>CM070874.1:66091912-71882441 GCA_036365515.1 Torymus aiolomorphi | reverse complement strand
AAGGTTTTAGGCCGTAGAACCAATAGGAAAAAAATAATTTTAAAATTTTCAGATATTGCAAAAATCATAGCGCCAATCGAAAGAGCAGCGCAAAATACCCCTATATATGAATTTTGGCTAAATTTGGAGAAAAAAATTTTTCTTCGTTTATTGGGATATAATGCGTTGAAAATCGCTCAAAAATACCAAATATAATTTTCAAAATTTTCAGATATTGCAAAATCATAGCGCCAATCGAAAGAGCAGCGCAAAATACCCCTATATATGAATTTTGGCTAAATTTGGAGAAAAAAATTTTTCTTCGTTTATTGGGATATAATGCGTTGAAAATCGCTCAAAAATACCAAATTTCAATTTTCAGCCTACTAGTCACAATACCCGACTATATCATCCTGCTCTAGTGGATGGAATATCCTTTGGGGTCGAAGGACCTAGCGGAGATGAGCAATTTTGAAAATGTTCTACATTTCATCGTTTATTTGGGCCAAATCGACTTCAAATCGCTTGAAACCCCAAAATATCCATTTTTTAATCCCACCAATCACTATACGCGACTATTTTTTTCCGCTCTATCGAATGGAAAAGGTTTTAGGCCGTAGAGCCAATAGGAAAAAAAAAATAATTTTCAAAAATTTTCAGATATTGCAAAATCATAGCGCCTCCTTTGGGTCGAAGGACCTTGGGGCGGAGATGAGCAATTTTGAAAATGTTCTACATTTCATCGTTTATTTGGGCCAAATCGACTTCAAATCGCTTGAAACCCCAAAATATCCATTTTTTAATCCCACCAATCACTATACGCGACTATTTTTTTCCGCTCTATCGAATGGAAAAGGTTTGAGGGCCGGAGAGCCAATAGAGAAAAAATAATTTTCAAAAAGTTTCAGATATTGTAAAAATCATAGAGCCAATCGAAAGAGCAGCGCAAAATACCCCTATATATGAATTTTGGCTCAATTTGGAGAAAAAATTTTTCTTCGTTTATTGGGATATAATGCGTTGAAAATCGCTCAAAAATACCAAATTTCAATTTTCTCAGCCTACTAGTCACAATACACCTCGACTATATCATCCTGTTCTAGTGGATGGAATATCTTTTGGGGTCGAAGGACCTAGCGGAGATGAGCAATTTTGAAAAATGTTCTACATTTCATCGTTTATTTGGGCCAAATCGACTTCAAATCGCTTGAAACCCCAAAATATCCATTTTTTAATCCCACCAATTACTATACGCGACTATTTTTTTTCCGCTCTATCGAATGGAAAAGGTTTTAGGGCCGTAGAGCCAATAGGAAAAAATAATTTTCAAAAATTTTCAGATATTGCAAAAAATCATAGCGCCAATCGAAAGAGCAGCGCAAAATACCCCTATATATGAATTTTGGCTAAATTTGGAGAAAAAATTTTTCTTCGTTTATTGGGATATAATGCGTTGAAAATCGCTCAAAAATACCAAATTTCAATTTTCTCAGCCTACTAGTCACAATACCCGACTTATATCATCCTGTTCTAGTGGATGGAATATCCTTTGGGGTCGAAGGACCTAGCGGAGATGAGCAATTTTGAAAAATGTTCTACATTTCATCGTTTATTTGGGCCAAATCGACTTCAAATCGCTTGAAACCCCCAAAATATCCATTTTTTAATCCCACCAATCACTATACGCGCGACTATTTTTTTTCCGCTCTATCGAATGGAAAAGGTTTTAGGCCGTAGAGCCAATAGGAAAAATAATTTTCAAAAATTTTCAGATATTGCAAAAATCATAGCGCCAATCGAAAGAGCAGCGCAAAATACCCCTATATATGAATTTTGGCTAAATTTGGAGAAAAAATTTTTCTTCGTTTATTGGGATATAATGCGTTGAAAATCGCTCAAAAATACCAAATTTCAATTTTCTCAGCCTACTAGTCACAATACCCGACTATATCATCCTGCTCTAGTGGATGGAATATCCTTTGGGGTCGAAGGACCTAGCGGAGATGAGCAATTTTGAAAAATGTTCTACATTTCATCGTTTATTTGGGCCAAATCGACTTCAAATCGCTTGAAACCCCAAAATATCCATTTTTTAATCCCACCAATCACTATACGCGACTATTTTTTTTTCCGGTCTATCGAATGGAAAAGGTTTTAGGGCCAATAGGAAAAAAATAATTTTCAAAAATTTTCAGATATTGCAAAAATCATAGCGCCAATCGAAAGAGCAGCGCAAAATACCCCTATATATGAATTTTGGCTAAATTTGGAGAAAAAAATTTTTCTTCGTTTATTGGGATATAATGCGTTGAAAATCGCTCAAAAATACCAAATTTCAATTTTCTCAGCCTACTAGTCACAATACCCGACTATATCATCCTGCTCTAGTGGATGGAATATCCTTTGGGGTCGAAGGACCTAGCGGAGATGAGCAATTTTGAAAATGTTCTACATTTCATCGTTTATTTGGGCCAAATCGACTTCAAATCGCTTGAAACCACAAAATATCCATTTTTTACTCCCCTCACTCACTATACGCGAATATTTTTTTCCGCTCTATCGAATGGAAAAGGTGTTAGGGACGTAGAGCCAATAGGAAAAAAATAATTTTCAAAAATTTTCAGATATTGCAAAAATCATAGCGCCAATCGAAAGAGCAGCGCAAAATACCCCTATATATGAATTTTGGCTAAATTTGGAGAAAAAATTTTTCTTCGTTTATTGGGATATAATGCGTTGAAAATCGCTCAAAAATACCAAATTTCAATTTTTCAGCCTACTAGTCACAATACCCGACTATATCATCCTGCTCTAGTGGATGGAATATCCTTTGGGGTCGAAGGACCTAGCGGAGATGAGCAATTTTGAAAAATGTTCTACATTTCATCGTTTATTTGGGCCAAATCGACTTCAAATCGCTTGAAACCCCAAAATATCCATTTTTTAATCCCACCAATCACTATACGCGACTATTTTTTTCCGCTCTATCGAATGGAAAAGGTTTTAGGCCGTAGAGCCAATAGAAAAAAATAATTTTCAAAAATTTTCAGATATTGCAAAAATCATAGCGCCAATCGAAAGAGCAGCGCAAAATACCCCTATATGAATTTTGGCTAAATTTGGAGAAAAAATTTTTCTTCGTTTATTGGGATATAATGCGTTGAAAATCGCTCAAAAATACCAAATTTCAATTTTCTCAGCCTACTAGTCACAATACCCGACTATATCATCCTGCTCTAGTGGATGGAATATCCTTTGGGGTCGAAGGACCTAGCGGAGATGAGCAATTTTGAAAAATGTTCTACATTTCATCGTTTATTTGGGCCAAATCGACTTCAAATCGCTTGAAACCCCCAAAATATCCATTTTTTAATCCCACCAATCACTATACGCGACTATTTTTTTCCGCTCTATCGAATGGAAAAGGTTTTAGGGCCGTAGAGCCAATAGGAAAAAATAATTTTCAAAAATTTTCAGATATTGCAAAAATCATAGCGCCAATCGAAAGAGCAGCGCAAAATACCCTATATATGAATTTTGGCTAAATTTGGAGAAAAAATTTTTCTTCGTTTATTGGGATATAATGCGTTGAAAATCGCTCAAAATACCAAATTTCAATTTTCTCAGCCTACTAGTCACAATACCCGACTATATCATCCTGCTCTAGTGGATGGAATATCCTTTGGGGTCGAAGGACCTAGCGGAGATGAGCAATTTTGAAAAATGTTCTACATTTCATCGTTTATTTGGGCCAAATCGACTTCAAATCGCTTGAAACCCCAAAATATCCATTTTTAAATCCCACCAATCACTATACGCGACTATTTTTTTCCGCTCTATCGAATGGAAAAGGTTTTAGGCCGTAGAGCCAATAGGAAAAAATAATTTTCAAAAATTTTCAGATATTGCAAAAATCATAGCGCCAATCGAAAGAGCAGCGCAAAATACCCCTATATATGAATTTTGGCTCAATTTGGAGAAAAAATTTTTCTTCGTTTATTGGGATATAATGCGTTGAAAATCGCTCAAAAATACCAAATTTCAATTTTTCTCAGCCTACTAGTCACAATACCCGACTATATCATCCTGCTCTAGTGGATGGAATATCCTTTGGGGTCGAAGGACCTAGCGGAGATGAGCAATTTTGAAAAATGTTCTACATTTCATCGTTTATTTGGGCCAAATCGACTTCAAATCGCTTGAAACCCCAAAATATCCATTTTTTAATCCCACCAATCACTATACGCGACAATTTTTTCCGCTCTATCGAATGGAAAAGGTTTTAGGCCGTAGAGCCAATAGGAAAAAATAATTTTCAAAAATTTTCAGATATTGCAAAAATCATAGCGCCAATCGAAAGAGCAGCGCAAAATACCCCTATATATGAATTTTGGCTCAATTTGGAGAAAAAAAAAATTTTTCTTCGTTTATTGGGATATAATGCGTTGAAAATCGCTCAAAAATACCAAATTTCAATTTTCTCAGCCTACTAGTCACAATACCTCGACTATATCATCCTGCTCTAGTGGATGGAATATCCTTTGGGGTCGAAGGACCTAGCGGAGATGAGCAATTTTGAAAAATGTTCTACATTTCATCGTTTATTTGGGCCAAATCGACTTCAAATCGCTTGAAACCCCAAAATATCCATTTTTTAATCCCACCAATCACTATACGCGACTATTTTTTTCCGCTCTATCGAATGGAAAAGGTTTTAGGCCGTAGAGCCAATAGGAAAAAAATAATTTTCAAAAATTTTGAGATATTGCAAAAATCATAGCGCCAATCGAAAGAGCAGCGCAAAATACCCCTATATATGAATTTTTAGCTCAATTTGGAGAAAAAAATTTTTCTTCGTTTATTGGGATATAATGCGTTGAAAATCGCTCAAAAATACCAAATTTCAATTTTCTCAGCCTACTAGTCACAATACCCGACTATATCATCCTGCTCTAGTGGATGGAATATCCTTTGGGGTCGAAGGACCTAGCGGAGATGAGCAATTTTGAAAAATGTTCTACATTTCATCGTTTATTTGGGCCAAATCGACTTCAAATCGCTTGAAACCCCAAAATATCCATTTTTTAATCCCACCAATCACTATACGCGACTATTTTTTTCCGCTCTATCGAATGGAAAAAGGTTTTAGGCCGTAGAGCCAATAGGAAAAAATAATTTTCAAAAATTTTCAGATATTGCAAAAATCATAGCGCCAATCGAAAGAGCAGCGCAAAATACCCCTATATATGAATTTTGGCTCAATTTGGAGAAAAAATTTTTCTTCGTTTATTGGGATATAATGCGTTGAAAATCGCTCAAAAATACCAAATTTCAATTTTCTCAGCCTACTAGTCACAATACCCGACTATATCATCCTGCTCTAGTGGATGGAGTATCCTTTGGGGTCGAAGGACCTAGCGGAGATGAGCAATTTTGAAAATGTTCTACATTTCATCGTTTATTTGGGCCAAATCGACTTCAAATCGCTTGAAACCCCAAAATATCCATTTTTAAATCCCACCAATCACTATACGCGACTATTTTTTTTCCGCTCTATCGAATGGAAAAGGTTTTAGGGCCGTAGAGCCAATAGGAAAAAATAATTTTCAAAAATTTTCAGATATTGCAAAAATCATAGCGCCAATCGAAAGAGCAGCGCAAAATACCCCTATATATGAATTTTGGCTCAATTTGGAGAAAAAAATTTTTCTTCGTTTATTGGGATATAATGCGTTGAAAATCGCTCAAAAATACCAAATTTCAATTTTCAGCCTACTAGTCACAATACCCGACTATATCATCCTGCTCTAGTGGATGGAATATCCTTTGGGGTCGAAGGACCGGAAGCGGAGATGAGCAATTTTGAAAATGTTCTACATTTCATCGTTTATTTGGGCCAAATCGACTTCAAATCGCTTGAAACCCCAAAATATCCATTTTTAAATCCCACCAATCACTATACGCGACTATTTTTTTCCGCTCTATCGAATGGAAAAGGTTTTAGGGCCGTAGAGCCAATAGGAAAAAATAATTTTCTGAAAAATTTTGAGATATTGCAAAAATCATAGCGCCAATCGAAAGAGCAGCGCAAAATACCCCTATATATGAATTTTGGCTCAATTTGGAGAAAAAAATTTTTCTTCGTTTATTGGGATATAATGCGTTGAAAATCGCTCAAAAATACCAAATTTCAATTTTCTCAGCCTACTAGTCACAATACCCGACTATATCATCCTGCTCTAGTGGATGGAGTATCCTTTGGGGTCGAAGGACCTAGCGGAGATGAGCAATTTTGAAAAAAATGTTCTACATTTCATCGTTTATTTGGGCCAAATCGACTTCAAATCGCTTGAAAACCCCAAAATATCCATTTTTAATCCCACCAATCACTATACGCGACTATTTTTTTCCGCTCTATCGAATGGAAAAGGTTTTAGGCCGTAGAGCCAATAGGAAAAAATAATTTTCAAAAATTTTCAGATATTGCAAAAATCATAGCGCCAATCGAAAGAGCAGCGCAAAATACCCCTATATATGAATTTTGGCTAAATTTGAGAGAAAAAATTTTTCTTCGTTTATTGGGATATAATGCGTTGAAAATCGCTCAAAAATACCAAATTTCAATTTTCTCAGCCTACTAGTCACAATAATTCGACTATATCATCCTGCTCTAGTGGATGGAATATCCTTTGGGGTCGAAGGACCTAGCGGAGATGAGCAATTTTGAAAATGTTCTACATTTCATCGTTTATTTTGGCCAAATCGACTTCAAATCGCTTGAAACCCCAAAATATCCATTTTTTAATCCCACCAATCACTATACGCGACTATTTTTTTCCGCTCTATCGAATGGAAAAGGTTTTAGGCCGTAGAGCCAATAGGAAAAAATAATTTTCAAAAATTTTCAGATATTGCAAAATCATAGCGCCAATCGAAAGAGCAGCGCAAAATACCCCTATATATGAATTTTGGCTCAATTTGGAGAAAAAAATTTTTCTTCGTTTATTGGGATATAATGCGTTGAAAATCGCTCAAAATACCAAATTTCAATTTTCTCAGCCTACTAGTCACAATTCCTGACTATATCATCCTGCTCTAGTGGATGGAGTATCCTTTGGGGTCGAACCACCAAGCGGAGATGAGCAATTTTGAAAAATGTTCTACATTTCATCGGTTATTTGGGCCAAAACGACTACAAATCGCATGAAAACCCCAAAATATCCATTTTTAAATCCCACCAATCACTATACGCGACTATTTTTTTCCGCTCTATCGAATGGAAAAGGTTTTATGAAGCCGTAGAGCCAATAGGAAAAATAATTTTCAAAAATTTTGAGATATTGCAAAAAATCATAGCGCCAATCGAAAGAGCAGCGCAAAATACCCCTATATATGAATTTTGGCTCAATTTGGAGAAAAAAATTTTTCTTCGTTTATTGGGATATAATGCGTTGAAAATCGCTCAAAAATACCAAATTTCAATTTTCTCAGCCTACTAGTCACAATACCCGACTATATCATCCTGCTCTAGTGGATGGAGTATCCTTTGGGGTCGAAGGACCTAGCGGAGATGAGCAATTTTGAAAAATGTTCTACATTTCATCGTTTATTTGGGCCAAATCGACTTCAAATCGCTTGAAACCCCAAAATATCCATTTTTAAATCCCACCAATCACTATACGCGACTATTTTTTTCCGCTCTATCGAATGGAAAAGGCTTGAGTGCCGTAGAGCCAATAGGAAAAAAAATAATTTTCAAAAAGTTCGAAATATTGCAAAAATCATAGCGCCAATCGAAAGATAGCGCAAAATACCCCTATATATGAATTTTGGCCCAATTTGGAGAAAAATTTTTCTTCGTTTATTGGGATATAATGCGTTGAAAATCGCTCAAAAAAACCAAATTTCAATTTTCTCAGCCTACTAGTCACAATACCCGACTATATCATCCTGCTCTAGTGGATGGAGTATCCTTTGGGGTCGAAGGACCTAGCGGAGATGAGCAATTTTGAAAAATGTTCTACATTTCATCGTTTATTTGGGCCAAATCGACTTCAAATCGCTTGAAACCCCAAAATATCCATTTTTAAATCCCACCAATCACTATACGCGACTATTTTTTCCGCTCTATCGAATGGAAAAGGTTTTAGGCCCGTAGAGCCAATAGGAAAAAAATAATTTTCAAAAATTTTCAGATATTGGAAAAATCATAGCCCCAATCGAAAGAGCAGCGCAAAATACCCCTATATATGAATTTTGGCTCAATTTGGAGAAAAATTTTTTCTTTGTTTATTGGGATATAATGCGTTGAAAATCGCTCAAAAATACCAAATTTCAATTTTCTCAGCCTAATAGTCACAATACCCGACTATATCATCCTGCTCTAGTGGATGGAGTATCCTTTGGGGTCGAAGGACCTAGCGGAGATGAGCAATTTTGAAAAATGTTCTACATTTCATCGCTTATTTGGGCCAAATCGACTTCAAATCGCTTGAAAACCCCAAAATATCCATTTTAAATCCCACCAATCACTATACGCGACTATTTTTTTTCCGCTCTATCGAATGGAAAAGGTTTTAGGCCGTAGAGCCAATAGGAAAAAATAATTTTCAAAAATTTTCAGATATTGCAAAAATCATAGCGCCAATCGAAAGAGCAGCGCAAAATACCCCTATATATGAATTTTGGCTCAATTTGGAGAAAAAATTTTTCTTCGTTTATTGGGATATAATGCGTTGAAAATCGCTCAAAAATACCAAATTTCAATTTTCTCAGCCTACTAGTCACAATACCCGACTATATCATCCTGTTCTAGTGGATGGAATATCCTTTGGGGTCGAAGGACCTAGCGGAGATGAGCAATTTTGAAAATCTTCTACATTTCATCGTTTATTTGGGCCAAATCGACTTCAAATCGCTTGAAAAACCCCCCAAAATATCCATTTTTTAATCCCACCAATCACTATACGCGACTATTTTTTTTCCGCTCTATCGAATGGAAAAGGTTTTAGGGCCGTAGAGCCAATAGGAAAAATATAATTTTCAAAAATTTTGAGATATTGCAAAAATCATAGCGCCAATCGAAAGAGCAGCGCAAAATACCCCTATATATGAATTTTGGCTCAATTTGGAGAAAAAATTTTCTTCGTTTATTGGGATATAATGCGTTGAAAATCGCTCAAAAATACCAAATTTCAATTTTCTCAGCCTACTAGTCACAATACCTGACTCATATCATCCTGCTCTAGTGGATGGAGTATCCTTTGGGGTCGAAGGACCTAAAGGAGATGAGCAATTTTGAAAATGTTCTACATTTCATCGTTTATTTGGGCCAAATCGACTTCAAATCGCTTAAAAACCCCCAAAATATCCATTTTTTAATCCCACCAATCACTATATACGCGACTATTTTTCCGCCTTCTATCATCGAATGAGGAAAAGTTTAGGCTTTGTTTAGAGCCAATAGGAAAAAATAATTTTCAAAAATTTTGAGATATTGCAAAAATCATAGCGCTAATCGAAAGAGCAGCGCAAAATACCCCTATATATGAATTTTGTCTAAATTCTGGAGAAAAAATTTTTCTTCGTTTATTGGGATATAATGCGTTGAAAAATCGCTCAAAAATACCAAATTTCAATTTTCTCAGCCTACTAGTCACAATACCCGACTATATATCATCCTGCTCTAGTAGGATGGAATATGAATATCCTTTGGGGTCGAAGGACCAGCGGAGATGAGCAATTTTGAAAATGTTCTACATTTCATCGTTTATTTGGGCCAAATACTATATCATCCTGTTCTAGTGGATGGAATATCCTTTGGGGTCGAAGGACCTAGCGGAGATGAGCAATTTTGAAAAATGTTCTACATTTCATCGTTTATTTGGGCCAAATCGACTTCAAATCGCTTGAAACCCCCAAAATATCCATTTTTTAATCCCACCAATCACTATACGCGACTATTTTTTCCGCTCTATCGAATGGAAAAGGTTTTAGGGCCGTAGAGCCAATAGGAAAAAAATAATTTTCAAAAATTTTCAGATATTGCAAAAATCATAGCGCCAATCGAAAGAGCAGCGCAAAATACCTCTATATATGAATTTTGGCTAAATTTGGAGAAAAAAATTTTTCTTCGTTTATTGGGATATAATGCGTTGAAAATCGCTCAAAAATACCAAATTTCAATTTTCTCAGCCTACTAGTCACAATACCCGACTATATCATCCTGCTCTAGTGGATGGAATATCCTTTGGGGTCGAAGGACCTAGCGGAGATGAGCAATTTTGAAAAATGTTCTACATTTCATCGTTTATTTGGGCCAAATCGACTTCAAATCGCTTGAAACCCCCAAAATATCCATTTTTTAATCCCACCAATCACTATACGCGACTATTTTTTTCCGCTCTATCGAATGGAAAAGGTTTTAGGCCGTAGAGCCAATTTCAAAAATTTTCTGATATTGCAAAAATCATAGCGCCAATCGAAAGAGCAGCGCAAAATACCCCTATATATGAATTTTGTCTAAATTTGGAGAAGTAAATTTTTCTTCGTTTATTGGGATATAAGGCGTTGAAGATCGGTCAAAAAGACCAAATTTCAATTTTCTCAGCCTACTAGTCACAATACCCGACTATATCATCCTGTTCTAGTAGGATGGAATATCCTTTGGGGTCGAAGGACCTAGCGGAGATGAGCAATTTTGAAAAATGTTCTACATTTCATCGTTTATTTGGGCCAAATCGACTTCAAATCGCTTGAAAACCCAAAATATCCATTTTTTAATCCCACCAATCACTATACGCGACTATTTTTTTTTCCGCTCTATCGAATGGAAAAGGTTTTAGGCCGTAGAGCCAATAGGAAAAAATAATTTTCAAAAATTTTCAGATATTGCAAAAATCATAGCGCCAATCGAAAGAGCAGCGCAAAATACCCCTATATACACGAATTTTGGCTCAATTTGGAGAAAAAAAATTTTTCTTCGTTTATTGGGATATAATGCGTTGAAAATCGCTCAAAAATACCAAATTTCAATTTTCTCAGCCTACTAGTCACAATACTACCGACTATATCATCCTGCTCTAGTGGATGGAATATCCTTTGGGGTCGAAGGACCTAGCGGAGATGAGCAATTTTGAAAAATGTTCTACATTTCATCGTTTATTTGGGCCAAATCGACTTCAAATCGCTTGAAACCCCAAAATATCCATTTTTTAATCCCACCAATCACTATACGCGACTATTTTTTTCCGCTCTATCGAATGGAAAAGGTTTTAGGCCGTAGAGCCAATAGGAAAAAATAATTTTCAAAAATTTTCAGATATTGCAAAAATCATAGCGCCAATCGAAAGAGCAGTACCGCAAAATACCCTATATATGAATTTTGGCTAAATTTGGAGAAAAAATTTTTCTTCGTTTATTGGGATATAATGCGTTGAAAATCGCTCAAAAATACCAAATTTCAATTTTCTCAGCCTACTAGTCACAATACCCGACTATATCATCCTGCTCTAGTGGATGGAATATCCTTTGGGGTCGAAGGACCTAGCGGAGATGAGCAATTTTGAAAAATGTTCTACATTCATCGTTTATTTGGGCCAAATCGACTTCAAATCGCTTGAAACCCCAAAAATATCCATTTTTGAATCCCACCAATCACTATACGCGACTATTTTTTTCCGCTCTATCGAATGGAAAAAGGTTTTAGGGCCGTAGAGCCAATAGGAAAAAAATAATTTTCAAAATTTTGAGATATTGCAAAAAATCATAGCGCCAATCGAAAGAGCAGCGCAAAATACCCCTATATATGAATTTTGCCTATAATTTGAAAATCGACTGTAAAAAAAATTTTTCTATATCTTCCTGCTCGTTTATTCGAAGGATATAATGCGTTGAAAATCGCTCCAAAAATACCAATCATTTCAATTTTTTCTCAGCTACTAGTCACAATACAGCCAAAATACCCCTATCAATTTGGAGAAAAAATCATCGCTCAAAATACCTGTTCAATACCTGTGACTATATCTTCCTGATGGAATATCCTTTGGGGTCGAAGGACCTAGCGGAGATGAGCAATTTTGAAAAAATGTTCTACATTTCATCGTTTATTTGGGCCAAATCGACTTCAAATCGCTTTAAAACCCCAAAAATATCCATTTTTTAATCCCACCAATCACTATACGCGACTATTTTTTTCCGCTCTATCGAATGGAAAGGTTTTAGGCCGTAGAGCCAATAGGAAAAAAATAATTTTCAAAAATTTTCAGATATTGCAAAAATCATAGCGCCAATCGAAAGAGCAGCGCAAAATACCCCTATATATGAATTTCAGCTCAATTTGGGAGAAAATTCTTTCTTCGTTTATTGGGATATAATGCGTTGAAAATCGCTCAAAAATAAATGTAAATTTCAAGCTTCTCAGCCTACTAGTCACAATACCCAGACTATATCATCCTGCTCTAGTGGATGGAATATCCTTTGGGGTCGAAGGACCTAGCGGAGATGAGCAATTTGAAAAATGTTCTACATTTCATCGTTTATTTGGGCCAAATCGACTTCAAATCGCTTGAAAACCCCAAAAATATCCATTTTTAATCCCACCAATCACTATACGCGACTATTTTTTTCCGCTCGACGCTGAATGGAAAAAGGTTTTAGGCCGTAGAGCCAATAGGAAAAAATAATTTTCAAAATTTTGAGATATTGCAAAAATCATAGCGCCAATCGAAAGAGCAGCGCAAAATACTCCCTATATATGAATTTTACCCAATTTGGAGAAAAAATTTTTCTTCGTTTATTGGGATATAATGCGTTGAAAATCGCTCAAAAATACCAAATTTCAATTTTTCAGGCTACTAGTCACAATTCGGGACTATATCATCCTGCTCTAGTGGATGGAATATCCTTTGGGGCTCAGCTTAAGGACCTAGCGGAGATGAGCAATTTTGAAAAAATGTTCTGACATTTCATCGTTTATTTGGGCCAAATCGACTTCAAATCGCTTTTCTGAAACCCCAAAATATCCATTTTTAATCTCGATCACCAATCACTATACGCGACTATTTTTTTCCGCTCTATCGAATGGAAAAAGGTTTGAAGGGCCGTAGAGCCAATAGAAAAAATAATTTTCAAAAATTTTCAGATATTGCAAAAATCATAGCGCCAATCGAAAGAGCAGCGCAAAATACCCTATATATGAATTTTGGCTAAATTTGGAGAAAGAAATTTTTCTTCGTTTATTGGGATATAATGCGTTGAAAATCGCTCAAAAATACCAAATTTCAATTTTCTCAGCCTACTAGTCACAATACCCGACTATATCATCCTGCTTTAGTGGATGGAGTATCCTTTGGGGTCGAAGGACCTAGCGGAGATGAGCAATTTTGAAAAATGTTCTACATTTCATCGTTTATTTGGGCCAAATCGACTTCAAATCGCTTGAAACCCCCAAAATATCCATTTTTAATCCCACCAATCACTATACGCGACTTAATTATTTTTTTCCGCTCTATCGAATGGAAAAGGTTTTAGGGCGTAGAGCAATAGAAAAAATAATTTTCAAAAATTTTGAGATATTGCAAAAATCATAGCGCCAATCGAAAGAGCAGCGCAAAATACCCTATATATGAATTTTGGCTCAATTTGGAGAAAAAAATTTTTCTTCGTTTATTGGGATATAATGCGTTGAAAATCGCTCAAAAAATACCAAATTTCAATTTTTCTCAGCTCCTAGTCACAATACCCGACTATATCATCCTGCTCTAGTGGATGGAGTATCCTTTGGGGTCGAAGGACCTGAAGCGGAGATGAGCAATTTTGAAAATGTTCTACATTTCATCGTTTATTTGGGCCAAATCGACTTCAAATCGCTTGAAACCCCAAAATATCCATTTTTAAATCCCACCAATCACTATATACGCGACTATTTTTTCCGCTCTATCAGAATGAAAAGGTTTTAGGCCGTAGAGCCAATAGGGAAAAAAATAATTTTCAAAAATTTTGAGAGATATTGCAAAAATCATAGCGCCAATCGAAAGAGCAGCGCGCAAAATACCCCTCTATATGAATTTTTGGCTATTAATTTGGAGAAAAAATTTTTCTTTCGTTTATTGGGATATAATGCGTTGAAAATTGCTCGTGGCCACCAAATTTCAACTTTCTCACACTATTAGTCACAACACTCCGACTATATCTTTCCTGTTCTAGTGGATGGAGTATCCTTTGGTAGCCGAAGGACCTAGCAGATGAGTTAACCGGAAAATGTTCTGCAGATTCATCGTTTATTTGGGCCAAATCGACTTCAAATCGCTTGAAACCCCAAAAATATCCATATTTTAAATCCCACCGGGAACTCACTATAATGCGACTATTTTTTCCGCTCTATCGAGCGAAAAGGTTTAGGCCGTAGAGCGAATAGAAAAAATAATTTCAAAATTTTGAGATATTGCAAATCATAGCGCCAATCGAAGAGCGCGCAAAATAATCCCTATATGAATTTCGCTCAATTTTGGAGAAAAAATTTTCTTCGTTTATTGATATAATGCGTTGAAAATCGCTCAAAAATACCAAATTTCAATTTTTCAGCCTACTAGTCACAATACCTGACTATATCATCCTGCTCCAGTGGATGAGTATCCTTGGGGTCGAAGGACTCATGATATGAATTTTGAAAAATGTTCACATTTCATCGTTTATTTGGGCCAAATCGACTTCAAATTGCTTGAAACCCCAAAATATCCATTTTTAAACTTCACCAATCACTATACACCACTATTTTTTCCGCCTCTATCGAATGGAAAAGGTTTTAGGCCGTAGAGCCAAGGCTTAGAAAAAAATAATTTTCTGAAAATTTTGAGATAAAAATCATAGCGCCAATCGAAAGAGTAGCGCAAAATGCCCTATATATTAATTTTGCTCAACGGAGAAAAAAATTTTCTTCGTTTATTGGGAGAATGCGGTAAAATCGCCCGTGGCCACTAAATTTCAATTCTTCAGCCTACTAGGTCACAATACCTGACTATATCATCCCGTTTCTAGTGAATGGAGTGATCCTTTTCGTGTCGAAGGACTCTAGCGGAGATGTGAGCAATTTTGAAAATGTTCTACATTTCATCGTTTATTTAAATACAAATCAGACTTCAAATCAGTTTGGAAACCCCAAAATATCCACATTTCTCTAAATCCCACCAATCACCATACGCGACTATTTTTTTCCGCTCTATCACCGAATGGAAAAGGTTTTAGGGCCGTAGAGCCAATAGGAAAAAAAAATAATTTTCAAAAATTTTGAGATATTGCAAAATCATCATAGCGCCAATCGTGAAAGAAAAAAAAAAAATACCACTTCTATATATTAATTTTGTACAATTTGGAGAAAAAACTTTTTCTTCGTTTATTGGGATATAAATGCGTTGAAAATCGCTCAAAAATACCAAATTTCTTATTTTCAGCTTCATTTAGTCACAATACCTGACTATATCATCCTGCTCTAGTGGATGGAGTATCCTTTGGGGTCGAAGGACCTAGCGGAGATGAGCAATTTTGAAAAATGTTCATGTATTTCATCGTTTATTTGGGCCAAATCGATTTCAAATCGCTTAAAACCCCCAAAACATCCATTTTTAAATCCTTCACCAATCACTATAGGCTGTGACTATTTTTTTCTGCTCTACTCGAATGGAAAAGGTTTTAGGGCTGCAGAGCGAATATGAAAAAATAATTTTCAGGCACCTTTCAGAGATGGCTGCAAAAATCATAAAGCCAATCGAAAGAGCAGCGCAAAGTCACTTCTATATATGAATTTTGGCTCAAATTGGAGAAAAAATTTTTCTTCTCGCTTTATTGGGGATATAATGCGTTGAAAATCGCTCAAAAATACCACAAATTTCAACTCTTTCTCAGCCTACTAGTCACAATAATTCAATTATATCATCCTTGTTCTAGTAGCGGATGGAGTATCCTCTTGGGGCCGATGGGATCCCAGCTGAGATGAGCAATTTTGAAAAATGTTCTACATTTCATCGCTTATTTGGGCCAAATCAACTTCAGTTCGCTTGAAAACCAAAAATATCCATTTTTAATCAATCCCACCAATCACCATACGCGACTATTTTTTTTCGCTTCTACTCGAAAATGGAAAAAGGTTTTAGGACCGTAGAGGCAATAGGAAAATAATAATTTTCAAAAATTTTGAGATATTGCAAAAATTATAGCGCCAATTTGAAAGAGCAGCGTAAAATAATTTCTACATATATGAATTTTGACCACCTTGGAGAAAAAGTTTTCTTCGTTTATTGGGATATAATGTGCTGAAAATCGCCCAAAATACCACAATAAATTTCAATTTTTCTCAGCCTACTAGTCACAATACCGGACTATATCATCCTGCTCTAGTGGATGGAGCATATCCTTTGGGGACGAAGGACTTAGCGGAGATGAGCAACTTTGAAAAATGTCTCTACATTTCATCGTTTATTTTTGGGCCAAATCGACTTCACAAATCGCTTAAAACCCCAAAATATCCATTTTTAAATCTCACCAATCACTATATACGCGACTATTTTTTTCCGTTCTATCGAATGGAAAAAGGTTTTAGGCTGCAGAGCCATATTAGGAAAAAATAATTTTTCAAAAATTTTGAGATATTGCAAAATCATAGCGCCAATCGAAAGAGCAGCGCAAAAATACAGTTATATGAATTTTCTGCCCACCTATAGCAGTGCATTTTTCTTCGTTTATTGGGATATAATGCGTAGAAAATCGCTCAAAACATACCAACCACTCTTCTCAGCCTGATTAGTCACAATACCTGACTATATCATCCCGTTTCCAGCGTATGGAGTATCTTAGGTCGAAGGACCTAGCGGAGATGAGCAATTTTGAAAAAATGTTCGTACATTTCATCGTTTATTTGGGCCAAATCGACTTCAAATCAAGCTATGAAAACCCCAAAACATCCATTTTTAAATCCCACCAATCACTATATATTGCCATCTATTTTTTTCCGCTCTACTCGAATGGAAAAGGTTTTAGGGCCGTAGAGCCAATAGGAAAATAATTTTTCAAAAATTTTCAGATATTGCAAAAATCATAGCGCCAATCGAGAAAGAGCAGCGCAAAATACCTCTATATATAGAATTTTGGCTCAATTTGGAGAAAAGTTTTTTCTTTCGTTTATTGGGATATAATGCGTTGAAAATCGCTCAAAAAATACCGAATTTTAATTTTCTCAGCCTACTAGTCACAATGCTGACTATATCATCCTGCTCGAGTGGATGGAGTATCCGTATTGGCGTCGAAGGACCTAGCGGAGGTGAGCAATTTTGAAAAAATGTTCTAGCATTTCATCGTTTATTTAGGCCAAATCGACTTCAAATCGCTTGAAACCCCTCAAAATATCCATTTTTAAATCCCACCAATCACTATACGCGACTATTTTTTTCCGCTCTATCGAATGGAAAAGGTTTTTAGGGCCATCAGAGCCAATAGGAAAAAATAATTTTCAAGAATTTTGAGATATTGCAAAAATCAGGAGAAGGCCAATCGAAAGAGCAGCGCAAAATACCCCTATATATGAATTTTGGCTCGAATTTGGAGAAAAAAATTTTTCTTCGTTTATTGGGATATTATAATGCGGTTGAAAATCGCTCAAAAATACCAAATTTCAATTTTCTCAGCCTACTAGTCACAATACTATCTAATTATATCATCCTGTTTAGTGTGATGAGTATCCTTTGTAGGTCAATGACTGAATGGATGGAATTTTATGTCCTTCATCGTTTAGGGTACTTTCAACCGAAGAAATCAAAGACCATTTTTAAATCCATCAATCATTATATTACGACTAGCGGAGATGCAGAGCCAATAGCAATTTTGAAAAAATGTTCTACATTTCATCGTTTATTTGGGCCAAATCGACTTCCAAATCGCTTGAAACCCCAAAATATCCATTTTTAATCCCACCAATCACTATACGCGACTATTTTTTTTCCGCTCTATCGAATGGAAAAGGTTTTAGGAGCCGTAGAGCCAATAGGAAAAAAATAATTTTCAAAAAATTTTCAGATATTGCAAAAATCATAGCGCCAATCGAAAGAGCAGCGCAAAATTCCTTACCCTATATGAATTTTGGCTCAATTTGGAGAAAAAAATTTTCTTCGTTTATTGGGATATAATGCGTTGAAAATCGCTCAAAAATACTAAATTTCAATTTTCTCAGCCTGATTAGCCACAATACCCGACTATATCATCCTGTTCTAGTGGATGGAATATCTCTTTGGGGTCGAAGGACCTAGCAGAGATGAGCAATTTTGCGTGTCATGTTCAACATTTCATCGTTTATTTGGGCCAAATCGACTTCAAATCGCTTGAAACCCCAAAATATCCATTTTTTAAATCCCACCAATCACTATACGCGACTATTTTTTCCGCTCTATCGAATGGAAAAGGTTTTAGGCCGTAGAGCCAATAGGAAAAAAATAATTTTTCAAAAATTTTCGAGATATTGCAAAATCCCATAGCGCCAATCGAAAGAGCAGCGCAAAATACCCCTATATATGAATTTACCAATTTGGAGAAAAAAATTTTTCTTCGTTTGTTGGGATATAATGCGTTGAAAATCGCTCAAAATACCGAATTTCCATTTTTCAGCCTAACTAGTCACAATACCGGACTATCATCCTGCTCTAGTGGATGGAATATCCTTTAGGGTCAGAAGGACCAGCGGAGATGAGCAATTTTGAAAAATGTTCTACATTTCATCGTTTATTGGGCCAAATCGACTTCAAATCGCTTAAAACCCCAAAATATCCATTTTTTAATCCCACCAATCACTATACGCGACTATTTTTTTCCGCTCTGATCGAGATAGGAAAAGGTTTTAGGGGCCGTAGAGCCAATAGGAAAAAATAATTTTCGTAAAATTTTGAGATATTGCAAAATCATAGCGCCAATCAGAAAGAGCAAAAGTGCAAATACCCCATATATGAATTTTGGCGAGAATTTGAGAAAAAAAAAAATTTTCTTCGTTTATTGGGATATAATGCATTTGAAAATCGCTCAAAAAATACCAAATTTCAATTTTTCTCAGCCTACTAGTCACAATACCCGACTATATCATCCTGCTCTAGTGGATGGAATATCCTTTGGGGTCGAAAGGACCTAGCGGAGATGAGCAACATTTGAAAAATGTTCTACATTTCATCGTTTATTTGGGCCAAATCGACTTCAAATCGCTTTGAAACCCCAAAATATCCATTTTTAAAT
Organism: Torymus aiolomorphi; assembly: GCA_036365515.1. Taxonomy (NCBI): domain Eukaryota; kingdom Metazoa; phylum Arthropoda; class Insecta; order Hymenoptera; family Torymidae; genus Torymus; species Torymus aiolomorphi. Next base: position 71,863,199 of record CM070874.1, on the reverse strand, counting down.
CCCACCAATTATTATACGCGACTATTTTTTCCGCTCTATCGAATGGAAAAGGTTTTAGGGCCGTAGAGCCAATAGAAGAAAAATAATTTTCAAAAATTTTCCAGATATTGCATAAAATCATAGCGCCAATCGAAAGAGCAGCGCAAAATACCCCTATATATGAATTTTGGCTCAATTTGGAGAAAAAATTTTTCTTCGTTTATTCAGGATATAATGCGCCTGAAAATCGCTCAAAAATACCAAATTTCAATTTTTCTCAGCCTACTAGTCACAATACCTGACTTGAGTATCATCCTGCTCTAGTGGATGGAATATCCTTTGCCCCAGGGTCGAGAAGGACCTAGCGGAGATGATGAGCAATTTTGAAAAATGTTCTACATTTCATCGTTTATTTGGGCCAAATCGACTTCAAATCGCTTGAAAACCCCAAAATATCCATTTTTAAATCCCACCAATCATTATACGCGACTAATTTTTTCCGCTCTATCGAATGGAAAAGGTTTTAGGACCGTAGAGCCAATAGGAAAAAAATAATTTTCCGAAAAATTTTGAGATATTGCAAAAATCATAGCGCCAATCGAAAGAGCAGCGCAAAATACCCCTATATATGAATTTTGGCAATTTGGAAAAAATTTTTCTTCGTTTATTGGGATATAATGCGTTGAAAATCGCTCAAAAATACCAAATTTCAATTCTTCTCAGGCTACTAGTCACAATACCTGACTATATCATCCTGCTCTAGTGGATGGAATATCCTTTGGGGTCGAAGGACCTAGCGGAGAGATGAGCAATTTTGAAAAAATGTTCTACATTTCATCGTTTATTTGGGCCAAATCGACTTCAAATCGCTTGAAACCCCAAAATATCCATTTTTAAATCCCACCAATCACTATACGCGACTATTTTTTTCCGCTCTATCGAATGGAAAAGGTTTTAGGGCCGTAGAGCCAATAGGAAAAAAATAATTTTCAAAAATTTTGAGATATTGCAAAAATCATAGCGCCAATCGAAAAAGCAGCGCAAAATACAATTTCATATATGAATTTTGGCTCAATTTGGAGAAAAAATTTTTCTTCGTTTATTGGGATATAATGCGTTGAAAATCGCTCAAAAATACCAAATTTCAATTTTCTCAGCCTACTAGTCACAATACCGGACTATATCATCCTGCTCTAGTGGATGGAGTATCCTTTGAGTCAGCCGAAGGACCTAGCGGAGATGAGCAATTTTGAAAAATGTTCTACACATTTCATCGTTTATTTGGGCCAAATCGACTTCAAATCGCTTGAAACCAAAATATCCATTTTTAAATCCTGTTCACCAATCACGATACGCGATTATTTTTTTTCCGCTCTTATCGAATCACAAAAAGGTTTTAGGGCCGTAGAGCCAATAGGAAAAAATAATTTTCAAAAATTTTGAGATATTGCAAAAATCATAGCGCTAATCGAAAGAGCAGCGCAAAATACCCTTATATATGAATTTTGGCTCAATTTGAGAAAAAATTTTTCTTTCGTTTATTGGGATATAATGCGTTGAAAAATGCTCAAAAATACAAAATTTCAATTTTCTCAGCCTACTAGTCACAATACCCGACTATATCATCCTGCTCTAGTGGATGGAGTATCCTTTGTCGAAGGACCTAGCGGAGATGGAGCAATTTTGAAAATGTTCTACATTTCATCGTTTATTTGGGCCAAATCGACTTCAAATCGCTTGAAACCCGAAAAATATCCATATTTTTAATCCCACCAATCGCTCGATACGCTACCATTTTTTTCCGCTGTCTATCGAATGGAAAAGTGGTTTTAGGGCCGTAGAGCCAATAGGAAAAAATAATTTTCAAAAATTTTATGATATTGCAAAAATCATAGCGCCAATCGAAAGAGCAAGCGCAAAATACCCCTATATATGAATTTTGGCTCAATTTGGAGAAAAAATTTTTCTTCGTTTATTGGGATATAATGCGTTGAAAAATCGCTCAAAAATACCAAATTTCAATTTTTCTCAGCCTACTAGTCACAATACCCGACTATATCATCCTGCTTTAGAGGATGGATAATCCTTTGGGGTCGAAGGACCTAGCGGAGATGAGCAATTTTGAAAATGTTCTACATTTCATCGTTTATTTCAATAAACGACTTCAAATCGCTTGAAACCCCAAAATATCCATTTTTAATCCCACCAATCACTATACGCGACTATTTTTTTTCCGCTCTATCGAATGGAAAAGGTTTTAGGCCGTAGAGCCAATAGGAAAAAAAATAATTTTCAAAAATTTTGAGATATTGCAAAAAATCATAGCGCCAATCGGAAAGAGCAGCGCAAAATACCCCTATATATGAATTTTGGCTCAATTTGGAGAAAAATTTTTCTTTCGTTTATTGGGATATAATGCGTTGAAAATCGCTCAAAAATACCAAATTTCAATTTTCTCAGCCTACTAGTCACAATACCTGACTATAATATCATCCTGCGTCCAGTGGATGGAATATCCTTTTGGGGCCGAAGGACCAGCGGAGATGAGCAATTTTGAAAATGTTCTTACATTTTCATCGTTTATTTGGGCCAAATCGACTTCAAATCGCTTGAAACCAAAAATATCCATTTTTTGAATCCCAGGCACCAATCACTTGTATACGCGACTATTTTTTTCCGCTCTATCGAATGGAAAAGGTTTTAGGGCCGTAGAGCCAATAGGAAAAATAATTTTCAAAATTTTGAGATATTAAAAAAAAAATCATAGCGCCAATCGAAAGAGCAGCGGCAACAATACCTCTATATATGAATTTTGGCTCAATTTGGAGAAAAATTTTTCTTCGTTTATTGGGATATAATGCGTTGAAAATCGCTCTAAAATACCAAATTTCAATTTTCTCAGCCTACTAGTCACAATACCCGACTATATCATCCTGTTCTAGTGGATGGAATATCCTTTGGGGTCGAAGAACCTAGCGGAGATGAGCAATTTTGAAAAATGTTCTACATTTCATCGTTTATTTGGGCCAAATCGACTTCAAATCGCTTGAAACCCCAAAATAACATTCCATTTAAATCCCACCAATCACTATACGCGACTATTTTTTTCCGTTTCTATCGAATGAAAAAGGTTTTAGGCCGTAGAGCCAATAGGAAAAATAATTTTCAAATTTTGAGATATTGCAAAAATCATATGCCAACCGAAAGAGCAGCGCAAAATACCCTATATATGAATTTTGGCTCAATTTGGAGAAAAAAATTTTTCTTCGTTTATTGGGATATAATGCGTTGAAAATCGCTCAAAAATACCAATTTCAATTTTTCTCAGCCTACTAGTCACAATACCCGGACTATATCATCCTGTTCTAGTGATGGAATATCCTTTGGGGTCGAAGGACTCCAGCGGAGATGAGCAATTTTGAAAAATGTTCTACATTTCATCGTTTATTTGGGTCAAATCGACTTCAAATCGCTTAAAACCCCAAAATATCCATTTTTAAATCCCACCAATCGATTATACGCGACTATTTTTTTTCCGCTATATCGAATGGAAAAAGGTTTTAGGCCGTATAGCCATTAGGAAAAATAATTTTCAAAAATTTTGAGATATTGCACAAAACCATAGCGCCAATCGAAAGAGCAGCGCAAAATACCCCTATATATGAATTTTGGCTCAATTCTGGAGAAAAATTTTTCTTCGTTTATTGGGATATAATGCGTTGAAAATCGCTCAAAAATACCAAATTTCAAGTTTTCAGCCTACTAGTCGTATAAATACCTGACTATATCATCCTGCTCTAGTGGATGGAATATCCTTTGGGGTCGAAGGACCTAGCGAGATGAGCAATTTTGAAAAATGTTCTACATTTCATCGTTTATTTGGGCCAAATCGACTTCAAATCGCCCGAAAACCCCAAAATATCCATTTTTTAATCCCACCAATCACTATACGCGACTATTTTTTTTCCGCTCTATCGAATGGAAAAGGTTTTATCGTAGAGCCACGGTAGGAAAAAATAATTTTCAAAAATTTTCAGATATTGCAAAAAAATCATAGCGCTAATCGAAAGAGCAGCGCAAAAATACCCCTATATATGAATTTTGGCTCAATTTGGAGAAATAAAAATTTTTCTTCGTTTATTGGGATATAATGCGTTGAAAATCGCTCAAAAATACCAAATTTCAATTTTTCTCAGCCTACTAGTCACAATACCCGAACTATATCATCCTGCTCTAGTGGATGGAGTATCCTTTGGGGTCGAAGGACCTAGCGGAGATGAGCAATTTTGAAAAATGTTCTACATTTCATCGTTTATTTGGGCCAAATCGACTTCAAATCGCTTGAAACCCCCAAAATATCCATTTTTTAATCCCACCAATCACTATACGCGACTATTTTTTTCCGCTCTATCGAATGGAAAAAAGGTTTTAGGGCCGTAGAGCCAATAGGAAAAAAATAATTTTCTTAAAAATTTTCAGATATGGCAAAAATCATAGCGCCAATCGAAAGAGCAGCGCAAAATACCCTCTATATATGAATTTTGGCTAAATTTGGAGAAAAATTTTTCTTCGTTTATTGGGATATAATGCGTTGAAAATCGCTCAAAAATACCAAATTTCAATTTTCTTCAGCCTACTAGTCACAATACCCGACTATATCATCCTGCTCTAGTGGATGGATATCCTTTGGGGTCGAAGGACCTAGCGGAGATGAGCAATTTTGAAAATGTTCTACATTTCATCGTTTATTTGGGCCAAATCGACTTCAAATCGCTTGAAACCCCCAAAATATCCATTTTTTAATCCCACCAATCACTATACGCGACTATTTTTTTCCGCTCTATCGAATGGAAAAGGTTTTAGGCCGTAGAGCCAATAGGAAAAAATAATTTTCAAAAATTTTCAGATATTGCAAAAATCATAGCGCCAATCGAAAGAGCAGCGCAAAATACCCCTATATATGAATTTTGGCTAAATTTGGAGAAAAAATTTTTGTTTATTGGGATATAATGCGTTGAAAATCGCTCAAAAATACCAAATTTCAATTTTCTCAGCCTACTAGTCACAATATTCGACTATATCATCCTGCTCTAGTGGATGGAATATCCTTTGGGGTCGAAGGACCTAGCGGAGATGAGCAATTTTGAAAATGTTCTACATTTCATCGTTTATTTGGGCCAAATCGACTTCAAATCGCTTGAAACCCCCAAAATATCCATTTTTTAATCCCACCAATCACTATACGCGACTATTTTTTTTCCGCTCTATCGAATGGAAAAGGTTTTAAGGCCGTAGAGCCAATAGGAAAAAAATAATTTTCAAAAATTTTCAGATATTGCAAAAATCATAGCGCCAATCGAAAGAGCAGCGCAAAATACCCCTATATATGAATTTTGGCTAAATTTGGAGAAAAAATTTTTCTTCGTTTATTGGGATATAATGCGTTGAAAATCGCTCAAAAATACCAAATTTCAATTTTCTCAGCCTACTAGTCACAATACCCGACTATATCATCCTGCTCTAGTGGATGGAATATCCTTTGGGGTCGAAGGACCTAGCGGAGATGAGCAATTTTGAAAAATGTTCTACATTTCATCGTTTATTTGGGCCAAATCGACTTCAAATCGCTTGAAAGCCCCACAATATCCATTTTTTAATCCCACCAATCACTATACGCGACTATTTTTTCCGCTCTATCGAATGGAAAAGGTTTTAGGCCGTAGAGCCAATAGGAAAAAATAATTTTCAAAAAATTTTCAGATATTGCAAAAATCATAGCGCCAATCGAAAGAGCAGCGCAAAATACCCCTATATATGAATTTTGGCTAAATTTGGAGAAAAAATTTTTCTTCGTTTATTGGGATATAATGCGTTGAAAATCGCTCAAAAATACCAAATTTCAATTTTTCAGCCTACTAGTCACAATACCCGACTATATCATCCTGTTCTAGTGGATGGAATATCCTTTGGGGTCGAAGGACTTGGAGATGAGCAATTTTGAAAAATGTTCTACATTTCATCGTTTATTTGGGCCAAATCGACTTCAAATCGCTTGAAACCCCCAAAATATCCATTTTTTAATCCCACCAATCACTATACGCGACTATTTTTTTCCGCTCTATCGAATGGAAAAGGTTTTAGGGCCGTAGAGCCAATAGGAAAAAATAATTTTCAAAAATTTTCAGATATTGCAAAAATCATAGCGCCAATCGAAAGAGCAGCGCAAAATACCCCTATATATGAATTTTGGCTAAATTTGGAGAAAAAATTTTTCTTCGTTTATTGGGATATAATGCGTTGAAAATCGCTCAAAAATACCAAATTTCAATTTTCTCAGCCTACTAGTCACAATACCCGACTATATCATCCTGTTCTAGTGGATGGAATATCCTTTGGGGTCGAAGGACCTAGCGGAGATGAGCAATTTTGAAAAATGTTCTACATTTCATCGTTTATTTGGGCCAAATCGACTTCAAATCGCTTGAAACCCCCAAAATATCCATTTTTTAATCCCACCAATCACTATACGCGACTATTTTTTTCCGCTCTATCGAATGGAAAAGGTTTTAGGCCGTAGAGCCAATAGGAAAAAATAATTTTAAAAAATTTTCAGATATTGCAAAAATCATAGCGCCAATCGAAAGAGCAGCGCAAAATACGCCTATATATGAATTTTGGCTAAATTTGGAGAAAAAATTTTTCTTCGTTTATTGGGATATAATGCGTTGAAAATCGCTCAAAAATACCAAATTTCAATTTTCTCAGCCTACTAGTCACAATACCCGACTATATCATCCTGTTCTAGTGGATGGAATATCCTTTGGGGTCGAAGGACCTAGCGGAGATGAGCAATTTTGAAAAATGTTCTACATTTCATCGTTTATTTGGGCCAAATCGACTTCAAATCGCTTGAAACCCCCAAAATATCCATTTTTTAATCCCACCAATCACTATACGCGACTATTTTTTTCCGCTCTATCGAATGGAAAAGGTTTTAGGCCGTAGAGCCAATAGGAAAAAATAATTTTCAAAAATTTTCAGATATTGCAAAAATCATAGCGCCAATCGAAAGAGCAGCGCAAAATACCCCTATATATGAATTTTGGCTAAATTTGGAGAAAAAATTTTTCTTCGTTTATTGGGATATAATGCGTTGAAAATCGCTCAAAAATACCAAATTTCAATTTTCTCAGCCTACTAGTCACAATACCCGACTATATCATCCTGCTCTAGTGGATGGAATATCCTTTGGGGTCGAAGGACCTAGCGGAGATGAGCAATTTTGAAAAATGTTCTACATTTCATCGTTTATTTGGGCCAAATCGACTTCAAATCGATTGAAACCCCCAAAATATCCATTTTTTAATCCCACCAATCACTATACGCGACTATTTTTTTCCGCTCTATCGAATGGAAAAGGTTTTATGTCCGTAGAGCCAATAGGAAAAAATAATTTTCAAAAATTTTCAGATATTGAAAAATCATAGCCCGAATCGAAAGAGCAGCCCAAAATACCCCTATATATGAATTTTGGCTAAATTTGGCGAAAAAATTTTTCTTCGTTTATTGGGATATAATGCGTTGAAAATCGCTCAAAAATACCAAATTTCAATTTTCTCAGCCTACTAGTCACAATACCCGACTATATCATCCTGTTCTAGTGGATGGAATATCCTTTGGGGTCGAAGGACCTAGCGGAGATGAGCAATTTTGAAAAATGTTCTACATTTCATCGTTTATTTGGGCCAAATCGACTTCAAATCGATTGAAACCCCAAAATATCCATTTTTTAATCCCACCAATCACTATACGCGACTATTTTTTTCCGCTCTATCGAATGGAAAAGGTTTTAGGCCGTAGAGCCAATAGGAAAAAATAATTTTCAAAAATTTTCAGATATTGCAAAAATCATAGCGCCAATCGAAAGAGCAGCGCAAAATACCCCTATATATGAATTTTGGCTAAATTTGGAGAAAAATTTTTCTTCGTTTATTGGGATATAATGCGTTGAAAATCGCTCAAAAATACCAAATTTCAATTTTCTCAGCCTACTAGTCACAATACCCGACTATATCATCCTAGTTCTAGTGGATGGAATATCCTTTGGGGTCGAAGGACCTAGCGGAGATGAGCAATTTTGAAAATGTTCTACATTTCATCGTTTATTTGGGCCAAATCGACTTCAAATCGCTTGAAACCCCAAAATATCCATTTTTTAATCCCACCAATCACTATACGCGACTATTTTTTCCGCTCTATCGAATGGAAAAGGTTTTAGGGCCGTAGAGCCAATAGGAAAAAATAATTTTCAAAAATTTTCAGATATTGCAAAAATCATAGCGCCAATCGAAAGAGCAGCGCAAAATACCCTATATATGAATTTTGGCTAAATTTGGAGAAAAAAAAATTTTTCTTCGTTTATTGGGATATAATGCGTTGAAAATCGCTCAAAAATACCAAATTTCAATTTTCTCAGCCTACTAGTCACAATACCCGACTATATCATCCTGCTCTAGTGGATGGAATATCCTTTGGGGTCGAAGGACCTAGCGGAGATGAGCAATTTTGAAAAATGTTCTACATTTCATCGTTTATTTGGGCCAAATCGACTTCAAATCGCTTGAAACCCCCAAAATATCCATTTTTTAATCCCACCAATCACTATACGCGACTATTTTTTTCCGCTCTATCGAATGGAAAAGGTTTTAGGCCGTAGAGCCAATAGAAAAAATAATTTTCAAAAATTTTCAGATATTGCAAAAATCATAGCGCCAATCGAAAGAGCAGCGCAAAATACCCTATATATGAATTTTGGCTAAATTTGGAGAAAAAATTTTTCTTCGTTTATTGGGATATAATGCGTTGAAAATCGCTCAAAAATACCAAATTTCAATTTTCTCAGCCTACTAGTCACAATACCCGACTATATCATCCTGCTCTAGTGGATGGAATATCCTTTGGGGTCGAAGGACCTAGCGGAGATGAGCAATTTTGAAAAAATGTTCAGATTACATTTCATCGTTTATTTGGGCCAAATCGACTTCAAATCGCTTGAAACCCCCAAAATATCCATTTTTTAATCCCACCAATCACTATACGCGACTATTTTTTCCGCTCTATCGAATGGAAAAGGTTTTAGGTCCGTAGAGCCAATAGGAAAAAAATAATTTTCAAAAATTTTCAGATATTGCAAAAATCATAGCGCCAATCGAAAGAGCAGCTCAAAATACCCCTATATATGAATTTTGGCTAAATTTGGAGAAAAAAATTTTTCTTCGTTTATTGGGATATAATGCGTTGAAAATCGCTCAAAAATACCAAATTTCAATTTTTCAGCCTACTAGTCACAATACCCGACTATATCATCCTGCTCTAGTGGATGGAATATCCTTTGGGGTCGAAGGACCTAGCGGAGATGAGCAATTTTGAAAAATGTTCTACATTTCATCGTTTATTTGGGCCAAATCGACTTCAAATCGCTTGAAACCCCCAAAATATCCATTTTTTAATCCCACCAATCACTATACGCGACTATTTTTTTCCGCTCTATCGAATGGAAAAGGTTTTAGGGCCGTAGAGCCAATAGGAAAAATAATTTTTCAAAAATTTTCAGATATTGCAAAAATCATAGCGCCAATCGAAAGAGCAGCGCAAAATACCCCTATATATGAATTTTGGCTAAATTTGGAGAAAAAATTTTTCTTCGTTTATTGGGATATAATGCGTTGAAAATCGCTCAAAAATACCAAATTTCAATTTTCTCAGCCTACTAGTCACAATACCCGACTATATCATCCTGCTCTAGTGGATGGAATATCCTTTGGGGTCGAAGGACCTAGCGGAGATGAGCAATTTTGAAAATGTTCTACATTTTCATCGTTTATTTGGGCCAAATCGACTTCAAATCGCTTGAAACCCCAAAATATCCATTTTTAATCCCACCAATCACTATACGCGACTATTTTTTTCCGCTCTATCGAATGGAAAAGGTTTTAGGCCGTAGAGCCAATAGGAAAAAATAATTTTCAAAAATTTTCAGATATTGCAAAAATCATAGCGCCAATCGAAAGAGCAGCGCAAAATACCCCTATATATGAATTTTGGCTAAATTTGGAAAAAAATTTTTCTTCGTTTATTGGGATATAATGCGTTGAAAATCGCTCAAAAATACCAAATTTCAATTTTCTCAGCCTACTAGTCACAATACCCGACTATATCATCCTGTTCTAGTGGATGGAATATCCTTTGGGGTCGAAGGACCTAGCGGAGATGAGCAATTTTGAAAATGTTCTACATTTCATCGTTTATTTGGGCCAAATCGACTTCAAATCGCTTGAAACCCCAAAATATCCATTTTTAATCCCACCAATCACTATACGCGACTATTTTTTTCCGCTCTATCGAATGGAAAAGGTTTTAGGCCGTAGAGCCAATAGGAAAAAATAATTTTCAAAAATTTTCAGATATTGAAAATCATAGCGCCAATCGAAAGAGCAGCGCAAAATACCCCTATATATGAATTTTGGCTAAATTTGGAGAAAAAATTTTTCTTCGTTTATTGGGATATAATGCGTTGAAAATCGCTCAAAAATACCAAATTTCAATTTTCTCAGCCTACTAGTCACAATACCCGACTATATCATCCTGTTCTAGTGGATGGAATATCCTTTGGGGTCGAAGGACCTAGCGGAGATGAGCAATTTTGAAAATCTTCTACATTTCATCGTTTATTTGGGCCAAATCGACTTCAAATCGCTTGAAACCCCCAAAATATCCATTTTTAATCCCACCAATCACTATACGCGACTATTTTTTCCGCTCTATCGAATGGAAAAGGTTTTAGGCCGTAGAGCCAATAGGAAAAAATAATTTTCAAAAATTTTCAGATATTGCAAAAATCATAGCGCCAATCGAAAGAGCAGCGCAAAATACCCCATATATGAATTTTGGCTAAATTTGGAGAAAAAATTTTTCTTCGTTTATTGGGATATAATGCGTTGAAAATCGCTCAAAAATACCAAATTTCAATTTTCTCAGCCTACTAGTCACAATACCCGACTATATCATCCTGTTCTAGTGGATGGAATATCCTTTGGGGTCGAAGGACCTAGCGGAGATGAGCAATTTTGAAAAATGTTCTACATTTCATCGTTTATTTGGGCCAAATCGACTTCAAATCGCTTGAAACCCCAAAAATATCCATTTTTTAATCCCACCAATCACTATACGCGACTATTTTTTTCCGCTCTATCGAATGGAAAAGGTTTTAGGCCGTAGAGCCAATAGGAAAAAATAATTTTCAAAAATTTTCAGATATTGCAAAAATCATAGCGCCAATCGAAAGAGCAGCGCAAAATACCCCTATATATGAATTTTGGCTAAATTTGGAGAAAAAATTTTTTTTTCTTCGTTTATTGGGATATAATGCGTTGAAAATCGCTCAAAATACCAAATTTCAATTTTCTCAGCCTACTAGTCACAATACCCGACTATATCATCCTGTTCTAGTGGATGGAATATCCTTTGGGGTCGAAGGACCTAGCGGAGATGAGCAAATTTGAAAAATGTTCTACATTTCATCGTTTATTTGGGCCAAATCGACTTCAAATCGCTTGAAACCCCCAAAATATCCATTTTTTAATCCCACCAATCACTATACGCGACTATTTTTTTCCGCTCTATCGAATGGAAAAGGTTTTAGGGCCGTAGAGCCAATAGGAAAAAAATAATTATCAAAAAATTTTCAGATATTGCAAAAATCATAGCGCCAATCGAAAGAGCAGCGCAAAATACCCCTATATATGAATTTTGCTAAATTTGGAGAAAAAATTTTTTTCGTTTATTGGGATATAATGCGTTGAAAATCGCTCAAAAATACCAAATTTCAATTTTCTCAGCCTACTAGTCACAATACCCGACTATATCATCCTGCTCTAGTGGATGGAATATCCTTTGGGGTCGAAGGACCTAGCGGAGATGAGCAATTTTGAAAATGTTCTACATTTCATCGTTTATTTGGGCCAAATCGACTTCAAGTCGATTGAAACCCCCAAAATATCCATTTTTTAATCCCACCAATCACTATACGCGACTATTTTTTTCCGCTCTATCGAATGGAAAAGGGTTTTAGGCCGTAGAGCCAATAGGAAAAAATAATTTTCAAAAATTTTCAGATATTGCAAAAATCATAGCGCCAATCGAAAGAGAAGAGTAAAATATCCTTATATATGAATTTTAGGTAAATTTGGAGAAAAAATTTTTCTTGGTTTATTGGGATATAATGCGTTGCAAATCGCTCAAAAATACCAAATTTCAATTTTCTCAGCCTACTAGTCACAATACCCGACTATATCATCCTGCTCTAGTGGATGGAATATCCTTGGGGTCGAAGGACCTAGCGGAGATGAGCAATTTTGAAAATGTTCTACATTTCATCGTTTATTTGGGCCAAATCGAATTCAAATCGCTTGAAACCCCAAAATATCCATTTTTTAATCCCACCAATCACTATACGCGACTATTTTTTTCCGCTCTATCGAATGGAAAAGGTTTTAGGCCGTAGAGCCAATAGAAAAAAATAATTTTCAAAAATTTTCAGATATTGCAAAAATCATAGCGCCAATCGAAAGAGCAGCGCAAAATACCCCTATATATGAATTTTGGCTAAATTTGGAGAAAAAATTTTTCTTCGTTTATTGGGATATAATGCGTTGAAAATCGCTCAAAAATACCAAATTTCAATTTTCTCAGCCTACTAGTCACAATACCGGACTATATCATCCTGCTCTAGTGGATGGAATATCCTTTGGGGTCGAAGGACCTAGCGGAGATGAGCAATTTTGAAAATGTTCTACATTTCATCGTTTATTTGGGCCAAATCGACTTCAAATCGCTTGAAACCCCCAAAATATCCATTTTTTAATGCCACCAATCACTATACGCGACTATTTTTTTCCGCTCTATCGAATGGAAAAGGTTTTAGGCCGTAGAGCCAATAGGAAAAAAATAAATTCAAAAATTTTCAGATATTGCAAAAATCATAGCGCCAATCGAAAGAGCAGCGCAAATACCCCTATATATGAATTTTGGCTCAATTTGGAGAAAAAAATTTTTCTTCGTTTATTGGGATATAATGCGTTGAAAATCGCTCAAAAATACCAAATTTCAATTTTCTCAGCCTACTAGTCACAATACCCGACTATATCATCCTGCTCTAGTGGATGGAATATCCTTTGGGGTCGAAGGACCTAGCGGAGATGAGCAATTTTGAAAAATGTTCTACATTTCATCGTTTATTTGGGCCAAATCGACTTCAAATCGCTTGAAAAACCAAAATATCCATTTTTTAATCCCACCAATCACTATACGCGACTATTTTTTTCCGCTCTATCGAATGGAAAAGGTTTTAGGGCCGTAGAGCCAATAGGAAAAAAATAATTTTCAAAAATTTTCAGATATTGCAAAATCATAGCGCCAATCGAAAGAGCAGCGCAAAATACCCCTATATATGAATTTTGCCTAAATTTGTGTGAAAAAATTTTTCTTCGTTTATTGGGATATAATGCGTTGAAAATCGCTCAAAAATACCAAATTTCAATTTTCTCAGCCTACTAGTCACAATACCCGACTATATCATCCTGTTCTAGTGGATGGAATATCCTTTGGGGTCGAAGGACCTAGCGGAGATGAGCAATTTTGAAAAATGTTCTACATTTCATCGTTTATTTGGGTCAAATCGACTTCAAATCGCTTGAAACCCCCAAAATATCCATTTTTTAATCCCACCAATCACTATACGCGACTATTTTTTTCCGCTCTATCGAATGGAAAAGGTTTTAGGACCGTAGAGCCAATAGGAAAAAAATAATTTCCAAAAATTTTCAGATATTGCAAAAATCATAGCGCCAATCGAAAGAGCAGCGCAAAATACCCCTATATATGAATTTTGGCTCAATTTGGAGAAAAAAATTTTTCTTCGTTTATTGGGATATAATGCGTTGAAAATCGCTCAAAAATACCAAATTTCAATTTTCTCAGCCTACTAGTCACAATACCGGACTATATCATCCTGCTCTAGTGGATGGAATATCCTTTGGGGCCGAAGGACCTAGCGGAGATGAGCAATTTTGAAAAATGTTCTACATTTCATCGTTTATTTGGGCCAAATCGACTTCAAATCGCTTAAAAACCAAAAATATCCATTTTTTAATCCCACCAATCACTATACGCGACTATTTTTTTCCGCTCTATCGAATCGAAAAGGTTTTAGGGCTGTAGAGCCAATAGGAAAAAAATAATATTCAAAAATTTTCAGATATTGCAAAAATCATAGCGCCAATCGAAAGAGCAGCGCAAAATACCCCTATATATGAATTTTGACTAAATTTAGAGAAAAAAATTTTTCTTCGTTCATTGGGATATAATGCGTTGAAAATCGCTCAAAAATACCAAATTTCAATTTTCTCAGCCTACTAGTCACAATACCGGACTATATCATCCTGCTCTAGTGTATGGAATATCCTTTGGGGTCGAAGGACCTAGCGGAGATGAGCAATTTTGAAAAATGTTCTACATTTCATTGTTTATTTGGGCCAAATCGACTTCAAATCGCTTAAAACCCCCAAAATATCCATTTTTTAATCCCACCAATCACTATACGCGACTATTTTTTTCCGCTCTATCGAATGGAAAAGGTTTTAGGGCCGTAGAGCCAATAGGAAAAAAATAATTTTCAAAAATTTTCAGATATTGTAAAAATCATAGCGCCAATCGAAAGAGCAGCGCAAAATACCCCTATATATGAATTTTGGCTAAATTTGGAGAAAAAATTTTTTCTTCGTTTATTGGGATATAATGCGTTGAAAATCGCTCAAAAATACCAAATTTCAATTTTCTCAGCCTACTAGTCACAATACCCGACTATATCTTCCTGTTCTAGTGGATGGAATATCCTTTGGGGCCAAAGGACCTAGCGGAGATGAGCAATTTTGAAAAATGTTCTACATTTCATCGTTTATTTGGGCCAAATCGACTTCAATTCGCTTAAAACCCCCAAAATATCCATTTTTTAATCCCACCAATCACTATACGCGACTATTTTTTTCCGCTCTATCGAATGGAAAAGGTTTTAGGGCCGTAGAGCCAATAGGAAAAAAATAATTTTCAAAAATTTTCAGATATTGCAAAAATCATAGCGCCAATCGAAAGAGCAGCGCAAAATACCCCTATATATGAATTTTGGCTAAATTTGGAGAAAAAAATTTTTCTTCGTTTATTGGGATATAATGCGTTGAAAATCGCGCAAAAATACCAAATTTCAATTTTCTCAGCCTACTAGTCACAATACCGGACTATATCATCCTGCTCTAGTGGATGGAATATCCTGTGGGGTCGAAGGACCTAGCGGAGATGAGCAATTTTGAAAATGTTCTACATTTCATCGTTTATTTGGGCCAAATCGACTTCAAATCGCTTAAAACCCCCAAAATATCCATTTTTTAATCCCACCAATCACTATACGCGACTATTTTTTTCCGCTCTATCGAATGGAAAAGGTTTTAGGGCTGTAGAGCCAATAGGAAAAAAATAATATTCAAAAATTTTCAGATATTGCAAAAATCATAGCGCCAATCGAAAGAGCAGCGCAAAATACCCCTATATATGAATTTTGGCTAAATTTGGAGAAAAAAATTTTTCTTCGTTTATTGGGATATAATGCGTTGAAAATCGCTCAAAAATACCAAATTTCAATTTTCTCAGCCTACTAGTCACAATACCGGACTATATCATCCTGCTCTAGTGGATGGAATATCCTTTGGGGCCGAAGGACCTAGCGGAGATGAGCAATTTTGAAAAATGTTCTACATTTCATCGTTTATTTGGGCCAAATCGACTTCAAATCGCTTAAAAACCAAAAATATCCATTTTTTAATCCCACCAATCACTATACGCGACTATTTTTTTCCGCTCTATCGAATGGAAAAGGTTTTAGGGCCGTAGAGCCAATAGGAAAAAAATAATATTCAAAAATTTTCAGATATTGCAAAAATCATAGCGCCAATCGAAAGAGCAGCGCAAAATACCCCTATATATGAATTTTGACTAAATTTAGAGAAAAAAATTTTTCTTCGTTCATTGGGATATAATGCGTTGAAAATCGCTCAAAAATACCAAATTTCAATTTTCTCAGCCTACTAGTCACAATACCGGACTATATCATCCTGCTCTAGTGTATGGAATATCCTTTGGGGTCGAAGGACCTAGCGGAGATGAGCAATTTTGAAAAATGTTCTACATTTCATTGTTTATTTGGGCCAAATCGACTTCAAATCGCTTAAAAACCAAAAATATCCATTTTTTAATCCCACCAATCACTATACGCGACTATTTTTTTCCGCTCTATCGAATGGAAAAGGTTTTAGGGCCGTAGAGCCAATAGGAAAAAAATAATTTTCAAAAATTTTCAGATATTGTAAAAATCATAGCGCCAATCGAAAGAGCAGCGCAAAATACCCCTATATATGAATTTTGGCTAAATTTGGAGAAAAAATTTTTTCTTCGTTTATTGGGATATAATGCGTTGAAAATCGCTCAAAAATACCAAATTTCAATTTTCTCAGCCTACTAGTCACAATACCCGACTATATCTTCCTGTTCTAGTGGATGGAATATCCTTTGGGGCCAAAGGACCTAGCGGAGATGAGCAATTTTGAAAAATGTTCTACATTTCATCGTTTATTTGGGCCAAATCGACTTCAAATCGCTTAAAACCCCCAAAATATCCATTTTTTAATCCCACCAATCACTATACGCGACTATTTTTTTCCGCTCTATCGAATGGAAAAGGTTTTAGGGCCGTAGAGCCAATAGGAAAAAAATAATTTTCAAAAATTTTCAGATATTGCAAAAATCATAGCGCCAATCGAAAGAGCAGCGCAAAATACCCCTATATATGAATTTTGGCTAAATTTGGAGAAAAAAATTTTTCTTCGTTTATTGGGATATAATGCGTTGAAAATCGCGCAAAAATACCAAATTTCAATTTTCTCAGCCTACTAGTCACAATACCGGACTATATCATCCTGCTCTAGTGGATGGAATATCCTGTGGGGTCGAAGGACCTAGCGGAGATGAGCAATTTTGAAAATGTTCTACATTTCATCGTTTATTTGGGCCAAATCGACTTCAAATCGCTTAAAACCCCCAAAATATCCATTTTTTAATCCCACCAATCACTATACGCGACTATTTTTTTCCGCTCTATCGAATGGAAAAGGTTTTAGGGCTGTAGAGCCAATAGGAAAAAAATAATATTCAAAAATTTTGAGATATTGCAAAAATCATAGCGCCAATCGAAAGAGCAGCGCAAAATACCCCTATATATGAATTTTGGCTAAATTTGGAGAAAAAATTTTTCTTCGTTTATTGGGATATAATGCGTTGAAAATCGCTCAAAAATACCAAATTTCAATTTTCTCAGCCTACTAGTCACAATACCGGACTATATCATCCTGCTCTAGTGGATGGAATATCCTTTGGGGTCGAAGGACCTAGCGGAGATGAGCAATTTTGAAAAATGTTCTACATTTCATCGTTTATTTGGGCCAAATCGACTTCAAATCGCTTGAAACCCCCAAAATATCCATTTTTTAATCCCACCAATCACTATACGCGACTATTTTTTTCCGCTCTATCGAATGGAAAAGGTTTTAGGGCGGTAGAGCCAATAGGAAAAAAATAATTTTCAAAAATTTTCAGATATTGCAAAAATCATAGCGCCAATCGAAAGAGCAGCGCAAAATACCCCTATATATGAATTTTGACTAAATTTGGAGAAAAAAATTTTTCTTCGTTTATTGGGATATAATGCGTTGAAAATCGCTCAAAAATACCAAATTTCAATTTTCTCAGCCTACTAGTCACAATACCGGACTATATCATCCTGCTCTAGTGGATGGAATATCCTTTGGGGTCGAAGGACCTAGCGGAGATGAGCAATTTTGAAAATGTTCTACATTTCTTCGTTTATTTGGGCCAAATCGACTTCAAATCGCTTAAAACCCCCAAAATATCCATTTTTTAATCCCACCAATCACTATACGCGACTATTTTTTTCCGCTCTATCGAATGGAAAAGGTTTTAGGCCGTAGAGCCAATAGGAAAAAATAATTTTCAAAAATTTTCAGATATTGCAAAAATCATAGCGCCAATCGAAAGAGCAGCGCAAAATACCCCTATATATGAATTTTGGCTAAATTTGGAGAAAAAATTTTTCTTCGTTTATTGGGATATAATGCGTTGAAAATCGCTCAAAAATACCAAATTTCAATTTTCTCAGCCTACTAGTCACAATACCCGACTATATCTTCCTGTTCTAGTGGATGGAATATCCTTTGGGGCCGAAGGACCTAGCGGAGATGAGCAATTTTGAAAAATGTTCTACATTTCATCGTTTATTTGGGCCAAATCGACTTCAAATCGCTTAAAACCCCAAAATATCCATTTTTCCACCAATCACTATACGCGACTATTTTTTTCCGCTCTATCGAATGGAAAAGGTTTTAGGCCGTAGAGCCAATAGGAAAAAATAATTTTCAAAAATTTTCAGATATTGCAAAAATCATAGCGCCAATCGAAAGAGCAGCGCAAAATACCCCTATATATGAATTTTGGCTAAATTTGGAGAAAAAAATTTTTCTTCGTTTATTGGGATATAATGCGTTGAAAATCGCGCAAAAATACCAAATTTCAATTTTCTCAGCCTACTAGTCACAATACCGGACTATATCATCCTGCTCTAGTGGATGGAATATCCTTTGGGGTCGAAGGACCTAGCGGAGATGAGCAATTTTGAAAATGTTCTACATTTCATCGTTTATTTGGGCCAAATCGACTTCAAATCGCTTAAAACCCCCAAAATATCCATTTTTTAATCCCACCAATCACTATACGCGACTATTTTTTTCCGCTCTATCGAATGGAAAAGGTTTTAGGGCTGTAGAGCCAATAGGAAAAAAATAATATTCAAAAATTTTCAGATATTGCAAAAATCATAGCGCCAATCGAAAGAGCAGCGCAAAATACCCCTATATATGAATTTTGGCTAAATTTGGAGAAAAAAATTTTTCTTCGTTTATTGGGATATAATGCGTTGAAAATCGCTCAAAAATACCAAATTTCAATTTTCTCAGCCTACTAGTCACAATACCGGACTATATCATCCTGCTCTAGTGGATGGAATATCCTTTGGGGCCGAAGGACCTAGCGGAGATGAGCAATTTTGAAAAATGTTCTACATTTCATCGTTTATTTGGGCCAAATCGACTTCAAATCGCTTAAAAACCAAAAATATCCATTTTTTAATCCCACCAATCACTATACGCGACTATTTTTTTCCGCTCTATCGAATGGAAAAGGTTTTAGGGCCGTAGAGCCAATAGGAAAAAATAATATTCAAAAATTTTCAGATATTGCAAAAATCATAGCGCCAATCGAAAGAGCAGCGCAAAATACCCCTATATATGAATTTTGACTAAATTTAGAGAAAAAAATTTTTCTTCGTTCATTGGGATATAATGCGTTGAAAATCGCTCAAAAATACCAAATTTCAATTTTCTCAGCCTACTAGTCACAATACCGGACTATATCATCCTGCTCTAGTGTATGGAATATCCTTTGGGGTCGAAGGACCTAGCGGAGATGAGCAATTTTGAAAAATGTTCTACATTTCATCGTTTATTTGGGCCAAATCGACTTCAAATCGCTTAAAACCCCCAAAATATCCATTTTTTAATCCCACCAATCACTATACGCGACTATTTTTTTCCGCTCTATCGAATGGAAAAGGTTTTAGGCGCGTAGAGCCAATAGGAAAAAATAATTTTCAAAAATTTTCAGATATTGCAAAATCATAGCGCCAATCGAAAGAGCAGCGCAAAATACCCCTATATATGAATTTTGGCTAAATTTGGAGAAAAATTTTTTCTTCGTTTATTGGGATATAATGCGTTGAAAATCGCTCAAAAATACCAAATTTCAATTTTCTCAGCCTACTAGTCACAATACCCGACTATATCTTCCTGTTCTAGTGGATGGAATATCCTTTGGGGCCGAAGGACCTAGCGGAGATGAGCAATTTTGAAAAATGTTCTACATTTCATCGTTTATTTGGGCCAAATCGACTTCAAATCGCTTAAAACCCCCAAAATATCCATTTTTTAATCCCACCAATCACTATACGCGACTATTTTTTTCCGCTCTATCGAATGGAAAAGGTTTTAGGGCCGTAGAGCCAATAGGAAAAAAATAATTTTCAAAAATTTTCAGATATTGCAAAAATCATAGCGCCAATCGAAAGAGCAGCGCAAAATACCCCTATATATGAATTTTGGCTAAATTTGGAGAAAAAATTTTTCTTCGTTTATTGGGATATAATGCGTTGAAAATCGCTCAAAAATACCAAATTTCAATTTTCTCAGCCTACTAGTCACAATACCGGACTATATCATCCTGCTCTAGTGGATGGAATATCCTTTGGGGTCGAAGGACCTAGCGGAGATGAGCAATTTTGAAAATGTTCTACATTTCATCGTTTATTTGGGCCAAATCGACTTCAAATCGCTTAAAACCCCAAAATATCCATTTTTAATCCCACCAATCACTATACGCGACTATTTTTTTCCGCTCTATCGAATGGAAAAGGTTTTAGGGCCGTAGAGCCAATAGGAAAAAATAATTTTCAAAAATTTTCAGATATTGCAAAAATCATAGCGCCAATCGAAAGAGCAGCGCAAAATACCCCTATATATGAATTTTGGCTCAATTTGGAGAAAAAATTTTTCTTCGTTTATTGGGATATAATGCGTTGAAAATCGCTCAAAAATACCAAATTTCAATTTTCTCAGCCTACTAGTCACAATACCCGACTATATCTTCCTGTTCTAGTGGATGGAATATCCTTTGGGGCCGAAGGACCTAGCGGAGATGAGCAATTTTGAAAAATGTTCTACATTTCATCGTTTATTTGGGCCAAATCGACTTCAAATCGCTTAAACCCCCAAAATATCCATTTTTTAATCCCACCAATCACTATACGCGACTATTTTTTTCCGCTCTATCGAATGGAAAAGGTTTTAGGGCCGTAGAGCCAATAGGAAAAAAATAATTTTCAAAAATTTTCAGATATTGTAAAAATCATAGCGCCAATCGAAAGAGCAGCGCAAAATACCCCTATATATGAATTTTGGCTAAATTTGGAGAAAAAAATTTTTCTTCGTTTATTGGGATATAATGCGTTGAAAATCGCTCAAAAATACCAAATTTCAATTTTCTCAGCCTACTAGTCACAATACCGGACTATATCATCCTGCTCTAGTGGATGGAATATCCTTTGGGGTCGAAGGACCTAGCGGAGATGAGCAATTTTGAAAAATGTTCTACATTTCATCGTTTATTTGGGCCAAATCGACTTCAAATCGCTTGAAACCCAAAAATATCCATTTTTAATCCCACCAATCACTATACGCGACTATTTTTTTCCGCTCTATCGAATGGAAAAGGTTTTAGGGCCGTAGAGCCAATAGGAAAAAAATAATTTTCAAAAATTTTCAGATATTGCAAAAATCATAGCGCCAATCGAAAGAGCAGCGCAAAATACCCCTATATATGAATTTTGGCTAAATTTGGAGAAAAAAATTTTTCTTCGTTTATTGGGATATAATGCGTTGAAAATCGCTCAAAAATACCAAATTTCAATTTTCTCAGCCTACTAGTCACAATACCGGACTATATCATCCTGCTCTAGTGGATGGAATATCCTGTGGGGTCGAAGGACCTAGCGGAGATGAGCAATTTTGAAAATGTTCTACATTTCATCGTTTATTTGGGCCAAATCGACTTCAAATCGCTTAAAAACCAAAAATATCCATTTTTTAATCCCACCAATCACTATACGCGACTATTTTTTTCCGCTCTATCGAATGGAAAAGGTTTTAGGGCCGTAGAGCCAATAGGAAAAAAATAATTTTCAAAAATTTTCAGATATTGCAAAAATCATAGCGCCAATCGAAAGAGCAGCGCAAAATACCCCTATATATGAATTTTGGCTCAATTTGGAGAAAAAAATTTTTCTTCGTTTATTGGGATATAATGCGTTGAAAATCGCTCAAAAATACCAAATTTCAATTTTCTCAGCCTACTAGTCACAATACCCGACTATATCTTCCTGTTCTAGTGGATGGAATATCCTTTGGGGCCGAAGGACCTAGCGGAGATGAGCAATTTTGAAAAATGTTCTACATTTCATCGTTTATTTGGGCCAAATCGACTTCAAATCGCTTAAACCCCAAAAATATCCATTTTTTAATCCCACCAATCACTATACGCGACTATTTTTTTCCGCTCTATCGAATGGAAAAGGTTTTAGGGCCGTAGAGCCAATAGGAAAAAATAATTTTCAAAAATTTTCAGATATTGTAAAAATCATAGCGCCAATCGAAAGAGCAGCGCAAAATACCCCTATATATGAATTTTGGCTAAATTTGGAGAAAAAATTTTTCTTCGTTTATTGGGATATAATGCGTTGAAAATCGCTCAAAAATACCAAATTTCAATTTTCTCAGCCTACTAGTCACAATACCGGACTATATCATCCTGCTCTAGTGGATGGAATATCCTTTGGGGTCGAAGGACCTAGCGGAGATGAGCAATTTTGAAAATGTTCTACATTTCATCGTTTATTTGGGCCAAATCGACTTCAAATCGCTTAAAATCCCCAAAATATCCATTTTTTAATCACACCAATCACTATAAGCGATTATTTTTTTCCGCTCTATCGAATGGAAAAGGTTTTAGGGCCGTAGAGCCAATAGGAAAAAATAATTTTCAAAAATTTTCAGATATTGTAAAAATCATAGCGCCAATCGAAAGAGCAGCGCAAAATACCCCTATATATGAATTTTGGCTAAATTTGGAGAAAAAAATTTTTCTTCGTTTATTGGGATATAATGCGTTGAAAATCGCTCAAAAATACCAAATTTCAATTTTCTCAGCCTACTAGTCACAATACCGGACTATATCATCCTGTTCTAGTGGATGGAATATCCTTTGGGGTCGAAGGACCTAGCGGAGATGAGCAATTTTGAAAATGTTCTACATTTCATCGTTTATTTGGGCCAAATCGACTTCCAATCGCTTAAAACCCCAAAATATCCATTTTTTAATCCCACCAATCACTATACGCGACTATTTTTTTCCGCTCTATCGAATGGAAAAGGTTTTAGGGCTGTAGAGCCAATAGGAAAAAATAATTTTCAAAAATTTTCAGATATTGCAAAAATCATATCGCGAATCGAAAGAGCAGGGGAAAGTACGCCTATATATGAATTTTGTCTAAATTTGTGGGAAAAAATTTTTCTTCGTTTATTGGGATATAATGCGTTGAAAATCGCTCAAAAATACCAAATTTCAATTTTCTCAGCCTACTAGTCACAATACCGGACTATATCATCCTGCTCTAGTGGATGGAATATCCTTTGGGGCCGAAGGACCTAGCGGAGATGAGCAATTTTGAAAAATGTTCTACATTTCATCGTTTATTTGGGCCAAATCGACTTCAAATCGCTTAAAAACCAAAAATATCCATTTTTTAATCCCACCAATCACTATACGCGACTATTTTTTTCCGCTCTATCGAATGGAAAAGGTTTTAGGGCCGTAGAGCCAATAGGAAAAAATAATATTCAAAAATTTTCAGATATTGCAAAAATCATAGCGCCAATCGAAAGAGCAGCGCAAAATACCCCTATATATGAATTTTGGCTAAATTTTGGAGAAAAAATTTTTCTTCGTTTATTGGGATATAATGCGTTGAAAATCGCTCAAAAATACCAAATTTCAATTTTCTCAGCCTACTAGTCACAATACCGGACTATATCATCCTGCTCTAGTGTATGGAATATCCTTTGGGGTCGAAGGACCTAGCGGAGATGAGCAATTTTGAAAAATGTTCTACATTTCATCGTTTATTTGGGCCAAATCGACTTCAAATCGCTTAAAACCCCAAAATATCCATTTTTTAATCCCACCAATCACTATACGCGACTATTTTTTTCCGCTCTATCGAATGGAAAAGGTTTTAGGGCCGTAGAGCCAATAGGAAAAAAATAATTTTCAAAAATTTTCAGATATTGCAAAAATCATAGCGCCAATCGAAAGAGCAGCGCAAAATACCCCTATATATGAATTTTGGCTAAATTTGGAGAAAAAATTTTTCTTCGTTTATTGGGATATAATGCGTTGAAAATCGCTCAAAAATACCAAATTTCAATTTTCTCAGCCTACTAGTCACAATACCGGACTATATCATCCTGTTCTAGTGGATGGAATATCCTTTGGGGTCGAAGGACCTAGCGGAGATGAGCAATTTTGAAAATGTTCTACATTTCATCGTTTATTTGGGCCAAATCGACTTCCAATCGCTTAAAACCCCAAAATATCCATTTTTTAATCCCACCAATCACTATACGCGACTATTTTTTTCCGCTCTATCGAATGGAAAAGGTTTTAGGGCCGTAGAGCCAATAGGAAAAAAATAATTTTCAAAAATTTTCAGATATTGCAAAAATCATAGCGCCAATCGAAAGAGCAGCGCAAAATACCCCTATATATGAATTTTGGCTCAATTTGGAGAAAAAATTTTTCTTCGTTTATTGGGATATAATGCGTTGAAAATCGCTCAAAAATACCAAATTTCAATTTTCTCAGCCTACTAGTCACAATACCCGACTATATCTTCCTGTTCTAGTGGATGGAATATCCTTTGGGGCCGAAGGACCTAGCGGAGATGAGCAATTTTGAAAAATGTTCTACATTTCATCGTTTATTTGGGCCAAATCGACTTCAAATCGCTTAAAAACCAAAAATATCCATTTTTTAATCCCACCAATCACTATACGCGACTATTTTTTTCCGCTCTATCGAATGGAAAAGGTTTTAGGGCCGTAGAGCCAATAGGAAAAAAATAATTTTCAAAAATTTTCAGATATTGCAAAAATCATAGCGCCAATCGAAAGAGCAGCGCAAAATACCCCTATATATGAATTTTGGCTCAATTTGGAGAAAAAAATTTTGTTCGTTTATTGGGATATAATGCGTTGAAAATCGCTCAAAAATACCAAATTTCAATTTTCTCAGCCTACTAGTCACAATACCCGACTATATCTTCCTGTTCTAGTGGATGGAATATCCTTTGGGGCCGAAGGACCTAGCGGAGATGAGCAATTTAAAAAATGTTCTACATTTCATCGTTTATTTGGGCCAAATCGACTTCAAATCGCTTAAAAACCCAAAATATCCATTTTTTAATCCCACCAATCACTATACGCGACTATTTTTTTCCGCTCTATCGAATGGAAAAGGTTTTAGGGCCGTAGAGCCAATAGGAAAAAAATAATTTTCAAAAATTTTCAGATATTGTAAAAATCATAGCGCCAATCGAAAGAGCAGCGCAAAATACCCCTATATATGAATTTTGGCTAAATTTGGAGAAAAAATTTTTCTTCGTTTATTGGGATATAATGCGTTGAAAATCGCTCAAAAATACCAAATTTCAATTTTCTCAGCCTACTAGTCACAATACCCGACTATATCTTCCTGTTCTAGTGGATGGAATATCCTTTGGGGCCGAAGGACCTAGCGGAGATGAGCAATTTTGAAAAATGTTCTACATTTCATCGTTTATTTGGGCCAAATCGACTTCAAATCGCTTGAAACCCAAAAATATCCATTTTTAAATCCCACCAATCACTATACGCGACTATTTTTTTCCGCTCTATCGAATGGAAAAGGTTTTAGGGCCGTAGAGCCAATAGGAAAAAAATAATTTTCAAAAATTTTCAGATATTGTAAAAATCATAGCGCCAATCGAAAGAGCAGCGCAAAATACCCCTATATATGAATTTTGGCTAAATTTGTAGAAAAAAATTTTTCTTCGTTTATTGCGATATAATGCGTTGAAAATCGCTCAAAAATACCAAATTTCAATTTTCTCAGCCTACTAGTCACAATACCGGACTATATCATCCTGCTCTAGTGGATGGAATATCCTTTGGGGTCGAAGGACCTAGCGGAGATGAGCAATTTTGAAAATGTTCTACATTTCATCGTTTATTTGGGCCAAATCGACTTCAAATCGCTTAAAACCCCCAAAATATCCATTTTTTAATCCCACCAATCACTATACGCGACTATTTTTTTCCGCTCTATCGAATGGAAAAGGTTTTAGGGCCGTAGAGCCAATAGGAAAATAATAATTTACAAAAATTTTCAGATATTGCAAAAATCATAGCGCCAATCGAAAGAGCAGCGCAAAATACCGCTATATATGAATTTTGGCTAAATTTGGAGAAAAAAATTTTTCTTCGTTTATTGGGATATAATGCGTTGAAAATCGCTCAAAAATACCAAATTTCAATTTTCTCAGCCTACTAGTCACAATACCGGACTATATCATCCTGCTCTAGTGGATGGAATATCCTTTGGGGTCGAAGGACCTAGCGGAGATGAGCAATTTTGAAAATGTTCTACATTTCATCGTTTATTTGGGCCAAATCGACTTCAAATCGCTTAAAAACCCAAAATATCCATTTTTTAATCCCACCAATCACTATACGCGACTATTTTTTTCCGCTCTATCGAATGGAAAAGGTTTTAGGGCCGTAGAGCCAATAGGAAAAAAATAATTTTCAAAAATTTTCAGATATTGCAAAAATCATAGCGCTAATCGAAAGAGCAGCGCAAAATACCCCTATATATGAATTTTGGCTAAATTTGGAGAAAAAAATTTTTCTTCGTTTATTGGGATATAATGCGTTGAAAATCGCTCAAAAATACCAAATTTCAATTTTCTCAGCCTACTAGTCACAATACCCGACTATATCATCCTGCTCTAGTGGATGGAATATCCTTTGGGGTCGAAGGACCTAGCGGAGATGAGCAATTTTGAAAATGTTCTACATTTCATCGTTTATTTGGGCCAAATCGACTTCAAATCGCTTTGAAACCCCAAAATATCCATTTTTTAATCCCACCAATCAGTATATGCGAATATTTTGTTGTGCTGTATCGAATGCAAAAGGTTTTAAGGGGGTAGAGCCAGTAAGAAAAAAATAATTTTCAAAAATTTTCAGATCTTGCAGAAATCATAGCGCAAATCGAAAGAGCAGCGCAAAATACCCCTATATATGAATTTTGGCTCAATTTGGAGGAAAAAATTTTTCTTCGTTTATTGGGATATAATGCGTTGAAAATCGCTCAAAAATACCAAATTTCAATTTTCTCAGCCTACTAGTCACAATACCCGACTATATCATCCTGTTCTAGTGGATGGAATATCCTTTGGGGTCGAAGGACCTAGCGGAGATGAGCAATTTTGAAAAATGTTCTACATTTCATCGTTTATTTGGGCCAAATCGACTTCAAATCGCTTAAAACCCAAAAATATCCATTTTTTAATCCCACCAATCACTATACGCGACTATTTTTTTCCGCTCTATCGAATGGAAAAGGTTTTAGGGCCGTAGAGCCAATAGGAGAAAAATAATTTTCAAAAATTTTCAGATATTGTAAAAATCATAGCGCCAATCGAAAGAGCAGCGCAAAATACCCCTATATATGAATTTTGGCTAAATTTGGAGAAAAAAATTTTTCTTCGTTTATTGGGATATAATGCGTTGAAAATCGCTCAAAAATACCAAATTTCAATTTTCTCAGCCTACTAGTCACAATACCGGACTATATCATCCTGTTCTAGTGGATGGAATATCCTTTGGGGTCGAAGGACCTAGCGGAGATGAGCAATTTTGAAAATGTTCTACATTTCATCGTTTATTTGGGCCAAATCGACTTCAAATCGCTTAAAACCCCCAAAATATCCATTTTTTAATCCCACCAATCACTATACGCGACTATTTTTTTCCGCTCTATCGAATGGAAAAGGTTTTAGGGCCGTAGAGCCAATAGGAAAAAAAGTAATTTTCAAAAATTTTCAGATATTGCAAAAATCATAGCGCCAATCGAAAGAGCAGCGCAAAATACCCCTATATATGAATTTTGGCTAAATTTGGAGAAAAAAATTTTTCTTCGTTTATTGGGATATAATGCGTTGAAAATCGCTCAAAAATACCAAATTTCAATTTTCTCAGCCTACTAGTCACACTACCCGACTATATCTTCCTGTTCTAGTGGATGGAATATCCTTTGGGGTCGAAGGACCTAGCGGAGATGAGCAATTTTGAAAAATGTTCTACATTTCATCGTTTATTTGGGCCAAATCGACTTCAACTCGCTTGAAAACCCAAAATATCCATTTTTTAATCCCACCAATCACTATACGCGACTATTTTTTTCCGCTCTATCGAATGGAAAAGGTTTTAGGGCCGTAGAGCCAATAGGAAAAAATAATTTTCAAAAATTTTCAGATATTGCAAAAATCATAGCGCCAATCGAAAGAGCAGCGCAAAATACCCTATATATGAATTTTGGCTAAATTTGGAGAAAAAATTTTTCTTCGTTTATTGGGATATAATGCGTTGAAAATCGCTCAAAAATACCAAATTTCAATTTTCTCAGCCTACTAGTCACAATACCCGACTATATCTTCCTGTTCTAGTGGATGGAATATCCTTTGGGGTCGAAGGACCTAGCGGAGATGAGCAATTTTGAAAATGTTCTACATTTCATCGCTTATTTGGGCCAAATCGACTTCAAATCGCTTAAAACCCCCAAAATATCCATTTTTTAATCCCACCAATCACTATACGCGACTATTTTTTTCCGCTCTATCGAATGGAAAAGGTTTTAGGCCGTAGAGCCAATAGGAAAAAATAATTTTCAAAAATTTTCAGATATTGCAAAAATCATAGCGCCAATCGAAAGAGCAGCGCAAAATACCCCTATATATGAAATTTGACTCAATTAGGTGAAAAAATTTTTCTACGTTTATTGTTATATAATGCGTTGAAAATCGCTCAAAAATACCAAATTTCAATTTTCTCAGCCTACTAGTCACAATACCCGACTATATCTTCCTGTTCTAGTGGATGGAATATCCTTTGGGGTCGAAGGACCTAGCGGAGATGAGCAATTTTGAAAAATGTTCTACATTTCATCGTTTATTTGGGCCAAATCGACTTCAAATCGCTTAAAACCCCCAAAATATCCATTTTTTAATCCCACCAATCACTATACGCGACTATTTTTTTCCGCTCTATCGAATGGAAAAGGTTTTAGGGCCGTAGAGCCAATAGGAAAAAATAATTTTCAAAAATTTTCAGATATTGTAAAAATCATAGCGCCAATCGAAAGAGCAGCGCAAAATACCCCTATATATGAATTTTGGCTAAATTTGGAGAAAAAATTTTTCTTCGTTTATTGGGATATAATGCGTTGAAAATCGCTCAAAAATACCAAATTTCAATTTTCTCAGCCTACTAGTCACAATACCCGACTATATCATCCTGTTCTAGTGGATGGAATATCCTTTGGGGTCGAAGGACCTAGCGGAGATGAGCAATTTTGAAAATGTTCTACATTTCATCCTTTATTTGAGCCAAATCGACTTCAAATCGCTTAAAACCCCAAAATATCCATTTTTAATCCCACCAATCACTATGCGAGACTATTTTTTTCCGCTCTATCGAATGGAAAAGGTTTTAGGGCCGTAGAGCCAATAGGATAAAAATAATTTTCAAAAATTTTCAGATATTGTAAAAATCATAGCGCCAATCGAAAGAGCAGCGCAAAATACCCCTATATATGAATTTTGGCTAAATTTGGAGAAAAAAATTTTTCTTCGTTTATTGGGATATAATGCGTTGAAAATCGCTCAAAAATACCAAATTTCAATTTTCTCAGCCTACTAGTCACAATACCGGACTATATCATCCTGCTCTAGTGGATGGAATATCCTTTGGGGTCGAAGGACCTAGCGGAGATGAGCAATTTTGAAAATGTTCTACATTTCATCGTTTATTTGGGCCAAATCGACTTCAAATCGCTTAAAACCCCAAAATATCCATTTTTTAATCCCACCAATCACTATACGCGACTATTTTTTTCCGCTCTATCGAATGGAAAAGGTTTTAGGCCGTAGAGCCAATAGGAAAAAATAATTTTCAAAAATTTTCAGATATTGCAAAAATCATAGCGCCAATCGAAAGAGCAGCGCAAAATACCCCTATATATGAATTTTGGCTCAATTTGGAGAAAAAAATTTTTCTTCGTTTATTGGGATATAATGCGTTGAAAATCGCTCAAAAATACCAAATTTCAATTTTCTCAGCCTACTAGTCACAATACCCGACTATATCTTCCTGTTCTAGTGGATGGAATATCCTTTGGGGCCGAAGGACCTAGCGGAGATGAGCAATTTTGAAAAATGTTCTACATTTCATCGTTTATTTTGGCCAAATCGACTTCAAATCGCTTAAAAACCAAAAATATCCATTTTTTAATCCCACCAATCGCTATACGCGACCATTTTTTTCCGCTCTATCGAATGGAAAAGGTTTTAGGGCCTTAGAGCCAATAGGAAAAAAATAATTTTCAACAATTTCCAGATATTGTAAAAATCATAGCGCCAATCGAAAGAGCAGCGCAAAATACCCCTATATATGAATTTTGGCTAAATTTGGAGAAAAAAATTTTTCTTCGTTTATTGGGATATAATGCGTTGAAAATCGCTCAAAAATACCAAATTTCAATTTTCTCAGCCTACTAGTCACAATACCGGACTATATCATCCTGCTCTAGTGGATGGAATATCCTTTGGGGTCGAAGGACCTAGCGGAGATGAGCAATTTTGAAAATGTTCTACATTTCATCGTTTATTTGGGCCAAATCGACTTCAAATCGCTTAAAACCCCCAAAATATCCATTTTTTAATCCCACCAATCACTATACGCGACTATTTTTTTCCGCTCTATCGAATGGAAAAGGTTTTAGGGCCGTAGAGCCAATAGGAAAAAAATAATTTTCAAAAATTTTCAGATATTGCAAAAATCATAGCGCCAATCGAAAGAGCAGCGCAAAATACCCCTATATATGAATTTTAGCTCAATTTGGAGAAAAAAATTTTTCTTCGTTTATTGGGATATAATGCGTTGAAAATCACTCAAAAATACCAAATTTCAATTTTCTCAGCCTACTAGTCACAATACCCGACTATATCTTCCTGTTCTAGTGGATGGAATATCCTTTGGGGCCGAAGGACCTAGCGGAGATGAGCAATTTTGAAAAATGTTCTACATTTCATCGTTTATTTGGGCCAAATCGACTTCAAATCGCTTAAAAACCAAAAATATCCATTTTTTAATCCCACCAATCACTATACGCGACTATTTTTTTCCGCTCTATCGAATGGAAAAGGTTTTAGGGCCGTAGAGCCAATAGGAGAAAAATAATTTTCAAAAATTTTCAGATATTGTAAAAATCATACCGCCAATCGAAGGAGCAGCGCAAGATAGCCCTATATATGAATTTGGCTAAATTTGGAGAAAAAAATTTTTCTTCGTTTATTGGGATATAATGCGTTGAAAATCGCTCAAAAATACCAAATTTCAATTTTCTCAGCCTACTAGTCACAATACCGGACTATATCATCCTGTTCTAGTGGATGGAATATCCTTTGGGGTCGAAGGACCTAGCGGAGATGAGCAATTTTGAAAATGTTCTACATTTCATCGTTAATTTGGGCCAAATCGACTTCAAATCGCTTAAAACCCCCAAAATATCCATTTTTTAATCCCACCAATCA
This sequence comes from Torymus aiolomorphi, assembly GCA_036365515.1. Lineage (NCBI taxonomy): Eukaryota > Metazoa > Arthropoda > Insecta > Hymenoptera > Torymidae > Torymus > Torymus aiolomorphi. Next base: position 71,831,410 of record CM070874.1, on the reverse strand, counting down.
CTATACGCGACTACTTTTTTCCGCTCTATCGAATGGAAAAGGTTTTAGGGCCGTAGAGCCAATAGGAAAAAAATAATTTTCAAAAATTTTCAGATATTGCAAAAATCATAGCGCCAATCGAAAGAGCAGCGCAAAATACCCCTATATATGAATTTTGGCTCAATTTGGAGAAAAAAATTTTTCTTCGTTTATTGGGATATAATGCGTTGAAAATCGCTCAAAAATACCAAATTTCAATTTTCTCAGCCTACTAGTCACAATACCCGACTATATCTTCCTGTTCTAGTGGATGGAATATCCTTTGGGGCCGAAGGACCTAGCGGAGATGAGCAATTTTGAAAAATGTTCTACATTTCATCGTTTATTTGGGCCAAATCGACTTGAAATCGCTTAAAAACCAAAAATATCCATTTTTTAATCCCACCAATCACTATACGCGACTATTTTTTTCCGCTCTATCGAATGGAAAAGGTTTTAGGGCGGTAGAGCCAATAGGAAAAACATAATTTTCAAAAATTTTCAGATATTGTAAAAATCATAGCGCCAATCGAAAGAGCAGCGCAAAATACCCCTATATATGAATTTTGGCTAAATTTGGAGAAAAAAATTTTTCTTCGTTTATTGGGATATAATGCGTTGAAAATCGCTCAAAAATACCAAATTTCAATTTTCTCAGCCTACTAGTCACAATACCGGACTATATCATCCTGCTCTAGTGGATGGAATATCCTTTGGGGTCGAAGGACCTAGCGGAGATGAGCAATTTTGAAAATGTTCTACATTTCATCGTTTATTTGGGCCAAATCGACTTCAAATCGCTTAAAACCCCCAAAATATCCATTTTTTAATCCCACCAATCACTATACGCGACTATTTCTTTCCGCTCTATCGAATGGAAAAGGTTTTAGGGCCGTAGAGCCAATAGGAAAAAAATAATTTTCAAAAATTTTCAGATATTGCAAAAATCATAGCGCCAATCGAAAGAGCAGCGCAAAATATCCCTATATATGAATTTTGGCTCAATTTGGAGAAAAAAATTTTTCTTCGTTTATTGGGATATAATGTGTTGAAAATCGCTCAAAAATACCAAATTTCAATTTTCTCAGCCTACTAGTCACAATACCCGACTATATCTTCCTGTTCTAGTGGATGGAATATCCTTTGGGGCCGAAGGACCTAGCGGAGATGAGCAATTTTGAAAAATGTTCTACATTTCATCGTTTATTTGGGCCAAATCGACTTCAAATCGCTTAAAAACCAAAAATATCCATTTTTTAATCCCACCAATCACGATACGCGACTATTTTTTTCCGCTCTATCGAATGGAAAAGGTTTTAGGGCCGTAGAGCCAATAGGAAAAAAATAATTTTCAAAAATTTTCAGATATTGTAAAAATCATAGCGCCAATCGAAAGAGCAGCGCAAAATACCCCTATATATGAATTTTGGCTAAATTTGGAGAAAAAAATTTTTCTTCGTTTATTGGGTATAACGAGGTTCCAAGATAAAATACGGAGAAGATAAGTATCTCGGTCCTCCGTATTCTATCGAACCCGTTAGGCTCTCGTTCCCGCGAATTCGTGTATCGTGAGCGTGTGTTGACATCGCTCGGAGGATGTATTTGCGTTAGCTACGCGCGGGGCAGGCGCGACTTTGACCGTTGCAAAGTCGCGCAGGATTCATTTTTGAATCAGATTCTCTCGGGCTGTCATACCGCGCATACGCGAGTTAATTTGATCGTCCGCGAAGAAAACGGTATCGTGCGTCCTCGCCGGTGCAGAGCAGCGCCCGTACACGTACCGACCACGAAGAGCAGCGCACGTGAGCAATCCGAGCCACTCCTGGGGTCCGAAGCGTCTGTAGGTGAACGCTGGACGTTAGGACTCGGCCTGAACACTCCGAAGTCGACCGGAGGATAAGGCCTGACGCAGGAGCGGATTCGTGAGCGAGCGACGAGGGGAGTGCACTCCCCTCCCGGTAAGACTCTTCGCCTATTTTCCGCGCAGCGATTGATTTGTATTTTCGGCTCGCAGCGGCGAGCGGCCGGTGGTGCGTTCACCGGCCCAGCGAAAATAGATACCTTGATCCGCCCGCGCCGAGCGGCGGATCCCGTCTTCTTGTCGGTGCGCAACGCGTCGAGTTATTTTTCTGTAAAGTCTTTTTTTAGTCCGCGCGTTACAATGGCGCCCTAACGTGTTGGGTTTAAGGAGAAGGTTAGAGGCCGGTACATTCGAAACCGGCCTATTCAAATCGCGTTTCGTTTAAATTCGCCCGCGCGCAAATCACTGCACCGGACTAATCAGCAGACGGCCAGTGGCCATAAGCCGTTACAGCTGATAGGCGCAGTGATTTAAACTCGCCAAGTCGAGGTGCCGGGCGTAAACAAACAGACAAGAAGACTCGCGGCGCGCATTGTTTTTGTAGGTGTTTATGTTTATGCTCGGGCAGTATTGTGTATACTTGTCCCGAGTCTTTTAAACTGCTGTAAAGCCAGAGCGAGAGCATTTAAACGACGATTATCGTTGTTTTCGTCGTCATATGTGGCGAAAATTAAATTCCTTTTTTTGACGCGAGGTTTAAAACGATTTTCACGCGATTTTTTTGGGTTGACCGTGCCTGTGCGTGCAGCCGGTCGAAAGTGAGAATACTTTTATTTTTTTTTTTGGTTGCGGGAATTATATAAGTCGTTATCGTCACGAAATTTTTTTTTGGAATAGCCACGCTCTCTCCCTAGCTAGCTGCATCGAGATACGTCGTTCTCAAGCAGCTTGGGACAATTGTGTGTGGTAGTTAGAATTCTAACATTGTAATTTGCGTAACAGACGGCCAATTTGAGAGAGAATCTCAGCAGTTAGTTGCGCATACACACACAATTCGTCACACAATTTTATACAGTCGGTCTAGCTTCGCAAGATGGAATCATCGACCCCAGAAGAACTAGCCGAAAGGATGGAGCATTGGCGCAAAAATCTAGAGCTGAGCTTTGAAGCTGTAATAGAAGCAAATATAGCTCTAGATTTAAGAAGCACCGGACATCTCGAGGGGGATTCTAACCGAATCGCTCAGTGGCTAATGGGAAGTTACAACCCAGCCCACTTCACACAAGAAATAAGTGGAAGTGCTTACGAGCAGTTCACAAGGAGGCTCGATTGGAGGAATAAGTTCGTCAACACGACGACCCTCAATGCAAGCGGCGCTCCAGAAGTGAACCGAATCGCTGACCCCTTGACCCACAGCCTGTTTCAGCAACTGATGTCGAATAAAGCAGTAGACAACAACTTGCTGAGTTCCATACGGAGATACGTCTACCAGAATATGGAGCAGAGAGCAGGTAGTCCTCCCGACGTAAGACACAAGGCTCTTAAGTCACTACGGAGCACTCTATCTCCAGAGGGAGGACCGGGTGAAGTCCAGGTACAACTAAGGTGCAGCACAGCTTGGGGGAGGGGAGATTCCACGATCTCATCCCAGTCCGAAGAATCTGAGAACACGAGTTGCTCGGGGAATGCAGACCACACATGGATTTCGGACAGCTGCGCAGCAACCGCACCATCGCCATCAAATTTAGCTTCCATCCACGAATTCGACGTCGGAGTAAGCACAGCCTGGGGGAGGGGAGATCCTCCAAGCTTCCCCCTGTTCGAGAAGTCTGACACTTCACGTCGCTTGGCGTATACAGACCGCCTGAGGGCACCGAACGGCTGTGCTGAATACTCCCAAGCTCACGACGACGGAGCAAATGCAGCCTGGGGAAGGGAGATTTTCCAAGCTTCCCCGGTCCGAAGCGTCCGATATGGCCCGTTTATGGAATACATCGGCATCGGACGGCTGTATTACTCATTCCCAGACTCCTGAAGACGAAGAGCAGACAAGCCTTCCAAGGAGCAACGGGGAAGAGATTAATAGTCTGGTGACGACACAACCGGTGGACAGAACGCTGATTACTTCGCAATTTCGCGACGTATCGACGCAAGCAGAAGGCGAGCGTCATTGCGAATGCGAATGTAATCAGACGCGTAAATTGGAGGAGGAGAAAGTTAGGCGCCTAAGCGAAGAGGTAAGGCGACTGCACGACGAGCTGCGCCAGCTACGCGCGCAAATGTCGTCGCTTCACAATTCCGCTGTGCCTAACAAGAAACGAGTCGCAGGTGCAACTAAGCGCCATGCCAAGCAACCTCGATCGGACCTAGGGACTAAAGACAGCAAGAAGTCGTCCCGAAGTCCTCAACAGTCCAGCTCTACAGGAAAAAAAGAGGCGTATGCAGCGGCCACGCAACGATCTCCAAAGTTATCTGAAAGAGATAAAGGCATAAAACCCTCGAGCAGACTGGGTTCGAACCAAGGGATAGGTTCGAATCCTTGGACGACGGTCGCCTCTCGACGTTCCAAACGGCGGTATATCCAGCAGGAGTTGGATAGTAGAGTATACCGCTCGTCAAGATCGAGGAACGCGCTCAGAGTATATAACTCTCCACCACCGAGTCCAACCAGAAAATTGTGTTGGACGTGTAAGTCACCAACGCATCTTCACTGGGCCTGCCCGGAGCGGAAAAAGGGCCCGAAGAGTGAGACAAGAAGAAGGCAAGACGACCTGCTAAGTCAACCTAGGAGGAATGACGGCAGTTGTCGATCGGAGCCCCAGCGCCAGAAGTGCCAACCGTCTCCGGTCCATCAATCGTCATGGGACTGGTCCCGACCGCCGTTGGAATTCAGCGGAATTACGGTGATGAGCGACCCACCGTGTCCATGCGCGGGACGATCCCTCGATGTGGATCGTTTGATCAGCCGTTTAGTGCACGAGCTGATCCGCGCGTATCCGGAACTGTCGTCTCTGCCGCTGATGACGACATAAACTCGAATCGAACGAGAGCCTCAGTATCGAGTTGCTTCTCTTCCGCTACGCAACGTCTGGGAGAGGGGTATAACGAGGTTCCAAGATAAAATACGGAGAAGATAAGTATCTCGGTCCTCCGTATTCTATCGAACCCGTTAGGCTCTCGTTCCCGCGAATTCGTGTATCGTGAGCGTGTGTTGACATCGCTCGGAGGATGTATTTGCGTTAGCTACGCGCGGGGCAGGCGCGACTTTGACCGTTGCAAAGTCGCGCAGGATTCATTTTTGAATCAGATTCTCTCGGGCTGTCAAACCGCGCGTACGCGAGTTAATTTGATCGTCCGCGAAGAAAACGGTATCGTGCGTCCTCGCCGGTGCAGAGCAGCGCCCGTACACGTACCGACCACGAAGAGCAGCGCACGTGAGCAATCCGAGCCACTCCTGGGGTCCGAAGCGTCTGTAGGTGAACGCTGGACGTTAGGACTCGGCCTGAACACTCCGAAGTCGACCGGAGGATAAGGCCTGACGCAGGAGCGGATTCGTGAGCGAGCGACGAGAGGAGTGCACTCCCCTCCCGGTAAAACTCTTCGCCTATTTTCCGCGCAGCGATTGATTTGTATTTTCGGCTCGCAGCGGCGAGCGGCCGGTGTCTTGATCGCCGGCCCAGCGAAAAACAATCACCTCGATCCGCCCGCGCCGAGCGGCGGATCTCCCGCCTTCTTGTCAACACGCAACGCGACGCGTATTTTGTATAGTATAACTGAGAATAGATCTTGTTATAGTTTTGAATGTAACCAAGACCACTCGTTATTTATTAACCTTCACCTAACCTTCTCCCGGATACCGCCGCCTCCGCGGGATCGTCGAACCGAGACGACGATCATTCTGAGTGGCCGCGCCTCGCGTCTAGCTAGCGCGAGTATTAACCCTTTCCGGCACACGGAAAAGTCGAGTTCAATCGTGGACTCGACATTTGTAAACAGGGATCCAGAGAATATCAACCCCGAGTGCTCGTCGTAGAAGTAGCACTCGACGGCACCGTGTTCTAGGGTTCGGTTCGCGGAATTACAAAAGATTTCCCCAGGCCTCCCGTTACATGGGATATAATGCGTTGAAAATCGCTCAAAAATACCAAATTTCAATTTTCTCAGCCTACTAGTCACAATACCGGACTATATCATCCTGTTCTAGTGGATGGAATATCCTTTGGGGTCGAAGGACCTAGCGGAGATGAGCAATTTTGAAAATGTTCTACATTTCATCGTTTATTTGGGCCAAATAGACTTCAAATCGCTTAAAACCCCCAAAATATCCATTTTTTAATCCCACCAATCACTATACGCGACTACTTTTTTCCGCTCTATCGAATGGAAAAGGTTTTAGGGCCGTAGAGCCAATAGGAAAAAAATAATTTTCAAAAATTTTCAGATATTGCAAAAATCATAGCGCCAATCGAAAGAGCAGCGCAAAATACCACTATATATGAATTTTGGCTCAATTTGGAGAAAAAAATTTTTCTTCGTTTATTGGGATATAATGCGTTGACAATCGCTCAAAAATACCAAATTTCAATTTTCTCAGCCTACTAGTCACAATACCCGACTATATCTTCCTGTTCTAGTGGATGGAATATCCTTTGGGGCCGAAGGACCTAGCGGAGATGAGCAATTTTGAAAAATGTTCTACATTTCATCGTTTATTTGGGCCAAATCGACTTCGAATCGCTTAAAAACCAAAAATATCCATTTTTTAATCCCACAAATCACTATACGCGACTATTTTTTTCCGCTCTATCGAATGGAAAAGGTTTTAGGACCGTAGAGCCAATAGGAAAAAAATAATATTCAAAAATTTTCAGATATTGCAAAAATCATAGCGCCAATCGAAAGAGCAGCGCAAAATACCCCTATATATGAATTTTGGCTAAATTTAGAGAAAAAAATTTTTCTTCGTTCATTGGGATATAATGCGTTGAAAATCGCTCAAAAATACCAAATTTCAATTTTCTCAGCCTACTAGTCACAATACCGGACTATATCATCCTGCTCTAGTGTATGGAATATCCTTTGGGGTCGAAGGACCTAGCGGAGATGAGCAATTTTGAAAAATGTTCTACATTTCATCGTTTATTTGGGCCAAATCGACTTCAAATCGCTTAAAACCCCCAAAATATCCATTTTTTAATCCCACCAATCACTATACGCGACTATTTTTTTCCGCTCTATCGAATGGAAAAGGTTTTAGGGCCGTAGAGCCAATAGGAAAAAAATAATTTTCAAAAATTTTCAGATATTGTAAAAATCATAGCGCCAATCGAAGAGCAGCGCAAAATACCCCTATATATGAATTTTGGCTAAATTTGGAGAAAAAAATTTTTCTTCGTTTATTGGGATATAATGCGTTGAAAATCGCTCAAAAATACCAAATTTCAATTTTCTCAGCCTACTAGTCACAATACCGGACTATATCATCCTGCTCTAGTGGATGGAATATCCTGTGGGGTCGAAGGACCTAGCGGACATGAGCAATTTTGAAAATGTTCTACATTTCATCGTTTATTTGGGCCAAACCGACTTCAAATCGCTTAAAACCCCCAAAATATCCATTTTTTAATCCCACCAATCACTATACGCGACTATTTTTTTCCGCTCTATCGAATGGAAAAGGTTTTAGGGCCGTAGAGCCAATAGGAAAAAAATAATTTTCAAAAATTTTCAGATATTGCAAAAATCATAGCGCCAATCGAAAGAGCAGCGCAAAATACCCCTATATATGAATTTTGGCTCAATTTGGAGAAAAAAATTTTTCTTCGTTTATTGGGATATAATGCGTTGAAAATCGCTCAAAAATACCAAATTTCAATTTTCTCAGCCTACTAGTCACAATACCCGACTATATCTTCCTGTTCTAGTGGATGGAATATCCTTTGGGGCCGAAGGACCTAGTGGAGATGAGCAATTTTGAAAAATGTTCTACATTTCAACGTTTATTTGGGCCAAATCGACTTCAAATCGCTTAAAAACCAAAAATATCCATTTTTTAATCCCACCAATCACTATACGGGACTATTTTTTTCCGCTCTATCGAATGGAAAAGGTTTTAGGGCTGTAGAGCCAATAGGAAAAAAATAATATTCAAAAATTTTCAGATATTGCAAAAATCATAGCGCCAATCGAAAGAGCAGCGCAAAATACCCCTATATATGAATTTTGGCTAAATTTAGAGAAAAAAATTTTTCTTCGTTCATTGGGATATAATGCGTTGAAAATCGCTCAAAAATACCAAATTTCAATTTTCTCAGCCTACTAGTCACAATACCGGTCTATATCATTCTGTTCTAGTGGATGGAATATCCTTTGGGGTCGAAGGACCTAGCGGAGATGAGCAATTTTGAAAATGTTCTACATTTCATCGTTTATTTGGGCCAAATCGACTTCAAATCGCTTAAAACCCCCAAAATATCCATTTTTTAATCCCACCAATCACTATACGCGACTATTTTTTTCCGCTCTATCGAATGGAAAAGGTTTTAGGGCCGTAGAGCCAATAGGAAAAAAATAATTTTCAAAAATTTTCAGATATTGCAAAAATCATAGCGCCAATCGAAAGAGCAGCGCAAAATACCCCTACATATGAATTTTGGCTCAATTTGGAGAAAAAAATTTTTCTTCGTTTATTGGGATATAATGCGTTGAAAATCGCTCAAAAATACCAAATTTCAATTTTCTCAGCCTACTAGTCACAATCCCGGACTATATCATCCTGCTCTAGTGGATGGAATATCCTTTGGGGTCGAAGGACCTAGCGGAGATGAGCAATTTTGAAAATGTTCTACATTTCATCGTTTATTTGGGCCAAATCGACTTCAAATCGCTTAAAACCCCCAAAATATCCATTTTTTAATCCCACCAATCACTATACGCGACTATTTTTTTCCGCTCTATCGAATGGAAAAGGTTTTAGGGCCGTAGAGCCAATAGGAAAAAAATAATTTTCAAAAATTTTCAGATATTGCAAAAATCATAGCGTCAATCGAAAGAGCAGCGCAAAATACCCCTATATATGAATTTTGGCTCAATTTGGAAAAACACATTTTTCTTCGTTTATTGGGATATAATGCGTTGAAAATCGCTCAAAAATACCAAATTTCAATTTTCTCAGCCTACTAGTCACAATACCCGACTATATCTTCCTGTTCTAGTGGATGGAATATCCTTTGGGGCCGAAGGACCTAGCGGAGATGAGCAATTTTGAAAAATGTTCTACATTTCATCGTTTATTTGGGCCAAATCGACTTCAAATCGCTTAAAAACCAAAAATATCCATTTTTTAATCCCACCAATCACTATACGCGACTATTTTTTTCCGCTCTATCGAATGGAAAAGGTTTTAGGGCCGTAGAGCCAATAGGAAAAAAATAATTTCCAAAATTTTCAGATATTGTAAAAATCATAGCGCCAATCGAAAGAGCAGCGCAAAATACCCCTATATATGAATTTTGGCTCAATTTGGAGAAAAAAATTTTTCTTCGTTTATTGGGATATAATGCGTTGAAAATCGCTCAAAAATACCAAATTTCAATTTTCTCAGCCTACTAGTCACAATACCCGACTATATCTTCCTGTTCTAGTGGATGGAATATCCTTTGGGGCCGAAGGACCTAGCGGAGATGAGCAATTTTGAAAAATGTTCTACATTTCATCGTTTATTTGGGCCAAATCGACTTCAAATCGCTTAAAAACCAAAAATATCCATTTTTTAATCCCACCAATCACTATACGCGACTATTTTTTTCCGCTCTATCGAATGGAAAAGGTTTTAGGGCCGTAGAGCCAATAGGAAAAAAATAATTTTCAAAAATTTTCAGATATTGCAAAAATCATAGCGCCAATCGAAAGAGCAGCGCAAAATACCCCTATATATGAATTTTGGCTAAATTTGGAGAAAAAAATTTTTCTTCGTTTATTGGGATATAATGCGTTGAAAATCGCTCAAAAATACCAAATTTCAATTTTCTCAGCCTACTAGTCACAATACCCGACTATATCATCCTGCTCTAATGGATGGAATATCTTTTGGGGTCGAAGGACCTAGCGGAGAAGAGCCATTTTCAAAAATGTTCTACATTTCATCGTTTATTTGAGCCAAATCGACTTCAAATCGCTTGAAAACCCAAAATATCCATTTTTTATTCCCACCAATCACTATACGCGACTATTTTTTTCCGCTCTATCGAATGGAAAAGGTTTTAGGGCCGTAGAGCCAATAGGAAAATAATAATTTTCAAAAATTTTCAGATATTGCAAAAATCATAGCGCCAATCGAAAGAGCAGGGCAAAATACCCCTATATATGAATTTTGGCTAAATTTGGAGAAAAAAATTTTTCTTCGTTTATTGGGATATAATGCGTTGAAAATCGCTCAAAAATACCAAATTTCAATTTTCTCAGCCTACTAGTCACAATACCCGACAATATCATCCTGCTCTAATGGATGGAATATCCTTTGGGGTCGAAGGACCTAGCGGAGATGAGCAATTTTCAAAAATGTTCTACATTTCATCGTTTACTTGAGCCAAATCGACTTCAAATCGCTTGAAAACCGAAAATATCCATTTTTTAATCCCACCAATCACTATACGCGACTATTTTTTTCCGCTCTATCGAATGGAAAAGGTTTTAGGGCCGTAGAGCCAATAGGAAAATAATAATTTTCAAAAATTTTCAGATATTGCAAAAATCATAGCGCCAATCGAAAGAGCAGCGCAAAATACCCCTATATATGAATTTTGGCTAAATTTGGAGAAAAAATTTTTCTTCGTTTATTGGGATATAATGCGTTGAAAATCGCTCAAAAATACCAAATTTCAATTTTCTCAGCCTACTAGTCACAATACCCGACTATATCATCCTGCTCTAATGGATGGAATATCCTTTGGGGTCGAAGGACCTAGCGGAGATGAGCAATTTTCAAAAATGTTCTACATTTCATCGTTTATTTGAGCCAAATCGACTTCAAATCGCTTGAAAACCCAAAATATCCATTTTTTATTCCCACCAATCACTATACGCGACTATTTTTTTCCGCTCTATCGAATGGAAAAGGTTTTAGGGCCGTAGAGCCAATAGGAAAATAATAATTTTCAAAAATTTTCAGATATTGCAAAAATCATAGCGCCAATCGAAAGAGCAGCGCAAAATACCCCTATATATGAATTTTGGCTAAATTTGGAGAAAAAAATTTTTCTTCGTTTATTGGGATATAATGCGTTGAAAATCGCTCAAAAATACCAAATTTCAATTTTCTCAGCCTACTAGTCACAATACCCGACTATATCATCCTGCTCTAATGGATGGAATATCCTTTGGGGTCGAAGGACCTAGCGGAGATGAGCAATTTTCAAAAATGTTCTACATTTCATCGTTTATTTGAGCCAAATCGACTTCAAATCGCTTGAAAACCCAAAATATCCATTTTTTATTCCCACCAATCACTATACGCGACTATTTTTTTCCGCTCTATCGAATGGAAAAGGTTTTAGGGCCGTAGAGCCAATAGGAAAATAATAATTTTCAAAAATTTTCAGATATTTCAAAAATCATAGCGCCAATCGAAAGAGCAGCGCAAGATACCCCTATATATGAATTTTGGCTGAATTTGGAGAAAAAAATTTTTCTTCGTTTATTGGGATATAATGCGTTGAAAATCGCTCAAAAATACCAAATTTCAATTTTCTCAGCCTACTAGTCACAATACCCGACTATATCATCCTGCTCTAATGGATGGAATATCCTTTGGGGTCGAAGGACCTAGCGGAGATGAGCAATTTTCAAAAATGTTCTACATTTCATCGTTTATTTGAGCCAAATCGACTTCAAATCGCTTGAAAACCGAAAATATCCATTTTTTAATCCCACCAATCACTATACGCGACTATTTTTTTCCGCTCTATCGAATGGAAAAGGTTTTAGGGCCGTAGAGCCAATAGGAAAAAAATAATTTTCAAAAATTTTCAGATATTGCAAAAATCATAGCGCCAATCGAAAGAGCAGCGCAAAATACCCCTACATATGAATTTTGGCTCAATTTGGAGAAAAAAATTTTTCTTCGTTTATTGGGATATAATGCGTTGAAAATCGCTCAAAAATACCAAATTTCAATTTTCTCAGCCTACTAGTCACAATCCCGGACTATATCATCCTGCTCTAGTGGATGGAATATCCTTTGGGGTCGAAGGACCTAGCGGAGATGAGCAATTTTGAAAATGTTCTACATTTCATCGTTTATTTGGGCCAAATCGACTTCAAATCGCTTAAAACCCCAAAATATCCATTTTTTAATCCCACCAATCACTATACGCGACTATTTTTTTCCGCTCTATCGAATGGAAAAGGTTTTAGGGCCGTAGAGCCAATAGGAAAAAAATAATTTTCAAAAATTTTCAGATATTGCAAAAATCATAGCGCCAATCGAAAGAGCAGCGCAAAATACCCCTATATATGAATTTTGGCTCAATTTGGAGAAAAAAATTTTTCTTCGTTTATTGGGATATAATGCGTTGAAAATCGCTCAAAAATACCAAATTTCAATTTTCTCAGCCTACTAGTCACAATACCCGACTATATCTTCCTGTTCTAGTGGATGGAATATCCTTTGGGGCCGAAGGACCTAGCGGAGATGAGCAATTTTGAAAAATGTTCTACATTTCATCGTTTATTTGGGCCAAATCGACTTCAAATCGCTTAAAAACCAAAAATATCCATTTTTTAATCCCACCAATCACTATACGCGACTATTTTTTTCCGCTCTATCGAATGGAAAAGGTTTTAGGGCCGTAGAGCCAATAGGAAAAAAATAATTTTCAAAAATTTTCAGATATTGTAAAAATCATAGCGCCAATCGAAAGAGCAGCGCAAAATACCCCTATATATGAATTTTGGCTCAATTTGGAGAAAAAAATTTTTCTTCGTTTATTGGGATATAATGCGTTGAAAATCGCTCAAAAATACCAAATTTCAATTTTCTCAGCCTACTAGTCACAATACCCGACTATATCTTCCTGTTCTAGTGGATGGAATATCCTTTGGGGCCGAAGGACCTAGCGGAGATGAGCAATTTTGAAAAATGTTCTACATTTCATCGTTTATTTGGGCCAAATCGACTTCAAATCGCTTAAAAACCAAAAATATCCATTTTTTAATCCCACCAATCACTATACGCGACTATTTTTTTCCGCTCTATCGAATGGAAAAGATTTTAGGGCCGTAGAGCCAATAGGAAAAAAATAATTTTCAAAAATTTTCAGATATTGCAAAAATCATAGCGCCAATCGAAAGAGCAGCGCAAAATACCCCTATATATGAATTTTGGCTAAATTTGGAGAAAAAAATTTTTCTTCGTTTATTGGGATATAATGCGTTGAAAATCGCTCAAAAATACCAAATTTCAATTTTCTCAGCCTACTAGTCACAATACCCGACTATATCATCCTGCTCTAATGGATGGAATATCTTTTGGGGTCGAAGGACCTAGCGGAGAAGAGCCATTTTCAAAAATGTTCTACATTTCATCGTTTATTTGAGCCAAATCGACTTCAAATCGCTTGAAAACCCAAAATATCCATTTTTTATTCCCACCAATCACTATACGCGACTATTTTTTTCCGCTCTATCGAATGGAAAAGGTTTTAGGGCCGTAGAGCCAATAGGAAAATAATAATTTTCAAAAATTTTCAGATATTGCAAAAATCATAGCGCCAATCGAAAGAGCAGGGCAAAATACCCCTATATATGAATTTTGGCTAAATTTGGAGAAAAAAATTTTTCTTCGTTTATTGGGATATAATGCGTTGAAAATCGCTCAAAAATACCAAATTTCAATTTTCTCAGCCTACTAGTCACAATACCCGACAATATCATCCTGCTCTAATGGATGGAATATCCTTTGGGGTCGAAGGACCTAGCGGAGATGAGCAATTTTCAAAAATGTTCTACATTTCATCGTTTACTTGAGCCAAATCGACTTCAAATCGCTTGAAAACCGAAAATATCCATTTTTTAATCCCACCAATCACTATACGCGACTATTTTTTTCCGCTCTATCGAATGGAAAAGGTTTTAGGGCCGTAGAGCCAATAGGAAAATAATAATTTTCAAAAATTTTCAGATATTGCAAAAATCATAGCGCCAATCGAAAGAGCAGCGCAAAATACCCCTATATATGAATTTTGGCTAAATTTGGAGAAAAAAATTTTTCTTCGTTTATTGGGATATAATGCGTTGAAAATCGCTCAAAAATACCAAATTTCAATTTTCTCAGCCTACTAGTCACAATACCCGACTATATCATCCTGCTCTAATGGATGGAATATCCTTTGGGGTCGAAGGACCTAGCGGAGATGAGCAATTTTCAAAAATGTTCTACATTTCATCGTTTACTTGAGCCAAATCGACTTCAAATCGCTTGAAAACCGAAAATATCCATTTTTAATCCGACCAATCACTATACGCGACTATTTTTTTCCGCTCTATCGAATGGAAAAGGTTTTAGGGCCGTAGAGCCAATAGGAATATAATAATTTTCAAAAATTTTCAGATATTGCAAAAATCATAGCGCCAATCGAAAGAGCAGCGCAAAATTCCCCTATATATGAATTTTGGCTAAATTTGGAGAAAATTATTTTTCTTCGTTTATTGGGATATAATGCGTTGAAAATCGCTCAAAAATACCAAATTTCAATTTTCTCAGCCTACTAGTCACAATACCCGACTATATCATCCTGCTCTAATGGATGGAATATCCTTTGGGGTCGAAGGACCTAGCGGAGATGAGCAATTTTCAAAAATGTTCTACATTTCATCGTTTATTTGAGCCAAATCGACTTCAAATCGCTTGAAAACCCAAAATATCCATTTTTTATTCCCACCAATCACTATACGCGACTATTTTTTTCCGCTCTATCGAATGGAAAAGGTTTTAGGGCCGTAGAGCCAATAGGAAAATAATAATTTTCAAAAATTTTCAGATATTTCAAAAATCATAGCGCCAATCGAAAGAGCAGCGCAAGATACCCCTATATATGAATTTTGGCTGAATTTGGAGAAAAAATTTTTCTTCGTTTATTGGGATATAATGCGTTGAAAATCGCTCAAAAATACCAAATTTCAATTTTCTCAGCCTACTAGTCACAATACCCGACTATATCATCCTGCTCTAATGGATGGAATATCCTTTGGGGTCGAAGGACCTAGCGGAGATGAGCAATTTTCAAAAATGTTCTACATTTCATCGTTTATTTGAGCCAAATCGACTTCAAATCGCTTGAAAACCGAAAATATCCATTTTTTAATCCCACCAATCACTATACGCGACTATTTTTTTCCGCTCTATCGAATGGAAAAGGTTTTAGGGCCGTAGAGCCAATAGGAAAATAATAATTTTCAAAAATTTTCAGATATTGCAAAAATCATAGCGCCAATCGAAAGAGCAGCGCAAAATACCCCTATATATGAAATTTGGATAAATTTGGAGAAAAAAATTTTTCTTCGTTTATTGGGATATAATGCGTTGAAATCGTTCAAAAATACCAAATTTCAATTATCTCAGCCTACTAGTCACAATACCCGACTATATCTTCCTGTTCTAGTGGATGGAATATCATTTGGGGTCGAAGGACCTAGCGGAGATGAGCAATTTTGAAAAATGTTCTACATTTCATCGTTTATTTGGGCCAAATCGACTTCAAATCGCTTGAAAACCAGAAATATCCATTTTTTAATCCCACCAATCACTATACGCGACTATTTTTTTCCGCTCTATCAAATCGAAAAGGTTTTAGGGCCGTAGAACCAATAGGAAAATAATAATTTTCAAAAATTTTCGGATATTGCAAAAATCATGGCGCCAATCGAAAGAGCAGCGCAAAATACCCCTATATATGAATTTTGGCTAAATTTGGAGAAAAAATTTTTCTTCGTTTATTGGGATATAATGCGTTGAAAATCGCTCAAAAATACCAAATTTCAATTTTCTCAGCCTACTAGTCACAATACCCGACTATATCATCCTGCTCTAATGGATGGAATATCCTTTGGGGTCGAAGGACCTAGCGGAGATGAGCAATTTTCAAAAATGTTCTACATTTCATCGTTTATTTGGGCCAAATCGACTTCAAATCGCTTGAAAACCCAAAACATCCATTTTTTAATCCCACCAATCACTATACGCGACTATTTTTTTCCGCTCTATCGAATGGAAAAGGTTTTAGGGCCGTAGAGCCAATAGGAAAATAATAATTTTCAAAAATTTTCAGATATTGCAAAAATCATAGCGCCAATCGAAAGAGCAGCGCAAAATACCCCTATATATGAATTTTGGCTAAATTTGGAGAAAAAAATTTTTCTTCGTTTATTGGGATATAATGCGTTGAAAATCGCTCAAAAATACCAAATTTCAATTTTCTCAGCCTACTAGTCACAATACCCGACAATATCATCCTGCTCTAATGGATGGAATATCCTTTGGGGTCGAAGGACCTAGCGGAGATGAGCAATTTTCAAAAATGTTCTACATTTCATCGTTTATTTGAGCCAAATCGACTTCAAATCGCTTGAAAACCCAAAATATCCATTTTTTATTCCCACCAATCACTATACGCGACTATTTTTTTCCGCTCTATCGAATGGAAAAGGTTTTAGGGCCGTAGAGCCAATAGGAAAATAATAATTTTCAAAAATTTTCAGATATTTCAAAAATCATAGCGCCAATCGAAAGAGCAGCGCAAAATACCCCTATATATGAATTTTGGCTAAATTTGGAGAAAAAATTTTTCTTCGTTTATTGGGATATAATGCGTTGAAAATCGCTCAAAAATACCAAATTTCAATTTTCTCAGCCTACTAGTCACAATACCCGACTATATCATCCTGCTCTAATGGATGGAATATCCTTTGGGGTCGAAGGACCTAGCGGAGATGAGCAATTTTCAAAAATGTTCTACATTTCATCGTTTATTTGAGCCAAATCGACTTCAAATCGCTTGAAAACCGAAAATATCCATTTTTAATCCCACCAATCACTATACGCGACTATTTTTTCCGCTCTATCGAATGGAAAAGGTTTTAGGGCCGTAGAGCCAATAGGAAAATAATAATTTTCAAAAATTTTCAGATATTGCAAAAATCATAGCGCCAATCGAAAGAGCAGCGCAAAATACCCCTATATATGAAATTTGGATAAATTTGGAGAAAAAATTTTTCTTCGTTTATTGGGATATAATGCGTTGAAATCGTTCAAAAATACCAAATTTCAATTATCTCAGCCTACTAGTCACAATACCCGACTATATCTTCCTGTTCTAGTGGATGGAATATCATTTGGGGTCGAAGGACCTAGCGGAGATGAGCAATTTTGAAAAATGTTCTACATTTCATCGTTTATTTGGGCCAAATCGACTTCAAATCGCTTGAAAACCAGAAATATCCATTTTTTAATCCCACCAATCACTATACGCGACTATTTTTTTCCGCTCTATCAAATCGAAAAGGTTTTAGGGCCGTAGAACCAATAGGAAAATAATAATTTTCAAAAATTTTCGGATATTGCAAAAATCATGGCGCCAATCGAAAGAGCAGCGCAAAATACCCCTATATATGAATTTTGGCTAAATTTGGAGAAAAAAATTTTTCTTCGTTTATTGGGATATAATGCGTTGAAAATCGCTCAAAAATACCAAATTTCAATTTTCTCAGCCTACTAGTCACAATACCCGACTATATCATCCTGCTCTAATGGATGGAATATCCTTTGGGGTCGAAGGACCTAGCGGAGATGAGCAATTTTCAAAAATGTTCTACATTTCATCGTTTATTTGGGCCAAATCGACTTCAAATCGCTTGAAAACCCAAAACATCCATTTTTTAATCCCACCAATCACTATACGCGACTATTTTTTTCCGCTCTATCGAATGGAAAAGGTTTTAGGGCCGTAGAGCCAATAGGAAAATAATAATTTTCAAAAATTTTCAGATATTGCAAAAATCATAGCGCCAATCGAAAGAGCAGCGCAAAATACCCCTATATATGAATTTTGGCTAAATTTGGAGAAAAAATTTTTCTTCGTTTATTGGGATATAATGCGTTGAAAATCGCTCAAAAATACCAAATTTCAATTTTCTCAGCCTACTAGTCACAATACCCGACAATATCATCCTGCTCTAATGGATGGAATATCCTTTGGGGTCGAAGGACCTAGCGGAGATGAGCAATTTTCAAAAATGTTCTACATTTCATCGTTTACTTGAGCCAAATCGACTTCAAATCGCTTGAAAACCGAAAATATCCATTTTTTAATCCCACCAATCACTATACGCGACTATTTTTTTCCGCTCTATCGAATGGAAAAGGTTTTAGGGCCGTAGAGCCAATAGGAAAATAATAATTTTCAAAAATTTTCAGATATTGCAAAAATCATAGCGCCAATCGAAAGAGCAGTGCAAAATACCCCTATATATGAATTTTGGCTAAATTTGGAGAAAAAATTTTTCTTCGTTTATTGGGATATAATGCGTTGAAAATCGCTCAAAAATACCAAATTTCAATTTTCTCAGCCTACCAATCACAATACCCGACTATATCATCCTGCTCTAATGGATGGAATATCCTTTGGGGTCGAAGGACCTAGCGGAGATGAGCAATTTTCAAAAATGTTCTACATTTCATCGTTTATTTGAGCCAAATCGACTTCAAATCGCTTGAAAACCCAAAATATCCATTTTTTATTCCCACCAATCACTATACGCGACTATTTTTTTCCGCTCTATCGAATGGAAAAGGTTTTAGGGCCGTAGAGCCAATAGGAAAATAATAATTTTCAAAAATTTTCAGATATTTCAAAAATCATAGCGCCAATCGAAAGAGCAGCGCAAAATACCCCTATATATGAATTTTGGCTAAATTTGGAGAAAAAAATTTTTCTTCGTTTATTGGGATATAATGCGTTGAAAATCGCTCAAAAATACCAAATTTCAATTTTCTCAGCCTACTAGTCACAATACCCGACTATATCATCCTGCTCTAATGGATGGAATATCCTTTGGGGTCGAAGGACCTAGCGGAGATGAGCAATTTTCAAAAATGTTCTACATTTCATCGTTTATTTGAGCCAAATCGACTTCAAATCGCTTGAAAACCGAAAATATCCATTTTTTAATCCCACCAATCACTATACGCGACTATTTTTTTCCGCTCTATCGAATGGAAAAGGTTTTAGGGCCGTAGAGCCAATAGGAAAATAATAATTTTCAAAAATTTTCAGATATTGCAAAAATCATAGCGCCAATCGAAAGAGCAGCGCAAAATACCCCTATATATGAAATTTGGATAAATTTGGAGAAAAAAGTTTTTCTTCGTTTATTGGGATATAATGCGTTGAAATCGTTCAAAAATACCAAATTTCAATTATCTCAGCCTACTAGTCACAATACCCGACTATATCTTCCTGTTCTAGTGGATGGAATATCATTTGGGGTCGAAGGACCTAGCGGAGATGAGCAATTTTGAAAAATGTTCTACATTTCATCGTTTATTTGGGCCAAATCGACTTCAAATCGCTTGAAAACCAGAAATATCCATTTTTTAATCCCACCAATCACTATACGCGACTATTTTTTTCCGCTCTATCAAATGGAAAAGGTTTTAGGGCCGTAGAACCAATAGGAAAATAATAATTTTCAAAAATTTTCGGATATTGCAAAAATCATGGCGCCAATCGAAAGAGCAGCGCAAAATACCCCTATATATGAATTTTGGCTAAATTTGGAGAAAAAAATTTTTCTTCGTTTATTGGGATATAATGCGTTGAAAATCGCTCAAAAATACCAAATTTCAATTTTCTCAGCCTACTAGTCACAATACCCGACTATATCATCCTGCTCTAATGGATGGAATATCCTTTGGGGTCGAAGGACCTAGCGGAGATGAGCAATTTTCAAAAATGTTCTACATTTCATCGTTTATTTGGGCCAAATCGACTTCAAATCGCTTGAAAACCCAAAACATCCATTTTTTAATCCCACCAATCACTATACGCGACTATTTTTTTCCGCTCTATCGAATGGAAAAGGTTTTAGGGCCGTAGAGCCAAGAGGAAAATAATAATTTTCAAAAATTTTCAGATATTGCAAAAATCATAGCGCCAATCGAAAGAGCAGCGCAAAATACCCCTATATATGAATTTTGGCTAAATTTGGAGAAGAAAATTTTTCTTCGTTTATTGGGATATAATGCGTTGAAAATCGCTCAAAAATACCAAATTTCAATTTTCTCAGCCTACTAGTCACAATACCCGACAATATCATCCTGCTCTAATGGATGGAATATCCTTTGGGGTCGAAGGACCTAGCGGAGATGAGCAATTTTCAAAAATGTTCTACATTTCATCGTTTACTTGAGCCAAATCGACTTCAAATCGCTTGAAAACCGAAAATATCCATTTTTTAATCCCACCAATCACTATACGCGACTATTTTTTTCCGCTCTATCGAATGGAAAAGGTTTTAGGGCCGTAGAGCCAATAGGAAAATAATAATTTTCAAAAATTTTCAGATATTGCAAAAATCATAGCGCCAATCGAAAGAGCAGCGCAAAATACCCCTATATATGAATTTTGGCTAAATTTGGAGAAAAAAATTTTTCTTCGTTTATTGGGATATAATGCGTTGAAAATCGCTCAAAAATACCAAATTTCAATTTTCTCAGCCTACTAGTCACAATACCCGACTATATCATCCTGCTCTAATGGATGGAATATCCTTTGGGGTCGAAGGACCTAGCGGAGATGAGCAATTTTCAAAAATGTTCTACATTTCATCGTTTATTTGAGCCAAATCGACTTCAAATCGCTTGAAAACCCAAAATATCCATTTTTTATTCCCACCAATCACTATACGCGACTATTTTTTTCCGCTCTATCGAATGGAAAAGGTTTTAGGGCCGTAGAGCCAATAGGAAAATAATAATTTTCAAAAATTTTCAGATATTTCAAAAATCATAGCGCCAATCGAAAGAGCAGCGCAAAATACCCCTATATATGAATTTTGGCTAAATTTGGAGAAAAAAATTTTTCTTCGTTTATTGGGATATAATGCGTTGAAAATCGCTCAAAAATACCAAATTTCAATTTTCTCAGCCTACTAGTCACAATACCCGACTATATCATCCTGCTCTAATGGATGGAATATCCTTTGGGGTCGAAGGACCTAGCGGAGATGAGCAATTTTCAAAAATGTTCTACATTTCATCGTTTATTTGAGCCAAATCGACTTCAAATCGCTTGAAAACCGAAAATATCCATTTTTTAATCCCACCAATCACTATACGCGACTATTTTTTTCCGCTCTATCGAATGGAAAAGGTTTTAGGGCCGTAGAGCCAATAGGAAAATAATAATTTTCAAAAATTTTCAGATATTGCAAAAATCATAGCGCCAATCGAAAGAGCAGCGCAAAATACCCCTATATATGAAATTTGGATAAATTTGGAGAAAAAAATTTTTCTTCGTTTATTGGGATATAATGCGTTGAAATCGTTCAAAAATACCAAATTTCAATTATCTCAGCCTACTAGTCACAATACCCGACTATATCTTCCTGTTCTAGTGGATGGAATATCATTTGGGGTCGAAGGACCTAGCGGAGATGAGCAATTTTGAAAAATGTTCTACATTTCATCGTTTATTTGGGCCAAATCGACTTCAAATCGCTTGAAAACCAGAAATATCCATTTTTTAATCCCACCAATCACTATACGCGACTATTTTTTTCCGCTCTATCAAATCGAAAAGGTTTTAGGGCCGTAGAACCAATAGGAAAATAATAATTTTCAAAAATTTTCGGATATTGCAAAAATCATGGCGCCAATCGAAAGAGCAGCGCAAAATACCCCTATATATGAATTTTGGCTAAATTTGGAGAAAAAACTTTTTCTTCGTTTATTGGGATATAATGCGTTGAAAATCGCTCAAAAATACCAAATTTCAATTTTCTCAGCCTACTAGTCACAATACCCGACTATATCATCCTGCTCTAATGGATGGAATATCCTTTGGGGTCGAAGGACCTAGCGGAGATGAGCAATTTTCAAAAATGTTCTACATTTCATCGTTTATTTGGGCCAAATCGACTTCAAATCGCTTGAAAACCCAAAACATCCATTTTTTAATCCCACCAATCACTATACGCGACTATTTTTTTCCGCTCTATCGAATGGAAAAGGTTTTAGGGCCGTAGAGCCAATAGGAAAATAATAATTTTCAAAAATTTTCAGATATTGCAAAAATCATAGCGCCAATCGAAAGAGCAGCGCAAAATACCCCTATATATGAATTTTGGCTAAATTTGGAGAAAAAATTTTTCTTCGTTTATTGGGATATAATGCGTTGAAAATCGCTCAAAAATACCAAATTTCAATTTTCTCAGCCTACTAGTCACAATACCCGACAATATCATCCTGCTCTAATGGATGGAATATCCTTTGGGGTCGAAGGACCTAGCGGAGATGAGCAATTTTCAAAAATGTTCTACATTTCATCGTTTACTTGAGCCAAATCGACTTCAAATCGCTTGAAAACCGAAAATATCCATTTTTTAATCCCACCAATCACTATACGCGACTATTTTTTTCCGCTCTATCGAATGGAAAAGGTTTTAGGGCCGTAGAGCCAATAGGAAAATAATAATTTTCAAAAATTTTCAGATATTGCAAAAATCATAGCGCCAATCGAAAGAGCAGTGCAAAATACCCCTATATATGAATTTTGGCTAAATTTGGAGAAAAAAATTTTTCTTCGTTTATTGGGATATAATGCGTTGAAAATCGCTCAAAAATACCAAATTTCAATTTTCTCAGCCTACCAATCACAATACCCGACTATATCATCCTGCTCTAATGGATGGAATATCCTTTGGGGTCGAAGGACCTAGCGGAGATGAGCAATTTTCAAAAATGTTCTACATTTCATCGTTTATTTGAGCCAAATCGACTTCAAATCGCTTGAAAACCCAAAATATCCATTTTTTATTCCCACCAATCACTATACGCGACTATTTTTTTCCGCTCTATCGAATGGAAAAGGTTTTAGGGCCGTAGAGCCAATAGGAAAATAATAATTTTCAAAAATTTTCAGATATTTCAAAAATCATAGCGCCAATCGAAAGAGCAGCGCAAAATACCCCTATATATGAATTTTGGCTAAATTTGGAGAAAAAAATTTTTCTTCGTTTATTGGGATATAATGCGTTGAAAATCGCTCAAAAATACCAAATTTCAATTTTCTCAGCCTACTAGTCACAATACCCGACTATATCATCCTGCTCTAATGGATGGAATATCCTTTGGGGTCGAAGGACCTAGCGGAGATGAGCAATTTTCAAAAATGTTCTACATTTCATCGTTTATTTGAGCCAAATCGACTTCAAATCGCTTGAAAACCGAAAATATCCATTTTTTAATCCCACCAATCACTATACGCGACTATTTTTTTCCGCTCTATCGAATAGAAAAGGTTTTAGGGCCGTAGAGCCAATAGGAAAATAATGATTTTCAAAAATTTTCAGATATTGCAAAAATCATAGCGCCAATCGAAAGAGCAGCGCAAAATACCCCTATATATGAAATTTGGATAAATTTGGAGAAAAAAATTTTTCTTCGTTTATTGGGATATAATGCGTTGAAATCGTTCAAAAATACCAAATTTCAATTATCTCAGCCTACTAGTCACAATACCCGACTATATCTTCCTGTTCTAGTGGATGGAATATCATTTGGGGTCGAAGGACCTAGCGGAGATGAGCAATTTTGAAAAATGTTCTACATTTCATCGTTTATTTGGGCCAAATCGACTTCAAATCGCTTGAAAACCAGAAATATCCATTTTTTAATCCCACCAATCACTATACGCGACTATTTTTTTCCGCTCTATCGAATGGAAAAGGTTTTAGGGCCGTAGAGCCAATAGGAAAATAATAATTTTCAAAAATTTTGTGATATTGCAAAAATCATACCGCCAATCGAAAGAGCAGCGCAAAATACCCCTATATATGAATTTTGGCTAAATTTGGAGAAAAAAATTTTTCTTCGTTTATTGGGATATAATGCGTTGAAAATCGCTCAAAAATACCAAATTCCAATTTTCTCAGCCTACTAGTCACAATACCCGACTATATCTTCCTGTTCTAGTGGATGGAATATCCTTTGGAGTCGAAGAACCTAGCGGAGATGAGCTATTTTCAAAAATGTTCTACATTTCATCGTTTATTTGAGCCAAATCGACTTCAAATCGCTTGAAAACCCAAAATATCCATTTTTTAATCCCACCAATCACTATCCGCGACTATTTTTTTCCGCTCTATCGAATGGAAAAGGTTTTAGGGCCGTAGAGCCAATAGGAAAATAATAATTTTCAAAAATTTTAAGATATTGCAAAAATCATAGCGCCAATCGAAAGAGCAGCGCAAAATACCCCTATATATGAATTTTGGCTAAATTTGGAGAAAAAAATTTTTCTTCGTTTATTGGGATATAATGCGTTGAAAATCGCTCAAAAATACCAAATTTCAATTTTCTCAGCCTACTAGTCACAATACCCGACTATGTCTTCCTGTTCTAGTGGATGGAATATCATTTGGGGTCGAAAGACCTAGCGGAGATGAGCAATTTTGAAAAATGTTCTACATTTCATCGTTTATTTGAGCCAAATCGACTTCAAATCGCTTGAAAACCCAAAATATCCATTTTTTAATCCCACCAATCACTATACGCGACTATTTTTTTCCGCTCTATCGAATGGAAAAGGTTTTAGGGCCGTAGAGCCAATAGGAAAATAATAATTTTCAAAAATTTTGTGATATTGCAAAAATCATACCGCCAATCGAAAGAGCAGCGCAAAATACCCCTATATATGAATTTTGGCTAAATTTGGAGAAAAAAATTTTTCTTCGTTTATTGGGATATAATGCGTTGAAAATCGCTCAAAAATACCAAATTCCAATTTTCTCAGCCTACTAGTCACAATACCCGACTATATCTTCCTGTTCTAGTGGATGGAATATCCTTTGGAGTCGAAGAACCTAGCGGAGATGAGCTATTTTCAAAAATGTTCTACATTTCATCGTTTATTTGAGCCAAATCGACTTCAAATCGCTTGAAAACCCAAAATATCCATTTTTTAATCCCACCAATCACTATCCGCGACTATTTTTTTCCGCTCTATCGAATGGAAAAGGTTTTAGGGCCGTAGAGCCAATAGGAAAATAATAATTTTCAAAAATTTTAAGATATTGCAAAAATCATAGCGCCAATCGAAAGAGCAGCGCAAAATACCCCTATATATGAATTTTGGCTAAATTTGGAGAAAAAAATTTTTCTTCGTTTATTGGGATATAATGCGTTGAAAATCGCTCAAAAATACCAAATTTCAATTTTCTCAGCCTACTAGTCACAATACCCGACTATGTCTTCCTGTTCTAGTGGATGGAATATCATTTGGGGTCGAAAGACCTAGCGGAGATGAGCAATTTTGAAAAATGTTCTACATTTCATCGTTTATTTGAGCCAAATCGACTTCAAATCGCTTGAAAACCCAAAATATCCATTTTTTAATCCCACCAATCACTATACGCGACTATTTTTTTCCGCTCTATCGAATGGAAAAGGTTTTAGGGCCGTAGAGCCAATAGGAAAATAATAATTTTCAAAAATTTTCAGATATTGCAAAAATCATAGCGCCAATCGAAAGAGCAGCGCAAAATACCCCTATATATGAATTTTGGCTAAATTTGGAGAAAAAAATTTTTCTTCGTTTATTGGGATATAATGCGTTGAAAATCGCTCAAAAATACCAAATTTCAATTTTCTCAGCCTACTAGTCACAATACCCGACTATATCATCCTGCTGTAATGGATGGAATATCCTTTGGGGTCAAACGACCTAGCGGAGATGAGCAATTTTCAAAAATGTTCTACATTTCATCGTTTATTTGAGCCAAATCGACTTCAAATCGCTTGAAAACCCAAAATATCCATTTTTTAATCCCACCAATCACTATACGCGACTATTTTTTTCCGCTCTATCGAATGGAAAAGGTTTTAGGGCCGTAGAGCCAATAGGCAAATAATAATTTTCAAAAATTTTGTGATATTGCAAAAATCATAGCGCCAATCGAATGAGCAGCGCAAAATACCCCTATATATGAATTTTGGCTAAATTTGGAGAAAAAAATTTTTCTTCGTTTATTGGGATATAATGCGTTGAAAATCGCTCAAAAATACCAAATTTCAATTTTCTCAGCCTACTAGTCACAATACCCGACTATATCTTCCTGTTCTAGTGGATGGAATACCATTTGGGGTCGAAAGACCTAGCGGAGATGAGCAATTTTGAAAAATGTTCTACATTTCATCGTTTATTTGGGCCAAATCGACTTCAAATCGCTTGAAAACCCAAAATATCCATTTTTTAATCCCACCAATCACTATACGCGACTATTTTTTTCCGCTCTATCGAATGGAAAAGGTTTTAGGGCCGTAGAGCCAATAGGAAAATAATAATTTTCAAAAATTTTGAGATATTGCAAAAATCATAGCGCCAATCGAAAGAGCAGCGCCAAATACCCCTATATATGAATTTTGGCTAAATTCGGAGAAAAAAATTTTTCTTCGTTTATTGGGATATAATGCGTTGAAAATCGCTCAAAAATACCAAATTCCAATTTTCTCAGCCTACTAGTCACAATACCCGACTATATCTTCCTGTTCTAGTGGATGGAATATCCTTTGGAGTCGAAGAACCTAGCGGAGATGAGCTATTTTCAAAAATGTTCTACATTTCATCGTTTATTTGAGCCAAATCGACTTCAAATCGCTTGAAAACCCAAAATATCCATTTTTTAATCCCACCAATCACTATCCGCGACTATTTTTTTCCGCTCTATCGAATGGAAAAGGTTTTAGGGCCGTAGAGCCAATAGGAAAATAATAATTTTCAAAAATTTTGAGATATTGCAAAAATCATAGCGCCAATCGAAAGAGCAGCGCAAAATACCCCTATATATGAATTTTGGCTAAATTTGGAGAAAAAAATTTTTCTTCGTTTATTGGGATATAATGCGTTGAAAATCGCTCAAAAATACCAAATTTCAATTTTCTCAGCCTACTAGTCACAATACCCGGCTATATCTTCCTGTTCTAGTGGATGGAATATCATTTGGGGTCGAAAGACCTATCGGAGATAAGCAATTTTGAAAAATGTTCTACATTTCATCGTTTATTTGGGCCAAATCGACTTCAAATCGCTTGAGAACCCAAAATATCCATTTTTTAATCCCACCAATCACTATACGCGACTATTTTTTTCCGCTCTATCGAATGGAAAAGGTTTTAGGGCCGTAGAGCCAATAGGAAAAAAATAATTTTCAAAAATTTTCAGATATTGCAAAAATCATATCGCCAATCGAAAGAGCAGCGCAAAATACCCCTATATATGAATTTTGGCTAAATTTGGAGAAAAAAATTTTTCTTCGTTTATTGGGATATAATGCGTTGAAAATCGCTCAAAAATACCAAATTTCAATTTTCTCAGCCAATTGCCTTTTAGGATGTTTTACCCCAGATGAGCTCAAAAATACACGTTTAAAAGCATTTTACACAATTTTTCAATTTTTAAAATTTGATACATGAGATCTCAGGTGATTTCTCAGGTGATATATCATGTGAGATCTCAGGTGAGATATCATGTATCAATTTTAAAAATTGAAAAATTGTGTAAAATGCTTTTAAACATGTATTTTTGAGCTCATCTGGGGGGTAAAACATCCTAAAAGGCGATTCCCAATACTGAAGAAGCTGATTTTTAATTAACGTAAGTTTTCTGCAGCATCTGGAGCAGAATCTCAGGTGAGATTTTGGCGAGAGATTTTACATGAGATCTCACCTGAGAAATCACCTAAGATCTCACCTGAGATTTTTCAGATAAGGGAGTTACCTAGATGTGGAAAATTAGTCAAGATCATTATTTAAATAAATCTAAAACCCAAGTAGAGGGGGGTGGGGAGGTCCACGCGTATATGGGAAATACGTAGACGAGCAAAGTTAGGAAAGATTATTATTTAAATTATTCTTAATCGCTAGTAGCCTGGGAAAGCAAAATACATGCGTATGACGTCGTTGGATAGACGTGTAGACGTGCACCATGAGGCAAGACAATTATATAAACCAAAGTAAATAAATTCTAAAACCCAAGTAGCCGGGGTAAGCGAGGTCCTTGCGTATAATGGAGTACATAGACGTGCAAAGCCAAGTACGACTATTATTTAAATAATTCTAAAACCTAAGTAGCCGGGAAAGCAAGGTCCACGCGTATAAGGAAGTTACCTAGACATGCTAAATTATATGCAAAACACTTATTTAAATAATTCTCAAATCCAAGTTGCGGGGAGAGCAAGTTTCACGCGTATAAGGAAGTTTCCTAGACGTGTAAAATTGGACAAGATCATTACTTAAATAATTCTACAACAAGTAACCGGGAGAAGCGAGGTCCTCGCGTATAAGGAATAAGTTACGTAGACGTGCTAAATTAACGAAGACAATTATTTAAATAGTTTTGAAACCCAAGTTGTCGGAGACAGCGAGGTCGACGCGTATTAGGTTAATTACCTAGTCGTGCAAAATTAGGGATGTAAATTATTTAAATAGTTTTAAAACCCAAGTAGCCGGGGGAAGCCAGGTCCTCGCGAATAAGGAAGTTACACAGACGCGCTGAATTAAGCAACAAAATTTTGTAAATAATTTGGAAAACTAATGCCCTAGTTTACGTGGACCTCCCATCCTCCCGCAACTTGGGTTTCAAAATTATTTAAGTAATTGTTTTGCCTGATTGTGCATGTCAACGTAACCATTTTATAGACGAGAACCTCGCTTCCCCCTGCTACATATGTTTAAGAACTTTTTCAATCATACAATTGCCTAATTTTGAACGCCTATCTCTCCCTTATACGCGTGGACCTCGCTTCCCACGGATAGTTAGGTTTCAAAATTATTTGAAGAATGATCTTGCATAATTTTTCATATCTACGTATCTCCCTTATACGTGTGGACCTCCCTCCCATCGGCAACCGGAGTTTTCTAATATTGAAATAATAATCATGCCTAATTTGCACGTCTACGTAACTCCCTTATACGCATGGACGTTGCCTTCCCTAGCTACTTGTGTATTTGAATTATTTAAATAATGATTTTGCCTAATTTTGCACACCTCTGTTACTACCTGAAACACGTGTACTTCGTTTCCCCCGGCAACTTATGATTAAAAATTATCTAAATAATAATCTTGGTTTATTTTGAACATCTACGTAACTTCCTTATTCGAACTGTCTTTAAACCCCCGGTTACTTCATTTTTAGAATAATTTAAATAATGATATTGCCCAATTGTCCATGCCTACGTACTCCCTTATACGCAAGTGCCTCGCTACCCGTGGCAACTTGGGTTTAAGAATTATTTAAATAATGACATTGCTTATTTTTTGCACGCCTACGTAACTCCCTCATTAGATTAGATTAGATTGTAAACTCGCGGGGACCATAACGGTGTAGCGCTCTTAGCTTGCTTGCCATTGTACGCTATTCCCCACCTACCTCGGGTCCCACCTTAGGGGAGGCCAACTGCAGAGCAGTAGTCAAGGACCCCCCTAATTCTGTGCTCCCTGATCTCTTCTGGTATTGACACCGCCCTGCCAAACCACTTCCTTCTGGATTCCGCCAGTGCAGGGCACTCACAGATCACGTGGATTGGCGTTTCCTCACAGTCTTCCCCGCACCTGGGTGTTGGAAACCCCGCAGGTCGCAGTGCTCTGTTATCAGTTTTACTGCCCTTCTGAGTTGCCACCTGCCGAGGGAGAGAAGTTCTCGGCCCCATTGGTCACCCGTTACTCCCCACATGGCCTTGGATTTGCTGCAACGCTCAGTCGCGAGCCACTTCATTTCGCATAGGCTCATGATGTGAGCAGCTATTCTGCTCCGGCCTTCTTGCGCCGACATGCCAGCTTGCTGTCTAATGGGGCCATGAGTGCGACCCCCTTGTTTAGCAAGAGTATCCGCCCTTTCATTACCTTTCCACCCGGAGTGACCCGGAATCCAGGTTAAGTTGAGAAGGTTAACCATACCTAGTGCATCCAACGAGGTCTTTGTTTCCATTACTAACTTAGAGCAAGTAACGGTCTTCTCGATGGCTCTTAATGCCGTCTGGCTGTCCGAGCAGATCCAAATAATCTAGCCCGACTTGCCAGCCCTTGTTAGTCCCTCCGCGTATGACTTGATCGCGAGTACCTCGGCCTGGAAAACCGTGTTGTAGCTTTCCATTTTAAAGCAGAAGCTGTCCTGCTGCCTAGGTCCACAGAAGCCAGCTCCCACCCCTTCCTTTACCCTAGACCCGTCCGTGAACCAAATTTCGCCGTGTTTGGGTCTACATTCCTCCCACCTCACCCTCTCCGGAATGTGGATTTTGCATCTCCCCTTCCTTACCGGTTGAGGTGGTATTATATCCTGCGGTTCTTTCCAGAGCTCCCTCAGTGAATCCCCGAACAGCCGTTTATGCCTCTTGCTGTCCGTTTTCCACAGACCGACGCAACCTAACCGGTATGCCGTATTCATTGCCTCAGACTTGATGTGCAGTGCCAGAGACGGTAGGTTCAGCATGGTCCTCATAGCGGCACAGGGCGTACTCCTCCTAGTGATAGTTATGCTCCTTAAGAAAAGCGCCTGTACCCGATTCAGCTTCGCGCAATCCGTGCTCCGCAGTGTTCTGCTCCACCAGACTACTGAGGCAAACGTTAACCTCGGCACAATAATGGCAGAGTAGATCCAGTGCATTTGCCGCGGATCCACTCCCCACCTTGAACCCAATGCTCCTCTGTATTGCCAGAAAGTGGAGATTGTTTTTCTACATTTCTCCTCGAGGTACCTGCGCCAGAGTAACTTTCTATCGAGGATAACTCCCAGATATTTGGTTTCCTCCGCGAAAGGAATCTGTAAGTTCCCCGCCTTCATCTTCCACAGCTTTCTAATTTTATAGCGCTTTGTGAAGATAAGGGCTACCGATTTATCCCCATGAATTCGCTATGCTTTGCTACTGCACCACTCCTTCGTTGCCTTGAGGGCTCCTTGAACCAAGTCCCTAAGAACTTCTTCATAAGCTTCCCTCGCTAGGATAGCTATATCGTCCACATATCCTACCGCCTTGACTCCCACCCCGTTTAGTACTCGTAGTAGGCTGTCTACCACCAGGCTCCACAGTAGGGGGGACAAAACCTGGGGACAGCCTTCGGATACTCGCCCACCGGTCCCATCCAGGATTCCCTACTCACCATTCCCTACTCACCATGAAGGAGCTCATGATCCAGTCAATGATGCTCTTAGGGATACCATGTTCTACTGCATCCTTCCGGATCGCCTCTCTAGAGGTCCGATTGAACGCTCCTTCAACGTTCAGAAAGGCTCCTATGCATACTCCTTTCAGCTCAAGCTGTTCTTCAACATAGTTGACCACCGAAAGGAGCGCTGTTTCCACTGACCTGCCCGTGCGATACGCGTGTTGTTCCTCGTGAAGCGGACAGATCTTCAGAGGACCTTCTTTAAGATAGCCATCCACAAGCTTTTCAATCGCGTCTTCAAAAGAAATGACGGGGGCTAATGGGCCTGTAATCTTTCACATCCGTGTAACTCTTCTTCCCTGGCTTGGGGATGATATTCACCTTTGTTTTAAGCCACTGCCTGGATGTGTACCCAAGGGCTATGCAGCCCCTCAGTACCCCTGTCGGCAGTCCCGTAATCTCCTCCAGGTCCTGTTGCAGCAGCACTGGGGTGATGTTATCCATGCCTGCAGGCATGGTGCTTTGTATGGCTGAAAGGACATGATAGCCTCTTTGACCCTTTGCGCTGTGACTACCTGCTCTGCTATGCTCCAATCCGCCTTTCTACCAGCCCTCCGGGGGAGAGGGGGCTCGTCCGCCCCGCCCGTCCGCCTGAAGTCAGGGATATTGGTCTCCAGCAGCATTCCCGGGTCTCTTCCGGTGTCCTAGTAAAACTCCCATCAGCCTTCCTTATTAGCCTTAGTTTCCCATTTGGAGCCCCCGCTAGGACATTGAAAAAGTCTAGCCGTGTCGCTTATTGTGCTACACTCTGAGCACCATTTCCTCCAAGAGTCACGGTTTTCCTCTCTAATGAGGCTCTTATAGTCTTTGACTAAGCTTGTAGGCTTCCCAAATCTCTATCGTGTTCTTTTTCCTCGCTCTATTAAAGAGCCTACCTGCTTCCTTCCGCCTTGCCTCCGACTCTTTACTCCACTCCGCCTGCTGCGTCCAGTGGTTTTTTGAGTGATGGGACAATTTTCCTCGAACACGATTGTGATCACCGTCCTGATAAAGGCTTCGGTGCGTTCCAGCTCGTTCGGTGTACCATATCTCGCCCCCTGAATCCGTGCATCGCCGTATTGAGGCTCTAAAGCCATCCCAGTCTGTTTGTTTGGGATCCCTATACCAGACCACGTTGGGGACAATGCCCCTTAAGGTGGCGCTCTGATAATCCTATGGTCCGACATGGAGGGCTCCTCAGAGACTCTCCAGTCGTGAACCCATCCCTTCAGCAGTCCGAAACAGAAGGTGGTATCGAGTACCTCGCTTCTGTTAGACGTGACAAAGGTCGGTTCCGCACCTGTGTTTAAAACCATGAGGTTTTTCTCAATCGGGTACTCCAGGAGTTCCTCCCCCCGCTCATTTGTGTCCGTGCTACCCCACGCCTCATTGTGGGCGTTGGCATCACATTCAACAATGAGCCCGAGTCCTTCCTTCCTACAGTACCTGGTTAACCTTTTAACCTCCTCTGGGGGAGATTTTCTCTCATGCGCACAGTAAGCAGATGCTACGATGAACTCTTTGCCCCTGTTGACGCCTCGTCAACCCCCAGGCGAAGGAGGCAAGCCGGGCCCCCCTCCAAGCACTGGAGAATCCTCCACTTTGACGTATCCAACACCGGGTTCTGGCGCCCCAGGAGCTTGACCAACTGGGAGGCTTCTCTTCTTGGCGGCGGTACCAGTGCCGTCACATTGACTCTCTTGATGAGTTCCTCCGGGACGACAATCCTCGCCAGAGTCACGACACCGAGATTGACGGACGGCACTGCCTCTCGCAGCCACCTCTCCGACTCCCCATCATTACAAATGAAGGTCGCTTCACTTTATTTAAAGTTAGAATTATTTAAATAATGATCTTGCTTAATTTTCTACGTCTAACAAACTAAACTAACTGAGGTGAGCAAGGTCCACGCGTATAAGGGATTTATAGTCGTGCAAAATTAGGCAAAATCATTATTTAAATAATTCTACAACCTAAATATTCGGGGATACAAGATCCACGCACAAAATGCCCTTATGTTGACATGCAAAATGAGGCAAAATAATTAGTTAGATAATTTTAAAAACCAAGTAGCCGAAGGACGGCGGGTCCACGTAAAGGAGGGCATTAGAATGTTTTTAGTATTATTTACATAGTTTTGTTACTTAATTCAGCACGTCAAGGTAACTTCTTTATACGCAAGTATCTCGCTTCCACTGACTACTTGGGTTTTAGAATTATTTAAATAACGGTATTGCCTAATTATGCACGTCCACGTAACTCCTTTATATGCGTGGGCCTTGCTTTCCCGGCAACTTGGGTGTTGGAACTATTTAAATAATTGTCTTCCCTAGTTTTGAACGTCTAAGTAACTCCCTTATGCGCGTGGACCTTGCTTCCCCCGGCTGCTTAAGATTAAGCATTATTTAAATAATAATCTTGCGACAATTTTGCACGTCTAAGTAACTTTCTTATACACGAGGATCTCGCTTCTCTCGGTTACTTGAGCTTTAGAAATATTTAAGTAATGACCTTGCCTAGTTTAGCACGTTTAGGTAATATCCTTATACGCGTGGACCTTTTTTTCTGGCTACTTGGATTTTAGAATTATTTAAAAAATGACCTCATCTAATTTAGTACGCCTACGAAAATACGCCGTACGCGTTACCCTATTGCTACCCCGGAAACTTGGATTTTGGAGCTATTTAAATAATGATCTAGCCTAATTTTACACACATACGTACTCTCTTATACGCAAGTATACCTCACTTCAACTGGCTATTTGGGTTTTATAGAGCTATTTAAATAATTGTTTTGCCACATTATTCACGTCTACGTAACTTCCTTATACGCGTGGATCTTGCTTTCCACTGCTACTTGCGACTAAGAATTATTTAAATAATAATCATGCCTAATTGAATATGTCCACCTAACTTCTTTATACGCAAGTACCTACCTGGCTTCCCTTGGCTACTTGGGCTTTAGAATTATTTAAATAATGGTCTTGCCTAATTATACACGTCCACGTAACTCCCTTATATGCGTGGACCTTGTTTTCCCTGCCAACTTGGGTTTTGGAACTATTTAAATAATTGTATTCCCTAATTTAGCGTGTCTTGGTAACTACCTTATACGCGTGGGCCTTGCTTTCCCGGCTACATGGGTTTTAGAATTATTTAAATTATGACCTTGCCTAATTTAGTACGTCTACGTAACTCCGCTGTGCGCGTTGCCTTTGCCTCCCCGGTTACTTGTGTTTTAGAATAATTTCAATAATGATGTTGCCTAGTTTTACACGTCTACGTAACACCCTTATACGTGAGGACCTTGTTTCACCAGGCTACTTGCGATTAATAATTATTTAAATAATAATCTTGCCTAATTATGCACATCTACGTAACTCCCTTATACGCGTGGAACTTGTTTTCCCCGAAACTTGGCTTTGGAACTATTTAAATAATTGTCTTCGCTAATTTTGCACGTCTAGGAAACTTCCTTATACGGGACGACCTCGCTTCCCTCGGTTTCTTGAGTTTTAGTATTATTTAAGTAATGATATTGCCTAATTTTACAAGTCTAGGTAACTTCCTTATACGCTTGGACCTTGCTCTCCCGGCAACTTGGATTTTAGAATAATTTAAATAATTATTTTGCCTATAATTATGCACGTCTGCGTAACTCCCTTATATGCGCGGACCTTGCTTTCCCCGCCAACTTGGGTTCTGGAACTGTTTAAATAATTGTCTTCCCTAATTTAGCTCGTCTAGGTAACTTCCTTATACGCTTGGGCCTTGCTTTCCCGGCTACTTGGGTTTTTGAATTATCTAAATTATGACCTTGCCTAATTTAGTACGTCTATGTAACTCCGCTGTGCGCGTTGCCTTTGCATCCCCGGTTACTTGTGTTTTAGAATAATTTCAATAATGATGTTGCTTAGTTTTACACGTCTACGTACCACCCTTATACGTGAGGACCTTCTTTCACCAGGCTACTTGCGATTAAGAATTATTTAAATAATAATCTTGCCTAATTACGCACATCTACGTAACTCCCTTATACGCGTGGACCTTGTTTTCCCCGAAACTTGGCTTTGGAACTATTTAAATAATTGTTTTCGCTAATTTAGCACGTCTAGGTAACTTCCTTATACGGGATGACCTCGCTTCCCCCGGTTTAATAAGTTTTAGAATTATATAAGTAATGAGCTTGCCTAATTTTACACGTCTAGGTAACTTCCTTATACGCGTGGGCCTTGCTTTCCCGGCTACTTGGGTTTTAGAATTATTTAAATTATGACCTTGCCTAATTTAGTACGTCCACGTAACTCCGCTATGCGCGTTGCCTTTGCCTCCCCGGTTACTTGTGTTTTAGAATAATTTCAATAATGATGTTGCCTAGTTTTACACGTCTACGTAACACCCTTATACGTGAGGACCTTGTTTCACGAGGCTACTTGCGATTAATAATTATTTAAATAATAATCTTGCCTAATTATGCACATCTACGTAACTCCCTTATACGCGTGGAACTTGTTTTCCCCGAAACTTGGCTTTGGAACTATTTAAATAATTGTCTTCGCTAATTTTGCACGTCTAGGAAACTTCCTTATACGGGACGACCTCGCTTCCCTCGGTTTCTTGAGTTTTAGTATTATTTAAGTAATGATATTGCCTAATTTTACAAGTCTAGGTAACTTCCTTATACGCTTGGACCTTGCTCTCCCGGCAACTTGGATTTTAGAATAATTTAAATAATTATTTTGCCTATAATTATGCACGTCTGCGTAACTCCCTTATATGCGCGGACCTTGCTTTCCCCGCCAACTTGGGTTCTGGAACTGTTTAAATAATTGTCTTCCCTAATTTAGCTCGTCTAGGTAACTTCCTTATACGCTTGGGCCTTGCTTTCCCGGCTACTTGGGTTTTTGAATTATCTAAATTATGACCTTGCCTAATTTAGTACGTCTATGTAACTCCGCTGTGCGCGTTGCCTTTGCATCCCCGGTTACTTGTGTTTTAGAATAATTTCAATAATGATGTTGCTTAGTTTTACACGTCTACGTACCACCCTTATACGTGAGGACCTTCTTTCACCAGGCTACTTGCGATTAAGAATTATTTAAATAATAATCTTGCCTAATTACGCACATCTACGTAACTCCCTTATACGCGTGGACCTTGTTTTCCCGAAACTTGGGTTTGGAACTATTTAAATAATTGTTTTCGCTAATTTAGCACGTCTAGGTAACTTCCTTATACGGGATGACCTCGCTTCCCCCGGTTTAATAAGTTTTAGAATTATATAAGTAATGAGCTTGCCTAATTTTACACGTCTAGGTAACTTCCTTATACGCGTGGGCCTTGCTTTCCCGGCTACTTGGGTTTTAGAATTATTTAAATTATGACCTTGCCTAATTTAGTACGTCCACGTAACTCCGCTATGCGCGTTGCCTTTGCCTCCCCGGTTACTTGTGTTTTAGAATAATTTCAATAATGATGTTGCCTAGTTTTACACGTCTACGTAACACCCTTATACGTGAGGACCTTGTTTCACCAGGCTACTTGCGATTAATAATTATTTAAATAATAATCTTGCCTAATTATGCACATCTACGTAACTCCCTTATACGCGTGGAACTTGTTTTCCCCGAAACTTGGCTTTGGAACTATTTAAATAATTGTCTTCGCTAATTTTGCACGTCTAGGAAACTTCCTTATACGGGACGACCTCGCTTCCTCGGTTTCTTGAGTTTTAGTATTATTTAAGTAATGATATTGCCTAATTTTACAAGTCTAGGTAACTTCCTTATACGCTTGGACCTTGCTCTCCCGGCAACTTGGATTTTAGAATAATTTAAATAATTATTTTGCCTATAATTATGCACGTCTGCGTAACTCCCTTATATGCGCGGACCTTGCTTTCCCCGCCAACTTGGGTTCTGGAACTGTTTAAATAATTGTCTTCCCTAATTTAGCTCGTCTAGGTAACTTCCTTATACGCTTGGGCCTTGCTTTCCCGGCTACTTGGGTTTTTGAATTATCTAAATTATGACCTTGCCTAATTTAGTACGTCTATGTAACTCCGCTGTGCGCGTTGCCTTTGCATCCCCGGTTACTTGTGTTTTAGAATAATTTCAATAATGATGTTGCTTAGTTTTACACGTCTACGTACCACCCTTATACGTGAGGACCTTCTTTCACCAGGCTACTTGCGATTAAGAATTATTTAAATAATAATCTTGCCTAATTACGCACATCTACGTAACTCCCTTATACGCGTGGACCTTGTTTTCCCCGAAACTTGGCTTTGGAACTATTTAAATAATTGTTTTCGCTAATTTAGCACGTCTAGGTAACTTCCTTATACGGGATGACCTCGCTTCCCCCGGTTTAATAAGTTTTAGAATTATATAAGTAATGAGCTTGCCTAATTTTACACGTCTAGGTAACTTCCTTATACGCGTGGGCCTTGCTTTCCCGGCTACTTGGGTTTTAGAATTATTTAAATTATGACCTTGCCTAATTTAGTACGTCCACGTAACTCCGCTATGCGCGTTGCCTTTGCTACCCCGGTTACTTGTGGATTAGCATAATTTCATTAATGATGTTGCCTATGTTTGCACGTTTATGTAACACCCTTGTACGTGAGGACTTTGTTTCACCAGGCTACTTGCGATTAAGAATTATTTAAATAATAATCTTTCCTAATTATGCACATCTACGTAACTCCCTTAAACGCGTGGACCTTGTTTTCCCCGAAACTTGGCTTTGGAGCTATTTAAATAATTGTCTTCGCTAATTTAGTACGTCTAGGTAACTTCCTTATACGGGACGACCTCGCTTCCCCGGTTTCTTGAGTTTTAGAATTATTTAAGTAATGATCTTGCCTAATTTTACAAGTCTAGGTAACTTCCTTATACGCGTGGACCTTGCTCTCCCCGCAACTCGGGTTTTGGAACTGTTTAAATAATTGTCTTCCCTAATTTAGCTCGTCTAGGTAACTTCCTTATACGCGTGGACCTAGCTTTCCCAGCTACTTGGGTTTTAGAATTATTTAAATTATGACCTTGCCTAATTTGGTCCATCTACGTAACTTTGCTCTGCGCGGTGCCTTTGCTTCCCCGGTTACTTGTGTATTAGAATAATTTCAATAATGATGTTGCTTAGTTTTGCACGTCTACGTAACTTCCTTATACGCGCGGACCTTGCTTTCCCCTCTACTTGGATTTTGGAATTATTTAAATAATTGTCTTGTCAAATATGGCACATCTACGTAACTCCCTTGTACGTGTGGACTTCGCCTCCCCCGACTACTTAGGTCTTAGAGCTATTTAAATAATTTAAATAGTTGAGGACGATCTTTGGAGGCAAAATGAAATGATCTTATTTCTTTATGGCAACGTTCCGTTGGCTTAGTACGCCAACCTCATCAGGTCGAAATTATAAACGTATATATCATACGTCGATCAGATGTTATTCTCGACTCAATGAGGTTGGCGTACTATAAGCCAACGAAACGTTGCCATAAAGAAATAAGATCATTTCATTTTGCCTCCAAAGATCGTCCTCAACTATTTAATATAAAAATGGATGGCGTTATACATTCAACATATTTAAATAATTGTCTTTCCTAATTATGCATGTCTACGTAACTTTCTTATAAGCGTGGACCTTGCTTTCCCCATCAACTTGGGTTTCAAAACTATTTAAATAATTGTCTTCTCTAATTTAGCACGTCTAAGTAACTTCCTTATATGCGTAAACCTTGCTTCCCGGTTAATTGGGTTTGAGAATTTTTTAATAATGATTGTGCCTAGTTTTGCACGAGTACGTAACTCCCTTGTACCCGAGGACCTTGTTCCCCCAGGCTACTTGCGATTAAGAATTATTTAAATAATAATCTTGCCTAATTTTGCACGTCTACCTATCTTCATTATACGCGTGGACCTCGCTTCCCCCGGCTATTTGGATTTTAGGATCATTTAAATAATTTTCTTGACTAATTGGGCACACGTACGCCCCCCCCCCCCCGCTACTTAGAATTAATAATTATTTAAATAATTTTGTAGCCTAATTTGACTCATCTACGTAACTCCCTTATACGCGGGGACCTTGCTTTTCCCTGCTACTTGCGATTAAGAATTATTTTAATAATTATCTTTCCTAATTATTCGACGTCTACGTAACTCCCTTATATGTCTCGTACTGGGACTCCCAAATGATTTTGTGATTTTTAGCTTCGGCTATCTGACAGCAGAAAATAAGCACAAAAATATGTCCTTTTTCCATAATCGCCAAATCGAATACTCGCAAAGTTACCCGAAAGCGGTCTGCTAGCTTAATTTTATAAGCTACCCTGGTAGTACGTTCTGACGCACGCGTGAGTGCGCAGAACATGCATTGTCTACTTCTGCATTCTCATATCGTTCTGCAGTCAGAACCTTGAGCAGATCCTTCGCAGCAGACTTACAGCAGACTTACGACAGCTGGAG
The DNA here is from genome assembly GCA_036365515.1 of Torymus aiolomorphi. Classification (NCBI taxonomy): domain Eukaryota; kingdom Metazoa; phylum Arthropoda; class Insecta; order Hymenoptera; family Torymidae; genus Torymus; species Torymus aiolomorphi. The sequence goes on along the minus strand of CM070874.1, from coordinate 71,791,650 downwards.
TGCAGTTAAGAGAGACCCGAGGTGCACGTACACGTGCAGTAGAATTGCGACAGATTCTCAAAGTGCGCGTACAAGCAGATACTTGGCAGCAGAATTACAGCAGACTTACGGTAGTTCGAGTGCAGTTAAGAGAGACGCGGGATGCACGTGCACGTGCAGTAGAATTGCGACAGATTCTCAAAGCATGCGTGCAGCAGGTACTTCTCCGCATAATTACAGCAGACTTACGGCAGTTCGAGTGCAGTCAAGAGAGTTACGGGTTGCACGTTCACTTGCTACAGAATTGCGATAGATTTTAAAATGGCGCGTGCAGCAGGTACTTTGCAGCAGAATTACAGGAGACTTACGGCAGCCGGAGAGTGGATATGAGACGGGTAATGCACGTGTACGTGCAGTAAAATTGTGACAGATTCTGAACCGGCGCGTGCAACAGATAATTCGCAGCAGACGTATAGCAGTCTTCCGACAGCTAGAGTGCGGTTGTGACGTGTGAGGCACGTGCACATGTAGTAGAATTACGACAGATTCTAAAATGGTGTGTGCAGCAGATACTTCGCAGCAGGCTTGCAGCAGTCTTACGACAGCTGGAGAACGGATAAAAGACGCGTGATGCACGTGCACGTGTAGTAGAATTGCAATAGATTCTTAAATGGAGCGTGCAGCACGTACTTTGCAGTAGACTTACAGCAGACTTACGGCAGCAAGAGAACACTGAGCCACTACTTCCGGCTATAATTTTTTTAAGAGTGGAAATTATATTATTTTTTGAAAAATAAGAATGGACTACAAAACAATTTATATAACTGTTAATATTAGAAGTTTTTATTACAAACTTTTATATGTCCATAAACATTTAGAAACTGAATTATTTTTGCTAATAATACATTTGGAACCTAATAACAGGAGATTTAAATAAAGGAACGATAATAATAAATTACTAAAAATAATAATGATTAATAAACAGTAATTAAAAACTATTTATTTCTGCTGCACAGAATCTGACGTACGCTATACACATTGTACTTGTGTCGCAATTCTGCTGAACGTACGAGTGCAGTCAGTAATCTTTTGTAGACTGCACTGAAGCAGTAGCAAATCTGCCGCAATTCTATTGCAAGACACCTGCTGCAAATTACGTGCGCGATTCTTTCGCAATTCTGACGCACTCGAGCGTGATGTAAAAATTCCTCAGTTGCACTCGCGATATCGTAAGACTACTTGTTTCTGCTGCGCAGCATCTGACATACGCTACCCATTGTACTTGCGTCGCAATTCTGCTGAACGTACGAGTGTAGTCAGTGATCTATTGTAGACTGCACTGAAGCAGTAGCAAATCTGCCTCAATTCTACTGCAAGACACCTGCTGCAAATTGCGTGCGCGAATCTTTCGCAATGCTGACGCACTCGAGCGTGATGTAAAAATTCCTCAGTTGCACTTGCGATATCGTAAGACTACTTGTTTCTGCTGCGCAGCATCTGACGTACGCTAGCCATTGCACTTGTAATGCAATTCTGCTGAATGCACACGTGCGCTTAGTAATGGTTCTTACACTGCAATTGACATGTTGCAAGTTTATTGCAATTCTGCTGCGAAGTACCTGACGCAATCGTCTTTAAGCAGAAATATAGTTGAAGTGGGAAGTAGAATGCAAATGGTCTGATGTAATTTCCCATGCAATCAGAAGAATTGCAGCAGAATTACGTCAGAATTGCAAAAGATTTACTACCAGAGTAGCAGATAGCACGTTTCTCGGAAACGGCTATAGCAGAAAAATCGATTTAGGCGTAGGATAATATACTATACTTGCCTCATTTTATACTTTCATAGAAAGTTTTATATTAACAATATTATTATTTGAAGAGTTATGAAAAAATTATCACCATTTGCAAAGTGTGCTTATTGACTTGATAAGATTCGAAGAAATAAAAGGACTGCTTAAAAATTGTGTTGTTAAAATTTACTTAAAAAATTTCTTCTTCTTAAAAACGTGTTGATTGTTTAAAAAAAAATATTTAAGCTCTTATTAAAGTTTTTGGTATTCAGTTTGACGAATGCTGGTTGAGAGAGGGGGGGAGACAGAGAGAGAGAGAGAGAGAGAGAGAGAGAGAGAGAGAGAGAGAGAGAGAGAGAGAGAGAGAGAGAGAGAGAGAGAGAGAGAGAGGCTAATACTTGCCTTAGTTTAAACATTTGTATAATGTTATGAGAGTTTATTATATAGTACATTTTTAATATTATTATTAAATAGAAGTATTGTTAGTCACAATAAAAGTTTTAAATTTGAATGTTTCTATAAGGAGCTCGATACAATGATTACATTAGTAACGTTTCTTGAAATAATATAATCAAACCTGTATTTTATGTACGATAATAAATTTTCAATACTATTAATTTGTAAAGTCATATGAAAATATATTTCTTTTTATTTTTATAGATTCCAGGAAAACCTTATACGTGCCTTATTTTATACTTTCGCAGAAAGTTTTATTATTTCTACTTTAATTTAGATAAATGAATATATCAAAAATTATTTTCGAGAAAAAAATGTTAATGCTTTCTTTTTAGAAAAAACATTTTTCAAACATTCTGTAGTTCTAATTTCCAAATAAAGTTTGTTAGTATATTATTCTTGTACAGAATGTCTTGTTGGCTGTTTCAAAAAAATATTTAGGCTCTTCTGAAAGTTTTTCGTGGTGTCGTTATACAGTTGTTAAGTAAGAAAAGATGAGAGAAAAGGAGGGGACGGGGGTGCTGAATTTTTTTTACAAAGCGACTTAACGGTGGTTTAGAGAGATAATAAAAATAATTTATTTTGGGTAGCATATAAGTTTTCCATAAACTTTTCATTTTTCTTATTTAAATATGTTTTATGTAATTATTGTTTTTCGAAAAGAAACTTTGCAGTTGTTAAGAGAGATAATAACAATAATTTATTTTCCAAACACGTAGGTTTTGCGTGAACTTTTAATTCTTATTAATAAATTAAAGAATTGGCAAGGAATGATAATATACACTTGTCTATAAGTTATGACTTTCGTAGAATACTTGTGGATTCCACAACTTTTTAAGAGACTATGTAAGAATAGAAAAATTAAAATTAGAAAAAGGAAAAAATTTATGCAACTTTTTGTAGAAATTTATTTATACTTAAAATTATTAACATTTAATTTACAAGTGCCATGATCAAAATAGTAAATGAAATTTTAATGTTCCTTCCCTGTTGAAAAGACCTCATAAAATACTATAAAAAAAATTTTTTTATCGAAATTTGCGAGGTTTTTGCACCCGGAGAGCCTGATAAAATACTATGTATTATTATAAACCTATAAGGGTTTATCTGATTCAACCTATTAGTTCTATAGTACACCCCTTATAAGATATGACAAAACGTAATTTTTTATAAGGATTTATAAGGGTCTAATATTAATATGAAAATAATTTCAGTAATTTATAGTAACTTATGAGGTATATATTACTAATAAAAAATATTTGGTTTGCATTTATCTGGGTTTATAAGAATTTTCACAACTTTTGAATAATTTTAGTAAAAGATACTATCTAATCGGTATTTATCATACTATTACTATAACGCCATTTACAGTGTTTTATAATGATCGTTGCATGAAATTCGACGTTCATCTACCGGATGCTACCGGCTGAACCGACGATCAAAGCATTATTATTCAATTCGCTTATCGCAATTTATCAGGCATTGCAATATAAAATATTAATTACTAACGAATAGGCATATATCGGGATATCAAGAGAATTATTGCTTTAGGCCGCATTTTTGTATCGGGTTTTATGGGCCTTTCCACGGTTAGAGAAAGTAGGGGCTATCGGTTTTTACCGCTATAATTCTGCATTTTCAAGAATCCTACGCGATCCATTTATAGTGTTTTATGGTGAATGTAGCATCAAATTCGAGGTTCATCTACCGGATGCTACCGGCTGAACCGACGATCAAACCGTTTTTCCTCAATTCGCTTATCGCAATTTATCACGCATTGCAATATAAAATATTAATTACTAACGAATAGGCATATATCGGGATATCAAGAGAATTATTGGTTTAGGCCGCATTTTTGTATCGGGTTTTATGGGCCTTTCCACGGTTAGAGAAAGTAGGGGCTATCGGTTTTTACCGCTATAATTCTGCATTTTCAAGAATCCTACGCGATCCATTTATAGTGTTTTATGGTGAATGTAGCATCAAATTCGAGGTTCATCTACCGGATGCTACCGGTTGAACCGACGATCAAACCGTTTTTCCTCAATTCGCTTATCGCGATTTATCAGGCATTGCTATATAAAATATCAATTACTAATGAATAGGTATATATCGGGATATCAAGAGATTTATTGCTTTTTGCCGCATTTTTGTATCGGGTTTTATGGGCCTTTCCATGGTTAGAGAAAGTAGGGGTTATCGGTTTTTACCGCTATAATTCTGCATTTTCAAGAATCCTACGCGATCCATTTATAGTGTTTTATGGTGAATTTAGCATCAAATTCGAGGTTCATCTACCGGATGCTACCGGCTGAACCGACGATCAAACCGTTCTTCCTCAATTCGCTTATCGCGATTTATCAGGCATTGCTATATAAAATATAATTACTAACGAATAGGTATATATCGGGATATCAAGAGAATTATTGCTTTTTTCCGCATTTTTGTATCGGGTTTTATGGGCCTTTCCACGGTTAGAGAAAGTAGGGGCTATCGGTTTTTACCGCTATAATTCTGCATTTTCAAAAATCCTACGCGATCCATTTATAGTGTTTTATGGTGAATGTAGCATCAAATTCGAGGTTCATCTACCGGATGCTACCGCCTAACCGACGATCAATCCGTTTTTCCTCAATTCGCTTATCGCGATTTATCAGGCATTGCTATATAAAATATGAATTACTAACGAATAGGTATATATCGGGATATCAAGAGAATTATTGCTTTTTGCCGCTTTTTTGTATCCGGTTTTATGGGCCTTTCCACGGTTAGACAAAGTAGAGGCTATCGGTTTTTACCGCTATAATTCTGCAGTTTCAAGAATCCTACGCGATCCATTTATAGTGTTTTATGGTGAATATAGCATCCAATTCGAGGTTCATCTACCGGATGCAACCGGCTGAACCGACGATCAAACCGTTCTTCCTCAATTCGCTTATCGCGACTTATCAGGCATTGCAATATAAAATATTAATTACTAACGAATAGATATATATCGGGATATCAAGATAATTATTGCTTCTTGCCGCATTTTTGTATCGGGTTTTATGGGCCTTTCCACGGTTAGAGAATGTAGGGGCTATCGGTTTTTACCGCTATAATTCTGCATTTTCAAGAATCCTACGCGAGCCATTTATAGTTTTTTACCATTTTACCATTTATAGTGTCTTATGGTGAATTTTGTATCTAAGATAAGGTTCACTTACCGGATGCTGTCGGCTGAACCGCCGATCGAACCGTTCTTCCCCAATTTGCTTATCGAGATTTATCAGGCATTGCTATATAAAATATGAATTACTAACGAATATGTATAATCGGGATATCAAGTTAATTATGGCTTTTTGCCGCATTTTTTTATCGGGTTTTATGGGCCTTTCCATGGTTAGAGAAAGGACGGGCTATCGGGTTTTACCGGTATAATTCTGCATTTTCAAGAATCCTACGCAAGCCATTTATAGTGTTTTATGGTGATGTAGCATCAAATTCGAGGTCCATCTACCGGATCCTACGGGCTGAATCGACGATCAAAGCATTATTATTCAATTCGCTTATCGCGATTAATCAGGCATTGCTATATAAAATATTCATTACCAACGAATATGTTTATATCCGCATATCAAGATAATTATTGCCTTCTACCGAATTTTTAAATGGGGTTAGGTTATATATGTCGTTTCACGGTAACAATAATTAATTGTTATCTGTTCTTACCGCTATTTTCCAGCAATTTACGAAACTTACCTGATTAATTTATAGTCTTGTGATGGTCGTTGACACAAATGCATGTTTCGACTCCGGATGTTCCCAGCTGATTAAAGCAATCTTTATCTATGCACTGATTACGATCTATTGTGTAATATTATATAAAATATTGAAAGCGAAGTAATAAGTTTATATATATGCGAATTTCAAGTTAATTATTGCCTTCTACTCTATTCTTTTTACGGGGAGGTGAAGGCTATTAAACTTGAACAGTAACTAACATCTATCGGTTCCTACCAACATATTTCATTATTTTCAAGAAATCTGCGTTATTTGTTCATAGTTTTTTATGGTCATTGCAACAAAGCCGAGGTTCGTTTACTGGATGATGCCGAGTTAATCAAACATTAAAGCAATCGTAATTAATTCGTTTACTGCAATCTATAGTGCATTACTACATATAGTATCAATTGACAAGCTCTATATATATATAGTGATGTTAAATACCGACATAATTTTCAAACGAGTACATCTCATGAAAATACCAATAGAATCATCCAAAAAAATCGAAGTATAGTATTAACATATACAGAGCGCTTGAAAAACGTGTTTTTCCAAAAAATATGAGAATTTATTTAATTAAATAAAAACCGTACTGTCGGTAAGTAGGAATATACAATTGACCTACTTTTCAAACGAGCGTAGCTAACGAAAATGCTAAAAGAATCCCTAAAAAAAATTCCTGAATATAGTTTTTATGTGTACTGAGCGCTTGACAACATTTGTTTTCCGAATATACGCTTGAATGTTGATTTAAAAAATATTGAAATTTACGGTTTCACGTGGCCTTAATTTATTTATTTTATAAATTTGCAATCAAATTTGTTTACTTAGAGTATACAGGTACAGCAGCAATCACATTGGGTTTTTAACATCTATTATAATTAATACCTTTCTAACTAACATTTTTAAATTGTTATAACTTAAAAATAAAACACAATACTTAAAATTGTAATCCGATAATCTATACCATTACTAAGAGCTCCACGTTGCTTTTATTCAGACTCGTCACTACTGGTGTCATCACTATTGCCACTCGTTTCTTCAATACTGTCACCTTCCGATTTTTCTTCATTACTTTTTTCACATTCTTCATCATCAGATTTTTTTTCTTCATCTGTTTTTATATTTTTTGCATCATCATCTTTGCATTTATTATTTTTTTTATTAATTTTTCGAGACTGGCGAGGTGGTCTATTTAGATCCCACATCTTTGCGGCTATCCATGCACCGACCTCTCTTCTTAGGTCTGCAATTTCCACAGGAGAATGCAATTTTTGAGTTTTCAAATAGTATTCAAAAATACCTGAAAATTAAAGCATTTTTACATATCTTACTTTTCTACTGTTGTTTTCTTTTAATTTAGCATTACATTATGATACTGCACTTTTTTAATTATTTCTTTTTTTATTATTACAAGCGATATTCAAACGCGCTTCGCGCGTACTTTTCTGTTTTTGATGTTATGCATGCTATCTTCATTACATTTTACTTTTAACTTATTTAAGTATTTTTTCTAAGTCAGAACTTAATCATTTTTATACTACTCTAAATGTAAAAATTTCATTTAAAAAAAATTCAAACATTAAATTCCAAACAGTAAATTTCTCGCGCCTTCTTATCGACCAATCAAAATCAAGCCTTTAGATGCTTCAACATGGCTGCTCATCACTTTTTTAAGAAGGGATAAAAATTTTAAAAATGTTTGCTTCCTCGTAAGAAATTTCTACACAATTTTTTCTACGGACGAAGAATAATGACTATATTTAAATGGACTATAATTGCATAGTAATACAAATGTTATTTTATTCGAAAGTTTTCAATTATTTATATATTTTTAATAATACAAAAGTGATATAATTAATCTTTTATAATTATGTTTGTTTTATAATACGGCTATAATCTTTTAAATTATACTAATAAATAACTACCCTAATATAATACTCGTATCTGAAAAAGGATTTCATGTTATCATTACTTACTATATACTGCAGCTAACTTTGTTGGATTTGTTTTCTTTTTGTTTCATTGTTTTTGGACCTATGGCAGCCTCTGCCTGTAATGCTGGTCTCCTTTAATTCCTGAATGCCAATAATTGATACGGCAATTTCTTTAACGAAATGACTGTTTGAATTGCCATACCTGGCGGCATTGCTTTTAGCATTATCATAAGCTGTTAAGCTTATATAAATATCGTTACCACAATGAATCTAAAAGTTTGAAAATGATATTTTATTTACTTTGTTTTTGTAACGTTTTTTAATAAATAAATAAATAATTTAAGAAATAGGTCGAGTATGTCTATTTTTTCCTAGCAAAAAAAAAAATTACTTTACTTTACTACTTCTTTTGGATATTCGGTTCTCTCTTAAAAATAACTTAAAGTTTGCGAGAGAACGAGTGAGAGCCAACGAAGAACTAACACAACTCGAAATATTGAACTGGCAATAGAAAATGTATAGGGAACTAAGGAAAACTGGAGAGAATTACGTCACACGTGGTTGCGCGTAAATAAACGCAAAGAAACCTCTTTTAATTTTCTTCAGTTTTTGCGGATCGCTTGAATTTTTGCACTCACTTTTTATATGTAAAAAGAACTTTATGATAACCTGAGAGAACTAAAGAGAATTTTTACATACAACTGAGCATGCGGAACTTTTCTCAACTTGTTTTCTCTATGTATAATATAAAAGATTCATGAAAAAACTCACGTGTCCATCTTCTCTTACATATCCCACCTCAATATCACTTTTTGACATTATTTCAAAAGGATTGATTTTTCGAGCAGCTGTAAACAATAATTAAAAATAAATATTCAATTTTTAGATTAAAATCATTTTTCAAATTGGAGTTACTCCAGCTATTTTTATGCTATACCAATTTTTTTGCATCTGTTTTTCTATATACTGTTCTATTTAGTGTCTGATAGAAAAAAAAAACCGCTGCCAATTCATTGGCCCGTAGCTTCCTCAACCTTAATTTGTTGATTCCTTTAATTAATTTTTAATAACAAAATTTATAAATCTACCTCTACAAAGAATTTTGATGTGATTAACTGAATTTTACTCCCGTAATCGTTGGACATGCAAATCTCATTTTTTTCATTTTTCAATGTTTACGTTATGGTTAATAACAAAAGAACCGTAATAGCTAGAACCTTTTTTTTTTTTAAATATAGCTATTTTAATTCTCTTTCGAATGCTACCCATCCGATTCAGATACATAGAGCCGTTCTCGAGAAATTGCGATTTGATAAAAATGTTAAAAAAATTTTAACCTCAAATATCTGTGAAATTTATGGACCAATCATTTTGCCCAAAGAACTCGACTAAAAATTTTTTTCTGTATTTTAGATACTCAATAGAACATAAGCATAACATTTTGGCGATATATTAAACTACGAACAATCCTCAAAATACCAAATAGTTTTAAAAATGATCTTAAACTTTAGAATTAGCAAAAAATGTGCTTATGTTAAACTAACTTTCGAAAAGAAATAGAATAAGTAAAACATAATTTTTTTTAAAGAAAAAATGCAACTAATTGGTAGGTCTTACCGAATTCATCCATCTTAGAGATGACCTTGTTCTGTAAATCTATATTTATTTTCTTTAATTCCTCGCATTCTTTTTTTATATAATCTTTTGCCTCTTTTTCCTGATTTACCGTATTTTCTAATACCATAATTTTTTTCTTTAAGGCTTTTATTTCTTTTTTAAAATTTATTTCTTCCTCCATTCGTACTCTCTTTTTTTGCTTCTTGTGGGGGATTTTTATTTTTTTCTACAAGTTGTTCGTCTTTCTTTTGCTTTTTATCCTTTACAATTTTCTTTTCGACTTCTAGACATTCCATTTGTTTTTTTTTCTCCTGTAGAACAACTTCTTTTTCCTGCTCATATTCTTTCTCTTTCACACTGTCATTATTTCCCTCTTCCTTATGTTTTAATTTCTCCTTCATTTCACCCTCTTTTACTTCAACTGTCAAATCATCTATGGATTTTTCCCCCTGTAATTCATCATTTACACCTTCCTTTATTTTTTCTTCTTGGTTTTCGTTTATTTCTTTTAGTTTTTTATTTTCTTCCTCCTTCTCATCTATTTTCGTATTATCTATTGATTTCTGCTCATGTAAAATTGGTTTTTCATCTTCCTTCACTTTCTCCTCTTCATTTTTTTTTATTAATATTTCATTTTTTTTATTTTCCTCGACATCACTGTTTTCTCTTTCTATACATTCATCTTTTTTTTGTGTCTTCATACGTGAAATTTTAGATATTGTTTTCTTTTTTCTATTCGATTTAGAATTAATTTTTGATTTTTTTAGTGTTTCTTCAGGCTTATCGTTCTCATTTCTTTTACGTTTTACATTTACCTAAAAAATATTCGATATGTAAATATATATATATATATATATATAGCGCGTTATAAAAGTCTGAGAACGACAAAATTTCTCACACTCAAATTTTTGTTATTAAATAAAACAATTTTTGAACCTTAATCATATAGTTTTAATATAAAAGAAAAAGTATCATATATTACCAATTTACTGATCAAAATTTAAACTTCTTTAAATGTAGTATAATTGATAAAATCTAATAGTGACTACTGTTTACTTTAATCTAATGTTCAAAATATAATTTAATAGTTTATCTTTTAACCCTTTCAGTCACAGAAGCCGATATATCGGCCGCAAATTTCTTTTTCTTCTTTTTTTCATATTTTTCAAATTCCAGGCAGGATTTTGAAATTTTTGGCACTTTCAGGTACTGAAGTACCAATCGACTTTTAAGTCATGAAGATATTTTGTCGATATGTAATTGTTGATAGTTATTATAAATAAACAATTGTCAAAAAATGGATTTTTGGGAATCTAATGCGTTAGCGGACAAATTTGATAGTTAACATATGCTTTTTACACTTGTAATTCTTTGATTGATTAACAAAGCTTATAGAATCGTTATTAGATTTACAAAATTCAATATGGCGTATCCAATATGCACTCTTGCACCAAAGTACCTGAATTATGTGACTGAAAGGATTAATTCGCTAATAACCACAACTTAAAAATGTTTAAGTGGATTTCTCCGAGAATACCCTTGAAAAAATAAACTACTGGACAAAAATTACTACATAAACTACGACACATTATTGACGAACTACTTTATTCCTATAGTAATTCGATAACTACCAACAATTTTACCCTGTATTATAAATATATACAACATATGAACCGCTGTTGGAGCTATTGCTCAATAGTTTATCTGCAGTATGAAGATAATAATGAAGTTTTCGTAACTAGCTATGACCTTAATCGTATCATTCAAAGACTAGAAACTACATTTTAACATTTACTAATTATTAACTGCTTTTCAGCCAATTAAAATTTTTTTAACTACCAAAGATTATTGATATGCTGGTAATACCTTCATTGTTTTTTTCCTTTTGTCTTTTTCTTGTTTAGCCATATCTACTTTCTCTTTTTTTATTTGCAGCTCACTCATTAGATTAAATGGTTCGCTAGGAAGCAATTTATTTTCATTGTTCTGAAACATGTTTGATAAGAGTATATTAGCTTTTTTAAATACAGTAATTAATAGCCTTATTTAATGTTTTATGTTCAATAAAATTGAAAAAAGTCAAGTAACTTGTACAGTGAGAGAAGAATACGGTTATATTAAATAAATATTTGAGTAGGTGGCACAACTAAACGTATACAGTAACAGTTACTATATCTCATTTGAGTGAAACATACGTACAGTATATTCAATTATGGTACATTAACTATTACCTTAAAGCTCATAAAATGGCTTCAAAATGGCTTAAATAATTGCGTATAGTAATAGTTACTATTTCATCACTTTTTCTAATCATTTAAAATTTTTTGAAATTAGATAGAAACGACGACTACCTAATGTGGTCCACAAAACCTAGCCAAATTATTTTATTCAATAACTCTATCAGTTTAGATGTCATAAAACTATATCTCAGAGATTATTATAGATCAAATATGTGGTTGAAGTTTGCAACATTGCGACTCCAACAAAATCCCAACTTGTAAAAAATTATACTTTTCGCCTGGAATCGATTCTACAGCGACAATAATGATGTGAACAGCAAATAAAGGTGCAAGAAAATGAAAAACAACAAAAAGTCACCCCTTAACACCCCATTTTGTAATGGAAAAAAAGAAAAAAATTCTAATTCCGCCAGTTTTGAGATCGCCAATAATTTTATTCCCGGAATATATGTTTAAGCCTGCAGGATACCTACAGAAAAATTGGCAACCCCGCAAGCACCGTGAAAGACCCCAAAACTACCCCTTTCGCCCGAAACAAAAATTCAAAAAATTCTAATTTGTCCGTTTTTGAGATCGCCAAGAATTTTATTCCCGGAATACTATTTTGAGCCTGCAGGGTAGCTACAAAAAAATTGGCAACGATGCAAGCACCGCGGAAGACCCCAAACTACACCTTCCGTCCAAACAAATCGCAAAAAAAATCTAATTCCTCCGTTTTTGAGATTGACAATAATTTTATTCCCGGATTAGAATTTTGAGCCTGCAGGGTAGATACAACAAAAATGGTCAAATCCCGCAAGAATCGCGGAACACCCACAAACTACCCCTTTCGCCCAAAAAAATCGCAAAAAATCTAATTCCTCCGTTTTTTTACATTGCCAATAATATTATTCCCGGAATATATATTTAAGCCTGCAGGATACATACAGAAAAATTGGCAACCCCGCAAGCACCGTGGGAGACCCCTTTTCACCCGAAAAAAAACATACAAAAAATTCTAATTTGTCCGTTTTTGAGATCGCCAAGAATTTTATTCCCGGAATACAATTTTGAGCATACAGGGCAGCTACAAAAAAATTGGCAACGATGCAGCACCGCGGAAGACCTCCTTTCGCCCGAAAAAAAATACAAAAAATTCTAATTTGTTCGTTTTTGAGATCGCCAAGAATTTTATTCGCGGAATATATGTTTAAGCCTGCAGGATACCTACAGAAAAATTGGCAACCCCGCAAGCACCGTGAAAGACCCCAAAACTACCCCTTTCGCCCGAAACAAAAATTCAAAAAATTCTAATTTGTCCGTTTTTGAGATCGCCAAGAATTTTATTCCCGGAATACAATTTTGAGCCTGCAGGGTAGCTACAAAAAAATTGGCAACGATGCAAGCACCGCGGAAGACCCTCTAACTACACCTTCCGTCCAAACAAATCGCAAAAAAATCTAATTCCTCCGTTTTTGAGATTGACAATAATTTTATTCCCGAAATACAATTTTGAGCATGCAGGGTAGCTACTAGGTGACTTTTTGTTGTTTTTTATTTTTGTTGGAGTCGCTATGTTGCAAACTTCAAGCACATGATCAAATTTAGTGATCTGTTACTTAAAATAATTTTTTTTTTTTTTTTTTTGACTTAACGGGATGTGATGTTCATTGTTAGGAATCTTGATCACGATCTTTTTAATAATTATTTAAAAATCAAAACATATTTCCGAAAAAAATGCAATGTGTTACATAAGATTGCAAAGATTATTTGATTGTAATTATAAGTTATTTCATTCATAATACTAGGAAAAAATTTTTTTTTAAATTTTACTTTTATAGTTAATATTTATGTTAGCTTGAAATCGATGTTCAAAGATAAAAAAAATGACGAAGAGAATAAGTTTGAAAGATTTTATTGTATCCCTCTCGACGCTGTATCTCAAAGCACACCTCGACCCGAACCATTCGTTAATAGTGCTCGAAACAATCTGCCGCCCGTGCAGAATCTTCCTGGTTCCTTGCTTTACATCCACGCTTGCCTTTTCAGGCTGGTCGCTGTCGATTGGTCCCTTTTTAGGGATTTCTCTGGGTCCAAGAATATGTTTTGCCCAATGTTTTGCCCATGTTGGCAATCAAGTGAGGGATATCTGGACGGCATTATGTCTTCTCCATCTTGGAGGCCGGTTGACATGCGCTTTCTTGTACAGTTATGAATCGAATGGCGAAATGGAAGCTAGATAATCTTTGCAAAATTACTGAGGGCATCACGTTGCTTTTTGATTTTGTTTTGATTTTGAAATCCTATCCTATCCGTCTTTTATTAAATTAAGGAACAACTTTCAGTGTAATTTTTGACGTCACATCTTTTTCCTAAATGACACACCATATGTGTCATTTAGGGCGTGTGTGGATGAAATGGATGAATATGGGTGAATATGGGATGGGTATAGAAGAATATGGATAACCGAGTGAGCATTACCGAGCGAGGTATTAATGCTCGTAATAAAATAATATCGATTTCAATAAAGTATATCTCTGACCATTTATTTTATATCTTCTTAAATTAGGTAGAAAATGATTTTAGTTTACGTGTTGTGTGTGAGAGGAAGGATTAAGTTTCTTTATTTAATATATTCTTTATTTATGAAGGTTCAATTATAAAATAAAAATACAAAAATAAGAGTATAAATTTTTAGATCAATTCTTTATTTAAAAACAAGTTTGCATGAATTTTTTCAGTATTTTTGATCGCGCATTTTTTAGAGGGAAAAATTCATAAAAATTGAGTCTGTGGAAAAGGGAATTATAACGCTTTTGAGCACAAAACTCTATTATAAAAATGCAGATGTTAAGTAACAAAATCTATAGTTTAATAAGAAAACGGTCAAAGAATGAAAATGCAGGCAAGTCTTAAGAAACTCTTCATTTAGTGGAACAGTTTTGATTTTATAGTAATTACTGTAAACTACGTATTAATCTAAACTACTAAATTGAGGTTACGTACCAAATATATTATACATACTCGTTGACAGAAAAATTATGATGTCCGAAAGTACTGCTTTTTATAATTCTTTATATTATATTTCTGGAAATAACGATGTCATTGTATTTCAAAATCATTTGGAAGAAAAGAAATGTATAATTCTTTTGCTATATCAATAACAACAGCCTTCTGTGCAATTTCATTGATATTGAAAATACTATATGAAGATTTTTTTTTTTGTAACCTTGAAAATGTCTGGGGCTATTGCTGGCTGATTTTGTCCATTAAATGCATTACTACCTATCAGCCAAATTTTTCCATATATATAACAAACATTTCCTGAGATTACAAAATAGTATATTTGTAAGATTTCTCCAGTAACAGTTTGGATTACAGAATCATCGGTTTTTTCACTCGATTGTACTTTACAGTATGAATATATTTTGATTCATAAATACAACGATCGTAAACTTTTATAACAATTGTTTCATCCTTAGCAAAATTACGGAAATAATTTTGAACTCCAATGTTGTTAATTCCACTTCCAATTAATGTTGCTGTTCCAATTCTAGTAACATTTTGTAACTGCTGTCTATCAATAAAAAGTGATTTACAAAATTCGATAGCAGGAGAACATGTGTTTTCATTTGTTAGGTAACTCTGAAACTCAGCATTTTTTAACCACTTGTCGGCTATTTGTTTAACGCATCCATTCGGGGCATTCATCTCTCTCAGAAATTTATATATGCCATTTTCGAATGGGAACGCTGACGTACACCATAAAGGACCAGTTTTACGTACTGCTAGGCAATAATGAATTAGAGAGTGTACATTGAAAGTAATAAATTTAACTTCATAAAAAATCTCACTTTCACCTACAAATTTCATCAAGTTAAATTCACATTTAGCAATATTAGCGTCAGTTATTGATTTCTGTACAAGCATGTAGATACTTGAAACAAATAAAGCATATGAATCAAATAGTTCTTTAGGAAGTATTCCATGCAGACATGGTAAACTTACAAAAAGCAACCATGTTTTCAACTCAGTTGCTTTGTATTTGTCAAATAAATCTATAGAACGAATATTTCTACGAATGTCTCTGCAAAGTTTTATATTGCACATTCGTTTTTTAATTTCTTCGCGATCAGATTTACTGAAATAAAATGTATTCCAGTATCTGAATAGTTGCCGTACCACACCTAATAGGGTGCCATGCATATAATCTGGAGGAAAGCTCCAAATTATATCGAAAATTGGCAGTTTAAGTAAAACTGAATGGCCTTTCACTCCATTTATCCATTTTCCAAATTTTAATGACTTTTGTAAATCTGTTACATGGTCTTTATGTGATCGTATTTGGGGATCATTTGCAAGAAGAGGATATCGCATGGAACCACTATCATATTTGCCAGGATGATAACAATAGCTACAACCACAACATCCATTAAATTTAATTCTATTTTGAAATAACGGTCTAGCCACAGTATCTGTACAACCGAATAATGGGAGAATTATTTTGTTGATACGTATTCCTGTGCGATGATCAGTTATATCAATACCTTCTGACCGAAGACTTTCACACTCCTCCACAAAGGTAATCATGAAAAGATTCATAAAATCCGCTGTAGGTTCTTTTTCTGTTTGTAACAATGCAGCTAAAATTATATGTTTAAAACGAACATTGGGTGTTAATTCGTTGATGTATAGTTGAAGTGGCCACAAACTTTTTTTTGCACTATTAAATAATTGTGCACCATCACCGTTAAAATTA
This sequence comes from Torymus aiolomorphi, assembly GCA_036365515.1. Taxonomy (NCBI): domain Eukaryota; kingdom Metazoa; phylum Arthropoda; class Insecta; order Hymenoptera; family Torymidae; genus Torymus; species Torymus aiolomorphi. Next base: position 71,775,125 of record CM070874.1, on the reverse strand, counting down.
AATGTCAAAGCATCAGGAAATTCCTTTTGTATATTTTTATATAATTCACAATTGGTAACATCCTCTATAGTATCATTATTATGTGGAAGTTTTTTAAACAAATCCATATTTTCTTGGATATCAGGACGATTCAGTAAAAGTTGTAACTGGTATTTTATGTCAACTGTTATAAAATAATTCAGTGATTTCGATGATATAGTTATCATTTTTTCGCACTTCTCACATTGCACTGACTTCGAAATATTTATAACACTTTTAATCGAAAGTAATTTCACATTGCATTCGCTACAATAATAATGTTTGTTAATCTTATCAGATGGAGTTTGAAACATCCTTGATATCAAGAAGGGTGTATAATTCCAATTATCAAATTCTGATCCAGCTAAAGTTTGAATTAATTGCAATAACTCAATTTGCATATCTCGCGTCATATTGCATTTGATGATCATGCCTTTTAACATTAAAAGGACTTCCGAAACTGTTAAATTAGAAGCTGCAAACATAATTCTGTTGTCTTTTTTCAAGTTATACAAATTTCTACTATCAGATTTTGAACGTGTCTCATCATCTTCATCGGATTCTTCGTCAGATTCACTATCACTACTGCTATATATCTCGTTTTTCTTATATTCATCTTCAATAAACTCTGTACTTTCTTCAGAACCGCAACTTGAGGTAGTATCACATTCATCGTTCTCAATAACAATGTCAGTATCTAATAATGAAACATCGTTATCTTCAAATTCAATGTCACTGTGGCAAACTTCCGGATTTTGTATACTACTATTTTCTGTATGTTCTATCTTTCTACTACTACTGGCAATTACATGACAATCACTTGTATTAGGTTTGTCTTCATTTCTTATGCATTTTTTACTGTAATAAATTTATAAAATACCAATACAATGTATTAACAAACACGTATATTGTAACAAGATAAATTTTCACATTCGGTTCATATATAACTAATGTTAATTAAAGTATTTTGCATAAAAATTATTAATTAATTGCTTTATGGTATATGTTTTATCTTTTACATAAACAGCTATTTGACGGTCCCAAGACCCCATTTTTTTGTGGTTCCGAGACGAGGAATATCTCAAGAAGTAATAAAATAGTACATTGTGTAACATGGGGGTGAAAGTAGCAGATAGTCCCTTGTGTTTACTGCCCGAAGCAAGAGCAGTAATTACCCGAGAGAAAAATCTTCTCGCGAGGGCAGTAATCACCCAAGGGGAATATCTACTTTCGTCTCGTATTACGTATAGTATTTTATTCCACATTCGAGTGTCGCCACCTTTTGACCATGAGAAGAGAGACCGACTCATCCGACGCGTTTTTTGTTTTATTAAGGTTCGAATTTATAGTCAGTGCTCAGTGCTCAAACTTCCAATATGGCGGCCATATTATTGTATATCTATATTATACATTGAAAGTTTGAGCACTGAGCACTGAATACTGACTATACATTCGAGCCTATGTTGATTTAAAATGTGCGCGCATCTACCAGATTCTCTTCGATTCTACTACCGGGCGTTGCGCGAGAGGTGACGAATTAATGATTAACATTGGAATTATTAATTAAACAGAGTATTAATTTGAGAATTAACTCTTCAATTGTTAATTAAATAACACAATTAATTGAGAGTTTTTCAATCGTTAATTAAATAGCTAATTAATTGAAAATTAACTTTCCCATCGATGAATTATTAAATGAGAATTAACTTTTTAATCGTTAATTTAATGGCCAATTTATTTGAATTCTTAATTAAATGACACAATTAATTGAGAATTAATATTCTAATCTTCAATTAAATAGCTAATTAGTTGAGAATTAATTTTCCAATCTTCAATTAAATAACTAATGAATGAGGAATTAAGTTTTTAATTACCTTACTCCCGTGAATCTATAAATTGGCTAAATACATAACTGTTATCAGTAAAATACAAGAGAAAAGTGCTCGAAGTCTATAAAACGTTTGTACTTAGGAGTCGTACCTCCTAGGGTCCACCTACGACCATTTTAAGAAGACGTACACATGTAACGAGGAAGGGCGATTTGTGGTGAGATTTTCTTACCCTCGAATTTCGAATATGCGCAGTATTACTAAGGCTTGTCTATTACGCAGTGAACGCCATTTCGGACGTTTACCTGAACTCGCGGCAGTTTACAAAGATTTTATGGATGAATACTTCACAATCCATCATATGGAAAAAGTGACCATTGAGCTGGTAAGAACTGCATCCTGTATTGAAAAACTTTAGCAAAAATATCCGCGTCGTATTTAATGCTCCAACTTGCTGCCGATGAAGAGCGAGCTTTTCCCGAAGTTGCTGAAGTACTGCGCACAGGATGATATGCAGATGACTTTTACGCGGCAGAAGACTCCGTGAAAGAAGCTGCCAATTTGCGCGATCAACTAGCTTCAGCGGGTATGGAAGTTAGAAAATGGTCGGCCAAGCATAAAGATTTATTTAGTGGTTTAAGTGCTACAGGAGCCCATTGTAAGGAGGATACCTTAAAACAAGAGGAGAAAGCAATATTTTCCTTAGGCCTTCGTTGGTTAGCGAACGTAGATGTTTCCTGTTTCAACATTGCAGACTCACAAGTCTCATCTAGCTGTCGCGAAATGCTCCATTGTAGCCGCTACAGCAAAGCTTTTTGATCTAGTAGGGTGATTGTCGTCTACTGATTACTATCGTGCATGCGAAAATTCTTTTTCAGAATTTATCGCTTCAGAAGTTGAATTAATATGATCAAGTTTCCCACAAAATTTTAAAATCTTGGATGAAATATTCCAGTTGAAAGAGTTGGAAAAAATTAAAAGACCTTGCTGGATCGGCACATGTCAAAACTCCGAGTGGCTTCTCCATGGATTCTGTGATGCATCAGAGCGTGCTTTCGCATATGCAGTCTAAACCGTGGTCCCACGCCAAGGCGACTATTCTGTGAAATTACTCACGGCCAAATCCAAGGTTACACCTATTAAAGTTATAAGTTTGCCGAAATTCGATCGAAAATTGCCTTAACTCTCGGCCGCTTTGCCCGTTAAGTTCCGATGAAGAAGAAAAGGTAGTGATAACATGTAGCTAGTTGCGGTTGCGAACCGATGGTGAATGGACGAAGTTAATCATTTTTTAAATACATATGTGTGTATGTGAGTGAGAACTGGTAATCAATATCCAGTTTTACTCTTACCATTGCTAAAACGAGTTTTTTCTTTGATAACTCTGTCCTCGTCTGAAGACCGAACATATTTGAACAAAAGTAAAAATGTATCTTGTTAACAACTTAAGCTAATAGCTTATTCTTAAATAAATAAACAAATAAAAACTTACACTCCATATTTTGCTTATGTGATAACAAAATTTTTTCGTATCTTCTACGAGTCCATTTGCTTACTTTGCCTTTACGATAATCATCAGATAAATACAATTTATAATTTTTCCTAGTTGGACCCATTGTTATTTAAATAAATATCTAATTAAAATATTGCTAAACCTAAAATAATTTTAATCATCAAATATCTGCTTTTTTTTTAAATGGATGTGAGGAAAGCATAATTCTTGTAAAAGAACGCGGGCTACTTAAGGTGGTTCCCGGAAATCAGAGTTGATTCAACACATACTTAATTATACACGTAGGTCAATAAAAACATAACGTTTTGACATGTTTAAAAGATTTGACATTAAGAAGACACTGCGATTTTGATGATAAAGTGCATTTTTGAAATTTTACTGCAATATTTACTTCTAAAAATACGGATTTTTGAATAACAAAATTATAACAGAAGCAAACAATTTTTTTAGTGCAGTATTTTCAAAATCGCAATGCAGTTATCTTCGAAATATATTTTAGAATATCTTTGAAAAGTTTCAAATCGATTGGTCAAACCCCGTTGCGCTAAACAAAATGTTCTGATTTCATTCATTTTGACAGGTTTTTAGCTTTTATCCACTATAAAATGGACTTTAATGGACCCTATCAACATTCATATATGTTTGTTATGATGTATTTTAGTAAGTTTTACAAGAAAATATAATTAATTACGTAAAGAATTTGACCTTTACCTGTACCTTCTTCCGTTAAGGGACGTGACAACAAAAAAAGAAAATAAGAACAAGGAAGCAAGAAGATTGCAAAATAAGGGAAAACCGATTGTTTAAATAAATTAGTTTTGCAAAAACAATGTCAACACATATATAACATGCATGTTGAAGATAAAAATACGCTGCAATCACAAATTATGAATATTATGAAAATTGAAAAAATTTGTTATTAATTTTGCAGACGTAAACCTTCAATGAAAAAACTCAGTACATACACTAAAAAAAGGTAAGGGCGCTGCAAGCCGCCGCGTATGTGTATACAGCTGCGCTCAGGTTTTGAGTAGACGTTGCTGATTTTAGCGGAACATACGTCCTAAAATGAATCCGCAACAATATACGGAACTACGCATGCGTAGGTTGCGCGAGTGCTCCCCTAAAAGCGGACAGTATAGGGTAACTAGCCCAGTAGATATAGACACAGATAGACGAATAATATAGTTTTATCATTAAGTAAAGAAATTTTTAAAGTAAACTACACTTAATCTTCAAGAACTATGTAAAACTAAGTGAAAAAACTTTTTTTACTACGTCTATCTGTTAACAGTAAGTTGTATCATTAATTAAAAGATCGTCCATCTACTGGCATTTCGTTTGCTTTAACCGTCCATCTATTGGGCAGTTAGTGGATAGTGTGGGTGGAGTGCTTCGTCCGACTTGAGGACCTAATAAAGCAGTGCTTTCGGTCTATCTGTCAGGTTATAGAGAGAATAGAGGGTAGGCTCCAGAGAAATAAGGGCAGTGTAATATAATGGGGGACAGCCGCTTACTCGTTCCACTCAACAGATATAAACATAGGACATCATGTGGAAAAAACGACCTCGAAAATGGTGATAAGGTATTTTGCGCATTTTTTATAGATATTTTCATGATGAATAATCTTGTAGAAAAGGGAACGTGTAAAAAGTGTCTTTGTTGTGTTAAAGAGTTAATAAAATATGTTAAATTATTAACTAAATATGTTAAATGGTTAATTAATTGTGTTAAATAATTAATTAAATATGTTAAAATCTTACCCTGTCAGAAATCTCATTCAATTTGCAACTTAGAATACCAGCTGTATCATTTATACAGTTAATATTAATTTTGTTCTTCGACGTTCCAGCTTTTTCTATTTCTGAAAGTTCAGAGGCTGAATCCAAAATATTTTGAGGAGGAAGTGTAATTCTATTTTTCTTTATTTTTTCCTCCAATTTTTGTAAATCATCTGAAAATTATTTTAACATTCTATACATAGTTTTTAAATGTCACCTTTACAATAAAAAGTTCCTTTTAACATAAATACGCGCGGTGAAACTATTTTCTAGTTATGCTACTTTGATCATTATAGCTTAAATTGTACATTTCCATGTTTTGCATCGATTGATTAAACAATAAATTAAAAAATAATTACATTAAAATTAAAAGAGCAAGTTTTATCAGAAAATTTACTTTTGAAATTGATTATGTAGCCGGTACATTCAAGGTGGCCCTTGCAATATATATAGTACCTTTAAAAATAGTTTTTTATTTCTTTCTGAAATATTTTATGCTAATATTATTAATAAGGAAATTTCAAAGAGACTTACCAGTTATAGATTTACTATTACAGCTATAGATATCACAACTAAAATATCTCTGGTTATTCCACACCTTTCTTGCATTAATAATATTAGCATATTAACATATAATATTGCAGGGATCACCTTAATTACAAAGTCATAAGGTGATGACAAAAATGATATAATAAAAATGAAAGATATTTTCCTTATACATAAAATCTCATCCTATTGTACGGAGTTCTTTAACTAAAACTCCCTGAACACAATAAATTTGTAATATAATATTATTTATTTAATATTACCTTCAAAAAATACAATTACAGCATCAAAGGAATTACCATCAATCAAAACTTTGTATTTTTTTAACTTATCTACACAAGCGATATCCACTCGTGGAATATTACTATCATCCACTATTCTAAAAGCTCCGTCATTCAACTTAACATAAAAATACATAGCGTACGCCAATTTAACGTAATAACTAAAGATGCAGCTCTATTTCTGAAAAAATATTTAATATTACAACAATAGCCATTGATATGATAAAAATGGAAAAATTTTAAATGGAATATATAAAATGAAAAGCTAAAGAACGGTTATATTTCAGCACTGAATCTGAGGGAAAACTAAATATAGCCATTAAATTAATAATTCTTACATTAGATAAACTTAAATTGTATCATTTCTAAAACAAAACATAAAATAAACCGCTGCCAATTCATTGTCAAGATGCTCCTCCAATTAATTAATCGATTCAATTTTTAAAATTTTAAAAACAAAAGAAAATTTTTCGCAACAAAACTTTATTAATAAATAAACTGTTTTCTTTGTTGTTCTTTGTTGTTTGTTAAACAATTTTACTTAATACAAAAAATATCTTTTTTGTTTTTTCATTTACGTATCCTATACAAACAATTAATTATTGTTATAACAAATATTAAAGAATTACATTAGTTTGAGAAAGAAAAGTATTTCTTGGCAATAATAAATATTTGTTTTGAAACAGGGATTTAATCGTAAACGAAAGAAAACGCACTTTTTTTCAAAAATAATTTTTTTCTCGGAAACAAATCAACATAACCTCTTCAAATTTTAACACAATGTTGTACTCGATAAGTGTAATAATTGGTACAAATTTTGAGTGGATACATGAAAAAGTTTATGAGACATTAATTAAAGAATTATAAACCATATTTTCATTAATAACAAATGACAGGCTAAATATAATTTAAATTTACAAAAAAAAATGTAGGTAATTTAACGACCTTTTAAGAAAAAGTTATTATATTAATTTTATTTGAATCAGATGAATTGATTAATAGTAGTAACGCAAACAAAAATAAGGAGCATGATGACGCGGAGAGCAAACAGCAGTTAAATCCTGATGTAGTTAAAGCCATAACAGGTAAAACCGAATGTCCAGAGAAAGATAGCGATGTATATATATTTAAAATTATATTAGCGGTACACATATTTATTTATGTATATGATTTTTTTTACAATGTGTAATTGAAAAATTTGCTGATAAAAAAAAGAGAAACATCAAAGTGTAATAATTTATCAAGAAAACAATAAGCTATTGTGTTAATCAATAATTTCTGAATCTTTTATATTAATTTATTAATTTAACAAAACTCCCTATACTAATTAAAGACTGCCGGCAGTATTAACTATACGCTGTAGTTACTACTTTACACTAGTTGTAGTAACTACTGATATACTACCTGTAGTAACTACTACAGAATTCCTGTAATGCTAAATACACACTGCAGTTATTTTTGCAGATTTTAGCTATTTATATTCTGCATTATCATGATTTTTTTCAAAAAAATTTACCGTTTAGTTAGGGAGTTATAAGCTTTTAAAAAAAAAAAAAAAAAACACATTTTTGTTAATAACAAAAGAACCGTGATAGCTAGAAACTTTTTTTTATAGAAAATATAGGTATTTTAATTCTCTTTCGAATGCTACCCATCCGATTCCAATAACGCGATCCTATCATTAAAAAAAAAACCCGCTGCCAATTCTTTGGCACTTAGCTTCCTCAAAATAATTTATCGTTTCTTTTTATTAAATTGAAATTATAATAATGAATTTTTCACAAAAAAAATAAAAAAAATAAAAAATTTTCTAAATTAAATTATCTCAAATTTATGACTTTTAAAAAATACATTTTCATATTAATATAATATTTCTTTTAAGATTATATTAATATAATTTTCATTAATATAATCTTATTAGTCATATAATCGTCTTTTTCAAATATCTTTAGTCGTAATGGAGCGTTTTTTGTTTGGCAACGAACTCGGTTCGAAGATATAAAAAAGCTGTGTCTGTGCCAAATTTCAAGACGATTCATTGACTTTTACTCCTGTTATCGTGTCCGAAAGAAAATGTACGTTTTTTTCAAAAATATTTTTTTTCTCGGAAACACATGAAGATAATCACTTGAAATTTTAACCAAATATAGTCTTCAATGAGTGTTTTAAGTGGTTGAAATTTAAGGTCGATAAATAAAATATTTTTTGAGAAATAAATTTATGAAATATAAAAATGTTTTCCTTAATAACAAATGACAGAGTAAAAATAATTCAACTTTTAAAAAAAGAAATTATAGGTAATTTGACGACCTTTCAAGAAAAATTTATTATATTATGTAATATTGGCTGTATGATATCAAAAAATCAACAAAACTAAAAATTCAAAATCGTTTTTTGGTTATAAAACAAAAGAAAAACGCTAAAATGAAAAAATAGGTTAAGCTATCTCTATTCTACTTCCAAACGAAGAGAATAAGCCCTCTCCGAAGAAAATCGGTGAATTGGTTCAAAAGTTATAGCAGGTACACACACACACACACACACACACACACACACACACACACACACACACACACACACACACACACACACACACACACACACACACACACACACCCACCCACCCACCCACACACACACACACACACACACACACACACGAAAATTTGTTTGCTCAAAAACGACGGATTTTGATGCCAAAAGTCTTAAGACATGTTTTTAAACATTTTTTATTTCAAAATTTTTTTTCATCATTAGAAAGCTTCCTCTTTGAGGAAGCAAAAATAAATATTTGGAAAAATAGGAATTTTTTTTTTCGTCGAGGGCTTTGGATCTCTGTCGGAAGTAGTGACATTTCCTTAAAGGTATTGAAATTACCTATCACTCCATGTTTGTGTCGGCCCAATCGAATAATATTAAGTCGGTTAGAAAAAAATAAAGAAAAATATCGATAAATTGAAAAAACCGCTGCCAATTCTTTGGCACTTAGCTTCCTCAGAATAATTTATCGATTCCTTTTATTAAATTGAAATTATAATAATGAATTTTTCACAAAAAAAAATAAAAAATTTTCTAAATTAAATTATCTCAAATTTATGACTTTTAAAAAATACATTTTCATATTAATATAATATTTTTTTTAAAGATTATATTAATATAATTTTCATTAATATAATCTTATTAGTCATATAATCGTCTTTTTCAAATATCTTTAGTCGTAATGGACCGATTTTTTTGGGCAACGAACTCGGTTCGAAGATATAAAAAAGCTGTCTCTGTGCCAAATTTCAAGACGATTCGTTGACTTTTACTCCTGTTATCGTGTCCGAAAGAAAATGCACTTGTTTTCAAAAATTTTTATTTTCTCGGAAAGAAGTGAAGATAATCACTTGAAATTTTAACCAAATATACAACTTGTTCGGAAAATGTATGCGTCTGTAAACATAATCCTGTAGAGCGCAAAATTCTAAGAAAAAAGTTCTTTTACCATTTTTTCATACTAGTACTTTTTTAGTAACTGATGTGTTTAAATTGTTTGTTTTGAATAGAAAATGTATACCTATGTTTATAAGATGATATCTATAGATATACAATTCCTATTAAAAACAAACAATTTAAACACATCAGTTACTAAAAAGGTAATAGTCATATGAAAAAATGGTAAAGGAACTTTTTTCTTAGAATTTTGCGCTCTACACGATTATGTTTACAGACGCATACATTTTCCGAACAAGTTGTAGTCTTCAATGAGTGTTATAAGTGGTTGAAATTTAAGGTCGATAAATCAAGAATTATCTAAAAAAACGCGATTCGAAAATTAAAAAAAAAAAATTTTTAACCTCAAATATCTTTTGTCGTAATGGACCGATTTTTTGGACAACAAACTGGCTTCGAAGATATAAAAAAGCTGTGTCTGTGCCAAATTTCAAGACGATTCATTGATTTTTACTCCTGTTATCGTGTCCGAAATTCAAAATCGTTTTTTGGTTATAAAACAAAAGAAAAACGATAAAATGATAAAATAGGTTAAGGTATCTCTATTCTACTTCCAAACGAAGAGAAAAGCCCTCTCCGATGAAAATCGGTCAATTGGTTCAAAAGTTATAGCAGGTACACACATTTTTTCACCATTACAAAGCTTCCTCTTTGAGGAAGCAATAATTTTTGGTAGCTCTGGGTTTGCGTATCGGTCGAAAGTAGGCCTATTTTCTTAAAGGCCTTGAAATTTCCTATCTACCAATATTTTTGTCGCGCTGTAGCACAAGCGCGGCTCAAGGCAGGTTGCTTATGGCTTTAAACAGCCGTGAGCGCGTGTATGAGTATGTATATTATAGATATGTGTGAATGTTTGCTTGCACACATGTAGGGGAGGGCGGGGCACGTGTGACACCCTAACTTTGATTAAAAATAACAACTAAACCGTGTATTATTTCAAAATGTACAAAAACGGAATAATTAGATCAGAAAAAAATAAAATAAAATAAACTATTAACTTTTTTTCATTTTCTTTTAATTATTGATAAAATACAGAAAAGAAATTCTGAAAAAAATGCTCTACGTGCCCCACCGGCGGGTGGATTGTGGCACCCGACGGGGCACGCATGGCACGGTCAAATTTAATATTTTACTATAGGTATTTTTCAATTCTTTTTTCCAGTAATTAATACTTTAATAATTATGCCATAATAAAATTTTCAAAAATCAAATAATTAATCAGTCTATTGAAAATTAAAAATTTTATTTTTATTAAGGAACATAACAATTTTTATTTTAAAATAAATTATTACATTTTAATAAATGATTTTATATTATAAATTCCTTCTTATAAAATATGATCACAACATAATACTTTTGTTTGATTAACAAATTATCATTATTATTACAATAAGTTTAAATTTAAAGATTTCGCATCATTTTCATCTATGTAGCATATTTGAACTACCTGACCATTGAAAAAGGCAGTTTGAGTATCTACAATTGATTCCTTCCTTACCATTGTTTTTTCTACTCTATAACTTAATACGCAGTCGAAATAATCGTTATTTACTTATTAATGTAATAATTGAAACTAAAAACTACTTAAAACTAAATTATTGCACTGCGTAGTTGTTAACCCATCTTGCTCCATTTTTGGTTTGTAGGTTACATCACTTCGCTCGGCGGCCGCCGCGGCGCACTGATACGCCCGAGTGTGCCACGCGTGCCCCGCCAGGGTGCCACGTCATGCCCCATTTTAATACCATTTTCATTTTTTAATTATATTATTTATAAAGATTTTCTGAAAAAAACAAAAACAGGGCTTGAAAGATAAAAGTTGAAACTATCAAATAGGTTTGGTCTCATTTAGAAAAAAATCATTTTCTCGTTGCTCCAAGCGACTTAAAAATGAAGTCAACCTTGTTTCTAAGCACCGATTTTCAATCTTATTAAATTAAATGTTAAACATTATCTATAATCTCAAAAGTATAGAGGAAAATTCTAAAAGCATATCTAATTAGGTTTATGTAAAAATTACATTTTTTGCATTCATTAATATTAAAAATATGAGGGTGCCAAACTTACCTACCTGACACGCCATGCCCCGCCTTCCCCTATATATGGTGACGTATCGCAGTTATAAGAATCCAAGTTAATAATATTAAAAAAGTATACATAATTAGTTACAGTTAATGCACCTTTTTTTAAAGGTAGGCACATTAAATCCGACAAGATATTTTCGAATACTAAAGAAGGGATGATAGTCTAAAAAAGTTGGTAATTGTACATTACGCAACTAGTGCGCAAAGTAGGTCATTCCCGCACGAGTTGAGTTTGTCGCCCGAGCGTAGCGAGGATGACCTACTGCGCACGTGTTGTGTATACTATTTTTCCTAAGGAGTTGCGCAGAGTTTGATTTTGCAAACCGGAATGAGCGCGCAAAATAGAGCACATTCCCGCACTAGTGTGCTATTTTGCACACTCATTCGGGTTTGCACAATCGAATCTTGCACACTCCGTTAGGAAAAGAATTTTTTTAATGATGTAAAAAGGATGAAAATTTCCTACAGTATGCAGGCAAAACCTCTAAATTTAGGGCTTTTCCGATTGCCCATGGAGCTTATCCTTATTTAAAAGTGAGTTTTATGTACTGGAACATTTTACTGGATTTGGATTTTATAAATATTTGATTGACTAAGATAGCTCAATATATGTGAACCATAAACACGTACGATACAGTACGATAAAAGTTTTAGAGAATTGCTCATATGAAGAAAAGAAGTAATAAAAAGTTTTGTTTTTAATGATAAAATAGAATGGAATGACATTACAAAGTTCTTTGAGAAAGCATTCTGCGAAAGCAGTTAGCAGCAGTTTTAAATTATAACGATTTTAATTTTTTTCGAATTTTTTGACCTTTAAGATGACCTTCAAAATGTCCACAAAAATTTGTGTGGATTCAATATTATTTCCACTATTACTCAGAATTTTTTCAGATTTTTTCTGTAGCGCATTTTAGAAATAAAAATTATTATGTAAAAACACGACTTTTTTGAGGTTAGATCGGTACGGGAATGGGTTCGGAAGGCGTTTGGGTGGGAAAACTTACTTTTTTTAGTGTCCAAACAAATATATGAAGCTTATAGCAAAGGCATTTTGAATATTATAATGAGATACCCTTTTGATATCAATATAATAAATATTTACAGCTATATCTTTTGATATCTTCAAATTAACAAGTGGATGATCAGGGGTGTGGGATAATCACTTGAAATTTTAAATTTTGTACCTACCAAGTGGTTAAAATTTCAAACCAAATATCCGACTGTCACGACCAAAAATATTTGAGGTTAAAAGTTTTGAATGAGTTCGATGAAAAACGATCTAAATCAAAAAATAAAAATGCTAACATGACATTTTACTTGATGCTGCCTTTATTAAGATAAATAAGAAAATATCATTCATATCGTGTATCATATAAATTTGTTGCGGGAACTTGCACTCTAAATCGTTATCTGTTCACTTTAACATAAAAGGCTAGTTTTTTAATAATTATTTTCTGGAAAACTAATAAATATAATCTCTTGATATTTCAACAAAATATTATCTTAAATAAATTTAATAAATGGTCAAAATTTCAAGACGATTAATCAAACCCTCTATGAGAAATCGCTATTCGAAAATATTTAATACAAATTTTTAAACTCTAATATCTTTGGTCGTGACAGTCCGATTTTTCCAGGAAATGAACTCGGTTCAAAGACATAAAGAAACTATCTGTGTGCTAAATTTCAAAACGTTTGGTTGATGAAAATGCGCTTATTTTCAAAAATATTTTTTTCTCGAAAACCAATGAAGATAATCTTTTGAAAATTTAATACAATATTGCCCACACCAAATTTAATAACTGATTAAAATTTCAAACTGATTGATTAAATACTTTATGAGAAATCGTTCTAAAATATTAAAAAAAAAAAAGTTTAACCTTAAATATCTTTGGTCGTAGTGGATAAATTTTTTTAGGTAGTGAACTCGGTTTGAAGATATGAAAAAGCTATCTCTGTACTACATTTCAAGACGATTGGTTGATTTTAACTCCTGTTATCGCCTGGGAAAGAAAATTAATTTTTTGTCAAAAATATTTTTCTCTCGAAAACGACTGAAGATAATCACTTGAAAATTTAATCCAATATTGTCGCCAATAAATGTAATAAGTAATTAAAATTTCAAGACGATTGATTAAAAATTAAAAAAAAAAAATATTAAAGAAATTTGAACCATATTATCTTTAATAACAAATGACAGACGAAAGATAATATAACTTTTAAAAAAGTAAATTGTAGGTAATTTAACGACCTTTCAAGAGACATTCATAACATTAAGTAATACTTACTGTAACAAATAAAAAAAAAAAAAAAAAAAAAACGAAAAATTCAAAGTCGATTTTTGGTTATAAAAGACAAACGAGAAAATGAAAAAATAGGTTAAGTTAGATTTATTTTCCTTCAAAACGAAGAGAATAAGCTTTGTCTGATGAAAATCGGTCGATTGCTTACAAAATTATAGCCGGTACACATATACAGACACCATCCTTGATGGATTCTGGCCGAATGTGCCTGCTAAATTTCAAAATCCTGCAATCTCATTGGACAATTTGAGTGTAACCATTAACCTTAAATTGGGATCGGCCAACGGGATTCCAGGATTTTGAAACTAAGGGGGCACGTTCGGCAAGAATCCCTCAAGGATGGGTGTACATACAATCCAAAAATTTTTTCCCCATACAAATCTTCCTCTTTGAGGAAACAAAAACGGAATAAAATGCAATCGCAAAAAACACGGGACTTCCCTGCCGGAATTTGAAAAATGCGATAAAAATTATCATTATATTATTAAATGAAATTACTTAAATATGATTAAAGAAATACTAAATAAAAATACTTATATTACCTTGACAGAGAAAGTAACTAATTATAGTAATCACAGCAGCAATGAGTGTTATTGCGTAAGGAGCAAGAATCCAAAGAAATTTGTTTAATTGCATCAACGAATCAATATCCAGACATTGAAGTAGAGCTGTTCTGATCAATAAAACAATATCTACTTTCAGCGACATATACTATACTTATAAAACAATTATCTAAACAAATCTGGAAAAGATAAATTCACATTTAGCATTAAAAATCAATATTATTGAATGCGAATATTAATTATGTTGTAAAAAATCTATAAAGCAATAGCTATAATTTATTATCTGTACTTTGCTAATAAATTATAATTACAATTATAATTACTATCTATAAAAAATAAATAACAATGTATACAAAAAATATTTATTACCTGATAAGTTAATGAAATTGCCTAGTCGCAGCAAGTCAAAAAACGAATAGGACTATGCAGATCCAACAGTAGTTCTATACTGAAAACTTGTACAACCACTGAAATATGATCAGTGAGTGCTGCTACGCAAGGAACAAGCATCGAAGAAAATCTATGTAATTGTAGTAAACCGATCAATGGTCAGATATTGAAGATCCACATTCAGTGGCAAGTATACTATACTTATGAATCAATTATCTAAACAAAACTGTAACAGAGAAATACACATTTAGCATTAAATATCAATATTATTTAATGCGAATATTAATTATTTTGTATAAAATCTTAGTGAACTAAGATTCTATTGTATAACATTCATTAAATCAGTTGTTTTAATTTATTAGCTGTTATTTACTAATAAACTACGATTAAATGATTTATAAAGCTAATAAATGTGTTATATATAAAAAGAATTAGTATATATAAAAACACCTATTACCTTATGGTTAATGAAATTGCCTAGTGTAGCAAGTCAAAGAGTGAACACACACTATGGAGATCCAATACTTCTATACTGGAATACTTGTACGAATACTGAAATCAAATCAGTCGAGTGCTGCTGCGTAAGGAACCAGCATCCAAGGAAATCAATTTAAATCTATTTGTAGCAACGTATCAATGGCGAGATAATGAAATAGAGCTGTTCTGACCAATTACACAATATCCACTTTCAACAATAAATACAATACTTGGAGCACTGAGGTAAACAAATCTGTAAAAAAAATTAACATTTAACATTAAAAATCAATGTTATTTCATGGGAAGATTAATTATTTTGTAAAAAATCCTAGTTAATGAAGCAAAATTTTAGTCTAAAAAATTTATTAAAACAGTACTTTTCATTTATTAACTGTAATTTGCTAATAAAGTATAATTAAAATATGTGCTATCTATAAAAAATAAATAACAATATATACAAAAACACTTATTAATATGTTAAAGTATTTTTAATAATAAAATACTGCAATCTATAATATTCATTTAAATAAATTACAAGAAAAAAGTTAAATTTATTTGTAGGTTATACATGTGCTCTTCACATGCAAACGTAAATATAATAAAAAATATTGCAACAATGTAAAAACTATTATTATAACTACATAAATATACAATAAATAAATTAGTATTAATTATTTCTATGTTACTTACATTAGTTTAGAAAGTGATGCTGATGAATTTCCGTAACGACTTTATCACGTATAATGCATAAACGCTTCCGGCCATATATCGTTAATGTGTCCGAATATTTGCAAACCCATACAGTAAATGACATAGGTTACTATACCTATATACATAAGAAACAAAGGAGCCGATTTTCATATGTATATATAGGTATAGTAACGCATGATACGTATTGTGCAGCCGATAGGTCAGGCAACTGTTTTACCGCGACAGTTTTTCAGCGCGCAAAAATTGAAAGCGTCTTCAAATATTAATTATAGAATAAGGTCCGAATTCATAGTGAGACGTGAGCAGTGAGACGGACTCAAGTAATGTTTGAAGCCATGCTTTAGTATATCTATATATGCCGTATTTGAGACCGACTCAGCGTCTATATGAATTCGGGCCTAATAGTTTGAAAACTCTTTAGAGCATGAATTAATTAATTAAAAATAATACAAAATATTATCATAAATAAAATATAAAATAGAAATAATATATAAAATTATTAAAATTTGAGAGTCTATACAAGAAACATCCAGCATAAAACCTTAAAGTTTCAAATAATTAATAATTTTATTAATTATTACGATTTATTATTATTTTGTATTATTATTAAAAATTTTTCTTTTTATCAGAGTAAATGTGCGTATTTACACTAGGATTTCTTCATTAAAAGATAGAAACGATATTAATCTTATAAGAATTTTTCAGTTTATTGCTATCTTGAATAAATTAATAAATTACAATAAATTTGTTTATCGGTTTATATGAGGAATTCTTGGTACAAGCACACACGTTGATTTCGATAAAAAAAAATTTTATAGTATTTTATAAGGTTGTTTTAACAGGGTATGATTTTCACATGAAATATAAATGATAAACATGAATAATTATTATTGTAAACAAAATCTGCAGTTTCTAGTTCTATTTAAGATAATGTGTACTTACCGACAAATTTTAGAACATATATATCTTTTGCAAATAATAATAGAATTACTAAAAAAAAAATTGAGTATAGTATTTATATATACGGAGCGCCTGACAGAGCTGTTTTTCCAAAAATCTACTCAGAATTTATTTAATTAAATAAAAGCCGCAATGCCGATAAGTAGGGATCTGTAATACTTCGAATTTTGCCAGTTTTAAAACGAGCGTATCTCATGGAAATGCTGATAGAATCGCACAAAAAAAATCTGAGCATAGTATTTACATACACGGAGCGCCTGACAGAATTGTTTTTCCAAATAAACGTTCTAATGTTTATTAATTAAATAATGAAATTGGGTTGATTTTTAGGTTCACATCGCCTTAATGATGATACCGAATTAGCTGATGAAGTGATCTCTACCCTGATAAAAAAAAGACTATTGAAAAGCCTATTTGCAGCGTTTACTAGTTCTTATTTTATATAGTACACTATAGACGACAATAAACGAATAATTAATTCGTTTATCAATAAATAATATACATTTTTTTTTATTGTTGGCTCTTCTGACAGCATTCGGTTGATGAACCTTTGATGGGATACAGCGATGATTATAAAGCACTAAAAAGGTTCGGGCATGTTTCTTTCTCTTACCGTGAAACGGCCTATAAAACCCGAGAAAATAATGCGACAATAAGAAACAATTTAGTTGATATCCCGATATATACCTATTCGTTGATAACTAATATTTTATATTGTAATGCCTGATAAATCGCGATAAGCGAATTGAGGAAGAACGGTTTAATCGCCGGTTCAGCCGGCAGCATCCGGTAAGTGAACCTTACCTTAGATACAACATTCACCATAAAACATTATAAATCGCTCGCGTAGGATTCTTGAAAATGTAGAATTATACCGGTAAAAACCGATATCCCCCCTACTTTCTATCTAACCGTTGAAAGGCCCATAAAACCCGATACAAAAATGCGGAAAAGGCAATAATCAACTTGATATTCCGATATATACCTATTCGTTGGTAATTAATATTTTATCAATGCCTGATAAATAGCGATAAGCGAATTGAATAATAATGCTTTGATCCTCGGTTCAGCCGGTAGCATCATCCGGTAGATGAACGTCGAATTTGATGCAACATTCACCATAAAACACTATAAATCGCTCGCGTACGATTCTTGAAAATGTAGAATTATACCGGTAAAAACCGATATTCCCCATACTTTCTCTAACCGTTGAAAGCCCCATAAAACCCGATACAAAAATGCGGAAAAGGCAATAATCAACTTGATATCCCGATATATACCTATTCGTTGGTAATTAATATTTTATATAGCAATGCCTGATAAATAGCGATAAGCGAATTGAATAATAATGCTTTGATCCTCGGTTCAGCCGGTAGCATCCGGAAGATGAACCTCGAATTTGATGCTACATTCACCATAAAACACTATAAATGGCTCGCGTAGGATTCTTGAAAATGTAGAATTATACCGGTAAAAATCGATATTCCTCATACTTTCTCTAATCGTTGAAAGCCCCATAAAACCCGATACAAAAATGCGGAAAAGGCAATAATCAACTTGATATCCCGATATATACCTATTCGTTGGTAATTAATATTTTATATAGCAATGCCTGATAAATAGCGATAAGCGAATTGAATAATAATGCTTTGATCCTCGGTTCAGCCGGTAGCATCCGGAAGATGAACCTCGAATTTGATGCTACATTCACCATAAAACACTATAAATGGCTCGCGTAGGATTCTTGAAAATGTAGAATTATACCGGTAAAAACCGATATTCCCCATACTTTCTCTAACCGTTGAAAGCCCCATAAAATCCGATACAAAAATACGGAAAAGGCAATAATCAACTTGATATCCCGATATATACCTATTCGTTGGTAATTAATATTTTATATAGCAATGCCTGATAAATCGCGATAATCGAATTGAGGAAGAACGGTTTGATCGCCGGTTCAGCCGGTAGCATCCGGTAAGTGAGCCTTGTCTCAGATGCAACATTCACCATAAAACACTATAAATGGTTCGAGCCTATTTGTTGAAAATATAGAATTATAACGGTAAAAACAGATATCAGGTACTTTCGGTTATCGTGAAACGGCCTATAAAACCTGATAAAAAATGTAGTAGAAAGCAATAATTAGTTGTTTATTCTTAATTTTTATCTTCTAAATTTTTATAAGTGCTTATATACAAACTTTTAATTTTACAAGTTTTTCACTATAAAATACTATAACTTGTTAGTTTATAATATTATACGAGGTTTCTGCACCCGGAATTCTTTACAAATCCCTATTAATTATAAAAAAAAAAGAATGCTATTATTTATGGTAATTTTGCGATAAGTTCTCATAAAATTTTTTATAAGGAAATCATGATCGATTTAAAATTTTACATTATTATCATTTTTACTATAAAAGCCGATTGGTATTCTTATGGATTGACTTATAAAACTTCCGCTCTGAAAACTCTTATATGTACTTATAACTTTTTTATCTGCTTATTGCGATATGTTCCTATATTCAAAAAACAATGCAATTCAAGATATATTCTTATAAACAATCTTATGAGTATAACCCTATAAAAGATTATAAGAATGGTTGCCTTATAAAAACTGATATATTTTTTACCGGGAGAAACCCTATATAATCTAAATTTATAAACTTGACATTCATGTTTATAAGGAATTCACTATAATGGCAGATAAAAATATTTATCCCGATATGTTACTATAAAAATTTTATCGGGAGTCGGATAAAAAGAGGTATATTTTTATCGGATTTTATGAGGTCTTTTCAACAGGGTTATTTTGTATTATATTAAGGAGCTTCATTCACGTCAACCATTTATTCAGAATTCTTACCATTCTCGTTAGTTAACTTTCTTGCTTTTCTTTACTAACTTGCTTTCGTTCTTAACTATTATTTTGGTATCCAGATATTTCTATTTCATATGTATCTAGTTGTTGCCTGTACATGTTGCTTTCTCTTGTCACAAGTTGCATCTTTTTCTGTAGCCTATTTATAAATCTAGATATTCTGTCATGCGAGTTATTTGTATCTGCAAGTGTCTTTTTTCGTTCTTCATGACGTTGTTTCATACCTTCCAATTTTATTTAAACATTTAAACTGATTCTACTTGAGACCTTAAGTGACCTTCTTTAGATGCTAACAGAGCTTTTGAGTGTTGTAATCGATTTATTTCTCGTTTAAGCCCAAGCCACCAATTCCAATTGCCTCATATTTAGCTATTTTTGACAAAAAGCTCAGCTTTGGTCATTTTCAATTGAGAAATCCCTTGCTCCAAATTTCTAATATTTCTCCAATCTAGGAACCAATTTAAATCGAAAATATTTAATAATAACTTTTATCTTAATCAAAGTTATTCGCACCAGTCCAGATATGATTATCATTTGTATTAAAGCTTTCTTGACATTCTTGAATTGATATCACTTTTTGAAATTATTATCTGAATCTTGTGTAGAAAAATATTTACTAAGAACTCCTCTGAAACATTTTGACGTCTCCCACTGTGATAAAATTATAAATTAGATTAACTGAGCACTTTTATTCACTAAAATTTTCACAATAACACATCATTTTCGCTTTTTAAAATATTTCAATATTCATTTAACATATTCTTTTAACTGGTGCTTGAGTAAATATGTACAATGGCACAGCGCACTGATATCAACTAATTTTGTTGAAGATGACAAATTCTTTTTAAACCAATTTAAGTCTCAGACCAATATTTCAAATCAGCGTGATAAATTATATTGTATATTTATGCTCACGTGTCACTCACCAATATTTTCTTCTATGCAAAAGCTTATTATAAAGTTTATGTACCTCATAATATTTATGCTTGCGTGTCACTATACTCACTAATATTTTCTTGTGTGCAAAAGGTTATTATAAAGTATATGAACCTCATAACACATAATTATTCACTTCCGTTAAACATGATAACTTTTATCTTGGTCAAAGTTATTCCCAAGAGTCCAGATATGATTGCCATTTATGTACATAAAACATCACTTTAAATCCTCAATTCTTGAGAAAATCATTCAGTTGTGAACACTATAGAGAACTTTTGAAATTATTATGGATTGAAACAACTTAAATTAATAACCCATAATTGTCACAAATAATCTAGTAAAATTAAGAAACACAACCAGTTTATGAACTAAGAATCACTGAGAATTATTAAAGCTTTCTTGACATTCTTGAATGGATATAACTTTTTCAAATTATTATCTAAATCTTATGTAGAAAAATATTTACTAAGAACTCATCTGAAACATTTTGACGTCTCCCACTGTGATAAAATTATAAATTAGATTAACTGAGCACTTTTATTCACTAAAATTTTCACAATAACACATCATTTTCGCTTTTTAAAATATTTCAATATTCATTTAACATATTCTTTTAACTGGTGCTTGAGTAAATATGTCCAATAGCACAGCGCACTGATATCAACTAATTTTGTTGAAGATGACAAATTCTTTTTAAACCAAGTCTCAGACCAATATTTCAAATGAGCGTCATAAATTATATTGTATATTTATGCTCACGTGTCACCAATATTTTCTGTTATGCAAAAGCTTATTATAAAATATATGAACCTCATAACACATAATTATTCACCTCCTTCAAACATAATAACTTTTATCTTGATCAAAGTTATTCGCAACAGCCCAGATATTATAGCCATTTGTAAAACATCATTCTAAATCCACAATTCGTGAAAAAATTATTCAGTTGCAAACACTATAGAGTACATATGAAATTATTATTGATTGAATCAACTTAAATTAATAACCCATAATTGTCACACATAATCTAGTAAAATTAAGAATCACAACCAGTTTAGGAACTAAGAATCACTGAGAATTTTTAAAGTTTGTGTAGAAAAATATTTACAAAGATCTCCTCTAAAACATTTTGACGTCTCCCACCTTGACAAAATCATAAATTAGATTAACTGAACACTTTTATTCACTACATTTTTCACAATAACACATCATTTTCTCTTTTTTCAGTATATCAATATTCATTTAACACAATCTTTTAATGGGTGCTTCAGTAAATGTGGACAATAGCCCAGCACTGATATCAACTAATGTCGTTGAAGATGTCAAACCAAAGCTCAGACCAATATGTCAAATCAGCATCATAAATTATATTGTTTATTTATGCTCACGGGTCACTCATCAATATTTTCTTCTATCCAAAAGCTTTTACATAAAGTTCCATAAAGTTTATGAACCCGATAACACATAATTATTCACCTCCTTAAACATAATAACTTTTATCTTGATCAAAGTTATTTGCACCAGTCCAGATATGATTGCCATTAATCATTTTCAATCAGTTCTCAGCTCCAAAATTTAGTCCTATGACTGGCATTGCAATGTACACGTTTTTCTGAAATGAAAAATAAAACTCACAAAGTATCTATTCGAATAATTTTTATTCACCTTGTACTAAATTATTAATGTCAATAACAGTTAATAATTGTCAACAATTACTTAAAACTATTTGTAACTGTTTATAAATGTTACGAAATATAGGTTTTTGACGCAGTTTCAAATAGTTTATACGAGTTTGAAACACTTTCAAATAATTTTTAATGACATTTAAAATGAATTAATAATTGGTAATTAACAGTTTATAGTAAACTCTTACCAACAGTTTTTAAAACTTTATAGAACAAAAATATTTCCGCTAAGGCAAAAACTAAAAAATTATTAGAATATAATAAGTATATAATACATATCTGAATTCTCTTCATCGCTGCTAAAATATGTTCTTGTATGTTAACATCATAATTTCCACAAATTTACTCTTGTAAAAAGGAAAACTCAACAGAACACTTGATTCTTTGCTATAGTATCTGCTCTCTTCGCCGCGGTCTGCCGGAGCAGCGCTCTGAACTTAGTCAAATGATTCCGTTCTGGTTCGCTCTGAAGTTAATCAAATGATTCCGTTTCACCGGGAGAATCCTCGCGGGGCCAACGCTGGTCACTCTGCCAACGATCGTTTACGATGGAGACTCTCCTGGAGCAACAGCGCCGGCTGCACGAGGAGCGCGAGCGTCTCGCCGACGCGATGGTCAAGGAGAAGTTGCACAAAAAACCGAGCCATCGGGAAACCATAAACTCGGAGCATCGGCTGAAGATGCTGCTCGATCAGTTTATGGAGAGCAGCGGTCAGTTGCTCGAGCTCTACGAGGATAAGGATGGACAGAGGAAGGAGGAGGTGAGATTTTGAGGGGTTTTCAGGGTGTTTGAGGGATGGCTTGTGAGGGTAAAGGGGGTTTGTTGTGGTTGAGCTGAAGATAACCTATAAAATGATGAAGTTAGTTCATAGTGTTTTTTACAAGTTAATTGTTTCAAAGTTACATAAAATGTTTTTACAACGTAGCACTTTTTATAGGAAATATAAAGCAATTCGTATCTGTTTACTTTTTACAGGTTCAAGCTCTTTCTGGGCCCAATGAATTCTCAGAGTTCTACACCAGGCTAAAGGCTATCAAAGAATTTCATCGTCGTCATCCTGACGAGATCAGTATTCCAATGTCTGTAGAATTTGAGGAGTTGGCAAAGATAAGGGACAATCCTACTGAAGAAAGCGGAAATCTTATTGAATTCACAGATGAAGAAGGTTATGGAAAGTACTTGGATTTACACGAGTGTTATGAAAAATATATTAATTTGAAAGGAATTGAGAAAGTTGATTACATTATGTACTTGTCAACTTTTGATCATCTTTTTGATATACCAAAGGATAGGAAAAATGCAGAATATAGAAGATACGTTGAAACTTTATTGGTTTATTTAACAGAATTCTTAGGAAGGGTGAGACCTCTTCTAGACATAAATAATGAGTTAGAAGAAACTAATAGAGATTTTGAGGAAAAGTGGGAAACCAACACCTTTCCTGGATGGCCTAAAGAAGCAGGCAGTGCTTTAACCAATGTTGGAGCTCACTTAGATTTGTCTGCTTTCTCATCTTGGGAAGAATTAGCTTCACTTGGTTTAGATAGATTAAAGTCTGCTCTCATGGCCCTTGGTTTGAAATGCGGTGGTACATTGGAAGAAAGAGCTCAAAGATTATTTAGCACAAAGGGAGAAGCTGCTCTTGATCCTAATTTATTGGCAAAGAAGAATCAAAGGAAACCAGGCAGGGGTAAGAATATAGAAAAGCAAAAGGAAGTAGCAAGATTAGAAGCTCACGTATACAAACTTGCTGAGATAGTATCTAATCAGAGAGCAGCCACAAAAGAAAATGTACAGAGGAAGCAAGCTAGAACAGAAGGTGAACGTGGAGATTCTGATGCTGAGGCAAGTGCAAGTGAATCTGAGGAAGATGATGACAATGAGGTGCCCTATAATCCTAAGAATTTGCCCCTTGGTTGGGATGGAAAACCGATTCCTTATTGGTTGTACAAATTGCATGGCTTGAATATAAGCTATAGCTGTGAAATCTGTGGTAATTTCACGTACAAGGGTCCAAAAGCTTTTCAACGTCATTTTGCTGAATGGAGGCATGCACATGGTATGAGGTGCCTAGGAATACCAAACACAGCTCATTTTGCTAATGTAACACAGATAGAGGATGCTCTTGCATTATGGGAGAAATTGAAAACACTGAAAACATCAGAAAGGTGGCAACCAGAACAAGAAGAGGAGTTTGAGGACTCACTAGGTAATGTTGTAAATAGGAAAACTTATGAGGATTTGAAGAGACAAGGACTTTTATAAAATGGTTTTTTATTTTCTTTTTTATTTCTTTAGTTTATGAATTATTGAATCTTAATTTGTAATCTTAACAAATACTTTTAGGTATGAAATTAAAACAAAAACCTAAAAATATATTTTTTGTAAAGTATTGTTATGTTTACAATATAAGTCTCCTGTCAATAGTGATTGTAAAATTATCATTCTGACAAAGAAACTTATTGAAATTGTTTTTGGGAAGGCTTTTCTACTACATTTTGTACAACCTTTTGAATTTTTCTAGTTCAAATGCTGTGAAAAATATTTTTCGATATTTCTAAATATAGAAATAGATTTATATTTTCCAGAAGTCAATTAATTATGTATAAGTCTACTAAAAAAACTGAATTCCTAATAAAAGTGCCTTTGGTCAGAACAAAAATTATATCATTTCCATCAGTTCAATTTCAGTCAACCAACTATAACTCATTATAAAAGTAAGGTTTAATCTATTTATAATTATAACAGTCTTGTAATAATAATTTTATATATACATCTATCAATAAAACTTAAAAAAATTTCTAAATCTTTATCCTATTTAATGATTTTATTCATTATACGCTTATTTTTTACTTTCAGTTGTGCTTTTCTGTTTAGTTATTATGAAAACAAATTTTAAAGACCATTTTTTTCTAATTAATTTAACAATAGCATAATAAAATCTTAACTTTTGTATGTTTTTTCCAAAAATTTCTTATTGCTTTTATTTAAATCTATACCTAAGTAAGTGAACCCAACCAAAATCTGCATAGATAACATATGTGTGAATAGGCCGCGGCCACATATGCGTGGACGGACGCGGACGCGCGCGCGCTTATCGCGCTGACTTCTAATGATAAGGTTGGTATATCTTTGGCTGTAGCCAACCTTGCAAATTTTAAAGGAAAAGAATGAACTGACCTGCTCCAAAATGTGAGAAAACTTAACCTATCAATTAGACCCACATAGCATGTAAACTTGTTTGCTTGCTCTGAAAAAATTATCTATAAGAGTTAACAGTTAAGTTAAGAAGTAAGTTCAAAAATAAAATGAGAAAATAAGAAAAAATAAATAAAATTAAATGAGTTTTGTACTTTTTTTTTCGTCGAATAATTATGGAATAATTATGGATATATTAACTATTGAAATTGTTACTGTATGTATAAATTATTTAAGATACGCAAGGAAGTGTATAAAAGGAAAAAATTAAGAAGATGGTGGAGTAAACCACTATAGGCGTTATAATCTGGAAAAAATGTCATATTAATGGTGTTCCATAGTCCTACCATTACCGACCGAGCAATTCACACAGTTTCAAGCTGATTAAAAATAAAATACGTCGAATCACAAAAAATCAAGAGAACACTTCACTGCGGTTTTGAACGTTCTATCATCCAGTAAAAATTTGGAGTCGAAATATCAAGTTGTTTTTGCAAAAACTTTGAACGAAACCGAATTTTGTTTTGTTCAAAGTTTTTGCAAAAACCACTTAATATTTCGACTTCAAACTTTTACTAGGTGATAGAACGTTCAAAACCGCAGAGCAGTGTGCTCTTGACTTTTTGTGATTCTACATATTTTGTTTTTAATAAATTTGCAACTGTGTCAATTGCTCAGTCGGTAATAGCACGGCTATGGCACCCGCCATGAGCTTTGTGCTATACAAGCAAGAAAGTGTTGTTCGACATCTATGTAATTGTTATCTATGTTTGACATCTATGCTCTGTTCAATACAAGAGTAGGTCCTTCCTCTTTATCTTGTGGTAATAAGTATGTAGATGTCGAACAACACTTTCTTTCTGGTATGGCACAAAGCTCATGGCACGTAATGTGGATTCACTCTTAAGAGTGCTCTCTACCCCGATCGCAACGCCGCCTACTGTCAAAAGTGTTTTTGTTAATTAAAAAAATTTGGGGCAATATTAACGTAAAAATAAAGTTTTCCCACGTGTAATTAGTATTAAAGACACAATTACAAGAGTTTTCCCAAATTAAATTCCATTAATAAATCTGTATTTTGTAGAGAAAAATTTGGAGTCATTTTCAGAAATGTCCACTGAACGTTTCAATTTTCTCTACAAAATACAAGTTCATTTATTCATTTAAATTCATGAAACTTGTTTAAAAGTAATCCTTATTAACTTTTACACGTGAGAAAGTTAATAAGGATTACTTTTAAACAAGTTTCATGAATTTAAATGAATGAATGAACTTGTATTTTGTAGAGAAAATTGAAACGTTCAGTGGACATTTCTGAAAATGACTCCAAATTTTTCTCTACAAAATACAGATTTATTAATGGAATTTAATTTGGGAAAACTCTTGTAATCGTGTCTTTAATACTAATTACACGTGGGAAAACTTTATTTTTATGTTAATATTGCCCCAAATTTTTTTAATTAAGGGGATGTGCAACCCTAATTTCAATATTTTTTTAAATCAACATTCAAACATTTATTTGAAAAAAGACGGCTGTCAAGCGCTCCGTACACGCAAACACTATATGTAGATTTTTTTCTGGATAATTCTATTGATATTTGCGTGAGTTATGCTCGTTTGAAAAGTAGGTCAATTGTAGATTCTTACTTACCGACAGTACGGTTTTTATTTAATTCAATAAATTCTCATCATTTTTTTGGAAAAAGACGTCTGTCAAGCGCTCCGTACACGCAAACACTATATGCAGATTTTTTTCTGGATAATTCTATTAATATTTTCGTGAGTTATGCTCGTTTGAAAAATAACGTCGGTACTCACATCCCCTTAAGAGTGCTCTCTACCCCAATTGGAACGCCACCTACTGTCAAAAGTGTTTTTTGTTAAGGGGATGTGAGTACCGACGTTATTTTTCAAACGAGCATAACTCACGAAAATATTAATAGAATTATCCAGAAAAAAATCTGCATATAGTGTTTGCGTGTACGGAGCGCTTGACAGACGTCTTTTTCCAAAAAAATGATGAGAATTTATTGAATTAAATAAAAACCGTACTGTCGGTAAGTAAGAATCTACAATTGACCTACTTTTCAAACGAGCATAACTCACGCAAATATCAATAGAATTAT
This sequence comes from Torymus aiolomorphi, assembly GCA_036365515.1. NCBI lineage: Eukaryota > Metazoa > Arthropoda > Insecta > Hymenoptera > Torymidae > Torymus > Torymus aiolomorphi. The sequence continues at coordinate 71,747,342 of CM070874.1, read as the reverse complement.
CCAGAAAAAAATCTACATATAGTGTTTGCGTGTACGGAGCGCTTGACAGCCGTCTTTTTTCAAATAAATGTTTGAATGTTGATTTAAAAAAATATTGAAATTAGGGTTGCACATCCCCTTGTTTTCTTACATTTTGGAGCAGGCCAAAGACCTACCAACCTTATCGAAGTCAGCGCGTACGTCCGCGGGCATCCGCGTGCGTCCGCGCTTATGTGGCCGCGGCCTAATTGCATACGTTCTACATACCTACATATGCAAAAACGCTAAGTACATAATCACATTACCACATCGATCGAGACGCTCAAAACATAACCTGCAAAGCAATCACTGCTTGCGTTATCATAACACACCGGACACCGCACCTCTGACCGGGTCTTTCGGAGCGATCGTCTGTCAACAAACACCGATGGAGACGATTTTGGAGCAACAGCGTCGCTACCATGAGGAACGTGAGCGCCTCATGGACGCGATGGTCAAGGAGATGCTGCACAAAAAGCCCGGCCACCGGGAGAACATCAACTCGGAGCATCGGCTGAAGATGCTGCTGGACCAGTTTATGGAAAGTACGATGCACCTGCAGGAATTGTACGAGGATAAGGACGGACAGAGGAAGGAAGAGGTGAATTGATTACTTATTTCTTTTTTTCAAGCACAGTGTTTTTAGATATTATATTTGGGGTCAATTGAGCATCAAAGTAGCTATATTGTTTAGAGTGTATGCAATATGTGTTTTTATACTTAAAATATTCATGGATACAAGTTTTATAGGAACTAGAATGAAGAAGAATATTTTTATCATAGTTTTTTAAATAGATATAATATTTAAAATACTTCTATTAAGGTGATGTGATATCCACACTATTACTCAATTCTGGGTTCCCGTTTTTCTCCTTCAATTTTAAACTTTTTGAAAAAAACTCTTTGACACGTTTTAAGTTTCATAAAGAATTACAATGTATCAAAGAGTTTTTTCCTGAAAATTAAACATTGAATGAGAAAAACGGGAACCCAATTTTGAGTAATAGCGTGGGTATTGCATCACCTTAACAATTAAACTGAATTTCTAACTAAAATATTTCATAAGATATTTAGTAATTTATAAAATTTGTTATTTAGGTTCAAGCTCTTTCTGGTCCAAATGAATTCTCAGAGTTCTACTCTAGGCTGAAGAACATTAAAGAATTTTATCGTCGACATCCAAATGAAATCAGTGTCCCTATGTCTGTAGAGTTTGAAGAATTAGCTAAAATACGAGACAACCCCACTGAAGAAACAGCAAATTTGATTGATTTTACAGATGAAGAGGGCTATGGCAAGTATTTGGATCTACATGAATGCTATGAAAAATACATTAATTTAAAAGGCATTGAAAAAGTTGATTATATTACATATTTGTCAACTTTTGACCATCTTTTTGATATACCAAAAGATAGAAAAAATGCTGAATATAGATTGTATGTTGAAATTTTGTTAGAATATTTAACAGACTTTTTAGCTAGAGTTCAACCCCTTCTTGACTTAAATACTGAATTAGAAGAAACTAATAAGGATTTTGAAGAAAAATGGGAAAACAGTACATTTCCTGGATGGCCTAAAGAGGCTGGTAGTGCTTTGACAAATGTTGGAGCTCACTTAGATTTATCTGCTTTCTCCTCATGGGAGGAATTAGCTTCACTGGGATTAGACAGATTAAAATCTGCTCTTATGGCTCTTGGACTAAAGTGTGGTGGAACTCTAGAAGAAAGAGCTCAGAGATTATTTAGTACAAAAGGTGAGGCTTCACTAGATCCTAATTTATTAGCAAGAAAAAACCAAAGAAAACCAGGCAAGGGTAAAAATATAGAAAAGCAAAGAGAAATAGGAAGACTGGAAGCTCATGTCTACAAACTTGCTGAGTTAGTTTCTAGTCAACGTGTAGCAACTAAAGAAAATGTTCAAAGAAAACAGGCAAGAACTGAAGGTGAACGAGGAGACTCAGATGTTGAAGCAAGCGCAAGTGAATCTGAAGAAGAAGATGATAATGATGTTCCCTATAATCCTAAGAATCTGCCACTTGGGTGGGATGGGAAACCTATTCCTTATTGGTTGTACAAATTGCATGGCTTGAATATAAGTTACAACTGTGAAATTTGTGGTAATTTCACATACAAAGGTCCAAAAGCATTTCAACGACATTTTGCAGAGTGGAGGCATGCTCATGGCATGCGCTGCTTAGGAATCCCTAATACAGCACATTTTGCTAATGTAACACAAATAGAGGATGCTATTGCATTATGGGAAAAACTCAAAACTCAAAAGCAATCTGAGAGATGGCAACCAGAACAAGAAGAAGAATTCGAAGACTCCTTAGGTAATGTTGTAAACAAAAAAACTTATGAGGATTTGAAGAGACAAGGTTTGCTGTAAGATGGTTTTGTGATTAAGCTTTATTTTTAGTAACACGAAGTATTTGAAACATAAATAGTGTATTTTCTATTAGTTTCATTTATTTTGACTGAATAATTGTAAGTTATAGCATATAGTAATTATTTATAGATTTATAATGTAACAATTTAAAAATATTCAATTTATTTTCAAAATTGTGATGATTGAACTATGTTTAAAAAAATATCATAATTTATTAAAACAATTATAACTTTGGATTCCTGTGGAGACAGCAAAATAATTCATTTTCATATAATAAAATGCAACATTTTCACCAAGCATAAATTTCAGTATATACGGTTTCAATAAAATTTAATATCAATTCTAGAAAGAAAAGGTACTACAAGTGTATTGTAACAAATATTAAAGCATTTAGGAATAAAAACTGTTTTCTTTATTTACACTTTATACAAAACAAGAAGATTTATGTTTACATTTGCTATGTTCAAAAAATTATAATATAATAATTACAAATTAGGCTTCTACAAGCTCTGGACGTTTCTTATCACTCTCAGTACCTTCCAGAATAACTCCTTTTCGCCAGGCATGCTTTAATTGTCCTATACGAAACTTTTGTTCTGCGTAGTTATAACGACAATATGTAAAGTAACCAGTAGTTACAACCATGAACGAAGCAAATCCACAGTGGGATGACAGCCCGGGTTTGCTTGTAATCAGAAAAGTTACTAGGCTAACACCAAGCCATGATGAAATTGAGTACAGAAAGGTACTTCTGAAGCATGGAATTTTCAAAAGGTCTCTCCCCATAAACATCAGAGTGCGCTTCTCATTGTCATCATCCATTGCTTCTAAAAAGTAACAACACATAATTTTTTATGAAATCTAATGTATTGTACACTGCTTATAAAATCGAAACATTGCTTTATTAAGTTAACAACAGAAAGTAATTAAGTATACATAATCACATTCTTAAAACTATTGTAATTATTTATACTCAGAAAATTACATAACTTTAATTTAAAATTTTATATGAAAATGGATAACAAAATAATCAATGTTTGAAATTTTAAAATAAGCTGACAATCCAATTAAACTGTTTTAAATTGTCATATTCGTGCATTTTTTTAAAGTGTACTTATTCAAATTATTCTTTGATACTTAATAATAAATATTTCTATTTAAAATACAAAAATATTATTAAACATACAGAGTTTGTGTGAGGACAAAAATAATTTAACCTATCTTGCATAAATGTAGGATCCCTCTATATAAAATGCAACCAGACATGTTCGGCGCCATGTTGATTTTTTCTCGAAAATCTCGAAGTATATCTCGAAAATCTCGAATCGCGTCAATTGCGTCTGCTAAAGTTAGAGAGACTAGAGTTTTAAATGCGAACTAGATTAAGTTTTGAATACAGATATTGTAGTAATATGTAAATTGTATTTTGTATTATGTTGACATGTTGTTGTATATTGCATTATTGTAATTATTGCATTTGTAATATAATAATATTAAAGAGGCGTATACATTCAGATGTTGCGCTGGGCCCTTTCTACATATGTGTGTTCTGTCTGTCTAGACAACTTCTCTCTATGTCTGTCTCTGTCTCACATAAACGGAACAGATCTATCTGTCTTTGTCGGGAACACACAGCACACACAGAACACACATATGTAGAAAGGCCCCCCGTGTTGCATGCGCAGAGATGCAACGTGACTGTGACGCGCGTCATAAGACGGTCATGCGACAGTCTTAAGACCGTCGCAAGACCGTCGAAAATATGAAGCAAATGACCATACTTTGTCAAGTTCCTGATGACGCTTATCGCCATTTTAACAGATTTGATATTGATAAATGCAACACATATTTGTCTAAAGTTTTTAAAACTCGTATCGTATATTTCTTAAAATAAACTTTTTATATTTAAACTATTTTTTTAATAGCAAAACTTAGATTAAAATTAAAATTCATGACGTGACCAAAACTTTTAAGACGGTCATTCTACATCTATATAGATTTATAGGGTTATAGATTGGATAAATGCAATACATATTTGTCTAAAGTTTTTAAAACTCCTATATAGATATACATAAACTATTTTTTAACTATCAAAATTACAATTTAAATATACTTTATTACAAGAATAAAAGTTACAATCACAAAATAATTTATTAGATTAAATTAACTTTATAATGACAAATATTAAATGTAGCTCCTATTACACTATACTCGGGACTACCGCTTTCAAATGTAGCTCAATCTGAGACACAAAATACAACAAACTTGCGGTTTTTATAGGCGATGATCACGAATCTGATATAAAAAATAATGTAATAATGAATTTGAACAAAATTATTTAAACAAATTATTGAGAAATATAATTTTTTGAAACTATAATTACGGAACTGTATTATGTTTTGTTTTTGGGGTTGCCAATCACGAATCTGATATCAAAAATAATGAAATAATTAATTTAAACCGGATTCATGTATTAGTACAAGTAGGCGGGGGATATGAGGTCCACGCATGTAAGGGAGTTATGTAGACATAAAAAAATAAGCAAAACGATTATTTAAATAACTTGTAAACCCCAGTAGTCCGGGGATATGAGGTCCACGCATGTAATTTGCCCATCACTAAGCATCGAAGCCGAAGATTGGCTCCGATTGGCTGAGAGTTGGGTACCTTAATGCACAAGGTACATTATGTAGATACTCATGAATGACAGAAATTTTAAAACGGTAATTTCTCGAAAACACGTAAAATGTAGTTACGTCGTCATTCCTGGAAGCCACATATATGTATTTGCATAAATACTTGACCATTTTGATAGCTTTATTAACAAATTATTAGCAAAATTAAAAAAAAAGAAAATCAGCGCGCGAAGCGCGCGTGTCGAACTCTAGTAACTATAAAGATATACATATCTCGGGATGGTTCGAATCCACTCGTTTCTAAATTTTGAGTTGTACTTACCGTCCCGAGTTCCAAAACGTTCCTTAAGTTGAAAAGTAATTTTACACTCGGGGGCCTTTCTACATATGTGTGTTCTGTGTATTCTGTGTGTTCCCGACAAAGACAGATAGGTCTGTTCCATTTATGTAAGACAGAGACAGACAGAGAGAAGTTGCCTAAAACAGACAGAACACACATGTAGAAAGGGCGCTGTGTTATGTTAATGCAAAATCTTTAATAAAACATAAAAGCTCATAAGGATTCAACAGACTCGTCTACTACACCTGATATAATTTGTACTGTGTGCGCCTCAAATTATGATTTGATATACATATTAATATTCTTTTAGTGACTGATTAATGTTTAAAATTACAAGAATAGCATTAACAATATATAACAAATATAATATATTGGTGTGTAAAAAGGTGATGAATTTCTTGTATAGTATTTCTAAAGTTTAAAACAATAAATTTTTCATTATAAATCTATGAAACATTTCCGCATATTTTTAATGTCAACTTTAATGTCTTTTGGAGTTGAGCGCTCGTGTTACCATCACCCGACCGCGAGGCCGGAGGCGTCTCTCATATAGCTATGCGTTAACCGTTAACCATTGTTTACATGCCCTGAACGTCGACTCGGTTAGCTCAACGTAGGGGTACCAACTTAACTATACTAACCGAAATTTCATTTCCGAACGTACCCCGGGATCCGCTCTCTCAGTGATCAAAACATTGTATACTAATAATTATAGTTTGTATCATGTTATATCATGTTGTAGCGTTAATTTGATAATTAATAAATTTAAACCAAATATCGAGATCATCAAAGATTTAAAAATGATCTTCCACAGTCTGTGATGTTTAAAGCACAAATGGAAGCTAACGCGTCTAACCTAGAAGATGTTTCAAAACTGTTGTATATTGTATTTAATAATTATCTAATGTAAATAGTTTTCATATATAGCGAGTCAAAAATCGAAGAGAAGAAAAATGGCTGAGCAGGAACCATTAGATGGAGTTATTGGATATGACAGTCCTATGGACCGTAAGTGCAAATATAAAGATCTTTCTTAAATTATATCATTTATTATCTATATTTACATTTTTATTTATAATTTATTATCAGTCTGCATACTTTTATATACAAAAATGTAGTTAAGATACATGAATAGTTTTGTATTTTGATGATTAAATACTCATGAACGGTACTACTTAAATATGTAGATTAAAAAACCGCTATTTAAGCAATGTTTTTTTAGAAAATATTTTTGTAAAAATATGTTCCATTTTATCATGTGAAATTAAAACATTACTTCTTATACATTGAATCCATTAATAATTAATGTTTTAAATAAATCCATAAATTTAAATTTAAATACTCGTGTAACAATTCTTAAATCTTTTTTTACAACTTCAGCAACACTATAGATCCTGGTGCTAATATCAGTAAGTTTATTATCATCTTAAAAGTAATAGAAAATTAGAAAATAAGGAATGCATATTGAATTTAATCTAAAGTCTCACTTTTAAGAATTACCACAATTCTAAGAACATTTCAATAACAAAACAACATGTTTCCTATTTCTCTATTCATATAAAACTGTTCTCTAATTACACTTTGTTTTGAAAACTGGAGACTTATCAAAAATATATTCGTTAGAAATTTTAATCTACATGACTTTTTGGCAAGTATACGCTCTATAACACTTCAAATAATTTACAATAATAAAAATAGTGTATCTTTCCTTGTTATGCTATAAAAATGGCATATCGTTTATTCGCTAAGCACAGCTTTTATAGGTAAAAAAATAATCGATCCATCTTAAGTAGCCCAGCTTGGGAACTCATACAAGCCAAAGCTGTAGACACCCCAGGTGGCAAAGGATCCAGTTGTCACTATGGCTGTAATGATACTGGGGCCAATTCCAGCAACAATGAAATCCTTAGTTTTGATTTTACCGGCAGCACTGACAATTGCATTGGGTGGGGTTCCCACTGGCAAGTGGAAGGAGAATGAGCAGCCCAGAGTTGCTGGCACCATCAGGTAGAGAGGGTGAATTTGAATGGCCACAGACTGAAACAGAATAAATTTTCTTGTTAAGCTTTGAATTAAAATGTTTGCTATGAATTTTCTCAAGAATCTCAAACAACGCAGTTGATAAGCACTTTTATGACGCCAAAAGTCGTAAAATTTATTTAAAATAATAAAAATTTTATCAGGCTACCATTACAGTTGTAAATTCTAAATTAAGATAGCATATCCCAATGATTTCGGAATTTATGCTCATAAAACTCAACAATGCCACTGATATTCATCCAAATTCTCCACCACCCGATAACACAGAAAATCTCAATTTAATCACACCATCCCGATAAATCTCCATCACTCACCATTTCCGCCAACACCGGGAGAATAATATTCGCTACGGCGACGTTCGAAGTCAGCTCCGTCACCGTCTCGGCGAACACGCAAACGATGAAGAGTATCCAAAACGGATCCATGGTTTTGAGACCAATCAAGCCGCGACCCAGCATGCTCGATAATCCTGAGCTCTGGGAGCCAGCGGCGATTGCGAAGCCTCCGCCGAGGACGAAGATGAGGCTCCAGTGCATCTTTTCGTTGATGATCTTCCAGCCGATGAGGCCGGACGAGGGTTTGGTGGGGCGTTTCGTGGGATCCTTGTTGAAGGCATGCAGGAAGTCCAAGCGCGCGGGTAGGATGAAGAGGAGGATTATAAGGCCCACCGCTGAAGTTGAGTCTTTGACGGTTCTGAGGAACAAAGAAATTAATGAGTGATGTAGGGGTAGTTTTGTTTATCGTTTGTTACGTAGCCTAAATACTCTTCTTCATTATATATATTTACAAAAATTATTAAAATTGGAATCCATGCAATCGTTCAATGACTCCTTGCAATAAGATCACTACCGATTTTTTGTTCTTATTAATGCAAAAACATTTTTTTATGGTCGACAGTGCTAGTTAGAGGGTTGATAATTCATTTATGTATTTTAGATTTTCAAATAATACAGTTATACTCATCAGAAAATTATAGTTTGAATATTTTTAGAAGGAACCCAGTCAATTAGTTTCAACAAAAGCTATTTTATATACCTATATACGAAATATGAAATTCAGAAAAACGAAAAATCAAATTCCATAGAAAACTAAACCAATAGAAATATCCAATATACCTATCAATAATACCTAATAATAAAAAAAAATTATCTTACAAATTCGTAATTAAAGTCGGCCAGCCGGGAATGAAATCCGGCTTCCTGAAGAACCACAGCATGACGATAGTAACGAAAAGCACGCCGACGGCGGACTCGTGCCAGGTGATGGGTCCCAGTTCCTTGTACTTGTTCTCGATGACCTCGGTGGCAATCTTCTCACCTTCGTCACCGATGTCCACGGCTTTGGCGTCCTGGCTCTTCCAGCGGAACATGCCCATGTACATGACCTGCAACCAGAGCCAGGTGAGCCCGCCCATCAGGATCATCGTCGGCACTGCGTACACCATCCACGCGGCGAAGTTGATCCCCGGGCTCTTGGCGAAGCGTCTGCGAAACGAAGATGAAGAGAGGTTGTTTGATTGATCGATGATGATGATTCACCTGCTTCGTAGTGTAATTGTAGACCATTTAATTAATATGATCAAGATACAGGGTCTGGTACATAGACAACGACCTCATGAAACCCTGGTTTCGTATATATTTAAACATATATATGAAAAGCTTCGTTTAGTCTCCATTAAGTATCTCTTTAATTGATTAATCGCTGCCCAGCCATCAGGGACAGATTGAACTTACTCCTCGTAGATTCCCTTCATGGTGAGATTCGTACCGGTTCCAACCAGAGTGCCGATGCCGCCGAGGCTCGAGGCGTACGCCGCGCCCAAGTAATATGCCTGCGTCAGCTTTGTTGGCCTCTTCGAGCTGTTGGGGCGAAAGTTCTCGTTAATAAAGCGCGGCTCGATCGATCGTTCGCGAAAGTGTTTGATTTAATGTACAAGTACCTTTCTGGATCCTCGTCCGCGGCTTCTTCTTGAATGAACATCTTGCCTAGTCCTTGCTGATTGTGGTAAGAAAAGTATTTAATTTTTTTTTTATTTTACGAGAAAGGCAATTTTCTTTGGTGATTGGCTTACCGCTTCTAATTCCGTGAGGACTTTCTCTACGATTGGTATCATCATCGCCGTGGCTGCGGTGTTGGATATCCACATTGAGATGAACATGGTCACGACGAACAAACCGAAACTCAATCTGAAAAGTGTAATATTTTTTTGTTTTCAATGAAAATTTAATAATTCGTTTGGGTGTATGTCATTACAGTGACGCTACACTTTCTCTGCTTAATGGTTGTGGTAGAAAATTATTGTTCAGGTATTTAACGCAGCTGAGAAAACGTCGAATATAGAAATAATTGAAAATTTTTTTTTTCTGAACAAATTTTCGTCCATCATAAAAATTGTAAAACTCCTTTTATTTCTCATGAAAAGAGAGCGTTCTTACTTTCGATGACTGCATCCAATTGTCTTGATGATGATAAGCGCGATCCTCATGTGCAGCCCCGAGTGTTCGATCGCCACCGCGATTACGAGACTGCCCACGAACATCATCGTCGTGTCGTTCATGTAGCAATTGCAGGTGGCCGCCGTGTCCATCACACCCATTAGTGGATAAAGAAAGACCGGGAACAGGCCGGTGATGGGTAAGGGCACGACCTCCGTTACCCAAAACATCGCCATCAGGGCGACGACGTAGAGGCATCTGTACATCTGTGGAATTGAACGAAGTGGGAGTTTAGGGTTTAATTTTTGTATAATTGGTCAAGGTGATCTTGGACCCATTAGTGATTTCAATATTACAACTTTCGTTATTTGACATTCATCTAAGGTTTTCAAAGTTATCTTTATCATCCCACTGAGAGAAGGATTTATTTATATTTAATATCTGTTAACTATTGATATTAAAATAGCTGATTTTGGCGAAATAAAGAAATATTTGACGGAAATATCCAAAGTTTTACTATAAAGATGCGCATATTAATAGTTAATATGCGATATTAACAGTTAATATGAGATATTAATAGTTAATATGCGATATTGATAGTTAATATATTTTTCTGTACATTTTTAATATATTTTCTTATTAAATATAAATAAATTCTTCTCTCACTGCCCTTTATCATAATGAGTTGAAGCATGGTAGATGACAAAAATAATTAGAAATTATGAACAAATTTTTAAAAGAATCTCTGTTTTTGAATGGATTCTTGAAGGTTTTCGATGAGCGTGTGACTTCATCGAAGTTCTTAATTACATTTTAAATAGTGATTCATAGTCACAGTGTTTTAATTTCGCTTAGATTGTTTTAGTGAAATGGCGTTGATAAAATTAGCCTCCAGTAGCTTTAAACTATAAAGTAACAACTCTGGATTTCAAAACACGCGGAGCGTGTAGATAACAATTATTTCTATTATTTCTGAAGCATGACCCTCTCGGTGTTAATTGAAGTGACTTGCGACGCTTAAAGCGTTTTAGAACTTATCTTGATGTTGCCCTATTCCTTGTCATTGATATGTTTCTGCAACAACTATATTTACATTACGCTTTTGTGTTATAGAGAAATAGAGACGGAGTTTCGGCTTGGAAAATTTCAATTGCTAATTATGGTGTTAGTTTCTGGACAATTATTTTTAAAATTCATTTGGTGGTTTTCCGGGTTTAGAAAATATTTCAAGAAAACAAGATATTATTTTTATTAGTTACATGCTTAGGGAGAATTATTGTAAAAAGATATCTTTTGTCTTTCTTAAAATGAGCGATAATTTTTCGCCCTACACATTAATTGATAAGTAGAAGCAATTTTTCAGCATACAATTCTGTTCATTCTGTTCAATTGTATCTTTAAGAACCAATCAATTTTCTTATTCTTGCAACTACAAACAGCACTTATAACTATAGTTAAACTAAAAAATCTTCGCCTGTAGAAGAAAAAAAATGTTTATTTTTGATTTGCGAAAATAAAATTGGATGGCTTTTTGTGTATGTGTCGATCGATTATTAATTAAGTGATAAGTTCCTACCATCATTAAAATTTTAATTCTTATTCTTATTCAGGATAAATTCTATCAGTTAGAATATTTACAATGAATGATTTTCAAAAGAATCAATAAAACTACATGACACTGAACGTTAAACAATATTTGATAATTTCGTCATTAATGTGATCAGAAATTTATTTTCTTCTTGGTATTCCAATTTCAAAAGAAAAAAAAATTTGAATTTACTTACCTTATCATCGCTGTAAATGATAAGCGGAAGGAGCGCGATGGGCCAGAGAACAACGATGAACGATTTCCAGTACATCGACAAGAAGTTCCCCAGGAGCGCGCCGCAACTCGCGTCCTTGGCGTCCGCCATTGTTTTGCTTTCCGGCAAATGACTGAAAAAGACAAATACAAAAAATGTTTAATCCCTTTCTCAGTGATCAAGTATATCAAACAGAATCATTGTACCGTACTGATTTTTCCTATCTTAAAAAAATGACGGAAGTGTTATGATATTAATTTATTCGTGATTTGGTTGGTGGAAGTAATGGGTTGCTAGGTTACAAAAACAAAAGTGGCGCGAAGGCTTGTGAAAATTGCGGCGCGCGAAGCGCGCTTAGAAATGGCTAGTATGTTTGAAAAAATAATTCGGATGAAGTAATTATTGTAACACACTCTCTCTACAGCTAATCGTTCTCGAAAAAAAAGAGAAAGACAACAAATTTTAGTAAAATACATATAAAATACATATAAAAGATAAACTAATAAAATTACATTAAATTCATATATATTTCTACAGTAAAGTCTTTTACGACACTGAACATTCCAAAACAATTTTTGACCCGAAAATTGTGCCAAAAAGTGTTAACGAGAAAATTTGTAAGGGAGACTATTACCTTTAAAATTTTTAAATATATACCAAAATTCTAAACTTCCATTAATTCACATAATAAAACTTAACAAATCCACGCTTAAGGCTGTATTGGCTATACAATCGGTGTCAGTTATTTTTTATTTAAAATATCAATAATTTGTTATATGGGGTTGTTTTTTTTCTTTTTTATTTGAAAACTATGTAGGAAGGTATAAGACCAATAGTTGAAGCTCCCAAAATAAGAAATAAGATAAAAATTTTTGAAGTATTTCGACTTTTAAAAATCATATAATCTAATACACTTTTAATTTCATTCATCAAGATGCCGCATCTTCAAATTTTATTCGATTCTTGTTTTTTTTGTCTTATTTTGTCCAGGGGAGAATTATTAATAGACCCACTAACTCAAAAATAAAAAAAACTAAATTTATATTTAAGATAATAAACATTTTAAAGTGTACAGTCAACTTAAAAAGTGAGTTCCTTTTTTATAAAACTAAACTTTAATGAAAATGTAAGACATATTTTTTATTTTTAAGTTAGTGGGTCTATTTATAATTCTCCCCTGGACAAAATAAGACCAAAAAACAAGAATCGAATAAAATTTGAAGATGCGGCACCTTCATGAATGAAATTGAAAATGTATTAACCCATTAAGTCCTGAATGGACAAATTTTCACTAAAGTTTTCAACGCTTATATTTTATGTGAAAATGAATTGTAAAAAGTATATGGATAAGCGCATTCGATGTAAAATTTGATGAACTTTCAGAATCTTTTGTTAGATTTTTCAAAAAATTAAACTGTCGAACACTGTACATGATTTTTTCCAAAAAAACATGGTTTTAAAAAAAAAAAATTATTCATTTCGATTTTTCAAATGGAATGCATTTAAGATTTAATGATCAAAATGCAGAAAACGTGGCCTCGAGACCTAAACTTGAAAATCTAACGATTTAGGTTTTGAAAAAAAATTTTAAAACACATAAAATGGCGGCTGAGACGCAGAAAAATCATAAAAATCTTCTGGAATTATTTATTCGAAAAAGATGGACTTTAGAGAAAAACTTTACTGAAGAAAAAGTTCTTAGAATTGATCAGAGAACATGCTGGAATTTTTCCAGAACCTTTTGGCAAATTTCAGAATTTTTCAAAATTTTCAAATTTTCAAATTTTCCATTAATTCACATAATAAAACTTAACAAATCCACGCTTAAGGCTGTATTGGCTATACAAAAAAGATGGACTTTAGAGAAAAACTTTACTGAAGAAAAAGTTCTTAGAATTGATCAGAGAACATGCTGGAATTTTTCCAGAACCTTTTGGCAAATTTAGAATTTTTCAAAATTTTCAAATTTTGAAAAATTCTGAAATTTGCCAAAAGGTTCTGGAAAAATTCCAGCATGTTCTCTGATCAATTCTAAGAACTTTTTCTTCAGTAAAGTTTTTCTCTAAAGTCCATCTTTTTCGAGTAAATAATTTCAGAAGATTTTTATGATTTTTCTGCGTTTCAGCCGCCATTTTGTGTTTTAAAATTTTTTTTCAAAACCTAAATCGTTAGATTTTTAAGTTTAGGTCTCGAGGCCACGTTTTCTGCATTTTGATCATTAAATCTTAAATGCATTCCATTTGAAAAATCGAAATGAAAAATTTTTTTTTTTTTTTTGAAAACCATCTTTTTTTGGAAAAAATCATGTACAGTGTTCGACAGTTTAATTTTTTGAAAAATCTAACGAAAGATTCTAAAAGTTCATCAAATTTTACATCGAATACGCTTTAGTGAAAATTCGTCCATTCAGGACTTAATGGGTTAACACATATGATTTTTAAAAGTCGAAATACTTCAAAAATGTTCGTCTGATTTCCTATTTTAGGGGCTTATATTGCTCATTTGACTCATTTCTCTAAACTTATTTAATAAAAAAGTATCAAATACGGTTTTACATTTAATTATTGATAATTTTAGTAATACTGATATTCGACGCCGATAGTACAGCCCATAGATCCTTAATACTCACCCCTTCATATTGGACTCGACGTCCATGAGGGCACTGTTGTTCGCCGTCTTGGTAGCGGCCATCCTCGCAGCCGGCGGCGTCGCACCTCAGACTCCGGTCACTGCAACACACATACACACATCAGCGACGTCGTCGACACATAAGTATAATATACCGCGCCTGACTTTTCACCTCATACCCCTTTCGCCTCTTAACACGCGCTAATCCGTCCATTAGCCCACGCCGCGCTGACGGCGTTAATGAACTTCGTCGTCTCGAGAGTCAACGAACGCGTGAATTCCGCGAACCAAGTATTATATAGGTACACGCCCACACGTTCGCTGCAGCAGCTCTTTCGTAATTTTAATTCGATCGCCCTGATTCCGTTTCTTTCGTCGTCTATATTGTCCCCGGCTAATTGGTACACAGCGCGGTTACGTGCGATTGTGTATGACGTATCATATATACCCGCGGTGCTCTTTTGTAGCCATGCATCGCAAAATAGTAGGTGTCGAGTGCATCCTGCGCGAAAAATTATGGGGTAATATGTGCGTGTGTATTTTTACGGGGCGATTCCGCTAGCGAGACAATTGCTTTGTACATCGCTGGGGGGGAATCAGTTTACTGGTGCTCCGCACGCGCGGGGCGATCGGGTTTCCCACATTGCAAAATGCGCATGAATGAGTTTGGCATTGAGCGATATATAAAATTATTGAGGCGCGCTTCTTTCGGAGCGATGTTAGCGCGCGCATATTAGGTGTTTTGCATACGCTTGTTGCGGGTGACGTGCCCGATCGTTCGGGAGATTTGTGGGTATTTATACACGGAGAGAAATTTTGTAGTGAAAATTACAAATATTCGAGACAAAATTACCAGTTTCTATGGTAATGGATGGACAGACTGACAATTTCAAAGTTTTTACCAAAGTGCCTTGGTAAAATTTTTTTTTAGTTAATTTAAATTAAAAAAATTAACTTTTTTTATCCATATTGATGGATATATAGTATTTTAATATAGAAATAGAAACAGAAACAATGATGAAAAAACATTAAACTGAAAAAAATTTTTACGGAAGCGGGATTCGATCCGACGATCTTTGGGTTGAGAGTCCGAGGTTCTACCGACTGCGCCACAGAAGCTGTTACCAACAGTCATTTGAATCGCCGTTATTACTTACTGAAAATATGTGTATTGTTTTCATTTTAACGTCGCGCACGCCTCTAGTATCAATCTTCTGAAACACAATAATGCGCAGTGCGCATGCGCGAGTACACAAATACCAGGTTATTTGGTAAAATTTATCAGTTTTCTTAGTAAAAATTCTTAGGTTACCTTGTAAAAATGACTAGATCTCAATTTTTACCAGTGTTTCTGGTAATTTTTATTCAGATAATTTGGTATTTTTTTTAAGTGGTTATGGTAGTTTTTCTTGGGAAACTTATAAATTGTATTAGAAACCTGGGAATAACACGGCTTTTGACAGTCTGTCCATGCGCTACCAAGGCACCTTGGTAATTTTTACTCTAAAATTTCTCTCCGTGTATATATCGCATCACAACAAACGGTGTACACGTAGTGGCAGATAAGCGATGGGTTTTTGTAATTTGATTTTATGATCCTCCCTCGTGACGTCGTGAAGATTTGTATATTGATCAAAATCTTTCGCGGCATTTGCATCAGTCCCTATATTATATAATCCCCTACTTATGTCTCGCTCAAATCTAGCCTAATTATAGATGTATCGGACTAAGTTTGATGCAACGATTAGATTTATAATTTGTGCATATGTACACTATTTCCTTAAACCTATCGTCTATTTGATTAAAAATTTCTCGATCGCTCAATAACGAGATTGCGCGAAGTACCATAAAACCGCACGTTCAAATGAAACATTTCTCGAAACGCCACTTACAGCTCCACTTCCTCATTGCACAACTGCACCTTCAGAAGCAATTTATACCCTATATACACCCCACTACCGTCGATTTTATTATTTTTTAACGATCTCTCTGAAAAAAAAAAACGAACTATCCAGCACGCAACAACCTTGAGTTCGTTCATGTGCGTACCGCGAAAATAGCGAAAACGCATTTATCGGCTCAATCAACGAAAAGGCCGACAAAGCCTTGCGCGGCAATATACAAATCATTCCGCGCGCGCGTCCGGAGATGCTTCGATCGCGCGCATGACGCGGCCTGAATTCGCGAGCGCATCATCGTATCGTCATCGTTCGGTGCAAAGTTGGTGGATTTCCGTGGGAATTTTCGCGCTACCAGTTCCCGCTATGTAAGTGAAAGGGTGGCTCTGGTCGTGGTTATCGTTTTGTAATATTTGTATACGCGTACCGGATTTGTTGTATACGAGATAAGAATGTGGTCAATGGCGAATTTTGATCGAATTCCAAGTGCTTTTTGTTGTTCGAAGTGGCTGTGTTGGTATAGGTGACGAGTATCTGAGTTCAAGGTTGCATGATCCGTAACGTCCATGTCAAAAGTTAGTTTTTAACGTTAAAACTGTGATAATTAATTATATAAAACAATTGATCAATTTTTAGGTCTCACGATTTATACACGGAGAAAAATGGTTTAGGAAAAATTACTATATTTATAATAACCGTAGGACAGACTCAAATCATCATAAAAATTACTACAATTTATAGTAAAAAATGTTTTGAGTAATTTTTACTATGTATATAGCAATTTTTACTGTAAATTGTAATACATTTTATGATAATTCGAGTCAGTCCCAAAGTTCCTATAGAATATAGTAATTTCTCTTACATTTATAGTAAATTTTCCTACAACATTTCTCTGTGTATGAAAATGCAATTAGAATATTATAAGTTTAAAAAATCAGAAATCAAATCAAAATTATAAAATTCGCACATCACTTTTTACAATCGTCAAAATGCACAAATTTAGACGAAACGTCGAATTTGAAAAGTGATATACTAATTCTACATTTTTACTTCTATGTATAATTTTTACAGCTTATTTTAAAACGATTAATTTAATATTAAATATATTCATCTTATGTTTCTGGATCAATCGCGAGAATTTAAAATTGGTCAGATATTTCGTGTAATTAAGTAATTACTGCAGTTTTAACGATAAAAACTAACTTTTGGCAGGGACTTTACGGGTTATACAATCTTAAGCAGGATAGATATTTTATTTTATTTTTAAGTATTTATGGATATTTTATAAGTTATTAAAGTTAAAAACAGGTTGTTTATTATTGTATAATATTCTATTAAGTTTGTTTAAGGAAAAGTTAGTATAACAAGAATAAATATTTATATGATTGATATGTAAATAAAAGTTTTGCAAAATATACATGTCTCGATTAATTTAATTTATTAAAATATATTTTCTGCACTAAAGCGTTTATCTCTGCTCTGATAAATATTAAATTCGGTGAAATTTTTTCTTTAATTAAGGAAACAAAGGAACCAGGAAAATAAATTACAGATGAAACTACTTGCCGCAAATGATTACTCATAACATACCTCAAAAAGTTGCCTCTGAAAATAGTTCAAAAATAAGGCTCCAGAATAACCCAGTGTAAATGGAAACGCTCGAGTGAAAGTGCAACGTGTCTGCGCATGCACACGACGCGCATGCGTATAGAATGAGTATATGAGCGATCGAAAAAATATCTTATTTAGGTCCTCAATGACGGGGGGGGGGGGGATGAAATAAGTAAATCAAACGTTGATGATTTTCATCAATTTTATGCGTGCAAAGTGTCCCATAAACGTCGTCGATTGAAAAGTGGGGTGGAAAAAATCGAAACCGGACTCTACACGCATCTAGTTCGGTATGTACGTTAATAGTTATGCATAATTATACTTTTGGAAAACTTGAAACTCAAATTTCAAACGATTTTTTTTTTTAATTTGTTGTGTTTTGGTTTTTTTCTCAAAACACGTCCCTGGTATAGAAATGTTAACCAGAAGCTAGCTATTTTTCAGTTAACTTTATGGCTAAAAACAAACATTGCTTGTGTTTTATAATTATGTACCAATCCGAAATAAATTATGACATTTACACTTCGTAAAATATATATTTTAAGTAATAGTAAAACTTTTAGATGAATTATATTATTTTTGCATTATGATTTTTCCTAAAAATGCTTTCATTTAATTAACACGTTAGCTATAAAATATAGTTAATTTTCTACCAGGGATACCGTTAATTTTTTTCTATATTTTTACGATATAATGAGATTTGTTGAACATTAACCGTTTAATATTTCACCACAGAATAAGAATATCTTATTTTAAAAGTGAAACTCAAAATTTTCTATTTACATTAAAGCTACATTAAGGACGTTCTCCGACTCAAATTCATTAATATCGCGAAAATTGTGATTTAAAAATATTATTTACAATGAAAACCCTTCATGAGTCTCTATACATTACTCCAAAAATAAAAAAAAAAATGTCAGTGTAAGATAAAAGGTGTCAATATGATATTTAAATAAATAGCACTTACATAGGGTGACTATATATATAGATATACAAATAACATGGGAGTTTTTGTTTACGTTGCTATATCTCTGAAATTAATATCGCTTGCTATATTGAAAATTATACCATATTATTCCTCTCGATTTCTAGTTTTATGGCTTACGGTTGAAAAAGTAACACAAAGAAAACTTTTTTTATAGTAAATTAAAATGTAATTTTAAAACTAGCTTAGATAGGGATCCCGTGTTAACACAAAAACTTTGAAGTTAAATATTTCTATTTTGAATACCGCTATGGACGTGGGGCTTTCAAGCATGTACTAAGCACGCAAAATCAAACGTTCTCTGCAAGTTTCAGGAAAATCAGAAGAAAATCGTTTTCTCGGAGAACGTCCTTAAGGTTGTACTGGCTATAAGACGAAAATAGTGACAAGTTGTTCAAAATTTGATAGTCATTAAATATCATAAATATAAAGAGCTGTGCAAAATTTCAGAGGCTTAACGAAAATGGTTACGGATTATTGCAATATAAATTTAACATTAGCCTTATTGGGAATTTGCAAAATTAGCAACTAAATTTAAAAAAAACATAGATGCCATAGTGTCATAGCTTTGAAAGTTCGCGTAATCGTTAATGTATGTTAGATAAACAAGTCCCATTTTTTAAAATGTCCACTTCGAGGATATTTTCTGAAATATAGCATAAAAACTGTGAAATAAGGCGTGCAGTCTACCAAAAAGTAAAAAAAAATGAGCATTAAAATGTTCTATAATCGATGTAAAATTTTCTTCACAGTTCTAAAAAGCATTTTACATATTTGTTTACTCTTAGTACCGTAGAATATTACTGTTTTTGGCGCATTATACGACCAAAATATTTGTCTTAAATTTTTGAATGAGATCTTACAGCCAATACAACCTTATCGCCAACCAATGATCAAATTACAATAAACTGTACTTGCAGCGCGTACGAGCACGTCTAAAACGCCAACCAGTCAGTAACGAACTGATTTCCAATAAAATCTCGTCTAGCAATAACTTTTTTTCATCGTCCTTCAACAAACTTTTACCGCCGCTTCCTCACCTCCTACCTCTCACAGCTGCAAACCGGAAGTCGCGCAGTCTCCGGTTCTTCGCGCGCCGCCTCTTCTCGTCCTCTTCTCCTCGCACCTCGCAAGCATTCGCGCGCGCACCGTCAAAACATATAATACAAAGCGCACTGCAACACCAATATATCTCTCTCTCCAACGTTTCTCCTTACATCCACCCTCAAGACTTTCGCATCTCTCTGTTATGCCCCACTATAGCACTGATGTGTCACGCGCAGGGCTGGCTGCTACTTGTTGCGCGGTGCGCGGCGGCCGTTAAACTGCGGCGGCGACGCGCGCGCCCGCGGAAAAGGCGCGGGCTCTCTCTTTCCCTCTCTTCGCGGTTGCCGGCACGCGTGCGAGCTATACCTATACTTACTCCGCTTCCTTGTTTTCATGCACCTTGCCCCCGTGGCGGACGCTTTTTGTGTGCAGTGCGAGCCGCGAGTGGTGCGAGGACGAGTGTAAGAGGGACAGGGGAGGATGATGGGTATGCAGCGGCAGGGAGGTGAAGATGAAGAAGGTAGGAGAGCTTTGGGGTGGTTGTCGTCTTTTTTTATTTGGTGTCGTAGGTATGATGGTTGAATATTGTAGAATTTTAGAATGAATTGTTTGTTTAAGAAATTTAAATATTTATAACGTGGTATAGGATGTCATATGAGGAGATTTATTCGTTGTATTTCTTTTTACTAATTATGGATCCCTGTTCATTTCCGTATGTAAGCTTAATAATTACGAATTTAATATGAATTGAGGGTACATGCGCATTAAGCAATGGAATTAATACGGAAATTCAGTCGAAATTATATAATGCTGCCTTATACGCATTCAGTTCCTTTGCAAAAATTTTAATTGAAGTTATTTGAATTTGCGAATCACTTGAGTATGCGCATCACTTGAATAAAACACTTTTATATTAGCAAATTACACCGAAATGAACAAATTACAAGGAAACTATAAAATTTTAATTCAGTTAAATAGAACAGCAAATTTTTCGAAAATTGTACGACAGAACTCTCATTGAAAACTTTCCGTATATAAATTAACCAATCAAAATATGAAATACCTATGTAGACATAACTAAATTTGCTTCGTTAATCAAAATTTTCAAATAATTATAATATTTTTGTGTAAACTTTACTTTTTTTATAAGATTTTTTTTTATTATCCACGATAGTGCTAGCACACTCATCATTTGTGATCTTCACTTTTTAAATACCTAGTAATTTTTATGATTTTTGTAACAAATTTTAATGATATTGTGATATTTCGATTAAACAGTTATGAAAATTATTATTTCAAAAAGTAAACTTCGCTACACAGAAATCATAATCATAATAATTATTATTTCACAAGGAAAAATTGCTACAAAACTCATAAAAATTACCATTTAGATTAAAAACTCATAAAGATTACACAAAAATTTTTCTCTGCGTGTACGTCAACCCGTCGTCGCCTCTCGATTAGCAAAACGCACATGTCGCCCAGTACCTATACTCTCTCGAGACCTACAAACCGTAAATTATAATCACACTTAAATTTTCCACCTGCATGCAACCTCCACATACCTATAACCACCTCATATCGCTTCGTAATATCAATGAGTGCAGCAGCATCCTATCCAGTTCCAACCAGTCGCCTCCAACCGCTTCCCGCGCTTATTATAACCCATATTATATTATATATTATATATTATAGCCCATAGAGGTTCTTGCACTTTTTTTCGAGCATCTCGCAGCTATGTCCCAGCCGGTAAGACGGCGATGACGCTACACCCCCACGGTCTGATGAAAACAATGTGTACTTGCAACACATGTTTTTTTCCCCCTGCTGTCGCGACTGACGTAACGGCGCACGCTGCAAGTGAGAGAGAAAGGTATAGAATTGACGGACAATCGATGCGCGCCGCCATTGCTTTACAGTCAATTAAGTAATTGAACTTATACCTTTTTGCACGTACGTATACGTGATGTGCAATTGGGTTTATTTTCTATATGAGAAAATAATTTGGAGATATACGGGGTTTGAGTGGAACTGAGCTGTTCACGTTAAATTTTATTATAGTTTTATTTACGACCTGTATTATACACTGAAAAAAAAGTACAGGAAAAAGTACTAAACGTTCAATAAAAATTACCATCTTGTGCAGGGAACGCGACCACAGACTGTAAAAACCCAAAAAATGACCATACTTTATAAGAAATTTTACCAGAAATATAGGAAAATTTACTACACTCTATTGTACAATTTACTGTAAAATATGGTAATTTTTCGGGTCTTTACAGTCTGTCGTAGCTTTACGAGACAGTATAGTAATTTTTCCAAAACTTTTCTCTTACTGTATGTATGTACGCAAAAAAGTTGTAAAATCGATAGTCTTAACAGTGCCGCGGCCCGCATATTGTGTCTATTTTTGTTTGCACGATAGATGTAACAAACGCAATTGCGTGTATTTACGTCAGATGCGCGCGTGAGCGCGTGGACGGCCGATGAAACTATTTTTTTTCTCTGAATTATTATTTTGTTTTCAATGCGCGCATCGCGCATGCAGCCTCAAATGCTAATTGGTTGGCGATTTCAGGCCACGGAGAGAGTCGAAGTACACTGGGACAATAGTTTTTATTCGTATACTATACACGCGTAATTGTTGTCGTTAAATATTTATTTATGATGTTTACTAAAATAAATTTATCAGGGGCACACGGCTGCGTCGATTTCAATATTGTCATTGAATTAAGTAATAGACGTGACAGATAAGTATAGTGAAATTCTTATTATTTGTAGAAAACAATTTTTTTCGTCAGAAACTATATACGTTTTCGTTTAAGGTTGTATTGGCCGTAAAGTCCCTGTCAAAAGTTAGTTTTTAACGTTAAAACTGCGATAAATAATTATGTAAAGCAATTGGTCAATTTTTAGTTCTAGCGATCAATGTATTAATGCAATTGGAATATTATAAGCTTTAAAAATCAAAAATCAAAGCAAAATTATAAATTCGGCACTATTTTTTTAAAATTCGTCATTACGTTGGAATTAGTGCATTTTGACGATTAACGTGAAAAACTAACTTTTGGCAGAGACCTTACGGCCAATACAACTTTAACACTTTCTTACCCTAATTCGCTTTTGACAACTTTGTATAACTATTCAATACGTGTGCAATAATAAATATCTATTTTCAGTGTACACAATACACTTAAAAAATTATATTCATGATAATAATTTGTATAAGTTTATATTTCGGCAAAACTGACCAAAACTATCACATAAACCGCGGTAAAAGTTCATGATTGTCTCGTCACTGCACGAATTTCCTGAACTTCGGTCCAGCATCTTTTATACAACCGACCAATAAAAACCACGTCTCCCGACAGATCACATCAGTCCGATCTGCTCTCATCATATCATAATCGACCGTCGCCCGATCAGTCGCTCTCACTGCAGGCGCCACAACAAAACCGAACTAAATAAAATCGCAGAGGTCGTTGACATCACTGCATTCGCGTCTCCTACATTGAAGGTTCCGCGCGTCGCGACACGCGGAGATGCGACGACGCCTTCTATAATGAGATACCACAGGAAGAAGACGAAGAAGAAAAAGTATCGTGCATCGCTTTAACACATAATACATTGTACAGAAGTATTACAGCGTCTTCGGGGGATAGCCCGTGCGTGCCGCCGTCGCTATATACCGCGATTATTTTGCATATGCCGCAGCCAATGACCCGCTATTAGGTTGTGCGCCGTATGTGCGTGTGTATAGAGTGTACGGAGGAGTTTGCACGAGATGTCGAGCGAGTTTGATTCGTGCGAGTATATGAGGAAATCCACGAAACCTTTAACTGTTTTGATACTTTTTTCTTAAAGTAATTTATTGCTGCTATTAGTTGAGCGTGCGAAGCACATAAACGAGACAAGGTGTAAAATCTTCAATTTTTACGTAGAAAACCAGTCCGGTAATCCATATTAGTGTGCCACGCATGCTCAAGTCTGGGGATGTAAAAAACTGTCGAAAAAAGTCCACTTTTGGAAAAAGTAGAAAAAGTGGACTTTTTTCGACAGTTTTTTACATCCCCAGATTTGAGCATGCGTGGGACACTAATATGGATTACCGGACTGGTTTTCTACGTAAAAATTGAAGATTTTACACCTTGTCTCGTTTATGTGCTTCGCACGCTCAACTAATAGTAGCAATAAATTACTTTAAAAAAAGGATCAAAACAGTTTAAGGTTCCGTGGATTTCCTCATATAGCATGCATTTTATCAGAAAAGAACAATTATTTTTCATTTTTTCGAAAATTATTCGTTGTAAAAAGTGTTTCGTGGCCGTAACATGTTGTATTATCAATTTTTGGGGTGTACCGCGTAAGTATAGCTTAAAATTTAATTTGACATTTGTAATTGTAATATATCAAAATTTTACTATAAGTTATAGATGACGAATAGTTAATACAACGGTAACAACGTGGGTTGTTAAGTCATGCGTCAAGCAATCAAAAGCCCCACTGACCTTATATTGATTTACAATTTCAAAGGTATACGTATAAAATCCACATAATTGGCGTAAACTCTCAAACAACATTGAATTCTAGCAACATCGCTACACAATATTTTCGAAGCTGTACGCGGTCTCATAGCCACGAAATCCCCCCATGATTCTATGCAAAAGCCCCTCCTAACCGAGTAACACATATCTCACCGCCAAACACAAAACACACACATGGACCATTGGATATAAAATATGCGAAACACCCATCATATACACGTGCCGATAGTCTCATACACCGAGAGAAATTTTAGAGTAAAAATTACCAAGGTGCCTTGGTGGTGCATGGATAGACTGTCAAAAGCCGTGATATTCCCAGGTTTCTAATACAATTTATAAGTTTCCCAGGAAAAACTACCATAACTACTTAAAAAAAATACCAAATTATCGGAATAAAAATTACCAGACACACTGGTAAAAATTGAGATCTAGTCATTTTTACAGGGTAACCTAAGAATTTTTACTAAGAAAACTGATAAATTTTACCAAATAACCTGGTATTCGTGTACTCGCGCATGCGCACTGCGCATTATTGTGTTTCAGAAGATTGATACTAGAGGCGTGCGCGACGTTAAAATGAAAACAATACACATATTTTCAGTAAGTAATAACGGCGATTCAAATGACTGTTGGTAACAGCTTCCGTGGCGCAGTCGGTAGAACGTCGGACTCTCAACCCAAAGATCGTCGGATCGAATCCCGCTTCCGTAAAAATTTTTTTTCAGTTTAATGTTTTTTCATCCTTGTTTCTGTTTCTATTTCTATATTAAAATACTATATATCCATTAATATAGATAAAAAAAGTTAATTTTTTTAATTTAAATTAACTAAAAAAAAATTTTACCAAGGCACTTTGGTAAAAAGTTTGAAATTGTCAGTCTGTCCATCCATTACCATAGAAACTGGTAATTTTGCCTCGAATATTTGTAATTTTCACTACAAAATTTCTCTCCGTGTAGAGCCTATAGCTTCCTCGGCGTGAACGAACTCTCGCCCTCACATATATATTATACAATGCAAAATTCATTCCCGAACCACTGTAACATATACCTATGTATAACCCTCGACAATTTCTCGCGAAAGAAGGAGGAGTTTGGCGTAACATCCTCCGCGTTCGCGCGTCGTCGTCATCCTCGAGATCGCATTACGTAAGGGCGCCCTGGCTAATTGGTCGAGATATATATCGGGTGCGGCCGTGATATGGATATGATCGATCGTGCGCGCACTTTTCTTTCTTTTGCAGAACGGTTATTATTGGCGGATGGCTATTTGTTTTGTTTCTTAATCCGGAGCGCGACCGCCTGTCACATGTGTGTGTGCATGAGATTCTTCATTGCTCCCGACGTGTATATGTGTGTATATGCAGCTTTAAGTGGATTTCATGGCTGCTATAAGTTTTCTCTTTTTGTATGTGTGTATACGTTGCGACGTTACTTTGTACAGTTACATCGGCGAAGAGGGGTGATTATGATGGTTATGATGGGAGTGAAAAATACTATCTGGTTTTATCTGGTGATTAAGCGAGAGGTTATACATATAGACTTTGCAAGTTCAGTCAAGATTACACTAGACTTTCCAGAATTTCCCCTATAATCTTCGAAATGTCAATGGCTTTTGCTATTTTTGGAATGTATATACTAGTGTTATTTCAATTTTTCGCTGTGCTTGACTTTTGTCAAATCCTCGCATTAAGGGGATGTGCAACCCTAATTTCAATATTTTTTTAAATCAACATTCAAGCATTTATTTGGAAAAAGACGGCTGTCAAGCGCTCCGTACACGCAAACACTATATGCAGATTTTTTTCTGGATAATTCTATTGATATTTGCGTGAGTTATGCTCGTTTGAAAAATAACGTCGGTACTCACATCCCCTTAAGTATTATATGTTGTTTCTATCTAGGTATCATCCTAATACATTCTTTTAAAGATTAAACACCAATTCGAAGGATTTTTATAAGAATCCTACCAAATTGTTTTTTTTATTTTCCTTATTATACTATACTAAACTTCTAACCACCTGCTATTCAACTTACGCAAACCTTCGAAACAAAACTTACACAATATACTCATACCCGTAAAAAACCCCCCATAAAAGTACGCAACTCTGCCTCCCAACCTATCATCACCATTAGAAAAAAAAATGCCAAACGATCTTGCATGGAATTTCCGTGAAAACTTTCTCGATCTACGCCCGGTTTTTCGAAAGCCTCAGCGCGATTAGAAAATGCGAGTCGCTCGAGGAAAAGTTTGCGCGTGCGCGTGCGCGAACGTTATAGTTCGTCACAGAGATCATGAATTATGCAGAACTTTTATAGGTCGCACGCGCGGAAGAAGTCTATTGTTTGATTTTATAAAATTGCGCGGGGAATTAATGTGCGTCGCATTTTTTTCGGGAATCTCTCGTGTATACTGCGTCGATGCGATTGAACTTGATTTTGTTGAATTTAAGATTTGGTGGTGGTTATGAGATTATAGGACAAGTATGAGAATTAGTTTACTTTAACTCGCGCGTCTTTTATGAATAAGCAAAAAACCTTATACGTAATAATTTTATTTCTTTCCTGTCATTGAATTGGATAACAATATAAATTGGCCCCTATATTAATCTGCCCGTTGACCCTGTTTCAGTATACAATGTAGTTTTTCGTGATAAATTCAAGTTATTGACGCTCATTGTTTGGTTAAGGAGCGCGCGTGGTTGTGCAGAACATTTCCTATATTATATTCTATTAGAAAAATGTTGTTTATTAATAAATGTCAGTGTACATCTATGTCAATGTATGATTTTCTATAAGTACTATCAAACAAAACATAATATGTAATTTTGCACAACGACATTGAATATAAAACACTTTAAAACTGCCATTTCTTTAGAGCTCTCAGAGCCAGACAATAAGCAAAGTTTTAAGAATCACTCAGATGGCTCAAAAAGTATCTTTCAAATACCACAAACATACTTAAAAAATTTTACACTATAATATAAACCCTTCGACGACAAATCAACACACACATACACACACACACATTTTTATACGTACCCGTAACAGTCTCTATACCATCGTTACCACACGTACTTATAAACTTCCGGACAGAAAAGCTCTCCTCTCACCTACGCCGGGACTAGCGCGATGCGCGCCGTCGTCTATTGCTAAAACATCATGCCAAGGAATCTATAAACGCGCGTGTAACCGTACGTATTTAACAATTCACGAGAAGCGTATGCGCGCGTGCACGCGTTGAAGAATCTAGCTGGCACGAGCGCGCCGCGTTTATTATAGCAGATTTTCGGCGTAATAGTTTTGGCCGGTGCGTTGTGTCAGTCTTTTTTTTTCCAGATTTGAGAGAGCAACGAGGTGTATTTCGAAGTGAGGTATGAAGGAGATGTGTCAGATATGTGTACGGTTAGGTATGAAAAACTCGACGATGATCTGATGAGCTATATTAATACAATGCCAAGGTGAAGAGGGATAATTCAGAGAGTGTACACACGTGTTTTAGAAATTGACGCGGTTGTTTTTGTTGGTGTTATGTACTTGATACAGGATTGCGTCTTGGATAAAAAGAGTTAAATAATTTGTGTGAGTTTTTTTTGTAAAAGGTATGTACGATCGATTGTAACTACGTTTCAATCATATTATATAAACTTTAATGTTTATGTACGTAAAAAGGCGGAGACAAGAAACGAATTAAAACATAAATATATATACACTATGGGAGGATGGGATATTGGAGGTCACCAGTGGAATTGTTTAATATTTTCATTCTATAGTTTTAATTCACTTTAAATATAGTTATATTGTTAGTTTCTATTACTGTTTATCAAAATTCACGAAAAGTTTCACCTTAAATTACAATATTATTACCCGTATGGAAATAATAAATGTATGAAACCGTATAAAAATGTATATTTCTATATATTTCCGTAGATTTTTTCAAATTTATTACATTTTTTATACGGTTTTATACATTTTTATATAGTTTAATACATTTTCATACAAAATAAAAAAAAAACTAAATAGAAAAATAAATAAATAACTTATATTTTTATGTTTATAAAAACTTAATTACGTTTTTACGTTTTATAAATTATATAAAACGTAAAAACCCGTATGAAATTGTATAAAATCGTTGCAAATCGTAGAAAACTGTATTAAAATGTTAGAAACTGTATGAAACCGTATTAAAACGTATAAAGTTGTCCAAAAACCAATGTTTAGATCCGGTTTTATACGTTTTTATACAGTTTTGTACGGTTGTATACGGTTTCATACATTTTCTTTTTTTCCGTACGGGTATTTATCATTTCCCAATGAAACAAGTAGTTATATATTGATTTTTACTTTTAAATCACGTCAGCTAAATGTCGAGGGAGGCAAAATAGCAAAAGTGAGGTTATAATCAGTGGTTATTATATAAGTGAGCCTACATTAACTTACGAAAAAATTGTATACACTGAAAAAAAATATTGGTAGTTTCAAGTAAATATTTAGTTGAAACAACTACATGATTTCATTAGAGCCTGCTAATTAAATATTATATTGAATCCGCTAATTTAGTTATTTAAAATAATAAAATATTTAGTTACATGAGCTAAATATTTACTAAAAATAAAGAAATATTTTATGAAGTTAACTAAACGATTCATTGTATCAACTAACAGGTTATTTAGATTGATAAAATATTAAATGAATTCTATAAAATATTGTATTGAAATGACTAAATATTTAATTAAAGCAACAAAATAGTTTATAAAATTGACTAAACGATTCATTGCACAAACTAATTAGTTATTAAGAACAACGAAATACTTAATCAATTTGATAAAATATTTTATTCAAATTACAAAACATTTATCTGGAGCAACAAAATATTTTATGAAATTGACTAAATAATTCATTCCATCAACTAACGGGTTATTAAGAACAATGAAATACCTAATCAATTTGACTATAAATTTTCTTGAAATTACAAAATATTTTTCTGGTGCAACAAAATATTTTATGAAATTGACTAAACGATTCATTGGATGAACTAACAGATTATTAAGATCAATGAAATACTTAATCAATTTGACAAAACATTTTACTGAAATTACTAAGTATTTACCTGGAGCAATAAATAATTTTGTGAAACTGACTAAACGATTCATTGTATTAACTAACAATTTATCTTGTTTGATAAATTATTCAATTATGTTGACTAAATACTTGTTTGTAATTACTAAACATTTAATTAAAACAGTGAAATATTTTATGATACTAACTAACCGCTGCATTAGATTAACGAAATATTTAATAAATATGAATAAATGATTTGTTGAATCAACTAACTGTTTAGTCAATTTTACAAAATATTTTGCTAATTATTTCAAAAAAATTATAAAAATTTTTTTTTAATAATTTTGAAATAAAAGTTTTTTCTTCCTTGTAGCCTTTTCGTACAACCATCCGCATTGAAGTTGGTGATTTTTCCTGAACTCCTGTAACTTAATATGGATTCTGCATAGTTATTATATAGTAATTTTATTAATATTAAATCAAATTATTATTACATATTCGCATTAATTTATATTAATTATCGCTCGCAGTTTCGCATTTACATATTATCTAACAGAAAAAAACGCAGAAAAAATTTTTGACCTAAGGTGGGATCGAACTCGGGACCCTCGGATTACAAGGCTAACGCTCTAACCGCTACGCTACGCAACGCTTGTACCCTACAAAATTTCAATTTTAACTAAGTATAGAGTTGCATGTAAATGTAAAATATCGCGCACATCAATCTAATTATTAATTATATTCTTATGATTAATATACATTCTTAATTACATTTTAATTAATGATTTATAAACTCAATAATATGTGTGTAACTCATCATTTGTAACTAACGATTTATTTGAAACTATGAAATATTTAGTAAACTTTAATATAAAAGGCCGTGTGAAGTACCGACACGATCTCTACCTTACCGGCATCAACATTTTAGATTGTAAAACCTGTTAGTTACAGTTACTAAATATCTTGTCGGCTTAATAAAATGTTTGTTTAAAAGAAGTAAACATTTAGTAAGAATGACAAAATATTTGGATACAAAGACATTGGCATTTCAAATAATTTATTAGTCAGACCTAACAAACATTTATTTAAGTTGACTAATTGTAACTTAGTAATCGCGAGACAAATTTTTTAACCAATATTTTGTTGGTGTGAGGAAATAGTTTTGTAGATAGAAGTACGCAGTTACTCCTTTTAACAAAGATTTATTTGAAACAAAGAAATATGTAGTCAAATTAACTACATTCTTTTATATTGTCATAGTGCTTGTTTAACTAAACATTTAGTTAAATCTAATTAATCTTTATTGTCGTCTAAGAAATATTTAGTCAAATCAGGGAAACGTTTGATTGACGAGAGAAGAAAATTCATGAATCATTTTTGTTCAGATTGCAAAACCTGTTAGTTGCAGTTACTAAATATCCTGTCGGCTTAATAAAATGTTTATTTAAAACAAGTAAATATTTAATAAGAATGACAACATATTTGGATACAAAGACATTGGAATTTCAACTAATTTATTAGTCAGACCTAACAAACAGTTATTTGAGTTGACTAATTGTAACTTAGAAATCGGGAGAGAAATTTTTTAACCAATATTTTGTTGGGGTAAGGAAATAGTTTTGTAGATAGAAGCACGCAATTACTCCTTTTAACAAAAGATTTATTTGAAACCAAGAAATATGTAGTCAAATTAACTACATTCTTTTATATTGTCATAGTGCTTATTTAACTAAACATTTAGTTAAATCTAATTAATATTTAGTATCTTCTAAAAAATATTTAGTCAAATCAAGGAAACGTTTGATTGACGAGAGAAGAAAATTATCGAATCACTTTCGTCCAGATTGCAAAACCGGTTAGTTGCAGTTACTAAATATCTTGTCGGTTTAATAAAATGTTTGTTTAAAACAACTAAGTATTTAGTAACAATGACAACATATTTGGACACAAAGACATTGGCATTTCAACTAATTTATTAGTCAGACCTAACAAACAGTTATTTAAGTTGACTAATTGTAACTTAGTAATCGCGAGACAAATTTTTTAACCAATATTTTGTTGGTGTGAGGAAATAGTTGTCTAGATAGAAGTACGCAGTTACTCCTTTTAACAAAGATTTATTTGAAACAAAGAGATATGTAGCCAAATCAACTACATACTTTTTTATTATCATAGTGCGGTTTTAACTAAACATTTAGTTAAATTTAATAGTTATTTATTGTAATCTACGAAATATTTAGTCAAATCAAGGAAACGATTGATTGATGAGGGAAGAAAATTGACGAATCATTTTTGTTCAGATTGCAAAACCTGTTAGTTGCCGTTACTAAATATCCTGTCGGCTTAATAAAATATTTGTTTAAAACAAGTAAACATTTAGTATGAATGACAACATATTGGGTTACAAAGGCATTGGCATTTCAACTAATTTATTAGTCAAACCTAACAAACAGTTATTTAAGTTGACTAATTGTAACTTAGAAATCGGGAGAGAAATTTTTTAACCAATATTTTGTTGGGGTAAGGAAATAGTTTTGTAGATAGAAGCACGCAATTACTCCTTTTAACAAAAGATTTATTTGAAACCAAGAAATATGTAGTCAAATTAACTACATTCTTTTATATTGTCATAGTGCTTGTTTAACTAAACATTTAGTTAAATCTAATTAATATTTATTGTCGTCTAAGAAATATTTAGTCAAATCAAGGAAACGTTTGATTAACGAGGGAAGAAAATTAACGAATCATTTTTGTTCAGATTGCAAAACCTGTTAGTTGCAGTTACTAAATATCCTGTCGGCTTAATAAAATATTTGGTTAAAACAAGTAAACATTTAGTAAGAATGACAACATATTTGGATACAAAGACATTGGCATTTCAACTAATTTATTAGTTAGACCTAACAAACATTTATTTAAGTTGACTAACTGTAACTTAGAAATCGGGAGAGAAATTTTTTAACCAATATTTTGTTGGGGTGAGGAAATAGTTTTGTAGATAGAAGCACGCAATTACTCCTTTTAACAAAAGATTTATTTGAAACCAAGAAATATGTAGTCCAATTAACTACATTCTTTTATATTTTCATAGTGCTTGTTTAACTAAACATTTAGTTAAATCTAATTAATATTTATTGTCGTCTAAGAAATATTTAGTCAAATCAAGGAAACGTTTGATAGACGAGGGAAGAAAATTGACGAATCATTTTTGTTCAGATTGCAAAACCTGTTAGTTGCAGTTACTAAATATCTTGTCGGTTTAATAAAATGTTTGTTTAAAACAACTAAGTATTTAGTAAGAATGACAACGTATTTGGATACAAAGACATTGGCATTTCAACTAATTTATTAGTTAGACCTAACAAACATTTATTTAAGTCAACTAATTGTAACTTAATAAGAGTAAGAGAAAGTTTTTAACTAAATTTTGGTTGGGGTAAGGAAATAGTTTTGTAGATTGAAGTACGCAGTTTGTCCTTTTAACAAAAGGTTTATTTGAAACCAAGAAATATGTAGTCAAATTAACTACATACTTTTTTATTGTCATAGTGCTTATTTAACTAAACATTTAGTTAAATCTAATTAATATTTAGTATCTTCTAAGAAATATTTAGTCAAATCAAGGAAACGTTTGATTGACGAGAGAAGAAAATTATCGAATCACTTTTGTTCATATTGCAAAACCTGTTAGTTGCAGTTACTAAATATCTTGTCGGTTAAATAAAAGGTTTCTTCAAAACAAGTAAGTATTTAGTAAGAATGACAACATATTTGGATATACAGATATTGGCACTTCAACTAATTTATTTATTTGAATCTATGAAATAGTTAGTAGTAACAAGTAAAGATTTTGTAAATTAGGATTCGATTCTTTAATAAATCCTTTAGCTAGTTGAACAAAATCATGCTGTCGAAGTTACTAAATAAATAGTTGAGTTAACAAAATATTTGTTAAAGGAATGAATGGTTTAGTTAATGCGTCGGAGATATTTCCTTGTTTTTAATTGTTTAAATCAACCAAATATGTAGTTGTTTCAAACAAACATTTATTTGTTTTTAGAGATTGGGTTCATCAATATTTCAGTTATTTGATTTAAGTAAATATTTCGTTAACTCTACCAATTGATTTTGCTAAAAACAATAAACATTTATTTGAAGTTATTTTCTTGTTTCAAGAAAACGAATTTAGTTCTTTCAATGAAACCTTTTAATTGAATCAACCATACCATATTTGAAGTAACTAAATGTTTAATTAAATTTACTAATTATTATTTTAACTAAATAATTTAGTTGATTTTACTCTTTATGTAGTTGTTTCAGAGAAATATTTAGTTAATTTAACTAAAGATAACTTTACTAAATATTTTACTAAATATTTAGTTGAAATAACAAATCTTTTTTTTCAGTGTATATGCCTTTATTTTTATTCATAGAATGAAGCAAAGGCGCGGTATCGGTAGATATTGGGTGACGAGCAACTGAAAACTAAGTTTAGTAGGGCAACCCCGCGTTCTCACAAATTATAATAATTGTTAACAATTGTATTTTTATTATAAAATTTAAACAATTATTTAAATAGTTATCAATGGACGAGCATTTAAAGTGCATTCTTTTATAATGCTTGTATAGTGATAACTTCCTTACAAATCGAAATTGGACGGTAGTTGAAAAGGCAGTTAAGTTTCACTTAAAAGTTTGTAATCGTGCTAGGTAATAATAAGATCTATTGTTATAATTAAAATTCAATTACCTACGGAGGTAATGCTGGTGTGGTAATTAGAACTAATCTGTTCTACTTATGTAAAGTAATTGTCATAGGACCGCACGGAACAATGCGATTTCCTATAGGTATTTATTTTACAACACCGTCCTTCCCTACATACTATTTCAAAAATAAATGCGTTCAGTTTTTTGTTATCTCCCACGGCGGCTATAGTTCATAAGTGGGCGAAATCTTTAGGCAAACTATCTTTACGATTTGCCGAACTTAAATTTTCTTTTGTAAGATATTAGCAAATCTACCGAAGGAATCACCTACCGCGCTATATTATCGAGACAAATCAAAATATCAAATGCTCGAGAAAGCGCATTCGCTCCCTTTCTTATCATCATCACCTATGGCATCACATCATATGACACATGCGCGAGCTCCGCGGGCACAATCTTAATGGTAGCTATTAAAATCGGCAATTTACGTTTCCTCGTAAACGCCATGTAAGCGCTCGCAATATGCGATATATCCGTGTCGTTTGATTTACGCCGTCGATTAAAAAGGCGTTTGATCCTCGGTCACTTACTGCCGCGCGCGTGGCGTCACTCATTAGCCGAGCGTATAGGTGTATATAATACTGCTGTCACACGGGGGCAAGCAAGCGCAGTTCAGGTGGCACGAAACGCGATCGAATTTTCATTGCCTTATAAAAGTTTGACGTTCGGTTGAGTGATGAGATATAAAAGTTTAACGCTGAATGTAAGTCGAATTCCTCGGGAAGAGGTATTAAGCCGAACGTTTATTGACGAACTATTTGTGCGATGGAAAAGAGCTGTTTTTTTTTTTTTTTTTTTTAATGAAAATGGGCCAGAATGATTATTTTGAAATTTAAAAATCACTTTTGGGAAATTTCGAATTAATTATTTTTGTTGTTCACAATGCGCGTGTAATCGAATGATATTTGAGGCTTTTAAACTAATATTTTATCATGTCTTAATGATTCGATTAGCATACTTATATCCAAATGTGTGGGCATCAAAATGTAATATAAAATACCCATTGTCGAATAGTAATTTATATAAAAATATATTTTTTACAATATTTTTATATTTTTTAATTTAAAGTTCTTAATTAAAAAAAGGGAAGTTTCTTTCATTGTTTTTAAAATAAACTGACTTTTTTAAAATAAAGAATTTTTTAATTTTTTAAAAAGTACATATTATAAAATTGATTAACGATACAATTTACAAAGTAATCTAATTATAATATTTCTATATATGGATACAAATATATCAATAATTGACAAATTTGAATGTAAAGTAATGTGAAATCAAATTTTGATTGTGAGGAATAGCATTTTTTATTTAAATAATTTAAAACTATCTACATTTTACGACTTCGAATCACCACAATTTTCAACGCTTTATTAAATTCGTATAGATATAAATACCTCATGTTACACATCCGTTTAAAATAATATTGTCTGTTTGGGAAAAGAAGGTATCAACTCAGAATCTGATAGGAAAAAGTGCGCCACCTCACAATCAATCTTTTTCGTTTAAAAACTGCCCCAGCTCACGAGTGTATCTTGTTAAATCAATTTTTCAGGTGCAAAAATAGAGCTCTCATACTGCTTCAATTTAATTAAAAAAGATTTACTCATGTAAGTCGCTACATTCTTTTATTCCAAATCGACGACATTAACGATTATTTTTTCAACATCCTACTGCTATACCAACTTTATACACATCCTCAAATCCCGAGTAAAAAAAAGTTATATATAATTATATATGGTTATATATTGAATTTGACCTTATGTAAGCATATATGATCATATATGATCAGATATGATCATGTATGACTATATATATATTTATATATGAGTATATATTATCATGTATAGTCAGATAAAACCATATATAAATGCGCGATGTAGCATAAAAAATTTTCATCTATATGACGATATATGGTTACATATGACAATATATGACTATTCATTAACATATATTAGTATATATGATCATATATATTTATATAAGGTCAAATCCAATGTATAACTATATATATATGGTCATATATAATTATATATGAGGATATTTTTTTCGTGTCCATACATAGAGGGTTCAAAAAATTAAAAAAAAAAAACAATTTTGAAAGCCCACCATTTAACATGGGAAAAATGGACGAAAAGTAGGCACTGATGATGAGCCAATAGTAAGCTTTTAAATCTGCCAAAAAATATTCCACAAAAAAACGATTAAAGTAGAAGAAAAGAGCTTTAATTTAAACTATAGGTCGTTAAAATCGGTCGGTTCTGCGCAAAGTTACGTGTATTTGAAAATCGCAAAAAATGACCAAAAATGAGAGATTTTTCCCGAATCCACGTAATTCAATCATTTTTGATAATTTTTCGCGATTTTCAAATGCACGTAACTTTGCGCAGAACCGACCGATTTTAACAATATTTAGCTTAAATTAAAGCTCTTTTCTTCTACTTTAATCTTTTTTTTTTTTTTTTTTTTTTAATATTTATTGGCACATGTAAAAGCTTACTATTGGCTCATCATCAGTGACTACTTTTCGTCCATTTTTCCCATGTCAAATTTCCATAAGAAAAATGGATTTTTTTCTAAAACGGTGTCACAAGAATTTTTTCTAATGTTCACGAGTTTTTTCGTATTTTTTTATGACCTATAGAATGAGAAAAAACTTGTGAAGGTGTGCCTTTAAATTTTTTTTTTTTTTTAATTCTTTGAACCGTCTAAGTGTGGACACGAAAAAATATCCTCATATATATTATAATATATAACCATATATAATATTATATAAATTATATATATAATTATTTCCCGGGAACCTTTTAAAGATCTATAGTTTATTCTTTCAGAGTCTCATATGCTTGACTGAAGAAATAAACACCCTCTTTGGGTGGAGTATTAATTTTCGATCCTCAAAATGCGTATCGGATGCTGACGACTTTTGAGGAGCATCCTCAAACGTCTGTGACTTTACAGTATATTATGCACCAAGGGAATAAAGTGGGCTATGTGCTCCCTGCGCGAGACAAACCCGCAGGTTCGCCCAACCCACTGTATTCGCGAGTGCAATATACGACTTTTTAACACAACTATCATAAAGTTCGTTCTCGTTTCCCGCTGAAAAGGGAAAAAATGCTGCATATGATTCCCTAACCTCACTCTCGTTTCCATAGTGCAACGCACTGTTTGTGCCCGAGCCGAAGGCGAGGGCACATGTGCGCGGCGCTGGGGACTAGAGTGGGGGTAGGGAATGAACGTAGCTCTTTTTTCCCACTTCGGCGGGAATAAAGTACGAACTTTATGATGGGGTGTGTTAAAAAAATATGATTATATATAAATTATATATAATTATATATAACTTTTTTTTACCCGGAATTCCCCCCAAAATACTATCTATTCTTGTTATAACTTTTACATATTAAAAATACTGTTATAATGTTTCTAAAAAATAAAAAACGCCACAACTCACCTCTGTTTCAGGCAAATGCCGGATATACGCGAGTATTTCGT
Organism: Torymus aiolomorphi; assembly: GCA_036365515.1. Taxonomy (NCBI): domain Eukaryota; kingdom Metazoa; phylum Arthropoda; class Insecta; order Hymenoptera; family Torymidae; genus Torymus; species Torymus aiolomorphi. Next base: position 71,709,651 of record CM070874.1, on the reverse strand, counting down.
TCGCGGTGCTTCTGCTCGCCGTGGGGCTGCCGCTCTGGTGGGAGACGACGGCGGTTCCTCGTGTGCCACTGCCCTTCCACGGCATCAATGCCCTGGACGAGCTCGAGGTGCGCATCCACTTGAAACTCCTACTCGGATGTCTGGACGGCGAAGCTTGCGGACTATTAGCCCATGAACTGATGCGAAGACTGACATCGCCAGACGGTGAGTGTTTCGATGCGAATGGTCGAGGTTCGACTGTCGCTAGGAGGGAAGGAAGCTGTAGGTAGGTATAAATAGGAAGGTTCGATGGGTATGTGGTGGGAGAACAAGGGATGACTGGGTATAAGGTAGGTGTCGTAGAAGAATTGTATTGTCTGGGCCTGTAGGCTTTTCGATTGATCATTGTAATGAATTATGTGTATGTCGCCGGCGGTCGGTGAGACTTAAGGAGGTTCATGAGCGTCTCCTCAAGTAAAAAAATTTTATAAAAGTTATATGAAATTTTTATAAAGAAATGATTCTATATAAATAATCTAAAAACTTTATAGAAACCATACAGAGTTGGCAAGAGGAAGGTAATTTTTGTTGTTTAAGGTAATTAAAAAGAAGTACCTTAATTAGAAAAAAAAATTATCTTACTCTTGCCAACTCTATATATGGTTTTTATAAAGTTTATATATTATTTATATAGAACCATTTCTTTATAAAAATTTTATATAACTTTTATAACATTTTTATAAAATTTTTTTACGTGGGACTCTAGTCAAAGCAGTGTTAAATGAAGAGGTTATCTAAAATTTGAAAAAACTATAGTTTTAATGTGATTTATCCATTTCAAATGATATAAATAGTCAATGTGTTTTAAAACAAGTCTATTTAAAATGACTAAGCAAACTTTTTTTAAGAAAATTTCGATATTTTAGAAACAGATATCGTTACCACAAACAATTATTGAGAAAACACAGGAATCTTTTTTCTTTCTCAACCGATTTTAGTTTTTAAAATTCAAAATTATCCAAACCCTAGAAAGTTATAACCAATCAAAAAAATATTTTTTTTAACCACGTGCACGAATTTATGAAGAACTAGCTATAAACTTCTGAATTTTGAATAATTTTGAATTTCTTCTCGGGCAAGTCCCCATGAAATTAATTAAGGAACAAAATGTGAGACCTTAAAAACTAAAATCGGTTGAGAAAGAAAAAGGATTCCTGTGTTTTATCAATATTTTTTTGCGGTGACGATATCTGTTTCTAAAATATCGATATTTTATTAAAAAAGTTTGCCTATTCATATTAAATACACTTTGTTTATAATACATTGACTATCTATATCATTTTAAATAAATAAATCACATTACAAATATGGATTTTTTAAATTTTAGGTAACCTCTTCATTTAGTACTGCTTTTACTATAGGGAGTCGCGCATGAACCTCCTTAAGGATTCACATCTATAGATTCGGTTGTTATGGAGAATGTCTGGCTGGGATGATGGGAAATTGAACTATTTTACTTTTGCAGTCATAGATTATGGGATGATTTTATTCATGCTGTATTCAATATTTTAGTTTGAAAAAGTCTCTGTTGAAGCTTTTTCATGATGGCACCTATTTTTTTGTAAATTAATAAGCGCCATTATGAAGAACACGTGTTTTAAAAATGACAGCCAATTTTATAAAAAGTGGCATAACAATTGAGGTAATTCTGACCATAATTTCGCAATCACACACCGAAGGTCTACAGTTTACATTATAATTATAAAAAAAAGAATGACTTTTGTATAGATCTAGTCAACACATTTTATTTGCAAATCATTTTAAGTAAATTACACACAGTTAAATTTTAATTATGCTTCAAAATAATTATACAAATCATAAAGAACAATTTTAGTAATATGACTATTAAAAATTTTATTTTTTCATTAGGATAATCTTCCAATTATACCTTAACAAACATATATTATCCTTTGTTTGTAATTTCTTGCGTTTTCTTGCCAACATCCAATTTATTCCACTAAAAAAAAATGTTAAAATCTCACTCACCACACATCTACAGAAAAAAGTAGGAAGTGGCAGAATCAATAACAACAACGCGGTAAAAAGTGCGCAAAAGAAGGGACAGGAGGGCAAAAAAACGGGACAGCCGGTGTCGCGACAAAAAGAGGAAGTAACGTACTTTTGGCACGCGAGTAAGCGCGAGAGACGCTCATTGTTTCCTTCCTTCCGTGCACGCGCCACGGAGTTTTTCATGTGATCTGCTTTGTGCGCGCGTCGTGCGTATATTATGTGTCGCCGCGTTTTGTGTGGGAATAAGGCGGCTGAGTCCGGTGTACGCGTGTTGAAAAGTGAAGGATTGATTGTTGGGGAAATTGCGTGTTGTGTATCGCATTGCGTATTTTTAAATTGTTGGTGTGTAGATTACGACTTTGAATGAATACGTTGATTGAGACAATTGTTAACTTGTTTTTGTTAGAGATTTTTTCGCATCAATTGAAACGAAAAAGAAACCTATTTTATAATTTTACAAATTTAACAATTTATATCATGAAGATTGTTATGTTACCAGTTATTATCCTGAAATACTCCGACAACTGAGTATAAGATTTTTTTAGCAATTAGACTGTCGCAAACACCACTTTTGGGGTTCCGGAAAAATTCGGCACCTTATAGATAATGTATCAATTTTCCCAAAAAAGATCACTTTTTTCATGAAAAATTTTCGGTAGCCCAAAGTTTAATATTACATTAAAAATTGTAAACCTATTATCTTATATATGGGATTGTAAAACTGCGTAGATTCCGTCTACGAGATCTAAGCTACTTAGCTAAATGTCAGATCATTCACCAATGTGTCCAGGGGTGTACAAGTTCAGTTATCTTTGTATCACAAGTAATTAAAAAGAAATTACAAAATCTTTGAACTATAAAAAATTAATTTATTGCATTATTTTGACCTCTGATTAGCCTAATGCCAATACGATAGAACATTTTTATTGCGGTCTCGAATATATGCTAATTGGGTTACGTTATAGAGAAGTTCTCGAATAAACGAACAGATAGTATGAAAACATATTCATACTTCAATAACATTATTTTTAAACTTCATTTGATAATTTTATCATGTTTAAAGATAATATAAATACGTAATTTCGGTAAAATTGCCCCTATAGTCAGAGAACCAGTTGCAGTTCGTTCACAAGTTAACAGCATGTGCTAATCATACATTTTGACTTGATACTAATTACTTTGTATTGAATACATAATGCGTTAATTAAAAATTATCTCTAGTCTAATAAATTATACACCGGCTAAAAGGCGTTTATCTTTATGGTTTTACACGGCGAGATTTTTTAGGAGATTCATAACGAAAAATGAAAGGATATTAGATAATACCGCTATCAATTACTCTTTTGACGTGTAATTATGCAATCTATTGAGGTTCATAATAGCTAGTTTCATGACCCATAATTTTGTTATTTTATGAGAAACAAGACAACAATAGTACGCAAAATACACAAACTTTATCCTAAATCACTTTAACTATATGAAACTCGAAGCATTGCTCAACATTCGGCAAATATAACATTTTTTTCTTTACGATGTACGCGATACGCATGATTTACCTTGATTCAATATTTCTTTAATTCAAAGTACATATAACAAATATTTTGGTTGTACACAAACACATGAAACTTCATCAGTGCTCGTTTCCGGCAACAATCCTTCGCTCGTCCTCCTCGTCCACATTTAGAATTCACACGGCAACATCATGTAACTTACTTCTGTGGGCAGAGCTTTACAGGCTGACGGTGTCCCACTTCGGCACGGGCAACACAACGATTGCCAAGGCCAAGTCCGTGGCGGACCTCGACTACGCTGCCAATAACTTCGATCTCGCTCAGGGTGACATCCTCCTCCTCGAGTCGCCCGTCAAGTTCGGCCAAAATGATGTGCATGTGAGCTCTGGTCGAGCCATATATTATTCCGAGGAAGCCGGTGAGTTTTGATCGTTGATAACTTTAAGCGTTGGAGTTGAGTTTGCATGTGATGGTGTTAATTAAAGGTTTTAATAATAATTAAAGTGGTGTATAATATTATTACTAATAAAGTTTAAAAATATAATTTTTATAAAATATCTTCCATTATGAATTAAAGAAGAAACGGATAACTATACAGAAGTACATGAGAAAAAGTTTTTGTTTTCTTGTTTTGCAGATTGCTACTTGTTAACCTTTTTCCGTCAATGTCCACATAATATGTGGATTTAATTTTTTATTTAATTTTTTATTGTGCCGTCATCTTACATAATAAGTGAAAAATATCGTATGAATTAAATTCCTCAGGTGAAATACTGCAAATATACTTGTCGGTTTTATTCATTACGAATTAACACTGGTAGAAAATTAACGATATTTTATAGCTAATCTGTTAATCAAATGGAAATATTTTTAACACAAATTAATATGTGACAATACTACAATATACCTGAAAGTACTACTAATAGTTGAAATATCAATTTTATTAACCGTAAATGGTTCAATTTACTTTAAATTAATACGTAATTATCAAATAATATTGTTTTTAGCCGAAAAGTTAGCTAAAAAATGGGTAATTTATGGTTAACATTTCTACCAGGAAATGTATAATCTAATTATTATACACTTAAAAATAACAAAATTTGCATTTTTATTAAAATAAGTCGCACGGGAAGAGGTTAATTTCCTACATTGGTTTTTATTTATTTTTATTTTATTGATAAACGGGTAATAAGGTACCCTTAACATACACCATAAAGGTAATTTAAATATTTTTAATACATATATTATAAAATTTCGTAAAATAAAAATAATAAAGTAAAAGAAAAGATCACTTGCAAAAGATAACTACTGAAAAATTAATTTTTTCTCTCAAACAATAAATAAAGATTTCTCTTAAGGGAATCGATGAAATAATGAGTACACAAAATAATTTAATTCATTCTGTGCAACGTTTCGGTAATACAATTATTACCTTTATCAAGCACATATTATTTGGTGTAGTCAAGGGTATAAAGTATGGAATAATTATAAGCACAAGTATTGATCTCCAGTCCTTCTTACTACTCAATACTTGTGCTTATAATTATTCCATACTTTATACCCTTGACTACACCAAATAATATGTGCTTGATAAAGGTAATAATTGTATTATCGAAACGTTGCACAGAATGAATTAAATTATCTTGTGTACTCATTATTTCATCGATTCCCTTAAGAAATACAATGAACATGGGTGATAAAGTCAACTACAATAAATAAAGATGTAATTCGAATTCATGTCAAGTTTACTTCCTGATCACAGCATTGTTATGTTTTAAACATTTAAGTTTCATAACTGATTATTTCGACTAACAATACGTACAGCACATACCTACCATTTAACTCTCTGGCACAAATAACGCATGAATCAAGTATACGCCAGTAAAGACGTTTGAAGAAAAAGTCGTCTGCCGATGTCCGGTTCTGCGGCTTCTTCTTAGCATTTTTAAAGACGAGTGAAAATCGCTTCGTCTGCTTTTTGCCTTTGTATTCTGAAAGAAGAGCGCTTCTCGAAAAGCAAAGTGTTACAACCTTAAAACAAGGCCCAAACTATAAAAAATACACCCTGCAAAATAATTGTTCATTTTATATTTATTTTTGCTACATATATATTCACGCTCTTAATTTCCAATAAAAATTTTTTCTGAAAAATCCTCCGTCCGCTAATCCTCTTGAATTACCTCTAACGAACGAAAACTACGAAAAAAAACCCTAACAACCCGTAACCACATGCTCTCGTTATCTCCTTCTCTATCTCAATTAGTCTCCTCTCGTCCCGTCTTCTTCATTACGTATTATACTTTTTGCGCAGACGGCGAGAAGATCGCGCGAGTGCTGCGCGAGTGGCTGATGCGGCACTCGGCGCTGTCGCTGACTCGCGACGCTCTGACCCAGCCCACCGAGTACAGCCTCGACGTGGAGAACAGACGAAGGTTCCCCGCGAGTCCGAGCTACGATGTGCTCTTGACGTTCGTCAATCCAGAGCCTGAGCAGATGACTGTGGATCGGATGTTGGCTGGGATTGCGCAAGGTATATTATATGGGGGAAGTTACTAGATTTCTTTTGGGGATATAAGTCTGGTGATTGGCTTGGTTTTTTTTTAAATTATTTCTAGATTTGCAAACAAATACTTAGTGTAGTTTTGAATGTGTATCGAAGGTAGCTTTTTTAATACTATTATCTCCCATTGCAAATATTCGTCTAATGTTTACAATTTTTCTTGAAATTGCTTTTACAAACTCTAATGATGTTTTATTCACCTTAAGAATATATCGTTTTTCCCAAGTATGTTACTTTCCAAAGATAATTTCTCGCTCCACTTTGAGTTAATTTTTTGCTTCCAGCGAAAAATGTGTCGAAAGCTTGCGTTCTACTTTCGAGCAAAATAAAATGGTTGTATGATGAAAATAAGTAGTGTTCAATGAAGATCTAAAGTTGAATTACGTTTTTAAACTGCTTAGTTGAACTGAGAAAAATGATGAAGTCAATTGAACAAAAAATGCGATCAAACGAGTAACACTTTAGAATCAGAGATATTTTTTGTTGGAATAAAAAGCTTTGGCTATCTATAGTGTCATAATAATTATAGTTTATAAAAAAACCAGTTGTAATGCGATATGATGATATGACATAATTAAATGTATTTTCAATCGGTTTTTAATTATGTAAGCATCTTCATTTTTTTTATATTCGAATATCAATATAATATTATATCATACATCTAATTACGTGAACGGTATTGAATATAAGTCGAAAGAATTTTTTCATTACCTTTTTTTTTATCTTTTATACAACTTATGTCGTCAGTTTTGCTTCACATTTATAGATTTGAAATTTTACAAGGTCATTTGAAAAAAATTTTCTTTTAATTTAAAATCTATAATCAATTAAAATTTCATGATATAATCAAATTAAACTTCCAAAGTTTTTTTTTTACAAGAAACTTTTTCTTATCCACAAAATCAAACGTTTACAAAAACAAACGTCTTGATTGACTTAATCGAGACCCATTGTCAAATCACTGGTGCATGAAATCGTGCTTAATCTTGTTTTCTTATCTAACAGCCGGAAGCTCATGCGGCGATCCTCATTGTACCAGTACTTATAAACAATTAAGGATACCTTCATTGCTTTTCCGGATGTAATAATCTGAATAATGCGCAGCAACAATTACGATTTTATCGTCAACCAAAAGTTGACCTACTGCGCACTAGGCGATCGCAGCGTGAAATGAGGAAATGGAAATAAGAGATAATGATTTTGACCTTAAATTTCATTAATAATTTTCTAATTATGATGACAACCAGTATAAGTTTATCCAATGTGATGGATATTCTAAATGAAATATTAAAAGTCGACAGTTTTTTCGAGAAACTGATATAGGTATTAGAGTATACTTATTTATTGAATGATTTTGACCCCGATATTAAAACACCGATAAGACTTTTACCTGAGTTTGTTATCCATCAAAAATGACGAAATGGCAGCATATATTGACGATAATTTTCTTTTTTCTGTACATCATAACGGTATACGAGAAAAATGTCCAGCCATTAATCGGTGACGAAGCGCTGCACAAACGTAAAGTTTTGAAAAGAGGAAACAAAACTATAGAAAACGAATTTTAGAATATATGGGATATCATGAAATTCATACGTATCAGTTTTTGCTAACTGTTAATGGACATATTTTACGTACTTCAATACATAACTTCACAATAGCATAATTTGGATGGGAATAAAATGCTTTGATTTTAAAACAAGCAAATGTAAGCTCACCTTCTCTTATCTTATTTTCATCTTGAATGCTATACATGTTCGACTTTTTTTGTCTGAACCATTCCTTGTTGAAACAAGGAAATTATTTTCTAGTAATTTTTCAAGCGCTATACTTATAACGTTACTACAAAAAACCGTGACATAGAGTGGAATCCAATATTTTCCTCGTCTATTATATACCATACAAGAAAACTAAAATTTTTAACCTTTTTGAGGAAAACAGATACAGATCAAACTTTTCCCCTTTAAAACAAAATTTACATATACAATGTAAGTCTAAGGCAATTATCCCTTTTTCAACTAGTGCTAAGCAAACAATATTCCCTTTCTAAGACTTCATCGAACCATTCCTGGACGAGCTCTCGATCATCGCCAACTTCTCGGTGAAGTCGCAGTGGCTGTACCTGTTGCCGCTGGGCGTGAAGCCGAAACACGTGCCCGATGGCTCGAGGGCGGGCCGGCACTACGCCCTCCCTGAGGACGTGCTGACGCAGATCATTACGCCGCTGGAAAAGAAACTCGGTGAGATTTACATTAGAGTGTAATGTAATGATAATAATGAGGTTTTTGTTAGATGTAATAAGCTGTAGTGGAAGGTCCACTGTGTATGTTTCATTGATCAAGATTCTCGAGTCTTGCCTTTTACGTGGCAAGGTTTATTTTTGGATGCATCAAGTGTGAATATATAAGTTTTGTCTTTGTGAGACGTATGATTTATTATTATGTAAGACACGAGTATAATGTCTGTTAGAATTCTGACATTTTGGACTAGTGCCATTTTGGTCCTCTGCGGAAAGTGGCTACTGCCTCGTAATTTGTCGAAAGATTCTGGGGAAATTAATTAATTAATTACTTATTTAGCTTTCCTGAACAATTTTTCATGTCAATTAAAAATTTCGTTCGATAGATAATTTTTATGCTTTATTTGCAACAAATATAGTAGTAATGCTCACGTTAACTATAATAAATAGTATTAATGTGTAATAGAAACAGAGTTCTCGTGGAAAAATATTTTACATATTATATGGGTAAACAAGTACGTTATTCGAGAAGTCAATTAAATTTAAATTGTTCACGACAGCTAATTGCGCCTATGAACATAGCTATTTATAAAATTAATCATACAAATAACTGCCAACTAATATAATACACATCTGCATGAATAATTCATAATAATTAAACCGTGCTGCGTAAACTTTCCCCGATAACCCAAACCAACGCATTCAAACACCGATATCACCAACAAACCAATTAATTTCCACGCCGCCGCTGCAGCGTCACAGGTCAGTCTGCACCCAACGATAAATCTGGTCACTTACGTCGTGCCCTGTAACGGCGCGCCTCTGTACATCTACGCGCGCAACGGCCGCCGACTGAACAAGGACCAGGACTTCGAGGCCTTCCACTCGCCAAGGTGAGAGAAAGAACTTATGCCGTTGCTTTGCAATTTGCGAATAACTGTTGGCGTTTTTCTGTTGCGACGGTGAATGTATATCTTTGCAGATGGGGCGGCATGGCGCTGGTCAATCCGCCCGCCGAGTTCTGCGAGCGGAACAGAAATAACACCGAGGTGTTCATGCCGAGCGAGGAGGCCACCGTTGGCGTGTTCTTGCAGCAGCTGAGACTGCTGTTGGGGATACCGGATAAGGTAAGAGTTTTGGTGGTTTGTAAAAGTCGCGGTGTTTGATTTTCGGAAATAGCAGATTGTTATAGTTGAAAAAAACGTTATTTTTTTTCAAATCATGATAAGTGTAATCGACAGTTAAGAATGCGCATTTCATTTTTGAAAAATAAAACTCATTTATTTAACTTGTTACATATAAATCTATAGTTGGGAACTACCCGCGTAAAAATGGTTTTGTATAAGCCAATATATTACCCATAGTACGGACAGAGTATTGGCAATATATGGGCCATAGTCACCACATATCTGGCTCGTATATAGCCACGGCGCCGGAGCCAATATCGGCCATAATATTTCCCATATACCATATATGAGTATTATATGGGAAATAGCTTTAAAGATGTGGCCAATATTTAGCTCCGGCGCCGCAGCGACAATGACGCATATCTTGGCCATACATAAATATCAGTTTTTTTTTACGCGGGTACTCTTAAGTGGTCAGAGGCATGTTTAAAATTCTGTTGTATAAGTGCCTATTGAAACTTCAAATATACTTGTAACAAGTAAATTCCTATCCTCTTTTAAAAAAGTGATGGAGGAAATCTGTCATCACAATAAGACTGTTTTGATTGGTTGTTGCTGGCTCATTTGATTGGTCTATATAGAATAAGCGCCAAAATCGAATATGTTTGAATTTTGAAGATTGAATTCTTGACTTTGAATATTTAAAACTGAATAGTATAAGAAAAATTTCATGATTTTATTTATGAGACTTACGTTATTATCGTATAATTTAAACTATTTAAAACAAACTTTTAAAATGAAACTTGATCATGTTCATAACCTCAAAAACAAAAAAACAAAGAGATAAATGATACGCGCGAAGCGCGCTAAAAGTAGCTAGTGTCATAAACAATCCAATAAACTAATTGTAAACAAACATTCCCGCACACACGTCATCATACGCAGAAAACCCCAGCTCAATAAATCTGAATTGAACAATTCATTTAAACGACATCCAAGAACAACAACTCGTCAAAGTCAAAAACATCAAGCTATTTACATACACCAAACAATTATATCCAGGTCCCAATCGCGGGAGCGACGATAGCACCTCTGATCGGCCTAAAACCACGCGACTGGGAGATCGACGACCTGCTGCGCGTGCGCTCGATCGAGCAAATCACCTCCGCCAAGCTCACGCTGCAGTCGCTCGCCCGCCTTCTTCGCGAGATCAGCAACATCGTCATCACCGATACCGTCGGCAACCGCATCAAGGACGCGCTCACCCTCATAGAACTGTCGGCGAGGCTGCTCGACGAGGGCGAACTCACCGGTGGATTTCTAGCGAGCAAGAAGGCGTTCGTCAAGTCCGAAGCGGCGTTCACAGATCCGTCGTTGCTCGCGTTGCTGTACTTCCCCGATGATCAGAAGTGAGTTGTTTTGGACGAGAGATGGGGATCGGGGTTGGGTTTGGGAAGTTATTTTTTATTTTTTTATTTTTTTTTTTATGATTACAGATTGGACGTGTACGTTTATCTTTGTTCGTCATACTTTGAATTATTTTTTTCGTCCTTGAAACAAATAATAATTTACTTTTTGAATATTATTAAAAAATGTATGTTACATTAGGTATGTTTTTTTTGTTTGTTTTTTTTTTCATTTTTTGTTACGTAATTTTTATTTTCGTTAGTTTTTCCTATTCATTTTAGGTGTATCTCATATACATTTACTAGTTCATTTGAACTTTCTTATAAAAAAAAAATTCAATGAAATTGAACGTGCTTTTATTTCTGACTGCACTATAACCCTTTGTGGCATAGTGGTTAATATATTAGCCATATATCTGGAACTCGTTTTTTTTTTTACTTTTCAGGCACAAAATACTGTTTTTAACATTTTTTTGTGATTTTACTGTTATTTTTGTTTATTAATTTTGTTGTATAAATAAACAAATTCCTAAATAGTGTTGTCCTCCAGAAAATGTATGCCACAAAAGGATACTGGCCACTTCATTGACCCGAAACGGGACAAAGATATCATTTTATTCCATTTTATACTTTATTCCCTCAAAACAGGGACATATAATTTTATATGTCCCTCAAAACAGGGAATACTTACTTGAGTAGCGGCCGTTTTTCAGTTTTTATCGCCCGCTAAAAAGTTTTCGGAAATTTAAAAAAAAAATCCTCGATAATTGTTACAAAATATGTTGAAAATATTTTAAATCGACCTTCAAAAATAAATTTTGTTGTCAGAAAATGTTAACTAAATAAAAATTAAAAATACTCCAATCAGCGCCTGGTTGTCGTGTATAAAAAAGGTCACATATTAGCCCAGCTTTATATTAAAAAAATGCGAAAAAGTGGACATGCGTTACAAAAAATATGGTGTGCACCAAGGGCTTTTTGACCTCGTGTGATTGCAGTACTCGGTCTAAAAAAGATCACGTTACGCTGTTGGCGCACTATGTACTATTATGTTCCTGTTGTGAGGGAAATAAAGTACTTTATTTTCCTCTCAACACAGACTAAGTAAATTTTTTCTATTTTCACATTTATAATGAATTTGAATGAAACTAATGTAGTTCCACGTTTCCAAGTCAACAAAGTGGACACAGTTGAGTCAGGAATAAAGTTCTATAAGATGCAACACGGAAGTAAAGTCGATTATTCCCACGGGTGATTACTGCCCTCGCTTCGTTTGATCAATAAACCAATCCGCGGGAATAATCTGCGACTTTACTCGCTTGTTGCATAATGTACTATTATACATACGCACCTTGAAAAATTACAAATTTACTATCTATATGATTTTTTAAAACTTTTAATAAGAATAGTAGACTATTTACTTATTTTTTTTTAGATAACAAATTATGAATGTAAAAATATATAAAAATATACAATAATCATCATTGATGTTTTTTTATTCTTTCAGGTACGCTGTATACATTCCGCTTTTCTTACCAGTCATGATACCAGTACTTTTTTCGCTGAAGAATATAAAGAATTATTTGTTTTGCTTCGATAAACCAAATCAGGATTAATAAAAGAGATTTGTTGTACCTATTTATAAAAATAAAAAATTTTTATCAAACGTTTTTGATTCCTTTACTATTTTGAATTCATAGAGTATTCAATGTAAGAGGGCTAATAAAAATGTACACTTTAAAAATCAACAATTTTGTAAGCTATAAATTATAATGTTTTCTAAAGTTTATTGTTTTTTAATAGTTCATATTGCTTGAGTATTCATTTGTTTTCAAACAATGTAAAATTTTTTAAACAATCCTCTTTTCGCAATAACTGTATACTTGTCTATCGTACATCAGTCGACAAAGTAGATTCCCGATCATCAATCGTATACCGTACACGTGTGCTGTGCGCGCGCAGTTCGCGATCAGATGTGTGATTGTGTGCCGTGTCGTCTGTTATGTGTGCACGCCATAGGCTTGGTCAGAGGGTAAACGAAAAATGGAGTAAAGCTGCGCTCCGAAGCCACTTTTCTCCCCGCGTCTCGTGATATTCTCCGTCAATTCATATATACCCGCTGCCATGGCCGAGTTACTGCTAGACCCGAATATTCGCGGCTGGGTTTTCCTGCCCATCGTCGTTATAACCTTTTTGGTGGGGATTATCAGGCATTATGTGTCGATTTTGCTTTCCTCCCAGAAGAAGGTTGAGGTACACCAGGTGCAGGACAGGTAATAGCGACTCATTTTTTGGCTGTTTTGCATTTTTTGGTTAGGTGTAATGTTTACTTAATTCTCATAGATTTATAATTGTATTAGAGAAGTGTAGAGGTAAAAATTTTCTGAAATTAGGTTTTTATTTACATTTTGTTTATTTGCATTCAAAAGATATTTTTATAATGTCAATATTGTGTTAACGAGGTAAGGATTGATATTGAACATCTTTTAATTCATCTTTTATTGGATTTGTTTTTTAGCCAAGTCATGATACGCTCAAGATTGCTTAGGGAAAACGGACAGTACATTCCAAAAACTGCATTTCTTGCAAGGAGGCATTTCTTCAACAATGAGGAAACTGGTTACTTCAAGACACAAAGAAGAGCACCAGTTTCCCAAAACCCCATGACAGATCCTAGCATGATGACAGACATGCTTAAAGGAAATGTTACTAATGTTATTCCTATGGTGCTTATTGGAGGCTGGATAAACTGGATGTTTTCTGGCTTTGTTACAAGTAATATATCTTATGCAAACAAACTTTTACAGGAAAAAATTTGATATATGAATAATATTTTAATGTTTTATTCAATTTTATAGCCAAAGTACCTTTTCCGTTGACTCTCAGATTCAAGCCAATGTTGCAAAGAGGCATAGAATTAGCAACCCTTGATGCTGCTTGGGTTTCATCAGCCTCATGGTATTTCCTTAATGTTTTTGGTCTGCGATCAATTTACACTCTAGTCCTTGGAGAAAACAATGCAGCTGATTCATCAAGACTTCTGCAAGACCAAGTCTCAGGAGCAGCTATGTCAATGCCCCCAGATCCAAAAGCAGCTTTCAAGTCTGAATGGGAGGCACTGGAAATTTGTGAACACAATTGGGCATTGAATGGTGTTGACGGTGACTTGCTTGGTCTGAAAAATAAGGGTGACAGTGCTGACAGTATGTACTGCCAGAGTAAATCAAGTTAATGAACTTTGTAGTTTATGTAATTATCTACAAATTACAATTAATTAATTCTTAATAACTTAAGAAGGTGAAACATGTTTGAAGATGTTTGTATGTTTACAATGAAAAAAATCATCAAGATGAAATATAACTACTTGTAATAAAATTTATTTTAGAAAAATATTCACATTTGCGCTTAACTTTCTAATCTTATGGAATTCCTTTTACATCACATAAAAAACACATTATAAATAATTTCATGTTAATAAAATAATATTTACATCAGAACAATGAGTCTAAGAATTATTTGGTAACAAATTTGGGTATAAATCAGTTCTTCTATGTTGTTCATTTGGCATGTTTCTTCGGACTTTATTTACAATATCTAAATCTATTTCTGCAACTGCTATTCCTTGTTTCTCCATACATTGTGCAATGACTGTTCCCCATGGATCAATTATCTAAAAAATTAATTTCATAATTTTGATTTGCTTATTTACTATAAAATTTGTATTATTAAACATGCAATATCATTTTTTGTGTCTTTACCATGGCATGACCCCAGCTAACTCTTTTTTTATTATGTGTTCCCACTTGAGCAGCTGCAACTACATAGCATTGAGTTTCAATTGCTCTAGCTCTTAGCAGAACTTCCCAATGCGCTGCTCCTGTTTGATATGTAAAAGCTGAAGGGAATGTTAAAATTTGAGCTCCCATATTTCGAAGACAAAATGACAATTCTGGAAAACGCATATCATAACACTGGAACATACAATTTTTCATATTATATGTGATTAATGAAATTGTACATTTATATGAAAGAAAGATTTACAATGCTTAAGCCTATCTTTCCAATTGGCGATGATATTGGAGGTACAATATCACTCCCCTTTTGAACATAATCAGATTCCATCAACCTGACACCAGTTTCTTTATTCTCCATATCAAACAAATGGATTTTTCTATATGTTGATACTAATTCTCCTTTGTTATTAATTATAATATGAGAATTTTGAGTTTTACCTTTATCTGGTAACTGCAAATAATGTTATCAATTACTATTAATCATAATAATACAAGATATTTGATTTTATAAATTAAAAGTACTTGATTAAATAACATAACATAATAAATAACACAATAAATAACATACAGCTTCATGAACTCCACCAAGAGAAAGCCACATATTTTCTCTTTGTGCAAGCTCTTGATAACGCTGTACTGTTCTACCATCTAATGGTTCAGACATCGATACAGCATCAGCTTTATTATCAGCTAGATAGTCACATGCCTCGGGTAAAAAAGCAATCTGAAAAACTCATTCTTGAGAAAAACATCAACAATTTTATTAAAAAAGTTATTTGAAGAAATCTCATACACAAGCATTTCTTCGTTTGGCTTCTGCTACCAAATTACTGACAGCTTCAAAGTTCTTTTCCTTGTCAGATGTGGAAGTCATCTGACAGACTGCAACAAGTGGATTCGACATTGTGCTCACTTGAAGCTTCGATATTTTTGGACTGAAAGTCAATAAACAAAGAATAAATGATTGTGAATTTTGAAGAACACAATACTTTTATAGAATCCAAAAGAGTGTAAAAAAGTGCAATAATTACTTTAGGTTTTCGCAAAGCTTGAAAGACACCGTTTTCGAACATGCTCGAATCATTCTTTCAACTGTGCGAGATAATTTTTATTTAATTTTGCGGACAAAAATTTGCAGTTGATAAGCGTCAGCTGATATGCTACCTCCTAACCTCAAAGAGATCTTGTTATTTATCTTATTACAGTCTTAAATAAGTTTGTATAAACTCTACTTCAAAACATGATTTCACGGTGATTCAAACTTATTTACCTATTTTACTAATATTTTCTTCAACAGAAAAACAATTGTCCATATATAGACAGCAGAAACATTTAAACTTCCCACCCACACCAAGTTATCATTGTTGCCACGCCACTGTGTCCAACTTGTAGTTTCCAAAGCTCATACAAACAAGCACGCCAAATCTTTGTCGCACACGTCAGCTGCTATACCGTTGTATGTACTCTTTTATATGTCATGAAATCACGAATAGTCTCGAAAGCATGATAAGTCGTGCGTGCAGGGTAATTTTATCATTTGTTGCGGAAACTTTTAACGTTATCGTCACTTAATTGTGCCCGCAGCGATTGACATCCGACTAGTTTGATTTCTAAAGTAAAAAGAGTTACAGCTATAAGCTGAAAAGAAGAAAAGATGAATAGCTATTCGGATTCAGCCCTCGTCAGACCTTTTCGGAGTATCTTCAGAATTGTTGGAGCACTTTTCGACGCTGCTTATTATTTGTGAGTACCATAATGATTTTTGTAAGTTGAATGCTTTTTTTTGTAATGGCAAACGTGTCATGAAAGTAAATCTAAAGCACGTTCGAATACGTAGTATATTTGTTTACGTATGCTGCACATAACCAACAATATCTTTGGCTTTGGCATATATACACACACACACACACACACACACACACACACACGATTATACATACGAGCTTTTAGGTAGATTGTGATTCAAATTACTTTTTATCTTGCCATGTTATAATTTATAATTAAAAATTTTAATTTTGTTATATTTTGTTTTGTTTTTATAAATAATTTATACTTTTTTCAGTGTCGACACGTTGATCCATCCCTCTACTGATGCACGGAACAGACGTTTAACAGGGTATAACGTATAAGTCAAAACTACTTTTTGATTCAATTAAAAAAAAAATAATTTATTTTCGATACTCGTGCGCAAAGCTCGATTTTGCACACGCTTGACAAAAAACGTGTACTCAAAATCTAGCTTTCCACACGTCGTATCAAAAAATACTGTACGCTACATGTTCGGGAAAGAGATTTTCGTCTCATGTGTCTTTCCACCCTGGTAGCGTAATGTACTATTTTTTTCCGCTTCTTAAAAGGATATTATTTTTATTTGTAAAATATGACAATAATTACTTATGAAAAATGTTTGTAGATAAATTTTGTCTAAATCAAATTTTAATTTGGTTTATTTTAAAAAAAAAAATTTTATGTGAAAAATCGTTGGAAAAATATTTATTAAAATAAAATATAATTATTATAATTGTATAAATTGAACTTTGAAACTAAGAAAATATTTTCTTATTTTAGCTCGGGTCAATCAAGTGGTCCCAGGATAGGTGGTTTTAGATCATCTAATTATGGCAATGCACCAAATATGAGTGTTGGTGGTTGCTCTACTTGCAGTTAAAATAAGATCTAACTCCTAAATTAATTGTAATATAATGTATTAATATTTTTCTAAAAATTATATTTTAACGCATAACTTTATTAAATATAAGTAACACCAATATGAGTTATACAATTTTTTTTTTATATAAATTATTTCATCATTTATATTTTATTCAAAATAAAACAATTTTGAAGACTTTTTCAAAGTAATTTCAGCGTTTTATAAAAAATTGATTCTCGCAAAAATTTTTATTAAAAAAATACTTTATAATCTCTAACAGTGTTGTAATCCTTTCATGCCCAATTAATTATTCTATGTGATTTCATTTGAAACATAAGATCATGTTATACTTTTAATTGTATTAAATAATAGTATACTATTTTTCCTCACATCGAGGCCGAAAATGCCATATTTCTGTTTCAGAGCCGGGCGGGAATGAGTCACTTTCGGCCTGGTGTGAGGAAAACCTTTTTGAACTATCAGAGTTCAATTTTTTAATGGTCTTTTTCAATAAATTACTACAGGCACAACAGTTAGTGAATTACAGCATTAACATATTCAGCATAAATCGCAAAATGATCTTGAATATTTCATTTCTTTACTTTAGAATTCAAAACTAAAAATAAATCACATCAAAGTAAATTAATGTACGTAATTCAACAAACAATAAAAAAATGCCTTTCTAATTCATGAACTAAATTGATTACTGTAAAAATAAAAAAAAAAACCTTCATGAGCACAAAAGGATCAGATAGTTATCGCATCGTACCATAAAAAAAAAAACTTTTCCTATTTGATCTTCGTGACGAGGCCTGCAGCGATGGTTGTCCCATCGATCCTGAGCATGACTCTGCCGAGCTGCTTCACGTCCTTGTGCAGCTCGACGCAGATCGGCCTCTCCGTTGCAATCTCAATGATAGCGCTCGAGTTCTTCAGCAAACAACGTGGCCTCTTTTTCGTGACCTCGCCCGTACTCCTATTCAACTGAGCTACGAGTTTGCTTATGGTCGCGGGCTCGACGAGTGACTGTTGATGCAGCACCACAGGCATACCGTTCGTGAGCGGCATTTTAATAGCGAATACGACAACGTGGGCCTGGAAGCAGCTCGCCACGGGTACCGGATTGTGCGGGCTGCACACGATGTCGCCGATCGTGAGGTTCTGCTGGTCTATGCCTGAGAGGATCAGGCAGACCTGGTCGCCCGCGAATCCGTATGATACGTTGTTTTCATCTATCTGGATAGCTGTGGAGATAGCATTGTTTTTCAATAAGTGAAAGTTGTTATAGAAAAAAAATAGTTTATTTGGAAAAGGCGGACATCAAACGAACCAATGAATAAGCGAATATTATTTTTTATTAGCCGACGTTTCGGGAGCGTTAGATATACTCCCCTCTTCAGGGCTACAAGATATGTAAAAATGGTAAATGTACAACGTCATGATATTTTTTTAAATAAAAAAAAAAAAAAAATATCATGACGTTGTACATTTACCATTTTTACATATCTTGTAGCCCTGAAGAGGGGAGTATATCTAACGCTCCCGAAACGTCGGCTAATAAAAAATAATATTCGCTTATTCATTGGTTCGTTTGATGTCCGCCTTTTCCAAATAAACTTAAATATCACGAACGTACTTTAACGAAAAAAAAATAGTTTTTTAATGTGATTATGGGTACCTTTGACTACGGCAGGTTCGTTGCGAGGCAGAACGACAACTTTGTCGCCGACTGAAACCATGCCAGTTTCCATGTGTCCGGAAACGCTAAATCCAGAACCGACGTTCTTGAATACATCGTTCACGGAGAACCGGAATGGCTTGTCCACGGGACGTTCGGGACATTTGAAACTGTCTATGACTTCGATGAGCGTAGGACCTGTGTACCTAGAGAGCAATAGCACGGATATTTAATAAACTGACGGCATACAATTTTCATAGAAACTAGTGAAATTGACTTACCAACTACTAAGTTCGGGTGACGAAGCCTTCTTAACGATATTCTCTCCCATCAGCCCGCTGCACGGTACGTACGTCACAGCGTCCCTAAAGCCCACCTGCTTCAGGAAGGAGCCCATCTTGTTGACGATTTCGTTGAACCTCTCCTTGGACCAGTTTACCGTGTCCAATTTGTTAATTACTACTGCTATTTGATTTACACCTGAAACGAAAATAAAAATTCACGTCACTTCTCGTGAATCTTTTAAGTACCTACATTTTTTTTTACAAAATTGCGGAGTTTTCACCTAGAGATCGCAATAACAGAGCGTGTTCCCGAGTCTGACCGCCGCTATCGAAACCAGTCTCGAACTCTCCCCTCGTCGCGTCGACGACTAATAGGGCAACGTCGGCCTGCGTCGCGCCCATTATCATGTTCGGTATGAAATCCTTGTGGCCGGGAGCGTCGAGCAGAATGATGGACTTACTGTTTGTTTCGAATTTCGAGTGGCCGACGTCCATTGTGATACCGCGCTCTCTGGAAATAATAATTATACTTAGATTATTTGTATTCTTTAACAAAATAATCTTTTGCATATTAGATATGCTGAATTTCCTCTTTGATAACAAATGAATTCTTTTAATAAATAAGAGTATAATAAACAAATGACGAAGATAATTTGGAATTAAAAATTTTCATTTTTAAATAAAGTGCGTGCGATTCGATTTTTTAAGTCAAGCCATGCATGAAATCGTTATCACTACCCAATGTTAGTAGGGCATTTTACGCACGGCAACAAACACGGTACTTTTCTTACTTGTTGTGTAATGTATTACTTTTCAAAAAAGAGCGAGAAACTTGACCTTTTGCACTCAATACAAAAGGTTTCGATCATCGCACTAATTTTGTAATGAACTATTACTTTTGTTATTGAAATCAATTATTTAATCCATTTCCAAAACGATTAAAAAATAAATTTACATAGCATAAGGCATCCCTGTTATCTTAAAAATAACCAAAATTTCCAAAGGACATTACCTCTCCTCGCCGGTTTCGTCGAGCACCCACGCATAAGCGAACGACTGCTTGCCGATCTTCTTGCTTTCCTGCTGGTACTTGTGCATCAGCTTCTGTGACACTTGGCCGAGATCGCAGAGCATCCTACCCAGCAGTGTGCTCTTACCTGCGTCCACGTGGCCAACGACGATGAGGTGAAGCTGTTCCTTGCAACCTTCGCGTTTACTTTTGTAAATGGCCAGCGCATCGCGTTTCTCCTCGATCGTCTTCACACGAGGCTCCACTTCGGGTTCCGATGTGGCCGGCGACTGGCTTCGCGATGTGTCTGACTTTGACTGGATTGATTAGATATTATTAGAGAAAGAAATTTTGAATGACTTCTATAGGGTATTTATGAAAAGGTGATTTTGAAAAATCGAAATATGATAGTAAATATGTTTTTTGAAAAATATAATACTTACTTTGTTGGCTAAGGCTGCAACTGTGGTTTCTTTCCTTCCTTTATGATTAGAATCTTCTCTTGAAGATGGATCTGGTGAATTCCTCTCCGAGGCTGGACTCTGTGATCTGGGTGTTGTGAGGAGATCTGTATTTTCTGTTTTGCTCACATCGAATCCCTTGACTATACTCTTAGAAGCTGTTGGAACTACTTTTACAGTTGGTTTTGCCCTCTGTGGCACTGCTATTGGCAATGTTGATTTGTTTCCTGCTATAAAATCTTATTATGAATGGTTGGTTCGAAAAGGTTCAAAACTTATTCTACTTATTTACATAAAAATAATTAATTCACAGTTACATAAGAAATATTACTGTGCATCAGATTTTTTTCTGGTCAATGTACGTTGACAATAAGCAAATTTTAAAAGTCCATCATACTTTGAAAATGTAAGTTAAATACTAAACATTCTTGTAAAATAATAGCAACCTAAAAATAGTACATATTAATATTGGTATATAAATGGAGTATATAAAATAAAATAGCTAAAACTTAATATTACCTATAAACACTGCTGATTTTATAAAATGCAAAATTTTTGATAACACAAAGAAAAATGTAAAGTACAAGTATGTTGATAAATAAATCATTGATGTGGTTTTATATAAAATATCTGTATATTTTTGTAAAGAAATATATATTTACACTACTTTATATATACTTCTAATCGCTATTTAATAAAATAATAGATTAAACAAGCTTGTCAAACTATCATTATTAAGTCAAAACTAGGGGGGCCGCGCCACCCTGCGAACTATCACGCGCCAACCTCCTGCTGTTTATAGGCACGACCGCACTTCTCAGGAAAATCTTGTATTTTTGTGTAAAGTCAAATCCTTGAACAATAATCGACTATTTCAGGTGTATTTAGACATTAAAAATCATTTCTATAGATCTAACTCGTTAGGAATTGGCTGTACATGAAAATGTTAAATGGGAAAAAGTTTTGTTTTATTATAATCTACAACTTTTACATTTAACATATTTGTGTAAAGTTAAATCCTGTCAAGTTATAGCAAAAAATCGTTCATTTTTAACCTTTTTAGTTGTTTTTCGCAGTTGTATTGGCAAATATTGCTCGTAGAAAAAAAATGCCCAACAGGAAAAAGGTGTCTTTTAATTAGTTTTAGCAGATAGATGTGTAGATATTAACTTAAAATTAATTTTTCTAGACATTATGCTTAAAAATCAATTTTTTGAAATTTTTCTTTGCCCTCGTATTCCTAAACTTTTTCATCGCTCTTTCTCAGTAGAGGACCACTGGGTAGGTACAATTAAAGGAGCATTTGTTCGCAATTCTGATGAAATCGATCGGAAATTCATTGAGATAATCAGGTAACTTGATTACATACGGACGTACAGACATACATACATTTCAGAAAACGCTTAAAACGCATTCACTCTGAGTGCAAAATGGTTTTTACACATTAAATTTTCAGTATTTGAATTCCGACAATTTTTGCTCTGGTGAAATTATAAGGCTCTCCCGAGTAGCGGTCGTACCTACAAATTAGTAACAAAAACAAAAAGAAAATTTTTCAGTATAAATTATTTGCCTCATTGAAATTAACTGTAATTTTAATAATTTATCATATTTAAAATATATATGATCCCTCATTTACAATTTTATACAAATTCATTCTATCTTCTTTCCTATTATTCGTCTAGTAACTAAAGTGTCTGGTGATGGACTTGAAAAATTAAAGTGTATCACTGATTTTAATTCTTCTCCAGATTTTTTTATCTGTTTCCTTGTGTAAGGCATATGTCTTCTATAAGTTTTACACAACACTTTACCAAATGATGACATTGCTTTTTGTGATACAATAAAGTTATTTATGCAATTCAAGTGACATTCATTTCTAATAGACTCTATTGTAGATTTTAAGCAATTATTGAACTTTCTGTTACAGTTAGTATCTTCTAGTTTTTCCTTTTTTATGTTTTGAGGATAATCACTTAAGTCCATTTCAGTTTTAATAACTATATTGGGATCTAATTTTTCTTGAAGGTTTAAATTGGAAACATCCTTCAAAATCGAATCAGGGGTATATTGTGATTCATCATTTAAGAATTTTTCTTTTTTAACTTTAGAAATGTCAGGAATAATGAAACCAGATGGTGAATCAGGAATATTTTGAAGTTTATCATCATTTAAAAATTTCTCTTTTTTAACTTTAGAAAGGTCTGGGATGACAAAACTAGTCGGTGAATTAGTACTTTTTTCAACTTTTAGGTTATGGGCTGTTAACTCAGCAAGTGAACAAAAGGATGGTGCATCATCTGATTTTGGAGTATTGGAAGTAATTTTTGGAATAATAAATGGAGAAGGTGAATTAATATTTGTTGTATCATTTTTTATTTTACTTGATATTTTCAAATGATGAGCTGTTAAATCAGCAAGGGATGAAAAAGATGAACTACTTGCTCTTTTGCTGTTAGTATTAATTTTTGGAATAGTAAAACCGGATGGAGAATTAGTATTTTTTGTTAAATTTTCTTCACCTTTGCTTGAGATATTTAAGTGATGGGCGGTTAAATCAGCAAGGGAAGTAAAAGGTGTTGCATTAGAATTTGTAAGTGAGGATTTTGGTGTGTTAAAATTCATCTTTGGGATTGAAAAGGTAGGTGATGCATTAGTTTTCTTTTCAGAGAAATTGAAATGATGAGCACTTAAGTCGGCAAGAGAACTGAATGACGGATTTGAACTAGAACTAGTTTCTAATGGTTTTGACGCTTTAGAGATCATTTCAGAAAACAAAGAGAATTTTTGACTTTTATCGCTTTTTTCGCAGTCTTTGTTAAGGTTCCATTTATCATTTGGATTTATTAAACTGGAGAGTTTTCTGTTTATATTTGTTGGCTGGCTACTATTACTACAAGAAACATTTGCAGATTTAGAACCTTACCTTGCCAATAAAATGATGCAATATCATGAAAAAAGAAAAAAAAATATTACCTTAGTTTGTTATACTTTAATGAATTAATCAAGTGATGTTTCACTTTTCTCACCTGTTTGTGTTCCAGCGAAGCTTTTCTCCACTGCAGTCTTCTTATCTAGAAATGAGAAAAAAATATAATGATAACGTAAACATGAGTACTTTATACCACAAAGTTTGAGTCTAAAATTTATCAAAATAAATACCTTTTTCATTTTTTGTTACTTCATCACTTAAAATTGAATTGAGCACTGCTTCTGTGTTAAAATTAAATTCCATAATTTTCCTATTTAATTCTGATTCTGGATACGAATCACCGATAACATTTTTAATCGATTCAGTGCATGACATTAGCTTGGCTGCATCAAGCTCAGAAAGTTCTGGCAGTTTATAGCTGGAAGGTATTTTTTCCTCCTCCTCATTGTCCTCAACAATATCGGGTTCAGTTAAAAACGACGATATATTGGACTGTTTGCTTCGATCAAACATAAACTGTTCAGCTGGAAACGAAGACCATTGTAAATATATTCTTATTATTCATTATTGTCAATAAGTAGCACTGATTCCTCTAATGGAAGCATCAGTTGTTTTGCAGTTTTATAATTTTAGAGGCTGCAACATATTGCATCAGAGAGAGCAAGATACAATGCAATTATCCCCAAACACCTATCTCGCTTCGTCAGAAGGTGTAATTCCAGTGACCAAAGGGCCAATGAACCACGCTTACGTGCGTGTATTATATTTATCTGAATCACGTTGTGGCACAGTCACTTGTGTATGACGAAATGGCAAAACAACGTAATGCTACGTTTCTGAGGCCCGCTCACCACCGTCATATCGAATAAAACACAGACTTACCGCTCGGGGAAACGCAGTAGTCATCCTCGACGGAATGCCCATAAACGTCATCATAGCCGTCGTATTCTGCGAAACAATTTTTAAAATTTTTTAATCGGAACTGAGCGTGAGGTATACACACGCTTCGAGAATAAATATTGGCTCATAACCTCAAATACGCGTATGCGTTGTACATTTGACTTACCGTCAGAACAGTTCATAGCCCGAACATAGCGATGTCGTGACATTTTGGCAGTATGTGCGAATTATACGCTATCCTTTAACGAATAATCGTTGGTGGTTCGTGTATAGTAACAGCGTTCGCGAGAATTTTACCATTTGCTTTTGCTCAAGTGCTTCATTCTAAAACTTGCTTCTACAACGTAAGGACACACACGAATATATAATACACGATTGAGGCACTCTCCCTCCTTTGTGTTTTCTCGCAAACGTTTGCATTGTATTGTGCCGTTGCGGTTTCATGCGCGTTCAAAGAAGAGGGCTTTCGAGAATCGAGAGCTAGGATTCGAGGTGTTGACTGTTGAAGTTGTTGCTAATCGATCATCGGAATATTTTGAGCGGGTAATTTGAAATTTTCAAATTATTAAATATTTATCAAATAGTTTTTACAAATATGATAAATTACTATGATTACTATAGTTATAAAGTATCGTTGAGAAACGTACTCTCTAAAGTTGAATTAGTGAAAATTGCTCCACCATTTCAATTAGTAGAAAAAACTTCTAATTTATTAGTGAATATTCACTATTTCATTTAGTAGTTTATTAAAACTACTATTTTAATTAGTAGTTTTTACTAATTTAATTAGTAGTTTTTAAAAAATCACTAATTAAATAGTGAATATTCACTAATGAATTAGTAGTTTTTTCTACTAATTGAAATGGTGTAGCAATTTTCACTAATTCAACTTTAGAGAGTAATATTCTTTTTAGATTGATTTTATTAGATAATTAGTAGTTTTTAAATAATAATGTTGAAGTAAACATCTAAAAGAATTTGTTATGATTATCTGCATTTCTTTCGTTACTTTTGTAATTAACGTTTTGACTGCCGGAAAAATTTGTCTTATAAAATATCCAGCTTGTATGGGTTATAATTTTGATCTTTCGTTTTTAATTTTAAATAAAATAAATAATTGTAACGTTGTAAAGGTAGTCAACAGTTTGTCCATGAAAATAAAAGAACTCTGGCATTCAGCATATTGACATAAATTCCAATATTCCAACAAAAACTTTTGCAAAATTGTAAACTGAATCATTCAAAGATTATATTTCCACTAACAAATTCAACGTTCGCAACGATTTATGCATTTTGATTACCGATAATAATGGGTTGAGCTGAATCACAAATATTAACTGCAAACGTTTTTCTACGTTCTTAATTAGATCAAAACAATTAAAAAAAAAATCATTAGAATATTTGATTGCAACAACCACTAATCTTTTCAGTCGCTACCATGATTAACAACAATATATCCAACCATTGATCCTTTAACTTCCTTAACGATCAACGTTAGCACTCATTCATTGATTGGCATTAAGTACTTTCGCAAAAAAAAAAAGAAAAACCCAAAGCCTTCGCTACGTACGTCAATACCATTATTCACCATTGACACATAATGTCTCTCATATTTCTTTTAAAAAATAACTCTTTCTCCGCTCCCCTACCACTCCATCGACAAAAAACCCACCTAATTAAGTACAAAACAGAAAGAACTTTCTAGAAACAAAAGACGAACATATTCCTTATCCGCACCCTCCTCGGAGCACCGCGTGCTCTCCTCTCTCATCAGCGAATATAGAGCTTACGCTGCTGTACAAAAATAAAGAATACCTCATCGATGGCGCGCCGCGAAAAAGGGGGCGCAATTAAATTTATTGCCTCGCGGCGCGCGCGGGCGCGCGCTCACACCTCTCACTGATAATACATAATGATTCGTATATTGTATACCTCTTACGTGGTGCGTGCGTGCGCCGTAAGAAACAATGACGAGCGCGCACGAAAATTAACGGTGACGCGATTACGCGTATGTATCCTTGAGCCGTGCGGCGATATCCAGGAAATCAACTGTAACGCGTGAATAAGGTGTATAGTATAAGGTATATTACTTTGTACGAGTGTGTGTCAATAAACTGTAATTCTTATTGTATGTTATATATACATACGCGTAAATATTTTCACGCGCGCGAAGGAACGAGCTGTGGATGGGACACCGTTGCGCGCGTCACCGCCATCCTACTTTTTTCGTGCATCGCGGATATATAAGTACTTACACGGCCTTCGCCGAAAACGTGACGGGCGTTCTTTATTTCCGCGTTTTCGCCCGCGCGCGTGAAGTTCCTTGTCAAACGACGACGATTATCGCAAGGATCGATCGCGGCCGCGCGCGCATGAATATTCAGGTTGATAATAATTTTTTTGTTTTGTGTGCAGTAGTGTATAGCAGCGCTTCATCATACGGTGTAGTAGATTTTACGTTTGTGTAAACATGTTGACACCTCAGGCGTGTGTTGATAGGAATATTCGTCACTTCGAATTAGATTAGGAATTCAAATAGTATACTAGATATACATGTATATATATGAGGAATTCTACAGATTATCATCCACGCACTTAAAGGGTTCAATAAATTCAAAACAAAAATTGGAGGCACATCTATGACATTACATTGTAATAAATTTTTTCTCATTCTTTATCAGATCATAGAAAATAGACGAGAAGATTTTCCAACACTCAAGAACGGTCATGTGACACAGTTTTAATCAGAAATCCATTTTTTCTTATGAAAATTTAATATGGGAAAAATGGACAAAAAACGGTCACTGAAAATCGTGTACAATAATTGAAAACGTCTTTGTCATACATTTCTTTTAAAGGTTGAAAATTTTGAGGAAAATGGAGAAAAAGACCTTTCTTTTAAATCTCAGACATTTAGCCCAGAAACATTCGGTAAAAATCACGTAATTACGCAAACGTTACGTGATTTTCTAATAAAACCATTAACATATGTTACGTAATTTTTGGAAAATCACGTATCATATTGGAACAAAATATTACGTGATTAGCGTAATTACGTGATTTTGTTACGTAACAAAATCACGTATTTTGTTACGTGATTTTTTTCAATAGGGTATACTCAAAGTTTCAAAAAAGAAATTGAAACTATAGAAAGAAAGAGTTTTATAAATTGATTAATTGATCCTCAACGAGCAAAATCTCTTACAATTAGTCGTAATGCCTTTCCTTCATCGAAATAGTGTGCTACATTATAGTCAGCCTGCGCACTATTTGATAGAAAGTTTTGGCAAACGGCGGCACTCGTAAGAAAAATAGGAAAGAATTTAATAAAATCCAAATTTACAGTATAATGGGAACGAAAGAGTTTTCATTTCCTTTTTTGAAAATTAAAAAATTCCTTCAAACGTTATAAGAGTTTAAATTGAATGTCGAAAATACATAAAAATGCACAAATCGCAGGCATCGGAAACCCCGACTTTGGGGGCATTTTTATGCCTTTTCGACATTTTTAACTTTAAACTCTTATAACTTCTGGAAAAATTAACATTTTTTAATTTAAAAAAAAAAGAATTGAAAGCTCTTTCTTTCTAGTTGCAATTTATTTTTTGAAACTTTTAGTACAACGTTTCTGGGCTAAATGCCTGAGGTTTAAAGAAAAGGGCTTTTTCTCAATTTTTTTCAAAAATTTCAACCTTTAAAAAAAGTGTGATCAACCCTGGTAGAAATTGAAATCATTTTTTAGGTAGTAATGGCTAGTTTCAACCAACATGGCAAAATAATGGACTCCAGTTTTCTACGATAAGTGTAACGATTTTTTTAACCTATTTTTTACATTTATTGGTTACAAAAATGTTCAAAATGTTGTACTATCTATTAATTTAGCATTTTAATACTATTTAAAACAGCTGCCCGACGAAGCCATTAAAAATCTAGTAACAAGCGATTTGTTATGGCGACGAGTGACAGAGATAGAGTCACGTGGTAAAATAACGATTTTGGTTTATATCTTATAGAATAAAGCTGTAAATGAAGACTATTGAATTTTGTTTGTATCCCGGTAAACTATCTCTTTAGAGTATAAGTTTTACACTACATGATTATAAATTGTAATGAAATTTTAATGTGACAATTTTGAGGTAAGGCCATTCCATAAAATAGGAGAAGTTGATAGAAAAAAACGTAGTCAAACTTGTGTCTAATATAACTATATAACTAGCCATTTTCAATGACCAGTTTCTGTTTGCCTGCCTATTTTTAATGGACTAATTTCTACCAGGCAAGATATTTTTAATTTTTGACGATTTTTCCCGTATACTTTGTGATAAAAGAAAGAAGAAAAAGCGTGTCCGAAGGTGTGCCTTGAAACAAAATTTTAACGTTTTGAGGCCGCCTAAAGTTAAAATTGTTTGAGAATTTCCTCATATAATCTGTTTGAAATCTATAACAGCGTACACTTGATTTTGGAATGCATTGAACCCGATGCTTTTAAAACACTTGAGGATATGCGAGTCGGCCGTAATCGAGGATATATAACGTGTCAACGTGGGAAAGCTATATAAAGTTTTCGGAATCAATGACTCTTCTAAAGGTCCAAAGATTGCGAGAGATTAATGGAGAAGATAAGGAACCTCTCTTTTAAATGAATTTCTTCCCGAATAATATATAACACCGAAAGTGTGTATATGCTGCGGCTATCGGTCAGACAAATCGGTCTAACAACGTTTTCCATTGATAACGTAAATCGATAGACGACGCGGATTAGTTGAAGTTCGACAAAAGCATTGTACAGTTTTCCTCGTGCGTCAGATGAATGAGGTACTTTCTGAATCCCCTATAATATCTACATTCAAATTTTCTTTCAATAGCATGGATAAAGTCCAAGAATGAAATAGAAGTTATATTTTGAGGTAACGAGTCGAAAAGTATCTTGTCGAAACACACGATAAATATTACATCATATATACATACGAGAAATTCTACGTAAAAATTAAATATTTGAAGGTAAATATAATATATCCCGTCAGTAAACATGTGACATTTCATCGATATCCTCTCTATCAACTTGAAGATAATAAATGACGCAAAAGTAACTGTAGCTACAATACTTCATACGATTAAAAGGTCGAACTTCAAACAAAAGCATAAAAAAAGTACAAAGCAAGGAACAACCTCTAAAAAAAAAAACAATTCTGTCAAACACCTCTTTTAAACGCCAATAAACAGAGCCTTAATCAAGCGTGAAAATTACGAGCCCATGGCTAACGGCTCGCGAGCGAGGTAAATAACTTTTTCTGTACGCCCACATGCGCGCGCTGTTTTAGGCGCGAACTGTGACGAGAGATATATACCCGCACACAGGCTACTCACGCCATATTATATATACGATGCCCGCACCTCCTCCGTGCAAAAAAAAACTGTCGTCGCGCGGTCCGAGGCGTGGGAGTATATTTTCAAAAACAAATTTCTTTTTACGAAAGAGCCGAGGCGATATATATAAATTAGAAAGTATGGGCAGGCGAGATAAAAGAGAACTCCGCACCCCACTGTATAAAAATACGCGACCTTATTTTCGAAAGCGAATAATTGCCGAGGTGACCCTTAATAGAGGCATATATATTTTATTTAAAATAAGCCGGGGGTTGTGAAGAGAGAGAGAAAGAGAGAGAGAGAGAGACCGAATCAGAGCACGGAGAGATTAAAATACATTTTTGAGAGTATTATTGTGAGAACGTGGCTATGTGGGCGATTTTATTTTGAAAAAAAAAAATGAAATCGTGGGACTAGCGCGCTTATTTTTAAAAGTTATAATGAAAAAAAGAAAAGAAGTGGCTATTATTCGGCGCCCCGCGATGAATTCATTATCGAAAGAATTATTATAATGGCTATAAATAACACGCGCTGGTATACAGTTTATTAACCCAATTTTATTTTAACCCACGCGCGCGCGAGAAAAATTCGCGACTTCCAGATGATTTCCGGCAAAAAGCCAAAAATACACTTTAGTGCTACGTATACTTCTTTAAAGTATAATATATAGAAGTATAAAAGAGACGACTTTTTGCAGAGTAACGCGCGGGAGCAGCGTTTAATTCGGTATAATCATGTTTTATATCGTTTTAATTTCGCTTGATATCCCGGCTGCTTCGCATTCCTGATTTATAGGGTCGAATCTCTTAGCGCGCGTTTATGGTTTCTTTGCCCTCAGCGCACATTTTTCTCAATGCCGTCGCACCATGTGTACGCTTATATACACTGGAATAACAAAAACTGACCCAGGGCTATTCGGGCGGTTCTTGCCGCGCTGCACCGAGAAAACCTGTTATTCGTGTACAAATTTATAATTATATAAAGAAAAAAAAACAAGAATCATGCATTTTTTGTGAACTGTACGTACAATGATGCACGCAACAATTGCGCGCGCGTCACGCTTAGCGGAAAGTTTTTTCGAATTCTTATAAAAGTCCGACAAAGCTCAGCGCGTAAGTATAAGTTTCTTTGTTTTTATTTTTCGCGATGATTAACGTATAATATACCGACCGCTAGAAACTTTAAACCGCAGATCGTATCGCTGCGTATGTATATAGCAGAGCGGAGGTCTCTCTAATCAAATTGATATTTGAACGGAAAAAAACAAAGTCATTTCCTCGAGGAAACTTTCACGTCCGCTTTGATATCAGAAGGGTATATACGATGTAGCGCGAAAATATTTTTACGTTGCCGCGCGATTAGAGAGATGCGGTGCATGCAAAATGCCTCGCGTGGTTGAAAACTGATGATATTTAGTTCGTGCAGCGCATCATTTCTATCTTCTAACAAGCTCTGATGTATGTTTAAAGATGTGTAGCATACAATATCGTCTTTTTTGGCAATAGTGTAATGAATCATCGCAGAGCGAGTTTAAAAATATAAAAATTAATAATTACAGGTATAAATAATCGTGACTAATTGCTATAACTATCACAACGACAAAATTGTTAATATAATAATGTAGGAAAAATAAAAGACATTTTATGTGTATACTGCGCAATTTTTTAATGACCGCACGAGCTCGTATGGTCGTATCTCTCACGGCAATGCCCTGATATAAAAATAAAAATATCCTTTTATAAAGCTGACGTAATCTCGTATATTATATATAATACACAATCTACATTTTAAAAATTTCATAAAAAATACCCACACGTTCAGGGTCGAAAAATACCAGTTTTTTTTTTTCGTATATAATCTTCATTTGGATCGTATATCATTCATCTCTCATACCAATGGCCAGTATATAGAGTAAATTTAGAAATATTTCTACGGCCCAAGTCGCCCGCTCGCTCGGATTTTTCTTTCGAAACGTTTTGATCTGCGGTTAAAATTCGTCGAAATGAAATTCTTATTGTTTGTTTAAATTTCCATTTAAATTGTTAATTAGTTTAGCATAGGATAATAGTGTCGGTTTATTTATTCGACGCGCAATTTATCTTCGGAACATATACATGTGACATCGAATTCCATTGTATTCTTATGAGTAATTTAAGATGTAAACAAAAGTGCAGGCGTTAAATTTTATCTCAAATTTAAAGAAATACCTCGGAAACATAGTTTTACATTTATTGAGTGTGTGTGTATGTATATATATAGTAAGCATCGAAATGTATGTCAAGTAGTAACATCCCAGTACAACAAGCCGAATATCTTCGCATCCTTCAAAATCAAATACCAAACACAAAAAAATTTTACAACAAATTTCGAAACCCCACATCTACGCGCCCATCGCATCGCACCCGTGAGAATCCAAACCGATAAATTCGCACGATCATGCTAATAAGAAAAATAAAAAAGAACCTCCGGCATAAATCGCATCAATTCCGCCTCTACATACGTACGCGCGGAAAACCGGGCAATAAATTTCCTTAATTGATAATCACCGCGTGTGCGCGCCGCGTGCGGAAACGCCGCGCATAACATTACGACTTTTCACGCTCGCGCCTCAGGCTCACGTGCTGCGGATGATTAATCCACATATCCTCAGAGACGGAGAGCCGCGACAACAACAAAAAACGTCGCCGTCGCCGCTTCCTATACATGCGCGGCGCGTCACGCGATTTTCGGCCGTGATTTCATAGCGACACGCGGAAGTGCGATTTTCAAAAACGTCGTCGTCGTTGCCACGTGCGCCGCGCAAGTAGCAGCATCATCATCGCGACGTAAGAGGAGACGAGCGCGCGTGCGAGTGGCTTATAATTGAATTGAAAAACGGGCTGCTGAGCCGCGAGAGAGCGAGAGGTTTATTGGATGATGTATCTCTTAATTTCTGCGCCGCACGAGTGTCAGCGTATGTACATATACACATGTGCGTATGGGTATGGCGTTTTTGGTTCGAGTGGTCTAATTTGTTTGATATACATCGCGGTGGTTGATTGTACGTCAAAGGAGATATATATGCGTTGTCGAGTACGTATAGGTGTCGTCATCGATATTTTTGTAATGGACGCGATTTTTATAGATATATGCGCGTGAATTGAAATAGGATCGATTGACTGGTACAATAATGGTAAAAGTAGATCGGCGGAATTGATTGGGTTTTATGGCCGGCAATAAAAAACGTGATTGCTTGCATTGAGCGTGCGATGCGTGGTTTTTTTTTTCGTATTTTTTCTGATTTGAAATGAAACTAGTTTTACAGAGATTGGGTGTTAGCCTGTCGCTCTGACTTTAATCTCGGCCAATGAAGATCGCTAATTATTAAATCCACATCACTTGTATATATGTAATATATCATTTTTCAAAGACTGACCGTCTTCTAAAACACTTCAAAAGCCGTCGTGTAATTAATAATGTAATACAAATAATTATACTTCAGAGATTACGATCGCAGTATAGATAACGCGACACTATCTTTTCGAATTATCTTCTTTATTATTACAAAGAGAAATTTTATGTATCCTGTAAATTCTCTTTATACACACGAAACCAGAAACTCTGAATTCCTCAATTCCACTTCGTTACGTGCCAAGTATGTTGCACTGCTTGCACATCGGATGAACTTCAAAGACGAGCGGAGGGACAGCCGCTCCGGAGAAGTTAATACACCCACTACACACTTCAATTACAGTTACAGCGTGGAATAGATTACTTTTATCGGGACAAAATACACTTGAAAAGGTACTTGGAGACGAGAAGAGGTGTCTTTGAGTTGGCGATTTTATCGTCGGTTTCGGGTTTTGAAAAAAAAGTATAGGGTATATTTGCATTTGTTCGGATATTATACGTGTTGCACTTTGAAATGTGTTTGAATTTATGTATTTTTATGGGGATTTGTCGTATACGATGTCACTTCATTGACAAAAAAGTTTTGTTGAATTTAAGAAGGCTTTGATACTGCTGGTGATCTGTAAAATAATTTTATTAATATAGAAAGTTTCTTTTACTGTTTAAAAAAATGATTTTATTCAAAGTGGATTGATCTTCAATTTTATAGTATATAAAATTTATATTTAGTTGAACCAATCTTAGGTATTTTGCAGGTAGCCCACGGCAAGATATTTCATTGATAACAAAATTTTCTTGTCAATTTTGAAGAGGTATCAGTCAGTATTTTCATATACTATACATCGACAAATACTTCAAAAATAAATACATGATAGTTGTATCAAATCAATTAGGTTTCGCAATCAAAAGTACAAGATCCATTACTCATCCCGCGTGTAACCGATCGCAATCAATCGGATTCCATATCGACCCTCCTATATATTATCTCACAATAATAATTTTTTTTTCCTCCCCGCCATACACGAATTTCTCGATCTTTTTCGCAACTCTCGATCGTCGATGATCTTTTTGTCATCCTCTCGTCCGCATTACATAAACCATTCCGAATTTCAAAATCGTTCGAAGCGCGCGCTCGTAAAAATCTCGTTCCGCTCGTTTAGCAACTGTCGATCATTATGTATATTCCTCTCGTCCGATCGTTAAATCACTACAAGGTATGTTATATACACTATTATCCCGGCGGCGTTCGATGCAAAACAATCCGCACACATCAGCACATAAGTACAAAGCATAAACACAGAGTAGTTATGTGCACAATGTATACAAGCGCGCGATCGCGCAAAAAAAGAAACGCGTAAAACGCTTGTTCCGAGAAAATTCCTAGACGCGGAGAAAAAAAAAAGAAATAAACTAAAATCACTAACAATGCGAAACAACGGCATTTATACAATCCTTTTCCGTTGAGGCAGCTGAAAAAGCAGCAGCAGCAGCAGCGGCATATAAAGCCATACGATGAGCGACGGTAGTTGGGAAATTATCCACTTTAGCACGATTGGAGTCTATTGGGCTGGTTGCAACTTTATCTGTCACATTGTGCGCCCGCGCGCTTGTGTGATGCTTACTTAGGAAGACGATCTTAGTTAAATATTGGAACAATGTATACATGTATACGTGCGCATATATAACGCGCGTTGCACCGGGTGGGTAGAGTGATTTCAATGCTGTGCCACTTTGCATTATTAAGAGATGACAAATGATTGGTGCTTTTTAATTCGATTGATCAAACTTAATTTTTCCCCCCCGCGAGATGCGGAGCGCACGCACGGTTAGCGTTATGTACACATGACAGCTATCGAGAGAAGTTATTGCGATGTTGATAGCTGATGCGAGAGATATAGATTGTTTTATCGCTTTTTCGTTTCTTATTTAGTGGGTACATAAATACGAGAGACACTGTAATAATGGATATAGACTTTTCCACGTCTTTTATTATCCCGTGATTGAATTCTAAAGCACATCGTTATTCGTTAAGAGTGTCAGCAAACTGTATATAAATGAATTGTAAATCCATACGATCATCGCATTATTATACCTATCTTCAACCCAATTAGCAATGCAACAAAGCATAATCGTAAAATACTAAAATACTCCATCGCCGAACGATCTAGAAAAATGCCGAAAAATTGGCACTCACATCAAAAATGCAACATCGCCAACGCTCATTGACGTTATTATACTACTATACTATAACGCACGCGCGACATGCTCAGCTTTAATTTTAAAATCCGTCTCCGCTTCCAAAATATACCGTGCCGGCCGCCGCAGCGTATTGGCACTTTCTCAAAGTGTTTAGCGCGCGTGAGAGGGGCTTGATGGATGCGGTTACAGGCAAAACAAATATATTATATGTATATACGGGTTTGACATTTACATTTTCGACGACGGCGGCGTGTGACGGAAGTGCATTGACCGATGGGGATATTGGAGCTGTGTGGAAAATGTGTGAGGGATCCGTTTGAGTGTGTGAAGGAGGAAAGGAGGCAGGTATAGAATTGCGGGATTGAGATGTTTGACTTTCTATAGAAAAATTGTTATACTTTGTAAATAATGCTGCGGCTACGACAATGAGAGTTTGTTATAGCTTTATGTATAGGATTCCTATACTTGTAGTTTCTCAGCGTACTCCTTTTAGAAAACTAATTTATACGGTGGAAGCCATCGACGCTGTCACATCTATTTGACGAGACCCCACTCTAATCAATTATGCAAAGATCTTTAACAATGAAGATTTCCACTATAGTCCCGTGAAGTCGCTACACATTCTGACCTATGTCGTCGTGTGTCAATCACGATGACATCTGCCTAAAACCTTTCCACGTGTCCCGCCTTCTTGCCACTCGCCATAACAATATTCAAACAAGCCCACCCGATATACCATCACACACACGTCTCGTCTTCATCCACTTACCATTATTAATAATAACAATTACATAAGGCCTCCATATACTCGTTTTCCCTATACTCGTGCACGCGCGAGGAGCATCACGTCATCGTAGACTATATTATACCCACTCGCGATCGAAATCTCCTCTCTCTTTTATTATACTTACCGATATATATGCTGCCTCTCTCTCTCTCTCTCTCTCTCTCTCTCTCTCTCTCTCTCTCTCTCTCTCTCTCTCTCTCTCTCTCTTTCAGCGTTCGCACGCGTATAGAATACCGTCGCAGTTGTCGGCCCTGGCGAAAACACCCACATATGCGGTGTGTTCGCGAAAAATGTCGCGGGTTAACTCACGGATATGTGGGAGGCAAAGTTTACGGGGTCGCACAGGGAAACGTGTGTTCATGTTGTCCGGTCCTGCTGGTAGTGATTTATTGGGCGGGTGTAGGATCATGAGTTCGAAAATTGATGTGGTGCGGTGTGTGTGAATTGTGATTTTATTTTTTGTTGTTTAAATTGTTTGTGGTACATATATATGTGATACATATGGTAATGAAGTGAAATTTCTTTTTAAGTGTAATATTATTCAGGAACAAAGATTTTAAATGATAATATACTATGAAAAAGTATTCATTAAGTGTAATAAGCGCCACGGAAGCGCGGTCTGAAATTCTTCATAATGGCTTTAATGAAAATTGAGTAATTGATTATAAAGCACAGTGAATAACAAAATTGAATCATTTGCGGCTCGAGGCTGTGCAATTATTTCCATCAAAGTATATCGGCTCCGTCCTATAAATTGCAAAATTACGAACGCGCAATGAAAGCTTAAATTAATTTAAAAAATACCGTCGAAAAATATAATATTTCTCTTTGATACAAGATTTATCTCAACATTTCAAAAAATTCCTTCGCAAAATACACTCGAAAGCCTTCAACACAAAAGAAAAAAGAAATACGTTCATAACTCAACAACAACGATCACCGCTAACAGCTTTAATTTAAAGCATTGTTTATTCAACTCGCTCTCGCGTCTCGTTCACTTTATCGAGTGGAAGTGCCTCTGGTATACGTGCCCACCTTCACTCGCTACCTCGCGCCTTTAATAATTCCAAAATTGAAAGTGATACAAGAGTTATAAATTTAATCGCCGTCGCCGGTGCCGTGTGAAGTCACATTCCGAAATAGCGCGCGAGCTCGTTTGCTCGGTGATATAGCGTGACGTTATATGATAGAATACACAATAGAAACTCAATTTTTCTTGTCTTTGTAACTTCTATTAAATGCCGTAACAAGTCAATCTTGTTTTAAAGCAGAACAAAGAGAACGATTGTATACTGGGAAGCGTGTGATCTGGCTTTGGAAAAATTTGTGTAATTAGTGCGGGATCAGAAAAAGTTTATGAGCTGCAGCACGTGATGGTTGGGTTGGTTTCCGAACTAGTAATTATATTACAGGTGGTAGAAAAAAAATGTTTATTTTAAGTATATGTTTCATACGGGTAGCAAAAAGTAGTTTCGTTTTGTGGGAAAAATAATATTTTTTTTTATTCAGCAGTATACAAAGAAGTATTATATACGCATGTAGAAAATGAATTTGAAGGTGGATGTTAATTAAAGCATGTTATGTTAGATAATATTTTGAAATAGCAAACTCTGTAAGTCTATATTTTATGTGATGATATAACAAGTACTATTGAATATCTGAAATAATTGTATTACAGAAAAGTAAGAAAAATATAACGTACATATTTTTCTTATCAATCTGAAAAATGGTCAGAAAACAATTACATTTGTATCGAATCGTTGAGGAATGTTCAAGAACTTATCAATTGTCTTATTTATGCTTTATATTATGGATTATATTACACTAAACAAACCGTAAAATGAGGTCAAAATTAGCCAGTTAGATAATTGGATACATAAATTCCTTAATACCTACAATTAAAATTTTTATTTCGAAAAATAACATTATTTCTTATGAAAAGCGGAATTTCTTTGTTTCATTTCCAATAACGACAATAGTATATATACGGGGCCATTGTTCAACAATTTCTATATTACCAGAGTTTTTAATTTCTTATTAAAAAATCGCTGTAACTTAAGGGGGTCAGACACCTTTACAATTTTCTTCATAAAATGACCTAAAAAAAATTAATTTTTATAATTAGAAATATTTAGAAGTAATATCCTAAAAATATATTCAATTTATGATAAAATGAGACCCAAAAAAAAATTTTGATCGATTTTAACCAAATATATGGCCATTTCAAAATTTTTGCTCTGCCGTCGACTCCAGATTCAGGAACTGCATATATTTTAATGGGAGAGGTCCTAAAATTTTGGTATTTTATATGACTATTGACTGAAGAGTTGTACGTATCCAATTTACTTGATTAAATAATTTTTTACGGTCAAAAATTGCTAAAAAATCTTAAATCTAAGTGAAATTCAGATTTTTTAGCAATCTTTGACCGTAAAAAATTATTTAATCAAATAAATTGAATACATACAACTCTTCAGTCAATAGACATATAAAATACCAAAATTTTAGGACCTCTCCCAATAAAATATATGCAGTTCCTGAATCTGGAGTCGACGGCAGAGCTCAAAATTTTACATTATGTAGAAAACAGCTTTAAAGATAAAATTACTAAAATACTTCTTTATTTCTTCTTCTTTATTTCTTAACTCCATCTCTGCCCTGAAATACAAAAAAGTATTGTTTTTCGCTCAAAATATTTTACATTTAGAACAAATATTCTGGTACCTCAGTATACGATCTATCAGACTTGTAAGCTATGAGCACGCGTAACAGTCATATCCACATCAGTCAGTCAAGTTTGTTAAGTGGTTTAATATGTAGATCCTTTGGTGCTTTTAAATCCATATGTTTTTAATAATCTTTATCACATATATTAGATTCTTGTACATATACTGAGGTAAATAAAGAATGTGTTGAGAAATCCAAAATCCTTCATGCATGGAATGAAGCCAGTATCGCCATAGCCAAATGCTTGAAAAAAATGTTTATAACAGCAACATTCCTATATTGATCTTCTTTTAATGTCTGATAAGGTGAACTTCTTTACTTGTCCTTCATTATTCTTTTTCACATATAATATTATTACTGAATAAAGAGAATACGACTGATACATATTTATTGCAGTGCATAACTGTTTTTACTTCAGAAAATAAAATGTCAATTATATCATAGTGAGATTCAGGAAATGGCTGATAATGGTAGCTTTCTGGCAGAAGCGAAGGTTCCATAACATTTTTCTGCACAATAGCATATCTTTCGCTTCCTTTAAAAGTTGATTTAAATCTGTACACTAAATGTTTTTTGTAATAGTCAATATAGACTTAATTTTTCTTTAGTATCAATCCCTGTTATTTTGAGTATAAAGTTTCCAATAAAAGTTCAAGTACTAAAAGCTATTTCTAAAACATTAATTCAACTGTCACACGTATTATTCAAAACTTTTAAAAACTGATTTAAAATACTTTTACTTATTATAATATACTAAATGTTTACTCCAAAATCCGTTGGAAACAATGAAAATTAGGGAGAATGTACATAAGCGCCGCGCTGCGCTGCCCTGCGCTGCGCCGCGCCGTGCTGCGCCGTGCTGCCGCTGCGCTGAAGCTTAGCTCTGCCGTTCCGTTCCATTCGTATATTCTTACAAAAAAATGAGCAGTTGCATGTCTATGATATTTATAAATCACGGACGATGTGTATATGCTCCAAAATGAAAAGTTAAATAAATGAAGGGATAGTTTATATCACGGACAGTTTAAGGGGATGTGAGTACCGACGTTATTTTTCAAACGAGCATAACTCACGCAAATATCAATAGAATTATCCAGAAAAAAATCTGCATATAGTGTTTGCGTGTACGGAGCGCTTGACAGACGTCTTTTTCCCAAAAAATGATGAGAATTTATTGAATTAAATAAAAACTGTACTGTCGGTAAGTAGGAATCTACAATTGACCTACTTTTCAAACGAGCATAACTCACGCAAATATCAATAGAATTATCCAGAAAAAAATCTGCATATAGTGTTTGCGTGTACGGAGCGCTTGACAGACGTCTTTTTCCCAAAAAATGATGAGAATTTATTGAATTAAATAAAAACTGTACTGTCGGTAAGTAGGAATCTACAATTGACCTACTTTTCAAACGAGCATAACTCACGCAAATATCAATAGAATTATCCAGAAAAAAATCTGCATATAGTGTTTGCGTGTACGGAGCGCTTGACAGCCGTCTTTTTCCAAATAAATGTTTGAATGTTGATTTAAAAAAATATTGAAATTAGGGTTGCACATCCCCTTAAGAACAAAAGTATTTTAAACCGAGAAAGAAAACACAAGACCCAATTGATATGATATACTATGAATTATAAAATTGATTAGAACATTGGAAAATGAAGCTATTGATGAATAAGATGGAATTGGGCGATAATGAGATGTCCTTTAACCAGTTCAAATAAATGATGAAATTGATTAAAACTCATGTTAATAAATCTATAAAACTCTTCATGATCCTTTAATGCAAAATATTTAAATAAAGTGCTATAAGCACTATGAATATTTCTTTGAGGTATTGCTAAATGTGGTCAAACCCACCACCTTCTGCAAGATTGTTGTTTCTTTTTTCTTAATTTTTTTAACAATTTCAATAACTTTAATGAAATTATACATTTTTCTAATTTTTTTTATTTTGGCTTTAATCATGATCATGACCATGAAAATGATAGATGTATAACATAGATCTATAGAATTGTACCATTAGCAATGGAATATAGAAACGGAACTATGGACCAGCGCAAGCAGGACCCTTTCTACATAATTATGTGTGTTCTGTCTGTTCTAGGCAACTTCTCTCTATGTCTGTCTCTGTCTCACATAAACGGAACAGATCTATCTGTCTTTGTCGGGAACACACAGAACACACAGAACACATATGTAGAAAGACCCCAGAGAACCGCGCAGCGCAGCGCGGCGTAAGACGGCGCAGCACAGCGCGGCGCTTATGTACATTCTCCCTTAAGAACAACACTTTGTATAGAAAAGGTGCTGATGCTGATATCACAGTGTTTATATGAAATGACAGCTGTGCATGTTTACATTGCTTGCGGATTTTTACATAGGTTAAAATCAGCTCTGTTACAGTGAATCCACATTGCATGCCGTATGCCGTATGCCGACAGAAAAAAAGTTGTTGTCTGAAATCTATAGGATTTATAACTCTATGGTTATAAATCCTATGGGCCTTCACACAGCTCTGAGGAATAGATATAAAGGGCGCTACAGGCAAAAAGAAAAAGCAAAAGCACAGGAACAGGAACAGATGTAAGATTAACATGGATATGTATATCTATATATGTGAGGAACAGGAACAGGAACAGCTAGAAGGAATACCTAGATCTGTTCCTGTTCCTCATATATATAGATATACATATCCATGTTATTCTTATATCTGTTCCTGTGCTTTTGCTTTTTCTTTTTGCCGGTAGCGCCCTTTAAGTACAAGAATAACATGGGTTAGTATATCTATATATACGAGGAACAGCGAGATACATAAGGAACAAGAGTCTTGTTCCTTGCTGTTCTTCGTACATATAGATATATAACCCATGTTATTTTTGTACTTTATATCTGTTCCTCAGAGCTGTGTGAAGGCCCTATAGGAATTGTAACCATAGAGTTATAAATATTATAGATTTCGGACAACAACTATTTTTCTGATGGCATACGGCATACGGTATTCGTCATGTTAAGCGATGGGTGACGGCGCTATGCGACAAACAACCGTACTAGTTTGTTTGACGAAAAAGTCGTTCCAAACGTAAGAATAAAATAAATAAATTACTCCAAAGTTTTTATAATGGAGAATCATAAGAGTAAAAAAATTCGTAAATGCAGTGTTACGGGATGTAAAAAGAGTGAATTTTCCCCATTGCTGCTTAACATCAGTGCATGTAGCTACTTGTATGGATTCCTTTTCTGTTCTAAAATATATATTAATAATTTTTTATTTCATTCTATGAATAAAAATCTTATGCGTTACCTACTTACTTCACAAGATGTACTAAGGCAGCAACACAGTGCTTACACCGACCAGATTGACCTGCTTTGCACGAACAAATACAAGAAATCGTTCTCTGTATTTGAGAACCGTTCTTCTGCACACTTGAACTTATTTTAATGTGCAGTTCATGAGGTACCCCAAATAAACACGAAGTTTTCAAACATAGACACATAACCTCGATAAGGTTATCATCTTGCCTTGTAATACCGCAATAAATTATATGTTTCGCATTATATACACATTTTCCCCTTCAACATATTTTCAAACCCCATCCCCTACATACTCAAATAATTCGGATATAGTTATAAGGTACATGGTCGTAAGCTCATTTGAATTTCAAGTTTGAATGACGTTGTTCGTCAAACAAACTAGTTGATAAACAACCCACCGAGCGGCGCCACCCATCGCTTAACATGACGAATACGGCATGCAATGTGGATTCACTGTTACAATAAAGGAGTGAGCTATGAGCCTGTAAGAGGCTGTCGTTGATAAGCCAGGTTGTTACGGTGCCAACTTAACTGCTATATAAGTTTTAAAATCAAATTTTTATTTTTGTCAAAAATACCGTCCATAAATTATATTATTTATTTTTTATCTTTGTATTAATGCTTAAAATATTATTTTTGGATCTTTTAAAGTATATACAGACAGATATTTAGAGTGAGAATTTTAAATATATTAAGAACAGTGAAATGAAAAAAAAATTAGTAGAAATAATATATGATTATATAATTATGTATACAAGGGGAAAAATTTAATTTGAACAAAAAACAAATGAAAAACTTTATCAGTGTTTTGTGTATATTCTTAAAACAGAAATAGATAATGCTTTAAAACTAATTGGGACATATTCTACAAGTGTTTTTTTAGTAAAATATGTAATAAAAAATTGATTTTTCGTCATTCTAAAGGTGTCCGACCCCCTTAACTGCTTTAAATTTTCTCGGTCAGTAATAATTTAAAACTCTTTTTTAATGATTTGTGATAGTATGACTGCCGACGGATTCCCTGCATTCAGGTGTTCTAATAGCACTTTTCATACACTTCGATCTTAGCCAAAAGGCTGAAAAGCAATGCTGATGAAACGTTTGCAGACTTTTATATGCCCTCTGGAAAACGTTTTTTCACGTGCGGGATTGTTTACGCCGTCTAGCGGTTACGAGCGGTAGACGCGAAGCGGTCCGGTGCGCCTGCACAATGGCACTGAGCTGATCTGTGGAGCGAACGTTTAAACGATTAGAGAGCTCTCCTTGGTATTTTCTACAGTATTTCATCACATAAATTTTATATAATATAATAAATTAAATATCTATTAAACTAATTAAGCATATTCACCATTTTTAATGCTTCGGTAACAAAATTCAACATAGACAGAATTTTCTGGTGGATGAGAAAAATATGTAGTTTTTACCTTATTGGTAATGAAATTATAATGCTCAATTGTTTATAACAAAATTATCAATAATATAATTTGCTAAGAAAAGTCACATTTATTAATTTGGTATGAATGTTTAAGCATTACACGTTCTAGTGTACTACCGAGTGAGAGACGCAAAGTGGGTCTAGCTTTCACTTAAGGTTGTATCGGCTGTAAGGTCCCTGACAAAAATAAAAAATCAAAGCAAAATTGTAAACTCGGCACTATCTTCTTAAAAATCGTCATTACGTTGAAATTAGTGCATTTGGACGATTAAAAAAAAATAGTGCCGAATTTACAATTTTGCTTTGATCTTTTATTTTTACTTTGAGCTTTGTAACGTACCGAAGTAATGACTGATGATAATATTAACTAATTGCATTAATACATTCATCGCGAGAAGTAATTGATCAATTACTTTACATAATTTTTTATCGGAGTTATAACGTGAAAAACTAACGTTTGGCAAGGACCTTACGATCAATACAACCTTAACCGATAAAATAAAAAGTTAACTTTAACTTTTTACCTTTTAAAAATTTCTTGAACTGGGTTCGAAGATATAAAAATGTTGTACTAAATAAGTGTAATAAATGGTTAAAATTTTAAGTCGATACATAAAACATTCTCTTAGAGAATGCTATTAGAAAATATTAAAAAAAAAAAATTTTAACCTTAAATATCTTTTGCCGTCAACTTAGATATAACAAATTTTTCGGTTCTTAGATATAAAAAAGCTACCTCTCTGATAGATGTCAAAACAATTCATTGATTGACTCCTGATATCTTAGACGCAAGAAAACGCACTTGTTTTCAAGAATAATTTTTTTCTCGGAAACAAATCAAGATTATCTCTTGAAATTTTAACACAATGTTATACACGATAAGTCTAATAAGTGGTAAAAATTTTGAGTGGATAAATAAAAAACTTTTTTAGAAATTAATTAAAGAATATATTTTCGTACACTGAGAGAAATGTTTAGGAAAATTTACTATAAATGTAAGAAAAATTACTATG
The DNA here is from genome assembly GCA_036365515.1 of Torymus aiolomorphi. Taxonomy (NCBI): domain Eukaryota; kingdom Metazoa; phylum Arthropoda; class Insecta; order Hymenoptera; family Torymidae; genus Torymus; species Torymus aiolomorphi. The sequence continues at coordinate 71,664,817 of CM070874.1, read as the reverse complement.
TTCGATAGGAACTTTGGGATAGACTCGAATTATCATAAAATTTATTACAGTTTATAGTAAAAATTGCTATGTACATAGTAAAAATTACTCAAAACATAGGAATTTTTATTATAAATTGTAGTAAATTTATGATAATTTAAGTCTGTCCCACGATTACTATAAATATAGTAATTTTTGTTACACCATTTTTCTCCGTGTATTTTTATTAATATAACAAATGACAGAATAAAGATAATTTACATATTAAAAAAAGAAAACGTAGGTAATTTAAAGGCCTTTGAATAAAAATTTATTATGTTAAGTATTACTGGCTGTAACATATTAAAAAATCAAAAAAGCGAAAAATTCAAAATCGTTTTTTGGTTATAAAACAAAAGAAAATCGATAAAATAACAAAATATCAAAATCTCCTCCGAAACAAAGAGAATAAGCTTTGTCCGATGAAAACATAGAGTTATTATAGAGTAGACAAGGCATAGGCACTGTTGTAAATGGAAGCGTCCTATCGATACAAAGAGAGAGGAGATCGGTGGGCCCTCTCTATCTCCGTCTAATTGCGCATGAGCAGATTCAAACGGTAATTTGAACAATACAAATTATTAAAAAATTTCAAACTTTTATGAGTAAATGTTTATTTAAATATTTTTTAAGATTAAAAAGTTAAGAAATTCGATGAATTCATTAAATATTATTCTCATAAAATTCAAATACAGTTAACCACAACTCTGTCAGCTGTTGCTATGGTTGCAAGACAGAGACTGAAAGGGCTCTCTTCTTTCTCTTTCTATAGATGGGACACTGTTTTTGGCGGACTCCCCTACTCTATCTATAATAAATCTATGGATGAAAATCGGTGGAATGTTTCAAAAGTTATCGCCCGTACACACACACGCACACACATACACACACGAGCACACGCACGCCCGCACGCCCACACACAGACACAGACATTTTTTTGCTCAAAAATAACGAGATTTAATGCCAAAAGTCTTAAAAATTGTTTTTAAACATTTTTTAAACATTTTTTGTCTCAAAAATTTTTTTTACCGTTAGAAAGCTTCCTCTTTGAGGAGACAAAACTTGTTGAATTCATCACGTACAATTAATTTACAGCCAATTTTTCAAACTACCGTATAAGTTCCCTCCATACCCAACCGATTTCCTATCTGATCACCCCAACCACTACTCTCTCTCCCTACTTATCTCTCAGCGCTCCTAGACAAAGAGTAGCCGTTGCGTCCACCAATCGCAGCCCTCCCCGGCAATGACATCACTGATCGTAATAAATCCCGTCTCGCGCAGGCATACCCGTCGAGTCGAGAACAAAAAGAAGAGGAAAAAAAGCGACTCCTCCTCCTTTGTGCATTAAATCCCCCGCCACTTAAATCCATCCATACACACACACACTCTTTCACTCTCGATCGTGATCGCTCGGTGTAACTCCTTCGAGCCGCACACACACACGGCTAATAATATTGATTCGGTCATCGCGCCTCGCGCGAGCTGCAAACTCATTTTTATCTGCCTGCCTGTGTCGGCTTTTTAAACGAAACCGTATACACTCTGTCTTCTTCGGCAAAGTCAAGGTGCGAGAGGTCGAGGAACCGAGCCAGTGAGCGATGTAGGTGTGGAGTGTATGATATAAAAAGAGAGCCGCGTACAATAACAATTCGGCACTTTCTTTTTTTTCTGGCTGGCTGGTTGGCGGAAGTCTATTTATATTGATTCGATCGGCTCGAGGAAAGTTTATACAAATATTGCAGCAGGGGAGAATGTTGGGGGCTCGTGGCGCTGTGTTGTTGTTGTGGAAAGCAGCGAAGGTTGGGGATTATTTTCTCTCTTTTTTTCTCTCTTTTGTTTTGGACGGAAAGTTTAGCTACAGTTTATATAAACAAAATTGTTGCGGAGAATAGTATAAAGAATTGAGAAATTTGTTTACGAGATGAGAGGTGGGAAATGTTTAAGAATGGGTGGGATGTGAGCAAGCAGTCCTCTCGCGTATCAACATTATTTCTCTAGGATACCATAATGAAGTTGTAGACCTGACAATAAAACTTTCGGGGAAAAGAACGCGTTTCGGCAAAAGATTTTCTACGCAGAGAAAAATTTTTTTAGTTAAGATTGTCATTGTAGTAGTTACTTGGAATATTTCGAATTTTCATGAAATTTTCCATGGAGTATAATAGTAGCTATAAACTACAAGGAGAAAAATTTATTTGTAGACTTTACTTTTCTTATAAGAAAATTCATTATTTTTATAGTAGCGCTGGAACACACTCGACATGTGGGATTTTTATACTTATTAAATAGTAATTTTTATGATTTTCGTAACAAATTTTACTATAAAAATTACTATTACAAATAATAGAATTTGCTACAAAAATAATAAAAATTATTATTTAAAAAGTAAAATTTGCTACGAAAATCTTAAAAATTACTATTTATAAAAGTAAAAATCCCACATGTCGAGTGTGTTCCAGTGCTACTATAAAAATAATAAATTTTCTTATAAAAAAAGTAAAGTTTACGAATAAATTTTTCTCCGTGAATATAAATATGCGAAAAGCATCTTCAAACTAGCGAGTACAAATGTGAGTACAAATGCTGATAATGTTTTTCTATAAAAATTTCGGTGTATGTCTCAGAGTTAATATAATAAATTATAATGTAGACTTGCTTTTACTAAACAAAATTTCAGAAAAAAAAGTATAAACACAGTTATTGTGGGGGCTAGTTCTGTACATAATTATGCAGCAAGTGCACTTATAAAACAAACGTGTAGTAATAGTAGCTGCATATTTTTTTTCTCGGTTTGAAATTGATATAATATTTGAGCTTTTTACTTAAATATTTGCTCAAATAAAAGAGATGAGGTTTATTTTTACCCAAGTGGCATATTTTTCATTTCATTTGGTAATTTTACATCTTGATAATATGCCATTAGCAATTGTACATACCCACATGCTGTGAAGATTTCGCAGAAGAATTACAAAAACTCATTAAATATCAGTTTGCGTAACGTAATATTCCTGCTTGCTGGAAACATATATGAATCGTCCGATAATATCAATAATTCACACACTTGAACACCGTTTTAATTATCATGTTCTCTCTGTTGATTATTTCATTTCTGTAATAAATAAAATATCGTGTATCCGTTTAAATATTAAAATTTTATTTGCATAATTAAATTCATTTTTAAGACATTTACGAAAACCAATCCTCTAATCATATGACTTAACATTTATGAAAAATGAAAATTTATAATTTGTAAAATGATCTCGTGTCTCATTAATGTCCGAGTCGCTTTTTAAAACGCTCAAATTCGGAGCTCAATTTATTATCCTCGATTAATACGCAAGAATGTAGATATATAACAGCAATATCCATAAATTTCGTTTGGAATTTGTTCTCACACGAAAGAATGACTTTCTCTTCCGAATGCGCTGAAAGCACGGAATAATAGGCGCGCCCCACCCCGGCGATTTAACACCAGTTTTCAGCGAGATTTATTCCGTTACCGTGAGATTTATTCCGTAGCGATTAAGAGCAGTGCGCCTGTGCACGCAGAAAAAAGAGCATTTTTTGCGTACGAATTATCTCATCTGTTATATTGTAATGCAAATAGGGTAAAAAAGATGATAGTTTTTTCGTTTCAAACAAAAAAATTCAGCAGGTTTTCGTTCTAACCATAACGGAAATGTCGACACCTGCGTGTATGTATGTATATATATATATATAGGTGCAGCGCGAAAAAAGGATTTTTAAATTTCCGCCGCGCGCGTATGCGGCACAAAAAGTATCAGACGCGGCACATCAACAACGGACTGCTATAGCTCTACATGTCAAAAATGTCAGGTGTCGAATTAATCTTACGATCAAAATATTTGTAATTCATATAAGTAGTCGGCCCTGTAGGGAAGCAATTGAGTTTTGTTTAATTCACCATGGAGATCGTAGACGAAGAAATTAAATAAAATTAAATGACTCGCTTTATATAATGCTGAAGTCATCATTAAAAATAAGGTAGAAGCGCGCGAGCGCGCGCTTTCAATGCCGAGCACATTCGCTCGCGGTGTAGTATCGCAACGTTATTTTAAATTTTTGTTTTTTTTTTTTTCGGGACAAAATTGCAGTTACGTCGTGAAACTTCCGTGCGCGCGCGTTTTTATCATATTTATATGAGAATAGTGGTAACAGTAGTTTTGTCAATTTTCGAAAATCGTACTAATTAAGAGGCGCTTGTTAGTTGTGCGCTTCCGCGGCGCGGGTATATATACTTATGAGCAAATCCCAGAAACTTTTAAAATTTTATGTAACTCAAAAATTTTAGATTGAAAAGGCTATAACTCAAGTTCTTTACGAAGCACATAACTGAACCAAAAAAGAAAATGTTCATTTTTCAATAGAGTAAAAAAAAGGTTCAACTTAATGGTAGAGAAAGACTTTTTTACGAAAAATTACAAAAAGAGCGAAAAATGCGTCTATTTCGAGTATTTTTATGTGTTTTTCGATGTAGAAAGAAAAGTCACTTACTATCATTGTTAAATTTTTAGAGCTTTTTCTTTATAATAAAAGCTTCAATTTAAGACCTGGTAGATCGATGGGCCTTGAAAAATAGCCCAGATATGAGAGCTTCTATTTTCCAATATTCAAGAAGTAAAAAGTTAAAATCTCTTATATCTGGGCTATTTTTCAAGGCACATCGATCTACCAGGTCTTAAATTGAAGCTTTTGTTATAAAGAAAAAGCTCTAAAAATTTGACAATGATAGAAAGTGATTTTTTTTTCTACATCGAAAAACACATAAAAATACTCGAAATGGACGCATTTTTCGCTCTTTTAGTAATTTTCCGCAAAAAAGTCTTTCTCTACCATTAAGTTGAACTTTTTTTTTATTACTCTATTGAAAAATGAAAATTTTCTTTTTTGGTTCAATCATGTGGTTTGTAAAGAACTAGAGCCTTTTCAATCTAAAATTTTTGAGTTACATAAAATTTTAAAAGTTTCTGGGATTTGCTCATATACGTAATGACGATAAAAATAATTTATGACACGCCGGGCGGAATATGTGTAATTGGGTTAGCCAAAATCTTATAATTATGATGATTTATTGTTATAAGAATAAACTATAAATCTGCGTTTTTTCAGTGAATCCGCGGTTTCTTTAAAGTTTAAGTTTTTTGGGAGATTTATCAATTTGCATGTTCCACGGCCGTGACATCATCGTTTTGCTGCGTTTCAAAATTTAATACTGCACTGTCATGCTTGAATTTTTTTTTAGAATTTAACATGAGTATATTTCAATTTTTATACTCATTCACAGCTCAATCCGAAAATGTACACCTGAAGGAGCTCTTTTTTTCTCGTCAAAAGTAATCGGCTTACAAAACGATTTTTACCTAATTATGTAAAATATCACATTTACGATGTGCACATAATCCTATGTAAATATCAGGGGTTACTCAACCACTCTGACTAACAAAAAATATTCATCGGATACATTCGGCAGAATCGATGCGCAATTTCTCCGAATGAGTGTATATAGTGTCATAGATCTCCGGTCATTGACTACTTACTGTGTAAACTCATCCTGAGATTTGAATGCAGATAATGAGATCCGAGTTGCAGAGCCGAAAATTTTGGGGGAATACCGAGTTTATTGGTGAAATCATGTTGGCAAGAGTGACAATGAAGAAAGTACTAGGTGTTTAGCAGCGTAGGGAATTACAGGTAAACACTTGAAATGCTCGTAATCAGCTTCTTTATACGCAAGTGAACGATCCTGCAAATGATTCTCTTCGCTGAAACACTTAATTTGGGAGGTTTCATAACACGTTTATTAATGTAATACATGTGAACGTGTACAAAAATATAATTTTTTTTTCTTTGTTATAAATACTTTTATAGTTATTATTCTAAGCAGTTAATGAAACTTGATATTTCAGCTTTGTATTAAAACGTAAAAATATCATAACTAACTCAGGGAAGATCAAAATTGATGTAGTTTACTCACCTCGGGCGATCATCAAAAATATGAAATATTTTGTTAGTATCTATAAAGTACTTCAAATAGAAACGAGATCACCCTGACACGTTTTATTAGTTTTTGATAAAAAAAATCTAATATTTGTCTAAGAATGGATTACTTTTGTGTGAATTTATAAAGATGACGTTATGCTGTTTTGAAATCAGTTGATCGACTCAGATACGGACATGAGTCTGACGTTGTAAGCCAATAATTTGTTTGATACATGAAATGTGATTACGCGGCATTTTTCCACGGCGCATGCGTATGTGTAATACTGCACATAGCGAAATATATAGGGCCACACGTGCGTGACAAAACAGGAAAAACGATAAGGAACTTATTTTTTTATTCCATGTAATATCCATATGATGCAAATTTAAAGAGAGACATTTATTTAGTCGTTTTCTTTTTTTTAAGGAAATTATTAGGCGAAATAGTAAAAAAAAGATCTGAGAAGGTGAATTAACATATACTTATCACATATAAAAAATTAATTACAAGATATACTGATGCCGCTTTTTTAAAATTAATTTAACTAAAAAAGTGGAAGTTTTTATAACTTCCCGAAACAAGCAATTCTGAAGGTATGAAAAAAGAACTTATCATTCTTTTATAGTTTCAGATTTTATGAAGAATTCTTTCTCTCTATTTTAAGAAGAATTATTTTAAGTAGTAAATTTATAAAAAAAAGAAAGTTCTATTTAACAAACATCTGCTTTTTCAAACTATGCGATAAAGAAAATTTTTCTTTTTTTTTTTAAATAATTGAATTTTCATGCCTTATTTTTATACGAAAAGAGATATAGTAAAATGCACAATACGTTTAATTGTTACGATTTTTTATGCGATTTATTACTGCTATTTGCTTAACAAAGCACATGAACTTGACTGGCTTCAAATCTTCAATGAATATCAATGTGCAATACACGGCACAACGAGTAAATGTGTAAGAGTACTCTCTAAAGTTGAATTAGTGAAAATTGCTCCACCATTTCAATTAGTAGAAAAAACTTCTAATTTATTAGTGAATATTCACTATTTCATTTAGTAGTTTATTAAAACTACTATTTTGATTAGTAGTTTTTACTAATTTAATTAGTAGTTTTTAAAAAACCACTAATGAAATAGTAAATATTCACTAATAAATTAGTAGTTTTTTCTACTAATTGAAATGGTGGAGCAATTTTCACTAATTCAACTTTCGAGAGTACTCCAAAAAAGTGCCATATTAAGAAATGGTAACTTTTTAGGTAGTCTTATATCTCCTCACGTTGCGCTGTGCGTTTCACCCTCATATATCAATTACAGGGTTAATTTTCTAGTTTCCATGAAAGATTTTGAAACCATTCTAGTTCACGTGTTTCGTACAACACGCAAATAGCATAAATTACTTAAAAAAAAAAAGGCGTTGCACAATTGTTAAAAGTATTGTGGATTCACCCATATATCTTCTTTTTTGGTAGGAAATAAACTTATTATTTAATAAATAATGATAAAAATTTAATCCAAGCTATTCCTTTTCAAAATTGTATAAAACCAAATGAAACGAATTTATCTATATCAACTAATACTATATTACTTAAAAAAAACTTGTCCACCTTTACTAGTTCTCTCACTCTATACCATCAAATTAGCACACCTCAAAACCTGTGCACATATACTCGCGGTTTGGCCAGTAGTAAAGGTGTCGGCTCTAGTCAGACACATCTAGATAAAGCAAGCCGATAACGCGCACTCGCACAATCGCCATCTGCATGCATACGTACATCGCGGCGACAAAAAGGCTTCAAAAGAACTCCTCGGACAATGAGCCAAAGGCAGCCTTGGACGCCGATTGAACACACGCGCGGAACCCTCGCTATATATAGTACCGTCTCCGAACGTGTACCAAAATTCGCGTGTAACACATAACGAACCGGGAAGTCGTAAGCTATATAATAGTCAAATAAGGGGGTGTCTTTGAGAGAGACCTGCGGCAAGGTCGACGACGATCGATGTGTATGTGTGTGTATACACACACACACACACACACGGGCGAATCGATCACACGCCGAAATTCGAAAGCGAGCGTGAGCTCATCACACGCGTTTGGCATATTATCTATATATATAATACGCCGCGAGGATTTGCCAGCAGAGCTCTCTATGCGGGTTGGAGAGTTTTTTTCTCGCGCGGCTAAGAATACCGGGGCGGCGCTCTTTTTTGGCGAGCATTTTGCCGCCAGTGGCGCGTGTCATTGCCCTTTACGTAATTATGCGCGGCGTTTATCGGGCGCGTTCTGCTCTAAGTATTTCGCTGGTGCGGTAATTTAAGGCTGATGCTTCGAGGGAAAGCGTTTTGTGGGTGAAGAGAAATTGGTCGAGAGGTTGAGATAATGATGAGTGATAGTGCGAAGAATGTGTCAAAATGTAGGGTAATGGGGCTCGGTAATATATTATATTTATTACTCGTTCGCTTTGAGTCGAATAGTAGCGTATTATGTAATATCGTGTCGTTATTCTACTCTTTTGTATGTCGTTACAGAAGACGTTGGTATTATAGGTTGAGAAATTAATTGTCTTTTTTATCTTGAGAATATAAATGCCGTTTTTAAGTCTATCGATGATTATTATGGTCTATTGATTTACTCTTTATACAAGGTTTTAATTTGTTCAAGCTAAACATATAATCATGTTTGTTGGATAAATGAATTTACTCGTTTACAAACGAACAATTGTACTGTAGTATTATAATATTGATGTATAATATTGCAATTATATATAGTATACAAATTGAGGGGTGTTTTTTCAAAATCTATGATGATTTCATTTGGAAAATATTATTATTTTTTTTTTAATTAATTCTTAATTAATTGTTTTATCAATGTAGATGTGCAAAATTTAAAATGAATAACCCCTTCGAAAATCTACTAAAATCGAAAATCTACTAAATATCTCCACTACCAACTTCACTACAAAATTAATTCTATAAATATTCAACATTCAGCGTTACTCCGTACTTGTACGCACATATCCATGCCGACCGCCCACGCCTCTTATCAAATATCCTAATTATAGCGCGATTCGCGCGTAAAGTGGTGCGGGGCGCTCGATAGCGCTCCGCTATCGAGGGATGACTCTCTCTCTCTCTCTCTCTCTCTCTCTCTCTCTCTCTCTCTCTCTCTCTCTCTCTCTCTCTCTCTCTCTCTCTCTCTCTCTCTGTCTGTCTCTCTCTGTCTCTCTCTGTCTCTCTCTCTCTCCTCGTTCGCGCTTTCGCAAAAAGTCACCGCCTAAATTTAAGTTATGGACGTAACGTTAATACGGCCCGAATCGCGCCTCGCGTCGATCGACGCTGTATTACACTTTCGGCGATGACATTATATGTATATCTCGTGAAAGCGATAGCCGGGTGATGCCGGATCTGCGTGCAAGGTCGCGGCAGGTAGGTGTGACTTTCAAACGATGTTTTTTACGTTTGGTGCTGTTGGGTAAGTTTTACGCGAGGATGATCGGGCACGAGGAATTGTGAGGTTGATGGTAGTTGTCGGAGTCGTATTTGATTGCATTGTGGATTTTGGCGAGGAAGAACTTTGGGATACAGGTATGTGATGGTTGTGGAATGATTGAATAAGAATTGATAACAATGAAGGGTTTATTTATTCTTCATCAATTTGAGAATTTTTCTGAAATTTATTGAGTAGTTTTCCGATTACTTTAATAGTAGTATGTATACCATCACGGCAGAGTACAATATTTTATAATATATTATAAAATAATGTATAGATCAGAAATCAGTTACGCCCACATAAAAAAAAATTAAGTTTGGAAAAAGTTTGGAAAAAGTTTTTTTTTACTCAAGTTTGAAAAAACTTATGCAATGAGACAATAATGCCAAACTTCGATATCATGTTTTAAACAATTTGGCTTAAGTTTGAAAAATTTTCGTACATAAATTATTCCAGTGCTAGCGCCTACCGATAGGTGGCGTATGACAATACTTGAGTAAAAATTTCCGGTCCGGGCTGTAAGTCGAAGTGCGGGAATAAGAGAGGGTGGGTGGGAAAACTCTCAAAATTTCATTTGAATTGAACAATTGTTCTTAACTTTTACAAAGTTTGGCCAACGTTTTGGAAAACATTTCTTAAACTTCATCACTTAAAAAATTAATTGGTGAAAAGTTCGGAAAAAGTTTGCTAAACTGTTCAAAAAAATTCTATCACGAATTGGGAAGTTTGGCATTATCTCATTGCATAAGTTTTCCCAAACTTAAGCCATACAAAACTGTTGGAAAAAACAATTTTGTATTTTGCGTGCATTGATACATGCGTATAGGCGAAGGTACTGTATGCCACGAAGGCAACACTGTACATTCGTTTACGTAACAAGGACACACAAAAATTCTTGCGACGCTATATAGGCACGAGCAGATAAGTAGCTCCGCGCTCTCGAGCTGGCCGAAGTGCGATCACGCGAGTTGCTTGGTCGCCTGATCCTTCATAATATTTTCATTCTCGCGCCGGTGTGTAGTATAAGTAATACAGGTGTACTTATATATAATTTGTAGTGCTGTTGTTTCTGAATTCGTACTATCAATATCCTATCGCAATTGGTTTTCACTGGTTGCTGAGGTAAATTACAACAAAAACTTTTCCCAAACTTCTTCCAAACGTAATTTTTTTATGTGTATAAAAGTATTCATAACATTTCTTTCGGTATTACAAAATGTTTCACTTCAGTTTAAAATGATTAGTTTTTCATTAGAAATACATTAAGGTGATGAGCGGCCCCCCTGTTACCGACGATTGCAGGGACCCGTTTTTTCTCTTTCAATTTCGAATTTTCAGAAAAAAACTTTTTGACACATTTTAGATTTAGTAAAGGACCAAGTACAACGTATCAAAAAGATTTTTCTTAAAATTAGAAATTGAACGAGAAAAACCGGTCCCTGTAATCGTCGGTAACAGGTAGACGGGATATCGGAGCCATAATTACAAATTTCTACATGGAATTTTATATTATTTGAATTCAGTTTTAAGTTTTTTTTAAATTATCTCAGTCATCCGGTGTTTGTATTGGGTTATCGAACGCCGGATAACAAAGATAATTGATGAAAATAAAAAATTGAATAAAAACAATGGAAAATACGAGAATGTCGATAAGTATGTAATTCCAGATGAGCTCCGACATCCACTTTAAATTCATCGATCTGAAGTTTACATCGTTGCAACGCAACGAAATAATTCTTCCCAAATAAATAAAACTGCTAAAAATTTGCTATAAAACTGCTAAAATACCAAATATGTATAAGAAAATCAATATATAAGTTTCAAATTTAAATTAAAAACAAATTAAAAATGATGTTGGACAAAGGCATATAAATTCTATATTAGCTGTTTTTCATCTGGATTTCAGTCGAATCTCATTAAACCACCATACATTTTTTTAGTCTATATTACTAGTTTCTATTAAGATATTTCAGTTTCTGTATGAATACTAAAGTTATTGTAAAAAAAACTACAGTCGCATACCTATAACGAACTATTCTAGCTCAAACTCCAACCGCATAATTTTTTAAACAAAAAATAACCAAGAACATAATATATCATAAACTTGGCACCAAAACCGTATACCGCACCACCGCTAAAATATATTATATATATATATATATATATACCTACTGATACCCATATTTTGTAACTCTACAACATTTGACACGCGCGCGCTCGCGCGTTATTCGACTATCGCCATCAAGTCATTCGCACCACGCCTGCGTGTGGTGTGCGTGTGTGCGTGTCAGGTATAGCCGTTGATAAGGACTGACAGATTATTTATTGGGTAACGATAATAAAATTTCTCCTTTTTTTTTGTCACCAAAGTCCACGCGCTACGCGCGCATACATTGTACCAGCTGTAAATTATCGGGCGCGTGATCGCCATTTTTTTTCTCTCTTTTCGCCGCGATCGCCATTGAGAGAAACTAGGTGTAGTCTGTGACATCACAGTTCAAATACCACTAACTGGTCAATATAATACCTCGAGCGCAAAGCGCGCGCGCGTGTGTGTGTGTGTGTATGTGGAGCACGATAAGGATATCAATACTAAAGGCCAGGTATTTGTTATTTTCCGATGGATGATGGCTATTTTTACGTAACTGTCCGAGCGAAAGTGCGATGTTATTAAAGTTTTTTTTGTATAGATTAAGCGCGTGTTGGGAGAATTGCTAGGTTGTAAACGGGAATGATGGAATAGTTTGATGATGCAGGAGAAACGATGCGAATAGAGAGGTGTGAAGAGGAGATGATAAATTTAGTTTTGTACAAAAATGTATATTTTTATCTTCGAAAGGATTTTTGTAGATTTATCAATGCAGTTAAGAAAGGTTTACCAAAACTATTGTGCAAAATGAATTTATTACAACATAAGTGATTAAATACCAAACGATCAATTAATCAAACTGAACCAATATCGATTGAATTTTATTATAAAAAGAAAATAACGACCATTACAATTGAATTATTTATAATAGAATATTAAAATAATATGACCTAAATAAAACGGCGGCGATAGGTAGTACAAGGACTAAAAGTGCCATTGAAAACTATATGCCAAGATACAATCGCAAACTCTCTCGACGTTTACTAAAAATCCGTCGGATAACAATAGCACACCTAAATACAAACACGTCAATAAAAAATCCGGATAACAAAGACTCACTACTAATTGAAATAACAACAACAATCTTATTCATTACAATAAGTGGCCGCGGCAGATTATAATCTGATAAAAACGCCCCTTATACGTACATTCGCATCACGCGAGAAAACCCAATCCGCACTTACTATACGCGCACCTATATATTCCATGTAAATAAGGGAAAATTAGATTACGCCGCGCGGTGACAGTCATATAACGCGATACGGGCCCGCGTATATATATAAACTTTCTCTTCTCTAGTGTGCGAGCGGCATTAGAGTCCGTATACGTATACTAAAAAGAAGACACACCGCGAACCTCAATCTCTCTCTAATTTTTCTATCTTCGCTAGCAAGTAAAAAAAAGAAATCGGGCCGAGAGTATAGAGAGTAAAGTGCAACAGACGCAGCGCTCGTCGTTCGCGATACAGAAAGCTAAAAAGAGTGTTTAATAACATATATAGTGCTAGCGCATCGAAAAGGGAGACGCGGATAGAGATATAACGCCGTACACTGTATGGTAAGATAACGCGCGAGCTAAAGAGAGAGCGAGCGAGCGGGCATGCAGAGAAGGATAGAGTTATAAAGCTCACCTATAGTACACATGCGCAGTAGCTGCTCCCGCGCGAGAGAGTGCGAGAGAGACGGCCTGGCGTGCCGTGTGTGACATCACGCCTCATTGTTGGAGGTTTACGTCATTCCCCTATACAGCAGCGTCTCTCTCTCTCTCGTCTATATAGCACATAGGTATAGCATACCCACACGTACTAGCGCGCGCTCACGAATAGTCACCTATACTTATATACGCAGCGGCGATCAGGCGGCGGCGAGAGCGGCGGCGGGCTGCCTGCACAGCAAGAGAGTACGTTGAAACTCGCGGAGTCGTCGCAGCAGTCATTCGCGCGAGCGACGGCACGCGGCTCGCATGGCATCTATATATAAGTGTCACTACTTCGCGCTGGAATATATATATATACACATACATAATACATACGCGTGTGTATACGTATGAACATATATACGAGGGTATAAGTGTGCATATCATAATAAACTATATACTTGTCAGTAGTCGAGAACTCTATAGACATACTTGCACGCGCGTTGAGGGATATAATGATAATGCGAGCGCGGGGCTACAGTGGATCGTCGTCGTCGTCGCTGCTGCTCGTGGCTTCTTCTTTACGAGGGCGCGAGGACGAGGCTACTGTTGCTGCAGGGCTGGCGGCGAGGCGGTCCGGGTGATAGTGCCGTAATAATAAGAAAGAAGAAGAAGAACAGAGGAAAATGATGTGCTGAGATTAGTGCCCGCGAGGAAGTGGAGTTACCGAAGGAGAGCTGCTGTTGCTGCTGCATGCTGCACTGGAGAAAGAGAGCGGAGACTGGAGAGATAATAGAGGCGAGTGTCCGCGTGTCTGTGTAGTTATATATAGTTGTGTCGCTGCAGGTCATGCAGGTGTTTCTGTTGTCTGTGTGGATGTGTATATGTGGGGAGAGAAAGGTGAGGAAAGGTTATGTTGTGGCTTTTTTCGGGGAACTAATGTATCGATCTGCGTCCGCTGTGCGTACATATAGATGTATACCTATACACCTTTCCCTTTCGCTTTCACATCAGCACAGTAGATCGATGACGCCTAACACATATAATACACTTGCGCAAGTACCTACTTACGCGCATCGTGTAAACAAACACTCGTTTCTCTGCAGCTTCGTGAACTCGCATTCGATCGCCATTTTAATGGAAAACCGTCGTGTAGGTGTATTATACACGCGAAACGGCCGTTAGCAATTAGGTTAGGAACGCCGCGCGCGCGCGCTCGACTACTCTCCTATAAATGGTCTGTATAGCGTGCGAGTAGAGAAGTGTGGGTCGCGGAAAATCACGGCCGCGCTAGTTGTGCTAGCTTTTTTCGCTATCATACACATGCGTGCGCTATAGAACTCTTTCTCTCTTATCTGCTCCGCGTGTGCGCAAGTATATATGGAAGTCTCGAGTGTTTATCGTCGCGCGATGAAGATACGGGTAAACAATTGCGCGCGGATCGTCTGCTAATGTGTGCGTGTGCACGGGGTGCCCGGAAGTATATAAGAGGTGTGTGTTGTGCTTGCGAAATAAGCCGGAGCAGACGAGGTTACGTAATATTTATGCCCCCCTCCTCCGAAAGCAAGAAAGAAAAAAAAACACTGACTTCATCGCGATATCTGCGCGCAACGCACCTATACACCTTACGAAACCCGCTAATCCGGCGTTGTTTTCTCTGTTCCATTATCTTTCCAGAAGAGAACTTTCATCATGGATTTATCTCGTATATGTATATACGTGTTGACCTTTCGCGCTCCGAAAATCCTCGTGCGATCGTGTTCCCTCCTTTTCTCCCCCACCACCGTCACCGAGTGCACACGTGCTTTTGCGCGCGCGGGCGTGAGTTCACGACGACGCATTATAATTCGTGCTCCGAGCGCGCGATATATCTTTGCAGTAGGGCGATTTAAAAATACTGTGAGTGATGTGTGCCGCCTGCCGCTGCGGCACAGAGAGAGCCAGTCGTCTGCACACGCGGCGTTTCGCTGGACGCGCGCTCAGCGAGGTGTGTGTGTATAGTGTATATAGGTATATGGCAGGGAAGGAACGGGCAAGCGCGCGCTCTTTCTCTCATTTTAAATATAACGGTGTATAAATAAGTATGAGCAATAGCGGGAGTACGCGCCCGCGAGGCTGTGCGTGCGTCTCTCTCGGCCCTCCTCCCTCTCTCTGTCCTGTGGAAGAGCGAGAGGAAGAAGAGGAGGAGGTAGGAGGAGGAAGAGGAGGGATAGTGGGCTCGCTCTCCGGTGGATGCCCCCCCAGGGCCTTGATACATAGGTTTCTGGAATACGATGACCCTGGCTGAGACTGCTCGTCTCTGCTGTCTCTCTCCCTCACTCTCTGGCTCACTCTGTGTGTGTGAACCTGAAGGGGAGAGAGAGAGCAGGTCGAGCAGGCTCTGGCTCTGGCTGGGTGGTTTAGTTGCTGCTGAGACTCCCGTTGGTGCACTTGCTGCCTATCTGTGTTGGTGTGTGTGTGCGTGTTGTTTGGGTGCTGGGAGTCTTGAGTCTCCAATGATTTTTTTGCCTTTGTGAGGAGGAAGAAGGTCAGGTGTGGGGCACGCCGTACTGGACTTTTTTTCTCTCTTTGGTTTTCTGTGTAGGTGGATTTTTATAAGTTTGTTTTGGAAAAGCAGGGAGGAGGTGATTTAGAGAGAGCGAGAGAAGTTTGTGGTGTACAGTGGTTTTGCGGATTAATAGTGAGTGGAATTATTTGGTTGAGACTGAATACACTGTGACAGAATTGAGGAAAGTGTGTCTGTTGGCAGAGGCTTTGAAAAGTGGAGGGATTTTATTTGGATGAGGACGTGACTTTTATGTTTGAAATTGAGGCAGTTCTTCTGATTAAAAAATAGAGATGACTGAGGAGTGGATTTTATTTATAAATGAAGCTATAAGTTTGAATTAACCAGAAGATTAATTACTGTGATTTTGTTGATTAATTTTGAAATTTATTTTTAAATTTTCATCTAAATTTATCATAGTAATATGAACTTTAGAGAATTTAATCATTTAATCAATACGCTTAAAGTAATTATTCAGTTATCAAATAAATCTTTAAATTTTAGTCTGACATAGTTTGTGCGAAGCACTCAAAATCATATAAATGACAAATAAAATGCCTGTCTCTATGCTAAACACAATACAATAGTGGGTTGTGTCTTTGATCTCCTTACTCAGTTTTAATTTTACATCTTGTGTAGTAACCCTATCAATACGGATGTTTCACTGATTAGTTTTTCAACGCTTGCTTTATTGATTGTCCTGTTGAAACACATGCTGTTGAGTTGTGAGAGTTTCATTACTGGATGATGTTCAAGTATTCAAAGTGCATTCAGCAAGTATTATGTCAGTGGGTTTGATGATTGCTTCGACCGTAGCATATATAATTGTAGAAAAGAATTTGCATTCTACTGTCATTTCGCATTCCTGCAAATGAAGCCATTTGAGAGAAACTGTTATGATAATTTTCTGCGTGATACACATTGCCATGTTTAAAGCTTTTAAAGTGCAAGGTACATTCAACAGGTGTAAACAAGAGTAATTAAGATTTTTCTTTTTTGGCTTCCAGTTTCTTTCTAATTCTAATTAACTGATCTTCAAAAAACATGAATACCAACAGTTTTTAAAAATTGCGATGATGCTAAAGCTAAAATTCGAATAATAGTAGCCTCTATGAATTATTAGTCTCTAAACGAAAAATTAAGTTTAAACATTATTTCAATAAGGCAATTTTCATGTAATGGTGTTAATTAAAATTTTTTTGTTTCTCATTCAGAAATAGGCGAGCTGATATCCCAACGACTTGTAGCAGCTCTCTAGCAGAGTGACAATCTCGATTTTTTGCGTATATAAGTACTGAAAAATGGACGTGCAAATGGATATTAAATTAGAAGTACGTTAAGCACGGTTTTTTTACCTTTACTACTTCTATATAGTAACACTTCTAACGCTGAATTATTGTTTGGTGCGATTTTTACAATATACATTTCTCAAGTTCTAAAATAATATTCATATAAAAATAAACACAGCGCTTCCATTTATTTTAAGAAAACGCTTTCTTTTCTTTTCTTTTATCCTCACACGTGACGCTCTATTAGTTATATTCAGTAGCTTTGGCATGCATACATGTATAATATATATAATCCTTTATTTTTCAATTTTTATGCTTTGCTTCGAGGCTTTGTTGAAGAATCTAGAGAAATCTTTTATTACGCTACATAAAACGACAGAATATCTTTTTTCCTTTTCTTTTACGAACGACGTAAAAAAATGTATTTTTACGCTAACCGCGCAAAAATAATATCCACACTACACAAAATACGTGTAAAATTACCGAAACCTCATGAACGACGCGAAACGGGAGATAAATCGCGCGAAGCGCATCACGCTTCTCAGCGCAATTCATTCCGCGAGCAGCAGATTTATCATAAAAAATATTTTCCAAGCGCGCGACAACGGGTGACGTTTTAAATTACAACTCTCGTCTCGTTATTATACTTTATTTACGCGGACGTGAGGGGAGAGCAAAACAATAAGTGTCAGGTAAACTCTGCCGTTCGCGCACTTTTTAGTAACATCCCCAAAGTCAAGAGTCAATACCCTGAATTCAAGGTCGATCCTATTATCTCGGCAAAAGCACACGCGATTAAAAAATTATCTAATATTTTTATCGCCATTTATACTTACACACACAGACACATCTCGCGCAGCTATACTGGAGAGAGATTACAGAATTCGTATATGAACTTGCGGAGTATAGAGAATGTGAAAAAGAGAGAAACACGAGGAATGCAAATCGACGTCAACGTTTTTATAGCGCGCGTTTATTGTGCAATTACTTATACTTGCGCGTCTCCTCCCTCGTTCAGAAGTCGAAAGGTTTCTCGCTCGCTTACACATATATTATTATGCTGCGGCGCGAGCGTTATCAGCTCGCGCCTCGTCGCCGCTGTATCTCAATGACGCCGTTTATTGCTGTTAAAACATTTAACCTGGGATTATATATTCAAATTAATCTAAATCAAACCAAACTATCTGCCTGGCGACTTTTTCACATTGTCCTCTAATTAAACTTACAGGGAAGTACATATAAGTACGTAGTTTATATATCGAACGTATAGTTTTCTTTATGTTATTTTTCGATTAAACAAACAGATGGTATACGATTGTT
Source organism: Torymus aiolomorphi (assembly GCA_036365515.1). Lineage (NCBI taxonomy): Eukaryota > Metazoa > Arthropoda > Insecta > Hymenoptera > Torymidae > Torymus > Torymus aiolomorphi. The sequence goes on along the minus strand of CM070874.1, from coordinate 71,646,364 downwards.
CTTACGCGCATGGTGTAAACGCATTAGAAGAGACAAATATTGATACTTTGATAATGAAATTTTAGGTTCGAAAAGGCTCTCATATACTGGCATTGTTTAAGTATATTTACCAACACGCACACGGTGATAAGAATATTGACGACAGGAAAAGAAATTACGGTGTTTTATCGCGATTAGCAAAGAATACCGTGTGTTTTAGACGCGCATTAAATGTATATGGCATTGCCTTTTTGTGCGTGTGCGAGATTCAAGTCGGCCTTTCATCAGAACGAAGAGGAAAAGAAAAAAACTTGTGTACTAACATGGAAATAATTATCTCATATCGCTATATCCATACATATTACACGAACAAATTGGGGAACCCCTCAATCTGTGCAAAAAGACAAACTGCGCGTCTACATTACGGGGATCATTATACAGTTCCTCATCGCGTGCGGCGCGCGCTATCGATTCAACATCCACCTATCTACGTCCTCTCTTTCGGTACATATAGGTACTGCAAACCCGTGCCGGTACACATACTCGATTTCTTCTCTTATCGATTTCTTTCCTCTATTTACCGAATTCAGAAAGTCTCTCTCTCTCGCGTGGGGTTACCTCATCGTTCGAAATACAATTCGCATTATATTTTTAGTGTTGACAGCTGCTGTTGCTGCTGCTGCTGCTGCTGCTCGATTTCATATTATTTCGCTGCGCGGCATTGGCGGGCGCCTGCGATGCTCGCAAGAGAGAGAGAGAGAGAGTAATTGATACGTCTCGAGCGAGTGCCCATTGATATAACGCGCCGGGATGCGATACTACGCGGGCACGCGTATATACGTATCATAGCTTAAAATACGAGCATTGTTCTGGGCGTTCGCTGTTTTTTTTCTTCCTTTTGTAGCGGCTGGTTCTCTCTTTCTCTCTCTCTCTGTCTGTCGGCTTTGTTTGGTTTTACGCTGAGTGGCGTGATTGGATTGATGTGTATAGGGAGCAATGGTTTTGTTGGATTGATAATAATTTTTTTGTATAGCGGTGTGTGATTATGTAGAAAGGCTCGATTGTATAATAATTCATGGGCTGTTCTCTTGTGATTTATGGCTTCTATGTTTATTCTAGTTATGTATGTTATATTTATGCTGTTGACACGACTTCTATGCTCAAGGATTAATAGATTCGCATTATTTTCGATGAGACCTTTGCTATTATGTGCCTTGAAAATACTTTGTATTTTTGTTGAAGGATCAAAGTATAATAAATATTCAAAAATTCGAATGACAATGTTGAAGTCTGCGTTTTTACACTGTTGTATATTGTATTCAAAACAAAAAGAATATTATTATCGTAGGAAAATACCAAGTATTTTTATCGACACTAAAAGAATAAAGGCATAGTTTACCACATTATATAATAACATTTTATTCTTACAAGTATTTTATGAATGTAGAATTATTTTTCGAAATTTCATCTTAATCAGCTTTAATTATGGGCCTGAAGTTTGCAACGTTGGAGTGCAACGAAATAAAAAAAAAAATTGATTTTACTTTAAAGTTATATGGATTAATTTTAATTTTGCGTGAAGATTTAGTATTTTATAGTATAAAATAACTTCATGAGAAAGATTTGGATAAAATTTGTTTCTGTCTAGTAACTTTATTTATTTGCACTTTATTTTATTTTGTTGCATTCCAACGATACAAACTTCAGACCCATCTTTAATTATACTTACAGTCTGCATTGTTTAAACGCAGTGAAATAATTTTCATAAAGAGTAAAACAAAATACCAAAGTTGTAAAGGCAAATCAACACAAGCAAAATTTTCTTAAACATTCATTGCGCCCAAACGATGCAATCTCCGTATACCCACGATAACTTAAGAAAGAAAAATTTTATATCTCCGCTGACATCACCACCCAGATCTATCCCATAATCAAACTCTTCAGCCCAGCCTCCTAACTACACACCTTCCGCTCTCCTTCCACCGCGTAATTCCACGCAATCACCTCATTCATCATCGCGATCTCCCGGAAAATTACATACCCTGCATGAGCAACCTCCTATATAATATACAATATTCTCTCCACCATCGCTCACGCCAGGTCTCTTTTGATCTTCGTCTTGCAGGCGACAGTTGCTGAGGGTTCATCGAGGCCGAGCCGCAGCGTAAAGGCCGAATAATGCCGCATCTCACGGGCGCATCGCTGCAGCGTATTAATCGCAGTAACAGCCTGGGTAACAACAACAACAACAACAACAACAAGGAGAACAAGACGACGACCGGCGCCATGTTCAAGGAGCTCATACTCTTCGCCACCGAGCTGGCGTGCCTCTATAAGCAGGGGTGAGTGGTTCTCTGTGATCGGTGGTTATAATCATACGAGAGAGTGAGAGGGTTGATGGTAAAAATTGTTGTGGTCGCGTGCGCGTGATTTAGGGGTAGGACAAGTGGCAGGTTTGCGTTGATATTATATTGCATAGTTGTACTGGCTGTTTTTCCTTTTTTATTTTTTAATTTGTAAAAATTTTGACATTTATTTGTAACGTGGTTATTAGCTGTATTTTGAGTTGGCATGTGTTGGGATGATGAATACATAATAAAGATGGGTCTGAAGTTTGCAACATTGGAGTGCAACCAAATGAAAGAAAAATTTATTTTACTTCAAAGTTATATGGATTAATTTTGGTTTCGCCTGAACATTTAATATTTTATAGTATAAAATAATATAATGAAAAAGGTTTAGACAAAAATGTTTACTATCTAGTCACTTTAATTAATTGTAAAAAATTATTTCGTTGCATTCCAACAATGCAAACTTCAGACCCATTAATAAAGACTACAGAATTGAATTAGAAAAAGAGGAAAATTGTATGTAATACAGCTTGGGTATAATTCGATATTTCCTTATGAAAGATTTTTCATTTTAATAACATGAAATTTTCAAAGATTATAATTTTAATTATTTTACGTTTTTTTCCTCTTAAATTTAATTCCTTTTTATATTACACGCGATACTTTATTATATGTATACAGAAAAAAAAACATAAATTACAGCTTGAAATAAATTTTCTCGAGCTTTATTACATTAATTTTGAAACCGATATTTTTATACACACGAGGTATACACGCCCAATTAGCGCGCCAATATATCAATGGATTATATATCGCGCGGCTGACGCAAAAACTTTTACTCAATCGAATGATTTAAAAATTGTGCCCGTTAATATTCAGCTGGATTTATTATCCCGCTCCAAAGTTATTAACTTCATAATAAATAGAATTTTACATAAGCATTAATGGAAAACGCTTGGGTCATCGTTATAAATAGTTCGAAGAAAATATCGTTAAAACCTGCCGAACTATATTTATACTAACATTTTTACAGTCGTATATACGCGAAAAGCAATGATTTCTGATTTACCGCGCGTAGTTTTCAGCTTTTGTTCCTTATTTCATTTTCACGTGAAAATGAAGCAATAATTATAATTACGTCACGATTGTAAATATTTATGGAAATTTATTTATTTGAAGTTACGTTCTTACACCAAGTGATGTACATATAAAAATTGTTGTCCAACTTTTATGATAATAATAAACATGTTTGTATGCTGATTATTGGATTGTGAAAGTGAATACTTTTAATGACCGTAACCCTAACAAGTCTTGTGAGCGTCCAGAAAAATTAATTAACGTCTTATCCTGTGCTGTACAAGACTATCCGAATCAATTAACTGTATCAAAAGAGAGGAAAAAAATCTTATCAAAAATAATTAAACTAACAAGACTGATGTTTTAAACAGACAAAAATAAAATTTACCAAAAATACTATACATATAATAATACTGAAACGAAAAACCTTGAACTAGAATGACTCGCGGGTATATCTCAAAATCTAAACTCAAGTGACCTCGCAACTCGAAAGCAAAAAAAAAAAAAAAAATCGGACTTTCAATGACACACATTTTTTGTATATTAAGTTGAGACCGACAATTTTAGTGTACCACACGCATGTATAATATATGTACAGCAAGCACACAGACACATACACACACCAAATGTGCCCTCTCATCTGAGCAGAGTATCTCGTTCTCTCTGTTGCAGGCGAGGAGCTTCAGTGCATCAAACATGAACGAAGCGTATCTTAACAATGTTCAAGCGTGGATTGTTTTATATCCCTGTAAAAGGATTTGATATTCGAAAGTACGTTTGTATATCCCCGATATACATTTTACTATATACTTTACATTCTACTATACTTATAATGTAGATGTTTTTATTTTGGACATTATTTTTTTGTGGCTATTAATTTTGTTGGTGTCGCATTATACATATATATACACACACATTGAGGACGCATTGGAATTTTGAGTTTTGTTTCACAAGTTTTCTACGCAAAATATCAAATCCTACTTTGACTTATGTAACCTTTGGGCATTTGCATGATTTTTCCAGAGATTATGATTTATCCTTTTTATGTTTGTACATATACGTGTCAGCACATGTGTATATAATAACGGCTTTGTTGGACTCTTGATTTGCACGTAGCAAACTTCAAAGGTTATTCGAAAATTTCGAACGAGAGGAGAAAAGGATTTTTGAAAAGTTTGTTGACCAGTGGGTCGAAATTTTCGAGCACCCTGTGCGTAATATATGTCGCGGAAACGTGAGAGTAAATGTGTGATTGTGAAAAAGTGGTAATTTTTTCGAATTTAAATTGTAAAAATTGTACATTAACCGGCGTAATCGCTGATATATGACATGATATATACCAGCTGACACGCGATGAAAGCAAATGAAATTCAAAAAAGAGAATCGATAGAAGGTCTGACTGTATCCGGAAAATGTTTTGATTTCTCGCATTGGAAAAAAAAACTGCTACGCTTATTATCTGTCGAAGGAATTGTTTCAAACTCATAAACGATCGTTAGAGCATAGTTATCTGAGTACTTAAAAGAGAAATGTATATGAAAACATTTTCGAGGGTCTAATCTATTGATATTCTTTCGATAAAAATGTGTCAGTCTGTATAGATGTTCCGATAGTGGCCACCTCTTCGTATATAGGTTAATTAGTTCACTTCCACCGGATCAAAATCAAGGTTAATACCGCTTCTGTTTAGAATAATTTATAACGATTCGCGTCGCATTAACGATGTTTATCTTTTTAATACAAAACAAATTTAAATACCCAAGACCGAATTCGCAGCACGATCCGGCTATTATTAATTTAAATCTCGATAAACATATAAATAAGCGGATGAAAACAATGACTCACGCTCGTATGCTTCACACGCGTAACGTCCGACGTAATAATCCACGCACGACAGGGTGGCCAAAATTAGTGCATCTACACACACGCTGTTGATGTTTACCCATGATAAAAGACGATTAATTTTAGACAATGACGATGCCCAATAAGTATATATATGTATTCCTATATCACACTGCATTTTCACAAGTCAATCGCCATTATTCCCATGTTTACCACTGCTCATTACAACTTCATACTCTCACACATATACACACCGTAGTGCGAGCGCACTCACGTTTTAATTGGTTTGGACCATATCTGATCGGTGTTTTTTTTTCTGTCTGTTTCTTCTCGTTTTAGAGTATCTGTTCCTATGAGCACCTCTTGCTCGTTGCACTGTGATGGAAAGGACACTGGCAAGGCTGGCTCAAGTACGTTTCCCATTGGCAATTTTTTTCTTTCCTTTTCGCGTGTACTTACGCACACACACATATACGCTCTCGAGTGCATCCGAGGTATTCGATGCTCGCGGTTCTCTCTTATTTTTTTTTCTCCTTCGTAAGTTATAGTCAACGAGAAAAAAAATACTGATATTCTTTTGTCTCGCCGCAGAGAGGATGTCGTGTGAGGTGTTCCTGGGCGGATCGTGTAATCCCACCACCTGGAGGACCGACATCGCCATCCCGACGCTACAGAGCCTCGGTATCACGTACTACAACCCCGTGAGTGACATGTTTTATTTATCGTGTTGGTTCTTTCTTTTTTTTGGCGTTCGTTCTAGGTTGAGAGGGAGACAGAGAGAGAGAGAGAGAGAGAGAGAGAGAGAGAGAGAGAGAGAGAGAGAGAGAGAGAGAGAGAGAGAGAGAGAGAGAGAGAGAGAGAATTGGTATAGTATGGGATGAATGATGATGTGGTGGGTTGCTCAGGTGTGACTTTGAAGTGATCGCGCGCGGTTGAACGTGACGAATAAGAACGATGTGGGCTTTGAAAATCGTTTTCGCCTTGAAGCGAGGAATGATTCGATTGATGTTTTAAAGTGGATGTTTTTGAATGTTGTTATATAAATAGACATGGAGAATGATAGTAAAAATTTATATAATATATTTTACCGCAGTTTCTGTGTTTTTATTCGAAAACCAATGTTGTCTGCGTGACTCCCAATAAATAGATAAAAATTACACGATGTTTAAGGATGTAACAGCCATACCCAATTAATACCTTTACACTCCTACATATATAAAACAAACAAATTTCACAATGTATACGTAGTAACAAAGCAAATACACATTGAATTTTAGGTCCTACAGTATATTCTTCCCCACCATCGAAAAGCCCGCGCGTCCTTCGTCGCTGCTTACACAGTCGCGTCACCTACTCCTTTATTCCCTCAATGCTACCCTCTTTCTCCGCCACTTATATACTCCCTCCCGTCGCTTCGACAAACATCACCGACGAAGAAAACATAGAGGCATTTTCATGAAGATAGCTCATCTCGGCCGACCGTAGAGCCTCGAAAATAGGCGGTTGCTCGCTCTTAAATAACTCTCTCGGGCTATCTAACGGGGGCGTCAAACTGTCGCCGCGAGCGAGTCTGTAATTTATATAGAAGAGAGAATAGAGAACGTAGGAGGAAGATTTTCGACGATCGATTTCTCTTTCTCTGTCTCTCTGCAACCCTGACTCCGTACAGGGTCTCGATGATGTCATATATGCAGGATGAGGAAGTAAAAAATCGCGCGGAGAAAGGGAGATAGACGCGAGGCGCCGAGATGATGTGCGGCTGTCCGATAGAAGAGGATGAGATAGATAAAGTCGAGCAAATTTTCGCAGATATAGAGGTTGATTGTGTGTGTCGGGTGCGTTGCGAGTGATTGATCGGTTGTGTGCAGTGGATTAATCATTGCGCGGTGGGATGGATGTGTGGTGTATTGATGGCGGGGGTTATTATGTTTATGGGTTTGAAAGTGAAGTGAAGGGTTGAGATAGGAGCGGCAAGGCACAATGATTGTGTGAAGTTGTTAAACAGTTTTAGTATTATTGGATTATGTAATGAAGGTAAAATGATGTGCGATAATAGCGAGTATGCGAAACTCGTTAACGGAGTTAAAGCATAGTGTTAATTTAACATTGATTTTGTGAAGATTTGAGAAATTCTTAACTTAATTGAAGAAAAACTGTAGATAAGAATGCCAAAGCTTGGAAATTTTATGTAACTATTGTAGATAAATTTCATTTGAGATATAATGTATAAAAACGTCAACTCGAATGTACAATATTGCACCGAAAAGTGATAAATAAAAGAATTAATATGAAATATAAACACTTTTTTGTGGTTCTTCAATTTTTGAATGAGATAGTTATGTCTGGTATTAAGGATATTTCGAAACCTAAGATATTTTGTACTTTTTTGTTATTACTTTTTTTGAATTTTGTTAGTTTACATACCGATTTTCTTAGTTATCCATTACATTTAATCCACAATAATATTACAACAATATAATTTCTACAATATTATTAAAAATAATCAATGACTAAAGCCGTATACACAAAATAGACAAATCATAAATTAAAATAGCTCCACACGCATAAACTTCAATAGAGACATCCCTAATTACATGCAACATTTCCGCAATTAACTTCAATGATTATTTCCAATCGCTTCACGACACAGCATGTAAACGCGCATATAAATATGCCGCGGAAACCTATATAGATCAATGGAAGACCTATATTATACGAACTAAAACAAGACCAAACCGGGATTGCAACCTATCTTTACGACGTCTCATTAATCCTCCGCGCAATTATTGCATACACATCAGCAACTGATAACCACGACTTATATATATATATATATATATATATATATATATATATATATATATATATATATATATATATATATATATATATATATATATATATATATATATATATATATATATATATATATATATATATATATATATATATATATATATATATATATATATATATATATATATATATATATATATATATATATATATATATATATATATATATATATATATATATATAGATATATATCTATAACAGTATCACATCCACCGACTTGACAGCCTTCACTCACTCACTCACTCACTCCTCCCGCTAATTATTCCAACCTTTTCCAACTCGCTCCCGCAAATCTTCCAAACCCGGCCGCTCGGTTGTTGCGCAAGCATCGGCGACGGGACGGCGGCCGAGAAGTAACGCGTCGAACAATTCGATAATTGCATTGGCACTCGCATCTAAAATCCCGAAAACACGAAGACGACACGTCCGTTCGTCCGAGGTCGCACAAGTGTGCACACACACACACGTACGCGTCGTCTGATGTCAACGCCTCGTTTAGCGCGCGCGTGCCACGCGTTTCGTCTAGCTTGCGCAAGTGATTAAATGAATGTGTGTGTGCGTTGCTATGTATTGAATTTTTCTGGTATCACGCGAGAGACGGCGGCGCTCCTCACGCGGACAGATGAAATTTGCAGCTGTGTTGTGCCGGAAGTGTTTGATAACGAATGATGGGCGTATATAGAGATGCGTGCTACTGTGTGGATATATATAGATATATATGCGTGAAAATTGATTTTTAACGGTAAATAAACTCGAATGTTTTGGAAGATAAGGGAAGTGGGTTGGTCGTGTATATGCTTTCTTTAGTAATCATCAACTGAAAATAGACATACTTAGAGCTATACGAGAAATCGGCAAAAACCAGCCAAGTTGTCCCTATAGCATTCCTTATACTTCAGCATTCCGCTCCCATCAGCCTCTCCGCGATCTAAAAAATTTTCCCACGTGCTCTCTACCCGCACGCATGAGCCACCAAAAAAACGACGTCTGATTCACGACCATAAAATTCCTCTACATTACCAAATAGCAAAATATATCCAGAGTTGAACCGCCTGATGCTGAGTCGCGGGCTAAAATAACCTTCTTCTTTTTGTTCTTGTCGTTGCAGCAAGTGGCGCACTGGGGCCCGGAGCTCATTGCCCAGGAGTACGAGGCGAAGGAGACGGCGCGCGTCCTGCTCTTCGTCATAGACGACAGGACGCGCAACTGCGCGGGTATCATCGAGGCGGCGCAGCTCGCCGGTACGAGGAGAGACTCGCTGATCGTTGTCATACACGCGTACAGGCAGGGACAGACGATACTCGGCGAGCCAGTCTCTAATCAGTGAGTTTTTTTGCCGATCTTTTGAGTATTTTTATTGCGGTTGTCGGGGGTAGATAGGGAGAAGATGCCGGAGCATATTTTTATTCTGTACATTATTCATTTCTTAATTTTGTTTTGCTTTTGGTATGCCACGGAGAGAGAAATTTATTTGTACACTTTGCTTTTCTGTATAAGAAAATTTACCATTTTCGCAGTAGTGCTGAGACACACTCGTGTGACTTTTACTATTTAAAAAGTAAAATTTTCTATGCAAAAATTATTGTTTAAAAAGTAAAATTTGCTACGAAATTCTTAAAAATTACTATTTAAAAAGTAAAAATCCCACATGACGAGTATGCCCCAGCGCTGCCCTGAAAATAGTAAATTCTCTTATAAAAAAGTAAGTAAAGTTTACAAATAAATTTTTCTCCGTGTAATAGTTTTCGTCATTCATTGTTTTCTTTAAGTAATTACAAGAAGAAATGATTGAGATGAAAACAGAGAAAAAATGGATGTCGGAATATATGTAATGGCTCCAATCTTCCCTTAGAGGGATTGAATGAACAGAAATATTCGTTTTTTATACGTACATTAATATTTAAAATAATTGTTAAATTTTACATAAGCTTGAATTCTCCAGCCCAAGTTTTCTAGATCATTTGCAAATATCTAAACCAATTGATAACATACTTGTTTAATGATACACGAAATAGATATCTACTTTAAAACCTATCGGAAAAATTCGATTATCTAAGTTTTCATACTCTAGATTAAGTATACTTATATACTTTTCTCCTACATAACGAGAAAGATGCTTCGGCACGATAAAATAAATCTATATTTTAATGTCAAATAATCGCGGTAAGATAAGAAAATAGAGCTAGAAAGCTATTGTTCTCGCAGCTCTTGCAGTTAAAATTTAATACTAATATTTAAAGATCCATAATGTATTATTCGTTTCCATTTAAAATGTTTTAAATGCACGTACATTACCAGCCCATTTCGTTAATCTAAAACTTCGTCACAGTCATTTCCCCCGCATTTTTTTTATCTCTAAACAATAGCAAACTAAATTACTTCGACCTTACGACAAATTTCACAATCCACACGACACGATAATTCCATCCACGCAAATTTGGCGAATGCAAATAATTCAGGCGCATGCCCGCGTTACAATTGCCACTTTCTTTACTTTGAGTTAACTTGAAAATTGCCTACTGCTCGTTGTGCATATATATATACATACGAGCGTGTGTGCAGTCAGAGTCTCTCGCGCGGTTATGAATTTGCGTGCACGGTTATGCGAGTAATTTACGTAGGCGAGTTAACTCGGAGTTCCACGGCTCGAAATTGCGCTATTGAGCGGTGATTTCAGAAAAAGGCGTAGTTTACGGTAGTGCGTGTATGTTGTTTTTTGATTTTTATTTCATTGAAATTATTTCTTCTTTTTATATTTTTTTGTAAACGATCGATTGAATATTTTTCAATAACCAAGTAAGCATAAGAGAACGTCAAAATATTAATAACAAAGTAATTTACGACCAGTAACGCTAAATACAATTCGGAAAAATTTCGCGAGCGCGGCATGACTCACTTATATTTTACATTTGCAGCCGGTGACATATACTCGCGCGCACGTATACATATAAACATACAAACATATATACATACCAACCGACCGACCGACCGTCACCTCCCACACGTAAAATTTATCGGCGATTTTTCGTCATCGGGACACCTCCGAATCGTTTAATTTGCATACAGCGACGTCTCCATTCCACCGCGACGGGCTCGAAACAAGTTGCGTATAATATTATTATATACATGTACACACACACACGCACAGGCAGTGCAGCATGGATGCATGCATGCGGAGATATGCTAATAATACAAACAAATTAACGGCGTCATCGACGCGCGAGCGAGCGACGCAACGCCACTAAAATATAATTAAGACGGCCGAGAAAATAGCCGCCACGTCGGGTTGAAAGACTTCATTCAGGCGCCGCGCGCGCGCACGTCACGATCAGGTGCCCAATAAAATGTGGACATGATTCGAATGCGAAAAATCGCGACGGGTATATTGTCGGATGGGTATTGGTGTATGACAAAGAGGTAATAACGAGTGACAGTTGCGGAGTTATCGCGGTATAGTTTGAAAAACAATATTCGATGTCCGTGACGCAGGAAAAAGAAAATTAGCTACGCGCATTGTTATCGGTGGATGCGCGTAAGTGAGGAGGTGACTTTAAATGCGGAAGCTACTGTCTATGTACCTACGTATTTCGTTGAATAATATATGTCTAGGAAATGGGAGATAGGTAATCAGTTGCTATGCTATATACATTCCGTTCGAACTCTCGAAAATGAACAATCGTGCACCTAATACGCGATCAACAATTCTATCCCACGCCCATCACTTTGATTCATTAAAGCACACACGCGCACGCAGTTCAGTTCGCTCCTCGATGCCAAAAATCGCCCTCGACGTATGTAAACAATCTATTAGTATGGCCAGAATGCGCGTCGCGGATATTTTAACGCGGCGGAAGCTCTTTCTCTCGCGCATAAGCACACGTGTATATAATAGATATAATAATTTGACGCAATTGCGGCTTTGTGCGCAGGGAGTACTTCGAGCTGATGAACGGGCTTCTGGTGCTACAGTACCTCATGGAGAGGCAGAGGATACCCATCTTCGAGAGCATATCGGCCGCGCTCAATTGTACGTCCAAGGTGAATTGACCCCCTCCCCCTTTCATTTATTATTTGTTGGTGTATAATGGTATAGAACACGTGTGTGGTGTATGTGTGGGGAGGTTTTGTACAGCAAACATTGTGGAAGGTATATAATAATATGGTTTATTGCGAAGTAAAATGTTTTTTTTTTCTTTACTGGAAAATGATGTACAAGTGAATATTCTTTATATATAAAGGTTTATCAATAGCATTGTGGTTCTAATATTTTTAGAAAATATATGATGATGATAATAAAATGTCAAAAGATGCGTCTTGATTCGTTTTTAATAATGCTTACTCTTAAATTTATGAAAATGATGATAGATGATGAATATTTAAGTATATATTATCATAAATATGTATTGTTAATGTATAATAATAATGATGCTTGCAAGCGAACAAGGAAAAAAAACAGTATAATAAAATAACAGCTTAAAAACTTTTATAAATAAAAAGCCTTCAAAGTTCTTAAACCTTTTGCTCCGTGTTTACGAATACCGTGCAAAGCCTTAACTTTATTATTATATACTCTGCATTTAGTATTTATTCGTCGCAAAATCTTATCTCGCGTGCAGCACACACACACACACACGCACACACGCGTATATATGTATACTAGCAGGCAAAAAAGCATTTGACGTTAATAATATCGTTGTTTTCCACTCTTTTTTTCTTCCCTCTCTCTCCCAAGATTCTTCGCAATGCAGTCAACGTGCAAGATTTGCATGGCGAGGACGGAATCAGGCCATCTAGAATCTCATTCGGTCAACACGGAACTGATGTCACGTACGTATGCGCAGCACATATATATGTATTTGTACAACGCGACCTCTATATATAAGCGGACGCGTTTTTCTTCCGCTATACATGAAGCTTTTCACGGTATCCATTTTTTGTTTTTCCAGAAAGCTGAGAGAGGCGTTCAAAGCTCTGGACAGCAATGATACGGGTACTATTAGTCTAGCCGAGGTGAGTGTTCATTTCTAACAAAATTTCTTTCTAGTTCTTAAATGTGTATATGTATATATGGATGTTTGATAGTAACGTATTTATCTTTTGTTGCAGGCACTGATGATACTACAGAGCAATGGCAAGTGCAGCATACCGGTTTCGGAGCTGCGCAACGTCCTTAACAAAGCTGGTACATTGTTTTTTTCATTTTCTGTTTTTTTTTTTCTCGTAATTATTACGCCATTATTGACGAGCGTGAAGGTGCGATAGCCGGATAGCGAAGACACGAGAGTATGAACGAATGCGCGGATATATTTGTTTTACGCGATAAATTTTATTAACAATGTGGAGACGTCGATGGCAGAACGAAGATGGCGATTTGAAAAGCAAATGAACGATTTACAAGTACAAATGATTAATCTATCGAGATTAATGTATCTGTAATGAATTATTTAAGAACTTTTGTTTACTGATTTCGAATCGGCTGTATCGTAATTGGTATTCGTAGTACTAGAATGTATCCTGTGCATTGAATTCATGCATGTAGTTTAATGTTAATACGAATCGATCCCGAGGGGAGTATTTCAACGGGGTCATTGTATTTTTTTACATGACTCATACGAATGTTTATAACTATACAATCAAACGGAGTCATCAAATTCATATCCTTTAACCATTATTTCAATTTCAATGACAACGTTTTAATGTTTCCTAGTACAGACTTGATTAAAAGCATTTGAATCCGAACAGGTACCTCTCCTCATCTATCATTACATTATGACGCGATGTTCGATGAAACAGTGACATCACGCGGCACTTGAATTATTAAATTTGAACGTGTCTGCAGTATAGTTCTTGTCTAGAAAAACAAATTGCCATTGATCCACGATACCATCTGTTAATTGCATCGATTAAACGCAAGGAAGATCTTGAATCTGCGTACAATTGAAACGTTGTATCGAGTAGTGCTGTACGATACAAAGTTTGATTCATCGAAGAAAGAAACCTCGCGAAATAGTTCAAAATAATAATGTGTCATTTCTTGAAGCAATTTCTCTCGTGATATCATTGTGCGGAATAGGAAACATCACGATGAGCGAATAAATTAACCAACCGTTATAATTAATTCACTTATTCCGCGTACAGATACGATCGCTGAATAATAAACAAGCGTTAATCGTTGCTGCCATACTTAATTAGTTTCGTGCAAGAAAAATTTTCTCTCTTATAAAGTGTACCCCACGTATTCGATAAAATTTTTCATAATCAAAGCCTTTTTGACGATGTCTTGCAGATGTCCACGACAAATCGGTGATCGAGAAGTCGCCGGGCAACGGCGAGCCCCGCGAGCAGCGCATCGACTTCGAGCAGTTCAGTGCGATAGCCAGCGAATGGTCGTGGCGCTTCAAGAACAACGGGGTCAGCTGCGAAAGTGAGATACCTTCAGTTTGGCGTATATTATGTAGGAAGGCGTCGAAGTTTCTGCGCAGAGCTTTCGTACACCCTTTTAATCGTTTCCTAGGTATTTCAGTACAAAAACAACAAACAAAACAAAAAGGCTGTCTGTCAGTGATGTGATGATTATTATTATGTGCAATTTTTGTTCATTTCTTTCACTGCTTACTTATTTTATTATGGTTTGGTTCTGTTGAGCTTTGTTCCTGCGATCATGTAATCTTGTTATATCTCAAGATTTATCGTTAATTTATGATCACGATACGTTGATGCTGTGACAATATTTATAACGCAGTATTTTTTTTTTTTTGCTATATCACAAAGGCTTCTTCAATTTTCTTTATTTTGTCATACAAAGCACGCGCAGAAAAGTTCGAGATATTGTTTTATTGTATTTTTTAATTATGGCAGATACATTTGACAGCTTTATTAAGGAGTTTTTATGGTTTTAGATTGGACCAATACCATTATATCGGATTCCGAAAAAAGGGACCTGTATATCGGCGTGATAGGCAAGGATTTACTTTGGCTGGAATCGTCAGCGGTACCGATAGTTGAGTAAGTTGACACCATTTTTCATAATTTCAATATTTTCGTAAATTGTTGCATACGCAGCTCACAGTTTTTATTATGGCCGATTATAGCAATAAAGTTTATTAGTCCGAGCATAAACGTTAATCCACGGAAATATCAATTTATTACTTAATTATAGTTTTAAATCTATTAATAACTGCATGCCTCTCGCCTGAGCTACAAATAACAAGCCATATATTATTTATAACGTTTTTCATTGTTTATTCATGCAACGCCATTGTTTTCAGGTCCACGAACTTAACGCTTTATCGTCCAAGTACAAATGAGTATAGTGCTCGAGTATTACCTCTGGAGTTGCAGCGCATGAAGAATTCGCGATTGATAATGCTGGTGGTGCCGCATCACTCGCGCGGCATCGCAATAATGGCACTGGCCGCCCACTTGATCGGATTGCGCGCTAAACTCGTCCTCTGTGTTCAAGCTCTCCCCGAGGGCTTTACCGTGTCTGGCGAAAAGGTAAACAATCGCAATTTTTCTCGTTCATATTTTACCTGTAATGCTCGTTAGGATGTGAATTTAATGTAACGTAATTTGTGTTTCAGTTGACCGAGCAAGCAATAAAAGACTACAATAGGGGTAGAATATACTTGTCAGACATGGCGACGCGCGAAGGTGTACCTGTTTATGAAAATATCGCCGATGCCCTGCAGCACGCGATACAAATAGTTCAAAAGAGTCCCCGTTGACATCGGCGGTACATAAATATATACGATCGTACTTCTTAATTTTTAATCGTGCGCGATCCTCACACATACACAAAAAACACGTATAAATATACACACACGCGTATACACACAAAACAAGAAACCTAAAAGTATAGGCACTGCGAAGAATTCGACGAACTAATTTATTTTTACTCAGTCCTCACTATTTTATTTTATCGTATTTTATTTTTTGTAATGGCGTGCCCATCTACCGTTGAAAGCTTTTTGTACTGAACGATGCTAATCTCTCTAAAGTAATTTTTAATAAGTACGCCATTTTTTAAATTGTAAGTGTATAAGTCGTGATGCGCTAGAAATGATAAGGTTATGATAAATGTAAATCGAACACTTGATTTAGGTCTTTCATTGAGGATGGGAATTCGACGGTAGATAGACATTTTTTTTAATCGAAGCTTGTATATCAAGTTGACAACTACACTGTAACCTTTTTTTTAATTTGTTGCGGATTGATTGATATATCCTTGTACATAGATATATTATCGATTAATTCTAACGATTTAATAATTATTAATTCTTGATCTGAAAAGAAAGAGTTATAAAGCGAGCATATGGAAGATGTATTTTTTCAACGAACACAAGGGTGTTTTTGCACGAAAGTGAAAAAAGTGAAGTGACAAACTTTGTAAAAAAGATTAAACTATGAAATCTCAAATATATTTTGTTACTATAAAGATTATGTCATAGCGCCATCGATGTCATATGTAAAATATTCGTGCGATTTTAAAGACGGCGAAAAGAAGAAGCATCTTTTTTAGCGTCTTTCGTCGTAAACGTCTTAATTTTTTCAAACCTGATTTTCGTTCATAAAATGCGAATTCACGATGTACATGTATTTTTTTTCTTTTATTTTTTCGATCTATTTTTTATGCATTCATCAACGTATTACGTGTCTTGTAAAAATTAATCAATGTCGTAAAACATCAGCATTTATGTAAAAAGTAAATTACTTTCGACTTTAGTTCGAATAAAACATTCAACCCAGTTTAATTAGGTTTTTCTACCTCCGAGTAATTTTGTAAGCGAGGTGTTTTGTGGAACAAGCTTTTTATATTTTATTTGTATCAAATAAAGAAAAATGATAAAAACACAGACATTGCGCAAATATAATCTAAACTTGTTAGAACACATTTTTCAGTGAATCAAAGTCGGACGAATATGGTGCAATTCCTCAAAGCGAAGTTGAATGAATGAGTGAACAAAATAGTAAAAATTGAAGTTTCATGTATATGAAATACACCAATGGGATATATTATCTAATGATAAAAATGATAAATTGTAAAACAAATTGTAGCAATTGTACATTTTGCTACTAATAATAATAATAATAATTAATTTTTTAAATATTCATTTTTCAATTAACTTAAAAATATTTACTAATAATGTTAATATGGCTGAAAATAATTGTTATATGGAAAAATTAATGGCAAAAGTTTTTGCTTAATGTAAGCTATTTTTATGAAAAATTCCATTTTTATAAAGAAGTAATTATCACTTTAAAACTTGCAAAATAAATTTATATATCAGGGTGTAAGTCTATAAAATAAATACAATTTTCCTGTTATTTCCTATTTAATAAGAGTTAATTTATTTAAACCTCTAAAACCTATAAATTGAATTATCAATGAATCTATTTTTTATTCATAAATCTTTTTTAAACTATTTAAATATTTTTTGTTCAATTTTTATTTAAAATTATTGAAAAAATAAAATAAAATTATTTTTTTTAAATATTTTTCTTTTAAATTATAATTTATAAAATTTTAAATTTAAAATATACACTGTACGATCTCCAGCTTTTAATTTTATCCAATGCAGACATGCACTACTAACATTTTATATGCTTATAAACTTATAGGACTTGATAACGATAATTTTTTTCAATTTTATCGTCAAATTAATGTTTTCCATGTTTAAAAATACTTTGTCGATTTAAATGTACGAAATTGGTATCGAATCGAACATAAGAATGTCTCGCGGCTCACTTCAATATGTCACCGGGGTTGATTCACATTTCGCACGTGAACGTGAACGTCAGCACTCAGCAGTTAGTACTCGGTAGTTGAAAAAGATATAGTAAGGCATACCGAATGTTTCACATTTTTGAAGTAAAGCATAAATATCTCAAAATAATTCGAAGAGCAACTATTGGTTAAGCGATCTACTTTTGCATTATAACCTTTGTATATTTTTAACAAGGTAAGCTCGTTAAATTCTCTCCATAACTAAAGATTTTATACGAATCTCTATTTGTAGCCTTCACGAGGCAATTACCATAATAAAATTTTCAACTTGCAATAAATATTTCCTATAATATTTTAGAAAACAGTTAAAATGTCAAAGCGATTGCAACCTTCTTGGAGTCCTCCAGAACGTAAGAGTGGACCTCCACTTAAATTGTATAATAGTTTGACTCGACAGAAAGAGGAGTTTGTTCCACAGTATAGAAACAGAGTTTTGTGGTACAGTTGTGGACCAACTGTATATGATGCATCGCATATGGGTCATGCACGGTGAGTTCAGTGACATTACATTTCATCATTTCTACACTGACCTCGTAAAAAATATCAATATAGTATGAGATTGCATCATCTTTATTATGATGCTTCAAAAGCTTCAAGCACATTCTCCACATGCTACTTAATTTTTTATACAGGTCTTGCATTCACATAAATTCTTCTTTTTAAATAAATGATCTGTTCTTATTTTTAACTTATTCTTAACTTATTTTTTTTAATGTATATATTTTCATAATTTATTAATATTAATTAATGTGTAAACTTTTAAACATATGCTGATAACCTTATTGTTTTTCCACATTGAGAACATCAATAAAAAATATAAAAATATTTTAGGTCATACATTTCATTTGATATTTTGAGAAGAGTTTTATCAGATTACTTCAATTACGATGTCTTGTATGTAATGAATATAACAGATATTGATGACAAAATCATTAAGCGTGCAAGACAAAATCATCTTTACGACAATTATGTTAACAAAAAACATGGTCTTGATCAAATACTAAATGATGCCAAAGAAGTTATGAAGACTTTCGAAGATACTGTGAAAAAGGCAACAGATCCTGACAAGAAGGCTATGTATGAAAAAATGTTAATTAGAGTTAAAGAATCTATAGAAAAACTGGAGGTAGCTGTAAAATCAAATAATGAGGCTCAAATTAAAGAATGCCAAGAGGTAATGCATTTATTTCTAGGCTGATTCTATTTGCACAATAGATTTTGCAATATATAGGTATATTGTTTTGCTTTGACCTTGACTAAAGAAAGTATATTTACTAATATATAGATATACCTTCAATATAGAATCTGTTGTATAAATAACCTTTCCATTAGGGATTAGTTTACATGATTAGAGTGTATAGCAAACATGTATACTAAAGTCTTGAAATTAATATTATTCTCATTATGTGTTTCAGATTCTATTGAAAGAAGCAAAGGATCCACTTTCAGACTGGTTAGATAGGCAAAAGGGTGATACAGTTACAGAACATTCTATTTTTAGTAAATTATCACAGCACTGGGAAAATGACTTCCATAAAGATATGGATGCTTTAAATGTAAATAACTGCATCAGTAATATATTAATACGTTCATAAAGAAATGATCTAAGTTAGAAATCCAATTCAAACTTTATAAATATTTAAATTTATTTAATTTTTATATCTCTTTGAATTACAATTCTTCATTACACATTTTAAGTTTTAGAAAATAGCAATATTGCAAAGTTTTAAATAGTTATTATTATTGATCATTGTAAATAATTTTTTGCAGGTGCTGAGACCAAATGTACTTACAAGGGTCAGTGAATATGTTCCAGAAATTATAGCATTTATTGAAAAAATTATTGCCAATGGTCTTGCTTATGAAAGCAATGGCTCTGTGTATTTTGATGTGAAAGGGTTTGACAAAAATGATAAACATTACTATGCTAAGTTAGTACCAGAGGCATATGGCGATACATCATCGCTGCAAGAAGGAGAAGGTATTTATGTTAAAAAACTACTTGTAGATTATTTGATTAAGTAAGATTTTAGAACAAGTGTTTTCTGCTATTCATAATTACAATTAACGTTGCGATTTGTCTTTATAAAACATTTATTTCTGAGTCATCACAATTTAAAGAATTACTTTCCTCATTATAACTATTTTCCTCAATCCATCTTACCTCGTATACATGAATTTTCCTCAAATCTTCGAATTTTTAACGACTCTAATTTACCAGAATTCATCGTCTGATAAAACGAAATGACCTGTGAATACAATAAATTACAACAGATTTCACAATTTATAATACAAATTTGTTTTTTCTATAACACCAGGTGACTTGAGCGTCTCAGCGGACCAGTTATCAGAAAAGCGCTCGCCCACGGATTTCGCCCTATGGAAATCCTCGAAAGCCGGTGAGCCCTGGTGGGACTCACCATGGGGCAAGGGTCGTCCCGGTTGGCACATTGAGTGCTCGGTAATGGCCTCAGCGATCTGCGGCGAGAGCTTGGACATCCACACCGGTGGTGTGGACCTAAAGTTCCCTCACCACGACAACGAGCTTGCGCAGGCAGAGGCGTACTTCGACAACTCGCACTGGGTTCGTTATTTCCTGCACTCTGGCCACCTCACCATCTCCGGCTGCAAGATGTCCAAGTCACTGAAGAACTTTATCACGATCAAGGAGGCATTGACAAGGCACAGCGCAAGGCAGTTGAGGCTGGCTTTCCTGTTGCACTCGTGGAAGGATACGTTGGATTACGGCGAGGCCACGATGGAGATGGCTGTACAGTATGAGAAGTTTTTGAACGAGTTCTTCTTGAACGTGAAGTGCAGGATTAGAAAGATCGGCGCGGCAGGCACGACGATTAACACTTTCGGGAAGTGGAGCAATTTCGAGGTAGAGCTGAATAATAAGTTCTATGCTGCGAAGGATGATATTCATAATGCCTTGTGCGGTTAGTAGATTTTTATTTATTGGTGATTTATTTACAATTATTGAGAACTAATGAAATTGGTTTCTTTTTATAGATAACATCGATACGAGAGCCGTACTTGATACTATAAGAGAATTAGTAGCTAACTGCAATATTTACGTAAAAGACTGTCAAAATCCAAATACTCTACTGCTAAGAGATGTTGCCGTTTACATAACGAATATATTCATCGTTTTTGGAGCTATTTCCTCTCATGACGCGATCGGGTTCCCGCTTGAGAGCGAATCTCAAAATGTAAACGTAACTATAAAGCCCTTTAAAAACTTAATTTTCCTAGAGAACATTTTCTAATGTATAATTTTCTAGTAATAATTTTCCTAGTGACAAAAATCATAAAAACATATCGGAACTTATCTACAGATTACTTACTTACCATCAATTTTGTATCATTTGTTAAATTTTTATAATTTTCTAATATTTACTAATTATGTTCGTCATGTAGTACATTTGACACATAACATTTTTGAACCCCATTCTAACTTGCCCTTATATTTTTCCAGACGGAAGAAACGATAATGCCTTACCTGGAGATTCTCTCAGACTTCCGTGAAAAGGTGCGTGGGCACGCACGAACGCTCAAGGCTACGGATATCCTTCAAGAATGCGATAGTCTGCGTGACGACGTCCTCCCCAACGTAGGTGTTCGTCTCGAGGATGAGGAAGGCGCAGGCTCGCGTGTCAAGCTCGTCAATAAGGAGGAGCTGTTGAAAGAACGCGAACAGAAGAAGCGTCTGGAGGCTGAGAAGGTAGTGGAGAAGGAGAGGAAGAAGGCAGAGGCTGCGACTGCAGCGGCGGCTAAGGAGGCACAGAAGAGGATCCCGCCCATGGAGATGTTCAAAGGGGAGACTGATAAGTACTCAAAGTTCGATGAGAATGTGAGTTGGATATTTTTGTGTTTTTAGGGTTGGCAAAGGGTTATTTTGAGAAGTAGAAATTAATGATTTATAAATAGAAGTGTAATTTTCATTAATCTGATCGGGTTATTAAATTTAACGTTACTAAGAGGATATCATTATTGAATAATATTCTCTGGATAATGGTTGATTAATTAATTTTAGAATTTTATATTTCTAATAAATGAAGCGTTATTATACTGCAGACTACAGTGTCAATTGAAAATTGCGAAGAGTATTTTATTTAATGCACTATTTAAAATCCTATTATTATACTTATCAATTGAATCAATTGAACTTATGAATCTAATGACTTCTTATAACGACGTATTGATTTTAGGGTCTTCCAACTCATGATATTGAAGGAAAAGAGGTTAGCAAGGGTCAGCTGAAGAAATTACAAAAGTTGCAACAAGCCCAAGAGAAGAGGTACAACGAGTACCTCGCGAGTGTGCAAAACGGATCAAAAACAGAGTCGATGTAATTGAGGAGTGAAATTGTTTCTATTAATACCATCAAAAATATTTCGACAGAAATGCAGTGCATATAATGATACGTGAACTTACTCGGTGATGTTTGTAAGTGACGCTGCCTTACTTTATCTGTGCGTGGTGGAAGCTTTGTTATAAAAGCTTTTACATTGTGAAAAATTTTTTAGATTTTTTATAACGTTATTTATGATGTACTGGTAAACACTACTAATTTAAAAAAGATATAATAGAGCGCGGAACTTTCAAAAAAATTGCCTACAAAAGTATTTTCTTAGTATGTAAACTTATTATTACTTTTCTCGATAAAACATGGAAGCTAAAACTGTATACAAAAGATAAAATAAAAATACACCTTATATATTAAATTTGTTGTATTTGATTAAATTAGTATCCACACAACTTATAAATTCAATTGAAATTAATATTTATAAATTATAAATATTTATAAATTAATAAATATTTAAATTAATATTTATAAATTCTATATTTTTGACTATTTCATTTTAATTCTATTTAAAATAATTTTTTATTTTTACTAGGTATATTCTTTCAATGTATCATATACAATTCAATGAACATTTAATAATGCTAGTTGATGTATTGATTTTTTAAAATGAGCTTTTGTAATTGTTTTTATGTTTTTAATATTTCTTTGAGAATTTAATTTGTAACTTTTTTGACCTCAAATCACCTTAAACTTTAATAATTAGCTTTAGGAAATATCAGTCACTATAAAAAATTCTCTGAAAGATACATAGCAAGTTTTTTTTACGTATTATTTATTGATTTGGTGAAGTTTTAGATCAAAAGACCCATTAGGTTCTTTTACTCACCTGATAAAAATCTACTAAACTTTTAAAAGTCTTGAAACAGATGGAAACCTCAACTGTTACCGAATGAGCAAATAATAATAAAACATTTTTTAAATCATTAAAAATATATGTATTTTGATATATGCAAAAACGAGACATTATGATGAATTGCTCTCCGAAATAATTTTTTATTAGTTTGTAAATTTGCTCAATCAATAACATTTTAATTTTTTTATTTCATAATTATAGGTATTATAATAGGATCTGTAAATAATAGCAAATAATGTAATATTGGTCCATAATTCAAAACCAATTTTCAATTAAGGTCTCGAGTGTACTTTCGCGTATGTCCGTTCATATTTTGTCTTAGGGAAAACTTTTGAAGCGTACACAACTGTTTCGCTCTCGTTGACACGCCGATATAGCCTGCACTAAATGTTCGAAAACTTCTCTATACAAAATACGATCACTTGAATCTACTTTCCTTCTTTTTATTATACGGCAATTCACAATTATCAAGATTTCCTATACAATATATCAGTTTTGCACTTCAATACAGTAATTGCGTGTTAAATATTGAAATTTTGAATGTCAATATGTCAATTAAAAAATCCCTACATTAATTACACAAATTGGTGCAGCTTAAACAAAATAACAATTAACAAGTGATTAAAATTTTAAAAATATCTATTCAAAATACACAATAAAATTTCCCATACTAAATCCGATAAAAATCCAATCCAAACCCGTACTGCGCGCAAACCGAAACGAACAAAAATCCATCTCCCTCCACATACACGCCTGCGCTATACACGCGGCCGATCGGTTTAAAACTGACAAACAAATAATCGAAGCCTTTCTCTCGCTCCTGCGCCGCGCGTCGCGGCCGGAAGGGTTTTATTTAAAAGTTGGAAAGCCCTGTCCAACTTGCCAGCCGCGGGATGTCAGAGAGCTGCCTTCGAATTCAATGCGCGATGTGAATGCGGCTGTTTCTAAAGCCGTCAATGTCGGCGCAAAAAGTGCCGCAGCCGCAGCTGATAAGCGCCGTTATATAGTGTGTTGTGGCGCCGCAGCGGTGAGCTTGAGCTTTAACCGGTTGATGTGGGACGGGAAGCGCTGGAGTTGGCTTCCGTTTGGTTGCGTTTTTTTTTTTAATTTGTGGAAAAAGGGTTTTTGTGCTTGCTTTGTTGGAGCGAGGTAAGGTTTTTGTTGTCGATTCCGAGAAATCTTTATTGCGTTTAACTTTAAGTGATAGTTCCTGTCAACAGGATGATGTGCATGCATAATGTACGAAGTTTGGTTTTACTTTTCCGGACGTATGGTTGACATAAAAAGCGATATTAAATAAACTTATATAGAGGTTTATTAAGTCTATAAGCTTGATTTGAAAAGATAATGATAGCATTTGTTGACTGTGCATAGTTCATATTGTTTGTTTGAAAAGCTCTCGTTCTTAGTCGTTTGAATCGTAGAGGTAAGAATACTTACCACTATTTTAGTCTCAGATTTCCAGAAAGTATTTTTTATTTGATAGATTCTTGGTATATTTTGCTTCCTCTTAGGGAAGCTTTGTGATGGTGAAAAAAAATTTTTCTAGAAAACATGATAGAAATGTTGTATACGATATTTGCAACCGAACACTATAACTAACTACAAACAAAAGTTCTATACCACACTATAAACAAAAGTTCTATATCACACTGAGAGAAGAATATTGTTACTGTTAACATATTTATCTATTTGAAATACAACTATTTGACATTTTTAAGGATAAAATGTGATATTGTAATAGTTACAATATCTATATTAACTAAATAGACATATTGAGATTTGAAAGTAGCTGATGGTAGAAGTTCTTGTAAATTGTAGTTTTTGAATCTAATAGCCAATTTTCTACCACGATGATGTTGTTATATAACAAAAAGGTTTGAAATAAAAACTCCATTTAGTTTTTTTCTCCAACGTTTCGGACATTTTTATTATTTATGTCCCTCATCAGGATAAACAATAAAAATGTCCGAAACGTTGGAGTAAAAAAATAAATGATGTTTTTATCTCAAACGTTTTTGTTATAAAACAACATCATCCTAGTAAAAAATTGGCCATTAGATTCAAAAACTACTATAATATAGTATATTACGCCCCTAGGGAGCAAAAGTAAAGAATGTCCCAGATCGCATGTAAATTGTCACCCGAGCCGAGGTCGATACTAAAGGAAACAAGCTAAAAATACTCTAATTACCGCATGGTTGCCGTGTCTAAAAACGGTCATATTAGCCCCGCTTTATATTAAAAAAAAAACGCGAAAAAGCGTGCGTTAGAAAAACCATGGGCAAGTTGGCTTTTTAACTTCGTGTGGTTGCAGCAAACTCCACACTCGGCAATAGTACAATACGGTACAAATGACGAAAGTTGAAGTGCCGCCATTGCGTGAAGTTGGCGCCCGACTAATTCTCACTTTTTCTGCTCTGACTCTTAGGAGTCTTTCATTTCATCAAAGCTCGAGCGTGCTGAGTTCGATGCCCGCCCCGACATTTGCGGCACGAGCGCAGCGAGTGCTGCTGGTCGGGGGCGGGCATCGAAAACATCACGTTCGAAAACATCAATTTTCTACACACTTCTTCCTCATCTTCAGATTCGTCGGATGAGGACAATTCATTATTAATGAACAATCTTTATAGCACTGCGTGGCATATAATGTACGATACATGTATCATAAGTCGTTCTTTATGGCACGGCGTGTATAAGCGCCCGAGTGTAGCGTAAACATAGACATAAGAGAGATAGACTGCGGGTGTAGGTTATAGGCCAGTAAACGAAGGTCTGAAATCGACTTTCTCTGGTGAATGGCTGCATTTTGGATATTTGGTAAAACACATCGTCTAAAAACGATGGTCAAAAATGCAGCTTCCAAAAACGCCGGCGTCACCCCTAATTTGGCGAAAAACCACCCCGAAAACGGTATTTCGCTTATAACTCGCGAACGATAAGAGATATCGAAAAAAGTCCCAAACAAAAGTTGTAGAGCGTGAAATTTTACATAAGGATCACCTATCACTTTTTTGCATTTGATAAAATTAAGCCTGAGAAAAGCACGCAGAAGTAACAAACAGCAAGCGGCCGGAGGGAAAGGGAGGTGGGTGGGGCTCGCGGCCGCGCGGCTGCGGCACCGGCGGCAATGTTGACATGTCAGCGCGCGCGTGGACTGCGTGTCTCTGCGCCGCTCGAGTCGTTTTTCACTTTTTAGCGATTCTAGCTGGCCCAGGCGCCGGAAAATTTTTCGCTTCTGTCTCCCCTGTACACCTGCTGACGCAATTGCATAAAGTAACCATCGCTTTTTATAGATTTTGATTCGTAGAATCTAAATTTCGAGGTTACAATTTAACAAAATTGCAAGAACTTTGATTTAAATGCATTTGTTTGAACAAAAACGCTATTTAAACAAATAAAAACAATCTTTTGCGATCAGAATAATTTTTTCTTGAAAATTCCGACAATTTTAAGATTAAAATGTTTCATTCAACATCTACGAGAAACCAATATTCAAAGAGTTATAAATTTTCAAAATATTAATTTTTAGCATTCAACAGATTTTTAATAATAGTCACAAAATTAAACATCAAGTAAAAATTGTTACAGTTACTAATCGTTTACCATCTAAAAAGAGATGTGCATAGTTAATATTACTTTGTATTATATGTAATTCACATTAGTATAGGTACGAGTAAATCTCAGGAACTCTTAACTTTTTTGGGAACTCCAAAGTTTAAGCAGACAAATGAATCAACGCTCAAAATGTTTGCCTTGCAATAAAAAAAAATAAAAAATCTATTATAAATAATGGTAACGAATCAGCTGCGTTCATAAATGAAAAAATTGTTGTTAATATGCTTTTCCTATCGATATATTTATCTATATAGGAACAGGAATACACTTACGATCGTTGTACAATTTGTTTAGCTTTTTTGTGTGTCAAAATCTTGAACTCGAGTCCTGGTAGGTCGATGTGCTATAAAAATTAGCCGAAATACAAAATTTTTTCACCATACCGTCTGGCTGAAAGTACCACTTTCGCAGTTCGCTCCCGGTTGAAACCGTGAATGTGGTACTTTCGGTAAGGATATGGTAGAATAGTAAAATAGAATAGTATATGCGCTATTTCCAAAATTATTCCCCTCTTCCCTGGTGGAAATCCAAAACATTTTCTAACTATTAACTGGCCATTTATATTAGAAACTTGCTATAAAATGGGAATTTCCCTTTTCCAGTTTCTAGCTCCGGTGAAAGGCTTTTTTCCCTATTATTCGAACATTTAATAGATTGAAAAATAGAATGAGTTTTGCGGAGACAAACATAAGCTTGTTCTTGAGTACTTTAAAGGTTTTAAAACTGATCAGTTTTTTAAGTCCGGAAATGGCTAGTAGAAGGCCTGTTGTTATGACAAGGAGTGAGAGAGACAGAATCTAATATCAATAAATACATTCTACGTAATATCTTCAAAAGGACTACTGTAAATGGTTTTTCTGTCTGCTCATATTGTTTATATTTTAGTAAGCTATCAGTTATAGCTGAATACCGTCCAATTTAACGTCAATTCTTTAAGTAAACTTAAAACGAAAATTTGGAGGTTATGTCCAATCTATTAAATGTGCGAATAATGGGAGAAAAACCGTTTCACCGGGGCCTATTAACTAGCCATTTTTTCTACCTATTTATTGAGATTGTTGGCCATTTCAGATAGACAAATTTCCACCAGGGTTACGTCTCGAAAAAAATTATAATTTTTTTTTAAGGCACCCTCATCAGACAAAGTTTTTCTTGTTCTTCAAGCTTTTCTAAATGTGAAAATAAATATATACAAGTTCGATTTAATGATATCATTTTTTGGTGACACTTTCAAGTCAATTTTGGATTGAAAAGAATTGACGGAAATTTCAGCTTTCTTTCTAAACGATGAAACTTGAAAAAAGGATTTAATTTTGAAGGTATACATTTACTGAACAAAGTTTTTCTTGTTCTTTAAGCCTTTCTGAATGTGAAAAAAATTATTTACAAGCCCGATTGAATAGTATACTTTTTCGGCGCCACTTTTTAGTATGCCACTTATAGAAATTGAATCATGGTCTTCTAAAGAACTTGATGTCGATGCACCCCTCGTTTAAGAAATCATCAGTTTTTGTGGGAGGGGAGGTGTTTTATCAAAATGGTAAAACGTTAGATGGATATTTTCTCAGAAAATGTATTATCGTTTAAAATATTCTCCGAATCTGATACTATAAATTCCGAACAGGAGCTCTTCAGAACACACAAGGGATTTCTTTCGAAAAAAATATCAGAAAACTTTACGTCTATAAAAATTGAAAACAGATTGTATAAAATTATAAAGATACTTTTTACTAGTAAAATAAAACTCCGAAAAATGTGACTCCTAAAAACATTATTTCCTTATATATTTTCCTTATATAGATTCCTATACAATTTTTAGGGGGAGGTATTTTATCAGAATGGTAAAATGTTAGATGGGTATTTTCTCAGAAAGGTAAAAAAAAAGTAGAATATCTTATGATAGAAGGGTAACTTTTTCTAAGGTTTAAAAATGTATAATACATAAAAATTCGAAAAAATTTGGCAAGAACGCCATGATATTTTCATTAAATTATTTTTATATGATATGTAGCATCAAGTTTCCGAATGCCATTTCTACCCAATGATTAAATTATAGAAAATGCAGTGATTTAGAAAAGCTATAACGTCGGCAAATGAGCTAAAAATCGTATAGGAATGGACGATTCAGATTTTTCAGAATTTTATTTTTCTAGTAAAAAGTATCTTTATAATTTTATGCAATCTGTTTTTCTGAGAAGATACCCATCTAACATTTTGCCATTCTGATAAAATTCCTCCTCTCTCACTCTTACTCGCACGTGCATAAACATGCAGTAAGAAAAAAATATGTTTAAAAATGAAAACGTTTAGTGAATGTGCCTCAACATTAACTTTTGAAATTTCTTTTAAGCTAAAAGTTAGAAATTCCAGAGAAATGCTCATTTATTCATTGTCGTAGCAACGAGTTTATTACTGACTATTTTATAAGTAACAAAACTAGCCCACTGTTTTTTTATCTATCTTGACAGAAAATAGAAGAAGTATGGACACACTATACACATAGGTATCTTGTATAACACACTTTCTATTTATATGTTATATGATTGTGTTTGTAATAGTATATTATGCACCAAGGGAATAAAGTGGGTTGTGTGCCCCCTGCGTGAGAGTTGTTGCGCGAGCGAAGCGAGGGCGACAAATACGCAGGTTCGCACAACCCACTTTATTCACGAGTGCAATACGTATACGATTTTTTAACACAACTATCGTAAAATTCGTACTCGCTCCCCGCTGAAAAGGGAAAAAGTGCTGCATATTTATTCGCCTTCCCTCGCCTTCGGCTCGGGCACAAATAGTGCGTTGCGCTGGCAACAAGAGTGAGGGTAGGGAATGAACGTAGCACTTTTTTCCCGCTTCGGCGGGGATAAAGTACGAACTTTACGATGGGGTGTGTTAAAAAGAAATAAATA
This sequence comes from Torymus aiolomorphi, assembly GCA_036365515.1. Taxonomy (NCBI): domain Eukaryota; kingdom Metazoa; phylum Arthropoda; class Insecta; order Hymenoptera; family Torymidae; genus Torymus; species Torymus aiolomorphi. The sequence continues at coordinate 71,616,720 of CM070874.1, read as the reverse complement.
GAAGCTTTGTTAAAATATTAGTTATTGTAGTTGAACATTTCGACGCTCCCTACGAAAACTAGCACCTTTTTTGGCCTCCTCACGAAGACTAGCACATTTCAGAAAACTGCAACGAAAACTAGCATAACTCACGACTTTGCCGCGAATACTAGTACAATTCGCGAGGTTGCCGCGAAAACTATCATCATTCACGAGTTTGCGCCGAATAATAGTACAATTCGTAAGATTGCGACGAAAAGTAGCACGATTCGCGAGTTTGCGACGAAAAGTAAGACGATTCCCAAGCTTGCCGCGAAAACTAGCACTTCGCGTCACCGTGTTAATTTACATAAGAGGCAGTGGAATGTGCTAGTCTTCGCCGCAATCAAGCGGATCGGGCTAGTCTTCAACGTAAATCAATGGGGCGTGCTAGTCTTCGCGGCCAACGCTGAAATGGACTAGTCTTCGTGGCAATCTGAATCGTGATAGTTTGTCGATTTATACTAATCACCAGTAAAAGAATTTTTTAATGATCATTGAGAAAATTTTTCATTTAGTCAAAAACAGTCCATTTGACCCAAGAGGGTATTCTTCTTAAATAAGATAGGTATTAGAATTATTAATTCTATACTTGACTCTAGACAAAAATCTTTTTAAATCGAAATCTGTTTGTGTAAAGAGTAAATTTCTCCCTCCCCGAAGCACTATAATAACATTTTCTCTTAAAAAGTTTTAATAAAAAAATGTTTTACTTATTGCCATTTATTGTTATGATGAATTTTTACACTTATAACAAAAAAATTGGAAAAAAAAAAGTTATTCGGAGATAGATCCAGAGGTGCAGTTATGGGTAATCAAACCATAGACTTTATTTATAGTATTTTAACATGATAACTAGCTGAAAATAAGAGCTTCTAACTTCCTGAGCATGGATTTTATTAAAACTTGATGATGTCATTTTTAAGCTACAAAATTACACTCTGAAATTGTATCCACATCCACAATCCAGACGTGAGAAACTTCCCTCGAGAGTTTCTGACCGAAACTCGCTAAAATAGAAATATATCAATAAAAATAACTTTTACATATTTCTATAATTTGTCATTGTTAAAATTTATTTTTTTTTTAAATAAGATTCAACCTGCAGGTTAAATGTAAATTAAAATGTAGATATATAATGTAAATACAAACAGTAAATTGCATTGTAGTTAATATCGTAATTAATTACTTGTATTGCATACTCATATTTTCTGCTGCAAAAGGACTCCGTCATAAATACTCATAATATGATCTATTCTCCAAAGGAATATTTTTTTTATTATCTTATATTAATTACGAATATTAAGAAGAAAATCCTGCGCGAAGAAAAATAATTACTTTTCAGATAGTAGGAATGGAGTCTTCATAAAAAGAAAATTTGTTTTTGAATCTACAGAGATTTAGACTGAAAAGGTAATTTCTTTTGTCAAAGTATAATTTGGCTTTAAATAGAAAATTATTTTATTTAAATAATAATAATACATGTTTGTAAGAAACTATTGCATCTTGTAGAAAAAATGTTCATTATATCAAATAAAGACAATAAGAAAATTAGTATAACTTATTTTTCTTGTCTCTCTATAAAGCAGTTGACAAGATAAAAAATTAAGGTTCAGGTACGAATTGGCACTACTAATTTTTTTAATAGAAAACTTGTGGAGCTTCGCTGCTCACTCATGTTTATAAAATATTTTGTCTTTTAACAAATACTAATATTTAGGGAATATCTTTGCAAAACATATAGATATAGATAAGGCTATTAGTCTTCCCCTTGATAATTTAATCAATACGTATTCTCAAATCTCAATAACTTTTTATCCCTAAAATTCCTTTAAAAATTTAGAAAATTAATAATCTTGTATTTTGGCTAATTTTTATAGCACATCGACCTACCAGGACTCGAGTTCAAGATTTTGACACACAAAAAAGCTAAACAAATTGTACAACGATCGTAAGTGTGTTCCTGTTCCTATATAGATAAATATATCGATAGGAAAAGCATATTAACAACAATTTTTTCATTTATGAATGCAGCTGATTCGTTACCATTATTTATAATAGATTTTTTATTTTTTTTATTGCAAGGTAAACATTTTGAGCGTTGATTCATTTGTTTGCTTAAACTTTGGAGTTCCCAAAAAAGTTAAGAGTTCCTGAGATTTACTCGTACCTATACTAATGTGAATTACATATAATACAAAGTAATATTAACTATGCACATCTCTTTTTAGATGGTAAACGATTAGTAACTGTAAAAATTTTTACTTGATGTTTAATTTTGTGACTATTATTAAAAATCTGTTGAATGCTAAGAATTAATATTTTGAAAATTTATAACTCTTTGAATATTGGTTTCTCGTAGATGTTGAATGAAACATTTTAATCTTAAAATTGCCGGAATTTTCAAGAAAAAATTATTCTGATCGCAAAAGATTGTTTTTATTTGTTTAAATAGCGTTTTTGTTCAAACAAATGCATTTAAATCAAAGTTCTTGCAATTTTGTTAAATTGTAACCTCGAAATTTAGATTCTACGAATCAAAATCTATAAAAAGCGATGGTTACTTTATGCAATTGCGTCAGCAGGTGTACAGGGGGAGACAGAAGCGAAAAATTTTCCGGCGCCTGGGCCAGCTAGAATCGCTAAAAAGTGAAAAACGACTCGAGCGGCGCAGAGACACGCAGTCCACGCGCGCGCTGACATGTCAACATTGCCGCCGGTGCCGCAGCCGCGCGGCCGCGAGCCCCACCCACCTCCCTTTCCCTCCGGCCGCTTGCTGTTTGTTACTTCTGCGTGCTTTTCTCAGGCTTAATTTTATCAAATGCAAAAAAGTGATAGGTGATCCTTATGTAAAATTTCACGCTCTACAACTTTTGTTTGGGACTTTTTTCGATATCTCTTATCGTTCGCGAGTTATAAGCGAAAAACCGTTTTCGGGGGTGGTTTTTCGCCAAATTAGGGGTGACGCCGGCGTTTTTGGAAGCTGCATTTTTGACCATCGTTTTTAGACGATGTGTTTTACCAAATATCCAAAATGCAGCCATTCACCAGAGAAAGTCGATTTCAGACCTTCGTTTACTGGCCTATAACCTACACCCGCAGTCTATCTCTCTTATGTCTATGTTTACGCTACACTCGGGCGCTTATACACGCCGTGCCATAAAGAACGACTTATGATACATGTATCGTACATTATATGCCACGCAGTGCTATAAAGATTGTTCATTAATAATGAATTGTCCTCATCCGACGAATCTGAAGATGAGGAAGAAGTGTGTAGAAAATTGATGTTTTCGAACGTGATGTTTTCGATGCCCGCCCCCCGACCAGCAGCACTCGCTGCGCTCGTGCCGCAAATGTCGGGGCGGGCATCGAACTCAGCACGCTCGAGCTTTGATGAAATGAAAGACTCCTAAGAGTCAGAGCAGAAAAAGTGAGAATTAGTCGGGCGCCAACTTCACGCAATGGCGGCACTTCAACTTTCGTCATTTGTACCGTATTGTACTATTGCCGAGTGTGGAGTTTGCTGCAACCACACGAAGTTAAAAAGCCAACTTGCCCATGGTTTTTCTAACGCACGCTTTTTCGCGTTTTTTTTTTTAATATAAAGCGGGGCTAATATGACCGTTTTTAGACACGGCAACCATGCGGTAATTAGAGTATTTTTAGTTTTTTTCATTTAATATCGCCTTCGGCTCGGGTGACAATTTACATGCGATCTGGGACATTCTTTACTTTTGCTCCCTAGGGGCGTAATATACTATATTATAGTAGTTTTTGAATCTAATGGCCAATTTTTTACTAGGATGATGTTGTTTTATAACAAAAACGTTTGAGATAAAAACATCATTTATTTTTTTACTCCAACGTTTCGGACATTTTTATTGTTTATCCTGATGAGGGACATAAATAATAAAAATGTCCGAAACGTTGGAGAAAAAAACTAAATGGAGTTTTTATTTCAAACCTTTTTGTTATATAACAACATCATCGTGGTAGAAAATTGGCTATTAGATTCAAAAACTACAATTTACAAGAACTTCTACCATCAGCTACTTTCAAATCTCAATATGTCTATTTAGTTAATATAGATATTGTAACTATTACAATATCACATTTTATCCTTAAAAATGTCAAATAGTTGTATTTCAAATAGATAAATATGTTAACAGTAACAATATTCTTCTCTCAGTGTGATATAGAACTTTTGTTTATAGTGTGGTATAGAACTTTTGTTTGTAGTTAGTTATAGTGTTCGGTTGCAAATATCGTATACAACATTTCTATCATGTTTTCTAGAAAAATTTTTTTTCACCATCACAAAGCTTCCCTAAGAGGAAGCAAAATATACCAAGAATCTATCAAATAAAAAATACTTTCTGGAAATCTGAGACTAAAATAGTGGTAAGTATTCTTACCTCTACGATTCAAACGACTAAGAACGAGAGCTTTTCAAACAAACAATATGAACTATGCACAGTCAACAAATGCTATCATTATCTTTTCAAATCAAGCTTATAGACTTAATAAACCTCTATATAAGTTTATTTAATATCGCTTTTTATGTCAACCATACGTCCGGAAAAGTAAAACCAAACTTCGTACATTATGCATGCACATCATCCTGTTGACAGGAACTATCACTTAAAGTTAAACGCAATAAAGATTTCTCGGATCTCTTTTCGATATCTCTTATCGTTCGCGAGTTATAAGCGAAAAACCGTTTTCGGGGGTGGTTTTTCGCCAAATTAGGGGTGACGCCGGCGTTTTTGGAAGCTGCATTTTTGACCATCGTTTTTAGACGATGTGTTTTACCAAATATCCAAAATGCAGCCATTCACCAGAGAAAGTCGATTTCAAACCTTCGTTTACTGGCCTATTAGCAAGAGTGGCACCTCTAACCATGTTCGCGCACATGCGTTAGAGAGACAGTCTCTCTCTCTCAACGGGTGCCACTCTCGCTAACTTACACCCGCAGTCTATCTCTCTTATGTCTATGAGCGTAAAGTGCAACTATTATGCCACTAGTATCGTAATGTACTGTTTATCCATTTCACAAATTAAAGTAATATAAATCGCTTGTTGATTGATGATCAGAAGTGATTGTTTTTGTTACATGTAGGTTAATGACTTTGAATATGTTGACAAAACCTCTAAAACAATCTATTAATAAAATCTGCAGTTGCCTTGCTACCAACTCAGAAGCATGCGTGGCGAAAGCTGCTGTCAGTGGCGAAAGCCCTAGTAATGGTTAATTGTCCTCCTTTCGCTATCGAAAACAATGGCGAAATCACGTACTTTCTACGAGGGCATCAAGAAAAAGCATTTTTATAAAGTCTGTTTCGAAGAAATAATTATCATGGGGGGAAAAGTATTGAAAAGATACTCGTTCTTGCCTAATTTTTAGGTTTTTAGAAATTTTTTTTGGGGGTTTTCAGATATTTTTAAGAGTTACCTTATTTTTTTTTTACTATCCAATATAGTAAAAAATTGGTAAAGTTATACTAAAATTAAGTAGATCCAAGTTTGTTTCTCGAGTAACAGTATAGCAATTTTTCATGAAAAATATATGAATGTTTATATACAAATTTTTCTTCTTGTAAATAAAAAAAATTTACTCCTACGTACAGAGACAAAAGATTAATTATAGCTAAGATTTGGTAACCAAGAATTTAGAATAATAAAAATATGGTGATATTATTAATAAATAAATAAGGATTGATGGTGAATTTGAAGTTTAAGTGTCTACATTGTTTAATACCACATTAAAAATATTACTTATGTCGACTGCAATTTAATATCAACTGATAAGAATTTTTCCATCGGTCTTACAGTCTTACAAATTAAATTAAAATAATTAATATTTATGGCAGTCAGATTGCCCTTGTTTATAATCACCCCCGCAGAATCTGAAATAAAAACTTAATTAAAACCTGGAAAAAACTTTGTTAGCAAAGGACGATCTGACTGCCCACCACCACCACATTGTCCGACGTTTCGAGCCTGCTCCGGCTCCTCCTCAGGGACTGAAATAAAACCCGCGATACACCTCCTTATATACCATGCACCCATACCCCCTTCTTTTCTCTTACCCCACCACCCTCCACATTCCCCTCTCCAACTTGCCATTCTCACTTAAATTAATAAAGAATGATAAATGTTATCTAATTTACTTGACTCTATCATTAAATTTACATTATTCCGATTTCTTAGAATGTGAATACTTTCAAGGCTTTCCCTCTTATATTTATTCTTAATCCCCTGTTCCAAAATATCCACACTCCCAAAATCGAAAGAATGCAAACTATTTAAACAATGTTCTTTCAAACCCGATGTACAACTTGAGCTGCGTAAACTATATTGATGTTCATATATTCTCTTTCTCAAATATCTACCCGTTTGACCAATATAACAACCATTACAATCCCTACAATTAATTTTATAAACAACTCCCGATTTCAAACATTTATCATCCTTGTCTTTACAATTACTAAATAACCTTTCTAAATTATTATCATTTCTAAAGAAAACTTGAATATTATGTTTACTAAAAACCCTTCTAATCCTTTCCGACAAACCTCTAACATATGGTAAACTAAAATATGCATTCTTTCCATTTCTATTCCTTGTTTGATTATCTACCCGCTGCTTCAATCCACCATTATAAATTTCCCACACTCTCTCATCAATCATTTTATCAATAAATTTTACGGGATAACTATTTTTAATAAATGTTTCTCTAACTAAATTTAAATTCTTTTTCCTAAAATCTTTATGTGACAATTTAATCGCTCTGTCAATGACACCTTTGATCGCACCTGTTGACCGAATTCGGAAACAAGACAGGTGCGATCAAAGGTGTCATTGACAGAGCGATTAAATTGTCACATAAAGATTTTAGGAAAAAGAATTTAAATTTAGTTAGAGAAACATTTATTAAAAATAGTTATCCCGTAAAATTTATTGATAAAATGATTGATGAGAGAGTGTGGGAAATGTATAATGGTGGATTGAAGCAGCGGGTAGATAATCAAACAAGGAATAGAAATGGAAAGAATGCATATTTTAGTTTACCATATGTTAGAGGTTTGTCGGAAAGGATTGTTTCCGAATTCGGAAACAAGACAGGTGCGATCAAAGGTGTCATTGACAGAGCGATTAAATTATCACATAAAGATTTTAGGAAAAAGAATTTAAATTTAGTTAGAGAAACATTTATTAAAAATAGTTATCCCGTAAAATTTATTGATAAAATGATTGATGAGAGAGTGTGGGAAATTTATAATGGTGGATTGAAGCAGCGGGTAGATAATCAAACAAGGAATAGAAATGGAAAGAATGCATATTTTAGTTTACCATATGTTAGAGGTTTGTCGGAAAGGATTAGAAGGGTTTTTAGTAAACATAATATTCAAGTTTTCTTTAGAAATGATAATAATTTAGAAAGGTTATTTAGTAATTGTAAAGACAAGGATGATAAATGTTTGAAATCGGGAGTTGTTTATAAAATTAATTGTAGGGATTGTAATGGTTGTTATATTGGTCAAACGGGTAGATATTTGAAAAAGAGAATATATGAACATCAATATAGTTTACGCAGCTCAAGTTGTACATCGGGTTTGAAAGAACATTGTTTAAATAGTTTGCATTCTTTCGATTTTGGGAGTGTGGATATTTTGGAACAGGGGATTAAAAATAAATATAAGAGGGAAAGCCTTGAAAGTATTCACATTCTAAGAAATCGGAATAATGTAAATTTAATGATAGAGTCAAGTAAATTAGATAACATTTATCATTCTTTATTAATTTAAGTGAGAATGGCAAGTTGGAGAGGGGAATGTGGAGGGTGGTGGGGTAAGAGAAAAGAAGGGGGTATGGGTGCATGGTATATAAGGAGGTGTATCGCGGGTTTTATTTCAGTCCCTGAGGAGGAGCCGGAGCAGGCTCGAAACGTCGGACAATGTGGTGGTGGTGGGCAGTCAGATCGTCCTTTGCTAACAAAGTTTTTTCCAGGTTTTAATTAAGTTTTTATTTCAGATTCTGCGGGGGTGATTATAAACAAGGGCAATCTGACTGCCATAAATATTAATTATTTTAATTTAATTTGTAAGACTGTAAGACCGATGGAAAAATTCTTATCAGTTAATACCACATAATAAGTTTATTAGGTATGCACATTATATGTTGAATAAAAGGTTAATTAGCAATAAAAGATTCATAAAAAGTTGCGTAGACATTTCAACTTTCGATAATTGATTGAATTTTATGTATTTCTTAATAATATCACCATATTTGTAATCATTTCCTTTTCGTCATTAATTATTAAGTAACGATTCTTATCTATCAGTAATCTTTTCTGTCTGTGTATACTAATTACGTACAACGCGAGGTCTGTATATTGACATTGTTTCCGAGATATCAACATTTATTTTAGTTTTCAGTAAAAACGCAGAGTGCCCGGATAGGACTCTTACGCGCGAAGCCGAAATAGGACTTTCTCTCTCCCAGCCGACGGTTATATGTACATATTTAGGATTTATTGGGATTTAAAGTGTCATGGGGGACCGAAAAGTGGGGACCGTTGTTTCTTGTGGTGAATATATTGCAATTTATTGTCTTGCTTTGTGCATGACAGTATGTCTATTCTTTTCGCACTCGTAGGTTTTAGATGGGTTACTTGCCTTGCTTCGGCCATGACACTTTAAATCTCAATAGTTAATTCAATGCAATATACCTCTTCATTCCATACTCTTATCTAACTTAAGAAATTTAAAAAAAAGCTTTTTCGTTTTTTCTTTTTTCCCCATAGTAATTTCAACCGTATATCGCATTGAATTAACTATAAATCCTAAATATGTACATACTGTCGGCTGGGAGAGAGAAAGATCTATTTCGGATTCGCGTGTAAGAAAGTCCTATCTCGGGCAGGTAAAAATTCAAAAAAGAACTTTTTTTTCATTTTTCTCAAAGATTACCCATTTTAATGCTTTTGAAAACATGCTAAATCGAAATATGAGATGTTTTTACGTATAAAAATCATAAATAAAAAAGGGACTTTTTTGTTTCTTACGAGATATAATGCACCAAACAGCGCGCGACGGTCCGCCGCGCGGCGACTTCGGCCGGACTCGCGAGCTTGTGTCGACATGATATCGTCGCTTCCGAATAAAAAAGAGTTATCTGAACGTCCGGTTGGAAAAGGAGTCATCTCGGCGCCCGATTGGAAACGGAGTTATTTCGGCGTCCGGTCGGAAAAGGAGTCATCTCAGCGCCCGGTTGGAAAAGGAGTCATCTCGGCGCCCGATTGGAAAAGGTGCCATCTCAGCGTCCGGCTGAAAAGGGGTACCTTTGATTCAGATTTTCAGCACTGCCAAAGTATATTTTTCGGAAGAGCTTTATATCTTTTTATATAGTAATTATTTTTATATAAAGCGATAAAGCTCTTCCGAAAAATATACTTTGGCAGTGCTGAAAACCTCAATCAAAGGTACCCTTTTTCAACCGGACGCTGAGATGGTTCCTTTTCCAACCGGGCGCTGAGATGACTCCTTTTCCGACCGGGCGCCGAGATGACTCCTTTTCCAATCGGGTGCCGAGATGACTCCTTTTCCAACCGGACGTTGAGATGACTTCTTTTTATTCGGGAGCGACGAATATACATCAAATTTTAAATTTCAATAAATTGCTCATAGGAGTATGAAAAATGTATATGATCTTATTTCTTAGAGGGTTTCTTTTTATTTATCTTGGCAATTTGTTTTTCTTTTTTACTTGTACTTCAATTCACGGGCTGTGAATGATCCATTTTCTTAGCGCTCGTTCGAGTTGTCTCGTTTCTTAGCTCTCGTCTATAGGATTTTTAGACCCCGGTCGAGTTATCTGGTTTCTTATCGTTCAGCCGAATTGTTTCCTTTCACCTCTCATCCGACAAATAAGTGTAATAAGTGGTTAAAATCTTAAGTCGATAAATCAAGCATTCTCTGAGAAAACGCTATTCGAAAATTTTTTAAACAAATTTTTAACCTCAAATATCTTTGGTCGTTGTTGCCGATACAACATTATTTATTGTAAAACTAAGTAACAGGAAATGGATTTAAATGTACATTTTAGAAATCTGAAAGCGTGATTGCTCATTCTCTTTTGTGCGTAGAATTTTCTACGGCCGTGAAGCCCTCAGTTAAGAGTAAAGTCACTCTTAAGCTGTCATGACCTCGCACAGAAATTTTCTGGTTATTGAAGGTCCAACGTGTACGAGTTAGTAAATGACTAACTCGAGGCCGTTTTGGCTAAAAGAATACTTAATCACGCTGAAAGACATTTTTAATTTGCATAAGGAATGTAACAAGTAGAAATACGCGCTTTTCATTTTGATTTTCTACTTCTGATTTTTTGTTGTTGTTGCTTAGTTACAATTTCCTTTATTATTTGTTACCATAGAGATTTGTTTTGGAAAAGGAAAAACAGGCACGAGTAGTCAGTTGCTTCTACGCTTCTCGTCCTATCACTACTCCCTTTTGTTTTTACAATAAAGTTTTCAATTTTTCATTTGAACCTTTTTTCTCATCTCTATCCTTAATAGTCATAATAGTCGTAATAGATTTTTTTGGGCAACGAACTCGGTTCGAAGATACAAAAAAGCTATCTCTATGCCAAATTTCAAGACGATTAGTTTATTTTTACTCCTGTTATTGTAGGAGAACGAAAACGCACTTTTTTTCTAAAATAATTTTTTTCTCGAAAACAAGCGAAGATAATTTCTTGAAATTTTAGCTAAATGTTGTATTAGCTAAGTGTAATAATTGGTTAAAATTGTTAAGTCGACAAATTTTAAGGCGTATTAGTTCCACTCGCTCCAGCTAAAACGCATTGAGGAGGACTGAGTTGAGTAAACTCTGTAAAACCGATCTTGATATCTTTGTTCTCATAGTTAAATTAAGCATATAATTCATTAAGATTACATAATAATAAACGCTTTTGCTTATGAACTCTGCTCCCATCATTTTATCTTATCGAAATAAAATCTTTCATGCCAGGCATTACTCGAGTTATATCATCAATTGGGGGTTGTTAAAATTCCATGTTTTTCGACTTATAGTCTTGCTTCTCGCTTAGTTGAATTAAATTCTGTCATCAGCTTTATACAACTCCAATATTTACCAGCAAGTGTGATGTGTGAGTAATGACATTTTCTCACTTTCGTCATTAGATAACTTAAATTTATCTTTAATTTGTTCATGAGTCGCTACTCCGTCTTTATGATAATTATTATCACATTGGTTTAAGATAAATGTACCAATCATTCGCCATCTTAAGAGCTTAGTTACGTAGTATAAGAATTAGACGTGAATATATTAGACGTATAAAACACTACTAAATCTTAAATAATGACTATGTAATGATAAATTGTTTTTCAAATTATCAAAAATACATTTAAAAAGCATATTTTATAATTGTATCAATGCACTAGAAATTGATCCTAGTGTTCCAAAATTTCGCTCCAATACTTGGCCCCCTTACTTACAATACAGTACACAATCTTTTTTTATCTAAAATATGTGATAAAATTTTAATTGTCAACTTATATAAACTGTTGTTTGTAATATCTATTTAAACATACAATGCTAATAGTTGCTAACCTATGTTTTCGTGTATATGTGGTCACTTTTTGGGCTGGAATTATCTTTAATCTTATGTGAAACTACTAGTAGATGGCCGCCGAAGCACATATATCATACAAATTTTAATTTATTTTCATGAAATATAAACCAGATAACGCAACACGTTGTTAGTTACTATAGAAGCTATGTATCTAGATTAGATTTTAAAAAGAAAATAATATATTTGTACTAATGTAACTTCAAAAACATACTTTTAAGTGCATGCGGCCACTTATTGGTACACTCAATTCATGAGTTTTTTCATTCGAATTACGAAGAGCAGAATAAAATTCGCTCTTACACTTGATGGAAATTTTAGCATTGTTTGGCAATGAAGAAAAATTCAATTTTAGTTGGTCACTAATAGCAAATAAATTTTTATTTATATTATGATGTTCTTTTTGAGAGGGATTAAATGGTTTTCATTATCATAGACGGTTTTATAGGAGGCATAAAAGGGAGGTAGGGATTATTATCGAATTGAAGCTTAGAGCCAACTTCAGAGTGTTATCAAAACATTTCATTGGTTAATACAGTAGGTAAGATAGGTTAGCGGTGACAGGCGCGCGTAGTGCGCTCATAGAGTTATTATTCTATAATATCTCTATGAGCGCACTCGCGTTAAAGAGCTAGCAAACTATTAAATAATCCAAGAATAATCTTTCATCATACCCCGGCCGAAAGTTCGCCATAACATGCACGTTTTGCGGCCGGGAAGTTGTATATTACAGTCACGTGTTTTCAGTATACGACGTGACTATAACCTGCAATTTTCCGGCCGCAAACGTGTATGTTTTGGCGAGCTTTCGAGCCAGGGTGTGAAGAAAAATAGTATACGCACCTCGGCTGGAAAATAGAATATCATATTTGCGTGTTTGCCGTCCGAGGCGAAGCCGACTTCACGGCCTAGGTACGTAATATACTATTTCAGCTTAACTCTCGGCTATATAGACATCACTAACATTATTTTGCTATGTATTGTAAAAAAAAGGAAATGCTCAGCATCTAGTGGCAAAAAAAGAAAACTAAGAAGCACGAATTATTGGCGTGGCCGGCCGAACACGGAGAGAAATCTGTAGTTAATACCGCGTGAAGCGAGTTGCTCTTATGGTTGCTGCTTTGCACTAAAAAAGTTAAGGGTTTGCATTACAATCAGATATCACACTTTATCTTGATATTTTACTGAAAGAGAAAATTCTTATCAAGATTTATAAAAAATCAAACAAACCCGAACAACAAGCAATTCACCAAAGCATTAGTCACTTAATTTCCCGAATTATTCACTTCCCTTTTCAAAACCGAAAGCATTATCTATTCTAAATTTTAAATTCACCTGCAAACAAAATTTCGAGATGTAGGTATATAATGAACTACGCACGCACTAGCCCGTTGAATCTGAGGTGCGACGAGTCTTGGTACAAACGGCTCTCACTTATAATGTCAATCGTCATGGCGAGGTTTGTTGTCGAATGAATCTAGTGGTGGTTTTGAAAATTACACTGAGAGAAGAATATATCTATATTTAACATGGTATTTTAACATGACATTATAACTATATACTTTAATAGTTACAATGCCATGTTAAATATAAACATTTTGAGAAAAAATTTCTCTCAGAGTATCATTCAGTATATTATTTTAGTGGGTGAAGTAATGGTTGGTCGTTGCATTTTTTTTTTCAGGTTGACTAGCGGAAGTATGGGTCTGATAACTCTAGCCCTCTTTGAAATTCTTTTGGTCGGCTGCCAAGGTAAGAAGAAGTTGTTCTAACAAATTAAATTGCAGAATGTGTAGCTACCTACTTATATAGGTATTGTTGTCATAAATAAAAGAGAGCATGAAGATATGATATGTTAGTGAAATAGAAATGTATTTAACAATAATTAAAACTATTCTACAACGTTTCGTGATTATATGAGACGCTATATAAAAGTAATAGTATACTATTCTATATAGTAATAGTATAGTATCTCCCCTATAGGGGAGAAGCGGCTTGGTTGGCGCAGCGGTTTCGATGCCGCACCTAATTATTAGAATTATTATTCAAATTTTTAGCATGCAAGCTAGTTTTTCTTAATTAAAAATACAAAATTAATAAACACACACAAAACCATTAATATTGGAGCCTATTCTGATATTTGAGTCACTTTTCATGTGGTTAGCATCATGTTCGAAATTGATCAATTGACAAATCTGAAATGCTATGATAATAAAAACAAATACGCCATAACATAGTTTAATTTATTTACTTTCATATAGTAAAACTCGATTATTGCATTTATTTATTTATAATTAGGAAATAAGTTGAAATAATAAAAAAGTCCGAAGCGGCTTGATTGGGGCAGGGATGAAAATACACCGCCTAGCTTTTATTTATCAAAATGCGTGCATTCTTATATTCTCTTGTTATAATTTTCGTTCCAAAAATAAACAAAGGTGTCGTCGTTTTTTTGTCTCAAAACTTCGTATAACGATGTATTAGAGGATTAAACAGGGCAAGTGAATTTCTTTAAGACGCAAATCATTATCCTTTTATTTATATTAATTATGTTGACATGTTCCGCCGATAAAACAGGGTTAGCGGTAAAGGAGGACTATTACACCACCTTCAATCTTAGAAAGATGAAATTTATAATTTTAGAATTTCTTTTGAAAGTAACCGATGCTATTGTGTCTTGTTTCGCATTGCTTAGAGTACACAAAGCTTTTATTATAAATTACAGCCATGTCATCAACAACATATCTTTGTTCAAGTATTCTCTTAAATCACTCACCGCAAAATATTAATTCATTTTACCTATTATGTATTTGTTTTTATTTGTAAAATGCACTCTATGTTTAAATTGTATATTTTCGTTAAAGGGCTTTATGCCCGTATAATAAATGATAAATAAATAAATAAATATATCTATATTGATTTTCAGTAAATTTCAATACAGCAATACATTCTTTAAAACTCAATTTACTCATTTTTTTTTTTCGTTTCAGTCCGTTACGTCATGGCAGACGGCGTCTGCCAATCTCCAACATGTCGCGAAACAGGTAACAACCCAAACCCTTTAAAATATTCAATCATCACAGACACTCATACACACTAAGCTTAAGGTGATGTGACACCCACACTATTACTCAATTCTGAGTTCCCGTTTGTCTCCTTCAATTTTAAACTTTTTGAAAAAAACTCTGACACGTTTTAAGTTTAATAAAGAACTACAACGTATCAAAGAGTTTTTTTCTTAAAAACAAAAATTGAATGAAAAAACGGGAATCTAATTTTGAGTAATAGCGTGGGTATCGCATCACCTTAAACGATAATCTAAAACCCTCGCAGCTGCCAATGTCATGCTGCACATGAACCCGAAGGCGGACCCTTGCAGCAACTTCTACGAGTTCGCCTGCGGCAACTTTATGCAAAACGCCGTTATCCGGAAGGACCAGTCCGTCACTGAACTCTTCAGCGACGTGGAAGACAAGGTGAAGGTACAGCTGTACCAGTCGATCAACAAGGAGATCAAGGCCAGTGACCCCAGGTCGTTCCAACTGGTCAAGCAGTTCTATGATATCTGCGTAAACGAGGAGCAGATCAATGAAACTAGTGAGAAACAGCTGCTGAAGATTCTGAAGAAGCTGGGAGGATGGCCGGTCCTCGTTGGGGATGCCTACGACGAGGAAAAGTTCGACTGGGTTGAGGCGATGTACAAGTTCCGCAAGAACGGTTTCTCGTTCAGCAGCTTCATTGGATTCGATATCGAGCCTAATTTGAAGAACAATACCAAGAACCTTATCTCCGTGAGTATACTGAGAAAAAAAGTTAATAGCTGTATCATTGAATCAAAAACATTGGCCTTCCATGATATGTATACCTTCTTTGAAGTTATGATGTACATGAAAAATATGTATACTGATAACAATGAAATATTTATTTGCTGTTAAAAATTATTGTATTCAATCCAAAATATGTTCCTCCGCATAATGACGTCTTTCTTTGAAATTAATATGCATTGACCATACATAATAGATTTATTCTTTTGATGCAACAAAATATTTATTTGATGTAAAGACACATTTCTTAACTGCAATGAAATGTTCTTTGATTTAAAGAATATTTATTTATCATATGCATTGTTTTGAATCAAAGAAACCTTTCTTTGTTTCAAAGAAACTTTTTTCTCAGCATGTACAGTGCCTTTTTGTGGATATAGTTTTTTTGATGGTTTGATGACGATTTTTTACATTGGGGTTTTCGATTTCTAGATCGACCAGGCGAGTCTGGAACTTTCCCAGGAGTACATGTCTCAGGGTCTGAAGAACGAAGTTGTGAAGGCATACTACAAGTACATGGTTGAGTATGCTGTGATTCTTGGTGCTGATCGTGAAACCGCTAAGAAGGAGCTTGGCGAGTCACTCAACTTTGCGATCGATCTGGCTAAGGTACATAATTTAATGGTTATTTTATAGAAAATAGAAATAATTCTACGGATTATTCTATTATTGTTCAGTTGTATCTATACACTGATAATTGTTTTCTCAAATTTTGATTATAGTTACATTAGGAAACTAAGGAGGTAAAAAGTTGGCCAGTCCAGAGCAGGTATAAATGCATGCATGCGTGCATGTGTTCTGGGGTAGTGGGGTGGCCCTCTTTATTCTCGTGTTGCGTATTAGTATATTGCGTACCTGGGGCGTAACATGGGCGGTTTAGACCGAGTATGCAGTACGAGCCGAAGGCGAGTACTTCAAACACACGAGGTCAAAAGTCCAACTAGCCCTAGGTCCATGCCACGATATTTTGTGTGATACATGTATTGATTTTATGGGGTTTTCAGCCTAAAAATCGAACCTAAATTAATTTTTGTGATTTTACGTAGTTTTAGAGCAGTGGGCGCAAAAGTATTTACTAAAAGATACATTTGCGCCCACCGGGAAAAATAGTACATTATGTAACAAGGGACTAAAGTCGCAGATTATTCCCGCGGGTGAGTTTACTGCCCGAGCGAGCATAGCGCAGCGAGGGTAGTGATCACTCAAGAGAATGAACGACTTTAGTCCCGTGTTACATATACTACTTTATTCCTATCGCCACTCATTTTCCATAGAATGGAAAAGTTATCTTGTATTTATGTGTTATAATTTTGTTAGTTTTAACCCAATTCACCATAAACGTAAAAAATTAGACTATGTTACTTTATTCCCGCTAATTTACCTTATTCCCGCATATTGCGGGAATAAAAGTACTTAATTCCCGCTGAATTACTTTATTCCCGCTAATTTACCTTATTCCCACTGAATTATTTTATTCCCGCTAATTTACTTTATTCCTGCGTTATGCGGGAATAAAATAAAAGAGGGAATCAGACGCCACTTTTGCCCCGCTTTTCAGGGTATAAAATGGCCATTATAGTAGAGATGGGAATAAAAGTATTTTTTGTAACACAAGCACGATTTTCGCGTTTTTTTTGACCTACTAAGCGAGCCTAAAGTGACCGATTATAGATTAGCGGACAATAAAAATTGAAAAACGCCCGCTCCTCGCGCCGTAGCGGGCAATAAAAATCGAAAAAACGCCCGCTTCTCGCTGTAGCGGGCAATAAAACCTGGAAAACGTTCGCTGCTCACCGTAGCGGGAAATAAAAAGTGCAACACGTCCGCTGTCCATTTTTAATGGATTTTTGGGAATTTTTAAGAAAATAATCAATATTTTTACAAAATATTGTAAAATTATCTCAATTCAACTGTCATAAATATATCCTGATGTCTTAGTTTCAATCGCACTAACTTAAGTTTCAATTTCTTTTTTTTGTACCAAAATATTATCTAAAAATTAAATGTATTCTAATAAAAGCGTGGTTGCCGTATCTAAATACGGTCATATTAGCTTAGTTTTATATTAAAAAAAAAAAAAACGCTAAAAAGAGTACTTGTGTCACAAAAAATATGGTATGCACCAAGGGCTAAGTGGGCTTTTTGACGCCCTTGGCACGCAATATACTATTTTTTCCCGTAGGTCAAAAAAAAAAAAAAAACTTTGCGACCTTTTTTAGGCCGAAAAACGGCGAAAATGTATGTGTTAAAAAAACTATTTTTCGCAACAAGGGATCAAAAATATCACATTTGCGATTTTGAGCGGGGAGCGAATGTGATACTTTCGGCTTGGAGTTGAGAAATAGTATATTACGCACCTAGGAAGGAAGAAACCTCACCTTCGGCTCGAGTGTCAATTTACACGAGCTATATGAGCCGGCCAATTTTTCTTCCGTGGTGCGTATACTATTTTTCGTCATATCCGGGCCAAAAATACCGCATTCCCTTTTTTGCGCCGGGAGGAAATGTGGTACTTTCAGCTAGGGTATGGCGAAAAAGTAATAATTTAGATATTTTAAAACTTTAAAATTATAACTACAATTTACTTCTAGAAATAGTAAAAGTAGGTGTAGTCACACTAAAAAATAATTATTTTTTATAACTTTTTTCTTTACAAAAACCCCTCATACATTTTCAGATCTCCCTCGGCCCGGAAGAGCGCCGTGATTCCAACAAGCTCTACCATCCCATGACGATCTCCGACCTCCAGTATAAGTATTCCTACCTCTCCTGGCAATCCTACTTCACCTGCTTGATGGCCCCGCACATGAAGTTTAAACCCACTGACATCGTCATGAACACCGTGCCCAGCTACTTCGAGAAACTGGGGAACCTCATCGCCAAGACACCCAAACGCGTCCTGGCTAACTACGCGTTCTGGGGTGTCGCCTCCGAGGCAGCTGATTATATGAGTGAAAGGATCCAGAAGGCAAAGCGTGAGTTCACGAGTACCATGACTGGAAACACCGCCAAGGGTATCAGGTGGCAGACATGCGTCAATATGGTCAACAGTAAACTGGATTTGGCTACGAGTGTGCTGTACGTCAGGAAGCACTTTGATAAGGAGACCAGGGAGAGCGCGTTGAAGATGATTCTGAGCCTGAGGGAGACGTTTATTGAGATGATCAGTAAGGTGAGGTGGATACTTATTTCGTTTTATGAGGTTATAACTATTTATTGTTACTAAACGAACTTATTATTATTCATTTGAAGTAAGTTGACACATATTTTGAACTTCATCTGATATTTTAGTTAAGCTGGATGGATGACAAGACGAGGGCGAAGGCGATCGAGAAGCTGAAGAAGATCGGCACGTTTGTCGGTTACTCGGATGAGTTCTATGACAACGCGAAACTCGACAACTTCTACGAGAACCTGAAGATAAGCCCTGACAGCTTCTTAGAGACATCGCTGAGCATTAGCCTTCTCGTCCTCGACCATCAGTTCGCCAAGTTCCCCCTGCCGGTTATCAAATCCGACTGGACCAACAACGGCATCTCTGCTATCGTTAACGCTTACTACGTTTTTCTCCAGAACACCATCAGTTAGTTATTTTCATTTGTTTTAAAAGGATATTTTAAGAATTAAGGTTTGCATAATGAAATGATTATTTTGTGTTTTAGAATTTCCAGCTGCCATTTTGCAGGGAGCCTATTTCAACAAGAACAACCCAATGTATATGAACTACGCTGGTATCGGTTCGATCATGGGTCATGAGTTAACCCATAGTCTCGACGACCAGGGGAGCCAATTCGACCAAGACGGTAATCTCGTAGACTGGTGGGATCCCAAGACCAAAGAGGAGTACCTGAAGAGAGCACAGTGCATCATCGACCAGTACAACGGTTACCTCGTCAAGGAGGTTAATCTGACTGTAAGTGCACGGAAAAAAATAGTGTAGTAAAATTACTATTTTTGACAATAAACGTGGAACAGACTCATTTTCTCATAAAATTACTAAAAATTGCTATTTATATAGTACAGATTATAAATTAATAGTAATTTTTACTACAAACTGTTGTAATGTTCATGAAAATATGAGTCTGTACTATGGTTACCATCGAATATAGTAATTTTCACCACCAAATTTGTCTGCGTCTGTGATGACAAGCAGCAGTTCTAATTCCCAAATCTTTACAGGTGAACGGTTTCAACACTCAAGGCGAGAACATCGCTGACAACGGTGGTACCAAGGAAGCCTATCTCGCATACGAGGTCTACGAGGCGAAGAACGGGCCCGAACCCCGTCTACCAGGTCTCGAAGGCTACTCGCCCCGGCAGATGTTCTGGATCGCCAACGCCAACATCTGGTGCGCCAAGTACCGACCAGAATACCTCAGGGATCGCATCCTCACCAACCCCCATGCACCCAACGAATTCAGGGTCGTCGGGCCGCTGTCCAATAGACTCGAGTTCGCCGCAGACTTTAAATGTCCGGTTGGCTCGCCCATGAACCCAGCGAAGAAGTGCTCAGTCTGGTGATGACCTTTTTTGTGGATGCGTAAACGTGTTTTTTATATGTAGGAAGAATGATGAGCGTACTTTTTTGATTATATTTTTTTGACGAAATTTATTTAAATAAATAAATAATATAATATAATAAATAATATAATTTATTATCTCATATTTGTAAGAGAAGGGGGTTGTGTTTTTTTCCGAGAAGCGGAGTATTACCTTCGTGAGAGAACAAATATGTTGTATTGATTAAGCTAAGGTGGTTTCGATTGATAACTTTGTACCTTGGAGGGTATTTGCATTATTAATTAGATCTTACGTGATGGAAAAAGATACTAAAGTCTACGTCCAGGCATACGTAATTTCACCTTAAGGTAAAAGTCCCAGTTATGAAACGGTTTTTCAGCTAGATTATAGGTTTTTCGCTAAATTTTTCACTTAATAATGTTTTTGCTTCAAAATTTGATATTGCTTTGAAGATATGACATTTTTCTTGAATAAAATCACTTTTGAATGCATGCTTTGCTGCTGTAATAAACATATATCAACGAAAAACCAGAAAAGTTCATATGTCCGTATTGTGAAACACCGTCTACACACTTATGTCCCGATTGTTTCACTTTAACGTCAGATTGTGAAACATTTAATTAACACTCCCTATCTTTATATAGTACATTTAAAGCTTAAATATAAATTCACTATACAAATAAATAATCTATTAATGAAAAATAAAGAATAAAATTAAATTATTTTCCAAACTTTAAATGCGATTATCTCAAAAACTAAGGGTTTTATGAAAAAATTTGTAAGGCTTTTATAATTTGTTTAAAAAAATGTTAATAACAATTAATTGCACCCCGTTTCGATAAAACACCCAAGTTTTTTGGATTTAGCGGATCAATAAATACATAAGAATAACTTGGGTGCAGCCGTTCAAATAAAAGTGCTACGAATTACTCTTGTGGCCGCTGGACTATTACGGCGATCTCTCCTTTCATCTCTGCACGCTGTTCACTATTACGGAAGTTGCTCGCCTGCTCATATTGTAGTATAATCGTGAAGACTATGTGTGCAGTGACGGATACACTAGGATTGACTATTAATACACCAAGTTGTTAAATATTAATCTACGTGGATTAATAGTAAAGGAATATTCATTATAGGAATAAAATTATATGTAAAAACATTTTTGAGTATAAATCGTGATTATTTTAATTGCAAATTAAAAAATTTATTATAGTAATAAAGATGTCTATTTAGTTATAGAAAATGGACATGCTTCCATTGTGATCGATTTAAGTTCCAAATAGCGAAACGAGCGAACATTCGCTAATTTTTTTCGATATTCGAATGAAATGAATAGTCGCAGTAAAAACTCGTTAATCCATTTAGGCATTAACCGTGCCAATTTGTGCTTCGGTAATCTGCCGAGGTGACTGCACTGCATGACAAATTGTTGGTATATTAAAATTTAATAAATTTTGAATTGAAAGAAACAGAATTGAGTATTAAAAGTTCACAATATTTAAAAAAAAGTGATCTTATGTGTATAACTTACACTTGATTCTTACTATTACATCTATCCTCCATAATAATTTCAATGATAAGAAACGATGGTGAGGATCAACCCAGGTACACAAAAAAAACACTTTAACTTTCCATTTTCAAAACCACCGCTTCGCTAGTTAGTTTTCTAGCCTCATCAGGTAATTATTTATTTAATTATAAAAACAAAGACACAATAGAATCTTAAACATGGTTATTTTGGTTGTAATCACAAAGAGAGAATAGTAAAAAATACATACAATATAGTTATTATCATCGTAGGTATTTTTAAGAGCCAGAAGCTCTACGTCCTATTACACAAGCTACATTGCTATGTTTAAGATTCTATTGTGTCTTTGTTTTTATAGTTAAATAAATGATTACCTGATGAGGCTAGAAAACTAACTAGCGAAACGTTGTGGTTTTGAAAATGGAAAGTTAAAGTGTTTTTTTTTGTGTACCTGGGTTGATCCTCACCATCGTTTCTTGTCATTACACTTGATTCTTTTTCTACTAGTATCTTCTAAAATTTCTGTATATTTTTTTAAACGACTTAATCCGATTGTTTCCAAAAAAGTATTTTTACATACGAATATCAGTCCGTAGAATACACCAAACAGGGAATAATATTTATTATAATAATAAATAATATATATTTATAATAATAATAATAATAATAATAATAATAATAATAAAATTTGCGTTCGCTCGGAACTTGCGTACCGATTATACCCAAATAATTTTTCGCTATTTCCTGAATTTGGATAAGTCGTTAATCGTAGTAATAATCGAGGTATAACGAATTACTGCTGCCCCGCCGGTGCGGTAGGTCGCATAATAGAGTTCGGTATTTCACACCTCTAGCAAATGAATCAATGCCAATTTTTCAATTTTTAAAATCGTTACAGATTGTACCACAAACTCATGGACTCTGGCAGATTGTTGAACTTTAAATCAAACCATATCTCAAAACAAATAAGAAATATCATTTCAAATCTTAATAAGTAGTTAAAAATATTCTCAAAACTAATGACTAACCAGAAAAGTTCAGAGAAAAATATATTAAAGATAGACTACGAAAAGTCAATATTTCCCAAAACGTACAACGCCCGCGTAAAAAAATTTACGTTTATATATGAAATTTCTAGAAACTTTGGTCCAGAAACGTTTGGCGCAACCATCTATAAACGTGTGCAACGAGACTTTTCCAAACATCGAATTATCACATATTGTAGGTTTGCAAAACTGCTTCCAAACGTCAACAAAATTTTTTTTAAATTTACCAAAATATAATTAATTACAAAAATTAAAAAAAAAAAAAAAATTTCCCGAGTCGGGATTTGAACCGTCGACCTACCTATAGTTCACTAACAGGACTTACACGCTATCCGCTGAGCTATACTTTTGTTCCTGTCAATTGGAGAACAATTATAATTGTCCCCTCTCCTTCCCGTGTTACACACCGTATTTTTTCTTTTTTAACGAGTGCATGAGAGGACCTTTTTATATGCATGAAAGTTGGGTAGGGGATCGCGCATTTAGAGTCGTGCACAACCCAGTTACAAATCATTCCATTCTTATAGGTTTCATTTGAATAGCTTATTTCAAATATGTGCGCCTTTAAAACTTTAAAAGTTTGATATATCCACCTAAACAGGCCAAAAAGCCATAAAATGTATAAATTTGATACTAAGTCACAAAGATTTGTTGTAGCGAAAAAAAAAAAAAAATTTTTCCCTGATGGTAAACAGTGAAAAAATGAATTTTTTTCATTCTTTCCCAAATCACGCTTGAAATGCGCTATTTTTTACACGACTTACAGGCGCCCCTTTCATGCACGTGCTGAAACAAAACAATTATCATAAGAGAAATATTTAACGTTTAAATCATTCGAGTCTCAGCTGCAGCACGACTTTCGTTCTCGATCCGCCAATCATGATAGTCGAATAATTGCAACTACAAAAGCGCATCGCGGCGATAAGTTCACAAGTGACTCGTAGAATCAGGCAACGCGCATGAGAGTTGCGCTCGGTACTGCTTTACACCGAGAATCGCGCGCATCCTAGCCGAGGGATTCCCATATACCTATAGGCTGGCGCAACGCAGCATCGCCGCACAATGTAAATTCAAATCTCCCGCGCTTTAATAGTTGCCTTATTGTAACGCGTAGTAAATAGATTTACTAACATCTCTTGCACTCAAATTCTTTTAGATAACGTTCTTACGCCGTAAGAGAAAGTCGTACTTGCTCCGAAATCTCGCGCCCCTGACTGTACAAATTTAGCCGTATACATAAAGGTTAATATATTAAGTCTCTCACACAGTGTCTCATGCCTTTCATAATTCGCTCCGCTCGCTTCCCAATCCATAATCACATATAACACTTAACTTTATAAGTAAACATTTCTACCTATACATCTATTAAGATTCTCACAGCACAGCTAATCAATAACTTTTAAAACGCATAGCCCGTGGCCATGTATACACGAGATACACACCGAAACTTCAATTTAAAAAATTTCATATCTTCAATCTCTAATCCCTTATCGTTCTCGAAAAATCGATTCTCCTCTACCCCTCTCATTTCTCTACCCCCCGCCACCACCTTATAACAAATAACCCAGATAAAGGCGGCATGATTTACAACCCGACCCAAAAACTGTCGAAAAAAGTAATTAAACAAGCCTATGCCTGGCAGCCTCCCCGCGGAATTTGCATTTAAAGCACGCGCGCTTGCGCGCAAGGCGATACTTCTTTCACCCCCTCACAATTTTTTTCTCCCGCTCCCAAGGAAAGAGCGAGAGCGGAGCAACCCTTCCCAACGCGAGAGCGCGCATCTCATGAATAATTTTTTTCTCTCTCGCTCACGCTCGCTGCGCTGCTTTTTTCTTATTCATCCGCGTGTGCCACGCGTGGGGTGCCGGAGAGAGGGATGCAGGAGAAAGGGGGAAAAAAGTAGGCTGCGAGGAGAGTTAGGAGCTGACGGTGCAGATATTTTTCAATTTACATAGAAATTCTACGGGCGCGAGGTGCGGTTGTTGTGTTTTTTTTTCTCTTTGCGCGAGCATGCAAGGAGGGAGGAGTTTAATTTTGAGGAATTAGGTGTAGGTGAGAGAGTATGAGAGTGAGTTCGAGTGAATGAGGGGTGGAGGCGATTGGCTGGATTTCGGTGAGGTGAAGCGTTATTTTTTTTTTGGAGTAGATGGTTGGAATGACGCGGAAAAAAGTATAATTGTTCGGGTAGTTCTTTTTTTTTGGATTGTCATTAGAACTGTTTTGCATTGGAATATGTTTGTGAATACGAATCGTAAAGATACGCGTACAAAAGTATTAATTGTTTCGAATAATTGTTTTAAATGCAAATGGACTAGAGAGAATAGAAGACAACTGAACCACCGGTATGCAAGACAATATTATCCTCAGTGTAAGTAGTTAGGAATTTTGACAGTACAATATATTAATATTTTGTATTCCAGTTTTTCTTTATCTTTGTGCGCATAAAAGTTAAAAAATAGTGTACAAATATTTTTAAAAATGATGATTTTGACATGTGCATTTGTTGTATTGCTCACACACTGATAAATACTTTTGTAAATTAATAAATATACAACTATACATTTTAACTTACATTTATATGTTATATTTACTAAAACAGTCTTGAGCTAATTCCCGTTGTCAAATTCACGTACATAGAACAGTTAAAAAAGCTCCCCATCCAGCAACTTTTTAATAACTAATAACCACCCCGACCCAACCCTACCATCCTCCCCCTCTAACCTCCTTCCGGCAAGTGCACATCACCCAGCTAACCCACAAACCCATCTCCAAAAAAAACTCACCCCTTCCCCTCCTCACCCCTTTTCTTTTCCCAAATTAAAAAGCAAAAGCAATATAAGAAGCCTGCCAACCTACGCAGCCGCCTAAAAAGACGTCGTCTCAGCCGCCGAAAGGGTGATCCTCATACTCTACCCCAGGCGCAAGATATTAAGGGTGCGCCTCGTCGTCGTCGTCCGGCCAAATCCCCGCAGATAAAAAAGGGCCACCCCCCGCAAGCGACCGTGACTCACCCTAGCGATTTTCTCTCTCTCTCTCTCTCTCTCGCGCTCGCAGCGCTTCTTCACCCCCTTCGCCCGGAGGATGAAAAAGAAAAAAGAAAATAGGGGGTACGGGAATCCTTTCGCTGCAAGGCGCGCGCGAGGGGAAGGGACGCGGCACGCGCGGAGATGAAAAAAGGGGTTCGCGTTTCTTCTTCTCGTGCGAGTGTCCCGAAGGAGTTGGATACGTAGGGTGCGCGCGTGTAGCCAAGGGAGCGCGCGGGGATACAGTGACTATTATTTTAGGCGAGGGAGAAGAGGTTCCGAAGGAGGAGAGGATTGGTCAGTATTAAATTTTTATGGGGACGAGAGGGTGGAGAGCGAGAGAGAGATGCTGCGTGTTGGATGTGTCCGGAACGGGTGAGGGGAGAGGATGAAATCTTGAGGAAAGTTTCGGCCGTAGATGGTCTCTTTTCTGTCCTCGAAGTTTGCCTGGCGAGAATTTTATTTCCTGCGTGATGTGGATGATGGCGATGTTCGGGTTGTACGGAGAGAGCTCTGCGCGTGGTTAAATTAGGGGATGGCAATTTCTGCGGATGCTGAGTTCAGGAAGTGCTTGGTACTCCAATTTTCGTAAAAAATTATAGAAGACACTAGAATTTTGTAATGAAAACTTCCGCAAAAGTAGCCTATATATATGTAACAAAACCATTCAATCATTCAGTATTGCGTTATTCGGCAAATTTAAATTAACTTAACAAACTTTAAAATCAATCCTAATTCCGAACCCACTCATCGCCAACCCCCGCGTACCACAATACCCTCATTACCAACTAAAAAAAAGCCCCGAAACTCGCTCTCTCACTCCCCGCCCCTCATAATTACTTTCTTCCCTTTTCTTCGCGAACTCTTCGATTCGGGCCGAAAGGAAAGGAAAGAAGGAAAAAGAGAGAAGTGCGTCTGGGGCGGGGGGAAACGGCGAATCATACTTTTTCCCTCTGCCTTCAAAACCATCTTACGTCCGTCGGGGCGACCCTTTCCCTCCTGCGGGGGACGTTCTTATTTCGTCCGTTTCCTCGGCGCGCGTCGTAGTCGGGGTATAAAGGAGTCGAGTCGAGCGATGTATATATAAGGAAAAGGGCGCGGAGAGATGGGACGGTGTGTAAGGGCCAGAATTGTTGCTGATGCTGATGCTGGAGGAAATTTTTTAATGTTGGGGAGTAATTTGGTGGCGTGGATAGTTTTGGGTGCAGTGATGTGGGAAGTGAGGGGTTGAGATTTGAGCTTGGATTGAAGGGGTTTGGTATAGGAATTGAAGATTTTTATCTGTTGTTGAAGATTTGAGTATTTTATTGATTGTGGTGCAAAGAAGTGTAATTTAAGTGTCATTTTTAGTGTTGAGGGATCTAATAATTATAGATATAAAGGAAAATCTACAAATAGACGTAGATAAAGCACTGATGATACGAACAATTCTATAAGACTGTAATAGAAGACTCGTGTATTTAAATTTAAGAACATCGATTTCAAGGAGTCGAAAAAAATCTTTTAATTCATACTTTATCAAACACTCAGAAAACAGTCTTCCTGTATCAACGAGAATCTGCTTGTCGGAAGAGAATTTCCGCTAAAAATAGGGCCAAGAGGATATCTTCCTATGGAAGGAGGAATTATCTTACAACAGGAAGTCAAGCTTCCTGTAGCAGAATGATGATTTTTCGCGCAGGAGGAATCCTTTTTTGTCGCACGAAGATTTTCTGGGGAGGAACTTTATTTCAAGACAGGAGGATCGTTTTTCTGAGTGAAGACGACGTCTTTTTTTATACTTTTACTTATATAACCGACATTTTCACGAGTCTTCTAGAACAAAGCTCCTAAGAAAAATTCTACTCAACGCCTTACTCTACAACCTTAACAGCAATCCAAACCCAGCATCGAACTCCCACCCCATTCCTTCATCAAACACTCCTTTCAACACCTAAAAACTTATCTCTCGGCATTACTACCACCGCTCACCATCACCCGCGTTTCATAATAAGCACAATGCAAAGAACCCAAGACACGACTGCCATCCTCCACCTCGGCTCCATCCCTTTCGCCCCCCTCGTGTATACTTATATAGCAACAGAGATAGAGCCCGCGAGAAAACAGCAACGCGCGACTACTCCCACCCCTCATCCCTTTTCCTGCCCAACCAGGCGTCGGCCAGGCATATTATCCTATACGCGCGCGCCTGCCGCTTCTTAATTACTCGGCGCGCGATTCGCCGAGCCCTCGTTGTGCTGTTCGTCCCCTTAGTGTATATAAGCGTTGGCAGAATTTTCGGCATGTGCGCAGCGTGGAGAGAAGAAGGGTATTGATTTGGAGAGGAACAAGAGAGAGAGAGGTCGGGTGAGTGGGTTATTATTAATTGGCCCGGAGGTAATGGCTCGAAGAGAGGGAGATGGTGTATGGGGTTGATGAATATTAAGGGACTTGATTCAGTTTTTTTTTCGAGGGTTGACGGAATTTTCTGGTTGAGAATGTAGCTCTGGGAACGGGATGTATGGAAAGAGGGGGTGCATCTGGTGTTTGAGGTTTTGCGATATTTAGGAGTTGACAATAATTAAAAGGGGCGGGCTGTACTTAGGAAAGAGTTTATAGTTGATATATTGAGGAAGTGGAGTAAAAGGCGGGAAATTTTCTTTAATCAATTGTGAACGAGTTATTAATGGCTTTGGAAGCACTATATACCGTTGTGAAATGAAATCCACATTTTTCATTCAAAGACAAAGAAATAAGTGGTGATAAGTTCTGGGAAGTTATTTTAAAAATTTTATTTACGTATAAAAATAACGAATGATATATAAAAAGTTTCACACTTTATTTTTTACTTCGCGAAAACATCCCCTTCATTTCTCCTACATTTCCCAGAAAAATTCACCTACTCCCATACCGCATCATTACATTTGTTTCTCAACAAAAAACTTACTTTTCGACAATTAAAATCCCTCCCTCACCTCCTCAACCACCCTTAGCCCTCCACTTTCCCACTCCAAACATCTCTCTCTCTCTCTTTCACTCTCCCTCACCCTCTCTCCCAATAACGACTTTCCACCTCCACCATCCACCCCCCGCCCACCATTACTCGCGCGAAGACTCCGTCGCTACCGCCGCCGCCATCAGACTTTTCCTCCTTTTGTGCCAGCCCTGATTTAAATTCTTTATTTCGAGGGGTGGTGTAGAGGCCCTAGCGACTTGCCGGCAGCGCGCGAGGGAATTAGGAGTTAGGAGGCGCGCGGGTTCTTAAATTG
The DNA here is from genome assembly GCA_036365515.1 of Torymus aiolomorphi. Classification (NCBI taxonomy): domain Eukaryota; kingdom Metazoa; phylum Arthropoda; class Insecta; order Hymenoptera; family Torymidae; genus Torymus; species Torymus aiolomorphi. Next base: position 71,587,857 of record CM070874.1, on the reverse strand, counting down.
CCGATGAGGTATGGATTTTTTTTTCTCCTTTCTCTCTGGGCAGCGCCGCCTGCGGAAGGTTGATTAATGCCCCCGGAGTTATAGCGCCATCGGAGTGCTGTTTTAAATGCAGAAGTATTATATGGGTGTTGGAGGAGGGGGGAGAAAAGGGTGCGCGTGCATATATATTGGATGTGGGTTGATTAATCGGGAGTGCGGGGTGTGTGCGTATGGGAAAGCGTCGCGACGCCCGCGCGTGGGATTACGCGGGGTTTTATGGATGGCTGGATTAGCAGATTTTTTTTGTGTTTGGTTGATGATTTGATTGTTAATTATGTTGCAGCGGGGGCGGTAGTTGCGTGGATGTTGGGAGAGTTTAAAAGATTGAGGTTGAGATAAAAAATACGTCTCCAAAGCAGTTATCTTTGTCAGTATTGAAATAATTAACTCTACTAATTTATTATAAACCCTAAGTTATAACTGCCTGAAAAAATTTGATGGACCCTTATTATTGGTCAAACATTGAACTGTACTCAATTGAACATAAATCGTTTTGTACGAAAAAGCCCCAAGCTCGGCGCAAATTGGTCCAAGTACCGGGTCTATTTCGTATACCTGTATTTTAAATGAAATAAATAAAGGAATCAAAATTTTCGATTTTAGAATCTTTATTCATTATTTATCAATAATTGATTGTAATACTAGCCAACAAAAACTTGTTTTTTTTTTGTTTCTTCGTAAGATTTAGAGTTTATGAATAAAATTTTCTGATTCATTGTACCAATTATACGTACGAATTAGCTCCGATAGAATTATACGAAGTAGTCCCGAAATACTGAAAATAGTAGGAATGTAATTTTTGTTTTGAAGAGTATTTAAAAAGATATCATTATATACGAAAACACTTTGTTCGTACACAATTCTCAGAGAAATTTTCGTGTAGCTGATCCAAATTTTCATAACGAGTTTCGAAAAATAACAGTGGCCGTTACAAACTCAAATCGTCGAATGATTTGATGAAGTTGTACACAAAAAGTTTGTCTCTACTAATAGGTTAAACCTACCATACCGAAGCCAGATAAAATTTCTGACTTAAAAAATAACTGGCATGTATACAAAATTGCCCCGTGTACGAAATAGCCCCACTCTCTCCTATATCTATCTTTTTTGTCGTACTTCTTATTTTTGTATTAACCTAGTGCTAAAAATAAAATCAACCGGGCTGTTTTATCTGCATTTTTGATTTCTTGCAAATATCTTCTATGAAATTGTAATTCAACAATGCATTACTACATTGTCTTAGTTCAAAATAACAGAATTCATTATTTTTAACCTTATCACACCGGCGAAAATTAAATTAATTGAATCAACCTCAATCCACCTACAAAAGCAATATCCTCAATTACACACTACCTCGCTCGCTCGCAACCAATCAACAGCGCGCAATTGCTGTTTTCCGCTGCACACGATCGCGCGCGCTCGCCTCCATTAATTTCAACCAAACTACCTACCTTACCTATCCACGTTCCCTATCGCCGTATCTACATCAGAAGAGAGAAAGAGAGAGTGAAAAAAAGGCCAGAATCGTCACGTAAGCATCGCCCGGCGCGAATCAATCACCCGCTAACCTTCCGTCATCACGAACAACAACAACAACGGCACGCTACACCTCTCAACCCTTCTTCGCGGCGCCTTATCGCCTTATACGCGCCACTCTCATATCCATCACGACGTCAGGGAGAAAAGGCAAAACGCAATTACAGCCTGTATATGCGCTGCTGTACACACGAAAGGGTGGGTGGGTGGGTATAGGGCGGCGCGGCGCATACCTCGGGGGTGAGAGGCTGAAAAAAAAATCGTTACGGCGCCCGCCGAGGGTGCACAGGCGGCCACCCTCGCGTTCTTTTTTTTTTTATCAAATCTCGCGCGAGCGGAGAGTGAGAGAGCGAAGTTTTAATGTAATTACTTTTTTTTGTTGCGCGAGTTTTAAGTGTGGCGGAGTGGGAAAACGGCGCGGGTATATAAGGTGGGTTGTTATGGTGACTCATCGGGAAAAATTTATCGAGAGGAAGGTGATAAGAGTGTGTGTGTAGGTACAGGGAGGGGGAGAGGAGAGAGAAGTTTAATTAGTTGAGATCGGCGCTGGGTGGGAGTTTTGAATTTAATGGGGATGGAGTAAGTATATAGGTAGGGTGGTGCATGGGTGAGCGGGGTTTGTTTTAGGTTTGGGCTGTGTATAATATGGTTTTGAAAGAAATAGTTCGATTATTCGCACTTCTGTGGGTAGTTGGGGAATCATGTAGTTTTATAGAGTAGGGATTCAACGAATTTCGTAGATTTGGTGAAATGTAAAATTATTAAAACACGTTTTAGAGAATGCAGGAAGTGTGCGGTATATTTTTTATGATGGAAAAAGGATACCGGTAATTATCGACGGCGATGTCAAGTCTTTTTCATTGTCGCCCCCCAGGAGATTAATTAATTTCCAAGGAACGTGGATCTTCTCAATTTTCCACTCATATATTACGATTTAAATGAATCAACGTCATCTCGTGTGACGTCGTTATAAGCTCTCAACCGCTGCGATAATTACCTTTCGAAAATTTACATATCGATTAGTGCAGCTATATACGTAGTACCAACAATAGATATCAGGCTTAAAATTAATATTTTCGCATTAAACTGTTATCGATTATTTACGTTGACATACATTTTTTTTTATTAAAAAAATTAATACGTAATTGTTTCAGGGGGATCTCAAGTAATTTTTATCAAAATTGAAAGAAAGCAGTACCTACTGTGTACATTTTAATAATTTTTATAAAAAATTTATTATTTCCGTAAACTTCTTAAATTTTGATAAATGGTTTACTTACAAACCTCACTTATAGTCAAATGAATCCTTGCGCATATACTAAATTTTTCAATCCATCTGCAATTTCGTTCGGCAGATACGTTTAATGTAAAATACGTAGATTTTATTTAAACTAATTTTTTAAATTGAAGTGTATTACTATTGCCTGTTTGCGTAAAAAGGAATACAATAAACATTCAGACTTATTTAATTATAGAAAAAATTTATCTTAGCCCAACAAGAAAAAAATGCATCCCTATAACTGCACCCGTCACAAATCCTCCCTGCCAATATTTCCAAACCCTTATATACAAGTACATATACACAAATAATCCAAACACAATTTCACATCTCCGAAAAAATCTTCCCGCGACAGAATCTCGATCAAAATCGCAACCATCACCACACCTCCCCTCCCTTCTCTCCCGTAAAAAAAAACCACACACACATACACCCTCTCCACCAAAACCAAAACAAACTCCCACGCGATCACACACATCCCCTCAATAAACCTCATCCTCCCACCCCTTCGTCATTACACGTGTACACATATAACCACCCGGGTTTTCCTCAATCGCATCACACACACACACACACACACACACACACACACACACACACACACACACACACACACACACACACACACACACACACACACACACACACACACACACACACACACACACACACAGACGCAACGCGCGCGCGGTCTTGAGCGATCGATTTGACACGCGCGCTGTCGACCCCGGGATGTCGGAAACTGCTGCGCAGAAGAGGAAAGTGGGCCAAGGCGCGTGTACGCGAGTTTTCGCGCGGGAAATGGGGCGTGCGTACACGTGGATGAGAGAGAGAGGGAGGGAGGAAGAGGTTTATGATGCATGGGGAGTGGATGACGAAGGAGAAAGGGAGACTGCCGCGTGGGTGTTGAAGGAGGAAGTAGAGGTGGAGGTAGTGGTGAGGGAATGCAACAGCTGATATGGGATGAGTGGCGGCGGCGGCTGAGGTGGAGATGTTTGTGTACGTGTGATGAATGATGCGGAGAGGTGGTGAGGGGATTTCTTTTCGCGTTGTTTAATGAGCTTTACGTTCGTGTTTATTTTATTCTTTTGTTAGTTAGTGAGTGGTGGCTTTTGAGGGAAGGTCGAAGCCAGTTTTCAGTTGCGTAAGTAGTTCAATCTAAAATTTTTATTGATAATCCGTGTTGTTTATTGTTCTCATAACGCGAGCAGAATTGATGATCGAAATTTAAGTCATAATGACTCCGATATCACGTTTTGAAGTATAATAGCAGTTTTATATTACATTAACTTTTTCTTTTTTCAGCCTATACTAAGCTTTAAAAGGAAAATATGAAACGATATTTTTGACACGCCATGCGCGAGGTGATTGGTGCGCAAATATAGCTGCTTAATGTATTATTTAATTGTATTTTATACAATTTGATAAAAAATGTTTAAAATTAATGACATTATTTTCATTTCGCACATCCTTTAAACTACATCTGGACGTGTAGTCCAGATAACTAAATCTACGTGTAGTGAAGAAAAAAATAGTTCGCCGAATAAAAGATTATAATTAATATACATATTATATCTATAAAAATTTCTTCAAAAATTTAAAAATGATTATACCTACAATCTGATATCAAAAACCTTAGGCAACGCAAACAACCCAGTTCTCGCCTATATCTGAACATCTCACTCCCACCCACCAAAAAAATATAACACCCATACCCTGCACCATCCACCACAAAAAAAATCCACCCTTATACAAGCTCACCTCACTCCTACCACCTCTATACACACCACCTCGCATAAATTTCTCGGGGCAGAAGACACCGGCGGCGGAGGCTATCATTTTCACTTTTATGCGAGACTGTCATGCTCCAACTCGGAGCCAAATAAATTCCGATAAAAGCCGGGATAGCGCATTTGCCGCGCGCCGCGCGCACCTGCTACCCGCACTCCGCGGGTGTGTATAGATACAGAGCTTGTGTATATGCATGCGGGTATAATAATCCGAGCCGGTGTCTGTCCCGGGGCGCCTAATTGATTTGAATTTTTAATTTTCGGTAGCGAGGTGTGGTTAGGTAGCTGTGTGTGTGTGTGTGTGTGATGAGTTAATTGATAAATTTTAGGGAGACGATTATGGGGAACGTGGATTAGTGTGTTTTAGAAATTGGTGTAGAGAATATTATTAATTTGATACTAGATTTTAGCACACTACGTGTTGAGATGAAAATATCTCGAAAAATTCAAATAATGCACGTGTTTTCTTGATTATTATAGTAATAAATCTAAATTTCACACTTTTATACGATTATTTTATTATAACAGAAATAATTAGTCTGAAAAGAATTTCCATTAAACGAGTTTCAACACAACGAGTAAAATATATACTTCCCCGTCGAACCCTATTGACGAATTCCCACTCATTCAAAACCCGATCGTTACCTCATTAACCCTCGCTCCGTCACTTTCCACTCTTCACCGGCAATATTTATCTAACACACCCATTCCCAATTCTCCCCAATTTCAAAACTCTCCACACACCGACCTTGACAATATAATACACACACGTTTCACTCGTGCACCCTTTTTTTACCCCAAAAAACCGTGATCGATCCACGCGCGCGCGCGCGCGCGAAAGCCAACACAATGGCTTTTTCGCCGGGATTCATGAAAATTCATCGTCCGCGCGTATTATAGGCTATAAATCAACGTTCGCGATAATGCGCGCAATGGGCGGTATATAGAGAAGCCAGCGGTATAATATGTGTGTGTTGAGTCGAAAATTGCGCGGTGAGATGAAGTCGTTGCGAGAAGCGGACCGACGGATCATAGAGGTGCGGACCCCCCTTGTGGGTTAATGTAACGTGCTGAGAGGTAGTCGAGGTTTGCTGCTGAAAAGTTGGAGGTTTATTAATGGTGGTACGGGTGGGAGTGACTGGTTTGGATAGTTAAATTTTTAGCAAAGTGGTACACGATTTTTGTTTAAGTACTTGTAAGATAGGGTATTTCGTATATGCATATAATGAGCTATATTTTATCATAAAAAATAGTTGTTATATTACGATAAAATTTAAATAAGTACACGAAGAGAAATTTTAGAGTAAAAATTACCAAGGTGCCTTGGTAGCGCATGGACAGACTGTCAAAAGCCGTGTTATTCCCAGGTTTCTAATACAGTTTATAAGTTTCCCAGGAAAAACTACCATAACCACTTAAAAAAAATACCAAATTATCTGAATAAAAATTACCAGACACACTGGTAAAAATTGAGATCTAGTCATTTTTACAAGGTAACCTAAGAATTTTTACTAAGAAAACTGATAAATTTTACCAAATAACCTGGTATTTGTGTACTCGCGCATGCGCACTGCGCATTATTGTGTTTCAGAAGATTGATACTAGAGGCGTGCGTGACGTTAAAATGAAAACAATACACATATTTTCAGTAGGTAATAACGGCGATTCAAATGACTGTTGGTAACAGCTTCCGTGGCGCAGTCGGTAGAACGTCGGACTCTCAACCCAAAGATCGTCGGATCGAATCCCGCTTCCGTAGAAATTTTTTTTCAGTTTAATGTTTTTTCATCCTTGTTTCTGTTTCTATTTCTATATTAAAATACTATATATCCATCAATATGGATAAAAAAAGTTAATTTTTTTAATTTAAATTAACTAAAAAAAAATTTTACCAAGGCACTTTGGTAAAAAGTTTGAAATTGTCAGTCTATCCATCCATTACCATAGAAACTAGTAATTTTGTCTCGAATATTTGTAATTTTCACTACAAAATTTCTCTCCGTGTATATGATAGATCATTTATCCACATCGAGCCAAACGATTTCTCGCAGTGAAAATTGTTAGCGTATAGACAAAGTTATCGTTCCATTCAGCGCCGTCGTAATAATAATTCGTTATCCAGCTTATTCAGCAACCTTATCCGTCGATAACGTCCCTTTAACGGAAACTCGATAAAGGGTTTCGATAAACGGCTCATGCGATAAAAACGAAAATCTAATGTTTTGAGGGTTGTGGCTGAAAATAATTTGTGTACTGTCCCGTCTAAAAAACATTGGACTTTATATTATGCACCAGTCTGCCCTCTCTGATCGCTACGTCAGAGAGGGCAGACCGCGTGAGGTATGAAGAGGTGTCACGAGGTATCGCGAGGTATGACCGCGTGATTTATATATTATACGCATTCAATTCCTAATAATTTTTTAAATAATTACCATAAATAAATAATTTGGAGTTTATTTGCGCGAATTTTCACATGTGACTTTAGGTACTATAGATCTGTTCTGATCTTTAGATGATGAAATAATGAAATTTATGTTATACTAGCTACATTCAGCACGCTTCGCGCGTATTATTTATCTATTTGTTTTTTGTTTTTGAGGTTATGAGCATGATCAAGTTAGTCAGTTTCAATTTAAATTGTTTGATTAATAAAATAATGAAATTTTTCTTATACTATTTTAATTATTTAGTTTTAAATTCTTAAACTCAAGAATTCAATCTTCAAAATCCAAACATATTCGATTTTGGCGCTTATTCTATGTAGATCAATCAAATGAGCCAACAACAAATTTCATCCATCACTTATTTAAGAAAGGACTATTTTAAGAGAGGATAATTAATAATGTGGCATATCGGTTACTTTTAACATGTTTATTCAAATTATCATTCCATTGTTAATATCTGTGCTTTTTAACGAATGTTCATATTGGCACACAGAATTTAATGACAGTGCTTTTACAACTCTGCCCCTCAAGCACACTCTGGATAGTCAGTTTCATCTGTTCCTCAGTATAGTTTAGCCTATTCTCGATTTCTCCTTGTAAACTCTTACCATATTTATTGACTATTTACTCTACTTATTTATAATTAAGTATAAATAAACTTAAAACTACTTAAATTTAATAAATAAATTGGACAATGAGTCAACCCATCGTATGTATAAATCTCCTAATTGCAGGTAAAAGCGGATCAGCAATTTTTTTTTTAAGAAATTATGTATTTTTGTTAAATATCGTAGTGTAATTTAAATAAAAATACATCTTAATTATTTTTTTACTTTAACGATTTTCTGTTTATTATGTGCTCTTGCATGGTAATGATAATTTTCGACGTATTCCTTACATTTTAATCGTATGTCGACATTGAATTTGTAAGGTGAAAAAACTGTATTTAATTAATTTGTTTAATTTGTTTACAATTCATTGTTTAACGCAAATAATTTATGTAATTGTACAACAAATTAAGTTTTAGGAAGCTAAGTGCCAATGAATTGGCAGCAGTTTTATACTTATTAATTAATTTTTATTTTTTGTATTTTACTAAATTCGTTGATTACGCTTATAGAAAGACATATATATACATGAACAAACACACGCGCGAGCACATGTATATCAAAATGCTACTACTAATGTCGCATTTTGATATAAGCCTTAACACTCCCTAGCCCGCCTTAACGCGCAGATACAATCAGTCTTGCGAATTTTTTTGTGATATAATTCATATATCAAGGAGAATCAACTAGTCAGTTCTAAAAACATGGTCAATTTGCAAGTTTATCATGACCGATAAAGTTACTGAATAAAGCCCCAGACGAAAAACATTATAGAGATAACGGATACTATTGAAGTGCCACTTCATGTACGCACGTGATAGTCGACCGTCTTAGGCTGAGATAAGATATATATGCTATTGGCGGGTGCAATTGGTATGGTGGGCGGTGTATCAGTGGTACCGATGTAGCTATCATGTCGTATTGATTAAAGTCACTCAACTACCGAATTTTGTTGATTCTATATCTTCAATGCATTCATAATGTATATGTACTGCATATATACATCAGCGTGCATTTCGTTGGGGTTTTGTACTATTGAGTTTTACATATAAAGAGTCTGCATTTGGTAATCGTACAGCCTATATATCGTGTAGATTAATGATAATCTTTTTCTGAGAATAAATTGTTTTAAGAAACTGCATTCTCAATGAAATCTTATAGATTAATTGGAAGATTTAAAAGTAGAGATGTACGTGAATGTTTATTTACAAGGGGAACACCAGGAGTGCGGGGTCCTTCATTTTTATGTAACTCATTCATTTGCCAAATGAATAGACACATGGACTTTTTGGAACCTAGGAGAAATAGGTGTCTTCGAAAACTTAAAGAGCCTTAACTTGTTTCAAACCTATATGTGTTATGCAAAATAAGTAAATAAATTATATAATAAAATTACGTGTACGTTTAATATTCTTCTTATAACAAGTAAATTTTAGTAATTTTATATAACGATTCTTTATTTCCGTGCAACTATTTAAGGAATAAAGATTTTTTAACCTATAACAAGTCTAATTAAAGCTTTTATTTTCAACTTTTACATTGTCTATAATAGATCTTTTCAGGACTTTTAGGTGTAAACCTTAGGTATATTAGAGTTTCTGGAAACACCTATTTCTTCTAGATTTTGCAAACAATCCCCATATCTCTATGTTAAGGCCCACTCAGCAAAAGGCCTCCATTCATTTTTTACATAAAAGCATTTCCCGGAGTTTCATAACAATCTAGGACCCGCATCCCTGGTGCACTCCCTTGAAATTAAAACAAACTCACTATACATTTACATAGGATTGGGATGACGTCAAACGTGTGTTCAAATAGGTATAATGAATGTGCAATGCGCAATAGATTAGATTCGAATCGACCATCAACAATATGCCATCATCTCCAATTCGCAGACAAATCGTCCAACCACCAAAGCAATAAATAACCACCAAACAATAATACTCACCACCAAACATCTCAATCCCACACTACATCCGAACTTCCTACCAATACCACAGCCATAACTCTCCCTGTCCCCCTAAAAACGTGTATTTAAACCTCCTTTTCAAAAAAAAGAAACGCGGCGCGCGCGTGCGTCTGCCGACTCGCGATTTATACATCGATGCCTCTCTCTCTCTCTCTCTCTCTCTCTCTCTCTCTCTCGCACACACAATACTTACTGACTACTGCTGTTTCTGCCACGCGCCCTTTTTTCCGCCTGCGGCGCGCGATTTCGATTGTGCCGGCACGCGAGGAACAGCAGCAGCTCCGCGCTGCGCGCTCATTGTTTCTTTCGTGGCGCCTTTTTTTTTTTTACTTCGCTCTTTCGCCGGGAGGTAAAAGTACGAAGAAGAGAGAGCAGGAGAGAGAGAGGGCTGACAAATTGATTTCGCTCGTTTGCGAGATGCGTACATGGTTTATGGAGGGTTTTAGGGAGTTTTTTGGGACTGGAGAGTGAGGACGGAATGGTGAGTTGTAATAGTGGTGGAATTTGCGTAAGTTTATAACAATTCCATTGACCTTAAACATTGAAAGACATTTATATTTAAATTGAAATATGCACTAGAATATTATATGGCCATTCACTGTTCTTGATTTGAGTTTTTTTAGTTTATCTATCATATTTTAGAACTATATTTTATATATAGAAGAGTGCTTCAAGAGCTACATCAAAATTCTGGAATCTTAAAAATATTAATATAGGAAACTATAAAGCATTGTTGTAACAAAAGTTTGACAAATATCGTCATTATTTGATGCGAATGAAAATGTTTTTTCCGCAGATTATACTTACATTACTCAGAAATGAATTTCGCCCTAGAGCGTATATCTGACTTTTTCTCCTTTGCTCCCCGCTAATATTACGAGGGAAAAAAGGGCACAAAAAATCGGAAGAGAATCGAGCAGACTCTAAATATAATGAAGGTAAGGACCTTAGCAGTCGATCGACCCTCCGACATTCGGTTTCGGGCTACCACATATAGGGTATACGCAGGGATAAAAGTAATGTTATTGTTCTTCGAGCACAGGATCGCAGTCATTCGATTTTGCACATATATATATATCATGTTGACAATAAGATTTTGTCGGATTGCTATATAGACTTTGCAGTATGAAGTATTTCGGCTGGACAATTTTGTGTAGTTTGAACGAAAAAACTATCTACTACTTATTTATGATAAGTAACACAATGGTTTCCTGAAGAATACGTAGTATTCATAATACTTATTCGTTGGAGTACAATAGAAGAATATCTTTATTAAATTTTTTTTAAATTGTTTTTGCATATTTTACTTTGTATCTGATTTCGATGTCATTCTTATAAGAACAGCATCTTACACTTTCGGAATAATAAAAATGGTTTGAGTTCTAACAGATCTCTAATAAAAATTGTGGATAAAAATACTGAAAATTCAAATAAACTTACTGGAAAAGTCAATAACGTTAGTTAAAAGAAAATAACACTGAACTTTAGAGGATATGCAGCTTCCATTTAGTAATTTATATAAAGATAAATATATAAATGCTAATATAATTAATTAAATATTAATGATATAGGACATCTGTATTGAATAAGTACTTTGTAAAAATCGGAACCATGCACTGAGAAAAATGATGTATTAAAAATTACTATAATATATAGGAACGTGGGGACAAATCTCAAATACTAAAATTATTACTATATTTTATAGTAAAAATTACTATGTACATAGCAATTTTTATTATGTATATATCAATTTTTACTATGAAATATAGTAAAAATTTTGGTATTTGAGATCTGTCCCTACGTTCCTGTATATTATAGTAATTTTTAATACATCATTTTTCTCAGTGTGCTCTCGAAAGTTGAATAAGCGAAAAAACCACTCAAAATCATAGTGAAAATTCACTATTTACAAATATATATTATTGAATATTAACAAATTCTACGGTGGAGCAATTTTCACTAATGTTTAATAGTTTTTTCACTAATTCAACTTTAGAGTGTACTTTTTTGTTTTAATTTACCTGGTAAATATTTCTGGTTAAATACATATAAAAAAATGACGTTTTTACTTAGATAAAGACACAATTCACGAATTCCAATGAATAGAATTTACTTTTCAATTCATATTTATACGCGTTACACCCCAACCCGAGCAGATTTTTACAATTTTACATTACACACGTCCATAGCAACAACTTCTTTCCACCCTTCCTTAAACCCCATACCCAACCCAACGAGACAGCAACTCGCAAACGCAAACACCTCCGCGCGCTTTTCCTCTCTTTTTCTATCTCTCCTCACACCCTTCGGGCGAAAAAGCATCGCCCAAAGAAGCCTACCTACTCGTTAAAGGCGTTGGGCGTGTCTCCCTCTCTTTCTCTTTCTCCTTTGAATTAAACATCCCGCCCGCTTCAATCAGCCCGCGCGCGAGCGCGAGCAAACTTCGTTTCCCGGGGCCACCCCGTACGCGCGCGCGCAGTATCTCGGGGAAAGGGCGCGCGCGGGGAAATAAATGAGAGGAGCGGAGGAGAGGAGAGAAAGGGATGCATGAGCGCCGCGTGGAAAAGCCGAATTTCAGGTTGATAATGTTTTTTTTTGTGAGAGATATGAGAGAGACGATGTCTAATGAGATGCTTTTTTGGGGAATACGTATATATTATGTTGAAATATGGAAATTTATATGTTATCTGAATCAGCTGAATGAGAGTCATGTGTGAATTGAATATAATTTTATTCTATAGTTGTTATTTATTTGCAAAATGTAAAAATTATTTTTAAGGCATATTTATATACTGTTAGATATAGTTTGCCAGCCTTGTTGACTTATTGTTCGTATCAGCCACAGTTAATGTTATAGCTTGGAATCAAGAAAAATGTTTAAAATAAGTGAGCAATGAATTAAACAAAACATGAATTGATTACACAGCCTCACAAAAAGAAAAAGAAAAGGTTCTGTACTTTAGATCGGACTATCATATCTCGATGTATTTTGGCCCCTCAAGTATGATTCTAAAGTCAGAATTCGTTCACCACGTCTGAATTTGGAGATATCATTAGATATAAGATTTTTGAGATATCTTAAAAAACAAAGTAAAAACAATTTTTTTGGTAACCTTTTCTACAAAACAATGTAGCATTGTTTGAGCCCTTCAAGACCAACTTTACACCATCACTCTACAATTTTTTTTCTCCGAGATCTAAATACCTGAATTTTGTAAACTCGCACATATCTCTTAAAATCAAATTCTTTATTTCTATCTCGAAATTTACATATTCAGATCTCGGAGAAAAAAATTGTAGTGGAATGGGCAAACAATGATACGTTGTTTTGTAGAAAAGATTCACAAAAAAATTGTTTTTACTTTGTTTTTTAAGATATCTCAAAAATCTTATACCTAATGATATCTTCAAATTCAGACGTGGTGGACGAATTCTGACCTTGGAATCATACTTAGGGGGCCAAAATACACCGAGATGTGATAGTCCGATCTAAAGTACAGAACCTTTTCTTTTTTTGTGGGGCTGTGTTATTGACTGGCTATGACTACGACTGAAATGTTCAATATATCAAAAGTAAAACAGTGTTATATATTATCATTCGACAACAACCATGACTACATCATTTCTTTCCTCGAACCATGTAACCAAACTGAAAATTTTCGTCCACGTAATGACAACAACGACACAGCACCGTCTTTTAAATATCACAGTTTCAAGTATCATTTATAACGATCTTCACAAAATAAACACGACTGAAAAATCCGCAATAATTCATCGTGTAAACACCGCACTTTATCCCTTCCCCCGAAACAAAGGAAAACAAAATCATCAAACTCTTCATCCAGCCCACAAACACACACGCGAGAAAAATCACCCAACCAAACTTCCGCATCTTACATCAATCACCATCAACCCCATCTCTCGAAATTTTCACTTTTCCTACCCCTCCGCGCGCGCGCATGCGCAGAAAAACGAACCCATCCACAATAAAACCAGCACGCGACGCCGTATCTCTCCCCCCTCTACGGATGAAAAAAAAGAGAAAGCCTCTACGCGCGCTCCTCCGAGTTTAATTCAAAAGAGTACAAGGGTTGCTTGCTCTGCCTCCTCAAGACGCTCTCCCTCCCTCCCCGGCTCTGGAAATGGAAAAAGGGTGCTGCGAGCTCGCGCGGAATTTCCACCCTCCCGAGATCTATTTCCGTATAAATACGTAATCAGCGGCGCACTTTGCCGCTCCCTCGATTTTTTCCTATTACTTTTAATGTCTCTGATCAAAGGCGAGAGCGAGCGAGTGAGACTCCCGCTTCTTCTTCTTCGTCTTCTTTTCCGGGGCCCGTCGTCAAAAGCAATTTATTTGGAGGGGAAGAGAGAGAGAGAGAGAGAGCCTTGCCTGCTTATTTATTTATCCGACGGGCATTTGTGTTAATTAGATGCGCGAGGGAAAGAGAGAGAGAAATTGTTACTAATGACATTGGCTTTTCGCTCTATTTCGGGGGGGAAGGGAGATCGCGCGAGGTGGATGCTTAATGAGCCCGCCGTTTGTTTGCTTGCTTCTTTCTTTTTTTTAGACGAGTGGTGGTGGCGTTGAATTATCGAAGCTAGATATTGGGAATGCGCGCGGCGACGTCTCCGGGGGAGGGCGGCGTGTGCCGGGACGAGATGTTGCGCGCGTGCGCGCGGGACCTGGAAGTGAGTAGATTGAGGCTAATATGAGGTCGTTCTGAAAAATCGTTGTAAGTTAGGTGTTTCGAAGGGTTCTGTTGATTGGTTTATTTGCAAATTGGGATTTGGTTGTGTGATATTGCAGAGTATTTTTGTGTATAAAGAAGGTTTACGTTGTTTTAGGTGAAGATTTTCGATATAAAAGAGGTATATTTAGGTGTATATAACTATGCTAACGAGAACAATAGAGGAAATGGATTTGGTACACCTGATTATAACAATGGAATAACAATTTACGTCATTTGTGTAAATTGTTGATACCAAGTTCCACATGCACCAATATATGTATAATTTCCTTCATTACACCTCTCCAGTATATAACCATACAATCTTCGGCATTACCATTTTCAGCCTAATCTCAACAATCGAGCGTCCCAAAAAACACAGCACACATCCCAGCCCTAATAAACACATCGCGCGCATTATATACCATATCCTCCTGTCGCGCCGCCCACGTGTTTTTCTCAATACCCATCCCCGCGCGCACGCGCTCGAGATTTCAACACTGCACGCGTTACGAACTTTTTACTCTCCTTTTTTTTATGTAGCCATCGCACACGCGTCTCTCTCCACCCCACGTATACTTACTTATTAGCCAGACGCTCTGCGGCGGCTAATCGCTTTCTCTCTCGCTGCAAAAACATACGCGAGCTTTCTCCTCCTGGCGCGCGAGTGACAGAAGAAAGGAGCTGTATAAAAAAAATGAAACGTCGACGACGCGGCGTGTAATCGCGCCCTTTATGCTAATCGGCTCTCTACGTGTATAACCCTTCCGCGTTTAACCAGCTGCCGATGCTTGTGACGAGAGTAGAGAGACGTGGGGTAGGACGTGTGAGTGTTTTTTTTTGCGCGACACGCGAGTTGTGTTTTTTTGCGGATGTTTGGAGCTTTGTTGTTTTTTTATTGGTGATGGGTGTGCGTCGTCATGGCTGATGCCACGGAGAAAGTTTGTGATTGTTGTCGGGAGGTTGACGCTGATTAACCCTTTCGATCATGCGTTGCCGTATGGAAATCGTGGCAGGCATATAATAATGGGTATATAGGTTGGTAGAAAGAATATTATCTTACGCTTTAGTCATAGTGGGCGAGTTTGTACGTTGAAAGGAATTTTTGGTTTGAAAATTCTTGTTGGATCGTTTTAAGCTGGGTTTTTAATGTATTGGGGAAATATTAATATCAATTTGTTAAATGGTATGAATTATCATCTAAAGGATTTAATTTCAATACTTACTCAATTTATTTCGTAGCAGGTATTGAAAAATAAAATAAATTATAATTTGAGTTTTATATAATATTCTTTTTACATATTCATTTAAGATGTAAAAACATAAATTTTTACAAAGTTTGACGTCAAAACTTTACCCATTATTACCATAAATACTATACTGATATAATAGTCCACAAAATAGCCATCCTTTGGAAACTTTCCTGTACGTGATCCATTATGTTCAATCGATCTGGATTTGAAACTACTGTTTAATAAGATAAAAACCATAATTGTAAGCCAGGATATACTTATAAGTTCAGAATTTTTATTTTTATACTGTAAAATGTTTATAATAAACGATTTAAAAATTTTTAATTTTATAACACATTAATAGCTGTAAAATAAAAAAAAATTGTATTGAACTAAAAATTCTGACTTTATTTTACAGGTAATAGGTGTCAAAATATGTTGAGAAAACTTTCAAATCTCCAAGTTTAAATCCTTGCGCACAAAAGTTTTTGAAATTTAAAAAATAAGGTATTGAGAAAATGGCATTTAAAGTTAAAAAAATATGAACAACATAATAAAAATATTAAATTCAAATTGGAGTTTATGAAGATAAATTTGTTCAGGGTTTTTCCAATGTATAAAGGAAGGTTTAAAAAAGATATTTATGATCAAAACAGAGAATCGAATTTTTCGTCATTTTTGCATAAAATTTCGATACCTGCTATGCTCTTAATTTCATCTTTCGTTGTGGAGAGATATGAAATTTAAAATTACTTTCTCAAGTATTTTTTCACTTTCTGGTTGAAGCTTTGAAGTAACATAAATCTCGATTTACCAAGCATAATTTTTATTTCATTATTGTATTAACATCATTAACTTCATTATAAAATTCATCAAGAACAAAGCCTGATTGTTTAAATAAAAAAAAAATGTTCCTATTCACACACTTACGTTTTATTAAATACAAAAGCTTTAACCCGCGAACAATCGAGATTTTTCTAAAAGCTATACCAAAAACAATACTTCTCACACACTCCGCTTACCCAACCAGACATCACTGTACAAAAATCAACGAACAATATAGCAGTACGTGCACGCGCATATTCACCTCGCTCGCGTCACATCCAAAACCACTCCGCGTCCATTACCCGCACATCTCCCACGTCGATCTCTCTCTCTCTTTCTCCGTCCTACACCTACCCCGCGTCTCATTCGCATTCGCTCTCACACCCATTCCTCACTGACATTCTTTTAATGAGCTTCACAATTCACTTTTTTCCATCGCGCGCCGCACGCGTCTATATACACCCTATCCCCCAACTCTCTCCTAGATTTAGCATCGTAGCTAGAGAGAATAAAAAAAAAGGGGGGCGAGAGAGCGAGAGGGTGAAATAGAAGAGTTGTACACGCGCGCACTTTTTCCTATCGACCGGGAGCCGAAAAAAAGGGTTGAACTCGCGCGCGCGTGTGCGTTTATATATATATCGACGGCGAAAAAAAGGATAGGGAAAAAAGGCCGGCGGCACGCGTGTATATTAGCGAAGGCCGTTTTTCACGATTATAGTTCGTGTCTGTGCGCGGAGGTCGTTTGGGAAATTAGCGCGGAGGAAGAGGAGAAAAAATGTGCGAGGAAGGGTGCGTGTGGGGTGAAATTGTGTGCGTAATGTTAATGCGTGGAACGACTGAGGCTCTATGTGTGGATGGGACAGTTGGCGATTATGGGTATATACGAAGATGAATATTTATTTTTTGTATTGTTTATCTGTATCAGTCAATAATGTCCGGTGAACGTGACCTTTGAATGCTTGATATTACTCATTAAAAATCTACATTAAATTACTAATACGATGCGTCCAATACAGAGCACATTTCATACCAAGAAATATCCTTTTTTCCTCTTTTTATAAACCTCCCTCCTAATCCGTTCAATCCGCCACATTAATAAAACAAATTACCCCCTCCGCACGCCCCATTTACTCTTTAATTTCCTCCGCAAAAAAAACCTACCTCCCCAAAATCCGCGTGTAAATACCGCGAAAAAATCGCAATCCGAATTTGCCTATAATACTCTCTCTTCCTCATCCCAATCCATCGCACCCGAGACAAAAAAAACTCTCTCTCGGCTGAGCGAAAAAACGTATATACGTCCGCGTCGGCTAGACAAAGGCGGCGCACATGTCCCCGGTAGCTAAAGGGGTGAAAAAAAAAATAAGCGCGAGGGGGTCGACCGAGACCCAAAGGGGTATGTAGACAGAGAAAAAAAAATCACGAGGCCGACTATACTGCTGCATATATAGAGAGAGAACGGGGGAGGGAAAAAAATCGCGTGCACGCGCGCTCGCGCGCGGTTATAATATGAGCTCTCGCGTGCGTTTCGTTTTTTGTGCCGATTGCGTGCGCGGATCCGATAAGCCCCGGCGTTTAAGCGAATCAATTGCTCCCGTACCGCGCGCGTGTGTGTATATATCTATAGCCTGCGCGACGGTTAGTTTTCGCGTTTCTTCGGTTTAGAAGGGGAGAGAGAGAGAGAGAGAGAATGGATAGTTGGTTTTAGATTGCCAGCCGGAAGTGATATTCCCTCGGTCGTTTTAATTTTGGCGATTAGGTGCAGCGTTTTCTTGCTGTGTAGAGGTTGCGCGAATAAAATCGTGGGAGAACGGGGATGTATAAGGGCTAATCGAAAGCGATAGGTGCAGAGTGCGCGCGGTGATGGGTATTACAATGGTAATGGAGTAGCGGGAGCGAATTCTTTTTTTTTTTAGAGAGGTGGTCGATCGTCTGGATGTATTGTGTATGGGAGCGGCGCGAGACGAATCTATAAACGGATGGGCCGATGTATAATGTGGATATAAATTGCGTGTGCACTGGGCTGAAGTACTTTTATGAAAGGGACGCGCGAGCTACGGTAGGTTATACGCTTGTGTATTTACTTGTAGTGTAGTTTTCGGTCGGATATGTGCGAGAGTGGGTTGTTTATGTTGAGTGGAGTTATTTTTGGCCAGTGTTGTACACAAATGTGTGTATCGATTAATTTGGTATTATTATTATTATTATTATTATTATTATTTTTATTATTGTATTTTATGACTTGTTTTAAGGTTTATGTGAGAATTTCAAGTTGTTATTAATTTGTCATCATAATAAATTAATTAAGAATATAAGGATAGTTGATTAATTTTAAAAATAAAAAAAAAATAATTAATAGTAATAGGTTGACTTCACCAGTGGTGGACCAGACACCAGTGAATGGACATTTTTTAATAAAAATCGTTGATAAAATTTAATTTTAATGTTTGTTAAAAAAAGTCATTTTTTGACTGTTTAATATCATATAAAAGCATTTTATTTAAGCGATTAAAAATATCACGTGATCTGTTCATTCCCTGAACTTAACGTTGATTCACCCCGTATACATAAAAAAAAATATATTCGAAAGTTCAAAATCGCAAATTTATGTTCATTACTCATTCTATAATTTTATACCTGTCAAGCATAGTACTGAATCTGCGAAGACATAACCCTCTATACTTGATTTACAATAACATATATAAAAAATTAACCATACAAACAATCCCAATCAATAATCTCCACATCTCGCGCAAACATCACCGCTCGTCATCGCAAAATCCGCCATCGGCCATCGCGCGCCCATTTTGCCGCGTTTGCACTTTTGCATCGCGGCGAGTGAGTATAGTATATACCACCGACTGCGCATGTGCCGCGGAGGGGCGTCGAGAAAAGAAAGGGTTATAAGCGCTGCTGCACCCACTCTCAACGCCCGGCACAATATGCTGCGCTGCGCGCGCGCGAGAGAGAGAGAATTACGGCTGCCTGTCGCGCACGTGCGGTCGCTTCGCAGCGAAAGTGATTTGAGGGTTGGAAGAGATATGTGCGGTTTGGATTGAGACAAGTAGGTGTGTAGTTGAGAAGGAGAAGTTTTTTGGTGTGGTATAGGAACGTTGTTGTAATTGTTGATATGTTTAGAAGTGGAGTGAAACATTTATTTTTTCATTTGTAGTACAAAATTGTTAGAAGCTTTATTATTTAAAGGGAATATAGTAATTCACGAATAAGTATAGTAGTGATAATTACATGCACATTATTTATTTATTTTATTTTGTCAAAATGATGGGCTGTATTTGATTATTAATTCTTTTATTAACACACACCTCGAAACAATTCAATATGTTACACATGGGGTGAAGTCTATACCCCAGCGTTAAAATTGGTATATGCGCTGCTTCAGAAAAGATTGAAAATGTTTTTCGAACCTTCTGAAATAAGCGAGCACATGATTTTTTTACAATATTTTTATGTTAAGGGGGTGTTACATCTAGTGGCTTCTGAGGCCAAAATCAGCTGAAAAAAAGAAAAATGTAGTTTAAACAATGTACAGTATATAGATATACTATAAATATACACTGTTTCTTATAAAATGGCCCAAGAATAAAATCTGTAGGTCTATTTTACTCAGAGATATAAGAAATTCATGCAGTTATGGCACGAAGTACTGAAAATATAAGATTTCCTAAGAATAACATTTTAGTCGATCGAATATATCTTAGACAAAAGATTTATTAACACATCAACATGACTCTGTCTAATAACTAAATGTAATAAAAAATTATTATATAGATATCATCTACAAACGCGCCTTAACGCCACAAAACTGCGCCGCCTGCAAAAAAATCCAACAGGACCATATACACACATCTTGACTCACAGTATACATATACAACTGCACAAGACACGAAAATGCCTTATAAAACGCGCGAGCGAGCGATGTAAAACGGTCGGTTGAACGCGCGCACGCGCGCGTCAAGTAGGTGAACGGCCAGAAAAAAAGCGCAGAACCCCGCAGTGTTTCTCGCACAATTTCAATGTGAATATATAAAACGCGCGCGCGCGTGGATCTCGGTTTCCTTCTTTTTCCCAACGGTCCGACTTTTTTGCGTCCACTTTTTTTGCTCGCTCCTCGCTTTTTTCACGACGGTTCGCGCGCGCACCGACTAACACATATATGTAATTTCCGTAATACGGAGTCGAACGCGTTGAACCGTAGTCGGAGAAAAAAAAATGAAGCGAGGTGTAGTGTGGTGGGGGTTTATCGGTGACGGTGATTGACTTAAAATAATAAACTGTAGGTATAGGTATTTTATCGTTGCTATGATTTCTACATAAATTGTTTTGATGGTATTTTAAGAATCAGTGTAACAACAGGACATTTTATTTGTATAATCTGACTAGAAATTTTGCAACATTATTCTAATTTTGATCAACCAATCTTAATACAAAGTAAAAACACAACTCCTACAAATCCAACTCTTGCTACAACTATTAAATTCTCCGTTTCATCACCACCCGCAGACCCACTTTACACCCACGACCCATCAACCAAAAAGAGTATATAATAAAAATCTATCCCTCGACTCGTCCCAAACCCCTTCAGGCCTCGTTTCCTTCCTTCTCAATCGTTATATACTTCTTCTCTCTATACGCGTGCGCGCGGCTCGTCGTCATCTTTCCGGCACTCGAGATCGAGCCCCTTGTAGACCCAAACGCGCCTCGCTCATGCCGATGGAAAACAATCGCGAGAGGGATCGAGAGACCAATAAACTCCGCCGGCATAAATAAGGACGCGCTCGACTTGAAGAAATAATATAAAAAAAAAGAGAGAAGCGTCGAAGAAAGACGTCGCTTGTTACGAGTCCCGCGACGCGTCGCCGCGGCGGTTATTATTATACTTTATACTATATACTTTTCCGAAAAAAAAAAAAAATGAACGACTCTCGATACGTCGCGTATATGTATGCATACATAGAGAGAGAGAGAGAGAGAGGCACTCATTCACACGTCAATCACGCGGTAAGTCGATCGACGCTCACTTCGTTATACCGCGATGGATGGATTTTTCGGCGACGCGTTTCCATTATGCATGCATGCAGGCTGGCAGTGTTTGCTTTCGCGTTTTTCATGGCTTTTTTTTTCGCGCTGCGCCAACCGTCGCGCATTGTTAACGTCACTTTTCCAATCGACTCGCTGTGTGTGTGTGTGTGTTTTTTTTCATCGAGCGCTGGCTCTCGATTTTTCTGTCAGGTAGGTAGGTAGGTCTCAACGCGGGAGCAAGCGATGGAGTCGCGATCGCGCCGAAGTGTGATGCATTGAACGAGCATTTGAGAGGTGAATGGATATAAAGAGTTTTTTTTTAGAGGGGTGGGGGATGGCGGGTCGATGGTTTTAATCTGTGCAGTAGGATTGAAATGCTGATTATTTTTGGACGTGGAAAGTTGGTTGGGGTGGGTGTGATTTTAGTTTATTTTGAGAATATTGATACATAGATATCTTAATAGAAGGGTACGCATGTGTCCATAACTGATACTAATACGAGAATGAATATAATTATAAAATAGTTGGAAAGTTTAAAAATTTTCTATTCACAGTGGTTTTAGTTCAATTTTTCTCTCTTTGAACAAATAATAAGCTTATAATTGATGTGAAGCAAAACTGTTCGATGTATATCATTGGACGACTGTACTATAGTACACAGAGAAAAGAAAATCTTTACTGTTAACGAACTGACGTTTGGATATGGACAAATGAATGTTTATTTATAGTTAAACAAATTCATTAACAGTTACGTTTGAGTTATTTACTTAAACGATTCGTGACTTAACTGTTAACGAATTTATCTAACTGTATAAATGAACATTCATTTGTTCATATCTAAACGTCTGTTCGTTAACAGTAAAGAATTTCTTTTCTCTGTGTATAATACTAATTAATTCTAGATTGTTCTATAATTATATTAGACATAATTTTATATACTCAACTCAAATCACTGTCCCATCAGCCCCCCACCAAAATAACAATTTTTCAATAAAAACAATCGGCGCATGCACTCCCACGTAACGAGCGAGCCCCCGGCATCAAAGGGTCAAGACTCCCGAAAACCCAATTAGAAACTTCCCGGCGCTCTTGAGACCTCTCAATCCGCCAACCAATTAAAAAGCCCTGATACACACCCATACTACCTTATATCATCATCACCAACCCTCTCCTCACGGGAAAACCGAGCGGCGACCATTATACACACACACACACACAGGCTGAATAGATCGATCCTTCGCCGAGGCTTTTGATTCTTCCGCTATACATCGCTCGGCCAGTGTAGAACCGAGTATAAAGAGCGCGCGCGGCCTTGAACTTTAAGTGTACGCGTATGTGCGTGCGTGCGTGTGCGTTTCCGATGTAATCGATACCATTGATTTTTTTGCCGCTGAATAGACCACCAGCTGATTCCACGCGAGTGCGAGTATGTGTATATATATACGCGGGAGAGTCATTGTTATGGGGCATGTGGGTGGGTGGTGAAATGTTCATTTTCGAGGCGACCGGTGGTGGGGGTGGGTCGGGGTGATGTAATTGATGAATGATTTTTAGATGTGTATGTGTGTGTAATCGGAGAGGAAGAATTTTTAGGAATTATTGTAGGGTGTATGATGAGTGTGTACGCGATTCTTCGGGGACGTTTTATAGTGGTGTTATTTTAAAATTGGATCTTGCTATTTACAGTCAGATGGTGAGTACATTGATTCAAGGTATAAGTTCCAAAATAATCCACGTTAATGTTTGTTTTGCTTTGATGTTTGATTAGAGAAATTATGTCCTCTTTTATAGGGTCATTTAAAGTTTATTTTAAGGGAAGGAGTATAATAACTACATATTTACTGATTATACTTACTATTTTTTTATTTCTTGTTCATTTTCGAATTTTCATTATTTATCTTTATCATCCAGAGTTATCTAAGTTAATCCGAATAAGAACCAATCAAACCATTAAGAAAAATTAAAACTTGAATTGAACTAAAGAATCTGTAACTGCCTTGATATCCCCTATTAAAGTAATATTACACAAAAATTTCATTATAAAACCCTGGTAGAAATGCTAACCAACAGTTGGCGAACTATTCGTCAATTTTTAAATTAAAAACGTCACACCATGATTATGTTGCTATTGTCGACGAAGAATAACTATTTATACATGTGGAAATATTATATTGTAGATGATTTAAAATATAGTGATAGTTTTAAATGGTTTTAATTAAATTTCGATGTTAATCTTAAGTAGAAATGCTTCCATTTGATTAACATGTTAACCAACGAAGTTGGTCTAGTTTCTACCAGTAAATGTTTGTCTGCAATACTTCTTAAATCTTAACAATTAAAATGTATCTTTAAATCTACTAGTAACGAAAACAGTTGAGTTATAAATGTTTCTTTTTTTTTGCCTGAATAAATGTACCTATACACTTATACTTATATTACACAACCATTACCCGCAACCATCAGCCTCATAGAATCTTTTCTCAAACCATTGACCTACTTACATATACACAGCCATACACCAACGCGCACAAAACACAGGCCATAAAAAATTTCAAATCTCAATATACACACATGTCACTCGGATTTTATACTAGTAGCCGCGCTAATCACCTCGTCGCAAGCCATCAAAAAAATATTCCTTCCAGCCATATCCCTTCATCTCACCCTACACATCACATACATAAACAGGAAAACCTCCTTCTTCTCCTTCTATACACGCGTCACCTTCGATATCCGCCATAAATTCCAGCTTGCCCGAAAATATAGGACACGCCGATGCGACGCATATATACGCATAACCCCTCCCCTCGCGATAGCAGCTAAATGAAATTCATATTTTTTCCACGATCGATCGATACATGTGTGCTCTGCCCGAATGTATGTATATATATATATAGAGCGTCGATGCATATCCGCAATCCGCGCGCTGGGGCATCGCGGCGACACCCTAATTCATAAAGAAGAGACCGCCGCGCGCGTGTATAAATCATCGTGGCCGAAGGGAGATGGGGTTGCGGTGTCTTGTGTGTGTGGGAGGAGGAAGAAGAGGAAGGAGAGGGAGAAAGATGCTCGTTATAAATAATTAGACACGGTCGTTAATGAATAATCTCGGGGGTGGCGTGTGCGTCGTTGCGGCGTATAAATTTTTCGAGGATAAGAGAGAGGTACAGGTTAGGCGGAACGCGCGGTTTGAAACATTTTTGACTTGTGCCTTTGGGCGATTTTTTGCAGGGGTAGGGGGAATTTTTGTCAAGTCATGGATTTCGATTTTTCTCCCGAGATGTGGTAAACTTTTGAATGGTTTTTTTTACAAACGATTTTACAGTGCAGAACGTTTCTCACAAACTAAATTTTTATATATATATATAATTCTATCTCCACGGGAAATCAAAATTAATAATTGTAGCAGTAACAATGAAAAATTACTTGTTTTATATTATATTATATATATATATATATATATATATATATATATATATATATATATATATATATATATATATATATATATATATATATATATATATATATATATATATATATATATATATATATATATATATATATATATATATATATATATATATAACAAGTAATTTTTCATTGTTACTGTTACAATTATTAATTTTGATTTCCCGTCGAGATAGAATTCCATCCAGTCAAGGAAATGTTCTCGTCGGGACAAGAAAAAGCTTCAGAGTCACGTTTTACTAACTACTGTGCATGAATATTCATTAGGTCAGTCCTGTCGCAGTACTGTCGCCGTGAAGGAAACACCTGAATATAAACAAACTCCTTTCTTCACCCCCGGCGCAATCTAAGTATTGTTCTTCCGATCTCGAATAAAATTCTTGTACTTCGTCGAAGAAAAGACTGTACACCATCATCATGATTGTATTTATTTTCATAATTACATAGTATCCAAAATCCCTTACCAAACGTAAATCCTACTGGCCATAACCAAACAGTGCACCCGATCGTTTTTAATTTCGTAAGTGCCGCGCGATCCACCTGTACCCCGACAAAACAATCACCTGCCGTCAAAATACCCCTTTCCCACCGCCTGAATACTTAATTCTCAACGCAAATACCGCGCTATATCCCTCACGCACTCCCGCCACAATCACCTTCAACTCTTTCGTATAAATATCGACCCGCGCTGTATGAATGTTTGATGATGCATATTATATGCGCCCGGCCGAATATCCACGAGCCCGCGCTATTAAAACTAGTTTAAGGGCCGACCTTGGACTCGCACACACACACACGTGTACACTCGTAACCATGGAAATCGGCTGTTTGTTTGCCCTATGCAGGGGCGAGTCGTCCTCTCGATAAAGGAAGAGGGCTAGACTCTCTGCTGCCGCCGCTGCTGGAAGTTTAATGGGAATTGACGAATGGCTATGTGTTTTTTTTTCTTTTTTTGCGCGAAAATCGGGGTGTTTTTAAACCCTTTGTATGTTACGTAAAGATGATTGTTGGTGCTTAGTTATTTAGTGTTGCAGGAGGGAGGGCTTTTTTTTCGTTATGGGGGAGGATATAATGTCTTTATATATAGACGGCTCGCAAAGGGTTGCTTATATCCGTATAATCGAGCAAATTGCGCGAGAAGGGAGTGTGTGTGTGTGTGGCGTGGTGCGTAAATAGGTTTGCGCGCGCGGTTGCGAATGGGTATATAGAGAATATAGGGAAACGCGAGTATTTTTTTTTTTTTCATCGCTTCTTCAATTTCCTCGGTGTTTAAGTAATTGCCAGTCTCTTGAATTGTCGACGTGAAACTTGAAATAAAATCATTGCGATTTACTATGCACGTAAACTTATCGTATTATAAAATCCATTACATAAGAAATCCTTTTAAAATCAGATATGTGTAGAATTCTACAGAAAATTATCCCTAACTGTGGTTGAAAAATAGTAAAAAATTCAAAATTGAAGCACACCTCCAACAACTAGTTTTTCCTATTCTGTAGCAAAAATAATGCACGAAAAGAGTGTCGAACTAAGGAAATCGGCATAGTGTTTTTCAGGAAGCTACATTTAAGTTTTCGTATGGAAATTTAACATGGGAAAAGTAGACGAAAAGTGGTCATTGATGATTAACCATCAGTAAGCTATTGAAGCGGAAAAAAAAATGTTCATGAAAAAGCGTTTAAAGTAGAAGAAAAGAGATTTAATTTGAGACTAGAATCGTTAAAATCGGTCGATTCTGTGCAAAGCTACGTGAATTTGAAAATGACGAAAAATGACCAAAGTTTTAAGAATTACGTGGATTTGGGAAAAGTCGCTCATTTTTGGTAATTTTTCGCAATTTTCAAATTCACCTAGCTTTGCACAGAATCGACCGATTTTAACAATTCTGGTCTCAAATTAAAGCTCTTCTCTTCTACTTTAATTGTTTTTTTGTGAAATTTGTTTATGCCTCTTCAGTAGCTTGCTATTGGTTAATCATCAATGACTACTTTTCGTCTACTTTTCCCATGTTAAATTTCCATAAGAAAAATTAAATGTAGCTTCTTGAAAAACACTACTCCGATTTCCTTGGTTCCATACACTTTTCGTGTATTATTTTTGCTACAGAATAGGAAAAAGTAGTTGTTGGAGCTGTGCTTCAACTTTGAATTTTTACGATTTTTCGACCACAGTTAGAGGTAATTTTCTGTAGAATTCAACGTATACATCAACCAAACAAAAATCGAACACACCGGCGCGTGTTTTAGCGGCCTATTTCCACGCGACAGCTCAAAAATAGGCTCATATTTATTCAAAACGGCGACGCCGACTCCGAAACCACCAGCCATCACACACAAACATTTGAATAATTTGACATCGATACACCTCGTATTGACTCACCGGCGCGCAACCAAACCACATCCAGTGTACATACGCAAAATTAATCCTTTCTCCAAACCAACACACATCCCCTACTCACGCGTACAACACCGAGTCAATCCTAGAAAAACACTCCCAGCTGAAACATCCTCCTAAAAACCTCCCAGAATCGGCGACACATATCCACACAACATATCCGAAAACACCGGTAGCTCTTGTACAAACACGCCATATACCGCCGCGCTGCGTATAATACATCATCATGCAAACTGTCTCTTGAGCGCGTATCGATTTTTTTCTCCGCCCACGCCGTCGCGGCTGTTTTCTTAGGAGAGAGAGCCTCTCTCTCCGACTTTGTAATTCCATACTCGCGGCGGGGGGTGGCGGCGGTGGAAGTATCGAGCGGGCGTTTTCCGAGCAGCCAACCCTTCTTTGCATTCCCGGATTTCGGTGGCCGAAGAAGGTCTTTGTTCCGGGAGAGAGGGTTGTTGCGAGATCGGCGGGGGTATGGTGCGATCGATGGCGAAGGTCATGTGGGAGATGCGAAGGGTTTGGTGGAACGAAAAAGTAGCGATAAATATAAGTGCGTTAGGATGTAAAGTAGAGTTGTATGTGTATAAGTATACGCATGTATAATGGGCATTTTAAAGCATTGACGGTGGCAGTGGAAGTCGTTTTTCCTTCCACTTCCGAATATCATTATGTTATATAATTAATAATTAAATTTACTGCCTGATGAGACCAGCGAACCTTGCTGGCGAAACGTTGCTGAATGTAATTTATATGGATTTTTTTATTTTACTCCATATTCCACGGATTGACCCTCAAATATCGAATTTTCAAGATTTTTTGAATAATGGAGGGTGTTCAAATAAACAAATATACGCATGTATATGTAGGGGGATATTAAAAGTTGGAAGATGACGGTCGGAAGTAAAGTTGCGATTATAGGTATGCACTTTTAAGCCTTATGATGCATACGTGTAATTAGAAGAGTATGTAGGGTATATATGGACGCGGGTTCGATATACGTCGTATATGTGCCTGTATTACAAACCACAAAGTGTTCGTCGATTTGGCGACTAAGTATGTTTTTTGATGCGGTTTAATTTTGTTATTTGTGTGTATCAGCTTTATCTGTAAATTGTACTATAGGATTTAAATGAATGAAAACGTACGAGAGACTATATTGGTTGACATGTTATGTACACCGGGTTTTCCACTTGCCGGGTAATCATCGACGTCCATAGCTTAAATTACCCGCGTAGATCATGTTTGTGACAGCCTATAGACAGGGGCATTCATGACTCGCGGGTAGCTCCGCGCTTGTTTCTGCTCCGGAACTTCAAGTGTATTAAGTATGCCAGTCATAAAAAATGCTATGTTGGTAGAGAAACAATTATCTATACTTAGAATAACGTTATTGGATGGAAGTATTACTTTCATTTTCTTCTGTTATTGCGAATTCAAGGGAGCGTATGGATTTCGAGAAGACGTCAGGGACAGATACGATCGGATCTATATTAAAATTTTAGTACTTCTTACAAGTTCTGTTCCTATGTATAAATCTGTAATAACTTCAGCATCCTTCTAAAGTAACATTACGGATTTATTAATTATTAAGTGTTAATTTCCGGGTTAGAAATGTCAAACTCTCTAATATATTTTTTTAAGTATGTCTATAGAGAATTTAGCGCGAGGCACATGTGGACTTTAGCCCGCGTTACATGCCGACTTAGATGTTTAATTCCCCTCGCGTATACACACAGTTTTAAACAGCTGTATTTTTGAAATTATCAATTATATCATATCCGAAAAATTCACAAGTGAGCTTGGATATCTTGACAATGTATTTAGACACTTTTTGAGAAAAAATATAATGTCTTTGGTACTCAGAAAAATGTTTAAACAGTGATTTTATCAAAAACTTCCATGGGCCGACCCAGTGTGTATTCAAATAAAAATAAACGAACATTATTCCTTGACAAAATTGTACCAATCGGGATTAAACAAACGTTTTCACCCTCAAATCCTTTACAACTACACATTACAAATACAAAAAAGCGATGACTAAAAAAATTGTCAGTCATAAAGGATCCACCCGACAGAGCATATCGTCAAAAACTCGCGCGAGTCGCTCCGCCAAAATCATTACTATACAACGGCGACCCTCCCTTATATATATACCTTCAGCATCGCAACCCTCTCTCCACCCCCCAACCTACCGCCACCGGGAAAAAAGCCGTCTTCCTCCTTACACCACTCACCCGGCATCAGTATCATCGTCGTCTCTCTCCTGCGCATCGTCCGCGCAACAGACAACGCAGCAGCAGCAGCGCCCAACTCTCTCTCTCGAGTTGCTATAGAAACACTAATTCCTCGCCGCTCGCTCGCCCTGCCTGCCTGCGAGCGAAATCCTGTGCAGCCCGAGAGCGCGCGAGCGAGAGAGAGAGAGAGAGAGAAAAAAATAGCGAGGGTGAAAAAAACGTGGGGGTGACTCGGGGAATAAAAAAACGGATCAATATTAACTCTTTTTTTTCGTCCGGGGGAGAGCCAGCCCGGGCGAGAGCTGTGTGTAAGCGTGTGCGTGAGTCTCTCCCTTGAGCGCGACGTCCCGTGCAGTTGTAGAGCGCCCGCGCGGGGGGACGCGAACGCGCGCAGACCTTTTTTTTCGTGGGGTAGGAAGAGAGAAGGACGGATGGATGCTTACCCCTTTGCCCTGGCGAGGCAGCGTTTTTTTTCTTCGCGTGGATGTATGTAGTGAGAGTCGAAGGGATGGAAATTTTGCCATGCTGAGAGGCATAATTTTGAGATTGGAGGTTTATTGGGGTATTGGAAGGGTAGATTTTTTAATTGAATGTATAATTTAGGGTAAAAGTGCTAATTTGCATTTTTACATTTTTATGGGGTTTGATGTTTCGCAAGTGATTTTTTTATATAAGTGTGAAGTACGTTGTGATAATTATATGTTACTAGGGAATGGTTAAGTTTATAAATATAGGTATTTAGGTGAAGTAAATTCTTTGATATTGTAAATCAGTAAAGTATAATATTCTAATACATTAGTGAAATTAATCGAAGTGATATTAAATTAGTACTTTATTGAATTGGTAATCGGCATAAATATGTTTTCAAGTTTATTTGGCAAAAAATAAAGCAAAAAATGCTAAATTTAAAGATGAGCAATAGAATGCCTTCCGTTGGAATTTCTCATTTTGCTTCATTTTAATTTGTTCAGTTATTTTTAACTTCGAATAATTTCAATTGAAGTAACGCATTTAGTGCGTGTAAGTAAAGTGTTATATTAAAATTTTCGTAGTTTATTTTATAAAATGAAGTTTAATTTTTAATCGGAGCATAGCGGTGTACTGCTTTGTCGTTAAAACGAAGAAATATACACTTTGTTGTCGGTAACCATCTAATTTCTGTAATTATTTTATACCTACATTTTAAAGTCAAAAATACTCACTTCGTTATAAAGGAAATACACCGAAACCATCAACGTCAATTTTCGTCAATGCAATACACCGACTTACATGACAAATAAAATTTTCAATCGTAAACATTTTATTTAACTGAACAAAATCACCAACAATCCTTTCACCCTCTCTGTACGCACCCAACAAAAAAAAATCCACCTTCACTCTTCCACGCTCGTATCTCTCGTACGCGAGACCTCAACACGCGTATAGGCTTCTTTTTTTTATGTCGCATCGCACACGCGCGCTTTTACGCGCTGCGTGTATACGTGACTCCTTACCGGAATTCTCTCTATCTCTCACCCCCTCGTCCTCCCTTCCTACCCCCGATGTTTTACAAGGCGCGGCGGAATTTTTATCCCGACCACTTTGTCGCGCGTGCGAGCGTCTCTCTCTCTTTCTCTTCCCCTTCGCTGTTTTATGGCCCCAGACGCGCGGGAGAGATATATCTCATTGTCCGAGAGGAGACACGACGGTCAGCGCTCGGAGTTATTCGGGTTTGAGTATGCGAATTGGTTTATTAAATAGGAAGGGGGAGAGAGAGAGAGAACGAGATGTAGGGGTTTTTGGGGAATGGATGAGGGAAGGGTGTATAGTAGTAGTGCGTAGTGGCAGTGGGGAAGGGGTGAGGAGTTTATGGTGGTTGTATGGGGTTTTGTTTATTTATATAAGGATCGGGAGCTGGGTTACTGGATGGGAGGAAATATTGAGAAGGAGCTGATCCCTCAATCTGTGGCTGCGTTACTGCCTCGGTGTGAGAGGTGTAAAAGTTTTATACGATCTCGAAAGACCTTTTTTCTTTTTTGTTTTGTTGCTTAGGAAACTTTACCATATACTTACGTAAAAATTAAGCCTCCGAATCACTAAATTTCACTGTAACAATCATCTCTCCGCGGCGTCCCGTCCGCGATTGATTTCTCACCGATAAAAGTAAAAAAAACCCCTGCGCGGCCGCAATTCGCCCTGCAGCCGCGCCTCGCAGCTGGAACCCATCCAAGGAGCCCGAGAGCCAAGTGCGCGCGCGCGCTTTTGTGCCACTGTATTCTGTCGCCGGAGGTGCTAAAAGTACGTGTAAAGAATATATTGGCAGATCAAAGTGGTGTAGGTGTGCGAGAGTGTTTTGGGGTGATTTTTAGGCTGGTTTGGGTTTGTATAGTGGGTGGTTGGTATGATGGGTGGGAAGAGTGGTGGAAGATTGGGTGAGCGTTGTTAATGATGAGTGAAAAATGTTGGAATCAAGGTGTCAGTGTGAACACACTGATAGAAAGGAATATTTGAGCCAAAGCCCTGTGATTTAACAGTTAATGCATGACACTAAAATGATTAAAAATGGGATGATATTGTTAATAAGCGAGTCAAATTTCATAAAGTATTAATAGTTAGAGAATATCTACACCTTCTTATGAAGTTGTCATCGCTTATCAACATTTTGTTTAACCCATAATTGACATATCTGACCAATAGTTATTATATTGTGTTAAACAATTTGAGACGTATAAAAAGTATTGCAAATACTATGAATGTTTCTATAAATACTCTAACTTTTAATACTTAATTAAATTGGACTTATTTATTAACGATATCATCCTATTTTTAATAATTTTAGTTTCACGCATTAACTGTTAAGTCACAAGGCTTTGGCTCAAATATTCCTTTCTATCAGTGCAGTAATAACATTTATGACATAGCAAATTGTAAACAGCTGTTTATACTTAGGGTTTAATCATTCTTTCCAACATATCTTTTCCGTGTAAATAAGCAAAATAAATGTTGACAATTGTATAGATAACTGTAAATAATCGTTTATACTTACTCTTAACTCGCGATTATTCGTACAATCATTTAGTTTTCTTTTCGATTTTTCATCCTACGATCCACTCTTAAAAAAGTGATGGGTGAAATTTATCACCACAATAAGACTGTTTCGATTGGTTGTTGTAGACTGATTTGATTGGTCTATATAGAATAGGCGCCAAAATCTAATATGATTGAATTTTGAAGACTCAATTTTTCAGTTTAAATATATATAAAACTGAATAATTAAAATAGTAGAAGAAAATTTTCATTATTTTATTTATTAAATTTATTTTATCATCGTTCCATTTTAACTGATTGAAACAAACTTAATCATGTTTGTATCTTAAATAAATAAACAACAATAAATAACTATATGAATAACAAAAATAATAATGATAATAATAATACGCGCGAAGCGTGTTGAATGTAGCTAGTATAAATAAAACTGGATGAAGTTTTCATTTCGTATACATCCACTCTTCCAAACCAAACCTACAAACCGCCCACGACTTTCATTGTAATTTTGACAAACCTCTTCCGCTCCCCTCGCATATCCGAAACCCCCGCGCGTCCATATAATCTCCGAAATTTTTATTTCCACCGCTGCGCTCCCGTCACGAGCGGCCATTTGTCGCGCTGACCTCTGTCCTTTCCCTTTCGCGTATATTATACTACAACCGTTGCAGTTATTCATCGTGCGTATATGTGTTCTTCTCTGCACTAGCCCCTCCAGTTGAATTAATTAAATATACAACGATCGATGAACCGCTTTGTGTAATAAAACGTGGAGCTTTTTCATCTTGCTGGGGGGTTGCGCAGTCTTGAATGTTGGGAAATTAGTTTTGTGGTCATAGGATTATTAGGAGTAAGTGTGCGATTTCATCATTCCTGCTTATGAAATAGTTCGAGGGTTTTGCGGGTTCTGCTTCATTTGAAAAATTGAGGTTTCGGTGCGGGTGCATCGGAATGTTGAATTTTAAATTCGATGTGTGTATATATATTTAGAGAAAAGTATTTCTGGGTACAGGAAAAAGTAGGAGGACAGCGATTGAGTACAATCAAGGAAAAAGCAAAGAAATGTAAGGAAAGTAGTTGGATGTTAAGATTTTCTTCAATATAGGTAGTGATTTAAAGTATATTTTAACAAAGAAGACTGTTCCATACGAACTGTATCCAAGCCTATATCATACGTAACGAGATAAACATTCTTCCGATAAACAAAAGCCTCTTACCACACTTCCTAATCTCTATTCACACTTCCTAATCACCGTATGCCAACCCTCACTCTCTCCAAAACTGTAACCACCTCATCCGCTTCGTTACACCTTGTTTGCGCCCATAACCACGCGACTTGCGCGCGTGCACGTCTGCATCCTCCTATGCACAACGACCCAGTTATATCCTCTCTCTCTCTTGTGCCAGCGCAAACACAACATCGCCACCTGCGCGCGTTTCTACGTTTCCGGCATGCGCGGTGCAAACACGCGTGTCATTATCTCCTTCTCGTCTAGCGACACGCGCCGCCGCTGCAGTTTTTAGAGAAAAAAGCTCTCCTTTTCCGGGCCGCACCTGCGCTAGCGAAAATTGAGAGAGAGAGAGAGAGAGAGAGAGAGAGAGAGAGAGAGAGAGAGAGACGAGAGGAGGAGGATTAATTGAGAGAGAAAGAAGGATGGTGCGAGGTGGCAGCTGATGAGGGCAAGGGATAAGCGCTTTGCGGTTTTTAAAGGTTTTCGAGGTGGACGGCGAGGGGGTTACAACGAGGCTGGAGGCGCGTTTTGGGTTCGTTGGAAGTGCGTATCCGAGTGTGTTTGCATGGGGAGAAAGAGTTTTTGCTGATGATGATTGGTGATAATTGATCGTGAACGGGGTGGTGCGCTGGAGCGGCCGTGAAAACGGTTTCGCGTGAAATGAGGTTGTTGGAGAGGATAAGTGTAGTTGGATTGTTAAGAAAGAAATGTAGAAATGAATTGTCGAAGGTATCTTGAATAGTAGGTCTGCAAAATTTTAAAATTACGATACGTTGCTGTTCACGGTTCGAAGGCAGTGGTAAATCTGAAAAATAAACGTTCGTATATTAAGAGTTGGCAAAAGTTTATTTATAAAATATTGAAACGTCTGAAAATATTTTTACCTTAAGATGGTATTGTAACAAAAATATTCAGTCAAACCTGATGTCATTATCTTTTTTTTTCACTGAAGAGCAGACTTGCAATAAAATAACTGTAGAGTGGGAAACACTTCATCGCCGTCAAGTTTTTTTGTGAATTTTCAGCGAATTGACTTTAAATTTTGACTGGTTATTCAAAATATGTTTTCTCACAAGAAAGGTGGGTTGGACTATCTTAATTAATGTTTTTACATTTTTTAAGAGGTTTCAATTTTATTAATTAAAACTTTTTAATCTTTATGACAAATAGTGAATATTAAATAATTTTGAATATCTTTTTTGATTTTTCACTCCGTTCTTCAGGAACACATTTTAAATAACCAGTTAAAATTTGAAGTCAGTACGTTGAAAATTCACAAATTAACTTAACGGAAATGAAGTGTTTCCCACTCTACAGTTATATTATTGCAAAGTCTGATATTTCAGTGAAAAAACAAAGATAATGGCACATCAAGGTTGACTATAAATCTTTGTTATAATATCATATTGAGGTAAGAATATTTTTAGATTTTTTAATATTTTATAAATAAATTTTTACCAATGTTTAATGGAAACCTTTATTTTTAAGATTTAACTTGCCGCGAAATAAAAATTCGCTTGATAAGCAGAAAAAGGGGCACTATTTTCGAATGTGCCATATTGGAGATGAATCATTTTCTTCTTAATCAGTACTATTGAAGCAATGATTAGGTAGTTTAATTCGATTTTCCTAAAGTCAGTAAAATATCTGAAAAGCACTTTCTGTTTTTAACGTAATAAGCTCAATGTGTAAGAAAGTTTCAACGTCCAGGTGGTACATCTCGCAACGTTTGCTTGAAATAACTCCCATTTTCAATATTCATTTGAGATAAATTCTTTTTCAACGCTTTGTCAAAATAACTTCTTTTGCAATTACCCGACGGAGTAGCATTTTCTTCTTCTCAACTCACAAATTAAAGTCAAAGGCTATTTCTATTTCCATCTTCGAAACAAATTGAAAATGACGTTTCTATTTGAATCGGCTCATGCAAAACGGGTTCTTATAGATATACGGAAATTCCATACACTTACGGTCTCTCTTTGCATACAATTTTTATATAAGTCGTGACTTTTTCTAAATACAAACAAATTGAATCAGTATGATGTCCAACGTTTTTCATTCAAAACGCAACATAAAAAATTCATCCCCTTCTCCGCGAATCAATTATACTGCCTTTGCACAAGCTACAGTAAATACCTGCAGCGCGCAATGATCCCTTTAAAACCAACCTTAACATAACCACCACTCACTCCCCCGCATCCTCCTATAGTTCCTTCACCTGCACACACATACACGCACCGATCATCAAGCCCGCGATAAAAATAGCACGATAACCAACCCCTCCCTCTGTTCCTCCAAAACTGCATTGCCGCGACCTCCAGACCCAAAACGACTACATATATACATACACGGAGGCGGATCCGCGCACACAGGAAGCGCGGGGGAGAAAGAGAGAGAGAGAGAGAACTGTGTATACACACACACGCGGGGCGCGTGCCGGCAGAGAGAGAGCGAGCGCGAACACCTGTCGCGCGGACGCGTGTCCTAGAAAGCTGCGCAGGTATAGAAGAAGAAGAGTTGATTGCTCGTCGGGTTGCTCTCTAGGAGGCAGTAATTTGGGTTAGAGCCCGAGGGCGCGAGAACGGAGGGAACAGGTTGCTCTAGGAGTCGCCGGTGTATATATATATATGGTTTTGCATAGTTGTAGGGTTATTTTTGTGACTTGCGATTTTTTTGGGCGAGGGTTCGTGGAAGCGAGGGACGTAATGTCGTCGTCGTCGTCGTTCTTGTTTTTCGGGAGTGAAAAGTGTGCGCCGATAATTGGGGTGTGTGATTGCTTGCTGTTTGGCTGATGGGGTAGAGTATTATAGCTAGCGTTGACGCGGCGTCTGGAGGTGAGAGACAGGATTGTTTGTGTATTGGAGAAAAAAATAATGAAGAAGTTTTAGTCTACTTTCGTCGTATATTGTTAACTGTAGATATGGACAGTTCAATAACATTAAGTATAGCACTTGCTAATCAATAGCCCTTACACGAATTTGTCATCGAACTATAATAATAATAACTCGGCTTTTTAAACGTCAAACCATTCCCAATAATCCTTCTTTGCGTATAAAATTATTTCTCAAAAAAAAGAAAAATCCCAACCCGAAACATCCAACCTTCTCTCAGATATACACATTCAGTCACCAAAATCCATTCCCTTGTACACGACGAAAAAAAGGCACCGACACATCGATCAACTCACTCGCATCGCTCGTGGGTGACCCAAATTCCGCGGCGAAACATATTGTCTGCATAACGGTGCGCGCGCGTGTCTCTTTCCGCTTTGTATATCGCTGGGAATATATCGCGGCGCTCTTACATAATTCAGGACGCGCGTATAATACGCGTGCGTGCTGCCCTTGTGCGCCTCGGAAGGGGTGAATTGTCGTGATGGTCGACCGGAAAAGTGAACGCGCGCGTGTGTGTGTGTGTGAATGGATTATTGCGTGTGAAGCGAATCGTTTTTTGGAATCAAAATACATACTCGAAGTAGTATTTTTCGAGATCAACGAAGAATATTATTAAATTTGTATTATTACTTTTATTTTTAAATGATAAAATTGCTGTCACATGCCGCTATAAAAAACAATATAGTTTAGATACAGGTGGATTTTAATGAAAACGGGTTTATGTAAAGGCACATTAAACGTCTTTAAAACCTTAGTTCCTCTCCTCCTCCCCCCAATTAATCAAACCAAACACTATCCATATGTAATGTTCAGCATAAACTCCTTTGCCCATTGATGAAAACAGCGAAACGGCAGGTATAGCAACTGGTGTCAACCACACTACAGCCTCGTAATTATGCAATATATAATAACCACCGTATGTAAACCTTGCTATATTGGAGACATACGAGGAATAACGTTTTCCCTCACTCCAAAAAAAAATTCGCACTATAAAAATAGCTACAACGGTACGGCGGTGCATTCGCATTTATTCATTTATTCATTTATCCGTCAACTCTCTCTCTCTCTCTCTCTCTCTCTCTCTCTCTCTCTCTCTCTCTCTCTCTCTCTCTCTCTCTCTCTCTCTCTCTCTCTCTCTCTCTCTCTCTCTCTCTCTCTCTCTCTCTCTCTCTCTCTCTCTCTCTAACCCTACGCATATATATGTGAAAATCCGCGGACTACAGACAACAACTGGGGTACAAAAACGGAAAAAATTTTTTTTGAGGGCACACCTACCACATAAGGTTTTTTCGGTTCTTTGGGGGTCCCCCAACATGAAAATACTCGTGTACACTCATTATCCGTTGCCAAACTTTTTTGCCGACGAAATCAATTTTTCTTATGGAAATTTAACATGGGAAAAATGGACGAAAAGTAGTCATTGATAATTAACCAATAGCAAGCTACTGAAGAGGCCAAACCAAATTTCCCAAAAAAGCGATTAAAGTTGAAGAATAGAGCTTTAATTTGAGATGAGAATCGTTAAAATCGGTCAATTCTGTGCAAAGCTAGGTGAATTTGAAAATGGCGAATAATGACGAAAATGAGAGATATTTTTCAAACCCACGTAATTCTTCAAATTTTTGTCATTTTTCATCATTTTCAAATTCACCTAGCTTTGCACAGAATCGACCGATTTTAACGACTCTCATCTCAAATTAAAGCTCTATTCTTCAACTTTAATCTCTTTTTTGTGGAATTTGGTTTGGCCTCTTCAATAGTTTGCTATTGGTTAACCATCAATGACTACTTTTCGTCCATTTTTCCCATGTTAAATTTCCATAAGAAAAATTGATTTCGTCGGCAAAAAAGTTTGGCAACGGATAATGAGTGTACACG
Organism: Torymus aiolomorphi; assembly: GCA_036365515.1. Lineage (NCBI taxonomy): Eukaryota > Metazoa > Arthropoda > Insecta > Hymenoptera > Torymidae > Torymus > Torymus aiolomorphi. The sequence continues at coordinate 71,549,244 of CM070874.1, read as the reverse complement.
AGTATTTTCATGTTGGGGGACCCCCAAAGAACCGAAAAAACCTTATGTGGTAGGTGTGCCCTCAAAAAAAATTTTTTCCGTTTTTGTACTCCAGTTGTTGTCTGTAGCCCGCGGATTTGCACATATAATAAAATATACCTGCTACCCGCGCATCGGCTTTTCCTACTTTAGACTACGCTACTCGCGAAAAAAAGAACAACAGAATACGATGGCAAAGGATTCGCCATATGGTCCTATCTCCACTTATATAGTTATATTCGGCGAAGGTCGAGTTTCGTTTCCTTTTTTCTTCTCTGTCCTCGTTCTTGTTCTGGGTCGCGTGCGCCGTGTAATTAGGAGGTCCCGAAAGGGAGAGAGATGCTGGAGGCGCTCAAGGACTAGGTCGACCGCCGCCACCGCCGTCGCCGCCGACGATGTCTGCGGTTCGGAAATTTCGGCGGGGATAGGGTGTGTATAGGTTCGTTGCGTCATCGGAGGATGCGCAGGTGAGCGACTTTATTAGAGCGGGGCAAGTGTGTATATGTTCTGGGTGAGGTGACGAGAGGTTTAGTGAGGGATGAGGCTATTCTTGGGAGGTAAAGGTGTCGAGGTGGGTTTTTAGGGGTTGTGAGGGGGTGGTGAGCTGGGTGAGGAGTTGAAATGTGGATTGGTTTTTGAGATGAGTGATAGGTGAATCTGTAAATTTTTGTGGAAAATTAAAGAACTTGTGGATAACTGTTTCTTTTCATCTATAGATGCTTATATATAAGACTACTTATAAGCACTGTCAGTCTAGTTGACAAAAGTACATAACTGCTGAATTTTGACTGCACTTTGTATTACGACACTTGGCGAGAGCTGTAATAATACGAAAGAGTTCGAATGATTAAAAAAAATGGTTCAAAGAATGTTGTCTGATAGTTATTGCCAGAGATCGGCATTATTCGTCAGCAAATTTTTTCCGAATACTTCAGTAAATATTTAATGCAATGAAATAATTTTAATTAATAAACACGTGTCTCATAAAAACTAGGCCTTAAGAAGTTTTTTGAAAAAATATTCGAAAAAATTGTTCGTCGTATATTTTTTTCGAATAACAGATTATTCGAGAAAGTATTCGTCGATTTTTTCAAAACACTTCTAAAGGCCCAGTTTTTATGAAAAAAGTGTTTATTAATTAAAATTATTTCATTGCATCAAATATTGAACTAAATAATATAAGTATTCGAAAAAATTTTGCGGACGAATAATGCCGATCTCTGGTTATTGTAATACTATTGAATACATTGATTCAGGCTCTAGAGTTGAATAGGAGAACATGGTTGAAAACTGTGGCGGCATACCTAGTCGTACACCTAATAGCCATGTATGGTGGTGGAAACATAAAATTTTCCATAACTCTATAATTTTATACATATGACTATAGTCATTCGTAAAATATCTTTAATAATGATGTTTCAGGATGGACCAATTGCTGTGTAAATATTTCAATGTGAATAATTTATATTCTATTATTTTAATTTGCTTTCAGTAACAATGACGACACCGAGGAAGAGAAAGGACAAGATTCAAATCAAAAGATTAAAAAAAATCAAACGTCGATGTGTTAATTCGTTACTTATGTGCATTATCAGTGGATGAACGGCCCAGCACGCAGTTGAAATCGTGTAACGCATTCTTTGTATAATGCCTATCGAGCTGTCAGCTATAATATTGAAAAGAAACGTAAAATTTATATTTTTATAATAATTTATCAAATTCTCGCCCTGCTAATCGAATACCAAGTCATGAAAAATTACACAAATTGATAATACAAAAAAAAAAATCCTACTCTTATCACATCAAACAAAGAGTTACAAGTATATCGTTACTCAATGCAACTAAAAAGTTGAATATAAAATAAAAAGAACTACTTTATAAACTTTAAAGAAAAAAAAATAATAAAAAATTCAAAAATATTGACAAAATTAAAGCAAGAAAATATGGTGGCTAAATTGTTTGTTTTTGGGTGTTCTTTTATAAGAGGAAGGTATTTTTTATGCATATACATAAGAAGTAATATTGATCTAATTATAAGTTCTATAGTTTCTATCGACACGGAGGAGTAGAAAAATAGTTGATTTAGGAGTTTTTTGTGGTAAAATGGATTTTCACAAGGGAATCATTTCTTGCACCATTTTGAGACCATATCAGCTATATAACACTAAACACTACTTTAAGAACTATCCGCTTGACATTAGTTGTGATCGAAATCTTTCAAAAATTTATTGGCTTAAAATGCCAACAATGACCTTCAAACTTTCTCCAATGACTTTGGGACCAGTTTTTTCTGAACAATGAGTAAATTTGCATGCAAAAATGTACCTACCGCTTTTTGCCCAAGTTGCATCGCTTTAGAGTTATGTAAGCTTGAAAATGGGTAAAAATGATAAAAATGCTCTATCTGGCAATATGTATGGTGCCACAGTCCTTATTGCAGGGCTCCGAAAAATATAAAAAAAATTAAGAAATACTTGTGGGATCCCTATAAAGTAGTATAAAGACATTTAGACTGTTAACAAACAAAAAAAAAAAATTTTTTTTGTGCACAATAAAAAAAACGCATAAAAATACATAAAAAATACATAAAAATTATTGTGTATGTAACAAATACATTTTTCTTTATTTTATGTCTTCTTGAGATTTATATGTACAAAAATTAAAATAAAAAGTTCTCTATGTACATATCCGTGGCTTCCCGCAAAAAACAATTAAGTAACGCGTTTTTCAAAATAGGTTTTACACCCTATTTGTTATCTTCGAACAGTCCTCTATTACGTAATCGTGACAAAAATTATGAAAGTGCACTCGTTGTTTTCAATCAACACAAGGAAAAACGCTATAACTCCATTTTTTCAACGTGTTCCCGGAATCACCGCGTATCTCCATTTTTTTTGTAGAATAACTCCCAGAAAAACCACATGACTCCATTTTTTTAAAGAATAATTCCCGGAAAAACCAATTAACTCCACTTTTTTTCATCCAATATCCTGGAAAAACGATACAACTCCACTTTTCCAATAAGAGAGACAGACGTTTCTTATTCTTATAAGTGTACCCATAGCAAAGTAGCTGTATTAGAAGGAGTACACACATTTGCCCCTACAAGCTCCCATTCATATTTATCATGTGTAGTTGCCGAAAAAACAATATAATTGCCATTGAGACCGGAAAACCCACGTAACTGCACTGAAATTTTTGTTTATTCCCGGAATAACCACATAAGTGAAAATCGTTTTCTAAGACATGAACGCTATTTGATCAAGTTACTGTGGTAAAAAATATATTATTTGGATTGGTATTCATTAGTATTCATAGATGCAGTGCTCCATTCAATCTCACTTGTGTTGATTTAAAACACCGATGCGAAATTAAAACTATAGATTTATTCGAAATAATGAAAAGTGGAGATAATAGGTTATTTCTAGAAGCCACAGATATTATTTTTGTTACCTTGTCAACCTTTTTAAAATAAATTATATCATAGATTACTAAACATTAAATAATAAATGTATCTGCTATTTGACCGTCAAATCTATGAATACAAAGTATATACATATATAACGATATACAATTTCTCTAGTCAAATATCAAAACAAAACAAGCATAAAGTGGGTTGTTTTGGAATTTATACTTTGAATCATTTTTTAATATGACGGTCATTTAGTCATTAATAAAACTTTAATTTCATACAATTCTTTAATCTATACGAGTTTTCTTCTTCAGAGCCATAATAGGCGTTTTAGTTTTTTTAACGATTTGAATGATAACTAGAATAATAGCGATGAAACTGAAGATTATCCCAAATATTATGAAACCATATACATCCAGTAAAGCTAATTGCCATGCAGTTAGTGAAAGAGCTGGAGATTTTAAAACATCTCCACCATTACGGATAACATATTCTATCCAAAAGTTTGCGGTGTCCATTGGGCTCATCGGTACATCGCGAAATAGTTTTGAATAATATACAGCTTTTTCTCTAAAAAAAATATGAGAATTAATTAATAGACTAATTCAGTAGCATTTTTCAAATTCAACTAATATTAAGTAATTCTTACTTATAAGAAGGATTATAAAGCGCAGCGTCCAGAGCTGCATCCAAAGTTGCTTTCGAAAGATTGTCATAGTCTATTCGAATCAGCATTCCCTTTGCAATAAAATATTCTGCATTGCGAAACTGGTCGCCAAATAACGGTAATCCAATCAAAGGAACTCCATAATATAAAGCTTCTTGCAGTCCACCAAGTCCACAATGAGTGATAAATAGTTTCGTGTTTGGGTGTGCTGAAAAAAATATTATGCAGTAAATAAATAGTATTTCAACGAAATTTTATGAATAAATAAATATGCATACCTAGAAGAGGTATTTGAGGAATCCAAGGTAAAACTTTTACATTTTCAGGCAGGCCTGGTGGTAGTTTTGAACTATTCGCTATTTTCATTAATACTTTGATTGGTGCAATTTTTTTAAAAGAGGCATAAATCTCTTTTATTTGTTTTTCTGGAAATGATTCTATTAATGTCATAGAACCCAGTGCGAAGTACACAACTCCATGTTTGCTTTTGTCCATCCATTGCTTTAACTCCTTAAAAATTAATAAAATTTAAATTATTTTTTTACTTTATAAAAATATAAATGTATGATACAGTATTATATCCTTACTGGGGTTAATATTTCATCGTTTTCTTCGATACGTAATCCTGCTATTTGAACCAATGATGGCGTTATTGGTTTAACGCCAAATAAAATTGGGTTGCTATTGACTAATGTAAGTGCTACATTTTTTTCAACTTCTCGTATATGAGGCATATCTGGTCGAAGATATTTCCTCATACTTTCTGTCTGACTATCTCCTGTAACTCTGTGAAATTTATTACAGGCTCTATAATTAGTAACTACATTATTTACACGTTCCCAAAAGTTTAATTCTCCAGTGGTATCGGAAAAAGTATTCGCCACATAAGCTAAATTATCGTCATTGCCAATAAAGTAGGTGATCCATGGGTATTCTATTGCCGAAGATACAGCGACTACAGGTACATTAAAAATATAACCAAGTCCCATAAAACAATGAGCACCAAATGCCTACAAAAATTAATCACAGTTTGAATACAAGTAGACATAGGGGAGACCGGGGTGAGTTGGCTACAGAGGTAAGTTAACGCAGTGTTAAGGAGGTTCAGTCGTTACATCAAAATGCAGCCAACAATTTAGAATTTTTATATATTGTTAGATTTTTCAAAAAATATACTTGGGAATTAGAAAAAAATTATTATGTAAAAAGTGCGCCTGCTCTCCCTGGTCTCCACTACACAAATAGTATATTACGATACTAGTGGCATAAATCGTACTTTACGGCACGGAGTGTATAAGCGCTCGAGCGTAGCGAGTGCGCTTAACGCCGTGCCATAAATGAAACGTGTATCGTACATTATTTTGTAGCACTGACTGCATAAATCCGCCATGTCACGCCTATTCGTGCAATTACCAGTTCATTTTTATACCGTGCAGTATCGCCCGAGCGATAGCAAGAAAAGCACTGCCAATGCCGTTGATGAATTATAGAGTACTCGCAATCGCAGGTTTATCGCGCTTTCGGATAATCCGAAAAAAGAGTAACGACTCCGAGCTGCCGACGCGCAGTGCAGCCATACGTTTGGCGCAGCGATGCCACCGGCCGAGGTTACTGCGTCAATTCTCAAGAGTTTTTTGTGTAGGTAGCACAATAAATGTACAATTGCGCGTACACTATCATTTATGAATGGCTTATTACAGTGCTTTTGACAAATGCTTAAAGTCAATGATAAAAAAACTGGAATTTAATCAGTACACTGATTCCGGATTCCTAGTACCGCTTGTTAGTAGTATTAATAGTATTTGTATTGTGATAATTTAAATTTATACAAGCATACTATACAGCATTATTTATCAATTCGCGAACGTAAAAGTATTTTCGCTATCAGATTTGGATTTTTTTTCTCGCGGATATAGTCAAACTGGCTTTTCTTCGTCTGGGAAGCTGCAATCTGGTCTTTTTCGCGATGTATTGATTCTTCTTCGCCTTAGACCCATATTTTGGGTTTTCTTCGCGCGGAACTTAGAAGATGGCTTTTTTTCGTACCGCATGACGAATTATGTTTTGATTACAGTGCATTCATTAATAGATATTTTTTAATAGAAAATATATTCTACAACTGTTGACCGAAACTTATTATTTTTTTTATAAAAGATTATATCAAATATATTTTTTTCTAAATATTCATTGTGATTAAAAATAACCTCTGTGATAACAACATCGTAAGCGGGATCGGTAGGCGGATTTTTAATTATCTTTTGCAGTTCATCCAAACCCAAAAAATTACATAATCGGTTGCCATATCTTTCAGCTATCATATCAACAACATCTTCATTTAGTTGTGAAATAAATTCCATTGTAAAATTATTAACAAGCCGTTCCAAAGTTCCGTCAAGGTTGAGAATCTCCTTATAATTTTTGATATCCTTTTTTTGTGGAAATTGTGTAATAACGTCAACCTGATGTCCGCGTTTTGCTAAGCCTTTCATTAACGCATCGAACACTACATGGTGGCTCTTAGCGTTGAATGGAAACACGCAAAGAATTCTGTATGATTTACACACAGATAATATTGTAAATATCACGCAAATTTGTAGTAATTTCATCTTCTTATTTCACATCCAATTTAAGAACGGAAATTCAGCACAGTCACTATTCTTTCCAATCACGCTGGGATTACACTGGAATTATTATTTAAACGAATTAAATGATAAATTAATTAGACATATTTTATGAATTATGATTAATCGAAGTGAAACTCGTTCAACTGACAAATACCAACTGAAATTCCTTCTGCTAAAATCGCAGTATATATACTAACCAAGGCATGCGCAGATTTGATGTTTTGCTCCAATAATTACTAATCATTCTGAACTACTCGTAGATAAGGCAAGATTATGAGTTGTATCTATGATGTCTGAAGGTTATATAATAAGATTATAACGTTGGAGTGAAGCGCTAAAAGAAGGTATAACTCGACCGAGCGCAAAAAAGGCTGTAGAGTTTGGAAAATCTGTTTCTGATTTCTTTTGCTATATAAATGTATATAAGAAAAATAGGGTAGCGGTGGGGGTTACTGCGTGGTTAACATAACCTCTCAGACGTTTAGTTGAGTATAATCGTACAATGAACAATATGTTAAACATTGAACTCATTTTATAAATTAGAACATACATCTTGATCGATTAAAGCTAAAAGTTTTACTCCAAGTTAACCATAAATGTTTAAATATCAATATGAACTTCGGGTGATGCATGCGGCAATTACTGACATCCCATAAGAACACGGCTTTTAATTACGGCGCTTCGGTTACCGCGTCCTGTGTTAAAAGATAGGGCACAGTAACTGGGAAGGGCACAGTAACTCCCACATCTACCCTAGTAAAAAATAGCAATATTAGATAACAATATAGATAGCAATATTCTTCAATAAATTGCTTGCAGTTATCTAAAAATTCAGAATTATATTATGAATAAAAAGATTTTTACTTTTAGATTTGTTAAATTTATGAATAGTGTTCAATGGGGTTTTTATGTAAGATTCTCGGAATACACTCCTCCATTGGTAAAGTATATGTACGATATGTATTGTAAGATTAGATTATATTTGATAAGTAAAGAAGTTACAACCCGAGTTTTTGAATGACAAAATCAAACTATTGAAATTATATTAAATCTAACTTTTAATAATCAAATTCTGATTGAATAAATTTTCATGTATTTCAACGGTCACATGCAAAAGGATAGATAGAGTGATCGGGTAAAAGAAATTATAAAGAAGGAAATCTTTCCTCATAATTACAAAGACTCTCACGAGAGATAGATAGATAGATATATAGTTTTTTATTTAGCCAAGGGGTAGAACCCCATCTGGCCCAAAACAACAATACATATAATAATAACAGAATATTTGATTGGCTGGAGAGAGAGAGAGAGAGAGAGAGAGAGAGAGAGAGAGAGAGAGAGAGAGAGAGAGAGAGAGAGAGAGAGAGAGAGAGAGAGAGAGAGAGAGAGAGAGAGAGAGAGAGAGAGAGAGAGAGAGAGAGAGAGAGAGAGAGAGAGAGAGAGAGAGAGAGAGAGAGAGAGAGAGAGAGAGAGACTACACAAGGCAAACGTACCGATATTTATATCACTCCTGGCTCGATCTCTCCTTACAAGACATTGAATAAAAATTTTACGTAAAATTAGGGGGTCCATAACCAGAGGGAACGGAAAAAGGTTCCCTTCTTAAAAAAGTGATGAGCGGCCATATTAAAGCACCTAAAGGCTTGATTTTGATTGGTCGATAAGAAGAAGGCGCGAGAAATTTACTGTTTGGAATTTAATGTTTGAATTTTTTAATGGAATTTTTACATTTAGACTAGTATAAAAATGAAAAGTTCTGACTTTGAAAAAATACTTAAATAAGTTCAAAGTAAAACGTAATGAAGACAGCATACATAACCTCAAAAATAGAAAAGTATGCGCGAAGCGCGTTTGAATATCGCTTCAGAGTAAAAACCAGTATTCGAGCTACAGGTTTGTTCACATAATGGTCTGAAATGACGTTCGGTAAACAAATCACCAATTGAAACACAATTTATTAAGTCATTTAAAACTTTAAATGTAAAAACACAATCATGATAATAATGCAATGAACTGATAGTTTGAATGTTGACGGATAAGGCTATTTCAGTGTAATCATGATTGAATCTATGCATAGGCTTATTAATTTTGTAAGAGATGTAACGGAGAAATTTATGCTGAATTGATTCTAATTTATCTGCTAAAACTAAAACATGTGGTGACCAGATGGGTGAACAATATATTAAATTAGGTAAAACTAACATATTGTAAATATGAATATTCGCTTGTGTATCTTTAAAATTAAATGTTGTACGCGTAATAAAACCAACGAGGCTTAGCGACTTTGAGACAATCGTATCGATATGGTAACAGAACGATAGTGTCGTATCTAAAAAAACTCCAAGATCCTTAATAATATTCACTCTATCCAGTTTTACATTATTTATGAAATAATATAAGAAATTTATAAAAAAATTTTAATCTCAAATATCTTTGGTCACAACGGTCAGATTTTTTTGGCCAAAGAACTGACTCCTTAGACATAAAAAAGCTAATTCTCTGCCAAATTTCAAAACGATTCATTGACTTTTACTCCTGTTATCGTAAAGGAAAGAAAACGCACTTGTTTTCAAAAATAATTTTTTTCTCGGAAACAAATCAACATAACCTCTTCAAATTTTAATACAATGTTGTACTTGATAAGCGTAATAAGTGGTAAAAATTTTGAGTGGAAAAATGAAAAATTTTTTGAGATATTAATTAAAGAAATATAAACCATATTTTCATTAATAACAAATGACAGGCTAAAGATAATTTAAATTTTAAAAAAAAGAAATTGTAGGTAATTTAAAGACCTTTTAATAAAAATTTAGTTTATTAAGTAATACTGGCTGAAACAAATTAAAAAATAAAAAAAAAAAATTCAAAATCGTTTTTTGGATATAAAAAAAAAAACCGGTAAAATCAAAAAGTAGGTTATGCTCTCTAGTCTTCTCCGAAACGAAGAGAATAAGCCTTTTCCGATGTAAATCGGTCGATCGGTTCAAAAGTTATCGCCTGTATACACACACACACGCACACACACACACACACACACAGACACGAAAATTTTTTTTATCAAAAACAACGGATTTTAGTACCAAAAGTCTTAAAACATGTTTTTGAACATTTTTTGTTTAAAAAATTTTGTTCACTGTTACAAAGCTTCCTCTTTGAGAAAGCAATATTTCCTCGCACACCAACATTCCAAAGTTTGGATAACAGATGATAATGACTCACCGTATCAAAAGCCTTTGAGAAATCTGTATAAATTGCGTCAACGCGGGATGAGTTACATAAAGCTTCAGGTACAAAATCATTAAAAATCACTAAGTTAGTTATATGCAGAAGAATGAAATTTTATATTAAAATATACATTTAAAAAAATTATTTCATGTAATTTATCAATTCTCTTTGAGAAAGAATTCTTTTTATTCCTAACGATAACTTGATATAATATCTTTTTAGAAAAAATTTAGCTATTATTTATTTAACATACTTTGTTTTTAATACGCATTTGAATGGAAACACACACAAACCAGGTCAGGCACACAAACCGGGACATCTACCCTAATCTTTTGAAATTTTAACCAAACATTGTCTTCAATAAGTGTAATAAGTAGTTAAAATTTTAAGACGATAAATCAAATGCTTTTGGAGGAATTAATTAAATAATTTTGATCATATTTTGCTTCCTCCTAGAGGAAGTTTTGTGATAGTAAATTTTTGAGTTGTTGTAAAAACATGTTATAATTGTGTTCCGAGGTGTTAGGAATCAAAATACATGGTTTTTGAAAAATGTCTGTATGGATGTGTGTGTGTGTGTGTGTGTGTGTGTGTATGCCTGGATCTCAGCTTCTACTCGGTCGATTTTGACCGGGCAGGTCTCATTTTTTTTGTTTTTTTTTTGCGTGATGGCGGGTCAAAAATCCGTTTTTTGATTGGGGCGATGCGTTTTTGTTTTTTTTCAAATTTTCGATTTTTTCAAAACTGTTTTTTGATTTTTTTTAATGATAGGATCGAGTTATTCGAATCTGATGGATGGCGTTCGAAAGAGAATTAAAATACCTATATTTTCTAAAAAAAAAAAAAGTTTCTAGCTATCACGGTTCTTTTGTTATTAACAAAAACGTGTTTTTTTTTTTTAGAAGCTTATAACTCCTAAACTTAACGGTCAATTTTTTTGAGAAAAATCATGATAATACAGAATATAAATAGCTATAATCTTTTAAAATTTGAATACATTCTGTAGGCTAGATTTTGAGTAGAAAAATTGAAAATTGAAAAAAATCAGTTTTGTATGTCCAACGATTACAAGAGTAAAATTGACTTAATGGCTTCAAAATTCCTTTTAGAGGTAGATTTTTTATAGTTCTCGGTCGAGTTCTTTGGGCAAAATGATTGGTCTATAAATTTCAGAGATATTTGAGGTTAAAAATTTTTTGACATTTTTTAAAAATCGTAATTTCTCGAGAACGGCTCTATGTATCTGAATGGGGTGGATGGCATTCGAAAGAGAATTAAAATACCTATATTTTCTAAAAAAATTAATTTTCTATCTATCACGGTTCTTTAGTTATCATCAAAAACAAAAACGTGTTTTTTTTTTTAAATCATAACTCCAATGATGTGTAACAAAATTAATTAAAATGTTTAAAAATTATTTCTATTATAATCTATTATAATTATGAATTATGCATTATGAATGCATTATATTCTGCATTATTATAATTTATTTGTGAGTTATGAACTTTTTTAAAAAAACACGTTTTTGTTAATAACAAAAGAACAATGATAGCTATAAATTTTTTTTTTCTTAAAAAATATGAATTTTGAAATATAATATAAAAAAAAACACATTTTTGTTAATAACAACACAACCGTGATAGCTATTTGTTTTATTTTAAAATATAGAGATAGTTTGCTTCTATTTCAAATGATAAATAAGGACGTGTTCTTGTTTATGCACATACTGATTGTGCACATATTAATTGTGCACACTTTAACATTGGCATATATCTATATATATAGATCTGTACCAATGCTATCTGTGCACAATAAATATGTGCACAATCCTTATGTGCACAAACAAGAACATGCCACTTTATCTATCAGCTCAAAATTTAGACGTGTTCTTGTTTATGCACATACTGATTGTGCACATATTAATTGTGCACATTTTAACATTGTTATATATCTATATATATAGATCTGTACCAATGCTATCTGTGCACAATAAATATGTGCACAATCCTTATGTGCACAAACAAGAACATGCCAAAATTTATATAAATTTGATATAAATAAATAATAAATAAATAAATTAAAAAATTACCAATTATTAATATTCATAAATGAATTTAATTATAATTATGCAATAAATTTTTTTAAAAATTATAAATTTTGTTATTAAAAATTAATTAAAGGAATCAACAAATTACGGTTGAGGAAGCTACGGGCCAATGAATTGGCAGCGGTTTTTTTCTTAATAATAAATGACAGAGTACAGATAATTTAAAAATTAAAAAAAGAAAATGTAGGAAAAATTTAAATATCTTTCAAGAAAAGTTTATTATATCAAGTAATAATGGCTGTAAGATTTTTTGTTACAAAAATTTCAAACTTTTGTAACAAAAATATGTTCAAAAATTTGTTCAAAAATTGTTCAAAAATTTTGTTCACCGTTACAAAGCTTCTTCTATATGAGGACGTGTTCTTGTTTACGCACATACTGATTGTGCACATATTAATTGTGCACACTGTAACATTGGCACATATCTATATATATAGATCTGTACCAATGCTATCTGTGCACAATAAATATGTACACAATCCTTATGTGCACAAACAAGAACATGCCTATATGAGGGAGCCAAAATTTTTGACCATTTTTCTTATATATTTATATGGCAAAAGATATCAGAAACAGATTTTTTAAACTCTACAGCGGTTCTCAACTAAAACGTCTATGGAAAAAAAGCCCGTGAGTTGTAACCTTTCTTAGCGCTCGGTCGAGTTAGGACTTTTCTTAGTGAAAACTTGAGTTAGAACTTTTCTTAGCGCAAACTTAAGTTAGGAGTCCTAACTTAGGACTAAGCGAAAACTTCAGTTCTTAGAACTTGTCTTAGCGAAAACTTGAGTTAGAACTTTTCTTAGCGCTTCGCCGAGATAGAACCTTTTACATCCTAGCCGCCGATAAGCTCTTACTATCGAAACAAATGAAATGTATTATTAGTACTCTACGATATCTTTATTTATATTAAGAGATTATTATTTGTTTTCAATGAACATTATTACGTGTTATATTCAGGCGTTCATATGTAGAACACGTTATCTACTCATAATAATTTTTCTTTGCACGTATTCTTTTATGCGCACTATTTTCATTGAAATAAATTTAAATATAACAATATTTTCTAAATAGTAATTTATTTAAAAAATATATATATATATATTATATATGTATATGATAGCGAAAGCGCTATGTAATAGTCAATTTTATCTATATCAAAGCTGATAAAACTTTTTCCATTTCGATGCTGTTTCTAAATTTCGCAAGTCATTAGTTTCAAATGAATGCTCCGTTTTTAGTTATGGGGGCTAACGAGAAATAAAGGAAAAAAAAACAAAAAAAGTACCAAATTCAAGCTGATATATACTCCACAAAAACATTAATAGATTTAAAAACAATAGCAAAAATATACAAATATAAGCATTATCCAGATAGCAAGAAACGTTTGAGAAACGTTTGAACGTTCCTCCATTACGCCGGAAACGTTTCTACAACCTTTCTACAACGATGAAATGTCCGACTTGGTTGCAAGGTCATGTTGTAAGAAATGTTTCGGACACCGTAACCGGAAACATTGCAGAAACGATTCTACTACGAAATTATAATAATTTACATTGTCGGTTATTAACACTGATATTATTTCGAACAGTGTTGGGTTTGCGTTGCTAGAGTAGACGTCCCTTATATACCCTGGAAATATCTTTTCTTTTATGAAATGAATTACGCCATCTATCGGCGGGTTGGATATCGAATACTTTACAATCTTAATGTTTTTGCGGTATCTCTCTACAAATGGTAATAGTTTTTTTCATGACTATACAAATAAATATAAAACTTTCTACGAAAGTATAAAATAAGGCAAGTATAGACGTTTTTTCTGCATAATCTATAAAAAAAACACCACAATTTACCTAGTCGTTTTATTACTTCGAATCTCGAAATGTATTTAAATTTGTTCATCTTTCTGTACAAATTAAACACAAGAAAGTACTGAAATCAATTTATTGTAGTCAAGTACCCATAGTTAACTTGACTGACATAATACAACTTTTCATACCTACTTATCAAACATATTCAGCCAGCGGGCATAAAGTACTACTTAACACCCAAGAGACATAATAGCTCATATACAGCTCTTACAAAACTTTATAGAACCTACGCACTTTACACCCATGTGGGCAAAAATTATTTCAATTATATAATATTATATAAGTACATTCAAATTTTTCATTATAAATCAAACAAACGAAAGTTGTGAAATCAATTACCGATAGTCAAGTAATCCAAACAACTCTCCGAAACAACTGTACGACTGTTCTGAGAACTGTATTCAAATTTGTTCATTCTTCTATACAAATTAAACACAAGAAAGTACTGAAATCAATTTATTGTAGTCAAGTACCCATAAGTTAACTTGACTGACAAAATAGAACTTTTAGTACCTTACGTGTAAAATTACATTTTACGCCCACGTTGTATCTTCAAAAATATTCAGCCAGCGGGCATAAAGTACTACTGAACGCCTAACAGGCGCAATAGCTCTCATACTCCTACAAAACTTTATAGAACCTACGCACTTTACGCCCGTGTGGGCGAATATTATTTTAATTATATAACTATTATGCCTTCTTTTTATTTCTAAAATTCATAAGAATTTTTTCAGATATTTACGAAAAGTCAAAGCCTATATAAAAAAATTACATAGTTACCACCACATAACCATTTTTCATTATTCTTTCTCAATTTTGAAATTTCTATAATATTACGCATCTTGGGAGGACAATAGAAGTCTATAGAGCTGCTCTAGCAGGGGTGGTCCTCCAATCTCCCATACATACTTGGGCCCGACGGTTTGCAGTTTAAGATGTAGACATGGTCATTTTCATATAAATATTTTCATATATTTACAGATCAGATAAAATGAATAAATAGGTTGCTTCTACATATTAAATACTAATACGTATTGAATGTATTACTCTGTTTTTAAATAGAAAGTGCTAACCCGCATGAAAATAACGTATGAGATCTCATATGAGATATCATTAATATATAAAATTGCAGATGACATCACATACATCATATCTCATATGAGACCTGATGTCTGAAATATTCATATGAAATCGCATATGATATTTACACGCGGGAAAAGGATAAAAAATCGGTGGCTTATAAAATGGTTAGTAAAAAGCACTTTTGAGTAGACTATAAATTTATATGCATTTTTTATCTCATTCCCGTTTAAAAAAGACGTACACAAGGAAAAACATTTTGGGTAATGGAAGTAAATCATGAGATTTTGCACATGTAGGGATGTTATATTTAAATGGTATGAATTAAAAATTAGTGCCAATGTAATTATTTATAGTGGACTTTATGCAAAAATTTAGTATTCTACATTTACAAAGCCCACCGGTAAACTGCAAACCGTCGGGCCCAAGTATGTATGGGAGATTGGAGGACCACCCCTGCTAGAGCAGCTCTATAGACTTCTATTGTCCTCCCAAGATGCGTAATATTATAGAAATTTCAAAATTGAGAAAGAATAATGAAAAATGGTTATGTGGTGGTAACTATGTAATTTTTTTATATAGGCTTTGACTTTTCGTAAATATCTGAAAAAATTCTGATGAAGTTAAGAAAAAAAAAGAAGGCATAATAGTTATATAATTAAAATAATATTCGCCCACACGGGCGTAAAGTGCGTAGGTTCTATAAAGTTTTGTAGGAGTATGAGAGCTATTGCGCCTGTTAGGCGTTCAGTAGTACTTTATGCCCGCTGGCTGAATATTTTTGAAGATACAACGTGGGCGTAAAATGTAATTTTACACGTAAGGTACTAAAAGTTCTATTTTGTCAGTCAAGTTAATTTATGGGTACTTGACTACAATAAATTGATTTCAGTACTTTCTTGTGTTTAATTTGTATAGAAGAATGAACAAATTTGAATACAGTTCTCAGAACAGTCGTACAGTTGTTTCGGAGAGTTGTTTGCATTACTTGACTATCGGTAATTGATTTCACAACTTTCGTTTGTTTGATTTATAATGAAAAATTTGAATGTACTTATATAATATTATATAATTGAAATAATTTTTGCCCACATGGGTGTAAAGTGCGTAGGTTCTATAAAGTTTTGTAAGAGCTGTATATGAGCTATTATGTCTCTTGGGTGTTAAGTAGTACTTTATGCCCGCTGGCTGAATATGTTTGATAAGTAGGTATGAAAAGTTGTATTATGTCAGTCAAGTTAACTATGGGTACTTGACTACAATAAATTGATTTCAGTACTTTCTTGTGTTTAATTTGTACAGAAAGATGAACAAATTTAAATACATTTCGAGATTCGAAGTAATAAAACGACTAGGTAAATTGTGCTGTTTTTTTATAGATTATGCAGAAAAAACGTCTATACTTGCCTTATTTTATACTTTCGTAGAAAGTTTTATATTTATTTGTATAGTCATGAAAAAAACTATTACCATTTGTAGAGAGAGCTTATTGAATAGATAGATGAGACTAGAAGAATTAAAAGGACTAGACAAATTGTGTTGTTAGTTCTTTATACATTGAACTTTACTATATTACAAAATCTATAATATAGTATACATAAGGGTTTAGAAAGGTGGCGCTTCTTAAATTTTTAAAAATTATCATATAAAAGATAAAAGATACATATATACATATAAACATAATTTTCAAATTTTAATTACAGTTTTTTTGATTATAAATTTTAATCCCAGTTTTGATTTCAAATTTTATATATATATATATAAAGTGGATATAACTTTTTTAAATTATTATCTGAATCTTGTGTAGAAAGATATTTACTAAAAACTCCTCTAAAACATTTTGACGTCTCCCACCGTAAGAAAATTACAAATTAGATTAACCCATCATTGCCACACATAATCTTGTAAAATTAAAAACACAACCAGTTCATGAACTGAAAATCACTGAGAATTAAAGCTTTCTTGACATTCTTAAATGGATATAACTTTTTGAAATTATTATCTGAATCTTGTATAGAAAGATGTTTACTAAAACTCCTCTAAAACATTTTGACATCTTCCACCGTAAGAAAATTACAAATTAGATTAACCCATCATTGCCACGCATAATCTTATAAAATTAAAAACGCAACCAGTTCATGAACTGAAAATCACTGAGAATTAAAGCTTTCTTGACATTTTTCAATGGATATAACTTTCTGAAATTATTATCCGAATCTTGTGTAGAAAGATATTTACTAAAAACTCCTCTGAAACATTTTGACATCTCCCACCGTAAGAAATTGTAAATTAACTGAGCACTTTTATTGGTTGAAATTTTCACAATAACACATCTTCGCTTTTTTCAATATTTGAATTATTTGACATAATCTTTTAACAAGCTTGTGTAATAAATATATGTACAACAGCCCAGCACTGATATCGACCAAGTTTCTTGAAGATAACAAATGCTTTTTAAACTAAGGCTCAAACCAATATTTCAAATAAGTATCATAAAAAATTATATAGTGACACCTATCACTTAACCTAGAATAAAAAATAATATAATTTTATAGTTTTAATACACAAAAATATTGTTGTCATAATGCTTTTTTACCTTACGTTATAAGTTTACATTTTTCTTCCTCATCATTTTTTGTTACATCGGCTGCTATATTATAATATATATATATATATACACACACACACACACACACACACACACACACACACACACACACACACACATATATATATATATATATATATAATATCCAATTCAATTTAAAAATCGAATTTTGGAATGACTCTAAGAAAATCTTCTTGTATAATATCTCTGAAAAAATAAAACATTCACACAAAGTATCATTTTTTTTTTTAAACGAGTTTAGCTATTTAAGATTAACATTTAGCCAATGAATAAGTAGGTACTTATCTAATAAAAGTTATTTTCCCCGTTGATACACATATAGATAAGTTTTTCTCATCTCAGTTGACTTCTTGTACTTATAAGGTCTTCTAATTTGAATATTTTGAAAAAATCTAACGTACGATTATGATAATATATTGTATCAATGAATATATAAAAAAATAATTGAGCATGATGGACTACTAACATCTGAGAAAATCTTACATCTCACTATTTCCAGGTGTTAATAAGTGGACATCCTCATTATTTTAAATGTCGTCAGCTGACACAAAAGCTTCACAATTTTTTTTCATGGTAATTTTTACTTCTGGAAACATTTTTAAACGAAGAACTTATAAAAAATTATGTCTTTGTTGAATAACTCTTCTATTCTATTCTACGATATATACTTTTCATTAATTCCATTCTATGATGTAAAATACTTGTCAAAATAATAATCCTTACGTGCTAATACTCTGTAATAATAAAAAAAAAGATTTCACAAAGTAACAAGAACTTTTATATTTTATATTAATTTCTAACTAAAGTTTGCTATACTTATCTGAGTATTTATATTATGTTTATAATATGTGTATATATATTTTCACATACATATACAGAGGTTATGTTATAATAAAAAATAAAAATATAAAAGGTTAGGTCTCTCTCGAACCAGACGATAAGGTACGAGTATATGTTAATATATATATATATATATATATATATATATATATATATATATATATATATATATATATATATATATATATATATATATATAAAGGTATATCGAAAGAAAAAGATATATATATATAACCGGAAGTCGGATCGAATGGAAAAACATGAAGAAATTTTAGAATCGGAAACCAGACATAAAATTTTTCACTATTTAATATCTCTAATATGAGAACATCTTTTTACATGAAACTTTTTGTACAACATAGTATAACAATATAAAGCATCTTGTTATTTTATTTGAGTTAATATAAAAGCGTTGAAAATTGCAGGAAATATTTCAATTTCTCGGGCGCCCATTTCAAAGTATAAGTAGTGCGGTCGTTCCCTCAGGCTCTTTCTACATTGGACAGTTACTTGCCTTCGGAGCGCTCCCGCGCTCCTTGATATGGTTAACAAACGTTTCTAAGACGTTCCTACAACGTAACCTTGTAACCAAGTCGGACATATCAACGTTTCTGAAACGTCCTAGAAACATTTTCGGTTCAATAGGGGAACGTTCCTACGTTTCCAGTGAAATGTTTCAGAAACGTTTCTCAAACGTTTATTGTTATCGGGGTAATATTAAACGTAAGCCATAATAATTTTAAAATAATTGTCATTTTCAAATTGAGAATAAATTATGTATTATTGAGTTGTGCGAAACTAATGGCTAGTTATCTACCAATGGATAGGTAATTTTTTGTTAAATTGCTTTAACAATAAAAAAACACCATATTCCTCAGTTCAACGCTTCGGATATTTTATTATGTATTAATTGTATGCTGTACTATATAAGAGTGTGTGATTTGAATCATTATATGAAGTATTCTTCAGCGTTACAAGCTGTAAAGAATGCTTAGTAATCTAAAGATTGCAGCTTCAATCCCCCATGAAAATCTTTTTGTTTTCTAATTGTTTTTATATTTTTATTGTTTTTTGCAACACTTATACAATACAACTCCTAAATATAAATTTATTTTTTAATTGACATCAACACATTTTACTGGGGGTGTCCGTCGTGTCCCATTTAAGACTATTTTAAAAGTTGTATTGAATATATTCAATACAACTTTTTTCCTAAGTATCGTAGGTCAATGATTCAAAGTAATATTAAAAGTTTATGAATCAATAACTTAAGAAATCATCCATTTATATACGACTTCAATCTCAAAATCACAACTTTGACATGATTTGTTGGCGCTGGTGGTATAAAATACAATTCGAGACTAGTATACGTAAGTAGATTATTTACATCATGTTACGTTTTTCACTACTCGAGCGAAACGAGACCGAAAACATCCGTGTCGAAAAAAGTACTATTTCGAAACTATTGAAAATTTCTCTGATCTCGAGAAAACGATTCCAAAAATGAAAAGGAGATAGTATTTCGGTGACCTAAATTTCTAATAATTCTCATGCAATCTGTATTCTTTTTTTTCATTTAATGGAATAAGTAAAAGCATTTTGCAACGTACAAAATATTCTTTATATGTTAAAATATTTATTTATTCAGTGTAAATTTGAATGCCCAATCCACCCGCCAAACCCATCGCGCCCCTACCTTCAGCCCTTAACGAGGTGAGCGTCGCGGTCAGCCGCTCGGCCGCTCGCTCACGTCATTGGTTGGCAACGACATGGACAAACCGCTTTCGCAATGCACGTAGGAGCGGCGCATCCTCGTTGATACATATGTTTAAGTCGATCGTGCGTGCGCGTGCACGCGCGTGCTGTGCGGTTTTTCGAGGGCAGTGGTACACAAATTACCGGTAGTGTACATATCGCATGTATGTGAGCGGGTGAGGAGGCCGAGGGCGCAGGCGCGACTATTGAACGCTCGTTTCGCGAGTTCGGCTTCGATTGTCGAAATTTCGAAGGTTATTTAGTTAGAGAAGGGTTTGAATATTTCTGGTATACATGATTTGTAAGCATAATTTTTGTGATTCTTGAATATATAATGTTTATTAAGGGGTGATTAAGGAGTGTCTGGTGGGACTATTACAGGTTATTATGCGTCAATTCTTTTACTTTTGGAAATATTCTTTTATCTTTTGGTAGCAGCTTTCAGTACCTTTTAATAGTTTTCAGAATAAGTAATGGTAATTGAAAATTGACTGCAAAAAGACAAGGCAGAAAAATCTCTAATCATTATTTCAAAAACCCCGATACTTCTTCTATATATTATTGTTTATGCAAAAAATTCTCACGAAAAACCTGTCGGTTTTTTATATGTATATTAAAAAAGATGGCAAGCTCTGCGATGATAGTGCATGTAACCATTTTTTAAATAAAAGGATTATTTTACTTTCAAATTCTCTTTGAAATAAGTAACTTGATTGTTTTTACCAATGCTACTTCACTAATAATTTAAAATCTAGCACTAAAAATAACCATCAATACTATATACAACAAGTTAACAAACGTTTAACAATCTCTCTTGAGCCCTCGAATCATCGCGCCAACAAACCTGCCTATTCTCCATCCCACCGATTAACATCCACCCCGTACAAAGAATCGAAGGGGGTTAGTTACTCAACCCAGACAGCACGAAAACGGCGGCAGACCGAGACAGACACACACGTATACGACCCACAACCGCCGGCGAATTTTCGACATTAGAACCAGCCATATTCAAATGAACAATCCTCTCTCCCGTTCTTTCTCGGCGCGCTCGCGTTTTTTTGCGGAAGCGGCCAATTTTCGACATATGGTCGTTATACACGCAGCGAAGGCCGAAATATGTATATGTACGAGAAAAGAAGCGACGGCGGCACCTCGCGGAACCCTTCATTCCCTTAGCGTGTGAGTCAAGGATGCTCTCGCTTTTTTTTTCCTGTTATTTTTTTTTTCGGGAGAAGAAGGAGGATATATAGCGTCGACATTTGGCGCGCTTTCGCGGACGACTATTTCGGTTTCTTTTGCTCTTCTGTGGCGAGGGGTTTTTGTGGGCCGAGGAGAGCTTAAGTGTGTTACGAGGTGCAGGGGCGAAGGGGGTGCGGTTGAAATTTATGAGTTTGGCGAGGTGTTTCGAGGTTTCGAGCGGTGGTGATGTATTGTTGGGAGGTGAAGTTTTATGGATAAAAATTAAAATTGTTGTTGAATTGAGATGAGGTTGAATGAAGATGATAGAGACTAGAGAGTTATTTGAAATGTAATGTTTTACGTATATAGTTACAACCTTGTAATATTACAGACAAATAGTTTTATTTTTGTAATTCCAATTTCAAATTTATCTTTTTCTTATATTAACGCGAGATATGGAAAAGAAAAAAAATCTTTTTTTTATTTAATTTTGTGTACGTAGTAAAATAATTTTCTCTCAAAATTTTCGAAGATATAAACATTACTGTATAAGACTGTCCACCTAAATACTTGGCTCACAACGCTTTCCCTCTACGAAACCTTCGAGAAAATCCACAACCCGAACACTCGCATGAAACCCAAAACTTTCCAGAACCACCTCCAACCGCTCTCCATTCACACAATGCGGCAGCGACCTCCACCCTACAAAAAATCACCAACAAACGCATCCCGAGAACTTACAGTCGAGCAAAAAAAATCTACATCTCCGGAGGACCGGACAGAGCAGAAAAAAACGGACCCCGCGGGGGCGCGTCCCCGAGAAACGCGGCGATCAGTTACCTATATTCGTGTGGGCCGAGACTGTGTGTCATATCGCTAATGGTCTGGTAGAGGAGCGAGGCTTTCTTTTCCACGGTCCCCTTTGTTTTTCCATTAAGAAGAGAAGGAGATGGTGGTGGTGGTGGTGGTAAAGAAAGATGCGCGGATGGTTGGTAGGGAGGTAAGGATCGGGAAAAGGCTGGACGAAAGCCGAGAGGAGAAAGGTGGCTGGGGATTGATTGAAGTGGATTTGTAATGATGTTGAGGAGGCTTTGGGGGTGGTGGGAGTGCGATGAGAGTAGTGGGTGATGGCGATTGTAATGAAAAAATGGGTGGTTGTTTTATTCGTAATATTCGATGAAAAGAATGGCAGATTATACGCAACTATATATATATGCGCGAAATAGGTGATTCGTGAACGAGTTTTTAGAAATTCAATTTGTTTGACAAAATATATACGAGAACGGGAATGACCTTGTGCATTCATTTTGCAATCAAATTGAAAAATTCCGATATTTATTTCACAAGACTGGCAAGATTTAACAATATTGTATAAGTATTATAAAAGTATTGACACAGCCCTTAGTAAATATTGTCACAAGCCTTTTTTTTCATTTTTTCTCGTTGTTTCCGAGGTTTCATTTTCTTCGTTTAATTTGTACACACCGATGTTTATACAAAACTAAAATTTTGTTCGAATTTCAAAAGATTTCAATTTTGAAAAAAATCCTCGCCCCCTCAACAACAATTCCGATCAACCAAAGAAGTCCTTCAACCCCCATCTCCACCCCTCCCTAAAAATACACCACCACCCCATTTTCCACAACTTTACACCTCCAACCTCATCCAAATCCGCATCTATCCATTCCCTCCGACCTCTAATTTTCCTCCCTTTCTTCTTCTCCTTACACACTCGCGAGCACGTCATAAAAGAGTCTCCCCCCCTCCTCCGCGAGTGATAAAAAAAGGGAGGAAGCGGCACGCGCGTGGCGCGCGCGCGAGCTCGTGTATTCTCTCTCGCTCGCTCTCCTTCGTTCTGTCTTCTTTTTTTAAAGGGAGAGCAGTGAACTATAAGGAGGAGGGATATACTATCCGCTGGCGCATTGTGTGCGCGTCTCGTATGCTCGTTTCCGAAAATCGGCTGAAATTACGTACATGTGTAGGATTCTTTGTTGGCCGCGAGTAGTTTTCTGAATGTAGAGGATGTTGCGTGCGTAGTTTCGGTCGTTAAATTTTGTTTTCTTTTTCATGTGGCGCCGTTTTTAGGATGTAGCTTTTAATGATCGTTTTGTTACGTAACAAGACACGTATATGTCTTGAGAAAATATATTATATAATATATATTATTGTAATACTTTCCCTGGTGGAAATTTGTCTATCTGAAATGGCCACAATCTCAATAAATAGGTAGGAAAAATGGCTTTAGTTAATAGGCCCCGGTGAAACGCCTTTTCTCCCATTATTCGCACATTTAATAGATTGGACATAACCTCCAAATTTTCCTTTTAAGTTTACTTAAAGAATTGACGTTAAATTGGATGGTGTTCAATTGTAATTGATAACTTACTAAAATATAAACAATATGAGCAGACAGAAAAACCATTTTCAGCAGTCCTTTTGAAGGTATTACGTAGAATGTATTTATTGCCATTAGATTCTGTCTCTCTCACTTCTTGTCGTAAAAACAGGCCTTCTACTAGCCATTTCCAGACTAAAAAAACTGATCAGTTTTAATACCTTTAAAATACTCAAGAACAAGCTTGTGCTTGTCTTTGCAAAACTCATTCTATTTTTCAATCTATTAAATGTTCGAATAATAGGGAAAAAAGCGTTTCACCGGGAGCTACAAACTGGACAAGGGAAATTCCCATTTTATAGCAAGTTTCTAATATAAATAGCCAGTTATTAGTTAGAAAATGTTTTGGATTTTCGCCAGGGTTACACTCGATAAAGTTTTTGTATATAATACGTTTGGCTGTATTATTCCGTCTGTTAAATTTTACGAAAATTTGTTCTAAACGAGCAAAAAATTACTATGCAAAGCACAAAACGCTTATAAATATATCCATAACGGCACCTTCGTATACCCTCATATACTTACCTCCGCTACTTACACGTCAAAACATCCATCTCTCCTATACATATACCTACCCCGAAAAAACCTTCTTTCTTTCTCTCTCTCCTGCATCCGACCTCATCCCGAGATCTTAATTACCGCACGTGCAGCCTCGGCACGCGCGCGCTTACCTATAAACATGTTTGCCTTGGAAATTAAGTCCAGTTGAGAGCGCACACGCACGCGCGCGCGAGTGTACCCGTGATCCCTTAAAAAAAGGAGCGATGAAGAGATCGATAATACACCCGGTTTTCGGGAAACTCGAGAGATCCGTATAGTGTGTTGTATATACGGAGAGAGAAGCAGATGCGTGCGAGATATGTGTGCAGGGGGTTACGAAGAGTAACGTGTCACTGTGTCGCGATGCGTGTGCTATTTGCGCGCGTGCGTAGAGAGAATATATATGTACTTGTAAGGATGGGATATTTGGGGGTTGTTTATTTAAAGGTGGGTTTGGTTAAGGTTCGAGGATGTATTGATGAGTCGTTGATGTGTACTGGAGTTTTATTTCGCAGAAAGAGTTGATGTTAAAAAGTGGTGTGAAATTTTCTATTTTTTAAATAATAATAGTCTAGTGAGCTTGTGGGCAAATATATTAATGAGGTTGGTAGTATATAATCATTAAAACAGTAGACGTATCCCTGGTAGAAATCGTTCATTTTTCTTCCATTTGTGAAACGATTTTTCTCCCATTTTCTAGCTATTTTCTAGTGATTTCGGTCAACTCGCCATTAAACGGCTAGAAAACGGGAGAAAAATCGTTTCACAAATGGGCGAAAAATGAACGATTTCCAGCAGGGATTTATCAAAATTATTGCAGCTATGAAATGAAACAATAATATCCGATGAAATTTTATTATGAAAAATCATAACATTTTACGATAGAATGCTAAAACAGATTTATTGGTATATATACACTATAATTCATTTTTAAAATAACTGTTTTCATCATCAACCATCAATTCTATTCCTACGTCATCTATCAGAGTAACTGACCGGAGCCTTAACTTATACTCAAAAAGCAAACTAATAGCCCTTTAATATCCCCCACACCACCGCCTCTTTCTTGAAAACTCCAAAGAGAGCCAACAAAAATCCTACTCCCCCTAAGTACAGCCGTCCGAGAATCTCTCTTTCTCTCACCGACAAAGCACACAAAGCCTCGCGAGTCATCGATACATTCGAAAATAACCTATCTATCCTCTCTCTCTCTCTCTCTCTCTCTCTCTCTCTCTCTCTCTCTCTCTTGCGTATCTCCACCTTTGACGAAAAAAAAAGCAGAGAGAAAACGGAAAACTCATCCCAGCTCGTACTACATCGTCGTCGTTGCGACAAAGTGTATATACGTACGTGGAGAGAGGGGGATAAAGAAAGGGAGGGAGGGAAACCCCCACATTTACAGCTGCGCGCGCGCGTGGACCAGTTTCCAAAAATCTGGCATACTTTCCGCGCGCACGCATCACGCACGTGTGATGGAAGAGACACGCGCCCCTCGCGCGCCGCGTCATTCATGCGTGCGGTGTATAAAGGTATAGTTATATAGGTAGGTCGCGTGCGCGCTGCTGCGATCGTTCACGTACTTATGTAGGTTGCGCGCGCGCGTTACGTGGTGTAAGTGTGCGGAGGATGTATGTATGTATGGTATGCGAGAGGAGGATTTCGCGAGTCATGCGGTATTTGTGGAATATTTTTTTACGCCTTTTTGCAGGAGTTTGGTGTGATTGATTGTTTTTTGCAGCAGCTTAGGTTTTGGGTGAAGAGCTGTGGCGTGATGCGTTTAGAGGATGAGAAAAAGGTTTATTAAGAAAGGGTAGGTGGAGGGGTATAGGTAAAGAGGATTAATCAGTAGGTCAAATTATAAATTAATGTAACGATTTCGTAACAATAAATGTGTATTATGTTAGAAACGTGTTGATTTTACTTCTCCATTGTTAAAATTTTTTTAAACATAATATTTATTCGGAGGTGATTTGATTTTGCTCCATCGTCAGAAAAATGGTCGGCAAAGTAAAATAAATTTTTACTTATTAAAATTTTTGGACAATCCCATGACCTGAGATAAAAATATATAGATAGGATTAAGGAAGGAACAGAAGTAGAATGAAAAACACAAAGGGAACGATTAAACAGTCACTTTTAATAATAAAAATAGTTCGACAAAACCAGTCGTGGCTCCGTATCCGATTAAACACTTGACACATTGCGATAGAGTCCCCTAATGCTTACAATATAATATATGTTACAACTTCTTCGCTCGCCCTTTCTCTCTTTGTTTTCTTGCATACAAATTTTCCTTTTTTTTCCACAATTTTCTTCGCTACCGATGCCTCTGCACGTTCACACATCATCGTCGTCGTCTCAATCATTGTCGAACGTTATACGAGTTGGATTCGATGGCAGCGCAATTTTTACTCTCATATATTCAATATATTTTATGTATAATAATATTTTACGAAATATTCCAGATATCGTTTATTATCTTCATGTTCGCACTGTACTTTATTTTATCCCATTCCCGGTCGCCTTAATTTTTTTTTTCCTTTTTAACCTGTTTAGTCCTCTGTAGTCTGCCCTGCGAAGTTCGGTTATCATCATCTTTTGTACGAAAAGAAATTGAGAACTTGCATTACATTTATTTCAAATTATTAGTTACATACAAGAATATACCTATATTATTATTGTAAAGTTTGTTTTGCATTATTTGTGAATACGAATATTTTAAACTGTTAAAAAAAACAAAATGTTATTCTGCAAGTCCTCAACTTCAATTGCCTTTTCTGTCCCATCTATTATCAATATCCTGCTATTCCAGAACTATTCTCATCTTAACTATTATAGGAATCCTATATGCAAAAATCAGTCTTCTGTGGCTTGAGATATATATTTAGGTGTCTGGTGAGGTAGTGTCAGTTTCATAGTATACACTTTATTTCATCATTATTATTTTTCTTCATCATTTTTTAGAGCCGTCGGAAAAAATCGTCGTCACAATATAATTCACATAACAATCGCAGTTCACATTATATCATATAATATATATATATATATGCATCGTTACGCAGCACGAAAGTGTGTATTGCATATATTGTCTATATAATCAACATCTCAGCGCGGTCATCATCAAATATATATATAATCTAATATGTATATCAATATCATATCGTAATAGTGCTATTATCACACACCGGTATGTATCAAATCAACGTCCGATTAAAGAATTGCGACAAAGAAAGAACCTTCTCATATCATATCGTGTATATTATTTGTTTTTTTTTTTCATATGTATATAACGCGCGGCTCAGGTAGGTAAAATAGTCATCTTTTGATTTGCGAGTATAATACGAGATAAAAAATACACGTTTTTTTATCTTCTCTCTCTCTCTCTCTCTCATTCTCTCGAAGGAGAAAAACTACGAGAGTCGCGAAAAATCGACGCGCGAGGTCGTTAGAGTTACCATAGCGAGAATATCACCTTCTATTATAGTTTCATCATATCTCTTCTCCGACGTGTCATTATTATTATTATTATTATTATAATTGTCTGCATTTCTTTGGTTTTACAACTATACTTACGTTATGTATAATATGTATAATATAATATAGGCGTACGATATAAGTAATGCATATTAAGGTCTGAATTTGTACCGTGTGTCGCGTTGCATGTTACCCGAGGATTCGATCGGCCCCCACTCTGTGCATTTTTATTGTACACGTCTTTAGGATATGTTACATACTTATATGTTTCCTTCAATGGCAGCAATTTTATAAGTTTACATCGAGATAAAAATATGCCTCTGCACTTTGTCACTTCAATCTGAAGTGATTATTAGCTCGAGCCGCGGCGTTGGTCTTTATTTATAATAAAGAAAAGCGTTGCATTCTTTTTAAAAATGTAGTTACGAAGATTATCTTAGACTTTGATTAGTTATAAACGGCCGTGCGAATCCTCACATGCAGTTTTTTCTTTTTTTTTTTTTTTTTGTTTTCTTAGGACTTTATTATGGGACCGGCGCGCTGTACAAAAACTCCGTTAAAATCTAGAAACAGCTGTACTTTAGCCTACGATTCAGTTATACACACCGAATAGTTTCTTTCCTTTTTTTCTTTAAAAATACGAGATTCGCTATTTTTTTAACGAGAGAAAATATTCTCGCGTCGCTCGGATCTTCTCGCTGATTATCGTTATAATATAGTCATTATCATCATCGTTACATATTGATTGTGGTTTTTCTGGTTTATCATACAGCTCCATATACAAGAAAAATACGAACATTATTCTCCTTGACTGCGATATATTCATATATAATATAATTTTATAGTTTATAATCACGAATTCTCCTATATGTATAATGCTTACAATTCGTCGTTTAATCGTTATCCTTTATACCTCTTTATACTTTAATATTTATACTATATACGTAAATATATGTGTAGTAGTTGTGGGATATCACGCGAATTCGTTTCGTATATATAAATATCCGCGCGACTAGCTTTTTTTCATATGGGACAACAATGACGCAGGGAATTTATCGGTTTTCCTTTTTTATCATCATATTGCAACGGCATAAATAAAATATCGAGTGCGCGTATATTATATAAATCTCAAAGAACGAAATTCTCTCTTATGCTACGATAGGTATATAGGATCCGTGTTGCAATGTAGGAAAAATTCGTCATCTCCATAGTATTCATATACAATATTATAGTGAACATGTGTTAGTTATAATAAGCGCACCAAACAAATCAATGCAGGCGTTCGTCGACAGTTTGAGAAATTAGTTGGTTTTTTTTACGTGGCAGGAACTTAAACCGACTTCTAGTGTACCTTTTTTTTTGCTGTATAGTGTTTTAGTTTTGCACCCATTTTATTTTTTTTGGTCTAACAAATATCAAAGCAGCGGTTAACGAAACCTCGGATTTACAGATTATAGGTGGCGGAAAGTGCGAAGTATCAAAGGGAGCACGAGAACGAGGAACATTGCGATGTTTTTCTAATTCAGCTTTTAATAACGAAAAATTAATATTTCTGCACGTTAAAAACTTACTGGTATAGTTAGTATCCCACTAACGTTCGCGTGTATGAAAAATATATTACACTTCAGGAGTTTCTGTCAAAGATATCAAAGAATTTAATTTTTGGCACATTTTCATCAATACTTCCCCGATCGACTAAAACCCTCGAATTAAAAAAGCCCGCAACAAAAATTTTAACAACCGCGCTGAACCCATAAACCCAACACCTACCTCACATAATACTCTCGCGAAATAACCTCCGTCCCTTCCGACTTCCCGCGCCGAATCTTCCCACCCGCTCGGGGATCAAGAATACACGTGACCCCGAAAAAAAAGTGCGCGTCAACGTCCTGAACCGCCGCGAGAGTCAAGGCCGTACAGAGGAACGCGGAACCGCGCGCAAGTGTAACCCGACCTTGACACTCGCGCGAAAAGCCAAGCGGCGTCATACATACGCAAATGTCCGCTCCTCGTTCTCTCATTCGTCTCCCTCTCGACACGTATACACACATACTGGTTTCGCATCTTTTTGCGCGCAATCTTTTCATGTATATATGTACATACGTTTTAGGATTTTTTTTTCTCTCTCTAGGTTTTTTTTTTCTAGTTTAATAATGATGAGCGGGTATTGGTCGGAGTGGCTTGCCTTGGTGCCGGGGTCCGGGGGCGACCTGGCCTCTGTCGTCGCACCGCGCACGGTTTGTGACGTGCTTTTTTTGTTGATTATTGGGGTGGTAAGAGGGGGGTTGTAGTGACGGTTGCGGGGTGATGAACGTGCTATGTATATAATACGTCGAAACGATATGCAAAGTTTTCGGAGTATGTATGGTGGGAAAATGGTTTCTCGGGGGGTCGAAGTACGTACAGGTTTGGTCGGTTTAATCGTCGGGGAATAATTTATAAATGCGATGTTTAATTTGTAGTTAGAAAAATGTTAAAAGGTCGTGAAATGATTGGTACCTTACGTAAAGTTAAGTATATCAACAATAACGCTATATAATCTTATAAGCAATGGTAAAAATATGATCTAAATAATTAAACATAACTAACAAATACATATATACAACTAATAAAGCCTAGAGTTTGGTAATAACACCTTAAATAAAGAGTTAAAGATTTTTATATGGGGGTTATACCCATATAAAAGTCACCGTTGTGGCAGTCAAGGGATTGATTCATCCCCTAACAATCACTTTTATTATCCAAATCTATTTCAGTTTCTATTTCCCAATTTAAATCTCATTGGTTTTCTTATTATTCACGTTAAAAAATATACAAACTCAATTCCCCCATCAGCCTCAATTTTCTAATCGTTTCAAATCAACGTCGAGCAACAGAACTAGAAACTACTACTAATTCGCCCACTGCCCGCGGCATCGAAACTGCGTGTGGCCGCGATTTACCGTCTGCTCGCGCCGCGGAAAAGCGCCCCTGCAGCGTCAGCTTAACCATTTTTTAATAGCCCGAGAGGAGAGCATCAACCTCTCCCAACAATACCTCCGTACTCTCTCCCTCGAGATAATTCGGCGCCGGACGACGTCTAGGATCAATAGCCGAGCTCTCGCGCAGGATAAACATACTCGCGCGAGCGCGAGCTCGTCCCTTTTAAACATCCATATACTTTCGCGATGGGGATCTTGATCGGGTCCGATGGACCGTGAGGGAAAGCCTCCGCCGCCGGCGGACGCACATGTGTGTGTGTGTGTGTTCGTGTGTGGAAAGTGAAAACATGGAAAGGACGAGGGTATCGTCTTCTTCTTCTTCTTCTTTTTGTACTCGATGTCTGTCTGGCTCGGCGAGGATGCGATTTTTGGGGAAATGGCGTGTGTTAGAGAGGGAGAGAGAAAGAGATGGATGGCTGAAGAGGATTTTCCGGTGAGTAAGCGCGCGCATGATGTGTGTATACATGTATACGCGAGGTTTTGTTATTTTCGGTGTTTTGAGATTTCGGAGTGAGTGGTGTTGTTCTGATTTTGTGAACGATTTTTTGTGTTGTCGAGAGGTGTGTAACAAGGGAATACATCATGTTTTTGATGATTTTGAGGGAGAGAGAGAGAGAGGATGCTACTAAATATGGGAAAGTCGGTGAGCTGGAGAATCGATTGGGAGTTGATTGTTTTGGATGGTTTAGGTAAAACGTTGGCAAATGGTTTAATTATTTTATTCATATATGAAAGAAAATTATCTATTAATCGTTCTAAAGTCGAAGTAAGCTACAAGTAACAAAAAAAAAGTAGCGACGTGCACTCTCAACGATAAGAAATGCCTATTTGATCCACGTTTATATCTACTAACAATTTATTCAATTTTAATCAATACAATATTCAAACTCCAATATTTCCAACTCCCTTATCACTAAAACCAATCGTTTCACCGCACGAGAACCTACAAAACTATTCGACACGCTTCTTCCTCCTCTGCACCAAAAAAAACTCCCAACAAAGATCCGACCTACCACTGTACCACTACTCCTCCACCCCATAGCTCCAGATGCAAAAAAGCCGAGAGAAAGACCGAGCGAACGAAAGAAAGAAAGAAAGTGGAGAAAGCGCGCGGGCGCCTGCCGCGAAGATCGAGAGAGAAAACGCTTGCATCCCCAACGCACATCACACGTATATATATATATACACACGTGCGCGCGTGCTTCTCCTAGAAAATAGAAAGTGTAACAAAGCCGGGGAGGGGAAAAGGAGAGCATAGTGCATTGCGGCATCACATTGTGCGCGCGCGATTTTCCCTCTCTCTATCCGCCTTCTCCACTTTTCCTTTCTCTCGTCCCGGGCGCACGGGCGGCCGGTATCCAGGCGTTGCGCGGGAGTTTTCTTCGATTTTCGGGAAAAAAATGAGAACGGAAACGCGTAATTATTCGCCGGTACGCACATAATGGGGAAACGGTATGTCGGCGCGGGTGCCGCAATGTGTGTAAGGGAGGTATATATATACGTTTGGTATGCGGTTATCGGCGGAAGGGCTGATGAGCGGAGGTTTGATTGGAGGTTTCGGATGAGAGGAAGTGCTGTTAGGTAGCTCGGGGACGGTAATGCGGTCGTTCGTAACGGTTCGGTTTACCCGTTTTATTAGTATTGCGTGTTGTGATAGACATGAACGAGATTTAGCGAAATTAAGAGATTTAGTATTATCGGGCCCGTCGAGACGAGATTTGTATGGATTTTTGGTAAGAAATATGAGAATCTATGGTGATCGGTTGTATGCAAAATTTTAACAGAGATTTGTCTTGAATTTGTAACCGAATTTTCATCGTTTTTAAGGTGGTCTTATACCTAATGGCTCCTGGGGCCAAAATTACCTGAAAAAATGAATTAAAATATAATTACTATAAAATAAAGTATATTTATCACTAATGTAACTTATTTCTAATAAAAAAATCCTGAGAGATATGTTTCTTAATCCACTTTATGCAGAATTATGTCATTTTAGAAAAATCAACTGGTGAGCAAGTTTTCTTGGCAATCACTCGATGGATTTTGACGACAGAAGTCGCAAATTACTTGGAAAACATGTACCTATAGTATGAAGCTCTGGAATTAAAAAATATCGTGACTAAGTATTTTTTTAATTGAAAAAACTACTTTTTTGTCTTAGTTGTATCAATTTTTATGAATTTTTATTGTTTTTTATATTTTAATTCATTTTTTCAGGTAATTTTGGCCCCAGGAGCCATTAGGTATAAGACCGCCTTAATACGAAATTTCCAAAAAAAAAAAAACTAAACATGTTATTGTATTTTAACGAATGACACGCACCATACCATGAAACCCACCAACTAATTTTACATTTATTTTAAAATTATAGTCGTCTGGTCGACCGATCAACCCGATTTCCGTCTGGAAAGCCTCCCATTTTTTAAACCCATACACCTATACTCCGGCGCTCCGAAAACAAAGCCTTTTTCTCATCTTGGCCGCCTCGCCCAGCGACTTTCCATACACGAAATCAAAAGAAAGATAGTCAAAGGAGCCACGCGGCCTGACCAAGTCAGAGACAGCCTCCTCGTTCCGAAACGAGAGCAATATTCGCTCGAGACCCGAGGTGCGGGACCCTCGCGCGGCACACAATAGGGGCCCCCGCATTGTTGCACAATGCGAGCCGCCTGTGACCTCGACTTTGAGAATTTGCATGGCCCACGCGGTGTATATAAATCAAGGCGAGCGCGCGCGTGCGAAAACGTTTTTAAAGGGGGGCAGAGAAATAGAGAAAACGAGGGCGGCTGGAGAGACAGAGAGTCTGTATAGGTTTTCTAGGATTTTTTGTTGGGGATACGGGAGTGAGAAATGGTGCAGTTTTGGGAATTTCGGAGGTTAATAGTGTACTGTGGGAGCGTTATTGTGATGTTGTAATAATGTTGCAGTAATGTTAGGTATTGCGGTTTGAGCGTTGCGTAATTTTTTGTAAATTTTGCGAGATGTTTAGGAAACGTAGTTTTCTTTTGTCGTAATTCTGTAATTTTTGTCATAAGAGTTTTTTTTCGTGATTTTGTGTGTCTTATAAATGATTGATGCAAGTGTAAAATAATGTATATATGAGCATGTTAAAATAATTGTAAAAAATAAGGAATGGTAAAACAAAGGAAATAATATGTGGTAATGTATGTAAACATAAAATAAAAAGAACGAAAGTGTGGTCTTAAAACATTCATCGTGTATTTTGTAAATTTAAATTGCTACTATTTAACAAGAGCTTCAAAATTTCTCGGTTCTTTTTTCGCTAATTTCTAATATTGGTAGTCGCGTCATCGCCATCATTTTGATTATCAGTTCTCCTTCCATCAATGTCTTTAACATCTTTACATCTGTACAAAAGCTAAATACTCGTGGCGATGACAATTATAACAACAAAATAAATATTATAAAACAACCATTGGACGACTTTCGGCTATTCTCAATCGGAATTCGAAGAATAGATCAAAGTAATAATAATAATATAGAATTATAATTCTTTTATAATAATATAATAATTATAATAAAAATAATTAATAATCAATTAAAAAAACGTCGACCAATGAGAGATATAGAGTCATTTTCGCCAGTGGCAAAACCCGACTGTATAATCCGTCTATATAGTGAACATTTACCAATCATCACTAGCAATAATCATCATCATCAACTAAAATCTTCAATTAATCTTTGCATATCGTTTCACGCGTTTATACAATGACACAATAATTCATTACAATATATATATATATATATATATATATATATATATATATATATATATCAAGCGATCTTGCCTCGCTTTATCCATTTATCTGAGGACATATAACAGCCTATGTATATAAATATATACGAGTTCTTTTCCTCTCCATCTCGCAAAAACTTCAACACGCAAATTCACGTTAAAGACGGCCAAAATGGTGCAGGTAGTTTTTCATTTTAGCGCATAATGCGCACAGTAAAACAAAGTAATTATAGTCTAAACTAAAAGGAGGACGCGCGAGAGTTGTTTTTAGGCAGCGTTAGCGTTCTGTCGTAAGGCTGCTTAAATTACAAATCGACTCTTCGTTCGCGCCCCTAACGACTTTCTTCGCTGTAAATAAAATGAAAAAGTTACCGTCGTTAGTGACTTAGTCCGTCGACTCGCAACGTAAAGTCAATATACAATATAGATATATCTTTCACGTGATTTTAATTCTACTTAGAAGATAAAATAGCTGCCTAACGTGAATCAGGTATAAGTCTTTGGACGATTCGCGGAAAATAATACATTTTCTTTTAGCACGAGTTGCTCCCATATAAATGAATCTTAAGAAAAAAAAAAAATAGTATAAAAAAATAGAGAGAAATAAGAAAAAATATATACTATGTTACAAAATTCTCTCGAAAGGGGGGGGGGGTGATGATTGGCGCGCGCGCGGCGAGTGAGAATCGACACGATGGGTTTGGGGGGTGTGCGGGCGACAGAGTCCAGGCGCGGGGGCGAGGGATACACGCACGCACCATCGCTTTTAACCCGTCTGCCCCGCTTACTTTAACTGTCAGAGGAACTTGTATACCAGTTAACGACACTCATACGTTCTCTCTCTCTCTCTCACACACACACACACACAATGTTTCTCGGTATTCTCACACTTACACGTACACATTTATATTAATATGTATATCTATAGATATATAGTGTAGACACGCGAGCGCGTGCCGCTCGCAGAGGGCGCGTCGCGCATGCGCGCAAGAAAGAATCCTAACAGGTTTAGGTTTGTTTTTTGCGCTTGCGCGTAGCGTACCTTGTTAGGTATAGCGTTCATGCGAGTGAGCGCACGCGCGCGCGTGACGTTGGCACTCGCTCCTCACGCACGCCGTTTTGATATAATATATATTATATTATACCTAACTAACTAATCGATAGCTTTTTTTGCATCATCGTCATCAGGCCTCGGCTGTAATTATCAATCTAGGTATCGTCTCCTTCTTCATCAGCGACTTCTATCTCCATTATCCATAATATCTAGGTTGATAATGAAGGAGAGGATGGACGCGGTGGCCGAGGCTCGAACGGGCGGCCGGCTATGTACAATTGGGGTTGCGCATGCACTGACATGCGCATATAGAATCTCTGTTATAATAATACTATTACTTATACATCTTCACTTCAGTGTTTGTATGCTATTTCTTTGTCTGAATTAGCGTACAATATCTTTCTGCCTCATTCTCTATCTGTACATCTAACCGTAGCGTCTTTGGCTTCACCTAACGCGACAGTTATCTGGCGCGAAGAGGCTGCTCGGACTAGCCCTGGCTACATCGAGCTCCTCCTCCTCTTCTTCCTCATCTTCGTGGATAGCATCGCTGCTCGGTGAATGACTCATGGGCGAACCGCCACCACTGCTGTGAGAATGTGCGTGTGGCCTGTGATCATAGTGACCATCATCTTCATGTTTTATTCTCGACATGGACAAGTCTTCGGGTTCGGTCTGCTCGGGCAGGTCGAGGGGGATACCTAGGTTCAGCGGTAGTTCCGTGGGTGAGGGCAGGTGGCGCATAAGTGGGGCGTTTCTCTTGAGCGACGCCATCGGCTGTTTGCGCTGTCTGGTGATATTGCTCATCACAATGTCCTCGTTCATCACAACGTCCAATTCACGCTCATCTTCGAGATCATCACTGGCCAGGGATGGCGTGTTGCCTAGTTGAGTACTGACTAGGCTACTTGGCAGCATCGTCGTCGTGGCGATGGTGGCGCTGTTGGCGGCACATTTGTGATGGACCAGGTGATGCCGACGGCGGAAGCGCATCTCGCAGTTCTCGCACCTGAAGGGCTTCTCGTTCTTGTGGATGAGCAGATGGGCTTTGAGCTGATTGCTGTCGCTGAACTTGGAGGTGCAGAGCTCGCAGACGTACGGACGCTCGCCAGTGTGGACGCGCAGATGGCGGCGGAGGTTCGCTACCTGGACGAACTTGCGGTCGCAGTGGGTGCACTCGTACGGCTTCTCGCCAGTGTGTAAGCGCATGTGAGTTTTCAAGTGATGGTCACGAGTGAATCTGCAATCAGATAATTACGGTGATTAGTTATGCTCGTCAAGTTTTTAAACTCAAAATTCAACTTGAACTCCGATATTATCTCTCGAATCTAATACCAACATTACTATATCGCAAACTGTATCAACCAAAACAAATCGAAATCACGACATCGCGTCTTAATCCTTTATTTACTCGTCTATACATATAACATACTCGTATATAAACACAACCAAAGGCTTACCTCTTGTGGCAGGCGGTACACTTGAACGGCTTCTCGCCTGTGTGCGTCCTCTCGTGGTTCTGCAGCACGTGCTTGTATCCAAACGATCTGGCGCACACTCCGCAGGTGAATACCTTATCCCTAACATCCTTCGTTACCTGATCAGGACTGATGGTCTGACCCGGGGAACTAGTCACTTGTCCATCAGTCTTCAACGGCACAGCAACATTACTATCAGCCTTGCTGGTACCCTTTGGCGTGGCGCGTTTCTTGGTCGCGGTCTGTCCGGTCGCCTGAGCACCCGCCTTCTTTCCCGGCCTATCCGCACTGTTGCTCACCACGTTATTATTGTTGACGATGTTACCAGCTGCTGCGATGGCGGCTACTGCGCCGTTTGTCACGCCGTTTGGTGTGTGAGCTCTGGAGCCCTGGCTCTGACCGCTCTTGGAACTGAGAGCCGGGGACACCGGGCCCGGTTGCAGAGGCGAGGGTGGCGAGTTGACAGCTGTGGGCGCCCACCCACCGAAGAGAGCCTGGTGGCGGAACGAGTTGGCGGCGGCTAGGGACACGGGGTAACCCGCGGCCAGCAACGCGCGGCTCATGTGGCTGGCGGCGAGGAGCTGCTCCGGGGACAACATCGAGAAGGACGCCCGGGCGGCAGCGGTGTACACGCCGCTGAAGAGGTTCGCTGCTGCCGTATTGTTGGCGGCAGTGTTGTTGTTCGTGGCGTTGGCGTTGTTGTTGTTGTTGTTGAAGGGGGGCGAGCCACTTGATGGGGGACTCAACTGGTTGTGGTGGGAGTGCTCGGCCGACGAGGCCTGCTCTTGCTTGATGGCTAGGCTCTGGCTAGCTAGGAGTCCTGGAAATGGAGAAGCAGGGGGTTTGGGTTAGCTGCGTTTTGAAACAATTGCATTATTTCGACTTTAAGGTGCGAGAGAGAAAGTTAATTACGAGAAACTTAAGATATCTTTCGCGCTTTGCAGTGTAAACTCAAAGCGAAGTGAAGTGTTTTTAAGCTCTTTCCGCAACTTTAAACCATTGCTCTTGTATAAACCTTCCATAAATGACCATCGAATAAAATCCCTACACCTTTCCTCATCCATTACCTCAACACCTTACTAAACTACGAAACCATCGATACATACACACACGCTCGCAATCTTGCAATATCCTCTCTCACCTCTCATCATCACCCTGCCGCTAAAAAAGGAACCACATCCGAATCTTGCGCAAGTCTACCGAAAAACACTTACACAGACGAGCGACGGCGCGCCCGCTCGAGGTAGACGAAAAAGGCGCGAACGAACGAAAAGCTCGGTGGTTACGTTTTTCCTCTCGCCTCCTCTGACTTTCCCTCTCGCGAGTATGTATATATACATATACAGCAACACGTGAGAGAGGCAACAGCAGCGGCGGCTCCAGCTCCTTTCATTCATGCGCGCGCCGCTGCTGCTGCCGCCGGCACGTGTGTAGAAGAGGAGAAGGAGGAGGAAGCCCGCCGCCCACGCGGCGCGAGATCGTTTCGAGGCCAACGACTCGTATGTGCGTATGTATACACACGCGTGAGAGTGCACCGCGTAAATGAGAAAACGGTGTCGAGTGCGTTTTTCGGGACAATCTCGGCTCGGTGCAAGATACAAGTCTGTGTATATATGTATGTGTGTAAGGGGTGAGAGAGGAAGGAAGGAAGCGTCGTTTCTTGGCAACGGACTCCCCCGCGCTCGCGTCCTAATTGGCCGGCGGCCTGCGCAACCCCTTTGCTGCTGCTGCTGTGGCGTTATCGACTTTTTTTCGGAGAGCAGTGTAAGGTGTCGAACCGTCGGCTCATGGCGTCATGTGTGTATGTGTGTGTTAATATAAGTGATTGTACGTACACGCGGGACTGAGAGATTTTCTGAATGAAAATTTCGGAGTTTATATGTATGCATGAATGTAGCCGCGTGTACGTAAATATTATTGCGGGGGAATTGTAAATAGAGAGCGTTGCGTATGGGTTTAGAGAAGTCGCGAGTAATGTCGAATATGACTGGAATGCGCGATGGATTTTTGACAGAACACGGTTGTTACAGTATGTATATAGAAACTTGCGAAAAGCTAGAAAAGCATCTATGATAAGTCCTTCCGAGAACCTCGTTTATCTCTCTCTTATCCCGATAAGCGTTAAAGATACTACGGCATTCACACACTCGCACGCGCATGACTAACGAACTTTGCGCAAAGTCGAGCCGTCAAAGTCGCCCGCTATATACACGGTCGCCGCCTTCTTATCCTCGTTATGGCAACCGCGCGTCATTAGCGCACCACCACCCTAATTGTCATCCAAACTGCGCGAAGAAGGCCACGATGTTTACGCTATATCGATCGCCCATATGTGTATGTGTGTGTGTGTGTGTAAAAATGCGTATGCTTATTCGCAGCTCTCGCGGTTTTTATAATTGCGGAAAAATCTTGGCCGACGGGACGCAACGATTTTATCGATTTTTGAGAAGAGAGACAAGAGGGTTGCTGCTGGATGCGCGTTTGATCGATTTCTCGCCGACGGCGAGGGAAGAAGCGCGTTGCGAGACGGAGAAGAAGTGTGTATACAAGTTCGGAGAAGGGAAGAAGTGATGTGCGTTTTTTTTTGTTTTTTTTTTTTTGAGAGATTGTGTGAGCGGTGCGCGGTTTTTCGGTTGGGGGTTGCGTTGAGTTTTGGTGCGAGTTTCGGCGATAATAAATCGGGAGCGGAACGTTGCGATTTATGGAAGCGAGCGTGTACGTGTATCGAAGGAAGCCAAGTAGAAAAATGTGACTATCTAAGCTTTGCATTTATTCTACGAAGCGGATTGAGAAAGCTACGATTTCCCTTAGTAAAAACATTGTTCGCGATATTATTAAACTTTTCTTCTAATGCGTTTCTCGTGCGATACTATTTCCATCTAACATAACCATGTATCTCCAAATATTTCATATACAAGAGTAATCAAAAATGAACGGGCCCGGCGGATCGAAGCTTTAGCCACCCTCACCGAGGAACGCTATATCCGTGCTTTTCAGCTTCTCAAACGCAAACCCTACTGTACTTTCGCGCCTTAACCTTCTCTCTTCACGAGCGAATAAAAAAAAAGAAACTTATTACATGTAAATGTATAAGTAGTACGTATGTACCTGCGGTGATCTGAGCGTCTTGCATATACGACAGTGCCATTCTACGATCTTGCTGCCGTTCGTGTGCGTGTGTTGCTGCTTATCACTGAGACACCATATCCTCCCTGGAGCTCGAGGATCACAGTCTTCTTGCTTCCTTGATATATACGATGTATCCAAATTCCACGATACAATATAGATCATATATATGCTTGCTTGCAATGATCCACGCTCCTGCGCGTGTAATATGTGTGTGTATGTGTGTGTACACCGGTCACTGGCTTGTCGCACAACCGAAGCACTATAGCAGCAGCGGCGGCGCGCGTACTTATGTAGAATGCTACTTTGCGTAAAGTAAGAGAACGAAAATAAAAAAAAAACAGAACCGAACTCAGCAAAACAAAGCGGTTTCTATAACGCTCGCACACAGAACACCAGCGGTGCCTCTATCTCTCTCTCTCTCTCTTTAACTATAATCTCCTTCTGTCTGTCCACGAGAACTTAGGCATGTAAAACGCAAAAGAAGAAGAAGAACGTGAGATGAGCTATGCGAGGAGACTCAGACACAGTCCAAGCTACGACTGACGGATGTTAAGAACGTGCGTGTGCGGATTCATCCTCCTCCGGGCTGACCTAACCCAATACTGACTGACAGGAGCCGCGAGCCGCGGGCTCTATAGTGCTCCGAAACACCGCGCCCCCACCACTGATCCCTCGTCCGCTCTCTATCCCCACCACCGCTCGGTAGCGGCTTTATATACTACACTAGTTGTACGCAACCCTCCATCAGGGGGAGGAGCACCGGCGCGCGAGCGAGCGCGTGCGTATAGGGCGAGAGAGAGAGAGTGGGGATGCCGGAGTAAGCTTATATACACGCGGGGAGAGAAGTGCATGGACGGTGCTGCTGTGGCGGGATTCTTTCAAAGGAGCGCCGGGCGCACTTGTTGAGGGAGGAAGGAATACTGGTTCGCACTTGCGCGGAAATTTTGAGGAAGACAGAGATATAGATGAAGAAGGGCTGCACACTGTGTATATACCTGGAGGTTTATGATAGGAAGCGACGTAGAGGGGGCTGCAAGTGGTGGGCTTTTGGAACGAAAGTTGTTAAGTGAAAGTTATTGTTTGCGTGGGGCCGTTCAATTTATGCCCTTCGCTCATTGGGCGGTTTCACGCCCCTAAAATGGAATATTGTTTAAAAATCGTCTGAATAGATGGGAAAAAAATCTGCAAACGCCGCAGCGTCAACTTTTTTCTCTTACAATCTACAATAATTAACCCCCACGTCCATATGCGTATATACGCACACACTCGCCGCATCAACTTAAAGCAAACAGAAAAAAAAGAAGTCTCTATACTTCAAGATTTCAACGCTTCGCCGCTCCGCATCGATTGATGCGCTTACGCTCGCTTGTATTACGCACACGTGCGTCCCGTGCTTTTCTCGATCCTCGCTACCAAACGCCACATACTTCATCCTCAATTATTCATCTCTCTCATAATATATACGCGGAGCGCGCAAAATAAAAGCACGCTTGCGCCGCCCTCATGAATATATCGAGCAGCGAAAAAACCACGTGTCGCCGACGACGACGATGACGACGAAGGTATATAATTCACGCACGCGCGCGCGCGTCTCGCTCGCAATTACAAGCGCGTGCAATTTTTATTGCGCGTAATAAAGTTGTCGCGTGGCTATAATAATTGCAGCGCGTGAGAGGGATCGGAAGGGACGGGTAATTGATCGATTGTCAATAGCGTTAATTACTGCGCAAGCCCTGTGCGGAAAATTAAAATAATCGATGAGGAGAGCGAGAGTTGTTCTTCTTCTTCAACTTCGTTCTTTTTCTCTGCGCGAGGATGAAATCGGATTAATTACGGTTTATTGAGTAATGGATGGGTTGTCGATAGCGCGCGAGTTGCGTAACTTAAAATGTACGAACGATGCGTCGAGGAAGTTTGAAGTATACAAGAGTTTTATGAAGGACTCTGGTTTTGTTACATTTTCTTCGTTGAATTTGAGTTGATTAATAAAAAGATAATACATAGAATATTCTGTTTAAGATTCTTCAAAATTCCGATTGAAAAAATGAATCGGGAATCCCACAGACTTTTATTTTATCGCAACACAAAACCACTGTGTAACAAAACTCAACAATCCGCAGCCAAACTAATAAGGCACTAACGACCGAAAAAATAAAAGAAACGAGCAGTGTCGAAACATCAAAAATAATCTCAAGCCTCAAATCGTCGTACTTATATCCCACCAACGAACTACACATCAAATGCGTTTTTTACGACTTTTAAACATATTATATGGAAAAACCTCATTATAGCAGACGCTGTGCGGCACGCGCGCGTCTATATACCGCGTCCATTCAATATTGCAGAGATAGCGCAGCGTATAATCGATACATAACGCACGCGCGCCTCCGCGTACGCAGATGCATCAACGTGGCGGGCCGCGAGAGGCGATGCAACGCGCTGTAAAGAGTAGCGTGGGGTTTGAATATTGAAAGAGGAGAGGAAAATGTGGAGGGTAGTAGTAACATAGGAGAGAGTGGGCAGTGGATGGGAAAAAAAAATTGTTTTTTTTGTTAATGTGAAATTTATAGTTATGAGGAAAAATGTCAAGGGTTAGGGGTAATTAATTTATTAATAAATTAGATTTATATCATTCCGACGTGACGTTCTACTGAAATATTTTAAAGCTTGTTACCCTGAAATAAACACTGAGAAAAAAATTTAATTGAATCAATGAATATTTAATTACAATGTGACAATCAAATATTTCATTAGATCAATTAAATATTTTATCAAAACAACAAAATATTTGTTTTTAAAATGAATGTAACACAATATTTTATTATTTAAATAATATATTTAATTTATCTAATGAAATATTTGATTGTCACATTGTAATTAAAATATTCATTGATTTAATTAAATTTTTTTCTTAGTGAAGGCACTTCAAATTTGATAAAATAATTATATTGCTTCTTCACTTCGTACAATTCGACGAGTAAATCAAATACTAATGAATAAACGACCATTAACGTCCTCCCATTCCAGATAAAAATACCCACCATAATCACTATTTTTCCGCCCAAACCGCACACTCCACACATACTCTTCATAAACAATCCTCACCCACCTCAATAACCAATCCCCGAAAACCCCCACCCATCTCAAACTCCGAATTGAAACGTAATTTCCAGCGCTTGCACGCGCGCGCCACCATTTTTCATACCCCGATTTTTCCTCACTCGCTCTCCAGAAGTAGAGAGAAAAAAAAACCAGTTTCCACGAGGGGAGGATATATAAACCGCGCGCGGCTCTCTCTCACCTGCCTGCGGGGCGTGCGCTGAGCGCGTGCCCGGCGCGCGCGCGCGCCGTGCTTTAAAAAAGTCGAGAAGAGAGAGGGAGAGAGAGAGAAGAAGGTCTTTTTTGTGCGAGACATATAGAGAAAGAGAGTGGAAGCGTTGTTCGCGCGGTTGTGATTTTTCGGTGTGCGAGGCTCGTAGGGAGGGGAGAGAAAAAGGAGAGATTATTTCTGGAGTGGTTATTTGGGTGGATTTTGTTTATTTTCGGCCGCGCTTGATGGGGTTTATATTTTCGTGTGGGTTTTACGGGAGTGTTTAGTGCGGAGTGTATATATTTGTATTTGTTTGCGAGGACTATGGTGTTC
The DNA here is from genome assembly GCA_036365515.1 of Torymus aiolomorphi. Lineage (NCBI taxonomy): Eukaryota > Metazoa > Arthropoda > Insecta > Hymenoptera > Torymidae > Torymus > Torymus aiolomorphi. The sequence continues at coordinate 71,505,389 of CM070874.1, read as the reverse complement.
TGTTGTTGATGTAATGGTTATGGTGATTTGGTCATAGGAAAAATAAAAATGTATGAAATTTTTAGAATTATTTATTGTAAAATAATTCGGGCGATATTATACGTAATATTTTTTGCAATACGTTCTAAGTGAAAAAAAAACAGTTGAAATGTTTTTTTTTTCATGTTACGTCGTTACTATGCTTTCAGCGGCACTTCAACGCAGCATAGAAGTGCAGTTAAAAAAAAGCGTTCTATAGACACATTGATGTACGTACAATCGATGATCTGGTGCATTCATTGAAATCTCTTTCTCTCTCTCTTTTTTCTCTCCCATATATACGTTTCTACTATAAAAAAAAAAAAATGCGTATAGACTGATCGTTATTCAATACCCCACGTTACATCGATACTAAACTTTTCCAAAATCACTGAAATTATTTAAATTTAATCCACAGAAACACGCGGTAATTCCCCTTGTGCAACGACTTTGATTACTAATTAGCGAGGGAAGTTCTCTCATTCGCAGCACACGAAAAATTCCCCGCATCACGCGCGAGAGATCCGAGAGCTGGAATCACCTCGTCCGCCTCTCCACTTCTAATTCCTCGCTCAATGCTCCAACCAGAAGTCAACCCAGTCTCACTCTCTTCCCACCTCTCTCTCTCACTTACCCCCCACCACTTCAACTCTTTCATACATACCACCACCACCACCACCAGTAGCGCAGCGGCGTACATATCACAATGCCGACATTATTGGCCATCATTACGACGTCCAACCCTTACAGGCCCCGAAAAATACCTGCTCGGTCTGCGCGCCAGAACCCTTCTCTATCCCCTCTACGCTCATAACCCTTTTCGGCGAGAGAGTCTATATCGGCGCGTATACCTGCGATCGCGCGCAAGGTGCGGGGATTCCCCTTTAGCTGCGGCTGGTTGGATGCCTATAATGCGCACGGAGGATCGTAAGGGTTAGAGAGAGAGAGAATTGATGGCGCGCGCATTGTGCGCGAATGTGATGTTTTCGTGGGTGCGTGCCAAAGGCTGTGTGTATATATATATATATATATATATATATATATATATATAAGGCGATGCCTCGGGCGGTCTTTGTGTGAGGCGGAGGGGTCGTGTGAATTTTGTCGGGGTTCAGCGCGAGGTCTCGGGTTGATCGGGTGAAAGTCAAGGGGTTGGGTTGTCGATGATGATTGGAATGATTGAGGTGATCCATTTTTTACTTTTTTAATTAGTCGTGAATTTTTTTTTATTGAGTATATGACGTAATTGTCCGACGTACCTTTAATTGTTTAGAAAAATGCAAGGCTGACTGCTCTCTAAAGTTGAATTAATGAAAAAAGCACTAATTATTAGTTAAAATTGCTCCACCGTCGAATTAGTCGCTATTCACTAATGAAATAGTGAATATTCACTAATGAAATAGTGAATATTCACTACTTCTTAGTGGAAATATAATATTTCATTAGTGAATATTCACAATATTTAAAAATGGTAAAATTTACTATTTTAACATTATAATAATATAATGTTAAAATTCGGTTTAGCTATATTTAAAACTATTTATTAATGTTTTAAAAGTCGTTTTAGGATTAAATATTTCACTTTGTAGTTAAAGTTCAAGTTTTTCACCATAATAGATTTAAATCTTGGTTTACTATTATTATTGTATTATTATTATAATACTATTAAACACAACACTGTTAAAAGGATTTGCATTAAATTTAATGAACATGTAAATGAAGCAAATTTCAAGTATGTAAATTAAAACCAAATTAATGAAATTACCTGAAAATAATTGTACAAATAACTGAAAATTAATACAAATCTGCATTACAATTAAGGCAAATCTGCATTACAATTAATGCAAGTTTGCATTAAAATTAATGCAGACCTGCATTACAATTAATCCACATCTGCATTACAATTAATGCAAATCAGCATTACAATTAATGCAAACCTGCATTACAATGTATGAAAAATTGATGGAAATCTGCATTGTAATTAATGAAAATCCGCATTACAATTAATGCAAGTTTGCATTAAAATTTATGCAAATTTACATTATAATTAATGCAAATCTGCATTACATTTAATGCAAATCTGCATTACAATTTATGCAAATCTGTAATGTACTGTAAATGTACTGGAAAATTTCATCGCTGCACATTAAAAAAAATCCCGTAAACTGGAATTTCAATTGAATGCATATTTGAAATTTCTAGCAAAAGACGTTATACTAATAAAATTTTACTTGAAAACATTATTTACTTTGTTGAAAAATATTTTTTTTTCTTTTTATTCAACAAATTATTTTTTTATTTTGCGAAAATAAAAAATTTTTAGAAAATGTAATAGTGCTACACAGTTTGTAGTGGAAATTATTTATTTTGATTCAAATTTTATTATATATTTTGCTTACCTCACTTTTTTTAATTCCAGCAACAATGTTAATTTATGCATATAACTTTTTAATATTATAAATTTTCGCATTTTCATTAATGAACTTGTAACTTTTAATTAATCGCATTTTTATTATCGCAGAAAAAAACTTACATAAAATTTTCGACCTAACCGGGAATCGAACCCGCAAACCTTGGGTTACTACGCACGCACGCTATCCGTTATGCTATCGCTCGCTTGAAGAAGTTTGACATTTTCATCTACATAAGGTGCATTATCCATATTAATACAATTGATATTATATTTTGACTAACTAAAATATTAATGGCTTTTAAGAATTATTTATTTAAACAATATTTTAAGTAAACGAGTTCGATTTTATGTAAACTTAATTAAATTGATGTGAAATACCGACATAATTTTTGAACGTGTACATCTTATGCAAATACTAATAGAATTACTCAAAAAAATGTAAGAGTATAGTATTTACATATATGGAGCGCCTGACAATCCTGTTTTTCAAAAAAAAAAAAAAAAAAAATACTTAGAAATTATTTAATTAAATAAAAACCGCAATGCCGGTAAGTAGGAATCTGCATTTGTATAATTTTGATCTAGTTTTTAAACGAGCATATCTGATGGAAATGCTAATAAAATCACTCAAAAAAATTTCTGAGCATAGTATTTACATATACGGAGCGCTTGACAAAATTGTTTTTCTAGATAAACGTCTGAATATTAATTTCATTATTTAATAAATTAACTTTTCAAACATTGATTTGGCAAAACACAATTTTCACGCCCTCCGAACATACAAATACTATACTCAAAAAATTTTTTCGAGCGATTCTATTAGTACTGTCATGAGATATACTCTTTGAAAAATTGGATCAAAATGACAAAAATGCAGATTCCTACTTATTGACATTACAATTTTTATTTAATTAAAAAATTCCAAAACATTTATTTGGAAAAACACAATTTTCACGCCTTTCGTATATGTAAATACTATACTCAGAATTTTTCTGAAGCGATTCTATTAGTACTGTCATGAGATTTTCTTAAAATAAATTTAAACTAGATGCGATAAAAAATTTCTTTTTGATACTAAAATTTAAGACATACTTAATTGTAATTCAATGTAAATATTCATTAAAGTTAACACATTTCCTGTAAAAAGTATATAAATTTTATGTAGATGCATTAAATTTGTCTTGCTTTAACAGTAATCTCTTTATGCCCTTGCATAGTAGTATTTATGAAAATGTTTATAAAATTAAAAGAACAATAACTTAAATGTAATTCTCAGTACTGGAATAGACTTTCTTGTTATATGTCATGAAATTTCATGTAAAATTAGTTAAATTTTTAATATCATCACATTAATTTTAATGCACGTGAACTGTATTATTTATGCGGATGCCCTGGTAGAAAATAACCCAACCAAAATGGCTTAACTGCAACTGTTGGCTAATCTTTTTGGCCAACGAATAACAAAAATATTAACGAACGGTTGGCCAGTGGATGGTGAACTATCGATAATTAAAAGCATCGAATGCGTGGACTAGGTCTTTGGGGTGGCCGATCATGGACTCTTATAGGTGGTGCGCTCCGTAGTTTTATGCGTTAAGATCTCAGGGTGAATCTAATACGTGGCCCAGGTGTTCGGGGTAGCCGATGACGATGTATAGGTGGTGCACTCCGTAGTTTTTTGCATCTAGGTGTCGGAATGCATTCTATGTGTGGTCTAAGTAGTCTGTGTAGCCGATGACTGAGTCTAGGTGGTGCGCACCGTAGGTTTGTAGCTCTAGGTGTTGGAACTTATCGAATGCGTCGTCTAGGTGTTCTGGGTGACCGATTACGGAGTCTTGATAGTGCGCACCGTAGGTTTTTGGCTGTAGGTGTTGGATCTCATCGAATGCGTCTTTTAGGTGTTCGGGGTAGCCGATGACGATGTCTAGGTAGTGCGCTCCGTAGTTTTTTTGCATTTAGGTGTTGGAACACATCGAATGCGTGGTCTAGGTCTTTGGGGTAGCCAATTACGGAGTCTAGGTGGTGCGCACCGTAGGTTCTTGGCTGTAGCTTTGGATCTTATCGAATACGTGGCCCAGGTGTTCGGGGTAGCCGAAAACGATGTCTAGGTGGTGCGCTCCGTAGTTTTTTGCATCTAGGTGCTGGAACACATCGAATGCGCGGTCTAGGTCTTTGGGATAGCCGATTTCGGAGTCTAGGTGGTGCGCACCGTAGGTTCTTGGCTACAGGTGTTGGATCTTATCGAATACGTGACCCAGGTGCTCGGGTAGCCGAAAACGATGTCTAGGTGGTGCGCTCCGTAGTTTTTTGCATCTAGGTGTTGGAACACATCGAATGCGTGGTCTAGGTCTTTGGAAGAGCTGATCATGCGTTTAGGTGGTGCGCTCTATAGTTTTTTGGCTCCAAGTGTTGGAACACATCGCAAACGTGGTGGACGAGGAAAACTACGGAGAGCATTACCTAGACACCGTCATCGGCTACCCCGACCACCTAGACCACGCATGGAATGCATTCCGACACGTAGACGCAAAAAACTACGGAGTACACCACCTAGACATCGTCATCGGCTACCCCGAACACCAGGGCCACGTATTCGATGAGATCCAACACCTACAGCCAAGAACCTACGGTGCGCACTACCTAGACTCCGTAATCGACTACCCCAAAGACCTAGACCACGCATTCGATGTGTTCCAACATCTAGATGCAAAAAACTACGGAGCGCACCACTTAGACATCGTCATCGGCTACCCCGAACACCTAGACGACACATGGAATGAATTTCGACACCTAGATGCAAAAAACTACGGAGTGCACCATCTAGACTTCGTAATCGGTCACCCTGAACACCTAGACGACGCATTCGATGAGATCCAACATCTACAGTCAAAAACCTACGGTGCACACCACCTAGACTGCGTAATCGGCTACCCCGATCACCTAGACCACGTATGGGATGCATTCCGACACCTAGATGCAGAAAACTACGGAGCGCACCACGTAGACTTCGTAATCGGTCACCCTGACCACCTAGACGACGTATTCGATGAGTTCTAACACCTACAGCCACAAACCTACGGCCACCATTTTGCGAAGCTAATGAGCCATTTATTTGTATCAAGAAATCAATTTTCTTATTATAACATTTATTGGCCAACCGCAAGGCTTATTCCGTGATGAAATAAGCGGTAATTATTACCGACCATTGGTTAAATGGTTGGCCAAACCTTTGCGATTTGGTGAACGGATGGTGAACGGTTGGTTAGCATTTCTATCAAGGTGGTAAAGAAATTCCATGGATCGCTAGTCAAATGTAATGCTCAGAACTGGAATATCCTTTTTCATTTTGTCATAAAATTTCATGTAAAGTTTATTAAATTTTTAATATCATCACATTAATTTTAATGCACGTGAACTATATTATTTATGCGAATGTGAATGAAATTCAATGGATCGTTACTCAAATTTAATGCTCAGTACTGGAAAAGCCTTTTTCATTTTATGTCATGAAATTTCATGTGAAGTTTATTAAATTTGTTTCATATTCACATTAATTTTAATGCACGTGAACCGCATGATTTGTGTTTATGTACATGAAGTTTAAAGCATGGTACTTTAAATTTAATGAACATTAGTTGATTTAATTATTCGTATAATGTAATGAAATATTATGAAATGTAATTAAATTTCGTTATCTTCAACATTAATTTTAATGCACGTGAACTGTAATTTTTATCATCATGTTCATTAAACTTTGTGCATAAGACATTAATTTTAATTTACACTCGTAATTTTCATGCAATACAGATATTTCATGTACTCGTACAATAATTTCTATGTACAGGTACAATAATTTTAATGTACTTTCATTAATATTGTATGGATTTACATTAATTTTATGGTAGATGTGCATAAAATGATATTTAAGTTACAAATTCATGAAAATTAATGCACGAGTGTACATTAAAGGTGCATTAAATTTAATGATATTTTTAACAGTGAAGTTAAACTATTGTATATCGTACAAATATTTAAAATAATTTGCACTAACATCAGAGTAAAAGCAGTTTTCACTGCTATCTTTTATCACTAAAATTTGTTTAAAAAAAAATGTTCAAAAATCGCCATTTACAAAAACCTTTTGCAAAGTTTGTGTATTTCATTATTGCAGTATATGGTTGTACACGAGCGCCACTGAACGATGTTCGAACCGCCAATTCATCGTTTACTTAGGCTTTTATGGGTTGGTTACTCTTTTTCGATTTCCCTTTTCTCAAATGCAGGTTATTGGGGTTGTATGGTCGCACTTACTAATCTGCATGGGTTGGGACAGATAAGTGCCCTCCACCTTCACAATGTTCATGAAAATCCATCAGAAAATGCCACAATATTTACCCTTATCGAATTGTAGACCTGCACTAAAACTCCAAAGCCGGCGTAATCTCCGCAATTTAGAAACAATGAGTGCACACGCCCCGTCAATAAACCCGAGTCTGCATGAGGGCCGGCCCCATACTATGAATATAGCTCGAACTGTGCGAGTTCGATTGCTAAGATCTGCTCCATTTCTCACTGTCTGTCTTCCTCATCCAACGCTACTCTTTCCTATGGTCGAATTGGTGGTAAATCAACTCGGTAAAAGTATAACGGGAGTGACGGAACTGATGAATTCTGGTACGCCAATTGTCCTCCCGGCAAGAGGTTCAACTTGGTTAACCGAGTTGTATGATTAGCATTCATCGATCGGGTTAATTCGTTCGGGGCACGAGGCTGGAGATCCCGCATTGGCCTACAATGCAGCATTAAATTAACTCGGAAGCGAAACACGCTGGTAGATGGAGTTGCGGCGAAAAAGTGGCGCCATGCTTCAAGGGTCCAGAAAGAGGAAGATGGAGATAGGTAGGAAGAAAGGTAGCCAGACCTGCGAAATGAATCCAATTACATTCGGGTCTCGATGGCCATTGGGCCTGGGGTGTCGAACGGATTTCTTGGAATGTTTCTGAGATTACCTAGAAATCTGAGAAAATTATATGAGGATATTAAATTGGGGTTTTATGGCCAGGATGGCCGGACAGATGCACGTTGTAACATTTGGTTTTGTTCACTGTTAAATTCAAGTTACTTTTCCTGTAAAATTAAAAGTTCTGCAAACAATTTAAAATGAATTTTACACTTTTAGTTAGCTTGGCAAAAAAAATTAAAAGCTCCGTTCACCGCTACTTGTTTTAGTCTCGAACCAGCTAATTTCACCTAGCATAGCGTTGGTGCTGAATTTTGGCCTTTCTATTTGGCCTTTTGCTTTACGTTTACTGCCGCTATTCGCAGTTAAGTGTTTAACAGCTCTCATTCAGACTCAAACTTGTTGATTTTTTGAACTTTAATGATTTTTCATTAAGTTCGTGCCGCTTAAGTGGATTTTTAAATTCTTCACCATTGTTGAAATTGTATAAGTGATTTAGGCGCATTTTTATGTTATTTTGTGCGATTTTTATATTTGAACATAATTATTAACCATTTTCTATTGTAATTTTGCCATTAAAAAAAGTTCACTATATTTTTTTTTAGATTTTCCTAGTTTATTTGATTTTAAAAAGTTATGTATTTCATTAATATATAAATCAATTTAAGGTTCCAAAGTTACCATAGTTTGTAAATAACATTAATCTAAATTTACTCAGTATATTATATTTGTTTAACGGAATAACTATGAAAACGTACCAAATTTTTTCGTTTGTTATTTTGAGAGCTTTTGTTCGATCTATTCCAAACAATTTTCCAAACTTTTTTTTTTATGTTGAATAGAATGTATATCAATGTATGAAATTTCGGACAGTGAAATGTTATATACGTAGGAAATTGTAAAAATGAAAACCAACTTTAATGACTATTACTATAATAAAATAAAAACCGCTGCCAATTCATTGGCCCGTAGCTTCCTCAACCGTAATTTGTTGATTCCTTTAATTAATTTTTAATAACAAAATTTATAATTTTTTAAAAAACTTATTGCATAATTATAATTAAATTCATTTATGAATATTAAAAATTGTTAATTTTTAAATTTATTTATTTATTTATTTATTATTTATTTATATCAAATTTATATAAATTTTGAGCTGATAAATAAAGTTATCATTTGAAATAAAAGTAAAATATCTATATTTTATAATAAAACAAATAGCTATCAACTTGTTATTAATTTGTTAGATCCGGCCGGAATACACACTACTCTCTAAATTCGAATAAGTGAAATTCACTTATAATAAGTAAATAGTCGTGCACTTATCGAATAAGTGGACGACTATCTACTTATAATAAGTGAATATTCACTTATTTGAAGTGAATTTCACTTATTCGAATTTAGAGAGACCCCGATCGGAGCACCACCTACTCTTATACTATTTTAATTATTCATCAGCTTTGAATACTTAAACTCAAGAATTCAATCTTGAAAATTCAAACATATTACATTTTCACGCCAATACTATATACTTTTATAATATACTGATGATAACATCATTGTAGTTATGAGTTTTTTAAAAAAAAAACACATTTTTGTTTTTGATGATAACTAAAGAACCGTGATAGATAGAACATTAATTTTTTTTTGAAAATATAGGTATTTTAATTCTCTTTCGAATGCCACCCACCCCATTCAGATACATATAGCTGTTCTCGAGAAATTACGATTTAAAAAAAATGTCAAAAAATTTTTAACCTCAAATATCTCTAAAATTTATTGACCAATCATTTTGCCCAAAGAACTCGATCGAAAACTATAAAAAATCTACCTCTAAAAGGAATTTTGAAGCCATTAAGTCAATTTTACTCTTGTAATCGTTGGACATACAAAACTGATTTTTTTCATTTTTCAATTTTTTACTCAAAATCTAGCCTACAGAATGTTTATCAAATTTTAACAGATTATAGCTATTTATATTCTGTATTATCATGATTTTTCTCAAAAAAATTGACCGTTAAGTTTAGGAGTTATACGCTTCTAAAAAAAAACACGTTTTTGTTAATAACAAAAGAACCGTGATAGCTAGAAACTTTTTTTTTTTTAGATAATATAGGTATTTCGATTCTCTTTCAACGCTACCCATCAGATTCGAATAACTCGATCCTATCATTAAAAAAATCAAAAAACAGTTTTGAGAAAATCGAAAATTTGAAAAAAAACAAAAACGCATCGTCCCAATCAAAAAACGGATTTTTGACCCGCCATCACGCAAAAAAAAACAAAAAAATGAGACCTGTCCGGTCAAAATCGACCGAGTGGAAGCTGAGATCCAGGCGTACACACACACACACACACACACACACACACACACACACACACACACACACGCACACACACATACACACACACACACTAACTCCTAAACTTAACGGTCAATTTTTTTTGAGAAAAATCATGATAATAGCTATAATCTGTTAAAATTTGAATACATTCTGTAGGCTAGATTTTGAGTAAAAAATTGAAAAATGAAAAAAATCAGTTTTGTATGTCCAACGATTACAAGAGTAAAATTGACTTAATGGCTTCAAAATTTCTTTTAGAGGTAGATTTTTTATAGTTCTCGGTCGAGTTCTTTGGGCAAAATGATTAGTCCATAAATTTCAGAGATATTTGAGGTTAAAAATTTTTTGACATTTTTTTTAAATCGTAATTTCTCGATAACGGCTCTATGTATCTGAATGGGGTGGGTGACATTCGAAAGAGAATTAAAATACCTATATTTTCAAAAAAAAATTAATGTTCTATCTATCACGGTTCTTTAGTTATCATCAAAAACAAAAATGTGTTTTTTTTTTTAAACTCATAACTCCAATGATGTTATCATCAGTATATTATAAAAGTATATAGTATTGGCGTCAAAATATAATATGTTTGAATTTTCAAGATTGAATTCTTGAGTTTAAGTATTCAAAACTGATGAATAATTAAAATAGTATAAGAGTAGGTGGCGCTCCAATCGGGGTAGCGTGTAGTGCAGTATGTATTCCGGCCGGGTCCAACAAGCTGTGGGTTAGTCACGAATCCCGCAGTACTGCATAGACGCCTACACTGTGCGGTGCGTCGTGCGTTGTGCGTATATATAAGGGATTTTCTAGTGCTTTGATAATTTGTCGCCATATTGGAAATTATAGGAAATTATATCATAGGAAATTATGGATTAGTTTGTCCCCATATTGAGAAATATAGCATTTATCTTTTCTTCATGACATCGATATAAATTTGATATAAATAAATAATAAATAAATAAATAAATTTAAAAGTTAACAATTTTTAATATTCATAAATGAATTTAATTATAATTATGCAATAAATTTTTTAAAAAATTATAAATTTTTTTATTAAAAATTAATTAAAGGAATCAACAAATTACGGTTGAGGAAGCTACGGGTCAATGAATTGGCAGCGGTTTTTTAATAAAAATAAAGTTATTGTCAGGAAAAAAGCTTGCCATCGGATTGACAGTGTATACCATTTTTTTTTATATTTAGGATGGTCTAGAGAACCAAAAAACCTGATTTGGTGCCTAAATGGCTACTTCTTACACAGCACAAGAAATCGAACGTCACGCAGCTTGTTTAAAAAAATAGTATGTGAAATACGTGCAATATTTTCTACCATCGCGTGACAAGCTTTATACTCATCGAAAAAATACCTGCTTCTCGCACAACCTAGTTATTTTTGGTACCGAGTTGTTTGATATTTTCCGTAGAATATTGGTGATATTTAAAAATTAAAAATTCTAAAACTGCTGTTTCGACCAAGAGAACTACCTTAACCGTCCATCTACTGGTTTAGTCACTCTATGCATTCTTTGCTCGATGCGGTACATAAGACTGTCATACATTTACTATAACTTTTTATTAATTTGATAATCCAAGAGTCAGTACACTGAGAAAAGTGATTCTTTGTGCCAAATGACATTCATTAACTGTTAAGAAATATTCATTTGGGATATAGTCAATTGAATATTCATTAACAGTTAAGAAATGGTTATTTGAAATCCATATACTACCGCTGCGCTGGTGTAGTGCTCTACAGTACTTCTAAATAATATGTTACTCGTACCTCAGGTGAATCACATAACTTGTGAATGCAAAATAAAATTGTTTTATAGAATACATTCCAGTTCAAATATATACAACTAAATAAAGTACGAAGATTTCAATACTAATCGTGATTGCAACGTGCCTAACCTACCTTTTTAACTACATCTCGGAAATTCATATTTCTTAACTGTTAATGAATGGGGAATTTGTACCAAACATATAAGTTTTTCGGGTCATAAATGAATTATTTCTTTGTAGCAAGGTATCACTTTTCTCAGTGTATATGTAAGGTAAAAGTACCAATGAGTAACTAGTACCCAATACGTAACTATTTCTCGACATAATATTTTATATTAAGCAATACACAATAGTAACTGGGCTGGTTTTTTTTAAGTATAATTTTGAACAATGCAGTCATTCAAAAATAAAATTATTTTATAAAAAAATGTAACTTTTCATAATTAAAAACATGTTCAAAATATCGTTGTTTCGGAAGTTAGAAAACCTTGGTCGCCTCTAAAGACTTCGCTAAGAAAAAGACATTCGTTCATAAGACAATCGTTTCAAAATATATCTTTGTTTTCCATGTGAAAAGGTTTTTTAGAATCATAAATACTTTTAAAATGAATAAAAATTATGTGTTAATAATTAAAACTATTTTTTATTTTAAAACATTCGTAGTTAGGTATTGGGATGTGACAATTACGTCTTACCCAATAAGTAACTAACCGTCTACTTATTGGGCATTACGGCCACGGTCACGTGTACCAGTACGTAACTGTACTCTTTTTGCGTGAATTAAAGTACAATAAACCAAGTATCTTACTATAAATTGTAGATATAATCCTTCTAATGAATTTGATTTCATTCTTATTTATGTCTTTTTCAAATTTATTGAACCTTTTTACAGTTGCAATGATTAGCAAACCTAACCTCACTTATAATTTCAGGATCATTTAAAATTTATAGTTAATGTACTAATTGAAACGAATTTATAATTAAAGACACAAACAATGATGATTTGTTAAATATAGCCTTATAGAGGGAACATGGACATATTCAGAACATTCACATCAGTCTGAATTAGCAAAGAGTTCAGTTACGTAAACCACTCAGAGTCTCCTTTCGTATTTCTGTGCTTTTGAATTCAACCGAACATGATGTTTTCATAGAAATGGGTATTGCTTACATAAATATCACTTCATTGATCAAAAATATTCATTGTAATTACACTTTATTATTAAAAATGTTTTATTTCTTACAGAAAAGCATAATGGTGCTAACTTACATTAAGCCTTACAAAAGCAGAGACAAATTGAAAAAATTCAATCTGAGAATCACCGGTCACTGATAAAGTTAATGTGGTAAAAAAAGTGATTCATATAATGGTAGTGCAAATAGTCCAGAGCTCCCTCATGTTCTTTCGAGTTTAACCGAGCCTGATTTTTTTACAGAAAAGGTATTTTTACTTATGTATTTAGTCTATCGATATATAAATTTTCTAATTAAACCAGACTCTACTACTCAAAATATTCTTTCTTACAGAGTAGCTCAATGATGCCTGTTTAAGCCAAGCTAAAAGCTTTATAAGAAATATTTTTAGCAGTAGAATCTGGTTTCATTAGAAATTTATATATCGATAGACTAAATACATAACTAAAAGTACCTTTCTCTATAAAGAAATCAGGCTCGGTTGAACTCGAAAGAACATGTGGGAGTTCTAGACTATTCGCACTCCCATTTAATGAATTTCTTTTTACCATATTAACTTTATCAGTGACCAGTGATTCTCAGATTGAATTTCCTCAATTTGTCTCTATCTTTTTTGTAAGATGTAAGTTATAGCATCATTATGCTTTTCTGTAAGAAATAAAACATTTTTAAAAATATTGTTATTACTTTGAATATTTTTGTATCATTGAAGTAATATTTATGTTAGTAAGCTTTTTTATCCAATTTACTTTCATTTTATTAAATTATGCTATTAATAATTACTTTGCCCATACGAAATAAAGCTTGACAAACATTTTTTTTAAATATGAAACAAGTAGTTATTTATTGGGACACAAAAATTCGTACTATGGGTCAAGTGTCTTTGGTTAGTTATTTACTGGGACAAACGCACTCTTCGTTATTTTCACTTATTTTATAAATTTTAGTACGAAAATCTAACTGTTTCGTACTGTAATTCATAAAGTATAGCAACTATTTATGAAATATAAAAGAAATTTTTAATTTACAAACGATTTATCCATGTAAATTCAGTATAAATCCTCACGGCGATCTTAACTGGTTACTTATTGGTACTTTTACCTTATAACAAATATATACTAAAAGGAACATAACCGTCGATACGACTTACTGTTAATAGCTAAACCCCATAAAAATGTTGCATTAGATCGATTTTACATCCTTCTTTGCAGTGAAATTAAGTATAGATTTGAAAAATTATTAGTATTAATTAAATAAACTACAATTTGGCCATCTTCAGGCAATCGTCCATCTACTGGTATAGCCACCTTAAACAATCAATGTTCAAACATCCTAATCACCAATTTTTCACTTTTCTAACTGCATCTTCTTCCATGCTCACATTTTCTGCTCCAGAATTCTAGAATTTGAGAAAGTTTCGAATCCTTGCAACCCCGTCAAGCGTACTTTTGCAAAACCGTTACGTCCTTTGTATGCAAAATAATAAAAATAAACCTTGAAAGCCAGGACCAATGCCTTTTACTACGCGCACGAAAACACTAAACCGGCTACCATCTGGTGAAAAACTGCTAGTCGTCCGCATATAGTCGCGTCTTGCGTAAAGCGAGCTCGCGAGACACAGAGACAGAGATGATTTAAAAACGTGACGACGCCAACAACGAAAGTTGGCCCACCGTAGCCGGGCCCCCCTGCAGGAAAAAGCCTCGGGGATTTCCATTCGACCTCACTGGGAACAACGCTGCAATTATTATATTGTTATTACACATTACGAGGGAGCCCTCTAAACGACCCCATCGTAAAACGATAGATTTGACCCTCTTTCTTTCTCTTTCTGTCTTTGCGAGTCTCTTTTACTCAAAAATCGGCGCACAGCAGTAACAGAAGGGCACAGGGCATCCCTCTCTACCTATGTAGGTAGGGAACGGTTGTTAATTTCCTATATTGCGATATTTTCGTCAGTTAGCTGTTTGTATAGGGAAAAACGTCGCAGGCGTGCGGCACGCTCCAGTTAGGCGAGCGCGCGTGTGCGGCGGGAGTGGAAGGAGAGCGGCTACGGGCCCCATAAACGTAGCCGGGCCTTTTATTGTATATATGCCGGCCAATCAGGTATAGAGCGGGAAATATAGGTTGCCTTTATGGTGAGACCTTAAGGAAAATGGATTTTTGGCGACTTAACGAACGCACTCGCTCGTAGGGAACACTTTCCTCGTTGTCTTTTTGGCTTGTGCTGGCCCGAGTGAGACCGAGACTTCTTGGCTTCGGGACAACGTGGCGGCTGTTATGGTTCTTCTCCGAGGTATAGCCACGAAGATTGGCAGATATTGCCCGTTATTTCTTTACGGCTTTTTTTTCTCTCTGTTTCACGCAGCCTTGTGATGCTGCCTTGACTTTTTGACTTTTCGACGACAGCTACCGTTATAATAGGGGGAGGGCTGTTTTGGTTTTTTACGGCGGAAGATGATGCCTGGATGATAGGTGCGATTGTTGATTCCTAGCGGTTTTTTTTTTTTTTTTTTTCGGGTAAACATCGTTTGCTCGGTTGATGGTCGGAGTGAGAAGTTGGTTATTGGGGGCTTTTTTAGTGGGTTGTATTTCAATGAAGTGGCATCTGTTTGGTTTTAGGGATTTTCGAGAATATAATCAAGCTGTTAAAATGTGCTCTGAACAAGTGTTTTGTTGTAAAATAAATGAAATATAAAAGCCTGAAATTTTTATGACATTTATTATAACATTACTATTTGTGTAGAAGAAAATCATTGAAAAAGATGTGAAAAAAACATTTCATTTAAATCCCAGCGATGTGGCCTAGGAACGTTCTACATAAATTTTCGACGAGTTTTTTTTATGCCTTTCAACGCTCACATTTAAACTGTTATAACTTTTAAAAATTTTTTAATTTAACATTTTAAAATTTTAAATTGACCACTTTTGAGAACGCGAAAGCGGATATTTTTTGTAAATTTCCATATATATATTTATAATTTACAGCGATTTACTAAAATTCTTTTTTGTATAAGATATTTTATGAACAAAAATAAACTATCCTTTCGAAAACTCTTACAAATCATCCACTTTTCCTAATGAACTGTGCACAACGTCCATATCATTTATTCAAATCACCCGCCCTCATCCAAAAAAATTAACACGATAATCTACCCAAGAAAGAGAGGAAAAAAGATAAACCCTTACCTCGTAAAACTTGTCTTACAATAAAGTCGCATTTACCGGAAAATTACGATAACGCGCACGCGACACTCGAAAATACGACACGCGTATAAAACACGGCCGACAAGACACTCCGGGGCGCAGGAGAAGAAGGAGAAAAAGAAGAAAAAGAGAGCCCAGCCTAGGAAAATCTCTCTTTCTCTCGACAAAGAGACGCGCGACGTAAATACCCCGGCGCGCGCCGTCAAATCACGGAAAATCCGTAGTTAAGGGGCTGGCCTTTATATATATCCGCGCGCTCTCGTGTGCGTATACGTGGATGCGTTTTTTTGCCACCCCCGGGATCACGTAAAGCAATCCTTAAGCCGGGCGCGTGCGCGAAAAAAATCTCGAAAGTGGAGTGGAAGGAGGGATATATAGAGCCTGAAATAGGTGGAAAAGTGGTGGATTTAAATCGTCGACGCGGGCTCTTTTTCCGGAAATACGTAGGAATTAAGATGATTTTTAGTTGATGGGTGCGAGGGCGCTACAGTTACTTTTTTTTATGCGCGATTTATTTTTGTGTAAATATGGATCTTGGTGGGTTTTCGTTGCTCGAGATGGATGTTTTGCCGTGAAAAAAAAATTTGCAATGACGATCTACGTATAAAAATAAAATAACTAAACATTATATTGTTGGCATGGTGTGGTTTGTGCACATAAGAATTATGCACATATTTATTATGCACACTTTAGCATTGGAGTATACACATAGATATAGATATACACCAATGCTAAAGTGTGCACAATAAATATGTGCATAATTCTTATGTGCACAAACCACACCATGCCATATTGTTAGTAGGTTTAAAAACAATTTTTTCATGCTGTTTTTAATAACAACGATTTCATAAAGAGACAAATCTGTCTCTTATTGTAACTAAAAAATAGAATTTTTTTCAACTCCTCTTTCTTGCTACACATACATAGATCTCCAATGATTTTTAAGTAATTTTCAACATAACATTGCCGACCGCGTAACTTTTCATATTCTTACGCACGAAACCCCCTCCAACAAAAGATTTAACCTAAGAAATCCATCTAATCCAGGCAAAAACTAGCGCTCACTCTCAACGGCAGCGCTCGCATCGCGCAGTGATCTTGATCGGCTGACAGAAGAGCCATAGCAGACGGTTGGAGCGATTTTTTTGCATCGCTCTGCGGAGGAAAAAAGTCTCTCGCGTTGTCGAATGCACATCCCCCGTTAGACAATCGGAGAAAAATTGCGCCGCGCTCGACGAGACGTGATGTTTGACCGTTGGCGCGGCGCAAAAAAGCCGATGAAGCCGATAGCAGAGCACTGGGCACACTTTTTCCCCGGACAGTTTTTTTTTTTTCTTCGTTGTTTTGCTCCAATCGCCTCCATTTAAATCGATACGGGCTCACCCTCGTACGCGCTCGGAATAATTGAAATTGTATGTACGAGCGCGAGATCGAGATCAATCGGCGAGTGATATCTGACAGATGTGTCTATCTCTCTCTGCATAGTTTGCCTTAACGGCGCTGTGTCTGTGTGTGCCTTTTAATTTTTTGTACTTCATTTCACTGAAATGAAAATTCGTTGGCTTTTTTCTTGGTTGCGACTTTGAGGAGATCGGGACGGAGAATAGATTTCCGCGGACGTATGACGGGAACTTTTTTTCTTGGAGTTTTAACGATTTTGATGCTTCAGTGAGTCTATTTTGGCTTGAGAGCAGTGTTTTTTTACACATTACTGGCTACCTTTGATAATTTTACGTTTGTGTTTGTAAATTGTTTAATAATGTAGTTATTAAATTGGTGTGAAAAATGTGATGATCTAATAAAATTAAACACGAGTATTATAAAATTTTGTTGTTCATTTTTTATTTCATTACTTTTTAAACAAATAAACAAATAAAAATAATTCATACATTCAAATATTAATTAAGAGCTTTTATGTGAAATAGCTTGTTACATCATACAATAATATAGAAAACATCAGATATATCTAATTCCAAGAAAAAGAAAAAAAAAATTCCTGTATGATGTTACGGGCTCATAGCCGAAAAACTTACTAATATATTAGTAAATAATCAACTTCTACTGTAAACGATTCCTTTCATAAATTTTATCAACCGGCCATTCCTCGAAACTTTTCCCGGTAAACTTTTAGCATACCAACTTTATCAATCACTCAGAAAAACATTGGCGCACTATCTCTCTCTCCTTTCTTTTATCATTCTCGGAACATCCTTTGACCACGCGGCGTCCTTAGTCACTAATGGCTTAAATTCGAAATCTCCGCTGATTAATTCATTTTCTCAACTCCGCCACTGCACAAACAAGCCAAGGAAATCGTATGTAAGATCCTCTAATCGTCTCAAAACTCATCGCCTCGGACGTCTTCATTGTTCTCGTAGTGATCCGAAAACTATATGTTTCCACTTAAACTATACACATCCACACACACGCACACAACAATCGAAATCCTATCTCTCTCTCTCGCGTTCTCTCGACTATTTCATCATTGTTTAACGAGATGCACTCGCACAAAAAAGGCTACACACACACGCACACGTGTAATCTAATCGGCAATAGCCGTGCGGCTATTATTACAGAATCGAACAAAGCCGCCGGGAGCCGCCGATCGCTAATCGCTTTAGAATAAACGTCATTTATCGCGCGCACACACACAACCCTGCGGTGGCGAGCGAGGCTCTCTCTAATTACGACGACAATACACTCGTGCATGTGTATCTGTATGCGCGAGAGGCCCCGCAGCTACTTTTCGTGGATAGAGAGATTCGAAAAACCGTGAAAAGAGTACGTTGAACTGTGCGCGTAACCGGCCATTATCGGCCCGTTTGTTCGGGGATTTCTGACTTTGTGAAAAACAAACGGCGCAGTGTATTATAAGAGTCGTTTCTATTATTTTTTGTTTCTTTCTCGAGCGCGATTGTCGGGAGAAAAGCGGCTATGGAGGTATATATATATAGTGGATGGGAGAACGATGATTGCGGGGTCCGGACTTTTGGGGCGATCGACGCGGTCGTTGTTCTTCTCGGTAATTTCAATGGATATGTTTAATCAATGGCTCTTTGAGGGATTTTCGAGTCAATTGGACGAGAAAACGTTTGAAATCAAGAAATTAATTGCAGAAAGAGTAGGTTTAAGGTATTGGGGGATCGTTTTGGGAAACGATATATACCTTTATACAGATTCGTCGTATCATTATATTTTTTATGTGGAAAATATCGATTGTATATTGTCGTTTATAGAATGGATTAAAATCAATAATTATTCTATAAGAAGAGCCTTAAATAATATAAAAAGTATCCAATACATTGGTAAATAAAATAAGCTTCTATGATTTATTTTTTAGAATATGCAGTTTTTTAAAACTTTTATATACGAAAATTTATTTTATTCCATACTTTAGCATACGGATGGACAACTAGAATAAATTTTTCTAAAAATTAAGAAGGCAGTCAACTGTAACTATTACTAGATATTTCGTTCCACCCCGATTCTCCCTTTCCCTTCTAAAATAACCCCGCTCGCGTATTCTCCCTTTCCCTCTCTGGCAAAAACCCTCTGCATAACACCCATAATCACTAAATTAAAAAATAGCAAAGCCCGCAAAGCTCATTACAACCGTCCTCCTCCTCTCCACAACTCTTCCCCAAAAAATCATACACCTCGCCACATGTCCTCGGCCTTGGCAAAAACCCGCTCTCTTTCACTCTCTCGCGCGCACAGGTTGCCTCAAGAACGGTCACGGGCGACGCATTGAAAGAGCGCTCGCACGCGAGAGCGACCACCGGCTTATTATCCAATCGTCTAATTATATCGGGGCCCGATACACTTCCGAATGGCGCTCTTTCTCTCTCTCTCTCGCGTCTAATAATAATAGCCGAGGAACGGGGGCCTTTCGTTCTGCATTAATTCGTCCGGACCATGTGGCGTGCGAATAGAGCGCCAGCTGGTCTAGGAAAGAGAGAGAGTGAGATGCGCCGAGTTGCGTCTGGCCGCCTCGCGTGGTATATATATAGGCTCTCTCTCTCTCTCTCTCTCTCTCTCTCTCTCTCTCTCTCTCTCTCTCTCTCTCTCTCTCTCTCTCTCTGGCTATATGTGGCCTTGGACCCCTTTTGGTGTCTCGCGATTTTCAGACGCTTTTTTTCGGCTGGAAGAAAGAGTCGCAGACGGCCGCGAGGAGAGCTTGACAATGGGAGAGACGAGGTGGCGATGAAGAGAGAGAGAGAGAGAGGAGAGAAGCCCAGGTGTTGATTTGCGAGGAAGAGAGGAGAGAGAGGCGGGATTATGCACGCGACGATGGTTTGCTTTTTTGGGGGTCGGGCGCGTCGCGCAGTGCATATGTGCATCTATAAGTCTTTTTTATGAAGGCGAGGAGAGAGAAGGTTTCTGGTAACAATTGGAGTATAGTCGTGACTGCGGAATAATAAAAGTATAGCAATTTCTAATGCACTGTATGAACAATTTTTTTTATAGTAAAAATAATTGTAAATTTATAGTAAAAATTGCTATTTCGCGTCAGACTTTGCGACTTTTACACAAGTTTTTGCTACAAAATACCTATTTCTTATTGGTATAGAAGGAAACATTTATTTTCAATGTTATTATTTTCAGAAATAATTATTTATTCATTTGTTTCATTTATTTATTCAAAACCATTATTTAAAAAGTTACTGTTCACTCTTTCGAATTACCTTATTCCAATAAACTTTTCTTTACCATCACATCATTTCAAACATACCTTTTTCACCCACATCCATCCAAAAAACGCAATCCCCATCCCCACTCCACTCCCTTATGCAAACCAACAAAGCTCCAACTTTCCATTCCCTTCCATCCCCCCTCTTAACCCCCCGCGCGAGAGGTGAACGACACGCGGACAAAGCTGTCAATCGCGTGAATTCAATGCAATACTCGATCTCAAAAATCGCCCTCGCGTAAGTATACAGAGCGTCTGGAGGTGACGGGGCGACGCGCGCCGGTCCCTTATACACTCGCGTGCGACCGTGGATTAGGATTAAGGGAATCAAAGACAGAGGCGGAAGTCCGTTTGATGGCTTTCTCTACGCGTTACACGGCCCTTCGCGGTTTATGGCCCGGGAAGGCCGGAGAGGGTTTTGTGATTGCGCAGGGAAGAGAGAGTGGGAAGAGGAGGATGAAGAAAAAGGTTGGTATAACGTGAGGGTGGTGGATGGGTATTTTGGAAATATTGGAATTTGTTGTAGAGAAGGCATAGGGTATATTTTTTTTTTGTTGTAATTTTTATTTTTAGAATCAAAAAAGATTTTGCTTCCTCCTAGAGGAAGCTTTTTAATAGTAAAATTTTAACTATCAACTGATGAGAATTTTTCCATCGGTCTTACAGTCTTATAAATTAAATTAAAATAATTAATATTTATGGCAGTCAGATTACCCTTGTTTATAATCACCCCCGCAGAATCTGAAATGAAAACTTAATTAAAACCTGGAAAAAAAAAACTTTATTAGCAAAGGACTATCTGACTGCCCCCCACCACCAAATTACCCAATTGCCCAACGTTTCGAGTCCGCTCCGGCTCCTCCTCAGGGACTCAAATTTAATAGTAAAATTTTAAGTTTTTTACGTTTGTAGGTATGAGAATCAAAACTCACAATTCATTTATGCCAAAAGTCGTAACCTATAAGAAAATCAGTTTCCTTCTTCATATTAAAATTATTTTACACTCGCGCGACATTTTCCACCATTTATTCATACCAAAAACATCCTTCGCCATGGTCCCCAAAATATTTACAAATCTATCTTGAAACCCACTCCATCCATATACCCCACCACGAACCCCTTAATTCCATCCTAATTCCCGGCCCATCAGCACTAAACTCTCAATCACCTCGAAAACAAAAA
Source organism: Torymus aiolomorphi (assembly GCA_036365515.1). NCBI lineage: Eukaryota > Metazoa > Arthropoda > Insecta > Hymenoptera > Torymidae > Torymus > Torymus aiolomorphi. Next base: position 71,483,598 of record CM070874.1, on the reverse strand, counting down.
AAAATCACCAAACCTCCCCGTCCGACAAAAAATCTCTTCGATCAAACTGTCACTGGGCGCGCGTGCACGGCGCTCACCCATATATATACAACCCCTCTGCCCCAAAAATGTCCGAACCACCGTGTAGGAATCGCGAAAAACGGGGTTACACACCCTCGTTTCCATTTTTCTTCGTACGTATGGGTGGTCGTTGGGATCTTTGTTTCTGGCGGCAGCGCTTGCTCGTGTTTTTTTTTTTCGGGAAGTATAGCGCCACTACTGGGTAATCGATGATGGGGTCGCGCGTGGAGGAGTGAGCGATCGGCTATATGGACGACGGGGATTGGCAAAGGGATCTGCTGGGCGCGGTGCGGGTTGGGGCGCAGGGGGGGAACGGGTGGATGGTGGATTTTTTGGGTTCTGTACATAAACTGAGAGAAAAGTTTTGGAAAAATTACTGTACTATCTCGTAAAGCTACGAGAGACTGTAAAGACCCAAAAAATTGTCATATTTTATAGTAAATTTTACAATAGAGTGTAGTAAACTTTCCTATATTTCTGGTAAAATTTCTTATAAAGTATGATAATTTTTTGGGTTTTTACAGTCTGTGGTCGCGTCCCCTGCACAAGATGGTAATTTTTATTGAACGTTTAGTACTTTTTCCTGTACTTTTTTTTCAGTGTAGCTGCACATTTTGAAGAAAGTTTATAAGTAATTCTGGCCAATTGTAATTGTATGGTTTATTGTAGAAAATGTAAGATTTATTTTATTTGTTGGATATTTTTATGCTAATATTTTTATCATATACTTTTATATATTCGAAATTGCATTATCATAAAAAAGCATCCTTTTCTGTTTAATTTTTCGATTTTAATCTTCAAAATATGCACTGTCGTTTATTCAAAATTTAAATTATAGATATTAAGCTATAATTATCAACGCGTGTAATACAATGACTCTACAGAACCACCGATAAAGCACAACAGTAAAAAACTCACAACTACATACGAAAAATAAAAGTGATATATAATATATTCATGACGAAATTTTCAATCACGCTCGTCTCTATTCGATCGTTAATCGGTTACCATTCTCATCGCTCTTATCACCCGTGGCTCCTAATTCTTCTCCACGAACAGCTACATCGTCCACGCACGCGCGCGGCTAACGTCTTCCATCCACGACAGCGTGATTCTCCTTCTTATATAAAAAAGAACCACGCTCTTAATGTGAATAACGCCGGGGCCATGAAGCACCGCTAACGGCAACTAACATCATAATCCAATCGCCCTCGTCTTGCAAATTTATCCCACCTCTCTCGCCACCTCGTAAACGCACTAATCGACTTCTTTATTCGCCCATCGGCCTTTTTGTTCTCGTTTCTTATATCATATACGCGCACTCTTTCTCTCTCACGTTTCCTCGGTTACGAGTATATATAGTAGGGGCGGCGGCTTGACCAACGTTTTTCAGACGGGGGTTCCCCCACGCACGCACATGGGTTGCGCACGCGAGTGGAGTGGAAATGCAGCTGCCCGAGTGTTTTGTTTAATCGCGTTTTTACGTGATTTCGGGGTAGTTCGAAGAGGAAGAGAGAACGGGCTAATTATTTGTGTCGGGGGGAAACGGGGAAAGTTGGCCCGGAGTTTTGTAATCGGAAGTTGGAGGGAAGGAGAGAGCAGATATATGGGGATCGTTGCCGCGGGAGTTGCGCCGAGATATGGGAATGAAGTTGGAAGTGTATAGTGCGTAGATTTTCGGTCGAGGTGTAGTTTTATCGTTGAAGGTAAGGAGGGGATAGTCCCTGAAGTGCGATCTAACATGCCTTGTGATGGTTTTCGAAGGTTTTGAAAGTGTAAGGCGAAATTGTCTGAGAGGATAAGTTGGGATTGCTGTCGTAGTGGTTATTTTTATTTTTAATCTATATAGTACATTGATGTGGCTTTATTCTCAGCTAGTAAAATAAAAAATTGCTTTTTAATTTTTAACGATGTTATTTCTACGAACTCGAATATACTTCTTTTTCTTAATTTTATTGGTCCAAACTGGTCATAAAACCATCAGGTTCAAACAATTAGCTAAACAGAACGACAACGACGTTATCATCGTCTTCTGTTGTACATTATTTTTTAATGGTTACGCACTATCGCGCGACAATACACACTTACCTCGATCATTTAGCACGCGCACACCGCGGGGCATCTTGCCGGGAATACAAGGGGTCACTAACCGTTGCCTAATGCAGTATATATTGATACTCTATGCGTGTGTGTATATATGTGTGCGTTTAAAGGTCGACGATTACGGGACCGACGATTATATTATGCATGTGTTGTTGGTTTCCTCAATTTGACTTATCGGAGAGTTCGGCTGCTGCACGGTATATGTAATCGACGAAAATTTATTTGCGATTAACGAAGAATTCGGTGGGTATGATATTAGAAACGAATTTATTGATTGGGAGGAACTCATTCGGTTGTAATTTGTAACGTGTGATGTGATGAAATATAATCACTTTTTAATTTGTATATAATATTAAAGATGTACGCGATGTTTTACTATTGTATTTGATGATCGCGAGATCTTTTTTTTCTGTCAAGTATAAGTAAACTTCTCCTTTATAGTTTACGCAACAAAAACTTCGATTCCCAGTACAAAATTTCTTCAACAGAAGAACGCTACATCTATACGATTAAATAACCATTAGCATACACTCCTAATAATCTAAACTATCCTGCGCACCTCACGACCATTACAAATACAACCGCACCTCACCTTCTTCACCAAGAAACTTGAACGCTATAGACACACTTCCACCTTACCCCTCTCCCCACTTCCTCTACATACCAAACGCATCGCCATCACCCGCAATACTTTTTTTCCTGAAAAACCACGCACGCCCACCTCCAAATATATATCGTTTCACGTCTACCTACCAACTCTGCCGCTGGATTTATGCGGCATTAGCATATACACACGCGGAGGGACAGGTGTTCCGGCGCGCCGTGGAATTAATAACGTGCGCGCGGCTTAATTATTTTGATCGAGTGTATGTGCGTGGTACGCGGACCGGAGAAGGACGAGGGATATGGGAATCGCGCTCGAGGGGTATTATACACGTGAGAGGATTTATGTGCGACGCGTCGATGTGGTTATTAGAGATTTGGTTATATATTCGGGTGTCGTTGGCGCGGGATTTATGATGGTTGTGGTTTTGATGTAGTTTTTAGTGTGAGGTGAGAGAGAGAGAGAGAGGAAACGGAAATATTGTAACTGTAACGATTTCTTCGGTGTCGGTTGTGTGATGGTGAGGTGTAATTATTTTATATCACTCGGCGGTGTTGCGAGAATCGACGGATTCATTATTAAAAACGATTGTTTTCGCTTTGACACGCGCGGTATAAGTATTGGAATAACTGAAAGATGCATGAGCGACAGGCGCGCGTGATGGCAATAAGTTGAAAGAAATCGATTGACACTCGCGAGTATTGAGCTCTAACCGTCCGTTGAAGTGTGTTATTATAATTTAATTTGTTTCTTGAGATTTCGTAAACGACTATTATAATATAACAGATCGTTATCATATACAATGAAAAATTATACTAAAAGTGGTATAAAGTACTTTATTTCGATGTTAAATTTCGAAAAATATGATAAAATGGTAGATTTCTTCAGAGTCCACAGAGAGAAAAGTAAGAGAAATAAGCTGTCGCCATCGTAGACAAAACGAAAACATTACACGACTTTCTAAAAAACCCAACACCTTATTCAGCCACCATCGGCGCCGAATTGCAACCAACCTCGCATGTGTAACCCACACAAATGCACACATCGAAAACACTTTCACCGTCGAAACCCATTTCCCTCTCGACTCCGCGCGCGACACTCCACACACGCACACCCACACGAAAAATCCCGCGTGTGCGGTCCTCTATATCCTACATACGTGACTTTTCTCCTCTCCACGCCGCGCCATTCATCCGTCGCTACTACTATACTCTCGAGAGCTCTCTCTCTCGCGTGCGCGCAGGTCAGAAACGCGACACGCTCGATTTAATTCGACGGGGTAGGTAAAGTATATATATAAGTACAGACGCGCGCGTGTATAGAGAGAGAGGGAGAATCGATGTCGGCCCTCGCGTTCGCTTAATTTGGCGGCCGGCGGCCCGTGAGTGGGTGCAGTAGAGAGAGTGAATATACATTGTGTATATGCAAAAGAATTTCGGGATGCGAGCGAGGATTTATGGGGTGGATGGGGTCGTTCTTTTTCTTAACTTGCTGGTGATAAATGGTTCGCTTTTTGAGATGAGGGAGAGCGCGTTTCGACACTTATATTGTGGATGACAATTGTGTAGTTTCGAAGGTGGTGATGGGTACTTGGAAGTAGATTGTTAGGAGGTTAATAGATACTTTAGATTTTATTTTATACAGAGGTATACTTGATGTTTGAAAGTCATTAAAACAGTGTAGATAGACTTCAAAATAGTTTGTATGTTAACTATTGTTAAATATTTCATTCACAGCATGAATATAAGTTAAACGATTTTGTCGGGAATTAATTTCGAAAATATATAGTCAAGAAGTTTAATAACAACCCGAACAAGCTTGACTATCTTATAATTATAGGTTATTAAACCAATCAGACTAGAAAATTAAGAAAGAAGGAAGTTGAATAAGTATAACATTATTATAATAAATAATTTAGTAAAACTATAGGTTATATTATTATAATTAGTCAATCAAAAATTTTCTTGATTTTTCCACGCATTTAACCATTTTCTCATAAAAAATAAAATAGAATTCACGCTCAATTACCCTATATCCACCAAAACACCAAAGTTTACCTTCCAATCCTCTACACTCCTTCTCTCTTTTTCTATACTCTCCTCGGCCCAAACCGCGCAGACGCAACCCATTAGCCTCGTCGCGCCCGACTGCGAAAGAGTTGCACACCTCCGCCATACAAACACACACACACGTATTATAATATACATCCAGGCGCGGCTAAACGAACCCGATCGTGTCGCCGCTCTCTCTCTCTCTCTCGTGGGCGACGAGGACGACGACGACGATTGTGCAGCTGCACTTTGTCCCCGCGCGGAGTAGAGAGAGAGAGAAAAATGCGAGCGCGACGCGCGCGGGGAGAGAAGGTAATTCAAGACGACGGGCGAGGGAATATTGTAGAGAGAGAGAGAGACGGTTGTAACTAACTCGTTTCTGTGCGAGATTCGCCCCGTTTCTCGATGGGCGAAGTGTGTACGGGGCGCGCGATGTGAAAGGGTGCGGTGCGGTTGCGAGTATAGGTGCCGAATATTTGTGAAATGAGGTTTATAGCGTGATTTTTATGTGAATGGATGAGAAACGATGTCTTCTTTTAAATCGTAGATTTAATCAGTTTAAAAGTAGTTTTTTATGTGGTAATTGCTGTTTATCGATTTCTAAATGGTATACTTTGAGATATGATAATGCTATATTGTAATCGGCTATTATCTGATATTTTAAAAGACGACGCGATTTATGTACGCGGCAGAATATCATGTGTCGTCAGTATAATAACATTTTTTTTTTCGACCATGTAAATCTACTTGTTTGAGTTTTTTTTTTTAATAAATGTAACGCTACTGTTAACCCAAAGATAGATAAGATTTCTCGCTCCAAAATGCATTGCTGAGTATTTTCCGTATATTTTAGCCAAACACCTCTGAAACATGCAATATAATTTTTCCTACACACTGTACCCATTTACTCTTTAAAACTCCACTCCGAATCACCAACACCCTCCCCCTCCCACAAAAAGAAGAATCTCTCCACAAAAACTGACTATACGTACTCGGCAGACACCCAACCAGACGAGCGCACACATGTACGTGTGTCCTCAAGGTGTGCCGAGGCGAGAAACTCGACGACGACGACAACGGCGCTCATTCTTCATCCTGCCCCGCGCGCGACTTTTGCATGAGTTAGCTCGGATTGTTCCCTCTCTCTCTCTCCCTCGCGTGTATAGGGGACCACCTACGCGTACCTACGCTTATACACGCGCGTTTCCCGCTTTCTGCGCTGACTTTACGGCGTTTTATTCTACCCGCGAACACCGAGAACGAAAAAGAGAGGGAGAGAGAGAGAAAGGTTTGTAGCTGTATAGGAAGTGCGGATTGATTTTTGAATGTGTGTATATAGGTGGGAGAGCGGGTTTCGCAATCGCGTGCGCGCGCGGCTAATTGTGTGCAAGATATTTGGACGTTAGAATGGGAGTGTGTTGGGATTGATGATGCTCGTAAAGTTGTACGCTGTGGTGGTGGCGGCTTTGATAGTGAGCGAGGTGATATGATTGTTTTGTGTATGGCTATATGGGAGAGTGCGCGTTTGAATGGCTCTGATAATATGGCAAGGTTGTTGCGGTTGTTCATCGGGAGTAAGATATTGGTGCGTGTATGTTAATTGATTTGGCGTGTGTTGAGAAAGACCCATTATGAGAGAGTATTAATTTTATGATTCTGATGTTACTATAGTGACTTTTTTTACCGGGATCAATTAGATTGCTATATGTTTAATAAGTATTGTATTTAAATTATCTTTACAACAACTGGGTAATCTAGCAGCCGGGATGCTTCATTAGAATTTTTTTCCAAACGATTAACGAATACGACATTTTATCCTTCGAGTAGTTTTTCATTTCAATTTTGATAAACAAGTTGTTAAAAATATCACAAGAAACATTAAAACAACAACGAAACCAAATCGTATAATATAGATCTCCAAGCAATTCCAAAACCTCGAAAAACGCCGTAAAACCGTTACCCCGCGGCAACCCCAACTCCTTCGTCTCTGTCTCCTTCTCTCCTCACCTCCTGTCCCTATACACAAACTCTCACTCTCAGCGCTCGCTCGCGCGGGCCACGCGCCGGGCCCTCTCCGGTAGCTATATGCCGCCGCCACCGCCGCACGCGCGCAGCATCTCTCCTTCTCTCGGCTCTTTTTTACTGTACCTATATATACGGAGAGAGAGAGAAAGGAACGAAAACGCCGCGCAGGCTCCGGCGCGGCGTCAGAAAAGAGAGAAAATAAAAGAGACGCGGCGGCGGCGCGCGCTGCACACGCGACCGCAGCAACAGGCTGCTGCTGCTTCCATGTACACACACATGTGTGCAGAGAGAGAGAGGAATCGTTTTATCGGCGGCACGCGCGCGTGGGTTATACTATACGAGCGCGTGGAGCGTTGTAAAGAACTGAGAGTGAGAGTGAGGTATGTGTGCGTCTTTTATTCGGCGCGGAAGAAAGAGAGAGCGCGCGCGCGAGCGGAGGCTTATTGGATTTCGGATAGATGTGGGGTTCTAGGTCGCAAGCGCGTGATGACGCGTATGGTTGGGCGAGGGTGAGATGGGATTGTTATGTTGTTAATTGGCGGGGAGATGGAGATTTTTTTTTTTTTTTGGTATGATGAGCAATTTTTTATGTTGGAAAATTTCGGATCGACGAAGAGTTGGCGGATGACGCGGTTGTCTTGTGGGGGAGGAACGGACTGATATCGTATGAGGTTTAGTAGGGAAATGAATAATTATAGTGAGAGAATTATTACATTGTAGATATAGAGATATTTTAACAAAAAAAAAAAAATAAGTAATTATATATACTATAATGGATAAGAAAATAGTTCGCGTAACAGTCATAGAAATGGTATACTTAAGCATGAGGCAGGTATATAAGTATATTACAAGAAAGATATACAAAAAGCTATAAATTTCCTCGACGAACCGCGCGCGTTTGCATTCTTCGTAAAGTAATCACGTAATCTCAATAATTTGAAAAAATTAGTGGAAAACCCCTTACGAAACCTTTCTCTTTTTCCAGGAGGGCCGCGATCGTCCAGCGCAGATAACCATCAGAGTATACCCCGCGCTCGTATATTTATTTGCATTTATCTAATTACACACCAGCTTCTCTTCCCCAAAAGAGTTCTTAAGCATAAAATTACCATGATTCAACGCGAAAATTCTCTCCCTCTCTCGAAGTCCGACGGCGCTCAAAGGAAAAAGCCGCCGCCACAGCCGACGGAAGCGCCACAAAGGGGCGATATGAGATATAGAGGCGAAGGAGGGAAAAAAAAACCAACGTGGAAAGTCGAGAGGCCACGTGGCTATTCGCCGAGTCTTCCGGTGTAGCGCCGCGTATATACACTCTTTCTTTTTTTTTATATAACGCGAGCGTAGGCGAGAGAAGACAGTTTTTGAGTTTTCCTGTCGAAGCGAAGTGTGTGTGTAAGCACTCGAGGCGGAGGAGTTTTCCTTTTTCGGGCCGAGTCTTGGTCTACTTTCCCCGCCGCGTATACGTGTGTGTGTGCGCTGTATAGGTGATGTTTGGGATAGAGGACTGGTTTTCGAAGTGTGATTTTTACGGTTGTGTTTGATTATACGGGGATATTTGTAAAAACCGCGGCCGTTTGTTTTTTTACGCGTAATTGAGGTTCCGGCGGGAGCTATTATTGAAACGAAAAGAGATGTGCTCCTACGTCGAACTTCATTTCCGTATAAAAGAAAAACCAACGCATGAACTCACAATCCACTTCTCCTCCTCCGACCACCTTTTATCACCCTTAATCTCCTCCCTTCTTTAAAATACATGTAAAACCCGCTGCTCTTACCTCATAATAATCGATTTTCCAAATTCAAATCCTCGCGTGTGCAAGCGCCGAACAGAGCCGTCAACCACCGCGTGCAGGTGTAGCATAGACGTGCCGGCGCATGCGACCCTAGACTTTTCCCCTGGCTCGCATAATTTTTTTTTTCCTCTCTCTCTTCCTCATCCTCCTCTTCTTTTGTCGGTATAGAGCGCTCGAGTCGAACGCGATCGATTAACGAGGTTTTAGTTCTGCGCGGCGACGATGTGCCGACGTGTATATATATATATATATATATATATGTATATGCGCCAGCGACGATGGGTTTGACGTCTTTGTCTCTTTTTTAAATAATAGCAAACGACATGTTGTGCGCGAAATTCGGGGGATTTGGGAATGGCACGTGTGTGTGTGGGTGCCGGGGTTGTTTGATTTTTGAAGGAAGGTGTGGTATGGGGTTGGAAAGGAATTAAGGTATAGTTTGTTTCTTTAAAGTTTAGTGTAAAATGTAGAGAAAATTGTACATGGATTGGTATTTCAAAGTGTAATATTTCTAATAAAATATTATTTCTATAGCATTTGTTTAACTATTTCTTGAGCTATATATTATGAAAATAACATAATAAACGGCTGCTTTGCGATATTCGTAAAACTGTCAAGAGAGTATCAATTATCTTATAATCATCGACGTGTGCAAAGACAATAACGTCGATATGTACTTCAACAAAACGTTCAAACATGCAGAACTATCTATTCACAAACAGTATGTTATTATTACTATACTTAATATTAAAAAATAACCGTACCATTTTATTAAAAAAACACGTATATGTCATCGATTTAAATATAAAAAGTATATGGAAAAAATCAAACATTGTAACTAAATGACATCATAACGACCTTCCTACAATCAGGAACTCTACACCCACACAGCCCCCTAAAAACACCAAAATCAATTCAACAACCAATTACCACTACGAGCGCCTCAATTACCCCGCGATTACACCTATATCATCAAACCATCATGCAATTACCTTTACAGCTAATCTAAACTTGCGCCTCGTTCATAAAACCATAACCACCTTACCGCGCTAAACCAAACGAAGTTTTCTCCTACTTTAACAAGCCTATACTCCGCCGAATCGATATAATACCCATCACAAACGCACACGCGACGACTGCATTACCCTATCCTAACCCCCTCCACGTTATACATATATAGTTGCTGGTGACGAAAGGGGTCAGCGATCCAAAATGGCCGCTTGGTGGGGGGACGGGTGTATATCGAGGGGGGCGGCGCGCGCGCGCTCATTTGCCTCGCTCAACCCTTCCCCGCGGCCGCACCTGCGCGCAGCGTAATTGCGATAGGCGAGCGAGCGAGCGAGGAGAGGGGGGAAAGGAGATAGAGACGGAGAGTGGTAGGTTTTTTGCGCTCGGTGTAGGGTGCGGATGCGTATAAATATAACCCTTTGTAGACGTGGGAGACGTGGGGAGATGGGGATTGGTTTACGCGGGGGTTTGCGGGTGGGAGAAGATGCGGTTGCTAATTGGGTGGAGTGGGAGTTTTAGTTTATATATTTTTCCTTTTTTTTTGTGTCGGATGTGATGGTTTAGGTGATGTTTTATATAGTTAGTTGATAAATTGTATCGTTGTGTTATATATGTTTAGTAGTATGTAATTATGTAATACTTGCATGGTAAATTTTCAAAAAATCAATGTGTTAGTTATTCTTATTATGTTTAAAGTCATTTTTTTGCAAGAAAATCCTGGTAGAAATGTTAACCAGAAGCTAGCTATTTCTCAGTTAACTTTATGGCTAAAAATGAACATTGCTTGTATTTCATAATTATGTACCAATCCGAAATAAATTATGGCATTTAAACTTCATAAAATATGTATTTTAAGTAATAAAAGAACTTTTAGATGAATTATATTATTTTTGCATTATGATTTTTAATGGTAAAAATACTTCCATTTAGTTACACGTTAGCTATAAAATATGCTTAATTTTCTACCAGGGAAACGGTAAAGCTTTTAACAACTTTTGGCTATACGTAACTACATGAGTTATAATGAAAAAAACCGCTGCCAATTCATTGGCACGTAGCTTCCTCAAACTTAATTTATTGATCCCTTTAATTAATTTTTACTTCTAATATTTAAAATTTAATACTTTATCTTGTACAATTAGACTAACTAGGAGAGGGTCATGGGTCCGGATTCAGCTTAAACTGTACGTTATATCTTTTTTCGTAATGAACCGATTTTTTTGGGCAACGAACTTGATCTGAAGATATATAAAAGCTACATCTGTGCCAAATTTCAGGACGATTAGGTAATTTTTTCTCTTGTTATCGTGCGACAACGAAAACGCAAATTTTTTCTAAAATAATTTTTTTCTAAAAAGCAAATGAAGATCTCCTGAAATTTTAACCAAATATAGTCTTCTATAAATTTAATAAGTGGTTAAAATTTTAAGTCGATAAATCAAGTATTTTTTGAGAAAACGCGATTCGAAAATTTTTAAAAAAAATTTTTTACCTCAAATATCTTTTTTCATAAGGGACCGATTTTTTTGGGCAACCAACTTGATCTGAAGATATATAAAAGCTACATGTGTTATATTGAATGCGTTCTGTGGAAAGGCTGTTATAATGTGAGGGGATGTATTTTAAAATTTTGATAGACAGATCTTTTTTTCATTTTTCAATTTTTCAAGTTTTACATTTTTGTTAATAATAAAAAACCGTGATAACCAAAAAATTTTTCTTTTTAGAAAATATAAATATTTTAATTCTCTTTCAAATGCTACCCATCTCATTCAGATACACAGAGCCATCCTCTAGAAATACATTTTAAAAATGTCTAGAAAAATTTTAACCTCCAATATCTCTGAAATTTATGAACCAATTATTTTGCCAAAAGAACTCATCCGAGAACTATCAATAATATACCTCTACAATGAATTTTGAAGCGAATAAGACAATTTTACTCTTGTAATAGTTGAACATATAAAACTCATTTTTTTCATTTTTCAATTTTTACGTTTTTGTTAATAACAAAAGAACCGTGATAGCTAGAGAATTAATTTTTTTTAGAAAATATAGGTAATTTAATTCTCTTTCGAATGCCACCCACCCCATTTAGATACATAGAGCCGTTCTCGAGAAATTACGATTTTTAAAAAAATTGAAAAAATTTTAACCTCAAATATCTCTGAAATTTATGGATCAATCCTTTTGCCCAAAGAACTCACTCGATTGGTATACAAAATCTACCCCTACAAACAATTTCAAAGTGATTAAGCCAATTTTACTATAGTTATTGAACGACAAAAAAAATCACTTTTTTTATAAATTATTTTTTTTCTCAAAAAATAATGAATAAAAAAACCTAAAAATTTAGTAAGTTATAGTACTTAATATCCTTTATAACCAAAAAAATATTCATGCTAATATCTTTTTTTTAATTTCGAAATATAACCTATTTACAAAAAATTACGTTTTCATCAATAACTTATGACGAAATATAGCTACCGACTTTTTTTTTTAAATTGTAGATAATTTTATCCTACATACAGAGAATTCATGATATATAAACCATATTTGTTCTAAATATTTAAAAAATCGAAAATAAAAATTTTGAAAATTAAAAAATGGTTATAAAAAAAAATTAAATTTTACAAAAATAGAATATTGACCCCAATTGTGGAAGCAAAATCTAAAAAAATGATCACTCTCCCGTTCAAATCGGTCGAGTAGATCATGAGATATCAGCGTATACGGACATACATACACACACACACACACACACACACACACACATCCATACGGACATTTTCTAAAAATAGTGTATTTCGATTCCAAATTTGCTAAATAACATTTCTAACACATTATCTCATAAACTTTTTTGTTTACTATCACAAAGCTTTCTCTAGGAGGAAGCAAAATGTTATATTTTGAAAAACATTATATTATTATTATTATTCTTATTATTGTACATTCAATGTGCTACACGAATTTCTTTTCTATTTATCATTTGCAATAAATTTTTAAACTATCTTTAGAGAAATATCCTGTAAAATAAATAGCATTACACTAACTCTTTCATTCTAACGTACAGCTGTTGGCGCTTTCCCCACCGCAATTGCGACCCTCGCCGGGCAGAGGCGGAAACCTTTTCACCCCTTTATTCGCGCCGCGTTTTTTGCTCGTTATAGGCGGATCTACCATACTTTATCTTTCTCGGTTCAACCCTTCCACGATCATTAACACGGGAAACCGGTTTGGGAAATATGGCCTCGTAAAATGGTGGTGTTATCTCTGCGTTGCTCTGCAAATAGAAATAAAAAAGCTTCTAATTAAATTTTAATTATTATGTTGTTTTAACAATTTTAAGTATTTTATTGGATTTATAAAATAATTACTGGCTGATGATGATTGTAAAATAATTTTATCGATTTAAAGTTTCTTTAATCGTTTTTAAAAATTAATTTCCTTAAAAATGACTTGCCGTTCACTTTTTAATATAATATTTATTTTGTTGAACCAATCTTTCTTCGAACGGATCATGGAATCACTAATCGTGACAAAATATTTCGCATAGACGTAGTCTTTTTTCGAAATTTTATTTTTTACATATATCTGAATATATAATTATTATCTCTTATCATTTCTATATATAATACTTTGCTACATGTTTTTCTACTCTCTGTTGGATCACTTATATAAATATATTCAAGCAATAATTAACAAAACTACATATTACAAAAAATAATCTTTCAACCCTTAATCCTTATACCTAAACCTACTTGCTCCTCCTGCACCTGCGGCACCTCCGCACCGGAATCCCTCACTGACCCATAATACAGGCGCCACGACACTTGCAAATAAGTCCTTCCTGGAACTGTTTAACTTTCCGTCTTCCCGCTCATTATCGCAGCCAATTAGCTCACCGCGCTACCGCACAACATTATAATCCGTTCGATCCCTTCGATAAGGCACATCCACATCATATTATCTATCTACAGCTCCCGAGGATTACCTCACCTTTTCGCTTTCACCTTCTTTCCCCGACAGAGCGAAGCACGCGCACGCGTCGCCCTCATTAATCAAGCGCGCACCTTGAGATGCGCTTGCGCTTTTCGAGAACAATAGGAGAGGCTCCCCGATGATGAGGTTTTCTCGGGATCGATCCCTGCGTTTTTCACGAGTTTTCGGAAGGATTGGTTATTTACGGGCGCTTGTGATAGGTGTGGCGCGCTGGTGTAGAATCGGATAATTGTTAAATGGGAGGAGAATCGATCATCGAGAAGTGCAGTTGTAAATCAGGAGAATTAGGAACGGTGTGTATTCACGAGAAACAAAGGCGAAGTGGAACCAGGGGCTACGCTGTTATTATATGCAAATTGGGACGGGATTATACGGCGGCTGTAAATATAGGGGATTACGGTACAAGCCAACACATTAAAATCGCCAGGTTAATCCGCAGATAATGATAATCCAGTGTGCGAGGTGCGACGCTCTGATGTGCAGTAAAACTATCTCGGGGGCTGAAGTCAGTGTTGAGTCCTCGTAAATTTTCATCGACTTCTGGGCGGATTTGCATAAGCGGCGCTGTTAGTGAAAGTATTACGCTCACGCGTCAAGAGTCAGAAAGTCAGAAATGACCAGAAGTATCTTATACCTGACTTAATGCCACGATATATGGGAGTTGGGGAGTTGTAGCTGAGTTTTGAAAACAAGATGGGAGTGATGGTACCTGTGAGGAACTAGTTCGTTAGATTGCTGTGCGTGATTTTAATAGTTTGTAATTTTTTTACGAAAGTAAATATGGGGGAGGTGTTTTATCAGAATGGTAAAATGTTAGATGAATATTTTCTCAGAAAGGTAAAAAAACAAATTAGAATATCTTATGATAGAAGGGTACATTTTCCGAATGTTTAAAAATGTATAATATATAAAAATTGGAAAAAATTTAGCAAGAAGGCCATAATATTTTCATTAAATTATTTTTATATGATATGTCATGTTAATTTTTCGAATGCCATTTCTACCTAATGATTAAAGTGTAGAAAATTCAGTGATTTAGAAAAGCTAAAATTTCGACTAATGAGGTGAAAATCTTATAGGAATGAACGTTTGAGATTTTTCGGAATTTTATTTTTCTAGTAAATAGTACATTACGATACGTGGGCCGGAAATTGGATTTCCGGGCCGTGCGTGGTATGACGCCCGAGGCGAAGCCGAGGGCGTCATGACGCACGGCCAGGGCATCCAATTTCCGGTCCAAGTATTGTATACTATTTTTCTTACTCCCCGGCCGAAAGTACGTTCTGTAATTGTTAAATAATTGATAAAATTGCGTTGTCGTCTGCTAGCTGTGTTTGAGACGTTTGAGTGTTAGTTTTTCTTTCGACCCGCTCGATAGTACTGCCTCTGTCGGCCGCTTTGGGTAGCTCAGTCGATATTACCGACCGTTTTTTCTTTCGACCCGGCGTGGAGAGCTGGTTTTTGGCCGTCTGCTTCTTTAGCTGTTACACAGATGGTTTGATGCCCGCCCGCCATTTGCAAGACCGAGGCGAACCCGAGGTTTTGGTGGTCGGGGCGGGCATCAGAATCACATTCATTAAAAAAGACAACACCACTTTTTATTTCAACTAACTCTTTTTCTCGTCACAAGTGTACTTTCCTCTGTCTATTTCGTACGTGTCTAACCTTCACACCACACAAACATATTTCTTCGAACGCTTCCGTCCGTACGTTTACTTAATTGTTTCTACACGACTCGAAAGTACGTGTAGGAAACAAGAGGAAAAAACAATGACCACGATCAAACAACACCACTTTTTATTTCATTTAACTCTTTTTTGTCGTCACCTGTGCACTTTCCTCTGTTTATTTCGTACGTGTCTAACCTTCACACCGCACAAACATCTTTCGTCAGACATGCGCGCGGGCGCTCAAGCGCCGCGGGTCAGGAAATTTCGGCAGCCAATCAGAGCGCGCGGTTGGTCTAAAATAGAGCTGGTTTTTTGGGCGTCTGCTACTTTCGCTATTGTACAGATGGTCTGATGCCCGCCCGACATTTGCAAGACCGAGGCGAAGCCGAGGTTTTGCTGGTCGGGGCGGGCATCAGAAACACATTCATTAAAAAAAGACAACACCACTTTTTATTTCAATTAACTCTTTTTTCTCGTCACACGTGCACTTTCCTCTGTCTATTTCGTACGTGTCTAACCTTCACACCGCACAAACATATTTTTCTCGGACGCTCCCGTCCATACGTTTAAAAACCAATAACCACGATCAAACAAAACCACTTTTTATTTCAACTAACTTTTTTCTCGTCACCCGTGCACTTTCCTCTGTTTATTTCGTACGTGTCTAAGAGACCTTCCACAACCTCCGCGCCGGCGCAACGGCGCGCGCGCTCGCCCGTGTAAAGGTATACCTATATATATAGGCGAACGTTATATATAGGTATACCTTTACACGGGCGAGCGCGCGCGCCGTTGCGCCGGCGCGGAGGTTGTGGAAGGTCCCTAACCTTCACACCGCACAAACATCTTTCCTCGGGCATGCGCGCGGGCGCTGAAGCGCCGCGGGTCAGGAAATTTCGGCAGCCAATCAGAGCGCGCGGTTGGTCTAAAATAGGATGCGAAAGTACGTACTTTCGGGTGGGCGAGTAAGAAATAGTATATTACTAACGCGGGCGGAAGAGGATTTTTACCTCATGCGACGTTTTTCGGCCGAGCGAAGCGAGGTCGAAAAACGTCGCATGAGGTAAAAATTCTCTTACGTCCACGTTAGTAATATACTATTTTATAAT
Source organism: Torymus aiolomorphi (assembly GCA_036365515.1). NCBI lineage: Eukaryota > Metazoa > Arthropoda > Insecta > Hymenoptera > Torymidae > Torymus > Torymus aiolomorphi. Next base: position 71,467,173 of record CM070874.1, on the reverse strand, counting down.
TTCAGGCAATCTGTTTTCAATTTTTATAGACGCAAATTTTTCTGATATTTTCTTTTCGAAAATAATTCCTTGTGTGTTCTGAATAACTCCTGTTTGGAATCAACAGTATCGGATTCGAAAAATAATTTAAACGATAGTATATTTTCTGAAAAAATACCCATCTAAAATTTTACCATTCTGATAAAATACCTCCCCCCTTAAGGGGATGCCTTACTCGTACTATTACCGACCGAGCAATTCACACAGTTTCAAGCTGATTAAAAATAAAATACGTCGAATCACAAAAAATCAAGAGAACACTCTTCTGTGTTTTTTAACGTTCTATCATCCAGTCAAAGTTTGGAGTCGAAATATCAAGCCGTTTTTTCAAAAACTTTGAACGAAATTAAATTTAATTTCGTTCAAAGTTTGAATTAAATTTAATTTCGTTCAAAGTTTTTGAAAAAACGGCTTGATATTTCGACTCCAAACTTTGACTGGATGATAGAACGTTAAAAAACACAGAAGAGTGTTCTCTTGATTTTTTGTGATTCGACGTATTTTATTTTTAATCAGCTTGAAACTGTGTGAATTGCTCGGTCGGTAATAGTACGAGTAAGGCATCCCCTTAAGTAAATATGTTCACGATGTAGTTGTATTTTTAGAAGCTTATATTAGATGTATGAAGATAAGAAAAGAGACAACGATAACTTTCCCCGCCTTTTTCTTAACCCTTGTTCGGCACACTGGGATCATTTGCACCCTACGACCATATTTCATAAATTTTAAGTACCTAAAGTTTGGAGAATCGGGTCTAGCGCAGCATCTGGCGTTATTATTATTTATTATTATAACATTATTATAACATTATTATAGCGTTATTAGTTTATTTATTATAACGGGTTTTGTCATTGAGGTGCATAAGATCCCAGTGTGCCGAATAGTGCCCACGGAAGTGTGCCGAACAAGGGTTAAATATACTTTATTATTTGTAGATATTCTTTTTCAAAACTTAGAATGAAACAAATAATCATGGTTAACGGAGAACAAAAATCGTTTATTACTTCGAAAAGTATTATTTCTTATTATGAAACATACAAATAACTTGCTTTTTAAGAGCCCCCGATCTCTTGACTGAGCTCCAACCTCGTAATAGATCGCAGTGCCCTCACGAATTCTATGTACGTAGATTTATAAATTCACTAACAAATTTAAATTATTCATAGATCAGTGTTTGTATATTTCACAAGATTCATGAATTTAGGTGAACAAATAAACTTGCATTTAGTAGAAAAAATTCATACGTTCAGTGCGCGCTGTTACAGTAAGCCGCTGTCAGTGTTCCTTTACAAATTATACTAATTTATTAATCTAGTTCAATCCGTAAATACTGCTATAATATTTTCTTTAATATTTACTTATTACATATGAGAAAACTCAATTTTCACTACATTATAATTGCACCAAATTATTTTAGTTAACAAAAAACACTTTCCACAGTATAGCTGAAACACATTATAATTTTTTACATACTTCAATTTTGCAAAATATATTACAAAAAAATTCTTAAAATTCTACCACCAACCAACCACTGCGGACAAACTTTTCCCGTAAAGATACTTCGCCTCGCGCAACCGCTTAAAACCCTCCGCGCGGCGAACTTTATTTTTAACTCGACTAAATTATTATGCGAAGCCCGCGCCGCCTCCATTTTGCAGAAGCGCGTCGGCCACTCGCGAAAGACACTACTTATCCTACAATACCACCCCCACCTCCTCTCCGCCAACCGCGAACTCTCTCGACCCTTAAATAAAAACTTATAACAACCGCGCGCGCTCTCTTCTAAATCATTCACAACCCGCTGCTGCCGCGTGCACTATACACCGTACGCCTATCCCTCCCAACAACAAAAAAAAAGAAGAAGAAGCGCGCGCTTCTCTCGTCTATACAAAGTACATGTATAAAAAAAAAATCCCTCCTCCCGGGCGTAATGAAAACATGAATACTTGAAGCCCCGCGCCGGGCTATAATTATATCGTCGCCCTCGGGTTAGAGAGCCTCGCCTCGCCATTTGTGTCCCCCTAAATAATTAATTCCGGCAGAGCGACGACGCTGCGCCGGAGGGATAAAAGTTTCGCGCGCACAGCTCGGGGTGAAGGAAGAAATTTGCGGGAAATCCTTTCAAAAAAACGAAGCGAAGGCTTTTAAAAGCTTCTCTCTCGCGCCCTTTCTTCTTGTCCTTTTTTTTCTCTTAGGCGGCGGGGGTTGGCTCGGCCGGCTTCGAAAATGGAAAAGTGAACTTTGAATCGCGTAATTAAGGGCGAGGGTGGCGGCGCCGTCGGGGTGTTTGAGGGAAATTCAATTTTGTACTTTGGGGTTGAGGTTAACGAGGCTGCGCTCGCGCGTGTCGGTCGAACTTGAACGCGCGGATCGAGGTGTGTATATATAGGTATGACAGGGGATGTGCGCGCGGAATTTAAATGAATTTCTAGTCTAGTGCAGTTCTCTTTATATCCACTTAGCCGCAAAGTTGGTAATAAGAATTCGCTTGCAAATTTAATTGCGCGCGCATCTAGGCGAATATGCGTCGTTTTGTCTAATTGCGCGTATATATACACGCGGTTCTTTGTAAGTACAAGTTATACAATAATTCACCGTTAGAAAAAAAGAGGTCACTGCGTAGATACAGTTTCTATTAAATTACCGTGCGACCGTCGTCGTTCGCTAGTTTTATTCAGCTGAAACTTATGCTCGTCGAGTGCAACCGCTCAAGGCCGCGCTATTTAAACTAAACTTCCTCGGTTCTAAACGTACAACCCCCGACTTTTTTTCCAACACCCACGCGAAGGCATTTCAATACATCATCTCGGCGGGCGGAACAAAAGAAGAAAGAAATCGCTCGTCCAGCCACTTCACCGATTAAGTATAGGGAAAATAACGAAGCAATCGATCGAAGAGCTCTTCGAAGGGAGGCTGAAGTTTTAGGGTAATGAGGCAAATGGCTTTTATCCCATCACGCCGATTGCGTCGCCTCGTTGTGACACAAAGGCGGCAGTAGTTGTATAGTAGTTCTAGGAGGCTATAAGCTCGCGGGTGTAATTACAGCTCGACGGCAGGTCGCGCGATGAAATATGCAAAATATTGTGCGCGAGCTGGTGAATTTTAGTCGCGTGTGACGGTCGGGGAAGGTGAATAGAGTCATTTGTGGGAGAAGCGGATTGATGATGCGATGAGTTGGCGTGTGTATGTATGTAGAGGTGGATTTTAATTTTTTAATTTGTTATAGGATATATTGCGGTTGTGTAGAGATAGAGCGTGTGTGTGTGTGGAAATGCAGAGGGCGACTATAGTTTACGAGGTGCGATTAAATAGTAATAGTGGTGTGAATAAAGTATGGTGGCATGTTGTGGGAAGTCTATACTGTAGTTGGTCGGAGTTGGATTGATCTTCGAGAAAATTTGTAATTTTTTCCGAACGTGAATAGCAGCATAATTGAAATTGAATAATTTAGACGTATATAAGTGCACGGACTGATTACTTTTTTCAGAATTATTTACAACAAACGACGGCTTAAACGTTATAAATACGTTAAGATTATCAACGTTCGTGGAAATTTGCATGAACTCACTTTGACGAAAAATGACTGTCGCTTTTACAGCATTTCCTTATCGCTCGTAGCTTCTGTATGCAAATTAATTTAATTATATATTTCAGTATACATTGTACCTAGCAAGGAAGAAAAACGTCTTTAAAGACCATCTTATCTCCTTTTCACGAGCGACTTCTCTCCCAAAGCACCTGCGCCACATATATATATCACATCGCGTCCTTTCTCCCCGCCAACAATAATTATTACATTCCGCCTCATTCCCAACCCCTTGCAGCTCACATTCTTTTTTTCTTCATCTCTCGTACAGTCATCGCGTCCATTCCTAATTGGCCTGCCGCCTTCTATCTCGAGTATTCCTCTCCGCATATTGAAACTCCAAAGCCAAGAACAAAAGTCAGCGGATTATAAGAGAGGATAAGAAACGAAACACTGACTCTTTCACTCGAATGACGGCGGAGTATATCCCCCACGTTTAATTAGATTAGACTTGCAGATCCGAGTGCCGGGCGCTAATGACGACCAGTAGCGGTAGAGAGATCGCCAATTAATCAGCGGAAAATGCGAATATTCGCGTCTTTGTGTTTGTTTCTCCTCCCGTTTTTCTTCTTCTTTATTTCATATTGAGAGATGATGTATATAGTTTAAGGTTTGCTCGAGCGCGCGCGCAATCGGTCGTGAGAGACGCGGCGGTCTGATTACGTTTTATTGCGTTTTTAATTACGCGCAAGAGTGAGCGATGTGCTGTGGAGGAGGAGGAAGAAGAATTACGTGGAAGAGAGAGGTTAATAAATGGTTGATGGGTGTAACAGGATGTCGAGGAGGTTTTTAATGAGATCCGAGGAAAAGAGAGAAGTGGTGTTGGTACGAGCGGGTGGACGGGGGTGAGGAAGAAATTATGCTGTTGTATTTGTAGTTTTGTTATCTAATGAGAATGAGAAATGTAAGAAAATATAACAGGTGTACGTTTTTTTCATTAATATTATAATACAATATTTACTATTGGCTGCGAGAAATAAAGATGCGAAAAATGCGAATCTCTCTCTCTCTCCACTATTTACTTTTTTATCTTAAACAAGCTTTATTACCCGATTTTCGTCCACACACATACACTATCTGCATTTTCGACCCTGAAAATCGTTTCTTACATTTTATTTTTGCAGGCCAATCCTCCCACTAAAAATAACAAATTACTCACTCTCAGTATCAGACGGCGTTGCCTCCTAAACTAAAAAAAAAATTATGACTAAGCACTCTCCCGAACAACGCGGAGGAATCTCGTCTGCCCTCACCCCCTGGCCCTCAATTTCCTTATTAAACTCTCCCCCCTTGATCTTAATTACTCTTCCACCCCGTATCTTCCTTCAACAATAGCACCAGTACCACCCTCGTCTTAAAATTTCTTAAAAAAAAGAAAAATATCATCCCAATCTCGTCGCCGGCGATAATTTACATGATAAATTGCGGGGCCCGCAATCGGGAGAGTCACCCCCGAGAGAGCGAAAACACTCGCGCTTTGTTCCAAAAGGGCTGCTGCTGCTGCTGCTGCTGGCAGCGTCGGTTCTTTTGTACTCGCGCATGCGGTCAGAGACCGCCGACGCCTCTTTTCGGGGCTATTGTCTTGAGGGAGTGAAAAATCGCGCGCGATCGGTTGAAGGTGAAGGTTGCGCGGCGGGTGTATAAAAAATGGTGTGTGTGTGTGTGTGCCGCGCGGGGTTGGTCATTATGAGGCGCGGTGCGGCGATGGAAAGAGGTCGTGATGGTATAAGTGTGGTGCGGGTTGTTGAGGTTGGTGTTAGGAAAATTTATTTTCGCAGAAATGACTGCGGTTAGTGGTAAAGCAGGTATATAAAGACAGATCAGCTGACGAAAGTACAGATAATGACGTTAGATGATTGAACTGAAATACATTTTATTTTTAAGATCTCAATAATATTTTCACATGTCTATTGCTCAACTTTCTCTTTTTTTATAATGAATTACACCTACGTTTGTTAAAAATAAAAGAAAATACATGATTGTTTCTGATTATTTTTAAAGTAATAAATAAAATAAATTTTCAACTTTCCTACACTTTTATTTACAAACAATTTAATTACAACTACTACCTCTACCAATTCAAAATCTTCGAAAGAAGAACCCAGACTCGCCACTCTCGTCGTACTTACTCTCCTCCGCCTCCTTCTAGAATCTCCCTAACGACTCTCCGAAGTCACTTCTCTTCTCTCCGAAAGAAAAGACTTTTTCCTTCTCTCCTGATCTCCTTGCCCCCCTTCCCCTCCTCTGGAAAAATTTCCAACCCCCCGCCCCCTACTCCTTTATTCCTTTGAAAAAGCGCGCTCGCAAATTAATCGGCGCCCGCGGAGAAAAAGTACAAAGCCCGCGCGCTTTCTCTCTCTCTCTCACTCGGGCCATTTGAAATTCCCGACTCCCGTTATGCGCGCGGCGCGCGCAAGGGCTGATTAACGATTCCTCGCTCTCTCTTTGGCGAGATAAGGGCGCGGCGGCGGCGGCTTTTGTGCGACGACGACGACGACTTTCTTCGAGGAATTATTGCCAATTATCTTTTTTAATTTCGCGAGGGTAGAGGTGTGGTAGGAGGGAGGGGAGAAAACACAGCGAGCGATGCTCGTTTATCAGGAGGCGAAGGCGCTTGGGTTTCGGATATTTTTGCGCTGAGATGGTGAGGTTTAATATCTTCCGCGCGATGAGTCGCTGAGGTTCGTTATTCGTTTTGGCGCCCGGCAAGGGTTCGGGGGTGAGGAATTGATGCGCTTGCCGTGTTGAATTTAATATTGTTATTGATTAAAGGCAAGGGTGTTTCGAGTTTGTGAATGGGGTGAGGTGAACTGTTTGTTGAACAAGATTGAAAGGTTTTAAAAGCGTTGTATACAAGAATTCTCTTTCAAAATTGTTGTCTCATTGTGCACACGATCTACAAAAGGATGTAATATATAAGATCATTTATACGTATGTTATACATGAATATCTTTTTATTGGTGATTAAATTTAGAACACATGAAATTATTTTAAAGTGGAAAAAAAAGAAGTTTCATACTTTCTACCATCATTACTTATATTCTATAATACACTATAAGATACCAAAATTTATCTTTCTGTTTTCTCAACCCTCTTTTATTGCGTGGCTCTTTTCAGAAAATTGCTTCGCGATAACTGCTGGGAATGAACGTAGGAAAAATCGTCTTATAAACGCGAAAAAAGAAAACGTTTGTTATGGACTGATTAATCTTAAAATATTTATTTCAATAACTATTCCAATCTCATTACACCCCACCCCACTTCTTCTAAAACCGCACAAAAGAAAAAAAGAAAAACGCATCCCCCAACATCTAATTGTTCCACGGAATTAATCGAGCTGCCATCACCCGACCATCTTCCCCTTTCTCATAATTACAAAGACAAAAGAGCCACAATTAAACAACCCTCCTCTTTCCTCAAAAACACCGCGATGACACTTGCCAATCTTGCCGCAAAAACAGCCCCCCTCACCCACCCAAAAAAATACGTCGCAGCATAAAGCCCCCCGGAAGCGTCTCCACTTCTCGTGTGTGTGTGCCACTGTACCATATCGAAAGAGAAAAAAACTCGCCATCCGTCTTTCCGCAGCAGCGGCCGAAAGTCCGAGGAATAATGTACTCCCTCTCTCTCTTATCTCCCTCTCTCTCTCTCTCTCTCTTGTTTTTATATCGGAGTATTTAGGCGACCCTCCGACTGATCCCACATGAAATCCATCTCCGTCGCGCGCGGAGTCTTACGGGGAGAAAGAGAGAGGCAAGTTTTATCGGGCGAAGTTTCCGCAGGAGCGACCTCCTTTGAAGTTTTTCCGGAAAAAGGGGGGATCCCCGTATAGGGAGAGAGAAGTGAGAGAAGCCGTGCCGTGGCCGATCGGTGACGGTGCGCCGTGTGGGTTATATATAGAAGCGGAGCGTCCTCGGGCTATATACGTTTGTAGTAACAGTGAGGCAAGTTTTACGCTCGAGAGAGAGGGTATTCCTGTTGTTTTCATTGATTTAAGTGGCTTGGGTAAATTTTGCCATTCGCAGTTTTGGTAATGCCGTAAGGGTAGCACTCGTATATAAATACATGCATTTTTTCTTATACACCCCTAAACAGATGCGCCGTTCTATTCGAACCGGTAAATATTACTCACTTTCGCTCTCTCACTCGTATGCGCGTATACGCATCTCGCAACATTACGGGCATCCATATATATATATATATATATATATACCGCCGCCACCGGCGAACAAAATCCGACGCATGAGATTTTCGGCGCGGAGTAAGTATCAAATATTCTATGAATTCGGAAGACCCTTATCTTCTTCTACTATGCTACTTCTTCTTCTTCTTCTTCTCTCGCGACTTTGACACGCGCGCGCGCTCACGGGGAAGAAAATGCGGCAAAGTATTAAGAAAGGAAAGAATCGCCGTCCCCCTTCGGAAAGTTTGATTCTCTTTCTTTCGGGGAAAATTTAGCGATCGTCGCGTATTGAATAAACTTTCGTCTCTCGCGAGCGCAGGTTTATTTTTTTCGTCTTATAGTTAAGTAGTTGGGAGGTGGACGAAGTTCGGTCTCTTTATGAAGTGAATGATGAATTTTCCCGCGATGTACTGGATCAATGTATTTATTATGTATAATTATTATACGAACCGAGTCGTATATCAAAAGTTGCGTTTGTTTTTTTTATATACTAGCAAAATCCATGCGCGCAGCGCGCTCTATGTACTTTTAATTTATTCCTTATAAGTTATAACTTATAAGCCGAAAATCTTTTTCTTTTAATTTTGATGCATCTTTAATAATTATTAATAATTATGACAATAATATACAAAATTTTGTATTTGTTAAGAGTAAATATACTACAGTATTATATCAATTATAATTAATACAATACTGTAGTACATTTACTCTTAACAAATACAAAATTTTGTATGTTATTGTCATAATTTATTCTAATGTTAACATAATTAATTCTTCTAAGATTAAAACATTGTTTATTGTTTTCAATTTTACCGTGCAATTCAATAACTAATCGTATTGTGTTTTGAAATACTTTTCTACTTCTGGCCATCACTTTAACAAATAATTAAAACATGTTATTTATTTTTTAAAGCAACCAACATTAATTTGATTATTATTTATTTAATACTTTTCACTTTAATCATTTTCATTTCAATAAATATTCCAATAAATAATAACTAATTATCAAATAAAAATGAATATTTAATTTTAAATTCTCGCGCCTTTTATCCAAGAGCCAATCACAGATCAAATCTATAGAGGCTTCACTTCTTCCGGTCATCACTTTTTTAAGAAGGGATATATATCTTTTCGCTTTCATTTTTCACTAACTATACTCACACTCAAGTTTCTTATATATACCATAGACGTCGCAAAATTTTCTCGACGTAATTATTATCAACATCAGAACACACATTCCATCGAATCCCCGCGCCCTAATAGCAATATACAATAACCATCCCGAAACCCAACCTCCTCCCACACGTCCCCAAAAATTAGACTCATCGGCGTCGGGTTTCCCCCGCACCATTTTCACGCGCGCATAGTACGTGCCATCTTGTCAATCGGCGGGCCGAGAGAAAAAGAGAGACAAAGGGAAACAAAGATCGCGCAACGCGATACACCCTACTCTCTCTCTCTCTCTCTCTCTCTCTCTCTCTCTGCCATAATTTTCGAGAACGAGGTAAAGTCCTAGCCGCTCGTTTGGGTTTATTTGATTTTTCTTTCCTTCTAAATTGGTTACCGTACACGAATATATATATATATATATATATATATATATATATAATGTGTGTGAAAGTACGCGCATGATCTCGTTAAAAATGGAGCGCCCGAGAGATTGCGGAGAGGAGATGAGGAGCGAGGTGTGAATAAATTGTTTATGTAATACATACGCGCTGGTTTCCCGGTTAAAGTTTGATGAGAGGAGGGGTGCAGTGACGCTGCTTTGATTGAGTATACGAAGGAAGATGCGCGTTAATTATGCAAGCGGATTTTTGGATTGTGGTGGTGGTGTATTCACAAAGGTTAATGCGTAATTAAATTACGCGCGCGTTGCTCGTTTTTATATTTATGCCTGGCTACAGTTTCCAGCTAAACTATTACAGAATTGCTTCGAGACTCTCGTACACGTGTACCTATAGATATATACACTCCGCAACTAAAAACGTTAACGCAATAATTCTCCGCCTTGCTTACTACACTCTCCACGACCTTAACGAGAAGAAGAACCAGAGACAGCCATAGCCCAGACACCTCCAGCCCTACCACGTCCTCGTCTAATCACATCTCCCGACCCTCTTTCCCTCCTCTTCCACCAATCAACCCTCCGTTCTCTCCTCCTCCTCCAAATAAACCCAATATCACACACGCACATATACGCACTCGCTTCCAAAAATTTCCCGACGCGCGTTTATATATATTTCCCAACATGGTGCTCACTTTCGCTCTTTCCCTACCCACTGTGCTGTATATTCTCCCCTTTCGGCTTTTCTCCCCCTATACACGTATAAGGGGGTGAGAGGCCGCGCGCTGCTGCTGCTGCAACTGACCAATGGGCTATATACCGCGCCACCCTTCGCTCCCTCGTGTACACGCGCGTGTTGAAAGAGAGACGGGAGATCGATATGTGCTTTTTTCCCCGCGACGCCATCGCTGTTGCTGCGTGTGTATATTATATATGCGCCAGCGCGTGTGATTCTTTTTTTTTTCTTCCTCTGTTATATATATCGAGGCGCTGGCTTTGTTTGTCGTGAAGAGAGAGAGAGAGAGAGAGATAGATTGTGTGTAAGGTTGCGCGACGGAGAACGGAGAGGTTTGGTGATGGATTGGATATGTTTCTGGGGAGTGGGCGATGCCGATTGGGTTTGCGAGCTGATTGCGCGCATATGTGCGAGGTGAATTGCGCGCTCCATAGGTTCGCTTGCGCGTGGGGTGATATGGGTTGGGGGTGAGTTGAACCGTGAGCTTTTGAAGTAGGATAACGATAATTAAAAAGCAGAATTTATTAATTTATTAATCGTTAATTAAGCATCAATGTGTTACTCTTTTCACTTCTCATAATACGTACAATCCTCTCATCCCAACTGCACCTACACGTTATAACTGCCGTTTAAAATACCTCGCATTCATCATGTAACGTATAGCGCACGTGAAAATAGACGTTTCCGAAGACTCACTCTGCCGCCCCCGCTCGCACCTCCTCGAACACCCTTTTTTCCCTCTCCTCCCCCGAAGAAAAAAAACGCATTACGCCTCTCGCACACTCGCCGCTATGCACCTCTGAACTCGCCGCCGCGCACCAGCTAATTTTCAACTCTCTCTCTCTCTCTCTCTCTCTCTCTCTCTCTCTCTCTCTCTCTCTCTCTCTCTCTCTCTCTCTCTCTCTCTCTCTCTCTCTCTCTCTCTCTCTCTCTCTCTCTCTCTCTCTCTCTCTCTCTCTCTCTCTCTCTCTCTCTCTCTCTCTCTCTCTCTCTCTCTCTCTCTCTCTCTCTCTCTCTCTCTCTCTCTCTCTCTCTCTCTCTCTCTCTCTCTCTCTCTCTCTCTCTCTCTCTCTCTCTCTCTACCGACGATTAATCACGAGGATTCCAGGAATATACGACTATGCAGCAGCAGCTCGCTGACGCCGGCGTGAAATTGGCCAACACGCGCCGAAAAAATGCTTCTCGCTCCTATGCGCGATGATATACCTAGCGGCCAGCGGGGAGGCTAGTGCTGCAGCAACACCAGAAGGTGAAGGGGGGGGGGGGGATGAGCCTGCGGTTTTTCGAGGAGGTGTTTTTCGAAGGAGTGGGTATATTTGTGTGTGGAGGGATTTTTGAATGTTTATTGATCGATGTGTGAGGGTATGTATAATGCGAGGCTTTTGTGCGAGGTTTTCGCAATTTGCACGCGCAGTGTTGTACGATTTTATGGGGTATATTGTGTATGGGAGGGAGGCAGGGTGAGTAAGAGAGTGACAGGAGATGCGTATTGTTCGAGAGGTTCCATTAGTTCTGTTGGGCTGGTGAGGTGGTGTAATGGATACTATAGGTGAAGAGGCAGGGTTCGGTTGTTTCTTATATTTCGGTGGTGAAGTGTGCGGTTGGATTTTTGTGAAGAAGGCAGGGTTCTCTGTTTTAATGAAGCTGTATGTATTTTTATAGTCTTCTAGTTTTATAAGATTATAATATACGTTTAACGATTGTATGTGAGTAGGAATAAGAGCTGGAGCTGACGTGTGATATGAACTCCATACGGTAGTTTTAATCAAAGTAAAATATATCATTGTAAATGATATACGAAAAACTTGATTTACGAACATAAAATGAGAAAGCAGAAATAGTAGTAAAATGAATGTATCCGAAATCCCCCCGAAGATTTATAACTATAGCACTTATTTGAACGATGATTAACATTTTCCAAAATAACCATGTACATCGTACAATATTCTTTAAAAAACCATATTAATTTATCCTTACCAATCCCAAAAAAAAAAGAATTAATAAAACGTCAACAGCCTTTCCGCTATACCGTACACCCATATAACCACTCAAATCCTCCACCCCATCAACGCGCGATAAAACACACGCACCCGCCGCCCATTTTGTCACACAATAAGACACAGCCGCGCGCGCGCACTACGGCCCGAAAAGCCATTTTCGCGATAATTACACTACCCAAAGTAGCCACTTCCTCTCCTTCTCTGCTCCCGACACCAGCCGGCCGATTTTCCGTCACGGTCCCGGCAATTTCGGAACGACCACTCGCGCGCGAGCTTACTTATAATTTCCCCTCTTTATCCGGCTTATTATTTTTCCCCGTGCGCGAGTGCAATTAGCGCATATAGTCGCGGTTTCGCTTAGAGAGAAAGACGAGTGGAAAATTACCGTCATTACCGCGTAAGGGTATTTGTCGTATAATCTAGCGTGACGAGTGGGTGACACTGATCCGCTTACGCGAGGTGAGCGGTTTTATCGTGTAGGGGGTTTTCTGGAACGAACGCATGTGTGTGTATGAGGTGACAGTTGGGATGGTTCGGTGAATTTTGTGTACGTTGTTGGGGTGATAGGGAAATGTTGCGCGTTAGAAAGGTGGTGAAATTACGTGCTGTATAGTTTCTTTACGGAGAGGAAAGTGTGTGCGAGGTGAGTGTACGCGGCTGTGGTAAGGTGGTTTAGCATTAAACTTGCTATAACTATTATTATGCTTTATTATTCAATTTATTATTCAATCGCATATTTACTTTATTAGTTTTTCTCATAAACCGTAATTAAATTCGCACTCTCAACTCAACTTCGCACCTATATTTTCTTAAAACATATTTCTTACCAATAAAATGTACAAAGCAGCACCGCACTTTACATATTTGCATAAACAAAGCATTACGTCACTCCGACGCTAATCCCTCTCGTGAAAGCACATCCCAAAAACAGACAAAAAGAAGATCTTTTTCCCTAGACATAATTTTAAGAGCAAAGTATTCAGCATACTTTACCACGCGAAAAAGTAAAAAAAAAAACAATAAAAAAAGTGCGGAAGCTCTTGGAAGCTCCGCGTGCGCGGAAGTCTTGGAAGTGACGAAAAGTTCTTCCTACAGTTCTTACTCTCTCTTTTTTTCTTTCTCTTCGCGGCGCCCTTCCAGGCTTAATCTCGTTGCCGAGAGAAGCGCGCTAACTTCAAAGTCCTGAGATTTTTCCTCCTGCCGTCGCTGTCGGGCTATATAGTGCGTCGCTTTTGTTCCCCGCGGCCGCGCGCGCGGTGTAATTTAAATGGAAAGATCAAACATTTTTAGGTGGCGGCCGGCGGGGTTATAGAATATGGATGGTTTTTGGGCAATCCGTCAATTAGGTAATTGGTGTGGATTGCGAAGGTTTGCGCATTGAATAGAGAGCAGCGTGGGTATATTTTTATTCGGATTCGATTGTATACCTTTTTCATTCTAATATAGTATCTGGAGTCGTTTATTATTATTTTATACACTGAGAAAAGTGATTCTTTGTGCCAAATGACATTCATTAACTGTTAAGAAATATTCATTTGGGATATAGTCAATTGAATATTCATTAACAGTTATGAAATGGTTATTTGAAATCCATATACTACCGCTGCGCTGGTGTAGTGCTCTACAGTACTTCTAAATAATATGTTACTCGTACCTCAGGTGAATCACATAACTTGTGAATGCAAAATAAAATTGTTTTATAGAATACATTCCAGTTCAAATATATACAACTAAATAAAGTACGAAGATTTCAATACTAATCGTGATTGCAACGTGCCTAACCTACCTTTTTAACTACATCTCGGAAATTCATATTTCTTAACTGTTAATGAATGGGGAATTTGTACCAAACATATAAGTTTTTCGGGTTATAAATGAATTATTTCTTTGTAGCAAGGAATCACTTTTCTCAGTGTACGATATTTCAAACGGATAAAATTTTTATATCGTTAAAATTGTATTCATTGACGTTTTTTTAGAGTACCGATATTGAGCGACATTTGTAAGATGACTGGCTATATTTATTTGCAGAGAACTATAAAGTTTTTGGTCTGCATAAGGATATTATTGTGGTACCATTATTTATAGAGTTTTGAAATCACTGTGATTAGTTCAATTAATAAAAATTGACTGCCGTACACCGTTACGAAAGTCCAGCTGTAAAAAGTGTTATGATGATATGTAATGAACTACACTATGTTTTATTTTAATATTCCAAAAACTATACATGGATCTAAGGATAAGCTATTAAACCATAATTAAATAATCAAAACATAATTTCTTGATATAATTTTACAACAAACATTATAAAAGTTGAGTACTATAATACCTCTCTCTATCTCTATCTCTCACAAATGCCCTTACAACATTCACATCAGTAATTCTTCTTTAAATATATCTCTGCCGCACAATGCTCACCTCCAAAACTACCTGCACACTGTATCCTATACACTCCACCCTTTCAATCCTCTTCTCCGTTGAAAGCCACATATACCGGCGCGCGCATCTCATTCCACACTCGAGCGCCCCCGGGCACAATGCAAAACGCAAAATTAATAGCCCGCCGTTTTCCGCATATATCCACAATACCACACACGCACACACGCATCGTCCCCCCAAAAATCCTTTTCCAACCCTCGCCTCCCCCTCGACCGCATTTCCCGGGAAACCGTTTTTCCCTCTCCCGGAAAAACTGCCTCTCTCTCTCCGCTGCACATAACTCAGCCTAATTTGCGAGACTGACCCTCTCCTATACACGTTCGGGTGGAAAAAAATTAGGCCTCTTACCGCGGGCGAGAGCCCAACCCCTTCGAACGGAGATGGATGCAAACAAATGCGTTTCGACGGCGGTGCACGCACGCGCTAAGTTCGCGGTCGTTTGTTTGCATTATTTATGGGATTTTTGGAGAGCCGGGGGCTATTTCAGGGTTGTTTATTTAATATCGCGTACTTATGCGCGTAGGACGAGGAGGGAATTGAATGGGGAGGGATTAATCTAAGAGGTATGAAATATTGGGAGGTTTTGTTGTGCAGTGAATGGGCCATTAACATTTTCTTGGATTAATAATGAGATTGAATTGGTGGTTTTTATTAGCGTGAGTAAGTGAACAATGGTGTTTGATTGTTCTACTGGGAAAAGCATTTTTTCTTGCTACTAAAGTCAAATTGTGGTAAACTATTTCAAATTGTAGTTATGCGTTATTTTTTTGTTACTGAAATACCGAAAACTCGTATTACATAAAAAAAAAGAGAAACGAAACCATACCACGAACCATTCGTGTTACCGCATAAAAAAAAATACCGCTCTCACCTTATCTCATACAACATCACTCTAGATTTCCCTCACTTAAAAGCCCGTTTAAAGCCCAATATTTCACCCCGTGGGAAGCGGAGAAACTATGTCAACTCCCGAGAAGGGTTACCCTGGCAGGTCCCAATCTTACACTAAAAAGAAAAAAAAAAGAACCGACCTCAACCTGTTCTCTCTACCCCAATTTTTTGCCCCCGAATTCCTCCATTACACCTCAGTCTCTCTGTCATTCGAAAAGGGTTACCTACCTACCTGCCTGCCGGGATTTTTCCCCGACAATGCCGCGCGCGGCAGGTGCCCGAAGGGTTGAGAGCCGAACCCTTTGCAGGTGAATTTCTGACCTGGCTCGTCAAACGAGGAACCCTTTTTCCCCCCTTTCGGTCGCGACGTGTATATGTGGGTTTGTTATGTTTACACGCTCGGCTTTTCCCCAATACGTGAGCGCGTGTGTGTGGCTCGATGGGCGTTATCTATATCTAATTCGATTTCGGCGCAGCCCTTTCGGCTGGAGAGAGAGAGAGAAAGAGAGAGAGACCGAGAGTGAGATTGGAGATGGGGCTTTGATTGACTTCCTTTCGGGTGAGACCTTTTTTTTCGTCTTGGGAGGGTTTTTTAGGGGCTTGTTTGGACTGAAAAGGGGTGATTAGGCGGACTGAGTGTTGTAGAAAATCATTTCATTTTGCGTTTGACACTAATTTGATTCTGAAAGTTGAAATTGCCAAAGTAAAATTTTATTTGCGACAATTGTACAATTATTACTTTTTTTTGCTTTCTCTCAGAGAAAGCTTTATGATTGTAAAAAAAAAATTTTTTATTGTAAAAATATGATAGTAATATTATCTATTACATGTAGAATCGAACTACACCATTTTCAGAAAATGTCCGTATTGATGTGTGTGTGTGTGTGTGTGTGCAGTGTGTGTGCGTACGTGCTTGTGTGAGTGTGTGCGTGCGTGTGGAGGTGGGTGTGTGTGGGTGTGTGCGTGTGTGTCCGTAGACAATGGTATCTCCGAATCTACTCGATTGATTTTAACCGGACAGGGCTCATTTTTTTGGCATTTTTTATATAATTGGGGTCAATATCTATTTTTTATTAATGTGGATTGCTTTTTGTTTTATAGCGACTTTTCTATTTTCATTATTCTGTTTTTTCTTTTTTTTTTACTATTTAAAGCTAATATTGTTTATATATTATGAATTCACTGTATGCAAAATAAAATTCCTTACAATTAAAAGAATATTCTTTTGGTTGTTAAGAAAAGTTTTTAAGAATCGAGAATACTATAATACTTGATTATTTTTGAAGAAAAAAAATAATTTATAAAAAAGGTGATTTTCTTTGTCGGACGATAACTAAACTAAAATTGGTGTAATCGATTTGAAATTTTGTGGAGATGTAGAGTTTGTATATTTATTGTATAAGTTCTATGGGTAAACGAATTGGTTCATATGATTTTCAGAGATATTTGATATTAAAATTTGTTTAGCCCTCTTTTCAAATCGTAATATCTCAAGAACGGCTTTATATATAATATAATTTTATATTTGGCATTAAAAATTAATTAAAGGAATCAGTATAAATTAAGTTTGAGAAAGTCACGTGCCAATGAATCGGCAGCGATTTTTTTATATTATTTGCAGATTCATATAAAAAAATTATTCTTTTGAATACATAAGTGTGAGCTGAAGAAATACGCATTTATAATAGTATTAATAAATAAAATCAATTTTTTTACTTTTAAACAAAAAGTTCGATTTATTTTCGAAGATCGGATTTTCAACTCTAAAAAAATAATTTTTATTCATAGAGGTTTTTAAAAACAATTTTAAAGAAAAATAGACATTTTTTGAAGGTAAGTTTTGTAGATATATTAAACTTTGGTTGTAGTGTAAGCAAAACTTTTAATACACTTGCATAAAATTCGCTTCCGTTACGTGTATGCATTAATTTTAATGTAAAAATTGTTCACCATGTAGAATCTTATCGCCCTCTAATTATACCTGCAACTGTTCCTTAATTTATGTTACATCACACCTAACATTACTATATTCTCCAATAATAAATCTCGATTCAACCGTATAAAATTAAAGCAAAAATAATCCAGCACACCTCCAACCGCGAATCGTTTCTTATCGACCAAAGAAAGTCAGGCATCGCTCGATAAACGGGACACGAGGAGACGACGCAGGATCGCGCTTTGCCGTCAGAAGTAATCGCACAATTACGTGATCCGGGGAGGAGAGGAGATGCAACGTTTTTTTCTCCCATGGAGGCAAGACTGAATGAATTATTAACGAGAGTATGAGACTCATGTTATCATTTTTTATTGAGGGTAGTGATTGAGATGCGAAACCGACTGAATAATCTTATGAAATGCTCGCCAACAGTTGGTGCACGGTCTTCTCGCGGACCGGTTAGCGAGTGCGTGCTGCAATTACATGTACGGTAGAAAGGATGATCATCGAGTTGCTGCAGTCAAAGCTACTCTGGGCAATTGTCGTCGTCGTCGGAGTTATTTACGCGTATCTCAAGCACATCGTCTACGGGTACTGGCAGAGGCATGGGGTGCCCTGCGAGGAGCCTGGGATTCTACGTGGGAATCTTAGCTGGGATTATATTTTTTGGGAAGATTGCTATTGGTGAGTTTTAAGTTAGAGAGGAAGTTTTTTTGGTACTGTTTCGGGAAAGGAAACTTTTCCATTTTAAGAGAAACGATGTCGCGAAAAGAGTATAGATATGACGGTGATAATAGATTAAATGTAACGGGTCAATAAAAGTGTAATTTAAATTTAGAGTTTAACGCACTTGATTAAATGTTTGTGTACTCTTTTTAAATTCGTAAAATTTCAGATGTAAATAACAAACGATAGTTTAACACATATAGGTTTACATTAACACCTTTATCTCGGACACTCAGCAATGTATAGAATATGCGATTAACGTTGTAAATCGTATTTACTCGTAAAAATATAAGATTTGCAATTAATACAGTTAATGCGATGAAATAAATTTCCAATAGATTTATCTGAAATTTAACCGAGAATTAGATAATAAGTTTGCCTTTGTGCATCCACACTTAGAATTAAAGAAAAAGATTATAACAATTAATATTTAATTAAAAACATTGTGGTACGGCGGAGAACTCTGTCGATATAAGGTCTTAATGTGTACAAATAAAAAACCGCTGGCAATACATTGACACTTAGCTTCCTCAAATTTTCTCAGTCAGTAATAATTTAAAACTCTTTTTTAATGATTTGTGATTGTATGAGTGCCGACGAATTCCCTGCATTCAGGCGTTCATAGCACTTTTCACACTCTTTGATCGGGGGGGGGGGGGGGTCCAAAGTTTAGATGACTCACTTGAAAATTGAAGTCAACTATACACGGAGAGAATTTTAGGAGAGGAGACATCTTAGTGGTAGTGTAGTAGCTATCCTGCAATGTTCGAGATGCAGCTACGTTAAATTAGGACCGCTGCCGCACTAAGTTTTGGGAGAGCGGCTGCTCTACGCGCGTAGTGCGAATGTTATACTAAAATGGGGTTATGTTATACTAAACTCGGTCTAGAGTTGCACGAAAATCAGGAAAGCCGTTGCACTATTTCTTTCGGACTGCGGTAGCGCCACTTTAGCTTCGCGCGAATACTACACTAGTGCAGCTGCGATCCTAACCTATAGTATAAATCAAATGGTGCGTTTCGTAGCACGGACGAACTACCTAGGAGTTCTTTTTTCCTAAAATTCTCTCCGTGTAGACGTGCTCGGTTTCGATATAAGCTACTGCAGATTGTGCAAAATTTCGAAATTCTAAATTACGAAAATCATATTTTCGAATGTAACAATTCACCTACTGTCCAAAACATCGAATTTCATTAATAGAATTTTAATAGGGATACAATAAACATATTTCGAAATAAATCATTAGAAACAAGTTATATTTGCTTTGAAATCGTATTGATGATATTCGATGTTTTGAATAGTAGGTGAATTGTTAGATTCGAAAATATGATTTTCGTAATTTAGAATTTCGAAATTTTGCACAATCTGCAGTAGCTTATATCGAAACCGAGCACGTCTATAGTTGACTTCAATTTTTAAGTGAGTCGTCTAAACTTTTGACCCCCCCCCCCCCTTTGATCTTAGCTAAAAGGCCGAAAAGCGATGCTGCTGCAACGTTTGCAGGCTCTTATATTATGCCCTGCAAAACGTTTTGTCACGTGCGGGATTGTTTACGCCGCCTAGCGGTTACGAGCGGTAGACCGGTGCGCCTGCGCAGTGGCACTGAGCTGACCTGTGTCGCGAACGTTTAAACGGTTAGAGAGCTCTGTTTAATATTTTCTACAGTATTCCATCAAATAAATTTGATATAATATAATAAATTAAATATCTATTAAACTAATTAAGCATATTCATCATTTTTAATGCTTCGGTAAAAAATTCAATATAGACAGAATTTTCTGGTGGATGAGAAAAATGAGAAAAATATGTCATTATTACCTTATATTAATTATAATGCTCAATTTTTTATTACAAAATTATCAATAATATTATTTGCTTAGAAAAGTCACATTTATTAATTTGGTATGAATGTTTGAGAATTGCACGTTCTCTAGCGTAGTACCGAGTGAGAGACGTAAAGTGGGTCTAGCATTTACTTAAGGAGGTTCGGGAGTTTTGATTGACGTCAGCTTAAAGAAGTTTTTACAATGTTTTTACACATTCCATGTTATAAGCAGCGACATACATTGAAGGTAGAGGTGTTAAGATGACGAAAAAAATTTTTTTAACGATATTTAATTATTATTAAAACTAGTTACCGTCACCTAGAAGAAAATTCAACAAAATATCACAATCATTTTGACTTTTTATCTAATTTAAATTTCAAAACGGTCATGTTGTTCCTTGTTCAATTTCAGGGGTTACCACAGGAAAAATTAGAAAATTATCTAAACTAAAATTGTTTATGAGACTTTCACATATTTATAAATAATTGATTGTAACTTTGTAGTTCCAAAAACGATTGGATAAAAATTGAAAAAGTTACAGCGTTATTTTTAATTACTACGTGATATAATAAAGTGAATAGTGTAACGAACTATGGAAAAAAGTTATCAGATGTAGGCTAATGATAAAATAATAATTCTACTATAGTTATAATAACTTCTTTGATAGAAACTTCAGTTATTTCTCATTAGAAAATGGCGGTATAATTGTGCTGATAGTAAAATGAATATTTTAAGTTAAAATGGAAATCATAATTTTTAAATCATATACTTGCTAAAAACTGACCTGTATTTTAGCTTTCCTATTCCAAAATCGATCTTTACTTTCATAATTTCATCTAACCAATCCAACATAATAAACAAATGAAACTAAAAACCAATATATCCAATACACACCACCCTTTAACAAAAGAAAAAAAAACCATCGACTCACCCCCATTCCACAAACCCGCCAATTGCTCGAACATACATACATTCAATAACCAGTATATAGTCGCGGGAAAAACCGCCGGTCTTGCGAACCCTCTCTCCGCATACATATATAGGTACCCACACGAGAGAGCGCATTGATCCGCGACGCGAGCAAATGTCGGATGCACCGCCAATAATAATTTGCCGCCCACTTAATGGCACGGTCGTACTATCTCATTTATTATTGCATCGACTGGCTCTCTCTCTTCTCCTTGCCCCCCTTTTTCGATCGTGATCGAAGGTTAAGTGCACGGCGAAAAGGGTTCATTACGCTAGGGCGCGGGGGTGTAGTATTACTTTTTGTTGCGGTGATCGTTGTTTAAGGCGATTAAAAATTTAGCGCACGCAAGGGATGAAAAAGTTTTTTTGACAATACGATCGCGTGGGAAGTTTTCTTTTTTTTTTGTAGATGGGGCGGTGGGTGAGTTTTGTAAGTTTTGAAGAGTTTTGATTACTGTTATTTATGGGGTGCTCTAATTTTATTGCGAATTCAGGTACGTAGTAATTATGGGAATATGTAAACTTGAAACTCATGATTTTTTCACCGTCTGAACAATTTCAATATGTTTCAACGTGTATTACGTAACGCGTATATAACCCTTAATGATCCGGGGAATTTTAATTTTTTATACACGATGTTAATCTATATCATCGCGAGATACGTAAATCCGCATATTTACGATGGTGCCGCAATTTTAAGATTCTCATTTAGTCTATATACAAAGCCCATAAATCACGCACAATACCGGACTTTCCCCACTACTACCAACCCTTTTAATACCCCCGCGGCCAGACGAAATTGCACAACAGGCTCGTTAGAAACCCATTAAAGACCATTCACCGGCGCCACATGCCAAACAATTTTTTTTTCTCACACCAATCCCTAAACCACGCTCTATACGACTACTTACCCGCTTACCAGAGGAAAAAAAAACGCTGAACACTTTCGAATCCCCGCAAACCCTTGCGCAATCCCCTAATGCGCCGGGCAAACAAACAAACCCTTTCTCCTCCATTACCGACCCTCGCGGGTATCTATCTATATATACCTTTACGATCGGCCTTTTTTTTATGTACCACGCAGGTACCTACGTACGTGGATATGTATACACCCTTTCGGGGAAAGTGTGCAACTACCTGCGCGCGTGCCGCGGCTCTCTCTCTTTTTTCTTTTTTATACGCGTCCTGGCTTCTCGACCTTTTTTTACGGGCCGTATAGAGGCGACGAATTAATTCGGATTTTAACCCGCACGTGGCGAGCGCCCGGTTATTGCGAGGGATGTGTACGTGGTGTACTACTATTATACCTGCGCGAGCGGGTTTGCGATGATGAAGAGAGAGAGGTAGGCTATATAGGCGCGTGTGCAGTGGAAAGGTTTTTTTTTGGGTGATCGGGGTGATCGATTGGGATTGCAGTCTGCGGTGCGGTAATTATCGCGGTATGATGAAGAAGTTTTCGAGGACTGTGTACATTGTATTTTTTGTTTTTACTAGCAAAATCCAAACGCACTGCGCGCGTACTATTTTACTTTTTAGGATATGAATATATAATTTTTCATTATGATTTAATTTTAATTGGTTTAAATGATAGGATAATCATCATTTTTCAAAGCATGACAAAATTAATCTTTTTATTCTAATTTGATTTCAAATTCAAATGTAGCGGAAGTAGCGAATTTTCGCGCCTATTCCTTAGAGACCAATCAAAATCACTCTTTAAGTGCTTTACAACATCCGGCCATCGTTTTTTTTAATAGAGGAGGATTTGATCTGTGGTTGGTGTTACAAATACTGAGAGAAAAAATCTGTTATACCGTTCGGTAGGAGGACTTTGGTTAGAATTGCCGAAACGCTTCGGCAAAAACTACCGTAACGACAAGCTCACGCACAAGCGCCAAAGGTCACGTGACTCGAGTTTCTGTTGTTGTTGCCCGATAGTTCGGCAGAAACTGCCGAAGAGTTCAGCGGTTTTCGCTTAAGCGCACTTCGCGGTTATGCTCTTGTGCATGACTTAAGCGAAAATAGTATTTTTTTTTCTATATATCGTTAATTAATTGATGTACTTTTAATGAAAATTCTGAGTAGTTTTAGTATTTTTTATCGATATTAAAAAATTAATGTACCATATAAAAACCAATAACGCTTTCTCAATATTTACTCGAAATTAAGACATCCCACGCCCCTACGCACCTGATCGAATTAAATTGTAAAACAGCCTTCGCCCCACACCTCCGTAACAAAAAACCCTAGTCGCGCGGGGCCCTATCTACACCTTTCATCTCGATTCCCTCTATAATCCTTTCGATTCCATCTCACCTTCCCTCCGTGTTTCTCCCCTTTACTTTCTCTCTCTATCTACCTGCATGACATTTTCATTCGACGCGTCGGCACGTCCGACGATATAATTACGCGATCCGCGTTGACGTCGTTTTCTTTCCTTTTTTTGGGGAGAAAAAATGAAGAAGGTCTGATGGCCGCGCGGAGATTGGGTGCCGATACGCGCGTCTAATATGTGCACGGGTTGTGGGATCGGGGAAGGTGTTTTATTTTTTTTTTTTTTTCGAGGGAGAAGATGGGTTGGATATGGAGTTTGACATGTGTTTTAATGATGGGATGTGGGGGGAGGTTTGGAATGAGATTGAGAAGATGAAAATTAGTAGAAAAATGTTAAAGTAGAAAAATTGTGTAGTAAAAATTACCGTTTTTTATAGTAACCGTGGGAAAGATTCATTTTCTCATGAAAATTACTACAATTTATAGTAAAAATTGCTGTTTGGCTAGTAGAAATTATAAAATAATAGCAATTTTTACTATCAATTGTGGTAATTTTCATAAAAATGTGAGTCTGCCCCACGGTTACTATATCCAAAATAGTAATTTTTACTGCACACATTTTTTTCTTCAGTTAATGTTCCGTAATAATTATATACTACTAATAAATTACTACTAAGAAACTGATAAATATATTATTTAATTTAAAAAACATTGTATAATTTTATACTTACAATAATAAAAATTGTGTAATAAAAACTGTACTTCACCGTAAACGTTGAATCGGCTCGTATTTGCATGAAAATTACTACCATATCTATAGTAAAAATTACTCTGGTCTTACACTGCGGTATTAATTGTAATTGTGTATGTCTGCTATTTTGATATTGCACTCGAAGCTACCTCTAGCTATAACTTTATTTTTACATTATACATATATACTCTCTGTATTAAGGGCTTTTTAGTCCGTTTAATTTATTAAATAAATAAATAAAAATTGCTATGCATATTACAAAAATTAGAAAATAATTGCAATTTCCATTACAAAACTTTTCTACCTGTAACATTTAGTTCAATTATTAATTACATACAATATTATTACGCAGGTAAGAGATGTTTAAATTTTGGTTATAAACAATGCGCAATAAAGTATACCGAAACCCATATTTTTTCCGTATACACACCCACTCACCGCAGCAACTATATAATAACGCAATAAATATAGAAATCATCGTTACCCTTCAAAAAAATGAGAGAAAATTAAACCGTACAACCACTGTCCTATCGCACACACATCTTTCTCATTGCTCGCTAAACAAAGACATTACGAATAAAGCAATATATACCGACTCCTCGCTACTTTTTCACGGACGATTCGCCATTCACCACCTATATAAGTATTACAGCATCGAAGGTCAGCAGCTCAACTCACAAAGTACAGTTTTAACCATTTCCTTCCTTCCTACCAACTCGCGCAACACTCCCGTTCTCTCTCGCTCTCCTCGCCCAAAGCCATCTCCTCCTCCCGTATTCCAAACAAACGCATCATCTCTCTTCCGTTATATACCTTATTCTCTCCACACGCGCGCGTGCCCGGCCATCCGTGTGTGTGTGTGTGAGCTACTCGCTGCGCCCCTTTGTTCCTCTCTCTCTCTCTCTCCCCCCGCGGATTGCACAACCGTCCGGCGGCAGCTGGCCAACCCCTTGACCTTTCACTGGACGTAAAGGTGTTCCGGAAAAAAGGAGGGCTGTGCCGCTGGACGCGAGAGCGGGAATGAAAGTGTCGCCGCGAAGGGCAGGTTTTCAACGTGCGCCGCGAGATTAAAATCTTTGGAAAGAGAGAAAGAAGCGTCGGCTGTGACTGACCGCTCGGGATGAATGCCGAGGGTTTATGGATTTTATTGGAATTTTTAACGTGCGCACGCGGTGCGTATGAGGATAAGTAAGTATGTGAATATTTAATCCGGGAGATCGGGGGATATAGTGGAAAAAAGAGTGGATCGGGGTTGGATGAGTAATGGTAAAGTTGCGTACGCTTTTGTAGGATTGCGAAGAATAAAATTGAAGTTGTGTTTTATATAGTTGTTCTTATTTTGAGGATTTTTTACTTTTAGGATTTTTGAAAGTCTTTTTTTGGCTTGATCAGAGATGTTACTCAACATTTATTATTCAATTATCTTTATGGACTCGTAAAGTAACGTATACCTTATTGAATAAGCTTAATGCTATCTATATCGAACAGATCGTAAAATGTCGCGTGACGCGGCTAATTTGACGCCTGCAGATTTTCATAACGCGCTTCTTGTTTGTCTCGAATCTCGTCGACTATAACAAGAATTTTTTTTTACTAACATTAATTTTAAGCAACAAATTAATTCCATTATCATTTACACACATATCATGTATACAACTAACACCTCGCAATAAATCATCACCGCTATACACCTTGCTATCCACATAACGCTCAGCCATTCGGCGACCAATCGCGTGTCACCGCAAAAATGGAAACGCTCGCGCGCTCTCAACGTAATAAAAACTCGCCTCCATCCCCGCCGACAATAAAAAGCCGCTGTTGCCGCAGCAGCAGCGACATCAGCCTTCACTCCACCCCATCTTTCTCCTCTATATATATATATGTACGCGAGATAGAAAAACCCCCCGAACGCCCGTAATAAAGACAAAGAGAGGGAGAGCGAGAGCGAAAGGGATGTGTCTATGTGTGCGCACAAGGGGGGGTGCCCTGAAATTTCGAAAATGAGAAAGGGCGGCGTACGATCCACGCGCGCACACAGATATATATTGTTCGGGGAGTATACAGAGAGAGAGAGCTCGAGTTGCGTCTCGTCTCCCCCTTTTGCGCCGATGCACAACTGGCGTTGCGCGCGTTCGCGATTACGCATTTATTGCAGCGAGAGAGAGAGAGAGAGAGGAAATCTTGATTTATGTGCAGGAGAGAGAACGGCAACGTGTCAATTAATGGCGGCAATGCGCGCGTTGTGGGAGTGTGTGTATGTGCACACGCTGTTGCGAGAAAGGGAGCGAGAGGAAGGGATTTAGGTATGGGCTTGGCGTTATTGCGTTATATGTGCGCGTGCGGGACGAAGAGACGGTCCGATTAACGCGGGAGGTTTAATAGTATTTTTCAGGAATCTAGGGATTGCGGTAGTGGAATTATAGGATAGTCGTGCGACAAAGACGGTATAATAAAGTTTTCTAATTTTGCAGGATATATATAGAGGATGATATACACTTTTACAAAAACGAAAAATATACGCAGAGTTCGTAAATCTAGTTCATCACGCGCCAGCGAAATCGATCACCCCTCAGTAAAAAAAGACACCATCGTCTCCTCCTATATGCACTGCGTCCCCTCGATTCCTCCGAGAAGAAAAAAAACTTCCCTTGACCGTCGCGCGCGCAACGACGACACAGTTTAACCGCGTCCATATATACAACTCGACCGCTCACCGATAACACGACTCCCATCATTAACTCAGCCTCCCTCCCTCCCGAGTATAGTGAGAAATCTCCCATCATCCAGATAGTCCCTCGCTCTCTTTCTCTCGTCATTAATCGACGGGTGCGAAAAAAGTGTGTATAAGAGAGCGCGAACTTATCGCACGCGCGCGCGCGCGTAAATCCGGGGACGGCGGCCGTAAAAACACGAGGAGAGGAAACAAAACGGAGCGAGACAGGAAGGTATTGTCTCAGTGTCTATACGCGCGGCCTTGTTCGAGTAGTATACCGGGAGAAGAATGACGTAGATGTGCGGGGATTGGGAGATGGTATAGGATCGGGTTTCCGAGGGTCGATGATTTTTTCGAAACGCGTGTCAGGAGATGCGCGCGCGAGTGAGCGACTCTTGTTTCATTATGAGGATGGGGGGTGGTGTCTGGGCGGGCGAAGGAAAGTGTAACAGCAGTTTTTATTGTAATGTAAGATGTTGAGGGATGGGAGGGTTTATTAATTGTTTGAGTCATGAAGGTCGAGAGTTTATTGAACATTGATGTGTGTGAGATGAGCTTGTTATTAAAGAGTTGTTCCAGCTATATTTATCCATGATAATAATATATTCTTTTCTTTTTAAATTACATTAGCCATGAGTCAATACTAATAATAAAAGATACGTTAGACTTCTCCATCCCCACAAAACGCAATTAACCCCGTCAACAAGTCACGTCTCCGGGAACAAAACGAAAAAAAGAAAACAACTCTACCTCGCCATTTTGTAATCCACAGCGCCCCATAACCCTTGCGCAATGCGCGTCTATAATATACATCTATACCCCTTTTCACCCTTTCTCTCCGCCCCTCTGCTTTGCGCCGTGCGCTGTCACAACAGCGGCATTCGCGCGTCAATCCTTTCGGTGCTGATTGGCCGGAATTATATCGCGGGGCTGCGCGAGGCGAGCAACCCCTTCACTGGTTACCCGTGTGATTGATTTTCGTGGAAGGGTGAATGGGAGTCGAGTGAAGTGGTCGTTGACGGCTTTGGAATGGTATACAGTCAGGAGGCGATTGATTTTTTTTTCGATTTGTTTTGAGTGTGAGGGTGCGAGCGCGTTTTATTTTCGTGAGGCTAATTATTCAGGGGTCGGGTGTAGTGTGCTAGTTGGATAAAATATGTCTTGTTTTGTTGGTGAAGTGATGTAGAAATGATTTTAAATATAAGGTATAGAGTTTTCTTATTCTATTCGTTCTTTGTCGTTGATTGACTTTTCGAATTATAATATTTGTTTTATTTAATAATACTTTAATCACCTACATTAACACTTGTATCTCTGTTTGTAATAAAGCTCAAAAACGCAATCCTTTTCCAACCCACTGCCGTAAAAGATCGACACCACTCGACGTAAACCGCCAACAGGCCCCAAATCCAATCTCCAAACGCACACACACGAGGCTCTCGAGAACCTTCGAAAGCCTTTCCCGCCCATTCTCCACCCCTTATTTAATAAACAGAGCTCGCGCGCACGCGCGTACAAAACCCCCTTCTCGTACATCAAAGAAAAAAAATCCATCTCCAACACGCGCGCGCGTTCTCCCAAAATGGCGTCGATAAATCAACCCCTTACCCCATGCGCACTGCATATATACCCCCCTCACCTCTTTTCACCCCGTCATCATCGTCGTCGCGAGCGCGCCGGTTAAAGGATTTTTCTCTCTCGCTCTCTTTCTCCCTTCGATCGCGTGCCTCTCACAATTAGAACGCGAGCGAGCGCGCCAGGGCTCCCCCTTTCGATTCCACTTTTCGACGAAAAAACCGCACGCGAGTGCCGAAAGAGTGTTGTGTGCAGGATATATAGGAAAAAAGGGGGAGAGAATATACGTATATATATGTACGCCTGCGGGGCACTCGGTCGATTTTTTTTCCGCAGATGCGTAGAGCGCGCGCCTCCGTATTATTTTCTGTCGTTTTCACCCCGTTTTCGCGTGTGTAACGAATTGAGGCGGCGCACTCTTTCTGCTTTTTTTTTGGCTCGTTCGCGTGAAATGTTATAAATCGCTGGCGAGCGCCCGTTCGCTTTGGTGGGGTTTTTTGGAGGAAAACGGTGCTGAGATGTAGAGAGAGAGAGAGAGAGAGAGAAAGCGATGACAAATAGCGAGCGTGCGGAGAGAAGAGCGTGTGTGTGCGGCGGTGTTAACGGCGTCGTTTGCGGATGCGCTAAATTATTAGCTTTCGTCGGTGGGGCTGTGCACGCCGCGTGCAGTTGGAAGGTTAATTTTTCAGCTATTTTGTTTTTGTATTTATTTTTATTTAATGAACGTATAATGTCGAGGAATAGTTGTGCAGAATATTATTCATTTTTTAGGTGCCGAACAAAATAAAGCATGGCTTATTATGCATGTATAATACAGTTTATCTGTTATCTTATTTCGTAAAAGCCATTGTTGATAACAATGACAAGATAATGTATGTCTTTATACAAAAAATTACATAAATTCGTTGCTTGGAACCTTGCATTTTAAAGGCTGCTGTAAATAATAATTGTGTAAAATAATTAATAAATGTTTAGGTGCGTAAACCTTAACTTATCCGCAACAATTCCACATAACCTCTCACACATCTCAACCCACAACGACACACCACCACCATACCCCCCAAAAACCCATATAAAAAATAAGGAATAACCTTTGACCCACACCAACCAAGTCCGCAGCACACCTTCCTCGCGCGTATATACTTACGCGTCTCTTCCGCATGCGCGACAAAGAATGTATATATCTTTACAGGGCTTCCTATCCTCTCTCTCTATCTCTCTTTCTCTCTTGCGAAGCCCTACACTACACTTACCACGCAGGGTTAACGCGGGTCGTTAATCCACTGGGAGACGCCCCGCGGCGACGAATTTTTATGCCTCGTAAAGTCAGGAATGTGTCGATATATATAGGTGCGACAATACAAGCGAGAATGAAAGTTTGGAATGTTGGTGTTGCTCGCGGTGCTTTGATCGCATGAGGTCTGTGGTTATGCGAATAGAGAGTTTTTGGATCGATGGATTTTCTTAGATTTCTGAGCGGATTTGAGAATATACTTTAAAAATTTAATAAAAAAATCTTCATCCGTACATTGCCCGTGAAAATTATATTCAACATTCAATAGAGCGGTACCATATCTCCTTCCTTTACACAGCAAATCTCCATCCCCGGACGACACGACGCTCGTTACGTATATATACGCGTCGAATTTACCGATGCTAATTTTCTCGCACACATACAAACTGAACATCCTTTGTAAGAGATCCCATACACTCTCTTCTTCACACGCGCGCCGGTGAAAAAGAATAACAATCGCGCGAACTACGTGATCGTTTTCCACCCTCGCACGGCCGATAACCATCGCCACCGACACCTCACTCGAATACTTTACGATCTCACTTTTCCGAGCTCGTAACTCTCAAAATTCCGAAAACGGCAGCAGCAGCGACGCACAATACACACACACACACACACACGCATACGTGTACCGGAAAAAGGTGCAAAGACTAATGAACCGAGGTATTTCGTATTCGTGATTCGTCGAGGATGTACGAGCTCGCGACGTCGACGTCGGTGGCTGTTTTTCTTTTTCGAAAAATTATATATACGTGTCTGTCTTGAGGGAATAGGTACGGAGATTTTTCGGGACGATTGGGGAAGATGAAGGGCTAGGAATATAATTAACGCGCGAGGTGTTGTTGTCGATGCAGCGTGAAGAGTTGCAGGCGCCGAATGGTTTACTAATAGTGGTTTATGCGCGCGCGCGCGGCCGGAGATACAAGCGAGGCGCCGTGTGACTGACAATGTGTGTGTATATCTCTGGGTGGTTCCGTGAACGTGTGAGTATAAGTTCGAATCGGACCTTTGTTGCGTGTCTTTGGACTTTTTTTTAGTTAAAGGCTTTCATATAGTATTGGTGAGTGTTTTAGTACCGCATAATGTTCGCAAACCGTTGCTGCTTTTGTTAATTGTTTCGAAGTAATTGGAATCATTGGAAGTAGATTAAAAATAAGAAATACAATTTTCAATTTTACATGTTTATTTGGAATATATATTTTTTTTCAGTAATTGAAAAATTTGTCAAATAATGGGAAAGCGACATTTAAAATTTATTGGTTTTATAAATGAAAATTTTTATAATATGATGTGAACTTTAACATTATAACAATAACATCCATTTATCCTAAAAAGATTAAATCTATTACCTGAAATTATCAAAAGGATGAAAGTCGGTCGAAAACGATTTCATCTACCGACATGACAAACCAATAATAACTCCCAACTTCTCCTACTACACACACACACACACACATGCACTCACACACATCTAATCACACACATACACACACACATCCAATGTTTATTCAATTAAACAAATTACCACCACGCCCACAGCCCCATGACTCAACAATCACTCACCAACATCCACCCAAAAAAGAAAAACGAAAGAAAAAAAAACCCATTGCCCGAGCAGGTGCTCTCTCTCTCTCTAGCAACCAATACCGCCTAAACAAATTGAGTGAAAACGAAACCGTCGTAAATATATTTTGACCTTCCTTCTTCCAGCTCCATTCATCCCTCTCTCTCTCTCTTCTCCGATATAAAGACGGCGACGTCTACGACGACGTAAAAAAAGGACCGGCGCGCGTGCCTGAAAAGCCGATCAAACGAGATTTCATCCTTTATCCGCGCGCGCGACCGGAATTAGTCCCTCGCTGCAGCTTGCACCTGAGAAAGAGAGAGAGAGAGAGAGAGAGAGAGAGGGAGAGAGAGAGAGAGAGAGAGAGAGAGAGAGAGAGAGAGAGAGAGAGAGAGAGAGAGAGAGAGCGAGACGACGCGTGTGTGTGTGTATGTACACGTCGTCGTTCCCTTTCGCGCTCGGCCGCGCGTTAATATCGGAGATCTCTCGTGACTCGGGGATATTCGGAGGGAGATCGATCGAGGCGCTCGCTCGCGCGCGTTCATTTTTCATAGATTTTTCGGCTATTCACTTTCGGCACTTTCGCGTGTGCGATGGGTTGGGTTCTTTTTCGGAGGTGTTGCGATGCGCCGCTGCGGCTCCCGTTGCTGGTAATTAATAAGTTTCTTTGGGATATGCGAGGCTTTTTGGAAGAGGTGATGTTTTTGGGTTGCGGATAATAATCCTTCGTTCGTGCGAGGCTCCGAGAAAGCCATTAGAGAGATGGTTTTCCGAATCGCGCAAGGAATATTCTTGAAGATTATAATCATTTATTTCTTATACTGAAAATGGAATATTTTCGAATGTAATAATTATATTTTATATAGCTTAGAATAAAATTGGGAAACGTTTTATTTTAATCAAGAGAGTAAATTTTTATACATAGTAATTTTTAGTTGAAGTATGTATACAAACGTATAAATTACTTCACGAATAGACTATTATTAATCGTGAGATAGTATAAAGCGATAGGAGGCAAGCGCGCATTCCTCATATACCAAACAAAAATTTTCGAGCAGGAACAAAGTTCTCAATGAACACAAGTATCCGAATAATAACGCATTTAATCTCCAAGATTGCCAGCCATTACTTCACTTTATACATCACGAATCCTAAAATACACTGTCTCCAGAATGACCTATTATTATATACAACACCTACACACCATCCACAAAAAACCGCATTACACCCGCAACGGTACAAAATTAAACCCCCTCGCCTCACCATACATTCCATCTCTCCTGTCCTCTCTTCCTCCTTCCTTGCCTCTCCTCTCCTTGAAAATAGAACCCGCGCACCGAAAAATCACCAACCTCGGAAGAAAAAAACGCGGCGGCGGGCGCGCACAATGATAATTATTTTCGTCGCGAGAGCCAACGACACGAAATCCCGAAACCGGGAAAAAAGGGAGCACGCCGTCGTCGCGCATGAGGAGCAATTTGTTGTCAGCGTAACTCGAGCGGCTCCTTTTTTTCCCCGTGTGTATTGTAGGGGGTGCGCGGGCTATATAGCCGCGTGGGCTTTAGACAATAGGTATATGGCGCGCGTGGCGCGCAGGCGGCGGCTCGCTTTCACGGTTTTTCCCGATATAGAGGAGGGAGGGGAGATGATGGGGTGGATGGATGGATATACGGGTTGTGACGATAGCCCTGTAAATGGAATTAAAAATTACTGGGGAGGGGGAGGGGGGGTTTAAAGGGAAGGGATTAGGGCTGGGGGTATGAGGTTGGTTGGTGAGTTAAGTAGGTGTTGTTGTTTATTTATAGGATTTGTTGGAGTGGAAGGAGGTTTTGAGTTTTTGTAATGGTAAGATATTTTTTAATTGATTCGTATATGGTTGGCGAGGTGAGGGAGAACGCGCTCACATGCTAAGTTTTAGTTTATAAAAGCTAAATGTTAACTATATTATCGACATGTCTAGAATATTAAAATTCTTTTTACTAATAAATAATAATGATTTGTTGAAAAAAATCTGATGAACACTTGGATAGATTAGCTACTATAATTTTATTAAATGGAAAAAGTCTATCTGTAAATATTAAAATTTTTAATTTTAAAAAAATTCAGAGAGAACCACGTAGCTGTGAAGTATGCAGTATTTATTTTATTTTATTATGTTAAATGATTTAATATTATACTTAATTTCGGGGGAAAAAAGTAAAGGAAAATCTTTAAAAAGTAAAATCTCTGGTATTGTATTTCCGATATTTTATAGAATTCCACATCCATAGTTAAATCAAGATACTATCAATCAAGAATTCCTACATTTACTATTAGAACAAGGATACTGCCCTGGCTTTAATAACATTACCAGACCATCTGATAAAACATATAATTCAGGAACATGCATAGACAATATGTTTATTAAATTAAACGAAATTGCGTACAAAACTTTTACACTACGTATACATACCTCTTACTGACCATTTTCCGCTATTTCTGTCAATAAATAAGATAAGAGTTAACAAAAACACTGAATCAGTGAAACAAATAAACTACACTAAACTTAAAATTTTTGCAGATTCGATGGACTGGAGCGACATATTTCAAACAAATGATCCGAACCACGCGTTAAATAACATCATTGATAAAGTAAAAGTATATCTAAGCAAAGCTGAATATACTAAAAATAGTAAAGCTAATAATGCTAGACCAAGGAGTAATTGGATAACTAAGGCAATCATAAAATCTTGTAATACCAAAGAAAAATTATATAAATTATGGAAAAAAGATCCTCATAACGCTAAAAAAGGGGATAAATACAAGAAGTTCAATAATTTACTTAAGTATACTATAAATAAGGCTAAAGAAATGTACGATAAAAAACAAATAGAAGAAAACATGAAAAACCCAAGAAAACTTTGGAATGTGATAAATCAAAAAATTGGAAAAAATAGAAAAAGAAATAGCAACATTAAATATTTAATAGATAACAATAAAAAAATAACAGATCCTGAAAATATTGTTGAGAACTTGAACAAATTCTTCTGTAACATAGGCAAAAAACTAAGT
Source organism: Torymus aiolomorphi (assembly GCA_036365515.1). NCBI lineage: Eukaryota > Metazoa > Arthropoda > Insecta > Hymenoptera > Torymidae > Torymus > Torymus aiolomorphi. Next base: position 71,433,053 of record CM070874.1, on the reverse strand, counting down.
GATATAATTAGACCCCCAACAAATGAGAAAATTAAACTACCTCCAATGAACTGCAAATCAATCTTTCTGGAACCTACAAACCACCAGGAAATTAAATATATTATATACAACGTGGAAAATAAAAATGGTGGTATTGATAATATTAACACAAAAACCTTAAAAACCCTCATAGAGCATCTAGTTGACCCCCTAGTTCACATTTTCAACCTCTGTATAGAACAGAGCAACTGGCCAGATCACCTGAAAACAGCAGAAGTCATACCTATACATAAATCCAAAGAAAAATACGTTGCCACAAATTACAGACCAATATCTCTTATATCAAACTTTGCAAAAATACTAGAAAAAATAATACATAGAAGGATTACTAATTTCATAAATAAATACGGCATACTTGCTAAAAATCAATACGGATTCAGGAAAAATAAAAGTACAAAAGATGCTCTATCCCTAATAGCCAATGAAATATATAATAAACTAGACAAGAGTACTCCAATTGCTATTACTTTTTTGGACCTAGCCAAAGCATTTGATACGGTAAACCACCAAATATTACTGGAAAAATTATACAATTATGGAATTAGAGGAAGTACGCTCAACCTATTAAAAAGTTATCTTAATAATAGACAACAAAGAGTAAAACTAAATAAGGTGGCTAGCCACCTAGAAACAGTTGATACTGGAGTTCCTCAAGGAACAATTCTGGGCCCACTACTCTTTCTACTATACATCAACGACTTACTACAAAATATCTCTGAGGTTTCTATTGTTGCCTACGCTGATGACACAGCAGTGGTAGCAACAGCTAAAATATGGAAAGAAGTCGAAACTAAAATGAATAAAGCTCTTCATATAATATCAAATTGGCTAGCCCTTAACAAGCTCTCACTAAACACCGATAAAACTGTTTACATAGTTTTTGGTAATCAAATAAATAGCACATCTAAAAATTTAAGCATAAATATACAAGGCACTAAAATCAAAAGAGTAGAAAGCAACAAATATTTAGGCATAATTTTTGATAGTAACATGAGATGGAATGAGCACATCGGTTACGTTTACAACAAAACTAAGTATCTCACCTTCATCTTCTACAAACTCTCAAAATGTATGACTACTGACACTTTAAGGATGGTCTATTACGCCCTTTTTCATAGCATTATTTCATATGGACTAATATCCTGGGGTGGAGCTTATTCTACTAGTAAATCTCTACTCGAAACCTTACAAAAAAGGTTCTTAAAATTATCAATAAGAATAAATTTATAGGAAATAAAAACCCCATGAGCCTAGATCAAATTTTTTCTCATGAATCATTATCTTATTATTATGAAGAACTATAATCAGCTTACATTAACTCAAATAGTATCACTAGGAACAAAAGTATTCAAATCCCAAGAAGATATTTAAACATAAGCATTAAAAGCAGTTTTATGAGAGCAATTATACAGTTCAATAATTTACCAAATGAATTAAAAATGATCAGGAACAAAAATAGCATCAAAATTAAACTGAAACAATGGATAAAAGGAAATACCTAAAACAACGCACAAACTTGAATAAAAACCATTGAATAGTAATAAATAGATTGTCAACGAAATATAATTCCGCATGTTTGCAATAATCTTTACTATATGCATAATTATATATTTATACCTCGACAATAATATACATTTAAATTTGTCTAATAAATTAATCTTTTTAATCTGGTACATAAGTGTATAATAATTTTAAAGTTTGTACTGTAAAAAATCAGATTTTTATGTTAACTAATAATTGTACTCTAGTTTTAAGTTTAGTTTTTTAAGTACACTAGACCAGCGCACAGGAAATTTTATCCTCTGCTGGATTACTTCAGTAATGTAAGTTATGTGTAAATGGACACATTGTATGTATTTCATTTGCACTTTACTCTGGTTTTCAATAAATAAATAAATAAATAAATAGTGAAACTCGCCGTTATAAAACATTTTTAAGACTTAAATTATACCATTCAAATACTAAAAAAAAGAAAAAAGCATATATATATATATATATATATAGTATAATAACGGCTCCTCTCAAACTTCGATTCTTCACCCAGAAAAATATTCATACCTTTTCTACCGACACACAATTCTACCCAATTTTCCAAAACTCAACTCGACTCTCTCTCTCTCTTTCCCTATTCACTTTAAAAACCCATCTCTCAAGCGTTCCACTCGCGCCGCACACGCGCGCATCTGCCGCCTCCCTTTTGTCTGCGTCCATCCTCTCTCTCTCTCTCTCTTTCCAAGCGTTTTTTACCCGAAAAAAAGGGAGAAAAGCGGAAAGCGCCAGCAGCAGCGGCGACGGCCGTTCTCTAAAAATACGCGATGACGGGCGAGGAAGCGCCGCCGCCGCCGCCGCCGCCGCCGCCACGCCCGCTATAAAAGAATAGAGAAAAAGAGAGAAAGAGAGTGAGAAGCCCGCGCGAAGCGCGAAGCTAATTATCGTGATTAGGCGCGCGTGTAGCGAGGGCGTGGTGACGGTAATAGTTGTAAGGCTTCCGTGTCGGCGTTCAATCCTTTTTGTGGAGGCGAGAAGGTGTCAAGATTGGGTGGTAGTCGTTTGTTTGGCGTTTGTTGTAATTGATACTTAATCTGGGAAAAATAAATTTTCTGTATAAAGAAAGTAACATAATTGTTGATTTACATGAGTATTTGGCTGTAAAGTACGTTTATCCAACATGTTTTTTTGGAAGTAGTGAAAATATTATAAATGACGAAATCTTACGCGAAAACTCCATTCACGCGTCCACAAAAGTGGGATAATTTTGTTTCTAGGCACACCTTCCGGACCTGATTTTTTCTATCTGTACCACAGAATAGGTATATGAGAAAAATCATATACAATTAACAAAGTCTTGGTGACACTCTTTTTTCAAAGATTGAAAATTCAAAAAAAAATTTCAAAAAAGCTATCCTTAAACTTCTAGCTATTTATTCCAAAAACGTCCTAGACAAATTAAAAAGCAAAAGAACTATTTTTTTCTAGTTTTATTTATTTTTTTTTTTGCAAATTTGTCTCGGACGTTTCCGGAATAAATGCCTAAAAGTTGAAGAAAAGGCTTTTTTCATTATTTTTTTTTTAATTTTCGATCTTTGCAGAAAGGGTGCCACCATGACTTTTTTATTGAAGTGGGTTAAAAACCGCCGCGTCTCGATTAATATACACATAAACTTTTGTAGAAATCTACTGTATTTCTTATTTCTTTTTTCAAAGAGTTTCCTTTTCAACGCAATTGACGTAACCAAAATGTTATGTAAACAATATACCGTTTACAAAATTAAAAACTATAACTACAGAAACTACTATAATCTCCCGCCTTATACTTATATCACCCAACCTCGCTCGCACTGCACCTCACACCAATAAATCAGCATCGATATGATCGCGGCTAATTTCAGCGCACCGCGAGGGCCGCCAAAACATCCTCGCACACCCGAACACCCAAAAATAAAGACGAACAAACAAATAACCGTGAAAACAAACACAACCCACTAGCGGCGTATCTGTAAATCGGGCAAAAATTCTTCCGAGATAATCCCTTATCTCTCTTCCTCCTTCTCGCGTATTTTACTTGCGGTAGACGCAATAAAGCGGCGCTTCCTCGGTCCCGTGTGTTTATATAATCCACGGGGCGGCGGCGGCTCTCTTCTTTTTTCTCTCTCCTCTTGTATACAGGGGAACGCTCACGCGCGCGCGCAGCACGCGTCGATGATGAGAGAACCGACGGCTACCGATGGTGTTCTTTTCTTTTCCTTTCCTTTTTTTGTTCATTCTTGTCTGGGGAGCGCAGGAGGGCCGTTCCGTTGCGTATGGTGCTGTGTGTGTTATACGTATGCAGTGGATGTTTAGGTGCAGGTATACTTATTCGTACGGTTGAGGCTGCGGAGGCCGACGCGTGTATGCTAAGAAGGGGATTTTCAGAGGAGTGGAGATGCTGTTTTTTAGGCAGAATATTTGTTTGTTTAGTATGTGTATATAGTATAGAAGAGTTGTTGCGTTGAAAATTAATGAGATATTGTACAATCAGTGTGAAGTGTAGTGTTTTTCCTTATACAGATAGTCCGCGCTTTGAATAAAAAAAGAAATTGCAAATAAATTTTAATGTTTTATATGAAAAGTCATTTAAAAAGCATAACGTCTAGTATTGATCCATACACCTAGAATAATTTCACAATATGTTTAACTATAAGCATTCGACGATGAAATCTTTATATACCTCAGCAAAAACTATAATCACATACTCAATGCCCATAAAACTCCGGCACAATAAATTATCATACCTCGCTCCACGGCTAAAATAAAAACAACACACACCAAACTTTCCTCCCCCACTCCCACGCACTCTCACATACAATCGTCCCCTTCTTGCCGAACTCTTCGCTCTCTTTCTCTCTCGACTTTTCGCGTCGTTTTCGGCAAGGGCACCATATTCGTGCGACCGCATAAACAGTCTACACACATACAGCATAAACCGAGATTTTTCTACACGCACGAACGGGGGAGCAGAGAATCGTAATGGAGATTCCTCTTACTCCGCGTAGCGAGCAGCGCGCACCATTTTTCTCGGACCACGTCGTGCGCTTAATATCGCGCGGCCAGAGACTTTAATCGCCTCTCTCTCTCTCGCGCGTGGAAATGAGAATTTTATACACGTTTCGGGGAGGGGGCATATTTGCGCCACGCGCACGCGCGCGCCTGATCTCGAAACTCCATTCATCAAATCGGACGCGGGGGAGGAGGTGGAGTAGCATAGTTTTGTGGAAAAATGATTTTTTTTTGTGGCGGTGGCGGTGGAGTGTTGTCGGGCAATGCGTTTTATCGGGAGGGAGAGGAGAAAGGGATATTATTATTGATGATTTTTAGCGAAATGTCGGTCTCGTGTCGGACGGCTGAGGGATTTGTCGGGGTTTTTGGGTGAGAAATGGGTGTGGAGTGGTTTTGGGTGATTGGATGCAGTTGCGTTTGGCGAATAAGTAAATCGGATGGATTTCTGAGAAGTTAAGAGGTTTGTTGTAGAGAAATTGTAAGAGATAGATGTTGGTGTGGTATTTGTATATGGCATATTTTTGTTAATAATGAATGGTCGTTATAATTCATGTTTGTTCCGCACAAAACGAAATTCACGGCAGGTGATTGAAAAATATAATAATAAGCACCAGAATACTTCAAAGTTTCATTTATTTTAATGACGATGATGAGTACCTTATTCAAAGATTACGCAAAGACTAATAGGAAATCAACAACTTAAGTTCTTCCTATAGCAACGGTTTTTACTTGTTTCTCGAATTAATCGTATTTGGAGTGTGTGTGCGTGTGTGTGTGTATATTCCTATATTATATAGTTGTAAGGCTCAAAATGGGTACCTAGCCCCTCCACCCCCTCCGCCCCTCCACTCCTCTCCACTCCCCTTCACCCCCTCCACTTCCCCTCCACTTTTTACCGTGAAATTCTTTAAAATGTTACGTTATTTTGAAGGGTGTCAGCCCCTCCACTCCCTCCACTCCCCTCCGCCCCCCTCCACGTCCCCTCCACGCCCCCTCCACCTATCCCACCATACCTAATCCATTCCTCATATTGTGCTAAAAATTTTATATAGTGTGTTTCCGGATTCGCTGATAATGAATCAGTAATCAGATTTTGAGAATTCAAAATGGCGGATCGATGATGGCGGCCAAATATTGAAATATTACTGGATCTTGCTGAAAAATGTATGTACGGTATTTCTGGATTCGATGATTATGAATTTGAACTCAGATTTTCATAATTCAAAATGGCGGTCGAAGGTGGAGGCCAAATATTCAAATATTAATGGATTTTACTGAAAATTGTATATTATGGGTTTCCGGATTCTCTGATTAGGAATCTGAACGCAGATTTTGTAAATACAAAATGGCGGACTAAAATTGAAATATTACTGGATTATGCTGAAAATTGTATGTAAGGGTACCTGGATTCGCTGATTACGAATTTGAACTCATATTTTGCCAAATCAAAATAGCGGCCAAATATTGAAACATTACTGAATTTTGCAATTGTATATGGGGGATTTCTGGATTCGCATGATGACGAATCTGAATTCAGCATATAAAATTTCAAAATGGCGGATCGAAGATGGCGTCCAAATATTGAAATATTACTGGATTTTGCTGAAAAATGTACGTACGGAATTTCTGGATTTGCTGATTACGAATCTGAACTCAGAATTTGATAATTCAAAATAATGGACCCAAGATGTCAGCCAAAAATTGAAATTTTACCGGAATTTTCTAAAAATTGTATATTGTGCGTTTCCGGATTCGTTGATTAGGAATCTGAACTCAGCTTTTGTAAATACAAAATGGCGGCCAAAAATTGAAATATTACCTGTTTTTGCCGAAAATTGTATATAGGAGGTTTCTGGATTCGCTGATTACGAATCTGAACTCAGATTTTGAAAATTCAAAATGGCGGACAAGAATTAAAATATTACTGGATTTTGCTGAAAAATTAGTTTATAATCAATAAGTAACAAATAATATCAGAGCTGACGTAATGAACTACATATATATTATGCATTATTTTGTTAAATATAAATATACCTAATATTTTAAAAATTAATAAATGTTAAGAATAATTTAAAAAAAAACATTACAGAAAATTTAAAAGAAAAAATAAATGTTTCATGATATTATTTAATAGGGGGTTATCCTTATTCATTATTATCAATATTTATCTTCATATGAAATATAATCCGCAACTACAATTGTAAGATTAATTTTCAATCACATTATTATATTTTTTAAAATAATCAATTTTTATATATAATTAAAACTTAAATAACTTTCCATATTTATTTGATCCAAATTTTTGTGATTATTCACTGAATGAATATTCAAGCATATCTAGCAAATTTAGAAAAAAAAACATTTTTAAAAACAAATTCAGTTTACACATATTTTAGAAAAGGATTTTCAGTTTTTGTATTAGCTCTTGCTATAATATTTTTTTTTAACAATTCACATTAAAAATGGGGGTTGGCGAGCGAAGCGAGCGAGGGGCGAAGCCCCCCTAGTGTGCGTGTGTGTGTGTGTGTATGTATATATACACACACACAATCAATATAATGATGAATTTATATAAACTCTATTTTGTAAAATCTGGAGTATTTATAATTAACATGTATCCGTAACATTATTTAAAATTATATTTTCCAGAACTTTATTTTGTATGTCAAAAATTGCCGATAATGAAGTATTCGTTTTTATTGTTTGCCAGCAAACCATGACGATAAGACTCATTTTGAATGTGTACATTTGGAAACCACATAGGTAAATAGTGTTCTCTTAATTTAAAAATAGAACTCGTTTAAATTTCAATGACTTGCAAATTAAAAATCAAATGGTTGCATATAAAATGAAAAAAGTATGTTTCTCAAAGATTGATTATCTCGATAGTTCCATGCTTTTCGTCAAATTAAATGAAATGCCTTCCATGAAACAAATTAAATAAGAACCACTTTGCTTTCTTGAGTATCTATAATCCTGTATATTTTGGTACCTTTAACATCAATAACTATTATACATATATAACTTTAACATGGTGAATATACATAACTTACGAAATTTGCAAACTAAAATAACTGAGCTTGCAAATGAAATAAATAGCGTTCGGAATTTCTTAAATTTTTAAACTTCTAATCTAAATGAATTTTTACCTTTTTCAAAAATAACTTGTACTTGAAGGTTGATTTATTCCTGGGCTTCTGCGGACTCTGTGTCGACCTATTTTTACTAGAATGTACTTGATATCACATCAAAAGATCAAAAAACCACATTAAAAGGAAGTCTCTCTGAAAGTATTGGAAAATCAGTTCAGCCATGCACCTGTGTGCAAGCATTCTTTAGTACAAGGTTTAAACGTAATAGTATACACGGTGACCCATTTTAATCGCCGCACCCGGATTTCTCGGAACCTAAGCCATATAGAGAAAAATGGTTCAGACAAAAGTTATAGGGAACAAAGGGGGCCACATAATGGCGCTAACTTCTTTGACCTTGAACTCGACCTTTGAGGTTATTTCAAGGTCAAAGTGGGTTTTTCATATGGAGACACCTAGTTTTGACCCCGGATTCGGAAAGATCGGGAAATTTTACGTTCAAAATCATATTGAGAAATTTTTTCCAAGGTCATTTCAAGGTCAAATCTAGGTCAAACTCAGAAAAGTCCATTTAAAATCGTTTTTTTCCATGAACCACAGGCTAAGCTGGTTCAAATTGATCGTAGGTTTAATAGAGGAACCCAAAACTTACACATCCTAGTAAACAAAACTCAAACTCGCACATCCTAACCCCATACACTTCATGCCCTCACATGCTGAACTGTTACACCCCGGTCCCACAACCATACCCCACATCCCCCAGTCCCACACATCCCTACCCCACGCATGCTAATCCCATACACCGCAAACCCTCACATCCTGAACCCTGAAAAATTTTTCTCAAGGGCAAAATGATTTTTAACGGAAACTTTAAGATCGTTGAAGCTTCTGTTATAAATGTATTAACCTTACTTTTTGCGCTACCCAGAAACAACGACGTGGACGTAGTAAGGATTGTTTCCTTTGGGGTGCTTAATTAAAGTGAGTGCCGTTGCCTCTCACTGTTCGGGGTGCTTGATTATAGTGAGTCCCCTCGCCTCTCACTAATGTAAATAAATTTTTATTTAACCTCGAAGCAAGTGTTCGAAATGACAACCATTTGCTTCAAGGCACATAGTCAAACGCCTTTGAAAATGGCGAACTGTGTTCTGCAAAGTTTGTCTCGGAATGGCAGCGCATGCTCGACGAATCCTATCCTGCATATCTGCTCTTGTAGTGGGTTGTTGCTCAAAAACAGCATTTTTTAAATACCCCCATAAATAGAAATCTGGTGATGTAAGATCGGGTGAGCAAGCAGGCCAGTTAACCGGACCTTAATTAAGCACCCCAAAGGAAACAATCCTTACTATGTCCACGTCGTTGTTTCTGGGTAGCGCAAAAAGTAAGGTTAATACATTTATAACAGAAGCTTCAACGATCTTAAAGTATCCGTTAAAAAATCATGTTGCCCATGAGAAAAATTTTTCAGGGTTCAGGATGTGTGGGTTTGGGATGTATGGGATTAGCATGCGTGGGGTAGGGATGTGTGGGACTGGGAGGTGTGGGGTATGGTTGTGGGATCGGGGTGTAACAGTTCAGCATGTGAGGACATGAAGTGTATGGGGTTAGGATGTGCGAGTTTGAGTTTTGTTTACTAGGATGTGTAAGTTTTGGGTGTGTGGGTTTAGGGTGTGTGGGTTTTGGGTGTGTGGGTTCCTCTATTAAGCCTACGATCAATTTGAACCAGCTTAGCCTGTGGTTCATGGAAAAAAACGATTTTAAACGGACTTTTCTGAGTTTGACCTAGATTTGACCTTGAAATGACCTTGGAAAAAATTTCTCAATATGATTTTGAACGTAAAATTTCCTGCTCTTTCCGAATCCGGGGTCAAAACTAGGTGTTTCCATATGAAAAAACCACTTTGACCTTGAAATAACCTCAAAGGTCAAGTTCAAGGTCAAAGATGTTAGCGCCATTATGTGGCCCCCTTTGTCCACTATAACTTTTGTCTGAACCATTTTTCTCTATCTGGCTTAGGTTCCGAGAAATCCGAGTGCGGCGATTAAAATGGGTCACCGTGTACATTGTCCGATTAGGGAGGAAAAATAACTTTTTCTAGCAAGGATGATGATTGACCACGAGCGGTACACGAGTGCTCAATATCATCGTCCGAGTTAGAAAAAGTTCATTCCTTCCTCGTTATACGTCAAGTTTTTAATGAATACAGGCCCTTTTCATGCATGAAAGGTTCACGGGGGATCGGACATTTCAAGACGTTCCCCATATCAATGAAAATAAGACCGTCAATTGTGTTATGTTAATACTTATATATTTTATTATATACTCTAAACAGGAAAATTATTTTATATTATCTGTGAGTAACAGGAAGAAAGATATAGAATGCTGGATTTTATATATTCGCTTTGTACGTAGGATAAGGGCCTTTTTCATGCACAAATTGAAAAAAAAAAAATTTTTGTTTGGTCCTTACCATTGTTATTCTTGATTATATCTTGAATAAATAAAAGTGATTGGTTTGATACTGTAGTGTACCACTACGTGACTCTCTTCAAAATATTATTTTTTATGTAATCGTAGATAAATAAATTTACTTTCTCGAATACACGAAATGTTATTCCATATTACGAATAGTACTGTTCTCGATGATTTTCTTGAAGAAAAGACACGTCTCCAACGTGAGTAGTCATAGTTTAAACAGCTTTTTAAAGCAACGAGTTTAAACTTTGTATGCTATCTAAACAAGAAAAAAATTATATTTATCTACCCAAGTTCTTTATGATATAATACTTACTTAATACTTTTCGACACAAGTGCGGAAGTAGATTATTAACGTCATGTTGTGAAGTTTTTTGCTCGAGCAAAGCGAGATAGTGAAGCGTTTCGAATCGTATTTTATGAGTACCACGAGCGCCGAAAAATCACATCAAAGTTGTGATTTTGAGGTTAAACGGGTATAAAACATTGTACCTCTTCAAGAGGATACTTTAAGTGAAGTAACCAATAGACATTATTTCACATTCTCAATGTTTTTTCGCTCATGAGCGCACTTAATGGGTGCCTTTCAGGGCATAAAGTATTTTTTCTCCTAAGATAAAAATTTGAGCAAAAGTGTTCATATGTAATAAGTTTCTTTATAAATAAATATATAGAGCTGACTTAAACAAAAAATTAAGACATTCAAAAGTTTCGTCAATATAGTAATAAGTATGTCGTAATTTTTAAAAATAACTGACATTTTGTTATCAACGAGATAATTAAAATATGTGATAGAAGCGCCAAATTTTTCGGTTATCCTACACAATAATTACTCATACGTAAATGTTCGTAAATTGCTCATAATGTAACTTCAAATACATTTGAAGTAAACAAATTTTATTTTTACGCAACTAGGTACATGCATTAACTTAAATGTATTTGAACCATAGGAAGAAATCCAGAAAAGAGTAAAAAAAAGGAGATTGTCAGAGTGATTCACTCTGACAATCTCCTTTTTAAGAAGGGATTTATATACTTGTGAAGTCATATTATCTTTCGTTTGTCGAAAATTATTTGGAACAAATTTTACTGCTTTCTGAATTTTCCTCTGTGGTTTAAATAAAAAAAATTATAAAATAATTATTTGTTAATTTTTATTTAAAAAATACCTCTTGTATGGCTTACATTTAAGTTAATGCGTATCTAGTTGCGTTTATACTTACAAATGTATTTGAAGTTTGACATTTACGTATGAGTAATTATTATATAAGATAACACTAAATTTGGCGGTTCTCTCTCATATTTTAATTATCTTGTTGACAACAAAATAATAGATAAAGCTGATAGATAAAGACAGTACGTGGAGCACGAAACGTGGCGGGAATACACATGAAAATTTACAGTTTGATTGCCAATTTAATATGAAAATCGAATGAATGAAAAAATGTATTACGTCGTTTCGAATTTCTCTTCAATTATTGATCGGAACAATCCACTCGCACTCGTAAAAAAATCAAGCAATCCAATTCTATACAACGTCGCAAAATACCCCAAAACACCCACCACTTGAACCCTCCGTCCCCTCTCGCCCCTTTCCAAAATAATAAATACCTCGTCACTTTAATCACCACCCGGTCCAACACACTCATATCCACTTTTCCGCCAGTTTGCGCGGCGACTGTGGGGTCAGCTGTTACGCCACTGCACGCATACACTTACTCGTGCGATTTGTGATGCATCCTCGGTGGACACGCGCACTTTTACACACGTGCTACGTGTGCGCTGTCTCTCACTCTCTTTTTGCGGTTGGCGCGCGTGGTGCATCGATGATTACGTAGTGTATTCGCATGTATAATATCCGAGCGTGTAGGTATACTTTCGCGAGTACAGGGGGCCCCTTTTTTCGGTGGCGGTCACGCGTCTTGATTATTCATCGTTGCGGTTTCGGCGGAGTTTCGCGATATGTGTAGGAGAATTTCCGTCGCGTGTGAGTTCTTGTTTTTGTAGTTTGGAAGAAACTGATACCGAAGATCCAGAATAATAGAAAATCTTGTGTTTTTTTTGTTTGTAGGAAGATATAATGAATTATTGAAAAAATAGGGAAGTAAATATTTTATCACACATATATGCAAATCCGCGGACTACAGACAACAACTGGGGTACAAAAACGGAAAAAATTTTTTTTGAGAGCACACCTACCACATAAGGTTTTTTCGATTCTTTGGGGGTCCCCCAACATGAAAATACTCGTGTACACTCATTATCCGTTGCCAAACTTTTTTGCTGCCGAAATCAATTTTTCTTATGGAAATTTAACATGGGAAAAATGGACGAAAAATAGTCATTGATGATTAACCAATAGCAAACTATTGAAGAGGCCAAACCAAATTCCATAAAAAAGCGATTAAAGTTGAAGAATAGAGCTTTAATTTGAGATGAGAATCGTTAAAATCGGTCGATTCTGTGCAAAGCTAGGTGAATTTGAAAATGGCGAATAATGACGAAAATGAGCGATTTTTTTCAAACCCACGTAATTCTTCAAATTTTTGTCATTTTTCGCCATTTTCAACTTCACGTAGCTTTGCACAGAATCGTCCGATTTTAACGATTCTCATCTCAAATTAAAGCTCTATTCTTCAACTTTAATCGCTTTTTTGTGAAATTTGGTTTGGCCTCTTCAATAGTTTGCTATTGGTTAATCATCAATGACTACTTTTCGTCCATTTTTCCCATGTTAAATTTCCATAAGAAAAATTGATTTCGTCGGCAAAAAAGTTTGGCAACGGATAATGAGTGTACACGAGTATTTTCATGTTGGGGGACCCCCAAAGAACCGAAAAAACCTTATGTGGTAGGTGTGCCCTCAAAAAAAATTTTTTCCGTTTTTGTACCCCAGTTGTTGTCTGTAGTCCGCGGATTTGCACATATGAGATTAAGTACGATTTAAATGAAGTTAAACAAAATTTTTCTCATTCGTGTATTAGTCATACTTTATCCAAATTTCTGTGGTGTCAAGGAAGAAGGGAACAAGCCACTTCAGAAAGTTTTCGAGATATTGCGATTTAAATGCTAAAACTTAAAGGCAGTTTCTATACAAAAGTGGACTTATTCCCTTTTCAAATTACATTGTAACAGAAGAATAAAAACTTTTTTTTAAATAAAACCTTAATGAAAAAGTGTATTGAACCTCAAGAAAGTAAAAAATGACCTTAACTTGATTTTCATAAAAATTAGACTTATTCCCTTCTTCTTTGACACCGCAGATTTGTTCGTTCTCGTGACAGAAGCCTCTACACATCACCGCGAAAATTACTCATATAATCGAACAAAAAAAAGCAAATCATCAATACCAATACACTCCTCACACGTGCGCGCACTGTACTTCTGAAGTATATCTCAAGCATCCTCCACACACACACACGCATCACTCTACACAACCCCTTCACCCCTTCCACCTACGTCCAATATTTATCCATAGGCAATAATCCCGGCGATATGTGTACAAATATTTACCGCTTCGCGTCTCCTCGTACCGGAACCACACACACGCGTATATATATCTCTTTTCACGCGCGTCTCCTCCATGACGCTCATCGCAAATCCCTTGGACAAACCGAGGCGCATTCTATATACATATGTATAAGAATAACACACAGCGTCTTTGAGTGAAAATACGCCGCCGTCGTTGCCGCCGCAGTCGTGCACACAAAAAGAGTTGACAAAACATGACAGCGGGCCCCGACGCCTGTGACAATGGCCGCGCTTTTCCCGACGAGTTGACGTCGGCCTGTTTTCCCTCTAACGCGCGCGCGTGTGTGTGTGTCTGTGGGGGTATTGAAAGAGACGGGGATTATCGCGAAATTGCGGAGGCGCGTGAAAACGGCCGCCGAGCCTTTGACGAGAGCCGATTTTCGGCTGTCTGTGTGTATATACGCGGATGGGGTGGAACGGGGGTGACATTAGAATGCGGTTATATAGCCGAGGTTTTTCACGCCTCCGCGTGGGAAGGTGAGACGACGCGTGTTTGCGCGGCTTTGTGCGTTTATAAACGGGGAGTGCAAGGTGTAGGTGAGGATGGGAGATGACTGATGGTGGTTTGATGATTTTTTAAATGATTGTTTTGTTTATTGTCGGTGGTGATGGTTATTATGGGAGGTGGTGAAATGGGTAGTCTTGTGTTGCTAGGGGTTGGTTGAGATGCGCCTGGCTTTTAAAAGTCATGTAAAGTTATTTTTAATGCGGGTCGAGAAAAAGTTATTAAAGGCTGTAGAATTATGTGGATTTGAAAGTAGATTTAAGCGTTGAAGGTATTCTAAGGAATTAAGAAATGCAATCCCTGGTGAAAATATCTTTATGAAAAAATTAAGGGAGTGTTCCAAATCAGTAATTATTTTCATTAAAAATCATCGATAAATATGGAAAATAAGATGTATCCATTCTTTTCTATATTTATTAATCAGTTATTCATTACTATTCATATAAGATTTATGTTTCATTACTTATCCATGACAATCTATGTATATATTACGAAAAAATCATAAACCCAAAAAATTAATTTTAGTAATTTCATAAAAAAGTATTTTAACATTTATAAAAAAGTATAGTTACGTTATAGTCCGATCTTTATACATGGAAAAAATATGATTTTGTGTATTATATAAAAGTATGTCTGATTTGGAACGCTTCGTTACTTTTTTCATAAAACTATTTTCACCGCAGATCTGTTTTTATTCAATTATTATTTTAATAACATTTTATTTTTTGGGTAACACACGTTCTGTGTTTATCACGGTACAGCAGGAATAGTGTATTTGCGTTATTATTTTGCAGCATTAGCTCATCCATTAACAGTTTATTCTTCTATATGTATATAACATTAAACGTCCAACATATTTTCTACTAATAGCAAGAGGTTCTGTGTGTTCGTAAAAACCATTGATGATCAACAGGTCCGACTAATTTATTGTACACAGTTTTAGAAATAGTTATGTCGCCAATAGTTATGATCGTCAAACTTGACTCTTTTCTATTTTACCATGCTGATTGAATTGTATTGAAAAATTAGAGTCTGACTTTTGAGTGCATACTTGAACGATTATATATAAGATAAATTATCGCAGACAATATAGAAAATTAGTTTATCGTTTCGCAATATATAATTAAAAATGTTTAAAATTTTATATATTATTTAAATGCCTTTTACTATATCATACAGCGCTCAAGCGTATTTTATCTGATAAAGTTTATTGCAGTACTGTCGCTACATGATACATATTTCTCCCCGACTATACAGATTCCGAAACAACGAATTATTAGCTTTCTCTACGTCACATGTATATAAGAACTAAGAACCAGTTCCTCCCTTTCTTCTCAAACTACCCCCGTCGTCCACCTCGCATTCTCTCTCTCTCTCTCTCTCTCTCTCTCTCTCTCTCTCACACACACACACACACACACGGGTCTTTCCGGAAAAGAAAGAAACGAAGACCGAGAAATTACAGCGACTTCTATACACTGCCATTCCCCCTTTCATCCACAACCGAATGTAACTCCCCGTCAAAAACGACGACGGCGACGAATGAAAGCTGCGCTCGCTCGCTCGCTTATTCCCTTTACGAGGCCGTAACGCGCGCATTATTATGCTCGTATATAGTATAGTAGCGGCACGCGCGCGCAATCATAAACCCTTCGCGCAGGAAGTAAGTATAGCGCACGCGCGAGAGTCAATAAGAGCGCGGCCTCGGATTTATCTGCGCGCGCGCGCGCGAGAGAGCCAAAACCCAAGGGAAAGTTTTTATGCCCCGGGACACGCTCGAGATATGCGGTTATGTCGTTTCGTTGGCGTGCGGAGGTGTATATAGGGGGAGGGAGGGAGAGTTTTTAAGGAGTTTGATGAAATCGTTATGCTGCTGCTGCTGCTGTCTGTTGTGGTTATAGGCTCGGGGTTTCGTAAATTAATGGGGATGGGAAGAGTGAAGAGATTTTCGGGAGTATCTTAAAAGTTTAGGAGTGGGTGGGAAATGAGATTATCAAGTTCGTTGTTTATTTAAAGTAAGAAGTTGAAAGTGCTGTGATGTACTGTCGGAACAATAGAAAGACTTAGAAAAATGTTTTGTGAAGAAATAAATATACTGCGTAATGAGCTATTTAGTTATATTATATTTTTCCGAACTTCTTTCTATACGAAAAGTTCAGTCTTCGATACGAAATTGTTGCAGTAACGATAGCTTGGAAAATACAGAAATTAGGAGTAAGTAAAGTTTTACTTCACAATTGTACGGTTCTATATATCGATATTCATAGATGATTATGAATTGTTTTCTTTTTTATATTGTAAGGTTATACTAAATCCCGAATAAAATAAAAAGGTTAAAATATCCTAAGTATAAATTAAACGAAAATTTATTTCGTTACACATACAATTTCGGCACATTCTTTTATTGGGTCTTCAGTCTGGGCATCATTATTGCAATTTCAATTCAGTTATTCTTAGGTTTTTAAAACTTGCTTAAATTTTCATATTCGAGATTAGATAGAGAAAAAAAGACTGTCATGGTATAAGTACTATAATGATACTGTAATGAGCGGCCGCTCTGTAATATGAAAGTTTGTTGATGTCTGCCTTCTAAACTATTCGAGAAATATCCTGTTTTTGTCCTCTATACATCTGTCCTCTAAAAGTTCCCTCCTTTCTCTCTCTCTCTCTCTCTCTCTCTCTCTCTCTCTCTCTCTCTCTCTCTCTATAATATAGGTAAATAGCGTTATAATATTAAATAAAATTATTTATATTGAGAATCATTTCGCTATAATATATTCTTTTTTACTTTATTTCACCCAATATAAAAATAAAACAAGTTAACAGCCATTTATTCTATATAGTAAACCGTCTCTACTTTCTTCTAAACTTTGAGTTGCGCCTCAACTCCAGATACTCTCCCAACACATTGTTTCACGCGAACAGCATTATATTTACGACCGCGTGTACGCGCAAACATCAAAACCCTCCTCGCCTCTTCAGAAATGTAAATCTAGCTCGCAACGGTCCCCAAAAACCTCTAGCAATCCTATGGGCACGCTCCGCTCTCGCGGCGCTCGAAAAAACCCCCCGCAAAAATCGTCGCACCGCCTAGGTATATATAGACCGAGAGAAAGTGCTCATATAGCTGTCGCAGGCTGCATACTAAAGGCTGAGAACAGTTAGGTCGGACGGGACAACACTACACCTCTCGGGCCGACCTCGTTGTTCCAGATGCATCGCTAAAACGCCCGGCATAAAGCCATTAACCGCGCGCTTCCGCGTTTTTACTCCGCTGCGACCTTCGCCACGGACATCGATGCAAACGCCTCTATAGGCGTCGTAAACGGTTAACTTTTTGACTTGGACGCGTGCTCGCCTGGCTGCTTTAAAAATATAAAACCCTAAGTGGCGCGGGCGGCTCCGCTTTGTTGGAGACGGGGAAGATTTGTGATTCGGATCCCGTTTTTCTTTTTTCATGTATTTTTAGACTACGACGCGATGGTTGAGATTCCGGGGCTGTTTTTGGATGAGTTCTTGACACTTCTACGATTTAATTTGCGAGTTGTATTTCAAAGTTCGAGCTAGCTGACGTTTTTATATGCGCTGCTTTGAGATAGAAGCGTACGGGAATTTGGCAACCGATTTTTCGCTTCTGTTTGTTTGTTCGCTTGAATTTGAGGATTTGAATTAACGTTTTATCATTGTGCAAAAGAGTAACATAATAATGCTTCCTCCTAGAGGAAGCTTTGTGATAGTAAAAAAAAAACCGCTGCCAATTCATTGGCACGTAGCTTCCTCAAACTTGATTTACTGATTCCTTTAATTAATTTTTACTTCCAATATTTAAAATTTCATACTTTATTTTGTACGATGTAAACGGCTTAAGTCAATTTTTACTCCCGCAATAGTTGGACATACCAAACTCATTTTTTTCATTTTTCAATGTTTACGTTTTTATTAATAACAAAAGAACCGTAATAGCTAGACAAATAATTTTTTTTAGAAAATATAGGTCTTGAAATTCTCTTTCGAATGCCGCCCACCCGATTCAAATACATAAAGCCGTTCTCGAGAAATTACGATTTAAAAAAAAAGTGAAAAAAATTTTAACCTCAAATATCTCCGAAATTTATGGATCAATCCTTTTGCCCAAAGAACTCAATCGATTGTGATACAAAATATACCACTAAAAAAAATTTCAAACTGATTAAGCCAATTTTACTCTAGTTATTGAACGACAAAAAAAAACACTTTTTTTTATAAATTATTTTTTTCTCCAAAAATAATGAATAAAAAACCTAAAAATTTAGTAAGTTATAGTAATCAGTATTCTTTATAACCAAAAAAATATTCATGTTAATATCTTTTTTAATTTTGAAATATAACCTATTTACTAAAAATGACGTTTTCATGAATAACTTATGACGAAATATAGCTAACGGCTTTTTTTTTTTTTTTAAATTGTCGAAAAATTTATTCTGCAAACAGAGAATTTATCGTATATAAATAATATTTGTGCTAAATAAAAAAAATTGAAAATAAAAATTTTGAAAATTTAAAAATGGCGATAAAAAACAAAAAAATCGATTTTGACAAAAATAAAATATTGACCCCAATTGTTGAAGCAAAATCTGAAAAAATGATCACTCTCTCGTTAAAATCGGTTGAGTAGATCATGAGATATCAGAGTATACGGACATACATACACACACACACACACACACACACACACACACACACACATCCATACGGACATTTTCTAAAAATGGTGTATTTCGATTCCAAATTTTCTATACAACATTCCTAAAACATTATCTCACAAACTTTTTTTTTTACTATCACAAAGCTTCCTCTAGGAGGAAGCAAAAGTTTATGAGATAATGTGTTAGAAATGTTATTTAGCAAATTTGGAATCGAAATACACTATTTTTAGAAAATGTCCGTATGGATGTGTGTGTGTGTATGTGTGTGTGTGTATGTATGTCCGTATACGCTGATATCTCATGATCTACTCGACCGATTTTAACGGGAGAGTGATCATTTTTTTAAATTTTGCTTCCACAATTGGGTTCAATATTCTATTTTTGTAAAATTTAATTTTTCTTTTTATAGCCATTTTTTAATTTTCAAAATTTTTATTTTCGATTTTTTTAATATTTAGAACAAATATTGTTTATATATCATGAATTCTCTGTATGTAAGATAAAATTATCTACAATTTAAAAAAAAAAAGTCGGTAGCTATATTTCGTCATAAATTATTGATGAAAACGTAATTTTTTGTAAATAGGTTATATTTCGAAATTAAAAAAAGATATTAACATGAATATTTTTTTGGTTATAAAGGATATTAAGTACTATAACTTACTAAATTTTTAGGTTTTTTTATTCATTATTTTTTGAGAAAAAAAATAATTTATAAAAAAAAGTGATTTTTTTGTCGTTCAATAACTATAGTAAAATTGGCTTAATCACTTTGAAATTCTTTGTAGGGGTAGATTTTGTATACCAATCGAGTGAGTTCTTTGGACAAAAGGATTGATCCATAAATTTCGGAGATATTTGAGGTTAAAATTTTTTTCAATTTTTTTTTAAATCGTAATTTCTCGAGAACGACTCTATGTATCTAAATGGGGTGGGTGGCAATCGAAAGAGAATTAAATTACCTATATTTTCTAAAAAAATTAATTCTTTAGTTATCACGGTTCTTTTGTTATTAACAAAAACGTAAAAATTGAAAAATGAAAAAAAATGAGTTTTATATGTTCAACTATTACAAGAGTAAAATTGTCTTATTCGTTTCAAAATTCATTGTAGTATATTATTGATAGTTCTCGGATGAGTTCTTTTGGCAAAATGATTGGTTCATAAATTTCAGAGATATTTGAGGTAAACACAATCAAAGAACAACTTTAGAATATTTTTTTTATTTCGAACCAATGTACGACGAGAAGCCGTTGACAGTGGACTTGAAGAAGAAAAATTTGATGAAGAATAGAACTTGAAAAAGATTGTTTTCCATTCATATAAGAATTAAAATCACAAACAAATAAATTACAAATGGAACCTCAATGAATAGCCATGAAAAAATTACAAGTTAATATTTTCCATAAAAATTTTCCAATTTTTTTCGTGAAAAATTTATTTTTCAAATTTTAATTTAATAAAAGGATCAAAAAATTATTTTGAGGAAGCTACATACCAATGAATTGGTAGCGGTTTGTTTGTTTCTTTATGCTAGACGATTTTTGCTTCCTCCTAGAGGAAGCTTTGTGATAGTAATTTTTTGAGTTATTGTAAAAATATGTTATAATTGTTTTTCGAGGTGTTAGGAATCAAAATACATGATTTTTTAAAAATGTCTGTATAGATGTGTGTGTGTGTGCGTGCGTGTGTGTGTGTGTGTGTGTGTGTGTGTGTGTGTGTGTGTGTGTGTGTGTACGCCTGGATCTCAGCTTCTACTCGATCGATTTTGACCGGACAGGTCTCATTTTTTTTTTTGTTTTTTTTTGTGTGATGGTGGGTCAAAAACTAGTTTTTTAATTCGTCGATACGTTTTTGTTTTATATCGAATTTTCGATTTTCTCAAAATTGATTTTTGCTTTTTTTAATGATAAGATCGAGATATTTGAATCGAATGAATAGCATTCGAAAGAGCATTAAAATACCTATATTTTCTAAAAAAAAAAATTCTCTAGCTATCACGGTTCTTTTGTTATTAACAAAAACGTGTGTTTTTTTTTAAAGCTTATAACTCCTGAACTAAACGGTCAATTTTTTTGAGAAAAATCATGATAATGCAGAATATAAATAGCTATAATTTGTAAAAATCTGAATTCATTTTGACTTAATCGCTTTGAAATTCCTTGTAGAGGTAGGTTTTGGATAGCTCTCGGTCGAGTTCTTTGGGCAAAATGATTAGTTCAGAAATTTCAGAAATATTTGAGGTTAAAATTTTTTAAACCTTTTTTTCAAATCGTAATTTCTCGAAAACGGCTCCATGTATCACCTACAAATTTATAGACAATTTTGTATGTGATATAGATAATATGTGCAAATTTTCATCAAGATTGTACAATTACTTTTTGAGATATTTGATTTTGAAAATTTTCGTATTTTACAAAGTTATTTTCTTTGTCGCATGATAACTAGAGAAAACAAAAATTGGTTTAATCATGTTGAAATTTTGTGGAATTGTAGAGTCTATATATTATCGTATAAGTCCTTTAGATAAAAGAATTGTCTTACGATTTTTAGAGATATTTAAGGTTAAAATTCTTTTACGGTTTTTTTCAAAATCGTAATTTCTCAATGACGACTTAATGAATCAGCTTGAAATTTATAGACTATCTTGTATACGATATAGGCAATACTAATTAATGTGTAAAACTTCATCCAGATTATATGGTTATTTTTTGAGGTGTTTGATATTTAAAATTTTAGTATTTTTGAAAATGACTTTCTTTGTTGTCGCACAATATAACTACATTAAAATTATTTTAATTTCTTTGAAATTTGGTAGAGATGTAGAGTTTGTATATTATTTATTAGAAGAATTCTTAGGGTAAAAGAATTCGTTTATGAATTTCAGAGATATTTGAGGTTAAAACTATTTTAGCCCTCTTTTAAAATCGTAATTATTCGGGAACGTATTTATGTATACTAGAAAATGGAAATGACATGCGCTATGCGCTTTGCGCCGATGCACGCGTGTTATATACCTGCTTTTGTTTTGCAATAGCCATTTATTATTTTTAAGGTTAGAACATTTTTCTTAGATCGGAAATTGCAGAAAGAGCACACAAATGCGGCAGCATATACTACTAGAGACATGTACCCTATGTGTGAAATTTCACAAAGAAAATATAATTTGAAGTAAAGGTTATTTAGGAATTTTAAAAGGTTTTGACGTTAATATTACAATCAATTATTTTATTTATTGTATTTTTCACACATAATTTAAAAAAAAAATCAGACCTATTATTTTATTCATATTTTATACATAATTTAAAAATTAATACTTTCTAATCTTCATAAATGAATTTAATTTTAATTATGTCATAAATTGTTGCAAACATTATAAATTTTGTTATTAAAAATTCATTAAAGGAATAAGCAAATTAAGTTTGAGGAAGCCCCGGGCCAATGAATTGGCAGCGGTTTTTTTAATATTTTAGTAAAGTAATTTTGTAACCGAATCCGCTAAAAAAATAGGCACAAAATAATGTAATAAAACAGCGTTAATAGCACTTTGTGCATGACAAGAAAAAGTTTTTACGATTATCATCGTTGCTCGAACGGTGTAGAAAAGAATATATATAAAAGTACACTTCGCGTCTAACGAAAGTCCCATTGTCATTTACTCCATCTGGCCAAAATGAAGTTATATTATTTTTTACGGTTATTCACTTTGATATTAGGAGTAAAAGCTATTATATCTTCGAAGTTAGAACCAGTCATGGAGTGGTCGTTCCTTGACATAACTCCAATCCCTTCGGCTTATCGTACTGCTGGTAATACTGAAAATAATGCGTATAATCCTTACGAAAGAATAGTTGAGAAAGACTTATATTTCAATGACTCGAAGGCTATGCTTCTTGATTTCACCACAGCTACAGGTAATTTAGTGACTTTGCTGACTTTATTATTTCGTCATAGGTGACTTTATTGACTTAATTATTTTGTTATAGATGGTAGAACTTTCCTCACAGTACTAGCAAAGTACGATGTGCGTGTGTCGTTAGCAAAGGTAGCGGATATAGCGACAAGCCATGGTGCATTGTTAGATCCTTATCCGGATTTTTCTTGGTTCCAAGATAACGCCAATTATAGTCAGATAATAAATTGGCGCTCGCAGTATTGTAGTAAGTTTTATTATTACTATTATGTTAATGGATCGATCGTCTATAAATATATATCAATGAGTAATTATAACTAAAATATTATAGATAGACGATTGCAACAGATTGTGGGTTCTCGACAATGGTTGAGTTGAAGGTATTCCCAAAACTATTGGTGTTTGATTTGAAAACTGACAAATTGTTAAAGAAATATGAAATACCCATTGTGATAAGCGAAAATTCAGAATTCAAAGGGTTCTTGGTTAATCTTATTGTGCGTACCTCAGGGCCTACGTGTGAGTCTCTTCAAGTAAGAAAGGATTCTATTTTTTATATTACATATCGTATTTTTCATGTTATTATTCGAATTAATTCATGTTCTTTCTCATAAAATTTATGTGGCGATGTATTTTTAGGCATACATTTCTGACTCGGAAGGATATGCACTGATATTTTTTGATGGCGATTCTTTTATTCGCCTCAGAGAATACAGTGATTTTGAATCACATTATTCCAGACAATTATTTGAGATTAACGGTCAGTCATTTAAATTGCGGGCTGATATAGCTGCTATGGCTTTCAATTCAATTTCAAATCATTTATTTTTTTCTCCTCTGGCATCTGTTGATTTGCGTGCCATTAATGTCACTAGTTTAATAAGCAATTATTACAATAGGATAAAAATAGACATAGTATAGGAACTCAGGATTTGCTGAAAACGCAGCCAACTGCTATGCTGTGAGCTGGTGACGCTAGGCCGGTTCTTTTCGTTGGATAGACCGACAATTCGATCGCCTGTTGGTCGGCGTATAAAATCCTAGAGAGGGAAAACCTTGTAAGTTTTGTTATGGTTTATAATCTTTGTAACACACACTGTAATATTTGTTTGTTACAATGTTTAGAGTACATCAGTATCTGATGAAAGATTGCAATTTATTGGTAGCATGAAATCTTATCGATCGTGATCCATTTGATGCTGGAGAAGAGCACTTACGGATCCTTAATAAAAAAAGAAATCTCGATGAAGTAAACTTTAGAATTTTAGATGGATCAGTAAAAAATCTTATTCGAGACACCAAGTGCGATACCCTGAATTTATGAATATCAATCTTCTTTCATACAGTGAAGATGTAAACAAATGTGTATCTTACTAAATAAAATATTCTACTACTATGCATTGGATAATAAAAAACCGCTGCCAATTTATTAGCACGTAGCTTCCTCCAAATTCATGTATCGTTCCTATATGTATAGTATATAGTTTAAATATAAAATATGTTTATTCACTTTAAATTTTTTTTTAATGATCGACAACTTTATTAATATTTACAAAAATTGTACTTTTTTTGTATTCTTGAAATCTTTTATTTGGCGACTACACTTAAATAAATATAACTACTTTGTTCACGGTTCTTTTAAATCATGGTTTTTAAAGGGAGCCCATGGCACGATAACTCCGAGCTCTTATCTCAAGATTGTAAGTAAAACTTTCGCATCTAATAGCAAATCTAATATTATCAATAAACTGATGATTCCTCAATAATTTCGTATTCTGTTATAATTGAGAGTATTACTTATTTACATAATTTCTAACCGAAATAATTTTCATTTTAATTTCTTTCTAAATTCAATTAAAAATTTAAATTTCGCTCCACAATACAACAGATAAAAAACAACTAATTTGTTTATAACAAATAATAAAAACAAATTTACGATAAACCATAACATTGTTTCCCTTCTCCCGCGAAATTGAAATTGTTAACCCATTAACGCCCACGGGGATACTTTTTTCACCACTTCTTCAGTGCTCTCTAGATGGGATAAATTTGGGCTTAAAAAATTTTTGAACACATGAAATTCATAGATTTTTCATCGATCTTTCCAATGGTGACATCCAAAATTAGAAAAAAAAATTTTATTACTCAAAAACGAAGTTTAAATGTAAAAAACCCAGAATTTTTTTTTTATCGAATTTTTTTATCAAATGCCCGTTATGCAATCATCTTGAAACCAATTTAGATGGTGGAAGGATTGTCTGAACTTCAAAAAACTATCCTTGGAATGTTAATTTTGTCACCTGAATGATCCAAAATGGCGTCCGAAATGAGAATTTTCGCTCATTATGTTTAGGACGCTTTAACTAAAAAACTATAAGCTTTTAGAAAAAAATGATAATTACAAAAAGTGCTTAGAATTTCTCAGAGAATACAATAGAATTTTTGCAGAATTTTTGGAGACAATTTTTAAAATTTTTATACTCGAATTTTTCATAAATTTAAAAAAATTCAAGAAAAATTCTGAAAAAATTCTAATGCATTTTTTGATGAATTCTAAGCACTTTTTATTGATTGCAATTCTTTCTGAAAGTTGATAGTTTTTGAGGAAAATAATCTTTAAAAAAGAAAATAAATGAAAATTATCTTATCATTTTTTCGATTTAAGGCTTAGTTTATTTATAATAAGCTCATAAATATTTGAAAATTAGTATTTTATTTTTATATTTTAATCAATCAATTTTGGGTCAAAAGTTGAGAAACAAAATTATAACGTTTATGAAGAAAAGGATTATAAATAATAAATGCTAATATTTTTGAGTATGAAAAACTAGTGCACTTCATTGATAATCGATAAAATATAAAAAAGTGTGCATTTTTACAGGTGTAAAATACTAATTTTCAAATATTTATGAGCTTATTATAAATAAACTAAGCCTTAAATCGAAAAAATGATAAGATAATTTTTGTTTTATTTTCTTTTTTTAAAGATTTCTTTCCTCAAAAACCATCAACTTTCAGAAAAAATTGCAATCAATAAAAAGTGTTTAGAATTCATCAAAGAATGCATTAGAATTTTTTCAGAATTTTTCTTGAATTTCTTTAAATTTATGAAAAATTCGAGTATAAAAATTTTCAAAATTGTCTCCAAAAATTCTGCAAAAATTCTATTGTATTCTATGAGAAATTCTAAGCACTTTTTGTAATTATCATTTTTTTCTAAAAGCTTATAGTTTTTTAGTTAAAGCGTCCTAAACATAATGAGTGAAAATTCTCGTTTCGGACGCCATTTTGGATCATTCAGGTGACAAAATTAACTTTTCAAGAATAGTTTTTTGAAGTTCAGACAATCCCTCCATCATCTAAATTAGTTTCAAGATGATTGCATAACGGACATTTGATAAAAAAATTCGATAAAAAAAAAATTCTGTGTTTTTTACACTTAAACTTCATTTTTGAGTAATAAAATTTTTTTTTCTAATTTTTGATGTCACCATTGGAAAGATCGATGAAAAATCTATGAATTTCATGTCTTCAAAAATTTTTTAGGCCCAAATTTATCCCATCTAAAGAGCTCTGAAGAAGTGGTGAAAAAAATGTCCCTGTAGGCGTTAATGGGTTAATTGACTTTTGGACACCCTTAAGGGAGTACCCTCGGTTTTGAATTAGTGTTCAGAAAATTACGATATTTTTTATACTAGTATGTTTTGACCTCAAACTGACTCATACAAATTTTTGGAAAGCTAAACCAACCCAGAAAAAAGTTATTAATACTTTTATATTTACGACGTTAATACGTAGTCTTATGGGAAATCACGTTTTCGACAGTTCTTATCAAGAAATTGATTAAAACGGCTGTTCAGATTTTGATGAAACCTTGAGAAATGTATAATTTAATATCCCATGAATCTAATGCACACATCCACATGTTGATTCACCAATTTTTAGAATTAATATAAGCAAATGAATAAAATTATTCACGCTCACTCGATCATTGCACACACGATTTGGCAACGTCGCAATGAGGTTAGATAGCCCGCGCAATTTCGAATGATGCGCTTGGTACACCGAAATAATACTCAACGCTTTCTGTGACAATTTTTAAAGATCTTTATATTTTTTAATAATTATTAATGCTAGGGAATGATATATAGGTGAATAAATACATAATAAAGTAATTAAATAGTATAACACAAAATAATAAAAACGACATATTACTTCAAAAATATCAACTTTTATTGAACTAAACAACATTTCAATAGACATTTTTCTATAAATAATTGAACATATGCTTTTTAAATAATTTAACATTTGATCTATTCTATAATATTTAATCTATATTTAATTAATTAATAATTAGTATCACTGATGTTTGCATTGTTTTTAAAATATTTACAAAGTTTTTCTAAAACTTTTCGATTTTTCGTTACTTTAACAATGCCAGTTTCATCTTTTCCTAAAATATTTACTAAGCCTTCATATTTATTTAGCTTATATGCTTCAGTCATCATTTCTAAAGAAATATTAGCGGTAACAATTTTTCGCCTTATTGAATGAGAAGTATAGGCTTTTAAACTATCCAGTCTCTTTAGAGCCTTTGGTAATTCTTTGGCAAAAGATATCTTATCCCTCGCCTCGTTCCAAGTGAACGCACATTCTTGGAGTTTTGAATCAGGTACGTTTAATTTTTTTAAGATTTCATCTAACATTCTAACGTCATGCATCGCATCATGAGCGTTATCACTGTTGATTTGAAAATCTTTAGCTAAATTTTCTAGCTTATTGTCTCCTTTTCCTTTTTTTTTGTTACATTTCTTATTATAGGTAAACTATCACAGAACCCTTTTACTACTATTTGGAAATGATCAATCATAAAAACTTTTTCTATTACATTAATCAATCTCGGATAATCAAATGAGCAGTTATGAGCCGTTAGAATACATTTTCGACCAAAAAGAAGTGAGAAATTGATATAGTGCAACAATTGCTTCCAACCGTGACAATGTTATTATTTTTTTTCATGAAGTCGCAAGCTTCCATCAATGACTCGCAATCCATGAACTGCACTTGCTTCATCCGAAATATTCTGCGTAGGCTTAATATATACAGAAAATTCATACTTCTTGTACTTAGCAGCAATTTGCAATACATCTGACGACTTAGAAAAACCTCCAGTCTCCAAATCAAAAAATACTATTATAGGCTGTAAATTTGTATCGATCATTGCAATTGGAATCGATATATCAATATTTTGAAGAAGTCCTACGTCAGTTTCATAAGTTGTTCCTTCGCATGATTCACTTTTTGTGTCTTAACTCAGTCTTCTTTTTTTTTAATAATATACGTTTTAATTTAAAATTACGTGTTAGTGACTTAGTGTATCTTTTTTGGTAAATGAATCAATTTTTTTATTAAATGCAAGCGTGTGCTTTCCAGGAGATAAAGACAGTTTATTATTTACACGATTAATGTACTTTTCTCCGCAATTTTTCTTACTTATAGCACATGCTACTCGAATATCGCTTGCTGCGGATGTCCCGTATAAACGCGATTTTGGAGCTTTACTTACAATAATCGCGTTCAAACTTTCATTAGGGTTACTGGAAGTACCAGCAACAAATTGATTCGTCTTACTAGCTAACTTACTAAATATAGATTTTAAAGCTTCAAATAATTTTTGGTCTTTGAAACCGTCGCCGATAGCTTTATGTGTATAAGTATCGGGATTGTTTTTATAATTACACCAACTTCCACAGCTATCATGAATGTTAAAACAATGATTAGGAATGTTTTCAATAGCCCTTGCCATTTCTATACTATTGCCTTTATTTTGAGCAACGCAATAATTGAAATTTTTTGTAAGCTACTAATTGCTACGCCAGTAAGCTCTTTATAACTTTTCTTTATTTTATAGAGTTCATTAACAACTCCCTTGCTGGTGTGATTTTTATCCGCCTGTTTTACAACTTCATGATTAGTTGAATTACGAATGGCACAAATCGAGCTGCTATCATTGTCCGCTATGACAATGCCTATCTCTAGAAAACATTGTTTTAAAATAGGGTTTTCTTTGGTTAGTAACACAGCAGCGTGAGGTTCCATTCCTTTTGCACTGCCCACATAATTGAGCCTGCAATCGTGATCCTTGATGGAATGACCAAGATCACACTTCTTGCATTTTCTGTTTAATGTGACATAGGCTATCACTTTTTTGTAAAAAATCCAATAAGAGCAGCTGTACCAGAGAGACTATCATAAGTCCTCCCCGTTCCTCGAGTAAACCAACCCATGTCATAAGATGCTGCAATACGAACTATGTCATTTGGTGTAACATTTTGATTATTATCTAGGTAGGGAAAAATGAAACCATCGTGCAGGTCTGGAGGTCTGTAATATAAAAATGAAAAACACTTATATTTTTATATTCCTTTATTCTTATGCAAAAATCATCAAATTACAATAATTCATTTCATAGTACGCGTAGTATTTACTAGATATCATATAACAAATAACAATATATTGTAGAAATCATAATACAATAATTCATTCAGTTGTATTTACTATTATATAACATATATACATATAATTATTTTGTAAAAATCATAAAAATGCAAAAATTCATTTCTTACTAATATAATATGTATAATTCTTTTGTAAGAATCATAAAAATGCAAAAATTCATTTTTTACTTATATAATATATATAATTGTTTTGTAAAAATCATAAAAATGTATTTTATTTCATGATGTATTATGATCCTTCAAAGTAATTTTAAAATGAAAAGTTTTTATTCTTTAAAATTGTAACTTATATGAAAAAATATTAAAAATTATTTCATGGCATAACAAATGGTTTACGCAACCAAAAAATACATTCACTTTAAAATTCATTATACGTACTGTAAAATTTGTTTATATAACTTTGTTTTCGAACACTTTAGCTTACACTTGTTCAGTCTCCGGATAGAATAATGGCAGCAGATAAATTTGCCAATAATTGTAATTACTTTTTTCAAATAATATACCTATTGTATATTTATCATGTAAGTTACAATTTAAACAAAATTTCAAATTATCTTAACATAGTTATCGAGCACTAGCATTTACTCACAATAACTGTTTTAATTTTTCTGAATTTTCAATGGTTAATCTTCTTTCTTCATAAGCCGCCTCCAAGCAACTATCTTGTGCTACGATTTCTATAGCATTTCCCACTTCAGCTTCATGGCTTTTGTATGAATTCCAGTAAAATTGAGGGCTATTTATTGAAGAAAGAAATTTGTTGACATGCCAGTGACCTTGACCTCCATTCAAAGTACCTATAATGAATAAAAATTTCTCTTAGAATTTGTTTTTATAATTACTCTAATATATATACACGCTTACACACACACACACACACACACACACACACACACACACACACACACACAAACACACACACACACACACACACACATACACACACACACACACACACACACACACACACACACACACACACATATAAATGGAGGTTACTTACCAAGCACAGCTTTTGTGTTCATATCAAAATGCTGAGACCGATTTAATACTTTATGCTGTTTATCCGTAGATACACGAGTAATTGCATGGCAATGTCGACATTCAACCATAAATACAAATGCTAGGCCAAATTGTTTCTCATCTTTGATGTCGAGTAAAGAAAGTACAGACTCGCATTTAGTACAAAACATTTGTAATCCTAATGTTTTTAAATGAATTATTCTTCGTCCCTCAAGATTAACATCACTATCAGTAAGGATAGTACTAGTAGAAGAATCTTCATTTAAAGTATCTGTAAAATAATCTCATAAATATAGGTTGTTTAAAATTTTTGTAAAAATTAATTACTATATATACATAGAGAGAATAACTTTACACACCAAGCACTGCTGTATCGGTACATGTATTAGATCCCATGTCCAGTTTATCAGCCCAAGAAGTAGTAATGGCATGACAATGCCGACATTCAACATCAAATTTAGATACTATGCCATTTCTTTGATCTACTTTGACATCTTCTAACAGAAGTATTGACTTGCACTTTCTACAAAGTTTATCAAAGGTTTCGAGATGAAAACTTCGGTGTACATTAACACCAGTACTGGAATCACTGATAGTAAGAGAAGTTGAACTTGTTGCAACTGTACTTTCAGATTCCTTAATGATTTCTTTTTCACCATTTTTGAGGTTAGAATTTTGTTTACTAAATCCTCTTCTGTGCAAGCTTTTGGCTAATTCAGTTTGTTGCACCCTTTTTCTATAAACTTTCTCCGAAACGAGTTTTCCTTTCCAAAACACTCTTTTTCTCTTGGAATGCTCTTTTTCATCTTCATCTTTAAGCGTCGGCTCGGACTCACTCATCTTACTTGCTTGCACGTAAGTACCTATACACGGCACGCGAGCACAAGAAAATTATACAAGAGCGGTGACGGAATCGTGCGACGTTGCCAAATCAAAGTACGTCGGAAGTCAAAGACGACCAAACATGCACTTGACTCACGGCTTACCGAGGGTACTCCCTTAAGGGGCAGATACACTTTAAATTATCAAAAAAATGAAAAATGAACATTTTAAAAGTACTAGCTACTTTTAGCGCGCTTCGCGCGTATCATTTATCTCTTTGTTTTTTTGTTTTTGAGGTTATGAACATGATCAAGTTTCATTTTAAAAGTTTGTTTTAAATAGTTTAAATTATACGATAATAACGTAAGTCTCATAAATAAAATCATGAAATTTTTCTTATACTATTCAGTTTTAAATATTCAAAGTCAAGAATCCAATCTTCAAAATTCAAACATACTCGATTTTGGCGCTTATTCTATGTAGACCAATCAAATGAGCCAGCAACAACCAATCAAAACAGTCTTATTGTGATGACAGATTTCCTCCATCACTTTTTTAAGAGAGGATTGAGAAAGATTTTGTTGAAGATACAAAATGTAACAGGAAATTTCAAAAGTTTCTAAATAATATTTTAACAATTGCTTCGTAAAAATATTAAGGTCTATTAATTTTAATGAAAACTAGCAAAAGTTTTATAACCGTTTTATACCTATTACTTTATCAGTTCAATTGAAAAAGCATTTGTCCTACCATTGAAACGTATACTCTATTAAAGTAAAATTGTTATAATAATTGATGAAATATTTATTTAATAAAGAGGGCGATATACAATAGAATCAATCTTTATAGTTTATTCTATATTTTTATATTAGAGATGTTGAACACAATTTATGAATTGTTCATAATTTTGTGTATCGCATGATTTAGTGTACAAAGTTCCAAGATTAATTGGATTAATTTAATCTTTATGAAATAATTATCCACAATAATTTTTAAACTAATTTTGCACATTTTATCTTCAAAAATCAAACACACGCACTGTGTGACACATTATTCAAACGAATCGAGTGCTTCAACTAGAACCTAATAAAAACTATCTTGTTACCAATCACAAACCAATCACGCGCATACACACATTCACTTACACACATACGCAGCCCCTCTGAGCATACATCCCTTCTCCTTTGACGCTTCCTCCTATAACATCACGCACGCATCGCCTACAAAGACGTACGCACGCGCAACACGCAATTTTCGGCCGCTGTCAATCAGCTGGTCCTTCGTCCCACCGCCACTATATTTGCGCATCTCCGAATAAGAGAACGGAATTACGTGGAAAATCTGACAGCATCTCGAGTAACTTAGATTCATTTTTGTCGCTAAAATAAATTATATACAGGCTGCTTTTCCGATAAATCTAAAAGTACGCTTACGCAGTTCGCGGATAAAACTGTAGAGTGAATGTTTTGTTTGTAAGTCTTCGGTAAAAATGATTTAAATGGGGTCGTTTTTCGGAATAGTACAATGTATATAAAGAAAAATTTTGTATTAGAAAATATAATTCGTAAAAGGTTTTCTTAGTAATATATAGTAGTATACATACGTTTTTTTATTTTATTTGATTACCTTTTTCAACATAGCATTATACAACAGTAAATAGAGAGATCAAACTCTTCATCACAACAACTAAAAAAAATAACTCCAAACCACAATATTTCGTAAATTCTTCTCATTAGAAATGCGCGTCGTCGTCGGCGTTCCGCAACTTTTCCCCGACCTTGCACTTTTAATATCCGCAACGACGGCTCTCCACACCGCGCCGCAAAAGACTACCGCATCTTCGAAAACCCGGAACCGCCTTGCAAAACGAAAGAAAAAAAAGCCACCTCCTCTCGATCCCAATCGCGCCTTTCTCAAAAAGAAGAAGACAAAAAGGGAAAGAAAGGAGGCAAACGCCAAAAACGAGAGCATGACCAAAGCCTATGGGTGTGTGACTCCCGAGCGGGGCCACAAATCACCGAGAGAATTTTCCAACGCAGCGCTATGCTGCTCTAGATTTTCACGGCTGTTAGGGCGAAAACAGCGCGCGCGTGTGCGTTTCGGGAAGGCGCTGTCGTGGTATACCATTGTGCCGTCGCTGCTGCTGCTTTGCATCTCGCCTATAAATCCTGCGGCGGGTGTAGTGGCCTTGGCGCGCTTTTTTCCGCGTTTTGCGGAAGGTGACGAGGGATGCGAGAGCGTGCATAGATAATGCGAGAGCAGCAGCAGCAGCCTTTTCCCTTCGGGAGAAGTGGTTGAGGAAGCTGAAGCGGTCGAGGTCGGCGTTTTGCCGTTATGGGTTCAGGTGTTATTTATGCAGCCTGTGGGTTGCAAGCTCGTCGGGATTTTTTTTATGAGTGGCTTGGTTGTTCTCTGTTTGACGCGTTGCTTTATTGCTGTAGTGGGCGCCGGTGATAGGTAAATTGTGGCGGTGCTTTGAAGGTTATTACAAGTGTTTATTTATTGGATATTAGAGTATGATTGTGTGTTAGAGTCGCATTTTTACGTTTGCTAATTATAAGTAAAATCATTTTAATATTTAAATAATAATTTATTAATACACTATAGGGGAGGGTGGGGCACAATGGGCTCCCTTGACATTAGTCAATCACATTTAATTATGCGATAAGTATGAGCACTTATGAATGAGATAATTGTTTAAAAGAAATTTTCAAGAACATAACATTCATCTGTAAATGTTGATATTTTTTATATTATTTAAACCAGAATGTAAAATGAGACTTAGTTAAAAAAACCCATGACACCCCACTAGTGGGGCGGGTTGAGTTTCAAGGTGGGGCATGATAGGTTGAGGGTGGGGTGTGATGAGTTGAGAATAAGGTGTAATAGGTACAAGGGTATAATTTCGAGCTTCATTTGATTAGTAATATATGAAAAACCGCTGCCAATTCATTGGCACGTAGCTTCCTCAAACTTAATTTACTGATTCCTTTAATTAATTTTTAATTCCAATATTTAAAATTTAATACTTCAGAAAGACAGAAATAACAAAACTCCATCATAATTTATTCAAATTTTTATAGATTATACATTTCCACAAAATTTCACATACATAAAATATATATCACAATTGACTATAAATTTGCAACTGATATTTAGAGCTAAATGTCTAGAAAAATTTTAACCTCAAATATCTCTGAAATTTATGAACCAATCACTTTGCCAAAAGAACTCATCCGAGAACTATCAATAATATACCTCTACAATGAATTTTGAAGCGAATAAGACAATTTTACTCTTATAATAGTTGAACATATAAAACTCACTTTTTTTCATTTTTCAATTTTTACGCTTTTGTTAATAACAAAAGAACCGCGATAGCTAGAGAATTATTTTTTTTTAGAAAATATAGGTAATTTGATTCTCTTTCGAATACCACCCACCCCATTTAGATACATAGAGCCGTTCTCGAGAAATTACGATTTAAAAAAAAATTGAAAAAAATTTTAACCTCAAATATCTTCGAAATTTATGGATCAATCCTTTTGCCCAAAGAACTCAATCGATTGTGATACAAAATGTACCACTAAAAAAAATTTCAAACTGATTGAGCCAATTTTACTCTAGTTATTGAACGACAAAAAAAAACACTTTTTTTTATAAATTATTTTTTTTCTCCAAAAATAATGAATAAAAAAACCTAAAAATTTAGTAAGTTATATTACTTAATATCCTTTATAATCAAAAAAATATTCATGTTAATATCTTTTTTTAATTTCGAAATATAACCTATTTACAAAAAATTACGTTTTCATCAATAACTTATGAAGAAATATAGCTACCGACTTTTTTTTTTTTTTTAATTATAGATAATTTTATCCTACATACAGAGAATTCATGATATATAAAATATTTGTTCTAAATATTAAAAAAATCGAAAAAAAAAAATTTTGAAAATTAAAAAGTGGCTATAAAAAAAAAAATTAAATTTTACAAAAATAGAATATTGACCCCAATTGTGGAAGCAAAATCTAAAAAAATGATCACTCTCCCGTTAAAATCGGTCGAGTAGATCATGAGATATCAGCATATACGGACATACATACACACACACACACACACACACACACACACACACACACACACACACACACACACATCCATACGGACATTTTCTAAAAATAGTGTATTTCGATTCCAAATTTGCTAAATAACATTTCTAACACGTTATCTCATAAACATTTTTTTTACTATCACAAAGCTTCCTCTATGAAGAAGCAATATATTATAAATTAAAGTAATAATCATACCTCTTTTTCATTTTATTCAATTGAACATTTTCACTTTTTATCAGTCTTTTTATGTCATCTCTACACCATTAGAAAACTTCCATTATATTGTGTTTACATTTTGCGTTTCCAAATATACACATAGTATACCTATACATATGGAAGTTTTCTGACAGTGTAGGTGCTTCGTGATAAAATTAAAATAATTATATTTAACGCACTAAAAACGAGTATTAGAGTTTAGAACATAAAGCAATTTTTCTCAAAACGAAATTCACGGGGTGCAACTCTTTAAATTTAGTAACAGTAGTACGTTGTTGGCGAGTATAGTTTAAGGTTAAGCGGGCACGGATAGTCTGTTATTGCAGCCCGTGATGCCCCACCTTTGGAAACCTATCGTGCCCCGCCTAGCAGATTTTTTTTTAATCGATGATTTTGAATAAATGAAAAAAAGGAATTAAAAATAATCTAACTATAATTTTAAAGTAGAAGAATTATAGTTTCAATTAATACCAACGAGAATAACGTAAAAAGTATTTTGTATGTATTCCGCATTTTAAGCACCTTTAGAAATCGTACTCTCATACCTCGAAATTTCTTCAGGATATTTACAATTACATAATTTTTCCAAAATAATTCTTTTTCTTTAAGAAAAATTATTTGTTGTTCTTTGTTTGAAATGGTACAAAAATTTACAATTAAAAGCATTTTGTTTATTTATGAAACGAGTACCCGTTCAACTCGCCTATCTCGTTGTGCCCCATTCTCCCCTACTGGAGATGAGATACTTATAATATTTCTGATGTAGGCAAATATAAAAATGTTGTTTCACTGCTGTTTCTTTACTAACACGGAGAGGGTCTAACCTTATACGGGAAACGGATTTTAACGGGCATTGGAGAGTCGATTTGTGGTAGCTAAAAATGAAGCCCACTGCTGACAATTTCATGCAATGGGCCCTTTTTCTTGAGATATGGGCAATTTAATCTCAAATACCCTCTATTATTCCGTTAAAAAATGATGTCTCTTCTATTGAGTGTCACATTGCAAATATTTATGATACGAAAACGAGCAAAAAGATTACAAAAGTAGACAGTGAAAGCTAAAATTTAAGCCCTGATTCGCTAAAAAATATTGAATTTTCAGGAAGTTACAAGCAATCAAAAATAGCGTACGAAAGTGGTTAAAAATTTGTTATTTTAATCGATTAAATGGATCGTATTTTTAACCATTTTCGTACGCTATCTTTGATTTTAGCAATTTTTACAAAAAGTTTAGTAAAAATTGCCAAAAATTTTGGTAAAAATTTTGGATTTACAAGTCTGTCTCAGGGTTACTGACAGTTTGGTAATTTTTACTGATTTCTTTCTCTCCGTGTGATCTCTGACATACTTCACAATGTCGATAAAAAAATGAGTAAGATCACGATTTCACAGAACCGTTAAAACATCGCATAGTATAGTAGAATCATAAATAGAACAATTATTTGTATGAGCGACATTGCCTTGTTAAAGTAATTGAAAATGAAATAAAAATTGAAGCTTCAATGTTTTTAATTTACTGTTTTGGCATCAACAATAGTAATACTCCTCCACAAAAAAGCCACAAAAAACGTATGCAAAATAAAAACTTAAAGCACCCCTTCCTTCATTACCACAAACAGTTAAAAAATCAACTAATTCATACAACTAGGTGACGTACTGCGTTCGCAACCAGCTACGTCACCCACGCGGGACCGCCTAAACCACCTACATACACCGCACGTGCGAAGAAGCTATAGCCGGGGTACTCCAAAAGCACCATCTCCCTTCCCTCGCGCTGATCCGAAGACCAAACAGAGCCGCGCTTGCGCGCGGGGCAGGAAAAAAGAAGCGTGTAAGGGTGTGAGAGATAGAGATAAGGAGCGAGGGAGGGAAAAGAGTAAACGAGCGATACGAGCGTGAGCAAAGAGAAAATGCACGTGACTCGAACGGAGGGTGGAGTGGAGAAGATAAGGATTCTTCTCTCCTAGTAATAATGCGCCTCGGACGAGCCCGCGGGACATTCACGCGGTTATGGGAGCAAACAAATAACAAAGCTTAGATCAATATTGCGCGCTTGATTGTTTCGGGATTATATTGCGTGCCCAGCGCGAGATGAGGCTTTATCTCGTCGTGTTGTGGGAGAGGTGTGTGCCGCGCAATTTTCGGGAGAACGTGAATATGGGAAGTGGGTAATGTTGTTGTGATTGGTTTCGATATTTGTAAAACAATGCAATAGGAAAATGACACAGTATTGAGAGTGTTTTGACGTGTGTGGGCAGAATGAGCTGGCATTTTTTAAATTAAATCGTGAATTGTATCAGTCAGCAGTATTATCGTATATTTACCATAGGACGTGTTCTATTTTCATCGCTTTGTCGCTTGCTCACGTGATCAAACATCGTCCGAATGATTTTATTTCTAGTTTTAAATGGAAATTATTATTTTTATTTATCGATCGATTAAATAAAACATAAGCATTTTCTATCGTTAGAAAAATTTAATTGCTGAACAATTAAAATATAAAACAATAAAAATATGTTTTTTAACTTCTCCCTGTAAAAAATATCAAAAAAATGTTTTGTTCAATATAATGAGTTTTTTAAGTGTAAAACCAGTGACAATTCATTGTAATGAGCTCGCTTAATCTTACACTGTTGAAAATTGCATTAAATTTAATGTACATATTGGAAGCAAAATTCATGTAGGTTACATTAAATTTAATTCAATTTTTAACAGTGTATGATGTATTGTTTCGTTATATTAACAATTGATTCCATAAGCAAATAATACAATTTTATTAAAGCATTAGAATTTATTGATGATCCAATTTTTATTTTAAAGAACTTTGAAAAAGAACACATGTCACGATAAATATTGTAATTTTTCAAAGATTTTGACACCCCAGTTTCTCAACTAAAACGAAAATAATTAACTATGACGACGGTTGACATTGGAGAATGTGTTCCCGATTTATAATAGGCAACACCCACACACGCACAGTTACGTAATATCTCCACGGTTTGCGAATTTCAGCACCGATAGTTTAAAAAAATGTTTTTAACCGTCACCTTCTATCGAAAAAGTTTTTTCTCCGCTCCAAAGCTCCCTCCTCGAGTGAGCAAACAAATGCTTGCAATAAGAAACATATCCCCTAACATCACGCTAACTTTAACCATCTCTCACTCTTCTCTCCCCTCTCTACGAAAAAATAAAAAAATTCCTCAAGTAACCCGCGGAAAACCAGTGCGTCCCACACCCTCGCCGCCTAGAGATTAAGAGGCGCAGAAACCAAGAAAAGAACCGTCCACGCTCACAGACACACACTCCAGATAAAGCAGCAAAACTCTCGAAGAAAGACCACCGCCGCCGCCGCGCTATCTCGGGACACGCGAAAAGGGAGCAAGAGAGAAAGATAGCTCACACGACGAGCTATGTGTGCGGCCGAGTGACAATATCTAGCGCGGCCGTGTTTGCTTCCTGATTATTGTCCGGCGAAGTTTTTCCTCTCGGCGCACGGCCCTGGCAGGCTGATAGGGCTAATCTCGCGAGGCCGAGGGAAAGGATCTCGGAAAGGGAGAGCACGTGGTGTGTATGTGCATTGGGGTTATATTGCGGGAAGTGGGTTTTCAGTTTTTATAAGGGGGGGAAGAGGAAAGCGAAGTTGGTTCGGATGATTAGATCGTATTTTTTTTTTGTTATGGGAATTGGAGTGGGATATTTGTCGAAAATTTTTGGAAGAATGTGTGTGTCTGCGGGTATAAGTAGAAAATAATGGGAATGTCGATCGTATTGAAAATATTCTTGGAGATAAAAATGTTTAGACAGTAGATTAAATTTGAACTGTTCGATAATCTGCATGGTCGATTTATGATCTAATTGAAGTCAAATATGACTATCGTTAGTGAAGAAAGTAGATATACCCAACATGTATCGTGTGTTCTTTTAATCTATTACTGATATACTAAAATCAAACAATTTTAAAATTGCAGGATCTTGTTAATCAACAAACTATTGGTTTAAACGCCATTCATAAAAGTAATGCTATAGCTAGTAAGGGGATATCGCAGCCAATTACAGATTCGTTCATCGAATTTTACATTATTTAGGTTCAGTTTTTAGTTTTTTTTAATTATCGCAGTCAAACGATGTTTGTATTGGATTAACGAACGCCAGATGACAAAGATAGTAGACGTTCGTAAATTTTTATTTTCGATTGACGTGAGTAAACGTACGTGCTTTGTAGGTATTTTTGGCTACTGAACTCAAAGCCGTTTAGTATTTTAATCCATGACGTCCAGATATTTAGTCAATTTTGAAAATGTGTTGAATTTTAACAAAATCATTAACCATAACTCAGAAACCCTAAAAGCTACTATCCTATATTCTGTTATATTTTGTTAAGATTGAAGATATTTTCAGAATTGACTAAAAATCTGGTCGTGACGAGTAGAAATACCTACAGAGAAAGTGCATTTGCTCACGGCGATTGAAAATAAAAATTTGGGGATCTGTGTAATTAATGAAAATGAAAAATTGAATAAAAACAATGGAAAATACGAGAATGTCGATATAGCTACATGTAATTCCAGATATAGGCATCGACATTCCCTTAAACCATTCTTCTGGACAATAAACTTCTCAACCAAGTATAGTAACAATACGACATTTTAGATTACTTTACGCACGCGTAACGCAGTATATGCTAAAAGTCAGTAAAAACTCGCCAGCCATCCCAAACTCTCCGTCAAGCGCGCATCCCTCCCTCATTCTCTTCCGTCCCGACATCTTCATAAAACGGTACCACGACTCGTAAAGAAAAACCTTGCCATCGTATACAAGCATCGTCGTGCTCCTTCCGCACTTCGCATTTTTACGACTCGAGCGAGGGAGGCGCGCATGTAGCATGGGGGTGTATACCTATATAAGTCAACGAGGGTGGGAAATTAAAAGTGGGGCGGTTTTTACGGCCTTAATTCAATTAGCCCCGACGGTGGGGCGCGTTTTTCGGAAAAAGTGCGGGCGAAATATTTCGGGGAGAGCGAGGTTTGAAATATGGAGTAACGGGATTCGCGAAAAAGGTTTTGTCCGGCCGGGCAGCTGCTGCCGCTGATGTTTTATGAGGCCGGTTGAGGTATGGTGAAGGTGAGGGAAAGCGTTCGTTTTTAGGGGTTTTAAGGTTATGGGGTTTTGGGAGAGGTTTGATGTTTGAAAACTATGGAGAGACAGAGAGAGAGAGAGAGAGAGAGAGAGAGAGAGAGAGGTGTGGAGCGTTTTTGATACACATTTGTGGCAGGCTGGCATATGGATATACATAACATATGGTTGCGTAGAGCTGTGATGTATAGGCTGGATGACCGGTTCAGTAAATGTGACATGACTTTTCATTTTTTCGGTCTTAGAAGCGTTTTTAAAGGCTTTTTTAGGATTAGTTAAAATTCGTACAAGGTTACTGAAAATAGTAATTTCTATATTTGTTATAATGAAGAGTGTGGTTTAGAATTGTCTCTGTGTGTATGTATGTGTGTGTGTGCGTGTCTGTGTGTGTGTGTGCGTGTGTGTGTGTGTGTGTGTGTGTGTGTGTGTGCGCGCGTGCGTGCGTGCGTGCGTGCGTGCGCTAACCACTTCTTTTGATGCGAAAAGAGTTGCGCTTTCGGAATTCGGAGTAGTATTTTCCAAATATTTGTGTACGTTATCAAGCAGTTAGTACCGGTTTTACTTTTTCTACGCTAAAAATAAATCAACATTGAAATATCAATCTAAATAGATGAAAAACAGTCAAATCTTTTATAAACTATTTGCAAAATAAATTCTATCATTCTATATTTACCCGCCACGCGGTCTCTCTACAAGCTCACCATATACGTCATAATATGAGGAAATTCACAAAAAATTGCTATTTTAGACAGCCTCAAAACTGGTCAAAAAATTTTTTTGAAGGCACTCCTTCCGGACATGTTTTTTCTTCTTTATTATATCGCAAAGTATACGGGAAAATCGTGTACAATTAAAAACGTCTTTGTGGCACATTTTTTTTAAACATTGAAATTTTATGAGAAAATGGTAAAAAAGCCCTCTTTTTTAAACTTCTGCGATTTAGCCCAGAAATGTTCTACACAAAGTTCATTTACTTTTTTGAAAATTAAAACATGGTGATTCCTTCCAAAATTGTAACAGTTTAACGTTGAGCATCGATAACGCATAAAAATGCAGAAATCGTACAGGAATATGGCAGCCTCGACATTGAGAGTATTTTCATGCCTTTTCGACGCTCAACTTTAAACTCTTATAACTTTTGAAGGAATCAACATTTTTTAATTTTCAAAAAAGCAAATGAAAGCTCATTCTTTCTAGTTTCAATTTCTGTTTTGAAACTTTGTGTAGAACATTTCTGTTTTAAATCGCGGAGGTTTCACGAAGAGGGCTCTTGCCATTTTCCTAAGCAATTTCAACCTTTATGTGTCACAAAGACGTTTTTAATTGTACACGATTTTTGTGATATAAGAAACAAGAAAAAATGCACCATAAAAAAAATTTTGACCAGCTGTAAAAAGAGTTTGAGCCCACCAAAAGTGTAAATCTTTTGTGAATTACTTCATATACTTTCGCGTTTACTCGGGCAAACAGCTAATCAACCCTCTGCAGAACACAACCAAGTCTCTATATCCTACAAAAATATCCGTTCCCCGCGTCATAACGCAAACCCCGTCCAGGCGGGGTGAATTTCTCGTCTTCTACCTACACCGCGCCTCGCCCTCACACACACGCCCGGCTTTTTCGACAATTAACCCACGCACGCGCCTCCCGCCGTAATAAAAAAAATCCAATCCACCTTCCCGCTTCGCCGTACCAACTTTTAGTATATCGCGCAAGGGTTATTGCGATATAAAAGGCTCGCGCGAACATTAGGAAGCATGTAATATATAAAAGACGCGTGTATAAAGTGAGCGAGAAAATGCGAAAGTCCATTTTTAGGTTTTTTCAGTCCGCAGTTTTGCTATAATGATGATGAATGATATACTGCCACCGCCGCCGTCGTCGTCGTCCCGGATTTTTATTTGGGGCGAGGGGGAAATAATTTACGGCGGAGTTTTGAAAAACGGAGCGGAGAGGGCGCGGGAGGACAATTAGAAATCTTTGTGTCGCGAAGATGGGGTCATTTGCTCTCGCCTAGTGCTGTGTTTTAGAAGGGCTTCCTGTTGGGATCTCTGGAGCCTGCATGGGTGTTTATTGTGCGGCGAGTAAGTACGATTGTGCGAGTGAGACGAATGCAAGAGAAACGTTTATGAGGTATTGTATAAGTTTAGTAATGAGCGTCAAGCTTTTGGGGGCAATACGGATTGCTTAGCGTAAAAGTATACTGCTTTGGTGGCGAAAAATTTCTGCTAAGGTGAATTGTTGATTATCTATTACATTTATTTCGAGTACTGAATATAAATAGTAGATAAATACATTTGCTTGAAAAGTATAAAAAAAAAACTTTTAACAAAAATTCTAATTTTCACAATTCTTTTGATACACATTCGTCGAAAACTTTATAAACCGAACTATAGTCCTCCGCATTGTCCGGAAAAAATTCCATTTACAGAATTTTTTTTTCACACACCCCTCTATCAGAAAAAAGAAAGGAAAAATTCTGCCCGTAACGCCGCGGCGTATCCCCGAGGACGCTACATCCTCCTGCAACTGCATGAACGCCGATGCAACGGGCGCAGCGGCTCATTCAACTCTTTGAACCTGTGCGCATTCGTCTCTCTCTCTCTCTCTCTCTCTCTCTCTCTCTCTCTCTCTCTCTCTCTCTCTCTCTCTCTCTCTCTCTCTCTCTCCCCCTCTCTCTCCCTCTCTCTCTTTCTCTCTCTCTCTCTCT
Source organism: Torymus aiolomorphi (assembly GCA_036365515.1). Taxonomy (NCBI): domain Eukaryota; kingdom Metazoa; phylum Arthropoda; class Insecta; order Hymenoptera; family Torymidae; genus Torymus; species Torymus aiolomorphi. The sequence goes on along the minus strand of CM070874.1, from coordinate 71,389,737 downwards.
CTCTCTCTGTCTCTCTGTCTCTCTGGGGACATCCCTGAAAGCCCCAAAAGATGACTCGGAGAACGGCAAAGGATTACATAGCCTGCCGGTCGCGGTGCGGCTTTGTTCGGGCGGCGTGCGAAAATCGTGTTTTCGAAATGTTGTGACACCGGTGGTCTTTCTGAAAATGCAAATACCATATGTATACTATATAGCCGCATTATTTACGAATTTCCGACTCGTCATTTCCCTTTCACCCAGTGTTCTTATTATTTTCTTTTTCCTGGCGCTCCTGGTATATATATATATATATATATATATACGGAGGGAGGAAGGATACGTTTGATTAATGTTGCCAGTGAACGCAACGGGGAAACCCTTTTATACATGAGATGCTTGCGCGAGAGAGGAGGCAGGAAACGTATGGTTAAGGCGACACGTTGATTTATTTTCAACGACTGTCTGTGTATATGTGTGTTTATTTTTCGGGTTAATCGGTTCCCGACTGCGGAACGTTTAACGAGAGTTTAGTGCGCATTTTGTAGAGGGGTATATAGAAGGATTGGTGGTTATTGATGTTTTGGGCGCGGAAAGGCTGTTATTAAGGAAAAATTAAAATACAGCTCATTTAGTTCGAAGAAATATTGCGATGTTCTAAACTTAATTTTTATGGTAAAAACGTAATTCTTTTTTACTGAATAGATGAAAAAAAAAAGATTTATAAAGATAAAAAAAAACAGTTGCTTTAATTCAAAGGTACAACAGCATGCCTCTTTCTAACCAGCTAGTTGCTCAGGCTACTAATCTTTTATCCGTAAATTATACTTCAACATCACCTAGCCATTACATTGTTTGCACACATCGCTCCCCCTTTTACCAAATTAAAAACCGAATCCATTTTTCCCTACATTCAAAATATCTTACTTCAAATAAACAACAGTCTTCTTTAATGCATCATAAATCACACCACGAGCCCCGTAAAAAAACAAAATCCATCATAAAACGCCCACACAAAAATAACAAACAAAACGTAATAACTGTCATCAACACTTCGATGATTAAAAAAGCAAAAGAAGAGGAGAAAAAAATGAAAAAAAGTCGCCATCCTTCCCCCCCCCTCATAACCGTCGACCTTTCATGATTTACACCGCGACAGCATAGAGCCATAAAAACGGCCGCGTTTTTCCTCGCTCCTCTTACCTCAGCTCACGCCTCTGACGCCGAAAAAGAAACCAATAGCTCAATATTTGCAAAACGCGCGGACGCGCGCGCGCGAAAAACTGCCGCTCAGGTATATGCCCGACCCCCGTCGTAAAAACCGCCGGCGGTGAATCAGAACACACGCAAATTCCGGTCTGCTGCTGCTGCTGACTGTACTAATAAACCGTTTTCGGTGTTGTAAAAACCGGGCGCGTGCGTGAGAGGAAAGAACTGCGTGAGGAAACGGAGTGCACAGAAGGAGAGCGAAAGAGGAAGACGGAGTCGTAAAGCGACAGGGCGAAGTGGAAAGTGACCTGACTTCGGCAGGTCGCCCAGGCCACGATTATCGCAATTAAGTGCCAGGGGCAAAAGTAGCTCTCGCTGGCCGAAAGGAGCTGCTGCGAGGTATGGAGGACTGTGATGCGGTGGTATAACGGTATATTTGCATTGAATTATATAGGAGGTGAGTAGTAATAAGGCTTGGGTATAGAGTTGTTGACTAATTGTGCCTGAAGCTTTGTGGAGTGTGGGTGAAGGAGAGTGGAACTCGTTATGTGACATCATGGCTGTCACAAACATCTTCTCGAGTTGTTGGGTTGACGGAGTGGACGGCGTGAGTTTGGTGAAGTGGAATAAGGTTATTGAGTATATAGATGTGAAGGATTAAGTGGTAGAGCCTCGAGCGATACCCACCTAGGTTGTGAATAAAAAGAAGAAATCTGATGTTCTAGTTTCTTCTTAGTAGAAATCACTTTTTTGTCATAAATATAGTTCACTTTTTCCCTACCATACCGGTATCGCCATTTTATTTTTTTTCGTTAATTCAAGAAACTTTTTCGATAAAAGAGGATCCTCTTGCTCTCCATAATGATGCAAGCATCATTAAATTTTGAGGTAATTTCATTTCCTACATTTTCCGAAAAACGTGTTTGAAAATTTTAAAAACAATTTCCAGAAAATAAAAGATTTCAAACATGTTTTTCGGAAAATGTAGTGAATGAAATTACCTCAAATTTTAATGAGACATTGCTTACATTATTGCGAAGGGCAAGATGATCCTCTTTTATCGAAAAGGTTTCTAGAATTAACGAAAAAAAATAAATAAAATGGCGATGCCGGTATGGTAGGAATCTACGCGACTGTTTCACATCCCCTTAAAGTACTTAACCCAATTCCACCAAAATTCCACATTAACTTTGTCTGCTGAAAAATGCGATTAATCAATCGATCTTTCATAACAAAAGTACCTTTCCAACTATTTTCACGTATGCTCTTTCAGAATCTGAGGTCAAAAATTGAAAATAATTTATTTAAATATACGTTTTTTAGAATTAAAAGTAAAAATGATATTTTTGCGTAATTTTTTTCAATAAAATCAAGATTTCTTTTTAGGTTGCCATACTTTAGGTTGGCTAAAAACTATGAAAATGATGGAATTTTTATCTAAACTTTAAAATCCCGTTGAGTATTTTTCAAAAGCTACGATGGCCGATTCAAAATGGCGGCTTCTATAATGTTGTATAATAAAAAACTTCGTTATTTTTTTGCTGGCAAGGGCTCAACTCTAAGAAAAAATTTTATAGAACAAAAAGTGCTTAGAATTAACCAAAAAATACGTGTGAATTTTCATAAAATGTTCTGACACATTTTTGGATTTTTCAAATTCAGTGATTGGATTGCAAAATCCAAAAATTCAAAAACGTCTCAAAAAATTTTACAAAAATTTATACGTATTCTTTGGCTAATTCTAAGCGTTTTTTGTTCCATAAAATTTTTTTATAAAGTTGATCCTTTTCATGTAAAACATTACGGAGTATTCTATTATACCAAATTATATAAACTATCATTTTTACTCAGCCACTCTTGAAAAAACCCTAAAATATTCTGAAAATCTTCTTTGGTTTGTTCTAAAAAGTACAAAAAAATGTAAAAATTAAAAAAAATACAAAAAAATGTAAAAATTTACAAAAACACAAAAAAATGTACAAGATGATTCTTCCAAACGCAACCTCCACGTGGTGAGAATTGGAAACAGTGGTTTACTGGCTTGAAAGCTACTGGCTCATGGCGTTTAGACAGTATCGCAAGTAGTTAATAATAAAAAACGATTTTTTTATAAAAAATGGCCAAATCTTAACACTGCCATATCTATATTACATTTCGATTCAGAACTCTGGAATTTACACGGAAAGGATCAACTTTATAAACAAATTTTATGGAATAAAAAACTCTTAGAATTAGCCAAAGAATACGTATAAATTTTTGTAAAATTTTTTGAGACGTTTTTGAATTTTTGGATTTTGCAATTTTTTTGAAAAATCCAAAAATGTGTCACAAAATTTTGTGAAAATTCACATATATTTTTTGGTTAATTCTAAGCACTTTTTGTTCTATAAAATTTTTTCTTAGAGTTGAGCCCTTGCCAGTAATAAAAAACCGCTGCCAATTCATTGGCATGTAGCTTCCTCAAACTTAATTTACTGATTCCTTTAATTAATTTTTAATTCCAATATTTAAAATTTAATACTTCAGAAAGACAGAAATAACAAAACTCCAACATAATTTATTCAAATTTTTATAGATTATACATTTCCACAAAATTTCACATACATAAAATATATATCAGAATTGCCTATAAATTTGCAACTGATATTTAGAGCTCTATGTATTTGAATGTAATTTATAGCATTCGAAACATAATTAAATTACCTATATTTTCTAAAAAATTAATTTTCTAGCTATCACGGTTCTTTTGTTATTAACAGAAATGTAAAAATTTAAAAATTAAAAAAAAATCCTCAAGAAATAGATTTTAAAAATGTCTAGAAAAATTTTAACCTCAAATATCTCTTAAATTTATGAACCAATCACTTTGCCAAAAGAACTCATCCGAGAACTATCAATAATATACCTCTACAATGAATTTTGAAGCGAATAAGACAATTTTACTCTTGTAATAGTTGAACATATAAAACTCATTTTTTTTCATTTTTCAATTTTTACGTTTTTGTTAATAACAAAAGAACCGTGATAGCTAGAGAATTAATTTTTTAGAAAATATAGGTAATTTAATTCTCTTTCGAATACCACCCACCCCATTTAGATACATAGAGCCGTTCTCGAGAAATTACGATTTAAAAAAAAATTCAAAAAAATGTTAACCTCAAATATCTTCGAAATTTATGGATCAATCCTTTTGCCCAAAGAACTCACTCGATTGGTATACAAAATCTACCCCTACAAAGAATTTCAAAGTGATGAAGCCAATTTTACTATAGTTATTGAAAGACAAAAAAAATCACTTTTTTTTATAAATTATTTTTTTTCTCAAAAAATAATGAATAAAAAACCTAAAAATTTAGTAAGTTATAGTACTTAATACCCTTTATAAGAAAAAAAATATTCATGTTAATATCTTTTTTTAATTTCGAAATATAACCTATTTATAAAAAATTACGTTTTCATCAATAACTTATGACGAAATATAGCTACCGACTTTTTTTTTTTTAAATTGTAGATAATTTTATCCTACATACAGAGAATTCATGATATATAAACAATATTTGTTCTAAATATTAAAAAAATCGAAAAAAAAATTTTTGAAAATTAAAAAATGGCTATAAAAAAAAATTAAATTTTACAAAAATAGAATATTGACCCCAATTGTGGAAGCAAAATCTAAAAAAATGATCACTCTCCCGTTAAAATCGGTCGAGTAGATCATGAGATATCAGCGTATACGGACATACATACACACACACACACACACACACACACACACACACACACACACACACACACACACACACACACACATCCATACGGAAATTTTCTAAAAATAGTGTATTTCGATTCCAAATTTGCTAAATAACATTTCTAACACGTTATCTCATAAAATTTTTTTTTACTATCACAAAGCTTCCTCTATGAGGAAGCAAAACGAAGTTTTTTATTATACAACATTATAAAAGCCGCCATTTTGAATCGGCCATTGTAGCTTTTCAAAAATATTCAACGGGATTTTAAAGTTTAGATAAAAATTCCACCATTTTCATAGTTTTTAGGCAACCTAGAGTATGGCAACCTAAAAAGAAATCTTGATTTTATTGAAAACGCAATGACGCAAAAATAACATTTTTACTTTTAATTCTAAAAAACGTATATTTAAATAAATTATTTTCAATTTTTGACCTCAGATTCTGAAAGAGCATACGTGAAAATAGTTGGAAAGGTACTTGTGGTATAAGAGATCGATTGATTAATCGCATTTTTCAGCAGACAAAGTTAATGTGGAATTTTAGTGGAATTGGTCATTAATGGGTTAAAGAAACGAAATCATAATCACATTACATTAGAAGGTTCCATAGTCCATCACTTTCTTAAATCGATATGCTACGATTGTAATTTCTAATGGATCTATAATAACATAAGTTAATTGGCAAAAATACAACGTGCTGTAAATGGATATAGCAGCAGGGGACACCGCAATTAATGACACTAATTATAATCTCCGAGATTTTTGTGGAAAGATAAAAAAAAAAACGCTTTTGAATAGGAGGACTTGTTTTTGGATAGCACGTTCTTATTATGTGCTTAGGTAAAAACCTCAAAATAACTTTATTTGGGTCAAGAATGTGTTAGATGATTCTTAAAGATGATGTTCGTACAACATCTAAAACCTGTTAATAATCCAGTATATATCGTTAATAATATCGCAAACATTTTTCAGTAAGCTATTCTAACGCATGATGGCAAAAATGTGATGGCAGAAACTGACCTGAAACTAGTTGACAACTGGCGGCAAACCTCGGTGACGACTTAATTAGACACGGTCTTATAAAATTTTACGATCGACTCACAGCATCCAGTTGAAAGCAGTAACTACGGAAAATCTTTTTTTTCCAGATAATATTTCGGATAGTTCAAATTTTCAAAAGGATCCAGAGCAGTTTCGTCTACGTCTTTTACGACGGTTTTAAGGACGTTTTGCGGAGACATACCAGTGCGTTAATTGCGAGGATATGGCCAACTTTCTGATTCGTATCCTGCATGAAGGTCGGGTTTATTGGTCATTTGAGCTCTTTTGCGCTACCTTATACCTGGTCTTTTCGAAGCTTTTGTTGTCTCCTTACTTCATGATTTTGTTTGTAAATATGAAAGAATCAAATATTAATAGCTAGTGTTTCCATGAAACATAGTATATAGAATAGTACATTTCGATACTAGTGCGAGAAAGTATTTCAACCTTGTGCATCGAACAGTATGTCTACCGGATGAGTCAAGTGTGTGCGAAATCGAGCTTTGCACATGCAAACGCCCATATGAGGTTAAAATCACTTTTTATAACTGAGTGCATAAAACTCGACTTTAGATGCCTGTTTAGAGTGCGTAAAGTACCCCTTTTTTCACTAGTGCGTAAAGTGTTTGCGCACTCGGTGCGTGAAGTAGTGCGTAAAGTGAGTTCTTCACGCACTCAGTGCATAAAGTACTCACTTTACGCACTCGTGAAAGAAATCCGGATACTTTACGCATGCTGAACAGGCATTTAACGTAGAGTTTCACGCGCTCAGTTATAAAAAATAGTAAACGCAACACGTATGAAAGCCAGTAATCTCGCTTCGCTCGGGTGACAAACAATACCCGTGCAAAAATGACTCGCTTTACGCCCTAGTTGCGTAATGTACTATTTCTAAACTAAGTGCGCAAAACTCGATTTTCTATGCCTATTTAGCAAAGTGTACGCAAAGTGTAGGATTCTCGTATTCTCGCAAAGCAAGTACTTCGAACACTTGTTGCGTAATGTACTATTTTTCAACTCCGTGTACGAAACTCTACTTCTCGTGCCTGTTTATAGTGTGCGAAGTGTGCAATTTGCTCATTGTGCGGCCCAGTGTGCGTATGCGAAGTGATTACTTCGCACACTGGGCTGCAATTAAACGCGCAATGGGCGTACGCACACTATATATAAACAGGCATAAAAGTAGAAAATTACGCACACTGAGTTAAAGAAAGTAGTGTACGATACGCAGGCGCGTAGACGATTCACGCACTCGTGCTTTTTTCGCCCGAGCGAAGCGACAAATAGCACCCATGTGTAAATCGTCTACTTCGCGCACTTCTATCGTAATGCACTATTCTCGGATTAACATTAAAATGTACTATTTTAACGGCGTGCGCGAAACTCGCGTTTTCATGCTTCTATTGCTTGCGCAAAGTTCTTGTTTTATACACTGTTATTGTTTTATACACTGTTATGCTCCTTAAGAAATTTCATGGGGACTTAGCGAAGGAAAAATTAAAAATTATTGAAAACTCAGAAAGTTATAGCCAATTAAAAGAATATTTTTTTTAACGACGTGCATGAATTTATGAACAATTATCTATAACTTTCTGAGTTTTGAATAATTTTTAATTTTTCCTTCGGTAAATCCCCATGAAATTTCTTAAGGAGCAAATTGAGACCTTGAAAACTAAAATCGGTTGAGAAACAAAAAAGATTCCAGTGATTTATCAACAATTGTTTGTAGTAACGATATCTAGTTTCTAGAAAATCGCCATTTTGTGAAAAAAGTTATCTTAGTCATGATAAATACACTTTATTTATAATACATAGTCTATCTCTATCATTTTAAATAAATAAATCACATTACAACTATGGTTTTTTTAAATTTTAGGTAACTTCTACATTTAGCACTGCTTTGACTAGGAAGTCCGAGGAGAACCATCTTAAGTAACTGCCCTTGCTTCGCTTGAACGAAAAACTATACCCATGCGGGAATAACCCGCTTCGCACACTTGTATCCAAATGTGTCAGTATTATTGAAAGTTAAAGTTCTAATTTAAATTTGCACTAATATACTATAGCATTTTCATGAAAAGTAAAGAAATGCCTTACAATATTGTATATATAGATCTAAAATGAGAAAAATTAAATCTTCGAAATAGTGAAAAAACTGTGTATCAAATTTTCGTAATACTTATTATACAATATTATTAAATCTTGTTAGTCGTCTTATAAAATAATATCGTTACAATATTGAGCAAGACTCAAGTGCTATATGGATCTGGTGGTTATTATATAGCAATATGTAATGGTTATTTCGATTTTTTTCAAAACTGTATCTAATGTATCAGAGAAAATGGCAAAATGCACTCAAAAATGTCTCTAGAGGATCATATTTTTTTATTCAAAAATTGTATAGAATTAATTTTGGACCTTCTAATAGAGCGACTTTCAAAACATCTATATAACGTAGTTTAGTAGACAAAAATTGAAACTCAAGAAAAACTTCCACTACCAAAGTGCAAGTGCAATACTGGAACTTTGGCACTTTAGTGGCTTGAAAGACACTCTTCCCATTCCATAAAAATATCATTTCATAATTCTCTTTGCAATATTGTCGCCAAGCGAGTCAATTTTTACATCCAAATCAATCCAAGATTCTTACACGACATAAAATAAACCGTTATAATTTGGAGAGACGTTCGTAGTAATGTATTAGTTAAAGTAATGGACCTCAACGAACGAGATATTAGGCAAAATACTTTATTTATGCCGATGTTTCGAGAGTGAATGTTACTTTCCTCTTCAGGGCATATAAAGTTAAATTCTACCGTTTGGTATCGTTAAGGTCGAAATTTTAATCGCACGAGGAACATTTTTGTATGATCTGTTGGACCAAAGTGTTCCTTCCTTTCGTCTCACCTTCATTGCCGCCACAAGAACGTTGGTTACGTGAACTTGGAGCAATTAACTAATAAAATAAACCGTGCGCATAAGGCACCCGCACACAGAAGCAACGTCTCACAGCTTATGAATGAACCCGAGGCTGATACACATTCTCAATAAGAGGTAAGGGATAGTCTCTCTCTTCCACTCTCTCAAGTAAAAGGACATCGCGTGCGTCCGGCGCGCGTACACGTGTACAGCAAAGAAATCCGAGCGTCCTGCGCGTCCGAAACCAGATACCACTATGCCACCATACCGCCGAGTGAGCGAGAGACAGAGAGTCCTTTTCCCTATTTACGTAATCTATACACTATACTCCTTTTCAGGAAAAAAAAACGTGCGCGCGCGCGGGAGGACCAAAAAGTGACCAGATTCCCAAAGAGATTTCCTCCTTCTGCGTATAAGCACTCGCTTATGTGTGTTGCGTCCGCTCTCGCTCATCGATGGCACTCCCCCCCTTTAAGGTCGATTTTCACGGGGAAAAATGCTTTTTTCCTGCATTGTGCCCCGGTAAAAAAATGTTTCCCTTTGGCGTGTACAACCTTTTTGGGTGAAGTAGTTTTGGGAAATGTCGGGGGTACATTGTAGCGCATTAGCATTGTGATGGTCGTAAATATATATCTCGGCTATACATTTACGGAGAAAATCGTAAAGTATAGCTGCCAGCAACGGTTTAACATGGTTTCAAATTTGAGGAATAAATTTTATTATATAAAAATTCCTACACACTTTGTCCATTTCTTTACAATATCGATGCAAATGTAAGCATTTCAAGGTGTATATATTACAATGCGATTACATATCATACATCACCTCGGCAAATTCGCATAACGTACTTTTCTCACTTTTTGCATCACACCTTACACTTACTCGCCCCATCCGCAAAAAAATCCGCTGCAAAGAGCACACTCTTTTCCCATGACCCTTGCGCGCACTTCACCCTCGCCTCTTTCTCATTCAAAGCCGGAACTTTTTCGATATTCCATCTGCCCAACGTCCATGCGCACACACTAACACACGTATATATGTGTACTACATCCCTTCGCTCACTCACTCACTCACTCCTCTCGTCCCTTTTGTGTCCGGTCTGGCCTCTCTCCTCTGGTCATCTCTCGTCTGCGTATTGGGTTACGCAATATTTGTTAATTGTGAAACGGAACACCCCATATACCTGCCGGCCTTGCGTGGGAAGACGAGGCGAGTCGAGGATGCGCGCAACGAGTGTATAGCAGCGACGTGAATGGGAGATATATAGAAAGCGCCAAAAAAAGGGAAAGACGAGAAAGCTTGTCTGTGTTGAGTTTTTCCCGACAAGGAGCGAGATGAGAGCTTTCGTTGCGAGGCGAACTGCTGCTGCTGCTGGTGTTTCGTTGTAATAGAGGGAGCGATCGACGCGAGATAACGTCATAATTTTTCGTGGACGAGGCCGTGTGACGGCTTATTGGCAGAAAAGGATGAGCGACAGATGTATGAAGAGAGAGAGAGAGAGAGAGGAAACTCGATGACTCGAGCGGCTCGTCATTATTATATTGGCCGTGCGCGCATACGCGTGTGTATAGGGGTTTTCTTTCGGAGAAAATGCGTACGCCTAATCCGCGTATGAAGGAGAATTTCCGTTCGTTATCTCGGGGAAACATCGAGGTAGTAGGCTTATTGTGCGCTTTATAAAATTAGGTCTGTTAGAGGTTGATATACATTTATGGCATTTTTATTTCTGAAATATGCATTGACTTGTTATTGAATAGAAATTTATTATTAACGGGATGTGTGATACCGACATAATTTTTCAACGAGTATATCGCATGATAGTACTAGTAAAATCGCTTCAGAAAAATTCTGAGTATAGTATTTACATATACGGAGGGCGTGAAAATTGTGTTTTTCCAAGTAAATGTTTAGAAATTTTTTAATTAAAAAAACTGTAATGTCAATAAGTAGGAATCTGCATTTTTGTCATTTTGATCCAATTTTTCAACGAGTATATCTCATGACAGTACTAATAGAATCGCTCGAAAAAAATTTTTGAGTATAGTATTTATATATACGAAGGGCATAAAAATTGTGTTTTTCCAAATCAATGTTTGAAAAGTTAATTTATTAAATAATGAAATTGGGTTGATTTTGAACTCCACATGGCCACTTTTTGAATTTTTTAAAGATAAACATAATTATGATAGCCACATTTCTCCTATCTTTTGTGTATTATATCGGCAGCAAAAAAAAAAGAAAAAAAACCTTTATGTAAGTAAAATAGTTTTATATTATATTATATTTGAATGAGTGAGGTGAAAAACGTCCAAAACATGAATTTTGAATTTATAGAAAGAAGTTTTATTTGAGGGAATAAAAAACGGACTCGAGACGAACCAATTTGTTTTGATGAATTTATTACACCAACGTTTCGAAAGTGTTGTTAACTTTCTTCATCAGGGCACAAAAACAATATTATAACATATTAAGCTCGTCAACGAGGAGTTTGAACTTCTCCTCACGAACGCAACGTCGCCAAATCAAGAGTTTATGACGTTCTCCACACATCGTCAATTTTGGAAATGCCCAACTATATTGGGCAAACCTCAGTTTGAAATTTTTTGTTTCGGACTTAGACCATTTTTCATCTCACCCATTCATTTTATATAAGAAACAATGAATAGTTATAGATTTTGTAAAATTTTAAAAATTCACTCCACATATAAACAAAGTTAAGTGTTAAATTGCATTTTCAACATAAATTACAATTTTTATATTTTCGAATAAATTAAAGTAAATATTTTCATTTATTTTCAAAGTACTTATTTTCTAACGTTTAATAAAAACCTATCTCTGTGTAATACAGCCTACAAATTTCCAATATATAATGACTAATCATATAAAAAACAACGAAATTCTAATAAAGAAACCCACTCACCCCAGCATCCAAACAGCCCCCGAAAAACGCACATCCTCTCCCGAACAATAACATTCCATCTTCTCCATCCTATCCGCACCATAAGGTCAGCATCCCGCAAAACTCGGCATCCGCTGACCGATCTTTAAAAATCCTCAAACCCACCGAAAAAAATCGACGCATTCACGAAAAAAAAAGAAGAAGAGGGAAAGAGATATTATCCGCGGCTACCGAATGCCCCGCTGCGCATGCGTTGCGGACTCCCGCGATGATGTGCGCGTTCTTTCAACCGCGAAAGTCTCTCTCTTCTCTGATCGTTATTGACAGGGGCGAGAGTCTATACGTGCGTAAGGCCCCCTTGGGCCTTCCGTGCGTGTTCATTGTTTCCGCAAATGATGCGCGGTTCTGGGAAACGGTGATGCCCCGCGTGTGCACTGGTGGTTTGGCGCCCACTTTGAAGGCGCCGGGCCGGCGATTGCAGCGGGTTTGTGCGATCCCCGGGTATTGTTTGCACCTGACTGCGGAAAATTTTGATAAGTTGAGCGGAGTGATTGTGAGGTTGCTTTTTGGCAGGTCTGTTTTCGAAAGGTTTTGCGTTTGCTTGAGAATGTATAGAAGCTTGAATGTCGAATTAAAAATATAAATATAGATAAATTTTTTATTTTTTTCAACACTATACAGAAGAAAATAAAAGAAAGTTGACTTAACTTGAAAAAGGCGGTTAATATAATTTTTTATAAATTAATTTATTACAACTGTAGAAAGAGAAGAATCTATTTTTCCAAGTACTTTTGATTTATGCTAAAAGAAAACTGAAGATGCTTCTTTTTTTCAAAACGTTTAACTTATTTCGAAATTGGTTAAATAAACCATATATATTATATTTATTCTTGCTAAGATTAGGAAAACTATGGATACCAAAACATTGTTAAGTATATACTATGCGTTCTTTCACAGAATTATAAGCTATGGTATAATTGTATGGGGTGAAGCAAGCAAAAATATCTTAGATACAGTGCAAATAGTCCATAATAGGCTGATCAAAATAATAAATAAGAACTTTTTGGGGGAAATTACCCTTTAAATGTAAAACAAGTATTTATGCTAGCGTGTTTATCTTATCACTACCAGACGTTGCGTATACGAAAAATATACAAGAACTGAATGAAATACTAGATATAAATTAATTTCACCACCTAAAGTAGGCAAGGCTGTGAGTGATAAAAAAAGTTATGTTGTATAGCTATAAAAATTTTTAACAACCTGCCAAATGATTTAAAAATTATAACTAGCATTAACCAAAATATTAAAAGTAAATTAAAAAAATTGATTAAAATCTAATTGTTTTGTTTTCAATTTTTGATAGTTCAAGGAATTTTATTTAATTTTAAGTTTTAGTTTTACTTCTATAGGATTTACTAATGTAAATATTACTGGTAATAAATAAATAAATAAATATTTTATTTTTAATAACATTTTCTGGGTTGAGGCATAAGAAATATATGAGCATTTTTGCAGACCTTTTAACTTTTAGCTTTGAGAAAATTTCAAAATTTTATTTCGAGGTCATCAGCAAAATTTTTTTTTCTACTTTAAGTACGCCAAATAACGATAAAAATGTGGTGCTCCTAATTTTTTAATATAATTTTTTATTTAAACAAATATAAAATAATTAACTATAGTTGTTAAATTTATTTCTACGTTAAATTGGATGCCTGAAAAATTCATATGATGCTATACTTATTTGCAATATAAAATGTATTTATTTTCTGCCGAAAATTCATACTTTTGCAATAAAAAATGGTACGCTCGTGCAAGTAAACTTGTGCAAATAAGCGTGAGCGTATGCGCGTACAAGTAAGCATATATGTGTCTGCACGTGATACGCACATACCAACACGTGCATGTGTGCACAATTTTGTATTCATGAATATCCAAACATAAAAATGTATGTACATACATAGAAGTCACGCTAATATGCTTGTGAAATTGTGAGTTCATTTTAAATACCTCGATTCTTCTAAAAAATTGTCCCACTTAATTTTTTTGTAAAATAAACTTTAATTTCGTTATAGACATCCGGTGAATTATTTCGATAAAATGTGTGTAGTGAGAAGAGCGATACTTACGTTAGATCGATCTACCGTTGTGCATGTTTGCCAGCAAAAAATGATAATTTTGGAGGCTGGTGGCGCATTGATACAGCGTTCTTCAGGAGACCACAATTCGCTTTCAATGGGCTTTATTCAATTGAACGAGACATCGAAATCGATACTAAAATTTTCGATGGTTGCCATTAGTTACGTCAATAATTTTCGTCACTGACGGCAACCATCGAAAATTTTAGATTCAATTTCGATATCTCGTTCGGTTGAATAAAGCCCCATAAGAGTTACGTTTGTAATCAAAGTTACGTTCTTTTTATCTTTGGTAGAGTTAACAAAATTGATTCAAACTATGAGACAAGCCATCGTAGTATACATGTTTAACATTCTATATCGTGTTATTTGTGAATATTTGATATGTCCAATAACACTTTCCATTGGTCCGCAATACAAAATTTCTATAAAAAAGTTACTTGTTGTAATTCGTTTGGTCAAACAAATATTAATTTTCTTATGAGCACTTTCACTGCAGCTAATGTAAAAGACAATTTTCATAAATTTTATAACTTTAAATCAAAATATTGTGTATTTTATATCAACATTAAAATCAAAATTACCCCTCGAAACCCTTTCCTCGCCCATTATACATGTTTAAATACTTATATAATTAATAAAATTACATATGCAGAAAATAAAACCTTCACCTGCACACAACGACCTTCCTCGAACATCTCTGGCGACCTTACACCTCTTCCCTTCACCTCCACCGCCACACATATATTAATATCAACGATACTCAACTCACCCTATCCCATCGTTTTCATCCCCGCTGGGAACCGCTTAGATCGGAGCATCCGCAAACAATGAGCCCCGCGTAAACACGCGACGACGAACCTTTCACCCCCTACGAGAGAAAATTGCGTTTTCGGGAAAAATATTATATACGAACCCCGCGTGTGTTATAACCGGTCAATTTCATCTTCGCCAGGTAAAAGGGGAGCGAGCAGCGTGGGAGCGCGCGGGCGCAAAGGCGAGTGTGTTATATACCTGCGTGAGCGCGCGGCGTCATCGGCGGATTATTGATCGGGAGTCCGGGGGGTGCTGCAGGCGATTTTTAATCGGCATTAATCGCGGGGAGGAATGAAGATTTAATGAGACTGGCAAAGGGGTTCGAGGGTGGATATTATACGGGCGATCATTAGGTATTGTTCTTGGAATAGTTAATTGCTTTATTAAAGCGTTTTGTAATAGTTAATAATGCAGATTTAATGCAAGAACGATGTGGTTATTATAGTAAGACTTTATTATGGAGATTATTTGTGAGAGATGTAAGTGTGTATCGTTCATGAGGCGTCTTGCGTTTGAAATAAAAACAATTATGGTAGAATAAATTATTATTAAGTGACATGATAATGCCAATAAAGACATGGAAAGTGATTAATCGCTACTTGCAATTCTATTTTATCAAGCATTTTATTTTTATGTAACTATGTGTATTTTAAAGTTATAATTAAACTTTTCTTTATGATTATTTATTCTTAGCTTATTATAATAGATATTTTTTTTTTAAATAATTACTTAAAATAATTAATAAAATATCAGGTATTTCATAGATAAAAAATTGTTGTCAATAATTTTCTAATGCAATTATGAACTGTTACCGAGCAAAAAATAAAATTCCCAGCATCTGAAAGAAGTATTGACAAAAGGAAAATGAATCTCCTATTATGCATGCATGCAACATGCAACCCCTCTATCCACATATCTCCCCTTTCACTATCCCTCTCCAAAAAATAATGTTTTCCCAAATCACGAAAATTCCTCTCGATCCTCTCCCACAGACCGATACCCACCCGACATCATATAAATACACATATTCAAATTTTTCTCACGAGATTCATCCCTTTCACTCGAGAATATAAAAATCACTCGAGAATGATACCTTACCCACGATCTATCCCGAAAAAGTGTCTCTTTCTTCAACCCACCTTCGCGCAACCCTTTTCCAGGTATACACATGCACACACACATACGCACGAAAGGTGCGACGACCTTTCCCTCCATTCATCTCCTGAGTTACGTCGCGATCGGTCACCCCCTTATGCAAAGCCACATCGGCGGCGGCGCTCTTCATTCACTCGAATGTTGCGCTCGCTTACCTGCGCGCGCGCTCTCGTGTATAAACCCTGGGAAAGCGAGAGTAGGCGCAATTTTTCGGGAAAAACCGGGGAAAAAGGGATCGGATCGATTACGTGGGCGCGCGCTCAAGCTACTATACTGGAGCATGTGAGGATGATGGAAAAAGCGTGGGATCGGGAGCAGGTTTTTCTCCGGGGGTCGATGATGCGATTTCGCGTTCGCGTGAAGTGCGATGCGTGTGCTGGATCGTGGGAGTGCCCGGAAGTGAGAGAGAGAGGAATGACGATGGGGTTGCAATTACGGTTGAGGGGTGACGGACCGAGGAAGATTCGCGGTGGTGGTGTTTCTTGGAATCGATTAATATCTTCTAATTAAGGATTAAGGTGTGGTTTTAAAGGCATGGTTGGTGATGGATTGTAATATTCAAATTATTCGTTGTTGTAGTTATAATGTAAAAATAAATAAATAAATGATTTTATTAATGATGTATTACATGATTATGTATGGAGTAAGAAAATCATCATTTAGAAACCAGTAATTAATGGTAATGCATATGCTTACTCGTAATATAATATTTGATAATAAAATTATTACAAAAGATAAGTACTGAAATTTGAATCACAAGTTCAATTATAATTCCATTAAATCATTTTCATTATTATGTCCTTTTCTTTATTTCTATCAATAAATGGGAGTTACTCTATAAATGTAACGTAATATCGCCAATTATAATATAATGAAATAATAAAATGAATCATTTTAAATTTTATTTGTTTGCATACTTTTCTCGACAATCATCGCTTTTAAAATAACTATAGGGTATCAGTTAGTAAGTAATTTTCAACAAACTGCACATCATTTACAATTCCACGAACCCCGACACCCGATATAATAATGTCCAGAGCGCGTGTAACCCAACGCATACAAACTGCAGACAACCAATCGACTCCTACAGCAACGACGACAGCAATTACCGAACAACATCGTCCTAAAACACTAAAACACAGCCTCCCATCCGACAGCAGCAGCAGTAACATCTTCACGCTTCCCCTGACCGCCTCATCATCGCCTCTCTCTCTTTCTCTCTCTCCCTATGTCAAGCCATCATCATCGTCCTACAAGCGAGAAAACGAATTCCTCTTCTTCTTCTTCTTCTTCTTCCCCGAAGCAGGGCGGGCCGAGAAAAACCAGAAGCTTGTTTTCGAAAGATGATTTTCCGTTTTTCTCCGTCAAGACGGAAGTCGCGTCTCCACGTGAGCATATAGTGTCTGTTGCGTGAGCGAGGCTTTACCCGAAAATAGGAAGTCGAGTTTCACACGGTGCGCGCACGCACGCCCCGAAAGGACGGATAAACCTGTTAATATATATCGTCGATGCCTCTCCGCGCGTGTATATATATATGTACAGGCGTGCTCGTCATGCCCGCTGCTACTGCTGCTGGTGCTAGTGATGATGATGATCCGCTGGCAAATTGAGGGATGCAATTATATTTTTTTCTCGCACGCTAGCGTGCGCTGGGATGCGGGGAGAGTGTGTGGGAAGAAAGTGGTAAGCCGGTAATTTGGGCGGTGTGGAAAAGTAAATAAACAGCGTGAGTTTTTGCTTGGTTGGTGAAACGCAATTAATTTCAGGGGTGTAGGATATATATTGGATTCGGGGTGAAGTATCTTGGCTTTCTTGAAATAGAAGATTTTTTTCGGGGAAGAAACATTTATGATTGCTTAATGAGTAACGCATGAAATAATCGTATGGGTAGTATGTGTTTGTAGTTCGATGTATAACACCACTTTATAGAATAAAATTAACATTTTTTTTTCAGATTATTAGTAAGTAAAATAGAGAAGAATAAGTTCATAAAATCAATTAAGAAACAGGGACTCGTAATATAAAGATAATCGAATCGTAATATAAATATTATAATTAGTTCGACCACCGAGCGCCGGGAAACAGAATTTCATCAAAATTTAGGGAACATCTTCTTGTCACGAAGATATCTAATGAAAAAGACCATTTTCTCCTTTTTGTTGTAATTTTGTAAGTATTTATTACAGAAAAATTTTAAATAAAGAAACAAATAAAGAAAGATATTTAAATTTTTAAATTGCATTCTTCTACCTTATCAAAATGTTGATTAGTTCAAAATATATAAATCTTGAAAGTTGGTAAAAAAGATATATGAAAAAAACTAATATTTAAGATTATTTATTTTTTTTTATTTACATTTTGTTTCTTATTAACTTTTATGTCTCATTACTTTAAAAAAAGAAGAACTTATACATCATCTTTAGGACGAAAGGTGCAGCAGCTAAGATAATGAATGAGTGAATGCATATATGAGTGTATTAGGTATATCCTTTTATATATAGAGATGTGAATGAATAATTAACAGTAATTTTGATTAAATTGTTCTCAAAGAAATGTTAATACTGCACAAAATTCAATTGTCTATTTTATTGACCTATTATGTTGGAATACCACAAAAAAAGTAACAGGTTACACTAATTAGGAAACATATATAATTACAAAATATTATGCGAAAGTAAATATTTGTGTCTATAAATTTATGATGCTGCAATATACCTTCAATTGTTCTAATTTTTACCTGATCATAAAATTGTGTATATTTCATTTCCGTAGTTTTTGTTTTCCATAATTATTGACGTAAAAGAACGAACAATCTAAATCATTTGGTAAGAATACGTCATTAGATATGTTGTAATTTCTTTTATTATTTTTTTTAATTTATACAATTTTTAGATTTTTAGATTTAATATAAAATAATATATTTGTACATACAAAATACTTTGTCCACTTTTAGTATTTTAAAAATATTTATTGTATAAAAAGTATTTTTTAAATATATATATTTTTTTCAATTAAAAAGTGAATGCCTTTAGAAACCTTCTCGAAAATTAAACTAACCATAATCCCTACCCCACTATTGATTTCCAGTGATAACTCGCAATGTCATCAAATACGAAATAGTTGCTTTTAAAATCTAGAATATAAAAATTACTATTTATTTATAAATATATCATTACGACGCACATAAATGTGTTACTTACTAGTCTTACTACGTATAAATATCTTCTACCAAGTTCATGAATCCAGTTACGTTGATCACAGGCACCTTTGGGCACCTATGAATAATTATTGTTTTTGGTTTTACCATTTTTACACTTTCGTCTTCCCAATTTGTCAAATAAATTGTTGATTGTATGTCACTTACCTAAAAATCATAAATGCATTGGATACGCGCTAAGAAGAATATTAAATAGGTATTTATCTGCTGAGGACATATTATCTATACTTTCGGCACATAGATAAAGTCTGGCGTACACTAAGCCCAAAATAAACAATTGATGAATCAATTGAGCTGCGGCTGTGTGATGATTAAGGCATTTTATTAATTTCTTCACAATAAATGTATACGATTAATCAAACAGGTATCTGAATTACTTACGTTTAAAATATGTATACTAGATGCAAATGTACACGACGTGAAGGGCATCACAGTTTTTAATACAATGAAACGTACAATGGAATTAGTTTCTTTTATTAAGTTATCAAAACATAAACATCTAGTTAAATATTGAATATTAGTAACAATAGATTGATAATTTAATATGAAAATGACTTACTGTTCTTCATTAGGAGATACTGGTTTCTTCATACTTATGAGTGCTACTGCTAAATAGCAAACGAGAATCACAATGTAAATCCATGCGTAGTACGTAGCATATCTTTGAATTATCTCTGGCTTCATAACGTGCGGTTGATTTTCCATAAAAAAAATCATATAAAAACAAAACATTTTATAAGTAGTTTTTAATTTTAATGAGGTGTGGGCTACCGACCTCTATTATGTGACCTACTGTATCGGCCGAGCACCAATAATTTGATATAACTTAATTATTAATACAGTATCTTTCTGCAAAGTTTTGAGTCAAAATTCGAAAATGTCGTTGAAATTTTTGCTTGATACTTTGCAGAATCGTAGATAATTACATCGCTCAGGGTATTCGAATTTGGAAAAGCCGTTGTAGTAGTAATTAGCCGTAATAGTAATTGAGTTAAGTATGCCCTTCAGCTTATATTGCAAAGTGATGTTTTTCGTTTTTTTCTGGTAAAAAACGAGTCGCACAAACAATGGTTTGAACAACAGTGGTGTGCCTTCAAAAAATGTACAAAAATAAATTTGTTTCATTAAAATTGAATGTAATTTGGTGAATCTATAATATGGAAAACTTACTTAAAACGGTCTTTAAAAAATAAATAGTCTAAAGTTTTAAAAACAGAATAAATTATAACTTCTACCATGATATTGAGCACTCGTGAGTGTCTATGAGCCCAACAAAAAAAAATTTTAAACGTCATACCCTTTCCAACTAACGAATAAAAACACAAATCCAATAAATCTCCTTGCTTAAAAACCAATATTTCAACTCAATTAAAGAAAAATTCCTCCCTTAACTCTCTTTCCCACACACTCGTTTTTCTCACCCTGAGAGCTTACTCCTACAACCGACCTCGTTTGCATCCGTTTACTCTCTTCCTCTTTCTCTCTTACGTCCACATATGTATATCTCTACGCAGCTCACCCGCTTTTCCTCACTGGCCTCCAGAGATTATCCCTCGCGGGTATATAAACAGATGGTGTCGGGCAGGTGTCGCGTCGATACAGACTCGCGCTCGCGCGCACAAGCTACTTCCTGCGATAACGACGCGGTGCGTGTATAAGAGAGTAAGTTGTTTTGGATCCAGTTTCGACGAGATTTACAGCGCACTGTGACTTTTCGGTGGAGCCGCGGAAGATTTCGAGAGAGGGCTGAGGGAGAGAAGCCGGTCGAGAGGAAAGAGAATGTCGGAGAGGAGGGACTATATAAGCTTTCACTTTGGGGATAGAAGGAGGGAAAATATTGGTACGGGGGGATGAGGATGTGAGGATTTTTTATCGGGTGATGTAGATCAGAGAAAGTGAGAATGTGAGATGCCTCTATTATAGAAGCTTTTATAGTTGAAGATTTCGACTTATTCAGCAGAGATTGCCTTTATTTTTCATTCTACTATAACAATTTGAACCATAGTAAATTTTGGTTTTTTCTGATAAGATTAAAGCCTCTTCTGAAGTATAATGTTGACATATGAAAATATAATTATTGACTATTTATTATAACAATAGCTCGGAGTTATAAAGACGCATTTTTTGTTTATGAGTTCTTTCTATATCATTCCCAGTAAACGATAATAATGTACAAAATGATAAAAATTAAAAATTAAAAATTATCCATTGTTGAAAGGCTCGATACTTTATTATTTGCGAATCTTAAAATATTCTACTTCCTGACTATAGAAAACGTTCCGAGTATTTACCGTTAAATATAACATCAATAAACCTATTATTCGCCCGCAAACGTGAACCAAGACTCATTTCTTCCCTCACAATAAAGCGACCATTAATTACTCTTCGATAGCTCACTTTCAACAAGCCGCAAGCAAGCAAACGGTCGTGCTCTTCTCTGTCCTTGCAATCCTCTGCCCCAAAACCCTCAATTACGAGATTTTTTCCAACCACCATCAATGAAAAAGTAACCTCCCCCTCTCAATACACAATACCGCTGTTCCTTGCCACACGCAACCTTCGCAATTCCACATACACGTACATACACCCCTTCAATTCTTCTTTTTAAATTCCTCAGCGGTACAGGCGAACCGTTATACATTGCAGCCCCGTAAGTGGGTGAGAGAGGAGCCGGGCACCGTGCTGAATTCCACCTGTTGTCGCTTCTAAAAGACGCGCAAATTGATACCTTGTGCACTCTCTCTCTCTCCTCGAGAAACAGCATAGAGAGGAAGAGACCTTGAATCAGTCGATGCGCGCCGACTTTGCAATTTAGGCGTCTGGCACGAGCGCGCGCGACATGTGCCGATCCTCCCCTAATTCTTCCCCCCGGAGCGCGCGTGTCGCTGCAGAACCTATGGCGGCAGTG
Organism: Torymus aiolomorphi; assembly: GCA_036365515.1. NCBI lineage: Eukaryota > Metazoa > Arthropoda > Insecta > Hymenoptera > Torymidae > Torymus > Torymus aiolomorphi. Next base: position 71,367,708 of record CM070874.1, on the reverse strand, counting down.
TGTATCGGACACGCGCGCGTGCCCTTATTAGCGGGAGCTAGAGGACGGTTTTAATTTTTTCTGAACGACACTGATAAATGCACAGTGAGGGTACACATTGGCTGTTGTCAACCGTTGCTCGTGTAACAGGTTTGAGAGAGGTAGAAATGATGGGGCTGCTTTGGCGTTTGGGAAATGCGAAGCAGGTTTACAACAATTATAAGATATGTACGCCTGTGGAACGTGTCAAAAGTATGTTAGAGTAAAAGTGTTTTTTATAGAATGAATTAGATCGTCTAGTTGCTTGAAACACACATTAATAGCTTTATAAACGGGTTTCTTATACCTATATGTTTCATCCTTCGAGTTTTAAATAGCGATAATATTTTCTAAAAAATAATGGAAATGCTAATCTATATAACTGAAACAAAATTTTTCAGGTGCACGATGTAATCAGTCAAATGCTAACTATCTATATTGCGCAAATATACGACGCACGCGCGAACGTGTGTATACATTATCAAGACATGTACTCAAATCATGTTATATATTGACTATCATTGATCACCACCATAAGGCATGCAAAGACATTACTTTATGTAAGATTTTTGTTCCTATGGAAAAATATTTGATCCTTGTTCATATTATCATTTTCATATTATTTTCTAATATTTACATTGTTGGATATAGTTACTTTGTTATCAGCAAAAAAAGATATAGTATAGTTCAAAAACAACTTATCTTCGTTAAAAGTTCTGCTCTTTACACAGTTGGTATATTTCGAGTTTCTAGAATGAATTTTATGGCGATTATAATATTCAACGTACAACATGTGATTTGATAGATATTTACACCCTTTATCACCAAAAAATGAGGTTTTTGAGTAAAACACGTTTTTCTAAAAAATTTTTAGCAAAATCTGGATCTTCCATTCGGTTTTTAATTTGTGTTTTAATATCTTACGGAAGGAGAAAGAGGACTTGAATTTAAGTAGCATTACGTAAGAATTTGAGAACAACATTGAGATGAACTTAAAAAAATAATTTCAAAGTGAGATTTCTCTAAGAAATTTTCTAAAGTGTATAACGGAAACAACTTTGAAGCAATTAAAACATAAAGAACTGTTCATCGGCTGAGAGGAAAAAGGTTCTAACTTTTTCTTAAGAAAAAAGCGGAGCGCTAAGAAAGATCCTAGCTCAAATGTGCGCTAAGAAAGTTTCTAACGTTTACAAAGCACGTGAGTTACGTTTCTACCTCGTTTCGAGCGCTCCGCCGAGTTAGAACCTTTCTTAGTGCAAATTTAAAGAAGTACTATCGGTTTTGAATAAGTGTTCAGAAAATTACGAAATTTTGTATACTAGTATGTTTTGCTCATATAAATTTTTGGAAAGCTAGGGTAGGGGTGGGAGTTACTGTGTCGTTAACATAATCTCTTAGATGTTTAGTCGAGTAAAATTTATTGTACAACGAACATTATGTTGAGTATTAAACTCGTTTATTAATTTAAACATACATCTTGATCGATTAAAACATAAAGTTTTACTCAAGATTGACAATAAACGTTCAAATATCAATACGAACCAAAAAGTTATTAATAATTTTATCATCACGTTTTCGATAGTTATAAACAAGAAATTAATGAAAACGACTATTCAGATTTTGATAAACCCTTGAGAAATATTATAAGCAAATGAATAAAATTATTCACGCTCACTCGATCATTGTACACATGATTTGGTAACGTCGCAAAGAGGTTCGGAAGTCCGCGCAATTTAAAATAATGCGTTTGGTATGTACAAGCAATAATCAACGCTTTATATGAAAATTTTTAAAGATCTTTATATTCTTTAATAATTAGCTAGAGCTAGAGAATCTTCATCTTTATTCGGCGGCTCCGACTCACTTATTTTTATTACTTGCACGTAAGTATATACTTCAAGCGAGCAGAAGAAAACTACACAAGAGCCGTCAAGCGATCGTGCGCACGGAAAAAAATTTGATAATGTAAGAGTTCAAACAAATGGGACTGCTATAGTTCAGAACACATTTGAACTGCTAGATTTCAAGCCTTGGGACTCTGAGAGTCCCAATATTGGAAGTACGGCTCGTTTAAGCTCGCACGTTCGCGAAAAAAATGTAAACAATAAACACACGTTCCCGACGATTGACTTGCCGCACTTCCAATATTGGGACTCTGAGAGTCCCAAGGTTTGAAGTCTAGCAGTTCAATGCGTATCTGAAGTCTCATATTACCAAATCTTTTTCCGTGCGATGTTGCCAAATCGAAGTACCTCTGAAGTTAAAGACGACTAAACACGCACTTGACTCACGGCATACTCTCTCAAGTTAGAACTCAACCGACATATTATAAACTAATATTTACATTATTTAAAGCGGTAAAAAACATTCTTGGCTTAATATTAGAAAATGAGACAAATTAACGATAAAACAGACCAAACAAAATAAATTTAAATATAACATTGATAATAAAGGATTAGAAAAATGGATAAACCTTTAAACAAATTGTGCGTTTGAGTGAGAAAACAGAACTATTCGATTGGCATTGGACTTTTATTATGAATAGCATTTTTAAATTCAAAACATATTTGGGTGTCTGATGCTTATTTTTCTCATTTTTTAATATTTACAGTGTTTGATATAGTTACTTCGTTATCAGCAAAAAAATATAATAGCTAAAAAGCAACTTATCTTTTTTTTAAAGTTCTGCTCTTTATACAGATGGTATTTTGAGTTTCTGGAATGTATTTTATGGCGACTATAATATTCAACATACGATATATATTTAGGTTATTTTCGCCCACAATTTTTTCGGTCTCAATCGGCAACAATGTGTCGCTTTCGATTCTCACTACCCTTTCAATGTGTAATATTAGGTAAGCAAAAAAATCATTTTATTTTTCTTGTATTAGTATTGGTGCAGATGAATATTCATTTACGAATATCGTCACCTAAGCGCAATAATGTTGTATGTCCACTTTTTCTCATTTCGACAAAAAAAGTTTTCCGTAGGCTACATTAAATAAAAATATATGAAGCAAAAACTATACATTATAACAACATCATTTGACGCTCATATAACACTATAATATATTCTCAATTAACAAGTTTTTGCATTAACTCAAAAAATTAAAAATATGGACGTATAACATTTTTGCGTTTCGGCGACGATATGCAGCAAGAGAACTATTAGTGTCCGTCACTTTTTATACCAGGAAGTTGTGATGGATTACTCGTAGCATAGCGTTATCAAATACGATATGATTTAATCTCTGATTCTCCTGTTCAGGTGTTTCGCTTTATTTTTCACAAGTAGACGCGCTCATAGGTAATAACATTAGAGTCGCGGGAAAAACCGAATTTCCATTCGTAGTTTCAATTGGAAATATAGTCCACCACGGACCCGGGGAAAATAGCTTTTGTACCGGAGCACTGATCACGAAAAAGCTTGTACTAACATCCGAGCATTGCAAAGACAAAGAGATACTTAGCGACATTCAAGTGACCGTTGGATCCAACGATGTGAGAGGTGGCAAAAAGTACTCTGTCACGGCATGGACATCGTTTAACGATTGGGCAGCTCAAAATGGCGGAGTTGATCCAGACAGTGACAATGATATTGCCATCTTAACGGTATTAACATATTCGATATAAATGTAAATGTAAGCATGTCATGTTCTTTCCTATATAAATTAAAAATACTTCTCAGCTTTCCGAAGAAGTTCAGGGCATAACTCCAGCAACTCTTTCAACTGAGCAAAAACATAAATTAGCTGGAACCACTGCTATAGTTGCTGGATGGGGTATATCGCAAACGGGACGTATTCCTCGGTTCATGGAAACAACAACGGTCAAGGTAATGACTACGTCTGATTGCGTCGACAAAGTTCGAGAACTATCGGGAAAGCCAAAAGCCATCGTACCCAGTAAATACATATGCACAACTGCCGATCCCCCGGCAATCATTCAGTCCGTAAGTATAAAGTCACGCACTGTGTTATTCTCGTTGTTAACATCTTATATTTATTGATAAATAACTTAAAAATGATACGTTATTGTTACAGGGTGATAGTGGCGGTCCGATTTTCAACCAAAATAACACCATTATCGGAATAAACGACGCCACGATTCCAAAACAGCTAAACAACAATCTTAATGTTATAAATCTTCATATGACTATTCTACATTATCGAAAATTTATCAATGCTGTTATTGCCCAACATCAGTAAATCTGTGTAATTTCAATAAATTAAAAAGATTTATATTACATTTTGAATGCGCTTTATTTTTTTATCAAAATCCATCATTTTTGAGGAAAATTTTTTTCCCACGCGCACGCACGTACGTATGTGTGTCAAACATCTGTAGATTTCGTAAAAAGTCAAAACGAATTTTTTCCTTAGACAATATAGCACTAATCAATTAGATGAAGACTCTAGCAATATAGCGTGTTCAAGTGTAGGTACGCAGAATATGAGCAATTCTCCAGAAATTTTAACTTTTACAGTTCTGTAACATAACTAAGTATGGTTCTAAGGTATTGAGTTAATCTAATCTAATTAAAGCAAATATATTCTTCTTCTGCTTCTTTGTAGATAGTGATGCCAGCTGTCTGTACGGCCATCAACGAACCGATCCGAGCAAATATCTATAGAATCCACTTCCGGTAACATGTACCACTGCGTAACACTCACTTACGCATAAAGATAAGCCAATGGAACATTGGAAAGCCCTAAATTCAGAGATTTCATTCGCGTACTGTAGAAAATGTTCGTCTTTTGAACATTCATAAAAAAAAAATTTTTTCCCAAATGACTTATAAAATTTTTTTTTAGATATAATTTCTTCTTAAATATTTAGATTTTTTTTTTATTTGATTGAAATGTTCCTAACTTTAAGGTAGCTTCAGTGATTTGTCTAAAATAGTAACAATGCGTACAAAAATTAGATTATATTTTTTAAGTAACGCATTAATTTTTACGAAAAAGAAATACTAGGATCCCCAATTTTAGAAATTTCTTTATGTTTAGGGCACCATCTTGACGCCGCCATCTTGAATTTCGGAAAAGTTCCAACAGCCTTTTAAAGAGCAAATAAAAATTCCACAATTTATAACTTTTGCGATAATCGGGCACCACTTTTCCGTTTTGAAAATATGACATTTCTGATAAAGAACGATGAAAATTTCGGTGTTTTTTTTTTAAGTTATTATAACTTTTTTTATTTAATTCATAGATAAATTCTGACTACGGCATTCGAAAGAAGAGGCTTCCAACTATCGAAAATGATACTTTTCAATTTTTTTAAGGACGTTTTTGTAAACACACAAACACACAAAACAGCACGATTACAATGATATTGCTGTTATAACGGTAAAACATAATTAATTCTTACAAATATTCTAATTTGCACAATACTTACCATCTTGCTATATAATTTTACAGCTGGACAGGGGCGTCAATAACCCAAACATAATTCCAGCCGTACTTTCAACTAGGAGCGGGTTGGACTTTGCTGGATCAACTGTTCCACTCGTTGGTTGAGGTCTAGCAGAAGACGGCCACATTCCGAGATTCTTACGAACGGTGCAGGTACATCTCATAAGTCAAGCGGAATGCAACGCCAGAACTTCTATACTAGTGGGCGAAGAAATTAACTTAGAGAGCTAGCTGTATTGCACGAGAGTCGATTCGCCCACGTTAATATCGTGTATGAGTACGATGATTATCGTTTCTTATGAATTTAATTAACTAGCGATTGAAAAATAACTCGTAATTTTGATATTTTCAGGGTGATAGTGGCGGCCCGGTTATCAACAGCGATCGCACTGTCATTGGAATTAATCATTCGGTCTGTGATATAGGCATCAGTGATGAGAATTTTGTGAATATGCATAAATCTGTTGATTATTACAAAGAGTTTATCGATGATGTTATGAGTGATTTATGAGTTTGAAAGGTAGGAATTAAATAAGATCGGCTATTATAAAACTAACGTGTCGAAGATTTATTATAAATGTATTATGCCGATTGTATAACATCTATTGGAGAATATATCTTTCATTTTATATTTCATTTAACTGTCTTATCACAATATATCCTTACAAATAATATCAATAATTAAGAGTGATTAAAAATAAATAATAAAAATGACTTTATGTTTTTTAGTACAAGGAAGATCTTTCTTCAAAAAAATACTCTATGATTCTCTAATTGTGACATTCATATTTTATTAATCTCGCATTTTATTGCGCAATACGAAGAAAAGCCAACTTCTAAACTCGCGCAGAACTAGCTTTTCTGCGCCGGTAACTTCAAAGTTTGCTTTTCTTCGTACCTCGCGACGATTTAGGTACGTGTATTCTATTATTCTAATATTCGTGCTATGCTATTAAAAAAAAAAACGAAATAAAACGTAAGCAATATCTATTTTATAATTTTTGTATTAAGTAATTTCTGTTGTTTTACTGTTCTATCTTCTAAAACGTAGTTTCTACTTTTTTCATTTCTAATTTCTACATTTCTATTGCCACGGGTTTAAACTCAATCAACTCTTCTAGTATATTTCTGCGTTTTCACGTTCTATTTATGGCGTTCTTTTCATTTGCACGTGAGATAGGTACTTACATGATTTCTATTTCTAATATTCTGCATGATAAAAGGATTCTATATATCGGCTTTTCGAAACGTCGCATGCCTCCCATAATGAACATATTCAATTACGAATATATTTAAATTCAACATCGGCAATATACCGCTACCGTCACCTAATTATGTACTAATTATCTTCCCTCAAACATACTCTCAGCCACAACAATTCCACCTCCAGGAAAAGAAAAGATCGCGAACAAAAAAAACCGCGACGCGTATACAAACCTCCCTACACAATCCCCCCCCTCCCCCATACTCTCTCCACCTCTTCGATCCGAGACGCAAAAAAAGCCCGATCGGCCGCAAGAGTATATACCAAAGAGTATAATAACAACTCTCGCGACGTATTGACCGGCGATCGGGAAAAAGGATGGCCCTGCGCGCAACGGTAAAAAGCGTGTACGTATATATATATACGTACGCGTACTGTAATTACGGAGGGATTGAAGGAGGTAGCGCTCGTGCGGGTATAACGTATGCAAATGATATGGCTATCGGGGCACTCGCGCGGGGTCGCGGCTGGCTACTCTGACCCTTCTGTCGATTGCACCGCGAGGGTGTAGTGCGCGGCGCGCTAGCTAGACGAGCGGCTCTGGAAGGGGGAGGAAAATGTGTACAGCGGACTGTGGTTTCTTGAGTTTCTTGTTTAGCGTTTAGAGTAGGTATAGTGAAGTCGTTTTAATTTTTTTTATTTTTTTTTATTATGAATTATTATTTATATATTGCATTAATTTGCTTCGATAAAAGTGTGTTATCTGCACAAAGGAACCGCAATTGCTGATTTTTCGGCTGCGTCATCTGTAAAATTAAGAAAAAGACTTACAGTTTCTTGTATGAATAATAATTCCATTTAATTACGGTGGCGTCGATACAGTTTTACATATTTCCTATACATAACATTTCGAATGAAAAAATAAAGTATTCTCTACATTTCTCTCCCGCTTTACACCCTTTACCTCATGAAATCGAATAAAAACACGCCCCCATCGATAACCCAAAAAAGCCCTTTAACCAAACCATAAACGTCACCACCTCTGCGTGTGCACCCCTTCTCCCCCGAAACTCTACATTTTCCATCCGACGAAGAATTAGGGTTACACGCTTCACAAAAAAGAAAAAAACGAAGCAGGAGGCACGAGCGCCTCATCTATCACGAGTGAAGCCGAGTGTACCTATATAGGCAACCGGCCGGCGCGCCGCTCGAAAGGTGGCGCTTGATTAATACTCCTTTTCTCTCTCCGGAACGCGCGCGCGCGTGCCATACGCGCGCTATACTAGCTAATGGCCCTTTTTTCGGGACTCCGACGTTTAAATAAGTCGACTTATTATGATGATGACCTTCGATGGTTCGGTAATTTCGTGTTTATGGATTTTTCGAAGGGTATATATTATATGTATATGGGGTGTGTGGGTGATTGGATGGTCTCGGGTGTGGGTGGCCGATCAAAGGGATGTTAGGAGGCAGTAGGTGATTAGGTAATGGGGGGGATTTTTCTTTCGTAATGTAGGTGGATGGGAGTATTAATTTGAAGGTCGAGTGTGTGTTGTAGAGTTTACATGGTTGGCGATTTCCTGCTTTTGTTGTTATTGAGTCATGTTTGCGCTGCGCGAATCTTGGAGATTTCGAGGGTGATTTGGAATTGATGTTGTTTAAAATAATGAAATACATAATATTAAAAATTAAAAGGGTTATATAATATTACAACATTATATACAAATGAGTAATTACCTTAATAGTAAACTACAATTGGGATTGAATTAGATAAGCATAATATTAATATTGATTAATTCAATCCCAATTGTAGTTTACTATTAAACAAATTACCCATATGTATATAATATATAAATTATACACTACAACGATTATATTTTTACCATTTCAAAAAGCCCTGTAATTGATTCATTACAACCGATAATGAATTCCAACCAAAACATTCATCCTCCTAATAAGCTCGTAACTCTCTCCATAATCCCATTTTCACCGCAACTGCGAGGCGTCTCTATAATTTAGATCCCGACCAACCCCAAAAAAACAAACTCCCGGACTGCCGACACACGTTAAATCATCGCAACCCTTCTTGATGACTTTTTCACTCCGTGTCTGCGTGTATGTTTTTTTTTCTCTCCGTCTCTCCATATGCCGATGTAGATTAGGCGGCTCGTGGCGCGCGCGCGGGAAAGCGGTTGAAAAAAAAAGGATTGAGGGTTCGGCTCGCCTCAAAGGGTTCACATGTGTGTGGGGAAAGCGCCGACAGCTTTCACACGTGATTAACATATTTTCCACATGTTACGCGCGGGGTTATATGGATCGAGTGGTATGGTGAGTGAGTGATTTTTCGGTGAGGTTGGGAAGTGCTTTTTAATATGTTTTTTCGGCCCTTTAAGTGACTGGAATGAAGAGCTTATTAATTTATATCGTATTGCTTATTATTTTTTTAGCATTGAATGAGTTATAATAGATGAAACGATTTTTACTAGAATGTTAGTGACTTCGACATGTTAATGGGGGGGTCCAAAGTTTAGACGACTCACTTGAAAATTGAAGTCAACTATAGACGTGCTCGGTTTCGATATAAGCTACTGCAGATTGTGGAAAATTTCGAAATTCTAAATTACGAAAATCATATTTTCGAATCTAACAATTCACCTACTGTCCAGAACATCGAATTTCATCAATACGATTTCAAAGCAAATATAACTTGTTTCTAATGATTTATTTCGAAATATGTTTATTGTATCCCTATTAAAATTCTATTAATGAAATTCGATGTTTTGGACAGCAGGTGAATTGTTACATTCGAAAATATGATTTTCGTAATTTAGAATTTCGAAATTTTCCACAATCTGCAGTAGCTTATATCGAAACCGAGCACGTCTATAGTTGACTTCAATTTTCAAGTGAGTCGTCTAAACTTTGGACCCCCCCCCCCCCGTTTGTTATAGGTAATATTATTATTGAAATAAAATATCATGAGAAGGAAGGATTACATAAATATTACATTAAAGTTTAGGTTTAATTTCTATCTGACTTATTTATAAATAATATAGTAAAAGTAGTTCATCCAGGAAAAAGTAACCATCCCAAAAGTTATTATTATGAATATCCGTTTCAATATTATGAAACAAAATGATCATAGTATTATTTAAAAGTAGATCGATTGAGATAACAGAAAAAATTAAATATGAATATTGTTTTGTATTCAAGGAATATTTTTGTTTGTTATACGTTTACCTGTAAATTTGAACGTTTACCTAAAAAATGATTAAAGAATAAATTGTGTGCAATGTCAGAGCTGATTGTTTATAAGTTTTCATAATTTATCTCTTTGCAAACGATATTTACGCTTATACGTAAAGTTTTCTTTAAAATTTTTTTTTCTGTTTTCTAAATCTGTCCACTTATAAATAGGATGATCATTTGTATTTAATGTTGAAGCAAACTCTCATGCAAAAAACTTTTTGGAAGGCCATTTTTTGGACTGAACTACCTTCCGTTACTACTAAATTTAATTTTCCCATAGAGATCTTGAGTTTTCTATTCATTTGCTCTTTTCCAACGTCCACTTCCAGAAACTATACCAGAACTAATCTAATCACACACAACACAATTAAGTCCCATCCAAACTACAAAGACACCGGGAATAACGTAACAAACACACAAACGTGGAAGAGCAAACAAACTATATAAACTCAAGTACGAACGCTGGCCATTGCCAGATTCAACGCCTTTGAAAGGCAGAAAAAAGCATCCCTGGGAGAAATAAAAATTCCCATGCCGCCGTGATCCAAAAAAACGGAGTTTTCCACGAAGACTACACACACGCACTCCCGGCCCGATCATCCGCCTGAGCGCCCGCGAACGGACACATCACGTCCACGGAAAAACATGCCTGAAGGAAAGAGAAAGAAAAAAGAGAGAACCTACAGCGAAGTAGCCCCCGCGGCAAGAGAGGCGAAAGGATTGTTGCGAGGAGCCAGTGAACCGTACGCTCGTAGATCGGGATCTATATACGAAAATTGATCTGTTTTCGATGACGGTATTCCACTCCGCCTTCGGTCCTTTCGTCGCCGGGAGTACAAATTTGCCCGATAAGCATCGTAATCCTTAATCCTTTTTCGACGACAACGATACGAGAGAGATGTGTGTCTTTCTCGATCGCGCGTGTGTAATGCTTTTATACGCGGGTGCAGGGGAGAAGATCGGTATTTGCTTTATTGTGCGTGGGCTCTCTTTTTTTTTCGAAAATGAATCACGGGGATTTGGCTGGTGAATGTGTCGTTTAGTAAATGAAGTCTGGGATGTAATAGTTATAGAGCATGAGCAGTGTGTAATGGTGATTATCTTATCTTATCTCGCGTATATAGGATTGAATGAATGTTGGAGTTTTGGTGATGTGGAGGATTCTTTTGATAGGTCTCGAATGACTATATTAAAAGGTATTGATGTTTTTATTGTTATTGTTATTTGACTAGAGTAAACCATGTTTTAATTTCTACATGTATAAGCTCGTGAATTAGACTTGCAGTTGTAAAATTCATTTTGAGGATCTAAAGTGTAATCTTTGAATTTGGCACGATTCGCTACTTAAATATTTGTTAGGATGGTACAGAAATTGAAAACTAATTTTCAAAAATAAGCCAGTCTTTGTTCAGCGTGACTAGTCCACAAATCGATTCACATAACAAGCTGCAGAATAAATAAGTTCGATTATAATCATTATTTTGATGGCTATATTATATTTACATGTTCTTTCTGTCAATATTGCTACACATGTGTGGTTCATCATAAAATTGAATTATTTATAAAATGGAAATAGCAAAAGTAAATGCCATTATTCTGTATTTCTTTAACACTATTATTATAAAATAGATAGTATAAATGAATTTGAAATACATTTTGAAAAAAAAACTTTGAACTTCATTCAGCCTTTAAAATTTGTATACGCCCACAAAACTAAACCCAATTCCTAGAAAACGCTCAGTTTTTCGAAAACACCAGTAAATAAAATTTATTACTCATCACAACCTCCATTCCACACCCATCCCACACTCCAACAACGCACCCACAACATACCTACCGAGCCGATCGAAAAAATCCACTTCCAATCCAGCGCCACAGCGCCCGCTATTCCCCAGCCCAAAAACGCCCTTGAACGCTAACGCGCGCTTCTCGGCTCCCTTTTCCAAAGGCTTCCATCCATCCTATGTCCCTCTAATCTAATTAACGGGACCTAGCCGTTATTCATCATTGATTAGAACATTTCCCCGCGCACGCCTTCGAAAAAAGCGCAGCTGCGCGCCGCTTTCGCGCGCAGATGCCCTTCGGGAGAGCTTTCTCGCCGTGTTTTATACTCGGCACGTGTCGTGACAATTAGCCCGATCGAGGCGCTGCGGAGTTACGGTTCTTATCGGCGAATCGGACATGGATGTGCGCCTTTGAGCTGGACACGGCCGGGTGTGGGGGTGAAGTTGTCTTTGTTTCGAGGACACGAGAGAGGTTTATATATCGGTGATGCGTAATTTAGGGATTTTTATGGGGCTGAGTAATTTGAATAGACTGTGAGTTGCAGGGGAAGTGGAAATGCTGGTTTGGTTTGTTAGTAATATGGTTTAGGAAGGAGTTGAGGGGGTAAGGTATTTATAGAAAGTTATACCAATCTTTGTTTCCGCAAAAAATGAACTTTTATTATACTTTATTGGCAATTTCATTAATTTATAAAATCTTTTTATGTAAATGCTAATAAGTCTTTATATCGGAAACAAAGGCAGAATCCGTTTTTAAAATTGTGTTAACCTTGTTTGATATTTAACTACGAAATTAAATATAGTGCCATGATCTACATACATATAAAACGTAAAATTGTTTAAATAAAATTTATAAGAAACCAAGAATACCAGAAATTTTATACCTTTTTTATCTTTTCATTTCAATTATCAATTCAGTCATCATTCTTTCGACTAATTTAAATATTTAGACATACTCAACTACCTCGCAGATAAACCGATATAACTAAAAAAACTAATTTCCCCATCATAAAATTACAAAATTTCCATCCTTCCAGAAAAAGCCTTTAAACATTTATTCCAAACAGGTGCGTCACCCTGACGAACAAAACCCATAAACTCTCCACTATACGCGACGTAAACAAACGGAAAATCCACTGCCCTTACTCTTTTTCTCTTTCCCCCTTCCCTCCCTTTTCTCTCGCGTAACGCGGCAGAGTCGTATATAGGCGTAAATTATTTTTACGATCGCGCGCGGCTCCTCTATACGACGGGAGGCACTATACCTCTACCCATACGCTAATGAAATGCGACAGCTGAACCACGCGACTCGTGATACCGATCGACACGCGCGTGCGCACGCGCGCCCAGAGGAAAGAAGAAGACGAAGAGGATGTCCGAGCGTGCACGTGTCTATGCGCGGCGCCGACGGAGAAAAAGGGCGAAGGTAGTGTATGTGGGTGTGTGTGTGGATATGGGGAAAAGCGATCGGGATGGACGGGTCGAGGCACTTTCACTTTTTTGGGGATTAGGAGTGGACGAATTTTGCATTTAGCGGTTTGGAAGAGTCGAGAGTTTTGAGTGGATTTGTTTTTTTTTTTCTTTTTTTTTAACGTTGGTTTGGAAAAGAATTGTATATTTTAGAGGAGTTATTTTATACTGAATATTTTTTTAATACTGTAAATATTTACTCGCCCAGATGAATTTTATTAGAGTTAAAAGAGGATTTCACAAATATATGTATATTTTTTCAATGCTGTTTTAAAATGATCCATGTATGCAGGAATGGGATATAATAAATCATTATAACTATTAGTAGAATCAAAGTTTTGTGTGAAAAAATAACTCGATAAGAAGCGGTGTACGTAATATCGAGTGTTTTGTGAATTAATAAAGTAATTTTGGATAACTATGTGTTTATCAGACAGTTATTGTTTTATTAATCGTCAGAAAACCTTAGTTACGCGTAAGAAGAATCCTCACATTATAACAAAAAACCGCTGCCAATTCAGTGGCACGTAGCTTCCTCAAACTTAATTTACTAATTCCTTTAATTAATTTTTAATTCCAATATTTAAAATTTAATACTTCAGAAAGACAGACATAACAAAACTCCAACATAATTTATTCAAATTTTTATAGATTATACATTTCCACAAAATTTCACATACATAAAATATATATCACAATTGCCTATAAATTTGCAACTGATATTTAGAGCTCTATGTATTTGTATGTAATTTATAGCATTCGAAACATAATTAAATTACCTATATTTTCTAAAAAAAATTAATTTTCTAGCTATCACGGTTCTTTTGTTATTAACAGAAATGTAAAAATTTAAAAATTAAAAAAAAAGAGTTTTGGATGTTCAACTATTACGATAGTAAAATTGTCTTATTCGCTTCAAAATTCATTGTACAAGTATATTATTGATAGTTCTCGGCAGAGTTTTTTTGGCAAAATGATTGGTTCATAATTTTCAGAGATATTATAAACTAAAATTATCTTTTTATAAATTAAATTAAATTTAATTATAAACTAAATTAAAAAAACATTATAAATTAATCCTCAAGAAATAGATTTTAAAAATGTCTAGAAAAATTTTAACCTCAAATATCTCTGAAATTTATGAACCAATCACTTTGCCAAAAGAACTCATCCGAGAACTATCAATAATATACCTCTACAATGAATTTTGAAGCGAATAAGACAATTTTACTCTTGTAATAGTTGAAGATATAAAACTCATTTTTTTTTCATTTTTCAATTTTTACGTTTTTGTTAATAACAAAAGAACCGTGATAGCTAGAGAATTAATTTTTTTTAGAAAATATAGGTAATTTAATTCTCTTTCGAATACCACCCACCCCATTTAGATACATAGAGCCGTTGTCGAAAAATTACGATTTAAAAAAAAATTAAAAAAAATTTTAACCTCAAATATCTTCGAAATTTATGGATCAATCCTTTTGCCCAAAGAACTCACTCGATTGGTATACAAAATCTACCCCTACAAAGAATTTCGAAGTGATTCAGCCAATTTTACTATAGTTATTGAACGACAAAAACAATCACTTTCTTTTATAAATTATTTTTTTTCTCAAAAAATAATGAATAAAAAACCTAAAAATTTAGTAAGTTATAGTACTTAATATCGTTTATAATCAAAAAAATATTCATGTTAACATCTTTTTTTAATTTTGAAATATAATCTATTTACAAAAAATTACGTTTTCATCAATAACTTATGACGAAATATAGCTACCGACTTTTTTTTTTTTTAAATTGTAGATAATTTTATCCTACATACAGAGAATTCATGATATATAAACAATATTTGTTGTAAATATTAAAAAAATCGAAAAAAAAATTTTGAAAATTAAAAAATGTCTATAAAAAAAAAATTAAATTTTACAAAAATAGAATATTGACCCCAATTGTGGAAGCAAAATCTAAAAAAATGATCACTCTCCCGTTAAAATCGGTCGAGTAGATCATGAGATATCAGCGTATACGGACATACATACACACACACACACACACACACACACACACACACACACACACACACACACACACACACACATCCATACGGACATTTTCTAAAAATAGTGTATTTCGATTCCAAATTTGCTAAATAACATTTCTAACACATTATCTCATAAACTTTTTTTTTTACTATCACAAAGCTCCTCTATGAGAAAGCAAAATCTGTTATTTTGAGACTATGCTCACAACTACTTCCCTTCCTAAATCTTAATTTACGACAAAACATCATTTTTAACTTCGAAATTATAAAAAATCTGTACATATAAAATCCCGCACACTTCCTGATTCCACAATAAAGGAAGACCTCTTACACTTCCTTCAACACACACGCACTAAAAAAGAAATTTCAAGAACCCCAAAAACAACATCTAACTCGCTCCCCATACACGATGACAAGTGAAACTTTCACCTTTATCGTCGGCAACGAAATTCAGGCGGCCCGTGGCAGCCAATTATAAAATTACCGCCACTGCCGCCCTATCAAACGGCCGCATCTCGGCCTGTCCCTCGAAAGGAGTTTTTCCGAAGGAGGCATCTCTCGAAGGAGATTAGACAGGTGCACTGGCGCGCGCGTGCGCGAGTTTCCAGCTGCACATCCCTGCGCCCGTAATTATCCTTTTTTCGCCGCATTCCTCATCTCTCGAGAGTGGGTTTTCCGCGCCGCTGCGGCGGGCCAGCGACGTCTTCTTCGCATCCGAGTGAGAGGGAAATGTACGCGAAGGTGGTGATCGGTCTTTCGTGCCGGGTTTACTGCGGAAAACTCTTTATTATATGGATATTTTGGGATGATGGGGTTTTTCGTGGAAATTCGTAAGGTTAATTGAGGGTTTTGTAGTGTTGTAATATTATTCATGTGCAGAAAAATCGTTTCGATGTATTTATAATTAATTTGAACGTATATGTTATAATGGTTGCGGTTGCCTTGTGTATAATAATTTGTTGAGCTACATTTTACATTGAAAAATGATTATAGTAAACAAAGTACACAAAGTACAAGTGGGCTCGTCTTTTTTGTCACAAACACGACTCGTGTGGGAATCATTAATACGTCGTATGCTGCGTATACTATTTTTCTAAACGTGTGCGCCAATCGATTTTCAATGCCTATTTAGCGTACGCGGATTGTGGGTTTCTTGCATTTTGAACTTGCAGTACGTAAAGCAAGCACTTTGTACACTGCGAGTTAAGAATGCAGGAATCCTACATTTTGCGTATGCTAAATAGGCATAGAAAATTGAGTTTTGCGCACTTAGTTTAGAAAATAGTATACATTACGCAACTAGTGCGAAAAATAGGTCATTCCCGCACGAGTTGCGTATACTATTTTGCCTAACAAGCAGCGCAAAATTCGATTTTGCGCACTCAGTTAGGAAAAATATATTTTTGCAATTTTAAAATTTATTATTAAGAGATCTTTAAGCAACAACTAATATTTGAAAAAAAGCCATACAGCCAATAAAAATGTCTTCCACAAAGCACGTTTATTATTTGAGTTTATTTATCCCTTCTTCTTGACAGATTACCGTCAAAAACACAGCTTACCTCCAATCACTCACCTCGCCCCAAATTTTTCACCGTACCTTCAAATCCCCCCCCCCCCAAACACTGCCAAAAATAGTCTCCAAACATCATCGACGGCGCTCTCCTTCGCTTCCATCCCATCACGGTGGTCCTCTTACCAGCGTGTATCTCGCACCCGCGCGTGCATTACCATATTTCACGAGGACAACGACGACGCCGCTCGCCCGAGAAATCCGGGAAATCCCGAGTTCGTGACGAAGCTTCGGTTCTCCGGTTTTAACTCTGCTGTTCTATATGGTAGGATTGATAACGGGCGCCGCTCTCGCTTTTAAGCCAGCCTCGTAAAGCAGAACGGGTAATCGAGTAGTGCGGGTTCAATTAGGAGAAGGGGCAAAGAAGAGCGTGTGTATATATAAACTAGACTGGAGAGCGACTGGTGATTTAGGAAGAGTTGTGATTGCGTTCGGTGCTTATAGATGGGACAGAGAGGGAAGAGCTATTTGTGCGCGTAATCGGTTTTTGATCGGCCCGCGTATTTTCGGGCTTCTTTTATTCTTGAGTTCGTTGGGTTTGTTTAAGGTTGTATTGGCCGTAAGGTCCCTGCCAAAAGTTAGTTTTTCACGTTAAAACTGGGATAAATAATTATGTAAAGCAATTGGAATATTATAAGCTTTAAAAATAAAAAATCGAAGCAAAATTGTAAACTCGGCACTATTTTTTTAAAAATCGTCATTACGTTAAAATTAGTGCATTTTGACGATTTAAAAAAAAAAATAGTGCCGAGTTTACAATTTTGCTTTGATTTTTTGTTCTTAAAGCTTATAATATTTCAATTACATTAATACATTGATCGCGAGAACTAAACATTGATCAATTGCTTTACATAATTACTTATCGCAGTTTAAACGTGAAAAACTAACTTTTGGCAGGGACCTTATACGGGAAATACAACCTTAAAAATAAAGTGGACGGACGGTAACAAGGTTGTGTAGCGAATGTGTTTTGATTCTCTGAAAATGATTGTGATTATGTTAACCACGGCATAATTTATTATGAATATTTAGATTCACAAAAGTGCAGCGTTTTTTAGAATAGTCCCGTTAACATATATTATATTGCCCATAAACGTCATTATTCTAAAATGTATATTGACGTTCATAACAGATTCCTCAATACAGTCAATAAAACTATGGCAGAATGAGAGATTCAGTGACGTAAGAGTAAAAGTGGTAAAATGTGTTTTTCTCAATTGTATACTTGTCGATCGTCGTCGACGAAGATTATCACGCGTCCCAAACCTTTTTTCCTTCCTTCCTCGTTATCCGTTCAAATATACTCCCGATAGCTCGGGAATGCGTCGTATGCCGGCCGTGTGTGTGTGTCCCTCCTTCTCCTGCGATTGAGCAAATATTTTCCCTTTAATCCCTTCGTCTCCGGTACCCGCTTTATCTATAAAGGTATTTGGGTTGACCCTCTTTCCAGAATTTCGATAACGCGACGCTTACAGCATTATAGCTCGTGGGAATACGTATTTTGAAAATATCAATTCTTTTCTAAAAAAAAAAATGCGCCTGAAAGAGAAATAAAAATACACTTTAAAAAAAAAGAACTAAACGTCCAGTTACTTCTAACGGTCCGCACATACACACATGCACTCCTTCTACAAAGTATTCACCCAAGCCTTTCCTCCATTCAACTCTGCAACAATGCCCTCTAAACATTACAGCGCAATAAACGCTTTCATCCACGACCAAACCCTATTAACTCCTCTTATTCATCCCCTTCAACTCCATCGTCCCCCGCCAGCTAAGCATCCATCATAAACCTCCCGCGGCAGCAGCAACTGTTCCTCCCAGTTCCATAAAACTCCGCGGCTCGAGGAGAGAAATTTCGGTAAAAAGGCGCCCATTTAGCCTCGCGCGCAGTATTCTTCTCTCGGGGGAGGGATGATCGGGTGCAGTTGCACCGGGCCGTCATAACTCAGCGCCGGCACTGCTGGTGTTGTTGCGTCTTTTCTCTTTTTCCTAATTCCTGGGGAAAGTGATGCTGATGGTACGTATATTAGGAGTAGTGGGTAGCCTTTGCGCACGCGCGCGCAACTCGTAACGCTGGCAAAGCAGGCAAGAGTTATGGGGATGGAATGTGTCGCTCTTTAGTGCTGGAGAGTAAATGTGACTTTAATGTGGTAGAGGGGATGGTTATGGTTTTCATGCGTGGAGAGAAATATTATTTCTTTATTTATAATGTGACGTAACTACTTTTAAAGCTATCTGAGACTTCAAAATTAGATTACAATATTTCGTATATTTTGAGACTAAAAAGTTATTATTTTAAGAACAATTCGCATCCAAGCTCCTTTGAAACCTTGTACATACATTTCTTTAACCAATAACCTACTAGTTGTTTAACCTCGTATTTAATTCATTTTTCTAACATTCCAAAACACTTTTTGCAGCTCTACCAGATCCGTATCTCACACTGACGACACTTAAAACGCCAAATGCCTCGATCACCTTAATCCAGCACCACCACCACCGATCTCTTCTCTCAGACTTGTTAATCCGAAATTTTGCAACGTCACGCGCACGCCGTCTTCTCTCACTTGACCCAAAAACCGTGTCCTCGGCTCCTCCGTCCCTACATCCACGTAACCTACCCTTTTGTTCGGCCACCATACAAAAACCCCCGCGCAACGTACAGTCAAAGAAAAGCGCCGCAGCGTCGCGAAATGTAACAGACGAGTTCCACGCTGACCGCGGAAAAAGGGCTAACGAATTTATGGGTGCTTGGCAGCTGCTGGCTGCAATAATCGACGCGAATGCGCCGTGACGAGAGCAGCCAGGCTGTAGATGTGATTCTTATCGCGCCGCGCGTGATGGCTTTTTCTCGTAGCTTTTTGCCGTGCGCGCGCGCAGGTATATGATGTGTATGGGCTAACACACGGGTTTGCACGCCTGGCATTTGGGAGGTGGCCAGGGACGTAGACGACGACTTCTGAATTATTGCATTAGTGGCGCCGCGAGCGCGCGGGAAGATCAGGACGGAGATTGCGGAGATCGGGTTGGATAGGGAGGAACGTTTAGTGCTTCCTTTATTTTTTGTCTTTTGTAAAGGGTGTACGGGTGAGTGGGTTTCGGTCGGAGCGGAATGCGAAATTGACTAATTTTACGCTTAGCGGGTTTGACCTTTGTAGAAAAGTTTAGGCATAACGGTGCTTGAAATATGTTACGCGAGATACTTGATGACGTCCTCATAATTAATTTTGGCACTCATGTTTTTTAAACACTTTTAACATTGAAAGCACTACCTATGACATGTTTTGTTGCATAGAAATTAAATATAAATATCGTGTCATGTTAGTTTTATTTTTCTGTATGTTCGTTTCAGGTATCGATTTTTCAATCTATACTATTATTTCTAGTTCGTCGCAAGTGTGCGTATGTGGATGTGGGATACATAAACAACCAAAATAAACAATAGGCCGATTTAGAGATTAAATTATTATAATTTTATTATAATTATTGTGTGATATTATATTAATTACTGTATGATTTTGTTACACATAGAAGATATGGAAATCACGTGAAGAAAAACTGATTATTAAAAGCTTTAAAAATCAGAAACTGAAGCAAAATTGATGGATTCGCACATCTCTTATTAGAATTGCTAAAATCCACTGATTTAGTGCATAGTGGTCCAACCTACAAAATTCATAACAACATATACTATAATATACCAATAAAGTTATTCATGAAAATATTATTATTAATGTTAATAAAGTTAATATCAATAAATAAAATATTTCTCAGCAAACCAAAACTGACCAAAATATTTCATATTTGGGGTAAGAGATTTCACCTCCATACAATCGGATTATTTAAGAAGAATGTCCTCTTGGGTCAAATGGATTACTTTGAACTCAAATGAATTGTAATAGAATAATTGAATGATTAGTAATTCATACAATCATCTAAAAATACAATATTAAAAGTTAATGATGAAAAGTTGATTTTTGTTACATTATCCGCTCACAATGCTTATCGCCATTATCATACTTTCCTTCAACGAAAATAAACCCAAGGCAGTAAAATTAATATTTTCGTGAAGTAAATATATTGAAAATTCATTTAGCTGTGAAAAAATAGTTCTAAACAATGACACTAAATCGCAAGAAAACTAAACTATGTTTTTAGTTACTAAAAAACAACTTTTGATGATACTTCTTGATTTTTACAACCTTCTAAATATTTGCCTACGATTTTTCCTGTCTCTTTTGATTAGATAAAATGCATAAGAAACTAATTATTTAAACTTTTCATATTTATAGAAAAATTCTTACCTCAGAAATTGTTGCAGAAACACACTTAGTTAAAATTATTAGGACAATAAAAACCAAAACATCCCAAAAATATTTACTTTGTTAGAATATAGTAATGATTTGATTTGTTTATAAGGGAAATATTATTTAGTACATGGTGACTTCCTGTGGCCAACGTTACAAAAATATTTAAAATGGTGAAAAGGACAATTAAAGAATAGGAATATGACACTTCTTGTGATATATGTCACATAGTGGGGAATAATATAGTCTACGTAAATATAATAGATCATTTATTTGCCTCTCAAAGATGCCTTGTTGAACTGGTTTGCCTTGATAAACACTTAAAAATTCCATAAAAATATTAAGTAAATTGTAATTTATATGCATATATGAAGATTTTAACAACTTTAGCGCAATAATATACTGTACCAACACATTGAATTTTATTAAATAACTCAAACGAATGCTTATTAAGTGTGCTCCATAAAAATCGATAACTGTTATAAGTCAAATGACGTAAACACAAGAAATTACAAAACCTATAAATAATGTATTGTTAATATTTTTTTAAACAACTTTATTTTTCAAAATTCCTTGTGTATTGGAAATCATCAAGAATTCTTTCGTCGTATATAGTCTATTTGCAATTTCAACTACTTTCTTGTTTTTAACACAGAGAATGTCATCATAAATTGTAACAATATAAAAAGTATTTAGAGCAAAAACAACTATGTCAGTATTTTGTTTAAATTTAATTTTATCTTTTGAAGTTTCATGCAAACCATTTAAAATTGTAAATACATCAAAGCAATTTAAAACTCTTAAGATGCTGGATATAAATATGTTATATAATATACTGATTATAGAACGTTGAAATAAAATATGTTTAACAACGTTATTTTCAATTATAATATTCATATTCACGGATGCTAGTCCAATAATTTTATGAGAATAGAATAGACATTTTCGAAAGAATAAACTGTGATTAACAAACATTTAGAACAAATTTTTAATTGTTCCAAATATAAACTGTATTTCTTTGGTAGACAAATGTAAAAATTAATGTTACTACTTTATTTTTGTAACAACTTTCGTCGAACTTTATTGTTTGTCAACTTTTAAAATAAAATGACACGTTATTTTGAAATCTAAGCCGCCACTACAAAATCTTCAACAAACTAAACTTAATACATACAATTTATATTGATTTCAACTGACTGTTTAAGGCTGGTGTAAAATTAATATTTAATATTTAAAAGTATATATCTTGATCAAAAATACAGCTTGAAAATGTTATTGTAATTGGTCAAAAGATAAAACATTTGCCCTCATTACATGGAAAAGAAAATTGTGGCATTCAATAGTTATTGAAAGTTCCAGAAAAAAAAAACTACAGCCACACATTTATAATAAAGAAAAACAATGAATATCTAAAAAAAGATATACAAAAATTCCTGCCTAATACGAAAACCCCTTTCACACCTCTAAAATTTCTTATCCATCCCGTAATAATCCCAACCCTCAGCAATCTAATCGCCAGCACCTCAAACCTTCAATTCAAATTTCCTTCCCTCATACTCCGAAGCGTCCCGAACGTAATCCTTTGCTTTCCCAGGGAGCGAGGAAAAAAAGCCCCCGGAGCGTGAAAATCTCTTCCCTCGCGCGTGGATGATCTCGCTCGCTTCGACACCCCTTTGATCGGGCGCGAATCAAAGGTGCGCCCGCGGCGTAATTGAAAAGCGGTTTGTTTGCGGCGGAGGATTGAAGGAGTGAATCGCGGGGATTAAAGCTGAGATGTGAGAAGTGGAGCGTGTGTATGTGGAAGGAGCTGCGGCGGCGGATAAATAAACGGAGGGTGTTTAGTGAGCGTTAGGCTGGAAACCGGGTAATGGAAGGATGAATGGAGAAAGTTCTTTTACATAAATAAATCCTTGAAGAGTTATTATTTAATGTAATTCTTATCAATCTTCTAAATATAAATAGTAATTTGTTTATTCCCGACTCCACTGTAATGGCCACTTTATTGACCTTGTAAGCGAGACAAAAGTCCATCATATGCGGGAATAATAGTATACATTCTGTACCAAGGGCGTAAAGTGGACTTTTTTTTAGATCGAGTGTGAAGTTTGATTTGGTATCTTTTGCAAATTTGCAAACAAATAAGGTCAAAAAATCCCACTAGCCTTTGGTGCACACTATATTTTTCGTAACAGATTTGGATTTTCGCTGTTTTTGTGCTTAGAAAGCGAGACTGGAGTAATGGTTTTCCAACATAGCAACAAACGGCCTAGGAAAATCATCATCTTTATCTTATTCCATCTCATAATCATATTCAAAATTTGATAACGGTGTTCGTGACGCCCTCTCGATGTAGATTATAATAAATATGAAAGGCGTAAATATCATTTTTCACAAGATTATTGAGAAGCAGGCGCAATAGTGCACTTTTGTGGACGCCTCGGACGGCGTTAACAAATTTTTCGTAACACATGTACGATTTTCGTGATTTTTTGGGCTAAAAGGCGAACCAAAAGTGCTTTTGCTTTTTTAAAGAGAAAGCTTCGTATCGTATTGATATTTCTGAGCTGCTCCCCGAGTCAAATACATTTTTTAGAAAACGTTTCTTCTTTTTCACTTAATAAACAGCATCCGTTGATACCTTAAATTTTTTAATTTACAATTATAATAATTACGATTATACTCAGTAAATGTTTTTAAATATAATTTTTGATGTATTCTTCCAAATAATGTATTTATGCAAAATAAAGTTTGCAAAAAGAATGCAAATGTATATTGAAATATGCATTTAAAAAAACTATTTGATGTAACTCAACGATTCTCTTTGAGAAAGAATTTTGCTAAAGTAACTAGTAGCGGGGTTTTCTGACAAACGGGAAAACAATACTAGGGAGTAAAAGTAAAGAATGTCCCAGATCGCATGTAAATGCAATTATTGCATCGCCTCAGCACATTCCACATCCACCGTATACCTATACACCACGCGCATCGTCTTCGCATCTTTTTCCGAAACCCCCGCACACATCCTTCCAACAAAGGCCATCCTCATGAACGTCCCTAACGGCCGCAGGCCACACGCGACAATCAGCCTCGCATCATCCCTTCGTGTCACGGCGCACACACATACGCGCGCGCGCATCCAGAACCGAACAAACCGCCCAGCTGCAGCGAGCTATACGGTCACCGAGGAAGAAAAAAGAAGAAGAAGAAGGACATAATGTCCGGCCTTATCTGCCCCCTTTTCACGGTACTTTCTCGGTGGTCAAGGGTTGCACGCGCGCCTGCAGTCGCAATAAATCAGGCTACCGTCTGGCGTGCGCGTGCGCTTAGCGGCGGCTCTGGGAATTCGGAAAATGGGAGGAGAAGGACGACGAGCGGGCTTTTTTACGCAAGGGGCCCTTTTTTTTCTTCGCTGGCGAGGAGAGTATTCGGTGGCACGTTTTTTCGAGGCAGAGCTCGAGCGAGTTTTTTGTGCGTAGGTGATGCATGGTCGGAATGTTGCGAGAGGATGGATGTATGCGTGGAATGCGCATTTGGACGGTTCGATGAACGGTTTGTTGTATGCGCTTTGTTTGTAATTAAATGAAGTTGGATGTACCCTGGTAGAAATGCCGAATTTCGTAAATAGTAAGAAGAATAGCTGATTATTCGGTAGCGATGAAATGTTCGTCTAAATATTATTACAGAGTAATATAATCTTATAATTAGAAACATCTGTAAAAAAAGCGATAGTTTACCCAAGTATAAATAAAAAATATACGATTTCCAGTACTTCTTAAGGAGGTATAAGTGAAAACTGTAATTTTTTCACTTCATTCTGTCTCTCTCACTCTCGCCGTATATTAAATAGCTTTTTATTAGATTTTTCTTGAAAATTAAAATTGAGTCTAGTTTTTTTTTTGGCTAAAAAATATAAAAATATGACCGGAATAATCATTTCACCGATGGTGATAAAATAGATACATTTTTCAGCCTTTTTCTAGAGAAACAAGCGATTTCTTCGCTAAAAAATGGTCTTTAAATCTACCAGGGTGCAAGTTGTTGGATTTCGGAAACTTAAGAGCAGATGTATTTATTTATGAACACATAGTAGTGGTAAAAAAAATCTCCAATTGAAGTATAGATTATTACTAAATTTTTAAACAGTTAATGATACAAGTATACTACTAAAGTGCACATATTACTTTTGAATCTACGTTAAATTTAAGTCAAAAGAAAACTCCAGCATTCGAAATGCACACGATATCGGCAGCAATGGTATATGCACTTTGCGGAATTTTAGTAAAAAACATTATTCCATAATTATTAAATTGTAAGAGAAATATTTATTCAACGTGTGATAAATGCTAAAAATATATTTCAAAAATAATTTGACACTTTCCTTTAAAGGACGAAAAATACATTAATATAATGAAGCAATCGAACTAAAACAATGTAAAACAATTGCGCTAAAAATAACAACATACAACCATTGTTATATTACAGCCAAACTACAAAAAACACATCACCCCATTCCCCGAATACCACCACCTACCCCCGAAACCCAATACTTCACCACCCAACCGATTCGTCCACCATCTCTCCACCGTCACGCGAGTAACGCTTACGCACACGCTCACACACAGACACATATCCGCACACCCTCCTTACGATATACACGGCCGAGCGCTAATGGAGCCGTGTATATATGCAGCGCTGCTCATTGAGAGGTGGCAGCTCGTGAAACGCGATCGCGCTCGTTGCGCGTCTATAATCCGCCTACGCACGCCTCGAGTGGACACCGAGACGCGACGACAATGCGCGCGCGGGGGCTTCCCTTTATCGGCGCATTCGTCGTTTTTCCTGATGGATCAGAGGAGAGAAGTAGTGTGTAGTGAAGTGTGTTTAGGGCTTGTTTTGACGGAATACCTGAGAAAGAGAGAAAGAGCTGCTCCTGCGGTTTTATATAAAGGTCGTTGCACCGCGGGCTCTTTTATTGAGGGGAGAGGGGTTTCGATCGGAGGGCTTTTTTGTGCGGGTGCTTTTCTTCGTGGATTTTGGTTGCCGTGGTGAAGGAGTGCGATGTGTTTATGCGCGGCTGATGTTTATTTTTAAAGGGTGAAGAACGGCGGTCTTTCTTAATACGTTAGATTAGAGGGAGCAGCTGAAAAGGATTGCGCTGTTTATGTGAAATAAATGTTACGTGCAAATAAAGTTTGTTTGTCGTTCGTTTAACGTTGCCGAATTATAGCTATACTGCGTATTGCATAGAATTGTGAATAAAAAGCGATATAAATCACTTCTATTCATTATGTAAGTAGAATATATACTTGGAAGATTTTTGCATTAAAATTTAAACTGGACAATGAGAAAAAATCCTAAATCACCCGTATAGTACTAGATCATTATTCCACGTTGTGACGTTATTATTTTATAAATACTGTTGATACTACCCCAACTGTCCGCCTTTATACGCAAAAGTTATTTTTTAAACATTTATAACATTTTTTTCCATTGATTATATATCTAACATAAAAATATTGAAGCAATATTGCATAAAAATTAAATAGAAAAAAGTAAAACTATAAAAATAATGAAACAGCGTGAACAATGCCTTATGGCAATATTGTCTAAAGGCTGTATCAATATTTCGTAATACCTTTACAATGTTGTTAAATCTTACCAGTCTTGTCAGATAACACTGATACAAAGATAATACAATAATAGCTGCTCACAAAGCTACCCTATTAATCATATAACCCACAAAGTTACAAAATTCGCTAACTCAAACTCCCGAACCCAATCCTCACCGTTACACCCGCACCGATCATTACAAAACCAATGCATTCCTGCATTCTCTCTCCCTCCCTCTCTCTCTCTCCCAAGGCCTCCGTCGCAGCACATATCCCACGCATCTTCCAAGAAAACCTCTCGATAACCATACATCCACACGCACTGCCATCGTCGACGCAACGGTACACCTACCCAAGAGAGAGAGAGAGAAGACAGTGCGCGTTCGTGAAAGGCTCGCTCGCACACACGCAGACCGCGCACCGGAAAGGGAAAGCCACCGAAAGGAAAATTGTGTCGTCGTCGTCGTAAGTCGCGTACCCCCTGCCGCGCGAGCTATACCAATGACGAGCTGGCCATTGTCCGGCGGCCCCGTAACCAGAGCACGCGGCAACGGAGGAAGCCATCACTCTTTCGCGGCGAGCGCGACGCAAAAGGAGGGCGACCCGCGCAGGCAAGGCTTTTTTGCTGCCGCTGGTGCAGCACAGATTTCCTCAAGATGCTGCAGCTGGGGAAAAGGGCGACACGCTGTGTGTGTGTAGCTTTTGGCTCGGTCGTAGTAGCGCTGAATGCGAGCGCCGATTTCGGGAATTCGACTGGCACGGTCGATTTTTTTTTCTTTCTTGAGGCAGCGAATGCGTGAAATGAAAGTTCTTAGGGGTAAAGTGGCTTTTTTTCGGGAGTTTTTATGAGGGGAACAGTGAAAGCGTGGGTGGAATGGAGTAATGATGGGAATTTCGGGAGCGATTAGTATGAGGTGCAGTGAAGTAGTTCTAAGGAAATTGGCGATTTATTTGATTTTACTTATGCTGTTTTATGCTGGGAACTTAAAATAAATCGAATTACATTACATAAATGTAATAAATAAATATGAATGCGAATAGAGATATAATGAATAAATTTATAATACGAATAAAAAAAGCACAGATTGATTCAGGAAAATAGCTAATAAAACTGGCTAATTAATCGCTATAATGAAACGATTTTTCGACCATTATTTGCCTATTTCTGAGATTGATGTAACAACAAAGTATTCATATTTGATTTACTTACTAATTTTATCTTTGATGAAAGAGCATTAAAGTGCATTGGATGGCTTACCAAAATATAAATAAATAATATTAACTAAAAAATCAGTTGTTGTACTCATTCTATGAATAATTCAGCAAAACTTTTATTTCTCCATCTGATTCTGTCTCTCTCACTCCTTGTTATAACAGCAAGCCTTCTACTACACTAAGAGAAATTTTTTCTCAAAATGTTTATATTTAACATGGCATTGTAATTATTAAAATATATATGTTAATAGTTACAATGCCATATTAATAGTTAAAATACCGTGTTAAATATAAATATATTCTTCTCTCAGTGTAGACATTCCCAGACTAAAGAAACTGATCGGTTTTAATACCTTTAAAATACTCAAGAACAAGCTTGCGCTTGTCTTCGAAAAACTCATTCTATTTTTCAATCTATTAAAAGACCAAATAATATAAATGGTCAGTTATTAGTTATAAAATGTTTTGAATTTCCACCAAATAGAACAATAATAGCTCAAATATGATATTTAAGGAGATGTGAGAGCTACTATTTAACTATACATCTACAACTACAACTAACTTCACAGAATTTTTTTCATTTTCAAAGTTTTATTAATTAATTATCTTTGTTATCCACTGTTCTCCAACTTATTCCTACAATAAAATACAATTAAAACCGCTGAGAAAAACTTAAAAAAAAATTGAAATAACGAAAAATACGCTGATAAACATCTGTAATGGCCCCGATACCCCCATAAGTCAACAATGAAGAACCACTTTTTCCTCCAAAAATCCACAACACTGCAGAAACCATATGCTTCCGAACTAGAGCAACAAACACCTGTTCTCCCAACCACTTCCCACTGCTTCCTCCAAAACCAACAACAACTGTAAGCGCCTAAACAACACTACCCGTAATACCCAAGAAAAGCAGCAACGGCCGTTACCCACCTTCACCTACATTCCGCCACGTCTGGACCACCAACCGACACACCGCCGGCGGCGCCTAGTCATCGCGGCG
Organism: Torymus aiolomorphi; assembly: GCA_036365515.1. Taxonomy (NCBI): domain Eukaryota; kingdom Metazoa; phylum Arthropoda; class Insecta; order Hymenoptera; family Torymidae; genus Torymus; species Torymus aiolomorphi. The sequence goes on along the minus strand of CM070874.1, from coordinate 71,338,815 downwards.
CCGATCGAAGGGTTAAGCTCTCCTCTCTACCTCAAAAAAACCTCCCTTATATACCTGCCACACGAAGTCAACGCTTTGGCATTCGCCAGATGCAAATCTAGACGCGCGCGTGCGCGATTATCTCGATTTTAATTGCAGGGGGCTTAACGCGCGTGTAACCCCTTAGGGCTCCCGCGTGGCTTAGTGCCTTTTTCCGAGCGCGCAGGTCGCTTTTTCTTAAACATAATACGGACTGCACCCTTTTTCTCTCTCTGCGCCGAAGTCGCCTGGGGAATTCACCGGCCCATTCACTACCCGGCAAAACGTTTAGCCGTTCATTTTTCAGCTTCTTGACTCTATTGTGCCGCCCGTGTATATACGGGGATTTGTTTCGAGTCGATCGCACGAACGGCTACCTCTTTTCTTTGCGCGCTCTGCGTGTGTGTGTGTGTGTGTGTGCGCGGGTTGTATATATGTGGAGGGAGAAAAGGATTGGCGAGCGAAGAATAGAGGTGAGATCTGTGGCCACTGGGCGCTTAATTTGTACCGCTGTGAGCGAGCATAATGAGAAGGGAGAAGGAGGGAGAGAGAGAGAGAGATGAGTGTGGTTTGTTTGAGAAAGAAAGGTAATGTGGGTGGGATGGAACGTGGGTTTTCGGAGTAATTGTTGTTGTTTTTGGTATAGGTTGATAGTTGAAACGATGTTTTAGAAAATTTTGTACATCAATTTTAATCAAACTTAATTGTTAACGAATCTGTCTAACTATAAATGTACATTCCATTTGTCCATATCCAAACGTCCGTTCGTTAACAGTTAAGCTTTTCTTTTCTCTGTGTAGTTTTATTACAGTGGAAAACGATTTATGATGATATAAATTTTTATTTATATCTACAAAAAGCAAATAGAATGTATATTCTACCAAAATTAAAGTCCATTAAAAATACTAGCTATAATAATCAGGACAAAATTGAAGAGTTTCTATTAAATTTTAATGTTCAGTGTATATTTCAACTAACCTATAGATTTAGCAAAATTACTAATTACTCATTTTCATAACAAATGAACATTTTCTTATTAATTTTACTTAAAAGATACATTTTTTCATAGATAACCGTATCATTTACTTTTAATTTCCAACCTTTTTTATTGAAAAATATCAGAAATATATTCTGTGGTGATATTGAAAAAGGGCTTAGGTCGAATTTTTTCAAAATAGAGTTATACTATTTTTTGTATTATATATGAGATCCATTGCATCATCTGGATGGATATCAACACCTAAAGATAAATTTTTTTGAAAAAGAAGAAAATGGTTTATAAAAGGGGCGTCCACTTGATTCTTTTCTAACATTTAAACCGTATGGTTTCTCATAATCTTTTCCGAGTATGACTTACTTAAGCCTTTTTATATATCACCGCAGAGTTTTTTATCGATTGAAATATCAGCCATAAAAAGCTACAACCATTTCAAACGCTGAGTTCAAAACGTCACCAAGAAACAATACAACATCCGAATCGACTTTTCTCCGAACACCAAAAGCGACGAAAAATCCACCAACCTTTTGACATTAACTCCACATCCGGCAACCCCCAAAAAAGAAAAAAAATCACATTTCCCAAATCACGCAACCAACCGACCCACATCTCCACCCGATCAACCCTCTAAAACACTCTAAACCATCATCCTTCCACGTAACCCCGCATTCATACACACATCCCTCACCTGAAAAAGCGAAAACCCGTATATCAATCATCCCCGCGGCGGCGATATTATGGCCACCGGAAACGATGATTTTCCGGCGACCCACGCGCGAGCGCGCGCGTGAAATCAAAAAGTGCACAAAGCTCGCTCGCACGTATATATTCCGGCTGTCAAACGCGCGTCATCCGGGGGCGCATGCCGGGCTCTTAGAGGGATTTGACGATGCTGGAGTGCGCGCGCGCGCGCGTTGCGTCTTTTTTTGAATGAAGAGGTGAATGCCTCTTTCTGGCTATTTTCGTTTCTTATTTTCTGGTCTATTATGTGTCCCGGCGGCGGCGGCTTTCCCTTTTTTTTCAATTAAAAGTCTTATGCATTCGAGAGCTCGGTGTCGCTGAGAGATTGTAGTTTGGGGAAAGTGATTTTTTCCGGTATTTTTAGGAATATTTGATGGAATGATGGGTGGTTTTAAATGAAATAGTTATTTTTATAGATAATTTGGAATAGTTACGAGTGATTTTAACGAAATAGTAATATTAATAACATTGATTTATAATGACAATTTATACGCAAAATAAACTATTTTATAAATGTTTCTAAATGTTCTTATAAATATAGATCCTTTAAAAAAAAAAATAAAATGATTATTATTCATCGTGCATATGGAATTTAAGCAATATACTAACTAAAACATAATATATAAGTTTATTTTGTAAGTTTTTGTTAACCAGCCTATGTACAGGTAACTTTTGTTTGCCTCTATAAGATTACTTCGTTTATAAATTAACTGGTAATAAATAAATAAATAAAACTCTTGAATGAAAACTACTTATTAAATTCAATTCACACAAGTAATAAACTTTAATGTACTTTTCCTTGCTGTTTCATAGTAAAATTATAATATCTTGAAACTTCTTACAAGACGAAACACCACCCATTCAAATTCACGCACTCCATTCACCACACAAGCTTCTCCAAATTAATAAACCGTCTACACATCACAAAACACGCTACTTTGCATATTATATATACATCCACACATCAACAAAACATCTCTCTCTCTCTCTCTCTCTCTCTCTCTCTCTCTCTCTCGCATCTTCTCCTCACCACACGCTCGCCCAAATCCTCAAAAATTACGATTCCCCAAACCCCCGTATACAGCCTCGAATCCCCAATAAAAAATCCCCCTCCTATACACTCGCTATACACGATATAATCGCCGGCACGCGGCACAGCTTCTCTCCCCTCCACCGCGTATCAGCTGAAAGAGGCGCGGGCGCGCGACACACACGCGCGCGCTCATGAATTTTAAAATCACGACGGTCCTCCGCTCGTACCTATACGCCTCTATTATGTAAGAAGAAGGAGAGAGCCCGTGACGCGTGAAAATTCGAGAGCCGAGGCAGCTGCGTCCTGAGATGTGTCGTCGTCGTCGTCGTCGTCGCGGGGTGGTTGATCGAGTATAATATAAAGGAGATGCACGAAGGTGAAGGAGATGAAGAAGGAGGAGAGAAAGAGAGAATTGAAAGGAGGAAGGAAAAAGTGGGTGACAGCTGATGCGACGGTGGTCAGCCTTTTTCCGATTTACTTTGTGTCTGTGCGAGTGTTGGGTGTATATGGACGGGTGGAGAGGAAGTACGAAGAGGATGTGTGTGTATGGAGTGTCGGGCAGTTTTCGATTGTTACTACTTGAAAGGTGGGCGATTTATAGAGTACGAAGGAGAGCAACGGCTAATGATGGCGCGTTCTCGAGTGCGTGTGTGTGTGTGTATGGGAAATATCGTTGACACGCGACAATGTAACAAAAATCACAGAGAGGAAAGTAAAGGTACTCTGTATACTTGTATATTGAATATTCCAATGACTCTTATTTTAGTAGTTTTGCAATGTATAAAAAAAAGTTGTCTTACTAAATTTTATTTTTAAGATTACTTTCCTAGTCTTTAAAACAAATTAAAACTCGAATTTCAGGCCCTTAATCAAGGGTAACCAGTACCGTCATTATACTTCAGCTCCCTTGTCGCCATTCATTTACACTCTCGAAACAATCCACCTTCCGATAAAAAAAAATCACTACTATTCTCACTCTATAAAATACGTTTAAAATATCCTCCAAAATCCCTACACTTCCATTCTCAACCCCCGAAGAAAGAAAAAAAATCAGCAAAATCACGCACTCTGAATCTGGAGCCACATTCATTCACCATTACCAATCCAAAATACACATTCGCCACCCCTGTATTCTCGCGCGCGCTGAATCGGACAAAAAGCAGCAGCAGCTCCCATTCGATTTTACACTCGCGCGCGCGGATATTTACATCATTCGTCGCCGCCGACCCTCTCTCTCGAGTATCTCCACAATACTCCTCTTCTCTCGAGACGTCGCCTTCCCCCTTGAATAATGGAAAACTCGAAGAAAAAGATCGATCCTCATTGTCGCAATCTTAGAGGAAAATCCCCCCCGAAAGAAAACACGCATGCAACGCGCAACCCCCCCTCGCACGCAATACCTGACTCGATCGCGCGCGCGCTCGCTCGCTCGCGTCATTTGTATCGGGGCATTGTCCACGCGCTCTCTCTCTCTATATAGTCACCCACACGAGGCCGGAAAAGCGCTCGCGTGATGTATTGGGACTTTTATGCGTTCTTGGAAGGAGAGAGCTCGGCTTTTACGTAACGCGCGTGGTGCAGCCGGCGATGGAATGAGAGAGAGAAGTGATGGCAGCACCGGCAAGGAGGTCGTGTCTTGAAGACAAGGGTGGAAAAAGGGGGAGGGAGAATGGCAGGGGCAGTAGTCGGCTGTGAGTCGGACACAGAGTGAAAGGGTCTTTGTTTTATTCGGTAGCTGTATGGGATGGACGAGACTTAATGCCATGGAAACGGGGTGCAAGATAAAGCGTTCTGTAAATTTTGGAGGTTTTATAGGATGGAAAAATAGTGAAAGTTGAGGTGGGTCATTGTGAATTTTAGGTCGATAAGGTATTATAAAGAGGCAGTTGGATTGACTCAACTTTATCAATATCGCAAAAATGGTGATCTACAAATATTATTATATCAATACGGTCTTCGAAATATATACCACTTTGCAGTACGACTACATAATAGATATACAGATTAGACGGAAGTTTTACTCTGAAATTAGTCCAGCTTGCCATAATAATAAAAATTACACCCGCAAATTTAACGATTTCTAATATATCCTGTATAATGTTTATTTTACATGTTATTTTTTTTTTATAAAAACTTTGGAGAAACTTGCTTCATAATTCGTAAAAATGTGTCGCTACGACGGACTCGGTATAAGGGTTCCTATGTTAAAAGTGCAAACTATAAAGACGAATATCTTAATTTTTAATACCGCAAACTATGTTTTACTGGCCAGCAATACATAAAGAATCACTATATATGTGAAAATCCGTGGACTACAGACAACAACTGGGGTACAAAAACGGAAAAAATTTTTTTTGAGGGCATACCTACCACATAAGGTTTTTTCGGTTCGTTGGCCAAGCTTTTTTGCCGACGAAATCAATTTTTCTTATGGAAATTTAACATGGGAAAAATGGGCAAAAAGTAGTCATTGATGATTAACCAATAGCAAACTATTGAAGAGGCCAAATCAAATTCCACAAAAAAGCGATTACAGTTGAAGAATAGATCTTTAATTTGAGATGAGAGTCGTTAAAATCGGTCGATTCTGTGCAAAGCTAGGTGAATTTGAAAATGGCGAATAATGACGAAAATGAGCGATTTTTTTCAAACCCACGTATCTTCTAATTTTTGTTATTTTTCGCCATTTTCAAATGGTTTGGAAGTTTGGAAGAATTAATTAACTGGAGAACGTACTTGTTTTAACAAAAAAAGATACTCAATTAAATTTTTCGTTCAAGTTTCAATGTTTACAACGATATAATAGTTTAATTCAGAATTATAAAAAGATGACCATTTTTTTAAATTAAAGCAAATTATTATGTATTTAGAGAGAGAGAGAGAGAGAGAGAGAGAGAGAGAGAGAGAGAGAGATTAATTATATCAGTAGTTACAAAAAAAAAACAATAAAACCACCTACTTCTTAAGGTATTACATAACTTTCATCCCAACATCCATCGAAAAACTCATCAAATCCTCTCTCTCTCTCTCTCTCTCTCTCTCTCTCTCTCTCTCTCTCTCTCTCTTCCGGAGAAAGTCTCTTATCCACTTTGATTCTTTGGCCAGCCATATTTCGCCTAATGGTTTTCCCCGTTTATATAGGCCGTACTCGTTCTCTTTACGACCCATCCGTTCGCTCGCTTGCTCGGCCGGTTTCCCGTATAAATTTACATTACGCAACACGACCCCATGCTACCTTTGACCCTTCCTCTCACCGTCGCTGCGGCGACAATGGCGACTTTTACCCCCTTGAACCGCATTGCGCAAGCGCGCGAGATTTACGAGCTGATTTGTGGTTGCGGCCAATGATGGCGCGCGCACGCGCGAAAGTGGATGGTATATATACCTGAGGAGGAGTAGAGCACGCGACCTTGGAAACCTGCCGGTATAAGATGCTGACGCAAATTCGAACGAGGGTATAAGAGAGTGGAGAGAAAGAGAGAGGAGAGAAAGAGAGAGAGAAAGGCCTTGCTGTACTTTTATAGCCTTGGTGCTGTTACCGGTTACGCAATGATTTAGAATGCAAATATAAACGTCATTTTTGGCGTGGAAGATGAGATTGGAGCTTGTTTTTGAGCTTTAGAAAGTGGAGCGAACAATGGAGCGTACGAAAGTCACTGCGACGTTCGTAATATATTCGTAATGTTTTTTTGCACGTATAATAAGCGCCTATATACGTAACAATATATGGCATAGGTAAATAGCTATAAAAAAAAGAAGTAGATAATTCAAAATTCATGAACAACACAGTAGTCGAACAAATAATGATTGGCAAATTCTTCTTAATTGTACAAAAGCAGACTATTGTTACGGAAAAAGTAACGCTATATATTCGCTTACACTCTTCACCCTCTTAGAACTTTCCAAAGCCAAAAAATCGTCATATAAATATATAAACAACGAGTACCACACGTGTATTCACCAGATCAACAGCCATTCCTCAGCATTTTCATACCGCACGGACACTCTCTGACCACCCACTCGCACATTCTCTCCCTCCGCGGAGCATCTCGTAAAAACGGAGCTCACACGAAAATCCAAGAAGCACGCCGTGACGGTAGCTACATACACCTACCCCTACAAAGCATCCCAGGGGGAAGAATCGAGTGGGCGGAGAGAGAAAGAAAAAGACACTACAACGCACGCTCTCGCGAATTCCCGAGCTCTATACCCCTAATCTGTGAGTAATTGTCGCTCACAATATACTTATACCTGACCTCCGCTCGTTCTCTTTCTCTCTGATCTCCTTTACTCTAGAGCGATTAATCTCCGATTATAGCAGTCGGCCTGACAGTCAACACTTTTACGACTCCACTTTCACTCTCGTTCTTAACGCGTCGCAGCTTCTTTATGCTTCTTCTTGTACAGCCTCCCCCTTTTCCGTACGTGTGTGTGATCTCGTTTGATCGCCGGCTGCGAATTCGGGGAAGAGGGTGTGTATGTGTGTTTACTATACGCTGAAGGAGATGCGATAAATTTTTCGGTGCGCTCCACGGGCTTTTCACTTTCGTTCGGTGCGGGTTGTCGTGTAACCCTTATAGGTGAGCAGTCGAGAGAGAGATTTTTATTTCTTTTTCCGAAGGTGTGGCGTGTTCTCGTATGGAGAGAAGAGGTGTACGATAAATTGGACGAAAGGTTTGTGTATGAGAGAGAAAGAGAGAGAGAGAAGCAATGATTCGATGACTTATGGGGTATTATTCGACGCAGTTTATTGGATCGTCTTGTTCGGAGAAAAATATTTGTCGTTTTTCTTCTTATGGTTTTGAGAAATGGTAAATAGAGCAATATTATTTAGTCTTTTTAATGTATTTTCTTTTTAAGTGAGTTTTTAATTAACGTATATTTAAAGTACATCTATATATCTGTGGTCGTACGGAAAAAGAGCCACAATGTCACTTCAAAATATTTTCGAGATATTTGATGTTTTATACTACATTAGGCCAGCGAAAACAAACGCTTATTAATAGTGCATTATACAATAGTAAAATTACTTCTGTAATTTCTGGGACAGGTTTACTTACCGTAAATTATTCATGGACTGCAAAAAAGATTAAAATATTATGAGATTTAGGAAAAAGGGCACATGTGTACGTGACTTGTACCCTTATTCCAAAACTGTTATAAATTCGATTTATTCGGGCTTTTTGTTCATTCAAGAAAAATTCTACAAAAACATGAATTTTTTGTAGAATTGAATATGGAAACATCGCTTCAAGAGATTACTGGTGTACTCTATATTTAAATAATAATATTTTCACTGCTTTGCGAAATACTGTTAAATTATGTAACAATAAAATATGTAATAGTAACTTTTTGTCACTAGGATGTAAAGTTTAACTTTACGCACCGAGTATCGTGGTGTTTTTTATAGTATGAGCGAAGCACGTCTTCGCATCGTTTTCGGTGTGTGAAGTTCAATGAAAAATTCAGCTTTACAAAAAATTACACGTGGACTTGTGCCCTTTATCCCTTACTACAAAATTATTAGTTGACAAAATGAACTTGTGCCCTTTTTCAAATTAACTTTTCTTTCGAAAAAAAAGTAGATTTTCAAGAAAATTTTGCTATAAACTTATGCCTAAGTACTCAAAAAACACAAAAATCGTGTTAGCTCATTTCGGAAAAAAAATGGACATGTGCTCTTTTTCCGTACGACCACAGATATAGGGAACTATCTTATACGTAATTAAAACTTCAAAAGAGACAATTCTTTTATTTTACAACGTATGACAGTGTTAAAAGCAATTATTATTATTATCTTCATTGACCAAATAATCTTACAAACCATAAAACTATTTAATACTTCTGTTCGTGCACGTACCCCACGAACCCGCATCCTTTTACGACCTGCATCCAAAATATTTTTACGACTTTAGCTTACGATAATCGAGGAGCACACACACTGGATCCTTACCACCCAAAAACCATACCTCGCACCTCGCTCCGAGGAAAAAAAGCAAACACACCCGCCGTAAATCCTCCCTCGTGCTCGTAACAATCGCCTCGATAATCGATTTCGGCTTTTTCTCTTCCTCCTTCTGGCGGCGAAAAACTCGGCCAAGGAGCCGGCAACCGTAAAGAGAACGGGAGAGCCGAGGAAAAACGCTATATAACGGGGTGATTTCCTTGAAATCGGAAGACGCGCGAGCGGGCTGGTCCGGTGCAGCGGCACACACGAATATATGTATAAGAGGGGAGAAAGGAAAGGAACGGAACGGAAAGAATCAGGTATGGAGGGGGGAAGCCCGTTTTTTCTCTCTCCTCTGTCGGCGTCGCCGTTTCCGTTTTTCGGGAAAGGCGCGCGCGCGCGCTCGTACAATGAGAGCGTTGCGTATAGGGGATTATTTTTATTTTTGGGTATATGCGAGGCTTAGCCGGTGCAGGGCTGCAGTTCGATGTTTTTGATGCTGGAGTTTTGGAAAAAATTTATTTATTTTGGATGTTGTGGAGGGAGGAGTTATATTAAGGTGCAGTTTGGACATTTTATTGTCGACGATTTTCCAAAATCTTGGAAAATTAAAAACGTAAATATATTGCTAATTTCAGATTTTATATTTGCAGAGTTAAAAAAAACATTGTAATTTTTTTTTATTGTGAAATTTTTTATTCGTATTATTATATTTACAGAAATTTATGAAACGATAAAAGTACGTATGTTTTCATCGATTTTTAGAAGCATTCGCATACACAATGCGGTAGAAACTAAAAAAACGTTCAAAATAAGCTTATAAAAAATTTCGAAAAATCTTATAATAAACCATACCTCATTATCTCAATATTTCTTCATTATTTAACCAAAGCATTTCCTCAAATAACATAATAAAAACCTTTTTAAACCCATTATACGAACAATTTTCACTCATCTCACCAACCTCGACTCCCCGCACGACGTCCCAACCAACCTCTCACGAGTAAAAAACCCCTTAACAAAGACCTCCCATCATCGGCCCCGCGACATCCTCGCAAAACAAAGCCTTGACGCTAAACGGCCGTTTCGCCCCTGCTGCTACTGCCTCCTCCTCCCTTATACACACATACGCTTGCGCTCAACAAGTGAAAGACGAGGCGAAAAGTCAAGTCACACACGTGTTTTTCTCCCCGATCCCCCGCTACGTTATCGCTTCCGCATGTCGCGGCGGCGGCGAAATCGTCGCGAGACCCGAGCTCGCGTGGGTGATGGAAGCCATGCGTAGCGGGGCCTTTCTCTTTTTTCGAGGGAAATTAGCTCTCGGGTTTCGGAGAGAGAGACAGGCATCCGGAGGATTCTTACGTAGATCTGGAAAAAGAGTGGAGAGGAGAGGAGAGAGGTTGTATATATATAGAAACGTTTTTTTTATAGAGAGGTGGCGACGGCGCGCGGTTAAGTGTCAAAGAGTTTGAGTGATATCCGAGTGAAGTGTGAAATTCGAGAGGACTCGTGGTTTTTTTGGAAGGGTGCGGTTGTTGTTGTTGTTGTTGTTGAACGTACTATGGTAAGAACTGAAAGTTTTGTTTGTTTATACGTGTTTTAGTATTAGTATAGTATATTCTTGGCGCTAAACAGTGACTATTTTATGGCGAAAATGTTAACTATATACAGAAAGAAGACTTTGTTTCTAATATACTAGCGAACAAAAATAACTTATTAGCATACAAATTAGAGCATTGTAAGAAGAAGACTATGGTGCACGGAAGAAAATTTTCCACAAGGGAAATTTCTAAGAACCGCAGAGTTCATGAACTTCCCTCATATTAGCATAAACTCCGGCGGATGACAATTAATGAACGGTAAGTAAGTAAGTATATAAGCCTGGTTAAGTTCCGGATCAAATTACAGATCAAGCCGCAATAAGTCCCGGCGTGCAGATCAATCTAAAAACCGCAAATCCATCATTTGGCATTGCTAATTGCATTCACTCTTCCGCCACTTTCTATAGATAACACCGCAAACGTCACGCAAAATTCTGTGCAAGATTTTTTGCATACTATACGCTTCACTCTTGCCTCTCCTAAACTATATATACCCACTTACACGATCCACGAAAAAGCCCCGTCTCGAAGATCCTCCTGCACCCAACAACGCTGACCAAAATGCATCCTTACACAATGCGCATCCGTACACGAGAGAGAGGGGCAGATGCGCCGCAGATCTTCGCCCGCGATATCCCGCCAATTTCTCCTATACACATACCCTTGCGCAACAGAAACCTACTCTCCGAGACCTTGACAAAGGCCGCCGTCTCGCGCTATACACGCCGCGTTGCGGAATTCCTATTCTATATATATATACATACATACGTATACGCTTCCTTTTTATTTTTTTTAGCCTTTGTGCCGCATCCCCCGGCGAGCGAAAACATGGAGGAAAAAACCCTTCGTCCAGTGTCTCGGCCCTTTCTTCCCCCTGTGCTCCCTTCTTCTTCTTTTTTTGGTATATTATGCAAGAATCGAGGGTGCATAGGTGCATGCATTTGGATACATCCCCCAGAGCAGTCGTAATCGGTCCCTTTCTCTCGTGCATATACGGTCACGGAGCTTTTCCGCGCGCATACCTGTTTTTTTCCGGTGCGGGTGTATGGATGCACGAGAAAAAGGGAGCGGAGGGGAAGAAAAAGGAGACGCGTCGCGGTATTGTTCGGGGGCTTTTTGAAAAAAGTTGCGTGACTATGGGTATTGGTATTGGGGCCGATTGATAAATGTTTGGGAGTTCAATAACTTATAGTTGGAGAGTGTAAGGGAAACGGGAAGATCGGCGATGGTAGTGGAAATATGTAGGTGGTAGAAGCGCAGGCAGTTTATATGCAGATGCAGATAATTATACTCTCTAAAGTTGAATTAGTGAAAATTGCTCCACCATTTCAATTAGTAGAAAAAACTACTAATTTATTAGTGAATATTCACTATTTCATTAGTGGTTTTTAAAAAACTACTAATTAAATTAGTAAAAACTACTAATCAAAATAGTAGTTTTAATAAACTACTAAATGAAATAGTGAATATTCACTAATAAATTAGAAGTTTTTTCTACTAATTGAAATGGTGGAGCAATTTTCACTAATTCAACTTTAGAGAGTAAGAAATGATGTAAAAAATTTTTAAAATATGATAGATAGTTAAAAAGTATTAATTTAACGTATAAGATAAGTAATAATTTATTTTCTCTGTTTACATTCATTCTCTGTAAAAGAATTTTGACCTCTCCTACAAATAGCAACATAAAAAAACTAAAAATATCAATTTCATTTGAAATTAAAGACACCACGCTCAGCAATTACACAAATCCCGGGAAAAAATGATCCATATACGGCCATATAATACATCCATATATAAAAATCTTGCATGGGGATATATGAGCATACGTGATTATATATGATCATATATGGATTTCGTCTCTATATAAACATATATACTTGTATATTAGCAAATATAGTCATATATGAATATATATGATGATATATAGACATATATGATAAAATCGATATACATTCATGTACGTCCATGTACGCCCATGTACGGTCGTACACGGTTTTACATATTTGTATATAATAATATATGTTCATATATGGACGAGTATGGACACGTATAAAGATGACTTACAAAAGTATTATATATATCCATATATGTCCATATATACGCTTCATGTATGACTATACTTGCTTATATACAACCATGTGTTTTTATATAGAGACAAAATCCATATATGATCAAATATGGTTATATATAATCACGTCTGGTCATATATGTCCATGCAGATTTTTATATATGAGTATATATGGCCATACATGAATCATTTTTTGCCGGGATATTTCTAATTACCGCTCTCATGTTTATATGTTGTGTCTTAACATACCTATATTTTGTTTTTCTATTACACTTTTCCATTTCCCAATACGTTTGTTCCTAAAAACATCACGCATTCCTCCCAACATCCAAATTTTCTTCAACAACACAACACTTTTCCAAAACCCATCTCGCTTCGCCGTACGCGCGTGGCAGCACCTTCCATCCACACTCACCTCTCTCTTTCCTTCCAACCATATCTCTCTCTCTGTCCGAACCCCATCCGCATCACGACCTCTATCTCAACTCCCGTTACACACGCCGAACCTCCGGAAGGTCGTCGTGCGCGCGCTCTGTTTACTCCCTCGCTCCCCCATAAAGACACAAGACGCGCTCTTCCCCATTCAGACCGCATAGGAATTCTGCTCTAGTTTCGGTCGGAATTGCGTCCTTTCGCCGGCGCGTCCTTTCAAGATTTACGATCCTACGCGATATATATATATACATACATACATACCTGCATCGCGGAGGACCGAAAGTGCTCCAGAATTGCACAAGAGGCCTCGGACTCAGGCGTGATTTACAGCCCCGGCCGACGAGGATTTACACGCGCGCAAGCGCGATGGGAAACAGAGAGTTTTCAGCCCGCTCTGTTATGCAATATTGCGAGGATGAGGTGGCGAAGGAAGGAAGGATGAGTCGAGTGTATATAGAAGCGTGAAAAAATTTGCTACGGGCCCTGCGGGGAAAGAGAGAGAAAGTACCGTACCCGGTTTATGCTTATTAGGATGAAAGTTACAGGCGATGGGAGAAATGTTGTTGTTGTACGTTTGATGTTCATCTTAACGATTTTTGCATATCTAGGCATCGACTTATACGCGATAATCCGCCAACCGCAAACAGGGAGAACACCACACTCATTAGCAAATCCCGAGCTACCGGAGCGAGCACTTGTCGCTCCGACCGGTTGATTCTCATATACGCCTAATTCGCTCGCTAATTACCCCCGTATTATTAAAATCCTGAGAATCCCAGCTTTTATTCTTAGAAGACAGTCCGCACACGAAAGTGTTCGATGCGCCGCCACCTTTGTAGTATGCAAACGAAACATCATTATCGGGTTTAGAGAAAAATCCGTGTGGTGTAGGTATAAGCATGCGCGATGCTAACGACGATGGGGAAAGATGTGTAGGCGAGACGCGTCGATAGAGAGAAGGCGCAATATCGTCAGGTAGAAGACAAACGCGAAGAGAGATGCGCTTAGCTGAGTAAGAGATGCATAGTAGCAGAGTGGAGTGTAGAGGATGAAAGGTGTGGGAGAAGAAGCGAGAGTTGAGGTAATGGGTGGGATAGCCGGTAATGGTGGGGTTTTTGTAAAAAATTGTGGGGAGGGAGAGAGTTTATTAAGCTGTTATGAAAAAATAAAAATTATTTAATTTCAGTGTGATAAATCAGGGCTAAGTCTGTTCTATTTACTTATTCATTTTTTGACAAGCTTACTTAGTGAATAGAGATTAATAATTATGCATAGTTTTAGTCAAAGTTGCAAAAGCTAGTAGAGTTTGTACAAATTTCACATGACGAATTAAAATTTCAACAATATTTTACAATTATACTGATATGTTTACTTTCTAAGAGACTGTTACGGACGAAGTCTCCGTCGACGTTCGCAAGAGATGACGACTCAGCAAAACAATAACACTAGCACGGCAATGTACTAGACATAACATCGCAATTATGTAAGCTGCGTGGTTAGAGCACCGGGCTAGAAACTTCGGATTCCTGTATTCGCTTGTCATATATTTTTTCAGACATCATTACTTAATTTGCATCGCAACTACATCCGATTCTAATAAATACAATATTCATTTGCTCTATTAATTGTAACATGACTGAAAAACAGTTCGTTTAAATTAACTACTAACAAATCTACATACTGATCCACTATTATTTGCATACTAAACCTATATAACATTACTACTTGCAATTTCCCCTCAACCCTGATACACGTAAAAAAATTTTATAAATTTTATAAAAGTTATGTAAAATTTTTATAAAGAAATGGTTCTATATAAATAATACAAAAACTTTATAGAAACCATATAGAGTTGGGCATGGTGTGGTTTGTGCACATAAGAATTATGCACATATTTATTGTGCACACTTTAGCATTGGAGTATACACATAGATATAGATATACACCAATGCTAAAGTGTGCACAATAAATATGTGCATAATTCTTATGTGCACAAACCACACCATGCCTAGAGTTGGCAAGAGGAAGATAATTTTTTTCTAATTGAGGTAATTTCTTTTTTTTTAATTACCTTAATTACAACAAAAATTACCTTCCTCTTGCCAACTCTATATGGTCTCTATAAAGTTTATATATTATTTACATAGAACCATTTCTTTATACAAATTTTATATAACTTTTATAAAATTTGTTTACTTGGGAAATACACAACTAATTACCAATTCCACTCATCCCACGCAAACCCCCTCTTCCACCTCTAAAAACCCCCTTCCCCTCGGTTCCATCCCCACTCCCTCCCACCCAGCCGCCGCACCAGCGCAATACGAATCGAGCGCGTTACACTCAGCCGAAGCGCTATACCGGATGATGAATATAAAGGCCGAGTAGTCGTCGTCGTCGGAGGGGCGGCCGCTTCTGCTGCTGCTCTCAACCCTCTCCCGGGTAGATCAATACTTTTTATGCGAGTAGTAGCGCGAGGGGAAAGAGGCGACGCGCGCGCGCGAGCGAAGGAGGAGGGTTCAGCCGCGGGATGCGGAATTAACCAGTTTTATTGTTGATTTATTCCGGGACGGTGGTTGGATGAGACGTGGATGGGAGGAGGAGGAGGAGGTGGAAGGTAATTAGGGCTGTTGTAAAAGTTGACGGGATGGCGAGGTTGTTGTAAAATTGGGAGTCGGTGGTGGATGTTGATTTTGCGACGCAAAAGGTGGGATGAGATGTGATGGCTATAGAGAGGTAAATGTTAAACTGTTCGAGATGGAAAATTTACATTTGAGTTTTATTACACTGAGAAAACTGTCGTAGGAAAATTTACTGAAAAGCTAATAAAAATTACTATTTTTTATAGCAACGATGGGATATCATGGAAATTTAGGTACTTTTGCTAACTAATATAGTAATTTTTGTAGCCAAGCTTAAACTTAAAAAAAATTGATTTTCATGATTTTATATCTATAGGATACCTAATATTTATACAATATTTAATATATTATTAATTAAATTTAGCTATACAAGAAATAAATAAGGAAATAAAAATTTTTTTTTTTACGGTGGTTGTGTATTCGAACCCTGGACCCTCCGCACGCTAGGCAGACGCGCTAACCTCTTACCCACGTGAGCTTCTTGAGTACAAAATTTTGGAACTGATACATTGGCTACCTTCGCTTACGAGAGAACTTTGATGATTATTTGATAGCAATAAATAACTATGATAATATAAAGAAATAACTCATAGCTCACCTGCACAACGTAAAAATAAAACAACTGAATCGATATTGTCGATGTTTTTGATAACTTAAAAGGAAGATAATCTCAAATTGCGGGAGAAACATAACCTCAATCAGACACGTGCTCCCGGCGTGCACGCAATAAGTACTACATGTAGAGGGCACTTTTTGCTATGTGTAGTAGTAAAAATTATTAAGATACCTTGTAAATATTCCTGAACTATAGCAAAATTTTTTATAATTTGCTTATATCCCCGCGTTGCTATCAAATATAGTAATTTTTGTTAGTTTTTCAGTAAATTTTCCTACGACAGTTTTCTCAGTGTATGTTTGAGTTGGTAAAAGATTTAATATAGTGATAAGTTGATAAAAACAATGACGAATATTGGTAGTTTTAGAGTATATTTATATTTCTTACATTTATAACAAAAGTGATGCCTGCAGACGCTCGCCGATAAATGTTTTTGGAATAAAGAATTAAAAGAAAAATAATTTTAAGATGATTTTTAATTGAAAAATCCCAAAACAAATTGTATTTTAAAATGCTTCAATCTACAGATTAATGCGACGATCCGATAGCGCAGTTCATTAATTGAACCCCGGCCACATAGCTAACGAGGGGCTTAGGCCGCATTAGAACAAAGCCCACTTCAAACACTTTCGAATTATTATTAGAAAGAAGCTTATGTACCTTTCGCTCTCTCTCTCGTCTCGGATCGTCTCGAAAATTTCATAGAAACGCTAATGAACGGTAAGTTCCTGCCATTCGTCCAAAGCACCTTCTCGCGAAAAAATCATTTACCCGAAGCGCCGCCTGGCGAGCACTCGAGCACGCGCGCATGCGCAATTCTAATTACGCCGTTCAATTTTCCACCCCACATACTTCCACCCCTAATCCCGGAACGGAGCTCTCGCTCGCCCGGGAGAGAGAGAAAAATAACGAAATCAGTCGTTACAAAAATTAAACACGAGAGGCGAGGCGCGGAATGAGAAACTTGCTGGTAAGACGAGAGAGAGGGAGAGGGAGAAAATGAAAAAGAAGGGAAGGGTACGAGGGTCTCCACGTGCCGGCGTAATCAGGAATATCATTAAACTCTCGGCTCCTCTGCCGAAGGGTACGGAGAGAGAGAAGGAAGGAAAGCGGAGATGGAGAAGGAGAGGAGAAAAGTTCGTTCCTTTCCTCGCGGGATATCGGGTCGCAAGCAAGCGCGCGAGCGCGTCTGCTTTAATTTCGAAGTCTATTTTTTCACTCTCGCCTCCCCGTCGTCGTCATCGTCGTTCCCTGGATTATACGAGAGGGGAAGGTGTATCGGTTGACTTTTTCGGTGCCGTGGGGTTTTTTAAGGATCGTGTATTGAATTTTATTTATTGCTTGAAAATACGCGATAATAAGTTGTTAGAATCAGTTTGTTATAGACTTGTAAAGGTATAATTTAGAAAGTATTAAAGTTTTATATTTTTAATGTTCAAACGTATAGACATTTTATTGCAATAAATCTACATTGAATACGAAAAAATTAGAATTTGATCATAAAAATATCTCACGAAAATTTTTAATCTTTTGTTCGAGTGTATTCTAAATTCTTTAAAAATAAAATTCTTAATTCATTCACTTATTCACTTATTCCCATCAATCACCATGACGGTAAATATTTACAATCAAGATCTCACCACAAGGACTCCCACATCCATCCTTTTAAATTAAAAAAGCACACACACCCACTCCACATATATCTTAAAAAACTCGCATATCGATCCAATAAATTACGAAAACCAACTTTCAAATTACGCAACGAAAACACAAGGCGCAGGCATTAACGTCCCCCGAACCCTTCATTTCCGAATCAGCATATTCACTCAAGATAAAGCCTATACGCGCACGCTCAACCCTCCGAAAACATTGAAGATCCACAATCTCGCTCTCCCTCCCGACGAACCGTGAGATTCCACATCCGAACGAGCACATTCAAAAATTCACCTCCGCGATGTTATCTCGGAAAACATCGGCCTCCTAAATACCCTCCGATCGATCGGCCGAGAAAAGGGTTTTCCACATACACAGGTATGTATACGCTCGCGTATTTTGACAGCGGCTCTTTGTCAGTGCTGTATCACGAGAGGATCGGGTGCACTTATGTTTATTTAAATTCGGCCGTTCTGATTCTCCGTTATTCTCGCGCGGCGCATGTAGATCGATGTGTCGCTCGTGCAGTAGCGTGGGAAACGTGACACCTCCGCGCGGGTATAAGGATCGAAGGTTTTCAATGTTGTACTGAAGATGAATGCGAAATGAGGAAGGTATTTCGGGTTGGAGTGAATGATGATTGATGAAGTTGATTGTTGATAGTATAGAAATAAACGTTGTATTTTGTAGAACAGAGAAGGACAATTATGAGCAAATGGTTTATTTATAAGAGTTTTATGGATTGATCCATGTTTTCATTCTTGGTTGACAATGAAGTAGTCTTCTATGTACGGTAAAAAAGATATTGTTAATCTGAATGTGTTATCCACTTGCTGACAATTATACATTTTACATTGGAAACTTTTGGTAATGTATATTAACTGTTCCCTGGTAGAAATTTCTCCATCGGAAATGGCCAGGAAAATAATAAATAGTTAGTAAAAATAGCTAATTTCTGGATCGTGATGAAACGATTTTTCTAGTCATATTCTGTATTTAATGGAGACAACATAACCTTAAAATGTTTTTACTAAATTTTCTCTGTAATTTGATCATATATTTAAAAACAAATATTAAAAAAAGATAACTAACCAAAACGTAAACACGAATTATTAGTATTTGATTCGTTTATAGTACTGTTTCAGGTGATACAAACGAAAACAATGATTTTTCCGTTTGATTCTGTCTCTCTCACTCCTCGGCATGATAGCAAGCTTCTTATTAGCCATTTCCTAACTAACAAAACTGGCCAACTTTAATATCTTTTAAATACTCATAAATAAGCTCGTAAATCTGTGAAAAAACTCATTCTATTATTCTGTCTATTAAATGGTGAATATGATCGGAAAAATCGTTTCATCGATGGATAGAAATGGCCAAGAAAAGTGTCTAGTTTTTGACGATTATTGGAGAAACTAGCTATTTATTAGGTAAATAATGAAATCGATTTCCACCAGGGTTTTGATTATTTACTATGAATCTTGTTATAAATAAACTCTCAGGATTTTACTAAACAGAAATTTAATTTAGCGATTTTAAATAGATATAAATATCCTAGAACACATTTAAATAAAAAATTTAATCAATCAATGTAACATGCGATGGAATAAGGCTGAATTTAATTCTTCCCCTTTATTTTCAATATTTATATATACTTCGCTGGTGGAAATCCAAAACATTTTATAACTAATAACTGACTATTTATTTTAGAAACTTGCTATAAGGTGATATGAGATACCGACATAATACGAAAAAAAATATTTCTCGTGCAATTACTGGTAGAACCCTTCAAAAAAATTCCTGAATGCAGTATTTACAGAGTGCCTAATTGACGTATTTTGCCGACAAAATATTAAAAAATTGTTTAATTAAATAAAAACCGTTGTGGTCGATAAGTAGGAATCTACATTTTTATCATTTTATCTGATTTTAGAACAAGGATGTTTCATGAAAATACTAATGGAATCATTCCGGATAAATTTCTGAGTATATTACTTGCATGTACGGAGGGCTTAATTGACGTACTTTTTTCAAATAAAGGTTTAAAGTCAATTTAATAAATAATGAATTTAGGTTGATTGTGGACTGCACATCGCCATAAAATGGGAATTTATCTTGTCCAGTTTCTAGCTCCCGATAAATGCTTTTTCCCTTATTATATGGCCATTTAATAGATTGATAATGAGTTTTCCAAAGACAAGCACAAGCTTGTTCTTGAGTATTTTAAAGGTATTAAAACCGATCAATTTCTTTAGTCTGGAAATGGCTAGTAGAAATCTTGCTGTTATGACAACAAGGAGTGAGAGAGACAGAATCAGACGGAGAAATAAAATTTTTGCTGAATTATTCATATAAGGAGTACAAGAAATGATTTTTTAGTCAATGTTATTTATTTATACGTTGGTAAGCCATCCAATGCACTTTAATGCTTTTTTATCAAAGATCAAATTAGTAAGTAAAACAAATATGAATATTTTGTTGTTACGTCAATCTAAGAAATAGGTAAATAATGGTCGAAAAATCGTTTAATTGTAGCCATTAATTAGCCAGTTTTACTAGCTATTTTCTAACTTCTTGGCCATTTCATATAGATGAATTTCTACCAGGAATTCTCATTCATCAAAAAATAAAAACTAAATTATAGCCCAACAATAAATCGTCGCTACCTGCTACTTTCAGCTCTAAACCTCATTTACGCAGAAACGAAAAACTGTAACGCAACCGTCCTCTTATACAATCCCACCTGACTCTCTCCCCTTTTCCAACGACACGTCTACTAGCGGAAAATTAATCCATCGCCATTACGCTCGCGCGCCTGATTATCGATTACCTCTTCTCTCCCCTCCCCGTCCCCATCATCGCCAAGCCATCCACGTACACACGATGCAAAGTGTCCCGCGGCTCATTTTTTATTAACCCCCGGGAGAGAGTTTTTAAAACGCCGCTGGCGATTTTTCTTCTCCTCCTCCTCTTAGCCGCTGCATCGACGTTCTTAAAAGTTTTTTAGAACGCAGGGAGATAGAGCCGCGACGGTTGTTTATTTATAGGGGAGGATTAGCGCGCGAGCGCTGGCTTCCGGTATTATATGAAAAGTTGGTGGATTTTTTTTCCTCCCCCACGCAGAGGGGTATGCTGCTTAAATATTGAGAGGCTGCACTTTGGAGTGCGCGCTTTCGGGGCGAGCAAAGTTTGATAACTGTGTGCCGAGCCGATGAATATTTAGCCCGCCGCTGGTGGGTTATTTCCGAGATTAATGATGCTTTTCGAACAAGTTGGCTCTGAATTGTTCACGAGTTTTAAATTGGACGATGTGTGCGGCGATATTTCAGCGCCTATATATATGAGGCGTTTCACGTCAACTGTCCCAGCGCGCGGCGCGCGAGCCCTAAATCGTGCTATTTCTAACTCATGTTTATGATACTAAAATGTACTTTAAAAAATTGTTTGATAAACGTTTTTGACGTATTTTTTCCTCAGCTTTCCAATGCCGTAAGCAGTTTTTCCAAAATTTTTCATTTTCACCTTCAAAAAGTACAAAACATGTTATATCTCAAAAAGTGTATTTTTAATATTTTTTTTTACCCTCTAGATCGAAAGCTGAGCATTTTTTACGTAGAAAAGGATATTTTCCAAAGAGTGCCCGAGATGTTTTTTGCGAGAAATAGAATGCGAAAGCGTTTTTGAAGATTAAAATGGAAAATTTCGAAAAAACTACCTACATCATTGGAAAGCTGAGGAAAAAATACATCGAAAATGCTTATCAAACAATTTTTTTAAGTACTTTTTAGTATCATAAACATGAGTTAGAAATAGCACTATTTAGGGCTCGCCAGCCGCGCGCTGGGACAGTTGACGTGAAACGCCTCATATGTCAAAATAAAAAATACATCAATTAAGAGAGAAAACAAAAAAGTATAAAATTCATTGATACATGATATAAATCACTTTCCTCGAAAAATCATTCACTTTCTCCGTACCCCGTTTGGCCCTGAAAAGTCACCCCCGTGAGTACCGGCATCGCGATTAATAAAAATCCCGCGGCGCAATAAAACTCCACATCGACGGGCTGTAAAAAAGGTCCCTCCTGTAAAAAAAAACAGCGCGCCCGCGTGATTAATGTCGCACGCTCTCTCTGCCTCGGCACGCGCCCGCGATACATCATACATCCCTCTCTCTCCATGTACTATATATATATATAAAACCATCTCCCCCTCCCCTCCGCTCGGCGTATAAAAAAGGAAAAAGCAACGCTGTACACCTTGCAGCGCTGTTTTCGCGCGGCAGGTAGGTATCTATGAGAAGGGTTGAGCGAGTGGTGCGTTGCCATGGCAACGACACGAGGGGGGAGGCGAAGGAAGGGTTAATGAGATTGGCCATCGGGAATGGAAAGCGGCGCGACCCCTTTCCCGTTAGATGTGGAAGTGTGGATGGGTTGTGTGTGTATGTGTGTGTATACAGGGGAGAGAAGAGGTGTAGGCTTTGTTTTGCAGGGAGGACGTGCCAAGATGGCGGATAAAAGGCGAAAGGGTGAATATAGCGCGCGGGGGTAGGGAATGAATTGACTATATTTTACTCGTAATGCTCGGAGGGCTCTTTTATGGGGTTTTGGGTGGAGGTAGATAGGAAGTTATTTTTACTTGTAAATAGTGTATTGCATTTTCTTTATTTTTGTTGTTCACATCTTTGTTTACTAATTAATCAGAAAAAAAGAAAAAATCATTTCCAGTACATCGATATAATTAATGAACTGCTAAAGGAATAACCTTATGCGTAAACACTACTTTATTGAGATTCAATCGCCTATTACTCTCATGTAAATCGCCCAATATCGTTACAAAATCTTTCTTCTCCTCGCACGCATATACATATAAAAATTACCATAACTTTCTAAACTTTCCACTCACTCTCACACTCCACAAACCCCTCGAAAGCCCCGAAAAATCCAACGACTCATCTACATATCAATCCACACCCCAAAAACTGCACCGTCATTCAATCCCGCGCGCCAAAAACACAGCTCCCTCCGATTTTATACATATAGGTATATATTCCTCACAGCATGCACTCCACACACATCACCTTCGAAAACGGCGAATCGAATGAAAGCGCCGAGTGTATGTTTCTTTGTGCGCGATTTATCCTTCCACGGGGTCATGGGAAAATTATGTAAACCAGTCGTCGTATACTCCCACGGAAGGGTATACGACGCGCGCGGATTCCTTGAATAGGGAAAAATCGACGTAATGTGACGGTGGGTTCGTGTCCTATGGATTTCGCGTTCGGGGACTTTTGATGGAGGTTGCGTGGATGAGGAGCAGAGGTGAGAGGGAGGATGATGCGTGTGTGAGAAATGTTTGCGTTAGGTGTCTAGTCATTTCCGCTTTCAGGTGCGCGCCGGAGATTCGGTAGGGTGCGAAGGAGGTTCACACACACACACACACACTCGCGTGCAGGAAGTGCGTGGGGAGGTGAAGGTGATATAGTGTGAAATTGACTTTGGGTTTGTGGTGTGATCAAAGAAGTCAATGGTTTGCGAGCATGAAAATATAGTGTTTTTAACTTCAAAACTTAGGAAGGTGAAAAGAGATACCTTTTCCAACATTTTTGTACATATAATATTTGTTAATATAATACTAGTGAAATAAAATTATTTATTTACTATTATTTTCTGAAAACATTCAAACGTAAACACCCCTTCCTTGAGTATAATTTCAATATATATATATATATATATATGTGTGTGTGTGTGTGTGTGTGTGTGTGTGTGTGTGTGTGTGTGTGTGTGTGTGTGTGTGTGTGTGTGTGTGTATATATATTTATTTTTAAATATTTATTACTTCTAATAATTATCTATATAAAAACTTTAAAAAACATTTCTGTAAAAAAATACATAACACTAAATTTCCCACTTCCAATCAAGACGTGGAATCAGAAAATTCATTCAAATCCTCCCGGCACATCCTTCCCTCATCCCCATTCTCACTCATACAAAATCATCTCTCCTCTTTCTGTGTACGCACGTGCGAGCGCGCTCGATCTACTCCGTCCTCGCGGACGGACCCTTTGTCCGCATGGAAATAAGAACGGGAGCCGACTTTCTCCCTTTCCTCGATTTTTCGTGTCGGTTGTGGAAGGGCCAACAGGGGGCTGGTGCGAAATTCAATGATTTACGTTTATATGCGCGATCGAGGTAAACGGCTCGACGGGGTTTTCTCATGGATTTGATGACGCGTAACGTTGCAAGGTGAATGATGGTGGTCGTACGTGGATATACCTGTTGTAATTGTTTGAAGGATTCCCAGGTTCGGGATCGCTTGGTAAGTACGTTTTGAATTTTATAAGTGGTGGTAGGGAAATTGAGTAGTTAGGGATATAGTTATGGATGGAAGTTTGAATAAAAAGTTGTAACTTTTAATAGCAGAAGTTTGTATGTTTCTTTGTAGGTCTAAAACATCCTTGAGTTGTACAAACGGTTAATATATATAATTCATAATTAAAATTCTTGAGAGAAATGTATAATAAAAATTACAAATTGTTTCACATAAATTACAAATTGTTTCACATAAATTATACGTAAATAAGTTTATAGAGGTACCATGTTGAAAAACTACTGGAGACTAATGAATGCTAAAAAATATTACAATGATTAATAGGCTACTTAAGGAGGCTATCGTGATATTAAAATGGGTTCACTATTTAATTCATTAAAAGATAATAATATAAGTACGCACAGAAATGAAAGGCAAATAAACTTCAAGTTGTATTGTGCTTAAACTGTAAACAATTATATGCTGCTTCGTATATATTAATTATTCCATAAAATAAGCCTGGATTGGTCGTAGACAAATGTTTAAGGAGCAAAATGAGACGTTAAACTTAAATAAAAAATATTAAACTTGAATAAAAAATAAAAAGTTGGTAAATAGCGAAAGTAACTTTTTACTTATTTGAACATTATCTACGTGTTCGATTAACAATTTTTTATCACAATAGTTTTTTTCGGTTCAGAAAGTATTTGCCTTATCCGTGTGCACTTACATTATTATATTTTAATAATTTATGACATAAAAATTAAATAGTGAATTCATTTTCCTCTGATAATGAGTAACACACAATAATAAAGACCAACAAAGAAAAAGAATTCTATAGTAAAAAACGAAAAAAAGTTTGAAGAATAGTTCCAATTCCAGCCAATAATTATCAGAAACTTTTTCGACATTTATA
The DNA here is from genome assembly GCA_036365515.1 of Torymus aiolomorphi. NCBI lineage: Eukaryota > Metazoa > Arthropoda > Insecta > Hymenoptera > Torymidae > Torymus > Torymus aiolomorphi. The sequence continues at coordinate 71,313,837 of CM070874.1, read as the reverse complement.
CAAAAAATAATGACCTAAATTAATGTCAACATTAATTTCACCCATAATGAAGAAAGCTTCATACTTATTCAATTAGTTTAAAAATAATTTCAAAATACAAAACTTCACAACGTACCACTCTTCAAACAGATTAAAAACTCTTCCGTCTTCTCTTTTACCCACGGTACCCACCCAACCCCGACAAATCCAAAATTTATACACAAAGCCAGCCGTAAGCCATCAATTTTTCCACTACCGCGTAAACGTCACATATAGCGCCTTACCCAACCCCTAAAAACCGTTTCCCATCGCAATAGCTATCCAACCACGTCGTTACTCACACAACGTCCGTTCGTCCGGCCGTGATTATTGTCCGGCCGCGAAAATCCGTCCGAGGCGTGTCCGTCCGCGCCTTCGTTTCCGGTCACCCGTCCCAATTATTCGGCCACCGAAAGGGTTCCGCGCGCCTCTGCGACAATGCGGAAGGAAGGAAGGAGGCGTGAGCTGCTGAGCTGCAAGAATAATGGCCATTGCAAATTTTCCGAAGGTGTGAGCGGCGCATTGATCAATCGGCGGAGAAAACTCTTTTGGGGCGAGTGAGAAACGGGATTTGAGTTATTAAGGAGTCATCTGCAGTGGGAGAGTCTTAAGGTCCGATGCTATTGAATAATTTGAATGTATTTCAATTGCTTATATTGTTGAGACGATTGGTTTTGAATGGGGTGCATTATTGCCACCGGTTTAACGCGTCTTGTAGAATGTAATTTGAGAGATAGCTCTTATAAACAGCGGGAATGAGATTCTCGTGTGTTAGACTCTTATAAACAAGATTAAGTGGCTTTGTTTAGACATAAATGTATACTCAGTAATACCCGAGATATTTGTAAAGATTTTCATTTCAACAATCAATTATTAATTAGTCGTTACTTTCGTCTCATTGTTTTGCATGAATTTCACAAAAATCGTTTTTATGAGAAAATAAAGAGAATACAGATACAAATAGAGGTCGAAAATAGGAAATATACTAAATCAAGATCTCAAGGCATTCCAAAAATACTTCAACAATCAATCCACACGACTCCTTCCCCAAAATCAAATTCATTATAACAAACTCATCATCACCCACCCACTACGCACATACTGACCAACAAACTCGAACTGCCTCCTATCTCCGCAGTCCGCGTCATCCGCTTCCCCTCTTCATCATCATCATCGTCACCCCTCCCACGCGAAAGTTTATTCAACTTTCATTAAACACACATATCTACCCTCCGACTAAAATTCGGCCAAACAATTACCCCAGGACGGCGGCTCCATCATTCCTCGAGTGTCATATTTTTATTAGCGCACCCGCGCGCGCGCGAATTACACGCTTCTCACATTAGAAGAGAGAGGGGGGAGGAGAGAAAGAGCAGAAGCATCTGTCTTCCTCCTCATCCTCGATCATCCGTCATCGCGTCTGTAGTATTTACCTTGCGCGAAAAAATTGTGAGATGGAAAAAGATCAAACGGGCGTGAGGTGAGGAGGATACGGAGGCCGGAAATCGAAAGCGGACAGTCGTGCGTGTGCACGAAGAAGTTGTCGGTTCGAGTAAATGCGGGCAAGGAGGACCTGTTCGAGTGAGGTGAAATTTTTAGGACGAGCTGCTTGTGTTTGTTTACGCGAAGAATTTTCCAGTTTACTTTTTTTTCTCAAGTTTTTATAGGATGTGTTATTTGGATTCTACGGAATATTGAAAATTTGAAAGTTACTTTCAGTTGAATTTATGAAAAAAATGATTCCTTAATATTTAATTCTCGTTTTATCTTAATGGTTTTTATAATTAAAATACTCATTACGATATTTATTTTATAATTTACTGCGGATAACGGAATAATAACTAAAACCTCTTAATTAATGTGGCATTGTTTTTGTTTACATTTATTACTTACTATGTAAATACTAACAGATGCAAAACAATCACTCACTCTCAAATATGTACACAACAATCCTGCGCCCATATCCATGCCCTACAACGTTTCAATTTTCTTCTTGAAATCAGTCGTTTGCGGTTCGTACCTCACACAGCCTGGATCGTTTATTCACGAAACTTCATTCAAAATTTGAACGATGCAGCTACACTTCGGGGAAATATTCTCACACCTATCATCTTACTACGTCATGTCCTTGATCTTCATAACCCTCGTAACAGTCACATTCCTCTACGTGATATTTAGAAAAAGCTTCTACTCCATGTTCGGCGACGGCTATCCTTTCTTCTTCGAAGAAACGAATTTAGCAGGGTTCTGTCTCCACTTGCACGAGAAATCACCGGACCAATGTGTCGTTCCATTCAAATTTTTAAGTCAACGAGCGTTGCTGATACGCGATTCACAAATGATCAACCAGGTACTGAATTCTACTGGATTACACAGAAACTTCAAAGCTTATATTCTACCGCATGAAATAGTCGATCCGCTGCTATCCAACTGTCCGCCATTAGCGACCGACTGCTACTGTCGGACTTTTTCCGTCTTGGACAACACAACGCTAACGCATGTGTTTCGAGCTCTGTTAGACGTCACTAGAAATTTACGCCTCCAGTTTTTGGATATTGAGCAGGATAAAAGCAAACGGACTATCAACCTGCAAGAGTGGACGTCTAAATTCACGAAGGAGGCCTTGATATCAGTAGGCTTAGGTATTAATAGGATGAACTACATTGACCCGGACGACGTCAAAGATGCCGTGGAAATTTGCTCCTACATTGAGGACATCTTCAAACATTGCCCGAAGAACGGGCTTCGCCAGATGCTCAGTTCGAATGCATCGCGATGGGCATCCCGTATCTTCTGCGGAAGCCTCGTTTCTCGTAAACCGAATTACAAGTTCAATAATTACATCAAAAAGATGTTGTCCGACAACAAAAACAACTGCATGATCCACTGGGTAACGAGATATATGGGGGTAATTATCAACGAGGAATTAGTGGCTCAACAAGTGTTCGCCTTCCTCGTAGAGTCACACGTGTTCCTCAGCGTCGTCGGCAGTTTTGCCCTCTTCCGCCTAGCCCAGAATCCCGAGGTCCAGCTGAAAGCAAAATTACAGGTAAACGAGGCGCTCGAAATAAACAACAAGTTGTGGGATCTGAAAACTCTAGAGCGCATGACCTACCTGGACAAGATCATCGAGGAGACCATTAGGATGAATCCACCTGTAGGTTGCTTGACATGTGTTTGCACTAAACGCATAGTTCTTACCAACGATGTGACCGGCTACAGCATCCAAAAAGGTGATCTAGTTTTTGTATCCAGCGAAGGTGTACACATGGATCCGGAGAACTGGCCAGATCCGGAAGTCTTTAATCCTGATAGGTTTACTCCAGAAGCAAATCGGACCGGTCAGGAAGTTTTCATTCCGTTCGATGGATCATACGCGAATAGGTTCTACCGGATGGCCCTAAAAATGATGCTCGCGACGATGCTGAGGATTTGGAATATTGTTCCAGATCCCGGAATGTCGAATAACGTGGAGATTGACAGATCGTCATATGTGACCAGCGTGAAAGGCAGATTTAGCATTCGAGTAGAACCTACTGCCGAGCGAGTTTTTAATAATGCAGTATTGTAGCTTTTTATAATTGCAAATGTGATGTGTTTTCTGTTCTGGTGTAAATGGAAACGATTTATGAATATTATTTATTTTCGATACTTTTGTGAACGTGACAACGGATTACTAATTTTATACAAGATTATTTATAGAAAAATTGTAAAAAAAATATTTCTTTGTTAACAGAAGGCTAAAAATTATGTTCTTGATTTAATTTAATAAAATAATAGCATTCCTTAATATAAATGTAATAGTTTCTTTATTTACAATATTTAATATCTAAATATCCATATTTGAGTAAAAGAAAAAGAAAAGAAAAAAAAGTTTCAAAAAATGTAAATAGTTTATGTAAAATTACATAAACTTTGGCAAAACGAAAAGCAACTTTGTAGATAAATATATAAGCAATATTCGTAAAAGCTCACTATAACGGTTGAACTTTGTTAGTAATCACGCTTACTGATGTAAAATTTATATTTAATGAACAAAGACTCTTGTAACTCTGTGTAAAATTCTAAATATTAATACATTTTACTTATTTAAATACATGTAATTTTTGCATGTTTTAATTGCCTCCAATTAAATAAACATTTATCGGAAAAAGTATCAACATATAGATAAAAACACATAATATTTAACATCGTTATTCCGTTTTGCACACGACCGTTAATAGTACATTACGACACTAGTGCGGGAAAGTAGATTTTTGTCTCGTGTGACGTTTACCCGAGCGAAGCGAGGGTGGAAGGGCACACGAGACGAGAATCTCTTTCCCGCACATGTATCGTACAGAACTTTCCACACGTCGTATCAAAAAGTTCTGTACGATACATGTGCGGGAAAGAGATTCTCGTCTCGTGTGACGTTTACACCCGAGCGAAGCGAGGGTGGAAAATCTACTTTCCCGCACTAGTGTCGTAATGTACTATTTCGGCGACTAAAATGATTCTGTACCTCCGACAATGCGGAAGGAAGGATGCATGAAATACTGCGCTGCAAGGATAATACGGCCATAGCAAGTTTTTTGGAGAATTGATCGATCGGCGGAGAAAACTCCTTTGCTCGTAAAAGACAGGATTTAAGTTATTAAAGAGTCAACTGCAGTGGGAGAGTTTTAAAGTTCGAAGCTACTGAGTACTTTTAATGTATTTCAATTGCTTATTTCAATTGTTGAGGCGATTAAATTTGAATAAGGTGTTTGTAAGAGATTCCTATTGCGTAGACCGAGACTGATATTTGTGTTGTTGTTGGACTCTTAACTAAGATTAAGTGGCTTCATTTAGACATAAATGTATATTAAGTAATACGCAAAATATTTGTAAAGATTTTCATTTCAACAATCAATTATTAATTATTCGGTACGTTCATCTCATTCTTTTATTAATGTCATAAAAATCGTTTTTATGAGAAAATAAAGAAAATATAAATACAAATCGAGGTCAAAAATAGCAAAGATATCAAGGTATTCCAAAAATACCTCTACAATCAATGCATATCACTCCTTTCTCAAAATAAAATTCCTTAACAAACCTATCGTTATCCATCCACTACGCTCATATTATCCAATAAACTCAAATAACCCCTCTCTACGCATCCAGCTTCAACTGTTTCCTCTCTTCATCAATATTATCGTCACGCTGCCCATCGCCAAAGTTTATTCAATTATCATTAAACACACATATCTACATCCCGGCTAAAATTTGGACAGACAATTACCCTCGGGCTATGGCTCCATTATTCTAAGATGGTCATATTTTTATCAGCGCGCCCGTGCATGCAGAATACGCGCTTCTCACATTAGAAGAATGAGAGAGAGAGAGAGAGAGAGAGAGAGAGAGAGAGAGAGAGAGAGAGAGAGAGAGAGAGAGAGAGAGAGTAAATGTGTGAAAGGAGGGCCTGTTCGAGTTAGATGCAATTTTTGGCCGAGTTGTTGCTATTTGTTTTTCAGGAAAATTATCCGGTTTCCCTTTTTTTTTAAGTTTTGTGATATTTGAGTTTGGTAAATTGGAAAATTCAAAATGCCTAATTATTTGTTGAAATTTAATATTAAATTTTTTCTTTTTACATATTTTTTGTTATTTAAATACTCACTATGATATTTATTCTATAATTTACTGGTTATAAATAATTAACAACTGAAACATTTCAATTAATGCAACATTGTTTTTATTTACGTTTATTACCGCTACGTTAGAACCACGGCGTGAGCAAGATTTCGACTATATGTGATTGCTGGTCTAGTGTGGATGAAAATAACTTATCAATATTATTTATTTCCTATACATTTATGAACCTGGCGACGGATCACTAATTGTTTTTGCTATTACTGATACGAAAACTTTAAACAAAATTTTTGTTTGTAAGAAAAATATTAAAATGATGTTCTCGATGTAATTTTATGAAATAATAGCATATCTTAAATAGGTGCAAGTATTAGTTTCTTCATTATATAATATTCAACAATAATCCATCATTATTTTAGAAAAAAAAAATAAGGAAAAACGTTTTTAAAAATGTAAAAAGGTTAAGTAGCATTACGTAAACTTTATCAAAAAGAAACACGGCTTTGTTGATATATTTAAGCAATATCCGTCAAAGGCCACCATAACGGTTGAACTTTGTTTGTAATCACACTTATTGGTGCACTGACAGAAAAAATCTGGTAAAAATTCTTATGTTGTCATGTAAAAATTACCATGTTGGAATCGTAACTCGACCATATGTCGGATTTTTAGCAGAAATTGCAATACACGTAGGAAAAATTCCAAGTCTAACATGGGAATTTTTTTATAACTGATTTTAAAGAGCGAAAAAAATTATTACATCTTTTTTTTTAGGAGTGGGGGAGCGAGTATCAGACACATAATTATTATATTTAGACAATACAGAAGTTATTTTTGAATTAAACATGATTAAAGAAAATTTATTAAATAAATTAAAAATTTTTGACGGCATCGAGACTCGAACCTGGAACCCTTGGCACGGTAGTCGGGAGCGCTAACCACATACCTAAAAGACATATGTCCTACAAAATTTTGGAACTTGTATATCCCCAAACGTAAGTTATGCGCGCTAATTTTATAACAAATTATGCTTTAACTCGAATAATATTATTCTCTATTTTAACGTAATTTATTACAAATGTTATATATTAAGAATATTGTTTAACATTTTATAACTATTACCAATACCTTAAATTAAACAAGCTCATTTATTTATTAATGAATTTGTATTTTCGATATAATGGTTTTTCACAACCTTCCTTAAAAATATTACAAATAAACAATGATTTTAAAAATTGTCTTATCATAAAAAATAAAAAAAAAAAATAAAAACAAGTATGTTGGATTAGAACGCACATTCAGTTGTTGCGTTTAGCGTTTGTGTTTTGTCTCGATGTTGCCAAGGTGGATTGAGTTTGTTGACATGTATCTGTCTGAATCTTTCCTATTTTGACATTGAAGAGGTCAACTTTTCGTGCACTCGCGGGGTGTTTACGATTGAACGTGTGAATTCTTACTCTAAAACTCTCTCAATTTTTACCATGCTAGCCTGGGAAAATGTACAAAAGATAAAGTTCCATTAGTCACGTGTTAATTTTTACTATGCTGGCATAGGAAGTTTTACTTGTGACATTGGACTTTTTCATATAAAAGATAGTAAATATTTCGATTTTAAGCAGTTGTGGGCAACTTCCAAGAGCAACATAGGAATTTTTCCCCGGGTTTTTCTGTCAGTGTGTAAGAATTATTTTATGAACACTCTTATAACTCTGTAGAATTGTGAATATTAATAAACTTAACTAATTCAAATATCTGTAACTTTTCCATGTTGCCATTGCCTTCAACATAGCACGTTAAAAACGCTTATCCGCAGAAACTATTAAAATAAATTTCGAACACCGAAACGGTTCTCCGAAAATGCGAGGGGAAGGAAGGAGGTGTGAAATACTGCACTGCAGGGATAACAGCCATTGCAAATTTTTCGGAGGTGTGAGCTGTGCATTGATCGATCGGCGAAGAAAACAGTGAGATTTAAAAAGTATTTTAAGAGTGTACTACTACATAGAGCAAGAATGAGTGGTGAAGTAGTTTCATTTAAGGACGTTCTCCGACTCAAATTCATTAATATCGCGAAAATTGTGATTTAAAAATATTATTTACAATGAAAACCTTCATGAGTCTCTATATATTACTCCAAAAATAAAAAAAAATGTCAGTGTAAGATAAAAGGTGTCGATATGATATTTAAATAAATAGCACTTACATAGGGTGACTATATATAGATATACAAATAACATGGGAGTTTTTGTTTACGTTGCTATATCTCTGAAATTAATATCGCTTGCTATATTGAAAATTATACCATATTATTCCTCTCGATTTCTAGTTTTATGGGGGGGGGGGGGGGTCCAAAGTTTCGACGATTCACTATAAAATCGAGCCAACTAACGATTTTTATAAATTCGACATAAGTCGTTGTTGAATGTACATAATTCCGAAATTATAAATGACGAAAAACGTATTTTCGAATGTAACAATTTACCTACTGTCCAAAATATCGAATTTCAAACTACAGAATTTTAATAAGGAGATAATAAAGATATTTCCAAATAAATCATTAGAAACTAGCCACATCTACATTAAAATTCTGTGGTTTGAAATTCGATATTTTGAACAGTAGGTAAATTGTTACATTCGAAAATACGTTTTTCGTCATTTAAAATTTCGGAATTATGTACATTCGACAACGACTTATGTCGAATTTATAAAAATCGTTAGTTGGCTCGATTTTATAGTGAATCGTCGAAACTTTGGACCCCCCCCCCGTTTTATGGCTTACGGTTGAAAAAGAAACACAAAGAAAACTTTTTTTATAGTAAATTAAAATGTAATTTTAAAACTAGCTTAGATAGGGATCCCGTGTTAACACAAAAACTTTGAAGTTAAATATTTCTATTTTGAATACCGCTATGGACGTGGGGCTTTCAAACATGTACTAAGCACACAAAATCAAACGTTCTCTGCAAGTTTCAGGAAAATCACAAGAAAGTCGTTTTCTCGGAGAACGTCCTTAAACATAAATGTATACTCAGTAATACTCAAGGTATTTATAAAGATTTTCATTTTACCAATCAATTACGCAGGCCCAAAAAAAAATTGATTTGTGCGATGGAGTATACTATAATATTCCCATGTCTTTTGGTCCGTTTAAGCTGAATATGACCTCAGTTTTGGAACTGCACGTCAGGATTGTAAGATATCGCTCACTTTAAAAATTTTGAGACATGTTCATACCAAAGTAAAACAAAAAATGTTTTATCATTTGATCAGTGTTATTCTAGAGTACTAGTCATTCGCTATAGAATCCAGTTCGTATCATCTAAATGCGATTTTTCTTCTTCCACAAAACAATCCTCTATTGAAAAAGTGATAGATAAAACCGGTCATGACAATAAGATTGATTTGATTGGTTGGTAAGTACAAGATGGTGATATGGTGCGGAAAAGAGTAACCTTAAAATTTACTCCAAAAATCAAAATATAAGAAGTTGATACTTTTTAATAACTAAAAAAGGTTATATTTTTAAATTATGATTTCAAAGCATTCGAGACAGAAAAATAAACTAGTAGTAGTGCGCGTGAATCTTGCTAGTAAATTAAAAATTTGAATTATATGAATACGATTTTACCTTCTATTAGATATAATGACTGAAACTTTTGATTTGCTATTTCTCAATGAAGAAAAATCGTATTTAGATTATTCAAAACGGATTATGTAGCAGATGACTAGTACTCTGTACTACCACTGATCAAATGATTTAAACAATTTTTTAACTTCGGCTTCTACGGGCCAAAATACATGGGAATATCATAGTCTAGTCCATCGTGCAAACCACTTTTTTATTTTGAGAACCTGTGTTATTAATCATTAGATACTTTAATCTCATTGTTTTATTAATTTTACAAAAATCATTTTTATGAGAAAATAAAGAAAATATAAATACAAGTCAAGACCAAAAACAGAAAAGATACTAAATCAAGATCTCAAGGTATTCCAAAAATTCAACAACAATCACTCCTCCACTGAAATCAAATTTTTTAAAGTCCAACTGACTCCTCTCGGCGCACCACGTGTCAACCGCTTCTTCTCTTCATCACCACCATCGTCACCCTTCCCACGCGAAAATTTATTCAACGTTCATTAAACACACATATTTCTTCTACAACTAAAATTCGGCCAAAAATTTATCTCCGGGTGAAGGCTCCATCATTCCTCGAGTGCCATATTTTCATTAGCACGCCCGTGCACGCAAATTACGCGCTTCTCACATTAGAAGAGAGAGAGAGAGAGAGAGAGAGAGAGAGAGAGAGAGAGAGGATAGCAGAAGCATATCTGGTTTCCTCCTCGTCCTCGGTCATTTATCGTTGCGTGTACATAATATTTACCTTGCGCGAGAAAATGGTAAAATGGAAAGAGAGCAAACGGTTGTACGGTGAGGAGGATACGGAGGCCGGAAATTTAAAATAAACGGTCAGGACTGTCTGTGTCTACAAAGAAGTTGTTGGTTTGGGTAAATGCGGGAAAGGAAGGCCACTTCGAGAGTAATGAAATTTTTCAGTCGAGTTGTTGGTATTTGTTTTTGGTGAAAACTTTCTAGTTTTACTCTTTTTTAAGTTTTGTATTATTTTAATTTGATAAATTGGAAGATTCAAAATGCATGTAACGATAAAGTTAACAAATAAAATGATTTGTTGAAATTTAATGCTTATTCTTTCTTTATATTTTTTGTAATTGAAATACTCACTATGTAAATTATTCTATAATTTACTGCTGATAAATAATTAATGATTAAATAATTCTCGATCAATGTGGAATTATTTTTGTTTACGTTTATTACGTACAATGTAAATATGTTTGTAACTTTCTCATAATAATGCTGCGCCTATATTTATTCCCTTCAAACATTTCTATTTACCTCTCCAAAATCAGTTGTTTGCAATTCGCACATCACGCAGCTTCGATCATTTGTTCGCAAATCTTCATTCGATATCCAAAACACAATGCAGCTAGACTACGAAAGAATATTCTTACTCATATCCCCTTACTGCAACATTTACTTCATATTCACATTCTTGTTATTAGCCACACTCCTCTACGTGATATTAAAGAACCTCTTCGACGCCATCTTCGGCGACGTTCATCCTATCTTCTTGAAAGAAACGAGTTTAGCAGAGTTCTGTCGCCACCTGTACGAAAAATCACCGGACCAATACATCATTCCGTTCTGCTACTTATTACGTCGACGAGCGTTTCTGATACGTGATTTACAGGTCAGCCAGGTACTGGATTTAACGGGTAATTTCAAAGCCTTTGTTCTACCGCATGAAATGGTCGATCCGCTGCTATGCAAGCGTTCGCCATTCGTAATCAACTCCAGCTACTGGAAGCTTCCGATCTTGGACGACGTAACGCTGGGGCATGCGTTCCGAGACCTGTTAACCATCACGAAAACTATGCACTCCCAGTATTCAGGTATGCTGCAGAATAACGCCCAACCGACCTTCAATCTGAAAGAGTTCACTAGGGAATTCGTGAAGGGTGTCTTAATATCCGTGGGCCTAGGTATTAATGACGGGTACGCCGACTCCCTAACCGGTATCAAGAATGCCGTAAATATCTGCTGCGACATCGAGAACATCTTCAGACTAAGCTCGACAAACCGGAATAGCGCGGTCGTCAATTTATATGCACCTCAATGTATATACCGTACTTTATATTGTATGATTGTTTCCCAGAGACTGACTAAGAAGATCCTTCATTATGTAAAAAAGATGTTGTCCGCCGATAAGAAGCTGTACAGCGGACAAAGAAACTCCCTAATCTACTGGGTAGCCAAATCGATGGGGGAAAACGTTGACCCGAAATTAGTGGCTCACCATATGTTCACCTTCCTCGTGGAGTCACACGTGTTCCTCAGCGTCGTCGGCAATTTCGCTCTTTTCCACCTAGCCCAGAATCCCGAGGTCCAGCTGCGAGCAAGATTACAGGTAATCGAGGAGCTCCAACTAAACGACGGATCGTGGAATCTGAAAAGCCTAGAGCGCATGACCTATCTGGACAAGATCATCAAGGAGACCATTAGGATGAACCCACCTGTACGTTGCCTTGCACGTGTGTGCACTAAACGCATAGTTATCGTCAACAAGGGGTCCCGCTACGACGTGCAAGAAGGTGATCTGGCCTTTGTTTCCAGCGAGGGTATACACATGGATCCGAGGTACTGGATAGATCCGGAGGTCTTCAATCCCGATAGATTTAGTCGAGAAGCAAGATGGAACCTCCAGGGAGCTTTCGTTCCGTTTGATGGATCGTACGCGGATGGGTTCTACCGGATGGCCCTAAAAATGATGCTCGCGACGATGCTGACGGTAGGGAATATCGTTCCGGATCCCAAAACGCCGAATAATGTGCGAATTGACAAATTGTCTGGTGACCAGTGTGAAAGGCAGATTTGTCAATATTATTTATTTCCTATACATTTATGAACATGACGACGGATTACTAATTGTTTTCGACATTAATGATGAAAAAACTTTAAACAATATTTCTTTGTAAGAAAAATATTAAAATGATGTTCTCTATGTAATTTCATAAAATAATAGCATATCTTAAATAGACGCAAGTATTAGTTTCTTCATTATATAATAGAAATAAGGAAAAAAAGTTTTAAAAGATGTAAAAAGGTTAAGTAAAATTACGCAAACTTTATCAAAAAGAAAAACAACGTTGTTGATAAATATAAGCAATATCCGTCAAAGGTCACTATAACGGTTGAACTTTGTTTGTAATCACACTTATTGGTGTAAGATTTATTTTATGTACACTCTTGTAACTCTGTAGAATTGTGAATATTAATAAACTTAACTTATTCAAATATCTGTAATTTTCTGTATCGGTTGAACTATGTCGCGGATATTTAAAGTTTAAAAATCTTTTGTTAAAAGTGTAACCAAAAAATTTATTCGAAAAATCGAAATATAAGAAGCTGATATATTTTAGTAACAAAGAAAAGTTATATTTTTAAATTTTGGTTTAAAAATATTCTGAACAGAAAAATTTGATACATATAAAATTTTTAATTTACTAGCAAGCTTCACGAACTTTATTCTCGCGCTTTATTTTAAGAAATTAGGTTTAAGATTTATAAGAGATAGGATTAATTATAAGATTAATTCATTAATTTAATTATAAGATTAATTACTATTTATAAGAGATAAGATTTTATTTGGTTTTAGATATAATGACTCAAAATTTTGAATTGCTATTTCTCGAAGAACTAAAATCGTATTTAGATTATTCAAAACGGATTCTGTAGCAGATGACTAGTACTCGTAATACGACTGATCAAACGATTAAAACAAAATTTGATCTGGCTGTAAACATATATCGAAATATTTAGAGTGAGCGATATCTTACAATCCTGACGTATACTTCATAAACTGAGTTCATATTCGGCTTCTACATCGGAATATCATAGTAATATTCTAGTCTATCGCGCAAACCACTTTTTTATTTTGTATGATCCTGTGTTATATTAACCATTAGATACTTTCATCTCATTCATTTATTAATTTTATAAAAAATCGTTTTTACGAGAAAATAAAGAAAATATAAATACAAATCGAAACCAAAAACAGAAAAGATACTAAATCAAGATCTCAAGGTATTCCAAAAATACCACAAAAAATCAAACCACACCACTCCTTCATTCCTTCATCCTTCAGTGAAATAAAATTCTTTTATACCACTCTAACCTCAAAATCACAACTTTGATATGATTTTTCGGCGCTCGTGGTATAAAATACCGTTCGAAACTAGTGCGTAAATCGATTATTTAGGTGGTGTGACTTTTTCGCACTCGCTTCGCTCGTGCAAAAAGTCACACCAGCTAAATAATCGACTTCCCCACCCGTGTCGAAATGTACTATAAAGTGGAACTGACTCTTCTCGATACACCATGTGTCAACCGCTTCTTCTATTCATCACCGCCGTCGTCACCCTTCCCACGCGAAAATTTATTCAACGTTCTATTAAATATACACATTTATCCTACGACTAAAATTCGGCTAAAAAATTATCGTCGGACGACGGCTCTATTATTCTTAGAGGGTCATATGTTTATTAGCCCGCCTATGCGCGCAAATTATGCGCTTCTCATATTAGAACAAAGAGAGAGAGAGAGGGAGAGAGAGAGACCCTGGTAGAAAATTAACCATAAGTTGGCCAGAATATGGCTAATCATATGTTGGCTAACCATATTCTGGCCAACTTATGGTTAATTTTCTACCAGGGGAGAGAGAGAGAGAGAGAGAGAGAGAGAGAGAGAGAGCAGAAGCATATCTGCCTTCCACCTCGTCCTTGGTCATTCGTCATTGGGTCTGTACATAGTATTTCCCTTGCGCGAGGAAATTGTGAAATGGGAAGAAATCAAACGATTGTTCGGTGAGGAGAATGCGGAGGCCGGAAATGTAAAATAAACGGTCAGGAGTGTCTGTGTGCACAAAGACGTTGTTGGTTTGAGTAAATGCCAGAAAGGAAGATCTCTTCGAGTGAGATGAAATTTTTCGGACAAGCTGTTGGCATTTATTCTTGGGGAAAAATTTCTTGTTTCACTCTTTTCTAAGTTTTGTCTTATTTGAGTTTGATAACTTGGAAAATTGAAAATGCCTTTAACGTTGAATTTAACAAATAAAATGATGTGTTAAAATTGGATGCTTGTTCTTTCTTTATATTTTCTGTAATTGAAATACTCACTATGTAAATTATTCTATAATTTACTGACGATAATAATTAATAACTGAAACATCTTAATTAATGTGGCATTGTTTTTGTTTACATTCATTACTTACTCTGTAAATAGTTTCGTAAGATTTCTACAGAAACAAAACAGATTCAAAACAACATCACTCACTCCCAAATATTTACACAACAATCCTGCGCCTATATCCATTCCCTTCAAACGTTTCTATTTCCTTCTCAAAATCAGTCATTTGCAATTCGCACGTCACGCAGTTTCGATCATTTGTTCACAAATCTTCATTCAATACCCAAAAAAATGATGGAGCTAGACTCCGAAAGAATATCCTCACTCATACCACCTTACTGGGACATTGACTATATCTTCACAATTTTCGTAGTATTCACACTCCTCTACGTGGCATTGGAGGGCCTCATCTACGCCATCTTCGGTGACGTCCATCCTATCTTCTTGACATACACGAATTTAGCAGAATTCTGTCGCGACCTATACGGAAAATTTCCAGACGCATGTATAATTCCGTTCCGCTACTTACGTCGACCAGCGTTTCTGATACGCGATTCACAAATGATCAGCCAGGTACTGGATTCAACGAGTAATTTCAAAGCCTTTATTCTACCGCATAAACGGGTTGATCCGCTCCTATTCAAGTGTTCGCCATTCGCTATCGACTTCAGCTACTGCACGCTTCCGGTCTTGGATGACGTAATGATGAGGCATGCGTTCCATGATGTGTTTGACATCGCGAAAATTATGCACTTCCAGTTTTGGGATATGCTGCAGGATAACGTCCACCCGACCTTCAATCTGAAAGAGGTCACTAGGGAATTCGTGGAGAGTGCCTTAAAATCCGTGGGCTTAGGTATTAATGACGGGTGTACCGACCCTTCTATCGGTTTCAGGAATGCCGTGAAAATCTGCCGTAACATCGAGAACATCTTCAGACCTACCAAGGTGAACCGGAGTTGCCAGATGATCAATTTATACGCACCTCGATGTGTATCCTGGACCTTAAATTGGGCGCTCGTTTCCAGGAGATTGGCCCGCAATATCCACCATCATATAAAATGGATGCTAGTCGAGGAGACGAAGCAGTGCGTCGAACAAAGAAACTCCATAATTCACTGGGTAGCTAGATCGATGGGGGAAAACGTTGACCCGAAATTAGTGACTCAACAAGTATTTGCCTTTCTCGTGGAGTCATACGTGTTCCTCAACGTCGTCGGCAGTTTCGCCCTCTTCCGCCTAGCCCACAATCCCGAGGTCCAGCGGCGAGCAAGATTACAGGTAATCGAGGAGCTCGAACTAAACGACGAGTTGTGGGATCTGAAAACCCTAGAGCGCATGACATATCTGGACAAGATCATCGAGGAGACCATTAGGATGAATCCACCTGTAGGTTGCTTTACACGTGTTTGCACTAAACGCATAGTTCTTACCAACGATGTGACGAGCTACAGCATCCACAAAGGTGACCTAGTTTTTGTATCCAGCGAAGGTGTACACATGGATCCAAGGTACTGGACAGATCCGGAGGTCTTCAATCCCGATAGGTTTACACCAGGGGCAAGACGGAACGGCCAGGGTGTTTACATTCCGTTCGATGGATCGTACGCGGGTAGGTTCTACCGGATGGCCCTAAAAATGATGCTCGCAACGATGCTGCTGGTAGGGAATATCGTTCCAGATCCCAAGACACCGAATAACGTGGAGATTGACAGATTGTCCTATGTGACGAAAGTGAAAGGCAGATTTGGTTTTGGACTAGAACCGATACGTGAGGAAGATTTTGATAATGTATGATTGCTGATGCAATATGGATAAAGTTGACTTGTGAATATTATTTATGTTATATATTATATTTACGAACATGATGACGGATTACTGATAGATACAAAAACTTTGAAAAATATTGAAATGATCTTATCGATGTAATTTCATAAAACGATAGCATAACTTAAACAGACTCAATAGTTTCTTCCTTATGTAATATTTAATAACTAACCATCATTAGTGGGTTGAGAAAAAATAATTAAAGAAAAAAAAGTTTAAAAAATATAAAAAGGTTATGTACAATTTCGTAAACTTTAGCAAAAAGAAAAACGCTTAACTACCGAACGGTGTTAGTGTAATCACGATTACCAATGTAAAATTTATTTTATGAACTTATAGACTCTTGTAACTCTTTGTGAAATTGTAAATATTAATAAATTTTACTTGTTGAAATACCTGTAATTTTCACATCTTTTCATTACCTTCTACACATTTATCCGATTAAATATCAACATAGATAAACATTCAGCACATCATTATTCCATTTTGTACATTTCGCGCGGTTTGAACCATTACGAATTCAAAACATTTTAACCTAACCCTCATAAAACATGACGTCGCAGAAATGTTCCTCCTACATAATGCATGCCACGTAAAGCATAATTACTCGTAATAAACGACTCTTAGCCCGTGTCGTCCATTAAACATTCAAATATATTTCATAACCGTAGGTGCGCACGCGTTCAACCCCTTCCTCCATATACTTACCTGACGCCGCGGCTCTCTCGCTCTCTCGTCAATAATTCACGAACGACGTGCGCATCATTGTATTGATTACGGGCAGTATAGTGAGCCAACCGAACTTCTGTCCGTTACATTTTCCAGCCTCGATAAATAACGCGTACCCTATATAAATTACGCATCCTCGGAAAGACGTTGCTACTGCTACTACTCGCGCTGTAAAACCGAAATACATGTATAATCCGAGAGTAGAGAGAGAGAGAGAGACCCTTTCACGCTCTCTTCGTCACACGAGATCTCGAAATCTCAGCTCGCCGGACAATTTATTTATTTAAACCTCTCCTCTCTCTCTCTCTCTCTCTCTCTCTCTCTCTCTCTCTCTCTCTCTCTCTCTCTCTCTCTCTCTCTCTCCCTCTCTCTCTCTTCCATCTTCTTTCGTACGTTACGTCCAAAGGGTCCGTTCTCTCTCTCTCTTTCTCTCTCACTCTGCCACACACAAAGCTCGTTTCTCCTCTCTCTCTCTCTCTCTCTCTCTCTCTCTCTCTCTCTCTCTCTCTCTCTCTCTCTCTCTCTCTCCTATTTAAAATTCATCCGGCTTCCCATGTGCTCTCCGGCGCACAAAAGCGAGAGCGCGCGATTCATTTCCCTGTTGGCTCCACCCGGTCGTATATGAGCGCGCGACATATGTGTGCGCGCATTATGCAAGGGAGGAGTTGGGAGGGGGGAGAGCGGTCACTATTGGTTTTTCGCCTTTCCCGCGCATAATTATACGCGAGCGCCGAGGGGTGAGTTTTCGGTTGCCCGAGGATGATGGACTTTTGGAGAGAGAGAGAGAGAGAGAGAGAGTCACGCGAGTTAGAGAGGTTTGCGCGGGGAATTGATTGAGAGAGAGAGAAAGAGGGGGGAGAGGATGTGATTGGTATTGGGGGCTGGCTGAGGACGGTGATATTTGATAGCGATTTGAGTGGGAATTTGAATGGATATACGGCGTTATTGGTGAGAAAGCGAGTGAAACGCGCGTTTTTCGGGAGAATAAAGTATGCATCGATTTTGGTAGTTTGATACTTGGGTCGGGTGGATGGTATATAGGTGGGAAAGGCTGTTTCGGATGTAATGTTTTTGTTCTTCATTTATAACTATCGCGTTTCAGAATTTAATTATATTTTTTATAGAAATTCTAAGTACCTAGCAAACAAGAACAAATTTGCTATTATTATTACACGTTTTAAGATAAAATAAAACGAATTCCTTCACCCTTGTTCAAATTTTATTCAAATATAGTATTATTAGTGAGAAATAATAGATTTTCCTTATAATATAAAGGAATAAAATAATAATCTGCAAATAAGCGATATCTACGATGGGTATTAAAATTAAGAACCGATAAAACGCATTATTATATCAATCGCCGCTAACACCGATCCCCCCGGCGGCAATTTGCCAACCAATTCATCCTTCGACTCGCTAAAAACCCCTTTACAACGATCAACCGGCGCCTGGCGCACTTGCGAAACCTTTCACCACGAAAATTACCCCGACCTCTTATTCCTTCACCGAATAATTACACACTCCTCTTTCCTCTCCTCTCCTTAACATCTCCATCAGCGCTCTTTCCGATCCAAATCCCTCCCTCTCCCACGACGACGACGACTTCATCTCGAGGAAATAAAATACCTAACCGGCATCAATTTACCGCCGTACCTATATATATATATATATATATATACACGCGGATTGAGCCGTATACAGCCCCGTGTAATTACCGGGCACGCGTGCGGGCACAGGTGCGCGAGCGGTCCAATAAATCCGGGACGCGGCGAATATCGGCAGAGGTTCAATTAAGACGCGCGGGGGTTGGTATATAGTTGTACATGGTACTGCGCGTAACTGGATTTATAGGAGGAGAAAGAGGAATGTAAGAAGAAGGAAGAGAGAGAGAGAGAGAGAGGAGAGCTACCGAGAGAGCTGGATTGGATTGCGGGTTGGTGAGAGGCTGTTGAAATGTGATTTGCTGCGGTTGTAAGTGGGTTGCGCCGCGCGCAGGATTGTGTTTTACGTGCGTGTTTAAAAATGTCGGTGGGTGATTTGATACGGGAATAAAGTATTTTGTTAAATGGAAGCTTTTTTGTCTTTGTTTGTAAAATAGTTTTTCTTATTCTCAATTCATTTTTTATGAAAGAAAGGATGAGAATTTCCGTATACTGATAACTGATTGCGAGTAGAGAATGGAAAACTTAAATGTTCAATTGCGTATAAGAAAAAATGAGAAACTATAAAATTATTATACCTATAGGCAAAAATAACCAAAATTATTAATTCACATCATAAACACTACTACATTTCGTACATAAGAAAAATACGTAAATGTAAATAAATCAGTGCTTTAAATATATAAAGAACCATAATTATCTATTACGTTATATCCGAATCAATACAAAGACCGTCAATATTCTATTATACACTATACACGGCCGCAGACCATAAAACAAATTCAAAATCAAACATCCAAATTGCAAACCTATACCAAACAAAACCTTTCAACAACCCTATACCCATCAATCCTCCCCCAAACAAACTGCCCGACTCTAAACCTCCATTCACCCTCCTCCCTCCGCCCTGCAATTAGCACGGCTCTTGGACCTCTCATTGGCGCCGTTCTCTTAATTAATCGACATGCAAGAACCGAATCAGCCCTCCTCTCTCTCATTCCACCACAAAAAAACAAACTGCAAGAGCGGCGCGTATACATATACACAGAGCGCCGGAAATAAAAGAAAACGAGAGGAGAGAGCGCCGAGAGGCACGAGCAGCCTGTTGCTTCCTCTCTCTCTCTCTCTCTCTCTTTCTCTACACGGAGGAGACAAAGCTATATACGCGTGGCGCGCGCCGTTTATCACTCTACGCCCCCGGAAGGAAGCGAGTAGAGAGAAGAGAGAAGAGTACGTGCGAGTATGTGGGTATACGTATAAAGAGACGAGGATTCTTATCCCAGTTCCGGAGGGTGGAGGAGAGAAGGTTTAGAGTTGTATTGGGTGGCGGCGGGAGCGTTTTCTCTTTTTTTTCGCTTTATTTTTCGTGGGAAGGAGAGAGAGAGAGAGAGAGGCGGGAGGTTTAGACTAAGAATGAGAGAAAGCGATCGTATAAGAGGGACTTAGAGGATCTGATTTTGGGATCGCTTGCGGTTGGTTGTTTTTCGAGTGATTATAGGGCGATGTTGATGGCGAGTCTTTAACTTGTAATTGTAAATTGAAATATATTCTTTTTAATTTGTATGATTTTAATCACATTCTTAATATTCTTGGTAAATTGAATTTCAGAGCGATTTTAATTTACGATACTAATACAACGTGAAGTAAACACAGAACGATATCGGTAAAGATACTTTATCAGTGCACAACTTACTTTTCAAACATTTTGTACATGCACATGCACGATCATATTAGATAGTAACACTATAAAAAGACTCATTTCCACTTCAAATAATAACGAGCCAACACTGTCACGACACTCGGATTGAAAGCCTTTCTTGCGAGCACTCCTCGTCCTAGTTGCTCCACGGCCACCAGAAATACCTCCCGTAGGTGCACGTGCAGGCTCCGTTTATGCACTCCACTCTACCGTCGACGTAACAGGTGTTACTGCGACCTCGCCAGCAGTCCACGGAGCTGTAGCAGTAATAATTGTAGCCGGTGACTACTTCTGTCGAATAAACCAGTAGATTAATCGAAAAATCATATTTTCTCCATATCTTTACGTCAATACGCACCGCGAAGAGTAATAGCTTTCTACTTTGTAGTTACTCGTCGAGTGCCGATGAGCACCGAAGGTGAACAACTTAGTGTTCGTAGATATATAGAAAGTATAATAGTCGTGACGATGCTTCTTTATCGGTCGAACTGCCAATGACGTACGTAATATTATATTTAATTGGGCATTTGTGTATGGTAAGATAAATGTCAAAAAATTCCTAAAAGAGAGTGGCATTCTTTTTTTTTGACTTAAATTAAAGAAGAGATGTTCAAATTTATTTTTATGAAAATGTGCTGAGATTCATAATTTCGTATTCGATTCATGTTTGTTTATAGGTGAAAATATATATAGGTGAAAATTCGCGCGTAATGACTCTCCCGCCCCCTTTTTCACGCGATTTCCATTGTTCATAAGTCTTTATATCGAAGTCGATCCTAGCGTTGCCTGTCTTCTTATAAGCACGTTATAAAACTGCGCTTCCCTCAGTTTAATTCTCGTCTTTGTATAATTCATCTAAATGCACGGCATCTTATCATACGTAAATGGAATGAACGTTAGCAGCTTATGTATCAAAAAGTGAGCGGGTTTCCCGTTTATTCTACTCCATACACATACATTTCCCTAATAGATTCGCTATCTCGCCACAACGATATTAATTAACAAATATTTATCATAACTAACAAGGAAAATTTTGCTTCTTCGTACAGAAAAAAACTTTTATTTAATAATGACAAGATAATTTTATTTATCGTTTGATCGAGTCAGTTATCTAATAACCATTTTATCTTTAAAGAAAGCGGAATAGCAAACAATAATAATTTTAATGCACAAGAGTACATTCACTCAAATTAAAAAATTTTACAATAAACAAATATTATGAAAAAAAATTACTAAGCTTATATATACATCAAACAAAATTCTCGCTATACCCCTATATTATAGCCACATAATTCCGACCCGAATATACCATTAAAATACGTAAACGCGAACGCCGTCCACCGCCACTCAACCATCTCTCCGCATGCATCCTCCTTCACACTCCATCCCCCCACACTTGCCCATATGCATCTCTTACTGTACAACTACCTACTTACCCTTCGCGTCGTATTTTCCCCCGAAAATAGCCGAAAAAGCCATCAGCTGCTTACATCACATCACGATATCGCTTTACGGGCCCCGCGAGGGTTTATCGCAGATGGCCGCGTGCATATAGGAAACGTCAAATTAACCGGCCACATGCGCGATTTCCAACGACGCCCGTACGTGTGAGAGAAAAAAAAGAGGTGACGCGTTTTTTTCGGGACGCTTGGTTTCGGAAAACAGGAGAAAACGTCATAGAGAGAGGACGCGTGGAGAAAAAAAGAGAGCCGTGGGTACGGGCTGAAACGCGGCCCGGTATGTGATTTATCGAGAGGACGTTACAGGGAGTGAGAGTAAAAAAGAGTTCATTATGGTAATTGATTTATGGCTAAGGAGTTGCTCGAGGAGGTTAAAAGGATGACGTATGGTGAACATTATTTCCGAGGCTCGCGTCTGCGCGCGGGTGTCGTTATAGATATACCGGAGCACTTGTTCGTCATGTGAAGGAGGAGGGTATGAACGTTTATTTAAACTGACTTGTTTAATGAGCTGTTGTAGGTGTTTATTGATGTAGGAGAGTCTAAATGTCGAATAAATCTTTAAAATGCGTGTGATACATATATAGATGTAGAGAATCGTTTAGTAAGTATAAATTTTAGGCAAATTGTGAACTATAAAAGTTTTTCTGTTGCAAAATTATACAGCCAGTAAAATTTAACAAAGAAATGATATACTCTCTGAAGTCGAATTAGTGAAAAAACCTCTCTAAACATTAGTGAAAATTGCTCCGTCGTAGAATTATAGTGAATAATCACGAATAAAATATTGGTTTTTCCACTAATTTAACTTTAGAAATTAAAAGTGTTTTAGACTCTGTGAAATTTTACGTAATAATATTATCAGCCTTTGCCACAGACATCATTAACAAAAGTATAACAATCAATTATCATCCACGACAATGCGGCACGCACTCGCACGCTATACGATAAATAAAGCAATAACAATAACCCCCTCCCAGCGTCACCCCAAAGCTACCTCGGCCATAAAATATTTCATTTTGATTGAGAAAAGTAGGCGCGCACATGTGCTCGCACAATCCCAAAAAAAGCATCTCCCTCTCCACACACATATCCTAACGGATTCGCCTCTCCTTTTCGGTCAAACTCTTACGCGCAGCCGACCATCGTCCACCTCTCTCTCTCGCCTTTTACATCTTTTTTTTCCTTCCTTTCTCCTTCGCCCGATCGCCTAACTCTCCCCTCTCTCAGCAAGAAAAAAAAAACACTTCCAAACCGACGCGAAAATGGAAACAACAACGTTCCGAGTGGAGCTGGGCGCACACGTGTGTGTCCGGCCTTTGTGTCCAGCATCTGCCGCGAGTGTAGAGCATGAAAGAGAGGATAGGAAAGATCAAGGAGAGAGAAAAAAGTCGAAATCCGCGCGCACGCGCTTGGCACGCGTCTGAATTTTAGAGCTAGCGCCGACGCCGGCTGTGTATTATATACATAGAGTTTTCCCCGTGCGCGCGTGCTAACCGTCGGTCAGTTAAGTTTTTTTTTCTCTGCTCGAATGTTTTTTAGCATCGCCTTAATTTTCACGCGTGCCCTTTTATCTCGGGGGCTGCGAAGCCGTTGGGCTAACGGTTGGGATGCTGCCGCTGCTATATATACCTGCTACGTTGAGATTATTAATCTTGGCGGAAAATTAGTAACGGGCCGCGCGGACGGTCAGTGGCTGAGCTACCGATGCGCATGACGAAGGAGAATTAACGGTTGAATTCGAGGATATTGCGGGATTGATTGTGCGCGAGGCTTTTTCAATATAGGCGAAAATGAGTGGTCGAGAATTTTAGTACAATAAAAGCTTTAATTAATAGACGAATTTTAATATTATAGGTATAATAGACTAAATTTCAGCAATCCATATGATACAACGGATCCTAGAAAGTATATACGGAAAACCCTTTCCATCCCGCATAAACCTTTTATCACGCCCCCTTCCACTCGCCAACCCTACATATCCGCACCTCCACCTCTTTCACATCAGCCCCAACCCCTTTTCCAAAAAAAAACCCTTACCCATCCTCTCACGTACGTATAAAAATGGAACCTTCGACGCGCCACCCTCATCCACACGTACGAAAAATGGCGTCATAAAGCGGCAGAAATCGATGAAGGGTTGCCGCGGTCGCTCGCTCATAATAGGGGACCCTTTTGTCAGCCGCGCGGCAGCGGCGGAAATTTCACCCTTCCCCACGCCTCCAGCCAATCACGGCGAGAGAGCTAACCCTTTGGTGGTGGTTACTGGATCGATGAGCAAAAAGAAGGGGTGGGGAGGAGACAACAAAGAGGTGAATCGCCATTGTTGCGCGGATATATCGATCGCGCGCGGCGATGAAATGTTTGTTAATAATGTGGAGAGCGAGTGAATTTTTTCGCTGGTTCATGCGGAGGTGAGGACGAGGAGATATTGTATGCGAATGCGGGTGAGGAAGTAGAGTGAGGAGGTGGAGGAAAGGAAAGGGTGGCGAATGAGGGGAATGGAATTGAATTTCATGGTTGTGAAAGGGAGTACTGTGATGATTAAAATTGACAATATGTGGAAAACGTGTAAGTGTTTTTTCTTTTTTTTTTTTAAACATGCGCCTGCACATTCATTACTAACTAACCGAAAAATCCTATAACTAACAAAAAAAAATTATACTTCTTTATATGCCAATCACGGAACAAAGAAATTACAATAATATTTCCAACAATTATACACTATCCGACCAACCGCTTCTTTAAACCAACACAGCTCCCCGTTCGATCACCAAACAAATCGATAATATAGACTGCCACCTCCGCTCGTCTATCACCGCTTTAAATAATTAACACTACACCGTGTACGTACCGCACCTCGACCACACACGCTGATTCCTGGTATAAAACTCCTCGCCTCTCGCTTCGCATAACCATCATTATCAATACTTGAGCGACGACCGCACAAACTTTCTTTCTATCTTCGCGATTTTTAATCGCCGCGGACGACGGGAGTAAGTATAAATCAACATGATGGCGAATCGGCCGATTCATTATTCAGCCGGACGGCAATTTGCGCGAGAGTCGTGAAAAAATTTAGCGACGAGCAAAGTTTTAACGCGACATTATAAATCATGGGAGGGTCGGTGTGTAAAAAGTTCTGTGAGTGTTCGTTTTTTTCATTTTGCATTTTATTGCGCTAATTTTTTATATCATGTTGGTTAATTATGTAACGGTGTTTGTTTGTGCTATATAGTCGTTGCGGTTGGGGTGTTTGTCGAGAGAAACTTAGTTTGCTTAGTGCTTTGTTGTTGAGGGAGGACAAGTGAGTTGCATTATTTAATTTTCAGTTACTCAAACGAAATGGGAACCGTAAGTCTGTTATATATAAAAGTTGTCGAAAACATTTAAAATTAGATCAACAGTGCGGGAGATAGATTCTTTACATTCCCGATATAAAGCTTGCCAAAGAGAAATATATAAAAATAAACCAAACAATCAACCAACTAAGTCAACATTTTTTTCCACCTCCCAACCTTCCACCCCCCCCCCCCCCCATTGAACCTAAAAATTTTCCTTCGAAACAAAGTGCAACCATTAAATATTTCTCCCGCGAAGCTCGCTACTGAATTCTTCATCAGACCTTAACCCTCTGCGCTTCTTCTTCTCTCTCTCCCCGACGCTTTTTCATCCACCCCCGCATTATCTCGTCGCCGGTCTTTTATGCCTTCTCGAGATCTCACGCTCTCCCTGTCTTCTCGCCCGCGGGGAGAGTAACGAGGGAATACATACTTGATGCCACGCCGCCGCCGCGTAATTGCGTCGCGATCCTGCGAGAGAAAAAATGACGCGGTAGAGACAAAGGGGCGGGCAGAAGAGATGAAATTAAGGGGGAGGGGGAGGCAAGGGAGGATTAGAATTTGGTGGTGAATAATTGATCGTGGTGAGAGTATTTTGAGATTTTTGGGAGCTTTCGGGATTGGATTGTCGGTTGGAGATACTTCTAAGAGATGCGAGGATAGATTTTGCATCTGTTAATATCGTTTGTGAAATGATTGATAATCCCTTTTAAAAGACTGCAAGAAAACTTTAAGTGCAGAAGTATAAACAATAAATACTACAAAAGAAATTTATGAAACTTTTGTGGATGTATCTAATACTCCTAAACCGAAAAACTCACTGTTGTCTTTTCGATTTCAAAACGATTCGGACAAACTCTGTACTGAAATTCTTTCATTCTATAAAATTAAAATCATCATTGTTATATAAGAATAAAACTGAAAAAAAAGAAAAACAGAAATGCATCGTGAATCGCGCTGTAACTTTAACGACAACCAAAATGCGTCAACATCAATGTAATTTCATAATCACACCCTGTCGACTCCCAAAAACCCCGTCATCCAGCGTTACGCAACAACCCAAAAAACATAACGACCACCGCAAAATATCACTGATCGCGCACCGATCGCTTCTCGAATTTATACCCCAGCAATTTTCGATCCTTTTTATTCTCCATCTCCTTCCACTGCCAAACTCTCTCTCTCTCTCTCTCTGTCTCTTCCTCCCCTCGAATCATGCCGAGCTCGCGCGCCGCTTTTAAGTTTAAAGCCGCGGGCAGCGTCAATTATTCAGAGGGCGCACGCGGCAGGCGACGGAGACCTTTTTAGCCGCTCGCAATTTTCGTCGTCGCCCCCCTCGCGCGCGCGTCGCGTCAGCACTTTCTCGCGCGGCGCCCTTATCGCTTTGATTAGCCGGAGGTTCGTGTGTACGGGAATTTTTTTAAGGATAATGCCGAGGTGAGCCTGTCGCAGCGTCTTCCCGCGTTTAATTTTAAGGGCGGAGAGAGGGAGGAGAGGGATTCTTTTTTTGATGATTCGGGAGATCGTCGTGAAGTGGCTGGGGTTATTGAAAGTATGTGTGTGGGTGGTTGATGGGGGGATGGATTGAATTTTGGTGATATACTGAGAGGTTTTTATTGTTTATTTTGGGGTGTATTAATGGCGAAACGATGTAATTGAGAGAAATAGAAAATTTAACAAAGTCACAAGGATTTATTATTAAATCACTTGTTATTTAGAATAGTCTATTGTTTACTGCTTTTAAATTCCGGTGCTACACGGAGAAAAGAAAATCTTTACATTAAAGGAACGTCATTAACTATTATAAACGAACGGACGTTTGGATACGGATAAACGAATGTTCTTTAACAGCTAAATAATATTTCCTAATAGTTAAGAAACCATGTCTTTGAAATTGTAGAAAATTTGAACAAATGACCTGCGTCTTAACTGTTAAGAAATATTACTTAATTATTAAGAAATATTGTTAACTACTGAGAAATATATACTTTGGTACAAATAACATCAGGATTTTATAGTTAGAAAAGTATACTTTTAATGTAAAGATTTTCTTTTCTCTGTGTAAATTATATGTAAGAAAATATATAACTTTAACAAAGATACAATATAACTAAACAATTATAAAAAATTTTTAAATTCTTCTCGGCAAATTTTATCGCGAGATATGAGTCACTTAAATTTACACGCGACCTAGAAACTATACGAGCAGACATAGTTTACATGCTAATCATCGTATAATATACTTCCATCAACATCCTAATTTACAAAACGATTTACCGATCTATATAACCTATAACACCCACTATCCCTGCGATTGTCCCTCGATCACTGCCACTTTATCCAATTCCTTACACCTCCTCTCTGTCTCTCTCTCTTTCTCCCTCTTTCTCTTCCTCTCTCTCTTTGTCACATAAACACAAACTGCGAAAAGCCCAAGCGGAGCCATAATTTACAACAAAAACAGCACTCCGGCACTGGCGCAATATACCCCCAACCAATCCCCCATCTCACCTCTCTATGTATACCCGCACACACACACACACACACACACACACACACACACACACACACACACACACACACATATATATATATATATATATACGCCATCACTCTGTACGCTCCAGCCTATATACGCGTACTCCCCCATCGCCGCATCTCGCCCCCTCTCCGGTCACCGCATCGCTCCGTCGAGAAAACGAGAAAAGCGGCCGCGCGAAAAGGGGAAAAGCGAGAAACGAAGCGAGGGACACATACATCCACTCATATAGGCACGGGACCCTTCTTCATCGTTCCGCCATAATTTCCACGAGCGAGATAAGCCACGCGCGTCCGAGGGTCCGCGCGCGCTCGGCTGATTGAGAGAGAAAGGCGAGATAAGGGGGAAAGAAGAGAGCGAGAGAGAGACGGTGTAATGAAGAAGGGGAGATGAGGGAATGCCCCGTCCGTGTGTGTGCGGTGAAAATATTTTCCGTGGATCATTATTTTTTTTTTGCCATACAGTGTGTAGGTGGGGTAGGGGGTGCCAGAGATGATGGGTTTTTCGGTACAAGGGTGTGTGGATGTGATCCGAGATGATTTTTGGGAGAAAGAGAGGAAAAAGTCAAGGTTGGATGCGTGGGCGATGCCGAAAGTTGTAGTGTAATAGGTGCAGGCTGGAGGAGGGAATATGGCGCTGTAATGCGAGTTGCGCTTATATGTTATGGCGTAAAAGTTGGAGAGTAATAGTTGTGGGGAAAGGGCTCGGGGGTACTTGGAAAAGGTGATTACGCTTGGGTTGAGGAGAAATTGCGCTATATGCAATCACATTATATCGATCGAATGATTATTCCTTTTGGTCTTGTGTTTTAGCGAGAATGGATGTGAAAATATAGCAATCGTCAGTTATTGTTCTGTTATTCTTATATATTAAATAATGATGCTGTCTTGTTCAATAATGAAGGTCCATATATACATAAAGAATTAAATAAAGTAAATGTATATTTAACATCTTATTTGTTCCCATACCTAAATAATGTGTAAAACCTTTGATGAAAAGGCACATGACGCATACATACAAATACTTATATTTCCTATACAAAGAAAAAATAAAATTTTCACGCATATAAACTCTGCAGAAATCTTATACCTCAACCGTTTGGTCAAAAATCAAGGTTCTTCATTTTTTAATTTCAAAAAATATCCCAACCCACACCGAGCGTCCACCCCGCTCCACGACTTGAACTCCACCCCATGCGAAGCCTTACGTGTTCTCCTTTGTCCCCGCGCCAACCGCCCAGCGTTCTCCACCCCTAAAAAACCCCATTGCATCGCGTCGCATCCATATCCTGCGAAGAAAGCGCGCCCTCCGCGCGTCTCGAAAGAAAGGCCAGCCAACCAACTGACCGACCAGTTCTTCCCCCCCGTAGCGTCCCTCTCTCTCCCTGGTCGGACGACGCAACCCTATACACGCGCGCGCGCAAAAAAGCAGCAGCAACACGCACGCACGAAGGGTGGCAACCCCATCATCGTCGCGTCCCCCTGCGTATAACGTATATACACGCGGCGGAGTGAGTATTAACGCTGACCCGATGCGCCATTGGCCGGCAGGCCGCGGAGAGAGTCGGAGATCAATAAATCGCCGAGGCTCTTATAGTCCCGGGGAGGGTGCGAGAGCGCGCGTGCATCGGACGGATGTGTATAGGGGGTGGCAGAGTGTGTGTGTGTGTAAGGGTGAAAAAGAAAATGGTGCGGTGGGAGCGACGGGGCTGGATGGATTGTGGGTGCGGGAGAATGAGAGAGTTGGGTGAGGGATGTGGCGAAGGATGCCTTTTTTCTTCTTTTTGGGAGGGAGTGGAGAATGGGGAGGTTGACTGTTGATTTTCGCGGTTGTGAGAGTAAAATCACGAGAGAAGCGGACGTACCTTGGAGATCTGAAAATGTGTGGTGACTTTTGTATAAGAAAGAATGGATGTATATAGTCGGATATGTCCGAAAATGTCGTAAATGTGTATTGCGATATATAAACGATCTTAATTCGATAAAAGACTATCACACACTATTAACATATTAAATTTCATGCAAACGTACGACGATAGTTTATGTTCGTTTACGCGAAAATTCGTGTAGGTGGATTGAATTTAACGTAAAATAAGTTCAATTTCATACTTTTGTGCATTAATTTATTTTTGTTACAAATTCATTAAATTTAACGTATACTATTGTAATTTAAAAATGTATATTAAATTGACAGTCATTTTTTTTATAGCGTACTTTCTGTAAATAAAAATAAAGAAAGCCTTCTCTAATTCGAGTTCTCGATTATTCATTTTTTACTTAACATATAGTAACAAATATAATGTGTTCATCATACACGCAATCCTTCTTTTTTTTTTTTTTTTAATTTTTCCAAACGAATTTAAGACCGCAATAAGCTCAGAACCCCGTACACTATACACTTTCCTCATCGGCACATAAATTACTCCACCTCAATACCATCCTAATACACCATAGCACATCTTCGTCTCGAACCTCACCGTGAACTCGAAACTATCTCATCATTCCCATACTCGACCCACATCCTCTCCTCTCTCTTCACCGAAAAGTCATAACCACTTCTCGCGAACTCTCCCCACCGTCCCTCATTCTCTTCCCACACCTCGCAAGAGAATCGCGCGCATCAAGACGACGACAACGCAACCGAAGAAGAAAAGCCCCCGTTCTTCCCTCCGCCCCTTCTTCACCCGAAATCGATAACTACCTTCCTTCTTCTTCTTCTTCTCTCCCGCACTGCAGCAGCAGCAGCAACCCAAGGCACTAAATCAATCCGGACAAAAAAGCGCGAGAACATATCCGCCGCATCCCTTTGCCGCACGCAATTTTCGAGCGTCGCCGTCGTGGTCGTCTAAAAAGGAGAGCGAGCCCGTTGACAAAGCCTGTATATACACGGGGCCCGTGTATAAGCGATGATCGTTATGCGTATTCAAAGTGCGCGAGGGACTTACCTGACCCCCGGGCCATTGTGCGACCGGCCGTTTCTCGGAAAAACGAAGTCGGAGTGACGTGTGTACGTGTAGAACGGGGAGGTTTGGGATCATGCAAAAGTGGAGCAGGCGTGGGGCTGGTACGGGGATGGATGGGGGGTTCGGCGTATGTAGAAGAGATGGCTTTTGCTTCTTTGTTTAGGCGCAGATTTTAGGATTGTAAAAATGTTGTCGATGTGGCTCGTTTAAAACGCATATAAATCCCATTTGATGATGAACAAAATATCATTGTTACTTTTTTTACGTTACCAAAATTTTAGTAGATAATGTCATGCATATACACTGCACTGATAGAAAAGCGTGAAATTCAGTAAATTAAACACACAAATTCATTAAAACAAACTCACATAACTTGTAACTTCAAATTTATTGCAAGAACGCATTGTTTTTAATGCGTAGAACAATAAAAAATTTTTCAAAGAGATTCATAAATATAACGAAACGTTTGCTACCGCAATTTATTGTTCAGCAATAAAAGAAACAATATCTCTTGACATAGGGCAAGTTTTATCATATTGTGCATTTTTCAAGCATAACATTGATACTACTTTTCCCAAGTCCGAGGCACACAAAGGAACTGTACCTATACATATAACATATATAGGAAGAACTTCTCGAACACAAAATACGTCTACCTTTATCCGTAATTTGTATTGCGCGCAGAAGAGCTGCACGACGCGTATTAGAGCCTTTGCCGTTCTATAAATCAATATGCGCGTAAAAACGTACATAAAACTTTTTATGTACGTGACATACGCGACTCAAAAATACATACATATATCCATGTAATAAAAATCTTTTACGAACACGTCCGCATTCTTCCACTTCCTCCTTTACCTCCATTAAACTTCCTATAATAATGAAATCCCGGCGAAATCGATATTCCATATTTTCCCCGAAATCCCTCTTTCTCTCTCGATTACCTAATACCACGAAAACAAATGAAACCCAATCAACCCATTCATCACCCTTTCCCCGCCGATCAACAAACACATATATCTCCGCCGAAAAAACACAAACTCTCTTTTTTACATTACACTCGTCTTAAACTCGCGGTGTGTCCGGCTCCTCGCTCTTCCGGC
Source organism: Torymus aiolomorphi (assembly GCA_036365515.1). Lineage (NCBI taxonomy): Eukaryota > Metazoa > Arthropoda > Insecta > Hymenoptera > Torymidae > Torymus > Torymus aiolomorphi. The sequence goes on along the minus strand of CM070874.1, from coordinate 71,282,121 downwards.
TTTTAGCGGCCGATTCAATTCGGCCGGTCAAACATGACAAAAACGATGAGCGATCGTCGCGCGGAATCCCGACTGCGCGAACTTTTGTTTATACAGAAGCGCGCGTAGAATCCATCAATCAATATATGGCTGTATACGGAATGGAGCGCATATATGTCCGGCAACAAAAGTTGCCCAAATATAGCGCGCAAATATATACGTTTAATTTTCGGGGCTCCATTGGATGTTACGTGTGTGTATTTTTGGGATTAGTAGGTGTTTTACGCGCGCGCGCGCGTGGACGTGGAATTTGTAGGTGAGATGGCGAGTTGAATTGAAGCTGATGGTTTCTTGTGTTAGATTTCGCGCTGTGACGTCTTTGACAAACGTTTATAAAGTTGTGATTTTTTTTTCTCCGGGTTCGTGTATGCTCATACGTTTATAAAGGAACTGATCGTTTTCATTTCTTTGTACAAATAGTATAACAAACGTAAAAGTTTTGTTAAAATTAACGTTTATACATCAATTAAAAATATGAATATTTTACACGGTTAAGTTAATTAAATTAACGAATAAATGAATTATCCATAACAAAAATGCTTATTTATTTATTTATTAAGTGTTATTAAACGTTATTGAAGTGAATGAATTAAATTTAGACTTACATCAACAATTTTACTAATCGAATAAAAAATAAACTTTTTGCTCAAACTCGCTGTATCCCATATCGCACCGGCACAAAACTTTAATCCTATAACGATATCATTACAAAGGAAGACATAAAACTAATCCTCTCTCACACCTATATACCCGAGGACATCGACTCCAGCAGCCTCGATTTCCATCGCCTTACATAATTAAATCTAAGTCTTCTCAAAAACCTTCCTTCCTTCCACTCTCTCTCTCTTTCTCTAACCCACAAAAACAACTCACGGGCGACGTGTCGAATTCGTCCTCCGATTACGCGATTCCGAGGAGACACATCTCTCTGTACGATACGAGACGCCTTACAAGTCACTGAACGCCGCGCGGCGGCACATCTAGGACACGGGCTTCGTTCTTCGTTTTTTCTTCGCGCGTTAATTGGATATAGCGCAGGGCACCTGCGTCGTCTCCGCGCCAAGGAAAAAGATAAACAAGCCGCGGAAAAGCCGAGTGTGTGTGGAAGTGGAAGTGGAAGATTTACGCGCGTTTGCGCAGGTGGAGAGTATAGAGAGGAGTGTATGTAGGTGACGTAGTTCAGGTGCGAGGTGCTGGTTTTCTCGGTATGATTAGGAGTGAGGGAGATATGGGAGTGTTGGATGTAGGAGGTGAATTCGGCGTTGTTTAGTACTATCGTGGTTAATTGAAAGTATGATAGAGGTTGTTTAAAACTGTGATGATGGTGGACGAGAAAATGATTAATATATGGATGGCAATAAGTTACGTCGATATTAATTTGAGGAAAAATTATTTATCTTCGATGAATAAACAGGGAGTAGTAGAGATTATTTAAAAATAAGGAACACGAGAAAATACCATATTTTATGAAAATGATATAACGCAGTTAATCGAGTTAAACGTAAATAAATACAGCTATAAACTTTCTGATAAAGTTGCAATTGAAAATTCCTTTTTGTTAATTTGTAGAAAGATCATATTAAGAAATCGAAATATACATCAAAAATAACATTTGTTTATCGATGTATGGTCAATATATGAGTAATTCCTGGGAAATTTCCCTTTTACGTCGCCAAAAAAAATGAAATTTTTTTTTAAATGCACACTTACCACACAAGGTTTTTCTCATTTCTTGAACCTTACAGAACGTGAAAAAACGTGTGTTCCAAGCCGATTGAGTGGTATCATTTTTTTACAGCACTTTTAATTTTTCTTATGGAAATTTAACATGGGAAAAATGGGTGGAAAATTGTCATTGATGATGAACCAATAACAAGCTATTGAAGAGGCCAAACCAAATTCCACAAAAAAAGCGATTAAAGTTGAAGAATAGAGCTTTAATTTGAGATGAGAATCATTAAAATCGGTCGATTCTGTGCAAAGCTAGGTGAATTTGAAAATGGCGAATAATGACGAAAATGAGCGATTTTTTTTCAAACCCACGTAATTCTTCAAATTTTTGTCATTTTTCGCCATTTTCAAATTCACATAGCTTTGCACCGAATCGACTGATTTTAACGATTGCCCTCTCAAATTAAAGCTCTATTCTTCAACTTTAATCGCTTTTTTTGTGGAATTTGGTTTGGCCTCTTCAATAGCTTGTTATTGGTTCGTCATCAATGACAACTTTTCACCCATTTTTCCCATGTTAAATTTCCATAAGAAAAATTAAAAGTGCTGTAAAAAAATGATACCACTCAATCGGCTTGGAACACACGTTTTTTCACGTTCTGTAAGGTTCAAGAAACGAGAAAAACCTTGTGTGGTAAATGTGCATTCAAAAAAATTTTTCATTTTATTTGGCGACGTAGAAGGGAAATTTCCCAGGAATTGCTCATATAGGTCATATGTCCCTCCGACAAAGAAGCGAAATATTGGCCACAGTATTTCCCATATAATTTTTAAATAAATAATTTTTATTTACATATAGCTCTAAGAATAAGAAATATGGTCGAGATTATAGTATGGCCACTACATGGTACATATATTTTCCATACTCTGAGCAATATATATATTGGCCACTTTTTCTTTTTTTGGGCGGTCAATATAACAATCGAATAGACTTCATTAAAATTTTACTTTACTGCAATTTCAAATACAAAAGAATTCTGCTATTACTTGCTAAAAAATCACATTTTTATTATGTAAGTTATGAAAAAACAGTGTCTAATTTTACTACAATAATTTTTTAAACCGCAAGCCCCACTTCAACTGCAACTATCAATAAAAACCTCATTATACATCCACTACTGACTCAATCCAACCCCCGCCACCGCGAACTTCATATTCCATCAACGCCTCCATTTCAATCGAAAATTCTCTCTCCCAACAATCGCAGTCCGCTTTGCAGATAACGCGCCATTGTCCATTATCCACGCTCTCTCTTTCTCTCTTGGCGAATCCATTCGCGGATTGAACTGTGCGCGTGCGATCGATGCGCTCCTATATACTACCACGCAGAGGGGGTGACTCAATTTTTTCCGCAGCAGGGACGTCGCCGCCACGCACATAATACTCTCTCTCTCTCTCTCTCTCTTCTGTCTTTATACCCGCGATGGCCGCCGCGACGTTATCCCTTCGTCAACTTCGCTTCGCGGAACAACTTTCGTCGCGTGTGTGGCTTCTTCCTCTTATCCGCGCGTTTGTGTGGGTATACATATATTTTTGATGACGCTATACGCGGTCTGCGTTATTTACGCGGCCGCGGATGATGCTTCGGAAAGTTTTGTCGAGGGAATAAGAGAGAGGAGAGTTTCGTGGGAGGTATATAAGGTGAATTGCGAATGAATGAGTGAAATGTGCTTTTTGGGAGGGTGGATGCGGGACGAGGAGGGGGGAAGATGAGCGAGGCGGGGTAACTATAAGTTTTTTTGCCTGGTTTCGGTGGGCAGGCGAATGTTATTTTTATTGGAAGATTGTAGGATGCGCGTAATTTTTCTTTTGGAAGGCGGGGGTGTACAAAAAAATAGAGAGTAATCGGCTTGCCGTATACGATTGTATGTATTTATAATATAGAGGTGAAAGAATTGGCCATTTAATTCGGTTCACTTAGTGTGGTAAGTTAAGAACGATATAATTTTTTCTTTGTTTGAAAAAGGTTAAGAAAAAAAAAATTTCAATTTATTAAATGAATTGACGAAAATGTTATCAAAGTCACTTTCTTTTGCTTTTTCTATATTTAACCCCTTTGTGCCCGTTGGGTCATTTTCGAATAATAGCTGCGCTGTAGACTCTAAGTTTATATGCATTCCTAGTCGATTTCATTTAAACAAATTAAAAAATAATTTAGTCTTCACTTATTCTTTCATAATTTAACGAAACGTTACGCATAATTTCGGGAGCGATATATGTATCTCATATGGTTTAGGGTCGGGCATAAATTGGTTAAATCAAACAGTAGCAGTAATTAAATTTGAGAACCGGCATTTTAGTGTATAAGACCATAATATCTATGAATAATGAAAATATCCGAGCAAATTGCGAAACAAGCGTTACAAAGCATCGGCGCACTACAAAGGTCTACTTCCTTAATAATAAACGTGATTTTTTTAACAAAGTAGCAGTAGCCGCGCCGCGCCGGCTAATCTCATCCTTTGCAATTACGCGGGCCAGCACCCTTGCGCAAATTTAAAATTCCATAACGAACCGGCCTTCGGCAAGAGGAAAAAAGAACCGCGGCAATTCTCTCCTGTAACGAGGAACAACCCTGCGCTCACGCAACTTTCCCGACTTATATTACGTCCCCCGCAACAAAAATAAACAAAAAAAAAAGAGAAGAACGAACGAAGAGGAAGAAGGCTCTCTCGCCCCCAGCTTTGAGATTAAAATGATATTACCGGCGCCTGTGCCACGGCAAAGTAATTAAAATACCTCCCGCTCTCTCGCGAGATAACGTTGTATAAATTAAAGGAAGGAAGGAAGCGCGACCCTCGACGAAGATTCCGCGTAAATAAAAGTTGCCGAGGGATGAGTCGCGCCCGAGTGATCGGGATTTTTAATGGAAGAACAACAGACGCGCAATTAACGGGAGGAGGGTGAATTGTATATTCAATTTCGGAAGTTTGCCGCTGATCGCACGGGGTTGACCTCGAGAAGGCTGCGGCTTTTAGATTAGACGAGGTTCCAAGAAAAGGAAGGGAGCGTGATAAATTGTTTGCAGATACTTCGTGAAGGCATTTCAACCGGTTTGAACCTATACGTAAGGTGGATGAATTTTTTTCATTATCGTGCTGTGAAAAGTTGAAATGAAATTCGAATATAAGGGTATGTAAGGAGAATGTATTGGTTTTCACTTGATATTGTAGAAAAAAAAATGTGAGTCATTATGGGTTTACCGAGAAATATGAGGATACCGTTTCGCAATATGATTTAGCTTTTAGCTTTTTGTTACATTTTACAGTCAAAGTGTAATAATATTTATGAATTCAATTATTACAACATAATCAGTACTATAATTTTTAACTGTAAAAAATGCAAAATATGTAACGTGCGACGTAACCCTGACCAATCCGAACATAAACCAACATTAATCTTCGTTCCACGCGGAACCCCATATTACCATACCGAAAAATCCGTAAAAATCGCCAAAAGACACTGACAAATCCAACCCGAAATCGTAATTTTACACGCTGCCCAACGACACTTCTCTTACGTTCCAACCGCCGAAATAAAAATTCATCCCCGTAATAATCCACGATCCGCAACCCCTCTCCCTACATCGTAAAAATTACCCTATGCAGCGAAAAATCCATCCATCCATACATTCGAACTCGCGCGCGCGCGCGCTTTTCACATTCACAATGGGGAAAAAGGCATCTAGCAATCCATTCAAATCGATAAATTTTTTTTTCCTTTCCCTCGCTCTTACGCACAATGCATCTCGCTCCGGAACTACCTATACCCCCCTCTCCGCATATACATATATATACATAATCGGGGAAACGGGCAGTTCGCTCGCGCGCGGGGAAGAAAGGCCGCATAAATTTCACAAAAGGGGCGAAAAAGCGCGCGCGCGCGCGTATGTATACCTGCGCGCATTATCCAGGTGCGCTCTCCCCGGCCGCGTATGTATGTATACATATACATATACTTAACGCTCGCTGCTTTTTCCCTATATACCTATATACATCTGGTCGTTATGCAATATCTCCTAATCGGTCATGCGCCGCGGCCGGACAATGGCCGGTCGCGGGGTCTCCACCGCCCCTTTTGCTACTAGCCCCTTTTTTTGGGTGGCTGCGCGGATGCGTTGGATTTCCCAGGAGTTGGGAAGGGATGTGAGCTGGACGTGGGTATGTATATTGGGTAAGAGATGGACAATGGCTAGATTTGGAGAGAGGAAGGGGGAAGAAGGTCAAGGGTTTTGTCAGCTGCCGTGTAGATGTACGCGTTCATCGGTTGGGATTTCACTTGCGCGGCGGCGGTTGGGATGGATATGATGGGAGAGGTGAGTAAGGTGATATGGGTGAGCGATCGGGTGGTTCTTATACGTGGAGGCCTACTTTCTCGTTTCAATGAAAGTATTAGGCTTTGGTAATTATTTTGCGATCGTGGCAAGTGGTGTGACGGTTTTAATGTTTAGTGGTGTAGCTAAAATTAAAAAAAAAAAATGTATGCGAGTTTGAGTCGGAATTTTGTATGGGCGGGTTAATCATTGATAAGCTAATGTTTTGTTCTATATCGATAATTATTACTTTCTTTAAAAAAAAATATTTTTTCTTAAAGAAAAAGAGTTTTCCCAAAAAATTAGCTTGAGAAAATTTTTTATTACAGCTTTATTGTAATGAATGAAACCGCTACTTATGTCGTGACCACATCATTTACACGGAGTGGAATTCCATAGTTAAAATTACTAGAGTTCGCTAGTAATTTCGATACAGGCTGACTAAAATAGACTTTTTACGAGATTTTTAAGAAATTTTACGAGGCACAAAATAATTTTTATGATTTTTATTTGAAAAATTACAATAGTACATGGTAAAATATATTTTGTGCCTCGTTAAATTTGTTAAAAATCTCGTAAAAAGTCAATTTTTTTAGTGAGTCTATGACAAAATTACTAGCGAACTCAAGTAATTTTGACTATAATGGAATTTCTCTCCGTGTAAAATTATGTTTTAATCTTATCAGATTTCTACCACTACATCTTTACTTCATTATCATTAATTTTTAAAATAAAATATTTTATTCTCAAAAAATAATTATCAACGTTTCCCCATTACAACACGTTTTAAAAACCTTTCTTCGATCAATATACATACCTAAAAAACACGCGGCTTTCAGCTGCCTCGGCGCGATCCGAATAAACAAATATTTGTCCTCCTTCTTTTTCCCCCGAACAAAGCCCACACCGCGCACGCGCGCGCAATTACGTTCAATTAGTTTCCTCTCCGCCCGCTTCCTCCTTACCTCCGCCCTCGCCTTAAAAACAACGCGCGGAAAAAAACCGTTCTGAACGAAACAAAAAAGCGCCACCTTTCTCTCTCCCCTCGGCTTTCACGTATATTCGGAAACTCGATCTATATTTTTAAACCCCGCGCACGCGCGCCGTATAACTTTTTCCCGATTTCGGCTCGGTTTTCCCCCTTTTCTGCGCGCGCGCGCGGTTAAAAATATGTAAAGAACGCTCGCGTGGCTGTGTTTTTTTCGCGCTGTGGAGGTTTTTTTTTCGTCATTGTGTGGTGGACGGGAAGACTATTTTCTGGGCGCAGAGAGCGGGAAAGTTTATCGAAACAATGCGAGCGGAGCGTGACGCGCGCGCGCGACTGGCAGCCGCGCTGACAGTTTTTGGGGGGGGGGGGGGAGAGCTATTATAGCTTCTTTTTTAGAAAGAAGGAGGGAAAGAGAGAGGAGACAGGAAGATTTTTAGGAGTGATGTAATAATTACTACGAGCGGGATTGTCGTGTTTTTGAGGAAAAATCGATGTTTTTGTTCTGAATTCTGTCGTTTGACTAATTCAAGTCTTAATTAAAGCAAATGGAATATTTGTTGAGTTAGTCTAGTGACAGGCAAGCGTATCAAAACATAACGTAAGCGATAACTATAAATAATTTCACGTTTTCCAAAACATATCTACTCCTTCTTTCCAATTTAAAAGTTCTGTCATAAAACTAATTAAAAACAATATGAAAGGACCCATTATTCTTCTCGTAATAAAAACAAAAAAAATCGTGGAGATGGAAAAATACAATATTTTCTGGAACCGATTTTTAAAAATTTCTCAAGCTTGGCTAAAAACCACGCAACCAAGCCCCCATTAGCAAAAAAAAAATCGTAAGAAGATCATTCTCGCCACCATTTCCCTATCTCTTAAGGCTCTTAAATTCCGCCACCGCTATAATGATATTCTCATTACCTCCAGACACATCACATTCCTTCCACCTCATTTTCCAAAAACCTCGCCGCACCATATCCACACGAACAGGCCCAAAACCACGCAGCTGCTGCTGTTGTCAACGGAACACTCCGGCCGAGTATTACGCAAACCGCTCGTAGAACCTTTTGAAGGGATTTCCTCGTTAGTCCGGCTCCTATCTGCGGATCCCCGAAACTACGGATAATATATCCCCGAAAGAGAAACCTCTACTCTCAATCCACGCAACGGAGTGTAGACCACACAGCGGAGTATCTTAGCCGCTAATGCAATATAATTCGCATAACCGGGGCACTGATCCTTCCTCCCTCCTTCTCTCAACTCGTTGGAATATCGATCATATCTCGGTGGAATCGCGTTTCGCACCCCAGTAGCGACGGTATGCGTGTCGCGCTCGCGACAAACAATAGCGGAGACATTAGCGCGAGCGCGTGGCTGTGCTCTAAGAGGATACAGCGATGGCTACTGGAGCGAGGTTCTCGGCGAACGGAAAGGAAGGAGGAAGCGGAAGAGAGAGAGGAAGAGCTTTGGAGAGAAAGAGTGGCGAGGATATGGTGCGGCCACGCGGAAAGTTCCTTTTTTGGCGGTTTTGCTGTGACAGATCAGGGTGAGCGATAAGGGCGCAAAGAGCTCTCGTGAATGTGTGAAACTCGTGAAAATGGAATATAGTTTGTACGAGAGCGTTTATAAAAATGTTATAATGCTGTAATGTTGATCAGTGCTGTCAATATATATTGTTAATGTTTAGAAACGTAATTTAAGGACGCGTATGATTGGTATCATTGATTAAAATATTTATAATTTATGTAGGAGATGTAATCTGTTACGAAAATTTTGTTGCATACTTTTTGGAAATAATTAAAATTTTTTTGAAATATTTAACAAATTAGAAAATACGCTCACAACAAAACGGTTAAATATGCCCTGGTGGAAATCCAAAACATTTTCTAACTATTAACTGGCCGTTTATATTAGAAACTTGCTATAAAATGGGAATTTCCCTTTTCCAGTTTCTAGCTTCCGGTGAAACGCTTTTTTCACTATTATTCGAACATTTAATAGATTGAAAAATAGAATGAGTTTTGCGAAGACAAACACAAACTTGTTTTTGAGTATTTTAAAGGTATTAAAACTGATCAGTTTTTTAGTCCGGAAATGGCTAGTAGAAGGCCTGTTGTTATGACAAGGAGTGAGAGAGACAGAATCTAATGACAATAAATACATTCTACGTAATATCTTCAAAAGGACTACTGTAAATGGTTTTTCTGTCTGCTCATATTGTTTATATTTTAGTAAACTATCAGTTACAGTTGAATACCATCCAATTTAACGTCAATTCTTTAAGTAAACTTAAAACAAAAATTTGGAGGTTATGTCCAATCTATTAAATGTGCGAATAATGGGAGAAAAAGCGTTTTACCGCACGGAGAAAAATAACATAGGAAAAATTGCCATATTTGATTGTAAGTCGAGGACAGACTGAAATCCTCCACAAAATTGCCATAATTTATGGTAAAAATTGCCATAAATTTATAGTAATTTTTACAATGTAGGAAAAATTGCCATAAATTTATGGCAATTTTTACCACAAATTATGGCAATTTTGTGGAGGATTTCAGTCTGTCCTCGACTTACAATCAAATATGGTAATTTTTCCTATGTTATTTTTCTCCGTGCGGGGCTTATTAACGAGCCATTTTTTCTACCTATTTATTGAGATTGTTGGCCATTTCAGATAGACAAATTTCCACTAGGGTGTTTTTGGAAAGACCTTCAATAATAAAATTAAAAAAAGATTATCGTACACTGAGAAAAGGATTTGTTTACTGTTAACATGGCATTGTAACTGTTAACATGCGTATGTTTAAATATGACCAAATATAGACAGTGTAACAGTTATAGTGCCATGTTAACAGTTAAGTTACCATATTCTCATAAACAATTTCAATATGTTACCTGAGAACATTGACATTGTAATAGTTACAATATGCTTATTATAGTAGTTTTTTAATCTAATGGTCAATTTTTTACCAAGATGATGTTGTTTTATAACAAAAACGTTTGAAATAAAAACATCATTTATTTTTTACTCCAGTGTTTCGGACATTTTTATTGTTTATCCTGATGAGGGTCGTAAACAATAAAAATGTCGGAAACGTTGGAGTAAAAAACTAAATGGAGTTTTTATTTCAAACCTTTTTGTTATATAACAACATCATCCTGGTAGAAAATTGGCTATTAGATTCAAAAACTACAATTTACAAGAACTTCTACCATCAACTACTTTCAAATCTGAATATGTCTATTAGTTAATATAGATATTGTAACTATTACAATATCACATTTTATCCTTAAACATATCAAATAGTTGTATTTCAAATAGATAAATATGTTAACAATGACAATATTCTTCTCTCAGTGTACAAGTACCAAAATTATAATGAAACTCATTATAAACTATACGTAACCGATCAACCAATCACACGCCTTTTATACGTCATATCCATAAAAAAACAAACCATGATTATCGCCGAAATATCCTTCAACCCAGCATTCCCTCACCCGAGCTCGCCATACCTTACGCAATTTTCACCTCACAACCTCCCGCCGCACGAAACCCCATTGAAACCGAGCCGGCTCCTCTCTCTCTCTCTCTTTCTCTCTCGCGGAAAACCGACACCCCGTTCAAAAGGACGACGACGACGCAACGGAAGCCGCGGAAAATCTCTTACACCGGATCTCACTCGGCGCGTTATCCCTCGCTCGGGCCGCGCTCGCCATTGTTCTCCCATTATTACCGGCCAGCGGGGCGTGCACAACGCGGCTAATCCTTTAATCCGGGCCATGGAGCTGTTTGCGTATATAATATAGCTGTGTGTAGCGCCGTATCCGCGGCGACGGATGGGATATATATCTCCCACTCGCGCACGCGTCGGTTTCTTAGAGAGGACGGATGGATGCTCTAGTTACGTATACTTACCTCCCTACCTGTGTGTTTTTTGGCTGTGTGTTTCCGCTCCGCGGCGCCGCTTTGAGGTATTACGGTTGTTGTGGGATTTCGGACGGGGGGTTATTGTTGGGGGTGATGGAAAGGAGTAAATAGTGGATGAAGGAGGTTTGAGGGGGAGAGGTGTGATTCGGGTGTCAAAGGGTGCGTCGAGCCGGAGAAAAGTTAGAAATGGATGCCGTGTGGTTCTTCGTGGGTTTTTTTTTTGCGTAATTTAAGGAGAAGCGTTTTGGTTGCGACATGTAACTTTGTGGGTGATGATTGTAACGGTATCATTATTTATATCCGTTCATACTTTATTAGCGGCGGAGACAGAAAAAATGGCTATAGTGTAGCAGATATGTCGAGTATTATAAGTATATATGGAAAAGAAAATTTTCACATTTTCAACAACACCGATCTCTTTAACAGTATACTTTTTACGTACATTTTTTGTATCTATATATACTTACCCACAGAAAATTTATATTACCGTATATATTATACTGTTAAAAACCCGTGTACTTACCATAAAAAAAAAATAAAAGCAAAAAAGAGAAGGCAAACATTTTTCCAAAAAATCGAAGCGAAATATCTCTGAATGCTAATTTTCATTAAAATTCTTACACCAAAGACCTTCATTACACATTCATTTCCATATTTATATTCACCCTTTACTTCATCCACCACCGCCACAAGGACTATAACTCTCCACCACCGCGTAATTCAAATTTCCACCTTTTAATATTCCCCACATTATACGCAATAAATAACGTGTACCGCAACCACGCCCCCCTGCACGTACATAACTATACCACCGCGCATCAATTCTTATATCTTATCCTCGCTTATAACCACCTTCACCCTTTTCCACGTTCATACTCGCGAGAACCGACCTAAAATAACAAATTGGCTTGTCACTCGCGATCGAAGGCGGAGAACCGTGACGGCTAGAGGCGCAGCTGCGCGACGAGAGCGGCACACGAAAAATTCGCGCGCCACATACAGCGGATTTTCGCGTGATGCGGTCGCGTGCGGCGATCGTTTGGTATATTATACACGCGTGTATAGGTAGGCGGAAGAGTGTCGGGAGCTACTGCCACGGTGGATGGGTCTGTATTTAATGAAAGAGGTATTTGTATGATGGGCGGCACGCGCGTGTGAGGTTCAGGGAACGATGTGGCGTGATGAGGAGAGGGGTTGGATTGACACGTGCCGTGGATGTTATGGATAATTTCATTAGATTATTTTTGGGTTTTGGTTGTTGCGTTGTACGGAACAAAAAATGATTTTTATAAGTGGGCTGTTTTATAGACGATGTGCGGTGACGGATATACAACTTGTTCGGAAAATGTATGCGTCTGTAAACATAATCCTGTAAAGCGCAAAATTCTAAGAAATAAGTTCCTTTACCATTTTTTCATATGACTAGTACTTTTTTAGTAACTGATGTGTTTAAATTCTTTGTTTTTAATAGAAAATGTATACCTATGTTTATAAGATGATATCTATAGATATACAATTCCTATTAAAAACAAAGAATTTAAACACATCAGTTACTAAAAAAGTACTAGTCATATGAAAAAATGGTAAAGGAACTTATTTCTTAGAATTTTGCGCTCTACAGGATTATGTTTACAGACGCATACATTTTCCGAACAAGTTGTAGAGAAGCATTTTTATGAATTTTTTTTTCATTTAATATGCTTTTTCTGAGTAATTGAAATATGTATAATTTTTTTTTTTTTATCCTTTAATGCCGCTCTATTTTTGCTGCAAATATTGGTCCCAGGATTTGAACACGGTTCTCCCGATGACTAAGTTCTTCACTCCATACTAATGAGCCACCACAAGCCCCTTATTGAAATACAAAGATGAGTTTCAGAAAAATATTTAATTTCCTTGTGTTACGGACGTAGGTACTCTTTATTTCCTTGGAGATTCGAAAGAGAGAGAGAGACGGTCTCGCGGCGGCTCGTTCCCGATTGACGAGGGCGTCCGTTTCGCCGGCTTCCTCCGTCCAAAAAACGTGTGGAGGGACGCCGGATGTTCCGAGACCAGAAATGCAAAAGCTGCGCTTTTGCTAGTCCCCGGAACACCCCACGACGGCCGACGTCGACGGAAGATCGTGTATCCGACGCCGCGCGGATCGAGCACTACACGTGCCGGTAGACTGCAAGTCTGCCTACGTGACACCTTGAATTACGGACCACTGAAGAGAGTCGACCATAGTAGATATTACTAAACTTCTATGAATTGCTCTTTTTTCTCCAATTAACGAGACCATCCCTCACCCCAATTCTTCCTAACAATATCTAAGAATTGTAAAAAAAAAAATCCTAAATACATATACCAGAGAAAAAACGGTCAATTTCGCTCTTATTCAATTACCACTCGCACTATACACATGTCCACACACCACGCGTGCAGTTCAACGACCAATAAATCTATCCAATTACCACAAAACTATACACACACCACTCGATAAATCAAACCCCCGCCGTATTCCCCTCCCCACGCCTTTCCCACCTAAAACGAAAAAAAAAAATACGCAGAACCGCACTGACAATTCCGAAAACAAACCACCACCACTTTTCTCGTCCTCTTCCTCTTGCCCGACAAAAAGAACACGCCGCTCTCTTCATTCTCCTCAACAATGCACCGCATAGAGAACTCGTCGATCTCAAAAGCGCTGTGCTACATGTAAAATTCGATATCGCGGTGTACGCCGTAGAGAAGAAAATCATACGTCAGCATAGAGCGCGCGCGGGGCACAAAGATCGCGCGCGCGCGAGCGGCGCAGCCGCGGGTGTGTTTTTACTATCGCGGTCTGAGATCTTAGCGTGTAAGCGGGGGCGGGAGCAGGGTGTACGCTCGATGGGATTTGGATTGTTTCCAAAAGCCGGTTGGCCGTGAGCGGGATGAGGCGGGAAGAGAAAGAGAGAGAGAGAGAGAGAGGAAGAGCGGTGTGGTGTAAATGGGGTTAGTTATAAGTCTGTGAAGATGGGGGTGGAGATATTTTATTTATTTTTTTTTAAATCGAAGTTGTGGATAAAGTAAAGGAGTGAATGTTAGTTTTGTTATAAGAGAGTTGCAAGAACGTATTTTATAAAGGCTATAATATATGCGTATGGAAACTTGAAAATTTGAAGAAAACTTTCTCAGAAACAGAATCTAGTTTGAAAATTTTGCATAATATATAGAAGTATACCAGACAAATATTTTTTATGATCATGTTTCATAGATAATTACTAGTTTTAATCACTAAGCTGCTACGGTATTTAATTTGTAATAATTACACTTAAAAATTCACGCGTACAAGTATAATAAGATAATAAACATAGGTACAGCTACTTTTGACAACCAACTCATCAATCAAAAATATTACGACAACTTTATACAAACCTCCCCTAAAAAGCTTATACCATCCACCACGCGTCCACTCACTCCCTCCTCATCCAAGATCACAACATACTTCACGCAACAACAGCAGCATCCACTCGAAAAACGGTTAAGTGACGTAACCCTAGACCGCGCGCATGTGTGCGTACGTGCAACCCAAGTCTCTTTCTCTCTCTTTCTCTCTGCTCTCCGCACACGATGGGAAAACTCGGCGGTATAACGTTACCAATGCACTCCAGTTTTTAAAAGCCCGCGCGCGCGGCAATGCAGTTTTCGATTTTCAATTGGAAACTGTACCTATCTACGTACATCCCGGGAAAAAGAGAGCACATCAGCTTTGTGCGCGTAGAGGTGGGCGAGGCACGTGAGGATGATGCTGTCTGACAGCTTCCGCGTGTAGCGCATTTTTTTTTCTCGTGATGGTGTGTGGGGTTTTTTTTTCTCATTTGTGGTTAAATAGTTTTGAACTGCGAGGAACGAGATACAAGTTTCGAGTAGTGAGTATGAGTATGTGAACACAAGGTATGAGTGATGTAATCGTTTAGTCGGCTGATAGACACCACTTAATCTCTTATCGAATTTTAATACTTATATTATGTACGCGTGATTCTTAGTAGATAAGTATTGAAGAATAATAAAATTACTTGTAGACACGGTAAAAAGTGAAATATAATTTTAATCAACACAAAATTAAATAAATAAATAAATACGTAGTTGTTTTTTACAACGCAATCACAATGGTTCACATCCTTTCCAAAACTTTACAGAGAATATCCTCCAACAACTGCGGATGCCAATTCTTCAGCTCCTTAAATATCTCGGTCCTCGTGACACTTGGCCCGTATTTCCCAATAAAATCCGTGATAATCCTCTTCAAATCGCCAGACCCGCACATGTCCACGAGAATCAGCACTCGCAGCGCGTTGTCCACCGTCAAATTGCCAACAACATCCCACTCGCAATCCTCTCTCAACGCGTCCAAGTAATACTTCTTCTCAACCACGCAAATATGGTCTTTCGGTTCTTTCAGTTCTACAAACTTCTCCATGTACAAAAACACCAGCACCGTCTTCAGTACCTCGTAATCCTTGTCTTCAACTTCCACGGCGTCCTGGTTCTTCGTCCTGTCCATCAAAGGATTATCATCAACATTGACCCCGAGAACAGCCTTACGCACATCGTCGTTATCGCTCTCCACGATAACCGCGTCCCAGAACCTCTGGTCCTCCAGCAGCTTCCGGAACCGATTAACCGGACTCACCTCCACCTTCATCTCCTCGCACACCACTGATAAAGCTTCGTTACCTGCACCCATCGGGTCACTCACGTACCTCATCCTGAACAGCAACCTCAGCGTATTAGACGGCTGCTGCAACAGATCCTGCGCCTTGTCCCTCAGCTCGTTCTCGAGCAGAAAATTTTTAACGTCGTAATAGTACCTCCCGGATTCACCCACAGTGGCAGTCCTCAGCTCCTTCCTACGATGGAAGTCCCCCGCGTTGTCCATGACGACGAAGGTCAAGCGACAGGATTCCGCGAGCGGCGGTGGCGGCCTCTCGTACTCCAGGTCGACGCTGATTGACGCCAGGGGACTGTCCGCTGGCTCGCGGGTGAGACCCAGCATGCAGGACTTGATGAACGGACGGTCGCAGGGGCTGAAGTCTTGCTGCTGAAGCTTTTCGTAGAGATGAGCCGGACGCTCGAAGAAATCGGGGATCGACCAGAGGAAGGTGTAGGAGAAATCGATGCGTTGAACCGGCATTTTTTTTTATAATCGCGTCGAATATTTGTGCAAATATGATATCGTAATACTTCATTATCGAGCGACGACCGTATCGCATTTTTTCTTCACAAGGCGAGCAAATATCGTCAGCATTGGTTTGAGGTAATCTTGCGCGATATAATCTCTGATACGATAAGTTGCAGTGTCAAATCAACGTTGTTCTTTATCGCTAATTTGTTATACTGAATGAGAAGGTTACAGATATTAAAAAAATAATGTTTACATAAGATGTGCGAAGTACAATTATTTCATTCGATTAAAACGAATAAAAATTAGAAGATTGAGTAGACGTGCTTACAACGCCCATAATTACCAATCGAAAACCACCCGAAGAAAATCCCACGCGACACCGTCTCTCCTCTAAATCCCTCGACGCACGCGCGGAGTGTAGGCGGACGTCCGGTGCAGCGTGACGCTCCTCGCGTAAGACATACACATATGCTGTTGCTCCTGCGTGTATACGAGAGATGAAAACAGGCGGGGGCGCGCGGTCAGCTCGTTCGGGGACGAAAGGACGACAACTGTACAAGGAAAAGAGTGCGGTGTGTGAGAACTAGCGGAGAGGAGTCATCTCCGGAGCATGTGCGATGAAAAATATTGGTTAGGGGTGACAAGGCCGCTTGGTGTTGGTTTAAGTGGGTGGGGATTAACTGGTTTAGGTTGGGATGTGGAGGTGGTTTTTTTTTATTTAAGTAAATAAGTTCTTTCTTGTTTTTTGGTTGAGATTAAAATATATGCAGATTTGTTGACAAAAAGTTTCACGGATGATCGTGATAATGGCGAATAAAAATAAGAGGTACTAAAATTTAAAAAAGAAATACATAAAGTTTATAATGCAATAGAACAGTTGAACAACATATGAAACAAGACGATAAAACGAAAATATCGGAAAACCACGAAATCAACCGACACTGAAAACCGATACCCTATAAATTAAATTACACATCGACCTACACAGAAGGGGGCTGTACCATCAGCCCGAGAAAGCGGAAGGCCCGCCGAGGTCTTCAGGAAACCGCGTCTATATATCGACCGCTTTCCCTCTCTCACACCCACAAGTCCAAGATCAACAGATCTTGAGCACTAGCAGCAGCAGCTACTGGCCCTCGGAGTGTAAAAAAACGCGGAAAGCCCAAGGAAAACAGAAAGAGAACGACGATCATCCACTTGCGCGGCGGCCTTTCTCACGTAAGCACGTGCAGGACTTCCTGGCGCGAAGGAGTTTCCTCTCCTTTCCGTGGCGAAGGAGAGAGAGAGAGTCTAAAAATGGACCGACCGACACTGTGTGTGCTTGCTAGCTCTCTCTCGATAAATCTCTCTCTCGGTCGAGAGGGTGGAGAGATACAGGCGCGAACCGCAAAGAACACTACGTGCGCGACGAAAAATAATAATTGGGTTCAGATGCAGGGGCAGGAGGAGGTGTTTACGCGGTGGTGGTTGTGTAAATAGGAGGTGGCGCGGGATGGTTTACGTAGCGGTGCGATTGGGAAGTAGTCGGTGGGTGATTAGGTTGGTTGGTGAGAAGTGTCTGGATTAAGATGGTGCTTCGAGTTTTTTTGGTGTAGTTACTTTTGAGTTTTTTGGGTTTTAAAATTAGGTGGAACTTGGAGGATGAATTGTATGTCGTAAATAAATGCTAATTCAACTTCATTTATAGTATTTATAAATGAAAATACTAAAATAGTTTATAAAATGTATAAAAGAAGTTGATGATTTGACAATTTCAAAGTTTACTTGTAATTAACAGGTTCAGTGCGCATAATGTATATATAAGAAAACATAAGTTAAAAGCATAACGAATAATAAGGAATTGAAAATGTTTCCGGTCTCAGTCGTATCTAATAATTTTTTAATATGATGTTTGATATGAAAAGCGCAGAATTTCATTTCTGTTAAAATGAACATAATTAATTTTATTTACAACTACTCTAACTACATTATAACTCCTATATGTATAGTCTTCACAACCTCTTCCCATTCAAAAGAGCTGCAAACTGTAAATATTTACCCATCCGGATCCCAAGCATCACCACATCCCAATACCCCAACTCAGCAATCCTTCCAAACATCCTCCACCCTCACAATGCAACTGACTGCGCGCATATATATACGCATCCTTTCGTCCGCGAACTGTTCCAGCTTATACTCCAGCGAAGAGAATAAAAAAAAAAATCGATCGTCCGAGTGTAAACGTGCCCCGCCGACGTCGCCAATTTTCCGATCGGCCGGACCCGATCCAAAATATCCAATTTGGGGAGGAAAAACCCCTTTGAAGGCGAGCGCGCGCGCAGGCGCGAGGTGTGACCGGCGCTTTGTGATGCATACATGCGTGGAGCGCGCAGGAAAAAAGCGCGCCGACAAAGACAGGTATAGAATGAAAAAGAGAGAGAGAACAGAGAGGAGATTTGGCTTTGAGGGGATTGGATGTGTCGTTGTATTGTACTGTACATGTAAATAAGGGAGACGAGATTTGCGTATGGACGATGAACATTGGGAAGTTGCTGTTTAGTCGGAACATTTTTGTAATGTAAAATAGATGAGTGCTAGACAAGTTGGTCATCGTGTTCCATCTTACCACTCAGTTTTTAGAATTTAAGTTTAATCGAACGATCACCCCATACGAAAAAAACAGTCAATGTGTCTGAAATTACTCTCAATTGAGTGTAATTGCGGACAATGGATTAAATTTGGTCTAAACACTCAATATTCGAGTGTTTTTTTTCATAACTAAGCTAGTATTTTATTATAAATATATGAATTATAAAATATATTGATAGCAATAGCCAAACATCGTATGGCAAACAGTTCAAATTTTTTAACTAAAAAGACACAGACTCACCTGTCGGCCCAAATAATAACAACCAAAGCCATTACATAACAATCCTAATCCACAAACCTATATCTCTCCTCCCAAACATTCCTGCTAGTCTCCTCTTCTCCAAAATTTTTTTCTCTCTCTCTCTCTGTCTTAGCCACTATACACCCTGAAAACAACGAACCCCGTGAACCAAAAAAAAAACGCTTCGCCGCACTCGAACATCCATGCGCGCAGGCAAATGAGATTGTACGGGGCCCCGAGAGCCAAGCCTTTTTAGGCCCAACGTAGGGCCCCCTTTGATATTGTCCGGCGCAAGAGCCGCGTGGCGCAGTTTGCAAACACGCGGCTTTGTGCGGGAGGATTATAGAGCTGCTATAGGCGCGCTTTCGTGCGGGATGAGATGCGCTCGGTTTTCGCGTGTGGGTGTATAGGGTATATGTCCAGACAGGAGTTAGGTGGATGCGGATTGGGGTGGACGCAGGTGTGGGTGAAGAGGTCGGGATCTATAGTAGACTTTGTATGAGTGATGTCGAAAGTGCATTGACAATTGTATTTTTATTGTTTGCTAATGGAATTGTGATCGATGCATTTTAAATTTCAAAAGGGTGTGCTCGAAAACATCTGATAAAATACGCAAAATGGCAATAGTGTAATGCGAAATATGTAGTTTTGAAAAAACCTTTCCATTACCCATTAAATATATAGAAAGGGAACCTCGTAAGGAATTGTGTTTTGCATCGATATTTGATAGAGATAGATTATTTCTTTGAAAAACTACTACAAACAAATTTTCACGTGCTCTATTTAAGTTTATTTTTTTTTCTACTTTATTTAATGTAGTTTCAGAGAATTTTTTAAAACCGTAAAGAAGTAATGTCTTTTTCTCTTTGAATGAAAATCAGCAATGAAAAATAATATTTCGGCCATCAAATTATAATCAAATCAATACGAGGAAAAGTACATTGAAAGACAATCGATTTTGTATTTTTTCTTTTTTACAGATTAAAAAAGAAAACTGAAAAGCCAAAAATAATCTACATTAATAAGATTAATTTCATGACCAGATTATATAAAATATATCGTATAAAATTACAGATCGAACACAGACACCTATAAAAACCATTCGGACCGCCATTACCTGTATAAAAATTCGCCACTGCCATCCACGTTTAATCGCACTAAAAAATAAAAATAAGAAAAAATAAATATCCACGATGACATAACCTCTCACCTACTCCCTCAACCCGAATTTCATTCAAAAACACTTCGTATACCCCACATCACCGCCGTCTCAGCACATTGGCCTCTCACGTACCGGCCGTTCCTCCGAGGTCGGCGGTCCACTCTCGCTCTCGACTGATTTTTTTACGACATTCTCCCTTTCTCTCACACGGCAACCCATCACGAGCCGGCAGCCGCAGCTTTATGGACTCCTCTCTTCGAACGGGATTTTACGAGGGCCGCACGCGCGCGCGCGCGAGTTCAAGGTGAGAGATTCGCGCGGAATTATTTCCTTCTTTTTACGGACGCTGTAAGAGTCACCAAGTCGCAGGTGTATATAGTATCCTTTATTTTTATTATTATTTTGTTGGGGGTGAAAGGGAGAGGGCTACCGGGTTTAGTATAGCGTCGGCTTTCGGGATTCTTCTTTTTTTTTTTTATATATTATTGTAATTGACGTCGTAAAGGTATCAGCGGTGTGGGTGTGGAAGGTGTGAGATATATTGGTTTCTCTCTGTGAGGGGATAATGTGATGGCGAGGGATATAATGGCGTGCTGCTTTTTTTATATATAAATATTTCAGAGGACTGGTTTGAACGTTGTTTCAATGGACGTTGCGAGTTGGGTATGAAAATATTATTTTTATGAGAAAACGAGGAAATGTAAAAAGTTGCTTGTAGATAATTAAATAAATATTGATGTACTTATATGTTGTCTTTATAAAATACTCCGAAATAATATACTAAAAAAAAATTCAATATTTTACTGCGAATAAGAAAAATTACTCTATTTAATTTAATTATTCTTCTAGAACAGTTTAAGATTCATCATATTACAATACCTTCATAAAACAACTCTTTAGTTATACGAGAAAAAAAAGTCATTATTAACCATCAAAACCGAAATTTCTAAAAAATACAATTAATCTCAACGGCCAGTTACTGTCGATCATCGCGCTAGTTCATTTCGAATCAAAGAACACAATCATCACCATATATACCAACCAACCCCTCGCAGTCAAAACGCGCATTCCTTCACACCCTCACAGCTCGGCATATACATACATCACCATTTAAACGACTACACTATTGTCGGAAAAAGCAGCAACACCCAAATTCCGAAAAGCGCTCTATAAAAAAGAAGAAACGGCCTGCACTTCAGTCGAAAACTCGCTCACGGGGCGTCCGCAGAGAGGAGTCGAGAACAACGAGAAAAGGGGGAAGAGGCCGAAGAAGAAGAAGAAGAAAAGGCGATAAATACGGCTTAACCGAATGAAAAATGAAGAAGAGAGTTGCGCCGATCGCGGCCGTGAAGGCACACGCTGCCATCTGCTATATACATACACGCGCGTGGCTCTCGGACGCTGGTCAGTCGCGCTCGCACATAATACCGTATACACACGCGCGCGCGTACACAGCTCGCTTCTGGAAATTCGGGTCGGCAGCCTAATGATCTCCGATTTCCCGGTGAGTTAAGGCACGGCGGTTCACTCGCTCTCATAAAAAGATCATGCGATTTCTCTGTCTCTTTTTCGTAAAGGCGGAAAGGGACAGTTCTTTTTTCTTCTTCTTCTCCTCTTTTTTGTCGGCGGAAGGTTTTTCTTTCTTCGTGCGTGCGCGACGGAGTTGGGAGAAAGAGGGGGAGAACGCGAAAAGGAGGAAAGGAAGAAGGAGATGTTGGGTAACGGGAGAGTAACGCCGGCGGTGTGCGGGTGAGGTGGTCGGTTAACGGTTCGGTTGAATCGATTAGTGGATTTCGGTGAATTTTTGGAAACGACGAGGGCTGACGATGTTTGGAAGGGAGGTTGTTGTTTAAATGGCGTTTCTGGGATTGAGTAATGCAAGGGTTTCTTTTATGTATTTTGAAAGTTATTGTAATAATAAATGAATAACGAGCGTTCTAAATAAATATTGGGTTATCTTTACGTTAGAGAATTGCATATACAATGATTCTTACAGTATATGTCGAATTCTATAGAAAACTATGGTCGAAAAATCGTAAAAATTCAAAGTTGAAGCACACCTCGAACAACTGGTTTATCCTATTCTGTATCAAAAATAATGCACGAAAAGCGTGTCGAACCAAGGAAATCGGCACAGTGTTTTTCAGGAAGCTACATTTAAGTTTTCTTATGGAAATTTAACATGGGAAAAATGGACGAAAAGTGGTCATTGATGATTAACCAATAGCAAGCTATTGAAGCGGCAAAAAAAATTTCACGAAAAAGCGATTCAAGTAGAAGAAAAGAGATTTAATTTGAGACTAGAATCGTTAAAATCAGTCGATTTTGTGCAAAGCTACGTGAATTTGAAAATTGCGAAAAATGACAAAAAATGACCAAAATTTAAGAATTACGTGGATTTGGGAAAAGTCGCTCATTTTTGGTCATTTTTCGTAATATTCAAATTCACGTAGCTTTGCACAGAATCGACCGATTTTAACGATTCTAGTCTCAAATTAAAGCTTTTTTCTTCTATACTTTAATCGCTTTTTCGTGAAATTTTTTTTGCCGCTTCAATAGCTTGCTATTGGTTAATCATCAATGACCACTTTTCGTCCATTTTTCCCATGTTAAATTTTCATAAGAAAACTTAAATGTACACGCTTTTCGTGCATTATTTTTGCTACAGAATAGGATAAACCAGTTGTTGGAGGTGTGCTTCAACTTTGAATTTTTACAATTTTTCGACCACAGTTAGGGGTAATTTTTTATAGAATTCAACATATATTTATCCTCATAATTTCTGAGAACATATGCTTTTTGACTATACATTTGACCAATACTTAACGATTCACAATTTCAAACCGATAAATTTCAAAATCAAAGAAAACAACCGTTTAACGACACTTTTACAATCAATCTCTCGCTCGTTCCCCCCCAACCGTCGCTTAAGTTGTCACTTCGCACTTCTGTATACTTACACTTTCCATCTCGAATCTTCCCGCAATTCGCCTTATTACTGCGTAAAATCGGACCGATCTCTCACTCGCCATCTCGGCTCCACGTCTCTCCTCCCTGGCACACACCTTCTTCCAACTACTACTACCCGCGCGCACGCGTGAAACCGCTCTCGACGCCGGCGATAATTAATGATTCGCCCTCGTCCCCCGACTATGCATTTGTCAAAGAAAAGCAGCCGGAGCCTGGCCTAATAATGGGCCCCTTTGCGACGCTTAATTGATGACGCGGCGCACAGCGAACGGCTGCCGTAGGTATAGTCGCTCTCTTTCTCTCTCAAGCCTTTTTTTCTCGTAAACGATCGGGGGTGCGATATTCACCGGTGAAAGCGCCATTCAATATTTGCGCGCGTCGCGTGTGGCTCGAGGTATAGAGCAGTCCGCTGGGAAAACGCGTGTTGTGTCTAGAGAAGGTACAGCAGTGTGAGTGAGAGGGAGGGAAATCCATTATGGCGAATCGTGTATGTACTCGTGTATACAGCGGATTTGGATGGTAACGGTGAAGGAGCGGGATATATGTGCGATCGTTTGTTACGCACCGGAGAGGTCCGATCGGGGCCATGGGTGGCGCGAGAAGAGATTGTGTTTGACGGAATTTCGGTGAAATGAAAGTCTTTAGCGTACATATACGTGGATGACGGGGTGAGGGATGGTTTCTTAACGGATTTTGGAAACGAGGTTTCTGGGTTGTTGTGATACGTTGCTTGAATTGCAGCTATATAGTATTGTTTTCGAGAGTCGCAGATGTTTTTGGTGAAGATTTGTATGTACAGAGAATATTTTGAGTGGGACACGTATTTTACTATAAATTATTTATTGAATATCTATATGTTTGATTTTACAAATCAACTTATAATGTTTAACCCTCCGAGTACACACCTATTTTTTCAATTACCATGTTTTGATTGTTTACCATTCCACAACTACTAAACCAATTGGCTTACCAAAATTCTGAGATATACTTTTGACCTCATAGAAATAATTTATGTATATTATATAAGTGCCATTAAAGTCTTTAACATATTTAAAAAAAATTCGCGAAAATAGTAGATTTTCTTACAAGGGGGGAAAATGGAACTTTCGCAGGCACGTGATATGACGACCGAGGCGAAGCCGAGGCCGTCATATCACGTGCCTGCGAAAGTTCCATTTAACCCCCGTGTAAGAAATAGTATTTTTCTCTATTCCCGGGCGAAAGTACGTTAATTAATCAGTCTAGAAAAGTCGAAAATTATCGTCTTTTTTGTAGTTTGCAGGTTATATTTTTAAATTTTATTTTACCTATCGCAATTCGTTTTTTCCGATGCGCGCGTTTATGTGTGTGCGATGCCCGCCCAACATTTGCAGCACGAGCGTAGCGAGTGCTGCTGGTTGGGGCGGGCATCGAAAATACATGAACAAGCAGATTGTTACATACTCATGTGAGTCAAGAGGAAGAGGGGTAGAGAGATAGATAGATAAATAGATAAATCTTTATTCTGTCTTTTCGGCAAGAATTAGAAAATACATTAAAATGTATAAAATTTTAAATTTCAGTCAATTACAATAGAATACAATAACAATTTAGTTCATTATGTCGTAAAATACATAAGAGATATAAAAGATTTATCAAAAACATAACAATGCAAAAGAAAACTAAAAAGAGAATCTTTGAAATAATAAATAAGAGAACATGTGGTAAATAAAATACTTATACGAATATCATAATGTTCCGCTAATAGGCTAAAATAGAGAGAGATAAAGGGGGATAGGGAGAGAGAGAAGATATTTCCAAATAAATAAACACGAATTCATAGTAGACCATCCTTCTTGAGAGCACCACGCTTCCAATGCGAGACAGTTCCGCGCCGAAGTGGCACACTTTCGCGACTTCCGCGCGGCAAAATCACAATCCGCTGTATTGTATATGGGGTTAGGCTATTCAAAACATTGCTCACAGAGCTTTCGGTCGCGCGTGAAACAAGTGACGCACGCAGTGGGCAAAAGTGCTTCTTCTTCTAGTGTAAACAAACGGCGAAAACGCGAACTTTCGCACGAGGAATAGAGAAAAAAAATTGTTTTTGAAAAAATAGAATTTTTACGAAAAAAGATATGAATCCCAGTGTATAATACTCGGAGGGTTAAGAAATTCTATTTTTTTTTTTATGTTGGAAAATATTTGTGTACAATATATAAAAATCACTCATAGCTAAAGCGAGTCACTGCAATGACTTTTGTTTGCAATTATATAAATAGGGAAGATCTACAATACTGATGTAACTTCTCAACGTAAACATCATATGGAAAATACTATTATAAAAACTCCCAACAAATTTCTTAGTAATATGCGGAGCAGGGGTTGAAGTTCGCCTTTTTCCAAATAAACGTTCAAAAATTAATTTACTAAAATAATAAAACTATAGATTAATTCTACTATTCCACATCTTGTTAAAGTAAAGATTGCTATAATAATAAACGTAAATCAAGCTTCCCACTTATACATATTTAAACAACCGGCATCACTTTTAACAAATAAGCTCAAATCCCAACAGTATAGGCTTAACCGGAAGCCCATCTGTCCACCCGAGGAGAATCAAACCGTAAAATTTCACTCTCACAAATTCAAATAGACCCACCAGAAGCAGCTCAGAGATAATAGAATTCGCAAAAGTCACCATCATCCTCTCGAAGTAAAGGAAAACCATCAAAAGACACCACTCAATCCACTCCTCTCACACACTCCAGCCGCAAAATCGTCGAGTGCCTCTATACACACAACGACAGGCGTGAAAAAGAGTTGGCCACTCCGCTGTACGTATATATATATATATATATATATATATATGCACGTGCCGCCGCCGTGCAAATGATGATCGAGAGGATAATTATTGCGATGATGTATCGTCGGCCTTTACCACGGCACCATTGGGCTGTCTTTTTAGCGACGCGAATTCGCCACACGCGGAGGGTCCGCGCCCTATTCGTCACGGGCAGGTTCAACCCTTTGTGCGAAACGGTTGCAATGCGCAGGCGCGCAGCGATGAAGACACTGGAGGAGTCATAGTGTAGTATAAGTGTTGGAGAGCCGGTGGTAAGATGATTTGCGACATTTTTATTGGACGATTTCGGCGAGGCCGCGTTACGGTTCGAGTGTGCCGGTGAAGAGCGGCGGTATTTGGCTTTCGAGAGGGTTTCCGAGTGAGATGTGAGGTTTGTCGGTTATATGAATAATGGAAGGGTGGAATCGTTTTGGGAGGTAAAAGACGAATACAAAGTTCATGTTTGTAAACCGATTCAGCACTGAGAGAAAATTTGCTAGATTTAATGCGAAATATTTTATCGAAATATCACAGGAAAATATTTAGTTGGCAAAATTAATTTTTTATTGAGTTAATATGGTTAGAGTACTTATTTTACTGAAATAATTGCGAATTAATTGAATGTCACCCTTCTTTGAAAAATTAATTTTCGTTTCAATAATAAACTCAGATCTTTATCAGATTTTATCAGATCTTTTAAAGTTTTTCTCAGAGTACAAACATACAATTTTTTATTACAAGAATCTACCGAAACTATATACGTTTTTGTGTACAAAGTTTTATTTCTTAACTAGTAAAATAATAACCTCTGACTGAATTAATAATAACAAAATAAGCAAACAAGAAAAAATAAAAAATAAAACATTCAACAAACATCATGACCCGTAACCAGTATCACCTAATCTTCCCTACATAGACACTTCGCATGAGTCTAAATTTAAGAATCCCGAAAAATTCTTACACTATCCAACATCGCGTTCACCTCGTCCCCTCGATCCTAAAATAAAAGCCAATCCCACGCGATATTACCCATCAACCCCGTCATCTCCCTCCACAACTCGCACATAAAAATCAACGAGCGAACGAAGAATCTCAACCCGCGCCGGTCTCTCGCTTTTTAATTTTTATTCCTTCTCCACCCCGAAGTTACTTGCGCGTTTCGCCCGAGACGTAATTACGCGCAAGGATTCGCGCGTGAGCGAAAGAGAGAGAGAGAGAGAGAGAGAGAGAGAGTAGGAGCCCCTTCGCTCGTCCGAAAAGTGCGTGAGTAAGTATATATCAAAGGAGGGGTGGCGAGCGAGCGGGAAATTGAAAGTCTTTGTGCGGGGGAAATGGGAAAAGGCGCGGCCGAAGGGCAGCGAAGTGTGCGAAAGTGTCGTTTGAGTGCCGGGGGTATATGAGAAGGGGTATAGGCGGAATTGACGTCGAGTATTTTTTTCGGTGGAATATTTTTTTCTTCTTCGAGTGCGAATCAATTTTGGTGTCAAATGTGGTATTTTTCATAATTGATTGTTACACTTTTTGTAGTTTAACGTCTTATTGACTATTTAAAAATAATTCTAATTACGAGAAAAATATAACGATTGCATACAACCCACGACATAATAAGTTTTGATTTATAAAAAGTTTTTCATCAAAATAAATAGTGATAATTTTCGTATACGGTTGGCTTACCCATTCATTAATTATTGCTGCTCAAAAAGATTACGATCACGAAATCTACAAAATATCTGCGCCAAAAATTGGACACAGATTTCACCCATTCATTATTCTCTACGCGACACTCTACTACATCCACAACCGCTCAATCTCAAACACGCCTATAAACACACACCCACCCAAAACACAATCAACCTCGACTATACACTGACCACCACGTACCACTTCCTCAAATCTCCGCACAATACCACCGCGTCCTTTATTCGCGTATATGCATACGCATTCGAAAATGTAAACCACAATTCGAAACTATAACCATAGTTCAAAACGAGGAAACACTTTGAACGTTCGATCCTTAATCTCGTTAAACGGGCGCCCGAAATCTCGGCCGGCGCATCGCAACCCTTGTGTATAATACCGTACGCGCAGGTACATACACCTGAAAAGGGTTTCTTCTCTCTCTCGGGTCGACAGGTTGTAGCGCAGATCGACCGGAAGCGATTATATCCGTCGTCGCTGTTATATGCGGGTCTCAACGTCAATTAGGCAAGCGAGTTGAACGCACGAGCTGAGTGAAATTTGATTCTCGAGATGGCAAGGTGAAGTATGGAAATTGGGAATCAGGAGAATGACGTTGGTTAGGCAGTGTATTTACAGAATTAGTTTGTTATTAATTTTGTTTTATTCTCTTTTTTTATAAAATACTGTTGATTGTATAAAAAGTAATATGTAGTTATATATAAGATACGTAATAGACAGATAATTTATTACAAAAAATTTTATGCGGTTATTTTGTTATCGCAAATATCGTTGTTTAAATTTTATTTTAATAATAGAAGTAAGATATATATTATGTATATATTTACTTTATATTATTATCTGCCCTTTGTTCAGATTTATTTTTGTTGCCTTGGACTTTTATTGAACTATTTTTTAAATGCTCTATGGTGCAGGTAGAAGAAACGCAATTTTACAATAATTATTGTGAAACAGATTTAACCGACTTATAGTCAAAGTATAAAAACTAACTGTATAAGAGTAAGCCCAGAAATGGTTACGTTAGGGACATCTCTAAGTAATAAGCAGAAGCTATACGGCTATACCCAGTGGGGATTAGGGACAGCCCGACGGTCGAGCACGAAATATGTACCATTCGGTTTCTATACCGACTACCATAGCCACGATCCCTGATCATTTTCTACTTTACCGTCGTAAGGTATTAAAATAATAGAGCTTCATAGTTTGTTTTTACAATAATTCTCATTGTCAGTCCCTTATTAATAACATTCACAATTTATAGTTTTTAACATACAGAAAGTAAAGCTTTTGTAAAAATTTTTGTAAACAAAGAACATGAACATTTAATCTTTATAAAGATAAAAACGATAAAGCTATATATCAAAAAAGATAACATTTCTCTAACTAACTTACATTTTCTTAATAATTTACAAACTTTTTATGAAATAGATTCGATATTGATGAAGTACAGTTAAATCGTTACTTATTTTAACTTAAATTAATTTTCTTTTAATATAAAAATATTTTACTCGTCGTAAATCTAATAGCAATAACGCGTATTTGTTACAAAGTCGCAATGTAACAACTAGCAACTAAATCACATAATAAATACCACTCTCAACAGTTATGATCGCTTATAATATAAAATGTTTTCACTTTTGTCGAAGATTTCGCAGCTTTAACAAACAAACCTATGCGGAAAATAATGTCTGGTCCAGATCGATACATATTACTTATAAACACTTACAATTTCAGAAAATAGAAAAACAGATGTTGATTTTCTATTAGTTAGTTTTCGCGTAACCTTTAATGAAAAAAACAGATCCATCGCTATTGTGATGAAATTTTAGTTGAAAGTAGAAATTTTTCCGTAATTTATTATTATTTTTTTCCATTTGCATGCCGCGAGGTCAGTTTACATATCATTCACGCATCATGCTACTTATAATGTAGCAAAAGTCAAACTTTTTCAAAACCATAAATTTATATACTTACCATCGCTTACCATCTCGATTAAAAAATCGACTTCAATTTGAGTTCAACCCCCAAAACCTCACCAAAACCACCCATTCAAAACACGGGAATCTTCGAGTGGTGTACAGCAACGATATCGTCATCCAATGTGAGCAGAGCCATGAAGGAGAAGAACATGGCAATGGACGAGAGGAAATGCCATATGTCATGCGAGTCGTAGAAATAGAAGAGCCAGGGGAAGCAGGGCTGATTGTGATTGCGCGACTCCGCCGCCGTCGTCGTCCACGACGTCGTGTTCGCCACGAAGAAGTATAGAGAGCCACCCCACATGACAGCAGCCAGAAAGATGTAGATCCCAGGCTGTAAGAGGATTCGTTCCTTGTGACAGAGCTAGAAAGCAAAAGATAATAGAGAAAAATTTTAAAGTTGAAATGTAAATTAATCCTAAATATTTTTCGGTATAATTTACACTTCTTGATAAAAAGTAAATTTTCAAATAAAAGACGACAAAAGACTACATTCAATGTTAAATTACATACAAGCTCATGATTATTATCAAATGATTGAATTTATACTTTCTTAATCTTTTAATTTTAATAAAGAAACAATAAAAGAACTTTTACTCACCTTCATAATAATATAGAAGGACGTGTAGAATATAAGATTCAACATGAAAACTATGAGTAAGTACGTGCCGAAATCCTGAGGGCGGTTGATGTTACCGTAGATAGCGAATCCTATATTGCAAAAAGTACCAATCAACAAAAGTATTAATCGTTTCGTATAACGTGGCCGTGATTGAAGCTTCAGGATCAGATAAACATCATGAATTTTAGTCTAATAAGTACAAAATTGCATCATTATTAAAAAAAGTCTGTGCTGATTTTAAAATGTATCGTTTCACAAATTTACCTTAAATTTTTGCAGAAGCGAAGTCAGATCGACGTTAATGGGCTTTATGTAATAAATTCGAAAACTCAAATATACACAAAATACCAAGTGTACAATGGTGAAAAGTATCAAAACATGGGGGGTATTCGTGAGAATGCCAGTCAAAGCTATCAAAATGGTATGCGCAAGAACTCCAAAAATCACAGGAGCTTCGGCATGTATGTCTGGATGACGATTTTGGTAAAGCTTCACCATACACAATACTGCAATAATGTACATAAAACTTGTATCTGTAACATAAAAACAATCTTCAGTCAATTAAAAAGTCTCCTGAATAAACATTTTTACGATACTTCATGTTATTTTTATCAATAATGTGTAAGATCCCCAAAAAAAAATAATAATTCATAAATTCTTTAAACGCACATTCACTGATCCATCCAACTTACACATTGCAAATCTATATATTGAAATTCTTAAATCTACGTAAAAAAATGACTTACCGAATTGGAAGTTACTCCTATTTGGGCAGATATGATAACACGCTGACAACACACCCTCCATCATTAACGCAAATCCCATCGCATAATAAAGTCCATAGTGCTGTGGAATTCCACATACCCTCTCCTCTAAGTTCGAGTCATTGTACCTCTCTCTGGTATACACAACGAACATAAACAACAATCCCAGCATGACATAACCCAGATTCGAGAACACGTGATTGAAGTCCGATATGAAGAACGCCGGATGGGAACATTGAAAATTATAGTAACAGAGGTTCCCGTTCCCTGTTTCATGCACTTGCCACTGATTGGTAATGACTAGTTGAGCTACCGGAGCAGTGTAGAAAACTGCTATGGTAGTAATATACTTGAGGTAAAGATGGGATTTGTTGCAGAGAACCTTGATCTCTTGACGGACCAGGTCGATGAGGTAAATGTATCGACATTGCCGCTCCACATCCCTGACAATGACTGAACCTATGTTGTCGACTTCATCACTGGATGGGAAGATGTCGCCCTGAGTTAAAAGATACTATGAATAATATTTCATTGATAAAAAACATTGATTGGTAATGTATTGACGAAAGGCTAGACGTATTTACCTCAGAAGAACCATTTTCTGGCTGGGCGTTTTGGGAATTGATACAGTGATCAATTTCGTCCAAAGTATTATTAGCGACCTGGTCGATAGGGTCGCAACGTTGGCTCTCCACATCCGTGCCAATGGCAGCTTTGTTGTTTGGGTTTGTGATGGCGGTGGAGTAGTCGTCATTGTTTGTGATTGAGCCGGGTTCACTCTAAGTTAAAAGATGCTATTGAGATGGTGTTTCATTGATAAACTAATTTATTGTTAACGTATTGACCAAATGCTAGACGTATCTACATACCACCGAATTTATATGATCAGTTTCGTGCAGAGTATTGTAAGCAGCCAGCGAATCCGGTGCTATAGGTCGATGCAGTTTATAGAACAGAATTCCAACGATGTACGCAATGCAGAAACAAATGAAAGCAGATGCTACAGTTACCAACGCCAGGATGTACTTATCCTTTTCTATCTCGTAATCGATGGTCAAACGAATAGTTTTCCGACGGTTGTGGATAAAGGTGGAGTTTTCCGAACATTCACGGTCGTCGGGATTGACGAGAAAGACGATGAAAAAACCGTGAGGGTAAGCGGCTTTCTGAAATGAAAAATGTTCATCATTATCAAAATTTTGAAGTAAGAATAATTATTACAATTCTTTTAACTAGAGTTTTTTAATTGAAAGATTTAATATTTATTTATTAATTGAATACCAAAATAATTGTTTATTTTAATTCTATTTCCTATAAGATTAATTTTATATGTAAGA
The DNA here is from genome assembly GCA_036365515.1 of Torymus aiolomorphi. Taxonomy (NCBI): domain Eukaryota; kingdom Metazoa; phylum Arthropoda; class Insecta; order Hymenoptera; family Torymidae; genus Torymus; species Torymus aiolomorphi. The sequence continues at coordinate 71,249,743 of CM070874.1, read as the reverse complement.
TTTTTTAATTATGATGAATGTTTATAAGACAAAACTTACTGGTACTGTGATTCCACCTTGTAAACTGACAGTTTGCCAATATCCCGCCTGTTTCGTATTTCCATCGTAGCCGAATACAGGACACTGTAAGAAATAATCATGTCAGTAAAATTCTTTTCGATGCATAAATTTCATATGACGTTCATAAAATCTATGGCTTACTGTTGTATTTTCAATAGAAAATGTCACACAAACTTGACTCTCGGAACTAGCTTTTACAAGTACAGATCGGTCATCCATTGACGTTTTGAAGTCGTACCCAAAGTAAACCGGTTCTGAGGGAGTTACGTCGAACGTTCTTGACTCTCCAGGGCTAAAATGTTAATTAAAATAGATTAACGGTAAAACAAATTAAAGAAGTCCGTGGGTAAAATATTTTTCCGTCATAGTAGGCGTAAAGTACACTTTTTCGGTCTTGTTTTGCGGGTGTAAAGTGTAACTTTTTGCCCACTAGGCGTAAAGTAAAACACCGCTGCTAATTCATTGGCACGTGGCTTCCTCATACTTAATTTACTGATTCCTTTAATTAATTTTTAATGCTAAAATTTAAAATTATTTCACCAACTTATGACGCAATTCTAATTACATTCATTTACTCCCTACTGAAAAAAACCACATGGGATCCCACATAGGATCCCACACGAGATCCCACGTGTGAATTTGATATGGGATCCCATGTGGCATCCCACGTTTGAACTCGAAGCATGAATTCCCACATGAGATCCCACTTGTTTTTGATATCCCCGTTACTCACAATGGGGGACTCAAAGTTTTACGCCATATCTGCATGAGATCCCGTACTCAAGTTAAACGCATGATATCCCACATGAGATCCCATGTGGGATCTCCTGTGGGATCTCATGTGGGAATTCATGCTTCGAGTTTAAACGTGGGATGCCACATGGGATCCCATATCAAATTCACACGTGGGATCTCGTGAGGGATTCCACGTGGGATCCCATGTGGTTTTTTCAGTAGGGCTGAGATTAAAAAGTATTAATCTTTAAATTATGTATAAAATATGAATAAAATAACAAGTGTGATTTAATTTTCAAATTATGTATAAAAAATGAATAAAATAATTGATTATGATATTAAATTCAAAAACTTTTAAAATTACTAAATAACATTTACTTCAAATAATAGTTTCTTGATGAAATTTTACACATATATTACCTATATATACCACATATACTGATAAAAAGAATGGGTTGAGAGAAATGCGCGAATCATTTGCAAAGAAATTTTTTCATTACGTATGACTCAAATGAACATTCTTTAAGAGTTAAGGAATATTCATTAGCTGTTAATACCCGGACTCGTTTTATGATAGATCGCGAATCCTTACTGTAAAGTAATCATTTCTTGAATGTTAATAAATCGCTGTTATACTTGTAAAATCAATAAGGTTAGGATAACGCTCGAAACTCGCTTGTTTTTTATATGTCCGTTTTTTTTTATCGAACGTTCTATATTCGATTGCTTACATAATCGATAAAACGATAATTCTCAAATAGGATTTTTAAATAAATGATAGCAGCAAAACAAGCAAGCGCGTAGCTCCGTGATCTACGAGTCTGCGTGTCTCTGCTGCGTGCGTATAACCCTTTTACAGCTTTACTGAGCATTTCCGTCGCTTTCCATTGGATTCAAGTATTAGTGCTCTCTCACTTAAGTACCTATGCATTAATAAAAGTCAAATACATAGCTTTTAAGTAATATTAATTAATCCTTAACGAACCATTCCTGAACAGTTAAAAAACAACGTCGGTAAAGTTGAACTTTTTCAAGTATTTACAATTCAAGTCTAAGCGCGCTTTGCGCGCCGTAATTTTGCCACAACTTTGCGCCACTTTTGTTTTTGTAACCTAGCAACCCATATGCAGCTACCAATCAAATCACGAATAAATTCATATCAAAACAAATAGGTTCATTTTTTTAAGATAGGAAAGTAATCATATGATCTTGATCAAATTTCACATAAATATTGCCAATATCACATACAAAATTATCTTTAAATTCGAAGCTGATACATAAGGTCGTTCACAAAAAATTACGATTTAAGAAAAAAGGTTAACAAAATTTGAACATCAAATGTCTCTTAAATTTATGAGCCCAATGAATTCATACAAAAGAAATATACAAAGTCTACATCTCTACAAAATGTCCAAACGATTAAACCAACTTTACGCCATTCATCGTGCGACAAAGAAAATCACTTTTTAAAATACGAAAATTTTCAATTTTAAAGGTGTACTATTTATGAGAATGCAGCGAGTAGCTAATCTTTATAAATTCTTACGTAGTTGATAAACTGCCTTAAATTTAATATGCACTTTAGTTACGATTTAAAGAACTCCTTATATTTCATATGATGGAATCACTTATCAATATAATAGTGATTTCTAATATCTTGACAATTTTTTTTATTTTGGCCATTCGTAAGACATACTATTTATAAGAACGTAATAAATAGAGCTAGTTTTCGTAAGTACTTATATGGAGCTGTCCTTTTTTCGGCTTTCTTTCGACCCAGCGCCGCGAGTCGTGTTTTTTCTCGTAAGAAGATGCGAACTGTGATTTTTTTCGTAAAAAGCCATGAGTTATGCTAGTGCTCGTATCGAACTGAGTTGTGGTTTTATTCATACTGGGTGTCGATATACTGCCTATATCACATACAAAATTGTCTATAAATTTCAAGCTGATACATCATGCCGTTTTGCTCTAGTTATCGCTTTTAGTATCGTACTGTACTATTTTTTCATAAATTATTTTTTTCTCCAAAAATAATCAATGGAAAAACATAAAAATTTAGCAAATAATTGTAGTATTCCATATTCTTTTTAAACAAAAAAATATCCATGTCAATATCTTTTTTAATTTCGAAATATAACCTATTTACAAAAAATTACGTTTTCATCAATAACTAATTATGACTAAATATAGCTATCATCGTTTTTGTTTCCTCATAGAGGAAGCTTTGTAACGGTAAAAAAAATTTTTGAAAAAAAAATGTTCAAAAAGATGTTTTAAGGCGATATATGTGTATATTAGTTGATTTTGATCATTTTTGTTTTCGTGGATGTGTGTGTGTGTGTGTGTGTGTGTGTGTGTGTGTGTGTGTGTGTGTGTGTGTGTGTGTGTGTGTCTGTGTGTGTGTGTGTGTGTGTGTGTGTGTGTGTGTGTGTGTGTGTGTGTGTGTGTGTGTGTGTGTGTGTGTGTGTGTGTGTGTGTGTGTTTGAACTCTTCATATCTCCGAAACGAATCGACCGATTATCGTCGGGTAAAGCTTAAACTCTTCGTCTCGCGGGAAAAGAAAAAGGTACCCTGATGGATTTGAGTTTTTATTGATTTTCTTTTGTTTTATAACCAAAAAACGATTTTGAATTTTTATTTTTTTTTTATTTTTTATATCTTACAGTCATTATTACATAATATAATAAACTTTTCATGAAAGGTATTTAAATTAACTATATTTTCCTTTTTTAAAATTTAAAATATCTTTACTCTATCAATTGTTATTAAGGAAAACTTTTTTATATTTCATAAATTAATTTCTCAAAAAGTAATTTATTTATCGACTTGAAATAAATAACCAGTTATTACACTAATTGAAGACTATATGTGGTTAAAATTTCAAGTGATTATCTTCATTTGTTTTTTAGAAAAAAATATTTTAGAAAAAATTTGCGTTTTCGTTGTCGCACGATAACTAGAGTAAAAATTATCCAATCGTCCTGAAATTTGGCACAGATGTAGCTTTTATATACTTTCAGATCGAGTTCGTTGCCCAAAAAAATTGGTTCATTACGAAAAAAGATATTTGAGGTTAAAATTGAGGTTAAATTTGAGGTAAAAATTTTTTTTTTTAATTTTCGAATTGCGTTTTCTCAAAAAATACTTGATTTATCGACTTAAAATTTTAACCACTTATTAAATTTATAGAAGACTATATTTGGTTAAAATTTCAGGAGATTATCTTCATTTGTTTTTTAGAAAAAAAATTATTTTAGAAAAAATTTGCGTTTTCGTTGTCGCACGATAACAAGAGCAAAAATTACCCAATCGTCCTGAAATTTGGCACAGATGTAGCTTTTATATATCTTCAGATCAAGTTCATTGCTCAAAAAACTCGGTCCATTACGAAAAAAGATATAACGCACAGTTTAAGCTGAATCCGGACCCATGACCCTCTCCTAGTTAGTCTAACCGTACAAGATAAAGTATTAAATTTTAAATATTAGAAGTAAAAATTAATTAAAGGGATCAATAAATTAAGTTTGAGGAAGCTACGTGCCAATGAATTGGCAGCGGTTTTTTAAATTGTAGAGAATTCTATCCTGTATAGAGTGAATTCATAACATATAAACAATATTAGTTCTAACTATTAAAAAAATCGAAAATTAACATTTATAAAATTTAAAAATCGCTACAAAAAATAGATTTTAAATCGGTCGAGTAGATCATGCATATCAGCTTATACGGACAACACACACACACACACACACACGCACACACACACACACGCACGCGCACACACGCACGCACATACACACAAACACACACACGCGCACGCACGCACCCACGCACATCCATAAGGTCATTTTCTAAAAATAGCGTATTTCGATTCGAAATGTGCTAACCAACATTCCTAATACATTTTCTCAAAAAATTTTTATATTTTTACTATCACAAAGCTTCCTCTAGGAGGAAGCAAAGTAGTGCAACAATCTAAAATATTGATTGAAATAAATTGACGGTAAAAAAAGAACTCCGCGAGAAAAATAATTTTGTCGTACTCACTTGACGTAGAAATCTGGTACTGGTTTAAGCACCAAATGAAATGATACGTTATACCGATTCGCAGTCGCTATACTGATAGCAACGTGTTTGCTGCGCCCTTGATAATTCATCTCCTCATTGTACTTGGAAGGGCACAGATTTCTACTGGTATTACGATATTCAAAGGGATCGATCACATTTTTACTCTGCACGTGTGTCGGTACCTGCCAGGCGAGGATTCCTTTCTTCTGCCTGACGACCACGATTATAGGATACTCGAACGTGGCGTTGTCGCTCTGGACGTGGATTCTGGCGCCATCGAATACCCCACTCTAAAGTGGAAGATTAAGAAATGTTAATTTAATACTTGAGTAGAAATATTAAAATAATGTTAGTAGAATAAGGTAATAGACTTACGTCAGAGGATTTGTAATAGAATACATATTCAGCGGATGCATTCACGTAATATGTGTAAAGCGTGTTATATATTGCTTGAATTGCTACTGGCTTCCTCAAAATTGGGCTCAATTCAACTGAAGTATGAATAGTATTGTCAATAACTGTTGCTGTTACAATTTCGAAGGCTGCTAAAATAATTGGTAGACGTTCCAAGAAATGCATTTTTTCTTCTTAAGTAAAATTTTTAGTAAGGCTATCAGCTGTATCAGTCCCTACAAGATCATAATTGCACGATTTAATATAGTTTTTCATATAAAAATTCTAATAGTATGATTGAAATGTGAAGGGAAAAAGGAGGATTGTTAATATTTGAAAATTATTAGTTAACTATATGGTTTCGTGTACTTCCATATGTGCTAATTGATATTAGGGTTACAAAAATACTGTTAATCATCAATTTACTGAAGTGAAAAAAAAAAATAAAGGTATGTACAAAATTACAAAATCTAAAAATACAAAAATGAAAAATCATTTATTGTATGTGTGTTTGTGCCCCCACGGTTGTATATGTGTATTACTTGCGTATGTAAACAAAACAAATTATACTGACTACCTCCAATGCCTGCCTTATAAGGCAAAAAAATCCGATTGCACTGAATATTTTTTTTTGCATAGTATGAGTAAAGTTGAATTACTGTTTGAGTGTGTAAAGTTGAATTTACGCATAGTATGCGTAAAGCGAAGCTTTACTTTACGACAAAAAGCATGGTTTGATAGGTATTAATATCCCCTCCGACAAAAAAATGGTGTTTTTGGGATAAATGCATTTTTCTGAAAAGTGCATTTTTTCGTAAAAACTGCATATCTCATGCATTTTTGCTTTCTCGAGAAGGAAGTTTTGTAACGGTGAAAAAAGTTTTTAAGACAAAAAATGTTTAACAATATGTTTTAAGACTTTTGGCACTAAACAACCAGTGTAGCTCTACCCGCGTTTCGCACAACGTCACGCGAAATTTTGCGCGCTATCTACTAGCCTGTTCTCTTGGCAACGGCCACACTCAATTTTGGGTGTGTATGTGTGTGTGTGTGTGTATGCGATTGTATGTGTGTGTGTGTGTGTGTGTGTGTGTGTATAAGTATGTATGTGTATAACCATTCGATCGATTTTCATCGGACAAAGCTTATTCTCTTCGTTTCGGATGATATTTTGAAAGACATAACCTATTTTTCGATTTTATTGATTTTCTTTTGTTTTATTAAAAAAAATTTGAATTTTTCGTTTTTTTTTATTTTTTAAATGTTACATCTATAGTATTACTTAACAACATAAATTTTTATTGAAAGGTCTTTAAATTACCTACATTTTCATTTTTTAATATTGAAATTATCTTTAGCCTCTCATTTGTTATTAATGAAAATATGGTTTATACTTCTTTAATAAATTTCTAAATATTTTATTTATCGACTTAAAATTTTAACAACTTATTACACTTATCTAGTACAACATTTATCTAAAATTTCAAGAGATTATCTTCACTTGTTTTCGAGAAAAACGTTATTTTAGAAAAAAAAGTGTGCGTTTTTGTTCTCCTAGGATAACAGGAGTATTAGAGAATTTTATATTATTCTTTATGGTGTCAGGAATTTCCAAGTGTGATTTTCGCACAAAAGTACACCCACCAGATTAAATGAAATAAATAAATGTTTATTAATAAAAGAATCTCAAATTTATAAAGTTCAGGTTCTAAGCACACGCAGCAGTTATAAACCAAACGTGACACCCGACCGCTGTCACCAGTTTCCAGCTATCGGTAAATCGCTCCTCCGAGCACACGACTCAAACGGCCCGGCGATCCGCTATATACCTAAAAACGCGTCCGCTCTGTCCTTCGTGTGTCGCTCGCTAACGTTTTCTCCTCTCTCCCGTCCGCATGCCCTATATATCCTGAGGCTTGCACACATCAACGCCCTCTGTTGATGCTCCCTCGCACCTTATTATTTTATGATTTCCTAACAGGAGGAAAACTCAACCAATCTTTTTGCTTGCTCATAGAGGAAGCTTTGTGATAGTAAAAAAAAAAGTTTATGAGATAATGTGTTAGAAATGTTATTTAGCAAATTTGGAATCGAAATACACTATTTTTAGAAAATGTCCGTATGGATGTGTGTGTGTGTGTGTGTGTGTGTGTGTATGTCCGTATACGCTGATATCTCATGATATACTCGACCGATTTTAACGGGAGAGTGATCATTTTTTTAGATTTTGCTTCCACAATTGGGGTCAATATTCTATTTTTGTAAAATTTAATTTTTTTTTTATAGCCATTTTTTAATTTTCAAATTTTTTTTTTTCGATTTTTTTAATATTTAGAACAAATATTGTTTATATATCATGAATTCTCTGTATGTAGGATAAAATTATCTACAATTTAAAAAAAAAAAAAGTCGGTAGCTATATTTCGTCATAAGTTATTGATGAAAACGTAATTTTTTGTAAATAGGTTATATTTCGAAATTAAAAAAAGATATTAACATGAATATTTTTTTGGTTATACAGGATATTAAGTACTATAACTTACTAAATTTTTAGGTTTTTTTATTCATTATTTTTTGAGAAAAAAAATAATTTATAAAAAAAAAGTGATTTTTTTTTTGTCGTTCAATAACTATAGTAAAATTGGCTTAATCACTTTGAAATTCTTTGTAGGGGTAGATTTTGTATACCAATCGAGTGAGTTCTTTGGGCAAAAGGATTGATCCATAAATTTCGAAGATATTTGAGGTTAAAATTTTTTCAATTTTTTTTTAAATCGTAATTTCTGGAGAACGGCTCTATGTATCTAAATGGGGTGGGTGGTATTCGAAAGAGAATTAAATTACCTATATTTTCTAAAAAAAATTAATTCTCTAGCTATCACGGTTCTTTTGTTATTAACAAAAACGTAAAAATTGAAAAATGAAAAAAATGAGTTTTATATGTTCAACTATTACAAGAGTAAAATTGTCTTATTCGCTTCAAAATTCATTGTAGAGGTATATTATTGATAGTTCTCGGATGAGTTCTTTTGGCAAAGTGATTGATTCATAAATTTCAGAGATATGTGAGGTTAAAATTTTTCTAGACATTTTTAAAATCTATTTCTTGAGGATTAATTTATAATTTTTTTTTAATTTAGTTTATAATTAAATTTAATTTAATTTATAAAAAGATAATTTTAGTTTATAATATCTCTGAAAATTATGAACCAATCATTTTGCCAAAAAAACTCTGCCGAGAACTATCAATAATATACCTGTACAATGAATTTTGAAGCGAATAAGACAATTTTACTATCGTAATAGTTGAACATCCAAAACTCATTTTTTTTTAATTTTTTAATTTTTACATTTCTGTTAATAACAAAAGAACCGTGATAGCTAGAAAATTAATTTTTTTTAGAAAATATAGGTAATTTAATTATGTTTCGAATGCTATAAATTACATTCAAATACATAGAGCTCTAAATATCAGTTGCAAATTTATAGGCAATTGTGATATATATTTTATGTATGTGAAATTTTGTGGAAATGTATAATCTATAAAATTATGTTGGAGTTTTGTTATTTCTGTCTTTCTGAAGTATTAAATTTTAAATATTGGAATTAAAAATTAATTAAAGGAATCAGTAAATTAAGTTTGAGGAAGCTACGTGCCAATGAATTGGCAGCGGTTTTTAAATTTGGCACAGAGATAAATAGAATATAAATAGAACGAAAAACACCGCGCTGGATACTTTGAACCGGCTATCAAGATAACGCCTTGTTTAACCGGCTTTTTTATTTTTATCCAAATATCATATGGGGGAGGGTATGGGGGAGGGGGGAGGTTACAGAGGGCACTGAAGTGAGTAAAAGATTGCTTAGTTTACTAAAAAACTAGAAAAACTTGTGAAATGGCAGCAGTTTCAAAATGACCTTGACAAATAAAATTTCAAAGTTAGGATTCTGTAAAAATTTTTGAACATTGTAAACCGTATGCAATAATTTTAGTGCAATACAAAAATGAAAAAATACGTATCAAATCATTTTAAGAGAAGAATCATATTGACGTAGGCTCAGCGTCGGAGAGCATGAGAGGATGTTAGGATTGGTATGATAGGAAAAAGGTGGTTAATAAAATAAGTTTAAACAAATTTAAAGTTAAAATAAAACTTCGAATAAACAGTAGAGCAAAATAAAAAAAACTAATAATATTAAATAAATAATAGAATAATGACGTGTTATGCCGTGTTCCGCAGTCGCGTTTGATTTGCGGGCTCGCGAGACTCTCTCCAGGTCGTTCCTGGCTTGTCCTGGTGACACCGAGTGTGGCTCGGCAGATGTCACCCCCTTTTTGCCTGAGCGACCGATCGGCCGCACTTGGCTAGGGTCAGGACACTCATTTTTCCCATAGCGACAGAGTCGCTGTTGGCGGGAGTGCAGGCGAGTGCCTGGCGAGACCAGGAGGTCCGTCTCCGGCGGAGCGCAGAGAGCGAGTCAGCTCCGAAATTTCGGAGCTGAGCAGAATACCTTGGAGAGGATTGGGGGCGAACGGTCGCGCGCGCTGATTAGTCGCCGCAAGGCGGCGGTAAAACAGTCGGCAGATAGGCTGCGGTTGGGGTTGCGGATTGACTCGCTCCCCTCTCTTCGAGACCGAAGGTGCGGTTCAGCCGCTGAGTCGTGACGCGAGCTTCTCCGAAGCTCGCGGGTGTGTCGACATTCGAAAAGTTCGGGGAAAAATTCGGGCTCGACTAATTCCCCAAATCAAAAACAGAAAAGAAAAAATAAAGTTCGCAACTACGTTGCGGACGTCAACATCCTTAAATTCGAAAATGATCGATGATATGACCACAATCGGGCTGTTCGATTTGAGATGGATTCGGTCATTAAGAGTGCTCTCTACCTAAACCCCAACTCCGGAATAGATCTCAGCGTCCCCATGACTTCATTTATGTATTTTCATTAATTTAAGTGTACTTATAAATTTTAAATTAATCATAACTCAGTTTTCCCACGTGTAAAAGTTAATAAAGATTACTTTTAAACAAGTTTCATGAATTTAAATGAATAAATGAACTTGTATTTTGTAGAGAAAATTCAAACGTTCAGTGGACATTTCTGAAAATGACTCCAAATTGTTCTCTACAAAATACAGATTTATTAATGGAATTTAATTTGGGAAAATTCTTGTAATCGTGTCTTTAATACTAATTACACGTGGGAAAACTTTATTTTTATGTTAATATTGCCCAAAATTTTTTTAATTAACAAAAAACACTTTTGACAGTAGGTGGCGTTCCAATCGGGGTAGAGAGCACTCTTAACCTTGAAGACCAGTTTTAAAAAGATGTAAAAAACAAACAAAGAATACTATATCTGAAACGTGACCTAGTTAGTATTAAATTTTCAAAAATTGATAATCCTTCTTTTTTCCGTGAACCCTTGATATTATTTGGCATACTGAAAAATACTAAATGAAAAAGCACAAAAAAACTTACATTTAGAAGGAGCAGCCGGTGCATTCGACTCTGTCTCGCTCTCTGTCGCTCGCACAGTCGTTGCGCGCTCTCTCTCCTCTCTCTCTCTCTCACTCGCTGGTTTGGATCGGCAGGCTGGCTGGCTGCCGGCTCCTCGCTCGCTGTCTCTTTCGTGTGGCTCACGCGGCGTGGGATCGCTCTCTCTCTCTGTCTCTCACTCGCATGCATGAGGCTCGGCGCCTCCACTTCACTCCCGGTATATAAAAAGAGAGGACGGCGCGGACGCGGTAAAACTTGAGAGAGACGATGTGGCCTGTACGATAACACACACGAAGATGGCTGCCGTGACTCACATAAAGCCATAGCAGCTTCGCGAGTACGCGACGGGCATATTACGCGTCACGAGACCGTTTTAATCCGATCGGGATCAGTGATGGGATTATCGGGAGAATTCTCCCGACCGTAATCACAGGCCGAAATGTTTGAATGTTGGCAGCAGCGCGACACGCGAGCGAGCCGCAACGTTCCGATTTCGGATTCCTCGTCTTATCGTCTGACTTTTCAAAACAGTGGGAAAGCGTATTAGGAGGTTAGAGTATTAATATTATTTTTGAATGTGAAAGTAATGATTCAACCAAAATTGACTGGAATTACTATTGTGAAGTGACTGTTGTTATCGAGTAAGTATTTTGATTTACTTTTTATATTTACATATTTACATTACACTAATTTTTTTTTTCTTTTAGGAAAGTGCCACATTATTTTTTACTAATTTATACAAATTACAACACTATAATTAAAGATGTGATAGCTGGTGTTCGTGATGGTTTTTGGATGAAAGTGTGGCTGAGCAAGTAGTTCTTCGAGAGTTGAAGAGATTGATGTCGATGAAGACTATTGTAGTAAATCCTGATCCTCCAGAGGCACAACCACCTGTATTAAATACTTATGCGAGTACCTCATCCAACAAAGTGGCTTCAAAAGTAAGAGTTCATTTGTTGTTTATAGCCTTCGTCAGTTTCAATTTATAAAATAAATTACTCGCAATTTAATTTTATTATATAGGAAATATGAGTGCCAATGCTGCTAAAACACAAGCTGCATCAGGGGCGCAACAATAATTCCAAGAGCTTGTCTAGTGCTGCTTCGCCTCCAATACAACAGTAACAAGTGTCACAGCCAGCGATATACAACCTTCTCCAATTCATCATCAAGTCCAACTGCAACCTCAGCCTCAACCTCAACAAATGACGTATCTAATAAAATATGTTCAACACATGCAGAGTATGCCAGTTCAACAACAAGTTTGGCAAATGCAACAGATTCAACAAGTTCAAAAAGTTGGCTGTATTGCTATGACACAAATACATTTATGGTAGAAAACGCTATAATACAACACAAGCCATGGAAATGAATTAACTCTTAGCTAGTCTGGGAAATACAACTTCTTCAATTGGAACATTAAGTCAAAAGTTATTATTAATGTGATGTTTTTGCAAAAATTTGGAGAAGGAGCATTAATTAGGTAAGAAATGTTTTTATTGTTTTTACCGCATTTGCATCTATCATTGCTATGATAAAATTATTCCTTAAAGTCTTCTATAATTTTATCAATTATAATTTAATATGCCAATTGACGTATAATTTATATGACAAACAGTATAGTAATTTTTGTAATGATCAAATGAGTAAATATTAACACGAATAAAAATGGATATTAAAAGTTTTTCATAAATTAATTTTCTTTTTATAGCAAAATTTTATAAAGCAGAATTACAGACTGGAAGTCAATATGTCAAAGCCATAAAAATGTCATGTAGCTGTTAAAAATGTATCCTTAGTCGAAGGATTAAGAGCTTGCCAGAATCCTAATGGATCTTTTACGGCTATGGTGACTGCTTGTGAGAGTGATACGAGGTTTGTTTATTGTGCCTGCTGTGTGTCAGCTATTCTGGATGACTGGTCTAGAGTATAGATAAGTATACAAGTTTTATATAAAAAAGTACAAGTAAAGTTTAAGTATAGTTACTTTGTAAAAACTTTTATTTTTACAGCGCCGTCAAGAATTTATGGATTATTTCTTTTATTTTCAATCGTATTGTTTCCTGGCATCAAACAGAGACACTTAGTACCTTAAAAAAGATACTCGTGCCTTCCCATTGGATCTCATAGGCCCTAGGAGCTTCTGTATTCACCAAAATAAAAAGAAATTGCTATTTTCATCATAAACACTGATAAAAACAATGAAAAGTTTAAACGTATAAAAGGCAAAAGAGTAGTTCAGTTAAAGTTTAAAATAAGTAACAAAAACAGAATCTTATTCATAAATGTGCGAAATATAAAAATAAGTAAAAATAGATCAATGTGCAGTATTATCTACATGCAAGTGTACAAGTTAACGCGTGTCAACTTTAATATTCATATTAATCTGTTCGTAAATGATATAGTGATGATTATTGTGGATGGTGCTGCTTAAGCTATAAGTGTTTTTTAGTTGAATAATTGTGGTGATTGTGTGTAAATGTAATAATAACTTTTAATTGAAGAACAATTAAAATATCGCCAAAACATGATATTGAAAATACTTTTTGCTAACAGTGTTGTATTCTTTCATAGTGTTATGGTATAAAGATTTATTTTCAATGTCTTCACAATTCTCACATATTAAAATTGATAGTTCACCATGGTGGAAGTTTAAGTTATGTGTTACATTTTGAAAAAATATAATCTGAACAGTTTGTTGGAGTTTTTACAATGTTTGGAAGTGTTTGATATGAAAATGAACAAATTAGGTGTATGTTTAAAATTGACAATTCAGCTTGTATTTTTCAAAATACAACACATGACTTAAACTGACACTATGGTGAACTGTCAATTTTAATATGTGAGGATTGTAAATGAATCATTGAAAATAAATCTTTATACCGTAGCACTATGGAAGAATACAACATCATTAACAACAAATATTTTCAATAACATGTTTTGCCTATATTTTAATTGTTCTTGAATAAAAAGTTATTATTACATTTACCTCAACTTAATATAAACACAAAACAGTTGTAATAATTAACATAAATAAACTAGTTTATGTTATTTCATAAAATAAGTAAAGAGTAATTAAAATTTTCATTGTGTTCATCATTGTTTACGATAAAGTTTGCATTTTATACGTATAATGTAGCAGTGCTTATTTTGTGACTTATTTTGTAAATCTCTGATTGGCTGTTTTTTAGTGTACATACCTTAATCTAAACAAAACAAAAATAGGGTGAGAATAGTTTTTGCTCGACAAATTTTTATCTGAATCCTTTTTCAAACCCTCTTGAAAATAATTATATTCATTTTTAAATATCAAGAGCCACAAATGATTTATATTTTTGAGAACCAGACGGCTTTGAAAACTTAATATTATTCATTCATCTCAAATTGTGGACCTAGTTACTGACCTTTGTCAAAGCATTAAAAATAGATTAAACATCAATATTCAACAGTTTTATGATAACACTTATACTTACATATCATATTTTATTTAAATATGATTCTAGTAATAAGTTTTTTCCTGCGTAATGGAATACACATTGCTAAACTGTCTGTCATAACATTGATTTTAACCCCATAGTACTAATTAATTCTTTAGGTTTTGTACACATAATAGTAGATTAATTATGAAATTCAATTTTTAGTAGCTTATCAAATATACGAATAGAGTGTATTAGCAGTGCGAGCAGCTCCCATTGAAAAGCTAGACATATAAGTGTTATCATAAAACTGTTGAATATAGAAGTTTAATCTATTTTCCATGCTTCGACGAAATTCAGTGACAAGGTCCATGACATATATTAGATTCATGAATAATATTAATTTCTCAAATTCTCAAGTTTTCATTATTGGTGTCTCTTGATATTTAAAAATAAATAGAGGGTATTGTATAAACAGATTGTATAATTAAAAAAGCCAAGTCTGTGTATCGCTAAGAAAATTTAATAAATATAAATACTTCAAAAATGTATAAATTTAATACATGTTTTTTACTGCAAAGTCTCAGACAATTGATGAAAGAACCTCTTAGATTTAACATGGGTAAAAGTAAAATTAGATATAACACTATAATTTTTATTTATATATTCAATTCAATATCCTTGATACATTAAGTATACAATACGGTAAATATATTTCTTTTTGTATTCTAAAGAATAATTATATTTAATCTTGAAAATTTATGCCCTGATTAAAAAGGAGGTATTCAACTGTCCTTGATTCGCCTCACGATGACGAGCTTCATACGCGAGATCCTGCTTTTATAAATTAGAAAACTCAACAAATTAAATGTAGCCTAATCGTGATAGGAGTCAGCCTCTCGAAGACGAGCGACGTACGCGATCATTTCCTTTTTAAAAAGTGAATACCCTGAACAAAAATAGAGGTATATTAAACTGTCCAGGAGTCGCCTATCGAAGACGAGCTTCGTACACGACTTAAAGCTTTTATAAAAAAAGAACCCTGCTCAAAATGAATGTAGCCTAATCGTGCCAGAAAAGTCGAGCTCTCGCAGAGGAGATTTGTAAGCGAGATTCTGCTTATATAAAATAGAACACTAAACAAATTGGATCTATCCTAATCGTGAAGGAGTCGGCCTCACGAAGACGATCTTTGTACGTGAGCTTCTGCTTTTATAAAATAGAACACACAAGAAATTGTATGTAGTTTAATCGTGATAGGAGTCGGACCATCGAAGACGCGCTTCATACACGAGCAATTGCTATTTGAAAAAGTTGATTACCCCGATAAAAAATGAAGGTATATTAAACTGCCCAGGAGTCGCATCTCGAAGACGAGCTTCGTACGCGAGCTTGTACTTTTATAAAATAGAACACTTAACGTATTGAATGTATCTTAATCGTGATAATAGTCAGCCTCTCGAAGACGAGCTTATAATTCGTTAAGTGTTCTATTTTATAAAAGCAGAATCTCGCGTACGAAGCTCGTCTTCGATAGGCGACACCTGGACAGTTTAATGTACCTCCATTTTTTATCAGGGTGTTCACTTTTTAAAAAAGGAAAAGCTCGCGTACGAAGGTCGTCTTCGAGAGGCCGACTCCTATCACGATTAGACTACATTTAATTTGTTAAGTGTTCTATTTTTTAAAAGGAATATCTAGCGTACGAAGCTCGTATCCGAGAGTCCCACTCCTATCACGATTAGAATACATTCATTTTGGTAAGGGTTCTATTTTATAAAAGCAGAGGCTCGCGTACCAATTAGCTCGTATTCAACAGGTGACACCTGGGCAGTTTAATATACCTCCATTCTTGACGAGTGTACTCACTTTTTAAGAAAGCAAAAACTCGCTTACAAATCTCCTCTTCGAGAGCTCGAGTCCTTTGGCACGATTAGTCTACATTCATTTTGAACAGCGTTCTTTTTTTATAAAAGTAGATGCTCGTCTACGAAGCTCGTCTTCGAGAGGCCGACTCCTATCACGATTAGGATACATTCATTTTGGAAAGTGTTCTCTTTTATAACAGCAGAATCTCGATTACGAAGCTTGTCTTCGAGAGGTGACTCCTGAACATTATAATATACCTCCATGTTTTATGAGTGTATTTTATTCTTTTTAAGAAAACAAACGCTCGCTTAGGAAGCTCCTCTTCGAGAGCTCCACTTCTCTGGCACGATTAGTCTACATTCATTTCGTGTATCGTTCTTTTTTTATTAAAGTTGATGCTGGCCTACGAAGCTCGTCTTCGATAGACAACTCCTGGACAACTCCTTAAAAAAGGAAAAGCTCGCGTACGAAGCTAGTCTTCGAGAGGCCGACTCCTATTACGATTAGGCTACATTCAATGCGTTAAATGTTCTATTTTTTAATAGCAGAATCTCGCGTACGAAGCTCGTCTTCGAGAGGCCGACTCCTATCACGATTAGGATACATTCATTGTGTTAAGGGTTCTATTTTAGGTCTTTGGGAGGCGACCCCTGAGCAGTTAGATATATATATATATATATATATATATATATATATATATATATATATATATATATATATATATATATATATATATATATATATATATATATATATATATATATATATATATATATATATATATATATATATATATATATATATATATATATATATATATATATATATATATATATATATATATATATATATATATATATATATATATATATATATATATATATATATATATATATATATATATATATATATATATATATATATATATATATATGTATATATATACCTTCATTTTTGACGAGTGTATTCCGTATTTAAAAAAGGAAAATCTCGCTGGCTATTATCACGATTAGGATAAATTCATTTATGTAAGTGTTCTAATTTATAAAAGTAAAAACTCGCGTACGAAGCTCGTCTTCGAGAGGCGACAACTGGGCAGCTTAATATACCTGCATTTTTTATCAGGGTATTCACTTTTAAAAAATGCAAAAGTTCTCGAAAGAAGCTCGTCTTTGAGGGACCGACTCCTCTGGCACGATTAAGCTAAATTCATTTTGAGCAGCGTTCTTTTTTTTATATAAACTTAGACTCGCGTACGAAGCTCGTCTTCGATAGGCGCCTCCTGGACAATTTAATATACCTTCATTTTTTTATCGGGGTATTCACTTTTAAAATAGCAATTGCTCGTGTATGAAGCGCGTCTTCGAGGGTCCGACTCCTATTACGATTAAACTACATACAATTTGTTGTGTGTTCTATTTTATAAAAGCAGAAGCTCACGTACGAAGCTCGTCTTCGAGAGGCCGACTCCTTCACGATTATGATAGATCCAATTTGTTAAGTGTTCTATTTTATATAAGCAGAATCTCGCTTCCGAAGCTTGTCTTCGAGAGGTGACTTCTGGACATTATAATATACCTCCATTTTTTATGAGTGTATTTCCTTTTTGAATAAGCAAAAGCTCGCTTACGAAGCTCCTCTTCGAGAGCTCGACTCCTCTGGTACGATTATAGTATCCATTCATTTCGAGCATCGTTCTTTTTTTATAAAAGTAGATGCTCGCGCCTAGAAGCTCCTTCGATAAGCGGCTCCTGAACAGTTTAATATACCTCCACTTTTTATCAGGGTATATTCACTTTTAAAAAAAGCAAAAGCTTGCGCACGAAGCTCGTCTTCCAGAGGCGATTCCTGAACCGTTCATTATAGCTCCATTTTTTATTTATCAGGGTAATTACTTTTTTAAAAACCCGAAGCTCGCCTACGGAACTCTTCTTCGAGAACTCGACTCCTCTGGCACGATTAGGCTACATTCATTTTGAGCAGCATTTTTTTTTATAAAAGCTTGAACTCGCGTACGATACTCGTCTTTGAGAGGCGCCACCTGGCCAATTTAATATACCTCCACTTTTTATCAGGGTATATGCACTTTTAAAAAAAGCAAAAGCTCGCGTACGAAGCTCGTCTTCGAGATGCGACTCCTGGGCAGTTTAATATTCCTCCATTTTTGACGAGTGTATTCCCTTTTTGAAAAAGCAACAGCTCACTTACGGAGAGGTGGGTATCGAAAAGGCGAACGTTCTTCGTATTTGCAGCAAAATATCAAATTTTGTTACTTCGAATTATGTTATTTACTCATGACTTTTTTAACGAATGCATGTAATTATAGAATATTCGAATCGTCGACTAGTCATGTAGAATAAAGAAAATATGATCGATATAGTTGCATTCGAATCGTTATTGTCTAAAACATGAAAATTTTTTCTGGCTCTAAAGTAGATGGTTCATAAGGGTGAAAAACGATAGTAGTTAGTCTAAATACTTCATGTTTTTCGCACTTGTGAACTTTCTACTTGATGGTTAGAAAAAATTTTCATATTTTGGACAATAACGATTCGAATGCAACTATATCGATCATATTTTTATTATTCTTCATGACCAGTCGATGATTTGAACATTCTAATTATATGGATCCTTAAAAAAGTCATAAAGAAATAACGTAATTCGAAGTAACAAAAATTGATATTTTGCTGCAAATACGAAGTGAACGTTCGCCTTTTCGATACCCTCCCTTACGGAGTTCCTCTTAGAGATATTGACTCCTTTGTCACGATTAGTCTACATTCATTTAGAGCAGCGTTCTTTTTTTATAAAAGTAGATGCTCGTCTACAAAGCTCCTCTTCGATAGGCGAATCTTGGATAGTTTAATATACCTCCATTTATCACGTTATAATCAGTTTTTAAAAAACCGAAAGCTCGCCTATAACGAAGCTCTTCGAGAGGCTGACTCCTATCACCATTAGGGTACATTCAATACGTTCAGTGTTCTATTTTATAAAAGCACTATCTCGCGCACGAAGCTCGTATTTGGTAGACGACCCCTGGGCAGTTAAATATACCTCCATTTTTTAAAGTGTATTCCCTTTTTAAAGAGCAAAAGTTCGCTTACGAAGCTCGTCTTCGAGAGGCCGACTATTATCACGATTAAGATACATTCAATACGTTAAGTGTTCTATTTTATAAAAGTACAAGCTCGCGTACGAAGCTCGTCTTCGAGATGCGACTCCTGGGCAGTTTAATATACCTTCATTTTTTATCGGGGTAATCAACTTTTTCAAATAGCAATTGCTCGTGTATGAAGCGCGTCTTCGATGGTCCGACTCCTATCACGATTAAACTACATACAATTTCTTGTGTGTTCTATTTTATAAAAGCAGAAGCTCACGTACAAAGATCGTCTTCGAGAGGCCGACTCCTTCACGATTAGGATAGATCCAATTTGTTTAGTGTTCTATTTTATATAAGCAGAATCTCGCTTACAAATCTCCTCTGCGAGAGCTCGACTTTTCTGGCACGATTAGGCTACATTCATTTTGAGCAGGGTTCTTTTTTAAAAAAGCTTTAAGTCGCGTACGAAGCTCGTCTTCGATAGGCGACTCCTGGACAGTTTAATATACCTCTATTTTTGTTCAGGGTATTCACTTTTTAAAAAGGAAATGATCGCGTACGTCGCTCGTCTTCGAGAGGCTGACTCCTATCACGATTAGGCTACATTTAATTTGTTGAGTTTTCTAATTTATAAAAGCAGGATCTCGCGTATGAAGCTCGTCATCGTGAGGCGAATCAAGGACAGTTGAATATACCTCCCTTTTTAATCAGGGCATAAATTTTCAAGATTAAATATAATTATTCTTTAGAATACAAAAAGAAATATATTTACCGTATTGTATACTTAATGTATCAAGGATATTGAATTGAATATATAAATAAAAATTATAGTGTTATATCTAATTTTACTTTTACCCATGTTAAATCTAAGAGGTTCTTTCATCAATTGTCTGAGACTTTGCAGTAAAAAACATGTATTAAATTTATACATTTTTGAAGTATTTATATTTATTAAATTTTCTTAGCGATACACAGACTTGGCTTTTTTAATTATACAATCTGTTTATACAATACCCTCTATTTATTTTTAAATATCAAGAGACACCAATAATGAAAACTTGAGAATTTGAGAAATTAATATTATTCATGAATCTAATATATGTCATGGACCTTGTCACTGAATTTCGTCGAAGCATGGAAAATAGATTAAACTTCTATATTCAACAGTTTTATGATAACACTTATATGTCTAGCTTTTCAATGGGAGCTGCTCGCACTGCTAATACACTCTATTCGTATATTTGATAAGCTACTAAAAATTGAATTTCATAATTAATCTACTATTATGTGTACAAAACCTAAAGAATTAATTAGTACTATGGGGTTAAAATCAATGTTATGACAGACAGTTTAGCAATGTGTATTCCATTACGCAGGAAAAAACTTATTACTAGAATCATATTTAAATAAAATATGATATGTAAGTATAAGTGTTATCATAAAACTGTTGAATATTGATGTTTAATCTATTTTTAATGCTTTGACAAAGGTCAGTAACTAGGTCCACAATTTGAGATGAATGAATAATATTAAGTTTTCAAAGCCGTCTGGTTCTCAAAAATATAAATCATTTGTGGCTCTTGATATTTAAAAATGAATATAATTATTTTCAAGAGGGTTTGAAAAAGGATTCAGATAAAAATTTGTCGAGCAAAAACTATTCTCACCCTATTTTTGTTTTGTTTAGATTAAGGTATGTACACTAAAAAACAGCCAATCAGAGATTTACAAAATAAGTCACAAAATAAGCACTGCTACATTATACGTATAAAATGCAAACTTTATCGTAAACAATGATGAACACAATGAAAATTTTAATTACTCTTTACTTATTTTATGAAATAACATAAACTAGTTTATTTATGTTAATTATTACAACTGTTTTGTGTTTATATTAAGTTGAGGTAAATGTAATAATAACTTTTTATTCAAGAACAATTAAAATATAGGCAAAACATGTTATTGAAAATATTTGTTGTTAATGATGTTGTATTCTTCCATAGTGCTACGGTATAAAGATTTATTTTCAATGATTCATTTACAATCCTCACATATTAAAATTGACAGTTCACCATAGTGTCAGTTTAAGTCATGTGTTGTATTTTGAAAAATACAAGCTGAATTGTCAATTTTAAACATACACCTAATTTGTTCATTTTCATATCAAACACTTCCAAACATTGTAAAAACTCCAACAAACTGTTCAGATTATATTTTTTCAAAATGTAACACATAACTTAAACTTCCACCATGGTGAACTATCAATTTTAATATGTGAGAATTGTGAAGACATTGAAAATAAATCTTTATACCATAACACTATGAAAGAATACAACACTGTTAGCAAAAAGTATTTTCAATATCATGTTTTGGCGATATTTTAATTGTTCTTCAATTAAAAGTTATTATTACATTTACACACAATCACCACAATTATTCAACTAAAAACACTTATAGCTTAAGCAGCACCATCCACAATAATCATCACAATATCATTTACGAACAGATTAATATGAATATTAAAGTTGACACGCGTTAACTTGTACACTTGCATGTAGATAATACTGCACATTGATCTATTTTTACTTATTTTTATATTTCGCACATTTATGAATAAGATTCTGTTTTGTTACTTATTTTAAACTTTAACTGAATTACTCTTTTGCCTTTTATACGTTTAAACTTTTCATTGTTTTTATCAGTGTTTATGATGAAAATAGCAATTTCTTTTTATTTTGGTGAATACAGAAGCTCCTAGGGCCTATGAGATCCAATGGGAAGGCACGAGTATCTTTTTTAAGGTACTAAGTGTCTCTGTTTGATGCCAGGAAACAATACGATTGAAAATAAAAGAAATAATCCATAAATTCTTGACGGCGCTGTAAAAATAAAAGTTTTTACAAAGTAACTATACTTAAACTTTACTTGTACTTTTTTATATAAAACTTGTATACTTATCTATACTCTAGACCAGTCATCCAGAATAGCTGACACACAGCAGGCACAATAAACAAACCTCGTATCACTCTCACAAGCAGTCACCATAGCCGTAAAAGATCCATTAGGATTCTGGCAAGCTCTTAATCCTTCGACTAAGGATACATTTTTAACAGCTACATGACATTTTTATGGCTTTGACATATTGACTTCCAGTCTGTAATTCTGCTTTATAAAATTTTGCTATAAAAAGAAAATTAATTTATGAAAAACTTTTAATATCCATTTTTATTCGTGTTAATATTTACTCATTTGATCATTACAAAAATTACTATACTGTTTGTCATATAAATTATACGTCAATTGGCATATTAAATTATAATTGATAAAATTATAGAAGACTTTAAGGAATAATTTTATCATAGCAATGATAGATGCAAATGCGGTAAAAACAATAAAAACATTTCTTACCTAATTAATGCTCCTTCTCCAAATTTTTGCAAAAACATCACATTAATAATAACTTTTGACTTAATGTTCCAATTGAAGAAGTTGTATTTCCCAGACTAGCTAAGAGTTAATTCATTTCCATGGCTTGTGTTGTATTATAGCGTTTTCTACCATAAATATATTTGTGTCATAGCAATACAGCCAACTTTTTGAACTTGTTGAATCTGTTGCATTTGCCAAACTTGTTGTTGAACTGGCATACTCTGCATGTGTTGAACATATTTTATTAGATACGTCATTTGTTGAGGTTGAGGCTGAGGTTGCAGTTGGACTTGATGATGAATTGGAGAAGGTTGTATATCGCTGGCTGTGACACTTGTTACTGTTGTATTGGAGGCGAAGCAGCACTAGACAAGCTCTTGGAATTATTGTTGCGCCCCTGATGCAGCTTGTGTTTTAGCAGCATTGGCACTCATATTTCCTATATAATAAAATTAAATTGCGAGTAATTTATTTTATAAATTGAAACTGACGAAGGCTATAAACAACAAATGAACTCTTACTTTTGAAGCCACTTTGTTGGATGAGGTACTCGCATAAGTATTTAATACAGGTGGTTGTGCCTCTGGAGGATCAGGATTTACTACAATAGTCTTCATCGACATCAATCTCTTCAACTCTCGAAGAACTACTTGCTCAGCCACACTTTCATCCAAAAACCATCACGAACACCAGCTATCACATCTTTAATTATAGTGTTGTAATTTGTATAAATTAGTAAAAAATAATGTGGCACTTTCCTAAAAGAAAAAAAAAATTAGTGTAATGTAAATATGTAAATATAAAAAGTAAATCAAAATACTTACTCGATAACAACAGTCACTTCACAATAGTAATTCCAGTCAATTTTGGTTGAATCATTACTTTCACATTCAAAAATAATATTAATACTCTAACCTCCTAATACGCTTTCCCACTGTTTTGAAAAGTCAGACGATAAGACGAGGAATCCGAAATCGGAACGTTGCGGCTCGCTCGCGTGTCGCGCTGCTGCCAACATTCAAACATTTCGGCCTGTGATTACGGTCGGGAGAATTCTCCCGATAATCCCATCACTGATCGGGATGCTCGCGCCCCAGTGAGCACGCCTGCTCGGCGCGGGTAATTCGCATCCCAAATTACCTAACTCGCGCACGCGTTACAAGACAAATAAATTAAAGCTCAAAATGTTTGCCTTTCAATAAAAAAAATACAAAAAATAACTATAATTAATGGTAAAGATCGAATCAGCTGCGTACGCAAAATTAAAGAAAAAAGTCGACAATTAGTCATTTTTTGTTGTCAATGTGCTTTCCCAATCGATATATTTATCTATATAGGAACAGGAACACAGGCATGGTGTGGTTTGTGCACATAAGAATTATGCACATATTTATTGTGCACACTTTAGCATTGGTGTATATCTATATCTATGTGTATACTCCAATGCTAAAGTGTGCACAATAAATATGTGCATAATTCTTATGTGCACAAACCACACCATGCCAGCTCTTTTTGTGCCAAAATCTTTAATTTGAGCCCTGGTAGGTCGATGTGCTATGAAAATTATCCCAAGTATATAAGATTTTTAATTTTCTAAATTTTTTAAGGAATTTTAGGGGTAAAAAGTAGTGGCCGCCCCCAATGCTGCTTAACCGCAGTAATCAGCCGAGGTCTCAACTGCGCTACTGCCAAACTGTCGGTCTTATCATACTTAATAATTATGCATCAAATTTTGTACAAAATTTACTACCGGATTTTGTGTAGAAATCCTGCAGGATTTCCTGCAGAATTTCCTACAGGATTTCCTGCGGGATTTCCTATAGGATTTCCTACAGGATTTCCTACAGGATTTCCTACAGAATTTCCTACAGGATTTTCTATAGGATTTTTTCATAAGGGAAGCATTGCCGCTTGTTTTTTTGATGGTTGATAAGGCATAATATGTATGTGTGTGGCTAGGTTCGATCGGGAGTGTTTGTAGCGTGCTGCGTTGTCGCGTTACAATTGCATTAGATTTATGTAGCGTGTGTGTGTGTGTGTGTTTGTGTGTGTGATTGAGCGCGTGTGGATAGCATATAAGTATATGTTATTCTATATAACTGCTGTTATTTGATGAATAATAGTTAATCTGCTGGGAAATCTTTCCCAAATATTCAATATGGATGGATGGATACTTCATTCATGATGTATTTTTTAACGCAGAATAAGTATCTTCAAGCAAAATTTGTGCCAAATATCTATTATGGATAAATAAGTGGTTTTAAGCTCCAAAACGTTGAAAAATCGAGTTTTATGCGGTTAAATTACGTGTAATTACTTGATTTTGAGACATTATTCAAATGCCATTCAGCGAAATATTTATATAGAAACTTCAAACTTTGTAAAATGATAGATAATAATGTAACGGAGGGCAATGCAGTCCTGGTTTTCCGTAATATTGTTTTTACTATTTGTTATAGGCAAATTACTTATTTTTTCGTCTGCTATATTGTGGCGCGAAATTTGAATTTTTAATTGACTTTGGGACCCCCTTAATGGACGATCGTCCCCCGGAGCGCAACATTCAACGCCACAGCTAAAACATTTTTCTGAAATTTACATAAAGTAGCATTACAAGCCCTTAAAACAGATGTAAAATCTTATTTTTACGCACAGTGTTGCAAAAAAATATCGTATGCTACTCGGGTGTACGATTTTACGAACTCGTAAAACCCGGACACTCGTGTGCGGTGATCACACTAGTATGTAAAAATGCATTTTACGTCCTTGTTCCATAATATACTATTAATGCACAATTTTTCTATGTTTATTGTATTTGATTAGTACTGAATATTATTCAGTATATCTTCTGATTTGGAAACCATAAACTTGATTGTTCTCTTTTTTAGATTCAGAAGATTGTACTTCTTTGCTACGATGATATAATCAAAAATATTTTCCATTGACATATTCTTGAGAAGGTAATCTTCACAAATTCGCTTTAATCCTGTCAATAGATATTTATCAGCTACAACTAAAAGGTTGTCAATAATAGTCTCGATTCCATCAACTTTTCCAGTGTAAATGTATCGAAGCATTTCTTTGAAAATATTATTTCATATTATGAGTGAACATGGCTGCATAAACTTCACTTCTAGTTGCTAAAACAAATTTGTGCGCAGGGATTGTTTCTTCATCTACTATAAATTGCATGTCACTCAATGTTTCGTTTAAAAAATATTTTTCATAATTACAGAAGTTGTCCTTATCTTCCTCATTATTCGATTCGTCATATTCATATTCTGTTATTTTACACAAACTTGTAGATGTTTTACATAATATTGTTAGTTTCCCATCATTTAATATCTGATCTCTTTTGTCTATTAACATACTATGTTTCATAAATCGTGAATATCCCCAAGCAGAACGTTTTTCTTTACTATATGTACTGAAATCCACTGTCGGAGTAGGACCAATAATTTTATTTTCTCGATTCAGCATAGCCAGTTGAACCGATATACTTATTTCTGATGAGCCTTTATGTAAGTGTAAATAAATAGTACAATATTCTCGATCTTGTTCCTTTTTACTTTTGGGATAAAACTTGATCTTCCACTGCTCTCCGTGTGCAGAAAACGATGGTGAAACAATTGCTTTCTTTACTTCTTCACAGTTTAAACAAAGATTTGGTATTTCCCACTTGTATAAAAACACAGAGTTTATCATTTGCATTTCGCCCTTTTCGGTCATTTTGAAAAAATCTATCTGTTGAATGCGTATAACTACGAACGAGATTTACAAAATTAGACAACAGTATGATGTAATTGTCGAAAAATCTAAAGATTTATTTTATCTCACAGCCTGTATAGTCTTTGAATGCACGTGCTGTAGTATATTAATAAAGATAACACCAATCTTCATAACGTATTATAAATACTTTATTATTCATTAACTTATACAGTATACACTTTTGCACAAGAGGAGTCGGCTAATGATGTTAACCATTGCACGGCTCAGCACATTCTGCCTTCCGGCCGGAGCGCTCACATTCTCTCTATAATCCTATGACCGTCACAATACCATACAGTACATAGATACATTACACGTGCTGACGTATTTGTACGGACCCATGTATACTTTTTAATTAAATAACTGAAATTAAGTAGTAAGAAATACTAAGATAATCGTTTCGCAACCCTACTCAACGGTAGCTCAGAAGCATCAGTGGCTTATACACCTATAAGTATATCGATATAGTTAACTCATACACGAAACGATTCTCCGGCAGGCAGCTAAGTTATAATGATCCCCGCTTCCGCGAGGTACGCGGGTAACTTATGAGTAACTACAAGTCGGGTAAACACACAAGTAAATTTATTAGCAAAAACTACTAAAGCCATACACAGTAGATAACGGGCACCAGGTGCACGTGTCAATTATACAGGATAACCAAAATCTCTCTCTCTCTCTCTCTCGCTTCTCTCTCGCTCTCTCTCTGTTATACGTGAGTTGAGCGCACGAGGTGAGTGAAATTTGATTCTCGAGAGGCTGAGGTGAAGTATACGGAAATTGGGAATGAAGAGAAGGACGTTGACGAGGCAATGCATTTACAGAATTAGGTTGTTACTAACTTTGTTTATTCCCTTTTTTTTTATAAAATACTGTTGATTGTATAAAAAGTAATATGTTATATGTTATAAAGCTGTTTTCAGATAAGCTTTTAGCATTATTTTTTAAAGTTATCTTTTTAACAATCATTTATATTTTTAATCTAATACTTATATACTAGTATATACGATCATTTACGATTTTTATATAAATTATATATAATCACATATAATTTGTTTACTCAAGAAGGTTTCCCATAGTAACGCCGTATGCTTAAAAAATTCTTACAGTCGTGAATTCATTTTAGAAAAAAAATAGTTTTAATACAATAAATTGTTAGTATTTAGTGTGTTACGATTTTTGTATTGCCAACCTAAATCTAGCAAAAAAAAAAACAACAAATGAGTTGAGCCCTTTTTCAACCGGCCGCTGAGTTGACCCCTTTTCGAACCGGCCGCTGAGTCAATTTTCGAAGCGGCTTTTCAGTTGACCCCTTTTCGAAGCGGCTTCTGAGTTGATCCCTTCTTATTCGGGAATGACGGTATATACTTATTATTATTGATTGTATACATATATTTACTCCGAATTAATTGAATCCGATTAATTTCAAAAACAAGTTAAAACTGTTGCTATAGAAAGGAAAGAAGTTGTTAATTTTCTGTTAGTTGTCAGTCTTCGCGTAACCTTTTATTTGATGAAAACAGATTCATCGCTATTGTAATAAATAAAGTTTTAATTCAAAGTAGAAATTTTTCCGCAGTTTATTATTATTTTTTTTTAACTCCATGTGCTTCAAGTGATTACTTCGCACACTGGGCCACAAAACACGCAATTTGGGCACTAATGCACACTATATAAACAGGCATTAAGTAGAAAATTACGCACACTGAGTTAAAAAAAAAAACTGTACGATACGCGTATGCGTAGGAAATTCAGGTACTCGTGCTCTTGTAGCCCAAGCGAAGCTAATTGCAAACAAATAGTACCCGTGCGTAAATCGCTTACTTCGCGCACTTGTTCTAGACCTATTTACGGTATGCAAAGCACACTGCGAGAAACCCACACCGTGCGTACGCTACATAGACATAGAGAATCGATTAGCGCACACATTTAGAAAAATAGCATACGCAGCGCGTGCGCGTAGGTGCTTTCCACACTCGTCTAATTTGTCGCCCACGCCACGCTTGTGCGACAAGCACGTCTCATGTGGGAATCACTTTGCGTACTTGTTGCGTAATATACTAATTTTACATTTACCTGCCGTAAGTTCAGTTTACACATCACTTATGCTACTTACAATGTATCAAATGTTAAACCTTTTCAAACCTGTAAATACCATCTCAATAAAAAATCTACTTCAACCCCCCAAAATCTCACAAAAACCACCCATTCAAAACACATCAATTCTCGAGTGGTGTACAGCAACAAGATCGTCGTCCAACGTGAGCACGGTCATGAAGGAGAAGAACATGGCGATGGACGAGAGGAAATGCCAAACGTCGTGCGAGTCGTAGAAGTAGAAGAGCCAAGGGAAGCAGGGCTGATTGTGATTACGCGACTCGGCAGCCGTCGTCGCCCACGACGTCGTGTTCGCCACGAAGAATTTTAAAGAGCAACTCCAGAGGGCTCCGGCCAGGAGAATGTAGATAGCGGGCTGGAAGAGGATTCGTTCCTTGTGCCAGAGCTGAAAGCAAACAATTTTGTTTAATAGTGAAAAATTTAAGTAGTTTAGATGGAGTAATGTCACTTTTATCAGAAATTATGTGTGTCTTCGCAAGGTTTTATAAGTCAAGTATTACTGACGTAATAATAGAAGTTTATTTCGATAGAAAAAGAATGAAATTGTTATTTGTCGTGTCCGCTTGAATAACGACGTTCGAACGTTTTCGTCCCTCCTAAAGGAAACGTGCTAGAAAGGTTTTACAATCCATACAGAATCCAAATACATTATTTTTAGAAAATTTTCTTATGGATGTGTATGGGTGTGTGTGTGCGTGTGTGTGCGCACTCGTGCGTGTGTGATGATTGAATCTCTGATTTCTTCTACTTTTAATTTCTTAAAAAAACTTTGTATTCACCTTCATAATAATATAGACGAACGTGTATAGTATAAGATTCGACATGAGAACCATAAGTAAGTATGTGCCGAAATCCTGAGCGCGATATATGTTGCCGTAGATAGCGAATCCTATATTGCAAAGATTACCAAGCAATAAAAGTATTAACCGTTTCGCATAACGTGGCCGTGATCGGAACTTCAGGATCAGATAAACATCGTGCATTTTAGTCTAAAAAGTAAAAAAATAGCATCTGTATTAAAAAAATCTATATGCTGATTTTAAAATGTATCGTTTCACGCTTGTGCGACAAGCACGTCTCATGTGGGAATCACTTTGCGTACTTGTTGCGTAATACACGTAAAAGCGCATTGAATTTTTCGTAGACCCAATTTACCTTGAATTTCTGCGGAAGCAAAGTCAGATCAGCATTAATGGGGCTCATGTAATAAATTCGGAAACTCAAAAATAAACAAAATATCAAGTGAACAATGGTGAAAAATATCCAAACGTGGGGCGTATTTGCGAGAATGCCAGTCAAAGCTATCAAAATGGTATGAGCAAGGACTCCAAAAGTCACAGGAGCTTCGGCGTGAATGTCTGGATGACGATTTTGGTAAAGCTTCACGATACACAATACAGAGATAATGTACATAAAACTTGTATCTGTAATATAAAAACAATTTTCAGTCAGAATTAAACAGGCTCTTGAATAAACATTTTCAAGATACTTTACATTATTTCTATCAATAATTCAATAATTATTTAATATCCCAACAAACAACCAAACAAACCATAAATTCTTCAAACTAACATTCACTGATCCATTCAACTTACACATTGTAAATCTATATTGAAATTCCTAAATCTATACGTCAGAATAGTATATTTTGTACCAAGGGCGAAAAGTGGGCTTTACACGGAGTGTGGAGTTTGCAGTTCGAGTCGAAGGCTAGCTAGCACGAGCCGAAGACGAGAACTGCAAACACACGAGGTCAAAATGCCCACTAGTCCTTGGTGCACGCCATATTTTTTGTGACACACGTAATAATTTTATGGAGGATCAAGTTTAATTTCTTCGATTTTATGCAGTTTTAGAGCAGCGGGGCGAGAATGGGTCAACAGCGAGCGGGAATGAGCTATTCTCACCCGCTAGTCAGAAAAGAAGGACTTTCTACCCGCTTTTAAGGCCAAAAAATTGCGAAAATCGTCCATGTTACAAAAAATTATTTACCGAATTGGAAGTTACTCCTGTTTGGGCAGACATGATAACACGCTGATAGCACACCCTCCATCATTAACGCGAATCCCATCGCATAATAAAGTCCATAGTGCTGTGGAATTCCACATACCCTCTCCTCTAAGTTCGAGTCATTGTACCTCTCTCTGGTATACACAACGAACATGAACAACAATCCCAGCATGATATAACCCAGATTCGAGAACACGTGATTGAAGTCCGATATGAAGAACGCCGGATGGGAACATTGAAAATTGTAGTAGCAGAGGTCCTCGTTCCCTGTTTCATGCACTTGCCACTGATTGGTAATTACTAGTTGAGCTACCGGAGCTGTGTAGAATACGGCTATGGTGATAATGTACTTGAGATAAAGACGGGATTTATTGCATAGGACCTTGAGTTCTTGACGGGCCAAGTCGATTAGGTAAATGTCTCGATGTTGGCTCACCATATCCGTGACACAAGCTGCAGCTATGAGCTCAGGGTTTATGATGGCAGTGGAGTAGTTTTCTTCGTCTGTGATTAAGCCGGTTTCACTCTAAGTTAAAAGATACTATTGACGGTATTTCATTGATAAAACAATTGATTGGTAACGTATTGACCAAATTAGGCTAAAAATATCTACATACCATCGAATTTATACCATGATCAGTTTCATCAAGAGTATTGTCAGCAACCTGCGGATCCGGTGCTACAGGTCGGTGCAGCTTATAAAACAGAATTCCAAAGATATACGCAATGCAGAAACCAATGAAAGCAGACGCTACAGTTACCAACGCCAGGATGTACTTATCCTTTTCAATCTCGTAATCGATGGTCAAACGAATAGTTTTCCGACGGTTGTGGATAAAGGTGGAGTTTCCCGAACACTCGCGGTCGTCGGGATTAACGAGGAAGACGATAAAAAAACCATGCGGATAAGCGGCTTTCTGAAACGAAAAATGTTCGTCATTATCAAAATTTTGAAGTAAGAATAATTATAATTATTTTAACTAGAATTTTTTTAATTGTAAGATTTAATATATTTGTTTATTTATTAAATACCAAAATAATTGTCGATTTATTTTAATATTATTTCTTGTAAGATTAATTTTACATCTAAGGTTTTTTAATTATAATTTAATATTATTATGAATGTTTATAAGGCAAAACTTACTGGTACTGTGATTCCGCCTTGTAAGCTGAGAGTTTGCCAATATCCCGCCTGTTTCGTATTTTCATCGTGGCCAAATACAGGACACTGTAAGAAATAATCATGTCAATCAAATACTTTTCGATGCTTAAATTTCATATAATGTTGATAAAGTCTGTGCTTACTGTTGTATTTTTAATGGAAAATGTCACACACACTTGACTCTCGGAACTAGCTTTTACAAGTACGGATCGGTTGTCCGTCGACTTTGTAAAGTCGTACCCAAAATAGATCGGTTCTGAGGGAGTTACGTAGAACATTCTTGACTCTCCAGGACTAAAGGTTAATTAAAATAGATTAACGGTAAAACAAATTAAATAAGTCCGTGCGTAAAATATTTTTTCCGTCATAGTAGGCGTAAAGTACGCTTCTTCGGCCTTGTTTTCCGGGTGTAAAGTGTATCTTTAGGCCCACTAGGCGTAAAGTGGCCATAAAACATGATTCTATTTGCATACTTTATACCTATAATACAAAAATAATGTTCGCACCGCGGGTAAACAACTTTACAACCATCAGGGATAATCGCGGGCGTTATAAGAACCCCGTGTTTAATGTTTGAAAAAAATGGTGCGAATTTCGTAGCTACACGGCATATTTTGTAATATTAACATTAATTTGTAATAAATGAATAGCATATCAAAATTTTTATCTGTGTATTTATTTTTTTAATACGTTGTATGATTATTTTTTATAATTTAATCATACTTAGGGTGTAATTACTATTGTGTTTTGAAATGAATTAATTAAACGAATAAAAGTTTACTAGAGATAACGTATTCCCTAAGTTAAAATTAGTGGTTTCATTTAGATTTCGTGTATTAATTTGTCACGAATAAAAAAAATAAGCATATTTATTATTCTAACATTCTTATTAATTATATCATTAGCAACGCGTGTTTATTACAATATAGCGAATAGCGCCATGCGTTAAACTCACTTGACATAGAAATCTGGTACTGGCTTAAGCTCCAGATGAAACGAGACGTTATACCGACTCGTAGTCGCTATACTGATAGCGACGTGTTCTCTGCGCTCTTGATAATCCATGTCCTCATAGTACTTGGAAGGGCACAGATTTCTACTGGTATTGCGGTAGTGTATGCGCGAATGTCTGCTCTGCACTTGCGTCGGTACCTGCCAGGCGAGGATTCCCTTCTTCTGCCTGACGACCACGATTATAGGATACTCGAACGTGGCGTCCTCGCTCTGGACGTGGATTCTGGCGCCATCAAATTCGCCGATCTAAAGGGGAAGATTAAGGAATGTTAATTTAATAATTAAGTAAAAAGGTTAAAATAATAGTAGTAAAATAAGGTAATAGACTTACGTCAGAGGATTTGTAATAAAATACATATTCAGCTGATGCGTTCACGTAATATTTGTAAAGAGTGTTATATTTTGCTTGAATTGTTACTGGCTTAGATAAAGTTGGGTTCAATTCAGCTGAAGCGTAAGAAGTAGTCTCAATAACTGTTGTTGCTAAAATTTCTAAGGCTGCTAAAATAAGTTGTAGTCGTTCCAAGAAATGCATTTTTTCTTCTTAAGTAAAATTTTTAATAAGCTGTCAGCGAAAATCCCTACAAGATTATAGTTGCACAATTTAATATAGTTTTTCATATATAATTTTTAATAGTATTACGTGTGAAGGGTACACGGGTAAAAGGAGGATTGCCAATTTATGAAATTATTATTTAACTTTATAGTTTCGGGTGCTTCTATGTGTGCTAATTGATATTAACCTTGTAGACCAGTTTTAAAACGATGTAAAAAACAAACAAAAAATAATATATCTGAAACATAACTTAGTTAGTATTAAATTTTTAAAAATTGATAATTCTTCATTTCCCCACGGGTCCTTCATATTATTTGGCATAATGAAAAATAATAAATGAAAAAGTTTAATATTAGAGATACCATTTTGGTAGAAATTTTTTTAGTTTTTATTTACTACTTTAGACTCTAAGAAAATATCACGAAGAATTGTAAAAATGAAGTACTTACTTGTAATTGTAGGAAGCTATTTTGATAGATGAATAAACTTATAAAATCCAGTACATATTCTGATATTTCACTGTAAAAAATATATCTAGTATTAATTCAAATTACGACTGCTCTGCTCTCGTCTCTGAGCAAGACTGAACTACTCTCCGTCTTGCCTCCTTTGTACGGGCGAATTCAAACATTATTTTGTCTAGGGTTTCAATCGACGTCGCCTTATCGCCTGTATATATAGCTAACCAAAACATTACCGACAAAGAATCTTTTTATGCTTCTTGAATATAAACGACATAATTTTATTAAATAAATTTCAATAAACTTAAACCTTTTTCATTTTTCAATTTTCGTTATACTTAAGAGTTAATATATTACTCATTTAGTATTATTAATACGCTTAAAGCAGAATAAAATACTATAATGAGATTTAAATCTTTTTATTAACTCAGACTCCCATAAATATTAACAAAATATTTATTAAACCTACCAATTATGCTGAAATAATGAAAATTATAATTAATGTGAAGAACAAAACTGGTAGAATAGACAACATCAACGCAAAAACGCTAAAAACAATGTCCATTTATTCTGTGCACATTCAGTGAATATTTTTCATTCGTGTATACAACAGTTTAACTTGAAACACTTAAAAAGACAGAATTGGTTGAGTGTACGTTCGTGGTGTATGTATTTTATTAAGGTAGCGGACATCAAACGAACCAATGGTTGTAAAAAATTATTATTGCTTTATTGCCAACGTTTCGGGAGCGTTTGTATACTCCCCTCTTCAGGGCATAGTAAACAATATCAATTAAACATGTTACAATAGGACCGACCAACATGTTTAATTGATAGTGTTTACTATGCCCTGAAGAGGGGAGTATACAAACGCTCCCGAAACATTGGCAATAAAGCAATAATAATTTTTTACAACTTATATAAATAAACTTTATTTATAATACATTGACTACCTCTATCATTTTAAATAAATAAATCACATTACAACTATGTTTTTTTTTTAATTTTAGGTAACCTCTTCATTTAGCACTGCTTTGACTAGGGAGTCCGAAGAGAACCACCTTAAACGTCAGTAAAAATGCAGAGTGCTCGAGATAGGACTGTCTTACACGCAAACCCGAATTAAGACCTTTTACCACGCGAAGTCGAGATAGGACTTTTTTCGACGTGAAGCCGAGATAGGGCTTTCTCTCTCCCAGCCGACGATATAATATATAATCATGTATGGTTATATATGAAGAAATCCAGAATTTATTTCAACTTTTCGCGTCCCCAAAACCGGTTAAAATTTTTTTTTAAGGCACACCTTCCGAACGCGGGTTTTCTTCTCTTTTATGTCACAAAATATACGGAGGAAATCGTGTATAATTAAAAACGTCTTTGTCTCACTTTTTTTTTCAAAGTTGAAATTTTTCAAGAAAAAGGCAAAAAAGCACTTTTCTTTAAACTTTAGCTATTTAACCCGGAAACGATTTTCTCAAAGTTTCAAAAAAGAAATTGAAACTAGAAAGAAAGAGCTTTCATTTCCTTTTTTAAAAATTAGAAAAATGTCAATTCCTTAAAAAGTTATAAGGATTTGAAGAATGCCTTTTCGATGTGCAACCTCAAACCCTTAGAACTTTTGAAGGAATTGACATTTTTTAATTTTTAAAAAAGGAAATGAAAGCTCTTTCTTTCTAGTTTCAATTTCTTTTTTGAAATATTGAGAAAATCATTTCTGGGCTAAATAGCTGAGGTTTAAAGAAAAGGGCCTTCAACAAAAATTTTCTTTCTTGCCTTTCTTGCCTTCAACAAAAATTTTGACCGGTTTTGGGGATGCGAAAAGTTGAAATAAATTCTGGATTTTCTCATATATCCATCATACAAGTTTTTTATATATGGGTATATATGATCATATGTAAATCATTTTTTCCCGGGTAGCTAACTAAAACAGTACGGAGGCAGAATTTTATGCTTGACGAATATTTACGACACAATTTTATGAAATAAATTTCAATAAACTTAAACCTTTTTTCATTCAATTGTTACGTGAGTGAGTACGGTGAAGCATATTAAACAAGCAAGTCACTTAAAAAAAATACATGAACCTACGGATCCGAAACTTCTCATCTAACGCTCTAACCACTGCGAGCTACTACCTCGATACTTGCTCGAGTGTAAGATTTCATGCTTCTTGTTATCGTTGCGCTGACTCGAGTCAAGCAGAGCCCCGTAATACAGTGTGATAGACATTAGCAGAAAAAGGTCGATTATTTATATAATAAATAATCGTTTATACGGAGCCCATCGATTACGAAACAAAGCAAGCAGTGTTTGAGGGTTTGCAGATGTTAATAAAATTTTTAATAAAATTGAAATAAATACTAAAAAATATGGACCCAATAATGTAGATATTATTTTACAATATTTTTTTGTATACTAATTTTATAAGACGTGTTAAAACAATTTTAAATAGAAATTTGAATTTCTTTCAATGAGTATTAAGCCTCAAGTGGGAACCGATCGTAGTACTTATGTGCAAGCTGAATGTCGCACAGAGGGAAAGTGCAATTTTTTGGACAAAAATCTGCCGAGAGTAAAATTTTAGACCGACTTTTTCTAAATACGCATAAAAACTTCTTCTTTGTCATGTCACTGCTTAAATTTGCCGTAATTTATTTCTTGACTGAAAAGTCAACGAAAAAGGGCCTCATATTACATTACAGCGTCAATTGAAAAAATAGTTTTGTAGAACCCGCAAATGAATAGATTTTTGAACCAAACAACCTTATATTTATAACGAAGACATTTCTAATGACAACAGACCTAATCTTAAATTGTTTGCTCTGACCCTATAAACCCACATACTACTGGTCTCATATATATTTTCTTGGCAGTGACCACGAATAAATAAATAAATATAATATATTGACGTCCGCAAGCGTTCGCAAATAGAAAAAAGTCAAACGAAGAACCCGATGCACGACTTTTTCTCCGAAAATCACGAACATCGACACATCCGGCGAGCTTCGCGGAAGATCGCGTCACCGGCTCGGTATACGGGCCGCACCATCAGACTTGCGGGGAGTAGGGTAAGAGACCCGATTAGTGTGCCAGTAAGAGAAAACATCCACTTATACATGAAATAGACAGCGCTATAATTTTTATTTTCTTAACTCAAAGTTTAGTCAAATAATTGGACTCTTTCTTTTGCTTCCAGTATTTTTATTTATATGAATAAAAAATATTTAATGTAAATATAGATGAAATAAAAAATAATTATTGTGACCCTATTTGTGTGCCCTGGCAGCTCTCACTGGATGTATTTGTGTGTTCCCGATTTGTGTGCCTGTCCCTATGTGTGAGCCCCGCATTAATGTGCCTTTTAAAATTAATGACTGAATTATAGGTTACGGTTGATTTAAAATTTGAAAGAGGTGTAATAAAAATTTATTTTATGATTAATATGAAACTTTTTAACAATAATTCTATGAATAATTGTTACACATTCAGCACTGCGTTAGATGTAGTTATCACGTCCAGGATAAGTGAAGGTTAGGTTCGCGATCGCGAGGGGCGCATGACAACACACAAATGCGAACAAGTCTTAAAAGTTGACCCTATTAGTGGATTTCATTTATAAAATAAAGAAAAAGTTTTATATATACTTTTTTTACTAATGTTTAGCTAAAACACTATTTTTATTGCATAAAATACACTTTATTTGAAGAAAATAGTTAATATAAGCTATTTATTTACTTATAAAAAGTCGTGATATCTAAGAGTTTTTCATAGAGAACACGATAAATTTCGTCAAATCGAAAGATCATTTTTTTAAAAACGTATAAACTATACTTTTAAAGTCTTTAAATGCAACTTTTTCTTATTATCAATATAATAAAATACTTAAATTTTACTAAAAAAATTATTTCATTTAATTATTTTCATATGCTTTTTTGTGCGAATGGTTTAATTAAAAAAGCACACAAAAAGGGTCAGGCACACTAATACGGTCTCTTACCCTAGAGGGGAGCTCGAAGGGGAGCGAGCAGCTCGCAACGCCAGCCGCCTCATCTGCCGATCTTTTACCGACGCCTTGCGGCAACCAATCAGCGAGCGCGAACGCTCACCCCGAACCCTTTCAAAAGATGAGGTTTACGGGAAAAATATTATGCTACTTTCACCCCGATTTTCAGGGTAAAACGTGGCCATATTGGACGAGGGTGGAATAAAATATAAATATATATAGGGTGTTTCATTTTAACTTGCACACTGAAATATCTCGGAAATAAAGCCATTTATAGAAAAAATGCATGGAACTAAACTTTCGGGAGAGTACTTTATGCCCACTGGCTGAATAATTTTGAAGTTACAACGTGCGCGTAAAATGTAATTTTACATCCGAGGTACAAAACGTTTTATTATGTCAGTCAAGTTAACTTTAGGGTACTTGACTACAATAAATTGATTTCATTACGTTCTTATGCTTAATTTGTATAGAAGGATGAACAAATTTGAATAAATTTCTGAGAAGAGTCATACAGTGGTTTCGGAGAGTTGTTTGCATTGTTTGCATATTACTTGACTATCGATAATTGATTTCACAACTTTCGTTTGTTTGATTTACAGTGAACAATGTTAACATACATATAATTTGTTGAGCATATCCTATACAAAAAAGAGATGGACTTGAGATTGTCATCTCTAATGATTGTGATGCAATCTATTACAATGATAGAGCTTAATAGCTTATTTACAGTAATGTTTACAGTTCGTTCTATCTTAGTAACATTTACAATTTGTATTTTATCAAATTTTTGTAAACAAAGAATGTGAAAATTCGTCAATGCCTTCGAAAACTATAAAGTAATATATCAAAAATTAACATTCGTCCAACTAAATTACAGTTCATTTACAAATGTTTTATAAAATACATTCGAAATTGATTTAAGTACAGTTTAATCGATACTTGTGTCAACTTATATTATTCCTACTTTACCATAAATGTACTATAATAATGTTTGAATTATCACAGCGTAAAAATTATCTTATTGTTCCAAAAAACAAACATATTTTCACTCTCCTTAAATGTAGTAGCAATAACGCGTATTTGTTACAAAATATAAAGTCGCAATGTAACAACTAGTAACTAAACTACCAGGGTAGAGAAAAGTTACATATGATTACATATAAATTATATATAGCATTATATAGAATTTGTAGATAATCGTATATGGTTATATATATTGAGTTTGACCTTATATAAGCATATATGATCACATAGAATCATATATGTGTAAACAAAACCATGTACAATTATATACGAATCATCATACATGATCATGTGTAAGTATATATTATCATATATATAATCATATGTAACTTTTTCCTGAGTACATGATATACAATATACTCGGCAGTTTGTATGTAGAAAATGTCGATAATATAAGCATGTCGTACATGTTTAATGCTAGTTACAATGTATTAAATGTCATGTAACATTTTTAAATCCATAATTTATACACCACCTTGTCAAAGAAGTAGTTGTTATCAGACTGTCGCTCATTCCACTTTCCAACAAAGTTTCCATCAAACCCAACAACACACCTGTAATATACCTCCCCATAGCACTTATTCAAAACACATAAATCCGCGAGCGATGTACAGCAACGAGATCGTCGTCTAACGTGAGCAGGGTCATGAAGGAGAAGAACATGGCGATGGACGAGAGGAAGTGCCACACGTCGTGCGAGTCGTAGAAATAGAAGAACCAGGGGAAGCAGGGCTGATTGTGATTGCGCGACTCCGCCGCCGTCGCCGTCCACGAAGTCGTGTTCGCCACGAAGAATTTTAAAGAACTACTCCAAATGACTACGGCCAAGATGAGGTAGATAGCGGGCTGGAAGAGGATTCGTTCCTTGTGGCAGAGCTAGAAAGCAAAAGTTAATAGACAAAAATTTAGAAATTTAAATAAATCCTGATATTTTTCGGTATAATTTACATTTCTTGATAAAAAATAAATTTTCAAATAATAGACGACAAAAGACTAAATTCAATGTCAAATTACATTCAAGCTCACGGATTATTATCAAATGATTGAATTTATAATTTCTTACTCTTTTAATTTATTTTATAAAGAAGTAATAAAAGAACTTTGTACTCACTTTCATAATAATATAGAAGGACGTGTAAAGTATAAGATTCAACATGAGAATCATAAGTAAGTACGTGCCGAAATCCTGGGCACGGCAGATGTTACCATATATAGCGAGTCCTATATTGCAAAAATTACCGAGCGCCAAAAGTATTAACCTTTTCGTGTAACGTGGCCGTGATTGGAGCTTCATGATCATATAAACATCATGTAGTTTAGTCTAAAAAATAAAAAAATTACGTCATCAATCAAAAATCTATGCCTTGCTGATTTAAAAATATATCAGCTTATAAATTTACCTTGAGTTTCTGTGGAAGCAAAGTCAGATCGACATTGATCGGACTCATGTAATAAATTCGCAAACTCAAGAATAAACAAAACATCAAATGAGCAATGGTGAAAATTATCCAAACGTAGGATGTATTCGCGAGAATGCCAGTCAATGCTATCAAAATGGTCTGCGCAAGAACACCAAAAGTCACGGGAGCTTCGGCATGTATGTCCGGGTGGCGATTTTGATAAAGCTTCACCATGCACAATACTGAGATAATATACATGAAACTTGTATCTGTAATATAAAAAATGTGAACATTAAAAATGCTTTTTCGGTACTTCATTTAATTTCTGCCAATAACTACGTAGATCCTCCAAAAAAGCTAGAAAGTCTATAAATTCCTCAAATGCTCATTAAGGAAATTCAATGGTGTCATGCTACTTCTTTCTCAAATGCCTTGTAAGCGACCAAGATCCCTCTGCGTGTTTATTCTTTGATTATTTTGCTATTAAAATAAAGGTCTTTTAACTTTATTTCTTAACTTTTTATAAGATATTTTTATGTTCAAAGGTCACATAACCTCACCTCCCATAAGAGCCTATGTTAAAAACTCGATTTTCAAAGATTTTTTTTCTCGAACAAATGATCAGTATAAAATACTGAAAAAATTCAAGGTGCTTTTATTTTATCTAAGTAATGATATATTCAAATTTCAAAGACTTCTGTTAACTTTGTTACAACCATTGGACATCCTTAACAGATGCATTTAACCTACGTCTTGTTAATCTGTAAAAAAATAACTTACCGAATTGAAAGTTACTCCTATTCGGGCAAACATGGTAACATGCTGACAGCACACCCTCCATCATCAACGCGAATCCCATAGAATAATAAAGTCCATAGTGCTGTGGAATTCCACATCCTTTCTGATCCTCCAAGAATGAGTCGTTATACCTCTCTCTGGTATACACAACGAACATGAACAGCAATCCCAGCATGACATAACCCAGATTCGAAAACACGTGATTGAAGTCCGACAGGAAGAACACTGGATGGGAACATTGGAAATTGTAGTAGCAGAGGTCCTCGTTCCCTGTTTCATGCACTTGCAACTGATTGGTAATGACTAGTTGAGCTACTGGAGCAGTGTAGAAAACGGCTATGGTGGCAATGTACTTGAGGTAAAGACGGGATTTTTTGCAGAGGACCTTGATTTCTTGACGGGCTAGGTCGATGAGGTAGATATCTCGACATTGACTCTCCACGTCTGTGGCACAAGCTACGGCTATGTTGTTTGGGTTTATGATGACGGTCGTGGAGAAATCGGCTTCATCTCTGGATGAGACGGTGTCGTTCTGAGTTAAAAGATGCTATTAACGATATTTCATTGATAAAAAACATTGATTGGTAATGATTGGTAATATATAGACAAAAGGCTAGAAGTATTTACCTCAGAAGAGCCATTTTTAGGCTGGGCTTTTTGGGAATTGATACAATGATCAGTTTCGTCCAAAGTATTGTCAACGCCCTTCGCACTCGGTGTTCCAGGTCGCTGCAGTTTATAGAACAAAATTCCAATGATGTAAACAATGCAGAAACCAACGAAAGCAGAGGCTACAGTCATCAATGCCAGGATGTACTTATCCTTTTTAATGTCATGAATGATAGTCAAGCGAACGGTTTTCCGGCGGTTACGAATAATGGTGGAGTTTCCTGAGCACTCGCGGTCGTCGGGATTGACGAGGAAGACGATGAAAAACCCGTGCGGGTAAGCGGCTTTCTGAAATGAAAAATATTTCATGTCATTATGTCATTATCAAAATTTTAATTACATTTGATATGATGAATATTTATAAGGCAGCACTTACTGGTACTGTGATTCCGCCTTGTAAGCTGACAGTTTGCCAATATCCCGCCTGTTTCGTATTTCCATCGTAGCCAAATACAGGACACTAAGAGATAATCATGTCAGTCAAATTTTTTTCAATACATAAGTTTCATTATGTTGATAAAGTCTATGCTTACTGTTGTATTTTCAATGGAAAATGTCATGCACACTTGACTCTCGGAACTAACTTTTACAAGTACGGATCGGTTGTCCTTCGACGTTTTAAAGTCGTACCCGAAGTAAACCGGTTCTGAAGGAGTTACGTCGAATGTTCTTGACTCTCCGGGGCTAAAGTATTAATTAAAATAAATTAATGGTAAAACATATTAAAATCATCCGTGGGAAAAATATTCTCTTCCTACTTACTTGACGTAGAAATCTAGCACTGGCTTAAGCTCCAGGTGAAACGATATGTTATACCGACTCGCAGTCGCTATACTGATAGCGACGTGCTCGGTAGGCCCTCCATAATCCATGATCTCATAGTACTTGGAAGGGCACAGATTTCTACTGGTATTACGGTAATGAAAGGGATCGATCACATTTCTGCTCTGCACTTGTGTCGGTACCTGCCAGGCGAGGATTCCCTTCTTCTGCCTCACTACCACAATTATAGGATACTCGAAAGTGGCATCGTCGCTCTGGACATAGATTCTGGCGCCATCAAATAGACCGATCTAAAGTGGAAAATTGAGAAATGTTTAATAAAGTAAAAAGGTTAAAATAATATTACTAGAATAAGGTAATAGGCTTACGTCAGAGGATTTGTAATAGAATACATATTCAGCCGATGCGTTCACGTAATATTTGTAAAGAATATTGTATCTCGCTTGTATTGTTACTGGCTTTAGTAGAGTTGGGCTCAATTCAGCTGATGCGTGAAAGGAATTGTCGATAAATGTTGTTGCTAAAATTGCGAACGTTGCTAAAACAAGTTGTAATCGTTCCAAGAAGTGCATTTTTCTTCTTAAGTCAAATTTTTAGTAAGACTATCAAAGTCTGAATCAACTCCTAAAAGATTATAATTGCATAATTCAATAGAATTTC
Organism: Torymus aiolomorphi; assembly: GCA_036365515.1. NCBI lineage: Eukaryota > Metazoa > Arthropoda > Insecta > Hymenoptera > Torymidae > Torymus > Torymus aiolomorphi. Next base: position 71,206,735 of record CM070874.1, on the reverse strand, counting down.
GTATATAAGGTTTTAATGGTACATACTATTTAAATGTTAGTTGACTCTAACGAAAAATGATAAATAAAGGAGTTTTATAACATTTTCATAACAATTTTTTAGGTTTTATTGCATTAGAATAATTCTAAGAAATTTTCATGAAATCTGTAAAAAACGTGCTACTAACTTATAATTTGATAAATAATTTTCAAATTTAAAAATTTTTTAATTTAATTCATTTTATACGAGAGCGATATTGATGCGCAATATAAATAATCAGTGGATGATACTTAAAGTATATCTATCAAAGCTTAATTTCATATTTAAGCTAGTGCTTTTACAATAAAAATAAAAACGATTATTTTAGCAACTTGTATTACTTATAGGTACTCGGGGAAGTTAAAAATAGATTCTTATTTTTTAACCAAATATAGTGCTTAAATACCCTGGTAGAAATTAGTCCATTAAAAATGGGAAGGAAAACAGAAACTGGCCATTAGAAATGGCTAGTTATTAGACAGACATGTAACGCTTTTTTTCATCAACTTATCCCATTTTATGGAATGGCCCTAACCTGAAAATCTTTACATTAAAATTTCATAACAATTCAATCATATATTTTAAAACTTATACCCTTAAGAGATAGTTTACCGGGATATAAACAAAATTTAGTAGTCTTTCTACTATTTACAGCTTTATTCTATAAGATATAAACCAAAATCGTTATTTTGACACGTGACTCTATCTCTCTTGCTCATCGCCATAACAAATCGCTTGTTACTAGATTTATAATGGCTTCATCGACTAGCTATTTTAACTAGCATTAAAATGCCAAATTAGTACAAAATTGTGACCATCTTTGCGGCCAATAAATGTGAAAAATAGGTTAAAAAAATCGTTACACTTATGGAAGAAAACTGGAGTCCATTTTTTTGCCATTTTGGATCAAACTAGCCATTTACTGCTCAAAAAATGATTTCAATTTCCACCAGGGTACTTAAAAGCTAAACAAAAAGTACCAATCTTCTAAAAAACTAAAAAGATTCAACGCTACACGAAAATCCTACATTTCGCCAAAGTAACGACGCGATACCTTGAAAAGCCAATGTAATACTGCCTTCAACATGACAATTTTGCTGAGAGTAAACCGCAATCTTCTATCACTATGTGAACTTAGATAAGATTACAGTCAAAATGAATCATATTTTGCAAAGAGTTTATCTTTGATAAGCGTTGTCAGTATTCGTGTACATTTGAACTGATCGATTTTCTATGGCTATTACGTGTTATTTAATTTTTGGTAAATGATAGAATTGAGATAAGATCGTACATTTATAGATACATAGAATCAGATTTTTAAATTAATAATGTATATATCCTATTATAACACTTATGGAATTTTATCTTGCGATCTTAAGTTTCTAACTTGTTAAATTAATATATTGTTACCTAGCTAACGTCCGTCTCTCTTACACCTCAATGATATATTGTTAGTCTTATTTTATTAATTAAAACAATTTAAAAAAACGTATACTGACTGTTTTTTTTTAACATAAAAATGCGGAGTTTAATATCCCTGGTAGAAATTAGTCCATTAAAAATGGGAAGGAAAACAGAAACTGGCCATTAGAAATGGCTAGTTATTAGACAGACATGTAACGCTTTTTTTTATCAACTTCTCCCATTTTATGGAATGACCCTAACCTGAAAATTTTTACATTAAAATTTCATAACAATTCAATCATATATTTTAAAACTTATACTCTTAAGAGATAGTTTACCGGGATATAAATAAAATTTAGTAGTCTTTGCACTATTTACAGCTTTATTCTATAAGATATAAACCAAAATCGTTATTTTGACACGTGACTCTATCTCTCTTACTCATCGCCATAACAAATCGCTTGTTACTAGATTTATAATGGTTTCATCGACTAGCTATTTTAACTAGCATTAAAATGCTAAATTAATAGATAGTACAAAATTGTGACCATCTTTGCGGCCAATAAATGTGAAAAATAGGTTTAAAAAATCGTTACACTTATGGAAGAAAACTGGAGCCCATTTTGGATTAAACTAGCCATTTACTGCTCAAAAAATGATTTCAATTTCCACCAGGGATGAGCAGATGCGAAAGCGCAAAAAGTATTATATATTATATACGTACGAATTTCTTAACAGTGGACTCCCCAGTTCGAATTTCGTCATCTGCCACTTACACTAACAAAATACATTTTCAATTCTAAAATAATATTAAACTCCTTACTCCTCATGTCTTCTACTAATATCGATAAAAAGATACTACAAAGAGTTCAAGCGCTTTACATAAAGTATTTACATATTCAAATAAATTAGATAGTAATATTTAAATTGTAAGCGTTACATGGTGAAAAGCAATGTTGAAAACCTATAAAATTTCAACGCCACAAAGACTCTGATCCATTAGCCAATTAGTATGCACGCATAAACGGATGATTCTCCCAGTAGCACCACCGTTGGCACTCAAAACTGCTAAATAGCATCCGAGTTACGCTGTATATAGTCCGGTGTGCAGCGACAGTTTTTAGAGCTTATTATTTCGTCTAAGCTGGTTTATAACGTCTGACAAGTAAACCAAACGACCGTTGGCTGTTTCAGCAGCAATTATAAATAGTTCGAAGGTGAACGAATACCAATATCCATTGACAGCATCATGATAGAAAGGAGAAATAAAAAGATTTAACAATTTTGAAAAAGATCCTTCATAGTAAAAATAACTTGGCGATATATAACAAACATGTCCACTTTTTATAAGACAATTTTTTGTCGAGTGAGACTCGTGAAACTACTGAGAACATTGTGTATTTCTTCTGTTACATGAATTTTCAATAGATTTGTTTATTTACAGAATGAAATAAAATTCAAATACATTTAAAAAAGAACTTTTACCTTCGAACCTGATTTCCATCTTTCTCCAACAAATACGATAAAACCACAATTCTTATTCGATGCTATATACGCTTGCACCCCAACACCACACTGATTTTTATCGATATTTACACTGCCTTTTTTTATTCTAAAAATAATAAAATATTGATAGCTGTCTGCGGTCTGTCAGAGCACTCGTACATCTTGATAAAACAAACAAAAATTAAGAGATACCGCACGCGCGTGTACACTGACTCTATAACCCTAAAAAAATTAAAAAAAAAAACTGACCGATCGCGGTTTATCAATAACAGCTTTTACTTTAATTAACACCTATATAAAAACCAAAAAAAATCGCCAATTCCACCAATTTATTTCATTAATCCTCAGCGAAAATATACACAATCAGCAGGGTCTGAAGTTACAGCCGATCGTGGTATGCTGGCCGTACGTCGACGACGTGGGACACGAGGGCGGCATCGAGGAGAGGCCGCAGGGGTCGAGGCAGCCCCGCTCGTCGCGGCACATGCCCGGACAGGGTCCACGCGGGCAGCCCAGCGGCGGACACGTCGTGTTGCAGTACTCGGGTTCGGGTTTGCTGGAAAACGAAAGAGTTGAGATAAGTGGAGGATGTTTGGTTTGTGGGGTAGGGCAAATGTTTAGCGAGTATGGTAAATATTATGGGTTATGGGAATGATGGGGTTTTGGAAGAGTAGTAGGTGTGGTGTATGTTTTGTAGTTGATAGGTCATGTAAATGTTTGGGTGATCAGTGAAATATGCCGTTGAACTGCTTAGAAAGATGACTGGTCGCGCAGTCGTATCTCAAGTTTTCAAGTATATACGAGATCCTTTTAAGCCTTTTAGTTTGTCGCCCGTATCTATATTACTCGGCGGCTATTTTTAAACAATGGATAAACATAATTATGAGAACGTAAGAATAGGTAACGTGCCTTATCGGCGATTACTAGATTAGCAGATACACCGTTTCTGTACTCACAGTGATATTAACTCGGTAAAAATATTTCGGAGCTCCTTCAAATAGTTGCGATTCTTGTCACCCCGTTGACTCATTTTTTATATTTAGGTGTAGATTTTTAGATTTTAAGTGTATACTTAGTTACGAGAATTTGGTCGTTTTCTTAAATTGTATGTGTTGTGTCAATTTTCGACAGGAATAAACTGAACATAGGATTTAGCGATAGCGATCGTAAAAAAATGAATTGACAATTTCTCGTGATGAAATAAGCTATATATAGTTTATTAATTGTTATATATCTTATTTTATTCTTATTTTATAAAGTACATAACTTGAGACATCATCAATCAGGTATTATCAGATAATTTTAATTAATGACGATAATGCTTATTATTATTACGTTCTAAACACTTATATCATGAATAAAAATTGAAATGCCAAGGGTTACTCAAGAAAATTAATTATCTAATTATTCAATACAGGCCTATAGTGATTTTGATCATCGACTTATCAAAATTAAATCTTATATATTCCTTTATACGAAATCGCATAGTGAAATCAATCCATTATAATGTGTAATAGCATAAAATTTTTATAAATTGAATATACTGCACTCGTACTTTTTGTGTGAATATCACGAAACCATTTCGATTCTTTTTATGAACACGATTTTATAACCAAAATTTCAATAAAAGTGTTAAAACTTTCTTATTCAAATATCCATAAATAATAATTTATTTCATGCAATGGGCGTATTCCGAAATGCCCTAATCACATAACCGCGTACGATCGCGTACGTCTACGTACAACCGTGTCCGACGTTAAGGAAGAATCTAGTGATTTTCGCAGTTGCCAACAGCGGCAATGTCAGTGCAATAACTAGTACTTTCGAGGAACAGACCTACTCACACGAAGTGCAGTAGATCGGACTAACGCTTGCTTGTTTATGTCTGTTGTCGTTGGTGTAGTAGCCGACTTTCGTATACGTAGGTCTGTTCCTCGAAAGTACTAGTTATTGCACTGACATTGCCGCTGTTGGCAACAGCGAGAATCACTAGATTCTTCCTTAACGTCGGACGCGGTTGTACGCAGACGTACGCGATCGTACGCGGTTATGTGATTCGGGCAAAATGCGGAAACTACGGTACGACTTTCGGAAACGCTTCAAAATTATGCGTCCGATGGTATGAGGTTTCGGAACGGTTGGAAACAAGCCTTATATACTTATGGCGAATATTTGGTATACTTATTTTTTTTGGTATACTTATTTGGGTATTGCCCTAATCACATAACCGCGTACGATCGCGTACGTCTACGTACAACCGCGTCCGACGTTAAGGAAGAATGTAGTGATTTTCGCTGTTGCCAACAGCAGCAATGTCAGTGCAATAACTAGTACTTTCGAGGAACAGACCTACTCACACGAAGTGCAGTAGATCGGAGTAACGCTTGCTTGTTTATGTCTGTTGTCATTGGTGTAGTAGCCGACTTTCGTATACGTAGGTCTGTTCCTCGAAAGTACTAGTTATTGCACTGACATTGCCGCTGTTGGCAACAGCGAAAATCACTAGATTCTTCCTTAACGTTGTACGCAGACGTACGCGATCGTACGCGGTTATGTGATTAGGGCATATACAAATATTTAGGGTTGGCCTATTTTCATGAACGTGGTTAGGGCGAATCCACATTACGTGCCGTGTCCCGTGTGTCGTGCGCAGTGCATAGAGATAAGGGAGCATGTACACCCAGTGGACAGTGATTCGCGTAGAACGTGCCTCCTCAGTTTTAAAAAGCTAGAATCCCATTGGACAATTCCAATGTAAGGTTAATGGTTACACCCGACTTGGCTAATGAGATTGTAGAATTTTGAAACTGAGAGAGCACGTTCCACGCGAATCAATGTCCATCAGGTGTACATAAGCGATGTGTTGTGCACTGAAAAACATCAGGGAGAAGGAACGTACCAATACTGGCAGTGTAGCTCTACCCGCGCTTCGCATAACATCTCGCCCAATTTTTGGAGAATAATTACCCCTAACGGATGTTTATGCGCGGTTTATGAGAGTTTCGCGCGTCATCTACCAGCCGTTTCCCTTGGCAACGGTACACTCAGTCGCCCGTTTTGGGAGAAATTTTACCCCAAAATAACGTCGCGCAACTCTACCTGTCTTTGGGGCAGCGACTTTCTCAGGTGGTAAACCCGCTCTCTCAAAGGTTTTTCAGTGTGCGTTGGTGCGGTGCCGTTGTACAATGCCAAGCGATGCCGTGAGATGCCAGTGTTGTTGGTGCGTTATCTACGTATAAAACAACGTTTTTGATTGGTCGGTGTTTAAATATAAGCCAATCAGCGGTGTAGTTCTATAAATAGCAAACGCACCAACAGCACTGGCATCGCACGGCATCGCTCAGCATCGCACGGCACCGCACAGTACATCGCTTATGTACATACATGCTCCCTAATATAGATAGAGTAGAGCCCGAATTCATAGACGCCGAGTCGGTCTCAATTACGGTATATATAGATATACTAAAGCATGGCTTCAGACCTTACTTGAGTCCGACTCGCGTCTCACTTACGACTATGAATTCGGACCTAGGGGAGCCAACCTCAAACATGACTCGCCGATAGAAAGAGAAAGACGACAAGGTTTTGTTATGACCCGAGTCCGGGTCTTTTAGCCGAAAAGTATTTCTACAATGGTCGCCAAGTTGACCAGAGTAAGAATGTGGCATCTTTCACTTATAAAGTGCTAAAGCACAAGGAAGCGCGGGAGAATTGAAATAAGAACTCGAACAAAAGATAATTAAATTTCAACTTGGAATTTATTATTCAATTAATTAATTAAGAACTTTGTAACTTTGACAAACAAAAATAGACTTTTATCCATGGCTCTATATAATTCAAACAGCGTAAGGTTGCAATACTGTTATGAAGCTTTTAGAGTACTTGGTAACTTTCGACTACAAGCTCAACGGCGCAACATACACAGTGGCAAGCACTAGTGCAGCAAAGTACCAAGCTAGTTGGTAACGACCCAGGTTATAAGCTACGAAGCGTCTCATGTAGTTGGTAGCGACTGACTCTTGAAGATCCGAGGCTCTTCTTTTATATCCTTGACGCGGACATCAGGCCGTTGACAATGATCCTATAGAAGGAACATTATTGGTCGGTGGCTTCCTCTCTTCTTTGCGTCATGTGACCTTTCCCTGGATTTCAACCCTGTGACGGTCTAGGAGGGCCGAAGCCTTATCGCCTCTCTTCGTTGCGAGCGTACAGAAGTTGATTTCAAAACAGACTTCTTTTGAAATAGTACAATTTTTGATGGATTTTGATTTTGATTTTCTTTATTTTGATTTTTATTTTTTCTTACTTTAAGTGGATCATTAACTTCTAAATTTTCAATATATTTTATAGATTTTATAATTTTTCTGTCTAAATCAACTAAAGTTTCAGGCGTTACTGCTTTTCACCCAGGGTTTTTGCAAAATTTATTTTTCGTATTTAAAATATCGAAAGCATTAAAAATTTTGCAAAACTCAGCAGTCGCAGAATAGCAGATTTTCTTATAGGCCTCGGCTTCGCCTCGGTCGTCATATCACGTGCCTGCGAAAGTTCCATTTAACCCCCGTGTAAGAAATAGTATTTTTCTCTATTCCCGGGCGAAAGTACGTTAATTAATCAGTTTAGAAAAGTCGAAAATCATCGTCCTTCCTAGTGATATCAACTCTGCGCAGCCATGTTTTTACTTTCGCCCTATGCAGCGTTAGCGACTTCACGTCGTTCTTGTAGTTTGCAAGTTATATTTTTCAATTTTATTTTACCTGTCGCAATTGGTTTTTCCCGATGCGCGCGTTTATGTGTGTTCGATGCCCGCCCAACATTTACAACACGAGCGTAGCGAGTGCTGCTGGTTGGGGCGGGTATCGAAAATATATGAACAATAAGCAGATTATTACATACTCATGTGAATCAAGAGAAAGAGGGATAGAGAGATAGATAGATAAATAGATAAATCTTTATTCTGCCTTTTCGGAAAAAATTAGAAAATACATTAAAAGGTATAAAATTATAAATTTCAGTCAATTACAATAGAATACAATAACAATTTAGTTCATTATGTCGTAAAATACATAAGAGATATAAAAGATTTATCAAAAACATAACAATGCAAAAGAAAACTAAAAAGAGAATCTTTGAAATAATAAATAAGAGAACATGTGGTAAATAAAATACTTATAAAAATACTTATACGAATATCATAATGTTCCGCCAATAGGCTAAAATAGAGAGAGATAAAGGGAGATAGGGAGAGAGAGAAGATATTTCCAAATAAATAAACACGAATTCATAGTAGACCACCCTTCTTGAGAGCACCACGCTCCCGATGCGAGGCAGTTCCGTGCCGAAGTCGCATACTTTCGCGACTTCCGCGCGGCAAAGTCACAATCCGCTGCATCGTATATGGGGTTAGGCTATTCAAAACATTGCTCACAGAGCTTTCGGTCGCGCGTGAAACAAGTGACGTACGCAGTGGGCAATAGTATATTACGCACCATGGGAGGAAAAAACTTGGACAGTCCACAGCTCGTGTAAATTGCCACCCGAGCCGAAGGTGAGGGTGGCAAACACGAGCTGGGGGCTGGCCAATTTTACTCCCGTGGTGTGTATACTATTTTTCCTCACATCGAGGCCGAAAATGCCATATTTCCGTTTCGGAGCCGGGCGGGAATGAGGCACTCTCGGCCCGGTGTGAGGAAAAAGTGCTTCTTCTTCTAGTGTAAACAAACGGGGAAAACGCGTACTTTCGCCCGAGGAATAGAGAAAACATCTTTAAATTCAGCATCGTTAATTTCTTTCTCTAAAAATTGTAAGGCGATATATATACTGAAACTTAAGACCTGAACATCGAGAAACACCTTCATCTTTTCATTTTGGAAGTTGACATGTCTGTTTTTAATTGGGTTCGCACAATCCATTTCTTGGTCGTATTATTGCTGATGCTTCAGTTTCCTTTTCTTTCAAACTGTTGATAACGTTTTTGAAGCTTTCAATTTTATTTTTATTCCTCAACATCTTGCGACGATTAACCGCATTTTTATTTCTTTGAATAGCTGCAAATCTCATAAAAGTATCCCATCCTCTATCCGTCTTAAAGTCTTCCCTTGAAATAGTTTTGACTGTATACCCATCCATGAAGCGAAACATTTTATTTGGATAACTTTCCTGGCCATTTCCTAAATTTTTTCTGAAAGTAAAAAATATTTTGATTTTTAATTATAAATTTACATAAATAATAATACTTTTTTACCTATGTAAGTGTATGTGAATGTGTGTAGTGCGTGTTATGTGTGATTTGACACACATAGCATAATCTTTTCAGGATTACCATGTAATGTAATGTTATATAAATAATTAAGTATGTAATATTACTCTGAAATAAATAAATAAAGAAATAAATATGTAACGTAGCATCCCGACTAATTAGCATGAGGGCCTTCGTAGCCGTCGTCTACTAGTCTACCTGCTCTCCCCCAGGCTGGGGAGCGCCGGTCAGGGTGCAACGTCACAAATAGAGTCCGCGAGGGGATTCGCGTGAGTACTAAAGCCATGTGCGAATGGGCCTCGTCGACCCCGGGCTAGCTCGTCGTCTCTTTACCGTGGATCCCCTCTTGCAGCTTTCAACGCTTGGGTAGCTGCGTGTTTGATGCTTCCGCCTCCGCCTGTAAATTTCATGCAACGGGGAAGGAAGTCTCCGGCGACGCGTTCGCCGGGCGAAATGAAGCGTAGGCAAGCATGTGAAACTAATGTCGATTTATTATAAAGCCTTAATAATCTAATGGACCTTTTAGGCCGTACATTGGGCGCGTTGCATCACGCTTTTCGCTCGCGCTGTATGTGTGCAGTGCACGCGTTGTGCATCGAGCAACGATCCGCTCGGGGCGAGACACAGCAGTAAATTTTGTGCGCGCGGTTAACCGGTCACGATCTATGGTCGCGTTGAGAGAGAGAGGGTGGCCGTCCCGTCGACGAATCGACCTAGAGAGCAGCCGACCCGTCTTCAGCCGGTGCAACGGTGTCGTGCACTTACCGGCGCTTGAAGCCGCGATGATGTACCGCGTTGGTCCTAGGTTGGTCGGGCTGAAACGCATCCGCTCCGCTCGTTATCACCTGGCGCTCTGCAAGCTGTTCGTCGTCTCGGTTTGAATGCTGTCGCCGCTGTCGACGTGCCACGACACTCGCTATGGCTGTGATCGACGGTGCGTCTTGGTGCGAGAGAGACCGCGGCAGCGAAGTCCGGGGCGCAGCTCACGGCATGCTCTTCCGGAGTCCTGGCCTTGACGTGGCGCTCCGGATTCCAAGAGAGGGAGTGTAGAACGGGGAGAGGGAAAGAGGGTGTCAAACCCCGCGGTAAGTGTATCAGATACAGAGAAACGATTGATCTTCGAGGGTAAAGGGCAGGCAGGGTACCCGACCCCTAATCGGAGCGGATACTTCGGGGAAGTAGTCCGTCCTCGGGGAGGGGGGTTTGTGATGTAAATGAGTGTGTGATAGAGAGAGAAAGATAGAGAGGAAGACAGCTATCGAGATCAACCCGTCAGTAAATACCCTTACTACACGGAGAGAAATTTTAGAGTAAAAATTACCAAGGTGCCTTGGTAGCGCATGGACAGACTATCAAAAGCCGTGTTATTCCCAGGTTTCTAATACAATTTATAAGTTTCCCAGGAAAAACTACCATAACCACTTAAAAAAAAAACCAAATTATCTGAATAAAAATTACCAGACACACTGGTAAAAATTGAGATCTAGTCATTTTTACAAGGTAACCTAAGAATTTTTACTAAGAAAACTGATAAATTTTACCAAATAACCTGGTATTTGTGTACTCGCGCATGCGCACTGCGCATTATTGTGTTTCAGAAGATTGATACTAGAGGCGTGCGTGACGTTAAAATGAGAACAATACACATATTTTCAGTAAGTAATAACGGCGATTCAAATGACTGTTGGTAACAGCTTCCGTGGCGCAGTCGGTAGAACGTCGGACTCTCAACCCAAAGATCGTCGGATCGAATCCCGCTTCCGTAAAAGTTTTTTTTCAGTTTAATGTTTTTTCATCCTTGTTTCTGTTTCTATTTCTATATTAAAATACTATATATCCATCAATATGGATAAAAAAAGTTAATTTTTTAAATTTAAATTAACTAAAAAAAAATTTTACCAAGGCACTTTGGTAAAAAGTTTGAAATTGTCAGTCTATCCATCCATTACCATAGAAACTGGTAATTTTGTCTCGAATATTTGTAATTTTCACTACAAAATTTCTCTCCGTGTACATATTAAGCTGTAACCCCTTGTTTCGTGTATACGAGTATTGGAGGGATGTCAGCAGCTGCCGGTACATGAGAATAGCGCCGTCCGAAGGTATGTTAAAGCGAGAGAGAGAGAGAGAGAGAGAGAGAGAGAGAGAGAGGGAAGCGCGTCGGAGTAGGTAAGCAGGTAACGGCCGTTGCGTTTGAGCCCAGCGGCGACGCGGTAGAGAGCTGCGTAACCGGGAGGGCGCCACCGCGCGGGCGAGGTTCGAGAGATACGACGCGGCAGTGTACGCGTGTCGCCAGGTTCGAGCAGGGATTCGCACGCGAGAGAGAGCAAGAGCATCGAGTCTCCGTGTGAGAGCCAAGCGGACCGGTGCGCAAGGAACGAGAGCGAGTACGAGAGATTCGTCGCGTATCTTGTGAGACGTGGTGCGAGGAGAGGTTGAGAAAGTGCGAGAGGGTGTGAGGGATCAGCGTAGAGGTGTGAGCGGTGTGTAGAGAGAGAGAGTGTCGGGTACAAGAAGAAACAATAGGTGAGGAGATCGGCGACGGAGTGAGTGGCATCGGCGAACATCTTCCCTCAGGGGCTGCTGAGGCCGCCCACGAGAGCCGAGGAGCCGACGAGAGAGAGGCAGAAAGGAGGGAGTGGACGAGACGACGCCGAGAGTTCTCGCGGGTGAGCACTGCAACGGTAGATAAGGTGAGAGTGTGCTCGCGAGCAACAGTTAGTTAAGGTGCAGCGCGCGTTTCGACGTATTGCGCATTCGGGAGGAGAGCGTGCACGAGAAGGTTTCGTGGCGAGTACCTTCGGCGAGCTTCCGAGAAACGTGCGCGCACATAAAGAGAGTGAGTGCGAGAGAGGTTTTGTCGCGAGCATTGGGCGGCTCGCGCTTCCGAGAATCGCGTAAAAGTGGATAAAGAGAGTGAGCGCGAAAGGGTTTCCGCCGCGAGCATTGTGCGGTTCGTGGTTTGGAGAATTGCGCGGGGAAAAATAGAGAGAGTATGTGCGAGAGAGCTTCGTACAAGCGCGGTGTTCAATTCACGTTTCCGCGAATTGCACAAAGGGGGATAAAGGGGGAGAGAGTGAGTGCGAGAAGTGCTTCGTCGCGAACATCGTGAGGATCGCGGTTCGGAGGATTGCGTGAGGTAGAATAAAGAGAGAGTGTGTGCGATAGGGGCTTCGCCGCGAGCATTGTGAGGCTTGCGCGGTCGAGAATCGTGCCAAGTGATATAAAGAGAGAGAGTGCGAGAGGGGTTTTATCGCGAGCCTTGTATGGTTTGCACTTCCGAGAGTCGCGGAAAAGGGGATAAAGAGAGAGAGAGTGAGTGCGAGAGGGGCTCGTTGCGAGCTCGGTTCGATTCGCGTTTTCGAGAATTGCGCGCAGGTGGATAAAGAGAGAGAGAGCGTGAAAGGGGCTTCGTTTCGCCCCGCGGCTTCGTTTCAACGCGTGTTTCGGAGAATCGCGCGCGTATAAAGAGTGAGAGCTAGGATGAGCGGGGTTTTCGTCGCGAGGATTTATTCGACGCGCGACGCCGCGGAACGCGCGTACGTGAAGAGGAGAGGGAGCGCGCGGTTTCGCCGCGGGTTGCTGTTCAGCGCGTGGTTCCGCGAATCGCGCGCAGATAAAGAAAGCGAGAGTGAGAGGGTTCTGTCGTGAGCGTGGTCTCACCACGCGTTTCGGAGGTTCGCGCGTATAAAGAGACTGTGCGGGAGTTTGGACTGTCGATGTGAATGTAGCTTCAACGCGCGCTTGCCGAGTATTGTGCGTATCGCGAGAGAGAGAGAGAGAGAGAGATAAAAAGATTGACGGTGAGGACGTGAGAGGAAATTACGGGCTTGATCAGGGAATATATAGAGAGGGCGTAGTAACCGGCGTTCGTAGAGGGGAGGGAATGAATTGAATGGAGTGTGTTAGTCTGTAAGGGATAAGAAATAAAGAGAAAGAGTATAAACTATTTGAGTATTTGCATGCTTTATTTTGCGCACCCTTCATCCACAATTTTCAGGTTCTTCGCCGCCCGAACGAGAACAGGACGGCCGAACTCCCTTTTGGTAAGTGAACGAGAGTAAGATGAGAGCGTGAAAATTATTTGCCGTATACCGGGCAGCTATAACGTTTATCAACTTTAAATACATAGCAAAAGTATACCATTGCACTATTAGCACGATCTAGAACTGTGGGGACTTTTCTCCGCGTACTTTCTCGTTGGAGAGCGCCCGCATGAGAGCGAATAAACTTGAAGGCCACGATTTGCGTATTTACCGATACAAAAAACCTGGTACCTCTCGGAGTGTGTCTGTGTCAGAGTGAACGGGCTTGCCCGCGTCAACCCCGAGCAGCATCAACTTCCTCGAGATGTTGTTTCAGCGAGCTACGCTCTCCCTCTCTCCCTCTCTCTCTCTCTCTCTCTCTCTCTCTCTCACACACACACACACACACACACACACACACAACGTATTTATATTTAACAAATGGCGTTGTAATGATTCCACATCTACTTACGAAGCATATTGATTCTTGTGCTTCTGTAGATTTATCTTATGTGTTATTATTTTTTGTTACATTTATTTCATACTTATTTACATTGGAGCAGACTCTTATCTTACGATTTTATAGATTTATTATTTTCACTATAGGAAAATTAATAATATGTACTATTACAGCGCATGCATGTAGAAGATACAAAACGAATAAAGGCAACTCTGAAAGTAGCGAAGAGGAAACGGATGTAAATTTCAGTTCCTGAAGAAGTTATTAATGAATATGAGAATAATGTAACTGATTTTTGAAACTCTTATCTAGGTATATCACCACTGATTCGTCGCTGTCACGCACATTTCTAAAAGTATTTTATACAGAGAGAGAGAGAGAGACAGAGAGAGAGAGAAGCTCAAACAACTTGAGGACGCTGCTTGGGGTTGAGTCAAGCTCTGAGTCTTATAGTGAATCACGCATTCGGTTCCTCCTCCACTACGACATAGCGTGCCGACGCTAGCCTTCGCGGTGGCAGTCAGCCCTCCGTTTCGAGCTTGCGATCACCAAAAAAACGATCGCAAGCTCGACACGGAAGGCTGGCTGCCACCGCGCGGACCAATGCCAGCGCTCTCTCTCTCTCTCTCTCTCTCTCTCTCTCTCTCTCTCTCTCTCTCTCTCTCTCTCACACACACACACACACACACACACACAACGTATTTATATTTAACAAATGGCGTTGTAATGATTCCACATCTACTTACGAAGCATATTGATTCTTGTGCTTCTGTAGATTTATCTTATGTGTTATTATTTTTTGTTACATTTATTTCATACTTATTTACATTGGAGCAGACTCTTATCTTACGATTTTATAGATTTATTATTTTCACTATAGGAAAATTAATAATATGTACTATTACAGCGCATGCATGTAGAAGATACAAAACGAATAAAGGCAACTCTGAAAGTAGCGAAGAGGAAACGGATGTAAATTTCAGTTCCTGAAGAAGTTATTAATGAATATGAGAATAATGTAACTGATTTTTGAAACTCTTATCTAGGTATATCACCACTGATTCGTCGCTGTCACGCACATTTCTAAAAGTATTTTATACAGAGAGAGAGAGAGAGAGAGACAGAGAGAGAGAGAAGCTCAAACAACTTGAGGACGCTGCTTGGGGTTGAGTCAAGCTCTGAGTCTTATAGTGAATCACGCATTCGGTTCCTCCTCCACTACGACATAGCGTGCCGACGCTAGCCTTCGCGGTGGCAGTCAGCCCTCCGTTTCGAGCTTGCGATCACCAAAAAAACGATCGCAAGCTCGACACGGAAGGCTGGCTGCCACCGCGCGGACCAATGCCAGCGCTCTCTCTCTCTCTCTCTCTCTCTCTCTCTCTCTCTCACACACACACACACACACACACACACACACACACAACGTATTTATATTTAACAAATGGCGTTGTAATGATTCCACATCTACTTACGAAGCATATTGATTCTTGTGCTTCTGTAGATTTATCTTATGTGTTATTATTTTTTGTTACATTTATTTCATACTTATTTACATTGGAGCAGACTCTTATCTTACGATTTTATAGATTTATTATTTTCACTATAGGAAAATTAATAATATGTACTATTACAGCGCATGCATGTAGAAGATACAAAACGAATAAAGGCAACTCTGAAAGTAGCGAAGAGGAAACGGATGTAAATTTCAGTTCCTGAAGAAGTTATTAATGAATATGAGAATAATGTAACTGATTTTTGAAACTCTTATCTAGGTATATCACCACTGATTCGTCGCTGTCACGCATATTTCTAAAAGTATTTTATACAGAGAGAGAGAGAGAGAGAGAGAGAGAGAGAGAGAGAAGCTCAAACAACTTGAGGACGCTGCTTGGGGTTGAGTCAAGCTCTGAGTCTTATAGTGAATCACGCATTCGGTTCCTCCTCCACTACGACATAGCGTGCCGACGCTAGCCTTCGCGGTGGCAGTCAGCCCTCCGTTTCGAGCTTGCGATCACCAAAAAAACGATCGCAAGCTCGACACGGAAGGCTGGCTGCCACCGCGCGGACCAATGCCAGCGCTCTCTCTCTCTCTCTCTCTCTCTCTCTCTCTCTCTCGCTCTCTCTCTCTCTCTCTCTCTCTATCGTACTTACCAGATAAAAAGCTCGGACTGTATCGGGTGTATCTGTAACATTGTTAAAAAATTAGAAGTACATGATTCATAGATTTTTTTTCTTAAAAATCTTACTTTACTGAAATAGATGGCATCCAGGAAGCTCATGGAATTTGGGATGATGGAAGCAGTGACTGCGATTCTCAAAGCAGTTCAGTTGACTCATTAGAAGACTCGTCAGAAGAAGAAACAGAATCTGATGAATCAGATGAAAATGATGAACAGAACGACAAAGCTAACCAACCCTTGTATACAGGGGCTCCCATCACTCAAGCTGAAATATCTGGCATATTAGAATTGATCGAGAAACACTGTATTCGACCAAACAATTGTATAACAACTTTATATAAATTCAAGAAGCTTTTGCCTCTATCAGAACCCCGTTACTGCGATTAAATGATTATGCTTTTCTAAATTAGAAAATTATTTCTGCAACCATTGCCAGCAAAGTGAACAAATCAGTTATTTTTTGGAAATCTCTATAATTGAATAATTAGGTTCAATGTTTAAGAGACTCGGATTCAGAGAGTTGTTAAAGCATCGTTTTACGAGAAATAAAAAATACGAGAGTAATTACGAGGACATTTATGATGGATCGATTTACAAATCATTACCCCAGAATTTCATAAACAATCCAAACAATATTACATTTACATGAAATTCTGATGGGATTCCAATATTCAATTCATCAAAAATAAACATATGGCCTTACTATTTAACAGTTAATGAATTGCCATTCAAGGAACGCATAAAAAAAGAGAACACTGTTGTAGCCGGACTGTGGTTTGGTACACTGAAACCAGTAGCTATAATTTATTTTTGCCAGCTTTTGAAAATTCTTTTGAACAGTTATATAAAGGAGTAGATTTCGAGATTCCAAGTGAAGAAGACTGTATAAAAGTAAAAGGAATTCTTATCAGCCGCACCTGTGATTTGCCCGCTAAGGCTCAGTTTCTTAATATTCAGCAATATAACGGGAAGCACGGGTGTCCTAATTGCAAAATTGAAACTGTAAGACTCGAGAATGTTCAAACATATCCCATTATGGAAAATATTGCTTTACGAACGAATGAACAGACGAAATTGTATGCGCTTGAAACATCCGAATAAGGAAAGCCTGTCTACGGAATTAAAAGTCCAACAGTTTTAAGCTTAATTATGCAAAATTACATAGAAACTTGAATTATAGATTCAATGCATTGCATCTACATGGGTATGATGAAAAGATTATTAACTTTATGGTTTAGCCCAGAGCATTATCACCCGTCATCTTTACTGCGCCCAATATAACTTGCACGTTGTGTGATCATTTAAAAGTTCACGTAAATAATAAATAAGTGTAAATATTTTAATACACTATTTACATCAAGTATTAAAAAAAATGATCAAGTAAACTTTTTATCCCAGTCATACTTACAGGGAGAGTGCGTAACCTTTGGGTCACGGATTTGTATCAAATTGAAAGATCGTGTTTTAGGGTAGAAAAATATTGAACCCCTGTTCCAGGATTTATTCTCATAGGCTCTTTTACTCGAAATATATGCCATGTTACGTTAAAAATGCGTTATTTTGTTAAAACATGATGTCTCTTCTATTGTATGTAACTTCGCAAGTATTCCCGTTACGAAAATGATCGAAAAAAATTGTAAAAGTAGGCAGAACAAGCTTTATTTTGAACAGTTTCATCTAAAAATATCGATTTCTCAGAAAGTTATGAGAAATCGAAGATAGCGTAAAAAATCATTGAAAATAGCACTCTAAAAAGCGGAAAATTTTCAATCATTTTTTATACTATCTTTGATTTCTCATAACTTTCTGAAAAATCAATATTTTTAGATGAAATAGTGCTCAAAATAAAGCTTGTTCTACCCTACAATTTTTATCGCTCATTTTCGTAACGGGAATACTTGCAAAGTTACACACGTAGAAGAGACATCATTTTTTAACAAAATAACGCATTTTTAACGTAACATGGCACATATTTCGAGTAAAAAAGCCTATGAGAATAGTCCTGGAACAGGGGTTTAATATTTTTTACTCTAAAACACGATTTTTCAATTTGGTACAAATCCATGACCCAAAGGTTACGCACGTTTACTTTCAAGTTCTACAAGAATTTAAAACACGTCCATATGCTACTCGGCGCCTAGATCCACTCTAAAATCCGTCTCCGCGACATAGCTTTGTAGTATCGGGCGAACGCTTCTCACGTATACATCGCTTATTGACACTTTTTACATTATTATAAAACTTCTCTAGAAATAAACTCTACTTTAGATCACAACATTTGTAACTTTAGTTAGAAAAATTATCAAATAAAAATTTTATGTTAATAATAATATGGGTTAGATTCTCGCGTAATTATATATAAGATTTATAAGATGTAATTTTAATTATACCTACGTTATTATTAAAATTTTTTTTATCAATTTCTGCAAGATGACTAATAACTGGCTGTACGACAACCATCCGCTATCACATGTTCAAACTTCGCGCGGTTCCAGAGCTGTCTCGATTTCCCGCAACCAATCGAAGCCGCACTCGATACGCACACCGCACCAGCGTCGCCAAAAGTGACTCCCTCCAAAGCGCGATATTTGAAAATGCCGTTTTGGGCATTAAAAAAGTTGCCCCAAATAATTATTTTAAACGTTGCATAAATTAAAGTAGGTCACAAAAAGAAAAGTTACTGTGAAAAAAATAATTTATTTGGCATTGTTTATTTATTTTTGATTATTGAAAATTTTCGCATAGTGACTATTACATTTGACAAAAACGCGTGAAAAACTCATGAAATGCATGAAATCCAATGCATTTAAGATTCCTGCATAACTATAGATTATTATAGTATTAAATAACAATTATTTACAAGAAAATAACAATAAACAAATAAACGAAAGTATTCGTTGTGGGCGCGGTAACGCCTGGGGAGAAGCGCTCTAAGTTACCGACTCAGAGGATAAGGAAGAGCTGTATCCCGTATCATGCGACGACGGCGTCGGGCGTTGAAATGCAAATAAAATCGGGAGGAGAACAAACCTATTGCACGTTAGCGCAATTTGATAATGAGCAATTGTTAATGAATGTAGTAAATATGTTCTATATTTTTATAAGTCTATCCTTGTATGTATGTAAATTCACATATGTTTATTTGCACATATGAACATACAAGTAAAATATATAATCACACTTGTTGATTTTGATACTTGATTTTTCATTAGCTGTTAGTTTATAACAATTGATCAATGTTACATTTATATACTGAAATAATATCAATCTTGCCGATTAGATATATATCTACTTGTCAAAATTTATCGAATTCCTCCTTTTTATTCAGTTCTTTCAAAAACCCTTTTTTTTATAATTTAACAATATATATCGATCAAGTTTAGACACTTTCAAAATGGGAGTCGCGTAAAATAATGATTTTATTAACCAATAACAAATATTGATATTATAATTTTTATTTAGATAACTTATATGTTACCAAACGAATGTGTATATACCTATACAACGATTTAATAATAATAATATATATAAATATAAGATGTTTATAAAAGTTTTCTACATGGTGAGAAGCATACGGAACCCAATTATTATACAATTATTTATTTTAATAGCTGCCAAATTCGCTTTTAGTATTAATGCGCGATTACTCTTATTTGTAAATGAAAATTTTTTTTACTGTATTCTTTTCCCAAGCACGCGTGCGAAGCTTAATTAATTGTTATTAATAAGCCGCTGCGCATTTGGCTCCTATGCTAAGGAAAGGTAAAAGAGTATAGAACATTTTCACTTAAGGACGTTCACCAGCTCAAATTCATCAATATAGCAAAAATTTTGACTTAAAAATATTATTTGCGATGGAAATTCTTCATAAGTCTCTATACACTACTCCAAAAATAAAAAAAAATGTCGGTTTAAGATAAAAGCTGTCAATACGATATTTAAATAAATATCACTGAAACGGTGTGACTATATATAGATATACAAATAACATGGAGTTTTTCTTTATCTTGCTATGTCTCTGAAATTAATAACGCTCGCCATATTGAAAATTATTATTCCTTTATTATTATTCCATATTATTCCTCTTGATTTCTAGTTTTATCCCTTACGGTTGAAAAAAAAAACACAAAGAAAACTTTTTTTGCACTAAACCAAAAGGTATTTTTCAAACGAGCTTAGAGAGGGATCCCGTGTTAACGCTGAAACTTTGAATTCAAATATTTCTTTTTTGAATGCCGCTATGGACGTGGGGCTTTGAAGCATGTACTAAGAACACTAAATAAAACATTTTCTGCAAGTTTCAGGAAAATCACAAGGAAATCGTTTTCTCTTACAGCGAGCGCACGCGAAGTCGATCTCTTGGAGACGATCTTCGCGCTTGTGCATTCTTTGGAAAGTAAGAAGATAAGAGTTAAAAATTTGATTAGATAGGGTTTACGAGGAGTGCAGTTCCAAAGGCAAGTTTCGTGCGCGTGCTTTTCACTAGCATCAGAAAATCAACGATATAAATTAACCAAAACAGAGCGCACGAGGAGTCAAGCTGTCGAAAACGAGCTTTCTGTACGTACTCTAAAAATAGGGGCGACCGCCCCCCGCCCCCAAAGGGGCGAAGAAAATTTTTAAATACGATAACTTCCTAAAACCGTAATTGGCGAAGCCGCGAGTTTTTAGTATCAACATGCGTGCGGATGATAAAAAAAACATTTCAATGAAACAACAGAAAATTCAAAAACCAAAACCCTACTACACTCTCGAGCATATAAAGGAAATACGTAGATGTGTTACATGACAATTCAAAAACTTTTTAAACGCAAGTAGCCGACGGATGCGAGGTCCACTTATATAAGGGAGTTACGCAGACGTGCGGCACAATTATTTAAACAATTTTTAACCTAAATAGCAGGGGGATATAAGATCCACGCATATAAAGGCATATAAAAATATACGTAGACGTGCAGCAGTAAGTGAGACAGTTATTTAAATAATTTTTAAGCCCAAGTCGCTGGGGGATGCGACGCTCACTCACATAAGGGAGTTACGGAGACGTGCGAATCTATTATTTAAATAATTTTAAAACCCATGTAGATGAGGAATAGGAGGTCCACGTATATAAGGGAGTTCGTAGACGTGCGGCACGATTAGTTAAACAATTTTTAACCTAAATGACAGGGGAATTCAAGATCCACGCATATAAGGGGGTAACGCATACGTGCGGTACGATTATTTAAATAATTTTTAAAGTCGGGGGATGAAAGGTTCACGCATATAAGGGAGTAGCACAGACGTGCGGCACGATTATTGAAATAATTTTTAAACCTAAGTAGCCTGGCGATGCGAGGTCCCCGGATATAAGGAAATTATGAAGACGTGCCATACTATTATTATTTCAATAATTTTTAAACGCAAATAGTAGGAAGATACAAGGTCCACGCATATAAGGGAGTGACGTAGACGTGTGTTACGATTACTTCAATAGTTTTTAAACCCAACTAGCAGGGGGCTACAAGGTCCACTCATATAAGGGACTTACGTAGACATGCGGCACGATTAGTTAAACAATTTTTATCCTAATTGGCAGGGGGATACAAGATTCACGCATATAAGTGTGTAACGCAGTGCGGTACGATTATTTAAATAATTTTTAAACCCAAGTAGCCGGAGGTTGCGAGGTCCCCGGATATAAGGAAATTACGAAGACGTGCCACACTATTATTTCAATAATTTTTAAACACTAATAGCAGGGGGATACAAGGCCCGCGCATATATGGGAGTTACGCAGACGTGCGGCACGATTATTTAAATAATTTTTAAACCTAAGTAGCCGGGGGATGCGAGGTCCACGCATATAAGGGTGTAACGCAGACGTGCGGTACGATTATTTAAATAATTTTCAAAGTCGGGGGATAGAATGTTCACGCATATAAGGGAATTACGTAGACGTACCACGCACGATTATTTAAATAATTTTTAAACCCAAGTAGCCAGGGGATGCGAGGTCCACGCATATAAGGGTGTGACGCAGACGTAAATTCACCCGATTTTCAAAAATTACGTGATTTTCAAAAATTACGTGATTTTAAAAAATCACGTGATTAAATCACGTGACGAACCGGCCAAAAACGTCACGTGATTAATTACGTGATTTCGTTACATGATTTCGGCAAGTGATTTAATCACGTAATTAAATTACGTGATTATTTTCAGCAGGGGCAGTACGATTATTTAAATAATTTTCGAAGTCGGGGGATGGAAGGTTCACGCATATAAGGGCGTAACGCAGATGTGCTGCACGATTATTTAAATAATTCTTAAATCCAAAGTGCCGGGGGTTGCCAGGTCCACGCATATAAGGGTGTAACGCAGACGTGCGGAACGATTATTTAAATAATTTTCGAAGTCGGGGGATAGAAGGTTCACGCATATAAGAAAATTACGTAGACGTATCACGTACGATTATTTAAATAATTTTTAAACCCAAGTGACAGGGGGATACAAGATCTACCCATATAAGTGAGTAACGCAGACGTGCGGCACGTTTATTGAAATAATTTGTAAACCTGAATAGCAGGGATGGATACAAGGTCCACGCATATAACGTAGTTATAGTTACGTAGACGTGCGGCACGATAATCTATAGTAGTTTTCGTCTCTAGGGCGTAAAGTTGAACTTTATGCACGGAGTGACCGATACGTACGATGGTCGGTGCAGCCGGCCCACGTGTTAGGCGATCACGAGGGCGTAAGGATTTCGCCATCGTGGCGATCAATATTTTTTTAATATAGTATGAGTGCAGCACGTCTTCGCATCCGTTGAGTGTGTAAAGTTGAATTTTACGCATAGTATGAGTAAAGTGAATCCTTATCCTACTTATATGCGATAGCCTCGCATCCTTCAGTTATTTGTCTTTTAAAATTAATCAAATAATCATCTGTCTTACTCTCGCACGTGAACGTAACCTCGGTATATGTATGGACCTCAATCGCATCCCCTGGATCTTTCGGTTAAACGATTTTTAAATAATAGACTTACTTGCGATCGCACGTCTGTGTAACTCCCATATATTTTCGTGGACCTTATGCGACCTCCGGCTAGTTAGGATAATGAATTTTATAAATGATCGTCTGTTTTAGTGTTGCGTATCTACGGAACTCCCTTATTCATATGTACCTTGCGCCCCCCTACTAATTAGATTAAAGTATTTCATAAATAATCATCTTGCTTATAGTGTAGTACGTCTTTATAACTCCCATATTTACGTAAACCTTGCGCCCCCAGCCTATTTGTGTCCCTTCTTAAAAAAGTGATGAGCGGCCATGTAGAAGCATCTAAAGGCTTGATTTTGATTGGTCGATAAGAAGAAGCGCGAGAAATTTACTGTTTGGAATTTAATATTTGAATTTTTTTTTAAATGGAATTTTTACATTTATTGTAGTATAAGAATGATTAAGTTCTGACTTTGAAAAAATACTTAAATAAGTTATATAAGTAAAACGTAATGAAGATAGCATACATAACCTCTAAAACAGAAAAGTAGGCCCGAAGCGCGTTTGAATATCGCTTGTTTAACAAATATTTGATGGATATTTTGATAGGTAGCATGTCTGCTTGCCTCCACTTTCTTACGGACAACCCGCTTCCACCGCCTACTTGGATTTCAAAATTGTTATAAGAATCGTATGACACGTTAACTTGACTCATTCTATGCGTAGACCTCGTATCCACCTGTTACAAATTTTAAAAATTATTTCAATAACCCTCTTGCTTATACTGTTGCTCATCTACGTAATTAAAGTGGCTTGGGTGCTTTGGAAAATAGAGAAATTGGTCTGGAATTTTAATAGTATACAGCGTATATAATAAGGGTTCGATCGCAATAAAAAAAACTAGGTAAACAACTTAATTAACGAGAAAAAAATTGACATTTTAATACGTAGCTTAATGGGCTGAAATCGTAGATTGCCTCTTTTTTAACTTTACAAAGATACTTTTTCGTATAAAGGCGAAAGGTTATAGTTCTTTTTATGAAGATTCCGTTAGAATAAAAAAAAATACCGATTAACAACGAAAGATTCAAGAAAATTAAATTCTAAAAACGAGATCTACTGTTTATTCTCACATTAGAAGTACCTTTTGCGCATGCGCGTGAGACCCGGCAACGTCGTATTCGCATAAATACTAAATGTATAATAATATTTAGATATTTTAAAGTAGTTATGTAAGCTTAAATTTATAAAATACCCTGGGCCCCTCGCTAGATACGGCACCATCTGCCCAAGCTACCTTAACTCATACGCGTGATGGACATTGCATGCCCAGCTAATTAAATAATCGTCCCGCACGTCTACGTGACTCCCTTATATGAGTGGAACTTGTATCCTCCTGCTAATTGAGTTTAAATGTTATGTAAATAATCGTGCCGCACGTCTGCGTTACTCACTTATATGCGTGGATCTTGTATCCCCCTGTCATTTAGATTAAAAATTGTTTAAATAATCGTACCGCACGTCTACGTAACTGCCTTATATGCGTGGACCTTGTATCTTCCTGCTACATGAGTTTAAAAATTATTAAAAAAATAATTGTTTTGCTTACTGCTGCACGTCTACGCAATTCTCTTATTTGCGTGAAACTTCCATCCCCCGACTTTGAAAATTATTTAAATAATCGTACCGCACGTTTGCGTTAAACCCTTATATGCGTGGACTTCGCATCCCCCGGCTACTTGGGTTTAAAAATTATTTAAATAATCTTGCCGTACGTCTGCGTAACTCACTTATATGCGTGGATCTCGCGTCCTACGGCTACTTGGGTTTAAAAATTATTTAAGTATTCGTCGCGCACGTCTTCGTAACTCCCTTACATGCGTGGATCTTTTACCCTCCTGCTATTTAAGTTTAAAGATAATTTAAATAATTGTCTTACTCACTGCTGCACGTCTACTTTATTCTCTTATATGCGTGAACCTTCTATCCCCCTACTTTGAAAATTATTTAAATAATCGTGCCGCACATCTACGTAACTCCCTTATATTTGTGGACCTTGTATCCCCCTGCTATTTGGGTTTAAAAATTATTGAAATAATAGTGTGTCACGTCTTCGTAATTTACTTATTTCCGATGACCTCGCATTCCCAGGCTACTTGGGTTTAAAAATTATTTAAATAATCGTACTGCACGTCTGCGTTAAACCCTTATATGCGTGGACCTCGCATCCCCCGGCTACTTGGATTTAAAAATTATTTAAATAATCGTGCCGTACGTCTGCGTAACTCACTTGTATGCGTGGATCTCCCATCCGCCGGCTACTTGGGTTTAAAAATCATCTAAGTAATTGGGGCACACGTCTGCGTAACTCCCTTACATGCGTGGACCTTGTATCCTCCTGCTATTTAAGTTTAAAGGTAATTTAAATAATTGTCTTGCTCACTGTTGCACGTCTACGTTATTCTCTTATATGCATGGACTTTGTATCCCGCTGCTATTTGGGTTTAAAAATTATTTAAATAATCGTGTTACACGTCTACGTAATTCTCTTATATGCGTGAGCCTTCTATCCCCCGACTTGGAAAATTATTTAAATAATCGTGCCGCAAGTCTACGTAACTCCCTTATATTTGCGGACCTTGTATCCCCCTGCTATTTGGGTTTAAAAATTATTTTAATAATCGTGCTGCACGTCTACGTAACTTCCTTATATGCCTGAACCTCGTATCCCCCCGCCATTTAGGTAAAAAATTATTTAAATAATCGTACCGCACGTCTGCGATAAACCCTTATATGCGTGGACCTCGCATCCCCGGCTACTTGGGTTTAAAAATTATTTAAATCATCGTACCGCACGTCTACGTAATTGTCTTATATGCGTGAACCTTCTATCCCCGAGTTCGAAAATTATTTAAATAATCGTACCGCACGTCTGCGTTACACCCTTATATGCGTGGACCTGGAAACCCCCGGCACTTTGGGTTTCAAAATTATTTAAATCATCGTGCCGCACGTCTACGTAATTCTCTTATATGCGTGAACCTTCTGTCCCCCAACTTCGAAAATTATTTAAATAATCGTACCGCGCATCTGCGTTACACCCTTATATGCGTGGACCTGGCAACCTCCGGCACTTTGGATTTAAGAATTATTTAAATAATCGTGCGTGGTACGTCTACGTAATTCTCTTATATGCGTGAACCTTCTAAGCCCCGACTTTGAAAATTATTTAAATAATCGTACCGCACGTCTGCGATAAACCCTTATATGCGTGGACCTCGCATCCCCCGGCTACTTAGGTTTAAAAATGATTTAAATAATCCTGCCGCACGTCTGCGTAACTCCCATATATGCGCGGGCCTTGTATCCCCCTGCTATTTGTGTTTAAAAATTATTGAAATAATAGTGGGGCACGTCTTCGTAATTTCCTTATATCCGGGGACCTCGCATCGCCAGGCTACTTGGGTTTAAAAATTATTTCAATAATCGTGCCGCACGTCTGTGCTACTCCCTTATATACGTGAACCTTTCATCCCCCGACTTTAAAAATTATTTAAATAATCGTACCGCACGTATGCGTTACCCCCTTATATGCGTGGATCTTGTATTCCCCTGTCATTTAGGTTAAAAATTGTTTAAATAATTGTGCCGCAAGTCTGCGTTACTCCCTTATATAAGTGGACCTCGCATCCTTCGGCTACTTTCGTTTTAAAAGTTTTTAAATTGTCATGTAACACATCTACGTATTTCCTTTATATGCTCGAGAGTGTAGTAGGGTTTTGGTTTTTGAATTTTCTGTTGTTTCATTGAAATGTTTTTTTTTTCATCCGTACGCATGTTGATACTACAAACTCGCGGCTTCGCCAATTGCGGTTTTAGGAAGTTATCGTATCTAAAAATTTTCTTCGCTCCTATCTCCCCCCCCCCCTTTGATCCACGCCTGAATTAAGCGATCGGAAAGTAATATTTTTAGAGTACGTACAGAAAGCTCGTTTTCGACAGCTTGACTCCGCGTGCGCTCTGTTTTGGTTAATTTATATCGTTGATTTTCTGAAGCTAGTGAAAAGCACGCGCACAAAACTTGCCTTTGGAACTGCACTCCTCGTAAACCCTATCTAATCAAATTTTTAACTCTTATCTTCTTACATTCCAAAGAATGCACAAGCGCGAAGATCGTCTCCAAGAGATCGACTTCGCGTGCGCTCGCTGTAAGAGAAAACGATTTTCTTGTGATTTTCCTGAAACTTGCAGAAAATGTTTTATTTAGTGTCCTTAGTACATGCTTCAAAGCCCCACGTCCATAGCGGCATTCAAAAAAGAAATATTTGAATTCAAAGTTTCAGCGTTAACACGGGATCCCTATCTAAGCTCGTTTGAAAAATACATTTTGGTTTACTGCAAAAAAAGTTTTCTTTGTGTTTTTTTTTTCAACCGTAAGGGATAAAACTAGAAATCAAGAGGAATAATATGGAATAATAATAAAGGAAAAATAATTTTCAATATGGGGAGCGTTATTAATTTTAGATACATAGCAAGATAAAGAAAAACTCCATGTTATTTGTGTATATATATATATATAGTCACACCGTTTCAGTGCTATTTATTTAAATATCGCATTGACAGCTTTTATCTTAAACCGACATTTTTTTTTTATTTTTGGAGTAGTGTATAGAGACTTATGAAGAATTTCCATCGCAAATAATATTTTTAATTCAAAATTTTTGCTATATTGACGAATTTGAGCTGGTGAACGTCCTTAAGTGAAAATGTTCTATACTCTTTTACCTTTCCTTAGCACAGGAGCCAAATGCGCAGCGGCTTATTAACCTTTAGAGGACGGGATGGCCCCTATACGGGCCATGCCCATGATCGACCCTTTACATGTGTTAGTTTTGAGATGTGAAACATCACAAAAACTCGATTTCTATAGAAAAGTGAGAGAAAACAGTAAACCCAAATCCCCGTCCTCTAAAGGTTAATAACAATTAATTAAGCTTCGCACGCGTGCTTGGGAAAAGAATACAGTAAAAAAAATTTTCATTTACAAATAAGAGTAATCGCGCATTAATACTAAAAGCGAATTTGGCAGCTATTAAAAGAAATAATTGTATAATAATTGGGTTCCGTATGCTTCTCACCATGTAGAAAACATTTATAAACATCTTATATTTATATATATTATTATTATTAAATCGTTGTATAGGTATATACACATTCGTTTGGTAACATATAAGTTATCTAAATAAAAATTATAATATCAATATTTGTTATTGGTTAATAAAATCATTATTTTACGCGACTCCCATTTTGAAAGTGTCTATACTTGATCGATATATATTGTTAAATTATAAAAAAAGGGTTTTTGAAAGAACGGAATAAAAAGGAGGAATTCGATAAATTTTGACAAGTAGATATATATCTAATCGGCAAGATTGATATTATTGCAGTATATAAATGTAACATTGATCAATTGTTATAAACTAACAGCTAATGAAAAATCAAGTATCAAAATCAACAAGTGTGATTATATATTTTACTTGTATGTTCATATGTGCAAATAAACATATGTGAATTTACATACATACAAGGATAGACTTATAAAAATATAGAACATATTTACTACATTCATTAACAATTGCTCATTATCAAATTGCGCTAACGTGCAATAGGTTTGTTCTCCTCCCGATTTTATTTGCATTTCAACGCCCGACGCCGTCGTCGCATGATACGGGATACAGCTCTTCCTTACCCTCTGAGTCGGTAACTTAGAGCGCTTCTCCCCAGGCGTTACCGCGCCCACAACGAATACTTTCTTTTATTTGTTTATTGTTATTTTCTTGTAAATAATTGTTATTTAATACTATAATAATCTATAGTTATGCAGGAATCTTAAATGCATTGGATTTCATGCATTTCATGAGTTTTTCACGCGTTTTTGTTAAATGTAATAGTCACTATGCGAAAATTTTCAATAATCAAAAATAAATAAACAATGCCAAATAAATTATTTTTTTCACAGTAACTTTTCTTTTTGTGACCTACTTTAATTTATGCAACGTTTAAAATAATTATTTGGGGCAACTTTTTTAATGCCCAAAACGGCATTTTCAAATATCGCGCTTTGGAGGGAGTCACTTTTGGCGACGCTGCACCGCACACGTTATGTTTTGTCGCCGCAAACTTTTCTAGCAACTTCTATGTAGCGCTCTCTCGCTTTGCTTTGAATATTATCCCGGCGAGCCGCGCTCACTGTATAATTTCGTCCCGGTCCCGGCATTGACCACTGAGAGCTTCATTCGTCTCTGAGTCTCTCTTTTGCATCCCGAGAAGTTTCTGGAAGGGAGCTTTTCTCTACAAGGGATAGAAATCAAGAGGTGATATAAGCGAGTTCGTAGATTCGGTTCGAGATTTTTTGAGAAATTTTTATTTGGAGTAAGTAATAGGATTTAGTTTAGGTTTTTTGGAGCTGAGTTCGGACTTTAGTTTAGCTCACGCACGTGCGAGGTATCGGGGTTGGGATTGAATGATTTTCAGTTACGTTTTGCGGAGTGTAGTGTTTCGGAGCGAGTTTTATTGATTTTTCGAGAGATTCTGGAGTTTGGCCTATTGCTTTTTATGATTAAAACTTCCAGTGTGAAGTTTTAATTATGTTATAGTTGTTGGAGACCGATACTCGTACGAGTGAATAATGAGAAATCTTGGTTTTTAATGACTATATTGTGATTAAAGTTATCATTTTGCTTGCTGATAACGTTCAATTCGATATATTTTGAATTTTAACAAGGTCCAAAGTTCTAGATTTTTCTTTACAATTTTATTCAAGATTTTTAATAATAAGCTTGTATTTGGTAGAACTAAAGCCTCTTTATAAAATTTTGTAAACAGTGACAAAGCAGTAATTTTTTCGATTGTGACATAACCCTTTGCTGCATATCAATTACATGATCTGCATTTACAAAGTTACTCTTCGAAGTCTACAAACGAAACATTTATTCATTATTTTTTATTTTACATGAGAATGGCTGTTGACATCTCACCAGAGAAAGATGGTGGAGTCCTCAAGGAGATCATCAAGGAGGGAACTGGTGACGAAACTCCAGGAGTTGCAAGTTATGTCACTGTTCACTACACTGGTACTCTCCTAGATGGAACAAAGTTTGACTCCAGCAAAGACAGAAATGATCCTTTTGAGTTTGACTTGGGCAAGGGACAAGTTATCAAAGCATGGGACATTGGTATTGCAACTATGAAGAAGGGTGAGGTTGCAGTTTTTACCTGTGCTCCAGAGTATGCTTATGGAAAGCCTGGCAGTCCTCCGAAAATTCCACCAAATTCCACTTTGAAATTTGAGGTATATTTATGAATATTTAAATATAACTGTAAATAATTTTTGAAGTACAAAAAGTAATTTTAAATTACAACATTAAATTTACTTTCAAACAGGTTGAAATGATCAAGTGGATTGGTGAAGACCTGAGCCCAAACAAAGATAAAGGTATCACGAGAGACATAATTAAAGCTGGAGAGGGCTACTTAATGCCAACAGAAGGTGGATTAGTTGATGGTAAGTTGAAACTTAACTTTTTTATTTATTTATTTATTTATTTATTTATTTATTTATTTATTTATTTACTTAAAAGAACACAAGATCCTTGTACAAAGATAAATACAAGGTGGCTGCATTGGTGGCATTATATATGTGGGTCAGAATGAGAGTGGCATAAGTCACATTTGCAAAAAATTGAGATATGGATATATTTGGATTCCTCACAACTGAACACTATTGCTCTTTTTTTAAAATTATAAGTAATCCAAAAAATAGCATGTAACAGTAACGTATTGACTATTGAAACTTTGACATTGAATATCTCAAAACGATAAATATGTGACTTACGCCACTCTCATTCTGACCCACACATATATAAGGCATGGATGCTGTTGAGAGTTGTACAAAGTGACAGACTAGATCTATAAAAAAATTCAAATTGTAACCCTTTGAAAACCTTTTGAAATAAAAAAATTAGTTTTTAATTTGAAACAGTTATTAACAATGTAAACTATTCTTTTACAGTTCATATAACTGGAGTTTATAATGGCAAGACATTTGAAGATAGAGATGTACAATTTTTCATGGGTGAAGGCGAATCTGAAGGAATTGTTGAAGGTGTTGAAGGGGCATTAGGACACTTCAAGAAAGGAGAGAAATCAGTTGTTAAACTAAAAAGCAAATATGCGTTTGGAACTGCTGGTAAACCAGAATTTAATATACCTGCAAATGCAGATGTAGAGTTTATAGTAGAATTGAAGAACTTTGAAAAGGGTCCACAAATTTGGAATCTTGATGGATTGAAAAAACTTGAGCAAGCCAAGATGTTTAAAGAGAAAGGAACTAAGTATTTTAAAGATAATAAACTAAATTTAGCCTTGAAAATGTACAAAAAAGTTGTAGAATATATAAATGATGATTTTGATTTCAAAGAAAAAGATGAACAATTGAAAGCTAGAGATCATTTTTTGATTTCTACCAATTCAAATCTCGCCTTGTGCTACCTGAAGACGAAGCAGTTTATTGAAGCTAGAGAAGCTTGCAGTAAGGTACTTGAAATGGATCCGAAGAACGAAAAGGCTCTGTTTAGGAGAGGTCAAGCTCATATGGAACTAACTGATTTGGAACATGCTGTAAAAGATTTTGAAGCAGTAGTTGAGATTGAACCCAAGAACACAGCAGCGACCAAACAGATTGTAATTTGCAATAACATGATCAAAAAGGAACTGGCCAAAGAGAAAAAACTGTACGCAAATATGTTTGAAAAGTTTAGAAAGGAAGATCAACAGGTTGGTAGAGATAGTTAATTTTAAATTTAGAAATTCGTTTGGGAAATTTGTTATTCAGTGAAGATTCTGTCACGCTTTAACAGGCTTGTGAAAAAATGGAAAGATAAATTTGCATGGAATTCGTTTTCTTTATCCTTGTCTAAATATCCAAGGTTCTAACAAAACGTTTTATAAATGTACTCAAAACAAATTTAGTGTGATTTTATGGGTCTGAAGTTTGCATCGTTGGAATGCAACGAAATAATTTCTTACAATTAATTTAAGTTATTAAACAATCGAAATTTCATCTAAACCTTTGTTATAAAGTTATTTTATTCTATAAAACACTGAATCTGCACACAAAATTAATATTAATTAGTATGACCATGAAGCAAAATAATTTTTTTTTTTATTTCGTTGCACTCCAACGTTGCGAACTTCAAACCCATGTGATTTTTCTAGTTTTCTAAGATGTTCACGTAAACAGGAATCAAAGCCACAAATGATATGGAATGATAAATATTCATGATAAACATTGGTTTGTCATCCTATTGATAACTGTGTGAAAATCTAAGTTTGATAACACACTTTTTACACATTTTTTCTACTTAAAAATTTAATAGTATATAAAATAGAATAACTTAAATATTATTGTACCATGTGCAAGATATGTAAAATATTTGATTTGATCAAATAAATGTATTATTAGATTAAACATCTCTGTGTTGATAATTAATAATATTCATTAATACATTTATATTCGATCTGTTTTAAGTATCAATATCAGATATTTTAAAAAATTTTTAAATAATCTATACTTTTAACAGACTTTATTGAACAATTAATTTTAATTTCTCCAAATCTTCTGGTTTCATGCATTTGCTTGCCTATTATTACTTAACAATCATTTGCCGCAATTCAAATACTTTTGAGTAATTTTTTGAAAAAAATTTTGAAGTAAAAAGTCTTATTTTGTATTTTACAACAACGACTTAGTAAATGTCGCAGAAAGAAGATGAGGAGAAGAGCAAGCTGCCAGACGTGATGCACGGCACCCTGGGAGAGTGGGGCCAGGAGGAAAGACCTGGGGGTCGGGATGCCACTGCCTTCGAGAAAGAGAACCCGAACATCTTGATGCTCAACGCCAATGGCACCGGCGAGTTCAAGAACATGTGAACACGATATTTCCGCTACATACTATAAGAAAAGAAGCCTACAGTCACTGCATACTCTGTATTTTTAAGAATTACCATAGTCTTCTTGGGAGTTTTTGAAATTTGCCAGAAGATTTCAAGCATAGTGTTTTAGGAATCAGTTTTATAAACTTTTTATAAACAGTTTTTACAGAACATAGTTGTTGCATAATTGGATTTAAAAGTGTGTCAAATATAAGGGGACTAAATTTTTAGGTTTATTGATTTGATTAGTTTTTTTATTTAATAAGAAGTACATAAAAAGTATACTGTACAAATCAAGCAATACACATTATTAAAAATTTTAATTCTTCAAATTGGACTGTATAGGTACTCTTAATAGTAGTGATAATTAATGCGATGTGTTATTAATTTTTTACATTGAATTTTAGCTTATACAAAAAACTAATAACGTACATGTGTTGAAATATCCCTTAAAGAAATCATTTCTTGTTAATGTTTAGATACTAGTCAATTCAAAGTTTCTCATATATATTCCATGTTCTTGAAAAGCATCCAATCATTTGCACAATTGCATTTCATGTTTCACTAACAGGAACTACCCTAAAAGTTGTTGTTAAAAAAAAACTGTTACTACATTGCATTGTTCCAGTGTTTTTAGGAATGAATTTTAAAAAATGCATTTATGTATAAAATTCATTAATTCGACATCGTAGTTTTTGCAAGAGAGTATAGTTGTTCATCACACGTTTATCCATCACAAGTAGTTCATGATAAGGTAAAGTAGGTAGTAGTGGGACAGTTTTGACCATACTCTTTTTATAATCTTTTCTATTGCCAAAACTAAGCACAATACATAAAACTAATTACCTCAGCAGGTAGCTCGTGTCTCAAGGTTTATTTTAAGAAAAAAAGATGCTTTCTTCCATTGTTGGTGTATTAAAAGAATCTCATTAAAAGAAAATAACTATCGACTAGTGTAGTGGGACACGGTAACTTATTTATGACCGGTAGTGGGACGCCCATTTGACGCAATAGTGGGACAATATTTTTTAAACATGTCCCACTACTACGATATGGGAATTAAGAGGTACCTATAGTGGGATAAAGTTTTCGCTATGCGTACAGCTCAAACATAACCTCAAAAAGTTTGAATCTTGTTGTACATTAGTTTAAGAAGTAAATCAACACAATAATGAAGTGACTACGTAGCTAACATCATAAAGAATACTAATGAAGTAATGCTTTTATCACCTTAACCGTTCATCGTAGTTTTTTACTGCTGTCCCACTTCTGGTCCCAAAATAGGTTTTGTCCCAGTACTGCCTCCTTTACCTTATTTCTAATTAATTGTGTCAATTTGATTGATTGACATTCCATTATTTATCTGGTGTGATCCAATTATTATGGCATATGTAAACATTTTGGTAATAAGTTTCTATTAAAAATAAATTATGACTGAAAAAAAATGTTATTTTATTATCTCCCAATTTCTTGAAAATATGTAGGTAGTGTCAATAAACAAAATTTTAAAGCAATCACTTTTTCAATAACTGAATTTGTTTTTAGTTTAGTATAAGTATTTTGATCAGTAATTAAACGTTATTCTTATACAATCTTACCGTTATAATTTTTTATCATTTTTTTTTACTTTGAAAAGTTGGCAACGAATTCGAATTAAGAATCAAACATGGCCACTTGACGTTTCACAACAAAAAGATACGGCGTCGGTGGCTTTATGTTTGTATTTAATGTATTTAAACATTTTATTGCCGATAAGTCAATACCTAGTTTTACTTATTTATTTTGACTACTTTTAAAGAGATTTTAAATTAACTCCTTTTAAAGAGGTGTTTATGTGATATATAACAAAATCGGAACGAAAGTTTACCTGAATAGGTTAAAAGCAAAGTGAAGTGTTTGTAATCAATAAAGCGCCATTGAACGAAAACTTGTTCAAAGACTCTTATTATGTATAAAATGAAGATAAATTGATGTAATTAGAAATTATAATGTTTCGTGTTAATACGATATATCTTAATTTTCTGAAGTTATATTTTTAAAAAAACTTCTATCAAATAATGTTCAAAATAACTGCCAAAGTGCAGCGCTTATAGATCTCATCAGATCTTTATTAATTTATGAATAGTAGTAATTATTATATTACAAAAAATGAATTGTAAAGATAACAAAGATTACAGTATCGCTGGACGATACCGAACTGTAAGAAAACATTTAGATGCCTTAGGGTACAAACAAGCCCTCTCACTTGATTCTCTACCTTTGATTGAACTCCTACTAGTTGATCTTGCACAAACAAAAGAAACCCTGAAGCATTTTCAGTCTATTGCCAAAGATAATTTAGAGGTATGTTTTAATTTCATTTTACAATAAAAAATAGTATAACTTTAAAAGATATTTTT
This sequence comes from Torymus aiolomorphi, assembly GCA_036365515.1. Lineage (NCBI taxonomy): Eukaryota > Metazoa > Arthropoda > Insecta > Hymenoptera > Torymidae > Torymus > Torymus aiolomorphi. The sequence continues at coordinate 71,171,508 of CM070874.1, read as the reverse complement.
AATGTTATAGTGAGATATATTTATCTAAAAATCAAAGTAAAAACTGTTACAATTAATTATAAATATAGAGTCTGGCAGCTTTTTATTTGCATTATTATGTTATTCTTTTGTTCTACAATAATAATGTTAACCGCTTTTTGCAAAATCAACAAACTGAAACTTATGCAAATAATTATTTTTTTATATCATGATTAATAGGCATGCAGTCAACTACAAGTGGCAATAGATCCGTATAAATGTGATAATGCAAGACTGGTTCAAGAGTGCAATAAAATTCATCTAGAACTAATAGAGACCAAAGAAGAGAATCAAAAATTAAGCAATGATTACAAAAAGAAAATTAGGAAATTAGAAAGTGAACTCAGTGATTTGCAATTATCTTTTTCCAAAAATTTACAAAGGATAAAACAACTAGAGACTGAATCTTCAAATAAATCGAAAAAAATTTCAGAGCTCTTAGGAAAATGTTGCAAACCAATTGTAAACAATGTTAATTTAGGTATGTAAAAAAGATATTTTCATGGTACCATTATAACTTTCAATCATTTAAGGGTTTATTTGATCGATTTCTTAAAAAATTTCATTTAATTTTCTAAAATTTTTAGCAACCAAAAAGCGTGCCTGTTATCCTCTAAGGAGGCCAGTTTTAGAAGCTGAGTCGTTACCAAGGACATCCAGTTCTTCAACTACACTGTTTAGTACAAAAAGAGTAGAGCCTTATGTAGTTGATTTTGTAAGCATGGCTGACCATAGAATAAGCTCTTTAAATAATGAGGTAACAAAATTCAAAGAGGAGTTATTCTTAAGTAATGAGCACATTGAAACATTAAAGTCTCAGGTACAATTAATTTATATGTTTTTTTATTTAGGCATGCTACAAGTGTACAACTAATAAAGTATAGTTATAATTTAATGTATAACTTATTGAGATGTTTATTAAATTGATGTATAAAATTAATTTTTAAATCACTATTATATGCCTTTTTTAAAATATTAAATTTATTAATTGAATATCACAGCTGAATTCAAAGGAAAAAGAAATGTCTCGTCTGAGAAAGTTGCTGGAAGGTGGCAGACCATGCACCTCGATAAATAAGGACCACTGCTGCGTGAGACCAGATAAACGTGGCGGAGATAATGGCGATATTTCGAGCCTTCAACAGGCTAAATTGAACTTGGAGCAACAGTTGAAGGAAGCTCTAAACAAGCAGCATGACGCTATGGCTCAAGCAATGAAACTGGTAGAGCGAAATGAAGAGCTTGAAAAGGAACTAAAAGACATTGACCGGGCCGCCCTTATGGTCGAGGCTGACTGCAATTCTACTGTTAAGGAAAATAATAGAAGAGTTTGTCGATTGCAGGTTAAAACAATCTACGAATTTTTTTTCTACAAATTCATTTTGTTAAAAACTGAATAATAAATACATCTTATAACTCATTTTTAACTTACAGGAAAAGCTAGAAGATGTTATGACACAGGTACATGTACTGGAAAGTGAACTGACTGTTCAACGTCGTGAAGCACAAGAACTAAGGGCTGATTTAGAGGCCTGTAGGTTAGAAAAATCTAGTGTACAACGAACATTAGAAACCACTCTTGAAGAGAAAAAGCAAATGACTGATAGAATTAATAATTTAACGATAATGGGTACGTTTGAAAGTCTAGTAAAATCTGTCTGTCTTTAATATTGTTCCTTTGCATGAATCCAGAATCGAATTTGAACGGCGAAATAAGCCAGCTTCGAAAAGAATACGAATCGCAGAAGAATAAAATTCGTGAATTAGAACAAGTCAATCAAAGTTTAGAAAAGAAAACACAAGTAAAGCCAGTGACACAAAGAAGTGTACAAGTTAGTAATGCGGGTAGTAAACTTAAAGAAAAACAAGAAAAGTCTGAAGTTATTACAAAAAAGAAATTTATTAGAAAGCCTATCACTGGTACAAAATTTAGCAAACAAAAAACATTGATTTTCAATTAATAATAATAACAAATGAATAAAATTTTAAGTATTAATAAGATATTATTTTATTAACAAAATTAAATTTTTTTTCTTTTTTATTATAAGCTTCGAAAACATCTGATAAAACTACTAACAATCAAGAAAAGAGAAGTCAGGGAAGACAAAATGAGGGATCAAAGAGCTGTTCCTGTAGAAACAATGCCACCGATGAAGCCTCGCAGTCCAATATAGATAGAATTATTCACGACAAAAATGTCATAATCGAATCAGTACGAGGCTGTTTAATTTTCACTCTATTTCGTTATAACAAAGTACGTTAATTTATACATAATTTTCAGCTTCAAAATACTATAGAACGATTAGAAACAGAAAGGGATCATTATAGAACTGAATATACTAAATTCAAAGACCAACTTAAAAAAGATACGGAAAAGGATAATGTATGAATTTACCATTACATTACGTATATGCATTAAAAACGGTGTCTTTATTATGTAAAATTAATAATAAAATTAAATTCGTAGGACAACATGTGGTCGCAAATCTGCGAACTGCGCGCCCAACTGTGCGAGAAAGAACATGCCGTATCAAAACTCATACGAGAGAAAAAGGATTTATGTCAAGAAAAATTCAGTTTAGAAGACAAATTAGTTGCCTACCAAGCCCAACTAAATAGGTCAACTTCACCGTGCAACTATTGCCGCAGTTGTCGTAATTCGCCTCCATCTGAAAGAAAAAAGGTAATTAACACCTTTATAATTCCATATATAACATTATACAAAACTAACATTCATTAAGTACTTTTGCGATAAAATAAATTTTGACTTCTAGATAGAACGGTTAGAACACGAAAGGGATACCGCGAGAGCTGACGTCGAAAGACTAATTGAAGAAAGAGATGCGATCCGAGACAGGCTTAAGGTGATTCTAAGAGATACATGAAGACTTATTTTCTTACACTTTCTTTTGTAAATCCCTTTACAAATTCAGTAGAGTAATATATCTTTTTGAAAACATCTCTTCAAATTATGTAGTTTACTCTGACTTGCACGTACATACGAATAATGACTATTCGTAATTAGAATTAAGCTTGTATTTTTAGTAAAGATCGTGTAAAAATTTAAATATTTAAAAAAACCCTTTTAATGCTGTAGATCTAAACGTAGAGTAGCGCGGTATTCTTGAGGGTATTTTCAATACTATTGAATATAAAATAGTAGGCGTAAAAATTGACATTTTTACGCGTAGACCCCAGCATTTCATATTTAGAAATTAATTAAGTGCTTCACAGCTTTTATTAATTAAAAAAAAAATCATAAAACTAAAAAAAAACTTTACTTTTTTACTAAGCCACCCTAACAAAAACGGCGCGGATTACATTCATCTTTCGCGTAAGTAGGTCTCCAATCACTTCAAAGCTTATAGCTCCTCCCCCAAACAACAACATTTTTCTCTGCTCGTTCTATCCACTAAACGAGTATCTCTTTCTCTTCTTCCTCTGTCTACGGATTCTTTCTCTCGCCGCTCACTACTACTTCTGCATGCACGTGTCTTCGGGGGCCTATCTTAATCGGTGAAAGAGTAGCTGGCGACGGAGACGCAGGTGGCCGAGTGCCGGCGCTTGAGGGAGAGTCTCGCCGAGTCGGAGGAGCGATTGACCGAGGTCCAACGTCAACGTAGGGAACTGTTGATTTCACAGGGGAGCAGGCGCGCGGCCTTGAGTGGACTCGACGATCAGCTGGAGGATATGAAGGAGGAGCTGAGGAGGTCAAAGCAGGAGCTGACTGAGCAGAGGACGCAGTATTTTCAGTTGAGGTAGGGATTCAATAGTGTTATAGAGAAAAATGTTTTATAAGATCGTATGGTTTTGACTAATGATTTTTTAGAGGAGGAATTTCTTCGTTTTTGTCTGCGTGTTTAGAGAATTTTTAAATACAGATTATTGTTTAATTTATAGTTATGTATGCAAACAATATAAGGGACATTTACAATACTTTCATTAGAATTAGCTTTGTTATTAATTATTTATTTATTTGAAATAGAAATGTAGAAACAATGAATCCATACTACGCTAGAAAAAAATATATTTATTTTAGTACTTATAATAGTAATTTTATTAGACATACTATTTTCATTTTTGTTATTGATTGTTAGTAAAATTAAATTAAAATTAACTAACAACATTATACGTAACAACATACATTACCCTTAAAATCAAAAAATATATAAATAACGTGCTTCAAATCAACCAAACAGTATAATGATTAAGAAATTCATCCTAACAATATAAGACACGAAGCATCAAGGCAACACCGACATCCAGTAAAATTCTCACATTATTGAAAGAATAACAAAACATATTGCACGCACAACGCACTGTTAATCGACCTCAAATCAAAGATGCAAGCCTTGTTTCATAAAATTGAAAAGCCGCCTCTTTCTAGATCGCTGCAAGACCAGACGGACCAGGCGCTCGGCGACCTGCAGGGTCAGCTCACGCAGTGCGAGAACGAGCTGTCCGCCGCCTTGGACAGAAATAAGAATCTGGAGCGTCAACAATTGCAGCTCGACAATCAAATAAAAGAGCTGAGGCAAGAGATCAATACCCATCGCTCCAAGATGGCCCAGTTGGATCGTGAGAAGGATCAGTTGCTCGTGAGTTATCGTGCCGATAGCCTCGTTTATTGTTTATCGATAGATTTCTTCTTTTTTTCGGAACGTTTTTCTCTGGGATGCCAAAAATGCGGCCTTGGGTACTCAAGTTCATTATCGTTGTAGAACAATTATTTTTGCTATAAAATTGTATACAAATTTATAGTAGTTTTTCGTCATTTTTAATTATTTTTCATGTATGCGGGAATGTCACTTTATTAGTCAATTTCTATTGCTATTCGCATTTAAATAATCTTATAAATCTAATTATCTCATTTCGCAATACTAGAACGACTATTTTATTCAATTAGATGGATCTGGACGAAAAGACGGAAAAAATAGCGGCATTGGAACGGGAATTGGTGTTCAAGGAGCAGCAATCAAACAACATGGAAGAGCAAATCAGAGATCTGTCACGTACAAAACAGTGAGTCGTTGTTTTTCTTTTTTTTTTTTTAATTTCCATTTTATTATCATTTTTACAGTTCTTAATAAACCTACCTTTTTCTTATCGAGCCTACAAGTTTTCTTATCGAGAGCAGTCTTTGTCGAGAAGAAAATTGACACGGTTAAATTATTTACACTCTTACTCCGACGTATAACAATAAATTAGAATACGCTTACTTGGCTATATAGGTAGCTGCGACCGACTGACGCCACTCTAGACGCGCGTGATACGTCTAGCGTTTCGTCAATGCGCAATCGATTGATGTTCTCCTTTTTCTCCTTAATCGCTACGAATATTTACAAAGGCTTACAAGGTACTGTAATCCAGAGCCAAAATCAAGACACCAATAAAAGTTCGCTTCAACATCTGAACGTACACAAAAATTTTCGTTCGACGTATCATGTGTATTCAGACCTCCTAAACGTACATGGCATTATAACATTAAAACATAATAATACAATTCATCCACGTGTAACACTCTGTCTCTCACGTGCCCTCGTCATCGGACACCCACGCTCCTATATATACACACGCGCATTATGGCTTCATCATCGTCACACCCTATAGCGCATCACAGAGAGTACATATGTAAAATCCAGTATACAGCCGAGGATCACAGCCGGCGGCTCAGTAGTTGATCAGCCTGAGGTTCTCATTCAAAAACTTGGCCAAGCCGACCGCCGGTGCCTGGCACTTGGCCGGCAGCAGCAAGCTATTGCTCTCGACTTCGCTGGTCCTGGTGTACCCCGGCCGACACTCGCATCTCGCTTTGGGCAGCGGCCGGTGTCGGTCCTGCCACAGATCATCGCCCTTCGGCATCCTCTGTGCTACCAGCCACTCGCCCTCGGCACAGGGTCCCTGCGTGTACAGTTTGTGGCAGGTTTTATTCAGGAGCACCATACCAGGCGTCTCCTCGCACCTGTCGACGATCGTCGGGGCTGTAATGAGCGCGCCGTTCTCCGAGCACTTGCCGGAGGTCTTGAGGGCGCTCGTGCAGCCGCAGACGCCGTTGTAGCTGATGCCGTCCACCGAGGGCCGCGCGCTGTAGTCGTAGAGGACGACCTGGCCGTTGGAGCATGGGCCTCGCGTGCCGATCTTGTAGCACGTTCTCTCGAGAGAGAAGTAGAGCCGGCCGCGCTTGCAGGGCACGGTGACGCAAGCCGTGGAGTTGACGAGCATGTCGCCAGGTTGGCAGGGGCCCTGTGTATGCACGCGGTAGCAGAGGCCGTCCGTGTAGGGCACGTAGTTGGGCTTGCACGAGCAGGAGCCGCGACTTGGTTCTGTTGAGTTCTTGGTGGGGATGTAGTCTGGGGAAATGACGAAGTGGTGGCCTGTAGGGCAGGGACCTGGTCCGCCTGGAATCCGAAGTTTCGTATTAGGTATTGTTTGGCGAAAAGTTTACATTTATTGATGAGGAAAATTTGGCATTAATGATGGGGATAAAGAGGATGTTTAAAAGATACACGAGTATCCTCTTACTATTGACAATCACAGGATACGATTATGGTTTGACTTATTAACAGTATAACGATATAATTTCAATGAAATATAACGACGTGGCAGAAACATTTTGTTTAAACTTAACATTATTATTAGTTCTTATTGACAGGAGAGTTTGAACTAGAACTTTAACTTTTATAACATTATTTTGAAAAAGGAATTTATTATTTTAAAGCACTGAATAAATAGACACTACAGCGAACTAATCATTTAAAACAAAAAAAAAAATTCCTTATTTGGATAAGTTTGCTTTTAATAACTAACGCTATTAAAACAGTTTATTTTCTGATATTTATTCTTTATAAAATTAATTTTTTCATCGCGAATATTTCCAAGAGAAGGTTAAAGTCATTATATTATACAATTTTTAGTTTTTCTTGTATAATTTTTTCCTGAATTCCTCAGTCTTTTGAATTACAGTTCTATTATTCGGCCTCACTTTAAGATAATATCACAAATAAAATATATCCTAAAATTAAAACAAAAGAAAATGATATATAACTCTAAGCAAGTCCGATACTCCATTTAAAAATCCGTAACTCTAATCATTCATCCATACTCACCCAGCTGATAACACATGCCCGTCTCCCTGTGATAATGCGGCAGCTCCTCGGTACACCCACACTTGCCGTTCGGCAGGAACAGCTCACCGGGCTCCTGGCAGGGTCCCCTCGTGTAGTGCTCGTAGCAGCCACCAACTATGGAGTGAAACTTACTCAACTCGCCGTCCCTGGAACACGAGCACGTGGCCAAGCCATCCTTGTCAACCACGAGAAGCTCGCCCTTGGGACAGGGTCCACGCGCGTGGCGTCTGTAACACTTGCCGTCGCGCGGCCAGAAGAGCTCGTCGGCGCCGAGGCAGGGCTCCGGGTCACGGCATACGCCCCAGCGTTTCTTCGAGCTGCAATCGAAGCGGAAGAGTTTTATTTGTAATCGTTGTGGTGGAATAATTGTAAAGGTTATTGTATGGCCGTTAAGATGTTTTATAATTTTGTTTTACGCGAATCCATCGACTATTTAACGGTCAAAGTGTTATAGTATGAAAGCAATTTTTAGTGTAAATGACCCTCAATTTGAATAATAAAACTTGTTGGCTTTATTGCTAGAACGAAAGTTGGAAAAGCAGCGCACTTAAGTTTTACAGTGACAAAAAGCGCGGTTCACTGCCATGAAAATTACGGTCCGAAGAAATTGATATATATAACGGCGTAACAGCATGCGCCGCGAGAACGTGAAAACGACTTCCGATCGGCACCGATTTTAATTACAGTGGTTAAGGCTTTGCTCTAAGTAAACACGATTGTTATGCGAAGTACTGGATTTTCAAAAAACAGCGTATAGGTTTGTTTTTACGGATAGTAGTATATGTAGTGATTTGGTGATGCGTTTTATAGCATGTTTCCTGTTTCCTACATTTATTTCAAAAATTCAATCGATCACTCACGATGTAGCAAGAAAATTCCTTAAATTTATGTAAATTTATTGCATTGCTCATTTTTTTATTTTATTCTAAAATAACCTGTTTCAAGCGAAATCCTTGCTACATCTCTTGTTCAACGTTAAATTTATTTTTCAAATAATATTAAGTGAACAAAAGAACAACTTATGTATCGATTATTGATCGTTTAATGTTGTAGTGGCCATAAGATAAAGATAATAGATAAGTACCAAATTTTTAAAATTTTATTTAGTATTTGATATTATGAACGCTGTTGCAAAATTTTAACCGTTTTTTTCGAGCTTTTTACCAAACCATGAATGAAATAATCTCACAATTTTGAAATTTATCATTAAAGGTATAGTTATACCAAAAACTAGTACGAATAAGAATTAAAACATTCTTAAATACACGCAAAAACTTTTCCACAATTATATACAAAGAATTTCACTAAGTTTTTAACAAATTGTACCCTAAAAATATTCACGATTAAATTAACTTCTCAGTTCCAGATTTCATCTTAAAAACAACCAAACATTTTTACGCTAATCATATACACACCTCTTGCCGAGAGCTTCAGGCACTGGCGCAAAGTACTGGCCCTTGGGGCACGACGCCCGCGTGAATATCGGATGGCACAGGGCGTCGCGTGGCGACTGCGCCGTGCCGGGCGGACACCTGCATTCGGCTCGCGTCTCCGTGCCTACAGCTGACGGGCTCAGCTCCATCGTCTCTGGGCATGGTGCTCCGATCTGTCAGAATTTATATGTTAATTAATGATTTAAAAAGTTACGCAAATGTAGTGTATTTCTTGTCAAATATGTTTTTACATAAGTTTGATCTCTTAAATAAGTGCAAATTTTTTTCTTTTACAATTATGTTTGTTCGATAGTAGGTAAACCCAACAATTATATTGAAAAATTAGGGATTTGAATATGTAACTGAAATATCCTATTCGACTTTGACACGCCAAGTTTTTTCCTCCACTTGCAAAAAAAAATCGTCAAACTTTCCATTGCAAACTCTCGCTCTTGTATTTCGTAAGCGGCGCTTAAGTTTTACGAATAACTTAAATTTCGGCTGTGCTCCGCATGTCCAAGAGACGATTTGAAATTGTAATCCGTTGTTTTCCTTTTTAAGGCACACAATTTACGAATAATGAATGAAAACATGACTCGGACACGAAGTATTACACTATACTCAAAAACCAAGTGAATCCAAACATAAACTGAAATGCCGATTGAATATAAACTTTTATAAAAAATTATTCTTATTTATAGCACCTAAAAGCGCAATTAAATCCACAATAAATCTCTTTATACCTCTCGCTGCAAAGCCAATTAAAAACCCATTTTCAATCCGACCACAATTTTTTCCATACACCTCATTCCCTACCATCATATTTCACAATCCCCCTCCATACCCCACTATAGCAACAATACGAGAGCCACCTTTCCAAAACTTAATTGAAAAACACAACTATCTCTGGCCACGTTAATTATGACGAAACTTGACTCGCTGCTCTACAGCCTAAATTTTGTTTCTTTCCATCATACATCACAATAATTTCCAAAAGAAAACAAAACCGTGTAATTGTACGTGCATTCCTCTCTTACCTGGAAGATCTTGTAGCATTTGCCATCGGGCGGCCAGTAGAGTAACTGCCAGCCGCGCGGCTGCGTCGCGCACGGATTACTCGTCGGGTTGGCCCAGGGCGGCGGCACGATCGCACCACTCGCCAGCGTCGTCGAGAGCAGGACGAGCGCGATTGCCATCGCGAGGTTGTTCCGCATGCTTCTGGAATGGAGCAGAGAGAATGTTAGGAATTCGTGCGGTTGGTGGATAGCGATCGGAGGATAAAAAAATATGTGGAGTATTTTTTTGTGCGCGTGGGTTTTAAAATTTCTGAGAAAATAGTTTAATCAAGATTAGAAAAAGCGTTGCCATTTGGCCTTGTAAAGCTGCCACAGGCTGAAAAAAATAAAAAAATGACTTTACAGAAAACTTTACAATACAGTATAGTAAATTTTCTTGTACATCTAGCAAAATTTTCTATAAAGTATAGTAGTATTTTCTGTTTTTACAGTTTGTGGTAGCTATACGAGACATGACGTGTCTGTAATTTCTACTAAATCGTTTTCTCATTGTAAGTTAACAGTATTTTATTGAATGTTAATGTTATAGAGTTATAGGATGTTTTTGATTAAATTCCGTAAATACATAATAGTAAAAACGATGAGGTATTTTAAAGTGTAATGCACTGAAAAAATGATATATTAAAAATTACTATAATATACAGGAACGTGGGGACAAATCTCAAATACCAAAATTTTTACTATATTTTATAGTAAAAATTGATATATACATAATAAATATTGCTATGTACATAGTAATTTTTACTATAAAATATAGTAATAATTTTAGTATTTGAGATTTTTCCCCACGTTCCTATATATTATAGTAATTTTTAATACATAATTTTTCTCAATGTATCAGAAGAATTATCTCTTATTAATTTATACTGATTTAAAATTCAAAATCTGACTTGGCTTTCCTATTGATTAAGATATCAAATATACAATTTTAATTTTATTCGTAATACCAAAGACTGAATAAAACATTCATGCATAATTCTGTAAACTAGCTTTCAATACTATTCAAAGATATATAGCCATAAAAACGTTTGTTATTTTTACTTGGATTTGCTTCTTTTAATTCTTTTAACAGCGGTATGAATCCATAACAATAAATTTAAATTTTTTATAAAAACTTATTTCTTTTTTTCATTTAATATAACTGTATAGAGATACTAAAAATAAGACGATTTGCTAAATCTATGATGAATAACGAAACGAAGTCTTCAATTCGTGCAAAAATTATTCGAAAAATCAAAAAATTCTACACCGAACTCTCAACATTACTCCTCTCAACAGTTGCACCGCCCTAAAAAAACTACACATTCCACCCTCAAAAACACACTTCATGCGTCTCGCGACACCCGTCGGCTACTCAAATAGGAAAAATCCAGAGCAGAAAGTCTCCTCCTCTTTCTCGAGACTCCTCACTTACACTCGCTTCCATATATACTTTCACTCCGCGCGGCAATGGCATTGTCCCGCGGATCGCTCGCGATTACGGCGCCGGCACACCGATTGTGATGCGCGCGCGAGCCGCAATTTTCTCATTAGCCGCCGCTGACGTCGTCACGGTAGTAGCTCATGCGATCGCCGCGAGAGTAATTGAATAATGGCGAGGCGACGTCGAGGAAGGAAGAAGAGTGCCGGTAATGCGATCCCGTTGTCGGCTTTAATGAGGCTGATTAAGAAAAAAAAAGGAGCGAATGTGATGATGTTTGTTTGGATATTGAGTAATGATCTCATGTGTATTCATTCGTGAATAATATTTTACGGTTGTTGCTTAATCGGATGTATTACACTGATGAGCTGTACTTTTTCCAAAGAAGTGCTACTTTTTCGAAATTTGAAATTGAAATCGTGTCCAGTTCCTGTCGAATAACTTTGAATTTGAATACCTAGCGATTATAAAACCGTTTTATAATTGGTTCCTCAAAATTTATCGAGACTCATTGTTTTTTCGGGACAATCGTTCGGTTTCAAGGGAAATCGATAGTTCTTCTTTTATATAATATTTTGATCAAATAATACAGATTCAGATGACAAATACAAAATTTTAATTCGTTATGTAAATTAATGGTTTATTAGCTGCGATTCTTTTTATTTATTTTCAATATCCCACCAACAATCTGCACATTTTCAATTAAATTGTTTAAAAATATATCAACAAGTATAACGTACCAATCACCAATTTTAGTACTTCTATTATCCTTAATTGAAAAAAAAAATAACGACTTCCACCTTTAAATTCACTCCACCTCTACTATTCACTTAAAACCCCATAACCCGTACCGCAAAAGGCTTCCAATAAACTCCCCTTTTGCACGCACCTCAATCATCATCCCATCGTCACGAGCTTCACGCACTCATCCCATCTCGCGTATAGACACTTTTCCTTTTCCAACCGACCGCGCCTTATTCGCAGGACCTTCCGCCTCTCCTTATACACTCTAAGGTCAGCTGCGCTGCAGTGAAAGTATAAAGCCAAAGTCAGATGCGCCTCGAGTTGTATACAATTTTCAAACGTCGCGTTTAACGGCCCGGAATGATCCTTTTGTGAGTATTAACCTCCTCTTCCGCGACTTTCTTCTTCGCGCGCGGGGTTTCTCAATGTTTTTCCTCTGAAAAGTGTGGGTAGATATAGAGGCACAAGGTGGACGTTGAGTTATGGTTATGAGGACCGGCCGTCGATAGATGTGCTGCCTCGGTTATGTAAGTGCGTGGTTTCGCGAAGAGATGAGTGTTGGTGGATCGGTCTGGATGTGTGTGATTTTGGAAAAACTGGATGTTATGTAAGGTGAGATCGGAGGTTCGTTTAGTCGGTGTTTAAATCTTCTTTAATCGGTGATAGGTGTAATAAGATATAGATGGAATAAGGAAGAGTTATTGTAAAATAAAGTCATCTTTAGGCAACGTTAATGAATAGTTAACAAGGCTCGTTATGCTTAATTTGAGCATTAACAAGGTTCTGAAAATATTTTATATCTTTTATGAACTTATATAAAGAATGTATAGATTTAAAATACAGAGTCAGAACGTCATTTTCTGCGCGAGACTGTGCAAAATTAAAATTTCCCAACCCGGCGTATTTAGACATTTGTCATTCGAGCTCCATCAAAGCGCACTGCACCCATATGCGATTAATACAATTTATTTACACTTTCTCGGCGGCCTATCATCATCATAATTACCCGGTTGAATGAACTTCCACACAAAGATCTTCCGCCGCTAATCACTCCCACCGCCCATCTCCACGCACATACGCGCTCATCCTATCATCAACCCGCCCATTTTCGCTTTTTCTCAAACTAGAAAATCCCCACGCGCGCAAAAAGTCACCATACGGCGCGCCGTAAAAATCTCTCCCGATACATACCAAAAGAAAAAGAAAACCGCACCGTACTAATCACTCGCGCGTATTATAATTATAGGAAGTCGAAAAAGAAAATTTCTCCTCGGAGCGATAAATAATAAAAAGAAAAATAACGCAGGCGTACACGTAGACACACGCACAATGCGAGAGGCAAATTATAAAGCCCGGGACGATCAATCGCTTGGCGTTTTCCGGGCGGCGCGTAATTGCCAGCGGAGGAGAGGAGTCATCTCGAAGAGAGAGGAAAACGAGGCGCGCGTATTAAAGCGCAAGCGGCGAAAGTGAGAGTTACAGGTATATAGGTAGGCGCGTGCAATAACTTCGCGTGCGAGAAGTCTGTAGATTTTGGCGAAGGCGTGTGTGTACACGTATACACGTGTTTATGGGTTAGGAATAATTTTTTCGAGGGAAGGTTGAGGAATGAGATGTATATGGAAGTAGTTTGCGCGATTGTGTAGCGGAGATTGCGCGGCTTATGTTGCGCGCGGTCGGCCGCGTGCGCGGGAAGAAGTGAAAACATTGTAAATCTAATTTTAAGTATGTATATACGTATAAGAGAGCGACGACTTATCATCATTAGATTTTTACGGGACCGATGTTAATAACGATATACGTGGCTTTTCTACCAGGAAGCGTTGCCGAGTGACATTAATTTATCGCGCTTAATTTCTTCTGTAATTATATGCTATTTTGTTTTTTACAAACTATACAGTATACATGAAAATATCTTGCTTTGTATTATACGAAATGTTATCTGGAGAAAACATTGAACGAAGTGTCAAATGCGTGTAACGATTTTATTGCGCGCAATATTATATATAACGTTCCGGGCAGAAATCGCGCGGATTTCGTTTCTAAAAACTGGTCGCGCGCGCCGTTTAAAACTAGTCTTCGCACTTCTGCGGGTTTTATCGCGATAAAATTTGAATAAGAATGTGCACGAAATGCACATTTGAATGATAAATAAAACGTCGCGTTCGTATAACGACCGTACCTACATATATATGCGACGCGTGCAAGTTTCTTAAATGTGAAACTTTGAAAAACTTATCTCAATGGTTATGTCGATGTTTATGGGAGGTAGTTAATAATCAAGTATAAAAACGTTCGAGTATACAAAAATATACCTTCAGTAATTATGTGTTGAACATTATCTTTATTTTTTCTAAGCGTGTTTCAGTCCTTGGTAATTTTGTTTTATATGAACAAACATTCTTGTTATACTTTCCAATGAAATTAGATAAGTACACAAAGACCACACCTTATACCTGTAAATTAATTATACTTATACCCGAAAACGAACATATGCAACAGTCACTTGTTTGCGTGCCGCGTATGAACACCACAAACCCCTCCGCGCCAAATTTCTTGGTTATATCCCACAGAAAAACCATGGACACCGAACATCTCCATCGACCCAGCCAACCATTCTCACCCTCGAATATCTCCGCATGATCCTGGGATGAGAACGAAATGCATCACCAGCAGAAGCAGCAGTCGCAGCAGCCGCACCCGACGCGGAGGCAGCGCGGCGCCGTGTGCGACGACTGCTGCTACCGCTGCCGGCACCACGCGAGGTACGCACTATGTGCACGTACATATATATAAGTAGTCTAACTTGATGCGATAGTAAGTACTTATGCGCGCACGGCTGAAAGTGAAGTGAAGCAGGTGCGGTTATGTAGGTTAGCCCGCGACGCACGTGTGTGTGGGGTTTGCGTGAAACGTGAAACGCTGTGATTAGGTACGGATGATTTGGAAAATAGGAGGAGAGTGGGTAGGGAATAAGTTTACGCTGGTTTACGCGCGCGTGTGTATATGCCTAAACAAGCATGCGATGGTTATCGTATATGTACACAAAGGCGGCCGGTTGTAAAGCGCGAATTCTATTGGCAGGCGTCTCAATCACTCTTCGCCTACGCGGCGAGGTGTATAGGTGGATATATAGATATTCTTCATTTCGTTTACAACAATCGTCGTTGTGGCTGTCTCTAGTGCAGCTCTCTCCATTTTCCTGCAGCACTGTGTACTTAGCGCGAGAACCGGAGCGACTCTAACGCGTTATTGTTTCTCTCTCTCTCTCTCTCTCTCTCTCTCTCTCGCTTTTTGCGCTTATTTATTTTCAGCGGCGTCCAGCGTGTTATTAGCGTGTTTATGTATGTACTTTACAACGCGACTCTTCTTCTTAGCTTGGAAATTGAGTTTTTTTTTTTACGGAGACGTTGAGTTATGGACGTACTTTAAAACTATGAGGTTTAAGAGGTTTTTTTTTTCGAGTTGTTTCGGATGATTTTTACGATTACTTTTTTGTTGGCTTGGAGCAGTATAATGGTTGTATTTATTGGTAATGAATTTCTATATTAAATTTTGAGTAGTTGAAATTGTTTGCCTAGCGAACTGTAAAATTGATAGCGGAGAGTGGATGTTTGCTTGAAAAAGATAATCGTAAATTCCAATTCAAGCGACATAAGTATATATAATACGGTCGTAAATTTTTTCCCAAGGTGTCGCTACTATTTCTAGTAGTATGATTTACGATCGTTTTTCTATTTTGTGTAACTCTACGTACAAACAAGTTTTATACGTATAAATTAATCTCCCAAAGTATATCCTAAATCAAATTATCCTCCACAAAAACGCAATCTTTCCACAACACCACCCATCGAAGAAAGAAAAAACACAACTAGAAACCCACCTGGGCATTATAAATCCATCCACTTCTCAAACCCATTATCAATTACTTTTAATCAACCGCCTAAATCGCTAATAACTCAACATGTATACCCACCTCTCCATTCCCGCAAATATCCGCCTCTATAAACGCCTGTCAAACTCGCAGATAGCCTCGGCTCTCTCGCGCGCACAAAAAAAAACCCTTCCGTTAAGTAACGCTCCGTCTAACGAGCCGCGCGCGCCGACACATCCCGCGAGAGAGAGAACGTATCTCCCCGAATCAGGTGTATGTATACGTTCGCGAAAAAAAAAATACACACACACACACACTTCGGGGATTACATGGATCGCTGTTGCGTAATCCGCGAACGAGCGAGCCGCTCGGTTTCGCAAAGATCGGTTGGTCATTAATACGTTGGCGCGTGTATATGTAAGGTGGACGAAAGCGGCGGTGGCGGGAAAAATGCCGTTTGAAGTTTTAAGTGCACGGGCATGGAGTGTACGTCAAAAGTGTCTGGCAATTATTGGGAGATTTACGGGTTTCTGTGCGCGGTTGGGAAGGAAGGTTTTTAATAGGCGTAGCCCGGGAGCTGGAGGCATTTAATAGTATGGGAATTGTCAATGGGGTTTACCAGGGTTCCGCGTGTGTGGAAATTTTTTTGGAATTATAAGTGCAGAGGGATACGGCTGGAGTATAGTTGGAATTATTTTGTGGAATATTGAGTAGTTTTTGCAATAGATCGTTCAATGTTTTGTATGAAGAATAAGAAAGAATTTTTTAATTATTAGGGGGATTGTGGCATCTATACGAATGTGAAGTTACAAAATTTACATCATTGTCATAAATAATAATTCTCTAAAACTATAACGAAAAATAAAAAAAAAACTGCTTAAATTTCGAATTACATCTAATGACTTTTGAGCATTTTGGGTCTTTCAAAATTTTCGCATTCGAAAATACAAATGTTGATTCCGAAATTTTTGAGGTATAGATACTTTATCCGGTATTGACCGCGAGCCATCGTTTTCGCTACTATAAAATTATTATCTTGCAATAATATTTTATCCCTGAAGAATAAAATTCTCGAACGTTGGCCAAATAAAAAAAAATTGGAATTCTTCGTTTAGTTCGTCTGACGTCCGCCCTTTCCTACCACAAACAATAATACGAACGTTTTCATAAACAAATAATTTTTAAAAAGTTATCAATATCTAATACAAGGTAATCAAAGGAAGTAACATCATTTTTCGTAACCATTTATAAGTAAACAACTATTAGAAATAAAAATTAATAATAAATTTCCTAACATTCTCTAAACTATCTTCTAGTTATGAAAAGGTACTTTTATAAAGGATCTATTTGTCAATACAAATTTTAAGAATCTGAATTCTGTTCTATTATTGTAATCCTTATCAAATGCATGAAAATACTTTAAAGACGAAACACAAAATAATTAATTTAATGACAACTAAACTAATGAGTCACCACATCACGCTCATAACAACCAACTGTTCCGTCACTTCCTCCAACTTCGCCCCACATATTTCTATAATTAACAAATTACCAACTTCACCACCACCGTTGCCGTAACCCTCTCGCAAGCGACACTTTCGCGCGACCCATCTCTCCTCCTCGGGGGGGGGGGGGGGGGGGGGGATTTATGACTCATTACGATGCGCCGCTCTCGCGCGGATCATTATTATATCGCGTCGACGTAACTCGCCCAGGTGCGAATTTCCTGGGCCAGCGAGCGCTCGCGCATTGTGTTGTTGCGCTGACGAAATTGCCCGCGATGTTATAACGCGCGCGCGCTCAAGTTTCGTGTATAATAAGTATATACACGCCGCGGCGCCTTAATTTTATTGTCTCGCACGGGTTTGTGAAAAGGAGAGCTGCGAGGGAAGTGTGTCATATGTATAACACGTGATACGATAGTATGGTTAAGGTTTCGGTGAACGCGGATGTGCGATTGGGGAGGATATGTTGATGAATATTTTTAGAGATAATGGTGATTAGATATAGATAAGATGAGTTAGAAATTTTAGCGGTTTTATTAGCTTTTTTTTATTTTAAGTAATTGAGTGTACATTAAATCGTTTAGCGGTAACGCGAGTTAATTAAATCATTATTGCTTTCCGTTTTATATCAATTAAAATGCCAAAGTCACTGAAGTAACAATCCTATTTTTCAAATATTTTAAAAGTGCATGTGATTCCTACTGTTAGGTCCTCCACCAGCGTAACGTGAAACCGTAACAGAAAAATTAAATTTACCCGCCGAGAAGTCATTACCAATAAGACGGTCCGAGGGAGAGAGAAAAAAAAAGTTGTACAGTTGACGCTGTAACTGTAAATATTAACTGTCCAGTCTAGAGCCCATACAGCACCACATAGCTATATACACTTATTCGCTGCACAAGTGTATCTATATTTTTAACGGCTTTCTCGTTACTTTATCAGTGCCCAATGTATAATATACGCTTATTTAGATCGCCTCGTACGCGCGAATAAGATAAATCGCGGCACACGAGGCGCAGCCATCGATTACCGAGACGCGCGCGGCGGCCTTAATTAAAGTGAAAATTAAAATGTAAAAGAAAATGCAATTTAAAAGTAGTTAGAGCCGCGACGCGAGATTGGCTTTTCGTAATTTACTCGCGTTCGCTTCGATATTATAGCCGTGTTTTCTGATGCGGGTGCATCGACGGGTCGTGTAAAAATCATCATATTATAGGCCCAATCTAGATCTCAATTTTACGTAACGCCGAGCGAGGCACCGTCGATACAACGCTCCCGTATATTATATTTGAGTTATCACGGGTGTATCGCGCTCTGAATTATCTAATAATGTCTCGGTGTCGTTTCACCATTCGCACTTTCACAGTGTAACTACACACAAACACGCGTACGAGCTATTTCTTAGTTACTTTTTTTTTTCTTTACACCGCGCTGGAAAATTATTTGCATAGATGACAGAGACGCGGTCGTTTATGTAAAGCGTGTACCGCGCGTGCGCGGAACGTAAAAGGTAACGTTTTTTTTACTTCGGCCATGTCTGGCGTCGTCGTTTCGACATTCGCGACTTGGCGCAACTATGTCGAGCGTATAAGAACTGGATTCTCATTCGCACAGTTTTCGCAAATAGATGCGCAATTAGCGTTGCGAATTAACGCGAGCGAGCTGGAAACTGGTGCAGTGGTTCCGCGAATGCGCGCGGATTCCTGCGTGTCACGGGGTTCAAAGGGGGTTGCGAAAAGAAAGTTGATCAACGGCATTTTTTTTCCTGGTGGGTTCGTGTAGTTTGGCACGAGTGATGAAAAAAGTCGAGTAGGTGTGTGTATATAAATATACCATTTGAGGAAACTGTTTTATACTTATTTTGACTTTGCGGTGGGGTAATCCATTGTCATTATATTCAAATTAGGCGGATTCTTGTTCAGGGTTTCGTAAAAATATAATAATCATAACAAAGCCTCGTGAAACTGTGATCCAATTTTGTGGGGTTATGAAAACTCAATTAGATTTGCGAAACCGGTAAAAAGTGTTGTTTGCGAACTTTATTACTCTATTTAAATTATATTTCTTTTAGGTGTACATTAATTAAACTCGACAACTTTCAGGTCGATGTTAATTATTGGTTATCTGATCGGTAAACTGATTCTTGAACTAAATTTTCGTTTTCATCACATAAATTTTCAATCACCGTTTATTAATAATTTATTAATCACGCCTCATTTGCGTGTTTATAATTCATGAAAACCTATATTCTTGGTTGCAACACCTAGAAATATTTTGCATACAGCAGCCACATTGCTGTGCAATAATTCACACTTTTTATGTCGAGTAGTATCTTTTAATTACACTTTGTGTAATGGCACGTCATGGACCCAATTAATGACCAGGACACAGATAATGACAATTTTTTTCTATTAATTCGTTAAAATTGATTGATCATGTTGAAAATTTTGACACTAACAACAAGTAATGCCAATTATTACAAAAATAATCTGGGTGAAATTGAAAAAAAAAAACTTAATAACATATAATTCCGCAATAAAAAAATTGTATCATATTATTTGGCCTCGTAACGATATCCAAGTAAAAAATAATTGAACTCCTTTTGATTATGGATTGTCTCACTATATCGCCTAACACGATAGAAAGTGTTGATTCCATTTTAAAATTTCGGTATCACTAACGGCTAGTACAAGATAGAAATTTTCAAAACATTTTATTAAGGGGGTCCGAAAGTCAATTAAAAATTCAAATTTCGCGCCACAATATAGCAAACAAAAAAATAAGTAATTTGCCTATAACAAATAGTAAAAACAATATTACGGAAAACCAGGACTGCATTGCCCTCCGTTACATTATTATCTATCATTTTACAAAGTTTGCAGTTTCTATATAAATATTTCGCTGAATGGCATTTGAATTACTTGATTTTGAGACATTATTCAAATGCCATTCAGCGAAATATTTATATGGAAACTTCAAACTTTGTAAAATGATAGATAATAATGTAACGGAGGGCAATGCAGTCCTGGTTTTCTGTAATATTGTTTTTACTATTTGTTATGGGCAAATTACTTATTTTTTCGTCTGCTATATTGTGGCGCGAAATTTGAATTTTTAATTGACTTTCGGACCCCCTTAAACTTTTTAATATATAATATTACAAAAAACTTGATATTATTTCTTAGAAGAAAAGCCAAATTTTTTTATATCCATTTACCATTTGACAATCCCAAATAGCTAGCAATACATCCAAAACACTTTTTTTGCATAGTATACGTAAAGTACGTCGAGTCGCATCGTTTTCAGTGCGTAAAGTTGAATTTCACACATAGTGTGCGTAAAGCACACTCAAACAATGCGACGACGTGATTTACTCATACTATAAAAAAAAAAATATTGTTCGCCACGCGGGCGAAATCTTTACGACCTCGTGATTGCCCAACACTCGGTGCGTAAAGTTCAACTTTACGCCCTAGTGACGAAAACTACTATTAATGACTTATCAACCCCCAAATCTCACTTACATTATCCTCGTCATCTTCTCGATCCAATTCTTCACAACCTCTCCACCCAACCTCAGAAAGAATCCACCAAAGTATCCTCACTAAATCACCACCACTGTAACCTCCCAAACCATTTCCCACTAATCCCTCACAAAATCCTCTATACGAATCCCCTCAGCACCGCCACATGTCAGCGACTCTTGTGCTCCCACCAGCCAGACACACAGACACACACACCGCACGACCGCTCGGGTCGAGTCGCGCGCGCAGACTGGCCGGGCGCTCGGCTTGTATATTGTTACTTAACCCGCGCTGCGCGCGCGCTCACCGCTTGAAATTGAATCTGCGTCCGCGCCCGTCGAACCTTCACTTTCGTGCCGCGCAGCGCGACTACTCGCAGCTGTATAGTAGGTATATCCTTATGTGCGTATGTGTGTGAAAAGCCGCGGGGAGTTGTTCGATTAGCCGCGCGGATGTTATCGCGGTGTGCGCGCTCGAGTGCGTTCCGCGAGATTTTTTTTCTTTTTCAGCGGGAAGTGGTGGTGGCAAGTTTCCTGGTGTGTGTCGCGGCGAGTTTCTGCTCTAGTTTTCGAGTTTTTGGATATGGAACGGTGAAAATCGGCTGATTTGTGGCGATCGGGAGGTTGCATTTCTGGTTTTGGGTGTGGGGAAAAGTTTTGAAGTTTTATCGGGGAATGAGCAGTGCACAATCGTGTAGCGTAATTTTTAATGCGAACTAGGAAGTGATAAGACGGATCGGACATGGGAATGAACGTTTGATAGAATAAAATAGTGACATTTTGGATATAATTAAGTATTTTGAGATTTATTGCAAGCACGATAAGTGAAATTGATTTTCGTGTACTTAACTTTCCGCTCCCTTCTTGTTAATTTACATTTCTATCGATTTTAAATTGAAATGTAAACAAATTCATATTGATTATAATCTTTTCGTTTATAAAGAATAACAAAAAAAAAAAAATAACAGTATAAGATTTATTTATCCAAATGGTGAATAAGTATACAGTGACAACAAGTTGTTACTCCCGTGCTATAACCTTGGACAACTTTTCGATCGCTTGCCTTATGCACCTGTAAGGTCGAATTTCGAAATACTTTATCATTCGTGTCAGAATCCATATCTATAGGATTGCAACGACACCCGAAAACGCTATTGTAAATACTCCGTGGAATAATTTCACCGAAGGCTTCTATGTCCTGATTAGAAACAGCTCGCTTGCGTTAAGCAACTTGACCATTGAACTTGAAACGTGCTAAACGGACTCATTAAGATGCTAAAATAAGTTTCACTTTCGATATTTTTAAAAGTTTTACGACGTACTTACATGCAATTTGTTTCTTAAACATTGGTGTAAGTTATTTTCGCTCGATCGATCTTTATCAATAATGAAAATTAGAAATTAAGCAAATACGAATCCTACTCTGATAACAGTAATAAAATTAGTTTTTCTTCATTCCAAAAACTTTTATTTCGAATTTATTTTCTCATCGTACGATTGTCAATAAATAAACATAAAAAAAGACCTTTCTCAAATCAATAAATAAGAACAAATGCATTTCACTGTTCCACGCGTAACAACACACGTAACAGTACAATACACGCATGTAACGCACGAATCATAAACAACAAAGTCATACTGCTTCCCAAAAAGTCACGTTAAAATGACGTCAACTCGCTAGAGCGAACACGAAAAAAGCACCACCACAATCGCACATCTTAATAACCGTAATTATCGCACACTGCACTGACTCATTCCACTCCTTCCACCAAAATCGACCCATTAAATTACGTCACTCTTTTAAAAAAAAATTGTTCATAACGCACTCAAAAACCTACTCCCACACCTAACCTTTGACTCTATATAATCGCCGCAACAACTTCTGCGAAATCGATGTAGGTATAGGCTTGATTCGCGTGAACACAGCTTGCGTCAGCGAAAACAAAAAAAAAAATTCGGCATCTCACCCACGTGAGTTACATTCGCGTCTCTCGCAACGCGTGGTTTTACCCGCTGCGCGCTGCGGCCCAATATAATACGCACGCTTCGGCCTTGGCATGTTTGCTATCGTGTATATGTACGCCCCGTTTGGTATACGAAGAATAAACGTGAGTGCAGAAAGGGGCTGATTTAATAGCGAGGGGAATCCCCGTCGAGGCGGAGATGGAGAAGGATGTAGGTATAACGCCGAGGTTATGGGGACTATCGCGTAATCGAGAGTAATTTCGTGCAACAAGAGTTAGAAAGGGAGAATATTGGAATCCGCGAGTCAGCATCCGGATGCGTTTTAAATTTCATCGTATTTCAATGGTGTTTCGTCATATATTTCTCGGAGGCCAATTGTATCCACTTTAAATCACGTGAATGTTAAAATGTGTTTAGTTGTGTAGAATGTAACCGCCTGAGCGTGAAACGCTTTTATTTATATTTGATGTAAGTACTGACGGAGTCAAAATGCTGAATAAATGCGTCATTAAAATTGATATTTTTACCCGGTCATCGACGAACATTATGTGCCTCTTAGTCTTACAACACTTAAATGTACTGCTTTTAGAAAATTTCCACGTGCACACGAGCGTACGTATACACATCCGTATATATTCATGTATAGGCACATTGCTCAGGTTGTACATTGCTCTTCGTCATTTCAAATCATTTCAAAAGCGAATTAAACATTTTTGCTTCATAAATCTGTGAATGATAAATGCCGAGAATTACGAATGTGTTTTTCTTTCTTCGTACGATAATTTTCAAAACGACTTTGAGCAATAAAAAATTTGTAGATTTTTCAATCAATCATGGAGAAAATTTAGTTTTCGAAATGTGTAATGTAATGGTCAAATGGACGCTCGTAAAAGCAAATTTGCGGTGCATATAAAAGTAATGGTAATATCGCAATAAAGTGATATTCGACGTTGAGAAATTTAAAACGGTGAAATTCATTTCATGTCACTATTATAAAGTGAATATTCCAAAGATGATGAGTAACGAGATTGAATCACGTTTAAGCTTATTCGTAAATTTTTACGTTTATTTCAAATGCAATATATGAAGCCATTTAAATGGAAATTTGTGCTAAATATTCGAAATTCCTACCTATTTTGATTGGTATCAAAAATACAATACTCTGACCTTTTTTTTAAGCATATAGTACATTCTTTATAATCACAATACTTGTCAAACTTCAACAATGTAGCACACACGTTTGATTGATTCGTTAGGAACGCCAATGTAGATTCCCTCCACATGTTCAGCACCACTTATCTCCGCCACCTTCCGCTATATTATGACTCCAACAATCAAAAAAAGATTGAAAACCCTGCGAAAAAATAGGTCGGAAAAATAAGAACAAAGCGCTAATAAATCAAAAGAACGAGTATACGAAACGTGAAGGTATTCCTTTTTAGAAAGGATTCACATATACAGCGCCTCACCACAACTAGTTCACGGGGGGTCAGAGTTGATCCCCACACTGTACGCCTATAGTCTTCACTCTCTATAGAACTCGAACTTTTTACCTCCTGCTCAGCTGCACATACACACACATATAACGGGATATGCCTTCGTTCGAAAGTTCAGGCGGATCGACGACGGGTCGCTTATCTGTTACAGATTAGAAAGTTCCTCCATTGAAAATTGCATCACAGCGATCCATCAAACCCGCGTTCTGTGTGTATATGTATGTATTTTCATAACGAGATTAAGTAAAGCCAATTTGATGGGCGGGAGATGCGCGCTGTTTTGACGCGCGTTGCGAAAGTGATGTTCCTCGGGAGTTAATCTGTTTTTAAACGTGGATTGTATGGTTCAATCAGATTTCGAACGGTTTTGATTGATTGTTTGGAAAGAATTGAAGAGTTACAAAAGATAAGATTATTAAGCTATTTTGGGGGAATTATGTGGCACTGAAAGGCTTGAAGTTGCAGTCAATTCACCTGTCATATTAATTGGCACTCTTTCGATTCATAATAAGTATATTCAATGAGTGAAAAAAGATCGCTGAATTAAACTGTGTTAAGCGAATCATATCATTATATAGTTTATCATCCCGTATTTTTATTTACTAGCTGATAAAATAAGCTGCAATTAGCTAACCCTTTATTCATATAATTTTGAATAAAAAAAGATAACGATATTTTTTTTTTGCTTAACCAAGAAGTTGTTTACATAGATAATTGCTTATACATCGGTTTACGTTTAATGGGGCAGTTACATCGTTTTTTTTACGTATACATTTTTGAAAAATTCAAAAATGAAACAGCAGGCGTCTATATTTGATAGTGCTATTATGGATTCTATGTTTAGTGGGAGTTGTAATTTTATTTCGATGCTTTTGCTAAAATTTTCCAGCCAATTTAAAATAGCCTTGTATTAACTGCCCCACTCATTCCATCCAACAAAACTATACCGAAACATTATTCACCATTCTCTCCATTCTCAATACACCTGCGATTAAAAGGATTCCTTCTACTCTCAAACTTTCTACAACACAACCAGCAAGATCCTCTACAAAAAATCACCATCCCATCAATAACACTCCCATCCATCCATAATATCACCAAACCCGCTACAGAAGCCTCCCTAAAAAGAAAACTCTTTTACGCAATTAATGAAAATAAAGAAACGGAACAGAAGCGATCGATTATAGGTGACCACCGAAGCCTCATCGCACGTCCTTCGGCTATTGCATAACGCGAGGATCCTGACGAAAAGGCGCTGTTGCATAACGCCGACAGAGAGAGAAAGAACATCCGGCAGCGGACGGCGGCTTTATTAGCACGCCGTCTTAGAACGCGCTCGTTTTTATTGGGCATCTTCGCCGAGCCATTGTTATGCTGATTCTCTCCCTTTCGTGGAAGTGGAGGTTTCGACGATAATGATGGCGGAGTGTCGAGGTCAGAGGTAATTGCAGGAGGTATACGAGGTCGCGCCGGTTTTGGGAGGTAGGGGTATTGGTTCGTTTTTGGCTTCTGAACGATAGCGAGATGAATATCGTTTTATTCACATTTAACCACTTCCCGTACATGGCCACATCCTATGTGGACTAAATTACTTATATAATAAGTAGAAAATATCGTATGCATTTAATTTCTAAGGTGAAATACTGCAAATATCAATCGGTTTTGTTTAGTAAGAACGTATAATTTAATTATTATATCTTTAAAAAGAAACAATGTTTGCAAATTTATTAAAATAAATCGTACGGAATGAGATTAAATTTACTCCTACCTTATGAATACCTATAGGTCAATAAAAATATAAAGTGCCCATTCTTCTAGAAGGATAATCATTGACAAGTTCTACGTAATTTTTACGTGATGATGTTAAACGACTCAAAAATCATCACTATGGCAACTAATCGAAATTCATTTCTGCGAATAAATTTTGCATATAAACAATGACCGATAAATTATGTGCTGTACCATAAAAAAAAACCGTATTTTCAAACGTTTTCGTTTCGCAGACTTATTATATTGCGTCACACGCATAACACAACCCCCGTAGCCCGCTGCAGAATATTTATCGAGGCTCGAGAACGAGAGTTGCGAAACGGCGTAAATTATTTTTTATTCGGAAAAAAATTGCCGCTGCACACTCCCGCTCTCGCAATTTATGGACGGCAGGAGCGCGAGGCGCTTTTCTTCGTTTAGCTTTATAACTAAGTTTACGATAATCGCGTGGCGGGTTTGAGAGAAAAAATATTCTCCTTTTATGGCTTTTTATTTATCCGCGTTTATTTTAAAGATACTATACATACGTGCTCGTCTATTTATTATTGTTAAAAGGAAATTTTTTTTTCTTCGTCGGGGCATTAGCAAATGTTGTGAAAGCTTTGATAATCGTGTATTTTTTGGCGACTTTATGTCGAGTGTCGGCGACGCATATTTTCTTGATATTTTTATTCGTCACGTATTTTATGAACGTAGCGCCACAAGCAAAACAGATAAAATTAAAAAGACTGAGAAAAAGAGTTAGATACCGTGGATCCTAGTTCAACAATTTTTTGATGGATTGTTTCGCAGAAGTAAGGTGTTATAAGGAAGTTCCAGATGCTATCGCTGAATTAATTTAAATACACATTTGAAAATCTGTTAATTTGCAAATTAAAACAAAATGAACCACCCAACAGATTTAACAGAATGATTATAAGATGACTACATTCGTACCCGAAAATAAAGTGTCCTTGAATTAAAAAGAAATAAAATAAGATTAAATACTGTGTTATCGCGCCAGATTATGCCAATTAAGTAACTAAAATACTGTAAAGGCCGAGCTCAGTCAGTATTAAACAAGGTCAGACCCAAAGATTCCCTAAGTTCATTACGAAAGCCGCGGAAGTTGGCTATTCCAAAGGTAAACGTGAAGACAAAGAGTCAAATTTATTTATGATATAGTGCTAATATTGTTCAACCGAAGGCTCCCTGTACTGGACACTTTTCTATCAGTGTAAAATTCCGCTGACATTCAATTGAATCCTTAAACTTTACCAAGCTCATTACCCAAAATTTGAACATAATAAAATATCCCACATCCCACAAACCAACAAGAGCTGAAGGATTCCTCACCCCACAGGTTACTGTTACACTCCCATATCTCGTCCTCCTCGTGGAAATTTCGGGATACCATCTCGCGTCATTTGTCCGCGACCTTGGGACCCATTGACTCGTCACACCGGTCGTTCAACTTTCCTCCTCTTGTTCTCTGCATCTCGTCTCATTATGCGCGAGCGAGCGGCTGGCTGGCCTTCGGGAATGCGCTGTTTGCGCGAAAAATTAGGAATTCCATGTGTGAGTCAGATGATAGGGGCGCGGAGTGTCGACGAACAGTCGACTGGTTTTTTTTACTGGCCTATAATAAGAATTTAATACATGCACGGGGAAATTCTTATTATAACTTGATCAGCTATATATTTCATTGTAAATGTAGGGCAGACCCAGATTCGCACGAATATTACTACAAGTTGTAGTAAAGGTTCTGTTGCTGTTAAATAGTAAAAATTACCCAAATAATAGTAATTTTTACTATATGATGTAGTAATTTTCGTATGAACTTGAGCAGGCATCTCAAATACGTAAAACATATTATTTTTACACGGAAAAAATACCTTATGAAAAATTACTAGAATCTCAGGTAATGATGGGACAAACTCACACTCTTGAGAAATTTAGTGTACTTTTACTAATTATTAACATAGTTCTATTAAAAATTAATAGAAAAAGTTTTAAAATTTATTATAATTAGGATTAATTTTTAGTAGATAATATGGTAAAAATTTTTAATCTAAATTTTAACAGAATAGAAAATAATTTTTACCATAGTTTCTATTAAAAATTAATAGAATTGGTTTAATTTTTAATCTAAGTTATACTAAAAATTTAATAGACAGTATAGTAATTTTGTTGTACCATATGTAGATAAGTCGAAACGTTATTTATAAGTGCGGCAGTGGCCGAATTGATATAAGAGTGCAGCTTCGTAATTCAAAGGTTGAGAGTTCGAATCTCCTTCTCGGGAGCTTTTTTTTCTCATGTCTTTCAACCTCGCGTCAAAATTACTATAATATATTGTAAAACTTGATAAAATGCATGTTTGTTCCTCTTTTCATTAACACTCTAGTAATTTTTAGTATATATTCCACTAATTTTTCATAAGGTATTTTTTTCCGTGTACTACAAAATTTTCCACCGTGTTGGTATAATTTATTTTCATATTATTATTTTATAGAAAATCATTACAACACTAATTTAACGTTATATCCTCACAAACCAACCTCATCTTCCCAAAGCCCCGAAAACCGCTCTATCAATCACGAAAAACAGTTTCCACTTCATCACCAAAAAAAAAACCCTCCCAACAAAGCTGCCTCGGCAGGCAATGAAGGTCGGCTCCTTCATTACCAAATTACTGCCCTCTTACCTCGTTCGCTCACCTCGACATTCCTCCTCTACATAACGTAACTTCCAACCATTTTGCTTCCTCCTAGAGGAAGCTTTCTGATAGTAAAAAAAATTTGTTTGAGAAAATGTGTCAGGAATGTTGTTTAGCTGGTTTGGAATGAGAATAAACTATTTTTAGAAAATGTCCGTATGGATGCGTGCGTGTGCGTGTGTGTGCGTGTGCGTGCGCGTGTGTGCGTGTGCGTGCGTGCGCGCGCGCGTGTGTGTGTGTGTGCGTGCGTGTGTGTGTGTGTGTGTGTGTGTGTGTGTGTGTGTGTGTGTGTGTGTGTGTGTGTGTGTGTGTCATATTTAACGACAGTGTTTTCGTTGTCACACGAATACATGTAATATACTATATTTGATACAGATCATATTTATTCATTCTATTTTCAATTTAATGGGAATTCTCTATTCAAAATTGGTGTCATTTCATCTACTTTTTATATCATTTTACCATCAAATTAAGGACTCTCCTACCTTTAGCAAAAAAGCAGCCAACAATTTAGAATTTTTATATGTTATTCCTCAACTTAAAAGAAGGTTAATTCTTGAAAAATGAGTTTTTAACATAGGCTCTTACGGAAGATTATGGTTATGTGTATAAAAATCCCTTACAAAAAAGCAGAAATAAAGTTAAAAAACCTTTATTTGAATAGAAAAATAATCAAAGAATAAAAACGCAGAGGGATCTTGGTCGCTTGTCAGGCATTTGGGAAAGAAGTAAGCGAAAACGTAAACAAAACACTGAGTTCGTAGGCTACGTGAGGAGGTGCGTGATGGAGTCGCCATGGGAAGAGAGGGACCCCCTTATCTCGCCTCGCCGCATGACATGATGGTGAGAGTCCTTAATCTAATAAAACAATAAATTTAGGTTGATGAAGCTAGGTGCCAATCAATTGGCAGCGGTTTTTTCCCGCTACGCTAGCGTTACGTCATCTATTGGATAACTAACTCTCAACGCGCACCCCGCAATGACCGGAGCGAAAAAAAGGAAAATAATCAAAGTAACAGCACATGTTACGTAACCCCGCTGTGCCGTTGCCCGTGACGATTCGATTGTCCCGACGACGTCGTCGTCGGAGGCGCGCATCGCTGCGCGTTAGTGGGAGGCGCGCGATGGTTAACGGGATGATGACGGCGATGAGTCCACGCGAGGATTACTTATAGGCGCATATAGTGTAGTCATACCCGTGGATGCGTGGTGTATATGAACGGAATATCAAAGAGGTTCGGGGATGCAGTTGTCGAGGGCGATGCACTCGCTGGGAGTGTCGGTGTGGGCTTTGTTCTTGAGCGTGTGTGGATGGGATGTCGATAGGTTTGATATATTTGGTCGAGAGTTTGGTGAAAGTATCAACAAAATATTAATTCGTAATTCGAATGTAAATCTTTTAAATTACGTGGATGTTTTTAATTGAGCAGGCAATTATTTGTTTCATATAAATGTTCTTTTTATTTTATAAACGTTTTTGTAGAGTGTCATTGTTACGCTTTTGTTTTTCTTTTTGTTCTAATTTAATACTCTTACCCGAGAGTACAGACGGTGTCTTCTAGATGCATTAAAAAGATGAAAACGTAAGTGAAAGACTGTTTAATTGAGTATTTTTCTCAGTGAACATTAGAAAACTAGAACTCGGAAAGTGATTGATCAGTTATTCATTAAACAATTAATAATTAAATAATACTTGTGTAAAACGTAAGACTATGTTTACGCTGTCTAGATTTTAAATCAAGACACACAATCAATATATTCTCAACGTAGTGATTAACGATAAACATATGTATACACGATATTAC
Organism: Torymus aiolomorphi; assembly: GCA_036365515.1. Classification (NCBI taxonomy): domain Eukaryota; kingdom Metazoa; phylum Arthropoda; class Insecta; order Hymenoptera; family Torymidae; genus Torymus; species Torymus aiolomorphi. Next base: position 71,141,054 of record CM070874.1, on the reverse strand, counting down.
CTTCACTTTTTTTTTATAAACTCGCATATCTTTACTCTACTTTGGAAAAATAGATCGGGATAGTTTCAAATACAAAACATGTCATTACGGGCTAACCGATGATGATGGTAATTACATGTATTTAGCAAGGCAAGCCAGGCAAGTCAGCATGAACCAGATGACAAGGAGAGAAGGCAGTCGTATTTGCATACTTAAAGCTGATTGTATTCTCATGGTAATGATAGACATTACGTGTCTGCCATTTTTAGTATATGTCAATAATAAGGCAAAAGTGATCTTTGGCATTGTTTCATACGCACAGAGATGTATCAGTGTGTCTTTGTATTTTTAATGATGGCTAGTTTTACGTCGAACGCCAGAAAAATAATGACGAGGATAATAATAATGCTTCCCTAATAATATGCTGCTTTGTATTTTTATTTTAAATTCCTTTGTGTTTTTTAAAGACTTTTCCAGGTAGCTACGACGGTAGTTTCTTAGTATTAGCCCAAAGATAAAATTTAATTATTTTCTAATACAATACTTTATCTTCAATATTAATATTTCAATTTCACTATGCAATCATCGAATCAGAGAATAATTTCCAGTGTAAATTTAAATCTTAAATTAAGTGTGTACATAGTTTAACAAAATTATTCTATTATTATCACACTATTTTTGCAATTATTCACGTAAGCAAAACTATTTTAATACTATTGTTGTACAATTTCAATACTACCATCACACCATTCTAATGAGAATTCGTGCAATCACCGCGACACATCCACCCAAGGCTCCCACCTTATTATTCCACCAACGAACCCCATTGTGTCCCCACGGCCAATCTCCCAATCACCGAGCCACTGCGCAGCACCGCAAACATGCCATATTAATCATCGACCGCAAAATTTCGCAAATGTTCGTTCATCGGTCGTTGCCGCGCAGTGATTTTCCACCTGCGCGCCCTTGAAACACATCCCCGCGTGTCGTCTCCTCTCCTTTCGCCCGCGGTATATATGTACGACTGCTCTCTCGAAATCCGCGAGGGTCACGCCGCGGGAACGTGAGGAATTTTTTAAGCGAGTCGAGAGAGAGAAAGAAAGAGAGAAACGTCGCCGCGCGCGGGGAAATTGTATGTTATATAGAGGTGTATACACACGCGATGAGAGAGAGAAGAGAGAGACGGAGACAGGCTCGTTTGAATGCGAAGAGGACGCGCGCGAAAACACGCGTTCGAGAGAAGTGGTATATCGGAGTTGCTATATTTTTTTCTGGTGTTGAAAAACGTGCGTTGTTTGTTTTGGGTTGTAAAGGAGTGCTGTGGAGTTGTTTGTTAAAGTGGGTTTGGAAGGTGTAGTTGTTCGACGTATAGATATAGTCTAGACTAAATACTACACTGAATAAAGGGTACATGGTGAATGAATAGAATAAAAAAATCCATTATAAAAATTTATATTGGGTTGACATCTTTTGATAAATAGTGTGCTGTATAAATCTGTTATCCGTAATACATGAAGTTTTGCACCTTTCAAACAATAAAAAAACGTTTTAAATCAATATCTACGACCAAGTCAAACACGAAACAATTCAATTCAATATTTTACATCCACGGTATTTCGCGTCAAAATTATACATTGGGCGCTCTCACATTCTCTAGTAAAATAACGAACATACACATCACACGCATACAAACTGCCGTTTCTTCCTTATTACCCTGAACAATTTATGTAAACCCATAAAGTACACCGTGCACCATAGACGCAGGTCGTAACTGACAAACCATGTGCATGCCCTTGTTTCGTAACATCATGTGACATTTCCCCCCAGGCGAAATTGACGTCCCGAGCAACAAAAAGTCGCCTGTCACTTTCGGCTCTGCAGGTCGCCACCTTTCATTGAAACGTTTATATTACACATAACAACGAGCCACTTCAGATCTCCAATAGACAACGAGCTCTAACAAAACTATAACATCTGTTTCATTCCTGCACTTCCGCACGACCACGAGATTAAAATTTTTCGCGCAGTTGCGACATATTTTTTTTTTTTTTTTTTCGACAGTTTCGAAATTGCAAATTTCAGAAAGCGGCCGGCGACAATCGTCGCACCTCCTGCCGTCATCGCTAGTATTCTACATCGACGCACGCGCCTTGCGACATGGTGAGAGCCTTTCTCCTAAACGAGAACTTGTTCTATTGCCGCGGAGGAGTGCGAATTTTGTAGATGGTTGATTTTCTAAATATTGGTATGGTTGTGTCTTACTTATGTTTTAATAGTATTGAACGGAGTGTGAAATCATAAGAAAAGTTATTTTTTGGCTTTCACATCTGCGAGTACTTTTGAAAGTATTTGTCATGAATTATTAAATTTTACTTTTAATAATAAAGTTTTTAAATGACATATAAAGTAAAAAATTTTCTGTTTATTGTCATTTTTTTAAAAATTAAAATTCTTCTCTGAAAACGACTTTATGAATAATGGCTTTTAAGGGGGTGTGGTACTCATGCACTCTGTTTTACCGGCAGAACACGGTAAATTCTATATTATTAAAATAAATATATCGAATTACGTCTTATAGAGAGATAGTTGCCCTGCGCAATGTAATAATCTACCAGCCTACGCAGTTTTGAGCTCAAATATCAACGGCATCCTAAAAAATTTTGCGAACAAAAATAACCGAGATTTCGTTCGCAAAATTTTTTAGGGTGCCGTTGATATTTGGGCTCAAAACTGCGCAAGCTGGTAGATTATTACATTGCGCAGGGCAACTATCTCTTTATAACCCGTGTGGAAATTATCCAAAGTGTCCCGATTACCAGTCCGATTCCGCATGGATATCCCTATTACGTCCCGAATTGGGATACCCAGATGGATTCCCATTAGATTCTAATAGGGAAAGAAATTCTGTTCCGAATTGGGACACCGAAACTGGATCCCAATCAGAGATCCCTACTAAATCATAAGTTTGGGAAATCCAGACAGATTCCTGTAAGATTCTAATAGGGAAAGATAGTTCTATAAAATTAGAATATATATGTTTATTATTTTGAAAATACAAGTAAAACACTGCATAATAAAATTTTTATTGGAAATATATTATATATAGAATTTATTTATTTCAGTGCAACAATTTGACATTATATATACTTTTTTTCACCTCCTTTCTTGAAATTTAAATTCAATAGAATACATTTGTGCTTAATAAATTCTAAATTAAAAATTTGTTCAGTCGAAGAAAATTGTCTTGCCTTCCAAATATACTTAATTTTGAAGATCCTGTTGAGTAATTATATATTATTCATTTTTCGTAATGTATTACCTCGTATTTTAATTTTTTGAGGTTCATTTTGAAAATAAAATATATTATTAATGCGTAGTACAGTTTTGTCCACGAGTAAAACTATGTTATTCGATTCAATCGTTGTAATACTGAAAATGGCTTTAACTTTCAACTTAAATACTAAAATGCAGTTTGTATTTAAATTAGTTGGTTCGGACTTTATAACATTAAAAGGCAGTGGTAGAACGGGTCTTTTAATATCAAACGTTTTTCTTTCTTGTAATCTTCTACAAACTTGAGCCACAGGTCTGTAGGGCGTTCGAATGGAATTTCTCAAAGCTCCTGAATGACTTTCAAAGTCATAACAACTTATCGAAGTTAAGTTACATTCCATATCCTTCGCATCACTTGCAATGTGGATTAAATTATGCATATTTAAAATTTGGAACTCAGAACCATACAATTTTGGAAGAAGCATGAAAAAAGTTTTCAAATACGTCTCTACTATATCATTGTACTTCGCATATAAATCGCTGCATAAAATACGAAAAGCTACGTGTAGCAATAAAAAATGATAATAATATTTTTTTGATAAAATAGTTTTCAAGACTATCGGCCCACAGTACAATAAAAAAAATCTAAACTCGGTAGTTTTCCATTGTTTCACATCAGTTATAGGTCGTGGCCTTCGTTGAAATTCTATAGGAACACATAATCTTAGCATTAGTATTCTACGTGTAATTTCATTTTTTCTACGACAATTTAATAATCTAACTTTATTCGAACCACACAGCCAAGTTAAAATTAGTTTTTTCATTACAGCGTTAGATAAGTGCATATAATCTAGTATAAAAAATTTTACCATATCGATTTTAGGACTGATTAATAAAGTTTTTAAAGACACCGTCACATACAAATGGATTAAAGGTATTTTTTTTCTTACATTTTCGAATATTCAAATTATTTAAAATACATCCACGCGCGGGCACGCACACACACACACACACACATACATAAAATAAAAGTATTTCCTATTTTAAATAATTTTTTCATTTTTTAGGTTTAATAAAACAGTCACACACAGGTTGCGATGGGAATGAAATTACTGATGCGCAATATCATAAGGCATTAGGTTCCGCCATATCCAACGCTAGAGATTGGGATGGGCATCGTAGCAATGCACGATCAAAATAATTTATAAATATACTTCAAATTCTCCTTTTGTATACAGTAATATTTAAAATATATAATTAAATATATTTATCGTCAATTATTTATAAATTTTTATATGCAAATTATATTGGGATCTGATTAGGATCGTCTTAGAATCGTAAATGGATTCTAAAAGGGGTGCCCCATTTGAATCGGATTGGCGCACCGTAACACTTCGCACTGGGATCTAATTGAATTTCCCAATTAGATCCCAATTAGAAATTGGGTAATCTGAATTGAATCGGACTGGAACCCAAAGATTTTTCCGCACGGGAAGACGTAATTCGATATATTTATTTTAATAATATAGAATTTACCGTGTTCTGCCGGTAAAACAGAGTACATGAGTACCACACCCTCTTAACAAGTATTTTTTTATTACTAAAATTTTTCAAAAATTCGTTATACAACATTTGTTAAACAACTTATAAATCCTCTGTATACCGAGGAGATACCATTGTTCACGATAAAAATATATATACGAGCGGGTTTTAAAAGGCCATAGCAGTGACCATTGAGAGCGATTGGGTAAGGGAAAGGTTGATTTACTCCCGACTTCGCGCCCATCGTGACTCGAGAAAGATTTATGAAGAAAATTTTGGTATTTCAAAGCCGAATTTTCAGTGCCCGTCAAGTCGGGACTTTTAATAAACGTTATTCTCCCGGCATCAATCACAATTTCGAAAGTTGCACGAGGAAGCTATATACGTTCTATTGAAAACGCTAGAGTTTGTTGTTATATTTATTATGGGTACCTTATATACTGACAGTCATCTTTATGAAAAGTTACACCTATTTTGTACCTTTGCTGTAAATGTGTCCGATATCTTGAGAAAGACAAAGAATTACTTATTATATGTGTTAAAATAGTTCGTAAAACTATTTTAAAAATATGCGTTAACTATAGCAAACAGTGCTGAAAGAAATATCTTTAAAAATGCAGTTAATATAAATTCTGAATAAGCGTAAGTGACTCACTATCCTTTGTTCGTTAAAATTAAAAAAAAAACAATCCTTTAAGAACTACAAACAATAGCAATAGTCTGGAATGCCGATTTTCAGAAATCGCAGACACTCCCTTCCCTCCACACGCTTAATCAACCGATAAACCTCCATCGTTTAATCCACTTTCCCAATGCAAACCCGTACCCCATACACTCCCCCGCACATATTCAATGCAGATAAAGCTCACAACAACCGCGATAAATCCGCCTCCCACGCCAACAATCCCCCTTATAAAATTTAAATACAAACGCCAGATATCGGCTTAAACAAACACCTTGTAAATTCATCACCATATACACGCACTTCCCGAAAACAATGCTTATACCTACTCTGCTGCTGCTGGTACACAGCCACCCATAATGCGCTTGCGCGTAACAGCGCGCCCATAACCACATAACTCGCTTCCTGCTCTCTGTGCACTGCACGCGCGCGCGAACTTCCGCGCACAATCAGATGCGCTGTAGGTACTTTACGGAAGTATAGGCACATGCGCGCGTGCGCGCGTGTGGATACGTATGTATATATAATTGCGCTCGCGCGTGTCAGAAGCGGTGTGACGATGGCTCGGCAGATTGGAATAGGCGAGGAAGAGAGAAAAAATTATCGGGTGATGGAGGATGAGTGGTGAAAGGATCGCGAGAGAGTTCGATATTTGCGTTATGCAAACATTATGTAGAGGAGGAACAAGTGATTAATGGGTAGCTGCAGGGGGGAAGAGCAGGCGCAGATGGTTGTGAAAATTTCCGCGATGCAGAATCGGTGATTATACGGTTGAGAGTAGTTTCTTTCATTTTTTTGTTTAGAGAAAAAGTTGCCTCGATGGCTCGTTATTCGTTTTACGGGGGTATTGATTCTATTGATAGTTAAGATCGATCTGGTTTCTTATATATATATATATATATATATATATATATATATATATATATATATATATATATATATATATATATATATATATATATATATATATATATATATATATATATATATATATATATATATACGCAGTAATAAAAACAAACAAACGCAATAAACAAACTTGTTTATTCTCCGCGAAACGTATATCCGCGATTTGATCTACACCGCGCACACGATCAATTTTTTCTGAGCAAACAAAAGCGTGCTCTAAACGCTGCATAAATGAGCCGTGATGGTGTAATCTACGTTATTCTCATCATTTCAAGCCTACAGCGTTTAGTTGCGGGATAAAATATAACACACCCGACGTTTCGCACGCTTACATATACGCACGCTCCCATAAAAGAATCAATCGACCCCCTCCTCTATATATGAAATCGAAAGCTCATCTCGCTCGCGGAAAATTTCTCCTCGCACTTATACACTCGAGAGAGAGAGAAAGATGAAAAAAGACATCGATTAAGCATCGACCGACGCTCAGGCAAATATACACACACCGCGGGCAGTAAAATTGAAAAGCGCGCGTGCAGTTTTATCGCCTCGCATGCACTCGCGGTTATAAGCATTCCCATAACTCACCACCGAGGAAACCCGGAAAGTCTCTCGCGCGTGTGTGTACACGCACAAAAAGCCGCACCTTTTGTGTATGTTTAACGATACATATATATGTACGCGCGAGTTAGGTGGTAGCTTTTTTTTCCTCACATTCGGAGACCGAGTCTGGAGTTACGTAACGCGTGTTCATCGAATATTTATATACGCGATATAATATTGGGTAGACGCAACGCTTTTGATTCTCTTTTTATGCTAATAATGCGCGCCGGCGTTTTTGGGTAATACGTGGCTTTTTTTGGTGAAGAATACGAATCCGATTTTGCACATAACTCGCGCGTGCGAAACCTGCTTTTGGATGACTTTCTTCTGTGTATAATGTGACCGTGGTTATATACATTTGATATGTGCGGCGCGTTATGTCTTTTCTAAAAATGGAAAAGTGCAGTTACGCGCGCGCGACCGCCGAGGAAGGTATAAGGTTGCATTATTTCAAAAAGCATCTCCAATTTCATAATAAGATGGATTATGTGTAGATCTGAGATATTAAAATGTCGTGAAATTAATATGTGGCTCGTAATATATGTTATATAAAGCGAATTTTATATATAGATATCGTGCGAATCGGTGAAAGATTGTAATTTATATATTTAAAAAGATATTTTTTGTATTTTAGTAGTATTAAACTATAGTTGAATATTAATAAGCCCTGCAGTACGAGGAAAAATATTTTTATGTATCGATTTTGGTCCAAATTTCAGATTTCTGCGAAATCGCAAATATTTAACAAAAATAATGTTTACAAATATTTTTGCGTGAAATCTACAGGTATCGAAATTCGTTTCGTTACGTCATTGTCTCCGAAATTTTAGAAGCACTTTCATGATTTCAAAGAAAAATGTTTTTATCTATATAACATGTCTTCTTCTTTGTTCTTGTATAATATCAGGCTACAGTCTTTTCCCTCTCTTCAGTTTTCTTCATTTTATCCCTCTTTCCATATAACGTCTTCACTCCCAGGTAGAAATTCATCTATATGAAATCGCCAAGAAGTTAGAAAATAGCTAGTAAAACTGGCTGATTAATGGCTATGATCAAACGATTTTTCGAACATTATTTGCCTATTTCTTACATTGACGTAACAACAAAATATTCGTATTTGATTCACCTACTAATTTTATCTTTGATGAAAGACCATTAAAGTGCATTGGATGGCTTACCAAAATATAAATAAATAACATTAACTAATAAATCAGTTGTACTCATTCTATGAATAATTCAGCAAAACTTTTATTTCTCCGTCTGATTCTATCTCTCTCACTCCTTGTCATAACAGCAAGCCTTCTACTAGCCATTTCCAGACTAAAGAAACTGAGCAGTTTTAATATCTTTAAAATACTCAAGAAACGAGCTTGTGCTTGTCTTCGAAAAACTCATTCTATTTTTCAAGCTATTAAATGGCCAAATAATAGGAGAAAAGGCGTTTTATCGTGACAAGAGAAATTCCCATTTTATAGCAAGTTTCTAATATAAATGGTCAGTTATTAGTTATAAAATTTTTGGATTTCCATCAGGGTCTTTTTACGTAATATATATGTGATAACAATAACTGATCTTCTATATATACTCTGCACCAAATCAAATGCGATACGTAACGAATAACTCATGCTATATTTGAATCGAATTAAAAATTCTGATGACCATACCATTTATCTCATTCTTTTTTTAATGCTTAAGCTCATTTAAATCCAATAACAAACAACCAACCCGACTTTAACCACTCATTAACAATATATATTTAACCGCCTTCCAACCAGAACACGCTTCGACCTTCATTTCGAAACCCGCACACCACCGACCTTTTCCACAAACCAGCCTCACCACGAGCCGAAACCCCATGACACCCATCGACCTCATCATCTACACCCATCATCCATTCGTACACCGCATCACACGCAGAAACCGCGCGCGAACAAAAGCGCCGGCACCGCAACCTGTCGGCGCCTCTAACCACGCGCTCATACGCCGCATAATCACACTTTTCACTTTCGCGACGACGAGGCGCGGGGTCGGATGCTGCGCCGTGGCCTCGGCCGCGTATACCTACATGCTTACACATCACGTAGTGAAAGTGCGCCATGTTTTTGCGCGTAATAAAGCCGCGCGGGAGATCGATCGCGGCTCATCGATTAAAATCGCCAGCTGTGCGTGCACTCGCAGTTGCGTAAGCGGTTATGCGGGAGTGCGGAGGTGGGATGGAGAGGAGGAAGACGTGGTTTGTGGATGCGGTCGGGGGGTTAAGCTGGTTGTTATGGTTTTGATAATTTTATTATTGCTGGTTCGCAGCTCAGATGGATAATTTCGGGGTAAGAAGTTTGGTCGAATTATATTTGAAGGGAAAACAAAATTGATCAAATTAGCTGATTTCTGGTTAAGATTTGGTTAACCACGTGCAATATTTAAGAAATTCGAATCTTTATTTTTTCATATTTCGACCTTGGGTCTCTGAAGCGCATTACGTTAAAAAATGACTTTAATTATTTTTTACATTACATAAATAATACAATTTTACTTGGCGGAATGTTTTCGGTGCACCGGGCTGATGCAAACTTCCAAATTCACTATAATTGTATGGGTGGTATGAAGAAATTCGAAAATTTCGTCAAAATTGTTTGTTATACAAGCCGTATGCATAAATCTTCGTTACCTAAAGCCTGATAAGTAATTTGTGTACTTAAAAAGACATAAGTGTATCTAAATGGGCGTGTTATAAGACCGTTATTACAAAATGGTGAACTTTGAGATAAAAACTGTGGCTGCCCGAAGGTTCACGTGGCCCAAACTATGTAAGCTCGGAAAAACGTAATTACGTAAGGTCCATTAGTTTGAAACAGAAGAAAAAACGTAGAAGTATTTCCCGATTACCAAAAAACTGGTCTTATCGACGCCCATCCCAAAAAACCTTAGAACAGTTCTGTTGCATAAGAATTATACATCGATTAACGGGTAGACGTAACAAAGTGATCATCGGTGACGAATTCAAAATTGTATGCAAATGGTTCTGCGTTTACATTGCCGGTGTTACAAAAATACATCTGGGTACCTGTTATCTTAGGTTATTATTGTTACACAAAGGAAAGTAAAAAACACACAACTAGCGATGCCATTGAATTTAATTATTTCTCGAGCGAGGCGAATGTTTTGAATTTTCCCATGAACTTATGCTACGGTTCTGTTAATGACAACATTAGTTATACCATCACACATACGAAATAAAGTTACATAAAATTAACATCATTAAGCCGTTTCCACTATGAACCAATTACCAAAACGTCGATGCAACAACGTCTTACAATAATTAATCCATATAACCCAAGCCATTAACCAACCACGAAACATATACCTCCACCAAAAATCATCAAACCCACATACACTTTACCTGACTCACCTCCGAAACTACCGCTCTGAACCTTAAAAAAAAAACACTCCCTAACTGTACACGCCGACAAAAACCCACGTCTCACGTACCCCAGCGGCGGCGGCACGCGTACACGACCCGTTGCGCAACGCAATATCGTAGCCGGAGGCTGTTTATAACACGCGCGCTTTTCCCGCGGAAGCGGACGTGTTCCGGTTTCCGGCGTGCAAAAGAGCGAACCCGATCGCGCGTTACGAGCTGCTACTGCTGGTGGTAGGTACCAGTTTCGGAGATACACTTGGATTATTGCCGAAGGTGAAGTGCAGGTGGAAAATGTTGCGATGCGCGCGCGTGTGTGTGCGTGTTTGTTTTGTTGTTAGCGGAATGTGTAGTAGGAGTTTAGTAGGCTTGATATGAAAGTTGCGTATATGTTTTAATTGCGTTTGAGTCTAGATCGAGGTGGTTTTAGGCGAGAGAAACGTATTACGAGATGGTTTATCCATATAAGCGGATTCTAAATTTACATAGGCATTTTATTTCAGGTATTATAAAAGGTTTGCATAATTTTATGAATTAGCGGAAGGAGACACTTAGGGGAAATTTACCGGATGTAATTCTGCAAGTTGAAGAACTCGCGAAAATTTTATAACCGTAGGAGTTTTTATGTTTGCTTTTCCGCTGGACTTTATAGATGTTGATTTTTCTCTTTTTACTTCCTTCTGGAAGAAACTTTTTGCTGGATTATGCAAAGTAGGGGCTTTGGCTTCTTTATTTATGTTGGTTTTAGCGCTATTGAGAAAATTGGACAGTAACTTTTTCAATGGTTCCGTTATACGATGTACGAAGTGAACGTTTGCGTGATGTTTGAACTATTTGAAAGTATACTTTAAACTCGCGAAACGAAAATGTTCGAAATTAAAAACTCTATATAAGAGAATTTTCAAGGTTAAGTGCCTCTCCGCTTTGATCTACCATGATCATATTGAAAATTTTATCTATACTAGCCAAATCCATGCACGCTCTATGTACTTTTTTATTAAACACACTAAGAATAATTTATTCCTTATAAGCTGGAAATCTGTTTTTTTTTTTAATTTTGATGCATCTTTAATAATTGATATAATACTGAAGTACGTTTACTCTTAACGAATACAAAATTTTGATGCTAGAAACTATAAGCTTATTCGAATATTTTTGCTTTTTTTTGTGAAGTATTAAATAAAGAATAAAATCTGAACATAATATTAACACAATTTATTTTAATATTAACACAATCGTATTGTGTTTTTGAAATAATTTTCTACTTCTGGCCATCACTTTAACAAATAATTAAAACATGTTATTTATTTTTTTAAACTACAACCAACATTAATTTGATTATTATTTATTTTATTCCAATAAATAATACCTAATTATCAATAAAAATGCATATTTAATTTTAAATTCTTGCTCCTTTTATCCAAGAGCCAATCACAGATCAAATCTATAGAGGCTTCACTTCATCCGGTCATCACTTTTTTAAGAAGAGATTAATCTCGTACATATAACTTTTTTTTACGAAACCAAAAACCAATCTGTGTCTTCCTTATCCTGAACATTCATCAATACAGCGCGAATTCCCGCGACTTCATCCACAACAACGTCCACGACGCGCTGCACGCACTGCGGTTTAGAAATTCGCCTCGCACACCGTAGACCACATTACACAATGTCGACTTCAACTCCCAACACTTTTTCCTCTTATTCGGCCGACTAATTATACCCGGTCGCGCGCGTGCGGGCAGCACCGGCAGCGCTTCCGCGATGATTTTAATATTTCGCGCGGCGGGCGGCCGGAACGCGTCCGGTCTGCGCGCGCGCTTGCGCTCTTTACGATTGGTTTTCTTATTTTATTTTATTTTTTTTCGTTCTCGTTGACCGCGGAAATGAGGTGGTTTACGGGGGGTCGAGTGCTGGACGTTGAACCGCGGGAGCTGCAGTAATTTATTAAGTTTTATTGTCGTTTTAATTGAATTTTAGGCTTGAATTGTGAAAGGAGAAATGGCTTGAGCGTGAAAAATTTGACGTTTTATTGCGCTGTAGTTTAATTGCCAATGGGGAAATGATGGGATTTATGGTTAAGGGGGATTTCGTGCTGATCAATCGTTGTGAAATGATTTTTAAGGTTTGAAAAAATGTTTTGTGAATTATTAATGTTATTAATAGGAAGAGTGTAGTATGATAAAAAAGACTTATAATTAAATTACAATTTAATATATCATTTTGTACAGAAAATTAATAAGCTATATATTCAAAGGTAGTAATAATGTATATAAAGTCATTTATATGGAATGAATGATATCCCATTTTCCAAATAAAATGGTTTTTATATTTAAATTTTTTTTTTCATGTTTTAATGTTTAAAAATCCAAAATTTAATTATAAATTCAACATGTGAAATTGTCAAACTTTATTCATAATTATGGAACATAAGAGGAACTCATTCTTAATTAACTTAAAATTTGCAAAGTGAAATTATGCTATTTTAAAGGAAACCCTCAAAAATGCCAATTTTTCACATACTATCTACTTGGTCATCCCTAAAGTCTACGAAAATTTGTAACGAACCGTTGCACCCATATCCTTACAACCAATGAAAAATCTACAGCAAACCATAAATTAATTCAATTATCATCACACGTATTTATAAATAAGTCGTTTTCAGACACGCAATGAAAAAAAAAAGAAAGACACCAGTCAATGCAACGCTCTAAAAATACTCGCGCAAGAGAAGGCAATCAAAAACTGCACTCCCAACCAGGTTACATCGATAAAACCCCTCGTTTCCCTCGCATTCTTTTAAAACGCATCGCGCGCGCACATATATACACTCACTTTTTTTTTACGAACCAATACACTTGTTACATAAAACCCAAGCGACCTTACATATACACGCCGGGCGGCAATTTTTTCGCGATTTTCTCTTTCGCGCTGGCGGCGCCTATTACCTTTATAAAAGGCGCCCCGACATATAACGATTGCGCAACGCGTAAATATCGCCAAGCCACGTGTCTTATACGTATTATGAAACGTTACGAAAACGTTGCGCGCGTGCTCGCTTATAATTCCTATAAAAAGAAATGTATTCATCGACGCGATGGGCCATCGAAATTCCAGAAGCAAAAACGAAAGAACGAAACCCGTCTATATGATCTTCGCAGCCAAGACGAGGCGCACCACTGTGCCACTTTTCGGCTAGCGCTATTATCATACAATTCGAATTTTATCGCGGAACAATGATGCAGATAAAAGGAGAAAAAGAAACAACAACCGCGTCGTCGCGGTCGTACCGCGGGAATTCGGAATACGCGGTATAACCCGGCCTTGTCCCCGTTTTCCTCTTGTCTCTCTCTCTTTCTCGTTAACGATTTGAGATGTCGTAACCTCGCGACGGCAGCTCAAAAAAAAAAAAAAAAGCTGCGGCTGCTAACGATGAGCCGTGAATAAATTATTCGATTTCGAGCGCTCGTGTATATGTATATATATATCTATATGTACGAATTCACTCCCATTTGGTTATCGGATGTCTCATCGGCTGATTGGATTGGGCCTGCCTGCAGTATATAGTGTATATGTGGGTTGGCGCGCGCGCGAGAAAGAGAGAGATTGAAAGAGGCGCGCGGTGGTAATTTTCGTGCGTATGGGCTGCATGTGATAATCTGTCATGTTTATGAATTGGGATTGGCGATTGAATCGTTTCTAATTCTAATCTATCGGTATTTTAAATGCTATGTTGGGTTATTGAATTTAGTTCATGTGTCAAAATGATTAATCCCTTTAAATATTTACTTATTGACGCAGTTATGATTTATCTATATCATATGATTGATTGAAAACAATTAAAACTTTAGAAGTTAATTATAAAAAAGTAGGTAAATGAAATTTTGTGAATTAAAAATATGTAACCTTAATCTATGCCCTACATTATTTGTTAGAATTATAATTTACTGTAAGATGCTTTTCCTCATAATGCAAAATCATTCCGGTAATACCAAAGCTGGATTGAAAAAAGTGGGTATCTTTCCAATCGGTGGAAAATTCAATTATCCCAAGTGCATTCTCGCGAGCCAAGCCAACGAATTTGAATTTCCTTTCAATGAGTAATAGGATCATATTAAGTTCTGAAGAAATGAAACCAATACAGAACCTATTAGACTCTCTGACTAACTTTTGATTGATAAGAAAAGACCATTTCAATTTCACTTTTTCACTCGTGTATTCTCATATATTATTCATTCATGAAAATTAATTTACATTTCTTTTTAATATATTAAAACCTTAATTCATTTGAAGAATCACTTCCCATCGGATACGTATACGTTTGTTATTCATATTTTTAATGCAAGAAAATACTCCTCGCATTACAGATTATGCATTAGAAAGTCATCATTCCATTAAGAATCAAATCATTCTTACAATGCACCTTCTTCAATCACTCTAATAATTCTATTGGAAAATTTGTCGAATAACTAAAAGAACGCTTTTTTTCTTCTCATTGCAGAATATGCATCGACCAGGCAGCGGACATGGAGCGTCAGATGCGCTCGATGCAGCTCGACATGGACAACCTGCAGCGTCAGCTGCAGTCGGCGACGATGGACCGGGAGACCGCGATCCAGGAGAACCGTCGCCTCGCCGACGACCTCGCCGCAGTCAGCTGCGAGGTGCGGAATCTATACAAAGACCTCGAGGCTTCGAAGGCCGAGGCGCACGATCTGAAGAGGCAGCTGCAAACGTATGTGTCCGAGGTGCGGAGGGCCGAGGATCTGTTGAGTCAGAAGGTATGGAGTTAAACAAATTTTAAAACATCAATTTTGGTATCATTTGCAGTATTATATGCGAATTTTCAAAGAGTAGTGACGGCCAATTTTGGTATCTAATTTTCAATGTAAACCATTTATGCATCGTAGATATCGTTCTAAACTTCACATCATTCAACATTACTTAATACATTTTTTTATCAATTTTCCTAAAAGATTATATATAATGTTATATGAGATTATAACTAGAATAATACATTATAAATTCATGACACCAAGAAATATTGTTTTCAAGTTTCGCGAACTGACGTAATTGTTTTTGTCGACTGCAGCTATTTCTACAATTTCCCATACTTTTTATTATAAAATAAGATAATTTATGATTTGGTTCCGATAAATTTTATTATTTTATAATTTAAAAAGAGAATTCAGTTTTTAAATAGATTCTAACGATTGAATTTTTTTTTTTTACAACTTAGTCCCAGAAATATTCGAGATCTCAAGATTTTTTTTACTTAAAATTATTCATTTAATAAAATACGAAAAAAGCATCATTTTATTATTTAAGATAAAATAGTATAATGAGAACTATCATTTTAACATTATACTTGAATTTACAAAAAAAAAAATAATATTCTTAGAACACTAAATTATAGTACTACAAACGATTATCAAATTTTTCCCATACAATTTTTCATCATTGAACAAACTGTTCAAAAATCACCTTGTACACTCTAACATCTTCAATAAAAGAAATATCATCAAACTAACACAAGCCATAAACAACACTTTAAACGTCGCGACTAATAACAGACCCCCCGCAGATATACCTGAAAGGAAAAAAAGCCAAGCACTTCACTCCCCGTATATAAAAATCGCCCACGACTATAATACTTTCCCCTCTTATCTAACCGCAAAATTCCATCGTCCTCTCTGCATGCCTCAGGAGAACGAGCGCACGGAGATGCTGAGCCACTTCAGGGACCTGAGCCTGGAGGCGACCGTGCTCGAGAACAACAACCACAGCCTGGAGAGCGAGCTCACGGATACGCGCAGCGCCCTGCACGCCAGCCGCGATCAGCTCATGGACCTCGAGCGCCAGCTCTCCGACAAGGAGTCCCTGATACGCGGATACGAGAGCCAGGTACGGGCGCATTGACTTTCTTTATGAGTTTCGATAGGCGAGAGAGAGAGAGAGGCTTTCTATATAGTTGTGTTATCGATGAGAGGAAGAGGAGGAAGGAATTTCTTTGGTATTGTTGAGGACGAGAGATATAGGTGTGTCAGGTGATGACTGAATTTGGAGATCCTTTGTTTGGGGAAGGAGAGAGATGGATGAGGTTAATTCGATGAAGAAGGTTGATAGGCGGGTTTTTTCTTCTTTTTGTTAGGAGTTGATGGGTGTTGCTACGGGCATTTTTCAGACATTATTGTTATTTTTAAATTTCATTTGTTGTTTTACTTTAGCTGACTCGATGTCTTTATTATAGGCAATCGAATAAAATCAAATCGTAAAATTAAAATCGTATGAAGTAGTGATTGTCTACAGCACGAGCTATGTTTATTTATTTTATAGTTTATTAAGTCGTCTAATCTTTTTAATCAAAGATCGAAAGTAAGTATCGAAAAATACAGGATCGGCGTTAAATGTAAGATCCTACATAGAATCTAGTAACGATTTACAAATATTAAATAGGAAATTAAGTCAATATAAAGTGTTTAGAAATCAAATTTTTTCGATAAAATAGGGTAAGCAGGACTAGGGCAAAATCGGGTACCTTATTTTTTAATATGGGCGCTACTATTTTTCTGAAATTTTACGTAACACCTATACGGTTTATGAACTCGTTAATATTTACAGTATCTTATAGTTGTTTTTTACATATATAAATAAAAAAAATTTTAATCAACGCGAAATTAATATATGTGAATTATTAAAAGTGAAAAATAGGTCTAATAAAAGAATCATTTTGGTAAGTATTGTTGTTAATTAATAATTAATTAATTATTATCAATGAATAAATAATCATTAGTAGTAAAAGTAGAATTTACCATTTCACACATTACCGTACTATCAAAATTTTCTTTTTATTTATGCCCTGAGGCAAAAAAGGTACTTGCATTTTGTCCAGTATTTAATTTGATGTCTTTTCTATGAGAATATTAGCATTTGAGTAATCTATTATTAACATATGTAAGTTATTAATCTAAAAATATATTCAGCAAAACTAAAAAACATTATTTTTTTTTTGTATAGGTAGGAAAATGCCTCAAAATTATAAAAGAAAAGTGATAGCAGCAAAGCTGTCCGGAAAAGGAGATGATTGCGGCTATCGAGGATCCAATTGAAAATCTATATTGTAATAAAATTTATACTTAATTAAGTACTTTATACGTAAAAATGAGGATAAAGTGACTAGTCAAAGTTTTCGTCTTATTGCATTAGATGGTAGGCACGGATAAGACCAGAAGAATTTTTTTATACTTGTTATATTTAGAAAATAAGTGTTGTTGTTTGTCTCTGTATAACTTAAGAATCTAATGTGTATCGCTGATTGATTTCTATGTTTAATAAGCAATAAACATTCAATATTTGTATATGACTTTTATGTTTTTATTTTGATAATACGTTTTAAAAAAAAAAAAAAACTACCTGATTTCGCCCCAGTCTCCTTTTGCTACATATAAAAATGGTCTTTTAAGAATTTTTCTATAATAATATTCTCTATTCAGTACCTTTTCTAAGTATCTAAATTCCCTTTTTTTAACCTTTCCCCCTAGACCATCGTGAAAAACTTCTTCGACTCAACATTCACATTCCCTCTATACTTCAAAAACTCTTTCTCTCCAATTCCAGATCACCGAGCTCACAACGAACGTCGCCAGCCTGGAGATCCAGGTGCAAACGGCGCAAGAGCAGCGTATGCGCGCCGAGGACGACCTGCGCACTGTGCGCGACCTCTGCATGACGCTCGAGCAGCAGAAGGAGTGCCTGTCGAAGCGTCTCGATGAGAATATTCACCTCAAGACCGAGGTAGATATATATGCACAATGCACGCGTTATCGTGTATGCTAACGTCCTTGACGATCGCGCCGTGGTAAAGTAGAGCCGTGCGGAGTAGATGTCAGTAGTGGCCAGGCGCCGGTTTCAGAAGGGGGAATTCTACTTTACCATTTTGACACGCGATAATGATAAGTTTAAAATTTAATATTCAATGTTTGTGAATATATCGTTGTTTACTGGCAACAGGTTAGATATTCATTTTTTTACATTTTACTAGGTTATTTGTCCCTTGTCAAAGCTACATCTAAATGTATCTAATCATCGCTACTTACATAAATTAAAATTTCAAACAAAACAATGATCCGCAGTACGAGTTCGAGCTCCAGCGCTACAAATCGGAACAGGGAATCTTTCAAGATCAGATGAACAAGGATCACATCAGCATCGACCGGCTGGAAAAGATGCTCGAGGACGCGCGCAGGGAGACGATGACCGCGCAGTCCAACAGCCGCGAGCTGCAGCACGAGGTCGCGAGGCTGAAGTGCAAGATTTCCGATCTTCAAAACAAGCTGTAAATTCTTCTTTTTTTTCATATTCAAGTGAATTTTTTATACTTTGTGATGATTAATTCGTTTGTTTTTTTTTATATATTAGATCGACGGAGACAAGCGAGCTGCGAAAGTACCAGACCCAGGCGGCCGAGTACAGCAAGCAGATAAGCGAGCTCCACCGGCAGGTCACCAATGAGAGGTTCGAGCGCGCGAGAATACAAGAGGAAAACCAAAGGTAAGTAGTTAATTCGTAGTTTTTTCAGCCTATTCTGACTTTTTACCGTATCAAAATTCAACCGTACCGTCAATATTCTCCACGTACATTCAATTACTCTGAAGTAACCGTACCGTAGCGTGTCTTAACAGTGACTGCCGTGAAAAGCGAGAGAACGCCTGTCAGAAGCGCCAACAACCGAAGGGTTGCCAGTGCGGATCGGAGCGATCGTCCGGCATCGCTGAGTGGAACCAGCAGTCGAACAGGTAGACTAGACGTCAGAAATCGACGACGGATGGTTTCTATAAGCGACCTGTAGACTACCGCGGTTCTCCTTATCAAATAAATTAAAAAAAAAAAAAAGAATGAAATTTTGTTAAAGAATTAATGTAAAGTGTATATTTCTTGATTATCTGCTTGCAGGTCACTTAACTCATCACCCGACAGTTATAACGTCGACTTGAACGTTATCATATAAACGCACGATAGCCATAGCGTAATTAACTTCTAACGCACATTCGTTGCACCGTCCAGATACAGCAGAGCTCTCGTCCCGAAAAAGCGTGCAGCGCAACTACAATCCGACAACGATGACGGCAAGGTATCCTGCACCTCGTGCGCCTGCAGCAGCGACAGCAACAAGATGCGCGTCATCGAGATACCCGACGACGACCATTGCTGCACTGCAAGAAAGACCAAAGATAGTGCGGGCAAGTACTGCGGTCAGAGGCAGTTGATGATGCGTCGAAAGAGTTCGAATATACAGGCCATTAACAGCGTGTGTTTATGCTTGGGTAAAATGAGAATAGGCGACATCATGGCGAGTGCCAAAGAGGGAAAGTGTAGCAAGCAGCAGCTGGACCTGCAGAACGAGCTGCTGAAGAAGGTGCTGAAGGCGAAGACGCCGTCGAGCTCGGGTGTGTCATCGTATGACGATCCGTTGCGGTGCTGTCGCTGCGGGGGAAAGAAGAAGCCGAAGCAGAGCTACGTCAGGAGCGAAAGTTCCTCGTGGATCATGGAGACGATGAATCTCATGAACAGGATGCTCGAGGAGAGGAGGAGAGCGCGTGATAAGTATGCAAGTGGGAAGCCCAAAGTTAACGAGGTGCCGGTGAAGACGGACGAGGGGAATCAGGCTGTGGAGATGCCGAAGATCAAGATGGACGACGAGAGTAATACGCTGAAGGCCAAGCAGCAGAGCATCAAGTACTCGCTGATCGAGACGTCGACGCATTCCACGCAAACGCTTGAGAGTATTATCACAATTTCTGATGTATCAAAGCCGCATTTGCTGAAGATTCTCGCGGAGATCCAGCAGTACGCCAAGAGTATCGAGGATTACTTTTACAGGATAAACGAGTCGATGAAGCGTAGCCGAATTTCGAACGTGCAGCACAATGTTAGCTTTAAAAATGTTGAGAGGGACGGGAACGTTCATGATATTCAAAACGTACAAAGTAAAGTGCCTTCACAGAATGTACAAAGTACTTTGCATCCCCAGGGTGTTCAGATCGTAAAAACCACCGAAAGTGGCCAAAATTTGCAAGGTTTACAGGATATTCAGGACTCTTCGAGCTTCAAAGAGGATCAAAGGACCCAAGAAACTCATGATACTGTTCAGAATATCAGTCAAACTCCAAAAGCCGAGAACGACCCGCGAGACAACATTTTAAACTTAACTCAAGCCTTAGCAGCTTTCCAAGGACGCGAAGACGAAGAAATCCCGTCACCCCCGGAGCTATCTCCATCCATCGACACATCTTTACCGAGCTTGCCAAACATTTCGCCACCCGCGGAATTTGAAGCAAGCGACAACACGAGCGTCTCCGACGACTTTGACGTCTCAGATCTGGACCATGCACCGCCATTCATCTCGACGCCACGCGATAGTGAAACTCTCGCTGACTCCAAAGCTGAATCTACAGACCCACTAAACCGGCCTCTAAGGGACGGTGACGTCGATTCTACGGAACATCTAGCCATATCCGAAGCGCAGAAGGAATTGCTAAAAAGGCACCTGCAAGACAGCGACGTAGATTCGACCGAGTACACACCGCTGCCGAAGCAGCTGGACAGGAGGCAAGCGGTTGTGTACGACGAGTCACTTGTGGAGCAGGTTGACGAGGTCGCCGCCGACATGGAGACCATCCAGCAGAAGATCGAGCGACTGCGCAGAGACATTTTCTCCGATTACAAGGAGAACTCGCATAGCCGTGACAGAACTAGGGAGAGGCAATGACGCTAGTTATCAAAATTCGGGTGCTGTAGTGGCGTTTTTTTAGTATAAATTGTCTGCACAATTTGTGTTGTATAAAGTCTTCTATTTGGAGAGAACTTTTGTTTGTTTTTTTTTTCGTCGACATATAGGAAAATTGTATATTTTTGTAATTAATTCTTTAATAAAGGGGTCTATTACGAAAAGAAGCAATATATGCTTACTACGAATTTCTAATGTTTATATTTGTTGAATGAATATTGTATAAGAGATGATTTGTGGAAAACGTTTCCACTAAAAGAAAAATACTTCCAATTTTAAACAAATTAGTTGAAATCAAATTTTATGAAATTAACTTTGGCCTTAAACATCAACATAGTTTCTTTAGATTTCTAAATGCTTTTAATATAAGAACCATATCATAATGAAAGTACTTTTAATTTATTTATTTAAAGATTAAGAATTTCAAGTTAAGTTACTTACTTTATAAATTCTGGTACTGTTTCTATAAAAAGCAACTTAAGGCGATGCGAGGCCCCACAGTTACCGACGATTGCAGGGACCCATTTTTCTCACAAAATTTTGAATTTTGACAAAATCTCGTAAAAATTTGATAGTATAACGTACCAGAGCGATATTTTCTTAAAATTTAAAATTGAATGAGAAAAACGGATCCCTGCAATCAACGGTAACGGGTGGCACTCACATCGCCTTAAGGAAACATTGCATCAACATTTTAGAACGACCAATTATCTGTCGAAAATGATTAAAAACTGTCAAACTAAGATAATGAGGCATGCAAACTCATAATTATATTGATTAACTTTGTATAAATTAAATAAAATTTTTTAAAATCATGAAAATTTTTCAATTTTTAAAGTTACCACTATTTTTTAATATTCTACACTTTCATATTTTTATATAAAATACATGATTGAGATCCGCGTATAATTCAAAGTTGATCTTGGCTCCATGACTTGTTAGTTTATTTCTTGGTACATATTTTATACTTACAAAAACGTTTAATTTTTAATGTTCGTTTTAATAGAAGATCGTTTTTTTATTTTTATATAATACAAAGAAATTTAATTGTCGGTTAATCTGATCCGATTCGTTTGCACATTTGTCACAACGACTTTTAGTTTTCATTAATCTACCATTGCGTCGACTTCTAGAGAAAAAATTTACATCGCTTTTTAATTTTCACATTGCAAATGAAATACAGATATTATTTACAATTATGTGTTTTATGCATGTGCTTTCATTTTTTTCTCCTTTATAATAATGAAGTCTTACAATTAATCCTTTTTACAAAGTTATTACATTCTCACTTTTACTCACACTTTAACTCATTCAACTCGATCCGATTCGCTTCATACTACTCCTTCGAGACCTAAGATAAAAAAACGATAATTACATAAATGCAATAATGTGTCATTTTTGTGTAAACAGAATCGTGTCAACTAGAAAAAAAAATCCATCAAAAATTCTTAATCATATCTACTTTATATAAAAGTTTTGTAATATACTTCATTGAAAACAATAAAATTTACTTTAATGTAAATCAATTTCGCGCACCATTTTATGGTTATTCGAAGTCATCCAAAAGTAATATAAGAAAAGTGATTGAAGCTATAAACACAAGAGTTCGGAACCGTTTATAAACTAAATCGAGTGGATAATGGAAATCCAAAGGATATACTTCTCTTTTTTGGATTCTATGGTAAATCGCAAAGATTATATTAAAATAATAAAAACAAAAAGAGAGACGATGGTATAGCCATGTAATTGCAACATGCAATTCAGTAAGCAGGAAATTATACACTTTCTAAAAAATACAATCAATAAAAAGGCTTTCCTTTAAGTCTGATCTTTCTGCAGCTTATGAAAAAAGAAGAGAACAAAAAGTACAGAGAAAAACATAGTTCATACACAATAACATTAATTCATTATAATTAAACTATAACGTTCGTAAAGTATTTTTACCACTGCGTCCGTTTTTTCTCGTCTTTGTCTTTTTTGTACACACTAAAAAGATTTTTTTCGCTTCATTGAGAAAATAAATATTAATATTAAATCTGAAATATTATCTCGTTTCTTCATTATTTTGTTTTATCACTGTGTCCATTAATTAATCAACGTCTAAAGTTTCACACTGTCATCAATTTCTTGATTTACGATTTCGTCCTCACTCACAAGCCACATGTCCCTCTTCTTCCAACCATTCCACTATTTAGTTTATACAATCCATATGTGCTAGATTATTGGCAAATTGGCTTGCCTAGTAAGTTTATAGGCCTCTTTTTTAACTGCGCGCAAGTTTTCTTAAAAACCTTGTTTTCGTTTTTCCTGTGTTTCATTTTTATATTTTTCCCTTAACGATTATGGAACATTGTTGTAAACTAACAAAATCCGCCACTACTCTCTTCTTTTCTCTGTCGATTTGTTGCGTCCACTAAGATTCTGCGCCTTCCGCAATGAGAGCTTACGTTATTTGGGCTCGCACATATAGGTGTCCACAATAGAATCTATGTTGATCGCTGCTCGAGTTTAAGTGATGAAGTTGGTTCTCCCTTGGAGGCCCGTTCAAGAGGTCACCTATGACCACTGCTACTCTGATCGTTCATGTCGTAGAGGACTTGTGCGATTGTTCTAGACGATTCGACGTTGCTCAGTGCCACGCCGGCCAAGTGCGGCTCATATGCTCGAAGATGTCTGCAAATATAATAAAAACCAAGTTTTTTTATGAATACTTGTGACTTATTGAAAGTTTTTAATCGAGTTAAACAAATATACAAATAAATAAAAGATACACACCTCCTACCATGCGCAGAATATATGACTAGGTTTCTCAGAATAAGAGCTGCGGTCAAGCGAATACTTTTCGTAACAGGCCCTTCATTATCATCCTGTAAATAAAGAAATAGGGATGAATCAGATATTGTCAAAACAGTTGCTATGATAGATTACTTTATTTATCGATGCAATTATAATGAATATTATAAAATGATTTTTGCAAATGAATGAAACCTCATTTGTGATACAATTGAATTCGTGTCAGACACAAAGCAACGGTTTGATGTAAAATAAACACTATAAAAAAAGCGAATTCGTGCAAACATTGTGTGAAAATAAATATAGCTAATACGGTCTATGTGCATTAGTTACAAAAGCATGCTATACACGTAAATGGTGATTGAACAATGAATACGACTTTACGAATGATTCTTGATTAGAGACGTAATAAATTGAGTTATCGGACGTTTTTAAAAACAAATTGAATAAATAAATACGCGTATGTGGATCAATTATGATACATAAACTAAGACAATTATGTCTTGCATTAAGCACTAGGGTTATATAACGGTAGGAAAAATCATGCTAAGGAAAAGATGTGAAAGAACCAAATACTCTATTATACTATTTTATATGTTAAATTAATATTCAATGAAAATATATTTTTTATATCAAAGTTCCTATAGTCAATTACTAAAACTATAAAAATATATTTATAAATTTGATTGATTTAAACCAGTATTTAAACCTAACAATATACGACACGTAAAGTAACTTTCACATCTCAGCTTGGAACAAGGGACAAGACAAATAAATCATCGAAAGCGAAAAATAAACACGTGTATGGCAGGGAACACATGAACTTCTGTGTCTAAATGCGAGGCGAGGCAACTTGTTTGTTGTTGCTTTTGCTTCTTGTTATATATCGATTTGTTCTTTTGTGTCTTTCTAACTCGTCGTTACCTGTTCCGGCGGAGGATTTTGCCCGGGTCTGGGGGAAGAGGAGCTAGTGTTGGCCGCAGCCGGCTTCGATGGCCTTTGCTGCTTTGCCGAGGAGAACAAGAAATTATTCGATCGTTAGGTCATTAGAAGATATTTTTTTTCTTATTCTTGTATATTGCGCATTTAAAGACTTCAATGACTTTATTTGTAACTGTTATCTTTTTTATAATATCTCTCATTCGCGCCTAATCGAAGAAGAGAATTTCTTTCTAGGTCTTCCGCTCGTTAGAAAATTCATTTTGAAAACAATACTTAAAGTCAATCAGCTACAGTAACGATAGTTAATATTCTTTTCAAGTTTACTCATCATTTTTGCAAATCTCTTATCTTATTTGTAAATTGTTTTCAGAAAAATTTTCTAAAAAAAAAAAAAAAAAAAAAAAAAAGATATAGCCTCATTGAAAACTCACCATCAATTCCTTGGGATTGACAAATTCTAAAGCATGCCTTTTTATGGCCTGGAACGCGGCATTAGGCGAATAGCATGGATGATGTCCTGATGGCACAGGGGCCGTCGTCGTTGTGATTTCCGTTTTGCCCGATAAAGTTAGCTGTTTCCTTCTCACTATCATCACCTAAAAAGCACACACACACACACGGTCGCATAATGTAAATTAACTCATTTGCAATGGAAATAAAGTATGTTTTATCTAACAAAGTGGATTTTTTGAACTTACATCTTCGCAACAGTGTCTATCGAACAAGTGCGTCATCAGAGAAAATCTTCTTCGCTTCATGGCGTCGCAACTCGCCCAAAGACAAAGAGACTCCTCGTTTCCGGTAGGACAGTGGGCCTCGCAGACGTGTAGATAGACTTTGCGTGGGGTTTTGAATTGCCTGAAAGTTGAACCAATTAGCAACTATAGCACACTACCTACTATTTTATAAAAGAGTTTCTATGTAAAAGAAACTTACTTCAAGCAACCTCTCCATTCGCAAAGGAACGCGTGGGGATCGAGCTTGATGGTGATGGTTTTTGGAGCATTGCTATTAGTGACGGTCGTGGGCGTGGCCGTTATTGTCTTCGTCGTGCTCGTCGTCGTAGCCGTCTCCTGCTGGCTCGTCGACGGCTTGCTTCCCGCGTTATTGCCGCCGGCTGCAGCAGCACCGCTGCTGTCACTCACAGTTTCGGTCGACGTTGACGTGGTCACGCTCTTGGCGTCCTTTGCTTCTTTGGCGACCGGTGCCGGCGACGGCGGTGCCGATAGTTGAGGTTTCACCGACGCAGACACGATCTGCAGTGGCTGCTGTTGTATCGTAGCTGCCTGGTGGGGAGTTGTAGGTCTGGTCGGTGGCGGCGTCGAGGCAGGCGTAGGGGTAACGACGCGCGAGGGCAATGAGCTCGTGGCCACCATCGCCTGCTGGGTCTGCACCACCGTAACCGTGTTTCCACTCGTCTGCGTTTGCAGGAGCTGTGGTTGCGATTGAATTGGCTGTGACTGCGATTGTACTTGCTGTTGTTGCTGCTGTATTTGTTGCTGTTGCTGATGTTGTTGCTGCTGCTGTTGCTGCTGCTGTTGCTGCTGCTGTTGTTGTTGCTGCTGTTGCGCTTGTTGTTGAATCTGCTGAGCTACAGCACTATTCACAACTATAGTGCCCGACGTAGGCACTAGAGGCGGTGGAATGCTACCCATCGCTGGGCTTTGCAGCATCGGCCTTGGAACCTGCGTGACGACGACCTGCTGTCCCTGCGGCGTCATGGCGACCATTTTCTGCGCCTGCGGTTGTGCGGCAGCTTGGGGTTGCAGTATAATGATCGTCTTCGTGTTGGTGCCTTGCTGTTGTGCCACTAGCACTGTCTGTGCCTGTCCCTGTACCAGTGCCGTCTGAGGTTGGGCGAGCACATAGTTCTGGCCAGGTACACCACCAGAGATAACGTAGTGTGTCTGGCCGCCTGGGCCCTGTTGCACCTGCAAAACTTGGGGCTGCAGCTGATGCTGCGCCGGCGCCTGGCGGCTTTTTATCGTCGGGATCGTAACGATTTGGTTATTCGATTGGATGGTGCGCTGCACGACGATCTGCTGTGGCGCTGCCATGATGAGACCTTGTTGCAGCTGTTGCTGCAGCTGCTGCTGCGTTATGGCGATCTGGTGGGTTTGCTGATGCTGCTGGAGTTGGATCTGCGCCTGAGCTTGAGCTTGTGCCTGAGCCTGGGCTTGTGCATGTGCTTGCGCCTGAGCCTGTGCTTGCGCTTGAGCTTGTGCCTGCGCTTGGGCTTGTGCTTGGGCTTGCGCTTGGACATGTTGCTGGATCTGCTGCTGTTGCTCTTGGGTTAGGACTATTTGGTTTGTGCCTACTTGATTCACAGCGACAACCGGCATTTGAGGCTCTACCTTCACGGCTTCCGTCTTAACGACCGGCTTAGTCTCTTCCTTAACGGGGACGGGTTCTTCCAAATCTGTCTCGTCTTCGATAATATCGGCAGCCAAAGCGGCGTAAAGATTCGCAGCTGTCGACGATACCGTGACTTTCTCCTCCTTTTCTTCGTCTTCGGATTTCACACTTGACACTGTCGTCGAGTCAACTACGGCTGGATCGGGCGAGCTCGTGCCGTTGGAATACTTGGTCTTCTTCTCGTCGACCGTTTCTTCGGGCTCGTTCATGCTGGAGCTGCGCTTGACACATATTCGCGCAGGCGCCTCGATGAGCGCGTCCTCCGAGACCTCTGCCTTGATCTTCGCGTCGCTTGGAGATTCCTTCAGCACTTTCTTTATGTGATTCTCGACGAGATCCTTTTTGCCCAATACTCCATTGATAACTACCTCCTTTTCGACCTTACGCTCGAGCAGATCAGCTAGCATCATGCTCTGAAGTGGTTTTTCTTTTGAGCCGAGACTTGACGAGTCCTTGGACGAGCCGTCATCCTGGGCGTCGATGTCAATGTTGCTCGGCGCGCCGTTCAGCAGGATACCCTCGAAGCTCGTTAGGGAGTTCTCCTCCTCGGCACCGACACCTGAGCAGTCGCGACTGCCACCAATGCCACTGGATGAGGCGAGGGAGTTATTCGTTGAATCCGAATCCTCCGCCACTGGTGTGACGACGTTTCGATGTTGGTTAGCTTTGTTTGCGATTGCCGTCGTCGTGGCGATTTGCTGAGCAGGTCGAACTATTCGCACGATATGGTTTGGTGTTTCGCTGGTCGCCGGACTTGTGATGCTCGCGACGGCTAATTGAGTCTGCTGGTTGGAAGTCAAGTGTTCGTTGTCCGTCTCCATACTATCAGTCTGCTCAAGGAATCGTTTTAAAATTATAGTCTGATTAATGGTCATTGATTATTTATAACAGTGTAATGGATTCCTTCACATACCTTCTCGCAATTGTTGGTGACAATGACTTTAGCTCCGTTGACCCTTTGCACCTTCTTGACCGTAACGATGGTCTTAGGCTTGGCATTGGAGATGATTTTGATAGGCGTCAGGGACTGCGTGCCACCTGTCAATTGCTGTTGGAGACGTTGCTGTTGTTGCTGTTGCCGTTGAGCAACCTGAATGATGGTAACGTGATTCTTTAGTTTCGATTTTTTTATATAGAACTTTAATATTTACTTTAAAGAAACAAATTTTTTTTTCGTTGATCTTTTTATTCATGCTACTGTTAGTTATCACTCTAACAATTATATCAGTGCCATTTTTATTATGGAATCCGTTATATTAAAATGTTTATACCACTCTAACCTCAAAATCATAACTTTAATATGATTATTCGGCTCTCGTGGTATAAAATACTGTACGACACTGGTGCGTAAGGTAATTTTTACCGCATTCGACTTTTCTCACTCGCTTCGCTCGTGCGAAAAATGTTTCATACGGTAAATAATCACCTTCCACACCCGTATCGTAGTATACTATTAGTTTTAAGGAGCATGAAAATAAACATGTACTTCATTAGACATTGAACTTTCAAAACTCCTTCAAACAGTTATTTTTTTAACCAATATCTCGTTTACAGAAATTAATTGTAAATAAGTACTACCAATAATAAACACTAAATACAACAACAAAAATTAAATATGCAGAACAAAAGTAAATAAAAAATCTACAATCACTTAAACAAAAAAATGTTCAACTTTTACAATATCAAACCATGCTTCTACAACTTACAACAAAACAAAACAATCAGATGCAGTACAAATAAAACAAATTAAAAATCAAATCAAATAAATTAAACGAGCTCACTGTTTAAATACCATTTTCTTGTATGATGATTTTTCAAAAATATAAGGGTATATTCTTTTGGTGAACATTACTGGTACACTTTGGCTATTTCAAATTAAATGAGTAAAGCCACTTAAAATGAATATTTTTCATGACAAAATTAATTACTTCAATATAGCTGTTTTAATCATATGTTTTAATCAGTATTTCAAATTCCTTGTATTAGGATTAATATTATATACTGTATTATAATTGATGTATGTATAAAATTTAGAACATATTCATACCTCCATAAGCTTTCAAAATAAATTAAAAAATAATAGAAATAATAAAACTATCCAAACACCTTTGAGAAAAGCTAAAAGACTTAAATGAATGAATAAATGTAGGAATACTAAATACTATACAAAAGTTTTAATGTGTAGAGTATTGCTAGGGAATGTGAAAATAAAATAATAATTCAGAAAATATATTTACTACAAATTTTCGAACTTCAATGAAAATATTAAGGTAAAAAGGAAAATTCTATCGACTTTGAATATTAAGAAACTGAAAAGAGTCCATATGTATATAATACAAAAGCGAGCGGTTAATCTATACAAACACAACGACAAGTACCTGATTGGCGGTTAATAGCTGGTTGGCACTGATGCTGGACACGACACCAGTAGCATTTGTTACTACCGGTACAGCGGACACACAAGGGGAAGAAGTCGTGGCGACGGCTGTAGTTTGCATGCACTCGCCGCCGATGGTTACCTTGGTGGCCAACAGGCTCTTTATGATGGAGCTCGAAGTAGCGCCGGCTCTGCCGTCGTCCTTCATTGCCACCTGTATCGTCTGCAATTGCTGCTGCTGTTGACCGGTCTGCTGCTGGGCTCCACTGGCTAGAAGCGCCTGGCTCAGGTGTGGATGCGCCACCGATACCTGTTGCAAAAGTCAAGACTCGTATTCTTTGGGCTTTTTGGTTTTATATGTGGGTGCATGTTGGTGGTCTGAAAGTGTGTGCTAGTGTGAGGTGTTTGGGTGGAGATGTGGTGGATTGTGACAGTGCAAGTGAATGAAGTTGAGAGTTTTGATTGTGCTGGTGCATGTCGATGTTTGTGCTGATATAAATTTTGCTTAACTAAGATAACTATTAGATAGAAGTGTCTTAACTGAGGTTAGAATTACTTAATATTCCTAACAATCAAAAGAATTATTAGAATATATATGTAGAATCTCTAATAAAGCTAATTTTAGTGTAAGTGACATGGTTACTTACAGATTTATTACAAGTTGGACTTCTGATAATATAAAAGCAGAGATTGCGTTAATTTAAATTAATATATAGTTATGACCCTTCTTAGATAGTAGAACTAATTACACCAATAGAAATAGATTTTGCATGAAATATTATCTCATGTGGTTGATTCGAGCTGTATCATGAAATTGATAGACAAAGCAAATAATATTTTTAGGCATTAATTAGATTAAATTGTAATTATTGAGAAAAAATATGATTTATTTCTAAAACACGAAACAAATTTCATGCAAAACCTCAAATAAAAATGTTTTAATTTTTCATAAATATTCTTAACTAAAAGAAAATAATTTAATTTTTATAAATTAATAAGCTTATGAAAGATTAAATATTTCAACTTTTGTAAATATAATAAGTAAATATATTAAAAATGCCGACACCAATGAAAAATTAGGGAGGTTATGTTAAAGGTGAGAAATGTCCACGAGTTCTCTTCATGTCTATGTAAACAAAAAACTTGAAGAACATTAGCAATTAATAAGTAGCTCTCTCAATTGCAATATCGAAACCCGCGCATGCAACAGTTATCTAAAATTATATTAAAATGTACTATTAAAACATTGGTAATTAAATATTCAGTATCAGTTTTAAAATTGATTTTTGATGAGCCTACTTTCATATAATTTGACATATTATTTATAGAGCAAATGTGTAAATATAATAGTTTCACAAATTTTAATATTGTTAGCTATAAGCACAAACAAATTTGACCATACCGCATCATTATTTTTACTCTTTTCTTATCGAAAATACATCATTCTATTACAGGCAAATAAATGAGAATAGTAAATGCATGATGTATAACGATTAAAGCAATTGATAAAAAGAAAAAAAAATAATGAACAACTACTAAACGTCGCCATAGCATTAAAAATTTCTTCAATCGTCTGAATAAACTGAAAACATCGAAATAACAAGAATCAGCTGAAAAAATCTATCATGCCAAAGGTCCGAAAAGTAAGCCAGTAAAAGGCAAGAAATATTGCAAAAACAAGACATAAAAAAATTTAAAAAAATTACATCTGCGAGAGCAACAATAGAGAGAGAGTGTAATAAATAGTTCACGTCTAACATCGACGATCATTAAAAAAAATAAATAATGAAGAGTGTCAAAGAGTAAATATGAATCGTCGCTTTACAGTGACGACAGATAAGAGAGAGAGACTCGGAGAGAACCCACCTGGCTCTTGGGCTCGATTGGGATGTTGCTCGTTACTATCGGGGCTTTTAGGGAATAATCGGGGGGTAGTTGTTGCTGTTGCGCGGGTTTCGGCGGGGCGGACAATTGGGCTTTGAGGATCGGGGAGGACGGCGTCGCGGCTTGGGTCGGCGCGCAATCGTTACGCTGTTGTAGCTGCACCTTTACTGGAGTTCCGTTGCTGCCGACGACGCTTGTCACGACGCTCACGCTGCCGTTGCTCGTCGTCGCCCCTGTCACCGTCGCGACGTTTGTGCTCACCGTGTTCTGGCCCGGATAGGTTATCAAGTTCGCATTGGGTCGCACGCGGATACCCTCATAGTACAATGTGGTGCTGGAACTGTCGCCTTTGGCTGGATTTGGTCCGATGCTTCCTCCAAAGACAGATCTGAAAGGGAACAGTGAAATGGTGTGTTAGATCATTAAGATAAATTAATATCAAAATTCAAAATTATATGAAGTGTTAGAAATCTACAAGTTACTAAACTTTTATGAAAGAATTATTATTTCATACGAAATAGTACATTACGATACTAGTGGTATAAGTTGCACTTTACGCTCGGGCGCTTATACACGCCGTGCCATAAAGAACGACTTGTGACACGTGTATCGTACATTATTTTATAGCACTGACTGCATAAATCCGCCATGTCACGCCTATTCGTGCCACTAGCAGTCCATTTTTGCACCTCGCTATCGCTCGGGCGATACTGCACGATGCAAAAATGGACTACTTATGTCACGGATAGGCGTGACATAAATGCGTATTTATGACACGCAGTGCTATAAAGTATTCATTATTTATCAGTACTTGTAACGTTGTATTTTGACTCCTCGTTTCCTTTTCTCTCTCGACTCGTGTCGGCCGAACAATTATTGATATCTAGGCCAAATTACTAATAGGACCTTTTCCCTTTATGATTTTGTTGTTACATGTGTTTTGCCCCGGTATATGAGCGGCGAGACTTTGGTTGGATGTGGTTGCGGTTATGGTTGCTATGAGCTGGTTACGGGTAGGTATTTAAGATAGTTATATCCCGAGATACAAACCTTGTAGAAAATAATTATTCTTTTACTTATATAAAATCTGATAGTGTGATGGATTATAGATGTTAAAGAAGAATAGTTAATAAACTGTAAAAGATTTTTAAACCCAAAATTATATTATTGCAAATGTAGATATCGTTCATTAAAGAAATAGTCATACAATGTTACGAATTTTTTTTAATTTTAATTTTATTTCAATGTTCAAAAGCTTAATCTGTTTCTTGAATGATTACCTAAAGATCTACCGTTAACAAATTTTGAAATAATTAATTAACAACAAGTAAAATCTAATTGTTTATAGGTCCCAGCCAATTTTATTAAATAACAATGAATTTTTTCTCCTCACAATTAATTATTTCAAAATTTGTTAACGGTGGATCTTTAGGTAATCATTCAAGGAACAGATTAAGCTTTCGAACATTAAAATTAAATTAAAATTAAAAAAAATTCGAAACATTGTATGAGTATTTCTTTAATGAACGATATCTGTATTTACAATAATATAATTTTGAGTTTAAAAATCTTTTACAATTTATTAACTCTTCTTCTTTAACATCTATAATCCATCGCACTATCAGATTTTATATAAGTAAAATAATAAATATTTTCTACAAGGTTTGTATCTTGGGATATAACTACCTTAAGTAGAGTGATGACGAAGAGAGAGCGGGCAGCGCGTTCGAAATTTGCGTGTTCTCATGCGGCCGTCGCGTTGAGCGAGTTGGCAGCACCTCGCGGGCAGCGGCGGAGCGGCAGCATCGAGCAGGCAGGCAGCGGTTGCTACGGTGACGATAGTTGTTTGAAAAGTTGCCGGTGCGTCGCGAAATACGTGAGTTCGGAGTAAGCGGATGCAGAGAGTACGTTAAAAAGAAAGAGAGAAGTAGAGAGAGAGAATTTGATCAGCGAGAAGGTTTGAGCGAGCAAAAGTGAAGGAGGAGCATTACGGAGGAAAAAGAGAACGAGAGGAGGAACGAGTAGAGAACAGTGACGCGTGAGTAAGAAGAGAGAGAGACCGCGTACAGGGAGAGCGCGCGGAGGAGCCTTCGAGGTTCCGGTCAACGGCGAGGAGACATCGCGGCGACGAGTGCAGCTGTTCCAGGGAGACGGCACAAGGTGTGTGTTTGACGAAATAGTGCACGAGCGGAGATCGCTTACGCGTTGAGGACGAGAGTGAGAGAGAGAGAGAGAGTTGAGCGTGGCGAAGTGGAGAGAGAGAGAAAGACGAGGGTGACGGCGTGTCGCGTCGCGAGAGAGTTTGTTGCGTTCGGCGTGCGCGTGGGATAGAGGTTTTCGTGTGGCCTTGAGCGCGGCATTTGTGGAGAGAGAGATCGGTACACGTGGCGATTCTTTGAATCACGCCGCGGCAGTTTTCAGCTTTGCGCTTGAGTCCACGCGTGGATTCGTGCATGACGACAGGGTAAAGAGAGAGAGTTGAGTGCGGCGGGTGGAGAGAGAGAGAACGAACCGGCGGAACAGTGTAGCGACGACTCCGGTCGCGCGAATGTGCGTGCTTCTCCGCAGTTGGAGAGAGTGAGTGCGAGGGAGTTAGCGTTGCGGATAGAGAGTGAGAGTGAGAGTGAATAAGCCTTAGCGAACTGTAGTTAGGGTTATAGTTGAATAAACTGAGAATTAGTTTGAATTATTGTTTGAGTACTTATTTTGCGCAATCACCCTTCCCAACATTTTCAGCATCGTAGCTTGCCCAGGTATACGACGTCACAGCGGAATCTCCTTTTGGACGGTGTGTCGAGAGAGGACGAGAGGAAGAGAGAGGAGGTTAATAATTATTTTATTTGCGAGTGTTCGGGCGTTCATCGCCTAAGTGCACGATCGCATACTATATAGTAGTCTCTCCTTTTTTTCTTTTTTTTTTTTAAGAATTTGTAAACTACAAGTCAAAATCAAGATAAGTACCTGACACATCGTGGGAAATGAAGAGGCGCAATGACTCCTCTTCTGCCGATTTTTGTGCAACAGCCAAGATACTTTTTATACAGTTCCTCCTGCTCGATTTTCACTCCGGGTGCGGGTTCGAAGGTGGCTCTCAGCCAACCGAGAGCGAATTGCTCATTCTCTTGTATGATTTGTTGATGAGTGTGTTGCTGTTGCATCGAATTAGCTGCAGTTTCTGTAAAACAGAAATGAGGAAAACATGAGTTACGCAAAAATCATGTGTAACGGTGGTTATAAAGTAAAAAATTTTTATCCGTAAGAAAATTTAACTCTTCTATCTACTTAAACTGTAGTAAGCGTGTTGTGCCTACTCAATCATTATTACAACAGTTAAGATACTTAACATGTGCACTGTACCGTTAAGTATAAGAGGTTCATAACATTTTTCACTGTAACCTTTAATATGCTAGTAACCCTAACTACTACGATTTTTTCAGCTTCTTCTTGTTTTACGGGTATCATAAGATATACTAGCTTTTCAATTCATTTTATTCTACATAAAAATCTAACAAAAGAAAAGTCCACTTACTCGCTGAAGCCTTAGGTGTGCTGGGTCTGGAGCTACCACCCGAGGTGGCCTTAACCGTTGTCTGCTGCACCTGCGGCGTGATCTGCTGCGTCTGCACCTGCAGCGTTGGCGTCTGTGCCCGCACGACAGTGTGCGTAACCGTCTGGGCCACAACGTGTTGCTGCTGCTGTTGCTGTTGTTGTTGCTGTTGTTGATGCGACTGCTGATGCGACTGCTGATGCGACTGCTGATGCGACTGCTGATGCGACTGCTGCTGTGGCTGCGACGGGGTCGTGGACACGTTCACCGTCATTGTGTAACTGGTGCCGCTACTGGACGGGCTTGCACCAGCTGGCACACTAACGCTCGTGGCCGTGGGCGCGCCCTGCGACGGCAGTGTGTGGTGGTGCACCGGACTGGAAGCACTTGCGACAGCAGACGCGCTCACGACGCTCACGTGCTGCTGTGGGGATGGCGACGCTTGCGTCGACTGCTGACTCTGCGACTGTTGCTGCGACTGCTGAGACTGCTGTGGTGTTTGTGGCTGCTGAGATTGATTCGTGGATGCGGAGGCTGCGGAGGCGGGTACGGAGGAAACGGTCTCGACGACGCGCATAAGGATACAGGCTTTTGGGCCGTAGCTCTGCGCCTCGACCGTCACCAGGGCAACCAGGGTGTCGATCGCACCGCGTACCCGTGCTACACTCGTGCACGGCCGCTCGCCCAGGGACGTAAGCGCGTAGAGGCACTCGAGCGTGTATACGAGCAGGGCAATGTCACTCAGCGCCAGGAACCTAGGATTGATAAGAGAATCATGGAGATTACATAATTTTTTTTTTTTAATTCAATTAAATTGTGAGTTTGCATGATTATGATGAATGTGATATTGTGTTTCACTTAAATATCCATTGTTAAAAGAATAAAAGAGGGTGCACGGCGTACTATAACTCAATATTAAACAATCGTTATATTTTGTTGTAACTGAAAAAGCAAGTTTCAAAGTTCTCCAAAAATTATTTGACACGTAATTTTTCATTTTTTTGTTTCATCAAAATTTCATGCGTTCAGCGATGCCGAAAAATTCCGAGAAAATTCTTACTTAGAAATAAATTTTTTCAATGCAATTTTCAAACTGCTACTGTTTCACCAATTTTCTTAAGCTTTTAAGGGGATGCCTTACTCGTACTATTACCGACCGAGCAATTCACACAGTTTCAAGCTGATTAAAAATAAAATACGTCGAATCACAAAAAATCAAGAGAACACTCTTCTGTGTTTTTTAACGTTCTATCATTCAGTCAAAGTTTGGAGTCGAAATATCAAGTCATTTCTGCAAAAACTTTGAACAAACGAAATTTAATTTCGTTCAAAGTTTTTGAAAAAACGGCTTGATATTTCGACTCCAAACTTTGACTGGATGATAGAACGTTAAAAAACACAGAAGAGTGTTCTCTTGATTTTTTGTGATTCGACGTATTTTATTTTTAATCAGCTTGAAACTGTGTGAATTGCTCGGTCGGTAATAGTACGAGTAAGGCATCCCCTTAAACGTGTAACACATGATTTCACTTAGTTTTGAGCCCTCTTTCACGTCCTTTATGTTATTAAAAAAAAATAAATAAAAAATGCACAAGTTATGTACTTTTTACTGAATAATGTAGTTTTTAGAATAATGCATTTTTCTCGAAAACCCCATTTTTCTTTTGATCAATTTTCTTTTGTCGTGATAGAAGACGTAAATACCTATCTAGAAGTTTATGTAAGATTCAGGGGATTTGCGCTGGGATAGCGATCACTAATGAGATAATACACAAACAAATGTTTCACTCTTAAGGCTTATATATAGTCAATGATATAACAGTCAATATAAAGGTGTTATCTGTGCGTAAGTAATATACAGGTACACATAAGTATGTATTTTATTTTTTATTTTTATCTTTTAGATTTTTTATTTTTATAACTACTTTTGTTTTTCTGCTTCATTGTTCTTACTTCAGTAAGCAGACTTGATAAGACACTGCTGTGAAAATAGAAATTTGATTATTAACCCAATGATTTCCTTGAATAGCTTTATTATGAATAACAGCCCAGTTTTCAGCGAAATCTATTTGATGAACTAAATGATGTGGGTCTTTTTTAGCATTTTCTCTTTCTTTTTTTATAGCGTTGCATTGTATATTTTGCTTCTTCATAGAGGAAGCTTTGTAACAGTGAAAACAATTTTCGAGACAAAAAATGTTCAAAAACATGTTTTAAGTCGATATATGTCGATATTTGTTGATTTTGAGAAAATTTTTTTTCGTGGATGTGTGTGTGTGTGGTGTGTTTGTGTGTGCGCGCGTGCGGTGTGCGCGTGTGCGTGTGGTATGCGCGCGTGTGTGTGTTTGTGTGTGTGTGTAAACTCTTTATATCTCGGAAACGAATCGACCGATTTTCGTGGGAAAAAGACTATTCTCTTCGTCTCGCGAAAAAAACTCGTTACCCTGATGAATTTGAGATTTTATTGATTTTCTTTTTTTTTATAACCAAAAAACGATTTTGAATTTTTAGTTCTTTTTTCTATTTTTTATATATTACAGCCATTATTACATAATATACTGAACTTTTCTTAAAAGGTATTTAAATTACCTATATTTAAATAATTTTTTCTTTTTTTAATATTTAAATTATTTTCACTCTGTCATTTGTTATTAAGGAAAACGTTTTTATATTTCATAAATTAATTTCTCAAAAAATATTTTCTTTATCGACTTAAAATTTTAACTACTCATTACACTCATTGAAGACTATATTTGGTTAAA
The DNA here is from genome assembly GCA_036365515.1 of Torymus aiolomorphi. Classification (NCBI taxonomy): domain Eukaryota; kingdom Metazoa; phylum Arthropoda; class Insecta; order Hymenoptera; family Torymidae; genus Torymus; species Torymus aiolomorphi. The sequence continues at coordinate 71,103,145 of CM070874.1, read as the reverse complement.
ATTTCAAGAGATTATCTTCATTTGTTTTTTAGAAAAAAATTATCCAATCGTCCTGAAATTTGGCACAGATGTAGCTTTTATATATCTTCAGATTGAGTTCATTACGGTTAAAATTTTTTTTTTTAATTTTCGAATCGCGTTTTCTCAGAGAATACTTCATTTATCGATTTAAAATTTTAATCACTTAATAAACTCATTGAAGACTATATTTTGTTAAAATTTTAAGAGATTATCTTCATTTGTTTTCTAAAGAAAAATTATTTTTGTTGTCGCACGTATCTAAATACATTTCGCCAGTGAATGAATAGTTCGCCAGCGAATAAACACTCAATAACGACGATTTTATGATTTTATTCTTAAAAAAATAATGTCTTTTATGCAGAACCTTTATATAAAATGAAATAATAATTTTAAAGGATTAGAAAATTATCGTCATGTTAATGTAGTTGAAATGCAGCTAATGGTAGTAGCAGATAATGATCAAATTATTGCATCTAATGGCCTTGTTACTACCAAACAGGTGAAAATTTTGTTAATTTTGTTTGCTCGTCATTGACGAGCGGATAGTTTCCCGCGCAACATGTTTTGACTTTGTATTTCTAACAATACTCTTGTACCTGAGGAGGAGCATGTTAATAAAATGCTCGAAACGTCGTAATTTATTAAATGGTGTTTTGTTATTTACAACCTTCACAAAATTTCCACCTGTTTGGTAGTAACAAGGCCATTAGGTGCAATAATTTGATGATTATCGTCATGTTAGATAAACAATAAATAGAAAAATTGATATTTTCATATATTTAAAGAAAATGTTCGTTAAGTTTGTCAAAATTTACAAGCTTAAATTTAGAATAAATTATATTTTTAAGACAAAATCAACACATTAGATAGAAGGCTTTTGATTATGAACGCGATAGCTAAAGCGGGCGGCATATACGGAGTGGAAATCTGGGGATGGAGGAAAAGGATGGTCATGGAAAGGATAAAAGGCAGGATAGTAAAAATGGCAATGGGAGTGAACAGAAATATCCCAGACTACCTTTGGAGAACAGAGGCAGAAGAAAGAAGCATGGAAGTGAAATCAAGGAGAGCAGCTAGCTATATAGTCAAGATTTTGGAAATGGGGAAGGAAAGGTAGCCAAAAATTTGCTTGAGAGGAGATAAGAGGGATCCTGAACGGGCAAGCTTCTGAATGGGGAAAAGAATTATTGCAAGCATGGAACGAAGTCGAAGATGGACAAACCGCGAAGATGATATGGGAGAGGAAAGAGACTGAGCAAATAGAAGAAAGCTAAGCAGATGAATAGTAACCAAGACGGAACAAGAAATTCAACAGGACAGAGAGAGGATAGAGGTCGACATATTGGAAGTATTATGAAGAATGGACGCCGGAGATAAACGGAGGAGAGTATTGGAAACACAGCGGAACTGATGGCAAAGCTAAGAATAGGAAATTGCACCAAGGAAGGAGAGAAAGGCTTCAAAAACAAATCCTGTAGAGTGTACCAAGAAAAAGAGGAATCTCTGGGACATGTGTGGGCCTGTGAAGAAATCAAGAAACATATGAGGAAGGAAAATAAGGAATGGATCGAGGAATGGGAAGGAGGTAAGACCGAACATCAGTTAAAAGAAAAAGCTATTATGGAATTAAAAGGAAAAATTAACAAGATGTGTTCTTATATGGAAGAGCTTATGAAAATCGGAAAGGAAATAAAGGAAGGAGAAGAGGAAGAGCAGGCAGAAACAAACGAAATGGAAGAAATATTTAACGAAGTATTATGGGAGTCAGGAGAGCAGATTGAGGAAGAGAACCAAAGAGAATAAAGAAGAGTAAGAGTACAGAAATGTCGAGAAATGTCGGGATTATAACTCTATATTTTTATATAACCTTAGATTATTTGTAAAAAATGGAATTAAATAGAAATGAGTGTAAATAAATTAATCACGTGCAAATGTCGGAAAAGATTTAAGAAATAAATAAAATCTGTAATCTCCAGAAAATATCAGTCACAATCTTTTCTAGATCAATAAATATTTTATTAATTTGAAAGTCTGAGCTCTATTTTCATAATTTACCTGTTCTTTTTAAGCTATTTCAATATCAACAACGTATTCCAATAGACAAAATTCACAATTCATGAATAAAAAAATGTATCGATCGCTGCTAGCATTGTGGTGGTTTCCGTTATCGATGCCAAACATTTTTTAATAAAAACGCAAGTTTTTTTAAATAACTTTTTTATCAAAACAAATAAAGATCTTGAAAATTTAGCTAAATATTGTAATAAATAATTATAATAATTGGTTAAAATTTCAAATGGCCTGTGTATGTTTCTGGCTCCGTTTTCTTGTGCAAGACTTCTCTGTCTTTCTATCATGTATATTGTTATGTCTGAAAATAAGGATAAAATTTCATTTTTCATTAAGAATGAGGGTAGCAAAGTCAGAATTTTTATTTTTTCTGATACCGTAGAAGACTTTTGCAAGGCTAAACCAACATTTTGTACCCATTCTGTACAAAGGCATACAGTAGATTCGTTTACTTTTATAGAAACGTCATAAAAATTGTTCAACTTCACATCCAGGATATTAGGCAATGTTGAAAGTATATTTTTTTTCTTCTTTTTTACGTAATTTTTAAGTGATTTTTCACGTATAAGATTTTTTCTCTTAAGAGGCGATACAAAACCTAAGAAAAATGTACTTATTTCATGATTAAATTCTTCGATGCGTTCTGGAGTACTTGGTAAAAAATCTTCTTTATCGACTACGTTATCGGTAACTTCACTATCCGTTGTAAATTCATTGTCAGTGCTACTCACCAATTCTAAAGCACGATTGTAACAATCTTTACACAGATATATAGAGGGTGTCAAAGGTAAATCAGGATAGAGGTGCTTCAATGGATGAGCACGATCCTCAAGTTGTTTGAAACGTACGGAACTAGATTTGTAACAGATTTTTTTGTGCTTATGTAAAAAATCTGCACATTTGATTCTCTCCGTTGAGTAATATTGAGACATCGTAGTTGAGTTGATAAGGTGTAAATATGTAATAATTTTCAAAAAGATGATAGTTTTAAAAAAGACTAGAGGAAACCGAACTTTTCTTGATAAATATTAAGTCAAACGATAGCCATATAGCGGACAACTGTATTAGCACATAAACTCATACAAGTAGGCGCATGAACGTGTGTATTACTTATGTACGCACAAAGATAAACATCTTTATATTGACTGCTATATCATTGTTATATCACTATATATAAGGGTTAACTGTGAAAAATTTGTTTGTGTGTTATCTCATTAATGATCGCTATCCCAGCGCAAATCCCCTGAATCTCACAAATACGTCTAGATAGGTATTTACGTCCTCTATCACAACAGACGAAAAGAAAATTGAACAAAAGAAAAATGGGGTTTTCGAGAACAATGCATTTTTCTAACAAGTGCATTTTTCAGTAAAAAGTGCATAACTGGTGCATTTTTCAGTAAAAAGTGCATAACTCGTGCATATTTTTTTTTTTTTTAATAACGTAAAGGACGTGAAAGAGGGCTCAAAACTGAGTAAAATTATGTGTTACACGCTTAAAAGCTTAAAAAACTGGTGAAACAGTAGCAGTTTGAAAATTACATTGAAAAAATTTTTTTCTAAGTAAGAATTTTCTGGGAATTTGTCGGCATCGCTGAACGCATGAAATTTTGATGAAACAAAAAAAATAAAAAATACGTGTCAAATAATTTTTGGAGAAGAACCACCTGATTTGAGATGGATTCGGCCATAAATCATTGATTTCTCACCTGCAGATGAGCTCGTAAACGCTGTCCTCCAATCCGAGCGTCAGCGTCTCCTCGTTAAGATCCTGCTGACTGACCTTGTTCAGTATCTCCAGACAACTGATTACTACAAACCTATCCTGCGAGCTAATGCCCTTGGCCACGCACTGCAGCATCTCCGTGGTCAATCTTTCACCAGCTTCCTTCAACACGATTTCGTTGGAGATATTGCCCAGGGTGTCGAAGCCCAACTGGTGAAGATTACACCAGCGCGCTCGCACACAGAGCAGGACGAAACGCAGGAAGCAACGATTGCGGCCGAGAATGGCTGCGTTCTCGGGCGTGAAGCTGAGGTTGCGCAGAATCGATGCGATCTGGAGGACGCGCTGACCGTAGGGATCCTGGGTACCAAGGGTCCGGCCCACGCAGAACAGGTCCTTGTCGTCGTCCTCGAACTTTATCGAGTTCTGGTTCTGGTCCTTGTACGTTAAGGAGTTCGTCGAGGAGGATGAAGCTTCCTCGTCGATCAAGTGCGGTGTAGCTGAGTTGGAATTATTGTTCGTAGACCCGAGACGCTCTTCGAGGATCTCGACGCCGATGTCCAGCCTGTCACTCTCTATCGGCTCCTGAATCGATTATTGGAATTTTGATTAATGGTGATTCATGTTGGCGGTATATTTGCGATTTTAATTAGCAGCAAATTAGCTATTAATTTTAAATTGAGAGAATTCACGAATAATTATAATTTGCAATCACATCCGATTCTATGTTTATACAATATTCTACGTATTTTACTAACTAATCATGTAGGTGACTTATTATACGCATTAAATATACATTTCGTTATATGTTAATGAGAATTCTCAACAATGTACGATTATTTATTCAATGCAAGCAAATTCAAAAAAGATTGTACATAGCAGAAATTTTGCTTTTTGTTCTGTTGATTGTAAGCAATTCAAATTTCAGCGCAATACCACCCAATCAACCATTTTCTTCCAACACAACACTACCATCACTTGGACAACGTTCAAAAACTAAAATACCAAAACCCTACTTTCAATACTTACATCATCGAGTTCCATGGGCGTCGACTCGTCATCTATAGTGACAATGCCGCACCTCTGCTGCTCCAACTTCTTCTGCCTCTCTTGCAGTAGTCGCCTCCTGCTGAAGCCCCTCTGCACGGGCAGCTTGGCCTTCCTCATGAAGATCCTCTCGTCCGTGAGATCGAGCACATCCTGACTGTCCAGCACGTCTTGCCAGAACGAGTTGATGGAATAGTTGCGCACGCTCGAGTAGACCTCGATAAAGAGTTGTCGCGTGCCCGGTGCGTCAAAGACGCCGGCGTGCGCCAGCAGGTGGTTCACCAGACGCGGATACTTGTCGAGGCGGAGCGTATGCTTGCCCTCGTTCGACAGGAAGGTGCACACGTTGATCGCGAAGTCCTGCTCGTTCGGCAATGGCGAGAGTAGGGAGAGCGCGAGCTTGTCGTAGTTGGACGGCTTGTAGAGGTCCGACGACAGACCGTTGTACTCGCGCAGCGTTTCTGGAATTGAGAAAAGCAAGTGATTAGATTTCTTTCATTGTCATTGATGAAATATGATTAATTTTCTAATACAAATAAATAAACAATATCGTTTTTAAAATCGCTCTATATATTTTACTTAAAGTACGTACAAGGGCTGAGATATTGTAATTTTAACGTGGAAAAAAATAACTTTAGGGTAATAATAACTGTAGGAACATATCTTTTTAAACTTTATGAAGGCACCTTCAGAATATCTAAAAACAGCTTGCAATTGAGTAAAATCACATATTTATCTACATCGTCACAGGTATGCCTTTCTAGTTTTCTAATAGTTAATATTATCATATATTACAGTAGAAGACATCTTGAATCTATAAAAAGAAGGAATCCTTTTTTGAGTACATTTATCTATCTATTTATATCTATCTATTCTATCTTGACGCAAACTTATACTTATATGTAGAAGTTTCCCTCAAGATAAGGCCAATACTTTGATCCAATGTCACCACCATAAAAACATTTCTTTGATGAATCAAACATGAATAAGTACAATCAATCATCTACTGAGAATCCATCCGCTGCATTCATTAGTCAAACTATTTTCCTCGCTACCCCTATAACTATTCATCAGCCTTTTTTTTTGGCAAACTGACCAGAAAATAGCTGGAAACCCTGTAAAGCCTTGTCTCACAAAAAGACGACATACGGGGGCGTCTCCCGCTACAATCAATAAACTGAAAAAAAAGAAAACCTAAAATAACCGACTCATCCTCATCATTCATCCCCCACGGCCGAAATCAAAGATGGACTCCCCTTCCGCCAAACAAACCGCTCAAGTGTGCGAGAGACAGCGATAGCCCCCCAACAAATATCCCCTTACACGAAACGAGCATTCCACCAATCAACTCTGTATACTCCCAACTCACCCTCGCCTATAATCCAGCCGACATACCGAGCAACCGTGAAAAAAGCTGCTCGCTCGTCTCGCGTACATACATATAAATAAAGGCCATCGACGCATGCGTGCGCCATTTATCGCTTATCACTCTCGCACGCACGTTACACATATACACACGAGCGAGCGAAACGTGTCCCGCAGCTATATTGATTTTGTAATGCGATAATGCAGACGCACGCGCGCGCGCAAGTCGTCGTCGCCGGCTCTTCGAATAATCCCGAACGCGCGCGCGACAGCCCGTATATGTCGCGTGTGGGTGCAGCCCGCGCCGACCGAGTGTGACATAAAAAGAAGAGAGTTGCACTCGTTCTTCTTCTTCGGAGGACGAGCGTTAGCGGTTGTTTGAGTCTTTGGAGTGAAGACAATGGTTATTGAGGTGTGTATATGAGCAGTGAAAAATGCTCGGGTAGGACTATTAATAGGTTGTTGGTAATACATCGTTGGCTTGAAAATTTGATTGGTTCTTCTAAGTTTATTAGCCATGTTTAACTATAATGGATTAGGCTGAATATTACATCAATACTGTGAATCTTATAATCTAAATTTTCAAAGATTCAATCGAATCAAAAAGTAATTGGATTCATAGATACCTTATCATTAATTTTGATGCTCTTCAGTACATTATCTAAATTTTCAATTAAAGTTTTGATAAATAATACAGATAACATCTGAGTAATGAAATTCCAACACCAGCCACAGACCGTATTTTTTATTTTAAAATGTTTCAATATAATCCGATGAAATTGTATTAAATAAAGCAACTAACTTTATTTTACCTTCTCTTAATTTACTAAAACAATGCGATCTCTCCAATTAACCATTTCACATAAAAAATTTAATGAACTTTAATCTTCATTCCTCAACATTCAACTACTTCGCCTCAAAAGTACCTACCCACTACCAAAACCGAAACCCCTCCCCGAAATCGCATTAAAAAACCCATCCCTCCCTCTCTCTCCCACAAAAAGACCAAGAACCGCCGCGCGACCCCCTAGACACAGCTATATACACGGAATTCCGGGCATTTCAGCTTTCTCTCCCTCTCTCCCTCAACTCTTCGCCTCTCGCGCGAAAAGAGCTGCGCGAGCGAGCGAGAGAGCAGCCACAGCCACCGCCGCAGTGTAGTACGCGCAGGCGCCGCGGCGCTTACAACACACGCGTATAAACGCGCAGAGAGACAAACAAGTGCCGCCCGCTGAGAGGTGAGGGGGCGATGCGAAGTGAAGAAAAGAGAGAGAGTGTAGTTTTCGCGGGGGCGGATAGCAGGCTCGCGCGGTGCTGGTGAAGTTTGTAAGGAGTGGGTGGCAGAGTTCAGGTGGTGGGGATGCGCGCGCGGGTGGTGAGAGAGAGCTGTGAAGGGATTGAGTTTGGGTCGAAGGTGGGAGAGGGATTTGCTTCTAATCAAGGATGACGAGCGTCCGATTTGTTCAATCTTAGCTTCTCTGATGATTTCTGACATATTTCCCCTTCTCTATTCATCGAGACCAGGGAAAACTTGGCATGTTTCACCGGTTCATAAAACCTGATTAAAGAAGTTCGCCGCCAACTCCAACCCTCATATAAATCAAGAATCCGAAATATTATCAAAATCGTTATTTTTCAATTAAAAACATATACTCTGTTTCATCAACCTAACAGCAACTCCACAAAGCTTCTGCTCGCTCCACCTCTAGACTTCAAAAGTCACGCAGCCCTCACCTCAGCGCGCCTCGAACAAAGAACCCCTTCTCCTCTCTCCCGCAAAATGTCATCAGCACTACCACTCACCACCCTCCTCCCTCCCTAAAAAAGAAAACGGGCTCCCGCGCGGCAACCGAACAGAGACAGAGATCAAACCAGAGCGACCGGTCAGCAGCTCGTTCTCTCTCTCTCTCTCTCTCTCCCCGCCACTCTCGCGCTTATTGATTGTGTGCGGCTTTCTGCGCGCGCGCTCCAACTCTTTTCGCACTTGTTGACGTTCCGCTCGCTCGCACGCTCTCTCTCTCTCTCTCTCTCTCTCTCTCTCTCTCTCTCTCTCTCTCTCTCTCTCTCTCTCTCTTTCTCTCTCTCTCTCTCTCTCTCTCTCTCGCACCGTTGCCACTTCCTACTTCTTCGCTACATCGATCCCAACCCGCGAGCGGCGAGAGCGTTGTGTGCGCCGTGCATGAGCTTCCCCGTCGGTTGCGGCGCGTGGCTGCTTTCTTTATCCGAAACGGAGTGGTGGTGGTGGTGGGTTTCGTCGTCGCGACGCGGTGCATTATCCTAGTTTTGTTCCAATGCGGAGGTGGAAGGTACACGGAAAGAAATACCCTATGAAAAATTACTAGAATCTCAGGTAAAGATGAGACATACTCACACTCTTGAGCAATTTAGTATACTTCTACTAATTATTAGCATAGTTCTATTAAAAATTAATAGAAAAAGTTTAAAAATTTATTATAGTTACGATTAATTTTTAGTAGATAATATGGTAAAAATTTTAAATCTAAATTTTAACAGAGTAGAAAATAATTTTTACCATATTATCTACTAAAAATTAATAGAATTAGTTTAATTTTTAGTCTAAGTTATACTGAAAATTTAATAAACAGTATAGTAATTTTGTTGGCGCGAGGGCTGTCGGTAAAACAGGGTGTACCATATGTAGACAAGTCGAAACCTTACTTATAAGTGCGGCAGTGGCCGAGTGGATAAGAGCGCAGCTTCGTAATCGGAGGGTCGAGGGTTCGAATCTCCGGCATGTTCTTGTTTGTGCACACAAGGATTGTGCACATATTTATTGTGCACAGATAGCATTGGTACAGATCTATATATATAGATATATACCAATGTTAAAGTGTGCACAATTAATATGTGCACAATCAGTATGTGCATAAACAAGAACACGTCGAATCTCCTTCTCCGGAGTTTTTTTTTTCTCATGAATTTCAACCTCTCGTCAAAATTACTATATAAAACTTGATAGAATGCAAGTATGTCCCACTTTTAATCAACACTCTAGTAATCTTTAGTGGATATTCCACTAATTTTTCATAAGGATTTTTTTTCCGTGTAAGAAGGAGGGGGAAAGATGGAATAGAGGGGGTGATGGTTTAAGGATTTTAAACGGTGGGGAGAGGTGTTTGAGGAGGTATGGATGATGAAGGTTTGAATTAGGCTGTTTGATGATGATAGAGATCTGATTGGTGTTTTGTGGTAGAGGTGGGAAGGGATGATTCAATTAAAGTTTATATTTCTGAAGAGAATGTGAATTTTGAGGACTGTAAATATTTTTGTATTTTTTTTTCTACTGATGATGTTTATTGATTATTTTAGCTGTCGACTATTCTTAGTAAGTTGTAAAATAGCGAATGCTTAAAAATTGGATTTAAATCGACTACTATAATGCAAAAATAATGATAAATTCGATATGGAAGTTTCTAGTCTGCTCCGATATCCCTTCAAAATTACTTACACAAATGATTTTAATATTATTGTTTTTCGAATAAAACATAATATTTTATATACTATATAAATATCCCTTCCTTTTATTCCCAAAGAATATGGCATATTTTGCCAAAGCCCTTAAATTTTGAATCCCAAAGCCAGGACCATAAAAAACATTTTCGAGATTTGTAGTGAGTGAGCGGCTTACAGCTTACCCAAAAGGGAAGCTATTGATCAAAGGGCAGCCGCCTTCCGATTTCCGAGCGAAATCCTTTTCCGTTGATAGGGTCTGGATTTATGGGAGAAAGAGGGAGAGAGCTGGTATGACTAGCTTCCTATCTCCCCGTTTGAATTTACAGTAAAAGAAGTTTATGAAAAATATAAAGTTAATTAAATGGCTTTCTCCTCGAATCCATTTTTTGTTATATTTTCTAGCCTTCAAACTTTATTTTTTAAAATTGATCAAATGTTGATTAAAAAATTCGAACATTCTTTCGTCCCTTTCACTATATAAAGAATTAATAACTGTGCGAAAGTTGAATTCTCAAATACAAATCGAAGAAACTTTAATTTCCGCAGCTAAAAGCAAAGATCTTCCGAAAAATAAAGATACCCAATTATAAACCTTATCATTCCACAGCTGCGCCTTCATTCCTTTAATTTGCCCTCCAAACCATAAAGTTATTTCGAGCAGAAAAAAACTTCTCGCTCAATTCAACCTCCTAATCGTAACGACTGACTCATCGCTCCCTCTTCCCTCTCCTTCAATTTTCTCTCTCTCTTCGCGTATATAAACCGTATCACTCACTCTCTCCCACTCTACGCGCACACGCGCCGCTCGGCATACCAAGCGCGGCACAGACAGGGACAGAGCGAGAAACCGTGTCGAGATAGAGACCCGGGAAAGCCGCTGTTGCCACCGCCGCTGCTGCGCGTGAATCTTCCGCGCCGCGAGCGAGATTGATCCGCGAGACGCATGCGCCCGAGAGTCGCGTCGGTGCTGCTGCTCTGCTGCGTTATCTGCTCTGCATAATGCAGCTGGTCTGAGAGGGAGGCTGAGGAGACAGCACGGGCTCTGCAATGGAGTTTTTAGGTGAAGCCGATGAGGCGGCTGCGAGAGAGGTTTCGCGCGGCGAGGTCGTTGACAGCGAGGGACCGTTCGCTCGAGGCGTTGGTGATTAATAATTTTAATAGTGGCTGGGATGCTTTCTTGCTGCTTTGTTGTATTTATTTGATAATTTCTCGGAATCGGTAATGTTGTGAAATTTATGGCAGAATTACAGCGAACACCTTTGAGTAAAATTATTACTTTGTATACCAAACTAACTACAGAGACTTTGCCAAAAATTTAAAATTTCTATTTTCCAGCATTTCTTTTTCTATATACATCGTCGTTTTTCCCCTCCCGTCAGAAACAATATAACTTTTTTAGCGTTATGGGTTGCTCACTCGCTGGCGCTTCTTTTTCGTCATTTTATCGCCGTGCGTCGATTCCGCGAAATACACTGCGGGTATACCAAGCGCATGCTCACTTTTCTTTTGCGTTTTTTTTTTTGTTTTTTCAAAGAGCGCAGGCAGCGCGCGATGCTCAGTTGAATTCCAGGCGATATCTTTTTCGGAGAATCAATTATTCGAATTTTTTCGGGACCTCGTTATACGTATTCGGTGCGCACCGGCTTCGCTCTCTTTTGACAGTCGCATGAATGGGTAAAAATTTCAATTTTTCCAGAACTCAAGCCTCCGACGTATTGATTACACTGAGAAAAATAGTTACACTGAGAGAAGAATATTGTTATTGTTAACATATTTATCTATTTGAAATACAACTATTTGACATGTTTAAGGATAAAATGTGATATTCTAATAGTTACAATATCTATATTAACTAATAGACATATTCAGATTTGAAAGTACACTGAAAAAACTCTGGCACGAGAGACGTCTTTATTCCTTTACGGAGGTTGTCTTAAGGTTATGTATGTCTGTTGTCCCGCGCGGCAAGTCTGTTGTGCGATAAGATAGCTCTGCCGTCCCTTTTTCGGGGCGTCTGCTCAATCGCCGTGTGGCGCACTAGTCGCAGCACGTCTCGTACCTCGACGGGGACGTGAGAGCTCCCTTAGCAGGAACAACAGTAATACGCAATCGTCGGGGCGACTTCTGTTTTCGTTTTGGAACGTCTTGCGTGCCAGAGTTTTTTCAGTGTAGCTGATGGTAGTTCTTCTAAATTGTAGTTTTTTAATCTAATAGCCAATTTTCTACCAGAATGATGTTGTTATATAACAAAAAGGTATGAAATTAAAACTCCATTTAGTTTTTTACTCCAACGTTTCGGACATTTTTATTGTTTATGTCCCTCATCAGGATAAACAATAGAAATGTCCGAAACGTTGGAGTAAAAAAATAAATGATGTTTTTATTTCAAACGGTTTTGTTACAAAACACCATCATCCTGGTAAAAAATTGGCCATTAGATTAAAAAACTATTATAATAAGCATATTGTAACTATTATAATATTAAGAGGAGGCCGAAGTCCCGTCAGTTAGTTTTTCAAAGTTTTCTCTTATTAACCGATTGGGCTGAAATTTTGAGAGAATTCTTAAAATTTATATACAAAGCGCGCTCAAGTCTTGAAATGAAAAAAATTATGATCTTTCAATTTCGTAATTTATAGGTTATGTTACCCGCGCAAGTTTTTCAAGGTTTTCTCGGCGATTAATTGATTGAGTTGTGATTTTGAGAAGTAAAACATTAATATCCAAATCGCGCTCAAGTCTCCAAAATCCAAAAAGATAAGAATTTTTTAATTTATATAATAAAAACGCGTTTTACTGATTAGCGCGCCACCCTCCATTTAAAATACATTGACTCCGGCGTCCCCTTAATGTTCTCAGGTAACATATTGAAATTATTACTGAGAACATGGTAACTTAACTGTTAACATGGCATTATAACTATTACAATGCCTATATTTGGTCATATTTAAACATACGAATGTTAACAGTTACAATGCCATGATAACAGTAAACAAATCCTTTTCTCAGTGTAGCAAAATTTATTATAAGTGTATCAAAATTTACTATAATATATATCAACGGTGAGACATACTTGCATTATGGCGAATTTTTCTTATAATAGTAGAAATAATTAATATATTTCAGAGTAATTTTTCTAATGCTTCCACACGTAACACAGTTAATTATAAAAATTATTATATTATATAGTAAATTTTCATTCTAGTAAATATTTTATCTGATCATAAGAAATTTGGCTACCCAACATAGTAAAAATTGCCACACCAGTTAGTACTTTCTGCGCACGTCAAGGCGCACATGTGTCTAGGTAAGGTTATGTTTGTCCCGCAATTTCAATTTGACTTGCTTTTAAGTAAATAAAACATCGAAAAACTCGATTCAATTATTTTATTTTTATATTATGCAAATGAATTACAAGCTATTGTGGATATTATCAGTTAGTTGTTGCCATTAAATTATCATTCAAGTTCTCTCGTAACCGAAGGTAGCAAATATATCAATTTCAAAATTTTGTACTCAATAGTCTCATGTGGATAAGTGGTTAACGCTTCCGATTGCCGTGTCAAGGGTCCAGGGTTCGAATCTAGTCGCCCGAGTAGAAATGAAATACAGCGTGCCGTAGGTATCACACGGGCCGGATGGCGTATGCCGTGCAAGGCCCTCGCGCGGCATGTAACGCTTTTATTGTAAGGTACTTGCGTTTCTGCCGTACGATAAACTCATTTACAGCAAGCCTTATCCGGTTATCCGGGCCGGTACAACGCCGTAAAATTTTCCGGATAAGGTACATGTCATTTTTCCGTTATATTAGCATTAGTATTTGAGCATTTGTTTACGCGCGCATCATAGCCTCAAATCTGAATAGTGCTGTTTCTGTCCGTACGAAGAACAACCTAATAAGTATAATGGATAAACAATGAAGGAAAAAGTTAAGTACTAAATTTCGAAAAAAGAAGATATTTAATAAAAATAAGTAGTGTTTAATTAAATAAAGTACAAATAGATGTAGAATTATAATTGTTCGAAAAAAAGCAAATATTAGTTTTATATTTGTTATAAAAAAAAAAACAAGGTTATAATGTAGTGTCCAAATATATAAAATACATTAAATATGATTTAATAAATACATCAAAAATATATTAAATGTTGTAATTTTTATTAAGTATAGAACATATTCGCTTTCAAATTATTTAGACAATAAGGCACGTGTTGCCCGAATCAGGGCCGGATCAGGGCCAGATGTTTCACCGGACGTAAGGATATAGATAGGTAAAATCATCCGGCCCTCATACAGTTCAGCGTTACATGCCTCGTACGGCACTCATCCGTCAACAATATCAGGTACGGATCAGGAATCACGGCAGACGGATCCGTCCCGAGTCATTGCCGTTTGAAAATTTCTACTCGGGTCGTCGTCGAAAAACAAAATTTTTATTTCTAAATTTATTTCAAAATTAAAATAAACTCTATATATACATATATACCGTGATAGTTCTGTAAATAAGAAATAATGAAAATGAAAACTAAATTTTTTTTTAATTTGAGCTCGATCGGAAAAATTACTAGCTATGTTGGATAGCAAAAATTAATACAATTAAAGTATGTCTAGACGTTGCTACAAAATATAGTAATTTAGTAATTGAATATTAAATCAAAAAGTTTATCGTATCCCGCGAAAAAGGTAGCGTAGCACTTGTAAAAATTCACTTGTTATTTAAATGACACCAAAACCTTGGATTTTAATTAAAAAATAAAGAAGCTATTAAAATTAGAAAATATATTAAGCTACTAACCAGCAACGTTGTGTTGATGATGGTTGTAGGTGTGAGGTACGGAATGAAGGGACCTGGCGTTCCATTTTCGATGCCTCGAGTCCTCGTCATCGTCATCTCCTTGGTGCCCGTCCTCACCAAGAAAGTGTACCTTTTCATATCTGTCTAGAAACCTGTAGAATAAAATTATTTATTAGATTTTGTTATAGTAAAATTAAAATTAATCAGATCAAGGTTTATTTTCCCAAAAAAAAAAGTAACATTATTTACTTGAGTTGAGATAACTTATTTAGAGAATTTATAAGGAAGGTTACTATAAATTTAAAATAAATTTGAACTTTAAGCTAAAACCTATAAACTTATGGTTATTTATATGTACTAAAACAATACCTACTTAATTTTATTATTTTAATGACTTTATCGCTTGTCTAAAATTCAGACAACAATTTTTAAATCAGTAACTTCAGGTACAAACCTAGATCCATACCTAAGTTCTACCTAGAACTAGATTTATTACGGGTATCCTTTTAACTCTTACATCTACTGTTCATTTTAATTTACCAAGTCATTAAAAAAAAAACATTTTTAACACTTCCTAATACCTCAACAACCTAAAACTCTTATCACAAAGCAACGTAACCCTACCGAACCCCCAACTTAACCGCCCAATCAACTACTACCTTAGACATCCACAGCTCCCCAGACCTCCCACCATTTAAAACTCCCTCACCACCTATCCCCCACTCATTATACCTCTCCACATACACACACACATAGCACGTGTGCGCGCATGCTACCTGTCGTCCTGCCCTCACCACTTGTACAGCGCGCGCCGGCAGTGGGGGAGTACGAAGTCTGGGATCAAGGACAGCAGACGACGCGCGCGCAAGAAGCAGTCGCACGCACGCGGAAGAGGAAAAGCAGCAACTGGGCGGGCGACCGAAAGAATATCAAGGGCATCGCAGAAATTAAAGAGGGGGGGGGGGGGGTGATCGAACCCCACACGCTCGTGTGGGTCGTAGCCCGACTGACGGCGCGGAAGTGGCGGTTGGTGCGTGAAGGGTGAGGAAGTGAGTGCAGTATGAGATGATTGAGTGGTGAATAGGTGAGTTGAAGCCTGTGGTGTTGATCTGGATTTGTAGATGAGAGGTATTGAGGAAATCGTTTGTAATTCATGCATGTGGATATGAAGAGATTATTGTCATTTAGTAAAGTATAAGAGTTAACTAGGGTAGATGTGGGTATAACTGCAGTATTTTTTTCCAGGTTAGTTTCAAACTAATAGATTTCGTCTGGTTGCAAACAAAGTCTGTTGATTCTTTTTAATAATGGAACTTAGGCATCATATCTATCGATTAAAGTACCATTTATAAAATGACTTTGAAAACAACGTCTCTCTGCTGGTCATACTGCGGTGCTGCTACTATTAATGCGTTGGTATTACGGCGCCATGTTAAAACATAGGGGAGACTGCTCGCGCATGCGCAGAGTCCAAAAAACACGCTGCTGGTATTACTGCGGTTTTTCCATAAGATTCTACAGCCATAATACAGAGTAATACCCACCTCCCAAGGTAATACCCACATATACCGTACTGTTATTCCTTTTAAAAAAGTTTAGAAGAATAGTATCTGGCACACGACAAGGAAGAACAAAAAATTAAATACGAATTCTGAAGTTTTAACTGAAAAAAGAAAAATATTGAGAGCCAGATGTTTTTTCTGCGAGTATAAAAGACAAATGTTCATTTGTTATAAAATTGGAAGAACAGTAGCGTAATTGTGCACGCTAATCGTTACAGCATTCAGCGCAAGCGTTCCCTTGACATAATTTTCAACTTCCTTCCTCAAGTCATGCAAATGTATATTTAAAACTGAAAGTATCAAGATTAAAGACTATGAAAAAACTGGAATTCTCAAAAGAATAATAATAAAGCGGAGAACAATGGTAACGATGTGAGGCGAACGTTGCTTAATTACCTTTATAGAGTTACAATGGATTACAAAGTACCGTATTCCGTCCACTCTTTACCTACTATTGAATCATTAATTTATCTTAATATAATAAACTATAATTTGATACCATATTCCATATAACCTTACTATAGAAATAAATAAATATAAAATGCTAAAAGTCATTTTGGACATAAAATTGCCTATTAAAATTATAATCCCTTTATCAACAAACTTTTCCACAACCTCCCAGCAAAAAAAGCTTCAATATAAAAAACCCTGCACACTATCCCCGTTACGTGTACCCAGACGACCATGATGCGCTCTCTCCCGCCCCGACGTAATCTACCCGGGACGCGAGCGCGCGCGCTCGTGTATATACACCCACAGACACGCAGACACATTCGCGCGTGTAGTACTCACCGGAGATAAATTTGTTTGAGGCCGACGCCGCTATTGACGCAGCCGCTGGGCAGATGGAACTCCTCGCTGAGCCACACCCACTCGTTCTTCGAGTTCACCTGCAACAGCGAAAAAGACGCGGGTTCGTTATATATATGTATGTATGTATGTATATATATTATGTGTGTGTGTCTGTGATACAAAGAAAGAGGAAAAAATGTGCGAACGAGACAATAAAGAAAAAGAGCTCGCTCGCGTGCGACGTTTCAAGGAGGCAGTTTTCAATATCGTCGCTGGTTTGGTGGGATAAAAAGGTGGCGTCTGCGTTTATTTAATGTTGCGTCTTTGATAGTACTGTTGTACATAATATAAAGAAGCGATATTGCAGTAGAATAAATTGAATTTTATTGAAAATATTTTTTTTTGTTTTGAGTTTCTAGAGGCAGGAAAAATTCATTTAGTTTCTCTGTGAAAGAAATATCGGGTTTCATTTTTCAAAATTTTTTCATTCGCTTTCGGGAAAGTGGATTATTAAAAAATTCAGTGTATTGGCATCGTTGGAATTGAAAAAAAAAAAAAAAAAACAAAGTAAAAAAAGAACCCATTGTCCGAAATTCTGTTTAATTAATCCCAAAAGGATGAAGGAAAATCATTTTTAATTAACTAAAGTTCGTTGCTATATATGATAAAATCAATAGTGTTAAGGTGGTTCTATGAAAATGTCATTTACTGCAGACATTTACAAAAAAAAATATATATATTATTCTACAGATGTTGACAAATTTTTTGGCATTTTTTTCAATACAGGTTGCCACGCTCATTTTTGAGTAAAAAATTCTTGAAAATGTATACTTTTACATGTAAATTATACTAGAATCATGTGCTTTGCGTAGAGACTTCAAAAATTAATACCGAAATCGACTGCCGAGGAAGTTCAGTAAAGAGATTGTTAAAGTTCAAGCTTTAAGCTTTGTAATGATATCATAAAAAATGTATGGAGCCACGGTAATTTTCGAGATAATTAATGAATAATACAATAATCCGTATAAAAGTACTAAGATAGGTTAGGTTGATTTAATGGTACGTCAATATTAGTCATATTTTCCGTTTTGAACACGTCTTTGATTAACGGCGTAAATCATTGTTTGGACATCAAATAATTCATTGTGTAAAATTAAATTATTTTCGAAAATCGGCATTTCTAATTATATCGTGCAAAATCATGTTTCGCACATTCTCCATGATACTGTAAATAATTTAAATCTCGCTAACAAATTGATGTAGATTCGCTCGCCAACCAATGCAACAATACAATCAATCATTATACAAAATTTTCCCCCAAACTCAAAGGGTGGGTATCAAAAAATAGAATTCTTTTTTTAGAAAGCTCTCAATACAGAAAAATTTTATATCGAATTTTACTTTTATGAATGTTCAGAAAGTAGAAAAATTAGATATTAGAAGTGGAATTATTTTAAAAAATCATTATGTCGAAATAATTAAATATAGAATATAAATTTGAGAAAAATATTTTATCAAAAAAATAATACCAATAGTTGAAAATACAGAAATCATATTCTATAGAACGTTCATATTTTCGAAAATGCTAAATTTAAGAGAAATAAAAAGGGCGAATATTTCGAAATATATTGTGTAGAATGCACAATAATAATTTAAATTTTTGAAAACAAAAATATAGAAAAACCTTTTTCGAATTTTTAGCTATTTGAAATACAATTGTTTAAAGATAGAAATTTCCAAAAGTAAAATATGGAAAGTCCAATATTCCAAAAACACAAATTTAGATGGTTTAAACTTTCGAAAAACCAATTAAGAATATTCAAACTTTCGAAAAAAATATACGAACCTCAAATAGAATTTTTGTCAACTTTATTGCATCAAACATGCAATAATTTAATCTTTTCGACATTATTAACTTTCGAAAGTTTGATCTTTCTACATTATAAACTTTCTATATTTTGAACTTTTGGTACTATAAACATTTTGTAGTTTGAATTTTTGATCTTTTTAATATAGCTAAATATCCTATCAAATTCTACAGGGGGGAGAGGGGGTCCAAAGTTTAGATGATTCACTTTAAAACTGAAGTCAACTATAGACATTTTTCAGTTCGATATATGATAATGCAGATTGTTCTTAATTTCGAAATTCTAAATTACGAAAGTCATATTTACGAATCTAACACTTCACCTACTGTCCAAAACATCGAATTTCATTAATAGAATTTTAGTAGGGGTACAATATAGACATTGCGAAATAAATCATTAGAAACAGGTTATATTTGCTTTGAAATCGTATTGCTGAAATTCGATGTTTTGGACAGTAGGTGAATTGTTAGATTCGAAAATATGATTTTCGTAATTTAGAATTTCGAAATTTTGCACAATCTGCAGTAGCTTATATCGAAACCGAGCACGTCTATAGTTGACTTCAATTTTCAAGTGAGTCGTCGAAACTTTGGATCCCCCCCCAACCTACTACATATTTATTAAATTAAATTGATTAAACCAGAGCAACCAGACATCACGCAACAAAAATGTGCCCCCCCACTCCCCGGGCGATGACGAAAAACAATCCGCTCTCGGCATTCCTGTCGCGCGTAGACGATAACATAATGCACATCGCGCATCAGCGCTGGTGAAATCGAATACGATAGCCGCCGTCGCGCGAATTTTTCCTCGAATCTCTCCGTTACGGAGGCAGCGGCACCGGAAATTTTACGACTCTCCGGTCGTTTTTCCTCGCTGAGTGGCACGCGAGAGAGAGCCGGAAATACGGAGAAGGCTTCCCGATTGAATTTGCGCGCGGATAAAGTCGCCAAAGGGGGATGCGGGGCCTGCGGAGGTGAGGAGGAAATGTAATGATGGGTAGAAGAGAGAGTATTGATGGAAGTTCGGTACAGAATATAATATTTTGCGAAATGGAATACTATTCGTTCGAGGACGACGACGTATGACGACGCTTCGAAAACAGTT
Organism: Torymus aiolomorphi; assembly: GCA_036365515.1. Classification (NCBI taxonomy): domain Eukaryota; kingdom Metazoa; phylum Arthropoda; class Insecta; order Hymenoptera; family Torymidae; genus Torymus; species Torymus aiolomorphi. Next base: position 71,083,320 of record CM070874.1, on the reverse strand, counting down.
ATCGTCGCTGTCTTGGAGCAGAATTAAAAAAAGTTGTTCTTTTATATACTCTTTCGAGCCATCGCGAAGCTTCCGACAGTCCCTCTGTCATTCAAGCCAACGCTTTTAATTTGGTCAAAGTCTTCGACTACATCGCCGTTCGCTTACTCATCGCGCGTTAAAAATGAACTTGTCAAAGCCCCTCGCTCGCCTGTGCATATTGTTATTCAAATCATCCTCCACGCGCACACACGCACACACACGTATCACTTTTATTTATACGAAAGCCTCTCTAATATTTCCCCTGTACGCTGAACACGCGCAGAATAGAAAATCCATTCCCGATATTGACCTCGCACTTTGCATTCGACTCTACGCTATAGTGGAGCCTATATAGCTATACGCGAGCTCTCTCTCTCATACATTTTAAGAGCTTTGGCTCTCCGCGACGAGTTCGCTCTCATCAGTTTCGCAGGCTAAATGCTCCCTGGCAGCTGAAAATTGCTTTATCGATTCAATCTGCATTCGGTAAGTGTGTATTGCGGCGCTAATGTATATAAGCCGGGAATTTCTGGAAATACGTATATTATACGTATATGTGTGCACGTTATTGTCAGCCCTAAAAAGCCGTGTAATACAGTCGTGTCCTCGCGCGCGGAAATGAAGCGATTTATATTTGGCCTGTTTGCACCGGTCGCGCATGCACCCGCGGTCGCAGCGAGGTTTTAATGAGGGTGGGATGTTTTGGACTGCGACCACGTTCAAGATGGATCGTACTGCGGTAGAATTTATTCGGAAGAAAGCTTTTTTTTACATTTAATTCGGAAGGTGCAGTATGTTTAATAATGTTTTCCGGCAGACAGCCCTGATCCCCAAGATTTGATTACGTTGGCATTATTCTCTATTCCCTAACCCAACACTATACCCATCCAACCCGACTGTATATACCGAGATCTGACACAATCCAATCACGCTTACGGAAAATGCAATCAAGCCGTCCATTATCCAACCCCGCAGCCGTCTCCTCATCAAAACCTTCTTACATCCGACTCCCGAAAGCATTTTATATACAGGCCATCTCCGCATAGCAAGCAGCTCTCGAAAATTACTCCCGGATAAATATATCGCGCCCTCAGCTCCATGGCAAAACAAAAGTTTTACAGCGAAGCCGCGCACGCGTGTAAACAGGCGCGCTGCGCTGTACATGACTAGCAAAGTTATTTCCAGACTCCTCGTATAAGATATTACGGCGCTAGCGCACCCTCCTCGCATAGAAGCAGCAGCAGCAGCAGCTTCTCTATGCGTGTGTACACGTGCACGTATACACGTACGCGAGATGTCGATGGCAGCTGCGGGGTGAGTGAACGAAGTGCGAGCGCGCGGGTGAATAATTCAATGATGTGCGCACGCTTGGCGGGAAAAAAAAATAATAATAACGAAAGAGCTTTTCGCGCAAATGTCGGTTTTGACGCTGCGCGGGTGTATTTATTTATTATATATGGCATGGGGGGATTCGTGTATATACGAGTAGGACGTACGAATACACGCTGTTGTGAAACATTTATCATTCGATGTACTATGTAATTATTATAATACTGGGGTAGAATCTATAATGTTGAATCAATACAAACCAAACGATTTCCACGAAAAATCTATTGCGGTAATCCTTTCCGCGCATACACAGCCGACTATACTAATGATAATTCCCGGACTGTAGAGAGACTTAATCGCCCTCTTACCAATCCTATAAACTACAATCATAAACGTATAGTGTGTGTGTGTCTGTGTGTATGTGTATGCCCGAGGAATTCGAGAATAATTGTCCCGTGACGAAATCGCGGCTACGATATCGGCGGGAGGAAAATTGATTGGAACGGTTCATGATAGAGTATAGTGCGCGGTTGTGCATACGCGTTATTTATTTTGAGGAATGTGCATTACCGTAATTGCGTGGTCCTGCAAATTTGCGAGAGATATGCGCTTCTGTTGATTCTTGAAGAACGTAATTTTTTGGAATATTTTGTAAAAGGTGCGGCTATGTGTGATGTACTAAATACATTTTATTAAATGAGAAAAAAATGTAGGTTTTTTGTTTACTTTTTGGGCGACAACGTTTGAAACATTAATGGTCATTTATCATAAAACGTGCCTTAGCGTGATACGCAAAAGAAATAAACAACATTTATTACATAATCAATACGCATTACAGGTCAGGGCTGCAATATTCAGTCGTATAAGAACGCTACGGCTGAATAATTCTTTTTAATCACCTAAAAAAGTCCAAATTTAGGTCGTTTCAGGACGAATGGGCTTAAAGACGTAAAAATTAATAAACTGCCGCATTCCCGTTCGCATTCATTATCGCAATAATTCTCTATCCACAAATTCAGCACTAATCGTAAATAACCCATTCTCATAAAGTGTACCATGAATTTAATTTTCCGTTGCTACTATAAGAATTTGCTCTAAACCAATAACATTTCACTACGAAACTGCCAATTAACTAATCCGTTTTCTTATCAATATAAACAACCAATTACTTTTGCACATTTCTCACAAACCTCCCCTAATTAAACCCCCACTTACATACCAAACTTTCCCCACTCCACTCACACTTCCTTCGCATCCCCCAATCGAACCCCTTCCCATAAACATCCCTACACACGCGCGCGAGTTATGAAAAAATAAATAAATAAAAATGACGGAAAGGGCCTAAATATAAACGAGGGAGACGGGGATAGTGGGTCAGTGCTCTCTGCCGCTCTTGCGCGCGGCGCGTCTATTCTCGTCGCGGCGCGCGCGCGAGAGGCGACGGAACGGAACAGGGGATGGACTTTGATTGATCGAAATTTATTTCTGGTCTATGATGCCAGCGAGACAGCCGACGGCGGCGCTGTTTGTACATAATAACGAGGGTTGGCGAAGGGTGGGGGTCGGTAAGGGTAGGGATCTGCTTCATCGAGCTCTCGATGCGAGGAGTGAATAAAGTGCGAATGGGAGCGTCAGCGTATAGCGTATTGTTCGTCATTTGTTTGGTCAAAGTTTTTCATTTATACAATATGGAGTTTGAATTGTTTTAGATTTAATAAGGATAAAAGAATTTTTTATATCATAACATATTCTATATATGTTTTTGGCACAGATTGTTTACTGTTTGTAAAATTGAGCACGAACTTGAATATTTCATTGTGTAAAAATATTCAAGCTAATTGAAAGAACTATTGTTTATCAGGAAATAAAGTGAAGAATCGTGATTTGAAAAACAAATGTCGGATAATCCATTGTCAATTTACGACAATGTTATTTACACTTCATAGTCTAGAAAACACTATTACTATAATAGAGAAAAAAACACGTGTCGCGTCGTTAGCTGTCAACACTAATCTCACACCCAATACCTATACTCCCCCTGCTCCTCTGTCCACCGTTTTTACTCTTCCATCACTCAAAAGTCGGTAATAAGACGCCCCAAACAACAAGCGCTAAAGAAAGAAAAGTGGCGCCCCGTCGTGGAGATGACCTAATCGTCTTATTTTTCACCCTCACACTCGCGTTCTTCGCGCGACGCTATCAATCAATAGAAAAGTCGCAGAATCATTTATACGCTCGCGAGAGTGGCGGCGAGGGCTACAACAGATTCTCGACTGGTCTCCTGCTGCTGCTCGCCGTCGCCACCAAATCAATAAGATGGCTTCGCTTTTGCGCTTATAGTGCGTTGAATCGTAATGATAATAGTGAGCAGTGGCTTATTGATTTCTTTCGAAGGCGTGTGTGTATTACTATAAGTTTTTCAAAAATGCTGCATCATTCATTGGTGCTTCATTTTCATCGCAAGGTCAGATTATTAAAGTGAAAATATATCTTTTGTCTACTATACGAGGTTGAAATTCGAAGGAAAAGGTGCGGCATGGAAAATTCTGTTTGTACCTAGACGATATTAGGCGAGCAACTCTCGCGCTCGTATAATATATTCATTCTGCTGTAAAGCTTCGAATCTAACGAAGGAAAATTTCAGGCATCGATCGGGCTATTTATAGTCTGAAATAACATTGTACAGTTTCCCAATTATTAATCACGTAAGATCAGCTAATTTCCTTCCCCAGCCGCGCTTTAACGTCGGTCATTATTCAACTTTCATTCAGACCGCAGTAATTATTTACTACCGCGTCTCAAGTATTTCGCGTATCGATCGATGCCTAAATGAGGCTAGTTATACTTTTATAAGGTTAGTTTTGCTTTATCGACTTATAGATAAAAAAAAAAAACGAATGTAACGCGCCCGCGCGCGTATATACATAAGCTCAACAACTGCGACTGCGAATGTTTTATTTTACGGCGCTAACCCAGTAGATTACGTCCGCGATTAGAGTTGGAAACAAAGAGCATTCGTTTATATTCTCATGAATATGCATAGCAGGGAATTTCCAGTTAGCACCTCGCAGTGTCATATGCATAATGATTATAAACCAACAGTAGTAAAACTTACACGAAAGAGAGTGAGTGTGTTAGTGCTTAATCATGATCTGTAAATGAATTTTTTATGAATTGAAAATGTTGCGAACAAACGTTATTGTTACGTTTTCTTTGCTTTAAAAATTTTAAATATTAGATGATCGTTTACATTACATTTAGTAATTTGTTTTAATTAATGTCGAATACTATGCCACGCATTAAATTTTTTTATATTACTATTAGTTCACTGAAAATTGTCTTACATTTTTACTCTACTATTATTTTTTTTAACCATTAGTATAAACAACCAATACAGTAACTACCAATAAATCTTGCAAACCAGCACTTTATCACTGAAAATGCTTTCACGCATACGCAATATCAGATAACTCCAATCGCTGCTCTTTTATGTTACATAAAAGTGCAGATCGTTATACCTAAGTAGAACAGGCCAAGTATACCAGACTAAGACGCAAAATGTCAGGCGTTTCATTACACTCCACATAAAGTTCATTCACCCAAAAATCATTACACTCCTTAACTGCTATACTTTCCAAGTCCTTCTCCGCAGTACACCAACGAATCCCTGATCCTTTGTCCGCACCCAAACCTCAACCGATCTCCCGGAACCTAGCGATTCCAGGTCCTCATCCACTCTTACCACACTCGGAACATCCTCTTAGACGGAAAACCCGTGCGCTTCTATATCCACCGCGTAACACACACACACGTGCTCTCTACGGCTAGCAGCGTGAGCACAGTGCGGCGGCGGGACCCCCCCTCCCCCTCCTCCCTTTCCTCAACGGCGACCTTGACGCGCGTGCGCATGCGCGGCTGCTAATCTTCCGCCGGCCCCACGTGCTCGCACTAGCAGCACTCTCTCTCTCTCTCTCTCTCTCTCTTTCTCTCTCTCTCTCTCTCGCCGGGATGGACTAAATGATGAAAGTATACCGGGAGAGAGACCACGTGCGCGCTGCCAATGCTTGGGGTAGGACATGGCAGCCGAAGCTTATACCGCGCGCGAGTTTTTGAACGCGCGTGTATGTATGTGTGTGCAAGCGCGCGCGGGAGAGCGCGCCGCGCGCGCTATTGTCGGGAGAGCGCGCGTGAGTGGTACCACGTGGGAGAGAGAGAGTCGTCGTCGGTAGCTTCGATGACGACACCGTAGCGGCGGTACAGTAGTGTGTGTCGTCACGAGAGTGGAGTGACCGGCAAGGGCGGTGAGATAGCAACAGCAGCGGAGGTGTTTTGTGTATATGTAGGTGATCGATATGCCGAGGTGTGGTTTTCGAAAGTGTGAAAAGGGAGTATAGACCGTTGTACATAGAGAGAACGACTATATGCTTAGGCTGTCGCGTGATGTGGATGAGTCAGCGGATTGGAGTGCAATATCCGGGTTTCGAGCTTTCGCGGTGATTCACGGATGGATATTTATGCTACTGAGGTTTGAATTTTCCGTCGTGCGGATATGGGCAATTTTCTTATAAAGTGTATATAATGTACCTTACTTTTTAAATGTTCCATATTTTAATAAAAAAAAAAAAAAAAAAAAAAAACGTACCGAAAAATAACATGTTAAAGGTTCGAGAACTCTGTCGTTCAGTATTACTATAGATTACAGACAAATAGACGCGCGAAGTATTTTTGTTTTGTGTGGAGAAACCGTTACAAGGACTTTTACCTATATTTTCCGCACGATCAGCTGGTGCGCTGTGCTTTCTAAAGATATAGGCGTGTCACCATGGGTCATTTCACCTGAACGCAAACAAAATATTATGAATCCACTCTTCGACGTCTCTGTTATATACGCTCTGTTGCGATGAACTCAAAGAATTTATTAAGGTCACGCGTCAAAATACATTATTATCTACACACACACACACACACACACACACACACACACACACACACGCACGCGCACACACACACACACACACACACACACACACACACGCGCGCACACACACACACACACACACACACGCACGCACGCACGCACGCACGCACGCACGCACGCACGCACACACACACACGATTGCGTAATATTTATTTATGACTCGCTCCAACTCATCCGCTCGTTTTTAAAGTGTTCTTACAAATTTCAATGTTTTTTCCCTGCTCCGCTGTTATAACAACCCTCTCGGATACGCAGTCAACCCTCAAGATTACTCTCCAGACTGAGAAACTTGGAAAAACTAAGCACAGCTGCCGAGAACTTCTTAATACTCCTCCTCCCCCTCAAATATTCACGAGGCCCCTGGTGCGCTCGAACCGCGGACTTTTAATTAAGGAACTTGCCAACTTCTTTGTACCCGTAAAAGGCGAGTGAGAGAGAGAAAAGAAAGCCGTAAAACGACGAAGCCGCCGTGCTTCTTTGTACAACTTTCAGCACTAGCCGGCTAATGAGCGACAGCGGCGAGTCATACGATGTACATATAGATATATGTATGTACGATACACGCGGCATTGCTTTGACGCTTTGCGAGAGGTGAGAGGTGCATCGCGGTCGCGAGCAGCTTTTCCGCGCCGAGAGGCCTGTAATTAGTGACTGCGAACGACAGATGAGCGTGTATATATGAATTGCGTCAAAAGTTGCGGTGAGGGTTACGGATTTCGGTTTATTGGTTGTGATTGTCGGTCTCGTTTATGGAAGTAAAATCTGAAGATAATTGTAGAGAAGCGTTAAAAGATGGGTCTGAAGTTTGCATCGTTGGAATGCAACGAAATAATTTTTTACAATCAATTAAAGTTACTAGACAGTAAAAAATTTTATCCAAATCTTTCTCATAAAGTTATTATCTACTATAAAATACTAAATCTTCATGCAAAATTAAAATTAAACCCTTATAACTTTGAAGTAAAAAATTTTTTTTTTATTTCGTTGCACTCCAACGTTGCAAACTTCAGGCCCATGTTAAAAGAGAATATTTTATTGAGGTTTAAAAGACAGGGGGTTAGATCCGTAATTTTACTCTTCAGGATAGAATTCTGTAATAAAATAAATATTAAAATAAAAATCAACATTTCACATGAATAACGCATTAGCGAAAGCTTAATGCAAGCAAGTTATTCAATGCTATTTCAATACAATCTCTTCAAGTTAAGTAACTGTCGATATATGAATTTTTAAAAATCAAGTGATTCTTCTGAAATATATATTGCCTTCTTTATACTCTCCGTCAAAAGCTTAGTTAGTAAATTTGAAATTAAGAGTACTCCATCGCCGAACTTCTATGATATCCGAAAGTCTCGGTGCGTTTGTAGATATTAAGTTTCGCATTTACTTAGTGCCGAATTGGAATGTCCGCACCTCGAGCTGGACGTACAGAACCTCCAATTCCCCGGATATATGGTACCTCAACGTTGGAAGTGTGCATGGTGGAAGGAAAACAAGGTGTACTCGGACGCATCATACCGAACAACCAATCATCGCGTTGGGCCAAGTGGGAACCATCTTGGATAATTATCCAATAAGAACGAACCCGCAATTTTCAAACAAGTTTCTTATTGAATGAACATAACATGTTTCTTATTGATAAAACCTAATAAAATAAATGAAAATGACATTAAGAAAAATACATATTAACGTTTCAAAAAAATGGATATTTTTTAAATTAACTTTTTATTTTATATTTCTTATAAAGGTTTTTCACTTCAATATCTAATGTTATATATAGGACTAAGGTTATTAATCAAAGAAATGTCAAAAATTTGTTCAATAAATAATTTTATTTTAGAAAAACAATTTGACTTACATATGATACAGATATATACAGATGTAGTATGTAAAGTAAAAATAGTATATAATGTTAATACTGAAACTTCGCAATTTTTTTAGCACGTTTGTTTTTCGCATCAGAAAGTAATTTTTTATTAATCTCACGAACTCTGATATAAGTTCTCGTACGAACAAGACATAGCATGACATCTTCTGTAACGCATGAGTCTTTAGGAATATTTCGCATTATAAGTGTGTCGAAAAAGCAGTCACTGTTGCATTTTGTGAATCCTGAACCTCTTGCTTTTTCTCAATCATATCACATGGATTTGTATATGTACAATCATCGCTAGATAAATTACTGTTTACATTAGATTGAAAACTTGTTTGGTTTCACTATCGCTTCTTTCAGTAAACAAAGAAGGCACCCCAGCAGTCTCCTCATTTAGAATATCTTCAACATCATTGAATTTTGATGAACTGCAATGAAAACAGAATACAAGATATCGAATACTGTTAATATTTCAATAATAATTAATAATATAATACAAACTAGCAACTGCTGGCTTTCTTTATACAAACTGAATCATGGTGATTCTGCACTTCCTTCAGTACTTTTCTGCTTTCTAACAATTGTAAATGCTCAGTAGGAATCGCAGTATCCAACAATTTTCCGTATACCAATTCTCACATACGTTCTATGGTTATATGAACTTTTTTGATACGTTATATGACAGTGTTGTTGACGGAAATTTGACTTCTGAGTGCAGTATTCCAAGTAGCGCGAATATTGAATGTGGTGATTGGCGCTGATCTGATCTTCCCCTTCATGACATTGAGACGTATCTGGAAGTTCTATGGTTAAAAGATCTTTTTGATACGTTATATGACTGTTGTTGACGGTAATTTGGCTTCTGAGTGCAGTATTCCAAGTAACGTGAAAGTTGAATGTGGTAAATGGCGTAGACCCACGGACCACGACCCATGAACAATTGAAACTTTGCTATTACGAAGAATGTCTTAATAGCAGCGTCAGAGTGAACTAAACTCCCTCTCTAGGCCTGATCGGGAATTAGAGAGTAAGTTGGCGAAATTCACATAAAAGCGACTGAATTTCAAGAAGCCTACTCTCCGAAAACCGATACCAACAGTGGGTGAGTGAGAATACTTTTTGTTGCAGGTGGTGAATATGAAAATATGGGAAAAAGACAAAAAAGAAAAGAAATTTGACCCACGACCCAGAAACCCCATAAACAAATAAAATACTTTGCAATTATATAGAATTAGTATTGTATACAATAGTTTGTAACTTCGTCATGACTCTGCATGTATGCAGAGTGATGTAGGCTACTTCACTGGATAAAATCGGGAAAGAGATTACGCTGACGAAATTCAAAATAAAAGCAACTGAATTTAGCAGCCTATTCTCCGAAAACGATACCAACAGTGAGCGAGATGTTAGAAAAATAAAAACAAAGGATTAACCTTTGTGTATTATGGGTATGAAAGTATGAGTGACCTTGACGGTCGAAAATGATAAAATGAAAATCTTTCGGGTGATTCTAGGAAATATGCTATTTAATATGTTTAAGAGAGATAGGTAATTTGCTTAAAAGAGTGATATCCAAAGCCAGATAAATGTTATGCGTGAATCGAGGATTATAGGGATCACGGTGCCGGGCCGCTGAAGCCCCCCAAAAAAAAACATGAAGAAAGGTTTCCGCCGAGCCATTAGCCAAAAAAAAACTCCCCGCAATTCCCCATTCAATTCACCGCTAATTAGCTATCATCTTTAGGTAACTTCCGTAGTTTTGTAGCCAAATCGAGATAAAGGCCGAAGTAGGAGCGATACCAAGAAATAAAGGGACCACGGTGTCGGGCCGCTGAAACTCCCGAATCCTATGAAGAAAGGTACCCGCCGAGCCATTAGCCAAAATCACCCCGTGACTCCCCATTCGGCTCAACTTCACCCATCGAATCTCTTTCGATGTATTCTCAAAAGGAATTAAAAGAAGAAATATTTAAATGTATAGATCTCACCCAGAAGACAATCATAAAACCAAATTCCTCAGCACACTGGGTAGCTAAAGGTGAAAAGTGACGTTGATGGTGAAGATGACGAAGAAATATGGATCGCAGCGATGGATAGTCCGGCGCAGAAAAAACCCAGATTTTGAAATGGTGTCAAGCGATACTGGCATGGAGTGAGTTATGGCTTTCAGCCGATGAGAGGTGCGAATCAATCCAAATCTTCAAGATTTCGCGTGGAGCTGCGTATCCATCGAACTACCGAGTATAGTTTCCCGTTTAAAATGAGAGATGCGTACATAGGCTCGGTAGCCTATGAATAGAGAGACTAGACCATGATGTTGACAGTACGAAGGTTGGAGATTGAATGCCCACCATGGAAGTGTGAGACTTCCAACTTGGAGATCGGTGTAGTAGGGCAGAGTTAGGGATTCGAAGCGTGTGGGGTGGTTGGCTGCCAGGCGAGCGCGCGCGCTGGAGGGGGGAAGCAACTGACTCAGCGGCTATATCGCACTAATCTCCAAGTTGGAACTCTCACATTTCCAACGTTGAGTTACGGTATATCCGAGAAACCTCGAGGTTCTGCATATCCAATCTAGAGTTCAATCGCACTATGGCTTGTACTGGGCGACGTCCGGCTTCTCGAAGGTGTAGCCACTCCAAATTTCTTTCCGTGATATCGGCTTCCCAATCCAAAGGGCGAGGGTTCGATTCCCAGTCACTGCACTTCCAGAACTATTCTCGAAAAAATTTTTTCTTCGGTTTATTCACAAAGTTAACCAATATTAATTAATTATTAAAATAAAATAAATAAAATAAAATACATAAAAAATATAAATAATAAAAGTTAAAATTAATAAAAGTAAAATTTTTCTTTATTTAAATGAAAAATACGTTTAACCTTTTCCCTGGGGGACAAGAGATTTCTTCTTCTTCACGCAAAACGATTTTGGTTAGAGAGGATTTTCCTGTTGGTCAACTAGACCTTCTATTTCCTTGAAGAGGAATCCTCTTCGTACAAAAATAAGTTTCCTCGTGTGGCAAAAGGAAACAATTATGCCAATTAGCTCAAGATTGTTTTCCTCTTGGATCAAAAGGATTCCAGTTGCTACCAATGAACTTTTCACTGCGTGTGCTAAATATCAATACGACGATTATAACCATTGGAACACATTCAAACCACCTTCGAAGCTCTGGTATGAACAACATCCAAATCCCTATATTCCACATCTCGATCCATAAACCATACCCTCCAACCTCGTGCACTCCACCCCATCTCCGCACCGTTATACCCATGTCCGCTCCACTTTTCCACACGCTGCATCAGCTCTCTCCAGCCCGCTAGCTCCGATCCAACCCTGCGCGCTCTCCGTCACAACCCGCTGCTGCTACCGCGCATCACGCAGCACAACTACACACACAAACACACCGGCCCACACACAATCCCACGCGCGCCCGCGCGCGTATACCCCCACCCTCTCGGCTCAACCGACACCACGTGCGCGCTCCTATATCCCGCCAAAACGCGCGAAGACGCGCAGCATACACACACACAGACACACTCTTTGCGCGTTTCTGGTGGTGTGTGTGCGCGCCGTGCTTCTGCTGCTGCCCCACCACACCACGTGCGGGCGCCCGCGCGCGCGGACCCACGACAGTCAGCTGATCGTCCTCGGGGCGAGCGTATATACACGCGACTGAGAGAGGCGGCCGAGTAAACTCTACACTCTACTACTCTTCGCGCGCGCGCGCGCACACACACACACACACACACATACTCACGCAGAGGGGCGAGGGGGAGTGGCGCGCGGCGACGTGCAGTCTCGTCGGGAGCGTCGTCGTAGGCCGAGCGAGCGAGTGAGAGAGCGAGCGCTCGCCGGCTACGACGATGTTGACTACCACGGCGACGACGACGACGACTACTACGTCAGCTGATCAGAGAGAGAGAGAGAGGCGCCGAATGCATGAATGAGCCCGCGAGTGATATGAGGGGAGAGGGGGGGAGACGCGTGCCAGAGTCGTTTTTTTCCCGGTGCGGTGTTGGTAGGTATAGGTAGGTAGGCGAACCGAGCGGAGCGGACTCTGTGTGCGCCTGTGCTTGCAGAGGGGACGGCGCTGAAGAGCTTTCGCGCGCGCGCGGTGTGGAGATCAGGAGCAGCCGAATCTGCAGGTATAACAAAAGTGTCAAAGTTTATGTACTATCGGTCATCGTGACAATTAAAAAAATATCTGAGCGCGCGCCGAGGTAAAACGATATTCGATTCCTCTTTTCTTCGCCACGGGGCTATAGAAAGCGTCACGGTTTGTTTTTTTCATGTATTCATAATCGACTCTTTAACTTAAACAGAAGTATATACACTGTAAAGAAAAAAGGTATATAAGGACAGTTACTGCCGCATCGCATCGAGCGTATAGAGCAGTAATTGTTGAAAATCGTAGCGATGATAAACGGTTGCATGCGCGCTGTGTATAGGTGTGTGTGTGTGTGTGTGTGTGTGTGTGTGTGTGTGTGTGTGTGTGTGTGTGTGTGTGTGTGTGTGTGTGTGTGTGTGTGTGTGTGTGTGTGTGTGTGTGTGTGTGTGTGTGTGTGTGTGTGTGTGTGTGTGTGTGTGTGTGTGTGTATATCGGTGCACAATTAAAGAGCGTGGTATAAAAATCGATACTACCAAGGTATAACGACGATGTAGTACCACTGCAATTCGTTTTATGTGCCGTGCAAGTACAATAAGAGGAACTTCGTCGCCCTTTCGCAACCTATTTTTCCTCTTAATTATACCATCCGAAACATCTCACTTGCACCGCGTCTTCCTTACGTAAAATCACAACAGAAGACATCCCACGCAACAATTCAATCCGGCGAAACGGGGCCGCGCTCGGCCGCGGATCGCAATCACCGGAGAGTCTCATTACGCATGCCAGAATTCAAATCACAAGAGGGCAGCCGCCGCATAACAAAAGGAAAGAACCTCCGCCAATTTATAGAGATGGTATATATATAAGAACGGAGAGGGGGCTGAGAGAGAAAGGCGCATATAACGATAATTGCAGTGGTGGTGGCCGGAAGCTCGCGGAAGGCCGCAATCTTCGAAGCGCGCGCAGTAGGAAAATAGCGCATCATACATATATAGGTACTCTCTCTAGCCTCTCTAGCCGCGTTTTACTCATTGTCGTCGATGACCGGTTTTCTTCATGCATGCTGTCTCTGTATGTGTGTGTGTGTGTGTGTGTGTGTGTGTAGATGATTCCGTTGAATCACTCGCTCGCTCGCGTTGGTGTGAATTATTCGTGAAACGTGTGTTCGAGGAGAGAGCGGGGAGGGAGAAAAATACAGAGGTGTACAGCGAAACGGTGCGGGTATATATTTGCATTTCGTTTTCGACCTGCGGTTCCGCGAGTGCGGTGATGTGTTTAAGAAAAGAGGGTATATTATACGCGAGATCGGAATGTTTGCTTTATGCGTGCGCACGGCGAACGAGCGCGAGCAAAATTCATCTTGTTCTGCGATGGGTCTGAAGCTTGCAACGTTGTAGTGCAGCGAAATAAAAAAATATTTGATTTTCCTTCATGTTTATAATACCTAATATTAATTTTCCGTGTAGATTTATTGTTTTATAGTATCAAATAACTTTATAACAAAGATTTAGATAAAATTTTCATTGCTTAATAACTTTAATTACTTGTAAAAAATTATTTCGTTGCATTCCAACGATGCAAACTTCAGACCCATGTTCTGCTTTTGACGTAGCTATTGTTTTTACACTTTAACATCGATAAGATGTGACCGTTACTTTCACATTATGTACGTATGTCCATGCGTGTGTTCGTGGAAAAAAAATCAATTCTTGCTTATTTCAGCGTCTAACCATTCACCTCGGCATACCCTAGTATAATACCGATAAAATATTAACAGACTCACTTTTCTCGACCGAAACTCCCGCTCGCTTTATATACATATATGAGGAAATTTATAATTTCTCCACACTTAGAGGGTTAAAAAAAATAAATAATTTGAAGCACACCTTCGCGACAGGTTTCTGCTCATTCTATAGATCATAAAATATACGAAAACACTCGTGAACATTAGAAAGCAGTCTTGTGACCGCATTTTAGAAAAATAGTATATTACGCACCATGGGAGGAAAAACTTGGACAGTCCACAGCTCATGTAAATTACCACCCGAGCCGGGGGCTGGCCAATTTTACTCCCGTGGTGCGTATACTATTTTCCTCACATCGAGGCCGAAAATGCCATATTTCCGTTTCGGAGCCGGACGGGAATGAGGCACTTTCGGCCCGGTGTGAGGAAAAATCATATTAAAGTTATGATTTTGAGGTTACAGTCGTGTAAATCCATTTTTCTTATGGAAATTTAACATGGGGAAAATGGACGAAAAGTAGTCATGAGCCAATGGTGAGCTAATAGTAAGCTTTTAAATGTGCCAACAATCATTTTTGGTCATTTTTCCCGATTTTCAAATGCATGTAACTTTGCGCATAATCGACCGAAGGTGTGCCTTCAAATTCTAAGTGTGGACAAATTATAAATTTCCTCATATATGTATAATATATAAAGCGAGCGAGTTTCGGTCGAGAAATGTGAGTCTGTTAACATTTTATCGGTACGCCGAGGTGAACAGATAGACGCTGAAATAAACAAGGAAAATTGATTTTTTTTCCTGAACACGCGCATGGATATACGTACATAATGTTCACGGATTTTTCCGTGTATTTTATGACCTATAGAATGAGAAGAAACTTGTCGCGAAGGTGGGCCTTCAAATTTTTTTTTTTTTTTTTTTTGAAAGTGTGGACAAATTGTGGATTTCCTCATATATACCCGCATATCCGTGAGAGTAGAGCATTAGCGTATACACTGCCTCCTCCCTCTAAATTGGGAATTGAAGAGAACATGCCAATTCGAGCTCGTGTATGTATATGCATATATACATACAATACTCGTATGTACACGCACACGGCGAAACGTATTCCGAATAAACGCACTTCAGGGAACACGAGTTGGTATGCAAATATATAACCGACGAAAGACGAGGAGCAAGAGAGCGCCTATATGCGCGCCGGTAATGAAGGCGTTGCTTGCCTGTACGACCCTTTTTCGTGCGCGCTCGCGAGCTTTAGTGCTGTTGATAGAGAGTTTGCTTGATACAAAGTTATAAGGTATGTGTGTGTTATGAGAATGTTTAGTAAATCAGGTGGAAAAATTTGTTTATGCTTAACGCGTGACCGAATGGAAAATTTTTTAATCGCAGATGTGAGAAGGTTGCATAAACGACGGTATCTAATCTGATATCTAATCTAAATGCGAATCAAGTAATAAAACGTAAGAATGTAAAAGAGCTTATACTTAAAAAAAAAATTTGAATATTGTAAGAAAATTATTATAATAACGCTTGTATATAAATACCACCATATCCCTAAAGAATGTGATTGTACAACACTGTATTACTTCAATACACAAAGAGCCCCTTCATAACTTATGCATTCGACAATTCTTCCTTTGCCTCTCTCTCTCTCTCTCTCTCTCTCTCTCTCTCTCTCTCTCTCTCTCTCTCTCTCTCTCTCTCTCTCTCTCTCTCTCTCTCTCTCTCTCTCTCTCTCTCTCTCTCTCTCTCTCTCTCTCTCTCTCTCTCTCTCTCTCTCTCTCTTATATTAGACTTAAGAACTATTTTACATTTTTATCATTGCGTTTTGAATATAAATATTATGAAACGACTGCACAGCCGTCAGCGTGTTGTTTTTGTATAAGCTGCTGTTATTGCAAAATGCTAGTATTCGCCATGTATTTCGATTTTTATTTGTCTTTTTCAAAACCTTGTGTTATTAAAAAATGTATTTTATTTTTGCTCTGAGTAAATAAATATCTCTCTCTCTCTCTCTCTCTCTCTCTCTCTCTCTCTCTCTCTCTCTCTCTCTCTCTCTCTCTCTCTCTTTCTCTCTCTCTCTCTCTCTCTCCCACATCCAAAATGACTTATTACCTCTCACGCCGAACAAAAAAAGAAAAAAAAAAAAAACACTACTCCACCTCAACCATCATTACTTCCCCACACCCCATCAAACCCCAAAACCGCACGCACTCATCATCATCATCGTCGCTCTCTCTCTCTCTCTCTCTCTCTCTCTCTCTCTCTCTCTCTCTCTCTCTCTCTCTCTCTCTCTCTCTCTCTCTCTCTCTCTCTCTCTCCCTTTGAAGACACGCGGAAGGCTCGCGCGCGCGCACTCTTGCGAGCGTTCGCCTCACGTGCACACGCGCACAGAGAGAGAGAGAGAGAGAGTAAGGTGCAGTGACCTCCAAAGCGCTGCTCGACGCGCGGCTGCAGCAACGACGGCGCGGGAGAGCAAGCGCCTCGGCCAAGGCCATTTTGATCGCACAGCGGAGAGAGCGTGCGCGAATCCTCGCGCCGGCTGTTTTTAGGGGGAGACGAGAGAGGGAGTACACGTGTATATAGCGCGCGCCGGGAGGTCTCGAAGGGTGGGTCTGCTTTACCGGCCGGGTGGGTGAAGTAGGTTGGAGGTGTGGGAATGAGGAGATCGTTGCAGAAATCGGTTGTGTAGCAGCTGTATGAGCAAAGACCAAATTGTGCTGCACATGCTCGACTTTATAAAAGTGACAGGGTTAAGTCCTGCTTTACCGACAGTGCCTAGTTGAGGTTATGTGTCAGTTTTTTGGTAAAGAAAAGTTCGAAATAAACAGCAAAAACGTGGTTTTCATCATTATGAGTAGATTGAGAGACAACAAACTCTCTTTATGTGCCAAAGATAGTCAGTATACGGAATCTTCTTGCGACGTTCTTTTTATACGCCGCATATACAGTTAGTATAGCTTTTCAGCGAGCGCTCGAAAGCCATTGTCATCGACGATCGTAGAGAAATGCAAAACATTTCTTCAAAGTAGTACAATACGACGACGACGATGCAGTCGTCGTACAAAGAAAGCCAACTGTATAAGAGAAAACGAGCAGTTCAATTCTCGATGTGGCACTTTCCTGCCGAGGTGAGGAGGAAAGACGATTAACCCACATTAAGTACCCGCGGTGAAAATTGTTATGGAATAAGCACCGTTGCAGCTTGATTGTCAATCGCAATATACTCAGAATTATACGACTCTATGTCTCTATATGGACTGAGCAGTAAAATAACTGCTTTATTGCCATATTTGCGTTAGCCGACGTGTAAGACAATTCGAAGCCAAGTTTTCAACGCCTCCGACTTTCTAACAGCTAATGAATATTATATGGCAGATAACACGTAATTAATTCCTGAAACGAATTCCAACAGCTGCGCACAGCAGCTACTCTTAATTTTCTTTCGAATCAATCAATAACACGTTATATGCACACCCATCACGCGCACACACTATGCACAGCTCATTAAGGAAGTATAATCTAGCATTCCTATTACTAATAACCATTCCCAGCTACTTCTACCACAGTAGTTCGATCAAACCTTCCCATCTTTTTTCTCCACATTCCAGCAACTTTTTTTACCCCGCCAGCAGTCTTATACAGTTCAACAAATATACCCCCCTCGCGCATAATCCGATCCTCTTATCACTCTTGCCGATAAATCGCGAACGCGGAAAAACTCTCTTGCGTCATTACGTACACTGTACGCACACGTATACTTTGCAAACATTTTCTCTTTCTCTCTTTCTCTCCACACTGGAATGATGCGCATTTAATTAGCGAAATTGCGTTTGCCAACTCCACGGGACCTCGCAAAAGTTATTACACCCAAGTTCCTTTCCCGAGGCGTTGCCGTCTTCGTCTCGTCGACGCATCATCATAGGACTCCACACTCACCCGTCGACGTGCAATTATTTCGCGCGTTCATTCGTCATCATCAACGTCAATACACCTAAGTGTATACTCTCGAGTATATGTGTGTGCGCGCGAAGCTAAACGTATATTAACGATAAAGAGTCGGTGTTTTTCGAAAAACTTCGCTCTTGACGCGAATAATCCCCGATTGGCTTTTCAATAATCGGCGCTATTTAGGGATCATCGAACTCTCACCCCAGCGCGACTGTAAAATTGCCGATAAAAAACCAGTTTTCTTGTCCATTACCTTGTACCGGCGATTTTGAAAAACTACAAAGTGCACGGTGGTAAGTAGCTTTCTGCGCTCAAAAACCGCCGACGCCGAGCTGATGATGCTGATATACGCACACGCATACAGACATAGCCGTGTGCCATAAATTATCGCGTCTTTAATTGTATACCATTACGCGCGCGGATAAATTCCTGCAGGCTCGCGGCGTCGGTCTCGGCTACGAATCTCGCTCTCAGAATTCGCCCTTGTCTCTCGGTCTATATCTGAAAAATAATCGAGAGAGGCGGTCGGTCTGCTTCTTCTTCTCCTCCTCATTCTCCTTCGCGGCAATAAAAACGCGTCGAGCACTACTCTCGCGCGATATTGTCTTCTCTCTGTCTCTCCCTTATTCGGAGATTCTCTCCCTCTCTCTCTCCCTCTGCTTTTCTATTTTCATTGTTATAGTCCCTACGGTCTCTCCTCTCGCAACCTTGTACACCTCGCGCGCGCGCGAGATCAGCCGAGATACAGCGTCGCTGCTGTTTTACGCGCTTTCTTGTAAAAATAAACACGATATTATTTATGATTTTCGAATTCCCTCTCGCACACACTCGCGCGATACACATCAAAGGGGTGTACATTCTGCTTGCGCTCGCGCGTGTGTGTGTGTGTGTATATCATATCTGGTTGAAACCAGATTCCGCAGTCGCGCGAGAGCGTCAAACGTGAAATATAAAGGGCGCAACGGTTGTCGTGCGCCGCGGCCACGCTATCGTATACACCGAAACCTGTTTTTATAGATATAATGCCCGACACACAAGAACTCCTCGCGCTTTTCCTCGTATATACCTATTCTTCGCGCCTGTGTTTGGAAGGAAAACACTATATATACTCGCGCATCGTCGTTAGCGGCACCGCGCGACTCTTTACGGTTTCCGGCGCGGCGAGATTTGGCAACAATGCGCCGCTGATATACAAACTGCTCCGGTAGCGCAGCGTTACATTTTGCAACGAGGCGAAGGCGGAGGAGGAGAGCAACTAGAGAAACCTCAAAGAAAGAGTGAAAGTCTGTCATGGTCAGGGGACACAGAGGAACCGCTGTCGCTCTCCCACATATACACACACATACGTATATTCCTCCTAATCCTTTCCCTCGACCCGAAATCGATACACAGCATCCTTCGGAAGAGCGAAAAAAGAGCGAATAAACGAGAATTCACTGGTGTTTCTTCTCGGGGGGGGGGGGGGGGCGACAACGATGGGTAGGTTGGTAGGTAGTAGTAATGCATTCTTCGGAGGAACGAACGACTCTCTTGTCTCGCCGGGAAGGTATAGGTATATATACATACGCGCGCGCGCTATCCTCGTCTCTCACTTTCCCTCATGCGCGCCGCCTCGTTTTCTCTCGTCTCTCTCGCTCTGCGTCTCGCGGGAGCGAGAGAAGATATCTCCTCTCGCGAAACGCGCAAGCGCCTGTGCTGCTGCCTTATGGCTTCTTCCTCGCTTCCCCCTTCGTATATAGTGAGTGGAGAGGAAGAGTTTGCTTTGAGAGATGGGATTTTTGGTTTTCCGTTGTTTCGGGGAGCGATGGTGCGGCGATGATGGTTGCTGGAAAATGCTGAAGAAGAATTCACCATGGGATTTTTTTCGTAGAGCGGGAACGAAAATTCTTTTTCAATATCGTTATTTTTGTTTCCAGTGTATTATTTATTATAAATGTTGTTAACGCGAGAACTGGAGATATTAATTAATTCGGAATGGCGTGTGTAATAAATATTGCAATACATTTGGAAAGATTAAATTAAACGTGGAATACGTTGATTATTATTTTCGAATGAGGCTACATGTTTTAGCAATATTTTAATATATTTAAAGTATATTGAATTTTCGGACGGAATACTGGTCGGATAATTATAACGTTATCACAGCGCGTCCGCGGGATACGGTAAAATAATATTATTATAACATACAATTACCATTTATAAATAATTATCATTGCGTTTGCATTAAAATATAAACGACTCCAATCTCTCGTAAACAAAAAAAAAATATATCCCAGATTTTCCATAAAATCCATACAATGCATCCACACAGACGCGTACACATTTTACCAAAACCTTATAACTCACCAATACTCTCTCAAACCGCAACAATCATCAAAAAGCCGCGCCGTGTTAGCGGCCCTGTTACATAACGCGCACCTCATCTTTCTCTCTCTCTCTCTCTCTTTCTTTTCCCCCACCTCTTACTCCACCTCGGCAACAAAGGACCAACAACTCCCCCCCCCCACCACTCCACGGTGAAAAAGGAAAAGCCATCTCCTCCTCTGCGCTCGCGCGCGAAAACCGAGGAAATCCGTCTCTCCCTTCCTCTCTTTCTCGCTCTCACGCGCAGCCATCCATCTCTCCTCCGCGCGCATACTATACACTCGCTAACGGTGTGTACTACTATACTCCCTCTCTCGCTCGCTCGGGCGTGCGACGTTGCCACGTTTCTCTCTTGTCTTCGCCTTTCGCGATCGCAAGCCAGCGCGCGTGCGCCGCTGCTGGGGGGAACCGAAGCGAGAGAGCAGCGAGCCCCGAGAGTGAGTGAGAGAGAAAGCATCTATCTATCAATTCTGTAGTGTTATAGGTACTGTGCGGTCGCCGTGATTCTTACCCTCAGGAGGGAGTGTGTGTGAGGGATTGTGGGTGTGATGAGTCGGGAGAGAAAGAGAGGAGTGGATTTGATGGATTATTGATTTGGTTTGTTGTAAAATTGGTGGGGATATATGTATTGGGTCCGGGGTATAATGAAGAGTGATTTTTGGGGACGGAGTGGGAGGAGGAGCAGGCGATGGAGGGAATGGGTAAATGTGATTTCGACGTTTTACGATGCATTTTATGGAAAGTTTTTATAAGGGTTACTGAATTATTCGGTGGCTTACCCGCTTACGTTGATGGAATTTTCATAAGTATTCCCGCGTTGTACATAGATGTTGCTCTTTACTTCGTTATTTCAGCAAAAGTTTATGTTTACTATAGAATTATGTCTTGAATAAATATCTGTTTTATTAACTTTGGTCGTATGTAATTTAACGAAGAGGAAAACTTAGTACACCGACGGGCTATAGACCAAAACAGCCTTATATATTCTACAAGCCAGAACATGAAACTTTTCTACGTATGTTAATTAACAAGTCTCTTCGACTGACTCGACCGCTGACTTATATAGATGATAAAAAAAAAAAGTCCGTGTACACGATGCGAAATTTGCTGCACGTATACATTATTAAAAGTACATTCAGTCCGACTAGAGAGAGATAGAGTGGAGAGCCTTTCGCCAAAACCGCGAATTGCAAAAAGGCAATTTTTGTAATTAGAGAGCAGGCAACGAGTTTTTGCCAACTTTCCTTCTCTTTTCGCGTATGTATACCCCGTAGCAACGGCTGATTATGCGAAACTATAAAATTGTTATCCTTAATTATTCGCGTGATAAATCTGTCCGAGTAGTGCATACGTACTTTATTGCCTATGTGTGCAAGCAGCACCAGCAGCACGTGATTAGAGCGTTGTTCGGCTCTCGCATGCGTGCGTTACGATATTGATTGCCGTAATGAGATAATTTGCTTCTGGGGAGAGAGAGAGAGATATAAAAAATGGCATTTTTCCCACGTGGGCAACTTTCATTTTTGTATAAATGAAAATTGTAGTTTATTGCGTTATAGGCGTTTTCTTGAACGCTTGTAGCGTGAGAAAATAAGATTTTTATTGCTGTTTGAACAAATTATGTATCTAAATATTAGGTTCTACATGAAAGGTCAAATATCAAAAGAGGGAATACATTTTCCAAAAATGGAAACAAACGTAATTAATGTTACATTTTGTCGCCAAATCAATGGCAAAACGTAATTTTCTTTTCAGTATAGCAAACGTCCATTGCCAAAGAATTACTATAATGACATGTAACTATTTGCACTAGTTTCTATTATTGTGTAGCATAATTGTATTTATATATTATACACACCGCATACTGCGCAAATTCTATTACTTTAACATAACATTTCAGGAATGAAACTTTTCATTCTTTTCTATCAGCCACCGCCCAAAATCTCCACGACCGCCCTGAGAAAAACCCGATATACACATCCGTCTCCAGCATTTACTCAGCTTCGAAGAACCTCGGCGACTTTCAAGGACTGCCGCCACGTTTTTCGATCCCGCCGCCTTCCGACCAAACACACACACACGTCACACATATAGAGACACATACGTCCCGACATTCACGGCACGTCGACAACTTCTAACACTTCGCACAAAATGCTCGCGCACTCGTACGCTCCCGCGCCGTGCGTACATAGTTTTTGGATGGCTTTTGATATGTAAATCCACACATATACCACGCGAATAATAATGCCGCTGATGACGAATTTTGCGCTGAGCAATTGTCACCGCAGGCCCGCTGACCGAATCGATACTTCGCGCGCGCGCGCGCGCGTGAAGTTTACACGCGCGCAGTCTGACAGCTGAACGAGCGCGCGGAAACGCGTCGATGTATAATTTGTAACGACGATGGCGAGCGAGCGGGCTTAATTAATGTCGACGAGTATCGCATATATTTTCGACGCGAGAGGTCGAATAAAAAAAAATATGCCGCTGATTGCGAGCGAAGATCAAAGCGCAGGAATAAAAAAAAAAAAACGGCCACAATGCAGCGGACAAGCGTATATATACAGGCAACAATGCAACGTAACGCGCGTGTCCAATTTTTATCGAAATTGGATTACCTCGCGGGACCAGCGCTGCACGCGAACCGCGCAAATCATACACACCCTTTCATTAAATTATACATACATATGGCGCGGAGCTGCAGTATTTTTTTGCATCCCCGCGTCCTCTGTATGTGTGTGTGCCATCGATCGCCGTCCCCGACGAAAATTCCTCCACATATTCACACAACACATACACACACGCGTACGCATACTTTTCCCGGGATTCTGAAACGTTCTTATTTTACGGCCGTGCCGCGGGTTTACGAGTGCACAGCCATCCATATACACGCGCGCGTACTTCATAAGCAGAATTCAATACATCCCTTCATCCCTGAGTATACGCGTACGTGTGTAGTGTAGAGTGTTGCGCGCTGCGAGTGAGGCAGGAAACTCGACGACGCCACTGGGGTGTGTATGTGTGTGTTTGTGTAAAGAGCGCCGCTGCGGTTGTTGAGATAAAAATCTAAATTTAGGCGGTCGCCACAGCGTGTGTGTGTGTGTGTGTATATACGCGAGAGAAGCTGAGTGGCAAGATGGTATAATGCGGGTTAGATAATGCGCGAATGCGCTCTCTAAGAGGCGCTCTTTGTTACAATTATTATATCGCGATAATGAATAATTGAATGAAGAACAAAACCGCCTGCTGTTATTTTATACATGAAAGAGAAACAGCATTTACCGTAGCTTCACAATAATTAAAATACGGCCAAGACTGAAACGTTATATTATATATCTCTTCTCCGCGGCGCATCTCGCGGAGAGCGCGAACGGCGTCCTGACACAAATACCTTGTTAAACGAAATTAGAAACATTTGAATGAGTGTAAAATGGTTATTAACGTGCCATTCGTATTACGCGCTCGTACGGTTCTCCCTCGCGGTTTATAATCGAAATAGATTTTCAAAGTACTGCCAAAAATCCCCGTGCGTGCGCCACCGCGAGAGTTCATTTATGCCTGATTGTGATTCCGAGATTCGGGGAGCTCTCGTGAGTATGTATGTGTATATTATGCGTTATAACGAACCGTATTGTGCGCGTTAGTCGGTGAAAATGATGGTAATTTTGCTTTCGACGAGGTTGCCATACTGCCGTGTCGGGGAAAAAAAAAGTTTTTGAAAAATTGTGCTTTTCTTTTATGTTTGTTTTTTGGAGCAGAAAAGAATGTCAAGATGCAAAGGTTTGCATAAGATTTTAAACTTTCTAGGTTCTCGTTTAATGATAGAATGATTTTGACGTTGAAGATTTAAATTTGATGATTTGGAATTCACGTTGTTACAGTACAACTTGATCACGAAATAGAAAAATAATTTTCTACCATTAGGTACATGTTCAAAGAATCAGCCAGACGCAGAAAGTATAACAAAGACTCTTCGAATCCCACCATCGAAAGTTCCACCTCAACAATGAATATTTTCCCAATAAAAACTTATTCCTCTTACATATCCTCCGCACACGTGCCCTTACACTACTCTTCGTCCCTCCGAACCTATGCAAATGAACCCGCACCTCAAGACCCCTCCTTCTTCTCCCACCAGCAACTTTCTTTCGCACAATATATATATATAAGACACACGACCGAAACCTTCCCGACAGACAAGATTTCGCCATCGATCCCTCAACCGGCGTGTCCACTCCCTCGCAGCAACAAAAAGAAAACAGCCCGCGCTCGCGGTCCCCCTAGACTCCATATATCCTCCCCGGCGAGAGAGAGTCGTCCTCTCCTCCGTCTCCTCTCCACGCAATAAACGCATCGGGTGCACACGTGTGTGAGCGCGTCCCGAGAAGGACAGATCTCTTTCAGTTCATAGGGGGGGGAGGAATCTTCTTACACCCTCGTAAAGTCCCTCGCTCGGTTGTTCGCTCGCAGGCGCGGCGGCGTTGCCAAACGCGCTCGCCGCCCGTAATTATCGCTCATTTCGACGCGGAGTAAAAACCAACCCACATATCCACACATGCGCGTGCATTTAGAGGAGAGAGAGAGAGAGAAACGGCGTGTTTCTAGTACCATACATATAGCGATCGATTAGGACGCCGAGAGCGCGACTTTCGCACGAATTTCACGTCGAGCGCGCGGAGGAGAGAGAGAAAAGAGAGGCCGCCCGCCGCGCGAGCGCGTGTGTGTCTGTATATATGTATGTATACGCGGCGCGCTCTGCGTGCTCTCTCGGGCGCGGGCAGCAGGCGGCGTTGCCGCTATCGACCGCGCCGCACAGCGAGAGAGAGAAGTGCCGTAGCTCTCGAGTGGTGCGCCGGTCCCCTCCGCGCGATTGTGTGTTTTTGCATCGGGGCTAATCGCTTTCTCGCCCTGCGCTGCGGAGAGGGAGCGTATGTAAGGAGTTTATTAAGGAATAATTTATTAAGTCGCGGGGGGGGGGGTGTGGTTGCAGGAGGAATGGAAATTCGGTGGTACGGATATTGGGCGGGCAATCGGTAACCGCAAATTTCAGCGACAATGGACGAGCGAAATAACATATTCGTCGTGTTCGTCGTTTTTTCCCCCGTTTTTTTTTTTTAAGGTTTTGTGTGCGATGTACGTGTATGTGTGAACACAATGGTGAAGTAAGTGCGAATTCGAATTTCGATGGGTTTTTGAAATGTCCGAGAGCTTTTTGCATTTCAACGAGAGGTTCTATTAAATATTTCTATTGTCAATGTTGAACGTGCAATATTTCGGGTAAATTCTCTTCTCCCCTCTTTGTATACGTAAAGTAACAATTTTATATTTTGTCGAAAAATTAAAAATATAATCTCTACTGAGCGTGCAATTGTACTTAAATTCCTTTTCCCCTCTTTTTTGTATAACAATAGTCTTTATTTTATATTTTGTCAACGTCAAAAGTATCGAAATGAAAAATAAAAAATTTGCATGCTTTTATACGTGTCAACGAACTCTCACAGTAACGAATCTTCGAACAAATAAAAATAAAAATAAAACATTCGCTCGCATTTTAATATTACCCATTCCACCAATAAAACCACATCAACGACCTAAAACACCAAAACCGACTGTACCATTCACTCCTCTCTCCCCTCCCTTCATCGCGGCACGGGCACCCATCGCTCATCGTTCTCTCCTGGCCTTCGCCTCGCCGCCTCTCCGACATCGTGAACTCAGCGCTCTTGCTCGCATGCGCTGCCGCTGGCACCTGACTCAGCAGCAGCAGCAGCAGCAGCAGCACTCTTGGATTCCTCTCTCTCCCCCCTCTCCCGCTCGTCTTCGCTCGCAGTGTGTATAGCGCCGCCGCTGCAGTTTCTGCGCGGTCCAGCGGCAGCTGCACTGTAGACCCCGGCCAGACTGCCGGAGGAGAGGGGAGTGGCGATTGGAGGTGTGAATGGACTGAGAGGGTTGTGTGTGAAGGGTTTTTTTTCGGGGGGAGGGAGTGTCGTGGATTTTGTGATTGAGAATGGGCGGGGGTGTAGTAGAGCGGATCGGGCGTATGTGTTGAAAGAATGTGATGTAGGAGTTATTTTATACGCACGAGAGATAAGTTGCACAAATCAACGCTACACTCGGTACGTTTGCGAGCTTGTAATTAGAGATTACGGGCGATGTAAATTGCGCCGATACCGTAAAATAAACGAAGCGTGTGCGTTTCTTTGAGCAGAAATTTTGCAGGAATGCTGAAAAAGGTTTGTTTATAGAATTATATAGAGGTTTTATAGGGTTTAATTGAAAAATTGAAACAAAAGGAATACGGAGTGCATATGCTCTTTGCAATCGTTGCTCTACTCTATCAACCTACGTATTTGGCAGAACGTCACACCAATTGCGGATCGTACTATTCTTACGCAACTTTAATAACGTCTTATTAGCGGATGAAGGCTAAACGGAATTAGGTTTTACGATCATTTTTATCCTGCGCGCGTTTTATGTAAGCATGTGCACCACACACGACACTTATTGATTTTGTTTTTCTTATTCTTAAATGTAATGAGCCGTGTAGTATCGCGTAATACCATCGTCACGCATCTCGCGTTCAATAAAAATAAACCCAATGGGTATTATACACACTGGGGAAATTTTCAATCCTCAAATTACACGTGTACAAACTGGTAACATTCCATAGCGAGGATATAACGCGCAAAAAAATAATTTCGAGAGAGCGCGCGGCGGCAATCATTCAATGCGCGAGAAACGGTTCATTGGATAACGAGTGCGATCGCCCCCCCCCTCCCCGCGCGATTAAAAATAACTATAAAGCTTCTATGTACGGGCCGGAATGAAAGTTTCTCAGAAGCCATTCCTCGAGCGATCGATTCTACATTTGATAAGCCGCCGTAAACAAATATCGCATTTCGGGTGTCAATAAACCTTAAAATTCACACAACGTTCTGCGCCGACATCATTTTATCAACATCGTAAAATTTTTTTTATCGAATATTTTCTTTTCATCCAACTCCTATATTTCTTTTCAAATACTCGGCCGCCCTCTGACTACCATCAACCACCTCGATTAACAAAACAAGGAAAAAAATAGTTTACGTCATTCACCACCATCCGCCGCCCACAGTATCACAGAAAGTCTTTTTCCCCAACCCCCTGCGCGCAAAATTTTCTATGCGCGCAAAGCGTACACACACACACAGTGCCGGCGAAATTTCGTCCGACAGCGCGCGAGCGCGAGACGGTAATGCAATATACCGCGCCGCAGCAGCAGCAGCTGTACAAGCGCCGCGCTGTAGTTCGAAAATTCGCAAAAAGGCGCGCGCGCGCCGGTGGCAGCTTTCTTTCTCTACGTATAGCGGCTTTTATAATAAAGCGAGAGGCGAGTTCTTTGTGCACGCGAGTGAATTTCAGATGCGGGGCTTTAGACTTTAACTCTGCGCGCGAGTTTTTTTTTTCACGAGGCAATGTAGTTGGTTTTACGGAGCTGCTTGAAAGTTGAAATAATTCGAAGCAGAGAGAGAGAGAGAGAGAGAGAGAGAGAGAGAGAGAGAGAGAGAGAGAGAGAGAGAGAGAGAGAGAGAGAGAGAGAGAGAGAGAGAGAGAGAGAGAGAGAGAGAGAGAGAGAGAGAGAGAGAGAGAGAGAGAGAGAGAGAGAGAGAGAGAGAGAGAGAGAGAGAGAGAGAGAGAGAGAGAGAGAGAGAGAGAGAGAGAGAGAGAGAGAGAGAGAGAGAGAGAGAGAGAGAGAGAGAGAGAGAGAGAGAGAGAGAGAGAGAGAGAGAGAGAGAGAGAGAGAGAGAGGAGCTGACTGATGAGTCGTTATCGCAGTGACGCAATAATTCTGCCGCGTTGTCGAGCCTCGTTTTTCGTGGCACGCGTGCGCGCGTTTCTTTACGCGTGGATGTGATGTACATGCGTAAAGACACGAATGGTGATGACGACGATTCACCGGGGACGAGTTTTAAAAGAGGCAACGCTCGGTACGCCTGTACTGTGCTATAGTTGCGGTGTTGGGAATTGTATCGGGGCGTTATTTCTCGGTACATTAAGTTTGGAATGTATTTTCGTAGCGTTAGTAGTGTATTACGTATAAGGGCATGGATAACTGATATTAAAAGTATATAGTTGTATGATTTCAGGCTGGTTAGTATATACCTATATAGCCAGGGTTTCGCAAGCGGAGATATTTTACCAACGCGAATATTTTGCGAACATTGCGACAAAATGGTCGAGTATGACGTAAGTGTCGAGGGACTGTCAGTGATCGTAAACAACATTGCGATGAGTTTTCTGCCAAGTCGACGTATTGTCACTAAGCGATGCGAATGTTTTGTCATTAAAAATTTCATTGAAGATTATACATTCGAACCAGCCGCAAACGTCACAAATCTAGGTCTCAACCTGCCAGTTCCACGTCCAGGATACGTCTCCCGGACGTATCCTTATATACACGACACTTGCGCAACCAATTTTACAATACACTAATTAAGGGCCGAAAAAATCGTGCGGGCAATGCGCAACGACGGCTTACATAAATCCCAATTCGGTATTGACCCATTTATTGTACATGCCAACGTGCTCGCACGCCGCGGCCACCGGATTCTATTTGCGTATATCGCGCGACGCGACGCACGTGGCCTGTCAAAATCATTCGCGCGTATTGTTGTAAGACACAATAGGCAAAGAGGTGATTGTAATTCGATAATTAACGGTCACGTGGTACGATTGTTATAGGTGTCCGTTACACGAATCTCCGTCGTTTCGAAAGTATAAATCTATAAATTTCCACGATCGCGTGCAACCTTAGCCAATAAAACATTTAAGCGCCCCCCCCCCCCCCCCATTAAGCTCATAATCGTTTTAATACAGCGCGAAACTCTCGCTGCTGTGAGAATTGTTTCCTCCAGTGCGCGCGCGCATTAATACACTATTTTGCTTCCGCTCTTGCGCGGGTATATCATTGTGCGCGTGCGCTCGGGTAAAAGTATAAATAAATCGACGGGAAAGCCGCATGGGCTTTCTAACGGCCGCGCGCGGAAAACACACACGTAGACACGTAACGAATTGACCAAGCGAGATCAAAAGAGAAGTATATACGAGGAGCGCGGCGATAAAAGCAGAGCATATGGCGGAATTAGAGCTAATTGAATCGAATTAGTCTGGGATCTGCGTCTGCATGCGTCTTATTTTTTGCGCGTTACTCGTGGTTTCGTGAGAAGAGACCACAGCTACGTAGTGTCTGGATTAATGGGATAAAGTGAGGCGCAATTAGCGTGAAATCAACGATCAAGTTTTACAACTCGTGACAGACGGATATATCTCGGTTAACAATCGAGAGCTAAATGAAAGAATCGTTGGTAAAAGCTTATTCATTTTTCTGTCTGAGCGAATGTTATAATAATGAAGACGTATCACAGAAATAGGACTTCGTCCGAGAAATGTAAAGATTCCCCGCAACGTTTACTTAGCAACAGCGACCACTAATAATAGAATCCCAAGAATATCCGCTCCAACTGAATTCACACACGCGGGGCAACTCCTCTATATACCACAAACCGGCAAAACTTCAGCACACACACACACACTCTCATCGACTCCGAAATGAAAAACCACCGGCTGACAACACCTCTTTCTCTCTATCTCTCTCCATAATCAGCGACAAAGCAGCAGCAGCGTGTATGTAAACCCTGTGGTTACATAAACCAACTCCGCATCCACGAGAGAGAAAGCTGAACGATTTCGCTATACTCCATTCGCGGAATTTCACTTCTCTCTCTCTCCTATACATGCACGTACAATACACGTACACTGCTGTTCATCACCGCACTTTTCCTCAAATCCAGGCGGCGAGACAGTCGACCCTATAACACACGTCGCGCGCTTTGAAGCACGCGCAACGCGCGAGGAAGAACGTCGGCGGCGTTCTGAGCTTGGCGCCGGTCGCACGCCGGTATATAAGCGCCAGCCGCGCGCGCGCGCGAGGCCGATCACACTTGTTGAGGAGAGAGAAGCCCGCCGCCGGTTCACGGCGTGCGTGCGCGCTGCCCGTCGTTCGGTCGGCCGGTCGTCACTCTGCGGCCTGCGCGTGTATATCTGCGCGCGACTTCCCCGATGACTCGGTCGAGTGTGTCTTGTTAGCGCAGCGCTGCGGAGCGATATAGATTTGTGAGTAAATAACGTTTTGTTAGCTTATTCGTATTGGTGGAGCAGATTTTTTTTTTTTTTTTTTTTTTGTAGTGTCGGACATATCGTCGCGCGGTACGAAGAAAAGTCAACTTCTAAACTGGCTTTTCTTCGCGCGAGTTTAGAAATTGGCTTTTCTTCGTACCGCGCGACGATATATGTGTGTACGTTAGGTCGCAAGATAAATTATAGACCAATCGTTTTGCAGAAATTCCTTAGTATTGTTGCGCTGTTTTCAGTTTTGTCCGCTAGGTGGCGAAGGGATAATATTCAGTATCCACAAGCAAAGTAACAAGTATGCACTGCAGCGCTTTAGTCGTTGTAGCACGACACTGAAGTTAGCAGCTCAGACTTGGCAGCTGCCAGGGACAAATATGGCAAAGGTGGGAGCCCCGAATAAAATTTTTTAATTATTGTAATTTTTGACATGTTAATTAATAAACTAAATTAATCTAAAAAGTAAGAAAAATTGGTTTCGGGAGCCCCTGAAGCATTTTTATTTATAGTAAGCTGCCAAGTCTGAGCTACTAACTTCAACGTCGTCGTTATAGCTAGAGCATTATCTTAAGCAAGTGATTTTTATTTTAAAAACAAGCATCGTAACATCTTTAAGAGAACCATCTCATGAGCCTAGCAACCTTTAAATACTGAAATGAAAATTAACATGTAATTTACATATATAACGCATATACATATACACATGATGATTCTTGACTAGTTAAATTCATTCAGCCTATAAAGAAACACAACAACTGTAATCGACTATTATTATAATCGCTAAGAAAACATTGATAATATGTTACATATCTTATCTTGCTATTTGTTACTATACGTTTTCGCACTTCTACCGTGTTTTTTTAATATTCATACTTTATGGAGCCAAGAATCGCTAATAAACACTCGAAGGACGCACTGGTCGTTAAAAATAATCATTAGTAATTACACGTGTGCATTTTTACGGCCCGTCGCATAAAAGATAATACGGATTCCGACGTTTCAAGCTGTCCGTTAGACCTAAAACTCCAAATAAGTGGTTTACGAATTCAAATACCCTTACGGAAACGCCCCCTACACACATACGAACATTTCCTTTCATCCTCCTTCACTGAGATTAAGCCACTTTATCCTACCTCTCAATCCCGACAACCATACAACAACCCCCGATCGCCCACAAACATCCGTCAAACCATCCACGTCCAACTCGTCAAACGTCCGATCTCGTCCGATCGCCGGCGCCGATTGCATAACCACCAAAACACGACGCCGGCTATCTCTCTCTCCCTCTCTCTGTTACTCTGCGAAATAGGCCGCCGGCGCGGCGCGCACGTGCGTTATCACGCCGGGTGCCGCCGCTTCCTTGGCCTCCTCTCCCCGCCACCGGGAGTAGCAAGCAGCAGCGCTAGTCGAGCTTTTTCTCACGCACGCCGCCGCCGCCTCACTCACTCTCTCTTTCGCTGCAGCCTGTGCGCGTGTGTCTCTTTCTCTTTCGGTGCTGCTGCTGCTACTCTGCTCCCCTCCACCGCTGCCGGGCGCCGTGACCAATGCTCCCTCGCGGAGGATGACCCTGACCTTGCGCCGCGCGCCGCCGCTTCCGCGTTGTGTGACCGGGGAGTGCGCGGTGCAGTGCGGTGTGTGCGTTGTAGGCTTAGAAATGGGGGATGGCCGGAGTGGTTTGACTCGTGTTTGACGCTGGTTTGAAGGTTTGAGGGCGGTGGTTTGAAGTGGTAGGATTAGTCTTCAGAGGGTTTTCTTAGTGATATGATGGCAGATTGATAGTGAATCGTTATATAATGGAAAAAAAAGTTCAATATTATGTTACTTCAAAATGAAGCTGAGTTTGGGAGCAACTGCTCTCAAACTCAATGTTGTATCTCATTCGCCTAGGAATGATCTTTTGAAACTGATTTCTGATATATCACAAAGTCTAATAAAATATTATCAATTAAGATAATTGAAATTACGAACGTTCACAGTAAATGAAATTTTGTTGTCATTTTTAGATTTAGCCGAATGATAACTGTTATCCTTTCAGTTTTACTCTTACAATCATCACTAAAACCATTTCGACGAATTCTAACTAAAATTAGAAGCTCTAAATTGAAATTTCGTTCGCTACGAACGTTCGAAATTTCGAATACGTACACTGAGAGAAATGTTGTAGTAAAATTTATTATAAACATAAGAAAAATTACTATATTTTGTAGGAACGGAGGGACAAATCGAAATTATAACAATTTTTGCTATGCAAGATAGTAATTTTTATGAATGACCTTAAATTTCAAAAAATTAAATTTTTTCTCGTTCTTTCTATTTTCAGAACTATTTTCAGACTCTAATCATACAATATTTAATGTGAAAATAAATTAAAATGACAAATAAAAATATTTTTTTTACGAGCGTTGGGATCGAACCTGCAACCTTCACCGCGGCAATCGGACGCGCTAACCACTTACCGAAATAGGATTCTTGAGTGTAAAATTTTGGAACTTGTACATGTCAAACCATCGATTTCAAGAAAATTTCAGATAATATTAAATAATGACAATAAATAACTTTGATAACACAAAGAAACTTATCATTAATGTGCATAATATAAAAATAAAATAATTGAAGTAAGGTTTTGAATGTTTTGTAAACTTAAAAGCAAGACAAAGTGAAATTCCCGTAGAAACATAACCTCAATCAGACACGTGGACGTCTTGATCTGCGCAGAAAGTTATACTAATGTTGTAGCAATTTTTACTATGTTGGATAGCAAACTTTCTTATGGCCTGTAGCAATTTTTGAATGTGGCACTTTTTACTATGTTTATAGTCATTTTTAATACGCTACAAAATAAAATTTATATGCTACAAAATAAAATTTAAACGCTACAAAATAAAATTTATATTCTATTCTAATAAAAATTAAAAGCATATATTTAAAATTTTATTATATCACAGTTTTTGCTATGTGTATAGCAATTTCTCTTTTATTTCGTAATACTTTCTAATCAGCAACTCTCATAAAAATTACAAGAAATTTTATAATTATTCATACAATTATAATAAAAATGCAGCATAAAGTGTATTTGTCTCACCCTTCCTATACTTTATAGTAATTTTTATTACAGTTATAATAAAATTTACTACAACATTTTTCTCAGTGTATTAACCCGTGGACGATCGGCATGACGCCTTTAGGCGCCATGGGCTGACTCGCCAACATCCGACCTTGGTTTGGTTCTAAGTTGGAGACCCCAGATCACCTTATACAATAGAAATAATGAGCTTTTAAAATTTTTGAAATCCCGGTCGTCTAAGGGTTAATTATATTTAAATGGGAATATGAAATTTGATATACTTAATGCGTCCATATTGTATTTCACAAGACTTGAAACTTCATTTAAATTGAATATTTTCTTTTGTGAAATAAGTATAATAAGTACAATGTGTGTGTGTGTGTGTGTGTGTGTGTGTGTGTGTGTGTGTGTGTGTGTGTCTGTGTGTGAGTGTGCGTGTGTGTGTGTGTGGGTGTGTGTGTGTGTGTGTGTGTGTGTCTGTGTGTGTGTGTGTGTGTGTGTGTGTGTGCGTGTGTGTGTGTGTGTGTGTGTGTGTGTGTGTGTGTGTGTGTGTGTGTGTGTGTGTGTGTGTGTGTGTGTGTGTGTGTGAGAATTATACGGACGCTGAACTATATAATTTTTCACGTCTGCAATCAAAGGTGCACACCTCATTATTTCAAAAACCTAAAAACATCAAACAATACAGAACGCAGTGACTCTGAATAATAAAATAAAGCTTGAAATACTTAGAATTAATTATTATGCAAGTTTATTTATATATTATTTTATATTTGAGCTGACAACACTTTTACACTGCGGTCATTAGGAAACATTTTTCTTAAATTCCTAAAGTCCACCCGCGCGTTCACTGTACGTATCTAAAATCGCGTGCATGAACCTCTTCAAAAGAGTCGTTCAGATTTAAATAAACCAAGAGAGAGACCGAGAGAGAGAGAGAGAGAAAAGTCGAAGGGGCTTGGTTGGGATCTCAAGAGCAAAAGACGACGACTTTTGAGAGTCTAAAACCTTTTTCTCGCAGTCCCTTTTATGCCCGTCGTCATACTCATTCATCCGCTTCTCATCTCTCTCTCTCTCTCTCTCTCTCTCTCTCTCTCTCTCTCTCTCTCTCTCTCTCTCTCTCTCTCTCTCTCTCTCTCTCTCTCTCCCTCTCTCTCTCTCCTCCCTCCCTTTTTGCAACGCCGCATCTGCCTTCTCTCTCTTTAATCCATTCAGCTCGTTTTTCCCGTCTTCCCCACTCTTAGTAACACGTCATTTATTCTCTTTTCCAAGTAAGAAAAATGTGTAATTAAAAATTTAGAAGAAAAAATGCCTTGCCAAAGGAGTAAGCATATGAGTTTGAAAAATCATTTTAATTCTAAATCTTTCCTCTCGTTCGAACGAAATAATTCCAACAAATAAAATTAACGCTGATCGTTAATAATCTACACTTCTACTCCTATCCAAGCCATACTCACTTCCAGCCTCAAGCCACTCGCCTTCAACACTTATTCAATCACATCTAAACTACCCAATCAAAATATATTTTCTTGGAATTTTATCTCAACCAGATCATACACACCAATACCACACCCTATCTTTCCACTCCATCACACTACCTCTCTCACCTCCTCGCCTCACCAAAAACGCCACGCCCTCTCTCCCTCTCTTTCTCCTCAAATCTATTTTTTCCCGCGAACCTATTTGGCACTCTTGCGCACACCTGCATATATATCCCTGCCTAACCTCTTTTTCTCTCCGCCATTTTAATTGCCACCGATAATAATGCTCGCACAATAAATCTCCCTCGCCGTCGTCCGAAGGCGCTCGCTAGCTCGCACGTGCTGTGCGCTGTGCCTCGTCCCTCCCCCCTCTTTTAGAACTCTCCGACGACGCGCTATCGCGCGACTGCTAACCGGCGTTTTCAGCGCACGCACGCGCCGCTTGAGAGGAAAAAAAAACAGCGTCGCCGCCGCTGCTGCCTCGCCCGAAAGGAGGCAATAATCGGCCCGTTTAGATGGCGGCTTATATGTACCAAAGCTGCCTGTATGCAAAGTTGAGAATTTGGGTGAGATGGAATGGTTTTGAATTTCGAAGGATGAAATGGTTGGAATTTCGTATTTTTAGACGTTTACGGGTTGATGTTAATGAGTCGGTGTGCGTGTGTATGTATATGCGCAAAAAGTTTGAATATTGTGCTAAGTTACACGTGTATTTTAGTATTTGCCGTCTCTACCAGAGATTTAATGATTCATCAACATGCCACATCTATACATAAGGATTATAATTAGTCTTTGTGCCAAAATGTTATATGTATATGGAATTTCAATGACGGTTTAATGATTACAAGCACGAATTCGATATTTTAAATTAATTTTCTAGTATCGCTAACGAAGCTTCTTGTTATACATGAGGATTTCACACTTAATTTAAAACTGTCCTATAGCAAAAATTCGTTTTACATACTTCAAAAAGTTAAATGATATAGATCGTACATTATTTCCATAAAACTCAAACGTTAATCTAATTTAAAAAAAGACAGTTATTTTTTTAAATTTTTCATCCTTTCCCCTCGAACCCTCCCAAATGAAACTTCCTCTCCTGAAAACTTCCCCCTTTACAACCACCGAGACAGTAAAAATCCTGCAGCAGTATAGCTAACAGTAGCAGCACTCGCTTCATTCCCCGGCAATACCTCTTCCCAGCTTTACAACAACAACCCCCCCGTAAACCCTTCCTCTCTCTCTGATGAAGACCACTCTATACGACATGTATATCTATAGATATACGAGCATACATATACGAGCCCCGCAGTGAGCGCAGAGTTCGTTTTCTCGCGGTGGCCATTTAACCGGAAGCTCACTTCCCCCCGCGCGCGCGTATATACGGAAAGAAACCGGACGCGTTGTATGTACGCATATACGCGCGCGCGCTTTTCAAGTGTAGACGCGCGAGCGTCAGGATCGATAACGAATTTCTTTTTTTTTTCCAAGCCCGAGAGCTATGGAATTCGTGGACGTTTTTTTCCGAGCGGTTGGCTCTGGGTAGGGAGAGCAGCAGCAGCAGGGAGAAGAGAAAAAAAAGTGTTACGTGTGTTTAGAATTCGTAAATTGGGCGAGAGAGAGAGAGAGAGAGGCTTTGTTGGCGAGAGCGCGGGATGAATGGCTCGTTTGTTCGGTTATTGAGTGGCGACGCAGTGCGAGTGGTTTAGACGCCGTCGCGATAACAGAAAAATGCCTTTTTCTCTCTCCGGGGTCGCGAAGAGATGACTATGCTTTGGGTATACGTATTGATTTTGTAGTTTGATGACCTGATATTTTAATTCAATTTTAACCCTGATTATAGGAATGATGAATGGGACACGGCGGTGGTATGGAATGTCGATTTTTACAATTTGCGGGTGTTGGAAAAACTAATTAGCGGTGAAATTATATTCACCGGTTTAGAATAACGTTACCTTTTTTCAGAGAAATTCAATTCATTAGTCAAATAATATCAATGTTGATCTAGCTTCCTACTGCAATATGAGTTAAAATTGAAAATAATTATAACTGTACATTCAGAGTAAAATTTTATACTTATTTTTATATACATGAAATAACCATTTTATTTCATTTTTAAAATATTTCAGCCATCAAAGAGAAATAAAGTTTTGTTTAACAAGTACATGTAAAGTTTTTCTTTACATGTATAAGAATAAATGACAATAAAGTTGTTTCTTTTATTTAAGGAATTGTACAACATAACTCCTCAACATTATAACTTTTCAAACGCAATAATTTGACAGTATTAGCCATCCTTGAAACGTGTGAACTTTATGAGTCTGAAGTTTGCATCGTTGGAATGCAACGAAATAATATCTTACAATAAATTAAAGTTATTAAACAATGAAAATTTCATTTTAACCTTTGTTATAAAGTTATTTTATTCTATAAAGCACTAAATCTACACACAAAATTAATATTAATTAGTATAACCATAAAGCAAAATAAATTTTTTTTTATTTCGTTGCACTCCAATGTTGCAAACTGCAGACCCATTGAACTTTGAGGTACTTATTTGTTGTATGTTTTAAGATAAATTATTAAAAACTGACCTGTATCCATCCACCACGAGATGTGACAATTGTATAAAGTTTATAAAGATCCACATCCTTTCCATTGATTTTTGGCAATTTCTTGAATGGTGTTCTGAAACAAAAATTCAATGTTAACCTTTAGAGGGCCAGAAAACCACTAAAATGGCACACCCCCTTATCGACACTTTTTCTACGTTCAATCAATGATATAAGATACCTTTTGTCCCAATTTTTTAAGGTGAATTTCCCTCTCAAAATCCCGGCCCTCTACAAGTTAATTGTCATGTTTTAGAACTAAGATGTTTAAAAGAATGTTTTCATTGCCACAATATGTGTGTGTTGACATGTCATAGAGCAGATCACAAAGGTAAGATATTGAATATTGTATTGAAAAGAAAAGACGATCTCAAAGACAAATGAAATATTCACTTATAATTGCAAACGGCTAAGGCTATAGATGATCTGTAAGATAATTGAAAGTTTTCTGTTGTTTCCAATAGTGTTATAGATTGAATTTATCTTATAAGAGAATAGCTTTGATCTTATAATGCGTATAAGGATTATAACTTTTTCTAAAAAACACTATCTAAGAAACACTTTTAAGTTTGATTAAAAGTTTTATGCCTAATAAAATTTCATTTATTGCATTGTTTTTATTATTATTCATTTATGTATTGGCATGAGTAATAATTTAAATGATAATTTACACAACTTTACAATCTCCCAGCTCTGTTAAAAAAGCAAAATTAATTATTCTTTCTAACAAGCAATTTTTAAATATACGTAAAGAAAAACTTGTCAGTTCTTTATTTAAGAGTACAAACCTAACCTTAAAACATCAATGGCCTCATTAACTTCATTTTCATTTTAGATAGATATTTTCTTTATGCAAACCACTAATAATTGTTAAAGGATTTAACATTAAAAATATTACTTATGTCGACTGCAATTTAATATCAACTGATAAGAATTTTTCCATCGGTCTTACAGTCTTACAAATTAAATTAAAATAATTAATATTTATGGCAGTCAGATTGCCCTTGTTTATAATCACCCCCGCAGATTCTGCGGGGGTGATTATAAACAAGGGCAATCTGACTGCCATAAATATTAATTATTTTAATTTAATTTGTAAGACTGTAAGATCGATGGAAAAATTCTTATCAGTTGATATTAAATTGCAGTCGACATAAGTAATATTAGAAATTCTAGATTCTGCGGGGGTGATTATAAACAAGGGCAATCTGACTGCCATAAATATTAATTATTTTAATTTAATTTGTAAGACTGTAAGACCGATGGAAAAATTCTTATCAGTTGATATTAAAGGATTTAAGGTTTTCTAAGTATCTTTTCCTTATGCTTTTTAATATTAATTTTCAATAGCCACTGTCGTAACATTGAAATTTATAACGTTGCTCCGAATTCACATTTTTTTAAATACTCATTAAGTTTGTATTCCAACAGAAAGAACACAAAATAATAAATATTTAAACCAATAACTTATCTTAACCCTTTTTAATAATAGTATATTACGCACCATGGGAGGAAAAAACTTGGACAGTCAACAGCTCGTGTAAATTACCACCCGAGCCGAAGGCGAGGGTGGCAAACACAAGCTGGGGGCTGGCCAATTTTACTCCCGTGGTGCATATACTATTTTTCCTCACATCGAGGGTGAAAATGCCATATTTCCGTTTCGGAGCCGGCGGGAATGAGGCACTTTCGGCCCGGTGTGAGGAAAAATTTAGATACAATGTTAATTACAAAATATTTAAGATATTTATTCTAATATACTCTCATATTTTTTGTACTCGTCTTTTCTGTACTAAAACATATACTATCATATTAATATAATCATTAAATTTGATGTATACTTTGGATTTAATATTGATGTTATTCTAGAATTTAAGTTTTCTTTTATTGGTTTGTCGATTAATTTATACCGATATTAGAAAAAAATTTAAGCTATACTTAACTATCAATCTTAACATACAGATTTGTGAGCTTTATAAATATGAAAATATATTTTTGAAAAAAGTTTATGTAATTTTCTAAACTTTATTTTAACCTATTTCTACTTCAATAACTTTAGTGACTGTTTCTATTGCTTACATCTAAGAACTAAAGAAAGTTTTATGTTAAAATATACATTATTTCTTAACATTTTAAGATTACTCCAATTATTCTTTAATAACATTTTTTGAAATTAAACAATGAAACAATAATATCAAAATTTGGTTATATGTTAGAGGCAAACAAATCATATCTACACAGCAAAAACAGCATTCAATTTTGAGGTTATTATTGCAATTTAAGAACCTAACAGTGTACATTATATTCATTTGATACATTCTAATTATGGTGTAACATTAACTATGCATAAATAATAGGTTGTTGTGAAACGTCCAACAGATTGAATCCTACTGAAATTGTTAATTTATATACTCTTATTCACTTAAGGAAAATATCGCTACTTTAGATTTATTGTGTTAGCTTTCATCGAGGATCAAAGTTATTTCAAATATATTCACTTTGTGGCTGACAAACAATTACAAAAGTAACTATGAAACTTTAATAATATATATATATATATATATATATTATTTGAAAATACATTATGAACTATAATTTCTTTTTGATTGGTGCGAAAAATGTTTACACCATATTTTTTTTTAAATAGTGTTCATTTTTAATACCACAATAATAACAACTTCCTTTCGTGAATGATACCTACTTAACCATGAATACAAAACAAGCGAGCTATTGAGCTTAACATCTACTGTACACTCTACAGGAGAGCACAGTAGGAACAACATTATTTTTTCTCTGTGTAGTTTTACCATACACGATTGTCTTTTTGATTACAACAACCATTATCCCAAAATTTACTACTTAGCATCAATAAACTTAACATAAATCATAAAATACATTGTCTGCTACTTTTATTCTTCTGACGATGCAAAATTAAAACTATCGTTTCTCTTTAACTTTGTAATGGTTTAATGGTACCAAAGCATTCTAATTACCTCCAAACAACTTTAACCACAATCTACCCAACAAAGCCCACTGTTCCACAACATGTCAATATAACAAAGCCTCAAAACCCTGCACAACCATCCTCACCAAACACTGTTCGATTCAACGACCAATCTCACTATCTCCACTGGCCATTTTCTTTCATCGACCACAATAAGAACAATCAAATCTGAAGTGAAACTTACCCCCTGGTCTCATGGAAGTGCTGCAGCTCCCTGATGAAGGCGTCCCTAAGCCGCTCATAACTAACAGGGTCGGAGTTGCCCTGACCACCACCGGCGCTTGCCTGCGCTGCGGCCTTGCCAGCAGATAGGTGACCAGCCAGCACGGCTTGTGCCTGACTGCTCGTCGTTCCCCCGGCCGGTCCGGGGCTCTGCTGCTGCAGGGCCATCATCAGCAACTTTTGGCCCTTGACCTATCGTCTCGGCTGACTCCACCTTCTCCTCTCGTCCTCGTATAATCCACACTGGGAGAAAAAAAATCACCACCACGCACTGATATACATCTACGCAACACAGGGGGGGAGGGGGACAAAAAAAAAACACACACGCGGGTGCGCTAAAGTTGCACACTCTCCGGTCGGGGTTCTCTTTCTCTCTCTCTCGTTATCTCTTTCTCTTCTCCCGCGCACAGACGGACGGACCCACGCTAACGGGCGCGCGGCGACGGCGCTGGCGCGCCTACTTCCTCGACACCTCCTCCTCCTCCACGGCCGTTGTTGTCGTCGTTGTACCTAGTGCCACTGATCGTCGTTGTCCTCCTCCACCTTCTCGTAACACAACTACTAGTCGGCTTCCTCGCGTCGTCACGTCGGCAGCAGTGGCAGCGGCGGCGGCGGCGACGGAGCAGCAGCAGTAGCGCCGAACTCTGCGACATCGATGGCGCCGCATATACGGGATGCGCGTATCCTCTTTCTCTCTCTGTCTCGTGCACGCCACTCGCTCGCTCTCTCTCTCTCTTTCCTCACTCTTGCGTAGACAATCACTCCCGACGACGTCGACGAGGTTGAGACAGCGGCAACGGTAACACACTCGCCGCGCGCACTGTGTCACTCGCCGCGCTCTCTCGGTCGCACGCGCACGGGGGATGCAGCAGCAGCGGAGCGGAGATCACTCGTCGCGCGCGCGGGGAAAATCTCTCGCACACATATATACAGTACAGTACAGTAGCTGCTGTGCTCTCACTCCGTCTCTCTCTTGCTCGAAAGAGCGTTTCGATCGCAGCGCGCAATGGGATTCCGGCGGCGGCCGGACGGAGACACGGCCAAGCTATAGCTCTATCGGCACAGTGGTGGGGGTAAGAGAGAGAAAAGGGAGTGCGTGTCTCCCTCTCTCTCTTCACTAAACTCGATGAGAGATCGATCCTCTCGCACCTGTCACGGACGCGCGCTAAGCGCGGGTGGGCGAGCAGCGGCCTGTTTATTTTTTTCGCGCGCTCGCACGACGTGCTCCGGAACGACACACGAGCCTTTTTCTCGATGCTATGATAATGGAAGCGACGATGACGATGGAGGTGTCGAACGCGGGCGCGCGCGCACTCACAGCGTTTTTCTCTCTTTCCGGTGCGAGCGCAGCGCCTTCGGGGCCACCTCGCGGCGGAGCGCGCTGTTTTTTTTTGCTTCCCTCTCTCTCTCTGAATGTACACCAATACACACACACGCGCGTACACGGTATACTTTCGTTCGCCTGTTTGTCGCTCTGTTTACCCGGAACTTTAGTGGCGTTCCTGGTACAACAGTCGCACTAGGTGCCAGCCGTCGACATGTTGGCCGTGCAGAGCAAGAGACACAGACACGACCTTGTTCGAGGTTAGTTTCTTCGATTCTCTCTCTGTCCTATGTGCGAGTGTCGCGTCCACTCGCTCACAATATACCACCGATACACGCACAGTCGAAGCAAAACACGCGCTCCTCTTAGCCGTTGTTTTAAACAATCGCCAGACGCCTGTCTGTTAACACCCACAGTATATAGTATTTGATGCTTCGCGTTTCTTCTTCCTCCTCCTCCCCCACCACAGTGGGGGGACACGTTAGCAGCAGCACATACACACGCACAGATATATACTATATATATACACACGGAGAAGAAGCAACTCTTAACGCGCGCGCGTCCCTCGCCTCGTTTTTTTTCGCGCGTGCGCTGGTGCCGCGCGGGTGCGAGAGACAATCCACACACACACGCACACAGATAGGAGCGCGGCGCGCGCGCGCACGCTCGCCTGTAGCAGCGTGTAGGTAGCACACAGTGCGTATCGCACTCACACGCGCTGGCCTGGCCTGGCCGCTGCTGCTGCTCTTCCGCGTAGTTCGGACAGTCGGCAGTCTCTCCTCGCTCTCCGGGGGCTGTGCGCGGGCGCGCTTTCTCTCTCTCTCTCTCCGCGCGCGCGCGGTAGGTTCCTGCAGCCTTTTCGGAGCAGCTAGCACACGGTGTGGAGGTACAACGGAGCAGCGATCGTACATCAAAATGGCCGACGAACGCCAGTAGAGAGAGAGAGAGCTGGTGGAGGTTGGTCAAATGGAGGGGGAAGAGAAAGCGGGTATATGATGGCGATGATATGATATGGGAGATGCGGGCGTGTGTCTATCTGTTGTGGGTTTATTACACACGGAGGGGGTGGCGGTAACCCGGGATTAGGTGGGTGAGTGGATAGTGTGTTTTGGGTGACGGTCGCGTTTTCGTTGCGGCGCGGGGGTGAGTTTTCGGGAGTTGGTGGTGGTCGGGGGGAGGGGGAGTGATTGGAGTGGAGCCATTGGAGGTGCGAGAGCGTGGAGTTGGATGTGCGATTTTGGGGGTGCGGTGATGATGCCTGCATTCAGTTCAGGCGAATGAGGGTATACTTAAGGGAGAATCCACATGCATGCCCGACCCCTACCTCGTACCCCGTATGAATACCTGAATATGTATATAATATGTGTAGATATACATCTCTGGTATTCATATGGGGTACAGGGTAGGGAACGAGGGTCCATGAGGACAGTCCCTAAGTACCGGAAATGATTTTAGAATTTTCTTCTAAATTTTTTTCTAGAAA
This sequence comes from Torymus aiolomorphi, assembly GCA_036365515.1. Taxonomy (NCBI): domain Eukaryota; kingdom Metazoa; phylum Arthropoda; class Insecta; order Hymenoptera; family Torymidae; genus Torymus; species Torymus aiolomorphi. The sequence continues at coordinate 71,039,596 of CM070874.1, read as the reverse complement.
GTAAAAGAAACGTTGGTGTTTTGTTTTTTGATGAACTTATATATGGTTTTCTAAGAAGTTTATATACTTGTTTTTTTTTTCTTTTCATACAAAGTTGATGTAAGATACATGTAAATACAATTAGCATAATTAAGGTTTTCAACCGTAATCCATTTATCGTTTTATCAAAAATAAAGATTTTTATATGTACTAATTAATTATAAATACCTTATCTTTCATAACAAACTAGATTAGGCATGACAGCGTTCTTTTTAATTTATTTTTTATGTATAGACTAATTTACTTACATATGATGTAAGAAAAACTAATATGGGAAATATTTACCTATTTTGTAAACAACACTTAATCTATCAAAAAATCAAAATGGCGAATATAATTTAGATAAATTATTAAGACGCTATTCGATAAAAAATCATAAATATTCCTCTGATATAACCATTTAATAATCTTGTTTTAAATATTCATCAATAACATTTAATTGTCATTTTTATGATTTATTCATTTTATTTAGCATTTCATTACTAAGCCTCTAAATATCTTCAATTCGCACACGCCACGCAAAACAATCCATCGTTCAAAAAGTTCATCAATGAACTGGGTCGGAGTAGAGGACGCTACTGTATAGGGATGCCAACTCGATCGCAGGAAATAGCTGACGGCAACGACGGCGAGCCTTTTATCCTGCCAAGATAAGGAAGAACACTGTAAAATGCGTCAAAAATACGGTTATTTTGTCGTAACGAACAAACGATGTTTTGAAAACGATTTTTTACGCTGTGTGCACAATATATCCTGCGTGTTACATTTTGAACTAAATATTTTGGAAGAATACATTGTTTGATTAAACAATTTCACACAGTTTTACTTACTAATTATATCCCCTCATTACAACATTCCATCTCCATGATTCATGAAAAATATTTTTATGACTTATGTAAGTGAAGAAGCAATAAAGTATAGTTGACCGCTTATCCAGGCATCTTCAATAATCTTGCGCTCGAACGTACTAGAAACATACCCAACTGTTTCTAAAAACGACGTTCTCGTATTCTACCCGTCTAATTTCTAGTACAATATTGCCTCGTTAAACACCGTGAATCATGATTATAGGGAATCGAACACGCAATATATTTCCCATAACGATCCTGTATTTCCAACATTTGCGTGAGCCCCAATGTGATACCTATCGATCACTCGTTCACTCTTAAATAACTAATATTACGCGCAAGATATTATATGGGATTCCCAAACATAAGGATTTTATTTCGTTTCAAATAAAATTGTTTTTTTTTCGGAGTAGCACGGCGTTTGCGAGTTTGTATATGTGAATGATGAAACTTTTATCGATGTTAACTTAAGGAAAAGTTCGAGATAATCCGTCAAGAACGAAAACAGGAATTCATGTATTTATATTTGCTTTGATAAAAATCTGATAAAAATATTTCGAAAAACAGAAAATTGTATATTTTAATTATATAAGTAAAAAGCCTTTCTACACGAGTAGCGAAACGTTAAAATTATTAATAGATTTGAAAAAATGCCTCAATATACATGTCAAATTGATAATTCTATTATATATTTAACCCACCCTCATTCGCGTGTCAATTTAAATTTCAAGACGTTTTCCTATTTTCTCTTTCACTCCGTCGAAAATGCTAAATCCGTTTGGAAAAACCATTGAAATCCCCATTTCATAAATAAACAATCTACGATCTACGCCTCTTACAAAAAGACCTATACTGCGTATCCAAATCCCATCGATCTCCTATCCCATCCGCTTCCCACGTACATTCCCGTTCCGAAAACTCCGTTTTCTCGAAGCGTCAACAACGCGCTTCGCTTCGACTCTCTCTCTCTCTCTCTCTGTCTCTCTCTCTCTCTCTCTCTCTCTCTTTCTCTCTCTTCATACCCAACCCACCCACAAGCTTTACTCGTATAACTTATCGCACGCGCCGCCACTTTCGCGAGAGCAAGCAGCAGGCAGCAGCAGCAGCTCGCACTGCACGTGTGTATATATATGCGTGCGACCGAGAGAGAGAGAGAGAAAGAGAGCGAGCGCATCCTGTGCTGTGCTGCACGCATCCTCCTCTCCCCTCTCTCGGATCGCGAGTGAGAGAGAAAGAGCGGCCCGCACAGTAGTGTAGCATATAGTAGGCCGAAAATCGCCGCGCTGCACGCACAATAGTGCCGTAAACTGAAGGAGGCGAAAGAGAGAGAGAGAGAGGGCTCGAGATGTCACGTCTCCGAGGCGGCGTATAACGGAGCGTCGCTCGGCTCGTTCGTTTGCATGTGTGTAGGTAGTACTGCTACTGTGGTCAACGACGCAGCGTCGTCGCGGTGCAAGAAGGAGAGGGATTTTCCCGGAGGAGAATACGGAGAGAGAGGGAGAAAGAGAAGCGGATCGCCCGCGACGATAATGCCAGGGTGAGTAGGTATATGCGTTTGTGTGCTATACGTAATGAAAAGGAGGTCCATGTGACGCGCGCGATAGATAAGCGCGCGACGCGAAAAAATGTAAACAAGAGAGAGAGAGAGAGAGAGGGACTGTGTGTATATAGCGCTACAGTGCCCCACTGTCACGACGACGCTGGAGCCAGCTTTTCTCTACACTCTGCCTTTTTTGGTGACGAGAGCTCGCATGCACGCATACATACTTATTATCACGAGAGAGAGAGAGAGAGAGACGCTGCAGCAGCAACTTTCCGCCGTCAGCTGTTCGTGGCTCTTTAAATTGTCGCAATTGCGCGCATTGTCCACGCTCTTCCGTTGTCTCGCACTTTCTTTTCGTGGTAGTTTTGCGAGCCGAGTAGCCAGAGAGTGAATGTGGGCAGTATCAGCAGCTTTGTTCGATGGGTATTGTGTACTAGCATGGAGCTAAGTGGTTCATCGCACTCTCTGGGCCAATGGTGAAGTAATGGTTGCATAATTTTGCACCAAGCTCTCCTTCGTGCTTCATTGGTTCCTGTACGTTTTGGCAATGAGAGAGAGATTGGAGCAGCAGCTCCGAAATGGTAATTCTTGAACCGGTTGAAATTTGGGTGGATAGTTTCAAGGGCAAGATTATTTGTAGTCATGATTGCATATGTGTATATATATATATGTGTGTGTGTGTATGAGCTTGCAAACAGTTGATATATAAGCAGTCCATTAATGACCATTGAATTTTCATTGAAGTCTGTTGGAGTTATATTGAACAATTGATGGTGTTGGCAATTTTCTTAATCAATCTGGTATTTCTGGAGTATGAGTTGCTGAGCATGTTAGAGTTAACTTGGTTCTTTTTTGTGTCTTGCAGATGTCAAGCTTCAATAGAGATGCGACCACCCAGAGATCGGCAGCGGTGATCGATTATGATCTTAAGTTCCAAGAGGACTTGGAACGCGCACAAGCCTTGAGCTTGGAGAGCCTGGCCCTAGAGAAATTTAGACTGCAAAAACAACAGATGCAATATGGCAACAAGTGCACTCAGGAGAGTTACACTAGCCAAAGCACAAGCTCGCGTATTACGACTTGCAGCAGTAGTAGTATGTCGGAGGCGGATGGATCAGTCAATGAAAAGTACGTCAAGTGCTTTTACTTCATACAATAAAATTATAATAAAAGTCATTTTGAAGATGATTTATTATTGCAATCAATACATATTTTCACTATTTTTAGTAAATTTCAAGTAAGAGGTAGACCTAGGCCTGGTAGCAGCGCAAACCAGGCTAGAAATGGAATGATTGTACAAATTCCTCCTCCAGTTCCAACTCGCAGAAACTCAACGACAAATCAAAATCAGAGTGCTGACTTAATTAATTTTACAAGTCCTGTTAAGCACGATAGTTTAACAGAGTATTGTTCTGCTCCACCTCCATTGCCTTCGTAAGCATAATTTAAATTTACATTTTATAACTTTTATGACTTAAATCTATTTCTGTATTATGATTAAAATACTGGAATCAAAAAGAAAATTAAATTTTAATTTATAATTTACATTTTAGTAAAACATTAACTGAACCAAAATGGGACAATCATCCTGCACTGTGGAGGAAAAATTCTCGAGTTTCCAGAAGTAACAGTTCAGCAGCAGCATATCAAACAACAGACTTTAGATATAATGTAACAGCACCAACGCCAGGGCCTAAATGTTCAACAGCACCATGTACACCAGGGACACCTGGAATCAGTCCAGTTTTACCAAGATCTGGTAGCATTAACAACAATGTACCTGATATTATTCCTCAGGTAAAAATAACATAATTACTTAAAAGGTTAATAAATTAATCAGATACAGTTTGGCATTTAACTTTGAATGATTGTGATATTATGCAAATTGTATTTTTTTGCCTGTAATTAACATCATTAAATTAATATAATAGGAATCTGCACTATTCAAGTAAACCTCATTATCAAAAATTGTACTATCACATACAATCTTAAGAACCTTCAAATTGCAAGAAAATTTTAAGATTTGTGTGATTCATGACTGATTCACATACTAAGGAACAAAAGCCAATTGGCTATGACTGTACAAAATTATTGGCATAATTCAAGCAATGAATGCATTGCAATCTCTATCAAAACAAAGCTTTTTGCTTGAACAACATATGTTTACTAATAAAAATCAAGCTTTTTAGAAAATATATTCATACTATTCATTATTATTCAATGGGTCTGAATTTTGCATCGTTGGAGTGCAACGAAATAATTTTTTACAATTGCTTAAAGTTATTTGACAATGAAAATGTTATCTAAATCTTCGTTATAAAGCTTTTTCATACTATAAAACACTAAATCTACACACAAAATTAATATTAATTAGTACAAACTTGAAGTAAAATGAATTATTTTTTTATTTCGTTGCGCCCCAACGTTGAAAACTTCAGACTCATATTATTCAGATATCTATATTTAACACGAATTTTTTATAATTCCAGCCTGCCTGGAATCCATATGTTTTTAGAACTTATATTCTTCAGGTATTCTATAGTAGCCCCTTGCACTGATAGTACTTAGAAGTTTGCTGTGATAAAAGCCTAAAATCATTAATAAAAAAAAAAATATTTTCTAATACATTTTCGCTACAAGCTTCATCATTATTATCATACTGGCCAATTAATCAGTCTCTAATTAAAATCTCCCAAATTTCATCATTCGCATATTCTTTTAACAAACCAATCGCCTCCGTAATTTTGTCATAAATCTTTATTATCATGAAAGCGCGCTTTTCACGCACAACACCCAAACGAAATCTCGCAAAAAAAAAACACACCACCCCGCTGACGATCGGTTTCACCGATAAACCTCCCGGCGTATTTCCCCGAACTTTCTTGCTGACTGAGCCGCGTGAAAGCGTAACAGCAACACAATAACCGTCCTCGCAGTCTCGCTCACGCTCAATCCACTTCCAGATCCCGCCGCTGCCGTCGAATTACCGGCCGGCCGTAGCGCCGCCCCCACCTGGCACGACGCAGAACAACGGCGGCGGTAGCTTGGTAGCCCCCCAGCTAACGTACACAGAGGAGAATCATCAGCTGAGCGTGCTAAAGGTAATCGAGAAGAAGCCGAACTGCAACCTCATCGATCTGAGCGTGTTCGAGCACCTCGAGGACAAGACTAACGTGCGCGTTAGTGTCCTCGAGGCGTTCGATCCACTCCTCGTGAAGACTGAGGATCCCCAGGAGACTATACCTCCTATCAAAGGTTCCAGCGATGGTAAATAGCTTCTCTTTATTTTTTTGTGGATTAAAAGGTTGGTCTTATGCTTACCAATGCTTTCGTAGTTTTAGTTATTCTTTTCGATTTTTTTTTTTTTTTTTTCTAATTAGTTGTACACTGCTTTTGAACTAATTACTGACAGTGAATTTAAAAACGAATGGAAGTAATGATAAATTCGATGTAAGAATTTTAGCTTCTACTACAATCTCTTTAGAGACTGAAACAGTTTTAATCAGCATTAGTAAACTAATCTAGAATATTAGATTAGATAATGTCATGTGCGAACAAGAATATCTGGAAATAGATTTTTATATTAAAAAATTATTATATTGGTAATTTAAACGGGCTGTCTATTAGAAAAAATCCGTAGTTTGATAGTCCGCAAGTTCAAGGTTTCAAAACGAAATAAAACGCGAAAACAACTTTTTTATTTAAAGCTTGAAAAAGTAATCTTATTACGTTTCACTCAAGCGGATTAGGTAATTACCTAATAATATCTACTGCGTAATCGAACACGTGTTGATACGCGCAATCGTAAGCATTATGCGGCGTATTCACGTAGTATTTAGGAACCGAAATCACGCTGTAGGTGAAAAAAAATTCACTTACCTTGCATTTACTTACACGAGCTTTGACGATTTCATAAAAAATAAATTGATACTGTTAAATGAGCTCTTGCTAAAAAATGTATAATTGGTTAAATTATCTCGCAATTATGCTGCGATATTCATAACAAATGCAAATTCGCGTTACGTAATAATATCGCAGAGATATTCGAAAAAGTGTGTCTATAATAAGCGATAATTTACATGCGAGCATTAAAGAGAAGATAGTCAGAAAAAAATAGTTCAAAAATATTTACGTATCAACTGACATATTTCTCATTTTTATTTATCATGAAAATAATGTTTTAGATACAGATTCGCAAGTGGAAGGATCCGTGTACGATCCTTTCGACCCCTTCGATTACATGTACAGCACAACCGAAACAGTTAATTCCGACCCAGTGTACGCGGCTGTCGACAAGTCCACAAAGTCGCCTGCAGTCTCCCCAGCCGCGCCTCCACCTCTTCCCCCCCGCAATTCGTCCGCTTGGAACACAATCGAAAGAAGAAGAACGTCCTTAGATAGAAGAGTAAGTTGATAATAATAAAAACAATCATTATTATTTAATTTGAAGATATTTATTCATAAATATGTTTGTTTATTTTTGTAGCAAAAACGACAGACTCGGTTATACGAAAATGTCAACGTAGTGAAAGCTAGAGCCTCCTTACACGATTGCGATCTGCTGGCTTTCCATAAAATGGTCAAATCAGTCAGAGGTTTGTACGGCGCAACGAAAATATTTTTAACTTTGTAAAGCTTATTTATGTGCAATCGAGCGCGGATAAATATTTACCTCAATTTCCATAGCGGAATTTCCATTCAACGATCCAAGTACGAATATAGGTCACATCGTCAGTCCAATGATGGAGAGCTCTTATCCTGAAAATACCAGTATAAAGCTAGTAGTGCATACGAAAACGCTAAGCGATGGAAAAGATAATATGCCGTCCATATCTTTTACCTGTAACGGTTGGTATTTTTTTACGTTACGGTAACGCGTAGATATAAATATTTATGAAAAATTTATAACTTTTGGGAAATGGACTTATGTAATGAGTTAATTTGTTACTATTCTTTATCTTATCTATTAAATAAATTATTCATTCTGTGATGTTGTGATAAAAATACTTGGACTATAAATTTTCATTGGGCTACTATTTTCTTTTATCTATTTCCTTAAAGTTTTAATTTCAATTTAAAATTAACAAAACAAAAACATTAATTAAAACTAACAAAAACTATTCTCTCGCAGTTAATTGCAGTGTAGAGCATGTGATACTCAATGTAGCTTGTTCATTAGAAGATGAGGACACAGTTGATGAAAACAAATACTGTATCAGAGTCTGGGGCTTGGCAGAGTATCTTAAGCCAAACACAAGTCTCGCTCAATATGAATACGTCCATCAATGTATTAAGCTAGAAAAAGATATAGAACTTGCAATCGAGACAAAAGCTCAAATGAAGAAATCTATTGCCAGAACCGTAAGCATACTGAAATTATGGTTGAAATAAATCGGTAACTTTCACAAAAATAACTTAATTAATTTACTCTATTTTGTAGCTCCAAGATGATAACAGAGATCAATGTCTTAAGTTAGAAGATATTTTGCCTAATGAACCGCTCCAGCCTATTTCGTATGATACTCTTCTTATTTTATTAGGTAAGTTTTTGATTCAACTTTACACAATAACGAATTCTATCAATGTTACAAGAAAAATTAAGGATCAATTTTCCTATTGACAGAAACCGTAGAAAAAGAAATGGAACGCGTCGAGTCTACAGCATCTCAATTAGCAACATCGAACCATGGCACCAGTCTCCTTCCTCAGTTGCAGCCACGAGGCGTCGTGCAGGCTATAAAAGCTGTTTGCGCTCTTATGGGCAACGTCGAAACATACGAAATTACCGAAGCCGTCGATAACTTTGTCAATGCCTGCTGCAAATTTTTGCCACAAATGCACACAGCGAATATAGAATGTAAGAAGCCTGAAATTTTACACGAGGATGGAGATTATTCAGTAGTTACTTTGAGAACGAAGTTCCCGGATGTGATTTCATCGCATTGCAATAAGATTCGGGACGCGGTGCAGGATCTCGTCGAAACATACTGTCATGCCTTCAGAGTTGATTTTCAACTTAGTAGCCGAGGAGAATATCCTACAAGTGAGTACTATACATATAATATATTATATTCTAGTTCGCTTATTTAATAATTTTAGTACACTATCTCTTCACTTAGAAAGTGTACTTTTATTATAATACAATTATAATGAAGCAAAAGTAATTCAAGTAAATAACGGTTGAATATATTTTCGCAGACACATTAATTTCTTCACAAGTGTTGGACACGGTTTTAGTGAGAGTCGGATCTCTGCATAGATTACCAAGCTCATGGAAGCACGACGACTACATTGTTGCCGCACAAATCTTTCACGGTACGAGGCCCGTAGGAAATCCCGTTTTATCCGATCCCATGACTGCGGGACACTCCAATTTTTACCCGAAAATTCTATTTAATACTTGGTAAGATATCGTAGGAAAATTAAAAATTGTATGTAAAATGAATGATATAAACAAATTTTTAATGTAATTTAAAACAAACAGGCTGGAATTCCGAGGTATAAGCGTTTGCCAAGTACCAAGAGAAGCTCGATTGGTGCTCGTTATATACGGTCGAACTCAACAACCTGTTGATCATGAGTCAAATTCAGGGCAAGGAGTTATGGAAAAAGTGGAATTAGGCTGGGGAGCTATACAATTTTTCGATTACGAAGGGTATGTTTGTCTACCACTTCTAATTTTTAATTTTAAACCGCAGTTCCTGTAAAAATATTTGTAGACATTTAAATATTCATGAAATAATGGTCAAATTTTATATAAACTATTCAATATTCCAGAGTAATGAGTCAAGGAAGTTTCTTCCTGTCCTTATGGCCAGCAATTGCCGACAAAAGATTAGGTCCCGCGCCGGCACCTGGAATCCACCCGCATGGCGATACGAATCCCATTATCGGCTTGGAGCTTCCGGATTACGGCGGAAAAGTATTATTCCCCAATGAACTTCGTGATCACGATATTGAATCTCTTGATTTTAACTCACTAGATCAAAACACACAGGAATTGCTTTTGTACATAACAGAACAAGATACATTCTCACGGTTATTAACTTTTCTTATTTATTTGCTGTTAAAAATGAAAATATCTTTTTGGTGTTAATACATTTATTTTTTTTTTGTAGACCACCAATTGATGAACGGGAGATTCTATGGGAAAAACGGCACTACTTGCACGAAAAGCCAGAGGCCTTGCCGAAAATTTTGTTAGCTGCTCACAGCTGGGATTGGGCTTGTTTACCTGATCTGCATGCATCGTTACGCGTGTGGAGTCCGCTTCCACCAGTTCAAGCCCTTCAACTACTCTTGCCATGGTACTAAAATTTTAATTTAATAGATTTTCATGAATATAAAAATATTTATGTTATTAAAAAAAACTAAATTAATGAATTTTATTTTAGTTTCCCAGATATGAAAGTTAGAGAAATGGCAGTCAACAGAATAAAAGACCTAACTAATGACGAATTAGTTGATTACTTGCCTCAATTGCTTCAAGCACTGAAACACGAAACATATGAAGCTTCTCCACTTGCGAGATTTTTATTGGAAAGGGCCTTGTTATCACCGCGGCTTGCTCACCACATTTACTGGTTATTAAATCAAGCATTGCCAGGTCAAAGTCCGCAGGTACATTTTTTATTCGATTTAATTTCATCATTCAACTAAAAACTTTCTAACAAATTTTAATACTTATATCTTATGCTTTTGAAATTACTAGAATTCGTCAGAGATATCCTTACAAGACGACAAGAGCTTAAGTTTCGCTCGGTATCATCGAAGATTGCAATTGATGCTTCGAGCTTTATTGGCAGTCATTGGCGAAGCTCTTCGAAATAGTTTCCTTGCACAACAATTCCTTGTTAAAGTAAGCGTTGCCATTAAATTTCTTCTTTTAAAGTTCAACATTATCAAAGGCATCTCGCTAAACGTGATTTACTTTTCAGAATTTACACGAAGTAGCGGAAAATATAAAGACAACCAAAGAATCTTTAAGACTCGAGGCACTAAAGGTCGGCTTACAAAATATGAATTGTCAATTAGTGGAAGAGGACGGAACATGCTTACCACTATCTCCCAGTCGTCATGTTAACGGAATCAACGTTGCAACTTGTTCCTACTTTCCTTCCTTCACGTTACCCCTTAAAATAAATTTTATTGGATGCGATAATGATATTAGTCCTGCCATTTTCAAGGTCCGTAGCTTCTACCATCTCAAAACAAATCAATATTTATACCTAACTTCATACATTTAATGTAAATACTTTTGTTCAGGTCGGCGATGACCTGCAGCAGGACATGCTAACCATCCAGATGGTGCGCATAATGGACAAGCTCTGGCTGAAGGAAGGCCTTGACCTCAAGATGGTCACTTTTGCTTGCGTGCCTACCGGTTACAAGCGCGGCATGATCGAAATGGTAACCAACGCCGAGACTCTTCGAAAAATTCAAGTGGAATTCGGCCTCACAGGATCGTTCAAGGACCGACCGATTGCTGAATGGCTGGCGAAACACAACCCCTCGGAGCTCGAGTACGAGCGCGCTGTTGAGAACTTCACAGCCTCGTGCGCTGGCTACAGCGTGGCCACTTACATTCTTGGCATTTGCGACAGGCACAACGATAATATTATGCTGAAGACCTCGGGGCATCTGTTTCATATCGATTTCGGCAAATTCTTGGGCGACGCGCAAATGTTTGGGAACTTTAAGAGGTATGATTGTTGATGTGGATGTGGGATTGTCATTATTGAATCTTTTTAATGGTCTTTTTTGTAGGGATCGAACTCCGTTTGTATTGACTTCGGATATGGCGTATGTAATTAACGGAGGGGACAAGCCTTCCGCGAAATTCCATCATTTTGTAGAATTATGCTGTCAGGCCTTCAATATCGTTAGGAAGCACGGAAACTTAATTCTTCATCTGTTTGGCCTGGTAAGTTTTAACAATTGATATTTTTCTACTACTTAAGTATTTTATATAATATTCCGATTCCCTTTGATATAATTTATATGTTAAAAAAAAAAAAAAAAAAAAAACGATAAATTAATTTTATTTTCGCCATACCCCGGCCGAAAGTACCACATTCCCTCCCGGCGCAAAAACGGGAATGTGGTATTTTCGACCTGGGTATGACGAAAAATAGTATACTATTTTTGTGGTTAAAATAAATTTTATCATTAGATAAGGAAAATTTTCATTAGAATTTTAAAAATATAAGGGGAATTCACGAGTGTAATCTCGTCCCAAACAATAGAAGCGCGTTCGACCACAAAAACGGGAAAAGGCTTCTTATCGCTGACTTTTTTTATCACGGCGCCTGGACCACAATCACTATAAGCTCTCGTGTTTACACGGTTTAATTATCACTTGTCCTCCGGGTTCCTGCGAAGTGACACAAAGATTGGCGACGCACGAGGAAGAATTTGCGAATCGAGTAGAAGCACGATACACAGCAAAAACTAAGTTTTATAAAAATGTAACAAAGTTCCTGGTTAACGTAATCTTCGTATTATTAGATTATTTTTAATTGAAATGAAAATTAAATTTAGTAAATTCTGTGTAAATAGTGTAGTACAATATTTTTGACGTGATTACCAAACTATGATATTTTACATTACTCCAAAAACGCAAAGTGAATGTGTCTAAGAGTTCGTGATACCAAATACTCCTAACAACCATTCGGCGCGCTTCACCAATCCCAACCACTTCTTACCCACAATAATGTCCTCCTCCTACCCTCTCCCCCAAAAGCCCTTGAAAAATCCACCACGCCTCGACCTTCCTGCCATGCGCACACGCATAATGAACGATTATACAACAACGACGGCCAACGATGTGCAGATGACGTCCTCGGGTATCCCGGGCGTGACAATGGACGCGGTGAGTTACGTGCAGCGCGCCCTTCTGCCAGATCAGACGAACCCAGAGGCAGCGGCCACCTTCGCTCGGATGATCGAGAGCTCCCTCAAGAGCTGGTTCACGCAGTTCAACTTCTTCCTTCACAATCTCGCGCAGCTGAGGTTTTCAGGAGATCACAATGACGGGGCATTATTGTCATTCATACCGAGAACATACACGTGAGTATATATGAGTTTTTTGTGTTTTTTTTTTTTAAGTTTGTTTCAAGTTTTGAAATTCAAGTTTTTCGTAATTAAGAAGTTATGTTGTTCATAGGTATTACGATTCGGATGATTGTTCAATTTTGCGAAGAGCTAAGGGGATATCCGATATCCCCTTCCAGATTTCAATTTTACATGTTATTCCATTGAGTTATTGTTTTGTATAAAAAATATGACGCGACAGAGAGACATTTTTAAAAAATTAAAAGTTAAACGGGAAAAAGAGTTTTTAATTACCAGTGTAAATTGCATTTTTAGAGACTAGCCAAATACGGTACTTTCAAATTAGTAAAAAATTTTCACAAAATCAAGACCCACTACATAAAGTAAAAAAGTAAAGAATAACTTTAATGATATCTAAGATATAACAATTATTTTTAGAATGGCGCAAGAGGGTCAATTAACAAGCGTCCAAGTTCATGGTTACCAGAAGAGATACGATCCCGAGAAGTATTACATGTACATTCTGAAGATCCAGAGGAAGGGGCAGACCGATCCAACCTATCTCTTCAGGTCGTACAAGGAATTCTGCGAATTCTACCAGAAGCTGTGCATACACTTCCCTCTTGCCAAAATAGCCAGGTAAATTATCCTCAACTTTCCAAATTCGATACACTCTTTTTTTTATAAAAATAGTTTATTTTTTAATCTTACTTTATATTATATAAAATTTGTATGAGTCATTTAAATAAATTACGATCTTATAACACGATAGAGTATCTCACGATCATAAAGGCAATCTCGATTTCGCGCGATACACATATATTCTTTAGATACGTACAAAACGATATTGAACACAATGTCTCTTTCAAATTACTAACTCGTCTATATTATCCAATCTCGAGGTTTTCGCGTCGGCCTCATTAACGGAAGAACGGTCCGATTTTCCGTGGCCGTTGACTGGCACCGTAGACGCTACCGATCGGCCCTCTGTCTCATTATCCGACTCTGCACGCGTGTTCCCATTTTTCGCTTTGTTCCAGTAATTCAGGTGATCGTATGTTCGGTAAAAGCCGTCTCCTTGCGACGAATATTCCATGCTCTTGTCAACTTCGAAGGTTTGTTTGCCACATGATAGACCCATTATTCACTGCTGCCTGTTAACAAATCGAATCGCATAAATATTTTAATGAACTAATAATTTTGTTGATGAGTTTTAACGCTGGAATTAAAAGGAATTGTGCACCTGAAGTAGTTGATAAATAATTTTGATATTTCGAATGAACTATATTTTGTGGTGATAATACACATTTCTCGCCTCAGCATAGTAATTTTAATCTTTAATCTTTCACCACTATTTTACACTCTTGTTTTGCCAAACAATCTTATTCATATTTTTTATCAAATACTTCACAAATTCACATATTTATTCCATTATTTTAAAATATTAATCAACTAACCGATAAGCTTTGTCACCATATTTTTCTTATAACACCGTGTGGAAAGATTTCAATCTCAACTTCAAAACGAGATAAACAAATTTTATACTTGTAACATCAGCTTTTCGTCTACCGCAACTTTTTGCACACTGATTCGAATCCTTCGGGCGTCTCGCGTATATGCTTTGACCCGTAATTTCTTAATTCATTTTTTATCTAATCGGATGAATGTATCTTATCGTGCATACCTGTAAAAGAAGGAATTATCATTGAAAAACTCTTTGACTGATCGTAAATTTTTATTACTTGACCTACAGAAATCTTTCATGTTTCTTTCTTTTTTCTTTTTTTTTTTTTTCATTTCGATTATAGTTTGCCCAGTGGCATGAGTGTGGGTCGATCGAACATCAAACAGGTGGCGGACAAGAGGCGTGCCGACATCGAGAAGTTCCTTCTGAGCCTCTTCAAAATGGCTCCTGAAATTTCACAGAGCGACCTCGTCTACACGTTCTTCCATCCGCTATTGCGGGACCAGCAGAACGCCGATATACATTTGCGTAAAGTTAAAGGTATAATAAAATACAGGCGGGTTGTCAGAAGTAAGTTTAATCATGATACTATGTTTGGCATGGTAGTAGATATGGTATTGAGGGAATGAATCATTCCTGGGGTAATAAACGTGTGATTATATTTGCTCTTGCAGTATAGTATGCAGTATAGAAGTACCTTCAATGTAGACGCAATTGTAGTGTATTTCATATTTGTGTTAAAATAGAAATTTCAAATTGAGAGCCATATATATATAGTAATAAAATTTTTATTTTATATTCTTGATTGATCCACATTTTACACTACAATGAATAATAAATTGATAAATATAAAATTGTTGCTCGTGGGTGTTTTGGGTATCGGTTTTATTTTTCGTTTTACATCTTCCCATGGTTTAAACACTTATGAAATTCCCTGACGAAAGTGTAGAACACCATGGATGAGAAACCATGCATCCCAACAAAAAACATAAGTATTTCCCGGATTGGGGGTAGTTCATGGGTCGAACGAGCCAACCCTTGACCTCATATAAACTCCACTAACTACTCTTACAGTCGGGAACTGGTGGGCCGAGAAGAAGGTACGAGAGAACGTGCAGAGTGGCCAGATCAAGCTGTCCCTGCACTACACGCGCGGCACGCTCTGCGTGATGGTGTACCACGCGCGTGGATTGGCCAAAGTTGCCAACGGCCAGGAGCCCAATACCTACGTGAAGGTGTACCTGAAGCCCGACCCCAGCAAGGTCACCAAGCGCAAGACCAAAGTCGTAAAGAAAAACTGTCATCCGTCATTTATGGAAATGGTGGGTTCATCGAGCGAGATGCACGTGAATCATTACGTTGTGATTCATGAGTTGGCAGAGTGCGATTTGATAGTTTGATTTGCGGTTGTGGAAACATTGGAGATTTTGTTTGTTTATTTTCGTTTTTATAATTTTTCGTGATTTTTTATTGGTGTTATTTAATGATCGAAAATTAAAATTTGTTTAAATAATTAAAATTAATTGATTGAAATGTTGCGAGGATTTTATTGATGTCTGCGAGGAAAAGGAAAATAAGAAGACCTATGTTATTTTCATTTTCCTTTTACTTGAACAAATCGTAAAACTAGTATACTTGAATTAAAATTAATATGTGACTGGAAAAGAATTTTAAAATAAATTTTTGAATTTGTGATTAGAAAAAATTTGAATAATAAAATAACTTCTTCTTGTAAGCACATAATACGATATAGCACTTTCAATGTTCTTTAAAAAACGCTCTCCAAAAAAAATATATTCTTACGGTTGGCTGTTGTACTTCTTAAAATCTTAGAAAGTACAATAACATTAAAAATTTTATGTTTTATTAAAATTTTAATTTAAAGTTTGAAATATTATAAACACTATCTTATGCATTAGCCGCTCTGAAAGTGATAGAGATGTATTATTGTGGGTTGTAATATGATATTAAAATACTCAATTACTCACTTGAGCTATTTGCCTTTTAACAGTTGGAGTACCGAATGCCATTAGAAGTAATCAAGGATAGAACGTTGGAGGCGACAATTTGGAACCATGACACACTTCAAGAGAATGAATTTTTGGGCGGTATCCGCTTGCCACTCGGTCGCATAGAGTTAACGAACGAAGTAGTCGAATGGTTTCCGCTGGGCGGCATTCGATAAACAAGCAAATCAATGAGTGGGAGATGATACAATGCCTGCTTTTGTTTAATAAGGCTGTACTGAGATTTTAACGATAGCGATAAATGTCTGGAAGATTTTTTTTTGTGAAATCAAACTGATACGCACAAAATCTGAGATACGAGAATCAACGAATTTTCGCACGAAACTAAAACATAAAAAAATATTTTAATCCGCGTATCTTCGACAATTGTAAGCACGAGTAAAGTCATAATTTATACACTTTGGAGCACGTGCGAGCTATTTTAATGCTTAATCGAATTTCATAAATGTGATTTATACAAAAACTGTTTATTGCATGATGATTTCATGCGTTTGATGAAGTAAGATGAATTTTGCAAGTTCGAGTCTAATTAATTTATTCGAAATGCTTTGATTTTTTTTCTACGAGATACTATTAATAATTAATTGTATATAGAATTTATTAATGAATTTTTCACGCTGTAGTAGCGGTAGAATTGATAGTCTAATATTAAGGCTGCGATTATGAACCCAAAAAAGCGATATTTCTCACTTGTAATTTTTAATTTAAAAGTATATTGTCTAAAAGTATGAACATCACGATACCAAAATATCCTCGCGTTTCAAGTACCGTAGCCTTTATTTTTAATCCCAAACGTATGTATTATTAATATATGTTAATGTTAACCGTCTAATTTCTTTATACCATAAAATATATGGTTAATCATTTGTGAAATGTATAGTTATATTATTATTACTACTATTTTTATTATACGCTTTTTATGAAGGACTGCGTTATTCTGATATTTAATTACATTTATATGTCAATTACTTTCTTCGGTACAATTATCACTGAAAAATAAATTTAATACTTTGTACATTTTATTAATTGATTTATTTAAGAAATTACTCCATACCATCCTACAAATACTTATAATAATATAGTTTTCGTTAGTTAATCACATGAATATTCAGAGTAATAATTGTATTTTCTATATATATCCGATCATTTGATGATAAAGAGATAATCATGAAAACTCCATACTGCAAAGTGAGAACCCATATAGTATCATAGACCGGCACTTTAAGTTACGGAAAAAAATTTTTGTAACGAAATCTCAGTCCCCAGTGGAAATTTTAAATATAGGAAAAGGTATCAGAATGTATTAAAAGGTATCAGAGTGTACCTAAGTGTATATAGATGTTGCATTTCGTAATTTTTGTAGCACACTTTAATATCTTTTGATACCTATTGATACCTTTTGATACATTTTGATACCTTTTCAAAAAAATTAAAAAATGTAATATTAATTTATTTATCATTCTATTAAACACATTAACACCTTTTGGTACATCTTAAAATCTTTTCATACATTTTGATAGATATACGCATTTATACAAACAAATATTCATTAATATCTTTTGATACATTTTGATACATTTTGATACCTTTCCTATATATTTAAAATATTATTTCTATTATTTTCTATATATTTAAAACGTATCATAATGTACATAAATATGTCAAAGTGTTTCTAAATGTACAAAAATATATGAAAATGTAAAAATAATTTAATGTAAAAAAATATTTTTTTCATAAATGTATGAAAATGTATCAAAATGTATCAAAATCAAAATCCCTATATTAAAAACCGACCCCCTCCCAGCCAACGAAAATTGTTCAAATGAAATAAAAAAAATACCAAAAGATAGGATTTAAATTGCTCCTTTCAAAAATATTTATTATGAAAACTACTCCCTTTTAATTATTGTAAAAAAAAATAATATAATTTAATCATTTTTGCATCTTTAATTAACTCGATCTTGCTTAATCAAACTGCTCTCAATAAAATAAAAATAGCAGTAATCTGCTCCTAATCAACATTAAATTGCTCCACCATCAGATTTTTTATAAACATTCAACTTTTCAAGATAAAAAATAAAAAGCGTTTCATATGGCTAACCTCCTTTCGGCTTTTTTCCAATTTTTTTAATTTTTCCAAGTGCGTTAAGACAATTGACTGAAGAAATAATATCCCTGTTAGTGTAAAAATTATTTCTTTAGTCACATATTTCGTCGTTAAAGATATAAAAAATGACCAATTTATTTAATTTTTTTTTTGCAATAATTAAAAGGGAACAGTTTCCATAACAAATATTTTTGGAAGGAGCAGTTTAAATTCTATCTTTTGGTATTTTTATTTGTTGGATTTTGGCAATTTTCATCGGTTGGAAGGGGGATGGTTCACTCTTAAAAGGGAGATGGGTATGAGGAGGCAGCCATATTACTGAGCAAAAAATATTATTGGTTGAAACATATAGAGCCAACTTCCGAAAGATCGCTGATTGGTGAAAGGACAGGCATCTGGCGCGCGTAGCGCGCCTCAAATTCCTAGTCCTATATTAAAAGGGAGATGGGTATGAGGAGGCAGCCATATGCTTTTACGGGGCAGCCATATTGCTGAGCAAAAAGTATTATTGGTTGAAACACATAGAGCCAACTTCAGAGAGTTCGCTGATTGGTGAAAGTACTGGCATCTGGCGCGCGTAGCGCGCCTCAAATTCCTAGTCCTCTATTAAAAGGGAGATGAGTATGAGGAGGCAGCCATATGCTTTTACGGGGCAGCCATATTGGTGAGCAAAAAATATTATTGGTTGAAACACATAGAGCCAACTTCAGAGAGTTCGCTGATTGGTCAAAGTACGGGCATTCGGCGCGCGTAGCGCGTCTCAAATTCCTAGTGTATTAAAAAGTATTAAAAGGTATCAAAAGGTATCAAAAGGTATGAAAATGTATTAAAATGTATGTATGTTTATAAGTGTACCAAAGCGTGTCTAAATGTTTCTTTCATCGATGAACTTTTTCTTTTATCAAAAAATGATTTTGTATATAAATGTATCAAAATGTATTAAAAGGTACAAAAGTACAAAGGCAACGTCTACATACAATTTGATACACTTTAATACCTTTTGATACCTTTTGATACCTTCTAATAATACATTTTGATACATTTTATAATTTCCACTGGGCTACTAACAAAGTAGATATCATTAAAAATATTACTTATGTCGACTGCAATTTACTATCAACTGATAAGAATTTTTCCATCGGTCTTACAGTCTTACAAATTAAATTAAAATAATTAATATTTATGGCAGTCAGATTGCCCTTGTTTATAATCACCCCCGCAGAATCTGAAATAAAAACTTAATTAAAACCTGGAAAAAAAAACTTTGTTAGCAAAGGACGATCTGACTGCCTCCCACCACCAAATTACCCAATTTGAGTCCCTGAGGAGGAGCCGGAGCACGCTCGAAACGTTGGGCAATTTGGTGGTGGGGGGCAGTCAGATCGTCCTTTGCTAACAAAGTTTTTTTTTTCCAAGTTTTAATTAAGTTTTTATTTCAGATTCTGCGGGGGTAATTATAAACAAGGGCAATCTGACTGCCATAAATATTAATTATTTTAATTTAATTTGTAAGACTGTAAGACCGATGGAAAAATTCTTATCAGTTGAAAGTAAATATCGTCAATGTAAAAAAATGATGCAACAAATCGCTTTAATCTTTTTCATTTTTGCTTCAATTTCAATTTTTAAAGATTCATTTTCATCTTTGTTGGATTTCATTACGAGGTATCGTGGATCAAATTAATAAATTTTTTAAACCTGAAGAGTTACAAGCAATTGTTTATCAAGTTTTGTACGACTCTGGTATGAATTCGAGCCAAACTTTATAAACTATTGCCTGTAATCTTTAAGGTTTTAAAAATTTTTTAATTTGATATATCCACGATATCTCGTAATGAAATCCAACAAAGATGAAAATGAGCCATTAAACATTGAAATTGAAGCAAAAATGAAAAAGATTAAAGCGATTTGTTGGATCATTTTTTTACATTGACGATATCTACTTTGTTAGTACTGAAATTTCGTTAAAAAAATTTTGTTTCGTAACTTAAAGTACCGGTCTATGATACTATATGGGTTCTCACTTTGCAGTATGAGAGAACAATTCATTGTATAGAATATTTTATAATTAAGTACTATATCTGCCCATAGAACCACCTTAACGTCTACAAAATTTATTAACACAGGATAAAGTGGAATAGACCTATACTCTCTTTTCTTAGTAAACGAACATCTCAAGCTCTGGCCGTAGGTCTATTCCACTTTATCCTGTGTTAATAAATTTTGTAGACGTCGAAAAACACTTTTTTTGAGGTTCGATACATGGTGCACGGTACACGGTACGTAATGTGGATACACTGGGAAAAGTGGAGTCGTGCTTACACCAGAGAATATAGAATATATTATTTAAGCATTCTATGCGTAATAATAATATCCCATATGGAAATAATAATTGTAATAAAATGTAAAACTGTATAAAATCATTGGTTCTCGGACATTGTTTTTACGGTTTTATACACTTTATTACATTTTCTTACATTTTTACACGTTTCCTTACAAAAACGACTAATTTTTTCAAATTAGTCTGCAAAAATAAATTGTATAAAAACGTAAGGAAAGGTAAGAAAATATTAAAAAATATAAGAAAACGTAAGAAAATGTATAAAAATGTAGAATATTACATTCTTACATTTATATACACTTTTATACACTTTTAAGCTGCTTTGCATATTTTTATACATTTTCTTACATTTCATTAAAATTTGTACATATATGAGGAAATTTTCTGGAAAAAACTTAAAATTTTTTAAATGTATAAAAATGTGTAAAAATGTATAAAAGTGTATATAACTAAATAAACTGTTTCGCATAAAATGTCCGAAAACCAATGGCTTTATACGATTTTATACAGTTCTTTAAAGTTTTGTACAATTTCTTACGGTTTTCTACATTTTCGTATACATTTCTTTTTTTCATTCGGGATCTTCTATATTCTCTGCTTACCTGAATGGAAATAAGAATCGTACATCTATGTTGCATTCTAGTACACAGCTGTAAGTTTTCGTACGATTCGGTACATTTCCGTACACTCAGAAAACCGATCCTCCTGTCTTGAAATAAAATTCCTTCCCAGAAAATCTTCGTGCGACAAAAAAGGATTCCTGCTACGTGAAAAAATTTCCTCCTGCACGAAAAGTCATCATCCCGCTGCAGGAAGACTGACTTCTTGTTGTAAGATAATTCCTCCTTACATAGGAAGATATCCTCTTGGCCCTATTTTTAGCGGAAATCCTCTTTCGACAGGCAGATTCTCGTTGATACAGGAAGATCATTTTCTGAGTATACGTTTTGATTACGATTGGGACATTTTGTACGAAAACGTACTGAAACGTACTGATTTGAAAATTACAGAAACGTACATGTACTTAAAAAATTATTTTTTATTTGACAAAATTTCATACCTAGACGTACGGAAACGTACCAAAACGTAGGAAACGTACGCAAGCGTACAGAAACATATGCGAATTACAGCATCGTGCAATAGTGTACAGTAACCTACCCAAGGTAAACAAAATTGTTATAATCTAATTAATTTTACAGAATTTCTTAAACCTTTTTGTACATATCTGTACGTTTACATATGTTATCGCATGTTTCTGTACTTTCACGTATGTTTTTGTATACATATCCATACGTTCCATACGTTTCGGTACGTTTCCTTACGTTTCGGTACTTTTTGGTACGTGTCCGTACGTTCGGTACGTTTCGGTACGTTTCGGTACGTTTCGGTACGTTTCGGTACGTTTCGGTACGTTTCGGTACGTTTCGGTACGTTTCGGTACGTTTCGGTACGTTTCGGTACGTTTCGGTACGTTTCGGTACGTTTCGGTACGTTTCGGTACGTTTCGGTACGTTTCCGTACAAAGATATTTATATATTCATATATTCATATTTATAAAGTTAGCGAATTTCGTAGATATACGTATATTTCTGCACGTTTGCGTACGTCCATGTATGTCACTATACGTTTCTGTAGATTTTTGTAAATTTCTTTAGGTAAGGTCGGATACAACTACGCCTGAGTGCAGGACCGGATCAGGAGGGGGGGGGGGGCTAGGAGGGTCTATAGTCCCGGACTTCACCGGAGGGGGCCTCGTCTTCGGGGTGCCTTCGTGTTCGAGGAGGGCTAAATAATTATTAACCCAAGTAGCCGGGGGACACGAGATCCACGTAAATAAGGGAGTTACATAGACGTGCGGCAGGAAGCAAGACGATTAAGGCGATGTGAACCTCAAAATCAACCCAAGGACCCCGCACACGTTATTAGCTTTTAATAACGCAAATACTGAGTGGTGTTTGCCGCATAAATTACTACCGTCGTCTGTTCCTATATCTATTAAATTTTCAATTTTTAAATTAATGTCTGAAGAATAATCTAGGATTGCTTTATATAAACTATTAGCATCAGCCTTTTCCACTTGAATAATACCTAGGTGATCAGTTACGATTTTATTTTGTATTTTGCTGAAATATTTAATACGAAGACACAAGAACTTAAATGATGACACATCCGTCGATTCGTCAATAATTAGGGAATAGGGTCCGTCGCCAACATCTTCGATTAAATCTCTCAGCATGTTGGGAGCCACAATATTTTTTATCAGATTTCCACATTTTGTTCTGTGCAATTTCAAATCTTTTAGTTCGTGACTCAAAATGTCAGATAGATGATTAACACTTTGTGTAGATGTGTGACATGCAATATATACTGACAGTTTTAAATCCCTTTCTTTTTTCCGTTGTCCTTAACTTTTTGTGTACTGCATGCCGAATCAATCGTTTGCTGCTTTTTCGTGTCAACGCTGCTTGCATGTTTAATATGGGTATCTCTGGTGCTATGTGCTTCAAGATCCGTGTGATGTGCACGCAAACTTTTACGGCACACATTACAGAACGCTTGCTGTGTAGCATGTGAGTCTTTATTTTTCGAAAGCCAACCTAAAATAATATAGATGTGTCAAAATTATATAACCAATACATAAAAATATTACAAATTTTATTGCATGTATCTGGTAAAAAACAGACGAATGCGAAGAAGGTGTACGGATGACGAACTAAAAACATGCATATGAAGGGTCGGTGCATGGGTAACGGAAATTTTGCGCAATCGAGTATACGGTTTCATAGTTTTGAATCATTGACATTAGTCGTTTTTGTCATTTGGAATGAACAGATACATTTAATTTACTTTAATCATATGTATTTTGTACATTCTGACATGCGTGCGAAGTTGGGCTTAAGGGGGTCCGAAAGTCAATTAAAAATTCAAATTTCGCGCCACAATATAGCAGACAAAAAAATAAGTAATTTGCCTATAACAATTAGTAAAAACAATATTACGGAAAACCAGGACTGCATTGCCCTCCGTTACATTATTATCTATCATTTTACAAAGTTTGCAGTTTCTACATAAATATTTCGCTGAATGGCATTTGAATTACTTGATTTTGAGACATTATTCAAATGCCATTCAGCGAAATATTTATATAGAAACTTCAAACTTTGTAAAATGATAGATAATAATGTAACGGAGGGCAATGCAGTCCTGGTTTTCCGTAATATTGTTTTTACTAATTGTTATAGGCAAATTACTTATTTTTTTATCTGCTATATTGTGGCGCGAAATTTGAATTTTTAATTGACTTTCGGACCCCCTTAAGCATGATTTTATCTTATAGATTTCTGAGAATTGTCGCGCTATTCACGTATATTTTAGTTGTTTTGAAATGCGTTAAAATATTCTCAAAACAAAATGTATGGTATACACGCGAAGAAAAGTTTGATACAGAAAAACGTTTGCATTTGTACATATAATATCTTAACGTGACAGAAGAAGCTTTTTCATTACTTATACCTTTTGCCCAGCTTTCCTTCTCCCATGCAGGGTTATAAGTATATACTCTCCCTTTTGTTTTTGGCTTTGCTCCACTCATTTTTAGTTCATCGACTGTTTAATGCTGATATATATATATTAATTAAAATGTCGTATAGTTAATACTTTCACTACCTTTCTTTATTAACGTTAGATAAAATGCAAGAAGCGCGTCTGACAGTTTCGAATTTTCGATCGCGAGACAGTTGGTACAAAACACAACGTCACATGGAATCGCTACAGCAGGGGCCTTTCTACATATGTGTGTTCTGTGTGTTCTGTGTGTTCCCGACAAAGACAGATAGATCTGTTCCGTTTATGTAAGACAGAGACAGACATAGAAAGAAGTTGTCTAGAACAGACAGAACACACATATGTAGAAAGGGCCCAGACAGAGACAGGAAGTATGCCTAACCTTTCTTACTTCGTTGCAATTGGTCTCATGCTTTTTATTATATATTTTTTATTTATGATAATTATTTAATAATTAAATGGCTTTTCAAAAACTAAGAAATAGTACTTTTCGACAAGGGTGCGGAAGTAAATTATTTACCTCCCGTGACTTTTTTAACGAGAGCGAAAAGTCACATGAATAATCTAATTACGTAACTAGTCTCGAACAGTATTTTCTACCACGAGCGCCGAAAAATCATATCAAAATTATGATTTTGAGGTGAGAGTGGTATAAAAATTATTTTAAATGATATTGAAAAAAAATTTTTTTAAATATAATTATAAAAACAATTATAAACGAATAAATATAAAAAAAAAATATAAAAAATAACTTCTAAATAGTTTAAATAACTATTTAAACTAGCGCAAAAAATACGTTGATTTATTTTTATTTTCATCCTTTTGCGTTTAAAATTACGAATTACCATTTACCGATATGGAAAAAAACTAGTGTAGGAAATCGTAATAAGCTATATGAAAATGTAGCAAACTATACAAAACTATACAAAAGTGTTTGTTTTCGGACAGTTTGCATGGTTAATTTCTACGGTTTTCTATCATTTTGTATGGCTTCGTACGATTTTGTACAGTTTATTATTTCAACAGGAAAAATTTATTATATATGCGAAAAATTTACGAATCGTAATAAAATGTATGAAAGTATATAAACCAGCATTAATCTGTACAAAAACGTAAGAAAACGTAGACAATCGTAAGATTCATTAAAACTTAAGGAAATGTACGTTTTTGAACGTTTTCTTACACTTTCTTGCGTTTTCATACATTTATGCTTTTACAGACAAATTTGAGAAACTTTATAAATCATATGAAAATGTATAAAACCATACAAAAATGTACAAAAATGTACAAAACCGTACAAATTTTGTCCGAAAATCAACAGTTTCCTACGATTCTGAGGTTTTCCACAATTTCCTAAGTTTATTATTTCCATACGGGTAGTTTGAATTTAAATAATTCAATTTGATTACATTATCCATACAGATATTTACAAATATAAAAATCGTTAATAATTCGATGTGTATTATATACATGTGAAATACAATATTATATGCAGATAATCTTAACCCCAAGTAGGCGGGGGATATGAGCTCCACGCATATAAGGGAGTCATGTAGACATGAAAAAATAAGCGAAACGATTATTTAAATAATTTTTCAACCCAAGTAACCGGGGGACGCGAGGCCTACGCATATTAGGGAATTACGCAGACGTGCAACAATAACCAAGACAATTATTTAAACAATTTCTAAAACAACCCAAGTAGGCGGGGGATATGTGGTCCACGCATATAAGGGCGCCATGTAGACATAAAAACATAAGCAAGACTATTATTTAAATAATTTTTAGACCCAAGTAGCCGGGGGACGCGAGTTCCATGCATATATCGGAGTTACGTAGATGTGCGACGTAAACAAGACTTTTTTTTATTCTTAACCTCTATAACTCGACTCCCTTATATGCGTAAACCTCACTACACGTCTCCCGGGTGCTCGGGTTTAAAAATTATTTAAATAATAGTCTTGCTTATTAATGCATGTCTACGTGACTCTCCATTATGCGTGGACCTCATATCTCCCGCCTAGTTGGGTTTCCAAATTGTTTAAATAATTGTCTTGCTTATTGTTGCACGTCTACGTAATTCCCTAATATGCGTGGACCTCGCGTCCCCCGGTTACTTAGGTTTAAAAATTATTTAAATAATCGTTTTGCTTATTTTTTCATATCTTATACATGACTCCCTTATATGCGTGATTGTGTGGACCTTATACCCCCCGCCTTCTTGGGTTTAAAAGTTATTTGAATAATGGTTTGGTTTATTTTTTCATGTCTATATGACTCCCTTATATGCGTGGACCTCATATCCCCCGCCTACTTAGGTTTAAAAATTGTTTAAATAATTGTCTTGCTTATTGTTGCACGTCTACGTAATTCCCTAATATGCGTGGACCTCGCGTCCCCCGGTTACTTAGGTTTAAAAATTATTTAAATAATCGTTTTGCTTATTTTTTCATATCTACATGACTCCCTTATATGCGTGATTGTGTGGACCTTATATCCCCCGCCTTCTTGGGTTTAAAAGTTATTTGAATAATGGTTTGGTTTATTTTTTCATGTCTATATGACTCCCTTATATGCGTGGACCTCATATCCCCCGCCTACTTAGGTTTAAAAATTGTTTAAATAATTGTCTTGCTTATTGTTGCACGTCTACGTAATTCCCTAATATGCGTTTTCCTCACGTCCTCCGGCTACTTGGGTTTAAAAATTATTTAAATAATCGTGTCGCAGTTCTACGTAACTCTTTTACATGCGGGAACCTCACGTCCCCCACCTACTTGGGTTTAGAAATAATTTTAATAATTGTCTCGCTTAGTTTCGTACGGCTACGTAACTCCGTTGTATGTTTGGACCTTGTGTCACCCGCCTACTCGTGCGCTCGCTGTTTGAACACACGTGCTATACTCATGCCGTTAGAGCCGCTCGAGTGTCCAATCGGCAAAGGTCTTTAGTGCGCAGGCGTTAGACTACAGTAAGGTATCGACTCACTGTCTCCATATACTGTGCCAAGGCTCAGACCCTCTGAGCCAAGCCGAAAACAAAAATCGGTGTAGGACATCTTGTAGATTTACGACCGAAAATAGCCGAGAAGGAGCTAATATCGCCTAAAAATTCGCCATCGCCACATTACAAATTTGTGTCGTCAGTAGCATTAGAAAATCGCCAGTTTGGCGATAAATAGCCAGTACTGGCAACACTGACCTCATATCCCCGGCCTACAAAATAACTTTTTTTAAAGTGACATGAAAATTATTTCCTTAAGAAGGCCTCAGGCCTAGATAGCCCCGAGCCTCATGGCATATTAATCCGGCCCTGCCTGAGTGCTAGCAAATCGGTGTTCAATACGTACAGAACCCACAACCATTTAAAAGAAAGAAGAAAAAAGAAAGAACATGGCTGGATATTCCCTCTATAAAAAATGCATCCTTGGCATGGTCGACGCCATGTTGCGACGCCATGTTGATTTTTTCTCGAATCCCTCTATAAAAAATGCATCCTTGGCATGGTCGACGCCATGTTGCGACGCCATGTTGATTTTTTCTCGAATATCTCGAATATCTCGAATATCTCGAATATCTCGAAATCTCGAATTTTTTGGCGCATGCGCAAATGCCCTATAGGGACTTAGGGAGTCTCTACAACCGTGCAGCGCGTGTGTGTGTGCTCCCCGTGTATAAGGTATACCTATATATACGAGAGCGCTATATATAGGTATACCTTATAGGAGAGCACTATATATAGGTATACCTTATACACGAGAGGGCATATGCACGCGCAAAGTTATAGAGACACCCTTAGAGTTATGGTGGAATGGTATAGAGATAGCGCATGTGTTGTGAGCGGGAAAATATGATATATATTAATTGATAGAAATTTATAATCAATTGATAAATCGATGAAAAATTTTTATTTTAAAAAAATATTTATTCATTACGTGTGTGTGTGTGTGTGTGTGTGTGTGTGTGTGTGCGTGCCTGCGTGCCTGCGTGCGTGCGTGCGTGCATGCGTGTGTGTGTGTGTGTGTGTGTGTGGGTGAGTGGGTGGGTGGGTGTGTGTGTATGTAAACACTCGATATCTCGAAAACCATTTCACCTATTTTCGTCGGACAAAGCTTATTCTCTTGATCCCGAAAAAATACTCCGTTTTAATTTTTTATCGATTTTCTTTTTTTTTTTATAGCCAAAAAATTTTTAAACTACCTACGTTTTCTGTTTTTAATTTTCAACTTATCTTTATAGTATGTCATGGAAAATGTTCTTATAATTCATAAATTAATTTTTCAAAAAATATTTGATTATCGACTCAAAATTTTATTTACTTATTACGCTTATTGAAGATAATATTTGGTATAAATTTCAAGAGATTATCTTCATTTTTTTTTGAGAAAAAAATTATTTAAAAAAAAACAACGCGTTTCCACTGACACACGATGACAAGAATAAAAACCAATTAATCGTCCTGAAATTTGGTATAGAGGATATAGATTTTTTATATCTCCAAACTATTCATTGCGCAAAAAAATTGAATTGTCACGACCAAAGATATTTGAGGTTGAAAGTTTTTTAAAAATATTTTCGAATAGCGTTTTTCAGACAATATTTGATAGATAGAGAAACTTTTGTATAATACAATTAATTATTGTGATATAAAAAATTAAAAAGAGGAATAAATACATTAGTTTGAGGAAGCTAAGTGCCAATGTATATTGGGAGCGGTTTTTTATTAGTGATGATGGTCGGATTAGTGTAAGGATCTTTTTATTTAGTTAAAATTAAAAACACGGTTTTCTCAATATAAAAATATTCATCTTCAATTTTATACCTTCACTTTGCCTTTTTATATGTTTAACATTTTTAAACACAAAAAACAGATATTTTCATAATTATGTTATTGTTTATCTATCTTAGTGGCAATTTTACTTATTGAACAAAATCACAACATGAAAAAAGCTTATTTAAATGAAATTAAACTTGATTAATCTTTATCATTGTAGTGACATTCTGATACTATAGAATTGAATGAACCTTTAAATTTGTTAAAGCAGGAAACTATGAAATGGAATGAATCACTAGAACTAAATTCAAAAGATAAAGACAAATCATATATTAAAATAACAAATACTTCTTCATACATACATTTTTTAGTCAATAAAACTATAACATAGCTTGATGAAAAACATCATAATGTTTAAATGAATTCAAAATAAGTGCATTAAGGTTGTATTGGCCGTAAGATCTCATTTAAAAATTTAAGACAAATATTTTGGTCGTATAATTTGTCGAAAACACTAATATTCTACAGTACTAAGAGTAAACAAATATGTAAAATGTTTTTTAGAACTATGAAGAAAACTTTACATCGGTTTTAGAACATTGCATTGCTCATTTCTTTCACTTTTTAGTATGACTGTACGCCTTACTACACAGTTTTTATGCTATAACTTTGATGTGAGTACCAGTCGTTACCGACGATTGCAGGGACTCGTTTTTCTCAATCAATTTTAAATTTTAAGAAACTATCGCTCTGGTACGTTATAGTTGACTATCAAATCTATAACGTGTCAGAGAGATTTATTGTCAAAATTCAAAATTGAATGAGAAAAACGGATCCCTGCAATCGTCGGTAACTGTGGGGCCTCGCATCGCCTTAAGGGGGTCCGAAAGTCAATTAAAAATTCAAATTTCGCGCCACAATATAGCAGACGAAAAAATAAGTAATTTGCCTATAACAAATAGTAAAAACAATATTACGGAAAATCAGGACTGCATTACCCTCCATTACATTATTATCTACCATTTTACAAAGTTTGAAGTTTCTATATAAATATTTCGCTGAATGGCATTTGAATAATGTCTCAAAATCAAGTAATTCAAATGCCATTCAGCGAAATATTTATATAGAAACTGCAAACTTTGTAAAATGATAGATAATAATGTAACGGAGGGCAATGCAGTCCTGGTTTTCCGTAATACTTTTTTTTACTAATTGTAAATTTTTACTAATTGTTATAGTCAAATTACTTATTTTTTTGTCTGTTATATTGTGGCGCGAAATTTGAATTTTTAATTGACTTTCGGACCCTACTAGCTCGCAAAAGCAATTCATTTCAATTGCAATCGATTACAAAGGTTTTCTTTTACGTATACACAAATTTACAAGAACTAAACACTATTTTTTCAACTTAATTTTTTCAATAACTACGACGAGTCTAGCCATATTCAGAGAATCTCCATAAGAACCCACGTTAATTTTAAACTACAATATCTCGAAAACTAGCACGCAAATCATATTCAAATTTGCCAGAGACGTTTATAATGATATTATTGACCTACTGACGAAACTTTATTGATTTGACATTATTTTTTACATACAGTCCATACAACCTTAAATAATGAATTGAATAATAACATTTCTCTTGTAAATAAAAAACAAACCGTTCATTAATTATGCAGCTTCTTTTGTAACTTAAAAAGAAAAAAATCAGCGCGCGAAGCGCGCGTGTCGAACTCTAGTATATATATAATATATGACACGATCATCAGTGTTGCCAACGTGGAAAACCCCACCTCAATAATGGTTATGTTACAGGCGTTAGGCATACAACAGGCCACAGCTGAGTTGACACATCTCTCCAGTTTCCAACAAAATTCCAGTACGTACAGTATATAATACGCACTCGCATAGCGTTATATTAGCCGTTTCTCTCACTTCAGTACACTATTATATCTGGCTGACGGCGCTGTGTTGAATTATACACAGTCTAGCGAAAATGGAACAAAGCCGTTGAGCCAGTGAGCTCTTTGTACATGTATATATAACATAGCGAAAAAAAGCGAGTGCGAAGCAGACGCGATGAGAGTATTCGGAT
The DNA here is from genome assembly GCA_036365515.1 of Torymus aiolomorphi. Lineage (NCBI taxonomy): Eukaryota > Metazoa > Arthropoda > Insecta > Hymenoptera > Torymidae > Torymus > Torymus aiolomorphi. Next base: position 71,008,741 of record CM070874.1, on the reverse strand, counting down.
GAGACGAAGGATGGATTTACCAGGCAGTCGCAGTCTGTTCCTGATATTCTGAGGGAGAGGGAAGGTAATAAGATCAACGAAGATAGACCTAACTGCGCTTCTATCTTCGTTGATAAGATTATAAGTAGTAACGCTCGATGAACTATAACGCGGGTGTGTGTATTTTGTGTATACTCACGAGGTGGGCAATTGCAACTCGATGATTCACACGACGATCGCTTATTGAATAAACAAATGCTCGAGAGCTCACATGACCTTAAATATTCTAGTGCATAATACCCATCTGCAGCCGCTGCCGTCTTCGATTTTTTCTCCTCGCTCCCTTATTCCTCCTTTCAGAGTGACAGAATGAAGGAGGAAAACATGTATCGGATAAGATATCCAAACTTAATAAGACTTGCTCTCGCGGCTTTTGTAGTGACCATTGCACTGTGCTCCTCAAAAGCCGATGATGTACCCTTAACTCCAGTGATTATCAAGGCCAATTATAGTTTCAATTATGCATTTGCACTAAACTCTTCAGCTGAATATGTTTTTCTCTACAGCGAGAGTGGCGTAAGTTTTTTTACTTTATATTTATAGAAATGGGTTATACTTGATAATATTAATAATTTTTTACTTGTCCTTGACAGATGAACTCATTGGAAGGTGCCAGATTTATCGTAGAAAGTGACAATGCAACATCTAATTATCCATTAATCGTTGTTGTTCGACAGAAGAAAGGAATTCTGTCGTGGCAGATACCATTGCTAGTAGAAAATAAACATTTGATTGATCCTATTCCTTATCGCATAACAAGCAGGACTTTATGTCCTTCTAGATATTATAAAACCATATATTTCAATGGATCCGATCAGTATGTCACTGTTAGTATATCAACTGCTAGTCCATATAATATTTCTTTCTCTCTACAGTTGAATCCAGTCACTGACTTTTACGTAAAGTAAGCGTCTAATCTGTTAATATAATATTCATAGTATTAACAACAAAATTTCAATAATGAATGTATCTATTTAAGAGCTGGAGATTCAAGATCATTTGATATCACACCATCAGAACCAGTTTATTATGGATATAATTTTGCTGGTTTGACTGATAGCTCTTCTGTTCTTATTAGTGTTAAATCTGATTCAGATGTTTGTATGACATTTTCAATTCAAAATACAACGGTAACTAAATGTTTCCTCATGACTTAACATAAAAGCAAAGATGGAATGAGATATAAGTTATCTAAATAATTCAATCCTTTATTTCAGTGTCCAGTTTTTGATCTAGAAAGAAATATACAGTATGCAGGATACTGGCAAACTGTCAGTAGACAAGGAGGAATTACTGTACCGGTAAAATGTTAATGATTACATAAATTTATGTACTTTAATCGTTATGATAATTCCTTTTAATAATTCAAATAATTTGATTTCCAGAAAGAAGCTTATCGCAATGGATTTTTCATAGTTTTGGTTGTGAATGCTGATGATAGTGATTGCTCAGGAAATAATTCCTATAATATACCTGATCGTGTGAAACATGTTGAGTTAACACTGGATAATAGTATAACAAAACATGATTATGTTATTGCATCATTTTCAGCAATGTCAGTATTTATAAGTTTTTGTGTGATGTACATTATTGGGTCAATTTGTTGTAAAGTTCACCATTCTCGAATTATGAGAGAACAATCTATTCAAGATGAACTTGATCGTGCCCAACAAAATATCAATTCACCAGAAGCTCAAACTTCAGGTTTCCAAGAGGTTAATTGTACATACAATAGTTTTATGGAAAATTTTATAATATTTGATAAAAATTTGTATTATTACAGATAATATTAAAATTTATAAATTATAACTTGTTGATATAATGAAAAGAAACTTTAAATATAGTATCAACTAATGACATGTCATAGATAACGTTTTTAATAATTATTATATTAATAATAATATAATTAGAATAATAATTATTCGTTTGTGATTTATTTCCAGATAGGAGAAGGTGCAGACATTGCGATTGATGATGATTCTTCACTTGACGAAGATGACATTGACCTGATGGAGGATGCACTATGTGATAAAGAAGTTGTACGCACAAAGCTTGTACTTTCTGTTTGCGATCTCGCAAGAAAAGAACCGAGAATTTTACGAAAAAAGTCTCGGCTTTATGTTTATTATCTCATTACTGTAGCAATTTTTTATACGGCTCCAGTAATTCAATTGGTTGTGACATATCAAAATGTGCTTCATGTGACTGGGAATCAAGATCTTTGCTACTACAATTTTCTGTGTTCTCATCCGCTTTTCTTCCTATCTGATTTTAACCATGTCTTTTCGAATTTGGGTTATATTCTATTGGGTTTACTATTTATATTTATAGTATATATGAGAGAAAAGTATGACGATAGTTTGTATCATAATGATAGAGGATTTGGGATTCCTCAACATTATGGACTGTTTTACGCTATGGGATTTGCTCTAACGATGGAAGGAGTATTATCTGGAAGTTACCACTTGTGCCCGAATCACAGCAATTTTCAGTTCGGTAAGCAGTTTTACTAAAAACTTAAAATTAATTAAATTCACACTTCTATGAATAAAAACATTATTTTATGACGATTATAATTTTAGACACAAGTTTTATGTACGTTATTGCGGTGCTATGTATGGTCAAAATTTACCAAAATCGTCATCCAGATATAAACGCACAGGCACCTGTTACTTTCGGAGTTCTAGCAATTACTATACTATTAGGACTAGTTGGTGTCCTCGATGGTGAACCATACTTCTGGATATTCTTCACGATTATTCACTTGACGACTTGTCTGTCCTTAAGCGCACAGATTTATTACATGGGTCGGTGGAAATTCAATGGCGGCGTTTTTCGACGAATGATGATGGTATTTTACAGTTAAAATTAAGAAATTAAAATTAAGATTCTAACTTGTTTTTCAAACTCGTAATCTGTTATTTTTTTACATTAGACAATGAAACACGACGCACGTTCGGGAATAAGATATCTGTTTCGACCCATGTATTGGAGGCGATTGCTATTGTTAATCATGGGTAATCTTTGCAACCTTGCGTTAGCGATTTACGGTAATATGCATCATAAACAAGATTTCGCGACGTATCTACTCATGGTTCTCATGTCGAATCTCTTACTTTATACATTTTTCTACATCATCATGAAAGTAAGTGCCTATGAATATTTTCTTAAAATTAGAAAAACCAAAATTTGTAAACCTATAAAAATTGATTTTGATTTTTAGTATAAAAAATATTTCAACAACTCTTTCTTTTTTCACAGTTGTGTCACAGAGAGAGGATAATGCTGCAGCCGGCCATCTATATTATCATGTCCTTCAGTACGTGGGGCGGCGCGCTCTATTTCTTCATCAGCAAGACAATATCGTGGGCTCTGACGCCAGCGCAATCGCGTATTCACAATCGGCCCTGCGTCCTGCTCAATTTCTACGACTTCCATGACATTTGGCACTTTCTCTCGGCCCTAGCCATGTTCTTCTCCTTCATGGTGCTGCTTACGCTCGACGATGACTTGGCCGACGCGCACCGCAGCCTTATTCCCGTCTTCTAAGACTGGTCGAGGCGAATGAAATTGTTGCTCAGAAATTAATATGTAATTGATAGTTTCATTTTTTTGTCTTTAGAGAGAGAAAGGTTAGAGTCTTACTGTATTCTATAATGAAAGAGTCTGTGATCCATTGAAAGATGTTCTGTCGTCATAATGACATTATGAATTTTGGAGCGGAGCTGTTTATACATAACGCCAAAAAGTTTCTATGCTGAGTCATTATTAATGCTAAAAACTCGAGATTGTTGCAATGTATGAAACAGAGAAAACAAAATTTTATGAGAATATTGGTAGATGTTTTTTCTAAACAGTTGATGACGAAATAATGCATTTATTTCGTGCGCTAGATCATTGTAGAGATTAATTGTAATACATGTGATATTTTGCGCATGATAATGTAAATATTCTTTTTATACTCGTATTAAATTATGATTATTAAAAAAAAAAGAAAATAAAATGAAATAAATAACGAATTAACTATGCCTTAATACATGTTTTTGATTTTATAAAAATAATTCCCAAAAATTATAAGTAAAATTATACATATAAATTTTGGTTTTTACTTCCTTATTTTTAAACACATTGACTGAAATGATGGTAAATATAAATACTGTGTGAATAATTGAAATATTTCTTTTTTTTAATCTAAATTTTTTATTTTTCTGTAAAACTGTTGCAATTTTTTTCATTGAATCTCAACTATTTTTTTTACTTAAATTGCGTTTTCACGTTTAAAATCCTAAAAATGTTATCAACTGGGAATCTATAATGAACTTCTTTACTGAGCGTTTACAGCGAATCCACATTGCATGAGCTATGCTCGATGCGTGATGCGCGATGCCGTCCGAAAAAAAGTTGTTGTCCGAAATCTACAAGATTTATAACTCTATGGTTATAAATCCTATAATAATTTTAAACATAGAGTTATAAATCTTATAGATTTCGGACAACAACTTTTTTTCGGAAGGCATCGCGCATCGCGCATTGAGCATAGCTCATGCAATGTGGATTCGCTGTACCGTGGTTGAGTATACGTTCAGAACTTATAACTATATAGAACATTTTTCATATAACTACGGTCCTGGCCACATAAATGCGTACGACCGTGGTCAGGCGCACGCGCTTGCTTGTCTGCTCTCAAGCAGGCTCAGTAGGCGCGTACCGCGTACGCCTACGACGACCAATGAGAGACGCGAGCGCGTGCGCCTGACCGCACCGCGGTCGTACGCGTTTATGTGGCCAAGGCCTAAAATTAAACGGAACCATTTAAGGTGATGCGATACCCACGCTATTACTCAATTCTGGGTTCCCGTTTTTCTTCTTCAATTTTAAACTTTTTGAAAAAAACTCTTTGATACGTTGTAGTTCTTTATTAAACTTAAAACGTGTCAAAGAGTTTTTTTCTTAAAATTAAAAATTGAATGAGAAAAACGGGAACCCAATTTTGGGTAATAGCGTGGGTATCGCATCACCTTAAGGTGATGTGATACCCACGCTATTACTCAATTCTGGGTTCCCGTTTTTCTCCTTCAATTTAAAACTTTTTGAAAAAAAACTCTTTGACACGTTTTAAGTTTAATAAAAACCTATAACGTACCAAAGAGTTTTTTTCTTAAAATTAAAAATTGAATGAGAAAAACGGGAACCCAATTTTGAGTAATAGCGTGGGTATCGCATCACCTTAAGGGGATGCCTTACTCGTACTATTACCGACCGAGCAATTCACACAGTTTCAAGCTGATTAAAAATAAAATACGTCGAATCACAAAAAATCAAGAGAACACTCTTCTGTATTTTTTAACGTTCTATCATCCAGTCAAAGTTTGGAGTCAAAGTGTGAATTGCTCGGTCGGTAATAGTACGAGTAAGGCATCCCCTTAAGGTGATGTGATACCGACACTATTACTCAATTCTGGGTTCCTGTTTTTCTCCTTCAATTTTAAACTTTTTGGAAAAAAACTCTTTGATACGTTTTAAGTTTAATAAAGAACTACAACGTATCAAAGAGCTTTTTTCTTAAAATTAAAAATTGAATGAGAAAAACGGGAACCCAATTTTGAGTAATAGCGTGGGTATCGCATCACCTTAAGCTTTTGGAACATTCTTTGGGTGTGTCCAGAATAGGATGGAAACTGCTCGCGCAAATATATGCTTTAGTAATTTCTAGTGAAAATTTAGGGATATCTGGTAATTACTAAAGCATATTTGCGCGAGCAGTTTCCGTCCTATTCTGGACACACCATTTCCTCTCATATCACAGCCATAGACAGCATTGCACTTATATTTACCTATAAAAATGCCATCAGAAAGCTTTCTATACATTCTAAATTATGTAATATTAACAATCTGTTATGAATGTCCACCTTGAATTCTAGAATAATTGTACATGAGGGTTTAATAAATAAAATACAAATAAGTTCTGTTTAATTTTAATTTTTCCGCTCACCTGCTAGGTCGGGACTATGTTGCAAAATGACTGGACATTTTAGAAATGGTAATATGACATTAAATATGAGGGACATGTGTCGGACATCGGGACACTCGGGACGCCCCACGTCACGTCAGACGTCACATGACACGAAAAAGAGTCGTAACCACGCGGTAACCTGACGTTCTGATAAAACCTCATGGGCTATCTGGCTGCGCGCCCTTTCCTCCCCACTCCTGAGCATCCTGCCGAGTATGCGTGATTGCGTGTACAATAGATTTGAGAGCGCAAGTGCTGCAAGTTAGTAGAACCCTCAACCAGTGCCTGCGTCGCGATAAAAAAAAACGAATCAACTTTATAGGCCCGCGTGCAGTGTAGGTGTGCATAGTGCAACCGTTTTCCTCTTCGCCTTCTTGATCCGCGAGTGCAGTACTTAGTAGTACGTGCGCGTGTATATATTACTTTTGCCCTCTCGATGACGAGGTGTTTCGCGGGAGTGTCAGAGTGACGACGACGATGCCGAGGAAGCGCAAGCAATCGGACCTGAGCGAGCGCTGCCGCTTCTGCCTGGCACGGCAGGATGCTGCTTTTACTACCCAGCTATTCGCCGACGGGATCAAGCCGAAGTTCGAGGACCTGGAGCGATGCGCCGATGTCCAGGTCCGTTGTATAGAGAATGTGAAAGCGGGGCAGCTACCGCCGGACATTTTTTGGGCCCGCGCAATTTCTAAGGGGGGAGAGTGAGAAGAGGTTTTTAGGTTATGTTTGGTATCGCGGGTATTGCAAAAATCGCCGTTGCTGATGTACTTGGTCGTGGAATTTTTCAGGGATTCGATGTGATTTGATGTTCTCTCAGGTTCATAAGTTGGCTCGTAAAAATTTTAGGGTGCCCAATAGAGTTATGGAATCAGCCACTTTGAGCTGATTGTGGAATGCATTGTTAATCCTTGTTTGGTTGAAAATGGATTTTGGATAACTTATGTAATGATAGTCATTTTGTATGGTTTTACAGTAGGAGACTCTATTAATTTTATATTTATTGATGTTATAATTAATCAAACTGAAAACTCCTTCAAGTTACTTGAATTCGAGAGTTCTCAATTATTGTATAAATTTCATGCTATTTTACAGATACCAATAGTTACATTTGGTTATTCCTATCATTTCTGACTTGTTAGCCATTTCTTTAGTTTGTACTATTTACAATTAATAATCTGTTGACTAGAATTACATCAGTTTTCTTGAAAATTAAACTTGTTGATATATTTTTGTATTTTGCATTGATATGAACTTTTAGTAATATGTAATATGATTTTTTTATACCCAAAGTTTTTCTTATGTATAAAGTATTTCATACATTACATTAAAATTGCAAATTTTAAGGTTATATTTATATGACTTCTACCTGTTTTACCTGTAAAGTAAAGTAATGAATAATTGTTTATTAAATTAGAATTATTTCCATATTACAGATTGTGGATAAACCTAATTATCCAAAAAACATCTGCTATGTGTGCTTTTATAAGTTGGAAATGTGGAGTGATTTCAAAACACAATTCTTGAAGACTCATAAAACAATAGTTACACACTTTAAAGTAGTTGATAATCAGGTACGTAATTAATATAAAATATTAATTTATATGTATATGTATATGGTTAATTGTATCTTTATATGTATTTTTATTTGTAGGCATCTGACGAAGAAAAGGTGGCAAATGCAGTAAATGCAGCAGATGATTTATCACCAGATAATGATAAGGTATGGTTTAATAATTAATTAATAAGTATATATTTAGAATAAGTATCACCATAGCTCAAATAAAATAAGAAATGAATGATATAATATTAATGTGAAAAACTCTTTTTTCATAGAAACGACAGAAAATTGAGGTTACTGAGCCTGAAGTACAACCACCCTTAGAACTTCCCACTACACCACCCCCTGCTATAGTTACAATAGAAGACATTGTGCTGACTTCTGATGCAACCCAAAATGAAGAAAAAAATAAAGATATAGCAAGTAAAACACAGCCATCAGATAATTCGATTACTAGTGGACGAAAGTCATCACGATCTAAGAAAATTGAGCGAGAAGCTTCTACCAAGCGTTGGGTAGAGCGTAAGAATGCATTGATAGCTGCTACAGGTGAAATTTCATCTGATAGTGAATCTGATAATCCAGCACAGTTGTCACCTGTACAAAAAGCAAGAGCTAAATCAAATAATGACCTTGACCAGGTGGAAAGGCAGAGGAAAATGGACAAAGCTCTTAAAAATTTAGAGACAAATATGACTGACAAATATAAGGTTAGTCAAGATTTGATTACCGCTGGAAGAAAAACGAGATCCCGGCTAACAAGTTTCATTAATGAACAAAAAATTAAGGAAGGTCCTAAGGTTGTTCTGTCCAAATCTGCTGAGGCTGAGAGAAAAGTGGTTAGTTTCTGTTATTATTGTGTAATGAAATTGACTATTATTTCAATATTATTTTAATAAAAGTAATATCTATAATGTTGCTCCAAAATTTTTTTAATTTTTATAATAATATCATTTTAGATACAAGAAAGTCCAAAGAAGGACTTGAAGAAAGAGAAAGATAAGGAGGTAAAGCCAGAGCCAAAAAAAGATATCAGTGATAGGCCAAAGCCAACCCTTCTAAATTTGGATTGTCAACCTATGATAGTTCCAGAGGCAGAGAGGCATCCTTCGGATATTAAAGATTCAGATGATGTTGAAATTATTGAGGTGGAAAATTCAGCAATAGCTGTTCAAGAATCCTCGCCGAAGAAAAATAATGCCGTTATTATGCCTCAATTCGTTACATCGGAAGTATCAGTAGGAAATGCGACTTATATTGTTACAACGACACTCGATGTTCCAGAGGCTTTAACAACGAAAAGTGATATTTCCTTGAAGACAAATGGTATAAATATTGATTCTGCTAGTCAAGACGGGAAAAAACTAGATGTGCTCAATGCTGTGGAGTTACAGAGAGTGAAACCATCTCCAACCAAAATCAACACTCCAGATGGCACTAAATCGTAAGAGCAGTTATTTACTAATACATCTGCTTATAAATTATATATGAAGGATTAATGTTACAATTTGTTTAAACTATCCAAGTAGTAATTCTTTAGCTAACTTATTTTGTAATACTAATAATTGGTTTAGATGGATTTTCAATGTAAAATAATATATAAAAATAACTTTATTCCCATCTCTACTATAATGGCCATTTTATAGCCTGAAAAGCGGAGCAAAAGTGGTGTCTGATTCCCTATTTTACTTTATTCCCGCATATGCGGGATATGCGGGAATAAAGTAGCATAGTCTAATTTTTTACGTTTATGGTGAATTGGGTTAAAACTAACAAAATTATAACACATAAATACAAATAGTATATTATGCACCAAGGGAATAAAGTGGGCTGTGTGCTCCCTGCGCGAAAGTTGTCGCCTGAGCGAAACGAGGGCGACAAACGCGCAGGTTCGCACAACCCATTATATTCACGAGTGCAATATACGATTTTTTAACACAACTATCATAAAGTTCGTACTCGTTTCCCGCCGAAAAGGAAAAAAAGGCTGCATATTGATTCCCTAACCTCACTCTTGTTTCCAGCGGAACGCACTGTTTGTGCCCGAGGCAAGGGCACATGTGCGTGGCACTGGGGACTAGAGTGGGGGTACGAAATGAACGTAGCACTTTCTTCCCACTTCGGCGGGAATAAAGTACGAACTTTATGATGGGGTGTGTTAAAAATAATTTTTCAAATCTATGAAGTGGCCACTGTGGAGATGGGAATAAAGTACTATATGTAACACGGGACTAAAGTCGATCATTCCCTTGGATGATCACTTGGTTGATCACTCGCTTCGCTACGCTCGCTCGGGAAGTGAACTCACCCGCGGGAATAATCTGCGACTTTAGTCCCTTGTTACATAATGTACTATTGATTGAAAGGGTATTGACACAAAAATAAATCCGTGGTTTATTTTAACTAACAAATGATAATTATTTTTTGTACAGTGATTTACAGAAATGTCTCAAAATTGAAGTTGAGGGTATGGAGGTTGAGGCCTTACAGAGGGTACAGTTGGAACTGGCAAATTTCGTGAAGGAAGATATTCGTAAACGAATACTGGAAAAACCTGCCGAAAAGAAAGTTGATATATCACCGACCAAATTCAAGGATTCTTATGAAAGTTTGGACCATCAATTGAAAACCATCCTAGAAAAAGTTCTGCGCTCCAATTTCGAGGCGGAAAAACTCGACTCGTCCATGCTCTCTAATCACCAGAAGATTTCCCAGGACTTCATCAAGGCGGCGATGAATTCACCCGTGTTCCAACCGCAGGTGATGGTGCAGCGACTCAACATGGCCCAGTTGTGCAAGAAGTATCACATTAACAATCTGCACATACTCGAGGACGAGAAAAGGCGAAAAGGCTTGGTGGGGCCGCTGAGTAGGACGTTGACAAAACGAAGACACAGGCTACCGAAGAAGTTCGATGACTTTTCGTTAGAAGAGGAGAAAAGAAAGGTCGAAAAGAAAAAGGCACCAGTCTGGTTCAAGGTAGCCGAGGCATCACCTAGACAGAGTATCTTTGACGTATCGTCGCCTGCTCTGAAAGTTATGACGAATGATATATCGCATATAGCAGTAAACCAAATGACCTCAAACCTAAGTTTCTCCACTGTGCCATCAACGAAGACTTTACCGATAGTGAATGAAAAGCCGGTAGCCCCAGCAACGACACTCGCGAACAAGCCCTCGACGGTGACGATAGTGAAAACAGTGAATACTGGTAACGCAATGCCAACCAACCAGAGACTAAGTCGGCCGGCAAACATAACTTTAAAGGTAAAGATACAATATATTGTTATATTACATGTCAATTATTTTTAAACGCTATATATATTTACAAGCAATTGTTAACATTTTACAGAGCCATCCTTTGATAACCATATCAACGAGCTCAACGCAAGCACCATCGTCAATTCCAAACAAGCCTCCGTTACAAACTCCTGCGACAATCGCCGCCAAATCGTCGAGCAAACCCGTCACCATCAATAACGCACCAGCTCCGAAAACGCCAGCTTCAAAAGCGCTCGCTCCAAAAATGCCAGCTACAAAAATGCCAGCTCTAAAAGCACCAGCTCCAAAAACACCAGCACCGAAAACGTCGCCTAAGCGCCATCGACACATATGCGGCATCTGCGGTAAGGAGCTGTTCTCGAAGGAGGAAGCCGAAGCCCACGTTAAGAACCACAAAGTGGAGGCAATGACGATGTCTCCACCACCAGCTTCGCCATTGCCACAGGAGCAGCAGCCCCACAGTAAAAAGACACCAAGCCCATTGTCGAATTCCGCGACGCTAAACGTGTCCCAGCCACAAAAGCCCAAAGCTAAGCTAATGAGGTGCAAGAGGTGTCAGGCAATCGTAGAAGCGCGCCACGTCAAGACGCACGTCTGCAATTCAGTCAAGTACAATTGCAAGCTGTGCGATTGCAGTTTCGGCGCGGAGTACCTGCTCATTGAGCATCTTGAGACGCATACGCAGAGTAAGACGAAAGATAAGAATAAGGACGCTCCGTCCGCGGTTAAGAGAAAAGAGAAACTAAATAACTCAAAGGTAGGATATGCTAGTTTAACTTTTGTTTACTAAAAGTAGATGCAACAGTCTAAAGACTTTTTAGACTGTTTTGTCTTTAGAGTTTTCGGAAGATTTGATAATTTGAGAAAAGCAATTAAGTTACGATTTTTAAAATTTCCAGATATCAGAACCAGAGCCAGAAGTAGATGAAGAAGAAGACAATGGGGACGAGTTGGAGAGATTATTAAAGGAAAAAGAACCACAGGGGTACTCGTGCTTCGTCTGCGATAAGGTTTTCGTAGACGAGGACCAAATGAAGGACCATTTGCAGATGCACTGCGAAGAGGTAAGCGAGGACGGTAACGAGAAAGGATTCCAGTGCGCCTTCTGCGGCAATAAGTTCCAGTCGGAAGAGTCCCTCGAGATGCATGTTGGTCAACACTTGATCGAGGATGGGGACGAGAAGATCAACATGCTGATAAACATGGAGACGAAACGTGATAGGCAGAAAAAGGCCGCGCTGTTCAAGTGTGAGCAGTGCAACGAGAGCTTCACTTCATCGTTAATGCTTGCCATGCACTTACCACTGCACGAGGAGGAGGAAGCTGCGGCTATGCTCGCAGAGCAAGAGGAGGGTATCGTGGAAGAGGAGATTGAGGAGGATGAGGAAGTGGACGAGCAGCATCACGTCTGCACCATCTGCGACGAGATATTCGAGACGTCGGAGGAGCTCGCTGAGCACATCGATGTGCACAATGGCAATGCCCATGTCTGCATACTCTGCGAGAAACCGTTCTCCAGTATCAGGGATCTGCAGGAGCACGTGTCGACGCACTTGTAAAATACGAGGGTGTACTTTTACGAACAATCATTACTATGTAATATTTTCTTTTTTATTTCTAAATATCGTTAGGATGCAAGAGTTTTCGCTAAGGTTGCTACTCATGAACTATGGTTTTATTCGACGTATTTAATTTACATTAATTTTCGTTTTTTGACTGTTCATGGAATTTTGTCAGCTATGTAGAAAAGTGCAAGAAACAACAGGTGATTTTGAAAAATATTTTCGAGAGACGTCTTACTTTTACTATTCCTTCCTCTTTTATTTTTAAATAAAATGTCTGATAAAAATAGATCACATGATAAAAGTTCATTGATTAGTTTACACATTTGCATAGGTTATTGTATTTACTAACAACTTGTGTAAGTAGAAAGCATAAGCTTTCGAAAATATTGAGCAAGAATTGCCTTAGTTTTTTATTTAATGTAGTATTCTATTAAGAGGTCATGCTAATATATATACTCATTATATTTTTGAAAATGTTATTCAACAAGTATAAATAAATCTTAATTTTTCATATTTAGCCCAACTCCTGAATAAATACTACAGTATTATGTTGACTGCAGTATATGACGAATGTGGTGAAATACAATTACATCACATAGAATTAATTATATCACATAATAACATTAATAAAAAATCTAAATTTATTTCTTTAAAGCTTTTAAGAATTTTTTTGAAGATGTTTAGTTACTTTTAACGAATCAAAAATATTTTTAAGGTTACTTCAACGTTTTTTTTTTCAATAATATAAATGCTTTTATTAGAATAATTTAAAAAAAATTATTGATTTATATTTTATATTCGAGGATTATACAAATATTTAATTGGAAATGGTTTATCTCCAAATTGACACATTGTACTTTCTGTCAATTAGCAAATTAATTTAGCGTGTAAATATAATATGAGAATCTCTATACGTATGACCGATTTTTCTCAGGAATCTGTTATATATTTTCAAAGTTACTTGCACATTTTTAAATATAAATGCATGGACACATGGCCTCTTAAAAAGAATCAGTAAAATTATTTGTGTGGATATATGTGTGCATTGTACACATCCCTACTTTACAAATTTGCCGGTTTTTAATTGGTCTTGTTTGCTTGAACGAGAATCAATTACGATACTATATTACACGATCGGGGGAGAAGATTTTATGTGAGAATCAGTACGTGAGGTAGATTACTTAGTATAATGACACTTTTTAATAAATTAATTTTTTTGTGTTTTGCTAGAGATTTTCAAAATTGGAACAATATCCATTTGGAAATACCCAAATTATATAATGTAAATAGTATGTCTTTAAAAGACATGATTTTTGCTATATTGTAATGTAAAAAAAAATGTCAAAATGTACCTCCTATCAAATTAAATATCTTGAAATAATACTGGTGTATTACTTTTCTGATAAAAATATAAATAATTCATTTACTGCATCTTTTAAAATTCGATATCAGATATGTATAAATATATACATTTTTGAAAGGAAACAATTTATCATTCATTTCTCATCGAAAAATAAATGAAAAAAGAAAAAACATCAATATTTTGTCAAGGGTGATTTATTATATATGCATCATATCAACTAATAATAAATTTACACAGAAACTAGATATACTACGTAACAATTATTCAAATCTCTTATCAACGAAATCGTTGAAGAAAAATGGTCTGCTCGGAGAATGAGAATTAGAAAAAATCAGTCCAAAGCTGGCGCATTCATACGAGAATCGAAGTTTCTATTCGCTCTACGTGTTTTATTTACATAAAATCTTGTATACAGTAGTTGTCGCGCAACAATTTTTTCTCGTAATTCCCCTCCTATCGCAAACCTGTAATTTGTTTCGTATCTATCATTTTTTTTCTTCATCGAATTGGAAACAGGAGAAACAATAACGTTCATTGCTTATCAAATTCGACGTATTTTATTTTTTGTAAACATTATATCGAACATTTTCGCTCCGAATCGAGGTTCTTTCGAATTAACCTTCATACTTTAGTTTCGCATCGTTAATCATAATAATCACGATCAATTGGCTGTTTGACACGTGACTTTAATCATTGAAGAGGGAGTACCTTTTTAGCCTTCGACAATAACCCAAAGACTCGGCAATTAAATGCAGACTCGCCGGGAGGGGCTCGATAAAAGATTTATCCACCCACTTCCCGGTTATTTGACACTACAAACGACTGGAAGAAACGAAAAAACTAGAGATAAGTCGGTTTGGAAAATGCGAAAGTAACAATGTTAAGGAAAGAAAATAAACACTAATACATACAAAATATAAATTTAGGTAGGTAAACAATGTCAAAGTTGTATGCGCAGCTTCGATCGGTCAACGGTAGCGTTACATTTTTTAAATCATTACTATTCGATTTATTATTTTATTTATTTTTTTTTTATTATTCGACTCAGAAGCGCTTTTTCTCTTTAGTCTTACTTTGGCAATTCGACCGCGCTGTCGCATAAGATAAAAGCGACGTAGAAAAGAAACTATTTACACTTGGAAAAGCATACTTTCACCTAGCGCGTTACTTTTTTCGTGTAATGTATGGTGTGTACCTCAACGTCGTATAAAATTTGAAGGAAAACCTCGAATACATAATGCGATATGCTATTCAATAATTGGTTCTGTTACAAAAGTACTCCCTGACATTTATCGATGAGATTAATTGATTTGAACTTGCCGTCTTTTTTGCCTTCGATTTTTATCATCAGTTTTTCTCAATTAATAACTTGTTAGTTCCACTTCTTTTTTTAGATTATTCTTAGGTCCCAGTTAATGCAATGAGTCTTACGGTTTGCTGAAGATTTGGTAAAACATGCCGGCGTGTATCTCGCCTTTACCTCTCCTTCGTTTTTTATAACTTCGTGTGTAGTACCTTCTCATTATTGGTAGTTTCGTTTATTTATTTACTCATTTTTTTTTCAATATACTTCGTCAAACGACAGTAATAGTTTTTTTAGCCTTTATGTTTTTTCAAGTATATATAATATTTATGTATATTTATATATATTGCTATGCATTTAATACTATTATGTACAATGACACCATTCAGGATATTTTATATAATTTTTTTTATAATTTCAACGTTGCTTTGTCCTTGTCATATCGCACTTTGTTGAGTCGCAACAATAAATTAAATACACAAAAATCTCACTCTCGCTCTCAGAAAAGGAAATATATTCGCAAATTTCTCTCTCATTCAAGGAGGGGTAAGGAAGCTTCTCGTGAAAGAGTTTCACCGCTAAACCGATGATAAATTAATGATAAAAGGGGATGAGGGATCGCGAAAGAAGAAAGAAGGAAAATAAAATAAGGGAATTATCAATAATTAATAATTATATAATAAAAATAATAATACAAACGCTCTCTCGCCCTCTGTCGTTCTCTCTTAAATCTCTCGGTCTGTACATATTTCTTTTTATTCTCTCTCCCGCACATAAAATCGCTTGTTTCTTCATCTCTCTTTTAATACCCAACTATTTTTTTATTTTAAACACTAGCGACAGATCTCTCACTATGATCTAGCCTACCTAAGGAAAAAACGTCGCCCTTCTCGTATCTTGTACACCTTCATTTCGTATTTTTTTTTTATTTTTTCTTTTTAATAATTATTATTATATCTTCTCTTCTGCTGCTTTAACGAGCTTGCGGCGCGAAAAATTTTTTTTGTTAAGTAGTCTCGATGTGATAAACACGCTACACGTGAATAAGGGTGGAACTTTGGGAGGATGTTTTTTCTCAGCGCTTACTTTTTTTAAGCCGTTCTTTTCTCTTTTTCATAAATGTATGTGTGTTTATTATATACGTGAGAGTGTGTTCGTTTTGTTTATTTTTTGTTTATTTTTTTTTTTCATGTCTTATTCACTTCGCTCATCTCACCGCGCGCGCACACGTGTGTCGCGGCTCGAGAGAATAATTTGCAAGCACGCGCACTAAGCGCGAAATGTGTGTGTGTGTCTCTCGCTGTTGGAGTCGCCGCCCGAGTGCGCGCGTCTCGCTACCTCTTCTTCGATTGCTGATTTGGCTTGAATGCAGAGTTGTTGTTTGTAAGATAAGTGTTTTTCTGGATGTCGTCGTCGACGTCGTCTAGGCCGAGAGCGTCGGGGCGGCGCTGGGCTTTTACGGGGACACGAGGTCCACGTAGTTGGCCGGGTAAAGACCGACTCGGCCGTCTTTCCTACCCTTGCACCAGCCCTGCTCGTCTTCGTCCTCAAGCTTCTCGAAAATTTCACCTGAAAATAATGAATTTGTTGTTAAAATAAATGTTCTTGTTTTATTTTCTATTCAGTAATTAGTCATTGAATCATATTATTTATTTTTACATATTTTTACTAAAATTCATTACCGACCGAGCAATTCACACAGTTTCAAGCTGATTAAAAATAAAATACGTCGAATTACAAAAAATCAAGAGAACACTCTTCTGTATTTTTTAACGTTCCATCATCCAGTCAAAGTTTGGAGTCGAAATATCAAGTCATTTTTGCAAAAACTTTGAACAAAGCGAAATTTAATTTCGTTCAAAGTTTTTGAAAAAACGGCTTGATATTTCGACTCCAAACTTTGACTGGATGATAGAACGTTAAAAAGCACAGAAGAGTGTTCTCTTGATTTTTTGTGATTCCACGTATTTTATTTTTAATCAGCTTGAAACTGTGTCAATTGCTCGGTCGGTAATGGTAGGACTATGGAACCCCGTTAAATCAAAATCATTCTAAAAATGAAAAGAAACTAAAATGGTTTTACAAATTAAAGTCTTTCTTTGTTTTAACGAGGTAGCTTTTTTGAAATTGAAATAACATAATTTAATAAAAATAGGAGTTACTTTATCCAAAAAGACAATTCTTTCTTGAAAAAAAAATTACTATTTGAAAATATGGAAAAAACTTGTAAAAACTGATTTTCCTTTTCTCAAAGAATGAGCTTTATATACAAGAATAGTATATTACGCACCTAGGGAGGAAATGAAAAGACGAGCCTAGAGCACGAGTGAATTCACCTCCTCGAGTGTCAAACACGTGCTCTAGGATGGTCCTCCTTTCCGCCGTGGTGCGTATGCTATTTTTCATCGCACACCCGCGCCAAAAGTACCAGGTTTGAGGTTTTCAGCTGGGAGAAAATGTGATACTTTCGGCCAGGATGTGGAGAAAAGTTGTTTCTAGTTTTAAAATATTACGTTTCTCAACTGCATAAAAAAAGTTACCCCTTGACATTTTTTTCAAAGCGGCATAGCCACTCGATTTAGCCACTCTCCTTTTACAAATCAAATCTACTTCGAAACAAATTTTTTTTGCCGTTTACTTGATTATTTGATTTATTTAACACAACACAAACCTTGTTTGAAAGTCAGCTCATCAGCCTCAGCTCCCTCGTAATCGTACAATGCTCTGACGGGGACGCCGGGCTCGCCAGTGTCAACCAAAGGCTCTGGTGCGTCTTCTTCCCATTCTTCTTCTTCGAAGGGGTTCGTTTCTTGTTTGTTAGTGTTATTAGTGCCATTCCTGAAAAAATATAATTTAACGTAAAAAACGTAATCACCAAAATATTTGATATTTTTCGTTTATCGCAAAACTATATAGTAATATTGTGTTCACTGCATCGTTCAAAAATTGGACTTAAAAAGTAAATTTCAATCTCGATAAATAGTATAAGTATCGTCTAGTACTCTCTACATTCAGCATTAATTACAATCCTTAAATTAAAGACTAGCACACCAAATTAATTAATCGTACAAAAAAAAGTCACAGCAAACGAAGAGCGAGACTCACGTGATTGTGGAATTCCTGTTGACGGAGTTGCTGTCGTTCTTCTCGGCGGTGGGCTTCGTCGAGCCGATCGTGTCCGACTTGCCGTCACTGTGGTTCGTGTCCGTCGATATCACCCTGCTGGCGGGCTTCGCTTTCGCCTTATTGTTCACCGGCGGGTAATCCTGCATCATCATTTATTGCAAAACGTTAGGCCGTTTCGAGAAAGAATAGCAAAAAGAAATTCAAAACGCAGGTGCGTCGAAATTCGAAAATTATAAGAGTACAGTAATAACTAGCACCGAAAAGAGCGTTTCAGAGTTTATGTAAGTATTTACAGAGAAAATAGTTGCGCTCCTTCAAAAGAAATGTTCTTGTAAGGCTCTGTAAAAACTAATTGAAGAGCATGCTTCTTGACTAGAGTTCGAGGTGCTCTTTTTGAAATAGTAACGTGAAATAAAATACTGCGTGAAATTAAAATAATTTGTAAAAATAAAATTGAATTTCAAAGCCTGTGAATTTAATCAATCGTTGAATGCAAAATTTGGAAAATAAAATGTAAAAGGAATATAATAAAAAATTGACTTAGGTTCCAATTACGTTATACGTTGTTCTTTCTGTATCACACATATATTTATTTTTCACATTCATTTGTAACATATGTATTGTAATATAAAATTAAACCTTATAGTATAAATAGACAGTACACTGAACAGAAATTGCAGTAATAAATTTTGATTTGTTTAACATTGAACATTTTACCAATTACTACATTAATGAGAGTTACATTTATATCGAAAAATATAGTTATTGCTATCTAAAAGAATAAATAAGATTGTGTTATCTTTGTACTTTTTAGTGAAAAAGTTAAGCTTGCAGAATAGACAAAGAATAGTGCTACTACACATACAGCAAGAAAAAGATTTTATTGTTAGTACTCAATACTTTTCGGATTGCGATATTGAAATATAAATATAACGGACTTTTAAAAAATGTGAACTATTAATTTTTTCCATTATAAAAAAAAATTAAAATTACATAATAAAAATTGTATTCATATAGACAACACTTTCTTCGTGGCGACAAAATTTACCCTTTGTACACTTAACGATAAAAGGAGCATCGCACGCATTTCAATTTTGCAATAATACTACGGCAAGGCACTAAATTATCGATTACTAAGCAAAACACGTGAAAAAATAAATTCACAAATCAAAGGCCGCCGATGACTTCATCATCGTCGTCGTCGTCGTCGCAGCTACACACGCAAGATATATTTTTAAGCGTGCCATCATATTATATGCAAAAAGACAAAAGAGGAGAGTAAGGCACACAATAATATTCTGCTTCTCTAATTACTGCGTATCGAGATAATCGAGATATGTATGTCTGTATTGCGTGTACATTACGTTATCTCTTCTCTCTTCCGTCGATCTCAACGATCGACGAACGCATCACTTACCGTCGAGCTCGACTGTCCCTGCGGATTCTAAGAGCAGAACAGAACAAAAGGGATATATTCGTCTCCTTTAGTGTTTCAGCTCGTGTATGTTTGTGACGTATGGCGTGTACATCTAATAATGATCACTGATTACCTTGTGCTCTGCGTGTTTATATATATATATATAAGCTGAACGCGCATGTTTTTGCATTCTGTAGCCGATCGTTTTCTTTTTCTCTCGACTAATCAGGTGTGTGTTTGTTTACGTGTGATGCGTGTTACGCAAGCAGGAAAAAACAAAAAGTCGTCTCGCGCGGGCGGCGAAAAAGTCCGAGTGAGCGTTAGGAAGTGAGGCGACAAAAAAGTGTTGGTGCGAATGATTGGAGGGAGAGCGAAAAAAAGTTCACGAAAAATAAATGCTAATTGCAAGCAGTTCGTAATTCTCGAGATGTTGCTCAATGGGATGGAAGTTTTGAAAGCTTCTGCGCAGTGATTAAGCGCTCTGTGACTTTTTATTCGATTTGTTAACAGTATAATTCATTCATTGGATTTCTATATAAAGTTAATTAAAGTGACGTTGATGCTATTTTTAATTTAAAAACTGGCTCGGTAAAGTCTTCTATGTTGTGAGCTTAATTATCCCGTTCATGTTAAAATATTTAACGATGTCCAACGTCACGAAAGCATTGCACATTATTAAATACTAAAGACTAATTAAAATTAAATGTGAAAACAGCGCTTTGCCTTTTAATTTTTGGCTTTTAATACTTATAATTAAAACCTCTGATTATTACGTTGTGAAAAGAATCTTTAGAGGGGTCATAAAATACTCAAAAACGTCAATTTCAAGTAAATGTACATATTTAATATTTATTATAAAAAATATAATAACAAAAATGCATTTGTCATATCATAAATAAATCGAAAAAAGAAGAAACATATTTCAAATTTGGCTCGTACAATGGGAATCTTATCTTTTCTTTTTCTTTCAAACGCTGCTCGTTTCAACAAACGTATGCCAACACATACGACCATACTTTACATTATGTACACTATTTTCGAGTACTTCGAGATCCCTCGTCGCACCGAACTTCTCCTTCGCAGTAAGTTCGCCTTATACGACACTTAAAACTATAAAATAAAAAAAAAAACAGAAGAAGAGTAAGCGGGTGAAAGTAGGTGAGCATGAAAGAAAGCATGAGAGAGTATGAAAAGAAAGAACAAATGAATGAAAGAGAGATAGAAAAAGCGCTGTAGCAAAGTGAGAGAGGAGCTAAAAAAGTGAATGAGAGAGAAGGAAAAAAACTTTACATGCAGGTCCTCGCCGACGGGACGTTGATTGATTAGCGTGATGGAGCCGGCGGGCAGCGCCTCCTTCGACTTGGAGCCCTTCGTGATGTCGCGGAACTCCTCCGTGTAGTCCTAGAGGTATATAACAATGGGCACACACAATTCACATGCACGCATTCCGAATGCTTCTAACTCTCTCTCCCTCTCTCTCTCTCTCTCTCTCTTTCTCTCTCTCTCTCCCAATCTCTATTTCTCTCGCTCGCTCTCGCTTTGTCTGTCTATCTCGACTGTGCGTTTCGTTTATAATGGGCCGCAATGGGAGGGCAATGTGCGCGCTAATATTCGAACCGGAGTAGTAATTGAATAGGTATTTGATTTTTGCAGATTAATTGCGCGAGCATGTGACCGCCGCTGTTATTGTTTCTCGGCTGATTATCTGTTACGACTTTGGCTTTTCAAATAGTTTGAACGCGTTGTTACTTATAGAATCGCATACTGCAAGAGTAAAGGACCCCGCACACAATGTATGGAAAATAATCATTCGGTCAAATTGG
Source organism: Torymus aiolomorphi (assembly GCA_036365515.1). Classification (NCBI taxonomy): domain Eukaryota; kingdom Metazoa; phylum Arthropoda; class Insecta; order Hymenoptera; family Torymidae; genus Torymus; species Torymus aiolomorphi. The sequence continues at coordinate 70,987,252 of CM070874.1, read as the reverse complement.
ATCAAACTTGGGGAAAAGATAGATCTTGAGGTCCTGAACAAAAGTTCTCATGGGCAAAACCCCCCAAAATTTGACCGAATGATTTTTTCCCATACATTGTGTGCGGGGTCCTTTATGGCGGCATGCTTAGGAAATGATTAAAAATCAGGAATTTTTTACGTTCTTTGCTAGTGTTATTTCAAAATAATGCGTACGTTAATTTTCAAATATTTATATTGATTTTGTCGGTAACGAAATTTTATCACTCAAAACATCGACCAATTAGCGCGGAAATACAAACACAACCATTAACTGTACTATCAACGAAAATTTCAATCATTATTCGCCTACATTTTTGAATGAAATAAAAAATAATATTAAAAAGATATATTTGCTGATAAACCGAATTCGCATTCTACAATCCCTCCCACATGGTAACAACCAATAACGCACACAATAATTAAGAACTGCGGGGTACGTATAACTCGACCCCACCGTCGTTTTACGCAATCATTCTTAAATTACCACGTCTCAAGACCGCGCGCGTATGTATATATATAAGCATGTCGCAGCATCTCGGATTAAACAAAACTATCAATGTCAGCCGGTGCGTTCACCTTACACAGACTTCCGCGACGGAAGGAAAGACGAGTGCGCGGCGGGCACAGATATACAGAGAGAGATAGAGACAGAGCGAGAGAGAAAGAGAGAGAGAAGGCGGGAGGGAGAGGGAGAGAGAGACAGACAGACTGAGGGGCTGTTATTAAAAGGCGTCTTAAAGCTTGGAAAAAAGAGGCGATTTTCAGAGCTATATATGTATGCGCTTTTTGGCACGTGCGAAAGAAGTAATACACTACGGAGTCGTTAATGGCTCGGCAAACAATCCGCGACGCGCTGCAGCTCTCCGGTGTGTGTGTGTGTGTGTGTGTGTGTGTGTGTGTGTGTGTGTGTGCACGCGCGCGTGCTGCAGCTTTCTTTTTTTGCGACTCTTTTTTCGGAGTCTATATAGGCTTTAGTTTGTTCGCGCCGCGATGAAGTGGCCGCACGCGAGGCCGGATTATCGAATTAAGTTGTGGATCGAGATAAAATTTCGAAGAAATTAGAAAGAAGCTGATTAATTTTGGTAAGCAACGTTATATAAAGTTGATTTTTACTTTTGAATAATTCTATGATCGAAAATGTATACTTGTCTGTAATAGTATGGTGCTTTTCAAAACTTTAAGACGACACATACATCTATATGTCTATAACAATCAATTCACTAAGTAATATAAAAATATGGAATTAAAAAAGGAACTTTGTACCATCTATGTATAACAATTATATATATATATATATATAATTAATAATTGGAACTTGTAAAAATTGAAATAAAATTTTGAAAAAAAAAAAAAAAACTATGACATTAAGTATCAGAGTTAAAAAATCGATGAATTACGATGAGATTTAAAAAATATCAGACAATCATTAACTCATGCGAATTAAAAAAATTCTGCGGGGCAAATATCACGAGAGCGTCTCTCGGCTTGTAGACGATGCGGATCCTAACGTACCTCGAACTGCGGCCAGGCCATGGCCATGTTGACGCCGTGGTTGTTCGACCACCATTTAAGATCCTTTTCGTGATCTGCATTATTGACTGTGTGGTAGAACTCTTCATAGATTTGTGGAAGCCTGTAAAATTTGTTTTTGATCGTCAGAAAAGAAAGTTTTTTTTTTATGTTGTCAAGAAATTTTAACGCTATTCGAATAAGTTTTTAGATGCGCTTAAAAATGGATTTTTATTTAAATAAAAAGAATTTATTAGTTAGAAATGGCTTTTAATGATATTTTTTTGGCTTTTAATGATATTCTGAATCCTCTTTTATTTAAGAAAACTTCAACGGTAGAAGAGTAAGTACTTAAATTTAAAAATTAAGGGTTTAAAAAGTCAGACAAGCTTTCTTAAAGTTCGAGTAGAAAGCTACCGAGATGTTAGAAAAGCTTTTCAAGGTTAAATTTCAAAAACAAAAGAAATCCTCTGAACAATAAAGTTAAAAACATTGAAAAACAACAACGACGGCTCTCTATCACTCTTACACTGGATCCTGTGAGATATTCAGGCATTTGTGTACGCCGAACAGCACGTCCTTGAAGAACTGCAGCCGCTGGGCCTCCATCTCCTGGCACTTCTCGAACACCTGGGTCATGTCCTCCATGTACTTGGGATTGTACTGGTTGATCTCCTGCAGAGCCGCCTCGTACTTCTCCTTCGCCTTCTGCACCTCCTCCTTTGTCTTCTGCACGCGGTCCTGCATCTTCTTCACCTGCGAGCAACAGGAAAGAAATTCTGTGATTCGTGAATTGTAGAGCCACGATGGTCGCTACCGTGAATTAAAGGATACGTCGTTGGGGTCACGCGAGGTTGAGATTCGGCGTTAAAAAAGATTTAATTTGTTTTGAAAGTTTTAAAAATGTACACAGTCTAATTCTGCGTTTCTTATTTTTAAAATACATTTAAAAAGTTATATTGGTAACAATGAGAATATTTTGTAGTAGTTATAATCAAGTCTCGACCTTCGTTACCCAACAAAACATCTATAGAAAAAAAAGAAGTTTTCAAAAACTTCGCAAACACCGAGAGAATATTGTAAAAACAATCTATTCTACTGCTGCAGGAGAAGAGACAAAAACTTGGCTGCGAATCGAACGTAAACAAGCCAATGATTCCAACAAAGCGCAGTTGTCTCAACCAAACTCTCAAGCTCTACTTTGTCACTCTACTTTGCAAGCTCGGTGTGAAGTAGGTATGCAAAAAACAAAAGAAAAAGAGGATCCAGAGCGGAGAAAAACTTTCCACCGTTTCTACCCGAACGTTCCGATGCCTCGGATGAGGGGCAAACTAAAAAAAAAAAAAAAAAAACATTCAAACTCCTCTAAGAACTAAAGAACTAATTTTAGGGACAGGCACAATAGTCAATTTTGCGAGTCTAATGTCGGTTCTCTTACCAGAAGAGCTTTCTGTGAGAGGCGAACGACACGTGTATGTGAGACGCAGTGCGCACGTGCGAAGAGAGAGATATTAGAGAGAAGGAGAAAAGAAAGAAAAAAATTAATATAAAACATGCATGTCATGCAATTTTTTCGGTTTTGGTTTGTTACATACAAGCTGAACGTCGCTTATCTTATGTTTCCTAAAGGTCTTTCGAAATCTCATGGCCCATGCATCACAGCCACAATTTGTCATCTAAAAACGTCGTTAACAAGGTGTCTTTTACACTTCGGGTTTTTTTATTACCTTGGCCGAATCCGCGAGATTTTATTTGATTCTTCTTTTTTGTGGAGTGAAGAGATGTCAATGAATAAATGTGCGAAAATTTTGAAAAGTATCATCGTTTCTTTCTATTTTGCAATTTTATCATTCTTTGGTCTAGCATTTGTTTTTATAGCTCCAATGTCTTTTCTTCATCATAATAAACTGCGCGAATCTTGTTTCATAAATTTTAAATTAAAATTTAACGTGAAGATTGAATGTGTATTTTAAAATTAATTACTTTTAAATGGTGTTAAAATATTAAAATGCATGTGGAAATGAAAATAATTAATACAGGAAATTTAATTTACAACAATTAAATTATTAAGAAGATTACATATATAAACACAGACAGTGTAACTTGATCATTTAATGAAATATTTCTCAATTACTAACAAATATTAAATTAATTCTGATGAACATTTTTTATTAGTTAATCATGGAAATCGTATTTGCTACGTAAAGAGGGAATCAGAATTGTTTAGATATTAATATTTGTTTAACTATAAAAGTACATTACGTAGAATTTACATTCAATCTGTTTTGCATGACATATTTTACAATAAACAAACTATAGAAAATATTTCTCGTTCATCTCTACTAGGAAAAAGAAAGTAAACCGAAATAATACAACTAACATACACATATCAGCAATTTTTCACGTAAGACATATTTTAAATAAGACATGCACATCTTAGTTATTTAATGTATGATTAAAAAAGTAGTACGACATGCACGACAAAATTATTGACATACGCTGTCAGAGCCTCGAGCAGCCTGAAAATAACGTATGCCGGGCATTATTCAGATGGATCATTGATTGTCGTAAATATAATTAGCGCTGATATATAACACGAAAATTTATGTACACCATTTTTTTCAGGTTTAAAAAATAAAAAATAAAACCATATTTATCTGACACGGCGCGCAAAAATAATTATGAAAAAATATATTATAGAGAGAATGGAACTAGCTCAAGTATACACAGATAATATATATATAGAGAGAGAGAGAGAGAAATCAGCAAATCTATATATTATACGTAAAACATGCATATCTCTGTTATTTATCTCTGCCGAAGAATGAGTATATTCTATATAGCGTACGACATGCACGACAGTATTATTGACACACGCCGTCGTCCGGAAATAGCAGTACGCTCGAAAAATGCCGATATTTATGATAATCGGGACTGCGTTTTTTCGTAGGAATTCGCGCGATTAATTGTCATTCGCGTCGCGTTATTTGCTCTTTCGGGAGTATTTTTCATTCGTATGAATACGCGAATCGAGTCCTGGCTGTTTATGCAATTAGTCGATGAATTTTTTTTAGCGCACAATTGTACTTTACGTTAGCACGTTAAATATATGAAAGTTTATTAGATGAGTCAGTAATGCAAACAATTGTTATTATTGCAGCTTTTATTACGATGCACTTTGCAATTATAGGCGAGGTTTTCAAAGTACTTGAGATGTTATATTCGTTAGCGATGACCATAAACAATATGAAACTCTTAAAAGTTAACGTGAAGCTAAAACTCTTAAATACACATAGCGTTAGCGTAAATGCAAGTCTGCATTATTCTACGCAGTAGTGTGTACCTATAAGTGTGACTGCGCCATAAATATAGATATCGATCAGTATAAGTTCTAAACTTTTTGCCCTGCTGGCGTTTGTAACTCTACTGAATCGTTGCTGTTCAACATGAGAATGTTTTACACTATTAATACGTTTTGCATTATTAAGTTTTGGTCAAAACATCTTGCGTAAGGCAAACAAGTTCAAGTCACGTAGAATTACTCTAATTACCATCAGGAAGTTGACGGAATGTGAAAGTATAGAGGACTTGTATTTTAATCACACAATTATTGATCAATTAAAATTGATTTCTTATTCGTAAACCAGGTTCACTAATAAATTGATTTAGAAAGTTTCCACGTGAACTAAATAAGCTGATGTTCAAATACCACGTGTCACTTTTTATTTTTATATTATTTTATTATATTTACTTTTCTTAAATTTTGTTTACAAAAACCAATACAAAACCCTTTTTTGTGTAAAATAATATAAGTAACTATTTTTTTTTTGAAGAAAAAAAAAAACAAAAATATATACTAAAAAAAACTTTGTGAAAATTTCCTCATATCACCAACCACTCCTCCACCAAACCTCTACACTTCGCTTTTCAGTCCTCCACGTATACCTTCCAAAACTCTCTATCAAATATACGGTGTCGTGAAAAATGGTGTCGGGTGTAGTATTATATATAATATATATCTCGCATTAACCGATTTACGAATCGATTTGTACAGTCGTACCTGATCAGGCGATAGCGAGCTGTCGGCCGACGCGTTCCTCTCCATGTTGGCCGCGGTGCGTTCCGTCTTGCAGCTGTTGTGATACTCCTGTTTGGCCTTCTCCACCTTTTGCAAAATTTTCGACCAGGGTTTCTGCGCCTTCTTGAACGCGTCCTCCATCTCCTTGCGCTCCTTCAGTGTGATCATCGACTGTAACGTGGAAAGCAGAGCGAGCTGTGTATTAGTTTTTCGAGCGGAAGAGGGTGAGATAGGGTTAGTCGTTATTTGAAAGAACTTAAAGAATAGTTTCAGATAGTGTTATTTTTGCTAATAAGGCAAAAGTTTAATGGCGTAAAAATTGTGTTAAAGAAAATATTTAGCATCCAACATTTTCGGAAGATTTATAAAAAGATACAATCAATACAGAAATTTGGCCCGAATTTATTAGGATTATTAATTTCTACACTGAAAAAAATTTTTTGATTAACACAATTCAACCTGTATTTGAATACGGACAATAAAATAATTTTATTTAAACAAAAATTTTAGAAAAAAGCGTACTTTCACGCCCTCCGGAATGCCATTAAGTACACCCTATTAAATTTTCAAACTATTTCATCTATTAGATTTTTCCAAAATCGATTTTGAAATGTTTGAGGCTTTGTTCTGATTAATTACTAATTTCAAAAACGTATTTGCAAAAATCTAATGGATGGAATCATTTGGAAATTTAATAAGGTATAGTTAATGTCATCTCGGAGAGCGTGAAAGAACGCTTTTTCCTAAAATTTTTGTTTAGATGTGATAAAAAAAATAAAATTCAGGCGCCGATAAGGTAGGGATCTACGTTGAGTTGAACGTGGCCTTAATTATTCGTATTCAAATACGAGTTTAATTGGGTCAATCGACGTTTGTTTACACTGTAGGCAATTTCAATGCTACATCATCTTTTATATCTTACATATTGAATTTATCAAAAAGAAATTTTAGTATTTAAGGCTTTTCAATCTTCTATATTGCAAGTGTAATTAAATTACTTAACTATGAATAATATAACAGTTATTTTCTCATTTATGATCCTGCCTAAGATATTAATTTCCAATCAGCATATTTTGGACCATTAGGAATAGTTCTTTACGAATTATTCAATATAACTGAGAAATTCCCATTCAGAAAAATATAGGACACATATATAACTTATTTTTTCTTTTGCTAAAATGAAGATTCCTATCAGCTTATCAAGAGTACACCGGCGTACAAAAATAAACCGCCTACTCTTTGTGTCTACGCGAAGAAACTCAAACCACAATAGATACACCGATATATTATTGTATCAATGCCAAATTTCCCTTCTATCAAAGAACCAAGAACTCATTCAATCTCCGCGCTGTCCAAGTTCATCCGCTGGTGCACTCACCCTAGGCCTCCTCACCCAATTCATCCCAAAACAAAAAGTCAGATCCGACCTATTGATCCCAATCTCCCTCCCTCACACACACACACACACATACTACTACAACCTCTCACAAGAGTCATCGTCGTCGTCGGGACAGGAGGGTATGAGGAGGAGCGATCTTCACCTTGTGATAAGTGTCCTTCTGCCACGTCTTGATCTGCTGTATGATGTTGTTGCAGAGGTTCTCCTTGACCCTGAGATGCAGATCGCAGAGCCGATCGGCCTCGATGAGCGTGCCTTTACACGCGGCCTCGGTCGTCCCGTACTCCGGCCCCTTCTCGATCTTCTCGTTCCAGTTCTTCGACCAGGCCTTCAGCGACTTGGCGTAATTCTTCTCGATCTCGGCGCGCTCCTGGACCAGCTGTACCATACTGTCGCAGAGCTTCCAGCCGTCCTCGATGCGCTTCGTCGTGCGCTTGTAGTTGCCCGGCTCCCAGAACGAGTCAGACGTCGCTATCAGCATGTTGTCGTCGCTGTGGTGGGACATGACGATAGCGGTGTGCTGCGACGAGGTGCTGCTGGTTCAAAGTTGGGGAATGTGGCGGGGGTCCACGGATTTCAGCTGTAACAGAGAGGAGAGTTGTAAGATTAGTTGGTGTTGTTTTTTTTTATTGTTTTGTGTGGATGAGTTTAGGTGGAGATATTTTGGCTAACGAGCTAACGCAAATGTTAGCATAGCGGTGTTTCTGTTTTTGGACTCGAACCCGGGCCACCTAATCAATAATCCATCTCTATACCTGTTATATACACTGAGAAAAATGATGTATTAAAAATCACTATAATATATAGGAACGTGGGGACAAATCTCAAGTACTAAAATTTTTACTATATTTTATAGTAAAAATTGATATAAACATAATAAAAATTGTTATGTACATAGTAATTTTTACTATAAAATATAGTAATAATTTTAGTATTTGAGGTTTGTCCCCACGTTCCTATATATTATAGTAATTTTTAATACATCATTTTTCTCAGTGTAGTAAAGTTCTATTTAATATATAGCGAATATAGCGAGAAAGGAACTGTAAAGGATTCTCGGGTTCGCACTGTTATCCGTTAATTAACTAATGAATTGTAATAATAATTATGGGATTATGCTAATTAATACAAAGTTTCATTGTGATATAGTATTCTGGATTATTTAATAACTATAACTGATTATTTTAGAGGCTATATTGAAATTGACTAAGCTTTACTACTAATTAAAATTATGCCGACTGGTATGAAAGGATTTGCAATAATCAAAGTTTATCGATTATTAACATTCAATTTAATGCATGTGAATATATAATTATAGAGAAGTAAAGAGAAATTTCATTTTCGTTGGATAAAAATGTATCATTCATACCAAGCATAAATAAGAAATTTAATATTAAAACGTTTATTTATTTTACGCGTAGGCGTCAGTGCTACTTCGTATTATCGTATGAACTAGTTTCTCGATATTGGTAAACACTTCGCGTTCGCCGCTAATATTCAATTTCCGTTTATATATAGGTAACCAATCAATTTTACTACAATTTCGACTGAACTTCGATAATTTAGAAGTAGACCTGCTTCTAAACTAGGTACCGTTGAAGATCAAGTTGAAATAGAATCATCAAGTATTTTCAAATTTTCTTATAAAATTTGTAATTTATATACATCATCTATACATATAATATACAAATATCAAATAATTTTTTAATTTATCTTTATTACGTAGTTAAATTTCTTTACTACTATAATTTCAAAGTAGATAAATCTCGTTGACCCACTTTCCGATAATCTGTTTAATTAAACGCACACTAAAAGTTTATTTGTAGTTCAGAAATGAATGTTTTGAGTGTATGTGCACTCTCGTACAGTCCCAACTTCCCGAACTCTTTTCAATTTACCAACGTGAAATATTACACGAAAGTATACCTGTATATAACAATAACCCATCACTTCAGTTAAAACAAACATCCTCTTAAAAGTATCACAGCTAAAGAAAATTCACTTAACCAAGCCCATCACTGACAACCAACGTCCGAGCGCGGAATCCATAAGTACACATTATACACACGACACGACACACAACACATTCCCTCCGACACACACACATGCACGGCGCCGAAGGGTTGGAGCTATGCTCTCTCCGCCTCCGCTTTATTGGATTACGCGTCCGGTGATCATCGATTGACCCAATTTGCGAAGCCATTACAAATCTCACCGGTGCTGCAGTGCGCGACGCGACGCGTCTTAACGGTATACATACCCAGCTCTACCTACCTAGATATACGTATATATGCGCTCGACTTTTGACTTAGGCGGAACCCCCCCCCCCCCCCCCCTCTCATCCAGTTATAATTCTACCGGTTTTAGCGCTAGCCGCGCTGACTTTTCATGAATTTTAACGAGGCATTTTTGCGATGACTGGGATGAGAGATAACTGTGCAAGCGAAGGAGAGAAGGTGGGGATATTTATTGTTGAGAGTTTGCGTGCGGAATTCGTGTATATAATATGCAAAGTTATGCAAAGCTGCGTTGAATTTTGCAGGCGAAGGAGGTGTGAGATCTTCGGGTTTAGCGAGAGCGTTTGTATAATTACCTCGTGTGTGCGTGCGGTACATTGTTTAGGTGCGAGATTTGTAAAAAAAAAAAATTACTGCCTCGTTGAATAATTTGTGTATTATAAATAGTCGGTTGTGGGATTATTTTCGCCGCTGTTGTAATACTGCGGTGTGTTTAGTCATGCTGAATATTTTAAGCGTCCTTAGATAGCTTTAGATTAGATCATAAGTGATAATTAGAACGATGAGAGAGAATATTTCATATACGTATATATGTGTACACTAATGATAAATTGTAATTCTAACCAGTCAGTTTTAAAGTTGAATACAGAGTTGAATAAGAAAAATTCCATTTAAATGAAGAAATTTATAAAATTTTTAACCAACCGTATATCGAAAGCAAACTACACTTCCCACCTGAAAGACATGCGCAACAGCGGCAGCAGCGAGAGGTATTTTTAATTGCCATCGATCGAATTAACCTCACCTATACTATATCGATTCGTTATCGCGCGCTACGTTCGCACTTCCATTCAAATCAGCTGACCCACATACTATACACACTCAACCGATCCCCGCCGCCTCGTCCATACACATCTTATGCAAAACAACCTGCGCACACGCAATTACTAACTGTATACACCCCCCGTATAAATATAGACACTCATATACGCGCGGAATCAGATCATTCTCCATCTGTGCAAAATAAAAAGAAACACTTCCAAGTTTCGCATTATCCGGCCTAATTGGAATGCACGCGGCAAATTAAATAATACTATATATACATGCGCGCACTACGCGTCGCGCTGAAAACTTTGGTACTTAGAGCCGGCAACTGGAGCGCGCGTATAAAGTTTCGCCAATTGTCGCGCTGCTGCGAAGTGCATTAATTCCGGCTGCAAGAGAGCGTAATGCTCGCGTCTTCGTAAGTAATTTATTCGGAAAACCGAGCGGTTCGCACGAGGTTACGCTGAATTTGGGTGGTCGCGGGGAGGACAGCCTCGGAATGGTGGGTATGTATAATTGAATTTTAGCGGGGGTTATGAGGTTGTAAAAAGAGCGTGATTTTATGAGTTGTGTGGTGGTGGTGGTTATGATTTTGAGAAGGCGAATTTATGTTTTACCATGATTTTCAGAGTTCTTGCGTTTTAAGGTTAAAACGAATGATGCTTCTGTCGACGACATTCAAGGTTCTGTGCAGAGCTGTCACGCACTTCTTCGTTCGAAATTTCGTTTCGATGCGGAATATATTCACTTATTTTCGAGCGCAACATTCAATTTTTCCCTTTTGAGATTCTGGTTTATTCAGTATAACCCATCAATAATAATCATTGTACTTTTTAACCAAACAGATTTCATTTCAAGATATCTCTGTCGTTTTAATTACAACTTCCTCAGAAAACTCTTTGAATATTGAAATAAAAATTACTTCTATTCAAAACCTCTACTTCTACTCATGAAACTTTAAAAAAGGTTGCCAAAGCACTATTTTTATCACAGCCACAAATTAAAAATAGATACCAACAAACCCACACGCACTGCCGTTTTCCGCATATATATGCGTTTACAAACTCGCAGCTCGCTCGAAAATACACAACAGACACTAACACTTTGAAAAAAGCCACCGCGTGCGACGATAATTTCGTCCGAAGCGATCCATTACTCACGCACTCAAACATGACTCATTCTCCAGCGCCACCACCACCACCACCACACTGTACATCTTTTCATGCAAACTCGCCTCATCTGTAATTCCTACGTCTTCATGTATCTCTTCTCTCGCGCTCTTCGCGAGGAGACTTTCCGAAGAGACGAGAGGCTCCCCATTTCACTGCCACGGCTAATTACGCGTTCTCGAGGTAATTGCGCGCGCTCGCACGTTCGCATGCAAATTCTCCGCCTCGGCCGCTACAGTATTGTGCCGCATTCCAAGGCTGCGAAGAGGAGGAAGACGAAGAAGGTAAAGAAGAGACGCGCGATGGGCCGTTTCGAGTATTTCGAAAAATATATTCACGAGCCGATGTTTGCCGCGAGCTGAAGATTACGAGGTGGCGCAGGTGTAAACAATCGCTCAATTTGCCTAATTGAGACGCGAAGGCGAGTGGCCGCGCGCGTGTGTAACTTTCGCGAGTAATAGGAGCGATTTTACACATACTCTCTCTCTCTCTCTCTCTCTCTCTCTCTCTCTCTCTCTCTCTCTCTCTCTCTCTCTCTCTCTCTCTCTCTCTCTCTCTTTTGGTCACATAATAGGTGGGCGAATTTGTGTGGGAGAAAAAAAAAGGGGGACAGAGACGAGAGAGGAGGATTTTTCGCGAGCGAGCGATTAATTTTCGGAAAGTGGGATGGAGTGTGCAGCGAGAGATGATATCTGGGTTACAAATATTTCGGAGCTAGCACAATGGGGGGAGGAGAATTTGAATTGTAAAAAGTCTTGTCGTTCACGAGAGTCAGAGAGAGAGAGCCTTTTCTCATTTTAATAAGCGTTACGGAATCTCGCGCCTGCCTGCGGGTTATGTTTTCCGTGCTGCTGGTGCGGCTGGTGCATTGTTTTTCGAGAGTTGTTTATTTGATAATAAATAAAACCGCCGCCGTTGTTGTTTTGTCATGTATATATTTTTAAAAGTTTTGTGTGCCAATAAGACGACTCGTGAAAAAACGTGTTTATATGTTTTTCTTAGAACTTTGATCGCGTTTATTGCCTCATTTTAAACAAAAATATATAAGCAATATACTTATATACACGAAAAAGTAACTTTTGTGCGAGTACCGCATCAATGAATTAAAAATTTCCCCCGTACTTACTCGTAAAAAAACAATTTTAAAAGCACGCGCTGCTGCATACCTTTCACGCCATTCACACTCGAAAAATATTCGCAGCGCAAGCGCAAACGTACCGTCGACCCTCTCTCTACCCGTACTAAAAGGCGCAACACACACACACACACACACCTGCAATCGCCATTAAGAAGACATCTGCACACAGTATACATATATATCGCCCGCGAAAACCTCTCCTCGTCCTTTTCCAGGAATTAAAAGAAGAGGGTCGCGCAGGGGGGAAAAAAGATTAGCGCGCGCAGCGGCTCGCTCTCGCCCGTGAAAAAGGAGGTCAGCCGAGTGCAGTTCGACCCTCTCTCCTCTTGACGCACGCGCGCGTGTACAAAAGGGACAATGATGAGCGAGTTCGTTCCCGTTTTTACGCGCGGGTGTAATTGCCGCTATACGCGTGTGTGTAGAAAGTAGAGGGAGGGTGCGATTTTCAATGACGATTATTTCGTTTGCGAAGAAAGCACAGCGCTAGAGAGTCTATTGACACTGAAGAAACGGCGCGCGCGCGCGCAAATACACAGACAGACGCGCGGGAAAGGAGGAGAAATTTGATGGGGAGAAGGGGGAAGAGATAGCTCGTAACCTTCGTTCTCGGAGTCATCAATTATTAGAGGCCGCGAAGAGACGCGATGCCGTGCGGTAATGGAATACGTTAAGCCCATTGAAGGAATTCGCTGAATAAACATGGGATGGTGATTATTTTTAGCATAGTGCAAACATATATACGCAGGCTCGCGGACTTTGATTTCTGCGCGGTTAAGGTCGGGAGGAGGGAGAGAGAGATAGAGAGAATGTGGCAGGGATTTTTATGTTGTATCCGTGAGGTACATATGCCCGGAATAAGGTAGAGGTTGTTGGAACAGGGAAGTGCAAATGTCGCTTGACCTTTTCTATAAATGGATTAGGACACGGAAAAAAAAACCAATAGTTAATTCGACTTTTCACAGAGTTGATGTAACTTGGAAATGACAATTAGTTAATTCTAATTTTAAATATAAAGTTGTTCTTTCTATAGATAAAGTTTATTTTCCTTTTTATTCATACTAATTTTACTTTTTCCTAAACCGTAGTTGATTTCACTGGTGTAAACAAGTTAGACTATAGCTTTAATTTATTATTTTTTCCGTGGACGAGTTGGAAGGAAATTTTTCAGAAATACATGATTAAACTCTACAATTAATCGTATAAAACGTCATATTGACAAGATTATTCTATAAAATAAAAAAAAAAGCATTCAGTTTGAGTTTAATTGAAAAATTAACAAAGCTTACTTTCCCGCATCTTTTACAGGACCATCCGGCCCGACATAAACGAGCGCCGATCGATTAGTGCGGCGGATTAACGGCTCGTTGGACCCTCGCGGCGCTGATAAGCCGGCCGTTTACAGACGCAAGGGCTGACGAAAGAGCGCGACGTACCTGTATATAACAGTTGTGTCACACGCGGCCGATCGATTTTCCCCCTACGCCCGTACGGCTATTTTTTGCGTCATAGTAAAGGGTATAAGGTGTGTGAATGAAGAGGTGTGGCAAAGTATCAAAAAGTCCATGGTTACAATATTGACCAGCGTATGGAGTTTATAATAACCGCTATAGAAAATGAATGAGGCAACGTACGTATGCGGGGGGCGATTTGAATTTCACGGGATGATTTATAAGGAGCGATTTTTCGGGAACATTATAGAGCGAAATCGATACCACGAGCTATACCTCGTCGAAAAACGCCCAAAACAATGATCTCGTACGAGTACCGTACTGGTATAACATTATATACGTACAAAATTTTCGATCTTATCACTCTACACCAGAGGCAGTATCCTCTCGACTCACCCTATTAATCAGAATAGAGCCATTAAACTCCCGTACACGCTTATATATTCTCGGTACAGAACACGCGGCTAATAAATGACAGACACACGCACACGCGCGCACGTGTATCGTCGCGTAATTGATAAACGAACTGGAGCACGCGTGTACGTGCGTGAAATTTCAATCGGGGAAGTCATTAGCGCTGCGCGCGCGCGCGCACGCGAGAGAGTTAAGTGTAATTTTAGCAAGTCGCCGCGCAGAGTACACGGCGTTCATTTTAAATGAGGCGAGTATATACGCGCGTGTGTGCGACTTCAAAGGTCGCGGAGGTGGACATGAGGTGAGTGGGGGGTGAGATGAGAGGGTTGCGTGTGTATATAAGCCTGTCGCGGTGAGGATGTGTGCGGGGTTTGTGGGGAGGGAGGTGCTTGAGGGTTGTAGCGATTGTATGGGTGAGTAAGGGTGCGTGATTGCGGGCTGCACGTTTATAGCTTTGGTTTACGTGGGAAGGGTATTTTTTAGAAAATGGTGGGAGTATTTTTTTTCTTTAGAGATGTACGAATATTGCTAAGTTACAGAAATATTTCATATTTTTATGGACTTTTGAGACTCCTATTTGTAACATCTGCTTAACCATCTAATCACTTTTTAACAGTCCGATCGTAAAATCAGATAACCTCGAGAATTTCAACAAATTCAGAGATAAAACTTGTTAAAACGGGAACCGATTATCTCGATAAGTCACTCCTCGGTCTTCAGAGTTAAATTACATCGAACGATGATAAACAACGAGCCCGCACACTTCACTCGACCCAATTACTTTAATTTCTCGCATTCGAACAAGAAAAAAAGGCCACTCGGTATCATTTTATTCTCCATTCAATAAAACACTTATAATAAACCCATATATCCACGCACACGCTCTCCTTATAACCATCAAAACAAAACCTGTCGAACCCAAACTACCGTTCCACATTTCCCCTCTCTCTGTCTTCGCCCAAACACACAGCCATCAGTCGACTATTACCTCGCGAACACCTGCACTTGTCATATCACTCGAGACAAGGGCCGCCGTCAATTTTTGCCCCGTTAACACGCACACATGCGATCTCTCGCGGACCCCCTGGCTTGTTATGCACGCGGCGCCGGGACTGCATTCCAGCGGCCGCGGCGGCAGGGAAGCGTGTTCCCATTCCGTGAGCTCGCAGGTAGGTATAAGGTTATATAGAGAGGGAGATTTGCGAAATCTCTCACGTCTGTGCCGAATTCGAGAGGAGGGGGGCAGAAATGAGTGTTTATTACGGTGGGAGAAATCTGGAACGTGGGCGGGTGTGTGTGGAAGTTTGGTGATGATGAGGTTGTGATTGGGAATGCGGAGAGGGAAAGGGGTTGGAAAAGGTGACGTGGAAGTGGTGTGATTTCATGGTTGGTTGGAGAATGTGCTTAGCGTCTTTGAGAAGGATATATTTTTGTTTTCTTCTGAGGTAAGGTGGAATTCTGCATTTTTGTGAACAAGGGATATTGCACTTATGTTTATTTTAATATACGATTTCGGGTGTTTATAAACAATCTTGAAGAGCAGTAGGTGTATATGAGATAATTTATGAATATTTAAAACTAAAGAAGATAAGGGACAAATACTAAAATGTCGGTAACTATGCAGTTGAATACTGTGAAATATCACCTTGAATACATTTTAATATTAAAATAGTTTAATAAATTTTTATAGACAATTAAGCAGTGATCAAATGCATTTTAATTCTTTGAGCCATTTAATCACTCAATTAACGTTATCGATCAATCTTCCGACTCAAAGTAAAGTATTCGACGATAGTTTGAAATCCGATTTCGAACGATTCTCGAATCGCTGTTAATCGGGCACGGCACTATAGCCGTGCCCGCCGCGCAGTGAAACTATATGGGCAGCCACGCATGCGCCAACTGGTTTATCGTGGAAAGCTGCGCAGCTGCTAATATCTTATAAACGGCATTCCTAAGTGTAAGAATTTATTTGTGCGATGATGGTGAAAATACTGTTATTCCGACTGGTTGACGTTTTCACGAGGTGGAAATTTCACTGCACCAGGAGAATTCGGAAAAAACGAAACTTTCGATTGCTTCGTTTATATGTCTACCGTTTGTTACGGTAAATTAATAATAATAATAATCTGGAAAAGTTGGGGTGAAAAGTAATGGTAATTTTGGATTAGCCGGAGAACAAAGTACGCGAGCGAAAAAATGTTTGCAATGATGTTTGATCGATGTGCGCTTTCTCAACTCTGGAGTTCATTAAAACTGTCAAAACAGGCTGTGTGATCGATGGGTTCTTTTCTCGAAACTCTGTAGTTTAATGTAAAACGCGCCGATTCTTCCAGGAAATTTACTCCTAACGACGGACTATTATGGAATTAAAAAAAAAAAAAATTATGAAGAATGTGAAATTCCCATAAACTTTTGATTTGAGTTATTACGGAACATTATTACAGTATTAACGAGAAATGTGAGATTGTGCTTGAAAATAAAGGTAGATTTTTAATAAGTAGATGAACCATGTTATTAAAGAAATATATACTGCAAGCGTACATTGTGACGATTAATTAAGCAAAAAGTATAGGAGAGCTTTGAAAAGCCAGTAAACAGGTGTTTTTTTAATGAAAAGAGTCATTTTGACACATTAATTATGTATGTCGGCGGTGGATTAAAAGAGAGCGCGCGGAAAAAAGGTGAAAGTGACGAGCGACGCCGACGAAAAAGAGAGATGCACTCGACTAATGTAATCCCCACATATTCCATTAGGAAAGTAAAAGAAAACCCCTAGCTTACGACGTCCAGCATTACCGTAAACACGCTGAACTTTCAATATTAAAACACTCTCGTCGCTAGTCAGAAGTACTATAATCATCACGCGCACCGGCTTTCCAAAAGAAATATAAGCTTGAAAATTAAAGAAAAAGGGAGCACCATTCGCATTTCAACCCGTGTACTTATACAGCGTTTATTTATACTTTTCCACTTTCATGCTCTCTGCCATTTCCGAGATTCGATCTGCCGCTTAGCGCGCGCGCGTGTGACGTCGCGCATAACGTAATGAAATATTTTTAGCGAGCGCGCGTAATCAGCCTGCGAGGAACTGCGGTTCTTCTGGCCAAGGTTCCTGGAATGGAAAACATTTTATCTTTATACGGATTATAAAAGGTTCATCGATCATCGCCCGCGCGGGGAAGTCATAATCAGCTCTCGCTGCTGAATATACGTCGTTCAATTCCGAGAGCAGAATAATTAAACGTTTCTCGTGTATAAATCAGCTGTGCTACATTATATGCATACCAGTTCTAAAAAATTGTTGTTCTAAGGTTAAATTTAGACAACACTTGCGTTTCGTCTCCTCGCAACGATTCGACGTTACCGTCAGATATATAACTTAGGATTATCCCCCAATTCGACATCTAAAAATAGCCATACTCTTCCACTCTTCTACAACTCTCTCACTGCATCAGGGGAAAACAATAACCTTCTGAGGAGACTAACTAACGGAAGGAAGCGCGGTCGACCTTCTCGCGCGCTGTGTAGCGCCGCGAGGGCGCGATGACCGCTGGCACTGCTCGCGGCTGCTTGGCAACATTCCTACGGAGAGACACGCAGACGCACCGAAAGCGCGCGCGCGCGGTGATTTGTTTAAGTGTAGAGTGTCTTTGGTCGTATAGCTGGGGGTTGGTAGAGTGATGGGATGTTCAGGTATATAGGAATAGTGTTGGGGTTTACGATGGATTTTCAGTTACAATGTGTGGTTTTATTGTAATTAACAAATGTTACATCTCTATTGACTGTATTATGGCTGAAATACTTATTTTTCATTGTTTGTTTATTTTCAGGAATTTTTGTTGTTATTTTTCTTTAGTCCAATGTTATTAATAATTTTAATTGCCCACTGAACCTTTAAATATTATAATACACAAAGGATAATTAAGATCATTTATATTCATCAAATTAAATCAAAATTATAATTAAGGAATTAGAACAAAACGTGTCTGCTATTTGTAGAACAGATTTACATACATAAATATAAAGTATATACACATATAATGGAATATAATTTCTTTAGTCAGATATCAAAACCAAACAGACATCATAGCGAGAGTTTTTGGAACTTAGATTCTGAATTAATGTATTATATTTTTGTCGTACAAATAGCATCAGCTATATTATATTATATTATATTTTATATATTATATTATATTATATAGAGCCTATGACACTTCGGAGTACACAATCAAGCCATCGTCAAAATTTGAGGGTGATTGGTTCAGTAGTTTTTGAGATTTTTGCGAACAAACAAATCTTTCTTCTTTATATAATAGTAAGACATTACACGTAAATACTATACATCAAAAGGTAACATTTTAGCAAGAAAACTCTTTTGCAAAAATAAACTAAATAAAAAACGTAAATTCATAACATTTTCTATGGCATTTTAAAAGTTTGACGATCGATATGACCTAAGCCCTTTTCAAAGGGCTATTTTACCTGAGACACGACATACGATATATGCACGCTATTATTACATTTTCACGAAGCGCTGAAAAATACACGCTTTAACGTAATGAAATCCGTAATTACCGGTCTCGCGGCAGTTCATGCACACATGAACCCGTTATTAATCAAACAAAGTACACACGAGCTATAGTTGTAAAAATATACGGATAATAACATACATTAAAGGAAGAGAGTACTAAGGTCGTAAGCAAAAAATTACGGCAAAAGCACGTTTCTATAGAGATGCTTTTCTCGTTTTTCATAAATGTAAAAACGTGTCGTGGAATGTATAAACGTGCTTTTTTCAAATATTCTTTTCAATACATTTAATGTTATTGATAGAATTGCAGTGGACGATTATGGAGATTTTGAGAATATTTGCTCGTTTGTAACTTTTTAACGAACCATGATGATTATCTGTGAACAAATTTTGTATGCATACGCGTATATTTTATTATTTCGATAAAATTCAAGATGCATTTTCGATAACGATTAAAATTACTTTGATCTTGATCTTTCGCCTCACAAAAATGTTTGATTTTCCAAACTAAATGAACAATATTTTTTAAAACATCACAACTTCACAGATATAACGAACCATTTCCAAATAATCATATTCCCCACAAAACGTTCCCGAAACTCCAACCGCATAAACCTCGCATTTCCCCTCGTCATCATCGCCATCCAAAACTATCTTCACAGCAGCCGCTACACTCAATCAGCACCACATCAAACCCTATCATACTGCGCGCGCAATCAGCCACAGCTGACGTCCTCTCACTATAAACTCTCTCATTCACACACATTATACACACGTGTGCACGAGCACTCGGCGAAAAATTGCGCACTAGGCGCGATGATAAAATTGATTTACATCCGCGCGCGAGGACAAATTTAATCCGCGTCTTAACGAGCGCCGGCTATGCTCGCTAGAAATCGAGAGAGGAAAAGGGGAAGTGAGTGTATAGAGGAAAAAGCGAAGAGTACGGAGACGGAGAGAAAGCTCTGACAAGATAATAGAGTAATCCGTAATGCGCGAGGAGATGAAGAGAGAGGGAGTGGAATTTTCTTTGTATAGGTTTAATTATGGGGATGGGTAAGTTCGAGGTCTTAGGTAGAATGTTTGAGAGTAGCGCGGTAAGGGTTGAATAAGGAAGTATTGTTTTTTTTTTCTATTTTTGGAATGAGATCTGTCGGATGGGTAAGTTGTACTGATGGGATTAGGCAACAGTTGATTATTGCTGCTTGTTTGTATTCCTTTGAAGTCGGATTTTCATTTTAATTTTTCGATTTACACGTAAATGAAGCTTGTGTTACAGACAAAAAAAAAATCATTTAAAGCTTGTTTTAAAATGTTCATCATGAGGCATGTACGTCGATTTAATTTGCATTTTGTAATACGAACACTTCGCTATAATTATATAAGCTACAGGTTGTGTATTTACGTAAACGTAATAGAGTGCGTTAATTTTCTTTGTAATACGCATCAAAGTCGCTTCATTCATATCTCTTTAGTAGTATAATAGGTAAAATATATTATACATGTATATATATAATGATAATATGCATGTAAGTACCTTTTTTCATATTTCAACCTTTACCACATATCCTCACAAAACACTGCCATGACGGAAACGGTCGAACCTTTAACCAAAGATAAGAATTCACCCGAACTGCCCCATCCTCCGCGTCCATTAACACTCTCACCCGAACCGATCCTCAGCCAACACCTCTCACCCTCCGCGCATACCTTTCTGCCCGTGACAAGATAATAGAGCGATTCGCGATAGCGATGCCGGCGCTGCAGCACTCTGAAAAATGCGGCTCATTCTCGCGAAAGAGAGACGAGGAAGAGCCGACAGCAGCCGTGACTAACAACGCGAGCGCGCGGTTTATGAGTATTACGTCCGCGCGTAAATCTCGGTACAGGTGTGCGCGAAAGAGCGAACTGAGAGAGGTTTAACGAAGGGGATTAGACGGAGGAGAATGGGTTTAGGGATGGTTAATTCGCGAGTGTGGGTGAGGTTTCGAGAGGATGGTGTATGAGCAAATCTCGGAAACTTTTAAAATTTTGTGTAATTCAAAAATTTTAGATTTAAAAGGCTGTGACTCAAGTTCTTAACAAAGCACATGACTGAATCAACAAAGAATATGTTCATTTTTCAATAGAGGAATAAAAAAAAATTCAACTTAATGGTAGAGAAAGACTTTTTTTGAAAAAAATTACAAAAAGAGCGAAAAAGGTGTCCATTTTGAGTATTTTTATGTCTTTTTCTATGTAGGAAAAGAAAGTCACTTACTATCATTATCAAATTTTTAGAGCTTTTTCTTATAACAAAAGCTTCAATTTAAGCCTTGGTAGATCGATGTGCCATGAAAAATAGCCCAGATATATAAGAGTTTTTATTTTCTAATATTCAAGAAGTAAAAAGTTAAAAACTCTTATATCTGGGCTATTTTTTAAAAAAGCTCTAAAAATTTTGACAATAATAGTAAGTGACTTTTTTTTTCTACACCGAAAAACACAAAAATACTGAAAATGGACACTATTTCATTCTTTTTATAATTTTTCATAAAACAGTCTTTCTCTACCATTAAGTTGAACTTTTTTTTATTCCTATATTGAAAAATGAACATTTTCTTTTTTGGTTCAGTCGTGTGCTTTGTAATGAACTTGAGTTCTAGTCTTTTAAATCTAAAATTTTTGAGTTACATACAATAAACACGATCTCACTGGTTTAATTTATACCGGATGTATAATATATAGTATAATTATCAGAGTAATCGTTGAACGATATATAATATTCGGATTTTGAGGGGAAGTAGAGTTTGCGATATTATAACTGGACTCGAAGTGTATAAGAATCAGTACGTGACCAATTAGCGAAAAAGTACACACACTCGTGTCAAAATCACCAGGCAGCTGCTACTGCTGGTGTGTACCGTTATAAAGACTAAACAGAGCAAACGGTTACATGTATGTATAAGATCCTCGGGTCTCTGACTCACTGCGAAAGCTAAAAATCGAATTACCCCCTATTTTCCTATATTTCTAGCAAAATTTCTTATGAAGTATGGTAATTTTTTGGATTTTTACAGTCTGTGACAGCTTTATCAGACAGTATAGTAATTTTTACAAACCTTTTTCTCTCAGTGTGTTATGTCATGAGTATCGGTAAATCACTCCCCCCGCTATAAAATTGTTTTAACATCTCGGCATGCAATTGTTTTCGCCGAAATATACAGTCATAATATCACGGGCACGCTTTGTTTTCGATTGAAGCCTGTAACTATATACGTCGATAGAATATATCATTGCGCCTCGTAATGGCAGGAGCATTCCAGGCGTCCGAATGCCGACTATTTTTACGAGATAAAGCAGCGCCTATTTTTACACGTCTGAATCGACTCGAAGCCTTCTTTCCTATACCACGAAGTCTTTTCCGCAAGTCGTCGGGAAACTGCAGATTTATATTCACCAAAGCTCCATAATCTTCCAAGAATCTAGCGTTGATGTAACCTTCCATAATAGATTTAAAAACAAGAGCTGCCGTGTAAACGATCTCTTCTGTATTTGAATCGGTGCATGCAAAAAGGGTCCTTAGGTATACGGAAATTCCATGTCCATACACTTAAGCTCCCTTTATGCATGCACCGATTCATTTATATCCTAAGACAATTCGCGCTGTAAACATAAGAGTTTTTTGAAGAAGAAAACATATATAATTTTAGAATGAAAATTTACGACTGATGAGTTTCCAATTACGCAGCTTAAACCTTCGCTTGCTTGCTTGCTTGCCGCGCGCTGTTCAAAAGCGCGATTCGCTTTAACAAGCTACGCGCGCGTACGTAGCTTCGGAATATCTCCTTGATTAATCCTCTAGCTAGCGCGCGCGTCTAGTTTAATGGCTCCCGAGCTACAAATCATTGATACACGTCGAAGGGAGCAGCATCAGGTTCGCCTTCGGACACACACACATTGCGAAATATAATGAATCATCGTCGCGCGAGAGCTAAATTCCTGCGCGAAAATCGACTAATGAAAATATTCATCCGCGGCCGTAGGGGTGATAGAAAAACAATGGGCGTTTAATTAGAAGTAACGCGCGTACATAGTCGCTGGCTCGCAAGTTGCATCAATTATATACGCATAATAGTTCGAGCGTTTCTTGCGCGCGCCGCCAGCGACTGATTATGAATCTAAACTAGCGCGCGATAGCAATCAATATATGCTGTATAATAAAGCAAGTGCGTTATACGTTCGGGTCGTCACCTCCGGACCGATCGACTGTATCCCTTTTATTTAAATAAAACTCATAAACTCCGCATTGACCTATACAAAATCGCGCGCTTTCGTTTATCCCCTGATTTATTAGCGTATATACTGCTCCGGCCTTGCCGATCGGTGCATATATACAGAACCAGTCCGACTACGCGTATACACACATAACTGCGTCGCTATTCATTAGAGCAGGTGTCTGTCTCTCTTTCTCTCACTCGAGAGAGAGAATAATTTACGTCTGTCGCGCGGAAAAGCGATTTTATCCGATACAATATTCTTTCGCGGTAGCGCGCGCACGGCGAATGCTCACGCGCCCAGATAAGACGCGCGAGATAAGATATATGTACCACACCGCGACGCGGAGAGCGTAAATATAGAGCGGCGTCTCGAGTGTTTACGCTGACGAAATGTCGCGACGTATATAATACGCGTTATGCGGCATACCTTGATGAACACGTGGAATCTAGTAATTGATGCACTGATAGAAAGATTCATTTGACACCCAAAGTCGCCGGCTTAACTGTTAACGAATATGTATTTGAACTCAATCAAATGCAGGAGCATTAACAGTTAAGGAATGGATCATTTGATAAAAGTAACGCTTGTGATAAAAAACAATATTTTGTAACTGTTAAGAATTATTCATTTAGGTCAAATACTTGAAAAAATCGCCTTTCAAATGAATCGCGCATTTTCCTCAAATATTTCTTTTTATCAGTGTGCGCGGGTTAACAATGATTGGTTTTAATTATAGAAGTCAAGGTATTAATATAATATTCTTTGCTCGCTGTTTTAAGAAGACGCGGCAAAATATTGTGAGCCGTAAAACAGCGTCGAAGTGTAATGAGTGGCTTTGAGCGCCGCGCTCGCCGCGCGTGTTTACGGCCGCGAGCCGCTCGCTTGCCGCAACACGCGAATAGATTTTCCACGCTGGCCTTAATGAGGTTATTGCCTCAGTGTTTACAATGAAAACTTACATAATTTAGGCGCGCCGGTGCGCGGGGTTAGCCAGAATCGAAAAGGAACAATGTAGGTTCGTGTAGTGGACAAAGTGGTTTGTTGTGCGAATGGTTGGAATTTGTTATAAATGATGTGTATTTTTTTTTTTTTTCAATAAATATGGGTTGTTAGGAGGTTGATATAGTGATAAATTATGTTTCTCTGCTTGTTTAGTTTTTAGAATACGTATTTTTGGTTATAAACCAATTTATGACGAGTTTGACCATTAAAAACGTATAATATGATATGTCAGTAACATATTTTTTGATAAAAATTCAAATAACGGATAAAACCTTTTTATTTCACGGAGAAGATAAATAAATGGTCCACATCGTCATAAATGACACACATATTTCTCTATCAGGCGACCGAAAAACGCGAAAATTCATCGAAACCATTGAATTTCAACAAATCGCCCCCCTTTATTTCCCAATCCCCAATCCAGGCTCTCGAAACCCTCGACTATACTATATACACCAAACGGTGAAAAATTCCCGGCGGGATGAACCAATTTTTTTTTTCTTTTCCCCATCCCGCTGTGAAAAAGAAAAAATCGAAGGTTTCTTATTACCGGCGAATCAAAATTTCAAAGACCACGCGCACATGCGTACGCGAGTTTACTCCTCTCCTCTCGACGCCTACGTCTATGTCTCCTCTGAAAGATGAATGAAAAAAGATGACGCGGGCATTCAGCGCTCCTCGCGCCCGAGCGGGTCGTTCACTCGGTGCGCTAGGGGGAAATAAAAAAGGCGCTACTCTGCTTTTGAGAAAAGGGAGAAAGAGAGAACGTGAAAGCGCCGCTGAGACGACGCGGAAAATTTCCACTTTGGAATTTTCCGGGGGGCGCGTGCGTGAAGGGCCGTTGGGCCTTTTAAAAGTGATAAAGAGGAGCATGGAGGGATTTTTTTAGAGTGGTGACGATTTTATAAGGTGATAGTGGCGTGGATTGGAGGTTGGAAGGTGTTTTGTAATTAAATAAGAGGTATTTTTAGTGGGAGATTGATTAAATTGTTACAAAGGTGACGTTGATATTATTCTAATCTCTGGTTCTTGGTATTGGAGTTGATTTGATCGTGTTTTGGAGAAAAATAGGAAGTATTTGCTTATCTGTGGAGATTCCTGGATGGTATCGTCGCATTTTAAAGAGGTAAAGGTTAATCTTATCGACTTGAATAATACAATAATTTGAGATTATTTTTCATCAATAACACTATTTTTTCTTATCTTAATTAATACTTGTACCATTTGTTAAAAAAACTTGAAGATATGACTAAAACTCACATATAGAACACGCACACATGCTCGTTAAAAATACAAATGCATTCCTTTCAATATTTTCCCAACTTTACCTGATTATATACGTTAGGCTATTTCATCATTCAGAGCAAAAGACAAAATTTAATCATAGTCTAAAACTCCGTCCACGTCGCTTAATCAATACCCATATATTTCAGCCCAGAAGAAAAGAAACTTTTCCGTCAGTAGTTCAAGTACAAAAGTGACTGTAAAGACCATATTGCATAACCAGCATTTTTCAAACCCAACGTACTATCCAACTGTGCACACTCGACAAAAAATTATTTGCTCATTTGGAACTACTCTTCAATCGCGAATGCCAAGATAAAACCACACCTAAACTCTCCTATCTTGAGAAAACTTCGTTCCCCCGAAATTCGCCATTCAGCTCACGTCCGCCGCCGGCACATAAATTAATTATCGCTTGCATCGTCAGGTACACGATACACAGCAGCAGCAGCAACGGCGCCTCTTGCCCGGACACATCTGCTGCTGCGTCTGGCAGTGAAACATCACCTCTCGCGTGACACGTTTCCGCGTACATATATATATGCGCGTCTCGAATTTCGGCCGCGTTTTCGTTATGTATGTATATATACTCGAGGCGGGAAAACTGCGCAAGAATTTTTAGGGTTTAATGCTGGGTTGTACGGCTCTAGCGGGGAATATTATAGTAGCGCGAGGGTGGGAGAGAGATAAAAAGGTTTAATTAGACGGCTTTACGAGACATTTCGATTTTGTATTTCGGTCCAGCGGAGCGGGGCACAGGATTTTATTGCGCGGAGAGTTTCTTTTCTGCGGCTGGGTGCTTTTCAGCGGGTCGTTAAAATTGGCAAATCGCGCGGTGCGTATATATTTTTACGGAGGAATTTGAATTTTGGTTCGGCGTGCTGCTGGTGGTTTTCATTTTTTGGAATTTATTTATTGAAATGTCGTTTTTAATTTAAAAACTCGGACGGCGCTTTTTTATCCAAAAAGGAGTCTTTATTTGACATAGAATATGTATGCCGAGAAAAAAATGTTTTTCAGTTTTCAAAAATTATTCGACTGACCCTATTTTACTGCATACATAACGAAACAGCTGCAGCGCATGAATAAACCAAAATTCTGTATACACATTTTTCTAAAACAATATTTGTTTATTAAGTATTCGCAAAACCTCAAAAAGTTTACCTTGAATATAAAATTCGCTCGCGTTCATCTTCACCAACCTTTATTCCCCAAATTGAAGAAAAAACAAACTCTAAACGTCACGATTTCGCTGCCACCTCAGCCATTCCATTCTCCAACCCACCAAAAAATCCATCACCATTACCCCCCTCCGTCCAATCACTCTCGAAAAACACCTCGCCCTGATACGAAAACGGGCGCTCGAAACGAGGTCAAATCCATAATCCCCGCAGCGCTGCGCTGCGCTGGCGCCGGGGCGTTTTTCGGGCGCGCAGCGCGGGAACGGACCGACGGCGCATCGACCGATCCCCAGCTAGCATGTGCGCTAGCTGCGGGCTGAAGAAAGGAAGACAAACGCGCGGCAGAAATAGTGCGTGGTTGGGTGGGTGGATAAGTGTTTGTTTTGTATTACTGGTAAAGAGTACGTGTTTGAAATTCCGAACGTTCATAATGAACGAAATATTAACTTAAAGTTTCTAATTCTGGTTAGAATTCCCCGGAGTGTGGTTTACTGGTGACTGCAAGAGTGAGAAGTGAAGAAATACAGTTATTATCCGATTTTAAATGTATTAAGTAGCCAAATTCGGCTAAATTTGAAAATGGCAAAAATCTTTCGTTCACTATGAACGTTCGAAATTTCAAACACCTTAAAGAGTTGCGGTGGGGTAGGAAGAAGGATAGGGTTTATAGGTGGTGTATGGGTATAGTGACATGAGAATCACTATGTAAATATTTGTATGTATTTTTCTGATGAAAAATTTTAATTGGGCCGAAATGTGTGCTGTGAGTTACGTTTTTGATTATACAAAATTAGCGTCAAAGCGGATTTGATTTTTCGGATTTTTGATGATTTATGAGTAACCTACGCCCTGAGCACTCGCGGAGTCCTACATGAAACTACACATTTTAGCTATCATTCAATAGGTAAAGAAGATCTTGGAATCTTCTTCCACCCTCTATCCCTAATATAATCACGATCAGCGTTTTCAAAAGAGCTCTAAGAGCATCTGTTACAACATACTAAT
Organism: Torymus aiolomorphi; assembly: GCA_036365515.1. Classification (NCBI taxonomy): domain Eukaryota; kingdom Metazoa; phylum Arthropoda; class Insecta; order Hymenoptera; family Torymidae; genus Torymus; species Torymus aiolomorphi. The sequence continues at coordinate 70,959,749 of CM070874.1, read as the reverse complement.
GATGTCATGCGTGATAACGTGCGTTCTTATCTTACGTTAGTTACATTCATTGTTACGTAATATTATATTAATGTTTGTATATTATATATATAATTTGTAATTAGAAGGTTCATTTATTGTTATTTTCTTGTAAAGCAAGTTGGCTATATTTTGACTTTTAAAGTATTTTTGTCATTTTTCTTTTATTCACTCTTGAAATTTTTCCTTTCTTTTCCCCATTTTTTTCAAAAAAATATTTTTCACAAAAATGAAATCGCTTTACAGAGATGTCCAATCAAGTATAAAAAGTTCGTTAAAAATGCAAAACCGTCAAACTTTTAATTGTATTATCATGTACCATATAACCCAATTTACATCTCCTGTAAACATCTTCATGTTCACAAACATTTTATACATGAACTAGCTAAATCCAGGAAGTACGCTGCGCGCGCTCTATGTACTTTTTTTTTATTAAATTAATCAATTTTATGAGTCAATCTTTTGACAATGCGAAACTCTTTTTGTGACTGCGGATTTTCTATCTACCGAAAGGTTTTATAACTCTTGAGAAGGGCTTCTCTACGACAGTCGAAACGTCGAATAATAGTAAAGTTTTTTTAAAAAAGATTACTTGGCTCGAGGCGATCATTATAGTATCCAGAAAAACATACATAATTTTAACGAACACCTCTCCAACTTAATAAAACAGAATAATATATTCCTTATAAGCAGAAAATCTTTATCTTTTAATTTTAATGCATCTTTAATCATTGATATAATGCTGTACATTTGCTCTTCACGAATACTAAATTTTGAGGCTAGGTAGAAAATAGACCAACTTCGTTAGTTAACATGTTAATCAAATGGAAGCATTTCTACTTAAGATTAACATCGAAATTTAATTAAAACTATTTAAAACTATCACTATATTTTAAAACATCTACAATATAATATTTCTACATGTATAAATAGTTATTTTTCGTCGACAATAGCAACATAATCATGGTGTGACGTTTTTAATTTCAAAATTGACGAACGGTTCGCCAACCGTTGGTTAGCATTTCTACCAGGGTAGAAACTATAAGCTTATTCGAATATTTTTTTTTCATGGACTATTAAATAAATACGAATAAAATTTGAACATAATATTGACATAATTTATTCTAATATTAACACAATTATTTCTTTTTAGGTTAAAGCATTGCTTATTGTTTTGAATTTTCCCGTGTAATTCAATAACTAATCGTATTGTGTTTTGATATGCTTTGCTACTTCTGGCCATCACTTTAATAAATAATTAAACCATGTTATTTATTTTTTAAGCTACAACCGTCATTAATTTGATTATTATTTATTTAATACTGTTACTTTAATCATTTTCATTTCAATAAATAATAATCAGATAAAAATGCATATTTAATTTTGAATTCTCGCGCCTTTTGTCTAAGAGTCAATCACAGATCAAATATATAGAGGTTTCACTTCTTCCGGTCATCACTTCTTAAAGAAGGGATTATAATGATTGATAAATTTCAAAAAATTCCAAAGCTACTACATTCAACTACTTTTTAAAACTATACACGTTACATTCTCACAAAATTCCCAAGCAGCAGCCCGCAAAAGAAACACTGCAACCTCGCCATTACTCCCTCACTAAACTACGCACACACATACTTACCTCCGCTACATTGTTTCCCTATACCAGCTCCCTCGAAACAAAAAAGCCGCAAACCGCGTGGCACGGTGGAGGCCGCGGAAAAATTCCGCTCGCAAAAAAAACTCACCTTGCGCGATTTTTCCAGGCCGCGAACAAAGAAGCGAAAAGTTTCGTACGTATACCTACGTACAACTTCGATTTTTTTTCTCTTCTTTCGCGCGGAAGAGAGAAAGAGTGTTAAGTTGTTTGTTTTCGAATGGCGAAGTTCCGAGGGCGCGTAATGTATGGACGAGTCGTAAAGGGAAATGGATTTCTGGGGGATTGTTCGATGGAGAAGGAAGTGGATGGCTTTTTGAAGGGATGGTGTGGAGTGGGGACCGCATTCGCACCTATACCGAATGGGGCGAAGAGTTTTATCGCTGAATGGAGATACGAGGCGGTTAGAAAGGGACGATTCTCTGGGTTATTGTGGTCGTAAAAATCACGTGGTTTGGAATATTACTTAATTGGGAGAATGAAAAGTGTATATAAGGCGTAGGCTTTGTATAAATAAATTAACGGGGCGAAAAATGTATATTTAATACGTGCGGTTGTCGAGCGTGAAAAATCAGGTCAAATTTGTTAAAGCTTCATGAATTTACCAGCGAAATTCAACGCCACGTGAGCAGCTCGCCACATAATGTATGCCAATGACTCATTACTTTAACATAAATTATGCGCGGTGCGAAACATTGATTTTTTTTTTCACGAGCGAAATTGCAGATATTGAATTAATTTCTTTTTTTCGATAATTTTTGAATTGATTTCATTAGTAGCTCGTCACTCGAGCCTCAGCGTCATGAATAACCAATGACATTCAAACTAATGAAATTGAATCCTACGCATTATTACTGTATTCAAGTAGATAAAATGATGTATGAACCTATACTACATACTCATTCACAACGATTTCTACGTAAGCGTCAAAAGTAACCCTGGAAAATAAAGCTCCGCAACCACCAAAAAGAAAAAAAAAATTATTCGAACCTACCCACAAAAGCGAACCCGTAAACTCCTCGATTCTCGCCCGCTTTACCAACGCATATATATACCCACCGATCGACCACCGTGATAGACCGCCGCGCGGCGGGCCAAGGTTAATGGGCCATCCTCTCTCTCTCTCCCGTGGATCCTTTTATTTCGCTCTCGCATGCCTACATACCCGCACCCACGCAAGCTCGCGCATTGTCCGCTAATTTCGCCGGGACTTCCGGCCCCCTCGAGAGTCGTCGAATCTCCCGTTGTTGCGCATTTGCATGAAAATGGGGAGTTATCGTTAGGTGGATGAGGAGAGAGAGAGAGTGAGAGGCTTATGGTTGGATTGATAGATTGAAGGTTGGACGGATGGATTTTTAGGTTGATAAGCTGAAGGAGACGGTTGGTAGAATGGATAGACGTTAGGAGCTTAATTCGAGGCGGAAGCGGAGAGTTTATTACGAGGTAATGCCGACAAGGTAATGCGCTTCTTTAGGAGATTGTTTCGGCTTCTGACGCAGTAGATTTTATATATTACTTACGACGTTGTGTGTTACGTTAAATGGAACATGTGTTACGGAAGAGAGACTCACCTGCAACATAAAGAGAATACATGTGTTAATAATTTTTTTAAGATAAGCGTTATGAAGATTCAAACATTAAGAAATAATTTTCGGATAAATGCGGGTTTATCAGATTTAAAAAAAAAAAATTGAATAAAATTACAAGCAAAAACAAAATGTTTTTTTTTCTACCAATCGTTTTATTTATTCATTTAGAACTTTTGTTTATGTATGGGTCATTCCATGTCAGATTTACACTGAAATTTTTTTTAAGATTAAAATATTTTTTTTATGAATCTTCATAAAAATTTTTGATACGTATTTTTTTATTTTTATTTTAACCCCATAATTTTAGATTAAGGGGATGTGCAACCCTAATTTCAATATTTTTTTAAATCAACATTCAAACATTTATTTGGAAAAAGACGGCTGTCAAGCGCTCCGTACACGCAAACACTATATGCAGATTTTTTTCTGGATAATTCTATTCATATTTGCGTGAGTTATGCTCGTTTGAAAAGTAGGTCAATTGTAGATTCCTACTTACCGACAGTACGGTTTTTATTTAATTAAATAAATTCTCATCATTTTTTTGGAAAAAGACGTCTGTCAAGCGCTCCGTACACGCAAACACTATATACAGATTTTTTTCTGGATAATTCTATTGATATTTGCGTGAGTTATGCTCGTTTGAAAAATAACGTCGGTACTCACATCCCCTTAATGAGTTTTCGAAATTTAGGGTTTTATGACAAAGGAGCTTTTTTTGAAACTTTTTCTTTTCAATGAATTCTCATTGGAGGAAATTCGTTTAAGTGGAGTAAAAGTTAGGATTTTTTCTCAATTTTGTAGAAATTTGAACGAAAAATTGTTAAAAATTTTCCAGCTATTAAAATTTTATGAAAAAAGGGAAAAAAGTGATTTTTTAATTATTTAGGTATTTTTTATATTCAACTTTAATAAAAAATGATAATCTATGAAGTTTTAAGAATGTTTTGGTCTGTTTTCGAAAATGGAACTAGGTTTAGTTTAAAAATTATAAACAAATTAAGAGCGCCGCTCGGTAAGTCTGCCACGAACGATATATATCCTTCCTGATTTCTTCTTTGATATATTCTTTGTATTATTATGTAATAAAATACGTTACTATGGGTTCTGAAATTTATTGCAATGAATATCTATTTGATATACTATTTGTGTTATTGCGTAATAAAAGACGTCACTATAGGTTCCCAAATTTATTGCAATGAATATCTTATTTGTGGTCTAACGCTACAATGGAGCGGCGCTCTTAATTTGCTTATAACTTTTTAAGTAAACTTCGTTCCATAAAAAAATGCCCAAATAATTCAAAAACCACTTTTTTCTCATTTTTCATAAAATTTTAATAGCCCAAAAATTTTTAACAAGTTTGCGTTCAAATTTCTGAAAAGTTGAGAAAAAATCCTAACTTTTACTCACTTAAAAGAATTTCCTACAATGAGAATTCATTGAAATGCAAGAGTTTAAAAAGAAGCTCGTTTGTAATAACCCTAAATTTCAAAGAATCATTAATCTGAAATTATGGGGTTAGAATAAAAATAAAAAAATATGTATCAAATATTTTTTTATGAAGATCCATAAAAAAAATGTTGTAATTTAAAAAAAAATGTCAGTGTAAATCTGACATGGAATGACCCGTATATACTAATAAAATATACTAAAGTCATAAATAAGAACTAAACCCCGAAATCCTCTTTTCTACCCAACCTATTGTACTATTCCCAGAACTATACCGTCATCAACCACCTGCAAAACCTGCGCCATCAGACTGCACCTCACCGCGTCATCCTCATGCGTAATCCTCACAGTCTCCTCCTTCTATTCTCCTCCCCGCAAAAACTCATTTCGTGATTTATACCTCCGCAACCTGTCGCGCGCGTCAAAACAAAACGTCGAAAAAAGGCCGCGAGGGTCCCCGCCGGGGACAGTCGTATAGAGAGAAGAAGCGTAGTGTGTTGAAGGTCGGAGAGCGCGCGCGAGGCTTACGTAAGCGCTCGGGCTCGCGCCATTTACATCGCGCTAATTGCAATAACCGGCCGATAGCGCGGATGGCCGAAGGTGATTGCGGAGAACGGACGAGTGATGCGCATGTGTGGAGGTGTGTGTGTATGGAGAGAGGTGAAGAGCGTGTGGGAAATGGTGTGAGAATCTTTGGTGATAAGAGGAGGTTGGAATGTATTCGAGATTAGAAAAAAAAAATTGTTTATGTTGTCTATGTGGATTTTGGTATATTCTGTCAAAAACGCAGTTGGTTATTGATAAATTGTTATTTGGAAAATTTATTCCTAAATTATGATAACAAAAAAATTTAGACTTGACGACTTACTTCCAACGGTATTTTAATATTTATTCTCGTTTAATATTTTTTTTTTTTATAAAAATCTATGGTGCAGTCGGCGAGCTTTCGAAACCAATTAATTTTATAAACATTTTCAAATTGATAAAAAAAATTCACCTTGCGAAACTAATTCCCATTTACATTTCGTACACGCGACAATCCCGCTTCGTGCTAAACGACTACCTTTACCAACTAGCTACAAACTGCAACTTTTCTACATTCGTTCCCGCATCCACAAGCAAAAACCGCAATACGACGTCACATCTATAGATACACCGCACTATCCACACATACAGGCATACACACAGCGATTGGAATCGTCCTCGCGGTCTCCACTCTTCGCCTCTCTTTTTTCCTGCTCCTCCTCCTCCTCCTCCTCTTTTCCGACGGCGTCGTTGCCCGTTTTTTTATGACAATGATAAAAACGCTTATTACAGGTGCGCGACAAGTCGCGTTATTAGCCTATACACGCGGTTAATGCGAAATCGATATAGATAGGAAGTTTCCGCTACACCCAGGTGTATTGCATTGTCGTGAGCGCCGCGTCGCCTTGTCTCTTTTTGCGACACGCGCACGCGCGCGCTTATTATGCGGTCGTCGGTTATAATTGAGGCTGATTTTAAGAAAGTATTACGGGGTATGCGGAAAGTACAGCCAGTGGATCGTGTGGGTATGTATTGAGTATTAGCGGTGAGTAACTAACGCGTATTTTATTAGAGATTTTATAAAAGTATTTATTAAAGATTTAAAAATTTTTAAAGATTGATGGTCATTTCCGTTGTCGAGCGGAATGAAAAGGATTATAGAGATTCAGGTTTGGAAGTGAGTGATAAAACTGACTCGTCAAGGTCTCGATGCAGAAGAATTTTAGACCACCAGCGGGCTGAAATAATATCTCCTCGACTGTATAAATATTTTTAATACTGGTGGCGAGAGAGAGAGTTGATATCTCCATCGTGAAGATTAACAATATGGCGAGGGAGTGGCGCTGCTTCCTGTTTTGATAAATACCCCGCGACAGGCATTAAATTATGTATATCTTTCGATGACTATTTCGGGAGGCGTTGTAATACTTTGGAAAATTTTAGGCTTTGCATTTGGTGTCTTAAACTTCCGTAAGGAGAGCTACGTTATTTATGGGATTAAAAGCACTTTGGAAAGAAGAAACTATACTACAGTCGGAGAAATATTGCTCTAGCCTGTGTTCCTCTAATAGAAACGTTTGAAACATTAAACTACTTGTTGAATGGAAACTTTTTAAAAACAAAGATAAATTTTCTTCATAGAATCATATAACTGCGCTTCCTCACTTCTCTCTATCTCACTAAACGACGTCCGAGAATAAAAATTTCACAAAAAGTCCCTTTTTTCAGCCAGCAACCGTCGTCAACATTCGATCGCAAAGAAAAGGGCAAAACATTCCTCGAAACAGCTCTCGATTATACGGATTCCTCTCCTATCGATAAACCGATTGCAAATGACCAGCAGCTCTTCCTTCCTCCTCCACTTTATTACGCAACGATTACAAGTCATCGTAGAACCCAGTCGCAGCACTTCGCTTCCGCCTCCCATAATTCTCGGGGCGATTTGAACAAAAAAAAGAAAAAGAGGAGGAATGAAAGAAAGTGCTAGCGTGTGCAGGTGACGGCACAGCAACGGCGCGCTCTACGGAGCACGAGATATGATTATCGGGGCGATTTATAAGAGGATTCCCCCGTGTGTATACGGCCTCTCACTCCAAGAGAGAAAGAGAGAGAGAGCATCGGCCGGGAAGCCTCAGCGCGACGCAGCAGCAGCAGCGGCGGCGATCGATAGAGGGACGGACAGCGAGCGTGTGAGTGAGAGCGAGAGCGAGAGAAGCATTTTCCCGGTTGGAAAAGCGTATAGCGGCGGCCAGTTTTTCCTCTTAATAGTGGTTAGGCGAGGACGAACGGGAGAGCGATGAATGGGCGAGGAATGTTTTTGTGGCGACGAAGGAGGGAGCGAGAGAGGTGGAGAGTATGGAAATTATTGATCCGCTCTTTTGAGTCCAGGGTGATTGTACGCGGGTGTTGGTGTAGGTCACGCGTGCAGCGCGCTGGCTTTTCACCCGGCGAGCAAAGTTTTCGAAGCTTCGTCTATATAATCGTTGAGGATAGAGCTCTACGAGATCTTTGGGCATCTTTTTAATAAGGCTGAAGTTTGCTGTCGGTCGAGGAGCTTTTTTTCTCGTTGAGAGAGTGCGTTCACCCTGTGTTCCATTTAGCCGTTGTATTGTGGACTCTATATAGCCAAGGTAGTTTTTCCCTTTTGTAGATAGACGTATAATATATGAATAGTTCCGCACGAGAGAGACAGGGACGCCGGAAAAAAGACGATGTTTCACGGCGTGCGGTACGCGCGGTGTCCTGTGGGAGAAAAGACGCTGCGCGCGCACGTTATCCGATTATATCGCGGTCACGCGTTTTGGAGTTTAAACATTCCCGAGTTGGCCCAGTGTGTATATAGTCTCCCTGGTGCGAGTTATCATGCGAGTTAGAATTAATGCATGCATGAATTTTCCCAAGCACGTGGATATATAGCTTTGATGGGCCTTCCGAGCGAATTAATCGCAAAAAGAGCAGCGAGTACGAAGCGACTGGAAGTGATCGCTCCGTCGCTAAAAGATAATCGTCGCTACTGCCGCGTGTTACTTTAATTGATTGCAAATGAATCTGCGACACAAAGGCTTGTGCACTATACTATTATTATCGTGCCACTTGAATGATAGAGCAGAGCTATATTATACCTGCCCACCATATATATCCAGTTCACCGACCTACACCCGTATTTTCTCGGCTCTATAGTAGGTAATCCCATTGTGCATCTGTGCAAACGTCTAATTACGTATTCCGCCGCGGCAACTTTTGCCGCTGCCGCCGCGCTGACCCATCCGAATCTATACGTCGGCATTACATTATACAGCCGTTTATGTACATCTCAAAGAGAGAGAGAGAGAGAAAGAGAGAGAGAGAGAGAGAGGCCCTCTCAATTGATCAAGGCAACTGCTCGATTCATTAACGTAATTATTCCATCGTCTTCGGGCTCGTCATTATCCAGTCCGTCCGCCGTTCAACTTACGGATTGACTGATCGTAGCGAAAAGTCGAGGGATCCTTGACGCAGAGGATTCGCGTTGATTCGCACGTTGAAGAGGGGACCAATCGCGAGAGTGTTGTCGGATGAAAAGGGTGGACGATAAAACGGTTTATTGGTTGTAAAGTCGGCGCAGTAACCTACCCGTACGGGGTTTAAACTTTGCGTTTTACGCAAACGTCGGTAGGGGCTGTGTGGGTATGTATGTATATATTGCATAAAGTTGTTAGGACAAGCGTAAAGATTATGACTCGCGAGAACGGTTGCCGTGAGAATTGGGAGATTGAACTTTTTGCAATATTAAATGGTTTATTGTTTGCATGCGTATATATACTGATATTTAAATTAGTGCACAACTAACATGAAGTATCTTGGTATATTCGGTAATGTAGAAAGTTTAAAAATATTTATAAATGATGATTGTTATTCGTACGTCGTCGAAGAATTTTTTTTACGTCACCTATATCAGGGACATAGCCTGCGGAGCGAATACCTCATCAAGGAGCAAAAAATTATACCCTTCGTGAAAATCAGACGAACCTTCGGCATCTATTAAAATCTTTTCAAACTACATATTCCCGCAAAAAGTCTGAAACCATTTACGCATTTATTCGTCAAAGTTTTTCTTTTTATTTTTTCTTTTTCAACTATAAGTATTGCAGTCATATTTCTTGAACATTCTTACATCAGCTTGCACAATACTCTTTTCATAATTTACATAACCACACCGCACACATCACCGAACTGTTTACAAACGACCGAACGTCGAGCAACAAAGCTGTACGCATATATACCTTATATGCACACGCTGCTCCACGTAATCACCTGCACTACCACATACCGCGTACGTCGATAACAGCGACACGTGTAGTGCCACATCCATACTCTTTTTCTCCCTACGCAAACGCAGTTTATATACCTCCCCACTATACCTACACGCTGTCCGTTTACCGGCCTTAACGAAATTCCCCGGCTTCGTATAGTTAGCGTGCAGCACACATACACACACTATGCCCAAGCGTCTCTCTCTCTCCTCTCTCTTTCTCTCTGCCTCGATTCTGCAAGAATTAAAGTCGCCGCCCTCTAACGAACTGCGCAGTTGAGGCGGCGTTTCGTGGTGCGATTGGATTTCGTATACACATAAGAGAGAAAGAGATGCGCTCAAGGAGAGTTCGTTAATGCTCTTTACGAGCTGGTGCATTTGGCTGGTGTGATAGCATTGGCGAAAGCTGTTTAGTTGGAGCGCGCGTGTGTCTGTGTGTGTGGTTTATTCTCGTTAATTGTATCAGAGCGATGAAAAGTTCAAGGGTAAATTGCATTACTGTTGTTGAGTGTGTCTTTGTTGCAGAACTGAAGTTGAGTGGCTGAAATGCTAAGTAGACGAAAAATAATCAAAATACTGCACGCAGATTGTGATATTAGCTTTGAAATTAATGCAGCATATCGCTGAATTTCAGTGTAACGGAATATCTACACTTCAACTTCGAAATCTATAATTTCCGCAATTTTTTAATTTTCGCAATTGCGCGCGCGATTGACAGAGTAATCCTGATTATCGGTTGGAGAATAATATAATAGTTTATACTAATTTTTTGCGCTTTCCTAGAGAGATTTACGTAATTTTCGAGCGATTCCTAACTTTCAATTATTATTCGTTTGAATAGTTCATTATCCATTACAAAAGCCATTCTTGTGGACTTAAGTGGACTATTAGATTTAAATTTTACCTCTCAAATTGCAATATAGCCTACGTATAGCTATGAGGATTGAATTTTTCTGGGCTTCGCGTACTGCGACTTTATTAAGGAAAAAGGTGTGGCATTCGAGCAATATTTTGTGACTTATCAAAGAGATAAAATAAAAAGTTTGAACAAGGATTAATCTTCCCATTTCTCAGGAACAAATTACAAAAAAAAAATGTAACAATATCATAAACCTGTCATAACTTGAATAACAACAGGAAACAGAACATTGCGATACAGCGTAAAAACAATAATAACTCACTCTCCACCTACCAACAACCCGTGTAATATTCACAAATTACAACATATCAGCTCGAGTTTACTGTTTCAATCCGCATCGACCGCTAAACACACACACGCACACAATCCCGTATACTAATAACATAATTGATCTCGCACGCACGATGAATAATTCAAGCAGTTTACAGACCTGCTTAATTATACATATATAATTACAAACCCTGTACCAGCAGCTTACCCACTCGTCATTTCCTATACCTCTACCAAAAAGATAACAAAAAAAAAGAAAAAGAAAGAACGTACGCAGAAAAGCGCGAGCATTTGGAATGCTGAGAGCGAGTTTTGACGAATTAGGGCCTCGTAAATTACGTAAAAGAATTCCCCAGCCCCCGATGGCCTAATGCAATTTCGCGCGGGTTGCGCGATGCTTTACAATGCGTGCCGACTTTTTTTTCTCTCTGCTACATATACGCAGTGGTGGAGAGTATAGCCTCACTCCGGCTGATTACACGTTGCGCGCAGCCACCGCGCGTATGTACTTTATTCGGCGCGCGGGCGGATTATCTCGAGAGTTCGATGTTGTTGTTATTATTGAATTCGGGCGCGTCGCGAATTTACTGTTCCTGCGCTTTTCGCCGCTGTGTTCGGTACCGAATTAAATTGATGGTGAAAAAAGTGCGGGTATGGGTGAAATGCGATGTTTGTTTTTCGTTGGAAAGTATATGACGAGGAGAAGTGAATAAATACTGGAATGAATCGGGTTTCTCGTGTGTAACCGTTTATTTTAAATTAAATTTATTATTTTTCATTAATCGAATAATTCGCTTATAGCATTGGATTTTCAATGATATACATACCATACCAGTTTATATTAATATTAATCGAAAAGCCAACTGTGAACATGAATTGATCACCTGAAATTTTTATCGATTATTTACGAAATGAACATGAAAAGCTCATGAGTATGTTGTTTTTGAGAATTGAGTTCAATTTCTAAGTAACAAAAAATAATACGTCCCAAGTCACGCAGTACTGACCGATTTTAGCCAACACACCTGTCTCGAGTTGTGACACAACCACCTCGTCGCTAAACAGTTCGTACATTTACGCCTAAACCCAAACAAGATTCGCATGCCGCGAGTTTTTCAACTGCACTCGCGCAAACACCCGACCAGAATCAATCCTGCAGGCGTGCGTAACAACGCCTTACGCAACAATTCAATCCGCTCCGAACAAGGAAGTATCAACACACACACACATACTGCATTTCCCTTACTCTTCAATCGCCCGTGCGCGCTCAGACCAAAATCGCGCTTTTTTCTTTCGTTCGCGAAAAAAAGCGCGCGCGCACGCAATCGTCGATAAATAATTTATTGCTCGATTGGCAAACCGCGCGAATAACAAAGTCTCGCGGCGGTGGATTTATTATACGCACGCGGAATATATCTGGAGGAGATACTATGCGCCGTTGCGACACAGCAGGAGAGCGGCCGGAAACCGCGCTAAACAATTTCCTCCGCGTTCGAGTTTTTTTTTTGCAACGATCGCTTTTCGTAACGTACCCACGCGGCGCGGCTTTTCGTGCGAACTTGACATTTTCCGCGAGCGGTTGCTTTTTTCTTTAATTGTGGTAGTTAAGTTAATTTCCGTTAGGGGGAGAGCGACTCGCGCGAATAATTAGAGTTGATGCATGATTGAGAGGCGGCGGCGCGAACGAATTACAGGAATTAATTCTTGAGTGGTTCTTTGCGTTAATGTGGACGGTTAGTCGTTGACAATAAGCAGAGGTGATTAAGTAAATGGTATACTATACTGCTGTTTGGTACTATTTTTGGATGATCGATAGTTCGATGTCGTGTGGGGTAGACGGCGCTGTCTGAATGTGAAATGGTGAAAAAATCATTATTCAGTACACGGAGAGAAAAATTTCAGTAAAAATTACAAAAAGTTCCGCAATTTTTACTGAACTTTTCGGTACTGTGGTAACAGACTGCCAAAATGAGCGGATTTACTTGATTTTCTATACTTTTTATAGAATTTTCAGTAAAAATTACCGAACTGTTCAGTAACTTTTAAGAGAAGGTTTGGAAGTTTTCGTTGGCGTAACGCGCGGTGGCGCTGTTGACTGTTGTGCGCATGCGCGTTCTTGAATTTCAGCGAGAATTACCGTGCACAACCGGTAGATGGCGAATATTGAAACTCGCAAGTGACCACGACTTTCCTCAGTTAGTATATAAGTCCGCTGAGTTTCTAAAGTTCATATGTAAGCGTTTGCGTATTGCGAAATGTAAGGCATTAATTAGGTTATGTGTAGTATAGTAGTTAGATATGTTTAGGACTTTAGATATAAAAATTTCCTATGTAAAAGCGGCGTGCATATTTACATCTTATCTTACACCACAAGGAAAGCAACACTGGATCCCCAACTATTAAAATGGCAATAAGTGCGATTAATATAAATTATTCCCATAAATAGATACATTTTTTAATTACCATATTCGCCATATTCTATAAAATTTATAACTCAAAAAAGAGTAAAAATTACGGAACGGTTCAGTAAAAAGTAAGTGCTTAGAAAAATTACCGAACTGTTCTGTAAAATTTACAAAAATGTCAGTCTGTTACCGTAATACCGTGAAGTTCGGTAAAAATTATCGAACTTTTTGTAATTTTTACTGAAAATTTTCTCTCCGTGTAGTTAAAAGTCGCGCGCTTCCGAAATAGTTGAGCATCCACCATTTTAGAACTAGCGAACTGATAAATAGTGATTTTTTCATTATTTTAGATTTAGAGAATGGGGAGGTGGTATTGTGATGCATGCATTTATATTAAGCTTTTTGTGAATTATTTTACTTTTTAGTTAATACACAACACATTACAAAGCAATAGCAAATTATGACAACCACTTTTTGTTCTTAAGATAGCGTATCTGCTATATATTATGACTACGTAACTGACATTTTTTAAAATAACCGTTTTAAATACAATAATTTTTAACATTACCAGGAATGCCGTTTCCAAATCATATTTTTAAAGTAAAAAATCTTTATCCACTGGGAGAACTCATTTTTCCATAAAAAAAAAGGTATCAATAAAGAAAACACGTATCGAACTCCGTATTTTAAATTTAATAAACGAGAAACTCGTAAAAAATTCTGCAAAAGATATCCCGGGTAATTTAAAACCAGGCTGGCAACAACAACAGAGCTGTATCGACCCGCAAGCGCGCGTTACCCGTATATACGTAAACGTCCGAAACAAAGGGTTTGTCTAAAAAATTGCCGGGCAAAAAAAGGGAACGCGCGCGCGTGGCGTTGGGAAATAATACGAAAAAGGGGGGGGAGAAAAAGAAAAAATAAAAGTTATATGGATCCCAGAAGGCGAGGGTGGAACTGACACGTGGAAACAAAAAACTTTGAATACGATTACGTGGAGACCAAGGGAAAAAGAAAAAAAAGACGTAGTCGCCGTGGCGAGGATTGACAAATTTCTCGGAAGTGAGAGACGGAAGCTCCGTGTTGCCGTTTACGGCGGAATACGTAAAGTTCGGGTGCTATCAAGAGCCGGAAGAATAGAAAGGAAAAGTTGGACATAAAAAGTTTTAATCGTAAGTAAAAATAAATTGTGGGATGGTGAGATACGAAGCGGTGGTGGCCATTGACCTGTAGTTGTTAATGGTTATAGCGTTTTATTGAAAGGCAGAGTAAATAAAACTAAAAGTAGAGAGCGTCGAACGGGAAAGAACTAAAAAAAAAATCGCGAATTAATTAAAAGTAAGTTTAAAGAAGTACAAAATAAAAGGAAGGAACTATACGGAAATCTGTAATTCATGAACGAAGCAAAGTGAAACCCCGAGCGAACAACACAACGCCGTAAGTATAAACAGATACAAGGATGAGGCACAATAACGTATATATAAGCCCGTAATAACGGCGGGTAATCCACGCAGTTCCGGAGAATAGAATTGGGTTAGAAGAATGCAGAGGGCCGTGGTAGGGAAAAGTTTCGCGGGAGTGGAGGGAGAGCGGAGAGGGAAGACGGAAACTTAGCCCTAGATTTACTAACCGTAAAGGAGGATAAAAGAATGAGAACATAACTGCGGAGGAGTTATGAATTGTAGTCGGGGCCCCGAGTTAGGCCGTAAACCACTTACTTTTGCAGTAAAAAATGAAAATTTTCGGAGAGTAGGAGACGATGGAAGAGGCGGTCGTGGTGTAGGTAAGTGGTGATTTTACAAAAAAAAAAATAATAATAGAAGTGGATTATGGAGTGAATACGTGGGGTTGTGGGAGAGAGTTTAATATTTATAGTTAAATAATTATAAAAAAATCTTGTCGATTGCAAATTAAACCTGAGAATATTTTAGTAATAAAATTTGAATAAACAAGTAGAAAAATATTTAATTATATACCATCATCGTTCAATTTTAGGTTTTTTGTAAACGTGCATAGGACAAGTATATATTGCATTAAAGTATAATTTCAAAATTCTCATATGGTCAAACAGCAGAATCATTAATTTTATTGCCACATTTAGTGCTACCGTTATTTTATATAATTTTGCAATGCTACCCAACTGGTTTTTCATGGAAGAAAGCCGGTAGAATTAAAATGACCAGAAATGAAATAAGTAATTTTTCTCTAACAATAAGTACAAAATAATATCCTTCTATCCGAGTTGTTACATAACCTCACCAACAACAACACATTATCCAGCACCTCTCAACCAAACTCTTACCTCCCACACAGCCCACTCATCCCAGACACAACACAACGCAGCGCCGGCCGGTTCAAGGACCTCTAACACGGTCGATCTCCCTCGCCCATCGAACGAACGAAAGGAGAGAGACAGACAGAGAGAGAGAGAGGGAAAAAGCGCCGATCAAACGTCACTAGCAATGATCCGGCGTGGGCCGATTCAACTTGACCGTGTTGTGCAGTCTCAGGTGCAGCGCGCCGGATTTTCCGCGCCCGGAACACAATGCAGCGGATCGCCGCGCGTGTGTATCTATATGTATGTATGTGTATGTATAGAGAAATAGACATACACAACGTAACGGGAAGCGCTCGTGGGAACGGCGAGCGCGGCACGTTTCTGCAAGCGCGCGGGCACGTTTCGGTTCGCGATTTTTTTTTTCAGGTGGGTGGGTAGGTGATGAGATGGGTGATGTGTGGTTGCGGGGTGGTTTGGTTATGGGAGAGAGTTTTACGTGATTTGTTGAATGGAGATGGGGGGAGATTTTAATAGGTGGTAGAGTGGTGGAGATTAGATACGAGTTTTAAACAATTTAATTTAAGAGATATAATTTTTCATCGAATGACGAATTTTTGAAGGTCTATTAGTATCACGTGATCAGTGATGATAATCTTTTATGATTTAATTGAATAATAAATTCACTGGTGTACAATATGTAATTAGCTTAATTAATGTAAAAGCCAATTCATTATAGAATATCATATCAGAAATATTGGGTTTCTTTCGATGATAAATTATAGAGACCGTCAAGAATTATTTTTAAACGCAATATAAAAAATTTGAAATATTCTCTAATTATATTTAGGATGTATAATGAGGAAAATTAGTTACAGTAAGCTTGTAGTCAATGATGTATAGAAGACCTAGAGCCCTAGATGTCGAATGCACGTAACCTTAATGAAGTCAGTGTAACACTGTACCACTGACTGCATATATATCACTGTGCAATTTAACTTACTTGTGCGGTTAAATAGCAGCATACATACGCATTAATTATAATTTTTTCAATTAATTTTTAAAGCAGATTCTATTATTTCGTGTGGTACTAATATTCTTTTTATAAAATTAGTTCATCATTTAAAGTTATTAACTCACAGTTAGTATAGTTTATAAATAAGTGGACCACAGCCTTTTTGCCAGATACATACCTGAAACAAACAAAAAAAAAACGAGACGATTAATTAACTTTGACAAACACAAGTTACAGCTATAAATGAGAAGTACGCACATGCGCTAAATAAACTTTAAATTGCATCAGCCTTGACAGAAATTTTCGCGGTTTTATATACACGGTTTCGTGTATTCCAGCTAACCTTACAAATTAAAACAATTGAATTATCCCTCGTAAAACTTCATAGCTGTTTCAAATGCAATTTTATTCCCCCAGTAGCACGTTCAAACCGACATCATACAAATAACGAAATAACGACAATTCTTCAGAAAAATTCTTCAAATATTTTTCATATTAAATTCCCAAACATGCGAACCCTCCCACCAATCGCGTCCACCTCCCACCCGCTATTTATTTTTAGCAAAAAGAACTCGCTGGATATCGAACGTCGTACATCAGCTCGTGACATTTTCGCGTAGAAACACGCCGCTCGAATTCTCTCTCTCTCTCTCTCTCTCTCTCTCTCTCTCTCTCTCTCTCTCTCTCTCTCTCTCTCTCTCTCTCTCTCTCTCTCCCTCGTACCTGTTTTGTTGTCCTCGGGACGGAAATCGATTATATGCCCAGTACTGCAGTACGATAATTCAATCGGGCCAGACTAGTGTATAACGGTGCCCTCGGCTACTTTCTCAGGCCGAAATCGCCGCTACGTGAGCGCACGGGCAGGGAGGGAGAGAGATAAGTTGCTTGCGGATTAGAAGATAGTGGCGGTACAAGTATATATAGAAAGTGGTGGCATTGAATTAATTATGGTTTTAGAGGATGGATTACAAGATTTTTTTTTGTTTGGATGTATATTGTATCGTTTGAGGAAAAAATACTTGGGAAGATCCAAGCTTCGAGCGTTCAATTAAAGGTTCATCGTAGAAACGTATAATTTGACGAATGAAAATAGAGGAAACAAATCTGCTAAATGGAATCAAGTTTTATGGCGTTATAAGTGGAAGAGTGGCCTCTTATCCAATTTTCTATAGCATGTTTTAATTCTTAATGTATCAATCCGCATGGATGTGAATGGTTTTTGCAGTGCAACAAGTAGTATTTCTGATGATAGCTTTGTAAATTGATGCCAATTACAAGCTTTAAGTTATAAGGAAGCTCATCAGTTAAGTCAATAAATAAATTAATTCTTGTTTTTAGTAGACAAATTTCACAAAATATTTATCGTTACTTATTTTTAGGTGGGTAAGAGAAATTTAAGCTATACCTATTTCAGGACTAATTTGTACAACCAATTTATTTAGCTGTACATTGTAGGTACTTGGATTCGCATCTCTGCATACGATCGTATTGTTTCTCCATTATTCAAAAGATTATGAATATTCTAGTAGAACATTTGAAATAATCAATACTCGACAATATCAGCCAGGAAAGAAGGGCAACTTTAAAATTCAATGAAATGCCATTTGATGGAGAGATTACAGCACGAAATGGCAAGCATGAAAAGAGAATACAAAAAAGGAACCTAATCATGATCTTTTATAGTTGGAGTAAGTAGTTCAAACAAAATGATTTATTTCATATCATACCAAAATAGAATTCAGTTCTTGACATTCACGAAGATTTTTAACAATTGCAAACATTAGATTAGCGCCAAATTTCTGTTTACACTGGCAAAATCACTTAACTCCATCAAACAGTCATAAATATGTCTTAATTCATCATTCCACCTCATCCAAATCTCATAATCGACTAAAAATCCAAACAACTCTGACCTCCCCTACTCTATCACCCTCACTGCCGCAATATAACGATCGTCTTCGCTTCTCGGAACCATCATAATGCGATCTCGGCCTATACATCTGCGGAATTCGAGCCTCCTGCGTCTTCTCTCTAGGAAGTCTTCTCTTCCTCTCCTTCTCACTCCTTCCCCGGAGATAACCCCGCCAGGGAATTGGATTAAACGGCGCGGCGGGCGCGCGATCGTCTGCCGTCTTAATTGCATTCATCATCGAAAGTATTGTGTGTGTGTGTGTGTGTGTGTGTGTGAGACAGTATTTCGCCTTGCGGAGGTCGAAGCTCTCATTCTGGAGGACCGAAATATCCTCCCACTCTCTCTCTCTATCCTGCAGGCTATTGATCGAGGCGAGGAGGGGACGATCTATTATGAAACGTCAGGGACGTTTCGCGTTTTTATAAATGGGAGAAGCTTTTTTTTCGCGCGGGACGAGGGTTGGGGATCGTGGAGGAGGAGAAGTGAGTGATGGGTTGCGTGATGGATGGGGGAGTTTGATGAGAAATTGGGTTTATTATTAAATTAAAGGATGGGTGTTGCTGAGGGATTGCTGAATTGTTTAATTATACTTAAATCGCGTTTCTTTATGAATACTTTATAATAATGGTTAGATCTGATGTTCACATAGTTAGTTAGAGATACAAACATTTTTTAAAGCTGTTATGATTTGGAGGTTATATTCATTTTTTAATATATTTAGCGTTTTATAGCATGAATGAGCATCGAAATAAACATTTTAATGTAGTTATTTATTTGTGAAAAATTATTTCGTTGCGTTCCAACGATGGAAACCTTAGACCATAATAATAGCAATTGCGTTTGACAATAAAACTTGTATGACTAATTTTTAAGACTCAAAAAATTTATTTAAGAAATGATAAAACAGATTCAGTTCTAAAATATTGCTATAAAAGCATGACTTAACAGATCACTATCTCTTCAAATGTAGTTATTCGTCTAACTTTATTTCTACCTGCTTCTCAGAACAACCTTATAGATCTCCTAATGAACCTTCCAATGCGTTGTAATTATACAAAATCACACCCGTACTTCACAGCACCAACGCATCTCCCTCCATCCACGTAATTAATAACGGTAGCCAGAAGAGTCCTCGAGACAACACACGCAATATGCAAATGTATAGTTTCTCTCCCTCCCTCCCTCCCTCTTTCTCTCTCCTGGAAACGGCGCGCACAATCACGATAACATTACGGCGAGTCCTTTGTGGACTAAGGCTACACTGCTATGCCGAGAGATGTGTTTCGACGCGTGTTTCGTAGGAATTCGAGAGAAGGACGGCCTGGTGGTAGTTAGTACAGCAGTAGCAGCAGCGAGTCTTCGTGGTAGTTCTGCGCGCCGCCGTCGCTTTTGTCGGCCGGACCCAAGGTCTCTTTGATTAGTTTCAATGCCGCAGTTTGCCCGGAGAAGAAGAAGATGAGGAAGGGGAGAAGGCGAAGGAGGAGGAGGAAGAAGTTTAGGGAGAGGAAGGATGAGTTGTCTGGTGTATTGTGTGGAGTTGAGGGAGAGAAGGGGGCAGGAGAATAGTGCACAAGGGAGAGATGACGAAAGAATTGGTTTAGTGGGAATGGTGAATTAAAAGTTGGGTAGGGTGGAGGACGTGTAATGTATTGTAAGAGATAAATTGTTATATTTATAGTTTGGAAGATGAAGTGCTTGCAAAGTTTGAAGAATTTTTACACGAGAGATGAAAATATGAAATTCCGTTTCTGGCGTTACGAGAGAAATAGCGGAGGTATTCGTGCAATGCAATAAAAGCGCGTTCGATGACACAATTTCAAATCCTACATAATAAAGTTCAGATTTCAGTCTGCAAATATACATTCGCTGGGGTGCAATCTCGGATAATATCGAGCCATTACTGCATGGGTGTATACTACTCCTACGATAGATAAGATAATCAATGCAAAATCGCACGAGGTCATTTGTAATTGATAAAATACATTCTCTTTCTGCACGAGAAGCCATATAAGAATGATACAAAGCAATAAGCATGTATTACTATTGATTTAACAGTTGAAAAATAACTTTCATATCCGTTAAAATCATCAATGGCATTCAAATATAAATCAGAAATATCTTCTCTCTTCTACATCGAAAGAAATTTTTTATCCTCAGTAATTTAATCGAAAGCCTTCACTCGTGCAGCCCCCACTCTATCGCGCCAAATTCAATATTTGCAATCCATTGACACCCCACTCAAGAGATTAAATCCGACGCGCGCGATACCTTATCTCGCACCTAAAAATGTATATAAAAAAAACTATTAAACTCGCCGCGATCAAGAATCTATCCGAGCTCCATTAACGGTAAATTAATCCTCGCGTCGCAGATTTACCAGCCTACAAACTTCAGATAATGCGAATTTGAGTGTCTTTCTCTCTCTTATCGCCTTCGCACAATGGCTCTGCGGTGACTGAAATCGATCCTCGTATCACATGCGTAAGTGCAATAAAAGTGCATTCGCTTACCTTTCTCTCTCTCTCTCTCTCTCCCCCCTCTCTCTCACACACACACACACACACACACAAAATTGCGTTTAACCGACAGGGAAATAAGGCCTCGGTTGTGTATTTGTGTGCGTGACAAAGACGTCTCGTTATCGAATTCGTTAGGAATTAACGGCCAGAGTCAGCAGCAGCGGCGCGCGGGCGTGATGAAATTGCGTTACGAGGGGAATTTACGATTTTTACCGGGCCGTAAGTTGATAAAGGTGAAACTACGGTTTACGAGAAAATCGTATTACGCGCTTGTAAAAAGATAACGATATTTTTCACTCTGCAACATTTTTTTCATCCATTTTGCAAAAGAATGCGGGTGGATTTTCATAGAGATTCAAAATCACAGAGGCATTATTTCGCGCGTTATACTTCTTCGTCGACCATAACCAGACACGGCCGGCCCGTCTGACTCTCTCCGTATAATTTGAATATCATAAAATTTAAACGCGAAACTTCGAGCTCGAATGCTTCCTCCCTCCACCCACATTTGATAGAATGACAGGGCTTCGGCGGCTGTATCGAGGAAACTTTGGAACTCCGCTAAATTCCACATAAATCTCCAAGTGAATGTTTCGCATAAAGTCTCGTCTATATATATATGCGATTGATAAAAAATTCAAACTTTGTAGTTCGAAATCTATTATGATCGATAATGGCGACGAGAGCATGAATTTGATATAAGTTGGGGAATGCGTTGGGTAGTTATTTCATGCCGTGGTTGATAAATCAGTGAGCGAAGTGAATAATTGTGTCGGAAAGTTATTGTGATGTACTATATATATAGTTACGAGAGAAATCACGTATACACAATAACGAAATTACGGAAAGTAAAAATGGAATTACGAAGTTTCCAATCAGGCAATGAAAGCGGCAGTCTCTGAATGCTCGATATCTTATTTCAATACCCTCATCAATCATACTTTATTAGCTCCATTCATTGGGCATTGACGTCACGTGCTCTACATTGTTTCACATATTGGTATAATTTCGAGTCACATTTCTCACATTTCTGCGCAATTAGCAAAGTAATAACCCAATCATAATAACTACTCGCGTCGAGACCAAAATTCGCGAAATAAATTTTTAAACGCTCTAATGACACTCATAAGCAATCCGCAATAGACACGTAGATTGCTAAAAAGCTACCTATATAATTGCCAAACAATCCAGCAATTTCAGAAAATTTTTCCATTACCCAACAATCCAAAGCATCGGCTCGGGCAGCCTTTCCCAACTCACCTCTCCCTCCCCCTCCCGGCGGAATCATTCACTAAACGCTATATTCTGTACACAACTAGCGCGCGGCGACTGACTGCGCGGATTTCCCATAAATGGCCGAGTCGCCGTCGTCGCCGTATAAGCTCGCGAGTACGCGCACTCAAGACACGGGCGCGGAATGCGATTGCGCGCGCGCTTTTTCCCGGGATTTTCTTGCGCGGCCGCGGCGCGCATTTTAATCGGCCGATTATATGCCCCCGAGCGTAAAAAGGGCGAGGTGCGCTGAGTGCTGGTGGTGGTAGTTGTAGTTTTCGCCGAGGATGTTGTGGGGGGAGCGGATTGAGTGGTTCGGATGGTTAAGTTGGGAGGAAAAGTGGAACTTTGTATATAAGCGTAGAGAGTTTTGTATAGGAAAAGGGAGATTTAATAAAATACTTAAAGTCGAGGCGGTTGAATGAAAATTTTTTTATTACAAACGGAACATCCTCTTGTTTCTGGAGTTTAATTGATTGAATCTTGATATGTTTTTGGGTTATATACGATGTGTTTTATAATTTTCTAATAAATTTAAATGTATGCCGTTTCGTATGTACCGAAAATTCAACGTTTAATTTATCTAAAGTAATTTTGTAAAGTAATCGCGTTATACATAAACGAGCGCCTGAAACGTGAAACCTGATTAAATGTACCATGATTAGCTGCGTGTATAGAAATACGAAAATATACGTAACGTTAATTAACTTTAAATTGGAATGTAAAGATGAAATATCAAAGCTTTTTAGATACTGAGATATAATTAAAATGTTTAATCAAACATATTTTTCTTTTCTTCTATTATGTATCAACCACTTAAAAACGTTAAAAAAAATTGCACATACAGCATTACATACATAACCACCGACCAGAAGCGATATATTATGAGTGCACTTAAATTTAACTAACGGAATAAAAATTCGTTCACGTGTGTCAATTCCCTTTTAACTGTAATAGCTATGAAAGCAATAACAATTGTATGGAAAAATGGATTCGATGATTTCATGTATACATAAGGAATTAGTTATATAGGGCGATAAATTATCGCTATAGGTGTAACAAAGTTTATCCAGAGCACAAAATCGATTTGTGATATCGATAAGCAGCAGCTCTCCAGTAGTGTAACTTTACAGATAACTCGTAAAAATTGGGCTATTAAGATAACCGTTCTGCGCGCTCGAAAAATATCTTCGTCGTAATTTTTTACTCGATAGCCGGCATTTTTCCAGATTACTTCCCCATCGAATAATTAAATTACCCTATGAAACCTAAAACGGACCATAAACCTGCACGAGAAAACTTTTCGAAAAAGCTTTTTCCACGGTCACGATGACACTCGAGAAAAATTTTACTTTGTCAACTCTCGAAGCTTCCTGCTGTACACACACACACACACACACACACACACACACACACACACACACACACACACACACACACACACACACACACACACACACATACGCGCGTGGACGGGCATGAAAAAAGTATGCACTCGGAATAAGAATGAACGAGGAATCAAAGAGGGCCGTGTCGAGTCGCAGGAATAAAGAAAATAGAAAGAAAGGAGAAAGAGGCCATCGATTCGAGATTCCGTGATTACAACGCGAGCGCAAGAGAGGGAGAACTTAGGGAGGTACACGCGAAATATCGAGGTCGTGCGTCTCTCGAAATCGATTGTCGAGTGCTATTCTCGTATTTCAAAAGGCTCGCCGCCACTGCCGCCGATGTAAGTATCTCCCCGTGTGGTTCTGCTAATGACATTAAAATTTTCTGCTCTCCGGCTTATCGCGTGCTGCGATCGTCGTGTCTCTCTCTGTGCTCGCGGTATATTTGTGCGTGATTATCAATTTACTAGAAGTTAATTATGTTACGTGAACGGTATGTCCCCTATTTTAAATAGGCTGTTTCGTGATGTAATAATGTATGAAACAAATTACAAGAACCGTTCTTCCTACACTTCGATTTTTCAAACGAAATATAAGTAATAATATTCTTCAGACTTCGCGGAATTCGCCTTATCTCTCGCAATTATTATTCGAATACCTTGATAAGCGGACGACCGTACAAACCAGATTATATTTGAGCTGGCGAGATTAATACCAACAACTTTTATTATCCGGTATTAAAACCCATCATCATCGCCAGCCAGTCCTTCGCTCGCAATCACGCCTCTAATGACATTACGAACCGCCTCGTCACACCTACCGCGAATCAAAAGCACGGCGACGTCGGCCAATTAATACCTATACATACATACACCATTGAAAAGTCACAGCGCGATAAAGGGTTATACACACTGCGAGTACGATCGATATTCCTGGCGCGTCGTTATACGCGCGCGAGCGGCAGGTGACGTCATCAGGGCGACGAAAGAAAGAAACCGCGGAGGTCGCCGTGTGTACAGCTGCTGTGTCATTGATATAATAGCTGCACGCGCGCACCGGCATAATCCGTCGAGGTGACACTCTGACTCATTGTGTAGCGGTTCACGATGATGATGATGATGATTACGGATGAAGTTCGGTATCTTTGATACGCGTTGTTTATCCGTTGAGATTTTGAAGAAAGACATCGCAGAAATTGAATCACGTTAGAACGCGTACAGCAGATTTTACGAGGAGCATCGGCGGATGTTTAGTGCACGCGCTGCTGCAATAACTCGTGAGTCGATAAATTTTTCTCTCTTTCTCCCTGTGCGAGTGTCCGTCGCTGCAGCGCGGTGATGATTTTTTACGGCGGTTTAAATCTGTTACGGCTGATGATGACGACGATTGTATTCGTACGGCGTCTTTTGTTCTCTTATCGCGCACGCGCAAGTCTGTCGGGCTCTTCGAGCGCGTGAATTGGAGTCGTAATGGATAAGCAAAGAGTCTGTGTGCGTGTATGTATAATGTATATATAGAGGTCGCGGCAATTAATATTATTAAACGGGGGGATTAGGATCAGCCGCGTAACAGCGCACCTGTTGTTGCTAATTAGCGGTTGTTCATTATCTGGGGTATTGTAACAGTTGTAAATATTACGCAGGGTTCATCGAATTTCTTTTTTATATTCTTCATCTGGATAGGAGTCAAAAGTATATATAATTATCAAATGAGTTTTTAAGAAACGAAAAAACTAACGCTTTTCAAATTCGAATCCCTTCACTTAACCGAACGTACGTATATAATACCGTGTTCACCTGAGAAAATCGATTACCAAAGAATGTCCAAGTTCACCTCCTCCGCACCTCCACACACATTACAAAACTCTCTCGGGCGCGATCGGGGAAAAAATCTCCCAGTTCAATTACGTAACCGAGGCGGCTCACACCGAGGCAACGGAAAAACATTAACCACCACCGCACATGCGCGCTTTTCCTTTTCCAGCTCGTTAGCTCTCGGACAAAACAACAATGCTTCACGCGCGAAATTCAAAAGAGCCGCGCGAACGCGCAGGTGAAAGCTAGGGTATATCGATTTCCATTCCAAGGTCAGTGTATATGCACGCGAGGGAAAGAGACGGAGTGGTTAAAAAATGCGTCGTCGTCGGTTGATTCATTTTTACGGGTTCGATGACTCGCGCGTGTTAGTGCGTGTTACAGTTTTGCTGGTTGGGGAGGGATGTATGTAAGGTAGAACTTGATTTACACTGGGGATTTTCACTGGGAGGTTAAGCTGTGATTTACGGCAAAACTTCGATAAACCGGATTTTTTTCAGCGTGTATACTCTTGATGCATTTTTGATTAGGAATATAACTAATGCGAGCGATGATGGATGATTGGGGCCGCGGTATGTCGTAAACAGCAATTATTAGGTCATAACAAGCCGCGTAAACAATTTTCTCGAATGTGTACTATAAATTCAGCGCAAGTGGGAACAACTAGGCCGCAGTGGTTTCAGACAAGTGGTGGTAATTAGAAGACGCAGTATTTAGCACAAGGTGCTAGACGTTGCCGCGCGCGCGGAAGACTGACGGTTTGCCCGTAAAGTCGCTCGTTGTCAGAAAATTTAGAAAGTTTTTTTTTCAAGGATGATTGGTTGATTGATGTATACTTGCTGTTTTTGACTGAGATTTATTTGCAAACGTTAATTTGAAAATTCTCATAGAAATATTTTTCTGTCTTTAATGTGTACTTGACAGAGGATCAGCTTATTCTGATAAGAATAATATATTTATATATATTTCACTGCACTGAGAAAAAAGTTTAGTAAAAATTATTCACAATTTTGTAAAAATTACTATACTTTCTGGGAAAGACACCACAAACCGTAAAAACTCAAAAAATGACCGTACTTTATAAAAAATTTTGCTAGAAAAATAGGAAAATTTACTATAAGTACTGTAAAGTTTACTGCAAAGTATGGTAATTTTTTGAGGTTTTTTTTACAGTTTGTGGTAGCTTTATCAGACAGTATAGTAATTTTTACCAATTTTTTCTCAGTGTGTATGCATTAAGAGAACATTTATCTCCCGGAATTGCGTTTTCATTAATCCCAGGAGAAATCGTCGAAGAAAGGTATAAATAATGACAAGTCAATCTGGATCAGGGACACCCATGCGGGCATCATGGCCGTTCGCCTATTCATCTTATTAACAGCCCATTATCCTACTTCTTCCAAGATAAATCCGATACCATCCACTATCTAACGACCGCGTTAATTCAGAAAATTGATCAGTGTAATAACCCCTATGTTATCTCGACCCTACTCACATGAATCCTCTACAACCAAAAACCAAAATAAAAAAGAACTTATCAACTATACATCACGATTGAAACAACCTCCTCTCTCTCCGAATCCCCGGGATTCCCATCCACATACCGACCCCTTATCAGACATTCCACGGGCGCCGCTACTATACCACATCACACAAAGTCGCTACAAATCGAAACTTGCACAGCTGCAGCGATGTGGGTCACAGTTTTCCTCGGCCAGATAATGGCATTCAGCCTCTCCCTCCCCACTTTTCACACGCGTGCGCAGGCCGCCTTATCAGGTCCAGGTGTGTGTAGCAGCAGCACCGCTGCGCCATTACGTAAGAGAGCCGCGCGGTGTTGGGTAAGCGCGCGAGCGAGAGATCGGATCTATGGTCGCCCGATCGGAAGTCTACGTGAGTAATGTGTTACGTGAACCGAGGCGAATGTGTGCGCAGCAGGTATATATATAACACACGTGGGTATGCGAGGAATTTTGGAAGGATTAGGTCGTGCGTTTTTCACCCGATGGGCTATCGGTTGGTTTTAATAACTGAGAGGCGAGTATTGTTTCGCCGTGATTGCAGCCGATAAGATTGATCGGGCGCTGGAATTATTCAGCGGGATGAGACACGTTCTCGTTTGCGGCTGAAATATTTACCTGGAATGGATGCTGAAGAATTCATACGAGAGAGCTTCCACTTGCTTTCATCTTCTCGGGTGAACTATTTTTTTCGAGTTCACGCGTTAATTATGGATTTATCGTATCTCGCGCGAATGCTATTTATTCTCGTGAACGATTCATTTGGGTTATCGTATACATATATAGGTGGCTCGGAATAGCTAAGTTATAATGTACACGAGGACTGGATTATTTTTTCAGGGAGCGATTGATACTTTATCGACCATTTTATCACCGGATGTGTCACAAACGGGATGCAGTAACTTTTCGTCCATGGGATTTGCATAATTTTACGTAAAACTAATTGTTATGTAAGGAAATTGATGGATAATAATGGGATGCACCCAATTGCACCAATACACCAGTCCATACGTGATCTGCAGGAAATTCGTTGCACAGTATTTCTCAATTCGTTCGATTTTTGTATTCCAGAGGCGCAGGAAGTTTCGTGCGGCTTTCGGCGACGTCATGCGCATCGATATTCGTGAGGTAACACCCACGCTAAAATCTCTTCCGAGTGTCGGGAATATTTTGGAAGTCGCTGTAACGCTGTTATGACGAAAAATAATCGTTAGGTTGGTTAGGAAATTCTTTTTGTTGGGTACTTTTACGACCGCAAAGTAAATTCTGGAAAATGACGGTAATTAACGTCATTTTACGCCTATTTATTCAAATAAATATTATTAAACGACTGCGCATTTAAGGTAAAAAAAAAAAAAAAACATTCGATTGTTATGAGTCACGTAAAGTAGGTAACATAATAAGCTCTCGTGTGGCGGCTTCGTGTTTTTCCACGCCGCAGATGTCGAATGTGTACGCATTTAATGAGCGTTAAACCCAATTTCATAATCAATTAGAGAGGAATTTTATTGTGAACCATTTATGGCGGGCATAAATCATTTGCCATGACGTTTCCATGCTTATATTTTTCATCCTTGGTGGCATAAAATATTCAGAAGAAGTGTTCTGATGAGTTTTTAATTGAAAAATTTCCATTAGAGTATATTATCGTTACTATCAGAAAAGCTTTTTAAGGTTGTATGACATCCCATTCAAAAGTTAGTTTTTGACGTTAAAACTGCGATAAATAATTATGTAAAGCAAATAATGAATTTTGAGTTTTCGCGATCTACGTATAAATGCAATAAGAATATTATAAGCTTTAAAAATTGGAAATCAAAGCACAATTGTAGAATTGGCATATCTCGTTTTAAACGGGTCGTACAACCTTAAGCTACTAACTCACCATTTTTCCAAAAATAACTCTGTAACAATCAATTACTAACCACAAAAACTGCTCTTTTCTATCTTTAGATATGTAGGTCCACATTGACACCAACTTATTTTCTTCGTACCCAACCAATTTAATCAGACTCCCATAAACGTCTCTCTCACAACATCGTTACCGCTCTTATTTCGCCAGAGCCTCTACTGTCCAAAAACAACAAAGCCTCAGCCAATCATGTCGACAGTCCGAATTCGCAGCCTCGCCTATATCTGTCCTTTCTACTACTCAGGGAACAATCGCCCGCAGGGAGCGCACAATATCCTCGCGCAATCTCCAGGCGCTGGAGGAGGAAAACGAAAAACGGTCCTCGACCGGAAGCCCCGATAATGAAAAACCACACTCACACATATATATACAGACACACACACATACGTATGAACATACATATTGAGAAAGGAAGAAGTAGCGATCAGTTGACCAGGACAACGAGGCGAGCAGAAGAAGAAAGCGCAGCTCTTTGTAGGTCTTCGTGTCAGCTGTCTTCGGAGATGCAGTATCACCGTTTCGCCACGTAGAGGAGGAGAACATGTAAGAGCCGAGAGAGAGCTAACGGATTTTCTTCTTTCACCTTCGACCTTCTCTCTCTCTCTCTCTCCGTGCACGAGTAGGAGGAAGAGGTGGAAGAGAGAACCTGTCCCGAATTCCTCGCTGCCTACGCAAATCGACAATCGCCGAGTGTGACTGACCTGTGCGTAAGATTTCGCGGATGTACGGCGAGTCACGTGGATGAAGCTGTTGGGGATTTTCGATGTATCATTATAGGGGATTGTGCTCAAGTGTACTATCGTTGCAGAGGAGAGGAACAGTTGTAATTGTAATTGTACGGTGGCTTTCAATCGACTTGCGGATCCTTTGTGTTGTCGGGAGATGGCAGGAATGCGCTGGTAGCGCTTAAAAGAGGATTGATCAAACGATTCGTTGTTTACATTGTAAGAAGAATCGCAAGGTTCATTCAATAGTAACAAAGAAAATCTCATATGTTAAAACAATGTTTCTTGAGAACAACGTATATTGTAAGATTGTACGGTTATAAATATCAAAAGATTCTTTATTTCTCGGGCGAATCGTAATATCTTGGAAGGCTAATTTATATTCAGGGTTTCAGAGATAACTAAAACAAAAGCACGAAACCGCAAAAAGTAAGCATGGTTCTTTGACTTTACTAGACTGCGAAATTGACCTTTTCACTCCAGAAACTTCAAAAGAGAAAACGAATTCTGGATGTTCTACGTTTCCACCTTTGACCTAAAATTATGCAAAATAAACGGGAAAAATGCGGATCTTTATTTCCGCATTTATGAATACATTATACTTGTGGGAAAGATTCGAAGTAAAAATACAGAAACAGAATGAGATGTTTTAGTAAATCAAAAGAATATTTCGATATTTAATATCTCAGTGTCTAAGTTTATTTCTTCGTCATGATAGATATTACAGATAATATTTCTATCTTTTATCGAAAAAATAATTAATATATGATGTCATATCTTCGATCAAGTCGCCATTATTATCAAACACCTCATTTTTATCATTCCATTTATCTATGTAGCTATGCATCTTTTTATTTATTATCTTCCTGCTCGCGATCATAAAAGATATTTACTTTAGTTTCCATTAAAGCATAATTGTGAAATGCACACACATACTTCAAGGTATAATATTATGTTAATATTGGCTTTCTGCTTCAGCCTCAGAAATACGTAGAAGGGTCGATAAAATTAATTAAGTTCATCCATATACGTACAAAGCACATACTTTAACGATAACGATGATCCATTTAATTAATCATTAAAATATAACCTGTAGAGTACATTAAAATATCGTTATAACTTACTTTTAACGTAAACTCCAGAAAATTTAAATCGCAAAATAACTTACAATCCAAGTTAGCATTAAAAAAATATCTTTAAAATTAAAATTTCAAACCTCTACCAATCAAATCCAGCTCACGTATAATACTGTCAAAACTCAAAATTCATCCACGACAAAATCACCGAAACAAAAAGGCTACGTACAAACTTCAAGGTACCCGCGCACTCGATACCCACGGCGGTGATCCATTTACCGCGCAACCTCGTAACCGTCTCATCGCCTGCCGAAAAAAAAACCTCTTCTCTCCCGACATCAAACGCGCGTGCACTACACATGCTCGGGTGGTCCTCTCTCGGCGAGTAGTATCAGCAGCACCAGCGGTTCTCCCCTCCCCCCTAAGGTCATGCTAGAATTAATACCCCGTGGCACAATACTGTACATATACGCGTGTACAAGACTCGCCTTGAAAACCGAGCGGGAGAGTTGAACGTTCTCTCTCTCTCTCTCTCTCTCTCTCTCTTCTCTCTCCAGGAACTTCGCCAAGCGTATTTCCGTCCGTGATGCGTACGCGTGAGCGCCAGAAAGAAGGAAATAGAGAAATAAAGAGGGAACCTCACTGTGTGTGTGTGCGCGTGCGCGCCTATCTGTGAGAGTAAAAAGGTAGGAGAAGGTGGTATCGCTCTGGCATCGGTAGTTGGGTGCTGCCGCTGGCTGGCTTCAATTACCCGGCTGGGGAGATAAAAAAAGCGTTTTTGACGCTGCGGATTGAAGTTCGGGTGGAGAAAGAGGGTAGCGCTGATTGGAAAAAATTTCGGTGGAATGTAGGTTGGTGGGGAAGGGAAGATTTTATTTGGGAGGTTTATACGCAAGTGTGAGATATGTGGAAGAAGAAGAATGAATTTTTATGTAGCGGTCGTTCACCTTGCAGTACAAAGACAGGTACTAGAAGTTTAGATTGCACAAAGCCTTGAAGGGTCTTCGTATATTTATGAAATATTATTTCCTGTTATGGTTACGGTATTTTAAAATTTTTATAACCATTACTGGTATATTTCATGCGTTACTAAAATTATTCAAACTTTTTGTTATTTGACAATCATTATTTTTTTTAACAAGTTCTTATTTTCTTGATTTCTGACAAGAAAGGGCTGTTTTTTCAAAAAATATAAGTATTGATTAATGAACTTAAAATGTAAGTGTAACGTATTATAAAAAGGTCAAGTAAGATCAATTGCGAGAATTAACTTGATCAAGAACTAGGACACGCGGTTTGCTTAACTAATTAACTATATACCGTTGCACCGAAGTATATAGCAAAGCACGTATTATGATAATGATTGCAAATTCTTAAGCTCAGACTTTATTAAAACGATTAATCAGTACCACTTTTCGCCCCAAACGTCACACAACTCTTCCAAATCGAGCAGCACCGCGAGGACATACGACTCTACGCTGCTATACTGTTGACGTCAACGAGTAATCGCACAGCTGGGCCGCAAGAACTAAAGTGCAGAGAGGCATTTGAAATGTAGATTAGTCTCAAATTGAAAAGTAATGTATTTAAAGCCTTGAATTTAAGAAAAAGCACTTCTTCTTAATTAGTCCCGGAGCGACCGGAGCTTTTTTTCTTCTTACCACTCTAGCTGTAAAAATTGAAATAGGTCAAACTAACGTGTATTATGTAACGCCAATGCGCGCGCGTGTGTGTGGCATATGGAATATTTAATGACGGATGTAGTTTCGATCGCTACAAAGGCACGTGAGTAGGCAAATATATAACACACTCGTTGCTCAATGTCGCCTAATTTGCTCAGCCCGAAAAATGCATCCGGTACTATATTGCTGTTGCTGGACTGCCCAATCGCCTAATGACAACGTAATATGGTGGGTTTTTGTAACGCGTCCGCTTAAACTTTTCTTTTCCTGCTCTGGGAAACAGTGGGTTGCATAAAAATGTCGGAGATTTTATCTGATTTATTGATTGTACACAAACCTACGTGTCAGTTGTAATGCGTGTGTGTGTGTGCAATCTTAGGCATGAAAAGTAACGTTAAAAGATTGTGTAGTTGCTGTTAAATGCTAAGTTTTGAATTTTAAATAGGCAATTTAAAAAAAATGTTCAAATAGATACGCTCTGCTTAATCCAAAATTGTTCTCACTCATATCGTTCCCGTTACAATTAACGTTACAATTAAAAAGAGGAAGCGAATTGGGTCAGCGGCATATTACATTCATACATTCGGATCTAGATTTTCGAACTAATGAAAGGTATTTATCACAAAGAGGGGTATTAAAGGTCTGAACACGTGGAAAATTTGCATGAATGCGCGATATAATTGTGCTGAGTGTGAATGAATGCATAAAATAACGATAAATTGAGCTCATTAAGAAAGTTCTGAAATTTGTATACGTATGTGCTAAACAACAGTTTTGAATACACACCTTGTGGTCTGCACATCTATATGGTAAAAGGATATTCATGAGGAGTATTCCGTACAAGTAATACAGCTAAGAAAAAATAAAAATTCTTGTTCAACTTACCGAATCGAATTATTTTATCGCAAAACCATTGAATTTCTAGGCCTAACTGTTTCATTCTAATTATGCTATACAATTTCAGTATCAAAAGTAAAATAATATAATAACTTTTTTGAATGCATCAATTACGCAAAGGCAATGGTTGAAAAAAAAACTGTTAAATATATAATAAAATTTATCCTTCTTAAATAATTGTACACTGAGAAAAATGTTGTAGGAAAATTTATTATAAACGTAAGAAAAATTACTATATTTCGTAGCAACGTCGAGACATACTTTAATTGTATTAATTTTTGCTATCCAACATAGTAATTTTTCCGATCGAACCCAATTTAAAAAAATTTAATTTTCATTTTCATTATTTCTTATTTGCAGAACTATCGCGGTACGTATATGTATACAGAGTTTAATGACATATTTAATTTTAATATAAATAAATTTAGAAATAAAAATTTTTCTTTCTACAACTCGACTTGAACCCTTGACACGGCAATCGGAAACGTTAACCACACTGAAAAAAATAGTCTATGAAAAATTATTAAATTATCTACGAAAATTTACTATGTTGTATGGGAACAGAGCGACAAACTTGAATTGTTTTAAATTTTACAATGTTTTCTATCAGATTTTACAATACCGGAAAATAAAGTGGAAATCCATCAAGAAAAAGAAAAGCAGTGATTGGGAATCGAACCCTAGCCCCCCCCCCCGCTCTTACTCGCTGCGCGGGGGGAGGTATTTTATCAGAATGGTAAAGTGTTAGATGGGTAGTTTTTCAGAAAATATACTATCGTTTAAATTATTTTTCGAATCCGATACTGTTGATTCCGAACACGAGTTATTCAGAATACACAAGGAATTATTTTCGAAAAGAAAATATCAGAAAAATTTGCGTCTATAAAAATTGAAAACAGATTGCATGAAATTATAAAAATACTTTTTACTAGAAAAATAAAATTCCAAAAAATCTCAACGTTCATTCCTATACGATTTTCAGCTCATTTGTCGACATTTTAGCTTTTCTGAATCACTGCATTTTCTACAATTTAATCTTTAGGTAGAAATGGCATTCGAAAAATTGACATGACATATCATATAAAAATAATTTAATGAAAATACTATGGCCTTCTTGCCAAATTTTTTCGAATTTTTATATATTATACATTTTTAAACATTCGGAAAATTTACCCTTCTATCATAAGATATTCTAATTTGTTTTTTTACCTTTCTGAGAAAATATCCATCTAACATTTTACTATTCTGATAAAACACCTCCCTCCTCGCTGCGCCAACGTGTTCTTACGGGTATTGTGTTTCGACTCGTCTATATCTGCTACAGCTTGAGGTTATGTTAACTCGCCGACTACAGCCATTAGCAGACGACAACTCAATTTTTACTACGTTGGCTTGTAAACATTCTTATACCTTCTGTCAATTATTAAAATGTCTGAAATTTACGATGTAGTATAGTAAAATTTGTGACAAATTCTTGGCAAAAATTATACAAAATATGTACTAAAAATTATTTCATATTATATTAATTTTTCATATTCAAATTTGTTACTATGTTACTTAGTAAATTATATCCATTTCTATTAATTTTTCATCAATATTATATTGATAATTACTAAAAGTAGATTAAATAGGCTCAGAATACAAGTCTGTCGCTCCATTACTAGCAAATATAGTAAGTAATTTTTCAACAAACATTTTTCTCCGTGCACTTAACCACATGAGACTTTCCAGTACAAAATGTTGGAACTGGTATATTTTCTATCTTCCGTTACGAGAGTACTTCAATGATAATTTGATGGCAATAAATAACTATGATAATACCCACAATAACTTGTAATTCATTTGCATAATATAAAAATAAAATAATTAAATCGAGTTTTTCGATGCTTTATCCTATCTTAAAAAAATGATGGATTTGTTATGATATCAATTTATTCGTGATTTGGTTGGTGGGAGTAATGGGTTGCTTGGTTACAGAAACAAAAGTGGCGGGAAGGCTTGCTAAAATTACGGCGCGCGAAGCGCGTTTAGAGATGGCTAGTTTACTTGAAAGCAAGGCAAACTGAAATTGCGGGACAAATATAACCTCACCCAGACATATGTGCGCCTTGACGTGCGCAGAAAGTACTAACTGGTGTGTCAATTTTTACTATGTTGGGTAGCAAAATTTCTTATAATCAGATGGAATATTTACTAGAATGAAAATTTACTATGTAATATAATGATTTTGATAATTAACTGTTAGAAAAATTATTCAGAAATATATTAATTATTTCTATTATTATAATTAAAATTCGCTATAATTCAAGTATGTCTCACCGTTGATACATATATTATAGTAATTTTTTATACACTTATAATAAATTTTGCTAACTATTTTTCTCAGTGTACCAACCAAGTAAAAATAAAAATTGCACGCTATTTATTCAATACTAATTAGCGAACGATCTACTAAAGTACTTCTAAGCACTAACGACCCACCCTAAATCATTCTCCAAAATTAAACGTCAGACACCAGATTTTTCTATTCCCTCTTTCTACCACCCTCGTTCCGCGCCATTTAACACGAACCCAACCGCCCATCCATCCATCCGCCTACGCACCGGAAAGCCAAAGGGCGATAGAGCTAATTAGCCATGCTCTCGTGGGACTCCCATGGGACTCCTTTCACTTTTTCGAGACCCGCGTGCCGCACGCTATAAGCCCAATAGACACGCGCGTGTTTCGTAACATCGCGCTCAGGAATCGGAATTATTTGACGGCGCGAGTGGAATTTCAAACGACAACGATGTTACGTGTAAGGATCCTGACGAGTAGTCGAGCGTGAATTTACGTATAGGTGAGGAAAAGGTGTAGGCTGATTGAAACATCTTGGAGGCTTTCCAGAGGATTTTGGAAGCGGCTGCGAAAGGAATTGTTGCGGATTGTTTGGGTGGAGGTTGGGCTGACACATGTAATTTTTATTTTCAGGATTTTAACCTTTTGGGTCGGCGGGGAGCTTTTGATTGAGATCGATCTGTTTTCATCTGACTGATTGAAATTTCGTAATGCATGAGATGAGAATTTTAAGTGAAGTTGGCTCGTTCGATTGGTAGTCAATATGTAGATTGATTCTTGGGCTGGAAGATGAATTGGATATTTTTATTCAAGTCCTTGCTATTCATTTAAAATAAAGGCTGCGAAAAATAAAATATTTAGCTTGATTTGCCGAACTACCAAGTGATTCTATTTATAATGATTACATAAAATATTCCAATCAATGAAGAAATATTGCTTGCAGTTTTAAATAATACACTGAATGCTCACAATAAAACGTTCAAACTTACAATATCAAAAGTTCGCTCTGTACACAAATGTAGTCCACGATTTACAAAGGCTCCCCTCATACAAAACCAAACACAACAATAGAAATCCGTGAACGACTCATTTTCTAAAAAAACAAAAAATCGTCCTCCTCCAGCAACCGCAACATAAACAAACGAAATCGCCTCCACGATCAGATGACCCTAAAAACCAAGCTACATATCCCTTTACACTTCCGCAACACACACACACACACACTCGCTGCTCTGTCCCACTATTATCCGTCCCTAGTCCCCGAGTCCTTGATTTCCATACAATACCCCCGCAGAGCGACATCGATTCTGATGATTATTCATCGGCGAACCAGCCTCTCACCACTACAGACACAGACACACCGTCGTCTCATCTTACAGAAAACCAAGCCCAGCGCATATGTATAATATGAAATCAGCGGGAATTCGATACATCCGCGGAAAACGGTAGCAGCAGCAGCGGCGGGGAGAGAAAGTTATGAAACACACGCGAGTGGCATCTATTAGAGCCGCGGCAGACGTGTCAATTACGGGTGTCGATTCGCACGCTCCAGATTCCCGGGGAGCGAGGGACGAAAAAAAAGTGGAAAGAGGGAAGGAAGAGACAATATATCCTGCAGGAGGAGTAGGAGAGAGAGAGGAACGATTAGACGCGCGCATACATTAGAGCGAGTTAGGAGTGTTTTTTCGCGAGGAGAAATCGACTGAGAGGGCCTACTGCGTGTGTGTATGTCGGAAGTGTATTGAGATTGGTGGGATAGATTGCGAGTGGAAGTTTTTTGAAGAGGAGTGGGAGATGAATGAGGTTCAACGATGGGAAATTTTTCGATCGAGATTCGTGGATGTATGTACTGCGCGTCGAGTATTGATGTCTTACAAGAAGTGATATTGAAGTTGTTCTTTGAATAACTAGTGCAAACTGTTGGAATATTAATGGTAGGCTACACTTTTGAGGAAAATAGAAAGTGCTACAATTGGTAACGATAAGTATTTAGTTACACGCGAAATGAAGATTAATCATCGCGGCTCGATCAATCAACGGAAACATTGCGCAACCCGGTTGTTGTTGGCTTATTGCTATTGTCCCGAATCTACGAAACATTAACCTGGTTCTTGAATGTTAAAGTTTTGGTCGGTTTTAAGAGGTATAGGAAACGCTTCTCAGAGCATGATGAAAATCGGCAATACGGAAGTTTTGCCGTTCCCATGAGATCAATCTTTCTTCCCCTGGGATATAAAGTTCGTTACGTTCGATTCGTTTCTTTTCTAATCTTTGTTACACAATTTATGTATATTACTACATCCCGTACTAAAGTAATATAAGTATTTTTAGTTCGATTGTAATCTTCTAAGTGGAATAACAGTATTTTTCTAAATTTATTTTGAAAGTGTTATAACTACGAAATTTGAAGCTATAATGATTTAATGAAAGAAAAATGAAAAAAAAAAGATTTTTATTGTCAGTCATGATCGCGATATTTTAGCTGTAAGAACTGTCACTTGACGTCTACATAAACGATTTCGCCAATTGAAACTATAAGGTCTGCAATGATTCTATTTGTCACAGTAGAAATCGTGATCCTACAAACTACAATTTGAGCTGTAAATGTTACTCAAATGAAAATCCAAACTTCATTTTCGCCATTCCGCATAACTAGATTTACCACATCCTATTCCACACCCATACACATTCCACACCTAACCGAGTGAAAATATCCAATTCAGCTCTCATCCGATGCAGGGTGAAACTTCATTCCGAGAAATTTAGGGAAATCATTAGCGTCGTCGCCGTCGCCAAATCGGGATGAAACGAACAGAAAGGACGCTCATACATATATACACAGACGCACATTCCTGCGCGTGCGCGTAAGAGAAAGAGCCCGTCAACTCGCTTTTCGCGCGGCTGCGAAGGAAATCGGACGACTTTCCTAACTCCGAGCGAGAGAGAGAAAAGTCGCGACACAGAGCGAATGCACGTATGTACGTACGTAGGTATACGTTATACTGTGCACACGCGCCTTTCTAACCGTTTCTCGCGCGAAAAACAATGACGAGACGCCGCCCCGATTGTTGATCATTTTTCCAGCTACGGAATCGCCGGAAAATCTAGCGAGAGAAGTGGTTTCGCAATAGTGGAAAGGG
Source organism: Torymus aiolomorphi (assembly GCA_036365515.1). NCBI lineage: Eukaryota > Metazoa > Arthropoda > Insecta > Hymenoptera > Torymidae > Torymus > Torymus aiolomorphi. Next base: position 70,921,142 of record CM070874.1, on the reverse strand, counting down.
AGTTTCGAGGCGATAAGGGGGCTGTCCTTTCTGCGATCGGAGTAGATTGTAATAGTATGATCGTTATGAATTCTATGATGCTAATGTTGTGTGTACTGTGTAATTGTAGGTGGTAATATGGTTGAGATAAGCTGTGTTTTTCAAGTTTAATTGTAGGCGTTGCGCAACAGTGATAATTGGAGAAATTGGAAAGAGCGGTTGGGAAGATCCGCAGGAGAGACGCTATTCGAATTCAGTGACACACATCGACTTTTCAAATTCACTTTTATTGAATTCGAAACTTTCGCATTTATATGGAAATCTAGAAAAAAGCAAAGGTGAAATTGAACTGTTCAGGTTAGTTGTAACATTTGTATACAAAATGCGACTGATTATAAAGTGATATTTCTCGTTTATTAAATGCAACTGAAGCGAAACGCAATAATTATTATCTAGCGCTGAATTCATCATCATCGACGCGTTCTATAACTTTCTACAGTGTCCGTTCCGAAATTTATGGATATGTATTCCGATAAGCAGAAGTGAAATGAAGCGAGAAATGAAAAAATTTGAGGTCATATATTTTAAATTTCCTCGATTTCTCGATTCATTTCGCTCTTGCTTGTAAAAATTTCTGTGAATTCTAGAAAATTATGTTAAATGCTGGGATGAAAAAGTTCGAATAATCTTGAAAAAAAAAAAAATAGAACTTTTTGAGTAAATGAGTGTTTTTTTGCATTCTTCATTAATTTTGTGTTCGGATGAAGAAATTCTATCTTTACAAAGCGGAATTCAACGTTTTTAAACTGTTCCAATGAATTTTGGCTTCCGCAAAGTGACTAGATTCATTCTGGTAAATAGAGGAAATAATTCACTCCACATTATCGTGAGCTCCTTGCGATTTACGGTTATGTCTCCGCGCTATGGATCTCCATTTTAGAGCCTTTCATTACTGTTTTGTGGCGAATCTTAAGTAGTAAAGGTCACATTTTAGAAATGTCAGATTTATGTATCCCCTTTTCTATTCAAATATTTATAAAATGGGCGAATAACTCAAGAAATATTGCTCAAATACATTTAGCAATGTCGTTGATATTCATAGAAATAAAATTTACGTATAATTTGTACATATCAATAGTTTTAAGTTATACAATATTGTGATTAATTTATACTTGTTCTTGTATTAAGAAATTTTTAATCTAAACAATAATTATACCAATAAACTATATAACGTATAATAAAAAACCCGTTAATTAAAAAAAAACTTATTATATATGTTATAAAAAAAAAAGAAAAATTAAAAATATCTTCTTCACTAAACCTTTCCACACGAGCTCAAGCCAAACATGCGGCACTTTCTTATCAGGACCCCGGGCTGATGGCGCGGCGCACTTGCCCTCGCATACGCGCGAGAACAGGGTCACCGACACAGAGCCCCGACGACGACCGAATTTCGGGTCCTCGTTCCCTCTCTGTGCACTTATCGAGAGAGAAATGAATAGGAGCAAAAAGAAATGACGGCGAGCGACACATCGGTGCCAGCCGCGAGTCGAGTGGATGGAGAAAGAGAGGGAGAGAGAGAGTTTAATGAATCGGCACTTGGCGAATGCCCCGCGGAGAAAATCGAAGAAGCGCGCCGCCGAGGATAACCCACTTTCCGACGAGCGCGCGCGTCGTTTCGCGAGAGAGTGTACGCGTGTAACTGTGTATACGTGTGGAGTTGTGGAATTGACAAAACGATGGAGAGTGGAGTAGAGAAGGGGAGAGAAATTTGAAGAGAGATTGGATACAGGTTGCGCGCGCGCGGTAGGTTATTGTGTTCCGAGGAGGAGGATTCGTGATCGGTGCAATTTTTGCTGATTTTCGGGCAGAGTATATGAGGTGGGTCGCCGCGCTTTCACGTGGGTTCTCGGTCGAGCGGTAAGAATATATCGTTATCGAAATATGAACAGAAGCATAATTTTACTTTTACACGTGGAATGCGCGGTTAATTCGACCAGGGGATCCGGGCTTTTTAGTTGTTAAATATTTAAAATTTCCAGAAATATACCCAAACACGTGAAAGTTATTTTTATGCGATGTTTTTATATATAAATATGCATATTCACAAGAACATCGTTGTCAAACTGTAAACATCAGATTAACTTTACGATTCCAATTAACTTTAAAAATTTCTTTTTTACACACATAACTGGTAGGTAAAAAATGTACTAACCAAATAAATCATAAACATTGACATCTTCCAAAAAATATGTACTCTGACAACCCCTTCATCAATACCAGGCGCCGTTATCAACGCCGTAAACCTTACTCTCATAATACCACCTCCGAATTCAGCAGCACACACGCACCTGACGCAAACTGCTCCACATAAAATACACACAGCCTCCTTTCCTCGCTCTCGTACTATACGTTTTATCTCTCCCTCTCTCTCCTCCATTCACGTGCTTTACAACCGCATTAAGCCTCGCGCACGGCGCGATCGAATGGGAACGCACACGTGCGCGCGGATATTGAATTTTTTAAGGGCGGGCCGTGTCGCTCGGACGATGTATTATATAGGACACGCGTGTCGCCGATTTTTTTTCGATATAGAGCGCGTATAGCGGTGGCCTAGTTTTTGTCGCAGGAGATGTATAGAGAAGCGGAATTTCGAGAGGGTGGAGGGGGAGATAAGGTCCCGGCGAAGTTTTGCGTTTTCGAAAGAATTGTTTTGAATGAAAGTTCGGAGGGAAGTTGGCGCGAGGGTTGGAGAGAGAGAGAGAGAGAGAGAGAGAGAGAGAGAGAGAGAGAGAGAGAGAGAGAGAGAGAGAGAGAGAGAGAGAGAGAGAGAGAGTTTATTAAGGAGCCAAGGACATTGTGGGAGCGTCGGTTGTGTAATGAGAGCGCGGAGTGAGTTCGCGTGGGGGAAGCGAGGTATTGGCGTTTCTTAACAATGTAATATGCAAAATAAAAGGGTTACTACGAGGCTGAAGTTTATATAGTTGAAGTGCAATAAATTTTTAAAAATTTATTTTTATTATTCTGATTCAAACAGGCAATAGTTTTTGCAACATATTCGAGGTTTCGTCGTAAAAATAACAGTCAAAGAAAGGTTTAGTTGCAATTTTGTTGCTGGCGTTTTGTTGCTGCGTTTCGTTGCTGCTCACATTAGACCTAATATTCATTACTTTTTAGATTTTATTACCATAAATAAATAGTACGGCAAAGCATTTTCATAATGTAAGAATAAACGAAACATTCCACACCTCGGCGCTATACACAACTACTCCAAGTGCACGCGTTGTTGCAATTAATATTTGGATCAAGCGCGCAATTCTTCGCGCCCGCGCGCACGCTGAAATCACCGCACGAATTCCGTATAAATTATAACAATTACACTATGTGCGAGGCGCGCCCGGGGAGCGAGAAATTTCGCCGCAACATTCATTTATGTAAATAACCGCCGCCCGTAGCTTTTCTATATCTCGTCAAAACATTTACTCCATACGTTCTGCGCGCGGGGTTAGGTTTTGAATTCAAAAAGCGCGCGCATTAAATCGCCGATTAAATTTATTGCCGAGAAGCGTGCGTTTGACGAGAGCGAATGAGAAATGAGAGCGCGCCAGGAGAAAATAAGTATACGCGGCTGCTGTCGCGAGCAGCAGCAGCAGCTTGTACTTGTTGCATTTTATCGGGAGAATTGTATAAAAGAGGTTTATTAGTTTATTTACGTGACGGATTGATTCATTCTGGGATAGTTTAACCTGAATTATTGCTCTTGTGATACTTTTGCCACGAGGGAAAAGTGTGGCTAAGGTTGCCTTTAAGTGTCTCTGGTTTTTTTTATGCTTTACATCCGTAAAGTGAAGTCACTTGTTTTTTAGTTGCGAATGTATGCGCAATAAAATGTTGAGTTGTCGGACGACAGGCATGAATATGTCGAAACGAATTTCACATACGTGTTCTTCAAAGTAATGGATGAATACTTTGACAGATGTGTAATAAAGTGTTTCGACCATAAATTATACGATTTTCTAAACATTTAGTCATTGTTCTGCCACGACAGAAACGGAATAACTCGTTTACAATTTTCAGCTGACTGCTGTCACCGGCAATTTTGCAATTTACTCACTGTTTTGCCGCGTAGAAAGTCTGCCCCGCGCTTCATTGATATATAATACGTACCTGAAACAGAGAAAACAGATATGTAACGATTAATTTATGTGAATACTTCGGCGCAGGCACATTTTTTCGTAATAATATATTATATGCGTGTAACGCGCATTCAATGCATAGATAGGAGGAAAGCGTTTTAAATGGGATTGCGAGAGACAATGCGAGGAAAATTATAAATTATGCCAAAAGAAATAGAAAGTCACGTAGTGGCACTTGCGCGACTCTGACAGAAAGAGAAACTAATAATTTATAAAGACACGTTGTTTCGCGACTTTAAATGAACTATGTAGCTCGAAAAATCACATATGTACTATACGCAAATGAAAGTTGCTGTCATCATTACGAAAAAGAAAAAACTTAATTATGGATAAAGTTTATAAGAGAATTAAAAGATGCAGTTCATATATTATTATAGGAAACTCGAGCTCTACGTGTACAGCATGTTAAATGTATGTACTACGGTTTTATGTGGGATTGTATTTAAAGCAACTTCATTTTGCATTATAGCGGATTCTCGAGTCATATGAAATTCAAAGTGCTCGAATGCCTCGAGTGTGCTTTACCTGTGTGTAAAAGTAAACGTATAACTGCGTGGATATGTTTTATTTAAACTTGACAAAAACAGCTCTATAGAATTCTCCTCTGCACTAGTGTGTACTTTATATGTACATCTTTCAGCAAATCTATAGTATTGATGCATCGAGAGAGTATGCTCGTATAAATTGAATTAGAAACAAAAAAATGGTAAATGTGAAACTTAGTATTCCGTTTATTTTTAGAAAGACCGTGAAAATGTAAAATAAATGAATGCTATTATTGTTTTTCCTATTCGGAACAATAACACTTTTTGTCTTATATTCTTATATAAATAGAGGATAAGGTTAGAATTTATTATACATCACAGTGAGAAATATGATCGTAGCAACGTCAATATCGACTTTGCAGAGAAGACTCTATCATACATAACAACAACATAATATACAGCAATTGAAAATAAACAAACATATTTTATTAAAAAAATCATTAAAAAAAGAAACAAACAATTCGCCTGCTTCAATCCCTCCATCATCCTTCCTGTACAACCTTCCAACCCACCAATCCCCGCGCGCACCGACAGCCAATACGAATTCCTTCGCGCGCATGTATAGTTTCGCGATTTTCGCGACTCTTACTCAGCTCGCGCTCGCCGCGTGTATATAGTATACTTACACCTTTACAATGAAGTTATGTGGAGCGGCGACGGCGCGCGCGGCGGCGAAGTGAATGGCCGCGTGCGCTGCATCGGAAGGTATAGAGGCACGCGGCGGCGGCAGGCATTCACTGACCGCGCGCCGAGGTGTACGAGTAAAGAGCGCGCGCGCAGGTTGAGTGCGCTGCTGTAAGGCGAGGAGACGCAGAGAGGGGCTTTTTCAAAGAGGCGATTGTGAGAGGTTGATGGGTGCGAGCGAGATAAGGAGAGGTTGGAGTAATTTTTTTTTTTTTTTTTTTTATAAGGGAACGGTGTGAGTTGATATTGATAATTTTTTTGTGGGGAAAGGGTTGAGAGGGGAATGGAGTGGTAAAGTGATTCTTATTGTGGTTAGCAATTTTCTGAAAATTTACGAAACATTAAGTACACACATTCGCACTTGAATGATATTTAGTAAAAATTTTAACCCTTAAAGAGCACTGTGGGTGTGCGACACCCAAGACATTTAACATTTTACATTTAATTAAAAAATTAAATTAAAAAAAAAATAAATTAAATTAATTAATTTAATTATTCAATTTAATTAAATTCAATTAATGTATTATTAATTATTTATTTTTTGAAGGGCGCTCTTTAAGGATTAACAAAGATAAAAAAGATCATATTATATTCCGCGTACTTATATATGGTATACTTGATTGTTTGCATCAATTTTTTATAATTTATGTTGATTTATGCGGAAATATAATTAATGGTTTCAATAAATCTAAAAATAAAATGTGTTTTCACGGACGTAGGTAATGTATAAGTTGTTAAATTGGACTTAGATGTCATACAAAATATTCTTTTGTAATGTATTATGTCTACTTTCATAAGTGGCTTTTGTCTTCCAGCTTGTGTATAGACGACCGCGTCTTTGAATGCAGTAGCATTTGATTCATTGAAACGCATTTCCTTCAATGCAGTAGAAAATGCATCTCAATATCGTCATTGAAAGGCTCGTAATTAATTTTTCTAAGTGGGATACTTGATTTGAATTTTTAAAAATGACAACTATAGCTTTTTATACAGTCTCCAGACTCAGAATACCTAATAATAGTAGTTTTCAATTTACGTCTTGTTATTCATATTCAATTATGAAAACCTTTTCAACTGCCTCCCATTAATTTTGCCTTGAAGAACCTAAACTCAAAGATTTTACCATTATCTTCATAATCACAAAATTACAACAATAGCACTACATAATGTACTACAACTCAATAAGAACCTCCTCTGTTACCTATACCTAACCTCCACATCCGATCCCACCTAACCCCGCACATTTTTCCACCTACCCATCCATCCACACAGGCGTCCTCGTCCTCGTCGGCAGAGAAAATCGAAGAGAAAGGAGTCGCCGGATGATTTTTGCCTTCCCCCCTGCGGCGACAATGCCGCACATGCACACACATAGCCAGTCAGACGGCAATATCGATTTCCGATACCCGATTTTCCTCGCTCGGCTCTCTCACTCGCGCGCTAGTGTATACACATCTGCAGGTGTATGTATATATGTATAAGAAACCGCTCCTACGTTATTTATCCCTCGCGAGAGCGTATACAATGCGCCGCCCGCGCTAATTACCCCCCGCAAGTAATTTTCTTTCTAAATATTTAACGGCCGCGCCTTTAAAAGAGGAGGAGATATATATAGGTATAGAGGAGAGAAGTTAAAAAAAGATTGGATAGAAGTATAGGGTATTTGAAAATGCGTTGCTGCGTTTAATTCGTTTTTCGAACCGGACGGGGATGGGATTAATGGTGCAGATTGGATTTGTACCGGGGAAATATTCGCAGCGGAGGATGATGGTGAAAAAATTATCACCTCTCTCTCTCTCTCTCTCTCTCTCTCTCTCTCTCTCTCTCTCTCTCTCTCTCTCTCTCTCTCTCTCTCTCTCTCTCTCTCTCTCTCTCTCTCTCTCTCTCTCTCTCTCTCTCTCTCTCTCTCATATTGGAAGCGCGGAAAAATATGCGAGTGGATGTGTATACGTGCAGCGCTATAAGTATAGATATATTGACCGACTGCAGCACGGGCGCGCTCGGGTAATTTGTCAACGCGCATATATATATACGAAAAAGGAATTTCCTCCTGAATCAGCCTATTCGCGATGATGAATGAATAGCTAATGAAATCAAAATAGATCAATCATCGGTATACATTACAGAGCGACTTTCAAAATTCTATATCAAACGCCAATATTCTCACACTTTTCTTGTTACAAAACCTGCGAATCGAACCTCCTCGAGAGAGATCGCAAACTCTCGCGCGCCCGAAGGGATCCGAAACAGATCAGATGCACGCTTTTGTACGGTCCAGATACATGCAACCACGCTCTATGGGCGCGCAAATTTAACAAATGACCGAGCGTGCGATTGAGAAACGCGGATCTGATGGCGGAAGTTGGCGAATAGCTATGTTGCGATGATTAATGGAATGGTGGGAAAATTGAATGAAACGCGCTGAGCGTTGAGAGTGAACGCGGTCCGGTGGTGTGGTGTCATGTGCCCCAGGGGATGTGTAGAGAGTGGGAAAATGGCATCGAAATGTTGCCAGTTTGGGGAGAAGGATTTTATTGCGAAAGAGGTTATGGGGGTGCGGAGGCATTCGTGGGTGTAGCGTGAGGAATAGAAGTAGAAATGGGCGAATTGAGGGAAAGAGTATAGGGGCGGTTCCAGTTTTGGTTTAAGGTTGGATTTCTAACGGAACGCGTCTAGATTTGCTGGGAATTCAAGTGCTTGTCAATACGAATAATTTAATAAAAAACTTTTTCTATAAGCCCTTCTTCTGTTGTGTATCTATTTTAGTAAGTTACTCAGATGAAACAGTATATTCAGATATACAAATAGAATATATTACAGATATAACATTTGATAAATAACGTTATTTAAAATGGTTTTTATAATGTTACAATAATATTAGAATAAGATTATTGCAGTAAAATATAATAAATATTTTTTTTTTGTCGATGGGTCTGAAGTTTGCATTACAATATTACTTTAAGTGACTGGATTCTAAAGCAGAGCGCGCTACGCGCGCCTGTAGACACTAATCTATTAGCCAATGAAATTTTTTGATAACGCTCTGAAGTTGGCTCTAAGCTTCAATTCGATAATAAATCGCTATCTCTCTTTTACAATAGGATTAAAAAATGGATATTTCATCTAAACCTTTGTTATAAAGTTATTTTCACACAAAATTAATATTAATTAGTATAACCATGAAACAAAATAAATTTTTTTTTTATTTTGTTGCACTCCAACGTTGCGAACTTCAGACCCATTTTTGTGGTACAAAAGCATAATTAATCACATGACCAGCGTTAATTTGGTGCGCTACGCGCGCCCTCTCTTTGCTGTTTCTCGATTTCTTTCGAGTTTCGAGATCGATTCGAAATTTCGAGATACCTCGCAAAAATACTCGAAAACCAAACGAATCTCGATTGCTCAATTTATATTAAGGATACTAGCGTTAATCAGCGTGCTACGCGCGCCACTGTTTCGTCTTTTCTTTCTCTCCTTTCGAGATTCGAGATGGATTCGATTATTCGAGATTTCGAGATCGTTCGAGGGCAAAATAAATTATCTCGAATGCTCAATTTATATAAGGGATACTAGCGTTAATTAGCGCGCTACGCGCGCCACTGTTTCGTCTTTTCTTTCTCTCCTTTCGAGATTCGAGATGGATTCGATTATTCGAGATTTCGAGATCGTTCGAGGGCAAAATAGATTATCTCGAATGCTCAATTTATATAAGGGATTGAATAGTATTTCTAACACCATCACTAAATGAATAACAACCTACTTCTCGCGTTCAAAAGAATATAAGCAATTATACCAACCAACAGCACAACGCTTAACCTCCCACTCCCGCCAACCTCGAACCCCACATTTTGCTCCTTCACGTTCCCTCAAAGCCACTTGCCACCCTCGCGCGCAAAGAAAACACTCTTCTCCCTTGATCTCAAAAACGCCTATTTCTCCCTCTCCCTTAATTAACGCACCAGTATAGCACACTCGACACACACACACACACACACACACACACACACACAGCTTCACCTTGACCGCGCTCGCAGGAAAGAGCATAGCGCGACGTGCGGCATCTCCTCGTGTATAATTGGTAATTACGGGACGCCTCGGTGCCCAGCGAGGTTAACTCCTCTAATCGGACGGCGCGCGAGTGCATATTGTATTGTGTGGCTCGGCGGCACTATTAATTAATCGGTCCTTTACAGCTCGCGGTGTAGTATATATATATATAAAGAGAGAGAAATTTTATTGTGGGTGGATAAATGGGTGCTGGAGGGGGGGGGGGGGGGATTGCGATGTCGCGGTGGACGTGTTCATTGTTTTGTTGGGATATTTTTAAGCGCAGGTGCGGGTTATGGCGTGGGAGGGAAACGATTTTTGTCTAGGATGGATGATTACGTTAATTGATGGGTAGCGAGAAGGAAGGCAAGTTTGATATAGTATTAGGAAGAAATCCGAGCATTTTCCTAATTATTACAGTCTGCCTATACAATATTTTTCTTAAATGGAGCTCTGAGGTTTCATTATGCGTTTTCTGGGAGAAATCTGCACCGTCACCGTTAATTAGAGGCGTCTAGCTACCGATATTGGGTTCGCGGAAATCCAATAAACATGTTTATCTCTTAATTAGCAGGGCAATCGGATTCGATATGCGATGTTCGTTTGCGCGACAATTCAATTATTTTGCCTTCTTTGTTTCTTTTATTATTTACAATCAGTGGTAGACGTGAAAAGTTTGTTTCCGGAAATTCACAATCGTTTACAAGAAAAAGAGAAAATCACATCGAATGCCAACAAATTCTCATAGACAAAGGCTTGTTAACAAACCTTTCACTCCTACCACCAAACATCGTGAAGCAACAATCACACGCCATCGAAAAATCCCCACATAACAACCAAATCACCGTACAACACATCGTACACCACACACGCAGACACTCTCTCTCCCTCTTTACAATATACCGGCGAAAATAGAAACTCCCGAACGGGATGAATAATGCAGGCGACTAACTTGCTCCTCTCTCTCTCTCTCTCTCTCTCTCTCTCTCTCGGCGAAACCGTCGAAAAAGAAGGAGCTCTCAATCGAACACAGTCTCGCGTACCAATCGACACTATAGTATACACGCCTCGGCTCGGGGAATGCGAAAAGACCTGCGCGCGCGCTTGGACGATGGCCAACATCACTCCTCCACGAAGAGAGAGAGAGAGAGAGAGAGAGAGAGAGAGAGAGAGAGAGAGAGACTTCCCCGACATCGCGAGGGCGTCGGCTGTACGCGCATTCGTGAAAATCATTGTCGCGCTGTTGCAGTGCATGATAGAGGGAAGGAGTGGAAATTGGGGTGATTGGTGGGTGACACCGCTGAGCGATTGGATCCAGAGTTGCAGGAAGAGAGAGAGAGAGAGAGAGAGAGAGAGAGAGAGAGAGAGAGAGAGAGAGAGAGAGAGAGAGAGACTTCCCCGACATCGCGAGGGCGTCGGCTGTACGCGCATTCGTGAAAATCATTGTCGCGCTGTTGCAGTGCATGATAGAGGGAAGGAGTGGAAATTGGGGTGATTGGTGGGTGACACCGCTGAGCGATTGGATCCAGAGTTGCAGGAAGAGAGAAGAGAGAGAGAGAGAGAGAGAGAGAGAGAGAGAGAGAGAGAGAGAGAGAGAGAGAGAGAGAGAGAGAGAGAGAGAGAGAGAGAGAGAGAGAGAGAGAGAGAGAGAGAGAGAGAGAGAGAGAGAGAGAGAGAGAGAGAGAGAGAGAGAGAGAGAGAGAGAGAGAGAGAGAGAGAGAGAGAGATGGGTGCAGTATGATTGGCGTCCATATGTGCAGAGTTTAATTTAATGAATTTACTATCACGGTAGGTGAGGGTTTAGATTGATTAGAGGTGGGTTTAATTTGGCGTTTTTGAGATTTTAACGTTTATTTTTGTTTTGAATGAATCTTTAAGCATACATGAAAAATAAAAAAATGAAAAAAAAAATAAATAAATGAATTAATATTGAAAATGTCGAAAAGCGTAACTTTCACGGAAAACACCAATGGTTGCGGTAAATAATATAGAAGAAAAGAAGTCATGCTCAAGAAACAATGATTTCGGAAAATTTGAAAAATGTTGCACATACTTAAATATACCATAAACACACGCATCATTAACAAACTTCTAAATCACCTAACATCTAAGCTAAAAATCCAAAGATGAAAGTGCACGCGAACACAATCAAGCCCCGACTCATAACTACACTTCAGCTCCGATAAATCACGGACGACATTAAACTTTCCATCCCATTTCCTACGATACGGTCACACAATAATACCCGACAAACGCGCTTCTTGTATACCCATCCATCCTCTGTACTCCCAAGATTAACGATGTCATCATCACATCGTCCTCTCCGCGCGTTTACCACCCATCTCGCAATTGAAACCATCCTAAAAAGGGGCAAAATACCCCCCCCCCCCACTAAATTGCCAATTCCCTCGTCACAATGCCCTTCTATTACCACCACCAAATCGAAGAGAAAAGAGCCGCGCCGTCGTCATCGTACCGCGGCGCTGAATGATTCATGGCCACGCGAGCGCGTGCGTAATAAACAACAATTAAGTTGTGTAACCCGTGAAGGAGAGTATATATATACGCGTGCGCGTGTGTAACGCTGCACTGGTGTATATATAGGATGATGGTGCACGCGCTCACCTCCTCGAGAAGCGGAGAAGTGCAGCGGCATGTAACGCCGCCGCCGCCGCCGACGTCGTGGTCACGCATCCAGCCGCGCGCTCGCGCACGGTTCATTCACCCGCCGATCAATGAAGAGCACGCATTCTAATGCCACGCGGGCAAGTTTCTGTTTAAGGGTGGGAGAGAGAGAGAGAGACGCAACGGTTCTCTCCGCGAGGCCTTATCGGAGAGACGAGATACGCGGGGGGGGGGGGGGTATATATGTTGGCAGTGTGCATCATGCGATGTGACGTCAGTGTGTGTGTGTGTGTCCGGGGGCTAATGAGGTGGCAATTCGGGCCCGTGACGTCAAAGGACCTTTTTCGAGTGTATATTTGAAGTCGTATATGTTTTTGGCATATAACGACCGGGGGAGAAGAATGGATATTTGTTTTTGCGGTCGATGGGATGCGATCGTTATTTGATTGGTTATAAGGCGAGAAGAGAGAAATATATATATCTTGCGGTTTGTGTATTTTAACGTTTCATATGTATAATGCTGCGCGAGGAGGAGAGTACGTTACTTTAATTGGTTTGTTTTACAAACTTATATATTCCGTTTTGATAACAGCCGCGCGTATAATATTTTTCATTTGCGCGCCGGGGAAGAATATTGAGTGCAATAATTTACATGTATAAATAAAAGAGCTGCGTTCTTATGAATAAAACAAAATGTATCAGGGGCCTTACACTGATGTACAGCAGCGTGCGCGATAAATTCCACTTAATTATAAACTCTTTGAGAATTTCAAATTTCCTTTTTAATTTATATATAGAAGTGCATACTAGTTTCGCTGTTGTTTTTCTTCCACCAGACACGTTTTGAAACAGTTATAGAGCATGAAAATGACTTTTCGTTTTACCGGGAAATCGGTGCGCACCGTTTACATGGGTATAAGCAGAGTTTGAGTAAATAGGATGGAAGCCGTGCCCGAAAAGCGGCTTCGCCTTATCACGGCGAAAGATCAAAACTTTGCCCGGTGGAAGTTAATTCGAATATCTACATTCCGCTGCACGTTTGTATGCTCTGAATGGACTTTAGTGCATACTTTCGTGAGAGATAATCAAAGTCATAGTATACGCCTAAAAAGCAGGAATTACATAGGGGTATCATGGTAAGAATTATTATAATTATATATGATTGTTACGCTCAGAACAGACCGGAAGTGTCAATTAGTTAACTGAATTATCGTTTTAAGACCATACACGGAGAGAAATTTTGTAGTGAAAATTACAAATATTCGAGACAAAATTACCAGTTTCTATGGTAATGGATGGACAGACTGACAATTTCAAAGTTTTTACCAAAGTGCCTTGGTAAAATTTTTTTTTAGTTAATTTAAATTTAAAAAATTAACTTTTTTTAAACATATTGATGGATATATAGTATTTTAATATAGAAATAGAAACAGAAACAATGATGAAAAAACATTAAACTGAAAAAAACTTTTACGGAAGCGGGATTCGATCCGACGATCTTTGGGTTGAGAGTCCGACGTTCTACCGACTGCGCCACAGAAGCTGTTACCAACAGTCATTTGAATCGCCGTTATTACTTACTGAAAATATGTGTATTGTTTTCATTTTAACGTCGCGCACGCCTCTAGTATCAATCTTCTGAAACACAATAATGCGCAGTGCGCATGCGCGAGTATACAAATACCAGGTTATTTGGTAAAATTTATCAGTTTTCTTAGTAAAAATTCTTAGGTTACCTTGTAAAAATGACTAGATCTCAATTTTTACCAGTGTTTCTGGTAATTTTTATTCAGATAATTTGGTATTTTTTTTAAGTGGTTATGGTAGTTTTTCTTGGGAAACTTATAAATTGTATTAGAAACCTGGGAATAACACGGCTTTTGACAGTCTGTCCATGCGCTACCAAGGCACCTTGGTAATTTTTACTCTAAAATTTCTCTCCGTGTAGTAAATTGATTCTTTTAGCTTATAGCCTATACGTCATGGGTCTGAAGTTTGCATCGTTGGAATGCAACGAAATAATTTCATACAATTGATTAAAATTATTAAACAATAGAAATATCATCTAAACCTTTGTTATAAAATTATTTTATAACATAAAACACTAAATCTATACGTAAAATTAATGTTAATTAGTATAACCTTAAATTAAAATCAATTATTTTGTTATTTCGTTGCACTCCAACGTTGCAAACTTCAGACCCATTATACGTCTCTATTTTTCAGAATTAAAGTGGTCTTCTACCTAATGACTCCTGAGGCCAAAATTATCTGAAAAAAGTAAATAACAATATAATTACTATAAAAAAAAGTATATGTATTACTACATGGTTAAAAATTTTGTGTAAAATATAAATCTTGTGTAATTTAAATTTTGTGTAAAATATTTTGTGAAAAATTTTACAGAAAATTTGTATAATTTGTTTAGTTCATTTACACAAATACTTGTGTAAAATAGGATACAATTTTTAAGAGTGTAATATAACTTATCTCTAATACAAAATCCCAGGAGATATAGGTCTCTAAACACACTTTATGCAGAATTATGTAATTTAAAAAAAAAAACAAAAACGTGTGCATGTTTTCTTGGCAGCTAGTTGATGGATTTTGATGAGACAAGTTGCAAAGTATTGTAAAACATGTACCTATGGCATGAATCTCTGAAATTAAAAAGTTTTGAATTTAATTAATTAATTTCATGAATTTTTATGAACTTTTATCGTTTTTAGCATCAACAAGGTACTTACAAAACTTTTTAATTCCAGAGCTTCATGCCGTAAGTACATGTTTTACAAGTGCTTTACAACTTGTCTCAGCAAAATCTATCAACTAGCTACCAAGAAAACATAAGTTTTTTTTTTAATGACATAATTCTGCATAAAGTGGGTTTAGAGACCTATCTCCTGTGATTTTATATTAGAAATAACTTATATTGGTAATACATATACTTTGTTTTATAGCAATTATATTTTAATTTACTTTTTCAGGTATAATTTTTGCCTCAGGAGCTATTAGGTAGAAGACGACCTTAAAAAAAATGACTTACAAATAACACCTTCTTCTCTAACTTTTGTCAATCTGTTATTTTACATCAAATAACACTAAACATATATTTCTATCCCAAACCATAGTGAAAGATCGTTAAAGAAAATCTTCTCAAACTCCTCCAGCGATATATTTCCTCTCCTTCCTACACACATCGCTGCTTAGGTTGAAGACGACCTTAAAAAAAATGACTTGCAAATAACACCTTCTACTCTAACTTTTGTCAATCTGTTATTTTACATCAAATAACACTAAACATATATTTCTATCCCAAACCATAGTGAAAGATCGTTAAAGAAAATCTTCTCAAACTCCTCCAGCGATATATTTCCTCTCCTTCCTACACACATCGCTGCTTAGGTTGAAGACGACCTTAAAAAAAATGACTTGCAAATAACACCTTCTACTCTAACTTTTGTCAATCTGTTATTTTACATCAAATAACACTAAACATATATTTCTATCCCAAACCATAGTGAAAGATCGTTAAAGAAAATCTTCTCAAACTCCTCTAGCAATATATTTCCTCTCCTTCCTGCACACATCGCTGCTACATCTACGGCATCCATATACCTTCACCCAAACCACAACCGCCGCAATAATCAACACCCTCAGAGCCCATTCATCCACAAAATTACACCCGCAGTGGTGCAGCCGCAACAGTAGCCATCCAACCCGCACACTTCCTATACAATCTTCTTCTGCTCTTCCTCTCCTCACATCCTTCAACAAAAAACTCCTCGCCACGCTTTTCGAAAACTCGCGAGACTCTCGCTCACGGCGATTAGCCCAGATTCAGGCTTTCACGCGTCATTGGCACCTTATTTCGCGCGCGCGCGCGCAGCAGCAGCAGCGGCAGCAAGCCGGCTCTGAGAATCAGGCCGCGCGCGTCGCTGTAATTTCCTCGAGAGAGGCTCGCGATCGTAATCGCCGACGTCCGATCGTGCGTGTCGCGTCGCCGCCGCCTGGCGGTTGTCGGTGTTCCTGATGGGGATAGCGCGAGGAGGTTCGAGATAAGAGGTTGGGAGAAAGGTATGCGATTTTTTTTGTGGCGGGAGTGTGTTTAGATGGGATAAGAGGTTGGTGGAGCATGGATGATGAGGATGTAAGATGATGTATTGGAAATGTTTTTTTTTTTTCTTTCTTTAAGGTGGGTTTTAAATGGTTCTGAAAATATAATGATTGGGGCATGAGAATATTCAAATGTACAATGAATTTTTCCTAATGAGAAAAATAAGTGCATTAACGAGGAAATTTTGTATACATGAATCTGACATGTTTAGCGTAGTTTAAAAAACTTTTTCCGGGCATCAAACGGTAACTCTCTCGTTTATCACTGCCCTGAAAATTACAATATTCAAAAGCTTTTCTAATTTTTTTTTTATCAGTGAAACACGCAATAAAGTGTCCTTGAATCGTAAAAAAGTGACATGTGCGCAACCTCTATGCGCATTTGAAATTCACAGAACTTGGAAAAAATACTATTAAATATTGATAATGCACGACGAGTTTCTAGTTATACTTTTTGCGAAAATAAGTCTTTTTATAATCAACACCGTAAAAAATGCCTCTATAAACGACGCAGCGTGGCTATAGATTAATTGCTTTTAAAAATAATTCATCCAATATAATTAAGTATATCGATTATTTTGAGTTAAAAATATTTTATCGCGATACGCTATCTCACACTTCAAATATGACCGGAAGATCGAACAAATAGATATAACACGCAAAAAAATTTTTTTTTTCTTACTTCTCATTCTATCTCTTCGAAAAATAATCATCACAATAAAGAAAAAGAAACGTAAAAATTGCTATTCATAATCATCGAACTCGAAAAAAAAAACTTCGACCAAATCGCCTCCTCTTTCCCACCAAAAAAAGAGCGCATTCTAATCTCCCAATATACCGTTCTGTCATTGAAAAAAAAAATCCACCTACCCGAAAAAAGCGCTATACCCAAGCTTTCCATTATCGGAACACAGTGCTGCGCCGCGCGCGACGTCAGTCGGATTTTCAGTTTACCGCTGGCACCCCGCTCTTTTTTTTCGCGAATGGATCAAGGTTAGTGGATGCAAGTACGCCGTTGTCGAGAGGAGGGATAAAAAAAAGAGGGAAGGAAGCGATCGCTGAGGCTTCCACGTTCCGTTCCTTTGACACGTCGAGCGCGCGTGCGACCTTTGCTGCGGTTCTCTGCACAATGCGCTGCTGCGCGCGTGTCTGGTTGACTGGATTACTCGGCGGGATTGGCTGCTTTTTTTTAGGCGACTGTGTTGGATGTCTAATTCGATTAGACGTTTTTTTTACTGGAAGTTTCCCTTTTTTGTGAGGTGGTTTGATGAGGAAAAACTGATGGTTTTGGTTTATTTATAAAATGCATAGCTATATCTTGTAAAAATGTGGAAATATTAATTAGTAGGTTTGGCGTTGAGGCTACGTTTTGAAAAATCTGTTATTTTTTAAAGGCTATAAATTTTTTATTATAAACACTTAAATTTTTTGTTAAAGAATGTATGATCTATTTGATGGGTCTGAAGTTTGCATCGTTGGAATGCAACGAAATAATTTCTTACAATTAATTCAAGTTAAGAAAATAAATTTTTTTTTTTATTTCGATGCACTTCAACATTGCGAATTTCAGACCCATTCTATTTGCAGGTCAGGTAGGGGTAGATAAAATGAATTTTATTTTATTGGATAAATATTTATAAACTACTCATAAAAATGAAATTCTTTAATACAGTAGAACAAATGGTTTATTAAGTATTTTATGCCCACAGTTTTATCGTAGATAAGACATTTTCTACGTTGTTAGAAATGATAAATAATACGCAGATAATCTTTGAAAAATGTTTTCTTCTAATAATATACTAACAACTGACAAGTTTAAGTCCTTCATTATTTATTCAGTTATTTATCAACCTTGTAAAACATAGATAGGTATCTTCTCGTTGATATTTCTGTTTCTATAATACACCAAACCCTTATAAGTTATTAAATGAATCGCAAGGTACAACACACTGCCTCCAACCTATCAACATTAGAACTATCAAACCCCGAATTGAATTTCCTATCGCATCATCAACAAAACTTCCTCAATCACATCGCCAAACTGAGAAACCCTATGTGTTCAAATTCCACAAGTCAAAGCCTCCGGTTGCTTATATATCCCGTGTTTTTCCAGCGGCTCAAGAAGCGTAAACCCGTCAACTTCTTCTTCGTCGTCGTTGTCGTCGTTGCGGGCTTTTGCCTCGTATTTCACGGCTGTCACTGCAGTTCTACGCTATATAGGACTATATACACGCGGACCGAGATTTTTCGCCTTTCTCGTTCTCATTCAGAAAATCCGTCCGGCCTGTCGAGAGTCGCGCAGCGGCGGTGGCGTTTCTCTGTTTTCCTCCGGTCGATCGAAAAAGTATTACTTATACGCGCTGCTCGCGTCGGTCTCGTTACTCATGGTTAAGAAATGCTAGGGAATTTTTCGGATTTTAATTGGCTGCAAGGGAGAGAGGAAAGGCGATGTTTATTACGCGGGAGATGGGAAGGAATGTGATTGGATTCGGTGGTTCGGGTGATTAAGTGGTGATTGAAGGATAGTTTATTAGGTAATGAAGGTTGTTATGTCTCTGTGTCTTGAGAATAAATAGATTTCTAGAGAGGAAATATTGACTTAACTGGGAAAATAATGTCAATACAGTTAACAAGTCGCGTTTATTATTTTTTTTTTTTTAATTAAAAAAATATACTGTTCACAATATTCAAATAAACTCGAACGCGTACAGTGTCAACAATCGTGCATCAGAAATAAAACCATTAAATAGCTTCTACCGATATCGCGCGTTCAATGTCAGGGAATAGTCAACCGCTATTATCGATTTCACTCCAAAAAAATAAAAGTTAAAAATCTAGCGTATGACTCAGCGTGACTAATATAATATCGCCTTGAACTCGATAATGAAAAAAACAACTTTCAATTATTCCATATCACCAGCTGATAAAAAGCATTTAGAGAGAGAGGGCGGACGACGAATGCGCGTGCTCTCTTTCTGTCTCGGTGTGGACGGTGCACCGGTGCAGAAAATTACATAACAACGTCTCAATGCACTATTTAACTCGTCAATGATTCCAATTGATCGCCGAGTGAGAAAGAATGAAAAAGAACACTGCAGAGATAACCCAGAAATTAAAAAGGTTCACCGGCGCCTCGGTGCGCGCACTGCATGCAGTAGATTATCTGCGCGCGAGCTCTGACACGCGCGACTAACGACGTGTCGCACGTTACACGTATGCACTATTATCCGCGAGCCGTTCTAACATGAAACTTCTAATCGATTTTAAATGAAAAAAAAAAAAATAAGGTACGGTAGATCGGTTTATGGTACAGGCGCAGCATGAAGTCGTTAACGTCGGTCGAGTGAATTTACTGTGTATTGGATCCGCGCGCGCGCCGGAATGTAAAGAAGCTTAATGGAACGTCTTATTTGCGCGCCGGACAATTAGTCTCTTTTTGCCCGAGTGGTGGATTCGATGAAGGCCTCGGCGAGGAGATTCGAGCGTTGAAAATTGAGAAAATTAATTCGAGGTGGAAGGAAGGAGAGGAAAGCGTTAATTTTAAAACCCGTAATTCTAGCCTCTATTTGGACCGGTTTTAGTGTGCGCGTGTCATTTAAACTTCAATTTGAGGAGGCATCAGCATGGGAATATACCCATTTGCGCGAACGCGTATAAAGTGGATGAGGAAAAACCAGACGTGTTTATCATTATCGTGTTCTTTATGTACCGAAAACAAACAGTATTGCGGTACAAAAATTATAAACAGTTAGCCGATGTAGCGAGGTTCTTGAGGAACTATAGTCATTTCTATTTAAAGTCAGTAAATTTGTTACTAAAATTATTTTATAATGGGATATTCTAGTTTATCTATATCAGTCCAATATATATTTCCAAGTTTATTTATATTTCCTTTCGAGAGTATTAAACAATTGCATAAAAAGTATGTAATATTATACTGCACCGCGCACAATATTATTTTTTTCTGTGCACTAAGGAAACGCCACTTTTACTTTTAACATTATCAATATTGATAGCTTTATTTACCATTTTTTAACGAGTACATTGATATAAAGATACAGATAAGTCAATTATCATCAAGGAACTTAAGTCATGAATCCGGTTTTGAAAACTTATACAAAAATATACCTATATCATGTTAGCACTTCCATTGTAAACTGAATTATATGTAAAATATCTCCATAAAATTTCGAATGTTCAACGTGTTATTTTCCTAAACAATTGATACGAGAGAACATCACATTTTTCAATTTTAGTACTGCTCGTATTGTTTGTTTATTAAAGAACGACACATAAATGTTACGCTCGCAGGCACTCGAGAGGCGTGCAACGTTATTTCCCATTGTAAACTAATCTCAATATGCGCAGGTGTGTGAAATTCATAAACAGCGAGCTGAAAATTATTACGCAAAGGATCGATAAATATTTCCAAACGTTCGTAATAGTAAATTTCGTAAGCTCTTTATGCGCAAGAATAATTGTAACAAAATATTACGTGTGAATATCTTACTTCCAAGATAAAGTCAAATTATTTCTGTAGTAGATGATGATAAACAATGGACGTAAATGTTTCACATAAATTTCTTGTTTATGCATATTCTTTATTATAAACTTCCAATTCATAGATCAATATATTTTCAAATAGAACTGAATTAGGAATTCAGTTATTAGCTTTTCAATCATCTTTTCTAAAATACGACATGTCATCGTCATACAACTAACTTATCATTCCAAATATCTCAATACATCTGATACAAACCCAAGGTTATTACATCTAAACACTCAGCAACGCCAGCCGGACCACGAAATCTTATTCAAACACTGTACATCGTCTTATCTTGCCCAATCCAAACAATGATTCAACACGTTTCATCAAAAATATCTTGTAGTCCAAAAACAACTTTGTCTTACCAATAATTTCAACTGCAAGAAGAACTGACGCGAATACGAATTTTAGTATCGAGTTTTTATACTAATTATTTTTTCAATTTTTTTAAAAACCATCGTCCATTATTAATCTAATTGTGCGAGTTTGTTATATTTTAAACTAAGACAATTGACAAAAATTGAAATCGGAAAAGTAGACTGCTAGTGAATATCTATAGTTGAATAACAACTCTTCGCGACTTCAACAACAATCGGTCATAAAAATAACAACCACCGCAGCTCCAGAAACCTAAAAGTAACAATGTCGTACTAAAATACTGACAACAACGTACTTACCACCAACATCTCTTCGCAGCAACACCCTAAACCCCAACCCAAAAATAAACCACCTTCAAAACCATCAGAATTCGCGACCGATCCGCACGAAAACCACAGCGCGTCCAATATAGTACAGAGAGAACACAGCCCTCGAAACAAACATTCCCACGCATTCCAGCACCAGCTTTTTCTCTCTCCCCGTCCCGTTGCTCGAGCGAGAGACCTTGAGAGCCTCTAATCCCGCGCGCGCTTTGCCCCCTCGTGAGCGAGCGAGCCGCAGCGCTGCAGCCTCGTTACGTGTAGGTGTGTATTAGCGCTTCCGAGAAAGAATATGCGCGCAGGGGAAGCAGGCGTGAGTCACGAGGTGGAGATTCGCGTGGTTGGTGAGGATGTGTTACGGGAAGTAAAGTGCGAATGTTTGGGTGGTGGATGGAGGAGAAATTCGGAGAGTATAATATAGATGGAACATGCAAGTGACGGATTTTGAGTGTAGTCGGAAGTTTTCATTTATGTGTTGTGTATAATGTTGAGTTGCAGGTTTTAGCAGTTAGGTTAAGTGAAGGTATTACCGCGGTGCAGGTATTATTGCGATATTTTAATTTCTGTAAAAACTTAATAAAGTTAACTACGAATTTGATCCAAAAAATTCGTAATGTACATTTAACATTTTATTTTTATTATTATTAGCGAATAATTAAGAATATTTGCTTATTTGCTTATTTATGTGAATTTGAATTTCGAGACCTTCATTTGTTGCGAAAAAATATGGGAATTCTTCGTACATACTTGAAACAAAAATGTCTATTTCTTGACACAAATAAAACAAAAAAAAAATACTATAAATAATTTTTATACGTAAAATTACATTCATTTTTCAAAAACCAGCATCAAATTACTTTATTATAATATTTTAAGTGAATTTTTAATGACGCAGCATTACCTGCATTATTTTATGCGAATGTTGGAAATACTGCGATAGACTAGTTGAAATACCTAACCTCTAAACCAGCGGTTCATGCACGTTTTCTCGAACTGAGGTTTGTATTAAATGATTATATGAATAAATCTAATTAATTGTATGTATATTTTTGTTATTTAGCCAACAGCTGCTTTCTATTTGAAATTTATTTATTCATTGCGGCCCACAACAATACCTTCGCAGTAATTATACCTTTGGTCGCAGTAATAGCTGCGCAGCAATAACTTCAATTCGCAATAAATACCAACAATCATCACACCTGTTTATTTTTTATATTAAATTTATATACACATATTTTCAAGATCTGCACATTTTTTTATTAGATCTTTAATACATTTTAAACGATTTGAAAAAGAAAGATTTTGGTTTAATCGTATTAAAGTTATTTTATTCTTCAGTTAAAGTACACCTTTCTCGAAAAATCGCAGTAATACCTTCACTTACCCTACCATCGAACGGAAAAATGACAGTTTTGACATTCTTTGTAAACAAATTTCGAGTATGAAATTTGCTGCGTATAGGTAGATTTATAGGCCGAAAGAGACTGTAAATCAACAGGAAATCACAATAACTGAATATGACATTTATGGTTTCAATGTCAACGAAACGCGAGTGCGCCTATATCTACGTACGAGTTCAAAAGAAGCTGAGGTGTATGACTTCACAAAACTGAATTAAATTAGCAGACTATGAATTCACAATAGAGCTATTATGCTCTCGAGCAAGAAAATGTATCTAAGTAGTCACCGGGAGAGGACGAACTTGCAAATTAAAATCACGTTATCTAATTTTCATTGTAGAAAAAAGAATGACCGACGAGCATTAGCTAGATGAGAGGATAAAAATTTGATTTAAATTCATTAAATGTTTTCTTCAATTTGAAGATAATTAGGTTTAATTGTAAGAAGTTTAATTGTTTTCGTAAATAGAACTTGAAAAAAAAGTTCGTAGGAGTTTACTACGAGCGGAAATTTTTTTAACGACTGTATAACTTCCTGGAGACTTTGTCAACGTGTGCAGGAAAAATATTGTCATCCTCATTCTGCAACTTTTTGCATTGCGTTATCACTGGGTACACATTGCATAATAATTTTCCGATTACTCGACGCGAACGACTGAAAATGATGATAAAACGAGGTTATTGTGTATTAAGGTGGCTCCAGCGGTCTAGTAGATCTAAAGCTATGAACATTTTTTACAAAAATTCATTTACACATTTCAATCTGAAAACTGATATGACAGGAAACAGAGTTCTTAACATAACGGAAAATATTTTTGTTAGAAAATTTCCAATTTTGCAAAAGTATATTTTGTCCATTAAAAAAAAATTCAATAAGAAATACAAATCTTTTTTGTTTTTCATTCAATTTTAATTTGCAAGGTCTCATTTTCTTCCTTGTTAAATTTCAGGGGGAGTCAACGATATCAAAATTGAAAAATTTTCAAAACCTTCAAAGTTATATGCAATTGTTTATAAAATTCAGTGACAAATCTACAAACAATTGCATATAACTTTGCAGGTTTTGAAAATTTTTCAATTTTCATATCGTTGACTTCCTCTGAAATTTAACAAGGAAGAAACTGAGACCTTACAAATTAAAATTGAATGAAAAACAAAAAAGATTTGTTTTTCTTATTGAATTTTTTTTTTAATGGACAAAATATACTTTTGCAAAATTGGAAATTTTCTAACAAAAATATTTTCCGTGATTTTAAGAACTTTGCTTCCTCTCATATCAGTTTTCAGATTGAAATGTGTAAATGAATTTTTGTAAAAAATGTTCATAGCTTTAAGTCTACTAGACCGCTGGAGCCACCTTAATTGGTCTCGCAAATTAAGTTATTGCTATCCTTTATTAATAAAAAATATTTACGAAACTTTTAAACTGGTTATACCTACAAATTTTTAATGAGGAACTTAACTTTCGTTTGAAATTTTACGTCGTTAGCAGATTTCGTTAAATATCCGCCGATACTATCACTACAAAAACCTAAAATAAACAGCCTTTCTCGCTCAACTAAGTTTTGCGGGATTACACCAACTCAATATTGGAGGCAAATTTCAAGAATGCGTCAATATTTAGGAAAAAGAGGGTCACATTGAATTTTTCGTATTGTTTACCAGAATTCTAAAGTCAAATATCCGCGTACGAAGCACGAATATTGTTGTGTGTGTATGTGTGTGTGTGTGTGTGCGTGCGTGCGTGCGTGCATGTGTGTGCGTACGTGTGTGTGCGTTTATGCGACACGTATTCGGTTCCGCTACGAAATATAAATTCATGCAGTGCGTGGGCGTTTAAACGCACTTTTTGTAATTCTAATCTTTCCGCCATCAAATTTTACTTTCCATGCAGGACGTAAAGTTTCGTTAACCGATTATCGTTAAAAACAGCCTTTCGATACTATTTATGGGTCTGCAGTTTGCAATGTTGAAGTGCAACGAAATAAAAAAAAAAATTTATTTTGCTTTATAGTTATACTAATTAATATTAGTTTTGTGTGTAGATTTAGTGTTTTATAGAATAAAATAACTTTATAACAAAGGTTAAAATGAAATTTTCATTGTTTAATAACTTTAATTTATTGTAAGATATTATTTCGTTGCATTCCAACGATGCAAACTTCAAACTCATTACTATTTTCTAATCCGACACAATTCAAACGACATATAAAGTAGTATATACAAGCTAAACATATATTTAATTCATTAGTGCCATTTTAATAGTCAGCGAGAGGATGAATAATCCGCGAAAAAGTCGCCATGGCACTCATCCAAACCGTTCCACTTCTGCTGAAATTTCCGCTTTTTCTTCTTATCGCGAGTTCATTTCTCGACTTTTTTACTTATACCCTCCACTGAGTCCACACACACTCACACACCCACACACCCACACACACCCACACACACACACACACACAGATACATTATTCTATCCCTCGAATACTTATATATTGCCATCACGACTTATTCATACATATCCTTAAAAGTGAGAAAAGTCCATTTCTAGCACACACTACATCGTTCGTCCTTTCGTGCGTCCAGAGGTTGTCCGTGTTGATATTTTTATTTCTGCGTCTCTCGTCCCACCGATCGTTTAGCTTTAAAAATACCGCGCGCCCCGTTCCTCCAAAACTCCGCTACATCTTGAATGTATTATATTTACAACGTTTAAATCTCCCCAGATTAAATTTAAACTTTCCGCCGATAATCAACAAACATAAACAAGAATTCTCAAGCCGCTCCGGAAATCTCAATTACAGCGGCAGCTATTCAAACTTCGCCCGACATTTGGAGCCAATAGCGAATTCCGAGCGGATGAGATACCTACCTATATATCCCGCACATGTATGCCTATCGCTCCGCGCACGCACAATGCGCCCATCACACCTAACACGCGTAAATATATATACGTGTGTATACACAGCAGCAGCAGCAGCAGCGGTGCATCAATACATCAATAGGACTATGGACTGGACGCTCGCGGCCGCGTATAATCGGCTACGTGCGCGATCGATCGTCGTCGTCCCCCCTGCACGGCCCAGCTAATTAGCCCTCCGTGTGAGTGTGTACACGACACGCGTGTTATATACCAGGGCTTGGACAGCGCGCGGAACGGAGCTGCACAAAAAATCCCTGCAGCACGCGCCTGTGTATATACTTACGCACGCACGTACGAGGCTATGTATATGTATGTATGTATGTATGCATGTATGTATGTATGTATACGCAGACTCACCGTGAACGGAAGAAAACGAGCGCTGTGAATCCTCCCGCGACGTCGAGTATACCAGCAATGGTAGTAAGTAGACACGTCTTGCTCTATCTCGGCTCACCTCTCCTTCTCACACAATATATAGATATATATATATATATATATATATATATATACAATCGTCGAAGCACAAACTCCCGACGGCGAACACTACTCACACTCGGCAACGAGCGAGTTCCTCTCTACTTCTCTCTCTCTCTCTTTCTCTCGCACTCTTTCAATATATCTGCCTGCCTGCTGCACTGATCCGTCCGCGCACACTGCACACACGCACACGCGTTTCTTTATTATTATTATTATTATGATTCTCCCAGCTGGTGCGACTGTTACTGCCTGCTTCGGGTTCTAGGAGTAAGAAGAAGCTGTGGCAGTGACGACGAAGACGACGAGCATCACGGCACGGTCGCTCATTTTAATCGCTCACACTCTGCTGCGCTGTTCCTCTGTTTGGTATAGCTGCTAGCTGGGTAGCTGCTGCTGACACGACTGCCGCCGCGCTCGCTGAGCTGAGAGCAGAGCACAGGCACCACCACACCACGCAGCGCAGTCACTCTCGCGAGTAAAGAGTCGGCGAGGACTCTAGGACAACGAGCGCCAAGTCCCTTTCCATGCCGCGAGATCGCGCGCGCGCTTGCTCGCTCGTGAGAATGTCGAATTGTCGAGCGTGTCGTAAGCGTAGCCTGTAGGTAGAGTAGAAAGCTACTGTAAAATAAATCGAGAATTCTTTGAAGACAGATGCAGTTGGTGTATCAGTATATATTTTGATATAAAAACGTACAAAAAAATCTCATTTTCGTAAAAGCACCGATATTGAGTACATAAAATAGAATATTTGTATTTAATTAATTTATACTTAAAAAATTTTACTTAAAGTGTAAAAGTAACTTCAAGAGAGTGTGTATAATTTATATTACAGTATAATATGTAACAATTTATATTATAATTTTCTAAAATAAAGTAAATTAAAACATGGAAATGTGACATATTGTGATAATGTATAATTGCATAGTACTTTTATATATATAATATAATACATTCATATATTTTATAACCTATATTTATTATATTATACATTTTACAAAATATCTGTTTTATAATAGGTATTTAAAATGGAAAAACGAAAACGTGGTAAGAGAAGTTCAAAAACCAAATCAACTCTATCAGATGAAACTGTAAGACGTGTCTGTGATTGCGAGGCTACAAAACATCCACTTGTTAATAATTGCTTGAATTGTGGTCGAATCGTATGTTTAAGTGAAGGACCAGGACCATGTTTCTTTTGTGGATCAAGGAGCGCGGGAGCGCTCCGAAGGCAAGTAACAGTCAAATGCAGAAGAGGCCTAAGGAGTGAGCCCGTGCCCACTGCCCTATTCGCCTTGTTAAGACCAGCGTCAGCGCCCCTCGCGGTTAAAATTCGAACTGCTTATTAAAGGATAAACACAGCTGCTGATTAGCATGAGCGGTATATGAACCAAAGATTATTTAATTAAAAAATAAAATAATTAGTGATCCGATGAACGTCTTACAATCATTTATTGATTTGTCTGATATTATCAGATATATTGGCAATGGAACAAGGCCTTATGTGGAAGGCGAAAGAGTTTATGAGGCTAATCATATAATATTTTGTGGGTTAGCCAAAGAAAGTAATGATTGCTCAGCAGAGATAATAGCACTGTGCCTAAAAACGTCGGGTTTACAAGAACATTTCACTTTGAGGAATTTGGAATCTGTTTTCTTCAAGTGACAAAAATGCTTCAATTCTACAGCTTCATACATTTTTGAAGCTGTCTGTTTTAGCTTACCCCACTGTTGTTTTAAATCCATGCAAGATGCATCTTGAATAATACATGATGGAGTTCTTAAAAGAATTAACACATTTTATAAGTAAATGCTTTAAATATTTACTCATCATTAAGAAAATAAACAAAACAATAATTTTGAACTGACTTGTGAAGGTGAATTAATTTTCCCAAAATGCCAGCTTTACAAGAGCACACACAATGAATGATATTTTCATCAGCACATACATTTGAAGAGATCTTTACTCTTATTTCATGAGGAGATTTGTGTAAACCCGACGTTTTTAGGCATAATGCTATTATCCCTCCTGAGCAATCATTACTTTCTTTGGCTAATAACCCACAAAATATTATATGATAAGCCTTATAAACTCTTTCGCCTTCCACATAAGGCCTTGTTCCATTGCCAATATATCTGATAATATCAGACAAATCAATAAATGATTTTAAGACGTTCATCGGATCACTACTTATTTTATTTTTTAATTAAATAATCTTTGGTTCGTATACCGCTCATGCTAATCAGCTGTTTATCCTTTAATAAGCAGTTCGAATTTTGGCCGCGAGGGGCGCTGATTCAGGTCTTAACAAGGCTTTTGACCGCGAGGGGCGCTGACGCTGCCCGCTGCCCCGCTGGTACTCTTAACAATCCTTTAATAAGCAGTTCGAATTTTGGCCGCGAGGGGCGCTGACGGCGGTCTTAACAAGGCTTTTGGTCGCGAGGGACGCTGACGCTGGTCTTAACAAGGCGAATATTCTTTTGCCCTAATCACATAACCGCGTACGATCGCGTACGTCTGCGTACAACCGCGTCCGACGTTAAGGAAGAATCTAGTGATTTTCGCTGTTGCCAACAGCGGCAATGTCAGTGCAATAACTAGTACTTTCGAGAAACAGACCTACGTATACGAAAGTCGGCTACTACACCAACGACAACAGACATAAACAAGCAAGCGTTACTCCGATCTACTGCACTTCGTGTGAGTAGGTCTGTTCCTCGAAAGTACTAGTTATTCCACTGACATTGCCGCTGTTGGCAACAGCGAAAATCACTAGATTCTTCCTTAACGTCGAACGCGGTTGTACGTAGCGTACGCGATCGTACGCGGTTATGTGATTAGGGCATTTGATATGATATGAGTGCGCGAAAATTTTCATCGCGTTGTATTTTATCTATACAGAATATAAATATTTAGCTATACACTTGTTGAAATCTATGTTCATTAAACTAGAGAAATTTAAAGGTTTTATTCAAAAATATTGTCTCATTTAAGAGATATTAAGTATCAAAGAATCAGACTGGTCGATTCCAATCTTTAAATTTTTTCTTTCATCAGACCTACATCCGCTTCCGATCACGTGATATGTATAACGTCACGTGACCCCATACGACCCAGCGTGTGTATATATATATATATATATATACAGTATAACTAGAGATACTTTTAGAAATATGTAGTCTAGCTCAAATGTATATATATATACCCGTACTTTATCGTCTGGTCGTAAACATAAACCTAACCTTTATATATTATTTATATAGGTATATAAAAAAACCAAGAGAGAGAGAGAGAGAGAGCGAGAGAGATTATTATGTTATGTGCTGCATAAATTATAATAATACGTATAAATGTATAATACGTATAAATGTAGGTTATGGAGATCTGAGTTGATATAGTATAGGTATATAAGTATCAGTTAAGTATACAAGAACTTTTTTTTTGTTATTGTAATATTGTGTTTTGTTGTTGATATACTTTTGTACTTTGTGAGAATTTTTTACTTATAGATAGTCAACAAGATTTTTTTTGGAGTTTAAAAAAATGAGGTGAAGAATATTATATAAAAATCATTATTCGCGACTTGTCAATTTCAAGATAATTATATATACATACATCTTTCACTATTTAAAAGGTATCTGATTTATTTATAATAACTAAAAAACATTGCACCATTCGTACACATGATAAAATTATTATGTTGTATCTTATATATTTTCTACTTATTTAGAATTTAGGTTGTGAATAGTTGTACGCATCTTTCAATATACGCATCAGTCTGTGTATAAAACATATTGATCACTGCGCGTTAAATTGTTTTTATGATGAAAATATATATTTTATTGATTTAATATATTCAAAGATCTAAGAAAGCCAACTAATAAGAATTCGTGCATCAAAGGGGCAAATAAATTCTATTAGATAAGTATTGAACAGCTAAATGTTAAATGGCTACAATCCTTTTAAAAAAATTGATACTTTGTGTGAATTTTTTTATATTTACAGATTATACAAGATTTTTTTACAGTCATTGAAATTCGATTTTGAATTGACTTGGATGGTTGTACAACGTAGACAAATGCTGAAAGCCTTATTCATTCTATTTTGAATTTGTAATATAGCCAATGATGTTGAGGAGTTCTAATTGTGTACTGTCTGAAAAATCTAATTTTGAATTAGCAAAAATGAACGAGTGCCCTCATGATCCTGCTGGTTATTTTATTATTAATGGACAAGAAAAAGTTATTTTAATAAAAGAACAGATGCTTAGGAATAGAATTATATTAAAGAAGATTAGTAAGAATGTAGTACTACTCTAGAAGGAAAAACCAAACCAATATTAGCCTATGGAAGAGCAGGCAAATACTATATTTACAATACAATATTTTTCAAGATGTATGTATATATCCTCAACATGAAAATTTTTCATGAGATATAATTTTAGAAGAATATTAAAAATTTGTTTTCATATTTGACAGGACGAATAGAGGACTTGTACGTCAAGGAGGAAAATGACAGTTTCATTGCTTCAATGAATAACACAAAACAAACAACAACTAAGATGTTTATTTAGATAGTATTGGACTCAAAGTACGAAAAAAGTATTATGTTTCGAAGAAAGTTTTTCAAAATAAGAAAAGAAAATTGTGATTTTCATAGTTCGTCTATCTAGTTGAAAATTATATTGATAATAAAAATGTTGTGATTATTAAAAAATGAAATCTAATCAGTGTTTTGTGTAATAAATAAAATAAAATACTGGTATGATGTGTTGCATGAAGTACACATATAATCAAATGTTATTGATAACAAATAACATAGTGATTAAAAAATGACATCTAATCAGTGTTTTGTGTAATATAAAAAAAGTAAAATGCTGATAAAATGTGTTGCATGAAGTGTTATATCAAATTTTAAAACTTCTTCTTAAAATCAGTTTGAAATCTTTTGAGAATAGAACAAGTGTGTATTAATAAATAATTATGTGTTATGATAATTTACTTGACTTTTCTGAGTATTCTAAAGATGCTTTATTTGTTCAGTTAAAAGGTAGTTTAGAATTATGCGTAAGACATATTGTACAAAATATATCTAAGAACCATATTCTTGTGATAATTCAACATATGAGTTCTTGGTCCATCGATAAAAAGGTTGATGATAATGTTATTCTAAACTATGGCAGTACATTGGAATATGTTGCTTATGTACATAAAGCAGATTCTCTCACCAATACCTTAACGTCTGATATTCTTTCACTTTTAGTGCAAATAATTGGATCAACAGTACGTTTTGTATCTTTACTTGGGAATCGAGTTCTACAATATTTAATTGATAGAGATTCAAATAAAATGATATTTAATAATCCAAAGATCTTTTTTGAAGACATCCAATTAAATTTTAAAATTAGTGAATATCATACTGAAGATAGAAAGTTTTTCAAGAAACATAGGGAAATAATTCACGATAGTTTAATTAAAAGTATCATCAATCACAGATTCTCTCGATTGAATTTAGAGACCACTTACTGCACAATATGTTTGTTAGCTGTTGAAATACCATGTGGCTTTACTGCAGCTGCATTATGTTGCCTTATGATGAATCTTCAAGATATTATTAGGAAACAACAAGAGCAGTTTGGTAAAGTCATATAATATTATTGTATTAATATTCTTTAAGTGTCACACTGCTTCTGTGATTTTAATGAACTTATCTTTTAAGATTTATTCAAATTAAATTATAAATGTCTATGCAGGTAGAGAGACATCCTACCATATACATGCTATCATTGTCTCTGTATTATCTTTTGTGTGTTGGATCCATGAAGCACAGGATTTTCATGATTATGTGAATAAAATTGTAATGGAGCGAGCACAGTGGGCACCAAATCTGAATCCACCATTACAATCACACTACAATTTTGCGGTGCATCATGTACTTTGGGATAAACCTAAACCAGGGTTGCAGATTTTACACTTTTTGCATCCTGAAGTCCGGAAGTGCAACGTATTTTCGGACTTGATTCCGATCAAGTCCGAATCACCTTGGAATTCCGGACTTGAGAGCAGTCAAGTCCGAAAACACGTCGGAATTTCGGACTTGATGGGAGTCAATTCCAAAAACATATCGGAATTTCGGACTTGAGGGCGATGAAGTCCGGAATTCCGACGTGTTTTAGGAATTGAATCAAGTCCGAAATTCCGACGTGTTTCCGGACTTGAACGCCCTCAAGTCTGAAATTCCGGCGTGTTTTCGGACTTGATTCCGATCAAGTCCGAAAACACGATGCATTTTCGGACTTCAGGATGCAATAAGCCCGAATTCAGAATAATTTTTTTTTCTAGACTTTTTTGAGACGTACAAAGCTATACAGGTCTTATTACAGCAACGTTCAATGAAGACTTAATTTTAGGAATTAACTTTTAAATATTTAATTGAACTCACTGCCGTATTATTAAATTGCCTGTTAATTATACGATTTTTAACTAATTAATTAAAACTTTTTCAGGTACTTCCACGCATTTGAGCATTAATTTAATTAAATCTCATGGTACCTGGGGGTTTTTTCGACCTGCTGAACATGTTCTTGACGACTATTTTGCTGTACGACGAAATCCTCATGCCCAGGAGATAATTTTCGCAAATCATAGCACCCAGTGCACATTTCATGGTACCTGGGGGATTTTTGGACCCGCTGAACACGTTTCTGAGGGCTATTTCTTGAAGGCTTGAATAATTTCATTTCTTTAAATGCCTCTTTATTATAAGCGCGAATTATTAAGCAAAGAAAGAACGAAAAAATTATTCGGAAGCTGGACTCCATGCACCTTCAGCGGGTCGGAAAACGCCCCAGGTACTATGAAATGTGCACTGCACGCTGTGATTCGCGAGGAAATCGTCTCCTGGGTATGTACATTTTCTCGTACATCAAAATAGTCGTCAAAAACGTGTTCCGCGGGTCAAAAAACCCCCCAGGTACCATGTAATTTACGCTACAAGCTATGATTCGCGAGGAAATCGTCTCCTGGGTGTAAGGGTGTAGTCGCACATCGAAACAGTCGTCAAAAACATGTTCATCGGGTCGAAAAAAAACCCCGGATACCATGAAATGGGCACTACATGCTGTGATTCGCGAGGAAATCGTCTCCTGGGCATAAGGGTTTAGTTGTACATCGAAATAGTCGTGAAAAAGGTGTTCAGCAGGTCGAAAAACCCCCTCCGGTACCATGTAATTTGCGTGGTATGCTATGATACGCGAGAAAATTATCTCCTGAGCACGAGGATTTTGTCGTACAGCAAAATAGTCGTTAAAAACGTGTTCAGTGGGTCGAAAAACCCCCCAGATACCATGAGATTTAATTAAATTAATGCCCAAATGCATGGAAGTACCCGAAAAAGTTTTAATTGATTAGTTAAATATCGTAAAATTAACAGGCAATTTAATTATACGGCAGTGAGTTTAATTAAATATTAAAAAGTTAATTCTTAAAATTAAGTCTTCATTGAACGTTGCTATAATAAGACCTGTATAGCTTTGTATGTCTCAAAGAAAGTCAAAAAATAATTATTCGGAATTCGGACTTCTTGCATCCTGAAGTCCGGAAATGCACCGTGTTTTCGGACTTGATCGGAATCAAGTCCGAAAGCACGTCGGAATTTCGGACTTGTGGGCGGTCAAGTCCGGAAACACGTCGGCATTTCGGACTTGATGAGAGTCAATTCCTAAAGCACGTCGGAATTCCGGACTTCATCGCCCTCAAATCCGAAATTCCGATGTGTTTTCGAAATTGACTCCCATCAAGTCAGGAATTCCGACGTGTTTTCGGACTTGACTGCTCTCAAGTCCGGAATTCCAAGGTGATTTCGGACTTGATTCCGATTAAGTCCGAAATTCCGACGTGTTTTCGGACTTGAAGAGGAACTTATGGCCTCAGGGAATTAAATACTCGCAACCCTGACCTGAATTATTTTTCGTCGACTGGGAAATGCGTTATGGACTATGGAAGCGTTTTAGACTTCATGAATCTTCAACTGAGAAGACAACAAATAAGCATTCAGTTAATTATCAAAATGACAAAGACAAATATTTTAACCAAGAAATATAACAAATTTCACTTACAATAAATAGTAATAGTACATCATATACATTGGAAGTTTTGAATTCGACTATTAATAACTTTTTCTATGAACTTATTTTATAAATGTTTGATGATTCAATATTTGTAATTTTCCTTGAAATATTATCGCATTTTTATTGAAAACAAAATATTTTGATCTATGTGAAAATATTTTTATGTAAATTTCGAAAAAAAATACATGAGATTTTCCTTGATTTTGGTACATTTCGGTGATCGTGATTTATAAAACTTTATTTACAAACAACATGAAACAATCTTACTCTTAGAACCTACTTAATCTGTCAGAAATATACACTTTACGAAACTATAAATATAAGCAAAGAATATCTGGTAAACATATTTATCTATATTACATCTTGATTTAATGCCAAGTTCCTTCAAGAGCATCACTTTAACTTAGAACCACACTTTACCCCAATCATCGTCTGTCGTCTGGGAAGGCGGTTGCAATTCAGTTTCCGTTTTAACGTCGGGCTTCTGCTCCTCTTCGTCACTTTCAGATACAGCCAAATCGTCTTGAATCTTCCATTCGCCTTCGTCTTTTCGAGCCGGTAGCCCAGTAAAGAACGCGTCTGAAGGATCGTAGTTTGAATCGACGCTTTTCTCTGTAATCGTAAAAAATATTCAAAATTAATGAAACAATGAATAAATATGAAGATTTTTGAAACATTTTTGTTCCTATATGTAAACAGCCAAACATGTTTCTTACCGTGATGCTGTAACGGCTGCTCTTCTGTCAGATAAGATCCAGCGTTGCCAAGTTGTATCATAGCTTCCGCTACCTGTTCACTGTAGTCATCCGCTGGCAACTCTTCAGGTCTCACTTCGACCGGTATAAGAGGTTTTAACTCGGTCGCTTCGAATTCATCGTCAACATTGAATGGCACTTCATCAAATTCATCTTCATTTGAGAATTGTAAATCTGTAATAATATAAACAAAAAAATGTTAATTTTAAGTTAATTTTTCAAAATAGATGTAACGTAATAAAACTTTACCTTCTTCAAGAACATCCTTCTTCTTCAGAGCAGTAGACCTATCTAGCTCGAATTCCATATCTCCCTCGACGTCCACGAAATCGTATTCTTCCATGCTAGATTTTCCAAAAGGATGTTCAGGAGAACTTGGCTGGCTAACTCTGAAGTCCGGCTCAGTGATCGTATAATTTTCTTCATCGCCACCTTCGCCGATCCAAGACGTGTCCATATCAGCTTGCTCCATGGCACGCTGTTGCACCAGTGCGATGTTTCTCTCCAACTGTGAGAGATGTTCGTCGTACTGCAAATGATAATAACACCAGAATGTTGAAATAAACTTTATGGTATTTATAATGAAATACAAGGTATAAAGTATGAATTTAGTGAAGCTAATGCCTGTAGATCTTTTATATGTGAGTAAATGCAGCTAATGTATATTGCAGGCAAAAATTTTCGCAAGTGTCCTTTTAGTTAAAGGCCCGAATAAAAAAATTGTCAAAAAATACGAAAAACAATAAGTCAATGTCTTATTGTAGTCAAAGAAATTTATCAAAGGTGTTTCGTCCAGGCTACTAGATTGGACTAATCATTGGATGGTAGCGGCCAAAGGTTTATAGACACAGCCACCTTTTTCCCAAGTGGAAAAGGGGGCTCCATCTATCGGTGTATTTTTCACACAAACACCGCATCAAGTATGAAGTACAGAAGTAGCTTCACTGTGAAGCTACTTGATGAAGATACTTGATGCGGTGTTTGTGTGAAAAATACACCGATAGATGGAGCCCCCTTTTCCACTTGGGAAAAAGGTGGCTGTGTCTATAAACCTTTGGCCGCTACCATCCAATGATTAGTCCAACCTAGTAGCCTGGACGAAACACCTTTGATAAATTTCTTTGACTACAATAAGACATTGACTTATTGTTTTTCGTATTTTTTGACAATTTTTTTATTCGGATCTTTAACTAAAAGGACACTTGCAAAAATTTTTGCCTGCAATACACATTAGGTGCATTTACTCACATACAAGGTATAAAGTTAGAGTTCTTACCTCGTTTAGAGTATCCTT
Source organism: Torymus aiolomorphi (assembly GCA_036365515.1). Classification (NCBI taxonomy): domain Eukaryota; kingdom Metazoa; phylum Arthropoda; class Insecta; order Hymenoptera; family Torymidae; genus Torymus; species Torymus aiolomorphi. Next base: position 70,884,731 of record CM070874.1, on the reverse strand, counting down.
AGAGAACTTGACAAGTACTTCGGCTTTGGGAGTCAAGGGCGATTTCTCACCGTTATAAAGCGCACAATTTTCGGCAATCAATTGAATATCCTTGATGAATTCCGCTCGACTGTGGTATTTGTGAGCTATAAAAGCGAAGAAATAGATTAAAATCCCAGATACCTTCAAAGTACACCGTACAAATAAAGCCTAAATATCGGTACTTACCAGCAACCTTTATGGACACAGTTTCAAGGTCCATGGGACTCTTTACAATATTATAATAATCCTTGATGAGTTTCTTGTTGACGGGCTTAAGGAACTGCGTCGCCTCCGGCATGGTTTTTAGTCTCTCGTTCACGACGGTGTTGAGGATATACGAGAGGGCGACCTGATCGTCGTCATCGAGGAGAGGATTGATGGCTTTCTCCAGCCCCATAAGCACGTCCTCCTTTTCAGCGATCTGACTAACGCAGAAGTCGAGCATACGCTGTGCCGCTTCGGTGAGGTGATTGGTTAGGCCGTTATACAGCGAACTGTTCTCCTTAATCTGATTGACGTCCGCCAGGAACTCCTCACGGCTCTGATACTTCTTCTGGCGCAGGTTCTTGCGGATTGTCTGGAGGTCCATCGGTCGACTGATGATCCTCGGATATTCGACAACAATCTAGCAAAATAAAAGAAAATCTTAGTGAAATTTTATTTTATAATCTACGAAAACATTATCTATGGATTTCGATAAGTACTTTTGCATTGACGGGGAAGAGGAATGGCTGCACATCGGGCAAATCCCTCATATCCATAAGGATGGTTTCGAGTATCGTGGATAATACAACCACAGGATCGGTGCGCCGGCGGTTCGCTCCAGCTGGCCTCTTGTAGCGCTTGAGGTAGTCGCACTGATCGTCGCCAGCTCGCTTGCGCTTTCTAGATACCACGTCCTTTGATACTTTGAGCAGCAGCGTCCGCCGCTTCATCTCCTCGGCGTGCTGTAAAATGACAATTTTTCCCATCACAAACGTGTGTTTGAGTGTCAAAAAGTAATATATAAGTAAAAAATCGAATTTTTTTGGAAGATTGTCTATAATTAAAACCACATGTATCCCTAAACCGCCACCTCATTGCCAATAAAAGCTTTGATTTGAAATGTGAGATCAGCAACGTCATAATATCTAACCACCATGATCTTCTCTCTATGTATCTAGACGTTTGATCGACATTTACTAACATACCGTGTGATTTAGTTTTAAAAGTTTAGATAAACGTTACACCTACATACAAAACGAACGTAATAGTACATTATGTAACAAGAGACTAAAGTCGCAGATTATTCCCGTGGGTGAGTTCACTGCCCGAGCGAGCGTAGCGAAGTGAGGGCAGTGATCCCCAAGGGAATGATCGACTTTAGTTCCGTATTACATATAGTACTTTACTTCCATCGCCACTGCGACCACTTCATAGATTTGAAAAGTTATTTTGTATTTATGTGTTATAATGTTGTTAGTTTTAACCCAATTCACCATAAACGTAAAAAATTAAACTATGTTACTATTCCCGCCAATTTACTTTATTCCCGCTAATTTACATTATTCCTGCTAATTTACTTTATTCCCGCATTATGCGAAAATACAGTAAAAGAGGGAATCAGACGCCACTTTTGCCCCGCTTTTCAGGCTATAAAATGGCCATTACAGTAGAGATGGGAATAAAATACCTTTCTATGAAATTCACAAGATAATTAGATAATTACCTTTTTATTTGACAATGCATTGGTAAATATCGTCTTATTTTTTGTTTATTTTTAACACCATTCTTTTCCTCTTTTTGACCAAATTTCTTAAATACTGTTTTTTTTTTTTATTATCTCATTAATAAAGACTGAAGAGATCAGGAAATTTCTTGACGAAACGTTGCAGCATGTAACAACTGTTCAATTTATTCTACACTGACCTTGGCCCTCGACGAATCCCCATATTTCGAATTTTAAAATAAATGTAAAAACGTACTTTAAGTTTCGAAGACAATTTGACTTTGGTGCCGTCGACGTTAACGAGATCCTCTTCCTCGGTATAAAGCTCTTTCTCGATCTCCTCCTCCTGCTCCTCGGTCATGGCGACGTTCATAGGCGCCGCGTTGGCCATGCTGTTCTGATACAGCGGGCAGGCCTTGTTGGTCCTCATGTGTCCAACGTTGCCGCAGGCTCCGCACTTCAGCTTGAGATTTGGTTTTAATTTGGATTTATTACGCTTAGAGGGCGAGGAGGATAGATCGCCGGATTTTTGAGAATGATGGAGCGTATGGCTGGGAGTATTAAACAAGTAGCCGAGCTGCTGCTGCTGCTGTTGCTGCAGCGGCAGTTGCGGCTGTAAGCTAGAGAACGGGAAATTACTTATCGTGGGGAGACTGAAGTTAGGAGTGAGATTGACGGGTGTCGATGCGCCACTCCTATCGCCTAGACTCTGCGACTGGAAGTGATGGCTGCTCGACGAATCCTTGCTGTTGCTCAGGTGGTGGCTCATGTTGCTGCGATGATGGTTGCGGTGGTAGCCGTCGAGATTGTGACTGCTGAAGCCGAGACCGCTCATACTGCTGTGATGGCCACCGGTGAGCATGCGCTCGCGCTCCTGGTTGCGCTTGATGCGCCGCAGCTGCTCCTGGATGCGGCGCTTCTCGCGCTTCATCTCTTCTTTCTGCCCCTCGTCCAGGGTGGCAAACTGCTTGATGAAAGTATTGTCCTTGGAGTTGCGGATCTTGATGTAGGTGTCGATCACGGCTGAGTTGCGTACAATTTCCACGCGCTTGAATTCTTTGCCCTCGAGGTTGCGGAAGGTACGGTGGATCTTGAGCATGCGACCAGGATGGGCGTTGAAGTTTGACGCCGAATTTTCGTCCTCGTCGTCTTTCTTCTTACCTTCCAACTTTTTGTCGTTTTGGCTGCCTATTTTCAAAAAATTACAATAGGTTGTACGATATTTTAGATAATAAAAAACTATAAAAATAATCTATTAATTACAGTATTCTACTGTAAAACTATTCTCTTAAAATGCTCTTCACAACTTTGAGCAATAATGTACTTACTCGGCGTATCGCTCATCAACATCTTTCTGAGCTCATCTCGTTGCTGCTCCTCCCTCTCGAAGCTCAGTTGCGTGCTGGTCTTCTTATTGCTCAACATATTCTCAATATTCTTGCCCATCTCCTCAATATCCGACCTATCTTCATCGGAGCTCTCACCCTCGTCTGTACTCAGCACCTCGTTGGATGAGAGCATTCGGTTCTGCAGGTCGAAGATGCGCTGGCACTCCTCTTTGTATCTCTCCTGGTGCTCAGCTATCGAGAACCGGTTGCCACGGGAGAATTTTGTCATACCCTCTTCGCCTGCTTTTGCTTTTTCCGTCGAAAGGGTACGCACGACGTCGATGACTTCCCATCGAGATAGCTTTTCGATGTCTTCCTCGGGCACGCCGAACTTTCGAAGCAGGGCTTTCGCGTTGTTCAGGGAGAGCCGACGCAGATCGGCGTCCGTACCCGTGACCGTTCGCTTTGGTTGCGCTTCTTGCACCTCCTGCGTAATTATTATTTCATAAATATTTCGTTTGCATACCTAATTATACTCTAAATATAAAATAATAAAAAAATCTTTAATCACCTTGCTGACAGTCGGCTTATTCGGCACTCTGACGTACGAGAATCCCTCGCCACAGCCCGTAGGATCAGCGGGTCCAGCCAGCTGCAGAAGACATTTGCCTTTCATCGCCTGAATGTAGGCTCTGGTCGTGTTCCAGGGCGCGACTTTGACTTCATCGTCCATCTTTAGCTGCATTTCTTCATCGTTGTCGTCTTGCGGCGTAAATAAGAATTTCTCACCATAACCGGCGTCTTTTAGCCTCTGCTCTGCTGCGATCATACTGAAGTAAGCGCAGTACTGTTCGGGCGACACCATGGTGCAAATTTCTTCCTCCGTGGGTAGACGGAAGTCCGGTTTTATCATCCACCAATTTGAATCCATACCTACAATTAACTCGCAATATATTTAGTTTTGATGTAAATATATTTTCCTCACACCGGGCCGAAAGTGCCTCATTCCCGCCCGGCTCCGAAACGGAAATATGGTATTTTCGGCCTCGATGTGAGGAAAAATAGTATACGCACCACGGGAGTAAAATTGGCCTCGCCTTCGGCTCGGGTGGCAATTTACGCTAACTGTGGACTGTCCAAGTTTTTTCCTCCCATGGTGCGTAATATACTATAAATTTATTCATTAGTAGATTCTTACCCGTTCGTTTGAAGTCGGCGCAAAACTTTAAACATTTTCTGATACTACTCTCACTGTGCGAAGGAAAAGCTTTTTTAATGTCATCCATCTTTATTCTACGCGGGGTATCTAACGATTTCCAGAAGAGCCTGTATATGAACACTTGAAGGAAATCCCTGACAAAGTTGTTGGCTCTTTTCGAATTCGGGCCAGGCACTTCGTAAAGTGGGCACTCTTGTCCGGCAACAAAAGTAGCGTCCACCTCACGGATGTAGTACTGATGCCTGAAATAATTAATTGTAAATTTTACTTTAAATCAAGTCAGACATAGAAATAAAGAGAATAAGTGAATTGATGAATATTGTACCTCGACCTAATGACCACAAAGTCAGTTTCTGCCATCTGGTGCTCGTAAATTGGAGCCCTGTACATATTGTTCTCAACTGCTTGGATAGTCTGGCCGGGTGTAAGTATACCAAGGAACGGACTTGTGTGCGCGTACGCAGTTTCACCGTATTTGTAATTGGATGGGCCTGTATCTTTTCCCGCTTTTCGCTTGTAGTAGTTCTTTATCTTCGAGCACATACCTACTTGATTCATCAAGGGCGGATGCTCTTCCGAGAACTCAAATAGAACTAATCCGCCATCCCGTCCCGTTAGATCTTCTGGCGTGCGCATGAAGAAAACATCTCCACCACCTGAGGCTATTCTTTCTTGTTCTCGCATCTGAAATATTTCAAGAATCATTTCAGCTTTTTTATTAAGATTGGAATTTTTAATATTCAGAAATTGCTGAAATTTTTACCTTTGCCTTCTCCTTGATGTGCTTTATCAACGGCAACACTCCATGAGGACCAGGATGTGCTAACGCACCATGACTATACCGCTTCAGAGGCGGTCTATGGAAATTCCTCAACCGCATTGGTGCCATGTGTGTTTGTACGAACGGAGAACGCAGCTCGTCCACTGGCGTACTGTGCTGAATGAGATTACCACCACCAACTTTCATTCCCACAGTTGTCTCAGAAGACCTCAGGAGATAATACGTATCATTGGAAATATTAAACGGATCTCTATCAGGTGACTTTGGTGGCGGAGGCGGCGTATCTTCTTCGAGCACGTTGATAACACCAGCTTTGCCAAGCAAAAGCTTGCTCTTCTTCACGTGAGGATGGGGTATTTTGACTTTCGGCTGAGGTCCATTCTCTTTGTGCAGCAATGCCGGGTCTATGTCGTCTGGAATACCAAGAATAATATTCTCGTCGTTCGGATCGAGCGTGAAGATCTTTGGCTTCGGTATTTTCTTCATGTGTTCCGGGTCCCAGATTATTTCCTCCTCCCATAAACCATAAACGAGCTCTTCATTTTCGACTGGGAAAATTGAATACCACATATCGTCGTGATACTCCGAATGATGTTGCTGTCCCTTTCCAGACCTGGAAAAAATAAAAAAACCATAGGTTATTAAGAAAAAAGTGTCTCGAGAAGATTTGTTTAAAAAATTAAGTTGAAAATAATTATTATAATACATTTTATTCTTCTGACTCTGCATATGCATAGGTGTTGATATTTGTGAGGTAGCTAGCCTGACATTCGGAGCAACAGGAACAGGAACACCTTTACCAGGTTGACTAAAGGCTTGAGCAGTTATATTATCACTCGACGGTACCCATCCAGCAGCATTATTTTTAGTGTTCAATTTATGCCTTGCCTAAATAAAATGAATAAAAAATAAATGAATGAAAAAATGATTTCCAGAGGTGAGAAAAATATGAATAAGATAAAATTTTACACTTACTTTGTGTTTTATATCATCACCATTCCATATAAGATCATCCTCCCAATGTAATTGAGAAACCATTAAGAAGGCATCTTCAGCACTATCTGGTATGTTTGACTTTTCTTCTTCATTTTTTTCAGCAAGTTTGAAACCATAATTGAAACCATCACCTGTCTCAGGCACCTCAAGGATATCATACCAAATTTGTGCTGGCCCAAATCGCCAATCAACCACTTTTGGGCCCATATCATTTTCTCCACTATCTTGTTTTCCAACTTGTTCTTTATCTTCAACTGGCATTAACAATTTTTCTTTATCATATTCAGCCAGCTGTTCAGGAGTAGGATCTGAGCCATAATTCATTAACCAACCCTATAATTTTAAATTATTTACAATAAACTCTATTTTAAAAAAAAAAAAGGAAATATACTTTGAAGAAAAACAATATTGTTACCTTGTATTTTGATTTTTTATTTTCTTGATCTGAACCGGAATCTGAATCTTTTGAATCTTGATGTCGTTTTCTTTTTCTTCTTCTCCTAACACCTCTCCAGATCTGTGGTAAACTACTTGGTTTACCAGGACCAAACAACTTTGAAAACCTGAGAACTTTGTTTGGCCGGAAATCCGGAAACAATTCACACACATCAACATTAGCATATTTGCAAGGTAACATAGATGCCAGTGGAGTTTCAAGCTTCCTTTTTGCAGCAGCCTCTGCTTGTTCAGGTGTAAGTGCTTCCTTTTCTTCTGGCACAGGTGGTGGTGGCATCAATTCTTTATCAGTATTGTGCTCCAGATCCTCATCATCTGCATCATAATCTGTCTCCTTTTCAGTTTTGACTTCTCCATCCTGCTCTTCAGGAGTAGCTTTTCCATTCTCCAGAATTGGCCTGTCTCCGTTCTCCTCTTTCTTCAACTCTGCGCTCTCGTTCTTCTTATCCTCCAGGTCCTGCGACATCATCTCGTGAAGGATACCACCAAGGCCCAGCTGACAAAGCGAGGCCAAGTGCTGCTTGGCATTGGAGTCGAGAATGTCATCCTCGAGCTGGCCATTCTCGTCTATATTGCCGAACGTAAAGCCGGCAAGGTTCATCTCCACCTCCAGCTCCCGGTCGTTGTCCTCGTCCGAGTCCGCCATCTCTACCCGCTGTCTTTTTTAACAAGCACTGATAGATAGACCAAGCAAAGAAGCTCCACCGCTTCTTATTTATGCCACTGACCTGACATAATGTGTGTGTTTTTACGTTGAGGTTAGGTGGCCAGCCACGTTCGACGACTTCACTGCACTTTTTTAGCACAGACGGCGGAGCCAGTGTAGCCAGTACGGCTAGGGTGCCTGTCGCCATCTATAGGCCACTAACTCGCCTAAAATCGCCAATTTGCGAGCAGAAATAGCCAAAATATCGCCGCAAGCCGCAATCAGAATGAACAGAAACTACCCGAATTGAGTGGTAGGAAGAGGGGGAGGGTGGGTGGGTTTATTTAAATCTTTAAATTAAAAACTATTGTTAATTAATTATTAAAAATAAATGCTGATATATTTAAATTGAGAAGTTTATAATAAATAAAAATATGTTTGATAAATTAATTTATAATTTTTTTGTAAATAATACAAATCAAATTATACGCAAAATAGGATCATTTTTTTTATTATATTTCTTCCATGCTTATACACGGAATTTCATACTGTAACAAATCTATAACTTCAAATACCAATTCTTCCTGCAACAAGCGTTCTTTTTCAATCTGATTTTTGGGATACACTATTTGATAATTAAAATCTGACACCATTTTAGAGGTTGGAATAAAACTTTCGCAACAAGTGTTGCTTGAATAAAATCTTAGCCTTATTCTTAACAGAGCATCTAGCATATCTATTAGTAGTTTATTACGGAGTTTTGTTTTTAGTGTTCATTACTGAAAACACCCGCTCTACTACAGCGTTATTCGATGGTAAGCTTAGCAGCGTTAAAGCGTAGGTAGCAAATTCTTTGAAAATGAATTTACCCCCTGCATTTTTAAGGGGGTCCGAAAGTCAATTAAAAATTCAAATTTCGCGCCACAATATAGCAGACGAAAAAATAAGTAATTTGCCCATAACAAATAGTAAAAACAATATTACGGAAAACCAGGACTGCATTGCCCTCCGTTACATTATTATCTATCATTTAACAAAATTTGAAGTTTCTATATAAATATTTCGCTGAATGGCATTTGAATTACTTGATTTTGAGACATTATTCAAATGCCATTCAGCGAAATATTTATATAGAAACTTCAAATTTTGTTAAATGATAGATAATAATGTAACGGAGGGCAATGCAGTCCTGGTTTTCCGTAATATTGTTTTTACTATTTGTTATGGGCAAATTACTTATTTTTTCGTCTGCTATATTGTGGCGCGAAATTTGAATTTTTAATTGACTTTCGGACCCCCTTAAACGAATATACAGCCGGCCAAAACTTGTAGCCGTGCTTTCAAAACCACCTTTGCCAAATGTCGCACTTCAATCCACTGTTAGTAATCGGTTCCACTGATTTTCCATGCTACTCAGCTGTTCCACACTTGCAAACTCTTCCAAAAAGGGAAGATCGGAAAAATTTGGCCGAATTGTTTGCGATAAACAAACGGCTGGGTCCAAAAATTTCAATTTGCTGTAAAATTTAAAATTTTCTGGTAGTCTATTAAAAATTTCGAAACACAGCGATTTAATGAAAGTAAAAGCGCGATGTTCTATTTCCGTTCGCTGTTCATAGCTAATGTTACGTTTAAGACTAGCATTTTTATAATCAATGCCGTAATCGGCAGATTCCACATCTATAAAAGTTGAAGGATTTTCAAAATTTTTCAATAGTGTTTCTAGATTGTTGCTCATGAATTGCGGTTTTAAAACTTTTCTCATTAAAAGAATACATAAGTCACTCAAATCATCGAACGCTTTTCCTAAGTCTACATCGTTTTTTTGGAACGCAGCATTAATGTAATTCAATTCTCCTAATATAGGTTTCACTATTAATAGGTATAAATCGTTAGATTCGTCGTTTAACATTGTAGTCAGCAACCTGGCCGTGTGACATTTGTCCGTATTGGTCTGCATCTGCACAAATATATTAAAATGACTCTGTAATGTTCTATAGTTTTCTAAAATAACTTTAATGATATTGTAGCGGACAAGCCATCTGATTGCTGATAACTTAATAAATTTTCTATACCTAAGATTTTCTTTCCCGGTTTCAGCTGTAGCTTCTCCACCATTATCCTCAGCATTCGAATTTAACAAATTCCACGTTTGTTTGTACTGTGATTGTCTTAAGGGGGTCCGAAAGTCAATTAAAAATTCAAATTTCGCGCCACAATATAGCAGACGAAAAAATAAGTAATTTGCCCATAACAAATAGTAAAAACAATATTACGGAAAACCAGGACTGCATTGCCCTCCGTTACATTATTATCTATCATTTAACAAAATTTGAAGTTTCTATATAAATATTTCGCTGAATGGCATTTGAATAATGTCTCAAAATCAAGTAATTCAAATGCCATTCAGCGAAATATTTATATAGAAACTTCAAATTTTGTTAAATGATAGATAATAATGTAACGGAGGGCAATGCAGTCCTGATTTTCCGTAATATTGTTTTTACTATTTGTTATGGGCAAATTACTTATTTTTTCGTCTGCTATATTGTGGCGCGAAATTTGAATTTTTAATTGACTTTCGGACCCCCTTAACGGGCTATGTGCAAACCAATTATATATTTCTCGACACAAAAATTCAATACTTGCTGGAAACTGAGAAGCTGCTGTTGAAACTGCATTATTAAGAGCGTGGCAAATGCATCTTACTAGTTGTAATTTAGAGTTATTAGCTTTTAATAACGCAAATACTGAGTGGTGTTTGCCGCATAAATTACTACCGTCGTCTGTTCCTATATCTATTAAATTTTCAATTTTTAAATTAATGTCTGAAGAATAATCTAGGATTGCTTTATATAAACTATTAGCATCAGCCTTTTCCACTTGAATAATACCTAGGTGATCAGTTACGATTTTATTTTGTATTTTGCTGAAATATTTAATACGAAGACACAAGAACTTAAATGATGACACATCTGTCGATTCGTCAATAATTAGGGAATAGGGTCCGTCGCCAACATCTTCGATTAAATCTCTCAGCATGTTGGGAGCCACAATATTTTTTATCAGATTTCCACATTTTGTTCTGTGCAATTTCAAATCTTTTAGTTCGTGACTCAAAATGTCAGATAGATGATTAACACTTTGTATAGATGTGTGACATGCAATATATACTGACAGTTTTAAATCCCTTTCTTTTTTCCGTTGTCCTTAACTTTTTGTGTACTGAATGCCGAATCAATCGTTTGCTGCTTTTTCGTGTCAACGCTGCCTGCATGTTTAATATGGGTATCTCTGGTGCTATGTGCTTCAAGATCCGTGTGATGTGCACGCAAACTTTTACGGCACACATTACAGAACGCTTGCTGTGTAGCATGTGAGTCTTTATTTTTAGAAAGCCAACCTAAAATAATATAGATGTGTCAAAATTATATAACCAATACATAAAAATATTACAAATTTTATTGCATGTATCTGGTAAAAAACAGACGAATGCGAAGAAGGTGTACGGATGACGAACTAAAAACATGCATATGAAGGGTCGGTGCATGGGTAACGGAAATTTTGCGCAATCGAGTATACGGTTTCATAGTTTTGAATCATTGACATTAGTCATTTTTGTCATTTGGAATGAACAGATACATTTAATTTACTTTAATCATATGTATTTTGTACATTCTGACATGCGTGCGAAGTTGGGCTTAAGCATGATTTTATCTTATAGATTTCTGAGAATTGTCGCGCTATTCACGTGTATTTTAGTTGTTTTGAAATGCGTTAAAATATTCTCAAAACAAAATGTATGGTATACACGCGAAGAAAAGTTTGATACAGAAAAACGTTTGCATTTGTACATATAATATCTTAACGTGACAGAAGAAGCTTTTTCATTACTTATACCTTTTGCCCAGCTTTCCTTCTCCCATGCAGGGTTATAAGCATATACTCTCCCTTTTGTTTTTGGCTTTGCTCCACTCATTTTTAGTTCATCGACTGTTTAATGCTGATATATATATATTAATTAAAATGTCGTATAGTTAATACTTTCACTACCTTTCTTTATTAACGTTAGATAAAATGCAAGAAGCGCGTCTGACAGTTTCGAATTTTCGATCGCGAGACAGTTGGTACAAAACACAACGTCACATGGAATCGCTACAGCAGGGGCCTTTCTACATATGTGTGTTCTGTGTGTTCTGTGTGTTCCCGACAAAGACAGATAGATCTGTTCCGTTTATGTAAGACAGAGACAGACATAGAAAGAAGTTGTCTAGAACAGACAGAACACACATATGTAGAAAGGGCCCAGACAGAGACAGGAAGTATGCCTAACCTTTCTTACTTCGTTGCAATTGGTCTCATGCTTTTTATTATATATTTTTTATTTATGATAATTATTTAATAATTAAATGGCGTTTCAAAAACTAAGAAATAGTACTTTTCGACAAGGGTGCGGAAGTAAATTATTTACCTCCCGTGACTTTTTTAACGAGAGCGAAAAGTCACATGAATAAAATTACGTAACTAGTCTCGAACAGTATTTTCTACCACGAGCGCCGAAAAATCATATCAAAATTATGATTTTGAGGTGAGAGTGGTATAAAAATTATTTTAAATGATATTGAAAAAAAATTTTTTTAAATATAATTATAAAAACAATCATAAACGAATAAATATAAAAAAAACTATAAAAAATAACTTCTAAATAGTTTAAATAACTATTTAAACTAGCGCAAAAAATACGTTGATTTATTTTTATTTTCATCCTTTTGCGTTTAAAATTACGAATTACCATTTACCGATATGGAAAAAAACTAGTGTAGGAAATCGTAATAAGCTATATGAAAATGTAGCAAACTATACAAAACTATACAAAAGTGTTTGTTTTCGGACAGTTTGCATGGTTAATTTCTACGGTTTTCTATCATTTTGTATGGCTTCGTACGATTTTGTACAGTTTATTATTTCAACAGGAAAAATTTATTATATATGCGAAAAATTTACGAATCGTAATAAAATGTATGAAAGTATATAAACCAGCATTAATCTGTACAAAAACGTAAGAAAACGTAGACAATCGTAAGATTCATTAAAACTTACGGAAATGTACGTTTTTGAACGTTTTCTTACACTTTCTTGCGTTTTCATACATTTATGCTTTTACAGACAAATTTGAGAAACTTTATAAATCATATGAAAATGTATAAAACCATACAAAAATGTACAAAAATGTACAAAACCGTACAAATTTTGTCCGAAAATCAACAGTTTCCTACGATTCTGAGGTTTTCCACAATTTCCTAAGTTTATTATTTCCATACGGGTAGTTTGAATTTAAATAATTCAATTTGATTACATTATCCATACAGATATTTACAAATATAAAAATCGTTAATAATTCGATGTGTATTATATACGTGTGAAATACAATATTATATGCAGATAATCTTAAACCCAAGTAGGCGGGGGATATGAGGTCCACGCATATAAGGGAGTCATGTAGACATAAAAAAATATAAGCGAAACGATTATTTAAATAATTTTTCAACCCAAGTAACCGGGGGACGCGAGGCCTACGCATATTAGGGAATTACGCAGACGTGCAACAATAACCAAGACAATTATTTAAACAATTTCTAAAACAACCCAAGTAGGCGGGGGATATGTGGTCCACGCATATAAGGGCGCCATGTAGACATGAAAACATAAGCAAGACTATTATTTAAATAATTTTTAAGCCCAAGTAGCCGGGGGACGCGAGTTCCATGCATATATCGGAGCTACGTAGATGTGGGACGTAAACAAGACTTTTTTTTATTCTTAACCTCTATAACTCGACTCCTTTATATGCGTAAACCTCACTACACGTCTCTCGGCTGCTCGGGTTTAAAAATTATTTAAATAATAGTCTTGCTTATTAATGCATGTCTACGTGACTCTCCATTATGCGTGGACCTCATATCTCCCGCCTAGTTGGGTTTCCAAATTGTTTAAATAATTGTCTTGCTTATTGTTGCACGTCTACGTAATTCCCTAATATGCGTGGACCTCGCGTCCCCCGGTTACTTAGGTTTAAAAATTATTTAAATAATCGTTTTGCTTATTTTTTCATATCTACATGACTCCCTTATATGCGTGATTGTGTGGACCTTATATCCCCCGCCTTCTTGGGTTTAAAAGTTATTTGAATAATGGTTTGGTTTATTTTTTCATGTCTATATGACTCCCTTATATGCGTGGACCTCATATCCCCCGCCTACTTAGGTTTAAAAATTGTTTAAATAATTGTCTTGCTTATTGTTGCACGTCTACGTAATTCCCTAATATGCGTTTTCCTCACGTCCTCCGGCTACTTGGGTTTAAAAATTATTTAAATAATCGTGTCGCAGTTCTACGTAACTCTTTTACATGCGGGAACCTCACGTCCCCCACCTACTTGGGTTTAGAAATAATTTTAATAATTGTCTCGCTTAGTTTCGTACGGCTACGTAACTCCGTTGTATGTTTGGACCTTGTGTCACCCGCCTACTCGTGCGCTCGCTGTTTGAACACACGTGCTATACTCATGCCGTTAGAGCCGCTCGAGTCCCCAATCGGCAAAGGTCTTTAGTGCGCAGGCGTTAGACTACAGTAAGGTATCGACTCACTGTCTCCATATACTGTGCCAAGGCTCAGACCCTCTGAGCCAAGCCGAAAACAAAAATCGGTGTAGGACATCTTGTAGATTTACGACCGAAAATAGCCGAGAAGGAGCTAATATCGCCTAAAAATTCGCCATCGCCTCATTACAAATTTGTGTCGCCAGTAGCATTAGAAAATCGCCAGTTTGGCGATAAATAGCCAGTACTGGCAACACTGCCTCCATGTAGTATATGCTCTGCGCCGTCTGCGCCGTGGTATAAGCATTCAGCTGATTGGTTGATTCCACCCATCCCGACCTTAGGTATATATATATGCTCTATGATCTTAATAGAATCAACCAATCAGCTGAATGCTTATACCACGGCGCAGACGGCGCAGAGCACGGAGCAGGGCCCTTTCTACATATGTGTGTTCTGTCTGTTCTAGACAACTTCTCTCTATGTCTGTCTCTGTCTTACATAAACGGAACAGATCTATCTGTCTTTGTCGGGAACACACAGAACACACAGAACACACATATGTAGAAAGGCCCCAGGGCACGGAGCAGAGCACGGAGCCTATTGTATTTCCTCCCTAAGGCCCCCGCTACATAAGAGCGTTTGCACGCGGGTGCACGCGTATGCAACTAGGGAATATCTAGTAATTTTCGATGCAGCCAACGTGAAAAATTTAGTGCCTCCAAAAAAAACTGTTCGGTATCTGCTTTCTTTGGAGGCACTAAATTTTTCACGTTGGCTGCATCGACAATTACTAGTTATCTTACGCGTGCATACGCGTGCGCCCGCGTGCAAACGCTCTTATGTAGCGAGGGCCTAATGCTGTTTATCAAGGAGCGCGGGAGCGCTCCGAAGGCAAGTAATCAAACAATACAATATACCGAATTTTTCGGCGTATCCGCCAAAATCACTAGAGCGTATTGGTAATATTCACGGAGACAACCTTCCAAAAAGGTAACCGCAAAGTATCTAGCATACGAGAACACACCTATACCTCTTACTATCTACCAACACCTATATACCCTCCTAACCTCTATATACTAAAGATCAAAACAAACTACTTATCTAGATTTTCTGTATAGCTGAATTAATTTTTTTACAATGACTCCGTCAGAAAAAATCATAGTCAGATTTTACTCAGCGAATACTTTTATGTATAATAATCAAGAATGTAGTGAAATTGAAAAAAACAAAGTATATAATGACATCCAGAGAGCTTTGGAATATGAAGGAAATGTGAATTATTCAGGTATTTATAATAAAAATATATATTTACTTCTATTTTTTTTATTAAATGGATATTATATATTTTTTATTGTTATAGTTCAACAAATCCGTGACAACCCTGCTGGAAAAAGGCGATAGGAATTGATACAAAAATTTGAATCGATTCATAATGTGAATCTTAATACCAACAATGACTTTTGAACGCGATTAATCAACAATAAAAATTTTCAAACAAAGGTATATATAAAATGCGATTAAAATAAATGAATCAAATTTGAATTGAAATCGATTGAACTTGGTGGAATGTTAATCGATTTGAACGGTACATGTATGAATTGAATTCAATCGGTTTTAATGAACTTCAATACTACATGATCTTTTTAGTAGGGATTAATTGTAATAGTAGGTATTAAGATTCACACTTGGAATCGATTGATATTCTTTAATTTATTTTAAATCGGCTTTGAACTATTTGCGTTAGAATTCGAATCGATTTGAATCGCATTATTTAAAATGTGCCTTTAATAGCATTTACTTCTATTCTGTAGCATACAATTGAATTGAGTTGTATTCTACCCAATATCGAAGATATTATTTTAATTGACTTCTATCGAATTACAAAAGGTTCAATCGATTTCAATTGGGGTTTGAACTTTTTACATAAGGAATTGAATCGATTTCAATAGCATCATTTAAAATCCGACGTTAATTCTATTTCGTAGTATAAAATTCAATCGATTTGTGTTTTTCCCGATATGGTAGAGATTATTTTAATCGACTTCTATCGAATTAGAAGAAATTCAATCGATTTCAATGCAGTTTTACTATTAATATATCTATTAAAATTTTTTTTATCCTGTCATTTAGAATTTATTTATTTATCGCATTTAATCGTGTTTTTAGTTTATTATTTCTAGTTAATGTTAGTCGAAATAAAATACTAAATATCATTTTCCATTTAACTCTTGAACAAAATCTTTTATTTTTTATTTTCCTTCATTACACAAACTGAAGTCTAAATATAAGTCAGTATTATGACCTATAACGCGGAAGTCCTCATTAGCAAAAAAAAAAATTTTTTCAGAAACTTGTTACAAAATTTATTTCAAGTTCTGTGATTTGTAATAACGCTAGGCTTCCATAAATTAAATACAAATATAGAAAGTAATCAGTCTCTTTTACAAAAATTCAAATTATAAACACTATACTCTTAAAAAAATAATATGAATATTTATCTATAAATATTCAAAATAATAAATAAATGAAGTTATTTTCAGTATTATAAAATCTGCAAAACTAATAAATATTTAACGTGAGTTTTATAAATTCAAGCTTTTAAACACTAAAGAGATCATTTTTTAAAATATAACTCTATATGCTTAAATGCACATCAGCTCTATGTGCTTAAATAAACAAATGCATGACATTGTTTGAACACATTGTTTTTAAATTAGAAAAATAAATAAAATTATTTTAGATAAATTAACTATCTCAAAATCTTTAAAAAACAAAATCAAAATATTTAACTTATTGTAATCTATTTTCAGAAATATTTAGATTTTAATTTGCTAAGGGATCCTCGGCTTCATCTGCGGACGTTTCCAAGTCTTCTCCAACAGATGAATAATCTAAATCCTCTGGTGACACCTCACCAGTGTCATCACTTAATAATACGCTTTGGTACGCTACTGTTGGTGGATTTAATCCATCAGGATTATTTTCTTGGTTATTTATAGGCTCCGCTGTTTCTGTCTCCTCCTCCTTCTCTTTCAGTTCTTCCTCGTTTTTCTTGTTATCGGATATTTTATTTATCACTACGGTTTTGTCAGATTTCTCTGATTCTTCTTCTGATTTATCTACAACTTTTAAAATAATTGAAAATAATAGCACTATACAAAAACATTTATTCACAATAATTGATAAAAACAGGAATTATTTAAAAATATATTTGTTTTTCTAAATCTTTGAAGTTGATACAATCAAAAAAATTATAACAAAATTCAGAAATTATTAAATTACTCAAGTCTAATAATTTGCTTATACTTAGCTTTAGGAAATAAGAAATTATAAAATTTAAAAAATAAGAAATAATCTTTCGGACTTAATATGGGTATCTAATATAAAATTGAAAAACATTGCTATAATTAAAATACAATACCTTTTTTTTGTTTTGAAGGCCTTTTGAGGTAGGAAATTATTTTGGATACATATTCATTAAAGTTACAGATTTCAGAGAAATAAGCTGAACCTATTGTTCCCTTCTGAGGTTTGTACTCGAATTTCAACCAATGAGCATATAAATCTAAAAATAAAATTATTTTTAAAAACTAATATGCATAATAAATACGAAATAATTAATCGTTTTAAATAGCTTATTTCTAACCATTTAACCTACATGAAAATATATATTATACCTTGACATGCTTGTAATTTGACACTGTCCAATTTCTGTACTTCACATTTCTTGTTCTCATCATTATTTTTCACTTCTTTTTTCTTTCTTCTATTGCTAACTCTACCAGTTATAGTACTTTTTATTAATATATCTTCACTAAAAACAACTAAAAGCGAGTTACCAACAAATTGACTGGGTGTTTTGGAATTTATTAAAAGATTATTGTAGGATGCTGATTTTAGTCTTTCTCCTCTTCCGATATGAATCTAGAATATCAAATCAGAAATATTGAATTCTTGCAACTACCATCTTAATAATAATAAAAATAATAATTTGTATATCGCATTACAGTATCATCTGATTCTCGACGTTGACCAACTGGAAGAAAATTTTTTCTTGAATCTATATCCATTTCTGCTTCATCAATCTGATTATAAATAACTGAAAAGTTATAAAAATTAATAAACTATTACAAAAAATAAAAATAAAAATAAAAATTTAGGTTAACGTCATGAAAAGTAGTGTGTAAAAATCTAAATATTTGTTTCAAATTATGAAAAAATAGAAATTTTCTTTTACAAATACACATTTCTTAATCATAAATAATATTAATTAATAATGTTGTTTATTTTAAAAGTGTTAAACTGCATTAATATATACGAGCATCTTGAATAGTAATATAACCAAACAAAAATATACTGTAGCTGTAATTAAATATAAATACAAATAATAACTTACTCTTTTTTTCTTCATGATTCTCAGTCAAGATATTCTGCAATTTTTCATTTAGTAATTGATATTTTTCACTCTTGTCTTTTTCCTTTTTAAAGTTTTCTTTCATCTCGGAGTATTTTTTTCTACCTTTTCTTTGTCTCTTTTATATGCATGGCACTTGGCCTTTACTTTCTCTAATTCCAAATTTAGTTTTTCTATTTTGCTATTGCATGTCTCTGCATTATGCACATTCAAAAGTTTCTTAATCTAAAAATAAATTAATGTAGAAAAACAAATTCAAATAATAAGATAAAAATCACAAAATTACTAAACAAATTTTCCTGTCTGTAATATATTATAAAATGAAACTCAAAATAATATGTAAATACACTCTGCATAATATGTACCTTAGAATTTGTGTTCAAATCTCTTTCTGATACATCATTAGCACTCTTCGATGTTTCATCGTATTGATTGGTCCCATTATCACTAGATATTTCATTGCGTTGACTGCATTCATTATTGGCATATTCCTAATAAAAATATTTTATTTTAGATGTATGTATTTACTGTCATAAAAGCAAATAATATATTGAAAAGAATATAAAAAATACCTGAACTTTAGAATTTTGGTTATTAATTAATTCAGGTGATTTTACACTTATTTTGTTTAAAGCTATAATCTCATCTGTAGTATTATTGGCATTTTTTATTGCATCAAAGTCTGTCTCCATGTTTGCCACACTACGCATACCAGTCTTACTTTTAAAACTTTCATCAGTATCTTTTTCTGTTCATTCCTTGGTTTCTCTGCAGGCTATAATTATTAAAATCATTATTTTATTTATTAATAAGTATATAATAAAATATAATGAAAAGAATATAAAAATACCTGAACTTTAGAATTATTAACTAATTCAAGTGATTTAACTCTTATTTTTTTTAAAGATATATTAACATTCTTTATGGCATCAAAGTTTGTCTCCTTGTTTTCCACACTATGCGTACCAGTCTTACTTTTAAAATTTGTATCAGTCTCTTTGTTCTCTTCGTTCCTTGGTTTCTCCGCAGGCTATAATTATTAAAATTATTATTTTATTTATTAATAATAGTATAATATCAAATTTGTTATGCGCATTGATATTAAATTTCAGAATAAAATTTACAAATACAAGTAGAATTAAAAATAAGCCAGCGTACAAATATCAGATACACATATTTACACACACATATTTGAACGAACACATCCTACAATAAATGAAAATGTACTCAACTTTTTTGGTCCATTAACCATATGTTTTTTCAGATCTTCTGTCTTTATATGCAGAAGTGATGAAAATTTTTTTAGATGATTCGCCTATAATCAATTTAAAAATTATAAACATTAAAAATTTCAAGAAAAGAATCAAATGACTATAAAATTTATGAGACAAATATTATACCTTTTTTATATCATCAATCGTTACACTTTTGTACTTGACTAAAGATGCATCACCGTCGCTTTCACTTGCTGTAACGAGCTGTGATGCTGGTATTGTCTTAACTCTGCTCCTTTTGATTTCATGATCTAAATCATCTTCAGTACCTGTAACATTAATTATTAACTATAATAACAAAATCAATCAATAAAACGTAATAAAATATTTCTAACAATGTATAAAGCAAAAAAAAGTGAGCCATAAATATTTTTTTACAACAAACATTAGATACGGGAATTAAAACATCTTTTTTTTATACATGAGCCATACCATTAATTTCCTATATTTAAAGTTTAATCCTTATACATTGTCATAAATATTTTCTATACTTGTATAATTCTCAAAATTTGTGCAAAAAAAAAATATAAGTAAAATACATTATCCACTAGTACTGTAGATTGATCAGACATTCTACATCTATATAATGCACACACGCACAAACGAAAAAAATGTTTATTTGTCGATAAAATTCCCAAAAAATTGTTTTAAATATATATATATATATATATATATATATATATATATATATATATATATATATATATATATATATATATATAACTTACTGTCTAGAAAAATGATATGACCATTGCGGTACTCTCCATCCCTGTCTTGTATTTTATATTTCAAATTTTTCTTAAAGTCTGTTACATCATTAAATGTATGTTTTATCTTTGTAACAGATATTTTCACTTTGTTTCCAGCACGTGGGCCTTCCAGGAATTTCACATATGCGTACATAATGCGATGTAAAACATTCACAAATGTATCTAATCCACACTATATATAAACTAATAATTCGATCTATATATTCCAATTAGTATTGTACTGATTAAACAATTACGCACCGACATGTAGTGCTACTTATAGTAGGTACCTGTTGCACAATCGTCCATCTCAGATTATCGTATATAATACGTTCACCCTTTAGAGGGAGCATGACACAATGTCGAAAAGCGTGGGGTGGATCGAAGACGAAGCCGCGAGGAGAGAGAAAACAAAGGAACCGCGAAACTGATATCTTTCTCACACGCGCTCTTATTGGCTGTTGCAAAGTGAGCTAGCCAATGAGAGTGCGTCTTACAGCGAGATAGCCGTTCCCGCGTTAAGCTCGGCTATTATGCTATATAGCTGCGTGTGTCTCTTCAGCTGGCCTACACTTTTCTACCTTTTCTGCTTTGTGTAATTGCGTGTGCTTTCGACAGAAGTTGCTCCAAGTGTTCACCATAGTATATATAAGGTTGTTTCTATATGTATATACCTATAAATTATAACTATATCCGCGAGCTGCGAATGATCGGTTTCACGAAAGCACGAATTAGGTTCAATTCTACAAGTGAGATACATGTATATACGACATAAGAAGAACAATTGTGATAAATATAAACACGCGAAGTCATAACCGTTATACATGTAGGGAACCATTTTGATAGGTAAATAATAAATACTTATAATCAATTTGATTAATAGTTCAATATGTATTTCATCTACTGTTACAGTCGACGTCATCCTTCTTAGAGCTTGTTTATTAACCCAACCCAAAATAGTGCCGGGACGTTGAATCTCTTTATGCCAGCCGAATATTCCCCACATACAGATATATGTATAGGTATATATTATATACATTTTTTCCTTGTAAAAAGTGTAACATAAAAATGCATATGTAAAAGTATGTGTACAAAAATTGGAGTTAGAGGTAAGTAATATGTTAAGAAATTTTTAATTCAATCATATTTATATATAAATAAATAGATAATAGATAATTTTTGGAAACTTTATGGTTATAAGAGATTATTATTTGCAATCAATATAATTTTATGTAGACTGTAAATTATTGCATTCCTAAAAAATCATAGTTAATTTCATTTCATATTAATAAGTCATAAATATTTTTCGATAGAAAGATCGATATAATAAACTTAGATATTTATATATTTACCGAATTGTAATACGTTGTCATTTTGTTTTCAATTTCTAGACAAATATAGTTAAGGGATCATCAGCTATTCGATATTAGGTTTATATTTGTGTATAGATTTCATTTTATTCTATATATATATATATCCAAACAAACAATATGCTAGACATCATACACACTCACATTAATAATTTTGATTGTGTCTAAAATAGTCATAAATTTAGATATAGTTTGAGATTATGAATAAAATAATTGATATATAAATTAAATTCTTTAGATAAATAGAGATTTTTCTGGATGAAAAAAATATATCCATCTACAAAATAAAATACAAACTTAATATAATAATGGCTGATAGAGATGACAGTAATACTGATACTAGTACAAGCACTAGTGATCACTCAGAGCAGCGACCAAAACGATATAAATTGGCTTTATATGGTAATACTGAAGAAATACAAAGTAGCCGCCAAACTCGCAAAAAGTGGAAACGAATATCTGAACAGCCGTTTATGCAAGCACAATTATTTACAGATAATAGTGAATCGAGTAAGTTGATATTATATAGATGCCGGTATTTAAATATACTTCAATATTTAAATGTAACAATATTTATGATAAACATTTCGCTTTCTCAAACGGCTTTGTAGCGCTGAAAATTTTCGCATCAAAGATTTTGATGAATTTTGATGTTTTTGAGGTTTTTGAGTCAAAATAATAAGTTTGAAACAGATATATATATGTGTTTATGTATAATCAAATTTTGTCTGCACGGCCATAACTTTTGAACGAATTATGCATAATGAGTTGAAATTTTGCATGCATTAAGACTATTTTTAAATGCTTTTTAAAACTTATACTCACGAGTTATATTTTTAACTTATATTTTTAACTGTTTTAACTTTAAATTACTATAATTTATATTGATAATACGCTTACCCTTCTAGATTCAAACCGACTAAAGCGGATCGATTTACGCAATTACACATTGAAATCGATTGAAATCAATCATATTTTATCGTATTCAATCGTTTCTAATGTGGATTTTTGTAAATTAATCGGTTTTAATCGGCCATTCTTAGCAGCGTTTGAGAAAGCATTCTGCTACTTCAGTTAGCAGCGTTTTTTTTAGTTTAAAACCAGGTTACAGCTCAGTGGTAGAGCGCGAGACTAGAAACTTTGGGTCCGTCAGTAGTTCGCGTCCCGCTCATCGCTTATTTTTTCACTTTACTGTATTTATTTCTCACATACGTAACAGTATAAATATGAAAATTGACTTTAATATTTACTTTTCACATAATCATTTAAAAAGTTTCTATTTATAGATAATATAATAAGACAGTGCAATCAATATAATTTTATTAAAAACCGCTGCCAAATCATTTGCAGTAAGCTTTCACAAACTAAAGTAATTTTTAAGTTCATTGATTGTTGAAATCGGTATATAGATAAATAATTGTTAGTTATCAACGGACATGTCTTTTACATATTTTATTTTTTCAAATTTAGTTTACAAAATAAACTTTGTTTTTTTTTAAATGTCTTTTTTTTCGAATTTATATATTTAAAACTACGATTAAACTAATATTATTTTCACGCTATCTCGGAACCATAGATAAATATATCCCCTTTTACATGAAAAAAGTGGGAAATAGTTAGTTTAAATTTTTATGTAAATATGAAATTTTATTTCAGAAAAAAAGGTGTCTAGCCCCCTTACAATGAATGGTTAAAATTTTAAGATGATAAATAACATATTTTTTGGAAATTAATTAAAGAAGTATAAACCATATAAGCTTTGTCCAATAAAAATTCGTCGAATGGTTCAAAAGTTATCGCTCGCACGCACACACACATACACACACGTGTCACATATAGTTTCCTCTTTGAGGAAGCAAAACGATTAAAATCGATTGAAATCAATAGTATTTTATTACAATTGAATGAAATCGATTAAAATCAATTTAATTTTATTAAAATCCATTTCAATCTTTTTGAGTAGAATATTTCTAAATAATTAACGATAAAAGAATTAATAAACCCAACCCAATTTAAAGATTGAAACCAATTAAAGAAAATTGAAATGAATTGATTCATTTATTTTAATTTTTTTGTGCATTCTTCATTCAGCAGAATTACAAATTTTTTAATTGAGTTAAACCGCTTATTTTCATCACAAATCTACTATATTATATAAGAAATACAAAAATATTTTTTCAAATAGGTGCACCAGCTGTTGACCTTCCGTGCTCCAGTAGAAATGATGTAGTTCATCAGACATCGACAGATATTGTTCAGATATTTTCGAAAGATACGGCTCATAGTAAGAGTATTGAAAATAAAAATATTGGTAGTAAATATACTGACAAAGTTATTAGCAACGAGACGTATGATGATTATGAAAATTATAATGATGATTATGGAAACGATAATAATGAATTTAGTAAATCAGGTTATAATAGTCACACAAATGATATGCATGACACTGATGGTAGCAAGTGTCACTTAGATGAAGAGAAATGTGATAGCGATAGTGAATTAAGTAATAGTAAAAGTTACATTGGTTGTATGAATGAAAGTATTTATAACTATTCTGATAGTGAGAGTATAAGTTCTACAGATGAGATTAAAGATAGTTTCTTTAACAAAATCATGTTTGAAGAATCTAAATTCACTATACACGACATTATTGTATTAGTTACAGCATATTGCCTTAGATTTCATACTTCTGATGAAGGAAAAATAGAACTAATGAACATGATGAAACGCTGCGCAGGACCGAAATTTCACGACTTGAACATATCAAAATATATGATGGCTCGCTGTTTTTCTACGGAGAACAAACATATATCGTACTATTATTTTTGTATTCAATGTTTGAACAAAATCTTATATTCTAGAAATGGAGAACAAAAATTCAAAAAACAAAACCTCACTTGTGATAAATGTGAAAAGAACAACATTATCATTAACA
Source organism: Torymus aiolomorphi (assembly GCA_036365515.1). Taxonomy (NCBI): domain Eukaryota; kingdom Metazoa; phylum Arthropoda; class Insecta; order Hymenoptera; family Torymidae; genus Torymus; species Torymus aiolomorphi. The sequence continues at coordinate 70,860,232 of CM070874.1, read as the reverse complement.
CTACTCCAAATTATTTTATTTCTCTTGATTTATGACATCAAATAAAACTATTACTCTCAAATGATGTAATTTTTAATGATCTTTTAAAAAACTTGAATGATCGCAATGCTTCTACTTCTCAAGAAAATAATACCGTTATCAAAAACATTTACGGAGGGACAATTCATAAAAAATAATGCAGTTGACTTCTAGAAAAGAAAAATATGAGTATTTGATAACATTGAATTTTAATACTGATGGAGCCCCTTTAACTAAAAGCGGTAAAAGAGGATTCTGGCCATTACAGATACATTTGAATGATTTGTCACCAGAAATAAGGTTTAAAAGTATGCTATTAGGTGGAATTTTGATTGTTCAGAAAGAGCCTAAAAGTAACTTGATGAACTTATACCTTTCAAAATTTGTTGAGCAAATTAATAAGTTGCATAAAAGTGGCATAGTATTTAAAAAGAATAATAAAAAAATATTGTTTAAATTTTGCATCCACACTTGTGTAGTAGATTCTGTTTGTCGCCCAATCGTACAAAATCGTTTGCAATTTAACGGATACAGTGGGTGTTCTTGGTGCTATCAGATAGGGTTTTATATGAAAGATGTCAAGGGTATAAGATACATTTTTGAACAACAAAGTATTCATAGAACTAATGAGAGCCACGAAGAAGATGTTAAAAATGCAACAGAAATGGGAAAGACTGCAAGAGGTGTAAAGGGATTTTCTGTTTTAAAAAATCTGAGAGGCTTTGATATGGTTTGGTCGTTTAGCTATGAATATATGCATGGCTTGCTTCTTGGGGTTGCACATCAAATTTGGAATGAATGGAAAAGTGGAAATTCAGAGTATAAAATTAAGAAGAAAGATGTCGAATTAATAGAGAAACGGTTTTTGACTATCACTCCAAGCAAGGAAATACATCGACTTCCTCGATCGGGAATAATTGTAGGATCAGCTAAGCCTAAAGCTGCAGAGTTAAAGTCTTGGCTGCTTTATTATAGTTTAGCTTGCTTAGACGGAATATTACATGAGAGAGCTTTACAACATTATGCATTATTGGTAAAAGTGCATTCACACTTTTACAAATAGAAGTATCTGAAGCAGAACTCCATGACTGCGAACAAGATTTAATAAAATTTGTAGGTTTGTATGAAATGTACTATGGTCAAGAAAATATGACGTTTAACATACATGCTTTACTTCATGTTTCTGAGTCTGTGAGACAAACAGGACCGTTATGCATGAATTCTGCGTTTTCGTTCGAAAGTTATATATACACTTTAAAAACATTTGTAAATGGTCCCACAGCTATGGATCAACAGATGGCTCGAAAACACTTTCAAACCCTTATTTTTAAAACAGGTAATAAGAAATTAATATCGCCATCTGAAGAAGTTATAAATTATTGCAGAGATTTATTTTCAAAAAAGCGGTTAACCTTTTATAAACAAGATGAAGATAATGTAACATATCTTGGGAGAGGACGTACTGAAACTCTTGAGAATGAATCAGAATGCTTGGCATATTTAAAATGTATCTATAAAGGTATAGTTTATCACAGTTGTGAATATAGTCGAGCAAAAAAAACAGACAATACAGTTATCTATCTTGTATCAGGAATGTTTGCACGTATAATTCAGATTCTTAATATAAACAATAAGTGTCATTTGCGTTTATCTCTTTTCCACATTTATCAAGACGATCCATTTCAAGGTGTATCTCACATTAAAAAAGTAAGAAGTGAAGATATAGAAAATACTTTCATTACACCTATCACAAATATTAAATCGAAAGTTATCTTAGTAAATGTTAAAAATGCTCGCTACGTATGTGCTTTAGCAAATAATGTAGAAATACAGTAAATTAAATAAATGCATTCTGGAAATTTTTAAGTCAAAGAAAAAGTTCCTTATAAAATTGTGCCAAAATGTATTATACTTTTAAGTAACGCATTTATTTTCTATAATTGCTTAGTAATTAAAAGTCGCTACTTTATATTTTATATATTTTATATTTATTTGTTATATTACTGCAGTGATCCATAATGTAACTTGCTATATTAAATTTATTGAATATTTTAATAAATTATATCAATTTTACAATTCATGTATCGTAATCATTTTCCCTATGATACTAAATTGTTTTCTCTAAGTCTAGATGATTTAAATAATTGATTATCATAATTATAACTATATTTATTGAAATCAATAGGAATTAATAAAACAATGAAAAAAAAATATAAAAATCAATTTCGATTAAAGTCGATAGAAGACGATTTAAAGCAAACTCAATATTTACCATTTAAATCGATTCGTTTAACAGTTATAATAAAAACTATAGATACTAACTAGACAGGGAATCATGACTTAATAAATATTAATAAAAAGAATAAATCAAATCTATTTGTAAACACTAAAAACCACAATGGAACATCAAATTTCATAAAATTCATAAATTAAAATTCATAAATTAATACATTCTTTTAACATTAAAGTCGATTAAATAATAGTCGAATTAAAAGCGATTGAAATGAATTTCGTCATACCAAATTTACATTATTAAAAAAATTCTCTTATTCAAGTCGATATAAAGCAATTAAAAGTACATACGTTCTTTCAACATTAAAATTGATTCAAGTAAAGGTCGAATTAAAAGCGATAGAAACAAATTTCGTTGTCCGAAATTGGCACTCATAAAAAGCGATAAAAAAATTCTCTTATTCAAATCGATAGAAAACAATTAAAAGTACATACATTTTTTTAACATTAAAATCCATTTAAGTAACACTTTAATTAAAAGCGATAGAAACAAATTTCGTCGTAAGAAATTTGCTCTTATAAAAAGCGATAAAAAATTCTCTTATTCAAATCAATAGAAAACAATTAAAAGTACATACATTTTTTTAACATTAAATTCGATTAAAGTAACAGTCAATTAAAAGCGATAGAAACTGATTTCGTCGTAGAAAATTTGTATTCATAAAAATCGATAAAAAGATATTCCAATTCAAGTCGATAGAAAACAATTTAAAGTAGATATACCCTCTTAACATTAAAACCGATTTCAGTAATAGTTGAATTGAAAGCGATAGAAACCGCATACGAGGTACGTAATTTCCATTCATAGAAATCGATAAAAATATACTTCAATTCAAGTCGATAGAAAATCATTTAAAATATCTATATATTTTGAACATTAAAACTGATTCAGGTAATAGTCATATTCAATGCGATTTAATTCGATTAAAACTAATGCAACAAATTGATGTTCAAGTAGATAGCGATTAAAATCGATAAAAGTCGATTCACTTTTTATCGACATTTTTCACCGATCTATTGAGTTTTTGAAAACCGATTAAAGTCGATACAATTTCCATCGACTTCAATCGATTTGCATAGGTTATTTCTAGCAGGGAAATGGCAATACCTTTGTGATAGTTTTATTACAGCGACTAAGAAAGTAGAAAAGAAAGAAACTTTGACATATTTAGAAAACAGCTTATATCAAAGATTGTTCTTTTTAAAATCATTTATTATTTCAAAGAAGGCTCAAGAAGATAGCATGTTATTGCAAAACTATGACTACAAAAACAATGTCAAAGTGAATGGAACTGCTGCAACCTTCTAAATTTCTTTCTTCGATTTTTTAATTGTTGTCGTAATCGAATATAATTAATGTTTAACTCCAATAGTTCAATAATTACATTATAATGCTCCATTTTGCAGTCACTTTTTTAGAGAAAATTTAAGTTTAAGTCCTTTGCTTGCAGAAAGCAGAAACTCGTTTGTTTTGATCATCAGTATAGGTGTGTTCTGGTATGCTAGATACTTTGCGGTTACTTTTTAGGAAGGGTGTCACCGTGAATGTTACCAACACGCTCTAGTGATTTTGGCGGATACGCCAAAAAAATTCGGTACATTGTATAAACAGCATAAGGGAGCATGTACATAATGCCCTAATCACATAACCGCGTACGATCGCGTACGTCTACGTACAACCACGTCCGACGTTAAGGAAGATTCTGGTGATTTTCGCTGTTGCCAACAGCGGCAATGTCAGTGCAATAACTAGTACTTTCGAGGAACAGACCTACTCACACGAAGTGCAGTAGATCGGAGTAACGCTTGCTTGTTTATGTCTGTTGTCGTTGGTGTAGTAGCCGACTTTCGTATACGTAGGTCTGTTCCTCGAAAGTACTAGTTATTGCACTGACATTGCCGCTGTTGGCAACAGCGAAAATCACTAGATTCTTCCTTATGCTGTTTATACAATGTACCGAATTTTTTTGGCGTATCCGCCAAAATCACTAGAGCGTGTTGGTAACATTCACGGTGACACCCTTCCTAAAAAGTAACCGCAAAGTATCTAGCATACCAGAACACACCTATACTGATGATCAAAACAAACGAGTTTCTGCTTTCTGCAAGCAAAGGACTTAAACTTAAATTTTCTCTAAAAAAGTGACTGCAAAATGGAGCATTATAATGTAATTATTGAACTATTGGAGTTAAACATTAATTATATTCGATTACGACAACAATTAAAAAATCGAAGAAAGAAATTTAGAAGGTTGCAGCAGTTCCATTCACTTTGACATTGTTTTTGTAGTCATAGTTTTGCAATAACATGCTATCTTCTTGAGCCTTCTTTGAAATAATAAATGATTTTAAAAAGAACAATCTTTGATATAAGCTGTTTTCTAAATATGTCAAAGTTTCTTTCTTTTCTACTTTCTTAGTCGCTGTAATAAAACTATCACAAAGGTATTGCCATTTGTCACGGATTTGTTGAACTATAACAATAAAAAATATATAATATCCATTTAATAAAAAAAATAGAAGTAAATATATATTTTTATTATAAATACCTGAATAATTCACATTTCCTTCATATTCCAAAGCTCTCTGGATGTCATTATATACTTTGTTTTTTTCAATTTCACTACATTCTTGATTATTATACATAAAAGTATTCGCTGAGTAAAATCTGACTATGATTTTTTCTGACAGAGTCATTGTAAAAAAATTAATTCAGCTATACAGAAAATCTAGATAAGTAGTTTGTTTTGATCTTTAGTATATAGAGGTTAGGAGGGTATATAGGTGTTGGTAGATAGTAAGAGGTATAGGTGTGTTCTCGTATGCTAGATACTTTGCGGTTACCTTTTTGGAAGGTTGTCTCCGTGAATGTTACCAATACGTTCTAGTGATTTTGGCGGATACGCCAAAAAAATTCGGTATATTGTATAAACAGCATTAACGTCGGACGCGGTTGTACGCAGACGTACGCGATCGTACGCGGTTATGTGATTAGGGCATAAGCGCTGTGCTGTGCGATGCCGTGCGATGCCGTACGATGCCGTTCGATGCCGTTCGATGCCGCGCGGTGCCGCACGATTAGTGCTTCGTCCGATCCGTTGTCTAAATGGTTCAAAATAAATTGTAAGTTGTATCTCTGCATGATTTAAATTAAATAGTTAAATAAATAATGCAGAGATACAACTTACAATTTATTTTGAACCATTTAGACAACGTATCGGATGCAGCACTAATCTGTGCGGCACCGCGCGGCATCGAACGGCATCGAACGGCATTATACGGCATCGCACAGCATTGCATAGCACAGTGCTCCCTTAGGGAGCATGTACATAAGCGCTGTGCTATGCAATTCTGTGCGATGCCGTATAATGCCGTTCGATGCCGTTCGATGCCGTTCGATGTCGCGCGGTGCCGCACGGATTAGTCCTGCATCCGATCCGTTGTCTAAATGGTTCAAAATAAATTGTAAGTTGTATCTCTGCATTATTTATTTAACTATTTAATTTAAATCATGCAGAGATACAACTTACAATTTATTTTGAACCATTTAGACAACAGATCGGACGAAGCACTAATCGTGCGGCACCGCGCGGCATCGAACGGCATCGTACGGCATCGCACGGCATCGCACAGCACAGCGCTTATGTACATGTTCCCTAAGGGAGAAAGTACAATAGGTTCCGTGCTATGCTCCGGGACCTTTCTACATATGTGTGTTCTGTGTGTTCTGTGTGTTCCCAACAAAGACAGATAGATCTGTTCCGTTTATGTAAGACAGAGACAGACATAGAGAGAAGTTGTCTAGAACGGACAGAACACACATATGTAGAAAGGGCCCCGTGCTCTGTTCCGTCTCTTTATCGTCTGCTAGTGGCGCTGTACACGGTTCCGTGTTACGACCCGAGTCGGGGTCTTCAAGCAGAAGGGCGTTTCTGCAATGGTCGCCAAGTTGACCAGTTGGAACGTGGAATTCGTTGCTCAATTAAGCGCTAAAGCGCATAGAGTTGCGGGAACTTGAAATAAAACTTCAAACTCGATGAATAACTTAAACCTTGACTTTATTAAGTTAATTAATACTTTTGATACTTTAACAATAAGCGAGCTGTCTTTATAAGCGCGACTCGATATAAACTTAGTCTGGCGAAGCCAGATTACGCGTAATGACGCAATACAGTAACAAAGCCAGAGTACTTTGCCACTTCAGACTACAGCTCAACGGCGCAACATACACAGGGCAAGCCCTAGTGCAGCAGAATACCAAGCTAGTTGGTATGACCGATTATAGAGCTTCTGGGCGCAACATGCACAAGTGCAGCAGAATACTAAGCTAGTTAGTATGACCCAGGTCTTCAAAGACTGACTGGACGTCGGTGGCGCAGCTCCTTTTATATCCTGGACGCGGACCTTTGTCCGTTAAATGGGAGGAGCCAGGCTCTCTGGTGGCGAAACGTTGAATCTTCTTGAGGTCGGTTCCGAGGCCTGTAGGTGCCTAGGAGGGCCGAGAGCTTCCCTCTCCTCTCTTAATCATGGCGAGCTTTGTGGTGGGGGAACACCTGTGGATGCTCAGATCCTGGCCGAAAATCCCTTCTTGACTTGCGGCGCTTGTGCCTGCCTCTTGATTGGTTCCCCTCTGTAGGCCGTTACGTTGTGATGTAGTAGCTCCCGGTTGGTAGTGGGGACAGTACGATGTAAAGGCTGTAGGGCGCCAAGTTGCCTCAGAGGCTTCCCCACTCTGAGGTGGAGAGAGTGGAGAGAGTGGCGGTGGAGGGCGTCAGATCCGAAAGTAGGGTCGAGAGTGCCGAGCAAAGAATGACGGTTGATGGCGGAGGGGGTTACTTGTCTCTGATTGGCTGCTCCTCTGCTAGCCGTCACGCTCGTAGCCCCATGAGCTGATGCAACGTTGCCCAACGTATTCAAGAGTTGTTGGCTGTTGATGACTCATGGCTCGTTCCTTGTCGTGTTCAACCATCGTGTATTCCAGAGGCCCTTTGCTAATGGCCCTTCTCCGAATTGTTTATGCGCTGCTGAACCGTTGGCTAATGGATTCCAGGAACTGATTGACCGTTGATTGTTGTGGTGCTGGCTGTCCTCCTACAAACAGAGCTTTATCCTACCTGAGCGAGCTTTTCCCTAGCTATCATTATTATTACAGTCCGTCTCGTAATTATTATTTATTATCGAAGTAGTTATTAGGTTCATTGCAGATTACTGCCGTTTATTTAGTTTTTATTGCTAATCTCAATTTGTTCGTTAACGCGTTGACCTTGCTATTGATAGTTGAATTATACGGGAGCAATTACTATTTGTTAAGTTAATAATTTCATTATCACTTGTTTATTGTCAATTTCTATTCGGGTTATCATTAATTACTTGTTTATAACTTAGTTAATTAACTAATTAATATATAGATTAATCTTTGGCATTTATTTAAATTATCCTATTATTTATTTGTCGTAATGTTCTGGAATCATTGTAGAATGACCCTAAATGCAACGATACTCGTTCGCGTGAACGCAGTTCATAACATCCGCTACTGTTCCTGTTTACATTCCGAAAATCCAAAGCCCTCTTGAAAATTTAGAGTATCTCATCTTAAACACTTTATTATCTATGATGAAATTATAAGTTATTAATTTGAGAAGTGGAATAAATAATACAAGTAATACCTACTTAATAAGTAATAATTAAATAACAGTAAGCTCAAAAAGTATACATAAAAAATTGTCATTTTAATTTTTATTTTAATATGAATGTAAGAGCAATATCTGTATTAGAAAATAGCATCAATTTATTAGATGTAATTATTTTATTAAAATTATTGAAAAAAAAAGAAGAAGTTGAGAAGATGGTGGGTAAAACCACAATTAACTGCAATAATGAGAGATAGATATGGAGCTTATCAGACTATTTTTAAGTATTTTGCGATGGATGATGAAGAAGAATTTGAGAAATTCATAAGAATGAATTTACAGCAATTTATGTGTTTGAGTTATTAGAAGAAAGGCTAACAAAAAGAAGTCGAAGAACTCCATTACCATCCGCTTTAAGATTGGCAGTAACTTTATGGTATGTTAATCACTTTACAAAAATAAATTTTATAGAATTATATAATATATTATACCTTTTTAGCCTATTATGTCTTTATATTATAAATCTACTACTATCTATTATAACTTTTTAGTTTTTTAGGACATGGAAGCGACATTAGCACAACTGCATTGTTCTTCAGAATATCTAAAGCAATACTCTATAGCACAGCATGGGGCCCTTTCTACATATGTGTGTTCTGTCTGTTCTAGACAACTTCTCTCTATGTCTGTCTCTGTCTTACATAAACAGAACAAATCTATCTGTCTTTGTCGGGAACACACAGAACACACAGAACACACATATGTAGAAAGGCCCCAGAACAGAGCACGGAACAGATCATGGAGCATGGCACGGAACACCATTGTACTTTCACCGTATAGGTGAATGTACAAATGGGGTATCCAACAAGGCAACAATTGTCGCATTATTCTTTCTATGAAAAAATTAAAACTTGTAATTTTTCTAGCACCCGAACGTTTTTTTTTTTATTATCTAAAAAATTAAAACATGTGCAAACGTCTAGATTGCATTTTTTTAAACCATTTTTTACGTGCAATCGAATCATATCAATAATATATGATGATTTTTTATATGGGGAGCCAACTTCTAGGAACTTGAAAACGCACCTTTACCGTTCGCCATCGTCATCGGAGTATCGGACATACATAACCTAAATGTAGATGTAAACAACGTAATGAGTGCCAATGATATATGTTTATTCATCAAATAATATTTTTTTGATATAGTTACGATTAAATAGATAAAAACGGTTTATTATAAATCTATTCAAGGTAAGGCTATTGTTTGTAAAAATGCACTTTACTACAGAGGTGTTAACAATGTGATTATAGCCCATACAAATAATTTTTGTAATTACAGATGGAATCTACTTTTCCCGAAGAACATTCTAATTGGGAGGATGTGAATAATAGGGGCGATGATATCAGTGATGACCCATCTGACAATCCTCAGCAAGTGCTCAAAGAATGTCTCGACAGATTCAAAACTGCAGATTACATTATGGAGCCTGGTATATTCACCCAATTAAAAAGGTTTGACTCTTAATTGATGTATATAAATCAGTTTCTATAACAAAAAATCATATCAGCTTTTATTTAATCAATGCAATTTTATTTTATTTTAATTTTAATCAATTTATGTGCTAAAGGTACTTTCAAGCAGGAGGCAATCCAGAAACTGTGATAGAATTGCTGTCCCAAAATTATACAGCATGTGCTCAAATGGCAAATCTGTTGGCGGAGTGGCTTATTCTTGCTGGAGTAAAAGTAACAGATGTTCAAGCTATGGTAGAAAATAATCTAAAGGATATGATCCTTAAAACTTTTGACCCCAAAAAGGCTGATAAAATTTTCACTGAAGAGGGAGAGGTATTTAAGTAAATTATAGTTATTAGTATTTCACATAAATAATAAATATTTGAAATTGCTTAATATTCTTTCTGTTTATAGACACCAGCTTGGTTGACAGAAATGATTCAACATCCAACGTGGCGTTCTTTAATCTATAGGCTTGCTGAAGAATATCCTGACTGTTTGATGTTGAATTTTACTATAAAAGTAAATAAATTTTGTTGAAAAAATTGTAATTATTCAACTTGAAATTACTTTATAACTCCCTTTTTCAAGCTTATTTCTGATGCTGGTTTTCAAGGAGAAATCACAAGTATTTCAACAGCTGCTCAACAAATTGAAGTATTTTCTAGAGTATTAAAAACGGCTATTGCTGGTTTTCTCCAAAATACTGAAAATTGGCAGTCAAGTATTCAAGAATGTGCTGTTAGTATAAAATTATGGATTTTTAGAACAATTTTAAATACCTTCATTTATTGATCTATTTTTAGAAAATGGTATGCCATGGCCAACATACTTATGTTTATAGCCAAGTATTACTTCATATATTAGCACAAGAACCAAAAGGTGGATTTATGATGAAAAGATTGTCACAAGAAATCACTAAATGTGCTCAACAAAAGTAAGTTTACATAAATATAAATTATGCAGTTATTCAAAATTATGTATTCATCATTAACTTTTCTATAGTCGACATGATGTCACTCCAATAACAATGGCCCTAAACGGTGCTGCTGCTAGTCCAGCAGCTTGTCTGGCTCTTGCATCTATGTTATCTAGAAATACATTAAATCCAGCAGATATAACAGTTCTTTTCAGAAATTATTCAATGGCAGAACCTCCTTCAATAGAATTACTCAGAAATCCACAATTTTTAGGTAAATTGTTGACTAAAGAATGATTTTGTTCAGATTTAATAATGACGTTTAATAATCACTTAATTTTTTAGAGCTGTTGATTGATGCTTTATTTAAACCAGGAGTTAAAATAAATCCTGAACATAAATCAAAATATATTTATTTATTAGCTTATGCAGCAAGTGTTTATGAAACACCTATGAAAAAGGGAGCACAGAGAAAAGTTAACAAAGATGACCTTAAAACGACTATTCCAGCTATTGAAAAAGTTCATAATACTTGTAACATTAATAAAGGTTCAACTGAACTGATAGCTGAAATCAATACCCTGTATCAATGCATCAGGTAAAATTATATAAAAAAAATTGTAATATAAAATAGAATAATTTAATATAAAATGTTAACATTGATCATATCTTTTTATCAGATTTCCAGTAGTCAGTGTAGGAGTCATAAGATGGGTTGAATGCACGGTAACAGAACCATCTTATTTTAAATTATGTACTGAACATTGCCCAATTCATCTAGCTTTACTTGATGAAGTAGTGGCATGCCACAATTTACTACATCCTAAAGTCCTGCAGCTTCTTATACAACTATTTGAAAGTAAACAAGACGAATTGGAAATCTTGGTACAGTTGGAAATGAAGAAAATGTTAATTGATAGAATGGTAAATTTACTTAGTAAAGGCTATGTTGTACCTGTTGTTTCTTACATAAAGCAATGTTGGCAACGAGGAGATACAGATATATCATTAATTAGATATTTTGTCACAGAAGTAAGTCTTGAAATGAATTTGTTACAGTTACTCTAAAAAGAATCAAGCAATTTAAATGAAAGATAAATGAAAAATTCATGAGCATTGCAATTTACTTTCAGGTATTAGAAGCAATTGCCCCACCCTACTCCTCAGAGTTTGTACAATTATTTTTACCTATGGTTGAAAATGAAGAAATAACTGGTACAATGAGAGGAGATGGTGATAATGATCTTGTGTCAGAATTTATTGGTAGGAATTATGATGAAAAAATCTTCAGCAATTTTAAATTAATATTTTTTTAATTTTCATTATATTCTTTTATTTTATTTTTATTACAGTATATTGCAAAGCTCAGAGCCCGATTATAAGATAATAAAAGGATTACTTTTGAATGCCAAAGAGTACAAATTGTGAAAATGTTTCTGTTTTTATTTCAAAACAAAGCAAATGGAATCATAACCATAATTTAATTTTTTCAGAATATTCTCGTGAACTCTACTCATTGACGTTGATCCATCTAGACATTTTCTGTAACAAGAAAAATGAAAACAATTGTTTATTAATTGATATATGTATAAACATTTTTTATATAAGACTGAAAAAAATATTGCAACGTTATTTTAACAGTAAACAAATTCTTCAAATTAATAATTGTGTTTATTTTTTAGTTTAAGCTTAATATTAACAAACAATACTAAGGGTAGGATAAATTAAATTTACTTAGTAAGTTAATGGATATCAGATATAATCCAATGTTTAAAACAAAACATTCCAAGAATTCAAATCTCATTGTTAGTAACTCTTTGGTAGAGATTATTAAAAGTATTAGAGGGCCAGCATTCTATCTAAATACTTGTTCATATTCCTAAATGTAAGTAAACATGTTTTGTTTATTATTTAACGTAGTTTTGTTCTTATTTTTTAATGTAATAAAAAAATTAATTAAATTTAAAGTTTGAAAAATAATATAAAGATATATTTCAATCTCCAAATATTATTTTAACTTTTTCAAAGTGTTAGTAGATTCTATCACTCTTCAAAATCATACTACCTACATTTTTGTGCAACTTACTTAACCATTTTTATTTATTACAAATTACGATTTTTCACCTGCAAAAGAGAATTATTATTATAAAAGAATGACAAAAATTGAAGTTGACTTATAAAGTATATATTCTAAAAAAGATCTACTCATAAATGTCTATCATTTTGATATTTATACTACTAGTTTTATAATAAATAAGTATCCACAAGAAAATTAGTTATCTTCAATAAATTTGGGAAAATGTATAATTGAAGTATAGAGAAATCCAGCAAATTATAAAGAAAATGTGTCATCTTTATAAAACCTGTAGAATGGATTAAAAAAATTGAACTCATTGGTAATAAATGCTACCTTCTTAAAAATTATTACCTATACATTAAGTTTCAAATTATAGAGTACATATATGAAAAAGAAAATGATAAGAATTGAAAATGTTTATGTTTGAATCTGTATATGATACAGCTTGATTATATGTGAATACAAGCAGTTTTGTATGAAAAACTTACTCGCAGGCTTTCCATCTTTCCACTGAGTGAATTTGACATTGGCCTCATCTCGCTTCGAAGCCTCAACCCTCAAGTCTGCCTTCAGAGCTTGTCGTACAAGCTTGGCAGCAATTTGAGAGTAGTTGATGTAGCTAAAAGATTATAAACTATTAGTTTATTACGAATTCATTAAAAAGCAATTTTAATGGAAAACTAAAATACTTTTCCAGTTACATAACCAGTAAGTAAATTGAAAATTTTTGTAGTTTTTCAATGAAATTTCATACAATGTCAGTTGGTACATTTAATTAAAGAACATATAATTTTGAAACTTACTTCAAACCTGCTTGCCTCCACGCCGACATTCTGATTTTTTATTATTTTTCGGCTTACTTTCAAGCTTAGACAAGGTTATGTTACGATCTGCCTTTGCGATCTCCCGAAGTGGCAAGTGTGAGGCGGTGAATGATCCTTTGTAGGTAGAGTAGAAAACTACTGTAAAATAAATCGAGAATTCTTTGGACAGATGCAGTTGGTGTATTATATATTTTGATATAAAAACGTACAAAAAATCTCATTTTCGTAAAAGCACTGATATTGAGTACATAAAATAGAATATTTGTATTTAATTAATTTATACTTAAAAAATTTTACTTAAAGTGTAAAAGTAATTTCAAGAGAGTATATATAATTTATATTACAGTATAATATGTAACATTTTATATTATAATTTTCTAAAATAAAGTAAATTAAAACATGGAAATGTGACATATTGCGATAATGTATAATTGCATAGTACTTTTATATATATAATATAATACATTCATATATTTTATAACTATATTTATTATATTATACATTTTACAAAATATCTGTTTTATAATAGGTATTTAAAATGGAAAAACGAAAACGTGGTAAGAGAAGTTCAAAAACCAAATCAACTCTATCAGATGAAACTGTAAGACGTGTCTGTGATTGCGAGGCTACAAAACATCCACTTGTTAATAATTGCTTGAATTGTGGTCGAATCGTATGTTTAAGTGAAGGACCAGGACCATGTTTCTTTTGTGAATATATTGTTACTTATAACAATGAACCTATGCCTCCTCTTAAATTGACAAAAGATCCAGATTATAAACAGAAACAGTTTCCTGAAAGTAAAAAGAGTTCAGTTGCAGATTCAAGTGAAACATTAAAATTAAGAGATAGATTACTTGAATTTGACAAAAACTGTGCAAGTCGTACAAATGTTATTGATGATGAGTGTGATTATTATCAGGCTAGTAATACATGGTTAACTAAAAGCCAACGCGAAGAATGGGAGAAATTGGAAGCAAATATTCAGGGTGAAAAGCACAAATCACGTTTATTACAAAAACTGACAGTTGATTTTACTGGAAGGGTTCAAGAAGAAAAGCAAGATCCTCTAGATATGTTTTATAAAATGAATTCTATTCAAGATGACAGAAATTTTGGTACATTTAATTCTTCTGATGAACGTATTGAATCTATTAAAAGACCTATATATATTGGTGATGGTTCTTCATCTTCAAACATAGTTGAAAAAAATATAATAAATAATAAAATTAGCAATCGCATTCAAGATAAAGGATATCTAGAAATTTCCGATCCAGGAGTTTGCCTAAGTATGCACCAACCTTATGCTTCATTATTAGTAAGAGGAATCAAAACTACTGAAGGACGTACTTGGTATACATCACACAGAGGTAGACTTTGGATAGCTTCAGCAGCAAAAGAACCTACCCAGGATGAAATATTAGCAGTTGAAACAGTGCATAGAGATCCAAGCAATGAGCATATTGAATTTCCTAAGGTATATCCTACAGGATGCTTAATAGGCTGTGTTACAGTAACGGATGTTTTATCTCAAGAGGAATATGATAAAGTTTATCCAGATAACAGAGTTAATAGTCCTTACATATTTATCTGTGAAAACTTCTTTGAATTACCTATGAAGTACCCAATTCAAGGAAAGCATAAAATATACAAGTTAGATTCAGTCATTCACAGAGCTGCTTTAAACTGTTTAGAAAAAGCTTGTTCTCAAATGTCGAAAAATTCGCGTTAGGTAATATTTAAAGTTGTTGGTTATTTAATTAATAAATTATTTTATAAAAAATAGAACAAGAAAAAAATTATAAATAAAATATTAAACAAAGTATTTATATATTTATAAAATGTATTGTTATTAAAATATAATTACATCATGTTTTGTCACATATTGGATATTTACACTTTCAGTCCAGTGTGACCCATATATAGGTCATAAATTGTTAAAAATTGTTAATATTTTTATGACATTACAAAAATATTAAATGATAACAAAATTTTTGCTATCAACTTGAAATCTTAAAAAAGTAAAGCAACATGATGATTTAGTATATTATTAAAATTATTTAACTATTTTAAAATTCATCAATATCTTCTTACACATTAGCCACACTAAAAGTGTTTTATAGTTAGATTGTCATTTTCTTTTTTTACGAGAACGATTACAATTGTCATTTTCACTGTCACTATCAGGTGAACAGTGCTTCTTATGCTTCTTGTGTTTTTTCTGTTGTGATTTTTTCCTTTTCCTTTTGTGTTTTTTCTTATGATCTTTTTCCGAATCTGAAGAGGATGAAGAATCATCTGACTCAGAATCACTAGAATCTGAGTCACTAGACTCTTCTTTTTTGTGATGCTTTTTCTTTTTTCTTTTCTTCTTCTTCTCTTTTTTCTTCTTCTTAGCGTCTCTTAATTTTTTCTTCAATTCTTTTTCTCTTAATTCAGTTAGTGGAGTTATATAGTTTTCATCACTATCTGAACTTGTGCTACTGACATCTAAAACTATTTCTTTATTGGGATCAACTTTAATAAAGTTTCGACACTGATAGGTCAAATGACCAGCATATCCACATTTCTTACATGCAGGTCTTACATCCTTATTTTGAGGAATAAGTCTTGAAAGGAATTCTGGATCCATCTTTCTGCAAGAAAAACTTGAAATTTGTTTAAAAAAATTCTCTTTCAAAGCAGTTACAGTTTTATATTTTATTTAAGCGAGTTGTATTAGGAAAATTATTTTATTTTTATTTATTCAATTACAAGATTTACTAACTTAAGTAAGTCATTCATTTTAAATAATAAAATAAAAAACTATGAAATTAAAGCTTTGCTGAAATAACTTACCATGGTACTACTCGTTTCTCATTTCAGTTTAATTCAGTACTAGTGTAACGTATTATTATATTATAAAATTATTTAAAGGTCAAAAATGATTCTGTAAGGTTATATATTTTCCCTTCTACCAATGAAGATCTTCGTTACTTCTACTGACTGTTGGTCGAGTTTGGATTTACACTATTTACAGTATACAGTTATTCATACCGTGATACCGTTCCAAAATTAAAGACACTCATGAAGCAATAAACACACGTTTTGAGATCGCCTTGTTAAGACCAGCGTCAGCGCCCCTCGCGGTCAAAGTTCGAACTGCGTATTAAAGGATAAACACAGCTGATTAGCATGAGGGGTACTGCGGTATACGAACCAAAGATTATTTAATTAAAAAATAAAATAATTAGTGATCCGATGAACGTCTTACAATCATTTATTGATTTGTCTGATATCAGATATATTGGCAATGGAACAAGGCCTTATGTGGAAGGCGAAAGAGTTTATGAGGCTAATCATATAATATTTTGTGGGTTAGCCAAAGAAAGTAATGATTGCTCAGCAGAGATAATAGCACTGTGCCTAAAAACGTTGGGTTTACAAGAACATTTCACTTTGAGGAATTTGGA
Organism: Torymus aiolomorphi; assembly: GCA_036365515.1. NCBI lineage: Eukaryota > Metazoa > Arthropoda > Insecta > Hymenoptera > Torymidae > Torymus > Torymus aiolomorphi. Next base: position 70,843,505 of record CM070874.1, on the reverse strand, counting down.
ATCTGTTTTCTTCAAGTGACAAAAATGCTTCAATTCTACAGCTTCATACATTTTTGAAGCTGTCTGTTTTAGCTTACCCCACGGTTGTTTTAAATCCGTGCAAGATGCATCTTGAATAATACATGATGGAGTTCTTAAAAGAATTAACACATTTTATAAGTAAATGCTTTAAATATTTACTCATCATTGAGAAAATAAACAAAACAATAATTTTGAACTGACTTGTGAAGGTGAATTAATTTTCCCAAAATACCAGCTTTACAAGAGCTCACACAATGAATGATATTTTCATCAGCACATACATTTGAAGAGATCTTTACTCTTATTTCATGAGGAGATTCTTGTAAACCCGACGTTTTTAGGCATAATGCTATTTTTCCTCACACCGGGCCGAAAGTGCCTCATTCCCGCCCGGTTCCGAAACGGAAATATGGCATTTTCGGCCTCGATGTGAGGAAAAATAGTATACGCACCACAGGAGTAAAATTGGCCAGCTCCCAGCTCGTGTTTGCCACGCCTCGCCTTCGGCTCGGGTGGCAATTTACATGAGCTGTGGACTGTCCAAGTTTTTTCCTCCCGGCCATGGTGCGTATATATACTAATCCCTGCTGAGCAATCATTACTTTCTTTGGCTAACCCACAAAATATTATATGATAAGCCTTATAAACTCTTTCGCCTTCCACATAAGGCCTTGTTCCATTGCCAATATATCTGATAATATGAGACAAATCAATAAATGATTTTAAGACGTTCATCGGATCACTACTTATTTCATTTTTTAATTAAAATAATCTTTGGTTCGTATACCGCTCATGCTAAACAGCTGTGTTTATCCTTTAATACGCAGTTCGAATTTTGGCCGCGAGGGGCGCTGACGCTGGTCTTAACAAGGCGAATCACAGTGAATCCACATTGCATGCACTATACTCTATGCGCTATGCTCTATGCGCTGAGTACTTGTAGACTTCTCCGTTGATTGGTTGAGCTTTATCAGTGAACCAATCAGCGGAAGTCTAGCGCATAGAGCATAGCGCATAGAGCATGCAATGTGGATTCACTGTCAGCGGTGAGCGGTGTAAGCGAATACAGATTTCGATCAGTTGACAAATCTGTCGCTGCGTCGCTGCGATTAGAAATGTTGCTTTAGAAAGCGCGAAATTTTAAAGTGCAAAAACGATGCAAGGCCTATATCCTACCTATTTAAATTTTAAAAGTTGCTAGATATATTTAGAAATTAATCGATATTTAAAAGTTATTTAATCGAAAATAATTGCCTGATAAAATAAATTAATAATAAAATTTTTTTATACCTTTAGTGTCTAATGATGTCTCTTTGTTTTCGTCACTATTTATTACATTTTAGTGATAGAGAGCTTTCTGAGAAGATAAGTTAACTTGGTAATTATTGTTCAAGTGAATTTTTTGAAACCCTATCAAATAAACAAAAAAAGGATGTAGAACTGCAATTAATAACAAAAGTATTGTATAAAAGTTCAGCTGCTCAATTACGATCTCAAAATCCTAAGATTTTGATAGCCTGCGCTATAAAAACATTGTTAAAGCACTCAAACACACCTCAACTGAAATCTACAATATCAGAAAAGAAACGAATAGCCCAATATGAAATTGCAAAGGACAATTATTTCAAATTAATAAAGATCTATGCTACAGGAAATTCAGAAAATGTTACAAAAATTGTTGTTACCAAGATTCATCAAGAAAGACTTTGGCATGTAAGAAGGGTTTGTGTTACCATAATTAAAGCATTATTTGAGCTTGGATACAATGCACCTTTAATTTATAACGAAATGTGTGATAAAATTGAATTTCCTGATGAGTCTTACTCATCAGATATCAAGTTTATAGTAAAAGTCTTATATGAATTGCTTGGAAAATATCTCTGGCCTAATAGTGAGGAAACTGTAACCTTTCTTAATCGACTACTTAAACTTTATTATAAAAGTTTACTTGACTTTTCTGAATATTCTAAAGATGCTTTATTTGTTCAGTTAAGAGGTAGTTTAGAATTATGCGTAAGACATATTGTACAAAATATATCTAATAACCATATTCTTGTGATAATTCAACACATGAGTTCTTGGTCCATCGATAAAAAGGTTGATGATAATGTTATTCTAAACTATGGCAGTACATTGGAATATGTTGCTTATGTACATAAAGCAGATTCTCTCACCAATACCTTAACGTCTGATATTCTTTCACTTTTAATGCAAATGATTGGATCAACAGTACGTTTTGTATCTTTACTTGGGAATCGAGTTCTACAATATTTAATTGATAGAGGTTCAAATAAAATGATATTTAATAATCCAAAGATCTTTTTTGAAGACATGCAATTAAATTTTAAAATTAGTGAATATCATACTGAAGATAGAAAGTTTTTCAAAAAACATAGGGAAATAATTCACGATAGTTTAATTAAAAGTATCATCAATCACAGATACTCTCGATTGAATTTAGAGACCACTTACTGCACAATATGTTTGTTAGCTGTTGAAATACCATGTGGCTTTACTGCAGCTGCATTATGTTGCCTTATGATGAATCTTCAAGATATTATTAGGAAACAACAAGAGCAGTTTGGTAAAGTCATATAATATTATTGTATTAATATTCTTTAAGTGTCACATTGCTTCTGTGATTTTATTGAACTTATCTTTTAAGATTTATTCAAATTAAATTATAAATGTCTATGCAGGTAGAGAGACATGCTACCATATACATGCTATCATTGTCTCTGTATTATCTTTTGTGTGTTGGATCCATGAAGCACAGGATTTTCATGATTATGTGAATAAAATTGTAATGGAGCGAGCACAGTGGACACCACATCTGAATCCACCATTACAATCACACTACAATTTTGCAGTGCATCATGTACTTTGGGATAAACCTGAACTATTTTTCGTCGACTGGGAAGTGCGTTATGGACTATGGAAGCGTTTTAGACTTCATGAATCTTCAACTGAGAAGACAACAAATAAGCATTCAGTTAATTATCAAAATGACAAAGATAAATATTTTAACCAAGAAATATAACAAATTTCACTTACAATAAATAGTAATAGTACATCATATACATTGGAAGTTTTGAATTCGACTATTAATAACTTTTTTTATGAACTTATTTTATAAATGTTTGATGATCCAATATTTGTAATTTTCCTTGAAATATTATCGGATTTTTATTGAAAACAAAATATTTGATCTATGTGAAAATATTTTTATGTAAATTTCGAAAAAAAATACATAAGGTTTTCCTTGATTTTGGTACATTTCGGTGATCGTGATTTATAAAACTTTATTTACAAACAACATGAAACAATCTTACTCTTAGAACCTACTTAATCTGTCAGAAATATACACTTTACGAAACTATAAATATAAGCAAAGAATATCTGATAAACATATTTATCTATATCACATCTTGATTTAATGCCAAGTTCCTTCAAGAGCATCACTTTAACTTAGAACCACACTTTACCCCATTCATCGTCTGTCGTCTGGGAAGGCGGTTGCAATTCAGTTTCCGTTTTAACGTCGGGCTTCTGCTCTTCTTCGTCACTTTCGGATACAGCCAAATCGTCTTGAATCTTACATTCGCCTTCGTCTCTTCGAGCTGGTAGCCCAGTAAAGAACGCGTCTGAAGGATCGTAGTTTGAATCGACGCTTTCCTCTGTAATCGTAAAAAATATTCAAAATTAATGAAACAATGAATAAATATGAAGATTTTTGAAACATTTTTGTTCCTATATGTAAACAGCCAAACATGTTTCTTACCGTGATGCTGTAACGGCTGCTCTTCTGTCAGATAAGATCCAGCGTTGCCAAGTTGTATCATAGCTTCCGCTACCTGTTGACTGTCGTCATCCGCTGGCAACTCTTCAGGTCTCACTTCGACCGGTACAAGAGGTTTTAACTCGGTCGCTTCGAATTCATCGTCAACATTGAATGGCACTTCATCAAATTCATCTTCACTTGAGAATTGTAAATCTGTAATAATATAAACAAAAAAATGTTAATTTTAAGTTAATTTTTCAAAATAGATGTTGTAACGTAATAAAACTTTACCTTCTTCAAGAACATCCTTCTTCTTCAGAGCAGTAGGTCTATCTAGCTCGACTTCCATATCTCCCTCGACGTCCACGAAATCGTATTCATCCATGCTAGATTTTCCAAACGGATGTTCAGGAGAACTTGGCTGGCTAACTCTGAACTCCGGCTCAGTGATCGTATAATTTTCTTCATCGCCACCTTCGCCGATCCAAGACGTGTCCATATCAGCTTGCTGCATGGCACGCTGTTGCACCAGTGCGATGTTTCTCTCCAACTGTGAGAGATGTTCGTCGTACTGCAAATGATAATAACACCAGAATGTTGAAATAAACTTTATGGTATTTATAATGAAATACAAGGTATAAAGTATGAATTTAGTGAAGCTAATGCCTGTAGATCTTTTATATGTGAGTAAATGCAGCTAATGTATATTGCAGGCAAAAATTTTCGCAAGTGTCCTTTTAGTTAAAGGCCCGAATAAAAAAATTGTCAAAAAATACGAAAAACAATAAGTCAATGTCTTATTGTAGTCAAAGAAATTTATCAAAGGTGTTTCGTCCAGGCTACTAGATTGGACTCATCAGTGATGATCTAATAGCCGTCATCAGACACCTACCGCAGGATGGTAGTGGCCAAAGGTTTATAGACACAGTCACCTTTTAAGTTTGATTTATTGGCAACAGCCACCTTTTTCCCAAGTGGAAAAGGGGGCTCCATCTATCGGTGTATTTTTCACACAAACACCGCATCAAGTATGAATTTAGTGAAGCAGTGAAGCTACTTCTGTACTTCATACTTGATGCGGTGTTTGTGTGAAAAATACACCGATAGATGGAGCCCCCTTTTCCACTTGGGAAAAAGGTGGCTGCAAAAATCTATTACCGTCTTTTCAATATGGCTTCAGGAAAAATAAATCCTGTACTGATAACTTAACTGTTCTAACTAATGAGATACACCAGGTCTTTTTCAGAAATGAATCACTGGTTGCTCTTTTTCTTGATATCAAAGGTGCCTTTGATAACGTCATTCCAGACCTAATGCTTGAAGATTTGTATGAGCTGGATTTACCTTTGCAATATATTAGATTTTATAAGAATTTGATCTACGAAAGAAAACTTATTCCAATTAATATTAATTGCGATGATAATGTCACTTTCACTGTTGATAAAGGTCTTCCTCAAGGGGCTGGTTCTAGTCCTATTCTTTTTGCTATTTATACGTTTTATTGCCAAGCTTATCTCGTGTGGAATCGAAGTTAAAACTTTAATGTTTGCTGATGATATTGTGATTTATATTAGTAGTTCTAAATTACAAGAAGCTTTAAAGATTTTAGAGGAGTTTGTTGAGAAGCTTTACGATCGTTTGGAAGAGAAGAATCTTATTCTTGCACCTGAAAAATGCTGTCTCGTTGTATTTAATAAAAATAACATTAAAAAGCAAAAAGTCAAAATCAGGCAAGCTGATGTCTTCTCCTCAAAGACAGTTAGACTTCTTGGTATGACTTTAGACAGTAAATTATCTTGGCTTCCCCACATAAAAGATATTAAGTTCAGGTGTACTTTTCCATTAATGATTTTAAAGTGTTTAAGAGGTGTTTGGTGGGGTGCTGATCCTAACACCCTGCTTACACCTTATAAGGCTCTAGTCAGATCTAGAATTGAATACGGAGGTTTTCTGATCTCACCTAAGGTCTCTAATCATTTGAATGTTCTGCAAAGAATACAAAATAATTCAATTAGACTCGCATTGGGTTATCGTAATTCAACTCCTATATCTGTGCTTACAGCTGAGTCTAAAATTGAGCTTCTTAAATATAGATTCGAATACTTAGGTTATAAATATTTATTAAAGAATCTTTCAATTGATCCAAATCAAATTATCAAATGTATTGAATGTACTTATCAATTGGCTGAACACCCTATTTATCAGCATAACTTTTTTAATAGTACATTTCGACACGGGTGGGAAAGTCGATTATTTAGCTGGTGTGACTTTTTGCACGAGCGAAGCGAGTGCGAAAAAGCCACACCAGCTAAATAATCGACTTACGCACTAGTTTCGAACGGTATTTTATACCACGAGCGCCGAAAAATCATATCAAAGTTGTGATTTTGAGGTTAGAGTGGTATAAAACTAATTTATAGCACTGTGTGACCTAAATCCGCACTTAAGTCACGGCTAGCTGTGACTTAAGTAGCCCATTATTACACTGTGAAATAATGAATTTACTTAAGTCACAGGCACGTAATTAACGCCAATTATCTACCAAAACTATTCAAAAATACGATTTTACATATAAGAATGAATAGGAAAAGAAGTAAAACTTCGTTAATAGTTGACAAACCACAAAGAATAAATAAAAATGATGATAATAAGGCTTGTCTATATTATAAGTTAGTTTCATCTGCTATGGGATAGCAGACCGCGCGCTTTTTAAATATTCAATATTAAACTGTATGGATTTTAGTTTTAAAAGTCTTTCTCTTTAATGATATAACGTATACAAATCTTTCACTTTCATAAACTTCAACTTATTGTTAAAGATACAAATCAAATTGCCAAGAATCTAGTTTTATGATTTTTTATGTATATATTCAATATTCTAGATTCAATAATAACCATATTCTATATCAGGTATTCTATTATTTAAATAACGTTTTATTAATTTTTTTCAGGGCGGGGGGGCTGCGCCCCCCCCCGACCCCCCATCCGCCCCACACTTCTCCCACCCCACTTCCAAGTTCCAACTATCATTATAAATAAGCACAAATAAATAAAATAAGAATATGGCGGATTTATGTCACACGAGCTATAAAATAGTATACGATACTCGTGACTTAAGTGGATCATTATTACACGGCGTTTAGCGCTCGCTGCGCTCGGGCGCTAACCTCACGCCGTGCAATAATGGGCCACTCAAGTCACACGTATCGTAATATACTAATAGTGAACTGCTTTGCAAATATCTGGTTCAGAGAAAGCTTGGTTGTAAAATCTGATAAATATTTTAAATATAGTGTTTTATATAACTCCTTATTTTTTCCAGTTAATTGTAACATTAGTTTAGGCATCGAAGTTCAAAAATCCGATAGCCCTATCCAGTTTTTTCATGACAAAATTAGTACTGATGGTTTTGTAGATATTTATACGGATGGCTCCAAAATTATAAAGGGTAATAAAGCTTCAGTTGGTTGTGCTTTTTGGTCTAGCATAAGCGAACTTAGAGGAGCTTTTAAGCTCCCTTCTTTAGCCTCGGTTTATTCAGCCGAATGCTTCGCGGTTTTATTTGCTCTGAAAAAGATTATTAGTATGGCTAATGAATCTCACAATGTCAATTTTGGTTCTTTTAGAATTTTCTCTGATTCTCAAAGTCTCATTAAGTCTCTTGCTCATATTAAAGGTCTTGATTCTGAATCTCCCTTGGTTGTACAAATAAGGCAAGTTTTATATACCGCACACAATCTTAATATTAACGTGGAATTTTTTTGGATTCCTTCGCATATTGGTATTGGTGGTAATGAGCGTGTTGACAGGGATGCTAAGGCTGCTGCTGAGGCAGGCAGTCTAGCAAATGTTGAGATTCCTTTCTCTGCTATCTCTGTTTTATATAAGTCTATTTGTAAAGAGAATAATCACAAAGAAATTGTTGTAAATAGTAAAACTGCTGGTTCTTTCTATTTTGAAAATTTTTATACTAATTGCAAAAATCCATGGTTTTATAAATGTCACTTTAATAGGAATGTTGTTTCTACTATCAATAGACTTAGATGTAATCATACATCATTAAATTCTTCTCTTTTTAGATTTAAAATTGTTAGTAGTAATCTTTGTAAGTGCAATAAGGACCAAGATACTGTCGATCACATCTTTTGGAGATGTGAGTTATATTCTAAGGAAAGAAGTGCTCTTATTAGTAAACTAAACAGATCAAGGATTACTGATTCTTATTCTATTTACTCTCTCCTATTGGAATTGAATCCGGGTGTAATTGAGGCAATTAGTCGTTTTTTAAGCAAAATTAATATTAATATTTAATAAATATGTTATTTTTGTATGTACTTATATACTTGTCAAATACCTAAATTTTTGTACTTTGTTACTACCATATATCTTAACCTTTTATTTTTTATATTACAATTATGTAAATTACCTTTGTAAAATACTTCTACTCTGTAATTCTACACACTTTGTACTTTGGATATGTATTTATTTGGATGCCAATAAAAATTTATTTAAACTAAACTAAAAGGTGGCTGTGTCTATAAACCTTTAGCCGCTACCATCCAATGATTAGTCCAATCTAGTAGCCTGGACGAAACACCTTTGATAAATTTCTTTGACTACAATAAGACATTGACTTATTGTTTTTCGTATTTTTTGACAATTTTTTTATTCGGACCTTTAACTAAAAGGACACTTGCAAAAATTTTTGCCTGCAATACACATTAGCTGCATTTACTCACATACAAGGTATAAAGTTAGAGTTCTTACCTCGTTTAGAGTATCCTTAGAGAACTTGACAAGTACTTCGGCTTTGGGAGTCAAGGGCGATTTCTCACCGTTATAAAGCGCACAATTTTCGGCAATCAATTGAATATCCTTGATGAATTCCGCTCGACTGTGGTATTTGTGAGCTATAAAAGCGAAGAAACAGATTAAAATTCCAGATACCTTCAAAGTACACCGTACAAATAAAGCCTAAATATCGGTACTTACCAGCAACCTTTTTGGACACAGTTTCAAGGTCCATGGGACTCTTTACAATATTATAATAATCCTTGATGAGTTTCTTGTTGACGGGCTTAAGGAACTGCGTCGCCTCCGGCATGGTCTTTAGTCTCTCGTTCACGACGGTGTTGAGGATATACGAGAGGGCGACTTGATCGTCGTCATCGAGGAGAGGATTGATGGCTTTCTCCAGCCTCATAAGCACGTCCTCCTTTTCAGCGATCTGACTAACGCAGAAGTCGAGCATACGCTGTGCCGCTTCGGTGAGGTGATTGGTTAGGCCGTTATACAGCGAGCTGTTCTCCTTAATCTGATTGACGTCCGCCAGGAACTCCTCACGGCTCTGATACTTCTTCTGGCGCAGGTTCTCGCGGATTGTCTGGAGGTCCATCGGTCGACTGATGATCCTCGGATAGTCGGCAACAATCTAGCAAAATAAACGAAAATTTTAGTGAAATTTTATAATCTACGAAAACATTATGTATGGATTTCGACAAGTACTTTTGCATTGACCGGGAAGAGGAATGGCTGCACATCGGGCAAATCCCTCATATCCATAAGGATGGTTTCGAGTATCGTGGATAACACAACCACAGGATCGGTGCGCCGGCGGTTCGCACCAGCTGGCCTCTTGTAGCGCTTGAGGTAGTCGCACTGATCGTCGCCAGCTCGCTTGCGCTTTCTAGATACCACGTCCTTTGGTACTTTGAGCAGCAGCGTCCGCCGCTTCATCTCCTCGGCGTGCTGTAAAATGACAATTTTTCCCATCACAAACGTGTGTTTGAGTGTCAAAAAGTAATATATAAGTAAAAAATCGAATTTTTTTGGAAGATTATCTATAATTAAAACTACACGTATCCCTAAACCGCCACCTCATTGTCAATAAAAGCTTTGATTTGAAATGTGAGATCAGCAACGTCATAATATCTAACCACTATGATCTTCTCTCTATGTACCTAGACGTTTGATCGACATTTACTAACATACCGTGTGATTTAGTTTTAAAAGTTTAGATAAACGTTACACCTACATACAAAACGAACGTAATAGTACATTATGTAACAAGGGACTAAAGTCGCAGATTATTCCCGCGGGCGAGTTCCCAAGGGAATGATCGACTTTAGTTCCGTGTTGCATATAGTACTTTACTCCCATCGCCACTGTGACCACTTCATAGATTTGAAAAGTTATTTTGTATTTATGTGATGTAATGTTGTTAGTTTTAACCCAATTCACCATAAACGTAAAAAATTAAACTATGTTACTATTCCCGCTAATTTACTTTATTCCCGCTAATTTACATTATTCCTGCTAATTTACTTTATTCCCGCATTATGCGAAAATACAGTAAAAGAGGGAATCAGACGACACTTTTGCCCCGCTTTTCAGGCTATAAAATGTCCATTATAGTAGAGATGGGAATAAAATTCCTTTCTATGAAATTCACAAGATAATTAGATAATTACCTTTTTATTTGACAATGCATTAGTAAATATCGTCTTATTTTTTGTTTATTTTTAACACCATTCTTTTCCTCTTTTTGACCAAATTTTTTAAATACTGTTTTTTTTTATTATCTCATTAATAAAGACTGAAGAGGTCAGGAAATTTCTTGACGAAACGTTGCAGCATGTAACAACTGTTTAATTTATTCTACATTGACCTTGGCCCTCGACGAATCCCCATATTTCCAATTTTAAAATAAATGTAAAAACGTACTTTGATAAGTTTCGAAGACAATTTGACTTTGGTGCCGTCGACGTTAACGAGATCCTCTTCCTCGGTATAAAGCTCTTTCTCGATCTCCTCCTCCTGCTCCTCGGTCATGGCGACGTTCATAGGCGCCGCGTTGGCCATGCTGTTCTGATACAGCGGGCAGGCCTTGTTGGTCCTCATGTGTCCAACGTTGCCGCAGGCTCCGCACTTCAGCTTGAGATCTGGTTTTAATTTGGATTTTTTACGTTTAGACGGCGAGGAGGACAGATCGCCGGATTTGTGAGAATGATGGAGCTTATGGCCGGGAGTATTAAACAAGGAGCCGAGCTGCTGCTGCTGCTGTTGCTGCAGCGGCAGTTGCGGCTCTAAGCTAGAGGATGGGAAATTACTTATCGTGGGGAGACTGGAGTTAGGAGTGAGATTGACGGGTGTCGATGCGCCACTCCTATCGCCCAGACTCTGCGCCTGGAAGTGATGGCTGCTCGACGAATCCTTGCTGTTGCTCAGGTGGTGGCTCATGTTGCTGCGATGATGGTTGTGGTGGTGGCCGTCGAGATTGTGACTGCTGAAGCCGAGACCGCTCATACTGCTGTGATGGCCACCGGTGAGCATGCGCTCGCGCTCCTGGTTGCGCTTGATGCGCCGCAGCTGCTCCTGGATGCGGCGCTTTTCGCGCTTCATCTCTTCTTTCTGCCCCTCGTCTAGGGTGGCAAACTGCTTGATGAAACTATCGTCCTTGGAGTTGCGGATCTTGATGTAGGTGTCGATCACCGCTGACTTGCGTACAATTTCCACGCGCTTGAATTCTTTGCCCTCGGGGTTGCGGAAGGTACGGTGGATCTTGAGCATGCGACCAGGATGGGCGTTGAAGTTTGACGCCGAGTTTTCGTCCTCGTCGTCTTTCTTCTTATCCTTCAACTTTTTGTCGTCTTGGCTGCCTATTTTCAAAAATTTACAATAGGTTGTACGATATTTTAGATAATAAAAAACTATAAAAATAATCTAGTAATTACAGTATTTTACTGTAAAACTATTCTCTTAAAATGCTCTTCACAACTTTGAGCAATAATGTACTTACTCGGCGTATCGCTCATCAACATCTTTCTGAGCTCATGCCGTTGCTGCTCCTCCCTCTCGAGGCTCAGTTGCGTGCTGGTCTTCTTATTACTCAACATATTCTCGATATTCTTGCCCATCTCCTCGATATCCGAGCTATCTTCATCGGAGCTCTCACCCTCGTCTGTACTCAGCACCTCGTTGGATGAGAGCACTCGGTTCTGCAGGTCGAAGATGCGCTGGCACTCCTCTTTGTATCTCTCCTGGTGCTCAGCTATCGAGAACCGGTTGCCACGGGAGAATTTTGTCATACCCTCTTCGCCTGCTTTTGCTTTTTCCGTCGAAAGGGTACGCACGACGTCGATGACTTCCCATCGAGATAGCTTTTTGATGTCTTCCTCGGGCACGCCGAACTTTCGGAGCAGGGCTTTCGCGTTGTTCAGGGAGAGCCGACGCAGATCGGCGTCCGTACCCGTGACCGTTCGCTTTGGTTGCGCTTCTTGCTCCTCCTACGTAATTATTATTTCATAAATATTTCGTTTGCATACCTAATTATACTCTAAATATAAAATAATAAAAAAATCTTTTATCACCTTGCTAACAGTCGGCTTATTCGGCACTCTGACGTACGAGAATCCCTCTCCGCAGCCCGTGGGATCAGCGGGCCCAGCCAGCTGCAGAAGACATTTGCCTTTCATCGCCTGAATGTAGGCTCTGGTCGTGTTCCAGGGCGCGACTTTGACTTCATCGTCCATCTTTAGCTGCATTTCTTCATCGTCGTCGTCTTGCGGCGTAAATAAGAATTTCTCACCATAACCGGCGTCTTTGAGCCTCTGCTCTGCTGCGATCATGCTGAAGTAAGCGCAGCACTGTTCGGGCGACACCATGGCGCGAATTTCTTCCTCCGTGGGTAGACGGAAGTCCGGTTTTATCACCCACCAATTTGAATCCATACCTACAATCAACTCGCAAAATATTTAGTTTTGATGTAAATATATTAAATTTATTCATTAGTAGATTCTTACCCGTTCGTTTGAAGTCGGCGCAAAGCTTTAAACGTTTTCTGATACTACTCTCACTGTGCGAAGGGAAAGCTTTTTTAATGTCATCCATCTTTATTCTACGCGGGGTATCTAACGATTTCCAGAAGAGCCTGTATATGAACACTTGAAGGAAATCCCTGACAAAGTTGTTGGCTCTTTTCGAATTCGGGCCAGGCACTTCGTAAAGTGGGCACTCTTGTCCGGCAACAAAACTAGCGTCCACCTCACGGATGTAGTACTGATGCCTGTAATAATTAATTGCAAATTTTACTTTAAATCAAGTCAGACATAGAAATAAAGAGAATAAGTGAATTGATGAATATTGTGTGTACCTCGACCTAATGACCACAAAGTCAGTTTCTGCCATCTGGTGCTCGTAAATTGGCGCCCTGTACATATTGTTCTCAACTGCTTGGATAGTCTGGCCGGGTGTAAGTATACCGAGGAACGGACTTGTGTGCGCGTACGCAGTTTCACCGTATTTGTAATTGGATGGGCCTGTATCTTTTCCCGCTTTTCGCTTGTAGTAGTTCTTTATCTTCGAGCACATACCTACTTGATTCATCAAGGGCGGATGCTCTTCTGAGAACTCAAATAGAACTAATCCGCCATCCCGTCCCGTTAGATCTTCTGGCGTGCGCATGAAGAAAACATCTCCACCACCTGAGGCTATTCTTTCTTGTTCTCGCATCTGAAATATTTCAAGAATCATTTCAGCTTTTTTATTAAGATTGGAAGAATTTTTAATATTCAGAAATTGCTGAAATTTTTACCTTTGCCTTCTTCTTGATGTGCTTTATCAATGGCAACACTCCATGAGGACCAGGATGTGCTAACGCACCATGACTGTACCGCTTCAGAGGCGGTCTATGGAAATTCCTCAACCGCATTGGTCCCATGTGTGTTTGTACGAACGGAGAACGCAGCTCGACCACTGGCGTACTGTGCTGAATGAGATTACCACCACCAACTTTCATTCTCAGAGTTGTCTCAGAAGACCTCAGGAGATAATACGTATCGTTGGAAATATTAAACGGATCTCTATCAGGTGACTTTGGTGGCGGAGGCGGCGTATCTTCTTCGAGCACGTTGATAACACCAGCTTTGCCAAGCAAAAGCTTGCTCTTCTTCACGTGAGGATGGGGTATTTTGACTTTCGGCTGAGGTCCATTCTCTTTGTGCAGCAATGCCGGGTCTATGTCGTCTGGAATACCAAGAATAATGTTCTCGTCGTTCGGATCGAGCGTGAGGATCTTTGGCTTCGGTATTTTCTTCATGTGTTCCGGGTCCCAGATTATTTCCTCCTCCCATAAACCATAAACGAGCTCTTCATTTTCGACTGGGAAAATTGAATACCACGTATCGTCGTGATACTCCGAATGATGTTGCTGTCCCTTTCCAGACCTGGAAAAAATAAAAAAAACCGTAGGTTATTAAGAAAAAAGTGTCTCGAGAAGATTTGTTTGAAAAATTAAGTTGAAAATAATTATTATAATACATTTTATTCTTCTGACTCTGCATATGCATAGGTGTTGATATTTGTGAGGTAGCTAGCCTGACATTTGGAGCAACAGGAACAGGAACACCTTTACCAGGTTGACTAAAGGCTTGAGCAGTTCTATTATCACTCGACGGTACCCATCCAGCAGCATTATTTTTAGTGTTCAATTTATGCCTTGCCTAAATAAATGAATAAAAAATAAATGAATGAAAAAATGATTTCTAGAGGTGAGAAAAATATGAATAAGATAAAATTTTACACTTACTTTGTGTTTTATATCATCACCATTCCATATAACATCATCCTCCCAATGTAATTGAGAAACCATTAAGAAGGCATCTTCAGCACTATCTGGCATGTTTGACTTTTCTTCTTCATTTTTTTCAGCAAGTTTGAAACCATAATTGAAGCCATCACCTGTCTCAGGCACCTCAAGGATATCATACCAAATTTGTGCTGGCCCAAATCGCCAATCAGCCACTTTTGGGCCCATATCATTTTCTCCACTATCTTGTTTTCCAACTTGTTCTTTATCTTCAACTGGCATTAACAATTTTTCTTCATCATCTTCAGCTAGCTGTTCAGGAGTAGGGTCTGAGCCATAATTCATTAACCAACCCTGTAATTTTAAATTATTTACAATAAACTCTATTTTAAAACAAAAAGGAAACATACTTTGAAGAAAAACAATATTGTTACCTTGAATTTTGATTTTTTATTTTCTTGATCTGAACCAGAATCTGAATCTTTTGGATCTTGATGTCGTTTTCTTTTTCTTCTTCTCCTAACACCTCTCCAGATCTGTGGTAAACTACTTGGTTTACCAGGACCAAACAACTTTGAAAACCTGAGAACTTTGTTTGGCCGGAAATCCGGAAACAATTCACACACATCAACATTAGCATATTTGCAAGGTAACATAGATGCCAGTGGAGTTTCAAGCTTCCTTTTTGCAGCAGCCTCTGCTTCTTCAGGTGTAAGTGCTTCCTTTTCTTCTGGCACAGGTGGTGGTGGCATCAATTCTTTATCAATATTATGCTCCAGATCCTCGTCATCTGCATCATAATCTGTCTCCTTTTCAGTTTTGACTTCTGGTTTAATTTCTGTAATTACAATGATAGACATTACAATCAAACTATCCATAAAATATTATAACAAACCCCCTATTCATTCATTTACATACCAACAACCTTTTCAACGCAGTCTTCAGCCAACTCAGTAATATCAGAGAAATCCAGAGCCTCGGGATCCTTTTGCTGATAATCTCCATCCTGCTCTTCAGGAGTAGCTTCTCCATTCTCCAGAATTGGCCTGTCTCCGTTCTCCTCTTTCTTCAACTCTGCGCTCTCGTTCTTCTTATCCTCCAGGTCCTGCGACATCATCTCATGAAGGATACCACCAAGGCCCAGCTGACAAAGCGAGGCCAGGTGCTGCTTGGCATTGGAGTCGAGAATGTCATCCTCGAGCTGGCCATTCTCGTCTATATTGCCGAACATAAAGCCGGCGAGGTTCATCTCCACCTCCAGCTCCCGGTCGTTGTCCTCGTCCGAGTCCGCCATCTCTACCCGCTGTCTTTTTTAACGAGCACTGATAGATAGACCAAGCAAAGAAGCTCCACCGCTTATTATTTATGCCACTGACCTGACACAATGTGTGTGTTTTGACGTTGAGGTTAGGTGGCCAGCCACGTTCATTCGCGGACGACGGAGGGCTTCGCCGTCTTCATCGACAGCGGAGGCAACAGTGGTTGCATTGCTGCGACCACCTCACTGCACTTTTTTAGCACAGACGGCGGAGCCCACGGTGTAACACACACATGCACACACACCCGCAGTTTATCTACTCCACGGACCACGGCTCCTGCACTGCACTAATACGCGCGCGCGAGCGCACAGCACTGAGCACACGTAGTGCAATGCGACAACGTTCTACCCTCCAAGAGCCGCCGCTCTGCTTCGCTGTACGGAAGCCCGTACGGCTCACCTCCGCTGCGTCTACGATGTACTTCCACGTCCGCGGCTGATCAACGACTGCCAGTAACCAGCAGTGTAGCCAGTACGGCCAGTGTAGCCAGTACGGCTAGGGTGCCTGTCGCCATCTATAGGCTGTTATGAACTGCGTTCACGCGGACGAATCACGAATATCGTTGCATTTAGGGTCACCCTACAATGATTCTGGAACATTCCCACAAATAAGTAATAAGATAATTTAAATAAATACGAAAGATTAATCTATACATTGTTTAGTTAATTAACCAAGTTATAAACAAGTAATTAACGATAACTAGAATAGAAATTGATGATAAACAAGCAATACTGAATTTGTTAATTAATTAACTTTAACAAATAATAATTGCGCCCGTATAGCAATGCGTTAACAAACAAATTGGGATTTAGCAATAAATAACGATAATAATCTGCGGTTAAATCAATAACTATTCTGATAATAAATAATAATTACGAGACGAACTGTAATAATAATAATGGCTAGGAAAAGCTCGCTCAGGTAGGATAAAGCTCTATTTATAGGAGGACAGCCAGTACGACGACAATCAACGGTCAATTAGTTCCCGAAATCCATTAGCCAGCGCAACGACAACCAACGGACAATCAATTCCCGGAATCCATTAGCCAACGGCTCAGCAGCGCATAAACAATTCAGAGAAGGACCATTAGCGAAGGGCCTCTGGAATGCACGACGGTTGAACTCGGCAAGGAACGAGCCATGAGTCATCAACAGTCAACAACTCCTGGAATTCATTGGGCAACGTTGCATCAGCTCATGGGTCCATGGCGCAACCGACTCTGGGAGCCACGAGCGTAACGGCTAGCAGGGGAGCGGCCAATCGGAGACAAGTAACCCCTCCCCGCCATCAACTGTCGCTCGCCGCTCATCGCTTTCGACCCTACTTTCGGGTCTGACGCCCCTCCACCGCAACTCTCTACTCTAGAGTGGGGGAAACCTCTGAGGCAACTTGGCGCCCTACAGCCTCTACATCGTACTCTCCCCACTACCTACCGGGAGCTGCTACATCGCAACGGAACGGCCTACAGAGGGGAACCAATTGAGAGGCCGGCACAAGCGCCGCAAGTCGAGAGGGGATTTTCGGTCAGGATCTGAGCATCCACGGGTGTTCCCCCACCACGAAGTTCGCCCGTGATCAAGAAAGAGAGGGAAGCTCTCGGCCCTTCTAGGCGCCTACAGGCCTCGGAACCGACTTCAAGAAGTTCCAACTTTTCGTCACCAGAGGGCCTGACTCCTCCCATACCCTCTCGTCAACGGCTTAAGGTCCGCGCTTAGGATATAAAAGGGAGCACCGAGCCATGAACCCTCAGAGAGGACTAGACCTGGGTCGTTACCAACTCGCTTGGTACTCTGCTGCACTTGTGCATGTTGCGCCCAGATGCTCTCCAGTCGATCACAGCCGACTAATCATAGTGCTTGCACCGTGTACGTTGGGATCGTAGCCGACTAATCTAGTGCTTGTCACTAGGTAAGTTGCGCCGTTGAGCTTGTAGCTCCGAGTTACTTAGTAACCAACCGCTTAGTAACGAGTATTGCATCAGTGCGCGTACTCTGATTTGTTAACGGTTATTGCATCAGTGCGTGTAATTTGGCTTCAGTTTATTGTCAGATTAAGTTATTTAAAGTCACGCGTCATCGATTAATTATTCGAATCGACAACAGATTGTTAAGATAAACTAAATAAACAACCAAGTTAAAGTTAATTCTTTTTTGTGTTCGAGTTTTATTTCTAACTTCCCGCGACTCCTTGCGCTTCAGCGCTTAATTGAGCAACGAATTCCACGTTCCAGTTGGTCAACCCAGCGACCATTGTAGAAACGCCTTTCTACTCCTAGACCCCGACTCGGGTCGTAACAAGGCCACTAACTCGCCTAAAATCGCCAATTTGCGAGCATGAAATAGCCAAAATATCGCCGCTGTTACGACCCGAGTCGGGGTCTGAGAGTAGAAGGGCTCTTCTACAATGGTCGCCAAGTTGACCAACTAGAACGTGGAATTCGTTGTTCGATTAAGCACTGAAGTGCATGGAATTGCACGAAATTGAAATGAAACCTCAAACTCGAAGATATCACTTTAACTCTGGAGTTTATTCAATTCAGAAATTAACTTTAGAACTTTTATAAAAATATAAAGACTTACAAACGCGGTACAATTCAAAATGACCTTGAATTACGATACCCTGAGGCACTTGCACAGAGACCTCGGAGAGACTGCTGAGGCCGGTGAGGAGGCCCTATTTATATTCTAAATTGCAGGTGGAACTCCAGGTTGGTGGTGGGAGTGGAACCAATCAAAACTATTTCCCTTCCTAGAGTGGGAGTGGCTTCGCTGGAGAATTCTAGTTTAATCCGGTTTTGTCCTTGAGAGTGGGAGTGGCCTCGCTGGATAATTCTAGTTTATTCTGGATCGTCCTCCAGAGTGGGAGGTGGCCCTGCTGGAGAAGTCTAGTTCCTTCGAGAGTGGGGGTAATTGCCGTTAGAACCCGTTGGCCTTGGTGCCTCTAAAAATAGAAGGTAAACAGGAGGAGGGAGAGGGAATTTCCGTTGGGATCTTGCCGGTTCGATCTGGTTTCCGCTGACCTCGAGAGCTTCTAAAAATAGAAGGTAAATAGGAAGAGGGAGAGGGAATTTCCGTTGGGATCTTGCCGGTTCGATCTGGTTTCCGCTGATCTCGAGAGCTTCTAAAAATAGAAGGTAAATAGGAAGAGGGAGAGGGAATTTCCGTTGGGATTTTGCCGGTTAGATCGGGTTTCGAGGGCTTCTAAAAATAGGAAGAGGGAGAGGGAAAAGAGATAAACAACTCCAGGAATAATATGGAGTAAACAACTCTAGGAATTATATTTTTAGAAAGGAATGAGCGTTTCCCTGAGCGAGTTTTATCCTGTTTATTTAATCAATATGAATAGACTCCTAATTTATTATTATTAATGCCTACATTAATTGTTAGTAATCTATTTGAATCGCAAGCTATTATTTATTAAATTATTGATCACCTGTCCATCGTTTATCTAGTGACGTATGGAATTCGTTTTTATCGTCGGTCATTTATTTCTATTCGCTTTATTGTAAATTCGGTTATTATTTATTTATTATAATTATTTCTCTGGTTGATCAAGTGAAATTAAATACCTATCGGAATTATTTTTATTATTTATTTTAGAATTAATCTTTTAAATCGGAAATATTATTGTAGAATCGGCCTAAATTCTATGCTAGTCGTTCGCGAGAACGCAGTTCATAACACCGCAATCAGAATGAACAGAAACTACCCGAATTGAGTGGAAGGAGGAGGGGGAGGGTGGGTGGGTTTATTTAAATCTTTAAATTAAAAACTATTGTTAATTAATTATTAAAAATAAATGCTGATATATTTAAATTGAGAAGTTTATAATAAATAAAAATATGTTTGATAAATTAATTTATAATTTTTTTGTAAATAATACAAATCAAATTATACGCAAAATAGGATCATTTTTTTTATTATATTTCTTCCATGCTTATACACGGAATTTCATACTGTAACAAATCTATAACTTCAAATACCAATTCTTCCTGCAACAAGCGTTCTTTTTCAATCTGATTTTTGGGATACACTATTTGATAATTAAAATCTGACACCATTTTAGAGGTTGGAATAAAACTTTCGCAACAAGTGTTGCTTGAATAAAATCTTAGCCTTATTCTTAACAGAGCATCTAGCATATCTATTAGTAGTTTATTACGGAGTTTTGTTTTTAGTGTTCATTACTGAAAACACCCGCTCTACTACAGCGTTATTCGATGGTAAGCTTAGCAGCGTTAAAGCGTAGGTAGCAAATTCTTTGAAAATGAATTTACCCCCTGCATTTTTAAACGAATATACAGCCGGCCAAAACTTGTAGCCATGCTTTCAAAACCACCTTTGCCAAATGTCGCACTCCAATCCACTGTTAGTAATCGGTTCCACTGATTTTCCATGCTACTCAGCTGTTCCACACTTGCAAACTCTTCCAAAAAGGGAAGATCGGAAAAATTTGGCCGAATTGTTTGCGATAAACAAACGGCTGGGTCCAAAAATTTCAATTTGCTGTAAAATTTAAAATTTTCTGGTAGTCTATTAAAAATTTCGAAACACAGCGATTTAATGAAAGTAAAAGCGCGATGTTCTATTTCCGTTCGCTGTTCATAGCTAATGTTACGTTTAAGACTAGCATTTTTATAATCAATGCCGTAATCGGCAGATTCCACATCTATAAAAGTTGAAGGATTTTCAAAATTTTTCAATAGTGTTTCTAGATTGTTGCTCATGAATTGCGGTTTTAAAACTTTTCTCATTAAAAGAATACATAAGTCACTCAAATCATCGAACGCTTTTCCTAAGTCTACATCGTTTTTTTGGAACGCAGCATTAATGTAATTCAATTCTCCTAATATAGGTTTCACTATTAATAGGTATAAATGGTTAGATTCGTCGTTTAACATTGTAGTCAGCAACCTGGCCGTGTGACATTTGTCCGTATTGGTCTGCATCTGCACAAATATATTAAAATGACTCTGTAATGTTCTATAGTTTTCTAAAATAACTTTAATGATATTGTAGCGGACAAGCCATCTGTTTGCTGATAACTTAATAAATTTTCTATACCTAAGATTTTTTTTCCCGGTTTCAGCTGCAGCTTCTCCACCATTATCCTCAGCATTCGAATTTAACAAATTCCACGTTTGTTTGTACTGTGATTGTCTTAACGGGCTATGTGCAAACCAATTATATATTTCTCGACACAAAAATTCAATACTTGCTGGAAACTGAGAAGCTGCTGTTGAAACTGCATTATTAAGAGCGTGGCAAATGCATCTTACTAGTTGTAATTTAGAGTTATTAGCTTTTAATAACGCAAATACTGAGTGGTGTTTGCCGCATAAATTACTACCGTCGTCTGTTCCTATATCTATTAAATTTTCAATTTTTAAATTAATGCCTGAAGAATAATCTAGGATTGCTTTATATAAACTATTAGCATCAGCCTTTTCCACTTGAATAATACCTAGGTGATCAGTTACGATTTTATTTTGTATTTTGCTGAAATATTTAATACGAAGACACAAGAACTTAAATGATGACACATCCGTCGATTCGTCAATAATTAGGGAATAGGGTCCGTCGCCAACATCTTCGATTAAATCTCTCAGCATGTTGGGAGCCACAATATTTTTTATCAGATTTCCACATTTTGTTCTGTGCAATTTCAAATCTTTTAGTTCGTGACTCAAAATGTCAGATAGATGATTAACACTTTGTATAGATGTGTGACATGCAATATATACTGACAGTTTTAAATCCCTTTCTTTTTTCCGTTGTCCTTAATTTTTTGTGTACTGCATGCCGAATCAATCGTTTGCTGCTTTTTCGTGTCAACGCTGCCTGCATGTTTAATATGGGTATCTCTGGTGCTATGTGCTTCAAGATCCGTGTGATGTGCACGCAAACTTTTACGGCACACATTACAGAACGCTTGCTGTGTAGCATGTGAGTCTTTATTTTTAGAAAGCCAACCTAAAATAATATAGATGTGTCAAAATTATATAACCAATACATAAAAATATTACAAATTTTATTGCATGTATCTGGTAAAAAACAGACGAATGCGAAGAAGGTGTACGGATGACGAACTAAAAACATGCATATGAAGGGTCGGTGCATGGGTAACGGAAATTTTGCGCAATCGAGTATACGGTTTCATAGTTTTGAATCATTGACATTAGTCGTTTTTGTCATTTGGAATGAACAGATACATTTAATTTACTTTAATCATATGTATTTTGTACATTCTGACATGCGTGCGAAGTTGGGCTTAAGCATGATTTTATCTTATAGATTTCTGAGAATTGTCGCGCTATTCACGTGTATTTTAGTTGTTTTGAAATGCGTTAAAATATTCTCAAAACAAAATGTATGGTATACACGCGAAGAAAAGTGTGATACAGAAAAACGTTTGCATTTGTACATATAATATCTTAACGTGACAGAAGAAGCTTTTTCATTACTTATATCTTTTGCCCAGCTTTCCTTCTCCCATGCAGGGTTATAAGTATATACTCTCCCTTTTGTTTTTGGCTTTGCTCCACTCATTTTTAGTTCATCGACTGTTTAATGCTGATATATATATATATATTAATTAAAATGTCGTATAGTTAATACTTTCACTACCTTTCTTTATTAACGTTAGATAAAATGCAAGAAGCGCGTCTGACAGTTTCGAATTTTCGATCGCGAGACAGTTGGTACAAAACACAACGTCACATGGAATCGCTACAGCAGGGGCCTTTCTACATATGTGTGTTCTGTGTGTTCTGTGTGTTCCCGACAAAGACAGATAGATCTGTTCCGTTTATGTAAGACAGAGACAGACATAGAAAGAAGTTGTCTAGAACAGACAGAACACACATATGTAGAAAGGGCCCAGACAGAGACAGGAAGTATGCCTAACCTTTATTACTTCGTTGCAATTGGTCTCATGCTTTTTATTATATATTTTTTATTTATGATAATTATTTAATAATTAAATGGCTTTTCAAAAACTAAGAAATAGTACTTTTCGACAAGGGTGCGGAAGTAAATTATTTACCTCCCGTGACTTTTTTAACGAGAGCGAAAAGTCACATGAATAATCTAATTACGTAACTAGTCTCGAACAGTATTTTCTACCACGAGCGCCGAAAAATCATATCAAAATTATGATTTTGAGGTGAGAGTGGTATAAAAATTATTTTAAATGATATTGAAAAAAAATTTTTTTAAATATAATTATAAAAACAATTATAAACGAATAAATATAAAAAAAACTATAAAAAATAACTTCTAAATAGTTTAAATAACTATTTAAACTAGCACAAAAAATACGTTGATTTATTTTTATTTTCATCCTTTTGCGTTTAAAATTACGAATTACCATTTACCGATATGGAAAAAAACTAGTGTAGGAAATCGTAATAAGCTATATGAAAATGTAGCAAACTATACAAAACTATACAAAAGTGTTTGTTTTCGGACAGTTTGCATGGTTAATTTCTACGGTTTTCTATCATTTTGTATGGCTTCGTACGATTTTGTACAGTTTATTATTTCAACAGGAAAAATTTATTATATATGCGAAAAATTTACGAATCGTAATAAAATGTATGAAAGTATATAAACCAGCATTAATCTGTACAAAAACGTAAGAAAACGTAGACAATCGTAAGATTCATTAAAACTTACGGAAATGTACGTTTTTGAACGTTTTCTTACACTTTCTTGCGTTTTCATACATTTATGCTTTTACAGACAAATTTGAGAAACTTTATAAATCATATGAAAATGTATAAAACCATACAAAAATGTACAAAAATGTACAAAACCGTACAAATTTTGTCCGAAAATCAACAGTTTCCTACGATTCTGAGGTTTTCCACAATTTCCTAAGTTTATTATTTCCATACGGGTAGTTTGAATTTAAATAATTCAATTTGATTACATTATCCATACAGATATTTACAAATATAAAAATCGTTAATAATTCGATGTGTATTATATACGTGTGAAATACAATATTATATGCAGATAATCTTAAACCCAAGTAGGCGGGGGATATGAGGTCCACGCATATAAGGGAGTCATGTAGACATGAAAAAATAAGCGAAACGATTATTTAAATAATTTTTCAACCCAAGTAACCGGGGGACGCGAGGCCTACGCATATTAGGGAATTACGCAGACGTGCAACAATAATCAAGACAATTATTTAAACAATTTCTAAAACAACCCAAGTAGGCGGGGGATATGTGGTCCACGCATATAAGGGCGCCATGTAGACATAAAAACATAAGCACGACTATTATTTAAATAATTTTTAAATCCAAGTAGCCGGGGGACGCGAGTTCCATGCATATATCGGAGTTACGTAGATGTGCGACGTAAACAAGACTTTTTTTTATTCTTAACCTCTATAACTCGACTCCCTTATATGCGTAAACCTCACTACACGTCTCCCGGGTGCTCGGGTTTAAAAATTATTTAAATAATAGTCTTGCTTATTAATGCATGTCTACGTGACTCTCCATTATGCGTGGACCTCATATCTCCCGCCTAGTTGGGTTTCCAAATTGTTTAAATAATTGTCTTGCTTATTGTTGCACGTCTACGTAATTCCCTAATATGCGTGGACCTCGCGTCCCCCGGTTACTTAGGTTTAAAAATTATTTAAATAATCGTTTTGCTTATTTTTTTATATCTACATGACTCCCTTATATGCGTGATTGTGTGGACCTTATATCTCTCGCCTTCTTGGGTTTAAAAGTTATTTGAATAATGGTTTGGTTTATTTTTTCATGTCTATATGACTCCCTTATATGCGTGGACCTCATATCCCCCGCCTACTTAGGTTTAAAAATTGTTTAAATAATTGTCTTGCTTATTGTTGCACGTCTACGTAATTCCCTAATATGCGTTTTCCTCACGTCCTCCGGCTACTTGGGTTTAAAAATTATTTAAATAATCGTGTCGCAGTTCTACGTAACTCTTTTACATGCGGGAACCTCACGTCCCCCACCTACTTGGGTTTAGAAATAATTTTAATAATTGTCTCGCTTAGTTTCGTACGGCTACGTAACTCCGTTGTATGTTTGGACCTTGTGTCACCCGCCTACTCGTGCGCTCGCTGTTTGAACACACGTGCTATACTCATGCCGTTAGAGCCGCTCGAGTGCCCAATCGGCAAAGGTCTTTAGTGCGCAGGCGTTAGACTACAGTAAGGTATCGACTCACTGTCTCCATATACTGTGCCAAGGCTCAGACCCTCTGAGCCAAGCCGAAAACAAAAATCGGTGTAGGACATCTTGTAGATTTACGACCGAAAATAGCCGAGAAGGAGCTAATATCACCTAAAAATTCGCCATCGCCACATTACAAATTTGTGTCGCCAGTAGCATTAGAAAATCGCCAGTTTGGCGATAAATAGCCAGTACTGGCAACACTGGTAACCAGAGTACGTGGTTTGTCCAATAATGTAAAGTATAACTGTCGTACTGTCGTGTGGGAGAGAGAGAGAGAAGAGAGAGAGAAGAGAGAGAGAAGAGAGAGAGAAGAGAGAGAGAGAGAGAGAGAGAGAGAGAGAGAGAGAGAGAGAGAGAGAGAGGAGGGCGCTATTCGTCATGTTAAGCGATGGGTGGCGGCGCTATGCGACAAACAACCGTACTAGTTTGTTTGACGAAAAAGTCGTTCCAAACGTAAGAATAAAATAAATAAATTACTCCAAAGTTTTTATAATGGAGAATCATAAGAGTAAAAAAATTCGTAAATGCAGTGTTACGGGATGTAAAAAGAGTGATGCAGATGCCAATATTATCCTGCACCGGTTGCCTTCCAACGAAAAGATCCGTGAAGAGTGGGTGCGGATATGTAATCTAACCTCATACATAGATTTTGCATCATCCTTCAATTTTCCCCATTGCTGCTTAACATCAGTGCATGTAGCTACTTGTATGGATTCCTTTTCTGTTCTAAAATATATATTAATAATTTTTTATTTCATTCTATGAATAAAAATCTTATGCGTTACCTACTTACTTCACAAGATATACTAAGGCAGCAACACAGTGCTTACACCGACCAGATTGACCTGCTTTGCACGAACAAATACAAGAAATCGTTCTCTGTATTTGAGAACCGTTCTTCTGCACACTTGAACTTATTTTAATGTGCAGTTCATGAGGTACCCCAAATAAACACGAAGTTTTCAAACATAGACACATAACCTCGATATGGTTATCATCTTGCCTTGTAATACCGCAATAAATTATATGTTTCGCATTATACACATTTTCCCCTTCAACATATTTTCTGTTATTTATTTATTGTTGGAGGCAGGTGAATAAGTTAACGATACTAGGATTAGTTGCAAAGTATTTATTAGGTATACGGATAAACTGCGAGGATGTGTGGTTACAAAGGGCGGACGTGTTGTCGCAAGACGCGCTCAGCGGAGACTGACTATCAGTCAAGACGTGACGCGATATAGGCTAGGTGGCGCCAATTAACAAAAATCTGCTCGTGTGTAGTTTCTATCGCTCTCAACACTCCCACTTAGAAAGTACGCACGACGCCAATACTATTTCTTAACCGTTCGAAACTTTCCTTTGGTAGCGCCTTTGTTAAAATATCAGCCTGTTGCTCTTTAGTGTAAATATATTTTAATTCATAAAACTTGTCTCGATATTTTTCTTTTACGAAATTGTATTTTATATCGATGTGTTTGGTACGACAGTGAAATTGTGGGTTTTTAATGATTTTAATTGTGCTCTGATTATCAATATAAAGAATTGGTTTCTCCAATTTGCAAATAACTAATTCGCGAAACAACCTATCTAACCAGATCATTTCTTGAACTGTACTACATGCAGCTATGAATTCCGATTCTGTGGTTGACAGAGCAACTGTTTGCTGTTTTCGTGAGCTCCAAGAAATTAAATCATGTCCTTATTTGATCACGTATCCTGATGTGGATTTTCTCGTGTTGCAATCGCCTGCAAAGTCGGCGTCGCTATAAGCCATTATTTTTATGTTTTCTTTCGATTTATTTTTACCAAAAGATAAACCGTAGTTTGATGTTCCTTTTACGTATTTTATTACGCGTTTAACGCTATTCCAATGAATTCTTTTAGGTTTATCAGCGTACCTACTCAAGACTCCCACTGAATAAGAAATATCTGGTCTGCTAACCATCGCTAGGAACATTAAACTACCGATCGCCTCCTTATACGGTACATTGTTTGAAATTTCGTCGTTCTCAAAATATTCTATCCTTGTGTTCGGATCAAGCGGTATACTTATTTCGTGAGCATCTGTTAAATTAAATCTTTGAACAACCTTTTCGGCATACTGTTTTTGATTAATAAATAAAAAATCGTCCGACATTCGTGTAACTTCAATACCTAAAAATACGTTTAAATTACATATAGTCATTTTAAATTCCCTTTTTAAATGTACCATTAAATCGTTTACTCTTTTTATATTTTTACTTGCAACAATACCGTCGTCAACGTATATGGCTAGTAACAATTTGTCGGTATCGTCGTGGCTTACGAATACGCATGGATCAGCCTTTGTTTGGAACAAATTGAAGGACTCGAGGTATTTTACGAATTTGTCGTTCCAGCATTTACCGGCTTGTTTCAGCCCATATAAACTTTTATTTAATTTACATACCTCATCTTTATTATTTGAAAAATCTTCTGGTTGATCCATGTATATCGTCTCGTTTAACTCACCGTTTAAATACGCAGATTTTACATCAAATTGTTTTATTTGCATTTTCTCGCTAGCGGCTATAGAAAGAAACGTTCTTATGGAATTATATCGCGCGACTGGACTAAACGTTTCGTTAAAATCTATACCCGGACGCTGCGAGCAACCCTTCACTACAAGTCTCGCCTTAAAAAGTTTGAGATTGTTTTCTTTGTTATTTTTAATTTTAAATACCCATCTATTTTTTAAAATTGCTGTGTCGTCCGGAGTTTTAACGAGTTGCCAAGTTCGATTTTCTATGAGAGAATCAAACTCACTTTTCATAGCCTTTCGCCATTCTAACGAGTCTTCGCAATGAATTGCTTCACTATATGTAAAAGGTCCGTTCGTTTGCGAAATAAACAGTTCTTCGATATCAAAATTATCGTTTAAAAATAACGGTTCGCCGTACCTTTGAGGTGGTCGAATATTTTGTCTGTTGCGTAGTCTGTATTGTGCCGGATTGTCATTTACATTATTTTCGGCGTTTACATTGTTTAATTGGTTCGCATTTAACACTTGGTTTTCTTCAATCAAATTTTCGTTTAACAAGTCATTTTCATTTTCATTTAATACATTTTGATCAATCGCTAAATTTTCATTTTGATTTAATCGTTCGTTTACAATAGGTTCCGCAAGATTTTCGTTTATTGCATTGTGTATTAAATTATCGGGCATATTCGGAAAAACATTGTTATTGACATTTTCGTGTATGTTTTCTTGTTGATCTAAAACTTTTAAATAACAATCGTCTTTACCTTTTAAATCAATTTTCGCATTTAAACAGTCTGATTCATTTTTAAAAATTACATCTCTGTGCAACTCAATTTTATTTGTCTCAGAAATCAAAATTTTATACGCTTTTACATTTTCGTCGTACCCTACTAAAATGCCTGGTTTAGCCTTCGGATCCCATTTAACTCTTTTTTGCTTCGGGATGTGTACGTATACATGAGTACCTATGATTTTTAAATGTTGAAAATTTGCTTTCTTTTTGAACCAAATTTCGTGCGGTGTTTTACCTTCCATTTTTGTTTTCCGTGTTCTGTTAAATATATATGCAACTGAATTAATTGCTTCCGCCCATAAATTCTTATTTAGCGAATTTCGTATTAAAATTGTTCGTGCCGCTTCTATGAGGGTCCTATTTTCGCGTTCTGCTTTCCCGTTTTGTTCCGGAGTATAACTAACTGTGCGTTCATGTTTTATACCGTGTTTATTAGTTAATTCTGTCATTTCTTTATTAATAAATTCGAGGCCATTATCCGTTCTTAAAATATTTATCTTTTTACCAGTTTCATTCTCAATTCTTAAAGTAAAGTTTTCAAAACAATTTTTAGCTTCACTCTTATTTTTAATAAAGTAGATTTTCACAAAACTGGAATAATCATCTTTAAGCAAAAGGAAATATTTTGAATTTCCTAGCGAGTTTACCTCCATAGGCCCGCATAGATCTGCATGAATTAGTTCACCTACTCTTGAGGTATTCGATTCGCTTTGAGAAAAGGGTAAACGGTGCATTTTACCTAATGCGCATGCATCGCAAAAGGGCGCTGAACTATCTACTTTAATATTATTTCGAGTTAAAAATCTTTTTACATATTTAATGTTTTGATGTCCTAAGCGCTCGTGCCATACTTGTAGCATGTTTACCTTTTCAAATTTCTTTTCCGTCGTAATTTTAGTGTTCTCGGTATTTACATCTTTACCTAACGCGCTCTCATATTCATTCTTAGAATCAACTTTTTCATTTTTCGACGCGGTTACAAAAATACATTTTTCTATATTTTCGGGCATTCTAAATTTCATTTTAAATAATTCCCTTTCAGACGTTCTTTCGGCTAAGGCAACAATGACATTATTTTTATAAAATGTACTTTTAAAATTAGTAGACTCGCAACGAATTTCTTTAGAAAGAGCCGCTCCCATCGAGAATAAATTAAATTTAATACCCGGTACATGTAGAACATTTTTTAGGTATTTATTTATCCAACGCTTTCCATCATACGCTTCGATTTCTACATTACCTTTACCTACTCCGTGTACAAAATATCCGTCGCCTAACTTGATCGGAATTGCGTCCTTCAAGGTAACGTAGTCGCTGAAAAGCTTCTTGTTGCCGCACATATGCGACGACGCGCCGGAATCAAGCAGCCAAGCCGTTGTGTTGATGTTTGGATCCACGGTCAGTAGAATGTCGCAGATGAGCGCGCGGTCGTCCGCGCTGCCGCTTGTGTTGCTGCCTGCCCCGTCGCCTTTCGGAGAATTCAAAGCCGGGCGCTTGTGCGCGTTTTCTTCCAGGAACCAGCAGTCTTTTCGGATGTGGCCTTTTCTTTTACAATTGTAGCACTCCACGTTTTTATATTTACATGTCTGTTTACCTTTCGCGCTTTTATAATTACTTTTGCTATTTTTTGTAGAAAAACAGTTTTTTACTCCTTTTGTTAAGAGCGCGACATCTTGATTTTTCTCTTGCGTTTTTCTCCGCGATTCTTCCATTACCAATCGAGCCGTCAGATTATCTATTGTACGTTGTGTGGCTTCGGTGGATTCCCAGGCCGAGACGAAATGGTTGTATTGCTCTGGCAAGGTCATTATGATTTTTGTCATAAGCATACTATCTGATATATTCTCACCAAACGCCTTTAGCTTGCAGCACAAATCTTGTAATTTCGAGATGTGGGTCGATAAGTCGTCAGTTGGATCTTTCACGTGTTGAAACCATTCTTGTTGAAGCATGTGCACGCTGGTTTCCGTCTTGTTTTCGTAGACTCCGTGTAATTTTTGCCACATTTCATGTGCTGTGTCGCAATTTATTATGTGTAGCATGGGCGTCTTCTCGATAGTCGTTGCGATGTATCGTTGAGCAATGCCGTCATTTTTTATCCACTCTTTGAGATCCGTTTCGTAGGTGGCTTGTGTGCGAGTTCCCGCTTCAATTTCGGCTGGCGTCGGAGGAGTTGGTTTTTCGATGTCTCCCTTTACTATTTCATAAACTCCTTTTGATATGAAAATTATTCGCAGCTGAAATTTCCACACTCCCCAGTTTTCGTTACCTTTCAGGTGGGTCACTTTTATTATTTCACCTTCCATTTTTTAGTTTGTTTTATTACTTCAGTTTGTCACTAGCTAGCACGTTTCACTTTACGTTATTTTTTTTACCTTTTCTTATTCACCACAAGCCTGGGCCCATAACCTGTTATTTATTTATTGTTGGAGGCGGGTGAATAAGTTAACGATACTAGGATTAGTTGCAAAGTATTTATTAGGTATACGGATAAACTGCGAGGATGTGTGGTTACAAAGGGCGGACGTGTTGTCGCAAGACGCGCTCAGCGGAGACTGACTATCAGTCAAGACGTGACGCGGTAGTTCGCACTATAGGCTAGGTGGCGCCAATTAACAAAAATCTGCTCGTGTGTAGTTTCTATCGCTCTCAACATTTTCGAACTCCATCCCCTACATACTCAAATAATTCGGATATAGTTATAAGGTATATGGTTGTAAGCTCATTTGAATTTCGAGTTCGAATGACGTTGTTCGTCAAACAAACTAGTTGATAAACAACCCACCGAGCGGCGCCACCCATCGCTTAACATGACGAATACACCTGAAAGAGCCTCAATTCGCCTTGTTAAGACCAGCGTCAGCGCCCCTCGCGGCCAAAATTCGAACTGCTTATTAAAGGATAAACACAGCGGTCAGCGGTATAATACGAACCAAAGATTATTTAATTAAAAAATAAAATAAGTAGTGATCCGATGAACGTCTTAAAATCATTTATTGATTTGTCTGATATTATCAGATATATTGGCAATGTAACAAGGCCTTATGTGGAAGGCGAAAGAGTTTATAAGGCTAATCATATAATATTTTGTGGGTTAGCCAAAGAAAGAAATGATTACTCAGCAGAGATAATAGCACTGTGCCTAAAAACGTCGGGTTTACAAGAATATTTCACTTTGAGGAATTTGGAATCTGTTTTCTTCAAGTGGCAAAAATGCTTTAATTCTACAGCTTCATACATTTTTGAAGCTATCTGTTTTAGCTTACCCCACTGTTGTTTTAAATCCATGCAAGATGCATTTTGAATAATACATGATGGAATTCTTAAAAGAATTAACACATTTTATAAGTAAATGGTTTATATATTTACTCATCATTAAGAAAATAAACAAAACAATAATTTTGAACTGACTTGTGAAGGTGAGTTAAAACTGCAACAGAGTTTGCATTTGCCCAAAATACCAGCTTTATAAGAGCAATACAATGAATAATAATAACACACAATGAATGATATTTTCATCTGTTAGAATATGAGTACATTTATATAAGTGAGATGGAAGATGCACGCGCAGCGCCATCACGCGGTTAAGAGCAAGCGAGCTAGCGAGAGCGAGCGGGAGCGCTCACTCGTCCGTCATCCTCCGCAGAGAGCGGTTGTAGAGAGAGAGAGCTGTACAAAAGAGAAGTCGAGAATTAATAAAGTAAGTTCTTGTTCTTGTTAGCCGGTGTGTGCTTATTGAAGAAGCCCTGTGTCCCATCTCCATACCTCAAATATTAACATGGTAGCAGTGTTCGTGGTTGTTTGATTCTGACTCAATACAAACCTCGGTGAGTATTGTGGCAGCTTGCCGCAAGAACAAAGAAAAACACATGAGCGTAAAGACAGAGCCTCGGGAAGTAAAAAGTGAAAAGTCAAGTGAAACTGAAAGTGAAGAAGAGTTTTACGATACAGAAATTAAAGAAGAGAAAAAGGAAATTCCTGTTGAAAGCGAGATGGCATCGGAGAATAAAGGATTCACGTTACAAGTATTTGATGGGACACATTATGATAAATGGAAGTACAAATTGAAATTATTCTTGGATTTTAAAGAGTGCAGTGAAGTTATCGAGCATAATGAAAGACCGGCAGAAATAACAGAAATCGAGTGGAAGAAAAAAGAGATAAAAGCAAAAAATTATATAGTGAACAGTATGACGAATACACAATTAGAATTAATTATTTCAGAAGAAACTGCAAAGAAAATGGTTGCTAAATTGGATAAACATTATTTGGTGAAAAGCAGTGCTGTGAAACTGCTGTGTAAAAGAAAGTTACTTGATTTGAAAATGAAAGTGAGAACCCGACAGACTTCTATAATAACTTTGAAAAATTAGTGAACGAGTTAAAAAATGCAGGAGAAAACGTGACAAAAGAAGATAAATTGAATTACTTCTTATTAACGCTACCAGAAAGTATGTCGCACATGGTTGATATTGTGGACGCATTACCGGAAAAGGACAAAACAGTGGAATTTGTGAAGTCAAAACTAGAATTTGAATTTAAGAAGAAACATGGTGAAAGTGAAAATTCAAGATCAAACGCGTTCACGTTTGAAAAGAACAAACACCAGGACAAAAGGACATATATGTTATGTATGTGGTGGTGTAGGACACATACAATACGATTGCCCGACGAAAAACAATTCCGGGAATCGCACGCCACAGCAAGGAGGCGGCAGAGGAAGCCGCGCGCCACGGAGCGGTGGGGGAACCGGCAGAGGCTACTCGCAACAGCGAGGAGGCGCGAGCGGCCGAGGAGCCAGCCAGCAGCGAGGAACGAGTTCCAACCGGTGTGGAAGAACCGGTTACCGACAACGCGGCCGAGGCGCGAGAACCGGCGACGACGGCAGCCAAGCTGAGCGAGGCGCGGAGAAGAGCGATGCATTTAGCGCGTCAGTAGAGGTTAGGTCCGCGAATACAGTATACGGTAATGTGAATGATGGTAAAATAGAGTGGATTTTGGACAGTGGCTGTACTGACCACGTTATTAATAATGACAGGTATTATTATGATTCGATTGTATTAAAAGAGCCAATAGATGTTAAAGTAGGAGATGGTAGGATTTTAAAGGCGACTAAAATAGGACGAGTTAAAGGGAAATTTAAAGTATTTAATGATTTAATTGACTTTAATATTGAAAATGTTTTCTATGTAAAAGAGATGGATAGAAATTTAATAAGTTTTGCAAAAGTAACTGATAAAAATAAAATTGTCTCAATTGGAAATAGCTCAAAGATTTATAATGGAAATAACTTAGTTGGAATAGCTTGGAAAAGTAATAGAGTTTATAAAATGACAGGTTATATAGATCAAAGTAGTGAAACGAATATGTCAATAAGAAATGAAAAAATGACTATGAAAGAAAGATGGCATAGAACTCTCGGGCATGTTAATTTTAATTATTTGAATACTATGTGTAGAAATCATGTATTGGAAGGTTTACCTAGTGAAATAGAATCTGACTATTTTAAGTGTGCTACATGTATTAAGAATAAAATGCATAATATTCCTTTTGATAATAATAGGAAAAGAGCCAAGAAAATTTTAGAAATAGTGCATACAGATCTAAATGGGCCACATTCAGAAGGTTATAAAGGGGAAAAATATTTTCTTACGTTTATTGACGAATTTAGTAAACTAGCTAAAGTTTATCCGATAAAGTCAAAAAGTGAGGTATATGATAAATTTGAGGAGTATATAAATTTAGTTGAGAATAAGACAGGAAAGAAAATTAAGAAACTAAGATGTGATAATGGAACTGAGTATTTGAATAAAGATATGTATAGACTTTTTAGAAATAAAGGAATTGAGGTAGAAGCATGTCCACCGTATGTACATGAGCTGAACGGTACCGCTGAAAGGTACAATAGGACGATTATGGATAGTGCTAGGTGTTTATTAGCTGAGTCTAAGGTGGAAAGAAGATTTTAGCGAGAAGTAGTCTGCGCCGCAGCATATTTAAAGAACAGGACAATAGCAAATACGTTAGAAAGGAATAAATCTCCTTATGAG
This sequence comes from Torymus aiolomorphi, assembly GCA_036365515.1. Lineage (NCBI taxonomy): Eukaryota > Metazoa > Arthropoda > Insecta > Hymenoptera > Torymidae > Torymus > Torymus aiolomorphi. The sequence goes on along the minus strand of CM070874.1, from coordinate 70,809,223 downwards.
ATATTTTTTGTTGAAAAGTCAGATACTAAATATTTGAAATTATATGGTAGTAAAGTATTTGTCAGAGTACCTGAAAGCAAAAGAAATTCGAAATGGGATAGAAAAGCAGATTTAGGAATTTTGATAGGTTATGATGTAACAGGGTACAGAGTGTTGATAGGAAATAGAGTTATTGTAGCTATAGACACGTTGATGTTATAGAAGAAGATATAAAATGCATTGGGTTTAATGATATTGATGAATGAAATGAAAACGATAATGACTTAATCCCTTCACCTACTTCGACCCTCGGGGAGAGTAGGGGAAGTAAAACTGATTTAGAAAATTTAAATGAAAATATAAATAACAATGAAAATGCTAATAATGAAGTAGAAGAAGTACCTGAAATAAGAAGGTCACAAAGAACGATTACAAGACCTAGTAGATTTGATGATAATTATGTATATAGTGGATGTATTTATGTAAATTATTGTAGTGCAGATAGTCCTGTAAGCTTTAAAGAGGCTATTGAAAGTGATGAGTCTAATTTTTGGGTAGATGCTATGAACAAAGAAATGAATAGTTTAAAGAAAAATAAAAACTTAGGAATTAGTTGAGAAACCAAAGAATGAAAAGGTATTAGATTTAAAGTGGATTTATACTAAGAAAGTTGAAAATGTGTATGTTAAATAAAGCATTGTATGGTTTACGCGAGAGTCCAAGAGATTAGTATGAGTGTCTCGATAGTTATTTAAGATTATTAGGATTTGAAAGAAGTGAACATGATAATTGTTTGTATACGTTTAGAGTAAGAAATGAGATTATTTACTTAATTATATTTGTAGACGACATTTTGATTTGTTGTAAAAGAAGAGAAAACTTGAATTTTATGAAAAGTATATCAATAGAAAAATTTAAAATTATTAAGACATTGTAAAAGTAAGTTCAGAGAAAAAAAATTTAGTAGATATATTAACAAAAGCTCTTGGACGAGTAAGATTCGAAAATTTGCGAGAACCATTGAATTTAATGTAAAGAATATTGTAATTGCGAGAAATATAAATGTAAGGAGGCGTGTTAGAATATGAGTACATTTATATAAGTGAGATGGAAGATGCACGCGCAGCGCCATCACGCGGTTAAGAGCAAGCGAGCTAGCGAGAGCGAGCGGGAGCGCTCACTCGTCCGTCATCCTCCGCAGAGAGCGGTTGTAGAGAGAGAGAGCTGCACAAAAGAGAAGTCGGGAATTAATAAAGTAAGTTCTTGTTCTTGTTAGCCGGTGTGTGCTTATTGAAGAAGCCCTGTGTCCCATCTCCATACCTCAAATATTAGCATCATCAACACATACATTTGATCGAAGAGATCTTTACTCTTATTTTATGAGGAGATTCTTGTAAACCCGACTTTTTCAGGCACAGTGCTATTATCTCTGCTGAGCAATCATTACTTTCTTTGGCTAACCTACAAAATATTATATGATTAGCCTTATTCGTCATGTTAAGCGATGGGTGGCGCCGGTCGGTGGGTTGTTTATCAACTAGTTTGTTTGACGAACAACGTCATTCAAACTTGAAATTCAAATGAGCTTACGACCATGTACCTTATAACTATATCCGAATTATTTGAGTATGTAGGGGATGGGGTTCGAAAATATGTTGAAGGGGAAAATGTGTATAATGCGAAACATATAATTTATTGCGGTGTTACAAGGCAAGATGATAACCTTATATTTCAAGGTTATGTGTTTATGTTTGAAAACTTCGTGTTTATTTGGGGTACCTCATGAACTGCACATTAAAATAAGTTCAAGTGTGCAGAAGAACGGTTCTCAAATACAGAAAACGATTTCTTGTATTTGTTCGTGCAAAGCAGGTCAATCTGGTCGGTGTAAGCACTGTGTTGCTGCCTTAGTACATCTTGTGAAGTAAGTAGGTAACGCATAAGATTTTTATTCATAGAATGAAATAAAAAATTATTAATATATATTTTAGAACAGAAAAGGAATCCATACAAGTAGCTACATGCACTGATGTTAAGCAGCAATGGGGAAAATTGAAGGATGATGCAAAATCTATGTATGAGGTTAGATTACATATCCGCACCCACTCTTCACGGATCTTTTCGTTGGAAGGCAACCGGGGTCCTTTCTACATATGTGTGTTCTGTCCGTTCTAGACAACTTCTCTCTATGTCTGTCTCTGTCTTACATAAACGGAACAGATCTATCTGTCTTTGTCGGGAGGAAACACACAGAACACACAGAACACACATATGTAGAAAGGCCCCGGTGCAGGATAATATTGGCATCTGCATCACTCTTTTTACATCCCGTAACACTGCATTTACGAATTTTTTTACTCTTATGATTCTCCATTATAAAAACTTTGGAGTAATTTATTTATTTTATTCTTACGTTTGGAACGACTTTTTCGTCAAACAAACTAGTACGGTTGTTTGTCGCATAGCGCCGCCACCCATCGCTTAACATGACGAATACTAGCTAGAGGTGTGCTGTCACGACCCGAGTCGGGGTCTTTTAGCAGAATGGTGCTTCTGCAATGGTCGCCAAGTTGACCAATCGGAACGTGGAATTCGTTTGTTCAATTAAGCGCTGAAGCGCAAGGAGTTGCGGGAAATTTGAAATAAAACTCGAACTCGAGAGATTTAAATTTAACTTGATGTTTATTGAATCAATCGAGAACTTGTTGCTTTTATCAAACAAATTGACTTAAAAGCGTGACTCCATACAATTCAAACGGCGTAATTGCAACTGACACAGTGACGTGATCAGGACGCGTGCACTAGTGCAATTAAACAAACTACGAAGCTTATCATGTGCTTGCCGACTGCCCGAGGCCGACGGTGAGGCCCAATTTATATTCTGGGTCGTAGGTGGAGCTTCAGGTTGGTAGTAGGAGGCAGAATAGTGTAGAGGCTGTAGGGCGCCAGGTTGCCTCAGAGGCCTTCCCCACTCCTAGGTATGAAGAGCGGCAATGGAGGGGGCCCAGATCAGAAAGCAGGGTCGAGAGTGATGATCAGCAGGTGATGGACCTCCTCCTTTGGTGGCGTGAGGCGCCGCTAGTCCGTGATTGGTTGTTGACGATGGCTCGGACCGTTAGGCTGTTGGGCTCCATTGCGCAATAGTGGTGTCCGTTGACTTGCCCTTGAGGTGACCCTTGTTGTCGATCGTCAGTTGTCCTCCTCGCTAACCGTTTTCTCGACCTTTCGCTCTTGAAGGCAGGCTACGCTGCGAGATCGTGTGTTGTTTGACCTTCCGTCCTTGAATAGCGCCTACGCTGCTATTTACGTCTTCTCGATGCTGTGGGATAGTAGGCTGTTTGACCCTTCAACCTTGGTTACAGGCTACTCTGCTGTTTATGTTTTTCGTCCTTGGGGTCGCTTGCGCTAGGGATCACTTGTGTTGTCATCTGTCGCTCGTCCTTGGGATGGCTCCCGTTGTCATTTTATCGATCGCCCTTGAGATGACTCCTGTAACAGAGCTTTTCCTACCCGAGCGAGCTTCCCTAATTAATTATTATTACGCCTGCCGTTATTTATCAAATCGCTAATTATTATGACGTAATTATTATTTATTGTCCAAATAGTTATTAATTTAATCGCAGATTACTACCGTTTATTTAGTTTTATTGCTAATCAATTTGTTCGTTAGCGCGTTGACCTTGCCATTGATAGTTTAATTGTACGGGCGCAATTACTATTTGTTAAAGGTAATTTAGTTAATAAATTCATTATCGCTCGTTTATCATCAATTCCTATTCGAGTTATTTATAACTTAGTTAATTAACTAATCAATATATAGATTCTACTATTGGAATTTATGGGAACGCATTCAATTATTATTATTTAATTTATTATTTTATTTAACTTTTATCAGAAATTAATATTCAAGGTTCCATTGTAGAACTGCCTTTATATGTTGCACGACTCATATACGCAAACGCAGTTCATAAGAGTGCATAGGTTTAGGTCTAGTCCCGCGGAGACGAGGTGCGCGGGTTCGATTGGCGGAGAAGGGAAGGAGGTGGATTATCTGGTGAGATCGCAGGCGGGGGATTATCTGGATGGTTATCTGCTGGTCTACTTTCGAGGAGACATGTGATCTGCTTGCGGTTTGTATCTGGAGGTGAGGAATTAAATAACGTTGGGGTTTTGCGGGTTTGGATTGGTTTGTTAATTGTATTTAGCCAATGCGAAAGTAGGTTTCAGATGAACGCATGTTCCTGTTAATTTAGGATGTGGAAGGCAGGGTTCTTCAAGTAACCCACTCTGGTTAACAGCAACAACGTTTTATTCAATTACAGTACAGCTCTCTCTCTCTGATTACAACTGCTCTCGGCAGAGGACGGCGAACGAGTGAGTGCCCGCTTCGGCCGCTCGCTCTCGCTAGCTCTCCAGCTATGCTCGCGTGATGGCGCCACGCATGCGCTCTCTATTTCGCACGCTGACATAAATGTACACGTATTCTAACACGCCTCCTTACATTTATGTTTCTCGCAATTACAATATTCTTTAAATCAAATTCAATAAACTTCTCAAGTTTTCAAACCTTACTCGTCCAAGAGCCTTTGTCAAAATATCTGCAACATTTTTCTCTGTACTGACCTTAACAATATCAATTAATCCATTAACATAATTCTCATTTACAAAATGATAATGTACTTCTATGTACTTTGATTTCTTTGTAAAATTACCAAATTTCGCAATGCTCACAGCGCCAGAATTGTCTTCATAAATATTTACAGGTTTCTTAATTTCTACTTTAAAGTCACTTAACAAGTCTTTTAGTAATATTACTTCACTTACTGCTTCAGACAGTGCGACATATTCAGCAGCTGTCGAAGACTTAGTTACACTTCCTTGTTTCCTCGATTTCCAATATATTACATTTCCATACAACTTAACAATATATCCAGTTGTCGACTTTCTGTCTACACAGTCTCCTGCCCAATCGGCATCTACATGACATTCAAGAATATCTACATTATTGTTTTTCTTAAATCTTAATTTTAAACTTTTAGTTAAATATAAATATTTTAAAATTCTTAAAGCATATTTATAATGTGTCTCATCATAACAATTCTGAAATCTACTCAAATAATTTACGCTATAACTTATATCTAGTCTTGTTCCTGAGCTAATATACAAAAGTGCTCCTATCAAATTTCTATACTTTATTTTCTCATCTATCTCTTCAGCGGGTTCTAACTTTAAATTTTGTTCCATTGGAGTCTCATACAATTTTGCTTGTTCAATCTGATATTTTCTAGCTAACGATTCAATATACTTTTCCTGATCTAAGGACATCTCATTTTTGTTTTCATCATATTCAATATTAATATCTAAATACATACTCACTTTATCTAAATCTTTCATCTGAAATCTTTCTTCTAACATTCCTTTTATGTAATTCAAATTTTGTCTTTTCTTACAACATATTAACAAATCATCCACAAATATAATTAAATATATAATCTCATCTCTTTCTCTTAAAGTATACAAACAATAATCATGTTCGCTTCTTACAAATCCTAAAGAACTTAAATAATTATCAAGACACTCATACCAAGCTCTTGGGCTTTCTCGCAAACCATACAACGCTTTATTTAATTTACAAACCCTTTCTGTTCCATCCTCATAACCTTCAGGCTGTTTAACAAATACTTTTGATTTAACTTTACCATTTAAAAACGCTGTTTCTACATCCATTTGCTCAATTAACAATCCGTTTTGGCAGCAATACGATAACAATACTTTCAAAGTTTGTGTTTTCGCAACAGGTGAATAAATGTCATCCAATACATCTGTTTGTTGGTAACCTCTTACCACTATTCTCGCTTTATATATATTTTCACCTTTTTTAGTATAAATCCATTTTAAATCTAATATCTTTTCATTCTTTGGTTTTTCAACTAATACCCATGTTTTATTTTTCTCTAAACTATTCATTTCTTTGTTCATAGCTTCTACCCAAAAACTAGACTCATTACTATCTATAGCTTCTTTAAAGCTTACAGGACTATCTGCACTACAATAATTTACATAAATACATCCGCTATATACATAATTATCATCAAATCTACTAGGCTTTTTACTCGTTCTTTGTGACCTTCTTAAATCAGTTACTTCTTTAGCTTCATTTTCAGAATTTTCTATATTATTCAAATTTTCATTTATATTTTCTACATGTTCATTTTCTTTATCAACATTTTTATTTAAACTCTCATTTTCTAAATCACTATCATCTAAGCCAATACATATTACATCTTCCTCAACGACATCAACGTGTCTTGCAACAATGACTCTATTGTTTATCAAAACTCTATACACTGTTACATCATAACCTATCAACGTTCCTAACTCAGCCTTCCTATCCCATTTCGAATTTCTTTTGTTTTCCGGTACTCTAACAAATACTTTACTTCCGTATAATTTTAAATGCTTCGTGTCTGGTTTTTCATTTAAAAATATCTCATAAGGAGATTTATTTCTAACTAAGGTGTTAGCAATAGTTCTATTTTTTAAATAGGCTGCGGCGCAGACTACTTCTGGCCAAAATCTTCTTTCGATCTTAGACTCAGCTAACAAACACCTTGTACTATCCATAACCGTCCTATTGTACCTTTCTGCTGTACCGTTAAGCTCATGTACATAAGGTGGACATGTTTCTATTTCAATTCCCTTTTCTCTACATAATTTATACATGTCTTTATTCAAATATTCAGTACCATTATCACACCTTAATTTCTTAATTTTCTTTCCAGTCTTATTTTCAACTAAATTTATATATTCAATAAATTTATCATGTATGAGATGTGAATTTCTCGCCCTCCATATTATTCATGTTTGAAAGATACTTATGGATCAGGATGGGGCTTTTTTAATACAAAAAAAGAGACTTGATCTTTTTTTCTGTAAATGCTTCAAAGCGACGTTTCGTCGGCTTGGTCTGCCGACCTCTTCAGGCTAGATGTTTATTAAATAAAAATACAGAATTACAAATCACGTATAACATTCGGTAAAAAAAACCAATGATATATAAAAAACGAAACGAACCCTATTTACCTTAAACGTTGGCACAAGTCAACGAGTCAAAATTTATAACGATGTACAGTCATATTAACACTTACGGCTAGTGGCAAAGAACATTAACGTACATATCAATTTGTACACAACGCTATCAAAATAGACGAAAGTATTGAAGTAGTCAATCATAACAAAAACAATCATGACGTTAGCAGTTAAAATTTCGAAAGTAAAGGAAAATAAATGCGGTTAAGTGTATAAATATCCTCTTTCTTGTTTATACTGTGTTTGTTACATTTTATGTGTATCATTTCCGATAAGAGTCTTTTTTTATAATTCCGCTCAATGTCTATAATTTTTGTGTCGTCCCAATTAAATTCATGATTCAAACTATTTTTGTGGGTGTGTACTACGGACTCGATGTTTTTGTTTTTCTTATGTTCATTGATTCTTGTTTTTAAAGAACGTTTGGTTTCACCAATGTACGTAGCTGGGCAATTTTTACAAGTAAATTTGTACACCACACCTGTTTGATCCCATTTGTCAGACTTATCTTTCCCCAATTTAATCACGGAGTTCATACTTTTATTCACTGTGGGAATCGTGGTAATATTGTATTGCTTAAAAATTAAAGAAATTCTTTCGTAATTGTTAGTGAACGGTAATTGAATCTTAGGCATTTTTTGGAACATTGATTTTTTATGTGTGTTTTTGTTGATGAATTTAGATTTATATTTTAGATACTGTAGACGTGTTTTAATATTTTTATCAATGAAAGTAGAAGGATACTCATTAAGAATTAACATATTTTTAATTTTTTTCAAATTCTCGAAATGAAATCGCTTGTCTGAAAGTACAATCGCTCTGTCAGTTAAGTTATAGATGATATTTCTTTTTTGCTGGATTGGATGTTTTGAAAGAAAATTGATTACTCTACTTGAAGAAGTTGGCTTTTGATACCAATTTGTACTAATTCTATTGTTTTCTTTAATTAATGTCATATCTAAAAAGCTAATACTATTATTATTTTCTATTTCATATGTGAATTGTAAACTTTTGTGGTATGAATTAAAAATGGAAACTACCAGATCAATGTGTTCTCTTTTTATGCACATAATAGTGTCATCAACATATCTATAATAAAAAAGTGGTACACAATTATATTTATTCTTCAAGGTTTGTAAACACATTTTTTCCAAATCATCCATAACAATATCAGCAAAGAGTGGAGAGATTGGGGAACCCATCGGTGTACCGTATATTTGTTTGTAAATCTTGTTATTGAAAGAGAAGTAAGTGTTGTCATATAAGAAACGGATACACTTTTTTATTTCATCTATGGGAATTAAACATTTGTTCATGATAGAACGCACGCGTTTATCGATACTGTCATATACAAGCTCCACCGGAATGCTAGTAAATAACGATTTGACATCTAAAGATAATAAAATGTGCTCATCCTGTAATTTGAAATTCTTTAATTTAACTTTTAGTTCAAAACTATTATTGATGTGGGATTCCGGTAACTTAATTGAATCTTTTAATTCTTTATAAATAATTTCGGCTAAAAGGTGAGTAGGACTATTTACTAGTGATATGATCGGGCGAAGTGGCGCATTTTCCTTGTGTATTTTTGGCAGGCCGTAACCTTTTGCTATAGTTGTGTTCGTGAGAGTTAGTTGATTTTTATGGTATCTATCAGATAACTCGTTATTGTTAAGATTATTAAGTATTACTTTAGTATCTAATCTTAATTTACTAAGCGGGTTTCTACTGACATTAATATAAGTATTTTGGTCCGACAAAAGTTCAAGCATTTTTGAGGTGTAATCAGATTTATTTAGACAAACAGTCACATTGCCTTTATCAGCTTTTGTGAACATTGTATTAGGATTATTTTTTAAAAATTTTTTGGAAGCTATTAGTTTTTTGGTGAAATTACGTTCTTCTGTCGAAATCTGGGTTTGTTTTTTAAGGGTCCAATTCAAGTTTTCCGTAACTTTTTCTCTTATGTCATTTTTTATCGACATTTCAACATCCAACGAATACAAACGTTGTTCTATGTTTTTGATTGAAGATACAACGTCATTTTTAGACACACGTCTAGTATGACTGAAATTCGGACCTAATGATACAATATCTATAACCTCCGGGGGAACTTGAGTGTCACTTAAATTCTTAAACCAATTATCCCTTTCATGAGAAACGTTATTTCTATTCTTTCCTTTTATTAAACTAAGAAATTTGTTTGCGTGTATGTGATCGTGTCGTTTTCGTAATAATGAGAATTTTTTTTTGTGAAAAGTCAAAAAATTTTACTTTTGTAGAGAAGTCTAAGTTTGTTTTTGAAATAATCTTGTTTAGTTTTTTAAGATCAATATACACAGAGTTAATGTGTGCATTGATGTTCTTAATTTCCAACTTCAATAATTTCGACGCAAAGTAATTATTCAAATTATCAAAAAAAGATTTACACTTCTTATTTTGAAACGTAACGTACGAGAACTTCCTACTTAAGTTGGTGATGTGCCGTGGAGGGATGTTATTACTTCTGCAACGAAGAAGGAATACTCGTTGGGAAGTGAGCTCCGCTAAGCGTTGTTGTAAGTCAATCCATTGTTTCAAATAGTTTTTCATCGAATGTCCATAGTTATTTATAAAGAATTAAAAGATTCAATTAAGTTACCGGAATCCCACATCAATAATAGTTTTGAACTAAAAGTTAAATTAAAGAATTTCAAATTACAGGATGAGCACATTTTATTATCTTTAGATGTCAAATCGTTATTTACTAGCATTCCGGTGGAGCTTGTATATGACAGTATCGATAAACGCGTGCGTTCTATCATGAACAAATGTTTAATTCCCATAGATGAAATAAAAAAGTGTATCCGTTTCTTATATGACAACACTTACTTCTCTTTCAATAACAAGATTTACAAACAAATATACGGTACACCGATGGGTTCCCCAATCTCTCCACTCTTTGCTGATATTGTTATGGATGATTTGGAAAAAATGTGTTTACAAACCTTGAAGAATAAATATAATTGTGTACCACTTTTTTATTATAGATATGTTGATGACACTATTATGTGCATAAAAAGAGAACACATTGATCTGGTAGTTTCCATTTTTAATTCATACCACAAAAGTTTACAATTCACATATGAAATAGAAAATAATAATAGTATTAGCTTTTTAGATATGACATTAATTAAAGAAAACAATAGAATTAGTACAAATTGGTATCAAAAGCCAACTTCTTCAAGTAGAGTAATCAATTTTCTTTCAAAACATCCAATCCAGCAAAAAAGAAATATCATCTATAACTTAACTGACAGAGCGATTGTACTTTCAGACAAGCGATTTCATTTCGAGAATTTGAAAAAAATTAAAAATATGTTAATTCTTAATGAGTATCCTTCTACTTTCATTGATAAAAATATTAAAACACGTCTACAGTATCTAAAATATAAATCTAAATTCATCAACAAAAACACACATAAAAAATCAATGTTCCAAAAAATGCCTAAGATTCAATTACCGTTCACTAACAATTACGAAAGAATTTCTTTAATTTTTAAGCAATACAATATTACCACGATTCCCACAGTGAATAAAAGTATGAACTCCGTGATTAAATTGGGGAAAGATAAGTCTGACAAATGGGATCAAACAGGTGTGGTGTACAAATTTACTTGTAAAAATTGCCCAGCTACGTACATTGGTGAAACCAAACGTTCTTTAAAAACAAGAATCAATGAACATAAGAAAAACAAAAACATCGAGTCCGTAGTACACACCCACAAAAATAGTTTGAATCATGAATTTAATTGGGACGACACAAAAATTATAGACATTGAGCGGAATTATAAAAAAAGACTCTTATCGGAAATGATACACATAAAATGTAATAAACACAGTATAAACAAGAAAGAGGATATTTATACACTTAACCGCATTTATTTTCCTTTACTTTCGAAATTTTAACTGCTAACGTCATGATTGTTTTTGTTATGATTGACTACTTCAATACTTTCGTCTATTTTGATAGCGTTGTGTACAAATTGATATGTACGTTAATGTTCTTTGCCACTAGCCGTAAGTGTTAATATGACTGTACATCGTTATAAATTTTGACTCGTTGACTTGTGCCAACGTTTAAGGTAAATAGGGTTCGTTTCGTTTTTTATATATCATTGGTTTTTTTTACCGAATGTTATACGTGATTTGTAATTCTGTATTTTTATTTAATAAACATCTAGCCTGAAGAGGTCGGCAGACCAAGCCGACGAAACGTCGCTTTGAAGCATTTACAGAAAAAAAGATCAAGTCTCTTTTTTTGTATTAAAAAAGCCCCATCCTGATCCATAAGTATCTTTCAAACATGAATTTATCATGTACTTCGTCTTTAGACTTAATTGCATAAATTTTTGTTAATTTACTAAAATCATCAATAAAAGTTATGAAATACTTTTCTCCTTTATAACCTACTGTATTGTGTGGTCCATTCAAATCTGTATGTACTATTTCTAATATATCTTTCGCTCTTTTCCTATTATTCTCAAACGGGATATTGTGCATTTTGTTTTCAATACACGTAGCACATTTATAGTAATCTGATTCTATTTCGTTAGGCAAACCTTTCAAAACATGATTTTTACACATTGTTTTTAAATAGTTAAAATTAACGTGCCCTAGAGTTCTATGCCATTTTTCCTTTAAAGTCATTTTCTCATTTTTAACTGTCAAATTTGATTCTCTTGTTCTTTTTTCAATAAAACTAGTCATTTTATACATTCTATCTTTTTTCCAAGCTATCGCAATTAATTTATTATTTTTATTATAAATTTTAGCACTATCACCGATACATACCACTTTACATTTATCAGTTACTTTAGCAAAACTCATTAAATTTCTGTCCATATCTTTTACGTAAAATACATTTTCTAATTCTATATCTATCTCTTCATTAAACGTTTTGAATTTACTTTTTACATGACCTACTTTTGTTGCTTTCAAAATTCTACCGTCTCCTACTTTTACATTAATCGGTTCTTTCAATACAATTGCATCATTAAAATAATTTTCGTTATTTATCACGTGGTCTGTACAACCGCTATCTAAAATCCAATCCATCTTATTTTCGTTTACTTTACCGTTACTTTTATTCGCAGACATTATTTCTACTGAAGTGCTCAACACTTCGCTCTTCTCGGTATTTTGATGACCGCTGCTGTTGTTGTCACTGCCTCTCGCGCCTCGGCCATGCTGTCGGCATCCGCTCCTTCCACGCCGGTTGGAACTCGTTCCTCGCTGCTGTGTGTAGCCTCTGCCGTTGCCCCCTCCTCTCTGTGGCGCACGGCTTCCTCTGCCGCCTCCTTGCTGTGGCGCGCGATTCCCGGAATTGTTTTTCGTCGGGCAATCGTATTGTATGTGTCCTACACCACCACATACATAACATGTTCTTTTCTTCTCTTCTTTCTTAAACACAAAAGCGTTCGACTTTGAATTTCCATTTTCACTCTTCTCTTTTAGTTCAGCCATTTTAATCTTATTTTTCACATATTCCACGTTTTGTTCTTCTTCTTTTAACACATCGATTAAGTCTCCTATATGGCTCATCGAGTCCGGCAATGTCCTTAACATATAATTCATTTTTTCTTTCTCCGTCACTTTTGCACCAGCTTCTTTTAAATCGTTCACTGATTTTTCAAATTCGTTAAAGAATTCTGTTGAACTATCAAAGTCTTTTAGTTTCAAATTTTCTAATTTATTTCTACACAGTATCTGGAGAGCTGTTGATTCTTTCAAATATGTGCTATCGAATTTCTTCATAATATCAAACGCCGTTTCTTTATCACTTATCAATTCCATTTGTTTGTTTGAGATCGCACTATAAATATAATTTATAGCTTGCACGTCTTTTTCGTCCCAATCAACTTTGTCCGCATCCACTTTTGCACGTGTAACTACAATATCACACTTTTTCATTTTTAAATACATTAGTATGCGTTTCTTCCAATTGCTGTATTCTTGCCCATCAAAAATCGGTATTTTTACTTCCTGCATGTTTTCTTCCTTTTTATCTTCTTTAATTTCAATATCAAAAAACTCTTCTTCACTATCAGTTCCACTTGACTTTTCACTTTTTACTTCCCGAGGCTCTGTCTTTACACTCATGCGTTTTTCTTTGTTCTTGCGCTTACCATGCGCTAAACTTAAAATCACTTTTCCTTGTCGTGGAATTTAAAGTGTGTTACTGCTCTCACAAGGAGAAACAGTACCGCAACTAAAAATAACGACAACAACCAAGCACTCTGCTACCATGTTAATTTAGGATGTGGAAGGCAGGGTTCTTCAAATAACCCACTCTGGTTAACAGCAACAACGTTTTATTCAATTACAGTACAGCTCTCTCTCTCTGATTACAACTGCTCTCGGCAGAGGACGGCGAACGAGTGAGTGCCCGCTTCGGCCGCTCGCTCTCGCTAGCTCTCCAGCTATGCTCGCGTGATGGCGCCACGCATGCGCTCTCTATTTCGCACGCTGACATAAATGTACACGTATTCTAACAGTTCCAACTTCCAAGCTCCAGTTTAAAATCAGCAGTATAATTGTCCGCTTTAAATTTGTATAAGCTGACCGTCAGTGGTACAGTCAGGCTGATCAGCAACTGATTGAGGTAGTTGGCGCCACTGGTTGGGAAGCTTATACCTAATAAAATAAAGCTTACGGGGTTCCATAGTACTACCATTACCGACCGAGCAATTCACACAGTTTCAAGCTGATTAAAAATAAAATACGTCGAATCACAAAAAATCAAGAGAACACTTCGCTACGGTTTTGAATGTTCTATTATCCAGTAAAAGTTTGGATTCGAAATATCAAGTTGTTTTTGCAAAAACTTTGAACGAAACCGAATTTTGTTTTGTTCAAAGTTTTTGCAAAAACCACTTAATATTTCGACTTCAAACTTTTACTAGGTGATAGAACGTTCAAAACCGCAGCGAAGTGTTCTCTTGTTTTTTTGTGATTTTACGTATTTTATTTTTAATCAGCTCGAAACTGGGGCCTGATTCTAAATTTGTCTCGGCGTCGAGACACACAAAACCGAGAACAATTTGTCTTGGCGAGTGCAACTCCGAGAACTATTTGTCTCGGCCGAGAAGTATTTGTCTCGGCCGAGAAGTATGTGGCTCGGCCGAGAAGTATTTGTCTCGGCCGAGAAGTATTTCTCTCGACCGAGAACAATGTGTCTCGGCGAGTGCAACTCCGAGAACTATTTGTCTCGGCGAGTGTGACTCCGAGAACTTTTTGTCTCGGCGAGTGCAATACGAGTCACAATACGAGTCGGCTTCGGGCTGTGTCGGTACGGTAGTGTCGGTTGGTCAACGGCGCTTGCGCGGCCAATTTACTTCTCAGAGTCTGGGAAGTAAATCAGAATAAAAACATTGGCCGCGCAAGCGCCGTTGACCAACCGACACTACCGTACCGACACAGCCCGAAGCCGACTCGTATTGTGACTCGTATTGCACTCGCCGAGACAAAAAGTTCTCGGAGTTGCACTCGCCGAGACAAATAGTTCTCGGAGTTGCACTCGCCGAGACAAATTGTTCTTGGCCGAGACAAATACTTCTCGGCCGAGACAAATAGTTCTCGTAGTTGCACTCGCCGAGACAAATTGTTCTCGGCCGAGACAAAAAGTTCTCGTCCGAGACAAATAGTTCTCGGTTTTGTGTGTCTCAACGCCGAGACAAATTTAGAATCAGGCCCCTGTGTGAATTTCTCGGTCGGTAACGGTACGACTATGGCACCCCCTTACGGAAAATCAAAAGGCTACTATTCTTCGTAACGTTCAATGTTAGGTACCTGTAACATGTAACAAAACTGTTTCATTCTCTTTCATTCGTTTTTCAAAAATGTTCTATTTTTCTCCTTATCTACGTTACACAATGTTACACGTTGCACTGAACGCTATGAAGAAAAGCCCCGAACATTTTAAAAGTATCCTTAGTATTAGAAAACTCTGTATACCGTTAGATCTGCGTAATTTTCATCTATATTTATAAAGACAATATCACCGTTTTTAACCCGTAGACTGCCAACGTCAAAGATCTTTGTCCGAAACACTGGGAAGAACCTATTGTATGTGTGATCAGCAACCTATATAGGTATACAAGTTCATGGATTTTGCAAAATTTTGCACATTTTACAGTTTCAGCACGATTGACAAAGAGATCGAATGTTAAGGAGTTAATTGTCTACCAAATAAATATTAACTTCGCTTCTTTATATAATAACTACTTTAGATACCTCATAACTAATTTGAAATTTAATATTTTTTTTAATAATTAATTATTAATAAATTATAAAGTAAGACTGATTCATAGATTTGAATATATTTCTCATATTTCTCAACATCATCGACAAATTTATTTAAAGTTCGTATGATTAAAAAAGTACGTGTATCACGATGAAAGATATTGTAATTATCTGATTATAAATAAATTGAAAGTTTGTCTTTGATATTGTAAGAGAAAAATGTATCAAACGAATGAATTTTATACTTTCGCGCAAAAACAAATATGGTAAAAGTGACCATAATCTCTAGTAAATTTTCCGTCAATTTTCAACCAATGAAAATGCCTCCGATATTTCTTTTGGAGTGACGTACGTGAACAAAAACATTACCAACTGATAACAGAAACCCTAATAGATTACTATTGTTATGAACTGCGTTTGCGTAGACGAGTTGTGCAACACATAAAGGCAATTCTACAATGGAACCTTGAATATTGATTTCTGATAAAAGTTAAATAAAATAATATTAAATAAAATAAAAGTTAAATTAAATAATAATAATTATATGCGTTCCCATAACAATCTCGATCTAAAATTCCTAAGGTAGAATCTATATATTAATTAGTTAATTAAATAAGTTATAAACAAGTAATTAACAATAACTCGAATAGGAGCGGTAATGAATTTATTAACTAATTACCTTTAACAAATAGTAATTGCGCCCGTATAATTAAACTATTAATAGCAAGGTCAACGCGCTAACGAACATATTGAGATTAGCAATAAAACTAAATTAACGGTAGTAATCTACGATTAAATTAATAACTATTTGGACAATAAACATTAATTACATTATAATAATTAGCGATAACAGCAGGCATAATAATAATTCATTAGGGAAGCTCGCTCGGGTAGGAAAAGCTCTGTTACAGGAGTCACCCCAAGGACGAGCAACAGACGACAACACGAGTGACCCTCAAAGACAAGCGACGGACGACAACACGAGTGACCCTCAAAGACAAGCGACGGATGACAACACGAGTGACCCTCAAAGACAAGCGACAGACGACAGCACGAGTGACCCTCAAAGACAAGCGACGGACGACAACACGAGTGACCCCTAAGGCAAGCGACGGACGACAACAAGGTCAATCCAACGGACGGAGACCAGTAAACACTTCCGAGAGACGGAAAGCGTAAACACTTCTAAGAAGTATTTATCCGTGAGGCACCCCCAGAGACAGCTGACAGTCAACAATAAGGGTCACCTCAAGGACGAGTCAACGGTCCAGCAGCGACAAACAATTCCTGGAGCCGGCGCACAGTGGCGCGGAACGACCCAACGGCCCGAGCCGTCATCAATAGCCAATCACAGATCAGCAGCATCCTACGCCACTGACGGGGGCGGCTCCCTACCCGCTGCCTAAGCGCTCTCGACCCTATTTTCCAGTCAGGGGGCCTTCCATCGTCACGCCCTCGACTCTAGAGTGGGGGAGGCTTCCGAGGCAACCTGGCGCCCTACAGCCTCTACATCATACTGCCTCCCACCACCAACCTAAAGCTTCCAACCAATAGCGTTCCTGCAAGAATCATCGTCAACGGCCGAAGGTCCGCGTCCAGGATATAAAAGAAGAGCCCCGGGCCGCCAGAGTCAGTCGCTACCAAGCACATGATAAGCTTCGTAGTCTGTTCAATTGCACTAGTGCACGCACCCTGACCACGTCACAGTGTCGGTCAATATTGAATTATATAGAGTTACGGTTCTCCCGGTCAAAAATATCCAGTTGGGAAATCCAACTGGATTTTCCAAGAGGGAAATCCAGCTGGGGAAGAGTGGATTCCAGCTGGATTTTGGTGGATTTCCAGTCGGATTCCCAGTTGATGATATCAAATATTCCCACCCATTTTTAACTGGATTAAATGGAAATCCACTTATAATAAATGGGAATTCCTGGGCGAAGGCGGAAATCCATGTAAAAATCCAGTTAAATGTTGGTGGGAATCCACCTAACTTTCGCATTTCTATTAAATGGGAATCCTCTCAAAATTCTACTTAATAATAAATGGGAATCCCAGCGTGACGGCGGAAATCCATGTAAAAATCCAGTTTAATATAGATGGGAATCCATCTAACTTTCGCTTTTCTATTCAATGGAAATCCAGTTAATAATGCATAGGAATCCTGTTATATCTAGGTGGGAATCCACTTAAATATCCAGTTAAAAATGGGTGGGAATATTTGGTATCATCAACTGGGAATCCGACGGGAAATCCACCAAAATCCAGCTGGAATCCACTCTTCCCCAGCTGGATTTCCCTCTTGGAAAATCCAGTTGGATTTCCCAACTGGATATTTTTGACCGGGCTAAAGTTCATTGTTTGTCAAGATTAACAAAGTTCTTAATTAATTCAATAAAAAATCAAGTTAAAGTTTATTCTCTCGAGTTCAAGTCTTTATTTGAATCTTCCGCAACTCTGTGCGCTTCAGCGCTTAATTGAGCAACGTTCCCGAATTCCTGTTGGTCAACGCGGCGACCATTGGTCGTAACACTATATGGCTATAATTTATCTCATGGTACAAGAATAGTACATTTCGATACGGGTGGGGAAGTCGATTATTTATTAGCTGGTGTGACTTTTTGCACGAGCGAAGCGAGTGCGAAAAAGTCACACCACCTAAATAATCGACTTACGCACTAGTTTCGAACGGTATTTTATACCACGAGCGCCGAAAAATCATATCAAAGTTGTGATTTTGAGGTTAGAGTGGTATAAAACAAGGTATGGCATTGCGTATATTTACTCAAGCGAACCAATCAGAGGCGAGCCCGTGATTACGTCATATGTTGGCGGGTTTTTCAAATAAAAAATTTGAATTGAAAATTATTTGAAGTAAGTAATTACTAAAAAAATGTATTTTAAATACATATTATTACGAAATAGAGAAATAACACATGAAATTATGAAATAGTAAACTAATAGATGTAAAAAATTTAATGTATATATTTATTAACAAAGATACATATACAAAAATATTTTAATAGTTAATTACATATTTTCGCCATTTTTTTTGCTTTTGTTCTCAATTTATTTAAAAAAGTGTTTCTGTTTATGAGTCTTAGACGAATATAAGTTCTAGTCCGTACAAAACATAACAATGCATCATCTTTAATAAAATCATTCTGTCCATTTGTTAATTTTATGCGAGTTAATGCAGCCACTTTTTTGAAGATTTTTTTTTCTGAAGATAAATCATTGGCCCATGGAATGCCGAAAAACTGTCCTCTAATACTTTTGCTATTGATATGAACTCATCTGATGGTTTGATAAGTCCACCTTTTGATAAATGGAAAAGTAAAATATCTTATATTTTCATCTTTTTGTTTTGTAGTTTTTTTTTCAAAACTTTACGGAACAAGTTGGCATTTTTACGAAAAAGCAAATAAGCCAATTTTGGAAATAGATAATACTTAATTGCGCCTTTTTTTAATACACTTATACACTCAACCTAAAATGCCTTTGCTCCAAAATTTTTGTTTTTGTGTATTACACTTTACTATAGTTTTTCTGTGGGGAGAATGCATAAACTATAGTTTATTCCGCCTTCTTCTTCTTCTTCTTTGTATATAGTGGCGCCAGCTAGCTGTACGGCCATCAACAATCGTCTGAGTCGCAGTAAGCGGGTAATTTGAAAAGCGAGGCGAGGTCGCTATCTCGAAACGCCTCTGACCTGCAACAAAAGAAAATCAAGGGGGAAAAGAAAGGGGATCATCCCCCTGCCCGTACCTCAGGCCCAAGAAGGGACCAAGACCTGAGGAGCGGACAGGGGGATGGGACAAACACAAAAAAAGGAGTTTTTAGGTGAAGAGCGAGGCGAAAAGCGAGTAGAAAGAACAGACTGTGGAACTTAAATTAGATTTGAAGATCACAGTCCTGTAGAAAGCTATGTAGAACGTTGATAATGTCACTGCGGGGATCGAATAAGAAAGCAGAGATGATGAAGGGTGGAAAGAATTTAAGTTTGGCGAGAGAGCGGAAGAGAATGGAGCGTTGGGCGTTGTAGCGAGAACAAGCCCAAAATACGTGGTTGAGATCCTCGTCTTCGCCACAAGGGCAAAGAGGAGAGGAAGCGAGATTCTTTCTGAAGAGGCTGAAGGCGAGGCTGTAGTGATTGCTGCGCATCCTGCAAAAAGTAGTGATGGCAGATCTTTCAAGAGGGAGGGAATGGAACCAGGGTTTGGGAGAGTTGAGGCGAACGTTGGAGAAATATTCACAGCCAGTGGAAGTGCGATAGTGTTTTAGATAGTTATTGAATTCAGAACGGAAAATAGAGAGAGAGAGAGGGTAGAAGTCAGAAAAGGGAAGAAGAGAGTCTACAAAGATGCCTTGGATGGAGGCTTGTTTGGCGAGGAGATCGGCCCTTTCGTTCCCTGGGATTCCAACATGGCTGGGAATCCATATGAGGCGGACGGGTCGGTCGAGTGATGGGGGGGGGTCCAGAGTTTCGACGATTCACTATAAAATTGAAGTCAACTATAGACGTTTTTCAGTTCGACTATGGTAAAGCAGATTGTTCTTAATTTCGAAATTCTAAATTACGAAAATCATATTTTCGAATGTAGCACTTCAACTACTGTCCAAAACATCGAATTTGATCAATACGATCTCAAAGCAAATATAGCCTGTTTCTAATGATTTATTTCGAAATATCTATATTGTACCCCTATTAAAATTCTATTAATGAAATTAGATGTTTTGGACAGTAGGTGAAGTGTTACATTCGTAAATATTATTTTCGTAATTTAGAATTTCGAAATTAAGAACAATCTGCATTATCATAGTCGAACTGAAAAACGTCTATAGTTGACTTCAATTCTATAGTGAATCGTCGAAACTCTGGACCCCCCCCGAGTGATGATAGGCGATGGAGGATTTCTTTTATTCTAAAGATGGAGGTGATGAAGTCGTTGAGGTGAGATAAGGATTGGAGAGTACTGAGAGAGTCGGTAAAGATGGAGCAGTTGGAGAGATCGTGCTCCTCGATATATTCGAGCGTGATCAGAATGGCGAGGGCTTCAGCTGAGCCGATGGAGGCATGCGGTAAAATCTTGTATTGAAGATTGAGGTTGAGAGAAGGGCAGAAGATAGCTGCCAACATAGGAGTCTGTGTCGGTTTTGGAGCCGTCAGTGTAGAAAGAAACGGAAGAAGAGATTAGACTTTTAAAAATGCGATGAAATTTGCTGGAAGGGCTTGGGGACTTTTGAATAGCGCGACCTTTGTCCGTAATGACATTGGGAAGGAAACCTTGGGAATTTAAGGAATAAGAAAAGCAAGGAAGGATGTCCGAAGAGTGAATGAGGTGACGGTATCTATTGAGGCGGGCATAGGCGCGAATAATAGGAAGATCGAGGAGGTTGAGC
This sequence comes from Torymus aiolomorphi, assembly GCA_036365515.1. Classification (NCBI taxonomy): domain Eukaryota; kingdom Metazoa; phylum Arthropoda; class Insecta; order Hymenoptera; family Torymidae; genus Torymus; species Torymus aiolomorphi. The sequence continues at coordinate 70,788,472 of CM070874.1, read as the reverse complement.
GTATTACGGTTGTTGAGAAGAGAAAAGAGAGATTCTATTGCAATTAAAGTTGGATTATTATTGACCGCGAAGGCGCGAAGGATGAAACGAAAGGCTAATTTTTTAGGGCGGAGAGAGAGAGGAAGTTCACAAGATTCGGCGTACACGATGCGGTTGGGGGTCGAGCAACGCAGACCGAGACAAGATCTGAGGACTCTACGCTGCACCACCTCCAACTTGGCCCGAAGAAAGCTGTTGCGAGGGAGAAGAACTATAGAGCCGTAATCGAAAGAACCAAGCACGAAAGCTTTATAGATTTGGAGAAGCGAATGGGGGTGCCCGCCCCACCAGGTACCGCTCAGGGAACGGATGAGATTGGTGTGAGGGATGCTTTTTTGAAGAAGGGTGTTCATGTGGGGGGACCAGGTGAGTTTGGAGTCGAAGGTGACTCCAAGCAACTTGACCTTGTCTGAAGGAGTAATGGTAGAGTCGTCGAGGTGGAGAGAGAGTTGGGAAGTGTCAGTAAAGGTGCGAGAGAAGATTATTAGTTGGGTTTTTTGAGGAGCGATGGAGAGACCAAGAGAGTGGAAATAGGAAGCAATTCTATTAAGGCTGTTTTGGAGAATGGAGATACAGTGTTGGAGGTCCGGAGAAGAAACAAAAAGAACTACGTCGTCAGCAAAGCACAGATATTGGCAGTTGGGATCGATGTGATTGGGAGGTTAATGAGTGTAGACATTATACCCAGTGGGGCTGCAACAACAGCCCTGGGGCACGCCTTGGAGGGCGCCGAAAGGGCCTAGAATCTCGCTGCCTATATTGAAATGAACGGATCTAGAAGAAGTAAGATTATAAAAAAATTTGCATATGTGCCATGGAAGGCCTAAATCGCGGAGAATGTGGGCGAGAATGCCAGGGTCGACGCCGTCAAAGGCGGATTTGATGTCAAGGAGGAGAGCAGCAGTAAAGGAATTGGAAATGAAACCGGAGTAGATAGCGCAGGTAAAGATGGAAAGGTTATCGGAGCAGGATTTTCGCTTTCTAAAGCCGAACTGGAATCTGGGGAGACAGAGGTGTCTCTCCAGCCACCAGTCGAGTCTACGGCGGACCATCGGCTCGAAAACCTTGAGGAGAGATCGGGCGAGAGAAATGGGGCGAAATTTGCCCGTGTTGCCTTTCGGAATAAAAAAGACCATGAACTCTTTCCAAGAGGGGGAAAATTGTTCCCTTAGGTAAAATTCGTTAAAGATAGAATGGAAGAGTTTAAGGATGTTGTCTGGTAGGTGGGAGATCAGGAGGTTGTCTATCCTGTCGAGGCCCGGCGCGAAGGAGGGTTTTAGGAGGCATTTGTTGAGGGCAATGGTGAATTCGGAGTACGAGAAGTAGGGATGGCGATATTAAACAAAAATATCGATATTTGCGTATCGATAATATCGGTATAGCTAATATCGATAATTTCGATACATCGGGTTAAAAATATCGATATTCACAAATATCGATAAAAAAATATAAAAATAATTTTAAAAAATACTTTATTAATTTTCAAAATAATTTTAATAAACATTTGAAACTTTACAAACTATAGATTCCAATATTTTAATGGTAATAAATTTAGAAAAAGTAATTCTTGAAAGTGTTGTGGGGTTAACCGATTCCTATTCTGTGACAAAATTAAGCCAGCTGTCGAAAATAACCGTTCGGATGGAACTGACGTCGCTATGATGGTCAGGTACCTAATAGCTAAATCAGCCAATGTTCGATTAGAATATACCTTCCAGAATAATAAAGGATCGGAATCCTTGGAGACTGGAGGTTCTTGCAAGTAATACCTCAATTCTTCAGGCATTTCAGATTTCATGGAATTTTCTTTTTGTTTACTGCGACTTTCTTCAAGTAGAATGTGGTGATAATTCCAAAAATCATCAGCATCATTACTACTGGTTGGCTTAGGAGCATCATTAAGCTCATTCGATTCACTTGCTGAATAATTAGCGCATGCGCTACGGAGATGCTTACTAATTTTATTAATGCTATCGGCGCAGGCAATTTTATTCTTAAAATATATTTTTTTAAATCGCGGATCTAACAAGGTCGCCATGGCGATTAATGATTTCTTTTCAATGTGTTCAAACCTTTTTTTAAACTGTTCTATTAGTTTTGATTTAAAGTTTATACCTATAGCGGTACTTGTGCTACATTTTTCAATTTCTTTTTCCAATATTTTAATAATAGGAATTGCCTGACTCCCAGTGACATAATTTTCGCCACTTACAATGTTCGTTGCATCAGCAAACGGTTTTAATAGATAAATTAATTCTTTTATGACTAACATTTCATCCGCATTACACATCGGAGGCGATTTTGGTAATTGTAAAAGTATTGACGCAGCCTTATCGGAAAGGGAAACGAATCTATCTAACATTTTATAGTCCGAGTTCCAGCGCGTTTCTACACTTTGTATTAATCTTTCTTTAGTGAGTTCACGTAGCTTATCCGACGCGTTGTTCGACTGTTTAAAAAATCTAACTATATCCTTAACTTTTACTAATATAGGCTTCAAATCTTCTGAACTAAGAATGTTTGACGGGACTAAATTTAAAGTATGTGCAAGGCAATCCAAATACTTGTCTTCTCCAAAAGCATCTTTCAAAGCTTTTTTAATATTCGCAGCATTGTCCGAAACTACTGCTACAATGGATTGGATATTAATTTGCCATGCTTCAACTATTTCTAAGATCCATTTCTTCAAATTTTCGGAAGTATGATTATCGTGTAATTCTGTTACGCCTATATTTATAGACTGGAGTTCGTAATTATTTACGAAGTGACACGTCACACCTAAATACCCTACGTTATTTAACGTATCCGACCAAGCATCAGTAGTCAATGTAATATATTCGACCTTTGATAAGTCATCTTTGACTATATTTGATAAACATTGATATTTTTCTTCCATTTTTAATGTAATGGTTTTTCTAGAGGGTATCTGGTACAGTGGTGCCGCATAATTCAAGACCGTACGAAACCCAACCTTTTCTACGCAGCTGTACGGCATTTGATCTTTAGCGATCATAAACAGAATTCGGTTCAGCATTTCACTGGCTTTTGCGCCATCTAAAATCAATAAAATTTATTTTTTACATTAATTATACAAATTTATTAATAAAATACAAATATTGACGGATAAGACATCTATATAAAATTTGTTTTAGAAGTACCTTTGAATGAGGTTTGCTTTTCAAAAACATTATCCACTTTCAATTGTTTAGTCGCCAATTTCGTTGAGTTCATACTTCTGGGAGCAATTTTTTTTTCATCAGATTCTTGATTTAATTTTAATCTCCTTAATTTCGAACTGGAACATTCTTCTTGCGCTGAGTCAATATCATTTGAATTATCACTCTCTGTGTCTGTGATCTTTGAAGTCGGCTGTGATAAATATAATTATAATTAAACAAAAGATAACACACACAGTATTCATTAATTATTTCAATATTTTACCATTTTACGTTTTTGCGATTTATTACTATTCGAGTCTTTCAGAACTTCCAATTTGACGTTCGAATGATGAGTTTGGAGATGCGCTGCTAAGTTGGACGTGTTTCCTGAACTTTTGATGTTGACATTACACAAATTACATCTAACAAATCCATCCTGAGCTTTTGTCATGTATTTCCAAACTTGACTTTTCTGTGGTGCCACTAAAATTGTAAATATTTATTAAAAGTAACCAATTTAATTTAAAAATTAAATATTCGTTATTATTTTAATTGTTAAAAAATGTAGTTATTAGCATGATGAAAATAATAAAAATAGGAATATAGGAATACTGTGCATACGGGTAGATGAACTGATGAATATGAAGAATGAAAGTTAGAGGAGGGAGGCTGGAAGAATCAGAGGATCACTCTCACACTCTCAGTACACGATTAATCGTAATAAAAGATTCACTCCACCCACAGACAACCGACCGACACTTCAACCAAATATATATATATATATATATATATATATATATATATATATATATATATATATATATATATGATATGCTGAAAAAATAATATTATTGAGTAACATTGCATTCTTTTTAAGATCTTTAGCCGAAAACTTTACTTTTTTAATTAATACCTATTATAATATTTATTTATTAAAAATCTTCGTCACTACTACTGTCGTTACTGTTAATTAAAACTGTATCATCTAAGTCATATCCAAATCCATATCCAAATCAAACAAAGTATTTAAGATACTTTTTATACATGACAGATTGTCTCTTAATTGAATTTGTATTTTTTGAGATTCTTCTACTAGTAAAATACTTTGTAACGTGTTTACACTAGACATTAATATCGATTCGATATCATGAAGATCCTGCTTATAAAAATCACTTTGGTTAAATAATCTATTAATAGAATCAAAACATACTTCTGTTCTAATAAACCTTTTAAACATTCCTCTATTCTATCATTATTCATCTGAAAAAAATTATAAAATTTCGTGTTGGTCATGCACAAAAAATAGTAAAAAAAAAACCAGTAATTGTCCATTACATACTAAAGTGCGGGCTCACAATTCTCATATAGATGCAAATCACAAATATTCCTTTATTCCTTACCTTATTATTAGATATAGTTGTAAAGTCTCGATGACCTCGCTGTGGGTCTTTGTATTACAAAAATACGAAGGTCAATATTTCGTGGAACGTTCAAGCTGCCCGCTGCCGTTTGTTTTGATCGTCCGTCGACTTTAGGCGCCAGAACAATGAATATGCCGCGCCTCGGCATACCTACAGCAAGTCGGCAAGTAGGATTGACTTTTGCCTATTGAGCGAATTCCTCGAATTCTTCCTTCACTCGCACGTGCATGTGGTCTGGACTCCGGTGACCGTCAAGTGCCTTTGTTCCTTGTAACCGCCGCTCCTTACTTCCGAGTCTTGCTATCCTGCTTGCGTACGAACTTGATGTGGTGTGGGATTACTGGGATTAGGTTTTCGACAAATTTGTCGAGACGACGTTGGGTGCGTTTACGGTGCGTACGGCCGTCTAGTATCCTCGTTATAAAGGCCGTGAAGTCGACCCGCCGTGTTCTAGTACTCCTAGACTCCTACCAGCGTACGCCGCTAGCCGCGTCCCGCGTATCACACTTGTACTCTGCACGTCTACACGAACACCAAGTCATCGAACAAAATAAAACTAACCAAGACACTCACAATCGCCTTCGATATAACCGTCTTTCCAATATATTCTCCTTTTCCTTCACTTCGCTTCGCAATCGCACCGTCGCACTTTATCCTGCTCACTCGCTCATTGCTTACTTGCTGCTTGCTGCTCAGTACTCGTCAGTCGTCGGCTCGACACTAAAAATTCGAATCGAAAACGAAGACGAACACGAACTGAGCCGCCGTTGCGGTTACGGTGTTGCCAACGTCTAAGCATCTAATATATTCGAAAATCTCTGATAGACGATAGAGGTCGCACAAGCACATTTGCTTTTGCGAGTTACGATTTTCAATTTCAAATAGCGCAAAATATCCTCTCTTAAAAAAATGATGGCCGGAAGTAGTGGCTCATTTAAAGACTCGATGTGATTGGTTATTTGAAAAAAGTGCGAGTATTTGAATTTTTTAGATTGAACATGTGCTAGATTTGAATTTTAACACTTAAATATTTATACAACTAATAAATAATTAAAATAGAATAAAAACATTTGATTTATTGATTGAAAAATGTATCTAATTATCATTGAAACTAATTAAAATTAAATCATAGGGAAAAACAGTGCACATAACCCCAAAAATAAATTAGTACGCACGAAGCGCGTTTGAATTTTGCTAGTAAATTAAAAATTTTTATTTGGCATAAGTCTATCGAATATCGGAAGCCGATATCTTAAGTATGATATCGATATTCCGATATTATCGGTGACAAAAATATCGGTTACAATTATCGATATATCGCAAGGGAAATGTCGATATTTATAAATATCGATAAATATCGCCCATCCCTAACGAGAAGGGTTCACCGAAGAGATTGAAAGTGTGAGGGGAGGGGAAGAAGGTTCGAGGAAAGTTGGGGTTGAAGCAGGAGGGTGGACAGATGGAGGGGATCAGATCTCTTTGTTTTTGGATATTTGTGGAGTTGTTACGGGCATCAGCGGGACCGTGTTGGCGGTGCTTGAAGCGGCGTACAATTTCCCAGAAGTGTGTCGGGTTAGAAAGAGGAGAGAGAGAAGCACAGATGTCGCGAAAGGATTGTTTTTTTGCGTTTCGGAAGGTGGATCTAGCGTGGTCCTCGGCAGAAACGAGTTCCGCATAGAGGTTAGGGTCATGTCGAAAGTTCCTCAGCGCGAGTTTGCGGGCAGACTCGGCCAAGGAGCAATCTTCGTTCCACCACGGGGGTTCGGGGGGTTTAGGACGGGGGTTGGCAGAAGAGGGAGGACGAGGTTGGGGCGTGAGATCTTGGATGGATTGCAGGATAGCAGAAGTGAGGATCGAATACTTGGCGGTCGGTGCAGCATCGATAGGAAAGTTGTCAGGAGAGAAGTCGGCAAGGGATTGTCTGAAGGACAACCAGCCTTCAGGGGGAACGCGGCGATAGTTAGGACGGTGGGAACGGAAAGAAATGGAGGGGGTTGGAATCCCTAAGAAAATAGAAATGGGGTAGTGGTCGCTGAGGAAGTTATCCTCTAAAACGGACCATGAACAAATAGAATAGAGGTGGGGAGAGACGAAGGCTAAATCAATGCAGGAAGGATTATCTGGATTGCGTGGGTTGATGTAGGTGGGGGATCCTCTGTTAACAACGAGGAGGTTGTTGTCGGTGAAGAGAGTGAAGAGATAGTTACTTAGGTTGCAAGTATGGTTGCTGCCCCAGGCAGTGTTGTGGCAGTTTAAATCGCCTACCAGAAGAATAGATTTGAAGACAGAGATGGAATCGAGGAGGTTATGAAGGTGAAGGTTGTTAACCTTTAGAGGACGGGGATTTGGGTTTACTGTTTTCTCTCACTTTTCTATAGAAATCGAGTTTTTGTGATGTCTCACATCTCAAAACTAACACATGTAAAGGGTCGATCATGGGCATGGCCCGTATAGGGGCCATCCCGTCCTCTAAAGGTTAAAGGGGACATCAGCGTTGGGGGGTCTATAGGAGGAAACTACGAGGAGATCACCTTGAGAAGTAGGAAGAGAGATCGCGATGGATTCTAAATTGTTAGAAGAATTGTAGATGTCAACAGGAGAGAAGGAGATAGAATTGCGAATGCAAATGGCGGAGCCTCCCCCTCTGCCTACAGGTCTGTCATTACGAATAATGACAAATCCCTTGAGAGAGGCGAAGTCGGAAGGGTTAAGCCAAGTTTCGCAGAGAAGAATCAGGTCGTAGTCGTTAGAGAGAGTCAGAAGTTGGGATCTACGCTGCCTAAAGGATCGGCAGTTCCACTGGAGAATACGAAGGTTCTTAGGCGAAGGAGCGGGAGTCATAATTGGATGAGGTGGGAAGATCGCGGATGAGTGAGCATGCGTGGTAAGCTTGAGCAGCTAGGTCGGTACGGCCAGCAGAGGAGACAGCGGGGATGAGAATTTCGAGGATGAGGTTGACGAGGAATCCGATGATGGAGAGAGATTCTGGAGAGCATGGGGAGGAACGTTGAGAGTCAGTAGGAGCGGAGTCGTTGGGGGAGGAACGTGGGGGGAGAGAAGAGGGAGATGGGAATGGGAAGGATTGATTAGGAGGGGGTGAGTGCATGGGTGGGAGAGAGGGTGCTATGCGAAGAGAAGCAGTGTTTTTGGAGAAATGGGGTGGTTGAGAGCTTGTAGGGTATCAGAAGTATCAGAGAAAGAAGTACTTGAAGGAGAAGAACGAGCGTTAGAAGGGGGGGCTGAGAGAGGGGAGAAGGTTTAGGAGTGGATGAGGGCAAAGGAGAGCAATTAGGTCGGGTTTGTTGACGCTGAGACGAGCTGAGAGGAGGTCGAATTTGGCGAGAAATCTGAGCGTAAGAAGTAGAGTGAACGTTAGGGGAGGAAGTAAGAGGAGTAGGTAGAGGTGGTATGGGGAGTGTGTGTCTGTGGGGAGGAAAGGAGCGAGAGTTGTGCTGAGGGGGATAAGCTTGGATGTAGCGAGGAAGGGCATCTGTGATAGAGAGGCCCTCGGTGGCAGCGAAAGAACGAATTCGCTGCTGGAGCTGCCATTCTGGGCATGATTTGTCCATGGGCAAATGATGTTGAGAGCAGTTAACACAGATCGGTTGTGTGGAGGCACATGGGCAGATTTCTTCGTTGGAGTGTGCCTGATGGCCACACTTTTGGCAGACTGATTTGCTTCTGTATTGCATCTTGAGATGTCCGTATCTAAAACAATTGTAACACATCTTAACTGGGCGTACATAAATGTGAACTGGATGCCTTACATAAAACAAATTGATGTGACTAGGTAGTTGTTGGTTGTCGAAAGTGAGGCGTACAGTTTTGGAGGGGACAAGCTTGGAAGAGGAGTCTTAGAGAGTGATCCTTCGATCAAGTCTCTCTGCTTTTGATATAGACAGCGAAGGATCAGTGGAGAGCTCCTCAAGGATAATCTCGGCAGGGATATCAAGAGGAACATCCCTAATGATCGCCTGTCTATTGAGGTGGTGAGAGGGAATGGAAAAACGCAGGTTGTGAGAGGTAAAGGAGGTGTCAGAAATTATTTGGTTGGCGGAAGAGCGGTCTTTCAGGAGAATAGAAATTTTGAGAGAGCCCGAAGCAGAAATAGAAACAATACTACCTCTGTATTTTGCAGCAATCAGTCTGCCAACAGTAGTAGGGTGGAGGTGGCCATGTACGAGATCTGGGTTGATTGGCTCAGCAAAAATGACGTAGGGTCCCTGGTTAGAAGGAGGATAAAGTGTTATTACCTTAGCAGCAGAAGCTGCAGAAGCTGCAGCGGCAGCAGCAGCAGCAGCAGCTTTAGCTTTGGCCTCGGCGTCTGCTGCGATTATTGCTGCAGCAGCAGCATCCGCAGCAGCGGCAGTATCTGCATCAGCGTTGGAGTTGTCATCTGGGGACAAGGATTTGTCTGTTAGTGTAGCATCACTGGGTGTGATGGTATTGGCGGTGGAGGATGAAGCAGGAGATTCATCGGAAGCCTTCTTGGTGATTTTATTTTTGTTTTTGGAAGAGCTTTTGGTACGGGCACTCTTTTTGGGTAGCTGAGGTGAAATCTGACTGTGAGAGTGCTGAAGATTATTTACCATCTCCAGGACGGTGACATTTTTCCTCTTGAGCGAGGGACAGTTGAATTCCATGGAGTTGTCATCCAGATCTGAAAGTAACGCAAAGGAATCAGTGGTGGGCAGTGACTGTTGACTCCCTGATAGTTTGTAAGTAAGGAGGGCCTCAGCAGCAGCCTGCGTGGTCTGATCGTTATCAAAGGTTTGAGGAGTAGGGGAGTTAGGATGGGGTGAATTCTTGGAGGTTTTAGGGCTAGAGGGGAGAGGTGTGAGGGTAGGGTCGTTGGATTGAATGGCGTTAGTCATCGTAGAAGAAGAGACACCGGTTGAGTTCAGAAAAGGAAAGGAATCATGCGAAAAGGGGGGGGAAAGTTGGCAGTTGGGGAGCCCAGAGGCCTCCCGGCGCCAGGTTGAGGTTAGGTTGCGAATACAGATCTAGAAGCGTAGACAGAAATGAGCGAAAAGAGAAATAAAGATATTACACAGGAAGAAGATAGAGAATAGCACACAAAAAGAAGAAAATAGGCACTATAAGGCACAAACATCACTTGAATATTGCAATAAAACGAGAGAGCAGATCGGCACACGTCCGAACAGTTCCCCGCCGAAACGTGCAGTCGTTTATTCCGCCATATTTGTAACGTCACCACGGGCCTGCGCGAACCGGACGAAAATGCGTCTGCCTAATGGACTGTAAGGAACTAGCGTTCCTTGGAATACAAAATGGATGCAAACCGACCTTTAAGCCCTTTTTGCAATGGGAGCAATCGATCGAACCCTTTTACACTACTCATTCATGCGTATTGCTAACATGAGAATAAACCTTATGATTCGTGGAAATGATTGGAAATAATAATAATAGGTTAAAAATTATAACAAATACGGAGATTATTATTAATAATACTACAAATGCTATTAAAAATCTTGGGAATAATTGATGTTCTGATAATCATTTAAATAACAGAAGCAACGCTGTCATAATTTCAGGTTAAGAAACAACCGAATAATAATAATTAACAAATCATGAGCATCACCGTCGCTGATAATTAACTGTTAAAATATAAAGCTTATAATTATTTAAGAATGCGCGGTATTGTATAGCAAACGTTGCGCGACGTGTAATCGGAGGATAATAACGTTGTGCAACGTTGTGTAAATAAACAAATATAATAACTAAAAATAGTTAAGGAGTTGATTAACAACAATCATGTTGACCAACTAAAGATATTAATAACATTAATAACAATGATTTGTCAGTGGCGGCTAGAAATAAACAATAAAACGCAATACGCCTTATTATAATTAATTAACAACAAACTTAAAAACAATCTCTAGATATTCGGATAATTAGCTATTTTGGGGATACTGGCGCGTAATAACAATAACAATTGTTTATAATTAAATAGTTTTCCGGGACAATAGTAATCAAACGTTGCTCAACGTTAATTGAAGGTTAATGATACCATGCAGCTTTATAAGGTTAACGAACTACGGCCAATTCGGGGATAATTAATATCAATTGCAATAAATAAATAAAGGCTCTGTTATAAAAGTTGTCAATGACTAGCAAGAAAGTTAGGAGTTGCGTCATAAAACATAATTGAACATATAATTAATTAATAACATTATGACATTAGGAATGTTAATAGTAAATGCATCAAGGATGTTTAATAATTGCCATATAAGTAAGGATAAACAATTGTTGAGAATCCACGTGATTTGATAACAAATTTAGCAACAAATTCCAATATATTTTTATAGATAACTATTAATTTAAGGCATTGATGAATAATATTGAAAATAATTGCAATTTAATGCAATGTATAGTTAATAATGAAAGCATATAAATCTAACTCGAGAGGTTAATTAAGATTAATTAAAACAATTAAACTGGGTAATTAATAAAGTTACTAGCGATAGTTTATCAGTAAGGACCTTTTATTAATAAATTAATATCATTTTGATTAATAGAGAAGAGGCCGGGGTAAATTAACAAAGTAACAACAAATTGTTGATGATTCAAGTTGCATAAATTGTTGATTAATATTGTTATTAATAATACGTCATTAAACGTAATAACATACATAATAATCTGTTGCAGAGTATTTTAACGGATATTTTATTCCTAGAACCTCTAGGTAGTAAACAATTCCACGAAATTACGTAGTAGGTAACCGACCAAACGAGGGAACCAATGATGCCCTAATCACATAACCGCGTACGATCGCGTACGTCTGCGTACAACCGCGTCCGACGTTAAGGAAGAATCTAGTGATTTTCGCTGTTGCCAACAGCGGCAATGTCAGTGCAATAACTAGTACTTTCGAGGAACAGACCTACGTATACGAAAGTCGGCTACTACACCAACGACAACAGACATAAACAAGCAAGCGTTACTCCGATCTACTGCACTTCGTGTGAGTAGGTCTGTTCCTCAAAAGTACTAGTTATTGCACTGACATTGCCGCTGTTGGCAACAGCGAAAATCACTAGATTCTTCCTTAACGTCGGACGCGGTTGTACGTAGACGTACGCGATCGTACGCGGTTATGTGATTAGGGCAGAGAGAAGCAGAATCTCCAACCACAGAAGGAGGGGGCGGAGCCTCCTTTCAGATTTTGTGGATCCTACAGCCTTTCCACAAGCTATGGATATGTTTCAAGTTCTCGCCACCAGAGGGAGAAGGATCATCCTCAACGGCTTTCAGGTCCGCGCTCACCATATAAAAGGGGGGCCCAGCACACCGACAGGAGTCTCCTTAGAGAAATAATCCAATCTTGTACCTATCAGCACCCACGTATCTTCAAGAATTACGCTGAATATATATAGTTATATCAAGATCAACGCATTTTCAACGATTTTATATCAAGTTTCAACGGTTTTCATCAAGTGTTAACTGTTAACAAGTATTAACAAGTTTCAACAATCTTCAACGAGTTTCAACAAGTTTGAACGAGCTTTAACCAGTTTCAACGAGTTCGGACGAGTTTCGAGAAGTTTCAACGAGTCATCAACCAGTTTCAATTACTTCGACGATCTTTCGACGAGTCAACTGCATTCAACAACAACAAGTTAACAACAACGAAAGGATCAACAACCTCACCAATCAGAGGAGGGAGAGCTGTCCTGCCCAAGGTTTTTGAGGCTGTGATTTTCCTTGGGACTTCAGGGTGAATACCAGGACAACGGGTGATTGAAGTTGGGTCCACGGCCGTCCATATCGAAGGAAGAGCCCCAATCAACACCGAATCCGACGGATAAATCAGATAACATATACATATATATATATATATATATATATTTGCAAATCGTCTCGTCATTAAGTCGATTAAGAAATTCAAGTCATAATAGCGAATTTAAAGATAGATAATTTACAAATAAATTCACTCTCTATATTTAACTCTGTGTTCTAAAGAATAACGAATTAGATACGATTTTAAGAAGTTAAGATTATTAAAATTATTAAGATCAATTAATATAAATTAGACTTTATTTTAAAATATTTCAAATCATAATATCTAAATTCAAGGATAAATAATTTACGATTTAAAGTATAAATCAATTAACTGTTTATAATTAATTCTGTATTTTAAAAGCATAATAAGGTAGATAAGTCTTTAAGAATTTAAGATATAAGATTAGTAAGATTACTTAATATAAATACGTAATAAATTCTCTTTATTAATTTCAATTAAGGATTTTGAATCGCAATAACAAATTCAATTCATTCAATTAACTTTTATATTAATTTTCGTACTTTTTACATAGCATCTAGTAAAAGATAGATAAGATTTTTAAGTTAACCAGTTAATAATTAATAATTTTATGTAATAACTAATACCATCCACGAATGTAACATCAATTATATCTTTGATTAATTTTATTTAAATTTATATTTGTGTATAAGACGATAGCGTAGTCTTTAAATCAAAATTCAAACTATAAAATAACAATTTATGTCACTTAATTTATAATTTGAGAAAGTGTAATAAATTTATTTCTTGTGCTATTTGTACTTTTGTACTTAATTGGACGACGATCCCACTACCTATATAAAACCCTGGGGCCATTCTAGAATTTCATTTGTCACATATTACATTCGCTTGCCGCTCTATATTAAAGACTTTAGTTTATGGCCACTGGGATCGTAACAGGACATACCTTGTTTTCTTATACCATGAATTTATCTATAAACATTGAAAATCCTAGTTACCAAGAGCTCTAGGAATTTTTAGCGTTACAGGATCGATACGAATTGGGAACTCGGCCACTCAGTTTGTGAATGCAAAGCCGCCACCGCGTCGACTGCAGACTGCAGTCTTAGCGAGATGTCATCGTGTTGAGCTGGACGTTTTTTTCTACCATACAGATTGATAGGCATAAATTACAAACATGGACGAGTTCCATATAATGCCGAACAAGGTATGTACTCTTTTTTGACCTGAGAAAAACTATTTGCCAAATGTTGGAATACTTTTTAACTTTACTCGAGCGTTTCACTAACCTTAAAGTACCAAGGCCATTTTTTAAATAAAATATTGCCTTGTCAAGCCATTACGGTTATCTTCTCCGGCAAATTAAATGCTTACCTTGCGGTAAATCATCGTTCAATTTTTGTTCCTTGTCATTACTATTAATTCTGTTTTGCAGAGCGAGGATGAGCTCACACCAGCAGAACGATATAGGTAAAAACTTTTATTTTTGTGTTGACAGTTATTTGATTTTTGTTTCACACTATTGTTGCATTGATATTAATGTTGCAGTTATATTGTAATATCATTATTATGTTTTTTAGGGTTGAGCACATAAAGCTGCATGAGCAACATCGAGGGCATGAATCCATGCATGCTGAGATGATGATCATTCTCATACTTACAGTTATCGTCAGTGAAGTCGTTCTTATCACATGGAAACAAAGGCATTATAAGTCTTATCAGGTATGTCCTAATAGTAAATGTACCTGAAATATTTAATTTATCTTTACAACTATTAGATAAAATATTTTAAAGTTTATGGGAAACATAAAATATAATTAAACTTTGATTTATTTTATTATTATTAGAATCATTTGAACTTGCAATTAAAAGATTCATTATGGATAATGTATAAGAAAAAATGCATTAAGTTTACAAAGAATGAAAAGGAATCAAAAATATTTTCAGTTTTAGTTATTCCTAATGATGTGTATTATTGTGTATAATATGAAAGGTGTTATGGACAAAAATTTTAGAAGTTTTTTATTTTATAGCAACCTAAAGTATGGCAAATTTCATAAGTCATACGTGACTCATGCCGTACTGAACTTGTTAAACTTTATTGTAAAAGTTATAATATTCTTTTTTAAATCTTAAATATATGTTTACAATTACGTTTAACCAAATAATTGTACTTATTACATTAACTTTTTTTCAATTTTAAAAATACTCTATGTAAATTTCAAAATTGGATAACAAAAATATGTGACTATTCAAATTCATTATTCAATAGTTTTTTATTGATAAAAAGTTTATGAATATTCTATTTTGTGCAGATTTAAAATATAGTATATTTTTTACAGCTTGTAACATTAATAGGAATGTGGATAATTCCATTGGGTATGTGTGTTAGAAATTTGTGGTGGAGATTTGTATTTTACTGGTTAGTATTTTCATGTATAACGGGACTGATTGTAAGAAAGACTGTTCAAAGACCAATGTTGGGCACAACACCAAGGTTTGTTAAATTTCAAAATATAATCTCAAGTAGAATCTTAGAATAACAATTGCTCTAAATAATTTACTTATACGTCTACGATTTTTGTTACAGATTAGTTTATAAATGGTTTTATTTCATTTACAAGCTCAGTTATGGTTTGGGAATTGTAGGCTATCTCATTATGCTAGCAACATTTTTCGGCTTGAATCTTGTTTTTGATGCCAAGCCCCAGACATGGATGGATTGTGGGTTATTGTTTATATTTTATGGTTTATATTTTGGAGTCCTAGGTAGAGATCTT
Source organism: Torymus aiolomorphi (assembly GCA_036365515.1). Lineage (NCBI taxonomy): Eukaryota > Metazoa > Arthropoda > Insecta > Hymenoptera > Torymidae > Torymus > Torymus aiolomorphi. Next base: position 70,773,291 of record CM070874.1, on the reverse strand, counting down.
GCAGAAATATGTTCTGACAAAATGGCTGCCCATATAGGGGTAAGACAAGTTTTACTCTCTAGTATAATTTCCTTGTAAAAATTTCAAATAATAATTTTAGTCTTAAACAAATTCTGAAAGGAATTATATTTTATAAGAAATCATTAAATTTATTTTGGAAATATTTAAGTTTCAAAATCATAATAATACAACCAATTTGAGACATTTTTATATTGATGAAATAGCAAAATAGGGAATGTATTCATTTATACTACTTCAAAAGTAAAAATGTATCCTTCAATTTTCAGTATTACAATGCTGGAAGTATGCCAACTAGAGCATTGGATCCTAATGTATGTGCAGTATGTGGAAATAAATTACTAGTGTCAGAGCATGAAGAGGGTGTTCTTGAAAATACATACAAACTTAGTTGCAATCACGTTTTTCATGAATTTTGTATAAGAGGATGGTGCATTGTTGGCAAAAAACAAATTTGTCCATATTGTAAGGAGAAAGTCGACTTGAAGAAGATGTTTCATAATCCGTATCCTTTTCTTGTGCATAAAAATGCAATTTTCAATCATATTTTAATATTTTTTGTACAAATTTCATGAAATATTAATTAAAATGATATTAAATATCCTTAACTATTATTAAAGATGGGAGAAGCCTCATGTTTTATATGGGCAACTTCTCGACTGGTTACGATGGCTGGTTGCTTGGCAACCAGTTATATTGTTCCTAGTTCAGGGCATCAATTGGAGCCTAGGACTTGAGTAAGTAAAAGCTGTAGTGACTTAAATTGAGTCGTAAAGGGAGCTTTTATAGTAAAAAAATCATTGTTCAAAAGTTTTTCAATCAGTGAGCTTTTTCATACATTAAAATAAACATTTTAATGTAAAAATTAAAATGTGAAATTGTAAAATTCATCAACAAAGGAAATCTTTATATTTCTTTAATTATATTGGTAATAACAATTTCATTAGTTTTGTCCAAATTATGATTATAGATTATAAAATGGTCTACATTCTTTATTAAACATTTTTATAGTAATATGCAAAAACTGAATTTTGTGATATTTTAATTATCTCTATGTATGTTTTATACACTGTCATTAAACGATTTCAAGTTATACAATAATATAAACAGATTTTTTATGACATTCCTATACAAAGGAGTTTTTCATATATAGATTAATTAATATGTAGAGATAATATAGATTTTATTAACCCTTAAATGCCATTACAACAATTTTATACATTTATATTCATGCATGTTATTTCATATAATAAAGTAATATAATATAGTTTCGGTATAAACTTTTATTTAAGAGGATGTTAGATCAGATTATAGATTCATTCATCTTATTTCTTGTTATTCTCAGTTGATAATTTATATTTATTAATAATTTGTCACAAACATATATTTGACTGAATTAGAATTAATTTACTGTTGTACATTTATTGACTTGTTATCAAAATAGTATATTACTTAATTTGTCTGAAAATGTACTGTAAAGAAATATCTATTAATAGTATAAATAGTACATTGTGCAACAAGGGAAGAAAATGGGCTATTTCAAGCGAGGGGGAGGTGTTCAGCACGAGTCGGAGCTGAGGGCACGAGAGACAGAGACGAGTGTTGAAAACACCTCACCCGAGTCTGAAATAGCTTTTCTTCCCGTGTTACGCACCGTATTTTTTTTTTACGAGAGCATGATCAAGCCTTTTTTATGCATGGTAGTTGAGTAAGGTAATTGGGCATTTCGAGTCGTGCACAAAACAGTTAATAAATACTATCCACCACAACGCCGGGGAAAAATAATATTATCTTTCGCTTTTTCGAAGCAGGTTCGAAATGCGCGATTTTCTACTCAAATTATAGGCATGGAAAAAGGCTCATTTCATGGCCGTATTGAAAAAATATTTTACAATCTCACAGTTTCAAAATAAATATTAATATTTAACATTTCAATCAAAAACATTTTAAAGCAATAAATTAAAACTCTTTTGCATATTTAAAACAAGAAATGAATTATTGATACTTTATCAAAGATTGTCTAGTAATTTCAATTCATTATATTTATAATAACAATTGACTTTAACATATGAATTTTAAAAGGGAAAGAAACATTTCTAGTCTTCTTTAATATTGATTCTAACTCAAAACTAATTAAATTTTGAAATATGCTAAATATTTAACATTTATTCTCTTCCATTAGACTATTTTTTATTTACTAATCTATTAAGAATGCATACAGAAAATTTGTTCAACGTAAATAAGCACTTAAGGGTTAAACATCTATAATAAAAGCAGAATCAATTTTAATAAGGAATAAAGTTTTCACTGCTTTTGTATTAATCTTTAGTGTTGTAATCATGCAAAGTAAAAATTAATAATACAATCGATTATAATTGAAAATGTTAGAGAGTTTAGAATTTATAATTAAAAATTCTTGCAATCAATTTTAAGTGCTAGTCTTAAAATCTTTATACTGATTAGGAGACATCAATTGTAAACTGTGAATACAGACAATCTGCCACGATAACAAACATCCAAGTGAAAATCAATCATAACTTTGTAACTCACGATTCAAGTAGTTTAACTTCAAATCTCTATCATTTTCGAACATTTGAAACGGTAACGAAAAGCTCGATCATGTAAAAATGTGAAGGACATTTACAAGCATTTCAATGAAACGATAGTTGCTGCAAATAACAAATCAATACTTAATTTGTAATAAGAAAAAACTTTGTCTCGTTGAAACGCTTACTTTTGCACTATATTTAATGATCTGTAAAAAAAAACTGCGTGAATTTTTTCTAATCGACGAGTATATTATTTTTCACGTTCCAATGTATGTTATGAATTTTTGTGTGTGTGCGTGCGGTTGTGCTTGTATATATAATGGGAAGAAAAGAGTAATATGCAAGAATGTAATGAAGAATTTGTACGAAATGAATAATAACGATAAACCAATAGTAGATTACGCAATTCGAGTGAATTTTTTTTGTAAATAAATAAATAAATTAATAGGCCATTGAATGATAAGTACATTGTTGAAGCGTTATGATTGTTGAATGGCTGAAAAACTTGTTTGTTAACATGGCATCGATCGACAACAAATGTCAGAAGTCTCTTACAAAACTTTCTTGTAAATTACGAATAAAAATGAATGTTATTTACGAATATAAATTGCATTATGAATGCTTTAAAATCCCTAACTATTCATTATAAAAAATATCAAACTTACCTTGGTAATGAAGAAAGTGATTGGTATTTGAAATTTTGACAACAAAATTTCATAAAAATCAACAAATTTAAAAGAAACTAATACAAACATAAAAGAAATACGTGTATAAAAAATTTGTTCTTGAATAAATTATTGAGGGTACATGTTATTTTTTTATATTTTAATTTTTTACTGGAAAAAGATATTTGTTAAAAAAAAATTCCTACAAAAAAATTTTTGTTACATTTCAATAAGTAAATTTTAAATATAGTTTACTTAATAACAATTTTCATAAAAAACGAACTATCTAAAATTTTGTCAAAAATTTGTATACTTCTATTTTGTCAGTTTTTAAAGCATCTTAGTATAAGATATAGGTGGTAAAAAATTAATTTTAAGTCTATGAAAGAGTGTCTCCCCAATTTTTAAAAAAATAATTTTTAGTGGCATTCAAAAATAAAAATAATAAATTGGGAATATGAATAAAAACAAACAAAAATAAAAAAAAATAGCCCTCGAAATATTAATATTATCTGCATGAACTAAGAAAAAAGTATTCTAACAATTTTAATTTGTTAGTAAGAAATATTTTTAAAAGCAGCCTAAGATTTTTTGAAAATAAAAGTTTTTTCATCGTTGTTACAGAATAAAGGACTCGAGAATGCACAGAGACCTGCATACAAGTAGTGAAAAGGCTGTAATAGCGTAGAATCTAACGAGTCATTTTCAAAAAATAATCTCTAAAACCAAAAAGTTATTTTTTGACATAGAAGTTCGACGAAGATCTGCAAGACTTTATATGACAAAGTTATAAGGTTATATAAACGTTTTTTAAATAATGTTCAAGATGTGAGAAATCAACAAACAAACAAAAAATGACAAAGCATAAAATATCGATAATTGGTAATCATCAGTGTGATCATAGAATAACTATAACGCACTTGATTTTTTTTTCTTTATTTTTTATAATCAATTTATTGATTGATTCTTCATTAATTATAATGCGTCTTTCATGTTTTTTGTCAATTTATTTATTCGTTATTATAGTAAAAACAACTTTCATCACAGGTGCACAATCACCTCCGCATCTGTAGGCGTAATTGCATTCCAGAACGTCGAAGCTTCAGCGAATCATTGTCACACTACTTTATTGTGCACGTCATTACTTTTGAAGAATCTCGCAGATTCGCGGTCGCTTCGACGGTCAGGAATTATTCAAAATAAGTACATCTTCTTTGTATGGGGGAGGTGGTTTATAACACATGCAGCAGGATTGCATGAGGACTTTTCAGACGGTTCACGATGACGGGATTAAACTCACTTTTCGCCAATTCCTATTTATATACGTATTATTATAATTTACTACACAGTATTAACATCTATTAATTACAATGCCCAAAAATAACGTTGAATTTATCTTTCAGTCATGAACAGTTTTAAGAGATGAAAGTGTCTTGTTGTGCATACAAAATATAAAAAGTGAAAATAAAATTAAGTAAAATAAATAATTTAAAATAATGATTTGAAAGGTGCAGAATGTTTTTGTTAAGATAAAATGAAAGTAAATATTGTAATGAAAAGAGATATCGACATCTTAAAACTGTTAAATTTTTGTCATATAGTTTATGCATAAGTTTGTTATCCATATGCCTGATCGGCGAAAAGTGGGTCAAATCAGGACAGGTATAGGGCAGACATTCACAAACACAGGGAACTTTTATAGATATATTTATTGATTACTTAGCGTGTAAGAGTATAGAATATATGTATACCTTACTTGTTAAATATTACATGGTAATATATATGTATATATTCATATATTCATATTTATACCGACGCATAGTCATTAAAATAAACCTGTCGTGTGTTTTACACGTGTTTTTTTCTTGTGTGTTCCTTTTACTGTGTAATCTCTGTGTGGGAACGCAGTGGAATCATTCACTTCTCTTTTTTCTCTTTATTATTTACAAATTCATGACGATATCGTTTATAATTATATTTACAAATCTCACGAGTGATTCTCAGTTTTATTTTATTTTTGTTCATTTCTCTTATTGATGATTCCTGCGTGTGTGATTCTTTGTGTTCTATTTTTTATTAAATTAAACGAAAATACGCTACGGAACGAGCATCGAGTATCTCTTTATTTACTCCTTTTATAAATTAAACCTTTTTGTTCTTCCTCTACAGTGTCTCAAGTATAAAAAACTTCGCAGCGCGCGAGTACACACATATGACTTACAAAATGCAGAAGAAAGTTCAAAAGTTTTATTATCACCCTCGCGCGACACTCGTGTCCGTCTACGTGTGTGTATGTGAGAGTGTGTGGTCGGCAACGTCGCGCTCGCGTTAACGGAATTAAAATATAAATTCAATTCTACATTTAATTATGTACAAAATTGTTCGATCCTTCTCGGTCGTAGTTTTAAAGAATATAAATCGCTGCGAATGTACCGCTAACACAACTGCATGTAGATATATATATATATATATATATATATATATATATATTAATTTCTATATATTCCTTCGCTCTTGCATACGCACCCACGTATAATTTCTCTCGTTCGCTCGCTCATTCTCGCATTCTTGTTCTACTCTCGATTTTTCACACGCACACGCAAACGACTTTCGGTTTCGCGCACTTAATAACCGCTTACTTTATTTCGCACGTAGTTTTTTTCGAGATACTAATTAATTATACGATAGTTACAAAGTATTGCTTTTTCGTAGTCGCGTTGTACAGCGGCGGAGCTTTTGAGTTCCGCCCGCGCGTATCTTTTGCGATTGAAAGATATAGAGGGAGGAACTCGAAATTGCCGCCCCCTCAAACGGCGCGAAATCAAGGAAAATTCGAACGAGCTTCAAACGACACGAAACCTTCGCTACTATATACTCAAGGTGATGCGAGAACTTGACTTGCGACAATGTAACAAATAAGAGGAAAAGAAAACATTTCATAAATAATATTGTATAACAAAAAAAATAGATACAAACAAATAATAAGCAGATTTGATTTATTTTTCGTATAAATAAGAAAACAAATTAAAGAAAGTTCTCATCACAAACAATAAATTCAAGTTCTCGATTTTCGTAACCACATCGAGTACTAAACAATGTATTCAGCGATAAGCATTTTTCTTTCTTTAAATATACGTTTATTTTTTTTCTTCGAGTATAAGACTAATTTCATCTGTGTGTTTCACTTTTTTATTTTATTATTTTACTGTTTCTTTTTCTCTCTCCCTTATTTTTGGCGCGAAGCCGCAGTTTCAGCTTGCTTGCGCGCCTCCGGCCAGTAGATTGCACGGATTATTTTATATTTTTTCTCAATATATAAGTTCTTAGAGCGGCGGATGACTACTTCCGAACGAAAGAGGAGTTTTTATCGTATAGCGGAATAACTTCCATCTACTGGCGGAGAAAAGAAATAGCGTACAGATAGTCGACTTTTCGCCGATAAATAAAAGAAAAAAAAAAGAAAAAAAAATAAAAAAGAAAAAAATAAACGCAATCGTATGTACAAAATTTGATAAAAGGAAAAACGAAAATTCATTGTCATTTCAATGTAAAAAATTAATTTTATTAAGTTTTTTTATTTAAATTATACGTAATTTAACGATTACGTATGAAAACTTCAAAAGCAATGTACAATATTCTTAAAGAATAAAATAAATACAAAAATTAATAATAATAATATTATAATAATATAATTCATCGAACTAATTCAAAGAAAAACAAAAACTGGAATGCTCGAACAAAACGGAGAGCAGCGAAAAGTGCGAGGATTCGAAATTTTCGCGCACAAGAACGACACAACAGCTATACACATGGTAATTTTTTTTTCTTCATCGAGGGGGATATGTACAGCGATTACAATGTTTCCGATTGCAACGAACTTGGCTCTTTCACTATATCGCGCCTCTCTCTACCCTCTTCCCACCGTCGTTCCGTCTATGTAAATAGTTTTGTTTAAACGTACGCTGCAGTTATGATTATGTATCATTAGCTCATTGTACACCTACGTGGAACACAACGTGGTGGAGCGACGTGGCTCGCACGTTGGCTCGCGTTATTTTTTTTTCTTTATTATTTATTATTATTAATTATTCTTTCACTTTCTATGGGTTTTTCCTTCGGTTTCGCGACGATCGCACGAATCACTAAAGTTTATACTCTCTATAAACATCGACGTTTTTCCGTTTATTTTAATTTTACGTGCTTCCTTCTAGCTTCGTTTCTCGCGCGCGCTAGTTTTGCTTAAGACGTTACGGTTTTTTTTTCATTTATTTTTGTTTCGGGGTACCGGGACACGAGGAAAACGGACTCGTTACTGTCGAATTCAATGTGGCTCCCAGTTCAACGATTGCTTATTACGTGTAAAAAGTATATCTCTCTAAACGTGGTATCTTTTTCTTCTCTAAAATTTATATTGAGTATTTAAAAGATTATTCGATGAGATATAAAAAAGAAGATAAAATTGCTGTTATTTAGAAAAACGTAGTTTTTTTATGTTCGAAATGGAGCATCATTGTTTCGCGTGAAACGAGTCCACGCAGACAGACACACGAGGACGTTTATCGACGATTCAAAAAATAATTTTCGTATTTTCGCTATCTTTATTTTTTTCTCATCTTTTAGTAGAAAGATAGGCTGGGGAATTTTTCATACGATCATAGGTTTATAATAATAATATTCTTTATATCATTATTATTTAATATAATTATTACTCGTTACGCGTCTTTCTTTTACTTAAATGTTAAGTTTATTATTTCCCCTTTGGACATTGTTTTCTCTCAATTAAACATCTGTTTCCTAACAAACATTCATTTCGCTCTCCGTTTTATCGACTCTAATAGCTTTTCGTTTCCCCATTTTTTTTTCATCGTCAAATTGTTCAAATGACTTTCTTAAAGTTCCCTTATCGCTTATTATATTGAGCATTATTAATACTATTTACAAATTACTCTCTTTTTCATCGCGATTCTCGAATTTTCCTTGCGCTTTCACTTTTATTTATTACCTACACGGTAAATGCATATTTTTTCTCTATGAATATATATATATTAGCAGCGTCGACCTTTCGCCCACGTTTATCTTTTATAACAAAAGACTTGAAGATCAAAGAGGACGAGAAGAAGAAGAAGAAATGCAACAAAAGTGAGGGTGAAAAGTCGACGCGACCCCTTTTCGAGTCGGTGTTTGTTTTATTTTTGTGTTTATCCTGCGATTTCACGTTACCCACGCGTCTTTGTGTATTTGTGTTTTACATATAAAAAAGCGTTGATCGACAGTTTCACTCGAGTCTTATCGTTATAAATTATTTCATACAGTAAATATCTACATGTACAATATTAATTGATTAGCCGTATTTACAAAGTCGCCTTAAATAACGCCTCCCCACAATATCTTAAATTATAAATCGCTTCACTACGAGTTTCTCTCCACGCTTTTCCTCATTTTTCTTTCCTTATTCATCTCCCAATCGCGCACCGTCGTTTCTTGTTTTAAAAATATCTGCTCTCTGCCTTACTTTGACTCTCTGTCCCGTCTCGAGACCCTTTGTTCTTGTCCAGAGAAAAACGACCAGCCACCCATCTTCGCTTCAAATGGACGTATATTCCCTCTTTCTCGCTCTCGCTTATCTCTCTCGCGCGCGTATGTCTGTTTTATTTATTTTGTGTGTCTTAGACCCTGTTATCATTTTGCGAAAAAGAAAAGTGTTAGGCCACTGTACGTCTCGCTTCAACGCGTGTATATGTATTCTCTCTTTCGTTTCGGACTTAATAAGGACAACGAACAAAGTGCGATAAAGAAACGGTCCAAATTGGCAATTAGCACGTATTTTTCATCCCATCTTACAATCGAATATAAAAGAAAAACAAGTTATTTTTTTCGTCAACAATTTTCTTCCGCCTTCGTCATATATCATCCACCAATCGACTAGCTTTAATTTCTCGCGTGCGTTACGATCCCTTTCGGTTCATCCGTCTCTCCCTCGCCACCGTATCACTTTCAAATCATAAAAATGGCACCAATTTTTTTTAAAAAGAAAAACGCGACAGCGATCCGAAGAGCGACGTATCACATAAAATGTCCGTGAGCATATGACTCATTATCGTCGCACCTCGAACCCCCTTTCTCTTTAAAATCCAAAGAAACAAAAAACAAAAAACCGAAACCTAAAAAGGAACGCACCGACGCACTACGAAAATACATCATCATCCTCATCATCATCATCATCGCTCGTCACTCGCAGACTCGCCGTCATCAGCATCACTCTCATTCCCCTCCTCCTAGAACTCGTCATAATCCTCCTCTAGTCACGAGTCGTGCCTGTAGCCACGTCCCTTGCGTCCGGCGTTACCGCTCTTCCGTCGCTTTCGCTTGGTGTCGCGATTGAACATGACATTGCCAGGATCGTCGGCCAGTTGGGGATAGCGATGTACGCTGTGTATGTCGACGCCCTCGTAGCCTTCGACGATACCACGGCTGATGAGCTCATCCTTCTCCTCTTTGGTCCAGTCTCCGCGGCCCTGGAAGCCCGTGGCTACGAGCTGCTTCTCAATCTCCCAGGCACGCTCCACTGCACGCTTGTGTGCGTGTTTCAGGATGCGATGGCGCTCCTGTTCCGGATCGGCGCCGTATCGGATCACCACGGCCGCGTCGGCGGAATGGAGTCGGAGCTCCTTGTACGTGCCACTATTGTGTTCCGTGGTCTCGTGCGTCGAGACGTTGAACATGCTGCCGAGGCGGCGCAGCTCTTCCATGTCATCACGGATCTTAAGCGCGTTATCCTTGACGAAGTAGAATACGTCCTGGTCGTGCACGCTGAAGTGCAACGGCAGGAAGTACGAATTATTGACCACGGACGTTATCACGTCTTGCACGACGCTGTTCACACCGTCGACTACGCTGACCAACGCTCGTCCACTGATTCTGCTCACCAGGATACCCTCGCCGAACACAGCTCGCCTGTGCGCTACTCTGGGTAATAGATTCCTCGTCTTGGGTTCGAGTTTCAGTAGTGGTTTGGGTACAAATCCGAGGTCGGAGAACTTCTCGTGCACTCGGTTGACAATGCACTGCAGTCCACTCATGACTCCGAAATCGGGCGTCAGCTGGGGCGAGGTGATAGTGGCTGTTGGCTGGTATACCATCTGCTTGGTGTATTCTGAACCGAGCATAGCGTTAATGTCATAACCATAAAGTTTCAGCCACGACGGCAGGTCCGTCATGTACTCAACATTCTGCTTGAGATTGATCGGGTCGTTGTTGCGGAACCGATAGATGAAGATATCAGTTGGTGTCGTTAGCTCGTTGGCCATTTGCTCCCAGGCAGGAGTCATCCACTGTCCGACAGTCGGATCGTACAGCCTCTTGTTCAGGTAGATGAGCTTGGTGTTCGGGTCGAATAGACCACCATGGAAGTCGATCGGCAGGTAGAAATCAGGATTCGTGTCCTTGATGATCTTACCGAACGGCGTCCTCCTCATCTCCTTGTACAAATTGCCATTCGTATCGAAAAGCGCTAATGGCGAGCCATTCTGATCGGTAGCGACATAGAACCTCTGCTCGGACGTCTCCACAGCCATGAGGAAATCTCTCGAATCGTACAAGAACCTAAACGTCCTCTGGGTCTTCGGGAAGTGCAGATGCGTAATTAAATCCGGAGTCTTCGGGTTAGCGTAGAAGAACTGGGTAACGTTATCCCTATCGTCGTTCCACGCGACTAGTCTACCCCTGTCATCGTAGTAATACCAAATCTGGAACTGTTTATGCTCGGCCGCGTGAATCAGCTGACCGCGCGAGTTGTACCGGTACTTGTGCTCGCCGCGTATGACAACGAAGCCGCGCTGATCGTACGAGTTGAACTCGACGTCGCCGTACTGGACGACGCGATCGCCGCTGTCGTAGCCCAGACTGATCTTCTCGCTCCGCTCGGTGACGCCGATTACGTTGCCGTTCTCGTCGTACGCGTACTGCCAGGAGATATCCGTGTCGGCGACCTCGAGTACGTGGCCGTCGGCGTTATACGTGATCTTGTCCATTCGCGTCCATTCTTTCTTCTCCACCGAGTCTTTACCTGTTGAAGATTAATCAAAATTAATATATTTGCTTTTTTAAGTTATATTTTAATATGAAAGGGAAAGGTAAGGTTTTATAAATTGTATTTTATTAGATGTAATTATATTAGTATTTACAGTTTTTTCTGTGAAATTATTGTTAGTAAGAAAGGCTGATATAAATATATTTATAGATAAATATGTAAAGAAGCTAATATAAAAACAATTCTTACCAATCATGAGCTTGCGCATCTTGATCCTATTCCTATTATCATACTCCAGCTCCATTCTGAAGACATCCAACGACCTGATATTCATCAGGATCGTCTTCACTCTACCATGATCATCATAATCCGTGACGGTGAAGAACTGTTTGCTCGAGTCCTGCATGACTGAACGGTTGAATAGGTTCCTGTATATTCTCAGGTCGTTGACACCCTCCAGCACACCGAGATTCTGGTCGTACTTGAGACGAATAGGCTGGAGCTGTTTGCCGCTAACGTCGACGTCGATGCCGGATATGCGGGCATTACCGTCGTATTGGTAGCGGAAGTGGGCGTTGTCGAGGCCGCTCTTGCTGCCGTACTTGATCTTCTCATCCTTGACGATACCTGCGTGGTACTTGTACTCGACACGCATCTCGAAGTTCGGCTCGTTAATGTCAATGCTGCGCACCAGAGCCGTGGTCTCCTGGTACGTGTAGTGCGTTGACGATTGACCTGTAAAATTATTGTCTCGTTTAGCATTTTATTCCTAAGGAAATAAGTAGAAATGTTTCTATACTTTTAAGAAAGAATGGAACTCACCAGCTAGTACGGTCTCGAGTTTGCCGTTATGATCGTACACGTAGGCGACCTTTCCGCTCTGATGGGGATAGACCTTGGCAAGGATCTGTCCGTCGTCGTTATACAGGATCTCGTAGGGATGTCTGTTCATGGGCGAGTTGTATTGGTACTTGTAGAATCCAAGTGACGTCTGTAGCGAGAAGGCATGGATGTGTCCTCGCGGCGTGGTGAGCGATTGCAGAGCGCCAGCTTCATCGTACTGCAGCAGGTAGTCGCTGCCTCTCGGCGTGGTGACCTTCAAGGGTAGACTGCTGAACATGTCCTTGAACGCGTAGACCATGGAGGTACCATCGCTGTACTTGATCTCGTATAACCTGCCAGCTTGGTCAAAACCATAGGTCTCGCTGATGTCACCCCAGGTCCAGCTGACGAGCCGGCTGAACCGGTCGTACTCGAGCTCGACGCCAGCGAAGATACCGTCGCGTGGTCCCCATTTGATCGGACGCGCCGTCTTGTCGTAGGTAACGTTGAGGAGCTCGACGCGGTCGTCCTTGAATACGGCCACGGTGTTGGACTCGCGGTCGTACTCAAGGGACAGCAATACGTCGCCGTTGACGCGCAGCTTGCGACCGACCTGGGCGATGGCCTTGGACCGGTTCTTGTTCGCTTGCACCTTGCGGAGGAAGTAGCGCCACTCGAAGCGGTTCGCTAAGTCTCCAGCGATCTCTGTGCGTTGCTTGGCTGGCACAGGGTAGCTTTCGCCCAGGAGAGGCTCGATTTCAGCGAGAATGGAGTACGGCATCGTGTCGGTGCTGACGGTGTGCGACCATGGTGTCATTCTACCCACGCTGCCGTCGGGTAGTACAGTCGTTCTCTGCTCTGCTTCTCCAACTTTGGTGACTACGGAAGAGCCCTTGATGAGCATCGACACTGGCTTCCTGCTGTTCTGGCCAACCTTGACAGTTGCACCCTTGAGGCTCAAGTCGAAGGTCAAACTGATAACTTTACCCGTAGGAGTGACAGCACTTGTAAGTCTGCCAAACTCGTCGTAGTTGTACACGTAGCTTCTGCCAGTGGAATCCAACTTGGTCTTCAGTAGACCGGTTGGTTCGTGGTACTCGAACGTGACGTTGTAATTGTCAGGCGTGCTGAGCTCGTGTAGCAGCTTCATGCGCGACATTCTCAGCCTGCACTTCTGACCTTTAGTATTCTCGATCGAGTTCACCTGCGCGCTGTAGTCACGTAGCAGGAATACCTTGTTACCCGCGGCGTCGGTGACAGTACTCAGCTTGCCGTTGCTCGTGTTCACATTGTAGGCGAACGAGTAGATGATCTCGCCGGTGAGGATGTTCTTGGTGGCGATGTGCTGGCCGAACCTGTTGAACACGTAGATCTCTTGCGTGTCTGGCGAGTAGATCTCGTACTCGCGGGCGCCACTCGCGTCAGGGATGCTTGCCATTACTGAGCGGATCCTATAGTTTGCCTGATCGCCGATGTGAACGACGCCGTCAGGGCTGACCGCCACAGCAGAGATGGTGTTGAATTTAGATGTTGAGGCCAGGTAGTGATCGGCTTCGAAGCAGTCGCAGCCGCGCTCAAGGCAATTGCACTTGGATTCAGCACCGGCGTAAGCAGATATCTTTCCGTCAGTGCCGATAATGCGAATGCGGTTGATCCTCTGCGAGTCGCTTTCGGCAATGTACAAATCACCCGAGGGTCCGAACGCAATGCTCTGGGGCATGACAAGGGTGGCGTGGGTAGCAAGCTCTGTGTCGAAGGTCAACGAGGGTGAGGCGCAGTGCAGCGGCCTTCCAGCTACGACTTTCACGCGACCGTCTGAAGCTAGTTGCAGTACCATGTGGTCGTCGATCATGTGAAGCGAGTTATCCAGAGGATTGATAGAAAGTTCGGTCGGCCAGCGGAGATGCACTTCCTCTACGTTCAGCGTGCCCTCGCAAGGGATTGGCTTCCAGTGCGACTTGTGCATGTGGTTACCAATGATCGTCGTGATGATGCCGTCCCGGTCGACCATACGGATGTTCGTACCGTCAGCGAAGTACAGCACGTTATCGGCAGAAATGGCCACTCCCTTGGGGTAGGCGAGTTTCGCGTCGCGGGCTAAAGCGTTATCACCGCAATGGGCCTCGTCACCAGGCAGACAGCGCTCACCGGAGCCGACAACTGTCTCCCAGTTGTGCTCTGGGTCTGAGTAGTCAGTCGTGTTGCGCACGCGGATGATCTGGTGGGATTCCGGATCGCTGATGTAGAGTGAGCCATCGAGCGGGCTCAAAGCGATGTGGTAGCGGTAGGAGACTCGGGTCGCGCTATAAATAGTAATACCATTCATTTAATAAAATTCGTGATTATAAATATATACCAAACTGTGAAAATAGATTAATACTACTCACTTCAATCGTACGATAGTCCTCACGGTACCATCAACCAGAATCTTCCTGACCAGATTGAAATCGCCCACGAAGATGGAACCATCGGGAGAGGTTGCCAGGGCTACAGGCGCCAACAGCCTCTGCTTCGAGGCTTGTCCATCGCAGTCGAAGCAGTCGAGCGGCCGCTGGTGTCCGTCACCCATGGTCGTCAATATGACACGCGGTTTATGCTTCAGATAGATATTGGAGCCGTCGCCCTTCTGCAGAATGCCCTCGTGAAAGTTGTAGCGGTGGTGGATGTCCAAGTTCCAGCCACCAACCTCAGAGATTGACATATCGTGACCGCTGAGCTTTGTCGTTTGGACGTCCCAGATGATGTCCTTGCAGTCGCTGTACTCGTAGCCAACCTTCACCATGGCCGTCGTGACGCCGTAGACGCGTTGGCGGTAGACGTTCAGACGGTTCCAGGCGTATGTAAACTATAACAGAACATTACCATTAATTTCATTCTCTTTATATTTTTTCTCGATTTGAGTACATTTATAAAACTAATTATTTACCTTAATGACAGGGTCAGCCTCGAAAATCTTCTCAAACAGGATACCTTCGATGGTAATCCTCAGATGAATAAGATTCAGAGTCGGCGGAATGGCCTCAGGCGTCAGCTGCAGCTGAATCGTCGACAGGTAACCAGCTGCCCTCGAGCTGTGGTAGACGAGGTTGAGTCCAGTGCCCGGAATCTGAAGGCTCTCCTGGACGACCTGAGACTCTGCGAGGATGGCGCTCTTGTCGGGACAGGCGCCTTGGAAGCCGTGCTTCCAGGTGGCCAGTACCACGGGCTTCATCAGGTCGTAGTCGTGGGCGGCGCACGAATGGATCACGTGCACCGGTGGCTTATCGTCAGCTGTGCTCATCACGATCTTGTTGATTATTACCACCTGGGGTAAAGAAAGTATCGTTTCCATTTTATTGGTGATTTTTAGTGACTTCCAAGTCATTATTTTATAAAAGCCTTATCAATTTTTTTTGTGAACATTATATCTAATATGAGAATACCTAATCATGTAATACTATTTCATTATAACATTTGAATAAAATAAATCTTGTCATACAATTTTTTCAATTTTAATGTTTCAATAATCAAAGAAAAGTTATTTGGGCTTTATTGTATAGGCGCTCCTAATAAGAAAGACAATCTCTTCAATTATCTTATGTTTTATCCGCAAAAAGCAACTCACCTCATTCCAGGGCACAAAGACGATATGGGTCTGGGGCTTGAATGGCGATCTGCCGAATTGGAGGGTGACGGCACCGCCGCCGTTCACCAGGAGGTCGAACCAGCCGTCGTCGCGGGTGATGGTGAACCCCTCTTGGGGCGTGGTCGTGCTCACGCGTACTCCCATTAGGCCCATGCCGAGGGACGTGACAACACGGCCCCGTACTACCGCAGAACGACTGCGCGACAAGATATACATTTTTGAGTAAGAGTTTCTCGTCGTCGTGAGCTCCCTTCGTGAATTTCTCGCGGTCATGGGTAGATCGATTCTACGTGAAGCGCGAGAAATTCATGAATTCGTGGGAGCTGCTCGTGCGTTCACTGTCGTTTATGATACAAGAAAACTACTCGGTGTGTAATAGTAATAATGATAATAATAATAGTACTTTTGGCATGGGCTAAGATAAGAAAATGTATGTATATCTACGTAAAAACCAAATGGCGAATTGTCAAAAGTATACTTTTAGTCTGTAGATACATCATCGAGAGAAGAATTTTATAGTGATTTTATGATTGATAATAAGTACAATGAAGTTTTTATTTAACGATTGTCTTCTCTCAATGCTATAAAATTGGATCTTGCATAAAAATTTAATTTTATGTAATTGTAAAATCCACAGTGTTTATTTTATAAAATTATAATCATTCATTTTTATTTTTAGTTTGTACAATATTACATCACGCTCTCAAGAATAAAGTACTTGATGATGTATATAATTGATATGCAAATACCCAATTTTCGTGTTTTACTTTTAATTATCTTTATAAATCAAAAAGGTAGTATAATTTTAAATTCGTTGCGCATGCTCAAAAATTATTAAAGAGGATTTCGTTGTTATAAAAAATCATCATCAATAAATTATATAAATTGCGGTGATCGAAGAATAATAAATTGTCGGTAACAAGTCAAGAGTAATAATTAATCTGTCTATTTTTTCTTGCAGTCAACGAAAGTCCAGTCTGTCGTTGAGTAACACAAGTATATATAGTTTCTAAGCTCAACAAAAAATTCACGGAACACAACATAGGACTCATAAGGAAAACTGAACCATGCAACGTAAACAATTGTACGGCTTTTGCGGTATGAGGACAAAAAGTATGTGAAGAAAAACACATAAACTGTATTACTAACTAATACGACAGCACATTTTTCCAAAGGTTTCGACACCTTTGGAAACATACACACACACACATATAAAGACATGATGAGTATTGAAATGCGGGAAATCGACATCACAAATGCAGAACATAAAAAACATGTAGACACATATAAAAGTGTGTACACAGAGTGAAATAAAAAATAATAAAGCTACTTTCTTCCTTCTTGGCAATCTACGTTATTCTCTTTTTTTTATATAAAAAAGAAACCAAAAATTGGAAAAAAAAAATAAAAACCAAGATAAAAGCTGCTCAAACAATACAAACTGGGAGAAAATAAAAATAGGGTTGGAATTCTTTAAAGTTACAAAAATCAAAATCTCTGATGGCTTCACTTTTCTAAATGAAACGAAAAAACAAAACGAAAAAGTAAAAAAGGACAACAGGCTGTGCTCTTTAGTTTATCATTCTCTTCATTTTTTTTTCTTTGTTCTTTCTTTACGGTTCTTACCTTGTGTTGAAGTGATTCCAGAACACACTGATTGAGCAGCACGGACAAAATAGAGCCCAGTTAGAACGGTGTTTTTTTAGGATAGTTGAGATGAGAGTTAGAGATGAAGAGATGGAAACAAATGACAAAACGTGTTCTTTTAGTAACTGGAGAGATATATATAATAACATGTTTTTTTTTTTTTAATTTCGGGAAAAGGATGACTTGGGGTTGTTAAGGTTGGATTGGATGAGATAATCAACATGAATAACATGACAGTCCATATGAGAGATATATAACTGAACAATGATGTATATGGATAAAACATAAAGATGAGCATAATGAATGAAGAATAAATATGTAATGAGACAGGGGGGGGGGGGGGTAGGTTAAGTGCAGGGCACACATTCGCGCACACGTACGTATACAAAACATATGTTAAAAAACTTTTGGGATGTGATTTCACACGGGTCACAACAACGCAGAAATATATATATATATCATATTATAGTCGTTACATACAATTCTGTTATTTCTTTTAAACTTCACTTTCAAGTTTTTCAAATAAATTCTCCTAATCGAAAAGTAGACGACTTTTCGAATCAATTTTTTTTTGCCTACGTAGTATCGTCAAGGATTAATTTTTAGTACGAAATCATTTGTTAGATTTACGTGAATGTTATTAGTAAGATTGAAAAAAAAGAAAAGAAAAATAAACAAAAAAGTGAGTGACGCCGACACCTACCTCTCGTTAAACGTCTCCTGACGAGCATAGTTCTGCAGACTACCATCGTCAATCAGAAACTTCATTCGCTCGAAGAACGAAGCCGTGATGGCAGGTGGCTGCTTCCTCAGCAAGATATCAATGGGCTTGGGTGCCGATACACACAGCTGACTGCTGCGGCAAATCGTGCTCGAGCAGCATTCCGGGTCCGCACAGTCCACGAGACCGTCTGTAATTTAATCATTTTGTAAAGATATCGAAAGTAGGGAAATTTTAGACAAATCGGATAAAAATGAATAGTTTTGATAAAGATATAGTAATCAACAACACGAACCTTTATCGTTGTCCCTGCCGTCGCTGCAATCCTGCTCGAGATGCACGCTGCAGTCCTTGCCGTTCCATCCATCGTGGCACCTGCACTCCCACTGTCCGTCAACGTTGACCTTGCACTGTCCATGTCCGGAGCAGGAGTTCGGGCATCCCTCCATCGTGCAGTGTCGGCCATTCCAGCCGGTAACGCAGAGGCATGTACCATTCTTGCACTGTCCGTGCTCGTTGCATCGGGGGTCACACTGCTTCAGGTTGCAGAGCTCGCCGGACCAGCCGGGCATGCAGTCGCAGGCGTTGTCGACGCAGTGGCCGTGGGGGCCGCAGTCCAGGTCGCAGAGTTCCTTGGAGCAGTCGTCGCCGGACCACATGGGCTCGCACAGACACGTCTGCGTTTCGAGATCAAAATTGCCATGTCCGCTACACCCTGGCAGGCACTGCAGTGCCTCCTTGTCCATCTGACTGCAGTCGGCACCCTTCCATCCCTTCTTGCAGATACAGGTGCCCTCGGCGCAGAATCCGTGACCGGAGCACGTGGGATGCGGGCAATCTACCTCCTCGCAGAACTTGCCCTTGTAGCCTCTGACGCAGTTGCACTTGCCGTTGGTGCAGTGTCCGTGACCGTTGCAGTCAGGCACCTCGCACTCGTCGTGGCGCAGCGAGCACTCCTTGCCTTTCCAGCCAGGATTGCACTGGCACTCGCCATTTATGTACTCGCCACGCTGGCTGCACAGCACCGGGCACACGCTCTCGCTGCAGTCCTCGCCGCCGAAGCCTGGGTTACACTGACAGTGGCCGAGCAGACACTCGCCCTTGCCGCTGCAGCCGTTCGGGCAGTTGTGCGTCATGTCCTCGGCGATCACGGCAATGAAGCTGATCTCCTGGGGATCCCCGTCGTCATTGTAGAGCGAGAGGAACCAGTGGCCCGGTTCCATATAGTGTGTCACCTCCTTCTTTATCGAAGGTTGCTGCAAGTTTGTCAACCGATAAGCTTACAAATTCACCGTCTGCATCTATATTCTTAGAAAAAAAGAGTTGAAACTTACGTGCGAAGCTCTGATAGTCCGGGCCTTGAAGCCACTCATCACTTCGAGCAGATCGTACTGGGTATGGGTGGGCAGGGCGTTGCGACGGGCGTAGACGCCGATGCTTGCCCCGCGCGGTATGTTGTAGTCGAAGCGCACGTACGCCGGCTCCGACTGGTAGAACTGCATGTTCCAATAGCTGTAGGCGGGTATCTCCTTGTTGAGACGCTGGCCCAACGAGATCTGGGCGAACGTCGTGCCGTCCGGTGGGAAGGAGCGACCAGGGAACGTTCTACCACCTAGAGAAAATTAAAAAAGTGTTGAGTATTATTGTTGATTAGGGGGAAAGAGAATCTAAAAATTAAGCTATGCTTTTTTGAAGCTTATGAAACAATGTTTTTTGATGAGATAACACAAAAATGTTTTTAGGAATATACAATTTTTTTTTTCTTTCTTTTTTTTTTTTTTTTCTTATAACTGATGAGTAATTTTGTGGAAATGGATCTTTTTTTCTTTGAGCGTATAAAGATACAAAATTGATGAATACTTGGAATACTTATTTGAATACAGATAAAATATTTCTTTGAATCTCCCAATCGCCTTGGCGAATGAATCAACACATTAATAGCCGTTCAAATGGCTGTTTGATGAGACCGAAAAAATCGGTATACGTATAGATTAATTTATCACGTTAGTATCATGCTTATACGTCTAATCTACGAATGTGAAATCATGCAAACGCAGAAAGTCAGCGTGAGAAAAAAAACAAGAGCTTAGAAAAAGAAACAGAAAAATACACACATTGAAACCTTTAAAGTGCGATATGTACAATCAAAAGCGAAAAATGTATACAAAAGCATTATTCATTAGTATATTACTTTTTAGTATTCGAATTAGGATGAAACCGTGAAATCGCATCGTTAGTATTGTTAATCATCGCTCGATTAATCAGCGTAAGATATAAAAAATCGTAGTATTAACGGTGTCTTCTTTGTACTTGTAGAATATGCGACGGGCGCTTCTCGATAGTTCGAAGTCACATACTTTCGTTTCTCTTACGTCATATTTCTCGGTACTATTGTCAAAATGAAATTATATCATAATAACGTTTACAAAACTTAAGTATTTCATTTTAACAAAAAAGAAACAGAACATAAGCGAAATCGAAAAACGCCATTCTCAAGCAACCTCGAAGCGCCTTCTGGAGCACGTTCTTCTCTCACCTTCCAGAATCAAAATAATCGGCTCGGGCTGTTGCACCTTCGGACACTTCATCCCACCGTCCACATAACTATCCTCGCTACCACTCGTCGGCGTCGTTGTCTCATTCACCCATTCGACGGTGCTCATATCCGTTGCCTCCGTTGCCTCCTCCGTCTCCTCCGTCTCCTCCGTCCCATTCGTACTCCTACTATCACTCGTCGCGTACGCATCATCGTCGTCATTGGAATTGTTGCTGACAACTGAAAAGTCATCCCAAACGGCGTCGAGGCAGGGACAGGAGCACTCGCACTCGCCGCCACTCCAGAGCGGAGGCGGCGGTGAGGTCGGTGGTTGCGGTGGTGGTGGTATCAGAGTTAGACTGGTGCGAACACCCTCCACCGGGATTGTTATTACCTCTTCCATGGGTTCTGAGTTAGTAGTCGTAGTAGTGATAGTCAACCCAAGCGAAGCATTCTCGACATGCTGAGGCAGCGGTGCCTCGACCACGCGGTGGGACATCACCTCGATGTCCGCGGGCAGACCCGAGGTGGAGCGTGGGTTTTCGAGGGAACGCTCGATAGAGCCTAGGGACTCTTGGATACGGCGCAGGGACTTTTCGATAGTCTCGTGTATCGTGTCCGCCGCGACGATGCGCTCGGTGTTAGTGCTCTCCCTGTCGCCATGCGCAGGGCTTTTGTGAGGCGACGGGGTTGTTAGAGACGGTACGTTAATGTTAATGGCGGATGCGTCGACGTTCGTCGGCACTGAGACGGATACAACGTACAACGGTTCCGCAAATTCGGACGTTATCGTCACGTTAACCAAAAGCCTACGGTCACCACCCTCCTCCTTCTTCGCTGTTGCCTCCTCCTCTATCGGCTGGTTAGATCGATCGCTGGGGTGAGCTGTGGTCGTGGGCTGCGATACCGACTGATTAACGACGTGATCAGCGGTTTCCGTTGATTTACCGGGGAGCCCCTCGCGATTTAGCGAGTTGGACAGATAAGAATAGCTATCAACCTCCACCTCCTCCTCGTCGTCCTCGGTCGGTCGGTTAATGATTCGCGTCTTTGAGCCCGTTTGACGCATGTTGCGGAACACCTCGTCAAACTTCCGGAAGAATTCGCGTTTGTCAGGCTGCTTGCGCAGTTCTTCTAGTTTTTTCAGGTCGTTTTTCTGTTGGTCTTCAAGCGAGGAGGAGACCTCCTCTGAGACAGGTTTGATCTCGTTATCGAGGTACGGTGGGTATTTGGTTTTAGTATATTTATAGGTTTGGGATGTTGTTATCTCATTGTCGAGTTTAACAATTTCTAAGTCGTCATCGCGGTAGAAGTTAAAGGGACCCGGGTAATCGCGTTGGAGTTCTTCCGAGGAATGAAGGTCTGCTTGGTCGGATAGAATCACCTCGTGAGTGTCTTCAGTAGTTGACTGTCTAGTAGTGCTAACTTTACTTTTCTTATCAGTAATTTCGACATTCTCAGTTTTAGTCAGTAGAGTAGTCGTTTCAAGTTCGATTTCCTTAATAACATATTTATTTTCTGTATTTTCCTTATACGGTTCTTGCTCAGTAGTAAACATATCATCAGACGTAGTCTCTTCAGGTATATCAGTAACATTTTCTTCTTCAACTACTTCAGTGGTATCTACAAAATCTTCTAAATCCGGAACCGCCACCGTCGTCGTATCCATCATCTCTTCCATGGTCTTACCTTCTTCAAAAACCTCCACATGATCAGTAACCTTCCTTACAGTACGCGTATCCTCGTCAACGTCACTAACCGTCGTCATATAATCCGTGCCCAACTCATCCAACCCAAGCGTAGTCCTACCTTCACCATCATACTCAACCGTACTACTTTCAAATTCATCGCCCTCGTTAGTCTCGTTAATTAGCGGCGGGGAACGTGTCGCGTCCTCTTCGACTTTCGTTTCCCCGCCAGCATCAACCCCATCATCGTGCGTCACCACAGTAGTAGTGCTAGTAGTAGTGTCAACAACAACAAACTCCTCGGTTGCATGCATTTCCGTATCAGCTACGTCTCGGCGTCGACGCCGAGCGTAGACCGCGTAGTTACCTCCGGAGGGCGTTTGCTGCCTCTTGCCACCCTGGCCCGTTGCAGCCGACGTTGTTGACGCCGTGCCGTTCTTCGCCGGGTCCAGAGTTGTCTTGCCGTCTGCTCCATCGCCCACCAGCACCGTGCACGCCTTCGTGCCCTGGTACCAGTTCACCATGTTCGAAGCTGGAAGAGAAGAGGACACTACTTGATTGTAAACATCTTTTTCTATTAAATGTGCGAGATTTTGGTACTAACTACTGGTTGTTTTGCATTGTGAAATTAAAGTGGTAATAAAATAAAAAGTATCAAATGTTTAGATAAATAATTATATAGACATTATGAAAATAATATAATGAAATAATGAAAAATTAACTTTCTATTGATTTTTATTGTGATTAAGTTAATACATTGGAAAAATATTTAAACTGAATTTAACCTATTTTAGATTTATATTTTAACTAAATAAAAACTTCATTTTTTATTTTTGAATATTTATCAAACTCAAAAATCATCATCATTGCAATATATTTCATTTTATTTAACGTGTAAAATAAAAGATAAAGATTAATAATAAATTCTATTAGATATCCTTCGCATAAGATATGAAGCTATAATGTGACATTTACCTGCTACATATGTGAGGGCTGCGAACAGGCAGAGTGCGACCATTATCACGACAATCGCTACGAGTTTCCAGCTGCACCAATCGATGCCCTTGCGGAAATGACAACGGATGCTCTGCCTCCTCATCGGGATCATCGAGGAGGCATGTCCGTACGGCAGCGGTACCCTTCAAAATCAGACGCGAACGGTGGAATTAGAACGCGCGGTCTGAACGCTCGAAATAACTTTGCGCTACACCCGCTTGATATTACGAAGGATCGATGAATGCACGCGCGGTAGATTAAATTAACTCTCTAGAAATGTAATACAGTGAATATACACTTTTTTCGGGGTTTAGCTGATAAATTAGTTCCACTGTTTTACTTCTTCTGAGTAATATTCTCTCTCTCATTTTCTCGATAGTTAATAACGCGTAACGATATTCAATGACGAAACGCAGCGTATCAATATGATATTAGATTCGCCCCCGTGAAACCCCAGCGTCATCGCCGACCTCATTAAATCCCTATCCCAATTACGCTTCCCAAAACTATCTCATTCCGCGTATCAATTACATCCCCGGGACCTTGAGAAAAAAAACAGCCTCGTAACGCATCTCTCCTCTCTCTCTCGCCAGATTTTCCTACACGCATACACATGTACACAGCAGGTCCGCTGCTGCTTCTCCTCCGGAGGAAAACGCATTCGAAGGGAATTCCCAGGCCCTCTCTTTGCTTTCCCTCCCCGCGGCGCGTCGGCGCGCAAGTGGCACGAGGGGGAACTATATCCTCACTCGCTCGCTGCTGCACGCTCGGCTCTCTTCGAGGTGGTCTCTCTCTCTCTCTTTCTCCGAGGCATTAGCCCCTCAGACTCGAAATTCCACGTTTCAAGTCTTGCTTGCTATATAGTAGCGCGCGAGCGTGCGCGTGGAATATCGAGAGTCGTTGCCCGCTTGACTGATTGCCGTTAATTTATCGGTGGGGGGGTTTTTCGGCTCCTCGGTTCGTCTGTGTGCGCGTGTTGTTTTTTTTCGGCTACGTGTGCGTGCACATGTGTGTATGCTTATTGAGAGACGTTGCTGGTGGTAGAGTAAGAAATCTGGGCTGGTGCGTGTCTGTTTCTTTGGAAGATCGGGGGGTTCGGGTTCCAAATGTTTAGTGTCACGGTAATAAAGTTGGGGCTTTTCGCCGTGTGGTTTATGCGAAGGGATTTAATTTTTTAAAGAAAAGCCGATAAATATGGTAGCCATTATTTTTATTTAACTGCATATATTTTTTTTATTGTTAGAGTGCTTTAAAAGTTTTGTTTTTCATCCGTCGACTAAAGATTTAAATCAACGCGATAGAATAATACTACGAATTATTATAAGATGATTCGAAGGTTACGCATTTTATTACCAGCTATTTTTTCGAATTCAAACTATCAAGCCGACGATGAAGCGATTCATCCCGCGCGTTAAAAACTAAATTGCGCGCTGTCAAAAAAAAAAAGGAGAGAAGAAGACGACACGGACAGTCATATGAGGGTGCCGTGAATCAGCCATCCACTCCTAAAATCATGTCAATGAGTCAGTGGACGCGGTATAAATTCGCCTTATTACACGCCGAGGGACAGAGACAGCCAATTTCGTAAATAATTTTCTCCCGCCGTATGCGCGATTATCTAATAAAGCTCGATAGTCACAACATAGGTCAAAAGCCACTAAATCTACGCTCTCGGCTCTCCTCTCTTGGAAGAGACCGAGGCAAGGCGTACTAGCACGTACACATACGTGTGTGTGTGTGTATGTGTGTGTATGTATGTGTGTATATATACCCACACACACACACACACACACACACACACACACACACACACACACACACACACACACACGCGCGTATCTATAATCTGCAGTTATGCTATACGATGCGGTTCGCGAAATTCGCGGACTCGTGAATATTACGTAACGGTCTGTCCGCGGGAGAGCGTGAAGCCTCTTGAGTTTATGGAATTTTAAAAGTAATTTTACGACGCGTTTGATTTTCGCGTTAATACCGCGGAAAGAAACGGACGCTCGGACTTTCTCTCCTTCACCATTCCCACAGTCCATTAATAAAAAAAAAAAAATTACGACGTCAAGTTTCTCTCTCACGGGCTTTTCTTCCTACCGAAATAAAGGAACCTTCGCTTCCTATTTCAATAAAAACTGTTTGACGCGAGCACACCGTGAGTTGATCGAGTGGATGGCTGGATGGCGAAAATTTTCGGCGAGCGCTGAAAATACCGGGAAAAGCGACGCTCGCCGCTGCGACCTTTCCTTTGTCAACGCGCGCACGTGTGTAGAGCCCAGTCTAAACGTAGGCGTAGAGGGTGCATTGAGAGAGAGAGAGAGAGAGAGAGAGAGAGAGAGAGAGAGAGAGAGAGAGAGAGAGAGAGAGAGAGAGAGAGAGAGAGAGAGAGAGAGAGAGAGAGAGAGAGAGAGAGAGAGAGAGAGAGAGAGAGAGAGAGAGAGAGAGAGAGAGAGAGAGAGAGAGAGAGAGAGAGAGAGAGAGAGAGAGAGAGAGAGAGAGAGAGAGAGAGAGAGAGAGAGAGAGAGAGAGAGAGAGAGAGAGAGGACACACATGAATGAGGATTCCACAAATAACGGAGAGGGATAGAGGGGGTATTATATATTGTTGACCCGGCGACGAGGTGTTGACGTTGTGATTTTTGGGGACGACGACGAGGCTGCATATGAGGGAGTCGTGTGTTATTACGGATAATTGTGTAGTTTTCCGTGATTTATGAATGTTTTTCAAGGTTCTCTCTCTCTCTCTTTCTCTCTGAATTCGCTGTCTTAACAGTGAGGATCTTTCGAACTAGATCGATGAATATGTCACATTCAAGAATGAGAAAGAGAACTAGAGCTTTATATGTATACGTGTTTATAAAAATTATTCCAACAGTAAAACTCCGAGATTTGAATCATTTAAAGAATTCCGGTACACGTAATACATGTATACTTAAGTGAATGTACTTCCCGAAGAGAGGAAAAAAAAATTCACTTTCGGCCTGAGAACGTCAGTATATAACGAACTACGCGATTTGAATAATTAAGAACGCCCCACGCGCGCACTACACACGATCGCTCCACACAAAGCCCCTTATTATTTATCGCGTTATCCACCTTCCTCCCTGCGCTTCCCAATAAAAATTATACGACAAGTGTCGTCCACGCACGTCCCCATCCGTATACATCCACCCAAAAAAATTCCTTTCCTCTTTCCAACCTTATACGCACAATACAAGACAAACTGCTGCTGCAGTGTTGCCCTGTGCATACACATACGTGGAAGAAAAGCGTATACATAAGGCCGAATGAATGGGCGAGAGAAAAAAATGATCCTAACGCGCGCGGACGAGAGAGAGACTCTCCCAGGAATCCGGGCGAGAGAGGCGTCCATAATAATTTAAATGCCGTGCGCGCGTAAGAGAAGAAGGCGCGTATATGAGAGAGCGGTGCGGGTATTTATCATCGCGCGGAGAGCAGATATATACATACAAGAGCTGCGCTTACCTGTCCATGTTGTTTTGTAATTCGACTTTTATTGGACTGTTTCCCGTCGATTGGTTCTTGTTGTTGTAATCATTCTTCGGTTTCTCTGCAACAGAATAAGCAACGAGGGCGGAATATTAACACACTGATACATATATTTCACACACACACACATACATTTAAAACCTTTGCATACACAATTCAACCTTCAAACGCTAAAAACTCGCTACACCTATATATAATACCAATCGCATGATTTACCACCTATTCCTCCTGGGCTTTATCATTCACCGCTGCGCGCGAAATCCGCCGTTTCCACGGTCGCCTTCTGCCGCGACGTCCTGCCCCCTTTTTATACGGGAAGGCGGGGCCGGCTTTAAATTAATTACGACTGAGGGTAGAGAGAGAGTAGAAGGAGGAGGAGGTCGAGTCCACCTACTTTTACGAGTACGCGAGCGCCTCTCCCCCTTTTGACTTTTCGGATTTTTCGTCATGCATCTGGTGTGCGGCACCGGCGGCGCAACTGTTTCCTCTCTCGCTGTGCGCTGCGCCTCGGGGCGAGTTTTTGGGGGGTTTCGGATAGGATGCGTATATGTTGTATGGGTGTCGAATTACTTTTTGATTAAGCGGCGGATTTTAATGGGATTCCCTTCGGTGCGTTGAAGGTCGGCGGAAGCGCTATTTTCACGCTTAATTGTTAACGCTGTTCCGACATTTATTAAACAACGAAACCCGCAGGAATTCAGCCATAAAGTAAATACTTATATACACTCTCCGGCAATTACGATGCAAATACGTCTCAGCCGGGTGTATCATTACGTCCCATCGCCGCGCGCTCTCGAATCTATCGCTCAATCCACACGACGATCTCTCTCTCTCTCGGGATAAACAAACCACGGCGAAACACTGTAAATTAATAACCCTTCGTAGCGGCAAAGTATACCGCGCGGCGCTGGAAAAATCGCGTAATAGTTGATTCCGCGATGATGATGCCACCACCGTCGACGCGATCACTCTCGCGGCGCTTCCCGCCTTACGCGCGGTAGGTGGCACGCGCGCGCGCTTTCCACGCGTGGAATCGATAAGTATAAGCGCGCACTTTCCGCCCAGGGAGAAAGAGAGAGGGACCACCCCGTATGTTGTACACGCGGTCGTTTTTTTGAGGGAAGAGGGGACGGATAGGATGTTTTCACGGTCGGCCATCGTTTTTTTTTTTTTTTTCAAGTTAAAGCGTGGGTGTGGCGCGCGAAATTCGGAGGTTGAGGTCACGGATCGTTAGAAAGTCGCTTTTTGGAATCGCGCGAGGGGTTCTGATTAATGTGGTGAGAGAGCGTTTTGTTGTGTGATTTTTAAAACGAGTTTTTAATTGTACGTGTATATTGTATTGTTTTTTTAAATAGCTTCTTACTGCACTTTTAATTATGAGGTAGTGAACAACTGAACAATGCCGTAAAATGAAATGCTTGAAAAATCCTGAAAAGCAGATATATTAACACACACACACATATGAGATCTAAAAACTCTCACCGATTAAAATCTATATAGCACTGACCGACCAAAAATTCCGCAACCACAATAACAATTTTTCATCCACTGTACTATATGTACAGCGCACACTCCAATCGCTCGCTCTAATCAATCAGCCTGAGGTCAGCGACTTTCATCGCGGAACACTGCCTTTCCGCAACAATGCAAAATTCCCTCTCTTTCTACCTCGCTCTCTCCTTTAATCGAACGAAATCATTGCAAAACCCATTGTTCTCTCTCCCCGAAAAAAAAACCTCGCAGCCGCGAGAGGAAAAAATGATAAGCCAGCCAGCCGCAGCTATACTCTCTCGCGATATTCCCATTGCGAATTAGCCTCGGAGCTATATTATACACTCTTTGGCGTGGGAAGCCCGAGTCTAATACCTGCGCGCGAGCGCGCGGAGTTAATTGACGGGTTCGCCCGGACTCCCCCGAATCCCCCGATGATTATGGTGATTGCGCGTGCGCGCGCGTGGGTATACGGCTGTTTAGGACGTTTTAGCGGTACGGCAGAGGCGGAGGAGGATTTTTTTTATGGGACAGAGAGGATTCGCGGCGCGGTGTAATTATACTTGTGTTTGTACGTGCGCGTATGTATATATATATATATAGAAGCGCAGCGGTCGAATTTAAATTGGATCGAGGATTATAAATACCGTATCTTATTACGTTCTGTATATACACATTGTTATACAGGACCGTTCGGCGAACTATTTTCGGGGCAAGTTTCGGGGAATAATACACGCGCCCGCTCTCCCGATAATTATTTACTTAACCCATTCTTCGTACGTATCCGCTTTGTATATAATATGATGTATACATAAAAAAGAGTGCGCGCGCAAGAGCATAGAATTAGCCGTCCGGCGATCGGTAAATATTCATTAAGAGCTAAGCGGAGGAAATCGATCGCCGAGCGAGCGGCGGTCGTTCTCTAGAATAAATTTAGAGTTCGTTGCCCGAGTGAGAGTGCGAGGGATGCGCTAGCGAGAATGGAAATTCGGAAAAACTCTAATTCAATATGATACTACCGGGGTGATATCGATCGCCGGGGCTTTGGGACGGTCTGATTACCGCAGATCAGAACAAAGGGACTGTGGATGATTGGGCGATTTTTGTAAATGTTCGTTGGGAGGAGAGCTAAAGTAGCATTAAAAAGACATTAATGAAATGCATTATTGAATTATTCCGCTGGAGCTATAGGATGTATATATATCATCCTTTTCCTTCCCATTGCTGCGCGCGTATATTTTACGCCTGTAAATATCGCGAAAGACGGAGAGAGAGATAGAAGACAATTTCCCAGCCTAAAGGCCTCTTCAGACCTCAACAAAACAGCGTATCCTCTCGGCTCTCTCGCGTAAAACCGCGCGTCTCGCTTTCAAAGACTCGCGCGCATAAAGACCCTCTCTTTCTCTCTCTTTCACTGCAGGTCACAAGGAAGAAGAAGAAGAAGAAGACTTGGAACTCAGGTATACGCATATACACACACGCACACGCAGCGCGAGTCATAACGTCCGTCCGTAGAGAGTCAATAAGTCGAAGGGTGGTCGTAAATCAGTGCGCCCACGCGGCGCCGCTGTCGCATCTTTTTTCCTTCCTTTAAAGCAGCAGCAGCAGCAGATGCCCTCTGTTCTTCCTCCCTGTCTCCCGCGCGTTTCCTTTTTCCGCGAGAGCGCCAGGTTTTTGTCAAGTCGAGTGTGCACCAGTGATTTCGACCCTGTATATAGGTACAATGCTGTATTGCTGCAGTGTGTGAGAGAAGAGAGAAAGAGCTTTGTGAATTTTATATTGTTATGTAAGTAGGACTGCTTATTAATTCTAAGAGGACGGCTCGTCCTCCGCATTTCCATTCGAAAAACAAAGCGTATCGCACTTCCGCCATTCTAACGAGAGCAATTCCCAATCTTCAAACACTTACGTCACTCGACCCGTAAAAATTCCTCTAACCCGTTCAACCAAGAACAACTAATCCACTGGCCACAATCAATTTGCGAGAACAAAAATTATTGTGCATAGTAGGTACTGTGCACTCCTACTCTGCTACACTTCCTGCGAATAAAATTTCAATTTGTAAGACGGACCGTATTGCCCGCTCCAGCTCACGCGTTTATTGTAATAAATTTGAAAATTTTATACACGCGCGCGCGGGGCACGGTATATTACTATACGGCGCGGCTCGCGAAATTGCGCGCGCACGCGCGCGTTTATTCTTTACGATCGTGGCGAGGAGATTCTTCCTCGAGCGCCGTAGTGCGTACAGAGAAAGAACAGTTTGGAAAAGCTATGCAGCGCGCTCGTGCAGTATACAGAGAGGTGGTTATTGTGTTTTGGATTTTCGAGCCTATGTTTTAAACATGATGGGAGGAGAGGGCGCCGCTTAGCCGCGCAGATGAGCGAGAAATGGTTGCGCGCGCGCGCGGGGATATTTGTAACTGAGATTTTAGCTAGAGAGAGAGAGAAAGAGAGAGAGAAAGGTGGGTATTAGCGAGGTTGTGGAATGCAGCTTGGGCGAGGGGGTAGGTAGTGTGTGCTCGTGGAAAATCTTGCGAGAGGAATATAAGGAAGTGCCAGGGTACGTTTTTTAGTGGTGTGGTATTAGGGAGGGAAAGTCTGATTATCGATTTTGCTTCCAAGTATGTGTGTGTGTGTATACACATACACACACACACTGAGAAAAGTGTAGGTCTAATTTTACAGCCTCTTAAACTATGTAAAATAACACGGTACGAAACTACATTTGCATATAAATATAACGTCCAAAAAAAAAGAGGGAAAGAAAAAATTTAAATATAACCACCCCCGCACTTGCTCCTATAATAAAAATAAGCATATTCCACTATCGACTCTCCTCGCCCCCGGAAAAAGTAGGCCACCGCTTCCACCACGCGTCCATCCGTCCCATCTCCGCATCTCTCGCTGTCATATCCTTCCTCTCCTCTGACTCACTCTCCCATCTCTCCCTCATTCCTCGTCATCCCACTACTCGCGTCTCACATTCCATCATTTCACCGTTTTTGAAAAATACACTCTCTCTCCGGCTCGCCTCCTTGCCGTCTTAATACCTCTCTCTCGGACTTGTTTGCCCTCGCATACTCCCCACCGAAGAAATCGTCAGATAAGATAACGCGGAGAAGAGGAGGCGGGCGGACAAATATTTACGAGTTTTCGGGAGTTCATTTGATTTTTCCGAAACTCCTCTCGCTCCTACTCGGCGCGTTATCGGCTGGAAAAAAGAGAGCGCCCGTGCGTGGGTGAGATAAGATAACGCGCGGGCGCGTATATATGGGAGGGGACGAGAGCTCGCTTGACCGGAGAGATAGGGGGAGAAAGAAAGAGGAAGCGAAGGAGGCAGCGGCAGCTTTTGTTTTTCTTCGATTTTCACGGGATATCCTTCCGGCCGTGTATGTGTTTGCGCGGCGTATTACTTTTCTTGTTATTCGAGATGTCGCGTGTGATGGGAGCGCGGATTATCGCTTGTTTTTTAGTCTAAGTAGATTTGGCATTTTTATCGCGACGCTCGGCCGGGGAGCGAGGGAGATTGGAAGGGTCGTGTTATTTTTGGATTGATAGGTTTCTTCCCGACTCGACAGATAAAACGAGTGTATATACGTTTCTTCTTCCTCCTATACACGCCTCCTCGGCTGATCAAGTATTTATGGCCCCGCACGCGCGGTGCTTTTTGTCGAATTAGCTTTATATCTTATATAGTTTACGTAACGGAGAGTATCAAAGTTTTACGACTGATTATGTGACTGCCTGAGAATACCTTTATAATCATGGGACGCTGTATCCGTATATATGCGCTTTGTAGGAGGAAAACTTTCGAGTTACGTATAATTATCCGCTATTGCTATCGCTTTTCCGACTCACTTCACACGACGACGCACCCTAATCTCCGCCCTGCTATTTACATCCTCCTTTCCTCTATCTATCCATCCTTCCAAACGTCAACGAAAAATCAACAGCCGAACTGCAGGGCGATAACCATCGCTTCCACACACACACACACATAAATACAATGAAGACGAAAGTCAGCTGTTCTACGAGCGCATCCGCTGATTACGTCTCTTCCGACCCTCGTCAAGGCGCCCAGAGATTTTTGCCTGGCTCTTTTTTTTCCAAAATCGCCCCCGCGCGCGTACAGCTTTCACGGTCAATTTGGCGCCGAAGAGAGCGGTGTGAGAAAATGGCTGCGCGTGTGTACGTCGGGACATGTGTAGCGGATACGGTAATTGCCGAGGTAGGAGTGGCGCAAGGTGATGATGAGCGATTTGTTGTTGTAGGGTGTGTGAAAAGCGCGCTGCCGTATTACATTTTAATAACGATCTTCTTTTTTTTTTTGCCACTTTCGCGCTGACTTTATGGACTTTGTATGTAAAACCCCTTGAAGATGCGCGCCCGATACATATACACGCGCGCGTACCCAATACCACCCTAATTACGCGAGAGAAAATGAATTACAATCAAATGCGTGCGTGCAGCAGCACCACCGTACTGCACGCGAAAAACCCCCATCACACTGCTCACCCGCGGGGAGGAAGCGCGGCCCTACACACACGTGAGAGATAAGAGAGAAAACTGTGATTTCAATTAAGATGAGCTCTCGAGATTATCCCATCTCTCTATCTTTCTCCTCCACACACGCACGCACGAGAGACAGCTGACTAAACAAATTCCGAAGCACACCCGCGCGCTCTCTCATTAGCAAAACAATCGGAATTTCAATTTTCCCGCCCTCTGACGAGACTGGGAGGCAATCGTCCAATTTCGCTGCTGTGTGCGGGTGAGCGTAGGCGAAAAAAAAAATCGGAGGAGAGAGGAGAGTCACTTGAGCGGCATTTGAATAACAATAAACTGAACGGCCGTTCCCACGCGCTGCTTTTCGCGATGGACGCGCGAGATTCTCCCGCGTGTCTTTCCTTCGCGCACCGCCCGCTCACCTCGGCGCTCTCTCTCTCTCCCCTTTCCGCGTTTTCCACAATCGGAGGAAGGTTCAGACAATCGTAGGAAGGAGCTGCCGGCACACTACGAGCACCGCCGCGCGCGAGCGTAAAAGTGTCTCGGCTGTCTCTGGCTCTATAAGAAAGTTGCGAGAGAGAAAAGGAAGGCACGTCGGGGCCCTCGTCTCTCTTTTTTTTTAAGGTTAAGCGAGTGACAGGCTAACTGACTTCTCTCTCTCTCTTTCTCTCTCCTTTTTTTCTAGTTCGACGCGCGCGAGAGAGGGTTTAACGGGACGGTTCTCTAAGTAGACGATCGGGATTCTGACAGCGCGCCGTCACGAGGAGCACGAGCGAAAAAAAGATGCCGGCGAGTGGACATTTTGTCACGTGTATAATATAAGAGCTGTAACGAAAGAATGTTTTACAACAGATATGTGCTGCTTTTTTTTTTTAGTAAATGGGTGGGAGCTGGATGGGTTATCAATCTTCAATTTAGACGTACAAGGTACCGGCTGTCAGAGAGTTTAGTACTTTCCGTATATTCTAATGATATTCTGTATAGGTTTTGTTCTACAATCGTTCTTGCTAACTCGATAAAAACCCTGGTAGAAATGTTAACCAGAAGCTAGCTATTTTTCAGTTAACTTTATGAACATTGCTTGTATTTCATAATTATGTACCAATTCGAAATAAACTATGGCATTTACACTTCATAAAATATGTATTTTAAGTAATAGCAGAACTTTTAGATGAATTATATTATTTTTGCATTATTATTTTTGCTCAAAATCCTTCCATTTAATTAACGGGTTAGCTATAAAATACGCTTAATTTTCTACCAGGGAAACGATAACCGTATAAGACTTCTTCAATTTTACTTATACCATATAATAAAGAACCTATACATTGAGAGAAATGTTGTAGTAATAGTATATTACTAACGCTGGCGGAAGAGGATTATTAACCTCATGCGACGTTTTTCGGCCGAGCGAAGCGAGGTCGAAAAGTCGCATGAGGTAAAAATTCTCTTACGTCCACGTTTCAGTAACGTATTTTTCCGTCCGAGGCCGCAAAATGACATTTAAGATGGCATTTTGAGGTTAAAGGGCGGAAAAATTTATTATAAACATAAGAAAAATTACTATATTTTGTAAGAACGGAGGGACAAATCGAAATTATAACAATTTTTGCTATGCAAGATAGTAATTTTTATGAATGACTTTAAATTTCAAAAAATTAAATTTTTTCTCGTTCTTCCTGTTTTCAGAACTATTTTCAGACTCTAATCATACAATATTTAATGTGAAAATAAATTAAAATGAGAAATAAAAATATTTTTTTTACGAGCGTTGGGATCGAACCTGCAACCTTCACCGCGGCAATCGGACGCGCTAACCATTTACCCAAATAGGATTCTTGAGTGTAAAATTTTGGAACTTGTACATGTCAAACCATCGATTTCAAGAAAATTTCAGATAATATTAAATAATGACAATAAATAACTTTGATAACACAAAGAAACTTATCATTAATGTGCATAATATAAAAATAAAATAATTGAAGTAAGGTTTTGAATGTTTTGTAAACTTAAAAGCAAGACAAAGTGAAATTCCCGTAGAAACATAACCTCAATCAGACACGTGGGCGCCTTGATCTGCGCAGAAAGTACTAATGTTGTAGCAATTTTTACTATGTTGGATAGCAAACTTTCTTATGGCCTGTAGCAATTTTTGAATATGGCACTTTTTACTATGTTTATAGTAATTTTTAATACGCTACAAAATAAAATTTAAACGCTACAAAATAAAATTTATATTCTATTCTAATAAAAATTAAAAGCATATATTTAAAATTTTATTATATCACAGTTTTTGCTATGTGTATAGCAATTTTTCTTTTATTTCGTAATACTTTCTAATCAACAACTGTCATAAAAATTACAAGAAATTTTGTAATTATTCATACAATTATAATAAAAATGCAGCATAAAGCGTATTTGTCTCACCCTTCCTATACTTTATAGTAATTTTTATTACAGTTATAATAAAATTTACTACAACATTTTTCTCAGTGTAGAGCTTATAGATATCGCTAAAACTCCCATGCCGTATCTTCCATACCAAATGCTATACTCATATTAAACCAGCCACTTTTTCCCTCGCATTCTTCTCCCTACTACTAAAAGAAAACCAGCCACGCAACAGCCACGCAACACACACCAGCCACGAGCACTCGTCAACAACTCACTGGATATGTTATAGAAGTTGCCGGACGGCGTGCGCACTAAGCAGGAGGGCTCCAAGTCCGGGTCGCGCTCCAACTCCCCGACCTGCTGCTGAATCTGCTGTTGCTGCTGTTGCTGTTGCTGCTGTTGCTGATGGCTACCTGGCAGCCTGCCGTTCAGCCGGCTCATTGTCGGGTTGCGGGGTGGCACATCGGGCGGTCCCCGCGGTGCCGCGCCGTCCAACAAACACCCTGCAACAACACAACCAAGGCGGCGATAGTAGCGTGTGCGTGGTCGTACACATATATATATATAATAAACGCGTGCGGATTGTTATATATATATTATATATGTAAGCAGCGAGAGGTGCGTGTGTTAATTGCGAGAGAGAGAGAGAGAGAGAGAGAGAGAGAGAGAGAGAGAGATGTTAATGTGCGTCTATACAAGCTTTGTGTACGTCTGTTTCCGTGTGCGTGTGGAAGCATCTGGTGTGTGTATAGAAATATCTCCCCGTGCTTCCAATACCTTACTGGAGAGATAAGAAGGCTGCTGTGTTGTAACGGTTCGAATCTCTTTTTCGGTTTATTGCGCACTCGCACGCGTATGCATTATTATTGCTGTAATAATCGAATGGCGCGCCTCGTCCCCCCGGGCGAGGAGCGCAATATCGCGCACGTGTGAAGAAGTAAAATTCATAAAATTCCAGCGCAGCGCAGCGCTCGCCTCCAACAAACAGCTCTCGAGTTTCTCCAATACACATACGGAGATAAGCTTTGTTTTGCATGCGCTGGTATAGCTGCAGCGTTGTTCCTCGAAAGAAGCGCGCGCGCGCGCCAGCGCTTCTGTCTCCTATAATGCTGTTAAACGTGGCACTTAGCCTTGTGTGTGTGTGTATTATATACGTGTATAGCCCCTCCTCCACCCCCGAAAGAAATTCGAGCGGTGATCGATAGCGCGCCGCGCTCCTCTTGTATATGAATAAAACACGGCTGCTGCTCTTTTCTCTGCGCCTGCATACGCTAAAAATCGTAATTTCGACTAATGGACCGGCGGGGGACCGCATTATACTATATAAGCCCAGGTATGTGCTACGAGAGGATACACAAAGAGGGGAGAGTCTCGATCTTCCACGGTGTTGTGTGTGTGTGTGCCGCTGCTCTGCTCTCGAGGACGCGCGTGACAATGCGGGAGAGAAGACGAGCCCGGTCGAATTATCACCGGCTGGTTGCTTCCATTCACCTTTTTCTCTCTGGTAGAAGTACTACTACTACTACAAATTCGTCGGCTGCCTTTAAGGTTGGAAGTGGAGGAGCGGCGTTTATTAGGAAAGGTTCGCGAGTGCGCTGCCCCTCCTCCTCGCATTACTCGAAGAGTCGAGAAGGACGCGTGCGCGCAAGACACTTTTCGGTTTTATACATATTGTACTCAGAGCACGCGTCCGCCTGGTATTTAGGATGCTAATGAATGGTCCCCCTCCGTCCTGAGGAATCGGTGAAGCGGAATCTCTATACAGCGCGAGCGTTTTTTTTTTTTTGAGAATCGAGGATGATATAACTGGGTGGGACGCGACAGTGAAAAATGTAATATATATAGATCTCCTTCTTTGGCTCGTAAAGTAGTGTAAAACAGAAAAAGTAGCGTAAAGTTTTCCTCAATATGCGCATTTGGGAAAAAAGAAAGAGAGCGACTTTTGACTTTTCCCAGCAGCGCACTCGTGACACACAAAAGGGGACGCGCGACACATCCATAATGCATCCCGAGAGCGAGAGAGAGGAAAGAGTGGCACGTCAACTGCGCTAGAGATGATGTATCGCGTATGTATAATGCGTGAGAGGAGGAGGAGGAAGAAAAAGAGGACGATATACAGGCAGGGATTAGATAAGAGGCGGAGATGTAGATCGTCGAATTAAAGAGGAGGGATTTGTCATGCGGTTGATCTTTCGAAATTTCCGCTGGATTTTAAATGAAAATCGGGAGAGCTGAAAAGGGTTGGGCAACGAAGTCGAGGCGTGTGGTGTGTGAGGAAGAATAAATGAAGTGTCCTAATCTCCTGCTTTATGGGGAACGTTCTTTTTATTAAGTAGATGATTTATAAGGAGAAATTTTTCTCTCTACTTTATTCTTATATGCCTTAGAATTTTA
Organism: Torymus aiolomorphi; assembly: GCA_036365515.1. Classification (NCBI taxonomy): domain Eukaryota; kingdom Metazoa; phylum Arthropoda; class Insecta; order Hymenoptera; family Torymidae; genus Torymus; species Torymus aiolomorphi. The sequence goes on along the minus strand of CM070874.1, from coordinate 70,735,689 downwards.
AATATATAGTTGCCGTCGTTCGAAACATTCCTCAACCGCTTGAACATTTCAACATCACTGCCGATTTACTTCCAAAAGACAATCCCCTCTCCAAAAGAGCTTCTTTCTCCATCCACTCATCCATCCATCCATACACGCTCCAGCCTCTCAATTACCTCGACAGCCGAAAAAAGCGCAACGACAAAGAGCTTCGCCCAATCGCGCACACACACACACGCGTGCCGGTGTTCCATCCACTCAAAAACATCCTCGACTCTCTCCCGTAGGAGGACAATACTACACTCCTCGACAGCTGCAGCAGCGCTTGGGCAAAATAGAGAAGAAGATGCGCCGGCGGCGTCGGCGGCTACTTTAATAAATTCCATTAGCCATGGGCTCTTGCGCGCTAAGGATCTCTCATTGTTGGCCTTTTTTACGGCGCGAGCGTCGTTCTTTTTCTGTCGGTTAGGAAAAGCGCGCGCGACCGATTCGAGATGCTCCTGTTACGGTCGTAATACAAGAGTTTCGCGTGGTGCTCGCTCGCTCCGTCATTTTCCGAGGCATGGATAATGCGGGGATCGATCACCGAATTCGAGACGATCAGCTGTTGAGAGACAGAGTAGAGAGGATCTTTCAGTCTCTCTCTCTCTCTCTGTCTCTTGGGTTTTTGAATTGGACGAGTGAAGAGATCGGTTTACGGTTCGAGGAAAAGCGCGCGCTTTGTGTGCTGCTGCTGCTGCTGTCGCAGTTGTTTAAACTTTGTGTTTACAGGAGTAAGCGGATTTTGTGCAAAGTAGGGAGAAACTTAGTATATATAAACGTATAAAGACGTCATTTTTTGTGTAAGCGTTATGTGTACAAAGTATAAAATATGAAACTTTTTAATTTTCGCGTGTATGTTAACGACGATTGAAACAACGTACGCGATTGTTCGTTCGTATATAGCCGCGAGGGGGCACGCACGTGTTTATGCCTACACAACACGCACGCACGCACGTTAAACTCTCAAACAAGCAACTCACGCGGCTCGAATTAGCACTCGTACATGTCGAGGAGAGCGAGAGATTAATCGGCTCGAGAAAAAAAAATCTCTCGCACGAATCGAATTAGATGTGTCTGTGACGCAAAGCCCGCGCCGCGCAGACGAAAGAACAACAGCGCTGTAGGGGAATTTACAACGTCCTCGAGAAAAGAGAGCAGCTCTCGCGCACAGCACGTTTAGAAAAATATTTTTCCAACCGCGCGCCCGAGCTGCCTGCTATTTCAGCTATATACGCGTGCGTCTTTCGATGGCGAAAAACGGAGCAAAGTCTCGTGACGAGTACAGTATAATGAGACGTCGAGCGGCTTTCGGGAAGATAAATAATCGTCTATAGTGTACAAGGGACGTGTCATTGTGCCGCGGATGTTTACACAGGTATACAGTGGTGTAGAAGAGGACGATTTTCACTCGAGGGTTATTAATCGCGACTTCTGAATGGAGGGGGGGGGAGGACAGATGCCGGGGTGAGTAAACGGTTTCGCGAATGGAAGTAGTAGTATAAGGTTCTTTTCTCGGGCCTGTTTATCTTTCGCAGTCTAATTATAAAAACACCCCGCGCTCTTTATATACACACACCCTAATTCCTCAAAACCACCTTTGTCCCCTCACACGAGCAGCTCTCTCCTTTCTTCCTCATTACAAGCGAGAGCTGCTTTCTTCCTTTTTTTTTCAAGGACAATCTTCCTCTCTCCCGCAGCGGGACACCGGAATAATTTGTATATATACCTCTAATCTCGCGACCGCCATCTCTCTAAAAAAGAACAACAACAACTGCGTTCTCTCAGCCACATCACCTCCGAAAATTCCCTAACGAGACGCGTAAGAGGCCACCAAACTGACCTGCGCGCGTCGATCCTGCGGTCTGGGAAAACTCTCGTCTTGTTACCGCAGCGCGCGCGCGCTGGGATATTACTATTGCGACTTGCAAAACGCACAATTACGCGAGAGCGAGCGAGGAAGGAGCTAACGAGAGAGAAAGGGGAGTCTTTTATTTCGCGGGGAGCGAGCGTAAGCGCGGAGGCGCAGGCTTATTAGCGGGGATATTTAAATAGGAGGTATGTGTATGCGAAGGGAGAGAGATTTTTTGCGCTCGAAGTGCATGGGGCGAAGGAGGAGGAGGATGATGATGAGGAGAATGTTTATCGAGAGTTGCGTAAGAAGGAGAGGTTGACCGCAGAAAGAGGAAGAGCGAGCGAAGCACTACGTCGCTCGTTTCTTCTTTTTTACGAGGTAAATTGAAAATTGTGTGTAGGATAAGAACGTAATGCGCGTTTATTGTTGGGAAAACGTCGCTGTGTGTGTATACACGTCGATTAAATTAAAAAAACCCTCTTGAAAACCGAATAAAAGAAGAAACTTTTTAAACGCGCTATACCGGAGACATTAGCGGCAGTTTACTTGTAAATTAATTTTCCACTCGGAGAGGCCAATTTTTCCACTTACGCGCTACTCTCTTTCCCCTCCGCGGTGAGGGAGAGATAAGAGCGGAAACTCGCGGGGGCTGAAAAGGCTTTTTAATTGGGAGCGGCGGCGCGCCGCAGACAGATATAGAAATTCTCCGCGCGTTGCTGCGCCCTAACTCTTTGCGAGGCGCTCGCGAAAAAATCTCTCCGAGGGGGAGAGGCGCCTCGTCGTCGTCGTGGTGACTTCTTCGTGCGGAAGTTTAACGAGAAGAGGAGAGGGGAGTACTTATTGTTTGGAGCGCATTGTCGTGGTTGTATACAAAATATTGAACGATGAGTGGGGCGAAGAAATAAATATATTTCTCTGTTTTTAAAATTATTTTGCAAAGACTAGGCACACAGCTACGACATTTTTCTCATACCGGACACCACCAATCGCACCGAATAAAGCAATTACACGCGCTCGCTATCTCTTTTCTTTCCAAAAAAAAAGACGGAATTCCATCGCGCCCTCGAGCCCCGCGCGCGTTCGCTCGCAATTTCGCGTCATTATCCTACCGCCGCATCGCCCTCAGCGCGCTCGCGCGGTAATTGATGCCCCCGAATGGCGCACATGTACCTACAGATGTAAGTACGCGCGCCGCGCTGCAAGTAGGCGGTGCTCGCCTCGCGATTGGTCGGAAATGGCGCAGTGGGACAGAGAGTCGTCCAGTATCTGTGTGTACGTGGATCGAGATGTTAATAAGATGGGCTTCTTTTACATGGTGAAAGAGAGGTATTAGAGAGAGAGCATAATTTTTACGTAATTGCGTAATTGATTAATTGGGCGGACGCTCTCATGTGTGGGAGTGAGGTTTAGCTTTTTGTGTACGCCGGGGTAATTGCAACTCTGGCCTTGGAGAAAAGTAGGGAATCAGGTAGTTTTTGTGCTGTTTGTGTACACAAGATGAAGGGTAATGATATTAAAATCACTTGTTCTTGGAAAACTACAGCAGCTTAACGTGTCCCCTTACTTGTCTGTCTCAGATACAACAACAACAACAACAACAGTAAACCCACGATAATTGCACGGTATCCCCAAAATCGGCCGACAATACCGAAAAAACATGTAAATATTCGCTCTCTCTCTCTCTTTCTCCTTTCCAGAATTTCACCGTGCGCGCAACCCGCAATTTCGTCCTTAACGTGAAAGTTCGCCGATAATCGGCTTTAATCATAAAAGGCCCCCTCCGCGGTAATTGCGCGAGCGCCCGCGTGTATACTGTTATATGCGCGCGTGCGCGAGGCAATAATTGGAGAAAACCGAAGGCAGGCGCGACGGATGTGGGCGCGCGGCGAACAATGGACGAGTAAGAGAGAGAGACGCGGAAGGAAACGGTTAATGAGGAAAGGGCGGCGAAGAAGAAGACGACGACGGCGACGAGGAGGAAGATGTTGGGAAAACGCGCGCGATTGATTGTCCTGTCCTTTATAACGTCGCGGTTTGGCTTTTTTCTCTCTCTTTCTATCGGGGAAGTTGGTTATTGAATTTAAGGATCGACGTTGGCGTGAGGTATAATGTTTTCACGGTTTAATGGAGACCGAAGGAGCCTTTTCTTTCCCGTTACTTTTACGTTCTATCAAAGGGAAATATTAATAATTATCGTAGATATATAGGATACATGCATATATACATACATATACAGATGGGATTGCGCTTGAGAACATCATGACCGTTGCACGTGCGCCGACTTTTTATATAAACCTCTCGTTCTCTCCTATTTATCCTTATAATCCGCAACAACAGCAAAAGCCAATAGGGGAATAAACTGCATCGATTATGAACCCCTTCCACCCCGTCTCTCTTTCTCTTATGTACTAGAGCATGTACTCTCTCGCAATTTACGCGGCCGATAACCGTGCCATAAAGCATTTCATTGATAAAAGCCGCTCGCTATACACACACACACGTACGCCCACGGCGCACTAATTAAAAGCACGAAGTGCGCGCGAGCGCTGTGTACGTGTTATTTTCGTAGGAAAAAAAGTAGTGCAGCAGCAGCAGCAGGCAAAGGGACACCTCGCCTGTGACTTTTTGCTTTATAATAATAATAAATTTACTTCCGCGGCGGCGGCGGCGTGTGTGGGAAGTAATGGGGGCGGAAAAACAAAGGGAAAAGCGCGGCGAATAAATCACGCGGTCGAAGCGGGATAGAGAGAGAGGAAAAGTCTCTATCGGGAATAGGAAAAAGCGAGTCAACGAAGCTGTGTTCTGAAAAAAAGGTAAGAGGGGGAAGAATAATACGGGGACGGAGAAGAAGTTTCTTCTGCATAATTTTACGTTCTGGAGGGCGAAGGACGAAATGAAAATGAAAAGGCGCGAGGGGATGCCGAGGTGAAGTGAGCGATGGATGGAGATCGCCGCTGGACGCTGCGTGTGAATTATGGATTAAGTTTGTATCGATTGTTTCGCGATTAGCAGATCGGGGTGGGAGAAACTCGACGAGCGCTTTAAATATACAAATTAATCTGCGCGAAAATATTCCAACGACGCGTATGAAAAATTCACGATATCCCGCACCGTCGTCTCCTAATTACCTCATCAACCACCTTGCCTCACCTCTCCACCCACGCACATATCTCTCTCCCTCTCCCCCTCTCTCCTTATTAAACCAACAACACACACAATACCCCCCTCTCTTTCTCTTTTACGGCTAATGAAAAATCAAAGCAGCGCCTCTCTCGAAGGAAACATAAACCGCCCACGCACGCTCGCGGGGGTTACAGCGCGTGGGCGCAAAGATCGCATCGCGGATATCTCTCGCGTGTAATAATAATACCCAAGCGAGAGCGTCGCCGCGGAGTATTGTTCCATGCAAATTTAGACGCGCGAGAGAGAGAGCCGCGAGCGAGAGATGGTGTGTAGAGAGCCGCGCCGGCGCGACCTATAAATATTGCTCGGTGAGAGAGGTTTCTAGCGAGGGAGAGAGTTTCTTATTTATGCAGTTGAGGGGTTATATCGAATTGTTTTTGAGTTCACGCGCCGGCGGATCGTTTTCGAGGGAGGGAGTATAAGGCGCGCGCGTGTATATTTTTAGAGCCGTTCTGCTGTGTTCTGCGCGCACGTTGTTATCCGTTATTCATGGTATAGTTAATAATCAATGAAAAGGAGCTATAAATATTACAGATCTATACCCGCGCGTATATAGTTAGATTATATGCGGACGCATCTACGCCCTCTTGACGTACACGCTGACACATTCCGGAACGACGAAAACCCCGTTGACTGCCGCAATCGACCCGCGGAGAGAGCGTCACAGCGAATTGGAAAGTTAATTTCGTAGAACACACCGCGGCGATGGCTCATAAACTCGCGCATTAACTTCGCCGCTGCAGCGTCGGCGCTCCTATAAAAATTCGCGAAACAATCCTTCACACGCAGAGAGAGAGAGAGAGAGAGAGCTGAGCCAGCCGCGCGGTGTATCATCATCTTTCCCTCCTGCCTGGAGGCTAACACATCATGCGCTGCTCTCTCGCGTACACAATAAATTTAATCTCCTCTCCTCTTTCTCTCTCTTCTCGCGCGTATATATACGCTGCACACACCATACACCCCCTTGAGGGTAATGCGAAAAAAAGGAAGTCGTCCGGCGAGAGAGAGAGAGAAAGAGAATCGAAACGAATCGTCATGTCTCTCTACGCAGATCGATCGTCGCGTCGCCCGCTTCGTGTAATTTATTTATTGTGTTCGCTCTCTCTCTTGGACCGGTAACGCTCGCTCGAGAGATAAGCATCTCGAATTCATTTAGAACGTGATTCTCGCGGTGTCGTCGTCGTCGTCGTTTTCGTGCTCGCGGGGAGCAGGAGGAGGAGGAGCGTAAACTACGTGTCGAACACTCCGCCGCGTGGGAGGTATTATATATAGGTGTGGGTGTACATGTATACGTATGATTCTTATATATATGAAAGTCATCGGGAGTTTTGAAATAGAGTGTAAATTAGTTCGCTCCGTGTTGTCTATTTTTCCTTTTTTTTTTCTCTCCCGTCGTCGACGAATATAAAGAGCGCGACAATGGGAGTGAATTATATACGATCGCCGGGCGATTCATTGTATATACGCGCGTGCGGGGGGCGGAGGCCTAGCGTACCGTAATCGATTGTTGTTTTAATTGGAAAATTCTTATGCAAATATAAGAGAGAGGGAGAGAGTAAGGATGGCGATTAAGTGGAACGAGAGCGAGCGAGCGCGCGTAATTGCCGGTAATTAAGGAGAGGCTATTTCGCCTTATTATAATATGCACGACGATGACTTCTCGGTATATATGGTCATGACGACGACGACGACGATGTTATGTACAAATGGATGAACTTAAGCGCGCGCGAGACGCGACGGTTATAATCTGATCTGTCGTACACTGAACTTTTCGTCGTTTCGGACTAGCCATTTCGACGCTAAAAAACAATTCGTTTACGCGAGATTTTTTTTTTATTCTCCACCGCATTCTTCATAACAGCTGCGCCTATATCTTTCACTCGCGCGATTTATAACCCCATTCATCATCGTCCGCGTGCCACCATTCGCCTCATTATCGGCACCGCGCTAAGAGGCAAACGCTGGAGCTCCGCAAATACCGTAATTAAGAGATTCTCGATCGATTTCATTATCGCCTTCTCAACATCGACGCCCCGTTGTTACAATAAAGGCCTTTGTGCAAATCATCAGCCTGGTGTTACCTAACTATAATTTCGTGCGTGTGATGCCCGCGGCGGGGTTTAATTTGCCGGATCTGTGTCTGTAAAGTTCGTTGGCATCGGAAGAGAGATTAGGGTTTTTATTTCGGTTGAAGAAATTTGTTTAGGTGTTTTTTTTTTGCCACGTGCACGTGTGTGTAATTTTAGATTGGATTAAATTATGTTTTCCTGTCTTTGTGGCCATACAGGTATAATGTACATCGTGATGATGATTCGGCGTTTTCGGTTATGGGATGTCTTATTGATCGCGTATATAGTATAAATTTCATCAAAGTATAACTACATATACCTTCGAATTTATGTGTACATATATCCTTATAAAACCTCTAACCTTAACAATCCGGCATAACAATAAAAAAAAAAAAAAACTTTTCCCAAATCGAATCGGCGCTTTTTTTGCATCTCCTTCCAATTTTCCGGCCGATCTCGCACCCCTCTGTAAAACCCCTTCCCTTACCCACGCTAACCCGAATCCTCATCTCCCGCGTTATCAAGCTCTGGGGAGCAAAAAATCCGTACACTACGAGGACGGAAAATAGGCCAGGGCTCACCTCCTCTTCGCATCAGAACCCTATCTCTCCCTCCTCTCTCAAAATCCAAACTCCCTCCCCCTCCCTCCCACCGCCGGCGATAAATAACCCGAAAACCCCGAAAAAAGGGGGACCAGCCTCTCTCTCTCTTTCTCGCTCCCCGCCATAACCCTAAATCCGAGGGCGAGTCTCGTTCTCTCCCTCCCTTCGAAATATAAGAGGGCGCCGCGCGCCAGTGGCACGTGCTATCGATCCGTGCAGACTCTCGCGAAGAGAGAGGCGAATCTAATTGCCGGAGGGGAGGGTGAACGCGGGGAGAGAAGGCGAGAGATGTACTAAAAATCGAAGGAAGACGACGGGAGGGTGGCCTAGATGCTGGGACAGAGAGAGAGAGAGAGAGAGAGAGAGAGAGAGAGAGGAAAGTCCAATATCCGGAAAGAGATGCTGGTGAGTGTGTGTGTGCGTGTGTACCTGCGCACGCGATTTTTTTTTGTTCGGAAGGAAGGGTGTTGTTGTTGGTTTTGGTCTAGTTTTCGAGTGGCCTTGGATTGGGGTTGGCTCGCGGGGTAAGGGGAGAAGAGCGGCAAATATTTACGCGATGCTCTCGCGTCTGAATTTTTAATCCCTGGATGTTTGCATTGTCGTTGGGATTGCTTTGGGCCGCTTCTTGAAGACACAAAAGATTTAGCTTTATATCTGCGGTGTAGTTTACTCTTTCTACGATGCTATAATTTGTAATTACAGTGAGGAAAAATCCCTAATATAAAAATTAAATTAATATACATTTAAGTTTTTATGAAAAAAACTTTTACGAAGCAAAAATTTTCACTATAGAAAATTTCCGCGCGCGTCTAGACATATTCGTACATAAAGCCTATTAAGAAATGCACAGCGAGCACTCAAAAATTGTTACACCACTAAACCACGACTAAAACTTCCTCTCGCAGCGTCCAACGCGCGCGCAGCACACACAGCGTTTAGCAACAAAGTGCCCGATGCGTATAATAAACCCCCGCGCGCGCGCGCATATATAAGAGAGTAAATCCCGCAAAGAGATACAAGATAGAAATTTAATACAGACGTATACATTTTGCGCGCGGCAGGCGCGTCCATTATACGCGCGTTTTTACAAGTCGTTTACCTCGCCATAAATTACCCTTTATAATTTAATAAAGCAGCGCGCTCGCGCACTTTCGGGCGATAAGTAAATTTAGCCGGGGCTTTTATACACGCGGCGCGGATTCGCCGCGAGAGAGAGAGAGAGAGAGAGAGAGAGAGAGAGAGAGGAAAAATAAGCGCTGGACCATGCATGCGCACGTCATGTTTCTGCCCGCAGGTGAAAGAGTTATTGCCGCAATAAAAGTATGCGCACGCGCGCGCGTGTATGTGGTAACGAGCAGTGCGACGCTCTAGTTTTTAATATAGCTTTGTCGTGTAGTCGCATATGACGTTTTGGCTCTCTTCGAATTCGCTTTAATAGTCGAAATTCGCGGGAAGTGGGAATACGCGGCGTCCTCACTAATCCTAGCGTATAACGTGTATAACGTTCTTTCGGTACTTTCTCACGATAAATACACACACACATCTCATCCGCGAGTCTGTCTCGTAAAGATGACAAAAATCTGCGACTGAGCGTCCGTTATAATTGCGAGAGCGGGAGAGAGAGCGGCGTAAAAAATAATTAGCATAACGAGGCATGAAACGCGATCCCCGGATTTTCGGTACGCGCGGGCTCGCGGATATTATTTCCACGCGAGCTCTCTCTCTTTCTCCCTAATCGTCGCGGCGCATCTGCGCACGTAGGTGTCGACGGCGTTTTCGTCGTTTTTTATGCAGCTCGAGTTTCCATAATCCCCTCTCTCGTAAAGATGATGTTTATTGCAACGGCGTGTGTGTGTGTGTGTGCGTGGCTGACGGAAGAATCTGTTTCTAATTTGTAACTAGGCACACATGCGCGGCGTCGACAGACAGTCCCCGTTATATGTAAAAGTTAATACACGTTAATTTTAATTGCGATTAAAAGGTGTCCCGAGGTATTTTTATGGGGGGAATAGTTGGAGATGATGATGATGATGGCCGTTGCGTAATGTGTACGGGGAATTTAGCCGTTTAGCATAGATAAGCATCGAAATAAATACACATTCCTTCGGTGTTTCACTATAACTTTTAACGCGTATATTATACATCTTCGCTTTAATGAAACAGAGAGAAAAAAGGGGTTTTGCCATTAACAATGGGGCTTGCAGCACCATTCAACCGTCACATTTTTCAAAGTCCACCATAGGCATATATACATTTAATAAAAACGTTTCTCTCGCAGTCCTGTGAGCGCGCGACAATAGCATTGTAAGATGTCATAACCAACGGCATACATATCCGACACATATACACACACAGGCACTCGAGCAAACAACGCACGCAAGAGTCGCGCTTGTCCATCACCAATTAGAGGAGGAGAAAAGCGGAGGAAAAGGCGGAAAAAGGGCGAGCAGCAAGCGCAAGAGGCTATTAATAACTCGAACTTTATTTCGTCGTATCGCTGCCGCCGCCGCCGCCGCACTCCGACCCACGTTTTTTTTCATTCGCTCGCGTTCATTCATCTGCGGCCGTCATTAATTATGCCATAAAGCCACCGGCCAAGAGAGACACCTCCGTATTTTCACAAATAATACCTCGCACCACTACAGCGAGGGATTCTTTTTCTTGCGCCTCATTATTGTATCAATGCGAAAAGCTAATGATTAGACACTTCATAGACAATCAATCGAGGTAACACACACACTCACTGCATTTTGTATGCAAAAACCGTAGTTTCCCAACCGCGCTGTCGATCTAGGTGGGAGATAATAAAAAAGCTGATTTTCCATTCGTGAGAGAAAAAAAAATTGAAAACGTGTCAGTGTGTTCGAGAATGATTCAACGCTCGTACATTGAACTCCGTCTCTTTCTCTCTCTCTCTCTCTCTCTCTCGTTATACGAAGCTATCGACCGATTATTAACCGTATGAGCGCAGCTCGGCTAATTTTACGAGAGAGAAAGAGAACGAGAGTACACGCTTTTCTGGAGAATGAAACGGGGGTATAAATAGCCGGGGAGAGAAGGCGAACTAAATGCGCTTTATTGTGCCCGCGCGCGATTATTTATTTTTAACCGCGATTTCGCGGACTGATTATCGAGTCACGAACTTGCGCCAAATTTTTTACAATGAATAATTGCTGCAGCGTGCCGACAGAAATAGAGCGCGCGCGCGCGATGCGCGTGTAAATGGTTTTGCGGTTATATGGAAGAAAAAGAAGCGGAAGGTCAGGAAAAGTCAAGAGTTATGCCCTTAGCCTTATTAGACGGCAACGAGACTCGAGTGTATAGTGTATAATGGACGAGTTTGTTCACTCTCGCGTCATTGGCACATTGCTCCGGAAACGTCAGCACTCGATCCATCAGCGTAATTAAAGCGAGATCTTCCGATATATCTATGGGTTTTTTCCCTTCTTCGCGTTCTTAATATTTCGAATGTACATGTAAGTATCCGTTTCGTTTCTTTTTTGGCTTGTAGGCTACTAGAGATTAAATTTCATTAATTCCCGAGGACTACGATCGCTCGGTAGGATAAGGAAGCCATTCGACCAACGAGCCAGAAGTGCCAAAGTCTCGTCCAGATGAACGATTCGATTAAATACCAGTATGTCATTCCGAGCTGCGTACATAGTCGAACGTTCAATAATGACGCACTAATGTCCGTGTAAGAACAGCCTTCTTCTTTCTTCCTTTATTCCTCAATTTTTGCCCCAACCGAAATCACCTTACACACCGAATTAAGTCATGCAATCCGAGTTGGCATGGGGACGGAGGGAATTGATCGAGTTTGTGCTCGGCAAACAGCGCTTTAAATCAAACACACCCGCATCGCACCCGCGCGCGCGCAAGTCTCGATAAAATCCACCGAAAAATCAAAACAACACGCGAAGGAGAAAATTTCGCGGGGTTTCCTCCGGGTGGAAAAAAAAACATTCATATCGCGGGAAAAGTGGCTCGCTACGCGCGCGCGCGATAAAGTTTTCCAGGCAGGTAATAAATCATACGTATCAGTCGGACGGAACGACAGTTTTATGACGTTCATCGGAGAGTTTTCAGATTTATCTTATCGCCGTGGTTTTGTCCGTCTATGTATGTGTTTGTGTGCTTTTTCGGGAAAATTTTTTTTTGTTTTTTCGAAGCAAGTTTAGCGGTGCTTTGTAAGAGTGAGGGAGAGAGAGAGAGAGAGACAGAAAATCGATGCGCGCTTTACGGGGGATGTACTCTTAAAGCAAGAGCGCGTGCCCACTTTGCTAAACAATGCGCCGCGGTACTTGGCGGTCATATGGTTACATGAAAAAAAAAAAAAATAAAGAAAACGCGAGAAGGCGGAGATTCTTCTCGCCACTTTCGGGTAAGGGATGACAACACACTGCTGCGTGCTGGAGATTCGCCGAACCATCCGTCGTGCGGTGAAATTTTTCGAAAACCCATCACACTTGCGAAGAAGAAAGTATAACACTTAAAGTGTACGAACGTTATCCGCGAATTCCGACGGCCTGACATTGAAGCTACTCGGAATTTTCGTACCCACATACACACACACACACACACACACACACAGATACACTTCCATAAACCCCGTTTTCGTGCACTTGAGCTATACATGTATATTTTTCCACTCGTGTGTGATGGATGTGTATATGTCTGTACACAGAAGACATAAACTATACATCTAGGTGTACGTCTGCCTGTCTGTGTGAATGTGTATATGTGTACGTGTTTCTGCCTTTACGTGCTGCGCTAGTTTTTGTTAGTAGAAGCTCGTTATTTGTCGCGTGGGTCGCTCGAATTCGAAATCGCGCGCGCACTCGCGAAAATCTGTATTTTTTGACCCGTCCAATGAGTGAGAGAGACAGAGAAGGGGAGTGTGTTTTTTCGCGGAGACCAGTAGCGGCGTTGATTTTTCAAGCGAAGGAAAACTCGCCGAATGGAACTTGATTTTCGTATCTATATATATGTACATGAAATTTCGGTTGGCGGAAGCTTTTTCGAAAAATTTTATCTATATACTTGTAACTTCGTATTCGCGTTTTCGAACTTTTAGCAAAATGGAGTTTTCCACGTTGGTACTTCGAAACAAAAGTTTATAACTTTTTACGAGCGCGTGTAACGTGGCTTGAATAAAAAGTATAACATTCACTTTTTTCCTAACAAAAAACAAAACGAAAAAAGAAAAAATTTACTTCGTCCCGCGATTCGTTCACTTAGAGAAAAACTCCGAACTAACGAATTTCATTATTACTCCGAAATGAAAAATCTCAAGATCGTTACTTTCCTCAGCTTCGAAATCGCGGTACTCCGAAAAAACAAAACCTCGCGCTCCGAAAACAACCGTCGCGCGATCAAAACACTTGACGCGCTCTGAAATACAAAAATCCGCGAATCGAACACACCGACCGTTACACACTCTCCTCTCGAACAAAAGCCTATAGCTCCTCTCTCTCTTTCCTCCGCGAAACACAAAATTTTCACGAGAACACACGCGTGGATCAGCCGCGCTAGCGCGACTTCGAGCCCGAGCGCTCACCACCTCCTCCTGGCGCCCATCATCAAACCCTCCTCCCGCCACATTGCATATATGCACAGAGAGCCTTAATAAGAGATAGGTATACGATAATTCATATTTGTTGGTTGGGTTCTCTACCTTCTCGTGCAACGTAATAACGAACCTCGAACTCTCTCTCCCGCATTTATAATCTCTTCTCGTCGCTCTTTTTATACTTTTCAAACAAATCACGACCAAAAGAGCCAACAAAACTAACGCGCACTTTTTTTTTCTTTTATTTTTCCTCCTTTATTCTCCTTTTATTTATATCTTTATATTCTTTAATTTCTTTTTATCAACAATTCACACTCTCGCACTATTTGAACTTTTTTGATGTTAGGCACTACCTCGAGCGCCGCCGTAGCAGTACGTGTACTCGTTGTAATCCATGCCGGGCCGCTGCTGGAGCAGCCCGCCGTCGGGGACGAGGTCCAGTAGCACCCCAGTCTGCGGCTGCTGGTGGCAAAGATGAAGATGCTGCTGCTGCGACTCCTCCGAGTAGAGCTGCTGCTCGCAATGGTAGTCGCACATCGGGCGATTTAGGTATGTTGCGCCGTCGTCACGTCATTAGCTTTCCCAAAAACAACAACTCGCCGTTCTGCCTCCTCTTTCTATCTCTGCTGCTCCCCCGTCTTAAGTGTATAATACGCGTAGTAGACTTCAAATGCGAGGCGCGAGAACGACACTTCAAAGGCTCGCACGCGCTGAGAGCATCTCTTCTCTCTTCCTGCTTGGCAATAATACTACTACTATCATCACTTCCCTTGGATAACACTATTTTTATACAAATATCACAGAGCTCGCGTATAGGAAAATATCATCGCACTTTTCGTATATATACATGTACATATATACACGTACGAACCGAACTACTATACAAAAAAAAAGAACCCTTATGTGGGTACTCTTCTCTCCGCACGCGCGCGACTATCTTTCTCGTACTTATGTACTTCGTCTCCCCCGGGAGAGACTCTCCTATCTCGCGCGTAGCTCTCTCTCACTGCGGAGAGAGCGAAAGTGGGAACCGTACGCTTGCGCCGTCGGCGGCAGACTGAATCGCTCGCTCCGCGCTCTCAGTGTCAGGGATGAGAGAGAGTGTGGAGGGGGAGAAGAGAGAGAGAAGCGCGCTATAGCGAGCGAGAAAGTGAAGGGAGAGAGGGGGGGACGGCGACGGCGGCGGCGAGGACAACAGCCGGTCTTCGACGGAACGCGCGCGCGCGCGGAGGGTCGACTCGCTCAGCGAGCTCACTGCCTCGGCGGCCCTGCAGCGGATTCCGTCGCTCCGAACGCGCGGGTGGATGGAGAGTGAGAGAGATGGATGATGATGGTTTTCCTTTTTTTTTCTCGTTTATATAGCGGGCGAGGGATGCGGGAAATGCTGGTAAAAAGGGGTTTTCGAGGTGATTGCGTTTTGGAGTTATTAAAATAAGGATTATCTTAACGCTATTTGATAATGTGGTTAACGTTATATACAATGTTTACTCGATTATCGGAAGGATTGAAGCCGTGTGTTCGAGGAAAACACACTTTGTTTACCGGAGAAAGTACTCTCGAGTCAGCGCTACTATACTTTTACATATGTTATCAAACATGATTCATTCATCCCAGTCTCAACGACACAAATAAGGCTACTTTATGATTTCCTCCCTTACAATACACACTTATCTGCCGTCGTAATTTACAACGGGTACATATATACAAACAGATCAAACTTTTATCGCACACTCGCTGACTGTCACTCTTACACATCATAAGTACATAATATATACATATACAAAACAGCAGTAGCTTCACTATATAAACATAACACATACCTAACCTTTGTTAAACACCAGATCCAATTCTTCAACAAAAAAGGGTTTGAACGAACAAAAATCAAAACTCCGAAACTCCAGTCGCTCGCTCACTCGCGCGCAACGCAAGATCAATCGCGGCGTGCCCTTGCTGCTGCTTATAGCTGAGCGCTGTCCGTTCCCCCGCAGACTCCACGGGAGCCTCGCTCCCGGGAGATGGCGCTGCCGGCTCCTTAGCTCGACTTTTTCGGAGCACGTCGCTGCGAGGCAACACTCCGTAGCTATATACCTACTCTACTCCACTCTGCCTGCCTATGTTATGCTGCGTTAGACAGTTCTGCCTCGTTGTTTGTTTACACTATATATGCAGGATAATATCGCGTTTTTGCGAATCGCAGAGGCCGCTTTGACGTTATATCGAGCTTGCCGAGATCGCTCATTAGTTATGCACGAGGCCCGAAGGCCATTATTTTTCTTCCGAAAGGGCGTGTGTGTGTGTATGTGCGAACTTTAAAAATAAATAAACGACGATGCACGTGCATGTGGATCCGGGGTTTTTGCGATGCTTCTTCTTCACGCGCTCGCGTCCCTCCTTTTTTTCTGGACGCGAGGTCGCGCGGTTCTGCGATAAATCTATAACCGACACGAGCATGAAATAATATGAGGGTTATATAGGTGGTTATAAAAAAAAACTCGAAGACGACCGATACTTGGGGTGACCCGGTTCACGGGCCGCTTGGTGTACATCGAGGACACTTATAGATAAAAAGCGTGTAATAATAGAAAATCTTGGTGAATAAACAGTGTTGTTCAGTAGGTATATAGCGGAGTATAGGTAGTCACCCAAATAACAGCGTGCGGCTCTTTATGACTGCGAAGAATTTCGTATACCCGCACGGTAGTCCATAAATCCGCTCCTGGTAGCGCTTGTAAACACGCGTCTTCCGAAACTAGTGACTCATCTGGTAATAATCACCAGCGCGGCCTTACATCATTTACACAACAGCACCTCTCACCCGAAAGATCACCTTTACGCTGTCGCATCATTGACTATCTCTCTCTCTTCTCGCAAACATCTTGCTTTACGATCTCTCTCTCTCTCTCACTCCGGGCAAACTTTTTCTCCCTCCCTCCCCTACCTCGTGCGCGCGAACTTCTGTTTACTTTGATTCCGCGTCGCCGAGCAGTCGGAATCTGATTTCGCCCCTGTCGCTTCTCTTATCGCCCGGGATTTTACTTTCGGATTTTCGCGGATAAGCCGAGAACGCCGACGCCGCCGCCGGTGTGTGCGCGCGCGATAAAACGAGCGAGCGGAGTTACCTAATTTTTTCGACGGCTGTCGCGAGCGTTTCTTTTTCTTATTCGTGGGGGTGTATATAGCTCGTGCGTCTCGGGCTGTTTGATTTATATATTGTGATGCGATAAAAAGTTTCGTGCTGAAGCGTATATATATACTGTAAGTGTGCGTATATGTCGTGTGTATGGTGGAGTGGAAGTATCGGACTTTTATCGATTGCACAGTTTGTGTTTTGGTGATGCGTTTTCGTGTACATTATATATATAATATAGTATATAGTTTGTACGAATAAATGGTGGATGAAAGTATTGATTTTGCGAATAAGAAAATTATAGATGTGGGTTTCGCGATAAATATATGTATAAGATGTAATAAGTGAGGTTAGTGCGGTGTATTGTAATAGGCGTGCGCGCGACATACAGAGTCAACCTAAATAAATAACGGCCGATAAGATAAATGTTTAATATGCACATAAGTATATGCATGAAAGAAAATGTGACGATAAGTTTCTCCGGCATATAACGTACTTGTGCAATATTCATTTATCAAGGGGTTTAAGAATACTCTGGTTCGCTTGACTCGCAGCGGCATTAAATCTTCATGGTACATTATTAAATTTGTGAATATTAAATTAGATTTTTCGAATTTTTTCCACACATCGTGCCAAAATTCATTATTAATTTCTCTCGGACAATATTATATTAAAACCAGAATTGAATAATCCACGCTGGACTACACAATTCGCGACTCTCGCGCAGCTTTCTGCACCCAAAACCCTGTCGCACTGCGATCCCCAACTTTATATATATATATATATACGAGCGAAAATAATCGCCCGCGCCGAAGGAGAAATTAAAAGCCGGCGTATCTCAGCGACTTACGGCCGGGGGCAGGGAAAAGACGGCCTTTGATTGCGATATACACGCGGGGAGAGAGGCTTTACGTCTCTATATAAGCCCGCGTAATCCAGTATCGGCCGTAAAGCGGCCGCGGTAAAAGGCGCGGATACTGGGATTTTGAATTTTGAATGGAATAATGGGAAGGTGTTATAGCTGTTGTTATATAGCAAGTTGCTTTTCGAGTAACATTTTTATTTTCTATAGTTATGAAAAGTTGTTTATCCGCGTATAGCTAGTCAGTTTTTCAAAAACATATATTTAATTAGTTGTACATTGCGAAAATATATTCATTAGCAGTAAACAAGCAATTTTTTTTTTTTTCATTAATTTCATTATAGGTGTAAGTATACCTTATCGATGACATGTTTACAAAGATTTTTTCATGCATTTATCATCGTTTCATGTACATAATTATAAAGTTCAAAGAATCCACCGTTCATTTTTATAATTAAGTATACAAACATTCACATCTTCTGTAATAAAGTAGCGACTTTACTACAACTAAATCTTCAATGTACCTTTCAATCGCCGGGCGCTATAATGAAGTACTTGTAGCTAATTGTCGATTTCACAACCACGTAATTAAATGTACACGCTTACCAGCATAATGCAAACGGCGTCATTACATTTTATAAATTATTTATAAATATTGAAATTTCATTCATAAGCTCTAGCGAACATATACCGAGAAGAGAGAGAGAGAGAGAGAGAGAGAGAGAGAGAGAGAGAGAGAGAGAGAGAGAGAGAGAGAGAGAGAGAGAGAGAGAGAGAGAGAGAGAGAGAGAGAGAGAGAGAGAGAAAGAGAGATTGTTGTAAAAGCCGTAAAAACTCAACGCTGACGAAATCATCGTCATCGAGATATGCGCTTGAAGCCGTATTTATGAGTCGTAAAGCGCGCGTGCGCGAGTTAAATTTGATTTTAAACATTCCTTCGGTGCGCGCTACGTACTCCCGTGCATATAGCTCTATGTGTATGTATATATATACGTTATTTCGCAACGAGAGAGAGAGAGAGAGAGAGGGGGGGAAGAGGCCTTAAATTTAAACTCTGTACGGTATGTAAACGCGCAAAAATGCTCGACAGTAAAATAGAATGTACTTTACTATGCAGCGAGTGTTAAATTAAGTTACACTCTCTCCTACTCTCTCGCTCGCGCCCGCGCTTTATCTTTCGTGTTTTATTCAGAAGATAATCTTCATAAATTTTTTACAATCCCGTGTACACACACAACACACACACACACACACACACACACACACACACACACACACACACACACACACACACACACACACACACGCGCGCGCGCGAAAAAAAGAAACTGTAACACAGCCGCTCTAAACTCTTTTCCCGCCTGTGTATATATATAATATTTATTTAAAAAATTGCAAAACACTCGGGTAATAGAGAGGCCTCGCAGTATAGTTATGCTAATCTTTACGACAGATACGTATATATCTCAACCGTTGAGCTATAAAAAATAATAGATTCTTGAGTACGACATGACCAGCTTTTCGCTAAACCCCTATACACATCCACGTAAAAACCAAAGAGAAAGAAAGAATCTTATATGTTATACACTCTCCTAATCAGCCTCCGCGCGTCGTAAACTCTGCCACCTCCTCCGCTAATATTATTCATTGAACTCGAATTCCGGGCCCTGAAAATAGACGACGCCGCGGAGCAAAAAACGCTAGCGCGAGACAATGGCCGAGGCGAGCGCGCAACAAAAGCCGGGGCCGGGTTGTGTGTGTGTGTGTGTGTGTGTACATCTGCATATACGCGAGCGAGAGAGGATGATAGCTCCGTAAATTACGCCGCTCGCGGCGATGACTCGGCTCCGCTGCTCTGTCTCTCTCATGTTTCTATAAGAGCGCGCATGATTTATCGCCCGAAAATCGAGAGGAAAAGTATAGCGAGCTTTTCGGCGGTAGTGTCTCTCTTTATTTCTTTCGCTTTAATTGGGGAACGCGGATTATTAAAAATTCTGGCGGTGATGTGCGCGCGGGGTTTAATTAATATACGCGGGGGTGCGGCGGCGAATTTATATATGCGGCGAGTGAGTAATGCCGGGGTTATTGGCGTACGTGGCTCGGTTAGAGATGAGAGCGAAAGTGATATTATCGAATTTTTTCGTACAAATTTATGCGTATAGAAAGTATAGCCCCCATCGCCTTTTTATCCTCGTCTCTTCTCGATCGCGCGCGCTTTTATTTTAACGTCTTTTAGGGGGGCCGCCGCGCGGTTATGAGGCACGATTGAAATGTGCTCGATGAAATATATGTATATACGCGGTATTTCTGTCAGGCGTAAATTTTATTTATTATACGCGATGAATCGAGTGATTATTGCTATATAAAAAGCGAATTAGACGCGTGCAATGACTATAAATGCCATCATATCTATTTATTTATTATTGCGAATTAATACGTAACCGAGAGAGAGGTGTTTATTGTAGTTTTATTGCGATACTAGTTATCCTATATATTTATTTATGCAATAATTGTCGATCATTAGAGAATTATATAGCTGCGCGAGTATTTTAAAATATAAGAATGTTCACTTTATTGAATTAATTATATCTAATACTTTCCTGCACGCGAGAGTAGAGATCGAGCTGCCATTCAATAAAAAGTTATCGTTTATGCCGCATACTATAACAATGATTGAAATATGTACATATAATTTTGATAAAAAATACTATACAGAGAAATTTAACAATTTTTTTGCTACTTCAGTCTTTTCTTACACGCATATCCCCAAAAATCTACCACCCTCCGTTTCCCACTTATTCCCCCCTTCCGTCATCAGACATCATACCTACATATAATTACCACCCTCTTGTCCCATAATAAGCCATCATCATCCTCCCCCTCTCCCTCGCAAAAACTAAAAGCCCCATTTCTCCCCCTCCCCCACCCCCCGAAATTCAAACACACTCTCTCAACGCCCCCCCGGTAAATCATTAAACCGCGCGCGTAAAAAGCTCGTATTTGCATGAAAGAAGACTCGCGCGCGGGCACAAGAACCTCCCGATGAAAGGGACTCTGCGCGGGGAAAGAGGTATATATATATACCCTTTTTTCTCTCGCTCGCTCGCTCGCTCGCTCTCGGGTCTTTGGAAATCCGAGCGGCGCGGCGGGCTATCTCGGCTGCCGTATCTTTTTGGGCGAAGAAGGAGAGGCGGGTCGGATGATGGGATGTATGGTGCGCCGACTATATATACGCGGTGTGTGTATACCTGCGCGCGAGGGCGAGCGCGACGGGTGCTCGATGTGTTAGTGTGTGCTTAGATTTTTAAAGGCGGTCGAGTATTTTGTTGGTTAAAGGTGGATAAGTTTTTTGGCGTTGGTGCGGATTTTTATTGAATTTATTTAACAGGTTCGGTGCGCAGCGAAATTTTGAATAATTCAATACTTTTCCATTATTTTTCCAATATTTATATATACTTTTATTATATTTCCGTTTAATCAAAATAAATTTGTTTTATGAATGTCTATAAAAACGAGAAATTAATCAATTAAAAGAATTATTACTTTTAATTATTTTTTCTAATATTTGAAAGAAAATTTTTTAAAATAATTCATGGTACAATATGTACCATGCCGCACTTAATCTCTTAATGAACTGTATAATGTATTATACAAATAACTCAAAATGCAGTGTTATGAAATAATTCTTCATAATATAATTTGAGATAATAAAAATCGTTAACGTGTTAGTAAACAAAAGAACAAACCGATAAGAAGTTCTTTATAAAACGACCTATTCGACGCATTCCCTTTAATAATATTCCCCGAGAAAGAATGTCGAAAGACATACTTAAAACACCGAACCTCATCTTCGCCCCGACCGTGGTATTTAAATATCCGCACTGTAAACCGATAGCACCTATTACCCTCCGTGCTCCCACACCCAATTACCTCTCCTCCCCCAAACCAACGACATCACCAGCAGCAGCCCACCTTCGCATTGTTCCCACGTAAAAATCACCACACGACACTGGAACCATTCGCCAAAACAGGTGTCACCGCGGCGTCTACATTTCCCACCGCTTTTCCCACCCGAAAACACTCGGCGTACACAAATTATCTCCCCGTTTTCCGTAATTAATATCAGCGGCGCAGACACTGGCGATTCCCGAACAATCTCCATACCTCCTGCTCCTATATATACACACGACAGCAGCTTCTCTCCTTTCATCTCTCTCCTTCTCTCGGTCGCAAGAAGAACCGAAGCTACTATCCCCCGGGACGACGTTTGCCTGCCTGCCTGCCTGCCGTCTGCCATCTGGTCGGTCTTTTTTTACGTAATCCCCCGGCAGAGGAGAAGAACTCTTTCCTTCTCTCGGAGTCTTTGTACACGCGCGAGAGAGAGACAGAGAGCAGCTTTTTCATGTGTGAGAAAAATTTCGGACAGAGTCGATAGTTATCGGCTTTCCGAGGCGGGATATAGGAGGAGAGTGTAAGTATACGTGCAGATTCGGGAGGTGCGAAATATAAATGTGAAAATTGAGATCGATCGTTACGTCGAGGGCGAAGGTGTGTGATTTTGCGGATGAGCGGATGGTGCTATGGTGTTGTATATATATGTATAGATGAAGGAGACTAATGTCAGGTGTAATGGAGATACGTGCCTGAGGAATGGCTAAATTCCGGGGTTGCGGATATAATGGGATGCTTGCGGGTAGTTATAACATTTATTATGTTTGTACGGGTACGTCGTAAGGTTTAAAGTGCATAACTGTACAATGCGGTTAAATGCTTGGTCTATACGGTGATTCGAACAATCGAGTGATTATCCTTGCGCTTAGATGCCAGAATGTTATAATAAGATAGTGTTCTCGTATAAAGGAAACAATCGGTCAATATGATATAACCTAGATTTATGTATATAAAGCCTACCCGGAAGTATTCCCTCGTACCCATCGCTCCCACCTGCAACTCGTCCCTCCGATCCGAAAATCTCTCTGTCCCTTATCGTCTCGAAATCGAATCTCCCAGCGCACTCTTACTCACGCGCACAAAAAAAAAAGAATCGACTGTGCCCATACCTCCCTTCCAACTCTTCCTCGACGACAATGACGCAAACCCTTCCTTCCTGTCGCTCTCTTGAAAAGCCGCTACTGCCGGCGGCGCATCGGGCCGGAAAAACGCACCCGATCGCGAGATTAGAGTCGAATCGGAGAGAAAGAAACAAATCCAACCCTTTTCCTGCGCGCGCACGCACGATTCTTCTTCTTCTTCGTCTCATCCTTCTTGTTCGAATGCAGAAAGGGGATTACGTGAATGGGGGCCGCCGCCTTTCTCGTTTTGTCGTCTCTTGCCGATTGTCATCTGGTTCGCTCTCTTTCCCGCGTGTGTGTCTGTGTGTGGGGGTATTATTGGGACAAATTTTCGTTTGTCGAGGATGACACGGCTCGTTGGCTTAGCGCTGTACAAACGTTTACCGATCTTGAGGATAGTTTGGGGGAAGAGAGCTCAGATGTTGTACATGGGTCTTTTGTGTTCGACGGATTTGAATGTGTGATTGAGAAAGTCGGTCAGCTTTTTTGCAGCGAGAGCGAAGGAAAAGGGTTACTGTGGTTGTAAGAGAACCTGAGTTGTTCGAGTAAATAGTTTTTATAGGGGCGGCTAAGACGATTTTCTTTAATTTTCTTTATATATTAGAACTATCATACATTTACGAGAGTTTTAAGTTTCTACTGGTATCGTACATTTATATTTAATTTGTTCTTATACATTTTAGTTAAAATTATCAACTCTAACTATACGATGGGCACTGAGAGAAATGTTGTAGGAAAATTTACTATAAATGTAAGAGAAATTACTATATTCTATAGGAACTTTGGGACAGACTCGAATTATCATAAAATTTACTACAATTTATAGTAAAAATTGCTATATACATAGTAAAAATTACTCAAAACATAGGAGTTTTTACTATAAATTGTTAGTAAATTTTATGATAATTTGAGTCCGTCCCACGGTTACTATATAAATATAGTAATTTTTCCTAAACCATTTTTCTCCAGCTTATTTATCATCCATTAAAATCTATAAAATATTTTTAAAAAATAAATCGCAACCAGACTTGCCTAAAACTAAACCCCCCACATATACACATTTATTTACATGTATACTACTGATAAATCAACTAGATCACGAAAAATCAACAGCGTTCTCACGGCCGCGTGAATTTCCCAACGCAACGCTGCCCTCCCTCCTCTATCCACCTGCCGTACACGCGGGGCGACGTGCCGGGAAAATCGAATTCGAACTTTTAACCAACTCTTCGCGGCGGCGGCGGCGCGTAACCGCATTGCGACTGTAAACAGGCATTAAATTGATCACGTGAGTCCGCGCGCGCACGTGACGTCACGTAATAACCGGTGCGCAGTCCGGTCCCACGATACGCAAACTGTGTGTATGTGTGTCTGTTTTTTTTCATTTTCGGACTCGCCGCGTCAATGATTAATATTTTTTCGATGAAAGCCCGCTGATATTTCGCGCGTCGATCGGCCGAAAAAGTGAATATTTTTTGCGCTCGTCGGGACTTTTCGGGGATGAATTATGGGAGCTGAAAATGCGCTGTTTTATCGGAGAGGAGAGATACGTTATATGAGCGAGTTTTAATGATTCGGGGAAATATTAATTTTGTGGGAGCTGTTTTTTTGTTTTGTTTTAGGGATTATGGTTCGAGCAATCAAGCGGTTTGGCGTATTCTACATTAAATCACCTTTTTTCGAATATTATACACACACACACACACACACACACACACACACACACACACACACACACACAAAAGTTGTAATTAAACCTTCTTATATATAACACTAAACGCTTTTCCCACAATATCTCATCCTCTCCACCTAATTGACCCTGAAAAAAATGCCTCTCCCCATATACCACTGCAGCTTCTTGAACTATCTCGAAAGAAAAAACCTCGAAAACAGTTTAGCCGCCGCTTTATCTCTATAACGAACCCTGGCGGTGGTGGCGCGCAGAAAGCAGCACTCACACCTCGCCGACACCTCTATCATAATTGCCCAAAACACTCTAACCTCCCATGCACTCGAGACAATAAAAAGCCCCTACGTACAAATGATACCCGCCGCGGCAACCTGTGCCCCCATATCCCCATCAATCACTACCGCAGCGGAATCCCCGAAACCCCGCTCTCGGCCGTAAAAAGCTAATTTACGCGCTTTAAAAAAATATACTATACCACCTCTGCCGCCTATAGGGAAATACATGTACGCGCTCTGTTGCCCCCCAAGAAGCGCCTACAGACCCTCGATTTTATCGCGGGCCGGATTGTCCGTGAAGGCTTAGCCGGTTCCGGCGGCCGTACTGTATAGTTTCTTCGGGAGCGGCGACGACGAGGACGGAAACTGGACGCTGTCATGCGACTCGGTGCAATGCATATGCAATCGGCAAAATGCGTCTCGCGTGTGTTTATTCGCAGTGATTTGTGCGAGGGCGGAAGAACGAGTGGTGTAGGGTTTTGATTTAGGAGGACAAAGGGAGGAGGAGGGATATATTTATCGGGGGGTGGTGGTGGGAAGGTGTAAAAGGTGAGGACCGCGCTTTGTTGTTAGCGAGTCTTATATCTAGTCTAGAGTGGAGTTTTAAAAGTGGGGTTTGGAAAGGATTTATGGGAGTAGGTTTGGCGAGTAAGTGATTTTCGTCGTTAATGGCGTAGGAATTTTTTAAGGGGGATTTGCATGATGATTTTATTTGGAAGTCATATTTTGTTTATTTTTTTTTTTACAAATTGTCGGATTTGCATGACAATTTGTATGTAAAACTTGGACATATATGGAGTTTAAAGTTAATTGCTACGGATTAATTGTAACAAGATTTCGCAAGTTATTATATACACGAGAAATAAGAAAGTCAGTTTCTCATCTACTGCCTAGAACAAAACGATTTTTTTCTATTCTATATCCAAAGATTTTCCGTTGCCTAAACTCTCTCGTATAATAAAAATTCCGGTTTTAAAATAAAATTCCTCTCGAGAAAATTTTCATGCGACAAAAGAGGGTTCCTCCTATGCGAAAAAATCATCATCCCGCTATAGGAATCGTGATTAACTTTTGTAAAAGAGAATCCTCCTTCCATATGAAGATATTCTTTTGGCCCTATTTTTAACTGAAAATCCTCCTCCGACAGGCAGATTCTCATTGGTACAGGAAGATAAAAAAAATCACATTTACTCACTAAAAATCACATCAAGAATGCTAAAAACACCGATCCACCTCATTAAAATTCCTCTAAACGATCCAAGCCCCAATCCTACACAATTCATTCGCCCGCAAACAACCGTAACGTTTCCCCCTTCTCCCCGCATCTAACGTCCACCGCTAACAAGCCCATCAGCACTCATATACCTCCTCCTTCACGACGGACGCGCGATTCCGGTGGCGATTCATCGGCGACGACGACTATATACGACGTCCGAAGGAGGGCATTTACACCGCGCGCGTCTCCGCGTACTTATACGCGCGCGTCATGCATATTCAATCGGCGGCCCGCGCGTGCATACGCGTCCAGGAAACGTCGTCGTCGTCGCCGCGCGCGTAGGGAAAATGAATCGCGTGGTGTGTGGATGGCGCCGTTGGAGAGAGAGTTGATTTGGTTGGGTAATGGGATGTGTCGCGGGGAGTTGAGGTTGGTGTTCGTTACGTGGCGATTTTTTTTTTTGTTTATGTGTATTAGAATCTCGTAAGAGGTTGAAAATAATCTTTTGAAATCAAATATAATTAGCAGTATATATTTGAGAAGTTGTTGCTAATTTGGAAAAAAAAATTATGACATAATATTTTATAGCGATAAAACCAGCTAATATTATTTCAAATAATATTGGTCTTATATTCAATCGATATAATATTATAACACTTGCTCAACGTCACTATAACGAAATGAAAAACATCAATTAAAATTCGATTAATTCAAACATCAGCGTATATCCTTCCTAAAAGTAAAATACCCTTGCCCCATTGCAACGATACCACACTACACAATAATGAAGTACCATCGGTATAGAAATACCGTTCAGATTTTAATAAAACTTAACATACTGGTAAATATTGGTCCAAAAGTGATTAAAACAAGTTTTATGAGACTAGGGTAAAAATGACCAAAGTTATTAGTATTTTCATTATCACGAATTTAACACGGTGTCTTATGGGAAATCGCTCTTTTTGTAGTTTCAATTAATTATTTTGTAAAAATTACCGTTCAGTTTTTATTGAGAATTTTTGTAGTAAGAGATAAATATTTGAAGAATATTTACACGGAGAAAAATAACATAGGAAAAATTGCCATATTTGATTGTAAGTCGAGGACAGACTGAAATCCTCCACAAAATTGCCATAATTTATGGTAAAAATTGCCATAAATTTATAGTAATTTTTACAATGTAGGAAAAATTGCCATAAATTTATGGCAATTTTTACCATAAATTATGGCAATTTTGTGGATGATTTCAGTCTGTCCTCGACTTACAATCAAATATGGTAATTTTTCCTATGTTATTTTTCTCCGTGTATCATTTTCGAGAACTATGATTAGGTAGATATACTTATTAAAAAAATTAATTGAAAGCAAAAAAGTTACATTTAACCTCAAAAAATAAGTCAAATCAGCTTCTGCATGGAACTTTTTATTAATTATTAGGATAAATTTCGTGTATGTTTATGTATGCAGCTTCTTTAGCAAATTATATCTTGTGAATAAACAAGAACTAAAAAGTGCGCTCATTTTGACTAGGGATGTAGCGACTGTACTACCTTGAACTATTCGTCAGAGTTCATCCAACTCACACCACTCTAAACACTCCTAAAAAACGCAACCTACATATCGGTATTCACACCAGGACCCACCGACCAACAAGATTTTCAACACCACATAGCACGCGCACACCATCCTTATCTCTCTCCCGAATCGAGACACCCGCGCCACCCGTACGAGTATAATAATAATACACAATAATTTCCATGACACGGACAACATCCCACCCGCGCACGGAAGTGGCCATCTGCCGCGAGGCGCGTGATGACAACGCGAGAAAAGTACAATCGACGGCCCGCGCTATCTATTAATATGCCTTGTACGGACACAAAGAGCTGCTTCCGGCGCCTCCGTGTATAACGCATCCTGCGCGCGCATCACTTCGTTAAGAGTGTATATATTACACGGGAACCGCGGCATTTCACGCGTTTTCACACCTCGGTTCGCCGAAAGGTCGAGCATGGCGCTTCCTCGTGTATTTATACATTCGAGAGACTAACCGATGCGTATCTCTCGTGTATGTGTGTGTGGAAACGTGAAAAACGGTTGGAGCTAGCCGGGTGTGATTGTTTTTTCCAATTAGCTGCTGCTGCTACCTTCTTCGACGCGTGGGATATGATTGCGTGCAGTGTGTATAATGTGTATAGTCTTACCCTGCAGCGATGGACCTGCAGCGTTGCGGGTGGCATTCGGGTACGTACCTGAAACAGAGATGAACGAGAGCGTTAGGTTATGGATAGATTTTCGTCGTTTGCGGAATAATGAGTAGGGCGTCTGTGATTTATGGTGGGTGAAAGCGGAGTTTTGACAGGTCTCGGTATAGATCGTGTGACCACAGTTGGACATTGTTTTGGTATTATAGAAATTTAATGGGCTGTAAAATTTGAGATAGCGATCGTTAGCTCGCTATACGGCATACTAATAGCGCGTGAATTAGCAACATCTGTTTGTTGCCAGCACTTATATTATATAGAGCCAAATATAAGAAGTGCACGTCATGTATAATATCATGTGAGTTAAATCTCTATGTACATTACGTTTGCGTCACTGCTATTGCGTTATTACGCCGAATTAATTTCGTTCAATTCGAAGTAACGCTTGGAATAAACTTTCCAAAAATATTTCATCGACTCATCGTCCCGGTGGTATATACTAAAATTCCGCACTTATCTAAATTATTTCAGCGCTCCTTTTCTTATCGTCACGAGAGCTTGAAGCGAAACAAACGCTGCCGCAAGCCGTTATTTCGGGCAATTACATCAATCCGCCCGGACTTATATACCTTTTTCATTAAAATAGAGGACTATTGACGCAAACCAGTAGTCGCACGCGCTGCGCGCCTAAATTCGTCCTCTCTCCTATTTATACTTATGTATACCCAATGACGTCCGCGAATTACGAATTAACGAGCCGCCAATTGTATGTATAGTATGTACGTATGTAGATTTTACACGGACGAAAGAAAAAAAAAGAAACGCTTTTCCTCTTAAGGACGGACTGAAGCATTATAATATCCACGGCTGGTGTGCGCGTGTGTGTGTGTGTATAGCGAGTAGCGCGTCGGGAATTTTAAGCGCGCCGAGTCGCGGCTTCTTGTAAATCCGGGGAGATTCATTCGGGATTCCATTGTCATCGCGCGAGTTGCGCGCGGGAGATTGAGGAGCGATCGATGCCGCATAAGTAATCGCGGATGCGAACTGAGGAGAGAGAGAGTCGATGAAAATAGTTTCTTACGCGACGTAGAGAGACTCGTTAATTGAAGGTGGAGGAGGAGGCGAGTGGTTTATGGGCAGGTAATATGAGGGTGGAATATGGTTTGATTGATTAGGATATCGGATGTGTTGCGAGGTTGAAACATTTATTGTCTGGCGTGGCTGGTGAATTTTAAGTGGAATGAATGACTGGGTTATCTTTAGAACTCGATGTTTTTTTTTTATATTGTGCATAATATTTAGAAAGAAAATTTGTAATTTTATTAACAAGTTTTTTTAAAGGAATAAAATTTAATATTTTAATTAAATGAAAAGTCTTGTTAAATTCAAGAAAGAATATCGATTTCACGTATTTCACGTGTCGAATTTTAATTATTTTAATTCTCTTCAACTTATGATTGTCAGAATATGTAAAATCTTCTCTATTCTTATAAAATAGCATTAGATAGCATCAAATAAGATTATTTTGTCATCGCCAAAAATAACAAGATTTAATAATTTCCTACACCTGTCCAAAACCTCCAATACACCAAAATTCCAATTCTATTCTAAACTTCCTCTAAATCGTCGGATAAAGCATCATGTCTCTCAAAACTTGTTCCTACTGACAAACCGCCGCTCGCGCTACAATTACAAATAAACGAATTTATTAATATCAAGAAACTCGTTCCTTCATACATCCCTTGTACTCCTCCGCAGCTTGTTTCCAGTTCAACGTACCATCCCTATACCGTCTCCTCGTATTTTACCGGCCATATCGATTTCCGGTGCAGTTCCGATATAAAACGTTACTCGCTCGTACAATAGTGTCAGCAGCAGCAGCAGCAGAAAGACGGATATTTCGAGTTATAATTAGAATTTATTCGAACATTCGTTTTGCCTCACGCTCGCGTATATTATGGCTTATTTAGCGGTTCGCCGGTGGGACTGGGTCAAGTTTCATAGTTGAATTGTTGATGTACCGAGTTGATTAAGCGGGCCGGAAAAGCGGAGAGGCGAATGGACCCGCGAGCGGTGGCAGTATACGTGTATATGTATAGGAGTGGGTGATGTTTGAGAAGGAGAAGAAAGGATTGAAAAAGGAGGAGGTGAATTTTATAAGAGTTATTGCGATTTGAGATTTTATATAGTAATGGAAGGCGAATTTCTTCACGAATTTTAGTAGTTTAAAACGTATCTATGGATAAAAAAAGAATAGTTTATTTTCTTAAAGTTTCATGGGATACTGTCCATCATGAATGGACCAGATATTTTTATTCCATTCTGTACAGATAGTTCCTTCCTAACACCGCTGTACACTAACTTAATAAAAAACTCAAAGTCAGTATCTTATACGCCCGCCACAACCAACGACTTTTACGGAAATTCACCGCATCCACGATAAATCTTTCCCCGAAAACCCCAATAAAAAAAGGCGTGAGAGCTCGCGGCGATCCTTATTCATCCCGCGATCGATAGCTCGAAATACACTAGCGGAACGGAAGCGAATATCGCTCGGCCTCGCCGCTAAAATTGTCGCCTTCGAGAGATATCGGCGTTAGTTTTTAATCATCCTGTCGACTTATAGAAGAGATCGCTTTAGATTCCCGAGTTATTAAGGTAAAGGAAGAGCTTGTGTGAGCGGGATTGACGTAAGTACGTATGGATATATTTTAAGGTCGATCGAAATAAATTTTATCGTTATATAATAGGAACTACAACGCAAGTATATATATAAAACAGCTAAATGTACCGTAAAATTCCGCGACCGCGAGCAAAAGCCCGCATTACTCATAAGTACAGCAGCGCGGCCGTTTCCTATATCATACCCATTCAATAACACGCGCGCGCTAAAAAAAAAGAAAGAACCGCTTCGCAGCGACGACCTAAACATGCAATAACATTCCTCGTGCAATAAAGTCGGCCGGCGACGTCCAATGCTTCGAAACCCCACGGATTAATATACTCTACTTTTCATATACACGTGAATCTATATACCAGTCGATACGTGTATATGTACGAGTCAATTCGTCGGAGGCGTAAAAACGCGGGCGGAATCAATTTTCGACGGTTCTTCCATCGACAGCAGCAGCCCTGACGCTGACTTCGCGGAAAAGGGAAAACAATGAAATCCGGCGCGTGCCCGTGGAAATTGCTTTACCGCCCTTTGCGCATCTCTCTTTCTGTGTGTCTGTTGTACAGCTGAAGAGATGTGTAACGGCCGTCGTCGGGGTTTGCGGGTGCGAAGAGGCGCGCGCAGGCACGAGAGTCGAACTCGCTGACCGAGTTTTATTGCGGGGTTTGGTGGCAGCGGTCACTTTCGGGCCCTTTGTGTAAGGGTCCGGAGTGAGGGGTTTTGGTGACTCGCGTGGATGGGTTTTTGTGGTGAGAAGTGCGCAGAGAAAAATTTTCTGGTGAAAATTGCTGTTAGTTTGGGATACTCGATAAAAAATGATCGTGATTTATAGCCGCGAAAAAGCTGTTTTGTATCGTAAATTTTTTCGTTAGTAAGCATTTTTTAGAATAACATTCGAATTGTAAACATTTTCTTTTCTAAAAAATGTTAAAATTGTTCTTTTTATTAATAAATAATTTAATTGGATGAATTTAGTCTTTTACAAATAAGACTAAAATATTTACAAGTATCAGATAGTTATAATAACAGAATGAAAGTAATTGACTAATAATAAATCTTATTTAATTGGATTAATCTATAATAGTATATTGGCAAATATAATAAACTCCAATCTAACATAAATACATTAATAAACTTACAATGAAGTTTTTAAGATACTTTATAACAAATCGCGTTAAAATGACCAACTATACTAAAAAATATTAAATATTCTACTAAATTCCACCTTATCCCTCCAAAACCTCCTAAAATCTTCATCTCAGCTCCCGATAACTATCCATCTCCACTCCATTGTTTATTCCCAATTTCCCTCCCATATACCCGCACCGCGCAGCGCCACTCGAGCCCCTCAGCATCCAATCTCACCACCATCAACCAAAAACACACACACAGGCACGCCGAAAAACGCCACCCAAGCGACACGAAAAGTCAAAGCTACTACTATATATACAGCCCTCTCGAGAAAAACGCACTACACCTCTATAGGTACGGCCGCCCCCCAGCGGCACGCACGATTCTCCAAAACACAGAGGCGCGCCTCTGAAAAGGGGGCGCCAGACGACCACCAACGGCGCGCGGCCCTTTTACGCTCGGGGAGAGAAAGAGAGAGAGAGAGAGAGAGAGAGAGAGAGAGAGAGAGAGAGAGAGAGAGAGAGAGAGAGAGAGAGAGAGAGAGAGAGACCACCGAGAGGAGAGAGAGTCTGGATGAAGCGCGCGTGTAGTGTCCGGTGACGAAAAACTGGTAAGGTTACTCGTGGATGCGCGTCGAGTGGAGTACTGGAGTTGAGAGAGCATAGGTTTTTTAAGTTTCTGGTCTATTTTGTGTAGGACGATCGAGGTTTTTATTTCTCATTTCGGGAAGTGGTAGGGTTGCTGTGGAAACAAAGTTTAATCTTGTAAGGCGCGATGGTTAAAAATGAAGCTCGATTATCTTGAGATCTCAGGATGTGCTTAATTATTGATGTTGAGCGCGTGTTTCATGCATAATCGTATGGCGAGTGAATTTTTCATCGGTGGCAGGATTAAAATATGAGGATTCGCGCGTGAATGGTAAAATAAGCTTCCGTTAATTTGGGTCTAACAAAGAGGAAATTAAATTCTAGAGGAAATTAAATTCATTTACGCGTCTTAAAACTGATGTTAAACTCTTAAAACTAACATTTATAATGCGCGAATGCCAAAAAAAAAAAATCGTTGCTCGAAACCGCGCATAATCGTTAGAAATCGAGGCTCAACATTCCACTTATACATCAAAACACGAAATAAATTCACTCCTCTCCTTATCCCCTCATATCTCTTCACACTTTCGCCGCGCCTCTTTCTCACGCCTTCGCCTCCAAAACCAGAAAATCCATCTTCCTACACACAGATGCACACTCGCAGGTATATACAGTCTCTCGCTGCCCTCGTCCTCGCACCTATCGTTCTCGCATCTTTTCCTCTCTTATACACGCAGCTGGAGGAAAAACTGCGCCCGCGAGAGACTCGAGGAATTGGTAATTCGATCTCTATCCCTCTACTATACACGCGCTCGTCTTAATATTTTTTTCGCTCTTTAATGAGTCGTTTATTTACGGCCCTGTGGTCGCGCGCGCGCGTAGCTTTTATCTTCATCTTAAACGATTTCGTGTCGGCTCGCGCCCGCGCGAGATATCGGCTTACCAAATTTCCATTCGGATGGAAGTGAGAGAACGCGCGCGTGTGCGCTTATATACATGTGTAGCACACCGTGTTTTTGGCGCGCGAGTCTGTAGTGTGTAGACTTTTTTGAAGGATCCGAGTGGAGTAATAAATACGGGAGAGAGATGAGATGATGGCTTTTGCTGGACGTTTTTTGGGCGGTTAAGAGAGGGAGATTGAGCTTTGGGAGGTTTCTCGCGAATTCGATAGATTCGTCGCGCCAGCTGGTTTGGGGACGCGCGCGCGTGTAATTCTAGATTTTTGCCGGATTTATTGATGAATAAATTGGAATTTATTTATATTGTTTTGACGCTCGTTCTTGCTGTTGTATATATATCTGATATGTTTGATAATTAAGCGTCCATTCGCGGTAAATAATTCAATTACTCGTACGACCACCCAAAGGTGATCCTTGTATATATAAATGTAAAACATTCGAATATAGTCACAGATAATTTGACCAAAAACCTGTATCGCTTCACTCGATCTCAAACTATAATCCTGTTACAAAAATTGTAAAACGATATGGCATGGTTATATTTCAAATTAAACTTGTCCCTTTCACTCCAAAAATAACTTTCTTATTATATAAAATTCCGAATCTGACTCCAAACTCTCGCCGATAAATCAAAATAGTACACATTAGATCCCCACCCGAAATCCTCTACGCAGCGTACCAATTAATCCCCTATAACTTACTCCTTTCCCACCTCAGCCTCCATTATTACGAAACCTCGACTCTATATATACAATCATCCTCAGATCCAATTCGACGCGCATTCGTCACCTCCCTAAATCTCTCTCGTGAGCGTATACACAGAGAATTTATATCGTGGCTACCTCTCGGCTCCCCGCGCGATTATGCAAATGCCGCACGCCCACGAGATCGCGTTCTTTATGCGTCGGTGGCGGCGGCGGCGAAAAGGAAAAGGAGTGACCGGTTGCGAGAGGAATGCGACGACTGGACCCGTGCGAGAGGTTATTTTGCAGGATTTGAGTCGAGTGCTGAGGTGGCCAGTCGAAGCTGTTGTTGGGGGGACAATGTGAGGGTTTCAATTGAGAGTGGATTATGGTTCTCGTGTACTTCGTTTTGGAAAGTGCAGTCGATAAGAAAGCATTTTTTTTTAAATAATTATGTTATTTTAATTTTATATATGATTTATTTATTATAGGTAACTTTATGGATAACTTATTCGATTCATAACTCGAAAAACTTTTTTTCAACATTCTAGTTTTTTTGGTAACACTCAGTTTACATATTTATACAAACTTGTATCTATGTTTTGAACTGAAATTTTCTTTTGTTACGTTGTTTCGGTATGTAGTAACAATAGATCGAATCTAAAGTATCGGCAAAATATAGCAATATCGTATTACGTATCTATACAAACATTTTTTATTCTATTTTGTACAATATTTTTACGACTTCTCAAGTAAAATGTAAAATTTTTATTCTATCGAAAGTATTTTATTACTTATACATACACGAACTTCGTATTCTGTTTCACCGAGCCCAGAAAAGTTGTAAATTCCCGTTCAACGCATGGAGAAGGAGCGTTTTTTTTGAGAAAACGCCTGAAGTTTTAATTAGGTGGTAATGGCAGTGTAGAGCGTACGGACACCTCCTCTGCCTATTCGTTGAGAAGAGATTGATGGTATAAAGAGGTGAGATTTTCATCGCCGAAATTTCCACTTTTAACTTGTGCGCTTGCACCGCCTCCCGATGACGCCACGCTTTTTCTCATATTAATGGTTCGGGCTCGAGTTTTCTCGGGGAATTTGTTCAACGAGATACTAACGCGTGATGTAAAGGTCATGTATAAAATAAGGGGTGTCAAATTACACGGGAAGAGCGGAGAAAATTTGGACGTCTGGGTCTGAAAAATTCTGTCATCGAAAGTAAGTGCCAGAATTGTGTAAGGTAGTGTGCGATGCCGATGATTATCTGCGCTATTCTTTAAATTAAAGCTCGAGTAGCTGCTGGATAAAAGTTTCCTGTCCGTATATGTATATAATGCCTCTGCATCGTTACAGCTTAAACCCGTATGTTATACAACGTTTGGACGTTAAGTGCGTTCAAAACTAATTTGTACGTCAGGTTTCTCGTTAGAAAAGTATTCTGTACACTCATTAGTAACTGTCCGCAAAGCACATGCTATTTATCCACATTTAAACTCTATCAATCACATTGCAAGGTAAAGTCAATACTTCAGTTCTGCAAGACCATCTTCTCTCTAAAAATGAGTTACTGAAAGCCGTTCACTGATGAGAATGCGTGAAGAAATCTATACTAATACTTTATGTGAACATTCACCTATTTAAGCGGTGGAATAAAATTTTCACTACGTATATAGGTAAGTGAATATTCTCTAAAGAACTAGTCGATTTTTTCACTTGTTTGCGCCAGTGAGCAATTCTTTACTTATACATTTTAGAGAGTAGGTATAATAACCTTTGAGTAAATAACATAAAAACCTAGTATCCATAACGCTTTAACTTTCCCTCTACACCTATATACCATTACCCCAACCCATCTTCACTCTCTCTTTCCTTTACTCTGTCTCCTGGTGAGGTCTCTCCTCTCACCTTTTCCTTACACACACACCCCCACAATAGTCGAACAGCGTGGCGCGCGCGTGCCGTCGGCTCACTTCAAAAGCCAGCGGCAGCAACAACGGCGCGCGTGCGCGTAGCATTGGGTGGCTGCTCGATGCGCGGACACGTCCGCGAGGAAAACCTGGCGGCCAAATGCGCGCCGCGTTTACGAAAAATTTTGCGCGCACGTGAGCCGCGCGCCCACCGGGGCATTATATTATGTGTATTATACGCGAGAAGCGCAGCATCTGTTTTTTTACTTTCATCCGAGCCCGCCCGAGTGACTCGAGAATCGAGGTGTGTTTGGAGTGGACTTCAGAGTTGACAGATTCTTTTTTTTTTGTAGAGAAGGGGAAATGGAGCGAAGGTGAGTGTATGGAGATTGCGGTTGGTATATAGGATAAATAATTGTCGATAGACGCGTTTTTGAAATTTATTGAACGCGCGGACGTTTAAATCAGCGGGGCGTAGTTAATGTATATGGTTAATATGATAATAAGCGCGCAGTGAGTCTCGCTGTATTGCACATTAGCGTTCCTTTTTTTCATTTTGCAAAACAGGAATCCGTTATGGTAATTCCATAAACGTCAATTTCATTTCAAACCCCGTGTTTTACGAGCTCGACGCGTGAATATTATAAGCGCCGCGCGGCGTGTACAATATCCCGGCGCGGTTTATGCAACGCGCGGTGAATTATGAGCGTAACTCTATCCGAAAGATTCCTTTTTTTATTCATTATACAAACGATTAAAATAACGCTTTTGAATTGGATATATGTGTATTACTACAACACGTGTCGCAATCCACTTTTTCCAACAACACGTCTCCATTTTTCATTCCCCTCGTCCAATATACTCGCATTCGGCACTTTTTTTTTTACACGGGTGGCCCTAAACACTGCACGCACAGCCACTTCGATACAACGCGTATCATGCGCACCGGCATTCTGCCGTCATTACGCGCTCCCGAAAGCCCTCTCGACAAAGAGTGCGTATATCGTGAAAATCTCGCACGGGGATACCCGGGATTTTCCGGGCGACTGCCGCTGCTGAAAAAAAAGGAGACTAGCGACTGCGCGGACCACCGGAGACGCGCATCTTCTTGAGGACATCTCTTGAGAAGAAGCGTCGTCGTCGCCTACGATTATATAGAAGACAGTCGCGACGAGTCGAGTGTGTTTGCCGCGCTAATCGACCCTAAAAGCGTGATTGACGCGCGCGCGCGCGTACTCGACTTTGTGTCTGCGAGCGGGAAGTTTGAAGGAAAAAGGTCGTGTGTATAGTATATATAAGCATTGTGGAAGGGTTGTGGAGCGGGAAATGTTTTTTTGTTGTTTTTTTTTATTAAGGGGCGACGGGTTGGGGACTAATCCCTTGTCGTTACTTTCTTCGAGGAGAGTCGGGAGAAAAAATGCGGAGGGCAGTTTGAAAGAAGAAGAAGAAGAAGAAGAAGGGATAGAGATGGATTTATATTCACTTAGTTTTTTGCTCGTAGGAAAAATTGTTAGGGTGCACGCGCGCTCGACGCGAAAATAGCTTTAAAATGGAATTCTCGGCCGTTAACTTTTTTTTTTCTGCGACGCGCCGCGGACGTGTTTATAAATATTCTTTAGGGTTAGCACGCGCGGCAAAGAAATTCGTCTACGCGGGAAAGTCGCGAGCAGAAAGAAAAAAATTGTAAGTGCCGAAGGGAGATTTATGTGCGGTTGGGGTCTTTTTGCTAACAGCGAGCAGGTGAAAATAAATCATCGGGGATATCGGGGTTTAAATATTTATAAATTATATAGTAAAAAACAGTTTCATGTTATGAAAATACGAAATTCTCTATACATACACTTCAACATATAAATGCAACTTTAAATAAGACATTTGCTTTTTACAATTCATTAAGCCTCGACAAAAAAGCTCCCCTTATAATCCTTTATTTACACTCACTCTAACCGTAATTACCACCCCAAACCTATACTACCTCGCCATTTCATCCCATCTCTCCGGACACAAAAAAAATCTCAAAACCGTCTGCGGCACGCAACGCACGTACATACACATACATACTCGCTCTCTCTCTTTCTCTCGCCTTATTGAATCGACGATTGGGGCTAATCAAAAGTCTGTCCCTCTCTCCCCTCGCGAATATTAGCCCTCTAGTTGACACTCTATTTGCCGAGCTCTCACGCTGAAATTCGGCCCCTTTATGACGGATGCGTGACGCGCGCGCGCACGCGGGGCCTTTCAAGTCCGGCCTCTTTTTTTGTCGGCGCGTATGTCCCCTCACATATGCGTGTGTGTATACGTGTGTGCGTGATTATCTGCATGGGGAGCATTTATTTGTTTAAGGGGAGGGGAGAGGGGGGCATGGTTTGATGTAACAAGTTTTTCGAGGTTCATGCCGCAGTAGAGTCGCTGACTTGTGCAGTGATTGATGGAAGTCAGAAGTGTATGTATATACGGTGGTGGTTGGAAGAGATATGACGGCTGCGGAGAGTAGCGGTTGTGTTTTTGGGCTGCAGTCGTTGTTATAATTGAATTAATATTTTTTGAAAATGGCACAGTCGCTCGTTACTTGGTAATGAGCTAACGAAGATTTCAAATTTACGAATTGTATTTTTATACGCAAAACAAAGAAAGCAAAAACTATAGGATTAAGATTTAACATTATTTATATATATTTCTGTACATTATTATCCCGTGTATAAATTAGTGCGCTAATATTCTATTCTACGCTGATATTTTATTTACAATCAACAGCACAGTGAATATATTAATCGCACATGTACGTCAGAGTAAGATTTATTCATTATTCACATAAGCACCCATGTACCCCACCTACAGCATTATATAAAAATAAAAACTTATCGTTATGGATACATATTAATTATAAATACTCAAAAAGTAGAAAAAAGCGTTTATATAAACTCATGATTATTGATTATATACATATATTCACTAAGGTTACGATTAGTTCGAAAAACAAGTAAAGACCGTTGCTAAGAAGAAGCTAAGTTGTTGATTTTGTCGTTTGTGATCAGTCGTTGCGTAACTTTTGAATAACGTACAAATCAAGCATGAGAATAAACGAAATTTTGGAAGCATTTTGTGCTTATTTTTTTATATTTCCCAATCATCCGCCGCGAATTACGTTTTATGCGGAACACTTATCATATACTGAATAATTCAACAATTATAAAATTACTCAACTAATGTCATAAGAAGCTTTCGTCCATCCTCTCCCTCCATCGGAAAAAATTTCCTGAAATTCATTCGTCATAATTAGTCCATTCGACAAAACCGAATATATATATATAGTTTGTTCAGAGAATGGCTCGCGCTCTTGCGAACGAGAACGACAGAGCGAGCGAGAGATAATCCTCGCGCGGGGACGGGACAGGCCAAAAAGAGGCAAAACGTGTGTGTATATATATAATACATAGTACGATCCTTCCCTACTCTCCCTCTCTCTCTCTTTCTACGCACGCGGGGCCCGATCCACATAACGAATAATACATCGCTCGCGCGGGGCTTCGTAATAATAATACGCGCTCGGCGTTAGCTCTTCTTCTTTATACTCCGGATTTCTCTCTCTCTCTCTCTCTCTCTCTTTAATCTTTTTCTCGTGCGCGCGTGTACACGCGGTGTCACTTTGCAGCGCCGAGGCGTTTGAAATTTTTAGTAGAGGTAGTAGTAGTAGGGGCGCGAGGGCACCGTTAATCCCGCGCGGATACTCTCTCTCCGCCTTCGGGGATTATACCAAAGGGGAGAGTATTAAATTATATTTGTCGGCGGCGGTAGGAGCGGCGGTTGAGTGGAAAGGTATATAGTGTATGAAGACGCCGATAAGGTGGAATTATAAGGTCAGTGATCGCCGCCGGGCGGATGATGAGTTGCGTTGTGGAATTCTCGTAGGATATATAGGCTCTATGATATGTGACGAAAGCGAGGGAACGAGGACTGGTTTGGTGTAGTAGGTGTGTATATAAGGTATAATAGATGCTACTGGTTGGGTGAGAGAGTGAATTATTTGGGAGGATGGAGTGCGAACGGATTGATATTGGTGTTTGGTGGGAATCGGTATGTACACTTGGTCGGGATCGTTGTATAAGAGGCTTTAATAAGGCTCGTAATAAGTGCGGGCTGGTTTAATTCGATGATTGTTGAAATAATGATGAGGCATTTGGAGTAATAAGTAGTATTATTTCAATCATAATTTTGAATCATATATAGTATTATGAAATATACAGATTTTTGTTTTTATTGTGCGGAAAAACAACTTCACTCAACCAAAAAAATACAAACAGCCGAACCCAATATATTTTTCCAAACAATTTCGCTACCTCCACAGTCGACTGTCCCTTAATATATTTATATATATATATACTATATATATATATATATATATATATATATATATATATATATATATATATATATATATATATATATATATATATATATATATATATATATATATATATATATATATATATATATATATATATATATATATATATATATATATATATATATATATATATATATATATATATATATATATATATATATATATATATATATATATATATATATATATATATATATATATATATATATATATATATATATATATATATATATATATATATATATATATATATATATATATAACGATCGAAGCGGCTGATTTTTTTGTTGCAGGGGCTCCTGCTGCTGCTGCTGCTTTTTTGGAGTTGCGGGGATGGCGGGTTTCGAGGTAGAAAGTGAAAATTGAAAGGGTTGGCGGAAGGAGACATATATATATATATATATATATATATATATATATATATATATATATATATATATATATATGTCTCCTTCCGCCAACCCTTTCAATTTTCACTTTCTACCTCGAAACCCGCCATCCCCGCAACTCCAAAAAAGCAGCAGCAGCAGCAGCAGGAGCCCCCTGCAACAAAAAAATCAGCCGCTTCGATCGTTAACCTCCCTCAAAATCGCTCCTCTCTCTCTGCGCGACGCTAATTTCCCGAACCGGCGGCAGCAGCAACACAGCGTCCCGAACGGAAATTCGACGGGACCGGCGTTTTTCAGGCCTTTTTTCCGGCGTCGGCGCCGGCTGTTGTACACACCGCCGTTGTTTTTTTCCCCGAGCGCACCGTATGTCGCGCGCGCGACCGGGAAAAATACGCACGCATACAACCCTTTTTTTTTCGTTCGCAGGGCGCGCGTGTATTGTGCGCGCAGGCGGAGATAGAGAGAGAGCGACAAAGGAATGCGAGGGTTAGGTATAGGTACGCGGGCGTGCGTTTTTCGGGAGTATTTTGGCGGCGTTGGATTGTTTTGGGAGAGTTTTTTGTGGAATTAGAGAGCGGGGTGCTGCTGCTGTTGGCTGGTGATGGTGGTGCTGTTTTCGTTGAATAATTTCGTTGGCGGAGAGGTGAGCGCGAGTGATGGGCTTTTCGGACGGTAGTATGGAGGAAAATAGTGATATTTTGGTAGAGCAGTATTAGTCTTATTTGTTGTTTCTGCCGTAAAATTGCGAAGGAAAATGCGGTAGGTGGGAGATATATGCTTTGGGTTTGTCGAATATTATAGGACGTACGTATTTGAAATACAACTAAGATTGTGTGGGTTACGGAAGACACATGTATATGGAGCAGATATCAAGTAATGCAATTAGATGTCTGCTTTTATGTATAGTTCAATAAATTATTAATCAAATTTATATACAAATTAGAACACAGAAAATACCATTTTCCTATCAAGCAAAACTACAATATTTCATTTCATATTTATGTTTCTGTACCAATAACTACAGCCTTCTACATTCCAAACCTCATCACACATCAGCAACATCACTTTCTCGCTATCTTTCACGTCACATTACTCAAACCCCACCTCTCTCCACACCGAAATCCCCAAAATAAAGCGTATTTCGATACCACGCACGCGCACACATATACACACTCTTTCCCTCCCAACAAAAGCGGAGCAGCCGCGCATCATCTCCATTTACACTTCCTCCGCGCGTTCATTCCTCCTTAGCGCTCGCTCGCGCGACCGGTCTCTTCTTCCCCTCCTCCTTCCCCTCCCCGACAAAGAAAAACCCCGTGTGTGTCGTCTGGGCAACATTTGTACGGAGGAAATAGACTGGAATGGCAGCAAAGGGGTTCTCGCCTTTTTCCCGGAGGCGGTGCCATGAACGCGCGCGTTATACTCGATCTGCTGTACTACACTTACACACTGCCCCTGGGGTCCCCGACGAAAATTGGCCCGGCGGCCGAACAATCGGCCCTATTACCCTCGGCATTTTGTCAGCGTGTACGTAGGGTGTGCACGCGTATATATATATATTTTTTAGAGAACGCGGACGGTTGGCGCATTGTCCGGCCCCGTAATTTATCGATTCATGCGCAAATCGGTTGAATTAATGTGTGTGCCCGGCGTCGCGCGTGTTCTTTACATACGCTGAGAGGATGGTAGTTTTTTGACAGAGAGAGAGAGAGAGAGAGGTGTGTGTGTATGTATGTTGTAGGGCTAATTGTGTTGGCGGCGATTTGAATTTCGGGTATTGTGAGGTGACGCGGGGTAGTACGTGCGCGCGCTATGTTTGGGCTACATAGTTGTGTCGTGCTGAGATTAGGCGGGTATGTGTATGTATGTATATATAAGCGAGTGCGAAGCTAATTTTCAGCTTGTTGCTGAGTGAAGTAAAATGGACGATGTTGTAGGTCGAATGGATGTGTGCAGTGCGAGGTGCCTTTATTAGGCTAATTCGAGGGACGGTGAAGTGACGAAATTGTAGATATTATGCGCTAGCTTGCTGCGATTTATATTGTTTGGCTGTTACGTAATTTGCGTTCGGTTTAGAATACGAATGATGTCTCTGATGGATGATTGTAGAAACTGTTCCCAAACGTTAACGTTTGGCTACATTATAGTATAACTTTTACTGAAAAAAGCAATACCCTTTTTCCCGTCTATAAACCACAACGCGACAATATTCCCTATATACACAAAAATCAAAATAAATTACCCCATTACACAACCCAATAAAAAAGCCCTCCTTACCTCACCACAACCCAACCAACAAAACCTCCAGCACCTTCACACAGCGCCCCCGCGCGCTCAGGTCACATCCTCCGCCTCCTCCCCCGCATCCCGAAAAAGCGCCGCGAATTCGGTCGATCGCTCGGCCGCGGCGCGCTCCGCTCGATTTGCACCCGTCGCTTCGGAGAGAGAGGATGCTTTTACAGGTACACGACTCGCCACTATGCGGCTCTAATTATCGACCTGCAGCAGCAGCAGCAGCCACTGTAACGGACTGCGCACGGCAGCAGCACCGTCATCGACCTCTCTCTACCGGTTTTTTTTTTTAACCGTGGATGGCTATGTTGGCTTTTGTTGCACGCGCGCGATCTGACGGGCGACGGTGCGCTTTTGTGAAAGGGTAGGAGTATGTGGGATATGTGAGGTGACGGAAAGTGTTATTAGATGATGGTTCGGGTGTAAGAACGGTTGGATTTGATATAGAGAGTAACGACAGAGATGTGGTTGTGTAGCTGGCGGGGCTTGTTAATCTAATAAATTAGAGCAAAAAGTTGGGAGAAGTGAGTGGGTTATTGGCTGTTTAGTTGCGGGGAACTGGAGAAGTGGGAGTGAGGTTGAGTGAGTTTATGTAGTTCGGCTTGATATAGTAAAAGGACATTTTGGAAAAGGTGATTATTTGAGGTTTTAAGTTGTATGTAGCGTGATAAACTGTCTTTAAACAGGATTATGTGCAAATATATATAGAATTCTCTTTTCGAAATTTTCGATATATAATATTTTTCGATCGAATATACACACACACACATTTCATACGCGATATTTATTTTGTATAAAGAACCTGTTTTCGTCAAAATTAACGAATTTCACGGTGCATTTTATAATGGACTTTCCGTTGTTTAAACAAACGAGCGGTCATCGAGTTTCCTGCGGAAAAATTAAATTTCTCATGATTTGCCGGCGCATCAGATTTGATTTAATAATATCGGGGTATAAAATATATGCTTCATTAATTACAATGAAACATCAAAACCGTATTAAAAATATATTACCGTATTATCGGTTATTGACATTTCCAGCATAAATCTGAAATCCCTCATATTAATTCCGCAATAATACTATATACCTTTTTATTAATCATCAACAAATAATGAAATCCTCAGTTATTATAGCCAAAATAAGCATAAAAGTCAAAATCTATATTTTATTCCACTCTACTTTCCCGTAACACCACACCGCGCCGCTTTACTATTTCATAAATTATCTCTTTAACTTTGTATCAACCACTTTTCACCTTACCTGCAGCCAACTGAACCTGCACCTCTCTCGCCATATCCCGTCCCCGCAAGAAAGTCGACCTCTGAATCGCGACGACGACGAGCTGTGCTACCTTGGACGACGGAAGCGCGATTTCACGTTTCGCGCTCGAGTGCAAGAAGCGCGAAAACGCCGATGAGGTAGAAAAAGTCCGAACAGGTGGAGAGAGAGAGAGAGAGAGAGAGAGACGCGGGAAACGCTTGGACGGCCGGGAGGAATGTCGACCGCACCGGGTAAGAAGCGATCGACGAGAAAAATGGCGAGTAAGAGGAGTAAGCGGCAGAGAAGGGGGAACAATCGGAATAAATTACTAAAATTGTTGCTGTCCGGAGAAGAGGAGAGGATTGAATTCGCGGAGAGAGGAGCGGACGAAGGATTAGCGTGGAATTCGAGCTGGATTTGTTTGTAGTTTGGATGATGGGTAAATGGAGTAAGAGAGGAGGAGTAACGGGAGAAGTAATAAAAGTATTAGCATAATTAGACGGACGCTCTCCGGAGGTTCGGAGAATTAGCGAGGCTGATGCGGAATCGTATTGCGAGTTACAGTATCCATTATTTAATCTGTATTAGTTGTATTACCGTGGAATTGTTTCGGAGCGCTTCGTTTAATTATTAACGGCTTCTGAGAGATGAGAGTTATTGGAGATTTCACAAGAAAACTGAAATTTGTGATTTTTTATTATGTTGCTTGTGCATTGTTGCTATATTTTGTATCTGTAACTTCTTACATAAAATACTTACGAAGGTCTCGCGTAAGCGTTTCAAAACAGATGTTTATACTTCTTTCTCAATACGACCACGCTACACACTTTTCCTCGACGAAGTATTATACCAATACGCGAACATTAAATTCCCATGCCAATATCAATATCCCATTATAAAAACCCACATCCCC
The DNA here is from genome assembly GCA_036365515.1 of Torymus aiolomorphi. Lineage (NCBI taxonomy): Eukaryota > Metazoa > Arthropoda > Insecta > Hymenoptera > Torymidae > Torymus > Torymus aiolomorphi. Next base: position 70,690,744 of record CM070874.1, on the reverse strand, counting down.
GTACTTCGTATAACCCAACCTCCCCCACATACAAGAAAAAAACTCTCCAACGCAAAAAACCGCAACCTTCGGCTCGCCAGCTTCACCCACGCGCGTGGCGAAAAATCCGCCGACTGTACACCCCTGCTGAAAAAAACCACCGGCTAAGCGATAATACATTTCCCCGGGGCTGCTGCGCACGTGTGTGTGTGTGTGTATTTGCCGTCGGTCAGTCTCCTTCGGCTTTATTGGAAGTCCAGGTCTCTTGAAACGCGCCGATATCAGCGTCGCACGCGCACGCGCGGCTTTATTTTATTGCCGCGCGCGCGCTCTCGGCTCTATATATTTCGCGTCGTGGAATTTCTCGCGCGCGAAATATAATGGCGGGGTGCGGGAGGGGGAGGGAGAAGTGGAGTAGTTGTATAGTGTCTCGGGGGGGAAGAGTTCTTCGCTGAAGGGAATTTTCCAAAGGAGGAAAATGGCCGGGTTATGGGGTGCGCGGTGTTGTGGAAATTGACGTTTGGTGAGGTGCAGTCTTTGCGAGGTTGTGTGGGGAACGCAGGTGCAGTTATTTATTTTTTTTGAAGGATTTTAATTTGATTAGCATTACTGTTTATTATAGTGAATAATTGTAGGGTTTATTCATTTTATTCGTGGAGCATGAATTCGTTATTCCAATGAGTCGATCAATGCAACAATATACAAGTTACTTATTTTAGTATACGGTTATTTTATATATAAATCACTTAATTTATTTCGAAAGAATCAAAATAGAACATTCGTGTTATTCGGAATTTCAGAGGTAATAAAAGGTAATGATCAAAAAAGCTTTTCTTTCTACTTTGTTCAGAAAGAATAATAAACCGATAAAACGGTAAGTAATGAGCTTTTCCGATATTCCATTCGACCTGTCCTCTCCCTCGGCTCAGGCTATTAATAAAGCGCGGTGACTTTAGCTCATTAGCCAGGGGGTAATTATAATAATTATTGATGAAAATATAACTCCCATCTCGAGTTGTCATCGTAATTTATACTTAGTTCGAAGATATTGGCAAATTGTTTCGCATTCTCTTTCTCTCTCTCCCCCCGATGAATAAATTTAAATATCGATAACTGCGCGACAGTCTTACCTTTACTGCAGTAACAATCAATTATCCATCATTAATTTTCCTCCGATCCGTTTCCTTTCTCATTTGCGAAATATATTCCCCGGCAGTAATTCGCGTTGAATACGTTACTTATACCCATCAAAATTGGATAATTTCAATTCAACGGTGGACTAAGAGAAAACCTATAATATATAACAACGTTTGATGTTATAATATTATATGCTTTCCTTCGCTATAATAATTGGCCTATAAAATCACCTATTCTCTATAAAAAAATATTTCGTCCGATTCAATCCTATTCCCCAAGGTACACCCCATATACGTCCACATTCACTTTTCCCTTTTTCCCCTTATCTCTACAAAAACTTTTCATCGATACTTATTCCACCCGGTACAATTCTCGAAAACCACACGAGCACTCGGAGCATCAGCTATCGTGCATACATCCAAAAGGCATATTCCAAGTTCCGAAATGCAAATGCCCACATACACGCGGCCGCGTTCATACGTTAAATCGCGCGGCGGCGGCAGTATGACACGCGCATGCATGAGGCCCTTCGCAGCGCGCAAATCAATTATCCGGCATTAATTCCGACGCGCCGCGTGATCGATAACCGCCGCGTGGCGCTACCTGACAAAAATTTCGGCGATGCGCGCCGCCGCTGGGCGGGGGATTAGTAGGCCCCGGGGCCCCCGTCTAATTATATCGGACCTGTCAAAACTGGCCCCTTCCGAGGAGGAAAGGAAGAAAGACAGAGGCTCGAGTGTGTATAATAAGGTATACAGCGCGGGTTTTTTTGATTAATGGCCGGCGACGAAGAGGACGACGGTTTTCCACGAAGGAGAAGACGAGCGACGACCGGCGTTATCTGCGGCTCTCTTGGGACGGGAGAATGCGATTAGGAAAGAGAGAGAGGAGAGACGGGATTTGCATTTTTAATGTATTATTCAGTCGCCGTTGAGCGGCGGCAACGGCGGCGGCGCTTATCGGCCGAGTGTAGTGAATGCCATTGTGCGTATATGAATTTTGATTTATGGAAAGGAAAGAGATGTGTCGGGAGGTTATCGGCGAGGCTATCGCCGAGGCCGTCTAATTGCTTCGATGGCCTGTGGGTGGGGGTTTTTTCTCGTCTTTGGTGTGGGTGATAAGTGTGGTGAGTAATATAAGAAGGAGGCTTTTGTTGGGACCAACGAATTGATACGTTTTCGGTGGTTGTGTTTTGTAGTTTGAGAATTAACGTTTCGATGAAGCAAATAGTAGCTCAGGTGGCGAGCGCGTGATTCATTGTAAACAAAGGCGTTTCGGAAAGTTATTATACATATGCGTCAGTAATCTGTCTTAATTGGGTGATGTGAAAGACGGCTTTATCAAGTCGTCTTATATAGTTTTTGTGAATAATATAAGGAAAACTTTCTTTGTTAGAGAACAAGTAATTATATATTTAAGTTTGACGAGCAAATATTTTCTCATTAGTCACGAAACACTTGAGCGACTGTTTTTAATATGAATGTACACCACATTTATTAAGACGTATAATATTTTGAAAAATTTGCTTTGTCTCAAATAATACGCCAAATATAACATACTTGTAAACCACCAAACCTAAATGTATATAATATTCAAACTTCTCCACAATATAATTAAGTAATAAATATCTCTCTTCCTTCGCAATATCCTGCCAACTTGAAAATTCCCGTCCGCGCGCATACCACACCATAACAGTCCAAACTCTGTCGCTCCCCTCAATGAACAAGAAACTCTGAATGAACGCACGCGCATGCAACCTATCCGCACCAACCAAAAACCATCCGCAAAAATAAAGGTCCTATATACGCCGCGATCATTAAACCCCCGTGTCGCCTCGCTCTCAAAAATATCTCATCGCCCGCATCATCCCGCGAGACATCACATAGTGTGCACATTCGCTCGGCCCAAATAAGCGCGGAATCCAGCAAAACCGGCGCAGCAGCAGCGGCCGATGTTTTTACGGCGCATCGACGAGGGCTAGGTTTTTGCGTTGCCGCGGCAGCGGCGGCGGCGAAGAAGGCGAGAGCGCGCCGAGAACCCCGAGGGATGGATTTTTCGACGGCGATGGTTTTTACTTTTGCACCGCGCGAGCGGTGAATTATAACGACGTGTGTTTGTGTGCGTGCGTGTGATCGATGATGGATGCGCGAGCCACGGGGTTTTGGAAAAAGTCCGCGGGGTGTATATAGGGTTTAATGGCTCGTTATTGCGAGGTTTGGCGTGTAGAGTTTTTGCGCGCGCGGGGAGAGAGTGGAATTCGGCGGTTGAGGTTGGCATCGCGGAGAGGAGTTTCGTATAAGGTAATTGGGGGATATATATTGATTGGTGTATGCGAGATATGACGCGAAGTGACTTATTCATGATCATCGCTGTCTCGGTATGTGCGGGGACGAAGAATGCATGCGTGAATTCAGAAATGATTGTTTTATGGTGTATAAGTAATAATCGAATTAAAGGTCGGTATAAGAGTTTGTAAGATAATTAAAAGATTAAACTTACTCTTCAACTCAGTTTCTTATATAGTTTCCTTTTGTATTCTAAAAGAAACAAACCACCTTCATTCGAATTGAAAATTTCTTTAAAAAAATATCAACAAGATCCTCCATTCTTTCTACTTCCACCCCCACATCGCCTTGCAATATCCGAGCATCGTCGATTCTCGCGGGCACTTACTTTTTAGTATCGCATTAGCGAGCCAATCGGCGTAATGCTGGCGCACTTGCAGGTTATCCTAAGCCCCGGCTCTTAATATTCAATGAAACGAATTAAGCGGCGATCGCCGAGCGCGAATATAACGACGCGCCCTGTCGTCGTCGTCGTGGGGCATCGGTAATTGAATTGGACTCCCTGCTATACTTACTCCAGATTAAATAAACTGGACGGGCACGCTTTACTGCCTTCTCATTATCATTTAATTCTTAAATAATTTATCGCCAGCTGGACGCGCGTCGAGGTACTTTGGGTAATGGTTAATTTTAATAGAGAAACTGGGTTGATGAGCGGAGGAAGCAAGTAAGTTTCGTTATGTTCGGGTCGACGTGTAATGGAATCGTTTATTTTGGTTTTGCGGATTGAGAGGTTAGATTAAATTAGTATTATACAGAAGAGGAAAGATTAGGTTATTTTCGGTATTTATGGCAACGCGAGTGCGAAAAGAACGACTATACTAACAAAAAGTATAGCTTTTCAGCCTAGTTATATGTTTTTCATTAAAGTTAATTGTACCATCTCGCGTATTATAAAATTAGAGTTGCTGAGTTATCATCCCGCGCTTATTCCTCTCAATTAATACCGCGTTCCCTCTCCGCACAATACACGCGCCAACTCAATACGCCCCCACCGATATATCAATAAAAGCATTCCGGGCGAATCACACGTGCTTCCGTCCACTATTATAGCGAAATGAATTTTTTATCGCGTATATTATTACGCGCATAAAACTTCCTATTTCACCGACTCTCACCATCTCTCGTCACAAAGAGACGCGCTGACGTCAACTAAAACAATTCCACTCCCCCTCCCTACCAATATACTATAAAACTCCGCGCCGGAAAAAATCAAGCTGGTAATGTGTGTCAATCCGACGAAAAATACCCGCGCGCGCGTAATTATATATGCGATAGAGCGAGTTCATTAAAAGCCCTCGTGACGCACCGTCCTCGTAAAGCGGCGGTCGCCGATTTACGAGTGCGTTAATGGAAATCGCGAGCGAGCGAGCGACAATGGGCCGAATCGGTACCGTCGATGCGCGATATATATCGCGGGGGAGGGAAAGAGAGATTTGGCGGCGAATTTATGCGCGCGGGTGAGTACGTTTAGCGCGGGCCGCGTGCGTGCATTATCGGCCAGACGAGTGACGCTGAGTGGTGTAGTATGTGAAGCGCGGTGGTTAGGAAAAGGAGGGGAGAGGAGTAATGTGGCGTACTGGGTAGCTGCGGTTTCGTGATTTTTCGAGGGGTGATTTGCGTTTTCTTGCGCTGCTGTTGTGGCACTTTGGAGAGCGGTTTTTTAGTTTCTGAAATTTATATGTATTTTTATTGAGAAAAAAATATATTTACACCACTCTAACCTCAAAATCATAACTTTAATATGATTATTCGGCTCTCGTGGTGTAAAATACGGTACGACACTGGTGCGTAAGGTGATTTTTACCGCATTCGACTTTTCGCACTCGCTTCGCTCGTGCGAAAAATGTCTCCTGCAGTAAATAATCACCTTCCACACCCGTATCGTAATGTACTATTCTTCACTATACTTGACTATAAATGCCATTTTATTATTTTTAGCTACGAACATTTATAGTACAGATTAATCATATAGTCTATTAAAAAACAAATACCTGCATCAAAATTTTACGAAACATCGATCCACGTACAACTATACCAAAACCATTAAAATCTCCGCCGTAAGTTCCCTCATCCCTCACCAAACCGCTGTTCCATACTTTACACAAACACATCAGCGAACGCGCCGCAGTATTTATACGAGACGCGGCGAGACAACTTCCCCTCACGCGGGCAATTTTCTATACTCGCTCGCATGCGCTTTCTTCTCGATCTCACGCGAGCGAACAATGATTAAGCCGTCTAGCGCGTAGTCGCGCTTAAAATCCGCAGCCCCCTTGCGAGAAAAACGTCGCATTACGTGTGCACGTGTGGGTACTTAGAGAAGCCGTGTTGGTGGGTGGTTTTTTAAGGTTCAAATTATTTGGTCGCGTGAATATATATTGTGCGTTGCAAGTATAGAATTTCGACTAATTTATATGAAGGATAGTTGCGGAGTAATAATAATGCGGGGGTTGATACATTGTGAAACGCAGCGCGCAGGCAGCTGTATAGGATATTTCCGGAATATATTCGAATTTTAATGATAAACAGAGAAACTATCGGCAATTATATTAACGAGGAATGCGAAACAAATTCAGCGAACTCGATCAGAAACGTTCCACGCGTGTCGAGCACAATCTATGACGTGATTTCGGTATAAAATGAATTCTCTACACGAATTATATATAGATAAATTTACGAGTATACGCGCGTTTAAAATTTTCGTTTCTACATATAATATAATATACGCTCGAAATCATTCAAATTCAATCCATCACCATATACGTTCGGCGATCAAAAACCCATAAATCATCCTCTCTTCTCACCGCCCGACAAAATCCAGTCCTTCTCTCGCATCCGCACAATTGCTTGCGCGCGTCTTTTTGTGCTCTCACTGCTCTCTCGCCCGTAAATACTCCATGCGCGCGCTGTGTCGCGGCCTTTTTCCCCCGAAAACCTTTCCGAGCGATTCGACGCGACGTGCGAGAATCTCGCCATCGGGTCCCCTCGCCGCGATATATCTCGCGCGTACGTATATATACCGATGTATCAGAATGCCGGCGGGGGTAAGACGACAAAAATGTGCGTATGAAGAGAGGGAGAGAAGGTGCGAGAGTGTTTTACACGGATTTGGGGGTATTTAGGCCGTTTTTACGGGCCGTCGCGCGGCGCTGAGTAAAAGACGGAGCTCAGGATTTATGGGCAGGATGGTGTATCGCCAATATTTCATTTTTGGGAGAGTGAGTGCGCCGCTGTGAGTTTTTGGGTGTCTTTGTTGGGGCGCGAGAAAAGAGAGAGAGAGAGAGGATGATGGTTGTTTCGCGCTTGGCGCGATGAATGTTTTCATTGAAGTCTCAAGGAATGATTTGTTTTATAGGCTAGGAGATTTAGTGCTCTATGGTTTATATTCTCTTAGATTTTATACTTTCACTCGCGAGTTAACTGCGATAATATAAAAGTTTTAAACCTTTGTCATAAAAATCTGTATATATGAAAAATTTACACTTCGCATATCTCGCTATTTGACTAAAAACACTTGAAAAAAAAAAGAATTCGAAACCCTAACGACATTCCATCCAGATTACACTACCCAAACTCGACAAAACTTGCCACCAAAGGCGCTTACCCCATCACGAAAAAAAATTCCCAAAACCCACACTCACACGCCCTCGTCGCGTCCTCCCTGAAATTATCAGTCGCCCTGTATACCTTCACCAAACACACGACCAGTCGGAAAATCAAAAGGACCTGCAAACTCTACCACCCACGTATTTACCCTACCCTACACACACGCGCGTGCGTCTCCTATTTCCCTCTCTCACAGTCTCTCTCGAGTGTGTGCGCGTCTGTCCCGTCTCTCTCTGTTTGTTTTACCAATTTTCCGCGCGCGCGTCGGCGGCTCCAAACACGACGACTAACGCCGGGATAATTGTCCCAGCTTCGCCTCTAAATCGGGAACACGCGCGGCGCGAGCGTCTGCGGAACGAAACGAGAGACAGAAAGAGAGATAGCGATCCGGGCGCCGCGGGGAGTCGCTGCGATGGCTCGAGCAGCGAACGTTTGCGATTTTACGGCCGGCGGCGGCAGCGGCCGGGTGGGATGTTTATGAATATTTTGAGCTGCGAGCGCGCAGATGTTCGTGGGGAAGAACCGGCGGGTATAAGCTGGTATAAGTGGATTAGGATAATTAGAGTTTGGTGACTGTTGTTGTTGTCGGCGATGGTTTAGTCTTTCTGGTATGGAGGGGAGATTAGGAGGCGATCGCTGCGAGTATTGTTTTCAGGTGTGCGTATAGGGGAGGTGTATTATGTAGGTATCGGTGGGAGAACGTGTAATTATACGTGGCTTTGGGCTGCGCGTATGGAGGTTTAGTGCGTTTTGAATGCGGGTATTAACATTCGAAGTTCGAGTGATGCAATTTGAATGGTGGAATTGTAGCTTTTAATCTTTCAGGGAGAAATGGTAGTGTGCTGTTTTTCTAATGGCACTGTATTTTTTTCATCAATTTTCAATTTAGATAATTGTTGGGGAAGTTTTTTAACAAAATTTTGCATCTTTTTGTGTCTGCGGTGATTTTTTTGCGGTTTTTGTTAGCAATAACTTTTACTATTTATATATTATTCAAATTTTTACTATTTTTCAATTCAAGGAGAGGGTCAGGCCTCCGAATTACGAATTTGGCTCAAATTTTTGGATATGTTTTCAGATCTAGAAACATGAAGAAAGCCGCAATATTAGACCCTGACGCTCAAAACAACTCAAGTTCTACACATTTTTAGCTATATTTTAAAAAAAAAACTTGAAAAAGTTTCTTTATGGAACGATAACCATTTAATCTTGGTGAATCTTAAATATTATTTCAAAAAAAGAAAATAAAACTAGAGAAAACGAGCTTTCATTTGCTTTTTCCAGAATTACAAAATATTGATTTCTTCCAAAGTTTACAGTTGATCAAAACAAATATACCAACATATAGGCATGAAGTCTAACGACGAATTTGAGTAGTTTAACAATGAATTTTCATTGCTCAACTTTAAATTTTCATAAATTTTAAAGGAATCAATATTTTTTAATTCTGAAAAAAGCAAATAAAAGCTCATTTCGTCTAGTTTAATTTTCTCTTTTTAAATGATATTTTAGACTTTCCAAGATTAAATAATTATCGTTTCAAGAAGAATCACTTTGCAAGTTTTTTTTTTTTAAAGTAAAGCTAAAAATGTCCAGAACTTGAGTTTTGAGCGTTAGGGTCTATAATATTGCGGCTTTCTTCATATTTTGACATCCAAAAACATATCCCAAAGTTTGAGCCGAATCCGCGATCCGGAGGCCTGAATCGATTCTAGTCATAGTAAAATAAGCAAAAAAATCCAGCATACGAGTCCACGTACTATAGCTCTCTCATCCCTTTAACAAATATGTTTTTCATCGTTCACTTACACCAAATTTCGCGCCACCAAAGAGCCCAACCCCACGGCTCGAAAAATTAAAATGCCCCTTAAACGACGTAAAAAATGACCGAGAGAGCCACGATTAGAATCAACAGATCCTATCGACACCTTTACAGGCCTTCCAAGTACCCCCGCCCCTCCTCGTCTACTCGAAGCCACACACATACCTTCTCGCACCTCTCCAGAAAAGAATCAAACTACAAGTAAAAGCACATTAAACGACACTACATCATACGAGAAACACCTTTCCATTGTGTACGCGCTCTTGTATACACTCACTCTCTCTCGACTAACACAGTGACTATAAATTTCGATGATTCTGTGCGTGTATAGCTGGACAACACAACGAGGATTCGTAAGTTATGTACACGCAGTGTAGTGTTCCGTGGAAATCCGGCGTGTGTGTGTTTTGTCGTGAAAAGGGGGCGCGTGCGCCGGGGGGAGAAAATTCGGGCGGCGATGTCCCGCGGCGGCGAAGAGACCACCGCGGATCCGCCGCTCGCGCCCCTTCGATTTGTACCAAGTTTTTAGGTGGTTTATTGTGTATTATATGTACGTGGATGTACGTGTTCGAGGCTCGTTCGGTGACGGTCGTTGCGTTTGAAAATGATTTCCGTGAGGTTCGGTGATGGATGGTCAGGAGTTTTTAATTGAAACTATAGCCTTTACCATAAGCATTTTTTTATTATTATACCTTTGTTTGAGCCTACATAACTTTGAACAATAAGTATATACACGCAATTCCAGATGTTCCGAGCTCCCTTAAATCCGCAGCTTTTTTAACATTTCCGTCTCCCATAAACAACGAAATAATCCCGTTACCTCCTGCAACAACCAAAATCCCCATATCAACCTCTGTCTACTCAACCTCAAAGCGTTCACTTTCAATCGTCGTTGCTCTCCTATACTCCGCATATATCTCGCCCTATGATCCTCACACACATACAGAACAACAGAGAGAAAAACCGCACGTGGCGGACACATTCCGCGTATCGGCCGCGTCTCACGTATTATGTACAGCGCCGCGTCCATTCTTCCATCCTCGACGGATCTTTGGCGCGTGAAATTTGCATCTTGCAGGGCCAAACACGCGCCCGCGCAAGTGGCCCAGCGCGCAGCAGAGAGAATATAATGCGCCCCCGCTGCGCAGCCCCCGGGACGCGCATGCGCATTAATTATGCCGGTAGCACACACGTAGAGAGAGGTAGAGAAGAGGATTTTTGTTATAGGTATATGTATACGTGGGGGTTTGTTTGTTTTTGGGTGCAGTGGAGAGGGAGAGAGATGATATTTATTGGCGAGCCGGAGGTTATTTATGGCTCGACGGTGATGGCGAATTTATTTATCGGGAGGACGGGGATATTAGGAGACGGCGACGGCGGTAGGGCTTTGTGGGTCAGAGGAATTTCGCGAGGAGCAGTGGTAGCTGGTTGAGAGAAAAAGAGAGGAAGAGAGGAGAGAGAGGTGATTAGATCGGTGAAGGATGGTATTTTTATGATTGTTCGAGTATCGGGTTGGGGATTGGGAGATAAATAGGCGAAGACGACTTTAGTGGAGTGTATATGTAGTTTCTTTTTTGCTTGATATTATATACTCTTCGCTTGTTAAATTAATGAAAACACGTGTTTTATTTGATTCCAAAGAGTTATATTTGCATGTTTAGGGGTTTTTAATCTACTTATTTATAGCAAAGTAACCCTGAACCGTTTTCTTCACGGACCTTTTACGTGTTCCACAAAATTTGTACATTTGTCCTTTGTTCTTTTTTATAAAAAATCTGTTTACAAGTTTTTACTGTCTGTATTAATTCAGATCATTGAAGTACGCTTTATTTGACATTCATAACATAAGTTGTCGCTTCGCGTGGCAGCTTATAAAGCAACTGTCATTCTATATCAAAACACCATTGTCACTGTCACTTTCAATGTAACTCCAAAACCTATCACCCCCTTAAAATACATTTCCAAAATATATACGTATGCACCATTCAATTACACTGAACCATTAAACTAATCACTTGTTTTTATTAAAACCAACCCCGCAGAAAAAGCCTCCAAAAAGCCCCCGTATCTCTTTACACATTCCAGGCACACACACTCTTCCCCCCTCTTGCACGTCTCGCGTCTCTAACAAGCGCCGCTCCTCTCTCTCCACTACATAGACCCAGAAAAGACTCGGCGAGGGCGAGAAGCTGCACGTCTCTCTCTCTCTCTCTCAAAAAAGTACAAAGCCGCTCGCTCGGCTCGCCTTGGGTGGCGCGCGTCTGCCGTCCAGATTGCCAGAGAGCAGGCGAGCGTTTTTCGTTAATATAAAAGAGCTGCGCGCGCACGTGGTGCGCAGCCCATGCTCGTTTTGCGCTTTTATTGCACGGCCCAGCAGCAGCAGTGTATAAAGAGCGAACGCGCGTGAGAGAGGGAGAGAGTGTTTTGGAGCGTTTAGGGTAGGAGCTGGTTAATTAGCATGGGAGAGTGAGAGGGAGGGTTGATTGGGAGGGACTTTTTGCACAAGAGAGGGAGAGAGACGCGTGATGCGCGTAATTTATGTGGAATAGGGAGAGAGGGAGATAGGATGGAGCTTCCGCGGGATGCAACAGTGTTTTTAATTGAGCTATAATGTCCAATTAGCGTCAGGTTTAGGCGGATAATGCTCGAGGACAATTTAATAATGAACGGGTTTAATGGGTATGTGGAAGGTTTATTTTTCGATTTTGGAGGTAATAGAGCTGCGAGTAAAGGTGGATTTTAGGGGTTAGATGAAAGGGGCGTTTATGGTTGCCGATTTTAGATTATTATAAACGAAACTTATTTCAGCTTTATGTTGAAACACGAAACGGTGGAATAGCGTCATTTTATATTAATGATATAAATATTTAGCTTTTGAAAAATCATTCCGACCGTTTACTTTAAAAACACCGAACCACCTCTTTCGACCTTAAAAAACTTTAATAATAATTTGTTTACACCTTCGCCGATTCATTCACACGGTCCACAAAGAATCATCTCTACTCGCCGACACATAATATAATACGATTTATCACTCTCTACACGTCAACATTCACGTGCATAAAAACTTTTACGATTCCCTCGAATTCGAAAAAAAGAAAAAATCACGCGCAGACCATATAGCCATTACCGAAAAACGTGCAGCAACCGCCAAAGCAGCTATGTTTATTCAGCGGTGCAACAAAAGACCCACTACTACTACTACGCGGCGCCGCGTTACTGCAGCAGAAACACATCAAAGCATCCCTCCTAATTGAACCGCGTACAAATGGCTCGCGCGCTCGTGTCACTCGGGCCCAGGCTCGCGCGCAATAAAACGCAAACTGTTTGCCGAATAAACAGCCTTAAAGACCGGCGGTGCGGCTCCGCACAATGCCCTGGAAAACTCGCCGAAAGGAAGAGGGAGAGAGAAGGATCGGAGGAGAATTAGGAGTAAGCGAACGTCATAATTGGGAGGAAAGGTTTTAACGGTAGCGAGGCGGCGGCGCTGTGCGTGAAATTGGAAAAATAAACTCGCGCGTGTATAGTTCTTCTTTACATGCGGTGTATAAAAGCGGCTGAACAAACAGCCTCTTTATTTCCACGCGCCGGCAGCGCTTCTTTACGGGAGAGCGAGTTACTTCGCGGGATTTTCTCTTTCGATTTTTGGAGTCTTAGAGACGGCGCAACCCTTTTTACGCGCTAGAATGCCCGTGAAACCGAGGCGGCGGCGGTTTTCCGCCTTTTTTTTTTAAAGGAGTTGGCGCGCGGTTCGCGTTTTAGGGATGCCCGAGGCATGTTGGCGAGGAGCGCATTGTAGATGGGTAGGTATATATACGGATGCAGTGTTTACAGTGGGTATGTAAGGGTTTCCACTTCGCGGGTCGTAATGGTTATGGGTCCTGAGAAAAGGAGAGATGTTGTTTGCGCGTGCGGTTGTAGGAAGTATATAGAATATTTTGATAAGAAAAAAGTAATACCGAAAATTAAACAATAGTATAAACACACAATTTTTACATTTTTTCGATTACGATAGTTCTCTTTGCACTCTGAAGTTCTAACTAAGCAACTATACGTAAAAAATATGCAACAAAATTAAAAAATGTTGATATAAAATAATAGTTAAATTAAATTGTGAATTTTAACCGAATTCTCATTGATTTTGAAGAGTATATTATGACTGAAGAGTATTTATATATTTTTTATCAAAGTTTTTCCAGCATTTGCTACATGAAGAGAAGCACCTTAATTTGTACGGATCTATTAAATAATTATAAGATTTATATGATAATATTTTTCATCCCAAACAAATTCATCCCCATCGACCGCAAAAAATTGAGCCCCCTAAACCCCCTAAAATATAAACACGTCAAGCTATTCCCATATCCTCATTCACGGAAAATCCCGTCGAAAGGTGTTTGAAAAATACGTAGAATCGATTAAACACAAAACGCCTCGGCACTTTACACCCTTTTACACATTGTAGCACGCGGTACCCATATTATACACACGTCTGAGAAAGAAAAAAACACGTCTCTCACAGAGCAGCTCCAGCTCGCACGTGAACCGGCAGCGGCGACGGTACACAAAGCGGCTCAAAACCACTTGTCAAACTCTCTCTCTCGCGCGCGTGTGACGATTTATCAAAATAAAAAGGGGAATCCTCTCCACTCTCGCGTCCATTCAGTCGCGCAGATGACGGACACTTCACCGGACTACTACCACTACCGGAAAGGAATTTTCGCAAAGTGCGCATTCACATACACAGAGACACAATTGGCTAAATCAGATTTCCGCAGGCATTGTCCCGTGAGTCCAGGTGACGAAAAATCGCCTTTTCTCGCCGCTGCAGCCGAGGCTCAAAGGGTTCGAGGAATACCGGCGGCTTGTGGGTTATAGATGTATAGAAATTAGCCGTTTAGGGGATCGTAAGTAGCTCTCTCTCTCTCTCTCTCTCCGGGCTACCTGAGAGAGACAGACAGACAGACGTCTCTTTGTGGTGTACTTCTAAGCGCGCCGAATAATGACAGGTCGTAATAGCCGGTGTGTGTTATGGTGCAGCAGCACTCGTATGAGAAAGTTCGTTTTTTCCATTGCAAAATTGGAGCGGTAATAGCCGGGCAATTTGGATCGTTAGAAAACCGCGACGCGCCGCGTAATGGGACACCCGAAGACACACACGTATATACATATACATAATTGGTAGAGCGGTTTTTCGGATGTGGAACGCGGGCGCAGATTAGACGGCGAGTGCTGTACTAATGTTACTCCCGGTGTGTATGACGTTTATGTACCGTATAGCTTCGGGAGTTGCTGCTGCAGCAGCGTGCACAGCTTCTCGGAATTGGAATTCTAAGCGAGGCACTCAGAATGTCAATTGTGCCCTGGCAAAGACAGTTATTTTAATTTTGCGAATTTCGGAGGTAGGGAGAGAGAGAGTTAGTTACGGACGCTCGGCTAATCGCTTTTGCTCAGACGGTAATAAAGTAACGCCGTGGTTGTTTCGTGATGCGTATATATGTATGTGCGTGTGTGTGTATATAGGTAATACTTTGGCGAGGAAATAATTCACGCGTGATGTGTATAATTATGCGCGTCTTGAATTATGTCTAATCTGCGATTACCCCGCTGATAGAATGGTTTGCAGAAGAGCGCGAGATTTATTTGTTTAATTGATGCATTTATCGGAATATGTAAATGCGAGGGGAGATTGTGAATGCATATGTATACAGGCCGCGCGATTTGGTGCCAAAGTGTAAATCAAGTCATTTAATTATTGCAATAAATTTTCGATGTGTGTGATCGAAATGACTTTAACATTAGTAATTTATTGGGTGGGAGGGGGAGACGATGGCGTATATCTTTTGGAAGTATTGGTAATTAAATAGAGCTAGATTTAGTTGGTTATATGTTTTTTTAATTATATCGATGCTAAAGACCAATGTGTACTATATTCGCAAAATAGGAGCTGTTAAAAAAAGGTATAGAGCTGTAATGCAATGTAAGAAAGATAAGCGTGTAATTATTTATGAAACTATATATATAATCCCTGGTGTAATTGATCACATTTCTTAACTAGAAAATGGCTACACTGTTAAAAATTTTCTGAAATTTAAGATAAATTCTGTAATAAAACTTCAAAATTTTTATTAAATTTCAGTTAAATTTAACTGAAACTTCAAAAGTTTTATTAAATTTAACTAAAATTTAACAAAAAAACTAAAACATTTTTAACAATGTAGCCAGACTCGAAATGACAAAATGTGGATAGTTTATTTGCCATCGATGAAACGCTTTTTCTGATTATTCTTGAACATTTATTGGCCTGCAAAAAGGTGTGCAATCGAAACAAGCTACTTTTGAGCCAGTTTTAAGCTAATGAAACTGGCAAAGATATGACGCTATAACGACATTTTTAAAATTAAGAAAAATCCAGCAATAGGACATTTATTGCGACGAGAGCGAGAGAGATAAAATCAGATGGCAAAATTAATATTTGTATATAAATATCTTCTGAAACATAGTATATAAACAAAACTTTTAACCACTATTTATTATTAACGTCATGATAAACTATTTGTTGCAAGTAAATATTTTTAAGTACAAGAGCAAATCACTACAGAAATTAAGTTAAACAATTTTGAGGTTATGGCCACGTCCATTAAATGAGAGAGGATGATCGCAAAAACCGTTTTTCATCATGATCTAGAAACTAGCCATTTTTCATTTTTACTGACTTCTTGTCCATTTTCGATAGATTCATTTTTTTTCTACCAGGGATATAATATCTTCAAATAATTATAATTTTAACTTGCTTTGACTTTGCACTCCAAAATCTTTTTACAATTAATTTTATAAACTTCATCTGAAGATTTCATCAACGCCACGCTAAACACATCCTCCAAAAATCAAACCCTACCCAGCATTCATTCAATCCCGTACACTCACTCACATCTCAAAAAAACCTTCCTCTCTCGCTCCCTCCCATCGTTCTCCTTTGACTCTCGCATTTCTCGGACTAAAATCTTTCATAGATCCCTGCGCACTGCACCACCGTTCTCGTACACTTCGCAATCAAGGTAATTGCTGGTGCGCGGAACGCAACAACTGCTCTATACACTCACTCGCTCGCTCTCGCGCATCCATCTCAATCGTCCCAAAGAACGATCGCGCTCGGCCTTTGAAGCCGCCACTATATCTCTCTTCCTCTCTAAATAGAGCGAAATCGGCGGGCGCGTGCGCTATACACGCTAAGTGCCTAATAACAGGCTCTACCGCGTGTAGCGAGCGCGGGCCGAAAAATAGCTCGGCGCCGATCGGCCGGGCACTAATTCGTAAACAAAAATACGAGAGGAGAGGGAAACCGGTTCTCTCTCGAGTGTGCGCGTAAATACATATATATTAGGTATAATATGCACCGAAAACGGATATCATCACACGGCGCAGTGCTTGGAAGTAAACAGACAACAGATGCTGCGTGCATTGCCGCCGCAGGTTGCACCGTATACGTGTGTATATAATGCGTGTATGTATACACGGCGAGAGGGAGGATGGTGTATATATATATAGGAGGAGGAAGAAGAAGGGCAGAAAAAAAGGGTGAAAAGTCGGTTGAGCGGCGTTCACGCGCTCGCTCGCCTCCCGTATGTCGTAGTCCGGCGCTTATTCTCGCGTGTATATCTATCTACCTATATACCTAAGCACGGCTTCTCGTTCGCTCAATCTGACTTGTTACGCGCGTGTGCACGTGAGTACCTATACGTGTGCGTGCGGCGATTGCACGCTGACACGGGCGATAGCTTTAAGCTCTGATACGATTGCGTGTGTATTTTTTTTTGTCCGAGCGAGGAGAGAGAGGAACGGGTTGCTTGGTCGATATATATGGGGTAAGGGTTACGGGAGAGGCGAGTTATTTCTTTTTTCTTTTTTTTTTTTTTTTAATTGTTTGGTATTGATTCCGGTAGTGGCTTACTGCTGGCTGATGGTGTGTCAGTGGGTTATAAGAGTTGTGGGCGCTCGTGGTGGTGGATTTACGTACCTGGAACAAAAATTGGAAGATATTCGTTAGTTATAAAAGTTTTTATTGAATTTACGTGAGTGATGGTGATCGATGATATTTATACGTTGGGTGAAGAAATATGTTATTTCATTTTTCCGTTATTTTATGTTTTATGTTCAAAACAAATTAAAAAAATGTCTTTAATAACAATTATTATGGTACTCGATATATATATATTCAAAGAATTGTTAAGGCATAATTTCATAAAAAAAAACTATTAATAATTCTCCACTTATGCTTCTTGCTACTACTAATACAAAAGATAACCTCTAACATTATTATTATTATTATTATTATTACACGAACAAAAGCCTTGAACTCTTCGCAAAAAAACTATATATCCATTCATTCCTCCCCAAAACTACCGAACTCACGCGCTCACTAAACAATCCATTACACCCCATAAATTCATTGTTTCCTTTCGGCCGCGAAAGCTGCCGTGTCACTTAGCCACCGAAATTTTCTCTCTCTCACCCACACGCACGAAAAAATTCCGCGCGCCAAATCGAGCACTCATCTACACACAGACACCCGCGCACAAAAGGCTATAGACGAACGCACGCACGCACATATATCGTTCAGATAAAAATGGATTAATTGTCGCGCGGTGATGCGCCACATCGACGCGCGCGATGACGCGAGCCTCGCTATCAATCTTCCTTCCCCTTTTTTTACACACAGGAGCAAACCTTCCATTCGCCACGGACGCAACACGACGCACCCCCGAGGAATTTTTCTTTGTACGCGAGAGTGCATGCATTTTAAGGGCGGGAGAGGGGGATTAAAATTGCGCATTCCTTTTGTCGCGGCGGAGGCGGCGATTTCGGGGCTGAAAGAAGGGCCTATAGTCAATTTTTATCCGGTGGGGCGAAAAGAAGTTCGTGAAATCACGTTCGGGGTATACGTGCGAGGGTGGCACATACGGTGTAAACGGCTAAGCGAGCCCGAGTGTAATTGAAAGTGCCGTTTTGTATAGTATAGGTTTTTTCGCCTAGTCATTTTGGCGATGACGCAGTGCGCAGGGTTGACGCACGTGAAATTCAGTTAATTTAAATTCGTTCTTTATAATGTATGGAACTGAAATGTACAGTGTGAATTTGGATAAAAATAATATGCGTATCTTTACTGTAGGATTTATATGAAAATAATTTTTCGAATGTCTGTTTATAATGTGTACGGTCATCGTGCTTTTATATCCCCCACTCGTCGGCTCTAAAAATAGATTTATCAACGAATTCAGCGGCATAAAAGAGTTAAAGGATATTAAATGACGAGAGGGACAGAGAGAAACGTCATTAAAGCCCTCCAAAACAGTTTTTCATTATCTACGAGGATCTGAATTTTTAGTTCGACCCACTTTCCGCGCATAACCGCCCGCTCGCTCGCTTTTATTTAACCGAAAATAAAGCGATTTCCCAATGGCTGGGGGGAATTGCTATCGGGGGGCCATTATTTTGCATCGTAAAACGAAATATTCAAAATATTATTATACGCGACTGATGTGCCGCGCTGATGCACTGCGGCGCCGATATATCTATAATGAAAAAAAAAAAAAAAATTTTTCGCGCTGGTTTTTACGACCTTTGTTTATTCGAAAAATAATCATTTACAGATTGTGATATAATAAAAGTAAAGTTGCGCGCGGCGTAGCTATTATATATTTATATGGTGCAGTAAAAAGTAGTAAAACGCACGTGCGTGTCACTGCGTATAACAAAATAGTGTTTATTCGCTGTTTTTAATAAAAGTGACTTTTTTCGCACGATCATTCACCACACAATACGAATCCCCGCACCACATCTCGCGCACACTTACAGCTCACTCCGCCTTTTAATTATACCACAAAATGAATCACACCTCGCCACGTTATGATCTCTCTCGTCCAATACTCGCGCGCGTGCGCGCGTGTATAAACTCGATAAACGAGCCTGGCGAAAAGCTCATTAGCGAAACGAAATAAAGGGACATTACTGCGAGCGAGCGAGCGCGCGCCGCGTTGGTCGTAAAACCGTCGCCTCGTAAAATCGTCGCTCGCGCGGAAACGCGCAGATAAAAATCGCGGGGTAAGTCGAAATTTGATTTATCGAGGCGAGCGGAGAGAAAGAGAGAGTGAGAGTTAGGATTAATGATCGTGGACACACGGTGTGTGTATATGCGGGATTGATGGGAGATGGCGGGGAGATTGAAGGTTTCGGATGGTAGGAGGTGTCGCTGTGTATGGTGATTTTTAATTTGCTACATAGACAGAGAATGTGGTTTGGGTATATGAGGGTGTGATGAGTTGGCAGGCTGACGGCTGTGTTTGTAGATGGATGTTTTATAGTTGTTAAAGGGTGATGTGTGGATAGGTTTAATCGGGAAAAATTGTACACTGATAGAAAAAAATATTGCCAAATTCCTGTGACTTAACAGTTAATACACGAAACTAAAGTTATTAAAAATAAATTGATCTTACAAATAAATAAACAAGAATTAACAGTATTCTCAAAGTTTTAATAATCATACTAACATTATCAGTATTTATATATTCTTTTTTGATGTTTTAAATTGTTTAATACGAAATAATAACTATTGATTAGATATGCAAATTAAACGTTAAATAAAATATTGACAAATGCTGAAAAGTTCATAAAATGTTTTATAAACAGTTGAAGTTTTATTACTTAATTCAATTTGACTTACTTATTAATAACATCATCATATTTTTAATAGTTTTAGTTTCGTGTATTAACAGTTAAGTCACATGAATTTGGCTCAAATATTTCGTTCTATTAGTGTAAAGAAGTTACTTTGGTAGAAAATTAACCATATTTTATAGCTGACGTGTTAATTATATGGAAGCGTTTTTAGTAAAAATCAAATAATACAAAAGTAATATATTTCATCTAAAAGTTTTACCGTTACTTAAAGTACCCATTTTATGAAGTGTAAATACCATAATTTATTTCTGTTTGGTACATAATTATATGAATTAACAAGCGATGTGCGTTTTTAGCCGCAAAGTTAACTCAAAAATAGCTAATAATACTTATAGTTAATATTTCTACCGCGGTATTTCCTTCGTTTTAGGTAATCAGTGGAAGCTTTAATTGTTTCGCATTTAATGATTCTGTTGTTTCCATTTCGATTGCGTCCTGGAATCTCATAAATTACAATTGCAAATGAATTTTACACTATACATCGGCGCATCTGCTTGAAATTGAAAACGATTTACCAGAAAGTCGTATATGACAATTTACGTCATTTTGATGTTCTTATATTTATGAAAAATAATAGCATTTCACCGATTATACAAAACTATTGGAAACCATAAAAAAATATATTTTCGTCTTTACAATCCCCAAGCTGTACAATACCTACACACAGTTTTATCGTTCCACTACCACCACCACCTCAAGAAAAAAAACCACCAGCTCGACAATTCCTCCGGCACCCTCCAAATGCGCGCCGACTAATATTCGCGCGCCCGCTCGCCCTCTAATACGGCCACTCGAGCGCAGCCTCCGTATAAAAGCGAGACCGGACTGTATTCAGCTGCGGAGCTGCTATATATACGGCGGGGCTCCGTGTAATTGTCCGGCGCGCGCGCAGAATAGCAATGAGCGGCTGACGAGGCCGTAAACGCCTCGCGCCAGCGGACGTGATGCAGCGCTGCGGGGGCAAGGGAGGGAGCAGAATCGAAACGCGAGTCTAGAATATTATGTATTTAGGGTGCAGATCGGGTGACGAGGAGGAGGAGGAGTGGTGATTGATTGGGGTGGAGTGGAGTGATCTGGGATGGTGGCTGGATTTTTTGTATGGGGTGATTGGGCAGAGGTGGTTCAGTAAATTTTGGTTGGTTATATAGGTTGATTGGAATTTTTTTAGAGGAGTTTGTAGTGGGGATTTTTTTTTCATTGGTGGTTTTTGTTTGGAAAAATATTATTTTTGGTGTAGAATTTTGAAAAATACGAAATGTTTTTATAACCTAGGTGAGTACTTTTTAAGAATAAAATAGTGAAAAGTTGGTCAGTAATGGAAATTGAGGAAAAAAGTTTATTTAATTGGTATTTAGAAGTCATAATATAAAATTTATTGATCACTTTGCTAGGAGATTATATTAATCTGCAGTTGTGGCTGACATGTAATTATTCAATTTTTAGATGAATGTTGTGGATTAAAACACACTCCGTGAGATCTGTATCGAACTGATTCGAAAACTATGAACAATATTATTCATTGTTCAACTACATATGTACACATTCAAAAGTGTACTTCTACGTATGCAGTGTCAGCGTTAATATTAACAATTATTAACCGTCCATTATTATTAGCATTCTATAATTATATAGAAAATTATGATAGTCTATTAATTGTACGAAACGCGATATTATCCAATCAATATCGACAGTAACATCCGCCAACCATTATATTCCGAGATTAAAATTAGCTAACCGTTACCTATATATTATTTTCAACCCTATAATACAACGCGCATCGATCACCATTCGAATGCTAATTATTACCATACTGCAAAAAAATCAATACTTCTCCTTCAAAACACTCACTCCTTCATTTATGCGTATAGTCTCGCTAATCTCGTTTGGGGGGAGCACCTCGCAAGCAGATGCTTGTATAATAAACTATTGTGTATATATATATTTGAGGGGCTTCCGCATGCTCAGTTATAGATTCGAAACGCGTGCGCGTGTATATATGTGTAGGGCTGTTTGTCAATTTTTGACAGGTATATTGTCGCGCGGGCGCGAGAATCGGATTCTCTCCCGATAGTCGGCTTTGCGGTCGGAATCGAGGATTTGCAAGAGTTATTAGATCGGGAATGCAGAAATGAAAAATCAAGGAATTTTGATCCCTTTTTTATTGCTTATAAATCAAGGTGGGAGAGAGGAGACAGGGACTGCAGCTGACGCAGTCGATATGGAGTGCGCGGAATTATTCAGTGATGGGGAACCTCGCGTCGTTTGGGATTTGTATATTAAAATTTTCTCCGTTTCACTTTTCTAACGTATATCTTTCGCATGCAACACATCTCTTTTTGGCATTTATCAGTCCCATATAAGGATGTTACATAAAGCTATTGACTATTTTTCATCCTCTGCGTTATATAGTCGCGCAGTAACAACCTTTAAAGTGACAAATTTTCATATTATAGCATTAAAAACTAATAGTTCCGTATAGTTATCGTAATAATTCCACGCGGGCGTTGAGAAGGACTTTTATTGCGGATTGAAATTTTATAGGCGCGCCACTCACTCGCGCGAATCGCACACATTTTACGGCGCGAATGCGTAATGCATAGAAAATGGCGCGCGTGTATTCTTTTTAATAAGCCGAGCGCAGGGATAAACGCTGAAAATCCTATCCGCGGATAGTTTTGAATCGCGTATACAACTCGAAACCGCGAACCGTCTTATACGCGGCGATTGTGTTACTTCTACAATACCTATACAGTTAGGCGCATTGTGCGAGCAGTTTTTTTCATTTTCGGTAATGCGCGCCTGCATATACGGTTGTTGTAAAGGTTTATGAGGTATTATGTTTGGAAGTGGGATGAAAAATGCCGAAATGACTTTCCAGAGAAGTGCGGGAATATCGTGTATTAGGCACAGTATAATGTAGAGTCATAATTAATAACGTGAAAATTTTACGCAACCGTGTACGCGCAGATGGGCACCGAAAGGGTTATACTATGTAGGCTTAATTTTACCTAATACACCGTAAGTTTTAATTCAACTGACTACGTCACGTACAAACGACCGCGTATACCCTAATTCACCGTGTCTTAGTCGAAAAAAAAGAACTCTCGTTACATCATAAACAGACAGACACACGTGCTTCTAATGCTCCAAATACATTCTCGTCGCGTCATGCTCTCTCGATTACGCGCACACACACACACACGTCCACTTCCTCAATTTCACGGGCACGTCCATTAGCCAAAACAAGGCCCCCGAAAGGGTAAGAATTAAGTGAAAACGAACCGCGCCTAATCCCTCTCTCTTCTAACCGTCACCTCCCTCTCCTACTATAACAACAACGAAAAAACTAAGCCATCTGCTCACTTACTCGCCACGCTAAGACAAAGAACCGTGACGATGCGCGCGCGCGTATGCGCTTGTGTTTTTTTCCCCAAAAATTTCGCCGCAGATGCAACCCTTCCGCCCGGGTTAGCTTTTCCGTTTAAAGGGTTCGCCGCTGCCGCCCGCAGATCAAAGCTTGAATATATATATATATATATATATATATATATATATATATATATATATATATGTGCAGATGCGGGAGAGAAAGATCCTTATCGCGGGTTTCCTTCACGCTTTATATATATGCCGGTGATGATGGCTGGGAAAGTGCACCCGTTTTTTTTTTGATGAGAGAACGAGAGAGAGAAAGAGAGAGAGAGAGAGAGATCGATTCGGTAAGATGGGCGCGAGATGTGC
The DNA here is from genome assembly GCA_036365515.1 of Torymus aiolomorphi. Taxonomy (NCBI): domain Eukaryota; kingdom Metazoa; phylum Arthropoda; class Insecta; order Hymenoptera; family Torymidae; genus Torymus; species Torymus aiolomorphi. The sequence continues at coordinate 70,667,374 of CM070874.1, read as the reverse complement.
GGGTCGGTTGAAAGGTATATGTATAGGTGTAAGAAGGGGGGATTTAACATTTTTGAGCGAAAGGTGTGAAGAGTCTGTCGGCGCTGAGGGTGTAGAGCGCGGGAATGGGTTTTGGAGATTCTTGGAAATTGTGGTATGCGTTATAGACATGGTGTATTGTGCGATGTATGTGGGGAAAATTTCGTTTTTGGATCGGGGAGATAGATTCGTTGGGAAATTTACAGTTCTATGTAGGGTAAAAATTTATAATGGTTTATGTAAAAGTTCTACTAGTAGTGATAACATTTTCTTTTTAAACAAGTATCTTAAATGTAACAATTTTTACTAAAGCAATAAATAAATCTTATAAAGTAGTCGGCCTGTCCTTTATTTACAAAAATAATTACTTTCACACCATAAGCAATTTGCGGTGGTGTATCCGCAGTTATGCAAAATACTTCGCATTTCCTTGGAATACAAAACATTTCGGAACAGCAATAATTAAAATAGAAAAAAAATTCTGTTTTCAATTCTCTGAAAGATTGATAGACAATGCTCATTGTTACATGCACCTTGTTGCGTATACACAAAGCGCAATAAGAACATACCAACAAAATACTCTCAATCACCGAGACAAAAAAAAAAAACATTAATTACACTTGCCGTTTCGCACCACACACACGTATACCAATCACCGAGCCATCAATTGATTCTCTCCCATAACGCACAACAACAATACTTATACATTCACGGTAAACACCGTCCCACACTCTCTTCCCCCGTCACTCAAAACCATCACTCGCCCACGCTCGCTCGCCAAGCACATTATACATACATCCGTGAACTCTGGCCGCGAGAAAAGCAGATTTCCGGTTTACGGGGCACAGGTACACCTCTCTCTCTCTCCCTCGGAAAAAGGACGACCGTGAAGCGCGCGCGCAGAGGAGGAATCGCTCGCTCGCTCGCCCGGCGGCTATTGCAGTCGTGACTCATCGAGATTAGGGTCGCGAATGACGTGGAGCGAGCGAGAGAGAGCCGGCAATCAGCCGCGTGCACACCGCCGCCGCCGCCGTGCGATCATGGTAATTCACCAAAGTGCCTTTTCCTTCTCTCTATATATATACATACCCGTGGAGCTTCCTTTATGCTGCCCTGTGTGTTCTCGTTTATCTGCGCGCGATGTCTGCGGGGGCTTTGTGTGTATGTCTGTGTTATATGCGTCTGAGTGTAGGTGAGACACGGAGTGGATTTCGTTATCGCGCGCAAGCGCTGGGGTTTGTGCTGCATATATATAGACAGTGTCTGGCTTTGGGGCGAGCGCGTTGTCGGTTCGTGATTTGTTGGGCCTTTGTCTAGGTGCTGCTGCTGCTGCTGGGTTCCGGATTTTTCGGGAGTGACGCTCTCTCACTGCTCCACTGGGTTTTTGTTCCGGGGTCTGTGTATATATGTAAGGTTTGGTCTGGCTTTGTCATACGTGTTTATTTATGTGTGTACCTACGCGAAGTTTCGTTGACGTAAGAAAAACGAAAATTCACGTGAAATACTATAAGATTATATCCCAAGTATTGACCTGATCCTCGTTATGATTCATAGAGCTCTCGACGTTGAATTTGATAATTTATCAAGTATATTATATATGAAAATACGCTCGCGCCATCTTATATAGACTCGTATTATAAATTGCAGCGCATCCTCGATGGATCGTATAGTTACGATTTATGCATACTGTTATCGGCGATATATAATTTGCCATTTTATCACGGAACCTTGAAGACGCGGTATTACACTCACTTCTACGAATAGAAGGTACATTTCCTACGTGACAAAGAATATAACTATATATATTCCTTTGAAAAATTCAGACCAAACGAAAACCATTATTATGAGACAAAAAAGTATAACTAAACATACTCCTAACCGATAACCGCGCAGTATCTCTCTCAACCCTCACCCACCTCTCAGCTACTTAGGCTCCTAATTTCCTCCCACCCGCGCGACCCCATCTCCTCTTCGTGTGCACCACCTCCTCCTCGCGATCGCGATCGCCACACGCTGCATATATAGCTGGGAGGGATTTCGAGACTACAGCAGGAGCAGGATCCCGTGGGAGGTTCCCCGGGCCCGAGAGCAGCGCGTCACGAGTATCACGATAATGGGCCATAGGCCGAGAGAGACGGTAAATAGTCTCGCGGCGCCGATTTTATCGGGCGCGAGAGCTTATAGCGCTCTGGCGCGGCGTAAATATAAATCTCGTTTGTATAATAATGCCGGACGCGCGCGCGCGGGAAAGTCGCGTGCGGAGCGCCTGGCCTGATGGACCGTTTAGTCGGCGGGGTGGTGTGGGGATTTTTTAGTTGCGGCCGTGCGGTTGGAGAGAGGAGAGGCGAGGTTAAGGCGATGATGAGTGTAGGATTATATGGTGATGATTAGGGACGTGATGTTGGATGTGTGGAGTGGACGTGGTTGCAACGGTGGAACGGAGAATGGATGATTTTGACTCGCTTCTATGAAGGAAGTTTCTTGATGGGAACATACATTTTTTGGGATAACGTGTCGGAAAAAGGTTTTTTGTGACGGCTATAGAATCGAAATATGCAATTTATACACACACACACACACACACACACACAAACACACACACGCGCACACACACGCACACACACACACACACACACACACACACACACACACACATATATATATATATCAGGAAATCTATACAAAACTGTCATATAAGTTTTTGCGTCACAAAACTGCTGAAGAAATAAACATTTTAAAATTTTCAACAAAGTAAATGAAAGCTCTCATTTTCTATTTTAATTCTCTTTTTTCAGAATGTCTATTAGTTTTCCTGACAAAATGGCTTACATTTGAAAAAAGGGCAATTTTTTAGCATTTTTTAAAAATCATTTTTAGTAAACAAAACCGTATCACAAAAGTTTTTTCACTTGTTCAACATTATTTTTACATAATTTAAGATATAAAGAACGAAAATAGGCATGCATTTATAGTAAGTGTGCTTCTAAAAAAATTTTCGGCAGTTTTGTGACACAAAAAGTGTGACAGTTTTGTAGGTTTCTTCATTATATGTGTACATTCATATTTCAGAACCGACTACGTACTGACTCTTTCTTAATTTAGGAAAGAAAACCTTTTTATAAATATGAATTACTTGAAATTATAACGTCGTGTATAATTTTTAAGGAATCGTTTAAAAGCTCTCTTTTAACAAATGATAACCATGGAAGAAAAGAAAAACTATGACGGCAGTATGGAGTTTTCATCATTATTTTCATTTTTAGTTAGAAAATTCACGTGTAATATTCTGGAAGGGTTTTCTCCTGCTGTACGGCACGTGTTTCAAAACCATCCGGAGTCCAGCTGATGGTCCCATTCCGGGATCCCGGTGAAGGTCAAGGGAGTACGAGAGACAGATAGTCATTTTTCACGAAGGGCCAAATATTTTGGCTTTTCTGCCAACTGTGCTGTTGTTTTTTTCATTAGAAAAGGGAAACAGTGAGAGCATTTAGATGAATCAGCGATTTTCGGGTATATATACACGCCATTTTGGGGAGTAAAATTTTCTCTACTCCCTGGAAAAGTATATCGGTGAGACGGCGGTTTTCACGAATCACTGACTAATGGACTGTTTGAGTGGAACAAATGATTGTCTCTAAAAGCAAAGTATACGTAATACGTAACATTAAGTATGAAATACATGTTTAGCTTACTTTACTAAAAAGCGTTTATCTGCTTTTAAAGTCAATTTATAATACATTCGATAATTTAGGGCCCTTAAACGAGAATAAAGAGTGAAAATCATGAGATCTTAGATAAAGTCGTTTGGACTTTTCTCACGGAATTTCACAACAAAATCATAAATTACAATTTACAATGGATCGTAAATTTGGAGACTTGAATTTTTGAAAAATTATCTTATTATTTTTTTTTTTAATTAATAAAGTCCACTATATATATACCGATAACTTATTTCAATAAGTTAATTACAAATATACACCTAACCACTCGCAGACAATCACTTTCTTTACCACCCAGCGCACCCTGTCCACTCCTACATCACACTTAACGTTATACTCTCCGGAGTCTGACCGAATTGATATCTTACCCGACAGGACTGTCCTACATTCGTCCTTCCGTACACACACACACACACACACACACACACAGGAAATTTCCGTCACGCGCCTTCGGACAGTTTCGCGCGCGGCGAGGATTTTATTGACAGCTCGAGGTATATATATATATGTATACTCGCTCACTGAAATTAGCTCGATGGCCCGATAAGATTCGTTTACGCTGGACGTACGTCGCCACACACATACACACATATACACACACATACAACACACTTTGATAATGAGTTCGGGAAAGCGCGGCGAATTAGCTAATGGACGGGGCCGATGAATTAATCGAGCCGATGCGTTTTTTCTCTCCTTATACATATGGTTACGTAAGAGTGTGTGTATGTGTGGGTATAGGAAAGAGTATATGGGCAATAACGCGGGTATTGAAATTCGTGGCGTTGATTGGGAGTGCGAGGTGAGGATTGGAAGAGCCATTGTTCGCGAGTATAAGAGTGTAAGGAGTCGGTGTACGTGTGTGTATTGAATTATGCGATGTTCTCACGAACGCTTTTCGCGGCACAATGGAGTCAATTATTTCGGTTATGCAATGAAACGTAATTTCCTAATAAATATATAATGATAGGAGTGAGAGTGTTATAAAGGGGGTTTAGAAAGATATTTGTGCTGTAAAGTTCGTGGTTTTAGATTACCTTTATTTTACTCTCTGAAAAGCAAAAATGCATCTATTAAATTGATCAATGCTGTACATTGCGAAATTGAGTATTTCAGGCGCTTCAACATCTTAATACAATCATTGTAAAGTTCGCCATTGAATATTATTTATCGAAAAGTTACATAAATCCTTTCTATCAACACACGAATTACCGAACCAAGCGGCTGTTCATTTCTGCAGCTCGAGGCTTCAATCAGCCGAATTTGAACACCTCCGAGGCATCTCTCGCGTATCGCCACCTACTGCGCTCCCTCCTCAGCTCAATCCAGTTGCTCATTTACATCCCTCCCCCGCGTCGAAAACACAAACAAGCACCGTGAAATTCAAATTAGAAGATCAACCGGCATCATAACGTTCTCGAAAGAAGCGGCCAAAGACGCCGTTTACATATACATATACTGCATATACATACGTGTGCTCGTCTCCGTTTTCAACCCCTGCTTTCTCTAATTGGGCCGTTCATTACGCTAATCAAAGGGAGCAGAGCGCCGCGATTCGTCACGTTTCAGCCGAGCGGCGCACAGTGTTCTAATTTGAAAAAAAATGGACAAAATGAAATATCTCGCGAACGGATATCGATAGCCGGATGAATTCAACTGCATTTTAAAGTTGAAGTAATGTACAATAAAGGAAAAATAGTCCAGTACTGATCATTTGACCCTGTGACCTTGGAAATGAAAAATGAAAGTCGAATAAATAACGTATTTTCGGCTTTTTCATTGTAGACTTTCTGGCTATCAATTTTTTCGATCAAAAAAATATGTACTCCTGTAGTGTTTGATGCAAGGAATCCGAATTTGATGTCAGAATTGTCCTATCTCACACCAATTTGTTTTTAAATCTGAAAACTCCATAAAAAATACGAAAAATTCACCTTGAAAAAATGGAGCATTATTGAGTAATTTCGACTTCAAATTCGGATTCAGCGAATCAAAATACATGGGTACATAAATACAAGTACACAAATTTGTAGGTGCATATATGAATTATTAAAATTTAAGGGTTATTAAAAAACCTTGGATCAAACACTACAGGGGTACATATTTTTTTGATCGCAAAAATTGATAGCCACAAAGTCTACAATAAAAAAGCCGAAAATTCGTTATTTATTCGACTTTCATTTTTCATTTCCAAGGTCACAGGGTCAAATGATCAGTACTGGACTATTTTTCCTTTATTGTACATTACTTCAACTTTAAAATGCAGTTGGATTCATCCGGCTATCGATATCCGATCGCGAGATATTTCATTTTGTCCATTTTTTTTCAAAATAGAACACTGTGCGGCGTAGCTACTCGGATTTGCATAAGCGCCGCAGATTTTCGCGACGCTGTGTAGGTTGGAGAGTGAGTGAGTGAGAGGTTCTTGTGTTGACGGCGAGTAGAGGAGCGAGGTCTTTTTAGGAAGGGATTTCCGGTGTTTTATATATGAAAGTATAACGAGATTATGTGAGCCGTCGTGCGTTAGCGAGTGTTTCAAAGATTATTATAATCTAATGCGGGATTGTTAGTTATAGTTAAATGTTTATAACATTAGATAAAAAATCCTATAAAGATTCAAACAACCCACCTATACTACCACCAAACCATATCTCACGGCTACCACCATTCGCCGCATTTTAATCCACACCCCGCGCCCTTACCAGCCCTGAAAAACTTCGACCACTGCGTGTATGTATGTGTGTTTTCCGCCGCCGGCACTTTTCTCCCCTTTCCTCGCTCGCTCGCGCGGAGAGAAGAACTTGGACGATATTTCTCTCGCTGGGCGCCCCCTCGAGAAATTATTCGAGCGGCGCCCGAGTTCGCGCACACGCGCTTGGCCCTTCGCGCGTACGGAATTCTAATTTTACGCGTGTGTTGCCCTCCCCCGTGAGGTTATAAGTCGGGAGTTTTGGCTGTTTTACGGCTGTCGGCGGGCGAGCGAGAGGGCAAAACGGATACATTGTCCGAGGCGGAAGAGTGAGGAGAGGAAGTCTGTCGATAAATTGCGGATATGTGTGTGTGTGTGTGGGTGTGGTTTGGGGGCGCAGGTGAGAGATTGGGGAAGGGGTGAGGGAAAGGATTGGCGAGTCCGAAAGTTTTTGGTGAGTATACTGAAACAATTTTGATGCTTGGGCACTCCTATGTGGGTATAAAGGTGATGGGAAAGGAGAAGCAAACCGATGTTAGCGAGCTTCGATATTTTCTATATATTATTACGATGAATATTAGGAAAAAGTTGTTAAGTATCGCAATTATCGGTAATATAAGTTCAATAATTCGATAAATTGGTTATTATAGAAGATGAAATTGTTGATTATTCAGAATTATCCAGCCGAGCTCAAAGTAATAATCGCAAAAGGTGATGAACATCCGTCTTTTAGCGTGATAAATTCTGAATTGCGGTCGCACAATAAATTCATCCTAATTTTGCTAAACCATACCTCACATTATACAAAAATGAAACTTTCCCGTGTTAAACTTAATTAAACCCACACTTTATACCCACACATGCACATACTCTCTTTCGCAGTGCATCATCGTGCATATATATAGGCCCGACTCGCACCCACGGCGTTAAAAATCCGTGCCCTCTTCCCTCCTTTCCTCGGGACCGTTATTACACTCCATCTCGCTTCTCTCCTCTCAACTCCATACGCGCGCTTGCGCCGCGGACGTATAGAGAATGGGAGTGAAAAATAGATGAAACGAAAATCTCGCGCGCGCGCGTGAAGCGAAAGTCGCCGGCGCATCGCTGCTCATGCGCGCACGTGTGACACATATTCGTACTTTAATATTACATTACGGCGCTCGCTCACGCGCGTATAAATTTGACGCGAATGCTTATACGTTACGTGCGGGCACGTATATAGCCTCCCGCCGCAACTTTTGCATAAAATATATCGAGCGGGAAATTTTCGCGCGCGGACAGTCGCCGCGTGTTAACGTCGTTATATGCCCCGGTTGAGAGACTCGGGTTTTTAGTTTTTGAGGGAGGATTTGAATAATTTCGGAGGCGTGAGCGCACGCGGGGATTTGAGTAATGCGCGGTGTAGAAGCGCGAGCTCGTGATTTGGATTTTGAACTTTAGAGGCGAGGTTTTTGGGGGAGGTGAATATGGAGTGGAGGTGTAGTTGATTTTTGAAAATGTGGCGTATATATGTAAAAGTCTGATACAAGGTCGATTGTATCGATGATTTGGCTGTAATATAAATTTTGATATATGTTTATATTGTTACGAAAATATAATGATACGTTACATGAAATCATTTTTAACGTTTTACAAAAGTATATATAAAAATAAAGTCTTTTGGAAAGAACGTATTAAAACTTTTAATATACGATTGTTTCCCTGGTGAAAATCCAAAACATTTTATAACTAATAAATGACGATTTATATTAGAAACTTGTTATAAAATGGGAATTTCTCAAGCTTGTTCTTGAGTATTTTAAAGGTATTAAAACTGATCAGTTTCTTTAGTCTAAAAATGGCTATTAGAAGGCTTTGCTATTATGACAAGGAGTGAGAGAGGCAGAATCAGATGGAGATATAAAGTTTTGCTGAATTATTCATAGAATGAGTACAACAAATGCTTTATTAGTTAATATTATTAATTTATATTTTGGTAAGCCATCCAATGTAGTTTAATGCTTTTTCCTTTACGATAAAATTAGTAAGTAAATCAAACACGAATATTTTGTTGTTACGTATTTATCTAAGAAATAGCCAAATAATGGTAAAAAAATTGTTTCATCACGGCGATTAATTAGCCAATTTTACTAGATATTTTCAAACTCCTTGGCCATTTTATACAAAGGGATCATATCCTTAAAGTAACTTAACTCTCAAAAAAAAAATCCCATTCAGAAACCAACCACCCCCAAAACACAACTTTACCCACTTCTCCTTAGCAAACCACGACCCATTTTTCCAATACATCCACACTCCCACACTCTTCCGCGAAAACCCTTTACCCACTCTCTCCCAGAATATTATTAACGACTCTTTAATGAAAAACGCGGTGCGCGACGGGGAAAATTAAGCCTTCCATCCATCCTTCCTTCCTTCCTCTCGCGCGCGGCGCAGCTTTTCCTTTGCTCTCTTTGCTCCCGCTTATACACTCTCTCGCTCGCGACGAGAGATTTATAAAGCTTGTCGCTTGCAAAACGTGCCGCCGCCGCGGCGTCAAAGCTCGTGAAAGAGAGAGAGAGAGCCTTTTAAGACGCGAGAGTGTGATGTCGCTGCGAAGGACGTCTAATGGCTTTTGCGATGTGGCCCGTGTGCCCCGGCAATTAATGGCCGGGGCCCTCGGATTTTCGTTTGAGGGAGAGTTGAGTTAAGCGTATAAGCGTTTTTGTTTATTAAAATTGGGGAATTTGTACGGTTTGAAGGTATAACGTATAGTGTGTGTGTGTGTATGTGTGTATGTGAGTGTGTGAGAGAAATGGAATTGGAAATGGGAATTTCTGTTTGTGTTATAAATGTACGAATAAAGGTCATCTGTTATCAACGCGTCTTATATAATGAGATGTTATGAAACTTTAGCGGATGCATTTTTTCGCCGACCATTTTCAGTGTTGCCTTTTTCTACACGATAATTTTGAGGAGTTTAAGTTATAAGAACTTGGAAAATTGGTTTTCGGGATTGAGATTTTGTCAAACGAGTGTTATCAAGTTTTCTAAAGTATAATATATACATAATTTAACATTTTTATCGATTCTAACCATTTTACACAACAACCCAACGCACACCGCAGCACACACTTCCTAAATTTATCATACTCCACGCTAAAAACTCGTACAGATAGTCACGCGTGCACACACGAGCAAGCCTCAACGCGGGCGTACATCAAAATTTGTTTTTCTCTCCCCCTCGGCCAAACTTTTTCGACCGCATCGCTATTGTACATATTTCTCTCTTCGGTACTCTGCCGCTGCTCTCTCCCGCGATTTAACATAAAACGACAATCCCTCATACTCTCGCGGAGGAAGAAGCTTCTCCTTCTTCTTCTTCTTCTGCTCCTTCCTGCGTTGCGTTACGCGCTCTGCAGGGCTGTGTGAAAAATGGCCTTGCGCGGCAGATGTTTTTTTCAAAGAGCGCTCGTGCAGCGCAAAAATACACACACACACGGGCGCGCTGAGAGACAAAGAGTGAGAGAGACGCGAATCTCTGAAAAAAACGATGCTGCGCCGAGATAAGAGCCTCGTGCGCGCGTGCGCCAGGTGCAGCGGTGTCAAAGGAACGGACGAACGCGAGCGAGACAGCCAGAGAAAGAAAGAAATTAAACGAATAGTCGCAGCGCGGAGATAAGGATTTTGAGGCCTCGAGTGTATTATGAATGCAGACGACGATTCGTTTGAGGGATTCTGGGGGGTCCACACATGTGCATGCACGCACCGGCGGTATACATTTCTCTCTCGCTTCTTCCTTTTTAAATCGGCCCGCTTCTTTGCATACGCGAATTCTTTCCCTGTCTCTCGCTATATACGCCCGGGTTCAAAGGGAACAGAGATGCGCGCACGCGCGAGAGATCGAGACGGAGCTGTGGGATAAGATCTCTCGCGATTTTAATCTAATTGGAATGCTTTGTCGATGGGTGCGGCGAGGTAGCCAATTTCGCGGGACCGATGACAAAAGTTTATGGGATTCTCGGGGCTATAAACGTCTCATTAGTTAATTTCGGATGGGATGCGGAGAGAGGAAGGGAGCTGATAGGATCGGTAGAGGTATATATATATAGGGTTCGGATGATTGGGTCAGGGGGAAATGATGGCAGAGAGATATGTACTCTGTTGCGAGGATCGAATGTGTATTTTTGGCCACCCTGCTTATAAGGTATGCTTATTGGGATCGGTGTATATAATAAAAGTTTTGGAAATTGACGTTGAGCTTGAGCGTTATTATGGTCATTTAAACAAGATTTTTACGACGGTTTCGGATATCTCGTTATACATGTGTAATTTTAATTTGTTCGAATGCGTATTATATTATACGTATATTAGTTTCGAATTTTATTACTGTATGCGTTTAAAATATTCATTCGTGTATAGTATCTAATTAGCAATGTTAACGATCAATCGTTTCAAGGTAACCCAACTGATACAAATTTCTATTTAATATCTTCAATTCCATATACTTAATCCAATTGACATTCTCATCTTATCCCAGTGAACTCTCCATTCGACCTCACCCAAATATTACACTAGCCAAAAATTTACCAATATATATATATATATATATGTACCATATACCTCCACAGAAGCCCACATACAACCTCTTTCCTCTCTTTCTCCCCCCTTCTTGTCGGCAGCGGCTAATGAAGTCGGAGCCCTCCTATCTCTCTCTCTCTCTCTTTCTCTTGGACACGACACGCGCCGCGACACACGTGCTGCTCCTTCGGAAGGCTGCATGCAGCCTTTTACACCAGACCGGAAAGTCCCTCCGTGCACACACATGCGCGCGCGGAGGAAACACGATACCGAGAGAAAGCAATAGCGAGAGACACTTGCCATTAGCTATTTACGGAAAGAGAGAGAGAGAGAGAGAGAGGGATACGCGTGAGCGAAAGAACGAACGCGTCCTACGGAAGGGTTGCCCCGTTACTTTATTTTCAGAATGACGAGAGACAAGAGAGCGAGAGAGTGAGACTATTTTCTCTATCTCTCTCTCTCTCTCTGAGCTTCCGGCAGCTCGCATTGTTCGTTCGTTCGTGTTCTTCCTTGTCAATTATTCGAGCGTGCGCGAGCGAGCGACTTGGTTCGGTTGTTTTCTTAGGGTGAGCGCGCGCGCGCGCGTGTGTCCTGTCGTGTAAAATGTGTCAGAATTGATGGGTTAGGGGGACGTGGAGGAGGAGGAGGTATACAGGGAGTGGGTCGGAGAGGGATTAATTGCTCGTGACGGATTGGGAGGTTTGATCGGACGCCAGAGGAGCAGTGGAGTGATGCATAATATGTATGTTTGGAAGCTGGTTTTTCGGGTTGAGTTATTCTAGGAGGAATTTCGGTGTATGGCAATTTTTCTTTTTTTTTCTGGAGTTTGTATGGTTTGGAATGTAGTACAGCTTTTGGTATGCGTGGATAAGGTAACGTATAACAAAAGTGTAACGATGTATCTATAATTAATAATGAAGTTCAATTGTAACAGTAACAGTAGATTGGATTTGTGTAATCAAATTATTTGCTGCTGCATTCTAATTGAGTTTAGAAATTAATAAAATTTGTACAATTATTTTAAGGTTACGAAATCACTGTAGACCTTTTTGAATCGTTCGTAAAACTATTAAAAACTGAGCTCAGATTTGAAATCTTAGCCCAGTGAAAATTGTTACTGGTGTAGAATTCTTAATAATGCCGTATTGCCAACTTTTCCATGACTAAAAACACTCAATAAAACAAAAACACTCGCACATACACTCTTCATTTATCCACTCACAAAAGAGTTATTCAGCGCCGCTCATTAAATTCCAACCTTGCGCACAGTAACCCTTTATCCCGAGAAACCTTACGCAACGCGTCCCTGAAACTATCAAAAATAGCCTCTCTCTCTCTCTCTCCATGTACACACACACATCGTCGCACACTGGCCTACTTTCCATATCTCTCCTAAAAACCATCCATCCACTCACAGCCGTCCCATCATAAAACCGACAGCCAACTACTACTACTAGCCGCGTAAATCATCATATAGCCAGCCTCCGAATCCAAACAAAGCTTATCTCCTTCCTTCCTCTCTCTCTCCCATCCAAAAATATCTCGCAATCTAATTCCACTTCCGACAAGCTCTGCACTCACCATTGCAGCCATAAACCAGCCGCGCCGCTGCGCTTCGTAAAATCAATCGACGGGGCTCCATTAACTTTCAACCGCCGCCGCGATATTTCATACCATTACCCACACACAGACAGACACATACCGCAACACACACACACCACTAGTTTATATCTCCTATACCCGCAACACGCGAAAGATCCGTGCTCTCTCGCTGTCGGTCGGGTGCAAAACGATAATTCCCTGGGAATCTCGCGATAGAGGGATGAGAGAGAGAGAGAGTGTACAGTGTACTATATAGAGGAGGGCCTGCGCGCGCGGGAGGAACGAGTCTCACGATCGGTCGATCTCGCTTGCGCGCGCGCGCGAGCATTCGCCCTGTCCACCCGAGCGCGAAATTCTCACGGGCGTTCGTCCACCCACCCACGCGCTGCGCGCCAATTACAATCGATTTGCGCGTCAATTGTCAGGGGATGCGGACGTGTATGTATATATATACACGTACACGAATATATGTATAAGGTAAGGAGGTGATTGTTTTTTTCCGGGGAGAGATGTTCCGCACGCATGCGTAATTCGTGTCCTTCGAGGAGAGTAGGCGGAGACTTTCCCCGTGGGCGAGATGGGCTTTTAATTCGCGAGGGGATTGAAGGCTGAGAGCTAATTGGCTGGGAGTATAGTGAGAGACGAGCACAAAAGGCTCTGGGTTATGTTGTTGTTGTTGTTGATGATGTTTGTTGGCCGCGTATGTGAGGGTTCGGAGGTGAAGTATATTATATGTACGTATTATACGTACGTTGCGAGGGATTAAATCGTGGTGCGCGTTTGTTGGAGGATTAAATAAATAGACGGTGTTTGCACGAGAGATTATGGGTGGCAATTAATGAGTATACACTATAGTATGCGGAAAATGACAAACGGATAATAGATTAAGCGTAAGAGTGTGAGGTACACGTGTACGGAGGTATAGAACAATAGGTCCGTAATGCGAAATCTGTGTTATTATCGAAGAATCTTTGACGACTTTCGCTCTTCTCTCTCTCGGAGTGTACATTAGCGCACGTCATTATCATAAAGCACAAGCGAGCGAGCGAGCAAGCACCGTATCATCAGCATCAAAGCTTATATAAATCAAAATTGAGCCATAACGACTATACACCGCACATATAGTGACAGAGCTCGTACACCTCCACATTTTCCCCGTTACCGTCGCATATTCCGTGTCCCATAACCTCCCCCCAAACCCTAATAAAACGCACGAAAACAGTACATCCTCCGCCTCCTCATCACTGTAATCAGCCTCCTATCGCCGTGTTTAAACACTCCCTCACGAAATACCCTCCCGCGCCAACGAGAAAAACAAAGAACCTCTCTCTTCCTCGATGCAAATCGTGATCGACCTGCAGGTATATAATACGAGCGTCGGCGGTCGGCCTCGTGATTGCCGCGGGGGCGAGGAGGAAGAGAGAGAGAGAGGGACAAGTTCAACGTCTGCCTAATGGGCATACTAATCGACGTTAATTCGACGACAGTCCGCCGCGGAGAGAGAGGGAGGAAGGGCACGTACGCCACGTTTAACGAGACTTATTGACAGGGCTCGGCCGGCTGCCTGACTGCCTGCCTTTCTTCGCCGGATGCTGTTGCTGTGGTAGATGTAGTGAGATGAATTGCGATGCGGATTTTCGGAGCGAGATTTATTGGGTTGATGCTGCGATGGTTTTGGAATTATTCGTATAGAGTGACGGTTAGTTTTGACCTATCAGAGATTTGTTTTTATTTGGACCAATTCTCGAGCTGTCAGTTTTGATTGGTTCGGCGTGAAAGTAGCAAGAGTTTGATTCAAAGTGACAGCTTGTTAACTCTATCGTGGTATCAATTGTAGGCAATCAATGGCTGATGGATACTAATTATTTACGTCACGCGAGGTTTTAAAAATTCGATCGCTTTTTAAATCGTACAGTCAGTCTAGACTGCCATGATTTCCAAATGAATATGTACTTGTAGTTAAACGAGAACATCGAGTTGTATTGGACTCCGTATTCTCTCATATTGATAACTCTATATACTACGACAGTCTAATTAGTTCCCTATACACCGCTCACGCGAACGAAACCCCTAAACGCCAACAATATCCCAAAACCTCGCAATTGTCCTATCAATGCATCCTTTCCATCCAATTAAGCCGCTTAACCTCCGCTTGCAATTTTGGCGCCCATACGTTTTAATCAGTGCACAACTCTCAACCCGCTCCTTATAACTCCTCCTCCCGATCGCGTCTTGGGTGGCCGTTACTCGAACCACTCGCGCCGATTGTCCGCGAGCCGCGTCGCGGAACAAAAACCACGAGCGGAAGAGCATCGGCGTTTATTTCGGTTCCTTATACCCGTACGTTGCATTACTCGTTGCTGCTCGCGCGCACGGGTAATTAAAGACGTCGCGTTGTTTATAAGGACAACCGCTAAGCGCACAATGGGCCTTTGATTCTCTCTCTCTCTCTTCGCCTTTGGTGCATAATTCGCGTATGGCGCCCGATAATTCCCGAATCCCGGTCGCTCGGTTCCGGAAGAGACTTTTTTTTAGCGTGTGTATACGTCTCGGAGAGAACCGTCGCAACTTATTTACGAGCTCGTTTCGGAGCTACTCTGCGCGCTGCGTCGGCTTATTGCCGGTAATTGCGCCGGGGCCGATTTTTATGGGCTCAATCGTCGCTAATGCCGTTTAATAAGTTCGCATTTGCCTTAATTAGATGCAGCTGTCATTACGAAAATTGATTCCCTTTGTTCGTCCGCGGTCTGGAAATTTTTTCATTCGCCGATGGGATGCACATATAATCGGCGCATTTCCGCGCTTGAATATACATAAGCCTCGGTCGAGCTTTTTATGGACTTTTAAGAGCGCGCGCACTGCAGCGAAATGGCATAATCGTGTACTTAGAAGAGAATCAGTGCAACGACGGGCCGCTGTTCTTTGGAAATCATTCGAAATTAGCCGCGTCGCGTGCCGAAATTCGGTTTCTTAACTCATGCTGACAAATTTAAATTCGCCGCGGCCCTATATAAAATTAAATTTAGGCTATAGCGCTTGCTCTTCAAAGTCGTGATTTATTAACTTTGAATAAACGTTTACGGCGCGCCGTTTTAACGACTTCGGTACCAAATTACGTACACACACATGCGCCTCGCGCCTTTTTGATCTTTTTATTATATTGCAAAGTTTAGATTTCTCCCCCGACAAATTGATACATACCAGCGACTTCTTTATCCCCAAAAATTATGATTCATAAAACGCCTTACACTCAACCCCTCCGCCATCCCCAAACATCGCCCAAACAAACAACCTATACGACTTTTCCTCAATTCCCAGCAGGCCGCGACACGTACATAAAAAATTTAATGCTACCTCGTTGCAGCAGCAGCAGCAGCAGCTCCCAGCATTTTTTTCACAAAAGTCACGATCCCGCGCTCGTCCGATTCTTCGAAATCTAGAAAACCCTGCGCGCCAGCGTAGTGTTTGCTCAGCAAACAAACACACACGCGAGCGCAGTAGTATAGAGAGGAAGTAGCGCCCGAAATAGACGTTTATTCGATCTCAAGTGTGCCAGCCGCTCGATAAGTGACGAGCGCCGCACCGAGAGAGAGAGAGAGAGAGAGAGAGAGAGAGAGAGAGAGAGAGAGAGAGAGAGAGAGAGAGAGAGAGAGAGAGAGAGAGGATAGTTCGTAAGCGAGCGAGCGAGCGAGGATGGAATTAAGAGGCACTAAAAAGTCGGAGAAGCTAAAGTTATCATTGCGCGCGGGAAATTAAAGTATATACGCGTCGAGGGAGAGAGGATGCGGATGAATGGGTTGGCCGTATTAATAGAATTTACGTACGGATGTGATTGTGTGTAGGTGCCGCGGGCATGTACTAAATGCGGATCGCGATTGGGTTATAAGTGCAGGTCGATGCTGCACGTGGAGTGTGTGCTGGAAGGAGTAAAATTAAGATCTGAAGTGTGTTCATGTAGAGCTTTTGCGTCACGATGGCTATTTCTTATCGTATGCGGCTTTAATAATTTCGAGAGCGCTCGAGTGTGCACTTTTTGAGATGTATGATTGTTTGATGCCGCGGAGAGAATAATTTTGGATTGAACCGGATGAGGTTTGTAGAAAAAGAGTATAGGTATATGATGGTTAAAGCTTCGACGTTTGTTAGCGATAACGAAGCGCGCGCGCGCGTTGTTTAATAAAAGCGAAGGGAAAAAGGCGGAAATCATAGTAAAGGGTTCATTGTGCGTTTTATAGAAGGCTAAATTCGTGTTTTACTATATAAATACGACGTGTTTTATTATTTATCGGGGCATGAAACGATTGATTCGTTCCGAATAATCAAACGTTTTCTGACTCGCGGCGCGGAGGTGTGTGTTTCGGACTTGTTAGCGATAACTGAAAATTGAAAAGAACGCAACTTCGGCAGAAAATACATCGAGGCGCGAGCGCGCGAGAGAGAGCTATACTCGCTCGTCGTGATTGATTGATTGAAACTGATTGAGAATAGTATTTATTTCACGCTCTGGAAAATCCCTATAAGCGCAGCACGCCCGCGTGAAACGAAGTTGAGAGGTAACTTTTTTTTTCGCCGCTCGCGATTGGAAACTTTAAAACTTTTTTATACCCGCGCGTTAAGAGGGATGTTGTATTTATTATTTTCGTTATTAATGGTTTTTTTTTATTTAAGTTGACACATTGGGTGATTATAGTAGTTTTTTGGATATTACGGTTGGAAAGATTTTGTCAAAAATTCTTCTAAAAAAGTGTCATTCGTTTAAAAAAGTAATGGGATTATCTATAATGCGTCAATTTATCAACTAAGCAGTGGCATGTCCAAATTTATAAAGAGCTTTTATTTAAAAAAACCCTTTTTCACTTTTTATCGACAAGTTCACCACGGTTATTCGATACTCCTAACTCTTTAACTCATGCTTCTTTCTTATAAAATAACAAAAAAGGAGTAACGATCAATACTTGCGACATTGACGGTACCGCAAGCTATTACTTTTCATCGACGACATTTCCCTGCACCTCCACAAAAGCAAATGATAAATATAACTCCATCACCAAATGAAGCTATCCTCAATTAAATTCTCCGTCTCTCTCTCCCTATCACATAACCCATTCCCAAAAATTGATGACGCCTCTAAATTTTCCAAATGAACTTTTTCACGATATTACATATGTATATATATATATATATATATACATACACTCGCTCTCTCCTTCTTTAGAAATATGTAACACAAAGAAAAGGGGCTTTCTTTCACCTCAGAAACGCCGGACCGCACATTCCTCAGGCGCATAATGCGCACACCGATATATCATTACCTCGTGTTATTAATGCGTACTTATAACGAGCGCGACGAAGGAAATCGTTGCTATGTATATATATAGCACACACACACACATACAGAGACGCGAGTTGGAAAAAGTCCAGCGCGCCGCGCGACTTGCTAGGTTTTTCTCGCGAGCGGAAGGTGGTGAGAGAGATCGAGGGTGACAGATGGGAAATCTTCTTAATTTCGTCGTGGAGAAATCTTATATACGTCGGAGCAGTTGAAGGCGACTGCGTTTTTGCTCGGCTGGTGTAAGAGAGAGATCTTGTGGCGGTAGGTGATGCCATATATGTGGTTTGGCGTTTGCAATAATGTCGTTAAGAGTCGTATAGTTGTGTGATTTGTAGTTCGGTTGTTCAACGATTTAGTTAAACGTTTTTTCACGTATTTCATCGTGTACTAAAAAATATGTATATTAAGAGGAATGCAGATAATGATATTTTTAAACAAGAATTATGTATATGTTTAAAACAAATCTTTTGAAAAATAATACTTTTTATATAAAATTACATTTTTGTATAATATTTCGTTTCGTTGTTAGTAAAAAGCACACGGCGGAAATGCTTTAACAGAGATATTTAAAGTTTATTTGGAAAATATGTCAAATTGTTGCATAATAATTGCATGGAATTATGCAGTGGAAATTAAATATATATATATATATAAGGATTAATTACCCAATGCTGTCACGTTTAAATTTATTTTGTTATAAAAGTCGAACACTAATTATCCATGTAAAATTTGGTGTGATAATTCGTTTCACGTACTCTTGTCATTAATTAGCTTACTAATTAAATTAATGTTACGTTTGTTTATAATATTATTATTCATTTCAGTCGAATAAATAATTTAACGTAAATTAAATTTCTGGAAACAAAATATACGAACTATTGTTGTTTTAGATAAATTGAACGTGTATACATGTTCAATTTTACCAGAAATGGAGCAGAGTTAATTACTATTCATTCTACAAAAGTAAAGTACAATAAACATCTAACACAACTTTAAATAAAATCAAAGAAATCAGTTAAAAACGTTAAATAAACTTATTTAGCATTACAGAGCTGATTAACGGCGCAACATTTTCAAAGTATATCAAAAGACTTGCAGCATAAAATATAGAAAATCCCATCTTCTAAAAACATTTAATCAAAGCTCGAAAAGCCCGGAAGAAAGGCACTCGAGCCACCTAATCATTCAACGCACAATCAGTAATTAACGCTGAAAAAGACACGGCGCAGCTCTCTATCTCTCTCTCTCTCATGCCTCCTTCCTCCGAAAGAAAAGCCAAAGAACGCCGCGAAAGAAAAGACTATCTCTTCAGCCGCACTCTCAATCCCCGTCCAGACGGATACATCCCCTTCTCTCTCTCTTCCTCTCCCAATCGCAGTGGACGCACAAAAGCGCGCTCGACGAGCAACCGAGAGGGAGAGAGAGAGAGAAAAAGGGATACGTAGCCGCGCGGAAAATCAGGGAAAAAGCCCTGCGCGAGAGCCAAAGGGAGTACGACGATTGCGACGGTGGCGGCGGCTATATATATATATACGCGCGATACAGAGAGCGAGTGTATATAGTACTGATGATGCGAAAAAAGGGACAGGAAGAAATTGAGAGAAGGATACAAAGAGATGCGAGCGGGCCGATAAGAGGCCGGGAGTAAATCCTGTCCCCGACGCGCGCGACGGAAGGTTGGCTCTATATATAGGAAATTTTTATACCAGGCGGATATATATATGTCTGCGTGTGTGTGTGCGAGCTAGGGTCTCTTTTATTTTTATTGTAATTGCTAATTGCAGGTCGACCGGATCCGCGAGCGGAATTTTAATGTCACGGTTGCGCTGTTCAGCGCTTTTTCTCCCCTCCATTCTTTCTTTCTATACGTATTAATCGCGCATGAGAGCTGGATATCGTGGATGATACGAGGAAAGAGGGGAGGGGGCGGGGAATAAATTTAGGAATGGAGGAAATAAAGATAGAGTTCGTTTTATTTTGGATATATTTCGCGATGTAGGTCAGGTGGCGGAATGCGCGCCTCTCCCGCGGGCATTGCATTGCCTATTCGATATTACAACACTTCGCTACCGCGATGATCTATTTCGGACTGCACGCGCAGTGGCGCGCGACGAGCAAGAATGATAAACGGATAAATAAGTAAGGGAGATTGTTATTTATATAGTGACATTTTTTGTGTTGCAAGGATTTTACGTATATTTATATAGAGAATCCGAAAACGTATCGTAAAGTATATTTAATTACTGTAGGTGTAAGAGTCGTATTTTTTCATCTTTAATTTCACTTATTCCATTGCTTTATTTCAATTTCTGTATAATCCATCGATAATTATATAACAACGAAAACAGAAAAACGAAAGTTATTTGGTATTTAAAAGGTTGTAAACATTTAATGACAAGAATAGTATGAAATGTACGTAATTAATTAATTGAGAAAAATTCTACATTTTCATTCTTTTATATCTATAGAAACACAACGCGAGTTCAATTTCGAACCAAACTATATATCAACTTCAATTAATCATTACCAGCACTCGTAACATTACTTTTTCCCTCGATCCCGCAAAGAAAGTGATAAAGGCACCTTGCACCCTTCCCCCTCTACACGAGGAAAAAAACCAACAGTCGTACCTCGCAAAAACTCTCCTCGCGTCTCTCTTTCCAAAGAAAAGACAGTCACTGCGCACGAGGAGAGAGAGCCGTGGAGCGAAAGGAAAACAATGGCGACACAAAGGTGCTCGTGAAGCGTCCCGAAAGAAAGGACGACGAGAGCAGAGGCAAAGCGCGAAAAGCTCGTCAGAAGCCATGCGCGCGCGCGCCTTATCTCGGGCAGAAAAAAGTCCGTTGACACGGCCGACTGGCTTTTCCGCAAGAACCGATCGGCCGAGTTACGCTCTTCGATTCCTCGGATTTCTTCCTTTTTTTCTCTCTCTTCAGTGAGAGAGAAGTCGGGCTGGGACTTTGATGATGCGGGAGCAAGCGGCAAAGTAGAGTTTAATAAAGAGAGAAGGAAGGGAGGGAAGGGGGAACTTTGATGGGAGGAAGGAGCGAGAGCGTGTGGGAGGAGTCCTTTGAATTGCGACAAGGAGAGAGACAGAGTTGGATGAGCGAGGAGAGTGAGTGAATTTTCGAGAAACGACGTAGAGAGTTATTATTTTTCGGGTGGGTGGAGACGGTTCGAGGGTGCATGGCGAATGTTTGGAAGAAAATTGAATCGGTATAGATTAAAGAACCTATATGCTGGTTTGGGAGTGGGTAAGCGGAGTTAATATGAAAATGAGAAAAGTATGTGTTTTAATGAAAGCTCGTTTTAGAGCACATTAAGTATGGAGATATATCTTATTCATGATGCCCTGGTAGAAATTGTCTCTATCGGAAATGGCCAGGAAAATAATAAATAGCTAGTAAAAATAGCTAATTTCTGATTATTGATGAAACGATTTTTCCGGTCATATTTTCTATTGAATGGAGATAACACAACCTTAAAATGTTTTTACTAAATTTTCTCTGTATTTTGATCATGTAATTAAAAAAAAATATTAAAAAAAGAAAGCTAACGAAAATGTAAACACGAATTATTGGTATTTAATTTGTTTATAGTACTGTTTTAAGGGATACAAACGAAAACAATGATTTTTCCGTTTGATTCTGGCTCTCTCACTCCTTGCCATTATAGCAAGCCTCTTATTAGCCATTTCCTGACTAAAAAACTGACCAATTTTAATATCTTTTAAGTACTCATAAATAAGCTAATGTAAATTTGTGAAGAAAGTTATTCTATTATTTTGTTTATTAAATGGCAAATATGATCGGAAACATCGTTTCATCGATGGATAGAAATGGCCAAGAAAAATGTCTAGTTTTTAACGATTATTGGAGAAACTAGCTACTTATTAGGTAAATAATGGAATCGATTTCCACCAGGGTGATTTAAACGATAATTAACATTTTACTAAGAATATTTGTTTTTAGTAAATGATCCCACTTTGATCTGTCATTAAGCAATTTGAATAGTGGCAGTAAATTAACGACAGTATAAGTATTATTTATAGGAGACGATTTATGCATCCTATACTAAGTAATCAAACTATGGGAAATAATCATGATTATTTTATAAATAGAGTTAATTATTCGATTCATTGATTGTTTGTATTTCTTATTGACGTTGAATGAAAATAAATACTAGCCCATTAAATAGTCCAGTTAGAGTTCATTGTGTTAATGAAACTTTTAATTTCTTATGAATTATTCATGAGTCCATTGAATGGGCTTCATTTAAAGTATTGATTGCTCAAGCTATTTCAGTCGGCAGTGCAAAATGAATGGGGAAAATTTGCCGTATTGTGTAGCGAAATTATTTACCGTTTAGGGCAAAAATATAAATATAAATGTTGCATTTGAAATCGACTTTATTAAATCGTAGTGCGGATTAGAAAGTGGATATTTTTAAATCTTGAAATGTATAGATAGATATCGAAACGCTCCGATATTGAAAACTTAATTAAAATTTTAATAGCCTGTCTAATAAATTTATATACGACCAACACGCGATTCTAGATATACAACAAATAATTTAATTCTATTTTCAAACCTTAATTGAACAAGTCACGTACTACTCACACTTCACTCAGCGTATTATTTACATCAGCTCCGTCCAGCATTGTATACATACCTGCAACAGAAACAAAAAAAACTCTTCAGTCAAAATCGATTTCCCCAAACCTCAGCCCATCAAATTTCCATTCCCTATAAAAAATAAAATCCCCGCACAAAGCATGTTTTAATTAATCCCCCCTTTCACCCCCTCCCCTAAAAAACCAAAGATCGGGATGAGCATTTTCCCGAGCACACAATGGCTGCCGGACAATGACTCTCTCTCTCTCTCTCTCTCTCTCTCTCTCGCTCTAAAAAGGAAACCAAGTAAATACACGCTGGCGCCCGGGAATTACATTAATATAAAAGCCCGACGCGCTCGCGCGAGCGCTGGACAATGAGCGAATTTCGCCCTTTTAATTACGCGCGAGGCGGCAGCGAGAGGAGGGCCCGGACTAATTGATTTCGCATTAAGGGATGCGCGCGCGCGTATATATATACGCGAATTTGTTTTCGGGAAGGAGGAAGCCAGGCGTGTGTACGCGCGCGTGTATATAGGACTCGCCGGTTTGTTCGACGTAATTTCGGACCGTAATTATCTTTTGAATGTACTTGGTGGATGGATTTTTCGAGAGGGACACGCAGAGGTGCGATGGGATGTGGTTGGTGGGTGGTAATTTAATGGTTTTCGTTTTTGAAAGGGTTGTAATTTTCGGAGAACGTGTTTTAATTTGGATTCTGTTAGTCGGATGAAAATTTCGTTGATTGAATTTAATTTTACTTTAGATAAACAAACGTGGGAATAAAGTTAAATTCAATTAAATATAACGTTATGTTGGAAAAGTTGTCATTTTATAATGTAGAATAAATATGTAGGTATATAGGTCTGTAAATTAATTAATTTACATGTAGTTGAGTTTAAATTGCTTTATTGAAATTTATTTATACCTCACGTAATGGGATTCTAATTCAATTCCACCTGCATCCTTCAATAATAGCTATGCAAAAATAATAAATTGATCTAATGAAGTTCACGTGATATATAAGCATTCCACTTTAATTTTACTTTATCGGCAATATTAAATTTCTCGCCGACCCTCCCGCTATACAACGAAACATGCCACTCAGCACCCAAACAGCAACAAACAAAATCATAACGCTCCCGTGCCTTTTTCCATTTCCACTACACCCTCCCATTGTCCCCTCGAATTCAATAATCCGGAGCTATACGAACGAGAGAAAAAAAATTTCGAGACATCATGAGAGGATCATCGAATTATCAGTGCGCACGCGCGCGCGTCTTTTGATCGGGGAAAAGGACCAACGCGCGCCCAGGGAAATCTGATTGTCAATATATACAACATTCCATATACAGCGCGAATTTCGAGCCAATTTTACTCGGGCTATTGGCAATCGTGGAAGGGCCCGAAATTCCAGCTTTTTCCGTTTCGCTCGAGGACAGAAGTCGTATACGGTTGGATGATTTTTTTTTCTTCTCAACGGGTCGCTGAGTATTTACGAGACAGGTGTTTATTGGGAGATTGTCTGGGGATAAAGGGAATGAAGGGAGAATGATGATGAGCGGAAGGTATTTTTTCATTTGGAAAGTTTCGAAGTATAATTGATTTAGGCGCGTGCTCTTAGGTAGAGATTCAGTGGTGAGTGAAAGCAAGTATAAATGAAAAAAAATTGTGATACTGTAGTATTACATTGTTAGATATTAAATAGGATAAATCTTTAAACCAATATATTTTAAGTTTATGTATATATATCCTGTAGGAAAGTCAGTAAATCTGAATCTTTAAAATGGTTTTATTTTCTTATGTTTCAAATAATTAAGAGAAACCCATTGACATTGAAAACTAAAAGCATCACTTAAATTGCTTCTCATTTGCATGTTTACAGGTTAATGTGATGCACATATCATATTTTTCTACGTTTCAACAGTTTCAAGACCGCAATTGCAGTATCTTCTTTAACGCCTCCATTCCCCGCTTTATTGCGAAAGTGAAATCCGACGATCGCCTCGATTCATTATTTGTTCGATCAATCAAATATAAAAATAACGCTCTCCGGGTACACGCCTTCGGCGCCGCTCTCACAGACATGTATCGAAAGAGAGCGATTAAATGAAAAGCCATTTCGCGTTATTGATATCCTCATCTACATTGAAAGCTAAATAAATAATGGAGATGCACATAAATAACCTTTCCAGTCCGAAATTACAGCAAAGAAAAATTATCAATCGAAAGCGATATAAAACGCGCGCATCTCGTCCGCTCGGCTCAGAGCGGTACAAGAAAAAACGAAGTAATTGATGGTGGTATAGAGTACGACGACGACGACGGCGGAGTATGCAAATTGAATTCGGCCAAGTTTAAATCGAATCCGTAAAAGAAAGGCGCGAATAAATTTTCCCCGCGTCGTAGTCCCGCCCGACAATAAAAGCGCGGCCCGAAGAAAAGAACAATATTTTCCCGATTTTCCCCCTAACTTCTTACCTCTATACATATATACCTACATCTACCATGCGCTTGACGAATGCGTCGCGATTTCCTCTCCAACTTTTTTTTTCGAGATAACCGCGTCTATAGTTTGAATGTATAAGCGGCAGCAGCGAGAGATTGCTTTTGTCGGAGCGAGAGAGGTTGTACCGCTGGTTATTTCACTGGGCAAATTGCGCTTTCATGTTCGCGGCCGTGCCCTCGTCGACGTCGTCCTACGGCTATTATTGGGGAATTAGGTCGGCCGGGCTTTTGGGGCTTTTGATATGTATATATAGGTATATCGAAAGTCCGCGGGGTGGCTCGCGTTTTGCATTCGGATCGGTGATGTCTGTTTACGGCTTTGTTAGCGCCGGTGATTACTTTAGTTTTTGAGCGATGTTGTTGTTGTCGTTGCCGCTGCTGCTGCTGCTTTTTTTCGAAAAATTTGAATGGGACGAGGTCTGCTGGCGCGACAGATGGTCGATGTGCGTCATTGGGGGGCTTTAAAAAAAATTTAAATACGTCAGTTTTAAAGCGATTCGTAAGTTGATTTTTGTAACAGTATTGGAAGATACTCGTTTTATTCTTTTTTTTTTAAATGAATGAGTAGCTTTGAAGGGACTATTTTAAACGTAAACGAGTTTCTGTCCATTTATCCTCTAAAAATCATCCTGTTATCTCACTAAATTCTTTTAAATGCTGCAACAACTTTCCAATACCATATTTTTATCGTCAAATACAATAACGAAATCTCCCAGCAATCTCAGACAGATTTTCAACGCTAATAGTTCTAGCACCGCAGACAAAACAAAGCGAAAACCACACTTCCTCCTTCGCCGCAAAATCTCCATTCCCACTACGCGCCCTCACTTACTTCTCTTTAAACCAGCTCGACCTTGACTCCTCGCCATCTCTCCCTCTCACTCTCCACAATCACCAATATTCATACACAAGAGATCGCGCCCACTTCTCTCATCGCCATTATTATAATAATCAGACCTCCTCCTCCTCGCGTACATATATATACCTTTTCTCCTTCTCTCACTCTTTCTCTCTCGCCCCCTCGGGCTCCGAAATCCACGCGACCCTGAGACTCGCTCATTAGCCCCGCGTACTCGCTACCACGCGTTCTATGTATAATAACGAGAGAAAGAGAGTCTCGCGAGCGTGCAAAAATAGCGAGAGCCTCGAGGTGCTGCTGCATGTCAAGTGTACGTATATACGTATCGACATCACGCACTCTGCGGTTGATTGCACGCGAGTGCTGTGTTGTGCTGTGCCTCGCGGGAAGGTTGGCGCGCGTTTTCTCGCGGACTAGGATGTGAGGAGGCATTTTTTTTTGGAGGCAGGGTAGTGTGTCGAGAGAAGGCTGTCTTTGTTGAGAGCTGTGAGAAGATGTGGAGTAGTAGGTTGGCGAGTGGACGACAATGTTTGCTGTTTTTTATGATAAAGATTTTGGTGTAAATGTAAAATGTATGTCGTGGAAAGTGTGAAATTTGGAGGTTGTAATAGTACATTTCGACACGGGTGGGGAAGTCGATTATTTAGCTGGTGTGACTTTTTGCACGAGCGAAGCGAGTGCGAAAAAGTCATACCACCTAAATAATCGACTTACGCACTAGTTTCGAACGGTATTTTATACCACGAGCGCCGAAAAATCATATCAAAGTTGTGATTTTGAGGTTAGAGTTGTATAAAATATTTAAATGTTTGGAATTTTATAAATGCGTAAATAAATGGTTTTACGTATAAAAGTTAATTGGCGTTTGGGTTTTTAATAAATTGATGTTATTGAAGCATTTATATTCAGAATTTTCATTATTGTTTACAAATACAGATTATAAAAATTTCAAAAATTTATTTTCATCTTTATCCTCTCTTAAAAAAGTGATGGATAAAATTTGTCATCACAATAAGACGGTTTTGATTGGTTATTGTTGACTCATTTGATTGGTCTTTATTCTTTAGAGAATAGGCGCCAAAATCTTATATGTTTGAATTTTCAAGATTGAATTCTTGAGTTTGAGTATTTAAAACTGAATAATTAAAATAGTATATGAAAAATTTCATTACATTATATTTAAAAATTACGTTATTATCGTATAATTTAAACTGATTGAAAGAAACATGCTCACAATTTAAAAAAATCAGAAGGTCACCACACAATTAAATCGCTATATTTTCAAATAAAATACTGAAAAAAAATTCTTTCTGTGCTCTTTGAGACGCTAACGTATTCCTGTTCATTTGTTAAATACTTTTTCAATCACAGACACGAGAATAGCGCACCCAGATCATTCATCATTCTTAATTCTATTACTCACCGACACTCTAATCATCCAGAACGACATTTAAAAGAAACACACTTCTTTTAAATTTTCAAGCATATGCGCATGTATAACTTAACCAACCTTGACATTCTTTTAAACAGACCACCGCGCTGGATAAGCGAAAAATTACATTCCCCGAAACCTCTGCTCTATCACACACATATCCATATGCCCGTACATATGCCCTAACCGAAAGTTCATCGTAAACTAAGGAATTCTCTTATATACACGAAGAAAAAAACCATACACAGCCAAACACTTCACAGCAGCCGCGACACAGTACGCCCTTCTTCCGATTCTCCACGCGCACTTTGTGTGTGTATATTCACTCCGTCTGCGGCCACCAACGCGCCGACACGCGGCCACTCGTGACGCTCGGAAAAGTGATCAAACCGTGGCGAGAGAGAGTGAGCGAGATCTCGAGAGAGAGACCATACTTTCCACAAAACTGGACGCGGGGACAGATGACACCGGTCTCAAGGGCCCATACAGACTCTGAGAAAAGCCTCCTCCACGCTCAATTATCTCGATCGCGGGTCCGAAAAGTTTAGTCTAAGAAATCGGCTTAGCTGCGACCTAATCTGACGCAATACTACCGATTGCGTACAATACGTATACACATAAGTGTATATACCTATATGTATATACTTACTCCCTCTTTCTCCTGGAATCCCACGCGAGCGCAAAAACTTCCTTCTGCCGCCTAAGTCCCTTAAGTCGCTGAAAGGACTCGTTAAAAGGACCAACAGCTGGACTCTCTCTCTCTCTCTCTCTTTCTCTCTCTCTCTTGCATTGTCGTCCTTATTAAGTAACTCGGATTAAGGCGAACGCGCCAGCGCGAAAATTCCGGAGAAGTGTATATCTTGCGCGCGCTTCCATTTCCTGGTTTTCCTTTTTCCGTTTTCGAGAAGAGAAAGAAAGAGAGAGAGAGAGAGGAGCTTTTGTGCGCGCGTTTTATCTCGGGGCCCCCGGGAGAATATTAAGTACTTTGTCCCGGCGACGTTTCTATGCGCGCCTCGCCTCTCGCCGCACTGAAATATGGCGCTTTTTCGCCGTTTTAAATACAATTGAATGAATATAGCGTGGAGAGTAGGTGCTGCTGGCTTAATTTGGATGTATTTACGGCGCCGGCTGTATTGGGGCTTTCTCGTTATTTGGCGATAAAGAGAACTTTTAAGGTCTGAATATGTATGGAGACGTTTGTTATAATGCCTTATGGAATTTAAATTGATAATTAATGAACTGGTATTGGAGAGGGAATATTGATATGATTGACGTGAATAGCGAGCTATTTGATAATATTTCTAATAATGGGAATGGAATGCCGTTTATTGTACAAATACGTATTATACAAATCGAATATATAGTAATTATAATATAATTTTACGTCAGAAAATGCGTTTAATAAGAAATATCTTAAGAAGAAACCATGTTAAGTGAATTGTAATTTAAATAAAAAATTTTATCAGAAAAATGTACACAAGTTATAAAATGTCCAATATGTAGCAGTTAAAAACAGTATGACATCCAATCTAGTAAACCGTATAACATATTTATCAAAACTGTTCACGATTTTTTAACTAAATTTCATAAAACCATTCTCGTACAAACTCACTTCACAAAATTTGAATACAACCATGAATGAAAATCCTTCCTCTACACACTCGAAGCCCATCCTGCCACATTCATCCCAGAATATACGCATTGCCAACAATATACTTAAATCCTCTAGTCCAACAATCCCACCAAAAACCAAACAACTCCCTCATTCTCTCTATCTCCACACACATACACGCACACACACACAACTCTTAATCTTCCCGTAGCGAAACTCCACAGCAACTGAACCCTCGACGGTGGCGGCTTCGCTCACCTCAATACTCTCTCCGCTGTGAATACTCGGTGGGGATAAAGAGCCGACGAGAAGCGAATCTAAGCCAGGCCTTCCGTCTTCCGGTTCCGCGCTCGCTCGCTCGCGACTCCACCTCCCCGCAAGTCCATCCTTTCGGTTAATTATATATATAGGCCAGCGCGCGCGCGCGCGCGAGTATTGTGCAGGCGGGGGTGGAGAGAGAGAGGAAGTCCTTTCACGGGGGTAATGACGCCGCGCGCGCGGGAGGAGTGACTGCTTGATCAATGCCGGGGTTGTCGATGCGCCCGCCGCTCGTTTCCGCGTCGAGGTAAAGTTGAGTTGGGGGAGAGTAGTAGTAGTTCGGAGAGTTCTGAGTTTGTTGCGTTGTAGTAAAATGGGAGAGTGAATGGGATAGGTGAATGGACTCGTGGCTTTTTAAGAGAGGGGGACTGATGGAATTGTGGGTTTTGACGAGGTATGAATGAGGGTGGAGGTATACGGTGGGTGGTGCGGGGATCGTGAATTTTTAGGTAGAGGTATGTGATTGATTGTTTGAGTGCTTGAAATAATTGTGCTGTGGAAATCGCTTGGAATAAGGTGTGTTATTATTGAATGAGCATGTATAGGATACTTTTACATATGTATATAAAGTATAAAATCGGGAGAGTTTTTTAAATAGCTATTTCCTTTTCAATTATTTTCATAGCTTTTATTGGGGATTTTTATATCATAATTCTTTATGCAATAATTTAGCGAATATCAAATAACTGAGCTGATTAATTAATTAGCACATATGAATATACTTTTTCAACGCTTCAGCAAAACATTTACAATACAAGCATGGTCAACAACCAGAGTAAATCAAATACCTATACACAAAAATCAAACATTACCGGTAATTACAGAGCGACCTAAAATTACAAACGTGCATTTTCATGGTAAATCGAAGAAATCGGGATACGATTTTCCATACCACGCTCACGTACTCGCTTTATAATTTCGCAATTACGCAAATGCGACACACCAAACGGTGCGTGCACGAGCCATGCTCGTCATTATCCAAAACGCGTCGCGCGATCGAATGTAACGGTTTATTTTATTAACGCGCGGTTTCGCACCTAAATAGTCGCTCGTCTCGTTACGCGGATCCGAAATCAAAAGCGTCGATGAAAATAATGATTCTTCGAATCGATCGGTAATTATAGTATGTCGTATTTCATTAAAAAAGTAATTAACGCGAGTTTGTTAAATGATTCATTGCAAATACGTTCGTTATTTAATTGTTTAATTTATATGTATTTATTTGATTATGCATTTAATTTAATTAAAGATTAATTATATCTGTTCTCATTTTTTTTTTCTCAATAGTGACTGCGTTCTCGGGCATGGCTAGTTTTGGCACAGTAGTAAATACTTTTATAGCACTGTGTGACCTAAATCCGCACTTAAGTCACGGCTAGCTGTGACTTAAGTAGCCCATTATCACACTGTGAAATAATGAATTTACTTAAGTCACAGGCACGTAATTAACGCCAATTATCTACCAAAACTATTCAAAAATACGATTTTACATATAAGAATGAACAGGAAAAGAAGTAAAACTTCGTTAATAGTTGACAAACCACAAAGAATGAATAAAAATGATGATAATAAGGCTTGTCTATATTATAGGTTAGTTTCATCTGCTATGGGATAGCAGACCGCGTGCTTTTTAAATATTCAATATTAAACTGTATAGATTTTAGTTTTAAAAGCCTTTCTCTTTAATGATATAACGTACACAAATCTTTCACTTTCATAAACTTCAACTTATTGTTAAAGATACAAATGAAATTGCCAAGAATCTAGTTTTATGATTTTTTATGTATATATTAAATATTCTAGATTCAATAATAACCATATTCTATATCAGGTATTCTATTATTTAAATAACGTTTTATTAATTTTTTTCAGGGCGGGGGGGGCACACTTCTCCCACCCCACTTCCAAGTTCCAACTATCATTATAAATAAGCACAAATAAATAAAATAAGAATATGGCGGATTTATGTCACACGAGCTATAAAATAGTATACGATACTCGTGACTTAAGTGGCTCATTATTACACGGCGTTTAGCGCCCTCGCTGCGCTCGGGCGCTAACCTCACGCCGTGCAATAATGGGCCACTTAAGTCACACGTATCGTAATATACTATTATCATTCCCTATATAGACCGTCGATAATTGTAACAGTTCTCGATATTACGCGATCAGGGATAAAAAGTAGTTTAGAAGAATGGATTCTCAAAGAGACAATTCTTTTCAATTTTGTAGTTCAAACATATGAAGTAAATGGTCATTTTTTGTTTGCTGTCTAAAATCTCTAAAAAGTGATTGTCAACAATTATTAATATGTAAAGCAAATTATTTTTGTTAATAGCAGGAGAATATAGGATGATATTCATACTTCATAAGAGATTAAACATATTCCTTAGGTGCATGTGCAAAAAGTAAAAAATATACCTCATGTTCGTAAATATGTCAAATTGTTAGTGAGACTTTGTTCAACGAACTTTCGCCACCTGGCGGTGGCGCGCACCAATTATTCCTCGCGAACTTAATTCGAACTATTGCAGGTATGAAATTCAAACTAAATAAATGGTAATACATTTCTTAATTTTAATTTGAAACTTTATGCGAATTTTGAATGTTTTTTTAAACTCAAAATGATTGTAAATTATTGACTCTTATTAATCAAACTTTACACGGAGCCGATTTCAAAAGTTATTGTTAATACCATCTAATGAATAATAGAGTAAACATAGAAAGACACGAGTTCAGTGCTCAGAATCGGAAAAATAGAATAAAACTTTATAAATTCATTAAAAGCTTTATAAATTCATTCTGACCTATTGGAAAAGTTTGTTCTTTATTGTATAAATACATATTAAAATATCAGAGAGAAAAAATACGTTTACACCACTCTAACCTCAAAATCATAACTTTAATATGATTATTCGGCTCTCGTGGTATAAAATACGGTACGACAGTGGTGCGTAAGGTGATTTTTACCGCATTCGACTTTTCGCACTCGCTTCGCCCGTATCGTAATGTACTATTTTCAAAGAAATTGCAATTGATAAGAATCGTTATTTTTTGATTTTTTATAAATAACTCAATAGAAAAGTCTTGGCCTCCAAAACAACTACCAGATCTGAAAGTTAATTCCTCACATTAAAATAAAACGTCCTATTAATTTGAAAACTCTCAGCATTGCCATTGGAAAATAGGAATTTCCTTTAAATTTTTAAATCTTCACTTTCAAGTCTATAATGTTGAAAATAGGCTACATTATCAAGCGAAACTCTGAATCCTGTATTTAATTAAATATTGTTTTGAACATGTTTTTATAATTTTTAGAAGATAACAAAATTTGCTCAGTGACGGTCTGCACGAATTCGAATGGAATGAACTTTTACAAAGCTTTAGCAACAGACTTACAATACAAAACACAATTACCAATCCGTTCAGTACATACTTACACAAAATGAAACGCCACCGATGATTACAAAACGATCTGAATCCCCAAACCCATTTTCCGGAAAATCGAAGAAATCGGGATCTGATTTTCCGTACAACGTTCACGTCCCCGCTTTACAATTTCGCAATTACGCAAATGCAACACATCAAACGGCGTGTGCGCGCTTCATGCTCGTCATTATCCCGAGCATGTCGCGCCATCGAATGTAACGGTTTATTTTATTAACGCGCGGTTTCGCGCCTAAATGGTCGCTCGTCTCGTTACGAGGATTCGAAATCAAAAGCATCGATGAAAATAATGATTCTTCGGATCGATTGGTGAAATTATACATAGTATATATCGTAGTTCGTTAAAAAAGCAAACAGCGCGAGTTCGTTAATTAATTCATTGCAAATATATACGCTCGTTATTTATTGTTTATTTATGCATTTATTTGATTGCCATATTTTCCTCGCACAGATCAATCCCTGTACTACTTGATTTCCTCCATTTATTCGCAAAAAAAAAGGAAAAAAAATATAATAATAATTGCGTCAGCGTTTCATCTTCTCCGAAAGAAAAAAAATTAGCCTCCTAAAAAAATCATCGCCTATATATATCCTCGCCTCCACCCTAGAAGAGAGAGAGAGAGCGAATTAACATAAATTTTCACGCCAATCTGCGCGGGATTTTTTCTCTTCCAAACTACCGTCGTCGTCTGTCCCCCGCGTGTTACGGCCCTCGGACCATTTCGTCGATCGCGCAAGGCGCGCGTATTTTTCTCACACGCGCCCTTCGAGGGAAGCAGGGCGTATAGTAGTAATATCCATCGTATTATTTCTCGACTTGCCAAATGTCGTATGACGACGTAACGGAGGGGGGACAGGAGGAGGCGAGCGTATTTTCTTTAATTTGAGTTGTAGAGGTATACGCGTATACTTACGTAACGTTGTTTCGGAATCGGGAAAGATTGAGATTGGGATTATTGGATGAGGACGACAGCAATGGGGAGAAGGGAATTTATAATGGCATAAGTTAACGTTACTTTTTTTTGCGAGGTGGGAGTCAATAAACAGGTCAGGAACAAATGCTGAGTAAGCGTTGATATCTTTGCCGTATCGAAGGTATAATAATGCTACATTGTATGCGCGAAATAATATGTATTAAATTATTTTTTTCAACAAAATAAACATTTGATCCTTACAACAAGTATTATATTATCTTGTTATGTATTTTATTTTCTTTTAGCTAACTATATTTACGTATTTTTTCTATAGTCACGATTTCGAACATTGTTTCATGTAAACTTTAATATAAAACAAGAAACCAACCGATACAATACCTTCCCTGATAATTTTTAACACCCACGTATAATATATTTTCTATACAATTATATAGACTACCTTTATTCCAGCCCACTTAGCAAACATTCCACAACTCTTAATCCTCTCCGAAAAGTCAAACCACCTCCGGACTTCTTTCTCTCTCTCTCGCCTCCATATACCAACAAACCCCGCATCTCCCCTCCCTTATACACACTGATCACCGTCGTCCGCACGTACACACGCACTTTTCCCCTGCCTCGCTGCGCGCGAAAACTGCCCCTGGGCTTTCGCTGCATGAATGCCATTACCTCGCTCACTAGCGCGTTTCACCACACAGAACGGCCTGACGCCATGACGGATCGATCGCGTGTATAGTAACCCCCCCCGATGCAGTAGGTTATTAAACGCCACCGCGTCGCGTATACGTGCACGTCTCCCCCTCTCATTTTTTACGTCTCATTTTCGATTTGCGCTCCCGCGCGCGCGCGTG
Organism: Torymus aiolomorphi; assembly: GCA_036365515.1. Classification (NCBI taxonomy): domain Eukaryota; kingdom Metazoa; phylum Arthropoda; class Insecta; order Hymenoptera; family Torymidae; genus Torymus; species Torymus aiolomorphi. The sequence continues at coordinate 70,632,880 of CM070874.1, read as the reverse complement.
TATAAGTTATGTTCCCCCACGTTTTTTGTCTGTGTAGCAGGATAGTAGTGTACACGGGTGATCGTTGACAATGTTATTATTTATTTTTTAAGGAGGCAGACATAGCGCGAGAGTGTGTATGTACGAGTAACATGTGTCGTTCGTTCGTTCGTTTCCATGGTAATTGGGAGAGAGAGAGCGCGCGTTGGCTTTGTGAATCGCGTGCGGAGCAGAGCAGCAGGAGGGACGAGTTTATTGATGGCGCGGGAGCGAGCTGAGAAAACGCCGGCGTTTGGGAATTTTAATAATTTGGCCTAAATGTCGTGCGGTCTTTCGTGACGGCGGCGGCGGTGGCAGCAGCGTTTTTGGCAGCAGATGCGTGTTTTTTCTTTTAATTTGGGAGAGGCGGCTGTGGTTGATGTAGTGCGAGGTTCGTTGTTAATATGGATGATTGAGTGGGTGCTATATATTAATTTGTCGTGTATTTAATTTTAGTTTCATTGTGTGTGTATAAAAGAGGAGAAAGAGTCTGGCGTGGATGAGTTATTTTATAGTAAATTAAAATCTAATCTGAATGTAATGGTCCATTCTTGTAAAATGGATTACATTAATTACGACTATGAATATATTATATCCCTTCACTCAGAAAACGATCTTCCTGTACCAAAATAAAATTCCTCCCGAAAAAAATCTTCCTGCAATAAAAAGGACTACCTCCCGCGCGGTAGAATCGTAATTCGATTACAGGAACCGTGGTCTCCTGTTATAGGAGGTCAATCCTCCTGCAGGAGGAGAATTTTACGTTTTATTACAAGAATATTATGTGTCAGTAATGGAGGTATAATATTTTGGGTCTTAGGCCTCCAAAACTCTATTTTATAAATATCATTAAATTGCAGTGTAAGACAAGTTTTATTGATAACAGATGACACTAGGACTATTATATAAATATTTAAAATAACTAAAGTCTTTTTATTCCATTCATTTATAACAATTTTCTTTTTACATTAATTATTTATTTATTTTTTTGTTAATAATTATTATATATACAGGAGGAATTCCTCTTATCGTGATGCGACATTGTACCAAACGGATATTTCTCCTTCCATAGTAAGATATTCTCTTGGCCCTATTTTTAACTGAAAATCCTCCTCCGACAGGTAGATTCTCGTTGGTACAGGAAGATCGTTTTCTGAGTGTACTATTATAAATAATTTTGTATATCATAAAAAATCTATTTTTCGTTCAACATAGGTAAAATGGAAGTGAAATAAAACTGTTTAAATTACTCGACATGTTACAATTTCCTTCTGAATTATACATCGCATGTAACGAAATTAAATCGCCCTCGATGCGACGTGACGCCACCCAGCCGCAGAAAAAAAAATCATCGCGCTATCTCATTTCAAATCTCGCCATATTGTTTAATTTTCATTATATCATTCCTCAGCATTGACATTAAACGTCGTTATAAATTATCTTCAAATTTCCCATTCGCCGACCTCACGTCCATATGTCCCCGCCATATGTTCGCACTATCGCGTGCACACATACACGCTGTACACATCCTCCAGATATCACGAAATGGAAATCCAAAACCCCAATATATTCATATATATAACCGCGACCTCACAATTATCACAAAACCACTATACACGCGCATGCCTTTACCACAGGCTCGCCGTTTTTCTTTTATACCCTAGGATATCTACCTATACACATAGTATTACCTCGAAAGGGGGCGAGGCAGCGCGCGGGACTTTATGAGAAAGCGCCGCGCGCGCGCGCAATCGATCGATCTCCCGCGAGATTTATGAGGACTGAGCGTGCAGTTTACGCCATAAGGTCGAGGCCCGGGAGTAGTAGTAGTAGTATAGAAAGAGAGGAATTTCTCTGCTCTGCTCTTCGCCGCCGCCGTTGCTGCTGCTGATACGGCGGCTTTTTTGTTGCCGCGCGCGTAGAGCGAGAAGTGGAGCTGTGTAATTTGTGGCGCTCGGTGCCCGCGAAACGCGCTAAACTGGCGTTGTTATGGATTTATTAGCTGAATTGTTATTGGAGGTGGTGGATAAGTGGTGGTAGGTTTTTTGGAAGGATTGAGTAGGTCGCGATTCTATTGCGTGACTGGTTATTCGGTTGTACAACTGATTCTTACTATGGTAGGATCTTTTGATGTACACTGTAATATTTAATTTTTTGTTTATATTCCTTGTATTTAAAGAAGAAGGAAAAGTTCTTATATAACACGTTACCAGGCTATATCTATATTCATTTAAATATAACACTTATTAAGTTGAGTACTAGGTCTCGTATCACTATAATACCATCCACTCCACATTTTCTTTCGTAATACACACAAACCGTTCGCTCCACTTCACCCACCACCATTCTACAATCGCACTCTTCCCCTTCCTCTCCCCATAAACCGCTTCTCTCTTCTCTCTGCGCAACCTACCTCCCGCCATAAAAAAAAATTGAAATCAGCATCCCATCAACACGTGCCATAAAAAAACTATCTCTCCCCGTCGATGTTTACGATCAGCAGCAGCGCGCCGCGCGCATTATATCGCAGATCTATTTGCCGACGCGCCGCGCGTTCGCCGCCTTGTCGCGCCGATAAACCGCGCGCTGACACGGACGCACGCGTGCAACGCAGGCACTTCCTTCTCTCGGTCTCTTCTAATTCCGCGACGCGCTATATAGCTGTATAAGCCGGGGGCCGAAGAGGAGGGTAATTTTATAGGCCGAGGTCCGGTTCTCTCCGCGAGAGTATAGGATCTTATATGTATGCATGCGCGAGAGAGTTCGAGGAAGGGTTCCGAGAGATAGGAGGTGGGTAATGTTTTTCGAGGTGTTATGGTATAGTGTATGTGTGTGTGTGTGTGGTTGCTGGTGGTCGGGTACATTGTTTAGTTTATTGTGGGATTAGGTAGTTAAAGGGATGGCGAGGCTGGGAGTGTAAATTTACGGCGATTTAAGGAGGTATTAAGATGGCCGCGTTGGGAGTAGGTGGTAATGCAGGCAAATTCGTATTATACAGTTGAATGCTTTCTTGGGTGTAATAAGTGGCTTTATGGCTGGATGCCTTTTTGAAGATAAAGATATTTTGTTGGGATGCTTTTATATGTATACGTGATAATGAAGCAGTTGATTGTTGATTTTTATTTATTAACAAGGCTGTGGTTCTCTATATATATAGTAGAGAAGAATCTCCGCTTTTAGTATTTAAATGATGTGTCAATTAGACTTATCCAATGATAAGAAGTCGAATAAATATACAACGCTGAAGCTTTTAATTTCGTATTATACGCGGTGTCTCTTTTATATAGATAACTGCTATAAACTGTTCACAATAACGTTATAGATTACGTTATTTTCTATATAACGCACAAAGAATTAATTTAAATATATTAAACTGTAAACAAACGGAGAGAGATTCTCTAGTAAATTTTACAAGGTACCATTATGCAATTCTCTCATTGACTGCCCATATTGGCATTTTTACAAGAATTTTTTTAGAAAAATTCGTATAGGTTCCTTAAAAAAAAATCATATGTTCCTTGAAAGAACTCGTAGGTTCCTTAGACAAATTCGTAGGTTCCCTATAAAAAATTACTATAGTACATAGTAAAATTTGTCAGATTATAGCAGTGTGTGAGAGAATTACAAAATAGTGCCTTGTAAAATTTACTAGGGAATTTCTCTCCGTGCACTAGTAGTTTCTTAATATCTAATTAAGTCTTGCGAAATCAGTTTAGTAGTTAAAAATTATCTTCCTTTCCATTGAATCCTCTTTTCTTATCAAAACCGCAATACCCACACTAAATATCCCCCTAATCCAAACAAAAACCAGCACTTCTACACCTACCCAAACTTTTCCACCCACTCGAGACCATTCAATCGGCAACAACCTCAGCCTATCCTTTCCAACCTGCGCAGCTCGCCTTTCTACGCCGCGCTCTATTGTCTCTCTCTCTCCGATCCTTATATTCCCAACCACACGCGTAGATTTCCTCGCACGCGCGACAATAGGCGAGTGGCACAGCGAGAGTCCGAACCCTTCCTTCCTCTCTCTCACACACACCTTTATGTGCCGATATGGTTTATGACTGCTATATTTGAAGTGCGGCGGCCGCGTGTCGTATTTATATAAGACAAAGGGCCCGAACAATGTAAGGTAGCACAGCGCCTTTCAACGCCATTGTCACACATACCCATGTGTGCATGTGTGCCTATGCGAATGGTTTGTCCCTCGCGGAATTTAATTAATTTTTAAGCTCGTCTGCGCGCCAGGATTGCGCATTTCGGTGCGCTGGTTCGGTTCTCGGTGTGATAGAATAAGCTATAGGTGTGAGGTTCGCAGAGGGTTCAGTTTGGCCGCGATCGGTGCTGTAGAGAATAAGAGTTGATTACGCGAAGGTGTAACGAGGAGGGCGGAGTTGATTGGCTTTGGAACGAGAAAACTTATATATATATATATACACACACACACACACACACACACACACACACACACACACACACACACACACACACACACACACACACACACACACACACACACTTTCAACAAAATAAAAGGATTTCTTTGGTTTCCATCCTTATATAGCTAAGTAGCTAACGCGAAACCGTCGCGTACAATCAATATTGACTATACATTAGTCCGTTATATATCCTCGAATAAACACGCATCCGCAGAGTCTAATGAATTTCTCCGCAGCACGCGACGTTTATCCAGCGACCTAGTGCACCATTGACTTTTTTCCCAGCTCCCGCACCTCTTTTCTCACCTCTGCCCGATCAATCTCGCTCGCTCGCTCGCTCGGCAGATTAAACTGTAAACCCGCACTGTTTACAATCACATTACTCGCCTTGCCCGCGCGCGGATTAACCCACAAAGCTCGTCTATACGTCCCTCGCTCTTCTAATTACGTTTATACGAGCTAGTTCGGCCCCGTACAAAAGAACCGACGAACCGACCGTTCGAATTTCTTTGTCCTCGCGCGAAAAAGCTCGCCATATTAAATATGGAAATACGCCTTATCCCCTCTCATAAAAGACGATGCCAATCCCTTTGTATATAGATATATATATACACAGCGGCGCGGTGGCGTCGGGTCTTGGGTATAATCAGGTTTAAAGGCCGTAAAAGGAATTAATGAGCGGCTAATCAAGTGCCGCAGAGAGAGAGCGCGCGCGTGCAATAAAGAGGCGCAGGGGCTCGCTCGCGTCGATAAATAATAGCCATAAATAAGGCGCTGTACTACTCTCCCCTATAGCATATAAAGCCTCCTTGATTTCGGTAACGAGCGGCTTTCTTTCGATTCCGCGCATCCCACGGGATTTTCTCTCTCTCTTTCGCTCTCGACGAGGGGTCCGGAAGCCAATCAGCCGTAGAAACTCTTTCGATTGCCCACGAGAGGTGAATTCCCGCCGAGGCGAAGGAAAAATAGAGACGTGGCGAGTGAAAGAGAGATTTCGGCGGGCGGCCGCACGCGGCGGGTGTAATGAGAAACAACTGTAAAAAAGCGCGAGTGCACGCCTGGAAAAGTATATAATGGGTATGCGGCTAATGAGCGTTTCTCGAGATGTCGGCGATTGAATTTCTAGAGAGGCTAATGACTTGCGATTGTCGTCGTTCCATAAAGCTACCTATTGTGTTTTTTTTTTCATATACGTACTATATACCGTTTAATCTTTTCTATTATTCAGCGGAATTACGGGTTTTGACACGGATCCCGAGTCATATATAGATAAGAGCGAGTTCTTTATAAGTGCAATCCAATAAGGCGGCTGTGTGTGTGTGTGTGCAGTTCCGTTAATTCACGCTTTACGAAGTTAAAACGAAATCTCTCTCTCTCTCCAGCTCTCAAGGATTGAAAAGAGACTCGCGCGCAGTGACTTTGCCGAAGTACCCTTTCGATATCCCATTACCCTGGGGGTAGTAGTAGTAGTAGTAGTAGTCCGCCGGGGGAAAACCTATACCTCCGCCTCCCCCATGCCGCCTTTAGTCGACTTATTGGCACACACGTAGTGTAGTCTCTCCCCCTCAGGAGAATCATCGGATCTCCCGCACGTCGCTACGTCGTTAGTATCCTAATCCCGCGCGCTCCCTTTTCGAACTCTCCGCGTATTCTTGCGCGCGCGATGCTCATTAACGCGCGCCTCGAAAGTTTTATTCCTGTCGGGGGAGTTCGGCCGGCTGTCCGAGTGTGTAACGAAATTGTGCGTTGCCCGTACGTGTACGTGAGGGGTGTAGGAGGGGCCAGAGAGAGTTGCGTATGAACGCGCGAAAATTGGGGAGGGTGACGGGAGATGCATGGGTGCGGGTGATTTTTTTTTTTTTTTTTGTGGGGTGGAGGAATGTGTATTGTTGTTAATTTTTTCTTTCCCGGGGTTTTGATGGATAACTGCAGCTTTTATTAATATTTTAAGGAACAGCGTGTGACAGTATTTTTTTTCTTGAATGCGTGTGCCGCGGTTTGTATTATATTTATCATGCAAGGTTCATTATTCAGTTGTCTTGGTAACAAATAAGATTATGTAAATCGATATTGTCTACTACCACTTAGTAGAATAATAATATTAATCATCATTTTCTTACAAATTATAAGAATCTTCTGATATAATAAATCGAATTGTCTTTAAAATATTGATTGGTTTCTGTCGAGCCGGTAAAAATAATTTGATTGTCATTCTTTATAAGAATTTATTATTAGACACCAAGACAACAAAAAACTAAATTTGTATCAACTAGTTAAACCACTTATTCAAAACTATCGACGCCTCCGATAGCCCAATCCGCCACCGCCAATCCATAAAAACCAATTTCCATCACTTCCACTTCACACAATCGCCTCGTTACCATTATATCACTGTTTTCATTTCCCTCCACCTCCTACCTTCACACACCTCGCGCTTGTATTCCCGGAATCTTCTTCTCTCCTTCTTTTTGTTCTTCCTCCTCAAAGCTCGCGCTTATTGTTTTCCCTCAGCGCGCGGCTTATTCCATTACTTCATCCCGCGGCTATTGCTCCCGTTGCGCCGGCCGCGGCTTCGCCTTAATCCCGCGCGCGTTTGCGTATCCGCGAGAGGTTTCACTCGCGTTTTTCCGTTTTCCTACTTGACATTCCTATAGTGCTGCGCGTCTTGCGAGAAGTAATGAAGTTAGGCGAGTTGGATTTAAGACTGTTTGGTTGCGGTTTGAGAGAGATGTGTGCGCGCATGTAGGTTCTTGTGTCCGTCGTTGACTTGTGGGCAATCAATAATTGTAGCTACTGCGGTTAGGCCAGAAGTACGGCTTTTCGTTCTCCAGAATTAGCTTAATTCACTTTGCGCATTACAGTTATGGAAAATGTTGCAATGTATTGTTCTGTGTGTGTGTCAACCGTTGATCGTTTCCTGACGAGTCGCATGCCGATCACTTTTTTTTCATATTCTTGTAAATATTCTGTTATTTAGACCGCGCATTCGAAAAAATGGTGCGTAGAGTTGTACATTTTATTTGTAAAAAATATACGAAACAAATCAATACTCTCAACAATTCTGATCGAACCGTTCACCGCCCCTGCAGCTATTATTATCATCACACTCTCCAACCTATTTTTACAACACCGCACAGTAAAAACTTTTCCAGCATCGCTCTCCACTGTATACTCTCGAGCCATCACCGCCACCCTTGTCCGAAAAATTCCACTCAACCCCGATTCCTCGTGTTTCGGCGAAAATTTCACCCCGGCGCGTTTCGCGCCCTCTCCGGGCACTTTAAATCACAGTTTCGCAACTCTCTCCCCGCCTCTGGCAAAGTAAAAAGTCCACAACACAGGAAACTTCGACACGTCGAAGAAACAGTCTTCTCTCTCTCTCCCTCGCGCGCAAAAAACTCAGCTAATCCACTTCAAAGATTAATGAGCCGACTCTCTAACCCCGGGACAAAGAAAAATTCGTGAATTTGAGTTATATCGCGTCGGGGGAGCGAGGCGAGCCGGGGCCGTTATATCGCGTGGCAGCCTTAATACTCCGGTCCGCGCGAGAGAGAGATCGATGCTTTTTATTTCATACAGCAGCAGCAGCCGCTCGCTCCCCCGGGACGTTTCGAGATTTTCGAGCGGTTTGTTCTTTCGCGTGTATATACGCGTGTACGTATACGCGTATACCCCCTCGTGATGTAGTGCCGCGTTTATTGCTTCCTATTCCGCGGACGCAATATACCGAGAGAGAGAGAGAGAGCGCAGAAGTCGCGCGCGCGCGTTCACGAGTCATGTATATGCAACAGCGCTTTTGAGGGGAAGAGAGAGAGAGAGGCTATATGCAGGAAAAAAGAAACGCAGGCGTACGGTGTAAAAGCGCTTGCGCGGGTATATATACGCTGTCGATTCGCGAGAGAGCTTGTACGACACAGTTGTTTATTAGTCGCCCGGTGAGAGAAATAGACGCGTATACCCGACGGTGATCGAGCAGAAGTGCGCTTTGGTATTTAAATTTGAGTGGCGCGCGTGCGCGAGGATTCGAAGGTCGCCGCGAGGTTAGGAATTTACAGTGCACGCGCGAGCGCGACAGTTGTTCGAAGCGATTAGCATAAGTGAGTTGCGTGAATAATAATGAAAGTGCAGCGCGCTCGATTAGAAATTTGTACTGTTAAATGGGGGGAATACGAATGTGGGGATTTAAAATATCATAAATAGGAGCGGTATTGCTTGGAAAAAGTGCACCTTATGGTGGCACTTAGCTGTAATAATAGATATAAATATTTTGAATTTTGCAATTTCGGTTATTTAATCTCCATCGTTGATTTTACCGTATTCTTATTGAGAACTACTTAAAATATTTTCTTTTAAATGTTTCACTATCCTATAACTGTAATAATCCTAAACATATAACACTACCACAATTAGACCACCAAAGGTCCCAAAAATCATCAAACCAAGCCCGAAATCCCAATCCACCTACCTTTCCATCCAACACTTTACCCGTCGTCTTCTGCATCCTTCATTCCACCTTCAATTCCTCACGTTTCTCTCTCTCTCTGACGCGCTCCCTTTCCTCATATATAAATTGTCTCTCTTCCTCTCAGAGCACCTAATTTCTCGCAGACGCTGTTTATTCGCCCGCCCGTGAGTTTCTCTCTCTTTCTCTTTCTCTCTCTCTCTCTCTCTCTCTCTCTCTCTCTCTCTCTCTCTCTAGGCCTCGCGTAGTAATTGCAGAGGAGCGCGCGCTCCTGCTGCAGCATTATCGTGCGTTTTATTTGCTCTCACGAGCGTTCCCGAGTGCTCGCTCGCTCTGTGTGTGTTTGTGTGTGTACACACTCGCACCGACCGATGCGCCCTTTGCCTTTCCATCAGCGGCGCTGCAGGTTTTAGCTCGACATTGTTTCGAGGGTGCGGAGAGGACGGGAAGGAATAAAGGGTCGCGACATTGCGTTGTTGCGAGAGGTTGTTGTCGTGTTGTGATTTATCAATTTCGAGAGGGGCCGTGATGGAGCTGGAATAACTGTGCGTATATTCACTTTTTTTTCAGGTATTTTAGTAACTCTATAGATGGTAGAAAGTCGGACTTTTTTGAGCTCAAGGTTTTGCGGTGATGGGATTGACGTGAAGTACTTTTTCACGCAGAGGCGGTTATATTCAGTTGATAAATAGTAGAATCTATAGGAGAGATAAATAAAAATTATTTAATGAGGTTGAAAAACTGTAAACTAAAAAAACATGATTAATTATGATTCACGGATTGCAAATGGCATTATCGATGTGTAATCGTTACGTGTAAAACATAATATAGAACGTATCCTATAATACTTCGACATAAATAAATACCCATCTATATTAGTGCTATATATAAAAAAATAATGACGATACATGTGTACGTTCCTAGATATTCAAAATATCGCGTTCCTGATTTTAGACGTGTTCTCATTCGTGACGAAAGTGACAGATAAATCCACATACATATATAATAATGTATATATAACATACACCGATGCATTTCTGAATCGCTCGCTTTCCACTTTCGTGGCGTATCGCGCCGAGTCAGCTTTGAATAATTAAAATTGCCGCTTTATGAATAAAGTCATAAAATATGGATTAGTATTATATGTTTATTATTTTCAGTCGTAGTAGAAAAAAAAAAGTTTCCTCTATGAGGAAGCAAAATTTTTTTTTTCATTCGTCCGAATGGATATATTCATTATGGCAGCTGCGCAAAAATGCACGGGGTGTATTTCTTTAAACGCGTGCGCGTGCGTTGTTGCGCGCCTCGACATTGCCAATTAAATTGATACACATTTTATTAACGAGTGATCCGGTATATACATAATACGCCGGCATATCAATCGCGTGAATAAAATAGCGCGCGTGCGCGCGCACGGGCTGATGCATTATATTGATTGCCGAGCGGTTCTGTAAGTTTCTGTATATGAGCATATCCACCGAATTTTTAATTTTCGAGTTACTGAGCTAGATCTTTCATATAAATGAACCTAGTTAACGTTCAAATACATAGAACTATTAAACGAAATTTTTTTGAAATCGTACTTCATTTTTATCAAGATCAACAGTGGCGATCATGACTAAAACATGTCTTGAATGGTCAGAATTAGGGGAGTCTCACGTGTACTTTACCAAGTTTTTTCCACTAAATAGTCTATAAAAAAAATAGCTATCCTCCAAACAGTACCAAAATTTTTTTAGACCATCCTGACATTATATTTTTTCAGAAAAAACAACCCCCAAAGGTGTGCCTGTTTTCAAAACTGAAATAAAAATAATTGAAACATCGTACTACAATTTATAAATTTCAAAAAAAATTTTTATTTGTACCGTTTAAAAAAAACAGCAATTTTTTTTTGTAAATATAAAAAGCGTAAAATATTCTTCTTGGACTAACGAAAAAAATGACGCCTTGCAAATATGTGTGCCTTATTTCTAAAATAATCTACAGCATTTAAAAGAAGACTACATCGAAGCGTAACTTGTTTAAAAAAAGTGTATTATTGGGTGGCACATCCACAGAAAGCATAATATCATCCTTAGCATAGATGTGAACTATAGATTTGATCATTTATAAAGATATTATCCATATGTTAAAATGTCATTCAACTTTACAGTGCCGAAATTATAAGGTCACGCGAGAACATTTCTCTGAATTTTACGAACATTAGAAAATCGTACGTAAACAAAAAGCGCGTAAAACCTATTATACAAAATAGCTATTATAAAAAATGAGTAACTCTTTTATTTTCATGTTCTTTTGACCTATATAGAATGAAGAAAAGTGCTTCAGAAGGTGTGCCTTAAAAAAATTTAGAAACTTTTTTTTCATGCCCAAAATTGAAAACTCGGTGGATGTGCTCATATATGTGGTACGGGGGTGCGTGTTCGATGTATTCAAAATTGTAATTTTGAATGTTTTTAAGCGTGATTTGCTATGGTTAAATTTAATATAGATGCTAGGTATTTTTAACTCGTTATCTTTGTAACCATCGGGTTCGATCAATGGAGAGTATATTATATTTATCAAGCATTTAATTTAACGTTTGATATCTTAAAATAATAAACTATATTTATATGGAAAACGATAGGAGCAAATGTTATTTAATATGATTTTTTTTTGAAAAAACAATATTTCTTGTATTTAAAAAAACTGAATACACATGACAATGATATTTTTATATGAATATTTGAAAACTTTATAGTTTTGCGGTCATCCAGGGAGCTTTTTTGTATCTCTTTGCAAATTCATATATTCTTCTTTCAAATGTAAAAACATTCATACATATATATATACTATATACCTAACAAAAGCTTTTAATTGACCTTAAGCATATCAATACTGACAGGCCTTCTTCCAACCTCAATAAATCACATCCCTTATTATATATTCAATAAACATTCTAACCTCCACGATCAATCCCCAAAAAATGCCTCAACCCAGCTCTCAGCGGGTCGCTCTCGTCCGTACCTCCGAGGACATTCCCAACTCCCGTGTGCGTGTGCATTTGCATTCGTCGGGATGTGTATATATATACGCAGAAAAGCCCGCGCATGCTCTCGCGCAAAGGGCGCGCCGCCGAAAGGGAGAAAGAGAGGGAGGGAGAGAGAATAACGAGCCGATGATTGATGGACGTCGAGTTGGGGCCTCCGCGATTGAATGCGCCGCGAGCGCGCGCCCAGTTTTATATACTTTTATGCACGCGCGAGAATCGGACGTATTTCACGTTCGAATTCGCGCCGGACAATATCCTCGCGGCCGGCGAACTTGCGCGCGAGTTATCGACTTTATTTATAACTTTTTTTCTCTCCCCCCCCCGCTACATATATATTGGCCGAGCTCTCGCTACTCTCTCTTAGCCCCTCGACGTTACTTTTCAACTACATGAAAGTTCGATTTCATTATTGCGTCGGGGATGGAGAGGCAGAGGGAGGGAGAGTATATCGAGCCAAGTATCGGCGGTGTCTAGGAGGAGCAGACGCGACGGCGCGCTTGTAGCTGAAAAATCCGTCTGGCGTGTGTGTGAGTCTGTGTGTTTATATCGGACGAGACGTTGTTATATATATTTGAGAAAATATACGGATGGTTGGTTTTTTTCTCTTTTGTTTACAAGCAATTTTATTTATTGTATATATTATATAAATTGGCGTATATATACGCAACGGATGTCTTTGAAACGGCAGCTAGGACGATTCAATTTTATTAAAACGCGAAATATGTTGACTTGTTAAAGCAATTTCATAAAATGTTAAACGTCGATAAATCAAATTCAAAAGGCCGCGGGAGAGAGGAGGAAAGGCAGCAATAATTTTTAAATGAATTCAACCGCGCGCTCGCCACTTGATTAATTTCAATTGGAAAAATATATATTAGCTTTGAAATCGCCCGCGTAGTTTCTGCTATTTCGTTTTCTCTCTCTTTTTTTTTTTTGACAATTAAAATCGTCCGCGCGTCTGCCGACAGAACCAAACGTTTTGTAAAATTTTTTATTACAAAATCACGTGCAAAAAAAATTGCATGTCTTTGAAACTCGCTCGCATTTATCATCGGGAAATGAATTTTTCATTCGACATTTTTTCACAGCCCTGCCCTGTCCTATTAAAATATTCAAATGAAACTCTACATAATATACGACTCGAACGAATTAATGAATTATTCTACTTTTATTTTATTTGTTAAAATAAAATACATTCTCACACAATCCGCCCTCCGTAATATTTTAAAATCCTTTGTAGCAAACACACACATTGTAACCAAAGCCAATTAAAAAAAGCCTCTCTCAGTCCAAAATCTTATCTCCCATCTGCATCCACACACACGCATACGCAACCTTCAGATAATCAAATGCGTACTGAGCATCAACTCACGCACCGCCGATGATTTTCCCATGCGAAACCCCATCTCCGCGATTCGCGTTACACTTACTCAGCAGCAGCATAGCAGCGATCCGAGATAAACAAACGAGCGCATTGTCCGAGACGTCTGCGACGACGACTACGACGTCTTTTTATATATTCACCGAGATGAAGCTGCTGGCAGAGAGAGCGGGAGGGAGAAAGACAGTGGCTCTGTTGTATGCAGCAGCAGCAGCGGCCGGGAGTCCGTCATCTCGCAATTGGCGTTTCCGCGCGCGTGGGAGAGAAAGAAAGATAGAGAGAGAAAAATACAGTGGACGTGAGAATGAAGTCGCGGGTTTGCGGTGGAATCGATTTATTTTTTGCGGAAGTTTCGAAAGATGTTATTGGAGTTGCTCTTTTTTTTAACGGTATAACGATGGGATAATTTATGAGGTCTGGGCTTTTTGAGGATGCGCGCGTGAAATTGGCCGAAACGCTCGTTTCCGTTTTCAGATTTTGCGTCTGTTACTTGTTGCGGTGGCGAAATGTAAAAAGTCGATAAGCATAATAATGTATTTAGATCCATTTTGAAGTTTTATTTTATACATCAAATGAAAATAGATTAAATGTTATACAATATTGTTTTTCCTCGATTTTCGCATTTTTTTTCTTCATTTCGACAACAAATATTTTTCATCGCATAACACACTATATAAAGGCAGTTTTTCCCGAATCCATTCAATCTATCACAAATATTTTTCATTCGTCTGTTTTTACATTCAAAACTTTACAATACAATAAACCCACAAAATACCCCCTCCCAAAAAACGCGACAAACACATAATTCACCCTCCGAAAACCATCCATTCCCGCGGAATCCCCGGAACCTCGCTGGCACCTCCTGCGCTTCCTTTTTCCCCGGGAACCCCGCAGGCAGTCGTCCTCTTCTCCTTGCCACCAATCAATGAAAAATAAGGATAGCACGAGAGAGCGAGTGGAAGGGTTGAGAGCGAGGGAGGCTGCGCAAAAACGGAGCAGCAGCGGCGGCAGTCCGAAAAGACACTTGACGAATGACAGCAGCAGGGGAATTTATGGCGGCGAATAATTTACCGAGAGAGAGAGAAAGCGACGACGCGAAAAAGTCCCTAGCAGCAGCAGCAGCTGCCCCCCGAGATATCAATCGCGAGGGCGCGCACGGATTTGCATGTTCGCGAGCGTAGGAGAGAGTTTGATTTTTGAATCGGAGGGCAGCACGAGGCATTGTTTAGTAGGAGTATGATGGGCGCTTTTGACCAAGACGTCAAGATCTGCAAGATTGCGTATAGAGTGAAATTAAGGTGGTTGAAAAATACACGCGTCAGCTGCGCCGTATACTTTTGCGGGTAAAAAAAAGAGGGATTTAATTCGTATATAGAGCGAATTAATTTTGATCGCGGTAGTAGTACAAGGCTTTAGGTCGGTGAATTAGTTTGAGTATTCTTTTGAAACAAGATTAACGAAATGCTAAAAACTGGGTTATGCTTTTCTTGGAGTCTTTCGCTGGTTCTTCGAAAGGATTAAATAATTAATGCGCCGCCGCGGAATGAAATCTGAAAGCTGAAAGTTGAACTTTTTAATAGGACCATTCGACATTCATACACGGAGAGAAATTTTAGAGTAATAATTACCAAGGTGCCTTGGTAGCGCATGGATAGACTATCAAAAGCCGTGATATTCCCAGGTTTCTAATACAATTTATAAGTTTCCCAGGAAAAACTACCATAACCACTTAAAAAAAATACCAAATTATCGGAATAAAAATTACCAGACACGCTGGTAAAAATTGAGATCTAGTCATTTTTACAAGGTAACCTAAGAATTTTTACTAAGAAAACTGATAAAATTTACCAAATAACCTGGTATTTGTGTACTCGCGCATGCGCACTGCGCATTATTGTGTTTCAGAAGATTGATACTAGAGGCGTGCGCGACGTTAAAATGAAAACAATACACATATTTTCAGTAAGTAATAACGGCGATTCAAATGACTATTGGTAACAGCTTCTGTGGCGCAGTCGGTAGAACATCGGACTCTCAACCCAAAGATCGTCGGATCGAATCCCGCTTCCGTAAAAATTTTTTTTCAGTTTAATGTTTTTTCATCCTTGTTTCTGTTTCTATTTCTATATTAAAATACTATATATTCATCAATATGGATAAAAAAAGTTAATTTTTTTAATTTAAATTAACTAAAAAAAAAATTTACCAAGGCACTTTGGTAAAAAGTTTGAAATTGTCAGTCTGTCCATCCATTACCATAGAAACTGGTAATTTTGTCTCGAATATTTGTAATTTTCACTACAAAATTTCTTTCCGTGTAGTAGGAATAAAGTAGTTTCTAGGTAAGAAAATATTAATAGTCCTTTAATCGTTAAATCTGATTAAAGAACCAACGCTCGTTAAAGCTTACCACAGAATTTTTCAATTACCCACTTATACCTTATAATATAAACACACACGGCAGCTATCGAAAAATATATATCAATCACCCTTGAAATCCATTTTCCATCGTTCTGCGAAAAGAGAAAACCAAACACTCGTCAATATTCGCCGATCGTAATGATAATAAAAACGTTCTCTCTACACGCGCCGCAAAGTTCTCTCTCCCTTCGAAAAAAGACTCGCGCATTCGCATAAAACAAAGAATTAAAAGCCACTCGACTCGCGATGGTGGGGGCGGGCAAAAATTTATTTAAAAGAGTGCCCACTCCTCTCCTATCGATAAAACTCGTCGGCAGCGGTGGGTCCTCGAATTAAAAATAAAAAATCCCCGCAGCCCCCAAGTGGCCGAGAGACAGAGAGAGTATGCGTTCGAGAGCAGCGACGGCGGCCAGCCAAGTGGATTGATAACAATTTGACCGAGCGGCAAACAGAGCCCGGGATTATTCTGAGCAACAACGGGCCAATTTAAACATTTTAAAGGCAATCGCCGAGTGCGTGCGCCTGTGTGTGTGTGTGTTTGCGCGCGGGGAGAGAACTGCTGATGCATGTGCAGCGGCAGAGTAGCAACGATGCACCATATGCTCGCTTATGGTTACGAGCCAATTGAGAATAATGAAGTTTGCTGCCGCCGCCGCCGCCGCCGATCGACGTGACTCATTGTTTGAGCGCCGCCGTCCGATCGCAGATTTTAAAGAGCCCTGCGAGCAAGCTTATATACATATATATAGATACACACACATACGAAGGGAAGAAGAGAGTGTATCGAGAAAAACTTTGCATGGCAGAGGGACGCCGGCAGTGGCGCGTAATGAATGCAAATAAGACGGGGCCCATTGTGCGAGAGAGAGAGAGAGAGAGGAACAAAGGGGTGGATGAAAAGTTTCGGACGAAGGGAGTAGTAGTCCTGGGAGAGAGCGCAGAGTGGCTGCGGCCGCTGCTGTATACTTGCCGTCTCTCAGTGCGGAGATGCAAATTCCGAAAGGGGAAAGGACGCGCGCGGCCCGGGGTTTTGGATTTCGCTGCGCGGAGAGATTTTTCTGAGAGAGATTGGGTCCCGCGGATTGTGCGTATTGGGAGAAGAAGATGGGCGATTGGGGGGTTTTCTGGTGAGGTTTCTGGTTTTGTTAAGGGGGCGGATTTGAATGATAAAGGGTGTGGGAGTGAGTGATTGGGTGTGGTTTCTATAGGGTTGAGGAGACGAGTGGAAATGCTAAAATTTGTTGGTTTAATGAGAATATTTGTTGTAAAATTGAAGTACACGTTGATGTATACTGGCTGTTGTCAACGTTTGAGTTTTGGATCGCGCAAAACGGAAATACGGCAGGAGAAATGGAGAATTACGAATATTAATTTTTAAAACAATTTTAACCTAATTCTGTGATGTGTTTTTCTCGTCATCGTGAATCACCAACTAAATCTCAATAAACATAAAAATCTGACTCTTTTCGCAACACATTTTATTTGTATTTTTTTTTTTTTTATTCTTTATACATCATCAAATCATTTGTACAATGTATAAGTTTTTAATAATGTATGATAATCATTCTGTAGCAATTTATTTACGAAAAAATTGTAAACAAAGTTTTTTTCTCTGTCAATCGATGACACATTTAATTAATTGTAGATTATAATTCTTATTAAACAATGCCGAGAACCCGGGGGACACCATCCTATTTCCCCGTTACGCAACTTATTTGCGCATTAAACGCAATATCTCCCATTCATTAATATCCACCCTGCATTGCCAGACTTCTCTGACGTAATCGTATTTACCTACAAACAGCGACGACGACGACAAAGACATATCCCTCTCCATCCCTCCATTCATCCGCAGCGGCAAAGAAACGAAATCACGGCCTCGCGCGTCTCCTATTTCAGCCATCTGCGCGCGCGCGCGCACGCGGCTCGATTCGTTTAATGTAAAGAAAATATTTGTCGAGCATCTCGCCTTGTATATATATATAGGCACGCGCAAAAAGCCGTTCATTAGTGTATAGCTTTCTTTCTCGCTTTTCGGTGCGGGGCGGCGAGTAAAGCAATAAAGTCAGGTGTTAATATGCGGCGACCATGGCGGCAAGTAGAGAGAGGAAGAAAGAAATGAAGTGTGTGTGTGTGTGTGTGTGTGTGTGTGTGTGTGTGTGTGTGCAGTGTACGGAAAGTGGATGCTCGAATGCACCGAGTTAGCACTTCTTTTTTTTTTTTATTAAGATTTTAGCGGCGGTTCGTGTTTATATACGTACTGTGTTTTCAATTTCGGCGTTTATTTAGGTCTTGAAAATTGTTGGAAGCGCGTAATTTAATTATCACTTGTTGAAGATTCAAGAAAATATTGCCTTACCTATATAAACATCATCTTAAATTTACAATTTTTAATAAACATCAAAGAAAAGTGGAATATACACAGACGCAACACTGTTTACATCACAATCGCAAACGACGCAATTCACCCGGA
Source organism: Torymus aiolomorphi (assembly GCA_036365515.1). Taxonomy (NCBI): domain Eukaryota; kingdom Metazoa; phylum Arthropoda; class Insecta; order Hymenoptera; family Torymidae; genus Torymus; species Torymus aiolomorphi. Next base: position 70,614,649 of record CM070874.1, on the reverse strand, counting down.
AGAACCAAACGCTCCCTTATCTTCGAATCAAATAAAGCCCGGCGAGCGCCTCTCTCTCTCCTTTTGAATGTATAATTTCCCCACAGCCCCCTTCGCACGCACGGAAGACGCACTTGCGTTATCTATACTCGCGCGGGGCAATTCAGATTAATTAATCTTCCTCTCTCTCTCTCGCTACTAGCAGCGAGAAAGTGAGCCTGCGCGCGCGCTGAAGTCGTCTCTTAATTAGCCCGGCAACAATGCGCGCTTAATCGCCTTACGTGTCACAATTAGCGCGAGCGCGCGAGAGATAAGCGAGCGGTAGCAGAGCAGCGTCTTACGGAGTGGGAGAGATAGAGAGAGGGAAAGAATTGTTGTGCGTTTTGAGCGCGGATCGTAGATAAATGGAGGTCGATGAGAGAGAGAGAGAGAGAGAGAGTCTAGGGTTGCAGTAATAATTTTGTCATTTGAATGCGACGGTGTAGTGTTTCCTTTTTTGTTGCAGTGAGTATATATATTGCGTAATGTGCGATTGTGTTGCCGAGGTTCCTATAAATAATTTTTCATGGCGATCCCCGAGCGATGGTTTTGCAAGTCAGATCGTATATACTTTTCCATTCGAACAGTAACTAGTTATTTTTATGTAAATGGATTTTTTATGTGTGCTTGCATATACAGGTGGATGCGCGCGCACGTATAATGAGCATATGTATACACACACATGTGACTGCAGGTTGATGTAATATAACGACTAATTAATACGGGCGAATCTCATTAGCTGTATGGGAATAAAAAAAAACTTACATGCGATAGGTGTATTATGATATAGCAGTAGGAGCTTGTAAGAGGATACTTTGAACTTGTCCTGAGGCGGGCTTTCCATCTTTCTCAATTGATTGATTGGCCGCGCTGTGAATCCAAGGGAATGCGTGCGCGTTATGTAATTGTTTTTTAAAAAAACTCACCGGCAAAAACTCATTGTAATTATATATTTCAATATTAAAAGAGCGATCGATCTTTATTACATAATAGAAATCATCAATAAAAATTTCCAGAGTTGAGCGAAGAATGAAAAAGCTTATAGCAAAAACTTTCCACCTACGGAGGAAGTAGCTACTGCTTGGTTTTTCTAAAATCTACGAGTATGGACGCGCGTTCTAAATCAATCTTAATACCGAACTATACCGTATACGAGGTTATTACAACATCAATCACTGCTACGACATAACCGCACCATCATCACGCTGTACAATCCTATAACATACACATATCATACATCCAAACTCTCGCGAAACCGGCCGCCGCCGCCGTTTTGCGCAACGTTTTTCCGACACAATTATACGCCGCTCGCTAATTTACGGACGAGACGAAGGTAAAGTGCATGAAGTCCCGCTCCCTCGGAAGAGTCGCGAGATTGCGCCGCGCGACGATTGACGCTGCAATTACGGCAGCGGGACTTCGCGGAAATTTTGCAAGCGGGCAGGCGCGTGTAGGCGAGATTGGCTTTTGATTTAATTTCGCGGCGGGCGAACTAGATTGGCGCCCGTTGTTGTTGTTGTTTGCTGTTGACGTTAATTCGTGTGGCGTATAAAAATATATGCTATATAAGTTGAAAGTTTGCGTAATGAGGTGCAGCGCTGTATATTTATATTGGACAATTTGTTTTACACATGCGGTGTTTTTGTCAACGCGCGCGTGTATTATATAATAATGTAAAGGTGCGCAGTGTTCGTAGAAACCCGAGTAAGGGAAAAGTTCGCGCTTACAATTACGTATAATTAATATACAGGCGCGTGTGGCGCTTCTTCTGCGCGGCCGCGTTAATTTACTTCGCGAAGTCGGCGGCGTTTCGTAAATAGACCGGTTGTATTTTGCTTAGCTCGAAGTTTCGACACGCGCCGAGCGTAATAATGCTGTATTTAAATGTGAGAATAAAATATTGTTTTGTTAGTGAATATATATACGTATGAAAATAACGTAGCGACGTGGGTGGTTTTGAAATTAGGTCGTATTTACGTTACCGGAGGATGAATTTTATTTTAAAAATTCTGCGAATTGCATGCAATGTATTTAGTTTCATTCAGTAACGTGTGTATTGGGTTATAATAAAATATAAGGATGTGATAAAAATTGTGCTGAGTTTTCTTAATTAAATATATAACGAATCGTATGAATATTTTCATATAATAAAAATTATATACATATTTCAAAATATAATATAATTATTTCTCTTTTTCAAAGACACACGTACTTTATTATACAAAAGTTCCATTACCCATAAAAGGACCGCACGGAGCCTCCTCCAAATTAACCCCCGCACCCGAGCTGCAATTTCCAAAACGCATCCATCACGGCTCATCATCAAAACATCAAAAAATCCAAATTACCTCTCTCGCGTATACTTGCAGGCGTATACATATATACGCCTCGTGTGTAACAAGCTCGACGCAACAAGCCCGACTCTCTCGACAATAATCCCAGCGGCGATTCATCAGTTTACACAACGATTTATTAACAGAGGCCTCGCCCCGACTACTTAACTCTCCCTCGCGAATTTTCCCTCCTGGCGCACAGACAAACAGACACACAAACAAAACCTTATACTCTCATCTACGCTCATCCACTTCAGGAGGGGGGGGGGGATTTGATTGCGCCACTATGTACGGTGGGGCGGCACAATGAAGACGCCGAAAACGGAGGAACGAGCGTCTTGATTTGGATTTCAAAGTTACAAATGATTTATCTTCTAATTGCGTGTCGTGATTACACGAGCCGGAAGCCAACGGCCCAGCCACCGCCGTAATCAAAACGTCCCGGGCGCGCTCATTAATCATTCGTCTCTGTCTTCCGCGTCTCTCACTGCCTATATAGGCGTGTGTGTTACGTGTATGTGTGTGTGTGCAAGGAGCGTTTCGAGTTTGTTGGGTGTAAGAGGTGCGAAGAGTGGTTTCGTTAAATTAACGGAGTTTTTCGTGAGCCCGCGGGTGATACTATACCAGCGGGGAAATGAGTGATGGTGGAGATTACGATTTCGTGTGGCTTATTCTTTTGGCGCGTTAAAACGACCGCTGTATACAAGTATTCAGAGTATTCTGTGTATGCGTATAGCTTTTGTAGAACAAATTTCTATAAAACGTGCGTTGATGAATTGTAGTTTTCTGGCGTACGTTGTATAGTTGCGCTGGGTGATGAATGTGAGGTAATTTTTTTATAATATATTGAGACACGCCGATCGTGGTAATATTCAATAAAGGCGGTGATTAATCATGAATAAGAGAAAGAAAAATGAATAGATAGTTGTAATAGGAGAAATACGATTTTTTATTGCGTTGTAAACGCAAATAAATGTATACAACTTGGGAAAGAAGATAAGGCTTCCTGATATTATCAAAAAATTCAAGGTTACACGCGCACTTGTAACTCAATTTCATTTCCCGTGCGTTCATCGCCAACCGTATAATATAGTTGCCCTTCAAAACCCAGCATAATCACCAACTGACAAGAAATAAAAGACTTTTTTAACGCCCCTGTCAATCAGCAGTCCGACAGATGATAAGCCGATAGCACCACAATAACCTAAACCCACCAAAGGCCGAAAAAAAGCCACCACCCCGTATATGTGTATGTATATGCGTGACGCGCCGATAAACATTGTTATTACCGCTAAACGCGCGTAATCGAAATTAATGACAGGCCGCAGCGCGCGTGGCACACGCAATCGCCGCCTAATTAACTGTCACTATAATGCCCATACGCACCTACCTACCCCCCTCGGCAAAGGTCACACATAATGCGTATCTTTGAAAATCAATATTTTTACGCGGGGCTGCAGACAGGCTCAAATATTTGCCCGGCTAATGGCCCGATTTTCGGCGCGGGTCATTTTTCCATTACCTTGACAGTCACGCGCGAGTATAGTGCTTATCAAAAGCTCCCTCTCTTTCTTTCTTCGAAGAAGATGCGTAGGTGCGTGTGTATAGAGAGCCGGAGTAGGCTTTTTGGAATGCGGGGACGCGCGTCGAGACGGTAAATAAAGGTTGATTCTGTGTCCCGCGTGGCTCTGGGACGTCGCGCGTCTAGGTTGGTGGATGGATGGATAGATGCGTGTGGCCTAGTTTCGGGCCGCCAGGGGAGTCATTAATCAGCCGGTTGATTATTGTTGATGCGATTTATCGCACCGGTGATGCTGTAATGCAGCGTTTAGCGGAAACATATTGCGGATGGTGGTGTGCAGCGCGGTGAGGAAAATTAGAGTGCGTTTTTTGGTGTGGGTTTTTAAGCTATAAATAATGTAGAAAGGCATTTTTGTTGATATCAGAACCATTATAGCTTCGGTTTCTCGAATATTGAAATTTAGCTTCTGTTACGAGTTGGCTATTGCAACTTTTTGGAATATAAAAAGGGACGGACACCTGGGCTTGAACCAGGGCAGCCGACTCACGAGGTAGATACTCTATATATACGCAACTATAGCGCTAATCGTCATATTGTAATTGTCCTCCTTGCCACTTATTATTCTGCATATTCATATACGGATATCCGTCCGTAACACTTTTTACATTTGCAAATGTATACAAATTATATGCAGTAAATATGATAAATATGTCATAGTCATATTACGATTGCAAATCTATACTAGTAAAATGAATAATTTTATCTGTATACATCAGTTTTAGCAAATAAACATTTAGTACTTCTCCCAATATATCGCTATTTTTTCAAGTTATATTCATACAAGCTTCCTCAGTAAATGAAACACTATATATACCCAACGAACAAAACCATCCGCGTCCAACACAAGCACACTCGCGAAATTCATTACCCGCACCGCCCCAAATCAGAATCACCTCGACCATTAAAAATCCAAGCTCACCTCTGCGCCCGCGACCTCGCCGCGCCAATAAAACTCTGCCGCGCCCGCGCACAAGAAAAAGAAAAACATATAAATAGCCCCCAAGAAAGCAGCTCGCCGTTTCCTTATCTCTCTCGCCTCCCTCGTCTCGCCCATATACCACGTACCAGTAGTGATGGATAAAGCGCATGCACGCGAGAACCGCCGCCGCCGTTCCAACTCGCCAAACCACGCACACAGCGAACTCTCTGTTCCCGCGCGCGGGAATTTTAATTCGCGAGACTCTCGCTATCTCTGCGAGGAACGGACTTATAATCGTTCGATAAATTCGGGATTAAAAGTCGGTCGCGAACGCGCGCATGCGCTTTATCGGATCGCGGGGCAATTAGGCGTCCCTTTCTCCCCGCGTTCCGATAAAACGCACGCGGTGGGAGTATATATGTATGTATGTATATAATCTATATAACGCGGTCGAGTTTTCACGAATGGCGTAACTCGAATGGGACCCTGGAAATGGGTTAATTTAGATTAAAAAGGTCGAGAGGAGGGCGGAGGAGTGCGAGTATGACGAAAGTGGGTTATAAAGGCGATTATGGAACGTATTTTTTGACAGTCGTTTGGTAATCTTAATGCTAGTTTTAATGGCCGCACTGCTGCTCGCCGTTTTTTATCGGCCCTGGCGGTATATGTTAATCGCTCTATTTTTGTCGAAAGAGCTTGTTATTGTCGAGTTAAGGCTGTTTGGTTATCCGTTACGAGCTTATAAGTTTTTTCGATTAAAGCGCGCTGAGTGTTTGGTAAAATCAAGGTTAAACGCGATAGCAAGTGTACATTATCAACCGTAACTTATATCGACAAGAACAGTATTCCGATTCATCTCCGGCTAAATAATCACGAAGCCGTTTGGATAAAAATCAAAGCGATAAATAAACTGCAGGCATCCGGTATAACAACGAACAATACGACCACTTTCCTTCATTCGCTACTAAATACATATTCATCAACACCGATCCAATTCACCCCTTTCCCCAACCACCCCACGCACACACAATCCACCGTATTCTACGGAAAAACGCCTCTCTCCAACATCCGCAATTACACTCCCCTTGTCTCCTCCCCTCGCCATCATCAGCATCATCATCATCGTCGTCCGCCTCCTCCTCTCAATTATTCGCTCCCTTGTACCGCACTGTACATGCACCGACGCAGCCGCCGTTGCTGCATCGCAAAATTTCTAGGCTGATTACGCCGCGGCGTGATTCGGGGGTGGAGAGGCGCTCAGCCCGATCTATATACGCAGTCTCGACGTAATCGCGATGGTTATTCGGGGATTTGACGGGGAGTCTCTACTATATGCGTATAGGTGTACGCGCCGACGGTGAGGAGGGATATAGGGTGAACGCGTGCAGTGCAGAGATCGTAACTATTAGTTTGGCGGGGGTGGTGGTGGGTTTTTGAATGGGATTGGGATTGGGAGAGATGAGGTGATTTTGTGAATCGGTGGGTTATCGTGTTTAGGGATATGAATAATGCAAGCGATGGGTTTGATGGGCTTTGATACGTCGTTTAGTAAAAAGTTGGAAAAATCATGTATTATTTTTGATCCCAGTTGATTTTAACATGATAAGAGGAGAATCTATCATGATATTTCTACAATTTAAATTAGAAATACCAGCTAGATTAAAAAAGACACACAAAATCTAAGTTATTATATCTTTCGGCATTCAACACCTAGCACACGAATCATTCCTATATACACAACCTCCGAAGGCGTACGACCAACCATTTACACTCTTTCTCCCAACAAAAGCCTCTCCCCATAGACCGGCCATTCCCTTACTGAACCTCCTATACATGCACCATCCACGGTCCGCTGTCAACTCTGACTCTCTCTCTCTGTGCCTACACGCCATATAACGCATGCGGGCCAATCGATAACGGGCGCCAACGGGCAATATACGCGCGTACATAGAGGGGTGCGTGCGTGCGTGCGTGCGCGACGGTTCGTGTTATATATATATATATATATAGGTGCGAGCGGAACGCCGCTCCGGGCCCTATATAGCCCCTGTGTTCGCGCGCGCGTCGCGCCTGTGTGTATATGTCCCAGAAATCGAAGGTTGGGGGTGAACGTATGGGTTTGATGGCTTTGCTCGGCGATTGTTTGATATGGTGTGCGTTGTGTGAGGTATGGGGAGGGAGCGACACAGGCTTGAAGAAATGTCACGGTGATTTTTGGACGAATGTTGTGGTGTTGATTGTGATTCAACGCTATGAGGTGTACGATATTTGTTGTTAATAAATCTGTGGTATTTGAAAGGTTACTTATATATTGCTCTTTTTGGAACATATGCGTGTATGTACAACTTATGTAAAATTAATAACCGATTTCGCACATCCGTTAAAAAAGTTAAATTCCTCGTTTTAAACATTTTAAACGTATTCTCGTGTACGTAAATACCTCCTTTACCATCATCCAAAAGTACAAACTACACGAACGGAAAAAAAAAATTTCTTTTTCGAAAAGCTACACAGTTATACCTGTAACTCAGTTCAATTGCCAAAAGCACGCGTTTAAAAACATATCGAGCGTGGCATAACCCGAAAGATAATTAAACCCATAACTTCCGAGCCCCCTCATTAAAACAATCAGCCTCAACTCTCTCTCTCTCTCTCTCCTCTCTCCCTCGCCGTCAACGGATTTGGCACTCGCGCGAAACATAATAATACTCGCCATCCTTCTCTCTGTCTCTCTCTTCATACACACGTATATACATACCCCTCCGCAACACAATGAGCGCGCTGAACTCACCGGGATGATCAAACACAGCCGAAGGCGCTCTCTCGCTCTCTCTCTCGCTAAAATTACACGCGCCGGATTACCGTTATAACATCGCCCCGCGGTGAATTTATTTTTATTGCGATTAGCTTCACGCTCTCTCTCTCTCTCTCTTTCGGTTTTCCGGAGGGGGTGTGTGTATACACATACACGCATACGCACACACGTATACGCTTGACCCTTTCTCTCTCGCCTCCTCCTCCCCCCCGACGCATTGAAATCGCAGAATTATGACGTCGACTCGTATTATGTATTGGAGTAGATTCTCTTCTTCTTTTTTTTTTCATTCTTCGCTCTCGGGGCGAGGATTACGCGCTGCAATACGCCACGCGCACGGGGTACAGCGAGTATTGTTCAGAGGCGCTGGGAAGGCGATTGGTAAAGAAGATAGATGGCTTTTATTAGCTCGGGATAGCGGGATAATTCGGCATTGAGCCGCCTGAGTGTGTTTGAATAAGGCTTATTTACGAGACGGGGGGTGCCAGTGCGTGTAGTTTTAGTTTTAATGAAAAAATTATTGGGAGCTGATGCAGTTATTTCGAATATATGTGTGTGTGTGTGTGTGTGTGTGTGTGGGGTTATACGTGATTCTCGAATTGGGAGTCAATATGAAAGAAATTTCGTTCTCATGTAAATCTATATAATTTATATTTATTGCGGGTGCTGTGGATTCGAACTCCCCGTCCCAAAATCACTCTATATAACTTCATAAATTACACGCAAAGTGAATGTAGCGAATAAAAAAGTGCAAATGACCAATCATCTGTAAAATTGCAAAGCTCTGTTATAACCCAATTTTTTTTCACCATCGACCGACAGAAACGAAGTTAAACAACGCACGTGAATAATATATTGGGCAGCGCAAAGAGTCCGCAGCGCAGGGGGCCGGGCTAATTGCATTACTCTGTAGCTATTATTGAATCCATCGAGGATCGTTACAAGGGGTAAACAACTTAACCCAGTGGCCGGCGCACGCGTCCATTATTTATAATACCAATTTCACTTTAACCGGCGTGTAAATTAATCATTAAAGAGCTTCAAAGGACGCGCCGTATAATTTTACGAGCGGCCGAGTGCGCGCGCGCGCACTTCGCCGATATATATCTACGGCATGAAATCCACGCGAGCGATTTGACAATGACAATCGTCTACTCGCACAAATCCCTGTAATGTCCATACATGCAGTACAATGCAGTACGTACTCTACGTGAAAAATAAATGCGAGGATGTAATAGCCGGAGGTAGAGAAAAAAAGAGCGAAACCGCGTTAATTACAAGCGCCGCGTTAATTCACGCGTAATTATAAGCGCCGTCTGGTAATAACACGCGGCTGCCGCTGCGCCAGCTCCCCTCTGCATTATGCGCGATTTTGTTTATAATTAAAGTATATGCGCAAAATGCGGCTTCGGCGAAACAACAACAACAGTAACAATCACAGCAGCGACGGCGCCTAGCGGCCTCGAAAATGTAGAGATATATATATATGTGTGTATACGTATAATCTGATGGGCGTCGAGTGCGCAGACGAGCAGTGGTGGGGTGGTATAGCGCAGCGGCGCATTGTTTTCCGGCTGCATATTTACCTGGAACAGAAATTGTTAAGGAAATTTTAATTAAACGCTCGATTATGCGGGCTCTCGGGGAATGGATATTGAGGTTTTTGAAGGGAGGTAGGGTTTGGGACATTGGGAGAGATGAGGTTGGTGCGAAATGGGCGCTGGTGAGTTTTCGATGAAATTGCTTATGCGGTGAATAAATTTTGTAAATGCCAGTGATATGGTATTTTTGTTTATCTGGTTGGTAACGTTAGGTAGGTAGAATATAAGAATAAAAGTTATTTGCTTGCGCAAATTTGTATGAAAAATAGACGATTTATTATACAGTGGACATATATATGTATTCACTTTTCTTTTGAAGGTATAATAGCATAATTCTCACAGCGTAAAAAGAGAATTCGTTGTATTAGCATAGATAGACCTTATTCACAATGAAATTCATAATTTATTGCTCACTTGCATTGGTCATTAACAATTTTTATCTGATTCAATTTTAGACGATCAATCTTCAACTTTTGATTCATTTATATTATACCCCTGGTAGAAATCAGTCCATTAAAAATGGACAGGAAAGCAGAAACTGGCCATTGGAAATGGCTAGTTATTAGACACAAGTGTAACGCTTTTTTCCATCAACTTCTCCCATTTTATGGAATGGTCCTAATCTCAAAATCTTCACATTAAAATTTCATAACAATTTAATCACATATATTGTAAAACTTATACACGGAAAAAAAGTATACTTTTAAGAGATAGCTTACCGGGATATATAAACAAAATTTAGTAGTCTTTGTACTATTTATAGCTTTATTTTAGAAGATATACACCAAAATCGTTATTTTGCCACGTGGCTCTATCTCTCTCACTCACCGCCATAACAAATCGCTTGTTACTAGATTTTTAATGACTTCGTCGGCTAGCTATTATAACTAGTATTAAAATGCCAAATTAATAGATAGTACAACATTTTGATAATTTTTGGAACCAATAAATGTGAAAAATAGCTTGAAAAAATCGTTACACTTATGGTAAAAAACTAGAAGCCATTTTTTTGCCATCTTGGTTCAAGCTAGCCATTTACTAGCTAAAAAATGATTTCAATTTCTACCAGGGACATTGCTCTCAAATAGCTCTCAATAAATTTTGAACCAACCGTGATTTTCAACACTCCAACCCCTCATTTATCCTCTATCGGACAACCTTTTCATTATCCTACCTGCAACAACACACCCCCTACACGCCCGACAAAAAAAAATTGTCACCCTCTCAGCTCGCGGATAATCCTCACCTCGTCCCCCAAATTTATTTTTCATTAACGTGCAAATGAACGGCCATACATCCACGCACACACACATGATGCTACGGAGAAAATCCCCGCATCCGGTGCAGCTGGTATATGCAGCCTTATCGCAGCAGCGACGGCGTCCCGGAAGCCGATCGCGCGCGCGCATTTCGCGAGCGGGAGTTCGTATATCTAATCGGTGCTTCGCGGAAGTCGGCTATTAATGAAGAGGAACAATGCACGAAGGGGACGATGACGTTATGAGAAAGAGTCGAATGGTCGGGATGGATGATGTCTTTTTCGTTCTCGTTTTTTTCTTCTTCTTCTTCTTCTTGTTGCAGTTGCTGCGATAGATGCGCGCGCTATTGTCGAGCAATTGGCCGTCGTCGAGCGGTTATTTAATTATTGACGAGGTTGTTTTGTTCGCGAATGAGATAGGCTGATTGATGTGCGCACATGCGCGCGCATGCATGTTTAATTTAGGATTATGAAAGTTGATTAATGGGTCAGTGTACGCTTGTAACAATGAAAGTACTTTGTTAAAGTTCGATGTATATTTTTATAATTTATTCGTTGGTTTGCGCCAATGCTCTTCATATCTATATAGTGTCAAAAACATTGATAACCTAGTTATCGTTCTGTTTGTTAAATGACATTCGCAACATTATCGTTCTTTGACTGGTGTGTGTGCGCGCAATTAGGGCTTTTCGTAAAAAATCATTGAAAAATTGATATCAGAACGATATGGAGTCCAAAGTGCAGTAATGCACCGACGATTACAACTGTGTGCACGCGCGCGGTAAAAGCCACTGGTTTCCAGTCGCGCCTGTATTATAGAGCGCGCGCGCAGTTTATATCGATGGAGAATTAACAATGACCATTATTCAATGTCCTATTATAGATTGTATTGGCCGTTCGGCGATAAAATTTGTCGAATGATTTGTAGAGTTTATTCATTCATGACTGGCTGCGGCTTTAAGCTGCGCCCAATGATATACATTCAGGCGTCCGAGTTACGTTCGTAAATGTCTGAATTTTTTATTTTGTTTATAAACTACGGAGAGAGTCGCTATTTATAACTGCGATTTGGTGGTAAATCATTTATTGTTATTAATTAAAATGTATTGTCCATGTGTTGCCGTTTGTATACGAAGGTGCGAAATAGACGTAAAATATAAATTGGAGTACATTTGATATTCACATGAAAATAGCCGTTAATAAAATTCTTAAACGGTAGAGATAAAAACAGGCAGAAATGTATTTTGTTGTTTTCGTTCGATCCAATCAATTATTTGAAATTTATCATTTAAACGAATAACACAAAAAGCTTTACATTCACAATCACAAAGGCATTTACGACAATTTTAAAACTTAATCGGCAACAAACCACCAATTTTCATCATTAAAACGATATCTCCGAAACCAAAATACTCCGGTTAAAAACTTTCTTTCACCAAACCGAACAACGGAACTTCCCAACCACGTCAAACTTCAGTTTTACAAAAAAAACTCCCCTCTCCTAGCTTCACAAAATTCCCCCCTTCAACGCGCCTATATATCCGCACCTATACCCACCCATCGATCCATCGCTCCCATTCTTTCCACTACACCAGCGTCCATCCATCCATCCACCTATCCGGCCGCGCTAACGACTTTTTTCTCCTCAATATAAACAAATTTGCATCTGTCTCGCGCGTCGGTGGTTCCGGGAAAAAAGCGCGAAAATTTCAGCACTATTAAGCAGCGTCATCCGATCAATTAGCCTCCGCCGCTGCGACGTCGGCGACGACGACACAGGTGCATTGTGCGAGCGCGGATGAGGTGTTCCATACGCGCGGGACAGAAGCGAGCGGGAAATCGAGCATAATGTGTGGCTGATTAATCGGAGCGCGCGGCGAGCGAGCGAGTTGTTATCGTGGAGGAGAAATTTTTGTATAGGGTTTTTTGCGGTGTGGTGTGAGATGAGGATGGTGTTTTTTGCTGGCTGATGGGGACAAGAAGGGGAGGAGAGATTAAAAATGTGGAAATAATGGGTTCTTGTTTAATACCAAGGTTTTCTTTTTCGTGTAGAGAGAAGTGGTTAGATTATTGTCCGTTAAGAATCATTAAATTCGCAATGAATCTATAAAGCACAATAGTTCATTGACTTAACTGAAAATACCGATGATTTTTCTCCCAGAACAAATAATCGATCGGCTATAATACACACGCGAGCGAACAAATCGCTTGCATAACTGAAATTCTAATACACACACAGCATGCAGCTTTTCAATTTCCCTCGCGTGTATATATAATGCATATAGGCCTCGTTTCGATTATATTATAATAAATACGAAATTTATCACCACCGATCTTATCTCCCGCGTATAAATATTCCGATAAACAAAGCGGGTTTATGTATTGCCGGACAAACCAGTCAGCGCGCCGCCGTTCTCTCTCTCTAAGCTGTACAATTGCGAAACGGCCTATTAATATCCCTCAATAACGCGCGCGCGCTCGCATTTCCCGCGCCCCTCGAAAAACTCCTCCGCAATTCCGATATCCAAACAATTTACCTCGCGGAATATCTTATCTACCTCTGTACCTAAAACCCCTGCGTCACACACAAACACACAGAGCGAACGAGCGAAAGAGAACAGGTTCTCATAGAGACACTTTCAGCGCGCGACAGATAATGAGAGCACGCGCACGCGCATACTTAAAATACAGCAGCGGCGGCGGTACGGTTTCGTAAAACGATTTTTGCCTCATAAACGTCTCTTAGCGGCCCATTCAATATCCCCCCTTCGCCCCTCGCGCGCTTATAAATCTCGTCGATAACATTCAAATTAATCTCGCGCGGTGAATTTATACGTATATACGTAAGTATATACGCGGTAGCCTTTATCGCTCGCTTCTTTATTCGCCTATCGGGCGCTGTAAAATTTCCTCTCGGCCTAAATTAGACTCGCGCGCGAGAGAGAAGCGAAAGCGGCCGGTCGCTTCACAATGAGAGCCGCCACCGAGTACATAAGTGTATACGGTATGGTCGTGTACAATAACGTGATTTATCGGCGTGTACGTGTGCGCGTGTCGAGAAACTCGCCAATTTCTTCGCGGAGAGCTATTCAGGAGATTTTTGCAAGCTGTGTATATATAAGAGAGTATAGGTATACAAGTTTATATACGCATAAAGACGCGCGTTCGAATGCACGTTTACAGGCTCGGAGTGGTAGGTGTATAGAACTAGTTACAAATTTATATCTCATAGGTATACGCGCGTGCACGGCTCTAGAGTAGCAGTCTCTACTCTCTTTCTCTCCGACGCGTACGAATGAATCGATAAGTGATACATCATCGGCTGAAGGCTTGGCCCTCTCTCTCTCTCTCCCAACGGAGACACTACACACTGCACAGGAGAAAGCTGCAGCAGCTATCCGGGATTATCAATCGCCGCTAGAAATCCCACGCGCACGCTATAGCTACGTATATACCTATAACTCACTTTCGGCCGCGCCTAATTGGTCTCGTTACACCGTACGCACCGCGTCCTTTTATCGGAAGAGAGAGAGAGAGAGAGAGAGATACACCATATTCAACAGCGGGTGATTTACACGCTCGTGAGACACACACACACAGACGCACGTTCCTGCAATTTGCCAATTTTCGCCTCTCTGTGTCCGGCGCGTCCATTGTACGGCGCGACGCGCCTGATTTAGCAATGAGCCGTGCAGCGGGGGCTGCCGCCGTCGAGAGCATAGGTGACGCGAGAGCGTGATTCATAATAAGGCGGTGAGAGAGAGAGAGAGAGAGAGAGATAGGCTGCGCTATTTGCTAATTGCCCAAGCGAGATGTGGTCGAGGGAATGCCGCGGAGAGTATAATAGTAGTGTAGTTGCAACTGTCGGGGTTCGTTTGATCCTGACACGACGCGAGGTTGCGGCTTTTTTTTTTGGAGTTGGAGAGAGATAGTATTGAGTGGATGCATATAGTGTCGCTCTGCAGCGTGGACAATGGAAATAGCGGAGATAAGGTGGAAAATGGGTGAGGTGATGGAATTTTGAGTATGCGGCGGTGAGCGCGCGGATGCGATGGCGGATACAGTGAGTGATAAATTTTATTGGGAATTTTATTCTATACGTGTAATTTGTTGTTTAGCACATATTCTTCATTTCTGCACTCGAGCTATAATTTTTAATTCAATAACACGCGAATTTCTGTGAATGTTTCTTTACAAAGAAAACTGCGGACAATTATACTATAGTAGACTATTATATAGGCAGAGAGTTTTAGTATTCTTGTAATATAAATTTTAGTTAAAAGGTTAGTTGACAAGCAGCGATATACACTATCGAGGTATCGAAGCGAATTTTTTCATGTACCTCGCAGTCCCATGATATATATAAATCAGCTTTACATAATCGTTTCAGATTGTATACGCGGCCAGTTATACGTGCGCCAGCGTATTTTGAAAGACAAGCAATATCTATATATAAAATTCGCTTCTTAATTATTTCCAAAGATAAACACCGTTGCAGCCATAAATTCGCCAGCTCGTTCCGAGATAACTGCTATTTATTGCGAACCTTTCACATTACCGCGCCATTTACCTATAGAGAGAGAGAGAGAGAGAAAACAAAGTTTCATAATATTATTATCTGCCCGCGGAATGGTTCTCTCGAAACGCTCGCGCGCCCAGTACATTCACAATTTTTACCGTAGACATGTGCACACAGAACACGACACACTGTGTACAATAACCGAGTGCAAGTTAATTAACAACGAAATCTCGAAGAAAGACACACAGACACACACAGTTTCCGTCGTAATTAGCAGCGTCGAATATAATCGTCTCTCAATTAGAGGCCGAAATGTCCCCCCCTCCCCGCCGCCGCAGTAGCAACGGAATCTTATCTCGTGAAAAATATCGATCACCGAGTGAAAGCGAGAGAATATCTATACATATGCGGTTCATTCATTAGGCGCGTCCGAGAGCTAGTTCTCCGTGCGGTACCGATGCTAAGAAGATTATCATTTTAATAAGGAAACAACGTATATGAAAGGATATACTTTTGAGTTACGAGTGTAATTGGAAAACACGTCGGGAATGTGTCGATTGATATATCGATATATCGGGGTCAGTGACTCAGGTGTAACACACATAGTCGCATTAATTACGGGACGCATACTCGTGTGCGTATATTTTGATGTTTAGCGCGGTATGTGTGCGTGTACGTACAGAGAATAAGTGAAATTGCGGCACGCAAGTGCGCATGCGCGCACGCAGGTGCATACGGAAACTAAAAACCATTTCTAGCGTTGCTGCTGTTGGCAACCGATCTGTTAAAATCCAATTTGATGCTATCTGCGAGAACATTGTCGCAGAAACGTGCGTTTCTATATATACGCCCGGACTTTTTGCGTCTCTCCCACTCTCCTCCCCAGGCGACTTTCCCCTTATGCTGCTATGCGTACTCCGTGGGCATAACGCAATTTTCGATGTTGTTCGCGCGAGCAAACAGCTGCGCAGCGGGATTATATCAGTTTTAAGTTTGTTTAATTAAACGCTGCTCAATTTTGCAAGATTATGTCGACGTTAAAAATGTAGAGCGCGGGGGGCGAGCTTAGGAATCGTGGAAACGAGGCCAGCCGTGTGTCTATATATTTTCGGGTCGCGTTAGCATCAAAATTTCAGCGAGTACACTTTCTTCCTTCCGAAAGGAAGATTAATCGGATCAGCAGCTCGTGCCGTGGAAAAGTTACGGTACATAAATAATTCAGCGATCGCTATAAGCTTTATTTCCACTTATAATTTCATTACCACTAATCGCCTCGTTCACAAGCCCATTTAGATATTTACAAAAATATTTAACGTATCTCTCCGCCTCTGCGTGTAAGCATCCACAATCAGCTGTTTTCTCGAAAACCTTCTGGCAAACAGAACAATAATTACGCACTGCTCGCACGAGAGAGAGAGAGAGAGAGCGAAAAGTCCAATCGACGAACTTTTCCCCGCGTCTTCAGATAAGAGCATCACAGAGCGTCGACTGTTCGGATCTAATGAAGCGCACCGACTGTACTATTTTAAGCGTCTTCTCTTCCCTTGCCTCTCCATCCACACGTATACGTATTATACATATGTACACTTGGAATAGCAAAAGACTCGCGAGTTCGCTCGGCCTCGCTAATAATGCAAAACTCCCCGTTATTTTCTCGGCGCGCGTATCAACCAGCGCCAGAAGCCGACGGCTGCAAAGGCGATTATTACTCTCCTCTCTTCTCTTCTCTCTGTTTTTCCCCCTTGCGCGAGCGGAGGAAAATTATCGCGAGTTTGCGCGCGGCGGAAGTTCAAAGTCAATACACGGGAGAAGAATGCAGGCATGAGGCGGGGTTAGAGAGAGTTTAGCGAAGGATGTTTCGATTTTGATAGCGGGTAATTGTGCAATTGAGAGGGAGAAGGTTTTCGCAGGAGGAATGCGGTTTAGGCAGTTTTCAAGAGTTATTTATGGGGGTATTGTTTACCCTAGATTACCCGAGAGTATAGGTGAGCATATTTCGCTGAGTTCCGGGGGTTATTAGGGGCTTTTATAGTGATTGTTTTGTAATTGTCGAATGTGAATCACTGGCCGGAGGGTGTACACATTATTGTGTTTATTTTGTAAATTTATACAATTTATGCAACAATTTAAAATGTTTTTAGAGTAATTAATGTATTTATATACATAATACAATAATTTATGTGTATAATTAAACGATTGCGTATGTTCACATATTTAGCGTATATTTCATAATTATAATAAAGATCAAACTGTACGTTCATACTTCCCGCTAGATATTTTACATCGACGCACTGCGGCGTTCCATTAATTTTCCTGATACACAGAAATGTTATAGCGCGTTATCGCGCTTTCTCAATAACGAAAGTAAATCTTTGACGTATTAATACACTCTCGCGCGCTGCACTCCGGTATATTAAATTAATTTGTAAAACTTTCTATCCACGCTTATTAAACATTTACGCGCCCCGTTGGGAGATAACGTTTTTAATTCGTAGAGTAATAATCCAAATAATTCATTTCCCGATGTCGATATATAATATTTTATTATGTATAATAATGTTTTAATTAAAATGGATTGTAATCAATACGAGCTTTATTACGTGCTGGATATATTGCATTATATTACCAAATTCGATAGCGTTTATTCGCACGCGTTGAATTCCAGGTATAACAAAGGATTCTGAAAAATTCAAGGAATTTTTCGCTGAAATGGCAATAATCAAAATATGCGTATATGCAGTCTTATTAAAATGGGATTCCCAAATAAATTCTTTATTATTATTCTCATTCGCAGTAATAAATAAAAAGAGGCCACCAAGTCGATATATAACATATAACCTACTGCAGGTATTTTCACATACATATTATTCATTTAACAGCTGCAACTTAATAACTTGATAGTTTAATACTTTATAACATGAATGCTAAATTCTAAAGTGAAGTTTGTCTAAAGAAATCCAAAGTGACAAGTATAGGTAATATATCACTATGCAGTCGTTTTTGAAATTATAATGAACTATACGAAATGATTGCAAATCTTGCATCATACGATATTACAAATATAGCGTAGGCTTTCTTACAAATTTCCAACTACATATATAAATATAAGTTTTGTTTCACCAATACCATATTAAAAACATCATCCCACCTCTCGACCCTTTAATACCAAAACCAAGAACCCAAAAAAGAACGACCCGAACCAGATCCATTTCAAATTAAGATCTCTCGCCCCCTCGCCGTAAAATAAACATTTTTTAATACCTCACCTCCGACCTCCGACCCCATATGTATACCGCGCGCATCCTTTAATCTCTCTCTCTCTCCACCGCCTCCCAAAAACGCATCACCTCTTCCCGAAAGAATATCCACCTCCTCCAAGCTCCTCCTCCGCCTACTCCTCTCGAGAATCGCATTAAAATATAATTAGGGCGCGCTCGCTCGCGCGGTTTGCGGCTTGCGCGCGATACCGGGCGTGTTTCCGTAACGAGCTTCCTATGGGCCTTACGAGCGAGAGGAGATACGCTGCTGCAGCGCTTTGCTGCGGTCTGGCGCAGTGTACAGCGATCGGAGAGAGAGAGAAAGATGGGTTAGAGGTTGCCGTGTTTTTTACGAGGCCAAATTGCGCGTAGACGCGGCGGCGCGAGCAGTTATATGTATAAAGAGCGCCGCGGTGATTTTGCGATGTCGAGGAGATTTTTGGCGGTCGAGGAGAGCGGTCGGTGAACTTATAAGTGCTTTTGGGGTGTTGTTCGTAAGTAGTGTAATCGATTTCCGCTGCGGTGTAACAGTTCAATGCGGTTTTTGGTGTATCTCTGTTATACTGTAGTAGTCGTTTTAGTAATGATAATATTCTGATATATATCTGTGATATTGTATAGTATTCATTTTAGTAATATTTTTCACTAAAGATGCAATAGGTGACTTTACACAAAAAAAGGTGACTAAACTATAGACTGAATTTCTTTCCATGAATCTTGAAGCAGAGAAAAAAATGTCAAAGTCCATTATATACCCAACGTTGCAATTCACTCGAACAACACTTTATGCACCCCCAACCCTCTCCACCCATCACCAAAAAACCTTTAAACTTAAACATTCCTATATATACCAGCCGCGTGCGCAAAGTTTACAATTCCTCGGCTGAATCCCGGAACAGCTCATCCGAGTCCTGCAGCAACAGCAGCAGCTCGCTAAAAATGCAGCGCGCCGCGGCATTCCTCGCGCCGACGGCGGCGGGCTTTCATTCCGACGGTCTCTCTTCTACACTCTCCTCGTCGTCGTCGTCGCTGATACCGTCGTCGCGCAGGCAAATCGGCACACACTCCTCTCGTTCTCTCTCTAACTCATCCTCTCGACGGGCGCGCGCGTGCGATCCCTCCGAAAACAATTTCAACAAAGTGACGAAACTCGCGCAACTCCAGTGCGAGGAATTCAATTTCGCCCGATGTGTACAACGCGAGCGCGAGCTTCTCCCCATCTCTCGCTCTCTGTGTAGAGGTAGATAGGTAGGTAGGTTTACTTCCTTATTCGCGGATGCGTAACGTTATTCCGGCGCTTTGACGAGGTGAAGAGAGAGAGGGAGAGAGAGAAGAGCCGTTCTCGGGTACTGGAGTGGAAGGTTGGAGGCGCGCGCACGGTCACTTGTGCGAAATTCATTGCGACGCTTCTTGGTGAGAGAGAGGGAGAGAGGAATTGTGTCTATTGTGAAGAAGTTGAGGTCGTTGTTGCTGCGGAATGGGCTTTGCCGAAGTGGGTTTTTGGGTTATCCGCGAGCTTGTGAATAATCGCGCGTGCTCTGGTCTGTCTATGTTGGAATGCATGATTTTTGGGTCGACAATCGGATAATATAGCTATTTTGCATATAAATTATTATTTCATCAAATGCGATAACGTCATTAAAATTATGTTTTAATATTATTATATACATTTTAATTATACTTTTTTATACGATTTAGGTCATTTCTATATTGCTATTTTGAATTGTTTCAATTTAATTCGGTCAACTCGCCATAAAATGGCTAGAAAATGTTCGAAAAATCGTTTAACAAATGGGATAAAAATGAACGATTTCTGTTCTTCATCCTGTTAACAACTGCTTTATTTGTATTTAGATAACAGTAAACACCACCATTAACATATTAATCCAATACACCTTATCTCCCCATACCCAAGTTGCTAACCTCACGACCATCGCTGCACAACCTGCAAACAACCCGTGTCACACCCCTCGGCAATCGCCGATAAATCGCGGCCGCAGCGAATTAAAATCCACCTTCCGGCGCCCGCGAGCTTAATATTCCAAGCGCGCGTTATTAATGGAGTTAATTACGACGACTCGACTGCGCGCGTTTGTATATACTCTACTCCCTTTCTTCGCGCACGTATATATACACGTGTACGCAGAGGAGACGCGCGAAATGAGGAAGCGAGGCGTAATAGATGTGTTTAGAGCGAGCGAACGGGGGGATTTCAATTTCGAGCTTGAATTTATTGTGGAGCCAGCCGCGCGGAATTCGCGGCGCTGATGCGTTATTTCGCCGCTTTTTTTTTGTCGAGGATATAGGTTTGATGAATGCACGCGCATGCGGTTGATTTAGATTGGAATTAGAATGTGTATGCATGTGTCTTATGAATATGTTTTATAGTCGGAGAAGCGGAATAATAATTTTTACCGGGAATTTACTTAACACGTTACATTAGTTTATTCGCGTGGAATATAACACGTAGTTGTAACAAATTTTTTCGATCGCGCCTATATATTTATTTAAAAAATTGTTATTTATTCTTACGCTTACTCAATTCGTGCTACATTTTCGTGATTTTTATCATCGACATTTCAATTTAAAACAATTTTCATCTATTTACTTATACATTCACCTCGCCAATTCCAGCCGAATATTCAAAAATTTCTCCCTGTAATAGAATATTCCGTTTCCACTCTCCATACATACACCACCTGTATACCCATCGTTTACACACTACAATGTGCGATATCGAACAATCGCATATCAAAAACATAGGCATTCATTCTATAGCAACCATCATGCAAAGCTATCGAACAAAGCAATACAATGATTGAAAAAATGTGCTTTTAAAAAAAAAACAACAGCTAGCATGCATCGAAAAAACAAAAACCGCGTCCAATTGACCTCGTTTTCCCTCACCCACATACGCTGGCAATCTCCTCCGGCAAGATTAGCAGCGCAAGAAGATCCTCCGCTAGCTCGCGCACACACCTCACAATGCAGCGGCAATTGTGCGGCCTGCGGGCGCGAGCTCTCGGTTTTATGCACACGAGAGAGGGAGAGAGATATGGCAGAAGCCTCAGGGTGGAGAGCAACAGCAGCAGGGTTTTGTTTGACGAGGTGTACTGCGTTCTGATAACGCTGTGTGCGAGAATGTCGGTGCAGGGGTTTGTTCTTTCCTCGTGTGGCGAATGTGTGTCACAGTCCGCGGGGGATGTGTCTGTGGTGCCGGAAAATCCGAGGGTTCGCCGGCAAGTCACGCGCGTGTACAAATATAACGCGCTGTATTTGGGTATCGGATTTTGGTGCTGATACGTCTTGGGAAAGTCGCGCGTGTGCATGGATCTGAAATTCAAACGTGAGACGTATAATATTATGTATGATCGACGATCGGCCAATTAGTTATCCTAATGAAAGCTATTTCTCTATACATCGGGGTCTCCGAATTACTCGGCGATCAGATACACGCAGCCGGATTTCTCACTGGACCCGATCCATCACGCGAGCGCGTACATAGAGAGGTTTTGATTAGATATATAATTTAATTAAACGCGCGCTCGGTTTTTATATAGGGACGCGTGGCGGCGCATCTGATTATGCGCGCTATCATTACCGTAGCCTCTGATTACGTGTAGCGCGTATATATAGAAAATAGCGCGTCGCGGTGTATACGATCCGCCGCGATTATACGGTATTAAATTTGATCGCGCGCGATTAGAGGCGCTTATGTGTGTGCATGCGTTCCAGGTCGTATTTGGAGAAGGGTTTTAAATGCGGTCTATATATGCATGCGCGCTCGCTTTGCATATTACGGTAAGTGTACCGTTCGAAAGGAAAGCATATATAATACAGACAAATATATATATATCGAGATGAGTTTTCTAATATTATTGATTGTTGAGTTTTGGCTTAGTCTCTTCTCGTCGTTATGTATATTTAGATTTCTTTAACTGGTTCGTACTGTGATTGTATAGATTAATGGATTAATAAATACGTTTTGGAATTCGTCTGATGTTTTGAAAACCGATATAAATGAAAGTACGTTTTAATAGTACATTGGCTTTAAAGGTTATATTTCAAAGCTTTTAATTAACGTCAATAGTTGGCCAGACATTGATCATTGTGTATATGAATTCATAAAACACTGGAACACATTTTATGTTTTCGATGAAAACTAATGAAAAATTGAACTGTACAGCAGACTTTTAATTTTCGCCAGAATTAACGTATTTATCAAAATAGCTTTCATGTAGTTTTTATTTCACGATTGTATTGTTGTCAGTAAATTCTCAAATGTATCAATAACGCTTAGAAATAATGATTTAATCTTCATAAAAATAAAATAGTATACATTTCGACACAATAGTCTCGAACCGCATTTTATACCACGAGCGCCGAAAAATCATATCAAAGTTGTGATTTTGACGTGAGAGTGGTATATAAATTACTTTATTATTATCGTTATGTTTTCAATACATCGAAGCTACGAATATCCACCAATATACCCGGAATTCCATATAATAATTATACACACTAATCCATCCACATTGAACTATTTAGCTACGTAAACCAATACGCGCGCTCACCAAACCCAAACTTGAAAATTAATTAATTCCACGCGGAAACATATACATTCCCATCCCACGAGAGAGAAGGAGAAAGAGAGAGAGAGAGAGAGAGAGAACTAAGCCAGAGCAACCTATATACACTCACTGACAATCGATCTCTCGCCTCTCACTGCGATTCCAATACACACATACCCCGATCGCTACCGATCGACCCACAAATAAACAAATCCTTCACCTACATACCTAAACCTCTCTCTCCTCTCGTCGTCGCGTCGCGTATCTCCTCCATCACTTATCATCAATCATCCCCCGATACACGTCCTCTCTCCTCCTCCTCCTCCGGGAAAAACGAGCGGCCGATCGATCTTCCGTCGAACGCGCGGG
Source organism: Torymus aiolomorphi (assembly GCA_036365515.1). Taxonomy (NCBI): domain Eukaryota; kingdom Metazoa; phylum Arthropoda; class Insecta; order Hymenoptera; family Torymidae; genus Torymus; species Torymus aiolomorphi. The sequence goes on along the minus strand of CM070874.1, from coordinate 70,591,407 downwards.
CTATTAATTTAAGGGAAAGGGGGGGACCTTTGTTCTCCCGCTCTTAATTACCCGCGGTACTTAGCGCACGTGCGCGCGCGATGCGCGGAGACACGGGAGATGGAGATAGAGAGGTATGTAGGTATACGATAACACAGAGGCGAGTATGTGTGTGTGTGTGTTTTTGGAGAGGTCGTTAATAAAGTTCGGTTTTTCCTTGAGGAGTGACAGGCGGACGGGGCTCGCGTTATCTGCAGCGAGTGCGCGTCGATGTATAGCTGGCATAATAGTGGGAGTAGTATGGGATTATTCGTCATGGTAGCTGAGGTTTCGGTTATCGATGAGGATGGGGGATTTGGTTTATCATCTTTGGGAGATCGAAGTGCTCGTTGAGTGAGCAGTTTCGGTGGAAATGATTATATGGTTCGGATTGTCGTTTTTATATGTAGAAACAGCCAGTTTATTTCTGTTTTATGATTAGGTAACGTGCAAGTAAATTTTATAAAAAGTTCGACTTCCTTCCACTGTCATTCATTCATCCACGAACACAAATGTTATCACTCCTGATGACTTCATACTTGAATTCTATCTTATTCTCGAATGCCAAACCGGAACTCCGATATCACTGCAATTACGATTTTATCACATCCATTCGAGACTCGAAATTTCCAGTATTACGTAAAAATTCTTGGAATCCTCGCTCGTCATCGCAAGCTCTCACTGTCATTAAGCTATCACGAATCAGTCACTCCTCTTCCTAAAACTCCTTTCCCCACGCGACCAAGGTCGATTTTCACATTACACGCTCACACTCTCGGAGAACTTGAACAATCGTGCACCGTTGGAATATGACGAAACCAGACGGTGTATAGAAACAGAGACAGCGGGGTGGCAGACATTTTCACGGGATCCGAGTAAACAAGCGCGCGAGGCCGGCTGTTTCCGCTCGTCGCCCTCTCGCTATCTAATTTCCGTCGCTTAATTAGTCGGTTATCGGAGCGGAAAATAATTGGCCGATAGCGCTTATAATTTCGCGCGCTCGTTCATATATATATAATACTCGTGACAAAGGCATATGACAGAGAGTGTGTGTGTGATAAGAGAGGACACGAGGGTACGCTAGCACGCGGTCGTTTTTTGTTGCGCAGGACGGTCGAGAGACAATGGCTCAATGGTGCGTGACCGATTGTAGGTATAGGTGTGTGTATATAGATAGATGCCAGAGGGTTGGCGTCGAGATGGCCGGAGTGATACGACAGAATGGGAGTGTAATTAGCCGGGCCGATGAAAGAATGTGTCGATTGGTGGCTGCTGCTGCTGCGGCGTTGCTTGAAAAACTTTGTTCCGGGGAATGAAATGGGAGGAGGGGATTTTTTTTTCGTTATCTATTTGTCTGAATATTTTCTTTTCTTTTTTTTTTTTTAAATAAATAGAGCTGACTATATGGGCGGTTCGCGCATTGTTGTATTGTTTAATCTAACCGCTCGTTTGATGGCGTGATCGAAGTCAGTTAATTGCATCGCGAATAGTTTCGTCTCGCTGTCGCTCTTGCTATCTTAGTTAGATATTAAATAGTCTACATAGTTAGAACTCCTTTTTTAGTTCAAAAAGTTTTCACTGTGCTCCAGTGAAACCCAGCTTGCAACATTAATTCGCCAACTTTATACAGCATTTCACTATACTCCGCGACATTACAAAACTTCGAAACAAAAACTCCCCTTCCGAATTCCCTCAGCCCTCTTTGCATCACCTTTGACAAGCCGCATTCGACATCCCGCGCAGCTCGCCGAATCCGTCACTTTTTACAATCCGCGGTCTCCGAAAAACCGTCTCTCTCTTCTCAACCTTCCAAACTCTCTCTCTCCTTCCCTCCGCATTACCTTACGCAGCAGTAGCAGCAGCAGCAGCAGCAGCAGGGCTGTCACATAATTTCATCCCCTCCGATCGGATGATTGCAGGAAGCCGGATAGCCGGATGAAAGGGACGCGGTGAGGGCAAAAAAAGTGAGACAGCCGTCCTGCTGACTCGCGCGCTTTTCCGCCGCCCCTCGGGGGAGACGACGACGACGCGCGTATCATCTATATATATGGCGAGTAATCCTCTCTATCATTTCGCGGGCGATGATATAAAAAGAGTACTTATGTCGGTTCAATTATAGGAGCCGACGGTATAAGCCGACTTTTTCTCTCTCTCTTTTGGTCGGTTGTTCTTTCTTATACGCACGGAATTTCGTTATGTCTTGCGAGGGTGGGCGATTTTTTTTTCCACGGTTCTGGATGGTTTTTTGCATCTCGACAATTTTCGGCGAGGGCTGGAGTTATGAGGCGTGACAGGTGGACAAAAAATTTCATCGAGGGAGAGGGGAAGAAAGTTTTATTGTTTCGGAGTGCGGCGATGAGGTCGGCGAAAATGATACGATGCGAATGGAGGGGGAGAATAAGTTGCGTTAATTAATATAATCAAAAGCTCCGGAATAACTTATAATTTTAAAATTCGGCGCCGTTTCGATTTATATTTCTCGTACCCTCTGTTCATTAATTATAATAAGGTTAGTTTCTTTCCCAGAGCTAAATTATAAAATTACACTCTATCCGGAAACTTTGATAATTCTCCGAACTTAATTAAAATTTCGAAAATCCAACAAACACGCCACTTGTGAAATTCCGACAAACGACCAATAAAAATATTCTTTCCCCAAAACTAAATTAAACTCGAAAAACTTTTCATTCCCTTCCTCTCGGTCTTTAAAACTCCGGCGAACTTCCCACCCTCAATTAAACAAATCAATCCGAAAAACAATAAAAACCCTAACCTCCCGCTCTCTCTCTCTCTCTCTCGCCTCCACCTCGACTTACTTAAACCTCCTCGGAATTTATTTGCACGCTGGCGCGCGGGGCGGCAATTCCCTTTATCGCCTCGGCAAGACTACGCGAAGAGTATAACTCGGCGGCGCCCTTGCCTCGTAACTCACCTCGCCTTTCTTTTTCCCTTATATACCAGCGCACGCGCGCGCGATTTACGACGGCGACATGAAAGTCGCGCGGCGCGAGTTTTGACTTTTGACGCGCCGAAAACGACACGCGCGCGCTCATCGTATTAATAGAGGCGCCGGGAAAGTATGCGAGGGTGGGTTGTAAATTCACGGGCGCCGCTCTCTCTCTCTCTGTTGCGTCGTTTTGCGTCGGCGGAAGAGGGAGGAGTGTACGTGTGAAGAGTATAGCAAGGTCGTAAAGGGAGCGCGCAGGGATGGGCGCGATTTTTAATTAGCCGGTGAAGTTGCCTCGCGAGAGGACGGATGGTGGAGGTGGAAGAGTGAGAGTTTAACGGGTTTTGAAATAATGTCGTGCGAAGGGGGAAGAGGCGGTTGATGTAATGTAGTTTGTGTTGTGTTTGATATTTCATTGAAAAATCACAATATATTAATTGCTTTTTATAATTAAAGCTTTATATTAAAAAATTTGTTATCCAATATATGTGAAATATTATCACTTATTAGATTCAGTCTAATTTGATTTTTTTAATCAATAAAGGTAAAATTATATTTATCCGTTTTAATAAAAAAATGTTTGTATATACTTGTGTATGTATAATAATAAAAAAAATTTCCTCGCAACATTCAGTGTTGTAATTTGTAAATTAAGAATCAATTAATAATTTAAGATGTTTAAATATTCGCGGGTAAATTTGGATAGCACCAACTTGTTATGCGTAGTTAGGATTATATAATCTTTACAGCAAGCGTCAACGCTCCCTTTATACGAACTACTCGTTCACTCGTGTACCGGCTCTTGATGAGCAACTAGCTTCGTGTCAATCTCTCTCTCTTAACTCTATTTAAAATGTAACGGTAGAAATAAAAGTTGTAATTATTTTAAACTCTGAACAAGTGTATTTGTCCGTTCATTTGCTTCCCTAACATCATTCAGTTTAATTTCCTCTCTGTTGCAACGTTTTGTAATAATATTCATTTACAAATCTCGACGTTTGTACTCGCATTGCGCATTGATTAAACTCCTAGGAAAAATCAAATAAAACCAACCGCTCTATATTTGTTCCATACGCAGCCAATCATCTTGAAACGTTACATCAATTTCTCCATTTGAATCCATAACCGCGCCTTCTCGAAATCTCGCGCGAAAAACAAAACCTCTTCCACTCGGCGCGCATACAGTTAGACGATAAAAAGCCTTGATTAAAAACGAAACGTTTGCTTAGCCTTTAATAAAAATTGTTTGAAGCAGCAGCAGCAGTAGCCTCGCGCGGACGCTCAGACAGAACCGCACGGACGTCCACTCACTCAATACCCTCGCACTCACCCACACATAGAGTCGCGGAAAAGAGGAAGAGGACTGTTGGTTTTTCTCGCCGGAAATTAAAACCCTTTTTACCGCTGCGACGCTCTCTCTCTCTTCCAGAGAATTTCCAGTGCTGCGAAGAGTTTTTTATTACGGAAGTAGTCCCCCCTCCGTACCTCCACCCTCTACTCCCACTCTCATTTCAGAGAAAACAATTTCGATTCGAAATTTCGCGCGGCCCGTCAAAACGCCCGACCGGCCTGCAGCCTCGACGTGTATAACGATCGTCGTGTGTGTCTCTCTGTTCATGACTGGAAAAACCGCAACGCGACGAGAGCGTCGCGCGCGTGTGTGTGTGTGTGTGTGTGTGTGTGTGTGTGTGTGTGTATATATATATATGCGCATGGAATATAGGGAAAAAGGCCGGGCGCGGTGACAGATTTCAAGGTGGCTCGTCGTTTTTTCGGTGCACGCTTTTTTGATGGGGAAAGAGAGAGAGAGAGAGAGAGAGAGAGAAAAAAGCGGAGACCGGAATTGCCGACAATTAAATTTAATTGTGTCGTCGCGAGTGATGTCGAAATTTTGCTATTTGGTATAGGAGAGAGTTGGTGCGAGCGATGGCGAGTGTATATTTTTGTAACGTGGCAGTTGTAAAAGATTGAATTTCGTTAGAGAGGTATATATATATATATATATATATATATATATATATATATATATATATATATATATATATATATATATATATATATATATATATATATATATATATATATATATATATATATATATATATATATATATATATATATATATATATATATATATATATATATATATATATATATATATATATATATATATATATATATATATATGTGAATCGAATTTCACGAACTTTTTTGATTGGAAATGGCTGGAAATCGTATTTTGAGGTACCTCGTAATACGTATTAAATTGTACATTACCGAAATAAGTATTCATTTCGATCCTTGAATAAATATTTATATATCGTTGATTTCACAAAGTAAACCTACACGAAAAGCAAAAATCCGTACTTTATGTAGCGCTTCTGCCGTAGTATTTCATTACTCTATCGGAAAACTACATATATTTTTACATCACCAATAAAGGCCGCAGAAGTCATGCACATACCTGCTGCTCCATCGCATCGATACTACATGCACTAGATATATACATCCCCCCTTTACATATAAATAATAAAATCCCACACACGTACACCTGCGTTACATATTTTTAATTAAACGAACATCTCGTTTATACAATACCGCATTCGCGATCTCCCCTCCCATTATGATTTCAATTCCGAAAGGGCGCACGGCTAATTCAATCAACCTCTTCCTCCCAAACAACAACGCACATCGCGCGCGTGCGGAGCGTGTCTCGTCGAATCGCAGTCCGCAAAGGTTAAACGCTCTCTCCTCTCTGCACTTCTCAAAAAAAGAAAGAAAGAAAGAAAGTGCGTTTTACCGAGCGATCGGCTCGCAGCCGTCATTATTACTCTCTCTCTCTCTCTCTCCCTCTCGCAATCGGCTTTTGCCCCAGCTCTCTCACTCTCCGAGCAACACGCATCACGCAACCGCGAGAGAGAGAGCGAGTACCCGAGGCAGAAAAGTGGATAATCGATCGGCCGCGTCGGCTCTGTACGCGTCGGCGCAACCGCGAAACCGCAAGATGTGCCCGAATTAAAGGCCGTAGCCCTCGCTATAGACACGTACATATAGCACGTACATATATACCCTCTATCTCTCACTACTCAGCCGATTGATAAGACGGGCTCTCTCTCTCTCTCTCTCGTGTTATGGCTGTACGCGCTCGCGATGACGTCCGACGTTAATGGCGTTTAGTATAGGCAGCGGCAGCAGCAGCAGCTCGTCCAATTTCCCCTCCCTTGCTATTCGAGAGACAGACGTGAACACATACACATAGGCGACGAGCGAGAGCGAATCGATTTTGCATCCGGCGCGAGGTGAATATCGACGATCGCCGGTACATATAAACGCGATATGCGCGCACACGTGCGGCAAAAAAAAAAAACTCGTCGCGCGAGTAACAATCTCTGCACGTACGGCTACACGGATGCGAGAGCTGCACACACGCACGTTTTATGATTACGCGCGCGACGATCTCACATATAGGCGTTTTCTAAATATATGCGTGTGTGTGTGTGAGAGAGCATATTCGCACAACTATACTATCGAGCGTATAATCGTACTACGGCCGTAAATCTACGCAAACCGAGGAAATCACACGCACATAGACACCGCGATGCCATATACACGTACGTATACACGTATAAGCGCAGATTCGCGCGTCGTAAGTACGGGTCACAAACATACCCCCCACACACACGTGTAGCCAAACACAATCCCTGCACGCATACAGACACACCGACAGCTCAACGCTCGAGAGTCCGGGCAGACAGAGATATAAGCAGCAAGTCGGCGCGCATGTAAATACGGATTTCGCGCCGCGCGCGCTCTCGGTCTCGCGCAGGCGCTAAGTGTGTATACCGGTATACTATCCCCCATCACGCTAGCATGCCCGTATAAATTCTCCGGCGCGGCGGACGTAGAGCGCGAGCCCGTACACTGGTACTACACTCTCCTCCTCGGGGCGCTAATCCCCGGCGTCGGATATGCGCAACGAGCCATCGGCTTTCCGGGAAACTAATGGCAATGGGTTTCCCGCAATGATTCTCCCTCTCCTGTACACCTTGGTTTTCTCTCTACAATGCTACGAGTATGAGAGAGAGGTGGCGTGCGATCATCCTCTCGTGGCGCAGGTAATTACGGATTTTTGTGTATTTATATATCGGTGTTTGTGTGTGTCGTGAGAGTGGAAGGTAATTGCACGGTAGCGATGCTGATGGGTTGTATATGTACGTAAAGATGAGCGCGGTGGCCGCGGGCAAGCGAGGCTCCGCGAGTAATTAGGTGGGAGGGAGTACGTATAGGGTGAAGAGGTGCGTGTGGGAGAGACATGACGGCGAGAGACGAATAAATCCATGCTGGTTGAGCGCGGGATTTATTAACGATGATAGATATTCTGTTAGGTGCCGGAGAGAAACGTTATAGAGCTGTGGTCGTTGGGTTTTAGCGAATTGAAGAGAGGGAGATTGAGTCTTGGTATATGTATATCTGCGAGATAAATTTTTAATAACGATCCTTTTGTATATATTTGAGTGGTGAGTGGAACGATTTGACGGGCTCTTGTTCCAAAACTCTTCTTATACGTACTCAAATGTTGGGTATTATATAGCATCTATTGAAAAGTATAGGTATTGCAAAGTATAGAAAATGAGAGCGTATATATAAAATCCAATCAAATGATGTGATACATATCTCGTAAGAGAACAGAAGATTATATACATATATTTTGTTACGGATACATATTAATTATATAAATACTCAACAATTAGGAAAAAAGCGTTTATTTAAATTCATCATTATTAATTATATACATATATTTACTAAGGTTACGATTAGTTCGAAAAACAAGAAAAGACCGTTGCTAAGAAGAAGTTAAGGTGGCTCATGCGATTTCTTATAAAAAAGCAGATACATCTTAAACTTAAGAAATATGTTCTTTAGACATTAAACTTTCGATCTGTACTAAGAAAATTGTAGGTCAACGACCAAATTATCGAAAAAACTGAGTTTATAAATAGGTACGTTTAACACATAACCTTATGGGAATGAACAGTTTATTGCTTCGTAGTAACTTGTAAAAAAGCAGTTTTTAATGTATAATATATGAAATTAAAGATTTTTTTGTAAAGAATCTAATGATATGATCAGAATTATAGGTTAACGATCAAACAAAAAAGATATTAACAATAAATGTTACAAATGTGCTACTGCGCATGCGCACTGCGACCAGTCATATAAATGTAGCGACAAATTAGCAAAGTTTTTACTTATTTATAAAATCTTTTTTTTGTTTGAACATTTAGAAGTTATTTACAATAAATTTACGTAAAATACGTTAACTTAATTTGGCAATAATAAAGAAGCCCCTTGCGGGGCCACGACTTGATACGGCACCAAACGCATGAGCCACCTTAAGTTGTTTGATTTTGTCGTTTGTAGTCAGTCTTTCCGTAACCATTGAATACGGGTTTTATCAATCTTTACAATAAAGGAAACTTGAGAGTATTTTGTGATTATTATTGTATTTTTCAATCACCCGCCGCAAATTCCGTTTTGTGCGGAACATATTTCTTAATTCAAAATGCAAGACAATAAAACTCGAATAATATAGTGCACCTTCGCAACATCACCCCCACAAAAACAATCACCGTCACAATCTAATCCCACCACCAAACCTCGCCACCCTTTCACACAACCCTATATACAGCCAGACCCATCCACCTTCGTCCTCGGAATCAAGACTTACACCTGATCCTCCTCCTCGTTACACGCGCGCAGATGACGAGCCGACGCGAGGGGAGATTCGCTCGCGCGCGGCGCAGGCGTGCGCCTCCTCGCGATAAATCACGCTCGTTAGGCCGATGTAAAGTGGCGTTCGCACCGCGTATAAACACATACACACATACAGCGCGTCGAAAGAGGAAAAACTACGCCGGCGGCGTGTAGCTTTCGAGAGCCGCGGCAGGTAGTCAAGGGTACGACACGCAGAGGAGGTGATTGGTAGTAATGGGTGATTAGGCCGCGCGAGTGAAAACGTTGCGGCAATCAGCGGCGAGGTGATGGCAGAGAACGGAATAGTTTTACGCCGGATCTGGATGATGCCGAGGCATATAATTTGCATATAAATATACCGCGGGGGCTGCTTCATAAAGCATATACATCGCAAAACCCATTCACCAGTCTATATACGCGCAAATGTAAATCCGCGGCCTTATGAGAAAAGAAAGTATATATACGCACGTGCAGCAGCATTCGTCGTACTATATTATACGCTATCGGCGGCCGGCATCTTCCTAATTGATTGACAAAGCATCTCGCATTGTGTCGGTCCGGTTCGGCGCATAACGACTGTCTCCGCCACCGAAAAGCTTGATAATACGCGCGCCATTGATCTGTCGCAAAAATTCCGCGGCGATTAAAATCGTCCGCTGCGACGAAATGTGCGTGTATATGTGTACATATGCGTTTATCGAGGCATCGCCGCGGTCGAGGTAAATTAACAAACGCGTGCGCGCGCGTGCGTTGAAATTCATAAAGCATATAAAGGAGACGCGAGAGAGTACGAGAGAGAGGAATATACGTATGTAGGTAGGTAGGTAGGTAGAAAAGTATACGCGGACGAATGAATGGGATGTTGGTAGGTACATTGCGAAAGGCGCCGCCGCCGACGGTGCACCCCATATGCACGCAGACGCGTACGTATATACGTGTACGCATTATTACATACTCTCACTGTCACACACACATACACACACGGTAGCTTGAAAATTCAAACGGCCGCTTCATTACCTACCTTCTGCGCGCGCGCAGCCCATCGACCCGCTTTCTTCCTCTCTCTCTTGCTCGCTCGTTCCCAGCAGCAGCAGCAGCGCCGCACGGAAAGGGCGAGATCGATACCATCGGTTATTCCCTCTCTCGCGCGTTCCTCTCCTCCTCCTCTGCGTTTATGCATGCATGTATAACGCGAGAAAGAGAGACTTTTTCCCGGAGGATCGATATCGATCCGGTTTTTAGGGCAGCACACGGGAAGGATAATTTTAGAGCGCGAGATAAAAGTTGTTTCTGCCAGGTTAAAGAGCCGAGGTGCTTGTCTGCTGCTTTTTTTCTCTGTAGAGGAGAGAAAGAGAGAGGTGAGATTGTGTGGGTGGTTCTAACGGTGAAAGTGAAGTCGAACTGATAAGGGTATAAGCTGCTGCTGCTCGGGGAAGGTGGAGTGGAGTTGGTTGGTTAATTTTTAGAATATGTAAAGTAGTTTTAGAGGAGGAAGTAATTTTGGTTTTTTGGGTAGAGTCGGTAGTTATTGAAAAATTAGTTAATTGTTATAACTTAAGAATTAGAATTTATTTTTCTTGTACTTTATGTTTAGGGATTCTTAAATGTATGTTGAAATAGTCATTATATAGAGGAAAAATTAATCCTTTATAAAATTTTCAAAACTATTGTAAGAGTTATTAGTAAATTATATAGAATTATTGTATCATACGATATTTATTAGCAATGAAATGAAACCACAGAAGCTCAAAACTAACAAACGTTTCTCTGTTATATTTTAATAATCAAGCACTCAAAATAATCACTACTAAAACTTCAACAACAAAACCCCTTCCACTCTATTTTGACTTCTCCTTTCTTGCTCTCCCGCACCTCCTAAAAATCCTTTCGGAAACCCGCACCTGTTCCCCGTTCCCAAAAAAACTCCCGACTCATCCATCCACGCACCTTCCGTCACTGCAGCCGGAAAATCAACTCACTCACGCAGCATCATCCTCTCTCCCTCCCTCTCTGGCTACCCCTTTTCCTCTCGCCGCTCATTAGCCCCTCTATATATATACTGGCGGCGCCCTTTTCCGTTCCACCCGCGCGCGTCTATATATATTTACACCGGCGCTTGCCGCCTATGGGTGTGCGCGTATATATTGCTGATTACTCATCGTCGGAGGGTCTCTCGCGCGGTAAATGGATGAAATCAAAGGGTGCGAAGTAGTGCGGCGGAGGCGCTTTTTTAATTTGTTAGCACAAGGAGAGGCGCTTATGCCTTTTCTCTCTGCGTGCGCTGCTCTCCAGTTTTTCCATTGCGGAGGAGGAGGTTTTTCGCGGGAGACTTGGGTTTTGCTGTATTGACCGGGGAGGTTTTGTGTAAGCAACGAGAGAGGTCGGAGACCTTTGAATGTGGAACTTGCGCGTAATTTAATTATTAAAAAAAATGAAGGGATTTTGTATAAATGGAGGAGGCAAGGTTTAATAGTAATTAAAAATAGTTTTACACTTTAATAACGTACTTTCATACTCCTTAGATTTTTAAATAATTTTTATCCAGAATATAATATTATGAATTACGCGAACGCGTGCATGTTATTGAATGGAATGTTTTCGGACTGCGCACGTTCGCGCCGCCATGAATTATACGTTTGCAAAATTTCGGCTTGTAAAACAAAACAAAAGAAAATGCGCGAACAATGTAAAGCACTCGCGTTAGTATATAAAATTGAAATATCTTGAATTCTTTGAAAATGTTCTTTTTTTTAAATTCCTCATTTTCTTTTTACAGAATTTACTGCATTCGTAAACAATCGTAAACGTATTTTTGATATATATTTTCGAAAATTGTTATTCAAGATACTATAGTATTTTGCCGACCGCCGCAACTCAGTACTTTCGCATACGAGGTAAGCGATATTTCAAACAAAATGATCACATTATACTTTCGTATATTACAACTGCAAACATCTCATTCACTCCGCTTCCTCCAGCCCGACCGTCCTTGCAAAAACCCCAAATCCTCTCCGCACAATGCACATACTCGCGCACCGCAAAAAACCCTGGACGTATCACTTTCACTCGAGCGACCGCGCGCACGGCTCCAGTAACCAAAACCCGGCGGTCCAAAAAAAATCTCTCTCTCTTCCGAAACAATTACCCCGGGCAGATCAATTACCGCACATACCGTATATCAAAGCGCGCACGCGCGCACTTGACACAAAAGCTACTATACTACTACGAGCGGCATACCAAAGAGCGAGAGCTCGCCGCTTCTAATCGATAAACAAAGGAGTCCGTGAAAAATGCGTATCCTTCGCATTCCACGTTCTCACGACGGAGTAGTAGCGCAGCAGCGGGAGGAGGAAATTAGAATTCGGCGAGTGGGCGGGTATAGCAGGGCGGATCCGGTTCGCGGTGCGGTTTCTCTCTCTCTCTCTCTCTCTCTCTCTCTCTTTTTACGTGAGAAGGGGTTCGTTCGGTCGCCGCCTCGATGAGCTGGAAGTGGAATTTTTTCGGCCGGCTGCTCCGGATTTTTGAGGGAGAGAGAGAGGATTTTTTCGTGTAATTAGAGGGCGACGCCGGTCGGAGGTGTCACTGGATGCGGCGAGAGATTGGCTGAATGGTGGGTGTAATTATAGATTTTTGGCGCTGCTTTTTTGGTGTTTAGGTGTATATGGAGTTTGGGAAAACAATAATTATTGTAACGGTGCGAGGGTGATGGATTGAGGTGGGAATGAAAAATTGTAGATTAACACCGCTGTTATGTTTTTTTTTCTTAGTGATCAGCGTGATGCGTGATGGTAGGGCAAAACAATGATTATTTTCGTACCACTTTTGTGATTAATTAATATTGAAGTAGTAATGTTCTTTTAGTGTTTCTAAGTCAATTAGAATTCAATTTTACACTTTTTTTTACAACTAAATTATTAAGTTTAAAAATGTATAAAAAAAATTAACTTTTTCTAATTAACTAATTCCGACCATACTTTTACACCCACAATAACAAAGCCAATCACCACCCCCAAAAAACGGCCAAAGTAATATATTCCGATCTTGATACACCACTCACACTCAATCATTTAATTACCTTTTAAAAAAAGGAACCACCGCAATCGCTCCAGCCAATCCTCATGCACGTCCATAGCACAAGTCAACCGCATATAACGAAAACTCCCGCGCCTCATCTCCCGTTTCATCACTCGGCTCTCGCATTTTTTATCATCGCTCGCGTACGCAGCCGCTGAGCCTTTCACCCACACCCACACGCACGTAGGTATATACATCAATACGGCTAATCTTTTCAGCCGGCCTGCGCCGACCGCAGACTATACGGCGAACTTTCTGCCCGCGGAAAACCTCAGGCAGAGAGGGCACGGACGATTCTAAAATAGCTCGAGTCGTCGCGTCGGCGAGCGGGCTAATGAGCGAAAGAGAATACCTGGGTAAAAAAGAGAAGGATAACGCACGCGTGCGTGTGTGTATGTACGTACGTTATATGTATATACGTGTATGTAGAGAGGTAGGTATCCGGTAACCGCGTCGGGGGGATGCGCGAGCCGCTTCTCGGAGAGCGAGAGCGAGATCAAAGAGGCCATTCATCGCCGCGCGATCGCCCCATGTGTGCGTGTGTGTACATACACGTGCACGTAGGTACATATACGTCTCTCTTGAGATTTTTATTCTATCAGTCGGTCGCCGCTGCTGCTACCGCTACCGCTATTGCTGCTTTTGATCTTAATCGCCCGCTCGGACGTTTATTCTGTCGCTCTCTCTCTCTGTCGTTCTGGCTTTCTGCTGTGCGCGTGTGTACGTGCAGGGGATGCGAAGTTTTGCTTTTTAATGGTGAGGGCGACTCTTCCTTTTTTTCTTTTATTTTAATCTTCGGGATGGAATGAGGGAGATATAGCCGTTTATCGGTAATGAGATTGGTCGAGGGGAAAGTGGACGATGATGCGATGATAGCGGATAGCGCGCGCGGACCGGATTGATTCCTGAGGCTGGGTGTACGGGATTGATGCATGATTGATTGATAATCTTCGGCTTGAAGGGGAATTTTTAATGGAAATTTATGACATAAGGTGGAAAGAGAGAGAGAGAGAGAGAGAAAGTGCGTTAAAGTTCTTGGGAAAGTCTGTCATGGTTAAAGTATTTTGGTTACATTTTATTTATAACGAATGAAACTTTAATGAAGAAGTGCGTGTATTTTAATATTTCATCCGGTTGTTTATTACATATTTTTTCCATTGATTCATACTATGAAACCCCATACAATATGAGTTTTTTAAAAATTTTAAAATATTCACGTAGAGAAAAATCCGAAACCAAATATTTTCCAAACATTTTATTCATTCCAAAAATCTACCTCCGCCATCTTTTCACTGAAATTCATAAAATATCCCCACCCCGAAAAGCTTCAGCCGCACCGTGCTTTCAATATCCGCGCGCCGCCTGTACTAATTAATTAAATTTAAAAATCCCTTTCGAAAACCCATCCACCGCCACCGCGGAAAAAAGGGAACAAACAGCCAGACGAAAGCGAGCGAGGCGCGTAAATCAGCGTCACTCCGCGCGAAAAACGGAACCGCGTCCGAATGACGAATACTCACACACACACACACGCGTCCATGAGCCAAATGTAATTTCGCCTTTATAAAGCGGCCCGCGAAATTGATTACGCGAGCGCGCGTGTCTGGCCCGCGATAAATTACACGCTAGTTCCAGAGAGCTCTATACTGTACTATCTCTCTCTCTCTCTCTAGTCCATACCCTCGGCATTCTGGCAAATATTTATCGGCGCAGTCAATGAATGGCGCGTCATTGCGTCATTCGCGAAAAGCCTCAAAGACACACGTATGTACATACACACACACGCACACACACACAGATGCGCGTATACATATATACATTCTATCTCTCTCTCTCTCTCAATTTTTTTCGCTTTTCAGCGACGCCGGTCGTTATACATCTCGTTAACGAGCCTCTCGATTCGCGTATAACGAGTCTAGCTCGCTTTTTTTTCCCCCGTTTTCGAGGCCATATCAAAGGGGTCTGCTACCGGCGTGTACACTCGCGTCTGTTTTTTCTCTCAATGGACGCTCGCGCTATAAGCTCGTTAAAAAAATTTTTTTTAAAGAAATCTCTCGCTGCCCGAGAGAGATAGGTAGGTATGCGCAGTATATATATATAGCTTTCAATTATACGCGCGCTCGAGCGCCTGGCGCTTAGTACCCCGGGAATACTATAGAGAGAGATAAACGCGCACGGATCTTTGAGAGCTTGCGCGAGATTTGAAGAGCTTTAACAATAACGCGAGCGGAGCGATCGTTCGAGAGGTAATAATAAAGGGCGAGGATATAGAGGGATGAAAGGCGGGGGGGGATATTAATTTGGATGATTAATGCAGCTGTTGCCAGGAGATGTCTAATTAATTCGCGCGAGCGCGAGTGCTCTTTGTTTTTTCTTCCTATTTGTGGAAGCTAGTAGGCGAAGCTTTTTCCGTGCACGCTTGTTAGCAAGATCAAAAAGTGTTTTTTAATTAGCGTAAAGAGCGGCGCGCATGATGTTACGCGCCGAGATTTGTTTTACGGAAAATGAAGACTGGGATTGAGATGTTTTTCTACTTTTTTTGGAAAATTTTGTGATGAGAAATGGTGATGGTTACGTATAGGGCTGCCGGGGAAAAATGTAATTCGATGTAATGTGCGTTGTAATTTACAGTAATGGTTTGAGAGGGAGGAAAAAGCCTCGTTGAAGTAAAAAAGTGTGTCAGCCCTGGTAGAATTTCATCTATACACTGTTAAATTCTGCATGAAAATTAATGTATGTACTGGAAGCAAAATTACATCGTAGTACATTAAATTTAATGCAATGTAGATTAAATTTAATAAAATTTACATTAAGTTTAATGCAATTTACACTAAATTTCATGTACTGCGAGATAAAATTTTGCTTTCCGTACATTAAATTTAATAAAATTTGCATTAAATTTAATGTACTGCAATGAAATTTTGCTTCCAGTACATACATTCATTTTCATGCAGAATTTAACAGTGTAGATATGAAATGGCCAAGAAGTTAGAAAATAGCTAGTAAAACTGGCTAATTAATCTCTATGATGAAACGATTTTTCGACCATTATTTGCCTATTTCTTAGATTGACGTAACAACAAAATATTTGTATTTGGTTACTGTTTTCTTACTAATTTTATCTTTAATGAAAGAGCATTAAAGTGCATTGGATGGTTTACCAAAATATAAATGAATAACATTAACTAATAAATCATTTGTTGTACTCATTCTATGAATAATTCAGCAAAATTTTTATTTCTCCATCTGATTCTGTCTCTCTCACTCCTTGTCATAACAGCAGCCTTCTGCTAGACATTTCCAGACTAATGAAACTGATCAGTTTTAATACCTTTAAAATACTCAAGAACAAGCTTGTGCTTATCTTCGAAAAACTCAATCTATTTTTCAATCTATTAAATAGCCAAATAATAGGAGAAAAAGCGTTTCATCGGAAGGTAGAAACTGAACAAGAGAAATTCCCATTTTATAGCAAATTTCTAATATAAATGGTCAGTTATTAGTTATAAAATGTTTTGGATTTCCACCAGTGAGTGTTCTGTGTAATATAAACAATGTTTCGCGTAAAAGGGAATCATTATATTTATGGATTCAAAACGTAATAAATTTTACATCAAAGAATACCTAAAATTTGGTTCCATTAAAAAAAAAATTCTTAATCCACATTTCCTCACCCTCTGTTCCACTCCTCCATCACCACACTAAGGCCGGCAAAACAAACAATCCGCGATATCGATGATTTATTATCACCCCACGCTGCTCTCTGAAAACAAAAACTCTCGCATCCTCTCGTCCACGTGCCTCTTTTTTTTCATTACCACTGCTGCACCTGGCCGCCGTTAATTCGGCCGCCGTTTAATCAGTGCACCTGGGCGGCCTCATGCGCACGGCCCGCGGCGCAATGAATTAATCGGCGAGTGACGATCGCCGGCCGCCGCGCTTAATTGTTTCTTTCTTTCTTGCTCTCTCTCGCGGTGGAGATAAGTTATGGAGTTTTGAGGACGCGAGGGCGTGCGATGCTTTTTGTTCTCGTATATGTGTATGGTAATGAAGGTGAGGTGGAGGGGGGACGGAGGAAAGTAATTAATTTGCGTATGGACACTTTCGCTTTATTTATGGCAGTGATTTTTTCGGGGGGAGAGGCGAGGGGAATGGTTGGTATAGTGGGGCGAGCTGAGATGTGGGTCTGTGGAGTGGGACTGGAAAGGGGTGATTAAAGGTGCACGAGGAATTGTTGCGGTGTTGTGGCTTTGAAAACGTCGATGGAATAGAATTCAGTATTATATTTTTTTTATGTCAGTAAGTTTATTTATTTATTATTTTTCTTTTAGACGATTGATGACATTAATTAATAGATTAACGTATTTATTATGCTTCTATCATACAAAGTAAACAATTGTCTGATATCGACCAGTGTACAATTATAAGAATGCAAGAAATATATTATTCAGTTATCTGCTTTACACATTTATGTAGATATATACCAGCTTGCAATTTGTATTCTTACTTATTGCCATTTGATTCCAGAATATCGAACATATCGAAGGAAATTTAGTTAACAAATATTATACGACTATATATCGATACTGCGAATTACTTTATAAGTATTTATGCGCGCGAAAGGAATGACTTTTTTTAATAATGCACGAACGATGTTCAAATTGGTAACAGACAACTTTCGGATAATTGAATACATAAATTTGCATTCGATTAATAATCGCTTGTTTCGTACACCCTTTCCCCTTAGCTCGAACTTCGCTCTCAAGATCAATATTTGTCGAATCGAAATTAAAATTTATCACCATGTAATATTCTTCGATGGTGTATGTAAATGTTTCGATGAAACTTCGCTATCGTTCTTTTTCACCCTATAATCAAAGAATCCAATCACCATTGCCTTAACCTTAACACAAAACAAAATCGAATATCCCTTAAAAACACAATCAATATATCCGTCATTCTTATCGCACACTTTCTAATTCCGCACGACCCGCGCGCTAAATTTCACAACCGAGAAAGCCACCGGAATGCATCGCTCATCCTCGCCACCTTAAAAAAGAAAAAAATTACACCCGCTTCATCGCCCGTAAATAAACTATCCAGCCTGTAAACCAGGATTTTTACAATTACAGCTCTCTGCGCTCACTCAGCGGCAAAAATGCCGAACAATGCAACCGCTCTTCTCTCTCTCTTCTCGCGGGCGATAAATAACAATGCCACATCCATCATCTGCGCTCGCGCGCGCGGCTCGCATTTTGTCATTGATTATGCGGCAGTAAGCCGAAAAGCAATCTTTGCCGGCGGCGGCGGCGTCTATATTGATTGCGCAGCGAGAGAGACAGACACGAGTAGACGCAATTTTTGCAGTTGTTGCTCGAGCTATTTTATGAAGAAAGTTTTCGAAAGCTTTGCAGAGAGCGGGGGGTGGGGACAGAAAAAAGCGCGTGTGTATGCGCGCGTCCGCATTGTTTGCCGAGTTGGCGCGTGCGTGTTGTGCGGCCGGGAAATATTGCGTGTTTGTGACAATGACATGATTGCCCCTTTTTTTTCTCTCTCTCGTATAAAATACGTATATTTTATTTATATTGCGTGTCGTGCGGTGCGGTTCGGATTATAAGTGGCCGCTTTTTAGATTGCGCCATATCGTTTTGGGAATTAACTTCTGGATTAATTGGAAAAATGTTGTGTTATACTTTAGCGAACAATTTTCATTTGACACTAGATGCCAGACGCCAAACTCACCAGCCTGCTATCGTACACCATAACTCCGCAAAGGCTATACATACCTGCAACACAAAGAGAATAAATGTGCATTAGACATCTCTCTAATAATCCGCCGTCACAAATCAACGTCGCCTCGCGAAATAGAAACATTTGTACCGATTGCCCCGGGACAGCGCCGGCGATCGATTCCGCTGAATTAGCCCCGTCCCGTCGCTTTCTTCCGGGCTATTACCAATGTTTCCCCGTTGTCGCCGTTTCTAAAGTACCGCATTTCTCTCTCCCTTCGTTTTTACACACACACCTATAGCCCCGTGTGCTTCTTCGAATCAGTGCAGGTCGCTACTCGTGTGACAGATGCTCGGGATTTAGATGTTAATGCGGCGCACGGGCGCACTGACAAATTGCACTGGCTCTTGCCTGGTTTTGGAATCGTAACGGTGCGATGTGGTGTTTTTGGAGCGTAATATGATGGCCGTGATTTGGGTTCAATGGTACATGCGTAATGCGGGGCCTTCGATTAATCATTTTTTTCCGGACTTCATGTAATAAGAGTGCGAGTATTAAAACGATAGCTCGGTCTCGTCATTAATAAAGCAAAAGGAATATTCGTGACAAAAGTCGTTCGAAAGATAAATGATTAGTATCATAATGCACTTTTGCTATGAAAAACATCTATTAATAACAGTACGCACACCCCTATATAACCTTTATCAACTAAAAAAAGCGAAATAACCCACACTTTAAACCGTTCCTCAACTGTGCCGCGCAGCATGAATCACACTACTCTGCCCCCATAAATTTCCATCCGACCGGTCGCAGCACCACTCAGCCGGCACAAAAATCATCGACCTTTCATTGCTCTTTCTTTCTCTCTCTCTACGCAACAACTATATAAGTATACACACGCGGCGTCGCCCGAAATCCCCGCTCTCTCTCTCTGCGCGTACAAAAACGCCGATAAATTACGCGCCTCCATTGTTTAGTAACTGCAGCGGCGGATATCTCTCTCTCTCTCTCTCTCTCTGTACACCTATACACGCCTTCGCGTCTCTGCACTTTGCAACAGCAGCAGCCAGCGGCGGCGCAGGAGAGAAGACGCCAGAGCGAGGGGGTCACGGACGACTAGTTCGCGTTAAGGGTCACGCTCGGCTGCACCAGCCAAGAGAGGAGATGCACTCTGATGCTATACAGTCGAGTTGGTAAGAGAGCTGGGGTGGCCGCCAGTCTCTGTGTGATGGATGCGCGGATTAGCTTTGTTTATTGATCCGATGATCGGCCGTGATTGCGAGCACGATGACGCGCGGAGTTTGTTTATTTTGCCGAGGGCGAGTGCGTAATTGTTGTTGATGCTGAACTGTTGGGATGTGGGAGAGAGTGATAAAGAATTTTTTAAATTATAGTCGGGGTTTGCACGCATGTTATGTGTATATATTGTTTTTCCGCTTGAATATTGGCCGTTATTTAGCGTTTTATTCCGGTAATAACTGAAATGATTATAATATAATGAAATTGCAGAGCCTGTGCATCAATTTTCTTTGGCACCGTGATAGAAATTTTGTTAATATAATATGCATATTTTAACAAAAACAATTTGTAAGGCACTATTTTAGACATGCTCTAAATAATCTATTGTTTGCTACAATTCGATAGGATGAATAGATGAAATAGGCTTTATATACTACAAATAATGGTTATTCAATTGAATTATCGTACACTAATAGACACGGAATTCAGCACAAATTCCTCGCTAGAAATAAAAAAAAAATATCAACGGTGCATTCTGGAATTCGCAGAATTTTCCATAGCCTAATAATTATATCCATCTCTACAGACGCATACACTCCAACCACAAACTCCGTTTTTCCTCGCAATATATAATTTAAATATATATGCAATTTCGAAAATCTCCTCAGCTCGCATATATAACCCGCAGCAGCCTCTTTTGGTTGAACTCTGCTCTCTCTCCCTCTCTCTCGTTCCCTCTCTCTCAAGAGGCACGTGTGTATATATAATAACGGCCCCCAATCAGCGCGTGGAAAACTTCACCTTCGCGCGTGCGCGCACTTTTTCGCGTTTAGCCGGGCGTACATTCATATAACGTTAATCATATGTCTTGCTCGCGGGCTCCAATGCGATAATTAATGCCTTCGAACGTAGAGATTTTCGTGAGACGGGGATAAAGAGAGGGAGATCCAATTTAACGTCCGAGATGCGCGGGATATTAAGGGGAATACAATTAAAAGTCGGAGATGTGTGTGTATATATAATATACTAATAAGTGAGCGAGAAAAAACAATGAACCGTGAGAATTGTCGAGGTTCAGGGCGAAGTTCTCTGTGTGCATTCGCAGAAACTTACAAGTGCAAACATTGACATCTGACCTTTGA
The DNA here is from genome assembly GCA_036365515.1 of Torymus aiolomorphi. Lineage (NCBI taxonomy): Eukaryota > Metazoa > Arthropoda > Insecta > Hymenoptera > Torymidae > Torymus > Torymus aiolomorphi. The sequence continues at coordinate 70,570,503 of CM070874.1, read as the reverse complement.
CTGTAAAAGTCGGTATTTTTCTTTACCCTTAATAGGCGATAATGATTTATTTCTTTATTCCCATGCAGAAATACTGGAATATACGAACCAAAAATAAGCCACTTAAACGAACACTCGTATACCTCTTTTTATAAAGAATAAAATACGTGTTAAGTGTTCATAAGTATTCATAAGCCATTTGAAGATTAATTTTTCAATCAACTTCTTTATTCCAACCTCTCTCTCCCGTCTCGTCCTCAATTCCCACAGCACTGCGCGCTTTCTCAAAATTAAATCAAGCAAAGCCTCAATCATCGCCGACTTCCCGGTACATACGTACACACACATACATACACTCTCCGGCAAACGAAACAACCCAGCGGTATATATGCGCCGCAATGGTCATTTCAGCCGAAAAGAATCGCGCACACGAGGCCAGCGCAGACAGAGGCACGAGGAAGAGAGGGGCCCTAAACGGAGATAAAGACGCAGTGGCGAATAATAAGAGGAGGAACGGAGAGAGAGAGAGGCAAGACGCTCAACTGAAATTGAAATTTAGCTTTGCATTACCAGATGTATCCCGTGTAATGGATGCGGAATGCGATGCGGAAGAGCGAGCAAGAGGAGGAGGAGAGAGAGGCGTAATGATACCGGAGGAGGAAGAGGTTGCAGGTATATACAGCGCGCGAGTAAGAGGAGAGTGCACTTCTATATAGAGAGACAGAGGCATCGGGAATGACAAAATTGCGCGAAAATCAAAGGAGTGAACATCGCACGCCATCGTTTCAAGATCTTAGATCGGCGTTTCGAGGAGAGCCTATTTGATTTTTGTACCTGCGAGTCTATATAGTTGAGTTTTGCATCAAAGTTTAAAAGATGAGTGGTTTCTGCGTATGAAAGTTATGTTTATTCTCTTTTTCCTTATAGTTTATATATGTATAATATTCAGATAATAAATTCAGCAAACCATGTCAACCAGCAGTCATAATCCTCAAAACCCCATACCGTCCCTCTTCCTCTCCCCACATGCATCCCACATTTCAACTTCTCAATCCTCCACCTCCTTTCCCCATTGATTAGCAAAAACCTATACGGCGCACCGATCACAGCCCCGCTCTAAACTCCCAATAACCGCGCAAAAACTCCCAATAACTTACGGCCGCGTATATATACATCCATACACAGGCTCGTTCCAAAAGGACAGTCCTAAACGAGCGGCGGTTGACTGCGACCCCAATAAGAAGCAGAAGGCAACGAGAGCGGCAAGAAAATAATGCAGGCAATTTCTGATCTCCTCGCTCGCTCGCTTGCGGGAGAGAGAGAGAGAGAGAAGGACAGAGACATCACGCTCGCTCGCCGGTCGTCGAACGGACGCTCGCTCGCTCGCGCGTGGGAGAGCGCGAGAGCCGCATAACCGGTTCGCCGCTGCTGCCGCCGCCGCCGCTCGTAAGTCACTGCTCCGCATTGCGCCCTCGAGACTACGGCTCTCTCTCTCTCTCTCTCTCTCTCTCTCTCTCTCTCTCTCTCGCACTCGTGTATGTATGCAAGTGCGCGTATTTTTTTGAATTTACGGTTTTCCGTCTCTTTCCTTTCTTTTTTCTTTTTTTGGGGGGCAGGAACGAAGGTGTTATGTAATTAAGGCTGCTTGGCAGGCGAGGTCGCTTCGTTCTTCTTCTTCTTCTTTTGTATTTTTTTGGACGCACGATGTGTAGCGTTATTTCGATTTAAAGGGACGCAGTGGTGGGAGAGAGAGAGACAAGGGTTTTTGCTTATTACGCGAGGTTATTAGGGAGTGTCGCTTAGGTAATAAAGTCGTTGTCGCGCGCGCCACGCGCAGAAATGAATTGCAGCGCCGTGTGCTGCCGGCTGTTGTATATATATGTATATAGCGCGCAGTAATATATGTGCGTGCGGCGTTTTTTTCGTCTGCGGGCGCGCGATGATGCTAATTATTTCGCGTTTTAATTTTGCACTGATGATCGTTACCAGCAAAAAGTATGCGCAGCGAGGGAGAATTGGTGGTTTGAGGTGTCGGTGTGTTTGTTTTGACTTGCAATTTGCGAATTCTCGAAGAGAGCTCTTTTTGCGAGTTGGTGCGCGTGTTTGAAGTATTATGATTAAAATACCCGTGAATTTAATACTTTAGTGTACATTCCTTAAAGATTGTATGTGTACTTTTGTTGAGTAAAGAAATTTCTCAAAGCTGCACGCGTGAGTTAATATCTAATATATGTCAAAGTGTATAATGTTATTTCTTGTTAAAGCACACTTGAACATGATGATAAAACTTAACTATCTATTGTTAAAATGCAAAGTAATGCGAAACGTATATTAGTGATAAATTACTCAGAACGTAATATCGTGTCTGTTTCAGGATATCCATTCTTCCTAACGGCCACTCTACAGTCTTTGTTCACGAATAAAAAAAAACGTCAATTTCTCGCAACGAATATAATCACTATACTCAGTTTTATATCACTTTGGTATTTCAAGCAACGCGACATCCTAATTGAATCCACAACCACACGCCTTAATTTGCATTAAAAAAAATGACGATTTTTGCAACTCAACAAGCCCCTCTCTCATATCCCTTCGCAGCCTAAACCTCACGGTAACCCAATCCGGCGCCACCACCGCACGCATTTCCTCAACTCTTCCTCCTCCGCCTCATAATCCAATAACGTCAGCAGCGCTCGGACACAAAGTGGCCATTTCGGGGGTCGCGCACGACAAAGACTATCCGTACACTCTCTCCCCTATATACTCGCACACAGAGAGACGCCTCATGTCTGCATCGACGCGCCGCGATATATTGATCGCGAGTAGTAGCGCGTACACCACCGCGCCGCCCTTCATTACGGCTTTTTTTTCTCCATCAGGGCAGCTTTTTCTGGGACGACGGCGCGGTGGGTGTACGCCGGGGCCCGGGTAAAGTGAATTTCATTAATCTTTCACGGGCGACGCGGAGCTGCGTGGGGTGTATGTATCGCGCGCGTATATGTGTGCGTGGATGATGCGAGGAGAGGAAGGTTTTAGGAGTATAATGCGAAAGCTTGTTTAGGGATTTTTCGAGTCGGGAGCTCGAGTGGGTGCCGGAAATGTTAGTTTAATGCGATTCTTGGATATTTCTTTTTCTGGGTGTAAGTGTAGGGTATTTATGTACGGTGTAGCGAGCGAAAGTGTGCGTCTACATTTGGGAATATATTAGGGAATCAATGCACTATTGAATTTTCAAGTTAGGGCGTCTAATTATATTTCAGTTAAATTCGTTTAGCCGCGGGGGAACTTTAGTTTAACTTATAAGTTTGCGCCAAGTTTGTTACAAGCACTTTAACATGTACATGCGCGAGAGCGCACTATATTATACGAACGCAAACTGTGCCAATTCGCCGCTTTAATGAGTGAATAATATTATTAATTTAGCCGTCACAGGCGCGCGTTATTGCAGGCTATAATAGGCTTTTGACATTGATTTTGCCCATCTTTTGTGAAATATTATAATAGACTAATGTGTGAGCGTAAGTGGATGGAAATTAATGTTGTTAAGGTAATGTGATAGGTATAATAGACCTTTTTTTTGAACGAATTCCTATGTTTCCCTCACATTATCCGTAATAAAATATACCAAACAACGTATTATTATTTGGATCCATAAGACCGCGTCGTCTTTATACAAACTGGACCAATCAGGTCAGCTCAGCTCGAAATAAAATAAACTCCAATAAAACTTCGCAGACTCATTTATATACTTTTCCGAACTTCCAATCAACCACACCGCCCCCGCAACTCAAACTTTTTCCGCTCCAATTTTCTTTCCTCCTCGCAAAACCCGCACCTCCATCTTCTACCTCCAAAATCTCTCCCGAAATTCGGAAAATCTTCCGCCTTCCTCACTCTCTCCCCTTATCCCCCATAAATTGCGCATCCGCGCGCGATACTTCGTTGCTATCTCTCTCCCTCGCTCACTGTCCACTCGGCCGGCTGCAAATACACGTCGCGCTATCGATGCTTCACGGTTGATTGCTGCCGGCGGCCTCCACCCCGAACTTGGACCCGCGGTCAGCACTATTGACGCGCGCGCGCTTGGCGCTTAATAGGCATAGTTCGTCGGAGGGAATCTCGCCGGCCGCCCTTTCGTTTGATACGCTTTCCGCGAATAGTTTCGAAATTGCATAATTCGCGAGGTGGTAGTGCAGGAGCGAGAAGGAGGTGGAGGATGATGGAAACGCGGCGGCTTGTTGTCCGTATACAGTGCGGTGATGGTGTGTGTCAATCGTTATACGCGAGGCAGGGGGTGTATTTGGGGAATGGTTTTGTAAATTTGGTTACGAGGTGGGCAGGTGATGATGGGGATGGATGGATTGGATTGATTTTCAAATGTGTGTAGTGATTATATACGCCACGATGTGTGTTTAAATTAAAAAGAAGGAAAGAAAAGCGTTTTTTTTGGAGCGACGGTCGAACGCTGGGTTTATGTATGGGAAATAAAAGGATAACAATTTTATTTTAACTCATAAAACGAAATACGCGATTGAAATGTCAATAGTCGAATAATAATCAAGTATATAAAACACGTCAATGGGGCCGCGGAGCTATCGAATTGTTTTTTTTTCCTTCTTCGACAATCATAAAGCATTTATACAATCATTGTTCCGATACTTCATATAATGCCCAATAAAAGCATTCTTATAACTGCAATAATATATAAATATACCCCGAACGGCCTCATAAAACCATCATCGACGGGCTTTTTATTCAAATACGGGCCAACAACAACAATGGCTGCTCACTGTAATCAATGCATTTGTCCCGGAGCACCGAGCGGCAAATATAATCCAGTGTCATCGCAATCACTTTCACTCGCTCGCAGCCGGTCGAGCGCATTTTTCGAGAACGCATCACGCCTATACAACACACGCAGCGACCTACCGTAAGCTTTTTTGCATTTTAATCCCACGCGCGCTTTCGACACTCGCTGTGCGACCGCGCGCGGGCAACAAATCATACATCAGCCGGCAGCACACGTCGCGCGACATTCGAACAAACCTTTCTCTCTTAACAGAAAAATCATTTTCACACGTGCATATATACATACGTACGGCGCAAACCGGCCACAAATCATGCGTTACCCAATCGCGCGCCGCGTCATAACTTTATACGACGACACATTCGTGGGAACGGCTAATTTTGCGAAACCAGTGCTCGCGCGGAAAGTATCCGCTCTGCTTCCAGATCCGATAAAAAAAGATAAAAAAAACCCACGTAGGTAGGTATATATGTGTACGTAAGCGAGGCGAGATCCAGGCCCTCGTGCGCTCCGATTTTAATCTCGCAGCATCTGTGCAGCGCGAAGGGAGAGAGAGAGAGAGAAGTCGGGATCGTTTCCACAAATCAAGCCTGCACACACGCGTGACTCGCTTTGGTTTATCTAACGGCCCGAGGAGAGGGAGAGGGAGAGAGAGAGGAGATGATGCGCACGATCGAAGGGGGTGGAACGAGGAAGCGAGATGGAGGATGATTAGAGAGGGGAGAGGAGGGGAATTATGAAGTGTTTAATGCAGTTTGCCGGTGCATTTTTATGATCGTTGTTGCGCGGTGTTAGGTATATAGTGTATAGTGGGATCATCGATCTCGTTGCAAAGGGAAAACGGATGATTCTAATAGCGGCTGCGGAGCTATAGTTGGATTTATCGAGTCGCTGCTTTTGGCTATCGAAATTGAGATGCAGGATTACAGGGTGTGTATATATAGCGGGATGTGTATTATATATTAAAGTGTGTTCCGTAAATATTCCTCTTTGCATTTAAAAAGTTGGAGAAAAATATTATACGCTTTGCAATATTCATGAGAAACTCGGGCTCCGGTAAGAGAAAGAGAGTTTCCTCGAGATCATCTTTTAGGAATTCAAGCTTAAAGGACTAAATTTAAAATGGCAAGCTGAATATGCAAGCCGAGATATAGCGGGTAAATCTAAATTTGCCCGGAGATACCCGTTCTTCGCCTCGCGCACTGTATAAACTTTATACACAAAACGAAATGAGAAATTCCATAACGCTCCAAAATCGCTTAAAAGTCTAATTTACCTTCTATCGATATATATACATTTAATACCACTAGCTTCTCTCATTTCTCGTTACTTTTTCTTCTCTTTCAATGAGTGAGTGAGTAAGAGAGAGAGAGAGAGAGAGAGAGCAACCTAGGGAAAACTCGGGCTCAATCTACTCGAAAACAGCGCCATAAAAGATCAAACATCGCGTCGTTTCGAAACAATAAACGAAATCCATCCTCCCTCGCCCTTACGATTGCACAAGAGAGGGAGAGAGAGAGAGAGAGAGAGATAGAGAGAGGCAAGTACTATACTACCGCCCGTAAAGAGAAGAGGCCACGGGGCTCAAAGGCAAGGAGAAAAAATAACGGAGGAAACTAGCGTAAGATCAAACGAGCGAGTCGTCGAGAGATTCGACTACCTCCTCTACACACACACACACATACGCTTGCAAGACTGCGGCATTCCCCAGCGCTCGCGCGCACGCGGGAGCCGATCGATGCGCGACAAACGAGAGGAATACGGAATGCGGAGCAGCGGGGCTGCAGGATGATTATTCGGAGGGGGGCTCGCTGCTGCTGCTGCTGCTGCTTCCGGGGAGACGAGGGGAATTTTCTCCAGTGCAGAGAGAGAAAGAGAGAGAGAGAGAGAGAACTCGGGAGAGCGCAAAAAAGGCCGGAGCGCGGTCCGGATTATCGCGCTTTTTATTCCTCCGCTTTTAGCATTTTAGATGTAATTAATGATAGTCGGCCGGCTCATTGCTAATGCCGCGCTTACGTGAGCGCACGCGTATATGTAGGCGTCTCTGTGTGTGTGGATGTGGGTGTTTCAACGATGTCGGAAATTTTCATTACCGTTGTCGCGTGCGCGCAAGGGAGAAAGAGACTTTGCTAGCTTCGGACGAGTTGGTTTAATTTACTTTCGCGGCAGAGTTTTCTTCTCTAGTTGGAATAGTGGCATTATTTTGCTGAGTGAAATAGTGGTTTTTTCATTAGCTGGAGTTTCAGTTTTGCGTAGGGTAGTAAGAAGTTGTATTTGTTATTTCGGGTCCTATATATTACCATAAATTGTCATATAATATAGTTCTTTTTCTCGGGGAGAAATTAAGAGTATTTCAATAATAATATTTCGAGATATACACCAATTCGATAAAGGCACCTAAATTGGCTATTAATATTAATTTTTAATTATTAACTTTTATTCTTAATACAAGAACCCCAACATAATGTAAAATTTAATATAAAAATTCGTAACTGGCATGAACATCGTTTCAATACTTTATTGGCTAATAAATAAATATCACCATATTTCGCTGCAGTTTCCATCAACTTTAAGTCAAAAGAAAATTCCATCATCAGCTAATTTTCCTCCTCTAGAATAACCTAATAAAAAACCATTATAGAGAGAGCAAAAAAAAAGAAAGTCAAAACATTAGCGCACACTCTCTCGCTCGCTATATAGCTGGGCTCGCTAATCCATTAACGAAGCCAACGTCTCAGTCGAGGCCAAACAATTGAATCACATCAGCGGGCGATCGAATGCACGAACCGTGTTTTTCAAAGAAGAGAAAATCGATTCTCTCTTTCTCTCTCGCACAGCCAGCAGCAGCAGCAGCACCAGGTCAAGCGACGAGGCGTTGAAAAACAAAAGGAAACGAGCGAGCACGACCTACCCTTATACATCGCTTTGATGCTGCGGAATACAACGGGGAAGAGAGAGAGAGAGAGAGAGAGAGAGGAGGGCAAAAGGGCGCGAAAAAGGCTTTTAATTGATTCGCGCGAGGAGAGAGCTTTGTCGATGCGCCGAGGGAAATTGGGAGTTTTAGGGGCAAGGTGAGGGCGCGTCGGGGAGGAGAGATTGTCGAGCTTATAAAGGGAAATTTAGAGCGAGAATTAAGTTTCGTTTTGTATATATTCCGGAATATGGGAGTTATTAAATTGAAATAGAAAAGTGGGTCAAATTATTGCAGAGTTTGAAGGGGGAGAAAGTAATTAAACTTTTGCATTGCCGAGTCTATTTTCTAAAAATAAACAGAGTAAAATCGCTCTCTCACTAATGCAAATGAGTGTAAAAAATTCACTAATTCGGTAGATTGAGTTCCAGGAGCGGGTATGAGTGGAAATTTCATTTAGCCTACTTGCTGAAAAAAAATTATATTCGTAATAGAATTTATAAATTTCTCACATACTTGTTATATTTACCGAGACTACAAAATTTAAAATTAATGCAATATTATTAACATTAGAGAATCTTTTATTTTCCAAAAACTCATTACCAACCCTTACCACAATACACCGTTAATTCATCCCTACGACACAGCGTACAGTCCCCCACTTCTTTCCTCATTTTCGCCGACCACCAGAATTTTCAATAACCCTCGGAAATTAGCATAAACTCCACCCCTCCAACTCTCTCTCAAAAGATTAAGAAAACTCGCAAACGCTCGGGCGCAGGGAACCGAAAAAAGCGCTGAAAAACAAGAAGCAGTCGTCGTCCGTTTTCCCCCTTACGACGACGACGAAGGGAGCGCTCGAGAGTAAGCTTCAAGAGGCAAAAGGGTGTGCGCTTGCGCCTCTCCTTATGAAAGGGCGCGGCGCGGCGCGGCCTAATTTATTAATGGAGTTTTGATTCGCTCGCCCTCCCACCCTCCGCGTCTTCAATTAACACGCTTTTGTTCGCCGCCTTCGGGTGTATACGGGAGGGGGAGGGAAAAAAGCGAGAGCTTTTCTCGTCGCTTTGCGATCATTAAAATCCGCGCGCGGCACCGAGGAGGTTGTTTTACGCTTTCTCTCTTTTTTTGTTGAGCGCGAGTGTGAGCGTTTCTTTGAGGAAGGAGTAGCAGCAGCGAGGGCGGAGAGGTCGGTTCTTGGATGCGAGCTAACGAAGGGTAAGGGGGCACAGGGGGTCGTGTAATCGCGGGGTTTTCGAGTGCCGTGGAAGGTTTGGCGGCTGGTTTATTTGGGAGAGGGGTCCAATGAGCTATATGTAAAAAATATAATTAAATTTAATGCATTTTTAATGTATATAAGTACATTCAATTTAATGTACTTGTAACAAAATGATGTATCAATGTGCAAACACATGCATGTTTGTGCATTAAATTTAATGTACTTTGCATTTCACATTAAATTTAAGTTTTTTTTAATGTACATGTTTGAAATTTTGCTTCCGTTAAATGTAGATTAATTTTAATGTAATTTTTTTTTATAGTGTAGGGTTGTGGATTTTGTTGTTAAAGAATTTTTTCTTTAAATCATTATTTTTATGCGCTTATTCGAATTCAAAGCTGAAACTTTAAAATGTGTGTATGAAGTAAAAATACAGTCCACAGAATCTAAACTAATTTTTTCGATAAAGTAACCTGAATACGTTAATTATGACACGAATATACGAATTTTATTGACATAATGGTTAAATTATAAATTTTAACAAAATTCTGCAAATCAGCATGAAACCCATTACAAGCGACGGCCTCGTGCCGCGAATCGCATTAAAATCCGAAAAACTTGTTCGGTCTACCATCGGCGCGAATCCTCCAATCAATCTTCATCAGCTCAACGTCCCGACTTCAGCCATTCGCAACCCAAAAAAGCCTCTCCTCTCCTCGCGTCCTATCCGACACGTACCTCTACAACCCCTTCGCTCTCTCTCTCTCTCTCCTATAAACTTTCACCCTTACACCCACCCCTCGATTTTCGTAATTCGTAATATCCTCGCGTGCCGCGCTCGTTTCGTGCGCCGGATGCAGAGCGCGCTCTTTTTCGGCTTCTCGTGCCTGCGGCGCTCAATTTTCACGCAGCACTGCATGCGTCGCTGCCGCTGTCGCCGCCATTTTTTCGTGCGAGTTGGCTGGCTCTCGCGTGGTCGCTTAATTAGGTTAATTTTTTCATTAAAAGTTCGAGGGCGCTAGTGCGCTGCATCGGCCCCGGCTCTCTCCGGGGAGAAATAGAGGCGAGCTATTGGATTTTTTCTTTAATTAAGGCTCTTTTTTGAAATATTGGATTTCTTTCGCTGGTGTGTGGAGTGTGCGGGCGATTTTTTTTTCAAGGAAGGGGGTGAGGGCTGTGTTTTAATACCGGATTGTGTTGTTGGAGAACTGGGTTATTAAAAGTGGAAGTAATCGTGGGAATTTCGCAGGCTCTTTTCGTACACGAGTTCGCGATCAATAATACATAAACTTTGTTCGTATAATTGCGCGGCGAACGGAAAGTTGATCAAAGCTGTCGAGCCCGATGTAAAAGTAGTTAACTTTTTACTGGTAATCTTGATCTTTTAAGGTTGATTGTTTTGCATTGAGCCAGTTAAAAATCTATAGCCATTAGAGTACATTTCAATATATCTCTTTGTTCATGTATTAATTAAAAGTTTTCTGTTTCAATACTATAAAATACGTGCAGTTGTACATCTGAAGTTGAAAAAGTAAAGTATAACGTTGAAATAACTTTAAGCTTTATCGACCTACCCTTACACTTTTTCCTATAATCTATTGATTTTAATAACGCCACACCTATTTACTCTTCTCTCCCTATTCAATATTCACCTTCCACCCTCTAAAAACACTTCCACCCGAGCATTCCATCGCGTATCATCATATTCTGCCACATCGTCGTTGAAAAATCGAGTTAAAAAAAAACCTCTGTGTGTCCACCTCGGCGAAAACCGGCCCTGGGGGGATAACATCGTCGCGCGCTATACTCTCGGACCTCTTGGTCACCCCCGAATATATATATGTATCCTCTCGTCCGTGAAATAAAGCGAAAAAGCGCGCGCGCCCGCGAGCTATTTCTCGAGACACCCCCTCGGGCGAGTCTAATTCCGAATCAATTTCTGCCCGATGAATATTACAGCGTGTCTCGGCGAAATAAATAAGGGAAGAGGGCCGCCGCACGAGAGGGTCTTAACCCTCGTCGTCGTCGTCGTCGGCGTCTTTGCTTCTGTATGGTGCTGGTTTCTCACTGTGGTGCATTACCCCTTTGCAGGGGAGCAGGGAGGAAAAATCTCGCTGGTTTTTCCGGTCGGAGGAGGGTGAAGGATTTATGCTCGAGGTTCGCTGCGCCCGGGCCGGTCGGGGAAATTGCTCGTTAATTAATTAGCGGAGGGTTGGCGGAGAGAGGGAGAGAGAGAGAGAGTCTGTTTTGGAAGTTCTGGTGGTATTGCGGGGATTGAGTGGATATTCGATGTCGAGAGTTATTCCGATTTTATTTGGGGATTTATATATGTATGGACTGTAGTGGTGGTGCGCTGGTGCTGGAGGTTTTTAATTTAGCTGGTAAAAGCTTAGAAATGGATTTTAGCGGAATTTCCGGTATAATCTTGGCTTTGTTAACTTCGAAATGGAATAGTATTTTTATACATGTCGAAGCGAGTGGAATATTATTTAGGGAAATTTAGCGATTAAAGAATAACTGAAAAGTTCACTTTACTATATACATGAAATAAAACATCATCTTTGCGGCTTCATCAACGGATTTCCCAACTATACAATCAAGATACCAATGAACCCTATAAATTAAATTCACAACTTCCTCAAAGATACGAGCGACCCCACTTCAATCTTCGAGAACCCCCTCGCAACCGCTGTTATTACATTAAACTCCGACGGAAAACAAACGCAAAAAGGCAGCAGCACTCCTCGCCATTAGAAAATTCATTACCCTAATATAAAATAGATCGACGGCGCCATTCAGAGCTCGCGAGGGGCATACCAAAGCTAATCACTGGATCGCGCTGCGCTTTTCTCTCTCTCTCTCTCTCTCCATCGGCCGATGTATATATACTAGCCGCTGCTGCTGCTGCCACTTGACCTCTCCCTTCCACGTGCATACACACACACATACACACACTCATCATATATCCACGGGCAGCAGCAGCTCATTTTCAAAGAAAGAGAGGCGGCGCTGCAGCGCGGCTTGAATTCAAAAGCCGGCTGGCTTTATGCGCGCACGCGTTTCTTCCCTTTAGCCTTTTCACTTCCCTTTCTCTCTCTCTCTCTCGTCAAAGAAATAAAGGTTCGGTACTTCTAGCTCGCCCTACCCGGAATATCGAATGTTTTATACCTCTCTCGGCTCCGCGTTCATTTTTTTTCTGATCTCGAGTGTACGCGAGCGCTCTCTTTCTTTTCGGGCGCATGATTCTCATTAGCGATTGGCCGAGGGTCACTCTGCTGCTGCAGGCGCGCTCTTTTCAGTCCTGGCGCTGGTGTGGAGTCTCGGGGATTTCGCGGACGATTGGACGTAAGGGGGAGGGCACGGGGAGGAAATTCCTTTTCGATCGGGTGAGTCGAGGAAGTTTAATGGGAGAAAAAATAGAGCGTGTATGGGAGGAATTTTAAAGGGAAATTCCTGATTAGATTATCGCTGGAGGAGAGAGGAAGTAGGAGACGGGGGGAGGATAGAAGGGTAGTGGAGCGTGAGTGTTTTTGATACAGAGCGAAAGAGTTTTAGGATGAGGAGGGAACGACGCGCTCGGATAGCGAGAGAATGATAACGAAAATTCGTTCCAGTGATTTCGAGGAATTCGGTCGAAAAAAGAAACGGTCAGGTTAGTGTATTGTATTATCTTTAATAGCATTTCTCGATATGTATAGGGCTTCTTTAAAGTACTGGCAGTTTACATTTTAAACGAAAAGTAATTATACTTATTTAGTTTGGATAATATTTATAGTATAAAGGTGGCGTTAGTATAAGAAAGAAAGTATATTAGTCGATTCCAAAATTAAGAATACAATTCCGACCATTTCACGTAAAATAATACATATATTTCTATATTTAAAAAAAGAACCTCCGCATAAAAATTCATCCGCGATAAGGAACAATCGCGAACCTTAGCACGGACCGCGGTAGCTTCCGTCAAAACGATGTTATACACATACCCCCGGAAACGCAATCTGACGCCGGAGAAGGGCGCGGACGAAAGGGTCGCTTAAAAGAAAAAAAAGAAAACGCGTCGGATCGTTACTATTTCGGGGAGGCTGAGGCGTCCATGCAAATGAGGGCTGGCCGTGACACGTGGCTATCCGCTTTCACCTCCTCGCGGAGGAATTTGCATTTTTACGCGCGGGCCGCTCTTGATTAGGATGGATATCTCGTTATTCGCGGTTACCGCGCCGACTTTCTCCGGCTTTTATTTTCTTTGTTCTCGAGCGTGGAAGGTTCTTTCTTTTTTTGTGGCTGAGGGAGATAAGGTGGCATAATTCGGTTGAGTTGTCGCGGAGGCGCAGATGATATTTTACGCGGATGGTTTTTGCGCGAGCAGGAGGAGGAGAAGTGGAAAGGCTGATTGGATTCGTTATGGTTGCGGTTTGTAATGATAAGGTACAATGAGGTTTGTTGCGGGGAGAAAAAACGCGGATGATGTCTGCGGCGGCGGTGACGGCGGCTGTCATTTCACTTTCGGTTGACGAAATCGGCGGTTCTGGTAAAAAGTATCGAAAGTGTTCTGGTAGTACAGGTATATAAGGGTTATAAAGAAAAGGAACCGCAATCGGATTACTCGCTTATCAATTCTTTAGTTCTTTTCTTTTTGTATCAAAGTGAAAAGAAACTTCATTTTGGAGCACGCACTCTGTCAAAGTATACTTTCTTTCTTTCAATAAAAGACTTTATGGACCGGTCGCCTATAAGGAAAGTGAAACCATAATTAATCCGTCGTAAAAACTGGTCTCCCCAGCCTGTCCCTCTCCCTCTCTCCTAATCCCCGAAAACTTATACGGTCCAGTTTTTCATTTTATCTTTCTCTGTCTCTCTCGCTCCACCCTACCTCTTCTCCGGAGAAAAAGCGAGCTCGGATAAAAAGGCCGGTTTAATCTAGTAATGCGACGTCGTCTCCCGGCGAGGGAACTTCGAAATTGCACAGGACGACGGAGAGGTAAAAATAAACAAAATAATAAAGAACCCTCGGCGCTGCTGCTGACTTTGCGGGCCGCTCGCCCGAGAAGTTTGGAATTCCACCCTTTCCGCGCTGTCTCTTTTATTCGCCCCGGCGAATGAACTCACGGGGAGAGCCGGCCAGTGTATTAAGTCGCAGTATTTTGCTTTATCGACCTCTCGCGACTGCTTAATATCGTCCGATAAAATTCTGTTGTCAATATGTGCGCGCGTTTCTTCTCTCCTTTTTTTAGAGGAAGAGTGTGCAATATAAGGGGGCGTAATTTGTCAGGGACATGTTATTGCTCGATAATATGTGAGTTTAATTTTGCCATCGCGGATGGGGTTTAATATCGTGGAGGTGTACATATGTATAAAAAGTCGAAGAGAGTATGGAAAATGTGTAATAAGTCCTGTAAACATGGATGGCGCGCGGGGTTCTTTTGTTTTGCAAGGATTTTATCGGCGCGGTATAGGTATATTGAAAAGGGGCTATATATGATGTTCAATTTTTACATATTGCCAGTGACGGATTTTATACGTGCCTAGGTCCGCGATAAAAGTTCAATTTTTTAAATATATTGCGCAAAGTTCATATATAGGATAAAGAATTGCATTTTGAAAAGAACATTGTCGTATTTTCTCATCCAAAGAGCAACAACATGACCTATTTCGTTCCTCGTTCCCAAAACCCTCACTCCTCAATTTCTCCTCCCAAAATAAAGACTCTCAAAAACCCAACTACCGCAGCAACCTTCGCCAGCCACTGCGGCAGCACATTAACAACTGCGCGGCCGCAGTGTGCATTTGTGTATATAAAGTCGCGAATTTCCCGAGCGGTAAGAAATCACTCGGCGCGCACCACACTGCAGCAGCAGCAGCGTCGTCTTCGTGTCCCGGGAGGTTTCCGCCGCGGCGAGCGAAACAACGGCCACCGCTAGCCTGCCACCTCCTTATCTACGAAGACGTTCTCTACCTCCCCCCACGAGATTCGATAGGACACCCCTTTTCCGCTTTTTTTTTCTCTCTTTCTCTCTCCCGTAGCCCTCGTTATTTATCGCGACTGCGCACGAGAGCGAATATTATTATCGCGATTCCGCTTTTTTACCCACGGCGTGTACCTACGCGCTGCTGCGCTATCTTCCCGCGTGAAATTGGCTGAGGGCTGTGTGTGTATATAGTGCGGGAGTCCCGCGAGTCCGGTTGACCCAGTTTCTGGCGAACTTCAAAATCTCGAATCTTCTCCACCGACCTCTACACACACACACACACACATGTATATATATATACCTACGAGGATATACCACTGGCTTCTTCTTTCTCGCTCCTTCTTTTACGTACTTTTCCAATTTCCCGTGCGTGCGCGCGGCAAATATTTTCCGCGCGTAAAGTTTTGAGCGCAAATTGCGGGGGATGGAGGGAAAGAAGAAGTTATATTTTCGAACGCGGCGACGCGCGCGCGGATGCCGGCATTTGCATTTTCATTTTCATACATATAAGCCCCGTGGACACTCCATTTCCGCGCGAGAGAGAGGCCAGAGGATAAGGCGCGTGTTCGAGAAAGTGTTACGCGCGCGGGAGCTTGTTATCATATTGTTTTCGAATTTTCCCGCTAAGCTAGCGGCGCATGCTTTTCTCTCTTGGCTCTTTTCGCGTAGCCCGGAATGTAATTTTTCTTTTTGGTGGGAAATATGGCTATGCTTTACGGGCTGCAAGTTCTTATTACGTTACAGCGTGGAAGAGAGGTTTACGGGGCTGGTTAAGCTATGGGATTAAAATGTGCTAAGTGAGCTTATTCAATGTTTAAAAAGTAGCTTAATTATTCGTTTTATTTATCTGAAATCGAAATATTACGAATGATTTTGACCTATATACTTTTGATTAAATAAATCGAGCATGTATTTATCTATTTATATTAGGAAAGCGCATTATGATAATACACACTGAGAGAAGAATTTATTTATATTTAATAAGAAAATATATTAAAAATGTACAGAGAAATATATTAAGGGGGCTAGACACCTTTTTTCTCTGAAATAAGAAGTCACATTTTAATACATAAATGTAAACTAATTATTTCATACTTTTTACATATAAAAGTGGGTATATTTACCTTACCTTAAAACTTTCTCCGATGGGCCTTTTATATGGTCCAGAACCACAGTCATCGATGAAACAAGTTTTTTCACTAACCGTAAGCTTTGAAATTTTCCTGTGGATAGATTGACTCCAGATTTGAACTAAATTACTCCTGAATAGTATAATTCTCATATGAGTGTAGGGATTTAGGATTAAATGTCGGAAAAAATTTTTCAGAAAAATTATGAAAAAATATAAAAAATTTAAAAAAATTAAAAAAAAAGCTCTTGAAAAACAGCACAATTTTTTTTTTCTCATTAGATCAAAAATCCCTACACTCATATGAGAATTATACTATTCAGGAGTAATTTAGTTCAAATCTGGAGTCAATCTATCCACAGGAAAATTTCAAAGCTTACGGTTAGTGAAAAAACTTGTTTCATCGATGACTATGGTTCTGGACCATATAAAAGACCCATCAGAGAAAGTTTTAAGGTAAGGTAAATATACCCACTTTTATATGTAAAAAGTATGAAATAATTAGTTTACATTTATGTATTAAAATGTGACTTCTTATTTCAGAGAAAAAATGTGTCTAGCCCCCTTAACTATCAATATCGCATATTAACTATTAATATGCGCATCTTTATAGTAAGACTTTGGATATTTCCGTCAAATTATTTCCTTATTTCGCCAAAATCAGCTATTTTAATATTAACACACTGAGAGAAATGTTGTAGTAAAATTTATTATAAACATAAGAAAAATTACTATATTTTGTAGGAACGGAGGGACAAATCGAAATTATAACAATTTTTGCTATGCAACATAGTAATTTTTATGAATGACCTTAAATTTCAAAAAATTAAATTTTTTCTCGTTCTTCCTGTTTTCAGAACTATTTTCAGACTCTAATCATACAATATTTAATGTGAAAATAAATTAAAATGAGAAATAAAAATATTTTTTTACGAGCGTTGGGATCGAACCTGCAACCTTCACCGCGGCAATCGGACGCGCTAACCACTTACCCAAATAGGATTCTTGAGTGTAAAATTTTGGAACTTGTACATGCCAAACCATCGATTTCAAGAAAATTTCAGATAATATTAAATAATGACAATAAATAACTTTGATAACACAAAGAAACTTATCATTAATGTGCATAATATAAAAATAAAATAATTGAAGTAAGGTTTTGAATGTTTTGTAAACTTAAAAGCAAGACAAAGTGAAATTCCCGTAGAAACATAACCTCAATCAGACACGTGGGCGCCTTGATCTGCGCAGAAAGTACTAATGTTGTAGCAATTTTTACTATGTTGGATAGCAAACTTTCTTATGGTCTGTAGCAATTTTTGAATGTGGCACTTTTTACTATGTTTATAGTAATTTTTAATACGCTACAAAATAAAATTTATACACTACAAAATAAAATTTAAACGCTACAAAATAAAATTTATATTCTATTCTAATAAAAATGAAAAGCATATATTTTAAATTTTATTATATCACAGTTTTTGCTATGTGTATAGCAATTTTTCTTTTATTTCGTAATACTTTCTAATCAACAACTGTCATAAAAATTACAAGAAATTTTGTAATTATTCATACAATTATAATAAAAATGCAGCATAAAGTGTATTTGTCTCACCCTTCCTATACTTTATAGTAATTTTTATTACAGTTATAATAAAATTTACTACAACATTTTTCTCAGTGCAGTTAACATATATATTAAATATAAATAAATCCTTCTCTCAGCGCATAAATTCGAATCGTATGATAATTTTAAATTAACATCAGCGAAAATAAAATTGAAGCAGATCGACGGATGTTTTACAAACTCCGATGCGCCTCATTGGACGTTAGTATTTATATAGCGAAGTCACGTTGATCCCGTTAACGAAAAATTAACGAACACATATCTCTCCTCGGCCAATCCACCGCGGCTATCTCATAAACCTCTGCCACTCGTGCTGCAAAAAATCCTCACCTCGTCCTCCCAACTTTATTTACCTCTTCCAGCCAATTAAATTAATTAACTTTGATGAAAGTACAGCCCTAATAAATACGCCCTTGACCGATACACATTTCAGTCTCTCTCAAAAACCAGCTAACAGGCGCGCCTAATTTGTCGTCTCTTTCAGAGTTCCCGCAAAAATTAACGGCTCACGCGCTCCTTAAAACCCGTAAAATACAACCGTACACTGATGTTTTTTGCGCGCGCAGCGGATAGATCGCGCCGGGCCGATATAGATCGCCGCGCGGCGTTTTACGAGGTCCTTGCACCCCCGCGCGCGTATATATACGGTCGATTTACGCGCGCAAGGGAATATGCCTTCGCATGAGAAAAACAGTGAGATGAGGTGTATAGATTAGGATCTGCGCTCTGGCAGCAGCTTTCCACGCGTTTTTCACGAGGAAGATGTGATGGCATATCTCGGGTGGGTATATAGGTATCTGCGTATGTGTGAGAGAGCAGATGGGTTGGAGGAGAAGCTAATGTCTTTTCCGTTGAAGTTTAAGAGAGGGGCATGGGAAATTGGAGGGAGGCCGAGTGGTGTGGAATAATGCGATTTGGTGATTTTTGGGAAAAGAGGTAGCGTGGAAAGTTGGGTAGAGTTGGAAGGTGTCGGATGAACATTGACGTGACTTGTTATTTTTGTAAGTTATCTTTATACATTTATGAAATGGAAACTATTATATAATAACTATATCGTAAGTTTAAAACTTCCACTTTCGTATAATACTAGCTTTTTCAACATAAACACTGCAGTCCTAACCTCGTGGAATCAATTCTCAAATTATCCACATTAAAAACGTGTCCTTATCCAAAAACAGATCACCGCAAATATTAATCATCACAATTTTCACTTAAATCACTCAATGCAACATCAAACCCCGCGCTAACTCACCCTCTAATAACTCAATCCCTCCGCGACCCTCTAATCACCCTAAGTGCCTGATAAACAACAACCCGGCTTAACTTAATTACAGGCTCGAATTCAATCAGCCGCCTCTTATCCAATCGACTCCTTTACCGCCGATAAAAATCTCGCAGCCCGCACACACCCTGCACTCACGTACACACTGTCAATCACGTATAGCAATAACCGCACCCTGTTCGACGCATATTCCCTCCCCGTCACCTGCACTAACTCTGTCTAATTATGAATAGAGCCTGCTCTCTCTCTTCTTCCCCTATATACATCAGTCCATCCAGGGAGCAATAACCCAGCCGACGACGAAGACGGCGCTCCAAGGAGCCGGCCGTGACTCAACCTTCCCATTACGCGTGGATTCCGCGATAAACCTTATACTTTCTCTCCCCGGAACCTTATCTACGCGAGAGAGGGAAAATTGCACGTTGTTACGCACTTCCGGCGCGAGGGCGGCGCTGCTCCCTTCTCAAAAGCTCTCGAATTAACGACCGGCGCGCGAGCGTAGCAACCCTTCATTCCGCGATTAAGTGCGCGCCCGGCGGAATGGTCGCGCGATAAAAGGCGCTGGGAGCCTGCCGGTCCAATTAAAAGCTGCTACTACTACTGCTAGTAGTGCTGGCACGTGTATTTGTGACTCCGTTTTTTTCTTTTTCAATTGGTAATAAGGGATGCGTATAGGGGATTTATGCGGCGGTGGTGGTGACGGGATGTATTGAGAGGTTGCGAATTGATTTTAGAGTGATTTTGAATATATTGACGATGTAGCTGTACTGATTTGTTGAAGGAGTTTGTAGTAGTAGTTTGTTGTTATATGCAGTGAAGGGTCATTGGTTTGTGAGGGGTACAAGTATAGATGAACATTTCTTTGGATATGTCAAGTTATATTTAAGTTATGGTGAATGTCCTATCAGTGCGATCAATGAATAGTTGTTTTGCGTATATTATTAAATTTAGCCACGTGCCGTATGATGTAGAGCTGATCATGTATACTAATAATATTATATCCTTATGTAGCATATTTAAAAAACTAATCTTTTTCGTAGGTATAAAATATTGAAATTGAGCCAATACGCGATCAGGATTAACATCGTCACGATTACATAATAAAATGTAAAATCAACGTACACGTGAAACCGATAACCGAACCCAATCCCATTATCAACGAATTTACGTCCAATAGCCATAGTATATTAGAAGAACTGTCCTAAACAAACTCAATCCTGGCATAAAATACAATATATCGCCTAATATACATTGACCACGGCCCAACCATTCACTAGTCGCAATCTTAATGCGATCTAGATTGGAATCTGTAAATTAAGTTCTTTATTTTATTCGTCCCACTTGTGACCCGTTACAAACCCCCCTACCGATACCTCTAAATCACCGTGTGCTTACCATTCCACAACTGACCCACAGCCGATCATCAAAACATCCTTGTTACATTCTAAACAAGCTTTCCTATAATACACATACATATATATAAGAAGAAAAAAAAGAGGAACCCTTCTCTCGAGGCGAATTTACGAGCGTTCTACGCGCGATAAGACGCGAGTCCGATAAGCCTTGCGTGGGCGTCTCCCGAGAGCTTCCGCCTCGCTCTCTTCGATATCTCTCTCTTTCTCTCCCCGGATGTCGAGTAGAGGATGCACGGGACTTTTTTCGCCTCGATAAAGCTCACGCAGGCTCGCGCGCATCTGTTGTTCTCCCTTCCGTGCGCGCAGGAATTTCCGGCTCTGTCAGCCAATTAAACCGGCCGGGCCGCGCAGAGCGGCGTTAATTTTCGGAGGAGATGTGCGTCTGATATGCGCGAGCAAGCGAACGTTGCTTTTGACAGAGAGGAGTATAGAAAGGGGGCTCGGATGGTGTAACGAGTTCGGCGATGTGCCCGTGGCATTGTTATCAACTTTAATGGCCGCCGTGGTTTCGATCGCTCGGTGATGCTCGCTCTCGTGCACGCGGAGGGTCGAGTTGCAGATAGAGAGGGAGAGAGGTAGAGAGAGGGAGGATATGGAGGGTCGATATGGCGTTGGGTTTTTGGAGTTTTTGTAGTTTGGGAAGGGTTGTGTTTTATAGGTAGTTTCATGTGCTGTTGATGTCAAAGGAGGTTTTGTCGTTGAATTATATTGAAATAGTATTAGTGAGTCCTTCTTGGTATTTAGAAAGAATGATGAAATATTCTTTGTGTGGTTCTTTATTACATTAACGTTGTCTCAGTTAAATGCAGATAGATATCGTAAAATGTATACTATTTTTGTTAATTTTATGAAAAAAAAAAATTTATTCTCGCCTGTGTTATATATAATCTATTAAAATTGTATTTTAAATATCAGTACCAGATTAATAACATAACATACACTGACATAACATAACATAACATTACACTGATTATCAGCCATAAATTGAGTATTCTTTTCTGCAAGAACAGTACTATTATTAGCACTTCTTCAGTAATCAAACATCTTTATGAAGATTGTAATTTAATTAATTAACTTTGTAAGTAAACACGACACAATAATCTAATATTGAAAAGAAATCATATATGGTACGAACTGTACCTAACTGATATAATTTTGTAATTCTAAAAACAGTATGTAGAAAAATGATATTTTCACTTTTGTTATTCAAATTTTCATTTAAAGCAAAATCTCAGGCTCACAAAAATAACGTCATTGTAAATGTTAAAACCCCACTTACCGTAAACACACTCGACAAAATTCCGGCACTTTGGAAACAATAAACGTCTCGTAGATTACGCCGAAAGATGCCGGCCGCGATTGCCTAATAGACAACGTCGGATAAAAAGTAAAGATAACTCGGCAAGAACAACAACAACGCTAAACAAAAGCGGCGGAGGAGGAGGAGGAAAAAAAATTAGGCGCAATAAAAAACAGCCGGAGTAATAGACTCGAAAGCGCGCGTCGGCGAGCCAAAACAAAAGGGGGCGGCGAGTATAACGCCGGGGAGGGAGAGAGAGACACTTAATTGCGCCGCGCGCGAGAGAGAGCTGAGTTATATAATCTGCCGTAAAATCTGAATAAGAGCGGCCAATTTCTCAAGTTTATCTGCGCGTGCTCCGCTCGCGCGACCCTCTTATATATACACTGTATTTATCTATATATATATATATAGACCGGAGCACGCACCCCTACGCAAGGGCAAGACAATGGCGGAGGGACATACACACAGTGGCGTATGCGTACGTGACGCGCCGTCGCGATTTTTCTCGGTCGCCCTAAGGATGCCCCGCGTGCAGTATATGTCTAAGCGGGCGAGGAATTTTTCGTGGGCGGATGTGGATAGGAGGGAGGAGATATATGTTGCGGATTTTCTTTTCTTGTGGAAAAAGTGGATTTGGTGGGTAATGGAGTTAATTACGGGTGAATGGAGATGATTGGAAATTTGGATGAACGTGGTGGGGATAATTAATGCGGGTTTTGTAATTTGCAAGCAAGGCTGTGGAATAATTTAGGAGAAAATCGATAAAATGTAACTATAAATTTTACTGATTATATAGTCATGTTTTGATTATTAATATAAGTTTTATTATAGATGATTCTGGAATACCCACACGAGAAATAATATTTTGCTATCAGTAGTATCCGGAGATTCGAAAATTCTTGAAAATCAAGAATTGAAAGAAGAAAAAAAAAAGTTGATCTATATTGGAAATGTGATCCGGAATCAGTTATTTTAAGAATATTGAAATTTACATCGTGTTTCCGAGGATCTTTTTTCACCAAGACATAAAATATTCAGTTCCATATTCCCGCGGTTACATTCCAGCTCTCCGTCTGATGGATCGTAATCCAATTTTCACTGATTCCCAGCTTCTAGCCGAGATAAAAAAATTTTTTTCGAATTTCTAACAAAGCTCCCACCTCGCTCACTGAAATTCCAACTTTTATGCGGGCATTGTCTTCAATAACAATCTTTATTATTCTCCTCGTCCGCGAAACCCGACACTCGCCTGCAGCTCTCATTAAAAAAAAAGAACTTTGATTTGCATCGCTACTACTATACGCGCGTGCGCGCGCAAAATCATCGTCATCATCATCAACCTTGTATTCCACCGTCTCCGAGAAAATCTCCCTGGCAAAGTGTTCCCTCCGAGAAAAAAGACCGCGTGTTCCGGGTAGACGCCGCGAAAACTGATATCCTCGCCGAAAATTTCGAGTCCATCTCACTCTTTCTTTCTTTCTCTCTCTCTGGGCCCGATCGACTTCTCGAGATTACCTCGCTCTTCGCTCACGCGTCTCCACTTTATTTCCCGAAAAGAGGAAGAAACGCTACGCGCGCGCACGCTTATTTACCTACGCGTCGCAATATCCCGAGAAGAGAGAGAGAGAGAGAGAGAGAGAGAGAGAGAGAGAGAGAGAAGGTTGCTTTGCGCGCGAGCTCCGTCGTCTCGATTTTCCGGCGAGATATCGAGTTCCTAAGCGAGATCTCGGACTGTAACCGGATACCCGGCGTGAGCGCGCGTAGGGCACAGCCGACGTTCGCCGCGCGGCCAGAATCTCTTCGTTGTCCGTTGTTGAACGTACTCGACGCGCAGGAGGATAAGAGCTGCGAGGAGGCGGAGGAGGAGGATAGAGAGATATATATCTGTCTCTGTTTCAAGGGTATATAGGGCGTTCCGCATTGTCCTGCTGCTGCTGCTGGAGGATGATGGAGAATCAATGGAATTAATTTTCAGAAATGGGGGGATAGGAGGTATTGGACTATCAGGAGCGTTTAACATTCAATGTGAAATTCTTGTATAGAGTTTTCAGAAGGGAGGAGAATTTTAATTGACTGAATAAGGAAGTAGAATTTCCAAGTAAGAAGGTATTATGAAATTTTTATGTGACGCTGTTTTATAATAATTGAATGAAATTTAACACATAAATAATGTAACAGTTATGTTCTTTATACAAAT
The DNA here is from genome assembly GCA_036365515.1 of Torymus aiolomorphi. NCBI lineage: Eukaryota > Metazoa > Arthropoda > Insecta > Hymenoptera > Torymidae > Torymus > Torymus aiolomorphi. The sequence goes on along the minus strand of CM070874.1, from coordinate 70,546,671 downwards.
TAAGGAAATTTTATGGAAGTACATAATAAGAATGTAATATCTCAAACAATATAAAGACGTGTAATACTATTATTGTATAATTTTAATTCTGTATTATCAAAAAATTTATAAACTTAATAACATGAAATTATACATTTTCTACCGTTTCATTTAAATCGGATTACATTAAACCAATTTTCCTAAAATCAAATTACTAGGTACCTTGTTTCCACTCGTTTATATAAAGACAGTCGGACAAAGAACCTAGAAAATTTATCGAGCAATCACAAGTTATAATCCTTTCGCACCGCGTGCATCGTGCTTCCACTAAGTCTTACAGCAGACTTGGAACAGTCCGTGAACTCGACAAAACAAGAAGCTCGTCGTCGCCGTCCCAAGAGCAACAAGAGAGAACCGGAAAACGGGCAGATCGCATAAAGGATCCGCGCACGCGCGCCGGGAGTTTGAAGTTAAAAATATAACAAAGGCTGCGGTGAGTGCCGCTACACACGTGTATATATACACATATATTCGTATGCACGCGAGCGCTGCGCGAGGAGACACCGCGAGGAGAGACACGAACAAAGGATAACATTTCACGGGGCGCATTTTACACACATATAATATATACGTATATACATATACACATACAGACACTGCTCTATACGTACGTATAATACGTAAACACCGAGAGATCGTTAAGCGTTTCGTGGCGCGAAAAAGGCCTATTTTAGGGCCTCCGGCGACTGTGGAAGAAGATGCTTACCTGAAACATAAAATCAGAAGGAATGCGTTAGACGGCGTCACGTATATATATAATATATATATAATATCGTTATAAGCTCGGGGGTAATGAAGTCGGATTTATAGCCAGGATATATTCGCGCTCGCGCCAGTCGGTGAAAGTCGATATCGGGGGATAGCTTTACCCCCTTCCGACGACGACGACGACTAATGACGGCGAGTAAGACGTGTGAAGGTTTCATTAATTTCGGCCTAGCGGTTCTTTTATTGTTGCGCGCGGCTGAATGGCTTAATTTTTAACGTATATAGCACGCGGCATATGGGATTCCCGAGGGAGAGTATCGGATGTTACAGAGTTGATAGAGGAGTAGTTAAAATAGCGGCAAGATGCGCGATAATAATTTTGCGGCTTGATTGTTGCTGTTAAAATCCAAGGTGCGGCGTATATGTATGTATGATTCAATTCGATGTGGTGATTCATGCCTGCGGGGCGCGAAAATTATGCCTTCCGGGTGTTTTATTATATCGCAGTTATTATGGAGAGTGGTTATGATATTTTAACTATTTTAATAAATTACGAAAGTTTAAGGTTTCGTGCCTATATTATACTGATTTAATTATCAATAAAAGAGCTTATTCGCCTTATACATTTTTGTATGCGTTCTCAAACGACTTTAGAGCTATAATGGAATTAACTTTTAAATCATAAATAATTCGAGCTTTTTCATTCAAACACTTTACACAAGAAAGTACCCCTTACGCAACAGTCTCCACTTAGTCCCGAAAAAAAAGCCTAAAATTAAGCCATTAATCCGGCAGCCCTACACCTTAATCACAAGTGTGCGGCGCTTGCGCGCTAAAACTAGAAGCCCTTGCTGACTCCCTCCGGCACAAAAAAGGCGTCAGAATTCCCTCCGTACATACATACACCCACCTCTAAAGGACCGGCGACTTGAGCAATACGCGCGGCGTATAAATCGCCGAAAAAGAAAAACAGAAGCGCGCAGCGCGAGATATTTTAAATATTCAAAGCGCCTAGCGAAAAAAAAGCAGGAGCTAGTTGTTGAAAAGGGCACGGGAGGCGTAAAATAAAGGGCTTTTGCACGAGAAGGCCTGGAGGGGCCGAGGGCAATGGAACGCAAGAAATACGAGCTTTTTGTGGTAATAATGCAGGAAGCGCTTTTGCCCTGAGTTCATGACCCGCACACGTAGAGAGCGAGAGAGAGTTCATCGAATTTTCTTCCTCCCACTCCGCGTCGTCGTCCCTGTACAACATGTACACGCTCTCTATGCCTACTGCCTTTTTTTGGCGGCGGGGAGGGCTGGCGTATAGTAGCAGTAGTAGCGGAGGCTTTGAAAGGCCCCGAAAGTTCTTGCGCAGTAGTAGCTAGCGCGCGCGCCTGGCGCTTTTTGTCGAGCTGACGCATTAATTCCGCGCGTGATTCATGAATGAAGTTGCGCGCGCCTGCGTGGCTAATAAGTGGAAAATGAAGTTCACCCGGAGTTTCGGAAAGGAAGAGAGAGAGGGAAAAGGGGGAAATTATGTATGTGTGTATGGGTGAAGCTTGTCATGTGCCGCCACTGCCTGCTTGGCGTGTACCGGAAAACTTGGGGTAGTTCCGGGAAGTGTGAGAGCGTGCACTTGTAGAGAGGAAAAATTGGGGATTTAACTCGGCGAGTTGCGCGGTTGACCTGTTGAGTATACATATATGTTTTGGTGTGTAATTGTATAGCACGAGAGGTTGGTGTAACGGAATTCGTATTATTGATTGATATGCTTGAGATTTAGGATTATGGTGTTTCGAGCTTGAATGGATTATGTCTTGTCGAAATATTCACAAGGGTTAATGTAGATTGTAATGAATGATATTAACGTACACAAAATGTTGACTTTAATTTTTAGTGCCAATTCATCGACATTTTATTCTCTACCAAGCAGACCGAAATTAATTTCCCCCCACAGTAGTAGAGAGCAACTTTATTCCACCGCAAACATATACCTGAAATCAATCCAATTACCCCTATTTACCCTGCGAACTTTTTGAACCGTAAACTTCCGCCGCTTCCTTCCGAAGACATAGCCTGCGTACTCTCTCTCTCTCTCTCTCTCTCTCTCTCTCTCTCTCTCTCTCTCTCTCTCTCTCTCTCTCTCTCTCTCTCTCTCTCTCTCTCTCTCTCTCTCTCTCTCTCTCTCTCACTCTCGCTTCGTAATACTGCAGTTCTCGCTGTATACAGACGGTACACGCTCGATGCATTAATTTCAATTGTGCATGCGAGTGTGATTCATGAATAAAGTTGCCCCTCTCTCTGTCTCTCGCAAAGTGTTGTGCAGCCGGTAAACGGAAAACGCCAAGTGCGGATGGGTATTTTAAGTAGATTGACCCTGGCGTTTGCTCGTGCCACTATAGCCTGACCCAGATGTAAATTACGAACTAGTTTTATACCCATTCACGTGTAGCAGTATTGCGCGAGCTCGCGTAACTTATCTTAATAAGTTTCTGAAATGCATTAAAACTTAATCAAGGGGAAAAGATAACAAGAGTTGGGCAAACAAAAGAGATACAGCGTAAATGAAGACGCTTTATCATGTTCAGGAGAGAGAGAGAGACTGAGAGGAAATAGTCGAGTCGTCGGTTGCGAAAAGTTTTATTCGAATGTTTAATAAAGCAGTCGAACGATTAAAACATTTATGTTAATGGACTTGACAAATTCGTCCTACATTTATTTTTACACGTAGACAAATTTATTTTTTAAACTTCACTGTTTTTATAAGAAGATTTATTATTTTTGCAGTAGTGCTGGAACACGCTCGTGGCGTGGGATTTTTTTTTTATAAAAAAAGTAAAGTTTACAAATAAATTTTTCTCCGTGTGGATATATTATTCAAGTTTTTAAAGGTTTTTAACGCTTGTTAACTATTTTTTTTCTCGTAAAATACGGTAGATTGTACAGAGTCAATTGAGGTTAAGATGATTTCTTTTCGTGGCGTATTATTGCCATACGAATAAGGCTTATAAACAATATACAACTGCTATAACTAGCTAATTAAACAGTCTGCAAACTCCCGGCGTGTATCCAATAACACAACTTCGACTCAAAAACTTCTCTACATACATGAAGCAGCTCAGGTGCTTTCTTAGCGAAAACCCCGTACACGTGCCTATAATTATCCCCTTAAAAAGCAAAATTACCAAACGCACGCGCGAGGAGAACGTCTAACTTCCCGTCGACTCAACAAACTCTCCGATCGCAGCGGGCGCTTCCGCAAATATTTATGTTATTCCTCCTTAGCGCTTCTAAAAAACTTCGCGAGGAGCCTATTTCCGGGCCTATAACCTGCATTGCGCGAATAATTGCCGTACTTTCGGCCTCCCGGCCCTGTATCAACAGCCCTGTATACTTCGACTTACTTCGAGGGTTTATTTACGCGTGTGTGTGTGTATGTGAGTTAGCGGCTGGTTTAATTCGCGCGCACGCGCCTGGAATTGGCTGTCGAGGTGGAGTTTATTTTTAGACGATTCGGAGTTGAATGTTTATTGAGCGATTTCGCACAGTGTTTGGTGTATACATATCTTTAGCTATAGTATTTCGTACGGTAAAAATGATTCAACTATTTTCGTACGGTGAAAATCAGTGCAAAAATGTATGAAATTTTCAATATGTATCTATTTTTACATATGGAATTAAAAGCTTTCATTTCAGAATCAATATACCACATACACAGCAGAACGAAAACATTTTCGCTTTCCAGCTTGCAGGAGCACGTATCATTTTAAAGCTATACGCCAGTATTAACCAAGAATAGATATATTCAGGCGGTAGCTGGTTTATTTTTAAAAACTCCATACATATTAGAAAATAAATAGTTTTATACGAATCCTCATACATATTTAATACCGAAAAAGTTCTCTATTCTATACCATATTCCCCGAAAATTTCAAAAATCGCAAAGATTTCCAGCACACACCGACGTATTATTAGCAGCCGCGCAGCACGAACTATTCGCAGAACCGAAATTTCATTATATACACACACGTTTTGAATAACCGTATAGCAAACCGGGTATATCAACAAAGCCATAGCGGCGAGAGTTCGTTGCTCTTTTAACCCTTCTCGATAATATCCTCTCTCTCTCTGTCGCGTTCTCGCTCGGTCGCGCGATTTCAGCGCTAATCTAAAAATAAATCTATTACTCTTAAAGGTAGGTCACCTACCTTCTCCTCTCTGCACACCAGAGAGTATTTACGAGGCTTCGATATATACGCGTTTGCCAAACTGCGTCGCAGTCGTCGAGCGTGTAAAAGTCGTCGTCGCGTATAGCTCCTGCACAGGAGCCTCGTCGCATCGATCGAGAACCTGATTTACTTCGTTTTTCTCAAAGATGGCGATCGTAAAAATTTTAACGCCCAGCAGCGAAGTCATAAGGTTACATAAACGTCAATGCCGAAATAACACTTCGAGAAAAAATAGTGCCGCGTTAAAAAAATTATCTTTCGTAGCGCGCACGGGACGTTCAACTATTTTTGTATCGGAGTTATTGCGTATAAAGCGCGCTCATACGGTATTATTATATACGTGCGCGCACGCGGGCGCGTAATGCGCGTTAATTCTCGCTTTACGGGGCTCTTCTAATGTCGGCGTGTTCTAGTTTTCCGGCGCTGTGAAAGGCGACGTTAAAGTATTGACGGCAAACAAAGAATGGCGCGCGCATTCGCCCCTTATGGATTTTATAAAGCGACGTTTAAGATGGCTCCGCGAGGTATGCCGTTATACATATTCTTTTGTATGTATACATATATACCCCTTTCTAATTTATTCTTGGATTAAAAATTTAACGCGCTTTTAATATGCCCATTTTCTTAAATTAGTTTACGATGGTCGTTCGCGGCGTTTATGAATATTTATCCTAGCTTATACAGTTAGGATATATTATATATCATAACCACATTAACATCGCGTGAAAACGTCACGATCAATGGCAATTAGCATGCGGACTTTAATCTTAATTTTTATTCCCAAAAGCGAGTACTACATTTAAATGTTATAAAATAACACTACGGCTGTCGTATATTCCATAAAAATTTCACTCCCAATTTATGTTATTCTCTCGATATACCCCGATAGAGCCTAAATCAAATAACAATAAAATAATCGTTTTTACTCTCACCGCGGACGCCTATATAGCGATAAAATCTCCCGATTACTTTTTTCCGCATCAGGAGACGTTAAAAGCCGCAACCACTCTCATCTTATTAACGCCGAATCATCATAAACCCAAACCAAAAAAGCCCACGCGGTGTTCCCCACCCACCAAATTACCGGGAAAAAAAATTCAACCAGCCTGCCCACTAAACTCCCTTTCTTAATACCATCTTCCTCCTCTTTCTCCTCCTTCTCTTCCTCATGTCGCAGCAGCAGCAGCAGCATCGAACCGGAAGTCGATTTACAGAGCGGCAGCGATGCGCCCGTCCGATAAGCGCACAGCACCGTCTCGGCAGTATATAAAAGCCCCGCGTGGACCGGCGAATAAAGGACTCTCTTTCTCTCTAACTCGGTTAACTAAAGGTCAGGGTGTAAAACTATAACGCGCGCGGCAGTGCATTAATCAGCGAGCGCTTGAAATAAAGATCGCGCGAAAAAGCGCCGGCTCTAAATCACGAGTTTATTTCCCGCGGCCCCCGCGCTTGGCCGGCTTGGGAATTAGCGTCACTTCATTAATTAACTCCTCCGCGGGGGTGTGAGAGAGGGAGGGAGTTGAATTTATTATACGCGCGAGGTGAGAAGCGCTTGTTTTGTATTATGTCTTTTTTTTTCTCTCGTTGGAGGCACTGCTGCGCGATAGCGATAATGCAGGGTGCTGCTGAGAGAGTGTTTTTGGTGGCTGTTTTTCGGGAGTGCGAGGTTATTAAGGATGTGGGGGGTATATAAGAAGCTTCTTGTAGAGGAAAGTGCTTGGGCGCTCGGGGAGGTAAGAGGTTTGATGGATATTTATGGAAATAATAAAGATACATTCTACATGGATATTTCGGTATGATTTTAGCTGTTGGTTCAAAGTTTAATTTGAATGTGGGCAAGGTTTCTTAACGATGTATGGTTGTGAGAACTTGAACATCCGTTTGGATTGAGAATATTATGTATATTAATAGCTAATTAGTATTTGTACCAATCTGCGTTGCTATATTCATGAAACAATTCAATTAATTCTCAAATCATTAATCACCCCATAATTAGTTCAATGATTAATTACATCGAAGAAATTGTTTGCCAACTGAATAATGCAGTTTCGTCCGTGTGGAAGTCCTGCGAAGCGTTACATTTATCGTTTAATTAAATACTAAACAAACGTAAATCTCGCGAGTAGATAAAGCTGAGAGCCGTGTATAAAGCTCGGAAGATACGCTTGCGCCCGGAATCGCACAAATAACACGAATCGTAATGAAATGGAGTAGAATGAAATGGAAAGCAATTTACTGCTCGAAAATTAAGTGTTTGCATTCGCAAAATGAGACGCAGAAACAATTTCCTGTATTTTCGAAGCACCTTCCTGACTTTTCAGTTCCCAAGGATTACCCGCGATAATTAATAATTCCCCTTATAACTTAGCGTAAATTTTCTGCACGTCAACATTACTCATCGCGACTGTGACTTGCAAAAAAATACCGTTCCACATATGTATCACACGTTAATTAATTCACAAGTGTATAGCCTCTTCATCCGCTTTTTAAAGTATGATTTATCGCCCTTAACAAGGTGCGTATCGCTGCCCATCACCGCATCCATCTCACTTCGAATCAAACCTCACCTTCGAAAAAAACCCTATATTCCCTCTACTACGCGTATTATGTCTCCTACATATCCCTAATTCAACCCTATATATACCTCGTTCACGCGTGCGACCTTGTTCCGAAGGAATTCCAGGGCGCGCGCGGATTCGGCCGAGCCGGCGGCGCCGCGGGATTAGCACGCGTGCGTGCTCTCGCTCTATACGCAATTTCGCCCCGGGGCGCGGATTTAATCGCGATTATCGCCCGGGCAATTAATTACGCCGGGCGCGTGTGCGTGCGTATTATGCGGCATGGTCGAATATGTGATTCGTATAGGAGGGAAGGGTGAGTCTTGGGAGACGCCGAGTTATGTAAGGGTTGGATAGACTTTTCTTTTATATTGATTGTTAAAAGTAGGAAGTATAGTAAAATCTGTGTTACTTATGAGTTATTTATGAAAATTAAATGATAAATTTTATATTGTATACCTATAATATTGTATGTAAAATGTCGTTATTTCACTTTGAGGGGAAATTGTTTTCATTGTTCGTATAAATCATTTTTGTTTAATGGAGTAAAGCTTTTACAAAATATAAATTAGTTTTTATCGATTAGCGTAACCTTATAACGTAAAATTTTTGCAGAAATAATATTTCCATGCTGAAAAATAAATTGCCGCATTCAATTTATACTGCGTAATTAGTTTTAAACAAAAAGATCTATACATTACCCCCATTTTCAATCCAGTTTACTTTCAGTTCAAAATACCACACCATGCCAAGCAATTTCATTACACCGCGCACCAAAAGGCATCCACCACGCTAATTTAATCATGCACACAGCCCACACTCGAGGAAACAAAGGCCCCCTTAACGAGGCGAGCGGGCGCGAGGGCAAAAGTCCGAGCTCTCCAAGTGTTACGCCGCGCGGCGTCCTTACACGGCTGGGCCCCGCAGATGGGCTCCTTATATAACCGGGGGACTATATATACCTACCATCTCTGCGCGGCGCTCCCGAAGGAGGCCGCCGCTCGCAATTAGTCACAATCCCGCCTTAGTTATGACTTATTCGCCCAGACACACCGGCTGCCCGCGAGAGCACAAATTACTTAACTTGGTCAGGACGCCCGGAAGCGTCGCGAGCGAGGAGGAGGAAATGAGGAGAGCGATTTTCTTTGTCGCTCTCGTTTGTAGTTTAGAGCGCTGTAGGAGGATGGGTTTGCGGTCGCACGTGTTTTTTTTTCGGTGCGGTTGCAGCAGGAGTTTTGAGAGGTGGATTAGATTTTGCAAGGGCGAAGGAGGGAATAGAGAGATTGTGAGCGGAAATGCGGTAAAAAATGTGGTTTTTCGATGTGGTGGGTTGTTTGATTTTTTTTTCCAAAATGCAGGGTTGAAGGGGAATCGATTTTGCGCGATAGCATAGTAAGACAGTCTGGAAGGTTTTGCGGTTACATGGACTTAAACATTAGTGTAGAACATTGCTTTTTTAGTTTTTACATATAGCATAACAGATGTTTGTGGAAAAATAAAAGTACGTGACCTGGTTTTTTGTATTATTTAGAAATATAACATATGTATACATTCGCCTAATCACGATTTCTGCAAATGTTCTCAAGAAAAGAGTAAAATTATAATAAAATTACTCGTATTCACCATCTCAATAGGACCGCCCCACCCAATCCTGTTAATATCCACTCAAAATTCACCGCCAACAAACCACCAAACCACCTCGTCCCTCTTCCGAAAGAACCAAAACTACTCCTATTCCCTGACAAACCTACGCCCCAGAGAAACTTGTCCCACCTCTCTCTCCTCAGAAACTTCGCTCGTCGCCCGGCTACATAATAGCTCCTCATTAGCCCCGGCGCTCGCTTGGCGGTGGTGTCGTCCCTTAAGGTCACCGGTCCTTTAATGGAGCTCTACGCTCGCGCGTCGGAACTTGGCCGAGATAGCGCGCGGGGGCGTAAGGAGATAACGATAGCCGCGGCAAAAAGCCTCACGTATCATTTTACGCGTATTACAGGTATCTGCGTGAATGTGTGTGGCGCGAGTCAGCGAAAGTCGTAAAACTGCGAGGTGCGCGCGAGCTTTATGGGCGCTGGGCGATCGCGTTCTTAGCTGTTTTGTCACGTGGTGGTGGCGGCAGGGTGAAGAGAGGAGAGGAGAGGTCGTGCGAATGCGCGTGAAGTGCTTGTTGGTTGATAAGGTACTGGTCTTTGTTAAGGATTTAAAGGTAGATTGTGTAATTATAGGATTAATTTAGAAATTATATTTATAGGGTGGTTATTGGGTTTGGTTTCTAACTGTATTTTATTTTCGTTTTTAGAAGATATGAAAGTTTATCTCTTTTGATGCTTTGAAAATGTTTGGAAAACGTTTAGGGTCTGAGATCGTATTGTTGCATAAGTTTTTTTTTTCAACCTTTAGCCAAACAAACCTTACAAAATATTTTACTTCATTGAAATTATATAGAATTTGCTAACCTCTGTATCATTACTTGTAATATGTAATGTATGAAATAATGAAGCCCGTAATTTTCATTTTATAATAATTATAATATGAGTTTGTAACTCTATTCTCACCGAATATTATTATAAAAATACTTATTATTCAGTTTCTATATTTTATTTTTAAAGAACGTATTATTATACAACAGCAATTAAAAGAAGTAAATGAGAAATATTATTTACATTTAGAATCTAAGATGTTCATCAGAATTAATTTCCTTCTTTATCAGTGAAAATATCAAATAATTGTTGTAACCGACTCCAAAAATAAATTTCACGAAATAATTCGCCAGCCAAAAAGGTAAAGAAATTTGTATAAAATATTAGCATCCTCGGTTACTCTTTAGCACCTGCGCGAGCCACGTACATACAAACCTTTCTCTCACCTGCAACCGAACCAAACCAAAAAGAGAGAGAGAAAAAAAACTCCGAAGTACTCTCGAGTGTCCCAGTGCAGCAACAGCCAAACTACAACCGGACACGAACATCCTCCTTTCACGGCGGCGGCGGCGGCGGCGGCGCGAAATTGCGCGAAAAGTCGCGAGAGGCGAAAATAATTCCACGCTTAAATTATCGGATAAATTTCCTCTCTGCCTCTCGCTCGCTCGCAAGTGCACATACTACGCCCGCGGCGCGGCTCGAGCCGCAAACAAAGGCCCGGCCAGCGGTAAGTAATTGCAGGTCAGAGAATGTGGCGTGCAACGCGCGAGAATCACGAAAAGCAGATAGCGAGCGCGGGGGAAGTGAGGTGGGGGCGGAGAAGAGAGAGAGGAGAGAGGGTTTGATTAAATTTTTTACTCGCGTTTTATTTGGAGGAATTTTCGCGCGGTTCTCCTTTTTTCCGGCCGCGAGATAAGAGCTTTTTTCAGTTTAAACTTTTTACGGGTTTTGGGATTTATGGCGTTATATATATAAATATATACGTGTGTATGTAATCGTATAGGTCGCGTGAGGCTACGGCTTTTTGAGTTGCGTCTCGGAGGGTTGGTGTAATATTAGAAAAATTAGAAGCCCTTAACGATTCCAGATGCAATTATAAATTTATTAACTTCGTAAATCTCGTAACTTGAGTTTGTAATTGTATTCACAATTTTACTCCCCATTGTCAAATGTAAAAATTGTTGTTTTGGTCAATTCTGACCAGATCCGTTGGGAGCAGGAAAGAAAATAGACTACGATGTTAAGTAGTTGCAACGTTTCGTCGACGGGTTTGTCGACCTCTTCAGGCTTTATTAAAAAAAATATATAATAATATAATTAACAGAATGAGCTCACGCTAGTCTTAACTTACAATGGTTGAAAAACCTTCGTAAATCTCGCCTGTGAATTTACGAGTGCCATAAACCTCGACGTATAATCGCGTACCTAACGCTTCTTTAATAACAAAATCAATACACACTTTTTACCATTATACATAAAAATCCGCTTCTGCTTTATCCAACGCGACCTCACACACAGACACACACACATTATCAACAATCAGGAAAAACTTCCATCACCGGCGATTTCAATATCCCATCGCCGACAAACGACCGCAGATTACGCCTTCAGAAACTCCCTCTCTTCCTCTTACCAATACACGACTGACGACGCAAACTCGAAGCGAAACACAAAGCCCGAAGAGGGAGAGAGAGAGAAAAAGACAGCCGCACGCGGCGCGTCCGTAAACGCAGAAGGAAACAGTGATTCGGTTTGCCTCCTTCGATTCCGAGAGCGTCCGTATCGCGCGCGGGGAGGGAGCCCGGCGGGTGACGTGACTCCCGCCGACAATTACCTCTAATGCGCTGCACTTCCACTTCTTCGCTGAGCGCACGCGCGCGCGGCTCTGCTCGAGCGTGTATAAAAGCTGCAGTGTAAGTATGGGTGCGCGCAAGGTAAAGGAGTGGACGAGGCGCGGTGTTGGAGATGGGAAGTGTGCGAAGATGTTAAGGAAAGGTAGTTTTCGAGTGCGGAGTTTGCGGGCATGAAGGTTTTAAGGCGGAATTTAGTATTGAAGTTTTTTTTTGCATTAACATTTTTGGTATTATTGTATATATAGATAAATATCTTCTGTTGTGAACAGTTTTGTTGGATTAAGATTGTAATAATGGAATTTTTAGTAAAACAAAAAGCTTCGTATGTAATTAAATGATGAGTTATTATATTATCTGGAAGGTAACAGGACTGTATACAAGATTACAGCATAAACACAAATTGAGCAGGTATATACCAGGAAAAAGTTAAAACGCAGATCAATTTTTATACATCAACAGCCATATTTCATCTTTCTATAATGAAGACGTTCACATCGCGAGAAATCATCGATCCACAAACCTGAAAATGCTACACGCGTAGACCGAACTAATAAATCAAGGCAATCAATTATTGAAATCATCCTAACAGTACTCGTGCACACCCGTGCCTCGACAAAAAGCAGCGTATAATCAGACCAAAAAATAAAAGCGCGCGCTCAAAACTCATACGACTGCCTAATTAATTCATCACAAATATTTCCCCATAACGGTACCACGCTGCTGCTGCTCCGTCATCTCTCTCTCTCTTCGACCACTCCAATTCCTCTCCGAAAGATAACAAACACAAGAAAGAAGGAAAAAAAGGAGAGAAAAGTAGTCGAGCGCTGCCGCGTCACTGTTTACCCTTCGTCCACTGCGCGAGCGAAGCAGCGCGACGTTTCCTCCCGTCAACGGCGCCTGCGATTAGCGGCGAGCGAGCGAGCTAGCTATCGGACGCGATATTCGTGTCTAGGAGCTGGGTATCCGGTTGCGGAGGTGGAGGCGGCCGGAAGCGAGAGGAGAGAAGGAAAACCACGAGAGAGAGGAGATAGCGCGCGAGCTATAGAGATGCGCGATGCGTTTCGAATGAGTATTGTTAATGCTTAGTGGGATAACATTGGCTGTTTTCGTTCGGGATCGAGCGAGTGTGCGACCGTTTGGAAATGTTTCTAACGGGGGTTTAAGGAGAGAGACGATGACTATTTGAAAAGGTGCGCGAAGCTTAAACGGTAATTTTCGGTTTGGATTTCGTAACGAAAATAAAATAAATGTGTGCATAGGTATATGATAACAAAGGCACGTTTATACGGGTATTAAATGAATTTTTTTTTTTATAATTTTTATACATAAATGTAAGTATAGCTCTTCTTTTTCGATAATTATAAGAATCGCATGGAATGGGATGAACCAAACGTAACTGCAATAATTAAATCCCTTAACCGTGTAAAACAACGAACCACCGCCGCATTACCAATAACGACCGCCATTACAAAATAATACGAAAACATTTTCTCACTCAAGGCGGAGAGAAGCGAGGAGAGAGAAAGAGAGAGAAAATCCAGCGCTAAAAGTGCGCTACACGTATTTTCTTGTTTTTCACCGCGCGCGCGTGCGCCTCAGTATATAGAAGCCCATTACAATGGAAAAAGCGCTGACTTCGCGTCAAAGAAAAACACGCTTTTTCCCTCCCCCGCACGCGCTCGATTCGCGACGATTGTTATGGGGCCGTGCGCTCTTGCGCACTTGAAATTCGCTTTTATGCAGTTTGTTGCTTGCGCGTATATGTGCGCCGCGGCTTATGTGCAGCCGTGTATGTGTGCCCGTGAGTTTCGGAAAAATAGAAAGCGGCGAATGGCGACGGGATTAAATTCTTGGCGTGGTTTTGGGTTTGCGATGAATGAAGAATTGTCGTGAAAGATGTGTAGCAGTTGTGGTGTTAAAATTTGCATGAAGGATATTGTGATTAAAGATTGTTCAAGAAAATTAGCTCTTTTAATGTAGGTCAGCGATGAATAAGGGGAAAAGTGACTTTAAAAATACGCAGATAGACTAATTAAAAATCCGATTATATTTAGCGGATGATGAAGAATCGATATTGACCCCATTCCGCATTATTCCATTCATTATGTTGGAATATGCTATTATCGACGTATCCCCCGACAAAAGAATTTTTTATTTAATTAGTCTGGCGGAGGGGTAGTTATAAGGTCAGGGAGTGAAACGTCGATTTCATCGGTATTCAATAACCATTTAAAATTTTATAGAGCGATAAAATTTTATCACTGCCCAAAATGCGATATGGGATTGAAATATTAATTCTCTTTTTTATCGCCCTAAAAATTTAATATATCCCTTTTGAAAATTCGTAAAAGGTGATAAATTTCTGATGACTGAATACATTTTCATACTTTTTTTTTTAACTCGGAGCTTTGTTTTGAATGTTGACGAGTCGGAACAAAACACTATTTTGTTTGAATCTTATATATCATAGTATATAAAAAATCTGCTCACTGTAAGCAGATTATCTACTTACAGTCACTATATATTTTGGCTCAAGGTGTAAACGTAAAAGGTTTCCAAATCCAAAACAAAAACCAATTTATTTCTTGTTACAAGTCAATTATTTCAACCAATTTTTTTTTTTTAAATAATTCTTATTTAACGAGAAAATTCTGCTTGAATAAAGAATCGATAACACTTTTAATTGGCCACCACTACCAGCACCGAGGATTTACATTTTCAGCAGCCACATATCATCATGAAAAAAAAGAACTTTCATTCCACTATACACCCACACACACCTCTCCATCGCATCCATAACCATAAATCGAAATAACGCAAAAATAGAACACCTCTGGAGGGTAAAAAAAATAGGTCAAACTTTTGCGCTTCGGATAAAACTCGCGTATAAAGGCATTATTAATGCAAAACCCAATCCGTCGACTATAAAGCACCATCCCCGTGAAATTTTCCGAACGCGGGGGCTCCTCAAAAATCAAAATTGAAAGCCTCATCCCCGCGCCGCAGTTTTTTATTCCCCCTCTGCCTGACTTCGAATAGCCGTGGCGGCGGCGTCCGTCTACTTTTTCTTTTTCATCATCGAAAATTGGATATTGATTTATTAGGAGGGTGAGCCGCCGCCGCCGGGTGTATAAATTAATCATTTCCATAGAGTGCGCGCACGCGCGCGGAGCTTTAATGCGGCGTGGATTATGACTTTTTCGGGCGCGAGCGTATATAATGCGCTTTGTGTACAGGCAGACAGAGGTATTTTTTTTTAATTTCGTGCGCGTGTGAATGTGTGCATAGCAGGTATAGCTGCGTGTTTATGTTGATGCGAATATGGTCGAGAAAAAGTATATAGGATATTTTTTCTTTTTTTCGTAACAAAGAATGGGCATTAAAGTTTTAAAGCTCGCGACTAATGGTTTACTTAATTATTTCGCGTTGTTCGCTTGCGAACAAAAATATAACCTAGTATCCATACCGTTATAAACAATGTTATAATTTCACGATTCATTAATCCGACCTGATTCGTAAAAAGAACACTAAAAACAACCGAAAAATGCACTCAGCCAAAAATACCCTATTCGAAATTACCTCATTCCGAAAATATATATACTTTATTACCGGTGGAAAACCAGGACGACCGTAACGTGACAAACGCGAGGCCGCGCTGCACTTAATCAAACTCGCTCCACTCCCCCAAAACACACCTAAACTCCGTAATTTCGGAAAAAGCGCGCGCGGGCCGTCACGAAACGCCATTAGCTCATAAATCCGGGCAATCAAAGGAAGGGTCAAGTGAGAGAGAGCGAGAGAGAGACAGAGAGAGGGGCTGCGGATAATTGGGAATGCACCGAAGGTCGCAGTGACATTCCGGGCACGCGCGCGCCCGCGTCTCGGCATGTATATAGAACCGCGACAGCTAATCTGCAAGAGCAAGTGCGCACGCGCGATGCTTTGCGGAACGAAGATTCGACTTTTGTAGATTGACATTTTCGATTTTACGTGGAGTATGTACGAAAATAGAATTTATTTTAGCATGTGACGTGATTATATAGAGTAAAACCAATTTTTGGTAAAAAATGCAGAAAAAGTTCGTGTATTTTTAAATCATTTTTAATATATCTTGAAAATTTAGAGAACGAGCTTTTACCGCCTTAAATCATTTTCGTCTTATCGATTTTGGATATATTGCCCGCTATACGTGCACCTTACTCGATATTTCAGCGAATTTTAAATGAACTTAACTTTAGAATAAGCGCGGGCACTCGAAGCATTGATTTTTTTCTTTTAATCTCGTCGGTCAATATGAGAAATATAACAAAAGTTTGTCAATTTGCGGCATTATAATCTCAAAAAAAAAGAACGCGATGATTCACTTAGCAAACTGATTCATCTCGTATGAATAGCCGCGACTGTACGCCAACCATCGCGCGCTTCCTGTCTCTTTATCGCTTGAAAAATGTATAATATTAAATCACTTTTACATCATCCGAAAAGAAACGTCACAGCGACTTCCTGGAGCGCGACCGCGTCGCATTCATTAAAGAAAAATAAAAATAAAATAATTTTCACATTAAGCGGTTAAACCATAATTTACACCGTTAAAAACCTCTCTCGCAGAACGCGAAATGGACGAAAAGAAACGGAGCGAGTGGAGAGAGCGAGAGAGAGCGAGAGAGAGAGAGAGAGCGAGAGAGAGAGAGTGAGAGAGAGAGACGAGAAGGGACAAATGTAAATAAATTTAAATTAGAACTCGCCGGTGCGCGCGCGCTCGGGAGGCTAAGCCGTCCGCCAAGCGGATTACCGCAAGACGGGAAATTCGCTTTAATCAGCAAAGAGTTGAAAATCTCTATCTCTTCGTCGCTTTCCCATTATCTTTCTCTCTCTCTCTCTCTCTCACTGGTCCGCCCGCTCACTCGCGTCTCTCTCGCCGATAAGCTTCCGCTTTGTTCCCGAAATCGTAGACCCCGTTAAATATATAAGTATTATTATTGCCTATTACGGGCACTAATTAAGGACGAAGAGAGGTTAGACGTTATACGGCTGTGCTTCTGAGAAATGATTTACGGCGAGCCGATCGTTGCGGATTAATAGCTATAGCGTATATGCGTGCGCACGTTATCGGCGAGCTAATTGGTCGCTTTATATTCGGAGCCGCGCGGGTGTGTGTGAGAGAGAGATTACGCAAGAAATCGCGCAGTCGTTGACGGTTTATGCGAGGCTGAATGTGTGTCGGGTTATTATTTTTGTGGCGGTAAGGGGAAAAGAGCGGTGGTATGGGTGTATTCGTCGAAGAGGTGAGATTGCGGATTGGTTTTGCGTCATTTTTTTGTTTGGATGAAATACCGGTGATGATTTTTCTGCGTCTTGGTCGTTCCCATAGTTCACTTTGTACAGTTGCATAAATAGTCCTTTCAAAGAATCAACTTTATTATAAATCTAACGTGTGACAGGAATGTAGATAATGTTCCGTGGGTAGAAGTAAAGATTTTCTAACGTTATTGTAAACATTTATAAATCAGCATTTTCCGATAATTATACCTCTCAATGCAAATAACCCTCTTTTTCTGTACGAAAACAAAACTATTAATAAAAAAAAAAGGAAACACGCTTTCAACAAGACTACGCCCATGCCCCAGATTATTCATACACGGAAATTCTCCTATTTGCAATATTCATTAGTTCCACGTTTGACGCCGCGGTATTTGGCAAAGTTTTTTAATTTTGGCCTCCTCCGCTCTCGCTCGCTAGCTCTCAGCTCGGGAAAACTCCTTTTTCCTCGGCTTCCACCGGCTCCGCCGCCGTCGACTTTGCGACCCAAGTTCCTTTCACTTCGTTAATATTACAGATCGCGCAAAGAACCTCAGAGGATAAAGTTCCTTTTGATCAGGCCTCATCTACCTTTTTTGCCCTCTCCCGTCTCTCTCTGTTTCTTTTCCCCTCTGCTATAGAAAAAGTAATTCTGATCTTATAGCGTGTACGCGTGGAAAAATCGATGCGCGCACAACATTCGAGGTCTAAACTACATGATTCCCGGGGATTAATGAAAAGTTCCGGATATGGTGAATAAACGAGGAAAAGGTTCTTTTCGGAATGACAGTCGGTGGATTATTTATTATTCTAGCGACGTCGTAATAATCATTTGTATAGAGATATACTATATGTCGACTATTATATTTATATGCAGTAATTGTATTGTCTGAACGCGCGGGCTCAGTATAGAATAGCAATGAGTGGATTATTATTAGCCACAGGTTTCCAATGACGCGAGTCGTGCGGCTGTAATTCTTAATTAATTAATACACAATTAATTAATGGTACTCCGGTAAAATGTCGATTAGCTCTGGTATGGATTCACTGTAATAATGGGAACGACTCCCCATCGATAAACAAACTTATAATTAAGGTGGTACTACAGTTAAAAATTTTTTTTTTTGATTCACCTAAAAAATAAAAATTTTGATCAGTAATGATATTTTATGTATATATTATACAAATATAGTTTATTTTTGAGGAAATAGGCCGTATCAGAGGTCAGTAAACCCATTTGATCCAAAGATATTGAGATTTTAAAATTTGTATCCTGCTGTAACCTACAGACTGAACAATTTGATATTTTTTTTAATGGTATACGGGCCAAAATCTTTGATTTTTATATCTCCTTTGACTGAAGCTATCCGCATCCCTTAATTTTTCCAATTAATATTTTTAAAGTCAAAAATTTGATTTAAAATCCACCATTTGGAAGGAATTTTTAAAAAATGGTGAATTTTAACTCAAATTTTTAACTTTAAAAATATTAATTGGAAAAATTGAGGGATGCGAATAACTTCAGTCAAAGGAGACATAAAAATTAAAGATTTTGTCCCGTATCCCATTAAAAAACGTAAAATGGTTCAGCCTGTAAGTTACGGCAGGATACAAATTTTAAGATCTCAATATCTTTGGATCAAATGGGTTTACAGACCTCTGGTAGGCCCTATTTCCTCAAAAACAAACTACTTACTACATTACTAATCAAAGTTTTTATTTTTTAGGTGAATCCGCAAAAAAAAAAAATTTTAACTGTAGTACCCCCTTAAAAAACTTTTAATTTACAATCAAAAATCTTCCTCTTTTCACTCTCTCCATAAAACAGTATAGGATTAAAATTACACGATTCATCGCGATTATCCTCGTTCTCCATATTTAAATATACCGCGACCGCTAATCAATGCATACTTTCCTTACAATCATTACGCCGAACCAATTACGCTATTATACCAAAATACAATAAACAATCCCCACTTATCTCCTGTTTACATTCCGGGCATTTTTCCCGAGCGAGCATTAACCCGACCGTGCGAATGCCACTCGCTAGCGAATAGAAAAAAGGAACTTCTCGCGCTCTACTCCCGCGGTAAAAGGAAAAAAGATTTACACACCGGTATAAACTTGCGAGCTCACGCGGCCGTAAACCTAATCCACGGAACCACGCGCACGTCACTCTGATATCAATCACCCGAGACAACTCCAGCCCGCACTTTACCCAAAAATTAAGACAACGACGCGAGGAACCTAACCTAGCACTGGCAAATTTTCAAAACCGTATCTTTCCTATACAGCAGAAAGGCTCTGACTCTCTTTTTCTCTTGAGTGGGCTGAAAAACGAGCGCGCCGGCTGCACTGGCTGCCTCTCTCTCTCTCTCTCTCTGCACACCCCTTTTTATACGACCCTCCCCGCGCGTAACGACTACTTGCTGACGCGATAATAAATTTTACTCTCTCTCTCTCTCCCTCTCGCTCGTTTCGTTCGTTCGTCGGGGCTTTGCTCTCTCCCTCGCGCTCTTATCGCGATTCCGCGCGCGGCAATTTCTTTAACTTTTTTCCTTGCTTTAGCTCTCTCTCTCCCCGCTCTCTTGTGCGCGTCTATCGGGGATATTTTCGCCTTAATAGGGGTGGCAGGAGGGGGGATAGGGCGCTTTTGTAACGCGCTCGCGCGCTCGCTGATAAAGTTGTGCTCGGCTTTTTAATGACGTTATGGCTGTTTATTTTTGATTAGGTTTTTTGTTAGTCGCCGTGATAAATTGGCCGAGGTTTTTTTCTCTTCTGGCTTGGGCTTTATCGGAGCTGTGTTTCTCGGAAAAATGAATTATTGATGAGAAAATTTATGCATGGCAAATAGAAACTTTGTTTTCCCATGATTTATAATTACAAATATTAATTACTTTTCATTTGAACGCAGTTAGAAATCGGGAAGTAAAAAATGTTTACTCCTTATAGTATTTTTATAGTAATTTTATATTACAATAAATATTTGACTACAATTTTTATTTTCACTATAACAGTAAAAAAAAATTCAAAAACTATTTCACAGACTAAAATTCTTCTTCGAGAAAAAACACCGCATACATCAAGCCCGGTAATACTCCCCTACCCCCGTCATATTTTATCTAACCGACGATAAATAAATCGCGCGAAAAGTCCCGCGGGAGGCTGCCGGAAGCCTCTTCTCTCTCGCCATACAAGAAGGGAACAAACGCGTCTCCATTTTTTTGGCGAATCTCAGCAGCTCCCTCGACTTCGATTCCAATTACGCAATCAGTTCTTCCTTCTCCTCCTCCCCGCTCTGACATACACACATACCTACGCACTCCTCGTCTTTGTATAAATATTCACGACGACTGTTACATCCCTTTCCGCCCCTCCGTCTCGTTATCTCTCTCTCCGTCCCTCCTCTACGCCTTCCCCTTTTCTCGCCTGCACACGTCAATTAGAATGCGATTTGCGAGAGTGGCACGGGCGGGGGTCCGAAAAGGGAAAAATCGATGCCAGCGTCAGCCGAAATATAATCCAGCCAATTCTAAGCTCGCGCAAAATTCTATATGTTATATATATACAGCGAGTGTAGCGCGAGCCTTTCGTTTAATTGCGTACGCTGAGAGCGTCGTTGAGTTTTGGATTTGTTCGTTCCGTTGCTATGCGTGACGCCGGAAAATCGCGTTCAGAGAGTTGGACGTTTTGCGCGCGGGGCGATGTATGCGTGGCTATGGTCGAGCGCTTGTTAGAGGTTAGTGAATAGTGATGGCACGGTTTTTCTGACGGTTCGGCCGATAATTTGGAGAATTTGTAGGTTAAGGGTCATTTTTACTGACGTGAATGCCAGGTTGAAACGAGTTTTTCGGATTTTTTCGATGTTTTTAATGATAGGAGCTATCAACTTTCAGACCAATCGTACGTTTCAATTTCGTATATATATATCTTTTTTCTCGTTTTCCCATATACTCAGAAATGCTCGTCAAATCTTTTAACGGAATTTTTCTATAATGTGCGTATTTATTTTCAACCAGAAACTCGTTTTTTTATTTTTAACGTGTAAAAAGCGTTATTTCCGCCCAACAATAAAATTTTAACGCAAACTTCCGCAAGCATCGGAGGGCGCGAGTATAATCCTAAGAGCAACGGAATTTCTTTTTTAAAACTAAGAACCTCATTCAGCGCACCGCCGCCACCGCAAGAACCCGCTTAAAAAGTTTAACGCACCCTTCCGACAACTTCATACTTAAACCCCGGGCCCCATTACCCAGCAATTTATCGCCGGAAAACCCGCGGAAATTGTCCCTAGATCCACAAAAATTGCTCACCGCTCGAAGATGCGATAAAACCTTGCCGCGCCGAAATAAAGCCCTCTCTCCCGTTCCCGTCGAGAGACGGAGAGAGTGAGAGAGAGAGAGAGATATTTTAAATCGGCGAATTAGCGAATCCAATTAATCATCACTCCGCGGAATCGCGAATTTCCCAGCGGAGCGAGAGTCTCTCTCTCTCTCTCTCTCTCTGAACCCTAATTTATAAGGCTGATCCTCTTATCGCGTCGGCGTCCCTTATTTATCACTGCCTTCGGCATAGAATTTCCCGCCACGCGCATTTTGCATCGTGGCTTACGTCTCTCTCCCTCTCCTCGTTTCTCTCTCCTCTTCTTCTTCTTCTTTTTTTTTAAAGCCGAGGCGCCGATATCGGATTTCCATTTTCCTTCGCTCGCGCGCTCGCAAGCAAAAAAAGCAGAGGCGAAGTGGGCGGGATAATGAAACACACAGGGGCCGCGCGGGAAAAAAAGACAGAGTAGAGAGGAAGAGGAGGGGAGTGTGTATTAGCGAATGATTAAACGTCAGGAGCAGGAGAATGGAAAAATGCTGCGCGCCGCGACTCTCCTAGAACGTGGGAGAGAAAGAGAGAGGAAAAAATCATGTAACGTTCATTAGTCATGAATGAGAAAGTGTAGTGAAAGGTTATTTTCTCGCTAGTGGTCTTTTTTCGCGCGCGCTGAGGAATTTTCAGAGCGACGGGCGTTTTTCCGATGGATTTTGCAATATTTTTTTTAACTCTTTAAAAAAAATTTAAAAAAAAGAGAGGGAATCTTTCGAGGTATTACGGCCGCGCTCGCGTTAAATGGATTCGAAGCTGGCGATCTTTTAATTAACCGTGCTGAATGAATAATGCTTAATTAGCAATGTGAAATATGTGAAGCAAAGAAATGAAATATAATAGACTGTCAGCGGCTTCCCGTTAACCCAGCCTCTTGTTTATATTAACAACATTACAGCGCGTCATGTTTTTCCATTATTCTCGCGAGCAATAATATATACTGCTCGTTCGACCGCGGCAAAAAGATCGGCTAATTAACCGCATTGCGCATATAATTAAAATAACGCGCGGCGCGACAATCACGCCGGCGACAGGCTTCATTGAGAAAAATTTATAAATCACGCGTCGCGCGCTGGCGATATTCTCCAGCGCTAGACGTGGGAGGTTGAATTTAATTACGCGTAATTAACTGTCACGTCTGCAAGCGCGTTATGCTCGCGGGAGGGTCGCATGATAATAGAACGGCCGAAAAAAAAGAACGAGGAGAGACCGGAGTAAGATTTGACGGCGGGGAGACACGAGAGCGGAGGAAGGGTCGTGGCAGCAGTAGTGGCGAAAGGAGGATAAAGATGCGTGGATGTATGTGTGTGTGAAGGGGGAAGATGGATATTCGCAATCGGGATGAAAGGATCTGTCTAGGATTTATGCTGCCTCGTTAGGGTAAAAATGTAATACGTTTGATTTTCTTTTCGCTGATAAAGTGCTTTTAAGATTATTTTGTAATGTTTTTCTTTTTAAGAATTGGATTTTCGTTTGAAGTAGAGGAGATAACGAGGATAAGATTTTACCCTGTGAATTTAAATTCTGAATGAAATAATTAAAGATGTACTGGGGGTTTAACGATCGCGACATTTTATAGAGCTTCGATGCCAGGCAGGAAACTACTGCTTGATAACGTTTTTAGTGCGCGCGCGCGGCTGGGAGCAACATATGAAATATAAAAAAGTAATAGATCTATAAAATAAAATCACGGTAAAAAAAAAAAAAATTTTACTGCATTTTTTTTATTACAGTTATAAGAAAATGAAATAAACTGTAATATATATGTATCTATATATGCGAAAAAAGCAATACTATGTAGATCAAATCGTCTCTCGCATTAATCTCTAAAAAGAAATAAAAGTCCATTTCAGTTTTTAAAATCCATACTTCGGTATCTATCTATACACTTCCGACTGTATATGTACTGTCGCGGATAGAGCAACCATTTTGAAGCCACTGTTCGAAAGCTTCTCTTTTAAAAGCGTACCTACGTCGTGGAAAAATTCGTTTACCTATACTTCTCGATATTGTGAAAATGTAATACTATAAAATCCATTAAATTGAGCATTGTGAAAAGCAGTATAAATATACTTTAAGACAATATGTATTTTATAAAATTTTTGATTATGTTTGTTTTATGGAACCCATAATATTATGTATAGTTTATTATTATAAATGATATTTGAAATTATATATTTATCTTTCAACTATTACTAACTAATATTATATATCTGTGGCTTCCAGGAATAACGACTTAACTCACTTTTTGTCAAAATTGAGTTAGCACTGGAATTTATACCTTCTAACTACCCTTTTTCATGTATAGACTTGATCCGGAAATTTGAAACACGTTCAAAGAGCAAATATCAACTAAGTGCATAATCACTAAACTGCACCTGTGCCCGGAAAAACCACTTAACTGAATATTTATATTTAATTAAAAGCACCGTTTTGAAGTTAATACTATACAATAAACAGATTTATGACATACCTATTTTTATAGCAGCAAAGATCAAAGGCAATAGATAATAGAAGGTAACACAACGGCTTTGATTGCCGGACGATGGGGCGAGTGTGCATAAACAGTAACCGAGTAACGTTCGGTATTCGGTTTACCGAATTCCGTTGACTTGACTCATATTCCGTTGGGAGGCGCATGCGTGGGAATGAATATTTAAAAAAGAATTCGTATTCTATGTTTTAAGTGTAGAAATACCTGTTATTTATCTTATTTAAACAATTTTCCTAAACCACTTAACTGCACAGTTACCGGAATAACGACTTTACTGCATTGTTTTGTTTGTTTATACAAAGAACAAAAATGTATTCTAGCAGCTGATAGAGGGGTTTGAAAGATATTCGATACCTTTGTAAATGTCTAAATTGTTATGATTCATCTCACGAATTTTGATCTTACTCTCTTGTCGATTTCTCGAAAATACGTACAAGTGGGTTAAGTCGTTATTCCTGGAAGCCACAGATATATAGTTTATTATTATAAATGATATTTAAAATTATATATTTATCTTTCAGTCTTACAATATAAACCATTCACTTCATGAAAAATTCATTCAAACTTGAATACGTTAGCGCATACGCGTTACAATATCAAAATATTCAGCGAACAATAATTATACTCTCCTTTCACAACCTCAGCTCGAATCCACGCGAATTCCATCAAAAAAATTTCAAAACCGCGCATCATCCACTTTTCCAGCGTCCCACCCTCCATTCAAAAATCTCGTGCCCAACCCCCGTCCCATTCATGATTCCCTCTGCTGCCGAGCCTCCTCGAAAAGAACCTCGGCGTTCTCGCGCACAAAAAGCGCGCTTGCCGCGTTATCTTTCGTTGGCGCACACGCGGCAATCGCGGGGAGGGGGGTATTATGAGGGTTACGCGGGCGCGCAGACACTCTTTTCAGCAGCAACAGCAGCGCGCGCATTGACTGCGCGCCGAGCGATAAAGAGGCGCGACAGAGAGTCGATGCTGCCGTCGACCTCCCGCGAACTTGGCCAGAGGAAGATAAGCTCTGGTGGAGGAGAGAAGGTGAGGGAGGGGGAGTAATTTTGAATAGAGGGACGTCGATGTGAGTTACGAAGTTTCGGGAGTGAGGCGAACGATGGGATCCGGAGGTTCGGGAACGACGAAGAATGCGGTGACGAAAGTTGGCGTTTTGTTGTTTGTTGGTTAAAAATTTACCGTGATGGGATGTGGTGATGGGTGTAGGAAGTATATGGGAAGAGCTTGTGCAGAAGTTTTCGTTACTGTGAAGTTTGAAGTTTTACGCGTATCCTAGCTAAGTTATTTGAATAGACTAGGAATTATTGTAATTGAATATGGAAAATTTACAAGATAGTGAATAAGACAACGCCACAAAGAATATTCAATGAAGTACCCCAGTCTAATTATCTCACTAACGCAACTTCAAACCGAATCGCTACCGAATATCATGCAAACAATCCGACCTTTCAACTTGCGCGAAACCTCACAAAACCAACCCTCCACAAAGTTTCTGGTGCAGCCTAACCCTATAAGAAGCCCACCACAGTCTTCCTCCGACCTCCCCTTATTGAAAACATCGCTCCTCTACCTCCTCCTTTTCCTTATCTCGCATCTCGTTTTATTGTCGCCCCGGTCGTGCAGTTTTCTCTTAATATAGAGACCAGCCTCCTCCCTCCCTTTATAACGACGATAACGCGGCGCAGGCACGTGCGTAATGCGACGAAGAAGAGAGAGAGAGAGAGAGAGAGAGAGAGAGAGAGAGAGAGAGAGAGAGAGAGAGAGAGAGAGAGAGAGAGAGAGAGAGAGAGAGATCCTCGAGAGTAGATTGCGCCAATATTATTTTTCTTTTCTTCGTCCGCGTTTTCGGTATGGTGGGGGAAGAAGATGGAGAGATAAGGGGTAATTATGAGGCTGAGGGTGGAGTTTTTTTGGAGGTGCATTGTTTGGTTTGGAGGTTCTGGATTGCGTCGGTGGGGTGATACGAGGGGATGATTAATGCGGCGAGTGAAAACTTTATTTCGACTTTTTAAATATTATTTTGTTGACTGAATGTTTTTCAATCACATTTCATTTATTAACATTATACTTTTTACGTTACGTTCAATTAAACGATAAATTACTTTAATAATCATTAAATACGATAATAATAATAACTGATATTGAAATAATGATTGTTTTTACCATCGAGCAAATAATTTTGCATATACATCATATCATGAAATAACTGTAAATAAGGGAATATGGAATAATAACCAGAATTATAAATCATGAATTAAGTCCTTTATAATATCGTGTAATATTATGTAAACGTATTTCAATTCTGATTAAACAAAGTATCTATATATGCTTTAAAGTCAATATTACTATACGCATTCAAAGCAAACAAAATCAAATTACACCGCCAATAAAGCAGACACACTAAACTCGTACCAACAATTATCCAAAATATTCCGCAATTTCAACTTTCTTGAAAACCTTGCGACCACAATTTTTCTCCTCGCATTCCTCCGCCTCGCCCTACACACGTATTCGTACACATGCACACCCCATAATCCGCGCCCTCTCCACGGCTCCGCGCTGCCGCAGCGAGGAAAAAAAATCGGCGCGCAGCCTTTTTGTTTCTCGCCGGCAGAACCGAGAGAGAGAGTGAGAGAGAGGGAAGAGCGGAGAGAGAGAGGGAAAAACGGCGAAACAAAGAAGACGGCGGCAGCGACTGCGGCGAGATCGCGGAGGGCCGATAAAGGACGCGACGTAGACGCGACGGAGAGAAAGAGAGAGAGAGAGTCTCGAGTGCCGCATTGCCGGCGCAGTCGCGAGCCAAAAGAGAGACTACTACTGCAGCGGCAGCGCGAGAAAAAGGGGGTTCCCCTTTTTCTGTCGAGAGTGAGAGGAAGGGAAGAGAGGAAGGTTGGCATTATGCGAATTGAGCGGGCGAGCGAGAGGAATTTTTTCCGAGCGCGTAGGCGCGCGCGTGTATATGGGAGGGATGGCGTTTTGTGCTGATTTTTTCAGAAAGTTTGAGGATTTGTTGGAGCGAGGCTTTGAGAGGAGAAAAAAAAGTTGTAGTTTAGAATGAGGGAGCGGTTATTTTTGCACAGAGTTGAATATAAATGTGGGGGAGATTGGAGAAAAGCAAAGTTTTCTCTTTGCGGATGGAAGTCGTGAAGAGGGAAGTATCTTCTGAATGAAACGATGTCTCAATGTAATGTGGTACAGAAACAATGGATTGTTGATGTCATTAAAAGAAGTATTGATTTGAGTTAGATTCATAATTCTACTGAAGCATTATTGTTAACAGAATTTGGTAATGGTAAGCCAAGTTGATGCCTATTTTTAAAATACGAAAAATTGTTATAATCAGTTTGGCCTTGAGTGCTTTTCAAAACTTTAGATGAATTCAAAGTAAAGTAAACGTTTGTGATTATTTATGTACTTATTAAAACAAGTAACTTCGACTTCTTAGTAAGAAGCACTAGAAAACTAGAAATGTTATTATTTTACAGGATCAAAGATTCGGTTTCCCCGTCGACGCAATCCGCACCATCCACCAACAACAATACGAACCGTTGCGTAATCATTTTCAACCCCCAATCGTCATATCTACGGAGCCACTCGTCAGCATCGACAGACCCCCACGCTAAAAAGTCGAAACGAGTCAAAACGCAGAATCCCCAGACACCCACACCCTTCCACGCGCATTCATTCCGAGACACCCTTGCGACACAATACTACTAGTACCACACCACCATCGTCGCCGCCGTTGCCGCAACCCCTGCGCGCTCCTTCGTTCTTCCTCTCCATCCCTCCCCCTCCATGTTTCACCCCATCGAGATTCCGCTAATTAATTCTCGGCCATGCGGCGCGCGTTCTTAATTAGCATTCACGGATCGACGCGCATGGGGAAGGAAAAATTCCTCTCCCGATATCCAACCCCGTGTTTTTGTCTTTTCTGGAGCTCACCGACGCGGCAAATTGGGTTTTGGACATCGATTCGTCGCGCAGCTGCCGCTGGAGATGCTGGTAGCTGTTTTTTTCTCTTTTCTTCATGGCGCTGGGCCGTTGTTTGTTGCGTAGGGGGAATGAAAGGGGCTTGCGTAAGTACTTACGAGTCGGGGTGCGGTGGGTGGAAGAGATGTGGGGGCTTGGTGTGATTTTGTACTCACCTGAAACAAAGAAGAGAGAGATTTATAGTTAGTTGAGGTGTTTTTTTCTTTATTTTTAGATATTATTATTGATTGTGATTGTAGTTATTTTGGTTATATACTCAGAATACGCAAGATACCCGGTTATAAATGGTAACTTAAATATTTTTTGGGGGAACCAAAGCAATATTGAATCATCAATTTACTCTAAAATTAAATGTTATTGCGTGTTTACTCGAGGAATAATATTAAGTTTAATATATTTCTGATAACATTGAAACCATAACCATAAAATGTTTTTGTTTTTGTTCTTTTCTAACCCAAGAGCCGAATGATAAAATAATCATTTGTAGAGCTCTCTACTCTATTTCTCCTCCACGTTTACCGCATTATCGCTACCATGAAAAATAAATGCGCTCTTCCAAACCTAATACCAATAATAGCCGTTAAGTATTCAACCGGCAATCTAGACCATAACAACACGACCAACGCTGTAAAAACAATAATAAAGAAGGAATCCAGAAAGTAGAGCGGAACAGCCATTACGCAACATGTCTCGTCGGTAAAACAGATTATTTTTTCCCAGAGCTGCAGCCGTCCCCGTCCTCGTATATATGCATTTTTCAGCGGCGCGTATCTCTCTCTCTCTCTCTCTCTCTCTCTCTTTCTCTCTGTGTCCGTCTCGGCGACGAGACACGCGAGTTTCCACTTATGCAATTGTCATGGCCGATAATTAATACGCGAAAGAGAGCACGCGCACGCAAAAATTTCTCCCCTGCCGTCACGCTATATATATATGTATATAATAACGTTTTTCCATATTTTCTCTCTTCCTCTATGTCTCTTCATCCGTGGAAATAAACGATATCAATCGAATGCGAGCAGCATGGACGTCGAGGGTTTTTCATTAGTATGCGAAATCGTATGGTGATATAGCGGGGTACGCATATAGCGCGGCATCAACGCGAATTCACGATCGATCATTTTTAATGTAATTATGTGAGACAGAGTAATGTAATTTTTAAGAGAGGTGAGCGCTGTGGGGCCTAGTTAGTAGGATGATGGAAATGATTGGCTGGGTGGAGCTTTTTTTCGAAGCCTTTGTCACGGGTCGGTGAAGGCTGTGTTAACGAGGACGCCCGCCGCAATTTCGTGGAATAGGTTTGATAATATTTTTATGCGTGGCGAGGGCAGAATTTGGGGTATAAGTATTGTACAAGGGTATAAGTATGTTTGCAGTTCGCGGAAAATAGAATTCTGGAGTTAAATGTGTTAAGGGTGTACCGTTTCAGTTATTTTTATATTAAAAGAGTGATGAAGAAAATATAAAAATTTAAAAATTCTGTTTATATATTAAAGTTTAAAAAGTGTAAAATTCAACATGCAAATAAACAGAAAATATTTCACCGCATATAAAAGCTCACATTACCGAACTACGGAATTACCGTAAGGAATTCGAAACATCCTCATTCCATATTTCATACTCCAGTTTCCCGACTAGTTTTGAATTTCGCATACTTTCACAGTCATTCGCTGCTCAAACATATAGATATACACACGCAAGCCAACCCGTGGCATCAAATATGAAAAGTTTCGATTCCAATATTTCACGGGAATGTCCGTTTTGCCGTTCGTCTGCAAATAGTCATATATTGTAACCGTGTCAGAATTTTCAATTACAGTTGTGAAGTGATTCTATTGCCGCTACATACAAGCTGTTCCATGACGTCTCTATTATTAGCAGGATCAATAATAATTATTGCTAATGAGGAATTCCCGATACTATTAGTTCTTCTAATAATGTTAATATTACCAGAGATGAACAAATACTAGGAAGAAAGGATCACGATATCCATCCGTTTCGTTAATTTAATGATAAGGTATGGGTATACATTTCACCAACAAGCATCTTAAAATATATCAACTCCGATCCCACTCTCAATAATTCACGCGAGTCACTATCCTCCATCTCTTCGACCCCGACACATCAAACGTCCACCACTCCCTGTATGCCCTTTAAGGAATCTACCCCAAGCTTCCGAAAAATCCTCTCCCACCCTTTAAAAAAAACAGACACACACGCATACCCTCCACCCACGCACGACCTTTTTGTGCGTCAAGGGATAATTGAAAGGCAGGCAGGCCCGGTGCCAAGTGCAAATCGAACCTCGGTCCTGTTTGCTAGCGCGTCCGATGGATTTTATCGTGTTTACATTTTCGTCGGCGGCGCATTGTCGCTTACGCATGTACGTGCGCACGTATATGTACATATATGGATGTGTGGGTGCCGGAATACCGGAGGACAAAGGCAGCGTACGTCGCTGTTATTATACGCGTGCGCGCGCGGTTTTCAGTTGACTCGACTTACGCTGTAGGTGGTGCTGCTGTCCTTCGGGGTAGTACAACACGGTTTTTTTGGGAAGAGAGAAAGGGTGGATATTGAATTTCAGGGAAACAGTGGTTGCGATGAGTTGTAGGGTAGGAGGCTGTTAGTGGTATGTGTGTGCACGGTGATTGAACGAATAGTTGGGAGACGGTATGGTATTTTGTAAATTATGGCTGGGGTTGTTAAAAAGTTTGTGCAGTACTATCAAAATTCGGTATGTTTAATTAACTACTGTATTTCAGCTAGAGTTGAATTTATATGTTTTTTTTAATGTTTCTCATTCGGTAGCAGTGAAGTGAAAAACCATTTTCCCCGTTATTTCACGCGGTAGATTAAATTTAAATATATATATATATAGACCTCAAAGAACGAACAATAGACGTCAAACTAAACCTAAACGGACCAGCGCCTCTCGCGATCCATTACCCTCGCCAAACATTAAACATATTATCGGGCTAACGAAAAATACCTCTGCGTGATTCGATTTCTCTCTCTCTATACCCCCGTGGTGGAGCAAATGGCGCGCTTTTAAAGATAAAAATATTTTCGCCGTATTTTTCCAGCTTAATCTGCTTTCTCCTAGATTTTTATTTCTCCCTCCCTCGCTCTCGCTGTCTCTCTTTCTCTCCGCTTTTCGTTTGTCCCGATAGCGCCGCGTGCCCGCGCACACAGTCAATATTCATAAAAGCGAACGGTCACAAGTGGTTGCGCCCGCGCGGTCGCTCTTGTTGTTTTTGTTTTTTTGCCGGCAAATCCGCAATGTCTGAGGATAGCTTGTGTCTCTGTGTATGTGGAGGGAGTCCTGAGAGTTCGATTGATATTCGCCGGATTCCGGTGGGACAGATATCGAATGCATTGGTTTTGTTTTTCGGGGTTAGAGCTTTTGATGCGCACGCTCGGTCGTCCTGTGTTTTGTACTGAAGTGCCATTGGTAATTAGGATTGGCAATAGTTGAGGTCATTTGAAAAATAGTATAACGAAATGCACTTTAGAGTTTTCGATGTACTGGCTTAATCAACTTTTTCTGTAGTGAAACAAAATAATCAATTGCCTCTTCCGACCATTGAAAACATAATTGTCACTGACAGATCCAATTAAAACAACATGAAAAAACGAATTCATTATTGATTTTTCATAACATGTGTATGTAGAGTGTGATACACTCATTGACTATCCTACAACAAAAGCTCCTTCAAATCGCCAGTGAAAAAAAATCGTATCCACCCTCCTTCATCAAATTAACCAATCCTGACGATCTCTCCTCCTCACCCACCCACCCGTACCCCTCCAAAATCTTCAAAACCGTCTCACGTAAACATCCAGCCCTTCTCTTCACCTACAACTTATACCCACCTCGCTCCAATCGAGCGAAATCAAAACCCGAGAGCCCGCTCTCTCCGCTCGAACAACTCGCGCTCAACTTCGTCGCGGCTGCTGCTGCAACGATCAACCGAAATGTTTCGCGGCGCGGTACGCGTGGATAGTTATGCCGCGAGTGCCGGCTGCTGCGCAATTCGCGAGAGTGTATATATAGTGCGCTCGGCGGCCCTTTGGTCAGCGGTTTCCAGAGGATTTGCGTGATGGCCGGCCGGATGTGTGGTTGGATTTTTTTTCGGGAGTTGGTATGTTGTTGGAGAAATAATTGTTTGTTTACGTTTTTGGTTTTGGAATGGTTGGGTCGGTGGGTCTTAATAAGAAAGAGGAAGAGTTTCGTGGGGAAGGGTTGTAGGGGTTTAGGGGAAAAGTATAGGTTTTTATCGAGTTTAATAAATTGAATAATTTTGTCTTTTTAGGAGGATGATGGGATTGGAACGAAGCCAGACTGTTCGTGATGTGATTGACTGACTGCAATCACGGGATTTCGTGAATGGTAACGCTGGAAAAATAAAAGACGTAGCTTCAATAAGCACAAAAAGATTTGGCATAGAGAGGAACCTTGGAGCTGAATAAATACAAGAATTGTAAAGATCTGTACTTTTGATTACCTATATTCACCACACTTTCTACAATTAATTTCGAAGATAAAAGAAAAACAACGCGCTGTATACGACCTACAAACATAAACTCTGTGCAAACATAAACCTGTCCTCTTCCCTTCTTCTCCTCTTCCACACCTGCAGCGGAATTTCGAGGACCCACTCGACACCTCACCCTATCTTCTAACGCAGGAAACGCGATCTCCCTCGTCTTATCTCCCCCACTCCGGCGCCTTCTGGCCGGTGCATCGATCCCCAAAGAAACAGGGTTAACTACCCGCCAGCGACCTCCTTGGCTGCCTCAAGAGATTCGTAATTTCAATCGCGGCCGCTACCACCTGAAAATCCATTATCCCTGATTTTCGGCGCTTTTTTAAGGAAATAGCGGGGCTGCGGCGACGTCAGGGGCCTGGTTATTTATTCGAACATGCGATTTGGGAGAGATAGGATGACCCGAGAGGAGAGTGGGAGAGAGAAAAAGAGAGATTCTCATTAGCATATTCTTATAGAACGGAGGAAATAGCTGGCACGTGAGCGCGCGAGCGGAGAAGTGTGTCGAGTGGGCGATCGAGCTGGGTCAGGCGCGCAAAGTAAGACGCTATACTGCCGCGGATGGTGCACTGAATCGTTTATTATACGCCGACGGCGGCGTTCTTGTCTTTAGCTGGATGATTTAGCTTTCAAATAAGATGTTTATATATAATAGCGTGCAAACATAAAGAATATACCGCCTCTTTTATTTAGCCAGATTTTAATCGCGAAGACAATTTTATTTTAATTATATTTTACATTTCGTGGTATAATATTCCCTATTATAATAACCAACTACCACAACCAAACTTCCTCTTTCCCAAACATCTAGGTATATACGCACGCGCACACAGAAAATCTATACTGAAATTATCGTTTCAATTTTGATCGATGACACGTCGGCGAACGGCAGTGGCGCGGTGTTCGCTCGGGGGAACTAATTATATAACTTGGCAAAATTCGCCTACATCGACTGCCATTATTAATTTGGGTTAGTCGTGCATCACCCCCCGAGCTGCCGACACGGCGGATATCTTTGTGTCGTTTCGCGGCTGCAGCGTTCGTTCGAGTGGATTATGCGCGCGTTTATACAGAGAGAGCGTCAGCGAAGTTTATGGAATATAACGAGTGCGTATGACAATGCGACCGATTGTGCGCGTATAATAAGCGCGGTGCTAGCTTGGCCCCGTGGCTAGGTTTGTATATGCAATTGACGCGGGGTTTTGCGTTATTTGTACTGGGGCGTTTTGATGAATGTCGGAGCTGTAGGCGAATGGGAGTATTACGGGGTTGTTGGGAGATTTGGTTGATTTAATTTTGACTTTTTAATTTGGTTTTATTATAATGCACAAAGTTATTAAATATTAATCCACGTGGATTAATAGTAAAAAAATATTCATTTGTTTCGATTTCAAAGCCCGATGTCATAATAGTTAAGTCACGGGGTTTACTGTAAATGAATACTTCTATCAGTATAGTTTTATGAGAATGTGATTGTAATAGGAGTATATTCTTGGTTGAAAATTATATTGAAAATGATGATTCCTCTTTGTAATAATTGGAAATAAAATAACTAATTTAATTATTTATTTTTTCCTTCAATTATAAATTTGGAGTCAGCATTTGATGTTGATTAGTGTGGAATCCTTTTCACAAGTATAAAGTGGCAATTTAAAAGCGATTATGTAAATTCAATTTTCAGAGGTATTTTGACAATAGACTAAACGAACGTCAGATATTTTCTCTTGATAAATCCGAATAATCTAATTTACCCTTACTTTACGATATCGTTGCATTATATAATCTAATTATATTACATATATGAGGTAATCTACAGATTATCCACAGTTGGAGGGTTCAAAAAATTAAAAAATAATTTTGAGGCACACCTCTGTAATAAATTTTTCCGCCCTTTAACCTCAAAATGCCATCTTAAATGTCATTTTGCGGCCTCGGACGGAAAAATACGTTACTGAAACGTGGACGTAAGAGAATTTTTACCTCATGCGACTTTTCGACCTCGCTTCGCTCGGCCGAAAAAGGTCGCATGAGGTAAATAATCCTCTTCCGCCCGCGTTAGTAATATACTAATTTTCTCCATCTTTAAGTCATGCAATAGACGAGAAAATTTTCGAACACTCAAAAATGGTCTTGTGACACGGTTTTAAAAAATAATTCATTTATACCACTCTAACCTAAAAATCGCAACTTTGACATGATTTTTAAGCTCTAGTGGTATAAAATACTATATGAAACTAGTGTGTAAGATTTACTCGCTTCGCTCGTGCGAAAAATGTCTCATGCGGTAAATAATCACCTTCCACAACCTAGTAGAAATATTAACCAATGGTTGGCGAACCGTTTGTCAATTTTTAAATTAAAATCGTCACACCATGATTATGTTGCTATTGTCGATGAAGAATAACTATTTATGCATGTGAAAATATTATATCGTAGATGCTTTAAAATATAATCATAGTTTTAATTAAATTTCGATGTAAATCTTAAGTAAAAATGCCTCCATTTGATTAACATGTTAACCAACGAAGTTGTTTTATTTTAGGGCACCAGTATCATAATATACTATTTTCTTATGCGAATTTGACATGGGGAAAATGGACGAAGAGTAGTCAGTGATGATTAAGCAAATAGCAAGCTCTTAAAAGTGCTAGCAAATAGTCCACAAAAAGCGATTAAAGTATACAAGAAAAGAGCTTTAATTTAAGCTAAAGATCGTTAAAATCGGTCTGTTCTGCTCACAGTTACGTGCATTTGAAAATCGCAAAAAATGACCAAAAATGAACGATTGTTTCCGAATCCACGTAATTTTTTGAACCCACTAACTGTAGATAATCTGTAGAATTTCTATTTCTCATTATTTTACTAACAACATTCATCACTAAAAATCTATCCCTACAAAAACCTCACCATCGCACCATTGCACTACCACCCTATAATACCAAAAGCTACAAACTCCCCGAAAAAAAAAAACTCTCGCGCGGGTAAAAAAAGAATTTACAAAAATCCACAATGAAATGGTTTCGCCCTTCGCAAATCCCTGCGGCTCTCCCCTCCCTCTCCCATTCCCTTCCTACATCCCCATTCGTCCCTTTCTCTCTCTCTCTCCCTCTCATATAGCTCGGTAATCCCGTTTTCAATCGGGCGAAAGCGCGAGCTATGCCATTCCCGCGCCAGCGTTAGCAGCCAGCTCCTCGCGCGCATAGCTCGTTTGGCATTTCGTCATGATGCCTATACCGTTCACCCGCGCACACGCGTATACGTATATACGTTTGAAAACAACGACAGGCGTTGAAAGCCGGGAGAGAGAGAGAGAGAGGAAGCGAGACGAGCGCTTTTCGGACAGCCGCGCGCCGGCCTATATGTATACGCGTACAGCGTAATCATTAGGGGATCGGAAGCTGATTAAGGCTGATGGTAGAGAGGATGCTAGTGGGAGAGAGAGAGAGTTAAGCCGGAGTTTCACGTGTCCCTGCTATGCGCAGGCACACGCACGCGCGTGTGCGTGAAAGAGTCACCGGAGTAGTCGCTCTCTCTGTCGCTCATTGTCGGCGGGGGCCCCATTCATTTGCCGCATTATCTGCTCGGATCACGTGCGGTTTGATACTCGTCTATAATTTGGCCGATGCCGATGGGCTGCTGCTGCAGTGTGTGAGGTAGTGGAAGCTAGTCCGGCACCCTGGAACTTTTACCCTTTGACCTTTATGGTGGCTGCTGTAGAGCCAGACGGCGGCGCGGTTCTCTCTCTCTCTATGGCGGATAAGGATAATTAATCGCCGGTGCTGCCGCTGCCGCTGCAGCGTATTGTGCGCGATTCCGCTGTAATTACCGATTGTTTTTGGGAGGCGCGAGCGACCCCCTTCTCCCTTTGCAAATTAGCCGGGCGAGGTAACAATGGCTTTGGAAAGTTACTGTGCGGAGAGCCTTTGACGAGGTTTTTGGGATTTGTGGGCGCACAAGTTTTTAATGGTCTTAGGTGTTTGAGAATTTTGGGAGATTTAGGATGGTAAACATTTTTTTTTTTAAATCATTTTATAAGCAAAAATCAGGCGATGTTAAAGAAGATTACAATGTCCATCCT
This sequence comes from Torymus aiolomorphi, assembly GCA_036365515.1. NCBI lineage: Eukaryota > Metazoa > Arthropoda > Insecta > Hymenoptera > Torymidae > Torymus > Torymus aiolomorphi. The sequence continues at coordinate 70,510,098 of CM070874.1, read as the reverse complement.
GCATAACATTGTAATTATGCATGAAAGTACGTTAAAATTTTACATTTCCATTAAAAATCACTTACGACCTCCTTTACAAGACAATTCAGCCAATCTCAAACTCAACTTCTATCACTATTGTCAACCATTTCCAGTCTCAAAATACCTTGTAAACGGCCCTGCGCACAACCACCGAAAAACCTTATAAACCCAACAATCCGTGAATTTCGTCACCAAAAAAGGCGAGCGAGAAAATTCCTCCCCTCTATTTATCTCCGCAATAAACACTCACCTCTCGCCGATACGCTTTCAATAAAGCGTCCCTTTCACCCCTCCCCTCCTTTTCCGTTTTCTAATTTCGCCCGAGATTTTTCGCCCTCGCGTCTCTTGTTAACGTACACCGAGAAGAGCGAGACCCTCAGCGCGCGCGGTCCCTCTTTTGCGCACTTCCAGTCGGCTTGGCCGCACCCTCGTGTAAATATACGCCGGCCGGCCGGACGACACCCCGTCTCTCTCTTTCATTTCGCACTGCCGGCCGCCGATACCCCGAAATTGAAAGAAAATATCGCGTCCTTTTGAGGATCGCCCCGAAACTGCAGAGAGAGATAAGATCGAGAGTGAGAGAGAGAGAGAGAAAGAGTCGATATATCGGTGGGGTGTGTATAGGTACAGCTGCACCGAAATTACTTTTCCGTTCGCTCTCTCTCGTCTTTGCTGCTTTTTCGGGAGTATCGAAAAATATCAAGCTACACTCGGTTTATTCTCCCCGAGCGAGTGGGATCTCGATTTTTCTCCTGCTGATCGAATTTGTCAGGAAGCAGAGAAAAGTGTGTATGTGCACGTGTGTGTGTGTGTATATATCATGTACGTTGATGGATGAATTGAATCGTCCAGTTGGTCAGCGCGATTAGGTTTTATTATTTTTGGACGACGAGGATCGAGTGATAACATCGTTGGTATGTTGAACGAACTTTACGGCCGCACAGTTGATGCTCATCGTCGCTGAATGAAGATAATGAAACGCGATCTACGTTTTGCATTAGCGCGTGTTCCAACGCGCGATTCGATGTCCACAGTATAATTTTGTACATTGCATGTAATTTTGTTCATTGCAATCAAAACGGGCGACCACCGTGTTACAATAGGAATTGAATAATACTTGCCAACAATTCAAATTAATTAATTGAAAGGCGAAATACCAACCTAATTACATATATCGCGTATTGATTAGCCACCGTGACTAATTCGGTTTTCAATCGCAATTTAACCCCGCGTGCATAGCAACAATAAACTGTCGCTGCGCTCAAGACTTTATTTTTCATTGACAATGTTTAAATGGAGACTCGCTGCATCTATAGTTATGTTTATTATCTCACGATCGATACATGAATCGCGCTATAAATAAGGCCGGATAATTACGCGAGATTAAATCTAATCAAAACTTTAATTAAACCAACAAGTAATAAGAAACTCTCTCGTTCCCAACACACGCGCGCGCGCGCGCGTGGCAATTTTCAACCAACGACGCATCGATAAATCCTATGTGCACAGCCGCGCGCGCCGTCCATTCAAAAGCCCGCAGCGAGATTAGCCTCTCGTCAAATCCCACTCTCTCGGATTACACGTAATAACGCGTAATAACCATAATTTTAATTACGCCCACCCCCTCGTTCTGTCCAAAATGACGGGTATACCATTACATACACACACAGTCTAAAAACGTTTCTCCCAATTCGGTCCCCCGGCGCCGTTGAAAGGCAGCACAGCAGCAGCAGCATCAGACTCTCTCGCCTGTGCGTTTAATATAAAGCGAGTGCGAGAGCGAGAGAGTTTGACGAGTCGTCGTCGTCGTGCACTTCCATTAGCGGCTCCTGTGGGAATGAAAATGCAAATTCTTTACTCGGCTCCTCGGGATAAAGGAGCGCCGCGCGCGAATGCATAATGCATCCATGGCCGAGGTGTGTAAGCCCGTCGGCCGAATAATATAAATATATTGGATTCGGTATATAGATGGCCGCGTCCGAGAAGTTTTTCGCCTGTACACAAAAGGAACGCAGGTGGGGGGTGTACCGGGATATTCTGTTTTCGAGCGCACGCGGGTTTGATATTGGTTTTATTAGATGGCGCGGGATCGGCGGGTGAAAGTGACGTTATATTGAATTTTAATCAATGTCGGATTTCGATAGGACGAGGGGCATGGTTATTGCGAGTTAGAGATATGATGTTTGTCTGAGTTGCGTTAATGAATAAGTTGGCGTTGATACACTGATAGAAAGAAATATTTGAGCCAAATATCCTTTGACTTAACAGTTAATACACGAAACTAAAGTTATTAAAAATAAATTGATCTTACAAATAAATAAACAAGAATTAATATTATTCTCAAAGTTTTAATAATTATACTAACATTATAAGTATTTATAATACTTTTTTGATGTTTTAAATTGTTTAATATGAAATAATAACTATTGGCTAGGTATGCAAATTAAACGTTAAATAAAATATTGACAAACGATGAAAAGTTCATAAAATGTTTTATAAACAGTCGAAGTTTTATTACTTAATTCAATTTGACTTACTTATTAATAACAACATGATATTTATAATAATTTTAGTTTCGTGTATTATTATAACAGTTAAGTCACAGGAATTTGGCTCAAATATTTCTTTCTATCAGTGTACAGAGGTTTGGAAATAACGGCTGGAGATGGTATTTATATAGAGTTTGGTAATTAGTAGTGGCTATGCCAGAAATATAGTTAATGGATGCGTTTCTATATATTATACGCAATATATGTATAGTGTACACAATGGATACAGGGTATATAAGATAAATGAAAACCGGAGAATGGAGAAAACACTTCGACTTTGACGCAACGGACGACGTTTATTAAGCTACGTTTTTAATTATGCAAAATCTCTTAGGAATTCGCTAGCATATGCCATTTAGAAACAAATAAACATTATATATGCAAATCACTCCTCTTACCTACATATACACATGCACCCTTTCAATCCACTTACGCGCGAGGCAATATCTCCACTCAATCATCGATACATTCAGCCACACACGCACGCACGGGCACATGTATATCTCGCAAACGCGATTAGACATGAGACCCATCGAGCCCAACTGTGCGTGCGCGCGATCCTATCTCTCTCTCTCTCTCTCTCGGGTCGCAAAGCTTCCGACGTGTATTACACAGTACAGAAAGACAGCGGAGAGAAAACAAAGGCAAAAACACAGACGGTGCAGCAGCAGCAGCAATTCGCCACGGTAGAAAGAACGCGCGCGCGCGCTCAGCAGTCGAATTAACGTCTGCTCGATCTAATCGCCGTAATAACAAGCCTCTCTCGCTCCGCCGAATGGAAATGCAAATTTCCGGCGCGTCGATCGGCCGCGGATCTTAGATGGGATGTATAGAGGCGACGCGAGCGGCGATTCTTTTTCTACTTTTTCAAGTGGGAGGAGGAAGGATTAGGCGGCAGCTGACCGGATTTAATTTTCGGAGATGCTTTGGTGGATGAAGAGAGACGAATGGTTTGTTTGGTACGCATTGAGAGAGCTTTTTTCAGGAGTGTAAGCTGTACAAAGTGTGTGTGTTTCGGATAATTTTGAGGAGGGAGGGCAGTTTCTGTATTTTATGCGTGTCTTTGCGTAAGTCTGAGCAATGTAATCTGTATTACTTTGGATTAAGTGTATTGTTTACCGGCTGACATATATATCGAAGCATTTTTTTCGAGTGCGTAGCCTGATTAAACGAATTATTAATTCTCTTTTTTGCTTTATTAATGCCGTTCGCTTATTCAATGCAAAGGCGAACAAATTTTTACTCTTTTATTTATAATCGTACCATGCTTTTACTATAAGAAAATTTATTGCGAGTTTAATATTTTACTATAGTGAACAAAACATTTACGTATAGTTTTGTGCGGTATATATCGGATATCGCAATCACCACCGACCAATTTTTTGTTTTGACCCCGGCATATTTCCCCACAAAGATCACTCCGAAAAATAGTTCTCTATTTCTCTTACTTTCTCTCTCTACGCGTCCATTCAATCCATATACATGTACATATACATAATACGCACATTCCATCTTCGCATCACATGCGACGTAGAAGCAGCCGAATCAATCATACTATATCTAATCTAAACAAATTGCTTTCTCCTATTCTTCCTCATTGAACTATATCGTTTTGATAAATCGCGACAATTACTCAAGTCCCGCATGTGCGCTTTTCTCTTCTCTCTCTCTCTCTCCTTCCCCCTACCACCTATACTACTACACTGCACTCGCCCCCCGAAACTCGAGCGCGCATATATAGAGAAAAAAAAACTAGATCCGGGGACGGAATAGTTGTTTGCGGCCGTGCGCGCCTCATTGTTGCGCACGCGTGTCTGCGGATCGGGTATTGCAGTAGGTGAAATGGGCTAGAGGCCTAATTACGGGGACAACGTGCATGCGTCGCTCGCGCGCGCGTGAGAAATAGACTCTCGTCGTTTTTTAGGGGGTTTGGAATAGAATGCGGCTGCGCGTGGATATTGTATAGGCGAAGTTTACAATGGTCGGGTAATGGATTTTGGCGATGCGAGCGCATGGTTTGATGGAAAAGAAAGTTGTAGGGGAGATGTTGGGGATCGCGGGGTATATGGTTATTATAGAATCGTTTTAAGGTTTTTCAAAAGTAAAAAATGATTATCAGGAGGGGCTGATGGAATTAATAGAAGGTTGGAAGGGATCAGACCTCGACAGAGAGTTGAAGAATCAAATTACTTACGAAAATTTATTTTTCATGGGAGATCGATTTTTATACAGTTATTTTCACGTAAATAGTTTAGAGTTAGACGGCACCGTTATAACAAATCCTTCTCTCTCAGTTAAAGAAACCCTTCCACCTAATTCCCATCAAATTTATTCCGCACAACCCTTATAATCCACCCGCGCAATAACCATCGCTTCACTCTTCCCCGTCCCTCTGTTTTCCCGCGTTTGCCAATTTTCGCTCACACACACACTCGCAAAACCGCAATCGCATCAGAAATTCAAACACCCCTCATACCTTTTTTTTCCACCCTATACCCACTCATTACCAAGGCAAGCGTGAAAATAGGGGGGCATCACACACACATACAGAGTGTGCGGAAATTGCTGCGGCCAACAACTCGCGTGAATCGGAAATTTTAATAAATTCCCCCTCTGTCCAGCCGTCCGAAAAATTCGGCCAGCGTCTTTGCATACACATACGCGCATGCGAAGGAGGGAATGAAAAAATCTATTCTCGTCCATGCACACGCGCTCGGAAATTTCAGGCACGTACGCGCGGCCCTTTTTTCGGATGGCCGCTCTCTCCTCTCGCGTCCCGTGTAAATCATCGCTCTCCTTCCAACGTCCGCCTCTTCCGATTTTTATTGAATGGAATCCGCGAGCTCTCGCTTTACAGTCTCGACCCTCTAGGTTTTATTTTTTTCCTCTCTACCCCGCGCGTATATCGGTTCCTTTATTTCTATCTATTCCGGACTTCCTTTTTTTATCTGCCGAACGTGTTTTCTGCGTTCTCTTCTGTTCTGGCAGCGGTGCGGCTGCTTTTTTTTTTCTCGCCGTAGGGCTGTGTAGCACAGAGCTAGCGATACCCAGTGCACTTGTTTTTATTGTTATTCGCCGGGGCGTTAGTTGTTATTATCCGAAATTTTTTTCCTCCGATGTTTATGGCGCTTGATTTGCCCCTGCCCGTATTGGGTTCTTTATTGCCTTATATTAGAGATATTTTGTTTCGCGACGGTCGGCTGTGTATATACGTACATGTGAATGTATCTGTATATAAAAATGGCGCGTGTTTTTTGTTTTTTTTTTGTTTCTGGGGGATAGCGATATCGCGAACGTTTTCGAACGCTCGCTAGCACTCGTTTTTTTGAGAACGACAAGTTTGCGTCTCTCTTTATTTTATGTTTTTCATTTTCGCCGAGCTGAAACCGGTCGAGTGTAACTGTAAGTGCGATATAGGTTTAGCATGAACTTTTATGGTATACGCTTGGAGTTACGTATATATAGAGGGAAAAAATAACGATATTCATTTCTCGATTGAGTAATAAAAATCGAGATTATTCGGAGAGTAGAAAATTTTCTACTATAAGCTTTATGGAATCTTCGATGACATTATGATGCTCAGGCGCGGGCAGTATAGAATCTTTTATTTATTACCGAGAATAAAGAAGGAACTTTTAAAAAAAGCTTTTAAATTCTTTCTTATTAACGAAAATGCAAAACCACTCTCCGGTTCCACTTTGCAATTCAAAGGCATATCGATCGGGCATTATCATCAATCCTTTGAAAAAAAGCGCAGCAGCAGCAGCAGCAACCCACACTAATAATCGATCGCGTGGACTTTAATGCACCTCCTCCATCAGCGGCGCCTATGTAACCAGCGCGCCACGAGCAATATCTAAAAAACCTAATTGATACTTATTTACGACGCGTTTTTGCGCAACGCAAAGATTAGCCTCGTCGCGGTTATACTGGCCAGCGCACGCGAAATTACAATCCCACTTACCCGACGACGAGAATTTAAAAGCGTACTTTACAGCCCGCGCTTTTATATATATATTTCAGACGACGACGACTTCTTCTTTGATCGCGCGCACTTTGTTTCCACTTTTTACTTCTCCACCGCCACCACCGGCGGGATAAAGTTTCCAATATCCTGCGCTCGCGCAAGAAGTCTTTCTTTCTTTCTTTCCTCGCCGAGACTTTGAGAAATCTTCCCCCTTTCTCTCTCTCTCAGTCGGCATCGATCAGCGCGTGGGGTTGGAGAGATACACACCCCTCGCGTCTTCTTTTTCCCGAACGCGCGGCCTGTGCAATTTCGCGTGTAGGGAGGGAGCGTAATTTTCACGCCAATTACTTCCGCGGGATTTTATCATCGAATTATCGAAGTCGATTGAATCCGCTGTATTTCATCGGCGCGGGGGCGTTGGCAAACGAATCAAACATTTATTATTTTCCCCGCGGGGTTCGCAGTGCTGTATTCTCGGCTGCGGATTCCTCGCGCACGTGCGTGCTCGGCTTTCGGGTTTAACGAGTCGTTATTTTCTTTTTTTTAAAGGCTGAATGTGGGCTGGATACGGGGTCTTTTGAAATGTAGATTTTAAGCTTTTTATTGATTGAAAAAGCTGCGCGTGCGCGAATAAAATGCCTCTTGTTTCCGTGGCAAGGGATTTTATAATTTTTTTGTTCTCAGAATATAACCATATTTTATTTGGTCTAATTTGTGATATTTCTAGAAATAGGTGGATTTCTGATTTCAGATATAATTGAAATAAAATAATAAATTCGAGAAGGTGTGAATTTAGTTATGAAATTCTCAGTTATTTAAAGAATATTAATAATTCAACTATATCTATAAAAATTTACTTTCGTCGTTCTGGATTTTCAAATTATTTTATTCCCGATTACGAATTGATACTTCAATTTCCTGAAAAATCTTATTTCAAATCTTAGTCCATCACAACTTCCTAGTAAACGCATGTAAGATCCCGACAAAACAGCGTCTCCGGCTCATCGATTCACAGATGGCCTGGTTCAATTAGCCTCGTCACATAACGCAAAAAGAAAGCGGGCGCTTGGCGAGAGAAAATCCTCGGAAAATATTACTTTACAAAGGCAATATTAGCCCCGGGGATTCTTGTTTGCCTTCATATAAAATACACCCGGGCGACGTATCATTTCCCAGCGCAAACAAGGGGAGGGCTTTTTTTCTTCCTCTTCATCCACTTTTCCTATGGCCCTCGACGCGTTTTTGCTAAACATTGTTTGTGTTTTCTTTTATTTTTTCGAAGAGAGAATGCGAGATCATCCATCAAAATTGCAAAAATAAATCACGCGTCGAGCGGATTTAGGCGAAGAAGCACTTTTAGGGTAATGGGGTCGGCTGCCAAACGCGTGATACATCGCGCGAATACACTTTGCCGAGTTGTAAATTTGAATAAGACATTAATTTTGCCGGGAGCAGCATGAGGAAAGGGGAATGAGGATGAATAGTTGTACTTTGTCGCGTAATTTCGTTAATGTGCTTTTGTTTTCTTCTTTATTTCGTTGTCGGGGATGATTAAAGGTTTACTTTGTGTATACCGATGTAAAGCTACGGGGTTAATGATCTTTGCATTCTTATTAAGCCTTATGAATGGGTGATGAAGCGCATGTGAAGAGAGGTATGAATAATTATTTGTAGACGTATGCTGCCAGCTACGCGTGTGAATAATTTGTCACCGGTTGGGTAAGCAATGGGAAAATCAATGCAAGTTTAATATTTATGGGACTGGTTAGTTATTAAGCGCATTTTTCATTTTTTATGCGATTTTGAATACACGAGTGCGACAAATAGTAGAGTTTTAGTTAATTTTCAAATACGTTTGAAGATGGTAATAAAAAATTGAAAATGAACAAAGGTCTCTTACTCTTAAAACATAGTAAAAGTTCTTTATTTAAACTTACATTTACGAACAACTTAAATGTATATAACAATATAGATATCCTAATTTTTGCTATTATTTTGTAAAATAATTTACGAACCTTTTTGAATTCACATTTACATTTTTTATTTCAACTTTTCAGTCTTGTTTCAGTAAATTTTTGAAAATTCCCATTCTTTATGCTCTTTTTTATATCAACATTGACTTCGCAGCCTTGCTGCAAAAAGAAAAAAAAGGAATTGCAACTATAAAAGAGACGAGCATCCACCCAAAGCTTACTCCATCAACCATTACAACACCCATTCGAAAAAAGCCCGTACGCTATACGGGCGTCCGCGCACACAAGCCATCTTTACAAAGCCCAAACTGTACACAGTGACACAAAAAAAAAATGAGACAAAAAAGAAACGAGGAAGAAGCGTCGTCCGCGCGCAGGCAAAAAAGGATATCGAATAAAGCGAGGCGCGGCTTGAGCTCTCTCTCTCTCTCTCGGCCAATCCGATTAAGTCCCGCCGCGCGCGCGCGCGGGGCGATAGCGAAAAACGGGACGCTTTCATTCTATTACTCCGCTGCCGCTGCTTCTAATCTACTGTCCCCCCCGGAAGGGTCCACGTGCGCGCCCAATATATATCTCTTATCGCGAATTCGGACACGTGGCGGTGGCGGCGTTGCCAGCCCTCGAATGGTACAGAGTCTCTCTCTCTGACTTATGCTAACGATAATAAAATAACGTCGAATTGGACGGGTGGATTTATTAGGATAAGCACCTTAGAGCGAGAGTATGTGTGTGTACGTGGGGTATTGTTGGAGCGAGGTTCGTTATGCTGCGATTTTCGATTCGAATGGTTTTTTGGGGCAGGGATTTCTTTTTGGGCGAAGAGCGAGATAATAGGCGCGTGGGATGGGACGGGATATGTGTATGTGTGTGGGAGTCGGTGGCGATGCGCTTTTTATTGGTAGGGATGCAGTGATATTGTTATGGTAAGCGCGGGTGAGGAAAGTATGGAGATTTGGAATTAGATACGTTGCTTTGTGCAGTTTGTGTACTTTTTATTCTATTATTATTGTTTTGTTAGGAGGTTGCAAGTTATGTTTTTATAGTAGTATAGAGCATTGAAAGTATAACAAGAAAATCAACAATGTCCGAGCCTGTTATATTTTTTTATTGAATATTTAATGTTTTTAAAATTAACGTTTTTCGTCGCTGCGCTTAATTTTAAAGATTAAAATAACCAGTAGAAATGCTGAAATTGAAAATGAATAACTAAAAATATGGAAATGCATATATAAATTTGTACATATATATTTGTAAACATTCCTATGAATAGAGTTATTTCAAAAATATTCTCATTCCTTTTGTCAACTTGAGGACGAACAAAGAAGTCCACATTGCTGTTCCAGATATTTATATTTGACGGACGAGGGAAAATAATTTATTCAAAATGTTTTTTTTTCTCTCTCTCTCGCAAACTCCAGAGATATTTTAAACATTTTAAGAAACTCGACGCTTTGGAAATTTCGCGATGTCACTCAGCTGCTGCCGCTGCTGTAGCGGCATTCTTTGAGATATACGGTAACAGAGTTGGGCGTGTGACATCAAAGGGAAATTTTAGCAAGGAGCCGTAACTTTTACAAACGTTGAATTTTGAAAATCACGCGCGCAAGTATGTCAACTCCGCTTTCTCATTTTACCCGCGGGATATTACAAAAGTAACGATGAAAAATTTCGCCCACTTTCGTTGCCCTAATATCCCGCGCATATTTAACCTTATATACACATTCCCTCGACGAAGATTCAAAAGATACCAAAAGAACATGAAACATACCACCGGCATTTAAATTCATTTCCACGCGTAAAATCCACGTCAATACACACATCTTTAAAATCCCAACGCCGCTCATACAGACCTCAACGCCCTCATAAACTTCAAACCACCAGTACGCTACAATTACCCCCTGTGCAAATACTTCTACGTGTCCACGTGTGAAATTTTTTTTTAAACGCTCTCGCATCTCTGTTGACACACTCTCGCATACGTATACGGGCATTCCACGCGTCGGGGTAAAAACGAGGGCGTTAATCGTCGCGCGCAGATGACGTAATTTCGCGCGCTCGGCTCTGTACATCTCGAAGTACGCGCGTAATTAAAGCCCCGCAGTCTGCCTCGCTACTACTTACATTTCCACAGCGCGTGTTCCTTTTCACGTGTGTGCGCCTCGCTAATTTTCTCGCGCTCGCGTTTGTGTGTGTGTGTGTCTGTGCTTTGGAGAGTCGCGCGAGCAGCGGCGCTTCGCGAAAGTTGTCTTTCATGACTGCGCGAGCGCTGGATGATTACGTCTGGCTGGCTGAGAGCGTTAATTAACGAGGGGATGATGATGTTTTTATGTTGGATGAAAAGAGGTGGAGGTTTTTATATCTGTGGCTTCCAGGAATAACGACTTAACCCACTTGAGGGTCAAAATTGAGTTAGCACCGGAATGTATACCTTCTAACTACCCTTTTTCATGTAGACTTGATCCGGAAATCTGAAACGCGTTCAAAGAGCAAATATCAACTAAGTGCATAATCACTTAACTGCACCTGTGCCCGGAAAAACCACTTAACTGAATATTTATATTTAATTAAAAGCACCGTTTTGAAGTTAATACTATACAATAAACAGATTATAACATACCTATTTTTATAGCAACAAAGATCAAAGGCAATAGATAATAGAAGGTAACACAACAGCTTTGATTGCTGGACGATGGGGCGAGTGTGCATAAACAGTAACCGAGTAACGTTCGGTATTCGGTTTACCGAATTCCGTTGACTTCACGCATATTTCGTTGGGAGGCGCATGCGTGGGAATGAATATTTAAAAAAGAATTTGTATTCTATGTTTTAAGTGTAAAAATAACTGTTATTTATCTTATTTGAACAATTTGAATAACGATTTAACTGCATTGTTTTGTTTGTTTATACAAAGAACACAAATGTATTCTAGTAGCTGAAAGAGGGGTTTGAAAGATATTCGATACCTTTGTAAATGTCTAAATTGTTATGACTCATCTCGCGCATTTCGATCTTACATATGAAGTGTCATGACAGAAATTTTAAAACGTCGATTTCTCGAAAACACGTACAAGTGGGTTAAGTCATTATTCCTTGAAGCCACAGATATATAGATTACACTCAGAAAAACGATCCTCCGGTACCAAAATAAAATTCCTCCCGAAAAAATCTTCCTGCAATAAAAAGGACTTCCTCTCGCGCGGTAGAATCGTAATTCGATTACAGGAACTGTGGTCTCTGTTATAGAAGGCTAATCTTCCTGCAGGAGGAGAATGTTACGTTCTATTAGAAGAAAATTATGTGTCAGTAATGGAGGAATGATATTTTGGGTCTGAGGTCCCCAAAACTCTATTTTTTTAGAACGTGTGTTTTGTATAAGGTATTTGTAATTATGATTTTTACCGGAAATGTATTTATCAAACTAATTTGCGATACAATAATTCGTTTCTTTATAAGCATTTAAAATCAGAATTTTATAATGCTGCACTGACTTAAAAGAAAAAGGATTTTTTAATAAACCCGACCTTTTGGATAAAATCATGAAAACCTTTTAATAATATGTGAAAAACGTTGAAAGAATAATAAACTACATAAAAACGCCGCCGACACACAGGGCACTAAAGAATAAAAGAAAGAAAAAACACTCTCCACATCCACGAAAACTAATTAATAACACAAAGTAACACCTTCACACATACATACGTACACTTCGCGCCATAGAATTAAGCTGTCTCGACACCGCTACTTTTACCCTCCGCTCCGCACGCTTGCCACATATATCGAAGCAGCAGCAGCATGTATGCGCGCCGCCTAAAGTGCTCCTCTTTTCCCTGGGCGCGGAGGCGCGGAAAAACGGCCGGCTTTATGTATCGGCGATCGATTCCTCTCCCCGCTTGGCGCATAAAAGGCGCGCGGGAAAATGGGCGGAAACGCAAGACAAAAAGCTCTGGGTCCGCGTCAAAAGGTCGCGTGCAAAACAATTTCAACCTGCACGAGCGAGCGGGCGGTTCATTCGAAATCGCGGAAAATGGAATTTGCCGAGCGATTGCGTTCTGTACAAGAGAGTCAGAGAGGGACGTATTAAATCCGTTCGGGGAAAGGTTCGATTGATATATTTATTTGATGGGAAGCGAGCGCGCGGAGCTTTGGGTATTGAAAAGGCAAGGAAGAAAGGTTTTTGATTTTTCCCTTGTTTTCGCGGACGATCGGTATGCATTTGTGTTTTGACTTTTGTGCGACTGTTTTCGATGGCTAGTGCACACGAGGCGTGTATTTTGATGCGGGAAGGGAAGTTAATTAAAAATATGTTTTGTGCGCCGCGGGTCGTTGATTGAACTGGAGATTGTGATGTAGCTGCGCGCGAGCGCGTTTTATGTAGGCCAGCGCGGAATATTGCGAGCCCGCCGGACGGATAAGTTGGTTTCGACTTTTCAATGGATATTCGATGGGTTTTTTCATATTCAGTTTTTGTAAAGAGAGATTTTTTAAGGATTTTGATGATAAAAAAGGAGAATTTTAATGCTGTAGTGTGCTGTTTAATTTTAAGGCGAATTGCGAGTTTAAAGGATTTATGAGCTTATTGAAAAAGTAAAACACAAAATTCTAAAAGGTAAATAAAAATGTTTTAGGGAGCTATTGATAAATATAATAAAGCAATTTTGAAATTCCAAAAAGTTTTTTAGTTTTATATAGGTATAACATACAGCCACTTCCGTTGATATCGAAAATCGATACTCCATTGATTTAAAATATTTTCGAATCATTCCAAGAAGACCGAAAGGAATAAAACTAAAAAATTACTGTCACAAAATATCAAACGTCCCATACAAAGAACGCAGCGACGAGCTCACAAAGAATCCCCACACCCCCAATCAAGCTATTAAAACGACACCGAAGCCCCCGGCACCCGAATCTGAAATAATACACTCCTATTTACCAGAGAGCGCCAGGCGGAAAATTGGCCGGCTGCGCGCGTTCGAATTTCCGTCGGCTCCAATTTAAAAAATCTCCCTTCAAAAAAAGCCCGGCGCCGCGCATAGCGAGAAAAAGGCGCGAGCTTCGAATTTCGACACTAATTCCCATGCGCCCGCGCACGCGCACAATGCCTCGCTTATATTTACACCGGGGCACTCGCGCGTGCACAATGATTTACTGTTTTCGAAATCGAATAGCATAATAACGCTCCTGGAAAATTCGGGCGGGGCGCTATCGAATAGAGAGAGAGCGAGAGGGTTTTCGAGTAAAAAAACGTAGTGGAGAGCAGCGCGTAAAGTTCGGAAGAGAGGGAAATGTGACACCCGAGCTACGAGTGTGTGTGTGTAGGGAAGAGGAGAGACTTTTTCTCGAGTGCCTATCGTGCACGCACTTCGAGAGGCGCCCGTGGGAGAGGAGGTCGAGATGTGTGTGTGTGTGTGTGCATGTTGGTTGGCTGGGTTGAGAGAAAGGTTTAAGGTGGGTTGGTTTTGACGGAAAAATTAATTTTTGGAGGATCCATATTATGTACGACATGTGTGTTATAATCTTGAGGTAATACGTATTATCGCTGTGAATTTAATTATGATAAATTTAAGAATTTCTTTAAAATTTGATAACAGCTTTTTCATTAAAATTTATCGTCAGATATTCATGTATTTGAAAGGTGATTTTCATGAAATAACCCCAACTTTGGAAAAATATTTACTGCGTAACTATTATATATAACGTTAATAATATTTTCTCCTATATATCTAAATAGCCTCTAAAATTCTCTAAAATTACTCAATTATTTAATAAACTTTAACCATTCTATCACCCAAAAATATCAAATTCTCCCAAAATTACTGCGTATAAATCAAAACTTTTGAGTGACACTATATACTACGCGCGCACGTCGTAACTCAGGGGCGTCGCCTCTCGCCTCTTTATACGCATGTTTTCATACGCACAAACATATGTATATATACGCACACACTTTCGCGTATATATGCTGCGTATATACTTTAGCCCCTCCGTGGTAGCCGTGTGTTTATCCGTTAATTTTCTCACGGATTTCGCATCGGCTTACCCAAACTTTGACTGTGCCATTAAGATATAACTAGTAGCTACGCGCGCATGATAAAGGGCCGCCGGCGGCAGCAGCACTGTGAGTATACGCACGGCTGCGATAATTTCGCGCAATTAACTTCTAATTGCGATGTATTTGTTTTAATTAATGTCGATTGATCGACGGCCCCTGCCCCTTTATTCCCTCGTTAATGGGACGGTAAAAATGATTGGGTAGTCGCGCGCGCCGCTCGTTTGGCATGTACCGCGTCCTGTGTGTGTGTGTATAGAGGCTCGTTTTACGAAACGTAATTAGGTTCGTTAACGGCCGGATTAAATAATAAATTTTTCAGTCGGGTCGTTATAATTCGGTATTGTTAATACTAAAAGGTTCATTCTATTGTGCGAGAAAATTAAGCTACTTATGAATAATGTAATTATGAATGTAGATTATATTTTAATTCCATTACGTTAATCTGTTTCGAAACATAAATACAGCTGAATTGGTAATTCTAACGAATTTTCGAAAAGATATTATTAAAATTCCTGCGCAGTAATTTCAATAATGTTTCTATAGAAATACTATATAATTTTTATAAATTTGCTAATTTCACAAAATATCGAATTTTAGCTATACATTCTAATAACAAGCTCTAATAATATTTATTCACATGTACACACCCCTGTAACTTTTTCATTTCTAAAACTTTTCAATACACCAACTCATCAAGATTCCCATATAAAGCAACGCAGTAGCTCTAATTACCACCGCAGTAAACTTTTTTAAAAGCCGCCGGCTCCCATCGCAGTATAACGATTCTCAAAATACACACTCTGCACCGGCGCGCCGACAAAAAAGAAAGTCCTCGAAGCCTCCTACTGAATACCCATTATCGCGCGACAAGTGCGCACCGCGACTGCTTTCCCTATGGGCACTCGAGCGCGCACCATATTCCTCGAGGGTTATGATTTGACTTTCCTCCGAACACTCGCCGCAGCCCTCCCACGCTCCCTCTCTCACTCTCTCTCTCTTTTTCCAAACCAGACACGCGTTCGAGGAAGCGGTGGCTCGATAAGGCCACTTTAAAATCCCATTAGGCGCTGCTCGCGCGCGATCGCCTGACACTGGCCAGAGACGATTCTCTCTCTCTCTCTATAGTGTATACGTATATATATATATATATATATATATATATATATATACTTATGCGTTATCGGTCGAATTCGGGAGGAGAGAGTGCGTAGCGCGTTCTTTGATTTTTCGAGGTGCGCGCGTTTTTACCGCGGGTATATGTATATGTACGAATGTTGGTGGGGGGAATTTATGGAGCCGGTCGATGCGCCCGGCTTTTGATACGGCGAGAGTGCGGAGAGTAAGAGAGAAGGAGGGAGGGAGGAGTTTGATAAGGCAGATGGATTATGCATGAGCGGCGCGCGTGGACCTGATCGCTGAGAGTAGTTGACGTGGTCAGCCGTGGACAGGCGACGCTGCAGCTAAGGCTTCGAGTAAGAGGACTTACCTGGAACAGAGAAAGAAAGAGTGGCATAAGTTTTTGGATTGAAAGTGTAGGGTTTTTGGAGTTTAGTTGTAGAGTTTAGTTTTGAATGTTAGAGAAGTGGTTATTGATGAAAAAGTAAATTTGAAAGTTAAAATGTCTTGAGAGAAATTAATTGTCGAAATATTCAAGGCCTTTTTAAATTATTATATATGATATCATACTATATATTATTTTGTGAATTATTCGTGATATTTGATTTGTTGATAACCCTAGTAGAAATGTTAATCATAAATTACCTATTTTTTCGTTAACTTCATGGCTAAGAACAATATTCTGCTTTTATTTGATAATTATGTACCAATTTAAAGTAAATTTTGGCATTTACAATTGACAACATTGATATTTTAACTATACTAATAATGCATTTAGGTGCATTTTGTTATTGTTATATTGATTTCTATTCAAAATGCTTCCATTTGATTTACAAATTAACTATAAAATATCCTTAATTTTCTACCGGGAACATGATTTAACATACAACAAAGAACACAAAATTTGAAATTATTTTTTAATAATAACGAGTTTTCTCGTTCCCTATTTAACTCCTTAAAAAAAGCAAAGTTATAATAATTCCCAAATCGCACCACAAAATTTGCAATTTAAAAACCAAAAATCTCATCTCATTCGTACCCCGCTCACCTCCTTTTCCCACTCCCATTCTGCAACACACCCATCTCCACCAGCATTTTAAATCGCGCTAAAAAAGCCGTCGAGAGAGAGAGAGAGAGAGAGAGGGAAAGAAAGAGGGAAATGCGCGCCGCACGCGGAAGACTATACACTGCACACAGTGCGCGCAGCCATTAACCCCTTAGCCCAGTGGGGCGCAACACGACGGGTTGAAGTGCAGGCGCGCGCGCGCGAAAGAGAGAGGCTCTAAAGTGTCGGGCTCGGCGCTGCACTTGAGTATACTACGTGTACCTATATATATGTACGCCGCCAGAGGGAAAAACGGCTGCGCGCAACGGGCGAATGTGGGAAAGGCCGCGGGTGCGGTCCGGAAAAATTGATAATTTTAAAGAGTGAGATAGAGGAAAGGTACGGGGAAAGGGGGTCGAGTTGGTTATATGGTTTGGGTTTTGGAAGATTATGTTTTAGAAAGGTGGAAGGAGGAGAAAAGTGTGTATTAAGGAAATAGATTTTCGGAGGTATGACGTTTTTTTTTGTAGAAGCGACAGGTTTTGGGAGAGAAGGTGTGCATGGGTGGGAGGAAATAGAAATTTTTTTCGCGTATATTATAGTCATATTTACGTATGCAATATTGACAGGGATATAAGTATAATTATAATCTTGAGACCATAAAATAAAAATAGTCATACGAGAATTACTACATTGCTACATAAAACTATGTCAGTATTGCATATTTTATTTTATTCAAACAAGTTATTCATTTAAACCACTGATGTCATTATAATATATACCTTATCGAAATAATGGAATAATATTTTGATAAAGCAAAATATTTCGCCAAATCTCTCAAAATTAAATAAATGAAATAACAGAAAGGGCCGATAATCACACGTAATATTGACCCACATGCGCACACAACCAAACGACTCGCTTTATTAAAATATGCAATTTAGCATAATTTCGTTCCATTTACAGACATAGATGTTTAACGTAATTAATTTAACTTTACGACAGCTAGCATTCGCACATGTATATATACCAATATATACATATTACTCGCGCGCTTTGGGGGATAATTGAAATGACGGGATCTCTACCTCTCCCTCTCTCTCCTAATTGATATAATCCTTTACCGATTATTTCGGCGCATTAGTTTTTCCTAATACGCCCGCGGGGAAAATCCATCCCGACGGTCCGGGCATGTAAGATTTGAGCCGAGCGACAATATAACGCGAGTTCAATTTTGCGTAAATAGACGAAACCCGCGCGAGGCGCACGCGCGCATTTGCATAGGAATATGGGTTAATGGAAATAAATTTAATTAAATTAAAACGAGCGCGCGAGCTGGGCGTACTTAGCGCATGCAAACGTTGATATTACTGGCGCTCGCGGGCGTTTCTGTTTTAGCGAAATTGTAATGTTTTTCTCGGCGTCGCGTTAAATCTGAATTTTTTTTCGCTTATATATTCATCTGATATTTATTATACGATGCTTTTTACGTTTATAACGTGTGTATATAAATATCAAGATAAAAAAAAATTTTGCTCGTGCTGCGTATCAAAGTGAATTATTGCATGAACGTTTTTCTGACTTGCATTTGCTAAATTAATATTACTTTTTTAAATTTATGATGTGCCACGTTGATCGATATAACTTATATATAATTTATATATTTCAAAGAAATTGTTCGGACGTGAAGCATATTTTAAAACATAACTAATTAAAGTTAATGAGGAATTACACAGATATTAATAATAACTATGCATACGAAGTCGTGCATTCGTTATTTGTCGTATACTCGCCGTGATTACGCTATCTCCTCTTTGTGCAATTACACCACCCCATAAACGCGACTTTCTCCAGCGTCCTAAAATATTCAAAAAATCCGAAAAAACCACTCGGAGATGATCAAAACCGAGAGTATAGCAGCAGCAGCAACGACTCCAACGACGGCGACGGCGGCGCGGAAGGAGAAGAAGATGCGATAAGCGATAAAGAAGCGAAATAGAGAGAGCGAGAATGCTGCAGCGAAAGGGGTAGAGGCTGCACTCGAGGGTTTCCATGACGACCGGCGGCGGTGGGTTCCAAATGGACCTCCGCTCTACTATACCTTGGAAGAGCGAGAGGAGGAGGAGGAGGAGGACGACGACGAGGAAAGTGGAAGGGATTAAGCGCGGGGGGAATGCGAATTAAAAGAGGAAAAATCGCGGTGAAAAATGAGACGACGACGACGGCGACGCCGGTGGTGGGAGGGGAGAGAAAGGGAGAGGGAGAAAATGTTTCGGCGGCGCGGGGCGAGATGAAACATGGGCGAAAGTTGTGCGCGGGCAAACAGTTTTTGTTTATTTCTGAGGCAGAGAGAAAGAGCTTTCGTTACATTAATTAAATTTAAAGGGCGATCCTTGCCGCGGCGAATTAGCAATTGCGGAGAGGCATTGTTTGCGGGGGCTAGAGGTGGGGGAGAATTGTAATTGCATTGTTGTTAAATGAGATTCCGCGGGGCGTGGAGTGTAGTTTATTCTTTGTGAATTAGAAAAATTGTTAGTTTTATGTAATGTTTGTAAAAGGTGTCGGTTTGAGTGCAATGAAAGTTACACTTTTTATTTTAATGAACTCAAAGGTTTCTATATTTTACAGTTTTTTTTAACAAAATAGTAATTTAAAAGCATTGTGTAAAATATAGTGAAATGAAACGAAGTAGTATATGCAAATATTACACTTGAAAAACCACAATATGGATTTGACAAATACGCAAAAACCGTAAAAACACAACAAACAACGTCTCATTCCACACCATTACCTCGCCTGATACCTCCGAAAAACATTAGCAAAAACCATTTGCCGTCGAGTCACGTGAAACTCTCTTTCTCTCTTTCTCTCTCTCGCGCGCATAAAGACAAGACTCTCTCGCAGATTCAGCCGCGCCGTCGTCGCTTATACGTGCAAATGGCCGCGGAACGTCGCGCGCGTATCGCCATCTCGGGAAATCTTCCCTTATTGCCGCGACGACGACGACGACTGCAGTGTGTAAACTGCGCGATGTGCGCAAATGTCCTTCTCCGTAGGATTTCGACGGGAGGTGGGGGTAGTTTTGTTAACGGAGGTGGGTTGATGATGATGGAGGGAAATGAAGATGTTTATGGGGGAGAGAGAAAGAGGTGCATTGTTGTTGTTGTTGTTATTTTTCAGTGGGATTTCGAGTTTATACATGTGGGGCTTGGTAGTCGTGTTTGTAAAGATTGTATTTTTTATGGAACTTGGTTTTGCAGTGTGTAATTTTAGAATAAAGCAAAAAGAAACTTATTTTTTGGTAAGTAAAGAATTCGACTTTTAATTAAAATGCGTGACACAAAGATTTCTTTGAAATTATGTCACCAGTGAGTTTTATACATTCAAACAAGAGAAATTGGGTACTGAAATATTGATAGAAAGAAGATAAAGCAAAATAAAGGACGCGGCTAAAATAATAACTTTTTGCTATGGCGCAGTGAAGGATGATTACAATTTTCCAATAAAGCCGCTCGATACATTAATTGAAATTTTTATTTGTTTCTGTACGTATATTTTAGGACACTGGATTTGAACTTTTTAGGCTGTGCACATGGACTTTTCGCGTCACTTCTAGTTCAATGATAACACGAATATGTATTCTACAGTATAACCCTTCAAAGCTTACATTTATCAATTTTTTGTGTCTTGACAAAACCAGTTCCACCCAATATACCTTATAACCCAATACTTTGCAATTTTTCAAAATTCACCATATAAAATCTTATGAAAATCGCACAAAACTCGTATCTACAAATACTCTCCGTTACAGAAGCCAGGCTAAAAAGACGCGAAAGAAGCTCATCGGCCTTCCGTCATTTCCCAGCAAAATTCCTAAAAGACCTCCTCTTTCTCTCTGCCACTACTATAACCCACCCCCTGCGCAAGCCCGAGCCAAGTCGTCTCCAACGACGACGACGACGGCGGCGCCGGAATTCCGCGTTACCGAACCGGTAATCGAGTTTCCCATCGTCCATCGTCTCCATTTAGCCGAGAGGACGACGCGACGCGCCGAGACGTCGAAGGGAATTCGAGATGCGCGGGCGGCCGACCGAGCGAAATCGGGTCGCAACTTTGCTGGCTGTGTGTATACCTTCGGGACTGCCGAAGGGCGGGAGAAGAAAGGCACAAGAGGGAAGGAATTAATACGTTATGAAGCAGGGCCGTGCGTTGTTGAATGAGGCGGAACCCGCGCACGCGTGTGTGCGTGTACGGGGGTTGTTTGAGTTTTGAATTGGTTTGGAGTTTGGGGGGGGGGGTATTAATAAGGGTTATAAAAAATAAGGAAGCTCTTTTGTGGGATTCTATTGGAAAAAGGCGAACAGAGGAAAAGTGGTTATATTTATAGATTAATGGTGGAGTTGATTAAAGCTAAGAATGCATGAAATCATTTCATACAGAGGGAGATCTTATTTTCTTATTAAACTTTCATTCAACGGTGTAATACGTAATCTCGAGTACACCATTGTGATACGGAACGCTCTCAGTCACCGTGTATGTTTCAATCCGACCATTTAAAAACCCTCCAACACACCTATACCCAGATTCTCCCGTTTCATCAGTCCCATGATTAAACGAAGACGCACCTTTGCCCTATAACCTTCCTCCGAGAACGCAAGAACAAAAAAAAAATTGCCCATGAAATATTCAGACCGCGCGCACGTGAGAGCGAGAGCGCACACAAATTGATATTTTATTCATCTCCTTATGCAGAAAAAAGGATCGCTCGCTCGCGCCTTCTTCCGCGTTATATAATTTATCTCGAGCCTCCCCCGAGCAGAAGAAGAAGAAGAAGAAGAAGAAGTCAATGAGAAGGAGGAGCAGGGACGAAATACTCACTCGCTCGCGAGAGTAAAAGATTTATTAAAGAGGTAATGAGAAGGATTCCGCGAGGAGAGGGGAGAAGGGAGCGTCGTCCTCTCGTACCGCGACGTGGATCGATAAGGAGAGCGGAGGGCTCTCGTGTTTATGTAACGGACCGCGACGGCGGCGGCGGGGGCTGTGGCGGTGTATATAGGAGGCGAGCGGAGAGTCTCTGGAGGAATCGGATTTTTCGGGACGGGTTATGCGGGGGTTTCAATTTATAAGGGGCGGTATATACGTCGTTTTTATTAATATCCGCGGATCGGTGGTGGTTGCTTTGGATTTGTTGGTTTTGTTGGGTGATGGTAGATGTTGCAGTACTTTGGTTAATTGCTTGGGATAGATCATTCGGGCTTTTGTTAAGAGTTTTTGTCTGGGGAATGATGGTTAAGTAATGTTGTTTAGAAATAAAGATTGGATTTGTACGAGTGACTATACAGTATCTATATACCGTCTTGCGATTATCGATGTTGTAAACTTATGGAAGTTTAAAAATAGTAACACGTATAGTTAACCACCAGGGGAAATTAGAATATTTTTTGTCATTGTTAATATATTTATTAATAGTTGGTTACCAATTTTATTTAGATACTGCAAAAGGTAATCATGTGAGACGACAACTGGAAGTGTCGTA
This sequence comes from Torymus aiolomorphi, assembly GCA_036365515.1. Classification (NCBI taxonomy): domain Eukaryota; kingdom Metazoa; phylum Arthropoda; class Insecta; order Hymenoptera; family Torymidae; genus Torymus; species Torymus aiolomorphi. The sequence continues at coordinate 70,487,839 of CM070874.1, read as the reverse complement.
AGAGCTACAAACCGGATATCGGAATAAGGAGAAGAAAAGTTCGGAAAGGAAACAGCACATAAATACTATATTACGACACAAGGCCAGAAAGTTGGATTTCCTGGCCGGCGCCATTTTGACGCCCGAGGCGAAGCCGAGGTTTTGCTGGTCGGGGCGGGCATCAAAAACACTAATAAAAGATGCTTGAAAAACGTGATGGACCAAAAATATGTACATACTTAATCGCAGATGCTGATTTTAACTACCGCCCAACTTCTTAATGGTTCCTCTGTTTGTCCTTTTCTATCCCATACATTATAGAATGAAAGTCAAAAAGCTGTCACATATAAGTATATAGCTACACCATGTTTTGAAACTCAAAATGTAAACATCATGTCTATATATATGTATACAACTTGTTCGGAAAATGTATGCGTCTGTAAACATAATCCTGTAGAGCGCAAAATTCTAAGAAAAAAGTTCCTTTACCATTTTTTCATATGACTAGTACTTTTCTAGTAACTGATGTGTTTAAATTGTTTGTTTTTAATAGGAATTGTATATCTATAGATATCATCTTATAAACATAGGTATACATTTTCTATTAAAAACAAACAATTTAAACACATCAGTTACTAAAAAAATACTAGTCATATGAAAAAATAGTAAAGGAACTTTTTTCTTAGAATTTTGCGCTCTACAGGATTATGTTTACAGACGCATATATTTTTCGAACAAGTTGTAGAAGCTTTCTGACAGTGTGTGCAATATAAGAACATAATTGATCATGAGAGTTATAAATATATTATTCAATATATTAATAATAACATAAAATTAATTTGATACACCTATTTCTTTTCAATTTTCCGATTTTACAAATGATTTTCTTGTCATCACATTTGGAAGGGTTAGCATAGTTTAGGTTACAACAAGTGCGCTGTCGCGGACGTTGCCATGCAACGATCAACAAAGAGCGGCCACAAAAGTCGCTCTTCCCGGTGCGAAATCGAGCCGGGAAGACGGTACTTTCGGCTAGGGGATGAAGAAAAAAATTTAGCTCTCTATATCTTTTGAACGAGATAATCTTTTTAAATAAAATCTTTTGATTTGAGTAGAGCAAAGAAATGGCTTTCGATTGAGAGTAATATGTTATATAGTTTAAACTAATGCAGACGTGTATAGGTGCATTGAATTTCTCGCACACTCATTTCAATGTATATGTAGCACGGATCGCTCCTTCAGGCTTCTTCTATACTTGCCTTCGGAACGCTCCCGCGCTCCTTGATAATAAATATAGACGGATTGTTATTGAAAAATAGCATTTTAAAAGTTTTCTTAAGAGAAAAACCCAATTGAATCGTCAATTTCATGTGTATAAAAATACATCTATATCATAATCTTTTTAACAAGAAAATCTCATTACTAGTTATAAAACATACGCTACCCTCGTCCACAAACCGAACAAATCGCTATCTCTTACTGCCTAACAAGAAGGACATCACCTTCTTGCAAAATTACCACTCACGCAAACATTATTATCCTCTTTATTCTTACTTCTTTTCTCCCCTAAAAATTCAAAAATATTCCTCTCCTCCCTCTCAAAAACACTTCTATTCACATCTTCCCTCCTCCCTCCTCTCCACACACATACACACACACACACACACACACACAGACACACACACACTCTCACTCAAAAAAGTCTCAACTCCGCCGCCGGCGCACAAAGTGGTCGATAAGTGAATCGCCGCTCGCTCTCGCGGGGCGCACAGTGCAAAATCTCTGGCTTTTTATCGCAATATAGCAGCAGCAGCGGCAGCAGCGCTCGATAAAAGAGCGATCGCTGGCTGCAACCTATACATACGTAGACTCATCCGCGTATACATACTCTGGCACACATTCGCTCCGCGGGGCATTAAAGGTTGTTCGCTCCCCGCGCGCTGACCCCGCGCGTATATAGAGAGAGAGAGATAGATAGAAGGGCGCTCGTGAATTAGTTAGGAACAATCGAGCCGCGGGGGCGAGCGGATTTCTTATACATCTCGCGCAGAGAGGCGATCGATCATGTGCGAGCCGAGCTGCGGATGGGTTCCGCGAGGGATTATCGCGAAGGCGCTGCTGCTGGTTGAATTTTTTTTGTTAAGAGAGGCTGATAAAAGTCCGGGTTTCCAGGTGCGGGAAGAGGTGGAGGAGGAGGAGTGAGCTTAATAGCGAAGATTGCGAGGAGAGGATTCGGTGCGGTTCCTTTGTTGCCTGGAGAGAGGATGTAACATTTTCATGCGGAAAATTCTGTATTAAGGAGCGCGGGAGCGCTCCGAAGGCAAGTATAGAAGAAGCCTGATATAGTATACTTGGAAATTTATGCGAATGTATAATAGGAATCGAGATTTTTCAAAGTTTAATCGTGCTACGACTAATGTACAAACGAGAAACTATCGAATCTCGATTCATCAATACGAGACCGCAATTATAATTCTTAAATATAGCTGCACCTAACTGAGAGACCTATAGGATATATCGGCGAGCTAAACATTACCCATCGTATAGCGCGAGTCTTTAACCCTTATATAAAAATGAGAACTAGCTAAAATTACATCTTTTGTTGAGCGAGGACCATTTATCTCTTGGATGTTCTCCCTCTCCGCGGGTGGTATATAGTATAAGCGTGCACGAGGAGATGAGCAGTTATTTCCGTCCCGAAGAGGCGCATCGATGAAGAAAAGCCCGAGCTATAGGATAATTGAAAACTTGCGGATGTTTAATGACCCTCTTATCTTATGGTTGGCATTTATCGGGATATTTTTAAATATTGACAGTATTGGAAAGTATGGAAAACCGAGACGCCCGCCCGCGTATCGATAGTTATCATAAATTATGCCGCGATCTCCGGGATCTACATGTTTCACATCCACACCAACTATACCTATACACGCGACTATGTACATATACACTTTTGTACAATCCTCGGAATATAAAACATTTAAAAACCGTGTATAATCACAAGCCTGAGCGTTTTAAATACCGGCTAGAAGAGGGCAAACAATCGCCGACACTTTTTGCTGGCCATAATACTGGCGGCGGCGGACACTGGTTCACCGAACCGCGTGTATATATACGTTGGAGCTATTTCTTACGTCCCGGGCTATTTTTGCACCCCTCGCGCGCGACACAAAGAGGGACACACACATACATACACGCTCTGTGACGCAAGTTCGTAGTAGCTTTCGAGGAGGATTGCAGCCGTCGTCGCGAAACTGTGGCAGAGAGAACGCAGAGAGAAAGAGGTGTTATTATGCATTAGGGTAATCTAGATTTTCTTTTATCCGCCCCGCCTGGTGTACGTTAACCGGGTTGCCGTTGAAAGCTACTGCAACCCTTACACAGTTACCAGGTAACGGCCTGCTAAAGCGGATCTAAACAGACGGTTGGGAAAAATCGAAAAAGAAGGAAAAAAAATACAGTACGAGTTGGAGTAGCATAGTAATTGGCGGGAGTGATTATACTGGCGTACATTGTTTTCTCGCTGCGTACTTGTGTGTGTGTGTGTGTCGATGAATAAGTGATCGAGCAGACAGGCGCGGCGTAAGTTTACCTCGTTTATTATTAACGGGCGATGCAAAGTTTTAGGTTCTATAAAAAGAAAACGCGATTTATATTTTCTTGGTGTAAAAATACACTTAACGGCGCACGCACGCGTTCGTGAAAACACGCGAATGCAAATTAACTTTATTGTTACAAAGACGCGAGAACTATCAACTATATATTCATAATCGATCACTGATAAATTCATTTTACGCGCTAAATTTTCTATGCCAACCCCATCGCTCTCGGGCTGTCGAAACAACGCGATTCCTCTCACTCCCTCCAGACAATATTTTCCGGGCAATCGATCGCCGCCACCGGCTAAGAAAAGGTTCTTACCCTCTGCTCCCAACAAACCTACAAGAGAGAGAAAAAACACCCTCCGCCGAAAATCAAACGTCGACCTCGGGCCGCGCTGATTTAAACCCGGCCATAACCGTTTGAATACATTAAAACCGCGGACCTCCCGTGCACGCAGGTGAAACCAAACGCTCGCTCACTCGCTCGCACGCCAGCGACTCTGCTCGCCAGATATATCACTCTCACTATGTGTGTGTGTGTGTATAATGTGTGCGTTGCGGGGAGGAAATAGCTAAAGACGGAAAGAAGAAAAGGGTGCGCTCAGCGCGCGGGCGGGAGAGAGCTCAAGATAGCGAGAGAGTCTATCGATCAGTGGCGCGAGGGATGCGCCGACGCCGACGACGTCGACCTGAAATTCACCGAGCGAGCGAGCGAGCGAGCTCTCCGCACCTGCGCGAGCGCGGGGGTGGCATTCATATTTCATCGGCTAGAAGGTATCTAGCGGCAATATGCGCCGAGGCTTTTCTCCGCGTGCGCGCGCTCTTTAAAAAGGACAGATGGGTACACTTTAGCCGTGGCTGCTGCTGCTGGCTTTTTATTTTCGCCGAGCGCAAAGCGACCGTGAAACGCCGAGCTTTTGTCTTGCAGTTTTTGCAAGCGCTAAAAGGGAGACTTTAGGTGGATGTTTTCTTTTTTCTTTTTGAGGAGACGGGAAGTGTGTTTTTTTCGGGTTAATGCGGTGTAGGAGTGGAGGGTGGGGTTATGCGATCTGATTGGAAACAAATGGATTGGTGGTGGGGAATGGCGGACGGATGAATGGATTGCGGTGCGCGCGTGTGTGTGTGTGTGTGTGAGAGGATAATATTAGTTTTATAAACAAAATGTGTCGGTTGTGACGTTATTCAAAGCGGGTAATCTACTAAGAAGTTTTTTTACGATGTCACGTAATAAGATTTATTTTAGTATAAAAGGGAATCGCTAACAAGATTACTTTATACCCTCAAAGGTTAATTTTTTAATATGTAAGAGGTTGTAGAATAATAAGCACGGCTGTCTAACACCCATTTAATTTAGAAAGATTAGTAAAAATGACAAATAAACTTCTCAGAAGAAATGCCGCCATAATACTACTATTTTGTAAGACAAAATGATCTACAACCTTACACAACAATCAAGGGAAGTATACTAAAGCGACAGTTTCCACCTAACGCGTCTCATTCGCCAAATCCACTCCGGTGCCCCCCCCCCCCCTCATAAAACATACATCGCAATCCGGTACATCGAAAAAGGACCCCATCAACCCACCAAATGTCCCCCCATACTTCAAAGCAATGCCTCAGACACAGCTTGAAAATCTCCCGATTCGCGGAAACTCGAGACGCGTGATGCGAAATTGAGTAAAACGGGCCGAAAGTGCCGTGTCCCTTTTTTTGAAGGAGCGCGCGCGCACATGCGGATGTGCATTATTTATGAGGCCCACATGACGAGCGAGGAGCGCCTTTGTTGCGTGCTCGGGAATCTCGCGCGGAGTAATGTTGTTTGTTTAGTAGAGATGCTTTCAGATGCTCGAGGTTGCGTATATATATAGTTGTTATTTACGTGTGTTTGCGATGATGCCGCGATGGTGGATGGAAGTTATTGGAGAATCGCTGGAGTTTTCTGTGTGACGAGTTGAAGTTCGGTGGGGGGTGAAAAGAGTGGCTGTAATGGCAGTTTTTTAAGGTTGAGGTGAGTAACCGATTCGGGGAAAAAGAATTGCGATGAATTGTAATTTTTTAAGAATCTAATTTGCTGTATATCCATAATGCGATATGACTTAAAAAATGCTGTATAGAAACAGGCGATTATAACTATAAGCTTCTTATTTCCGAAGCACTATTCAACGTCGGCACGTTAATGCATTACACGTAAGGTAAGCTGACAAGAAGCGAGTCTTACATCTCGCATGACCTCTCCTTTTTCAACAGCAGTCACGACGTGAACCATCGGTTATCGATATTTCGCGTCTATTTCCGCTCCAGCTTGGCGAGATGAAAAAGAATTTTTCTTTCGCCTCTTCCCCATAGGCAAATAATAGCCAAATCGATATCGCATTGAATTAAACAGCGAGATCTTTACACGGGCAGAGTCCATCATTTATTAGCGGTAATAGCATTCGCCGTCGATTTCTGCATCGAGGCTGTACTCCTTTATTTCGCGCTCCTCGCGTTATTATTATGATATAATTTCGCGCAGCGAGAATCATTTGCGCGAATCGATACGTGAAACTTAAATCCCGCGAGGAATAAATGTTATAAGCGGTCGGCTAATATGTGTGATTTTCCTGTTACGCGTTAAGTGAGCACTGTTGCGTTAATGTATTCACGAGTATAGATTTTCGGATGAAATATTAACCTAGCGAGTATACACTTGTAATTCTTTTTTCTGTATGTTGAAATAAATTCTCGTATTTTTTACCTCTGGATATTACTTTCGGATCTAGTAGTATTTAAACTTCTTCTACGTAGAGTTACGATGTTTTAAAATGTATAGGTAAGTAAATATAATATCTGGCCGAGTTTATTTCGGAATATTGGATTTTTCCAAACGTGTTTTTTGTTGTTACAGGCGAAAATAAATCGCTCCTTGCTTACAGTTTCAGATGAAAAATAAACGCATAGCAACTGCTATTGGCGGAAAGTTTCCACGACGAGGATTTATCCTGGAAAATGACAAACGAAAAGATTGTTCCTAAATTGTTTTTAAAAATCATAATAACAATACGCAATACAATCGTATTATACCAAATCCACCCAGCAGCCGCGAGTTCAAAAGCACCTCTTTCGCAATGATAAAAAATAACCTCTACTATAGCTATAACAAACCTTTTTCAAACCAAGCCTCACGAAAAATTAATCTCTCGCTACCGCACGCCACCGTCACACAGCGAACAAAGCCCGCAATTGTTATCAATCGTCGCTCCCTCGCAGCGCGCAACAATGCCTCACGATTTTCAAAAACACACAGGGCTTCTCCCCCACTCATTTTTCTCAATCTCCGCAGCGCGCATGGATATGTACACGTGAAATCTCGCGCGTGACCTACGACTTCTCGGCGGCCGTTCGTAAATAGTTAATAACCTGGGGGAGTGTAGGAGTACAGGCTCACGACTTATTTAGCGGGCCTGCCGCCCGCGATGCTAATGGAGATTCGCTGCGGCGCGTCGTTGGCGCTCCTTACTTTTTCAGGCGCAATCGACGGCTCGTGGGTGCGCCCTTTTCTCTCTTTTTTTCGCGTGTTGTATAGTGCACGGAGGGAACAGCGAAGGGGAGAGAGTATTTGGGTTAGTGCTGCTGTTTGGGTTAATTGATTGGATAGTTTTTGTGGGCAGGTTTTGTTTATGTTTGTCGGTAAATGTTTCGATTTATATGATACGGGCTGCGTCTAGATACAGATAATTTTGGGTAGAAAAACATATTTATATAATTTAAATATATCATAAAAGTATTGTTACTGTATAGGGAAATTCAGAATTAATTTCAACTTTAGGCGTCTCCAAAACCGGTCAAAATTTTTTTTGAAGGCACACCTTCCCGACGCGATTTTTCTTCTTTCTTATATCACGAAATATACGGGAAAAATCGTATACAATTAAAAATGTCTTTGTCTCATTCAAAAAAGAAATTGAAACTAGAAAGAAATAGTTTCATTCCCTTTTCTGAAAATTAAAAAAAAAATGTTGATTCCTTCAAAAGTTATAAGAGTTTGAAGTTAAACGTCGAAAAGGCATAAAAGTGCTCTCAAAGTGAGGGCTGCCGATTCCTACGATTTGTGTATTTTTATACCTTTTCGACGTTCAATTTCAAATACTTATATCTTTAGATGGAATCAATATTTTTTAATTTTCAAAAAAGGGGATAAAAGCTCTTTCTTTCTAGTTTGAATTTCCTTTCTGAAAGTTTGATTAGAACGTTTCTAGGCTAAATGGCGAGGTTTAAAGAAAAGTGCTTTTTTGTCATTTTCTTTAAAAATTTCGAGACGACGTTTTTAATTGTACACAATTTTTCACGTATACTTTGTGATACAAGAAAGCAGAAAAGACGCGACCGAAAGGTGTGCCTTCAAAAAAAATTTTCGACCGGTCTTGGGGACGCCTAAAGTTGAAATTAATTCTCAACTATTTCTTCATAAGTATACAAACATTGTTACTATCATCGAACAATTTATTTTGTTTTTTAAAGAAATCTCTTCTATGATAGTATAAAGAATACTATATACTATAATACATATCTGATATCCAGCAAAATATAAATCAATGACAAATGTACATGTACAAATATTTAATAGCAATAAAACAATTTATGTTGATATCATTTAAATTTATCGTCCGAGTCAGGTAACATGATTTTTTAATGAGTTCGCCCGATTTGCTCTCGCTCACGGATATTTATAGAATTATAGATCATTCCTTTCCTGTGCGCACACGCGAGTATGTGCATTATAAAATAAGCTTCGACTCCAGCGTTTGATTTTCGCTCGCACGAACATCGTCTCGCTTTTCCGAGAGGGCAGCAACACTTTGTTAACGGTGTTACATTGATTTCCCGCAGTCGATGCCCGGGTAAGAGAGTGAGAGAGAGAGAGAGAGAGAGAGAGAGAGAGAGAGAGAGAGAGAGAGAGAGAATTTATAAAGCAAATTGGAAATAACGGGCCGTAATCACGACTTAATAAAACGCGAGCGAAGCAATTTGATATGGGGCTAAAAAGCCAACGAAAACGACGAGCATGTAAATTAATGCAGCGAGCGTTTCGAATGAAATATATAAATATATGCGCGCGTGAGTTAAATGTCCGCGTTAATTAGGATTTTAGCGTCATTGAGCTCGAATTACGAGCGGAGGGGATAAAACTTCGTACGACCAATCGTAGTGTGCAGCAAAAAGTGACACAATGACGTTTGTCGGATGAAAATGCTTGTATGCTATGTATTTGCGCGAATTTAAAAATGTCACTGATCCGCTCGACAGCGCGCTGGAGTCTCTCCATGATGTGAAGAGCGCGCCCCGCATTTAACTTTACATTGTACCGTGTCGGCATGTACTTAATGCGCCGCTTTAAAATGCTTTTTGATGTAATCCTTGAAGAGCGTACTTTGTACTTAAATAATTTACATAGGTAGACTGGATTTTTCGAAGCATTTTGCCTCTGGCGGATTTCAGTAAAATTCATTCTATGTAAATTTATAGTCGGTTTAGCCGTTATACTCATCGCTAAAACGTTGGTGGAGGATTTTCAAGTGCGATCGATGTTTATTAAGTACAAAGCGTAATTATATAACTCCAGCTCTGAGGTAATAATCGGCTTTTGGCTTGCGAGTTTAGACATTTATACTGGGATATTAATTTATTGACTAAAGATATGCATTTAGTTCGCTATTACTTTACCCGTATTATATGAATAATAGAACGTCGTTTCATGACTTCGTAATATAAATTTCGTAGGATTGTTCGAAACATGCAACGAGAGCGAAGTTAATATCAAAAGAATAATAGCGGGGTTCGAAACGAGATTAATAAGATGCGGTGATTTATTCAAAGTTATTCATTGAATGTCTGTTTTACGATAGTACGCGCTATAATATAAATAATGGCGGTGACATTTTTTTCTCACACTGACCTAGAAAGCTTCCTAAATTCAAGAAAATGGACTATAAATAAATAAATAACTTTATCAAAACTATAATTACTTTTTAAAATTTATATATAAAAACATAATTTTGCGAATATTCACATTACGAAGAAAGATTATTTAATAAATAAAATGAGCTGCGATTTTCAGTTTTAAAAAATTCAAAAATATAAATTCGGGCATGGTGTGGTTTGTGCACATAAGAATTATGCACATATTTATTGTGCACACTTTAGCATTGGAGTATACACATAGATATAGATATACACCAATACTAAAGTGTGCACAATAAATATGTGCATAATTCTTATGTGCACAAACCACACCATGCCTAAATTCGTTTCGAAATTATAAGCTCTGAGAAATAGTGAACATAACGATGATTAAAAATGTATTTAAAAAGTCACTGCCATATTTTACGGCTAATAACTTCTGAAAAAAGTTTATATTTTTGAATCTTTAATAACTCAAAAGCAAAGCTTTTCCACTCTACTTTACTATTACTTTCCATTCGTTTTCATAACATAAATATTCGCGGAAAATTATAATTTGCGGAAAAGACATCATTTTTAGCGAAATAGCAATGTTTCTGAACTTAAGCAGATTATATATGGTGGATTATATCTATTTTTTTTTCGTTCAGAGAACCCTTCCGTAAAATTTCATCTAATTCGGCTAATGGCTTTCCTCATACGTCAGTATAAGTTTTGACAACCAAACTATTTATTTCAGGTAAAAATCATCATCAACACATATTTAGCCAACAAAAACTAACAAAAACCTCCTTTAACCCACATCTTCAACTAAAAAATCCCCCGTACAGTCATCCGCGCGACGGCGCTTAACGATCGTCGCTCAACGCCAGCACACCCGTCCATTTCGGAATCGATCGACGTTGCCACTATACCGCCGCTGTCGCTTGAATTTTGGGCCGCGTGGCGAATCCCGGCGCGCAGTAAACCTAATTCCGCGGCGGGATTTGCTAATCCGCCGGAGTCGGTCATTATTCGCTGTCGCCTGGTCCCTCATGCCGCCGCTGCAGCATACAGCAGCGGCTCGATACGTCACGCGCGGGGACAGTTGGTCGCCCATGGAGGACGCCGGAGATAAGAGATAACGAGCGTATGGTGCGTATAAGTACAGAGAAATTAAATAAAGTGCCGGTAGTTGAGAGGAGAGAGAGATATCGGTGGTGTAGTCCGATGCAGTTTTGATTTTCGAGGGAGATGCGGCGGGTGGTGGAACAGATGGGCAGGCGTGTGATACGGTGGATAGGCTGAAAATTTTAGTGCCTTTTCGGTATTTGCAATTCCAATGTAATTTTGGGAGAATCTGGTGTAGTGTGGGGTTTAATTGATATTTATTTGCAGTAAAAATTAGGTGGATTAGGAGAGCCGGGATAGTATTAAGTCAATCGATAGCTGCGTGGTGAACAAAGGATGGGTTTGGGGAAATTGGAGCTGGAAACGTTGGTATGAGATTACGTATAAGTTAAAAATTTCACTTATTAAATGATCGATAAACTTTTGCAATAATAACTTACCATTTATATTAGAAACTTGTTATAAAACAGGAATTTCTCTTGTCCAGTTTCTAGCTCCCGATGAAACGCTTTTTCTCCTATTATTTGATTCAATAGATTGAAAAATAGAATTTTTCGAAGACAAGCGCAAGCTTGTTCTTGAGTATTTAAAATGTATTAAAAGTGATCAGTTTCTTTAGTCTGTAAATGGCTAGCAGAAGGCTTGCTGTTATGACAAGGAGTGAGAGAGACAGAATCGGATGGAGAAATAAAAGTTTTGCTGAATTATTCATAGAATGAGTACAACAAATGATTTATTAGTTAATGTTATTTATTTATAGTTTGATAAGCCACCCAATACACTTTAATGCTCTTTCATCAAAGATAAAATTAGTAAGTAAAACAAATACGAATATTTTGATGTTACGTCATTCTAAGAAATAGGCAAATAATGGTCAAAAAATCGTTTCATCATAGCGATTAATTAGTCAGTTTTACTAGCTATTTTCTAACTTCTTGGCCATTTCATATAGATGAGTTTCTACCAGTGTTATTATGCTGAAAATTCCCCGTCGATCAAACGTCCAACATTCCTGACCACAAACAAAGAGCCATAGCAACTCATCTCATTTCGCAAACCCCAGCCAGTCGATCCATCCATGCAGCTAAACGAAATTTCGCCCCGACAATAGAGCGATTTCGTCACACGAAGCCACCACATACTCTTCCACATGTACATCCACACAGCGTCACGCCACCCGAGCAACAATCGAACGTACACGTAACAGATATTACACGCGCCCCGTCATGCCGCCTAAATCACGCGCTAATGCGAAGTATAATAGGTCCAGTCGCTCTTTTCCTCCTCCGACTCTCACTCACTCGCGAATTGATATTCATTTCGAGAGCGCCGCTCGCGGGATATATAATTGCAGTGGCGCGCGCGCTCGTGCACAAGTTTGATTACACGCGAGAGCGAGTTACACACACACATACACATATGAATTCGCGTGTTAAACTTACGTTGAAATTCGATGGCATTGTTCTCCCTCGCTCTCGCTCGCGTTACTCCATCATGATAATCGCGCGGAATCCACAATGTAATACGTGACGCCGCTGCCGCCCGCCGGTCACATATTCATTATGACGCGAGCACGCGCGCGCGCGCGCGCACAAGCGTTATATTTTATATCACGAGCTCGCCCAAATTGAAACTTACGCGCCTGATAAATCGCGCGTGCGGGAGGGGAGCGAGCGAGCGCTTTATATCGCCATATCGCGATGACAGTTATATCTTCGCTTATGTGCCGCGCTGTTATATTATAATGGAAATTCTCTGGGAAAATTGTTATACGAGCAGGTACTGCCGCTGCCGGCGGCAGTTGCGTACACGGACTCGTGTACATTTTCTCGGGGATGATTTTAACAACTCGCGGGATGTGGAAGGCGGAGGAGGAGGATGGGACGCGACTAGTTTTTCGATGTACCGCCGGGACGAGGTGTATTAGTGGCATTGTGCTCGGTGAGGTAGACCGTAATGTAATATTACCTTTTTTCTTTTGGTAGCCAAAATGAAGAATAATCGTTATTATATAACGCGATATATATTGTACTTAAAGTATGCGAGAATCTTGGTTACGTTCCAATAAAATTAATTTTGGAAGTAAAAGCTATACTTTTGCTTCGAAGATGATTCATTCGGTATAAATGTCTAGAATAAGCTATAAGTTATACATCCCATAAAAAGACAATTCACTTTCAATCCGAGCGTGCACCGAATATTAGACTTACCGAAAGCGCATTCCGTTACCCTATCATCATTAGTTCCGCATTACTCTCCATACACACTCCAACTTCTCGCGTTCGCCTTCCGGCCAGCGGCTATATATCATATACCACCGCGCTCGCAATTCTCACCGTGATGCACATGCGCCCGGAATTAGAGCAAGACTCAAATCACTCGATTATTAACGCTAGAGCAGCCGTGGGCGCCGTCGCCGTCTCCCATAGTCTGCAATATAGCATTGCCCATCCGCGTGCGCTAAGGAGCGAGAGTCACTACCAAATAGACTGGAAATTTGCGCGAAATCAAGTGGAAGTTCAGTTCGCGCGCTAAGGGACCCGAATAGATTAGCCATCCTCTTGCCTCTCCCTTATTCCTTCGACCTGTGTGTGTACATATACACGTAACGCGTCAACAGTCACCGAAAAATCGGGGATAAGGTGCTGCGCAATCAACGCACTTAATCTTAATACGCGCGCGCCTGTGTGTATATATAGCGCATCTGGGCGCCGAATTGCAAACTGCAGTAACGACGGCCGGGAGATAAGGCCGCGCACATCTGTGTGTGCGCGTCACGTGTGTGTATACGTGTGGTGCGCAGGACCTCGACGAGCTTACACGTAGAGCGCCGTGCGGGAAAAGGACGAAGTGACACGGGGGAAAAAGGGAGGTGAGAGAGAGAAGCCAGTAGCAGCAGCAGCAGCGCGGCGCGGGTAGTATCGATCCTGGCGACTCTATTCAAGCTGCACACGACTCTCGACGCGCGCGCGCACCGACTCTCTACCCGAGTAACTCCTCTCTCTCTCTCTCCTTTCGCTTTCGCGTATATATATATACGTATCTACGTGTGTATATATACACATATACGTACGTACCGTGTGTCTTTTATTTCGTGGGCTCTTGTGAGAGGGAAAGAGCCCGTTAAATTGTTAAGAAAGATCGCGACCGCCGCCACTATGCCGGTGTCGCCTTTTTCTTTCGTTAATTTTGCGCAGCCTCGCACAGGGTCGTTGAACCCTGGCGTATCATAGAGCGCGTGCGGGCGGGATTATTATATACGGGCAAAATCGGCACGTATCTCGAGAGTAAGTAAGCAAGGAGGGCCGTATAAGGCGCGAGTTATGAGGAGGGAGAGAGGGTCGTTATTTATGGATTTATTAGTGGTTGTTTCGGGGTGAGCTTGCGGGACTTTCGCTTTTTGTCATGGCGTGGTTTTCTGAAGACATCGCGTGGGGATGAGGGAGGATGTTGTAGGTATTTCTTTAGGGAATTAGCGAGATCGCGCTGTGGTGGGGAATAACGTCAGGTGGAGCAAAATAGTACGAGGAGTAGGCTTTTGTAAATCAGATGATCTTGGGGAAGAAATTTATAGATAAAGTTTCTGGTTGGCTTCAGTTTTAGTTTAAAAATTAAAACACGGTTCAAGTTTTTTAATTAAATGAACTCGTGCAAAGTGCAGAGAAACAAAGCAATTTAATCAGAGTGATGATTGGTTAAGGTATGATATTAATTTAATTGTGCCTTTGATTCTTTCATTCTTTATAAAGCACGTTTCTGTGTATGACAATGCTCCTCTTTTTACCATTTTAATATTTATATATACTTTATTAGTCAACCGCAAATTACTTCCTTTTCCACAATGTGAATTAGCTTTGTAGTAATCAATGAACTGAAAAGGGTCAACGATCCAGAATGTCGTTCACTTATCTACCGATTAACTGTACTTAAAATAGCTATTTATAAATTTATAAACAAAAATTTTAATAATTGCTATTACCACTGCCAGCCTTTTATGAAAATTGTCCGCGATTTTTCAGATTTTTATTACGTTATATTAGGCTAGATTTGAATTCGAATTATTGGCTTTAGTTCAGTGCCAGGAAATTGTTTTCCCGAGCACGCTCTATCGATCGCGCAATATAAAGAGCTGCGCGCTGTACGCTCCTGCACAGAGAGAAAGTATGTGTGTGTATACGTGTGCACACGCGGGGGTATAAAAATTTTGCGCGTTTATTAACTCTCTCTCTCTCTCTCTTTCTCTCTCTCTCTCTCTCTCTCTCTCTCTCTCTCTCTCTCTCTCTCTCTCTCTCTCTCTCTCTCTCTCTCTCTCTCTCTCTCTCTCTCTCTCTCTCTCTCTCTCTCTCTCTCTCTCTCTCTCTCTCTCTCTCTCTCTCTCTCTCTCTCTCTCTCTCTCTCAGCTTTTCATATAAAGCACGCGGCGGCAAATGAAAAAGGCGGCAAAAAGTGGGTGTATATAGAGTGAGAGAAGAAACCTGGCTATACCGACGTATTGGCTGGCCATGCGTGTCTATATGTGTGTGTGTGCACAGCGTTGCGATCATCGGTCAAGGAACTCACCTGGAACAGACAGAAATAAAAATGTTTATTAGTAATCTGGCAAAAGTGCGTTATTCGAGTATAAAGAATAGGAGGTTTGTAATTATAAAGGTAAAAGTTTTTCGCGATTAAATTCGACGAGAGAGAATTTTCTTCGGGAGTGCGTTCGTTGGCTCAGAAAATAGCCTTAAATACTTTATTGGCAAGAGAGGCGGTTATAGCTCGAGATCTCGGGGCTCTATTGAATTAGCAGCTGGACGGATTAAAAATAAACCCGCCGATTTTACAATCGTACCGCGGAAGTGAATTTCTCGAGGCTTTGGGCTAGTTGAAATAATACGAATAATAATAGTATTATATATCGTATCCGGACTCGCTTTTAACTATATACTTTGGCGAATCCGAATAATCTCAATTTAACAAACTAAATTATACACTTATGAATGTACGACAGGAGAGCGAAAATAGCGCTCTTTGAATTTTGTAACTTCGAAAGTTGAATTAATCCCCAATAAATAATTGCAAAAGTTTTTCCGATATCGCTCTACATTCATTTTAACGAAGCGCGGATGTAAAAAGAAGTAAAAACAACGCTCTAACCTTTCATATTCAGGATGAAAAGTCAGAGTTTTTTTATCGTTATTTTTCTCCCTCTCTCCCAGATACTCATTCTATTTTTAAACATTAATTTATCAAATTATAAATTCACTTTTTTTTAAACTGTCACTTAAGGCAGGTATTATGCATTATGTTATTATGCATTGTGAGAAAATATATAAATGTCATAGAAATGAGGATGAAACACACGTCAATAGAATCAAATCAAAATCATGAAAAAAACATAGAAGCTTTTTTATCAAAGTAATGCTTCAATAGTACTATTATAACATTATTACAATCATCCATCACATTTTCTCCCTACATTTACACTTCCAAAATCGCGTACAGCATTTAACCTACATAAACAACCAAACTGCACACCCTCGATCGCTAAAATCCTTCTCTCAATCCCGCTCTCCACCGCTACGCTTCCCTCTCTCTCATCCATCCAGCAAAGCACCTCACCGCTATACCGCGATCGCGTTTCGCGAAAACGTCGTCGTCATTTATGTATCGAGCAGCGCCCGCGCCGCCGAGTTTGTAATCACGCTCTCCGGCCAATTTCGAATTTTCCTCGTAAATTCCGAAATGCAATACTCTCTCTCACCCCCGTACGCCTCTGCGTTTAATTAAAAAAAGAGCGAGGCGGAGAGAAGCTGGCATCGTATCGATTCCACGGCTAAGCGCTGACCTCGATGTGCGTGCGTGTGGCTGCTACTTTTGCCGTTGCCGCTCGAATTTTAATTCGCGGGGGTATTTGCAAAATAAATGCCGGGAAGAGGATTTTCGGTTGTGTAGGAGGTAAGGAGGGGAGCGTGAAAAAGGAAGTTGGGAATAGGAGGGTGGTGGAAGTTTTCTATAGGGCAATTATAAGGTTACGGTATCGGTAACCGGTTTCGATGTTTTAGAGGAGGTGTTTTTGCGATTTTGCTAGAAGAGATATTTGACCTAATTGCAGAATTCTCTATTGATCTTTTAATTTTTTTCGTTAATTCTTGATGATGATCGTTGTGGTTCGCAACGTATTTTGGAACAGTAGATGCATAAAACAATTAGCGGAAATTTTAAATATTCAACGGAATAATGAAAAATGTATAAATATCTTATGTAGATTTTGACATTTTCTCCGAAATTTCAACAATGTATACGTCGTTTTTGGCTTTAATTAATTAATAATAAGACTGTAGGTATCGCCAAGTTGCTTTTGAATTATAGAATTACGAGCGTGTTTAGTTTATTACGAGTTTTTAAATTCATTAGCAGGGTGTGCAAATATTATGTATTTTCGAGGCGCAGAGTATACGCCTTTACGGCGGAAATTATAGCGGGTTATATTCCAAAACAATAAACTTGACTCGCGAGCGCGTAAAACAAGATGTAAAGTAAACAATAATCTTGGCGCCCAAGAGCTTCAAACTTGGATATACACATTAGAAACTTGCGACTTACAAGTTGTAAGACCAAAGTTTTTGTGGTACAATATAACCGTAATGTAAGCACATAAAGGCACTTAGTCAATATATGCTTGCCCTAAAGTATTCATTTATAGCCGGATTTAAAATGCATTATTTGTTAAGTGGGGTATTTAGGGAACAATCCTATTATAAACTGAATTCAAGGAAAGTAGGTTGAACATTCTTGGGAAGAATCGCAAAAGCAGCAAACAGTTTGGTAAATAAACGAGATCTTATCTATTTTTCAATCGTTCGTATAATGTTTGTGTGAAAAATTCTGCATAAATAAAATTGGCCTTATACTTTTATCAATTCAAAACTATCCGTTTTAATGAAGAATCCGGATATTGACCTCATACATTACACAATGTTTCAATAGTTATTTATTTATCTAATAGTTGGAAAACTTGTATGTGATAAATAAGCTACTATACACCCATTCATTATAGCTGACAATACACAACACTATCGTCACGACGTTCTTTACATTCTTTACAAAGAAAAAAAGTCCAACTTTCCTACCACCGCTTATATATATAAATAAACTTGAAATCCGCAAATCAATCCTGACAAAAACCTTTAAAAACTTTACTCTCTCGCCAACATTAAAACACTCAACCATCCTATATATAAAGACCGTCTCCGTTCATAATCCAATCACCCAATCCTCTCGACTGCCGTAAACCAAAATCTGCCTCCCAGCCAAATAATTTTCCCTCTAAACGTATTACCTCAAGTGCTCCGCCCTAATGGCTCCGAAAAAAACGTCCACTCGGTCGGCTTTGTCAGCTCGCCCGGTGATTAAAGATGATTATTCCATTTTTTTTCCAATTACCTCCCTCGCGGAGAGGTCCACTAACGAAGCGCTTCTTTGGCAATCGGGCCGCGTGCGCGCGGCGTGCGCCAATCGATCGCAATCGTGGAAACCGGGTCGAAAGTCTAGTGGCGAGGAAGGGGGAGGATAATAAAGAGCCAGTGGAATTCAAAGCGATCGAAATGGCGACGATTGGGGAGGAGAAGGAGGAACTTTTTGGTTTGCTCTGATTGTGTGATTTTGTGTGGTTTTGTTTGTAATGAAAGGGCGCGCGGATTGAATGCCGGAGTTTTGTGAGTTGCGGTGCGGAAAGAGAGAAAGAGAGTGAAAGGGTAGCTTTGATTTTTGCTTTTCAATTGAGATTTAAAGGGTCGTTCTAGTATTTTCCTACGTTTTCATTTGTTTGATAAACGCGACTATTGTATTATATTAAATATGTTTACGTAAATTAAAGCTTGCGTGCTGTATCCTCATTTTAAGAGAAGAAAGATTCGACGTGACATTAGCAAATGCAATATAATCAAACGGCAAAAAACGTCCACAGCAAACGACTTAATATATCCCACTCATCGACGCGCTAAATTTCTCCCGTGAACGAGTATCGTTAAATTAATACCGTAGCGACAGAGTCGGATACCTTGCGCCCCCTCCCTTATTTATCGCCTCTTTAAATTTAAATAGGCCGCGATGAAGGCGAAGGGGGAGGCTATGCGCAAGAAACTCACTCGTTGCGGTTAAGTAGCTCATTTGCGGGACGCTTTTTATCTCGCGGAATAATGAATTAATGTGTCTCCGCCTCGTGAGGTGAGCAGTGAGACCGAGAGTTGCTC
This sequence comes from Torymus aiolomorphi, assembly GCA_036365515.1. Taxonomy (NCBI): domain Eukaryota; kingdom Metazoa; phylum Arthropoda; class Insecta; order Hymenoptera; family Torymidae; genus Torymus; species Torymus aiolomorphi. The sequence goes on along the minus strand of CM070874.1, from coordinate 70,468,971 downwards.
GTTTGGTTAGATTTTCTGTTACAGATAGTACGTTGATAAAATAAGTTTAGGGCGACGTTTATTTCCAGATTTTAAAGCATAACGAGCCCTGAAGCTTCATAAAATTCTTGCAAGAATTGACATTCTGCGAATCAATAAACTGAGTATTATTGACGTCATACGTTTTTGCAATACGAACGAATCTCCGCGTCGATCAAATTTTCATACTATGAAAAAAACGAGCTGCATCCTATATGTACGTCCATATAAATTAAATTATTTAACATTCAATGCCTGATAAAGAATGCAGCACAGAAAGCCAATATACTTTTATATTTAAAGGACCACAACCTCCCTCAAACATTAACAGACATCAAGCCTTCCCTCTTCCACCCTCTTATACACATTCATCACACCGAACTTTCGAAAACTATTGTATCTATATATAATATATAAACCCCTCTACTCGCGTCGATTCGTCGCTGCGCTCGCAATTTTTTCCCCAACTCCGGCCAATCAGCAATGCAAATCCCACTCCCTCGCTTCAAACGAAACTTCCCCAATTCCGCGCTCGGCGCATATACACAGCGCACTCTGCATGCACAAACACACACACGCGCACTCGCGTTCATACACTTTGCATTCGGATCGCGAATCGGCGGACGTAATCGCCCGGCATCGTGAATATGCAAATACCACAGCCGCCGGCGCGTCGTCGTCCTAAAAAGCAGCGTCTTGCCAATTAACATGCGAGAACGCGCCAATTAAGAAGTAAGCTTCCCCCCCTGCTGCCTATAATCGTCGCTGCTGCTGCTGCTGATTCTGCTACGGGTGTATCGTTAAAATTGAAATTAAGCCACTCGAGCCTCGCGCTTTTCCCTCCCGCGGCGGGCGCTGCGGATGGGTAATTGACGGTTCGAGAGGCATCGATTGTCGCGCCGCGCGGAGCAGTGAGAGAGGTAGAGAGATAACGTGCTGCGACGGCGATTGGTGTGGGCTTATCGGCGTATTTTGTCGAGTGGTAAAGAGGTGGAGTTCCGAGATAAGGCGACGGAACGGCACGGAGATAAATTTCGTGCGCGTTTTGTTGAGGTGCGTTTGGCGTAATTGGCTGTGCGTTAATTAAGAGGTCTGTTAGGCGGGGAGCGTTCTGTAATGGTTATCGGGTTATCATCGCGTTTATTAAATGAGGTGATTTTCGTTGAGCGTTGAATAAATATTTGATAGTTTAGTTAAGGGCTATTCGTAACCGATTTAATGGCTAATGAATGACTTTTTCGTTTTTTTTTCTTTAATTGGAGCTGTGTTGGGTCGAATTAAATTTCTATTAGTTTTGGTTTGGAATGTGAAATGCATTATGATACTTAAAATTTTGGTACTTTTTCATATAATACCACTCTTCGAAATATAAATTTAGACCACCAAGCAAAAAAATTTGGCGATGCACATCTATAACCTTCCACAAAAGGCACCTAAACCTGCCCACTCACTGACTATGACTAGAATATAGTCGAGCAACCGAGACCCACGCAAAAATATAATAAAATTTAGCATAACAAATTTAAAAAAATCACATTTCCTTGTCAGACTTACTCGCAGTCAAACAAAAAGACTAGACCGAAAAACTCACCCGGGGAAAATTCTCCCGCTCCGTTATTTTTTAATCGCTTTAAATTTGTTTTCAGCGAACCTCGCCCGTGTCGCTTTGTCTCGTGCTCGCGAGCGCCCAACAGGCGATTTGAATTTTAAGTGCGCAAACGAGCGGCTAATTCGATTGCCAAAAAAAAGCGGCCGACCGGCGAGTAAACATATAAAGTGCGATTGGCAAGCGCGTGCGTGTTATACGTAAGATCGGCGCGCGAGATTAGTCCCGAATTTCCGGGTCTCGCGTATGCGTGCGTGCATAATCAACGTCGGGCCATCAATCGTCGCAAATAAAAATGTTAAAATGTATACGAAGAGCTGACCCAACTCTCGCTTCGGTTTTCTTTCATTAGAATAAAACGTATAATACAAATATGCGTAAATGTGCGTGTCTGTATTTTTTAATGAATTCGAGCGACGTTTTTATTTCGCTGAATTCGTAATCGACGGTTTCCCGGGTTTCGACGTTTCGTTATTTTTCTCTCCGGAATATATACGCGAAATAATCATTCCACGTAAACATTTTTCTTACACTCCTCTCTTTTTCACCTTCAGCCGTAGAGCTATTTCTAAATTAACACATTACTCGGGGAGGGAAAAAGGTCCCGAGAGAGAGTAATCATATTTCAAACTCCATTTAGCCGAAGATTAAGCGCGAACTTTTTGCTTTAGAAATTGGAACGATAACCTGCACGCTCTCTCGCGAGTCTAGCGCTAAAAAGCTCAAGAAAACTTGCGCACACACACACACATATATATATATATACACGTTCGTGCGCACGTAAGGCTTATAGATCCGTCCATCTGCGACGCGCGTTCGTGAAAAGTTAATAAGACCGCTTTTAAAGTTAACAACTCGAGTGCCTCTTATCCTCCAGTTTACGCGGTAAAGCTCAGATATTTAAAAGGCGCGGAAAGGCTGAATTATTTATTCGATAAATATGTATATTATATACTTTCTTCGTTCTTTGCGTAACAAGGAAAACTGCTCCAGCGAACGATGAATAAATGCGCATTTTGGGTTTATCCTATTTCCGGGACCAAAAAGCCTAACCTCGTCAACGTCCCAATAATTTGTCCCTTCCTGTATAACCCTGTCGTCCTTTCCGCAAATATTATAGTTTAGAGCCGAACCGACGCCATCATCCCATCGTCCACTCTTTGCGTATATAATACGCGCGTACGAGTTTGTACTTCGGAGTCCTTAAAATTTGATGCTAAATTCAGGCTTAGCAATTGCACTACAAACACATTATAGAATCTGTGCATAAGCTCTCAATGCGTTTATATACATATATAATCGCGCACGTGTGCGTACATAAGTACGTGGATCACGCGCCTTCAATTCCAAACAGATGTACCTAAGTTCTGATGTGCGCGTTTAGCGTGCATACAGGCACGAGAGTGAAAACCGGGCCACGGGTTCATTTGTGCAAACGTTTCCCGGAATACGGACTTTAGTCGTTGTTGGAAATTATACCCTTTGATGCAGTAGTTATAAACTACGCGCGTGTTGAATAAAGGAAAAAGTGAAATGTAGCCGTCGAAGCTACCTCTCTCTCTCTCTCTCTCTCTCGCTGAATGTCTTATTTACGGCATGTAGAAAAGCGCATTATACGCAACTTCCGTTTTCACGCGAAATTCGTACAAAACGAGCCCAACACCATCACACTTTCTCTTACATTCATGATACCCATACATACACACACACACACACACATACTAAAGCTTAATAGAAAACCCATGTAGTAACGAACACCACGGTTCCGGCTCAAAAACACAGAAACGCGACAACACAGCGCCGGCTTACACACTTGCGCACGACATTTTTCGCGTCGCGCTCGCGTACACAACGCGCTCGAAGGCTTTTCTCGTTATACGCGGGTACGCGTGCGCAAATCGAGAGAGAGAGAGAAAGAGATTGCAGAGCGCGTATAGCATCCCTTTCATGTTTTATCTCCCTTTCGGTGGAGCGCGTGTACGCTCTAATCTCCGAACGAATGCGATTCACGCGCGCGAGCGAGAGGGAGGGAGGGATATGAAAGGGCTTTTTTCCTTTTTTTTTTTATTGTGTTTTATTTTGTTGCAGCGAGCGAGGGTAATGGCTCGGCGTGTGTAATGAACGGGTTGTTGGGGAGGCGATGCGCGCGTGTTGTATTGGCAATTTTTCAATTTGGGAAAGAGCGAGAGAGGTCGCGCAGTGGATTGGAGTATAGGTGCAATATTGTGTTGCACCCATTTTCGGGTTTTATTAGGGAGATTTATTGGAGGTGGGCTTGGTCTATGCGACACCTTATATTATCAATCGAGAGGAGAATGAATATTTCGGTGGCATGAAGAGCTACAAGAACTCGACGTTTACGGTGCTCCTAAAAATTGTTACTAATATAATCTCGATACGCTGCATTATATTACACGTGATATGCGATAAATCCCACTGCGACGTGGTTTATTACGACCGTTTACTTTAATTCGATCACCCGAACTTTTCCCTCTTGAATAAATCAGGTATATACCATCATATATAATACATTCTCTGGCAAAAAAAAGATTTCAGGTGAACTGCTGCGACCGCGCCACGCGACAACGCGGCGATATAATAAAAACAAAAAGCAGCGCGAGTGTGTCTGTGCCTGTGTAACGAGCTCGCCGCGCGGATTTGAATAAAACACGCGATGATCCACTCCCGTATACGGGAAAAAAAACTCGGCCAAAGTCGCCGGCAAACAATAAATATGGATTAAAAAGGGAGCCGCGAGGAGAGCAACAAAAATGGACGCGCCCGCTAATTTCCAGGCCCTGCGCGCGCGCGAGTGTCGAATTCGTGTGTGATTTGTGGCAGCAGGCGGCGGGCTTTTTGCGGAGGAGAGAAGCGACGGCCAGGTCGCGCGGTAAATCACGCGATCAGAAAGTCGCGGAGAGCACATTCCGGTAGAGTGACGGAGGGGGCTGGGTGAAAAAACTGGGTGAACGGTTGGGTTTTGCTAATTGAATTGGATATTCGGGGGTAGGGATTTATGTAAGGAGGTGGTTGGCGGAGTTGGGGTGAAATTTATGGGTCTATTTGCTTAATTTAGAACGTATAGTTGTGTGTAGTGTACAGCGGGGGTTCGTGGTTTGTGGTACGAGTTTTGTGATGTGGCGGTGGCGCAGATAGAGAGTGAGATTGCTTCGTCAAAATTACGTAACAGAATACGTAACAAGGTCTATCGAAGAATCATGGACATGGAAAGCTCATGGATTTGTGCGAAGAGATTCAATTCACAGGTCTACAATATTTAACCGAAATCCTTCAAAATCTACACTGTTAAAAATTTTATTAATTTTAAGAAACTTTTACTAAATATTTTGACTTTTATTCATAAACATGGTATTGTAGTTCAGAATTCACATATTTGTGAATTGATCTTTCAAATTGATTGTTAAGTTTAAAAGAATATTTTGAAATCACAATACTGTTATTAATTTTAATACATGTGATTGAAAATGTTTTTAATTTAAGGAAATTTTAATGTATATTTTCAATTTTTACTCAGACGTGGAGGAATGTTTAATACACGTATTTTAATTTTAAAATTCGTATTTTTAAACAGTTTAGTGTGTACATGTGTTAAATTCATAACAGTGTTTGAAAATTTATTAATATACATGCATTGAGATTTAATATACGTATTTGTAAAACTACTTCACACACATGTGTGAAGTTCAGGTCATAGAAAGGAACACGTTTTTCAAAAATATGTACTTATATACCAGGTACACACACTCAGTAGACTGACACAATACACCTTTACACTGCGAAAAAGACCCCAACACTTTTCCGTGCACCATAAACGTCTGCAACAACCGCACCGAGAACAAAGCGTCGAATTCCGAAAAACTAATGACACGAGGTCGTTGCGCCGAAACTCCCCGGGCGCGATTGAATCGACCTTACGCTCGGCCAACCAAAAGCAGATATATATATATATATATATATATATATATATATATAGCCCTGCCTGTACCACCGCACTGCATCAACCAGCCATCTGCGCGCCTTTATTTTCTATACCGGCGATCCGCGATAAACTGCAGCACCGACGCGGCGCGGCGTCCATCAGCTTTTTCGGACGTGACAAGATGGATTAGCCCGGATTAGCGAAACATTTTACAAAAAAAGAGGAATAAAAAAAATGAATGTACACAGTTGGGCTGGCGCTGGGGGCACAAAAAGAGAGGTGTATATACGTGTACCATGGTTAAACGAGATTCGCCGCGCTCCAAAGAGAGAGAACCGAGGCTGACCTATCGACCGTGTTATCGACGTGCCGAAAAATTGACGGGCAGCTCAAAGCCGTTAATAAAAAAAAGTGAGAAAGGGGTAGCGCGGGTGTGTAATGATGTCGGTGAACTTTTTACGGCCGTGGAGACTTGGCGCGCTGCGCGCAGGTGAATATGCGATTTGTTTGTGTTTTATTATATAGGTATATGGTGTAGCGGGTGGAGGTTTTTTTTTTCGGGTTTCTGAATTTTTAGGAGTTGACGGTGGGAAATGTTGCGTATAGAATTTTGAAGAATTGCAAATGTTCGGAGATATGTATTTTTAGAAGTTAATTTTGAAATGCAAGGGAAAAGAAATTTATTCGAGAAATGAAATCAGAGCAATTTATATGCGGCATTTTACAAATAAATGCGCGGTATCTTCCATATCTAGTATTGAGATCGAAAGAAAATGCAATTTCGCTCTGTCATTTTTAGAAAACTCATTCCCGTATAAATATATATTCGCATCATCGTGGAGTCCCCTCGTGCGACGAGTTTATTCAGTCACTTCGCAAGGTCGAATTTTGCAAAAATCCCTCATCAATGATTCCCCGAAAGAATTAACGACGGAAATATAGGCACGCGTGCACGTGCGGCTAATGAAAGAAGGACGCGCGCAAGTTATCGAGAGAACGGCGAGGTCATGTGCCACCGATATACGCGCGCGAATGCGTGTTTTATTTTTCGACTTCCTGCACGGTTCCGCGTACTTTTCCCGATATAGCAGTGCGTAAATTTAGATTTTTTTTAATACGCTCATACACGAGCTGTTTCGGGAAAATGTAAAAAATGAAATTAAAGGTGAACATATAGCAGTAGAGTGATAGTATAGCATTGTAACGAGAAATTGCTAAAAATGATACCACGCAATAAAAAAATTTTATGCACATAATCAAACAGTTAACAACTACAATCAATGAATAAAACCATGGGAAAATATAACGTTTCTAAAAATATCACGTGACATCCATGTACTCTATTTCACGTATTTTCATCTCGGTTCCGCGCAGTCCACTAATATACACTCGCCGCGGTCGAAAAAAAAAAGAATTACAATCGGCCGCCGCTGGCGACAGGCAACTGCATCGATCAATCCTCCCAATTAAGCTGCGAAAACGCGCGCGCGCGCTCTAGCTCGTTTCACGCGATGAAATTTTAATTTTTTGCCCTCTTCGTCGCAGGTGTGTGTATATACCGTACACGTAAAGCTTGTCACGCGCTGCACGCATACGCGACAGTTCATTCGATGCGAGCCGAGCGTTGTTTATTAATAGACGGGGAAACGGGGGGTTGAAAGGTGTAGGGTAGTGTTGTTGTTTTGAGAAGTATAGGGTGAAGGCGAGGTGTGGGTTTGTTTCGTTGGGAGTTTAGGGGTATCTTGATTGATGAGGTAATGTAAAATATAACGTGTCAAGGTTATATAAAGATGTTGGGGGTACCAACAATGGCGTAATGTAAGGAACGAAATTTTTTAATTTTAAAATTTTTAGGAGATAGGGAATTTTTAGAGGTTAAGTGACGGGTGAATTGTGGCTTTGAATTAGGTTCGTATCGTCGTTCTATGAATTACTAAACAAATGTGCGTACTCGTTGATCTATCACGTGATAAAAGAAACATTATGGCGATCTAATCACTTACACAGAATCGCTCAAATCAACTTTTTTAACGAAACAAGCATATTGACCAAATGTTTTTCCACTCTCCAATTTAAACAAACTCACAGCACTATAATTCACCCACTCTTCCCCTTAATAATCCATTTCAGCTCTCAAACGGCAACCCGATAACGATATTCCGCCGAATTTTAAGAATCCGCGGCCGTATTTACCGATGTTATCTCTCTCGCGCTCGCGCCACGGTTATATATCGATCAATCGCCGTGAATTTAATGAACGGCTGATTAATCGCGCGTGTATAACAAGTCGGGACTACTCCGATTTTATCGAGCGCCGTATGTGACGGCTTTTCTTTGACAGATCGCTTATCACTACGCGCGAAAGGTTCTTGTTTTGTTTTTGTTTTGAAGGGACACTAAAGTGGTTTTCTTGCGAGCGGTGGGTGGGATGTACAAGGTTGTGCGTATGACGGGAGTGGCGAGTGGTGCCGGGGAAACGGGAATGTAGTTTGATTGTGCGATGGTTTACGATGAGGAGGAGAAGGTTGTATTTAATGAGGAATATGTAACATTAAAAACTTATATTTTAATGGTTTCGAAATTCTGTTCCAATAAGAAAGCTGAAATATGTGTAATTTCGCATATAAGCAGGGCAGAAAATCCCAAAATGAGCAAAAGTATTTTGGACTTTTCCGCAAACCTTACTAACTTTACATTCGAAAAAATACACATCAAAGTAATCCACATCGCATATATTCACCCTTTCCTTACATCCATATATAATTCATCAACGTTCCAAAACATAAATATCACTGCAAAAATCATTCCCGCGCATGCATGCACATCGCAACGATTTTTTTCCGCCTCGCTCCCTCCCTGCACGCGTGATAACGCGCCCATTTAACCGCACACAGACTCCCATCTATCTCACTCTCCTCTGTGCGCAGGTACTACACACGGGCGGCCTCGTTTTCTAGCCTCGCGAGCGAGCTTTCTCGCTTTTAACAAATTAAAGCTCCCACTCGCGCGGCGACAAAGAGCAAAGGGAGAACGAACGCGAGATAGAAGCTTCTCCCCCTCTCTCTCTCTCTTTTTCGCTATTATTCTGATTACATTTCCGAATGTGCACGCGCGTTTTTTTTCCAGGCCAGCCAGCCTCGTCCGCTTGATTTACCCTCGTCCCGCTTCCTTTTCCGCCGCCTGCTTAGCGCATTAAAGTCGCGAGCAGGAATTCTTTAGTTTCTAATGGATTTTCTTTTCGGAAAAAGCGGCGCGACCCATTTCGCGTTTCCTCGCGTATTATAAATGCGCGCGAGAATGTTTGCGTATTATTATAGTCGTAATTTACAAAAGGGAGGAGGAAGATTTGATTGTGAAGTGTGTGGACCACCTAAAGTTCGAGTTTTCATGTACCAAATTCTATAAGGCAAACCGATATTTCTCTATATATTAGGGATATACGAGAGAAATCTAAATATTATACGCGTGGCATAATAAAAACGCGATTTATCCAAGGAAATCCGGAGCTACAGATCACGGCGGCCATTACGATAAACTCGCACTCGCGACAAAATAATTTTCATAAACTTATATTTATCCCAACTCTCCGACCCAATCCTTCTTGAAAAATGTCCCCTGCGTGTCCGCTCGCCGTAAATTCTCTCGCCGTGAAAGGCGAAACTAACTCTCTCTTCCTCCTTGCATCCACCTCTCTCTCTTCTCATACTATTATTATTTCTTATCCTCCGCCTCCTTCTGCTGCTCGCGCAGTTTTTCGCGCGCTCGCGCAAAGTTATTGTAAACATGGCATTGTTCCGAGGCGCGCCCCATTGTTCCTTTTCTCTCTTTCTCGCATCTCTGTGTGCGTGTGTACACAGAGGACGACGACGATGCGTTTTATTTATTTCCTCGGGTAAGTGCCTGAGCGCTTTCGCGCGCGACGCTCTTAAGGGCCTCGATTTGTGATAGACCGCGGGAGGAATAATGGACTTTTGCTCGTGTTTTTCGATAACAATGCCCGACGAGGTGTAATAGTTGCGGATGGATTCTGCGGGGGCTAAATCCTTTTTGAGCAAAGCGCGGGGAGTTTTGCGTTCGATGCGCATTGAGTGAAAATGGCGGTTATATTTATTTCACCGAAAGAGCGAGTGAAATTATGTATCGATTGGCACAGTTACGCATTTTCTCGTGTTGCAAATGCGTTTTTGTCTCTTCAAACCGACCCATGCCAACTATTTTGTTCGTTATTATACACATTGTCTTATAAAACCCGAACAAGCACTCGACACCAAATTAAACATTACACATCGAGATATAATCCTCTTAATATGCTCCAGTTACACATATAAAACAGCCTCGCTTACATATACAAAAATAAATGTAACATTCATCCGCTCGTCGTTGCCAAGCGATGCACAACTAATTTCATACACTGACAGAAAAAATCTGGTAAAAATTCTTATGTTGTCATGTAAAAATTACTATGTTGGAATCGTAACTCGACCATATATCGGATTTTTAGCAGAAATTGCAATACACGTAGGAAAAATTCCAAGTCTAACATGGGAATTTTTTTATAACTGATTTTAAAGAGCGAAAAAAATTATTACATCTTTTTTTTTTAGGAGTGGGGGAGCGAGTATCAGACACATAATTATTATATTTAGACAATACAGAAGTTATTTTTGAATTAAACATGATTAAAGAAAATATATTAAATAAATTAAAAATTTTTGACGGCATCGAGACTCGAACCTGGAACCCTTGGCACGGTAGTCGGGAGCGCTAACCACTTACCTAAAAGACATATGTCCTACAAAATTTTGGAACTTGTATATCCCCAAACGTAAGTTATGCGCGCTAATTTTATAACAAATTATGCTTTAACTCGAATAATATTATTCTCTATTTTAACGTAATTTATTACAAATGTTATATATTAAGAATATTCTTTAACATTTTATAACTATTACCAATACCTTAAATTAAACAAGCTCATTTATTTATTAATGAATTTGTATTTTCGATATAATGGTTTTTCATAACCTTCCTTAAAAATATTACAAATAAACAATGATTTTAAAAATTGTCTTATTATAAAAAATAAAAAAAAAAAAAAAAAAACAAGTATGTTGGATTAGAACGCACATTCAGTTGTTGCGTTTAGCGTTTGTGTTTTGTCTCGATGTTGCCAAGGTGGATTGAGTTTGTTGACATGTATCTGTCTGAATCTTTCCTATTTTGACATTGAAGAGGTCAACTTTTCGTGCACTCGCGGGGTGTTTACGATTGAACGTGTGAATTCTTACTCTAAAACTCTCTCAATTTTTACCATGCTAGCCTGGGAAAATGTACAAAAGATAAAGTTCCATTAGTCACGTGTTAATTTTTACTATGCTGGCATAGGAAGTTTTACTTGTGACATTGGACTTTTTCATATAAAAGATAGTAAATATTTCGATTTTAAGCAGTTGTGGGCAACTTCCAAGAGCAACATAGGAATTTTTCCCCGGGTTTTTCTGTCAGTGTACATATATATATACACTGTCGCGCTGAATTACTCAATATACCCCCCCCGCCCCCAATCCCCGCACACACGTACATCATTTCATTTCCACGACCGCATCGATTCCTTCCTCCTCTCCCGTTGCTTAAAAATTCATTCGCTAAAACATATCCCATGTAAAATAAACGCGCTCGCGATCCCCTTTTTTCCCTCCTCCTCCACTCCGCGCTAAATAATTCCGTCCATTTGACAAATTGCATTCCGCTCCTTCTTAATTAAAAATACTCCCCGCGCTCTCGCCTCCCTCATCAATATCACATTACTCTCTCTCTCTCGTGCTCGCTGTACACTCGTTGCGAAAGGCGGCGTGTATTTTTTCTCCCCGTCGTGCGGCGCAAAACTCTCCTAAAACGAACCTCCCGGGATGCGCGCGCGCGCGCGTGCGTGATAGCAACCGCCGCGGGGCGTAATTGCACTCACTCGCTCTCCGCGTTGAAAGTCGGTCACGGGGTTTGGGAAATCGTTTTCCTCGATGCTTTTTTGCCGAGAAAAAGAGAGACTTAAGCGCGTCGTCGTTGATTTAATTCGAGCGTGCTCTATGTGTGTATGTCTCTCGATTGAGATTTTTCGGGCCGTGTGTAAACCGTCGCCGCTGCTGGTGCTATGCATTTCATCGATATTCAATTTTTGCATATGCGTTCGTATAGCGCGCGGCGCGTGTTACTTGGCCGATATATCGATTTTTGGTTATTTGATATCATATGTCTGCGGTAATGACTTTTCGATATTCGGCCGACGGGGGAGGGGAGCTGGCCGGAGGCGGCGTGCGAGCGAGGTTGTTCCTTTTATGGATTCTGCGAGGTCTAATTGGATTCGGTGACTTGGGCTGGATGTTGGAAAGAGCGCGTGTCTGACCATAAAAATCAGGAGTAATTTATTGTTTAATTGTGCGCGAGCGTGTACATATGTGGAAAGCGATTTTTCGACTTTGGTATTGGAACATTAGTCGTGGTAATCTCGGTGTGATTGCGAATCCGCGTTTTATTGTATTACGAAAGATTTTGCGTCGTTTGATTTAAGCGACGGTGTTCAAATATTGGGTGTCGAAATGTAATTGAATAATGGTATTCCCAGATATCACAGATTTCAGTTCGAATTTAATTTTAAATTGTTTAATCCTTTTAAGAAATGATAGGTTTAACTAATTTAACACATATATTAAGAATATATACATTTTAATACATTTTGAACGTTACTATGCGCTATCTGTATTTTCCTTATCAACCATGATTCCTCCAAGATATTTGCGTAAACATGGAAATGTTGCTGGATATTGCGGTCGGCCCGTAATATCAACAGCAATAGCAATAATCAGATTCTATTTAGCAGCGTCTGTTAGTGGTCATCGCAATGTAGCCCTCGAGATATACGCTGTTAGGGAATATCTACGGTTCACGGTAAACATACACATTGGGGATTGAAACACTCCGAGTAATTGTTCATTAAAGGCGATATGGCTTTGTAAGCGATTGTCATGGGAAATGGTTATTTGCCTAACTTGATAGAAAATTTCATTAACGTCGGTAAAGCATCGACTGAAAATAATGTAATTTAAAAGTTATGGGATGAATAACTATCGAGAATTTGATGTGACAGGTTTGAGACAGCGTAGAAAATTCTATTCTCGGCTTTTATGTGTACTTTTTGGATGTCATTAGTGAGAAAAAGCAATTGAATTCGTATTTGTATCGAAACCAAGACTAACTAATGGATGTACACCGTTATTTCGGAATTTTAAACCAGTCTACTTAATAATAAATTCAAAAGTTTCTCGACCAGATTTATATAGCATATCGTAATTGAATTATACGATATCGGTCACATCGATACAATTCCAGAATGGTTAAGTGTTGGCTTCTACACGTTCTATACATACTGAAAACCCATATCAGTGAAAAGGTTATTTTATTTACAATCAACAACCAAGCTAGCCATCTAACCATACTATACCCAACAACCTACACCTTCTACGACAACCTCTAAACCCACGCAGCACCATGAACCTCCACCAATTAGCCTCCAAACCCCAAACTTTTTCCCCCATTTTTCCGCGACTCCCGTCCTTCGCCTTCCCCAACCACCAGCACTCATGCTAACAACCAAAAAGAACAACGTTCCCCGCATCTCCAACATCTACAATGCAAATACCTCTCGATGTCTCGCGATCGTTCAACCTGCCATCCTTTCTACCCACCGATGCGCGACCGTACGTACGTCTGTACTCCACGCGCGCGCAACAACAATAATCGGAAGATTCTGTTTAACGTCACTCGTCACAGTACGCGCAGCAGCAGCCGCGGCGGTGGATTATTCAAGGAGAACGGCAGCAGCGACCATTTGCATAGAGAGACGTGTATCGACAAAGGGAAGGTTGACGACCGCGCGTGCATATGGCTGACCAGCCAACCGTCCGTCCGGCGAGCTAAGTATTTTTAATAGGCGGCCAAGACCAAAGGCCTCCTTACGTCTTCCTCCTGCGTCGTCGTCGTCGCGAGCGAGCGAGCGAGCAATTGATTGCCCGGGCTACTCTATACCGGGAACAGCGGACCCCGGAGAGAATCGCCTATATATATACGTGTGTGTAAGAGTATGCGGAGCCGAGTTATTTCCATAGTCGGGGAGATTGCGCATGTAAATCGATTTCGGGAGGAGGAGGAGAAGAAGCTGCTGCGGTGGGAGAGAAGGAGATCACTTATGCGACGATGTCTTTTGTCCCAGATAGGCCAATTTCCGAGGGGTATCCGACGATGCCGAATTGCTCGTTTGCGTGTATGTATGTGTATAACAGTGTTTCGCTAGTTATCCGAGCGAAGTTGGCAGCGAAAAAGTCGGAATAACCGATGCACGGTCCTGTTGGCTCGAGTGATTCGAACTTTAGGAGAGAGGGAAGAGAGAGAACTGCGGTGCATTATTAATCGGGCGTCAACGCAGCATCTGGTGGTCGTGATTAAACGTCAAGAGCGCAGCTATGAATTCTTGTGTCACCGTCTTTTTTCGGTATTCCGTGAAATCGTGATGAGAAGGATTGCTCGAGCGAATTGTGTAGGAGTTTATTTTCGGGATTATTGCTAATGTACGCGACTGTGTAATATTTGTGTGTTGAGAATAGATGTGAAACTGGAGGTTTTTAGTTATGGACGAGTGCATGCAGACCCGTATCGGTTCTTGGAGGTGCAGTTACATGAAAAGAAAAAAAATGAATGAATATTTTATTTAGGTTTGCAAAGATGTTGGACGTCATTGCAAAATTGGACTGTTATTGGAAAATTCAATTAGAGAATCTGATGTTGGCCGTATCTATATATGTTTTCCGGATAAAAACTGTGATTCCCCTTAAATAATTGATATCGGAATGAAGTACAAATTTGTCACCTTAATCCAATATTCGAATTACCCTTTTGTAAGAAGAAAGAAAACTCGATATCCTTTATTCAATCAATGTTAACAAGTGTGCCATGTAACTAAAATTACATCATTCCCTCTGTAGATCCAAAAATATCATCAACGTTCAAAGACGAAACGCCGCGCATCGCGGGACTCTCGATAACAATCAGCCCAACCACGAACTCGATACAACGCCAATCAAGCTTGCACCCCTCCACTTCCAATGAAAAAAACACCCTATACACAGCCACGTACACCTCCGATTCAATCGCAAAGTCCTCGGCGTACAATATTTAGCGCGCATTTTCCACTGTGCGTGCGCGCATGTATGCGCGTCTCATCCCCGCGGCTGAATTATTCAACGCGACCCAAAAATCCCTCGAGGGAGTCGCACACCTATACCCATCCACCCTGCCCCCCCCCCCCCCCCACACACACACGTGCTTCCGCTGCATCTCTCTCCTATGTAATACGTGCGTATTGGATTTTGGAGCTTATAAAGCCCACAGCGTTCGATGGATCCGCGCGGCGGCAATTAAGGAGCGGCGAGCGGCTGTGCCCGACGATGGAAAATAACGACGCGTCGAAGTCAATTAGCGCCGGCGGGGAAGTATCGAGAGCGAAAGTAAAAGGGTGGCCAACCCGAGGACTGCGGGGGAGGAGGAGAAGGAGGAAGAAGAAGCGAGTTATTCTTTTCCGGCGTGCGCGCGCGGGGCCGGGGGGCGAAGGGTTTGTAATTGGTTGGCGAAGTTTGGAGAGCGCAATTAGACCTAAATCTAGTTAGGAGTCTTTGTGCGCCGGGTAGTTTGTTCTCTCCTCGGAAAGGGGAAGGAGGCCTCTGTGTGTATCGGGAATGAATTTGGTAATAAGAAAGTTGTGTTGGGGAGGAAGACTGTCGCGTGCTTATTGATATCGATTTATTCATGGCTTTTGTTGTGGTTAGTATATAATTGAAAGTGAAAATTATTGAAAATTTAGTTAATGTAGAAAGAATTATACGCTTACAATGTACTTGTTCGTACATGGTAATTGAAAACATACAGAGTGTAGGAGATTTTGAGTAGATTGATCGACCGATACGTTAAGCTGCCTCTCATCCACACCATCGCATTCATAATCTCAACCTACCAACCGAATTACAACCAACAAGACAAACTGAAGCCCATCAATCTACACCTCGCGCCCAAAGTAAAAGTCCTACGCATAGAGAAAAAAAAATTTTACACACGTGACACGTACCCTCACCTCATTCAGCACATTTTAAAGCTTCTACTATACCACTGCTACCACCACCTAAGCACATCACGCGGTGTACAAAAAAGATGAAGAGACCCACCCACGCACACGCGACCCCCTCGTCCATAAATTACGTCACGTCCTGCGCGCGCGCGCTCGCTCGCTCGCGTCATTATTTTCGCGCACTATTTTCGTATATATATATACGTGTACGCACTTCGCCCCTGGCATGGCGGCACGTGCGCGCAAGCCGCTCGAACGTGCCGACGAAGAGAGAGCGAGCGAGAAAATACGAGTTGCATTTGTTTTCATTAAAATGCCGTTCGCCTTTATTAAGCCCTTGTTTGCCTTTAGCGCCTCTCTCTCTCTCGTACTGTCAGTCGCTTGAAAGAGAGTGAGAAGAAGAACGCCGACACAGGCAGAGAGCAGTGTGTATATTTTTCTCCTTTTGTCGTCGCGCCGTTGCGAGGCGTTGGTTTGTTCTGGCTTTTTTTAGGGGGGAGTGTGGGCTTGGATGTGCGCATTCTTAAGATTATGGGTATGTGGGGTGTGTGTGGGGAGCGAGGCTTTTTTGGGAGATTGGTTGTGATGGTTTTTGGGAGTTGCAACTGCTAGATTGGACTGGTATTTTAGTACAAATTTATTGCAAACGAAATAAAGTTTTATTAGTTTCGTGAAAAAATGTTTCTTTTAAATTACTTTTACAGGAAAAAAGGTTATAAAGTTATATTTTCGTGGTGGAAAATAAAACAATAGTACATACGTTCTCGTTTTACGAGTCGAATTACGCATACAAAATAGCCCGTAATTTTTCAGAAGCACGTGACTAATGCCTTGTGTCACTGGGCACAGTGTTAGACTAAATCACATCGTTTTCTTATGGGGAAAAATTAAGGTCAAAGCCCACATGGGAAAGTTAGGTGGATGACATCATTGATCTGAGTGATAGAGTAAACCTTGTTATTTACTCGCAGTCGTAGATGCTTAATTTCTGTCAAATTAGCGTAAATTATTACCACTTCCAATTCGACGAATTAATCTCGTTTATTGTTTCATACGCGGGGCGTGTGAAACTCCCAAATATTTTTCGCCTATAATCTACAGCGGAAATATTAAAATACTTTGCTTTAATAAAACTTTGGTCGTTATCGCATTCGCGCCCGCGCGCGAATACACTTTCTAAATGCAAATGTTCCCGCTAATCGATATTCATTGAGCGAATTACGAGAAGTAATGAATCCGCCCCGTTATCGGGCAGTCTACAAGTTTCACCTGCCGCAATATATCACTTTTCGCGCGGCCGCGGCGCGCAATGTTTTCGCGAAAGTATAGCCTTCTCGCGCGAGCAAAAAGTGCTTACCCGTACACATAGTGATTTCTCGAATGAGTTTCTTATTTGTTCTAGTCTCGTATCAGGGTCGCATGCATGACGTACCGTATCGCATAAATACGGATTTCGCGATTTCTACTTTATTTCAGCGTGAAATCGGACACGTCACTTACCGACAGCTATATCTGTTTATGAATTAAGCTTCTTTATCCTTCGCGTCTCCTCCTCGAAACTTTACTTTGCATTCGCACGAATGATACAACGCCAATCATCTCTGCCGAACAAAAAAAAAAAAAAAAAAAACGAGAATAGCGCAGAGATCCATAAACATTTTAGTATGGCGACGCCAGTCGTGCGCGACCGCATGAATTTTCCAAAAAGAAAGCTGCCGCGCGGAATCGTTAATGGCGCGCGCCGTCGACGTCTCCCCGCACACATACATACACAGTTGCATCCTGAGGGAGTAGGAGAAGGCGCGACTACGGCATTGTTACGTGAAAAGAAAATATTGAAGATTTGCCGAGCGCGAGAGCGGGGATCCCGAGACTTACTGCGGGCTTGCCAATCTTTCCCTCTCTCTCTCTTCTCTCTCTCCCTCGCTCGGCGCGCGCGCGCGAATCGATAAGGCGCCACGGGATTCGCCAGACGACATCCAGGAAGGAACCTTCGAAAAACCACTTGACGAGGGAGAGAGAGAGAGAGATGGCTGGGGAGGAAGAGACGGAGGAAGGGATAGAGAGAGAAAGCTTGGAACGATTCATAGCTCCCGCAGGTCCAACGACCCTAACCAAACAACTTCTCTCACTCGCTCCTTTGCTCCTTTTTTTTGTTCTTATATATTCGAGGCTCTCTCTCTCACTCTCTATCCGCACTGATGTTTCTCTCTCTATACGGATTTATTTTGCCCCCGCGTAAATCACGGCTGCTTTGTTTTCGAGTGCTAACACGCCACGCGCAATAATTCAATTAGGCGCGGATCGACGCGAATGTATAAATTCTATAGTCTATCGGATGCTGGTTGCTGGTTATATGTACTAGAATTAATTTACGTTGTTGCAAATTTTGCGGTCAAGTAGAATCAATCGGTATTGTAATATTATTTCCATTGTTTGTAGCTATAAGAGATTGATTGTAGCGCGTACAAAGCCACAATTGAATTTGGTGCTATCCTCGGTGTCTGTACTGTGTTGGCGTCAAACTGGAATTTTCCTCGTCAAATGAACTATCTATACACTTTACGGGTAAGAAAAATCCTCGCGAAATGCGTAAAAATTTACTCAGCACGCAGCATTGTTTGAATACAGCCGCGTGAAAAGGTATAGGACTATCCGATCAAAAGACGTGCCATCAAACACACTCCCATTGTTCCCGCCCCATAACACTTCCGAGTGGAATACGCGAAAACCGTCAGACGCACGATCTCCGCTCCTTCCCCACCATGAAATCTTCGACGCGCCAAACCTCGTCTCTCTCTCTTCGCCACCCCTTAGCCAAACAACAGCAACCCATAAGCCGCACACACGCACATGCGTGTGTCTCTCCGCGGAGGCACCTTAAATCCGAATCCCAAGCATGTACCGCCTAGTTTACAGCGGCTATTATATCGGCCGTACATTTCCCACCTTCCCATCCCCCAAAAAGGTGTATATAGCATAGGCAAAAAAGAGACGAGAGACGGGGCAGGAGGAGAAAGTCGAGCGTGCGCTCGCGGAAATATACAGCCCCCCTCGTAACTCAGGCGAGCGATAAGCCGAGCAATTCGCCGAGTGCGCGCGCGATATGGGCGTATACACACACACACACACACACAGACACATACACATAGCGGCATTTCGCGAAACGCAAAGCCGCCCACCCGCGCGAGCCAAGGGCATATAAAGGGATTTAAAGTGGTGGAAGCTCGCGCGAGCGAGCGCTATAGTGGAGCACTTTCCCGCGTCGCGAAAGTTCGCCGAGTCGCGGGTGGAAGAGAGAGCGAGAGAGAGAGATAGAGAGAGAGAGTTTCC
Source organism: Torymus aiolomorphi (assembly GCA_036365515.1). Lineage (NCBI taxonomy): Eukaryota > Metazoa > Arthropoda > Insecta > Hymenoptera > Torymidae > Torymus > Torymus aiolomorphi. The sequence continues at coordinate 70,449,906 of CM070874.1, read as the reverse complement.
CAAAGTGCAAAGCCACGTAGGCAATGTATTCAGGGCTGCTAGGTTCGAAATAATGCAGCGGCGTGCCGGGTCTGGGCTTGTGAGGGGGTTGGATACAGAGAGTGAGAGAAAGAGGCGGAGGCTGGAATTGGCTTTTTATTGCCCTTTGTCCAATTACGCGCGGCTGTGGGAGCGAGAAGTATAGCGGAAAATGCGGAAAGGATGGGTGCCTACGTGTGTGTCGGTGTGCAGTCTAGGTAGCGTTGGATTTTTGGGAATCGTTGATAGGTCGATGTCTTCGAGTGCAATAACGCTGTGGCTGATATTGAGTTTGAAATCTGGGGGAATCTAATTGCGAATTCACGTCCCTTAAGTAACCGCGTACTCTTAGGAATCAATAGTGAGAGAGGAAGCTATTTTACTTGCGCGGAAAAGTGCAAGAGTCCTATGACGACGATGATTGTGTTACTTGAAATGCGAATTCAATTGAGAGGTAGCGCGCTGCGAGCTGGGAATTGTGCATGTTTCAAAAGCAATTTCCCGTCTATTACCGTACATGGAATCACGATCGCGAAGAAAACTTGAATACACCACCTCAATTGGAAGCTATTTCTGCCGGAAAAAAGGGCAGAAAGCGCGTATTTGTTATGGTCGTACCAATCGAATGACACGAGATTAGTCATCTACCGGTCGGTTGATACTATCAGCCTTATCCTGGATAAGAACTAGTACACGTACATCCACATACCGCTGTGTCAACAATCATCATGTAGACCTAACGTTCCGCATCGTCATGGTCGAACAAACTGCCAACAACTCGCGAATCGATCATCTTTCCACCTAATATCCAACTAATCCTCGCAACAACCATTCAATCCCTTACCTATAATCACAAACTTCCGATCCAACCCCACTGTCCCGATCCACCATACACCCATCATCTCCGTCATCCACCCACTCTCTGAAAAAAAAACCATCGCATTCAAATCGAACCATTATCCTCTTTCTCTCTCGCTGCCTCTCTTTCTCTGTGCAGCCGCACAACCACCGTTTTCCGAGGGCGTTTTCCAGCCCTGTCTCTCTCTCTCACCCTCTCTATCTCTCTCCCGCTCGCTCCCTCTGCGCCATGCAGATATACAATTTGCATGACAGCACTGCGCCGATATAAAGCGGCTGGAGCAGCGGTGGCCAAAGACCAGCCGAGAGAGAGAGAGAGAGAGAGAGAGAGAGAGAGAGAGAGAGCGAAAGCGACGAGAACATGATGGGCGTGGTGGGGGAGGACGCGGGCAAGCAAGCCAGCAAGCAAGCCAGCCAGCCAGCAAGGACTCTCTGCTGCTGCAGGGGCAAAGGTCGTCGGACCGTGTGTGTATATGCACTGGCAGTGCATGTAGGTACACACAGTGTGTGCGAGGGAGAGAGAGAGAGAGAGAGAGAGAAGGCAGAGCCTTTGACAAATGCAATCGCGTACGCTGCCGCTGATGTTGCTTGCTTGCTTGCTGCTGCTGCTACTACGAGACGACGACTACTACTACTCACCTGGCTGCTGGTACATTGGTCGACTGTCGCGAGCCCTGGTACGGCCTGATGTATCATTGCACAGGACACTGGGATTATCGGGGCACACTTTAGATCATCACTCCCTCTCTTCCGCCAGATTACACTACCCCTGTGTGTGTGTATGTGTGGGTGGGTGGGATGGGGGAGAATATCTAGGGGGGATGAGACAGATAGACAGACAGATGGATATCCCTGCGCGCGCGTACGCGTGTGTGTATGTGTGCGTATCACCGGCACCTGCGCTGACTTCCTTCCTCGGGAATCTCACCCTGTAATCCCTTCGTAACACTCGATGCTCTCACTCACTCTCTAGAGAGTGCGTGTGAAAGAGAGAGAGAGGCGCGAAAATCTCAAGCTCGAGAGCGCGTGAGCCGCTGTATACTTTGGCCCGTCTCTCTCTCACTCTCTCTCTCTCTCTCGAAAGCGCGGGAAGTTATATACACACACTGCGCTGTATATCCACGCGCGAGGGACTAATGACCTCCGCGCACCGTCCCTCTCTCCCTCTCCCTCTCTCTCTATCGTCCTTGCAAGGCTGCCGCTACTACTACTTCCTACGCCGGCGGCGAACACACACCGACCTTTCGAAATCGTCGAGCCCGACACGGCTACCACTCGCACCTCTGTCTACCGCGTTATATCTGTATGTATACCTATATAACTCTACCTATGCGTGTGTGTATATATGTTTATATATAGAGCAGATATATATTTGGCGAGTCCACGCGCCGGAGATAGTGAAGACTCTCGGGGTGTTCGCGATTGGAGGCCAGGCGGTGCACTGACTGCTCTCGCCGCCGGAGTTCCTTGCTCTCTCTCTCTCTCTCCCTCTCATTCTCTCTCTCGCTCTATCGTTCGTTCGACCAGCGAAACACCGTGCGCTGGTATATACGTAGAGAGCGCGAGCCTCTCTGCGCTGACGCGGGCGCATGCGCCATGTTCGCTGCTGCTTCTCTCTCCGCCGCTGCTGCTGCTCCGGAGAGGATGTGTATATCCCCGCTGCTGCCGTTCACCTATATGCGCGCGTACACCTATATGTGTCGAGGCGCGCGCTCGTATACCTACACACGTAGCTCGCTCCGGCTTCATCCCCTAAATCGGCGCGCGCCCCCACCTCGGCCCGTGCAGGAGCGTTCGCCGTCCGAAAACCCCTGGCGCCGCCACCACCACCACCACCAGCGGCAGCGGCGCTCGCTCTCTACCCTCTCCTCTATACCCGCTACCTCTCCTCTCGCTTTCGATATATAGAAGCCGGGGAGGCCGATGACACTAACACCCAGCGCCCACGCAGGGGTGCTCCCTCTCCTTGTGCGTGTATGTATATATTTTCTATACGTATGCTGCGTGTGTATGTGTGTGTATGTTCGTAGGGGGGAGGAGGAGGAGGAGGAGAGGGTTGCCTCGTCGTCTTTCGCAAGCGGGGGTAGAGCTAGTGGTGGTAGTAGCTAGACGTCACTGCGACGATAGGAGAGGGGGTAGGTATACGAGAAAGCGTCGCTCGCTCGCTCCCTTCTGATGGTGCGCCCTGCGTGTGCGCGCAGGACGAGGGAAATTCCGCGCTATAGCGGTAACCCGGTTCTTTTGGCACACTGGTTGGGTTTCTTTTTTCCTCTTTTGGATATTCCCGATGACGATGTATACCGGTATGTACGTGGACGGTTGGTGCGTATTGTAGGTACTGGTAGGGAAGAAGGGGTGGAATTAGTTGAATTTGGTTTTTTAATGGGGAAGGTGCACACTGAGGGAATACCAAATGGTAATTACCTTAGGGCGGCGCGCTTTTTCAAAATTCTTTTCCGCTAATTTATTATTAGTGCTTTTAAAAGAGAAGAGGAGGGGGTGAGGGAAGAAAATTTCCAGCAGACTTTCTCGACTCATTACCATTTTTCCGCCGTTTCTCGGGACAACGAGAATTATTACGGCTGGGGCTGGTGGGCAGAAGTGTGGGTGTGTTTTTTTTTATTTTTGAAATCTCGCTGAAGAGAGAAAAAAGGGGAAGAACGAAGCGAAGTGAATAAATTTATTGTAAAAGAGAAATGTTTTTTCTCGCGTGTTTAGTTCACTTCGTGAATTTTACGTATTTTCTTTATTCCTTTTGCAATATCTTTGAGAGGTAGGTGAAAGAGGTGAATAAATTTTACGCTCGCAGGGCCTGGATATATCGCCTGCTCCTCCGTGTTTTTGCCGATCACCTCGGCCCCGATATGCCACGATACTAAATCAATTAACCTGATTCTTGTTCGACTATCAGCGAAGTTAAATTGAATGTCATTCTAAATTCGCCCTGAAGTGCGCGCCTTTTCCCGATGATTCCGCGAGTGCGAGCGCAGGCTTTTTAATTGCTTGCCTACTTCCCCTCCGTTAACAAAATCAGTCGTATTCTCGCGTGAAAATTAGAATAGTTGTAATGGAAGGCTCCTCTAACGACTTTTTCCTCTTTTTTTCCTGCCACGAAACTCGTTATTCCATGAAACATCAAAGATTCCACTATCTCTCTCTCTCTCGGGATAGTTCACTGACCGAGTTTCATTCACGGATTTTACTTCGGCGACAGCAACTCTGGGGAGGAAATAAAAAAAAAAAAAAACATACACACACAAACTCGCTCGCGGCAACACGATCGGTCTCATTAATCTTATCAATAAATCCAAAAGCTCCGGCTTTGACCGCGGATGAGAGACGCGCGCCCAGCACTTTTAAAAGCTCGAACTCTCCTCGTTACACAACCATATACGTATATATATATACGCCTTCTGTATCTGCGCGCGTCGCTCGATTATTCAGGCGCATCCGCGCGACCTGATTTCGCGGAAACGCTCTCGCTACAGGGATAAACGCTGAATGTATTCTCATTAAGGCCCAGAATGCTCTCGCGCGTATATATATATATACACGCGCGACTCTCAAGATCGATCCTCTCTCGCAAACAGACACGGCGGCGACGACAGCGTCGGTAGCCGCGTAATTTCCGGAGAGTAGAGCCGAGCGAAACTACGACCCATTTGCGAGCTGTACGCGCTGTACACGCCGCGTAACAAAAAAAAAGCGCGAGTATCGTTTCATTGACCCGCTATGGTTTTGCTTTTTTCGAGAGTTTGCGTTACGTTACTTTTTCTTTTCTCTCTGCTGTGTGTACGCGGGGAGCAAAAATGGAGTAGCGAGCCGGGAATAAGTAATCGATCGCGCGAGTGTGCAAGGAAAGAGAGAGAGAGAGAGAGAGAGAGAGAGAGCTGTGGTTTTTATTACCCCCCGTGGTGTGGAAATAAACGACAGAGAGCCAGGTGAGTGCGGCGTAGAGATGTTTTTGAGGATGGCGCGGGCGCGGGGAATGAATGGGTGAAGGAGAAATATAGGCGGACGGTGGATCTGATAGGGCTTGGGTCGAAGGATTTTATTAGGTGTGTGTTGCTTAAAAAGAGGTGGAGAGAGAGATTGTGTAAATGAGTAGAGATACTTTGTTGTAAGGTATTTAGCTGGTATTTATGTGTAATATGACTATAAAATTACAGAATTAATGAAAAGGTATTATGTTGATAGAATCTAGTTTTTATACTAACAAATAATATCATTGTTCAGTTGTTCTAACATATGTCAGCAGCATTGTAATATTTATAAAGTAATTTTTATTTGTTGATCACTTCGACATCATCATATTACCACACCTATAAGAAGCTTCACATTTACCACCCACACATTTCAAAACGCCGTTATAATTCCCATTCACCCAATCTAAAATCCAAAAACCATTTACTCTCTCCCTCCCCCCACCCTAGCGCACATCCCGCATCAAAACAAAACTCGCGCGTCATCTCCGTTCCGCACCGGTTCATCGACCCACTCTCTCTCTCTCTCTCTCTCTCTCTCTCTCTCTCTCTCTCTCTCTCATCCACCTTATTCCAAAGCAACTTCCGTACCTGCCAAACGTCCCGAAGACGATATAAATTTTCCGCGTTTCGGTCGAGTCATCATCCCAGCGCCGCGTTCGCTTGTATCTGATCAGCCGGCACGCGGCTACTGTGCGTTTCGCTCCAGGCGAGGACATCACGTGTCCACGTGTCCACGCAGTGTTTTTCAGGGGAACTGCGTTTTGTTCAGTTTTGGAGAAGTACGTACTTGTTGGCTTTGTTAGGTGGTATACACGCGCGGGATAGTGCAGGGGTTTGGCGATTGTCGGGTGATTTCGGAGATTAGATTGGACGCTGTTTGATTGCGATGGTAGAGAGAAGAAATGAAAGTAGATGTGTGTGAGATGTAGTTGGAATTGCGCGATAGACAAGGTTACGTATACGTGATCTTGAATAAATACGTGTAACGGATTTTTTCGTGTTGTAGGTGTGCTTTAATTTGATAAAGAGGGTTTTTGTGAGATAAGTAAAAAAGATTAGCCTTTACGGTTATTAGTGCTGGTCTATTGATTAATTCTGTGTAATTCGATTTGGATATTATTTGTAAAAAGTGGTCAATATCATGACTAAAAAAAATATTATACTTCTAAAATGTCGATCGTAAGTAGATACGGATAATCTGACCAGACATTTTAGTTTTTGATTTAATTTTCGCATTAGATATAAATTACTTTATTAGCATTAAATTATTTGTTATATAAAGTTATTTCTGTAATAACGGTATAAATGTAATGTTAATTTATTCAAATCACTCTCAAAATTAAATTCAACAAAAATCCATTACTCTTTCAAACCTAACAAAAATAAAGCAATCGTCCCAGCGATTCGTCACGATTCACAAACAAAAACCCGCTTCAAAAAACAATAAATATGTCACACCAGCAATCAGCCCGATCTCTCTCTTGCTCATCTGAATGCACTGGCCTCACTTCACCTCTTCGCGCGCGCGTCTCTTTCATCGTCTTATCTGTAACAACCTCGTCCTCTCTCACTTGCTCGCCGCCTTTGTTCGGCACTTGTGCTCGTAATTCTCGTCTTCCTACGCGAGTAGGCCTATGAATGAGCGCGCGGCGTGAATCACGGACCAATTAGGCCTGCGCGCGCTGATTTCCCGATCGCTGCACCTTGTGTGTGTGTGTGTGTGCGTATATATAATGTTGCTAGCCTTTTTCGGAGACTGAAGTCGTGGGAATGAGGAAAATATGAGCAAAAAGTTGACAAATTATGCGCGACAGCTTGTCAGGGATTAGGAAGCGGATAAGATGTATGTGTCAAGGAAGTGCAATGTTTAGCTGACGCCTTTTTAGGTCGGGGTGTATATGTTAGAGAGGCAGGTGTTACTGCGCAAAAAGCTTTGTACTTGACGAATGGTGTACTTGATACGAGGTTTTTCTTATTATTTGTAACGGTGTATAGTATGTTCGGTATTTTTGTTTCCGCGTCGATGAATCATATATTGCAAAGTAAAATTTTCTCAGAATATACGATTTTGAGTTCGCATATATATGATAAAGATATAGTCAACATTTTACGTAAATGTGTCGTATAGCTTTATATATAATGATTCACAATATATTGGAGAGTAGGTTATCGCACATTCCGATGTTTGTATCGTTTTTACTGACCTAAAATTACGACTGTAGACGTATTCCTCGATATTTAAGCGTTTTACCGGATTTTCCCGTTTCCGAATGCATTTTTTTCACATACTCGGAAAATAGATAACATCAGGACGAGATATCGCGTCCTCCTGGCTACGGTAAGAACCAGGACGAGAAATTTCGGGGTATAACTGCGCCACAGGGTTAAACGTAGATGGAATCATCTCATAGAAGTTATAAGAAACAATATGCGTTTATGTCTGACCCAATTTCCCGCTGTATCTTTGAACATCCAATCCTGTATACAATATCCCACCTATATACCAAAACAGAATATGCACCAGAACTACATATACGAAAAAGACACCAAACGACACTAGCCAGCTCGCCGCCACCCGCCTAAAATTAATAACGACTGACAGGAAATTACCACAGAGGCAGAAACGAAAACACCTATCGTTCCCGACGTGTGCGCACACGCACACACATACACACACTCTTCCACACAATCGCAAGAGCAGCACGAGCGAAAGCGAATATCTGTAAGAAAATTTCATATTGCAGGAAATCATAAATCTCGACCGGGGGATAATAAAACAGCGCGCGCGCGGCGCGCTCGCGCGACGAAAAAACGACGAGCGGAGAGGTAGAGAAGAAGCGATGCGGCAAGCGCCAGGAACCGAATATAAGGCGACGGCGAAAGAGAGAGAAAGAGAGAACAAAAAGGTAGCGCGGCGGTGGCGGCGGTGGCAGTGGTGTAGGAGAAAAAGAAAGAAAGGGAAAAATAGAGGAGGACTCTCCTGCGAGGGAGGAAGGGAAAGGGAGGTAGGGAGCGACTGCGTATACGCGGAAGGATGAATAATAACGTTTGAAATTCGAGACGCGGAATAAAACGATGTCGCGAAAAAAGCCGGGAAGGAAGGTGCAAAGGTAGAGAGAGAGAGAGAGAGTGAGAGAGAGAGAGAGAGAGAAGGTTCACGCAGCGTGTGTAAGAACCGCGCGCGTTCGATGAAATGGAATATCTAATAAGGGGGCAAATGCAGTCAAGGCGAAGGACGAGGGAGCTCGAGGCGCGTATGTGCTAGCGAGCGAGCGCTGAGTGATCGGCTTCGCTACGTCTCTCCCTCTCTCTTCGTTGACGGTATATGTAGAATGTGGGTGGGAAGACGGAGTATGGCGTACGGTTCAAGGAATAATTACATTTTTACATTGTAAGTGTATGCGCGTTTGATATTGTAATGCCGGTGGATCCTTTTTTCTTCCTTTCTTTGATTGAAAAAGGAATTTATTGTAAGCGAGGTCGCGGTGGTGTTGTAATGTATAAGAGGAATCGGTGCTGTTGTCGGGGAAGAGAACTGTGGACAAAGTTTTTATTTGCCTGGTATTAATATTTGAATAAGCTCTTTATAGTCTTACCATACCAAACTTTACCTACTTAGTGTAACGTAATAAGTATTACCGCAACGGTCCTTATGCAGCGTGACTTTTTTTTCCCCTGTAAGTTATATAAAAAAAGGGCTCTTTTTCCGTTATTACTTAAACGCTTTTATTTTGCCTTTCCGAAACCACTATAGCATTTCAGTTAAAAAACTAATGAAAAATTTATGGTTTTAGTAAATACCCCGCTACCATACAGCGCTGGATACTATTTTAAGATAGAAAATTAAAGATATCGTACAACTGTCACGTTCAAAAAGCATTATTCAAAGACACGACGATATTACAACAATTTAATAACAACCTCAATAAAACCCGCGAGCAGCGCTTCCACTTTATAATTTTGCAACGCCTCACTCTCTTTCAACTTTCGTGCGCTGCACTATCTCGCGGAAAATCTTTCCCGCGCAGCGTCGCTCGCTTGCCTCTGTACTTACGTGTGTCTTCTCCCTCCTGCAGCTCTCTACCACTGCGGGATTTTTTCCTCCTCGATTTTTATTTCTATTCGTCTCCATTTTTCCCCAATGTCACTTCCGATCCCTCCCGATATCGACTCTTGCCGCCACTGACGGCACAAAGGGGACGACGACGACGATCCTCTCAAAGTACCGGGGCGCGCGTATAACACGGCTGAGTGCTTTAATCCAAAGGCATAAGTAAATTGTATTCGAATAATTATTCGCGCGATGCGCTTTGAACTGTCCTCTTCCCCCTTCTTCCTCCTCGCCGTCGTCTCTCTTTTTGTGATCTCTTGTATTTTTTTTTTGTACGGAGGAAAGGTCGCAGAATTTTTTCACGGGGCGCTGGAACAGTTGTTTTATGGGGGCGAGAGATGGAGGGTATATATGGATATAGATGGCGTTGTATATTGTATTATGGATTCCATTATTTTGTGCTCGCGAGGTAAACGGATTTGCATTCGCGATTGATTATACGCCCTTTATTAACATAATGCCGGGGCGTGCGTATAGTGTGCGTTTAAAGTCGAGGAGGAGGAGCGATAAACGCGCGAGCTCGATTAATGCATGTGCGGATGAGTGCATGAGTGGCGCAGGGCTTGGGTGTACATGTTGACGAAGTGACTCGGTGGTAGATTTTTGTCGAGGGCTGTTGATTTGGTTATTGTAAATATGGGGATTTAACGTGGGCCGGGTAGTTACAACGTCGGCATGCGGTGTTTTTAATATTTGCGATTACATAGCGGTGATTGGCTTGTAATATAATTGCGAGAGGTGTTAATTGATTGGATGATGGTATTAGAATAATTAATTAGTGTGGGCGTATTATTACATAGGTACCCTGGTGGAAATCCTAAACATTTTATAACTAATAACTGACTATTTATTTTAGAAACTTGCTATAAAATGGGAATTTCTCTTGTCCAGTTTCTAGCTCCCGGTGAAATACTTTTTCCCCTATTATATGGGTATTTAATAGATTGATAAATAGAATGAGTTTTTCGAAGACAAGCACAAGCTTGTTCTTGAATATTTTTAAGGTATTAAAACCGATCCGTGTTTTTTAGTCTGGAAATGGCTTTTAAAAGGCTTGCTGTTATGACGGAGTGAGAGAGACAAAATCAGATGGAGACATAAAAGTTTTGCTGAATTATTCATAGAAAGAGTACAACAAATGATTTTTTAGTTAATGTTATTTATTTATATTTTGGTAAGCCATCCAATGCACTTTAATGCTCTTTCATATACGATAGAATTAGTAAGAAAATCAAATACGAATATTTTGTTGTGACGTCAATCTAAGAAATAGGCAAATAATGGTCGAAAAATCGTTTCATCGTAGCCATTAATTAGCCAGTTTTACTAGCTATTTTCTAACTTCTTGGTCATTTCATATAGACAAATTTCTACCAGGGTAATTTAAATAAAAAGTTCAATTTTTTTTCTATTAATTTTCTCGAATAGTAGATACACACATATATGAGAATAGTAACAAAGTATTTATAGGTAAAAACATAAATTCTAGTTTCAGAACCAAACCATCTCACACCTTCTAAATCACGGTATATGCAAAACACCATGTACTAACATCCTCGAGACGCATACCGACCGACTCCCCGTATACAAAAAAATGCCACTTTCCCGAGGTACAAACAACGCGACCGAATTCCCTCCCGTCGTCCCGGACTCGCGCGGAAACGAGGCTCGTGAAAGCCTTCGAGTCGTCCCCGAGCTGACAATCAGCGTGACTCTCTTTCTCTCTTCTTCTCGCGTTATCTCGGCGGCAGCCGCCGAAAAAGCGCAGTAGCAGCCGGGGGAATGACGCCGAATAAAATGTCCTCGAGTCGTACGAGGCAAGATGGATGGCTTCTAAAGTACAGAGAGAGAGAGTGAGAGAGAAAGAGGATAAGGAGGCGCGCGAGAAAGTAAGCGAGAGAGGAGAGAAATGCAACGACGCGAATTAAGGGCCAGGGAGAGAGAGGAAGAGTGAGGTCGGGTGTAAGTGACGGGGTGACGATGATTCGGCATGTTGGATGGCGAGAGGTGTGACGGGGTGAGTGCTGGAATGTTTTGCGCGGAATATTTGAATATTTGGGTAATTTGGTGAGTGTATGGTGTAGTGGTAAGTAGTAATAGTCCCGTTTTAGTAGAAAAAATGTCATTTTTAATTTCATTTCGGTATACGCGAACGGGTTTGTTCAGTAATACAATTTTATTAACTATACAGAGAATGTATTTCTGGTTTAACGATTTAGTAAATTAAAAGCTTCATTGTGAAAATTCACAAAACGTATGGGACTTTTCAATTCAATTTGGAATCTCGTAGTTTAAAAACATTTTATTTTATACATAGTTCATAATTACATTCATTTGTAGATGGAATTCTTTTATTGACATTCTACTTTTATTATACCAGCGTGCCTATACATACAGTAATAGCTTTATTCCCAAAACAAATTTGCTACGTATCATAAAAAATTCATACCGAAACAACCGCACGCTCCACCTCCAAAACATCAGAAAAAAAATAATTAACAGATTTATCAAGATCATTTGTCAAAACCCAGCGACAGCAAAAAACCCGTCCACTAACCTCACCTCAAACCCAACACACACCTCCTCCTCCTCCAAATAAAAAAGGTAAGAAACACCCTCGCCAAAGAAGCGGAGACGACGAGCTCGACGCGAGATCGAAGGCGGCCGCGACAAAATTGCGAAAAACGAGCAAAGACACTCGCTCGCGCGAGACGCAAACGTGTTCTCGGATCCTATCGCTCTCTCTCCGCGCGCGTATACGTCTTATCCACGCGCGCTTAACGAGCCGTCCGTCGCGCGCTCTCTCTCTCTCTTTCTCTCTCTCTCTCTCGCGTATATATATTTCCTCGCCCGCATCGCGTTCCCATCGGATGCAAAGTGACGCGCCGCGAGGAGTAAGATAATACAATTAAAGATTCGGCTTTGCGGTCTCGACTCTGCGCCTTTTTTTCTCTCTCCCTCTCTCTCGAGCCCTTAATTCGAAAGGGTCTGCGTGACAGTCGTCGCCACGGGAGAAAGAGAGAGAAAGATGGCTGACGGTATAATTTATCCTCGGCCGGATTTGCGTACATACGTGGAAAGAGAGAGCTTTGACTTTGGAGGAGGTTGGCCGTGGGATTAGGTGTTGCGCGACGCGACTCTCTTGTGGAACGGATGTGTGTGTGAGAGAGAGAGAGAGGGAGAGAGCGCGTGTGGATCGAATTTGAATTGAATGCAGCTTTTTAGAGCTCTGCCGCTTGGGAGAGTTTGATTAGTACTTTGAGGTATTTGCCGTTCGCACCTGGGAAATCACGCGCTGGTATATGTGTGTCGTATATATAAGGTTCAAACGAAACTGTAAATATGGGCCGATTTTGATTGATAACGGGAATTCGGGGAATCGGGGTTGCGTTGATTTTGTTAATTGTCGTGTGTTATTTATTGAAATACAAATGCTGATACATTTTATTGTTAAGGTTTAAATAGTATTGGTGTCTATTTACAATGCGCTGCTTTCATTTCAATATTGAGTGAAAAAGTGACATATTTTTTAAAACGATTTATAATTTAATTTCAATATGATATACCTAATGGACATTCACTATTGAAAGAAAATAGTTTAGGTATTTTATTTAATATAAGTATTTTTCCTTATAATTTCACAGTTGAATCGGTGTATGCAAAAAGGGACCTTTAGTGTATGGAATTTCCATATTTCTAAGACCCTTTTTGTATGCACCGATTTATTTATATTATGCATCATTTGATATATTTGTCAACAAAAGTCTCACTCGTTTATAATTGATAATTTAATTTATTTGCTTCCGTTGAAATTCTCATACTGTGAGCGAGTGATGCAATGTTACAAACACAAGATATTCTTTTTGAGCGCTTACGATGGTATTTCATTATTTTTTCAGCCTCTTTATCAAAGTAATTTGTAAACATAGTTTTTCACCTTTGGTGTAACGCATACACCGGACTTTCATGAAAATACGTTACCCCCACGGTATACGTATCATTCGTTAGTTAAAATGCATATTTTCATCCTTTTATTTAATAAAAACACATTTATTCTGGTATTTTGCAGTTGCATGTATAATTAAAAATTCCATCTCCGCCTATGCAAACGTTATTACTGAGAATGCATTTCAAATCGCAGAAAATCCTTTGGAAATTATTGCATGGTTTACCATATGCCGCTGCAACAAAATAAATAATATTATTACGCTGGCGTATAGACGAGAATTCATTCTCTTTAAAACATTTCAATAGTGAATCTCTTGTATAAAACATTAGTGCATAAAAGTGGATAAAATCACAACTAACATTAATATTTTCTTCCCCTTTAATTTGAAAAGAACTAGGTCAGTAACATTTCTTCAAACATAAAAATTCCAACTTTGCAATATTATATCATCCTTTTCTACTTTACATCTTACCACCGCCATTAAGTTGCATAGAAAAAATAATAAAAAAAAAATTACGCAAGAAAGCTATAATTCTCAACATTGAGAGCGCAAGAAGAAAGTAACTGGAAACTCACGCTGAACAGTAACCATGACTACAAGGATCAGAACGAAGTACAACAGTTTCATTTTAGCTTTGAGCTGGATTTCCGCAAGTCACTACTAGCTGAAAAGCAACAGAGAGAGAGAGAGAGAGAGACGCCCCCGTTCATCAGTTGTTCCTTCGGCCTTTGCTGGTGCTGGGGAGGCTTTGTGTGAGCGCCGCTGCCACCGACGCGCCACTGCCGCACGGCGAGCACCGGAGACACAGAGACGCGCTCTACGCGAGCACAGGGCTTACGCAAAAAAAGGTAGCGAGAGAGACAGACGTGAACTGCAAGACATAATTAAATGACAAATCTGGAGTAAATTAAAGAGCTTGTAATAAAGCGGGACGTTAATTAGTAAAATAAATTGTAAAAGTAAATGGAGGGATGGTGAGAGGTGTTTTGTGATTAGGGGATGCTGGCGTGGTGTATAACAAAAGTATGGGAGATTTTGGTGCTGGTAGTAGGTGGTATTATTAATAAATTAATGATACGTTAACTCTTTTATGTTTATTAGGTTTCTATGTTATTTTGTTTGTTAATGATTATGATACCTGGTGCGTAGATGCTTTAATTACTGTGACTTCTTTTTTTTTTCTACCATAAAAATTAGTTAGCTTGCATAACGGTTTTCAAATATTGTAAATATAGCTTATGAATAATATTATGTGTGGTATAAATATTAGATGCTTTACTTGCTTTTTTATTAAGTGTTACAAGGGTACAGTAATTATAGCGCTTACCCCGACAGATAATAGACAACAAAATGTAACATGCCTTTGCGTGGTTATTTAAATTTATAATATTATGGCAGTCAAAGCTGGAAAATATTGTGCTTTTTTCAAGTAAATCTAATATATTTCTTTTTTTTTTTGGTTACGTGTTGACGAAAACCATTTAGCAAAATTAATTTCGAAATTTCTTTCTCTCTGGAAAAAGTGAGGCAAAAAAATTATTCTTTCGCTTTTATGTATAAATTCAGCCGAAAATGTAATTTGAGAAATATTTGGTAAACGATGTCAGATCTGTATTATCATAAAACAACAAACATTGAAAGTTATGAAAGAACCTACAAATTATGGTTTTCATAACATTCAACGTTTATTATCTTACGGAGATAACGTATAATAATGCAAATACGGTATAATAAATTCTTTTATTCCAACATCTTTATCACTAAAACAACGTAGCAGCCGTGATTTACGTTATCGCCAGGTACACGCGCATCCATTAATAAACCGCGTCAATTCCCGCGAAAATTATTATCATCCCCCATCCCCCCGCCTAACCGCCACGGTAATCTTCCCTTAAACCGCGTCGTTACAGCGTAAATTTCCGCTCCTCGTAGCTAACGATGAAAAACACGTTAGCGACAATAAAGGAAAAAAAGGAGACAGCGCCGAAATCCTGCGACTACTCCCGCGCCGATTAGATCATCGAGATTGTCACCCGAAATGAATTTATTCACGCAGCGCGACGACAAAAAGGTTTTGGAGAGAGAGAAAGAGAGAAAGAGAGAGAGGATTCGCCCCGCAGGTATAATTGGCTGCTTATCTCTTCCGTTTCGATTCTTCGCGTTCCCTTCGTTTTTTTAGCGTGTCTAAGCTTGTAAAGCTGTTGAAGGGGAAGATGGGTTTTTAATAAGATTGGGAGATGTAGATTTTTCGGTCTTCGGAATATATTAGCGTTAGTTTTGGGTCGAAAGGCGTATTTTTTTTTTTTTTTTTTTGTTACTCGTGAGCTTGTTTGTCTAAGTTTTACACGATTCGTTTAGTGTTTCGTGAATCGGGCAAGTTACGCTTGAAATAAAAGCACGAAAAAAGGATTAAAGTTTGTTTTTTAAAAACATTTTACAATTTCTACGTTATCATAACAAGTCTGAATTCCCCGGAAAAAGTATTGCGAACGTTCATTTCGACGCAGCGTTTTTCCAAAAAATAAATTTGTTATTCAGCAGTACACTGAACGACGATTCCACATTTCCCGAGTATAATAATATTTGCCGGCACAAAGTTCCAGGAACATTAAACGATTTTCCCATATATAATTCCTCCCCGACAACATTAGCATTTTTCCTAATAATATAGCAATCAAAGCCTTTATTTTGCCCGGATTCCTCGAGAAAATCCTCTCGAGAAATATATAGCCTCGCCGCGTCCCCGTCCCCATAATTAAACTTTTTATCCGCGCGCAATTCAACACTCGCGCGACTCGAGGCAATCTCGCGGACAAACAAACAAAACAAGCCTTCCCTCTTCCTCCTTCGACTTCTCTCTCTACCTCTGGAATTTTCGGCGTTGACCGACTCCTCCTCGTTAACTCGCCGCCGTTGCGCGGGGATATTACGCAAATAGACGCTAATTAAAAAGCGCCGAGCGCAACTTGCGCGGATTACCCGCGCGGGCGTCCCTTAAATATTTATGAAAAGCACGGCGGTGGTGGTGGCGGTGGCGGTGGTGTTGCTGGATTATAAATTGAATATTTAAGAAGAATGCGAGATATTTGTATATTTATGGCGTCTGTAAACAGAGGAGAGAGAGAGAGAGAGAGAGAGAGAGTCGTCCGCGCGGATGGATTAATTACGCGGTGGCGGTGGCGGGACCGCGAGGGGAAAGAGAAAAGGTGAAAAACTTGCGAGCAAGAAAGAAGAGGATGATAGAATTAATTCGCCGAGCGACTTGAGCCGAGATTTTGAGCTGGTGGGGGATGACATTTTTTTGCTATGATGATGTTTCGATAGTTAATTGAGCTGCTGTGTATATAGGTAATGTTAATTTTATTTCTTGAAATAATACTTTTTATTTCCCAAACTAAACTAAATAATTCTTAAAAAATAACAAATATTGGTTATTTGATTGAGAAGGAAAGCCCAAAGAGATTTTTTCGCAAAAATAATATTTATCGAAACTTGAATTACTGTCTGTAATACTTTGAAAAGATTTTTTTATAAATCCAGATTGCCGTCTACATTGCTCAATTAAACCCTCGATTTTTCCCGTACTTTTTCGCTTTTTATCAAACACTAGAGTTGATTTTCGACTGAAATTCAAACTAGGCCACTAACACTCATTGGAGGCAAAACAAATTTTCGCGAAATTTCGAAACCCTTTCCTCAAAATTCTCGCGCGGAATTCGCAGCATGAAATCCTGCTACCGAAAAACTTTCTTTCCCACATATTTTTTTCCGAGAAAACCATACGCATTGAGTCAAAAGGCACATCATACATGCACTCACACATTTATCGGTCAGTCGGAGCGCCATTCCATTTTCAGCCCTCACCCGTTCACCAAAAAGTTCCCAGAAATTTCCGCGCAGCTCTCCTTTTCGCCGAATCGGCCGCGCGCACCAACTTTTCAGAAATCCCGCTCGCTAGATTTTCCAAACCCAAATTCGCCAACTATATATATATACAGCCTCCTCAAAAAATCTCGGATGCACTGTATACCTAGAACTTTTCCTCTCTAACATATCACGTGTAGTATTAACGGCAGCTGATTTGCGCGGGCGCGCGCCTGTATAGAAGGCGTCGTAGCGCATATAGCAGGGCTGTTTGTTCGCCGAGTGCATCAGACGGTGAGTAATCAAAGAGTCAATGAAACAGCCAGTAGGAGAGAGAGCGAGCGCGTCTTGTTTCGATCTTCGCTATTTATCCGGTCGTGAGTTATCGCAAATATTTGCGCGTGGGAGAGAGAGAGAGAGAGAGAGAGAGGAGAGAGAGACTAGAGGATGGATAGTTTGCCAGCGAGCGCAAACTAGGAGGAAGGTGAAAGAGAGAGAGAGAGAGAGAGAGAGAGAGAGAGAGAGAGAAGCGTGAGGAGAGATGCAGTTTTTCGAAGTCTGCATGCTGAGTGCCAATTGCGGAAGCGAGAGAGAAGTCGTGGATCGGTTCTCGTGTGCTTTTGGAATATTTTCGGTGAGCAGGCGATGGGAAAAAGAAATTTTAAAGAATTTTAGGTATGCATAAACTGAATGATAGTATGCGGGTCATTAATTTAATTAGTAAAACGTTTTTTTTTTAATTTTTTTTACTGTCTGAGCTAATTTATAGCGAGAAAAATAACGCCGTAAAGATAAAGCAAAATAATTACGTTCGATAACGCTAATGACTCTACACTTACGATAAAAAATTGTAAAATGCATACTAGCCGCTACTTCATTCTCAAGCCCAAACACATGCACCAAAGTAACCAACCATCCAAAAAATCTCTACCTCGACAATCACCTCAGCAGTCGCAGCAGCAGTTTCCTCCGCTCACTCACGCGTGAAAACGCTCCTCTCACTCTCGATCTTCTTCTCCTTCCGTATCCACCTTGCACCAATCCCAATACATCCCTCTTTCTCTCTCGCCAGCTACCACATGCAAATCCTCGAAAATCCACACTCTCGCGAGATGCGATCGGCTCGGACACCGAGCGGACAGTGCAGCAGTAGAAGCAGCAGTTCGAGTCTTATAGAAACGACGGATGAGTCTCTCTCTTCGCGAGGCGCGTCAGTTCGAGGTGGAAGATTCCAGCGAGGTCTCCTATTCACTCTCGCGCGCCCCTTTCTCTCTCCTTTGTGTTGTAATATAAATTTCAGCGCTTTATTTCTCTGCTGCTCTCTTTTGGCGGCGGATGTGTATATATATGCGCATCATGCGTGTGCCGTGGATATTGGTTTGTTGGTTTCCTTTTGCCGCGCTTTATTGTGGGGCATACTTTGTAGTCGGATTGAGTCTGCGACGACGGACAAAGATCTTGTTTGCTCGTGCGATGATCCGACAAATTATCATTATTATTATTATTATCGTCAGACTGCTAGAAAAACGTGCGTCGTAAACGTTATATTCAGCCCGCGATATCCAGAAAAAAAACCTTACAGGCGGTACGCGTTCTATAATCATCCGCGCTATACAGACGCGTTTGCGAATTAATATTAAAGAAAAGAAAACCTCCCTGTTGTGAGAGAGAAAAACACTCAGGCATTCCCTCTCTCTGATCCAGTCAACCGTCGCAACCCCATTACACGACGCCACCCTCGCGCATCACACGCACTACTTCCCACCTGGCGCGCATTACCCTTTATAAATAAGTCATCCGTCGGCTCTTTTTCTCTCCACTCCTACGCGATAATCCATTCCGCGCTCATACGCAAGCGTATTTGCCTTTTCTTCATTGCCGTCGTCGTCGTCGTAGCCCACGCAACTGCGGACGCGACTCGCACGAGGGCCTTTAACGAATCCCGCACAGCGGGGGAATACAAAATCAGTCGGGGCTTGTGCGTGCGTGCGTGTAAGCGAGTTGCGGACGGTTTTGCACCTTAACCGCCGTTGCGCGGGACTAGAGGTGTAGTATACCGCTGCTGCTGCTGCAGGTTGCGCGTGCGAGCGTGCGGGTGAGCGGCGTAAGGAGGGTGTAATTACTTTAATTGATAAGAGTTTAGGTTTAATTAGGGAGGGGGAAAGTGGGTAATGGCTTGATATGGTATATTCAATACGCGGCGCGAGAGAGCGCGCGAAATATTGTTATAGAAGACTGGTGGGGAAATATATACCTGGGTGAGTGGCATGGAGAAAGATAATGATTTACGAGGTATTTTTAATCGTTAAGCGGAAAAATATAACAGGATTATATAGGAGAAATATAACGAGCTTAGGAAAAATATAGCATATTTTGTTACTATTAAATTTTTTAATGGGTCAGCTGGAGATGTAATATAGTAACCTTTTGCACGTAGTTTATAGTTCGCGTGGATTTCATTTCTGAGTGAACATATTCTACGTAGATAAAGTATGCTTCTTTTACAAGTAAAATTCACAGCTGTTAATGATTTACTCTTCAAACAAACATAATACGACTATAAAAAACGAAATGCACCAATTTCACGAATCATTACCACCCATCAAAATCGACACCGTAAAAAACCCAATTCTTTAACCCCCTTAAGGATGTACTGGCTATAAGGTCCCTGCCAAATATCTGTGAATTCGATAAACTGCAATAATTAATTATATGCAATGGTTGACCAAATTTAAGTTCTTGTGGGTGATTCAGAAGTATAATACGAATATATTAAGCTTTAATAATTGCAAATCGAATAAAAATTAACAAAGTTCTGTTATTTTTTATAGTTACAAAAATCGAGTCATTGAGTAAATTTAGTAAGTAAAGTGCCAAACTTTTAATTTTGATTCGATTTTTAATTTCTAAAGCTTATAATATTCCTGTCATGATTTGTAATCGATCAGGAGCATTGAAAATCGACTATTTATCCGGCATTATTTATTATTGCAGTTTATTTCCCGTACAGTCCCTGCCAAAAGTTAAGTGACTAATATTAAAACAACAATAACAAAATAATGTAGGGTAAATAGATAATTTTCAATGCTCCTAACCGATTACAAATCATGACAGGAATATTATAACCTTTAGAAATTAAAAATCAAATCAAAATTAAAAGTTTGGCACTTTGTCGATTTCAGTATTAAAAATTTACTTAATGACTCAGTTTTTGTAACTATAAAAAATAGCAGAACTTTGTCAATTTTTATTCGATTTTCAATTTTCAAAGCTTATTATATCCGTATTATACTCCTGAATCACCCACAAGAATTTAAATTTGATCAATTATCGCATACAATTATTTATTGCAGTTTATCGAATTCACAAACTTTTGGCAGCGACCTTACGGCCAATACAACCTTAAATACGAAACAATAAACCCTATGACCAATTACGAAACAACAAACCTCAGCGTTCCGCAAACCCATAAATCTCCCTCAAAAAAGCCCCTAATAACGTACAGCGACACCTCACCAGCTTCCCCGACGACGCACCAACCACAACCCGCCCCGGCAAAATTCGAATCAGAAGCTTTCGAAAAGGCGTACGTATACACGCGCTCGCGGAAAAAGGATAGGAGAGGCGCGAGCAACCCTCGCCCGCTGCAGACGCGCGCATGCATTATTCAGCCGAGGCACCGCGGCACGCATCTTGCGCCCGCGCGCGTGCTGCGCCTTTATTGGCTCCTGCGTGCGCTATATAGCGAGAACGCTAGCAGCAGCAGCAGCCGGGGGAGGGCTGAAATAAGGTTTTCACGTGCGCTCGCGACAAACTATTGCCGCTACCTTTGATTCTCACGAGCGCGCGCGAGGAAATTCGCGGGAGAGGGAGACGAGGGTGGTGAGAGGTGAGACGATTGTAGTGCTGTGCGTAGAGGGAGGAATAAGGGGAGGAGGAGGAAGAGAAGGGTTTTGGTCTTTTTAGGGAGTTTTGGAGGGTGTAGGGATTATTGGAGAACTTTAGGTTTGCGTAGAATATTTGGGTTTGGGTTGTTTTGGAAATGTGTTGATTTATTTTATTGAATAACTTGTTCTTCAGTTAATGAAAGGAATAATCCAAGACTTCAGTTTCGTGAAGTTTATGTTTTTATTTATTACACTCGCTGAAACATTGATATCATTCGCATTCTTAAATATGCTCCACTATCAAAGTTTTAAGAAAATGATATTATCGAGCCATGAGTCGCTAATTTTTCATTCTAAAGTGAACTCAAATTTATTGACAAATTTTAATTATATTTTATACAACAATATACTATTACGTAGTTTTTAGTTCAGAAATCTAAAAGTCATCAGCTAAAAATCAGCCATTCCAACAAATACCTATACAAAATGTCTACCACACACCACCAACCATAGAAGATAGACCCACCACTACAATTCCCACACCATAATCACCCGGAAAATTCCAGTCCCACCCCTTATCAATCCACCACAGCGCATCCCACCCACCCATCCCTGCATACTCCAGCAGATTCGATTCAGCGGCTAGAGTCCCTCGGCCGCACGCGGCCCTCCAGAACCCGCAAACCCCTTTATCTCCGCGAACAAACAGCCGCGGGCCCACGCGACCGCGCGCTTACGCACAAAGAATCTCCCTCACCCTCGTCGCGTCTGCTCCAAAAGAAGAAGGAAAAAAAAGAACGAACGCAGAAAAAAAAATGCCCCGGCGGACAATAAAACGCAGACGCGATTGTCCTCTCTCCCGCGAAGTCAAAGGAGCACGCGTGTGTACACACGCCCTCTCTGTTTGCCCTGGTAATTTCTACGCGCGTATAGTCTTTTTCCATGCCTATATGTGCCCGCGCGGGGGAGGACGCGCCTGTGGATGCATTTTTCAGGCGGTCGTCGTCTGGCCCGCCGTGTGTAGGGTAGTGTGTATATAGATATATACGTACGCGCGTGTATGCAGATGCGCGACGACGGCGGTTGTGGATTTTTCATGGGGAAAGAGAGAGGCTTTCGTGTGGTTGACGCGAGGGGTTGGGGAGTGGAGGGGTTGATGACTTACCTGCAGCGAGGGTGAGCGGGAGATACGTGGAGATAATAACGAAGTAGTCGAGGTACTCACCTGTAACAGATAAAAAAACGTAATTGGATTAAGATCTTTATCCCGGCGCAGGGAAATTATGTGTGTGTGAGGTAATCAAATATTGTAATTTGGGGGTTTTGGAATATTTTAGGGTGGATATTATTATGGCGTTTGCTGGTTATGACGGGAAGAGGTTGACGTTGGTAATGATGTTTGATATAAACGTGATACTTTTATAGATATATTATATAATGTCGATTAACGAATCAACGGAGTCAAGTGAACCAGCTCTCCTGTAAAACGTCAAAAGTCTTACAACTATTATCGACTTCTCATGCAATACAACAATGTATACGATCCTAGAAGTCGAGATAAACTAAAGACATTTCATTCAATACACGTACAAGGTCGACCCAGATTTGATTTGGTGTGTCAACAATACGCGTAACTTAAACGCCGGTGAATTTGTTACGACGCCAACCCATAGCGTCTGCTTGTTGCGCAAGAAAACGCGCGTCGCTTTACTAGATACCACTTATCGGTTTTTTTTTTCAGTAAAGAATTGTAAAGCAGTCTTGCGTAAATTGTTTGTCAGAATGGTATTTGTCGAACGAATGCGATATACGTTGCGAACGAATTCGCGGACAAGGCTTGAAACAGGTAGTATACGTTTTCAATAAAAATGGCAATGGTAGCAAGTAAAAGTTATATAATAACAAGTGTTTACGATCAAACACAATTGAATGTATTGCAGATACAGATAAATAAAGGAAGATAACATAGATATACATATGTACAATGTACAAGTAGTATATTGTATATAGGATTTACTAATGTACATACCCTGGTAGAAAATTAACCATATTTTATAGCTATAACCTTGGTAGATATGTTAACCAGAAGCTAGCTTTTATTTCATAATTGTGTACCAATCCGAAATAAATTGTGGCATTTGCACGTCATAAAATATGTATTTTAAGTAATAGTAGAACTTTTAGATGAATTATATTATTTTTGCATTATGATTTTTGATAAAAATGCTTCCATTTAATTAACACGTTAGCTATAAAATATGGTAATTTTCTACCAGGGAACGTGTTAATTAAATGGAAGCCTTTTTAGCAAAAATCATAATGCAAAAATAACATAATTCATTTAAAAGTTTTACTATTACTTAAAATACATATTTTATAAAGTGTAAATGCCATAATTTATCTCGGATTGGTAGATAATTATGAAATACAAGCACTCTGGTTAACATTTCTACCAGGGTATTACTGGTAATAAATAAATAAATAAATAAATAAATAAATATTTGGATCTCGAATAATTTTATTTTGTACTTTATCAGAAATGCCACTTTTACTCATATATAGTAAAAATTATAAGGCTCTCCCGAGTGGCGGTCGTGCCTAAAAAAAGTTACTTTTAAAACTATTCATTTATTGTTTCAACACAAAACACAATAAATTATTTAAGAATTACAAAAATATTCCACTGCTTACATATTGCATTAATAAATATTAATAGATATTATTATTACCGTCTTTACAGGCAAGTCAATGTAGAACGACTAACAGGATATTTTATGGCGTGATACAATGCGAATCGAAGTAACAGAACTGTCGTCGTTGTCGTCCGAACTCCACGGCGTTTCACGTAGTTCTGACGCTTCACGCACGCCCGCACCACCGGCATACTCATTAGCTATATATGTACAGCTGTATTCGAATAACAGAAAATTACGTGCGCCGTTACGTTGCAAATGAACTTGAATTCTGCTTGTATTGACGTTTTAGTCATCGGTAAAAAGTGTTATTGAATAATCTATAAATGTTCAAGAAAATGTACTTATTGTTTTAGTTTGTTAAAGTCTTGTCAACTTTAGATGTCACAGCCTTAGAATATTACATACTTTCCAACTATCTCGTATTTGAAATTACCTTTAAAAATATTGTCTTTTTTTATATTAATATTTGAGTTTCCCAGTGTCTCTTAAACTTATTTTACAACAGTGAACGATAACAATGACTTATAAAAATCGATAACCAAATTATAATACCAACATATTCGATAAAATCATCAATTTTCAACAGAAACTATATCATATATAATAAAATTCTCAAAACTGCATTTTGATTTACACTCAACTACCTCCTCCTGAAAATCCCAAAATTTCCGACAGCCCATAACACATCCAACGCAGCACCAAACCTCAGCCATCCCATACCGCTACACCACCTCCTCTCTCAACCGCCAAAAGACGACCACCTCGACCGTCCCTCTCTTTCGTCCAAAATTACGACTTTCTCTCTCTTCCCATAAAAGCCGGTGGCGCTTATTTTAAGGCCGTTCTTCATCGGCGGCGCGGCTTGGGCAATTCGCTACAAAGGTTCTCTCGTATACCCTCCTCCTCCTCCTCCTCCTCGTGTGCCGGCTTTTCGTCACTCGCGCAGGCGCCGGTTGTTTCGTCTGCGCTCGCGCTCCCGAATATTAGCAGACGTCGCACGTGCGCAATTCCGGCCGCCTCTTTCTTATACATATTTCGCACGTGCCACGCGCGACGTACGGTTTATAGGTATACATACGCGCGTGGTAATATCCAGCTGACAAATTTACGGTGGACGCGATTTCGTTCTTTCCTTTTTCTTTTGAGGATGAGAGAAGGAGGAGGCGAGGTATGGGTTTGTAAATGTTTGGGGTTTCGGGGGTATTGTAAACGTCTTTAATTATTGAAGTTATGGTCGGGGAGAATGGTATATAGCGAGAGTCGTGGGTATTGTCGTCGTTCGTTTGAGTGATTTATTGGGTGTTGCCCCCGGGCTAAATATGCATTGTAAGGGTGCGCGTGCGCGGTGAAGGTGCTGAAAAACTGCTATTTCCCAAAATACATCATTTAACGAGCGGTACATGGTTAAATTGTACCGACTTTACGTGCCCTATTAAATTTAAGACAGAACGAATAAGCCTCGTGCATTTACTTTGAATGATGCTGCATTTGATGTGACAATATTTTTTCATGGACACAAAATACGGTATGAACAGCTTATTATATCAAACCACTTTACGGTAAAAAATATATATATAATCACTTCAAATAACTTCTTTAAACAAAAATGTCAAAATTATCAAAGTGAAAAGCCCATAAATATTTATATATAAAGCCGCAACCACCGCCTCTTAATTGCGCGAACCCGATCAGATATCCTAATTAACAGGCTAATTATTCACCATAAAACCCCCACGCCTTCTCGCTCGCCCCCCATAAAAAACCGCGAGACTCGCCCCCTGCGTGCGTCATCGTACGGCGCTTACAACCCGAGAGAGGGAGAGAAGCTCGGTCATTCCCCACTGACAGAAAAAATCTGGTAAAAATTCTTATGTTGTCGTGTAAAAATTACCATGTTGGAATCGTAACTCGACCATATGTCGGATTTTTAGCAAAATTTGCAATACACGTAGGAAAAATTCCAAGTCTAACATGGGAATTTTTTTATAACTGATTTTAAAGAGCGAAAAAAATTATTTCATCTTTTTTTTTAGGAGTGGGGGAGGAGCAAGTATCAGACACATAATTATTATATTTAGACAATACAGAAGTTATTTTTGAATTAAACATGATTAAAGAAAATTTATTAAATAAATTAAAAATTTTTGACGACATCGAGACTCGAACCTGGAACCCTTGGCACGGTAGTCGGGAACGCTAACCACTTACCTATAAAGACATATGTCCTACAAAATTTTGGAACTTGTATATCCCCAAACGTAAGATATGCGCGCTAATTTTATAACAAATTATGCTTTAACTCGAATAATACTATTCTCTATTTTAGCGTAATTTATTACAAATGTTATATATTAAGAATATTGTTTAACATTTTATAAATATTACCAATACCTTAAATTAAACAAGCTCATTTATTTATTAATGAATTTGTATTTTCGATATAATAGTTTTTCACAACCTTCCTTAAAAATATTACAAATAAACAATTATTTTAAAAATTGTCTCATCATAAAAAATAAAAAAAAAAATAAATAAAAACAAGTATATTGGATTAGAACGGCACATTCAGTTGTTGCGTTTAGCGTTTGTGTTTTGTCTCGATGTTGCCAAGGTGGATTGAGTTTGTTGACATGTATCTGTCTGAATCTTTCCTATTTTGACATTGAAGAGGTTAACTTTTCGTGCACTCGCGGGCTGTTTACGATTGACCGTGTGAATTCTTATTCTAAAACTCTCTCAATTTTTACCATGCTAGCCTGGGAAAATGTACAAAAGATAAAGTTCCATTAGCCACGTGTTAATTTTTACTATGCTGGCATAGGAAGTTTTACTTGTGACATTGGACTTTTTCATATAAAAGATAGTAAATTTTTCGATTTTAAGCAGTTGTGGGCAACTTCCAAGAGCAACATAGGAATTTTTCCCCGGGTTTTTCTGTCAGTGCCCATATCGAGAGCTCGAATTTTTACTATATTATACCCGTACGTACGGCGGCGGTAAATACGCGGGCGGATCGGATTCGCGAAAATACGGCGATTAATTGCGACGATTAATCGCCGGCGGTAGCCGCGGCGGCCATAATCGCCGGCGTGCATCTCTCGTTACATAACGCCGTAGAAGGCACGTACGTACGTGCGTACGCACAATGGAGAGAGAGAGAGAGGAGGACCGCGCGCTAATTATCGGTAACGACCGTAATTATTCTCGGAAAACGCGCGTCCCTTAACGGCCCCCGCGACTTATTTGCTTTTCCGAGGAGGTTCCGATTTCCCCGCCGCCGTTGGCGATAAATCCGTTCATTGTGTTCTGCCCGCGGGAGTTTTATTCGGTGAGAGCGTTGTCGTTGTTGCGATTCTTTTTTTAGGAGGAGGGAGAAGGGGGAGATAAAGAGGAGAGAGAGAGAGCGGGTCGCGATGCCGGGTGTAGGCGGTATGCTTATGTCGGCGCGTTCGGTTGGAAAAATGTGAGGAATGCGCGGGATGGGGAGAAGCGGGGGATGCTGCATTCCGAATGATGACTTCTTTGCGAAGAATTAAGCCTTGGAGGGTTTAGTTTAATGTAGCGTGCGTGTCGTGTGTAGGAGAAATGTTAATTGTGAAGAGTTGATCGTTTGATAAAAAGAAATTATTTTACAGAATTTAAGAGATTTTGGGCTCTGTAGAGGATATTTTAAAGAGTGAATATATATGCATTGATGAAGTATTTGATACTCATTATTTCAACAATAAACGATTTGTGACTGCTGAAATCGCGAATTTGCACTATTTTACATGTAAAGAACAAAAAATTAATAGGGTTGATAAAATTTTGGAAACGTCTGTCGATTTTATTGAATTTACCATTTACTTATCACTTTCTTATAAAGGATGCTAAATAAGGAACTTTACAACTTAATACCTTTTTTTATTTATACAGGCTTAAAAGACCTCAAGTGTTATCATCATCCCTGCAATTAATTAAAAAATTAATTACAACTTCAAATTTCTCCCGCTTACATACATCAACATTAAAGCCAACTCTTCTTTCCACGGCTGTCCTCCCTCACACACATGTGTACAGATGCACATATACCCCATCCCGCTCGCAGAAACGCAAACAGGGCGGCGCTGATGAGCCCGTTTATTTACTCCCTCATTTTTCGATCCGTTCTCTCCCGATTTTTCCATCCCGTATACACAACACACACGAAAACTCCATACTCACATTCACACTCGCGGCCAACGTCCGGGAGTTTTGCTTTGCGCCGCGCAGAGAGCAAATGTAATCGGCAAATTGCGTTTTCGACGAGACTCGGCCGTTGAAACTCGCCCCCGCTATACATCCCACTCTCTCCCTCCCTCATCCGCGCCTGTGTATATTTTAGCGTCTGTGAATAATCAGCAATCAGCAGCCGCGGCGGCAGTAGCAGCAGCAACGGCGGCAGCCCTCGCTCGGTAACAAACTGCGTGTACACAGAGGAAGAGAGAGAAGGGGAGGGAAGGGAGGGAGGTAGACATGCAAATTCTAGGGAGAGGGGTGACCTTGCGAGAGAGGGAGAGAGAGGAGAGAGAAGGCCTAAAGTGCCCAAACTGCGCTCGTTAGCGGTTATATACAATTGACTTTTGCAGAGCGGAAGTGTATAAATATTTTATGGGGTGAAGAGAGAGAGAGAGAGAGTGTGAGTGGAGAATAATTTTCTTGGGGTGCAGAGGTGTGCGATGGATGGGGTGTAAGGAGTTTGGTCGGTTGGGTTGGTGATGAAGAGAAGGGTAAGTAATGTGGTGAAAATTTTTTTACATTGCCGTACTTTGAATGGATATCAGATTGTGTATATAAATGATATCATTAGCAGATATCTGAAAATTGAGCAAAACCTTAGATGATGTTGATTTACTTCAATTTATTTGAATTTTTTAAATGAAGTAGAGTGTTAATTGAGTTACGAGAAGAATTTAGTATATTCTTTACAAAATACTTTTTATCTCATCAAAATTTTTATATCGTCTAGCTTGATAGTATAAAAGATTAAAATATTACGAAATGTACAACGCAGAATTCTGATTTATTTCAACATCATATTAGTGTATTATTAAAGCCACCGTAATTCTATTATACACGATCTTTACCCACACGCTGTTACATTTACAAAATCTCTTAAACGATACAACATTTGCTTAAGTGCCCGGTAAATTTAGGTCTTTCGCCGTGATATTACTAGGCGCGTGCGCCTACTAAATTCTCTTTTCACCATTATAAAGTTATGCTCATACTAAAAGGTTATGCATTCACATTACACTCTATGTTGTAATGTTTTTCCTCTACACTCTTGCCTCTAAAGCGTATCTAGAGCGTTTAATCGAGGTAAAGCTTAAAATTAATAAGATAACAATTCGAAACTCTAAAATCATTTCCGTCACTTACTCAAACACTGCAAGTAAACTCAAATTCTGCATACGATAGAAAAAAAACCATGTTTGCACAATCGCGTCAAATTGGTATTTACACTCAAATACAACGCGCTAACGTACACATACAGACACACGCAGCACTACTGTGCCACACGCGGAAAAAAAACTTTCACCCACACTCCGAACGCGCGCGTAGGGGCACAATATCAAATAACGTTTGCAATAAAAGCCGGGTCAACTTTGCTAGGGCTTCGCAATTAAAAGGTATAAAAGTTTGTCGAAAAAAGCGCTTGCGCGCAAGAGAGAGAAAGAGAGAGAGAGAGAGAGCGAAGGAATCAAGGAAGGCAACAAAACGCGTACACAGAAAAAAAACAAGTGCGACCAGTTCGACGTTTCGCATCCTCTTTTTTTTACACATATAAAATCGCGCGCGTTAAATCCGGACCGCGCGCGCTTGCGCCAAATTGCAAGCGAGACGCGCGCAATTGTGTTGCGCAGTTTTTGCGCGAGCGACGCGTATATAAACTGCAGCGCAAACACGAGCGCTAATTCGGCCCGGCATCCTGATTGGACAAATCGGCAAAGCGTATTTTCGCGCGCAGGGGAGGTTGTACACAGTGGACGAAAAACCGGGCGTGAATTAACGAGTCCCTTTTTGCAAAATAAAGGAGAGGAAGGGGGCAACGATCGGTGCTTTGGATGATGGATGTTTGCGTTCAGCGAAAGAGTTGACGGCATTGCTAATGTGAAAGAAGGTAAGCGTAAGGTTTGTGTCAATTTTGCGGGTTATTTTAAATAGGTGGTTGGTTGTGCGCAGATTTAGGCAAGCGCTATAAATTTGAAATGTTTTGAAGTAAATTTTAAATGAATTGAAGATTTTATTTATTTCCTAGTCATTTGCGCAAAAAATATAATAGGGTAAGATCGCCGAATATGGCCCAGGGCCTAACGTGGACATTCGTGATATTTTGGAACCTATGTGGCGTTATTCTTTTGTGATACGTTCATTAGATGTATTTCGAGTCGAAATAGGTTGTTACATGAGAATATCCCAAAAAATTTTTAAATTTTATGTAACTCAAAAATTTTAGATTTAAAAGGCTATAATTGAAGTTCTTTACGAAGCACATGACCGAACCAAAAAAGAAAATGTTCATTTTTTTATAGAGCAATAAAAAAAAGTTCAACTTAATAGTAGAAAAATACTTTTTTACGAAAAATTACTAAAAGAGCGAAAAATGCGTCCATTTCGAGTATTATTATGTGTTTTTCGATGTAGAAAAAAAAGTCACTTACTATCATTGTCAAATTTTTAGAGCTTTTTCTTTATAAAAAAAGCTTCAGTTTACGATCTGGTAGATCGATGTGCCATGAAAAATAGCCCAGATATAAGACATTTTAACTTTTTATTACTTGAATATTGGAAAATAAAAACTCTTATAACTTATATAAAAATTTGACAATGATAGTAAGTGACTTTTTTCTGCATCAAAAAACACATAAAAATACTCGAAATGGACTCTTTTTTCGCTCTTTTAGTAATTTTTCGTAAAAAAGTCTTTCTCCACCATTAAGTTGAACTTTTTTTTTATTACTCTATTGAAAAATGAACATTTTCTTTTTTGGTTCAGTCATGTGCTTCGTAAAGAACTTGAGTTATAACCTTCTAAATCTAAAATTTTTGAGTTAAATAAAATTTTAAAAGTTTCTGGGATTCTCATATGCGATTATGGCCATTGGATTTATTTTCGAATTAGGAGAGCTAATGGTTTGTTTCGAAGAGGTCAAAAGTTTTCTAACGGCGAAAATCGGATGAGCGAAGTATATATATGTTAACGGGTATTGTTATACATAAGTATTATTCTAGTATCAGTACAAAACATTTTGAATCCATTTGTTTTGATTAAAATATATTTTTCCGCCCTTTAACCTCAAAATGCCATCTTAAATGTCATTTTGCGGCCTCGGACGGAAAAATACGTTACTGAAACGTGGACGTAAGAGAATTTTTACCTCATGCGACTTTTCGACCTCGCTTCGCTCGGCCGAAAAACGTCGCATGAGGTAAATAATCCTCTTCCGCCCGCGTTAGTAATATACTATTTATTTATTATATGATAATAAGTACTTAAAAACTTAGATGTTTCCAAACACCCCTAGAATCCTTACTATGGATAATGGGTAAATTATATATTTTTCTATATTACTAAAATAGTGTTGTTTATGAATTTACCTATACTTATTATAGTATTTACATTACAGAAATCACTTAGTGATATTTATACATAAAATCTTTATAATTATGATTTTCTATCGCTAATTTGTATTAATTTTACAGATAAAAAACATAAATGAATGAACATAGAATATAAAGAAGATTTGTTGTTTTTTTAAATAAATAAACATGTTAGAATACTGAGATGTATGTTTTTTAAAACATTTTTTTAATTCGAGTGGAGCATACATTGAGAGCCTTTACCCTATTCGAAAATGTAATGGAGGAAATTTTTTGTTAAACTCTCGATGTGATACGTTTACTCTAATTATTAAAACATTCGACAGCAACTCTGGAAATTTGACCACACTGTAAATTCAAACCGTGGAATTACAAATATACAGTATTTAATTTAATATTGGATTCCAAACGTAACAGTCATCCTACGTAAATATATATTACAATGATTACATACAAACATTTAATTGCTCGAATTTCAACTTTCACACACCAACCCAAGCAAACCTATACAAAATTCACCGAACTCGTACCAACCAAACGACCGCGCTCTCATAAACTAATCTGATTCACGCCTCATTCCATCGCGACCACGCCACCGCACACACACACACTCATCCCGCGACGACCTCCATAATTCCCCGTTTCCCGCAGCAAATTAAGATTGCAGCGCGAGGCGCGAATCGAGAATCCGATGAATCATTCCGCAACAACCTGCCGCCTAATCATAAATCCTCCCCGCATTTTTCCTCGCAAACACCTCGCGCTGCACTTGCATATACACACACACATCCACACACGGTCCAGGTAGAGGTAATTGACAGTTGCACGCGCGCGCGCGCGGCCCCTATGGCTGCGGGGAATAATTGGCGATCCTATCAGCGGCGCACGCCGCCGCAGCCGAGCGGAAATGCCACGGGCGCGAGATGCGCATGCATGCGAGCGTTCGAAATTTCTCTCCGGGAGAAAGACGGTGAGGAGAGGATGTTGTGGCGGAAGGTTGCTGCATCCGAGAGGGTCTGAGTGGTAATGGATGCTAGGGATTTTCGAGGATTTTTTGGTGCTAATGGTTTTGTGTGTTATTTTGTCTGTGATTGTGCAGTTTATTTTTATAGGATTATTGGTAAATATAGATTTATTGAAGTTAAAAATATCGATGTTTTACTGATTGAAAGTGAAGTATTTTCATTTATGGGATATCGGTTGACTAGGAATTTAACGTTGACCTTGATTATTCATTCATTTATGTATTGTTTTATTTCAAATAATGTATTATTCGTAATTTGTACGAAATGATTATGAATGTGTTCAGCTCTTCTCTATAATCAGTTAAAAATAGAATTTGTTTTTAATACGAAATTTATGTTGAAAGCAGAACTTACAACCTATATTTGTGTACAATTAAGGTTTAGTAAAGGCATGGTAAAGTAAATTATAATAGTAAGGTACGTTGAATCTCAAATGCTTTTTGTTTACGAAGGAATTTAAATATGGATTATTATTTGACAAAATAGAATATTTAAAGTACCATTAATAATTTTTGCTTCGCGAAACTTCTAAAAGAAAAGCCCAACTTGCACCGACTGCGAGAGACTCAACTTTGGGCCGCGGGTACTTACTGCGAATACGTTTAGTTAAAATTTAAATGATATCAAAACAAAACTTCTTAAAATTTCGCGCACGCGCGCGGCAACTTTGAAAGTTCGAAATTTGAAATTCATTGATGAAGTGATGAAGTAAAAGAGCGCAAGTATATGTAAAGTAGAATTAAAATTTTCTGGAAGCCATCCAGCGCGCGCGCGCGACCGGCAGCTCGCAAATCATATAGTACGATGAACCTAAATAAAAATACACCATAAATCCTTGAAAAGCCGCGCACACACACATATACGCGCACACTTCTCGAATATTGATTGCTCCTCTGCACTCAACCGGGCAACATTTTTTATTGATAATTAAAATTCCCGTCGGAGTGATTGCATGTACGAGGTGTCAAAAAGTGCAAACAGAAACGAGCCGCTCTCGTGTTCGTGTCAAAAATCAGAGAGGCCGGCGTGCGCATAAAATTAGGCGCAGCAGCTGCGTATAAAGGGAGACGTCGAACTCTCTGTGTACACATACATATATATATATACACACACGAGTGTGCATGCGTGCGTGCGTGCGTGCAAAGTGGAAGTCGAGCAAAGAGTCCGAAAGAAAGAAAAAATCAGAGAGCGCGGAGAGTCGTAAAGGCGGCCGGGAAAAAATTGAACCATGAAATGAAAGGGCATAAAAAAAAGGAGGCCATGAAAGCGATGATCATAAAGATATAAAATAAGAGGAGACGTGCCAATAAAAGATGATTTATACATGATAGGACAGAAATCAGTCGAACGGGGATATATAATATACACATACGCGTATGTGTACGTGGGCGAGTTGGAATCCGAGCAGAAATAACGATGATTTTAAGGGCGGCTGCTTGAGGCTGCGGCTGAAAGTGACTCAGGCGCGGAAATGATAGGCCGTTGGTTATATTGTAGGATTGCAGCGCGGCCGGAACAATAAAGCGAAGGCGATGCGCGTGCACGTGTATATGCGCCCGAGTAATAAAATAAGTCTCAATATGTTGAGAACGGAGGTTTATTTATCATGTTCCAGGCACATGATTGATTTTGTATTATAACTTGCTTGACGCGCGGCGCGGACGGCACATAACAGAGCGGAAATTTACGACTTCATTCGTGATGCTTTCATTCTCGTTTCGCTTAAAATTGGATTCATTTTATTTTTCACGACGGGGAATTTCTCAATTTGCTTATTATTCAATCTCGAATTTATTTACATAATTTGTAGAAACATTGTTGCTGTTTTGAAATATAAACATGACGTTTTAGATTACAACTTAAACTTACGTGTGTGTGTGTGTGTGTGTGTGTGTGTGTGTGTGTGTGTGTGTGTGTGTGTGTGTGTGTGTGTGTGTGTGTGTATTCACATCCGTTAGTTTTGTCATCCGCGTATAACATATTCAAACCCATCTCCCGAAAAGAAAATCAAATTTTCCTATTAAGAAATTAGAATCAAATCCCTTCCCTTCCTCCCAAAAAAAAATTCCAAACTCATCCGTGAGATGACATCCATAAATCAACGAGCCTCAACTGTATACCTCCCAAACAATCCCTTCTGCTCACCCGCCCCTCATCAAAAACCAAGCGATCGCCGGATAAACGGTGCTCATAGATCGCAGCTACAGGATCGCGCGCGTTCATGCCCTTCAACCGGAGCCCAAACATCCATCCCTGAGCTTCGCTCGCCTCCTCCGGGGGGCACTCGAGACCCAAGTTAAATTCGATCCCGATCTGATTGGGCGCGGCCCTTTCCTCCCTGTCCCTCCTCCTCCTCCTCTCTTAAGACGTCCCCTGTTTTGTATTCCGCGGCTACTCGCTCTTTCGCGAGATAAAGCCCTCATTTGCATCGTCCAGGTGAGAGAGGAAGAGAGAGAGAGAGACCAATCACGCGGTTGCGAGGAAATTAATCAAACCTCGAGAGGATTTATGGCTGCTGCAGGGAGAGTGGATACGAGGGGTCTTTTTCTGATGGTTTCGGGACAAAACTAGTCAATTAGGGCCGTGGGTGCTGAAAGCGAAAAATTAATGGATCCCGGGGGAGTGGGTGCCGAAATTTTTACGCCTTGAAGGTGTATGGTGCGTTGGCGATTTTGCCTTGACGGTTGAGAGAAAGAGGGAAAGGTGTTAGGAGAGCGGAACGAAGGCTCTGGTAATTGGGTTTTGAAATGCGGGAGTTTAATGATTTTTAGGATGGAAAGTCTAACTTCACTTCTTTATAAAGAGTAAAACATAGATTTTAATCTTTGGCAAAAGAGTAAAAGTATCAAATTAATCTTCATAAAGTGTAAAATTCACGTTTTACACTTAACTTGTCTAATTTTTACTCTTTTGCGTTTAGAGTGTAACCTTTTTATAATGATATTAACAAAAATTTGGTGGTAAATCAAAAGTATTCTGATGTAGGATGAATACTCAGGATGAAAGAACATAAAAAATGCGCGAAACATTACTGATTTATTATAATAAAAACAAATTTATGAAATAATACATTCAATTCATTTTTCTAATGATGTTTCTGAAAATAAGATGTGAAATGGGAATTCGAGTCGAAAGGATCATTATAATGTGAATGGTTCAGTCAATATTGAATTCACCGGAATGATGGGGATCTGACTTGTGATACAATCTGAAAAGGTTGTTTGGAGTATTGACAAGATGACGTCATTCAAAATAGGTTTTGTCTATTCTACGTATTGAAAATCGCATGTATTATATATTTCCATTCAAGTTTCTCTATCAGAATCAAAATAATATAAATACCAAATCTATTATATTTGTCCAAACGTCAAACTTTTTTTCAAAACCACTATCAAATACATTATTCAACCATATAAATAAATTAAGAACCTAGCTTATATTTTTAATTACAAGAGAGAAGCTCCGGCTTGCCGTTGAAAAATGCACGCGGGCAAGATTAATAGCTTTCATAAACGCTTAATCTCGGACTATAAAGCGAACTAAAAACGCCCACCTCAACACACATACACACACACACACAGACACAGAGATCCTGCGACCAGAAAAATAATACTTTAATTTCTTTCTGGAACTGGTTGAAGATAACCGCAATAAGATGACTAATGTCACCTGCGAGAGAGCCGCGACGACGACGCGACAGTTCATTCATCACGCACTCGCGCACGCGCGCACTTAGCTTGAATTTGCTCGGCTCAACTTGGTACTTATTCCCGATAACAATCGGGCAGCGGGGCACTATATATATATATATATAGTATACACACGCTATTTTAACTAATGACCTCTCCGGAAGAATTTTCGCGCCCTTGTTACACTTTATCTCTCGAACCCTTATCAATAACCCCTTAATGGCGCGCAGCGTGCCAAAACAACCTCTTCTTCCGAACCTTCCTCCTCCTCCACCTCCTACAAAATCGAGCAAAACCTCAGGCGCGCGTGAAGGGAATGACGAATGGAGCCGAGGTGCAGTTTCGCACGCAGCCTCTCTCCATCCGGCGTTTTTAATTGCCCGCCGCGATAAAGTCCTTAAGAAATCATTTATTATTCATATCGGCGATCGCTCGCTCCGGGCCCACATATCCATTCGTTTTATACTATCTATGAAAAGCGCGTCGGGGGAGGCGCACGCGTTCGCGAGGCTCGTAAACTTTATGCTCTCGCACAAGCAAGCAAGCACGCGGCCGAGTTTAAAGTTAGTTGACATTCGCGTTCTCGCGGGCCGCGGGTGGAGGGGGAAGATTATCGTGATCGCCATAAATCGCGGAGCCTAGTTTCCTTCCGCGGGGCAAAGCCGCGGGAATCAAAATCCACGCGAGAGAGAGGGACGACTTTTCGATAATCCAAAGGGGGCGCGAGGTATCGCGCGCTTCGATCTTTTTGCCTCGAGGAGAGCGTCGCTGTAAGGGAGAAGTTGTGGATTTGATTGTGTTTTGAATTGGGGAGTTAAAGTTCGGATTGTAACGAGGATTCGAAAAGTTTTTCTTTTATCAGGGAGGTATAGTTTTGTCGTTAAAGATGGAGGAATTTCGTTGGAGATTAAAATACTCGTGTGATGTGTGTGAGTGTGTGTGTGTGTGTGTGTGTGCGTGTGTTGTCAAGTTTATTTTGATTGTGGGGCAGCGTGACAAATTTCAAAGTTTTATCCTCGCGTTGGGCATTTAATCGGTTGTTATAAATGGAAATGGTAAATTGTAAGAATATGGAGAATTAAAACAAAAAGTGTAAGAGAATGAATATGCTCATTATAAATTGATAAAAGAATGAAGGAGCATCATAATTTCTCCTCATAATTGTATAAATATAGCGCGCGTGATTTATAGCTTCACACGCGCGGTCATTAATAATTCCCGCGGTAAATAATTTTTACCCAAAAGTAAGAGAATAATTGGAGTTTTAACGATCAGTTATCAGTGACTTTAAGAAAATGTATTTAAGTTTTAAACTTTTGAAATGTTGCCTGAGCGAGATAAATAAAAGGCAGAGCGTTCTGAAAAGATATTTAAACTCGTTGTTTTATCCCTTAAGCCTTCGCACTTCGCTACACGTACAAAGAAATGCAGCCGCTGGACTTAATGTACATCCAGTTGACATGGATTTGCTGGTTTTATTCTTTTTATAGGTAAAGTATGAAAGCAAGATAAAACTCGAAAACGTTTAATGTTTGAATAAAGAGAAAATTAATTTATGCACTTTGCTCGCTGAAATCCATTCCAGGCAAATACACACATTATTTCTTATGTGTGTTTTTATTTTATTTTTCCTTGATTTTTAATGTATAGTCTGAGCTTATTATGCGTAAATATTTTCTTTTATATTATTTACCTATATTCATGCTATATCTGAAAGTTAAGCAAAAATAATAATGTCTAATTGTAGATTTACTTATATATGAATAAAACTGCAGATATCAATCACTAAACAACCATTACATTAAAAAATTTTTCAACATCTTTATAAATAACGCCGAACGATTTTAGTCTCGATTTCGCTATACATTTTATAAATTACTATTTCTGTTACTCATAACACTTATAACCCCTTGATTGTCATTTTATTTACACGTTACTAAACCACTCAATACAACCAACCGAACCCTAATAACCAATAAAAAAGCATCATACCCAGCAAAAACCCTTTCACGTCAACCAAACATCTCTCGCACTCTGCCACCTGACAACTCGCCCGCGCACTCACCCATCCCACCTACATACATCCTCCTCGCAGCCTCTCCTCTTGAAAGCAGAGCCGAGACGCGCGGCGGCGGCGACTATCTTCGGCGCGCATCGAGTTTTACGGCCTTGCGCGGAGCGAGAGTAACCGCGCGAACTTTTGATGTACCCGCTGCAGCTGCGCGACGCGCGCGCCAGAGTTACTTACTTCCGAGCTACCTAATACGCGGCTATACGAGCCTATCGTTTAAAAGTTTTCGACGTAAAGGCGAGTGCAGGAGAGGAAGAGAGAGAGAGAAAGCTGTAATCGCCGGCGAGGGTATTGTGTTCTTATATCGGCGAGTTCGCGAGGGAGTTTTTAGGGCCGGCGCGGTGAAGTCGAGACGAAATTTGTGGGTTAGGAGGTGTGGGTTGCTGGGGAAGATGCTGCTGCCTTTGTAGGTTTCAGTTGTGGAGTTTCGATAATGGAGGAGGAGAGGAAGGGAGTAGATGATTTCTGTTGTATTGGTAGGTTTTGGGGAATCAATAATCAATGTTTGCAAAATTGTGAAAAATCTTTTTGGCTCGCTGTGTATATAGGTTAATAAAGAGTTTCCAAAAAAGTAATCGAATTTTTCAAAGAAAGACTAATTTGCTTTTAATTTGATTGATAGAAGAACTTTTTTCCAATATACTTTTTATACTTTTCTTTGTGACACAAAAATATAGGTACTTTTCTAAATTTAGTGTTTCTTGTTCACCTTTCAAATCTAAATTTTTAGTACATTTTTAGTATTTTTATTTAAACGTATATATAATTAAATTTATATTTCTCTCGTGAATAATCTAATAAAATCTGGATTTTATTTTGAAATTAGTTAAAAATTGATGATCTTTCAGTTGAGTAAAATAGCCTTTAAAATGTAACTATTTCTGTGCACTAAACCATCTCGTACGATTTTTCAAGATTCCGTAATTGAATAAAGCTGAAATAAACAAGAGACAGACTTTATTTCGAAGTATATAAAGTTGCAAGATTATGCTATCCTAAAATTCGCCAAAACGAAATTTCCTCGTCGATCAAATTTAATCCCGGTACAAATTTAATTAAACTTCGAAAAAATTTCGAAAAATTAGAAAAATATACGGAAAGGAAATATTGCTATCGGTTTTCCGCGCATAAATCAAATTTCGCTCGAAATGAAACCGTATAAATAACTCCGGGGACGATTTTTTCTTTTAATTAAAAGGATAGAACAAAGCCGGCATCGAAAATGTCACCCGTCTTCCCGCTCATTTCAATTAGCGAAAAGCAAAAGGAGGCGGACGCAAGAAAAAGACAGCGAGACGCGAACAGAAAGACATGAAAAAAAAGAGGAGCGAAAAGAAAGAGACGACGAAAAAAGCGAAAAAATATGAATAGCCCCGTCTATTTGGTAGGGAATAATGCCAGGACGAAATTTTTCATATTGGAAGATTCATAACGCTTTCATATTACAAAGCGCGCGCGCGCGTTTTCTTATGCGAGCAACGTGCGTCGCCCTCGCCTCTCCTGCACTTCGTTTGTCCTGCGCGAGCTCCTCTCTAAACCTTTCATGTTTTCTCTCCTCGCTTTCATTCTCCCTCCCCCTCTCCACTCTTCTCTCACGACAGTATCCCTTTTTTTAACGCCAGAGCTGCGCACGCGCGCGCACGTTCGCCGGCTGCAAGCGAGAACATTTCGGCGAGGCGAGAGAAATTCCGGATTTTTAAGATATCGCGCCAAATTTATTCCCCGAACCTTATATCGATAAAGAAAATTCGTGTAAAATGGCTTTTCGTTACGAAGCCTTTTTGGAGAAGAGAGAGAGAGAACGACGTTCAATTTGAACTTTTCAGATAAAATGCTTGTAAAATTTTGTAATATTTCTCTGAGAGAACAGATGAATCAATTTATAGCTTTTACATCGGTTGTAATTTATGGAATTTTCCGTCCAATAATTCAAAAAGCTAATTTCATTTTTAAATTAAGTTATTCGATAGGTTTGAGTAATTCTTTCATTTTTGGAGGAAAAAGAAATAAAAAGTTTAATATTTCCAGATATAATATGAAAAATTCCATATTTTTCTCTCTATTTACATAAATATCCAATTTTTGCCACACCAACAATTCGCTTACTCTGAATTTCAACTGAAACCTCAATATCCGTTCCCAAGCGATACAAATCACTTTCACGACTCTTTTCGACACTCCCGAAATATCTCTCCCATTCAGCCGGCTATACATTTCGGCAAATCACGAGCTCACGCACAGTTCCGCAATCAGTCAATCAACATCCTTCGCCTCTCCTTTCCACACAGACTCGCACTCACACAGCCACATCCCTATTCCTGCCTCTTAAAATCTCTCATCTTCCTTTCCCTCTTAATTCCCTCTTTCTCCTTCGCCTACCAGCAGCCGCTTCCACTCTACTCTTTGCGCATTTCGCCCGCTATACGTCTTTTGCGTTTCTCTATTTACCCCGAATGCTGCTGCAGCTGTGTCGCGCGCGCGTCGAGAAGTTATTCCGTACGGGCGAGTGTCTCGCGCACTTGTTCCCCGTCAACTCTCTCCCTCTCTTTTCGGTACTATATACTCTGACCTTTCGTTTACGTGTGTATATACGCGTGTGCCCGGGGGCTCATTCGCTCGACTTTCCGTACGTGAGCGCGCGACTCGTGTAATCCGCGCGGTTTTCGTTTTTTCCGGGGTCGGGAGAAGGTTCGTTTTCTTCGCGAGAACGTCTTTTGTCCGCGCGCAAGCGTGCGGCCTGACTTCTAATTCGGGGGACTAAAGGTTCCGGGCGAAGTAGAGCGTGTCGCGTGCTGCTAACCTATCGGTGAGTTTAGCCTCGGGAAAATGAGGAGAATGAGGTATTAAGGGGATTGGGTTATTGTTAATTACTTGTTTGATTTGGAGTTTATTAGCAAAATACTTTTGATTTACAGAACGTGACTTATATATGGCCAAAAGTATGGTATATTGGTTGCATTTTTTAGAAGTAGATTAATTCGTTTAAAACATTTATTCAAGTGCTTGCTTATTTCTCTACTTGTTACAATTCGAACTAAAATATTTTTTGAGAATATACTGGAACCATTACAGGGACCTACATTGTATTTTTCGTTAATCAAATCTTTCTTTTTCCAATTTTTTTTTTTTTTTTACGATTTTGATTTTATTATTGTATAATAGTTTTAAGAATAATAAATGACAGAGATAATTTATGAGAATTTATATAATTGAAAAATATATTACAGAAAACATGTTGTAGTTCAGCGGTCTCTTTGATATTTCAAT
This sequence comes from Torymus aiolomorphi, assembly GCA_036365515.1. Lineage (NCBI taxonomy): Eukaryota > Metazoa > Arthropoda > Insecta > Hymenoptera > Torymidae > Torymus > Torymus aiolomorphi. Next base: position 70,408,861 of record CM070874.1, on the reverse strand, counting down.
AAGCTAATTTTTTATCCAATTACATATAATGTTTCAATGTTAATCTCTGTACTTACTGGTATAGGATACTGTTGATAATCATATTTTAAATTATACAATAAGAGCTTCCATGAATCATCTCAAGATTTATTTATCATGTAATTTTAAGTTTATACTGCATACATCATAGTAGACGAATTGTATAGCTACACAACTGCATTAATAACTATATACACACCCCCAGTCAATGATATTTCCTTTCCACCCAGCGCCATTTCTATGGGAAAGTGACGAGATGGGGTCGTTAACATTAACAAGTTGCAAGCAGCAGCGTGTAGCACCGCGCCGTCATCATTATTATTGACATGCAGATGCTGGGGCAGCACCTATAGTCTGTTGAACAGGGGAAAGTTGAATAAGTTGAACACCCATATTTTATACGTACAATTGCATTTAAGTTCCCCTCTCCCCGCCCGCCCTTGCGCAGAGTGGCGCGCGGGTTTCAAAACTTAGTTTCGCGAAGTATTGATAGGTATCCGCCGGTTAGGACGCCCCGAGGCGATATTACGCTAAAAGGTGTTCAATTATTGAAGTTTTACCCTACAACCTGTCTGTGTGTGTGTGTGCTGTAACTTTAAAAATATTATCGATTGTAATAATTTGATAGCTACATGAGGGTTATGTTATATAATGGGAGGTTTTATATTTGCAGGATGAAGTTATTTGTATAAAGGAGGAAGTTTTTGGATTGAATTGAAGATTTTTTCACCCTCCATAATTCTATTCTAGAAATGATGCTTTTCTCGATCCGGCGGGGGTAATGTACGAAATAAAAGTGTTTTATTTCGTAAATTACCCCAGCCGGATCGAGAAAAGCATCATTTCTACAAGTTTTTGGATTATCTGGTGATTTTGTGAATAGAAAATAAGTATTCATGTCGGCTTGTTTTGAATAGAGCGATTCTATTCAAAAATGGACTTTGCGTTTTTTTATGTGAAGGGGAGACCGGGCAAAACGGCCATGTGCTATATTTTGGGTATAAACTATAACTGAGTTTTCAACCGCACTTGTGTAGTGTATACACTAAGTACTAGTATCTATAAGTTTCAGTGCGTGAATATCTCTCGCAGCGATAACATCGACAGCATAATATGTAAACGATGATTTTTGAGGAATTTGTTTCCGATTTCGCTTGAACATATTTTTCAACCGTATCATTAAATTATATTCAAAATACATCAGTGATCTTTTGTTTATTTCTATTTTACACAATCCATCGATTAATCACGATAACATTTTTTATTTTATGTGTTGCTCCGGGCAAATGGGCGCCCTGTCTGGCTTATATGAATAATACATATATAGCTTTGAAACATAATGTGATTGAAATTTTTGTTTGTTTTTGGTTTATAGATTTATGTTATTATTTATAATAGTGTATAAATACATCCGTAAAATAGTTTGAACAATCGGGTTAGGAGAATTTTTAAGAAAAGTATTATCTGTCAGTAAAAATGATAAAGAAGCTACGATAATTGTAGCGATTAAATTCCATTTTGGTAACATATCCGTTTTGCCCGGGGACTTTTTTCAGACTCGTCGAAACAAAGTGTCATTTTTTGTTTAACATTAATTTTATATATTAAAATTTATACGTATATATTTGATTATTGTCTTTGTTATTATAAACAAAAGTAAAATATGTTATTTACATTTTTCTTATTTTATATATTTTTATTTACTTTTTCCTTAACATGACCGTTTTGCCCGGGTCTCCGCTATATGTTTTTGAGGGAAGACTATAACAAATATTGAATATTAAATATTGAACAAAATTGAAGTAAACTTTTAATGAATATGAAAACTAAATAAAAATTTTTTTGTAAAGCCGAACTTTGTTACATGTATGAATGGCCTTTTTAGATAAATATGAAGATTGTTGAATGATACAAATATATTGCACAAAGATATAAAAGTATCAATAAAACCATTTGTTTATAAAAGTATAGACAGCATAAAGATGTTGTGATTTATCATCGTTATTATATACACTACATAAATGGTACAAAATCCATTTATAAAAAAAAAACAACTTGATAATTCTAAAACATGTAGCCTATATCACGTTATTTTTTTAGAAATTCATATTTTGCAGAAACACGCGCGCGCAAAAATCAGCCAGTATTTCTTAAATTTTATCATTTTTACACGTATATAATCATTTCGTCTCAAAACCAATAAAACTAATTTCTTCACAAAAATAGTATTATAAACCAGTGTACATATAGGTTAAATACGTTGAGTTCAATAGTATGATAACTAGTAATAAATTGAATTAATTAAAGATAGACAGTTTTCTCTTTTATTTTGGTCAATTATCATATTGACAATTAGATATAAAGTTGCTTTTCATGAAGACAACTTAGTAAAAAGATAATAAATGAAAAATCGATTGCGACGTAATTGCTACTTTAATCCTTCATATTGATACCACTCTATTTATCATTTCCTATATCACCAACACCAGGGCCTCCAAAATATTCTCTAACTTCTTCCAAATCGTCTCTATCAACCTAAACTCAAACATTTCCAAAAACACACCACCAACATTCCTTCAAAAAGCAATCAAACCTCAATGCGCGCAGCGCTCCTAAACCTCCGGAACCGCACTGCAAACACTCATTTCCGCAGGCCATCAGGCAGCGCAAAAATCATCAAACCCCGAACTTGACACCGTAAAACCCGTCGCGCTATTTTCTGCTTCCTCTCTCTCTTGCTCTCTCTCACTCCCTCTCTTTCTTCCTTTTTTCCCGCGCCGCGCGGCCGAAAAGAACGACGCGTGGGTGGTCGCGCCGATCGTTACGATCCTACGGTCATTTCGAGCAGAGCCGAGCGAGAGAGCCGGCAACCATGATTTTTTTCGCTCGCGGCCCGATTCGCGTATGCGCCGCAGAGGAGGAATGTAATTTTAGGTTCTTTGTGTACGCGTGTGCGGCGAGAACGGTGCAGTGCATCCGGGAGTGGGGGGGGGGGGGCTGGGAAAAGTGAGAGTTCGAGATCTGAATAACGTTTAGTTTAATGTTTTTTACGAGGGTTTGGTATTTGAGAAATTAATGTGTGAAAATAGAAATGTATTTGTTGGAATCCTGTTTCACGAAGGACAAATATTATCGTTCAAAATTTCAAGATGACTTTTTTCAGAGTACAAATTTTACATGAACTATATACATAAAAACTGAATCATAGTCTTATTATTTTTCATCACATATTTCTTATATTAAAAAATAAAATTGTATTTCTAAAGTCACTTGTATTCGAGAATATACAATTTGCACAGTATTTTAAAATATCTCATGTAAATTGGCCACGACAACAAAATTTTGTTAGTATCAAATATATACCGACTCGTGAATAATAATTTATAGATATGCAAAAAATTAAAGGCATTTCATGATAATTGACAGCTACATAACGATAAAAATTAACGAATATTTCGCGGCAAAACGACTTCTCAATATTTTTCCAATAACATTAATAAACAGCCGTAAAACAGAACTTTTATTCAAATTGATCGAACAAAGGTGTAATGTATACACTTTTTATTTATCGTTAAATACCGCAATATTCCACTGTATCGTTTGCAATTTTATTCGCCAACTGCCGAATATAAAATAACAAAGCCCGCCCGCATTGTTATTCGAAAGCTCTGCCAAATTCATTCTAGCATTAAAGGCCGTGGCGGCGCATTAAGATGCGCGCACTTCAGCCGCTGAAACGCATCCATATTACAACGGGTCTCAATGTCAAGCAAATCGAACGGCACCCTGCATTATTAACGCCTCCTGCGCCACTCTAAAGCCTATCTATTTCGCAACGCACACCCACACACTCCTCTCTCTCTCTCTCCGCCTCATTCAACTTTCATCTGTCTCTCTCTTTCTCTCTACAAATCCTTAAACAAACACCCAGAGTCAACTGCTTCTCTGCGGAAAAAAGGTAAAATAAAATCCCAGGGGCGCAATAATCGCCGTGAGATTAGTTCCATTTCCCGATCCGCCTCTGCCACCCCGTAATGCCTGCAAAGTTCGCGTGCGCAGCTGCGATATTTTCGCTGAGGCTTTGTCGCGCCTCCCCGCGTCTTATTCGCCTAGAGAGGCTTTGTTTTTTACGAGTGTCGTCGCCTTTTGCCCACCGGATAAATAATAAACAGGCCGGGGAAGTTGTTGGTGTGTATAGCTGTGCGCGGCGGTCCTGCGCAAATAAAGTAGAAAGGGCGCGGCGCGCTGTGGTCGTTGTTTTTCGGGGCAGAGGCGCGTGCGTGTGTTTTGTTACAAGTGCGCGCTGTTGTTTTTGTTGCGGAGGTGGCCGTAGAGTGCTGGATATTATTAGATGCGACGGGTTTGTTGGGAGTAAATAGTCGCCGCAAATGGATAAATTTACAAAATAAATCGTGCGTTGTTTTTTTTTCGTATTTTTTTGTACTTTTGTTGTAGTAAAAGAATAAAGCTATTTTTAGGGGAAAAAAGGTATTTTCTAGTTCGAACGTACGTACGATATTAGTAATTATTCAGGGAAACTCCGAATTCACCTGAACTCGACGAATTTTAAAACGTTTTCATAATGTTCGCGTTTAAACTTGCAAACATTTTAATCCCCTCGATAAACCATACTTTTCCTCTTCCACTGCCTTCAACTTCTTCAAACTCCATCCCGGCTTTCCTACTCGCAAGCTCTCCAGAAAACCGCGCATAAAATCAGTCGACAAAACGACTTGATGACATCTCTCTCCCTCTCAAGCTCGCGTGAGACGATCGCGTCTCGCGCATTAACCCTCCCCCGCGGCTCTCTAACGACTCTTTTCACTTTGCTCGCGCGCACCGCGGACACTCGAGAGTCGCGCGCAAAGAAGATGCACACGCGCGTCGAACAATTAAGTCGGCCGGCGCTGCCGCGGCCCGTTAAAATATTCCGCGCTCTGCGTCCGCAAGAAAGTCCGCGTTTTCCCTTCGTTACGGGGGGAAAGAGAGGGAGAGAGATGCACTTTTCCCCGGTGTAGGGAAAAAATGTAGCGGGATTGCGGGGGAGAGAGATCTTCAATTAAATTTAATTAAGGAGCGCGACGGGAAGGACGATGATTTTTTTCTTTCCCCCTTTTTTTTTACTCGAGGGTTACTCTGCGCGGAAAATGTTGATGTAATTGCCGGAAAATTTTCGCGGCGGAGAGCGGCGGCGTGTCTCAAGGTTGTTTTGAAGTGGCGAGTGTGCGTTTTTTTATGGCGAGCATGAGAAATTATAATTTGCGGCGGTCGTCGAAGAGAGAGAGAGTTTAAGATTCTGAGCGTCATTTTGAAAAGTATACGTTTTAAGAAAGAGCAATGTACTGTGTAAATAATTTAGCAAGGGGCGAAGGATAAGGTGTTATTTGAAAAACATTTTGCATCCTGAAAAGAGAAAATTCTTTTATCAAAATATTTCTGGTACGCATATATAAAAATTTATAATAAAAATATGTGGTATCATATCTATATAGTGCAATTGTTACAGAATGAAAAGTATATCGGGATTTTACCATCTATAAAATATAAAAACTTCTTTTTTTACTTTACTCTATCAAACAAACAATAAATCACCCAACGAAAATTCAATTCTCTGATATAAATTTATAAAAACTTTACGTATATCCCAGCAAACGCCGCGTGAAAATGTGGCACTCGAACCCAGACCTCCACATCCACTCTCCCTCTCGCAGACTCAATAAGCTCTGTCTCTCTCTCTCTCTCTCTTTCTCTCGCACATATATATACGTGCACCCTCGCGATTTTTCTCACGCGTCTAATTGACTCGTACACCGCATATCCGCCGACGCTCTCTCTCTCTCTCTCTCTCGACGCACGGCCGCCTCCTCACCCCTTCTCAAAAGCACTTATAATTAAATCCTTGGCGATACTCTCTGCTACGCCGATGACATTGGCAGTGGTTTGACGGGGAAAAGGCTGCTGCTGCTGCTGCTGCTGCTATACGCCGTCAAGGGCTCAATTAGCGCGCGATAACGAACGCGAGCCGAGCGAGCAAACACGACGGCGGCGGCGGTGGCGTAGGCCACTTTGACCCGAGCTACCGGCACCGTATACAGGTGTAGTACGACGCTGCTACCGCTGGGGCTTTATGAACCCTGTGCTTTAACGGCTGACCTTTTCTCTTTCTCTCTCTTTCTCTCGCGTCTCCCCGTTTCTCTGTCTTTCGTCCTTTGTCGCGTCGCCCTGTAATTTTTTTTCGGACGCAGCAGAAGCCACGCGCTCGCGTTCGTTTGTTATTATTCGGGCTTACGCGCGACGCTTTTAACGCGTCGCTGATTGCGTGGATATACGCGTGCAGAGAGGGAGAGAGAGAGACTTTTTCGCGATATTAAAAGTCTGCGGAGCTCGCTAGCTGGCTGGCTGGCTTTTGCGAGTGTGTATATATACGTAGGGGTGAGCTGTGGAGGCAGCAGCAGACGCGCGTCCGATAAAAATTTTGCGCTGTCTGCGTAATTATTTTAGAATAATGGGAGGAGGAGAGATAGGCGGTGGTCTATTGTTTTGAGGGGGGAGATCATTTTTTTTTTGTGGAAGAGACGCGTACATGTGTGTGGTCTTTGGAGATGGGAATTGTATTAAAATGCTAAGTGATTACATTGTGAGAGCTGACAAAGTTGTGTCTGGCGCGCATGAAAATTTGTAGAAATCGTGGGACTTTTCGGTTGTAAATTCGGTAATATTTTGTGGGGAGGACTAATGATAAGACTGTTTTATGCACAATTTTATTATTGAACGTTGAAAAAATGTTATTTTACGTTAACATTTTGTACTGAATTTTATGATAGAGATAATAGTGATCTCTTAACATATCTCAAACTTTTCGTATCAGCATTTCAAATACTTATAATCTTCTAAATTACTACAAACAGGAGAAAGTTTATTTTTTTTTTAAAAAAAAGGTAAAGAAAAAAATCACGTCAAAACTAACATAAATTATGTCCCTACAAAACTCCTCAAACTTTTTCCTCTCATGCATCAACTTTAAGACAATCGGACACTAAAAATTCAAAATTTTCACAATCGCCAATAAAAACATAATCCCCCCCACACTCCAGCCTCCAGGCTCCATCAATAATGCACACACAGCTATCCCGAACTTCCCCGAATCCCAAAAATGTCACACTCCGGACTGCTGATCTTCCCCCCGGCCAACTCTCTGCAAAGTGTGTCCAAAAAACTTTGCGATCGACGCGCACGTTTACACACACACACACACTGAAACGAAGGGACAATCTTCGGAGCCCTACTCGAAATCGCACGAGAGGATGATGGATCACCCAAAGTTTCGAGCGGTATCAGCTCGATGGACTCTTTGAAGGCCGACGCACGCGGGCCGCTGCAGCTACTTTCCATCTGCCCGACGCCGCCGTCCTGAGTTATTGGTCCTGAGGCTGCAACTTCCGTCGCCCGGAGGAGGAAAATTCGGCGAGTTTTTTTTCTGCTTGCTCTTTCGAGCGTGCGCGCGAGGAGACGAGGTTTTTGTCTCTTTGTAGGAGGGGAGGTGGAGAGACGCTTTTTGTAGGCTATTACGGTGAGTGGGCCGCGCAGGGGCTCTGACCGCGGATGCGATGGGTTTATTAGGTAAGTGGGCTTTTTACCATGATTGGGGGTATTGGGCTAGAATGGCTCTGAATGGTGAATGTGATAAGGTGGCTGGAAAATTAAGGGATTAATGGTTTCTGGGTTTCCGGATTTATTGTGAAGGATAGATTCATTTTTGGCGTTTTTTCTTTGTTTCCTTGCAAGATTGTCGATATGACATATATTTTGTTCCAAATGAAATGATAAATCTAAAAACCTTTCCCTTTTCTCTCATAGCGTTGTAATGTAATCAAACAATTAAAAAACTTGCCAAATTTAAACATTCAAATATCCTTTTTTATCGCAATTAAACATTCGATATACAATTTGTTAAAAACTGCTGACAATTTTCATTTTTCATTTTGGCACTACGATAATATACCTCCATCGATTTCCACTATGTTTACAACGATGCCAAATCCAAATGAAACTCAATAAATAACGCACTGCCAATATCATTCATAAACTCCGTCAACATCCCCCGCGCAAGACCTGACCATTCAAATCCTTCCCCAATACTCCCGTCCACACATGCCCCCATACCATTATACCACATCTGCACACTCACGCGCACGCATCAAACACGAACTTAACAAAACGCAAAGCCTATGAAACCCGACGCACGCGTTTACCCACGCGCAGGTACATATATATGAGAACGGAACACGCGAGAGAGAGAGAGAGAGAGAGAGAGATAGAGAGAGAGAGAGAGAGACAGAAAGACAGACAGAAAGAGAGAGATAGAGAGAGAGAGGGAGAGAGAGAGAGAGAGAGAGAGAGAGAGAGAGAGAGAGAGAGAGAGAGAGAGAGAGAGAGAGAGAGAGAGAGAGAGAGAGAGAGAGAGAGATGAGATAGGTGGGGCGCGAGATGAAAAGGCGGCGGCTGGGGTAGTTTGATCGGTACTACGAATCGCGCATCAGAAAATGATGATGCAGACGATGCGTGATGGAAAATGGCGCGAGCGGTGCGGGCGAAGTCACCGCGGAATGAAATGCATGGATTGGCTCGCCGTGGCGCGAGCGCTGGTTGGAGAACACCCCGCGGGCGCTCTGCCATAGACAGCTCGTGATGGATTACCCTCCGGAGTCTAGCGCTGATGGTATATACCTATGTATATATATGTGCGCGTACGTATGTACGTAGCGTTCTCCCGAGACGTTTCCGCGTCGGGAAATCTGTGGCGCGAGCAGTTGTCGGATTAGAGGGTTTTAATTCGAGAATAAGAGAGGGGGGGAGGGGAGAAGTGTGATTGGTTTTTAGTGGGTCGATGACACGCGGGTGAATGATCGTGCGGGATGCAAATGATGTCAAGGCGATGGGTATTGATTGTTTGCGGGGAATTGAAATGGGCCTCATGACATATGGTAGGTTTATTGGATTTTATCGGCGAATTAAGGGGTCTGTCTAGTAGCTCGCGTCGAAAAAAACGCGATTTTCGTGATTATTTCTTGGGATACTGGATAAAGGTAATGATATAAAAGTTATTAAGCTTAGTAAATACACTCTTGAAATACATAAAAAAATTTTTTTCTTTTATTTTATACATGTATTATGACCAAAAACGTCAGCCAAACGCAACACCTCGAAAAGTAGGTAGGTCCGCCTTGTTGATAAAATCTCGGAGCTGTGTTGTCTGAAACAAAAAAATCAAAGTGCTTTAGGTTTGGTATGACAATGGCAATGTCACCTATGAATTTTTTTCAATTATTTTAAAAAATAAAAAAATGGTGAAGAAAAAACAAAAAATTTTCAAAAAACCGGTTTTTTTTCGCCGATTTTTGAAAAAAAATATGGTAAAATTCAAAATTTTTGAAAAAAATTTATAGGGGACATAGCGATAGGTTTGAAGAATATGTGGTTCAAATTTCATAAGGATCGGTCGAGTAGTTTCGAAAATTTCATCAACAAGGCGAGTAAAAGCGTTGTTTCGAGAAAAACGCGTTTAAAGTTTTTTTTACATGAAGGTACCTACCTTTGAAACGTTCAAAAATAATGTTAGAGTTCTCGGATCGTTCTAAAATTTTCACACAATATTTCTTAATATATTTACTTTCGAAAAAAGTAAAAAAAAAAAAAACGATTTTTCAAAAGTGAGTTACTAGACAGACCCCTTAACTGTTTTATTCCTGCTTAGCGATCGATCAAGGGTAATTGTAAGTTTTTTTGAGGGATTATCTGGGTGGCAGTGTAGTTAATGCGAGATATGATTGATTGGGGAGTGAAAAATTTGGTGTGTGCACCTGCGTTTCATTTTAAAAATGTTAGGTGCTACGTTGTGCATATTATATTAGCTGGGTATAATCCTTTATTGACAGGTCGAATTTGACGCGTAATACTATGGTAATCTTCTATAATTAGAATGAAATATTGTTTATTTCAAACACATCAAATTTACACAATTTTTTAATTAAAATATTCTTTGTTTAACACTACAACTATTTATCAAACCCACGCGCAGCACTCTTACCCCTAAATTTTTATTAATCTTAGCACAAAAACCACCCCTTATACACCGAAAACTCCTCTCTCAAGAATCCACCCTCCCCGCGCACCTTCGACATCTCATCACAGGCGCGTCGCAGCAATTTCGTATTCAAACACGCTTCCGCTTAGTCGCAACTTCGCTCCGCGCCACCCTCGCAATATGAAACAAACAATTCGCTCGCGCGCGACTCATTCGCTGCGCGCAGATCGGAGAAGCTCATTGTTTCCTCTCTGTCGCCCGTTAATTAACGACGTGCGCGCGCGCTTGGAGATAATGGGGTCCGATGAGGCGCGAAAGGGTGTTGCACGTAGCCGGCAGGTATTTACGCGAGTCGATGGAGACGTGTGTGTAGTAGCGACGTATATAGGGAGGGGGGGGGGGGGAAGATATATACGCACGAGGCTGCTGAAGGGAGCGAAAGAAGTAGGGCGTCTTGAGAAGAGAGAGTGTTTGTGGATGAGGAAAGGGTTTTCTTTTTTCAGAGGGAGATTGGTGTGGGTTGCGAAGAGAGGGTGCGAGTGGGAATGGAGGTCACGGTGTCGATTCTTTTGTGAGGGAAGTAAATGTGTGTGTGTGTGTGTGTGTGTTGGAGGTGAATGCGGAGATGGGGTTTTTGGGGTGATGATGTTGTGTGATATGTTTTTTTAGGGATGAGGGAGATAAAGTGGATGTTAAGATTGTTTGCGGCGTGGGGGTGGATGCGGTGAATGCTGAATTAGGTGATGTGTTGCGGTACTAATATGTTGAGCGAAATTTTGTACAATAATACATTGTATGAAAAAGATATAAGGCTTGGAAATAGAAAGAAAGAATAGAAAGTATATAGTATAAAAAAGGTATTTAATTCATTAAACGTGTTAGTAGATTATTAGAGTAACTACAATAGTTATGTTGAATACCAGTCGAGAATAACATCTGATCGACGTATGATATATACGTTTATAATTTCGGCCTGATGAGGTTGGCATACTAAGCCAACGAAACGTTGCCATAAAGAAATAAGATCATTTCATTTTGCCTCCAAAGATCGTCCTCAACTATTTAATACAATAGTTATGTTTTACTGGATAATATAATTCTTACAAAATTTTTGTAAGATTCAAAAACATCCTACCTAAATTTATAAAACTTTTCTAATTTTATATTATTATTACATTTATTGTAATACATATAGGAGCCCGCGTAAAAATCGAAAATGTGGGCAAGAAATGGGAAATATATTGGAAGAAGGTATGGGACATATATTGGCAATCCATTTACCAATATCTTGCGGACATCTCTGCCAATGCGCTCAACCCAAGCTTTCCCCCAGATATTGCCAATTTTTTTACATTTTACATTTTTAAAAGCATTGTCAAGTGTTTTACATTATACGCTAACCCTGGTAGAAATGCTAGCCATCGGTTGGCGAATCGTTGGTCAATTTTGAAATTAAAAACGTCACACCATGATTATATTGCTATTATCGACGAAAAATAACTATTTATATAGGTGAAAATATTATATTGTAGATGTTTTAAAATATAATGATAGTTTTAAATAGTTTTAATTAAATTTTAATGTTATTCTTAAGTAGAAATGCTCCCATTTGATTAACATGTTGACCAACGAAGTTGGTCTATTTTCTATCAGGGAATGAATCAATGAAACTATTTCGATTTTCATATTATTGTTAGTACAACCAAGTAAAGTAAAAGCTAAAAAAACTGTTATAGAAATATAAAAATAGGAATAAGTATAGAAATTATAAAGTATAACTAGATCTTGCTTGTTTTAAATTTTATGTTATCATGATGAAAGGTTACTGTAATAGATAACTTGATTTATTATTATTATTATTATTATTATTATTATATATATATATATATATATATATATATATATATATATATATGGGATATTTCAGATGAAGTCAGCAGCTCAAAATTTTAAAATCAAATTTTTGACTTTATAAAACCTTTATCAGAAGAATACAAAAAAAATTTGTCGAATAAAAAATATTTGGCCGCAGCCTCAATATCCTTCGATGAAGGTATACTAAGAAGCAGCCAATTAGAGACTTTCAAAAAGGGTCATAAAATAAATACTGGCACATTCTACAGAAAAAATGCAAACTTTTTGCCAATCAATGTTCTATACAAAAAATTTCAAGATTTTGAGTTAAAAAATGAATAATTTTGGATTTTAACGAAAAATTGCAAAAAAATTGAATTTTCAATCTTGCATAGCTTTTTTATTTTTGCAAATATCGACCTAAAATTTGAGGAACATTTTTTTTCATAAAAAAACTAAAAGAAAACGAGTTTTGAAAGATTTTAAAATTTTGAGCTGCTGACTTCATCTGAAATATTCCATATATATATATATATATATATATATATAAAATAATCAATCAAGTTATCTATTACAGTAACCTTTCATCATGATAACATAAAATTTAAAACAAGCAAGATCTAGTTATACTTTATAATTTCTATACTTATTCCTATTTTTATATTTCTATAACAGTTTTTTTAGCTTTTACTTTACTTGGTTGTACTAACAATAATATGAAAATCGAAATAGTTTCATTGATTCATTAGCGTATAATGTAAAACACTTGACAAGGCTTTTAAAAATGTAAAATGTAAAAAAATTGGCAATATCTGGGGGAAAGCTTGGGTTGAGCGCATTGGCAGAGATGTCCGCAAGATATTGGTAAATGGATTGCCAATATATGTCCCATACCTTCTTCCAATATATTTCCCATTTCTTGCCCACATTTTCGATTTTTACGCGGGAGATTTGTGACGTCAGGTGTAATTAAATTGTTAAACAAATTCCTGTATGTAGATCATGGTGATTATTTTAAGCATTGATATATCTGTCTGTGTTATATTAAACATAACTTTTATTTGAAACGTAAGTAGTATAGATCTACGAAGAGAAGAACGTCTACTCTGGTAAAAATTTCTCTATCAAAAAATGATCAGGAACTTAATAAATGGTTAGTAAAAATAGCTAATTTCTGGATATAGTAACAATGATGATTCCATTTGATTATGTCCATTTTCTAACTAAAAAAACTGGTCAACTTTGATATCTTTTAAATACTCATAAATAAGCTAATGTAAATTTGTGAAAAATCTTATTCTGTCTATATTAAATGATGAATATAATCGGAAACATCCTTTCGTCGATGGATAGAAACGGCTAAGAAAAGTGTAAAGTTTTTGACGATTATTGGCGGAAGTAGCTATTTATTAGGCAAATAGTGGAGTCGATTTCCACGAGGGTAAGAACATCCAACAATATGTAAAACCCAAAAGATCGTGCAGCAACCGTCTACATCTGCAAACCCCGTAAATTCCCAGCCACAAAAACTGCCCGCGACCCTGCAATTTCACAATTAAACAGACAACCTCGATAATCGCAAATAACACTGCAAGCCTCCTCCGTATACCCTGTAATCACTCCTTGCACATTCATCGGCAAATGCCGAATCGGCTCCCGATTATTAAGACGCCAAGCGCAGGCCGATCGTTTAGCGGAATAATCGGGGTCAAACTACGCGAATTTCGGGACCGTGGGTATAATAATAAGATCCACCTCCCCTCTCTCTCTCTCTCCGCAGGAGAATATACACACGGGGGGTCTTTGCGCACGCGATTCCACGATCAGCTGTGCAGCGCGATAAGTTCGCCGGGGCAGCGCGCAGCAGAGGCTTTAATAAGACGTTACCGCGATATAGGTGGTCCGGGCGTGTGTATGGTCTTATCTGAAGCGAGTCGCGAGGGATTTCGGGAGGGAAGAAGCAGCAGGAGGAGGAAGGAGATGTTGATAAAGGCGTGAGAAAGGGATGGTATAGTTGGGTATAGTTCGAGATTTCGGTGTGGTAATTGTTCGGAATTGTCGGTTTTTAATGTTTTACAAACACGGGAGAAGAATATTAATTACTTGGTAACATCATATTTATGTAACTATAAAATTACTAGATTGATAGTGGGGATAAATTTGAGCTCAACAGCATTGGATAAAAATTAGTCTCAACAATTCTAAAAGAACTTACAAAGAAGCAAATTCATTATCACTCAATTCTTCAAATCTTAATTCCTCCTTACTAATCGACATAACCCACCCTCGTTCATCAGCATATATGAGCGCACCTTGTGCATTTCCACCTACGGTAAATCCTTTCCCCCACCAAAAAGCCAAAGAAAACGACATCTTCGGAACAAGTTCAGCTTCCTGCCGCATTAATCCCCCCTGCACTCCGATCCTCGCTCCTCGACAAAACACACGAACAAAAAAAGAAAGAAAGAAAACACAACGACCACACGTAATTCGCGATCCTCCGCGAAGCCGATTAGGCGATTAACGTGAGGGATTGCCGCGCGTACACGCACGAGAGGAGTTTTACGGGACCGCTTCGTCTATGATTTACCGCGACATTCCTCGTCTCTCCTTCCTCATCTTCTTTCTCTACTTCGTGGGGGAGGGGAGGAATCGATTAAAGAGCCCTCGGGCGATTCCCGATCGAGCGCGAGAATTATATCGCGCCGCGGCCGTAAATTCCGGCAGTCCCTTCGTATATATATATATATATATAGAGAGAGAGAGAGAGAGAGAGAGAGAGAGAGAGAGAGAAGAGGACACTCGCTGTGCGTATATATATTGCGCAGAGCACGGACTTCCGGCATCGAAGCGTGCACACGCGCGCGTGCGGCTTTTCTTTTTGCGCGACGATCATGATGATGAGTCGGCGGTGGCGGCTATAGCACAGCGTTATGGCTTATTGTTTTTGTCGTGAGTGTCATTCGCTTTGTGTCTTCGGGTTTTTACGATGGGAGAGAGCGACGAGTGTGCGGTGAAACGTATAAGCGATTGTTTCGGAAGGCTGCGCGCAATTGTTTATGTATCCTGAGAATATAGGGGCTAGTACGTGAGATTACTCCTTATGATTTTGTTATTGGTGTTAACGGTGATGTTGATTCACTTGCTGAGCGAGTCGTGTGTGATTCGCTTTGATTGAGTCACGGAGGGAAAAGTACGTGAATTCTGTTGCGCGTGAGTCATCAGAAAGTTGTGCATCGCAATACTAACATTTCTCTAGAGTTGGTACAATAAAAGTGTTTTTTTTTTCAAATAGAATTACTTTTTTTTAGTAATGTTAGACATTTTAGAAAATTCTTGTTCACGGATCCAAGTCTATAAAATACTTATGAGTCATGTATACTATATTAACCCTCCTGCGTCATGTGACGAGATATCCCGTGAGCAAATACATGCGTATTTCCCATATAGTATACTGTAGCTATATCAATGGCGCATGAGGGTTAATAATCACAATGATAAGAGGGATATCATATCGAATTTCATAGTAAAACTTACGGTACGATGAAAGAACTATACAACCATAATTTGAGCTTACCTGTAACAAACAAAAAGATAAAGATTAGATATAATTTTACGAATAAAACACGAAGCTTCTATATTATTAATACTTTATACAATATCAAGATACGCTTTTTTACGTTACTCCGGATCCCGAACAACTCCCAAACCGCACATACGAACACACCATACCCATCACCCGAAACGCAACACTGCCCACTACGACCCATAAAACAAAGGAACCAGCGTCTACGACAACATTCTCCACTACGCTCAATTACCACCATAAACATCCATTCCCCACACCTACGCAATTCAGCCAACAACCTTTATAAATTTTCATAAAAAAAACGAAGAAGTCGTCACCCTCCCCCTGGCCACACCATTGCCCGTCACACCATTCCCCTCCGCCGCGGGAAATCAAGAGGCATCAGCGAAAATTCAGCGTCTCCCTGGACGACACAGTTCTCGCGTGGCGCACCGGGGGACGACGCACGGCGCGCTTAAATCTTTCGGAAGCTTTTATTCGTCCCCTCGAGGAGAGTGAGAGTGAGGGAGGTGAAGGTCGAGTATATGCGCGGAGGATCG
This sequence comes from Torymus aiolomorphi, assembly GCA_036365515.1. Taxonomy (NCBI): domain Eukaryota; kingdom Metazoa; phylum Arthropoda; class Insecta; order Hymenoptera; family Torymidae; genus Torymus; species Torymus aiolomorphi. The sequence goes on along the minus strand of CM070874.1, from coordinate 70,392,777 downwards.
AGTTTCGCTGCAGGGAGTGAGCGGTGATTGCGCTGCAGGAAGGGATAGAGGGTTGTTGTTGATCACTTGTAGTTGGCTGGGGGTTTCGTGGGTGGAGAGAAATGATGTGGATTGGAAATTTTAAATTGAATATTAATATGGTGTTGGGAGAATTTTATATTAAATTCGATTTCTATAACTGTTTTTATGCGGAATTAGGGTTATCGTATGTATCATACATCTGAATCGAAAAATGCCGTGATTTATGTCCAATGAATCTTGAATAAACCGCATTATGATAAAAAAAATGGTAACGAGAAATCACTTCTAACTCGAGCCTTTTAAAAAACGTATCTAATTGCCGATAGGTATGCAAGAGTTAAGTGTGCTATATTATTTAAGACGATCAATCAACGGCCGTATAAAAGCAGAATATCGGAGCGTCGATAGATCATAGCGTGATCAGGTTTCGCGTTATTAACTGTTTAATTATGATGCTCATTCGCTTACTAATGATTACTATCTTGTAATTATAGTTTTAATGTCATCAATAAACGGCAGTTTAATTAAAATTGAGCAATATTCGATTTTCCCCTTGGCCGCGGTTCGATATTCCTCCTCGTTTTGCTTCTGCGCGAACCAGTTCATTAAAATAAATCCATTCGGAAGATCGCGCGCTCTATATGTCGACCATAATTTTTTAAACAAAAATAAGCAAAATCCAATAAGTAACGCGATACCCTCGCTACGCGGGCGCGCATATACTTTATCTCTATTTTGAAATTAGTTTTTACAGGTCTATTCAGCAGATTACATCGCCGTGTATCCTCCATTTTAAAATTAAATAAGTCATTTAAAAGCTTTGAAATTACCAAACGTTCCCTTTACTACTCATATATAAAAAGAGAAAAACGTCGAACGATCCACTCAGATTTTGAAAATCATAAACATTACAACAAATAAACTCGACTCTGCCGCGCGCTGCGCTGTTAAAAGATCTCATCCGCTGATTAAGCCGATTAAACCGGAATGTCGCCCATAGACTCGGATTCTCCGGATCTCTCTGCTACTCCACTAAGTCCTCGTCTCTCCCTTTTTCTATCTCTCTCTCTTTCTTTCTCGTTTTCTACGTTACTCATTCCCCCTCCTTCGCCCGAAGATTTTCTTCGTCTCTCAGCTTCTTTTTTATCGTTACGCGTGTATGACTCTTCATTCGTGACGCTCGTGTCTCGCGATTAATTTATCGGTGCTGTTCTCGAGCTCCGCTCCGCGGATTAGTCGAGAACGAGAGACGCGCTTGTCATTTTTATGAGGCGCGACGGTCGGTTGTACTGGCATTTATATTGCGGAAAAAAGCAGTTTTATCACTTGTTTATTTAATGCGTGTCTTTGTGCTACTGTAATGTGTCTTAATTTGCTTTTTGGACAAATGTACGGTTTCGGTAAAAATATTGTGGGACAGTAAACGGCATTTTAAATAATTTATGAGATTATATGTAATATTCGTCTAAATTAAGGTTTAATACATATAATTCTTCTAAGAGCATGATTTATATGATATTACAACAAAATTTACGTTAATAATGATGTTTAAACAATCACTAATAACAATAATCAAGTAGAAAATCATGTTACATTTTAATAAAACAAAAAGAAAAGGTACCTTTTAATTATCATGAAATATTTCTATAATTTCTCTTACGAGAGAAATAAAATTTCAAATTTGCAGACAAAGTTAATTTTCTTCGAATAATTTTGAATCTGTATCAAGCTGGAAACTCCATCACGAAGAAAAGAAATCATATCGACTTTCCCAATAAATTCAAAACTACCATTCACAAAAACATTCTCCCCAAATTTCTTCTCGCATTATATTTCTAGGAGGAAATAAAAGAAAATTACAATAATCGCCATAACAGCTCGCCGAATTCCATCTCTCCCCGGCCATAAGGTCAAAACAGTAACTTTTTACAACGGCCAATAATCCCAAAACTCCTGGGGGGAGAGAGAGAGAGAAAGGGAGAACCGTCAAACTTTTCATCAGCGGACACAGCAGCGGCAGCAGCAGCAGCAGCAGCACGCGCAAAGCGCAATGCTCCCTTCTTTCATTCCGAAAAAAGCGGGTGGCGAGGATATAAAACGGCTAACTACCCCCAGCAAATATGAAAATTTATAGGACCAGAGATTTTCCAGAGAGCGTCAGGTGGTTCTCTCTCTCTCTCTCTTGCTCCCTCTCTCTCTCTTCCAACGTCTTCGAGTTACGCTGGAATGTCCCGCGGCCCTCGCTTTGTACACTTTTTTCTCGGAGCCTCGGAAAATGTCGTGAGTTCGCGGATTATGCGCGGAATATTACGGGGGGAGGAGGAGGAGGGCGACGGGGAAAAAACTTTTCGAGTATTCGCCGTCGTAGTAGTCCTCCTGCTCCTCCTTTATTTTTATCCTCCTTTTATTTTATCCTTCTTACGGCCGCGGCGCCCCCCTAAACTTCGCCCCCAGGACGAGGGGAATTTTCCTTGGATTTTCATCGTTTGGCGACAGGCCAATTATATTTTACCCGAAGGATTCGAGAGGACGCGTATAGTTAAGAAGAGAGAGAGAGAGAGAGAGAGAGAGAGAGAGAGAGAGAGAGAGAGAGAGAGAGACAGAGAGCGAGCGAGAGAGAGAAAGAGAGAGAGAGCGTAGAGCCGAGCATATTTTTGCAAAGGAATAATTTTCCGTTCGGTCGGTTCGATCTCCTCGACCCGTATATATACGTGCATATATATATACACACACACACACACACACACACACACACACACACATACGCGGAAGAGCTACCCTCTTCTCTCATTCTTATTCGTTCCTTCTTTTTTTCTCGTCGTCGTCGGTGTCGTCCTCGTTTCGCGTTACACGCGCATAAGCCTTTGTCTCGCTCCTTCTTCTTTTTTCCTTTATTTTTCTTTATAAGTCGCATTAAGCTTTTACGTGCGCCACGCGAAATGCAGGAGGGGAGGCTTTATTCGCAACCGAACGACTTCATTTGTGTCTCTCTCTCTGTCTCTTTGCAGGGATATTACTCAAATGCATTGTTGGCCTATAAAGATTTTTATTGTCCGGTGGTGTGATAATTTGATAGAGGATTGCAGTGCGGCGGCGGCGGCGGCGGTTGGTGTTATGAAAAATATTTTTAGCACGTATTTTTTATTATTAAAGGAATGAAGCGAAGATTTTATAGGAGCAATCCGAGACCTACATCCTTTTTCATTAGGTAAACCTGACAAATGTAGCTGACGAATGAGAAATATAGTAAATAATTCCCTATATTGCCTTGAATTCATAATCCTCATAACCCACTTTTATAAAATCCTTTAATGACGTCAAAATAAGAATAGAAGTGTCATTTTGCTTGATTTTTAGAAAATAAATGACACTTTTTATCAACGGTGCTTTAAAATAAAATGAAGCGAGTTATTACGGGCAATAAGGTTAGCTTTTTAAAGACTAACTCCCATTGTTATAAAAAATATGACGATTAATTAGCATAATATTCAAGATCGTTTAGTTTACAGTATTATTTCCCCCATTATCCTCCACTCTACCCACAATTCTCTTTTCATCTTCGCCCCTACATCGCAGATCTTTGACCGCCCTTAAATCGCCTTTTTCCTTAACAATTTCCTCTGCACGAATAAATCATCCTCAGCTCTTTCCCTCACTTCTCTCTTACACTCCAACTAACGACCACCTACACGTCCCATCATTTTTGCCATCCCGGACGCATCACCTCGCTCGCTCGCTCTCTAGCAAAGGACACCCGACCGTGTCTCTCTCTCTCTCTCTCTCGCTCGCTCTCTACACGTCTAAGAAGAAGAAGAAGCAGCTCCTCAATCGAAATCTCCTCCTCTCTTCCTCCAGTCGTCGTCGTCGTCGTCTTCGTCGTCGTCGGCGAAGGATCACTTTGACGTTATCTCGCGCTCGAGTGAGCGGAGGTTATCTCCGCGGGCGCTTTGAACCTCTCTCTCTCTCTCGCCCCCGCGTAAATAGGTGCCTCGAATAAATGATGACGCCGGTCGCTGCTGCCGCCGCGCTACGCGAGAGATATCGGGAGATGCGCCTTTGTGAGGAAGCCGCCACGGCGGTGCGGGTGAATAAAACGTTGAAAATGACGCGGAAGGCGGGAACGAAAGAGGAGACGCGATGTCTTGAAGGATGTCGAGGAGGGAGTGAGAGAGGTGCAAGGATGCAGAAAGTGTCGGGAGGAGGTGCGCGTTTTGAGTTCAGTGGGAGTGAATTTTTATGTGGGTTGGAATGAAGGATGCGAGAGAAAGAGCAAGATGGTTAAATATTTACAGGATTTAAGTGATTTAATTATTGATTATTTATATCCTTATTCTTGGAGGGAATTTTATCATTTGTCATTTAATCATCGTAAAATTTGATGAACCGAATGAGGTCAACTCTCGAAATGGATTTGATCGATAAACGACCGATAAGGAAAATTTCGAATGTTTTTGTAAGTGCATTCGTAAGAAGTGAATTAAAAATACATTTTCTGAATCATAATGGAATTATGTACCTTGAGAAAATAACTGATTCATTAGAATAAATAAGTGAAACATTAATAATATTTATTCATTATCGCAAAAACAACTTGAAATGAACCATCTCTTCAATATAAATATAACTACGTATATGATTTTTCAAGACAATAAAAACGTATATTTAAAATCTCACAAGGAAAGATATTCCAAAGTCAATAAAAAAAGAGACAGCCCGACGAGGGTCCGCCGCAACGCGATTCGGCGTTTTGACACGGGATTGAGAAGGATCTGATATCGCTATTGCTTTTTCGTAAACACGCGAAATAATTCACCGACACTGTATGCATATAGCGCGCAACGTCTCTCAAACTACGCCTTAATTACTTCTTTATACACCGAATGGCTCAAGGACAATAATAAATCACCTTGAAGCGAATCGATCTCCTCCCCTCCCCCCACCACTGCTATCCACCGAACAATTCATTAAACTTTAACTTCTCGTTTAACTTCAAACGCGCTTCGCGGAGAGAACAGAAGTCGTCATTGTCGTCTCGGCCAACGACGATTCCCCACCGCCGTCGTCTTTATCGGAGATCGATGACGATCGTTACTCGCGGGGGCCGGATTAAAGATTGTCATCCTAATTGACGTCGACGATGCGGAAAGAGAGCGAGCGGGAAAGGGGAAAAAAAGGAAAAGCCTTCGCCCCGAGAAAGAAGCAATAAACGCGCTGCGGCGACGAGGGAGAAAGGTAAGACAACAGGCGGGCGTTGTAATTGTGCGCGCGGGCGAAATTAAATGAAGAAAAGAATCGAGCGAACTCGACGACGTTGGATTAACTGCCGCGAGGCAGCAGCAGTAACAGCAGCAGCAGCTTCGTCTCTCTCTCTCTCTCTCTCTCTCTCTCCCCGTCGCCAATTATTAATTGACAAGTTTACTTTCCTCGTCATTAGGCGACACGACGACGTCGACGACGAAAATCGAAGAAAACTTTCGGTCGCGTGAACGCGCGCAGAGCCGCAATTACGATTAATAAGTTGCTCGTAAACTCGTTGGCGTCTCTCTCGCGGTTTGCCCGCTCTGTATTTTTTCTTCCTTTACTTATTCGTTTCTGTTACTTCTTCCTTCCCACCCTGCCGATCGCTTTTTGTTGCCGTCGAAGGCGTACGCGAGCGAGCGAGTTCAGTTGCCGCAGCGCCTCATTAAGAAACTTTCGAACGCCCCCGCAGACGTATACATTCGGGAATTCGCGCGAGCGCGCGGTGGAGAACGAGTTTGACGCGACGTCTCGGGGGCGGGCCGGGGCTATAACACTGCGCGCATGGTAGCGGAAGGGTCTTAAATGAGTTGGATTTCGGAGAGATTGGATTTCGAAGGGGGCTGAATCGAGGATAATTGGTGCAGCCCGTGATTTGTCGTTAATGGAGAGTGATTATATGTATGTATAAAGTAGGAGATTTTATTATAAATATGCGCGCTCGAAGCGTTCGTTTGGATCGAAATAGAGCTGGCGTTTTGATATGACGTTGCGTAACCACGTTGCCGAGGCTTTTGGTGACCTAGTTTGATTTGGATCCTTGTAATCTATTTGCACGAGTCCGAAGGGTGCGCTACAAGTGTAATATCCCAATTAGATCTGTAGCCGAGTTGCAAAATAGACGGTAATGAACGCGACTTACGTGTAATTAGAGGCGAATTCCCAGCTGTCGATCAAACTCCATACTGCGTACGACCTGACGTCGCAGTTGTCGTATTTTATAGATTCCAATGCCTCTTTCATGCGCGAGTATAAATAGTGGATTCGGGAGATATCATTCAATTCCGGATAGCTTCCCATGCCACTTTCTGTTATGTAAATCGGTGGGTCATTGTAGTCCTTTTTTATTTTTCGGAGCAAATCTCTTAAGGCGTTCGGTACGATCTAAGTGATTTAACGACAGTAAAGTGCTTATTAAATAAAGATCAACGAGAATCTAAATGGGACTAATAATTTTAATTTACGAAAGATACTGACAGGGTATTTAGCTGGTGTCATGTAATACCTAGGATCTTCATTTGTAACTACACCGGAATTATCATCGTAAACGGAACCATTATATTTCGACGCAGGAGATGCTAAATAACTGCTGTAATAATTCAATCCAAAGTAATCAGAAGATCCTCTAGAATCAAATATTGCTCCATAAGAACCTTATATATCACTGAATAAACATAACAACAGTTATACAAAAATTAAAAATTCTAACTTTATATATTGTATCCATTCTGGAGAGAATGTTGGTAACATTGACTTTTCCAGGCCCTGCTTCTTACTACCTTCTAAAATTCTTTGTTTAAAGATTTCAGGATAGTCGCCCGATTTGGAAAAAATAGGATGAGCGACTTTGCCACATAAAAATTGAAATGCTACTTCAGCTGACACGTTATCTTCAGATTCTTTGGGATAGTAATATTCACAGAGTATGCTTATCCCTATTATTCCCTTTTGTTTCCAGCGAAATTCATCGTCGTAAATATGATAGGCTGTAGCGTGTGCTTTCAAGAGGTTATGTTCGCACATGTACACGTAATTCCAGTTTTTTCCTGAAAAATTTTACACCGTGTTCTACCTTTCGCTAATCAATAAGTAAATCATTACAATAACTAGATACTTGTGATATTATTATCCAACGAAGTACCGCAGAAATTTGCCACCTGGTGAGGCTGGTTTATGGTTATGAACATTCTGACGCGATGTCCAAACTCTTGAAACACGAATCTTGCATATTTTCCGAAAGCATCGATCATGGATTCGTTTCGCCAACCGCCGTATTTTTCGAAAAGTGACGGGTGATCATAGTGATGCAACGTAACGAAAGGTTGGATACCATTTTTCTCAAGTTCGTCTAAAAGTGAGTGATAATACCGAACGCCGGCTTCGTTCACATTATTAGGATATCCAGTGGGGAGCAAACGCGCCCAGCTCAATGAAAATCGGTAAGCATCTACCTGACAAATACATTCAGCGTTAAGAAATGTTTTGGTTAATAAGTGGATTAGATAAATAGCTTTTCACATTACTCCAATATATTTGAGCGCTTGCACGTCTTGTTTGTAATGATAGTATGAATTACTGGCGACATATATATCCACGTCTTTAGCCAGACCATAACGGTGGTGCCAGAGATACTCTATGTAATTTTGACTTTTTCCTGTTTCAACAAATTAATAAAAATCATAGATCAATGGCCATTGTAAATCACTATATCTATATCTGTTGGTAGAATCACTGAAATTGTTTTTAACTTATATTACCATCGACCTTTGATGCTCCTTCAATTTGACTAGCGGAAGTGCTTGCTCCGATTTTGAACTGACGAGGAATGTACAGAAAACTAGTTTCCGATTTATTACAACTTCTTATTTTGCTAAGACCACAATTTGACGGTTAGAACATTCAATATATTTCATTAAATACCAAATTCGCATTTATAGATAGTTTCTTCTACTTACACAAAGCAATAAACAATCATAATTACTAGCGTACTGAATAAAATAATCAGCATTAGCCACTTTAAATACTTTCTAATATTAAATTGTTTCACAAACTGAACCATTTTTATTTTTATTCGAAAAAGCGTCTTTAACGATACGTAATTAAAGCTCCATTACCTGCCTTTACTGATACATTTCTACAATTCTTCCAATTATTTATATTATATGTATTTTATTTTAACTACGTTAAGTATACACATTTGGTATTGATGGAATATCTTTAGGTGATTATTATAATTCGTTTTAAGAAAGAATGATAAAATTACAATGAAGAATTGTTCATTAACAATTTCGATAACTGCAGAAATTTGTTGCTACAATTTATCTTAAAAATACAAAGTATATAGATATTGAAGCAATATTGTGCATAAAAATTTGCGAGTACTGTGAAAACATTTGTCATTTATCTGATTAATTTCATTTATTATTTCAAAACAAAAGCGTGAAAGAATTACTCATATTCTCTTATATTTAGAAAGGATTGTGTCACCTATACGTCGCCCTTTTCACTTCCCTGCCTCCCACCTCATAAATAAATAATCCTATACGTCACATTTCCGCCTATAAAAGACACCCAACAGCGCGCCCAGCGCAGTGAAACTGTGACGATTCCCGCAAAACAAAATCCGTTCAGCTTTCGCCCGACGTGTATCTCTCTATACCGGAGAAACTTCGAGGGAATATGTAAGGAGCCGAGAGTGCATCAGCGATATTGTAAATCAAGGAGCTATCAAACGAAAGTACGGAAAACCCGATATATATATAGCGCTAGAGGGGGAGAGAGAGAGAGAGAGAGAGAGAGTGAGAGAGAGAGTGATGCATCGAGAGATGGAATTGTAAAGTGAGAAACACGAAGCGGTGAGGGCCGGCAGCGCGTATATAGAGTTCACTCTGCTGGCTGCAGTGCGAATCAAGGTCGAGCGTAATTCAAGCGATCGAGGGAAAATCTCGTGCGCGCGCGTGCCGTCGTGGGACATGTTTATTAAACGCGACTAGGCTGCGCGCGGATGCGCTTGATTGGAAATCGCGATAACGGTTAACGTTTCGATTTTCCCCCGAGCAATGGTGCGGATTTCTTTTTTCACGCTGCGGGGTGTATATATATGGTTACTTGAATGTAATATATGCGCTTGAATCTTTATTTCATATAGAAATTTTCTATTCTCACTTGCAGGATGGTGTTGTAATGCAACTTTTCTTTTGGAAAGTATATCTGTGTTTAAAGGATCGTGGGAATTTTCACCTTCGTTTTTTATTTTTTTATACATTATAGTATTTTTTTGAATCGTTATTAAAAGTATGTTATGTTTTCAAACTCATGACTTATACATTTCCAATTTTACAATTTTTAAAACATTTGTGTAAATATTTGTAACATGCGATTTCATACTTAATCAATAACATTTGTCTCGTATTTTTCCTAAATATATTTTTATATCAATACTGAAACAGTTGTCTGTTTAATTATTCATGCACCATATCATTCATCTTGATTCTACCAATCACCTTACTCCTCACAAAGTACACAAACCATCCGTCTACGATACAGTTCTTCTAAAATTTCCAATCCCAATAATTAAAAAATACCAAAAACGCCCTGAAATTATGAAGAAAGCATCCGAGCTATTGTCCGCATTCCTCGCATCTAGAAAACTGGATCACCAATACACCGCCGTGAATGCCATTCCTCACCCGTCGAATCCTCCTCCGCCTCCTCCTCTCTCTCTAATCCTTTTTCCAGATCGAAAAGCCGCCGACAAAAGCGCGCGACCGTCATCGAGCTGTCACTATATACTCCTGCGCGGCTTATACCATCGACGCCTTCGAATACCACGCGCACCTGCAGCACATCGCCATCACACAGGTGTATAATGACGTGTGCTCGCTAGAATTCTAGACACTAATCGGCTCTCGGCTGGAATTCACGATCGAGTCCTTTAACGGCCTGCGCCGCTCGAGCGCGCGCCTATTTGGTAATCGATTTGTCGCGTGAGAGCGGCGGCGGTTAAGAATCGCGCGCACCTGCGCGAGGTTTGCGTCACATACACAGTTCTCTAAAGCGTCGGGGGTATATAGGTATGGTCAAGCGATGATGCACGGACGTAAAGTCACCGCGTAATTGCCACGGCGAGTGTCGGAGTTACGACTACCCGCGCGCGCGCGCGGGGAGATGCGAGAAGTAGGTCAAGTTGGAACAGCCGCGGCGTGTTTTTTTTTTATTTAGAAAAAGTGCGAGAGGCGCCGTAAAAGTGACTGTATATCGCGTTCATTAGCGTAAAGAAGGATGGCGAGCGCACGCTGCATGCTTAGCCTTTGATGGGAGAGACGCTGGTAGGTTGGTATATATACAGTTAGACGGAGGTTTGTTGCTGCTGCTGCTGCTACGCCGACTGGTCATTATGCGGATGTTTAATGTTAGTTTGCATTTAGCGCGAGATGCTGAGACAAAAAGAACAAAAAGTACAATCGCTTGTAAAATTTCAGCTTTAATTATACGAGCTGTGTGTATACTAATTTGAAGTCAGGTGTGTAATTTTTGCTCTTGTGCAGCTTTTTAGCGGAGAGAGAAAACTGCACTGTTTTTGTAACCGTTTTATTTTATTTTACGGTATATTTTTGAGAGTGATGGTGTAATTAAGAAACTGGGTCGGACGGAAAAACGTATTATAATGATGAATCGTGTAACGTCTGAGATATCATGAGTGTCGAATAACGTACCGTGACGAAATTAAAGGTTCATTTAAACCATTAGCTAATGAATTTCAATAAGCAGATGGCAATTTCTTTACTATTTAGGATTAATTAAAATCAACTCAGCTGGAAATAACAAAGATACTTGAATATTCTTTACAACCGTATGCTACAATAAGCCGTTCTAAGGTTCCATCCAAAACTCCATCCCATTTTTATTAGTCAATCAAGAAACCCAAAACAAAACCGTTATGCCATATACGCATTTCGAAAAAACTGCCATCCATCACGCATCCAGCCAACATCAAAGAGAAATCATTCTCCTCCTCCTCCTCCTGTCGCAATGATCCAACCCAAAAGGAATCTCAAAAGCAGATCACTCGCGAGCGCAACTAAATCAATTCCTCTCGACCTTTCATTGAGCGAACGCTATAATCAACGCCCAACCATAGACGAGCACCGCGCGTGCGCCGCAAAAGGAACGAAAAACCCCATGGCGATTCGCACTTGTCAATCACGCCGGGTCCTGCGCAGGCTTTAATTGACTCCGCAAGGAGGTCCGTTCGTGGAATTCGAATTGATCTAGGCTATGTGTGTGTGTGTGTGGAGCAGTCGGATTCTCACGCGTATGAAATCAAAGACGGTGCGAGGGAGAGAGAGTTTGAGAGAGCGGATTTGATGGATGCAGTCGTGATTATCGGGGTTATGGCGTGGTACTGAGAGTGTGGCATAAATATTGATAATAGGTCGGCGAGAGTTAGGATTTTGGTGGGTAATTAATGAGGCGAAACTTGACTGTTTGCGAATAGCTGGTTTGTTGTTTTGTTTATTGTTTTATCAAGTATCGCAGTGATTATCAGAGGGATTTTAGCGATAATGATCTGGTAATAATTTCGACATAATTAAATGAGGAAACGTAAACAAGATATAATTAATTGAAAAACCATATTTCGTGGATCAAGTTAATTAAATCAAGTCTATTAAATGCTCTAAAGGAATTACAACTAGATGTCTACAATATTCAAGCTATTAAATCAAAGATCTCTACTTAATTGGATTTTGAATTAAAAGCAGCTGGAGTAGAATAATTCAAAAAAGCCTGATTTTATAACAATAAAAATATGAAATTATCACACTGTAACAAGAAGTACTACGGAAAAATTAAATTTACGCCCGTTCGCATTTTTTCCAGACTTTTTAAACCCCCACGAAACCGAACATTATTTCACCACCCATCCATCAAAATCCATACGCATACCCCTACAGCCTAATCGATTTCACGCGAAGAACAATAAAACATGTATATATACAGCCGACCCACGCCCTTAATGAACCTCGCTCTATACAATCAGCACAGCGGCGATCACTTACAAAGACAGACAGACGATCAGCCGCGAGAAAGAGAGAAATCAGAGACTCCGCCGCACGCGGCCTCCCACGAGCAGAGCAGACGCCCGTATATAATAATAATAATCGGCCGCGTCGAAACGTCAGTCGTCCGCGTGTAATAAACCGCGCGCGAAGGGGGATAGGCGCGCGCGCGTCCGCGTAAACCTAGATAATCATATCTCCAGGCTGGCGCGCGCGCGTCGGATGATATGGTATTAGAGGAGGGCGCGTGCGCCGGCCACACGACGACGACGCGACTCGTGTGAACTTCCGGCGCGACGGGGAATGTCGGTTTTTGTTTTTGAGTGAGTGTGTGAGGGGGATATGAAGAGAAAGAGCAAGAGAAGGAGTGTGTAGGGTGGATTGTTGTTGATTTTGTGGAGGGGGGAGATTTTTCGTTGGGAGGATGAAGTCATTTCGTGAAATTGCTTGATTACCGAGAGAGTGAGATGATGATGATGATGGGGCGTTGGTTCTGGTTTGAATTGAATGATCAAGTGGTGTTTTGAAGACATATGTGATTACGTTAATTTTGCGTGGTGATATTGAAAAAGGGCTTGAGTCCAATTTTTTCAAAAATAGAGTTATATAGTTATATATATTTCTTGCATTGTATAAGATCCATTGCATCATCTGGGTATATCAACACCTACAGAAAAATTTCTTTGAAAAATAATATAGTTTAAAAAACAGACTGTCCATTTGATTCTATTATGTTCTCATATTTAAACAACCATATGATTTCTCGTAAACTTTTTCAACTTTTTCAACCTCACAAAAGAATTTTTCATTAATATTTTGTCGTTGCGCTTTGAAATTTAGAATGTTAGAAATATTGGTGACTATACACATTACAGCATAAATAATATTAAATATATAAAAATAAATTTTTACAGATCTAGTTGCATTTCGTATATTTGGTTATGTTTTATCTTTTTCAGAATAACATACCAACGACCGCGAAATACAAAACCCGCATAAAAGTTATTTTCTCAGATATTACTATTATGCATTACATTACCTACTACAAAACAAATATACCGCATAAGCATGAAAAAATAAAAAACGTAATTTCAAAAAAATTACAATACTGACAGCGGCTACATTCTCAAAACCGTTCGATATTTCATAATCCCATACCCATGCTCTATACCCAGCCACCGACAATATTAGCATGGTTAATTGAAAATTCCAAAGTCCACCGCAAGCCAGCAAACAAAACAGCCTCGTCTGCCCCGCTCCCGCGAAAATAATCACCGTAAAAATAACAACGTGCACGCACTCGCCTCTCGATAAGTCATTTCCTCCACAAAAACCTCAAAAGCCTCAATTCTTTCCATTTCCACGCACGCCACAACCTATATGTATATATACACACGCTCTCTCCTAACAAGGCGATACCGATTAACGGTACGCAGAGCTCCGCGCCGCAATAAAAATAGCTCCCGCCGCGTGCAATTTCGCGCTGTGCTCGCTGCACTCGCGCTCTAAATCATCTAAACCTCCCGATCCACTTTGGCCGGGCGTCAAAGGTGTCGCTTTATTATCGGCGCGCCGAACGACGGGATAATCGGGTTTATTTACCCGCATGAAAAAGGCCCCTCCCCTATGCCACCCCGTAAACCGGCGCGCGAGCGCGCGATTTGAATTTTAAGCCTTTCGCGGCGACGAGAGCTATTTAAAAAGGAACGGGCGTTCTACTTTCGCGATCGTTACGATGGCGACGAGGCAAGCCAGGCAGGCGGTCGCGCCTTTATGCTCCGAAACACCTTTAAGTGGACGCGCGGACTTTGAAAAGAGCGCTCGCTAGCGCTGGGGCATTCGGTAATCCTGTCTCTAGTTATACGAGCGAGGCGGTTGTCGTAAAAGTCCCGGGGAGAGGAAGAGAGAGAGAGAGAAAGAGAGAGAGAGAGAGAGAGAGAGAGAGAGAGAGAGAGAGAGAGAGAGAGAGAGAGAGAGAGAGAGAGAGAGAGAGAGAGAGAGAGAGAGAGAGAGAGAGAGAGAGAGAGAGAGAGAGAGAGAGAGAGAGTAAACGGCATTGGATTACGCGCGACGCTTTATGAACGAGCGCCGCTAAATGTAATATTAAAAGTTCGAGCGAGGAGAGCGATTTTGCGACTGTGCCGAAGTAAAAATTTCGCTGAGCTGGACGCTTTACGTTGTTGGCCGGAGTTCTTTTTTTTTTGTTATGTTTTCAAGTTGGAGATCGTGAATGGTGAGGTGGTTTTTTATGACGCGGCGGGAAAAAAAGTGGTTTTTTGTTGCTGTATTGGCAGGTAGATAGGACTCGGTTTGTTTGGAACTGTAATTCTAAAGTGAAATAATCTTTACTAAAATTTAACAGAAGCATAAAGCTTTTGAGACAATTAAAATAAATATAATAAAAGTTAAATAACTGGAAAACTTTCTGCAGTAGAATATATTTGTAGTTAAATTAATAAAATGTATTCTGAGTATTTTATAATTGTCTATGTAAAGAAGAAATTATTATTTTCAATTTAAGTTCGTAAGTCCGAAATGCATAAAGCATTGCGATTCAATATTGAAAAGAGAATATTTACGTAATTCTTAAAAAGCTTTTTGAATTTAAACGTAAGGTAGATAAAAAGAAAATTAAATTTCAATATTAAATCGAAAAAACTTTTACGGTTTCCCTTATTAATTGTAAAATTTTTAATGATTCACGGAACATATTACGGAGATAAAATGTTTATTAAAAATGTAAACCAATCCTTTAAAATGTTTTAAAAACATTTGTTTCACATAATGCTTTTATTTTGAAAAATAAACTGGTAATGAAGTATTTCAGTAAAATATATATACTTTTCATATTTTTTGCGATAAATTTTCCCCGATTTGAACTATTTAAACCTTTTCTACCAACTTTTTTACAAATTCCAAGCTCGCATTTTCCAGAAAGTGGGGCGGTACTTTTTATTTTATGCGAATTTGACGTTATCCATAAAAAATAAAGTTTAAACGGAACCCTCTTCCCCTGAATTTTTTTTCAATTCGTAACTGAAATTTTATTTACAAGTTTTCCAGAGTGCAATTCGTCTTATTATCCGACGTCTCTCTCCAATTTGAATAAATAAAATTTTTAGCACTTTAATTTTACCTCATCTTCTTTCTTCCTCCACGTCAACCTATAACTGTACAGTTAAAACATTTTTGAAAATTCGCTCGTTTAAAGAAGCCATAAAACTCAAAACTCTTCAAAATTACGAATATAATTACATAATTTCTAGGTCAAAATCGTAACGATAAATTACCCATCAATTACGCTACACCTAAGGAGACACCGAACTTCTTCCAACTTTCAACGAGAGCAGAGGCGATACATCAATTCCCAGAACGATTAGTCTCCAATCTTTTCGCCCACGGATTTAATAACCCACTCGGCGCGCCTCGCACCCGCGCGCGATTTTAGCGCTCGTTAAAAAAGATTTCCTCTCCGCGCTTATCAATCATCCCGACTGATACATTTATAACTCTCTCGCAAACTTTCTCTCCCCGCGCGTTTTATTCCCCGCCATAACTATATATCCCTCGCGCGGAAAGGAAATAGAAAAGTTTCGCCGTTTTAGGAATACACCGGACGACGGGGGCGCAGACGGGTGAAATAAATAATCCATCGACGTCTCGAAGACGGATGGCTTTAAGGCCGATCGTAAAACTTTGGCTTCGCGATGCGAGCGAGAGAGAGAGAGAGAGTACAGTTTTACGAGAGCGCCCAATTAATCGTTTCCTCCTAATCTCGAGTGAATTAAGCAAGCCATATACGGGTGGAAGAGAGGGAAAATCATCGTCATTTTATACTACTTACCGATTACGCACACACGCGCTGCCGGCTAAATTGTCCAATGTCAACTCGCGTACGTGCATACGGATTCTCCGAGCGCAAGGGCTTTATGGGTTTTTTACGCGCGCCGCACTGAGAGAGCGTTTTATGATAAGCCACAGTTACGGCCGTGTGCTTAATGCACGGAGTTTTGCTGCGTTCCTTTTTTTTCGGATTATTGCGCCCGTCGCGCGTGATTGAGCTAGCTGCGGCGTTGGATTTGTACATACGGGGGATAATTTGGTGGGGATCGAGGAGGTTATTAAGTATGCGAAAAATTTGATGTTTTTGACGGGGACAGTTTTATTGGAACCGCGGAGGAATCGGTTTACGATTGTAATTACGGGACGATATTGAGCAATCATTTGCGAGTTTTCAGTATATCAAATGAAGTCGTTTGCCAGGGGACGCGCTGCGGTGACTGCGGTTGTAACAGTGTAGAATGAGATTAACAAAGATTTCTTTAGAGGGCAATTAACCGGATAAGTGTCTTATTTATAAACGAGAATCAAGTTTCTTGGGGGAAAAAAAAATTCATAAAGCCAGAGATAATGTTACCTAATGCCGAGTGACACCTTCAAAGCCTTATAATAAAATTTTCTTAAGCTTTGAGCAAAACTTGTTTGTGGCTATTAATAATGCTTGGCTGAAACGAATGATCTTATTTTTAATCAATTTGCATTACGCCAGTAATAATTTTCACTATCCTATTGCTGTTTAAAAGAACAAATGCGGGATTTTATGTTTCGTAGAAAAAAAAAATAGCGACATTTTATGCATTTGAAACATACTTATTAAAAAATATCTCGAGAAATTGTTGAAATATTGTAAAAGTAATAGCCCTGAATAAAAATGTTTATAGACTAATTTACATTCTTCTAAGAGGAATCCATAAAAAAGATCCGTAAAATATAAGACTATTTCATGTAAATGAATAACGAACGACCGTCCCTCTCTCTCCTTCGAACAACGACGTACTTCGCCACATCCCATCCGCCAATTCGGCCTTTCATTTTTCACGTATTTTCCAAACTGCATCGCCGCGCCCTCGTAACCCTAAAACTAAACATTTCCTTCCCCGTAAAGAAAAAAAAGAACTTAATCAACGACTCGCCCATAAAAATAAAATTTACTCTTTCGGCTCGAACTTTTGCGCCCGAAAATTGCTCATATTCCGAAGACGTTCCGAAAGCGGCTAATTGCGCCTGTTTATGCCCCTCTGCGGGGGCCGCGCATTTAAGAGGCGCGTTAAAAAGCGAACGATAACTCGAAGAGGTTGATTTCTACGGACGATAGTTGGAATGTGGATCTGTATATGTGTGTGCGTATGCTGTTATCGCTACGAGCAAGTGTAAATGGAATCTTGAAGAAGGGGTTGGTGAGGTTAAGAGGGTAGTATAGATTGCTGCTTTGCTGTTTAATAGGTGGCTGGGTGTGCGGGTTTACGGGTTTTTAGTTGCACTGGTATGGAGAATGAAAATTAATGGGGAACCGTTGTGGGTTGTTTGTTTGTTATTAGAAGGTTTCGGGTTCATGGAAGAGGCAGTAATGTTATTTTTATCTTTGTTGAATGAGCTTCATTTTGGTTCTATTTTGATAATGTCTTTGTTCTTTGTTTACTACTTAAACGTTTTAATAACAGTATCGCTTGTTGTTTTCTCTGAAACCATTCTAGAATTATATACGTTTACACTGAAATAACAATTTTATTAACAATAAAAGTTAAAAAGTGAATTAGATTGTTTGCTAGGACATTGTTTTCTATTTATTTTCAGAAATTGCGATAATAGAAGACAACCTTCGGTAGAACACTAAGTATTTACCAAATTTCTAGCTTCGGTTCACCAGATGCACCGCCACTTCGAGCTCACCTGTAAAACTGCAGCGCACTTTCCCCTCGCGCGCTACACGCAATTCGCTCGTGCTTTTACGGGGCTCGAGCGTGCCACTTTCTTTTTTTTTTTTTGTTAACTGCGCCACGATTTTTTCTCTCAGTTCCTTGCCACGGAAATTCGTTACAGGACATTTCGGTATAAAGTTTTATCGGGCGCATGAAAATTCGCGCGCGCGCAAAGGTCGATTTCACGGCGTTACGTAAAAATTTCAAGTAAGTTTTATGGGGTTCGTTATTTTTCGGATAATGTTTGCGGCGAGAGTTTCTTCGGTTTACGTTGTATTTACGTAAGCGGAATATGATATACACGTTTTTAGAACGTTCGAATAAAAAGAAGCGTTTGAATTATGCAGGAAGCTTGTACGCAACGTTTTTCTCCACTTTATTTAATATTGTTTTTACGACGCAAATAGAATTAATACTTTCACTTCCTGTCGAATTATATAGCTAAATTATACTATTTATTCAACTCGAGGAAATAATTAATATTCAATACATCGCTTTTCATAGCTAAAACTTTTACGTGTAGAATACCTTCGTAGAGTATATAAATATAGACATTAAATGCAACATATTATCCAAGCTATATACTTTATCCACAAACAAATTAAAATTATTCCGCAGCCAGAAAAATACGCCAGCAGGAGCGAACTTTAAAGGAACGCTCGCAAAATCTCCACCTGCGCATATACGAGGTTATACACCCGCCTAATGTTTACACGCAGCTCATTTGCATGACGTACTTTTTGTCCACGCGCTGAACAGCATGTTTAACCCGCGCGCTTGTCCCGGGGACCTAATAATAGAGCAATCAACGAAAATTCCCGTTTAAAATCTTTAACGACCCATACCTCGTATACCAATCTCACCCATATATCCACAAAAAATCCCTATACCTCCCCACTAGTATCACCCGCCGTAATAATTCGACCGCGACTCTATTTGCTCAAAGGCGCAGGCTCGCGTAATGTCCCTCCATTATACCCATCTCCCCTTGCGCTCTGCCTCATTACCATCTCCCTCTCCCCCGAAAAAAGAGAAGAAACCCGTGTTCTCGTCGCCGGGCGAAAAGTGGAGCGGAGCGCGTTCGACCGAAAAAAAAAACCCGTCGCAGGTCTCCTTGAAAACGTCGCCGACGATATGCGCGCGCGAGCGCTGCACTATGCATGTTATACGCGAGCTGCAGAGATGTTTTTCTTTTCAGAGCGGCCGGGCACTAAAAGTTAAGCTTGCCTTTCTTTCCGTGCGCGCGCGAGCGAGAGAGAGAGAGAGCTATTCAGCCGGCCGCGCGCCGCCCTGAAAAATTCAGGCGGACGTGTAACGATCCTAGAAAGCGGAATGGCGCAGTGGTGCCACTGCCGCTGCGCTGACGAGAGCTGGCAAGAGGTCACTGTGCGAATAGTTGAAGCGGTAGTGGAACAGTTTTGTGTGTGCGTGAAAAGGGGGATGGGATTGGACGTGGACGAGCGTGGAATTATGGGTGAATCGAAATTTTGGCCGAGAGTATCGATTGAATATTTTGAGTTTCCGATTAATTCGACGGTTTTTCGGTTTAACGAAACTAATACGTACAAAGTATTTCAAAACTAAAACTAATTTAGATAAAACGAAAATAGTGATTTTCGTGTCTAACATCTTAAGATAATTTATAATTTATGAATAACCATTAATCATCACGTTAAGATACTTTATAATGTTGCCATGTAGAAATAAATCTGACCGGTATCAGACTAGTTTTCTCTGAATCTTGTCAGAATCGTGTAGGGAAACCTCCTTGGATCCTCGGGCGGGTAGTGTCCCTTTTTTGTCTAGGATTCGGATGAGGAAATCTGATAAAAATCATGACGACTTTACGAGTAAAATTCGATAATGAACATTAGTTAATGAACAATTATATAGATTTGAATAATTATTTTATTATAAACAATTTTTATGGTTTAATTTAATTTAGTTCTTGCCAAACAAAAATCGGTATTAGTGCAAATTAAATGTATATTGATATAGATAACAATTATTAATTAATAACACATAGTAAATAAAAGTAAAATAGAGCTACAGATTATATCTTTGGTCATTTTATAAGAAATAGTGTATGTTTATAGTATGTAATATTGTTTAACCTACATTTTTTTTCAGTTGATTTTGGCCTCAGAAGCCACAA
This sequence comes from Torymus aiolomorphi, assembly GCA_036365515.1. NCBI lineage: Eukaryota > Metazoa > Arthropoda > Insecta > Hymenoptera > Torymidae > Torymus > Torymus aiolomorphi. The sequence goes on along the minus strand of CM070874.1, from coordinate 70,372,765 downwards.
GACGTAAGACCTCCTTAATATTTACAAAAATTACACATTTTTTCGTATTTTTGAAATCCTTTAGTTGACCACTACACTTAAATAAATATAACTACTCTGTTCACGGTTCTGTTAAGCCACGATTTTTAAAGGGGTCCATGGCACGATAACTCCGTCGGCTTATCTCAAGATTATAGTTAAAACTTTCCGATCTAACATTATTATTCGGACCAGATTGTCTACTTTATGTATTTTTACTATAGCATATAACTCTGGCTAAGTTTGTGTTGTCTATATTAGAGTGAAAAACGCGAGAGACATAGTCATCTGAATCAAAAACTCCTTTGTTTTTCTAATCAGAAATCAAAGTTTTTATATTCTTTTGGAGTTTGCTGAGTGGAGATTTTTTAATTTCGTTACCTTTGTCTGCTTTAGAAAAGAAAATGTTAGGACACATTTAAATAAAATTTTTTGTTCTTTTGAGGTTGTTTAAGGGGGTACTACAGTTAAAAAATTCTTTTTTGGATTCACCTAAAAAATATAAATTTTGATTAGTAATAATTTTTGTTATATATATATTATACTAATATAGTTTATTTTTGATGAAATAGGCCCTACCAGAGGTCTGTAAACATCCATTGATCTAAAGATATTGAGATTTTGAAATTTGTATTCTGCGTAACCTACAGGCTGAACCATTTGATATTTTTTAATTGGATACGGGCCAAAATTTTTGATTTTTATATCTCCTTTGACTGAAGCTATTTGCATCCCTTAATTTTTCCAATTAATATTTTTAAAGTAAAAAATTTGATTTAAAATCCACCATTTTTTAAAAATTCCTTCCAAATGGTAAATTTTAAATCAAATTTTTGACTTTAAAAATATTAATTGCAAAAATTAATTTTTTAACATAATAATATTTTTTATATTTTTTTTAGGTAATTTTGGTGTAAGACCAAAATTAAGATATTAAATTATTATTATTTTTAAGACCGCCTTAATCACGTTGCTTTCCGATTGCGAAATTAGTCTCGGACGAATAAATTTCTCAGCATCTTGTCAAACACGTACAGAAATTCTGTTTGCTAAATCTAGACCTTTATTATTATATCCTCCCACATCTTTATTCAGTTTCGGCTTTCTGCGCTACCGATGCTCAGTCAGAAATAACGAAAATCGCATAAATTATATAAAAACAAGAACTATTTTGGGTTTTAGAGATCCCCAGAATCGTAAATACGTTTGCCTATAACGGATTGTTGAAGACAGCTAAATTTAAGTTAATACGTTGGGACAAATGCCTGCATCTAAACTTATCAGCACCTTGGTCGATAAAGTATAATTAAAATTCTCGCAAATTTCAAATAGGGATTCCAATTATACGACAAGGTTTGTTATTTATACCAGACTTTGAATTATTTTTCATTAAACTCCACGAAAACTCCAAGAATTCACAGATCAAAAAACCAATCTCAGAAAAATTACTTTCGTTCAAAATATCTCCACCTATTTTTTTTTATCAAACTGCAACTAATCTGGACCCACACCCATAGAATATTCAAAACCATATACATATATATACATATACTACTACGCCCCATCTGCCGCACATCGCTGATAAAACGAATTACCCGACAAATGGATATCTCCGCGGCGCGGTATCGAATTTTCTCCCACGCGTAGCACCAGCAGGGCCGCGCGCGCGCACATACACATTAAATTGCCTTAATTAGATGCTAATGCCTACGACACAACGCGCGTCGAAGTATCTCTCCGCCGCGGCACACACCCACGCACACACTGCCGCGGTTCCAGTGCATAATGGAAGTTTGGTTGGAAATGCTTTGGCATCGCTGCGGTGCCGTGATTGAATTCAAGGACCTTCCTCCCTTGTTATGCACGCACGTATACACACGCGCGCGTTTAGAGCTGTATACACGTTACATATACGCGTAAATATTCTTATCGATGCGCGCGCACACACACACACACACACCCGCGGGTGGAAAATCTCTTTTAAGCGTATGTATTCATGCTACCACACGGGCAAATATATTTGCGCTCCCGCGTAGCACAGATATATACAGCGCGGAATATTTTATTACGCACTAACGTACATACATACACACTCTCGCGTGCATACGCTTAGATGTAAACTAACACGTGCATATATATGTACCGTAGCCCGGGGAGAGAGAGAGTACGCGAGAGAGGTAAACCACAGGGCGCTTTCGTGTTTGCGGTGTGACACCAAAGTCCCTCTGTGTGTCTCTCTCTCTCCGCCGCCTCGCGCTTCGTCCTCCACCTCCTCCCGGTATATACGAAAGCTCGTGCTACATCTACAAGTCCGCAGGATACCCTTTCTCTTCCTCGCTCTCCTATGTACTCCTTTGTCGTCTTTCTCTCGCGAGGCGAGAAGCCAACGGTCTTAGAATACCTTCGAATGCCCTCGGCGGCGCGTCTTTGGACAGTGTTTCTTGCGCCCGAGGGCGCTACGGAACTTGCGGGGTTTTCGGGGGCAGGCGAGGACGTGGTAGCGATATTCTTTGGTGGCGGGTGCTGAGAGTGTGGGGATTCTTTCGAGGGATGTGTATATGTAATTGGGGAGATGGGAGGTTGGAAAGTTGGTTTGTTTGAGGAGGGCTTTTTTTTGGATGGGTGAGATGTTTTTGGAGGGTTTGTTTTTTGGGCGAGTGTTTTGGTAAGGGGAGGATTTAAATATAGAGGGCGGTTGGAGAAATTTGTCGGGAAAAAGTTTTGCTTACGATGTAAGCTAATTGTGTATGTCGGAAACTACCTAAATATTATTTTATAAAATGTTTTCTTAACTCAAACTTATATACCAATGTGAAATGTGGTACACGTTAGTATTTTCGTATCTTAAAAAAATGATGGATTTGTTATGATATCATTTTATTCGTGATTTGATTGGTGGGAGTAATGGGTTCGTAGGTTACAAAACAAAAGTGCCGCGAAGTTTTGCTAAAATTACAGCGCATGAAACGCGTTTGGAGATGACTAGTATCATTAAAATGATCAATATAGTAATATATATTGAATCGTATAAAAACGAGGAAAATTCTTATAAGTGATACAACGGCAGAATTTCTTTGATCCAATTCTAAGAAAACTTTCTCACTCATTATACCCTATTTTAACACACATTAGATCCAACCAACCTCCCCTAAACATGAAAAATCCGTTTCCAATGTCCACCCCTCGTCTCACACCGATAATTAGAGCAAAAAAAAGTCACTCCACCTTTACCGTTAAACCCAAGAATCCAACACCCGATCGAACCCCCTCTATAACATTTCCCCTTCGCGGCAAGGAATACCCGCGAACAAAAGGAAAAATATCTCGATAGCACACTGTGGTGCGCGGGGATTTTCAAAAACACGCGCGATTCCCGCGGAGGGTCCGCGCGTATAACAACGTATTTATGACGCAGTAATGCGCACGTGCGCGCACTTTAGGTCTCGTTTCCTGAGGAGCCGCCGGCCAAGGGCAGCTTGAATGTCTCTGTGTGTAATGGTGTAATGGCGCGGATATATGTACGTAGGTATCGTGAAAAGGAACGAGGGGAGAGGCTAGTGTGGAATAAGGCATTTGCATGATAATGTTGGCGAGTCTCCGCGCATGCGGGCCGAGTGTAATAATGTGGCTGAACGTCAAAATTTGATACTGATTTTACGCGTCGTTTCTCGTTATATTCCGGAACGCCCGGGAATATAAACGCGTGCCAAACATCTCATTTACGAATGTAATAAAATAGCAGCCTCATTTTTCATTGCATTACGACGAATCATTGCAAATTGCGTTCAGTCCGATCGAGCAATTTAAAATTCCTCGAAATAAGTTAAATTAATACACATTTAAATTAACTATTCATTACCCCGTCGATGCACCTCAAGCCCCGATAACATTTTCCATCGTGTAACGCGAAAGTAGAAAAGAAAAACAGAACCGAATGATCACCACACCATCATAACCTGGCGCTGCAAAAATAGTTTACATATCTCCATTCGAACTTCATTCATAAAATCCCGGGCTCCGAGCTCCATACATCATTACTATTCAGAACATAGGTACCTTCCATCGCGCGCAAAAAGACTCGGAGCAAGAACTGGCGGAAGATTCGACTTACACATATATATATATATATATATATATATATATATATATATATATATATATATATATATATATATATATATATATGCATACACATACGTAGAACTCGCGTCACGATTTCCATACAGTCAATTACGTCGCGCATACGGATTCATGCGTCTCCCATAGGTACTACAACTCGCGTAAAGAGAGGAAGAGAGAGAGAGAGAGAGAGAGATGCATTTCAATATGTAATCGCGAACTTACACACATATACATACAGACTCTCCGAACTTGCGCGAGGAACGATGCATCATCGTACACGCGCGCTCGCAAACACAATTATACGTCTCCCCGTCGGATAATACGCGTACATCTAAGTTATCTTAACTACACGTGGATAAGAAAGAGAGAGAGAGAGAGAGAGAGAGAGAGAGAGAGAGAAACTCCAGTACGGCGAATGAGAGAACACGAGCAAGACAAGGCGGGGCCCGTGTCCGCCGGCGCGGTGCGGTCAGGAAGGCCGACGTGTATATAGTATAATACGCGTTTCTATATACATCTACGTCGCGCACTACACGCTCTGCACCCTGTGGAGATAGGGCTGCGCTGTCACCTGAAACACGCGTCCGACATAATGTCCGCTAATGACGGCCCAATTACGGCCGGCGGATTTTCGGCCGGATTTCGCGCCCTCCAAGATTTTTGTGTATAAATAAATATATACGTACAAGTATTTGCGCTCGCGCGCGCGTGTGTGAGAGAGACTGCAGGGTGCACTCGGCTGATTTACGGTTTTCATTGTGCGCGCGAGGGGCAGCGCATGAGAGCGCGCGTGTATAAGAGATGGATAGTGGCGAACGCTTGATTTACGCTGTTGTTGGAATCTCGTTACGCGCGCGCGCGCGCGCGTGCGTTTTTTCTGTAGCACACCGGTGGGGCGGGTAGTTTCGGTGAAGTTGTTGCGCGGTTGGTTCTTTAATGAGGTGTTATAAATTCTGGAGCACTGCGCGGGTCTTTTTAATTTTGGCGGGGCCGAAATTTAAGGTTCAGCGGGGCTGGAAAGTGGAACCTGGGCGTTAGTTGGTACACGGAGAGAAATTTTAGAGTAAAAATTACCAAGGTGCCTTGGTAGTGCATGGATAGACTGTCAAAAGCCGTGATATTCCCAGGTTTCTAATACAATTTATAAGTTTCCCAGGAAAAACTACCATAACCACTTAAAAAAAATACCAAATTATCGGAATAAAAATTACCAGACACACTGGTAAAAATTGAGATCTAGTCATTTTTACAGGGTAACCTAAGAATTTTTACTAAAAAAACTGATAAATTTTGCCAAATAACCTGGTATTTGTGTATTCGCGCATGCGCACTGCGCATTATTGTGTTTCAGAAGATTGATACTAGAGGCGTGCGCGACGTTAAAATGAAAACAATACACATATTTTCAGTAAGTAATAACGGCGATTCAAATGACTGTTGGTAACAGCTTCCGTGGCGCAGTCGGTAGAACGTCGGACTCTCAACCCAAAGATCGTCGGATCGAATCCCGCTTCCGTAAAAATTTTTTTTCAGTTTAATGTTTTTTCATACTTGTTTCTGTTTCTATTTCTATATTAAAATACTATATATCCATTAATATGGATAAAAAAAGTTAATTTTTTAAATTTAAATTAACTAAAAAAAAATTTTACCAAGGCACTTTGGTAAAAAGTTTGAAATTGTCAGTCTGTCCATCCATTACCATAGAAACTGGTAATTTTGCCTCGAATATTTGTAATTTTCACTACAAAATTTCTCTCCGTGTATAGGAATAGGAATGTTTGGAGGACTTTTTGTAGTGTGTAAGAGTGTGTGTGTGTCCAGCTTACCTGATTTTTTGGATTTGGAGTGTAATGGGTGTTGAGAGGATAGAGTGATGGATGTACCTACCTGGAACATTGAAATAAATGTTTCGTTGTTATTTATTTACGATAATAATGTAAAATTTGTATTTTTACAAGCGATATTCAAACGCGCGTACTTTTCTGTTTTTGAGGTTATGCATGCTATCTTCATTACGTTTTACTTTTAATTTATTTAAGTATTTTTTCAAAGTCAGAACTTAATCATTTTTATACTACCCTAAATGTAAAAATTCCATTAAAGAATTCAAACATTAAATTTCAAACAGTAAATTTCTCGCGCCTTCTTTTTATCTACTAATCAAAATCAAGCCTTTAGATGCTTCAACATGGCCGCTCATCACTTTTTAAAGAAGGGATTGTATGGAGATGAAAGATAAAATTATTGTTTTTAAATGATATCAATATGGCAATAATCTAATTACTATGTTTTCTAATTGAATTTGTTTTAAAGATTGTCAATATCTTCTAACATGTTAAAAAAACTATAATATGAAATTCCTAATAAATTACATGACATCATAATTCATTAATTCACGTAACATATTTTATGATACATCTTATAGAAACTTTCGTGAACCACATCATGACTCACATAACCCAACCACAAATGCCTTCCAACCAAATAAAAAACTAAATGCTTCACTGCCACCGAAACAGTATATTTCTCGGTACACATATCAACTCATCCGCCCGTCAAAACACTCCCCGCAGCCTATCAACATTTCCCAAAACCGTCAACCTACAAACCCACTGGCTATCTCCTCTCCGCATCGCATAACGTTTCGCAGAGTGCAAGACAAGAAACGGGCCCCGCGCGCTCGCTGTGGGGCGTCCGCACGGCGGGACGTATATATCTACGGTAATGGACTCGACTTTTCGGGTTATTAAAAAGGCCGAGCCGCTGTCAATCGCGGTTTTCCTTTTTTTTCGGAACGGGTGGATAATTAGCGCGGCGCGTGTGTGATTTAGATTGTTCCTGGTATAGACGAGGGCAGGAGGATTTATTTATTGGGACTGGTTTACGACGGTTTAGAGTGGATTTTGATTTGTTGGACGTTTGGCAAGGGCGGAGGGTGGGACTGAGTCAGAGTGATTAAGTCAGGAAGCTATGGTTGTAATGTCTATGATTAGGATGTAGACGTAAATGTCGGCTGATGAATGGGTTACGTTGTTTTCTTATTTTAATATGTAGCGTATATTTGGCTTCTAGTCGTTAAAATTGGCAGGTCGAGATTATGAGGGACGTTTCATTGGGTTTCAATCTTTCGTAGCTTTTAATGACTGCATAAAGTTTTTATAAGATTTCAAATGTTAATTGCTTAGGTCGTTAAATGGCCTTGTAGAAATAATTTGATTCGAATGAAAACTTAAAAATGACGGACGAACGTTTTTCACGGTTTCACGGGCGTTACAATGTAGTTGTCGGCGAAATATTTTATAAAAAAAGGAAAACAAAAGGGAATCGAAAAGCGAGCGGTGCTGAAATTGTTCGTTCGTACATTGTCAGCGGCACGCGTGAAGTGCGAAACTGTATAGAATTTGCAGCAACAATGAAAATTAATGAAAAATTCAATTTTCCATGAGACTTCGCGCCAAATTACATCGAAAATAAAAAACCGAAGCAAAGCAAAAAATCAGTAAATAATTAGTATTCAACTTTCATCTCATTATTCTCCATGAATATCCTATGCAAAAAGAGGAGGAACCGGAGAAAGTTTATCCCTATATACACTAGCCTCGAAAATTGCAAAATAATTACACCATTACGGGGAAAATTCCCACCTACACCGCGTGATTAAAACTTCGTCCTCGACAAAGCAAGACTTCCCTCGCACCCAAAGTCAATTAAATCCTCTCTCTTCCTCTCTCTCTCTCTCTCTCTCTCTCTAACACGTGCCGCTGCACATCCCGTCCCCTCAAAAATCGAGACTACCAAAAGTCGAGCCTTTGCCCCTGGCTCTATACGGCGCGAAGTCCATCGCGGTGCATTCGGAAATTTTCAATTTGACGGCAATTACACGCGGCGCCCTGCGTCTGACACAATTCGTTCGTTAACCGCGTGAAATAATAATTGTTATGCGTTATACGCCCGCTGGCATAGGGCACGCGGTGCGCGAGAGAGAGACATTGACGTTTTATTATACAGGGAAGGCTTCCAGCCGCAATATGACAATTCGCGGCGACGCGGAACGCTTTTTTTTTCGCGTGCGTTGACCCCGCGGCGACGCTCCCTTTTTTTCCTCAATTTAACGCTTTTTTTATTGCTGTTTATTGAGGTAATTAAAATGAAATCATTTTTCGCCGGGGAGAGAGTGCGTTCGTTTGAAGATTTATTCGTTGTTCGGTATAAATTGAATTGGTTGTATTAAAAGGGGAAAAGCTAATTATTTTTATAAAAATGCATGGGTTATTTTGCTGGCAAAATCGAATTTTACGTCTACTTTGTTTAATCAAATTATTAAAAAATATCTGTAAAAGAGCATTCAAGTTATATTAAATTAAAAAATGTATAACAAAAGTTAAAACCCTTAAATAAATTACTTAGCAAAACATCACAAACGAAACTTTTCGCATGACGAGATATTTCAATTTCATCAAAATAATCAAGCATCCATACATACCAATTTTCCAGACCTTTCCTATACTCTCCCTGGAACACCTCGAAACTCAAAATCCCTCATAACCGACCAAACAAAAAACTCCTCTACACGCATGCATACTCCCCTAACGCGATTCTCGCTAATCTGCGTCGATGCTGCACCACACACACATGTCCTCATGCAAAATGCAGCAGCAGCAGCAGCAGCAGCAGCTTTTCCCTCGCGCTGTGCTCGTAATTACATTTGCGCTCGCGTACCGTGAGATATATGGGACACTTTCGCGCGGCGTGTATCGGCCCCGGAATCTTGTGCCTGCTGCAATTCTGATTTCCGCGACACGTGTACGCGCACGCGTGTGTTATATATATATATATATATATATATATATATATATATATATATGTGTGTGTGTGTGTGTGTGTGTGTGTGTGTGTGTGTGTGTGTGTCTGTGTGTGTGCGTGTGTGTGTGTGTGTGTGCCGTAAGGTGAGGCGGAGAGGGATGAGTCACACGGGGAGTCAGCGGGTGCGAGCTGCTTTTTCGGGGATTGTTTGGCGGAATAATTAGGAGGTTCGCGAGGCGACAATTAAGTGAATTTATGGGTGGGTTAAGAAGGTGGGTTTTTGAGAGGGGGGAGGGAAGCGGTGATGCATGGGTGTGTGGATTTTCGGAGTTTCGGTTGGTAATGTTGGGTGTAAGCGAGCGTTGTGACGCTTGTTATGGGTCGCGGGGGAAAGATGCATACGCTGATGTGCGATGTGTCTATTTCGTTTCGCACTTTCTTCCACCCTCTAATTAATTATTTGAATTGCAAATTCTTAGAAGTGACTTTGTTAGCGAATGCTTTTTGCTTGAATTGAAAATTTTTCGTTATTGTTATAACCGTTTCTTATTTCTCTTTTTTTTTCTTCTTTTATTTAAATGAATGGTAAGAGATATCCTGTAATATTTTAAAATAGTTTCAAAAATTCGAAAGAATTAAATAAATCTTAAAATTTGTCAGGGATCTTTGACGCGTCTAAAACCTAAAAAAAAGAAAATTTACCCTTCAAAATATCAACATTTTATTACAAAAAATACATCATAATTACAGCAAACAATCCGCGACCATATAGGTACACGAACCCATTGAAATTCCACCGCACCGCGACGAAAAACCTGCCAACCCCACGCGTTATTCTTCCCCGTCGACGTAACAAGCCGTGAGCCTTTCCGCATCGCGTTTTTCTCTCCCTCCCTGCGCCCATTTGAATGGCTGACGAGTCGAAACTCTCCCTCCCTCCCCATCGCACATACACACGGCTTGCATTCCCGAGCACCGAATTTATTTTAGCGCTCTTTCACGCACATGCGGCAAACTTCTGCCAAGCGCGAGCGCAGTTTAGCTGCAGCGGCGCAGAAACGCAAACTCCCGGGTTCTTATATGCAAGGGGCGGGGGGGCTGGCAGTAATCCCAAAACGCGCGTCTAGACGTAACGGCTATCGGAGACGCGAAATATGTTGCGACGCGGGATGAGAGGAGGGTTGGGGGAGAGGCAATTAAAGTGGGACTGGGATAAGAAGGGTTTTGAGGAGGTTTTCAGGGAATGGGATTGTGGAGATATTAGCTTGGTTGTAGTAGAGAAAATTGTATACTTTTACGGCAACGATGATCATTTTGAAACTATGGGTTTTCTAAATTTGTTTTCGAGTGGGAAAACGATAAAATTATGTTAACGAGGCGAACGAATTTGAGAACGTTATTTTGGATCCGTTCAGATCTGTTACTTTCTTGATTGACTAACAAGCGACTTTGCTATACAACGACGTGACGTCCACATTGTACAATCTAACGAATAACCGACCAAAATTTCCATGAAAAAGGAAAATCCACATCTACATAATACGTTGATACAAATTTAAATAATCCATAAAACCCGTCACTCCGTAGAATCGAGAACCATATATATTCATATCAATCACCCGCAAGGAAATTCCCTCGTTGATCGCGCGCTATCTCCCTCAAAAATCGCAGGTGCTCCACGCGCTGTCATCTCCCAATCACCGGAACGCAGCCTTGATCCCCGGCGATCGACTTATCGTTCGTGCCCACTACGACTACTACTACTATTCGCGGGTGACAACGCAACGGTGTCAGGCGCGCGGCGGGAGCGCACACGTCAGGGCCAGGTGCGCGCTGCGGTTTCGGCACTGCGCTGCGCGTACACTCGCTCGCCTCTATATCTATGCGAGAGTGAGAGAGAGAGTTGCGTACTGTGTGACTCTGGACTGCTGGAGTTTGGTGTGTGTTTGCGGAGTTTGTTATCGGATTTTTAATGGGGGTGAAGGAGGGACAGCTGCGGGGTTGTGGAGAGGGTTTTTGGTGATAACAGGGTTGGATTTTGGGAAGTAGATTTAGTTCTGTAAATACGGTGGTCTAGGCGATAGTTGTAGATAGGAAGTATATGTTATATGAGTAATTCTATGAAAATTATCAAACTGGATACGAAGATAAAAAAAAATTTTGGGGGGCACACATAAGTGTTCAAAGAACAAAAGATTTTGTCAGGAAGGGTCGCTCGTACACACATTTCAGAAAAAGGAAATAAAACTGGAGAATGCGAACTTTCATTTGCTTTTTACCGGATGAAAAAGTGTTGTTTCGTTCAAAAGTTACATGAGTACAAAGATGAATCTAAAATGCACAAAATACTGTGGAAATGCAAAGGAGTGTGATTTTTGTGTCATTTTTCGATGTATAATATTTTCAAAAACTAGCGTATTTTACACTCATCTTTGAACTCGTGTACCTTTTGAAGAAATAAACATTTTTTCATCCGGTAAGAAAGCAAATGAAAGCTCACATTTTCTAGAATTATTTTCTTTTTTTGAAATGTATGTGCGACTCTTCCTGGCAAAACGATTTATATTTGAAATGGGGTCATCTTTAAAAATAAATTTACTGATGACAAAAAGGCTTGTCACCAGATTCACCGGTGTTCACGATTTTCTTTATATTCAGAATGGTCCAGAGTAGCAAAAAAATCTGGTCTAGTAGATGTGTCCCACAAAAAAATTTTTATTTATTTTCTGTACCCAGTTGTTTGATGATTTCTGAAAAATTGCTCATATGCATTATAATTGAAAGTAAGTAAAATATGAAAAATAATTCACGAAAAAAAGAATTTGAAATGAATTTATGATTTTCAATATCGAAATTTAAGATTAATAAATTATTAAAATTGCTCTAAATGTATGCGAATTTTTGAATATCACTTTTGTTGATTTATCAGTAAATTCCGAATTTTCCGCATTTTATAATTCAGAATTTCACAGAAAAGAAATTAATTATAAAAAAAGGAGGAAAAGTACATCAAATTTTTCTATTTATTCATCATTACCGCAATAAAATTATAAAAATAAAAAATAATCTTTACATAAAACTCAACTAACATTCCTGACAACCATCCACAACATATTCATATGCTACTCATATTCTTCCAATAATTTTAAAATTCAAAATCATCGTAGCCCAGCTATTTCTCATCTAAATACCTCTGCACCCCTCTTCGCCTCTAACCCTCTCAAATGATTCGCACACACCGCGCGCGCCAGCATCGCCAATCATCAAAGCCCTCCGGTACGAATTTCCGCGTCATCCCCCGTCCCTACCCTATACCCCCGTCGCCATCGTCATCATCAACATCCACCCTCCGTCATCAACCACCTAACCCTATCATCGAATTTTTGTCCATCACAGGCGTCCAGCCACTGTGCACACATACATGCACCCACTCTCTCACCTCGACCCTCCGTCCGATCGATTCATACTGCCTGGCCAATTCGCGTGGCGCTCTGGCGCTAAAGGCAACGAAAGTGGCGAATTTCCTCCCTTACGTAAGCCTCGCTCTCGCGCGCGCGTCAATCAAAGCCCATTTTAAGGAGTCACGCGAGCCACGCTCGTGCCGGACCGTTAATTAAGCGCGCACGAGAGAGAACGCGCGCGGGGAACCGGATGTTTCTGTCGTCGGCCGTGTTACGTATATACAGTCTCGCGTATATAGGACTATACCCCCCAGTGTGATGGTTCTTTTTTTCTCGTGAGGGAAACGGGGTTGTCGACTTTTTGTTTAAGTCATATAGGAAAGAGAGAAAAAGGGTTTTCCCAAGGTTTTGACGACGAGTGTATGTACATGTGTATGTGTGCGTGCGAGCGTGTGTGTGTGCTGTGTGTGAGGCTGTCCTTGGAAGTGAAAATGAGTGATTTGGAAATTACATGTTGGTGGATTAAGTTGTTGGGGAGGTTGGGATGTCTGATGTATTTGGAGATTAAAGTGGTTTCACTCTGATTTATAATTTTATGTTTTGTGACGAACTGTCGTCGAAAATCTCTTGGCTGCGCTAGTTTCGAAGTTATAATCTCGGCTGTTTATCTGTACAAGAAAGTTAACATTTTAATTTCAAGTTACTTTACTTATTTCTTCTATGTTTCAGATCGATGAGACCGTATAAATAATAAGTTTGCTGGTGACGTACTTGCTTATACCTACAATTTATACAGTTACTCTTACGTAGGTGCTTTCAGGATTATTTTTAATTCTATTTATACTGAACTGGAGATCAATAATTTGCAAATTTTTTCACGACCCAATTAATTTAACTGTAATACACATGAATCAGCCTACTGCATCCTCATACGACATTCCATAAATAAAATACAGTAAAAATAAAATTCAATTACATTAAATACATCATCGTTAAAAAAAATACGCCGATAATTCTCATAATTAATAAATAACAGCCCACGCTAGCACGCGCGCTCGCTCGCCTTGCTACACATTTACGTCAAAACACAGCCTCCTTAATTTATATACCCCGACTGCCGAAAAAGGGCGCAATCACAACGGTTGCAGCTCTCTCCGCGCGCACATACATCACGCGTGTCTAATATTTATTACGCTCGCTCGCTTACTCGCGCGACTCTCCGCGTGACTCAGCCGTCGCCCGTTTCCAGAAAAGAACAGGCGCGCGCGGGTGCCGGAAAACGAGGGTGAGAAAATTTTCGGGACCTTTTTTTTTATTGGACGAGGAAATCTCGCGACGGGGATCATCCGTACATGTGTGTATTGATGAATGCCGGAGGTGGGAGTAAATAAATTAAGGGGGAGAGGAATCGGAGGTGCGGAACGATCAATGTGCTGCGATGATGCGATTAGGTAGTTGATCAGATTGGTGGATGGGGAGGAGTTTTTTTTACGGAGATGTGGCGATGAGTGTGCGAAAAGTTGAGTTCGGTGTATAGTTTTCTGTGCTTTACGAGAGTTGATGTGTAGGGTGTTATTGCCATTTAATAAAGAAAGCGTACTGCTAGCTTACTGGATAGAATTGTAATCATCTGAATGTTTTATAGGATTAATATAACAGTTAAGTATTATTATTATTATTAGAATCGTTTTCATTGAAATTATAGCATAAGCATATATATTTTCTATGGAATTAGCAAAACCAAACACAGTGATTTGAGTAAATACTAGGATAAAAAATAAATAAATGTTTGTGTGGTGCGATTAAGATTTTTCTAATGCACAAGAAAGGAAGATTACTACGATTACATTTTTGTTCCATATGAATATTTCGACACTTAATTTTAAATAATCGACGAAAAAAATTATTATTCGATATATTCCAATAAGTACTTCATTTTATAAATAACTTTCGAATGACTACTTCATTACACTTTCGGAGCACCTCTCGAATCTCAGTATACCTCTCCTCTCAAATTACATTAAAGTAAATGCAAAAGCCCGGCTCTTTAATAACCTCTGCCTCGCTCCCTCTCTCTCCCGCAACTGAATACCATTTTTTAAATCACTCATCCTTAATACACCCAAAACAAACCCGACGACTCGTTACCGCACACAAACCTCCAATTACAATCCGCTCCTTCTCTCTCCCGTCCCTTCAAAAATCCCTTCAAACACACACACACGCGTGCATTATTATTACAACCCCGTATACGCGCACGCACGTGCGACCTTGAACGGTAGCTGCGCGTATCCACGGTAGCTGTATGCATGCGTGCAGCCGCCTCTCGCAGATTACACAGGCCGCTCGCGCGCGGAAGCCAAACGCCAAAAAAGAAGAGAGAGGGAGGGAGACTCTTCCAAAGGAGGCGGCGGCGGCGGCGTGCGCGCAGGTAACGAGGCTCCATTTATTCCGGCCAGATGGAAATGTAAATTCCGGGCGACCCAATTTATCTCCGCGGGTCCATGCGCTCGCGCGCGGCCATTTAATTGTGCGCGCGAGCAGCGCGGAGAGAGAGAGGTAGCGGCGGTATGGTAATTGCCCTTCCTTATTTATATCCATAGATTGGAATACCCCCCGTTTGCCTTTGCTGCTGCTGCGGGGAGCAGCTTTGTGTTGAGCGCGTGTGTATACGTATATATCCACACACATACGCCGCAGCGAGCGAGCGCGTTTTGTCTCTTTTTCGAATGGGCGCTTCTTATTCTTGCCGCGCGCGCGTGCGCCCGCGCGTCACAACAATGCAACTCGGTTACGCGTCTTTTTAAAATTCCTCCCCTTTTTATCTTTGCGCTCGCTTTCTTCCGAGAGAGCGAGGGAGAGAGAAATGCAAAGCTTCGGAGAGGGCAATTGTTCTTTTGAGAATCGTGCGCGTTTTGTCGGCAGTTTAAATAGGCCGTGTGTGTGTATGGGTGTGTGGAGGTGGAGGTTTTGTTCGGGATGCCGCGGTGATGCGAGGGAATGAGGTGAGGGTGAGGTTGAGTTGGCTGGCTTTGAATTTCAGGCTGAAAGAGTAAATATTGGAAAGAGAGGGTTTAACTTCTTGACAATGGAATAAATAACATTTATTGTTGGAGATGCTATTTGATTAAATGGATATCTTTGTATTTTTTTAACGAATGGTTTGCTGGTATAAGGGAAGAAATGATTTCCATTAAAATCTTACGATCGTTTTTTTGTGTTTACTCTTATAATAATTACATCAAAATTAAATTTTGAAGTACTTTTCTTATCATTTCACTTTATTTTACATTTTATCGGAGTTAAAAAGTTTTTTTTCAACAGTCATATCTCACAATGACACTTAATTACATTTTTGATACACTAGCAAGATTAACGCGCTTTATTTTTCTGTCCAGAATGCTTTAAAATCAAAATTTTAAAATATAGCCTTTTTTTATTTAAAAATATCTTCTTTTTATTTTGAAAACTTCTCATATTTTGACTATTGGAGTGAATTTTAAGATTACACTTTTAATAAAAGTACAAGATAAAATTTTGATGATAGATTTCATCCATCAATTTTTTAACAGAGGATCACGATAAGACACCAAATCAAATCAATGTGATACACAGATCATTTCATATGCAGCTAAGTTTTTTTGCCAATCAGCTAAGACCTTAAGCGAAAAGGACTTAAACGGACTTGACCAATTGCAAAGGTTTTATTTCGGCTTCACATTTCAGTCATCAGTTTTTAAAGAGAAAATCAAAGGAAGAAATACTTGAAAGGTGCAGTTCAAAAGCACCAGTTATAGATTTGCTAAAAAACAATTAAAAATATGATTCTCTCCCGGCACGTTTTTCACCTTCATATAACCTAAAATTATTTTTGTAACCAGCCTGCAGTTTGATTTTGATCCCCACGCGGCCGACTCGTTATTTTTACTCCAATAATTCCAGCGTCAAATTTAATAATCGCACGTGCGCGCACGTGATGCAGTCAGCCCTGAAAACCCCCATTTCAATCATATAAATCTGATTTTTCGAAAATAAAGAAACCCACACACTCATTCACCGATGCGTGAAACGGAAATTCGATTTCGATAGGCCGCACACGCGCCTCACGCATTTTCTCCATTTTACAATTCAGTAATTTTCTTTGATTAAATTTTCCAGAACCGTAACGCCAGCGCTATTGATCTATCATCCTCATCAGCATCATCGTCATCGCGCGTGGCTGATGAATTTTCGCCGGAACGGCTCCTTTATTGGCCTCGGAAACGCTCATCGACCCGATCCAATAAAGAGCGGAACGCTGCATGCGCGAGATGACGCGGAAAGGAGATAATAAATAACGTTGCGCGAATGATCGATATTATATGTATCGAGGCGCGTCTGTCGTTCCAACACCTGTGCGCACGCGGCCGTTTAATTAAAATTGCGTATATTGAGGGCGGTATAGTGGACGACCTCGGTGGGGATTGGATTTATTTAACAATCGAAAGCGGCAATTCGATCGTGACTCATTATGCTGTATAAATTAAGCAGTATTTTAGTGGACAGTGGTGGTGTGGTATAACACGCATGTGTGGTGGTTTTCTTGTATTCCAGCGTATAGTCGATTTTGTCGTTGAAATCAAGAATTAATTAATCTAACAATGGAATTAAAGTGTTTATAAGTAAAGTAAGAGTTTTTAATGTAAAAGAATTAAATGAACGTTGATATATCTGTGGCTTCCAGGAATAAGGACTTAATCCACTTGTACGTGTTTTTGAGAAATCGACGTTTTAAAATTTCTGTCATGACACTTCATATGTATAAGATCGAAATGTGCGAGATGAGTCATAACAATTTAGACATTTACAAAGGTATCGAATATTTTTCGAACCTCACTATCAGCTGCTAGAATACATTTTTATTCCTTGTATAAACAAACAAAACAATGCAGTTAAGTCGTTATTCTGGTAACTGTGCAGTTAAGTGGTTTAGAGAAATTGTTCAAATAAGATAAATAACATAGTCATTTAACATAGTTATTAAATAACATTTCTACACTTAAAACATAGAATACGAATTCTTTTTTAAATACTCATTCCCGCGCATGCGCCTCCCAACGGAATGGGCGTGAAGTGCTAACTCAATTTTGACAAAAAGTCAGTTAAGTCGCTATTCCTAGAAGCCACAGATATATAGTAATGATATTTGCAAAATTAGATGTGAGTGACAGAGTAATGTGAATATTATAAATAGCTTCCAATCTTCAACAGTAATTTACAGAATAAAAGAGTTCTTTCAACTCTACCAACAACTTCAAGCCTCTCTATGACTAAGATTATTACAATGCATATAGAATACTAATGACTAATTGCAATTAATCGACCACAACCATACCACTATAAAAATCCATCCACGCATACTCTGTTAAAAATAGAAATCTCATATCGATAAACATGCCATCAACAAAGCGGCCAGCCCCAGTCCAACAAATTCCATTCCGCGGAAGGCGTTGAAACAAGACCTCAGCGACTCGCATAGCAGGCCACAACTCACGCAAAGAAAAGCGCGCATTAAAAACGGTAGCCTCGATCGCCACGTCTCTCTCCTCCCTCTCTCCCACCCTTACCGCAAATTTATAATTCATCGCCGACGCCGCCGCCGCTTAATTAAACGCGTGCTTGCGATCTCTCGCGATCATCGACGGGTAAAACGAGGAGTCGCGCTGATTAATATACACGCCGGCGTTAATTGCACGCGCGGCCGTCATTGCGCACTCCGCCGGGGGTGTGTGCGCGCGCACGCGAGCCTGTCGAGAGATTATCGCCACGAGATTTGCACGTAAGGGAGAGAGAAGTTCTTTCTAAAGTGCGCGCGAAAGGGGGCGGGTGAAAATTTAAGACGGCTGTAAGCGGCATGACGACGATGATGATGACGTGGTGATGATTTAGGGAAATGGTGCGGTGGAGTGGGTGCGAGATTTCGTGAGGGAATTGATGGAATCGCTGTCGGGATTTTTTTCAGGGGAAGAAGTAGAATCAAATTAAGAAAATTTTAGTTTGAAAACTTCCATATATAATATAGATACACTGTGTTTAGATTTTGCGTTTCCAAATGTAAATCATACTGTATATCTATATATATGAAAGTTTTCTGACAGTGTATATAATTGACTTTTAATTCATTATCATATTCAACGCTAGTTTCAAAAACAAAAGTTTACAAAAAAAAGTTTACGAAAAAAAGAAAAACACTTTCAAGTTTGCAGTGAATGAAGGTCTCGCGAAACCTTTTGTTAAGTTTTTCAATCACACGCGCGAGAATTGCAAATTGCTGTGTTGTTTGCAAAAGTCTTGTATTTCTCCATTAATTTCCAAATAATTCGTAAGCTTTTACGAAAATTGACAGCGTGTGTGTGTGTGTGCATTGTCAATACGTTTCAGAACCGCGGACGGATGCAATCTGTCGATTGCTATTGGGCGCTAAAATATTTAAACCTATATGTAAAATGTCTTGCTGCGTGATTTTCAATGCGCGCCCAATACACGCATGTGTGTGTGTGTGTGTGTGCGCGCGCGCGCGCGCGCGTGTGTGTGTGTGTGTGTGTGTGTTTGTATAAACGAATGCAATTTCCGAAGTTCAATTCGTTTTGTGTAGAATGATTTTTTCGGATTGGTTGATGAAAAGTCGGAAAATCAAACGAATGGCTGATTAAATGCATGGTATTGTTTTTAACTCATTGTGTATGACATTGACAATTGTTTTGTGAAACATTGAAATTTGAATGAATATTGCAAAAGTGTTAATCAAGTTTTGAATGAATATTGCAAAAGTGTTAATCAAGTTTTGAATGAATATTGCAAAAGTGCCAACCAAAGTTTGGAAAACTGTCGAAATAAATTGAATCTTTAATTTAAATTAAAATCTATGATATAATCATTAAATTGCATATCCATTTCAACTTCATTATAGTATAATAACAATTTTCACAGAAACAAATAAAACTAATTCACTCAAGATCTCAGTTTCTCAGATCTTCCCGAATAATTGAAACCGGCAGCAAATGAACCCCCCCCCCTTCTCTCTCTCCTTGCCATCAGTCCCTCGAAAAAGAAAACATTAAAATAGCTTCAATCACGGCGAGACCCTACACCCGTTGCATCCCGGCAATACGTTATTATTTTAAACTGGGCTCGCGCGCGCGCTTGCGCCGACCGTTATCGTTAAATAGGTTCGTTATAAAAGCTTTTAAGAGGAGATTTTTCTTTGTCGCCGTTAAAGACGCCGAGGGACGACGAGGACGACGACGAGGACGAGAAAAAAAGGGACGCGAGCGCCCAAGAAACGAGGAAAAAAGTGTCCGTAGTAGAGAGGAGGCTGCAGCAGCATCGTGAAAACGAACGACGTACCGGTAATTGTCAGTGTTCCTCCGCTCGGCGAAAGGGGAAAGAGCAAAGCTCCCTGAAAGCTCTACAAATTGCGCTCGCGCTCTGAGAGAAAGAGAGTTTTCTGCGCGCAGGTGTCGGAGGAGAGAGGGCGAGCCCATAAATTCTCATTATTTTATAGTCAATGCCTCGTTTGCATCCACAACAAGCGAGATAAGAGAAGAGGAGGAAAAAAAAGCCGGAGGCAGGAATGAAGGAGAAGGCTGGAGCTGCTGCTCTGCCGCCGTCTTCAATTTCGTCGGATGCTGTGTACACTTTTTCTCGCGGCAGGGTTGAGTGATGCTGATATCGCGTTTGCCCCGCTCCGTCGGATTTCGAGGAGAAAGTGAGGACGGTGAAGTTGCTTTTTTCGAAGCTGAGGGGATCTTTCTTTTTTTCATCGTTTTTGGGAGGTTGTGATGAGATTTTGTTCATTTTTTTTTCTTTGAAGACGATGACAATTTGCGCGGATAAGGATTAAGGTTGAAGTAAAGTGTTTTTGACAGAAACCGACCGATCGAATTAAAATAGTTATACGTGTTTTATTTGATTTGGTTTGACTTTATTCGTCAGTACTAAGATATTTGTTTCCAATCTTTCCCGGGTCATCGACATTTTTTACTATAGAGGTAAAAAACTCATGGAATTCAGAGCGTATCAAATAGCTGTAACTGAATCGAAGAATGCTGATAAAAACGTTATAGTTATCATATAATGAGATCTACAATAAATCGATAACTTTTTGTATTGATATATTTTATAAAAACACTTATTCTATTGAAACCTCTTATACAATACCTTTCTTGCATATATAAAATAACTGCTCTATAACGCATTTTTTCCACCTAATCCCTGCTGGAAATCGTCCATTTTTCTTCCATTTGTGAAACGATTTTTCGAACATTTTCTAGCCATTTTATGGCGATTTCGGTCAACCCACCATGAAATGACTAGAAGATGTTTGAAAAATCGTTTCGCAAATGGGAGAAAAATGGACAATTTTCAGCAGGGATCATCATCAAATCACATTACGATCGATCCACGATCGGCCAAAACCCCATCAACCTTCTTAATTAGGCATATCTCTTTACCAACGATATATATATATATATATATATATATATATATCGCCTATACAACCCCTCCACTTCTCCCGAACATCTGAATGGCGTTCCAATAAGATCCTCACTCTCCCGCATCAGATCCAGCCTCACGATTTCCCCATATACAACACACATGTATACGCGCTGGAAGGCGAAAAAGCGCTCGGGGCCCGCCGCCGCCGCCGCCGAAGAAAATGACCGATCCTCGATCACTACCAAAGATAAACGCGCGCGAGTCCGTATATATACTAACGAGACAGCGCGAGCGCGAGCGAGTTCGCGCGCATAAACAGAACGTGGCACATAATTTACGGCCTCTCGCGGTGCGCGCGCACGGCGCGCAGGTTACGCTTATTAATTTACGATTTATAATTGCGCGGAACGCCCCCCGCGCGCGTCTGTCTCTTTCTCACTCGCCGGAATAAATCTGAGCGAGCGAGCGAGCCTTTCGCTTTCCGTTGAGGCGCGGCGAGTTTTTTCTGCGAGAGAGAGAGGATCGGTCTGCTTTTTTTTGGGAGGTTTTTTTTGGTGGACGGAGATAATATATGCGGAGATGCGGAATATTTGTGAGCTATTTTGGACCTCTATTAATTGGACGGGTGTAAGTGATTTTTTCTGGCTATATTGCATATTTAAATGAGTTGTAATATATTATAATAGCTGGTTAGTTTTTCTAATAAATTTGATTGATAGGAGTTTAAACGGTTCGAAGCTATCGAGGAGGACGGATGTAGAGAAAAAAATCGTAGCAAAATGTGATATCGAAAATTATCTAAGTTTTAACAGATTCTTCCGTACACAGAAACATTAAAAGTATTATAGTTTATTATTTGATAGTACATGGAATTATTAGACGCATTGCAAAAAAAAAAAAAAAATAAAAAAAATACGAATGTTAAACTGATAGCATGTTATACAAGTAACGAGACAAAAATACGATGCAGTTTATTAGAACACTATGCACTTAGCATATGATTGAATAATAGATCCCCTCAAATTCCGACTAAATAATGAGCGTCTACAATTTCAATCGTAGATCATGAACCGTATCAAATTTTGATTGGAAATCGTGCTGTATCAAATCGTGCTTATGATACATGCCCTCGTGCATAAATGATGATCTCGCAATCGATATTCGAAACGTTGCACTTTCGGTCTAATTGAAACGCATGTATATTATATGTCCGCGCTAGCGTGGCGAATCAAACTTAAACAAATATGGGTGTTCGGGAGTTTGAAATTTATTTTAAGAGTAACATAATATTTCAATGTACAAATCTATAATTGTTTTTCCGCTAATTAACATGAAACTTAATGCTTAAAAGTTCTGTAAACATATAAAAATCAATAATTCACCTACCTACAAAACTAAAAATTCTCCTTAATAATCTCCCCACACTCCTTTATCCTTCCCACACCTCTTTTTATCTCAATCCTAAATAGATTATCGATACACCGGTTCTCTCAGTCCGATAAATCGCAGGGCACTCCCACCCTCGTTCTCCTTAACTCTCTCCATCTTTCCTCTCCCTCCCACACTCTCCCGTTACACCGAAGATTCACCTCGCTCTCTCGAAAGAGAGCGGAGAAAGGTTATGAGAGACGTCGCCGCCGCAGCGGAGAGAAAATAAAAGAACTATCGCGCGCTCGGTTCGCGCACCCCGCGGTGCTGCCGCTAATGGGGAGGTACGTCGACGTTTAATTAGCCCACCGCGAGATCTATGGAGCGAGAGAGAGAGAGAGGGCAAGAGCACAGCGCTAAGGCCACGTAACGAGGGCATCGGCAGTCCAATTAACGTCTCTCAGAGAGCGCGACGCGCGCGGCGACTTCTTCGCCCGGCGTTTAAACCGCGTCGGTTTATATCTAGCCGAGATCTGCCTGAAATACCCCCCCTCCTCCTTTTTTACGTCTTCACTCGACGTGGATGACGCGATTTTGTCTCGCGCACGCGCACGGTTTTATCGCGCGGCCAGCATCGACGCGCGGCTGATGGATTCTACGCGCAGGTATATATAATGGGTCAGTATATAGTTGGAAATTAGATGGTAATCGGGGTTGAGGTAGCTCTGTCTCTCGTTCGCTTTCTCTTGGGGTTTTGAAGTAGATTTTCGAGATCGCCGGGTTGATGCCGAGAGGTTAATAAGGTATAGATGTGGGGTAATTATTTTTCCCCATTGGAAATTGCATTAGCGATTTTTCGATTTGGCCGATCGCGATCTGATGGGCTGAGAGAAGTTTTCAGGCTCATTAGGTCGGGGAGAGATCGTAGATTATTGATTTACTTTATCTGATTGATTGTCGATTTCAATGAGCGCAAAATTTCATTTTTGGTTTTCAAATAAAACGTTAATGATTATTATCTTCCAAATGTTAAAAGGAATTCATACTTCGTAGACTATATGTTCCTATTAGTTTTATTTTATTTAGTAATAATACAATAATCAAAACTTAGAATAATTTCCTTTTGTCCGTCTTTATATTCGGAAGCAAGAAAGCGAATTGCCAGCAAAACGAAAAAATAACGCCAGCCAAAACTCAACACATTGTCATAGCAACGCATTTCAACTTTTTTTTTGGAACTCTTTGCGGCTCGGACAACCGCGAGAAGAATACTTCTCCCCGCGTTGTGGCTCTTCTATTTAGCTCTATTTGTTGATTAGAGAGCTTCGGCGGCCCTGAAAAGATAATCTTTTCGTGCACGCGGCCTGTAAGAGATTTTTTTCGATAAAATGATTAATAAATGGGATCAAATCAAAACTAAAGTAAAAAAGGACAGAAAGAATTACAAAATATGAACACATGGTATGGAACAATGATATACATATGATTCTATATATAAAACTAATTTTAGAGAGCAATAACATGCAAATGCGTATATGAATTTTTTATATAAACACATATCGTCGAACCCATACTCGGACATCTTGTAATTTTATTTCCTTTACAAGGGAACACAGAGCCCCTAACTAAAAAAAATCATCGAAAAGCACCGATAGAGGACCTCATGCGCCTTTATTACCATACAGACCGCTGTAAACACAACTCTCCCACTCTCTCTCCGCCTCCCAAAAATCGAACACTCGAAACGTCATAACTCCCGCGCGTGCGTCGGACCGATAATAGAATTCAATATCGACTCTACCTCCCTTCCACCCTCGCGAAAAAACTACTAGCAGCGCGGGCCCGAATTTCGCCGGCAGAGATCGAAAGCAATTACGAGGCGGGCATAAATTCCCGTCCCTGGGGCGTAAAAACGAGTCGTCGCTGCTACCGCTGTGCTACTCGCGCTCGCGCGAAAAAACGATGAAGGAAGGAAGGAGGAGGACGAGAAGGAAAGAAAGGATTAATCAATTTTTCGAGCCGAATCGGAGCGAGGGAGGTCTACTCGCGCGCGTGGGAGTGTCGATTGCGGGGGAGAGAGAGAGAGAGGTAGGGTGGAGGAGGCCACCCAGGTGACTCTAATTTATTGCGGCCCGACTAAGCGCTCGCGAGAGTAGTATTATACAGGTGATCTCGCGCGAGGGAGTGAGAGAGAGAAAGAGGAGACTTGTTGCGAGAAGGGTGAGGGGGGCATTTTATTTTTCCGTGAGGGCCCGTGTTCGGCGCGGACCGACAACTTCGTTCGAGTTTGCATATACGACGTGTGGGATTGCGCGGAGGAAGTGCGAGTCTTTATTTCGTTGGTCGCTATTGTGTGTATGTGTGTAAGAGAGGGATTAGTGTACGAGTTGAGCGTATTGTCGAGAGAGCTTAAAAGGAAATCATTGCTTGGTGGTTTTAAAAATTCGCACCGACAAGGTAGCAATAAAGTATAGGTGTATGTGTATGTGTGTATTGAAAGTACTTACGAGAACTGTTTAAAAGATCAGTTTATTATGTGTATTAAGAGTTAGGTATTGTATTATACGTTAGACTGAATTTTGCAATATTTTTCTATTTAACTTACCAAAGATGAAAGGAGATAGGCTTATAATCATTGCAACTCACCTGTAACAAAAAAAATTAATTTATGAATAAATAAATTGTTTTTTTTGCGATTTCTGAAAAAGTAAGTATTAAGATAATATTACGTTTATAAATATAACGTTATATGCATATTGAAATAGAACTTTGCATCGTCATCAATAAATTAAAACTTTGAGAAATAGAAGGTAATATGACGCTGAACAAATATTATACTGGGCAGCAAATGTGAAAATTTGATATTTTGGGGCAACTTTTGATTCAAAATTAAACCTTATGTTCACAATATGTATATAGTTATTTGTTATTATTTTAAAGTTAATGCCAGTAAAATATGAACATATTTTTCACTAAAACCAATAAAGTAGACACCTCATTGTGACCCTTTTATTTTCTAAAAATTGATGAAAAATACGCTCAACATCTATAAGTTTTAATGGAAACTTCAAATTACTTCTACAGTAAAAATATCATTAAACCTCAAAACCAGTTCTGTCATTTCTCAAAATCCAATCTTCTGTAAGTCTTCTGCAACCCTACACTATACCTGTATCAACTTTGAAAACCCACTGACTCGCTCTCTCCACCTCACTTTTATGGTTTTCGTGTGGTGTGCGCGAATAGTCGTGGCGTGGTGATTCATTAGCGGCCTCCCGATACTGATCTAGAAAGGACTCGCCGAATGCGTGTGGGCGGCGAACGAGGGAGAGAGAGAAGAGAGAGATACAGAGAGAGAGAGAGAGATAGAGAGAGAGAGAGAGAGAGAGAGAGAGAGAGAGAGAGAGAGAGAGAGAGAGAGAGAGAGAGAGAGAGCATCGGCCAGGACTAATAATTGGCCCCGTGTTTCGGACGTGAATTATCGAAGGGGGTGCACCGAATTACCTTTGAAGGTGGCGGTACCATGGCTCGTCCTTTTATTTTTCACCGCGTAAGAATATAAAGTCCGCACGAGTGTCGTCTTTTTGGCGCCCAAGGTTCCTTTTGTTTTGGGCAGGAGAAAGAGAGAGAAACACGCGGGGCGGGTGAGGACACGAGGATTTCGGTGTTTATGAGCGTTTGAGGAGGTTTTTGGGTGGAATGGATGTTCGATTGTTTCCCCAACGGCAAGTTTATGGCGTTTAGAGGGTCTACTGTAATAATTTTCAGCTCGTGTGGAAAAATATGTTTACGCTCGGTGTATTGATTTAAATGGAGTATATACGCGCAACAAATTTTTACGACAAAGTGTTTACATTATATTCGCATGAATTTATTGTGCTCGTAAAGTTATTACGATTATTTAAGCGTAGGTGAAAAAAAATATATAGTGATTTATATCTGAGAAGCTATTAATTCCATGGAAAAATTTACGTTTATGCCCGGTGGCAACGTGCTGAATTAATTGTAGATAAGATTTTAGTACAATATACGTTGATTATAAAACTAATCTGCTTAATTAATCTTGAATACTATTAAGGACTGGCTCGACAAAAATTTGCAACAATGGCTCGGGCGTTACGTACCTGCTAAATTTAGAAAATTCTATTAGCAGTTGTTAGTGGGTGACTGTATCGGGAGGCTAAAAAAGAAACACTTACCGAGATAAGCGTGATGAAAGCACTGTTGCTTTAAAAAGTCCAGTGGAATTGATATATTTTTGTTAAATTAATGCCTCAAAATAACTTTTCATCCTTCTAAATCAACTAACCAACCCGAATATCCCAAAAAGCTAATATTAATTGGGTAAGTACCGATTCTATTATAACTCGAAACTACCCTAATTCCATTCCGCAAAACAAACTCGATCCACATAAATAAAACTCGTAATTAACACTTCCGACACAGGACCCGGCATCCTCATACCCTTAACCTTTGTACCAACAAGACTCTCGATAATTAACGAGCGTACGCAGGGCCCGGGCTAAATAATAAAGAAGGTGAAACCCTTTGGTTTTAATCAAGGGACACAAGGCAAGCGCGCGCGAGGAGCGAAAACAGATGTGAGCGGCAGCTCTTTTGTGATGATTTCGGGCGCTGCAAGACGTATACAGTACATAGTGGGCGCGACATGCGCGGGTCCCTTAAATTACACGGGGGAAGACAATAAAAGCTCGCTCGCTACTGACGGGGTGCACGCGCGCACTTTTAATTTTATGCGTGTATACGCGCGAGAAGGGGAGTCGACGTGGTGATGCTCTTTTTTGTAGGGTGCGCAGGGATGATGGTTGTGCTTTTGGCTGGGTGGTGGAGAAATTGTGAAGGAAGAGTTTTTCTCGGATGCGATGTTTGGTTTACATAATTGTAGCTTGTTTTTTGTTTAGTACGTGTGCAATTTTGAATATTGTGAAGAAACTTTAGATAACAATTGCTATTGCAAAAACAAACGTTGATTAGTAAAAGATTGAAATGATAATTCACGATGAATTCTCTTGATACATCTTGAAAATATTCTTTTTTAAGTTATTAGATAAAATGTTATTTTTATCGCTATCAAAAATGCATAAATAAATAAAGTTTTACTTTTCTGAAAAAACTTGAATCGCGTTTAAAACACGAAAATATAATTCCTTCACTCACTGCTGCACTATTACAATGATTAACTTAAAATTTTTCAAACATGATTTTAATTTAAAATTTCACGTGAAAAAGTATATTTCGAATTTCATAAATTTGCTAACGCAAAAACTTGCATCTTCATAAATATATACAACTTCATCAACTCTCGTCCACCAAACCACGAACCGAATTCTCGCTCACCCGACTCCCGTCCCAAATAAAACTGGAAAAACCTCAGGCGCGATATTCGCGTACCACCCGCTCATTGCAGCAATCCTCCTACTTCTTCTTTCCTTTGCTCTCAGTCAGTCCGAGCTTGCAACGTTCCTCTCTCTCTCTCACTCGAGTTAATTCAAACGTAATCTCGCCCTTAAACGTTTTGCCTTTTCATTCGATTCCGCGGGCACATAAAACGAATTTCGAGCGGAGTTTTGCGCTCACGCGACCTCCTTTCAGGCCCCCACCTCCTTCGTGAATACGTGCGTCGAATGCTATGTGTGTCTGCGTGCAGGCGCGCGCGGGGGAGGTTGGGAGTGATTCGATTTTGGATTTACGGTGAGCGCGACTCGATTCCATTTTCGGATTCCCCGCGCACGCGGCACGAGGAGGAGAGAGAGAGAGAGCTTGAAAGGCGGCCTCGCGCTTGCGATACTCGTCCGCTTCTTTTCGTGACCGATCGCTCGATACAGAACTAGCGAGTGAGACTGTGTGTGGGTGTATGTGTGAGAGAGAGAGAGAGAGAGGTGAAGGCGAGTAAATGGGCAAATAGATTTCATTGAAATTAAAGACGAGTCCGAGGTGGAATGGAGCTGTTTTTCTCGGCAATTTTGAAATTTTGGAGAAGCGCTTTGATATCAAGTTTATTGTGGTGTCATGGTTTGAAGAAAAAGAAGTAATGAATGTAAAATGAAGTTAGATAATTTTTAAGAGTAAATGTATTATTGTTCTTTGGATTCTAATGTGAAGTTGAACGATTTCGAAATAAAGATAATTTTCTAGTTTTTACCGAAGAAGCATGAACTGTTCCACTTTATGTAGAAGAACATCGTTAACTATATAACGTTGACTATATATCGTTAACTACATAACTATATTTCATTAGATTTCTTAATTTTTGACAACGAAATACTGAATAGCTAATTATTTTTACTCACCCTGAATTTAGTTTTGAAACTATGAACAAATTAAAAAAGTGTCAAAGATATATGTTACACTGTCTAACAAATATATTTTTTATATTAATCATCAGTTTTGATGATGTCCTCTGTTCTTTAAAAGCGTATCAACAATGTAACATATGCATATATAAACTGAAATTATTTCTTAAATATTAACATTTTCATTTACCAACAATTCCTTTACCTCTAAAAGATCCATTTACAAAGTCTTTCTATACCACCTACAATTCCGTAAACACGATCAAGATTCATTCACCGCATTTCTTGCAACGGTCGCGGCTCCTCCGCCGAAATTAGCGGCGATAACGCGGCGGGAAAACGTCATATCCCCCCTCCCTCTTGCTCCGAGAAGAGAACTTTTCACCGCGGCTTTTAACGCTAATGGCCCTTCAAATGGCCCATCGAAAGTGCATTATAAATAACTGAGACGAGCGAGCACAAACTTCGCTGATATCGACGCGGGAGCGCGACAAACGTCGCTTCCGTAAATCGCGGTTAATAATTTGTGTTTGCGAGAAAAGTCGTTCGCCGCCTGCGGAGAAAAGTGATTCGATGCCCCGGGGTTGTGTATTGGTCGTTGCTATCGAGATAAGGTTAATGTCGTGATTTTATGGGATTATCTTTATAAATTGTACAATGTTGTGCGGTTGTAGCTTTTTATGGCACTTTAAGGATGACAGCAAGATTCGATGGAAGATTTTTATATTTTCTATGTTGAAATATTGATTTTTTTTTTTCGTTTCGGGTTCAAAAAGTCACACATTTCTCAGGCTTTCCAAGACAATACATTTCCACACGTACAAAACTTGTTTTCAGACTGTAATTTTACTATTCTCCAACTTCAAATATACTTTTACTTCGAAACTTCGAAGGTTTACACTCGACGGAACGGGCGTAAATGGAAATTTATTTCCCCCAATAAAACTTGAAACGGACTTTGATCGCACGGCACATACACATTTTGTATGAACCACCTTACCAAACGTAACAAATCACTCTCCCCAATCAATAAATAACCCTACGTGTATACTACCTTTATAAAAACGTCATTCTTTCACACAATTTTTTTCCAACGTATATAATGTTTTGATTCCAGGCTGATGAAATCCTGGGATTTCTCGAAACCAATCAATCGCCTCAATAATTCGCTAAACGCTTCCCCTCGATCGTGAGATATCTTTCTCCCTCTCTCACTGCCGCAAAAAGCAACTCGAGCGCGCAGCGGAAATAAAACCGGACGGACTCTCGCGCCTCGATCGAAAGAGAGAGAATCGCCGCCGATAATCGTTTCCACTTTAATTTCTATCGTCGATATTTAACCAAGTATGTCGTTCCTCTCCTTCTTTCATCGACGCGCTGCACACTATACACAGCACTTCTTTTCGGTCGCGCACGACTGCGCAACTTTCGCTCTCTCCCGCGCACGCAGCTTGCCGCTCGAGCGAATAGCTCCGCTATTTTTGTTTTCCTTCCTTCCTCCTTCATGGATCCTTCGTCTTGTATATATATATATACACGTGAGTCTACGTATATACCCTTCGGCAGTGAAGACGAGCGGTGCTCTTCTTTTTTTTTGATGCTCCAGGAGCTTGTTTACGAATTAGGCTCCCGCTCTCTCATTTCCATGCTTTTGTCGATGGGGAGAGGAGAGACGACCCCCGTCGTCAAATAGAATTTTACTCCCCGCTGGCGCATGTGTGTGTGTGTGTGTGTGTGTGTGTGCGTGTCTTTTTTACGCTCCCGCCGCGTGGTAGTAGTACTCGCTCGCCTTTTCCTTTTTTTGCGAAGGAGAAGGAGGCTGCGGAGGAGGAGCACGAGAGTAGGTCTTCTTTCTTTTTCTATTTGCAAAGGTTCGCGCTTTTTTTGTCGGATGAAATTACTAGTCGGAATTCAGTTTGTTCACGCGTGCACTCTCTCTCTCCCTCTCACTGGGAGTTCGGACACTTTGAGTAATTGAAATTGGATTGAGATACATAATTAAGTGTTTGTTGGATTATTTATCCAGTTTCAATCGACCTTTTTTTCAAGGTATATTTACCGATTCATGGGAATCTGATAAGTCGTACCGATGCAAGATTTTTATGAGACTATATGAAATTTTAATCAATCCACGCGTGTATTTCACTTAATCATTGCATATAAAATTTCATAAAGCATTTACACGAATCTCTACATATTTATGACTAATAGTGAAAATTTGTAACCAATTGAATCCATCCTATCATTTAACGCTCCAGATAAACACACAAAGGTTTAAAAAGAAATCAAATGTACCAATCAACAGAGTTCACTCCCCAACAACCGAATCATTTTTCAGACCCCGTTCAAACTCATCAAGTGGCGAAAATTATACCAACCGCGCGCACATACAGTCCCTGTGACTTTTCCCTCTGCAGCAGCAAAGACCATGCATCAGTCGTTTCCCCCTATAAATCACCTCATAATCCTAGGCAATACAACAATCACTTTTGAACGATCAATCGCCACTGCCCTCCCCCACCAATCATTTATAAACCTCCTCTGTCTCTCTCTCTCTCTTCTCTTCTCTCCTCCCGTCGTCGACAATCTGCCGAACGATCCACACACAGACAGACACACGCGCGCGTCCATCCGCGCATGCACGCGCGACATTAGACCGCCGCGACGAATTTATTCGGCCTCCTCTCTCGCGGCATAGTAACGATTGTCAAAAGACAATAGACAATTCCTCAGGCGCAATTCCCGCGGCGTAATGGCTTCCAGCGTGCCGCGAGGATAAATCCGCTCGCTGGATTTTCATTGATTTCCCTGCGGAGGGAGAACAGCTAGCGCGCGCGGCCTAACCTCTCCCTCTCTCTCAGCATAGATCCTCTCATTTCGCGTCCCCGTCGTCGTCGACGACGACGTTTCGACGCGCGCAGTTCGTTTCGCCGCGCGCGGCAGTGGCAATGGACTCCGGCTCTTAAATCAACTGGATAAGCAATGCGAGAGAGGGAGAGGATATATATAAGCAATCGGATTAAGAGTCGGAAGAGAGCGATGCCCTGGTGCAGCAGCAGCAGCAGCAGTGCGCACTCATCCATCCCGATGTCACGCGGTAGAGGAGGGAGAGAGAGAGAGAGGAGGAAAAAGAAAAGCGCCAAGCGAGATGTCGTGGGAGTGAGCCGCACCGAGGGGACAAAGACGAGGAGGTTCTACTTCGTCGCCCCGGTGAACGTGGAAACTGTTCTCGTGATGGACCTGTTTTGGATGATTAGCATTGGGGCTTATTATACCGAAAATTAATGAAGATTCGGGTTTAGATGTTAGTTGTCTGGATTTTTTAAATAATTAAAATTATGATATAATCTGGGGGTGGGGGGATTGTGTTCCTTTTGGGGCAACCGGTTCGAGGTGCAAGAAGCGGGGAAAAATAATAAAGGAAATAAAATTCTGTAATTGCCGAGGAAGGTGTTAAAGATCGAATCAATATGATGGATGCGCCCGCTAGTGCCAAACTAATGGCCGCAGATCCGTAGAGTTAAAGTGGCGAGTATCAGTGCGGGTTGTGTGTGTCTGTGTTTTTTGAAATTCCATATCAGATGAATATAAATTCAGCCGGCAGGTTTTAAAAATTAACGAAAAGGCCGGTAGTTTTTTTATAACGAGCGTCGATAAAAAGTTTACAATGCAGGGGAACGTGTTTTGGATTGGTGTTCTGGATGTACAGTTTCTGATATACAATTAATTATTGTAGATGAAAACACGGTTGACTGTATAACTGTCGCGTATACATTTTTTGTACGACAGCTGCTGAAACGAAGGGTTAAATAGTATACTTTCCATTCCTTGGTCGTAAAGTTTTTATTCAACGCCCACTGCATGAAAATTAATATTCGTTGTAACTATTATACGTAAACTTGTACTCCTACAACGTAACTTAACAAAAGACACTAGTCTCCGATTCTATTTATATAATTCCACGCGACCCTATATCCCCATACAAAAACCTCCATCTCAATCCGAACCTCGTGCCATACTCCTACCTCAAACATCCACTCCAACCCACGCGTGCGCGCGCACTCGAGGTTCCCGCAAAAATGTTAAGTACAACGCCATCCCCTTTTTATCTCGCGCTCTCTCTTTCTCCTCTTTCCTTCCGATGGAGTGCATAGCAGTAGCAGCAGCTCCTGTCCTCTCTCTCTCCGTAGAAAAAAGAACAGGGGGACACTCGCTCTCGCGGTAAGAATGAGAGACGAGCGCGCGACAGCGCGGCACGGAATCGAAGGAAAGTCAAGCACTCGCTTGCGCGTCTTTTCACTCTCTCGCTCGCTCTCGCGCGGATCAAGCGGAAGAGACAAAGGCGCTGGATCAGCGCGGCATCTTCTCGTCCTTTGAAAAGGAATGCGCGCGCGCGCGAGAGAGAGAGAGAGCTCGCGAGAAAGAGGTAAAATCGTCCGGAAGGCTTTAGCTTCTCTCTTTCTCTCTCTCGAGCGAGCAAGCGGACTGTCCGCGACGGCTGGCTCTTCTTCTTCTTCTACTGCGCTCCGCGTCGTCGACGTCGTTTCTCGATCTTTCTTCTCCCTCTTCCGCGAGCGCTTATATTCCTCGAACGCGCACAAAGGTAAACGCGCGGGCACAGAGAGAGGCTCTTCGTTAAACGCACGTGTCCTTCGGCGGTTCTGAAGCAGACTTTGGCAAACAATGCGCTACAATGCCACGTGGGCACTATCTCGTCCTCGAGTGTTTCTCTCTCTCTCTCTGGGTGTGTGTATACGTACGTACAGAGGATTTCGTCGCGGCAGGAATGTAATTTGTCAGCGGAGAGAGAAAGAGACAATTCCAGCAGCGGCGGTGGCTAGACCGGGCCCTCAAAGCCGAAAGAAGTGGCCGAAAGAGTCGTCGTCGTCTGTTATCTATCTCTCGAGGGTAGATATATATATATCGTGGGGGGAGGGGAGGAGGGAACCATTTCAATCGTCACTTTGACTCGCGGAAAGCGCGCATTCCGCTGCTATGCTGCTGCTACTATACTGGCCCTTTGCGAGTTTTTTCTCCGCGTTTTCTTTTGCCCGCTCGCCTCTCGGCTCTATACGCTCGAGACAGTAATCATCCGTGCAAGAGAGGGAAAGAATCTATTTCCTTTTAAGTCGAGAGAGGGAGAGAGAGAGAGAGGAAGAGAAGGAGAGCGGAAGGTCGGCCGAGGGAAGTTCGTACAGGGAAGTTTTGAGAGAAAAGAGATATGGGGATAGAGAGAGAGAGAGAGAGAGGTGAGAGGGGTTGAAAGGACCGGAGCGGAGGAGTTTTTTTCGAATCGCGGGGTGTGCTGGGATGCTTTGGGGCTGAAGTTAATGAAAATGGCGTGCAGGTGTATAAAGGGGATGAAGTTTTGCGGGGTGCGGTGAGTTTTGGAAGTTGAGTAAGGGTGATTAGTGTAATTAATCCTTAGTGGACTGCAGTTCTGGGAGGAAGTAAAGATATAACGACGGCCGTTCGATGTATATCGGAGCTGCTATTGAACTACGTACTTACCGGTATTTTCGTATTTTTTCTTTCATATTCTTTTCTATTTTGACAACTTGATATACTCTGTCAGCCGTGAAAGTGTAAAAATAGCAGAAAATATGGTACATAAACTTTTACGATTTTTCCCAGTTTATCCTATTCGTCATAATCATTCTTTTCTATCAAAAGTTTATAAATTTTATCATATTATTTCTTTTGTTTAATATTTATCACATTATACCGTTTATAAGGATACATAAAAATATCATAACCTCCCCATAAAGACGCCTCCCTGCGATATTTTCCATCAAAACTACAGCCATCGTTACATCTTCCTCCCCCTTCCGCATGCGCGTGGCATTTAAAGCAGCGCCACTCCTCTCTCTTCCATTTCCTCCTAGCCTCACAAACCTCCTCGCCAACTACAAAAACTACTAAAATTCCATTAAAAACTCTATTAAACAAATTCCTCCCTTATGCTTATCTCAAACGGCATTAATAGAAATATCCGCGACTTTCCACAAATACGCACACACACACAGCGATCAAAGGCACCTCCCCCTCTGCAAAAAAAGAGAGAGGTAGAGAAGCGAAGCGAAGAACGGAAAGAAAAGCCCCTCGGCCCTTTATACGAGCGCGCGCGCTCGAGCGAGTTCCACAAAGGTGTAAAATGCGCCCGCGGAGGTCCGCGTTATCGCTCCCCGATACTTTGCCGCGGCTGCGTGTTAACAACGCTGGCTCTTGACTTTTTACGCGACTTCTTCCGCGGCCCCCCCTTTTTTTACCGCCTCGAGCTGCGGTTCTGGCAGAGAAGAAAGTCTCTCTATGTGTGTCTGTGCGAACGTCCGGTTTGCGGGGAGCACGAGGAGGTGTTATCGGCTGCTTCCTTCGATATAGTGAGAAAAAGGGAAGGAGGTGGAGCTGGTTTCGAGATTTTATCAGGGTTTCGTATCTAGGTGGCTGGTGGAGAGATTATTCTGCTGTTTTTGATAATTTTTTGGATGAGGTGTGGTTTTTAAAGAGATTCAAAGGGGAAAAACGGCGTTTTTTTTCTAAGTAAAAAAAGCAAAAATGGTTTGGCTTTGAGAATCTGTAAATGAAAAAACACACTTCTGAAAGCGAAATGTTTTAAACGTTTATTTGCTTAAAAACGTTAAAGTACATAATGATCAAATAATTTTCTAGAAATATATAATAGTAACAGTATTAAAACGAATGTTTGTTGGAGGCATTGTTCTTGAAAAAAGTATTTCTGCTCAACTTCAACTTCGAAGTTCCACCTTTATTGTAAAAATTCAAGAACTTTCGTGAAAAAAAAGAACTAACGAATTTCAGCACCACTCGCTAAAAAAGCCACATCTTTAATGTTGGACGTATCTCTATATTTACGAGAGCACCTCGTGCATATATATTCACGACGACGATTCAAGCTCAATACTCAAGTATTTAAACTGTAATAAAAGAACCAGAGCCCCGCTCTCTCTCCATCCTGGCAAAAGAGCTTTTCTTAGTTCTCTCCGCGCCAAACGGCAGGTAAATAAAAATCAATAGACCCTTTTCGAAGCTCATTCTCGCCTCTCCGTCTCCCCTGCCGTTCGCTACTCTTCCCTTCCCCTCCCTCCCTCTCGCTCTCTCTCTACCCCCCACCACTTTTGTCTCCCGCGCGCCGGGCGTCTTCGCGTTCTGTTTCGCGCCCAATTTGCGGCCCATCATCGCAACGGAAGAAGCAATTTCTAACTTAAATGAAACTCCCGCTCCGCCCGCCCGCGCTCGCTATATCGACACACGAGTACATAGGGGCGGGATGCCTGCGCGTGTGTAGTGTGTGCAAGCTGGCTCGTTGCGCGTAGAGAGAGTGTAGGTGTGTATACACACACGAGGTAAAATACCGTATTCTATACGATGATCTACATGGAAATTATTGAATATTTTATGCGCGATCGTGCAGATTGAAAATTCTGAGCGACGGAGTCTGTCGCACGTTAAGTTATTTCAGCGAAGGTTCGTTTTTCATGCGTGAGTGCAGCGAGGATTGCAAAATAAGGCGAGGAAGTGAAGTTACCGGAGAAAAATTGCTTAATATTGAAAGGTTCGTAGAGTAGGTGCTTCGGAAGTGTCTGTATTTTGCCTCCCTTTTTTTATGCTTTAATATTTTTGATGCGAGGTGCACGATGGGTTCGATGAAAAATTCGATACGAAAATGATACTGAAATTTCCGGATGAAAAGGAACCTTTCATGCTGTTTATTACTTTTTACAGTAACGAGGTAGTTTCTTTCTAAATACTTTAAAGACTCCATTTTCAACCACTATTTCTAGAAAATGATTGGTTATTTTTATGCAAACCTGCGTTATATTTCTTTTTACTTAGAATGCTCCAAATTTCTTGCTCCCTCCAATGATTAAAAAAAAAATACTTTTAAAAATCCAACTCCAAAGCTCATTTTTCCACCCTTCAAACACACCTCATATATTCAACCTTTCACACCGCGCACGTGCGCGCACCTCAACACGGCGTCGTCACCCTCAAAATGTCGTCCTAGACAACGGCTGCAGCAGCAGCAGCAGCAGCAGCTCGGCCCATCCTCGCAAAACCCGCGAGCGTCAGCCTCTACGCGCGCAGCAACCGACGCGGCAAGAACCGAAAGGGAAAGAACCTTTCCTCCTTCCTCCATCGCGAATGCTTTCGGCGCAAGCAGTCGATTCGCCATAGTCGCGGATTTCCGGAAATACGTCAGTTTAGCCGGCGCGCGAATATGTCACTACGGCGGCCTCGCCGGAATATTCGTTCGTAGAGAGAGAGAGAGAGGGAGAGAGGAAATTTCACCGCCTGTGCGCACGCGAAATCGACGTCTCTCCCGCCGACATCTCCTCTCTCTCTCCCCCGTCTTCGCTTTTTCCTCCCTCGTCTTATTCTTAATCTCTCGCGGAGGCTGCGCCCCCGAGAAAAGTATCTTTCGGAAGGGTGGAGGTGGTAACCTTTCGCCGAGAGGAAGAGAGAGAGAGAGAGAGAGGCTCGGAGGTTCGCCGGCGAAGCAATGTGTTTGCGTATAAGGGAAAATGTTGGATCGCGGCTGCGGGATCTTTTATCTTTGGTGATATGTTAACGTGTAAAATTGTTACTGCAAATGTATCCATTTATTGATGATGTCAAGTTTTTAGGTGGCTTTAATCAGAGAGACGAGCTTTCATTTTATAATAAAATACTTCAGTATTGAAATAATATAATATTATTTCAATACTTAATTATTATGCAACGATAATTCAAAATGTTTGGAAGATACTTAAACAATTTATATGACAGATTAAGAGATTCTTATCATTAAAATTAAACTTTATTTGAAATATATACAATATTATACTAGATTAAGATTTATTAAATTTAATGATAGTAATGATAATAATTCGAAACATGAAATACGTTGAATTTATTGAATGCAAACATAACTCTGATCAAATATAATGATACCAATTAATTGCAACTATATTATATATTCCTAGAATCGCTAATCTCTTTGTAAATTGATTGCAGTAATAATATGCAGTAGATAATAACAAAACAACATTTATATTTCCGCGCTTATAATTATATGTATAAACAAAGTTAATGCAGGATTCCGTCTGCTATCAATCACGATTACTATAATGCACTAAAAAATACCATTTTCCGAAACGTATCAGGACTCTTCTTATAATTCTTCGCATCGATATACACCGAGGCAATAAGTTCCAGGCTCGTCAATAATACGTTCGCCGATTCTCCGCGATCTCCCATCAAATTCCCTCAGCGTAGCGCACACATATACACATCCATCCCCGGACCTAACGCTCGTCCCTCCTTCTCTCTGCTCAAGGAGCTTTCGCCAATAGAGGGATTAAGGAGAGCAATTTAGCCTCTCTCTCCCTTATATAAAGATCGCATACACAGCGAGTATAGTCGATCGCTGCTGCTGCTGCTGCTGCTGCTGCTGCTGCTGCTGCTGCTGCCACGTGTACAGCGCGGGCGGGCGCGCGTGCACGCTAGTTCGCGAATCCATCCTCACGCAACTCTTGCCGAGATTGCCTGGAAGCCCTCGGTAGGTAGATTGGGTTGGTTAGTCGGCTGCTAGATGGCGAAGAGGCGCGCGCGCGCACGAGCGCGTACATATATGTATATATCGGAGAGAGGGTAGAGAGAGGCAACTTCGATAATCTTCCGTCCTTTGCCACGGCAAAGTTTGGCAATCAATGTGCGAAGTAACAGTTTAATTAAATACGCTCACCCATCGACGGGCGACGAGAGTAGAGGAGGTGAAGACTCGCTTAGAATTTTCATCCCACCCCCGCCCGCCCGTTCGCTGTTTGTCTAGCTGGTGAGAGTGTGCGCGAGAGAATTATAATCGGAGAGAGAATTTGAAAGGGAGGAGGTTTTATGGGAAGAAGGGGATGATTATGGGTAATTAATTGGTGTGTATCGCGGTGTCGGGATTTTTGGAGCGCTTGGGAGCGAGGAAAAGTTTTGTAATATGAGTTGGAGAGAGAGAGAGAGAGAGAGAGAGAGAGAGAGAGAGAGAGAGAGAGAGAGAGAGAGAGAGAGAGAGAGAGAGAGAGAGAGAGAGAGAGAGAGAGAGAGAGAGAGAGAGAGAGAGAGAGAGAGAGAGAGAGAGAGAGAGAGAGAGAGAGAGAGAGAGAGAGAGAGCGGAGTGCTAATCCGGTTGAGAATGCAAACTTACGGGATTCTATTAAATTCAACGTGAAATTGCATTCGCGGAATTGTTCGCGTCTAACCTTTGAGATTTTCGTTGGCAACTTTGAGAGGACTCGGCTAATATTAATCTTTAGTCGCTTCTAGGTGAACCGTGATGAGAGTATTACATAGCGGCCATGATACGCCTTAATTCGATTAGTAAGTGAAAGAGTACGTGCATATTTCTAATTGTAGGTAAATAAGCTTGAATTTCGAGGAATTCAGAAGCTTCACATAAGTATTACAATAATAAAAATACTATTTACAAACTTTTTTACAGCATACGTTGCGGAAACTCATTTGAAATTCATTTCGTTACTACACGGAGAAAAATGTTATAATAAATTTTATTATGTATAATAAAAATTATTATATAGTATAGGAAAAGTGTGACATTTCCACTGTATGCTGCATTTTTGTTATAACTATATGAATAATTACAACATTTTTAGTAATTTTTATTACAGTGTTGGTTAAAAAGTATTACGACATAAAAGAAAAATTGCTATACAACATAGCAAAAACTGCGATATAGTAAAATTTGAAATATATTCTTTTAATTTTAGCCACCCGTCATAAGAAATTTTGTTATGTAATATAGTAAAAATTGCCACAACTATAGTACTTTCTGCGTACGTCAAGTCGTGTACATGGTCTAATTGAGGTTATGTACTCCATTGCAATTTCACTTGGCCTTGCTTTTAAGTAAACAAAACTTTGAAAATCTCGATTCAATCATTTTATTTTTTATTATGTACATTGATGATGAGTATTTTTTATGTAATTGTAGTTATTCAATATTATCATTTAAGAGATTTTGTAACCAAGGGTTTGACATATGTTAGTTCCAAAATTTTGTACTCAAGAATCCTACTTGGGTAAGTGGTTAGCGCGTCCGATTACTATGCTGAGGGTCCCAGGATCGACCCCAACCGTCGTCAAAAAAAAAATTTTATTTCTAATTTTAAATTTATTTTCACATCAAGTATTCTATTAAAATGCAAAAACCCGAACAGAAATTGACTTAGGGCTAATGCCAGGGCCTTATTCAATGCCTTAAAATAATCATAAGGTCCTGACATGGCACCTGGTAAGGCCCTTAACAAGTCGCCTAATGGGGCGCACCTCCGGCCCTGGCGGGCTTTCCCGGGCATAGCTCGTATTTTTCACTGTTTGGTAATTTACTGATTTAAATAATGCACAGCTTTGTAAGTGTTGCAAGTTATCTAAAATAATTCAATAAACTTTTTCAAATAACACAGATGTGTTACTCTGTAGTAATGACATTAACGTAATAAATGAAACAAAATTATTTTTAACCTACTAAATCCAGACATGTCATTACAATATCAAGGCTTGATCAGGACTTCGTAAGGCGTACCGTCTGATGGATACATATCAGGGCCAGACGAGGGCCATTCACGTAGCCCTAGTTTAATATCTAAATATTTTTGTAAGGCGATTTTCAGGCAAATTAAGGCCTTATCAGTCCGGGCCAGGGCCATACCAGCACCGCGTTACGCGCCTTGCTGGGGGCCCTTACGGCATACCTACTTAGGCCCTTACGTTTACGCAGGGCTAGCCCTATTCATTTTCCGTTCGGGAATAGTTCAAAAAATGAAAAAAAAAATTAATTTTTTGAAATTTAGTCAGCCATAAAAATTACTATGTTGTGTAGCAAAAATTATTATAATTTCGATATGTCACACCGTTCCTATAAAATTTATTATAACATTTTTCTCCGTGTACATATAAAAAAACAACTTAATATAATTCTATTATGTACGTTACCTCTACTTCTCTACAAAATTCCGAAAGAAAGGAAGCATCCATTTTACCCTGAATAAATAGGAAATAAATAACGCCGTAATTCACCTATAAAAGGCCCTTCCAAATCTCCTCGTCCACGACCCTATACCTATATATGTACCAGCTCTATTCCCGAATTCCCTGAACTCGCCTAGCCGTTCACCTGCGCGCCTTTAATTCCTCCTCGTTACACAACACAACCCGACCGCAGCCACTGCTGCCGGCCGAATTTCTATTTAGCATAAAACAGGCCTAGAAACACAATAGCGAAAGCCCTATTGCGTCCTACATTCTCGTCTATATCTATCTACTCGTCGCGGCCCA
Organism: Torymus aiolomorphi; assembly: GCA_036365515.1. Classification (NCBI taxonomy): domain Eukaryota; kingdom Metazoa; phylum Arthropoda; class Insecta; order Hymenoptera; family Torymidae; genus Torymus; species Torymus aiolomorphi. The sequence continues at coordinate 70,331,916 of CM070874.1, read as the reverse complement.
CAAAAGGGGTATTATACCCGAGCATCTGTCCGCGAAGTCAGTCTCTCTAGAATTTCCTATTAGCCCCGTTCCTTCTCTTTTTTTTATCCATCGGGGCACGCGCTCGCGTGCACCTGACACGTCAGCTGGGCGTCTCTCTCTTTCTCTGCGGCTCTTGGGCTCTATTAGGACGATTAAGAAGGCGCGCGCATGTCGTCGCATTCGTTCCTGGAACCGTCGATGTATGCCTTTCGACAGGTGGCGTCTGCGCGCGTGGAAATCATCCGCGCACCCCTTTGCGCCCTACTTATTCGTTTTTCGACGCGTGTCAGTCAGGCGGTGAGTTGCTCGTATTATTATTATATAGGCTTGAGGTCTGTTGCGATGATTTCGATTGGATTAGGCAAATGGAATGCACTAGCGTTTTTTTTCTTTTGCTGCGTGTCTGGGAAATTATGAAAAGTAATAGGAAATCGCGTGGTTGGATTGGATTTTATTTGGTTTGAAGTGGATTAATCGAGTGGCAGCTGTCTCTTTTTATGATGTGCAAGTGTACAAATAGAGTAATGGATTTCGTAATTTATGGTGTAATTTACTAGTCGTCAAGGTAGACCATGAATTCAAGAATCTTCAAGATTTTTTTTTTTTTTTTTTTTTTAATAAATTGAATTACTTTTGCATAAACAAAACAAGTAATTCAGTTAAACGTTTTTTCCTACAAAATAAATATTTTCTATCAAATTTTTAATTAAAATAAAGTAACTAGCACTACCCTGATTAAAATTGGTCCATTAAAAATGGGCAGGAAAACAGAAACTGCTACTGGAAACGGCTAATTATTAGACAGAAGTGTAACGCTTTTTTTCTATCAACTTCTCCCATTTTATGAAATGGCCCTAACCTCAAAATCTTCAAATTAAAATTTCATAACAATTTAATTATATATTGTAAAATTTATACTCTTAACAGATAGTTTACCGGGATATAAACAAAATTTAGTAGTTTTTGTACTATTTACAGCTTTATTCTATAAGATGTAAACCAAAATCGTTATTTTACGACGTGACCCTACCTCTCTGACTCATTGCCATAACAAATCGCTTGTTACTAGATTTTCAATGGCTTCGTCGGGTATCTATTTTAGCTAGCATTAAAATGGCAAATTAATAGATAGTACAAAATGTTGAGCATTTTTGCGGCTAATAAATGTGAAAAATAGGTTGAAAAAAGAGTTACACCTATGGTAGGAAACTGGAGGCCATTTTTTTGCCAACTTGGTTCAAACTAGCCATTTATCCATTTATTACCCAAAAATTGATTTCGATTTCTACCAATTTCTGCATAAATTGTTGTAATGGCCCACGCCTACCTAAACAAACGTATCATTAATTGTGCTCCAAAAAATACAAATGAATATTCCATTATCCCCGAAGACCTACAAAATATCATCAAAACATCGCACAATAACACCAATAACATCCATCTTCCACTCCCCCTCCCATCTTCTTCACAATACTCTCACTTCTCTCTTCAACTCTACTATATCCACCGCTTCATCATGACTCTCTCTCTCTCTCTCTCACTTTCACTCCCGAAAAATTCGCCACGCTCCCATCATCCCCGCAACTCTTTCCCACCAAATTTCTCCCCGCATACATTACCTCTCTAATATCCCCCAAACTACACACACACAGTCTCTCGTCATACGCGTGTCTTGACGACATGACGGCGCCCCGGAATGATCGAAGAGCCGCGTCTCTCTCTCTCCTTTATTAGAACCGCAGAGCGCGCGCGTGCGTTGCCCGGGCGAGCTTATAGCTCTATGGCTACCGGGCCAATTGTCTAATGCCCTGTATGCGCATATATACGCGCACGCGCGCTCGTCCAGTGTTGATGATTCCCTCCTCCTCCACTGTCATGCTAATTCGCGTGTGTGCGCGCGCGCGTCCCGGATAATTGCGCGCTTACGCGCACCCAGCGGCTACTGCAGGCCAAGGGGCGCAACGCGTATTGTGCAGCCGCAGCGGAGAATCGACGGAAAATTCGCAGAGGAGATAGTGCGTATGTGTATGCTGCTGGGAGGCTTATGTGAGTGTGTGGATGCGTTGGGATGTGATCGATGCGTGTAGCATAGCCCGACGTCGCGTGTGAGATGTTAATAAGCGATTAGAGAGGCGACGAAGCCCGCGGCGGCTTGAGATACGCTGAGGAATTTGCGTGTGCTTGCGGGGAATGGGAAAAGTGAAGTTGGAGGTTATTGTGGTTTTTTTGGGAGAATGGTGTATGTACGGCTCTTTTTGGCTGTGTGGTGTCGGGATTAAAAGTTCGATTTCGCGAAAAATATAAATTATAAATCGTGAAATTAGTATTACAGAACAATAATTTTTATTTTCCTTGGTAGATAACTTTGGGCCATAAATTTAAAAGTTATAAATATTTAAGATTAGTGAAGTTGTGGAAGTCGGACTTTTATAATATTATAAATTCAAACAAATACATTATATTACTTTTCTTCAAATGATCGGTGATCAAAAATATTTGATTTACGCAGAAAACAACTTTCAAACCACGAACTAAAATATTTTCCAACGTAAATATTTTTGTTATTATTAATGAGAACTAAAAACTCTTAACAGCACAAAATATGAGGACAGAACTTCGCATATGTTATAACTGTAAAAAATATCACACGTAACTGTACGCTGCAAAGGAATAATCATCTGAATCCAATATTCCTTCGTTTTATCCTCTTCGCATTAATCCATCACCTTGAAACCTCAAAAGAAAAACATAAAGCATATAATACCCGCGTGCTTAACCAGCTAAAAAACAAACAAAATCCTCAACTCGTCATACATCTCGCGACACCGCGTCACCGCGCTCAGCCACTCTCCTCTTCCTCCTCCTCCTCTAAAAATAGCTCTCTGACATCCAGCCAACAAAACTCCGGTAGTATAAGTACAAACAAGCCCGCGTGCAATCAAAAGCCGAAGAAACGACGGAAGCTCGAGTGGGTCAGTCGCCGATATAACGCGAAATCGTGTTGCCGCATTACTCAGAGGTGATGGATGGCCCTTCGCTTCGCAGCGGCGCCGAAGATGGGAAGCCGCTGCCGCTGTTGCGATCGGTGTGAGAGACGTAAGATTCGACGGCGACGCGAAAGTGTTTACGGAAGTTTTCGAATGAATAAAATTGCGCGCCGCGCGAGAGCGCTTGATTAATCGTTCGGAAGGGAGATTGCGAGATGGGAATGCAAAATGGCGAACGTATATATGTGTGTGCGAGAGAAAGAGCGTAATTAGAAGCGCGAGAGAGAGGGTTTTGAGCCTGTGATGAATCGTCATTGTTTATTAATGTTGACGGTTTATATTGTGAGGGGGAGATGGAGAGGAGAATGTTAATATGATTGCTGCGGCGCTGTGTGAATGCCGAAAAACGTGCTGAAATGAATTTAATGAAAGTTTGAGGTGAGGATTGTCTGATTTCAAATTGAAGGGAATTGATGTGCGTAATATTATTATATAAAATAATTCTCCGGGATATTTTTGACGAGGATGTTACTTTTTTTAAGTGTTTGAAAAACATTAATTATGATTTTAAGGATAATGCTTACCTATGCATATTTTACTAAAAACATGAAAGTATATTCACAGGATAATTATAAATTAACGAAGTTTCCGATAACATCAGCCGACATAATTCTATACGTTCAAAAACAAGAAAATTAAAACCTTGCCTAAAACTCTCCAATCTAAAGATACCCCATCAACCCATCTCCCCTCCCTCCGCCCTCTCCGTCAACTTCCCCGTATAAACCTCAAAAGACTCCCGATACATCCTCCCCCCGCTCCGTCCTTCCTTCCCCACCACCCGGGGAATGCAAAAGCGAGCTCCTACACCTCCTTGTCACCAAAAATGACGTATCACCGTAACCCCCTCCGAGTCAGCACAAAACTTATATACGCAAGAGAGAGAGAGAGAGATCGATTCGCGCGCACTTCCTCTCTCCCGTAATTAATTCGCTCGCGATGCATTTTCTTGCGTCGCGCTCCCCCACGCTCGCGTAGCTTTTTTGCAGCTGCAGGGGTATGAATTTTATTGCGACGGGGGCGCAAGGAGCAAAAAGAAGTGGAGGCAAAGTTGCTTTGTAAGTCGAATGCGAGCAGTGTATAAATTTAACGGCAGTTTGATGTAAGTTTAACAGGCGGCGCGGTGTGGCGGAGGGTGCAGGACTGTATTAAGAGTTTGGCGCGCGCGAGAATGTAAACTGCGCCCGGGGGTTTTGTGATGCTTCGCTTTGTAAGTGGACGTATAAAGTCTAGCGCGGGCAGATAATTTTAAGTATCGCGTATAGCTGTCGGAGTGATTTATCTCATTTGATTCGGAACGAAAAAAAACAACTTATTATCGTTCGTTACGAGAACTATATATACTGATGTATAATAGACGTTTCTTTCGGGAAAAAGATTATGTTTCTCGTAATGAATGTATCGGAATATTATTTTTAGCGAATAAGAAGAATGAAGGAAGAATGACAAGGTACTTTCAACGCCCGGTACGTTTCTCTGCGAAGATGAAAAATGAATAATAACTCACTTCCTATATTTAATCCTTACCAGGATCATAACGTGTCTACACACATATACATATATGTACACGATACGAGCAAATATCCGCGCATGGGTTACGGATGTTATTAACCGTAATGGAGCTTACAAAGCACTATGCAAATCGTAAATCACTCAATTTTTCATCAACCCCGCGTCGTGTCTCGCGCGCTCGACCGCGTGTATACAACGAATCTCGTGCGCATCTCGGCCGACCCTGCGAGATTGATAGAAAGCCCGCGCGCCGAAACTAATTTCGCCCTGTTCTACATAAATCCCTTCTTACGTACGCGTACGTGCAAAAAAAACGATATTTCACTGTAACACGCGGTTCACCCGCGCTAATGACGCGCTATTTTGGCTGAATCAGAGTGACTGGGACGACAGCGCGCCGGAATATAAACGTCATCGACGCGACACGCACACACACGCGCAGTCTTTCTTTCCCTAGCTTTCTCTCTCTCGGATCGTCATCGATCACGGGTATACGCGCGCGTGGCGAGAACAAACATTGTGTGCGCCCCTTTTGCGAAAATTTGGACGCCGCGTTTTGTATACATGTGTGTCGCGTGCGTGCGAATTGTTTTCCCTTTTTTCGAGACGGGGAATTTATCTTTGACGCCACGCGCGTAGAGCCCGATAGAGTCCGGTATGTTTTCTCGCGCCGGAGCTGAAAATAAAGTTTGAGCGATGGATTGTCGCCGAAAAAAGTACATATACACTCTGTGTGTGTGTGTGTGTTCGTGAATTCTATGGATGCGTATACATATTTATGGACGGTGTGTTGCAGAGAAGTGTGTCTACGCGCGTTGCAAAATTAATATTTATAGAGTCAATTTTGACGATACTTGGGCTTTGTGTGTACATCAATTTTGAAATTGATTCGGGACTTCTTGAATATAGTTAGGAAAGTTTGCCTTGTATAGGGAAAATTCGGTACCTTTCGTCAGATAAAGTTAGTTTTTGGTAAATAAACGCTGTATTTGTTGTTGGTTATAGATAGGTAATACGTTTTACATAGCGAGTCTTCCATCTGCAGATTTAATTGTTTATAAATTTCTTATGATGTATACGAATTCAAAGATGTACAATACAAATACGATTAATCAATTGATAAGTGATGCATTAAAAATTAAGAATACGTAGACTATTAGTTACGTATAGATCAATACATCTGCGTGATATCACTGAATGATAAACATAATTTAAATGAAATGGTGAAATGTATATATGCATAATGGTTACTTCTAGATCAAAGTTGCAACGTTGCTGAAGACAGGATAATGCTGCCGTAATGATATCCTTTTAATGTTACCGTAAAGATGTCAAAAGTATCTTTTGAGAATAGAAAAACGAAGCAGCTCTTTCAGATGAATCAGATATACAGCAGCTCATTCATAACAATTTCTAACATAAATATGACTATACAGAATATAGATACGATGATTAGGCACGAAACCCCCATGAGCATCGTTATACAATATGAATATGAACGCATAAGTGATCTGCCCACTAATGTATATCTAAAAAAAAAACCACAACCTCAACAAATCTAAACCATAAGCAAGCAACTCACCGTTATGGACGAGAAGAGTCGAGTCCCTGGCGAGGTTGGTCAGCTCACTGTCGGTCAGCGTCTCGTCGGAAGCGTTGCCGGAGGTCGGCGTGTCGCTGAGCCCGGCGCCACTTCCGGGCACGTGGTACAGCGGATGCTGCTGCTGCGGCTGCGGCTGCTGCTGATGCTGATAACTGCGCTTATGCTGACCCGGGTAGACCTGGCCGGTGGGGTGGCCGACCGGTGGATAGCCACCGGGCTGACGGCCTCCGGCCGACGATCCAGAGCGGTGACTGGGCGGCGGATTGCTGATCGTCTCCTCGCCCTCGCTACCGCTGAGGCTGTAGGCCGGGTAAAGGCGTCCCTTCCCTGGAAATATCAAAATTGCCGGGTATATTGATAGAGTTTTCGTAATAAGTTGTGATAATGAGGTATGCGAAATTTTACAATTTATAATGTGTTATTCGGTAGATTTTTGTGTATTTGTTGAATTGAATCGTTCTTTATTCAGACTAGGGGTTCAAGTCACATATTTAATTTTCGTTGGGAGATAGTATCCCCCGAACGTCGCGTGCAAAGAAACGAATAAAATCAATCATGTGAGATAAAGTAAAATAATAATAATAATGAAGTATATAAAAATAATTGATAATATAACAAAATAATCAACAAGTACAAAAAGTAAACTGACAAAAAAATTTGTGTAGTTATTACGTAAATTTTTTTTACTTTAAACGAAAATATGTTGAGGATCTACTTTGGAGATATTGCAATAATTCCGCATGACATAGTAAACAGTTTGGGGAAAATTGAGACAAAAATTAATCAATAATATTGTACTAATAGAGCGTTTTTATCAAAATAAAATTGAGTAGTCGATTTTTACGCAAAATCGTCTCTTAAAAGAATGATGACGGAAATGTGTGAAGCCGAAATAAAACCTTTGTGATTGGTCAAATTCGTTTAAAAGGAGCTCGTGATTGGTCGACGGTGACGTTAGCTTTTCGCTTAAGGTCTTAGCTGATTGGTCCAAATTAAACCAAAAAAGTTTGGAATTATGAAATATTTAAACTAAAAATATAAGTCATATAAATAAGTATTAATAACTTAAAATTTGGTTTTGTATAACAAAAACGTATTAAAATTTTATCTTCAGTTAATAATGAAGGACTATGAATATTGTTGTGAATACAGTTACATTTGTAACCTCCAAATTTTTGTATTGTAGGGATAAACTAAACTAAATACAATCCAAGTTTTAATAAAAATATTGGTTTAATTTGCGAATGTTAAAAAGTAAAATAACCTGAACTTGCTAGTAAAGTAAAAAAAGCAAACTATTATGTTTGAATTTATAAAGTGTAAAAAACATTTTTTAAATGTTGTACAAAAGCATGTTTTTCATTTAAAAAAGGGTATATAGAACTCGAAATATTATTCCTCTGAAGTAGAAAATGCTCATTTTTTTAAATATGTGTTGCTAAATATACTCACAGTAAGAAGATTTTAACCTTTTGTAGCATTGCATAATAACAAGGAAATTTTAAAAGAAACTTTTTGCATGAAGTTAATTACCGTTAAACTATACTTTCTTCCCATAGCGGTTAATAATATATAAACCTCTGCTTCTTGGCATGAATTTTTATCTAAATTAAGTAAATCCTTTTTACTTCACTTTCAACGGAACAAAAGCTGCTGTATAATTCCGAGCGAGAAATTTCCGTATAAATATTTATGAGCGATATCTTGTTTTATGAATATAGTGTAACGCTCTCACCGATCCGAACTGTGGCAATAGTTCATCCCACGTTAAATATGTTAATAATCGGTTTCCAAACTAGATATCAGTTACTTCAAATTTCTAATAATTCTAGCACCTTACGAAATTTACAACTACACAAGAAAAAAAAACATAACTCGACAAAGTGATAAACACCACATTCTAAAAATCCATCAAACCCTCATAATTACATCATTAACATTTCACCAGACGCAAAACTATATCCATTGCCCCTCGGTAATCACCATCCGGCACCTTCGTACCCCCTAATATCCTCAATCAGACATCGATAAAATCACCTCCAGAGCACCCTACGCGCGCGGTTAATGCGTTAATTGAATGTTACGCTCTCGCGTATATCCCACCTCCAGCGCCGCTATTACCTCCCACGACTACAACGAAAAAAAGGGACGTGCACCTACATACACGCGCGAGTTGCAAAGGCGGAAGCGCGCAGAGACGATAAACCACCTCGAAGACGCTTCGAGCCTCATAACGCGCTAAAGCGTCAATCAGAGGCAGCGCAGCCTCGCGATAAATCGAGCGTGTACACGCGCCCGCACGCGGCCTATAATAATCGAACTAGCGCGCGAGCGCAAATTGCTCTCGGTGCAATACGTGTGTGTGTGTGGGTACGCGGGGGCTCTTATCTCTGCGCCGGTGTATATACGTATATACCCTGTAGTTGCGCTAACCGAGCGGCTCGAGCTTTGACGCGCGTAAAGAGATGGAAAATATGGGTTTTCTCTTTTGTGGCGGTTGGAGGTGGGAAGGTTTTTTTTTGTGGGAATGGTGGTTCTGCGTTGATGTTAAATTTTCACGTGAAATTGTTGGAATTTTTTTGGTTTTGATATAATGCGTTGGAAATGAGCTAGTAATTCTGGTAACGGGTGGAGAGGCTTATACATGTGCAAAAACTATAGTTTTCTAATTCTTGTTATGTTTAAGACTTTCTTTTATAAAATTATGTATTATTAAAAGTACACGAATGCTCAAGTTTCATCGAGTATTTAATTTTTGCTTTTTTTTTCATTTATTATGCGCTGTGTGAAAATTGTCACAGGACTTCATTCTGCAAATACTTCCTGTGTAATTTATCGCTCGCCACAGTAAATATACCAGTTATGTATATTACCTGAACTGGAATATGATTTATATCTAAGAATTACAAGAAAAACTGGAACATTTTTAAATATCGATTTTTCTTGAATAATAATTCCCGAAATGTGATGCAAGCTCTATTTAGATCACAAAAATATCCAAACAATCGCTCATCACAATTCAAACTCCGAAACCTCACTTTAATAAATAAATATACAGACTTTTTTCCCTTCACCATCTGCATACTATTTCTCCGCTCGCAATAGCATCCATACGCAACTTCCACTCTTTTCACCCGCTCGCGGCGAAAAATAGATCGCGACTCGCTTTGCAAAAGAGTATATACCGCCGTTGCGGGTCACTGGGTGAGAGAAACAGAAAGCGCGCTGCGCAACTCGCTTTATGCGCCTCGGCCGTTTTTACGGTCACTCGTAAGTTCCGCGCCGCTATTTTTCGCGAAATATGCGCGCACGCGAGCGAACAAGGGGATGCGCGCAGCCAGCAAGAAAACCTCGCCGTAAACATATACGCTAAGAGAATGAGAGAGAGGGAATTCCAAAATTATTATTCGCGTAATATCGTTGTTTCGTGGTTCGCCAGAGTTCTTTGTCGTCGTCGAGTGGTTTGATTGTTGGAGAGAAATTTTTAATACAATGCTTTGCATGATTTTTACAGCGCCGGGAAGGTTATACTGCATGGAAGTAGGTTTATGGGATTATGGTAAGAGTCGCGGGAAATTGTAATTTTATTGGGGAAAAATGGTGGCTTTTATGGTACAAGAGCGGAGTGGGCGTTTAGTAGATAGGATGGTAGGAATTGCGAAAATGTGGATACAATGCTATGTACATAAGCACTTTAATAAGTAAATTATTACGAAAAAAATAGTCGTATAAATTGATGCAAATACAGTATTAAAGACAAATATCTCCGCGTATTTCTTAACACACAAAAAAAAGTTGTATAGTAAAAAAAAAATTACTTCACAAATCGGATACGCACACGGCATTAATATTAATACACCCACGATCTTACAGCCAGAGCGCGCTCACACGTTTTTCCCCGAACTCCCGTATTTATGCCGTCCGCCTGCACGACGATTTGTCAAATAATTCATTTCATCTCCCCCTCTTTCCATTGAAATTTAAAAACTCCCTTCTTCTCTCTCTTTCTCTCTTTGCCAAGCGATCGCGATAATATTCTTTCCTCGCTCACCGATGAATCGTCAGTCATTACCATGCATAAATTCATAAGCCCCCGCATTGTGGCCGCAGCGGCAGCAGCCGAATTCAAAAGGAGGGGGAGAAATTAGGGGATAACGATCGGGGGAAGGGGAAGGAGCGTCATCATCATCATAATGCGCGTAAAAAGCCTCCTCGGGAGAGAGCAACAATGAGCTCTGTAAACAAATTTGCATCGAGTCTCTCTCTCGCTCTCTCTCGTCTCGGGGAAAAGGAAACCCTTTCTGGTGGGTGCGGGGAATTTTCGTAGGCTGAGAGGAGGCCTCGCTCTTTTTGTTTGGTCACCGAAGTGTATTAAATATCGAGCACAATGGGGCCTCGTTATCATTTGAATGAGGCAATAAGCATACGTTTGGGATTACGTAATATTAGGAAGATAATTTTGGGAGTCGTTATGGTACATTGTATATTTGTTCGAATGTTGAATTTGACTTATCGCGTTCTGCTTTTTAGAGTATTTACGTTTATTTTGTTGAAGATTAATATTGTTACTAGGCAAAACTATGCGCGCTACGCGCGCTCTATGTACTTTCTTTATGCTACATAATTTCATGCTACAAATAATTTATTCGCTATAAGCCGAAAATCTTTTTCTTTCACTAGTAATGCATTATTAATAATTAATATAATACTGTTGTACATTTACCCTCAACTATTACTAAACTTTGAGATTAGAAACTATAATAAGATATTTGAATATTTTTTTTTTTTCATGAAGTATTGAGTAAAGAATAAAATCTGAACATAATATTGACATAATTTAATTTAAAGAATCTCTTTTACACTTTTACTATTCTAAGTTTCCAAACCTTCTGTATTTCTAAAATTAAAAATTTGCTTAAACACTTATAATGTGTTATTTAATTTTGCTATACGTTCAGCAGCGGTAGGAAGTATACTATTTGACGGAATCTCTGGCCACGAGCGTTGTGAGTCGCAACGTATCCGTATGCGGACCGGTGTAGAACAAACCATTATCACATTATCATCATCCACAGAACAAATCATAATTACAACCCGGTGATGGTGTCTTTACGCTGGTTCAGTCAGTGTTATTTAAAAATCTTTTATAGGACAGTTTGCGATAGTGCGTATGAGTGCCGACGAAAACCCTGTTCCAGTAGTACGAGGCCGAGAAGCGATGCTGCTGGAACGTTTGTAGACTCTTATATGCCCTAGAAAACGTTTTTTTTTTTTACCTAGCGGTTACGAACGATAGATGTGAAGCGGTCCGGTGCGCCTGCGCGGCGGCACTGAGCTGACCTGTGGCACGAACGTTTCAACGGTTGAAGGGCTCTCCTTAGTATTTCCTATACCAAGATTAATTAAATTATTATTTATTTAATACTTTTCACTTTAATCATTTTCATTACAATAAATAATAATCATCAAATAAAAATGCATATTTAATTTTAAATTCTCCCGCCTTTAATCCAAGTGCCAATCACAAATCAAACCTATAGAGGCTTCACATCTTCCGGTCATCACTTAATTTTTAAAGAAGGGAATAAATGTACATCTATTTTTTACAATAAATTAACTTTTATATTAAAAATATTACACCTAGAAATGAAGATTTATGAATTATTCCTATCTTTTTTGCATAGAAAAATAAATTAAACTATTTTTAATGTATAAAAAAAAATTTGTTTCCCAAACTTCGTGTGACGATACTCTATTTTATATTACCGATACTTTTACCACATCTTTCACTTCACTCAGACCTTCATTACACATCCAACCGATTCATTTCACTGCTCCCACAGCAATACCTCACCCGCAACATAACGCCTCACCTTTCAAACCCACGATACTACCACCCACACAGCATTACCATCGCTCCATCGCTAAAAACCCCGAAAAGCGGCGATAAAAAATTTACATCTCCGGCATCGGCAACACCTCGACGCAACTACTCTACACTCAACTCCTCCATCACCACGTGCGCTCGCAAAGCCGGCGGGGAAGATATGACTGATCGGGCGCTTGCGCGCCGCCACAATACTCCCCCATTGTAACCTGATAATGTATTCCGAATGTACGAAGGATCCACTCTCTCTCTCTCTCTCTCCCTCGCGATTGTTTCGTGAAAGCACAAAGTGCTCGGGGGGTCGCTCACGCGCCGAAGACGCGGATTCCCATGTAGACGCCTTTTTTTCTCTCTCGCTCTCTCCCTACAACCGACGCCGTCGCCGCCTAAGATAACAGTCTCATTTTCAACGAGATCGCGTGCGCGCGCGGCCGCTGGGTCAATATATACATATATATATATATACGCGCCGCCTCGGCTTTTTTTGACTATGAATGAATTTTCCGGCCGATTCTTTTTCCTTTTTGTACACTGGAAAGGAGAGGGAGGAGGAGAGAGAGAGAGGCAGTATCCGCTTTTCGGTTTTTGTGGCGGAGGAGATAGTGGTTTCTATAACAGTGGAATAATATTTGAATAGCTGCCGGGAGAGAGGAGAGAGAGAGAGAGAGGGAGGCTAAGTAAGTGGCGGGTTGTTGTGTAACCTTGTGAATACGGTGTGAATAAAGCTGTCGTTTGTATAAATAAGAATTATGGTCAGAAGTTTGGTGACAGAGGCTTGAATAAGAAACGATCGAATAGTCAGGTAGTATCATAATCCGTTAATTGAATTAAGAACGTTCTCCGGGTCGAAACAGCAATTTTAGTTTTTATATTTTTATATAATGTTTTATTAATTTGATAATCCAAGAGTAAGTACATGTAACAAATATATACTTGAAAGAACATAAGAAAATTTTTTTCAGACAAATTCAGGCAATAGTCACTATGGTATTGTTACAATTAAAGACAAAAACTTCAATAAGTTCTTTAAATTTTTGCTTCCTCCTAGAGGAAGCTTTGTGATAGTAAAAAAAAAAGTTTATGCGATAATGTGTTAGAAATGTTATTTAGCAAATTTGGAATCGAAATACACTATTTTTAGAAAATGTCCGTATGGATGTGTGTGTGTGTGTGTGTGTGTGTGTGTGTGTATGTCCGTATACGCTGATATCTCATGATCTATTCGACCGATTTTAACGGGAGAGTGATCATTTTTTTAGATTTTGCTTCCACAATTGGGGTCAATATTCTATTTTTGTAAAATTTAATTTTCTTTTTATAGCCACTTTTTAATTTTCAAAATTTTTTTTTTCGATTTTTTTAATATTTACTACAAATATTGTTTATATATCATGAATTCTCTGTATGTAAGATAAAATTATCTACAATTTAAAAAAAAAAAAAATGTCGGTAGCTATATTTCGTCATAAGTTATTGATGAAAACGTAATTTTTTGTAAATAGGTTATATTTCGAAATTAAAAAAAGATATTAACATGAATATTTTTTTGGTTATAAAGGATATTAAGTACTATAACTTACTAAATTTTTAGGTTTTTTTATTCATTATTTTTTGAGAAAAAAAATAATTTATAAAAAAAAGTGATTTTTTTTGTCGTTCAATAACTATAGTAAAATTGGCTTAATCACTTTGAAATTCTTTGTAGGGCTAGATTTTGTATACCAATCGAGTGAGTTCTTTGGGCAAAAGGATTGATCCATAAATTTCGAAGATATTTGAGGTTAAAATTTTTTTCAATTTTTTTTTAAATCGTAATTTCTCGAGAACGGCTCTATGTATCTAAATGGGGTGGGTGGTATTCGAAAGAGAATTAAATTACCTATATTTTCTAAAAAAATTAATTCTCTAGCTATCACGGTTCTTTTGTTATTAACAAAAACGTAAAAATTGAAAAATGAAAAAAAATGAGTTTTATATGTTCAACTATTACAAGAATAAAATTGTCTTATTCGCTTCAAAATTCATTGTAGAGGTATATTATTGATAGTTCTCGGATGAGTTCTTTTGGCAAAGTGATTGGTTCATAAATTTCAGAGATATTTGAGGTTAAAATTTTTCTAGACATTTAGCTCTAAATATCAGTTGCAAATTTATAGGCAACTGTGATATATATTTTATGTATGTGAAATTTTGTGGAAATGTATAATCTATAAAAATTTGAATAAATTATGTTGGAGTTTTGTTATTTCTGTCTTTCTGAAGTATTAAATTTTAAATATTGGAATTAAAAATTAATTAAAGGAATCAATAAATTAAGTTTGAGGAAGCTACGTGCCAATGAATTGGCAGCGGTTTTTTATTTTTTATCCGATCTTAACGAAATAAAGCTTATTTTGTTTGTTAAGAAATTTCAGGGGGAGTATCGATGGGAAAATTTATGATACAAGTTACCAGTACGGCGCAATATCAATTTGTTTAAGAAAAACATGTCAAGTTTTCATCAAAACTTTCTTAAACAAATTGATATTGCGCCGTACTGGTAACTCGTATCATAAATTTTCCTATCGATACTCTCTCTAAAATTTCTTAACGAACAAAATAAGCTTTATTTCGTTAAGATTGGATAAAAAATAAAAAAATTTAAAGAACTTATTGAAGTTTTTGTCTTTAATTGTAACAATAGCATAGTGACTACTGCCTGAATTTGTCTGAAAAAAAGTGTCTTATGTTCTTTCAAGTATATATTTGTTACATGTACTTACTCTTGGATTATCAAATTAATAAAACATTATTTAAAAATATAAAAACTGAAATTGCTGTTTCGACCCGGAGAACGTCCTTAATCTGTTGTATCGATTCGATGGATACAAACAAGTTTTACAATATTAATTTATTGATAGAATACTGTTAATGGTGAACAAGGTTAAATTATTCTGGTATGACAAATATAGTATTAAATATATTAATTTAATATTGGAGAAAATGCTTTTCGCATCGAAGATATACCGACATAATTTTAAAAAGAGTACATCTCATGAAAATACCAATAGAATCATCCACAAAAAATTCTGAGTATAGTATTTACATATACAGAGCGCCTGATAGACGTGTTTTTCCAAAAAAATCATCAGAGTTTATTTAATTAAATAAAAACCGTACTGTCGGTAAGTAGGAATCTGCAATTGATCTATTTTTAAAACGAGCACAGCTAACGAAAATACTAATAGAATTGCTCAAAAAAATTTCTGAATATAGTGTTTACGTGTCCGGAGCGCCTGACAGTCGTCTTTTTCCAAATCAAAGTTTGAATGTTGATTTAAAAAATATTGAAATCAGGGTATCACATCACCTTAATAGAATTATAGGTAATTGTTTCTAGTAATTACTTTGAATCTTAGCATAGCAGCATAGAATCCTATTACTTAAAAGCCTTATAAATTATCAATACCTCTTGGAAGATTCATTTATTTTCAGAAGTTCTAACTAATACTAACTTTATTATTTATTTAAACCTGATTTCTAAAAGATCCTGTAACGAATTAAGCGTTCACGCTCCAGAACCCGCGATCCGGATATTTATACCACTCATAAT
Source organism: Torymus aiolomorphi (assembly GCA_036365515.1). Lineage (NCBI taxonomy): Eukaryota > Metazoa > Arthropoda > Insecta > Hymenoptera > Torymidae > Torymus > Torymus aiolomorphi. Next base: position 70,316,254 of record CM070874.1, on the reverse strand, counting down.
AATACTTTTCGTGATACTTTTATTTCGCGCCACTTAGCGGGCCCGAGTCTAATTAAAATTTAAGAAAATTGTTTTCCCCGCGACTGAGCACGCGCGGGGGCGGCGAACTTCGAAATTGCGAAAAGTAGCGTAGCGTAGCGCCCGCGCGCGAGGGAAACTTCGGGCCGGGAGAGAGATTTTCTAGAGGGCGCATAAAAAGAGATTACACTGCGCAAAAGTATGGAAAGAGAAAGAGAGAGAGATGGCCTGTATATAGTATACATATATTTGCCGTTTGAGAAGGGCCGAGCAACAAAAGGATGGCGCGCGGGCGCCGTAGTAATAAATTGTTTGAGCGTCGTTTGATTAAAGTGTATAAATAAATTTCTATTGGGAAGAATGGCAGTGATGTAATTTATTAGTCAGGAAGTATAAATATTATAAAATGATTAAATGCTGGCAAGGGTTGTATAGGTTTTTTGATCGATTTACTCGTTAGTGTCTTAGTTCTAATAGCAGTTACATAAACTTTATGATGATTGACAAGAAACTCGCTAGAGTCTTTAGCGAGAAGTTCAACTTCGAAGTGCTATAACTTGTTTTCGAGGATTAAACATCTGCGCGCACGGAGCTTTTCCAACTTCTAAATCTCGTATCAGAACCGTGAAGTGAGCGTATCGACGATGTGTAATTAAAAATTTCTAATTTTCAACCTTCAGAATTATTTGACAGTACAAAAGATTCTTTAAAATTAATAAAAAAAAAGTATTACAAATAAATTTTTTCAATAGTACACACTGCATTATTCATTTTATGAAAATTGTTTACCTTTATAATGCTTAGTTTTGTATACAATACTGATAACAATTACGAATTATTATTTTTTAATTAAACGAAATTCTAATATGATAAAAACCATTGAAAACGAATGCATGATTTGAACATTTTACGAATTAAACTTTCCTCTTCATCTTCGAAACCAATAAGTTCCAAGAAATTCTCCTACAATTCATCAAATTTCAAAACTCCGACGGATTTCGACACGCTCATAAAAATTTTACCCTCAAATATCCTCGCTGCACACTCACCCCTCATCTAAAATTTCCCGCGCATTATGCAAAAATCTGAAAAATCCCTCGCTCGCTTCCCCCCTTGCTATAACCCAATTAGAAAATCACTAAACTCATTAAGCGCGCTAAAACCCGGGGCGTAAGTTTGTTTAGCCGGCGGCATTTAGAGCGAGCTCCGTTCGCGCAGTATATAGCGAGAGGACGAACGACGACGACGAACGGACGTATAAACACACGAGCGCGCGTGCGCGCGCCGGGAGAGAAAAGATGGAGAAAGTCGGGAGGGAGAGGGTTAATTCGGTTAGCGCACACGTGTACGCGGGAGAGAGGGAAGCGTCCATTAACGGTACGCACGATCAAACCTAATTACAATGGAACTCCCCGGCACACGGCGACGAGGAAGAGAAAGAGAGAGAGGGAGGGAGAATGGATGTGGGTGCTGTGCGTGTACGTGGGTTCGAACTCTTTACGTTTTGTCGGATGAGAAAGGTAAACGGGGGCTGCGAACTGCTGTGTAGAGCTCGCTGACTGCCTGCCCCCGTTTAGCGATGCACGTGGTATGTAACGGCGATGGGGAGGATATTTATTGTTGTAATTTGGAACACGGTTTCATTTGGCTCTTGTAATTGACATTTGGTAATGGTTTATAATTGGGTTAAAAGGTTTAAAAATGACTTTTGTTTATAAAAGAAGTTTGTTTGTCAGTTGATTAATGAAAAAATCGTTTCTTTTTTAAAGCGAAATTGTGTCATATTTGAACAAGACAAAAAGTTTATTGTTTTTTTATTATTTTAGGTAATAAATTCAATATCTTAGGTTAATTGCTATTGATCGAGTTTTCCTTATTAGTGTTCTATTCAATACATTATTATATTTTATTACAATTTATATTTTAATTCAATAAAGAAAACGTATAATATGGTTATAGAATCTGGGTCAAAAAAATTATTATTTATCAACCAATTTATAACGAATAAAGTACACCCATTGACAACAGTTTATATATACTTACGCTTAAATAAACAATATTTATAAAGATATATTTATAATTAAACTCTACCCCAAACCAACAACGCTCTCTCTAAATTTACCAAACCACTGGCTACGCACTCACCGCGCGCCCCACACACTTATATATTTTTCCACCCACCCAAGTTGTTTTAACTAATTGTTCGTCTCAATCCACCGTCCAGCACCACTAATAGATCACTTCGCTCTCGCCCTCGCGTCCCGCAACAAGCTTTCAAAATATTTTAGGATAACGTTTCAGTCGCTGTCTCTCTCTCTCCCTCTTGAGATTTTCCCGAGAAAGCGGAAAGGAAAACACCCACAGCGGTTTCACGTTGCGGAAGCTCTCTTTCCGGCGCGCGCTCGCGGCGCCCGATATTTTCGTCGTCGTCGCGTGGCGCGCACGTGTGCGGCCGAGGTCATCCTCGCCGAGTCGTGGCGCGCCACGCGTCATCAATCAGAGATCGACGAGTGCCAAGCGCAGGCAAGGCGAAGGAGAGTGTTGACCGTGCGAGGGAATTCTTGCGTGCATGATGCATGGCTCAAAGGGGTGTGTGCATGTGTGTGTTTGTGACGAATGATTTTGGTGGAATGAGGGCGAGGAATTTGAGAGCGGAGGTGGTGGGTTTGATGTGGAGCTGTATGATTTTGGAGCGGGTGGTTTTGGTGTGAGTGCGGTTGGAGAGGCTGAGATTAGGGGTTCTGAAATAGTGGGGTGAAGTAAAATGATGATACCTAATTTTTTTTTAGTAGAAGAGAATTATTTATTAGTTTTTGTCTTATGCGTGTGAATAATGTTGGATTTAATATGTTGATATTATTAAAGCTGCAAATTAAAAATTCATTTTTAATAAGAAAGCAAGTATCCACGGATTTAAGTATTAAGCCGTATTATTATTATAACGTTATATATATATTTCACCGGGTGATATAATAATTATTATGTAAATCAGATTATACCAGATACGATCTGATATGTCTATATAAATATATTCTCGGTTACTTATTGTTAAACGAAGAATCCAATCAAAGTCCTTTTAAATTTTATATTTCTTTTTTTAAAGTCAAAACTAATAAACGAGTTTATTTTTTTAAATAAATGCCTATAAATAGTTCATATTTTAATATTCTATCACATATTCTGAAAATTAATCTATCTATCTCTCTCACCTGCCATGGCAAACATTTTATCGGGGTTAATGCATGTAGTACAATTCTTTACTTTGGCCCTCCAAACATTAGCTATAGGTACTCAATTGTATTTTTTTCAAATAAAAAAAATAAGCTTGGAACTTGAGAAAAAAAACCAAATCAACACGTACTCCTACAAACCACAAATCCCAAAACCAACCACCCAACCTGCACCCACTCCAATTACAAAACCGCCGAACGAAGACCAGTGCACCCAAACATTCATAAATCCCTCACGTACATCCTCTCGCTGCGCATACTACCACCAGCATACATCCGGCGCCTTGAACCTCCCGCATGCCGATCTCCGGAAAATCTCCAGCACAGCAGCAGCGGCACCATCGGCAGCCTCTATACACCCATAACTCGTCACCCCTCTCTCTCTCCCGCTGCGAAAAGCGGGAACCGGTTCCCCCCGCGCATCTGCAGCAGCCCGTGGGAGCGATTAGTCTTGACTTTTGCGGCGGCGACATACACACACACGCGCGTGCGCGCGAGACATCGATGTTTTTGACGCGCGGAGCCCGAAAAAAGGGAAGAGGCGAGAGCCGAGCCGTGTAACGACTACGACGCGTGTCCAGATGCTGCGGCGTCGTGTATGAGTGTATGGATGGAGAGGAAAAAAGAGGTTAAAGATTCTCGGAAGAACGGGGAGATCGGGTGTCGGTATGGCGCGGATGATGAAATATCGATCGGACCCGGGCCCGCGCGCAAGGATGTGGATCGGTTTTTGGAGATGGTGGGAAGGGTTTTGTGGATGGGGGCTTAATGAGGTGCGAGGTGATAAGGTTTCGGGTGAATATTGTAATTATGGATGAAATAATGAGGTCTGTAAAGATAGAGGTTGGGTTAATTGGAAATTATATTTTTCTTTAATATTTGTACCTTAAAATCTATGTCTGTCGTAAATGTATCGCTTGACAGCGTTGTGTTATTTTATTTCCTCTATATCAGAAATAGATTTATTTTAATCGGTTTAATTAAATTATAATTGATATACGATTCCTTGAGGTAATTATGCTGTTTAATTCAATTTAAGCTGAAATATGAAATACTTATTTCAAGATGAATTGCGACTAAAATCCATCGAATAAAAATTCTCAGACCGCTCAATTATATTACGCAAACTTGGCGCCCAACGACCGAAACGCCGACATCTTAAAACATCATTTGTCATAATTTTATGACGAAGACCAGAAAAAAGGTTACGGCAAAGATAACATTTCGTTTTTTTTTTTGTCGCAACTTGTCAGTCGAAAGAAAAGACACGTTTCTTGGAAACCCGGCAACGCGTTAAGTAGTTTTTAATGAAGAATTATTTACGCAATGGATCATCCGCGGCGTTCTTTTGTCGGGTCAGGTATATGTATTAGCGATACAAAAAGCAGCCTGTGTTTCCCTGGAAATGATTGAACTGCGAAGGTATTTTTTAAGTAGCGCGCGGGATAAAAAATTAATTGGGCCTGAGAAGGTGAGAAGCTAATTTGTCAGTGCCGTAGTTATACGGGATGTAAAAGAAAATATGAGATTATTATTTTTTATCTGGAATGAAAACTAATGAAATTTACGTTCACCTGCTGTATTACTGACAGCCAACATGTATTTGTATATTTAAAACGTAAAATTCGCAGCGATCTTTCTTAAGAAACACTCGACATTATTAAGGAATAATTAAAATTCAATCTCCCTTTCCCTGATCAGATATACACCACACCTTCCACCGCAATATTTTAATTTTCCACCCATCACTTCAAACCCAATCTCCCTTTACATAAATTCCAACGACGCGCTCACCCTTTAATCACCCATCACCACAGGCCAAACGAAAAAAAGGAGAACCTCCCGAGCGTCTTCTCTCTCTCTTTCCTCTGCACGTCATAACACAGCGCTAAAATTAGCCGCGCGCTCCCGGGAGCCTCATGCCTCGTATCAAGCCTCCACTCTCGCTAACTCGAAAAATTAATCATCGCATTAATTATCGCACACGCATCTCTCCCATCGGCCTGAAAAACCCGCTCGCTCGGAAAAACCGAAAGAAGCGCGCGAGCCCCCATAAATCATACGGTAATTCCGCCGTTTAAATTCACCGCTGGTGCTGCTACTGCGGCCGCCGAGGTATCCCTTTTTCCGCTCCGATCATAAACGGAGCTGCGTTCACTTGCCGCACGCATGCGACTGCTGCTGCTACGCAAGTTTTTCGCGACGCGCGCGCGAAAAAAAGCCGGTAATTCAATCGATTCCTCGGTGCTACACGCGCGCAACGTGTGTGTACGCATTCTGGCACGTCTCTCCCCGCGTATTTCCCCGAACGAGAGAGAGAGAGAGTCTAGCAGCGAGCGCGATGGCATTCGCGGGGAGGTTTTTTGCGCGCAGGACGCGAGTAACGAGATCTCTCGCGCACGCGCGGATGTGATGAGAGCAGCGGGAGAGCTCGCGAGTTGTGTGTAAAAGGCTTAGCGGAGAGCTGAAGGGGCAAAAATAGATACGAATGTACTCGGGATGGTATAAAAGTGTTTTGTTGCGCGCGGGTAAGATGCGGTTGGCTTTGAAATTCAATAATTCTATGCAAAAAGTGGGAGGGAGGGGGGGAAGGGAATTAAATAAAGGTCGACGGGTGTGTTGTGGGAGGGGAAGTTGTACTGGTAAAAACTCCGTAATGTGATATAACTAATTGATAATTTCGAGTAGGTTTTTTTAGGTAGGATTGCAAGAAGTTCTGCGAGGCTTGTTCAACTAAATAAATAAAGAAGCTATTCTTTAGCAATTCCATTACCAATTGTAAATTTATGTTGCCCCAAGAGTATGGAGAAATCTAGAAAGATGCACTACTTTATTTACTTATAATTATTGTGAATCTAATTCATTATTTATCACGAGTCTATACGAAACAAGAAACGCAAAAATCCAAATTGTTTAAAATCACAGCAATTATCGTGAATTTCAAAATGTTATCATTAACATGTAGATCTACGGTAAAATCTTCATACACTGGTAACATGAATCAACCGCTGAAACGTTATTACATTCCGAAACACCCAACCCATATCTCATCCTTACTTATTTAAACGCTCTCTCAAAAACTCCCATGTCTGCAACAAAAGCAACCGAACCGTCTCTCACCTCGAACAGTCGTCGTCGCGACTACTACTACTACCCGCGAAAACAGCAGGTGGCGGCCTCGGCAATCGATGATCGCGAGCAAACCGGTGAGCACAATAATTATCCTCGCGACCACCTTATATACCCCCACACAGTCACACAGATACCTCTTCCCCGCAAGGACGACAAATCGAGTCTCTCTTTCTTTCTCTCCTCTCTTCCTCTCGCACAGAAAAGGCGATCGCCGTGTATACGCGGATTCAATGACGCGCCCGCATCGACCTTGTGTGTGTCTATATATATATGTACATATATACTTGTCGTTTTTCCCTGCGGGGCGCGCGCGCGATTAAATTTCGTTTTGCCTCCTTTTTCAGCGACGCGGCGGTTCGGGTCTTTTTGTAGTTCGGCACTTGTGCGAGGTGGAGAGAGAGGTTTTTTTGGGGAGAGAGAGAGAGAGTGTCTGGCGGGTGGCGCGATGGATTTTGTGTGCGTATATGTATAGGTAAGAGAGTGTAGGGTTCGAGGAGGCGAAAATTGAGGCGGCGATGCGTTATTTGGGAGGTGAGATACGTGTTGGGATGAGGTGAGGTAAAAAAAAGGAGGTGCGGTGCAGATTGTGCACGTCTATGGTAAACGATTTTTTTTATGTAAAATTTTCAGATTTGTGGCAAAGTAAGGCCATGGTTTATAAGGTAATGTACATAATCATATGCATTTTTATTTAGAGCAATAAGATGTGTATAAAACGTATAACTTTTGTCTCCTTGAAAAATATTAATCTTTAAATAGACTTTGATTAAATGTAGTTTCAGGTAGCTCGATGTCTCGAATAAATTACTTAATTGGAGCTTATTAATATTTATTAGCTTCGGAACAGGATGTATTCATTTAAAAATATTTTTAAAATTAAATATGTATAATTTATAATTATTAAAGTGTACATACAAATCGTTAACTTTAAACAATTTTATTTATTTCTCTTTTTTAAAAATTTTCGATTACAGCGTAAACCTTCATCCAAAGCCTACTATCACACGTCATATAATGATATTTGCCTACATTAAAATAGAACAAAATTAGAATCCAACATATAACTTGCAAGCAAAACTAACACATTTTCACTAACCACACTCGCCCATAACTCATATCATAACCCATCCCCTCTACACTCATATAATTCGGCATTTTAAACCCGATAGGCTCGACTTACACACCTCGAAGGCGGCTGCCATCGGGCGCTGTATCTCGTATAACACGCAAATCGATTATTAATATTCATTTTTGCATATATACGCGCTCGCGCACGGTGTCGATGATCGATCAGGGGGTCACCTGCGATGTTAACAGATTAAGCGGAGTCAATAGGCTGCAGCCGCTCGTTATTCAATACGCGACATGCGCGACGCATTAAGGAGACACGCGCGCGACAGTTGTGCTTTTCAGAAAGACGATAATTTTTAATGGGTATATAGTGATTAGCGGAGAGGCGAATTTCTCAGGGAGGGTGTAATGAGATGGGATTTTTCAATGGGCTCGTGCGACGTATAATTGTCGTGATTGCCGTCGCAAATTAATTTCATCGAGCGATTCGAGAGCTGTACTGCGCGCGCGTATATATATATATATATATATATATATACTGGCATTGTTACATCGCGCGCAACAGGTGGTTGTATTACATCGGTACAGGCGCGCTCTGGCCGTGCTGCGCCTGGAATTCCGTGAAATGGTTTATTTGGAAAAATTTTTTTTTGATGGCGTAACGGCCGGAGGGGATGCAGTTGTTTTTGTTTTTATTTTAGCGGTTAAGGTTGATTTGATATAGTTGGCGCTGAGAGAGTTACATTTAAAAGGCGTTTACAAGAGATACGAATACAAATTTTAGTGGTATTGCAGTGTGGTTAAAGAGATATTAATTTATAGTAGTATAATTTTTTACTATGAATTGATATGTTCATCGTAATAGGAAGAACAGAGAGATTATTAAAAACGATAATTTAAGAACACCTTTATAACTATTAATAGTGTAAATTAATGCTTTCTATTCATTAGCGATTGTAACATCCCAATTACATGCGCAACAACAATTTCTATTGTACAAATCGTGGCGACGAAATTTTGAGAAACTTCTCATAAATTAGGATTGTATTACTCCCCGTGACCCTCGTGCGTGCAGCAGATCATTAATAAAAGCGACGAAAAAATGTCGGTTGAGAGTATTCTCCAATTAGCTGTTCTTGACTAATTACGTTTTTAGGAACACTCAAACCGTGATTAATGATCTTCCCATCCAAGTTTCTGTGTACAAACTTATCTCAATCCCCTGGTGAGAATTGCTATTCAAATAATACAAATTACATCATTTCTTGCGTGATTCACGCACGTGTTATACAATTGTAATCACAGGAAATTAAAAAATATTTCTGCAATGATCGTTTGAGAAGCTACTTAAATTGTGTCCATAAAAGGATTGTGAATTAAATTTTATAATATTTTAGAAAAATTAGTTATAATATATCCTAAGCTAGGACTTGAAATAAATAATTCAAAGTTACCGAATTATCTTATCTTTAAAAATGGAAAATTTATTTTTAACCAAATGAGTTGACAAAAGGCAAAAATGCCTATTTAGAAATAAAATTATATATATATTTAATATTTAAAAACTCCTTCCTCACGCTACATTTATAACCAGTTCAATTTTAAATTAGAAACACTTTTATTATGCATCGCACCTTTCCAGCCACCCCTTAAAAAAAAAAACTACTATCTAGGATGCAGTACTTAAAACACTTAATAACAATTTAAAATCAGCTTCCCCCAGCTGCCACCCCGAAAAGCCCAATCAAAAGAGCCAGCTCATAAACGCTCGGACGCGATTAATAACAGGGGAAAAATCACGGCACACGCACACCATCACACCTCTCTCTCTCATCATCAACGCCTCGATGAAATAACTCTTTTACCGCTCGCTCTGCAGCAGCAGCAGCCGGCGCGCATCTGTGCCCCGCGCGTGCAGAGGAAGTAAAGAGACGACTATACGTGGAATCTCGAAAAAATCGTTACCCTCGCTCTCAGGATTTATCGACTCGATTATTAAACCTTAAACTGTATTATTCCGGTGCCGGGGCAGCGCGTTTAATGACGGACGGGGCCGTATAATAATATAACGCGTCCGCTCCCGCCCCCTTCGCACACTTTAGATCACGCGGAAAGTCGTCCGGCCCCCCGGATTAACGTAAATAAATAGGCTCTCGCGTGTGAGAGAAAGAGCCCGTATGTTATTATAAAAGAAAGGGGCTGCGGTGCGAAAAATTGGGGAATAAAATCATAATGCAATGCAAATAAGCGCCGACACGTGTCTGTCTGTCTGGGTGCGGTGTTCGTAATTAAGCGGATGGATCGCGAACGATGCGGGCATATAGAGGTATGCGATGTCGATGAGGTGAGTTGGAAAAATTTTAATACGCGCGCGCGATGATGTGCGATGGGCTCGCTCGTTTCGCGGTGAAATACTGCTGGTTTGCATCAGGGTCTGCAGCGACGTTTATATATATAGTGGTGTTGTAGACTGTGGGCATAGTTTCTTTTAATTATCGTTTGGATATGTATCGCTTGGTAATGTAAACACCAGTATATTTGAAAAATTCTACGGCTGTTACATATATTTTATCTTATAGGAACTATATTCAACTTTTATCTATGTTACATTATATCCGCTCATAAGATAACGGTTAAAATATAATATATATATATATATCTCCTGGAATTTCCATCTCTCAATTATTACGTCAATCGAAACTGCAGATATATAATACCTATAACTTCGCGAAGATCATCGCATTAAGAACCTTCTATAATATTTCAACACGATAATATCTACAGTACAAATGTCAGTCATTATTCTATTACGCATGGCTCATCTCAGCGCCAATTCACCACAAAACCAATTATGGCGCTCCCGCGAATTCTCAAAATCCTCATCATCAGCCGAAAATCCGCTCGACATTCCAATACACACACACGCACGCATTATCTATAAAACCATCATCATCCATACGCACTCTCCACAAATCATCGCGTCCGCGTCTCTACCCTTGAACCTTTCTCTCTCTTTGCTCGCAAGAACAGCCGCGCTCACTCGTAAACGACAGCGCGCACCTATACACACGCGCAGGCGCTGGCGAGCGATTTATCTCATATATGTCGATGCAAGCGGCTGTAGCAGCAGCAGCAGAAGCAGTGGGAAAGAAAGGAGGCTGCTGCTGCTGCTGTGGCGGCGGCGGCAATAAAACAAAACGACGAGGAGAGAAGAAGAAAATCGAGAGCGCCATAAACGGAGGCGCGAGCCAAGGTCGGGGCGTTTAGAGGAAATTATGGGCTTTTTGCCTCTCGCCAGCGAGCGAGCGAGCGAGCGTCTTTTCTTTATCTTGCAGCCGAGCGAGTCTTTTCTTTATGGTCGCGGTGTGCCGAGGCGGCTCAGTCGCTGGGGTTCTTTGTCGTCTTCGTCTTCTTTTTTTCTTCGTTGTTTTATTTGGTGTACGCTGGTGGTGGTTGTGTGTGTATGTATACGTGTATACTTTCTTCTTTCGCTATTTCCTACTCGCATAATCCATTTTTTGTGGAGAGAGGAATTTCTACGGTTGTATTTGGAGGAGACGGGGGATGTGTTGTTCTTCTTTTTTTCTTTGGTCGCAGAGTGGGAGAGGTTTATGTTTGGTTTACGGCGCGGATGATTCGCTCGAGATTGAGGATAATTATTGGCGTTTATCTCGAAGGATGGCCGTTTCTAGGACTGTGTATGCATGCGTTTACGTTTTATGGGATGCTAAAGTACGAGCGCGTTATTTTCAAGAATATTTTCGTCTCCTTGCTCCTGTTTTCCAATGCAAAATTTTATTAGGTTCTGATATTTTTTTCAGAATATAAATGTTACTTAAGGTATGTTTAAAATAGCAATTGCTATAATTCCAGCCGTATAACTTTCAACTTATATTTTAAATTCTTATTTATTTACAGATGAAATACTTTGCATATACTTACTAGAGTACATTAATGGAGTTCATCCAGTTCCTTTCACCCACCTATTTTTACCAATAATTATCTTATACGTATAATTATTAATCATATTAAGGAATATTTATAAAATCATAATTACTGCACACGTGTAATAACGTCTTGAAAGAGTGATGGAAAATAAAACGAATCCAAACAGAAATTATATGAATGTCTACCACTCCCTTTACAGTCGTCAAAATTTACACATCCAGCAAAACCCCCGCGCCACATAAAACTAGCACCGATAACATTTTACACCGTGCCATAGTAGATCCATTTTCTTCACAGCACGACTGCGGAGACTCAATATATTTAACCTCGCCCAACCCTTCCCGGTAAAAACCACGAAAAAATTCCATTCCCTTAACAGAATTTTTCTCATCCACTACATATATATACGACACACCGTGAGCTCTCTTGCTCTCCCGCGATTCCACTTATTTGTACATTCGCGCCTTCTTCGACTTGCCGCCGCCGCGTCGCTAACTACTTTTTAGCCTCGCCGCGCGTGCTCGCAATATGCAATCGATCTCTTTCTCAGGCAATGCGCGCGCGCTGCACCTGCCAGTGTGTGTCCTTATACTTACTTACTTGCTGTGGCAACCGACGTATTTATGAATTTTTTTTCTCGGTTGCTCCGGGGTGGTTCTATAGTTGGCAAGGGGCGCGCGCGAGTTGGTTCGCGTTAATTAATAGCTGGGCGCTGAATTATGATGGTTGGGGGGAGTAAGAGGAATAAGAAGAGGTGATGTATGAATGGTTTTGTGCGAGGATGAGGTGTAATGTAGTTGAGGATATGAATATCATTGATATTGGGGTGCGATAGGGAGAATGGGAATTGCTCTACTTTCAAATATGAGGCTGAAATGGTCTAATTTATCGTTTATTTTACATAATGTAGATAAAGGTGAATGGGGTATGATGAACATCTTGCATCTGTATGGTAATTAGATACGAAGTTTTTATTAAAAATTGCATGTAAAATAATAAAGTCGAAGAATCATTTTAGAGCGTTATTAAAACTCTTGTAATATCATCAGTGAATGAACGAATAAGAAAATTTAAACTTTTGTTATTTAGTTAAAAGAATTAAAAATGGATTAAAAGCAAAAATCTTTTTTAATTAGTATTTTAAAATCTTCAAACTTCAAACGTCAGTGACAAAATTTTAGATAAAGAATAAAAGTAGAAATTTTGTTTAAAAGTAATCTGTAAATATCTCCTAAAAACCAGTAAAGGAACACGCAATCTTAGTATCTAAATACGTTTCGCCAATGAATGAATACTTCGCCAGTGAATAAACACTCAATAGCGGTGATTTTATGATTTTATTCTTAATAAGATAATTCCTTTTATGCAGAATCTGTATATAAAATGAAATAAAAATGTTCAAAGATTCGAAAATTATCGTCATGTTTTAGATAACCAATACATAGAAAGCTTGATATTTTCAAATATTTAAAGAAAATGTTCCTTAACTGGTGACTGTTCGGATATTGGTCAAGTCACCGTATTAAGTTCAAGAGTAGCAAATGCGTGATGCTAAAAAATTTTTTTACCAAAGTAACTTCGGCACTTTTTCTAGGTCACTAACAATCTTACAGCGAGTACAACTTCTTCTTGTCCCTCTCCCACTTATACCCTACAAGAAAAACCAGCAACCTCATAACATAACCAGCTTTCTCTCCCTCTCTCCACTCCCAAAGAAAAATAGCCAAACGGCCTCTCCTTAAGAAACCTCATAACGACGCTCTGTCTCTCCGCCAGAATTTACGTGTAAACGTATAGTAGACGCTCACTCCGCTCGGGATTTCGCGAACTTGCGCGAGCGGCAAAATATAAATTTTGCCCGGTTTACGATGCTAGCTATATCCTCGCGGATCAGATAACGCCGGAGCGCCGTTATTAGCGTGCCTTTAACGCGATAAGTGTGCATGCCAAGAGAGAGAGAGAGAGAGAGAGAGAGAGAGAGAGAGAGAGAGAGGGGCTTATCGATCGCGTCGCCCGCCGGTTTCTAGGGCTTTTCGCGCATCTCTTTGTTTTCGAGAGCTGCAGAGGTACTCTCCGGCCTTTCTTTGTGTATATTTTCTCGAGGGAGGAGGTTCTAGGGGGTGGAAGACAAACGATCGAGAACGGCTGTTGGCGGAGGGTGTTGAGAATTTTGAGAGCCAGCGTGGAGTGGATGGTTTTTATGCGTTTTCGGGAATGTTTTGGAAGTATAGCGGGCGGGTTGTTGATGGGTTGAAAAATGTACGCTTGTAAAGTAGAAGTTGGGCGAATTATGGAAGTTTTTGAACTCACTTTTTTCAAATTTGCAACATCTAGTTTAAAATAACGACGGTTGTGTTTAAAAAGGTAGAATACGTACGTTTCGTTCGAAACAAAATTAACCGCGATTTTGCACCTAAAAGATTCACGAAACAGCCGCTTTCCGGCTATAAAACATTCACCGCGAAACTTTTGACACACACAGATTTTGCCTTTTTACCCTCGAAAAAAGTATATCTCTCTCGCAAAATTAGCAGCACACATAATCAAAGACCCAGCCGTAAAGCAGCTGAATAATGCACGCACTTCGAGCTCCCTTAAAAATTCAGCTGAAACTTTTCCCCGCCTGGCGTGGATAATTCTGATCATACCCTCTCTCTCCCTCCTCTTTATCCTCCCAACCACACCCGCACACGCACACTCCATCTGGTCCGCGGGGGGATACACCGCGCGCGAGCACGCTGGATGATTCTTTACATACGGCGGTGGTATAGCAGCAGCGGCGGCTACATATTTTATGCCGACCGCCGGAAGGCTCGACGGCCTGACAAACTGCGAAACGATTTCGCGCGGCCGCGCGTGCGCCAGAATTTATGAGCCGATCGCGCGCGCGCCACGAGCTTTTCCGATACAGTTTTGCGCTATCGCGCGTTTCGATGGACACGCGCGAGAGAGAGAGAGAGAGAGAGAGAGAGAGAGAGAGAGAGAGAGAGAGAGAGAGAGAGAGAGAGAGAGAGAGAGAGAGAGCAAATACACATAGCGTGATTCGTTGCATCGCATATAATGTTCTTTTCATACGGTCGGTTTGAAGGCTCGTTCGTTGTGCAAGCGAGAGAACGCGCTGAGAGTCGGGATTTATGGAGACGCGAATTAGGGATTTCCCGCGCGTTTTCGGTGGGAGGGAAAGGGGCAACGTCTGTGTGTGTGTATGCGAGCTTGTAATTTATTAATTGGTAAGGGTGAGGTGGGACGGATGCGATTTTTATTCCGATAGGATTGATTTGTTTGGTTTGAGAGGGTGTCTGATTCTGTTTGCTGTCGCGCGCTTTTTTGTTAACTTTAGGGTGATTTATTATCGAAGGGTTCGAGTACTTTACAGTGACGTTTTTAAAAGCGTTAAAGTGGTTTTATTACAATGATACTGAAGTTAATAATTATGTTTCTATTAATTGAAGTTTTAGTTTATTTAGTCTTATTAATGTTATTAAAAGGAATGCAAATTTATGTATAGTTAAGTTTATGAATATACTACATATTTATTCATTATTGTGCTGGAAGCCAAACTTTTAAAGAAAAAGTACGATATAATATATGTATACTCACGTTCGTTCTCATAACAAATCTTTTCATTCAGCGGTATTTCAAATCACATGTTGCGATTCGAATTTGATTTGTTGTGGATAGCGAGTATGCCAGGCGAGTTCGCATCAGTCAATGTTTACAAAACAACGTGTGGATACTTCTACTTACTTTGCAGTCTGTTAACAGTCATCTAATCGTTACAAGCCTACTTTCAGTATTCAAGAGATTGCCATTAACGTTTGAATCTTTCAAAACTAGAAACCTACCGAACATCATGGAGATTCCGCTGGAATTAATCGTTATAACAAGTATCAGTATCACCATCGCTTCACTGATATACTGGTACTTTTCGTGCTACGCCTACTGGTATAAAAGAGGCATCGTCCAAACCTATTTGCCAATACCTACCTATGGCGACATGCTGCATGTTTTTAACTACAAAATAAACCTGCCGAACTTCTGCAAAGACGTATACTTTAAATATCCTGCAGACGGTATGGTCGGCTTGTACTACATGGAGACTCCTGCTTTGCTGATCCGCGAACCAAAAATACTGATGTATTTACTCGAGAGACACGATGGACTATATGAGCCAGGTTTGTTACCCGACGAAGAACTTGATCCTCTGCTAGCCGAATGTCCACCTCTGGTAAATGGCGACCGATTGCTACAAAACGTGTTTTCAACTACGACGATGATGGATTCCTTCGAGAAGCTGCTGCAAGAACGAAGTAAATTTTCTTCAGAGATCGCGGCCGCGGAGAGGAGTGATTTAGAGAACGTAATCGCCAGGTTCGCAGTTAACATTATGGTGGATATGGCTTTTGGGTTCTCTTCCAATCACGACACTAGCGATCCTGATTATAATAATGCTCTGTACGTTGCGAGCTCGATCAAAGACATTTTCGAGTCCCCAGGTGAAGACAATAAACGTATGGAATGTCTGTATCAACCATGGCTAGCAAGAACAAAACAGCACAGGTTCGTACCAAAGGAGGTAGACGAGACATTGCGGAAGGTGGTGAGGAGCACTGTATCCAAGCGTCTATGGAGTGTGCGGGACACTCGACCCTGCTTGTTACGCTGGATGATCCACCTGACAAGTGTCCTTGCCCAGCATGAATTGTACACGGACCGGGAGGACCTAATCGTCGAGATATTGTTTATATTCTTCGTCGAGACGCACATCTACCTCAACGTCATTGGGAACTTTGCCCTGGCCCATCTAGCCCGGTCGATCACCGCCATGAAACAGGTGCGCCAGGAAATTGACAACGTCATCAGCGGCAACCATCGGAGGTTATCGATCCACAATCTGGACGACTTGGCGTACATGAACCTTGTCATCAAGGAAACTGTGCGCCTTCATCCGCCGCTGGGTTGCGTCGTGCTAGTTAGCAAGGGAATTACATCAATACCAGAACACCGAGGCCAGAAATTTGACATAAGACGAGGTGAACTCATGTTCCTACCCATCCTGGGCATGCACATGGACGCGACGCTTTGGGACAATCCCGAAGCTTTCAATCCTGATAGGTACCGCGAGACAAGCATACGGAGAAGGAGAGGTCCACTTCCCTACGTGCCTTATGAAGGAGACACTGCACCGCAATTTCATATGCTGGCGTTGAAGACGATGCTGGTAACGGTGTTGCAGCACGGCCTAAATGCGAATACATCCATGGACATTAAATCAGATGGGAGAGTACATTTTACTAGTGCGAAAGGTGTTTTGGCTATGCTGGAATGATGTGTTATTATTTTGTTTACTTTGTAATGGAAGTTTGTTTTCGTTTCATTATGTGATTCATTTCTGGAATTTTAATTGTTACCCGTTAGTTGATATACTTCTAGAAAGTTTTTAATTACTTATTTTATATTTTATTTCTACTTTTAATTGTAATATATACATATTGTGAATTGCACTGTTAAAAGATTTTGATGTAATTATGACTAAACCTTATTGTGGGATGTTAATAAACGATATATATTTTTAACCTAAATAATAGGTTCTTATAATTTTTATTTCCATTTAGGATTTAGGAAAATACAATAAAATATCATAAGCAAATTTAGAAAAGATTTATTGAAGGAATAGCAGGTATATTTTACTATGTAATATTAAACATTGTATTTCTGACTATTTAAATTTTATATATAATATAATTGAAGCACACAAGTCTTTTACTAATCTACATGTAAATTTGATTATTGCGCTTTAAAAACGTCATAACGCAAATTAGACCAAGCACCGGAAAAATGACAACGTACCAATCTAAGAACTCTATAAAATTAACATTCCTATTACCTCATTACGCAACACCAATCACCGCGCCCAGCACTCAAATCAAACACAGAGCACCGCCCCACTGCACAAATTGGCATTCCTTGAGAGAGCTCTCGCATCCCATTCATAAATACGGGCGCTAAGAAACTGCAACGGTAGCCGCACGCACGCACGTACGCAGGCGTACCATAACTTTTTCAGCGGGCTCGTGTGCTAATTCATACTCACGCGTACGTACGCGTATATATGTAGGCGCTTGCATCCTCTGTCATTACCGACAAACGACAAGCTAGAGCGCTGCGCTTGCGCGCTAATTATTCGCCGAGGCTCCCGCGTATATGTATCGTAAATTCGTTGCATCCCGACTCTCCGAGCTAAAACCCGATACCCGGCAGTACTACTACTACGGTTACGCGCTCCTGTGTATACGGTACGTATACACGTACATAGCCGCGAGCGTTCGGCGCGCGGGGCATTAAGCTTTCATGAGCTTTTCATAAGTCAGTCATTTATATACAATATCGCCCGGGCGCCCGGTAATTATCTCTTACATTATTCATCCGACCGGCGGCGCTGAGGAATTAAGAACGAAAAAAAAACGCGGAGGAGAGGAGCGAGAGTGAATTCGGCGACGGCAGCGGCGGCGTGACATTGAGGATGAATGTTTGCGCGAGAGGGAAAGTGAGTAGGAAGAATGGCGAGGGAGGAAGAAGAAAGTGTTGAAAAGAGAAGGAGAGAGAGAGAGAAAAAATGATGTAGCGAGAGATAATGATGACCCCGCGCGAGCGACGTGGAATTAAATTTGCCATAAGATTGCGCTGTCGGGAGGAGAGCAAATAATCGAGAGGAGCGCGGAGTAAATAAAGAGGAGGGACGACGACTGTTTTATTTGGTAAAAATGGCGAGGACGAGTTAGCGCGTAATTAAGATGAGGAGATGGTTGACGTAGGCGCGAGCGCCCGAGCTTTTTTTGTACATTAGAGAGTAATCGCTTTAAATTCGGAAAGAAGTTGCTTATACAGTAGCGCAGCAGCGCCGGATGTAATCAGGCTGAAGTAATTCCCGAGGATAATTTGGTTTTATGAAGTTGAAGATTGAGTTCCCTCTTATTTGAAAAAAAAAAATAAATAAAAAGAATAATGAGTTTCTTCATTGCTATTTGTGATGCTTTGATTACTAAAAGTGAAAATATTTGTAAAAATCATAGGATTGTCTATTTTAAAGTTTGATAACAAAATGACTTTTTATTGTAAAAGCCTTTATTTTTTT
Organism: Torymus aiolomorphi; assembly: GCA_036365515.1. Classification (NCBI taxonomy): domain Eukaryota; kingdom Metazoa; phylum Arthropoda; class Insecta; order Hymenoptera; family Torymidae; genus Torymus; species Torymus aiolomorphi. The sequence continues at coordinate 70,297,720 of CM070874.1, read as the reverse complement.
ACTTTTCACTGTAATTTTTTTTTCTTAAACAATGTTTGAAAACACTTTACAATCCTAAAAATAAGTATCAAATAAGTCAATATCAATAAATGCATTATAAAACTCAATAACAGAAGAGCCGTGCCGAGACAATGAAAGGATTTCAGCTGACGAGGCAACTTCAAAACTTGGCGCGGCTCTCGCCCAACAGCCGTGCGAGACCGAACGGACTCACCGTCGCGACAGTCGTTCCGCGGACTTTACACCTATACACACACACACATGCCCGACGAATTCATATAATACAAGCGAGCTTCGTTCGCAGTTCTGTAATCCTTTCCATACAATGCGTACAGTATACCCATACATACACAGCCGTGGCCACATACTCCATAATTGACGGGCGAGCGCGCGATACATCGCAATTCGCCCATTAATATTGAACCGCGGCGCCATTAGGGCCGATGAATCACGGATATTGTGCGTCCCCGCGCCGCGCTTTTTCTCCGTTGCGCAATCGCCGTATTACGGGGCCGCCGTTTAGCGATTCGTTTGCATCAATCATGCTCGTGTACGTGTGTATGTATACACGCGCGTCGGGAATAAAAGATGAAGATTTAATAAATGAGCGCCGCTGGGTTGGCGAAGAGAGAGAGAGCGCCTGAAGAAATTATACGTGGGTGTGTGTATGCGCATACGCGTGTGGTGATAAAGCGGAAACGGATATTGGAGTAAGTTATTTATGACGCGCGTGCAGAGTCTATGGAATTATGCGATTGATATTGAATTGGTTTTCATGCGGCGGCGGCGACGGTAGTGGTATGATGTGGACTGGCGGAGGGTTTTTTTAAATTTTTTGTTCTGTGCGGCGGCCGTCATGCATGAATAATTTATAAACAATTAGACGCGCAGAGGCGGCTGGAAGTTCAATGAGTGTAGTAATGTGTTTCAGTTAATAGTGAGCGTACACTGAGAGAAATGTTGTAGTAAAATTTATTATAAACATAAGAAAAATTACTATATTTTGTAGGAACGGAGGGACAAATCGAAATTATAACAATTTTTGCTATGTAACATAGTAATTTTTATGAATGACCTTAAATTTCAAAAAATTAAATTTTTTCTCGTTCTTTCTGTTTTCAGAACTATTTTCAGACTTTAATCATACTATATTTAATGTGAAAATAAATTAAAATGAGAAATAAAAATATTTTTTTTTACGAGCGTTGGGATCGAACCTGCAACCTTCACCGCGGCAATCGGACGCGCTAACCACTTACCCAAATAGTGTAAAATTTTGGAACTTGTACATGTCAAACCATCGATTTCAAGAAAATTTCAGATAACATTAAATAATGACAATAAATAACTTTGATAACACAAATAAACTTATCATTAATGTGCATAATATAAAAATAAAATAATTGAAGTAAGGTTTTGAATGTTTTGTAAACTTAAAAGCAAGACAAAGTGAAATTCCCGTAGAAACATAACCTCGATCAGACACGTGGGCGCCTTGATCTGCGCAGAAAGTACTAATGTTGTAGCAATTTTTACTATGTTGGATAGCAAACTTTCTTATGGCCTGTAGCAATTTTTGAATGTGGCACTTTTTACTATGTTTACAGTAATTTTTAATACGCTACAAAATAACATTTATACGCTACAAAATAAAATTTAAACGCTACAAAATAAAATTTATATTCTATTTTAATAAAAATTAAAAGCATATATTTAAAATTTTATTATATCACAGTTTTTGCTATGTGTATAGCAATTTTTCTTTTATTTTGTAATACTTTCTAATCAACAACTGTCATAAAAATTACAAGAAATTTTGTAATTATTCATACAATTATAATAAAAATGCAGCATAAAGTGTATTTGTCTCACCCTTCCTATACTTTATAGTAATTTTTATTACAGTTATAATAAAATTTACTACAACATTTTTCTCAGTGTAAGAAAGCCATTTGTTGTGTCGCGCGGGTGTATGATACTTTCGCTTCGTGAATGGAATATTGTTCTGTACATATACTGATGAACTTATTATAGATTGTAATGGTGCTCTAACAAATAAACGATTAGTTTTTAGTCAGGCTATTTTCTCGATGTAACTATAATTTGCTCATAATAAATAAGGTCAACCTATAACTCCTGTAAGTAGTGTCACGAAGGTTTCCATCCACGTTGGACACAACGTGGAAGACGAGAAACAACACAGTCAACATAAACATAACTAGCTAGCGATGCACTCGTCGTAGCATCGCAACGTTAGCTCAGTGGTAGAGCGCAAGACTAGAAACTTCGGGTCCATCGGTTTGCGTTCAGCTCGTCGCATATATTTTTTCACTTCACTTCATTTATTTCTCACATATGTAACAGAAGCAATCTAATAACTTATTAAAGGAAGGATAAAGTCAGCATTATAACTTTGGATATAGAATACAAATAAACAATCATTATCTTATAAAAGAATAAATTGAAATTCCTATGTAATATACCTGACTGTTTTTCCCCAAGTTCGAAAAATAAAAACGCGAATATCTTGTACAATAAAGTATCATTGATAAACATTACATTTTCATGAATAAAAATATCTTTTCATACATAGATAGCATATTTCTTATCACGTTGGCGTTTCCATTTCCTGAAAAGAATCAGCTGTAACGCAATCCAACGCCCACAGAAGATCGCATTATGCCCTGCACCCAAACTCCACTGCCAATCTCCATGAATAAACATTAAGTACCCCTGCTTATACACATAATTTCGAACGCCACCGATAACAAAAGCCTACCTATACATACACGCACCACCCGCCATCGCCAGGTGTTACACATCTAGCCCTCAAACCACGACTATATCTCATCACGCACCTCGGCAATCACAGCCGGCGGCGAATAAGACATACACACAGCACTTTGCGTATACGAACCCACCTCATTAAAAGGAATACATAGAGAGGAGAGAGAGAGCCGATAAGCTAATCCGGGGGGCGCGCGCGCGCGATAACCAGGAAGATCCCGGGGCCCGATACGCGACCGCGCGCGGCCTTGTGTTTGCGCCTGGCTTACCGCGCGACTTATCCGCCGGATTACCGGGGCTTATCGGCGCGCGTGCGCGGGCTGCACAGGCAGGCGTCGTAGTGTCTCTTATGCCTAATTTACATAAATCGCGAATCTTATCACTTATCCGCGAATTATCGGCGGAGGAGCGGGAGGGATGAGGATTGAGACGTTGGCGATTGTGTGTTTGTGTGTGTGCGGAGGATAATGGGGATGTTTGCAAGGTGGGAAGACAGTGGGCGGATGTTTTTTTTGGAGGGGATAGAATGTTTTAAGGATGAGAGGTAGAGGTTGTAGTTGGGAAGTTGTTAATAAGAAGGGTCGAAGGTGATTCTGAATATATAAATGCGGGATTTAAATCAATTGGATTGAAATCTGTTTGATAAATTTGGAGTGTATTTAAATTGAAATTCGTATTTTGGTTTATGTTAAATTCTTCATTTACAGAGTATTCTAGGAACACATTTCGTACAGTAAGTATTTATAGTACACCTTTAAAACCTCAAAAGAGTTACTTTGAATAAGCCGTATGCACAAACATTAACAAATCCTTACGCCAATGCTGTTTAATGCAGTTCATAAACAACTTAAAATAATTTCGATGAAATTTAGTTCGCAATTTGCATTATGATCTTATTAATACCTCGCATACGTTTATACATATATGTATATTGCGTTTACTTTATTCGCTGAATATTCTAAACTAGGTCGAATGTAATAACGCTCATAGCTATCAGTTTTCTCGTTTCAGAATATTAAATTTTCAATCCCCCCCAGTTGTATAATAATGCGCTTTTCCGAAAACGAAAACAAAAAACCACAACGCAGCCTTGCATCCAAACTGACGTAAAATGGAAAATGCGCAGAATTTCGTTCGTTTCCAGTCACTTAAAAAAAAACACACTTTTTCCCTCTCCCGAACAATCTGTCACAGCGACTGCAAATACTTACGTTTACAAGAACCCGAGCGGGAAAAAAACTACACAGCTCTGCTACTGAAAAAACCACCTCCCGACACCCGAAAGATCGTCGAAAAATTAATGGACCAAGCGCGCGCGCGCGGGGCGCAACGAATGATTTGTCACCCGCGCTCCGCGAAAACTATAAAAACGCAAAAGACATACTCCCTCCTCCCTCGGCATAAAGAGAAAAAAAAGGCGGAGAAGAAATTCTCCCGTGCGAAAGAAAAGGCGCGGAAACGCGCGGGATATATTCCTCGCAGATCAGCGCTCGTATGAATAATTCAGCGACGCGCGCCGCGGGTCAGAGGATCTCCCTTTCTCTCTCTCTCTCTCACTCTCTTTCTCTCTTCTCCCCGAATTAGACTCGAATCGCGAGCTTACCTCCCCGTACTCCCTTCTCCTCTCGTTTTTGCAGAGCGCAAATCCGCTTACATCCGACGTCTCCTTTCATTTCGCGCGCGAGCGCTAGACTTATACAGTGTCGGTGGAGAGAGATACGTATTTTATTTAACGCGCGCGCGCGGGCGGGCGAACGGACGCGAGGTAAGTGGGGCAATGTTATGCAGTTTATGGGAGCGCGGGAAAGTGGCGCGAAACGTCTCGCGGGGGATAATGGATTCGTCGTTTCTTCTTCTGCTGCTGCTACGGCGTGTGTGAGTGGGTGGACGGAGGGAGGAGGAGGGCCGCACGTGAGGAATGGCCGAGAATTCGATGGCGAGAGCCGCCCCCGCCGATGAGATGATGAAGGTTTTTATGAGATATATATTTTTTCGAGATGAGCCTCGTAAAGATGTAATCTAGTTCAATTACGCTTTCGTATTTCATTTCGGACGGTTATGGCGCGGGAGAGTTTATGGTACTTGGAATAGATAGTTTCATTGAATTTAGAGTAGTATTAGGGACAATGATAAGGTATGAAACAGTCAGCAGGAATATGTGCAATTGGTTGATTATACGATTATATGATCGTGCGTTTGTGAGAATTATTTTTTATAGTATAGTTAATTGTAATCGAATGATGCAACGCCATTAATATTTATTAACTTGGCGGTATCTTTTAGTTAATATTCAATCCCATCCGTATAACAAATTCTACCAATAGCACATTAAAATTCAATCCTTAATTAAATAAATTAAGTGCTTCTTACAATGAATAATTACACGGTATAAAATCTCCATTAGAAATCGCGCGGATGTAATGCCAAGTTTATACCCAGCGCGATAAAACTACTTGGCTATTCATTTGTAACTCCGGGGAAAAGATTAAAAAACTACGATCGACTCTCTCGCTCTCTCTCTCTCTCTCTTCCTTAACTTCCTAATTGCAATTTCCCTGAACCCCCGGGGACAACAAAACGTCCGCGCGCAATTGGTCTCATGCAAATAAATCTCCGCTCCGATCTCCCTCGTTCCCCTTCTCATCCTCCTTCGCCTATCAATCCCTCCTCCAGCGAAAAAAGAAAAAAGCTCACAAGACTTTACACCCGTGCAAAAAAAACTCCCTCTATCACTTACTCGTGAGCAAAGGGTAATAAAAAAATCCAAAAATAACGAAAAAAGGTGCCGCGACCTCGTTACGCGGCGTGATTGACGTTAAACGACGTAGTAGTCGTGATGCGAGCTGCCGCGCGCGGAAGCTCGCGTGATGTATATTCGCGTATGCGCGTACACGTGTCCTCGGCAAATTGTGGATACGTATGTGCACGTGTGTGTATGTGTACATTGTTATCTTAGAAACAAAAAGCCGAGCGTGCGCAGCGTAAAGGGTTAACGAGCGCGCTATCTCGACCCGTTACGCGGTCCGTGAATGTACGCCCGCGCGTTTTGGTGTAATGGTATATAGCGTTATTGTTTTGTATGATTTTTGGGGTTACTGGTTCTGGGTCATTCCCTGCATTGTGCGCAATTTTTGACCCAGTTTGTGAGACGTAGAAAATAATAATGCCATTATATACGTGGACGAATGCACATTATTTGTATATGTACATAAGAGAGAGAGTATAAAAATATTAAAAATAGTTCGCTGTTTATCTTTCTAATTTTCTAGCAGAATAGCATTTTTTATTTTCATAAATTCCATATTTTCTAGCCTCTGACATTTGTACGTCAAATTTATGTACACAAAGTTGAAACATTTATGACGAAATACAATTTCTCTAGTCAGATGTCATAACAAAGCAAAACGTTATAATGGTTCATAGTGGAACTTACACTCTGAATCAATGTAATTTACATTTGACGTATAACGAATAGCTTGAGTTTTTATAGCAAAAATTTAATTATGTTTTAATCAGCAATATTACACAGTCAAAGGTTTCGTTAAATGCTCCAAGTATTTCAACTGCAGATTTATAATAACGTTCTTGACACATGATTTGTGTTAACAACAGATCTGATGACAAAGCTCATAAAACTCTAATATTTCATGTGAATTAACAGTGATTGAACTTTGTACGTACCGCACAATTATTTTCAATATCCATTAAACAATACTGACTTTTCAATCTAACGTCATCAAAAAGGAATACCTAAAACCTCATACAACACTCAGAATCTAATAAAACCCCAAAACACAGCCATGATCTCATCTTCATTCGCTCAAGATTCCAGCTACCCCAAACTTCTCGGAAATCAAAATTCCCAACTCCCACTCGAGAATCCCTCAAACACCACCGCTAATAACCGACCTCGCCCAAAAACAGCGATTCCCGCGCGGGAAAATGCAAAACTGCGCTCGCGCCAATATTGCCTCATTAATGTACAAGCCCCTCCCCCCCGGCGCGTAGAAATTGCGCTCCTTCAGAGAGAGAGCCAGGCAGATTACCTCGCGAAACGAACGGCTTTCTCGCGCGGCGAGAGTTTCGCGAGCACGAGGCGCGCACAATGAAGTACACACGCGCATCCCCAAACACGATACTCACGGCCGACGCCGCCGCCGCGCCTAGGATTCCTTTAATTAATTAGTATGAAGACTGATTACGACGCGAGAGAAGGAGGTGGAAGGGGGAAAGGAGTACAACGTGTACGTAGGCGCTGCTGCTCGCGTAGTCTCTTTTCGGGAGGAGAGAAGGAGACGCAAAGGCGGAAGGAGAGGCAAGACGCGCGCGCGCGCGCATTCGGAGCCGAGGAAATTGCTACTCGACGGGGCTGCTGCTGCTGCTGCTGCGATGAGGAGAGTAACTTTGAGCGATCGAGCGCGCGTGGGTGGATGCAGTGCCTGGAAGAGTGTGGGTGAGAGAGGGGGAGAAAAGTTGTATAATGTTTTGACAATGTGCGGGAGGAAAATATAATAATACCGTTCGGTAAAGATTGGAGCTGCTGCGTCAATCAGTTGATAGGAGGTTTTAGTATCAGTTTGGAATTATTTTGAGGACCAGTCAGTACATACCAACTTCTCTGACGATTAATATAGATTAATTAGATCAATAGCGTGAAGTATTTTATGAACTAGACATTATTGTAACCACGTATTAAATTATTTTTTCTTTTCAGTAGCGGGGTTCCTATACCAAGGATTTTAAAGAGTAATTTGAAATTGGATGATAATTAAGTTATCGGAGAATTAGAATGGCTATTGGGAAAGTTTCTATAATGATTATATTACGAGCCACGTCGAAGTTCTCCGTTCACAGAAGAACAGCCAAGGCTTCGACTATATCAGATATCCACAATATATATATTTACCAAAACAAATAATTGGAAATGATCAAGATGAATCGTGTTCTTTTCTTCATTTCACTTTAAGAAAATTCTCCTACCAGTACTATGGCTTTATACAATTAGGCGAAAATATTCCTTTATAGAAAAACAAGCGATTCTCGCCAAGATGGAATTTAAAGTCTCGAAGAAGAAAAAAAGACCATATCATCCAGTTCTAAAGAATTCTGGTGATTTTCTCGTCAGTCCTTCGGTAAGTCGCGCGCGTAACAGTTTGCTGCAGTCATTAAAAGAGTTTACACAGCGCAAAATCCCCGCGGACGCGCGCTCAGCTGGGCGTGAATTTTCGAATAACAAAAAACGCTATTATCGCGGCCGCGCGCGAGACTGTAATTAAGAGCACGCAAACTAGGTGGAGAAACAGAGAGCAAGGGAGGAGTGTGTTTCTTCCTCGCTCACTCTCACTCCTTTCCTTTTATCTCTTTATTTACTTACTCCCTTTTATGCTCTTTATCTCTTTGGCCTTGTTTCAAAGTAGTTTCTTTTCAATGCTCTCGCGGTACCAGCGCGCCCACGAGCGAGCGAAAAAACATTTTTTTGCCGCGCCCTTTAATTCCCGCTATGTTGACGGAAATATTTACGATTACGAAAGAATCGGCGGTTGAGGAAAAAATCACCCGCAAATGAGAAAAATGGCGTCGCCCTACTCTTGCTTTACATTGTCCGCGTGAATTCTACTGTGTGTTTTAAATAAAGACTCCCGCGTAATTTCAAAATGGGATACAAAATTGCAATGATTATCGTGCTTCTGTATTGCTGCTATAACGTGCACTCGAAAAAGAAGTATATTTGTCTTTATGACTCACGAAACCGTTAGTTTCGGGAATTCGTAATTAAAACATTTACTGTCTCTGAGTTTCAAAAATAGTATTTTCGAATTAACACATAAAACTTACTCATTACAGATGGACCATCAATGTGACTGATGTGACACTCACCTGAAACATAGAAAAGAAAAAAGAATTTAATATATACTGCATAGCTCAGACAAATATTATATTTTCTTATTAAAAATCTTTATTCTTCTAAACAGAGTGGAACTACTTTGAATTTTTGCCATTAGCAAAGTTCGCAACAATGCTAATCCTGATCACTCATCCCTCACGTCTCTCCCATACAATTCAACCTCGCTGATGCAAAATACATCGACTATACCTCTTAGCAACAGCGTGTCTTCCCCCTTAGACGCACGCGCAATTATAGCTCCCAAAGAGGCTTACACACACAAAAAAGGACAGCATCGCCCCCGCCGATGAATAAACGAGGGCGCTCGCAATATAAAATCGCTCTGCCGATCGGATTGCGCACGCGTGCTCTACGTAAAGAGCTTACATTACGTCACATCATCGTCTCACCGACCATCTATCTCCGTCTCTCTCGCTGGGAGCTCCGATCGATCGATCGATCGATCACTCGATCTCGCGCGCGCGCGGGAGTCGCTCGTTAAACCGATCTCCTCGTATAAGTCGTCGTGCTCGTCCTTTCTCTCCGCTGAGATCGAGAGAGAGAAAAACGCAACGGATTAAGGGAGGCAGCGAGGAGCGATTGTTTTGTTTATGCGGAAGGTATTAGGTATGAGAGCTTGCATGCGTTATAGAGGCCGCCGATTCGTAAGCGCTCGCGATGGTTATTCATGGGATAGACGTCGATATAAATTAGGATTTTTTTGCAGGTTCGGCGAAATTTATTTACCGGGAAGAAAGAGAGAGAGAGGGGATTGTTTATGGACGTGAGATGGTTCGAAAAGTTATCGCTGATATTTGCATGAGAATGAATGTTTAATTAAAGAGTGAGTCGTTTACCAAGAGCTTTTATTCTATTGTAAGTAGAAGCGCTGTGGAAGGTATTTGTCTCTGCTCTGCATTGAATTTCCTTTGAGAAGTGTGCTCAGCAAGGATTTTGTATTTTAATTAGTATTATTAACATAAAATTTGACGAAGCTTTATGAAAACAGAATAATTCGCGTGATCTCGTAACAATTTACATGAAATGAAAAATTAGTCGTTATTGCTACTAATTATTATTTTAAATATTAAACCGAAACGTACGAACCGTTACACATGCACGTACTCCACTCTCCGTTCTTTTTCATACCGATCAGATCGATCTCCCAAAAACAAAGGCCACACCGCATGAACGAGGGCACAGCGACGATCACACTCTTTCTCTCTCTCCCTCGCGACATATAATGAGAATAACAAAGTCAAAGAGCACGAGGGCAAAGAGAGAGAGAGAAGAGCGGACCACCCTGGCAATCTCGGACGAGCGCCCGCTCGCGCGCGACTTAAATAGCGCACGATCGACCCGTGGGATCGCGCGTGACGATACCGACACGCCGAGTGCAAATGTCGGGGTTCCATAGAGCTCTCGTCGGGATGGACGAGTATATATAGACGAGGGTAAATTAGAGGTATGTGTACGTGTATGTGTGGTTCATAGAAGTGCGGGGGTGTGGATGATGTGAATTGATATCGATAAAGGTGAAGTTCGTTGAACTTTACGAGCGATATTTTTTGGTTAAAAATTTGATTGCATATTATAATGTTTTAAATAATGATAAAAGGCGCGGTGGTAAGGTAATAGTGAGGTTCGTTTATCATAAACTTATATCAGTAAAATAACTGAATGATTAGGACGATTATCTCGTTTTGATTATCAGGTAATGTTTTGTAGATCCCAATTAAGACTTTGAATGATTTATACACTATTTTTCTATTCGTAAGCAGCAATCACAGATGAATATTTATCTGTCCAAACCTAATTAACATACCTATTCAATCATTATCTCTCATCATATTACCATACCTCACTATCTTGTACACTACTACCATCCTAACCAAGCCGAAACCAAGGAACAAAACGTATTTCCCCCAAAAAATTTATTTCACTCGCCAGAGCGCTCCCATATACATATCTATACAGTTACCCCCTGTGCCCGCGTGTATATAGTTACCAGCCTCCTTATAAACGTTGCGCGACCACGAGAACTCGCTCGCTCGAGAAAAGAAACAAAGAAGGTCAGAAACTAGCTCTCGCGCGCTCTCGCTTATATATACTCTCCTCCGATAAATCGCCGATCTCCTTACAACGATGAGGCCGCGAGGACGACGGTGAGACTGTCCGTCGTTATTCCGAGCGCACACAGCAGCAGCGGTGGCGGCGGCGATTATCGGACTAACCGCCGCTCGTTATGTATTTCGCCCGGCGACAGCGCGCGGAATTTCCCTCTCCTCGAGAGGGATTTTTTTCGCGGGTTTTCGGTCGCGGCCCGTAATTGTCGTTAAAGTGTCCAAGGGAAAGAGACAGAGAGAGCGAAGGAGGGAGAGGGAGAGCTTCGCCTGGAATTTCCTCGCGGCGGCGGAATCCGTCGAAGTATTCCGAAGATAGGGAAACGCTGCTGCCGCCGCGGAGGCGCGCTCGCGGTGTATCGGGATTCCATCGAGAGCGATTTACCGCTCTCTCACTCTCTTGCTTTCTTCTTTTCGTAAATTGTGCAAGGAAGAGCACTATTGAGGCTATTCTGAAATATTTGCGAAAAGGGTAATGTGTGCACGGAGGATTTAAATAGGGTGAGATCGGTGCTGGGTTATCTTAATTTCAGTTACTGTTGTAGTTTTCGACTGATCTATCTGCAAATTTGACACGCCACTAACGTGTATTCTTTATTATCTCGAATTATTATATCCTAATTAAAGACGTGGTAAAACACATTTAAAATGCACTTTACACGCATACAAAATTACATTTTTACGACCATCTCATCTAAAACACAGTATAAAGATGAGGTAAAGTATTACCGATATTGTAGAACCAAATAAAGCATTTTAATAATAATAATTATAATGGCTGTAGATTAAGACTTAAGTTCCATGAACAAGTACAAAAAAAAGAATAGGACCCATAGCACCCACGATCTCGCCATAACGGTACACGAATATTAAAAAATATATTCTAAGCAGCAGGATACGAATCTCCAAACTATGAGCGATACTTTACACATTCAAAAAGAAATAAACATCTCCTCTCCCCTCCCCCCTTCCGCCTAAAAATTCCCTCTGTCGAATCTCACTAAGATCAATATTTAAACAATAAAGCTGCGGGCCGCGTGTCCCAGGCAAGAAAATTCCCGTGGAAAGATCTCAGGCACTCGATAATTGTGTGCTCAAATCGCGGCTGACGATAAACTCCTATAGCGAGACCGCGGAATAGCTTCCCTCTCTCTCATTCCCCCCTCTATACTTCGATCGATCGCGCGCGATCTGTCGTATTTTCAGATATACGCCAAATAAAATAAAGCAAAAACACGTATACGTCTCTTCTCTCTCTCTCTTGCGCTTGGTATATATATAGGAATAGCAAAGCCTTGGCGAAGTCGCGCGAGCGAGCACATGATTCCCTTATCCGTTCTCTCATCAAATACCGATCGCTGGATGACTGCGACTACTACCGCCACTATACTACTACTATACTCTGTGCGCGCGCGCGCGGGAATAAAGGCCACACGACAACGGCGTCTCGGCGAATATTCCCGGGGCCCGGGCGATGCGAGATAACCTCTCTATCTTCCCTTTATCTCCCCGGCGAAATCGCATCGTGACGGCGCGGGGAATACGCCGTGACTGTGTGGCTCTATGTATATACGTGAGTATGGGTATGTGTGTGTTTATAGGGAGGGGGGAGGGAAAAAAGAGGAGAGAATAAAGCGGGACGAAGATTGTCCGCGAGAAGAGAGGGAGAGAGGAGACGGGATGGCGGAGGAGAGAGGAGAGATAAAGTCGAGAGTATTTAACATACGGAAAGAGAGAAAGAGGGAGACGCGGAGTGAAGAGAAGGAATTAGAGAGGTTCGGGGTGAGAGCTACCGAGACAAATAAGTCGAGGATGGATGGAACGTTAGGGAGATAATTAGAGATGAAATGCATGTTAACAATGCATAAAAAATGTTGGGGAATATATTAAAGTACAGCGGGATGACTTTGGATTTAATATGAAAAAAGTGAAAATAGTATAATACTTACTAATTTTTATTGATAGACATTAATTAATTTATTCAACAATCTTACTTAGATCTAAGTATTTAGTACTAAAACGGAAGTCATAATGGCAAGGTATCATTGACATCTTTTGACTTCTAAATCTTTCATATCCCAACTGACAACTCCCACATTACCTACATACACTGACACTATTACCTTCCAACTTTATCCTCATACCACCTAATATCAGATCCCATCCCCATTGGCCACCCTATCTCCGGAAAAACATCGTCCTGCGCACCATATACCCACACCTCACGTGCAATAATTCCTCGGCACCTTTTGCCGGCGCGCGAACGATGACATCCAGAGTCATTCCTCCGCTCCCCTACCCACCACACGCGCGGCAACTTTACGACGGGCGGGCGGCACTAAAAGCGCAAACAGTTAGACCTGGGCACTCCTCGGGGACGGGCGAAGGTAGCTAGCTAGCTAGCTCAGGCTCGCGACATTTCGGTAGGACGCAGAGACAGAGAGAGACAAAAGGAAAGAGTTGTAGCGCCAAGATAGACCAGTGCAGCGAGGGCGGAGAGAGAGAAAGAGAGAGAGTCTCGTGCAAGCGTATTTACGAGGGGGGTTACCTAAGGGAAACATGCGCCCGCGCGCGGGTTCCGGATCACAAAGCACGTCGTCCTCTCCCTTCTCCACCTCACCTTGGACCGCTTATCTCGGAGGCTGGTCTCAGCGAGGCCTTCTCTCTCTCTCTCTCTCTCTTTATCTTCGGCGAGCCTATGCGCGAGCGAACGCGAGCGTTAGTTACCTGTGGCCCGGAGCGTCCACACATAAATTTCTGTATCGGACAATGGGTAATTGTGCGATCCGAGGAGAGGAGAGATGTAGAGACAAGCCGAGCGAGCGAGCCTTCTTCTCGTGGGTCTTTAGCGGGCTCTTCTTCTTCTTCTTCTTCTTCTTCTTCCTCTTCTTCTTCTGCTGGTGCTTTGGACGGTTTGGAGGATGCATTCTAATAATTGCTCGGTAATGCATGGAGAGTTGTTTATCGGTGTCCATAGGGGGTGGCGAGGAAGCGCGGCATTAGGGATTTTATTGATTTAGCAGCGCGGGCATTAGGGGGAATATGATGACCCGATGGGAAAACGTGTAAGAGCAACGCGATCGAGGTGTTATTAGCGGATGCATGGGAGGAATTGGTTTGCACCGAGGAGAGTTCAAGTGGGAGAGAGGGAGAGAGAATATCTGTTATGGAGAATAAGAATAGGTTGGTTGGAGGGGTATATATAAAAGAGGGGGTGGTGTCATGGAGAATTTTTCGGGATAATGATATTAAAGGCTGGGGTTTGGGTATTAAACGTGAGATTGTTAAGATTTCGTTTGCCCTAATACTTAAGAAATATGAGAATAGATGGTCGTATAGAATCTTGAATTGAACTATCTTTACGTGTTATTTCATTTTTAAGAGTTAGCTTTGTGATTATTACAATTATTCCTGACGGAATTCGATAGGTCACCCGATAAATACTTTGAGACATTGAAGTTATATTGATGCACCTTTTTTCCTACAGTCCACTAGACTAACATTGACTTACCAATCAAATCAAACCCCTCACGAAAATTCTCACCCACAACAACCATCTCGCCACACCGAACCTCTCTTTCACCTCGCAGACGAGATAAACAAAAGCTCACGCTCTCCCCACCACGTGCATAAAAGCAGAACGAACATCGTCGATCGAGAGATACGAAGATGGAAAAATAATCAATGAAAAACCGAATAGCACGCTCTCTCCTCTTCCTCTATCTCTCGTTGTCTCTCTCTTTCGCTCTCTCTCTCTACGAAACGCAGAGGATGCACAAAGAGTTCGCGCGTGCACGTAGCCCGGGGGCGAAGCGTCTGTGGGCGGCTCTCTCTCTCTCTCTCTCTCTCTCTCTCTCTCTCTCTCGCGACGGCAGATCTACTCGGCCGATATTCCACCGTTCCATGGCCAGGCTGAGTTACGTCCTCTCTCTCTCTCTCTCTCTCTCTCTCTCTCTCTCTCTCTCTCTCTCTCTCTCTCTCTCTCTCTCCTTCTCTCTTCTTTATTCGCTTTTATCCGCGACCTCCTTTCCTAATATCTTACCTCGACCCGCGAAGTGGTTTTTATTAAATTTCAACGCCGTCAAAAAGTTTTTAGATCTACTCTATTAAATGGTGCATTTTATATCCGTATGCTTAATCTCTCTCTTTTTCTCTTTCTCTCCCCCTCTCTCTAACTCTAATTCTCAATGAAAGCCGCGATGAAATAATCAGCTCTCGGGACGAAAATTGGATCCTGGTGGAGCGTAGAAAATAAGCGATGAAAAAGGCGTCGTCGCAGAAGTTCTCGCCAAGTCCTCTCACGCTCATTATACATATAGAAGACGAGAAGTTAGGCCAAGTCCGAAAACGGTTAATGAAACATTAGCGGTGCGCCGGCCGTGTGCGTCGTAACGATATATTATCCCTTCTCTACCCCCTCTCTCTCTTTCTCTCTCTCTCCCGCGTAATGCGGAGCTGGGATTCCTTTGTCGGAGACGGCAAGTCGAGTATAGGCGACCGTTCAGAGAATAAAGAGGAGAGAGAGAGAGAGAGAGGGAGAGAGGAGGACGGAGATGCAGATGCCGGCGATAGGGATAGAGAGTTGGCGAATAGATGTATGTGTGTGCGCGCGCGCGTGTGTGCATGTGCATGAGCGCATGAATCGCTTCGAATGGAACGGTTCGACGGTAAGAGGAGTTGAGACGAAGATTTAGAGTTTTTTCTTGGCAAAGTTATGGGGGTAGTCAAATTGGTATGAATCTTTTGTTAGCAATTGAAATGAATGAAATTGATTGGAGACCGTTGGAGTTTTTTGGTTTGGAATAATAGCGGAAATTGTATGGTTTTATACCGATGATACCGGTATATGTCTCTCTCTCTCTCTCTCGCTCTCTCTCTCTCTTTCTCTCTCCGGTATCTTATAAAATCCATTGTTAATATATAAAAAAATTAGAAATCTCCATATAATAGTGTTTTAGTTAATGATATAGTCCTAGTGGTACTCTCTATGTTAATGTGTATAATATCGTGCAATTTAAAACTTGAAATGAGAGATTGCTTTCTGCAAAATTACCCATTCGCGCAAGATTTGTCATTAGAAGAAGAGCTGTACCTTCTGTAATTACATGAAAATTGAGCTATAACGCGCTGTAACGAAAACTGACAATGTAACAAACATAGAATCAAGTTTGGAACAGTCAACTGAAACGTGGAACAACGTATAAACTGAAAACTTAAGCTTGTTACAGAACACCACTCAGCATACTTGAAAACTCGCGAATTTCCAGCAACCCGCCCTACAATCAATTTCCTCCCTTCTTAAAAATTCAAACACACCCAACGACGACTCACTCCACACCCAACGCTCCCGAAACACACATCCTCCGCGCGTAATATACACGCGGACGCGTACGACCCGGGCACACGGAACATTACCATATTCCTGCACACACACACACCAGGGCTCGTCGCCCGGCCAGGTCGCTCCCGCTTTAATTCCCCTACCTCCCTCTCTCCTCATAGCTAGCGAGTCGACCTCTTCGTGGAATTACTTCGTATTGCAGAAAGGGTAATCCGCTGTCCACCCTCTTCTGCTGCTACGCAACGAGGCGCCGGGGCTTAGGTAGCAGCAGCAGCAGCACTTTGCCATGCCGCTGCTCTTGTTTTACAACTGCGCGACGCTATAGAGACACGCTCCATGTTTTCGAGGGAGCTAGCGGTACTGCTGCTGCTGCTGCTCTTGCCGAGCAATTGCTATTTTTTATTAATAGGAATTAAGCGTAATTTCGGGGACGGTGGGTGGGGGGCTTTTGGGTGGAGCTCGATTTTGATAGGTTCATTAGTTGTTAGGATGCAGATTACGTGTAGTTATTGAAATAATGTGAAGAAGTTGCGGTTCTGTCAAAAAAGCTAATCTGCACGTTATAAATTATATAATTTTATCGTAAATGAACATTGTGACGTGGAATATTTTATTTCTTGGAAGTACTTTAAACTGTACACGTATAACAATTTGAAAAGTTTTTTATTTAATTCTCCATTCCTTAATTAAGCTTGGTGCACACTTTTTCTACGTAGCAGAATTATAAAGTATAGGTAGGATGATAATACTTTTTTATATTCTTAATAATATCAGATGTTTTTAAAACTTTACGCCTGGAAATGTAGGTATATCCTTCCAGACCTGTCGTGCCGTCTTTCAGATTAACTTACAAATACACCAAGTTTCGAATGAATTCTCACGAAAAGATCGCGCATTCAATGCATCTCAAAACCTATAAGAGCAATTTTTTATTTAATTAAAAGTTTGACTATTGTGTATTATACCATAAACATGAAAGATTCAATAACGCGATTGAGAAGGCAGCAGCAGCGGCAGCAGCTCGAGAAACCGTAATTACGATAAAGTTGAATCGAGAAAGAGATCCCCGCACAATATGCCATTATACCGTTTTATTCGCGCGAACTCGGCGAAAAATACTCGCCGCTCGTATTTCCCAGCAGAGCACGCGGCCTCTCTCTCTCTCTTAGTTGCCTCACGAGAAAGGAAAAAGTTCTCTCTTTCTCCCTCTGCAGGGCGAAATACGAAAATTTGCCGGCTTACTCGAAAAAGTTTGACCCTTGTTACGACCCTGAAAAGAAGCGGACGAGAGCGAAAGAGAGAGATCCGCGAGCGCCTTCATACAGAGCAAGAGGGAAGTTCGATTCTATCGCGGAGAATTTTCTCCGGCTGTGTTTCGCGGGATCCCGTTCTCTCTGTTCTTCCTCTCTTTCTCCAGTTCCTTTTTCCCCGGTCTCCTTCTCTCGTTCTGCCTATCTCGCGCTTTGAATCCCGTGCGAGTTTCAAACTCACTCTCTCTCTCGCCCGGTTTTCCCGGCCGGTTTTACAGGCTCGGCCCCCGTCGTTTGAATCGATAAGTCCGAACTGTTTTACTTCTTCCACCCGCGCGCCTTCCCCTTTTTTCTCCCTCGCTCGCGCGTTCTCTTATTCTATCTCGCGATCCTTTTTCCGCTCATCGTCGTGTATATATGCGAGAGCACGGGATTCGATTAATGTCCTGCAGCGCGAGCGCGCGAGCGCTACTTTCTTTCGAGAGTTCTTCCTGAGCTCGCGCGCGCTCCTCATCAAAGGATCTCCTTGACGAGATTACGCCGTCTCGCGGCTGATTCCAAGCCCGGCGAGGCGGCTCTTCCCGTGTAAAAGCTTGCTGGAAAATTAATCCTTTTGGATGGCAGCGGTAGCAGCCGACGCCGCCCTATGCGAACGTTAAATTAATTCGAAAGTAATTTTGCAATTCAGCTGAGTTTTTTTTACGAGTGATCGATGTTCAAAGGGATACGTTGAATTTGATCGAATATATATATTTTGTAATTGTTAATTTACAGAAATATGTTGTTTCCAATTAATTGAAATATTGGTTAAAAATTCGTGATTTAATTTTTATTATTAACAATTTATTTTTAATATAACATTCTTGATTACTTTCTGTATGGGAATCGACGCATATGGATATTTAAATTGAATTTATTTTTTTACAATCAACGTTGCGATCGCATTGTATCATCAATTATTACTGAAGAGAAAAATATCTCTACTCGGCGTCCGACTAGATCGTGCATTATCTACTACAAAACACAGAGTAAGAATGAGAATTCGGAATTTAATATTAATTACAAAAAAAATACAATCATGAGTCAGCATTTATTACCAACGAGACAATAACACCTTCCCACAGCACTAATCGCAAAATTACAATCATCCGCGAATCACGAGACACTAATTCCAGCCGACCCCATAATTCACCCACGCATCTACGCACAAATCCATCCCATAACCATCTCGCTGAGCTCCCATTCGGGTCAAGCGCGAATTTTTCGCTTCTTCATTATTACCACCTCTCTCTCCCTCTCTCTACCTACACGCACGGGACCTCCAGAAATGATGTCTGCTCCCTCTGCTCCTGCAAATTAGACGGCACATAAGAATGGCGAAGCCTCGCGCGTTCACCTTCGGGCGTTAAACTAAGCCGAGAGGTAGAGAGCCGTTAAAGCGGGCGCGCGGGAGGGAAGATGAGTCTGAGAGTTGGACTCCCGCGGGAGCCGTACGGCCAGGCTAACGGCACCCCTGGAATAGCGCGGATACGTTATTTCGAAGGTGGAGAGGAGAGCCTTATATTCCGGGACGAGGCACTTTCCCTTGCTCTCGACCCTGAATTTTATTGACTTTTTTTTTCTCTCTTTCTCCCTGCACTTGGCGCTCGCGGGCGCGCTTGGGTGTGGAATCTGCCGGCGGCGGGCGCGAGAAGAGAGTATTTTTCTCGGATTTTCTTTTTAATTTTGGAGGAGGATCGGGCTGTGGCTGTGTGTGTGTGTATGGTTGGGAAAATATTAGGTTTCGGGGGCGAGGTGCGTATTGAAAATGAATTTTTTATTATGGTGGGAGGGGGGTTGCGAATGTTTTTACATGAATTTGAGGGGGGAGAATGGTTTAGACGATGTGAATTTGGTGGAAAATGACGAAATCAAGGTGTATTTGTGGTGTTAAGCGGTTAGTTTACAGGTACTTCATTGTTAAAGATAAAGTATAGTTTTATAATGTGTATAGTAACGTATGATAAAGATCAAAGTGAAAATTTCATAAAATCGTAACAAGTGAAGTTAATCTTTTTTTTTTAATTATCAACGTGAATAATGATCACTATTTTCAACTTCCGTTATTTGCTGGATAAAAATTGCAATCCATTTATTGAAAAAAGAAACATCTTCATTCTGGCCACAACGACCACTTCACCACCATTCCCGGATTTTACCGCTCGCATCGAACGCCTCAATAACTCACCACCGCACCGCCAGCTTGGCGATCTCCAACCCCCGAATCTTTTTCCCTTATTTACATTGGCGCGCAAACGACGGGCATTCTGTCTCTGATGTTACAAATGCATGGCCGCGCCGGCAAAAAAAAGTCGAAATCTATCAAAGACGCGTTCACCGCGGCGCCGCTGCAGCATTGAATTGCAGATTCTCGCGTCGTCTTCTCCCACACCCGCGAGAATGCAGATAAGCGTCGTTGCCGATAAGGAAAAGTCGTTTCTACCCGTCAATCCTATTATAGGTCCATCCCTCCTCTCTCGTACGGTCTGTTTTTCAGGCCCACGCGCTAGATCGATTACGGCGGTTTTCAATCGGCCACCGCCGCCGGGATAATCCGATAACGCGCGAGCCCAGGTTTTCGGGGGGTTTGGTGCAAGGAGGCTATATTCGAAATCTCATCTCGCCGCGCGTAAGTGAGAGAGCGACGCGTATCTCATTCTCCGGCTGGGATTATCACGCCCCGGCGAGCGCGCGTGGGTGGGTGTGTATGTGTCTCGCTACCCCAGGGGAGCCTCGATTTTTCGGGCGCACCCTTCGCGCGTTGGAACAGGGCGAGAGTGGGCACGGGGGTGAAAAGGAGAGGAGAGTAGGTATCGCTGTGGAGTAATGCGGTGCTCTCGAAAATTTTTGAGGCTGCGAAGTGCTCCCGGTCGTAAAAGAAGGACTGGTAGTGTGGGTGCAGGATGTAATTTTAGTTTTGACAGATTTCCAGAGATTATTAATGTTGTAAAAAGAGGGTTTTTTAGGTTGGATTAAAATAAGGTTTAATTACGAATTTAAGGGTAGCGTTATTTGCTGTTAAACTGGGGAGGTGATTTTTCTCTGAGAACAAAATTCAAATATGTTCTAACAATGGAATTAATTTTCTGCTTATAATGAGTTGCGTAATGACTTTCGCGATAAAGTGCTTAATTTATTGTTGCTAAAGTACTTGAAAGTCTGAGTGAAAGCTGTTGTCCAGTGTAGGATGAAGAATTATAATTAAATCAATGGACCGATATTTAATTGCAATGATTTAATTTTCTTTTTAATACTTTTATTTTTAATAAACACTCAGAAAAACGATCCTCCTGTCTTGAATTAAAATTCCTCCCCAGAAAATCTTCGTGCGACAAAAAAGGATTCCTCCTGCGCGAAAAATCATCATCCCGCTACAGGAAGCTTGACTTCCTGTTGCAAGATAATTTTTCCTTCCATAGGAAGATATCCTATTGGCCCTATTTTTAGCGGAAATGCTCTTCCGACAGGCAGATTCTCGTTGATACAGGAAGATCGTTTTCTGAGTGAAGCTTCTATTGACAATAAAGAACTAAATAACCTTTCCACCTATTAAACTTTATTTAATCAAAATAAAATTGTGAAATTTCAATATTTCATTTACTTCTGTGAAAAAGATTTTTCTCAATTTCAATTCCATCAAAAATACTAACTTTCGATATCCTTAATTAAAAATAAAACAAAAAAATTTTTTCATCTAAATTCACCATCGCCAAACAATCGACGAATTTTCAGCTTTTTCCAACAGCTAACCTTCCACTCATCCCAGAACTAAATTAAGTTTTCCCAACACATAAAACATTCGAATCAAAATTCAGCCAAAAATAATCCGTTCAAGTTTACACTTACGAATCGATTAGTCAACTTCACATCGGCAGATTAAATCTCCAACAACAGTTTCAATTATCCCCCAACAACTCTCCTCTTAAACGACACGCGCGTCGAACGATCGGAAATTACTCTCTCGCTATCCGGTCGATCGCCGTCTCACCTTTTGTCCAAACGCAGCTACCGCATTAGCGTCCAACAAAGGAGCGCGGATTCATCCTAGGGAGAGAGTGAGAGAAAAGATACGGCGCGCCGCCGTCTCGCCTCATCGATATGCTAATTCATCCTCGCGCGCTCGCTCGCTTTTACACTGAATAGGCACTCCATCAGATAACGCGACGCCTCGCACGACAACAACGACAACAAAAATGTCATGGCACACGTCCGCCACAACGCGAACGCGCACAAAGGAACGAAGAAACGCATCGCGTCAAAAAGTCAATCAATCGCATTGTTTGCACCGTACATCGCTCCTCCTCCCTCTCTATAGATTTTCCTTTTCATAATCCGTAATGCGCCCACTCAAAGAGCCCCATACACCTATAGTACATATATATACAGGCGGTCGGATTGCGGCGTGCGCGAATCGGATTCATTCACGAGCGGCCGGTTCCCCGGCATCCTCATCCGCGCACGCACACGTAGTCCTTTGATCCGTTCGATTGATTCCTTCGATTAGCCAACAACCTCCGTCCCCCCCTACGCCACCGCCACCGCAATCCCGTTAATTATTCCGGCTTCGGCTGACCATAAGATCGCGAAGCGCTGTGCGCGTGTATATGTGTGCGGGCGCATACGCGTCGATTATCATAATGAGCGGCCGGACGTGATGATCCCGAGGAGCCCGACAGATGGATACGAGCGTGACGGGGGTGGCTGATCGCGATGTTGATTGTCAAGTTTATGGGGAAAGATTGGAAATTGGATTCAGGGGCGCAAGGTGGTGGGACATGTGGTCCCGGAATTTTTGATACGATTAAGGAAGGTTTGAGGATCGCGTGGGTGCGGAGTGAGTGCGAGGGATTAGCACGTTTTTGGCTATGGTGATTGGAAAATTTTCAGCTTTATTGGGCAATTTATAAATATTAAGCCGGCATTCGTGAGATGTATTTTTATCTGTGGTGTAAAATAGTATTACTCTGCGGATATGATCACATTAATAACACATCCATTCTATTCTGTGTAAGCTGTATAGAGAAGGAGTTTACGCGATTAATCAAAACTTTCGATATTAAAACGAATGGCAAATAAAGCAATAACTTTCAATTCAACTGGTGCATTCGCGGAACGAACACTCAATGCCCAATTTTTAATAATTATCACCATCATCATTATTGTTGTTATTACAAGAAAAATCCAGCATTATATGTACCGTGCAAAACGCCAATCTCGCATTATTAAATTCGCGCGTGGTAATATCGCTTTCCCTCACTCTCAGCACTCGCGTCTCCCAATTAATATTTCTATACACATCACAATCCGCACACGCGCTTGTGACTCGCATGTTGGCGCACCTGCTCGCATATTAAACATAACTCTCTCCCTCTCTCTCTCCCCATCGCACGTGGAATCCTGGTGATGCTTACACACGCATACCCGTACATGCTCCGCACTCATTTTCCACTGCCGCGCTCATTTATTCATTTGACAAACACTATTGTGCACGTCGAATTGACGCGCGTCGAGCATTCTTCGCGCACTTTTCCCGCTATATTGCATCGACCATTTTTATCGAGCAATGCGCACTCACGCCCCGCGAGTTATTGCGCATTCTCTGAATCAACGCCTAATGGCAAATGCGAGAGCGCGCGTGTTTAGAAGCGCGCCCGAAATCGTTCGCTATTTGTATAAATGCGCACGCGGCTCGCTGCGTTAATGGTATTTGCGAGAGAGAGAGAGAGAGAGAGAGAGAGAGAGAGAGAGAGAGAGAGAGAGAGAGAGAGAGCAGGTATTCTACCCTCCGCCCCGCCTTCTCTTTTAGTTCTATACGGGCTGGATTTCATTTTCGCGCCCTGCTTACAGAGCCAGTTTGAATATAATTAGTTGGAATTCCGGCGAGGAGTTTAAAGTAAAGGTATGCACGGATGGGAATTGTGACTTTCAGATTGTTTGGTCCTAGACGTGTGGTGCGACAATTTTTATTCCGCTTGAACACATTTTTCATGTCATTGAATATTTCATATAAACCTGTGTGTGTGTGTGTGTGTGTGTGTGTGTGTGTGTGTGTGTGTGTGTGTGTGTGTGTGTGTGTGTGTGTGTGTGTGTGTGTGTGTGTGTGTGTGTGTGTGTGTGTGTGTGTGTGTGTGTGTGTGTATGGATGAATCGATATTCTTTTTACCAACTTTATAAAAAATATGACTGTAAACTCCTTAAAAAGCACGCAAAAAAGCTACTTCTACCACTAACCATCCTAAACACATATACCACCAAACAACCATATCACCTCTTGTTGTACAACAACGCCATTCACCTCTATGCTCCTCAAAAACTCCATCCACAGCCATACAACACGCCCATCCAATAAATTCGCTTTAATTCGACGAGCAGAGCAGAGCAGAGCACAGCGCGAGAAATCCCTGGCTATAATGGCTCCTCTCCCTCTCTCCCTCTCGATGGAATTCGCTCACGTAGCTCGCAGCGCGAGGACAATGGAGCGATTAACTTGCGCGCGCGTAGGCCGCCGTTGTTTATTGTACACGAGAGTCCTGTGCTGCTGCTGCGGGGCAAATCACTCGGTTAAATTATTCGCGGACGGAGCGGCTGCCTCCACCTATCGCCGAAAGCCGGTACCTCGCCCTCCTTTTTCGCCCGCGCGTGCGCTCGGGGGAGACTACGTATATGTATATGGTGGTTGCGCGAGTGATGCATGCACTTTTGACCCTTTCACGGGACGCGCCGGGGTGGATGGTATGTTAAATGCGTTTTAAATGAATCGAGGCTGGATGGGGGAGAAAAAGGGGGAACTGACGTGGGGAAAGGGTTGGGGCATGGGTGCAGGAGTGATGTTTAATAGTGACGGTTCTGGAAGATGAGAGGGGACGGATATTTGGTTGGAATGGCGGAGTCTTTTGGTTTTCGAGGGAAGTTACTTTTGATGGTGGGATATATATTGTGGAAAAATGGGGTGAATATATAGCTGATGGTGAAACTTGTTCATGGTATATGTGAAGATTGAATATTGGAAAATGTTCATAATTCATTGAATTAATGAGATGCTTCATTTATTTAAAAGTAGGGAGGTAATTTGTCGTTAAACACATTTATTCATCAAGGGCTGTTATTCTGAATTTAGCGATGTCATTTCTCGCTGACCTACTCTGCGGAGTAATTTTATTACTGATTTTATATACTATTATTAAATAAATTATTGGCAATTTCACGTGGATTCAGTCATTTTCTCTTACAGTACTATATCGATTTGCTTAATTACATTGAAATTTAAATATGCCCGTTCTTCGTAAAGTGTTCTAATGAACTTTTAGATTATATACGATATCGTACAGTTGCATGTTTTTTCAAAAGGAAGTGATAAACAAATGATTCGCGTGAAATTAAAATGTAATAAACATTTTACAATCCAGCATTATGATTACATAAACGCTCTCGTCAAAATCGCACAAGCTATTTTCTTTTTTAGAAACTCAGCTTTGATTATGGACTTACTATTCACATCCAACATCCGACCCAAATTCAAGTCCTTTCCGACAATATATACACACACACACACACACACACACACACACACACATTTACAAATTTCGCGCGTTGTACGAGCGTATTAGAGTATTTGGCGGAGTCTATTTGTACAAGAATACGAGTTTGCGCGCGCGCGTGCGTGCAATTACGTGCACGTGTATTTGTACCCATACACACACACACATATACATACGTATGCTGGGAGTATATAGTAAACCGTGTGTATTTACATGTTTGTACGTTTGCACTAGGAGTGCATCGGCTTAAATGTCGCCGCCCCAGGATTTGCCAATATGCCCGTACTACACGTATGTGTGTGTGTGTGTGTGTGTTTGTGTGTGTCTGTGTGTGTGCTCGCATGCATGTACGTATGTATGCGCACTATCAATATATTATATGCGATAACACCGATTACGCGTGCGCACTCGTAATATCTCGCGCGCGCCCGAAGGGCGAGGCGCCCATGGCATTAACCCTTTCGTGCGCACCAGCGCGAGAATCAATTACCGATTTTTGCAGTATGAAGTTATATTGTGCCCTTAACGAAGCCTGAATAGCGCCAGGAAGTCAGGTAGGGGCGGTTGCGATCGCATCTTGTATAAGCGATCGCGTATAACGATTATATTTCATACGACGGTTTTCCGCTTTTGCATAGTTCGCATTGTGTATGTAGAATTGTCGAGCTGCTTAAATCGCCGTTAACCGCATTTGTCGCCCGATTGATAACGCATATATACAGTGTGCAAGTGAGCGTGCACGTGTACTTCCTGATTTTTTTAACTAATCTCGTACATGCGTATATCTACGCGATTTTTCACTCGGCGTAGATCCGCGGCGAATCCACTTTTGCAAAATTATTTTCTCCGAGTTTGCGAAAATTTGATTTACTGCTTGATGCCGATGAGTATATGTGAGTGATGCGCGTGGAAGAGAGAGAGGAGGGGGAGAAAGAGAGAGAGGGGGAGAGAAAGAGAGAGAGGGAGAGAGAAAGAGAGAGAGAGGGAGGGAGAGAGAAAGAGAGACAAAGAGAGAGAGGGAGGGAGAGAGAAAGAGAGACAAAGAGAGAGAGGGAGGGAGAGAGAAAGAGAGAGAGGTGGGCGAGAAAGAGAGAGGGAGGGAGGGAGAGAGAAAGAGAGAGGGAGGGAGAGGGGGGAGAGTTGCGTAATTCGGGAAACGAATGTAACATCCGTCTAACTGTCTGATACTAGAACTGCAATGATTATTCGACAGTGTTATCAGTATCAAGTTTTTCATGTTTTTGTTGAACTCTGTGATTTATATGTATGAATTTTGTAATTAAGTGTTGCTTTTGGAGTTGAAAATATTGCTCTTTTATCGATTTATCTTTTTACTCGTTTTACTGAATAATAGTTTCACTATTATTTTTACGATTTATGAACTATCTAAATTACGAAATAAAATGATCTCTTTTATCTAAATATTTTAACGAGAAATATTATAAAATTACACACGTTTGCTAATACAATTTTGTTTAACGATGAAGCCATTCTTCCACAAATAATTCTACATCCCGCTTCACTATAACACTTATTTTCGAGGATTCCTAAAACTTCATTGTTCGAGTGTTCCCCGGAATCAGAAAATCAGCTACCTCGCCCAATAAATTCGCATTCCCGCGTAAAAATAACTTCATTCGCGGAAAGTCTCGCCCACCGGGGGCAAAAAATCCGTAAAATAACGCTTTCTCACAATTAGTCACGTTAATGACTTTGTCCTCGAGAGAGCCGTCGGTGCTCTGCCGCTGCTGCACAGCAGCAGCCGCTTTCGCCCTCCCAAGAACGAAAAAGGCGAGAAGACGACGACGAAGAAGGAAAAAAAAATAAGCGCCCGCTCGCGAAGGAAAGTGTTAAAGTACGAAAGTTATTACGTCGTCGCGGCCGTAAAAAAGGGTATTTCCTTGCACAGCCAGCCGGCCGTGCGCGCGCGCAAGAATGCGAGGAGAGGAGGAAGAGAGAAAAAATGGAAAAAAGGAGAGCGATTCGCTACCGGGCGTTTTATACTCGCGCGCGAGCGCTCCGGCCGCAGGAAATTCCCTTTGATCGAGCCGACAGGTTGATTCTCGCTCGCTCCCTCGCCTATATACCTATATATGCACACCAGTGGAGACGCGAGCGCCGCTTTAATAATTCTTTTTATCGCCTCTGCGCGAGCGCGAGACAACTTGGTCAACACACACACGCCCGGGGCTTTAAATATTCATAGATTCGGACCGACTGACAAAAGCAATGAGCGTCGTCGCACGTGTACGCGCGCGTTTTTCCTCAAAGAAGTGGGTGGGGAGAGGCCAGAGAGAGTGTTTTACGACTTTTGAGGGAATTCGGCGATCGGTGGAATATTCGATAGAGGGCCTCTCGGTAGCGAGAGATCGAAATAATTCAGAACGGTGCGAGGCATTGGGATCGACTGATGGTGGTCGTTAGAGACTTAAGTGGGGAGAATTGAAGGGATTCAGTGTGGTGTCGGATTACCTTTAGGATTGGGGAGCTTAAAGTTTGATAAGAATGACTGATAGTCAGTGTAATGTTATGATGCGTCGTTTTTTTCGTTTGAGAATGGTAGATAAAATTGAGTGAAGATGTTTCATTTTTATAGGACTCAAGTCTTTCTATCTCGCGCGGGCGTGAATATTCTCTAATATTTATGTTTTAAAAGTGTTTTATTTTGAAAAATTTCTTTTTAAAGAGATTACTGCCAAACTAGATTAAGCAAGAAAAATCTTATATGAGATTTCATTAAATGCATCATTATAAGCTTATGCATTTCAAGAGATATGGTGGGATGGTTTGTTGAGTATCGCTCATTTTTTTTTCTCCACAAAGTGATAAAGCTCTGACGTTGCCTTAGGAGGTCATCGCTTAATTACTTGCATTCAGTATTCATATGGACTTTAACTACGACGGTTGACGATTTAATTTTCAGAATGAAGAGTCTTTCTGTTACGCAGATTTTCTTCATTGTACTGTGTACTTTCGTTTTCTTTAAGGTATAATATTATATCGTTATTGAATCATTTATTACTTTTTTATTGAATAACTGACAAAGACTAGTAAACGTTGATTATCAAATTGGAGGAAGTATTTAATAGTGAAGATTCCAAAGATCGTTATTTTTCATGAAGAAAAAAATTAAAAATGTAAATATTATTTTCTCATAAATAGGACGGTAGTACCCGAATATCAGATGATAAGCGATGTATTACCGAAAATGGAATTGAACATTATGGCAGTAAGTAAAATATTTATATTAAAAAATATTTTAAATATTATAATGAATTAATTCTTAATTTGTATATTCGAAGAAAGGCTATCTTGTCTTGTGGCCTGCTTATACCACAAAGATAGGCGACAGGAACTCACTCTTCGCGGCACACTTAGAAATCTTGTGAGGAATGGTATGTATTTGCAGCTTATAAGAGAATCAACAAATATTTTTAGATTCTTATCTAAACTTTTTTATAAAACTTTTAGATACACATATTTCGGAATTAAAGCGTACGGAATTATACACAAAATTAAATGACTGCATTCACGAAGGTAATAACAAACATCTTTTATAAGTACTTTTATAAATATAATCATAAAGCATTTAATCTTCTACTTTTTACAGCTGATGATAACGACTGTGAATTACTGAACTGCGTTAATATTAAAAAGCATCCATTTTCGAAAATTATTTTTTTAATTCATAAATAATAAAGTAATTTTTATAAAAATTCTTCTTAAGTTTTTGTTTTGAGTAGTTTAATAATTTTTATAAGTGTTAATGAAGACGTGATATCGTTTATAAATATATTGTCAATACAAATATACGTCAAAAAAACATTTTTTATTATTTAAATATAATTATTTATGTGATGTCGGAAATTAAGATCATTGTATTAATATACATATAATAACCTTACATTTGGTTCTTTAAAGAAAGTTATAGTGGTGCTAAAGTTAAAAATATTCTGAACTTTTGTCAAGTTTCATTACAGTTCAAAGAATTTAATCTTACTAGTCATCTCTAAGCGCGCTTCGCGCGCCGTAACCCATTACGCCAACCAAATCACGAATAAATTGATATCATAACAAATAGGTTAATTTTTTTAAGATAGGATTAAGGGGGTCATACACCTAAAAATTGTCAAAAAATCAACTTTTTTTTTAATTTGATTTTTCAATTATATGTTATTCTGAACCTAAAAAAAAAATTTGGATCAAAAATAAAAAAAAAAAATAATAAAATGATATAACCTAACGAAATAGACACCTATAACATGACGAAAAACTTGATTTTCATTTATTATCTATTTTGATATTAAAACACCTGTAAAATATGTACTCAAATATTGTAAAACAAAATCTTTTTTCGTTTAAAAAATGTAGACTATAATATAGTATAATATAATAAATATAATATACTGCAATAGTAAAAAATATACATACAATGCTATTAATTCATTTTTTGTTCAAATTGCGTTTTTCCCTCAAATTTATATTACCTTATCAATCTCTAGTATTTTTTCGTTAATTTCGCTATTTCAAATACATTGAAAATCCCCAGTAAATATGCTTAGAATATACAGAAATTTTGACAACAATAAAATTAACTACGTTTTAGTTTGAAACCCAGTGGAATCGTTTTTGACCGTAAATTTTGAGCACTTTCCCAGGGATGGATCAGTCAATTTTCCACAGCAACGTACACTCTTTTTTGTACCATAACCATAAACTATAATACCTACAACTGACCTGCTGGCATCAACGTAAACACAGCTAACATATCACATAAGTACTGTGATTTCAAACTCCTTTATGCGGTGTTTTTCAATTCCTTTTTTTACTTTTTGCACTCTTGAGTTATTTTGAGAGTGAAGATTTTGTGTATTATATTTGAAAGTACGTCTAATACGTTTGTGAAAGTGTTTAGTACAAATGGATAATGAACGTTTTGTAATATTTTAAATAGCTTGAGAAGGAGACAGTAGTGTCAAGCACACAGTATTATGAATATATACATATACCTATATGTCAACATTCAGTTTAAATTAAAAAAATGTGATAGGTCTGAACAGAAGAAAATAGAAACACCTACTTCTGTCAGAAAGTTTTAGTACAGATCATCAACTCTATCTCACTATGATAAAATTAAGAATATATTTCCGGAAACAGTAATTGTGCATTATTGTAATGACTGCCAGATACCTACAGATTTCTTCTAATACGTTAAACATATAGTCAAGTAATGAATTCAGAAAATGCCCCTACCGGTGATTTATAAATATATTGACATGTTTTGATTGAGATTTTGGATTTTACGGCATGACACATTTTTGTTCTACAATATTCTATATGTATCTTAGTATTTTACTTAATAGTAAATTTGAGTGGAATGTGTTGAAAAGTCATTTAACAGTAAGGTTGGATCAGAAGGCCAAGAACACGCGTGCTGAGATACCAAGTTTGAAGGAATACATGCTAAGGTGCCAGTACTGTTAATCATCTTTCATAAGAGAACGGAGCAAGCTTAGATAAGGTAAATGTTTTATGATTTATATTGCAATATTATAAATTAATACTTTGGAGTCAATTTTTTATTTAATTGTTTTTGAATATTACTAGGGTTACAAATAGAATAATAATAGGGTTATAAAATAGTACATTTCGACATGGGTGCGAAAGGTATAATTATTTAGCTCATGTGACGTTTTTCGCTCGAGCGAGGCGAGTAAAAAACAAAAAAAAATGAGACCTGTCCGGTCAAAATCGATCGAGTAGAAGCTGAGATCCAGGCGTATACGAGGGTCATTTGATAAGTACCTAGCCTACAAATGAAAACACCAAAATTTTACAAAAAATAAAATTTATTTTTCAATGCAGTCTCCTTTTAGTTGAATACACTTGGTCCAGCGGTATTCCAATTTTTTTAACCCCGTTGAAAAAAATGTTTTCTCTTGGTTTGCAAAAGAGGCCTCCGTGGCGGCGATTATTTCGTTATTGGAGTGGAATCTCTTCCCGGCGAGCGAATTTTTTAGGTTCGGAAACAAAAAAAAGTCGCACGGAGCCAAATCTGGAGAATACGGTGGATGGGGCAGCAGTTCGTAGCGTAATTCGACCAATTTAGCCGTGGCGAGTGCAGAAGTGTGAGCCGGTGCATTATCGTGGTGGAAAAGCACTTTCTTTTTAGACAAATGGGGCCGTTTTTCTTCTAACACGGCGTCAAATCGGCTCAATAGTTCAGCGTAGTACTGTCCTGTGACCGTTTTGCCCTTCTCCAGATAGTCAATAAAAATCACACCTTGAGAATCCCAGAAAACAGTGCACTGAGAAAACTGTCGTAGGAAAATTTACTGAAAAGCTAATAAAAATTACTATTTCCGCCCTTTAACCTCAAAATGCCATCTTAAATGTCATTTTGCGGCCTCGGACGGAAAAATACGTTACTGAAACGTGGACGTAAGAGAATTTTTACCTCATGCGACTTTTCGACCTCGCTTCGCTCGGCCGAAAAACGTCGCATGAGGTAAATAATCCTCTTCCGCCCGTGTTAGTAATATACTATTTTTTATAGCAACGATGGGATATCATGGAAATTTAGGTACTTTTGCTAACTAATATAGTAATTTTTGTAGCCAAGCTTAAACTTAAAAAAAATTGATTTTCATGATTTTATATCTATAGGATACCTAATATTTATACAATATTTAATATATTATTAATTAAATTTAGCTATACAAGAAATAAATAAGGAAATAAAAATTTTTTTTTTACGGTGGTTGTGTATTCGAACCCTGGACCCTCCGCACGCTAGGCAGACGCGCTAACCTCTTACCCACGTGAGCTTCTTGAGTACAAAATTTTGGAACTGATACATTGGCTACCTTCGCTTACGAGAGAACTTTGATGATTATTTGATAGCAATAAATAACTATGATAATATAAAGAAATAACTCATAGCTCACCTGCACAACGTAAAAATAAAACAACTGAATCGATATTGTCGATGTTTTTGATAACTTAAAAGGAAGATAATCTCAAATTGCGGGAGAAACATAACCTCAATCAGACACGTGCTCCCGGCGTGCACGCAATAAGTACTACATGTAGAGGGCACTTTTTGCTATGTGTAGTAGTAAAAATTATTAAGATACCTTGTAAATATTCCTGAACTATAGCAAAATTTTTTATAATTTGCTTATATCCCCGCGTTGCTATCAAATATAGTAATTTTTGTTAGTTTTTCAGTAAATTTTCCTACGACAGTTTTCTCAGTGTGGCCATCACCTTTCCGGCCGACGGGACCGTCTTCGCCTTCTTCGGAGCAGGTTCACCGGGTAAGGTCCACTGTTTTGACTGCTCCTTGGTCTCTGGAGTGTAGTAGTGAATCCATGTTTCGTCGACGGTCACGTAACGACGCAAAAACTCTTTTGGATTGCGATTAAACAGCTCCAAACACTGCTCTGAACTGGTCACACGGATGCGCTTGTTGTCTGCAGTCAGCAAACGCGGCACCCACCTTGCTGACAGCTTCCTCATGCCTAAAATCTCATGTAGGATATGCCACACGCGTTCTTCTGAGATGCCTACTATCGCAGCTATCTCGTGCACCTTTAATCGGCGGTCTGACAAAACGATATCGTGTATTTTTGTCACGTTCTCCTCCGTAGTGGCTGTTTTCGGAGCACCTGGGCGTGGATCATCAAAAACCGACGTACGACCACGTTGAAACTCATTATACCAAAATTTAACGGTCGCCATCGAAGGAGAAGCATCCCCATACACTGCATCCAAGCGTTCTTTAATTTCACTGCGCGATTTCCCTTCCAAAAACAAGAATCAAATTACCGACCGATATTGTTCTTTCTCCATTTTTTCAAAAATCAACGGACACATTTGCTTTCACACGCTCTCAAAAATAAACTACAACTCCGATCCGGCTGAAATTTCGTCTGTAACCGTTTACAGGAAGATACTGCACTGTAGTGTATTTCTGGTGCGATAGTGGCACCATCTGGCGGTGAGGCTAGGTACTTGTCAAATGACCCTCGTACACACACACACATACACACACATACACACACACACACACACGCACGCACGCACGCACGCGCGCGTACACACACACACACTCACACACAAACACACACACACAGACGTTTTTCAAAAATCATATATTTTGATTCCTAACACCTCGAAAAACAATTATAACATGTTTTTACAATAACTCAAAAAATTACTATCACAAAGCTTCCTCTAGGAGGAAGCAAAATAAGTTATTTTACGTATAAAATTTTATATAGAAAACTAAAATTAAAATTTGTGAAAATACATTTTACTCATTTCAACCCCTTCAAAGTGTTCTATGTAGCATATTTTAGAGTGAGACCATCTGGCAACTTAGTCATCTCTGCACCTGAGGAAGAACCACTGACGTGGTTTATCGAAAGGTACTTTCGTAAAAAATAATTTTGTAGAAGTTTGGGTGGTCTAATATACATATTTTTCGTAGCATTTTAATATTAGTTTCTAACTTATCTCAGACATTAATGCATTGATTTACACACACGCATCGTTATTGCATAATCAATATTTTTAAATTCTAGGTTCCACGCTCTCTTATAGCGTGGGTAATATTACGACGGGGGACGCGAGTTAACCTGTACACTGATAGAAGTATTCATTTATAGTAAACGAATATATTCCTTTGAAATCTAAAAACATGGTGTATTTAAATTAAAGGCAAATTTAGTTACTATTACATAATATTCATAACCAGTACGTTCGTATGTGTTTTGTATGAAATCCATCAATTACTTTAGTCTAAATGCAGATTTCTTAATAGTTAATGAATCTGGCTCTGCGCACACTTCCGCAGGATTTGGAAGGTTTGGCTGTGTCGGCAATGCAGAACGCGGCGTAGACTACTGAGTCCCTGAAAACATATGGGCGGCCTACTCCATTCTGTCCTCATGCGTGTAGTGAGGCCGTCGATTCTCCGCGGCGAACGGCATCGAAAAACGAGGTGACAAGCAGTGAGAAGGAAAAGGGCGGGCTGTCCATGTGTTTCAGCTGCCGAGCACGCATGCGTTTGCATGCACGAACTTGCATATAGACGGCACGCTGCTGTGCGGATGCGTCACCATCTTCTATATGTTGTGCTCGCCGGTCCCGGACCCGCGTTATTATGTGCGTGTATAATGTGGATGGGTGTGTGTGTGTGTGTGTGTGTGTGTTTACGGCGATCTCTCCTCGCATCTCTGACCGCTGTTCTGAAGGTTATGTGTGCAGTGACGGATACACTACTCACTATAACTATTAATACACCACGTTATTAGATATTAATCCACGTGGATTAATAGTTAAGGAATATTCATTTGTCGAAATTTCAAAGCTCGGTGGCTTAACAGTTAAGTCACGGGGCTTACAGTAAATAAATACTTCTATCAGTGTAAGTAATCTGAAAAACTAATGAAGCATAACCTATCAGCTGAGAATGCCGCGTTTAGAAATAGTTTTTACAATTTCTTTCGCGTCTTCGAGTACGTTTTGATAATTCTTATAAACCTGGAAACTTATTATCGACACGGCATAAATCACGCTCAAAACTACGAAAAAAATCACGCAGAGATGGGCATTATCCGTCCGTAATTTTTATTAATAAACATCAATAATTTTAATTAATAAACACGTTTCTCATAAAAACTGGGACTTTAGAAGTGTTTTGAATATTTTTTCAAAACACTTCTAAAGGCCCAGTTTTTATGAGAAAAGTGTTTATTAATTAAAATTATTTCATTGCATCAAATATGTAATGAAATAATATGAGTATTCGAAAAAATTTTGCGGACGAATAATGCCGATTTTGTGGTATCATGTACGTATGTACGCCTACGTACGTAGGTATCACAGCTTGAATAGCACCACGGCAGACCCAGCCGACAGCTACGGTAGCGGCTCGGTACGGCTGTTAGCGCTCTTTTTTGCTTTGGATGTGTGGTAAATCGGGCGGGAAGAGGGGGTACTACCATTTCATCATGAGGGAGAGGTGCGAAATACAATTATCCATCAATGTCTTCTTTAACCACACGAAAAAAACACTCAATATGTCCAAAATTACTCCCAATTAAGTGTAATTTCTGACAATATATAGTAATATTCGTGGGTTAAATTTAATGTAAACACTCAATATTTGATTATTTTATTCGTAAGAAAAGTGCCTCTTTTTAGCTGAATGTAAACCTGAATTTTATATAACAAAGTGTGTATTTTATACATGCAAATATCACCAGCATTCAATTTCCTTGTAGAAAATGTAATAACATTTACGAATCTTCATAATGATGTATACACAATAAATAAGTCGATCATCATTAGAAACATGATATCGAAGGAGACTAATTAAGAATAAGGATAATGAAACTTGATGCTATAAAACATCAGAAGTTCAGTATGCCAATGTAACCCAATTAAGAGTCTCGTTGCAAAATATTCCAAAGTAAGGTATATTATTTAAACCGCGTTGAAGTCAATATTGATATAAAAAGGGATAAAATGCAGTTTGATTTTTCGGTGAAAACTATTTTTAGTTTGGTATCAATTTATATGAAAGTGTTGGCAATCTATCCAATGAGTGACAACCCTTCGAAGTATGGAATTTTTTTATATCGTGCTTTGTGGTGTTTATATTTGACGAATCATGTGCTGCTTGTAGCTGCAACTGCTCATACTTTGATTATGAATACTGACAATACAGCTGTGGCTACTTACTCCTTCATGGAGATGACTGCTATGATAGAATGCATCGTTGTATTGATTAATTTTATTTTTCATGAACAACGAATGAAGGTAGGTTTTTCTGTTTCCAACTGAATATAATCAATAGTTTTAATGCTCTAGACCGATAGTTCAATTAATGTAAACGTCATTCTTCTTGCAATACCTATTGTGTATCCTTATTTAGGGAAGTTTTAATAGTATAATTTGTGTGATGAAAATATTATGTACCAAAATATTAAAAGAATATTAATCGATGAATATTTTATATTTGAAATTTCAAATAAATATAGAACTGCTATATTTTCGTTTAATTTTGTTTATCTCATAAAAATAATTAATTAAATAAACTCTTATTTGTCTTATTTATTTTGAATAGAATATTTGTTCTTTTTGCATGTCATTTAATAAAATAGACGTAAAAAAATTCTATATCTATATAAATCTTTATGATTCACAAAAAATCTCCTAGCTCTGGAATCCTATCAGTGGTTGTGTAGAACCATTGGTTGAACATTTTTAATATTGCTAATACTAATTTGTGCTAACCGATCTATAGGTTTTACTAACATCAGTAAAAAATCTACTCGCAAGCGACGAACCATTGGCTCCTTTGGACAACAAAAAAATGTACCAAATTATCTCAGTATCAGTGATTCTTTTGTATGTAATTGTTATATATCTGTACATGCACGCGTCAAAATCCTTAGATAAAGGAATAATTATGATAGCGCGGTATACTTTCTCTATTGAATCAATAGTCATAAAAACATTACTTTACTGTCATCAAATCATTTTTTTGGCTCATACATCCTCAATTGTGATAATGGATGGATTTGTTGTGATACTAATGTATGTATGCTCAGCACGATTAAAAATTCTTGAAAACAAATTGAAAAATGCAGTGAAGTATGACCATTTAGCTGAGCTCATACGTGAACATCAAGATATTTTAGGGTAAGTTACGTTTATTTTTTAATTATAATATGGTCATTATTTATATGTGGTATTCTCCAAAAATTTTATGATCTGTTTGATAGATTAATACGGGAAAGTAACGAGATTATTAGAGTAATAGTAATCAAAACTGTGATTGGTTTCATGATTTTCTGTATTAATGCAGGGATACAAGTAGTAAACGTAAGTTGATAAATGCATCGAGTTGAAAATAAAAAAGTATTAAGATTCACATATATATATTATTTTAGCAGGACATATACACGTTACGAACTTTAAATCAGTTTTCTATTATTTTCATCGTTTACTTGAGACTTTTTTTATGCGCTGAAAGCGCTGATAATGTAGCAACACATGTAAGTGAAATTTAAAAAATCATTTGGAGCTCTATATATGACTTAGTCGGTTGGGTACCCCATACGAACACGGCAGTTTCAGATTCGAGTTTGATGGTCTGATACTATTTTACTGGGGTGCATTCTTGAATAATATTCCGAACCTATTTGTGTTGTCCTATTACAAATAAATAAAAATAAAATAATCAATTTATTTACAGATTTCATTTGTATAAAATAAAATAAATATCCATTTCAGAATGACTCCCTGGGATTTGCCATATATTCCATGCCATGGTATGAAGAAGATCTGAAGTTCGTAACTACTAAAACTATTATGATCAGCCAATGTCAAATACCTCCACGAATACACGTGAATGGTCTTATGGAAGCATTTAATCGAACCTATTTAAAAAATGTAAGGACATTTTGCTACATTTATTAAAGCGGTACATGGACCGCTCTCATCTCAAATTGAACAGCCCGACTATGTCCACATTATTGATTATTTCGGTATTCAAGTATGTTACTTGTTCCGCACAAAACGGAACGCGCGACAGGTGAATGAAAATTATAATAAACCAGCAAAATTCAAACGTGCTTCGCACGTACTATTTTATTTTTGAGGTTATGAACACTATCTTTCACTATGATTTAGTTTTAATTAGTTTAAATGATAAGATAATTAGATACATTTTTAAGAAAAAAATCAAATGTTTTTTTAAACACAGGCACGATTTTCACGTTTCTTGAACCTAAAAAATTGGTTAAAAGTAACCGTTTCTAGTCCAGCGGGCGCAAAACTGCCGTAGCAAAAATCCAAACCTGTGTTACAAAAAATATCTTGTGCATATTGAAAGAAGATTCGTGAAGCTACTCCTCTGCGCCATAGAGCAGCCGCTCGATACACTCGAGAGCTACTAACCTCACTTTTTGGGGTGCTGCTGCTGCTCGCTCATCGAGTAACAGATACTCGATAAAGAGGAGCTACTACTCGATACTAACAGAGCAGCTGCTACACTTTTCTTTTGAGATACTGCTGCTCGCTCACCGAGTAGCAGCTACTCGATGTAGGAGAGCGCCACTCGATGAACAGGAGATGCTACTCGATCAACAGAGCATTATTATTTTAATTATGAAGTAGTTCTATAAATACTTGAGTTTCAAAATTTAAATCTAGCACAATTTCAATCTAAAAAATTCAAATATTCGCGCTTTTTTCAAATAACCAATTACATCGAGTCTTTAAATGTGCCACTACGTCCGATCATCATTTTTTTAAGAGAGGAAAAGCACAAAATACTACAAAGCTTTACATCTTGTAATGACGATTAATGAGCAGCTTGTTTAATGGTTACGCAAAGACTGGCCGCTATAAGCAAATCAACAACTTTTTGCTTCCTCGTAGAGGAAGCTTTGTGATAGTAAAAAAAAAGTTTATTAGATAATGTGTTAGAAATGTTATTTAGCAAACTTGGAATCGAAATACACTATTTTTAGAAAATGTCCGTGTGGATGTATGTGTGTGTGTGTGTGTGTGTGTGTGTGTGTGTGTGTATGTATGTCCGTATACGCTGATATCTCATGATCTACTCGACCGATTTTAACGGGAGAGTGATCATTTTTTTACATTTTGCTTCCACAATTGGGGTCAATGTTCTATTTTTGTCAAATTTAATTTTTTTTTTTATAGCCATTTTTTAATTTTCAAAATTTTTTTTTTCGATTTTTTTAATATTTAGAACAAATATTATTTATATATCATGAATTCTCTGTATGTAGGATAAAATTATCTACAATTTAAAAAAAAAAAAAGTCGGTAGCTATATTTCGTCATAAGTTATTGATGAAAACGTAATTTTTTGTAAATAGGTT
Source organism: Torymus aiolomorphi (assembly GCA_036365515.1). NCBI lineage: Eukaryota > Metazoa > Arthropoda > Insecta > Hymenoptera > Torymidae > Torymus > Torymus aiolomorphi. The sequence continues at coordinate 70,258,833 of CM070874.1, read as the reverse complement.
ATATTTCAAAATTAAAAAAAGATATTAACATAAATATTTTTTTGGTTATAAAGGATATTAAGTACTATAACTTACTAAATTTTTAGGTTTTTTTATTCATTATTTTTTGAGAAAAAAAATAATTTATAAAAAAAAGTGATTTTTTTTGTCGTTCAATAACTATAGTAAAATTGGCTTGATCACTTTGAAATTCTTTGTAGGGATAGATTTTGTATACCAATCGAGTGAGTTCTTTGGGCAAAAGGATTGATCCATAAATTTCGAAGATATTTGCGGTTAAAATTTTTTTCAATTTTTTTTTAAATCGTAATTTCTCGAGAACGGCTCTATGTATCTAAATGGGGTGGGTGGTATTCGAAAGAGAATTAAATTACCTATATTTTCTAAAAAAAAATTAATTCTCTAGCTATCACGGTTCTTTTGTTATTAACAAAAACGTAAAAATTGAAAAATGAAAAAAAATGAGTTTTATATATTCAACTATTACAAGAGTAAAATTGTCTTATTCGCTTCAAAATTCATTGTAGAGGTATATTATTGATAGTTCTCGGATGAGTTCTTTTGGCAAAGTGATTGGTTCATAAATTTCAGAGATATTTGAGGTTAAAATTTTTCTAGACATTTTTAAAATCTATTTCTTGAGGATCTTTTTTTTAATTTTTAAATTTTTACATTTCTGTTAATAACAAAAGAACCGTGATAGCTAGAAAATTAATTTTTTTTAGAAAATATAGGTAATTTAATTATTTTTCGAATGCTATAAATTACATTCAAATACATAGAGCTCTAAATATCAGTTGCAAATTTATAGGTAATTGTGATATATATTTTATGTATGTGAAATTTTGTGGAAATGTATAATCTATAGAAATTTGAATAAATTATGTTGGAGTTTTGTTATTTCTGTCTTTCTGAAGTATTAAATTTTAAATATTGGAATTAAAAATTAATTAAAGGAATCAGTAAATTAAGTTTGAGGAAGCTACGTGCCAATGAATTGGCAGCGGTTTTTTTCTTAACAACGGTTTTTACTTGTTTTTCAAATTAATCGTATTCAGAGTAAATATATTTATACAATCAATAATGATAAATTTATATTCTCTAGTTGTCTATATTCTTTCTTTAGCTATTTTTTCTTGTTTTTTCTCTTTTTTCTTTCTTTATTATTTTTATATTTCTTACATTTTCTAAAATTCTGAGTATTTATATTTAATATGTATCCGTAACATTGCTCTTTTCTTAAAATCATTTGTCACTTATACTTTTATTTATCGATTGCAATCAAAGTGTATGAGGTTTGCAATGTTCTAAATTTTTACGCAATCCTAACTTTGAAATTTTATATTTTAAGGTTATTTTCAAACTGCTGCGATTTCACGGGTTTTTAAAGCTTTTGAGTAAGTATATGCTATTTTATTCAATTTAACGTCCCTTTTAACCCCATGCATGATATTTCGATAAAAATGAAAAAATGAATAAGGTATGGAGATTTTATTAAAAAATGCACTTTTTAGAAAAATATATTTTTCTAAAAAAAAAATCATTTTTTTATAGATTTTCTTTTTTGGGGTTGGGGTCTAACTACCTGTCTAACTATGTATATCAGATCATATATTTTTTCCTGTAGAAATATTAAGTGGAATCAGATTGTTTTATTTTATGAGATAGTCAATGATAGTCCATATGTGTGTGTGTGTGTGTGTGTCTGTGTGTGTGTGCGTGCGTGTGTGTGTGTGTGTGTATGTGTGTGGGTGTGTGTGTGTGTGTGTGTGTGTAGTTGTAAGCAAAATTTAAGATCTAACCCCCCGCTAAACTTAGAAAAAATAATACATTATGTAACAAGGTTGAAAAATCTTTCTTGATTCCCGTGGGTGGGTTCACTGCCCAACCGAGCGAAACGAAGCGAGTACCATAAGTACCAGAAATCGACTCTCAAATGCCTGCGGAAATCCATTTCCCGGAGGGTGTGCACTCTTCTTATAAATTCCCTTCCTCCCGCTACTGCGTGAGGCGTCACTAGACGCTCGAAATTCTCGATTTTCCATTCACTTTTCTATGCAGTAAAAGGCCCTTTTTCATGCATGTGTTGAAAAAAGTACTTTTCACCATACCCTGACCGAAAATACCACATTCGCGTTTCTGAGCCGGGGGTGAAGGTGGTACTTTCGGCCAGGCTATGGTGAAAAACTTACAAGGAAGGGAACTTACAAGGAGAGTGCAGACCCTCCGAGAAACGGATTTCCGCGGGTATTTGAAAGTCGATTTCTGGTACTTAAAAATGAAGCCCACTGCTCACAATTTTGTCAAATGGGCCTTTTCCCGCACTTATTTAAAAATGTACTATGTGTAACAAGGGAGCAATTGACTTTTTCAGACTCGGATGATGGTCTTGAGCACACGGTTATCACTTGGGTGCCCTCGTGAGCCACTCGTGCACAATCATCATCCTCGCTAGAAAAAGTCAACTTTCCCCCTAGTTGCACAATGTACTATTTCCTTCTGCTACTACTTTTCCTACTGCGGTTCACTATAGGTGCTATAAATGCTCGATTTTCCATTCACCTTTCTATGCAGGAAAATGTCCTTTTTCATGCACGAATTGAAAAAATATAATACTTAAATATGTAAATAAAGCAATTTATATAAATCTGATTCTACATAATATGTTTTTCCCTTATTACAAGAAAACGTAAACGATCTGACATACATAATTTGATAGGTATTTTGTACACCCTGTCACCAAAAGTATTCATAAATAATGGGGTTTTTATGAGAAAAATCCATTTTTCTTAAAAGTGCATTTTTCGATAAAAACTATACATATCTCATGCATTTTTTTAATTTTTATTAAAATATCGTGCAGCGGTAAAACAGAGCGGTATCTAAATATTTTAGCATATAGTTTACTCAAAAGCTCAAAAAACCCGTAAAATGGTAGCAGTTTTAAGATAACCATAAAAAGTAAAATTTCAAAGACAGGATTCTGTAAAAGATTTGTAACACTGCAAACCGAGTGCTCTTTTTGTGCAATAGAAAAATAACAAAATAAAAACGTCGCAAATGATTTTAAGAGAAGAATAAAGTACTTTAATTTCAAAATAATCGGTAATATGAACATAGTCGGGCCGTTCGATTTGAGAGGGATATGGTCTATGCTAATATTATTCAATTAATCAAATGGCATTGGCTTTTTCAGATAATGTATGCTACATTTTCATATTTTATGACGATCCGAACAATTATAAGTAAATAAGCCAAATTACTCCTAAATCTTTTACAGAGCTAACTCTATCAAGTGGACATGATAAGTGGTTGACTCCGTATAGCCAACTCTAGGCAGAGTTTACTCATTCTTATACATTTATCTCTACGGCGCTTAAATTCAATATAATCTGATTGAAAACCGTAAATTTCAATATAAGTAAATAAGTTAATATAATGTAATTTTACAAGAAGTATATTGCTTACCCTTTCTAAACACATACTAACCTGTAACAATGAAACTTTTCAAAATACGGTATTGGTAGAATTATTTTATCCACAGTTTATAAACTATTCCTTCAAAGCCAGTTAAAAGTAATATTCTATTTGTAATACAAATTGAATATTAACTGATTTTTCATAACTCAAATAAAGAAAAACAATGAAGAAAAAATTGACTTCAAGTTTTTATAACACTGCAATATAAATCATAAAAACATTTACCTTAGCTTGAGATACATTCTCCTAGCAAAGATGATTGAAACACTGGCACCTTAGCATTTATTTCTTTAATCTTGCTATTTCAGTGCGCATTCTCTTGTGTTTCTGAATTTTTGATGCATCCTTACTGTTAAAAGTTACTTTAAATGTAGAACATTCTTTGACAAAAGTGTTTCATGTTGTAAAATTCCAAATCTCAATCAAAACTTATAATAGTTCAATATATTTATAAATTTCCCGGTAGGGCCATTTTCTGAAAACATTCATTTTCTGAATTCATTACTTGACTATATGTTTGACATAGTATGAAGTCTGTCTGGTATTCATTACAATAATGCATAACTATTTTAGGAAATATAATCTTAATTTTATCATAGCGAGTTGATGATATACACTGAAATTTTCTGAAAGAAGTAGATCTTTTTATGTTCTTACTCTCAGATGTATCTCTTTTTTTAAATTAAACTGAATCTTGACACTGTACCTATATTTCTACTCAGAGTTAGTGTAATTGGCATTAATGTTACATTCTCAAGCTTAAAAACTTTAACAAAACTCTCATTGTCCACTTGTATTAAGCACTTTTACAATCTTATTATTTGTTCTTTCAAATATAATAAATAAACTTAATCTTTACTTTCAAATCCATCCAAGAGTGCAAAGAGTAAAAAATTCATTGACAGTACTTATGTCATATGTCAGTTGTATTTACATTGGTGCTAGCAGTCAGTTATGTGTTGGTATTATGGTACAAAAAGGAGAGCATTGCTGTCGAAAATTCCGTACGTAAATTAAATTCTTTATTTTCTATCTTTATTTTCTATTTTTAAATAATTTTTTTTAATTCTCAAAACACATTTTTTTCCTGGGGATTTTCAACGAATTTAAGACAGCCAAATGAAAGAAAAAATACTAGAAATTGATAAGGTAAATACGTAAGAAAACTTCCAAGTTTTGGGAAAATATCCTGTAGAAAGAATATTTCTAAAAATAATAGAGATTGACTTTTCCAAAGCTGCCCAGCATCTTTTGATAAAGTATGAGAGAACGCCATCGGAACTAGGTTTAACATTTGTGTCTATAATGAGTAGATAATTGATCGCAGAGATTCGCAGAAAAAAAAATATCAATTATATCACAGTGAGATTCCATGGATGGTTTATGGTTTATGATAGTAGTTTCCTGGCAGGAGCAAAGGTTCTAATGTTCTTTCGCACAATAGATTCCTTTAAAAGTTGATTTACATCTGGACACTAAGGTAGTGGAACTAGTTTTCGATAGGCACCCGATTTTCGATAGCTTTAGTTTCAATATCAATTTAAATTAATTTCCGACAAGTATTAGCACTGAAAACAAATTTCTAATATTTATAAAACATTGTTAAATGTTATTATTGTGTATTACGTTCGCTTACATAACGTTATCTATTAGAAAATTGGAATATTATGGGTTAACCTTATACTCAACGCCACTTTCGTTGCTCTCTTGACCGTGCTGTTAAGAAAACGACTTTGCAAAAGAAGAGTTTATTATACAATTAATGCGTCTTTTAGGTCGCTTTAACCCCTAAAAAGCAAAAGAAGGGTATCATGCCTAAGATCAAAAAGTAAAAAAATGTAATTTATTTACTTTTAACCTTTTTAATTGAGTTATCGAGGACTCCTCCCGAATAGACATGCGTAACGCAATTTTCGATAGTCAATTTGTTTACTGTAAATCTTTGATAGATTTTAAATTTATTATTAGTTTATTAATTTTAATAGATTTTTAAATAAATTTTATGTACATTCATTATTATTTATTATAATTGAAGTTTTTTTACACCACTTACTGTTGTAGTGTAATGTACATTATACTATTTGAAAATTTTTTAAATGTATTTATTTATTTTGTTATATAGTAAATATTGTATACTTATAGGTACAGTCTTTAGCTACAATTTTCACATCTTGAAAGTTAATTTTGGTTCCTTTGAATAGGAGATCCATTACTCAGTTGCTCGTTGATAGATTTAAGACTTGGGTGTCTGTAGCGTAGGAAATGTTTGAACGCAATGAAATAAATAATATTGTAGATCTCTTATACGAAAGGACCAAATCAATTTTCATTGTACGGAAATTGTAGCTAAAGACACTACCTATAAACATACAAAATTTTCTATCTTATTACATAGAATATTTTGTATACATTTTAGCTACGATTTTCACATCTTGAAAGTTGATTTTGGTTCCTTTACTGTCATAATAAGCCGTTTCAAATTCTAATTTAGTTAGTTTTCCTTTTGTGAAAAATCCCGTTCTACGATAATATTATGAATTTTTTATCTTTATATTAATGGTTAAAATATTATGTTTGGGGTTTTAAAGGGCGCTACATGCAAAAGGAAAAAGCATAAGAACAGGACAGATATAAGAATAACATGAATATGTATATCTATATATATGAGGAACAGGAACAGTTACAGGAATAGTACGAGGTATTCCTTTAGCTATTCCTGTTCCTCATATATATAGATATACTTATCCATGTTATTCTTATATCTGTTCCTGTTCTTTTACTTTTTCTTTTTGCCTGTAGCGCCCTTAAAGTATATATGACCGAATCCATCTCAAATCGAACAGCCAGAGTATGCCTATCTCACCGATCATTTTGGAATCAAAGTATTGCTGCTCTTCTTTAAAAATGATTCGACACTTATTTTTTTTCGATTGCACTAAAATTGTATCCGGTTGGCAATGTTAAAAATTTTTTACAAAATTTTTGACAAAATCCTAACTTTCAAATTTTGTTTTTCAAGGTCAGATTTAAACAGCTGCCATTTTACGAGTTTTTTAAGTTTTTGAGTAAACTATACACGATTTTACTCAGATTAGCTCCTTCTTTTATGTCCTTAATGGCATTTGCATGAAAATAAAAAAATGCATAAGCTATGCATTTTTTACTAAAAAATAAACTTTTTGGAAAAATGCATTTTTTACAAAAATCCAAATTTTTTTTTTAATGAAAATTTTTGTGAAGGTAGGTGGTGTAAATACCTACCTAACCCTATATATAAAGTCTTGGGAAATTCACTTTATAGAGAGAAAAAAAATAGAATAGAGTACGAAAAAATTTTCATGCCTTTGGGTAGTCAGTGATATTCAATATAAACGGATTTGTATTTGTACATAATTTAAGCAATATACTGTATTATATTAAATTATTTTTTTTTGTATATCTCCCTTTAGTTATTAAATTAAATTTTTATTAAATTTTTATTTAATTTAATTTTTTTTTCTTTGTTTTAATTCGTAAAGTTGAAAGCGATTTTTAAAATGACTAGCAGCACCATCTGATATAATGGTAAATCAACAATTGTCGTAATTTTTTTAAAAGAAAATTGTCGTCATTCAATAACAAAAATTACCATTATATCAAATGGTGCTGCTAGTCATTTTAAAAATCGCTTTCAACTTTACGAATTAAAGTGAGCACCATATGATATAAAATGACTGTTCTCTGCTACTGGACATGGCAAAGGAGCTGTGGATGGTGTAGGTGGACTTGTAAAGCATTATGCTACTTTGCACAATTTTCAAAAGCCTCTTAAAGAAAACTCATAAAATAACAGCTAAAACTCATAAAATAACTTAACTCATAAAATGGCAGCTGTTTGAAGATGATCTTGAAAAATAAAATTTGTAAGTTAGGATTTTGTAAAAAATTTTTAACATTGCCAACCGGATAAAATTTTAGTGCAATCGAAAAATGAAAAAATACGTGTCGAATCATTTTTAGGGAAGAACAACAATACTTTGATTCCAAAATGATCAGTGAGGTAGGCATACTCTGGCTGTTCGATTTGAGATGGATTCGGCAACATAGTGAGGATTTTAAATATATTTGAAAAAAATTACTAGAAATTAAGGCGATTCGAGGCCCTCTTGTTACCGACGATTGCAGCGACCTGCATTTCTCGTTCAATTTTGAATTTTGAGGAAAAAACTCTTTGACACGTTGTAGATGCGGTAATAAACTACAACGTATCAGAGCGATATTTTCTTAAAATTGAAAATTAAATGAAAAAAATAGGTCCCTACAATCCTCAGTAACGGGTGGCACTCACATCGCCTTAATACTATTATATAAATATGTATACGAGGGAGAAAATAGCAAAATATTTTTAAAACAAAAAAAGGGAATGCTTTAAGGTGGTTCTATAAAAATATCATTAAATGCGGACATTTACAAAAAATATATATATTATTCTACAGATGCTGACAAATTTTTTGGTATTTTTTCCAATACAGGTTGCCACGCTCATTTTTGAGTAAAAAATTATTGAAAATGTATAGTTTCACAATATGTAAATATAGTGGAACCGTGTGCTTTGCGTATAAACTTCCAAAATTAATACGGAAATTGAATGCGGAGGAAGTTCAGTAAAAAGATGGTTAAAGTTCAAGCTTTAAGTTTTGTAATGATATCATTAAAAATGTATGGAGCCACGATAATTTTAAAGATAATTTATTAATAATATGAAAATCAGTGTAGAAGTACTGAAATAAGTTAGGTTGACGTAATAGTACGTCAGTATAGGTCATATTTTCGGTTTTGAACACGTCCATGACTAAGGACGTAAATCATATGCATGTACATCAAACAATTCTTTCTGTAAAATTAAATTGTTTGTTATGTAATACACTATGTATTTAATTGTTTTATACTTTAAAACTAAATTTTATGAATATTAATAACACAAGACTAATAAGACCCTTTTAGTTTGTATTTGGGTATACTCAAATGACTTGAGAATCTTCATACAACCACCTTAAAACAAACTGGGACATATTTTACAAGTGTTTTGGCTTTTGTATTGAAATAAATAAATTGTCATACGTTTGTATTTAATATAAAAAAATATAAGTGCAAATAGATAAACTTTCATTTAAAAAACACGTAATTAACGTCTCTTTCATATATTTTCATGATTATTGCTCAATAACGATGACAAGGGCGAATTCTTTTTATTTGAATATAACTTATTTGATTTTCATTGAATCTAAATTTCTGAAGAAATTGTTGAAATTCTCCAGTAGTAGATATTTATAGAAGGTAAAAATATAGAAAACTCTGAACTCTTGATTAGTTACATTGCAGTTCAAAAACATAAATTATATTTAGAACATTATTATCGCCGACAGTAAAAGATCAGGAAATGCATTAATGGGTTAGCTAATCATATTCATTAATTAATGCGTTTGCATAACATGGAGTGTATTTTTGTTCCTTCTTCCTTGAAAATTAGTATATTACATTAAAATATCGTCAACACTTAATTTGTTTGCATTTCTAACTTTTTTAAAGGGATAATAAGCAAATGATCATTATCAGAAAAAAGATGGGGGCGGAGGCTAATTAACAGTGGGACTAATGCTATGAAACGTTAAAAGTCAGTATACCCATGTAATCCCATCTAAAAGCTTTGTTGTAAAGTTCTATAAAGATGGACATTTAATTCAAAGTATGATAATGCTAATATTGATGTGAAAAAATAATAAAATGCAGTTCAATTTTTCGATAAAAACAGTCTTTTTTTTACTGTCATTTTATATGAAAGTTTTTGCAATTTGGCCAATGTACGGCAATTCTACGAAATTTTGGATGTTTTCTTACCGCGCTTTATGGTGTTTTTATTTGATAAATCATATAGTTCTAATAGTTCCAACGGCACATACTTTTTTGATGAATAATGATAACATAATCACAGCTTCTTATTCTTGGATAGAAATAACTGGTATGGCCGAATGCATCGTTATATTGATTCATTTTATTGTTCATAAAAAAAGAATGAAGGTATGTTTTTCTAAGTATGTAGAGTTTTAGAGAAATAATATTTTTAATGCTTTATAATTTAGAGCAACAATATTAATTTTTTCTAGGCATCATAATTTTTGGGAGTCTCAATGGTGTTATTAGTCAATACGATTACGATACAAATTTTGATTTATCTCTAAAATTATTTTTTATTTATTTGTAATTTTTTTCGTAAATGCTAAAATTAATAAAATAAACTCTCATTTGTAATATTTATTTTAATATTTCTACTCTCTGTGTTTAATATAATTAACGTTAGTTCGAAACCTATATAATCTTTGAAATTAGAGAAATATTTCGTAACTTTGAAATCGTTGCAGCATAACGGTTGAGACTTCTTAATTTTTCTTAAGTTAATTGTTTCAACATATTTGTACTATTCAATATTTAGGCCTTAACATCATCAGTAAAAAATCTACTCCTAAGTGAAGAACTATTGGTTTCTTTGGATAATAGAATAGTATATGTAATCACCTCGCTTTCACTAATCATTTTATACGTAATCGTTGTATACATGTACATACAAAAACCAGAATCATTAGAAAATAAAGGATTGATCATGACAACGCGATATACTTTCAAAATTGAATCGATCACCCTCAAAACATTACTTTATTGTAACCAAATGTTGGTTCTAATGCACACGGCCACGATTTTGGTAGTGGATGGAACTGTCGTAATGCTAATGTACATATGTGCAGTGCGACTGAAAATTCTTGAAAACCAATTAAAAAGTGACGTAGCGTATGAAGAACTAACTGAACTTATACGTAAACATCAAGATATTTTAGTGTAATATTCATATGTATTTACAAATTATTATTTTAGCGTTATTCATGTAATATTTTGCATAAATTTTATAATTTATTTGATAGATCAATACAAGATACGAACGAAATAGTTGGAGTAATAGTTATAAAAACTGTTATAGGCTTTATGTGTTTTAGTATTAGTGCAGGAATACAAGTGTTGAGTGTAAGTCAAATGCATAAAGTTGAATTTATTAAAACATTAAAAGAGGATTAAAGCCCACTGTATATTATTTCAGCAACAATTATTCACGTTAAATATGTTGCACCAATTTATTATTCTCACGATCGTTTACTTAAGAATTTCTTTATGTGCTGAAAGCGCTGACAACGTAACAACACTTGTAAGCAAATTGAAAAGAGTATTTCGTAGATTTCTTCTGCTTTAATTAAATAATTGTCTATTCTAGAATGAATCTATAGGAACGGCCACATATTTCACAACATGGTATGAAGAAAACTTGAAGTACATTACCGCAAAAATCATTATTATCAATCGATGCCAAACACCTCCACGGATAAACGTGAGTGGCTTTATGGCAGCACTTAATCGAACATATTTACGAACTGTAAGGATGTTTTATTGTACCTAATGAAATATAATACCAATATTTTTGATAATTTATAAAGCAATAATGGTTTTCAGATATTATATATGACATTTTCATATTTTATGACAATCCGGACAATAATAAATAAATGAGCCAAATTTTTATACCAAAGGACTTGCAATAGCTAAAAAATGGAAGTGATATTGTTTTGTATATATTTGTAATTAAATACATATTTGTATTTTTACGGTATACTACCACATTAATAGTCTTCAAGAGTATTTTTGTTCTACTTTTATTGTAATTAAATGAGTATAAAGTATATTGATCGATTTTTCAATATGATGCCTTATTGACTCTGCGCTAATTAAGGACGCTCCCTTCAGGCAGTGGTGTTCAACTTCATCAACATCGAAAAAATTGTGATCTAAAAATATCATTTATGATGGAAACCCTTCGTGAGTCACTACTCCAAAAATAATAAAAACCGCTGCCAATTCATTGGCTAGCTTCCTCAAACTTAATTTACTGATTCCTTTAATTAATTTTTAATTCCAATATTTAAAATTTAATACTTTATTTTGTACGGTGAGACTGTGATTATGTTAAATGGCTTGTGACTTTTTATTTTTACTCTTCCTATTTTTTATCATTAAAAAGCAATTATTATTACACAATTTTATATTTTACAAAAAAAATTCATTGCCCACAAAAAAATGATCATCACGACCAGATATTCGAGATTAAAAATTTTTCTTTTAATGTTTTTTAATGTTGATATTGCAGAGAATATTTGATCAATTTGAAATTTTAACCAATTATTACAATTATTTATTACAATATTTAGTTAAATTTTCAAGAGAGTATCTTTATTTCTTTTGATAAAAAAGTTATTTAAAAAACAACTTGCGTTTTTATTAAAAAATGTTTGTCATCGATAACGAAAATCACAATGCTAGCAGCGATCGATATATTTTTATTCATGAATTGTGAAATTTGTCTATTGGCATACGTTGTTGATATTGAAATAGCTTAAAAAGAACAGGTAAGTTATGAAACTAGAACTCAGACTTTCAAATTAATAAAATATATATTAATCTAGAAATGATCAATTTAATTTGAGACTGATACTTTCTGGAGATCACGGATGTTTCGCCGATCGCAATGTCTTAAAAATATAATTTATTTTAAATTTAAGTTTGTAAATTTTTACAAACTTAACGAACATATTCTTTAAATATATGAAAATATCAATTTTTCTATTTATTGTTTATCTAACATGACGATAATTTTCTAATCCTTTAAAATTATTATTTCATTTTATATAAAGATTCTGCATAAAAGACATTATCTTTTTAAGAATAAAATCATAAAATCGTTATTGAGTGTTTATTCACTGGCGAACTATTCATTCACTGGCGAAACGTTTTTAGATACTAAGATCGCGTGTTCATTTACTTATTTTTATTATATATTTACATACTTTGAAAAAAATCTATTCATTTTTTTTTATTTTTTACACTGGCAAGTCACCCTAAGTAAAGATTCCAATTTATGTTATTAAGCCATATGCATTTTTCAGATATTAAATTTATTATATTTTAAAGCAAACATTCATTTTAATCATTTCTTTAATACATATTTATATAGTTAATTAAAAATAATGTAATGATTCTATTATAATATGTATATGTTATTATTGTTACCATGGATACAGTTTGTTTATATACACAGATGACATTTCATATGCTTGCACGCACTTACGTACAACCGTATGACTTCTTCGACGGCTTTTGAAAAATTGTTAAGTTTATGTAAGTAAATCTCATTGATTAACATTTTAATCTCATTTATATTTTCGCACTATTTTATACATACGTATGATCGTACGCGTAGACATGCACATATCGTCTCGCGGTACGAAGAAAAGCCAACTTAGAATACCCAGACGAAGAAAATCCATTTTCGCGCGAAAAAAGCCAAGGAGTGGGCCCATTTATTCCTTTTTCTCTTCTAAGTTGGCTTTTCTTCTTACCGCGCCACGATATGCACACATAATGCACATACAAACACACTCACTTGTGAATGCATTCTCGTACAATTTTATATTTACAACTATTAATGGCTAGAAATACACAAGTACAGATTTTTTTGGGTAACGAACTCGATCTGACGATATATAAAAGCTACATCTGTTCCAACTTTCAAGACGATTGGATAATTTTTACTCTTGTTATCATCCGACAACGGAAACTCTACTTTTCTTTGAAACATTTTTTTTCTGACGAAATGAAGATAATCTCTTAAAATTTTAACTAAATATAGTCTTCAATGAGATTATTAAGTGGTTAAAATTTTAAGTTGATAAATCAAGTATTCTTTGAGTAAACACGATTCGAAATTTTTTAAAACAATTTTTTAACCTCAAATATCTTTGGTCGTAATGGATAGATTTTTTTGGGCAACAAACTCGATTTGAAGATATATAAAAGCTACATCTGTGCAAAATTTGAGGACGATTGAATAATTTTTACTCTCTTTATCGTGCGACAACGAAAACGCAAATTTTTTCTAAAATAATTTTTTTTTTTAAAACAAATGAAGATAATCTCTTAAAATTTTAACTAAATATAGTCTTCAATGAGTTTATTAAGTGGTTAAAATTTTAAGTCGATAAATAAAATATTTTTTGAGAAATTAATTTATGAAATATAAAAACATTTTCCTTAATAACAAATGTCAGAGTGAAGATAATTTAAATATTAGAAAAATAAAATATAGGTTATTTAAATACCTTTTAAGAAAAGTTCATTATAGTATGTAATAATGGCTGCAAGATATAAAAAAATAAAAAAAACTCGAAATTCAAAATCGTTTTTTGGTTATAAAAAAAGGAAATTAATAAAAACTCAAATCCATCAGGGTATCGAGTTTTTTTCGCGAGACGAAGAGAATAGTCTTTGTCCGACGATAACTGGTCGATTCGTTTCCGAGATATAAAGAGTTTACACACACACACACACACACACACACACACACACACACACACACACACGCACGCACGCGCACACACATCCACGAAAAAAAATTCTCAACTATACCATATTATTCCTCTTGATGTCTAGTTGTATGTCACACCCTTGAAAAAAATTACATAAAGAAAACTTTGTTGACAATATAAATCAAAATGTATTTGTCAATCGAGCTTAGACTTTGAAGTCAAATATTTCTATTTTGAATACCGCTTTGGATGCCGGGTTTTGAAGCATGTACTAAGGACACTAAATTAAGCTTTTTCTCGACAAGTTTTAAAAAAATCACAAGAAATGTGATTTTTCGGAGAACGTCGTCCTTAAATCACACCAAAAAGAAACTTGTTAAGGCGAAAGTAGGTGTTAGCGTAGTATTCGTCATAATAGGAAAATTTTCAAAATCTTGAAAACTGCTTCAAAGTGTAATAATTTTTTTTTTAAGAAACGTTAAAAATCATTTTATTTATCACAACAACTTAACTTTTTGAGATCCCTTATTTGTTATCTAGTTTAATATTATTTAATTAAAAATGATATTCCGAATAAACAACAAGCAAAAAAATTACACATTAAAATTCACAACGAAAACAAATCTTAGCAACGCCCTAACTACTTGAGTAAACTCTCCTCCTCTAAAAACACAACTTCCAAAAGAGAAATATAACGAGAAAACTTACATCGAAAACAGAAACATTACACCCCGAAACTCTCTCCCTCGTCCTCTTATACCCCTTGCGCGTGGCGCGCATACGAAGCTGCCGCCAATAATAAATTCGCAAAATAAACACGGACTTTTGACGGGGCGCGACGGACTGCATAATTGGCCGCATACATTCAACTTTGCGCGCCACGAAACTTTTCGTAGGTGCGGGGACATAGGATAAAATGCAAACCAGTCTTAGCGAACGAGCGAGCGTACGCACGCTACGAGAGACAGAGAAAACAAATAGTAATTCGAGAGGAGGGAGAACGGCTTTTGTCGTGAAAACGGGCGCGCGCGACGACGCGTCGACGTATGCAGATGCGAGCGCGAGCGCCGGATTCTCGGGCAGAGTTACGTCGTGTGCGTATGTATGTTTGCGCGCACGCAGCTATAGGTATGTATATTTTGAGAAATGGAAATTACGTTAGCCGGTTAATGTTTTAGCATGCGCATTCTTATTTTCGAATTTAAAATTTATATCGTCGAGATTGAGTCCAGATTTGTAGTTCTAATTTTTGTGCTGTTATATAGTTACAGTTGATTTTTAAAAATTTTTAAGCCTCTTCTTTACCTTACAGTTTTCTAAAGAATTAATTATGAAATGCTCCTTTTAGTGTAAGAAAAAGGTATTAGTTAATCCAAGCCGCAGACGAAATTCTAAAAGCATTTCTAATCATGGATGAAGCATTCTGTAAAATGGATTCCAAGTAAACAATTCACGATGCGGACGTCCGACTAAAATCTTTCGAACCATATTTTTTACTCTTAAAAAAAATGATGGCCGGATGTTGTGAATCATTTAAAGATTGATTTGATTGGTCTGTATGAAATAGACGCGAGGATCCGATAAATTTGAATTTTGAAACTTAAGTATTTAGAACTACTATTCACTCTTAAAAAAACGATGGCCGGATGTTGTAAAGCATTTAAAGATTGATTTGATTGGTCTGTATGAGATAGACACGAGGATCCGCTAGATTTGAATTTTGAAACTCAAGTATTTAGAACTACTAAATAATAATTATAGAATAGAAACTGGGCAATTTGGTGGTAGCCCGTGTAAAAAAAATTAGTCTGGCACTGGTCTGGGAGAGGTCTGGCAAAATAGTCTGGCTGAAGTATGGCTTTAGTCTGGCTACGGCCACTATGCCAGACTTATAAATTTTTTCTGAAATAAGTCTGGCAAAAATGCCAGACTTTTTGCCAGACTTATAATTTTTTTCTCAAATAAGTCTGGCAAAAACGCCAGACTTCGTACCAGACTTTCTTCGGCGAGCTTCGTCCTAGAATGATGCTGTAGGTCCTGCAGCGACAGATCAACTTCACCTCGAGATGCGTCATTTTCCAGGTGTGGAGCTCGGCGGACGGGAGGCTCATACCTGCGCTACTCTAACCCAAACTGTGCCGGTGCCGCCGATATTGCAATCGTTGTCTTCATCGTAGGCGCCGTCACCGTCGTCCTCACCATACTATCGAGCGCTATTTAATGCTGCTTAAGTCTGGATATGCTGCGGAAATTTAAGGCAACGCTAGGTAACCTGAAAATATATACCACAAAATATCTAGTTTTTGTGGTATAAAAAATATTTTATTGAAAGCGTCAACTTATCTGATAATTCTGCAATTGCTGTTCACCATGGTTCGACATCGAATTCAATTTCTTTCGTTTTTAATTTCTCTGTAGGTATGCACGGCGAAAGATATTCATAACCCATATTGAGATAATATTTTGAAGTCTATAAACAATATGAAATTGCCGTATCATGTGTTTTGTCGACAGCCCAAATATGTGATCATAGCAACACATGTTCAATACAAAGAACGCTGAACTAGTTTCACGACGTTTATGGATTTCAAAATATTTTCAACGCACTACACGAATTTGACTTCATGATTTCTTCACGACTGCACACCTTACAGAAGAATGAAAAGCACGAGGAATTGAGTTCTACATCGGGTCTCGGCGAACAGCAATTGCAGAATTATCAGATAAGTTGTCGCTTTCTATAAAATATTTTTATATACCACAAAAACTAGATACTTTGTGGTATATATTTTCAGGTTAGCTAGCGTTGCCTTCAATCTCAGCAGCAGATCCAGACACAAGCAGCATTAAATAGCGCTCGATAGTACGGGAGGGACGACGATGACGGCACCTACGATGAGCACAATGAGTGCGATGTCGGCGGCACCGGCACAGTTTGGGTTACAGTAGCGCGGGTATGAGCCTCACGTCTGTCGAGCTCCACGCCTGGGAAATTACACATCTCGAGGTGAGGTTGATCTGATACTTCAGAGCCTAGAGCATCGTTCTGGGGCGAAGCTCACCGAAAAAAGTCTGGCACAAAGTCTGGCTATTTTGCCAGACTTATTTGAGAAAAACATTATAAGTCTGGCAAAAAGTCTGGCATTTTTGCCAGACTTATTTGAGAAAAAATTTGTAAGTCTGGCATAGTGGCCGTAGCCAGACTAAAGCCATACTTCAGCCAGACTAGTTTAGCTAGACCTCTCCGAGACCAGTGCCAGACTAATTTTTTTTACACGGGAGGGGGCCGTCAGATAGTCCTTTGCTAATAAAGTTTTTTTTTTCCAGGTTTTAATTAAGTTTTTATTTCAGATTCTGCGGGGGTGATTAGAAACAAGGGTAATCTGACTGCCATAAATATTAATTATTTTAATTTAATTTATATAAGACTGTAAGACCGATGGAAAAATTCTCATCAGTTGATAGAATAGAAACATTTGATTTTTTGCTTAAAAAATGTATCTAATAATTATCTTATGACTTACACTAATTAAAACTAAATCATCGTAAAAATACCGTTCATAACCTCAAAATCAAAATAGTACGCGCTGAGGTCGTTTGAATTTTGCTACGTAGTAAGCTTAAAAATTGAAATTCTACAGCTCCGAACAGCTTTTTACAAATTCATTAGATACGCATAACACCACCATGAGCCCACAATATCTGACACCTAACCATTCCAAAAAAGTAAGAAAAATTACCAAATAATTTCTGAGATTATCCTCGAATCAAGTCAATCCTTATACGCCCTCCATCCCGTGTTAAAAATAAAATCTTCACGCGTAAACCAGACCCTCTCCCCATAATACCTCTAAGTCCGTTTTATTCAAAGCATCCTCTCGCGTAATAACGGCCCACACGCGCGCATCGATCGCGTTCTATAAGTCCTTTGAGTGAAAAGCCATGTCGGCGAGGCGCGAAACGATCGCGCGTGCGCGAGGGAGAAACAAAGCGCGCGCTATCGGTCAGACGTCGCTGCTGCTGCACGCGCGCCTGCGCGAAAATATATCGGGTTATTTGGAAAAAAAGTACGCGCGCACAGAGGGTGGCGAAAAATTTATCAGGGAAATTGTCGCCCGTCGCCGGCTCCATTACGCCCGATATTACCGGGGTTACGGATTCCGTTCATTTTTTCGGCGCGCCGCGCGTGTGCGAAAGTTGTTATTCATGGCTTTGTAATATTTCAGCCAATCGGTCGGGGCGTGCGCGAGTGGTTTGCCCTTTTTTGAAAAATTCATGAGCGATTTGTCGGAGGGGGAGGGGAGAGTGTAACTCTTGACTTTTAATCAGCGAGCGTGCCTTTTTGATAGATTTGACGTTGTAAATCTTTGTGGCGGCGTTTTTCGAGTGGAATAACGCGGAAAATTTTTCGGCGCTACATGCTTCATTAATCAGCTTGATAAATTTTTTATGAATGCTTCTTTTTCGAGCGTGCGGGTGAGTGCGCTCGTGCGCGTAGAATGCGCTTTTTAATATCATGCAATATTTGCGCGAGAGAAATAATAAAATTGCGCGGACGTACATTTCGCGCGTGAAATTTCGTAATTCTTTCGTTATTAAATGCTCCGTTGTGAAATTGGTCGGATAAATAAAATTTTGGAAGTTTTTGATAAATAATTATAACATTTTCCACAAGATAAAATATTTTCAAAAGAGACGAGTATATTTGGCCGTTGTGTTAACGATGAAAATTTAATAAAAATACCAATGGAAAATGGAATTCAACCTATTAGTACACGTCTGTGAAAAATTTCCTGAGCAGTAGTGTAGAAGTTGTTTAAAAATTGTTTAAAAAAGTATACATAGGTGTACAAAATTTCAAATCATGCTGACGATCCAAAATAGAGATATGAGGGTCCAAAGTTACAAGCTTCAATACGCTATTCCCGTTCTTAACTTGGTAATATTTGCAGATATTTTAATTAATAACAAAAAAAACGGGTTTTGCAACATTGTTAGAAAACGAATAGGGGAGATTGGGGTAAGTAGCGCAGGGAAGTAAGTTAACAATACAATAAAAAACTTATTGTAAATACGGTATTGCGCCGTGGCTCAGTCGTCATAGATACTGTATAAAGTGACGAACATCAATGTACAGTACAGTAACAGTATTTATGACGACGGAGCCATGACGCAATACTGTACAAGTTTTTTATAGTATTGTCAACTTACCTCCCGGCGCTACTTGCCTCGCTCTCCCCTACATAATAATTGACACTATTTAAATGCATGCAAAAAATTTGGTTAGGTTTTGAAAATTCGTTCTTAAGTTATTCGAATACAAAGCTTGAAAATCTATAAATATCTATATACAGTGCAACCCCGTAATAAGAATTTTTTACATAAACGTATACCCCCTCCACGCACTTTCCCCTCGAGTATCTAGCGCCTTCTGTCTCTCTCTCTTTCTTTCTTCGGCGCGTGACCTCTCAATAAGCGTTCTGACGATCGTCAGTTTGTTGACAACATTATAGTGCACGTAATACAACGTTTTGAGAGTGAATATCGTTTGCAGTATAGGAAATTGTGCTGTGCGTAAAAATTTATACTTTTAAGAATATTTAAGTGTACGTGTGTTGATTAAAATGAAATTTTTCTAGTAAAAAGTCTCTTCTAAACTTTGCTTTGCTAGTCTAACTCGAGCTGGTAGTTTGAGTCGGAGTGGGGATACCCTGTTCTTAGAATTGAGCGAGAAACTAGGGAAACGCGCTTATTGCGAGAGCGCTTATTCCGGGGTTGTACTGTATTTGCTTTATGAAAGAATATTTCTATACGCATAATTTTTTGTATTTTCTATATACATGATAACATTTTCCGTTATATGTGATACGTAGATGTAAATGAGGCACTAAAAACCAGTTTACTTAAAATTTTTCAAAATTTCCACCATACACTGCCGAAAAAAATTGTTTGAGAACCACTGGGGGTCATGAACAATCTTAATACTCCATTCTCTATGCGAATACATTTTCAAATAAGCTTCAAAATTTTAAATCCTTACACTTTCTTCTATCGTCAAAAAACAAATTAATCCATCAACAAGCAAAGTCACGAGACAAAGCCAAATCGCCTGAGAATTCATCTCTCTCGGCCAATATCACGAGAGCTTTGATTTTTCGTTGCTAACTGATGCTCAAATACGCGAATTTCGCGGCATTCACGACGCTCTCTCTCTCTCTCCCTCTCTCTCTCTCTCTCCGGCATACCTCGAAATTTCCCGAGCCGAAAGGAGCTCGTCGATCCGACAAGCCTTTCATGTCGCACAGAGCGAGAAAGCGAGAGGTTACATACAGGGTACCCAGGATCGCTCGTTAAGCATCGAATTCAGAGTCAGGCGTGCAGGAAGCGCCCTTTGCAGAATCTTGATCCTTCGCTTACCGAGCTTTCGATCTCTCTCTCTCTCTCTCGCGCGCTCTCTCTCTCTCTTTCCGTCATTCTCCCGGCATTTCTCTTTGCCTTTCTCTCCTTGTGCGGGTGTGGGTGTACGTGAGAGACGCGTGTTAAGTTGGACGCTTGATAGATTCAGGCATAGCGCGGTGACGATAATTTGTAAATTAGTTGAAATAGTTTTTGCTCCAATAATTTTGAATCATTCGTACATATTTGTACACCAACGTAGAATAGAACACAGATCGATTTTATTTTAGCCATTCTGTAGACAAATAAAAATAAAGGAAAAATTCGATCTCTTCCGACATGATAAACTGCAACGAGAAAATCCATCATATTTCACGGCTAACTAAACACTCGTAACCGAAGATTCCGCTATCTCAACTTTCAAACCGTATTCACATCTCTCTCTCTCTCTCTCTCTCTCGCTCTCTCTCATCTCACACGCAGACACGCACCAACAGAGCCCAATCGAAGCAGAAGTAAAGACCGAAATACATGTATATGTATATAAATCGTTATCTGCAGCCCCGACTGCCGCTCGGCTCCTTCTCGGCACATTGACACACGGCGGGAGAGGATTTCGCGAGCGACGGAAAAGCCCTCTGATGAATGGAGCCAATTTACCGCGGCCCGCCAGTCCATTTCCCCCTGCCCCTTCCTCCTCCTTCTCCTCGGCGTAAATTTTACTCTCATTCGATTTTTCGCCGACGCGCGATCTTCCGGAGGCGTAGAGTATATATATGCGTAGTGATCTTTTTTTTCTCTTGGTGCATTTATGTGTGCGCGTGTGTATATAGTTTTGGAAAGATCACCGAGGAGGGGTGCGCGTGATTGATTTCCGAGTGTTTTATGATGCAGGAGAGAGAAAGCGTGTGTGTGTGTGTTTATGATGGATGCACTGGTGGTGTGCCGGGCAAAATGGATCGGGGCTAACTCGATTTTTACGATTTGGTAGTCTAATGTCGCTTGAATGATAGTATGCAGGTTTGTCGGCGTTACAGATATGATGCCGTCTTTTTGAAGTATGGCAAGTGAGAGAGAAGGTCTTGGTGATGTAATTTTTTAAATGTTTTTGCGAGCTTTCAAAATTTTTTGTGAATAATGTTACCATGATATTTTTAATTGGAAAAAGTAAAAGAAAATGAATATTATTTATAGAACATCATATGTTTTGTTATTTTATAAACGTACAATATTTTGATTAAAATTAACATTGCGAAAAATAATGAAGCAATATAAATGATAAAATTTATGAGAAATACGCACTTGCACAGAAAAAAAATTGATTTTACTGTTCACACAATTGATTAAAATAATCTTTAATTAAAAGTAAATTAAAAGGCAAGGTTCATTTTACTTACAACAATCCTCTCTTAAAAAAAGTGATGGATGAAATCTGTCATCATAATAAGACTGTTTTGATTGGTTGTTGTTAACTCATTTGATTGGTCTATAAAGAATAGGCGCCAAAATATAATGTGTTTGAATTTTAAGATTAAATTCTTGAGTTGGAGTATTAAAAAATGGAATAATTAAAATAGTATAAGAAAAATTTCATTATCTTATTTATCAAAATTACGTTATTATCGTATACCATTTAAACTGATTAAAAGAAACTTTTAAATTGAAACTAATTAACATGATCATGTTCAGAACCTCAAAAAAAGAAACAATAACAATAATAACAATACACACGAAGCGCGTTGAATATAGCTAGTGTATCTAAAAGCGGTATTCAAGTGAAGTAGAATCTTCCATTTGTTAAAATGGGATTAGGATTACATTCTAATACATTGAAACAGCTTTCAAATAAATATAACTACTATCAAAAGTTATTCTTACTTATTTTATAATGCGATTTCAGTATTTCCCCAAATCAGTCGATTTAACTCATGCAAAACAGTTAGATCAAGTATAAATTTTATCCGCGTGGAAGTCAATATAAATTCAGGTAATCAGAGCTATAAATAAAAGTAATAATTAAAATTGCTAGAGTATAAATGCAGTGGAATAAGTAAGTAATACCGCTAAGATATTCCAGACAATAAATAATGCACTGCCTTAATTAACTCTATAGCTGCACTTCTCACCAACTCTTCGCTAATCCCTTTCCTCCATCCCTCTTACTTCACTTCGCGTTTTAATTCGACGGATTAATTTTCTAAAAAATATTAATTGAAATCAAATAATTCGCGGTTTCTCTCTCTCTCTTTCTCTCTCCAGCCGCGAAAAGAAAATTGCCTAATTATGTAAATCCCCCTCCACAATCAGCAATCCTACAATTCAATTTCGCAACCCACTCTCTCTCTCTCTCTCTCTCTCTCTCTCTCTCTCTCTCTCTCTCTCTCTCTCTCTCTCTCTCTCTCTCTCTCTCTCTCTCTCTCTCTCTCTCTCTCTCTCTCTCTCTCTCTCTCTCTCTCTCTCTCTCTCTCTCTCTCTCTCTCTAGCTTGGCAAGAAGAATTAAAATTAACAACAAAAAGAATAGTAGTAGCAGCAGCGTGGAAGTGAAAATTTTGCGCGACTTGCTCACGCGCGTTTTAAATAACCTCTTTCGAATAAGAGCAAGCAAAAGAGAGAAAGAGAGCGAGAGATACAGGTATCGCAGCAACGAGTCGCACGAAGGATCCCGCCGCGGCTATATACCGCGCTCTCTTTTTCTCCCTCACGCGCGCGAGCGCGGATAATCCCCGAAACCCAATTATATTTTACTGCGACTCCGAGTCTGACTTCTATATCCCCCCTCTGTAGGTATAGCGGGGGAGGAGGCAGAGGAGGAGGAAGACGGACGAGCGCGGCGTTTAGGCGGCGGCCGATGAAATGCGGATTAGCCGTTATAACTGGAAATTGCTGTCCCCTCCTCCTCTCCGCGCGCGCGCTGGAAGCCGCCTCTATCTCTCTTTCTCTCGAAATTTCCCGCGAAACATCATTTTTCATCCTTCTCCGCGGCTCGTAGCCGCGAAATAAAGAATTAAACGGCTTTTCCTGCGCCATTTTTCTCATTCTCGCGCGCCGCAGGTTCTCTCTCACTCTCTCTTGTAATGAAATTTATTTCGCTTTTTCGCCCGGTGGTTTCGCTCGGACGTGAGGTTTGAATATTTCGTTTATTAACGCCCACGGTTTTTAGCGGGCGCGACAACTGGACTCGCGCCGACGCTGCCTCTGCTGCTACCTCGCGTCCCTTTGTTTTATTGTTAATTTATCCGGTTGGTTAATTTATTTCGGAATGAGAGAGCGATGAGCGCGCGTGCGGGGTATCATTTTTAACTGCTCTTTTATTAATTTTGAGGAGGAAATTATTGTTTCGCAGTCGAGGAAATTTTTGTAAAAAGTTGTAACGTGAAGCGTGAATTTCCGTCAAATATTATTTTTAATAAAAAGCGCTTTAAACGATATACATTTATTTAATTCGAAGTTCTGAAAATTACCTTTGAAAATTTATTATACGTGTAATTCGTTCAGTTTGAATCAAATATTGCACGTATGGAATTCGAAGAAATTTTCCCGAAATTAAAAACAAAATCGCCCCTTCGCCGTAAATATCAGCGACCGAATCGCACGCATCCCACAACGTGTTCATTAATAACAAATAAATTGCCCCGCATTACTCCCCGCAGGCGCGATCCAACTGCCGTAAAGCCTCTCTCCCCGTCGTAGATTCCAATGATTTTCCTCTCCGCTATCTCACCCTCTCCTCCTAAATACAATTCCAGCGCCGTTTTTCTCGCTTTCCCGAATGCAATTCACCCTCCCGCCCCTTTGGCAAATTAAAATATTAGGCCACATATCCTCTCGCACATCCTGCCGCTCGACGATTCAATATATTCCGAGCGCTCGCGCGAGGCATCGACCCGCGCCGGCCGAATATCTCCGATAAAACCGCGCGCGGCCGGGGGTGATTTAGACTCGTTGCGAAATGCGCGGCATTCGATATAGACTCTCGCGCCGATGCGCTGCGCGTTTTTCGCCTCGCTCTCCCCCTGTCATCGTTCTATATATGTATACATATAGCTTCTTTATAGAAAAATATCGTCGGGAAGTGGGTCAGAGATTCCTCGGACGATGAGGCATTCCCTCGGATCATCCCGTGACGCCGGTTGGGTTGTACGGTTGGTTATTAAAAAATTCCACACTCGGGCGTGCGGGACACGAAAATTATGTGTTTCGTGGAATTAGGTGGCGGTTGAGTGTGAGCGTGTCTGTGGCAGTGTGTTGTGTTTAGTTTTTACTACGACGTATATATTTTACTGCAGGTTATTGTGTTTTTGAATAGGTAATAACTAATTATTTTTTTATTTTATTCAATCTCTGAGACTTTTTAAAAAGTATATTTTTAAGAATTATTTACTTACGAAAATTGTGTAGGAAATGATCAACTTTATTGATGCTATATGTAGAAAATCACTCACCTGAAATCAGAAAAGAGAAATTTATGTATTATTTACAGATTTGTTATTCTATAGGAAGTAGTATTTATACGTTTATAAAGCTAAATAATTATAATTTTTAATAAATTATAAAAAATATATCTTTTTACTGTACTACGGATGGTACATAAAATTTTACGATTTATATTCAAAATTTTTCAGAAAAATTTTTCCTCTTTGATATCGAATGAAACAATTAATTCATTCATCCATCAATGCGCAATCTAAAACCGCCTCGTAATTAAAGTCACGCGAATTATAACACCTCAACGATTCATCATTTATTACAATAATACAGTTCGCGATTACGAAATCCCAGCGGCGTGCAAAATTCGCGCGTCTCTCGAGGAAAACTCGCGCTCTCACAGTGGCCGCGCGACCGGGGCGGAAAGCGTCAAAACACGCCTCGTAATCCCGTTATCTCGAGAGCCGTCCGTCAGCTGCAGCAGTGCGAAAAAAAAAAAGAAAAACGTCGACCGAGCGCGCGCTAGAGAGAGAATTAAAAGGAGAAAGAGAAAAAGAGAGACGGAAAGCGCGGATCGAAGGACATTAGCAGTCGCGGCGGCCCTTAATTGCGCGGCGAGATTCCATTTTTTCCGCTCGGATATTTTTTCGCGGCACCGCCGTCGCAGCCCCGACCACAACGAGCCCGGAATGCAATTGAACTGTCGGAATTAAGAAAAATCGCGAACTCTCCCCGGCTATTCCGCATTCGATCGCTCGATAAGCGCGAGCGTGCGCACGCGGACGTTTTCCTTCTTTTCGCGGTTCTGGAAGAAGAAGAAGAAGGAGGAGGAGGGAGAAAGGGAAAGGGAGGGACGGACTAAAGGATGAGAAGAGGGAGAGGAAAAAATAATCTAATTTACGATTGCAAAGTGGGTCGGCGTCGTAGGAGTGAGAGAGAGAGAGAGAGAGCTCCTTCTTCTTACACGCCGTGGATTGCGCAGATGAACTAATTTGCGAGCAGTAAATGCACTTGACAGAGCGGCGAGAATTGGAGATGCTGCCTGGGAAATAATGCATTTTTTCTATGCTCCTGACTTTCTGAACTTGCCCAGCGTCAGTGGAAGTAATGCTGGGAGACGGGGATGACTTTTTTCTTACGTAAGTAAAACGATTTTTTTTTTTATTAGATATCAATGTACGAAATGTGACAGTATAGGTATGTTAAAAAAGGTAAATTGTAAGTTATTATAGGATAATGTAATTATCGCAGCTGCCTGAAAAATGATGAGTTTGAGGTGACTTGTCGAGACCAAAATTACACTTTCGAAAATTACTTGAAAAATTATCCTGACCGATATTATTTAATAACACAATGTGACAGTAGATAATGTTAAAAGAGATAAATTTTAATTTATTATATGATAATGTAATTATCGCAGTTACCTGAAAAATGTTGAGTTTGAGGTGATTTGTCGAGAACAAAATTATACTTCGAAAATTACTTGTTATTATACTGACCGGTATTATGTAATAACATTAACCCATAAGTCAGTACCAGAAAACCGTTTTCCATTTCATTTTTAATACCACAAAATCTCTTCTTTCTCAATTTCACAAAGCGCGCTTATCCGATAAAATTCATTATAACTGGCGATATCGCTAAAATACATCCGCATATTATTTTCGGAATATCATTTACAACAATACGAATCTGATAAGATCTCTTTGTAGGCCGGGTAAATAGGTCACGTGTAACCCATTCCAACCCTCATCCTGCGCGATCGTTTCATTTATTTTCATCGACAATGCGCTTTCCTCTCCCACACTCTCTCTCTCTCTCTCTCACACACACACACACACACACACACACACACAAACACACAGCGCGCAACTTAATGCCCCAAATAATTCCTCGCCATTATCCTCCGATCTCCAATTTGATTTCAATACGGCCTTCGGGCGCATCTCCCCTTTGCCTTTTACAAAGCAACGCTTCGAATTGAAATCTCTCTCTCTCTCTGTCTCATGCGCACGCGCGAGTGCAACAATGCCAGAAACAGCTTAATAGAATCCCGCGATTGTAGAGCGTTAATTCGCAAGACGTGCGCGCGAAAGACGGGGAAAAGAGGCACACTCGCGGAAGCTAGCTAGCCCTCTGACAGTTGAATGCAAGAGCGAGAGAGAGAGAGAGAGAGAGAGAGAGAGAGAGAGATAGAGAGAGAGAGAGAGAGAGAGAGAGAGAGAGAGAGAGAGAAAAGGAGCGATCGATCGAGCGAGCGAGCGCGCGAAATTTGAATTGTAAATCCCCGCGTGGCGTAGACGAATGGAAAGGAGGTAGACGACGACGGAAGTGACTGGGCGCTTCCGTAGGTAGGTAGGTACATATGCAGCGGTAGCTTGACGCGCGTTTATTTTTGCAAGCTGAGTTGTGTGATAAGGGGAGGGAGAAAGAGAAAGAGAGAGAGAGAGAGAGAGAGATGGGAGTATCGAGCGGAGAATCGTAATTACCGGAGGAGGTAGTAGGAGATAGCGTCGACGCTTATAGGGTCTCTGCTACTCGGATCGGCTATTTATGTATATGGATGCGTTGAGGATGCTCAAGTGGGAGAGGGAGAAAGAGAGAGAGGGAGAGAGAGATAGTGCGGGTAAGTAAATAGGAAGTAATAAAATTTTCTGTCGATTAGGTGGAGGACAATTTTTTGCTATACGTCGTAGTTGCAATTATCTACTTTGAAGTTATAATAAAGTAATGAGATGATAATTTTTTTGTAAGTAAATGGATAAATTATTGCCAGCTGTAAAGGTGTCAAACAATGCGATTACTAATTCTTCTATTAAACTTTTTCTCGAAGTGCACAAATTGTGCTGCCCATTACTTATCTGTGATTTTTAATCATTCTAAAGAAAAAAACTGAACTTAAATTTTCATTTCTGTTTTCTCATAATAGCAGTGATTAAGCAGAAAAATTAAATCTCATTTAATCACCGAGCGCTTGATATGCAAAAAGCTTATTCACCTCTGCACCACCCACACATATATATCTATTTATGATTACAAAGCGCAGCGAAGACTTAGTGCGCGGGTGTCGCCGCCGCCGCTCCGATAAGACACACATACATACTCACACATACACACACACATAATGGCACGGAAAAGGTATATAATTGCTCACACCGCCGCTATAGAACCGAAACGCTCGGCCCGTTTTTCTCGCGTGCTCCCCTGGCGTCTGTCACGCCCGAGATTCCGCATCCAGATTCTCTCTCTCTCTCTCTCTCTCTCTCTCTCTCTCTCTCTCTCTCTCTCTCTCTCTCTCTCTCTCTCTCTCTTCCGTTCTCTTTTATTCGATTAGCTTTGCGAGAAATTAATAGCGGGCGAGTTGATCTTTCGAGCGATAGCGACAAATAAGAGGACTTTTTTAGGTGTTTATTCGGCGATGAGTGGACGAGACGTTAATGGATGTGTTGTTTTTTTATATTTTAAGAGTGATTTGCGAATGACGTTCGATGAATGGAATTATTGGGTGAATGAACGTCGATAAATTTGACGGATACCGGATACGTTTGTTTTAATGATGGACGAAGGCTACAAAAGTTATAATCTCAAAATTAGATTATGAAATGATTAACATAGACTGTTTATTCAAATGCAATTTAAAATTGTATATAAATGGAGGAAGTTTTGGAATGATGCGATCTATTATTTTTACACGAAAAGAGTTTTATTTTTTGTTATCTTTCTTTCTGATAAAAAAGAACTGTCGTGAAGAGAAACACACGACGCGATTAAAAAGAAATCTTTTGCACAGTAATAATTTCAATGAAATTTTTACAGTAAAAACAAGACCTCTTGCGAAAAAAAATATAAATTTTCCAAACACACAACCTTCTTATCAAATCTATCCAACACAGAAAACTCTCATTCCAAAGCTAATTCCTTTCATCGTCTCTCCAATCCAGCTAAGAAAAAAACGCCACCGCCGGCGTCCTCGCAATAGACGACGAGAGACTCCGAGCCCGATAATAATAAACTAGCGGATCGACGATAAAGATTCCTCGGAGCCTCGGAATTAATTCCGGGCTCTCTGGCTTCGCCTCCGCACGCGGGGCCATAGGAGAGTTGCGTCGTTTTGATAACGAAACGACGGACGGAGTAATTGCGCGATCGCCCGAGAGGGAGGAAGGGGGAGAGAGGACGTGGCCTCTTCCGAAAGAAGCTCGCCGCTTCGCTATCTTCCCCATCGTCCCCTCGCCAGCGGGGACAGGGAGGGAGAAAGTTAGATAGTGAGGAGGGACAAGAGGGAGGGTATATATATGAGGATTTGGTGAAATATGTGCGACTTATTTTTATGGATTTGTAAAGTTGCGATTGATACGGGGCGCGAGGCGAAGTGTTTTTTAATAGAAATTAATGACGATGAGGAAGTATTTTTTTATATGATTGAGAGCGAGGGTTGTTTGTTGAGGCGGGACCGTCTTTGGTTATTTATTGGAAGGGTGGATGTTTTTGGATGGCTTTTTTCGCAAGGTGCAGGGTCGTAAATTTGAAGGAAAATTGAAATTAAGATTTTTTCTTTTTTACTATGTGATGGGTGTTTTAAGTATATTTTTCTTTTGAATGGGTCTCAGAAGACTCATAGAATATATTAAGTATTAAGAAATATATAGCCTATGAAAAAGGAAGAGCTATATACTTTAATCCTGAATTTATTGTTCAAATTTAAGGAGGTGTACTCTTTGGATCTGAAAGGGGCTGAGTTATTTAAAAAAAAAAAAAACAAATTTTTCCTTTTAGAAAATTGTGGGGACTAAAGTAGGACTAAAGTACTGAACGAGCTATTCGCCGATTAATTAATAATACTCACGTATTGTCAATTTATATAGTTTTTATTATTTAACATGCGTTACATTTTATAACTTGTTAAGCTTGCAGAGGTCAGCAGACCAAGCTGACGAAACGTCACTACGATTTTCCAATAAAAAAGCTTCGTTTTTCTTTTTAAATACTTCAGCCCCCGTCAGATCCAAAAAGTACATTTCCTTAATCTACACCAATGTATGGCAAAAAGGATCTACTCAATATTGTTAAAATTATTCAAGTTTCAATAAACTACACACAGAAGACAACCTAATTTCTTGAAACAGCGTACAAAAAACTTGTCTATAACACGTATGACAACTTCTCTGTAAAAATTAAAAAATTATATAAAATTTCTTCTACAGGCACTACCTTAGCTCTCACCAAAACGAAAAATCACCTTTAGCAACCTAAACTTCAATTAATACGAAAAAAACGTCCTATCTCTCGCCAAAAGCCGCTCATTCGGACTAGATAACCGAAACGCGAAGGACGGTGGGGGGGGGGATAAGGGAATGAGCTAGCCCGAGCGAGATAGAACGACGGGGGGGGGTGAAGCACGCGCCGGGCTCGCGTATTGATCCCGAAGGGGAGTCGCGTGCGCGCACGCGGCGCTGCCGTACGCGTGGCGCGGGGAGCGAAAGCTACGAAAGGGATGATTGCGCTCGGATTTTTTTTTGGGTCTTATTGGGGACGGGGGCGGATATCGTTGTTTGTGTTTCGGGTGTTTGGTGGAGGAGGTGAGTAAAATATTTAATGGGTCGGTAATTGATGATTGGAGTTGTGATTACAGACAGTGACTCATGATGACGTTAAAACTAATGGCGTTTAATTGGTCTGATTAAATGCATTTAAATGTAACAGTATAACTCTTGACTGCTGCTTTTGTTTAATGTTTTTATATTTCAATTGCGTAAAATATACTATTGAGGTATACTTAATTAACCTTTAATTAGAGTTGTGTATTCGATTTTCCAAATTAAGTGTGAATTTAAAAATATAATCTTCCAAAACGAAGAGCATTTATATTTCAAAAATATATAATTTTATATAAAATATATATATATATTCCAGTTTTAGCAATATACGTCTAAATTTAAATATTAAACGTTGATTTAAAATTATTTAAATTTTTCAATTACCTACTGTAACCGTTCGGCAATTTTCAACGACCCTCGAAAAACGAAACCATTGAAACCCCTAAAGAGAAAAATGCTCCGACCAACTGTGCAGTAGCGGCGGTAGCGAGCGTGGCTCGGTCGTCCAGCGAAATCAATTTCAGGTAATACGCTAAGGGACCGCGACGCGCTGCGGCTGATAAGTGGACCCAATTCGACTACACTCTTTTTCTCTCGAGTTTTTTCTACGTGCATGGGGAGAACGAGTAATTAAAATTTTACAAGATTTAATATTTTCGACCCTAATTAATCCCGTCGTCCGGCAGGGTTGTTAACTCGGGGTTTCGAGGGTATATATATATACCTGGAGCGGAGAACTGAAAGTCATTTGCAGAATGAACTTCGTCGTAGGGCGCGTTATCGAGTTACTGCGGGGTAATTCTCGCGAGCAGTGTGTAATTGTGTTTTGTAATTTGCAAAATTAGATGTGCGGGGTTGGGGTTTCGTGATTTTTCTAAGATTCTGCCTAATTTTAGCGAGATGAAGGAGGTTAATGGAGGAATGTCGTTACCTTAATTTTTGGAAAAATTAAAAATTTTTTAAAAACAAACTTAATTTATTAATCTTCGTAATGAATGTTATTAATATATAATGCGTATCCTGGGTTTTGAGATTGTCTCATTTTAATTTCCACATCGAATGATCTGTAGATGTTCCTATCTTTAAAAAGTGAGGAGCGGAAAGTGAAGCGAAAATAAAACGTTTGAGATTGCCTAAGTCCGATCAAAATAAACTTGTGATTAGTGTCTGTTGTGCTTAAGAACTGAGCTGTTGTAACAGTGTCATATATTATGTTTCACTGTTGTTCAATTCGCTTTAAAAAAGTGATCACCGTAAAGATGATACACGATTAGTTGAATGTCGGCGGGATTTTTAAATATTTAAACTTTGAATTTCAAAAATAAGAAAGCATTAAGAAGATATTCAGACATTTTTAGATAACATCGTAATAATAAAGAATATTTTAATTGCTTAACGTCTCTAATTTAATATTCTTAAATATTATCGCCGAGGTTAATATTATGCGTCAAACAAAATATAAGAAGTTAATTCTTTTCAATTAATAAATGGCTGTTTGTAATTCTAAATTTTAATTTTAAACTCCTAGCAAGAATAAATAAAGCGCGCGTGATCTTACTGCTAGTATATTTTAAAAAGAAAAACAGAATAGTATTTTTTATTCTAATTTTCTTGGCAATCAAAATTAAAACTAAGTAAACTATAAAACTCAGCCCTGCCATAATCACCACTTTGATCACAAAATCTTAAACAGCCAAACGTTTAGTCTACTCCAGCATATCTCGAGCCACCTCCGTTCTCCACCCCTCATCATTTCCAATCGGAAAAATCACAAAGCCACGGCATTACAGCTAGCAGCTCTCTTGCTTGGGCTTGCGTTCTAAGGATCCACCCGCACGTACGCTATATAACTCCACGCTCAGCGGAGCGCGTCAAGCATCGCTCGCGCGCGCGTACAACACGTACGACGTCCGGAGGGCCGACGGAAATTCGGGTCGCGACGCTTTCCGCTCGATCTCGGCGACGACGACGACGACGAAGAATAAAAACGGCTCGACCCAGTTCTCGTTCTCACTCTCTCGACTTTGAGCTTTAATTTCTCGATGGCGGAAAATCGCTCGGATTCTCGGAGGGGAGAAAAGTCGCGCGAGCAAAGCAAATTGTTGGGGATAAAAATCGTCGGGGCTTTGTGTGCCCGGCTGGCAACAACCCTTTCAGAAAGAAAGAGAGAGGGAGAGAGAGAGAGAGAGAGAGAAAGAGAGAGAGAGAGAGAGAGAGAGAGAGAGAGAGAGAGAGAGACATAGAGAGAGAGAGAGAGAGAGAGAGAGAGAGAGAAGAGCGTGACCTAGAATACGCACAGCGGCATCCGGAGAATACGTTTGTATATTGACGCTGTGTAATTGAGCCTCATACAAATGCGCGGGAGATTCTTTTTTGCGTTTTGGAGAGGGAGCATAAAGGAGGATGTTGGAAGGTGAAGTGGGAATTGAAGATTTTTATTTGGATGATGGTAGGAGGATGAAAAAAGAGGATAAGTGGGTATTTTTGTAAGAAAATGAAAAGAATGAGAATGGGAGGAAGGTGCATTCAGTGGAAAAGTTCGTTGGTAGAGAGGAATTTCGAATTGTATTTTTATTACTTTTTCTTTTTAATTATTATAGATATAAATAGAAGACTTTAAAAATTGGCATTTATGTAATAGATACATTCGTGTAAGTTATCTAGGGAAATATTAAAAACAGTAAATAATTCTTTTAGTATTATTTGGCCCTTTATCGAGAATAGGAACATTCTCTTTTGTTGGTAATTTTGGGAAACTATTTTTTCTATAAAAATTGTGAGATGATGACTTGTACGTTCCAAAGTGTAAATTTTGAAGGAGGTTGCAATAAAAAGATCAACGAGGAACCAAGAAAAATTCATTTAAAACTTCGTTTATTGGTCGACGTTTCGGTACTAATATTAATACCTTCATCAGGGCTAAGAAGGGAAAAAAATACATAGTTAAAACATATATACAGAATATTTTAAGCAAAAGAACCCATTAACACTTTTTTTGGCATTTTACTGACCAATAAATTAACGAAAGTTTACACCATGGTTCGTAGACAAAAATAGGTGACGTCGACCAAGTAATGATATAGCACATAGTGCAACGTCTGTGAGCGGATTTTATTTAACTAGAACATTTTGAAAAGAATTCGAGTTTGAAAATTTGATTTTAAGTTAACGAAAATTAAAATTCTATACGAATGTAACAATAAACAGCTAGAGCTCTTACCCATCCTGCATTCTGGAGTCCCATTTTTCGACATTGAGAGAAATGACGAAATTTCCGGGGTTTATATACCTACAGGGGGGACGTTAATTTTCGCAAATTCAAATTCTGAGAGTGAGAGGAGAGGGAGCGCGCCAACAAGTAGCGTACTGGAGATCGTACGACTAACAGCGTTTATTGTTATTTTCGTTATTGCAGAAGTATCTATTGGTTGTTTCAACGGATTTTTTATAAATGTACTTGAGTTTTTTAGATTCTTAGTGTCGTCCATTCGATTTAGGCTGTTATTTTGCGAGTGTATGTGCAACATTTCTGAAAAAGTGCGTTTACGGAAGTTTGTTTCGGTGTCTATTATGTGTGTATTCTCAAAATCTATTTTATGTCCAGTTTTTTGAACGTGCTCTGAGAGTGCGGAGGTCGTTAACGATTTTGAGACCGCGTATTTGTGTTCGTATACACGTCTGTTTAACTTCCTTTTTGAGGTGCCTACGTAAGAGGCATCGCAATCTTTGCAGTTTATTTTATAAACGACAGATGCAGTTTCGAGCGGATCTAGTTTATCTTTTCCGAGTCTAGTAAATTTAAGCTTATTTATGTTTTTACTGATTGTTTGTAGGTTTTTGACATCTTTCATAGTGCTGCATAATTTTTTATTTAAGTCTTTTATGTATGGAATGACTAAGGTCTTATTGCGGTAATCTTGTTTATTATAATTTAAGAATTGACTATTATTATAAGAGTGGAGACGTTTTTTAATATATTTTTCAATGAATGTAGGAGGATAGTCGTTTCGAATAAGAAAGGATTTTATTATTTTTAAATTATCTTTATGGAAAGAGATATGTGAAATTTTAATTGCTTTGTCGACTAAACCATAGATAACTGCAATTTTTTGGTGGGTAGGGTGATGAGAGAAATAGTTTATGTATCTTCCGGAGGCAGTCGGTTTTCTGTACCAATTTGTTTTTGCGATGTCGCTATTTTCTCTGATGATTTTTAGATCTAAAAAGCTAATGCTATTTTCTGCTTCTAATTCAACAGTGAATTGCAAAAACGGATCAAATGAGTTAAAAGTGTCTAAAGTTTTTCTAATCAAGTCTTTTTTAATAATTAAGAAGCAATCATCGACATACCGTTTATATAAAATAATCGAATTTTTTAGTGAACCTAAGCATTTATCTTCAAGAAATTCCAAGACTGCAAAAAGGGGGCTAGAACAAAAACCCATAGGGGCACCCATAATCTGCTGGTAAAATTCTCCATTGAACGTAAAAAACGTGGAATCGAGTAACAGTTCTACACCTTTAAGAAACTCTTTCCTGCTTATAGGTAGTAGGTTGCCAAAATATGGCCACTTTTTTCCTAAAGCTTTAAGAATGATAGTTTTTGAAAGGTTCGTAAAAAGGGAAACTACATCGAATGAAACGCAGCGGTAATCCTGTGGAATAATGAGATTGTCCAATAAAAGCTTAAGTTCATTGCTATTATTTATGTTAGAGGTTGGTTTCGGAATGTTTTTTGAAAGAAATGAAGTTAGGGCTTTATCTAATTTATAAGTCGGACTATTGATCGCTGAAACGATAATGCGGACCGGGAGATCTTTTTTGTGTATCTTAGTTAGACCGTAAGCTCTAGGCAAGTTTGTATTTTCGATTTTCTCATTAACATTAGAAAAACTTGAGTCACATTCAAACACGCCTTTCTTTTTCCAATCTAAGATAAGATTTTTTATATTTTTTTGCAACTTATGAAGAGGATTCTTATCTAATTTTGTATAGTATTTTGTATCGTTGAGCGCGAATTTTACTTTATCGATGTAATCTATTTTATTCAATATTACAGTGACGTTGCCTTTATCGGCCTTTGTAATAAGTAAGTCTTTGTTTCTTTTTATAAAATCGTTAGTTAATTTAATTTTTCTGCTAAGAATTCTGTCTTCTAAGCTTAAGTGTTTTTTAGATCTAATATGGTGATTAATGCAATTTAACAATCTATTTCTTATGTTATCGGTAATATCGTTACTAGACCTAGCACTCTCAATATCTTTAAACAATTCAAAATACGTTTTTTTATCTATATCTGCGGTGAAATTAAATTTTTCACCTAATCTTAAAATTGTGTATGTTGCACATACACTCGCAAAATAACAGCCTAAATCGAATGGACGACACTAAGAATCTCAAGTACATTTATAAAAAATCCGTTGAAACAATCAATAGACACTTCTGCAATAACGAAAATAACAATAAACGCTGTTAGTCGTACGATCTCCAGTACGCTACTTGTTGGCGCGCTCCCTCTCCTCTCACTCTCAGAATTTGAATTTGCGAAAATTAACGTCCCCCCTGTAGGTATATAAACCCCGGAAATTTCGCATTTCTCTCAATGTCGAAAAATGGGACTCCAGAGTGCAGGATGGGTAAGAGCTCTAGCTGTTTATTGTTATATTTGTATAGAATTTTAATTTTCGTTAACTTAAAATCAAATTTTCAAACTCGAATTCTTTTCAAAATGTTCTAGTTAAATAAAATCCGCTCACAGACGTTGCACTATGTGCTATATCATTACTTGATCGACGTCACCTATGTTTGTCTACGAACCATGGTGTAAACTTTCGTTAATTTATTAGGTCAGTAAAATGCCAAAAAAAGTGTTAATGGGTTCTTTTGCTTAAAATATTCTGTATATATGTTTTAACTATGTATTTTTTCCCTTTTTAGCCCTGATGAAGGTATTAATATTAGTACCGAAACGTCGACCAATAAACGAAGTTTTAAATGAATTTTTCTTGGTTCCTCGTTGATCGTTTTGAAAATTGCCATGACAGTTTGGTAAACCTGAAACGATTGTTACAGTCCCCATCATATTTACGGTAATTTTTTCTAACCGTTTCAATTGTTCCAGGTTAACCAAACTGTTACGGTAATTTTTATAGAAAAATTCTCTCCGTGTTGACTTTTGAAATAGTTTCTCAAAAAATACCAACAAAGGAGAATTTTCCTATTTTCGATAAAGGAACAAATAACCCCTGATAGCAATTTGTCTATTAGGAAATGGTCAGAAGATCAGAAATGGGTAGAAAAATGGCTAGTTAATGGCCACATTGAAACGCTTTTTTTCCCTATTATTTGCCCATTTAATAGATTGGGCGGAAAATGCCCTAACGTCAAAATATTTCATTTAAGTTTATTCATTAACTTGACGTTACATTTTAGAGCATCCAATTGAAACATA
Source organism: Torymus aiolomorphi (assembly GCA_036365515.1). Lineage (NCBI taxonomy): Eukaryota > Metazoa > Arthropoda > Insecta > Hymenoptera > Torymidae > Torymus > Torymus aiolomorphi. The sequence continues at coordinate 70,222,044 of CM070874.1, read as the reverse complement.
TATTTTACGAAAATGTAAACAATAAAAAGAGACTAAAAAAGCATTTACAGCAATTCTTTCTTAGATATTAACTGAAACTCATATTTTTCTATTAGATTCTGTCTCTCTTCCTCCTCGCCATATAAACAAGCCTTCTACTAGTCATTTCCTAACTAAAAAAATGACCAACAGTTTCTTTTTGCCTCTAATTTTAATACTTTTTTCAATAGACCAGTTGAATCATATTACATATTATCATATAAGTGTGCTGTCGTTAAAATCATTATACCTTTGAAATAATTAAGAACAAGCTTGTGTGAATCTTAAAAAAAACTCTTTCTATTTTCTCGTGCAAAAACATCGGTCAGATTAAGTTCAACTACTTCACGTTCTTCAATGTAGTTGTAACTTATCTTGTACGACAAAAGCTCGGAAAATGCTAAAAATTAAAAAAACATTCTCATTGCAAAAAACATTTTGACAATGTCTACAAAGTATCCCCGACTAGTTTTCTTCAAAGTCTTTATTTACCAAACTGAATATTTTTCTAGTTATAAATGTGTGGATCAGAATGAGAGTGGCGTGAGTCACATATTTATCGTTTTGAGATATTCAGTGTTAAAGTTTTAATAGACAATACATTAGTAGTACGTGCTATTTTTTTTGCTATTATTATTTATAATTAAAAAAAAAGAGTAATGTAGACCCTGTTTTAGGGCGTTATTAATAGTTTCAGTTGTGAAGAATCCAAATATATTCATATCTCAAATTTTTTGCAAATGTGACTTACGCCACTGTAATTCTGACCCACACAAATTATATATAGTTTAAAATAAATAGGTTGATTTCTATATTAAATCACAATGGAGGATTCCATTCTAATGAAGAGCTGTACGCTTTTCAAAGCGTACCGTATTCAGAATAATTTTACATCTACTTATTAGACAAATAACTCCGGCGTACGTATTCAAGGTATTACAGTCATATTCTATCGGTCTCTTGCAAATTAATTCAATAATTCTATTCACGCCCCGCGCAAAAAAACATTGGCGATTTTAGAGAGAAGCACACAATTAATGACTTACGTAAATTCCCTGTCGATTGTTTTGCCGACAATACGGTCAGCTCGATTTAGCATTGGCGCTGATCAATTGCCGAATCGCTACTATTAATTTTCATTGAATTTAACCAAAATACCTCCGATATTCGACATTTATCCTAATACTAATTATAGGTTATTTACGTCACATACCATTTATCCATACAATGAATTTAAATCATACAAAATCAAATATTATAATTATACATTTATAATTTCGTTCAATTCGTCGGCTTATCGGACGCTTATTTCTTTTTTTTAAAGAATAAATCAATACTCATTTCTCCCATAATCCTCCCTTCGCCAGTGATTTTACACCGCTGATAAAAACGTCATGCACCGAGACAATACGGCATTTCTGGGAAAATTGCACAACCATTCATACTTTAACGCGAGCCGCGCAGCAATCGAATCATTAATAATCCAATCATCGCGAATCACTGAAAACCACATTCACGGGCGCATGCGCACGCGCGCGCCGAACAAACCACGAGCAATTAATCATCGATATCCCCTGCACTCGCAGTAACTCGCTTTTCCTCCTCCTCTCTTCCCTCCTGAAAAAAAAGGAAGCGACAAAGGCTGGCGCGAGTGCCGCAACGCGAACAACCGAGGTACATCGCAGCGGCCGCGATGAATTTGCGTTCTCGCGGCCCTTATATGTATCTATATTTCTCCTAACGAAAGCCCCGAGAGGCAATTTGCGTTAATTAAAGACAGCGCGTTGAATCGCGCGCTTGTCTTGAGGAATTTTATTACGGTTCTTTGATAATTTTAATAACGCAATAAAAAAAAGCGCGCGCTCGCGTTATACAGACACATACCTTTGTATACGGCTCTCTTTTTTCGGGGCAGGGAAAAATAACGTTTTTAATCCTATTAGGCGGCTGCGCGGACAAGCGCGTCCGGATCAAATATCGCTGGGAGCACTTTTTGCCCGGTGATGAGAGAAAGAGGGAAAATGCGCACGCGTACGAGAGAGAGAGGTTGTATGTGTCTACGGTTAATTATTAGTTTGGATTTTATGTTTGCGCGGCTGCATTCGTTAATTTGAAGCGCGCGCGTGGAACGCCGATAAAATTGCCGGCTGTATATGTGTGTACACGCGTATGCAAGCGCGTGCGCGCGCGCGTTTGATATATTCGAAGCGTTACGCGAAGCGAATTGAAATGTAAAGTCAAAAGGTACGTTAATGTGATTAATGTAATTTGAAAATGTTGGGAATTGTCGGGCGCGTTGGCTTCTGAGATTTTTTGGCCGATAAATTATTTATAAATCGAGCAATTTCATTTAGTATCTATTTAAACGATATTACTGAATATCATTAGCATCCGAATATAATAAGTTTTTGTACCTAATATTAGTACTTCTGAAGTATGAATATTATTTATTCAATATCATTTTCGCAATCTGACAATTAACGTAATCCTTAATTTGTGCAATAATTCATAAAACAATAATAAGTAACGCTGGCATAGCTATTTTGATAAAATTCTTTAATAAAAAAAAAAAAAACTATACTACTATACAACCGTACATTATCATCGTGCAAAAAATATAACTAATATTCAAACACAAACAAACGTTATACCAACACATACCAAATAAATCTTACAAAAAAAATTCCATTTCGAACTCTACATTTATTGTCACGAATTCCCACCTTAACAATGACGAACGACGCTTCTCCAAAAAAGGCCGTGGAAAAAAAAGTACAGGTACACGCGCAGCCTCGTTACCATGCAGAGAGAGAGAGAGAGAGAGAGAGAGAGAGAGAGAGAGAGAGAGAGAGAGAGAGAGAGAGAGAGAGAGAGAGAGAGAGAGAGAGAGAGAGAGAGAGAGAGAGACCTATACACGGCGAAACCTCCTTTACGCGCCGGCACTTCTAAAGTCGATGAAAGGGCGAGAGTGAGTGAGTGAGAGAGAGAGAGAGAGAGAGAGAGAGAGAGAGAGAGAGAGAGAGAGAGAGAGAGAGAGAGAGAGAGAATGTTCCGTGCTCGGATATATACATCGATTACGTCGTGACGGCGTGTATATACGCGGAGTGTACGTCGGCGCATCAATCATTCTGCAATATACACGCGCACACACACGCCAACACAGCGGCGAAATATTCTTATCTGCCGCGAATAAATATGGAGATAAAGGTCGAATAATAAATAAATAAATCTCCGGACCGCGCGCCGGGGATATGGGCAATTTCCTCGACTACTGCGCTTTATCTCTTTATCAATGCGGGGCGATCTTAATAAAGTCGTAAATTTTACCTAGACCGGGGTTCTTTCTCGCTTGATTTTCCTCTTCCTTTCGTGTGCGGGCAAGCGAAACAATTGCCCGAATGACTTTGTCGATTATGCGCGCGATGACATTGATATTCGCGCGACGAGAGACGGATCGGCTTAAGTATCAAAATATTATGACAACGCCGCGGTTGATTAGATTCGCGGGTTGCTCGTTTCGGAGTCAAGTGTTTCTCGGTAAGGTCACATCGATCGACTCGCAAGTAAATATGTATAAATTGGTCTGGATATTTCGCGATTTGTTTTTCGCTTGGATATTTTGAGCGGGTCGTACTTTATTGATAACTTATTGGAGGGCATGTTTAATTAAATGGAACGGACTTGAAAAGATCTTTAAAAAATCATTAAAGAATATGTTTTATTTATTCGATTTTAAACTGTAATATCCAGCATTGGAAATGAGCCGTTGTTTTGAGAGATTTAAACTCATATCAATAGTTTATCATTAATAATCACTTATTATCTTGCTTTAAAATGTGCAATTATTTACACTATTTCAAATAACAAAATCGGCATCCTCAAAAAAGCACTGAATACTTTTTCAAGCATTTTATTCATTTTTTTCACTAATCTGTAGCTGCGTATATAAATGATTAAAATGAAACATAAAAGAAATAAAATTCGATATATACCTCGGACGAAAATGAGAAAAAAGTCGATACGAACTTTAATACAGGGTATTGCGTTAGCTGTTTTGACTGTGAAATTTTATATTTGAAAAATATTACAACAAAATAGCCAGGGAATTTCGGGAATATCGTGTAACGAACGACTACGAAAGATAATTTCGATATTGCGCGAATGTACGCCTGCAACTGCCTATCCCAGTTTCAATTTTCAGATATTGACTGTATCATTTACATGCACTTCGACGATAAAATTCTTTTACCCGTGAGCATTTGGCGAAAACTATGACTGGAAAATATTCCAAAAGCGTTTCGGCTACTAATTTTCGAAACATTTTTTTCGCTCCGCAATATATTTTAATGTTTTCCAATAACTCTACATTTGATGTCATAAAATATCCTCAATAACTATATGTGAATATGCGACATTTATATTTTTACTTGTTTTTGATAAAGCGTTAAAATTTAATTTTCCAACGGGGAAATGATTTTGCATCGGTTAATAATAACGCCGGTGTAGGTATTTATACTCTCGTTTGGATGCTAATCAACGACGATATTGCCCTTGTTGGCAAAGCACCTGTAAATATTTATAATGATACTTGTGTTATCGACACACTGATAGAAAGAAGTATTTGAGTCAAATTCCTGTGACTTGACAGTTAATACACGAAAATAAAATTATTAAAAATAAATTGATCTTACAAATAAGTAAACAAAAATTAATAGTATTCTCAAAGTTTTAATAATCACACTAACATCAGTATTTATAATATTTTTTTGATGTTTTAAATTGTTTAATACGAAATAATAACTATTGACTAGATATCCAAATTAAACTTTAAATAAAATATTGAAAAACGATGAAAAGTACATAAAATCTTTTATAAACAGTTGAAATTTTATTACTTAATTCAATTTGACTTACTTATTAATAACATCATCATATTTTTAATAATTTTAATTTTGTGTATAAATAGTTAAACCACAGGAATTTGGCTCAAAAAATATTTCTTTCTATCAGTGCAGAAACCGAGACTTACTGCACGAGACTATACTACACTGAGAAAAATCTTGTAGTAAATTTTATTATAACTGTAATAAAAATTACTATAAGGTATAGGAAGGGTGAGATAAATACACTTTATGCTGCATTTTTATTATAATTGTATGAATAATTACAAATTTTCTTGTAATTTTTATGACAGTTGTTGATTAGAAAGTATTACGAAATTAAAAAAAAATTGCTATATACATAGCAAAAACTGTGATATAATAAAATTTAAAATATATGCTTTTAATTTTTATTAGAATAGAATATAAATTTTATTTTGTAGCGTTTAAATTTTATTTTGTAGCGTATAAATTTTATTTTGTAGCGTATTAAAAATTACTATAAACATAGTAAAAAGTGCTACATTCAAAAATTGCTACAGGCCATAAGAAAGTTTGCTATCCAACATAGTAAAAATTGCTACAACATTAGTACTTTCTGCGCAGATCAAGGAACCCACGTGTCTGATTGAGGTTATGTTTCTACGGGAATTTCACTTTGTCTTGCTTTTAAGTTTACAAAACATTCAAAACCTTACTTCAATTATTTTATTTTTATATTATGCACATTAATGATAAGTTTCTATGTGTTATCAAAGTTATTTATTGTCATTATTTAATATTATCTGAAATTTTCTTGAATTCGATGGTTTGACATGTACAAGTTCCAAAATTTTACACTCAAGAATCCTATTTTGGGTAAGTGGTTAGCGCGTCCGATTGCCGCGGTGAAGGTTGCAGGTTCGATCCCAACGCTCGTAAAAAAAAAATATTTTTATTTCTCATTTTAATTTATTTTCACATTAAAGATTGTATGATTAGAGTCTGAAAATAGTTCTGAAAACAGGAAGAACGAGAAAAAATTTAATTTTTTGAAATTTAAGGTCATTCATAAAAATTACTATGTTGCATAGCAAAAATTGTTATAATTTCGATTTGTCCCTCCGTTCCTACAAAATATAGTAATTTTTCTTATGTTTATAATAAATTTTACTACAACATTTCTCTCAGTGTAGTTTATCGCTCCATAGGCTAACGGTAACTATTATAGTAAATTATAATAAATTATTCATCATTATTTTAAGCGTTTTTAGATGGCTACTAACTAATCATTAGAAACATGGAATATGTATAGTGACAGGAATGAGCCACGGCGGCAGCCTGGCCGTCGACTGCAGGACAGCTCTTAGCTTAGATAAGACCCTGCGAGCTGCTACCACGCTACGCACAAAATCTGATGGAATATCAAACATTTTGATGAATATCAATCAATTTTCTTATTTACGTTTCTTGTGTGTATTTTAATCAACTACTCGTAAACAATTCGACACTATTGAAAAAAAAGCAGCATCAAGTTTGTGTGAAATCTCACTTTGGAGTAATATGATCCTATTTTCAATCAGTTTATAATCGAATATAATAGTGGTAATAGCACTGCAAGAGATAAATTAAAACAAATTCCCTATTCATTTTGTAGATTCACAATCATTTCTAGTACTATACGAATTTCAAACCGGATATCTAATCAATCTTTTAAGTTAAATTGTATGAATAAACCCGAATAAAAAAAAAAAATAAAACAACATTTTTCTTCCACTCTAAAACTAAATCTTCAAAAATTATGCACCATATCCCTCTATCATCTACGAAACAGTTATCCACGGATCGTCAAAAACCCCATCCCCTACTCCCATACGCATTCACTTCCAAAACCTCGCGCATAAATAACACTTTATACCGAAGCACACGCAGCCAAGTGCCACTTTTCGGCAACCCAACCCAATTTCGATTGCGCCGACGACTTTTGCGCGCTAACAAGCCTTCTAACGACTCCTCTCCTCCCGAGAACCGATCGCGCAACGCAAGGTGGAATTTCGGGGCGTGAAGTTATAGAGAGACAGCCATGTGTGCCGCCAGCGGCCCTTGAATTACGCGCGAGGCTGATGAAAAAACGAGGAGCAAGGCGATGGTATTACGGGGAACGCGAGACGAATCGACCGTATAGTCTGGATAAAAATTACACGGATGGAAGAGAGTGGACGGAGGTTTTAAGATGTGTTATTTGGGGGATAATTTAATCGGGGGTAAAGATATGATTTAGGGGCAATAAGGGCCAGATTGAGTTTTATTTTTAATGTTTTAATTTTGTGGAATATTTGAAGGTAACGGTAACTTGAGCAATGCATATTCAATTGCAAGGCTTTCTTAAAATGTATACCTATTTTTAAGTCGCTAGGTATTGCATTATGAATCAATAATGTACACTGAAAAAAATTTTAGGTTGTAGAAACCATAGTTTGCTGTACTAGCACTATCTATACAGATCATTCACCCTTACAGACGGCTGAACAAGTCTATTTATTTGTATAATGTCTATTTATTTGCACTATTAGTCAGATGCGGAAAATGTATTTGTACATCTCTGACAACGGTACGATTTAGTTTTGCCGCCTGTATTTGTTTGTTGCCAACGCTACAATGCGAAGTCGATGTTTATGTTATAACTTGAAAAAGTCAAAAAATCCGCCGCATTTACCGCATGTTCGCAATCCGCTTTTGCGTATTTCATCAGTAATCCAGTGTATTTATTACTCGAGATTATTTTAATGAAAAATATGTATGTATGTCGAATCATAACCTATTTAATGCTCTGATAAAAGAACTATATACATTAGTGCTTTCATTGTATCTTGTACGGCTTTCACAACTGTACCATACAAGTACTGTACTTAAAAAATTCAGCCAAAAGAAAATCAGCCAAACAGTATCGTTATCAGAGCCGTACTTTCAGTTCTCACAACGTAAAATTTTTTTCAGTGGAAGTAAATTTAAGAAGGTTCCATAATTTTTATAGATATTTAAGGAATAACTGAAACATTCTATAATAAATTGTTAATTAGCATGTAAAAAATCCTGGACATTTAAGCTTGGGCCATGTTGCTAGAGAAATTTTCAACTTATACGTATTCTAAAAACGGTAACTTTCATACGAACTCTGAGAACCTGGAGGTCCAAGAACACCAGAAGTCAAAGTGTCTGTCATTAACACAAATTTACTATGAATTGAAAAAACAAAGTTTGAATACATGTTTGTGTGTATATTTCAAAAATATACATAGAAAAATACCGATTGTCAGGCAAAATCGAGAAATATTAATTATTAAATCAGGTGATATCATCACTTCTCGATGACTGCGTAAGTTACTTCAGAGGGTGCAACGATGCAGCTTGTTCGAATAAAGACAAAAAATCTATAGTATTTAAATTTTCGTCGACTGTTGCTTTTTAAGTATTCACTATTTTATCAAGCCATTTATCATAGTCATCTTGTAAATCAAATCTCTAATCTCGGATTATTAAGTGCAGCGATACTTATTCAATGTTATTGTCCGATTAAATACCAATTGCTAATTCTTATTTTTAGATGGGTCTGATAAAATTATAATATAGGATTGCGAAGCAATTAAAAAACTAAAAATCAGGATTCTTTCCGAAAAGCGATATGATAGCCAACAATATGTTGCGATTTGATAACAATCAATACACTTTAACGCAATAATTTTTCAAATATACATAATACAGAATATGATATCCATAGATTTCTGTAAATACAAATTCAGTCTTATAGTAATCCAAAAGAATCCTGAAGATGAAAGAATAATGAACTTATTTTTATGCATAAGTAATTTTAATGAACAATAAAATACTTTGTAAAATCACTAGCCCAAGAATTTTGATTTCATTAATCCACGGTGATCGATGACCTATAGATGCAACGAATGAACGATTGCATGCGATGCACATATCCGATTAGTACGTATACAATCGAAATATCGGTCGTACGAATCTCAACGATGGCTTCGAAAAAGAGTATATAAATCCGCTTCCGACCTGTTTCGACATCAAGTCGACAATGTCTCTTAAACTAGTACTTCTCTTTTGCATTGTGGCAGTTGCCCACGCAAGTGAGTATAGTTCATCAATCATATGTCAAATTATACAGTACACTGAGAAAAATGGTGTATTAAAAATTACTGTAATATATAGGAAGGTGGGGACAAATCTCAAATACTAAAATTATTACTATATTTTATAGTAAAAATTACTTATGTACATAGAAATTTTTATTATGTACATATCAATTTTTACTATAAAATATAGGAAAAATTTTGGTATTTGAGATTTGTCCCCACGATCCTATATATTATAGTAATTTTTAATACATCATTTTTCTCAGTGTAAATATTGTGAAAAATATTTTAGTCATAGCTACAATAAAATCATTAAACTTGTGGTTTTATTTTAAATTATTAAATATATCTATTAATTCTAGAAAAATACACTGAGAAAAATGTTGTAGTAAATTTTATTATAACTGTAATAAAAATTACTATAAAGTATAGGAAGGGTGAGACAAATACACTTTATGCTGCATTTTTATTATAATTGTATGAATAATTACAAAATTTCTTGTAATTTTTATGACAATTGTTGATTAGAAAGTATTACGAAATAAAAGAAAATTTGCTATACACATAGCAAAAACTGTGATATAATAAAATTTAAAATATATGCTTTTAATTTTTATTAGAATAGAATATAAATTTGATTTTGTAGCGTTCAAATTTTATTTTGTAGCGTATAAATTTTATTTTGTAGCGTATTAAAAATTACTATATATAAACATAGTAAAAAGTGCTACATTCAAAAATTGCTACAGGCCATAAGAAAGTTTGCTATCCAACATAGTAAAAATTGCTACAACATTAGTACTTTCTGCGCAGATCAAGGCGCCCACGTGTCTGATTGAGGTTATGTTTCTACGGGAATTTCACTTTGTCTTGCTTTTAAGTTTACAAAACATTCAAAACCTTACTTCAATTATTTTATTTCTATATTATGCACATTAATGATAAGTTTCTTTGTATTATCAAAGTTATTTATTGTTATTATTTAATATTATCTGAAATTTTCTTGAAATCGATGGTTTGATATGTACAAGTTCCAAAATTTTACACTCAAGAATCCTATTTGGGTAAGTGGTTAGCGCGTCCGATTGCCGCGGTGAAAGTTGCAGGTTCGATCCCAACGCTCGTAAAAAAAATATTTTTATTTCTCATTTTAATTTATTTTCACATTAAATATTGTATGATTAGAGTCTAAAAGTAGTTCTGAAAACAGAAAGAACGAGAAAAAATTTAATTTTTTGAAATTTAAGGTCATTCATAAAAATTACTATGTTGCGTAGCAAAAATTGTTATAATTTCGATTTGTCCCTCCGTTCCTACAAAATATAGTAATTTTTCTTATGTTTATAATAAATTTTACTACAACATTTCTCTCAGTGTATAACAATTTTTTACAGTTTTATTTTTTGTTGTGGAGTTGTGTCAAACATTTCCATATTTTGTTTTTAAATTCACTGCTGAACCATTTCTATCTTACATAATGATAAATTGTAAACAATTCCAAATTCATTTAAAATTTGTAATATTTGTCAATCTCTAACAATATTTCCTAGTTTTCAGTATCACCTATTCAATTTAAAATCTTATTTTCTAAAATTTCATCAACCTACAACTCCACTGAACAGAACATCATCACATTCTCTTCAGGTCGCCCGTACCTCGGCGTCAACATCCCCTACTTTGGTGGACGCATTGTCGGTGGTGAGAACGCCGGCCGCGGTGAATTCCCTCACCAGGTATCCCTCCAACGCGGTACAGCACCCATCCTGACACACCTCTGCGGTGGAAGCATCCTCAGCAACCAATGGATCCTCACTGCTGGACACTGCGTATTGGCCGTCTCCGGTGATCTCCACGTCAAAGCAGGAAAGCACTCGATCAGAAGTACCGAGAAGACCGAGCAAACGGTGAAGGTTGTCAAGATGGTTGTCCATGAGAAGTTCTCTGGGTAAGTTGATGAAGATGATGCTGTTGTCTATTTCGTGATAAGTGGGTGGTTAAACGTTTTCAATTACCACTCAAACATTTTACAGTTACAAGTAACGATATTATTATAATACTTTTATTCATGTTTCCATAAATATTTATACTTCTTTGTTGCTTAAAGCGTGATGCAATTTAAGAAAGTTAATTAATTATTTTGTGTAGGGCATTGTTTATTTCTATCAAAATTCTGACAAATAAAGATACCGATAATATAATCAATATCAATTCAATCAACTCTTCACAATCGCCTATTTCAATCTAAACACTTAACCAATAACACTTACTAATTTTACGGAAATGCACACATGACAATCAATATAATTTCTTTCAAGAGCACCTCGTTTCTACGAATCCGACTATACCAATAAATTCCGTATTCATTTCTATAGAAATGTCGGTCCATACGACATCGCTCTGCTGAAGCTCGAAAAGCCCCTTGTCTACGATGCGCACGTACAGTCAATCCGCCTACCAAGCCAAGACAGCGAAGTTGACGGCGATGTCGTACTATCTGGATGGGGTTCCGTCGGCTCCAGTGGCTGGAACATGCCCGACATCTTACAGAAGGTGAAGTTGCCAATCGTCGATGTTAAGACCTGCAAGGAGGCTATCGAATCCATCACAGGTTCTGCCCCAGTTGCACCCAGCAATATCTGCACTGGGCCACTGAGCGGTGGAGTTTCCGCTTGCAACGTAAGTTCTTTTCTCTATTAGTTCTATCAAAAAATGGTCCGACATAATCATTTATTAATTCAATTTGATGTGGGAATTACAGGGTGACTCTGGCGGCCCACTGATCAAACTGATGGAAGATGGTAAAGCTGAGGTCATCGGTATCGTCTCCTGGGGTGTTATTCCTTGCGGCACTCGTGGTGCTCCTTCTGTCTACACCAGGGTGTCATCCTACATCGACTGGATACAGAACATCATGGACAACAACTAGAGACGTTGTCGCATACACACAGTGCCATAATGAAACCTACTGTACAATACTGTAAAAATAAAAATATGTGTACAGTGTAATTTGTTATGGATGTTACGTGAAATGGTTCTTAATAAATAATTTTATAAAATACATAACAATGCTCTAATTTATTCCTATTGTCTAAATATAAAATGTCCCATTATAGTGTGAGTAGTACAGTTGCTAAAAAAATACGTGATATGTAAAAATCATAGTTCATACAAGGAAAACAGTAAATCCGAAAGCTACAGATATTAATGGGATAAACTATTTTTTCACCATACCGTGGCTGAAAGTACCACTTTCGCTCCCCGCTCAGAAGCGCGAATGTGGTATTTTCGGTCCGGATATTGTGAAAAATAGTATACGCACCGCAGGAGAAAAATTAGCCAGCCCACATCTCGTGTTTGCCACCCTTGCCTTCGACTCGGGTGTCAATTTCCGCGAGCTGTAGACTGTCTAAGTTTTTCCTCCTTAGATGCGTAATATACTAATCATAAATTAACTGAAATGTGGATACAGTAATAATTCATGCATTCTCTTATATACATAACGGCACATTAAATCATCATTGTAACAAAGCATATGCCATCATTTCACTTATTTTACGAGTCAAAACTGTTTCACTTACTCTATAAGTAAACATTATTTCACTTATTCTATAAGTAAAAATTATTTCAGTTACTAAATAATTATAGACTTTTTAGTAACGTATATATTATTTGAATTGAATAAATACTTATTTCAATAACTTATTTATTAAGTTTTTATTATCGCTCAATTCGTTTAGGTTAATTTTCGATAAATTAATATTTATAGACGTTACCATGCCTGTCGGCGGTATATTATTAATACCATAGGTATATGTTTCAACAAAACAAAAAAGTTTTACAATAATATAGGGTATTCGACGTTAATAACAAAAGATACTTTAGATAATAAATCTAACGCTGTATCAATATCCGATGTATTTTTCTTGTAATAATTTCATCGTCAGCTACTACAAAAATATGTTTTTGCATCGCTCGTATGCTTGAGAAGAAACGGTTCCTTCCTAAATATATATAACGGCGGTGTATTATTAACACCAATAGGTATATCTTTCAACACAACATAAAAAATTCAATAACCGGATCATTCGACGTTAAAAACAAAATCACCTTTGAATAACAAGTTGAATAGTATAACAATATCCGACGTATTTTTCTTGTAATAATTTCATCGTCGGGAACTATACAAAAATATGCTTTCGTACCTCGTATGCTTACGAAAGAACGGTTGTACACTCGTGGAAACATAATCCTTTTCATTTTGTACATACATTTCCAGACCAGTGCCTTCCTAAAACATTTATAAGAATAAATTCGACGGTGAGTTAATACGACTTTATTTTGTCCATAATTTTATGTTTATAACATGAGGACATGTAGAGACCACATACCTCACGAAATATTTCCGCACAATTGCGTAGAATCTTATGTATGTGTACGAGCAAGGGCGATCATTTGCTAAGTTTATATTTGTCATAATCACCATTGAAATGAGTAAAAACTTCACTTATACATAAGTGAGAATCTTGTTAACTAATGAAAAAAGCGAAAATTTCACTAATTTGGAAGTAAAAGATTATTTACTTGTAGAACAAGTAAAAATATGACTTATTAATAAGTAACAAAAGTGTTCACTTGTAAAATAAGTGAAATTTTCACTTATTGGAATTTAGAGAGTACAACGAATCGCGCATATAGTCTGGATAAAAATTATAAGAATGGAAGAAGAGTGAACTGAGGTTTTAAGATATGTTAGTCTGGGGATAATTTAATGGGGGGTAAAGATTTGTGTAGAGGATAGAAATAAAAACTTAAGCGCAGATATAACAAAAAAAATTTTAATAAACTTATATAACGGCATTGCAAGCTCAAGCACTTTTTTAGTTCTGACGTACTCGCATCAATCGAAGCACCTTTCCCTCAGTTTATCGAATTTCATTTTTATATATGATATATATATATATATTCCTCTATTTAAAAAAGTGATGACGGAAATGTGAAGCCGAAATAAAACCTTTGCGATTGGTCAATTTCAAAGAAGTCCTTGATTGGTCCACGGTGAGTTAACGGCAAAGTTTGGAATTATGAAATATTTAAACTAAAAATATAAGTCATAAATAGTATTAATGACTTAAAATTTGGTTTTGTACAACAAAAAAGTATTGCAATTTTATATGTAGTTAACAATGAAGGACTATGAATACTGTTCTGATTACAGTTAAATTTCTAACCTGCAAATTTGTGTACTGTAGGAATAAATTAAAATAAATACAATCCAAGTTTCAATAAAAAATATTAGATAAATTTGCGTATGTTAAAAAGTAAAATAAATTTTAAATTCATAATACTTTAATAGATATATATGTCTCTTTTTAATATATAGAAATGCGCATTTATAAAACTCCGTCGACATTTTTTGCTTGCGGGAGAACGATGTTTGGCTATATGTTTAAGTGCCAAGATAATTATTTGAATCTTTGGTAATTTATAATATATTTTTCAATAATAAAACAAGTATCAAACCATTTTTAGTCGGAGTATTCGACTCACTGTACGAGATATATCAGCTATACAAATTTTAGTTTTTGGTATGGGGAAGTTGACAGAGTTACGTTTTCATCTCTTTTATCATTTTTACTTGCAATAAAGAGAGAATTTTTTTATTGTTTCGAAGTGGTTTTATAGAAAAAGGGGTTTGAGCTATCAGGCAAAATTTTTGTTTTATTCAAAAACTGCAAATTTTAATGTAGTATGTAGCTGAGAATGATATTTCCTTGTATTTGGAGAATCAATCATATGTGATTACAGTTACTTGTATTTATACTCTGGTTGAATAAATAAATATGTATTCTAAAAAGATCAATTTTAACATGGACTTTTAGAACCTGAATCAGGTTCTGTAACTGATGAAAATTGGCTACGAATTTGAGAAACAAAGTTCCAATACATGTTTGTGTGAACTTTAAAAATATACACAGAAAAATACGGGTTGCCAGGCAAAATCGAAAAGTATTAAAGCAAGTGATATCACTGTTCGGTGTCTGCGTAAGTTACTTCAGAGGGTGCAACAATAAGGTAAAAGTACCAAAAATCGTGTACCAATAATCACCGCAAGCACTTAATAGTATGTTTTTGAAGTTACACTATTACAAATACATTATTTTTTTTCTTTTTCAAATCTAATCTAGATACATATAGATTCTAGTAATCAATAAGGGGTTGCGTTGTCTGGTTTATATTTCATGATGATAAATTAAAATTTGTGATAGTGTATGTGCTTTGGCGGTCACCTACTGATACTTTCACATAAGATTAAAGATAATTTAAACCCAAAAAGTGGCCAGATATACACAAAAAGATAGGTTAGCAACTATTTATTCAAGTAATATATATTTTTGCATATTTTGAGTAACATTGTAGGATTGCATGTTTAAATAGATATTACAAATAACAGTTTATGTAAGTTGAAAATGACAAATTTATCACATATTTTAGATCAAGAAAGATTGTGTACTGTATTGTAAGCAAGGTGGCCAAGTATTGAAGCGAAATTTTGGGACACTAGGATCAGTTTTCTGCTATAGTGGTCAATTACTGGTGCATTAACACTCGTCGTTATTTGATTAATTTATTATGATACAATTATAAAATATACTTTTTTTATGTTTTTTTGATACTTTGAAGAACGATTTACCATTACATAGTCGTTATTTAAGATTTAGTAGTGTTTTTATGCGTCGAATTCTTATACTATCTAACTCTAAACTCTTAAGATGGCCATTGATTGGTACATCTACCTTAGTTGGCAAAAATGTAGCTTGTCCGAATACAACACAAAGAATGTACAGTATTTAAATTTTCATCAGCTGATGCTTTTTAAGTATCCATCATTTTATCAAGCAATTTATCATAGATACATCTTGTAAATCAAATCTAATCTCGGATTATTAAGTGCAAAGATACTTATTCAATCTTATTGTCCGATTAAATACCAATTGCTAATACTTATTTTATATGGGTCTGATGAAATTAGAACATTGGATTGCAAAGCAATTAAAAAACTAAATGAGGATTCTTTCCGAAAAGCGATATGATAGTTTAGCCAACAATATGTTGCGATTGGATAACAATCAATACACTTTAATGCAATAATTTTTCAAATACATAATACAGAATATAATATCTATAGATTTCTGTAAATAAAAATTCAGTTTTATAGTAATCCAAAAGAATTCTGAAGATGAAAGAATAATGAACTGATTTTTAGGCATAAGTAATTTTAATGAACAATAAAATACTTTGTAAAATCACTTGCCCAAGAATTTTGATTTCATTAATCCCCTGTGATCGATGAGTTATAGATGCAACGAATGAACGATTGCATGTGATGCACATATCTGATTAGTATGTATACAATCGAAATATCGGTCGTACGAATGTCAATGATGCCTTCGAAAAAGAGTATATAAATCCGCTTCCGACCTGTTTCAGCATCAAGTCGACAATGTCTCTTAAACTAGCACTTCTCTTTTCCATTGTGGCAGTTGCCCACGCAAGTGAGTATAATTCATCACTTACATGTCAAATTATACAGTAAATATTGTGAAAAATATTTTAGTAATAACAAAATAAAATAATTAAACTTGTGGTTTCACTTTAAATTATTAAATATATCTATTAATTCTAAAAAAATATTACAATTTTTTACAGTTTTAGTTTTACCAAATATAAAAATATGAATTCTTAATAAGAGTGTGGAATTGCGTCAAACATTTCCATATTTTGTTTTTAAATTCACTGCTGAACCTTTTCTATCTAACATAATGATAAATTGTAAACAATTCCAAATTCATTTGAAATTTGTAATATTTGTCAATGCCTAACTATATTTCCCAGTTCTCAGTGTCACCCATTCAATTTAAAATCCTATTTTCAAAAATGTCATCGATCTACAATTCCACTCAACAAAACATCATCATATTCTCATCAGGTCGTCCGTACCTTGGCGTCAACATCCCCTACTTCGGTGGACGCATTGTCGGCGGTGAGAACGCCGAACGCGGTGAATTCCCCCACCAGGTGTCCCTCCAACGCGGTAGAGCACCCAGCCTGAAACACCTCTGCGGTGGAAGCATCCTCAGCAACCAATGGATTCTCACTGCTGGACACTGCGCATTGGCCGTCTCCGGTGATCTCCACGTCAAAGCAGGAAAGCACTCGATCAGAAGTACCGAGAAGACCGAGCAATCGGTGAAGGTTGTCAAGATGTTCGTCCATGAGAAGTACCCTGGGTAGGTGGATGAAGATGATGCTGTTGTCTATTTCGTGATAAGTGGGTGGTTAAAAGTTTTCAGTTGCCTCTCAAATATTTTACAGTTACAAGTAATGATATTATTATAATACTTCTATTCATGTTTCCACAAATATTTATACTTCTTTGTTGCTTAAAACGTGATGCAATTTAAGAAAGTTAATTAATTATTCTGTGTAGGGCATTGCTTACTTCTATCAAAATTCTGACAAGTAAAGATACCGGTAATATAATCAATATCAATTCAATCAACTCTTAACAATCGCTTATTTCAATCTAAACACTTGACAATAACACTTACTAATTTTACGGAAATGCAAACATGACAATTAATATAATTCCTTTCAAGAGCACCTCGTTTCTACGAATCCCACTGTACCAATAAATTCCATATTTATTTCTATAGAAGCGTCGCTCCCTACGACATCGCCTTGCTGAAGCTGGAAAAGCCCCTCGTCTACGATGAGTATGTACAGCCAATCCGCCTACCAAGCCAAGACAGTGAAGTTGACGGCGATGTCGTACTATCTGGATGGGGTTCCATCGGCTCCAGTGGCTGGAACATGCCCGACATCTTGCAGAAGGTGAAGCTGCCAATCGTCGATGTTAAGACCTGCAAGGAGGCCATGGAATCCGTCGCAGGTTCTGCTCCCGTTGCACTCAGCAATGTCTGCACTGGACCACTGACCGGTGGAGTTTCCGCTTGCAGCGTAAGTTCTTTTCTCTATTAGTTCTAAGAGATGGTCCGACATAATCATTTATTATACCACTCTAACCTCAAAATCACAACTTTGATATTATTTTTCGGTGCTCGTGGTATAAAATACCGTTCGAAACGAGTGCCGAAGTTGATTATTTATTTCATGTGACTTTTCGCACTCACTTCGCTCGTGCGAAAAACGTCACATGAAGTAAATCATCACCTTCCGCACCAGTATCGAAATGTACTATTAATTCAATTTGATGTGGGAGTTACAGGGTGACTCTGGCGGCCCACTGATCAAACTGATGGAAGATGGTAAAGCTGAGGTCATCGGTATCGTCTCCTGGGGTGTTATTCCTTGCGGCACTCGTGGTGCTCCTTCTGTCTACACCAGGGTATCATCCTACATCGACTGGATCCAGAACATCGTGGACAACAACTAAAGACGTTGTCGCATACACACAGTGTCATAATGAAACCTACTGTACAATATTGTAAAAATAAAAATGTGTGTACAGTGTAATTTTTTATGGATGTTACGTGAAATGGTTCGTAATAAAAAATTTTATAAAATACATAACAATGCTCTAATTTATTCCTACTGTCTAAATTTAAAATGTCCCATTATAGTATGAGTAGTACAGTTGCTAAAAAAATACGTGATATGTAAAACTAATAGTTCATACAAGGAAAATAGTAAATCCGAAAGCTACAGTACTGGTGGAAATTGTGTCTATCGGAAATGGCCAGAAAAATAATAAATAGCTAGTAAAAATAGCTAATTTCTGTCTAGTGATGAAACAATTTTTCCGGTCATATTTTCTACTTAATGGGGATAAAACAACCTTAAAATATTTTTAATAAATGTTATCTGTAATTTGATCATGTATTTAAAAACCAATATTAAAAAAAGATAGCTAACGAAACTGTAATTGGTATTTAATTCGTTTATGGTACTGTTTCAGGGGATACACACAAAAACAATGATTTTTCCGTTTGATTCTATTTCTCTCACTCCTTGCCATTATAGCAAGCCTCTTATTAGCCATTTCCTGACTAAAAGAACTGGCCAACTTTAATATCTTTTAAATACTCATAAATAAACTAATATAAATTTATGAAAAAACGTATTCTATTATTCTGTCTATTAAATGGCGAATATGATGGCAAAAATCTTTTCATCGATGGGGTGGATCTAGATATATCGAAAAGCTGATAGTTAGAAGCCTTATCCTTCAGAAAATTAGAAATAGAACACGCGTGCCTCATTAACAGAAGCTGGCTTATCATACAGGATTTGTAACAGAAAGCACGATTAACAGAATGTGGAAATACATAAATATATCTACAGAATGAACTAATTTCATACTGCCACAATTGTAGAAAACACATAGTACGAAACGCAGATTTATAGAAAATACATAAGACGAATGCCATATAATATAAAATTCACCATAGTTTTTCTATATTTGTGATATTCGTCTTATGTATTTTCTATAAATCTGCGTTTCGTACTATATGTCTTCTACAATTGTGGGAGTATGAAATTAGTTTATTCTGTAGATATATTTATTTATTTCCACATTCTGTTAATCGTGCTTTCTGTTACAAATCCTGTATGATAAGCCAGCTTCTGTTAATGAGGCACGCGTGTTCTATTTCTAATTTTCTGAAGGATAAGGCTTCTAACTATCAGCCTTTCGATATATCTAGACCCACCCCATCGATGGATAGAAATGGCCAAGAAAAATGTCTAGTTTTTAACGATTGTTGGGGAAACTAGCTATTTATTAGGTAAATAATGGAATCGAGTTCCACCAGGGAGATATTAATCGGGATAGACTATTATCACAACTTAACTGAAATGTAGAAAGAGAGAAGAGTCCTTAACTTTTGATAATGGTATTAATATTTATACTTCAGTAATCCATGCATTCTCTTATATACATAACGGCACATTAAATCATCATTGTAACAAAGCATACCATCATCGTAAATATGTATTCATCGCCATAACTTCTCAACCAAAAAGAAAATATAACACATCCCCCACAGTCATATCTATATCACCAGCTAGCTTATAATCACTCCTAAATCACACAAACGCATCGCTATATTCAAACACCATCACCTTCATCTCCCCTCTTCGAAAAAAAAAACTTCTCATCCAGACTGTACATCGAAGGCGTGCGCGCATGGTCTCAAAGGATTCCTCGAGAGAGCGAGCGAACGTTGCTGATCATCCCGTCGGTCGTCGTTGGCCAGGGGGGATATCACAATGCCTCTCAGCTACCCTCTTTAACATTCATTCGATCTGAATAATGCGCCATTAAATTGTCGGCCTCTCTTGCGCACGCGCGTACGTATGTATACGCCTTCTTCTCTTCGTCGTCCCCTTCTCTCCCTCTATCTCACTCGTTAGTACCTATATATACCCGGGCAGCTGCCGCTGCTGCATGCGAAAACGCGTTAAATGAAAAACGTCACGGAAGCCCGGCCGAGTGTTTTTTCGGGATTTGCATAATTATGTATTAGGCCGGTGGATGCGCCCGCGTGCAGGCGCGAATGCGCGAGCGCAAGTGTGAGGGAAGAAGGAGGCGGTTGGGTAGCCGCGCAATTTCGTAGAAGAGCGAATTATTTGGCTGCGTTAGCGGGTTAATAGGGCGGGATGATCGTGGCGATTGAATGGAGCGGTGCATTTTTGCGTGGAGGGGTATATGATTTGTTCTGGAGGTAATGAGGGAATGGTGGGGCAAGCGAGGCGTGTTATGTTATAAGGTGACGGGTAGTTGTTTTAATGAATTTGAATATACGAAGCGATATTTTGTCAATTTTTTTTATAATGCTTGCGTTATGTTTATTCGAAGCGATATTTTATGAATAAATAAATTAGGAACGATATTTAAAATAATTAAAAAAATTTTTACCTTTTTTAATTCGCTGTGAATGAAATTCATGGAACGTTGAATAATTGCACATTGCTTAAATTTGAAATTATCCTGTGATCATTAGCCGAATTTCATATATGCGAATCAATTGCATATCAGAAAACGTGTAATCGTGCAAAATGTGCGCGGTAATCAGCTAAAATTGTTAAATCCTGCTTTAAATTCAAATTTATCCAACTCATTATTCCATTCATCAACGAGGCTCGCAATCACTCGTTCAACATACTGATGTCAAAGTATCGTGTAACATCCCGATACGGTCACAAAATGAAGAAAAAAAATGTCACTTTCATTCAATCACTTAATTGAATTTCCCAAAATTAAAAGAAAACAAAGAAACCATCACTTCACCCTCCGTACTCTGCATATTAACAAATCACGCAAATTTCGCCGCCGCGTTTTCCAACTCACACCCATACCCACATACACCCTGCAATGTCGGGGCATAACACCGGCGTCATTTCGCGCGCGAATTAATCGCTTAACGTACGCGCGAATGCTCGAAATCACGCAGTCAATTGATCGTGCGGCAAAAAGTGCCGATCGTCATTAACGTTATCGAGGTCAGTATGCACGCGCGCGTGCCTGTGCACGCGGATAAAAATGCGATTATACGCGGGGCGCGCTCGTATCGTATGGGGGCGCGTATAACCCGCTAGCGCGACGATTATCCAAATAACGTTTCGGGGGAAATTCGCGAGCGGGTAGATGGGCGGAATCCCGAATTACGGTGATGATGTTGGCGGCAATCCCGCGTGCGCGAGCTGCTGATGATGTTCAATACTGATTTTACGCCCTCGCTAAAGTTCTCAGGGGTTGCGTAATTTGGTTTTTGCGGTGGATAATCGGATTGTTTATTAGGTTGGCTTCGTTATTGCAAAATCACGCTTTTATGCGATATAGTAGTTCGTATAAATATAACGGGGTGCTTGAAATTTTATATAGTATATGGAATGTTATGTAGGTTGTAAAAGCTTATAAATGAATTATATATTCATATTTTCATTCACTAACGTTGTAATTACATTTAACATTATTAATTTAAACTTACAAATCACTATAAAAAGTATATAAAGGGGTATAGTAATGCTTGTTTCCACAATTTAGGATAGAGTTATGAAAACAGATTAACTTTTTAAATAAAGACATTCAACAGTATCATATTATGACTGCAGCTATTGATTCATTGTTTCTGAAATAATGAACTATAATCATTTTAATAATTACATTAATCGATATAAAAGATTACTTTGTCAAATTTCAGCACATTACTTATTAGTGAGATAACCTCATTAAATCTTATACTAATATTTTATTACTCTGTTTAATACGAAAATTAAAGTGGAACATCCTTTGAATAACGTACCATCAGTACGTCTCGTAAAATTTATAATATTCTCCTAATCTAGCACGAAAGAGAAACACCTGATCCTCCAAAATTCAACCATACATCTGACGATCTGCAATGCAAAATACCCTCCAGCTACCGACGAATAAAATTCACACCATCGCAAGGGCACCTCTCCAATGTCCCCCCGCCCCGTCCCCTCGCCCACTCTAAAGTCCTCACAGGGGGGATTGGCATCATCCATCACCCATCGCGCGCCGAGACTTCGTTTCGCGCTAAAGAAGGGGGGCAGAGTGAGAGCGAGGCGAGCCAAGGGAGATAATATCGATGCGCCGCGGTGGCTGGAAGACGGGTGGTCCGGCTCGTTTCAAGAGGTGTACACGCGCGCGAGCGCGTATATACGTTCAATTGAATCGGTTAATACGCCCGCGGGGATGATTTAAGACTGGGCGCGCGACGCGCGAATTAATCATTGCCAAAATTCAATGCGAGGTATAAAGTAATTAACGGTGCGAGAGAGGGAGTGAGAGAGGAGGATGTAAAAAGAATTAAAACGTTGGCGAGCTCAGGCGGGGTTTAATTGAAAATGTATCGGGAGTGTGCAGCAGCAGCAGGTGATTGATGAGGGAATTCAATTATTAAACAATAAAGGGTGTAATAAAAATCGGATTAATTGAGGGGAAAATGGTTGGTGCGGGCATTCGAAATTTAAATGTCCTTGAAGCGGTGAATCAAGTTGTCCGGAGATCGTTTTTTTTTGTTCAATAAAATAGTGACGTCATGAATCTCTTGGATATACTGTGAGTCACTGTGTAGAATTTACTCATTGTTCTCGTATGTTTTATGGGTAACATGGGTTCTCGTGAGGGTGCACCTGAGTCACGTGACCTTTTATCTCGTCTTAATATGCTTAACGAGAAATTCTGAATTTAATTACCATCAAATTTAGTAAATTTTTTAAAAATTTTGAGCGTATAAAATTCTTGAAAACTTCATCCTGTCCTTTTCTATTTAAATGAAAAATTAAGCGAGTAACTGAAATTTCGCTACTTTACGTATACCTTATTCCTGAATAACCAGAAACGCCATTCACACACACATACACTAATACCACGAACTGGAACGACATCGCAGCCTGATCTCAATCCCTCGTCTCCACTGCATCCAACCTCCAAAGATTCGCATCAGCGCGCCTCTCGCGTGTCCCGCGCGCGCACACACACACACACGTATAGGTGTGGCGATAAGAGACTGATGTCGCTCGACTTATATACTTCCTCTCGATCTGATCGGCGCGTGCGCGGGCTCCGAAAATTTATGGCGGGCTTCGGGTTTCATTTCGAACGCTCTCGCGTCTCTCGTCTCGGCTCGTCTCCCTCGGGTCTTCGCGGCCTTTGATATTTAAAGCGCGCCATTTATCTTCCGAGTGAGTTTTTTAATAGGCCGACGCTGCCGCCGCGACCGCCTGCTTGTCAATGCGTTGAATCGGACTGTTGATTCTTTTCTTTTTTTTGAAGGGGGAGGATCGATGGGTGACGGTCGAGGTGAGAGGTTCCGAGAGTAATGGAAGTTGCGCTGCATTCCAAGGTGAATGAGGTGTACATAGTTGTTAGGAAAGATGTCGGGGAGTGAGCTGATATAAGCGAAAGGTATGTAAAACGAGAATACAACTTTTAGTATAATAAAATGAAAATAGTATAAAAATAAAATTAAATGTTCTACACACCGTTTTTTTTTACAATTTTTTCTTTTTCATAGAAGTAAAATAATTCGATATATATATATTTTATTATAGCAATAAGGACTTTAACGCTTCTTTTACAATAGCTGACAAACAAAATTTTTACAAAACTAAACTAACTCAAGAAATTTGACTCCCATTCTAGGCTCGCAAGCCTTAAGTTTTCATCAATACCGCAAACAACGCTAACGCAATCCCTTCAAACTTTCCTGTCCCGCGTGCAAAAACCATCATCAGCACGCCGGTAACTTCACCTCCCCAACTTGGCATCTCCTCTCAATCCTATCGATACCTATAGATATACACTCACGTATCGGTTATCGGGGGGTGAAATTCGCATCCCGAAAATCATCGAGGGCTTGCGCAGTTTCGCAACTGCTTCTCTCCCCGAGAATGCAAGCTCTCTCGCTCTCTCTCTCTCTCAAGAAGTCCCCCTCCCGCCGCGTCGTGTACCCAACTTTTTGCTAATTAGCCCTAAACCCGCGTGCGCCCTCGTTAATTACATAATTAGACGAGACTTTCGAGTACTCTAATAAATTACCCAAGGGTCGCGCGTTGATTACGTCTCCTCTTGAAAATTTTACGCGCCAAGGAAAATATACCGGCGCGTTTATTGTGTGTGTGGTGTGTGCGTCGGCCGAACTTTCAAACCCTTTCCTCTTTTTATTGAATTCCGCGAGGACTGGCAGAGAGAGAGAGAGGGGAGAGAGAGAGGGAGAGAGAGAGAGAGAGAGAGAGAGAGAGAAATTTTTCTCGGGCGAAATTACGGAGAGGGTAAATAAGACGCTCGGTAATTAGATGAGGTCCGTTAAGAGGATTGTTTGTGTGCGCTCCGGCGAGAAAAATTACGAAGGGGGGAGCGGGGGAACAGCGGTGAAAATCGCGTATAATCAGAGGCGAACGGGAGGAGGAAGAGAGAGGTGGAAGGAAAACAGAGAGGGTGGGAGGTAGGTTGATGTAATATAAAGACGAGGAGGCAGCCGAGCGTTAAGGTGGATGTTTCAAAAAGGAAACAATGCAGATTGATTGAAGTGGTTGAGCCGCGGCGTTGCGTCGGCGGAATTATTTAATTTTGCCGAGGTGCATAAGGAATTTTGGGCGAGCCGGCAAAGGGATTTGTTATTAAAAAATATTAATAAATTCAGAAGCGTAAAGGTTCTTGGAGTTCTGGTTTTCTTGTTCCTCTTTCTGTTATGAGTTTGCCGCAAAATTAATGAAAAAATACAATGAAAGTTATGACAAAGGTATATTTTATTCATGTGTAAGGTAATTGTTAAAATTAATTAAATTT
This sequence comes from Torymus aiolomorphi, assembly GCA_036365515.1. Lineage (NCBI taxonomy): Eukaryota > Metazoa > Arthropoda > Insecta > Hymenoptera > Torymidae > Torymus > Torymus aiolomorphi. The sequence continues at coordinate 70,196,677 of CM070874.1, read as the reverse complement.
AACGTCTACGAAAAAAGGTACATTCACGTCAATTTTCACACAAACACATAAACATAGACACGCTACAAAAGATATATATACCATTCGTAATAATTAATGAGCATTATTATATTTCACAACTCACGTTCTCTTACCGCAATAAAACTAAAAACAGTAAACGACATTTTTTTTTCAATACCCACGCCAACATTCCAATTACCAAGCTATGCAACTTTTATTTCCCGCTTTCTCGCGCGTCCGCCGTACTAATCGCTTTGTCAATCCCCAAATCCGACTAATAACGCATCGCTTCTTCCTCTCTCTCTCTCTCTCTCCACCCTTCATCCTCTGTCCGTATAACGCTATACACCTGCAGCTAAAAAGGAACACTGTACCCCCGAGGGATGGGAGGTCGAACGCAAAAATTAGCATCGTCCTGTGCGCGCACGCGCGGCAGATTAAACGCTACCCCCACCCATGACAAAAAAAAACGAAATAGAGAAATAAAACGACACGCCGAAAAGTTTTCGGTTGTCCAAAAGAGGAAAACCCCGGGCGCGCGCGCGCGACACCCAACGCTTTTTGCCCGCCAGCTATCGGATTTTACGGGGGAACAAATGAGCCGCGCGAGCGCTGCTGGTAATCGTAACACAGCGTATGTGTACATACATACATGCATATATAGTATATATGTATATCTATCTCTCTCAGCGCTTGTTTTTTTTTTTAAACCCTCTCGTGCACGCGCGGGAGTCGATTTATTTTACGGCGAGCGAGCGCTCCTATGTTCGATTTATCGGTGCGCCTCCGGGACGAACGAACGAACGGACAGCGGGAGAAAGCTTTTGTTTCCCGGCGTGGGAAGCCAGCGAACGTACACACACACACACACACACACACACACACACACACACACACACACATATATGTACGCTACCCTATAATTGGTTGTTGCGGCGTGGAGAGTAAGAGAGAGTGAGTATACCGGGGTCTCTCCATTTATCATTATCACTCGCGTTTTTGCACAGAGAGGTTTCGGTTATGGCTAAGCGGAGGGTATATATGTAGAAGGACGCGCGTGTGCTGCATAGCAAAAGAGTGAGAGAGAGAGAGAGTTTGGTCTCTCAGCGAGAGCTCGGCTTTGTGCATAAGCCGATACACATAGACGCGTTTGATGGATCGTCGCGGAGAGCTCATGCTCTCGTGCGCGCAGTTTCGCGGAATGTGGCTTCTACGGCGGGGAGATTAAAAATTTTTGATGGCAAAGGTGCGCGGAAACCGTAGTGAAATTTCGGAATCAGGTAATTAAAGAATTATGTGAGAGTTGTAAAAGTGATAAATTTCGTTGTGCAAATTAAAATTTTTATTTTTTTTTTATAAATTTGCGTTAAAATAACAAAATACTAACTTATACTTTTTTTTCATTACGAATCTAACAAATGATTTGTTCCGTTGCAGAAACATAAAATCTATAAGTTTCCAAGACGAGAATATACTGAATAAGTAATTATGAGGAAGAACATTTAATGTAAACCCTTACGAAAACAATTTAGCGATCACTCAAACCACCCACCTCAACTTTTAAAATTCTTCCCCGACCCCCTAACTATAATTACTTTTTCATCTTCCTGTACCACGCTCCATCTCGCCTCCATCCGCGCCAACCAAATGACACTCCGCGCTCCCTATCTCCAAACCGATACAGACACACGTACTCGCCTCCAATTAATCATCTCTGGATTCCATCTGGACGACGAAAAACACTTTCGTCGAAAAAGCGCACACACATATATATATACGAATTAAACGACGAGAGACGAGATAGATACCACGAGAGCGCGCGCTTCTATATATTTTCCCATCATTATACGCGGCCGTGCCGGAAGCGATATTTCGCCCGTCGTTCGTCCGCGAATGATAAATTGCGCGCGCCCGTAATGATTCACCAGGCGTTCAAGGTTGAGGCAACGGCGCGGTGCCGGAAAAATTCGGATGCACGCGGACACAATGCGAAGGCCGCGCACGCGCGCGCGCGCCTATCTTTTGGGACCGCGTGTGCATTAATCACTCGATTGTTTTTTAATTCGCGAAAGAGGCGGAGAAGCGCTTTTTAGGGATCTGTGAATGGTTCTTTTTTTGTCAAGTGTATATGTGTGTGTGTGATTTTTGTGGTTGAGATCAATGGGTTGCCGATCGCTCGAGTAAATGGAATTTTGGTGGTGTTTTCGGGGGAAGTGAAGATGTGGGTAATGGGATTATGATTAGTTGTTTCCTTTCCTATATTGTCGAGTTGTGGTAATGGGTTTTTAAAATGTATGTGATTGGAATATAAATGGCGGTTTGCGCGTCAAATCAAACTTACGCGGAATGAAGTTACATGTGATGATACAATGAATACACTAAAAGAATATTTCTTTTATTTCGTTCCACACTATTTTCGTATCGCGAATAAATAAAAAAACTGTTTACTTTTGGATTACATCTCAATATATAATTTCTATTCCAATTTAATGCTACTATATAATCTATTTTTCACTTGTTATAGATAGTAACGAATGTGTATAGAGCGTGTTACTATAGTTTTCCCGATATCCAGCGACAAAGAACATATACACACTACATAATATACGATTGATCAAATATATCAGCACATTCCATCGAGAATTTAATAAACTCGCAAACGCCCTTCAACACCATCACCTACAATAAGAATCCAACAATATACCCTACGACGTACTTTCCAAATCCATACAAAACCCTCCCCCCACCGGCCGAAAAAGACATTTCACGCTGCCGTCCAGCGAAATCGCATGCACTATTCTCCCCTTACATTCACGCGCGATACACTCGAACCCTTACCTCTCCTCCAAAGGGAGAATATAAATTGATTTCTCGCTCTCTCTCCGTGCGTTCGAGAGGGACTGCGAAATCCGGTATTCAAATTAGGGTTCCCTGCGCGCGCGTGCGTGTGTGTGGGTGCGCGTCCCTGGTGACGGCCGAATCAGAGAGGAGCGCGACTACACGCTACAGCCGCACGTCCTGGACTTTGGCCGGTTAACGTGATTACACGCACAATGCGCGCCGAGACCCTTTCTCCCTATATATATATATACGTACCCACCGACGTGATACGCGCCCTTTCGCTGTAGCCGGCTGTGTCTGGGTACATGTGTCTATGAGGGTGGGAGGAGGTGTCGGGGAGAGGTGGGCTGATGGGGCCCCTTTTGATGCGGCTATTTTTTCCTTGTTATTGGAAATGGAATAGGAGATGGTTCGGGGTATATATGGTTTGGGAGCTCTGTTTGCCTGCTGGCTGAATAGTCGTAATATTCGGGTAATGCGGAGTAGAAGGGAAATTGAAGTAACACACTGGGCGAACGGAAAATTGATTCATTGTTGTTTGAATAAGGCTATTATTGATATAAGGTTAGCGTGATATTCACTGCTTTTTATCGCGAAAAACCTATTATCGGTTTTATTATTTGGAAAGATAACGAGAGTGGAAAATTTTCCCAAAAAAAAAAATTCCTATTCTTTCAGCTTAAATAACACTATCAATTTACAAGAAAGTAACCGACCAAAAAGTCACTATTCTACAATGTCACTTCAACCCATATACACCTAAGCCAGCTCCTTTAAAAATGCAAATTCGGCGAACCTATAAATCTAAAACATTCAATTCCTCTTCCGCTTATCTCCCACTCTCTCTTGCTCTCTCTCTCTCTCCCTCATTATCGGCCATCTCCGTGCGGCGACCGCTCGTGCCCGGCACTTGGCCAGAGACTACTGCCTCACACTCTCTCTCTCGCTCACCCCCTTCTTCGTCCGCTGCCAAGCCTCTCGAGGGACAGATGGACGGGAGAGGATCGGCAAAAGCCGACACCTCGACGACCGTCTGTCTCGCCCCCGCATAAGGACCGATTCGACGCAGTAGCGGTAGCGTGCTCGCGCATCGGTTTTTGGGGGAAAAGGGGTGGCTTTTGGAGTTTCGAGGCGGCGGTTTCACGGGCTTTGGATTTGATATGCGTGAGTTGAGAGGGCGTAGGTGTTGGGAAGGTGTTTAGTTGGGCGGTGTAAGGGAATTGGTTGTATGTGAGTGCATATTTGTTGAGGGATGAGTGAGATTTGATAGCAAATTGAATGAATGGAAGTTTTTTGGATATATACAGTTTTGAAAAGTTTTTATATCGGAAATTAATTCCTATGTAGCACTCGATCTCTACTCACCAGGAGAGTGTCAGGGATCCGGATCACAGATTCGACTAAAACGTTAGGATATGTTTTTGGTCGTATAGAAAATGTACCAAAATATGCATGAATTCAGATAGCGAATTTGAGGCATTTAACAATGCATTTTTATTGCTCAAATTTAAACTTTCATAACTTTGGAGCGAATCAATATTTTTCAATCCCGAAGAAAGCAAATTAAAGATCGTTTTCTCTAGTTTTATTTTCTCTTCTTGAAATAGTTTTTAAGACTTTACTAGAGTAAATGGTTACCGCTTTGAGAAGAGTCTCTACTTTTTTAAAAGATTTTTTCCAAATAAAACAAAAAATATCTCTAATAAAAATATAAAAACATATCCTAACGTTTCAACCGAATCCGTGATTCGGATCCCTGACACTCTCCTGGTCAGTGTTGTAACAATATTTTTTGCAAGAATGGCACGATTTCACAATATTATACAATATTCGAGCAATATTGCAACAACATTAAAACACTATTGTAACCATATTCAAAGAATATTGCAATAATATTGGAATAACATTGAGTAAAGATTGAGTTCTATATGGTTAGTATACGTATTAAGATGTCTTAAAATAAGTAGTCGATTAAAGCGAGTTATAAATATTGACTGTTACTTCTGTTACGTCTGTGACGTATCTCTAAATTCAATTTAACAATGCATATTTATCACCAGTAATTTTCTGACATACAAATGTCGTATATGTCGTATATGTTTAATGACGTTATTAAATCTCAATATTCATTTTTTTGACCCACAAAACGATGCGAGTGCGAATTTTAACAGTATACAGCAATTTCGGCTACGCAACAGCCAGCGTGACGTACCGAGCCACTGACCTTGTGAAACCAACCGCTCATCGCAACTTTGTTTAGAATCAGCACTTTTAAATGTGAAATCGAAATGATGATATTTAAATTTTTACTAAATTTGTTTAAAAAGATGATTTTGACTCAGCGTCAAAATCATCTTTAACCCAAATTAACCGCTTAATAAATACGGCGACTCTCAACACACAAATCAGTCATCGTGAAAAGATCGCGAACTCCGTTCAACTCCAGTCGACAAAAGGAGTAGCGAATATTTTATACGGGTCAAATACCCTACATTCAATTACGAAGAGAATTTCTTATATCTATAAAATCAATAATCTATCGGTATTATATATTGTTTAACAAAGTTAATAAGTTGTAAATTGCATAGTCTTATTTATAAAATTTATATCATTCAATAAATAGTGCATCTAACTAATCAGCTGTTTATTATTTACGAGAGCCTACGCCCAGAATAAAGGTAATATAAACCATATATCAATTGAATATAATTCAAATATAATTTGAAGATAAACCATACAAATTTCAATACACATATAAGAGTAGATTCCTCGACACTCAAGACTTAACACTTCAGTAAAATGAATATCTTAAAATAATGGAATAAAAATATAGATAATTTACTATAAGGTAAAAATTATTTTGTTGAAAAATCAATAAGTGAATATATACAGCAAGTTTAAAAGGTAAGCTTTAACAACTCTCGCATTACTAAATTTTTATAAGTATATTAGTTTTAAAAGCGCCAAGAACCTTCACACGTCGAGAAGACAATTTATACTTGTAATAAAGTGCAAAATTTCGTCTTAAAGGATCAAATGACTCCTCTTAAAAGAGATTTTATCCGGAGGATTAAGTCAACTGCACTGCAGTATTGAAAAATTATAATGTATCGCGCTGTGTTACCTGTCCTCGCTACACGAGTACCACTGGCATAAATTACGTTACGTCTTGTTTCGCTCGCAAATAACATTGTTCTTTCCCCCTCCTCCACCACCACTACCTCTTCGCGCACGCGCGCGCTGAGTCAATTAAAACGAAAAAAATGGCCAAGGCCAGCCGACCTGGCGCAGAGAGACGGATAATCCTCGCTTTCGTCCGGTAATAGCCGCCTTTCAAAAGTGTCGCGCGCTTCTTTGTTTCGCTTTTTGATACAGAGAGTGAAGCGAGGCCCATCGAGAATCCATTTGTTTCGAGAAAAGGGTCAGGAATCGCGAGCGACCGGCGAACATTAAAATGCGAATGATTAATGGATAGAAAAGCCGTGCGCTGCGCGTGTGCATTCGCACCGCGCGCTCTGACCTTCGCCCGAAATGCCGCGTTATATATGGGTTTTTGATATGGGAATAGCAGAGAGGCATTTTTGTGAATGAATTGTTTCGAGACAATGCAAAAAATTTTTCGGGGAATTTAGGAATGATGTATATAGTGCTAATGGCTCTTGATATTTATTTAAGTGCCGGGCGGATCTGATTATTGGTTTCTGTGACATTGAATTTTTCGGCCACTTTAATGACACTGTTTCGCAATGTTTTAGAGAGATCTAAATTATACTGAGATGAATCATTAGTTTTGGAAATGAAATGAGAATAACGAGAGATACAAGGAAACTAGTTCAATTTTTATTAAAGGAACGTTGAAGGAAATTTGAATAATTCTGTTAAAAATTTTCTGAAATTAAATTAAATTAAATTAAATTAAGTTAAATTGAAATTAAATTTAATTAAATAAAATTAAAATTAAATTGAATTAAATTTAACTGAAAAGTTTTATTACAGAATTTATCTTAAAAAATATCAGAAAATGTTTAACAGTTATTATTGCAGTCTATTATCAATATAATGAAATTAATTTTGAATAAATGCCCTATGTTCGGCAATTCTTTATTAACAATTGTGCAATACAAACCACGACTATTACATATTTTTCAATAAAAAATATTCCACCAACAGTAAAATAAACATAAAATATATAAATATAATATTATACATCAACATTATTGAATATCATCCTTCGATAAGAGATTTAAACGACCTTGACCAACGCCAGCCCCAGCATGCACTCATCGATTACCAGCACCTCCACACTCTCCCCACATAAACCTTCTCTCACCGTCGTCATCGCCATCGTCGTCGTCGTCATCCCTACGCGACAGCTCGTCGACAGCTCGAGGGCGTAAACGATCATCCCGAAGACCATCGCCGCCATCGTCGTCGTCGTCGTCATAATTCGACGCGCTTGCGCTTACGCTCGTAAAGAGAAGTCGCGCGTAATTGCAGGCCCGCGAGCAGCGGTGGCGGCGGACCACCGAACTCGCCCGCGATTTATTGCCTCGTAATCGTCCGGCCGCGCGCGCCGCCGCCGGTCTCTCGACCGCCCATATTTTCTCCGAGTGCGGTGTATATAGCTAGAGGTATACACTGCGCGCGCTCTTGATGTTCATTGTCGGGATGCTGCTGCTGCTGCTGCTGTACACGTGTTTAGGGGGGAAAGGGAGGTGTATTGCGTGAGAGGGAGGGAGATAGGAGGAAATTTAGGGAGGTGGGTGGGCGAGTGGTGTTTGTTGCGGAGTCCGGTTGATGAATGGCTGATGATTGGGAATCGCCGATGGAGGGTGCAGGGAAGAATCGGAATGCGGTGCGGCTTGTATTGGGAGTTTCTTAGTGGAGAGAGTTGGGAGGAGAATATTTTGGCGATGGAGTGGTGCGTTGGGTGCATTTTGGAAAATCTGGAATGGGCGGTGTGGTTTTTAAAATGATGAACAAAGACATCACATATATTATGTATAAGAACATCGAATGACGGTTCATGAAAATTTAAAATTATTTTATACCTATTACTTTATATCCTTCAATAATGTTCGTCTGAAGGTAGTCAGAATTATTTTTATTAATTAGAAATAATATGCGCGCGCGCGCGCGCGCGCGTGTGTGTGTATATCGCTGTGATTATATCCCTTTAAATTGCCTGGTAGAAAATAAACAAACTTTGTTGATTAGTACATGTTAATCAAATGGAGGCATTTCTACTTAAGATTAAAATTGAAATTTAATTAAAACTATTTAAAGCTATAATTATATTTTAAAGCATCTATAATATAATATTTTCACATGTATAAATAGTTATTCTTCGTCGACAATAGCAACATAATCATGGTGTGACGTTTTCAATTTAAAAATTGACAAACATTTCGTCAACCGTTGGTTAACAATTCTACTATTGGGTTCTAGATAATCTTTTTTTAAATTTCTTTAAAAATTTAGATTGACTTATTATACCAATGGTTTCTATAAGGATTGTTAAAAATTTTCGTAAAAATAGCAATATTCAATCTAAATCATGAGCTATTCTTTATCGATTCAAGTATTCTCTCTAGACTAGTTACAATTTATATTCATTTTACGGGTAAATTTTTGTCCTGAGCATATTATCTTTATTTTAAAATATCTTGAAAAATTGAGCAAGTTCATAATTCAAAAAATACACCCGTACACCATAATCTTCATATCAAACCAACCATTCGATCCTAAAATCCGTCATCATTCCACAATTAAACCCCAACCATTAAAATTCCCGCGTAAACAGCATTTCTCAACCCAGGGGAAAAAAAGAGCAGAGGGAAATTCATCTTTCACGGCGTAAGCCAAACGCGCGCCGCAGTCGTATAACGTCGAATGAGCCGAAGCCCAGTAGTCAGCAGAAATAAAAGTTGCACATATACAATATACGGTGGCGTGCGCGCACAATCCCTGCGGTAGAGAGAGCGAGAGAAAGAGAGAGAGCTGCCTTCTGGGAATTCGGCGTAAAAGGAAAACTGCATTCCGCGGCCTGCAACTGCTTGACCGAGAATCACGAATCTCGCGAAATTACAGATAAACCTCGAGTGGGGTATAAGGGATACACGATGGTACACAGTCGGCGGTGAGCAGAGCTTGAAAAAATTCCGGATGACTTGTTTCACTCGGAATGCTGCGGATCTGAATTTAATTCTATATGCGGGTCGATGTAAATTCGAGTATTATATGGCTGTGTTTTTGGCTTAATTTTTGAACATATTATTTCTTACGCAGAAAAAAATAAATAGTAAAATCAACTGAATTAGCGAAGTAATAATTCCATTTTTTCAAAAATGAAAATTCTACTTTTCAAAAATGGAGATTCCACATTTCAAAATGCAAATTCTACTTTTCAAGAATGAATCTTACTTTTCAAAATGGAAATTCTACTGTTTATGAATGGAGATCTTACCGATTTTTTTTTGTAAGTAAAACGAACTTCTCACTTTACAGTTAAATCAACCGTAGGAAATGTAGAATTAACCAATTATTTTTTCCGTGTATCCACGTGAATAATATGAGTATGCGAATACTTTCTGTCTCTATTTAACTGCAACAAAATAAATACAAAATACCTAATAATAGCCCAAAAAGAGTTGTCCCAACCTCTCGCATCACCCAAAAGCCCTATTAATCGTCAAATAATGCACAACACGACTTTTTCCCGGGATCACATAGACATCGAGGAAGCATCCATCAAAGGATTACCAGTACCCCAAGGCCGCTTTTTGTTATTATATACCTCACTGACCCAGAAACCATTATATTAATAATACATCCGTCAGCCGCGCCGTCTCGCACGCGTGATTAATCATCGCTCACCCGATTCGCAATGTTTTTTCCTCCCAACGGCTCCTCTTCCATTCATCACCAAAAACCCGTCACATTCCACCAGCAATCCTTGCTCGCGCGCAATCACCATGCATACACCCACACACCAGCTCGCTCGCGTCAGTGCACCCCGTGTTTATTCGCTTTGGCGCGCCTGCGCGCCGTGATTGCCGCTTTTCGTCCCTCTCTGTCTCTCCTCCGAGAGGGAGCCTCGGCTGACCGCCAAGTCGCCTTTGTCGTCGCCCGGGGCGATCCTCTCGACCGGAAGATCGCCACCGCCGTAGCTCTGGCATAGGATCACCCGTGACCTCTTGTTAGTGGGCGCGCGCGCGGAAGCTCACGCCCGGCTGAGCTCTCTCGTATAGCGCGGCAGCAGCTCCTTGAGCTCTCGGGCTATGCTGATGTATGTATGTGTGGCTGGGTATGTATAGGTGTACGGAGGCACTAAGGCTAATTTTGTGCAGTCGCGCGAACGCGAGAGCTTGGATGGCATAATTAACGCGCACACGCTGGATGGAACTGGGAAGGCGTATGTGTGGGTGGAGAGAGAGAGAAGGAGCGGAGATTGAACGGGGCTTTTTGAGGGATTTTGGGGTGGAAGGAAGTGGCTGGAGGATTTTATCCGAGGTGAAGTTTGAGAGTTCAAATGGCAAAGGTGATCGATGAATTGCTTTATTTTTTTTGGACTTTGAGGGGAAGTTGGTGACGAATAGTCGGCGATATTTGGAAAAAGGAGGTTTGCCTATAACTTTTCAGATTCGAAAATAAAGTTATGAAACTGAAAACGGGAGACTATTTGCGAATTTTATTAATTGAAAAAATTAACAATGGAGTTACGGTAATACCTCTGAATCGCAGAGATATTCTGATGGAATCGTAAAAATTTTTATTTTTTTTTATGAAAGAATTATAAAAAATACCATTTTATTCAATATGTTCCTCGATTAGATTTAGGTACGATACACTACTAATTAAATGCATTCGATTATAAGAGCAAATCGGCAAGGACGAGTGTAATGAATATTTTGTAGCTATATAAATGAACGCATAATAACTGTGGAAAACGCTGTTATCCCAATCCAATACATTTATAGACAGTTCTCCTATCCTCATACTTGCTCTAATAAATGAATTCATACTACCTTGGATTCAACTTAGCGTCTATGAATATATGACTATAAGTTCCTTTTCCAAATAAAATACCAATTCGGCATTCAATCCCGAAAACTTTCTTCCCCGCCCAAAACTCACATCATTCTTGAAGAATTAGCCGAAAGAACAGTAAAACTTTAAATTTCAGCTAAAACAGATTAATTTATTTGCGCTCCTCAAATGTACTTCCACACGCTCGGATCCACCTTTGCTGCGCGCAGGGCGAGCTTTTGAATGGCCGTAAGTTGAAACTTTTAATCCGGATTTGTAGCCGGTAATTATGGCGAGCAAGTCGATCTCTTCCTTTCTATCTTTCTTCGCGCGGTTATTTTATATCTCAGGTTTCTCCTTCTCCTTCTCTTTCTCTCTTTCTCGTGAATCTCGCGCGCAGCGGAAAGAGAAAATAGAGAAGAGCAGTCGTGAGTGGGGAGACTCGATTCCGCGAGGGATAATGGAGGCAGTGACCTCCACGTCATTCGACAAGTGGGTTAAGCGAGTTAAAATTTTTATCTGGTATTTGCGAAACTGGGATGAAAGATAGCGCTAGTCTGATTTGATGGAAGGCAATCTAATTTATGTATTGGCACGAAATTGCACATGAATGAAATTGTGCTTTGATTGAAGTGAGAAACGTTTTATATGAATAATACGTTAAATTTGCATTACGAAAATATTATTTTACAATTAAATTATTAGAAATCTGATTGAAAACAAGTGTTCCGACGAATGGTGACAGTCGATCGATAAAGTTTATTTAAAATTCAAAGTAAAGTTCTTGCGTTCCTTTTTTCTTTGTGCGCGAAGCTGTTAATTTTTTTTCGCCATACCCTAGCCGAAAGTGCCACATTCCCGCCCGGCTCAAAAAAGGGAATGTGGTGTTTTCGGCCCGGGTATGGCGAAAAATAGTATACGCACCACGGGAGTAAAATCGGCCAGCCTCCAGCTCGCCTTCGGCTCGGGTGGCAATTTACACGAGCTGTGGACTGTCCAAGTTTTTTCCTCCCATTGTGCGTAATATACTATTTAAGAACAGCTACACATCAAGATATCACCATCGCCGTAGCACAGGGGCTGGGGGGGGGGGGGGGTATCACATCTCTCTCTCTCTCTCTCTCTCTTTCTCTCTCTCATTCTGTCTCGCGAGTAAATCTTCGGGCTGTAAACTCAGGAGCTACTTATACGCAACGCCGACTCACCCTCTCCCTCTCTCCGGTGTCAATTTACCGGCGTTAAACACGAAATAACGTCGCCCGCCATAAATCCACCTTAATTTCGGCCGTCGACGCTTGGTGGGGACGGCAAAAAAGAAAATTTCCGGGGGGTGTAGGTAGGTATCCAATCAACGTTAACCGAGCGACACTAAAATCGTGCACGAGTGTGTCGTGTCGCTCGATTATTAAAGCGTGCGAGGCGCGCGCGTGTTATTTTCTTTGTTGGGATGCGTCGTCTGTGTTTGAGGGGAGTTTTTGCGTGATGGTAGTAGACGGAAGGAGGTAGAAAGGATCGTAAAGAGGAATAGGGATGAGACGTGTGGGGTGATGCGAGTATGGGTATCGAGATGAATTTTTGGCGTTTGGGGAGGAAGATTGTTGGGTTGGGTGATGCTTTTATTGCAGTCGCGTTGCAGGATACATTTTTATTGCCTTTTGTTAGTGCAATTTTCGAAAGTCAATTTTATTGTGACATTTATGATTTTGGAGTATTAAATTTTTTTTTTATCAATTTTTCATGTAAAGAATTGATCTCAAAATTTTACTGAATTCTTATCATATCGTTGTACAAGATAAACCAAAATGTAAGGAATAAAATTAATATAGTAACTTGATATTTATATTAATATATTGCAGCATACACCCACACACGCATACACACACATAGACACCGACTATATTTGAGAACCATAAGTCATGAAAGTCAACCGTACTACGTGATTTTTTTGCCGGATATTGAAATTTTTAGTGTCTATCGCATAAAATATGAATGTGAGAAAGTATCTCATAACGAAAAATACAATTTATCTCATTAAATAATCATTATCATCATAATTTAATTCTTACAGTTTTTAGCAAAAAATGTACCAAATCATTACGACAATCGTTGAAAACCCGTGATACGACAACTAAATAAATATCGCGTCAAGTCACGAATCCTTATCATCTTCTTTTCCCTTCACTCTACTCCCGACATGTTACACGACCCCAAAATCTTCATCTCCCCAAAAACTTTCTCAAATAACTCAAATCTCCCCGTTAATTACATTAAATTAAGACCTCGTGCTCCCCCCCTATCTCCCGCCCGTAAGATAAATCGCGAATAAACGCCGAAATCAAACACATCCATCCTCCCTTCTCGTACTCTCCCCAGTACACATATACACCCAATGCACACAAAGACGCGGCTTTCGTCGTCATCTTAACGCGCAGCATCTTAGGGGAGGGCAAAAGCGACGCGATGACGCTCGGAAATTAAGACGCTCCGGGCTAATTCGCCAGATCCGATACACTCGCGCACACATACACAGGGGGGTCATCGGAAGAATCGGAGAAACACCGCCGCGTGTGTTTGTTTCTATTACGCGCGCGCGCTCGACTCCATTACACATCGCCGGGGCACGCGGGGCTTAATTAAGGAGCGCCGCGCGAGTGTAAGGGAGAATTGTATTTCGAGGCGGTGTACGTCTGTATTTCCGCCCCATTTCCGGGCTGTGCGCAGAGTGTGTCATCGATTGCGAAAGTATATATACAGCGTAATGCTGGGTCCGAAGATCGTTGCTGGGAAGAATTAATAGATACGTGGAAAGATATACGGAGGAAGTTTTACTGGTCGAGTGTCAATCAGTTGGATTATTTCGAGTGAGATTTTGCACGGGATGTGAATGACAGTGATTCGTTGAACGGATGTTCTAGATAAAAGAACATATTGAAAATATGAATGATTAATATCGAGTCCAGTACTAGCTGTACAGTATTACTAAAAAATGCAGAACTTATATCGAGATGTCAAAGATCGAAATTTATAAAATTCTCGTTTTTCAAAAAGTTTTTTCATTATTAAATTTAAATTGGCAGAGATATAAATTTAAGATTGATTGACAACAACATTCGAAAGAGAAGAAATAAAACTTAATTTAATATTGACCTTTACTAAATCGTTTATAGCAATGTAATTCAAGCGTCACTAATAATTGAATTTGTCATTTCTCCAACGAGATTAGAATTAGTACTATAGTCATCAAAATGTATTATTTATATACAATAAATTCATAATAATACATGGCTTTTTTTAGACGATGTATTCTGTTGCGAAACAAAAACCTTATAACTCAATTAATACTTAACTTTAAATTATATCGAATCTGGAGTTTTACTAGTGCTATATGTATCTGTCTTTAAATTAATATTTCACTTCGGAAACGTGACTTTTATAACATCCTTGACGTTACGAAAAGAAGTCGTTCATGTATTATCCATTTCATTAAAAAAAAAAAAAAAACAGTTTTCAGAGCGAAGCTCAATAAATTCATTAGAACTCGATCCATTGACACAATTTTCGTTTTAAAAATTACAAGGAAAGTCATATAAACTTTATAATTTTTCACTTACTCGAATATAAAAACCGTTCAGCTTAACATCCACTGCAATTTCACAGAGAATACGTACCTGAAACAAGAAAACAAAGTTCGATTAATTAAAATCTCTGATACGCAGCGATTCGCGACTTATTAACTAAAGCATCGATCAAAACCGAGTCAAGTTCGCTGAACCACTCGATCCCGGCTCTCGCCGCTCTGTTTCTCCCGTCACCCGTAATTTCAATAATTCCAACACTCCCACATACACACACATATATATACATTCCAAAGAAAAATCCCTATATTCTTTCCACCGTCGAGTCTTTAAACTTTACTGCGCCAGTCAAAGCGAGCAAGCGAGAGAGAGAGAGAGAGAGAGAGAGAGAGAGAGAGAGAGAGAGAGAGAGAGCCAAACGCGCGTACGCCTGCAAATGGGTCAAACTCGAGAGAGAGCTCGAAGCGATAATTACCTCGAGCCCAAGTGTAAATCAAGACAATGAACAGGCTGCAGGTGCAGAGCAATCGATTCGAGTTTAGGTGCATTTCGAAGCGCGCGCGCGCGAGCCGCGACATTTCGCGTGCGCCCCTGGAATTATGGCCTTTCCGATGGGTCGCCAAGAGCGAGCGCGCGCGCACGTATGA
This sequence comes from Torymus aiolomorphi, assembly GCA_036365515.1. NCBI lineage: Eukaryota > Metazoa > Arthropoda > Insecta > Hymenoptera > Torymidae > Torymus > Torymus aiolomorphi. The sequence continues at coordinate 70,181,586 of CM070874.1, read as the reverse complement.
GCAATCGATTCGCGTATGCGAATGCGCGCCGATTGGATGATGAAGTTTGATCTTAATAGGGTTTATTGCGGAGAGTGATACGATGGTGTGTTTTGGGAGGATAAGAGGTTTATTTTTAGATGAAGAAAATGAAATGTCAGTAATAATGACTAATAATATCTAATGTGAAAATAAAAATCGCTGCCAATACATTGGCACTTAGCTTACTCAAATTTTCTCGGTCAGTAATAATTTAAAACTTTTTTTTTAATGATTTGTGATTGTATGAGTGCCGAAGGATTTCCTGCATTCAGACGTTCCAATAACACTTTTCATACACTTCGATCTCTTAGTTAAAAGGCCGAAAAGCGATACTGCTGCAACATTTGCAGGGTCTTATATGCCCTGAAAAACGTTTTTTGACGTGCTGGATTGTTTACACCACCTAGCGGTTAAGAGCGGTAGACGCGAGGTGGTCCGGTGCGCCTGCACAGTGGCACTGAGCTGACCTGTGGCGCGAACGTTTAAAGGGTAAGAGAGATCTCCTTAATATTTTCTACAGCATTCCATCAAATAAATTTGATATAATATAATGAATTAAATATCTATTAAACTAATTAACCATATTCATTATTTTTAATGCTTCGGTAAAAAAATTCAATATAGACAGAATTTTCTGGTGGATAAGAAAAATATTTCTTTATTACCTTATATTAATTATAATGCTCAATTGTTTATTACAAAATTATCAATAATATTATTTGCCTAGAAAAGTCACATTTATTAATTTGGTATGAATGTTTGAGAATTACACGTTCCATAGCGTAGTACCGAGTGAGAGACGCAAAGTAGGTCTAGCATTCACTTAAGGAGGTTCAGGGGTTTTGATTGACGTCAGCTTAAAGAACTTTTTACAATGATTTTTACACATTCCATGATACAAGCAGCGACATACATTGAAGGTAGTTACCATCAATTGTTTATAAATATGTGAAAGTCTCTCATAAACAATTGATTGTAACTTTACAGGTTTAGATAATTTTTTAATTTTTCCTGTGGTTACCCCTGAAATTGAACCAGGAACAAGATGACCGTTTTGAAGTCTAAATTAGATAAAAAGTCAAAATGATTGTCATGTTTTGTTGAATTTTCTTCTAGGCGACGGTAACTAGTTTAAATAATAATTAAATGTCGTTAAAATTTTTTTTTGTCATCTTAACACCTCTACCTTCAATGTATGTCGTTGCTTGTATTATGGTATGTGTAAAAATCATTGTAAAAAATTCTTTAACTTGACGTCAATCAAAACAGTTACAAAATACTGATGTAAGTCTATTTCTTATTTAGATTAATCTTATATTTAGATTAATTTTATTTATTCTTAACAATAACCCTGGCAGAAATATTAACCAGAAATTAGCTATTTTTCAGTTAAATTTATGGCTAAAAACGAACATTGCCTGTATTTCATAATTAGGTACGAACCTCAGTAATTCATATAAAAAAATATACAATCTTTATATATCTACAAAATGTCAAAACAATTGAACAAATTTTAATCCATTCATCGTGCGACAAAGAAAATAACTTTTTAAAATAAGAAAATTTTAAATGTTAAATATTTCCAAAAATAACTGAATGATCTTGATAAAATTTTGCACAAATATTGCCTGTGTAACATAAAAAATTGTCTATACATTATATCATAAACAAAATTGTCTATAAATTTGGAGCTGATACATCGAGCCGTTCCGAGAAATTACGATTTGAAAGAAAACTTAAAAAATTTTTAACCTCAAATATCTCTGAAATTTATGAACCAATCATTTTACCCAAAGAACTCGACCGAGAGTTATCTAAAATCTACCCCTACAAGAAATTTTAAAGCGATTAAGCCAATTTTACTCCACTTATCGTTCGACATACAAAACTCATTTTTTTTTCGATTTTATATAGCCATTTATATTCTGCATTATCATGATTTTTTTCAAAAAAATTGACCGTTTAGATTGGGAGTTATAAGCTTTAAAATAAAAAACACGTTTTTGTTAAAAACAAAAGAACCATGATAGCTAGAGAATTTTTTTTTAGAAAATATAGGTATTTTAATGCTCTTTCGAATGCTTCTCATCCGATTCAAATATCTCAATGTTATCATTAAAAAAAAATGAAAATTATTTTTTCAAAAAGTGAAAAATCGATATAAAAAATAATTATCCAAAAAACTACATAATATTATTTTCCAAAAATCTTGAAAAAAAAGAAAAATTTTAAGTGCTGTCCGAAAACGATTGGATAAAAATTGAAAAAGTCACACACACACACACACACACACACACACACACACACACACACACACACACACACACACACACATTTTCAAAAAATAGTATATTTTGACTCGAAATGACTCAAAACATCTTTCTAACATGTTATCTTGAAAACTTTTTTTTTCAGCGTCACAAAGCTTCCTCTGTTAGGAAGCAAAAGCAATCGTTTTTAATAAGTTTTCTGTCTAAATTTTTTATATTTTCATTCGAAGTAACCAGATGAGTATATTGAGAGTTACTATTGATAAACGTTTTTCCTTATACTAATAATTCAACTTGCAATTGATAGATTGGGCAAAAGAAATTAAATTAACTTAATTTAACATGTATCGAAAATCGAAAATTACTCCTTTTTTCGTAACAAAATTATGATCCATCAATTTTCTGATTTAGCTATAATTTAATAAACACACTGCTAAACCATCTAAATTCTAATAACTGTCTTAATAATAAATTGATTTATTGTTACCAGTTACCAAATAAAGCGAAAAAAAAAATCCCGGAAAGTCCATAAAAAGCAAAGTTTTACACTTAAGTCACGCCGTTAAGGATCAATAAACGGTTCATCAAGAAAATCACGTACTAAACGGGGAAAATTAATTAAGCGCCATCAAAAACAGACGGAGAGCCAGCCTCTCTCTCTCTCTCCCCCTCTCTCGTTTAATCATCGAGATTCCATTTCATAAAAGACCGGCGAAATTAAGCGATAAATCCGTCGGCGAAGGCAGTTTGTCGTAAAGCATTCCGAGAGCGAGCGCGCGCGTATCATCCCTCCTCCCTCGTCTCTCTCCCTCTCCCTCTCTCTCTACCTCCTCCGTATATATCCATCCGTATCGCAAGACACGCGAGGGCCGTTAAATTTTCGCGGCGCGGTGGATATTTTTGCGCTCTCAATCATGTAAAAACCTCATCATCGAGCACTGATGGTATATATTGGGAGGGGAAGTTTAGTGACTGCAGTATATGCATAGAGTAGTAAACGCTTCCATTTGGATATTTGATATGGTTTTGAGATTGTGAGGTCTGGCTTCACCTTGAGAAACATGCACGGAGAGAATTTTCGAGTAAAAACTACCGTGACAGTTTGGCAATTTTTGCGCAAAAATTCTCTCCCTATGTAAACTGAATTTTTCATAAAGAATAGCTTTAAGTTTACTTTAAGAACTTTTCTATAAATATTACCGTGAAAGTTTGATAAATGAAGCGGTTAGAGAAAGTTACGGTGACAGTCCGGTAAAAATTATGAGGATTTCATTTTAATTTTTGTCAGACTGTAACTGTAATTTTTTCTAACTGCTTCAGTTGTTCCAGGTTTACCAAACTGTATAACGGTATTATTTTACGTAACAATTTATTCTCTTCGTGTATAAATATTAGCATGTGGAAAAAACTACAGAAACTATGTTCAAATTCTTACAAAACTGTTAATAATCTAGAACAAACGTCTTTAGAAATCGATTTGATAGGATGCTCGTTAGAGTTGATAGGGTTTTGAACATAAATAATCGCCACGAGCCAAACACTTTCTTTATCCAAACACTTTATTTATCGACGTTTCGGCTCTCGCAGAGAAGCCCTTTTCAAGACTGGAGTAAAACAGAACACAAGAATACACGTACAATTAGAATAATTCGCACTACTACGTAATAAGTTTCTCGATCTCACTATTTTCAGAGTACCTGATGATGTCTCTACGACTGATTGGTACAGAAAAAATACCTTCTCAGGCCGTCTCATTTCTTTTCTTTCACATCATCCATTATCTACCAAAAAAGCAATAGTTTATAATCTTGTTGATAGAGCCATAAAACTCGCTCATAAATCCTTCCATAATAAAAATATTGTCTTCATAAAGAAACTTTTAATTGCTAATAATTACCCAGAACAGTTCTTCAATAAACTTATCGTTAAACGCATATCTTATTTAAATAGTATAGCCAATATTTCAATCCTTTCGTATAACCATCGCATTGCACACAAACCGATTTTAGTCTTACCATATATCAAATCGTTGAATCCACAATTTAAGAGTATTTTGCACAAGAATAATATCATGTTAATTAATTGCTTAAATAGTACGTTCAATAATTTTATTAAACTAGGCAAAGATTTACTACACAATCATGCGAAGAGTGGAGTAGTCTATAGAATTAATTGTTTTGACTGCAACGCCGTATATATTGGACAAACCAGTAGACAGTTGAAAAAGCGCATGTATGAACATGATAGATCCGTTAAAAAGTTAGATGAGAGATCCGACATATCAACCCATTGTCACAAATATAAACACGGTTTCGATTTTGACAACGCCCAAGTTTTAGATTCCGAAAAAAATAAATTTAAACGAGAATTTTCTGAAATGCTTCACATATTTTTACATACTAATAACATTAATAGAAAATTAGACATATGCTTCTTAAAAAATACATACAAAAATTCTTTAAAGAAATTTCAAATAGTCAGTTAAACCGTTTAGTATCTATTTTGATTTTATATATACATGATATACAAACTATGTACACATACTATATTCGTACTATAAATACACCGCCTTGTTTTTTTTTTGTTCAGTGACGAGTCAATCTTTTTGACTATTTAATGTCTGTTATAATAATTTGACACAATACGACGAATTGTATTTTTTTAGTTTGACAATGCGCAATATTTCTTTTTTAACTTTTGTGACTGCGAATGTGTATCTAACCGAAGATTTTTATAACGTAATGTATCTTTTATGGCAACTTATTACGTAGTAGTGCGAATTATTCAAATTTTACGTGTATTCTTGTGTTCTGTTTTACTCCAGTCTTGAAAAGGGCTTCTCTGCGAGAGCCGAAACGTCGACAAATAAAGTGTTTGGATAAAGAAAGTGTCTGACTCGTGGCCATCATTTACGTTCAAAACCCTAACAAACGTCTTATAAAAAAAAAAAAAAAAAACCTTTAGTATACACATCAACAACATTAAAACACTTACACGCAGTACCTTCTCCAACAAGCATTTTCACATCGCGCAACATCTTATTATATCGATTCTAATGCCTCTCCACCTTATCTACTTGCCCGACTACCATCAATCTTAATTACCTCCCCATCTCCCCCTCCCCCTCCCAAAACAACTCAACAAAATCTCCTTCGACAAGCAAGCACCCCGCCAAGATATCTATATAACACATAGCGAGTTAACATCGCGAACATCGAAACGCTACTCTCTCCACTCGCTGCGAGACATCGCGCGCGCATGAATATTCGCCAACAACGCGGCGCGCGCACGGGAGGAAAAAATCGCTCGCCGGAGAGAGAGGCACGCGCGCACCTTGCGCGTACACGTGTATATAATACGGGTGGGTATATAGGTTTATATACAGGGAGAGACGCGCACACGCGTGCCGTGCTTGGCTAATTGTATAAATTATTGCGCTCGCTTGGCGGCGTCGTCGGGACATCGAAAAAGTTTTTATCTTCATCCGCAATGCGCGACGCCACGGCGGCAACGGTAGACGATGAGTTGGGACTGAGGCGGTTATACACGTGCACGCATGTCGGTACATGCTGGGTTCCACGGTGGTACACGAAAGTTGAGTGCGGGGTGTTTTTTCGGATTGGTTTGTTGTGTCGATACGTTATCTCTGCAATTTTTGATGATAAATGAAAATCATGAAATACGTAAGTATCATGTTGTCTTATTGTCAGCTTATAAGATGAAAGTAAAAAATTTCGATATCTATGAATCAATTTCATTTGAACGTGTGTTGGTCAGTTAAAATATATCTTGATTACATATATAATTTTGACGGTACAATAAATAAACGAAAAATTAATTTTTCAAATTATAGTTTCTTAGAACTATTTTATCGCGGGTGAAAACGTTGTGAAATCATACGATTGATTGAGCAATCATAGAAAGTATATAAATTAGTAGTAAACCTTTAAAAAAACTATAAAAGGAAATTATTACCGTACCGAAGCATACTTTATATTCCACTCAACGGTACATCAATTCCTCCATTCGGAACCACCTCTACCTCCCGATCGGGAAGAGCATTCTTTACACTAGTTAGCATCGCAGCCATATAGTATATATCCAATCGCTTTCTTGACCACTCAAGCCAGCACGGAAATCCCCGTGTAAACTGTCGCCCTCCCCCTCGGGAGGAGACTATATATACACCGCCGTGTGCTTCTAAGAGCGAAGACACTTAATTAATTGAGTCGTTTGCGTAGATGCATCGAAAAGAGGGCCAGCAGCCAGCCGATCTTCCCCCGCTATGCAGCCGCGATTTAATAGGCAATTACTTCGGCCCTCCTTTTCCTTCCTCCCCGCGCTGCAGCACTTCCCTTACACACACACGCACACAGGACTTTCTTGCCGGGCGATTCCCACGGGCTTTTCTCGTTATACCCGTCCGCATCCTCTGTCCTTGAAACTTTCGGCCCGCAGTTCGCCAAATAAAATTGTTATTATTCCACGAATGAATATGGAAGAGTTTTTAATTCGACTGCAGCGCTGCTGTGCAGCGTTTGAGATGGAATTGCATGCCGAGAGAGAACGAGGGAAAGAAAAGTTCGCGCATAACGACGAAACGATATTGCCGCGCGGTAACTTTCCCTCGCGAATGTGCCCGCGCCCGTTATGGTAAAAGAGGGTTGTATGGGTGTAGTAATTATTGTGCGCGCGCACGGGGCTGTTTATATAATAACGCGAATTACGAGAGGTTCTTCGGTCCGGAAAAAAACGAGCCAAACTTTTCCCCTTGAGGTAACGATATCTTTCTGAGAGGGGATAAGAGTGGGTGCATGAGGGTTTTCAGTGAAAAAATTCTGGGAAGGTGAGATATCCCTGATTAAAAAAACCCATTCATTCCTTTAAAAAGCTGTTAGTTGAATCGACTTTAATGAGGATTTTTTACTGACTTAATATATGGACTATATAGGGAATTCAATAGGATTTAATAGTTTTTTTTAATCAGGGATGTATATGGGAGCGTCCAGCAGAAACGGGCCACCGAGCGCGCGCGGTGCCTTTTTTCGCGTAAAAGGCGGTCTGTTTAACTCGTTCATAATCGTATGCTGCGTCTTTGAAAAAAAAACCAAGGACCTATATCGATAGATTTTTTCCTGCTCTTTCCAATGGTGCCATTGTTTTTATTGCAAAACGCTTTCTTCCGGACGAAAACTCGAGTTGAATATTGAAAGCCATTTTTCTCAAAGTATATCATGTTTTTTTCAAAATAAACTACACCATTGGAAAGTACAGCTCTTAAGCTTCAAAACCCTATCTTGGAGAAGTTGGAGAAATAAAGGGTTTAAAAGTAACAACATGAAAAAGACAGCGCTGAGGGTCCACGCGAGCCCCTCGCGCCCGTGCGTACGGCACGTTTAAGTGCACGCTCTATTCAATTCGCTAATAATCGTGTACCAAGTCTCTGAAAAAAGAACTAAGGACATATATCGATAGATTTTTCCCTGCTCTTTCCAATGGTGCTATTATTTTTATTCCGAAATGCTTCCGAAAGGTAATATTGTTATGCCAGATTAAACAATTTATAAGGTTATTTTAAATTTCTGTTTCACTGCTTTCAGTGCGTTCATGGATATTTTTATGTTTAATATATTATGTTTTTCAAATTTTGTTATATAAATGAACAAAGTTCATTGTAATATTATACTAACTGTTACAACTAGATCCACAAAATTATGTCCACGCATTGGCATTGTAAGTTACAAAACATTTTATATTTACAAAAAAGAAAGAGCGAAATAGCACATCGCGTGTATTAATCCGCCCTTGAGCATAGCGTAAAAAGTTCGGGCAGCCGCTGTCTTTTTGATCTTACTATTTTTGAACTTTTCATGTTTCAACTTAAAAATATAATATTTTATAGTTTAAGACTTGTACTTTTGAAGAATATAATTCATTTTGAAGAAAAGACTGATATTTTATTGAAAAAATAGAGTTTAAACATTCAAATGGAATTTTCAACTAGAAGGAAGCATTTCGGAATAAAAATAATAGCACCATTGGAAAGAGCAGGGAAAAATCTATCGATATATGTCCTTAGTTCTTTTTTCAGAGACTTGGTACACGATTATTAGCGAATTGAATAGAGCGTGCACTTAAACGTGCCGTACGCACGGGCGCGAGGGGCTCGCGCGGACCCTCGGCGCTGTCTTTTTCATGTTGTTACTTTTAAACCCTTTATTTGTCCAACTTCTTCAAGATAGGGTTTTGAAGCTTAAGAGTTGTACTTTCCAATGGTGTAGTTTATTTTGAAAAAAAACATGATATACTTTGAGAAAAATGGCTTTCAATATTCAACTCGAGTTTTCGTCCGGAAGAACGCGTTTCGCAATAAAAACAATGGCGCAATTGAAAAGAGCAGAAAAAAATCTATCGATATAGGTCCTTGGTTTTTTTTTCAAAGACGCAGCATACGATTATGAGCGAGTTAAACAGAGCGCCTTTTACGCGAAAAAAGGCACCGCGCGCTCTCGGTGGCCCGTTTCTGCTGGACGCTCCCATATGCGAATGAATAATATTTTAGGTATATAATTTTGTGATTGAAAAAATAAGAAAATTACATATAATTCTTTTTTTTTTTTAATACGAAATTAATATTAACGAGGTTAATGGAAACTTGATTTGTTAGTTAATCTACTCTAATTATTCCTTTTACCCATCATCTATAGGATTATAATTACTTCTGCATTAGCTAACTGTAACAGTTATTCGTGAACTGGAAGTCTTGCAATTTTTAATCTCATTATCGATAATACGATGGTACTTTGAGTAATTAATTTTAATTAGAATCGAAACGATGTGTGTCGTTACAATCATAAGAGATTCACTTGTGCAGATGTCGGCGTCGGTAATGAAAGACTATACATAAACTATTATTTAAAAAACGTTTAAAATTCATGCAGATATTAGCACTGATTACAATTAAGCATTGTGTATATTTAATTGTGTGAGAATATGGCAGATTATGAGTCATGTTTTTTAAAAATAAACGTTTACTCTTTTCTCAGACCAAGTGTATAATTTTTTTTGCTCGCGTAATGATAAGCCTTCACTGCTATACACTTGCAACCCTTTAATAATTGCTACCGTTCAAAAGCGGTGTTTTACATATTCAATTTACTGCTTAATCCAGTAACACTTGTAGATAACAGTGATAAAAATACATTAAATCTCTAGTAAAAATTCATCTATATATGAAATGGCCAATAAGTTAGAAAGTAGCTAGTAAAACTGGTTAATAAATCGCTATGATGAAACGCTTTTTCGACCATTATTTGCCTATTTCTTAGATTGACGTAACAACAATATTTCCGTATTTTTTTAGTTACTAATTTTATCGCAGAGGAAAGAGCGTTAAAGTGCATTGGATGGCTTACTAAAATATAAATAAATAACATTAACTAAAAAATCATTTGTTGTACTCATTCTATGAATAATTTAGCAAAACTTTTATTTCTCAACCTGATTCTCTCTCTCTCTCTCTCTCTCTCTCTCTCTCTCTCTCTCTCTCTCTCTCTCTCTCTCTCTCTCTCTCTCTCTCTCTCTCTCTCTCTTTCTCTGTCTCTCTCTCAAGGAGAAAGCTCCTTGTCATAATAGCAAGCCTTGTACTAGCCATTTCCAGACTAAAGAAACTGATGAGTTTTAATACATTTGAAATATTCAAGAACAAGCTTATGTGCTTATCTTCGATAATTTCTTTCTATTTTTCAATCTATTAATGGTCGAATTATAGGGGAAAAAGTGGTTCACCGAGAGCTAGAAACTGGACAAGAGAAATTCCCATTTTATAGCAAGTTTCTAATATAAATAGTTATTAGTTATAAAATGTTTTGGATTTTCACCAGGGACCGTATTTCTCTTTTTCTTGAAACACCTTTTACCTTCCATGAAATTCAAATAAAAATTCTGCAATAACAATTGTTGTAAAAGACACTTTACGGAATGCAGTATAAAAACGCGGCCAATCAAATAACAAAAACTCTCTCTCTCTCTCTCTCTCTCTCTCTCTCTCATACGTATACACACAGTCATACAACTTACAATTAAATTTAGTCTCGAGACTGAATTTCAAAATAGCGCAGAGCGAACGCCTTTTCGAGCGAGAAAACAGCTTCCTCGCTCGCGCTCAGCTGAAACAGTCGATATCTCTCTCTCTCTCTCTCTCTCTCTCTCTCTCTCTCTCTCTCTCTCTCTCTCTCTCTCTCTCTCTCTCTCTCTCTCTTTCTCGTGCATACACACGCTTATTCTTGACCTATTTGCCACACTCGAATCAGTCGAGGCGAAATCTGTATTTGTCAGAATTTCGCGCCGACAAAAGTTCGAATCAAGGAGCCGATAAAAATTCTATGCATTGCCAAGTGACGCAGTATAAACAGGCGTTGGGCGAGAGAGAGAGAGAGAGAGAGAGAGAGAGAGAGAGAGAAGTTTCTCACTTATAGGGGCGTTTGAAAAAGCGCGCGCGTGCAGGAGAGCTCGGGTATAGCGAGGAATTCATAGAAAATTTTTGTATTTCAATATCCGTTGGCGCGAAATCGAGGATTGAAATCGCGCAAAGCTGATAAACAAAAATGGGGTGGTTGCGCTGCTCAGTCGGGATTCTTCGAAGTTCAGTTATTACAAGTGAATTTTGTTGAGGTCTGAGGAATTTAATAAGTGTGAACAGTACAGTATAGTCCAAACTTCTGATTGTTATAAAAATGAAATGACATGATAAAAATAAATAATAATATTTTCTAAATTTATTACGAAATATATAAATCAAAACATTTAATTACATATGTTTCACACAGTCATTAAACATTTAAGATTCTATCCGCAGACCAAAAAATTTTGCTGTAGTCGAATTTTTAAGAAAGGCAAAATATTTCACAAAAAAGTAAAATGAAATACATTGTTCGGTAAACGTATATTCTGTATTTTATTTGAAAGCCATGAAATATCAAATGATGGATACGCGTACACACATGGGAATCGAAAACAAACTACATTTTTCAGACGGGTGATAAAAAAAAAATACAGGGAATAAAGTTCCAAATCTATATCAATAAAACAATATAAAGAATATCGTATTGCATCGATTGGCTCGGAAAAAGTCTTCCATTCAGCTGTATAAAATGACGTCGCAAATCTTCCATCCCTATATTCAACAAAAGAAATCAAATCAAAACGAAATTCGCTCTTTTACGAAAAAATTGTTCACACGACGATACACTGATTGCATTTCGATTAACATTTTACACGCCATTCATATTTACATCGAAAACAAAAAATAAATAAAAAAAATAAACTCGGGAAAAAAACCGACAGCTCGCGTACATAAAACAAGCATAATAAACTTTTTCGCCGTCGTCGCGCAACCGCAATGATCACCCATTAAAAAAAAAAGCCTCGGACGCAGCGGCCCAAAAAATAAAAAAAAATATCCCGCTTTTTCCATACGAACACACACATACCCATCCTTTTCCCAAAAAAGTAATTAAAAGCGCGTTTCGGAGACGCGCGTGCGTGCGGGCATCAAACGCCGCGCGGAAGCAATTAATTTCGCCATTTATTACTCACAGGCGCATGCAGCTATCTATAAAATAGAAAAGAGAGAGCGAGAGAGAGAGGGAGTAGTGCACCATAGCCTCCAGAAAAATACATAACACGAGGCGTTTCGTCGTCGCGACGACCGCGCGTGACGTCACACGCACATACAACGCCAGTATACGCGGGATCCCTGACTTATGGCCGCCGTAAATCTAACCATTGAATTTTACACTGTCGATATTTTTCCGTATACACACGTGTGTATGTCTGTGTATGTGTATATACGCGAAGAGTCTAGCGAAGTATAAAAAGAGGGCGGCGAGAAGAATGTAATGAGTAACAAAAGCGATATAAAGGGAGTGCGCGCGTGTGTCCTTTTATTTATTGCCGCGTCGCTGCGGCGAGGGCGAGCGCAGAGAGGAGGATTTTACGATTTTGATGGGAAAAGCGTAAATAACGCGACGCCCGTGTGACGAGTGCGAGTTCGCTGGGGTTGCAAAGTTGTAATGAATTTTGAGCAAAAGTTCGGGTTACGGCGTGTGTCTGTGCGTGTGATGCTATAGCAAGGGCAAGAAGAAGAAGAGAGAGAAAGAGAGAGAGAGAGAGAGAGAGAGAGAGAGAGAGAGAGAGAGAGAGAGAGAGAGAGAGAGAGAGAGAGAGAGAGACAGAGAGAGAGAGAGAGAGAGGAAGCGCGTGAATTTCGCTGTTGATTAAATGGGTCGTAACGTTTTGGCAATAAAAGAAGGAGTGCGAGCCATTTTTATTATGTTAAATGGAAAAATTCAGTTTGAAGTTCGAAAAGTTGTTAAAATCTTTGAAAGGTATTTCGGAGCTGCCTGTGTTCAAGGGCTCATATATACGCGGATGTAAAATCTTGTGGTCGTAAAACGCGTAATAACGCCAAATGGTGAGAAATTTTTGAATATTTTTGTCGGATTGATAAACGGAACAAAAATATTCATTTTAAACGTTTTAATATCACTACACGGAAAGAAATACCTTATGAAAAATTACTAGAATTTCAGGTAAAGATGGGACATACTCACACCCTTGAGCAATTTAGTATACTTCTACTAATTATTAGCATAGTTCTATTAAAAATTAATAGAAAAAGTTTTAAAATTTATTATAGTTACGATTAATTTTTAGTAGATAATATGGTAAAAATTTTAAATCTAAATTTTAACAGAATAGAAAATAATTTTTACCATATTATCTACTAAAAATTAATAGAATTAGTTTAATTTTTAGTCTAAGTTATACTGAAAATTTAATAGACAGTATAGTAATTTTGTTGGCGCGAAGGCTGTCGATAAAACAGGGTGTACTATATGTAGACAAGTCGAAACTTTACTTATAAGTGCGGCAGTGGCCGAGTGGATAAGAGCGCAGCTTCGTAATCGGGAGGGTCGAGGGTTCGAATCTCCTTCTCCGGAGTTTTTTTTTTCTCATGAATTTCAACCTCTCGTCAAAATTACTATAATATATTATAAAACTTGATAGAATGCAAGTATGTCCCATTTTTAATTAACACTCTAGTAATTTTTAGTGGATATTTCACTAATTTTTCATAAGGAATTTTTTTCCGTGTATAAATAGTTAGATAATAAGATATTTTTAAAATAAAAAATAAATTCTCCGATTAGAAATATAATATTATTCCAACACCAATGTAAGAAACGTAACGAAACGACGATAACGAAAGAATAAAAACAAAACACATGACACCAATACCCTGTTACATATCCCAGAGACCGAACCTCTATACCGCGGCGAGTCGCCAATCTTCCATCACACGAAGCGACATAAACAAAAGTCCCCGACGGAAGCAAACAAAGCCAACCGCAATCCTCAAGTATAGAAGAGAGAAGAAAAAAATAGCACGAACCACAGCAGAAACGTCCTCCCAAATCACAGTCAACCTCTCCTTAAACCTCGACAAAGCCAAGAGAAAGCTCCTATCTACCTCGCGCGCACCTATACACACACACAACACCTATACACCCAGCGTGGTATAAGAGATCGCTCGTCGCTCGGCGATAAGGGCTGCAGCTATACACACTCCTCTCTCTCTCTCTCTCTCTCTCTCTCTCTCTCTCTCTCTCTCTCTCTCTCTCTCTCGTGACTCGGGGATTATTTAATGGTGCGGGCGCGGCGGCGGCGGCGGCTATTATCGCTCCCCCGTATCGCCGATATTCGTATCGCCCCGAGAGCTAGAGAGAGAGAGTGATTGATCGAGGAGATGGAAAACTAGGCGCGACCGGACGCGCGACAGTGCAGTAGCCGGTCTCTCTCGCGGCGTGTGACGAGCGATGGATATCGCCGGGACTAATAATGCGCCGATTACGCTGGAGCCGCCGCGGGCGTGGAGTGCATATGTATGTGGGAGGTCACTGTGTGTGTGTATGAAGGTGAGATGAGCGACGGTTGAGAGTTTGTGTGGATATGAGGGTGGAGAGGTTGTAGATGTTTGTATATAGATTGACAGTGCATTGTTACAGAAATATTTAATATATAACTTTTTGTCGATTCATGATCGTTTTTTTTTCTTCTCTGTGGTTGAATTTATTTTGGAAATATAAATATGCGTTGTAAGGTGTTAAATATTTTTATGAACACTCTAGGAATTTTTGATAAACGGATATAAAGTTTGACCTGCATTTTAAATTTAAATGTCTTTGACAATGCAATTAAAATATTTTTTTAAATATTTTCGAAAATTCCAATTCATTCGTTATAAATGTATATTATTTACTCAAAATTTAACTAAAATAAATATACATATAACAGTATGAAGTTGACACGGGGGACTGATTTAATTAGGTCCTTCTTAAAATGTTTAATGATTGATCAACATTAAAATTGCTTGATTCATAATTCCGTTTATTCATTGAAAATATACAATAATATGTTTGTATTTTACATTATTTACACTTCAGCTTTTATTACAATATAATTAATTCTTCGAAACCGAAATATTTTAACCATATCAGAACAGTTTTGAAAAATAATGATTTCCGGTTCAATTGCCAAACTTTTTCGAGACCTTTTATACAAGTCTCCAAAATTTCTAGATTACAGACCAAAACACGATACCATTCACCCACTCACTAGATAACGACGTTGTTCATTGATATCAAGAAACCCCAGCACAACATCACAATCACTGCTTCCTATACAAATCAAACCTCCCGTCAATCACTCTCCCAAACCCCGGCAGGCATCTCCACTTACCCACCATCACCCGCACATATACGCTATTTGCTTTCCACGCGGACACCGAAAACCGCATCCACTTCCCCGCGACTCGACCGCAGACTCCCTCCACACACACCCGCAGGAAAAAAAAGAAATCTTCCGGGGAAATCTTCCGAAATAAGAAGTACAGTTGCGCCGTGTCTGTGTGTGTGTGTGGAAGTGGTCCGCGAGTCTTCCGGATCCGGTTACGCCGCGAACCCGATAGCCTACCGGCGACGTCGGCGTCGCGGCTTCTGCTCGGCTTCCTGGCTGTTTTGCTACTTGACCCGCGCGGACTTTGGCCTTTACTCGCGGTGAGGCGGTTATAGTTGCGCTCGAAAATATAAGAGGTGTGTCGAGTGAGAGTTATCATGTGTAGGAGTAAATTTTTTTCAGAGTTGCGTGCAGTTTCTAAAGAAAGGTGGCGTGGGGTTTTTTGAAAAGGGATTCTTGTGCGAAAGAAAGTGTCGTGGTAAGATTGTAAAACATTAGGAAAAGATTTATGTTATTTCCAATTGTTTATCAGTTTTCAATTATTAAAAGTATATGCCGTGCGGAAAGTTTTCACGTAATAAAAGAGAATTAAAAAATGTTAAATGGTATTAAAAAAACTCGTATAAAAGTAATATTCATATTTTATAAATTCCACTTTATTTCCCACTGGCTTCGTTATCAGAATATTAAATTAATTATGCATCCATATAATATTCATAAGCAATTACCCCCAACGTAAAAACACAATTTTTAACTAAAATTTATTAAATCTCCAACGCAAACCCCAATAAAATCTAGCCAACCTTAATCGCCCTAATTATTATCACCGTCTAATATCATAATACCTGTTTACCAACCTCGCACACCACTTTCCCAAAACCAAAAAATCCTCAACTAGCCGCACACTCGCCTTGTATATCAATTAAAATAATTATCGCAACACAGCATCATCCAATGCCCGCGTACAAAGTTACAACGCGCGCGCTATGTTATACACTTTCTCTCGCCCGCAGTAATCACCGCAATTACTCAGTCGACACCTTTACAAAATCAACCCAAAAGGCATCAGCGGCAAATCCCGCACCTCCCCCGTCATGCAGCAACAAAACGACTTCCCATCATCATCATCATCTCGAGTTATATACGCCGATCCGCGCCTCATTATTTCGGCATTAAAACGCAGCTCGCGCGGTAATTTTACGGCCGGCCGTTTTGCCCACTAATCGCGCGCTATTCGCGCATATATACGCCAGCCACTGTATGTGTGTGTATATAACCGGCCGTAATTCGAGATAACGCCGCGTATATGCGACACTTGGATTATACCGACCGCGCTTCTGTATGCGTAGGGCCTGAGTTAATGAACATGCCGGAGATTGTTGTCACCTTGCAAAGCGGATTTGCATCGTCGTAGTTACGCGTTAGGCGGGATGAGACGATTCCGCGGGACGAGGATGTTCCGAAGCGCGCGCGCGAGACGTTTGCTAAGGGATACCAGGAGGAGGTGGAGGCCGAGAGATGACGTTGTGTGTTATCTCGACGGTGGCGGGCGGTCGTCGTGTTTGTTAAGTATATCGATTGGACGATGGAGTGGAGATGAGGTAAGGGTCTCGAGATGATTTCATGGTGGGTTTAGTGCGAATATCAAACGCCTTTATACAAATTTACTGGAGATTATTTGAATATTTTTATTTTAACGTTTGTGTTTTTCATATATTTGAAGTATATATAAAGAATCTCGCGCGTAATGTTATACCAACAAAGCAAATGTTTTCTCTACTGCGGACCAAATTACACGTTGCTTTTTGCAACTCGCACATTTTCCTCCTATACGTGTAATTAGCTACTTTCTCGCTACCGTCGCGAAATTTATAGCAAGCGAAAGAAAGAAGCCTTTTGCACTGAGCGAAGGGGGCACGTTTATCTTTCAAACCGCATATTTGCCTTACTTCCCACAAAACAACGGCGAGCGCACCTCTATCGCATATATTTGCGAGCGCCCCGACGAATCATTTTTCCGTCACCGCGGCGCAAAAATCGCGCGCGCGGACCTACTCGCCGCTACTTTGTACGCGCGCGTCTCTTCTCCCATTTAGATTACTAATTAATTATCCCTGTCTGTCGGTCTCTCCCTTTCTGCGCTAATTAACGGAAGGGCAGGGGCTGGGCAAAAAAGACACCAGAAAACTTCGCCTTTTGAGTCGTACTCTCCGTCTCTCGTCCCGGGGAAATGTCCGAAGTTGTTTGCGTCTCCTTGCGGAAAAAGTCTCTCCCTCTCTCGCCTATTTTTCCTTCCTTCCGCGCGCGTGCAAGTTCGAAAGTTTGCTAATTTCGCCGGGAAGAGAGAGAGAGCGGGAAAAACACGCTCGCGTACACTGCAGCAGCGTCTCTTCTAGGCAAATACGGGCCTCGCGAGCGCGCTTGTGTACACTGACAGAAAAAATCTGGTAAAAATTCTTATGTTGTCATGTAAAAATTACCATGTTGGAATCGTAACTCGACCATATGTCGGATTTTTAGCAGAAATTGCAATACACGTAGGAAAAATTCCAAGTCTAACATGGGAATTTTTTTATAACTGATTTTAAAGAGCGAAAAAAATTATTACATCTTTTTTTTTTTAGGAGTGGGGGAGCGAGTATCAGACACATAATTATTATATTTAGACAATACAGAAGTTATTTTTGAATTAAACATGATTAAAGAAAATATATTAAATAAATTAAAAATTTTTGACGGCATCGAGACTCGAACCTGGAACCCTTGGCACGGTAGTCAGGAGCGCTAACCACTTACCTAAAAGACATATGTCCTACAAAATTTTGGAACTTGTATATCCCCAAACGTAAGTTATGCGCGCTAATTTTATAACAAATTATGCTTTAACTCGAATAATATTATTCTCTATTTTAACGTAATTTATTACAAATGTTATATATTAAGAATATTGTTTAACATTTTATAACTATTACCAATACCTTAAATTAAACAAGCTCATTTATTTATTAATGAATTTGTATTTTCGATATAATGGTTTTTCACAACCTTCCTTAAAAATATTACAAATAAACAATGATTTTAAAAATTGTCTTATCATAAAAAAAAAAAAAAAACAAGTATGTTGGATTAGAACGCACATTCAGTTGTTGCGTTTAGCGTTTGTGTTTTGTCTCGATGTTGCCAAGGTGGATTGAGTTTGTTGACATGTATCTGTCTGAATCTTTCCTATTTTGACATTGAAGAGGTCAACTTTTCGTGCACTCGCGGGGTGTTTACGATTGAACGTGTGAATTCTTACTCTAAAACTCTCTCAATTTTTACCATGCTAGCCTGGGAAAATGTACAAAAGATAAAGTTCCATTAGTCACGTGTTAATTTTTACTATGCTGGCATAGGAAGTTTTACTTGTGACATTGGACTTTTTCATATAAAAGATAGTAAATATTTCGATTTTAAGCAGTTGTGGGCAACTTCCAAGAGCAACATAGGAATTTTTCCCCGGGTTTTTCTGTCAGTGTACGTACTCGCCAGTTTCGCGTCCTCGTTGCTTCTTTTAGGGAGACAGGGAGACTGCGCTCATTCTTTATTATTGAACTTGAATGCTGCGAGGAATTTTATCTTTTTTTTAGAGGGGCCGCGCGCGTATAGGAACGACAATTTTTACGTCTTTACGAGCGGCAGGACTCGAATTTCATGTTAGGTTTCGAAGTTTTAGTTCGCCGGGTAAATAAATGTTTGCTCGAAAAGTGTACGCTGCATGGGTGAATCGTTTCCGGTTCGAGGAATTTCGACGGAGAGCGTTTTATGTGCATCGGTAATTTAGACGTGTCTTTTAATTAAAAAATTTGTAAAGTTTGTAAATAAAACTATTAAAAGGTAAACGGGCTGATAACGGACGAATTGAGTATGAAAAATTGATGAGTTAATATTTAAAAAGTAAAAGATTTTATACATTTCGAACACCCATAAAATAGGACCTAAAAATTTCATTCGCAAATAAAAAATTTAAATTCCTAAAGGACTCTTTTATTTCTATATAATATATTCTGAGAAATCAACTTTTTTCTAGAATTAACTACAGGTATGTCATGAACATTGTCAACTATACCAAAAAAATATACATATATAGATTTAAAAAAAAACTGACACCCTGGTAGAAATGTAAACCAGAAGCTATAGCTAATTTTCAGTTAATTTTATCGCTAAAAACGAACATTGCTTGTATTTCATAATGATGTACCAATCCGAAATAAATTATGGCATTTACACTTCATAAAATATGTATTTTAAGTAATAGTAGAACTTTTAAATAAATTATATTATTTTTGCATTATGATTTTCCCTGAAAATGCTTCCATTTAATTAACACGTTAGCTATAACCCACGTAGAAATAATCATTCAGGATTGTATACAAATTGTATACAATGGCTGTATAAAATTTGTATACACAATTGATCATATACAAATTGTATACAGTTTGTATACAATCTTGAAAGATTTTTTCACGCGAATATTACAGTAAAAAATTGTAGAAAAATTCCTGCAAAGTTAAAAAAACGTTTCGTGAGCTCGTAAAAACTATTATTAGAATAAAATAAAATTTGAATCTATAACCTTTTGACCACTGGATTTAGTTACTTTAGGTACCGACTTACATTTATAAAGACATCTGTATAATCGGGGTGATGCCAGCTGGAGCTGACATGAGGTATCGAAGTCTGTAAAGCCGCTCAAAAGAGAGTAGTGGACATGAGACCTGCAGTTTTTAGAGCTCCCAACGAAACTTTGTGTCTAAAACTTACACCTGCGCAAAAGGAATAATTCACAAAGAATTTCGTTCTTGCTATAAAAAATAGGTTATTTTTAAAAAATTTAAACGTATCTGATTATTTTTCCAAAAGTAATTCCTCGCGAATTCACACCATCAAAAATTCATAACCAAGACACATCGCGAAAAAGAAAACTATCGAGAAGTCCAAACAACATGAAATTAGTTAAACATTCTTTGTTTTGAATATATAGATATATTTGTTAAGATTGCCGAAAACAAACTATATAATGACTTCATGTGAATGGACTTCTCAATAGTTTTTTTTCGCGATGTGTCTTGGTTATGAATTTCCGATTCGCGAGGAACTGCTTTTGGAAAAATAATCAGATACATTTAAATTGTTTAAAAATAATAAATTTTGTATAGCAAGAACGAAATTCTTTGTGAATTATTCCTTTTTCGCAGGTGTAAGTTTTAGACACAAAGGCCGTGATGGCTCAGCAATGAAAGGCAGTCGCCAGCGTTACGACGACGATGACGGCGGCAGCGGCGACGGCGAAGTTTCGTTGGGGACTCTAAAAACTGCAGGTCTCACGTCCATTACTCTCTTTTGAGCGGCTTTACAGACTTCGATACCTCATCTTAACATGACCAGTCAAGGTTATCCCCTATCTCCACCTGGCACCACCCCGATTATACAGACGTCTTTATAAATGTAAATCGGTACCTATAGAGTAATTAAATTCAGTGGTCAAAAGGTTATAGATTCAAATTTTATTTTATTCTAATAATAGTTATTACGAGCTCACGAAAAATTTGTTTAACTTTGCAGGAATTTTTGTACAATTTTTTTACTCTAATATTCACGTGAAAAAATCTTTCAGGATTGTATACAAACTATATACAATTTGTATATGATCAATTGTGTATACAAATTTTATACAGTCATTGTATACAATTTTTGTACAATCCTGAATGATTATTTCTACCTGGGAAAACACGGTTAATTTTCTACCAGGGCAGTATATTTAAAAAAAACATTCTATTTCAGATTTAATAAACTCATGCATCCAAAATCACGTCATAATCAAAATGTCGCACCAGTCGACAGCCATCATCCCATGACCGATTGCCCAAATCCAGGCGATCGTGAAATTCCGCGCATTCGATTGCGCCCAACAAGGCCGTTAATTGCGAAAACAACGTAAATTTTCATCATTTCTCCCGCTCTCGCAACACCGCATACATCCATCAAACAACTGCGCCCACACGACCGCGAGATCGAAAAAAAAAGCGAGAAAATGGAGTTTGCGATGCCGTCGGAGGGGGACGAAGAATTAGAGAAGCGGGACAGCAGAGACGTGGACAATAAAAAGTCCATAACGGTGCGCACACGCGCGCGCGGGGGATTGAAAGAGGGCAAAAAGATCGACAATTAAAAGCGGATGCGCTCGCGCGAAATGGGATAAACCGATAAGTAAATAAAGGCTCGGCGGGGGAGAGATAGAAAGAGAGCGAGAAAGAGCGACAAAAGGGACGTTAGAGATGATGAAACGCTTGGCGGAACGATAATTGTCGAGCGCGGTATACACGTGTATGGTTATATAGGAAAATTCTTGTTAGTTGTCGTTGATTTTCGCTTGCCGTGGCAACGCGAGGGGCTTTTTTTTCAATATGAAACGGAATTTAGATTTGACGAAGTTTTCCGAGGGGCGCGCGCAGTTGGTAATGGGTTAAAAGAATTTCCGTGATTGCTGCAATAGAACTGCGGGAAAAGAGTATGAAGTTTTGTAGGTCATGCGCGCTGGGAGGTTTTTCTATGCGGGGATTTTTGTGTAGAAAACTGCAAATTTTATGTAAAAGTAAACCCGCTTGCGCTTTGTTTGACAAGGATTCATTGTAACTTAAAAGGATTCTGGGTGAATGAAACGGATGGAATTTTAATTTTTAAAATATTTTATGGGTTCCGTTTTTAAGGCAAATAATATACCTTACTGAATTCTATATGAGATTTGAGATGAAAAGTCTTGCGTTAGTATATCTTCAAATGTCTGACAAAAATCTAGTAACGGTCATCTTCAGGAGAACAGTAATACATACAAGGTAACGCAACTTTTAGATTAATTTTAAATCAAATTTAATTCAACATCGTTCATTTAGATGCACAAACAACTTTTTCTCTATTTGATCAGGTTACGTTATCAGTTTCAAATTTCTTTCAGCTACTATATAATAATAATATCACACGTATAATTAAACGAACTACATTCCACAATTTACCACCAATTCTTTTTGCAGTTACCTTGAGAGCCCCATCGTACCATTACACTCCCCTTAATGAATTATCAACACTCCGACAGCACTCTTATCTCCCCTCTTCGCTATAAACCTCCACGAAAGCCCCCAAAAAACTACCTCCAATCACCTGCGCCATCACAATCACACGCGTCCCGTGTCATTCGGCAACGCTCTCCCCGAGGAAAAAAAGCCCACTCCGGTCCGAGATTAGCCCATAAACAAAGATAAAGGCTGTAAAATCGCACCGAAAGAGCCCCGTGACCCTCGGTAATAAACTCGCGGATCCCGCGCGATAGCGACGACGACGACGACAAAACACACACACATATACACACACATCACAGGTTCGATGCGTCGTTAGGTCGTCGCTGGACCCTATATATACTCAGCCAAATGAGAAGTTCGCAAACGTGCTTAGGGGAAAGAATGTACGTCGTGTATAACACCGAGCTTTTACTCGGATGGGGGAAAATGGCTTTACGCGCGTTGTGTAAACATGTGCGTAGGGGGGTCGTCAATTAAAGGTATAATATAAGGCTGGGATGGTGCGGCGGTCCGAGTGCGTGAGCGTTTTGATTGGATTTGCCGGGGTGGGCTGTGGGTGTATATGTGTCTTGATTTGGCTCTTTGTGCGCGAGTTGGGAAATTCTGTTGGTTCAATGCGCCGTTAGGGAAAGTCTGGTGTAGCGTGAGTAATGTGGCGTTTACGTGTCTTGGACAACTCTTGGATAATTCTTAAAGCCGGGTAAATATTTGCGCATTAGCGATAGCGGAACGGTGATTGAGAGGAAGTTGTTGCCGTAATCGCGTTCGGACGTATTTTATAAAATATTATTTTCATCAATTTATTTATATAATTAAACATTAAAATACTGGGTACGTGCAGTAATAATAACTGTGTCATTCAGGTATTATTGAAATTTTGGATTCTCGGATATCGACATTTTGACATCAATTTATTGGCCTTTTGAAATCCTCAATTAATTCGAAAAGAGAACAGGAGTATTTCTATAATACTTGCAGAGACAAGTACAAATTAAAGATACACTAAAAATAATACATGACATAAAATCCATTTACTATATAAATCTATGTTTGAAAAGTATATACATTCAATGACCCTCGTAGAAAATAGACCAACTTCGTTGGTTAACATGTTAATCAAATAGAAGCTCGAAATCTATTTAAAACTATCACTATATTTTAAAGCATGTACAATATAATATTTCCACATGTATCAATAGTTATTCTTCGTCGACATAATCGTGGCGTGACTACGTTTTTAATTTAAAAATTGACGAACAGTTCGCCGTTGGTTAGCATTTCTACCAGAGGATCTAAAACTTTAAACACTCATAGCTAAAGAACAAAACACTACCGTCCGTATATAATACACCTGGCAAACTAAATCACCCAACTATACCTGCCATCCTCATTACGAAACTTCTCAACTGTCACTCTAAAGAAATCCGTCCACGGTTGTAAAAACGCCGACACCACGGCGACGCGACGCCCTTTTTATCCGCGCCGTTTTCCGCCATATTCTTCTGCATTCCGTTTGTTTACATCCCCCTCCGCACGCGCGTGTGTATACCTACCTCCTGCCGCCGATTTCCGTAATACGCTTTTTGTCGGCTCGCTGACTCCGCGCCGCGTTTTTATTTGCTGCGCGCCGCGCAGATTACGGTATCTTTGCGCGATAAGGCCTCGGTCAATATTTAACGAGACTCTCGGGTCTATAAATTTTATCAGTCGGGCGAGAGAAAGGAAAGAGAGAGCGCAGAGAGAGAAGGAGAGAGTTTGAATAAGATAAGTGAATTAAAAGGAGTAAGGCGGAAGTTCGCTGTTTTAAAAGGAGGTTTTACGGAGCGATTTGCGCGCCAAGGTACACATGGCGTTTTAGAGTCGCCGCGGCTACGCGCCCGGTAGAAGCAATTTATCGAGTTCTTTCGTGCTTTATGAAGCTAAGAGGTTGGTCAATATTTTATCTAAAGTTTCTGAGACCGTTGTAGGACTCACGATGGACATGTCAAAACATTAAGCCAATCGTATCATGAAATTCTCTAAGAAAAATAATAATAATAATAATAATGATATATCTGAATTTCGAAATACACGTTATAATCCCGCAACAAAATCAAAAGCCACGTACACACAGATCCAAGCACACGCAGATACACGCGTGTAAGAAGGGACGCACACAGCCCGCGCGTGCACACATGTATAAACGCTTTGCACGCGGCTTAATAGTCGATACGATGGTTATAAGTCGCGGGCAAATATTGTGCTCCGGTAAACAGCCGCGAGAGAGAGCGAGAGAGAGAGAGAGAGAGAGATAGACACGAGTATAGAGGGTGAAACCTGTCGCGCGTGCGCGCGATCGCCTCGGGCTGTGCGGAGGGGTAGTCGCTTCGGCGCGTATTTGCGCATAACTACACGCGCGTGCGCCGCGCAGAGATCATAAATGAGTCAAGCAGAAAAGTGCGTGGGTATATAGGTGTATATATGTGTACGATGATGAGAGTGGGCGCGTTGTTCCTTGTAATTGCTCATTGTCGAGAGCATCGGGGTATCGGGGAGAGACGTGTGAGTGTGTGTACTCGGCGTCTGAGTGAGCTTGTGTGAGAATGCGTAATATGCTTGGGATATACTGTGGTGAAGATGGTTATAGTGAATGCTACTATTTGGTGAAAATTGTCAAAGTGTGAATTTGGAAGAATATTTTGATGAGTGTTAATTAGACGGTATGTTTTGTTTGTAATTTTTTAAATTTAAAAGTTACACCTTACTCGATTTTTAAGGTAAATTGGAAAGAAATTTGTATGGACTTACATAAATTTTAAAGTAAAAAGAAAGAATAATATTTCATTATTTATTATGCTATGAAGTAATATTGATTTAATTTAACAATTAATATTGTAAACAAAATAAACGTTTTCATATATACGAACTGTATGATACAAATATATAGAAAGTGGTTTTCATTAGACCGAAATCCATTGCCGATATACATTCAATCCCAAAGCCAAAACTATTCCCTTCGGCCTTGGTTATTTCCACCTATAATACTGCAAATCCATCGCTTTTTCAATATCCAGTCGGCGAAAACTTTCAATTTTCAAATGACCGAAAATGGAGAGCGTTCTTTGTTGAATTTAGATGATATTGAATCTGCGATTTCGATATCGTGACTTTTGTATGAAATAAGCGACCTGGATTTTAACATTCCTCGTGCCAATCTCCAATTTATTCGATTGCATGTACTTTCGGAGGGAACCTGTTTGATTTAGATGAAATAAAAAACCCAGTATAATTTGATACTATCGAATGTTTGTTTTTAATTTTACAGAGATGCAAGTTATAATACAAAGATACACGAAGCACTTGGGTGGAGTATATATAACTGATTGAATCTTTACACTTTCTTTGTTTAGTATTCATATACAATTCATGCATTTGCCTCTATAACAGATTGAGTAATTACGACTAGATTCTTTTGCTTCGAAAATATTTAAATACATAAAGTGAACAAAAATGGATTACAAACTTTGTAAATAAATCAATAAATTTAATAATATACAATATAATCAAACAAAAGCCTTTTTTTTTATGTAGAAATGATTATAATAAATGTTCCAATAAAGAATATATTTAAGGTGTGCGTTCGAGTATAATAGATTTAAAGTGAAAACTCTATGTTTTTTTCTATATTTACACAAAAAATTATGTAGATATAAAGTACACGAGTAAGTGCTCTATTAAGCTACATAATTTACATGTACTTATCCTACAATAAATATTTACTACCTAAACGGATACATTTAAACCTACTTTAATTTAAACAAAAAAACAAAAAAAATTGTCATTTCAAAACCGTTCTCAACATAGTTATATTTTTCATACTCTTTCAAAATTCATCATCAACGCCTAATTCCCACTAATAAAATAAACAACAACAAACCTCAAAGATCCCCGCAGGAAGAACCTCAAGACCACCCCCACCGCATATACCCCCGACAACGCAACCCATCAGGCACCCTTCACCCTCTCCCCCGCCGACAAATCCAAGCTTACAACCGAACCAGTACGCAGCACTGCGTATATACCTGCAGAACCGCGCGCATATATAGAAGCTACATCGCAGCCAGCCCCGCTGCCAACAGCCATTATTGCAATAGTTACGCGGCTGTTCCTCGCGGCCAGACCAGCAACAGCTTCGTACGTAAAATTATGCGCTCGACGCAGCAGCAGCAGCAGCCGCATATTCATCCTCCCCCGCGCCGCGCTAATGGCGCGAGGCATGTATATATATACACGTGGAGCGGAGGCATGGGTATATAGCGCAGTTGCGCTTATAATAACAATCATAATGATATCGGCTGTGAGATGTGCGCGCGGAGCCGAGAGCGGAGCAGCGTCTCTAAACAATACGGAAATGAGACGAAATGGCGGTAGACGGGAGGAAGGGAAGGTTTAGCGGAGGAGGGATTTGGGGAGGGAGTGAGAGGCGAGGGACTGCTTGAGACGTGTGATGATGATGATAATGATGATGATGGGGATGTAGGTGTACGTCTTGGGTGGACTTGTGTGTGAGAAGTTAGTAGGGTTTTCGAAAGACGAATATAGTTGTGGTTTTTTGGAAAGGTATATTTGGAGAAATGATTATTGATACAATGAGATATTCAGATATATTTTTCATTAAAAACACTCGAAACTTGGTTTTTTGCATTTTGAATTACGTATGTCAAAGATGAGGATGAATATAGTACATTTCGATACTAGTGCGAGGATTTGATTTTCCCCTCGTGTGACTGTTTACACCCGAGCGAAGCGAGGGTGAAAAGGTCACACGAGGAGAAAATCAACTTCTCACACAAGTGTCGAACCGTATTTTTTGACACGACGTGCGAGAAGTGAGATTTTTGCACGCATCGTTTAACGCAGCGTGCGAGAAATCGAACTTCTCGCACGGAGTTTCAAAAATAATAAATAATACTTCAAAGAAACTTTGTTATGTTTCGTTTTAGGTTAAACATATTACAAGGATTTTCTTTTATGTGATGTACTTATGCAAATTTAAATAATTTTTCGATTCGTTAGAATAGTAGAGCTATATTTTTACAGAATACATTAAAATAAATACCGTTAATGCAATGATAAGAAGTTTCGCAACTTATAAATAATATTCAGTTATGTTATTGCGCATATTGTTATAAGCTTCAATTTACCGCGCCAGTATAACTTTGCGATAGTCTTAGTATGTGCTACCTGACGGCGATTGTACTGTGTACACATCACTTCCTGCGCTAACTTCTAGTTATGTTACTTTGTTACAGTTACGTTACTTAAGAAATTATAATGAACTTATTACTTGAAAGCTAATTTGCAGAAAATTACCGTAGAATTCAGTTCAGTTATTATAAAAAGATTGGTTTTATATTGGAATAATCATTGTAAAATTCAAGTGTGCTAAATTTAAATCATTTATCAAATGATTTTAATAACAAAACAAAAATAAATGGAATAATTATAAATAGAAATGTTGTAGGGGAAAGTTTGATAAGTTGGTTAATTTAAATATGTACTTCAGTAATAAGATGAAGACAATTTATAAATATAGGCTATCACCTAAGTTCTTTAAATTACTCTCAACTTAATTATACAACAGAAAACTTCCAAATATCTTTCGTCAACAGTTTATGTAAACATTTGAATTTCTGCCCGTTTCAAACAATTTGTATTTTTTATGCTAATGTTTCAAAAGCATGCAACACTTTAATTTAAATTTACAAAATAAACTTGTTTTGAAGATATACTGTGCACAAACTTCAGCCAAAGTGAATCTCTGTTATCACGCTAAAATTTAATAAAACATTTTCCGTAAACTGTTTAACATTTTAAAAAATGGTAAAATTTATTATTTTAAACATTTTTATTTTCCCCACTAAAATACTGTTATGTTCCAAACTTTCTATGAGTCTCGCTAAATTCGTTGATTCACGTATAATGGGGTGGAAATATTTTTCTGTTATTGCTCCTCTAATTGCTTTGTTTTGACAGCTTTCATTGCTGTGAGACATCCTATGGCAATTTCATTATTTACTGCATGGCGGATACGTGGCAGATCAAAAATATTGATTTCAATTGACATCCAATCAAGATAACCAAACAGTATTAAATAAAAGGACTGATTGTAACGTCTGCCTGAAGTATTAGTATTGATTTCCTCGTAATTTATGTTTAAAAAACTAAAAATATTGTGCAAAAAAGATTATCAACAAAAAATAATCTAAATTTATTAAAACAATGTTTTCTTTTCATTACCCGCGTTCCAAATTCATATTTTATAATCATAAAATAATCACTATATTTAAATTTAGTGACACTAATAAATGCTTTAATTAAGATACGAGGTATAACAATAATTTATAAGGAACACGATACCTAGTAATATAAATGTTATTAATATTAAATCTAGAATTACATTCAATAGACAGAAGACCTGCACACTCCAATTTGTCGTTTAAATTAATTACCAAATTATTAACAAACCGAAAATTTATTTACAACAGTTCAAACCACCAAACAACCCCAAACCGTAAATCGTCAGCGCTCTCCGGCCCTCCTCTCCTCCACTTTTATCCTCTATTTACCCGCGTGCGCGTTCTGCAGGTATATACACCGTCGCTCAGCTCGACTTCCAACGACGGCGACGAGTTTACGTTCTCTCGGACTTGCGCGCAACACTTCCTCTCTTCAGGAATATATATATATAACTCCAGCAGTCGCGCGGCAGGAGGATCCGTCGGGCAAATATGCTCACCTAGTTAGCGCCACCGCAAACATTGATATGACCGGTATATTCGCGGAAACGCGTTTGAAATCCCGGCGCCGCTGCTCATAACTGCGCGGTGCGAGAGGGAGTTTGTCGGACCGTGCGGTGATAGTCTGCTGCAGGGAGAGATGTTTTTAATCCGCGCGCACCGGGTCTTCTCGGACTTTGAGGGTCCGCGAGTTTTGCGTGGGTGGATTGGTTGAGGTTACGAAAATAGGGGAAAATGTTTTTGGGAATTTGAAAAAGTTTGACTGCTTTTTTTTTGTGAATTTCTAAAATAATCGTCTCTTTCTATTTCATGTTTCACGATTAATAACACATATAATAGGAACAATAAAGTGCTTATTATGTTCATTATCATCAAATGTGAAAATTATTTCTTATAATATAGCTATAGAAATAGTCTTAGGTATTCGCCTTGTTAAAACCAACGTCAGCGCCCCCCGCGGCCAAAATTCTAACTGCTTATTAAAGGATAAACACAGCTGATTAGCGTGAGCGGTATACGAACCAAAGATTATTTAATTAAAAAGTAAAATAAGTAGTAATCCGATGAACGTCTTAAAATCATTTATTGATTTGTCTGATATTATCAGCTATATTGGCAATGGAACAAGACCTTATGTGGAAGGCGAAAGAGTTTATAAGGCTAATCATATAATATTTTGTGGGTTAGCCAAAGAAAGTAATGATTGCTCAGCAGAGATAATAGCACTGTGCCTAAAAACGCCGGGTTTACAAGAACATTTCACTTTGAGGAATTTGGAATGTGTTGTCTTCAAGTGGCAAAAATGCTTCAATTCTACAGCTTCATACATTTTTGAAGCTGTCTGTTTTAGCTTACCCCACTGTTGTAAATCCGTGCAAAATGCATCTTGAATAATACATGATGGAGTTCTTAAAAGAATTAACACATTTTATAAGTAAATGCTTTAAATATTTACTCATCATTAAGAAAATAAACAAAATAATAATTTTAAACTGACTTGTGAAGGTGAATTAAAACTGCAACAGAGTGTTTGCATTTTTCCAAAATACCAGCTTTACAAGAGCACACACAATGAATGATATTGTCATCAGCACATACATTCGGATCACTACTTATTTTATTTTTTAATTAAATAATCTTTGGTTCGTATACCGCTCATGCTAATCAGCTGTGTTTATCCTTCAATAAGCAGTTCGAATTTTGGCCGCGAAGGGCGCTGACGCTGGTCTTAACAAGACGAATAGTCCATTTTCCTTTGCCCGTCTAATAAAATAAAATAATTACACATTCTAACCTCAAAATATCTCCCCTTTTTTCGCAGTAAATCAACCGAAACGACAAAAACTTAACGTCACATTATAATTACCTTTCACTCCGGCACCCCGTACTCCGTGCGCAAATAACACATGCCCGCAAAAAAAAAGGTTATTTACATAATTCCACTTTGCATAAACGGCAACACGAGCTCACAAAAAACACACACACACCTACGCGGCAAAACAACGGGCGCGCGCGTCGTCCTATACAGCCGAGGGAATAACTTACGACCTCGTGTGCAGTACACCGTAGAGACGTACACAATTTATATAATACTATATACAATACCGGGGAAATACGAAGAAGCACACGTGGATGGAACTATTCCCGGGGTCAATGGTATATACATGCATAGTCCGGGCACGACAATTGGCGGTTACAGTCGCGCCGCTGGTCTACTCGAGTTCGCATCTACCCCGTTATATACACGTTAAACCGGCGTGCGCGAGCGCGCGAAATTTGAAACTCTCAAAGGACCGACAATGATGTGCCTTATTTTACATACCGCGCGACTATGCGAGACAGGGGCACATGCATATTTACGCGCGGTACAGCGAATGTAAAACGAGCATTAGGGAATTCGAGCGGCAAACAATGAACTGGGTCAAGTGATTAATGCATTTTAGTTTTGGCAGTGAGGGCGTTGGATGCGTGTAGGTAGGTATCAGAAGTATTAATGTAAGGTAATTAATTAAGTTTGATGGAAATTATATAGTCTGTTTTAGTTTCAAGAGAATATAGTCAAGTATGATCATTAACGTTTTATTTCGTATAATCTTGTAAGTGTATTGATACTCGTTTACGGTTCATTACTATTATGAAATCACCTCGTGATCAGGGAGCTGATGTTGACATAACAATAGCGATTATTTCCCAACGGTCGATTTAAAAAATAATTATTTTACAGCACAAAAGCTCGTAAAATGAAGTGCGCCTATTTTCCAGCATCAAATTTCAAAACTAACTGTTATACCTATACCAATTTCAAGGATAATTTATTCACAGTTGATTGAAAAAAGAAAATAACAAGAACTTAGTGCCAGAATAATTATCAAAGTAAAAATGATAAATTTCTATTTGCGAAGGATTTAAAATTTGAAGAAATTCTCGAAATAATTTTCATTTGTGTCTTTCCATTGTGCCTCTGTTTATTGTGCCGCAAGAACAATGGCAGTTTCAGTTACAACCGCGGATTACGAAGCTCGCGTTTGCTGTGCTTCAAAACACTGTCAGCTCAATTGTCTAACTTCAAAATTTAATGGCTTTCCTGCCTCGTATTTTCAAGCAGATAATGTCTTTCAAATTTATACTCAAAGTAGAATTATTGCATAACAATTTGATAGCCTTAACGTGGGAGTTCCAAATTTACGTATGTTCCTTCGCTCTGTTATCGCTTTAGGTGAAAGTTTGGCATTTGTACAGTGTAACGTTAACGGAACAAGTAAAATACCTTCTCAAAAATAAGAAAAAAAAATTACATGCACATAAAATATACATAAATTTTATTGATTTCACTGCATTTCATGCTGACTTTAAGCGGATAACCATACGAAAATGCGATATTCTCCCATAACCCAATCACGAAAAAATCCACCGACCATCATAGCCATACAGTTTTACAATACAATAATATTTATAGACTCCCTAAAACCGACTCGCCGACTTATTTACTACCATCGCGCCGCTATACCCACAACCCCAATCCAAACATCAAAATCCTCATTTCAATCCTGTCGCATAAACATCCTACATACATCCTATATTTAACCTTCTCCACCCACCTCCAACTCAACAAAAAAAAAACCCTTCCCTTCCAGCGAGCGCACCGGATAAACAGTATATACACAGAGACGACGATTTTTTCCTTCTCCCCCTACCCCGTAAAACTTCAAAGTAGATAAATATCAGCTTTAAACCGCTCCCGCGCCCAAGTAGCAACGCAACGCAGAGCCGGTATCACCAGACCATGAGAAAAAGACATACATGCGTACACACTGCTGCTGCAGACTCGCGCGTATTTGTTTACGCGTTCCGCGAACAATGCGCGCTGCTTCCGCGGGTCGTCAAACTGAAAAGTGTCTCCCGCGGGAGATAAAGAGACACGCACAGGCCCGCGCCACGCGCTATCGTGACATGTGCGCGGCGATCAAAGGGGGCTGTAAAGTCTAGGCGGAGTAAATAAAAATACGCCGTGGATGCGTATTAGTGCGCAGGATGTTCGCCGCGCGTGCACGGGATGTGTGTATAAACGTGGAAGCGGCGACGAGCGCGAGCGGCGTTAGTCGGATCGTAAAATAATGGCGCCCACTCGAGCTACTAGCTAGCTGCAGCTATATGCCTATGCATAACGCGCGCCGCCTCGGCTGTTGCTTTCTGCGTTGAATATATGCGCGTGGTTTTTGAATTTTCGCATTTCGCGTGGAGAGTTTTTTGTTCGACGCGACGCGGCTGCATTTTTTCGTTTTAGTATATGATGCACTTTTGGTATTATTGTACAGTGGCGGTTGGGTATTTTTTTTTTTCGTAATTTTTGTAAGCGCTTCGGTGGCGATGTACGCGTGTGTCTGTGACTGCGTTGAAATATTTCTAATTTTCATAAATTTTCTTTTCTTGGTGCTCATAATAACGATTATTTATTTTCCATTGCAAACATCTATACACAAATACATTTCCCTGCTCCGATTCGCTATCAATTTCAACGCAATCACATAAAAGTATGTTTGACCATCATTCATCTTCTCTCACTCCTCTCTTTGGCAGCAGGAACTGTATTTACCGCTCTCGCGCAAACAGCCCTGTAAACGCATCAAAACACACCTATCGCGTGCAGCGCAGCGGGTCTGTTTACCCATTACACCATGAGTACATTTCTATACACCATGACACCACCGCGCTACCACCATCGCCGTCGCAGCTTTTTTCACCAATAATACCTACCTCGCCAAAATCCAAAAGCTCTAACCGCCAAATTCCATCGACAAAAGTAACATTACAAGCGTCGAGTCCAAAAACCCCCCGCTTGTTTATCTATCCGTCCGTCCGTCCGGCTCTTCATCCTCGTCGAGAAAGAGTGCACACACGCGTACATGTATTTACCTTCGCATTACGCGGATAAAGGGGGAGCAAGTGCAGCAGCAGCAGAAGTCCGGACGACGACAGAGCTCGCGGATTGACGGCGAGCGAGCGCGCTGTTTGCCGAAGATGCCGAGTGAGGATTTCGGGAGGAGGAAAATGCGCCGAGTGATGTTTAGCGGAATGATGGGAGGATGGTGTAGGGTCGAGAGTGCGCGGTACGGGGTTGTTGAGAGAGGTGGGGCTTGCCGAAAGAGAAATGGCGGTTGTTGGAAACTTTTGAGGAAGTTATGGAGGTGGGGTTGGAAAATCAATGGTTTAATGATAGTAGTTGGTGGAAAGTAGAGATTGGTTGGGATATATCAGATGAGGAAATGTAATTTTTTTTTTTAATAATTTTGGAGTTTAGAATATAATTTCCTATTATCACGCTAAAATTAATTATGATTTTTACAGTTTCTTTATAGTAGTAGCATATTTCAAGGATATGTCTTTTCAACGGACTTTTGAATGAAATCGATTTAAGGTATATTAAAATAATCTTTAAAAAGTATAAAATATATTTAGCGTATTTTTATACAAAAATACACGTAATATAAGAATATTGCCAGAATTGGTTAAAAATTTGATTATACTTCATGGAACGTGATCTCTTCCCTGGTAGAAATTCATATACCTGAAATGGCCAAGGAGTTAGAAAATAGCTAGTAAAACTGGTTAATTAATAGCTATGATGAAACGATTTTTCGACCACTATTTGCCTATTTCTTAGATTGACGTCACAACAAAATATTCGTATTTGATTTTTTTACTAATTCTATCGTATAAGAAAGAGCATTAAAGTGCATTGGATGGCTTATCAAAATATAAATAAATAACATTAACTAAAAAATCATTTGTTGTACTCCTTCTATGCTTAATTCATCAAAACTTTTATTTCTCCATCTGATTCTGTCTCTCTCACTCCTTGTCATAACAGCAAGCCTTCTACTAGCCATTCCCAGACTAAAAAAACTGATCAGTTTTAATACCTTTAAAATACTCAAGAACAAGCTTGTGATTGTCTTCGAAAAACTTATTCTATTTTTCAATCTATTAAATGGTCAAATAATAAGAAAAAAGAGTTTCAGCGGGAGCTAGAAACTGGATAAGATAAATTCCCATTTTATAGCAAATTTCTAAAATAAATAGTCAGTTATTAGTTAGAAAATGTTTTGGATTTCCACCAGGGTTAGAGCTCCATTACATAATTGCGAACACAAAGTTATCAGTTGAATACACAGAGATATCTATATAAATATAGATGGATCTGATATTGTCAACATAGCTGCTATACATAATCACCGTGCATTCTTTCACACCTGAAAAAAAGACACTTGCTAGTTCAAAATTAGCATAAAAATTATGTAAAACCAATACTTCAAACGATACCTACTCTAACATTAATAAATCCAAACCACAATCTCAACCTCATTACTTATCTGCACCTCATTATTCATTCTTCCCGCGTCCACTCTCAATTACCGCCTCCCCTTCACCCAGCGTAAAATCCCCACGTACAGAAACTCACCTACCTCCTCCTCGCGACGAACAAACTGAGCGTCAAAAACGGTGCACACATGCGAGCGCCGGCGTTCATTCGAGGCCATAAATGACGCGGTAAAATATTTCCCCGGCGCGGTAGCGTTGAGAGGAGAGAGAGAGGGGCGATCAAATTCCTGGAGGAAATTGCCTGTGATATTACGATCGCTTCGTCGTCGTCTCGCCGCCGCCCCCCGGTATATTGTCTCTGTCTCACGGGCTCACGTGGCGTCTCAGTCTGCTGCCGTGTCGCGCCTTCGATCCGAGTTTTATGCTCGGACTCTCACGGGGATGCGGCTGTTGGTTAGATAGACGATGTCTAGGCGGCAAGTGCCGGAAAGTAGACAGTGTGTTCTTTTAGGGAGAGAATATATGGTGCGGTATGAATGTGTTAATTTTGGAGGTATATAGAGAGGATAGGTTTTGAGTGCTGCATTTTAGTTAATTTAATCGAATGTATAGGGTTAATTCTTATTTACAATCACGATTTTAAAGTATTAAATGAAAACTGCTGAGTTAGATACGAATACTGTTTTTACATGGAAAAAAAAATGTTTGATTGTATACTTTTCACACAGTTGATTTAACTTGGATATAACAAGGATTTTCCTGGATTTTACTAAACCAGTTGATTTTCCCAGTAAAAATAAGTTAAGTAAACATTTTATCTTTTCGTGTAATATTTTATATACTAGAAAAAACGTACTGTAATTCCAAGAATCTTTCATTTCACATAACTATCCTATATGGTATAGCAAAGGGCACACAGCCCATGATATATTGATATTACAATATCAACTTATTTACAAGTAATATTGTACCATTCAAAGAGTAAAGTTGAAAGGTCGAGTTCTAGGTAAAGCTAAAATTAATTTTCATTTCTTGGAAATCATACTGATACTACCGAAAAACGGCAGAAGTTTTTAAATCAATACGCTTTGTTTGTGAATACCATGAACACGTGTTTTGAGGATATTAACGAAAATAGCGTGTTATATCACTTCAATATTGGTCTTAAAAAAAATTGTATCCAGAAAATGTAAAAAGCTACAATGCTGCTACCAGAGTTAATAAAAACCAATGAAAACGTCATGCAAATATTCATTGCATTCAATCCCAAACCCTCTCAACAATGCCATCATACCTCATCCCATTCATAAACCAACAACTCGCAAACTTTCCTCCGCATTACCATACCCACCCTCTTTCCCTCTGTACGCTTTCCTCCACTATCAATATTTCCACTCCAGCCGCCCTCGACTTCTAATCAATCCCCAAGACCGTTCGCAAACAACGCCAGCGTTGCACGTGCGTATATACCTGCCTACTACGCTTTTTCCCGCGGCGCGGTGCATCTGTTTGCGCTTGCGCTTGCGCGCACACACACATTCTCTCGGAGGAGAAATATAATCCGCCGGCGGCGTGCGGCCTTCGAGTGCAGTATCAACACGTGCTAATTTCTAATAAAAAGCGCGCGTTGAGCTGGAGGAGGTAGTTGAGGGTTCTTTCATGAACGATGGGGTGAGGTAGGTGAGGAGGTCTCGTGATTGCGTGGAGTGATTTTCCTTGATGAGTGTAATAGCGTTTGTGATTATGTGATGACAGGTGGGAGATTACCGTTTGGTATCGATGATTTTCAGGTGCGACTGATAGTAGAAATTGTTTAATGTTTGTTTTATGGAGTACACAAGAGATAATCTATATTTAAAAATTACGAAACCCACTGCTTTCACGCGTATCTTTGAAATTTAAGCTGAGCAAACAAATAACTGTGTTCATACGGTTGAAGTACATGCGTGAATTGTGGAATTTCCAAATTAAGATAATTTTGAGAAATAAAGTTTGAATAAACTGAGAATTATAATGCAAATTTTTTGTCTAAGTGATATTCCAAAAATAATAATGTGCCTTATTAGTTTATATGTTAGTACTTATTTCTGTTAGTGATTACTGTGAATTCTAATCGTTACATATTTCTTGTCTTTTGCTAGGTAAAAGTTATTTTATTTCAAAGAATCTTAATAATTAACATTATTGTACAATGTTGATTTGAAATACCAAATGCTTTATTAATTAACTAAAATTAATAATGATTTGTATACTTGATTACTGGAAATCGAATCTATTCTTAAAAGAACTTTTCACGTAACTCAATAAAACACATTCATATATATGATATCTAACTAATTCTCTACCTACTATACGAAAACAATGTCGTCTAAACTACCTACTGATCGCATGCTCAATCAATACGCAAGCCCTCGAGAACCCGCCAAAACCGTATACCCCTTCAATCCCACCGAATTAAAAGGCAATTACTTGCACTATCAATTTCCGTGCCTCGGCTACCTCGTCGCGTGTGCAGGGTTTCTTCATTCGTCTCCTACACGCGCTCGCAAACATAGACAATGCAGTCGCGCATACCAACATCTATACCCCGTCTCCAGCACGTATACATACATACATACAAACGTGTCGCCCGCTTCCTAGACACTCGCGCGCACGAAGGGAAAGACAGACGACGTCGAACATTTTAAAACCATAAAGCACGCGAGTCGAGTCACATCCGGTGCATAAATCTCTCGACACACGAGCGCGCCGCGTATATATAGTGTATTATGGGGGTGCGGAAAACACGCACGCGCTTGATTGGTGGCCGGCGGGGATCGCCTGTTAATAGCCATTAGCGGGAGAGGAACGTAGTGCCGTATAGCGACGACGATGGGGAGTTTTTCCTCGCTTTTTTTGGTAGAGGAGGAGGGTGTAGGTGGGATGACGATGGGAGGCGGAGAGAAGGTTGCTTTTGGCGATGCGTAATATATGGAGTTTGAGGGATTTTTTTGGTGAGGTTGGTTGATAAACAGGGGTGTAAAGTTTGTAACGAAGACTGTCGTTGTTGTAGTGTGTGTGGGTGTGTGTGTGTTTGATATATTTGACTTTGAAATATCTTTTAATTGTATTTACGGTAGGCAAATCGTAATTAAATTGAATGAACAATAAATTATGTCATAAAAGCTTCAATATGCAGTGATAGTTACAGTGTTTCTGCAAAGAAATATAATTAATTCTTTAAAAAATATCGGGCGATTACATAACTCCCAATATAAACTGAAACATCTTCATTGTATTAAAGCGAAGAATTTTAGAGAGTTCATTAAAGAATGTTAATGAAATATTTAAAATGTTGCTACATCACCTTTTTTTACTGAAATAATTTAATGATTATTTCATGTACAAAGTATACTCATTAAGTTTTCGAAAAATTACTTATTTTGAATAATACTGTTGTACTTTGTTATTATCAAGTATTTAAAACTAATAACGGAAGATAATGTATTCAATTTTGTATTCGTTAATTGAAAAGGCTACGATGTAGAAAATAATTGCAAACACAGTCTGATTAATTGAAATATTCCACCACATCCAAAATAACATTTATCACGATACCAACGCCTCAAGTATCGATAAAAATAAAAAATCTCGATAAGAAAAAAATTTTCCAGATTCATAAGCAGTGTCAAATACTTTTGCATATCACCGAAACGAAGTACACGGAGAAAAATTTGATTTGGAAAATTACCATTAATCTTATCAAAGCGAAGATATACTCTGATTCTGACGCTTTTTACTACTATTATAGGATTTTCTACCATTGTAATGTATTCCTTTTACAACTTTCATTTTAAATATTACAAGTGTCGAGATAACTTTCTACTATATTTATATAGCAAAAAATATACATATTGTAATATACTATTAAAAGTATCTTCTTTTTTTTATAAAAAATATGAAACATTACTATATTTTATGGCAAAAACTGCGAGGACTTGATATTCGAATGCAGGAGTTACAAAAATTTTGATATTTAATTCTAAGTTTTACAATGATTTATGGTAAAAATTATGATGTGTGAAATGCGCATGCGCGCGGCGAACACGCGCAGTCTGCTGCTCTGTCTTACCGACGTCCCTAATTTTCAGGTTATCTAGATCTCACACAATATGTTTTGCAACACAAAACTGGTCGGATATAATAAATTCCTATTTATTTTTACTTTTATAAATACATTATCAGTTGCTAATTTTCTTTTACGTTAATTATAATGCCATATATTAATTGAAATTCAACAACGCGTCTAACTCAAATCTGCCATACATCTAGCGATAGCTAATGTACAAGTTCCAAAAATTTGTAGTCTAATGTTTTTATGGGTAAGTGGTTAGAGCGTCCGACTGCCGTGCCAAGGGTCGAAGGATCGATCCGGCCTCCGTCGAAAAAAAATTTTTAATTTTCTTTATTCTTTACTTTAATTTATTTCTTGTATTTCTTGTATTAATAATAAATGCGTGTGTATGCAACCTTGAAATATATAGAATATCACGAATAACCACGATAACGGAAATGAAAATTAAATTTTTAAAATTTTTAACTCGAAAAATATTTCCTATACGAGTTGTTATAAAATTTACCATATTAAATTGGAAACATTAATAGGAAATTTGTCTGTCTTCATTTTACTATGAAAAATTGTAATTTTTCCTATAGAAATTTGTAAATTTTGCTACACGATTTCTCTCCGTGTACAACCTGCGTGCTCTCGTCGATTCGCTCCTGCCGTAATTTGGTTTTTGGCAAAGTCTGAACATCTGCGGTCTGTGTGTACAGAGACTCTCTCTCTCTCTCTCGCTCTCTATCCGATATATTTTCAGCTGACGAAATTTTAATGGCAGCCACCACGTGGCGAGCTCTTTTTTGTAACAGCAGCAGCAGCAGTGCCAGCTTTGATGTTGAATGTTTAATTAATTTGCGAGGTTTTCATCGGGGGCAAAAGAGAGAGAGAGAGAGAGAGAGAGAGAGAGAGAGAGAGAGAGAGAGAGAGAGAGAGAGAGAGAGAGAGAGAGAGAGAGAGAGAGAGAGAGAGAGAGAGAGAGAGAGAGAGAGAGAGAGAGAGAGAGAGAGAGAGAGAGAGAGAGAGAGAGAGAGAGAGAGAGAGAGAGAGAGAGAGGTGAACGAGTGATATGCTGAATTATTTAGTGAATGTTTTATCGGGAAGGGCCGGATGTTTCGCTCGCGTGACATTTAGCGGATCGGCAATAGCAAAATGCGCTATCTGTGAATGTATAATTAGTATAATTAGCGCGAGGAGGTGGAGAATTGGCAGAAAAATATGGCCCTCTAGTAATCGCGAATTTGTATTTTTTTTTTATTTTTATTGGGAGTCGACGAGCGTGGCGCATGTATGCGTGTGTATGTGACTCCTGGTTTTGGACGTTTTATCAATTTCTATAATTTTTTTTTCGACTCTTGTGATGACGGAATAGCAGTCTATCGTAATTAAATTGCCCAATTTATTTTAATCTAAATAAAGCTGTGATTTATTTACTCGCCTTACAAAACTTGAATAAAACTGATATTTAAAAATGTTTAAAATATACAGAATATTTGCAAAAAATTTGATTGGCTCTTTTCGTTTTTGAAATTTACAATTAATATTTTATTTGTAATAAATGTTTATCGAATAAATCTCAATTACGTATTGAACGGTATTCGTCATTAAGTTACTTTGAAAGATAAATAATTATTATGCGTGATATACGACTATTATTACAACAATATTTTACTAAAAATGGGGGGGGTCCAGAGTTTCGACGATTCAGTATAAAATTGAAGTCAACTATAGATGTTTTTCAGTTCGACAAATGATAATGCAGATTGTTCTTAATTTCGAAATTCTAAATTACGAAAATCATATTTACGAATGTAACACTTCACCTACTGTCCAAAAAATCGAATTTCATTAATAGAATTTTAATAGGGGTACAATATAGATACTTCGAAATAAATCATTAGAAACAGGTTATATTTGCTTTGATTGATGAAATTCGACGTTTTGGACAGTAGGTGAACTGTTACATTCGAAAATATGATTTTCGTAATTTAGAATTTCGAAATTAAAAACAATCTGTATTATCACTTGTTGAACTGAAAAACATCTATAGTTGACTTCAATTTTATAGTGAATCGTCGAAACTCTGGACCCCCCCCTAAAAATGATTTATGGATAATTAAATTTATACCAAAATTGAAACTGATACAATACTTCGTCAACAATAGTCGATTTGTGATGGAAAGGTGAACTGGAATTTAAAATATACAATTCGCTTTCAAAACAAAAGTTTCAGAAAATTAGGTGTAAACAGCAAGTGAGGTACATTGAGTAGACGTAGTCGAGCAAACGTAATCTGCGGACTCGCTTATTTAATACAATGAAACTGAATGTGTTAACTTGAATTTTAGACCAATTTAATCACATTTAAATTGACAATTTCTTTACGTTTTAGTAAATAATATAGTTTCTATTCTTTTATTTATTGTTAAAAGTTCTACTATTCAAGTGGTAAGTAAATATATTAATCTTTTACAAATAATTAACGTTTTATTAAATTTAAGATCCATTATTACTTGTTGCTTAACTGCGACCATTACTTTCTAATAAGTTTCCCTAAACCATCTTTCAACTAGACGATGAAAATGTCTCTGAACGTCGAAAAAGATGCTCTTACAAGACTCTTCCTGAGCAGCGCGAAGAAAGACATCTACAATAGGCTGGAGATGATACACAGACAGCCAAGCCCCAAAGACGCAGCCGTGTCGCGAAATCAGCGCGAGAAGGCCGAATTCATGATGATCCTCGACAATCACGATATGCAGATACACGAGAAGACTCTAGAGTACTGCGTGTGCAGTGTAGCCAAAGCGCCACCCGGCAGCGAGGAATTGGCACAAGCTTACGCGCAGCGCTCCAAATTCCTGCTGCATCTGCGGAAGTACCAGGAATGCGTCGAGGACATAATTCGTGCGCTCGATATCACGACTTCCAATGCCCTCAAAGTTGAGTTACACTGCCGCATGGCTGAATGCTCGGTAGCCCAGAACATGGGTGTGTCGAACTATAGCCTCCAGGAAGCCGAGATATATCTGGCGAAAGTTGACCCTCTGGAAGCGGAAATGTACGATCTAGTCAGCAAACTTAAACACACACAGGCCAGGATGGGGGAACCACTAGACCTCGACCTTGACCTCCAACCCGCAGAAGAGAGAACGCTGGCACAGCTTACCACTTCAGCTGTGAGGATCGAACACTCGGAGAAGTATGGTAGGCACCTGGTGGCAGCACGCGACATTCATCCCGGTGAGTTGGTGCTCGTAGAACCGATTCACGCTGCGATCAGGAGCATGAAGCTCCAGCTCTTTAAGGTGTGCTATCATTGTCTGTCCATGTCCTGGACCCTCGTGCCCTGCGATAGCTGCGACGAGGTTCTGTTCTGCTCGGACGCATGTAAGCAGGAGGCCATGGCTAAGTATCACGACGTCGAGTGTCCCATCATCGTTGCGCTGAAGGTGATGAGGAGATCCATCAACGAAAACATATATTTGGCACTGAAAATTGTCATCATGGCTATTAAAGAGGCTGGAGTGGTGGAGAACCTGATGAAAATGGTCATGAAGGTTGACGATTGTGAAGGTTTGGAAGTCTTTTTAGCAGACCTTGTATTTCAAAGCTTAAATAATAATTCGAATTTTGACAATTTGTTACTTTGCAAACAAAGTTACGAAAGATTGGACGAATGGTGAGTTTCGGAGTGGCGCTTTTAGCAGTTTCTACGGTTTGACAGGCATGTGCACACACAACAGGCAGGACCTCATAGTTTTTGCAAGCGCTATGATAACAGCGGTTATGGTCAAAAACACTGAATTATTTGGATCAAGCTTGTGCATACCAACCATCGATGTCATGCTACTGGATGATAATATAATGTTCATCGGTGCCTTGATGATAAGGATGTCAAACATATGCTTCGTCAATTCACAACGTGTAAGTATTGAACAGCAAATAAGAACTCGCGAATGCGCAATTTAAATATATTTAATGTCAATAGTTCGTCGAACCAAATACCTCAGCATTCGAGGAAGCTGCTGATATTATTCACATCGTGAGAAACCCAGACGAAATTAGAGGATTCGTGATATCGGCACATAGCAGTCTTTTAAATCACAGTTGCAATCCTAACGTATACAGAGTATGTACAGATGATGGCAAGATTGTTTACTATTGCGCTCTAACGATACCAAAAGGTTCGCAGGTGAGTGTGCAAAAACAAAACAGTTCGTCACTTGTCGATTAAAAAGTTCAGACAATTTGAATTAATTTTTTAGATTTATGATTGTTACACTGAACCGTTTTATTCGACGCTGCCGGTACCACAGCGAAGGAGACGTCTCTACGACCGTTATCAGTTTAAATGCTACTGTGAGGCTTGCAAACAAAATTGGGCCCCATCCCCGCAACAACTTAACCGCTCAGAGCACATAGTAAGTTTACCACCGTTTCAAATCACTCCATAAGGGAGAACAAAAATAAATCCAACCCATCCCTATTCACAGGAAGTGCGGCCAGGGGTATTCAACAATAAAAAGATGCTGGGGCCG
Organism: Torymus aiolomorphi; assembly: GCA_036365515.1. Classification (NCBI taxonomy): domain Eukaryota; kingdom Metazoa; phylum Arthropoda; class Insecta; order Hymenoptera; family Torymidae; genus Torymus; species Torymus aiolomorphi. Next base: position 70,138,143 of record CM070874.1, on the reverse strand, counting down.
ATAATGAAGCGCTTCATGACGTACGTGAGCGCGATAGACAGCCAGAACCTGCAGTGGATAAAAATAAAAAGCAAGCTCCTGAAGAAGGACTTGGAGACTTTGTTCAAGGGCACGACGTATCCCAATTTCCCGACCATTTCGATGTTGTACGTACTGCGTATCTTTATGGAGAGAATGTACGGCAGCACCATTAAATACATTCCCTGGCGGTGTTTCAAGCATATTAAGGAGAAGAAGAGTCAATGCTGAAAATGAAGGGAGAGATCGGCCATCCGTATGTCGACATGGCCAAACACATTAATAATACTGATTATGACTGTAACAATATAATAACAAAAATGGGTATAAAAATAGATCCAGAACAAACTGAGAATAAGCTGATGAAATTAGAGAATAAGGAAAATATCTGGACTTTTATATAGATATTTCGAAATTCTATTAGAAATTGTAATTAGGTATGACTTCACATTTCGCAGAAATTGTAGATAAGCTTAAACATGTTTTAATTTTCTAGGAGAACATATTGTTGAGAAATAATTTCGTTTTTCCTGGCATGACTGAAAAGACTGTATACTATTTTTACAAGAACTAAACTAAAACATTTTCTTAATTTATTATTTAAATGTATACCTATATAGTATTGTAAATTATACAATTTATTTATTGTTTGAAAAACAGCTTTATTTATAATGTTCCACACAATACTGCGGAACAAAAAAGAAAATCAAAGAAAGATTTTCATAAGAAAACTCTGGATTGAATAAAAAATCAAGCTAGTATCGATGTTTAATTTATCTCTGTAAGAACAAAAGTCTTGTTTCAAAATAAATGACTCTGTATACAAATCGATAACTCATTAATATTCCACCCAAGCGCCTTTCAAAACGAGGAAAAAGATCTCCCATTTTTTCACAAAAGTCACACTTTCACCTCATTTAACAATAACCAATGACTTTGCCTTAATCAATGACCTCTCCGACTTCCTTCCTCACCCTCGCCAACCAAAAAAAAAAAATCATTAGACCCCGATCGATACCACACAGCCCTTTTTCCACCACCCATTTAGCGCATGAATTAACACGCTGCACCTCACATAGCGGAGCATTGATAAATGCTTTGGAATTTCCAAGTATCTCCGAGGCGTTTATTGCATCTCTACGCTACTATCCTCCCTCCCCCACTCCCTATACACCACTGCTTCTGCTCCTCTTTCCCGAGCAGTGAATTGTTGCTTCTCATTTTGGCGCTTCGCAGCACAAAGTGTGTGCGCGCACGTATAATTGCCCGCGGGGGCCAGGTCGCGCTAAGTCACGCATAAATACATGATATTAAGGGGGTGAGTGTGTATGTGTGCGTATGTGTGCGCGAACGCCCTCTTGTTTACGAGCTCGTTACGCAGATCTACTGTTATTGCGCGTGCGAGCCCCGACAAACCGAAAACGAGGCAACTTCCGGAAAATTTTCGTTGCCGGGGTACACACTTGGGCCTCTCGCGGAGTGGTGCCGCGAGAGAGAGGGGAGGGGGGGGGAGGCTGCGTGTGCCCATAGGAGTATATGAATATGTGGGAGGAGGGTAGGATGGCTGCGTAATTCGAGGAGGATGAATTTCTTTGTGGTCGAGAGGGACGGACGGTGAAAGTGGTTTTGTAGAGTCGTAATTGTGGAATTTTCATCACGTTATTATTAATAGCGAATTTCAACTTACTTAAAGTAGGGGAAATTTAACAGCATTGCTCTGTGATTTATGTAGAATCTTACCTGCAACAAACGAGAACAAATCAGATTATTAACTCACACGAGATAAAATCTATAATTGTAGGTTAAAATTTCATAATACATTTTAATAATTCATGATAAAATTCGCTTTCCAGGGAAAAATACTTTTGTTTCATTTCTCATAAAACTATCAAATATTTTTTTACGTATACCAATCAATAAATAAATGTATAATAAAACAGTAATAATAGCAAGAAAGTAAAGGTAAAGACGCTTGCGTATGTTTCGACAAATATAAATAAACTCACTTATTAGTTTTAACAATAAATTGAAAGTATTTATCGGACAAATTAAAGTCAGAAACGGCATATGTATTGAACATGGAGAGAAATTTTTATGTAAAAATTACTATACTTTCTACGAATGGGGTGACAAACTCGTATTATACAGATTATTTAGTATATTTTTAGCAATTATTGGTATAAGTGTATTAAAATTTGATAAAAGATATAGCAATTTTTGGTAGTCAGTATAGTAAAAATTAAGTGATCGTCAGCTGTTCGAGGTGTAGCATATGTAACCGAGACGAAGTATCTTTTAAAAAAGAGCGGTGTGGCGTAGTGGTACGACTGCGAGTTCTCGCGCGGAGGGCTCGGGTTCGATTCCCCGCGGTCTCTGCGTTTTTTTTTCAGAGATAAAAAAAAATTATTTCTGAGTCAGTTTCATAAATGCGAAATGTGTCGGTAAAATGTCGGTTGCGAACAATTTTTTTTCATCGTGAATTCCACTTTACTATCTAGTATACTTAGTAAAAATTGGTAAAGTTATACTAAAATTAAGTATAATGCAAGTTTGTCACCCGATTGAGCAACAGTATAGTAATTTTTCGTGAAATATATATATGAATTTTTGTATAAACATTTCTCTCCATGAAACGTGTCCAGAATTCTGGAAAATCGTTGCGGCATAGAATAAATATTTACAATTATTTTAACTTTAATATAGATAAATATCATTTATTCTATAATAAGCAATGTTCAGCGCAAAATAAACAGCTGAACAAATACAATAATTTAAGAATGTGACTTTCAACATTTCACAGTATCAATAATCGCACTCGCATCTGGTGGCAATGTAAAGAAATTTGAATGTAAACAAGCAAGATGTTTAATCGTCTAGTCGTAAAGTCAATAAAAAATGTATGTAATTTAAGGGGACGCCGAAGTCACGCCGATGTCAAGAGTGTAAGATATAAGTTATATTGTTCAGTATGTGTTTTAGGAACCAATTCTGGAAACTAGAAAATCCTCCATATGAATTTACGTAATTCACCTGAGTAAACGTATTTTTATAGTTTGAAAATTGAGATGATGTATTTTTAAAATATATTTGCATATGTAAATGATAGACCACACGTATAGATATGCGGGTACTATGTCTCTGGTAGAATATATTATCTCAAATTTAGATAATTATGATAATACAAAAAGAGTAATCGAATAATAAAAATGTATAAATTGTTATTTATAAAATATAATATAAAATGGCTAGAATTTTTAGTAATTGTCTTAAAAGAATTATGAAAGTTTATTAAATAAGCATTAAAATTCATCTTCACACGAGGAATTCGTGTGATCCAAATTGATTTAAAGCAAACGAATAATACTAGCGTAATAAAATTTAAACTAATTGGCAGTATGAAACTGTATCATTATTTACATTCTCTAAAGTTACATTCTTTTTCAGGTACGAGAACCAATATTTATTTAATATCAGAAAGAAAAGTAATATTGTTATTCAAAAGTTTAAAAGAAAATTTTTTCATAAAAAAAGCAATACAAACTTACCATACTAACAGTTTGTACGATTTACAAAAATAAAGAAAAAAGAAAATAAGGAAAAAATCAAAGTACACTTCAATATGTTGACAGAACAGCTTTGCTCAGCGGGGTTTGAAAAATCTTTTATCTCAGCTTGTAAGTTGTGCACACACAGCAGCGTGGCCAGAAGCTGTAATGCCAACGTCACGCGCGTCTTCGTGTATAAAAGATGGAGCTTCCAAGCTTTCAGTGTATCAATCGTCCGGTGGATTGTAACTGGAGGGCACGAGGAAGCGCAACTAGGAAGTTCATTGAAACTGTCAAACTTTGCTTGTAAGTGTTTTTTAACACGAAATTATGATTTGTATAAATTTTATATAAATATACTAGCTACGTTCAACTTGCTTCGCGCGTATTATTATTATTATTATTTTTGTAATTATGAGAATAATTTATTTACATTATAGAAAAAAGTTATTTACATTAATTAAAAAGTTTGTTTCAATCAGTTTAAATTATACGATAATAACGTAATTTTGAAAAATAAAGTAATACAATTTTTCATATACAATTTTTTTCAAGACACTGTTTCACGCAAAAATGAATACACCAATATTTTTTTCACCTCTGATTACATTTTCCACATTCCATCTTTTCACCTTTCTTCCAGCAAAAAAGCGAGGCATAGCCATCCACTCCGCGAGAAAGCCAAGAAAATGCACGCCACGGCTCAAGTTGCTCTCCTGTGCGCCATGATCGGTGCCCTGTACGCTGCTCACGTTGAGAGACCTTCGAGTTTACCGCCGAAAGCTTGGGTTGAGTGCACCAGCCACTCGGACTGTCGGCCCGGCGCGTGCTGCACCTTACGTAAGTTCTATTTTCTTAATTATACATGGAGAATCTTGAAAGCCCCTCGTTTCACACAACCGTAATTTTGTGTAACTCCCGTCGCTCGTTTTCGTTTTCCTTTCGGCTTTTAATGTTTTACGATAGAATTCATTTTTCTTATCACGAGTGTATTATATTATATTTTACAGAGGAAGAGCGGTACTCGTACCCACGTTGTACGTCTCAGCCGGACAAGGGCGACTCTTGCCGGCCGACCATCCCCCGCATCACCAACACCACGTATTCATACCCCGACCAGTCCGAGCTGTTCATCGAGGACGTTTACGCCGGGAGCTGTCCGTGCGCCATCGGTCTTACCTGCGACCGCAAAGAAGCTGTCTGTCGCGTTGCTAACGCGCCCGGGAATAACTGAGTTTTGACTGTATCTTTGAGTTAGTTAATGTGTGGTTGTTGAAGAATGATGTGCGGATAGTATATTAGTGTTACTGCAAGTGTAAGATGTGATATTTGTAATTTTAAGCTTGAAATTTGACTTGTTAAGGTGATGTGATACCCTGGTTTCAATATTTTTTAAATCAACATTCAAACGTTTATTTGGAAAAAGACGACTGTCAGACGCTCCGGACACGTAAACACTATATTCGGAAATTTTTTTGAGCGATTCTATTAGTATTTTCGTTAGCTGTGCTCGTTTTAAAAATAGGTCAATTGCAGATTCCTACTTACCGACAGTACGGTTTTTATTTAATTAAATAAACTCTGATCATTATTTTGGAAAAACACGTCTGCCAGGCGCTCCGTATATGTAAATACTATACTCAGAATTTTTTGTGGATGATTCTATTGGTATTTTCATGAGATGTACTCTTTTTAAAATTATGTCGGTATATAACATCACCTTAATAGACGTGATTCTATTGAAATAAAATTATTAATATTAATATCTACGTTTTTTTCGAATCTTTTCCCGGCCCAACTAAAATATAACAAGGAAGCTTTGAATTATCAAACAAATTTAGATTCTTTAAAAAAAAAGAAAAGGAACCTGCGAAGTGTTAAACTCAGCAACCGCACAAGCCATTGGAATTCAGCGCGCGAGAGGGCAAAAACTAATAACGGAAACCAGAGAAAAACCAACGTCTTCTATCAATATTTTCCTATAACATAAAAATGCACCCTCGTCTAATCCTTCAGCGTGTATCCCCATAAGAGAGCCGGAGGCTGCCAGACTACCCTCTCGACCCGGAAAATTGACTCGTGCGCACCGAGTCACGTACGCATAATATATGGGCGGGCCCGAGTTACGAACACACGCGCGCCCGCAGGTACACTCACACTACGCGTGTAATATAAAAGGAAAACGTACGTTCACCCTCTGTGTGTGCAGGAAAAGTATCTTTTACTTTAATATTATAATTCTCTTCTTCACATAATGTTTTAGAGTAATTTAGTACTTAATTTACGCACTTTAATATATGGTTCGTGGAAATCCACATATAGTATGAGATTTTACAAGGCTGAATTTTACTTTATAATGACAAAACTGTACAAAAACTAATACTTATCAATAATTCCTTAAACAATGAAACTCACCTTAATAGCATCGATGTCAACAACGTGAAATAAAAAATACAACCGCCATTTCTCGATCTCGGCACATCGATATCAAACCATCCTCTAAACTTGATATACCAAGACCTACATCACCTACAGTACGCATCAAACTCGCCGCGAAAACCTGCGCGTGCGGAAATTCAGCCGAAATCAACGACGCGCGCAGCAGCGACCGACCGCCCGGAGGAGAACCAACAACCTACATCACGTACACACACGCGAAACGAACTCTGTACTCAGCGAAAGCGGATTTGTCGAGGCGGTAATTCGGCTGCCCCCCGTTCCTCCCACCGCGCACTGGACACGTTCTACTAATTAATAACGATAAGTACGAATGCGTCTACACCGCAAGGGATAAAGCGAGAGCCGCTGTGTGTTGTTGCCCCGCGAGAGGCTAAGCGATGCTCGTATAAGCGAGTCTGGATTAGACGTTATAGCAGTCGTTTTCGTTGAGTTGCTGCTCTGTGTCTGTGGTGGTGGAGAATTCGTGCTTCGGAAAGGAAGGGGTGAGTTGTCGGTGTAAACAGTTGCGAGATGATATAATTGTCTCGTATAAGGATATTTAATTTCGACGGTTATTGGGCCTGATAAAGATAACAAAAAATGCTTGCTTGATTAGTGGAATCGGCAGATAAAACTGTATTAATAAAGGAAAAGTAATCGTTTACCGTGGAATCAATCAATTACAAAGCAGTATACACCCGGTGCCCTAATTGCCAACTAATGCCCTGCAAAAAAAATATTGACTTCCCACGCGTTTATCCGCTTTCCCCGAATAATGCCAAAACACCCCAAAACCGCCTCCCTCTATCGCATCCGCGCAGGCCTCGATCGAGTGCAATAATAACGGGCGCCTCGTTACGGCCGTGTGCGATAACGAGAATCCCGGATTTATGAAAGAGATCTATACACGTGCAGTGTCATCAATCATCGCGTGGCGAAGTTTTCTCTCGGTCATGCGTGCGCGGCGATGAAAAATGACCGCCGGCAATTATACGTGCAGGGACACACGAGGCGCGGCAAAAAGTCGCGGTCAAAGGGCGTCGAAGGTTTTTCTTCGGATCTCTTATAGGAGATGTGGATTGGTTGTAGCGAGGGTAGATGCTGCGAGATAGAGATTTGTTTGGGCGTATCGTTGGTATATATTTCTTTAGAGATTTTTACAAAAAGTGTTATTTGCGCAGCAAGTGAACTATATATACAAACTTTATATTTGTTCATGTATAAGTAATAATATTGGTATAACCGATATGTACACTGTTAAATTCTGCATGAAAATTAATGTATGTACTGGAAGCAAAATTTCATTGCAGTACATTAAATTTAATGCAAATTTTATTAAATTTAATGTACGGAAAGCAAAATTTTATCTCGCAGTACATGAAATTTAGTGTAAATTGCATTAAACTTAATGTAAATTTTATTAAATTTAATCTACATTGCATTAAATTTAATGTACTACGATGTAATTTTGCTTCCAGTACATACATTAATTTTCATGCAGAATTTAACAGTGTATAGCTGAATTCATCTGTTGTTAGAGTTCAAATATTTATTCATCACTTTATATTCTTCGTATTTTATTTATTTACTTATTTTTCGGAATAAAAAATAAAATCTACACTGTGGTATATTTATACTTAAACTATAAACGATGATTGTTTTGACTGTACACGAAAAAAAAAACAGACTTCGCGTTTCATCCTCTGATAACTTTTTCACGAGCAGCTAACGCTCCAATAGTCCGAATCTGACGCTGCTAATTAAAATATAATTTTAAAAGCATAAACCGACATGGCGGACGCGATTCATAAAAGCTTTGAAACTATTATTTCATTTTTACGTTGGAAAATAGAATTAATTATACTCCGAAACTTCGTCTCTCTCTGCCCCTCCACGCAACATCCATTAAACTCGCCATTCAACAAACTCTGACCTACAGTCGCCGCTACACACATACACACACGCGTACTGGCACTCGCTAAACTGAAACCGGAGCTCCATAAACGTCAAACGTACCCCTCCGGTCATTTTTTTCCATTCACCACGCACATATACTGTACATATATACACACAGACTTTGCTTGTCCGCGGGCGCAAAGCAATTCATTTTCATCGAAGCTCCGCGAAATTTCCGGCGTGTCTTTAACCAAGAGCAAGCAACCAAAAAAAAGACGCGTGCGCGTCTCTTTATTCGATTACAGCGTGCGCAGGCGCGCGTTAAAATCTATTTGCGAGGTGCGTGGGCCTTTTCGTGGATTAAAAGCGAACGGGGAGGAACATTTTTTTGCGATTCGGCCGATATTACAGTCGAGAGCCAGATGGATCTGATTGGATAGGATACTCGCGAAATGGGATTTCAAGTGGGCGAGTTCCAGCTATACAGAGCGAAAAATAGAATGCGAGGAGGGAAAGAGAGATGGGAAGTTAGTGGGAGATGAGTGTATTCGTGTATATTTTTGTTCGGAATGATTATTGGGATGAGTGGAGGGTGAGGATGGCCGATTGCAATTTGCAATATTAGGAGACGCTACATTAGTTTTAGAAATTGAGTGATTTGGGTAATGGAAAGTTAATGTAGTTTCCGGTTTGCAATGCTGCTATGATAATATGCCTATATAGCAAAATGAAGAGTTTTCTCATGTTTTGGATAATATTGAAAATATTATTTGTAATTATGGATTTGGATTACTTAAGGCAGATTAGTTTTTCTCTCTATAATTGAACTCATAAAGAGCCTTATAGTCTGTCAAAATTTGAAGAGGTTATTTTCAATGAACCGTTATTCGTTCAATGTAATTCGTTTCAATTAAATTTTAATCAATTTTATGCGAAAAGCTTTTTACATAACATTATCAAGTTTTACTTCAATAATAAATTAATTTTCCCTCAAATATAGAAGTGTCAAAATCACTTATAAAGGAGTTTTGGTTCGGAAAATCGATTGATTAAAATTTAATTGAAATTTAAGAAATTATGTTCATTGGGTTGTGAAAAGAATAATTTTCCAAAAATAAACGCGTTCTTATTTTCTAACTATACCGAGAGTAACAATACAATAATTATATAGTAAAATATTGAACAATGTTATAGCTTTTTAATACTGCACAATTGAATTCGTTGTTCTCAGAAATCCGCTTATAAACTTTAAAAATATACTACATACTATTCGTTTTCTATTTTTTCACTTTTGTATCTCCTGTTTGACGTGATCGATTTCCGTGCGATAAAACTTCTTTTATTGTACAGTTTAGTTTGCAGTTCAGATAATAAAACAAATAAACAAGAAACTAAGAAAGTAGCATTTAAAATACTTCAACAACCACTATTTCACGACGATCGCTTCTCATAACTTTTTACCATTTCAGTATCTTCAAAAACATGTTTCCCATCCGAAACCGATAATACCGCGAATGAAAAGGAACTCGTTCTAAAAGCGACCAAATTCCCGCACCTCCGCATGTTTCCTAAACACAATCCAAATGAAAAAAAAGAAAAAACGTTGCTCCGTCGCGAAACCTCTGGCTCTCGCATCACGCGCAATAGCGCACGTTGGACCCGCGCGAATTGGACCGCAACACTTGATCGGGCTATCAAAATATTGCGCGGAAAAAGCTTTTTTTCCGCCCACCGAAAGAAAATACCCAGCCTTTTGCCCTGCGAAAATCTCTTTGGAAAAAGTCTCTCTCTCTCTCTCTCTCGCTCTCTCTTGCGCGGCTTCGACCGAGTTCCGCAGCCAATCAGCGCCGCATATATAATAGAACTCGCGCTCGCCGCGTAATAACGAGCGCTTTTGATATGACTTTTCGGGGAAAAGTGCGCGCACATTCATCTCTCTTTTTCCATTACAGAAATGGAACGCTCGCCCGCTCGATCCCTTTTTACGGAAAAAAAACGCGGCTTTTCGGCCCGCGTGTACATTTTATCCGGCGGCGGCGTTCTCCGGGACGTCCGCAAAATTCGCTGGAAATACGCGAACGACTGAAAAAAGACCGCACACGATCGGATCGATGCAATCAACGCATCTTTTTCCGCGATATCGATTCTATATGATGGGTGTGTGTGGGAGGTGGATAGAGTGGGGATCTTTTGTTGACAAATCGGCGAGATTTGACGAGTTCGCGGTAAAGAAGGATAAAGGGACGGTTTGTTTTGCACTTCTGGTTTTGCATGTGGATTTTGAGTATTTTGTGAGATGATTGACGTATTTTCATCATGCGGGTGTGCGTTTGTGCCGATGTTTTGATTCTACGTTGGTTTTTCGAAGAATTAATAACTACTCGGGAATTAGCTATAAAGCAAAGTGTTGTATGAAAGGGCGTGATAGTGCTCTGAAGGCATAAATATTGACATGCAATGTAATACGGTATTATATGCGCATCACAAAATAAAATTCAGCTCGATTATTAGATTTATCCGAGTATTATCTATTGTCATATCCTCTCTTCAAAAAGTGATGGATGAAATCTGTCATCGCAATAAGACTGATTTGATTGGATGTTAAATAAAAAATGGTGATATAGTGGCAAAATTTAAAATTAAAAATTTTATTTTGTACTTTTCTTAAAACTGTAACTTTAAAATTTACTCCAAAAATGAAAATACAAGAAGTTGAATCTTTTAATAAACAAAAAAGGGTTATAGTTTTAAATTTTAGTTTGAAAGCATAATTCGGGACAGAAAAATAAACATGCAAAGCGCGCGTGAATCTTGCTCGTTGTATCAAAGTATTGATTAAGAAAAATTGAGTCTCAACGTAAATAAAGTGAAACTGATTATTTTTGATAAATTGTATTGTTTTATTTCTCGAGAATACAAGATTTCCTTTAGGAAGAAGCAAAAGTAGTATAATTGCATATTATAAAAAATAAAACAAAAATTCACGTTTCCGTACCTTACGTTTTGACATGTAAATAGACTTGGCAAAAAATTTACCTCAAAAATTCGTATAAAATTAACCTCGATAACCTAATTAAAACGTTATTACCTTATCATTCAACTCCCCCACTATACATCGCCGCGCACTCAAAACCTTCGCTTTCATCAATCGCGAACCCTTGCCCTCTGGGTTCCCCGCCCACCACTACACACCAACCACAACAACAACAGCAACCACCACCACGAAAACGAACGCTTGGACCTTCGGCTCCAATTGCCCCCGCGTGTACTCGAGCCACTCTCGAGCGGCCCGCCGGAATGTCGCGCAATAAATTTTCCCTTCCCGCGCGCAACTTCAAAAGTGCGCCGCACGCTTCGCGACGACGGGGGCGCTCTCGCTCGCATAAAGGATTTTCGCCGTTATGAATTTAATTTTCATACAAACAAGCCCTAAACGCGCACTCGACGCTCTCTCTCTCCCGCTCGAGTGCTACGTGCCAATGGCTCCGGTCTGCGGTGCTTCAGAAACCGCCCCCTCTCTCAGTTTTTTGAAGAAGTGTATATAGCTTGTATGTGTATATACTACACGTGCACAATGCATCTTACTGCCGTCTCATCGTATATACACAGCCCGTAGCCTATTATGTACTTCATTTTCTTTTTCTTGCGTATATACAGTATGTGTATATATATAGATGTATATATATAATCCAATAAAAGCAAGCGCGCGAGCGGACGAAATTTAATATCCAGCGCCATCAAAAGTCGCCGGAATTGTTTTCGGCCGCGCGCCGAGCGGTATATAGTAGCCTCTCGACGAATCGTCGTCACTCCTCCTTCGTTTTTACCCTCCTCCTTCCCTCTGCTCCACACGGCTTTATTCGCAAGCGGAGAGAGACAGAGAGAGAGAGAGCGAGAGAGAGAGAGAGAGAGAGAGAGAGAGAGAGAGAGAGAGAGAGAGAGAGAGAAACGGGAATTTCGTCCCGTGCGCCCGACGGTGTCGCGTCAAACGAATTACGCGAAACAATGGATTTGGAAAATCCCGGGACAAGCGCGCGGCTTCACGGAAAATGCTGCTGGTAGGTAGTATTACGTGCGCGCTGATGATTCTTGGTGTCCACGCGCGCAAGTGCGGGGTCGGGCAAATAAATATTTTGAGATTTTCGAAGGGGAATTGCGCTGTTGATTATTTTTCATATTTGTAAGGTGACTTATTTATTTTTATTTATTTAGTTACGTACAATAACACGGAAAGCCTTCTTTTTGCAATATGTATACAGCATGAGTTCTTTACCATTTTTAGTGCAGTGTGACGCATATATATATGAGTAATAAATTATTAAAAAATGTTGTTATCTTCGTGTTACTGTAGAAATATTAAATGATGTAAAAATATTTTTACTATATTGATTACCGCATTTCTTGGGATCTTAGAAAAATGAAGCCACGCCATAATTTTGTATGATTTTAAATTGCTAATTTCGAAGTTTTTAAATTCGTAAAAGTCTATAAATTCGTATAAGTCTTATACATTAGCCGTACTGAAAGTCTTAATTAATGTAAAATTAAATTAAAATTAAAAAAGTGTTGAAACTATGCTTTTTGAGGAATTATAGTATTACAATGAGAAATTTTTATTTAACAAAAGTCTTCAATAAATTCAAAAACCTTGTGAAAAAGTGCAGCTTATTATATGTGCAAACTACATTATTTTTACTCAAGTATTTAACTACATTATCTGTCAGAAAAATAGTATAAGATTTATGGAAATTGTATATAAAATACTTGCAGAATCTAACATTTAGTAGTATATTAAAATAATGAAAAACAATTAAGAGTGATCCAAAAAACAAGTCTGAATTCGCATTTGTGCGCTCTCGATTTTGGTCTTCCAGTCTATACTAAAAGTTAGTTTATCATGTGGCATTGATCCTCTGAAAGTTTTAGGTTGATCTGACTTTTTGTTTTCGAGATTAAAGGGACCTACTTTTTCATTATGTCTTATCTGTAGGTAGATTGTTTTTTATTTTTTCAGGTCAATTATTCCAAATCTATGACTAATAGTGAAAAATTCATACCAATCTGAAACTTTCAGATTAATATCTCATAATTAACAAACTTTTAGTATAGATTGGAAGTTGGAATTCGAGGGCGCACAAATGGGTGAAATTTTGGGCCACCTTTTCAATTCATTTCTGATTATTCGAATGTAATGATCTAATGCAATGAACTGACAATTCTTAATCAAGGATTACTTCAACTTGACTTCTATACTAACCAATTCCTTTTAATTCGCAAAGTTGAAACTCACCGCCTCCGTTGCATAAAAAACCATTGCACTTACCTTTACGATACCCACCCACCTTTCCTTAGACCCACACCCGCACACACATGGCAAAGCGATACTAAAAAACACGAGGGCTGCGGAGCGAAGGCGCGAATTTGAATCAGCGGCAAAGGCGGCAAGTGGCTCTCGCTCCCTCGCGATGGCGCGCAGGCGAGGAACACACTACTATGCTCGCTTACCGTAATATCGGATCTATTTTACGAGTGAGGCAGGGCCGCTCGCAAGCGCAAGCGCATCATTGATAAAGCGGTCCACGTTGCCGCGGAGTTATTGTTTTCGCATTTTTATGGGATTCCCCGCACCCTTTCGACCCGCGTCGAGCTTTTTTTATTGCCCCGTGGTGAGGAGAGACGGCAAGGGGAGTAATTTTTATTGCGCGCCTCGGAGAAAGGTGTATACTTTGTATTTTGCGATATATATATATGTGTGTGTGTGTGTGTGTGTGTGTGTGTGTGTAGGAGTCGAGTGGGGTGGTTCGGCTTTTAGCACGTGAGAAGTTTTTCCTGGTTTCGAATGGCGATGGGGGGTGAGGCAAGTGCGTGGTTGCGCGCCTCGGAAGTGCTTTTGCGTCGTAATGTTTTAGTATGCTTAGAAAGTGAATGCTTTTGTTCTAGTGGTGGAAAGGCTGCTTTGTTTATAAGAATAATGAATGGGGGGAGGAAGCTTTTGTTGTATATTTATAACAGCGATAACAGATGTTGGTTCGAGTTACACTGTTTTTGATTCTGTACATTTTTATATAGTCTTTAGTATTATTTGTAATAATGGCGCAGCTTGTTTTATGATGCAAAGATATTGGGAAACAATAATAGATACTAAATTATTATATAGATTTGTTGATCTTACAATGTAGACTTATTAAAGTTTCAGGAGATGCCGCATTTTACTTATTCGTGAATGTATATAGAGTTAGTTAAATGTTAAGCTTGAAGGTGTCTGTTTTTAATTTGAATTTGAATATTTCAAATCAAGTTTAATCATTTAATTTTATCCAATAGCATTTCTGAACTAATTTATAAATATTTAAAAAGTCTTGCTTTCGCGTTATTTATAGTAATTCATAAAACTCCTTACTAAACTCGATGAGTGCTATTATCAAAATACTTCTAACAACTAGTCAGCTTTCATTCACAAATTATATATTTTTTTTTAACAAAAAATTCTTTTTTCCACTACATACTATATTTATTATCAGTTAGATAGACACTGTAAAAATTGTATATCTCTAAAGCGTGCCATCTGGCAACAGTAAAAATGAAACGGTATAAAAATTTCTTCAAATCACCAGAATATTACATATAAAATTCTCCCTCACCTATTCCCCCACACTTCCTCCCAATCTCAATCCTAAAATTCCAAACCCCCCGCACTCTCCCAGCGTCTATTACGTCCTGTAACTATACCACCACCTTTTCTCTCTCTCGCCCACCGCAACTACCGCGCGCGGCATTACTCGCGCCGTCTACTCACTCGCTCGCTAGCTCGCCTAATTGATTAATATGACGTTTATTGGGAGCGCGCCGAGAAGTTCGCGCGCGTGCGCTCAGCGGGCGCCGAACAAGCCGCAAATTAATAAGTTGACTCTCAACTTCTGACGCCCAGCGTGCCGGACCGCCCGCGCCGACGATGCGGCTGAGGAGGCGAGACGATCTCGCAGTGCGGTTTCTTTGTCGTAATAATAGGGTGGAAGGGATAGGGAAGCTTTTTGGTGTGATATGCGGGTATAGGGGGATTAGATGGATTTTTTGGGTGGTAGATTTTTAAGGAATGGGAGTTGTAATGATGAGGTTGTATTGTATTGGTTTGTAGAGTCAACGTTTGTGTTGTGAACAAAAATTTATGCCAGTCTCTAAAAAGGTTTTTAAACTTGTTATTTAAAGTATTCAATTGATCTCTATAGGAACCAGAAAAATAAAAGAACCATCCTTAATGTTTCGGTGACGAGTTTCTCACCGTCTTCAGAATGCTATTTATTCCCAATAATGTAAAAATTAATTTCACTTATAGTTTTAATTATATATTGTTTTAGTTATTTGATTGCTTTCACTTAAAAATATTCTAGAATTAAAAACTTTAGTTTTCGCATGCACATAATTAATCAACTATACCCTGGTAGAAATTCATCTATTTGAAATGGCCAAGAAGTTAGAAAGTAGCTAGTAAAACTGATTAATTAATGGCTATGATGAAACGATTTTTCGACCATTATTTGCCTATTTCTTAGATTGACGTCACAACAAAATATTCGTATTTGATTTTCTTACTAATTCTATCGTATATGAAAGAGCATTAAAGTGCATTTATTGGCTTACCAAAATATAAATAAATAACATCAACTAAAAAATCATTTGTTGTACTCCTTCTATAAATAATTCAGCAAAATTTTTATTTCTCCATCTGATTCTGTCTCTCTCACTCCTTGTCATAACAGCAAGCCTTCTACTAGCCATTTCCAGACTAAAGAAACTCATGAGTTTTAATACCTTTAAAATACTGAAGAACAAGCTTACGCTTCTTTTCGAAAAACTCATTCTATTTTTCAATCTATTAAATAGATTGAAAAATATAATGGTCATATAATAGGGTAAAAAGCGTTTCACCGGGAGCTAGAAACTGGACAAGAGAAATTCCCATTTTATAGCAAGTTTCTTAAATGAATAGTCAGTTATTAGTTATAAAATGTTTTGGATTTCCACCAGGGATATTATCTGGGTTATTTAATTATCTATAAAGTTTTTTATTCATATCATTTATTTTACTTATACCATCTTATTTCCAAAGTCTCAACAGCCCCACCACACCCTTATTTACAGAACGCCGTAAAAATAACAGCCCCGCATCAAAAACTAATTCACCCACCGCGCATCTCATTACTCAACCTTCGCATCCCCGTAGCATCTTTTCCCTTTTATATACGTATACGCGCCGCAACGGGACAACCTTAAAAACCTCTCCCCCAAATTATCAATCAGCATCTTAAAAAGCACCCACCCGCCGAGACGACGCCGCGGGAGCTTCCGAACGCGCGAGCGCAGCCATCCTCTAAAACTCGGAAATACGAAAATTGGGCGACCGCAGGAGACGGCTGCAAGAGAGAAATAAAAGCTCTCTCTCGCGCGCTCGAGCACGGGAGAGAAAACGAAATAAAACGACGCTCGCTCGAAGTTACAGAAGACGATTTCGGCAGCGCTATCGTAAACCCCGAGCCTGAATAATAACTTTCTCGCGCGAGCTCCGGCGGGGGGAAAAGTTTATTAGTGCCTAGAGTGCGCGATCGGTGCCCGCGTCACTCGTAAAAGTTAACGCCGCTCGCGCGCGCGCGCCAAATCATGCGCCCCTCGCGCCAATTTTTTCTCCTCCTCTTCCGCGTCGCGCGACGCCCCGGAGAAAGAGAACGTTCCTTTTTTTCGGCGAGAGTACTAAAGAGCCCATCAAGCGTGGGTGAAATTCCGCTCCGACGCCCCGGTATATAACGTCGTTTCGAGTCGAGGATAGCGAGATGTATGTGTGTGTGGGTGAGGGCGGTTGGCTCATTAACGGAAATTCAGTTGCTTAATCTCAATTTACAAAGGGAAATATGTAGATATGGGCGAGTGTGCGGCAGTGGCGGCGACGGCCAAGTGAAAAAGTGAGGGATGTGCAGAGGAGGGAACGTGTATTATACTGGAAATTTCGTGGACCGGCAGTTGGAGGTACGAAGAGGAATTTACATGGTACGCTATTGTACCGCTAGGATATTTTATTTTTGAGAAAAAATTTAAAATGCAGGAAATTTTTTGACTTTAATAAGACAACTATGGGGGTTTTATTTCACGTGCGTATAGTGTAATTTTCCACTTATATAATTTATTTATCGATTATTTTTCGCGTATTTATATTAATTACACTTTTACTTACTTTTTCTACTACATTCATACTTCTTTTATCGATTATTTTTCTCGTATTTGTATTATTGAACCGTTCATTTCATTTTTAGAGGACAAAATCCATGTAATAAGAACCGAAACCAGTCGTTTCCCCGCAAACAGCCGAAATTACGTCCCAATCCCTCTCTCTCTCTTTCTCTTCGGCGAAACTTTGGCCATAACCACATTTCTCGCTAATTAAAATCAACCGCCGGCGCGCCAACAATAACAAACGAACCCCAGGCCTCTATCAACCATTTTTTTTTCAATATCCCCCACAGCGGTAATTAAACCAATTCAGCGGCCGACAACTCCGGGCTTAATTCCCGACAACGAGCACGCGAAAATAAAGCGAGGAGAAAACGATTGTGACGCCAAGAGCCGAACATCTTCTCCCTCCCTCCCTCCCTCCCGTACTCTCGAGTTTTGTATTACAGCCCGAGAGAGCGCAGGCGCCGCCTCAAGGCCTCCTAATGAACAATTAATATGCAAACAGCGATTACTTAATTCCAAGTTAGGCGCACGCGCTCGGATTCTAATAGGCTATATTCGAAGCGTCTCCGAGCTTTCGCTCTCTGTGTGTGAGTGGATCTGTATGTGTGTGTATGTGTGTGGGGATGGTTTCTTCGAGCCGGAGGAAAATCCCGGCCATTTTTGCCAACGACTTCTGTCGTCGACTCTAATTTTGATTCAGTGGCGGTGAGCGAGGAGGATTTCGTGTTTTGTTGTTTACACTTTTATGGCCCGCGACTAACTTTTATGGGCCCGGGGGGGGGGGGGGGGTATTTGAATATTCGGCAGATGGTAATTCGAAGTTGGATGGCTTACAGTATTAATGAGTACGAATTTGTGATTATGAAGGCTGGATGAGCTTTCATTAGCGTTGGTTAAGTGAAACCAGTGCTATTGCAACGCTGTAAAAACAATTAATAAAAACAAAGTTTAAGCTTTTCTATATTTTTTATAAATAAGATTAAAAGTAAACCATCAACAACAGTTTTCCAATTTCGTAACATTAAACGCTTTCGAAAAATATTAAAAATTCCGCAAATTTCCCTATATACATTAACGAAAAAAATCGAGCTATCTCGTTTAACAATAAAAAAAAAAACACAAAACTCGCGACCTACACAGCCATGATGCGCCCAATTAACATAATTTTTCGACTTGAAGTCTGATATAACGACCTCGGCCCCTGCCGAGTGGGTATTTTTATTATAAACCAAAATTCAGCGGCGGAAAATTGAATTACAAAACTCGCCCTTCGCAAATTGAGAAGCCCGCCATAACGCAGAATCTCTCTCTTTCTCTCTTGAGTTTGGAAAAACACTTCATCAAAGTCGAGGAGTTTGCCGCGAAGTTCACCGGTCGAGTGCCGGCCCTCTCTATATAAACGTATAGTAATAAGGGCCGCGCTTGCTCGGGATATTATGCAGCATCTGGTTTATAAGATAATAATTAAGAACCACCTGCCGCGAAGAATAATAAATTTCATTACGAAGAGACGACTGCGGTCGAGTATATACTACGCCGACTGATTTTCATTTCGTCGAGATCGAAAATTGTTTTCGTTAAAATTTTTACGGGAGGGTTTGCTGCTGCGGGGCTGAATAACAGCCTGATTGCGAGATTTCAGAATTTCAATTCAAGGTAAACAGTAGTGTAGTCGATGTTGGCTCGTTTTTATAGCGGTAGAGGATGTTGTAAACAAAATGCACGCGGTGCTTTTTCAGAGAAATAATATTTTCTATGGCGAAGAGGAGAACAAAACTTATACTTGATCGAGAAACCATTTAATAATATTTTAATAGCGTTTTTATGTCGACAATAACGTTTTTTAATACTCTGTTTTTGCAATTATGTGATAGTAAAATATCTCTTATGCCTATTACATATTTTATAAATTTTAAGGATGGATTTTAAAGACTCCACAACGTCAAACACAATTTAATACTGAAAAACACGACTCAAATTTTATTTAAATGTTCAAACTAAGCTGAACGTTAAGCTAAATAAAAAATAAGTTACCACGTTGAATTGCTGTAAAATAATCTATTTTCCCGTGATAAAAAATAAAAACCGGAGAAAAACTCTTCCCTGAGATTCGCCTCTCATCCCCCGACATTATTATTAACTCGAAATTACAACCACGTACAAACTACTCCGCGCCTTTTTTCAATTTTCCCTCAAGTCTTCTCAATACCTCGTCCCTCTCGTCCTCCTCCAAACTCTCTCTCTCTCTCTCTCTCTCTCTCTCTCTCTCTCTCTCTCTCTCGCTCGAGCAACTAGTTCTTTCCGAGAAATCCGCAAGACACTTAGCAATCTTCCTGTTTCGCAGTTCTCCCCATCCTCCAGACATCTCGCGCAGGCGAAAATCGAGAATAAGAACGCGCGCAAGAGCGAGAGGGACGATTGATCCCCGAGGAAAGGGGTAAGACTCTAATTAGATTTTCCGCGGGAGCTTTTCCGCGGGATCGGTTTATTCGAACTTGTTTTCGCGCGAGAGCGCGCTAATAGCCTGTCAACCGCGCCGCATCGCACGCGCGCTAGACAGAGTGAGTTGAATAAGAAATTAGTCTGAATAATTTCGTTCGCTCTCCTGTCCCGGTGATATCCCTGAGAGAGGAAGAGATGGACTCAATTTAAATTAATCGCCGGGAATTAGAGGAGAGCTCGGTTATTCGAGACGATTCGATTTTTAGTTCCGGCTAACGGGGCTGCGAAGCTGTTTCTGTTGTCTGGTGACAGATGCCGGTACGCGCTGTGACTGTCTGCTTATTTCTGTTTGCCGGAAAATTTGTCGAATTAAATGGAGGTTATTCGAACGTTTCGCGAAGATTTTCCAATTAACGTAGTTAATTGTGAAGCAATTTATCAGAGATGAGAAATATTAATCGTGAAGATTTAATATTTATAATTAAATTCAATTAATATAAAAATATTAAACAAGAATATTCTATGCAAACTATTAAATTTTAGATAAATTCATAAATTCAAGCAACAGGAGTAAACAAGTTCCGAGTTCATTTACATAACAAAGTTTAAAATACAACCAAAAGAATAACCATTTCAATCATCGATATTATTGCCACTCAATTTCAATAATGGATATATATCTCAAATAAGACTTAAACATTCCTTTAGTTTCTCTAATGTATTACTCATTATACTATAATGACGCTTTCTTCAAATAAAGCGGAGCTCCTCTGAATAATAAATTAGATTGCATAATACAGTTTCCCCCCATCTCTAGCCCGCGATCCCCGGCACGAGAGGTGGATATCGATTTAATTTGAATTAAATGCTAAGAATACGCTAAAATATTCAACGGTTGGGTGCTGGGGAGTAGGAGGGAATTCCTTTGTTTTGAACTTTCATTCGGGGAATATTGTTTCTCGCCGTCGTTATTGAAGTGCCCCGGCGACGTCGCTCTGATTAATTCATCCTTTGAAAAATCAAGTAGTTTTCTCTTTCACATTAAAATCGCTCCACCCACCTACACACACACTTCGTCTTCATTCTATCTTCAATTGAAAAATATTCAACGGTTTCTTCGAAAAATTTTCTAGCACAGAGAGCGGCATCGAAAGCAATTAAAAAGGCTCAGCGGCGCGTCGAGCAAATACGAATTTTTCATCTCTCTCTCTCTCTCTCTCTCTCTCTCTCTCTCTCTCTCTCTCTCTCTCTCTCTCTCTCTCTCTCCCTGCCTCTCCCTGCCCTCTTTGTCGATCCTCGCGGTAAAGAGCTTACACAAGGGTAATTCCAGGAGCGCGCGCTCGAGGCACTTTTCTCTCTCTCTCTCGCTCGCTCGCTCGTTCTCTCTATTAGTATATTCATGAGAAATCCTACGATATCGCGCGAGTGAGCGCGCGACGTTGCCCCTACTGAGCCTCCGGAGCCAAACACAAAAGTAATTAGTTATATATAGCTTGGGCTGCTGCTGCTGCTGCTGCAGCTACTACTGCTGCTGCTACTGCTGCTACGCAAGGATTGTAGTGAGAGAGAGAGAGAGAGAGAGAGAGAGAGAGAGAGAGAGAGACAGAGACAGAGAGAGAGAGAGAGAGAGAGAAGCGCGTATTAAATGCGCAAGATAATCAGCTACTGTTGAATCAATGCCGAAGTATTATCGCGGACAAATAAGTCATGGGAGGGTTAATCGTGGAAGAGATGCGCTGGTGTGGTTTAATTGTGTTTGACAATTGTTTGGATTTTAGTTTGTTGTTACACTCTAAAAGAGTTGTTTTGAAATATTTTTTCATAAAATTTAATATTTATTTTGAATTAAATTGTAAATATCTAAGAATAATTTAATCAAGATAATCCTCTGTACCTAAAACAAATTTTCGCCTGTGAATGTGTATTCTATCACTATAATGAACTAAAAAATGTATACATGACATCAATCAGCATAACCAGAAATAAACTTATAATACCACCTAAGTGTTCGAAAGCTGTTAGTGTTAAAAACAACCACATCAGAGCAATACAAATATTTAATTGTCTACCAAAAACTAATCCAAATCTCAAAAATCTAGATGTTATAAAAAATTATAATATGATAAAGGTAAAGAAATGGATTAGAGCTAATATATTTTAAAACATAATGCTTTGAATAAATAATCTCACTGCTGTTAAAGATGGGTTGGAACATTTAGTGTTTTGCCTCAGACATAATATTAATCTTGGAATCTTAGATTTGAAGTTAGTTTGTAAGTGTTAATATATAATACGCTGGAACTATGTACAGGTAACTATGACTATCTCTATAGGATGTTTTTTGCTTCAGACACATTAAGCATGTCTTAAAGTTAACAATAACATTTATTACTACTGTATTACTCTGGTAAATAAATAAATAAATAAATAAAACAAATAAATAACTTGGCTTTCAATTTTTCATGTTCTTTACGACTACGAGACATAAGAGTAATAACCAAATCTCCTATACCTATGTCATAATGGAAAATAAAGCAAATTGATATATGGGGAAATCTATGGAACTTTTAACTTTTATGTTCCTCGTATATTTCCCTATAAATAAGAATAAATAGCATATGTGAGCGTTTTATATCACACTCTACCCTTATTTAGAACAAGTTCCTTAAGGGAGACTAAGATTTTTCTTCTTGATTTTAGCTGTTTTATTAAATACAAATTTGAAAAAATTCACATTTTATAGGAGTCGAATTTTATCACAATCGGTAAATTTAAGCACATTTTTTTACTGTCACTGTTTTAGCGCCCACTAGTGGTTTTCAAGCTTTGGCTTATGATAGTATTTACAAAAAAGACGAACATTTTCATGATATTAAAAAAAGCGTGCCACTCTTATAAACAAAATGGCGGACTCTTAAACAAGTGTCACCCATTTTTTTCATACATCTAAATATATATCATTTCTTAGTTCTAACCAGTTTAGCGTTTACTACGTTGCATTTTCTGTAATTCCTACTTATTATTGTCGAAAAAATAAAAAATCTAGTCCTATCTGAAAAGTGCCTTAAAAACGGGCTTTTTATAAGCAGAAACGTAAGTATACTAGTGTGCGTAATTGACCTCAAAAATAGTTATTTTCGATACAAGTGCGAAAAAGTGATTTATCCTCGTATGGACGTTTGCGCCCGAGCGAAGCGAGGGTGAAAAGGCCACACGAGGATAAAATCACTTTCTCACTCGTGTATCGAACACTATTTTTTTATACGACGTGTGCAAAGCTCGATTTTGCGAGCACGGTTTTGGCCGAGCGTGCGCAAAGTGGACGCTTTGCGCACGGAGTGTGAAAAACGTTATTTTTTAATGGCACAGTTTTGTTATTTGAGGAAATGCTCAAAACTACAGCGTAATCAGAAGGTATTGGCCTAAATAATGTACTAAAAAACGCTAAATTCATGTACCGATTTTTTATATAATTTTGTTGGTTTAATAATAATTTTTAATCTGATAGTAGGGATTTTAAATATTTTCTCAATATGAGACCGTTAAACATTATTGATACTGTTACAATATCAGCATTTTCTCAAAACGCCACGAACGCACGCACGCGCCCACACGCACTCACACACACACACACATACATACACCCATATACACTCACCACGCGTCTATGAACTTATAATATTTTCAAACAAAGAAATAAATACACTTGCAAGCTGCATATAGTGTACATACACCCACGTACAGCAAAGAATATGATGGCATTTAAAAAATATTAATTAATTTAGCCACAAAACACAATTATATAAAATTGTACAAGCGGTTATTGAACATATTTGTGCAAATGAAATCATAACAAATATTTTGAGAGCAGAAAATATTAGACAGACAGGTTTTCCTTTGAAACGCAAGTTTATGAATCACCTGAACGAACTCCTAGATATTTCTGTTTATTTATATTCTCTTCAGCGCCCTTATGTCCTTTTATACATCTAAAATATGTATATGCCACGAGAGAAATAATAGTGTTAAGTATCGATTGGATTCTCATTTAAATACGAAAAAGACTTTTCAGATTATTTGGTCAAAGACAAAATCGGAAAAACTCTTTCTAAATTATTTATCATGCTCGTACTGTATTAATAGTGGTTTGTTCGATTCTACATGTCAACACTTTTTTTTAACCTAAATGAGTATTTCTATTTAGAAAAAAAATGAGTTGTAAACAAAATGCAATTACGAAAGTGAAGTCCTCAAAAAGTAAGAAAAAAAGTGGTTAAAATAATGTGAAAAGTCTATTTATTTATTTATTCATAAAATATTATTTTAGTTATTAAAATTATTGTTTACGAATTTTTGTTTGTTTGTTATACAATTAAAAACTGTTTTTGATCTTTTTGTACCGGCCACAAATAAAGAGTAACGATAAGGAATAAATTAGTGTATAATGCGTGGTCGAGTGTTCGTCCATGTGGGCCTGCGTGCGTACGTGGTGGTCATAAGTGTATTATGTAAATCACTATACGAAATTTTTAAAGAATTGCCTCAAAAGTATCTAGTTTTTACTAGTATCATAAACGCTCGTTATTGACCTAATTTCGGATTTTTCTATACCAATTAGTTTATCCTTACGTTATAACTATCGAAAACTATTTTTTCATTATAAATTTGCATAAAATTACAATAATTATTGTTGAAAAAATAACAATAGTAAAAAAAAAAATATTTCTGGAAATATGTATATTTTATATTTGTTATTGATGACCTTTTCAGCGTCCAATAAAAATGATTAAGGAGGCTAGACACCTTTTTTCTCTGAAATAAGAAGTCACATTTTAATACATAAATGTAAACTAATTATTTCATACTTTTTACATATAAAAGTGGGTATATTTACCTTACCTTAAAACTTTCTCCGATGGGCCTTTTATATGGTCCAGAACCATAGTCATCGATAAAACAAGTTTTTTCACTAACCGTAAGCTTTGAAATTTTCCTGTGGATGGATTAACTCCAGATTTGAACTAAATTACTCCTGAATAGTATAATTCTCATATGAGTGTAGGGATTTTTGATCTAATGAGAAAAAAAAAATTGTGCTGTTTTTCAAGTGTTTTTTTTTTTAATTTTTTTAAATTTTTTATATTTTTTCATAATTTTTCTGATGTAAAAATTTTTTCCGACATTTAATCCTAAATCCCTACACTCATATGAGAATTATACTATTCAGGAGTAATTTAGTTCAAATCTGGAGTCAATCCATCCACAGGAAAATTTCAAAGCTTACGGTTAGTGAAAAAACTTGTTTCATCGATGACTATGGTTCTGGACCATATAAAAGGCCCATCGGAGAAAGTTTTAAGGTAAGGTAAATATACCCACTTTTATATGTAAAAAGTATGAAATAATTAGTTTACATTTATGTATTAAAATGTGACTTCTTATTTCAGAGAAAAAAGGTGTCTAGCCCCCTTAACGCTTGGAAAATATTGTTTTTTATGATAAAAGACATATGAAAAATGTGATAAAAGATATATGCTTATATTTAATTCTTTCTTTTTTATTAAACGTCAAAAGTTCTCTGTTTCTACAAAAGAATGAGTATTTTTTATGCTACCTATAGGTTATAAATCAAAACATATGGGATTTTTTTCGAATTTGAGGGTGTTGAAAAACAAATTTTCACTAACTGTAAGTTATCGTTTTCATTCAAAACCATATGTACAATAAAAAAAAGTTTTATATTTCAATTTTTAATATTCATATTTATAGTTAAAAATGTATGAAATAAAATTTTTTAGTTATTTATATTACCCACAAAAGCGTTACATAATTCTTGTTATCATTCATTTGAGAATAATAATATTAAATCATTCCACATTATTATGCACTGCAGCATATACAATTAAAACTTCTATCTATTCTACCCAAGATTAACCATCTAATCCAATTCCCCAAAATATTGAACTTCAAACCCCCGCCCACACCTAAAAAAATCACTCCTCCAACCCAGCGGAAAACTCTCTCACTCTCTCCCATCCCCTCGCACCCTAAACTCACCCCTTCCATCCTGATTCGATTCTCCCAAACATTTAACCCCGACACCCATAGCCGCTCAGAGCCTGAGAGAGAGAGAGAGAGAGAGAGAGATTGGCCGTATCGAGCTAATAATTACCTCAGCTCCGGCTGGCAATTTCACGCGTGGCTGCTCGCGCGAATTCTTCCGGATTGCCATCGCCGGGAAATATAGGCGCCGGAGGCCCGCGCGAGTGTCTCCTCTCTCTCTCTCTCTCTCTCTCTCTCTCTGTACACATGATGTCCCGTGATTGCCGCGGGAGCTCTCGAGAGTCTCTCTCTCTAGACGAGTGATTTACTCGGGGAATAAGATTCCGAATGGATTTTTCGCGAGGATTTGCACGCGAGAGGAGGAGAAGCGCAGGGGTTATCGTAGTAGAGATGGATATATTGGCGGAGGAGCTGGGTAAAGGTTTGACGCACGGGAGCTGGTGATATTTTTAAATGTTGTTAAATATTGAAGGCTGGCTGGGGAGAAGCGGAATTGCACAAGGGATGTGTATTCTTGTAGCTCGATGTAGCTGGGTAGCTGAATAAAGTTGTGTGGGTCCGCTGCCTGTAAGGCGATATTTTAATGAACCATTCTGATGGTTTGCAGTTTACATGAATTTTTGAAATATCCTTATGGATTTTCCTCATTTCCATATTGCGGGTTAAATAATTGACGAACATACGTTTTTGAAATATCATATGTGACATCTGATTTTGTAAGATTATAAGAATTTAGAAACTATTACTTACAAAGCAAATGCATATAAGCTATATGCTAATAAAAATGTGTACGAGCTCAATTCGATAAGTCGCGCGAATCGCAACCTATCCCCACTAATTTGAATAGACAGCCACCAACACGGATACTTTTTGCAGGGCGCGAGCTCATTCGAAATTCATCGTAATCCAATCACCATAATCCCCGTTCGACTACACCGCGACGTGCGCAACATCGGCCGCCGCAGCGTGCGAGAAAACAGCAGCGTCGTCGTCGTCGTCCGCCGCCGCGCGTCAAACTTCTTCCTCTTCGAAATAATCTGTTTATCATTCAGAACTTCGGAAACGATTAAAATCAGCGCTAAAGTTTGATAAGCCAATTTCGAATGTCACGGACCTCGCTCCCACTCTCACGCCGGGCAAACTTTTAAAACGCAAAGTAGCCGAGAGAGAGAGAGAGAGCGAAAACGCTGCGCTCGCGCAAGATCTCAATATTTCAAGAGCCAGCGACTTTGAATAATGAAGTATGGACGAGGAGCAGAAGAAGACGAAGGCGGAGAAGGAAAGACACTGCTGTGGAAGGAGGAGGAGGGAGAGGAGAAAAAATCCCCGCGAAGCCTCCAAAAATGCAAAGGGAAGGAGACAGCGCGCACGCGGGAGAAGCCGCGCGGTAATCCATAACGTTAGCCCCGGCTGGCAGGTCTGAGCCGCGTGAAGGATATCCTCCTCCCCCACCCGCCTTCGACGTCTTCGTCGTCTCTTTTTATTTCTCTCTTGCGGTGACGTGCGGGCGGTGTATCGCTGCGGCTCTAATCTGCGGGGGAGGCTTCTTGGCCTCTCGACTCCCGGGAAAAGGACGGACGGATGGATGGATAAAGGATTATTAAACGGTCGCGGTGTATAGGGATCGCGAGAGGTGCAGATGTCATTAAGCCGGAATTAAAAGAGGCGAAGATTAGCGGCGATTGTTGTTATTGGGGATTCGATACATTTGGGTTAGCGAGGGTGAGGCAGATCGTTCAGTTGATTTGAATTCGTGTAGAGTTGCAGTTGAGTCAATAAAATACAGCAAATTAATGACTTTGGTTAATTATTTGTTGATAATATAGATTTTTCAGGAGGTTCGTTTTTTGATAATTTTTTTTAAATTATCACAATAAATTATATTATTTAATAAAGGAATTATATGTTTACTGACGAAGGGATTGGTTAAATTGTTTTGCAGATAGATATTTCTATTTTTGTTATGTTATACACCTAACTGAAGAGTTTCAAAGAATTTTAATTTTGTCTGTAACATTTACGTTTATACAAAATATCTATAGGTACACACATCTGAAGCTTTGCTCTATCTTTTAATCAAACCAAGCAAAAACGTTCCACGCAATGGTCCACCGTTCACTCTTCCAACTAAACACACCACTTCTCAAACCCAAGGGCAGCACCAGCAGCCACCATCACCCTTGAAATTACGAACTCTCCCCGAACATAAATGAAAAGGCACACACACATATACACACACCTGCGTCGCCCTTACGCAAAAACCCGCCACTAGCCATCAGTGACTACACACTAATCTCTCTCTTCCGTTATACTCAACGTGCACCGGCTGACTTTTATCTCTCCGCGTACTATAGGTACCTGCACACACACAGAGCTTCCTCGCTCTGTATACTCTCCAGGATAGCTTGCGCTTGCACCGCCGGCCGTGAAATCGCCAAAGGGCGCCGCGCCGCCGGCCGCTCACCCGATTAGCATGATCACCATACGATTACACCCGGGAAAGTTAGGCTACCGCGCGTCCTAATCGCTCGCGCAAACTTTGCCACCCCCTCCAGTGCCGACCTTGTAATCAGTCGGGGCGGACCGGCCGGCCAGGTAAAGAGATTTTTATTTCAGGTTAGTGAGTGTGTGTGTGTGCAGGAGGAGAGTGAGAGAGATAGAGGTTGAAGGATGAAAGGTGAGGGTGGGAGGAGGGAGAGGTCAGTTTCGTGGTTCGGAATTGAGTTTTCGGTTGCAGCGATGGGTGTATGGTTTGAGCGGTTCTTTGGAGATGATTGTAACTTCGCGATAGAAACTAATATAGGTAGAAAAGAAAGGTATGTTAAATTTTGTTCAATTGACTTTTGGATAGATTTTATAGAATAGGGCGGTTGCTTAAAACATATGATACCAAAGTAAAACTATATTTAAACGCTACGCCTATATATTTTATTGTTTTCGTCCAGTTTAATTGTTGGATCAAATAATAACTCAATCAAATAAGTTAAATTAAATAAGTAAATTTTGAGATCTTAATTTCAAAACTAATTGATAACTATAAAACGCACATTTGTTTACTTCAAAATCAGAACAACATTAACTTATTTTTGTCGTTATCGAGTAATTAGGACAGAGTTTATTCAAATATTTTTGAATTTCTCTAGTGCGTTCGAAAAGTCCACGAGCCCACCTCTTCGCTTGTCGTGACGTAAACATAGAGACTCTTTGCTCAATGTTTCCTTGAGAATTACACCAAAAATTCGGTTTTAAAATACTAAACGGTCAATGAAAAAGTCAAACGAAGCGAACAAATTCATAATAATTCACTTTAATTCTTACTTTAATCCCATCCATGCTTGAATATAAAAACATAAAACGATGCTATTAACATTCCTCAAAATAATTCTACAACGACCCTATCATTTTCGCCATTTTTTATTTACCCGACTTTCGACGAGACCTTATAAAATGCAATACCCTAATCCTCGGAATCCCCGGCAATTCCCTTGCAGAACAAAATCTCCCGGGAAAGGGCTAATCCCTTCCTTCCCTCTTCCTTCCCCCCCTTTTATCCAACCCTAATCCTAGACGCTGCACCATCCTCCAGCCGCACCTCCTCCTCTCGTCTATCCCCCAGACTCAAGCGCAGCGCAAGCTGGAAAAGTGCCACTTCGTCATCGTCTCGGGGCGCCGCTGCAAGTTTACCAGTTTTCCTCCCCTCCCCCCTTACCGGCCTATTTAACCTTCCGTTCTTGACCCCCGGTAGGTGCGTATATACCTCGACGAGAGCAGGCCACTTTGGCGCGTCTGGTCATGTGTGCGCATATGTATATACATGCGCGCGAGTGGCTGAGTGGCTGCGGCGCCACAGCAGCGAAGAATGCGAGGATGCTCTCTGCTCTCCACTCAGCCGCGCGCTTTTTAATTCAATATTGGATCAGCGTGGAAAAGTGGAACTATATGCGTTTTGAAGTTTGCAGGTGGAGAAGTTCTTTTTTTTTTGGAGGGGGGGGAGTGACAGTTGCTAAGTTGTGGAGTGCGAGTTTTTAGGAGGTGAGGGAAGTGGGCGAGAGTCATCGAAGTTTCGTAAGTTGGGAAAGTGCTTGGAAGTGGGGTTTGGTTAAGTGGGAAGTGTCGTTCGTGTTTGGACGGGGGAATCGAGGGAGTAGGTGGAAGGTGCTTGATTAAATGAATTTGTAAGATATTATAATGAGGTAACGGTAATTAGGTAGCGCATTCGTATTTAAATGTTTTGATAGCGCGATGACATTTGTCGTTTGTTTATCACTGATAGAAAGAATCGTTTAGGACAAATGATCGATGCATTTGAGAGCAAATTTGTCGTGACGTTTGCGCCAAATGACTATTACTTAACAGTTAAGAAATATTGTTTAACAGTTAATACTCAACAAGAGGTTATGTATAAGTTAGGTTAGGTAAAGTAGGGGAGACTGGGGTAAAACCGGATACTTTTTGGAAATTATTTATTAAAAATAGATAACAAAATAATAACAATATTTAACACTAGAATTGTTTTTAGTTTACATTCAGGTAACTGAAAATCGATTTGATTAACCAAAAAAATATTTGTAACAAATTTAATGTTATTAGAAATTTACGAAAGTATCCGATTTTACCCCGTAAAAAAATTGTCGGGGTAAAACCGGATACTTTCATTATTCTTTCCAAAATGAATTTTAAGATGATATTCGACATTCTAGATATAATATAAAGATGTAAAAACGTTGTTTAATGAAAAAATCTTTTATTAATAATTATAAATTAACGTTTTCTTATAAAAAATCGCTGAAGCCATATTTTCTTCTGACCAGCTTTTCCGGGAAGACTTTCTAATATATTTACGCATTTTTGTACCAAAAAAAACTTAATTTTATATGTATAATGTATGAACAGCACATTAAATGTCTATTATTAGTTTATTTTATTATTACATTAAAAGAAAAGAGAAAATAAGCTATCCGGTTTAACCCCCAACCTATAGTATCCGGTTTTACTCCAAAGTTCGAAAAAAAGTAATTCTTCATTTTTTGCAATTAAAAGTAAAATTGGCAAACCGAACTGCTCCAACTTATTGATTAAAACATAAATAATAAGGTTATGTACGTACTAAAATAAATGTTTCTTACAAGAACATTATACACACTATGACTGTTACGATGGAAACGGTCTTGCGAGCTAACAAATCTTTGATCACTTCTAAAGTCAACACGAGGCTATTTTTGACATGCCGATTGTATACAAAATGATAATAAGAACATTCTCAAAGAGATACCATAGCTATTATATAGATCGTGCTAGTAGTAACCGAGAAACTGACAATTCCGGTTTTGCCTCAGTATCCGGTTTTACCACAGTCTCCCCTAAATGCGGCAATTGATTAATTTCTTAACTGCTAATGCACGTGACTTTAACTTCTTTCAAAGGCACACTCATTAACTGTCAAGTCACCGACTTCACACATTATTCTTTCTATCAGTGTATAGTTCTCTTCCTCTCTTACAAATGTCAAAAACTTGAATTAAATTCTCAAAAAAGGATATTAATTTGTTACAATGTTGATATTCAAATGAGAATATAAATTTTGTTCATAATTATATTCAAATATAAAGAGATATCCAATAAGAATTCACTCCCTTATATATCTGTATAATTTAATAACAATAATTTATCTATATAAACTACATAAATTTTACAAATTCCCCTTTTTCGAGCTCAAAGTCACCTCTACGAAATAAGATTCCCTGCGCGAACCACTTTCTTAATCCCCACCCCCGTCCAAGAAATCAGAGATTGCTTCTCTCCCCGCAGTTAAAATCGACAAGCTATATACACTTGATAACCGTCCGTGTTTCTCCGCTACACCACTCCCTCGGTCTATCTCCTCTCTCTCCCTCTCTCCCTGCTTGCGCCCCATTGATTTTTCTCATTAGACTCTGGCTCCACTCCTATATACGCGCCACACGTGAAACTCCCATAACAAAGGAAATCTATACGGCTAATGGGGCTAATAACGAAAAAGCGAATCGAATGACTCTGGCACGAAATCCCCCCCCCCCCCTCTCCGCTAATGCAAAGATATCGCGAAATCTATATAGTAGAAGAGGATTGAAAAGTCCTTCGTCCTCGTTTTATGGGTTCTCGAGACGCAGACGACGTTTTTCGGGGATCCACCGTGAAGTGATAATCCCGACGCGCGTTATATTACCCACACGGTGGAACGACAGCGGCGTTAATGCGGTTTTATTATGCACACGCTCTCTCTCTCTCTCTCTCTCTCTCTCTCTCTCTCTCTCTCTCTCTCTCTCTCTCTCTGCGGTGTGTAAGAACGGATGAAGCGCGGGATTTATGGATAGTCGCGTGGCTCTTGTTATTGTGCTGTAATGTTTTTTACGGTTATTGCGATGATAAGGGGGGGTGGTAGCGCGCAGTTGTGAAAATTTATTGGACGGAAAAATTATGGCTCGTTTATTTGTACAATAATTAGTGACGAATGTATTTAGTGGTTAAGGGTTAGGCGCGAGGAATGATGACGATTGTTACGGGTTACGATAAAGGTTATTGTTTCATCAAGGGCGTATAGGTTTGCGATGTAATTAAAGGGGTGATAAGTGATAGTGCTGAAGTAAATTGTATTGCGGGCTGCTAATGAAAATATTTATTTTATACGTTTGAGAAATAATATTATTAGTAATTTCATATAGAGTTCATCAGGATCGTATTTGAGATTTAGTATACCAATCGTCAGACATAACTTTAATTTTTCGTAAAATAAAGTGGAACGGCTGTAAAAAAATTATATATAATTCGAATCGTTATTAGCAATTCAAGTACTACATTGTAAGCTGCCTATAATTGTACATGATTCAAAGGATTAATTCAATTCTATATTTCTTTCGTCAAACAGTTGTACAAATGACTAAGTGGACTCGTTTTAAAAATAAATCTCGAAATCTGCCATTCCCATTTATTGACCCAACTTTTTACCCCTTATACATCCAATACAAAATCCTTATTAGTTTTAAAATCACCCTACAAAAGCATATCCCGCACATCCAGCCAAATAAATCTCTTACAAGAAAAACAAATCCCGCCCGACATCCAGCCAAAACACACGCGTGCAGCCCTCGAGAAAGCGATACTCGTGTCCAAATCCCCGTAAAATCGCTCGCTCACGAAAAAAACCTCTCTCTCTCTCTCTCTCTCTCTCTCTCTCTCTCTCTATCTCTCTCTCTCTCCCGTCCTCTCTTTATCATAACACACAGCACGACACAACGAAAAAACAGACCTCCCCTGAAAAAAAGACTCACGACTCTGCGCGAGAAACGCGCACATCCGTCGCTCGTTTCTCGCGAAAGCGGAAGTACAAAAAGAGCCCGAGAGCTGCAGCTGCGAGGACGATCCGTCAATTTGCCCTCTCTCTGGTGCTGCGCACTGGGTTACCAGGCTATCGCTCGCGACGCGGGAAGTCACGTTCCCTCTCCCCAGGGCGCAGTGTCTTATCCTCGCAGCAGTGCGCAGAGTCCCGCAGGAGGAGGTTGCCGTTATCGAGCTTCTGTCAGAGAGAGAGAGGAAAACTCGGTCGCAGGTCGTGCAATTTTGTGTTTTCTTGGCCCAATTTCGCAGATCTTTTGTGAAAGGTTGCCAGGTGTAATGGTTTCTTTTGTCGCGGGTTAGTTTGGTTTGTGGGGGGGAAACGTTTATTGGAGGGTGGAGGGCTGAGGGTTGAGCTCTTTTTGATGGCTCGGAAAGAGAAAAGTCTGCAGTTTTGCTGGTAATGCCGGGCGCGTGCTGTTATACGGGAGAAGAAGAAAGAGAGATTTGGAAAATGCTTTTGTCGGTTACCCGCGTAGAATGGAGTTTCGAGTTCGAGGTAAAAGATGTGTTTGGCCCATTCGAGGAGATCTCGAGTGTTAATCGATAATGTATTTTCCGAAAGGGACTGAAAATTTTATAGCCTTTTATGAAGTTTAAGAAGTGTGTTTGCACTTTATGCATTAGAGTTCATTGTTTGCTTTCGAGTGAAATATCAAGTTTAACAAAAGTTTGACGTTGTACTTTCGTCTAAACTGCGCTGTATAGTCTGTGTAACAATTTGCAAAGTCACAATGGAAAATTGCATTTCACGGAACTGAATTTACGCTCAAGAGTAAATGAAATAATTTTGAGAGTAAGTAATGACTTCATGAACTTTCTTTTGAAGTGAAAACCGTTCAAAAAATACTTTTTAATTTAAAGTTGTGGATAATGTTTAAATATAATAATTACGATAGCATGTGTAATTTTTTAAATAGTGGAACGTGTATTATACAATTACCGAGACTGTTCAATGTTAAACAGTCTTGTAACGTGTTGGACAGTTTGTAAGAGCTCAAACAAGTATGTCGACTGTTTTGAAAATTAATGGACGGTTATAAGTATAATCCAATTAATTAGAATACAAACTGATGTAACGTAATTATCTGAAATCAGCGTCTTAATATCAGCCTCTCCAGTAATATAATAATAGCAGCCATTTATCATCAATCTTTTCCGAGATTGAATTCCTCGCTCTTATACTTAACGTAATTTTGAAAAGCTTTAATTTCTCAAACCACTTTTTGTAAAATGTTCAGAAGTTATTTATACCGTCAATCCAGCATTGTTCATTACGGATCGCGATAATACATTATCAGATCTCGTCTCCGATCACAGTATTAATAATAATACCACGACGCGACAGCTTCATTCCAAAAGCAGCCATCACACACTGACAACCCTCCTCACTCCTCCCCGCCACAAAAACTCCACCCGCGCGAGCCCCGGAAAAACTCCTCCGGTCCGCGTCTCTCCTCATTACCATTGCTACCTCCTCTTCGCTTAAACCGCCACCTAAGGAGAATCGCATGACGACGGGCTTAAATCACGGCCGGGGCCGTTAATCCAACGTCGGGCACCGAGGGACAGGGCATAAATACAGGCATGCGCGCGCGAAGACGCCGCCGCCGCCGCATAGCCGCGCTCGATCGATCGATCTATCGATCCTCGGGGGACGTGTCGCATTTGCATGCGCTCATAGGCCGCTCGCTCGCGCGCGTGCGTACATTATAACGGTCGGCTGTCTACCGAGGGAGAGAGGGAGAGGGAAGATGGTCGTGTCGTCCTCTCGTGGGACGTGGTGAGGCTGGATTCCGTTGCCGCCGCTGCGTGTTTCCGCGTGTTGGAGAGTGGGAGGCGGAGGAGGAGTTGTGGTGGAGGTGAGAGTTTTGTCTGATTATTGGAGAGAGGCTTTTTTATGGAGAGGTGTAAGATGTGTCAAATGTTGGAGTTGATAACATTGAGAGTGGAAAGTTGAATGAGATGGGAAATCAATAAAGGCTTGTGTTTTTGTTGATTATAAGAATAACTTTGAGGAACAATGTTTTTACTTTATTTGTTTATGATGCCTAGACATGTGCATTACATATTAACACAAGTTTTACTATTATACTAAAATAAATTTATTTGAATATCCTTACATTGGTATGCAGGCTTGATGTGCTTCTGTCTTTTAATAATTTTCATTGTGGATAATAAAATTTGTCATAACTACCTACATATATTACATACATCTATACAATACCGACTAATTTCGCCACTATTTTAATTCGGACACTTTTCTAGTTCTTTTTCTCCACTTATCCGAAAGCTTGAATAACCAATGTGGGTAGCTTCCAAATATGAAATATATAACTTATAATTCGTTTTTAATTGTTTGTTTTTATTAATACATTCATGTATTAAAACATAAGAATGGATATTATACATAAATATACGCAGTTACCCACACAGCATGTATTAATTCTGAAAGGATTCTGAAAGAATGCATGAAATAATTTTATTCTTTCAGAAATCATTCAGTGAAAGGATTCTGTAATAATGCTATGTCCGGGGTATTTTCCTTTCAGAATTAATTCAATGGAATAATTCAAAAATAATTTATAATATCATTGCAAAATTTATTCAATAGAAGATTTCTGAAAGGATTCATGGATTATTACCAAAAGGTTACTAAAAGATATTTCAAAATTATTTCCTGAAATAATTCTGAAAGGAAAATACCCCGGACATAGCATCATTACAGAATCCTTTCACTGAATGATTTCTGAAAGAATCTTTCAGAATCCTTTCAGAATTAATATCACATATTATTGCAGAATCCTTTCAATGAAAGGTGTCTGAAAGGATTCAGGAATTAATTTTGTGAATTAATTCGAAAATATTATGAAAATATTACTAACAAGAAATTTGGAAGACGGATAAATCCCGTATTATTACAGAATCCTTCCAATGAAAGATGTCTCAAAGGATTCAGGAATTAATTTGTGAATTAATTCCTGAATCCTTTCAGACATCTTTCATTGAAAGGATTCTGTAATAATACGTGATTTATACTGTTCGAAATTTCTTTTTAGTAATATTTCCATAATATTTTCGAATGAATTCACAAAATTAATTCCTGAATCCTTTCAGACATCTTTCATTGGAAGGATTCTGCAATAATACGTTATTTATACTTTTGAAATTTCTTTTTAGTTATATTTCCATAATATTTTCGAATTAATTCACAAAATTAATTCCTGAATCCTTTCAATGAAAGATGTATGAAAGGATTCAGGAATTAATATTGTGAATTAATTAGAAAATATTATGGAAATATTACTAACAAGAAATTTGAAGAGGATAAATCCGTATTATTACAGAATCCTTCCAATGAAGGATGTCTGAAAGGATTCAGGAATTAATTTTGTGAATTAATTCGAAAATATAATGGAAAATATTACTAACAAAAAATTTCGAAGGTTATAAAATCATGTATTATTGCAGAATCCTTTCAATGAAAGATTTTGGAAGGATTCAGGAATAAATATTGTGAATTAATTAGAAAATATTTAGTAAATATTACTAACAATAAATTTCGAAGGGTATATATAATCCCGTATTTGAAGGTACATTTTTATAATTTAGAATATTATTTAAATAATATTCTAACTATTTTTACATATATTTACATTGTTAATAATTTTACACTATTTTATCGCAGAAAAAAACGCAGAAAAATTTTTTACATGATGGAGATTCGAACCCGGGTCGCTTGGGTACTACGCAAATACGCTATCCATTACGCTATCGCTCGCTTGTTAGATCATTTCATTTTTTTCATTATATACTGCAATATGAGTGATACGATACATTAGAAAATTTATTCTTAATATTACTTTATTTTTTAATATTAACTTTGATCAATTAATTCATAGTTATTTAATACTTTTAGTTTATTAAATATTGTATTAAGTCGATGTGAAATGTGTGTGTATAAAGGGAGCTCTTCCTTACCGACGTTATGAGTTTTTACATTTTTTTGATCTTAGATTCAACTTTTGATGAATGAAGCTCTTCACTGCACTCCGTAATTGCATAAATAATACACCTATAAATTTTTCAGAAATTCTGTTCATTATTTTTCATAAAAAACTGGTAGAAAATTTTTCAACCCGTTTCCTGTAAAATCTATAACGAGCAATAACTTGAAAATTTACACATAGTGTATTTTTGTCATTACGAAGGGCAATAAAGAGCTCTTTTCCCGAAATTCGATAAAAATAAAAAATGATAATTGCATATAATGCAGAGATGAATAGAATGAGCTCTACCTTACCGACGTTATTATTATTTGTAGTGTTTTCAATTTAGAATCAACTTTTAGAGTCAAAGGCTCTTTACTCTTGGCAGACGTATAAATAATATTTCTGTCGATTTTGAGGGGACTTCTAAACATTGTCATACTGAAAGAATACTATTATGAATAATAATAAAAAATATTGCTTATTTTAAGTACCTATATTATTCATCTTTAAATGTTTTTTTTTCCTTTTATTTTAAGTTTTTATATTCTTACATTAACTTTTCAAATTAATATTTTTCGCAATTAGTAAATGTTTCAATCTATCTTAGTTCACAAAAACGAAAAATTATATACCCCCACACATTTTAATACGTTCTTTAATAGGATCATACGAATGTAGAAAACAATGGACGACTAAATCCGATCATTATCCAATCATTTCATTTTTTTCATTATATAGTGCAAAATGACTGACAAAATAAATTAGAATATTTATTTCTAATATTTCTTTATTTTTTAATATTAACTTTGTTTAATTAGTATATACTTATTTAGTAAGTTTTGTTTATTAAATATTGTATTAATTAGGACTTATTTGATTGAAACAAATTCGAATTAAAAACAAAATAAATACATTATACGATGCCTCTTATATACGGACGCTGCCCTTTTCGTGTTGAATACTTGCAATAATTTCTGAACTATTTTATGTTTTCTTTCAAAAAATCTTTTCAAGGTTCTTTCAGGAAGAATTCGTGTAAATATCTCTTTTGCTATTGTGTTTTAAAAAATTTTATTGTAACAATCTTTTTCAAACGAATTCTAAATTATTTCTTGTATTAATTCACGTGAGTTTCCCGCAACATTTCATGAAATAATTCATGAAATTATTTTCAATAAATATTGAATTATCTTTGTGAATGATTAATTTTTATCATTCTGAAATTATTTCTGAATTATTTCGTGATATAATTCTTGACATGATTG
The DNA here is from genome assembly GCA_036365515.1 of Torymus aiolomorphi. Taxonomy (NCBI): domain Eukaryota; kingdom Metazoa; phylum Arthropoda; class Insecta; order Hymenoptera; family Torymidae; genus Torymus; species Torymus aiolomorphi. The sequence goes on along the minus strand of CM070874.1, from coordinate 70,099,887 downwards.
CTGAATTGTTATGTTTTCTTTAAAAAAATCTATTAATTCACACGAGTTTCCCGGAAGATTTAGTGAAATAATTCATGTAAGATTTTTGAATAGATATTGAATTATTTTTGTGAATGATTAATTTGTATCTTTCTGAAATTATTTCTGAATTATTGCATGAAAGAATACTTGCAATAATTTCGAAATTATTTTATGTCTCCTTTCAACAAATCTTTTCAAAGTCCTTTCAGAATTAATTCGTGTAATTATTTTTTTTGCTATTTTGTTTTAAAAATTTTATTTTAAAAATCTTTTTCAAAAGAATTCAAAATTATTTCTTGTATTAATTCACACGAGTTTCCCAGAAGATTTCATGAAATAATTCATGTAAGATTTTTGAATAGATACTGAATTATTTTTGTGAATGATTAATTTGTATCTTTCTAAAATTATTTCTGAATTATTGCATGAAAGAATACTTGCAATAATTTCGAAATTATTTTATGTATTCTTTCAAAAAATCTTTTCAAAGTCCTTTCAGAATTAATTCGTGTAATTATTTTTTTTGCTATTTTGTTTTAAAAATTTTATTTTAAAAATCTTTTTCAAAAGAATTCAAAATTATTTCTTGTATTAATTCACACGAGTTTCCCAGAAGATTTCATGAAATAATTCATGTAAGATTTTTGAATAGATATTGAATTATTTTTGTGAATGATTAATTTGTATCTTTCTGAAATTATTTCTGAATTATTGCATGAAAGAATACTTGCAATAATTTCGAAATTATTTTATGTATTCTTTCTAAAAATCTTTTCAAAGTTCTTTCAGAATTAATTCGTGTAATTATTTTTTTTGCTATTTTGTTTTAAAAATTTTATTTTAAAAATCTTTTTCAAAAGAATTCAAAATTATTTCTTGTATTAATTCAGACGAGTTTCCCAGAAGATTTCATGAAATAATACATGTAAGATTTTTGAATAGATACTGAATTATTTTTGTGAATGATTAATTTGTATCTTTCTGAAATTATTTCTGAATTATTGCATGAAAGAATACTTGCAATAATTTCGAAATTATTTTATGTATTCTTTCAAAAATCTTTTCAAAGTCCTTTCAGAATTAATTCGTGTAATTATTTTTTTTGCTATTTTGTTTTAAAAAATTTTATTCTAAAAATCTTTTTCAAAAGAATTCAAAATTATTTCTTGTATTAATTCACACGAGTTTCCCAGAAGATTTCATGAAATAATTCATGTAAGATTTTTGAATAGATATTGAATTATTTTTGTGAATGATTAATTTGTATCTTTCTGAAATTATTTCTGAATTATTGCATGAAAGAATACTTGCAATAATTTCGAAATTATTTTATGTATTCTTTCAAAAAATCTTTTCAAAGTCCTTTCAGAATTAATTCGTGTAATTATTTTTTGGTAACACTTTTTTTATTTTTTTGGAAGATTTTTGAAAGTATTTTGTAAGGATTCCATATATTATTTTAAAAATTAATTTAAAATTAATTTTTTTTCCTTTTAAAATTCTTTCTAAATCATTTCAATGTATTAATTCATGAATTATTTCATGTAATTATTTCAGTTTTCTTTCATGCTGTATGGGTAAGCCAAAGTAAATGTGAATAGCGCATAATCGGCGCAACGGCGTTAACCGATGAGAGCAGCAACAACTTCAAAAATTGCAAATAGCAAAGGGCTTATTTTACAAGTAATTTAAAAATAGCAAAGATGTTGTATAATCAAACATTAAAAATAAAGTGATGTAAAAATAAAAAACAAAAAAGGTTTTATAATATATATCAGTAAAAAGAAAAAAAACATGTTTCCTCGTTTTATAGAATCCGTAAAGAAGATATGAAAATATATGAAATTTGTACTACGTTCACGAAGTCAAATGTATCCCTTTTGTGAGAAGAATCTTTAAAAATACGATTAACAATTTCATTGATCAAAATGAATTTTTTGTCAAGTTTACGGTAAAATCCTATATAGAATTCCAAAATCATTTATAGAATACATGATAATGTAAAAAAATCCTTCATTTCATTTATACTTAGTATTAATTATATGAGATAATAATTAATTAAAGTATTTTTATAAACTTAAAAATGTTTATTTTATTAATTTTTACAGTTTATGAGTTTCCTTATACTATTGTTTCAATATTGGCTGAATTAGATAATGTGTTACAAAACGCACATTTTACACTTTTTCACCCTACAAAGCCAATTTCATATCTCATTCCATCATTCTTAATGGTACATTTAGTATTCTTTAAAGCCTTCCTTATGATTTTTTCGGAAAATATTCCGCTTAAAGTGTCCGGATTACCCCAAGTTTCCTTATATTTGATTTAAAAAGCTGACTCGTATACTAAAACACTAATAAATAATTTAGATCACTAAATTTTTTATCCGCAATTAACGTACCTTCATTTACCGCTAAAACGTCGTTCAAACTCTTCACTAATGCGAAATTCATCATCATAAATCCAGTAGAAGAGAAAATTATTTTTATTACACCTGGAGCGCTAATGCATTCACAGAAAAATGCGCGTAGCGCGCAGAAAATAAGTGAGAATACATAGAATTTTGCTGCCATTAAAAAGTACGTGCTTTGAATATAATTTTAAGTAAATACACACGGGACGTCGAGAAATAATAGATTTAAATGAAAATCCAAGAGCGTTTAATTAGCAGTTAACGGCGGACTTAAACTGCACTTAAATCGCATTTACAATTAACATACACCTTTTTTATTTTACAGCTGTTTACCCCGCAATTTTCGTTAAATTTTATATGTGCCCAAGAAAGGGTCGTATATATTAACTCTCAAAGGCCAACAAATTTTCCTCAAAGACTTACAAAACCTATATTTAATACGTCTCCGGGCGACAATGTCTCGTTAGCCGCGCGCGTGACAAACCCCTTTGCGCTCGCGCGAGTCAACAATAGCTGCGCGCATTCCGCTCCCGACAATAACGCCGCTCGCATTCTCCGTATACATATAACCGAGAGAAATTCATCTTGGTACACTTAGCTCGCGAAATCGGAGGCACGATCGAAACGCGTCTCTTCTCCTTTAAAGAAAAAAAAAGAATAAAGATTCGAGAAAGAAGCCGAGGAAAAGAACGAATGGTACGCGCGGGCGCCGTGTCGCCCCGGTGACAGCTGATAATAAATCGTCGTGCCTCTGGCCGGGCATTATCATTTTTAAAGAGATAACAAATGATGCTTATAATAAAGCGCATTCAAGAGAGACGCGAGCGTGTTATCATCGCAGGGTTATCCTTCCGTTTCCACCCGGAAAGCGCGCGACATCTTTTTATCTCTCTCTCTCTCGCTCTGTCTCTCTCAGCTCTCTCTCTCTATCTCTCTTTCTACGATCCTTTTTCTCTCTTTCTTCAGCGTCGCGTTTTAACGGTTTCTTATACCATCGTTCATTTTGTTGCGCGAGCTTCTCTCCCTCTTTCTCTCTCCCTCGCACGCGCACGAGCGCTTTATACTTAGTGTCAACAACGTGCGCGCGTGATTTTGCGCCTCTCTCGCGCGCGCACTGGCGAAAAAATGCTACTGCACGCGCTGCTGCTGCTGCACGTCGAGAGGGAAATTTATGCGCTGCATTTATAATGCGCGCCGCGATATTGTGATATAAAACATGACTTACGTGTAAATTAGAGTGAAATACGTGTAATTTAAGTTTCTGCGGGAGCGAGAGAGCGCAGTATTTCGCGCATTCATTTAGTCGGAGAGGTGTTATTTTAATTTTAAGGGGGAAATTGAGTTTTTAGAAAAGGTCGCAGTGGATATATGGTAAGTAGTTCCTGGTTGGCGAATGTTTTACTTACTCGTTTGAATGGAAACGCTGTAGTTTGGGTTCAACGTACCTGAAACAAAAAAGAAAATTTTATTTACAACAAGTGTACCGGATAATTTATGGTGCAATAATTATGTGGACAAAGAGCTTTGGTATTTTGACTCTGAATGGAAGTTTAAGAATGAAAATGTTATGTTACTTTTTATTATGAATATGTGGTATATGAGGAAATTCTCAAAAAATTTAAACTTTAAGCGACCTCAAAACTGGTCAACATTTTTTTTAAGGCATGCGTTTTTTCTTTTTTTTTATGTCACAAAGTATACGGGAAAAATCGGGTACAGTTAGAAACGCCTTTGTCTCACATTTTTTTAAAGGTTGAAATGTTGAAAATGACACAAACCTCAGGAATTGGCACCCCCAACTTTACCCCCAACATTTTTTAATTTTCAAAAAAGAAAATGGAAGCTCTTTCTTTCTAGTTTCCATTTTTTTTTTGTTGAAACTTTGAGTAGAACGTTTCTGGCATAAATGTCTGAGGTTTAAAGAAGAGGGCTTTTTTTGCCATTTTTTATCAAAAATTTCAACCTTTAAAAAAATGTGAGACAAAGACATTTTTAATTGAGCACGATTTTTTCCTTATATTTTGTGACATATAAGAAAGAAGAAAAAATGCGTCCGGACAGTGTGCTAACAAAAAAAATTTTAAGTTGAAATTTGTTGTGAATTTCCAGGGACAACTTATCGGCATTTTGAGCGCTTGTATCAACAATTATAACAAAATTACTTTTCATTCATACATCATTGTAAATTCAATTTTAAAGAATTCCCTTCACCTTCGACTCCCAATCACGAGAAAAGATAATATTTAGCGAACCCAACAAATCTCGAAAACCAATTACTTTCTTCACGCGTCAATTAAACAATTAATCAACCGGATTCTCCTTGTCGCCTCCATACCACGTTTCCCTCCAGGGAGACACACACACGTTGGTATGTTTCGAGTGAAAACAACTCTCGGGCCTTTTCTAATGCCTACTCTAATTTCCCGAAGACACAAAAGTGGCGCGCGACGCTGGACTAATAGGCCGCGTGTTTGTACAGGCGCGCATGTCGGCCTATATAACCGTCGCCGCAGCATCTGGACGCGGTTGACGATTCCTCGTATAAGTAGGTGTGTGTGTGCGTGTGTGCATCGCAGTCAGTACTCGTGGATAAGCAAAATACAGTTAAAGGACGTGTACTTGCATAGATTTTGAGCGGTCGTGCACTCAGTATGGAAAATAAATAGAGTGAAGGGGACAATTTTGAAAAGATTGGAAAATATTGGTTTTTGGAAGGGTTGCGAGGTGAAGGGTTGACTCTATCTATTTAAAGTTTTTAAAGTGTTCATTTTGTATTGAAAAGTTTTGGTTGAATTGAGGTTTCGTGGAAATCGTATTCTCTGCATTGTCCACAGTTATTACAGATGTGTAATGAAATGATCATATGCATATAAAAACAGTTCTGGTTGAGTTTTAAATCGTTATAGCTCTCGGATATGCCAAAATTTTTAAAATGATCTACAGTTAATAAAATAGACTCTTTCACGACAATTTTTGTAGAATGCGGACATGTCTTAAAGTTTCTAAAAATCATAAAAATCTTTACTAATAAATAACAATTCCCATTACACAATAACGTTTGCAACATTTGTAATCCATTATACTTGAAATAATTTCTTCTTTTCTCCAACAAAAAATATGTCTATAATTCTGTTCACTCAACCAAACCCATTTCTCCGCCCACCTCTCATAGCCGCCACATGCACCTAATCACACAAAACATGCACGCAATTATACGACACGCGCGGATATCCCACCCAAAAATAAAATTCCTTCCCCGCGGCACGCGCAATCTGTCTCCAATTAGTACCACACCGCCAACTCCACTCGCACTCTCTCTCTCTCTCTCTCTCTCGCTCATTCCGCGTCTAATACGCGTTTAGACGCCGGCACACGCACGCTGTACGCAGGAATTCCCCGCGACGACATACGCCTTCGCGCTCGCGCACGTGTGTGTACATGTCGCGCATGCGTGTGGTCCGGACGGATCCGTCATTTCCCTCCGCGGCAAGCGTGAGGAAGGGCTGATTTTTACGCCGTTTTAAGCGCGCGACGCGACGCGACGACGCCGCTGGCCGTAAAGGCTGAGTTTATTTAACGGATTTTGTTATTTTACGTTTGGGCGAAGTGACGCGCGGTTTAGTGTAAATTTGCGGGTTGGGATGGGGATGGGAAAGTCTGGGAATAGGAGAACGGGAATTTTACGGATCGGGTTTGTGTGATACAGTGCTCCTTCAGAATGCCGCCGCCGTGTGTCCTTTTCTGTCTCGTAAACAACTCGTTAGAGTAAGAGAGACACATATAGCGGCGGTATTCTGAAGGAGTAATGTATGAAGAATTTTTTTTTTTTTTTTTAATGAAGAGAAAGGGTTCTCGACTTGCAAAAATCGGTAAATACTTAACATTGACAATTTCCAGGATTGAAAATTAAAATAAAAATCGTAGCAGATATTATAGTTTTCCTTTAAAATTTTAATATTAACGTTTTAAATAGGGAAATCCTATAGGTATACACTCTGCATCGGAATATCGAAAAACGGTTGCATTGAAAATTTAAACTCTCTTTTGATCTATATTTGGTTGCTTACACATATCCTATACAAAAATTCAAAGTTTTATTGAACATTCCAAGCCACTATTACATACCACATAGATAAATTGCCGATACACTTTGCAAAATCTTGTATGAAATACTTGACACCTATAATAAACTATCGATTCCAATTTAAAACGCACGTAAAAAAAACCATCCCCGCATTAATATATTCACACCTTGAACCACTGTTTACATAATCCCTCATCCGCAGCACACTTGATAATTCACAACCGCGCCACTCACAAACCTATACTCGCTAATCCTTCCGTAATTCGACGAGAGCTAAAAAGCCAACAACCACGCATACACATACCTCGTATTTCACTTGGGCTAGCTTAAAAAAGCATTTATAAACTGATCAAAGAGAGAGAGTGGGCAAAAGAAAGGAGAGCGTGATTTGCACATGCAACGCGGGCGCTGCACGCTCTCTCGAGAAAAGGAAGGCGACGGGGTATATAGACGGGGGAAGAATTCGATTACAGCACTTAACCTACTTCCGCGCGTTAGCGCGCCAACGTGAGCTTTTATTTTTATCCCGGGAGCGCGCACGCGGAGAGCTTATCCGCGGTTCGAGTCTCTCAAAGTTTCGAATGTCGATCGAGAGGAGGTGGAGGTGGTAGGTAGGTTTCGAGTTGGCGAGTATATATCGTAGTATAGATGTATATATCACGAGACGTATCTGCGCGCATCGTTTTACTTTGCTAAAGGTGAAACGATGTAACAGGATGTGTTTCTTTAGCCTGACGTGTTAATACAGTTTGGTTGCGTTGAATATTGTCAATTTTGGCTGATATTTTTTACTTTTCTATATTTTTATTTATATTTACTTGTTTCTAACTTTACTTGAAATGTATCTTATTTTATATACTTTGAATTCCGACTACTTTATTACACTTCCATGTTAGCATTACTTTCTCTTATATTTATCCTCTTCCGTACAATCTATTTCTGTCAGGTTTAAACTTGCATGCATTTCAGGAAGCCGTCTTTACGGATAACGTGTTCCCGTTGATCGATATCGGAACACATCACGTCAAGAAATTCTTGGGAAAAATTAAATTTATAAAGGTAGCTTTAATAATTTATTTATTCATTATAAATGTATACACTTTTTATAATGATTAAAATGTATGTTGGTATTGATAACAAATAAAAATATTTTATTTTTTGCGAAAATCCTTAATTTAACTTTTTTCTCTTTTCCCGAATTAAAAGTAAATTCTTTCCGTTATATGCAAAGTTTTACCAATTATTTTTTTTTTTGTAATAAAATTTGTTATATGTATACACAGAATAATTTTTATATTTTAAAAACATGAAAATATTTGTTTTTATGTTCCCGTGGCGTAAATGCATATTTATCATCAATAAATCGTATCATTGCATTTAATGTCAATGAATATTCCAATAAAAGATACATATACATTGAAACGCGATTTATCGAAAATAGCTTTGATATTTTACTAACTTAATCCTTTCATTGATGTATACCATCATAAAGGTTCGACCTTCACCTTCTCACATTTCCAATAAATTCATAAAAGCCATCTTTTCGCATTCGAACGTTTCAATCTCCCGATAAATACTTCCACTCCGAGCGAAAACTTCACAGAGCATAAATCACCATTTATTAAGAAAAAAAGGACGTATACCTTATACATCTCCCTACACCGATATCCTTTAATCCCTCCAATCCATCAATACCGTCGACTTTGACCTTCACCTTGTCACATATTCCTCAAAATCTCGCATTTCACGCTTGACGCATCTTCCCGAATGACGCATTTTCGCGCTTGACCGACATGCAGATTATATAATTCGATAGGCGCGTGCAGCAGCTGCTTTCCGATATACGTATAATATATTCTAATCCTGCGCCTCTCGCGTCATTTTCGAGAGGATTCCGGTCAGCACGGAGGCGGCACGCGCGCGTTTGACGCACGCGATATATACACCCAGCATGTATGGATTTGCATACATAATAATGCGGAAAAGGTTATAAGTAGAGGGGGTGGGCGGGTTGACGAAAACACGGAAAGTGCGAATTTTGCTATTTATAAAGAGGTTTATAATAGGTATTGGGATTTTATTTTCGGAGTGTAATTATCGGAAAGGAATTGCTTTTTATTATTGATGGTATATAAGGATAACAACGGTGTGCTATTAATATACAGCGAAGGTTTAGAAGTGGAAAAAGGAGGTGAATAAATAAAAGATATTCTACTTAAACGGAGCAAAAAGTTTTTGAATAAACAATTAGTATAGAGTAAGATTAAGGGATTTTTTTTTCGATACATTATCTATTTATGCGTAACCAACAGTGTGAAGTTTCCCTTCTGAATATTAAATTTCGAAGATAAGAAGCTTAGTATTATAAAAATTTCATAAAATTAAATTTACTCTTGTAAATCAGAGGTAATATATTTTATTTAAACAATATTAAACATGGAGATTGCATACTTCTTACACACCTAACCTATCATTATAACAAAATGATTACATTATCATAATGTTATTACTATGTTATTATAACAGCATTACTTTATTACTAGAAAATGCAACAAATTATAAATAATATAACTAGTATCGGTTTTTGATTCACTATACAGTTTCTCATATAATACCTACGTACATTTTTCTCACCGACCTCGCAAAACCCTGGTGAACAGCCTCAGCATCGACTCGCCACGTGTCCCTATATACCAGCCCCAAAGCGAAACTATATACTACCTATATACTGCACTATACACTTCGCCGGCACGAAAGCCAGCACTTTTTCGGAAGCGGTGCTAGCACATTCTCTCTCTCTCTCTCCCTCTCTCGCTCCACTTTTCGGGAGCGAAAAAGCGCAAGAGAGGGATCAACAAGTGAGGATGGCCTATTTTTCTCTCCGGGGGCGAGAGAACTTCGTTACGAGGACGTCGTTTGTTACACCCGCGCTAGCGCCATGTGGCGCCCGCGCATGCGAGAGTATTCGAGCGATATTTTATATAAGAAGAGAGAAAGCGAAGAGTGTGTATATGTATAGGTGTATATATGCGCGGAAGATAAATGCCGCAAAGTGTTATCGAGCTCGAGGCGCGAAATGGGTCGTGCAGTTGGTACGGAGAATTGGAGTGAGACGATGGTGCAGTTGTGTGTGTATAAATGTGTATTTGTTTGTTATCGGGGTGGTTGGGTGAATTATGTATTTTTAGGTAATTATGGGTCCGTATGCGAGATGCGAATGTAGTTTATGCGTGGATTATTATGGTCTAAATGTGTTGAAAGGTATTAATTTTCATACTTTTATCAGCTTTCTACACAATTGTATTGTACATCAAGAATATATTTAATTTTTATACTTTTAATGCTTCACATTGCATTTTATTATGGCTATAAAGAAGTTAAATAGATATAATATTCAAAAGCCAGACGACTAAACTAACTTTTTGAAATAAAATAGTAATTCCACTACACAAATCAGGGAGCATCATGAATTTCAAGCTTTCTTTTCACGTTGCTTCATAAGTATTTCATTTCATTATTATATAAACATAACATTTTTTCTCGTTCAAAACACAATAAAAATCCAAATTTACAATTCCGCGTTATCCAGCTACCTGTTCATTAAATGAAACCTTTACGGCAGCGAAAACCAAGTAAACAACCATAACAGTCACCATCAACGCGCCCCGAAATTTCCTCGTCCGCATCGCTAAACCGATAACAGCCGCGATCAAACCGATAAATATTCATGCAAAACCCCTAAACCAGAAAGAACAGCGCGCCTCGCACAATGCCCAAATTTACAAGTTAGTTAACGCCGCCCAACAACCTCATCGAGCAATCAAAGCCCGCCGTTACACGTACATATTAAACAATGCGCGCTAATACGAGCGTTCGCGCGAACGTCATCGAAAATCGACGGGGCGCGCGCGTATAGGCGGCCGCTTTAATGATTGACGATTCTCGCACCGCGCGGCGGCGATAAACAGATGACGCGCGAAAAAGCACGTATTTATTGCGATTGTGCGCGCGCGGACCGATTGAATCGTTCGATTGTAAAATACGAGCGATTGTTGGGGACAAAAACGCGAATGTGGGTCGTTTCCGTCGAATGCTGATTGTCAGCCGTGTATATATACGTATATACACACATATATATGTATGTATAAACTGCTGGCGTGTGAAATTAAGTTCATATACGTTGCGGGCCTTCTGTTTTTATTTAAAAAGGAGAGTTGTTTATCGGATGACGCGCGTTGTCGAGTTTAATTGCGCTGTCGCGCGCGAGTTCTTTCTGGAGTGATTAATGTAGACAAATTTCAGAAAGAAAATGTTTGAAAATCCGATTAAAAATACTCGCGTCATTCTTGATATACGTAATTATCCCGCTGGAAAATTACGGATAATGCATTAATTATCAGAAATTTCAATTCGCATTGTTCAAGCAACAAACGAGGGAATGCACAATTCGCGTTGATCACACTATACGCAGTAATCAAGATTGATATCCCGACGAGCTGCTTTTTTGCTCGCTATATAAAAAGCTAACCTCGTTACATAGATTTTCTTTTACATGGAAACAAAATAAATGTTTGATTCTATTATTCACACAGTCGATTCAACTTGGAAATAACAAGTTAATTATATTTACAAGGATGTCGTTTATAGAACACGGAATCGGTATTCTAATTTTAAATATAAAGTTATTCTTACATACATTATAAATAAAGTTAAATTTACTTTTTCTTTGTACTATAATTTATCATTTTCCTGAACCAGTTGATTTCACTAGTGCAAATAAGTTAGATAAGAATTTTTTTTTCCGCGTATCTTTCATCTCGCGAAATAGAGCACGACACAACCGCGCGACATATCTCATCGCAAATTAAAACTATCGCGCGGAACCTAAACCTCCTGCCGGGCATTTTTCAAGCTCCGCGCTGCACGCGGGAGGAGCGAAAAATGCCAGTATTTAATAACGGAGCGCGATAAAGCCGGCAGTGCAACCGGCTCAATTTACCCTTACACGAAACTTTCTCAAAAATACGCCAGCGGAATACAATTCGAGCCAATATTTCTTTCTCCTTTTCTCTTTCTCTCTCTCACTCTCGCTCGTTTAAAGCCCGGCGTATATAAAGCAGCTACACGACAAACGAAAAATAGCTCGGCGTGTGCTGCAGAAATAGAGAAAGAAAGAAAGAGAGAGAGAGAAAGAGAGCTAGAGTGAGCGGCGAATGAAAATCCCCGCGCAAATAGATAAAAGAATACGGAGCTTCTTTCTTTGTATGTGTGTGTGCGCGCGCGTGTGTGTGTGTGTATGCTTGCCTGGATCGGTGTGGGGATGTATCTACAGGTGGAAAAGTGACCTCGGTTTGGACGCGGGGAGAATATCGACTGGTGCAGGTCTTGGGGGAGGGGGGGGGGCAGGTGGTGTCGATTTGAATCGCTTGGAAATACTGAATAAGAGTTCCATGAAGATAATTTCTTGCAAGTCATTTAAAAATTAAAAGAAACATGTGACGTAATAAAATAATCATATATGGTACACCATTCTTGATAATAAAGAATGATTTTTTTCAAAATTAATTTAAAAATAATCGTGTCTAAATATTCAGTGTAAGTAAATCTTGAGTATACATAATCGTGTCTATATTTCAAAAATCCTTATCTGAATATTTCTTTATTTATTTAAAATAATATATACCCGCAAAAAACCTTTACAAAAATGGTTAGAAATTTACAGTAATACAGTAAGATGTTTATAGAGTTAGTAAATGGTTGTTAATGATTTAAATCTAGCTTTCAAAATTGATATAGAAACCTCATTTCTAATAGCACAAGGAAGGAGGTTCCAGGGCCTTTTCATTCTGTTAATAGATGAGTAGAATCCGTTTTAGAATATATCGTTTTATTATTGAAAATCTCAAAAACGAGACTCGCAAAAATACACTTAATATCAATTCGTTTACCATTTTATTTTATTCAAATAATCTCCCATCTTTTGTTGCAAACATCTTTACCATCACTTTTACTACTCACGTAACAAAAATCACTCAACAAGTCACACATCATCTACTCGTATTCACGCCAACTAATTTAAACCAACTGACCTCCGTATTTACTCTCCCCCTTTATCCCGCACCTATTTCTCAGAAAAAACAAAACGCCGCATATCGTCCACCTCAATACCCCCCTCCTCATAATTAATACGCACTCGTCGCGCATCCATTAATAAACAAGATAAGACTGCCCCCAAGGAAAGATCCGCCAACCTACACACACGTACAATAGCGCGCGTTTCCATTAACGCATACGATGTATCCTAAACTGCCCCCGGCGGCGGCTATCTCGGCGAGCCTACCGTCGTCGTCGTCGTCGTCTCGGAATTCACCGCCGATAAGTCGCACGCGGCACTCCGTGTGTGTGTGTAGTATACGGCTGGCGATAGCAAGAGCCACAGCTCGGAGCGATCCATTTCTCACGCGGCTTGCTTCTCGCGGCGGTTCGCTGCTACGCGACGTTTATACGCTCTCGAGAGGTTGGCACTGCTTGTTTTTTGTTTTCGAGGGGGGGCGAGAGTTTTATAGGGGTTGATAGGTTGCCGCTGTTGATTTGGAATATTAATTATTCGCGAAAAGGGTTGTTATAAATTGAAGAAGAAGCGGAATGGTGCTCTTATTAGGTGGAGTTATTGCGAGTACATTGAAATATTGTACGTTACGGAGGAGTCTATTTACCAGATTCGTTTAATGTTTGCTTTATTTCTGTTACACGAACGGTTAATGAATGCATTCATATCTATATATGAAAATTTATTTTGCAATGTTACTTACTATATATTCGATGAATTTGAATAAATTAGCATACGCACGCTTTGTAATCATTGGATAATTCAACCATTCAACTAAAAACACGACTTGCCCATTACGTTGTTTTCGATAATAGTAAATCCCTCATAAGTACTTATGAATATTTAACACAGATTATTATTATAATAATTATATTCTTTTACCAGTTATCGTATACTCTAACAGAATATTTTAAAAACTATATGCATAATACTTGACTCATTAAAACAACCATACTAATTCTATATTCTAACACTTAAAAACATATAAAAATAAAATCATTCGATCACAAACTACCAAAAAGATTCAGTTTCACCGCAACGTTACATCACTTTCCTCCAACCCGCTCCCAAAAAAACTCCCCAAACTTTGCGAGCACAGCGCGCTTTAACGGTCCTGGCTACCACACCGACCCCTCGTAATTATTACAGCGTCGGGATCGCATTATACAGCCCCGTCTGCGCGCGCAACAATTTTTCCTCCTCCTCCTCCTGCTTCTTTACGTTCTCTCTATCTCTCGCGGCGCCGACAATCGCCCCGAGGGCTGTATAAATGCGCGCGCGACGACTCAGCCGCGTCGCGGCGGCGGCGGCGGCTGTCGTCGGGGGTTAATTTAGAGAGGCGCTCGCGGGTGTAGTAAGCATAAAGGCTTTATATTCGCCGGGGCCCCGCGTGTTTGCCGCCCCCGCAGGCTGCGTCTCGTGTGCGTATGTATATAGCGTGACGCAATCAAACTATTTGGCGCCGGTTGCGAGAGGGGTTCACTCTTTTCTTTTGCGGGAGTGGGGGTATATGGATGGAATTATTTTCGCATCGCGCTTCGCGGCATGCGTCAGTCGCGCGTATATAGCGAGGAGTCGAGGTGAAGAGGTGATTAGGTAAAAATAAGAAAGATGTGTAAGAGGGTTTATCTTGAGAGAGGTGCTTTTGTAATTGTGAAGGTCTTTTTTAGATGGTGGAAGGACACGAGTAGTCGTGGGTGGGTTTACAGGCGCATGCTGGTGCACGTGGAAGTATTATTTGCGTATTTTTGTAAGCTGCCTATTACGAACGGCACGTGGCTTTATTCTCTGCCGGAACGCGTGAATGTAATAATGAGGATATCTCGAAACGGAATCGGAGTTAGCGAGTCATGCGCATTTCCGTATTTTGTATTTTTAGGCATGTAAGTTTTATTTTTAAAAAGTATTTGTATCATCGTGTCACTTTTTAGGCCTATGTTTTCTAATATCGGTAAACGGATATTTTTATATTTAATCTGAATATATAATCCTTAAGTAATGTTGTGTACACTAATTAAGAAAGATTTTTAGGAGTAAAGTAAAGGCTGTTAACTTTTATATTGGAAAAAACTGGAATGAAATTATCTTTTGAGATCAGAAAGAGATTTTATTAACATTCTTATTACAGCTAACATAATTTTACTCCTACACATGCTATAAAAAAGCCTCAGAGAGTAGTACTAATAACTAAATATTTAATAGTAAACAATTAACCACTACGTTCTAATCACACCAAATCGCTCGCAAAAACCAATATCTCGTGTCCCGCCCATATTCGCTCTTCTAATTTTCGGCGTAATTTGTTTCCTTCCTCTCTCGCCCGCCCTTTATCACTTATTCGCGATTCGTCGGGCGCCTCACGACACTTGCGTTTTTTTTCCTCTCCTCCTCCCACGCTCGTCCGAAACGTGCCAAAAGGCTCATTGAGAATTCCGCGCGTCAATATAAGAAAAGCTCTCCCGGCGTCCGCTCTATACCGTAAGTTGAGAATCGACGCAATCGATATAAAAATTCCACGGGCAAACGGGCCATCGAGAATCCCTTCGTGTAATTTCTTCGGGTTTCGAGGGATGTGTGTATAGACTTGGAAAACTCATTTAGGAATTGGACTTTTTAGGTGTTTGATGTTCTCTCCCTCACTCTCTCCCTTTTTTTTTATTAATGGAAGGGTTGATAAATCTAGATTCTTTTTTATATTTATCGTAATCGTTTGTGTGAATTGGTCGTTTTATATAGCACAAGCTATTTATTTCGATAAAAAAAACTAATAATATCATTACTGAGGAAATTAATTTTCTAACTGATCCTTGCATATATCATTCAGTATAAAAACATACAATTTCCTTAACTTTGAGCTTCCCTCAAATTTTTTTAACGCTTCCCCAGCATAGTGAATTCTTTTTCAGTTCACTTTTACGGCCGCTTACCATTTTACAACTCACTGAAAATAATTAAACCCAGTCAACCAAAGCAAAGCACATTCTCTCGGCTCGACGAACCCTCTCTACATCCACGTGGCTCCCATATAGCCTCTCTTCCCTCCCCCGAGTAAGCCTCCCAATGTCACTGCTCCGCTCACCTAAACCCATACCCGAGAACTAAAAAAGTAGACAACGTCGCGTAGAGCGCGCGAAAAAAATTCGAGTCCCGAAAAAAAGAACGATGACGCGCGCGGGGGTGGTGCAAATTAAGGGGTCGCCGGCGTCGTCGATAAAAAGGCTCGATTCGTCTACCGAGGGTCCCTCAACGACGGTAATAACCCTAACTTCTCGTGAGGAGGGAGAGAGTATATATATATACGTACTCGCACGCGCGCGAAAGCAAAAGTAACGAGGCAATTCGTACGGAGGTTTCGTGCTCCGCGGCCGTCGTCCCTCTTTTTTGCGCGCGCGCGCGCTCTCTGTGTGTGCGTGTGTTTCTTTTTTGCTTTCTTTTCTGGTTCTTTTTTTTTTTAAAGCTACGCCTTTCTTCTGCTGAGGAGTCGCTGCCGCGCGCGTTTAATCTCCTGCGCCCGCGGCGTTCGCATAAATATTATCGACTTTTCGCCGGTTCGAGGATGGATGGGTGGGTGTGAGCATGCGTGGGCGAGAGTTTGGGTTGAAGGTGTACGCGGAAGAACGTTTTTGCGGGATAGTTTTGAAGGCAGGAGGTCATTATGCAGTGGCGTATTTCATTTTTAGTTGGTGGAGATTCTTGGTTGGAAGGTTTTTGTGATTGTTGAATAGGCGCAGAGGTACTGCTGAGGAAAAATTTAAAATAGTATACGAAATTTACATTTTGTTAAAGTAACGAGTTATGGTTGGGACAGAATGGAAGTCGCAGAATTAACGTCGTTTTTAAACTATTTCGTAAAAATATATTTATTAAAGGATGATTTCAGCAAATTCATCCTGTCATATTTTTACAAACAAAATTTCCTTCTTTTATCATAATTGTATAATATAAATCTTTTAAAACATCCGCGTCAGAAGAAGATACAATTTCTAACAATAACTCATTCAGTTGCATTTGATTTCTTTCATTACCCCTTTGGCTTCCAGCTTCGCATCAGCATAATAATAAACAGTGACAGTTCTTCCTGACTCTCAAGAGTAACCCACTCGTTTCAGAAATCACCGATGCGTCCGGCGAATTTCGAGAATAACGAAGACGTTTCGCGTCAGACTACATTATGCATTTCTCTCACGATGTCAATCTTTGTCAGACACTAGTGTAGTTTTATGAAGAACGTATGATATACCTTAGAATTTTAATCAAAAATCGTATTCTCCCACGGTGGGAAGACATGGCATTTTAATGTTATATTCAAGATGAATGTTTGTTTCCGGCAGGTGTTTGTAACCCTCTAGTGCCGATTGTAGAATATTTTCGTTTTTCTAGATTGTTCATACGATAATTTTGAAATAATGCAAAATAAATATGTGTCGAGATACTGGAAAAATTGAAAAAACTTTTTATTCCATAAATGAGTTGGTAAATGCTCATAAATCATCTCTGAATTTTTTCAGAATTTTTTATTGATTAGGAAAGGGTTAACTTGTCATTTTATCATTTTGATGTCGAGACCGCTAAATTATAAAACGTAACGGAAAGAGTTAATTTTTAACGAAATGTTGTTTATTTTGAATGGTACGTTACAGATAGTTAAATAGTTGTATTCATAACAAAAGGGCGTTACATATTATTACGTAAAAAGTTTTCGAATAAAAGACCGATGTAAGAATTATCAACATAAAATTTAGCGGTTTGTTTTTACATCTTTAACTTTCTGTATGGCTTAACAAACAGTAAAAATGAAAGGGGTGCAATCATAAAAAAAAATGAACGAACCGAGTTTCTATAAAATTCGAGGTGCTCAAACGAAATATTTTTATGATGGGTATATAAATTGAACATTTTATAAAAGCAATTTGGAGTGCAATTTATATAGCTCGGGAATAAAAATGGTAGGAAATTCACGTTCTATGTAAACACATTTTATTCAAACGATCCGCATAACCATTACATGGAAAATTCGCTTTATGAAATTCTTGTAAAAATTGAAAAGTTATCTTTTATGCAATATTTATATACCGCACTTTGTCGAATCGGCCCTTTTATTTCTACATGAAACAAAACAAAAAATCTTCAAATAACATCACTTTCACCTATCCAAAATAAACAGCTTCGTTATGCATTTTCCCAAAATAAAGCCATTTTCCACTATTTCATTCGAGTCGAAAAAGAAGGAACAAAAAATTGATTTCATCAGCCGGGCTTCCATACAAAGCCACTTTGAGCCGAGCGCGTAACTACGTACTGCTACACTTCCAGCGTCGAGCGCACAAAAGCGACTCAAGATTTTCGAGTCTCCCAAAAGGTAGGGAGGACGTCGGGGCTCAGAAAAATCAAGGTAAAAACGAAACGAGAGAATCGGGCCAAATAAAAGCGAGCGTGCGAGCGAGCGAGAGAGAGAGAAGCGCAAAAACACGTGTTAGTGGGCGGACGTCGGACGAAATAAGGAAGAACGAAAGAGGGAAGAAAGAGACTTGCGCGCCCGCGCGCGACGTTACGTACTGTACTCGTCGGGTAAACGGACGATAAATCCACCTTGGCAAATAAAACGAGAAGGACGGAGAGAAAGAGAGAGAGAGGGAAATTTTCAGTCGCCCGCGTTGCAGTCGGACACAATGCGACTCGTTACCGTCGCTCGGACACTTTCCTTCGGCTGCACCTTTTTCTCTCTCTTTCATTCTCTCGTCTCCACCCTCCTCATCATCCTCCTCTTCTTCTCCCTTCTGCTCGTCTTTTTATTATAAGACTCGTGTCTCCGCGGCGTCGCTTCATTTTTCCCGCGTCATTTCCGCCATCACTTCCGCCTCTAAAGCGAAAAATTAACGAACGAACGCCCCGGCGTGAATTTTCACAAACCAACCGACCCCCCACCCTCCGTCATTATTTTTATTATTATGTGTCATAATTATTGCACCGCCACCGTCGTCGGCTTAATTGCGAGCGCAAAAAGGAGATGCCGAATAATGGAAAGCCACAGCAGCGCGCGCGAAACTTCCTCAATTATCGCCGGGCGTGGATTTGCGACAAAATTTATCCTTCTTTTGCTGCATTGTACTCGCTCTCCTGGCGGCGCAGGCAGCGACAACGACGATGTCGGGAAGAAAGGAGGTCACGGGGCGAAGAAGACGCGCAGAAGAGCGAGCCCCCGTGCGCGCGCATTCCCGGCGCCTCATTAATGCGAACCGCATTATTTTCCATTTGCCCGCACGCCACCCCGCGCGGAGATAAAAGAAGGAGATGCGACAATGCGATTCCTCCTCCTTCTATCTCCCTCTCTTCTCTTTTTTTTAAAGAGTCCCTTTATTCCTCGACTGACCCCTTTTCCAGCGCTCGCTCTCATCCAGGACTCGACACCTCTTTTCTCTCTCTCTCTCTCTCTCTCTCTCCGAGTGCGAGAGCGCGTGCCCGACTTTCTTCCGCGTTTTTTGCGTGCGCGAGATGTGCAATTTCGAAAATGCGAGAGTCGGAGGGAACGCTGCGGGGATCTCGAGGGCTCTTATCGAGGCACGATTTTTTTCTTCCGGGGGTCGGGAGGTTTTTCGTGAAATGCGGGAGGTGAGCTGGAGCTCCCGCAGGAATAATTGAGAGACTGATAATGATGCTTCGCTGTTTGTGTTTGTTTTAAGACGGTTCGAGTGCGGGCGAGAAAATTGTGCGAGGGATTTGGTTTTTGTATGAATGAGTTGTGGAAAAGTACGAAATGTACCTGAGATTGAGGGAAAGCTATATTAAAAATGATTTATCGAGTGATACGCCGATTAAGTGTAAATTAAAATAAACTCAGATGGTTTAAAAATTTAATTTCTTTGAAGTAATAAAGCGTATTGGCATATCGGGAAATCTCTGAAACTTTTAACTTTTATGTAACTGTTTTGTTTAAGTAATTTTTTGCTGCTATTAGTTTAGCTTGCGATGCACATAAACGAGGCAGGGTGGAAAATCTTCATTTTCAACCTAGAAAACTAGTCCTGTAATCCATATTGGTGTGTCGTGCACGCTAAATTCTGAGCATGTAAAAAACTATCTAAAAAGGTCCACTTTTCGGGAACAGTGCAAAAAGTGGACCTTTTTGGACAGTTTTTTACATGCTCAGAATTTAGCGTGCGCGGCACACCAATATGGATTACAGGACTGGTTTTCTAGGTTGAAAATGAAGATTTTCCACCGTTTCTCGTTTATTGCTTCGCACGCTAAACTAATAGCAGTAAGAAATTACTAAAACAAAAAAGTTACATAAAAGTTCAAAGTTCCAGAGATTTCCTCATATAGAGACCGAGAAAAGCTAAGGCTCCACCATAACTTTTCTCGGTCTCTATAACTATAGCTATGATAAATCCATTGGTGTACTACAATAGTTCTCGATTCCGCAGTCTCTATAAAATATTTGTGGAATAAATTGATCGTCCGATTTCAAATTTCAAATGTATTAGTTATTGACACTTTAAGGTCATATATTCCGAAAATAAGCATAAAATAATTCCATCTGGAATTTATCACCTGCAATAACTGTCGCTTGAAATCTAACGAAATAAAAAATTAAATAAAATTCAATACCTTCCTACAAATGAATTATTCTAATTTTAGAATTACATTCTCAATGTAATATATCACATTCCATACATACTTCATCGATTCTCCGCCATTAAACTTTTCACCTCGCGAACGCGGAAAACAATTCTAATCGCTCGAACAAAAAAGCCCTGAACTACAATATCTCGCAATTCACTCGGCCAATCAGCGTGAAACAAACCAGCACAATACAGCGATCCGTATCAATGCACACACACACACACGCGGCACTTAACGCTCGATTCCGTGTAAACCCGCGCGCTCGCGCGACACAGCGCACATATCATAACCCACACGCGCGCGCGCGTGCATTCATTCATTCGTTCATTCATTCTATTCCCTCCGCTCGCCTACACTTTTTTCCCTGTTCCTGTACGATGAATGAGAGTCTAACGGGCATTGTTAGCGATGCCGGGGGCGGCATTGTTTCCTCTCTTTCTCTCTCTCTCTCTCTTGTTGTCGCCCCCGCGTCGTCATCTTGGCCCTCGTCTTATTCGACTTTGTCCGCGCGTCTTTTATCTTTCTGCCTCGCTTCCTCCTTTCGCGGAATATCTGCGGATGCACGCGCTATCTTGGTTGTAATATAGCGCGAAGAGAGGAAAGAGAGGGGCAGCATTTTTTTCGCGGCTATATAAGGGCCGGGGTTTTTAATGGAGTTTTAATTACGATGACGGGGGTTGTGTGTCAGGTGGGACTTTAAAATGTGCATTTTTTGTTTTCGTTTTGCATTCGTATTTAGTGCTGTTATCTGGTAAGAGGTTTCAGTTCAGTGATGCATTTTATATGTCAGGGGAATGCCGCATTTGAAAATGCATGAGATTTAAATAATGGCAAAAGGTTTTTTTTTTTATTTCGTTTATATAGTGAAACACCTGTTCGTTGAATAACGTCTTTAGTACTTTTCAAGTCAAATAAATGGAACAATGAGGATTTCAATATTTTAAAATATAAATTTACAAAAAGAAATTTTCAGTAGTAAAATTTAAAGTCGGAATTTCAGTTTTGGAAAATTTTCGAAAAGAAATGCTATTACACAGGATAAAGTAGGTCAGTAACTATGTAAATCGATATTCAATTTTCTTTATCGCGAGTGACAGTTCAATATTGTCCTTTTAAATTTATTCTTGAGAAATACGCACATAGTTACAAATATATATAGATAACGAATCTGATGCTGATTGACAAATGCTACAACAATTCCCTCATTCTCCTCGAACTTGCAGCAACTAAAAGTAGCCTAACTACTTGTCCTTTACTCAAAGATTATACAAGGATTTCAAACTACGCGCAAAAATGTTCGCCTACTTTGCATCTGAATTCGCTCGTAACGACGTTGCAGTCGCTCACTCGCTCACGCGCGCGTGCAACCTGCACCTTTCCATTCCGCCGCTTCTCAATACCTCTCTCTTCCTCCTTTCTCTCCCTCTCCCTCTCTCCCTCTTTCTCTTACCAAAGAAATACAGAGTAGAACGAATCAACGACGACGACGACGATGGCGCACCTTATTCCTCGGGATGCGTGGGCATTAATTTGCCCTGGCTCGCTTTGTCTCTCTCTCTCTCTCTCTCTCTCTCCTCTCTGTGCGGTGCAGATGTAGGTCACTCTCCGCGTTTTTTTGCGTGCGCTGCGAGTGTCCATCTGTTGTCATTCGAGATATGCGTATTATACTTCTTGGGTTCCTTTCAGGAATTGTTGCGCGCGGCTTTTTTCATCGTAACGAGCGAACTTTGTTACTTTGTTATTTACGTTTTAAAAATTTTAAAGAATGGCCGAGGGGGCAGGGAGAATGAGAAGTTTCTCCATGCGCGCGTGGTTTTTTATATGAGAGAGAATGTTTGTCATTCGGAAAATTTGTAATAAGTTTAGTTTGATATGGATTATAATATAAAAGCTTTGAATTTTACGACATGCATTTTATTTGTTGAATAGTCCAGCCAATTATCCAAAGTATTCCTGTTTATGTTCTCTCTATTATTAGCTTTATTTCATTGGAAAGCGAGCAGTATTTTTTCTACGAAAGCAGGCTTTGATATTTTATCCGCATATTTATAATTTGAAAGCAATAATTTATCATATCATATATATACGTTCATTTTGTATACGCATAAAATTACCCGACATACATATAGAGCCTTGTTCACATTTTAATCCTCGCAACCTTTAAGTCAATCAAACCGTCACCATTTACACTCTCCAGAGACCCTATATTTCCCCTCCACTACCAACATTCAATTCAAAAACATTAAACACCCACAACTAACGTCATCTCCAATCCCCAGTTATACCCACCCACCCGCCAGAGCGTAGCTCACGTCCAGCTGACCGGATACAACACACAACAGCAACACGCGGA
This sequence comes from Torymus aiolomorphi, assembly GCA_036365515.1. Taxonomy (NCBI): domain Eukaryota; kingdom Metazoa; phylum Arthropoda; class Insecta; order Hymenoptera; family Torymidae; genus Torymus; species Torymus aiolomorphi. The sequence continues at coordinate 70,077,281 of CM070874.1, read as the reverse complement.
ATTCCACCCCCAGGGCGGCGTGGAGATTTTTGGGCGGCGCCCATCAGCGGCACGCGGCGATTGGTATTGACAAATCGGTCGTCGGTCACGATGGTTTATAGTGTACGCGCATACGAGTCGCGATTGTACCGAGGTATGTGGCGTGCATGACGTTGTCATACGCGTGTAAGGGTGTGTGTATGAGATTGGTCGAGGGTGTGTGTGCCGATTAACATAAATGATTGAGTGGTGAGGGGTGCGTTTGAGGAAAGGTGGGCGTGAAGGTTATAGGGAGATGGGTTGGTGTGATGATATTTGTAATTTTTGCATGAAAGTGTGGTATGTGCATTCGGTCCGTGACAATGTTGTTCTTTTTATGTAGAATAATTTGTAACGCTGTTATAAGAATCAAGGATAACATAAGATATTGTAAAATAGAAAACTTAAGTAAATGGACAAATATTAATTTATTTATCGTATATTACTTTGAGAAGTTTTGCAAAATTATGAGTAAATGCAATCTTTCGCCGTGCCAATCTATAAATGTTATATAAAATAGAAAATCCCAACAAATAGTAATAAATCCCAGTATCATATTAATAGGTAAAAACATTTAATTAAACTTTAGACGTTTTCTTGGTAATCAAATCAAAAGTCCTCCAACGCATAGAGTTTCCATTAAAAAAGTAATTTCATTCCAATACTTAATTAAAAACTCTCAACACGCGAGATAACGCGAGCTGAAAAAGATTTTAAATAAAAATATTGAATTCTCAGAAGTATGGCATTTTTAATTAAATTCCTTTTCCGATCCCCCTGCGCTCCTTCGGTGATGGATATTGGACTGATATTAATTAGAGAAGATTGATTTCGCACTAGAAACTTCAACATATTACGAGCCGAGAGAAAAATTCTTTCTGATTTCATATCAAAGCTCCAAGATACTCTCAGTTATGCACACACACACACACAACTATCTCCACCTACTACTGGCAACCTAATCCCGCGACTTTTCCACAAACCAAAGAAACCTCCACTACAAACACACACACACACACGTTGCATGACTCAGTCGAATGAACGGCTGGCGATCGCGCGAGCGGCAAATCAGGGGAAAGAGCCGAGCGAGAGATCGATTGTTAATCGTTCGCTAGCTCAGTGAGATCGAGCTGCCTTGGGAATTCAATTATACGAGAGGCACTCGCGCGACCGCTCTACTACTCCCCCGGAACAATGGCTCGGCCCGCTCGGTAATGAAGGGACTGCGGGTCATCGAATCACGCGGTATTTACGAGGGAGATCCGCGAGCCAGCGAGAGTCCTGTCACAGCAGCTATTTCGATGTATATATAGGTAGGGTGAATCGCTAACGTAAGCTGGATTTCCAGCGCGTAGTTCGGTGTAGTGCTGCTGCTACCGTTGCTGCTGCTGCTGCTTTTGTTGCTTCGGATTGTGGGTGAGTGGTGCGGCAATGGCGCGAGGTTGGATCAGGGCTGGCTTGAAGGATTTGGTGATGGTGGGAGAAGGGATGGATATGGGGTCAGGTGTTTACGTCGTTTGAAGAAAGTATGCTGGTTAAGCTAGCATATACGTTTTAGTCAATAGATTTCAAAAACTTGAATAGGTCAGATGATTTTTTTTTACAAGCATGAGTATCTTTAAACGTGGCGTTTGAAAATTATACTTTTAGTTTAATTGATTCAATTTCTAGAAAAATAATAATACTCTGCAAGCTCCGAATTGGTACATAACTTTTAAAAATTTAAATGTATTAACTACTATATGATTATTTATATGAAAAATAGCGATGCCGCGTTCTCTCGAACGTTCAATCAAAAAGTATAAGAAAATTAAATTACGCATTCATCCCACACTCCACCCCTTACATCTCGACCAGCAAACATTCGGCGCATCCACCAAATCACCCCGCCACCAAGAAAAAAGAATCCCACCAAAAAAGGAAAGCCCTCATCCTCACCCCAAAGACAAACGGCTCTAATTACGCTAATTACGAACGCGCTCTACCGCGCCAAAGGCTACCTACCGACCTATGCCATCATACACCTCGCGCGACCGTTTTAATTTCGCGCGCAATCGTCGCAGAATAAACATACCTCGCGGGCGAAAAGACACACGAGTCGCACGGGGAAGAGAGAGAGAGAGAAATCCACGCGATGCTACGATCCCTTTGACTCACGAACCGACGCCCGCGCGCTCGCTCGCCGACGTAATTGCGTTATAAGTGGAAAGTAAGGGACGCGCACGAGGTTCGACCATGCGTTCAAACGCGCGCCACCGCCGATAACTTCGTTAAAACGAGAGCGAGAGAGGGGGAAAAGGGAGGAAGGGTAGACTGGCCGAATTCGTTTGGCAGGACGCCAATGAATTATCTTCTTCCCGGGTGAGAATTTCGCGGGCGAGTGAATTTTCGCTCGCACGCATGTGTGTTGTGGAGGTAGAGGTGGATGGTTGGTGGCAGGGGGAGGGTGAACCGGGGGTTTTTGAGGCGGCTGACTTTGTGCTTTGTCGAACGCGCGAGAGTGACCCTTGGGAGTTTGACTTTTCGATTGTGAATTGGGGAAGCGGAAAAGTGGACTGTTTGAGGAAGGCTTCCGTTTTGGAGCTGATTTTTTAATCAGTAGTGGAAATATGAAGAAACTTGGCAGATGTTCGAATTGGAGATTTTATGCAGGGTTAATGTATTTGAGCCGTGTGGTCCTGTGTTATTTAGGAATAGTAAATGTTATTGACTGAAATGAATTCAGAAACACTGGGAACGAAGGATTTCTTTATGATTAATGTGGCATTGTAACTTAAGATATAGCTAAGTTTAAATATGGCTAACTGCTATGGGTTGGTTCGGCATGTAACTATTACAATATCAAAGGGTTTTAGATTTTTCATTGTTTATTGGTTAAAAATTATTATCTTTTTACACTTACGATCAAATATCTTATTATTAATAAAATATAGTTTTCAAATCTCAACTAAGTATGTTAACTATAAAGACTTCCTTCTCTCAGTGAATAAAAGTTCGTCGCATAGTATTCAAAATTTTAATTATTACTTCGAAAAATTAATAATTTATCGTCATTATACCTTTAAAACCTTTCATCTTCATGGAATATATTGTACCTCGCTGAGAGAAGAAAATCTTTATAGTTAACATATTTATATCTATGTAGTTGATGTTTGGAAACTACATTTTATTAATAATAAAATATTTAATCACAACTGCGTAAAGAGATAATAATTTAACCAATAGAATGAAAAATGTTATCTAAAAATTTGATATTGTAATAGTTAAAATATCTATATCTATTACTATATACAATATCTATATTATTCTGCATCAAACCATAGTAGTTGGGCTTATTTAAACTCGGCTACCTTAACAGTTACAATGCCGTATTAATCATAAAAAAAGCCTAGCTTCTCTCAGTGTATCAACAACGTAGTTGGACTATGTACCACTATTTACAAAGATAAGTGAAACAAGTGTATCAACAAACTAAAGACTTTAATTAGTATACTTTAAAACACGTATGCATGACAATTATCCTAAACTCCCCGACCCCCTTTTCGTACATTTACAGGCCAAAAAAATAAATGCATACACACACTCAAACGCTCTGCAAACGTTCCGAAAAACATCCGCGACCCCTCAACGGCGAACTTTGGCCGTTTTCTTTTATCGCGGCGCATTACGTTCCGAAAGTTCATCTGCGCTCTCAGAACGAGAGACGCATCGTACATATAATACGCAGGGTACACACGCAATCGCCGACGACGTATAGGCATTCCGCGCTCTCTCCCACCACTCCCTCTCTCGAAACTCAAATACGCGATTGCGCTTGGCACTCGCTGCAATCCCATTACAAAACTTTTCCTAAAACAGTAAGAACAACAACAACAACTCCATCCTCTCTCCTTAAGCACTCAACGGCGGCGGCGACATCACCAATTCGAGAAAACTGCTAAGGTCACCAGCGAGGAGGCAACGTCCAGCCTTTGAATACACGTACAGCGAACGGGTATCTTCTTACAGTATATAGAGAGAGGCAGTCGAATGGGTCGAAGGAGTAGTAGTAGTAGTCGGTCTAATGGCCGGCCGAGGGTGAGCGCCGTATTAGCATGTGAATACGGGCCACGGGAATGGGAAAAGGGACCGTATAGCGGAGACGCAAAGACGACGACGACGACAATGCGAAACGTTCTTCACCTTCTTCGCGAGAGGGAGAGTAAGAGAGAGCTCGTAGTACACTTATCCCTCCATTTCGTAGGACGCGAGAGACGTGAGCACGAGGACTAAGTGGAAAACGCTTTATCACGCGTGATCTCGTTATGCTAAGCAGCGTCTGTGTGTGGGTGTGTATGTGCGAAATTCCTCGGATAGTGCTGGATGCTTTCCTGTTTGGATGCCTCAAGGGAGTGCGATGGGGTAGTTTGTAAAGATAGTTTTGCTTAAAATGTCTAAAGAAATTGGGAAATGTATAGTGATTCATTTATTTAAAGGGAAACATTATAATGGTATTTAACGATTCAACAATTTTGTTGTCTAATTGTTTTGGGTAACGATAGAAAAAAGTAATTTTTTTTTAATTTTCCAGATATTTTAATTATGGTAAAATTGATTGTTCCAGAAATATTTTAAATCAAGCCGGTACAATTAATTGGTCCAAGGATATTTTAAATTACAATGATATTCAATAGAAACCGTGTATTTAATCGGAAAAATGATCTTGCATTAACTAGTGAATTATAGAACGATGGTTTAATTAAGTTTGATGTTATTTAGCTATCATGTTTGTTTGCATGTGAAACAACCGCATGAAATTGAAACAATTTTTATTTTTATCTATAGACTATAGTTAATAGCAATAGCGAATCATCGCTGCTATAGTAAGGTTGCACAGCACTTCCTTGTTTTATAACTTTTGCAATTTTAAGTTTTAATAGAAATTTGATTTCATTAGCTGGTGGACATTTTAATCATCAGCAAAATAAGTTAACACAATTTAATATTCATAACTTTGGTTCAGCCGATATAATGCGATAAGATTAAAATATCAAAACATAATAGCGTTGAATTATAAGATTTAATAAACTGTTCTGGTAATTTGGAAAAGTTTTAATACTGGGGCATTAAAATTTAGATTAAAATTATTACCTGTTATATTTCAATATAAACTAATTACCCTATCGTGTTGTTAAAAGCAGATTTCACAATTACTTATAATATTCGATAAAGTTAGTTTAATGATAATCTCATACATCCCCATCCAACAATTCGTATCACTTTTTTTACTCTCATCCACTACCCCTTAAACACCCACCCCAACTTATATACGTCAAAAAACCCTCATTTTTCAGAATCAGCGCAAAACAATAATGCCACCGCTATGCGACTCCATTACGAGAGTGAGCACGCACAAAGAGCAGCCTCAGCGCCAGACTCGACGAGGCGCACAACTACGACGACGACGACGACGACGACGTCGAGTTGCCATTCGGGGCACGTAGATTGCTAACCTAACTTGTTTAGCGGTTTTAGCGGTATTTGATTAGTTGAGTGAATTTCCGAACTGTTTCATCGGCGCAGGAGCGCGCACTGCGCGACGTCTTGCTCCCGTCGCGTGCACGAGCGCAGCGGAGCTGGAGCAGAGGGTATATATGTATTCGTGGGTAGCGATAGGCGAAAAGAGAGGGAGATAAAGTGAGTGAGTGAGTGGGTTTATCGATTTGATTGTTATGATTAAGAATGGATCGGAGATTCGTAGAAGATTGGTGTCTAGTGCACGGGTGAGATTTCTGTAAGGTTTAATTATGTGATCTTTAAGAGCAAATATTATTCAAGTATAAGAAGCGGTACAACAAGTATGTATCAAAAATAATTTCTTCATTTTTAATAAAACTTATTTTTAGGACAGAGTATTGTTATTCATCGATTAAAAAAAATATAAAGGACGATGACAACGTTATTTGGAATTTTCATTTTCACCTTTAATCTTGAAAATCTATACAGTTATTGTTTCGAATAGAAAACCGTTTAATATGTTTGTAATGTAATATTCGTACATACTGTAAAACAATAATTTTGCTGTTCATAAGAAATGTGCAAAAATGGAAATACAGGAGTAGAGGTAAGATGTATAGTTGTAGCTAATTTTTTGAAAGTGAATTGGTGTAAAGTTTTTAGTTGCATCCTCGAATTTTTAATGCTGCTCGTACGTTCTCTTGGTTAAATTTCTACAAATATAATGAACCCCATTACACACTTACATTCTAACTTTTTAAAAGAGATAAAATCCTTAATGGACCTATGACATTACACGAACATATTTTAAATAATTTGCAAAACACAATCCTTAAAACGACAAATGACGTTACGGTAAAGACACTTATTTTTAAAACTGAAATAAGCATCGCAAAACGAGGCTGTATTTCAGAACAGCACGCGAGACCGTCATTTCGAACGCTCGTGGATTTAAGTAGACATCTACATACAGACGTCGAACATAAAGAGGCGACTCACCTTGAGAGTAGTTCATGACCTTTCATGTACCTCGGGCCTCACTCCTCGCTGGAGTCGCGACGCCTCGAGGATCCTCTCCGCTCGGCCCTGCAATCACAAAGACAATGCGCCTTCGTTTAGTGACTCTGCTTTTAATTGAAATTTAATTAAATCCCCCAGTTGCTACCACCAACCCCCACCCACCTCTTTTCAGTCTAGCTCTGGCGCCGCCGTATACTAGACGGCCGGAATTAGGTGTATTTCGCGAAGGATTATTAAGGGATACGCAAAAGTGCGTATTGTGCGCGAGCGAAGGGGACGCGATTATAACGTGAGCGGATGTCGGGCGAGAATTGGGGAATGAATTACTCCGGGCGAGTGAACTTTGGTGTAGTTTTTGCCTCTTTGTTGAAGCTCGGAAGGAAGGGTTGTAATAATTGTTGAAAAATTATTAAAATGTGTCTTCATTGTATAATATTAGTATTTTTTTATTAACATGCATATTTTATAAAATAGTACACATTTTGTATAGAAAATTTTATTTGGAAAAGGTCTGAACGGAAACTATTTTTTTAAACCAATCTTCTTTTGGTTTTCTGAAAAATTCTCGAATAAAATACAATTTTAAAAAATACGATCAAATAGAAAACCCTAAGTAAAATATTGTAATTTGCTTTATAATATTCTTATAATACTATATATAATAATATTATTTCAACATTAAAAATATTACTTATGTCGACTGCAACTTACTATCAACTGATGAGAATTTTTCCATCGGTCTTACAGTCTTATAAATTAAATTAAAATAATTAATATTTAATTATTAATAAAAATAATTAACGTTGGACAATTGGGCAATTTGGTGGTGTGGGGCAGTCAGATAGTCCTTTGCTAATAAAGGTTTTTTTTTTCAGGTTTTAATTAAGTTTTTATTTCAGATTCTGCGGGGGTCATTATAAACAAGGGCAATCTGACTGCCATAAATATTAATTATTTTAATTTAATTTATAAGACTGTAAGACTGATGGAAAAATTCTCATCAGTTAATATTATTTTAATACTGTTATAATATTATTATATTATTATTATTATGCTTGAACTTGTTTTAGTGGGGTATGACATTTTCTCCGTTAATTATATTGAAATCATTTAGCTGACGGAAGTGTCATAGCCAACTAGAGCAAGTTCAAATGCACGAAGAAAGGAATTTAATCAATACTGTACAAAGAAAAGTATTGATAAAAACTAGACAATAGAGTTATTAAACTTTTAATGAGTTTTCCAATAATAAAAAAAAAGAAACAACTTAGCAGTAAGGTTTCATATATTAATCGATGTTAATTGAACTTTTAAAGTACATAATATAATACATGATATAACACACAATATGCCTTTTTAAAATACATCCTTGAAACCATATTATTCCTCTAGCCCACATTCAATGGAAATTTACCTAAAAAGAACCTTCACCCCTCTCTCTCCTCCCTCTAACACCCAAACCAATCGTCCCCCTATCGCAACCACCCACGACATCATTCCCCTTACCCCGGAGAATTCCAAATCCCCGAAAAACGGGTTCCTCTCGCGTAACAATTACTCCACCTTCCCTCCACTCTTCCACACGGGAAAAAACTCGGGGATCCATCTCTCACCCTCGTATTATCTGCGATTCTCGCGCTCCGCGAGCTTCCTCAATAGCAGCGCAGACCCTCTCGCAGGAGGAAAATATTCTCACTCTCGTGCCTGCCCTCCCCTCGTATATGATAATCCAATCGCGCGCATTGTTCGCTCTCCCTCTCTCGCTCGCGCGGGCAAAATGAAGAGCTCGCGTACATATTGGCCCAAATATAAAAGCCGAGTGTTATTATTATTATCATTCGCGAGGCCTCCCTCTTCTTATATTAATAATAAAGCCGCAGGCCCCGCGGCGCGTTTACATTTATCGTTATTGCGCTGAAACTCGCGCCTATCGGATCCTTCCGCGCTGCCGGAGGAGACTTTTTTTGCTGAATATTTATGCCGTGGTACATGTGTGTGTACGCGTGTGTGCGTGTGTCTGTGCGTAGGAGCGAGAGGTGTTCGCCCTCCGGTCGTTTCCGATATTACATTTTTCCGTGGGAGTAAGGCGAGGTGTTGTTGCGAGAGATGCTGCCGCTGGAGCTTGTCGACGGTGAGGGAGTGAGGGTAATGACGGTGTAGTTGGATAATTAAGATGCTGTTGCAGTCATTTTGTAATTATATTATGGAAGATTTTTTAAAGAACATCGTTTAGAAAGTAGGTTATTGGAAAATCCGTAGGGAAAAATTAATTACGCGCTGGAAAAATGTTTCTAAAATCGAGAAAATGTTGGTTTATCGATACTGAGGAACTAATGACTCGGAATATAATTATTTACTTTATGAAAAAAGTTTACCTTGAGATCCTTGAGATATTTAATATTTAAATTTTAGGTGTATAATAGTTAATTAATTATGGTGAAATTATAGTTTCTGAGTTACATACATCGGTTGTATATATTTTAAAAAGATGAATATAACAACATCAAACGTGTTAGTAAATATCTAAAATTGAGTTCAGGGGTAATAGGGGTAATTACGACGTATCACTAAATACTATATTTGAATTTCTAAAATCCAAGTTTTATGGAAACTTTTGTACTGTTATGAACTTTGTTTACGCACAATATAGAAATAAATTATTCATATATGAGTGTTATGCTCTTGAAGAGAACATTTTACGCAAGAGCTTCAAAATATAACCGCATCTCATCTTGAAACTTGTTTTTCAAAAATAGAACGTAATACCACAGCAACATTTCCTCCTATATATTTTTGCTTTAAACCCACTAATCATCACAAACACTTTTACCTACAATAAAAACCTCCGAACTCCCACACCCCTCAAAATTAGCATGCAAGCTAACACCGTACCGCGCGACCCTTGCACTTTACAAACCTCGACCCACACACACACACACACACACACACACACACACACACACACACACACACACACACACACACGCACACACACACACACACACATACAGCCGTCAAGCGCCGGGAATATCGAACACACTGCAGGGACCCCAGGCCAATATTACTTCTCGCGTGCGCGAGTTGCTAATTAGCGCAAGCTCTCTCACTCTCTCTCTCTCTCGCGCCAGATGGACACGTCGTTTGCGGCTGTATCGGCTAAGTCGGCCAATAAGTCCCCGAGAGCCATACACATACACACACACACACACATATATATATGGTGCGACCCTCTCACGTGCTTCCCATTAACGGCTAAAAACGGCAACGCGCTAACGATCGCGAAAGTTATATACGACGCGTTTGGCAAATAATTAGCGCTGCGCGGCGGCGATTCCTTCTTCTTCTTTTCGCGCGTGTGGATGTACGCGTCAGCCAAGTTTTCAGTTGAGAGGCGAGTTTTATTTCCGCTGAGGGCTGAGAGTTTGTTGCTGGCGATGGAGGCGGAGAAATCCGTTTTATGTATTACCTGGAGATCGCGTCGGAGTGCGGAAAGAGAGTGGGAGTCGTAAAATGAAATATTTTTAGTACCGAAAAGTTTGTAGCCTCCGCGGCTGACTCTCTTTCGCTCTGCGTGCGGCGAACGCGTGCAATCGGGACTCTGGCCGTTTGGAAAGTTAATTAGAGGATTTTATTGTGATCGAAATTCCGATTGATGGTTTAAGGTAGGAAGATAAAATTTTTGAAAAAGTTTGAGGTTCTGGTACGATCTCGGATGTCGGTTAAAAATTCTAATACCGTAATAGGGTTCTGCGCGAATATCAATACGGAATTATATGATGAGAGGGAATTACTCTGGTGTGATGAAGAAATTTCGCATTTGATTTTTGCAATATATACTGCTATTTTTATTATACATGAAATTAAAAATTCATGTAATAAAAGTATTATGTGGACCCTATGCCCTTACATCACTATAAAAATGTTTATAAATCTAGTTGCACTAAACACTATACCCGTGAGCACGATTGTTGAGAACGATATCTACCCTCTAAAAACTGCAATATCTACTCCACAGACCAACGAAATTCGTTACACTTATACACCCGGAAACAACTTTGACACACATAATTCCCTCTCACCTCAACCAAACACCCTCGCCGAACTGTCCTCTCGCGCAATCCGATATAGTTTCCCACATCCTTCTCTCACGCTCGCTCCTCTAATTAGAAAATGGTCATCGCCGCGCGAGAACGAGAGCGCGAAAGAGGTTCGAATCAATATTTCGGTTTAATTAGACGACATTCCGATCGCCATTAAGAAGCAGCTGCCAACGTGTCGAACCTCCGAGCTCCACGCGCGCGCAGTGTACGAGGGGCTTATAGATTATACGCCGGACGTTAATGCGGCTTCGAAATAGTTTCCGGAACTAATTTACCCTCGCGCCCGTCGACGCGAATCCCTCTCTCTCTCTCTCTCTCTCTCTCGCCCTCTTTATTTCCCATTTCCCTCCCTGTGCCCCCCTCTATCCGCGCTTTACTGCAGCGGCGGCGCTCCCCGGGCAATTTAAGGAAGCTTTTGAATTCGCCAAGTTTCGCGCGCGTAAGAAAGTTTTGGAGAATTCGAGCGCTGTATCTCCCGATCTTTATTCCGGGCGATTTTTTCGGGGGTAATGCGAAAACTTGCGCTCAAGCGAGCGCGGCGGCATCTTTATTTATTTTTACGCGCGCGCGCGCGCGAGCATTAAACGACTGCATTAAGCGCAAACATGAAAAGCCGAGCTGCAGCGGCGTTCCGATGCGTCTCCTGACTTTTAAAGAGTTGCGCGCATGAGATACGCATATATATATATATATAGTGTGTGTGTTGTGGGTGTTGTGGGTTGTATTTACATTTTCGCGGTAGTGCAGCGAATGGAAATGCGTCGGTTTATTGAACGGTTTACGTGCGATTTCTATGTGTGTGTTTGTGTGTGAGTGTGGAGGAGAGTGAGAATGGAGGGGCTTTCAAGGAAGAAGAGGAGGAGAACAATCGAATTTAATTTATTGAAGAGGAAACGGGAGTTAGTAGGTTTGTTCCTTTGTTGGTAAAAGGTGTGTTAAAATGCTTGGTTAGCGATAGAATGTATTTATTTTTATTTGTTAATTTAATCCTTGAAAATCCATTAAATTGATATAAAAGGGAAAATTTGGAAACTAAGATAACAATTCGAAGTTATAAATATCAAAGGATGATTAAAAACTCCATAAGAAATGTTATATAAAGCATATATATTAAATGATTGAATGCATTGCAAATAAAAGAGAAATGGAGTTAGAAACATGAAAATGCATTGCATTTTTAAAAAAGTTTTTCGTCGATAGCCATATGTTAGAAGTACATTAATGCGCTGCTACGTACCAGTTTTGCATATATTGTTCAATATGTGAAAAGTTACTGGACCATATTACTTTGTAAATATGAGCTCATAACTTGAAAACTTTCGAAAGTAGGAAACAGTTGCAGAAATTTTATTTCGAAACTTGCTGTACTTTTTTAATATTATGAATATTTGAGCGAAGTTGTACTTCGATAAATTTTAGAGTTTCCCAGGTATTTCAGTTTATGTAACTTGTCTTTAACATCGAAACTATCAGTAAAAAGTACATGTAAACACATTAAACGCTCGAAAAGCTTTAGCATAACAAAACTGCGTTCATTACGGGTAGAAAAGGTAAAGTTTCTTCTAGAGGTTGTGTTTGAAAATCGAAATGTAGTAAAATATAAACGAGTATCAAAATTTTATTGGTCCTTCAATAAGAAATAAACATATCTTATTTATATAACTAGGTATAATACATGTGACGTTTTATTACTGTACGAAATCAAATAAAATACTTACTCCTGCGCTATTATTAGCTTTCAATCTGTTTAAATAATTTTGAAAACACGTTCTTCTCCATCGCCATTCTCATTTTTCTAATACACTAATTTTCTCCTATTACATATACTGTTTGCAATTTTAGTTAATTAGAAACTTTAAATTCGATCCAAATAATAGCAGCGTCCGCTCTCTATCCTACTCTCGAACAATTTCTAACTAACTTCAATTCATTAAAATCCTTCAACAACATCAACTACTATCCAAACGAAACTCCCAAAAAAGACACAAACCCGAGATCTCCCACCAACTCTTTCCGCATCAGCTCTCTCTCAAAATTATCGAAAAATAAAAGCCTCTCTATACACAGCGTGCACATATACATACATCGCTCAGCGATCCTTGATCTCGCAAATTGCATTACTATTCCCCTACAAAGGGCCGCGCGGAGAGCGCATTATATTTTCGAGAGGCAAATAAACGCCCGCTCGAGGGCGAAAGTCGAGGAGCGGAACTGCGAGTCGTAAACTCTATACGTGTATAACCACCCCGCAGCAGCAGCAGCAGCCTCTCGTTCCTTATTCGCGGTCCGCGTAATTTGTAATTTCATTTCGCGCGCGCGTTCGCTCGACTGTGCGGCGCGCACGCGCGTATGAGTCATTCGCAAAAAGGACGGATGGCGGTTACACGTGTGTGTGTGTGCGTGGTTGTTGCACAAAAAGTACGCGGACGAATAAGGAGATGCGTGCAAGGGCGCCGCGATGCCACGTCGCGTGTGTGTGGCGGCGGATGAGCTGTTGTGGGGCGCGGTAAATGATGTGTCTTGGAATTTATATGCGCGCGCGCGTGGAAAATGCGATGGGAAGTCGTTCTGTGTGGGATCGTTGGTGTGTAGTTGAGTAGGGGAGAAATAATTTGATTGTTAAATGTTGAGAAATGTAAGGGATAGTGAAATAAATATCATAGATTAGAAGAATCGCGTATAATATGCTCTCCCCAGTCGGAAATCATTTGAATTTATGGAAGCCTTTCTAGATTTTTTTTATATATGCGGTCATATAAATCGTTTTGAGGCACAGTAGACACATCTAGAGCGACGTTCACGAAACTAGACTAGATATTATCGTACCAGATCCAATAAATAAAATGAAATTCACATCGAGCAAATACAATGTACACACATACCAGTGTATTCATAACAATCGCTTCTAACGAGATCCTATTAATTACCCCAGCTCGCCTCTCCATCAATTATTTTTATACCCAAAGCAACAACAACAACAGCTCGCTCGGCTATCCTTCATACCACTGCATTTATACTCTCCGTTACATCTCACACGACGGCGGCGGCTTCTCAAACCGCTCGCGACGCGGCTAAACGCGCGTATAATTCTCCGCGCGGCGTTCCATGAATCATTTACCTCGTGTGCGCGCGCGCGCGCGCGTGTCCTCCGAATAAGGCGAGCGAGGCATATAAGTACGCGTGAATCCCTCGTCTCTCGCGGGTTTTACGAGAAGTCGTCGTCGTCGCGAGGGAGCCGTAAAAATCAATCGATCCGATGATTGCCAAGCGCGTAAAGATGTGTGAGAGCTACACGGCGGTAAAGAGAGTCTGGATGAGGTCGCGCGAGCTTTTTAGTGCGCGGATGGAGTGATGGATCGGAGATGTGGTTTGAGTGGAAATGGAAAGGTTGATGTTTGAAGTTATAATGGGTGGAGTGGTTTCAAGGTTGTAACCGTGATGAATAATTAGGTGGGACGGCTAACTGAATATTTACTGATTAATTGTAATTTTAAATAATCGACGTCAAATATTTGCATGTTGAAAGTTTGAAAATGCTTTGTAATATGCTTTTCTAACAATTTTGATAAACCTATTTATACTACATTTGTTAATTCATAGATCACAAGCACTAAAAGTTAGTAAAATTTTCCACATATTATTTATCGCCGTTTTAATCTTAAAAATTTGTTTTTACTGGCAAAATTAAGGTCATAAGAGCCATCATAGATGATAAGGTTAATATGAGTAAATTCATATAATAATTTGTTTGTTACAGGTTTGATTATACAAAAAACAACAGTTGTAGATTACATACTAAATTTGAAAATGTGTAATTTTAAAATAAAATAATTGTCAATAGTTATGCCGATGCCAAAGAAAAAACATGTTAAAATATCATTGCGATTAACATGAAAAATTCTAAAACTATTTTTTGTTACACCCACTAACAGCGTAAAGAATAAATAAATAGAAATTCAATGAAAATATGAAGAAGCTCAGGAAAATAAGGAATCGACAAGAAATAAGTTGATTTTTTCACTCTACGAGACGCGCAGGCAGAACTTCTACGTCGTTCCTGGCTTTGTCATTGGAAGGTGGAAGGCGGGAATGGCAAAGACGCGCGCCGCGAGCGCGAGAGTCACGACGGGGGTAAATTAAAAGCCCGACGATCGTCCATTAATCTCGAGACGATAAAACGATTAGCGATCGCCTCCCGCGACGCGGCAGCAGACAGAACGAGAGCGAGATAAAAGAATAATGGAGAGAGCATGTGCCGGCGAGGTATTCCGAAGCGAAGACAATTTTTACGATAAATATAGCGGAAAACGCGGACGATGGAAATTATTATCAGGTACTTTATGATTTTTATTTTTCATTTTACTCATTTAAATAATCGCTTGTAAACTGCGTAAATAATAGTGTATAAGAAAACACGATTTAAAATCGGCAAATTCCATCTAAATCCAGCACTAAACAACCGAACTTAAACCAACCCACAGGGAAAGTGCGTTCGTTCGCGTGTCCCCTCTGTAAATTCCAGCGACCAGCTCATAAGTCGCGCGCATAAACTCTCTCTCCCTCTCGGGCAGGCAACACACAGTGCCGGTAACGAGCTACCACACACCTATACCATTCCTTACGACAACGTGTCGCGCGTACTCCCATGCTCACTCGCTTCCTATATACATATACTCCGCGGGAAACGCCGACCCACACACAGAGGGAAAGGCATCATAACAGCGCGTTCCGCGTCGATCTTAATCGCCTTTTTGTTCTCTCTCTTGAGGAAAAAAATTGCGCGGCTGTGGTCGCGATTACTTATATACGATTGAGGGGCTCGCGCACATAACGGGGGTTAAACGTCGCCAATTTAAAAGTTGCCGCGGCAGTGAGAGGCTTTTACGCCGATCCTTCGGGCTTTGATTGCTTACATGAGGAGGGAAGAGAGAGAGAGAGAGAGAGAAAGAGGAGTAAAAAGTTTCGAAATTGAATGACGTTGCGCGCGTGCGCGGGCAATGAAAAAGTTCCGGGCGCTTTGTTGCTACACGCGCGCGGGCCAAGTTTCCGTTGTAAAAATTATTATTCTTCGGCTCGCTGCCTGCTGTGGGATGAGTTTCATAATGAATTTACAATTTTTGCACTCGAGTAGACATGGTGATTGACGACGAGGTTCTTTTTTTATTACGCACGGTTTCAAGTAAACATTGTTATGAAATTTAATTTGATAGTTTGGTATGAATAATGTTGGAAATTACAATATTTGACCTAAATTTAATTCAAACTATCGTTATACGATTCTTTTAAATTTTTTAAAAGGAATTTTTGTAATCTTTTACTATGGACTGTCACGTATTTACTTCTGATTAAAAAATTGTACAAACTTTATTTACTTGAATCCAGTGAAAAGCATAAATGTAAAAGTTACGTACAGTAACTTTACGAAAACTGCAAAAGGTCAGAGTAGTCTTAGAAAGTAAACTAAAGTTTTCCTTGTGTTATTTTCATTTGGTTTATAAAAAACTTTGCAGAGTTAATCAAGATTTAGAAATGTTACGCAACAAATAATTTATTCGTGCAAATTTTCAAGATACGACGAACGACTGTGCGATGCGCATAAACTTTTATCACAAGTAACTTTAATTATCACCGTAAAGTCGAAGTAATTTTTGCGCCTTACGTCCCGAAGTACCTCGGCGCAGTAATGAATTTTACGGTAATTTTATGAGAAAATCCTCTCCATGTAGACTTAATGAAGCTCGCTTCATCTACATTCTTGTCCCAACTCCTATGTGTTACATATATCCCATAATAGACTGACGCTATTAAAAGCGTAATGTACACATAATCTACTTCTCAAAAAATTCTAAACTCTATTCCTCGACATGTTCGTAATAAACGAAACAATAACACTACAACATTCGTTTTCTAATAATTATTGTTTCCTACATCTAATAATACGTTACGCATCCCGACTTCTCATTCATTTCCTTAAACACAAGTATTTAATCTACACACACACACACGCAACATCAAAGCAAACATTTTAAAAACCATCCCGCAAATATTTACAACCCTAATTAATTCCTATACGCGCGATTGCCGCACAACTCACAAATCACCGTCTCAATAATTAACCCGCGCCTAATGACTGTCAGCGCGCCGCCTACCCTCGACCCATCGATTATCAAATTAAAACTGCACGATCCGCGCGCTTCATATATTAATCCAAAAGCCCAGCCTTAAATTTCCCCCCAACGATCAATATTTCACGGTTCCAAACTCGAAACCTCCCAAACTGACCAATTAAACGGAAAAAAAGCCACTCGGCCATCAATCCGCATTACCAAATTACACAAGGTACATGTATATATATAAGCGTCTCTGGTGCGCGCGTGTGTCTTCGTCTCTTAATGGTTATTCACCCGGCGCACGCGCGCGGACGAAATAATTCACTCGCGGGCGCGCCGTGCGTTTACGACGACGCGCAGCGGCAGCCGCCGGTAATTATTAGAGTCTCTCGGAGAAGACAGCGAGGTGTATTTCGATTGGTCGAGCGCGGGCTTTGGGCGGGCGACGGTTGTCGGATGCCTTTCGCGAGGTAGACGCTGATCGCCTCATGTGTGTGTATAGTTAGTAAGGGGAGATTAAGAGGCGATTGTCAGGCAATACTGGGGAAGTTCGTGGCGTCGTTTCGGGAGTTTATGAGGCGAAAATGTCGTTTGGATTTACACGTTTTTAAGGATGAAGTATGTGGTTGAGTGTGTGATATTTACGATGGGAGTTATTGTGTATGGGATTTTAAGGATGCTAAACAAGACGTTTGCAGAGTTAAAGGTGCAGCATATTATTTTAATTACCGTAATTTTTTTCAATGTTATTTGGTTAGGAGTTGCTGGAGCCTATATCTTGGATTTCATATTAAGCGACAATCTCGTGCATTAATTGACATTTCTTTTAATTTTTAACTAAGATTTAACTAAGTTTTAGTTATTTAACTATTTTGAATGATTGCAAAGAGCAAGTATGGCCACGACAACTTCTAAAAAAGTTTAGAATAAATTTAAACCAGTTTCCAAACCTTTACAAAATACAAACAATAAATAAGGTTTTAAAAATGGATTATTCGCAACTTACGCTGGAGCATTTTTTTGACAATTAATTTCTTTATTACGGCATTCTTCGGTGAATTGCAGACAATTAGACAATATAACGAAGCCGAGCATACCGGCAACTGCGCGCTTCGAAATGCGAATCGCTCTCTTTCCCGGTCTCTCGCTCCAACTCGCTCTGTACTTACTGTCTTTACAACGTTGCGCTCTGTACACATAGGTATGTAGTATATATTGAGAATTACACGTAAAGGTGGCATTGGCGTTGTCTGGATAAAACAATTCAAGCGACGAAATAATATAAAAAATTTAGTTGATCTAATAAGACATTTAATAAAACAATTTCGTTAATAATGAAATAGTTTTGTCGCAAAAGATGTATTTTCGAATTGATTCACATATATTAACTAATAAACTAATATATGACGAATATATTATTCAGCTAACACAAATTGAATTGTTTTAACTAAATATTTTCTTGTAATGTTATGATTAAATTCATTGAAGCTAGCAAATTTGTTTTGTCGTAAATACTGTTTTGTATAAATTTAACTATTTTTAAAACTGTTGTTTTTAAAATAGTTAAATTTACATTACAAAAGCAAAATGTATGTTGTTTTAACTTTTTACAGTTCCCAGTTTTTGTCGAATATTATGAAAATAAAAGTAACTGCAAGGTTTACGATGTCATCCAAAAAAAAATGTTTCCTAGCAAAAACTGACTTTGTAAAAGAAAAATTGTTGAACAATTTGAAATACTTTTTTTAAAATAGTAAATCCAATTAAAAAATATTTCAAAATAAAACTTCACATCGTCAACCACCAATAACATTATTTTGAAAGAAATACTCAACCATTTTTTCAAGCCCCGATTTCGTTACCCGCTCAAACTTTTCCGCGTGATGCATCCAGCACACGGAACACGCCGTATACCAACCTCCTCTCACACGACCATGAACAACCTACATACACCGCTGCACCGCTGCACTGCGCGCGAATGCAAAGCCGCAGCCGGCCCGGAGAACTCGCGCAGGGCTGACGGTCGTTCGCCGGGTAATTTCCCCGGCTGCAGAAAGCCTCGCGCGCGCGCGCATCGTATACATAGTTACCGCGGCTCGCGCGCTGTTACGTTTTCCGCGCGGTAGCAACAGTAGCAGCAGCAGCAGCGGCAGCGCGCGAGAATCAAGGCAAATTACAAAGTCCGAGGGAAATAAAATCCGAACGAGGAAGTATTAGGACGAGCGCGCGAGAATATTTAGAGCAGGGAGTGAGTGAGGAAGACGAACGGTATATTTATACGGGAAGGGGCAATTATCGCGCGAAAAGTTTTAGAGAGCCGTTTGTTGATTTTTTTTAAGGGGGAGAGAAGAGGAGAGAAGAGTGAGGAAATGGTTTGTGGTTGAGTGTATAGTGTAGGAAATCTCGGTACAAATTGGCGGGGAGAGACAGAGAGCGGGCGCAGGGAAGTAAAATTTGAAAATAAAACCGAGAGCTGGATGGAGCGGTTTAGACGGGGCGATTTGTTACGGTTATGTCGATGTAACGTATAATAGCCGGGTTTTTGAAGTATCGTATATTTTTTAACGAGATATTGTAGATAAAATTTCGGAAAACTAGTATAGTATTTTTATCCCACTGTTACTCTTTTTGTTTTATTGAATTTCAGTTTCCAGTGATATACAATTTTTGTAGTATGTAGTAGAAGAGTTTATGATACTTCTGACTATTCAATTTTTCAGATCGAATATTTTGTTAAATGTTGAACTATGAAAAGTATTATTAGATTAGACAAAGTTTATGTTTGTTATTCTACTTCATTAATAACCATTACTTACCAGTTCTACCACATTCACCATCATCAGTCTAAACAACGCAAATCTACCCTCCTGATATACAAGAAAAACCACCCCAAAAGGGTTATCAACAAAGACCTAGCCGCAAGGCCACGATATCCGCCTTCACGGAAGTACCGCGCGCGGCCAAACTGTTTCCAATTTAACGAGGTAACTCGATATTACTCCCTCTCTCTCTCTCTCTCTCTCTCTCTCTCTCTCTCTCTCTCCGGTGCTCCTTCGCCGCCCCTCGACGAGATTGGGAAAGCTGGCGCGTTTTTGAATAAATCCAAAGGGGCGAACGCGCGCGCGCGAGAAACACGAGACGCGTCGCTTTTGAATGCGCGCGCTAGCACTTGATATTCATCGAGGCTCGCGATTTTTAGACGCGGGAAAGGAGGAGAATGTTTTTTCAGCGCTGCTTTCGCGAGTATAGCGGTAGCTGCTTGCATTACTGATTTATTAGCTTTGGAAGAGGCGATGGGTGGGAGAGTTAGAGGGAGGCGACGTGGAGTGTGAGGGCTCAATGGAATTAATAAGGGTTTCGGTGCGGAGACGTGGAGGATGTTCGGTGTGGCTTTTCATGTTTCCAGGGTGTCGAATTGGAGTAAAATATGAATTTATAAAATGTTTGAAGTAGTGATTTTAATTTTGGTTTATCGGATAATCTGCTGGAAATAGTAATGGATGGTTGGTTTATAAATGTATATTTTTACGAATATTGTGTGAAAGGATTTGTAAAATATTAACTTTATTAATGGTTTTACCACTACACAACAGCAGCAAAAGATTTATGCATTGATTCTTATGAATATAGATAATTCAATTTAATCTTTACTTCATGTTTTTCTATTTTATGTATTATTGATTTTTACGTGTAACACCACACATATATTATTAACATTTTCAATATTGTGATAGTATTTCTTTACTAAACTATAAGAAGATTTAATAATATTTTGTCAGTATTATAAAATATTGATTCAGCCGTTAGACAATATTGCGACAAAACATTATGTATTTCCTATTTTTACATTATTTCTACGATTTGATTTTTGTACGTAACCTCTACACAATATTTTAACCATGTTGTTGCAGTATTGGAATAATATTTAAATAGCATGGTTACCTGAAACAATATTGCGTTGAGGTTACATAAAATTAGGATTATTGAATAAATGGAAAATGTGCTTTACGGCAATATTCTGAAAAAACTGTCAATATTTCGTAATAAGTATACAATATTATTAAATTTTGCCAGTCTTGTAAAACAATATTATCACAATATATGAGTAAATTTCTCATTCTATATTGCGTGACTTCACCAGTAAATGAACATTTAAGTCCAGTGAATGAACGGGCCACGTGATATTTTTAATCGCTTAAATAAAATGCATTTATGATATTAAATAGTCAAAATTTTACTTTTTTCTAAGTTTAAAATTAGTGGAAGGTGCTTCATGAGGAGAGAAGCATAAAAAATATATTTTATTAACTATTTTTATTGAAAAATGTTCATTTACTGGTGTCTGTTTAATTACTGGTGAAGTCACCCTATGGACAATGAATCATTATGACAGTTTTTTATCCACGTTACCCGCAGATCTCGTAAAAATTACATGCCCATTAATACCCTCGTTAAATCATATTACCTCGTTTTCAACCTCCATCGAAACTGTGCCAATTATACTTCGTCAATTCGCAGATTTGCTGAGCCATTCTTTCATCCTTTACCCATTAAAAATATAATACATCATGCCAATTTGAATTAACCTCGCTTCATGAAAAAAAAAAAAACCACTCTTGTAGCATCTGCACATATACCATATATATTTGAAAAAACCGAGTTGAAAAAAGCCCGCCGCTCTATACGCTGAATACACCCGGTGAACTTTCCGATATAATTGGAGTGCTGCCGCCGCCGCGTTTCTCGCTCGGCAGTCAAAGCGAAATGAAAAACTCTGCCGACGTTGCGCATCGATCGGCGCTTTTTCATGTAGCGATTTCGAATTACACGCGGCCGTCCCGCGAATTAGTATTCCGTAGCGCGCGCCTCTCCGCTTCGGCACTGGCAAAAGAGTCGGATTTATAAAGCAGCAGCAGCAGCCGCCGCCGTTGCGAAATTAAGGACCTGTAAATCTGCGATCTCGAATTAGTATTCCGGCTAACGCCTCTCTCTCGCCAGAGGTCCGTCGTCTCTTTTTTCCTCTCGCGCGAGAGCTGTTTCCTCTGGCTTTTAGGCGTTTTGGTGAGGAGGGAAGGAGGGAGAGGAATGGGGGGAATTTATTTATTTCGAATGGGGATACAAATTTAGAGAGGCTGGAAAGAAGAGAGAGTAAGTGCCTGGTGATCGAGTGCGCGATGTCGGCTGATCGGTCTAATTAGAAGTTTAATTTAAATGATAAAGGAGAAAGGTGCGGCGTGGGCTGAGGTCGATGGTTTTAATTTGAATAAATAGGCGATAATAGGTGCAGTGAGAGTGGAAAGACGCTGATATATCCTTTCAATACGTTTCATTAAGTTTATTGTTGTTGATGGAGAATTTTCGGAAGAATTTTCGGAAAAAAGTAGAAATGGATAAATGAAAATTTGAAGAATTCTTCAGAAGATATGAAACACATTATACAAATTATATTTTATGAAATTAATAATCATTAACGTATAAAACCTCGCTAGTGGCAGTAACATTGACCTCAACGTTAATTTTTTCTAATTCCTAATACATTTTCGGATTCGCGCAGGCAATTATCATATTCACCGCCAACTTCAACATCAGAACCACCGCATCCTAATCAGCTTTGTAAATTCGGAATCAAACTCAGCTAAAACCATTAGGCAAGCCCGAAATCCACGCTCGACTCGCGGCGAAATTAAATTGAATACACTGCTGCTCCTCCCCGACACCTGCACGTACGCACGCACGCTTCCACCAACCGAATTACTTCCTCTCCCCGCTCAAGTCGCCCCCCAAAAAAAATCGCGCGCGTGGAGGCGAATAAATTACCGCTAGCGTGAAAAATCGAGCCCCTCTCGTACCGGAAAACGCACTTTCCGTTGCGCCACATTACATCACGTATTATCGTCGCAGAGTAGGCGCGTTGAATTAAACAAGAGTAGAGGGGGTGTATCGCTAATCGCGTTGATTTACTACGTATACAGAAGGCCGTTTTAAAATTGAATCCCGCGCCGAAGTTTTCGTTGTTTTAGCGCACCGGGGAAGAAGTTGCTGAAGAATAAGAAGACGCATTTGCGCGAGATGAAGTCGTAAAAAGTCGCGATTTCGCCTGCAGTTATGGTGCAGCAGCGGCGGCGGAGGGATGAAGAAGTGTTATTGTATTAGCCGGATTCCCTTTGTCCTGTTTGCCGACGGTGGAGATTGAGAGCGAAAGAGAGAGGGGGAGAGACTTTGGCACTTGGGTTCTTTATGGGGGTATATAGAGTGGGGATTACTTTTTATTTTATTGAGGCGAATCGGGAATCGCGGATATTTTTTACGCGTCGACGGGGTTATTATGGGGGACTGTATTTTTTATGGCCAGATCTTTAAGTAATAGCGTTGAAATGTTATTAGTGTATGGAATAACGGTAAACTTATTTTTTAAGACTTGAGTCTCAATTAGGGCGGAATTGTGATTGTTCGAGCGAATCATTCGATTGAAAGAATTTTTTCACCGTGGAAGGAGGTTTCCCATAACCCAAGCTTTAAAGAGATTCTAAAATAAAAAGCATATATTTATTATATCTTATAGCGGTAAAACTCGCAAGCTCCTAAAATCCAAACCGCCAACGGTTTCCTCCCCAAGAAATATGAAATCACCCATCATTCACGACGAGACCACAACAACCCCATCGCGACAACAGGTTATCGCTACAACCCCTACAGCATCAGCATACGACCATCTCTCTGTCTCTCCTTCCCCACCCCCTCACGACAATAAAACCGAACTTTTGCAATAACGCATCCTCCTCGCGGCCCTTCGCCATTACTTACGCTCCCTCGGTCAAGACACAAATTCTCGAATTTTGCAGCGCGCGCGGCAGTCGCTATATAGACGACGGGCAGACCGGGCGGAAGCAATAAACCTCGGCGTGTTTGCTCCTTCGCGAATAAACGACGGATTTCCGAGTGGCGACGCGCGCGGGCTTCTCTCTCTCTCTCTCTCTCTCTCTTGTTTAGAGTCGGCGCGCTGCACAGCCATTTTCCTCCGAAGATCCCTATACACCCACGCGCAAGCTGCGGATATTCGATGCTGGAATAACGACGGGCTGTACGCGAAGGGATATCCTCGCGGGAGGTCCTTTCTCCGGTTACCCCCGGCATTATTCCTCGATTCCTCTCCCTCTCTCTCCTCTGTGTATCGTTACTGCTGCGGCTGCGGTTGATGTTGTTTTGCGGCTGGTTTTTTTTCTTCTTTGGGAGAAAGAGCTGTTGTCTTCCGCCGCGCGCTCGCTGTTTACTCTTTTAGCAGCGCTTAGAGGCTGTTTTTGCGCCAGAAAGGTTGCTCCGGCTTTGTTTATCCGCAAATACGGAATCGCCGAGGTGCTTTCTCTTACCAGAGTCGGGGCTTGTGTACTACTACTACGTCGGCGGCGGTAGCGGCGCGAGGTTCTTTTACTGTGAAGAGGTATTTTCGGTGATGCGTAGTTACGTTTGCTCTTTGGCCGGTGTGCACTCGGGGACTGGATTCGGTCGATGGGGGTTGGAGGATGTAAAAGTCGGCGAGGAGGTTGATAAAGATGCGATGAGGATGTGGAAAATGTTACATGAGGTTGGGAAGGATTATTGTAAGAAAATTTACTATCTAAATGATTTTTAAAGATTAACTAAGGTAAAACAAGCATTAGTGGGACACTTACGACCACCTAACATATGATTTAAGAATAGTGAAGTGTTGTTTTTCTGTGAAATAAAAATTGCAATAGATAGTTTATACTTTGTTTAATTGATTTCACGAATAAAATAATGTTGTTAAAATATTATAAAAGATCAAAAAATACATTTAATAGGTATAGTCTATTCACCCTTGAGTGGGGCACGATTTTGTAGATAAATCTTAAAGTGTGACAAAGAAAAGCCCAATACTGGGACAATATTAACCTAATGGGTTAATCGAACTTCATCCTAAAGTGGGGCAAACTGCCGACAGTAGGACAATTTAAGGTTCTATATTCTACCGTACAAATGAAGAAAAGTCATAACTACTTCTTGTAGATAGCACCTTTCTTCATTTGTACGGCAGTATTAGATACACTGTTTTTAAAGAGTACTATTTATTATTTTTCCTTTTAAATTCATAACTTTTTTAATGAAAATAAATCATGTAATTGAATAAATTAGAACTTAAAAATGATTAAAGAATTTTTACTTTTATAATTTAA
This sequence comes from Torymus aiolomorphi, assembly GCA_036365515.1. Taxonomy (NCBI): domain Eukaryota; kingdom Metazoa; phylum Arthropoda; class Insecta; order Hymenoptera; family Torymidae; genus Torymus; species Torymus aiolomorphi. Next base: position 70,052,345 of record CM070874.1, on the reverse strand, counting down.
GTTCACATGTATATTAGATTATTAATAGTATTTATTTTTATCCCGGTATATATGTATACCTTATATGTTCTGGGAATGATTTAATAAATGTAGTCTTGTTTAAAACGTTTTGATGCTAAAAAATTGTATATTTAACGTAAACTAGAAGTTTATGTATTGTGTCGAAAATATAAGAGAACACTTTGTTTTTTTACGAGGCGATACACTCGAAATTAATTTTCAAGCCAATCTACATTATATTTCTTCTTATGAAATAAAAACTGCACCGTGAATTTCAAATACAACTTCCTGCTCCATAGACGATATCTAACAGTAGAACGTTTAAAAAACAAGAGCGTGCAACTAATCACTACAAATCAACCATGAAATAAGAAAAGTAACCGTTCACACCTACTGAAAAAGTTCGAATACCATCAGATAGCAAAAATCAACCACGAAGCAACGCCTCCGAAAAATAAAACAACATCAACTCTAAAAAGAACCACATTCAGCAACTGTTAAACATCGTCGAAAAAAAAGTACCCCGAGTATCCTCGCATCAGCGCGGCGCGGCGTCGACGCAAAATTACCATTGTAATAACTTCGCTATCGGAGCCCGGGGGATTGCGATACGCAAATTCAATTTTCCCATAATAACAGCCGCGCGCTTACCCGTCTCGGCAGACTCTGCACCTATAGCCGGCTATACGACGACCATCGCGCACTCGAACGATCGATAATTCCGCTGACAACGTAGAAAAAGCTCGACGCGCAGGAAGACGGTGACGACGACGACGAAGAAGAAGAGAACCCACCGTAGTATATATAAGGTGGATCAGCGCTAGCGCGCACGACCTTCCCCAGATTTCCCCAGCGATTGTCTCGCGTGCGCGCGTGGAAGAGCGAGTCTCGTCAGACCATTCATCGGCGACGTGACGAGACTATTTGCCGGCAGTCTTCTGCTGCTGCTGCTGTATTACCTCGGCGTCGCCGACTTCTTTTTCGCTCTTTAGTCGCGCACGCACGGGACCGCTGTGTGTGTGAGAGGCGGGAGAGGAGTAAATGGCAACTTTGCTGTGGGGAGAACGACCATGCAAATGGTTTACGACGTGCCGCGCTGCGAAAGTCGATGGATTATTTTATTTGATCGGCCGGCGATGCTGTTTGCGCGGTTTATTGATGCCGGGTGAGGATGCTGTCGTTGAATTATTTTCACGGAGGAGCTGGTTTATTGCGTTATTGGGTCTTTAGAGGATGACTGCGAATGAGATTTTGCCGTGCGAGACGATGAGGTTGGATGTAGATGAATGGTTTTTATGAAGGGGATGTAATGTTGTACAAAGGATTTAATAAGTCTGTGTATGGCGTATAGGATAAATAGTTGATTTTGAGGCACAGGATTCTTCTTAATGGACAAATAAAATCCAGTTATAACACTGATGAATATTCATCTTTCAAAATACGTTCGTTAATGCAACCAACATTAAACTTCATTACTCCTTTCCGAGAATCCTCATGTAATTTCTTTATTTTGCATAAAAAAATAATACCATAAAACCCATAATTTCGAGAAAATTCTTCAACTTTCACTTTATCCCTTTAAAATCGGCCAAACGATCCCACACTCTTCACCATTCCATTTAATCAGATGCCTTCGTACTTCATCTTCAAACTTCCTGACACCGAGAACCTCGCCTCGTCTCGCACACACGAACCTTTCCGTCTACGTAAAACCCCAGCAAGAAACTCTCCCTTCAACCCCATCATCATCACCTCACCCAAAATCCACACCTCCCGCGCTTCACCTCAAAATCCACCTTCACCCAACTTCCCCCATCCACTCTCTCTCTTCCTCCCCCTCCTCCTTACACACATACGCACGTACATACACCTTGCACCGCTGCAGCCAGCGTATTAATTAGCGGGCGGCTGCTCTTAAACCACCTGCCCGGCTGCTGCAGACTCTCTCTCTCTCGAAGGCCGGCCGCTCGGATTTCGCGTATATACGTATATATACGTACGTGGGAGTAAAGGGGCGCTGCGCTCTCCACCCCGGGTAATTATTCAAACGGCATCTCCCCCGAGTCACGCGAGGGCGCTGCAGAGAAAGAAGAGCGAGAGAGACGCACGTGCGCCGGCTCGCGTCATCCATCACGCGGTGCGCGAAAACGTATGGCGGCGGCGCGTATATACGCGCGTGTAATTCGCCCCACGCAATTTGTAATCCCGGCGGCGGCGGCGGATCGCTGCTCGTTCCTTCGTTTGTTTGTTCAGAGCGAGCGTGCGGGATTCGTATTTAATTGTTCGAGAGGAGGCGCTGGGAGAGGAGAGATGTTTTTGTGAGGTGGGTATCATTTTTCCAGAGAGAGAGAGAGAGAGAGAGAGAGAGAGAGAGAGAGAGAGAGAGAGAGAAAGAGAGAGAGAGAGAGAGAGAGAGAGAGCTGCGCGGCGCATGTCTTTATTCCGAGGAGGAAAAAATCGTTCAATCTTTGTGAGTTATACTTATGTGATGGAGAGCTGTTGGGGGTTCGTGGCTTCATTGTTGTTTAATAACTGTTGGGTGGTGTGGTATCAAAAAGTGTTTATGGTGTATCGGTCTGGAGTTGATTGCGGGTATCATAAGCGTCATAAAAAATTGCAGGGCTTTTAATTGGTACAAATTTAGATGGCCCTGATCGAAAGCCATCGTTTGGTTTATTATGTTGTCTGATACATAACTGCTAAGATAAAATAACGTTTAATGATCATTAAAAGAAGATTCTTGATATTTTAGAACTTAAACTATACTTGTTAATAAACTTTTATATCCCATCATATCAGCATCACCCAATAATTAGCATTTCGATACAAGCGCTTATTTGAAATTGCATGCCGATTTATATGTCCAAGTCAAACAGCGACAATAAAGAACTCGAACGTCGGTACACACATTTTCTACCTGCCCCGGGTAGTATTTTTCTTTTGGCGGAGCTACATACACATTAGAATATAAAGAAGTAAAGAATATAACGCAGCCGCAGCGCCGAGGTAGGGGAGACAGAAACGAGAGCAAAAAAGGAATCGAGGTTGAGCGGCTCTCCTGAATGACTAATGGACGAGCTTTCTGCTCCTCCAGGTATTTCCAGTTTGCGCGACAAAGCCAAAGACGTATTATACACAGTGCGCCGTGGCCGCACAAAGCGCGAAAAAAAAACGCACTCAAACGTGTAATACACGTGTACATGTTTTAAAAAAGAAAGCAGGATGATCGATAATATATGCCGCTGCGGAAAATACTTGCTCGCGGGAAGCGTTTTGAACGCCAATAAGCGCGAGCTCCTTTTTAACGTGCCCGCGTTTTTTAGAACAGTTTCTCTCTCTAGAGAGCTACACTCTCTCTTTCTCTCTCTATCGCTCTCCCGTGTATGCTACGAGATATGTTGGCGCGACCGTTCGGACGAGGGATTGAACGATGCTCGTAAATTTTTTCTGTGTTGCACGACGCGTGTAAGTAGTGGTGGCACGCGTCTGAAATTCGAAGGCGAAAATAAGGCGCGGTGTCTAACTGTCTCTGGTTTGCAAGGTTTTTCTTCTGCAAAACGCAAAGTTACAGTGTGAGGAACTTTGAGATACATTTTTTTCTTATGTTTGTATTATAATTTAACTAAAAACCTAACCTTTCAAATATTCTAATGTAAATATTTATGAAATTTTTCTCGTCCCTGACATACAATTTTTCAGCTGAAAAGGCAACCAACCTACAGATCATACATTTTCATTGTAACTATTATCAATTTCTACTCCTCATCTTAAAAATCTGTACCACCATTAAAACAAAACCAAACCTTCCCACGCAAACAATCACCAGCCGTAGTCCCCGACCCAAAAAATCCTAAACTCCTCGGCAACAACCCATCACTACATAACCCTTTCCCTTCCCGCTATTTAATCCATCTATACCTCACACCACCTCCTCAATCACGCGTCAACCACGGCGGGGTAATAAAAACTCGTCCGAAAAAAGGCCTCGCGTTGCCGCCGAGTCATCGCTCGCTCTCGGGTGAGAAAACGCTACACACACATACACACTCGGGGGTCGCTAACGAGTTGCAGCCGGGGCGCTTCTGCCTAACGAACCGCTCGCCACCGCCGACTCTCCCCGGGCATTTTTCCGAAAGCCCGAGCGGAATGTGACTTGAAATTGTAATGCGGAGGCGGCTACCCCCGCGGGCAGTTTATACGGTCGCGTAGCATACCGATGGTATAGAGTCCGGTGTATATATATGGAGCGGGATAATGATGTGTGGGGAGGTGGGAATTAGGTGGGTGAATGATAGTGGGGATGGAAAGGGTGATGTTTGGGAGAGATGGAGTTGTTTGGGTTATTAGGTGGAGAAGTCGGTTGTTTGTTTTATAGTTGGTTAGAGTGTAGGATTTTTGATCCTTTAATTTCGTTGCTTTATAACGTGGAAGAGAATATCACTCATAGTCAAGATCATGCGTTATTAACATCCTTAATATAATATAAATATAATTTAAATAAATTTGCATCTAGATGGTTTTGTTTAAGACGATATATACTTAGCAGCACTCCTTAGGATATTCTACCGGATAACCACTGCATGTATGTAATTTAAATTAGTTTTAAATAATGACTCTTTGAATTTCATAGTTCAAATCACTCTGAAAGCAAAACCAAAGCTGTATTATACGTTTCATCGAGTGAATGATTTTCAATTGAAATTTCCGAGACACAAAAATAAATATTTATTAATCATTCAGTCCCACGAACCTTATCGACACGATATCTGTTTCAACGGCAGCCCACGCATAATTTGCACATATACACGCACCTCCATGAACATGAAAGCAAACCTCTCACATCTCTTTAACCGAAGCAACAAATGAAACGTATCCTTCCGAATCAATCAATAGCCGACTCAGCCCCAACCACCTTTGGAAAGAAAAAGAAAAAACAATCCTCGAAACAATACCGCTCACGCGCGCGAGACAACGGCGGCAATTTGTATATCGAAGCCTCTCTCGCAGCCGCACGACTTAATAACGAACGAATCACGCGCGGGGTGACTTTCATAACTGACGAATCGTCGCGGCCGATCTGAAAAATATCGCCGATCGCGCTGATATATCGCCGCCGCGAGATGCGGGTCCGAACAATACGAGGAATATATATGATGTTTCGCGGTGCTATATGGGAAGAGGCGAGGCGTAGACGATGAAAAAGAAAAGAATGGAGGTGTAGCAGGACGAAGGGCTTTTTTCATTCGGATTATATGTCGATATGCGCGCCTGGCATGAGCGAAGAGAGAGAGAGAAACAAATGTCCCTCGCTGAGACTGTTCTTCCTTGTGTTCTGGGTGAGAGAAAGAGTGTGTGTGTGTGTGTCGTTACCTTTTTTGTGCGATGCTATGTTGGGTGACGCTTTTGTAAGAGATCGTTGTGTAAGTATTATACGTATGTAGGTTTCTGTTGATATGTGTTGAAAATTTTCCTGTTAGAAGAGAAGTATTTAAATAAATATACTTTTTATGCAGAAATCTATTATTTTATTTTTATTTTTATATTTTCATTACTGTAAAATATGGCGCTACCAAGGGTATTACATTATGTTTCAATAATTGTTTGTATAAAGAAAGACTGCAACTTCCTTTTTTACAGAAAAATATGTAATATCAACTATAATTGTTATTATTGATCAATGTTATTATCGATTTTAAAGAACAGTTGTTCAATTACAGATATCGAATCAATTATTTTTAATTCGTATTATATATGTTTACATTCATTACTATAAATCTGAGTTTGACAATAGCTGTTATTTATTTTAAACTGTGTAAGTACGAAAATTGAAGTCCAACGGGCTCAGAATTATTAATTTCCGCCTATCACACGTATACACGAAGCTCGGATGTCAAGATACTATCGAACATAAATCACATGGCAAGTGCAGACACGCGTTTCAAAGTGATTCATGGCGCAATTAATTACTAATCTGTATCCTATCCAATGCATATTTATCTTTAACACCTATACAGCAGGGAACGCCTCTGACAAGCTACACACATACACATACATACTGCTCAAACATCGGCAAATATCGACCGAAATTTTGCGCACTTTTATATTACAACAGCGCTCCGAAACCACCTCGTCATCTAATAAACGAACTCGCATACACACATCCTCTCAAAAACGCATTAATTTTCGTGTAAACCATATATAATTGAAGCCTCCTCGCGTAGCAACAACCGCAACGGCTCACTCTCTTGCGCAATTCTCGTACCGGAAGAAAGCCGACTCCTCGGACGGTTCAATTCCATGCAAATCCGCGCGCGCGGCCAGCGGAACGCGCCGGTCTCTATTTACGAGCTCGCGTGCCGCGCGCGATATCGAGAGACTGTCTTTCTCTCTTTCGCGAGAGAGAGAGAGAGAGAGAGAGAAAGACGCGTAATTCGGCGAGTAGCGGGAATCTTCATGAGGTCGCGCGTCGGCGGCGTCGACGACGACAGTATTGCGAATATAAAAGAGGGGGGGGGTGGAGCGAGAGAGGCATTGCGCCGGAATATTGGATGCTTTCCGCGCTGGCTGTTAGGATGTGGAGATGTGAGTATTTTATTGTTATTCGCGGTGACTTTATTAAAATGGAGATGGCGCGGATGGAATGCGTGCGTGGAGGTATATGAGACAGAGAGAGAGAGAGAGAGAGAGAGAAAGAGAGAGAGTGTGGAATGAAGGTAGATCAAAACGTTGTCGATATTAATAATGTTATTTGGTTTGTCTATTTTCTTTATAAGGTAAGTTTAATAAGGGTTGGAATGTGGCGCAATTGAAAATTATCTGGTAGATGCTGGATTAGTAATTTTACTTTGTCTTCTGAAATTTTTTTGTGAATTATTATACTTTTCTTAATATTTGAAAATGTCCCCTGGCAGAAATATTAACCAAAAGTTAGCTATTGTTCATTTTACTTTATAGCTAAAATGAACATTGCTTGTATTTCATAATCATCTACCAATCCAAAATCAATTATGACAATTACACTTCATAAAATATGTATTCTAATTAATAGTATAGAACTTTTAGATGAATTATATATTATTTTTGCATTATGATTTTTGCTAAAAATGCTTCCATTTAATTAACACGTTAGCTATAAAATATGATTAATTTTCTACGAGGGTCGTTTCTACTAAAATCATGTCAATCTGTACTAAAATTTAATTAAGGTGTACCTATACCATATATAATTATATATGGATTATTATATGCATAATTCTATATAATTTTATTAAAATATTAATTTTCAGTAATAGCTTTTAAAGGAAACTAATGGAAGTTTGGTTAGGCTTTATGATACCGTGATCAGGATAAAGTTAAACGTGCCAGAGATATAGTTTAGCTTCACTTTTCAGATCATCTTTCATTAAAAGAAAATATTATTTTAGAAATTTACTGTCCACGAATATTCATCTTACAGAGCAACAGAATTTGAGAATTTTTTTACACAACCAGTCACACATATTTATTTATTCTACCACTCATCGCACAAATTTTCGCCTCTCCTCTTTACTAAACTCACGCACACCTACATCATCGCCGCCTCTCATCCCCAGTCCTCGCGTAATAAAATTAACCGTCCACGTCTCTCTGCAGCACTGCACGCGACAAAAACGCGCGCGCGCGTCTTTTGAAATTCGCAATTCGCGCGGAGGTAATTTTCGCGCGACTACCGCGTCGCAATTTAACGCTGCAGAGAGAGAGAGAGAGAGAGAGAGAGAGAGAGAGAGAGTGACAACGTACGCTCGCGACGAATTTGCATTCTTGACCGCAAACGCGCTCGTCGCGCCCGTTAAAGAGGCGGCACAAGGCGAGCGTGAAAAGCGAGGACGCGGAGAGAGGACGTTTTAACGCGTACGTGAGCATCGGGGTGTAATGCGTAATCGAATGAGGGAAGGGACGTGGGAATGGCGCGGTGGATGTTGGCTTTGGCGCTTCGAACGCGTTTTTTTGGTTGCCGGGAGTTTTGGTGATTGGATGAAAAGTGTTAATTAGAGTATTTCGGTGGCAAAGTTTTATTGTAGAGGTGAGGGCTATTTCAATTGTTATTTGGGTATATGTTCTAGATGAAATAGTAAAAAAATGATTATTGATGAGCTGAACGAGTATTGGTTTCTTTAAAAGGTTCGATTGCATAAGTGAAGCAAGAAAAGCAAGAGTCAGTGTCAGAGTTTATTGGCAAATAATTTTGTTTCCAATTATGGACTTACTTTCTCAGAAAGTTTGTTTTTGTTTCGATATTTTTAGACATATAATATACATTTATCTGCACCCAGCTTGCATCGCAGCAAAAATACTTGAAAATTAAGTTTCTGCCATAAATCGTTTATTTATTTTATTTATTTATTTAACCAGAATAATTACATAATTGTCATTCGACAGAGATAAACGAAGTTACCTGTTCGTCGGGCTGGTACAAAAAACTTACAAACTAAGTTAAAAACTAGAATTGTTTAAATTTATTTCTTGACTATAAACGTCCAATAATTATAAACAAAGTAATATTATTTAATCGTATCATTAGATTTCAGAATATGTTAAATCTAAACCATTTTTTAAAAACTTTTTGTTATTATAATTTCTGGTAATTATGGTAGTTATTGTAGTTATTTTTGTCACCAACAGCTTTTGAACACTTAGGTGGTATTATATATAGACTTGTTCCTGGTTTTGCTCTCAGATATAAGGTATAAATATATAAATTGGTTGTAATAGTAAGGAATACAGATTCGTAAGCAAATAATTGTCTAAAATATAGCGGTTGCCTTTGTTTTTTTTTTTTTTTTTTTTTTAATTTACTTTATTTATCAAGGTTATAAATTTGTTTTCTGATTAATAATTAATATTTTAATATATTTAACACAATATTAATAAATAACATGCGCAATTAAAAGCTTTAAACAATAATTGCCTAAAATTGCCAATCAATCCGTTAAAGTAATATGATAACGATACAATTCTCTATACCCATCCGAAATAAAATCCAACTGTCCACCCTACATCGAGCATCACGACCTCCACATCTCACGCCACCCCCCGATATATATCCTCATCACCACCACCATCCACCAGTCCTCCGTCACCATCAACTCGTCAACCTCTGCTTAGCACCACCACCCCCGCCTCTTATTCCCGCCATCACTCCAAATTCACGCACACCTTTACATCATATATACGCGCTCCTATCCGCACCACCCACGCTTTCATATATATACGCGCCACGAGCGCGCGCGACGTGTAGGACACGGGGGCTAATTTGCCCTCGTTAGCGTGTGACTGGCGCTCTTCTCTCCTCGTTATATGAGCGTCGGCCGTCGTCGTCGTCGGCGTCGTCGTGTTAATTACACTTACACGCTGTCCGAACGCCGAGATAATGTATCAGCGCGTGCGCGCGAGCCCGCCTAAACGCCCGGGTAAGTGGCGCGCGCAGGGAAAAAAGGCCGCAGACGTGTACCGGGCGAGAGAAGAGAGAGAGAGAGAGAGAGAGAGAGAGAGAGAGAGAGAGAGAGAGAGAGAGAGAGAGAGAGAGAGAGAGAGAGAGAGAGAGAGAGAGAGGGCGGGAGATGCATGCGCGAGCGCGAATTAACGCGGCGACGGGGATGAGGTTAAGCGTCGCCAGAGTGGAAAGGGTTTTGTTGGATTTTTAGGGGTGAGAGTGCGGATGGGAGTGGAAATTTCGGGGTTTTACGATGATTTTTGTATTGGGGAAAGAATTTTTAATGTGTTTCGATTTTTGTAGTGAGATTTCATGAAACATTTTAGTGAATGAGTCAATTTATATCTTGGAAATATTTTCAAATTAAATAAATTTTGTTATACGAGGAAAGAAAATTTTTATTTTGCTATTTTTATGTACTACGCAAATACTTTTCCTACAATATATGTATAACATTATAAAATTGTATAAGGTTGCCTTTGGAAATATCGATAAAATGTGAAAGTGCACAGTGTTACAGATATAAACTATTTTAAGAATTTATTTACATCAATATTACTTATATGTAGCATCAAAAACGGAAATTCTTTAGCAATATTTTCCTGTTTAAGAATTCAAATTGATTCACAATAATATTACATTCCAGCTATAGTCTATTCTTTACCTTCTTCTGTTTTTGTAAACTTCAATATGTACAATCTATTTAAATTTTCAGTTGGAATTCAAATTCAAATAACCAAACAAACATCTTATAGCAACAAAATTTACAACAACTTACGAACTACGTATGCAGCGTCGTAAGTAGATAAATCCAGGATCTCGTCAGACTCACCTGGAAACAGACGAAAAAGGCAGTCATGCATTATTCCAGAAATTTTTCCTTAACAAAATTTATCAACAAAAGGAAAAGAAACAAAAACAATTATACTGCACCGCAGGTATACACGTAAGTAGCGTAATTAAATTTTCAGCGCAACAAATCCCCGCGTGAATTCATTCGAAACAATCTCTCAAATCCGTGAATAAAATTCACGCATAAGCGACGAGACAAAGAGGCTCTGCTCGCATTTCGGACTTTGCCGCGCGCGCGCTGCGAGTTCTCCGGCCGAGGGAAGAAGTTTCTCGCGCCCGCGCGCTCGCTGCTTCTCGTATACACACATATATATGCACCCATACAACAACGCCCACTTTCTCTCTCTCTCTTTCTCTCTCTTTTCCCTTCTGTCTCTGTCTTTCTTTTTCACTCTCGCGAACATACTACTGGCACTCCGACGAAATTCTTGCCGGGGATTTACTTGTATTTTATTCAGGCACTTTATTCGGAGGACTTGTCACTGCTTTACATTTCCATCGACCGATGCGCGTGAGGGAGAGTGAAAAGGAAGGAAAAAGGAAGGCGTAAGACAAGACGAAGGGAATAAGAAGGTGGAGGTGCTGCAAGCATTGTTACTTTAGCCGTTGTTGCTGTTGTTATATCAGCTATGTTGGAAGGGTACATAACGTGGAGTATAGATTGAATTTCTAATTTGATACTTTCGTCACGTTTCAGGTAGCTGCTGATTGTCAATCAATCGATTGGCTTTTTTGGAAGCTTGATTTATCGGATATTCGTTAAATCCCATGTTTCTTGACACTGATAAATGTCTTATTCAACTTGGCTTGCGACAAAACGTAAATTCTTTTAAGTAAATTTTGAAATATCTTTACTTTGATCAAAATTATGAAAAATTTTAATTATTTCATGTAAAAAGTAATTTACTGTTAAAAAAGGATATATTTGCGATACATGGTAACAATATTATAATATTATTGTACCGATAATATAATAATACAATAATACAATAATATTATTTTATTAGAGTACAAAATAGAATGAAATTCTTACAGTTTTAAATCCCAAATCTAAATAGCTGTCCCCATTATCAATCCAACTCCGTATTACTTTCAAAAATCTGTAACAAGCTAATTCCAAGACCCTATCGACTCCAACCCTCTCGCCATCATCAAAATTCTACCCACCGTACACCCCGCTAAAAACAGCTGATACCCCTCAAAAATTCAATAACACCAGAGAGCGAAAGCAGCCCGCACACACCGCCCGCAACGAGCGCCAGATAAATGATCGCGATGCGAGAAAAAGAAACGCGAGGGGGAGCGGAGTGGGAGGCAACGAGCGGCGGCGCATCTGGCAGGCTGCCGGCTATTTCTACTGCATCATGCGCCATCGGCAACCCTCTCGTATCCAGCGGCGATCCTTTTGGCGGCCGCGGCGCGAAAGTCTTTCCTCTCTCTCTCTGCTCGTCCACTTTGCGCGCGACGACCGCCCTCGACGACGACGAGCGACTTGTCGACGCTCTGCTCTTTGATCTCGCCCCGCGAGCTGATTTCTATCTCGTTTCTATTTTTGAGGGGAGGCCGAAGGTGAATCGAAAAATGACTGAGGCGGAGTGGGGGTCGGAGGTGGGGGAGATTTTGGTGAGGATTGTAAGTGGAGAAGTTTTGGTTGTGAAGAAGAGTTGGTGGTTAAGTGGTTTGTTAGTAGGGATCTTTGTAACTATTTGGATGATAAGTGAGAAAGTATAATATTTAAAAAAAAATATGTTGTACTTAATAATGTAAGTGTCTTTTAAAGTAAGGTTAGATTATGATTGTAGATGTGTTTCTATAATTCCCAAAAGATCATTTTATCGCTTGTTAAATTTAATATCCACAATTATTTCATATTTTTGCTACAAATACAGTGTGTAAAAAAAATTTTTAAAACTTGCCATGTGTTTGTATACATTTTACAGTTTTGGAACAATTATAAAAATTCTGCCGACAATTTGCGAAGTAGAATGAAAACGTTCACCGGAAAATCATCTGTTTCCCTCGCACACTCCGTTTGGAGACGTTGTGTACACCAAGCATATAATTACTCATACATTTTATCTTTCTTAAATGGAGATTTCTATGTTACTAGAGGAATATACAACCCAGAATCAAGGTAAAAATTGAAACAGTTGCAGCGGATTTGCATGAAAGGTCCATAATTTTTCAAGAAAACTTTTCAGCGCGAGAAAACTGTGCATTAAACTTTAATGCGCGCTGATGGCCGCATAATTATTCAGAAAATTAATTTCACAAAGTGCCGCGGCAACTCGCCCTATATGTACATACACACACACACACACACACACACACACACGCCCGACCTAAAATAGAAATGTCTGCGTGCAGTGCGAGCGAGCGAGCGCGCGTGCGCTTATGTTTTATTAAATAATTTTGCTTGTCGGAGAGCGCGGAGGGGAACGACGGGTGAGAAAATTCATAGTCGTTCGCGACGTAATGATAGCGTGAGACCCATATAAGACCGGCAAATTGCGCGAATTACGCGATTACCTCAAGTGGTGACAAAGAATGCAATGAAAATACGGCCTCCGAGAAATGGGTCGTAACATTTGTCGAATACAAAAAAGAAAAAAAAAACGGTTGCCGACAGGCTACATTTTTTTTACTTTTCGCTTGGTTTAACTACCTTTTAACAGGTCTTGTTTTGAAGTAATTTTTTGGGTTATTATTTATATTTATATGTGATAGTGTATAAACAAGTAAATTGTTGAGAAATTATACGGCAATTTTCAAAATCTACTTTTCCAAGAATTATTCTGTAATGTAAATCTTCCACTTTGCGTGCGCAGCAAGACTTTTCTATTATATACAAAGTGATTTCAAAATAGTGTAAATGTCTAGACTCAAGTTACAAAATACGCACAACTCAACAATAAAATATTGCATTTTAGAAATATAAAATTAAATTTTACTTCAATTTTCTTATGCAGTATAATTTGGCACACATTCAGATTTAATTTTTAAAAATTATTATTAACACTTTTTTCCCCCAAAAATTCATCTTCAAAGAATGCCAAAAGTCCATAAAAAACTTCCCTAAACCTAATTCTTCTATATCAACTCCCCACAGCTACTCACTATTCTCGACGAAATCTCCACCTCACCAGATAAAAAACCGCCCCGATCTTTAACCACCAGAAAACAATACCACGCAACCATAACCGCGATGACTCCATCGACATTATATTTTTAATTAACCGCCATCGTCCCCCTATACACGGATAATTCAAAATTCTTCGCGCTGAGTGTCTCAAGGACTCGACTCTGTCCCCGCTCCTCCCCGGTCCGTTCTCTCTCTCTCCTCCTGCGGTTGCTAAATGGATTCAGCCGCATTACTGCGTCAGTCTGAATGCGGCTCAACCCTTGGGAAAGTTAACCCCTTTCCCGGAGACGCAGCAACAGCCGCCGCCCCATGAACAAAGTCTGCGCAATGACGCCTGTAATTTCGTTTCGAGAGGGTCTTCCTTCCTCGCACGCGCGCAGGAGATGTCAGCTCAGCCCCCGTTAAACTCGTTAAGTACAGGTGCGCGGGAGTAGGACGCAGCGACGGACGCCGCCCGACCGCGAGGACGAGGTTCGCTTCTTTTCAGCGCGAGGATAGGGAGGAGTATTATGAATGCGGAGTGAGGGTGTGAGAGAATTATTAGCTGGTAATGGGGAGGAAGGATTAGCTCGACGGAATTTTTTTTAAGCAAGAGGGTGTAATTGGCGTTGAAGGATGGCGGAGACACGTGAAATTGCAGGGTTGACGGCGAATTTTATACGAGTATATGTCGAATTCTACAAAAAATTATCTCTAACTGTGGTCGAAAAATCGTAAAAATTCAAAGTTGAAGCACACCTCCAACAACTGGTTTTTCCTATTCTGTAGCAAAAGTAATGCACGAAAAGCGTGTCGAACCAAGGAAATAAGCATAGTGCTTTTCAGGAAGCTACATTTAAGTTTTCTTATGGAAATTTAACATAGGGAAAATGGACGAAAAGTGGTCATTAATGATTAACCAATAGCAAGCTATTGAAGCGGCATAAAAAATTTTCTCGAAAAAGCGATTAAAGTAGAAGAAAAGAGCTTTAATTTGAGACTAGAATCGTTAAAATCGGTCGATTCTATGCAAAGCTACGTGAATTTGAAAATGGCGAAAAATGACCAAAAATGAGCGACTTTTCCCAAATCCACGTAATTCTTAAAATTTTGGTAATTTTCGTCATTTATCGCCATTTTCAAATTCACTTAGCTTTGCACAGAATCGACCGATTTTAACGATTCTAGTCTCAAATTAAAGCTCTTTTCTTCTACTTTAATCGCTTTTTCGTGAAAATTTTTTGTGCCGCTTCAATAGCTTGCTATTGGTTAATCATCAATGACCACTTTTCGTCCATTTTTCCCATGTTAAATTTCCATAAGAAAACTTAAATGTAGCTTCCTGAAAAATACTATGCCGATTTCCTTGGTTCGACACACTTTTCGTGGATTATTTTTGCTACAGAATAGGAAAAACCAGTTACTGCGGAGGTGTGCTTCAACTTTGAATTTTTATGATTTTTCGACCACGGTTAGGTGTAATTTTCTGTACACGGAGAGAAATTTTAGAGTAAAAATTACCAAGGTTCCTTGGTAGCGCATGGACAGACTGTCAAAAGCCGTGTTATTCCCAGGTTTCTAATACAATTTATAAGTTTCCCAGGAAAAACTAACATAACCACTTTAAAAAAATACCAAATTATCTGAATAAAAATTACCAGACACACTGGTAAAAATTGAGATCTAGTCATTTTTACAAGGTAACCTAAGAATTTTTACTAAGAAAACTGATAAATTTTACCAAATAACCTGGTATTTGTGTACTCGCGCATGCGCACTGCGCATTATTGTGTTTCAGAAGATTGATACTAGAGGCGTGCGTGACGTTAAAATGAAAACAATACACATATTTTCAGTAAGTAATAACGGCGATTCAAATGACTGTTGGTAACAGCTTCCGTGGCGCAGTCGGTAGAACTTCGGACTCTCAACCCAAAGATCGTCGGATCGAATCCCGCTTCCGTAAAAAATTTTTTTCAGTTTAATGTTTTTTCATCCTTGTTTCTGTTTCTATTTCTATATTAAAATACTATATATCCATCAATATGGATAAAAAAAGTTAATTTTTTTAATTTAAATTAACTAAAAAACAATTTTACCAAGGCACTTTGGTAAAAAGTTTGAAATTGTCAGTCTATCCATCCATTACCATAGAAACTGGTAATTTTGTCTCGAATATTTGTAATTTTCACTACAAAATTTCTCTCCGTGTAGAATTCAACATATATAATATTTGTATTTATAAAAAATGTTTGTTGTAAGATTAAAATAGAAGGTTCTTTGCTTGTTCTATATGTATGAGGACGATGAAGAGTCGTGATGAGAATCACCAATTAAACCTGTCAATAAGACTTATGTGAAAATTTAGTTTCGTATCGCAGTAGATCATTTCTAAAATTAGCCAGACGTCTCATAAGCTTATTGGAGAAACTTAATTTTCTACTTTGTCTTATTAAAGAAATTTCTACATACAAGTAATTTTTATTCAAAGTCTTTGGAATGATAATTTCATGAGTCAATTTGTCCATATTAATAAATAAGGAATATTTTCCCTACTTTTTCAATCAATTCCAAATTTTACTTCTTAAACCTCGAAACCCCTAGTAACCATTATACAATAATTATTCTCTCCCCAACCATCTCATACCCCCATGCCCCACGTTGCCCCATCGCGCTGTCACCTCGCGCGCGCATCAATTTTCCATCCAACGAAGCATAGCCACACACCTACCTCTCTCTCTCTCTCTCTCTCTCTCTCTCTCTCTCAAATTTCACAGGCGCCCCTCTTGAGTCTTATTAAACAATCGCGCACCCGCACACATACAGCGGGAGCAACCGTTTAGCCTCGAGAATTGCGAATTCTCGGGCGCTGCAGCCAATGTGACCCGGCGCCTTCGCAAGCGGCGAAATGGCCAACAATTAAGCATCTCGTTAGCGCGCGCCTCGTAACTTCACCTGCTCGTTCGCGTGCCTCGCTCAAAATAATGCACTTCGCGCGCGCGTCTCTCTCCCTCTCTCTATCTCGTGCGGTTTGTCTTGGTCTATGGCTCGTCGTAATAACAGTTTGAAACAGTGTGCCGCTACCGCGCCGTCGTCGTCGTCGTCGTCGTCTTGTTGCTAATGACGCGCGAGCTGCTGGCGTCGTTGGGTGAATGTACGTGTGTGCATTCGCGGTGGGCTTTTGGGAGGATGCGTCGATCTTGAGGAGGTGAGGGGCCGGGGGATCTAGTTTGGCGACGCAGGTGAGTCCTTGGATTGGTAAATTTTTATTAATTATGTGTTTTGGTAGTGTTCTTTTAAGTGTGGAGAAAATTTCTGTTACGAAAGCTCTTTTTTTCAACTTTGGAAGCACTTATTCAGTTCATTCTTTACACTATTTAATATTAGTATAGGTATATCCATGCGCGCTGCGCGCGCTCAATGTACTTTTTTATTCGTTATAAAGCGAACATTTTTTTTTTATTAATTTTAATGCATCTTTAATAATTGATATAATACTATGTACTACAATACATTTGAGAAGCTATTTGGAATGAGGAATATGAAAAACCCATAAGAGATACGCCCTTATTCCTATATAACTCCTCATTTACCCTTGACCAATACCAAATTTTAAGGTGTTATGGAAACTAAAAGCTATTCGAATATTTGTTTTTCATGAGGATAAAATATAAAAAATAAAATCTGAACATAATATTGACATAATTTATATTAAAGAATCTCTTTTACTTTTCATTCCAATTCTCAAAATCTTCTTTATTGCTATAATTAAAAATTTACTTATTGTTTTGAATTTTAACGCGTTAATTTTTTTTTTAAGCTACAACCAACATTAATTTGATTATTATTTATTTTATACTTTTCAATTTAATCATTTTCATTCACATAAATAATAATTATCAAATAAAAATGCATATTTAATTTTGAATTCCCGCGCCTTTTATCCAAGAGCCAATCCCAGATCAAATCTATAGAGGCCTCACTTCTTCCGGTCATCATTTTTTTAAGAAAGGAAAGAGTGATCTGACATAACATATGTTTGTAATTTTCGGATGTAGATTTCTTTGATTCACTGCTTTCAATTGCATTAAAATCAAGCACCGATTAAAACAGCAAGTACTTTAAACAATTGATAATTTTTGTAATATAATTTAATTTGCATTGTTACCAATAATAAAAACAACAAATATTAAGTAACTATTCCACCTCTAATAATTCTCGACAAATTTAACATTCTTTTTTTACATTTTATCATTTCTTTTCCAAATTATTACGTTGTTTTTCAATGACATTAGAAAAAAAAACTATCATAGAAATTCTGTACACCTACACTTCATTATCCCCATCATTATACAACCCTCAACCCCCAGCACCTCAAAACTCCCCCCTGTCCTCATACCCACCCGGCAAAGAAAACTTTTGACTCGTCGTCACAGCCCACTACACTACCTCTCGCAGTCTCACGCGCTTTATCTCCATGCAAATCCGCGTGCACCACTAGCCACCCCGTCTTTCCGCTTATACCGCATACACTTCTGGAACTCAGCCGCGAGACGACTCGAGAGAGTGCTTCGCGGCTCAAAAAGTCCACGCGGGCCGTGCAAAAGCGGTGCGTATGTGTATATAAAGAGAAGCGCCTCTGCTGACGCGCGCGGCGCGTTTACACGCGGCTGAAAGTGCGCTGCCGCTGCGCAAGACGACGGCGGCTCTTGAAGCGAGTTTTGTGCTTTCTGATGCGTGTTTGTGGTGTACAGGGTGGGTGTAAATGGTTTCGTTATCGTTTGAGAGAAGTCATGGAGACGGTGAAGGAGATGGGGGGGAGGGAGTCGTTTGATGTGAAGAAAACGAAGTGTGCCGGTGTGGGATTTTGTGTTTGGAGCCGTGCTATTGATGCGCGTCATTTCACGTAAAAAAGTGGATAGGTGGGTTTTTGTGTTTGGGCTATTGACTGTGGAAACTTCTGATTTCAGTGAAATAGTTGTGTAGGTAGCGAAAATTTAAATTGCAAATGAAGTATGAGCTTTTGTATAGGTACAAATATTTTTTTATAATTGATATTAATATATTTCTAATAAATATTAACGACTCGATAGCTATTAAAGCTAACTTATGAACAACGACAGTAAAGTAGATAGATAGATAATACTTTATTTGCCTTCTCGGCAAAATTATAAATATACAGAGTATACATGTACATAATTTACATATTAGTAACAACTTTACATGAAAATACAAAAAAAAAAGAAATACATATGGAAATAAAATAAGAGAAAAATATAAAATATCAGTTGATTGAATTACTAGCAGAGTCAGTGTTAATGTTGCATTTGTAATATCTGGTAGTATCACATAATCGCATAATCACATAGGTTAATTACATTTACATTAAAATATTTTCAAGAAAAAAAATAATACGTTAATGAGCCTTACGCCTAATTTGAACCTAACGGCCAAGTTTTATTTCACATTTAAAAAGAAAATAGGTAGATCATGTGCTGACAGCTATACGCATTCTAATGCTATAAATTATTTGTAATTTTATTTGATATAATAATTTGACATAAACGGCTTCGGAAAGCTTTACTGAATATTTCGATGCAATCCTATCAACTGCGGAGAACATTTCGTAAGCCTCTTTTTCTACAGCGGGAATTCCAAAATATTTCATAAGCCCAGAGAGAAAATCATTAGCTCTTTTTCTCCCGCATAAATCAAAACTGCACCGAAACGTGTCCAGAAATCCTAAATTTTCCCGGCTATATACACAGCGACATTCCTCCGCGCATATCCTCCGAAATCCCATTCTAAGACATCCGGTCAACAGCACAAAAACACGTTTCTCTCTCTCTCCCTCACTCACTCCTCGGCAAAACGAAATATCCTCCTTTACCACTCTTCCACCTCCCATTCCTCCGTGTCTCTTCCTTCCTCATCCTTCCCCCCACCCACACACACATACACACGCAAGACACACAAACCCGGTCTCGCTTAACAGGCAAAAGCAGTCCCTAAAAAAAAATCAGCCGCGTCCAAAAGCGCGCGCACACATAGCTCGCTGTCGAACAAGCCGACCGCGTACGATAACCCAGCAAAGAGCTTCGCGTGTGTGTAGGTGTGCGTGCTCGCTGCATATATAAACGCAGGCGAGGAGGATCGTCGCGCGCGACCGGCGCGACGGGACTTGAATACGCGCGGCCAGTAATAACCCGCGCGCTGCGAGGTATTAAACCTGCTGCTATACTCACGTACACACACACACGCACACATTTTTTCTTCTTCCCGCGCGTGGTGTGTAAAGTTCGGGGCGCCGGGAGGCGCATAGATGGCGCGGACCGCGGCCGCGCGATAGTCACGGCCGGCTAATCGAAGAGGCGACAGGACGCGAGAGAGCGCGCGAGTTTCGTATATATCCTGCCCGTAGCACACGTATTATACGTACGTACGTGTAGGCCCTGCGACACGCACACGGTAAGTTGAGAGAGATACACTCCCACATACACACACACACATACACAAAAGTGTATTGTAAGTACACTGGTTCGTCGTTACCGAGGGCAGAGAGAGAATCGCGCACTCTGCGCGTGCGCCAAGCGTGTGTTTAGAGGTTAATTGCCCGCGGAACACCCCGCGCGTGCGGATATAATTGTCGTGCGGTATTGCACTGATTAAAGGGTAGAGACTAGCCGCGATTTAATTTGTTTAATTTAATGCGTCTATATATTGCGTCATTTAATAAATAAACTTGGAAGGGCGAGGTGTATTACGGGAGGGAAGGGATAGAGGGAGGAAAGTGATGCTGTGAGAGAGAGGGATGTGCATGCGTGCTGCGAGAGAGAGTCGGCAAGTGTAATATAATGGTTGGCCCCTGGCTCGGGTGCGTGAAGGGATGGTTCAGGGGACTTCTGGAAAATCAATACTTTTTGACGTGCAGCACTCGCGCGCAGGTTGGAGACTCCGGCGCGCTAGGTGTATATTTATAGCCACGCAAGTGTATGAGAGAGAGAGAGCGAGTTGTGGATGAGGCTGAGAGAGCTCGTTATACACCTGTTTTTAGAACGAGTTGAGAAATTTATTATGTGTAAGTTGTTTGTTGCTTGTATGCGAAGGAATTATTTTTTTTTTTTTAATCAGAGTGTACTGTTTTATTGCGTCAGCTGTCGTAAGAAGAGACACTATTTTATCAGAATTTTGCATGTTGTAATGTAAGTTCCAAAAGTAGGTTATTTTTCAGATATTAATTCTTTTTTTTTCAGTTGTAAAACTTTTTTAGTCCGAGAGTGAATATATAGCTTCGAACTTTAAAAATTGAAAAACTCCACCAGATCACATCATCCGCTAATTAGCTCGTGAAAATTAGAGGCTTACATCAGACTCTAGTTAATAATTTTCAAACTTTGGAACCATTGAAATTTTGAAAATGAACTTATTAGATAATCGACTTAATTCTACCATTATCAAGAAAAATTGCTCTATCCGCATTTCTATTCCAAGGTAAGATTTTTATCAAACGAAATTATAGAATCTCGCATCATGTGATGTCACACTATAAGGATACCATACGCAGCTTAAATCTCCCATGCAAAGATAACTTCAACGATTTACTTTTAAATTTGTTTTCACCCAAGCCCTGCGAAACCCCAAACTCACTATTACACGTTATAATAACGATAATTTCCGCGTACGCACAGCGCACAGCCATTAAGTTGCAGTTACGAATTGCCGTTTAAACTTAACCACCGCTGCTCGTTAAACGTTTCTTCGATACCACGTCAAAAAATTAAGAAAAAAAAACGAAAAATCATTCCCCAACATATCTTTACTTCCAGAGCGTATACGACTTCAAGATCACTAACAATGAACCACTCGAGCCTCATAACCATCCCTCAATCTCCGAAAATCCCATGATCCACGTGCCTCACCCTCCTCCCGAAAAATATACCCGTAATACTCTCTTTCTCTTCTCGCGTACGCACATACATACACGTGCGCATGTTCGATTTATCGCTCTCTCTCGCTCTCCCAACCACCCACCTCCGCGTAATTACGTATTCACTCGCGCTCTTGCACGTACACCTACACACGCGCGCGGGAGGAGAGAGAGGACGGACAGCTGCGGCCCCCTGACAGCGCGCGCGCCGCTCGACTTTAACCTCCTCGGCGAGCGTGCGAACCGCTCCGGGCGGAATCCGCACCGGTACAGCACACTCGCTCGCTCGCAATGACTGGTGTTCTTCGGAGAGCGGTAGAGAGAGAGAGGGAGGAAGAAGGAGAGGAAGAAGGCAACGGTCGACGTCTTTAGTCTTCATGGCTTTCGTTTTGCGCGCGAGGAAGATGCGCGCTTTTGTGTGGGAGTGATGGCGCGAGAGCGTTCCGCGAGTGATAAAAGTCGCTCGCGGAGAGGAAGAGATGTGTTTGTCGGGCTGATGGGTTTTGGATGTAGGTGGCGGCAAAGACGGTCTATGCTGGTGTTGGTGGTGCTGCATGTTGTTATACGTACGCGAGAGAGAAAGAGAGAGGATGAGAGATGTTTGGGATGTCTAATGTGGAGGTGGGGAGAACGGTCGAATTGGATTTTTCACTAATGTGGATATAAGTCATTTTTTTTTTTATTAAAATATTGCTGGAAATGATTTATTTTTAATAATTTCATCCAATGTATCCTGGCTTGTGCAAATCAAACATCAATCCTTATAAACTCATACCATCGTATATATTATTGGTATATAAAACATATGAATTCCACTAAAAATTACAAGGATTAAGATATTTGCATGCAAGGAAAGTAACGGGACTCGAATTCGTAAACAAATTCACATAATTGACATTCGCCCGACCGAAGTTGTGAACGTCTTGAGTGAATCTTAAATATTTTTTGCAAAATCTAAATACCAAAATCTAATGCATAAATGCAGCGTCAATAAGTTTGTCGTCACTTTCAAACTTGCGCGCATCCATAATTTTATCTTAAATCGAAGCTAAAGTGTTGAATTAAAATTCCTCGTATCCTGAACCGTCAAACTTTACGCGAACCTTAAAATATATGAATCCTAAGCATCGAGTACCGCAAGCAAAACTACACTCATCAAACATCGCATTCCCGAGAGCTGAACAATTTTAAAATTAACATTCCCGCAAACATCTCGCTTCAAACTATACATTCGTCCATATCAGCGTTACCGCGCCTAACCGCGCTCTTCCTCCTTTTCAAAACGAAAAATCCAAATGATGCTCTTGTTCGTAAAATAAAAAAAGCATCTAATCCTTCCTCTCACTCCGCTCGCGCATTCTAAATCCGCGCATCACTCGCAACGTGCCGTTGTGCAGAAAAGGCATTTGTTCTCCCTCTCTCTTCTCTCCTTCCTCCTCTTCTTCTTCTTTTCTCGGGCTCGAACTTGAACTTCAGACACTCGCGCGTGCGCTGCTGGATTCCAACGCATTTTCTCAGCGCGCGCGAGAGAGTCGAGTTCAATTACTTAAGGGCAAGACTCATTGAGACGACGAGTTTTTCCCCCCTCTCTCTCCCCCCGTCTGTCTCCCCCTCCTCTCTCTCTTTCCCGATTCTGGCGAGAGTGACTTTTTGCGAGGCTCTGCGAGGATAGTCGTCGGTATTTTTATGTGGAAGCGCGGAGATTTCGAGAAGTCCGACGGCTTGGGTTTAGACGGGCAAAAAATCGAACGGGTTAGGTTGCGTAGCGAGTGATTGGGTGGGAATAAGATGAGAACGTGCTTCACGTGATGCTAAGTAAATATGTAATTTTTGGAGAAGCAGACGCGGGGTAAGGTGATTTGACGTGAGCGAAGTAATTCTGAATTTTTTTTGCGGAAATTGCTTCTGCAGATAGTTATAATGAATTTCGATTTTTTGCTTAGTCTATACTCGAAAATTGCCTCACTTTTCAGAGTTATTGATTTTTTAAAACCAACGCGACTTCTCGCGCAGCTCATTTTTACTTGATGTGTAAACACATAGTACGTACACGTTATCCTTTACTCGAATCGATGCAGCTCTTACCCCGCGACCTTTCCGCAATGACCTTTCCTACCCTCTATTTTACCCCAATATCGTCCCACCTCATCACCACCTTCCTTCCATGTCATAGAACCAAATCTCCTCCCAACCGTCGCCCATTATACACTTCTCTCTCACTCACCAATACATACCAATCTCTCGCTTGACTTTATGCACGTCAAACTATCCGACTCTCCTGACACGAAAATTGATTCCGCTCTTCCCTCTCTCTCTCTCGTCATCCCGCGAGAGACGTGCCTCCTTTCTTATTACGCTATCTCTCGACGCCCGCGACCTAGAATCGAGTCCTTGGCCTCCCGCGAGGTGTATTTATTTCCGCGCGGTAGCGCGCGGCAGGGCAACAAATAATCGATCAGCCGCGGGCTTTCCGCGCGCGCGGGCGGCACCAGATGCAGTTGTGCCGACGGTACAGTACGCGACACGCCGGTGCATCAGCAGCAGCGAAGGCGTTTTCTATTTTTCTGCCGGAAACGAGGACGAGAGAATGGGAGAAGGTGGCGGAAAGTAGGTTGCGGAAACAAAGTCCAACGATTCCTTCCTTTTTTTTTCATTTTCGGAGATAGTGGAGAGCTGTATTGGAGATTCTGTGCTGCCGTTTTGAATTGACGTTTGGAACGTACGAAATATCGTTGACAATCCTCTGTTTTTTTTATTTACAAAAATAGTAGGGAGACTTTTAATCAACTGGAGAGTATAGTGAACGGCGATTTCTGCTGAATCAGGTAATAAAAAGATTATTAAGTATTATAGAGCGTTGTGGATAACGGCTATCGATAAAACTGCTCGTCATTTTTCTTGTCATTGTTATAAAAGTATATTAGCCTTGTAAAGCGTTCAAGAAGCTATAGAACTAGATCTTTACAGCTTGACTCGTTCTTTTTTTACACTCGCATCCACTGAACAACCATTCATCTAAATTACAAAACCGATATACATTTCGAATATCTTAAACATTTTAAATGAAAAAAAAAATCATTTAAAATAACCAACCAAAGCACTCCGTCCACCACAAATCAAAACATTAAAAGATTGCTTCACCATCCCACCCTGGAACACGAAAAAATAAAAAAAGTCACCCTAAATTATCGATATTATAAATCACCGGCGCACTCGCACTAACAACGCGACCAATCTAGCACCGAATCAATGAACCGTACAGCGCACTCTCTCCGTTCCACGGGCGCGAATAATCAAACAACCGAATTGCGTTAATCCCTCTCTCACTATCTCCTCTCGCTTAAAAAAAGCCCGGTCGAAATTACTTCATTAATCACGAGACAAATCATTCGGCGGAACGCGCGCGCGAGGAAAAAAGCTCGCTCGCGCTCTATTCGCGCTGTATAAATCACCGGTAAACAAATTACGCGCAGCTCGCGTACTCAAAAAAAAAGAGAGAGAGAGAGAGAGAGAGAGAGTGGCGGGGAAACAGGTTGTCGCGCGGGGCGCGAATAAATAACTCATCGTCGGGGCGCGTGTTTTGACAGCGCTCCCTCTCTCTCTTTATTTCGGATTACAAATTGACTTGACACGCCGGGAATATCGACGTATACGTATATATACACACACACAGCCGCTCGCAATCGAACGATTGGAGCAGCCGCCGGGAGGATAATGCGGGATACGTGTAAACTCGCTCCGGCGGGAGTCGCAGCGAGAGAGAGAGAGACTTGCATACGCGGGGGTAAATGAGTTACGTCAGGCAGCTGATAGGGTCTAATTATAATATTTACCGGCAACCCTATTGTACGCCCCGGGCACAATTAACGCGACTCGCGATCTATACATTATATACGCGGCTACGTATGTGTGTTTGTATACGCGCAAGCGTATGTGGCCCCGGCCACTTATGATATCGATTCATCGATGGAAGCCGCACTGCCGCTGCTGCGGGATCTTTAATGACGCGGGCTTTCGATTCGGCGTATTTGCGTAATCACGCAGGCGTTTGTATGTACGCGCGACGCGCACTGATGATGAATCTCGCTGATTTGGGGTGAGTGAATGAAGGGGCGACTGCTGCTGCTGCTATCATTAGCCCGTGGTTAAGAATATTAGGAGGGGAAGCGGATTTTCGATGAGCCCGCGGTCGGCACAGGTGCATGGCGTTTGATGACGAAAATTACTTTGACGTGCGGTATTGTGTGTGATTTTCGCCGCGGGTTTATGTGGAGAGATGCTGCGAATGAATCGGCGTATTTTCGCGATTTGTATGGAGCTTATTTTACGGGGATTTTGGGCGGAATTATGATTTATGTTTATTTACATGTAATGGGCGTGTAAGAGTTAATTTTGGTGGGGGTTTATTGAGTTAGTTGTTTATTGAGAATTTTTCGGTGTAATTGTAAACGTATTGAAACGTGGAATTCGTGCGACGTTGTACAATATTATCATTGTAAGCGAATTCGGTATTCATGTAAAATATTCGCTGGGTATTTAATGAATTTGTCACGATATTTTAGACCGGTTCAATATAGACAAGTAATTAAAAGGATTTACAAAGTTGTAACATTCAGAGCTTTATTGCTCAAATTGAAAATCAATAATGAATTGCACATAAATTGCAAGTGGTCCATAAAATGTTCATGAAATCCAATCGATGCCACTGTTAAATGAATTTATATTCGTGTTAACGCGCTAACTGCGATGTTTTATCGTATAACGATGAAATTATATGTTTTTCTAAGAAATAAGTTCGTAAAATGTATATTCACGTTGTTGAAATTAACTCGATAATAATGCCGATGTTCTTTTGACCTTCGAGATAAATAAAAAATCGAATAAACACTGAAGAATGGTGATTGCACGTTATCTCTCATTTTAGTCTCTTACTTTTATCGTTATTTCAGGTTTTACTAAAAATTAAAATATTTTCGATTTTACCACCAGTAAACACGTGTTTCTCGGCAACGACGTCACGACAATATGCAAATAGACGACCATCTTTTTCATTCGCACACACATATACACCCACACCGAATTCCCAATTCAAACCTATACAAAATCCACTCCGAAAACCAAAATTAAAATTCCCATCGCCTCTCCTACCTTAACAACTTCCTCCCACTTTCCTGCCACAGAAAAATTCCCACTGCCTCGATTTTTCCACGACCATCGCCCACCTACACGCACGTACCGGAATGCAGAACACGCCGCGTGCATCGATCGAACGCAGCTCCACTGGAACATCCGCGACAGGAGCAGCAGCGGCGACGTAAACGGCCGCGCGGGCGTTTAATATTTCAGGGCCGAAACTGCCGGCTGCAGTAGCGCGCGCGCGACATCGCATTCATGCGGCAGCAGCGCAGCGTTGTCAATTCCCATGAGTTTATTGGAACGAGGACGGACGTGGATCGAACGCGAATAATGCGCGCAATCCCGTGGCTCGACGGCACAGGTGTGCGACGGGGGTCGGTTGGGGGATTGGTTAAGACTCGAGGTTCGAGAGGAGGCAGAAGTTGTTGGGTGATGATGAATCTGGAATATATAAGCTTTAGAGGATGAATTATCGATGAGTGTGTATAGGTGCGGACGAGTGGGACTGCGACGAAAGAGGTGAGGAGTTTGCAAGAGGTGAGATGAGTATGGTAAGGAGGCGGTGTCGTGTGAATGATAAGCGTGGGCGGTGGGGCTTGTTTTGATCGCTATACAGGTCTGGTGGGAAAAGTTGGATGGAAATGGTAATGGGGGCATCGGGAAATTATAACTTATTTCATGCTTTCCAAAGCATATACGATGTATTTTTAATGAATTTATATATAGATAAAATGTGAAAATTATTGCAACAGATTTTTTTTTTTCAACAAAGTTTCTTTTTTATGAACAGCTATGATTAAATTCAAATTGTCTATCCGTGACAAATACGATACAACCAGCAATTAGTCACAGTTTATGTTAATTGATTGCCAGTCTCTTAACCTATCATTCTCATGTTAATACAAAATTTACACATCCTCGGGAAGGAAAAAACAGGTGTTATTATAATTACACACGCTACCCCCGTACGTTCCTGCGACGACTGTATTATTACAGCAGATATATACACACTTTTTCCATTTTAAATGCTAATTTTTTTCACGTGCAACAGAGAACCTTCATTACGCTCCCACCCATAAGCGCTCTGTAATTTAAAACGCAAACCGAAAACTATATACACACACACACACACTCTTCAAATAATTCTGTAATTCACTACAACGTATATAACACCAACGATTCTCTCCATCATATAAACCCGCGCGACGCAACGCAAATTCCAGCGTTTCCCCACCTGCGGCCCATGCAAATGGAAAAATTCCGGCTTTCTTATACGCGCACGTAATGGACCGCGCGTGGAACACCCAGCAACAACGACACGTGTTCGCTCGCGCGCTCGCTCGAAGAGAGAGAGAGAAAGGAAGACGTTGCAGGCGATTAACATCGCGACTGGATTCCGCGAACGGAGCGCTCTTTCCCCCTCTTTCTCTTCATTTTCGTGACGGGACCCCGGCGATTGTCATTATCGTGTCATCGGCCTGTCACGGGGATTAATTGAATAATTAGCGTGAGAGGGAGGAGGAGGAAGCGTCGGAGAGCGATGATATTTTAATCGAGACGAGATATAATGAAGCGATGTGTGTGTGTGTGTGTGTGTGTGTGTTGCCACGAGAGTCTTGGGGATATGATCTTGCTGGTGGATAATTGGGT
The DNA here is from genome assembly GCA_036365515.1 of Torymus aiolomorphi. Classification (NCBI taxonomy): domain Eukaryota; kingdom Metazoa; phylum Arthropoda; class Insecta; order Hymenoptera; family Torymidae; genus Torymus; species Torymus aiolomorphi. The sequence goes on along the minus strand of CM070874.1, from coordinate 70,024,187 downwards.
TGGCTTTTGAGGGAACCTTGTTTGTCTTATCGCTGTATACATGTGTGTTTTGAGGCTGGGAGGAAAAATTTGTCTAATGGATGAGTTATGGGCGGTTTGTTGCGATGGTTGGGCTGATAGAGGAATGAGTTTACTTAATAACGAGCTTGAATATTTTAAAGTTTAACGGTAGGCATTTTTTAAAATTATTTTTATTAATTAGTATGATTAATGGAATGCATGTAGTAGATCCTAAAAATGAATGATTAAGTAAAGGAATAATTTTGATTGTTTTTAATAGAGAATTACATTTGAAGATTTTTTTGCTGCATGCTAATCAAGATTTCTATATTTTCGGTTAACGGAATTTTTATATACAGTACAATTCTTTAAACGACTTTTCCAAAATCATCACATTACTTAATTGCAAATGTTTTGCAAATGTAAATTATTTGCATACAGAAAGTACTTATTACAGTGGGACTTAGTAAATATGTAAATATTTACTGTACACTGGGTAAATCAGGAAATTGCTTACCTGAAACAAAAATAGAAATAATGCAATGTTAGTAATTATATGTACTGTGATGTGTGAATTAGAAAGTCGATTTTGTAAATAACATTATTGATTATCTTACAGTAATTACTTGACATTCCTTGTCATTGGTTATAACGTATATCTATTATGTTCAATTTGTTCATCAATACGTAAATAAATTCTGGAAAATATATTTAGTCTATCACTTCATTTTGCACGCTATAGTAAATCTAACGTCTAAATAAAAAAATTATGTTACAGGAGTTTTAATTGTTATATTGTGTAAATATTATTTTCTGATATGTAGAAATAAAATAGAATTTACACCAATACTGTAAGCATTTTTAACTTCAAGATTAAAAACTTCTCATTTGATAAACATCATTTTTTTAAACTACACCAACCAGTAGCACTCCAAAAAAAAAATTAATTTCTCCACCTTCTACAGTATTACCTCCCTATATCATTGTGACTACCAGCAACGCGCTGCACTCTCTCTCTCTTTCCCTCCCTCTCTCTCTTTCTCTCTTGGCGTGTCTCGAGAATAACCTCGGCTGCACTCGCTTGATAAATCTGTACGTATATAAAATACGTATATATACACACCCGTATTATATATACTGCCGTATAGCGGAGGAGACGCTACTACCATAGCCACGCAAGAGAGACGGAGAGAGAGAGAGAGAGAAGGAACGCGAAGGACCTCGTTATTGAATCTCACAATGGCTACTGTCGCCGCTGCCCGCGTGTTCGAGAGATGGAAATAACGAGCTGCTGCTCCTCGGTAGAACACGTACACACGCGCAACCGATAGTAGATTAATGCATTCCGTGAAACGGCGACAGATGCTGCCGCTACGGAGAGAATAATATAACGAGGAAGTGCTAGAGAGAAGGAGAGAGGGAGAGAGAGGCAAAGAGATGAAAAGAACGGATGGACAATGGGACGCATCGTACAAATAGAGATGGGATTAAGACGGGAGTTGAGAGAGAGAGATGACGGAAGGAGATTGAAGAAGTCGAGTGGCGCGCGTGCGATGCAGTGCGTGCGAGAGAGAGGGAGAGAGTATATACTCCGTGGATCGACGCGGCGAGTAATTAAGATGCCGGCCAGAGATAGGCCCGTTGACAATGGGAACGAGTGGACGACGAAGATGTCGGAGAAGAACGGGCGTGTGATGGGATAGGAGCTGCGGAGGTGGAAGAATAAAAATCGAAGTAGGTCAGGTGGGTCGGCGGGGTGGAAGAGAGTTTGTTTACCGTAGGTTTGGCCTTTTGTTTTTTAGATGGGGAAGTGATGTGCGACTGGGGAATTCTCGCAATGCATGAAGGACTGGTATTCGAGTGAATATGTGAGGAAATATTTTGCCGTAATTAAAGTTTAAACATTTTAATTTTCATTGGTAATGGAAAAGTATAGATTCCTTGGAAAAGTATTTACATAATGTTGATGTAATAAAAGCTATGTGGTTGCTGCTGCAGTTGCATTAACTCGGAAAAATTGCGTTTCTCGCATAATTTCCTCGATTGAGTTACCAGATGAGATGGCATTCTCAATGAAATTCTATGCTTTCGAAGAAGAAACGTTTCATCATCAGATTATGTGGCAGTGCATCTTAATAAAGCCCTCACAACTTATGAACTTACAATTCTGACATTTCTACGTATGTATTATAAAAGCAATTAATGTGTAGTACTCACAGAGAAAAGTTCGTTGGTAGCAAATGGAATCCTTTTGATCCAAGAGGAAAATAATCTTGTTTTGCTTGTCAAAATTAATTCCTCTTGCCACAAGAGAACAATCCTTTTCTAGTAAATTATTTTTGTACAAAAAGGATTCCTCTTCAAGGAAATAGAAGGTCTAGTTGACCAATAGGAAAATCCTCTATAATCAAAATCGTTTTGTGTGTAGAAGAACCTCTTGTCCCCCGAGAAAAAAGTTTAAACGGATTTTCCATTGAAATAAAAAAAAAATTTATTTCTATTAATTTTATTTATTTTAATTTTTATGTTATTATTTATATTTCTTATGTATTTTATTTTATTATTTATATTTTTTATATATTTTATTTTACTTATTTTATTTTAATAATTTAATTAAGATTGGTTAACTTTATGAGAAAACCGAAGAAAAAATATTTTCGAGGATAGTTCTGGAAGTGCAGTGACTGGGAATCGAACCCTCGACCTTTGGATTGAGAAGCCGGTATCTTAACCACATGACTAACTAAGCTTCTGACGGGGAGTATCAAAAAAGGCTTTATATATTTCAGAACAATCAACTGATTTTTAAAAATTCATATACTTAACTTGAAGAGACAATTCTTCTTTTATTCATTAAATATTGTATTCATACTTTTCATAAGTATAACTACACTGTTAAAAATATCATTAAATTTAATGCACCTTTAATGTACACTCGTGCATTAATTTTCATGAATTTGTAACTTAAATATCATTTTATGCACATCTACCATAAAATTAATGTAAATCCATACAATATTAATGAAAGTACATTAAAATTATTGTACCTGTACATAGAAATTATTGTACGAGTACATGAAATATCTGTATTGCATGAAAATTACGAGTGTAAATTAAAATTAATGTCTTATGCACAAAGTTTAATGAACATGATGATAAAAATTACAGTTCACGTGCATTAAAATTAATGTTGAAGATAACGAAATTTAATTACATTTCATAATATTTCATTACATTATACGAATAATTAAATCAACTAATGTTCATTAAATTTAAAGTACCATGCTTTAAACTTCATGTACATAAACACAAATCATGCGGCTCACGTGCATTAAAATTAATGTGAATATGAAACAAATTTAATAAACTTCACATGAAATTTCATGACATAAAATGAAAAAGGCTTATCCAGTACTGAGCATTAAATTTGAGTAACGATCCATTGAATTTCATTCACATTCGCATAAATAATATAGTTCACGTGCATTAAAATTAATGTGATGATATTAAAAATTTAATAAACTTTACATGAAATTTTATGACAAAATGAAAAAGGATATTCCAGTTCTGAGCACTACATTTGACTAGCGATCCATGGAATTTCTTTACCACCCTGATAGAAATGCTAACCAACCGTTCACCATCCGTTCACCACATCGCAAAGGTTTGGCCAACCATTTAACCAATGGTCGGTAATAATTACCGCTTATTTCATCACGGAATAAGCCTTGCGGTTGGCCAATAAATGTTATAATAAGAAAATTGATTTCTTGATACAAATAAATGGCTCATTAGCTTCGCAAAATGGTGGCCGATGATAGAGTCTAGGTGGTGCACGCCGTAGGTTTGTGGCTGTAGGTGTTAGAACTCATCGAATACGTCGTCTAGGTGGTCAAGGTGACCGATTACGAAGTCTACGTGGTGCGCTCCGTAGTTTTCTGCATCTAGGTGTCGGAATGCATCCCATACGTGGTCTAGGTGATCGGGGTAGCCGATTACGCAGTCTAGGTGGTGTGCACCGTAGGTTTTTGACTGTAGATGTTGGATCTCATCGAATGCGTCGTCTAGGTGTTCAGGGTGACCGATTACGAAGTCTAGATGGTGCGCTCCGTAGTTTTTTGCATCTAGGTGTCGAAATTCATTCCATGTATCGTCTAGGTGTTCGGGGTAGCCGATGACAATGTCTAGGTGGTGCGCTCCGTAGTTTTTTGCATCTAGATGTTGGAACACATCGAATGCGTGGTCTAGATCTTTGGGGTAGTCGATTACGGAGTCTAGGTAGTGCGCACCGTAGGTTCTTGGCTGTAGGTGTTGGATCTCATCGAATACGTGGCCCTGGTGTTCGGGGTAGCCGATGACGATGTCTAGGTGGTGTACTCCGTAGTTTTTTGCGTCTACGTGTCGGAATGCATTCCATGCGTGGTCTAGGTGGTCGGGGTAGCCGATGACGGTGTCTAGGTAATGCTCTCCGTAGTTTTCCTCGTCCACCACGTTTGCGATGTGTTCCAACACCTGGAGCCAAAAACTATAGAGCGCACCACCTAAACGCATGATCAGCTCTTCCAAAGACCTAGACCACGCATTCGATGTGTTCCAACACCTAGATGCAAAAACTACGGAGCGCACCACCTAGACATCGTTTTCGGCTACCCGAGCACCTGGGCCACGTATTCGATAAGATCCAACACCTGTAGCCAAGAACCTACGGTGCGCACCACCTAGACTCCGTAATCGGCTATCCCAAAGACCTAGACCGCGCATTCGATGTGTTCCAGCACCTAGATGCAAAAAACTACGGAGCGCACCACCTAGACATCGTTTTCGGCTACCCCGAACACCTGGGCCACGTATTCGATAAGATCCAACACCTACAGCCAAGAACCTACGGTGCGCACCACCTAGACTCCGTAATTGGCTACCCCAAAGACCTAGACCACGCATTCGATGTGTTCCAACACCTAAATGCAAAAAAACTACGGAGCGCACTACCTAGACATCGTCATCGGCTACCCCGAACACCTAAAAGACGCATTCGATGAGATCCAACACCTACAGCCAAAAACCTACGGTGCGCACTACCAAGACTCCGTAATCGGTCACCCAGAACACCTAGACGACGCATTCGATAAGTTCCAACACCTAGAGCTACAAACCTACGGTGCGCACCACCTAGACTCAGTCATCGGCTACACAGACTACTTAGACCACACATAGAATGCATTCCGACACCTAGATGCAAAAAACTACGGAGTGCACCACCTATACATCGTCATCGGCTACCCCGAACACCTGGGCCACGTATTAGATTCACCCTGAGATCTTAACGCATAAAACTACGGAGCGCACCACCTATAAGAGTCCATCATCGGCCACCCCAAAGACCTAGTCCACGCATTCGATGCTTTTAATTATCGATAGTTCACCATCCACTGGCCAACCGTTCGTTAATATTTTTGTTATTCGTTGGCCAAAAAGATTAGCCAACAGTTGCAGTTAAGCCATTTTGGTTGGGTTATTTTCTACCAGGGCATCCGCATAAATAATACAGTTCACGTGCATTAAAATTAATGTGATGATATTAAAAATTTAACTAATTTTACATGAAATTTCATGACATATAACAAGAAAGTCTATTCCAGTACTGAGAATTACATTTAAGTTATTGTTCTTTTAATTTTATAAACATTTTCATAAATACTACTATGCAAGGACATAAAGAGATTACTGTTAAAGCAAGACAAATTTAATGCATCTAGATAAAATTTATATACTTTTTACAGGAAATGTGTTAACTTTAATGAATATTTACATTGAATTACAATTAAGTATGCCTTAAATTTTAGTATCAAAAAGAAATTTTTTATCGCATCTAGTTTAAATTTATTTTAAGAAAATCTCATGACAGTACTAATAGAATCGCTTCAGAAAAATTCTGAGTATAGTATTTACATATACGAAAGGCGTGAAAATTGTGTTTTTCCAAATAAATGTTTTGGAATTTTTTAATTAAATAAAAATTGTAATGTCAATAAGTAGGAATCTGCATTTTTGTCATTTTGATCCAATTTTTCAAAGAGTATATCTCATGACAGTACTAATAGAATCGCTCGAAAAATTTTTTGAGTATAGTATTTGTATGTTCGGAGGGCGTGAAAATTGTGTTTTGCCAAATCAATGTTTGAAAAGTTAATTTATTAAATAATGAAATTAATATTCAGACGTTTATCTAGAAAAACAATTTTGTCAAGCGCTCCGTATATGTAAATACTATGTTCAGAAATTTTTTTGAGTGATTTTATTAGCATTTCCATCAGATATGCTCGTTTAAAAACTAGATCAAAATTATACAAATGCAGATTCCTACTTACCGGCATTGCGGTTTTTATTTAATTAAATAATTTCTAAGTATTTTTTTTTTTTTTTTTTTTTTTGAAAAACAGGATTGTCAGGCGCTCCATATATGTAAATACTATACTCTTAAATTTGTTTGAGTAATTCTATTAGTATTTGCATAAGATGTACACGTTCAAAAATTATGTCGGTATTTCACATCAATTTAATTAAGTTTACATAAAATCGAACTCGTTTACTTAAAATATTGTTTAAATAAATAATTCTTAAAAGCCATTAATATTTTAGTTAGTCAAAATGTAATATCAATTGTATTAATATGGATAATGCACCTTATGTAGATGAAAATGTCAAACTTCTTCAAGCGAGCGATAGCGTAACGGATAGCGTGCGTGCGTAGTAACCTAAGGTTTGCGGGTTCGATTCCCGGTTAGGTCGAAAATTTTATGTAAGTTTTTTTCTGCGATAATAAAAATGCGATTAATTAAAAGTTACAAGTTCTTTAATGAAAATGCGAAAATTTATAATATTAAAAAGTTATATGCATAAATTAACATTGTTGCTGGAATTAAAAAAGTGAGGTAAGCAAAATATATAATAAAATTTGAATCAAAATAAATAATTTCCACTACAAACTGTCTAGCACTATTACATTTTCTAAAAATTTTTTATTTTCGCAAAATAAAAAAATAATTTGTTGAATAAAAAGAAAAAAAAATATTTTTCAACAAAGTAAATAATGTTTTCAAGTAAAATTTTTTAGTATAACGTCTTTTGCTAGAAATTTCAAATATGCATTCAATTGAAATTCCAGTTTACGGGATTTTTTTTAATGTGCAGCGATGAAATTTTCCAGTACATTTACAGTACATTACAGATTTGCATAAATTGTAATGCAGATTTTCATTAAATGTAATGCAGATTTGCATTAATTATAATGTAAATTTGCATAAATTTTAATGCAAACTTGCATTAATTGTAATGCGGATTTTCATTAATTACAATGCAGATTTCCATCAATTTTTCATACATTGTAATGCAGGTTTGCATTAATTGTAATGCTGATTTGCATTAATTGTAATGCAGATGTGGATTAATTGTAATGCAGATCTGCATTAATTTTAATGCAAACTTGCATTAATTGTAATGCAGATTTGCCTTAATTGTGATGCAGATTTGTATTAATTTTCAGTTATTTGTACATTTATTTTCAGGTAATTTCATTAATTTGGTTTTAATTTACATACTTGAAATTTGCTTCATTTACATGTTCATTAAATTTAATGCAAATCCTTTTAACAGTGTAATATTTAATTGTATTGTAATTAATTATATGATTAATTATTTGTAGTGATTACTCTCTTTTCCTCTTGTGACAAAAGGAAAATCATTTTGTAGTAATAACTTTATGAACATGGTCCATTCTCAAGAGAAAAATTCTCATTTAGCAAGAGGACATCATTTTGTCTAAAAAGGAACCTATTTGTGACATTGAAAAATAAGATTTTGGCACAAGAAAAGTATAATCTTGAAACAAAAAATTAATTTTTTTCCTCAAGAATAATACGCTAGATTTAAAACGATTATCGTTTTACCACAACAGGAGTTTCAGAAAAGGATTTTCCTCTTGCCACTAACAGATCATTTCTCTGCGTGTATGAAACACTGTTTCAATCCAATTTCATAGTACCGATCACTTTATTATAGTTGCACACTTGTCATATAACTAAACTGAAGCAATATAGCAAAATACAACCTTATTATTTCTACACTAAAATATGATCCCTTAACCATGTTCCAACCAAAACCCGCAAAAACACGCGAAGAATTCGCAAATCGAGGACGACGACTGCGAGCAAAACGCGCCGACGACGTCGGAGCGGTGTACTCCCCGCCGCGGGGATTGCAGACGAGACGAGACGAGACGTATACGCGCGACAATTTGTCAAGCGTCTGACGCTTCGCCGATGTATGTCTACGTCTGTGTGTGTGTGTGTGTGTGTGCGTCATACATCTCGTCACACGCGTATACTGAACCCTTCGTTTTTTGGCGTGAAAAGAGAAAGGGAGGGAGACAGAGTGCAGGTAGCCGATTTCCAATTAAGACGTTCATTAATAAGTGCCATGAGGTTTTGTGGCGAAGTCGAGGCGCGAGGATTGAGGATGAAGTAATTATACGGTGTGATATGGCCGGGGGTGGAAAGATTTCGTTAGTTTTATTGGTTGAGTGAGTGACGTAGAAATTTTTGAAGAGGAATATTTATAATCACGTAGGTGAATTGTATAGCAACCTAAAATGCAATTCGAATATTATTATACATATGGAAACCGTGTACATTATTTTAACTCAAAATAAGATAGTATAACAGTATAATATTTAATAGAAAAATAAATACGTTGTTCACTCTTATATATATTATACAGACGTTCCCAGCGCCTGGCTATAATAGCCCGTATAAAAGCACACTTTCCCATCCTAAATAGCCTCTCTTATTACACTGCACATTGTGTGCCGCGCGGAAACTAGGCTACACGTCAAAAACGAAATTATCGCGCATTAAATTCAATAAAACAGAGGCTTCAACAAACCCGATAAAATCAGAGAAATACCAGAGACGCTCTTCCTAAATCACCGCCCATCAATTTATTTTCCTCTCTCTCAGACAACGCGCTCGATCCACCCATAAAAAAATTCTAATGCCCCAGCGTGTGTGTGTATATGTGTGTCTATACACACACACACACCACGAACGATAATTTGGTCGTCTCTCAGCGCGAAAATCGCTACTTTCGCCGCCTCACGTCTCGGAGTGTATGTGTATGTGTGTGTAGGTATACATACGGAGCCAGTTGGCAAGCGGTGTATCGGGAACACGTTATAAGGGTGGAATCGGATACGGAGGCTGCGTTCTGGCTGCGGCACGGTGTTATCAATGACGATCGCGCGCGATGGCAAATCAAATACAGGCCGCGATGTCGCTGGCAGAGGGAAAAAAGAGGTTGGGATTTTTAACTCGGGAAGAGAGCTTTCTTCTGGCTCGTCTTGAGTGTCATGTCGATGACCGGAGGAGAGAGTGGGGTGGGGGAGTAATTGATTGCGAAGGCACGGAGATGATTTGGTAGGGTTTATTCTGCGAGGGATGGGAAGTGTATCAGATATCTGATTCTTGTTTTAAAAATAGCTTATAATGAATTGTTATGTTGAATTTAACAATACCTTTCTTCTATTCCCATGAAACTTAAGAAAATCGAATTTTTCTAGTACATGTTTATAAAAATAAAAATAAAACGTAGAATGCCTCTGTTCCTTGAGGTTTATAAATGCACATGAAGTTCTCAGCTTCGTTAAATATCCCTTAATATTTTATGTAGTTCCATATTTTTTATTTAAAGCAATGGACCATAAAAAATATAAACGTATAAACTACTTTACTCCACTGCCAAAAGTTTTCTAGTAGCTTATAACTTCTCGTGTACATGTACTGAAAGCAAAAGTTAAGCAGGTACCTTGAAAAAAAATTTAGAGTCAATGAAATTTTTGTAACAAATTCACTTTTACAAATCCTCTCTTAAAAAAATGATGGCTGGAAGTAGTGGCTCCTCGATGTGATTGGTTATTTTAAAAGAGTGCGAATATTTGAATTTTTTTAGATTGAAAATTTGCTAGATTTGAATTTTGAAACTCAATCATTTATAGAACTACCAAATAATTAAAATAGAATAAAAACATTTGATTTTTTACTTATAAAAAATGTATCTATAATTATCTTATCATTTAAACTAATTAAAACTAAATCATAGTGAAAAATAGTGTGCATAACCTCAAAAAAAAAAATAGTACGCGCGACGCGCGTTTGAATTTCGCTCATACATTACATCTCACGCATACATCATCTAACTTATATAAAAGAGTACAAGGAATTCACAGCAACTTCTTACAATGCATATTTATCAGCCAATCAAGGCACTCTACTGTCTGCCAGACCGTCAAATCTCCCTTAATATTCAAAAAGAAATCAAAACCACGCCATAGAACCATCGCCGTCGTCGACAACATCAGCCCCCGAACGACCGCGAAACTACGTAATAACGCGCGCGAACCGATCCCCGGCAAACATTTTTACACCGTTGCCGGCGAAACGATCCCTAATGAAAGAAAAACACCGGGACGCGCGCCCCACTCCTCATAAATTTTGCATAACTATCGCTTCCCCCTCCCACCCGTCCTGCGAATAAATTTCATCAAGATGCGTCGATTCGATTACACGGAACGCACTGCAGCAGCCGCCTCTCCTCTCGAGAATTCCGAACGGCATCCGCGTACGCGCGCGCGCGCGAGCCAAGTCACTCATGTAGCCGGCTATTTGCATAAAATAAGAAAGCCATTCCAAGAAAGCTCCGGCAAATTTGATTAAAATTGCTGGACAAACATTAGCGCGCCGCCGTCGCCGCGAAAACGAAAATTGGAGGATTCGAGTCGTTGCCAAATTACCAACAACGAAGGGAGAAAGGTAGAGAGAGAGAGAGAGAAGGCTGTGATGGGATATATACAGTAGGGGAAGGATGAGAGAGAGCTTCCGGCCCAGTCCAAACAAGCGGAGCATAAAGTTACCAACTTTCCCGACGCAATCTCCTCGTCAGTGCGGTGCAGCTAGCGCACAAACGGAAGAGAGCGCGTCTCGACGCCCTCGGCCGAGTCTAAACGAATTAATCTCTGGCTGCCGCAATTCTGCCGCCTGTGCGCGAGGAGAGAGAGAGACTACGGGAATAATTTTATATTAGTTTCGTTGTTTCAAGTGTAATCCGGCCTCCCGTGATATTCGACGGGGGGAAATTTGTCGTACGCCGCGAGCCTTTGATGAAACGAGCGCTGTGCAGCTGGAGGTCGTGCGACGGTGCCTTCGTCGTGCAAAAATTGGGGGCTGACTGGAAGTTTGTTTATGAGGATGATTTTTTAATTTGGTTAGGTGTAAAATTGTCTTATTATAGGTATGGTTTTGTTGTAGATAAGAATTTAAGGGACCAAAAAATAGTTAGATGAAATCAAATATTCTAGTTTCATTGAATAATTTACTTGTACATTAATTTCAATAAATTTAAAAGCGATTTAAAAGCGCAGTAAATGAACAAAAAAATCGGGCACCTATTTCAAAGAATGAATAGCACGGTCGACTCCTAGGCTCCTTCTATACTTGCCTTCGGAGCGCTCCCGCGCTCCTTAATGCTTCGTTCGGTATATAGAAGCCACATGCTTAATATTTCAAGTTTCGACTTGTGGTTAGTACTAACATAATGTCATAAAATAAGTAATATTTCATGCGGACACTATAAAGAATAATTTCCCATATATAAGAGAATCAATAAATCGATATAATATTATTTTTCATTTTTTGTTATTACTTAAGTGAATATATATTGGGCTATGCAATATTTAACACTATGGAGTAAAAAATAGAGTGTTATACAATAATATATTTCGATATATAAAAAGAAAATAATAAACGTAGATTTATATCCAATTGGTGTAATTTTTACGTACAATTAAGTATTACACGTACAAGTAATCCGTAGGACATAACTATCTCTCATCTATTCTGTAAGGAACCCCGTAAATATTTGAAAACTTCTTTCTACTTTATAATTTACAGACACATCGTCCATGACTCTGCGACGAACAATAACCGCGAACTCACCTTACCCGACATAATACGCCTATAAAACATAAAACACCCGCGCTCTCTATCCACACAGCCTGATCAATTTGCATAAAAAATCATCCCGTCCTCTTATTTACCAAATCTCAATTCCAAAACACCCTCCTTCTGCCGCGGAGATTTAAAAATCCTCGTAAATTCGCACAATATAGTCGCGTCGCAACTTTTCGCTCGTCCTATCCCCGAATAATTCTCCCCTTCGCGCGCGGTATCAAAAAACTCTCTCTCTCTCTCTCTCTCTCTCTATCTCTCTCCTGCCGCGCCGAGCGAAGTGGGAAACTTCTTAGCTGGCGCCGATTTTGAAAATTTTATCGCCCGCGCCCTTAAAAATTCGGGAAGAATTTAAAACCGCGAGGCGCTGCGTCGCGCTCCCCTTTAAAGTGGCGCGACGCGCGCAGATACGAAAGTTGCGCGCGCGCGCGCGCGTTAGCCCAGTTTTCCGGCGTCTCTCGACCATAAAGGACAGATAAGATGCGTCTCAAGTTTCCACCCGGGCATTTAAAATCCGTAAATTTTCTTAACGCCATTAGCGCCCGCGCTCCGCGTATATATAAACGACGCCGGCGGTCGACCAGGTATATGCGCGCGAGATACGAGTGCGCCGCTATACGGCGATAAGTCGCGCGCGAGATTTGAGAAAACCGCGAGCTGCTGCTGCGCTTTCTTTTAGTTTTTGGTTTCTTTCTTTCTTTTTTCGTGGCGGAGAGTCAAAGGTACCGTTGCGAGGCGAAAGAGCGCGCGTTGTTAGCGTGTAATGGCGGTGAGAGCGTGATTACAGTGAGGGATTGCGCGCGTGCGATGGGTTTAGAACGGTTTGTGGTTTGGCAAGAAGTTATTGCTTTTTGCAAGATCGTTTAAACGGGATGCGCTTTGCGTTATCTAATTTTTGAGGAGGACGATGATGATGATGATTTTCAGGTTTAGCGAATAGAGAGTTAAAGAGTGAGGGACGTAGTATTTAGTATGGACAAAGTATAAAAAGTTTCCAAGTTGGTTGGAAATTCAATTTTCCTGTACGATGACAAAGATATTTCTCTTGGATTTTTACTGTTATGATAGCTTGAAAAAATTTCTTCAGAGTGTACTTTGCAATAGACAGATGATCCACGTTATTAGAATCAAATTAGGTTTGAAATACTTCAAATAAATAATTAAATATTGTCTCTATATGTAAATACATAAACACTTCATTAAAATAATACCAGTTCCTTTATGAAAAGCTTTTTAACAATAAAATACACAACAAACAAGGCAGGAAACTAAAACAGCTCAACTCTGAATTCAACGTTTTGTTTTCCGTATAATAAAATTTCAACTTTGTAAAAACATCAATGGCGTGCGATCCTCCAGCCTCTCTCATTCATCCTCCACAGCTCCTCAAACGACCCTCGCATTTTCTTTCTTCCTCTTTCTCTCAAATACAACATTTTTTCTTTGACTCTGTCAACTCTCTCTCACTCCCACACACACATACCAACCCCATCGCGCTTAGACTGCACAACTCTATACGTCCTCGCTTACCGTCGCGCCACCCCCTCAACCGCAATAGCAGCAGCAAAAGGATGAAGAAAAAAAAGAGCCGCCAAAGCAAAAAGCGAGGGGGTGCAAGACGGAAAAAAATACTACGCAGCGGCGCATAAAACGCTAAAGTGCAGGAGCCCGCGAAAACGACACGCGAGGACTCGCTGAGTGAAGGACGCGTGACGCGAGGGAATGAAAGCTCGCTGCGTTGCATTTTCCGCGCGAGACAATCGCACGTACGCGAGCGCTGGATGGAGAGAATGCGCGGGGATGAAAAAAAGGAGGAAAATTCGTGCGTGAGAGAGGGAGAGAGAGAAGGTATATAAAAAGGCGAATGGCCGGGGCGGAGAAAAGTTAAATAAAAGTCGCGCGGGAGAGATAGAGGTTTTAGGGGACGTGGAAAAGAAGAAGAAGAAGAAGAAGATGGTCAAGGCGGAGGGAAGATTTGACGGAGGGAAATTGGGAGGGTCGCGGATGAAGTGGTAATGGAGAGTGAGTGAGGGGATGGAAAGTTTTCTGAAGAGATGGGAGTGAAGAAGTTGAGAGAGAGGGGGGGGGGGAGAAAGGCTGGGTTTGGTTGGTAAAATGAGGGTTTGGTGTGCTACTTAATTTAGATTAGTTTCGAATGTTATTTGAATTTCCTTAATATTTTGTAAATTTAACAGTGTTTCGGTTCTTTTTCGTTTAATTTAAAAAAAAAGGAAAAATAAAACAATATAGCTGAATGTTATTATTATGTTCGAAGAACATGTTTTTTTTTCCTTTTTTTTCCTTTGGTTTGGACTTTTCCTAACCAGTTCCATTTTCTTAGCAACAGAAAACGTACAACGCACCATTTATATTCCTCAAATCCTACCAACATATTTCACATAAATACAGCCGCAACATTCCCCCGCTTACCCAACAAAACCAAAAACCCTTACCCACCGTTCGATCCCTTTAACGAGCGGCTGAAAATTTCGCAAAACCCCTGCGTATACCTCCTCTCCTCGAGCTCAAAGCCGAGACAAGCGCGCGCATGCAAGCACACACAGCTCCGAAGACAATCGCCCCCCTCTCTCTCTCTTTCTACCCGGATAAACGAAAGACGAAAGGGTTGTGTCGCGGCCTTTCGACTCTGCGGTTGTTCGCCCCGAAGGAAACAAGCACGAGTCTCTCTCTCTTTCTCTCGCTTTCTCTGCGCGGAGCGACACGCGAGAGATGTACATCGACGGATATGTACCCGGGGGTTCCTTTGAAATCTATCTCCTCTGTTTTACCTATCGCGACTGTACGGCGGCGGCAGCAGAACAGCTTCTTTCCGAGGGAGTAGGTAGAGCGCGAAAGGAAAATGTTTATCTTGTGGAAGAGTTTCCGCCTTTTGCGAATTGCGTGTGCGGCCTTTGATGTTTTTTTTCGCGGTTTATTTTTCGAGCGTTGATGGGCGGGGGTATACGCACTGTGGGGAAGGGTTTTATCGTATAGCGGTGGTGGGTGAGGAGTATTGTCGAGGATTATAATATTATTCGGTTGTGTAATTAAATGCGAAGCGAAAGTGTTGAGTATGTTTTAACATTAATTATATGATGGCATTTGTTTGGAATTATCATGTAATGATATTAATTGATTTAGGTATAGGCCATTGATATGATTGAAAGTGTTTTTCACAGCCATAAATAACTGATGCTGAGAGTAATCTTTACCATCATATATATATGGAAAATTGAATTTTGCTTCCTCCTAGAAGCTTTGAAATAGTAAAATTTTAAGTTTCGTTAAATCGCTCTAGAAACACGAATAGTAGAGGTGATAGAAGTTCGAATCACATGATTTTAGAAAATGCCTGTATCTGTGTGTGTGTGTGTGTGTGTGTGTGGGTGGGTGGGTGGGTGGGTGCGTGTGTGTATGTGTGTGTGTGGGTGGGTGTGTGCGTGTGCGTGTGTGTGTGTGTGTACATATACCGTTTTATCTCAGGATCTATTCGATCAATTTTAACCGGAAAGGTCTCATTGTTTTTGTTTTTCTTGTGTGAGTGAGGGAAGGAAATCCTCTTTTTGATTCGCCGATGCGTTTTTGTTTTATTTCGAATTTTCGATTTTCGCAAAATTCATTTTTGCGTTTGCTTAATGATAACATTGAGATATTTGCATCGAACAGATAGCATTCGAAAGAGCATAAAAAACCTATATTTAAAAAAAAATACATTAGCTATTGCGGTTCTTTTGTTATTAACAAAAACGTGTTTTTTTTAAAAAAGCTTTTAACTCCAAAAATAAACGGTAAATTTTTTGAAAAAAAAATCACGATGATGCAGAATATAAATAGCTATAATCTGTAAAAATTTGAATACATTCTGTTGACTAGTTTTTGTGAAAAAAAAATAAAAAATGAAAAAAATGCGTTTTATATGAAGCACGTTTGATATTTGTGGTTAAAATTTTCTTAACCTTTTTTCAAATCGTAATTTCCCGAGAACGGTTTGATGAATCAGCTCCAAATTTATAGACAATTTTGTGTGTGAGATTGGTAATATATGGGCGAATTTTCATCAAGATCGTTCGATTACTTTTTGAGATATTTGATATTTAAAATTTTCGTATTTTGCAAAGTCATTTTCTTTGTCGCATGATAACTAGAGAAAAAAAAATGGTTTAATCATGTTGAAATGTTGTGGAGATATAGAGTTTATATGTTTATCGTATAAGTCCTTTAGGTAAAAGAATTGTCTCATAATTTTTAGAGATATTTAAGGTTAAAATTTTTTTACCTATTTTTCAAAATCGTAATTTCTCAATGACGACTTAATGTGTCAGTTTGAAATTTATAGACTATTTTGTATGCAATATAGGCAATACCTATATGTAAAATTTTATCCAGATTATATGGTTAGATTTTGAGATATTTGATATTTACAATTTTGGCATTTTTGGAAATGACTTTCTATGTCGCACAATAACTAGAGCAAAATTTAATTATTTTGAAATTTGATGGAGATCTAGATTTGATGGAGGTGTAGAGTTTGTATATTATTTATTACATAAATTATTAGTGTAAAAGAATTAGTTTATAAATTTCAGAGATATTTGAGGTTAAAACTGTTAACTGTTTTAGCCATCTTTTCAAATCGTAATTTTTCGGTAACGGTTTTACGTATTTGTTACTAGAAAATGGAAATGACGAGCGATACGCGCACGTGTTGTTTACTTGCTTTTGTTTTTTATTGAGGTTAATTTACAGCGAGCTCTGCACAAACATGAAATTAGTCAGATACGCTGGCCAATTATTTTGAGTTCCAAGTAATTTTTTTAATAATCGCGATTTGAAGTGAATATAGTAAGAATGACCCTCTCATAGTTTTGAGATAAAAATTTTAAAGTTGAAACGATTATGGTTCACGGGCATGTAATTTTATATACACTCATTTTGCCTTTAAAAATTTACGTAAATGTTTTTATTAGCTGCCACTGATATTTGTGTTTACATAATATTTTATTTGCTTTTGTTTTTTATGAAGATGGTGTAATACTCATACTTTATCATTAATCCTGTTTTATCGGTTGAACCCGTCAAAGTCATTAATATTAAAAATAATTATTTGAGTTTTAAACAAATTGAATAAAATAAGTGTGAAATAACAAAAAATTTAAATAATAAGAAAAAAATATGGAATTTACAAATATTAATGAATTATTATATTATTGAAAAAGCAAATTGGAATCGTCCAATGAGATTGCAGGATTTTGAAATTGACTAGGCACATTCAGAAAGAATCAACTTCTGTCGGGTGTACACTAATTTTTAAGAAAATTTAAAGAAAATCAATTTCTTGGTGAACTACCTTAAATTATATTTGAGTTTGAACTAATTTTTCGGATAATCGCGATTTAAGAAGTGAATATAGTAAGAATTATCCTCACTCAATTTTGAGATAAATATTTTAAAGTTTAAACGTTTATGATTCACGGGCATATAATTATATATATACTCATTTTGCCTTCACAAAGTTATGTAAATGTTTTTATTAGCTACCACTGATATTTGTGTTTACATAATATTTTATTTGCTTTTTTTTTATTAAGATGGTGTAAGAAATGATAAAATCAACAATCAACGATATTTTATTGAAAATAAAAGAAGAGGATGACGAAAATTATAACGGACCATTAAAAAAATCAAACTAATTTCAATTTTTATAATATGTACACAATTATTGAATAATAATATATTTAAAATGTAAAAAATGGAGTTATTATATATGATTTTGAAAATGTGAGTAATTTGATCTCAGGGTAGATAGCAATTTTTTAATTTTATATTTTAAAATATTTATTTTTTGTTAAATAAAATAAGTGTCAAATAACAAATAATTTCAATAATAAGAATAAAATATTCAATTTTTTCAATATTAATGAATTATTAAATCATTGAAAAAAAAAAAGTATAATGAATAAACGTATTTTATATTTAAAATATATACTATACGTATAGGAACAATATATTAATTTGGAGGAAGCTACGTGCCAATGAATTGGCAGCGGATTTCTTTATCACAGTCGACTTTTTTATTAAACAAATGTTTTTCATCTATCATGTAAAATTTATGACAAATGAAACAGGCTCAATACTTTTATTTGTTTGTAAAGATACCGAAATTTCATTACCAAGCATACATTTAACACTATAACATGGTTTTCATAAACACAACTGTGAAATTATCATTCCTAAATAACACTTTCAAAATATCATCCCCTTCCCTCGCATTTTCTTTCTTTTCCCTAATATCCCCCATAATCCTCGTTAATACTCTTCCGCCCCCAGAAGCGTATACGAAACCGCGAATAATCAACCGATGAAACGAGATAGAGAGTCTCGGAGAGATCGAGAGAGAGAGGAGGGAGAGAAGACGGAGAACAAGACTCCACTCACCTCTCTCGCGTACCTATATCTCACCTACGCGCTTACACCCTACGTCTCTCCTTTGCGCCTGCATCTAACAAGGAAGTACTCGAACTGTCAAATTAAAAAAAAAGCGCTTTATAAGGGTTAAAATCACCCCTAAAGTTTACCCCCAAGAAACGTTTTTTTGATATATCTCGGCTTCTACTTAACTTTTTTTAACGAAACAAAATGGAAAGAGTTTCTTATTAAAAAGTCAAGAAATCCGTGGTAGTATGAACATTAAGGGTTGCATCCCTTATTTTTTAGAAGGTGAAATTGTGTTTTTTTAAGAATAATTTTTGTTGTGAGAATTCATAAAATAATTAAAAATAGGTCAAAACATTATTTTTGCCAACTACAATAAATAACAGTTGGTGTGTTTGGGCATTCTTCGCGAAACAACCCCTTAAGAGGTGGTAAACCACCCCTAACACAAATGAATTAGGTATATTTTTTGGCAATTATTTTTTTCCTTAAAATGGGTTCTTGAAGTCGTTAATCGGAATCCACAGTTAGATCCACAATAAAAATTTGAAAATAGTGAATTCAATATGGCGAAAAATTTTTTAGAAATATTTTAAATTCCACGAAAAATAGTATGTAGACCCCCTAGCGGAAATTATATTATGTAAATAAGTGTATAATAATGTAACAATGTTTTGTTATGTTATTCTATTATTTATTATTTTTTTATCATACACTTGTTTATCGTATGATAAACAAGTGTATGATAATGTAGTTGTTTGTAAGAAAGTGTAAGAAAATGTAACAAATTGTACTTTTCTACTGGATTTCGGACGCTTTTACATTTTACCACAGTTTATACCATTTTTTTATAATTTCTTACTTTTCCTTACATTTGTCTACGTTTTATTACTTTTTAATTTGTACTCTTAATTCAAATTTTATAGGTATTCTTACACTTTCGTATATCTTTTTACATTTTATTATATATTTGTACTTTTAATTACATCTTTTTACGTTTATATACAAATTTTGATACACATCTTCCATCGTATCACATATTTGTACACTTTTTTCAAATAGTTCAGAATTATACTTTTATAATAATTTATAATTGTACTTTTATTTAAATAAAGCTATAAATAAAATATTTTCAAAGATGGAAAGGAAAAATACTAAAACGTAATAAAATGTAAATTATTATGTATTAGAAATATAATTAATATATGTTACAAAATGTAAGTTACTATATAAAAGTTTAAATTTTTACAAATTCTTACAGATTTTTCTAACAAATTAATTCTTACAGATTTTTCTAACAAATACTTCCTTATAATTTCATAAAAATAAGCTACACAAGGAAATATTTAGAAAACGTAAGGAATTGAAAGAAAATGTAAGAAACTTTAACAACTTGTTAAATATGCCCGAAATCCAGTATCGTATGATTTCTTACATTTTTCGACAATTTTTTTCCATTTTATAAGTATTTTCTTATTTTCTTTCATATTTTATAATTTCAGCTAGGAGAAATTTTCATGCTTGTTGAAATTATGATAGGTTTTAATAAGAAAAGTTTATTTATGATTTATTAATATAAATTAATATGAAACATTTTTTTAATATAATGATAATTATGGCAATTCATGGTTATTGCGCAATATACAAGATTACGTACACTTGCATTGATATGGCTTATCTCCCGATTCCTCCTCTTTTATTCATAAATAAGTGAAACATCGGTCAGTCGAAAACAAATATACGTTACTGAACGTTTTTCTACTCTCGTGTTAAATTAATATTCAATGTCAACATTATTTTATGGGTATTAATTGAAAATATAAGTGTCTGGAGGTACTTGCATCATATTTTTTAATGGCAAGTAAACATTTTACGAGTACGAAATCCTATTTGAATTGAATGATAACAACAATAATAATAGTGGTAAGTAACCATAAAATTGAAATTTCTTTCTTCTACATAATTATTCAAAATATTTCTAATAGAAGGATATAATAGATATAATATTGAAAAGTTAAATAAAATGCAGCATTTTTAAATATAAAACTCGTAAAAATATACAATAAATTTTGAACAAGTGGCCGAAGTTAAGAAAGTCAAATTCAGTAAAAATCTATTATAGAATCTTTATTGTACCAATTGTAAATATTTTGATAGTGAAACTTTACTCTTAATACATGCATTGAATTATTTTATGATAGTAAAAATTATGTTTTGATTTTAATTTTTAGAATTACTGTTACATTACTGTTATTCTAATATATAAAATATGACATACTGACGATTTAATCAGTTAAGTTAAGTGTAAAAAAATATTCATACGAGTGAATAGAAGTAGTACTTTATTTATAATAATAACGTTTAGCAATTATTTAATGCTAATAAAATAGTGTATCTTGTAGACAAAACATTGACAAACAATAACGAATTCCCATGCACTTACAAAGGAATTTAGTAAAATGTTTTCCTCAAAAGTTTTGGATGTCTGAATACTTTTTACACTTACTGTACATTCATACTATTGTACATTCCTATACTGTTATGGCTATAAAAAGGCTATAATAACTAAAACTTTTACAGGTTTACACTGCGACTCAACGTATCTAAAAGAAGAAAGAAAATATTTTCCATAAATATGAATTTGGTAAATGCGATGAATGTTTTATTTATTTTAAACAGTAGGTTTCAAGATCAAGAAAAGAAATTACCTGTTAATGACGCTGAAAGAAATGTTGCTAATATAGTGTATAATATTATAATATCAAGTATAAATGATCGTAGTATTTACGAAGAAACGGAAGAATTGCTATATTATGATGATACCTACGAACCTTACGATGACATACCTGCAGATGATTTACATGAAGATATCGATGCAGAAGATATGATAACACCCGAAACTGAAAATCAATGTAGGACCGAATCAGAGAGTATTAATTTTGACTACAAAAAGCAAGCTGTGGAGTATTGGTTAAGTAGTAAAAACAAGTTAAAATTTGAAACAGTCCAAAATCGATTCAAAAAATTAAAAGCAGCACGTCAGCTGTATAGATGGAGAGATCAAGTGGCAATAGGAGGAAGTAGGATCGATAAATTGAAAAAAATTGAGGAATATTGTTTACAAAAATTTAACGTAGCCAGATCGAATAGAATATCCATTCATGACATTGATGTAAGACGTATGGCAAAAGAAAAAGCATTAAAGTTAAACTTCAATGAATTTAAAGCTTCTAGACACTGGTTAAATGAATTTAAACGGCGATTTAATATCGTTTCTCGAAAAATAACAAAAATTATTACTAAAAAATCTATAGATGATTCAGAAGAATGGTCAGCACAAAAACAGGAATTTCGCAATAGAGTAAAAAATGCCATCATAAAATATGATGCAAAACGTGTTTATAACTCCGACCAAAGTGGTTTTAATTACGAAATACACAGTAGTCGAACCCTCAATCTTAGAGGAGATAAAAGTGTAGAGAGTATAGTGCAATCAGTGCATTCGACAACTCATTTTTATACTATCCAACCTACTGTATCTGCTGAAGGAAAACTTCTATCACCCTTCTTTTTAGTCATGCAAGAACCAAAGGGAGAGTTTGGAACTGTAGTCAGAAAAAATTTATTTGCAGCAGAAAATGTTTATGTAATGGCATCGAAATCAGGTAAATTGACTAAAGAACATGTTGAAACTTGGGCGCAAGATGTATATTTTCCATCAACTACCATAACAAGTACCCTATTGCTTGATTCATGGAGAGATCACTGCCTAGATATAATTTATAAAGTAAAACCGGAACATAAAACCTTAACGATTCTACAAATTCCACAAAGAACAACAAGTGAACTTCAACCGCTTGATATTTACGGTTTTCGAATGTGGAAGAACTTCGTTCGAACGTTTTCGGATATGATATTTCTAACAAATGAGGATCTCAACTTACACGATAGAAATAATATAATCAAAATGCATTCATTAGTACATAATCAATTATCAAGCCCCAGGTTTCAAAATTTATTTAAATATGCCGCCGGTTACATTGATGAAAGGCCAGAAAAATTGAAAACCCAAAAAAATTTTGCTTCAATTCTAATTTTATTACATGCGATATTTGTGGTAAACGAGCGATTATAACATGTTCATGGTGCAAAAAATCGCTATGTTTACAACATTTTTTTCATGAATATCATTATTGTAAAACATATAATCCATGATCGTCAGAATAATTAGCTAGCTTGCCGTCTGCTGTTGGCTGACCCGTAGGATTTAAAATTGGTCGTTGTGCTGCTTAGAAATTGGTAGAATTGTATAAGAATTTGTATTAAAAGATAATAAATTGTAAAAATCTGTAAGAATTTGTAAAAATTTAAACTTTTATATAGTAACTTACATTTTGTAACATATATTAATTATATTTCTAATACATAATAATTTACATTTTATTACGTTTTAGTATTTTTTCTTTACATCTTTGAAAATATTTTATTTATAGCTTTATTTAAATAAAAGTACAATTATAAATTATTATAAAAGTATAATTCTGAACTATTTGAAAAAAGTGTACAAATATGTGATACGATGGAAGATGTGTATCAAAATTTGTATATAAACGTAAAAAGATGTAATTAAAAGTACAAATATATAATAAAATGTAAAAAGATGTACGAAAGTGTAAGAATACCTATAAAATTTGAATTAAGAGTACAAATTAAAAAGTAATAAAACGTAGACAAATGTAAGGAAAAGTAAGAAATTATTAAAAAATGGTATAAACTGTGGTAAAATGTAAAAGCGTCCGAAATCCAGTAGAAAAGTACAATTTGTTACGTTTTCTTACACTTTTTTACAAACAACTACATTATCATACACTTGTTTATCGTACGATAAACAAGTGTATGATAAAAAAATAATAAATAAGAGAATAACATAACAAAACATTGTTACATTATTATACACTTATTTACATAATATAATTTCCGCTAGGGGGTCTACATACTATTTTTCGTGGAATTTAAAATATTTCTAAAAAATTTTTCGCCATATTGAATTCACTATTTTCAAATTTTTATTGTGGATCTAACTGTGGATTCCGATTAACGACTTCAAGAACCCATTTTAAGGAAAAAATAATTGCCAAAAAAATATACCTAATTCATTTGTGTTAGGGGTGGTTTACCACCTCTTAAGGGGTTGTTTCGCGAAGAATGCCCAAAAACACCAACTGTTATTTATTGTAGTTGGTAAAAATAATGTTATGACCTATTTTTAATTATTTTATGAATTCTCACAACAAAAATTATTCTTAAAAAAACACAATTTCACCCTCTAAAAAATAAGGGATGCAACCCTTAATGTTCATACTACCACGAATTTCTGGGCTTTTTAATAAGAAACTCTTTCCATTTTGTTTCGTTAAAAAAAGTTAAGTAGAAGCCGAGATATATCAAAAAAACGTTTCTTGGGGGTAAACTTTAGGGGTGATTTTAACCCTTATAAAGCGCTTCTCAGCCGATAAAAAAAATGGTTTCGTGAATCTCGCATGGAGGTCTACTTTTTAATATGGGTTTGGAATTTTTTTGAATTTGACAGTTCGGGTACTTTCCTTGTAAGTGCAGCCAACACTGCTGCTCCTGTTGCTTTCGTTGCTGTAGTACACCTCTCCCCCCTCTCTCTCTCCCTCTCTCTACTTGTACACCAGCAGAGATACGGAGACGGCGTCGTCGTTGTCGTCGTTTCGGTGCATCACGTAGTAATACCCGAGCCGACACTCACACACACTTATATATATATGTATATACACGCATCTCGTATTTGCCGTACGTACGCAAATACGGTATACGTGTGCTCGCGAGATTCGCCTGCCTCGTTTGTCATACTCCTTTAGTTACGGCCGCGCGCGTCTGCTTCTTTCGCGCTCCTCCGCGCGCGTGTCTATCTTCGTTTGTTTGGAGAGAGAGGGAGAGAGAGAGTTTTATGCGAGCGAGCGCGCGCGTGTGAGTTTTATACGGGAGTCTCTTTGCGTCGTTATATACACGCGCGAGCGCGAGGAGAGTGGCATGACTCGCTGCTCCTGCTGCTATGCTGCTGCTGGATATATTTGGAAAGAATAATGGATGAGCCTTTGAGGCTGACGGCTATACGCGACGGCTTGATGATGATTGAAGCAGTGCGCTGGTGATTATTGTAACAAATCGTTGAGCGTCGTTGTATGCGCTAGCGTGGTTTATTGTGTCGGTGCTGGCAAGCATGGATTCATTTGCTGTGGGAATTACTTTGGCTTATGCAAATCATTAACATTCTTAAGATAATTTTTAATATTGGTTTATCGTTTACTTTGAGTATGTTTCATGTTTTAAATTCGTACGCAGAGCTTTTTATTGTTTCTGTACACGTCATTTCAATTCTTTAAATATTATTCCTATATATATATGATGTAATTACTAATAAATTGTCTAACCACTGTAAAAGAGAGTGCGCACTACTGACATATAATTTTTAATATACACTTATACACAATAGTTTCTTATAATAAACATTCAAAATAACCCGTGCAAACATACCGTAAAAACTTTCGTGCCCTCGTCATCGAATTTTCCTTCCCGCATCCTCTCACTTCAAGACGACACGTCCACATAAACTAAGTACTCGGAGAGTAAATACATAAAAGCGCGAAGCAACAGCCTCTGAAGTGAGCACAGCACGAGAGAGAGCCGCGAGAGAAAAATGGGCAATCGATGCTCGCAGCTGACTCATCCGAATAATAGCGATAAAAACGAGTAGACGCCCTCTCTTGCAAAAATTTTTACGCTCTCGCTCACGCTACCCTCGCGCCGTTTTATCGGAAGCATAACCATAACCGGGGACTGCAACGCGTACACCTCGAGTCGCCACGATGCACTATATATAGAATATATATACATATACACGGGCGAAAGATCGTAATTCAGCGTCAGAAGTTAGTTTCTCTCCGCGCGCGCGCGCGCACGGCTCATAAACAACGCGAGCACGCGCATGCATTAGTCGAAACGAGCGAGAATTATGCGCTTTTTTCGCGCGCGAGCTCCGTAATCGGTCTCTCTCTCTCTCTCCCTTGCACCACGGAGCATTGTAAACAATGCGAAATAGAATTGCCCTAGTGCGCGGGAAACGAGTAATTTTGTGCTCAATATGGTCAGCGACAAATTATGCCGGAACTTTTTTCGCTCGCTTGGCTCGACGTACGTACGTACTGTACATGTGTGTGTAAGAGCGTAATCTGCATATTTTATTCAGCGGCATTTTTTTGCCGCCGGGGATGGTTGCTGCCTTCGCGCGTAAGAGTGCAGTGTGTGTATGCGTATAACGTGTACTCTCTTCTCGCGTGCAGTGCATGTATGCGCGGCTTCTTTCGGGCGCAGCTCTGCTCGTTTAATTGTTGTGCCGGCCTGCCTCGTAATTCAGCCGCGTATTATAATTGTAATTTTGATGCGCTGTTTTTATTCATAAATTAGTTTTGTCGGCGAGTTCTTTTTTTCGAGGGGAGGTGTTTGTGGAACGCAGGTTGAGCGCTGAATGTTGGGAAGGAAAAAGAGTTTAGAAGGTTACGTTAATAATGGCGGTTTGAAGAATTGACGTGTAGCCGTATCGTACTTTTACTTATTTAATTGTGTTAAACCATTTGTGTGGAGCATGAAATGGGAGCAATTATATAGTGGCTGTTAGAAGTATTAGGAATGAAAGTGATTCTTTAAAATTTATATACTTGTGTGGTTGAAGTATGAAAAATTACTTGAAGAAATTTCATCGATGCAAGAAACAAACCGTGGACGATTAATTGCTTCTTATACTTTCTCAAATTTGATGGTTTGCTTCTTTATGTTGTCAGCGAATAACACAGCCCCACAAAAAAAAGAAAAGCTTCTGTACTTTAGATCGGACTATCATATCTCGGTGTATTTTGGCTCCCTAAGTATGATTCCAAGGTCAGAATTCGTCCACCACGTCTGAATTTGGAGATATCATTAGATATAAGATTTTTGAGATGTCTTAAAAAACAAAGTAAAAACAATTTTTTTTGTTAATCTTTTCTACAAAACAATGTAGCATTGTTTACGCCCTTCAAAACCAACTTTACACCATCCCTCTACAAGTTGCTTTCTCGGAGATCTGAATATGTAAATTTCGAGATAGAAATAAAGAATTTGATTTTAAGAGATACTAGCCAAATCCATGCGCGCTGCGCGCGCTCTATGTATTTTTAATTTATTCCTTATAACTTATAAGCCGGAAATCTTTTTCTTTTAATTTTGATGCATCTTTAATAATTGATATAATAGTGTAGTACATTTACTCTTGACGAATACAAAATTTTGTATATTATTGACATAATTTATTCTAATATTAACATAATTAATTCTTCTAAGATTAAAACTTTGCTTATTGTTTTGAATTTTACCGTGCAATTCAATAACTAATCGTATTGTGTTTTGAAATACTTTTCTACTTCTGGTCATACTTTAACAAATAATTAAAACATTTTATTTATTTTTTAAGCAACCAACATTAATTTGATTATTATTTATTTATTACTTTTCAAAAATTTTAAATTAAATATGCATTTTTATATCTGATTATTATTTATGGGAATGAAAATGATTACAGTGAATAGCATTAAATAAATAATAATTAAATTAATGTTGGTTGTAGCTTAAAAAAAATAAATAACATGTTATAATTGTTTGTTAAGTGATGGCCAGAAGTAAAACACAATATGATAAGTTATTCAGTTAGGCGGTAAAATTCAAAACAATAAGCTAATTTTTAATTTTAGCAATAAAGAAGGCTTCGAGAATTGGAATGAAAAGTAAAAGAGATACTTTAAAATAAATGTCAATATTATATTCAGATTTTATTCTTTATCTGATACTTCGTGAAACAAAAATTCGAATAGCTTATAGTTTCTAACCTCAATATTTAGTATTGGTTAAGGGTAAATGTACTGCAGTATTATATCAATTATTAAAGATACATTAAAATTAAAAGAAAAAGATTGTCGAGTCATAACGAATAAATTATTCTTAACATGTTTAATAAAAAAAAGCACAATTTGCTAGTTTATTAAAACAGCAAAAAATTTAACGAAATAATTAAAAATAAAACTTTTGTTTCGTAACAAACAAAAGTTCACATTCATATGTGAATAAAAATTATTTAGCACTTTAAATTTCTATCAAAAACATTGAAGCAATGTTAATACATGAACTTCTTTACCACTAATCATACACCGATGAACGAAAATCCCCCAATATTGATTTCGTTTTGGTTCAAAATATCCTATAAAATATTTCAAGCATGTTTTTTCGGAATTTTTTTTTTTTTTATTTATCAAGCTTTCTTTAGGAGGACGTAATTAAAGAATATGTAAAGATTTTAAAGTATCAAGCAAATAGTATTTATAAAGTTTCGAAACTAATTAAAGTTTTCATTTTAAACCGATTTCTTTCAACTTTTTTATCCTGTAAGAGGATCTATACTTGTTTTGGTAAACTTTTTTCCGATTTTTAACAAAGTCTTTCGGATTCCATGATTTAATTCGTAATTTAGGATATAATTTCTCAGAATGAAGAAATTTTTGTAAATTCTACATGCTCCAAAATAATGTCTTCTAATCTGTTAAAAAGTGTCAATCTTTTACGTATTTAGACACCAACGGGAAAGAGCTGCGTGAGCCTCGAATACTACATTACACATAAAAGCTTCCGCGGTAATTTAAACTTTTTACACGAACCCTTTCTGGACCCTAGGCTATAAAAAATATTGAAAAAATTCATCACCGCTATCTTTTACTTCTACATACTCTAAAATAATCTCTAATTTAATAGATGCCCCTATTATCAATGAGTTTTTACATCAGAACCTAAAAATTCTCCCACATTAAAATAAATTACTATACAATCTCCAACACCACCTCCTCCCGTCTAAATAATGACTCCAACGTCTATAATACCCCTTTTTTCAAGCACTTCCTGTCCCTTTCCCCTATAAAAAGAACCCTACTAAAACTACCAGCTACGAAATCCCCATTCGATTCCAATCTACCGAAAATACGAGCTCACACGTAGCCGCCGAAAAGCCGTCACGTCGGCCTCCTTCCGATTTTAATCGTGCGAAACCCCCGCGCGCGCGAGAGAGAGAGAGCGCCGCTCGTTAACGTTAATAAGAGCGGCGAAAGTAACACGAGTAGCAGCAGACTCTTAGACGCTGTCGCCAACGACGACGACGACGGTTAACGACGTCGCGGGACCAAAGACGACAGATCGGCAGCCGGTGCGAGGAGAGCGAGCGTAATAACGCGCGAATCCGCGTTTGATGTCGGCTCGCGTAACCTCGATGGACAGAAGACGCGAGTCGTTGATTTTTACGAGGAGGTGGAAAGGGCACACGCGAGTATGAGGAGACGGTAATTAATGGGAGCTGGGAGAGTTTTGGTGGGTTTTTTGAGGAAGGAAGAGTATACAGATGCTGTATAAGATGCTGCGGATCGTAAACGTGGATCGGTTGTGGATGTAGTGCGTGGTATAGGTATTAAGAAAACAGATGTTTTATTGAGATTGTGGTTGCGTGTATTAAGCGAGGCGAGGTTTTAATATTTCAATGGTATGTTCTGAAACTTTGTATTCTGTTTTGATACACAAAATATCTATTTATTTGGAAATTCCATTGCTATATATGTTCTTCAATAGAATATTTAAAAGCTATTATGAAAGGAATAATTATACATAAGGCCGAATCCATCTCAAATCAGACAGCCCGCGTATGCCTATTTTACCTATCATGTTGAAATAAAAATATTTATGTTCTACTCGAAAAAATATTTTACACGTGTTTTTTTATTTTTTTGTTTCATCAAAATTTCATGCGTTCAGCGATGCCGAAAAATTCCGAGAAAATTCTTTCATTGAGAAAAAAAATTTTCAATGTGATTTTCAAACTGCTATTGTTTCAGCAGTTTTTCGAGCTTTTAAACGTGTAACACACAATTTCACTCAGTTTTGAGCCCTCTTTAACGGCCTTAATGTCATTTTCAAAAAAAATAAAAAATCCACGAGCTATGCACTTTTTACTGAAAAATTCATTTTTTAGGGAAGTGCCTTTTTCTCGAAAACCCCATGTTTTTTTTGCACAATTTTTGTTGTCGTGATAGAGGACGGTAATGCCTAGCTAGACGTATTTGTGAGATTCGGTACTTTTTCTCTGGGATAGCGATCACTAATGAGATAACACACAAACAAATTTTTCATGCCTAATGCTTATATATAGTCAATGATATTAGAGTCAATGTAAAGGTATTTGTCTTTGTGTGTATGTAATATACAGGTACACATAACTATGTATTTATTTGTTATTTGCGTCTTTTTGATTTTTTATTTTTATACCTTTTTTTCATTTGTATACCTATTTTACTACCTTTGTTTTTCTGCTTCATTGTTCTTAATTCAGTAAGCGGACGATCAGCGGTCTTTGCTGTCAAACAATGTATTTTATCGTCACATGTTTTTTTAACCCACATATGAGTTTTTTGAATTCCAGGATACTTTGGAGTTGTAAGCCAATCAATATTTTTTTCTTTTCTGAATTGTTCTATTTCAGCATCTTGTAAATGTATTATTTTAATAGCATCAGTATATTTTTGAACATGTATTGCAAAATCATTTGCGTTTTGAATAGCTTCTTCAAGGGGCTCTCGAAGATTATGCGAAGTAGCATAATGCTTTATAAGTCCACCCACACCATATACAGCTCCTTTGCCGTGCCCAGTAGCAGAGAACAACCATTTTATATCACACGGTGCTCGTTTTAGTTCATCTAATTGAAAGCGATTTTTAAAGTGACTCGCAGCGCCGTCTGATACGATGGTAATTTTTTAATTGAATGACAACAATTTTCTTTCAAGAATTTTATAATTTTTTGTACTGCTAGCAAAGCATACGCTGAATCATGTTTTCGGTCATCACTTATAACTGCGAAACTTTGTGTCGAATCCCCTTGATAAGAGACTGCTGTGAAAATAGAAATTTGATCATTAACCCAATGATTTCCTTGAACAGCTTTATTATGAATCACAGCCCAGTTTTCAGCGAAGTCTATTTGAAGAACTAAATGATGTGAGTCTTATTTAGCACTTTCTCTTTCTGTTTTTATAGCTTTGCGTTGTATATTTTTTACATACATGTGAGTACTAACCCTCATGGTCCAAACCGAAAGTTCATCTTTAAAAGCAGAAATTGATAGTGTCTTTTTAATCAGGTTTCCATTATCCCACAAAGCATATGTAATTTCTTCTGTGCCTTCTACATCTTGCAGTTTTAAAACATGAAACGTAATTCCCTTAATCCCTGGACATAGTTTACATTCTTGTAAATAACATAAATCAGATGGCTCAGAACACATTGTTGCATTTATTATTTGTGACCGACTTTCATCCAACTCTGTGACGTTACTCCCTCTAAAATTAATTAAGCTCGTAAGAAATAAATCATAATTTGCGCAATAGATACAGAGACAAACTTCTTTGATGGGGCTAAGTAAGACATACTTTGGTCGCAAACTATAAAATTTCGATTTTCCAATTCTCAATTCTGGATAATCATTTTTAAATACTTTATCCGTCTCTTTTAAACTTCGAGTAAGAAAACGCTTAACTTTTTTCTCTTTTTTATTGTTAACTTTAATTGTAACAACGTCACATTTATTAGGACTTTGTCTTGAACAATTAAAATCATCATTTAAATAATATTCCATAACAATTTTTTCCATGTTTTCATCAATCGGATGGCCTGAATATGCATCTGGTTCTGAATAAATTCCTTTTTCTTTAACAAGATTTCTCGATTTGTTGATCATATACATTGTTATTTCTGGAAATAAAGATAAAATTTCATGTTTTGTAAAGGATGAAGGTAGCAAAGTCAGAATTTTTATTTTTTCTGATACCGTAGAACACTTTTGCAAGGCTAGACCAAGATTTTGTATCCATTCTGTACAATGGCATACAGTTGATTCATTTGCTGTTATAGAAACGTCATAAACATTGTTCAACTTCACATCAAGGGTATTAGACAATGTTGAAAGTATTTTTTTTTTCTTCTTTGTTACGTAATTTTCAATTGATTTTTCATGTATAAGATTTTTTCTTTTAAGAGGCGATACAGAACCTAAGAAAGATGTACTTATTTCATTATTAAATTCTTCAATGCGTTCTGGAGTACTTGGTAAAAAATCTTCATCTCTATCAACTACGTTATCGGTAACTTCATTATCCGTTATAAATTCATTGTCAGTACTACTCACCAATTCTAAAGCACGATTGTAACAATGTTGACACAGATATGTAGAAGGTGTCAAAGGTAAATGAGGATAGAGGTGCTTCAATGGATGAGCAAGATTCTCAAGTTGTTTTAAACGTACGGAACTAGATTTGTAAATAATTTGTTTGTGTTTGTCTAAAAAGTCTGCACATTTGATTCTCTCTGTTGAGTAATATTGAGACATCGTAGTTGAGTTGATAAGGTGTAAATATGTAATAATTTTCCAAAAGATGATGGTTTTAAATAAGACGAGATGTGTGATATATAGCAGAAACCGAACTTTTCTTTGTAAATGTTAAGTCAAACCATATCCATCTAGCGGACAAATGTACTAGTACATATACTCCTATAAGTAGGCGCACGTACATGTATATTACATACGCACAAAGATAAATACCTTACATTGACTCTAATATCATTGACTATATATAAGCATTAGGCGTGAAAAATTTGTTTGTGTGTTATCTCATTAGTGATCGCTATCCCAGGGAAAAAGTACCGAATCTCACAAATACGTCTAGGTAGGCATTACCGTCCTCTATCACGACAACAAAAATTGTGCAAAAAGAACATGGGGTTTTCGAGAAAAAGGCACTTCCCTAAAAAATGAATTTTTCAGTAAAAAGTGCATAGCTCGTGGATTTTTTATTTTTTTTGAAAATGACATTAAGGCCGTTAAAGAGGGCTCAAAACTGAGTGAAATTGTGTGTTACACGTTTAAAAGCTCGAAAAACTGCTGAAACAATAGCAGTTTAAAAATCACATTGAAAATTTTTTTTCTCAATGAAAGAATTATCTCGGAATTTTTCGACATCGCTGAACGCATGAAATTTTGATGAAACAAAAAAATAAAAAAACACGTGTAAAATATTTTTTCGAGTAGAACATAAATATTTTTATTTCAACATGATAGGTGAAATAGGCATACGCGGGCTGTCTGATTTGAGATGGATTCGGCCATAATCATTATATAAATTAATACGCAAATCACTGCTTTTACAAAAAACGGTTTTGTCATTGATTTCGAGTAAGTTAGCATTGTTTCATAATAATACATAAGTAATTTCAGGTACACTATGAAATCAAAATAGTGAAGCAGTATGTAGATTATAACTAATAATAACTTCCATGAATAAAATTCTGATGTGGTATAGTAGTATATCTGAATTATTATTGATTCATCAGCTGAAATTAATAGTGACACCGGAAATTGGAAACTCGGTCTTCTTTAATCTATTCCTCCGATGATTGAGACTCTATTAGCCATAATTATACAGTTCATCCTACGTATACATTACGCTTTTCATCGATTTCTTTCACTTCCGTTTCTTGCACTGAGCATTGTTTTTGTACAAAAAAATCTTCAAAACGTGCTTAATGACAATATTGTGTTTTTAAGAACTGCCAAATGGTAACACATATTTTAGTTTTATCTATAATGTCTAAAAACATAAAAAAATAACATTTGCTTAAATTCTTCCTTCAAAAACATATTGAAAAATAAATCAATAAACAGATATTTATTTATTACCTAAATATCTATTTTTTACCCAAATTAATATCAAAATTAAATCGCAATTTAACAAAGCAGCCCTTAAAATCCATGAACCATTTTAATTTCATAGTATTACACCTCGATATAACACACATTTTCCAAACAAAGCAAATCAATCATACGTATACCTCTATAATACCACACCACCATAACCGGGGCTTTAAAAAAAATTACACACCACCAAAATCCTCATCCCCCGATAAATCAACCGATAAATCTGTCTCCCCCCTCTGCTCCCCATCCCACTTTCTCCTCTTCCACTGCACGCGTTTCCTCTTTCCTCCGCGCGTGTCCTTTGTCGGCACATTACGCGCACCCGATACAACCTAATTAACGCTCTTCCCTCTCCCCATTCTCTCTCTCACTCGCTCGCGCCAACCTATTATTTTCACCCGATAGTACACCTAGG
Source organism: Torymus aiolomorphi (assembly GCA_036365515.1). Lineage (NCBI taxonomy): Eukaryota > Metazoa > Arthropoda > Insecta > Hymenoptera > Torymidae > Torymus > Torymus aiolomorphi. The sequence continues at coordinate 69,990,388 of CM070874.1, read as the reverse complement.
CGAGGCCAATGTAATTATACATCCATTCCGGCTTTTGATGCGGCTTTAATCCAATTCGGCGCGCGCAGCCCAAAGGCGCTGGTTTTCCCTATACCCGTCGCGCTATGGCTTACCTGCGTGCGAGTATTATAATAATAGGTGGAGAGCGTGTGTATGTGTGCATACGTGTGCGAGTGTTAACTGGTGGGATAGGATCCATCTCTATTTTGTAATGATATAGCGCCGAGGGATCCGTAATGACATCGGCAATAGATGCGATCGAAAAGTGGGTGCATGTATATAGAGGTTTTAGGGAGAGGCAATTTTTAGCCGACTAGAGTAAAGTGTTTACAGGATTAATTGGACATTTTGATTGATTGGCCTGGAGCTCCTCGTCATTTTTCATTAGCACATGCATTATATACAGTTTTTGGTGTATTGATAAGCTATTAGCTGAAATTTAACGTTTATTAACGCCGCTGAAAAGGATTTCTTTACCGGTTTTTTTTTTTTTAAGTGAGGAAGTATCTACTTATGCGAGTATCAATTGTTGATGGATTTTCAATTAATGTGACCTCGATTGCATTCTTTTTATAATCGTATTATACAAAAAACTGTCAGTAAAATGAGAAAGGAAATCTTCCGGAAATGAATGGGATTGTTTTTTTTTCATTGCGAGAAAGTATTTAATTCTACCTTTATGTATAGGCACGTGAAAGTTAATCCTTAATTAAATTAAATGAAACGCATATTCATCTCCCTCAAGTAGACCGAGACGGGTACCGTACAGTCCCAGCGGTATATCTATCAATACTCCTTCGTTTCTCCAGCCTACAAAAATCATCAATCACTTCCTATCCATTACCATACTTAGCACCACCAGACCAGAAATTATCCGCCAATCAAACGAGAACCGCAAACCCCAATTAAAAGCCAAAATTTTCGAGCACACGCCACCTCGTCTCCTTTTTACGACGACCCCGTTCCGCCATCATCAGAATTCACGTCTGCGCCCGCGAAATCCAAATCAGCGCTCATTCATCCCTAAACGCTTTGTGAGCGCGCGCCGTTCCGCTGCGCCGAATTCGCCCACTTCAAAAGCCGCCTTCTCTCTACCTCTCTCGCTCTCCGATCGTAATTTTCGCCGATCGGCTCCCGGTAATTGTCTCGTGCACACACACATACACATACACGCGAAATCGATCGAGGCGGCCCACAAATCTCGCGCTAACGAGTCCGCACGGATAAAGGAGTAAGTAGAGAAAGAGCGGAGAAAGAGAGGGAGAGAGAGATCGGGTTCGAGTGGGCGTGTTCGACAGGTGGTGGCGCGCCGGCACACGTATGGCGTCAGGTGCCGCGCGCAAAAATATCGCACACGTGTGCGCAGGAGTGGATATAAGTACACGCGTGTGTCCGGTGCGTGTTTTTGTTTCCGAGTGAGCGTTCAGTGGGTCAAAATCTGGCCGAGGAATCGCGCGCCGGGTGTGCCGAGGTTCGCTTTTGTACGGGGCTTCAAGCAGTTGCGAATAAATTTGGGCTTTTGTTTTTTTCTTTTCAAGACCTTGAGGATGTACCGAAAGGATGCAATTCAGTGGTGGTTTGGGCTTTTTTTGGTGGGGAATTTCGAAGTTTATTGTCGAAGTAGCGTTATCTCAGTGTCATAATTATGGAAAAATTAAATTTATTACGGGAATTTCGTGCGAATAAATTTGAACTTTTGTTTTTTTTTTTTTTTTAAACCTTGAGAATGTACCGAGAGGATGTACTTTAGTGGTGGTTGAATCGCCTTTTTTTGAAAAGTCCGGAATTTCGGTGTTTATTATTGAAGTAGCGTTATCTCAGTGTTATAATTATGGGAAAATTAAATTTATTACGACCCTGGTAGAAAATTAATCATAAGTTGGCCAGAATATGGCTAAGCCATATGCTGGTTAAGCATATTCTGGCCAACTTATGGTTAATTTTCTACCAGGGGAGAATTGTGTGTTAACCCGTTATGTCCGTACGTGAAATCCACATCACATCAAAATTGAAAGCCATAAAAGAATGAAAATTCAAATGCTGTCGTGCAAATCTGAGTGGCTTTTACATTTTTCACTTTTCATAAGGGGCCTCGGTCTTAACAGGTTAGACGGTCCCCACAAATGAATCTAAAGATATTATTCAGTTTTTATAAAGGTTTAACAGTGCCTAACAATAAACTCCTAATTCTTACACTATTACCAATCCACCGTGAATCATCGAAACTGCACACTTCTTACAGCAACCCCGATATCCCCATCCCTCCCATACCCCCTTCCAAAAAAAGAACTGCACCGTTGTCCCTCTCCCCTCTTTACACGAAAATGAACTGCTCGTCGCGCGGGGACACAGCGAACACCGCGCGTTGGAGAGAGAAAGCGAATCCCTTCGCGGAATAACGACGATCCGCGGATTAAGGCCGCGCGACGAGTTAATCTGCAGGGGAAGAGGGCAGCGAAGGTAACGGGATACCTAAATATCGATCTAAAGCGCTCGCGCTCGCGCTGGATTATATAGACGCGCGCGGGCCCGTGATTCACTGCCGCGGACTATAATTAAATTCCTCGTTTTTCGTGCGCCGGCAGCCTCCGACCACGACGTCGATGGATTTTGCGCGCCGCGCGTGCAGAGCGAGAGCGATCGATTTGCTGGGGGCTAATTTATTACCCCATACTGGCCGGTAAACCAAAGGTTCGAGCGCGCGTTCTGCTCCTTTTTTATAATCTCCCTCTCTCTCTCTCTCTCTCTGTTGGAAAGCGAAGAGGAGTCAAGGCATTCCTTTTTGTCCGTCTTCCTCGTGCTCGGCTCTTGCTCTGATGCCGCTCCGCGCGGTCCGACCGAAAAATAAAACGATCGCGATCCGTTTCGAAGTTTAAATCGAATCGACTGATTGTAATTCCCTTTTCCGGTCTTCCTACTTCATTTTCGCAGAGAGTCCGGCGCCGCGCGCTCACGTCGTGATGCGGTACCTCGTTCGCGTGTGCGCGCGCCGGAGTTTCGGGCGCTATAAATTGATTCGTTACAGATGTGAGATTTTTATTTATCGTTTCTTATTTCGTTAAAATAGTGGAAATGTTCTTTTGAGCTGTACAAATATTTGATTTATTGTACAATAGTAACAATTAAAATATCTGTTATATATTCTGTAAAAATTCTTTCTCGATCTTTTGTGGTTTTGAAGATAACTATACTTTTAGAATACAATTATAATATAAAGAAATTAAAAACGTATCAATGAACAATATTTATTAACGTTTAAAACGATATTCTTTTTAAAGACCAATAAATACGTTCGAAAAGATTCCCTTTTTAATTACTCTATAAAACTAAATGACATTCTCACCACGTATATAATATAAACCGTACACTCATCCCCTGCCTTTTTTTTACGACTTAATAAAATCCAAACTTAATCATTTAGCACAATATTTTTTAAATTACTTTCCTTTGAACACGCGAGAACAGGTACATCCAACACACACACACTCACACCATCGAAAAAATCCAATCCACCTCCGAACAATAAATTCATCTCTCAACAAAGCCGCAGCTCTCTGCACGATGCGCGTGAAAGCCGCCGCCGAAAATACCGCTCGCAAAAACCTCACTTTTGTGCGCCCGTGATGCAACGAGAAAGAATGAAAAAAAGAAGCATATACGTGCCGCGTCGTAAAACGCTCGCGCCGCAGCTGCAGCGGCGCGCGGGCTCTCTTACACGCGTGTTAGCAGCGCGGCTCCTTTAAATTGGGCTATCGCGGCTTTTTCGCGAAGCAGAAAAAGAAGAAGAGTAAGATATCCGCCCGTAAACACCTAATATATCTCGAGATAACGAGACCGCGCCTGGCGTTTGAGGGATTATTGCACCGCGGGTTTATTTGCGCTAGGATAGACGAGTGTCTAGGGTGTGTGTGTGTGTGTGTGTGTGAAGGGAATGAGCGATGGGTCTGCGAGGCCCGCGCTTTTTATGCGGGCGATTAGTTTGTGGGCAGGGGCATTAGGTTGATTGAGTATGGCCGAATGAGGGAGTTTGAGTAGGCAGTGACGTGTTTTATTGGGGCTGTTTAAAGTTGATTAGTTTTAGGGGATTTGATTGGATACGAAATGGTTTGATTGAACGTATATATTGTCATTGCGAAAAACTTGATAGGGTAACGTTGACATCTGTTATTAATTTAGTTTTCTGTACAGTAAAATGTGGTGACCTAAAAATTATTATTGTTCTCTTAGCTATTTACATGTGATAATTTATTCGTAAGCCTGTTTTTATACAGATTCTCGATGCACATACGTTTTGTCAGAATTTTCTCGATAGATTTCATTTAGTGATTCGAATTTTCATTTTTCATGATCAGCCTTTCCTCTCTTAAAAGAAGGATGGCCGGAATTAGTGGCTTACTTAAGGGGATGTGAGTACCGACGTTATTTTTCAAACGAGCATAACTCACGAAAATATTAATAGAATTATCCAGAAAAAAATCTGCATATAGTGTTTGCGTGTACGGAGCGCTTGACAGACGTCTTTTTCCAAAAAAATGATGAGAATTTATTGAATTAAATAAAAACCGTACTGTCGGTAAGTAGGAATCTACAATTGACCTACTTTTCAAACGAGCATAACTCACGCAAATATCAATAAAATTATCCAGAAAAAAATCTGCATATAGTGTTTGCGTGTACGGAGCGCTTGACAGCCGTCTTTTTCCAAATAAATGTTTGAATGTTGATTTAAAAAAATATTGAAATTAGGGTTGCACATCCCCTTTAAAAGACTCGATGTGCTTTGCTATTTAAAAAAAGAGTGAATATTTGAATTTTTCTAGATTGAAAATGTGCTAGATTTGAATATTGATACTTAAGATATTTATAGAACTACTAAATAATTAAAATAGAATAAAAACATTGGATTTTTTCTTAAAAAATGTATCTAATTATCTTAATATTTAAACTAATTAAACCTAAATCATATTAAAAAATAGTGTCTAGAACCGCAATAACAAAATAGAATGCGCGAAGCGCGTTTGAATTTTTCTAGTATGGCTTAAGAATAACTACGCGAATGAGTTCAACATCAACTTCCAAATAACTCAAATCCCAACTATTCCAAACTAAATTTCCAAAAACTTCTTACTCTGGTCATTCACCTATTCGTCCCGACCAACCGATTTCCCCACCACGTTTAATTAAAACGCATGCGCACCTATGCAGCTCGTCGTCTTCCTTTTACCCAAACCCATATAGCCAGACCCTTTCCTTCCTCGTTCCGCAAAAAACGCACCGCGCGCCGTCTTAAAACGCGTGAGTCTGCGCTTTTTCTCTCCTCCCAGCTCTCTCTTCTCCATATACGTGTACTTGCACGATGGTTAATAACGACTCCTTTGTTGCGCCGCTGTATGCGGCGCGCGGGTCTTATTATCCGCGCCACGAGGGATCGAAGACTTCAAAGCGCAAAGTATTTGGATTTTGGTTAGAGGAAGTAGATAAGTGATTAATATAGACTGCGTATAGCTGGAGTTTTCGTTTATAGAATGTTTGAATAGGTTGTTCGTTTGATGTTGAGCAACGTAGTAAAGTCAAATAATATCCCTCACGTTGGGTTTATTGATAATGCCCGTATAATCTAATCACACGTCAAACGAGACATAAATTTTATTAACTAGTATGAGAGCCATAAGGATTTTATACGAAGGTCGTAAAATAATCGGGGTATAAGTTGAATTGCGAAATGGCATGCTGAAAAGTCATTTAATTATAAACGTCTATATGAAAAAAATTAAAAAGTCGTAATATTTTCATATTCAGATGTTTATAAATACCTCAGTCGCTATTAAGAATCTTATCTTTATATTTTCATTTAAATGGATGGAAAGAGGGGTTTTACCAATGCAGCGTAAGAATATAAATAAAACAGCGTTAAATATGTATGAACAATATTTAAAGACCATTACTTTAAAAGCGACTAACAACAAGTACTAATTTCATCGCAAACTTCGTTCAAAATACACCCATTGTTGAATTTTTCCACTCCACATAATAGCACACACTGCTCCTTAGCATTTTCATTTTTCGCCCACTAAACAATAGAAGACTCAATAAACGATAATCAAAAGAAAGCTAAAAACGTGCAATCAGTAGTAACAGTCGAACCATTCAGCCGACGCATCCTCTCTTAAAAAAAACTCCAATATACCTTCATCCGCAAGAAAGAACCCTACTGTATATAAGAAACCGCGCGCGTGCACCTTTTCCGCCCGGAACAATGCGTGTCTTATTATATATAGAGCGGTCAGCGTCGTCGCCCTCGTCGGCGGGGATGAGCATATAAAGACGCGTGTAAATAGCATGGCTGTGTCTTACGTATGTGTGTGTGTGTACGTGTGCGAGCAAGTTCGTGACCGATGGCGAGATTTAACGAGATGGCCGGCTGGCGAGAGGAAATAAAGCGATGAGGAGGAGAGATGGGGTAGGGGGATCGATGGGAACGATTTTGCCGGCTGAGAAAATTATTACTGATGGTGTACCCGTGTGTTAGAGGATGTGGATTTTAATTGAAATTTTCAAGTATAGTATATTACATACCTAGGCCGGTAAAATAAGAAATGTCTCAGATCACATGTAATTGTCGGCCGAGGCGAAGCCGAGGTTGACAAACATGTGATCTGAGGCTTTCTTTTTTATCGACCAAGGTGTGTATACTATTTTCCTGTCCGACGGCGCCGGAAAGCGGCAACTTCGTTTCGTGCAGCGGCCGTAAAGTTGGCGCTTTCCGGCCGGAGGACAGAAAAAGTGGTTTTTGTAGTAAATTATTCATTATTTTCGTTTTACGTATTCCGAAATTTTAATTTACGGTATCTTAGCGAAAAATAACAATATACCTGTTAACAGAGTTGTATTGATTCAAATACATTCATAATAATAAAAATAATAAAATTTAAAATACAGTCCGTCAAACGATTTCGTTATACTGCATTACTCTTATACGTCGAAAAGCATAAAAATTCACTTCTACAGCGGCCTCTACATCCTTCGAAAAACATTTTCAATTTAAAAGAGTCAGGCCCATAAAACTCCAAAATCCCATAACAATATTTAAAACCTCTACTATCCCATTAAAATCCCCTACAAAAATACCCTTCCCGCCACTCATTAAACGGCATTTAACCGGCATTTCGCAAAATATCCTCTCTCTCACTCTCGCAGGCCTCCGAGAAATAGAGAGACAAAGCCGGGCGCGCACGGGAAACAAGAAAGCCGCGACGGATGAGATTCACGACGAAGATTGCGCGCCGGGGCTGCGGGCACGCGCGAGGGAAAAAACGCGGCACGAGCGTTCGTTCGTTCGCTCTCGAGGATGATTTACCACGCGGAGGAAGGCCCCACCGAACGAGAGAGAGAGATCGCGACAGGAGATAGGTGTGAGGCCCCTCTGTGTATGTCGCGAGGGCTTTGTCGAGGTGTATATCGTTTTGGGAATGCGCAAGGAGAGCGGGAAAAGTTCGGATGTTTAGGAGCCGGACGGGTTAGGGCCATAGGCATTGTGTGGATTGTACGTGCTGCTGAGGTTACGGTGTGGGTTAGGAATGGAGATACTTTTTTGAGGAGAGGTTTATTATTTGGGTACGAAATGAGATTCGATCTGGCGATAGGGAGTAAATTATGAAAGGGTATCGAAGGAGTTTCGGGGGGAAGGGAATACGATTGTTTTTTTTTTGCGAAACCTTTGTTTATGATCCTGTTTGTTTCTGATATAGTTGCTTTTTATGTTGAGTCGGACTGAAATGTTTGATATTGCGTATTTTTTTAGAGTTACTCACGAATTCCATTAGGGCGATATGAATTTTTTTAGGAAAATCCTTACCTGAAACAGAAAAGAGATCTAACATTAGTATTTTATAAACAATACCATATATATTTTATATTACATTTGTAATTTTTAAAACAATTATTGAGGTTCAAGCTATAAATCTGCGCTGAGTAAAGTCAATGTAAAACTATAAAAAGGTTTTTTCGCAGCGTCGTATCAATTTATTAGCCAATGCTTTGCATTACTCCATTTTTACAGCAGCACATAAACTTCGTAACAAAATTTAAATTTTGGTATAGATCCTGTAAGGCAAAAGCAGTAAATTTTTCCAAAAAAGAAAAACAAAATATTTATGAAGCTATTTTGATGGTAATTTGGCAATTTTTTTGTGATGTGAAAATCCCAACGGAATTTATATCAATGTTCTCATATTTATAAATAATAAAAACTTTGAATGAAAATGTATCAACCAATAATCAAAGTATATAACGAGATATTATAGATGGCTTCTAATATAAAACTATTTAAACTATCTTAAAACAAATCTAATTACCATTTCCCTGATAACAGACAAAATTCTTTTGTCTACACGCACCGTGCCTCATAAAACCTCCATTTGTATCAATCAACACTTTACACCCACCCATCCACCCATAATCAGCAAACTTCTAATAACCGAAACCCCGAAACAATACCCGCACACCTCGGCGAAACCAATAAACAACCATCACCCCTGTCCCTTAATCACATCAACGGCCTCGTTATTAATCCTAGCTGCGCAGCTCCCCGGAAAAAAGTATGTAATAATCTCCTCTCCTGCCTCCCCCCGAAACCTATCCCCGGCGTTCATCCACTTTATTTCCCCCCATATACTCTCGCCGCGTGTCGTCGTCGGCGATACGTCCGCTGCATCTTTAATGAATAATCGGTGCGCACGCGCGCAGCTATATACCTATATATACGTACGAACCAGCGCGCTACACGGCTCTTTCGAAATTTATGGACTATTTAACGCGGAAACGTTTAATTAAGTCCGCGGCTCAGCCGGGGATATGGCGAGTGAGAGCGGGGCGCAACGCCGCCGATCGTAATTCACAATAATTTCGTTTCGGCTGCGGGCTGGCGCGGAAAAATTGCGTTTACGCGTTATCGGGAATCGATGGCTTGCGGATTGGTATGTGCATGTGTGTGTGTGCGTGAGTGTGGAAAATCGATAGGCCGTGGGTGGGCGAAAGGAAAGGATGGAGAAATGGGATAGTAACAGAGAGGGTGTCGAGAGGTGATAAATAAATTACGCGGTTTGAAAATATTGGGGGTCTCGGGTAATGGTGGGAAAAGTTTTTCTCAGTGTTTGAGGAAGCAAATGAGAGTACTACAATTGAGTGTGGATTATAAATTTTATTGTAAAATTGATCATAATTTATTATAACTGCGAGTTATACGAACATTTTTAGAGACATTATGATGAGTTATAGGAAAAATTTTCGTGAAAGTTCTATAAAAGCTTCCACAAAAATAATAATTGGAAATTTGGAATTCTTTATGAGTTTGAGTATGTGCTACAGTTACAAAAATTCATATAGCATCAACACTTTCTTCGTGTGATGATGCCACGCCACGTGTATAGATCGATAACCTTATTGCTATTGAATTTCCACAAGTAACTTTGTTGTTCTACACATTCCTTCAATTGTTAATTACAACATGTATTATTATAGTAATGATCTAATAATATTCTACACCGCATGGTACATCTATTACATGTAGTATTGAATTTTCTAACATTTTATAACATATAAAAATTTCTTCGAATTATCGCCGAGTATTCACACAAAATCGTATTTCGTTTCAAAAAATCACTCTCTAATGATACGAACATAAAATTACAAGAGAAAACATTTTTATACTAATAATTACAACAACCCCAAATTTATGATACCCAACCACAAAAAGAAACCCGACAGCACGACCTCCAGCTCACTAAATAACCCAAAAACCCTCCAAAAAAAGAGCTAATAAGACCGCGCGCCACGATTCGCCTCTTTATTTACGATTTTTCCTTACCCGCGAGATCGCTATCTCCCACCTCCCGACCAACAAACCGGCCCTCCACCATACACACACGCAGAGATATCGGAATGCACTCCCGCGCTATCGTGGCGAACAAAGTAGCCTCTCTACCTCTCCCGCGCGGCGTGTGTGCAACACCATAGCGCGCTTTATTTCGCCGGGGCGATACCTACTCGCGCGAGCATCGTGTTTCGCAGCGGGGGAGTGGAAATCGGATCGGGCCGATTGAAATCCGCGCGCACCTAATAATCACGGCTGTATCTATGTGTGTCTCCGCGTGTATTTATGTGTCGCGTGTGTATACGGAAGAGAGAGAGAGAGAGAGAGAGAGAGAGAGAGAGAGAGAGAGAGAGAGAGAGAGTGCAGATGGGAGTGAAGACGATACTGCGAATGGGTGGACGACAATTTTTTGTTTCTTTTTTTTTTCTCTTTTGTTTGGGGGGGGAATGTAAGACACTGTGTCGTTTTGCGTGTTATACATATTTATGCGAATGCAATAAATTGATGTTATCGAGAAAAAAATGCATATGGGTCTGGGACGAGTTATTAATGTACTGTTATGCGAGGAGGCTATCTGCTTATTTTATATATATAAGGTACGTTCCTGATTCTTGCATCTGTTATACGTTGGTTATTTGCATATGCAACGAATTAATTTTTTTATCGATGGAATTTTTTATTTTGGTGCATATTATATATGTTTACAGAATTTTTTATCAAAAATTAATTAATGTCCTACGTAAAAAAAGTTGAGATCACAAAAAGATCGCTTTAAGATATGTCTCGATTATGGCACTATTTAATACTTTTTAAGATGAAAAGTCTCAACGAATAATTAAGATGATTTTAATATTTTTTAGTCATCGCTACATTTGGCCTTTTAAAGCATTTTTAAGATGGTTTTCAGACATACAAAATTCATTATTTAATATCATTTTAAGATAAATTTGAGATGCTTTTGAAATGAATTTGAGACGAATTCGAGACGAACTTTCGTACTAAATTTAAGATGATTGTGAGATTTTTTAAGATGATGATAAGATTAATTTGAGGCAAACTTTTATGACAACTTTAAGGTGTCTGAAAAATGAATTGATTCCAAAATTAAAAAAAAAAATTTTTTAATCGTTTCTTTAAACCCGATTAAGGGATTTATACCAAAAGCAAGGCAAGCCTTGAAGTTTAGAGTCTTGTTAAAGAGTGATTTAAAGGCTGAATCTCTCGGACTTATATACTCTCAACCTTTCAATGTGTTTAGGGGTGCCCCGATCGATGCGCCGCGTAGCGTTTAACGACGGTAACAACCGATCGGAAGTAACCGAACTCATGGTTGTCATTTGCCGTCGCTACGCGGCGCATCGATCGGGGGACCCCTAAACACATTAAAAAGCCGAGAGTATATAAGTCCGAGAGATTCAGCCTTTAAATCACTCTTTAAGGCGATGTGAACCTCAAAATCAACCCAATTTCATTATTTAATTCATAAACATTCGAACGTTTATTTGGAAAAACAATTCTGTCAGGCGCTCCGTGTATGTAAATACTATGCTCAGATTTTTTTTTGTGCGATTCTATCAGCATTTCCATGAGATACGCTCGTTTTAATACTGGCAAAATTCGAAGTATTACAGATCCCTACTTATCGGCATTGCGGCTTTTATTTAATTAAATAAATTCTGAGTAGATTTTTGGAAAAACAGCTCTGTCAGGCGCTCCGTATATATAAATACTATACTCAATTTTTTTTTTTAGTAATTCAATTATTATTTGCAAAAGATATACATGTTCTAAAATTTGTCGGTAAGTACACATTATCTTAACAAGAGTCTAAACTTCAAAGCTTGCCTTGCTTTTGGTGTAAACCCCTTAATCGGGTTTAAAGAATCGATTAAAAAATTTTTTTAATAAATTTAAAAATTTTCGAATCAATTCATTTATCAGAGATCTTAAAGTTGTCATAAAAGTTTGTCTTAAGTTCATCTTAAAAAATCTAAATATCATCTTAAATTCAGTACGAAAGCTCGTCTCGAATTCGTCTCAAATTCATTTCAAAAGCATCTCAAATTTATCTTAAAATGATATTAAATAATGAATTTGGTATGTCTGAAAACCATCTTAAAAATGCTTTAAAAGACTGAATGTAGTGATGATTAAAAAAATATTAAAATCATCTTGATTATTCGTTGAGACTTTTCATCTTAAAAAGTATTAAATAGTGCCATAATCGAGATATATCTTAAAGCGATCTTTTTGTGATCTCAACTTTTTTTACGCGGGGTTGTTGAAATTAAAATAAATATGGATAAAAATAAATTAACCTATCGAAGATTTCATTTCGATTTCATGTATTTTAAAAACAATAGTATCTTTTCTTAAAAATATTACTGTAATAACCGTAAACATTGGCATGTGCTAATTGGCATCTATATAATAATCCTATATATGCACAGAGCAGCGTAAAACGGCAAACATTAAAGCATTGTACGGGAATATTATATTTGAACAATTTTAAATAGTACACTAAATTTTTATCAAACATCCTCTCCAAAATATTTCACCACTCCACCTAATATTCCAACAAATCCCCATATTATCCATCAGTCACCGCCAAATATCAAAAGCCCCGCAACATGTATTAATACACCATTGATTCATAACCAACCAACTAAACTCCCTCACCTATCCAGAAATTCCAGAAATTCCACTCCATTCAACCCACCAAAAACAAAAAAATAAAAAACCTGCCTTCTCGCGCTCCATTCAGCCACGCCATTAATTTGCGCGCTATAGATATACGCAGCACTCTAGGCTCGCGCTATATAGTAATTCACGCGGGCTCGCACGCCTAATCGCGTTCGGCGCGCATAATCCGTGATTTATCCGCGTGCGGCGAGCTATGCGCGATAGCCATCGAATACTTACTTACTCGAGAGATAGAGCGTGTGTATATACGTGCGACGGGGGTGAAAAAAGGACGAGTTTGCTCGCGACGTGGTGTCCTTCGGTCTACACGGGGGAGAAGAATCAAGAACACGAAAAAACTCCGGCGGGAGAGCCAGTAGCTCCCAGACCGCCGGCTGGGTTGCGCGCGCGCGCGCGTGAGATTCTGTAAGGCGATAGCACGAGCCGAGATATAAGTGATGAAAATCGATAAGTTTAGCCGGGTGGAAAAGTCGGATCTGGCTGGTAAGAATTTTCGTTTAATTTGATGGAATGGTTGCGGATTTTTGTTGGCAATTTTAACGCGTTGGATTAAATTCTTCGGGTTGAGGAGTGCTCTGTTTTATAATTACTGAGCAGCTTGTTAAAGAGAACTAATATCTACAGGTGGTTCGAAGGATATGTACATATAAAAAATCCACGGATTGAATGCCAGGTTTACTTTGTCGAACTTTTATTACGAAACTTTTAACAGGTGAGCGAAACTTCATTTAGCCAACGCTAATATATTATATGCTCGCGTGTACTCCATACCGTCGTATCGCACCAAAGTTCATAAACCTTCTTTGCGAATCAAAATTTTCCGTAATAAAAAGGGAAACTTCTTGTAATACACACACGCAGACGTGATTCAAGCATTAAACAAACATACGATATGCTCTTAATACTTTTATTGCTAAACAAGCCGTATAATCCGCATAAACTTTTATATAAAAGAGATTTTCGATTCTAAGCCCCGAGTAAACCGAGTCTCCCTCTCCCGCCGTGTAAAGTTTACGCATTAGCGCGGATAGTGTATCAGTACAAGTAGATACACACCGGCTGAGATAAGACGCAACTTGACGGACGTGATGCAGTGGGTAACGTTTACGTCCGTGAACTGTTTACGCCAGCTTACATCATGACTATATACTTTTCCCGCTAGCATATAGGCACACATACAACCTTAAGCTCATTCCCGCAGGGAAAATTTTGCTCAATCGTAGACTTTTTCGACCATATCTACGTACGTACCGGAGCGCTGGCATTTCCTTTCAATTCAAGAAAAAGCAAAACACACATACCCACGCATTCCAGCGGTATATATATAATTGGCCCGAGCGCGACGGGCGGCGGCGCGCGCGCGATTCTTCGCGTTCTCCGCGCTAAAAGCGAAAGGACATCCTCTTTAAGCGCGGCGTTATCGGCGCGTATTCATCGGGCGTCGGCTTTAATATACCCTGTGGCGCCTCGTATCTCGCGGCCATCGTGGCGAGCCCCTTGTTTAGCCTTAGAAGAGAGCGAGCGTCTTTATATTTTTACCGCGCGGGACTGTGTGAATGGCGAATGGATGGGGGAGCGTTTGTTGGTTGTCGTTATATGCGTGCGCTGACTTTCTTTTCCGGGGATTAAAGTATGCGCGCGAGTTTATTATATATACAGGGATTGGGTGTAATTGGGTAACGAAATTTATTAGTCGCACTCGGTTGACATTTGTCGAAATGCTGCATCGGGCGGCATAAATTTTCGTATCTTAGTACCGTTAAGCAGATTAGAAACTCTGTGCCGATTTCGTGCACCAATATTTCGACAGTCTTTATCTTCGATACACTTATATATACAGTAGAATAATATACAGCTGTGTAAGGCGAAAGCGAGGAAATTTTTACGAGCGGGCGCATTATTTACGCCGCGCATTATCGTATCCACAAAAATAGGACTTACTTCTGCGCGACACCTCTCGGCGACTCTCCTTAAAAATGCACAAAAGCAAGTGAAAGCCCTACAAGCCCGCGTCGAGTGTAAAAATCCTATACACACGCATTTATACACCTACGGTCGCTCGTATTTTGTCACTTACAATAACTTACACACACACACATGCGCAGATACAGCCGTAAACAGGACACTCGTAATCTTTAATAACATAATCCCCCGCGTAGGAGAGCGAGCGTGGATACGAGAAAAAGGCAGCCGATGACAGATCGAGGAGCTTTCCCTTCGCGAACGAGATACTCGCTGACCCGAGAACTATATGTGTATACGAGGTATATGGCGAAGGAAAGAAAAGCGAGCCGGGTAATCCCATTGTGCAATCAGCGGCCGCGCTGCGTCGGTGTGGCTTATACGGAGAGAAAGAGGGACTACCGATCCTCGAGAAGAAACCCCTTTATCGTATTAGAGACGCCGCTCGATTACGCCAGCCCCGATCTTCGCGTGATTTTTCAGAGGTCGAGGGTTTTCGTATAGTGTGAGGGGGCTTGTAATTGTAGAAGTTGGAATTGATGGAAGTTGGAGAAACTGTAGCTGCTGCGGTGCTTGAGGTTTATTAATTGTAGGTAATTTAATTCAAACGCAGTGCACGGATAGTTTAATCATGTTTATATTATGTTTGTCAATATTTTGTTTTTCTTTGTATCGATGATTTATTTTTTTTTTCTATATGCATTTTAATGGGTTTTAATTCAACGTGACGTCAACTTCGCACCCTTATTTAAACAACCAATAATAAACTGTTTTATCATACTCCACCTTTCGAACATATCTTTCTTTTCTGCACGGAAATTCCGTTCTGTTTAGTCAATGTTTACATTACATTTGGTAACATATTTTAAATTTCTGTCGGAATTCTAAGCTTAATGCTGACTGGAAAAAACAAATTTATAAATCGTGAATTCACAAATCCCTCAATTTTATTACATGAAAGTCAATTTCGGATAAACTTTTTTTAAGTATAATAAAAGTTATATTAGAACGAATAAAATCACGTTAGAACCCGCCCATACTAACCATTTTCCCGAGCTTACACCCACGCACTATTTAATCATCTCTATTCTTATGCAACCTCAAGAAAAAACATATTCCAACCAAACTTCCATCATCGAACCCAACCACACATACATACACACATATACACCGTACAGTCTATATCCACCATATACCACACCTCATCCCGACGACGGCCGGACGTGAGCGCGGGGGGGGAGGGGGAGAACACGAGAACATAAGTCTCCCGCGGCGGCTCGACTCTTGCACAACGGAAGGGCGCGCGCGCGCGTCTTTTACGAATGATATGATCCGCTTAATGCGTCGCGCGGGCTTACCGAGTATTATGATACCCCCTGTGTGAGTATATAGCGGGTGAAGCCTGCCCCGCGCTGGCCGCGGCTTACGCGCATATTGATGTACTACAACGGCGAGACTTATGATATTAATACGTTAATACGCCTCGCTTCTATCTCTTCTTTCTTTTTTTGTGCTCGAGGTTCGGTTGCAGCAGGCTGACAAATTCGGAGGTCGTTATACTATATGAGGAGAGGTCGGATGGCGTGTCGTATCACGTGGTTTTTTCGAATGGATTTAGTGTGTGTGTGTGTGTATGTATGTGTGTGTGTGTGTGTGTGTGTGTGTGTGTGTGTGTGTGTGTTTTGGATGGAGGAGGAAAAGTGTGAGGATTACTGAGGATTACTGGGGATAATTAAAGGGAGGTAAACGAAAAAATTTTAGAATGTTACAAATGAGAATGTAAATATAACATTAGCCTTTTTCCTCAAATTTTAAATGAACGTACTCAACTATCAAAATAATGACTAGGTACAGAGAACTCCATACTTTTGTTTGCGCTTTGTATAATTACTGCAAATTTTGTAATTCGAATTTCGCGAAGAAGAAACGAATAAATTTTCCCAGAAGTGCATATTTTCCGAGTATTTAAATGCGTTGTAAAAATGATTCTCTGAATTCGGAATTATATAATTCAAACCATTCCTCGAATTTACGATTACTAGTACATACGCTTTTCTCATGTTATATATTATTATATCAACTTTATAAAAAATTTAATAAAATATCTTTCACAAATTCATTTTATCTTAGCTTCGCCGCGTTAACCTTAAAAATCATTAATAACAATCTCTCGCGTAATACTAACCTTTACTCGCTCGCTCGCTCGCACAACAAACCTTTCATAACGATCAGATCCGCCGGCGGCGCAAACGACGACGTCAACGACGACACTGCAGCAGCAGCAGCGCAGCATCATATACCTACCTATACCTCGCCCGAAAAAAAGCGAGGAGAGAGAGAGAGAGAGAGAGAGAAAACGACGAAAAAAAAGAGAGTCGAGTCGCTCTTGTCAACATAACAATGCACGACGGCGACGCCCACGAGGTCGTCCTCCGCTATCGGAAATCACTTTCGTCCCCGAGGCTCGGGAATAAAGCGACTGCCTGCTGCCGTTGCCGAAGTGAAATATCGGGCCCGGGATCGTCCGGGAGAGAGGAAGAGAGAGGGCGCAGAGATGCCAAGAATTCGGGGTTCGACGGGAGGTGGGAGATTTTTAATTGTTTGGTGGATGAGGGAGGTTTTGGGTTAGGTTTGGTGGACGATTTGTGGGCGCTATTCGATTGTTTTCCAAATATGGAAAAATATACTGGTTTTTATCAGTGAAAAAAAGAAAAAAAGGACAGGGAAAAGTACTAAACGTTCAATAAAAATTACCATCTTGTGCAGGGAACGCGACCACAGACTGTAAAAACCCAAAAAATTACCATACTTTATAAGAAATTTTACCAGAAATATAGGAAAATTTACTATATCTATTGTAAAATTTACTGTAAAGTATAGTAATTTTTCGGGTCTTTACAGTCTGTGGTAGCTTTACGAGACAGTATAGTAATTTTTACAAAACTTTTCTCTCAGTGTACGTTTTAAATCATACCTAATATAATATATCAATTAATTCAAGAAATAAAAACGATTGTATAATAAGTGTGCACGACTCTATACATTTATTAAAAAATTATTAGAATGAGCATCTGGTTGACTGTGCATTATTTGTATGATACGGCAATTCCCAATGACAAACAAAAAGTCTATAGAAAAAGTACTGGTTGTATAACATTCTATAAAATCGATACGGTTATATAATATTCTATAATAGCAATCGAGCTACAATCTTATTTAGTATACTATGTAATTGGATTCAAGGTATTTAAATCTGGATTACCATAGAATTAATCGATGTCTATAATGTACAGTAAAAGTATTGTCCCTGCTAATAACTCATTCGTGAATCATCAGGCTTACGAAAAATGCAAAATCAATTATACAACAATGAAACACCAATTCTCGAGAACTCGTATAGGTATATATATATTTTGAAATAACAACAAAACCCAAAAGAAAAAAACAGTCTCCACTTTTTATCACGAGTTCGTCCCCAAGATAGAACATTTTTTCATCTCAAACACGATTCGAGCACCAAATACACATTAAAAATCCAGCCACGAACGACAGACCCATCCATATCCACCGTCCTACCCGTGAGCATTCGCGCCTCGTTATAATAATCGCGAACCCCTCTCTCACGCGCGCCACGTCTTCGCCCCTCTCACTCGCGTTCGGCATCACGAGAGAGAGAGAGAGACAGGGCGCAGCAGCAGCAGCAAAAGCATCTGGCCTGCGCACAGTAAGCGCTAACTAAGCACATTTGTTAGGAGAGCAGAGGTAGAGAGCTCGCACAGTAGTAGTAGTAGGCGCTTGCATTTATGATGCAACGCGACGGTACATCGCGATAGACCCCGGGTGAGCGCTCGGTGAGGATGTTGTACGCGACGACACTCGCGTCTTGTTAGTCGCGGCTATACAAGATGTCCTCGTTATCGCGCGAGTGTAGCGCTCTGACGCGCTAGCTCTCGGCCCTGTATATACAGTGACGATGTGTCGTGGGCGGAGACACGAGACAGGAGGAAGGAAGGACGGACAAAGGAGGAGGAAGAGGGAGGAAGGACAGAGAGAGAGCAAGTGGGTAGCTCGGTTGGGAGGGAGATCGACGGGATTGATAATTAAAATTGGGGTGGGTATGTGGTAGTTTTTGCCTGGGTGGTATACGGAGGATGATGTGTACTGTGCCGTGGTTTGTGAGGGTAATGCGAGATGCTGTGAGGGTTTGCTTGTCATGAGTTCGGATGTTGGTTTTAAGAAGTGGATGATGCGGTTGGGTTGGGATCTGAAAATTGCTTGGCGTGCATGTGATGAAAATACTGAATTTAATTAAATATTTATTGATAAATTTTCTTAAAATATAAACAGTAATTTTCTATAGTGATATTTAATTTTTTATATTGAAATATGGGTATTATTATAACAGTTTCTATTAATTCAAAATATTTTCTATTCATCTGATTCACTAGCACTGAAATATTGTAAAAAAAGAAAAAAAATCCGTGGATTACATTCAAATTCAGCACTTCACTGGCTTTTCATTACCTCTCAATAGGCGAACCTGAAAAGCCTCCCTAAAAAGGCAACCCAATAAAACTCGTCCTTATACCCACCAAACCGAATCCACAAAACAACCTCTCTGCAAAAAAATCCCTATATACAATCTCTCTCTCTCTCTCTCTCTCTCTCTCTCTCTCTCTCTCTCTCTCTCTCTCTCTCTCTCTCTCTCTCTCTCTCTCTCTCTCTCTCTCTCTCTCTCTCTCTCTCTCTCTCTCTCTCTCTCTCTCTCTCTCTCTCTCTCTCTCTCTCTCTCTCTCTCTCTCTCTCTCTCTCTCTCTCCTCCTCGTCCTAACATGACGCCACGAATAATCTCGCGCGGATACGCACAATCGGGCGTATTTCGAAAATCGCGCCACCTCCACCTCCCCCTTTTATTATTATTCGGCGCTTCATTAATCCTCTCGGCGTGTGCGATGACGCGGCGGAATCGCTCCGCGAACTGGCTATGAGCTAACGAACGCGCATTCAGAGCGTGATTTTTGCCCTGGCGAGCCAGGGGAGGAATCCTTTTCTTCGGCGTGAGCGCGCGAGCGCGAGGTATCTAATTAGCCGCGTGACAATGGGGAATTTATTCCGCGCGAGGCGTCGTCAAAGATGCCAGTATATATACGCGGGACGATAGGATTTTTGTATAGGGATTTTGGTGATTTATGATGGCGGTGAGAAGTCGATGGTTGGCGATTTGCATTGGATGACTCTTCGATCGGTAGGTAGAGAAAGCGTGGCGAGAATGATTTGATTTTACGGTTACAACTTTTTTTCCTCCTAATAACGAAGTTTTATGTTCTTTATGATATAGTTTGAATGTGAAACGAATTTTTGAAATAACTGATGATTTATGTTATGAATAGAATAATTATTTTTTTAAAAATCACTCAAATTTTATAAATATGTATAATATCATTAAATCTATAATGAAAAAAATTAATTTAAACGATAGTAGCATGATATACTAAATTAACACTTATCTAACGAAATTAATACGACTCCTCATAAATTTGCTCTAAAATTTTGAAAATTTCGTTCTCATACAGTGTTAATTTTTAGCGTCTAATGAGGCTTATTATATGTACGTGCCCCGCGTACATTATAGCGGTTCACTTATTCAGAAACGACTGATAAGAAGAGCACACATGATTATGCATTTTAATCGTTTAATTTAATCTCCCCACTCAAATCTATGCGTGATCGCGCATTATCAGGAGATTTCATCGCGCGATACGACCGCGATACCTACATTTAGAATACTACAATTTAGATAACGCCGCTATAGTCTAAACCAACTTTTTCGTTATTGCGCTGTGATTTCCCAGTATTTTTGTGCAACAGCTTCACCAGCTCTTAATGTAATTAAGATAAAGCTCAGCACGATATATATCACTTCCAGATTTACACTCACACACACCTGCAATTTCCGTGCAAATATAAAGAAAAAAAAAAAAAAAACAATGGGCCAACGCGATTCCCCAAACACCTCTCGCGCATCACCGATGCCTTACATACCCATCATCATCAAAACTCCAGACGCCGTCCGTGCCCCAGTTTTCCCCTTATCTAAGAACCCGCGCGCACTCTCGGATTAACATCGACAGAAGGCGCGCGCGCGAGCGATGGCAATCCTTTCTCGGCCGCCCGCCCGCGCGAAAGAGAAAAGCCGTGTAGCAGGAAGAGAGGGAGAGAGAGGATGCGCTCTGCCATTGTTCCTTTCCTCTCGTTGCGAGCAAAGAGCACCTGCCCGTCCGTAAATACGGCCGCGAAAAAATCCGATTTATTATTTGCGCCCCGCGGGAGAATAAGAGAACCTCTCTCTCTCTCTCGTTGTATGCACGCCCAGGTAATGAGAGTGGGAGGGAGGCAGAAGGAGGAATTAAAGCATCTGCCTCATAAAAATCAAAGTGCTTTAGGAATTGAATTTATCACGCGCTCGCTACGTGATGTGTATAAGTAATGAGGAGTGCCGCTTTATTGGCGGTGGTGTGTAATTTTGGGACCGGGGGGAGGGAGAGAGAGATGCATCTTCGCGGTCCTCGCGCTGCAGCTTTGGCCCGGTATTAATGGGAGTTTTATGAGTTGGTAATGGTCGTGCGGCCACTTTAGATATCGATTTGCGTGCGGACGTTTGTTTTGGTTCTCTGTTGGAGGATATGCAGTTTGTATTTGATTTGTTAATGTCACTTGAATGATGGTTGTTTATTAGTTTTATAATCTTGCCGATGCATCTGTTTACACGTTTATTTGAAACGTTCGTAAAGTCATATCGATTCGTCTGTTTTTCAACATTTATTATGCAGCAATTTGCTTTCTTTTTAAGGAGAAAGAGACAAACAATGTATACAAATAGAACAAAATCTATTATGAATCTTATAAATTTTAATAAACATTTCTTTAGACAAAAGTCCAGAAATACATCTATCGCTACCCAAACAAACATCTAAAAATATCTCTCTCGACCGTCGCCACACGATGATGACCAATTACCAGCCAATGATTTTTAAATGGATCGCGCGGACGACGACAAAAAAGAAGCACCAGCAGCAGCCGCGCAACGAGGTGCTTATTGAGGCCGAATAATAAGCCGAGGCATTGCTTTCTCTGCATTGTTGCTCGCGCCTGCGCCACGCGCGGGTAGAGCGATAAAAAAAGGCACTTGTCATCGGCGCTAACGAAGCTTTGACTCGTCCCCATCGAGTTCAATCATCTCGCTTCTCGCAGAGTGCATGCGCGCGTGAATCGAGAGATAAGGCGGAGATAAGAATTCCGCGTAATCCTCGTTGATAAATCTCGACCGCCGCGTGGGTGATCGGCGGTAATTGTGTGCAGCAGAGGCGTCAGTTTGTATAGGGTTTGGCACACAAACCTGATTCGGACTCTTTTTTTTCGGAGGTGAGTTGGTGGGATTTCGTTGAATAGCCGATGATTGATGGAATGTTTTCGCGTTGTTGGAAGAGTTGTGTGGATGGTTTGTTAACTATGACTATGTATATATTTTGGAACGATTTTAATGTAAGTATCAATATAAAATAGTTTAAATACCAGAAAAACATTTTAAAAAATTGAATTATACAACAGGAAAGTGAAGGAGCTGCTTTAATCTTCGAAAAAACAATGCTGACGTACCGTTATGGAAAATATGATAAAAACGGTTATTGCTTCTTATGACAAATCTTTTATTAAACAGATGAACTCGTAATAATTGCTATTGTATAATATAAGGCAGAGACAAACAAAGGCCACTTAAGATAGCGCAATGAATAAATTTCAGTCAGAAGATATTAATACGAGAGTTCACTCTTACATCAGCACTAATCGATTTCCTTTCCTTCTTCGAATTATCGCATTCCTCTTATCCACATGTATAAATAAAAGTTGCAAATGGGTTTTAGAATACAATCGTATCGATCCTCTCCTTTCCTAAGCAGTGAGATCGTCTATCAATTATTCATGAGACACAAAGCGTTATTAGAATATTAAAAAATATATGAAAAAAATATTTGAAAATGTGTGTATATTGATAAAAAATTAAATTAAAAATAAATAAGTAAATATATGTAAAATATAAAATGCATGCCGACAGGCAATGAAAAATTCATCAACAAATTTAAAAGTTTGTTCAACCTAAGGAAAAAAAAAGCTTTTTGTACAATAAAATATTTCTTTTCTTTATTTTTTCCCACCAACAGCGTAACATACATCCAACCATCCGATCTTTTATTAAATACTCCGCAAACCATTAAACGTAATCGAATCCTCGCTCGCTGAGAACACGCACCGCAGGCTATATCTTCCCCAGTTTCTCTTACACGCGGAAGCTGCCCTCTCCGTCTCCGCGAAAGCGAAGAATCCGCGCAAAACTCCTCCATCAATCATCGTTAGCGCTTTATTATCCCCGGAAGCTCGCGCCCCTCCGACAACCGTTCCTGCCTCTATACTACTGCTCTCGAGACACAATTGCAACTTGGCCGCAGCGTGACGTCGTTTTCTCGCTCGCTCTGATAATTCGTCGCGGCGTGTTTATTACACGGAAAAGAAAAATCCGAAATGCCTCGTCAGCAGAGTTGTTTAGCGCGTGTGTAAACACCGAAATTCGAGCGCGCGGGAAAACAATTAAAAACTCGTGCGTCGCCGCGTTTTATGCGCACGTGCTTGTATATTACAGATGTAATGGAGGTCGGTTTTTGCGCAACGCGCGACGAACGGAAAGTTTTGCGAACGAATAGCGGCGGGTATGCGTGTGTGTTTTTTTTACATGTTTACGCATTAACGCGATTCCGAGATTGATACATTATGTAGCTGGCCGTCTGGGAGTTTGCCCAAGTTAATGAAGTGCTCGTGCGTGCGCGTAGACCTCCGCGCGGAGTTGAATATTTATTAGGGATGAGCTGTCGAAAAGTTGTGCATTTTTGTGCCCGTAAAAGCTGCGTACAGTAGTTTTCATTAAGAAGTTGTATATTTTAAATATGGATCGTTTTATTGTCTTAATGAGAATCTATTTTTAACGGTGTTTCGTTGTGAAATTAGTTGTAGGTCAGAGAGAAGAAAGGTTTTCTCGGGTTTATATTTATGCTCATTAAATTTTAAGCCTGGCATTTTCAAGCACATAAAGTAACGTTTCTTTGTTAGCTGATGACCCATGACTATGTATATTATGCTATTATTATTATTATACTCTTTACAAGTTTAACTTTGTTCTTCAAAAGAGAAAATGTGAAAATTGATTTATGAAGGCTACTCTTGTGTAACACATATATAGAGAAACATGATATACGAGTCATTGAATTGCTGATAAAAATATTGTTACAATTACTTACTTACATTATATTATTACGTAGAATATTCATACGTAGATACATTACGTTTGTTTAAAAGGATAAGTGGACGTTCGATCATGGTCAACTCACCTGAAACAAAAAAAAACATCACATTTGAGTGTAAAATATAGGAATTTGTAAAGAAAAAACTCACAAATATATAATTAAATTAACTATAGTTAATAATAAATAATAGTAATACAAAATAACTTCGCAAATTTAACGACCATCCTTCAACCTACAAAAAACAGACAACCACGTAAAGACCTTATCTCGACAATATCATAATTAAAATTGAACCCCCCCCCCATTATCCTTACCAACAAAACCCCCAAAACTATAACCACCCATCCACCTCTGCAAAAACCCTATTGCGCACCACCCCGACAAAACCTAATTAACTTTACATCGCAACAAGTCCCAAAGAGTCACCCTCTCTCTGCACCTTCTTAAAAATTCAATTTTGCCACTGCAGGCCCCAACAGAGGAGTAGATCAATCACCCGCGTGAAAAGGCACTTATAGTACATAGAAGAGTCACGGCCATTGTCTTATCGACGCTCGGCGCACTGCCCCCCGTTCTCGAAAAATTATTATTACGAGAAAGTGCAGCGTAACGATATACGTCCAATATGCGCAGCGGCGGCGGTGATGTAAATTAACGCCGGGAAGAGGCGTACGCGTTGTCAAAATATAAGGAGGAGGAGGAGGAGGAGGGACAAGTAATGAGAGGTACGATATGGGGAACTAGAGAAAGGTGGATTTTGGAATGTCGGAGGTTGGCTGGCTGCGACTGAGTGGGTTTGATACATATTCCGAGTGGGTTGAAAAGGAAGTGCGGGGAAATGGATTCTTTTGTGTTAAGAATGGTAACTGATATGTGATGTTGTAACTGTTTCAAGTGGAATTTTGTACGTTAAAATAAGGTTGAATAGCGTATTCTGTTTAGAAGCCATCTAAACATACCAAAGTTTGTACATATAGTTTTATTACAAAATTCCTGTACAGTCTGATAACAATAAATGTTATAATACACTTTACTATACCAATATTTTGAATCTTTTACGACACACCCACTCAGTCACATAAAAATAATTAACAAAGAAACCGAAATAAATATAAAAACCGCTGCCAATTCATTGGCACGTAGCTTCCTCAAACTTAATTTACTGATTCCTTTAATTAATTTTTAATTCCAATATTTAAAATTTAATACTTCAGAAAGACAGAAATAACAAAACTCCAACATAATTTATTGAAATTTTTATAGATTATATATTTCCACAAAATTTCACATACATAAAATATATGTCACAATTGCGTATAAATTTGCAACTGATATTTAGAGCTCTATGTATTTGAATGTAATTTATAGCATTCGAAACATAATTAAATTACCTATATTTTTTAAACAAAATTAATTTTCTAGCTATCACGGTTCTTTTGTTATTAACAGAAATGTAAAAATTTTAAAATTAAAAAAAAAATGAGTTTTGGATGTTCAACTATTACGATAGTAAAATTGTCTTATTCGCTTCAAAATTCATTGTACAGGTATATAGGTATATTATTGATAGTTCTCGGCAGAGTTTTTTTGGCAAAATGATTGGTTCATAATTTTCAGAGATATTATAAACTAAAATTATCTTTTTATAAATTAAATTAAATTTAATTATAAACTAAATTAAAAAAAAATTATAAATTAATCCTCAAGAAATAGATTTTAAAAATGTCTAGAAAAATTTTAACCTCAAATACCTCTGAAATTTATGAACCAATCACTTTGCTAAAAGAACTCATCCGAGAACTATCAATAATATACCTCTACAATGAATTTTGAAGCGAATAAGACAATTTTACTCTTGTAATAGTTGAACATATAAAACTCATTTTTTTTCATTTTTCAATTTTTACGCTTTTGTTAATAACAAAAGAACCGTGATAGCTAGAGAATTCATTTTTTTAGAAAATATAGGTAATTTAATTCTCTTTCGAATACCACCCACCCCATTTAGATACATAGAGCCGTTCTCGAGAAATTACGATTTAAAAAAAAATTAAAAAAAATTTTAACCTCAAATATCTTCGAAATTTATGGATCAATCCTTTTGCCCAAAGAACTCACTCGATTGGTATACAAAATCTACCCCTACAAAGAATTTCAAAGTGATTAAGCCAATTTTACTATAGTTATTGAACGACAAAAAAAATCACTTTTTTTTTATAAATTATTTTTTTTCTCAAAAAATAATGAATAAAAAAACCTAAAAATTTAGTAAGTTATAGTACTTAATATGCTTTATAACCAAAAAAATATTCATGTTAATAACTTTTTTTAATTTCGAAATATAACCTATTTACAAAAAATTACGTTTTCATCAATAACTTATGACGAAATATAGCCACCGACTTTTTTTTTTTTTAAATTGTAGATAATTTTATCCTACATACAGAGAATTCATGATATATAAACAATATTTGTTCTAAATATTAAAAAAATCGAAAAAAAAATTTTGAAAATTAAAAAATGGCTATAAAAAAAAAAATTAAATTTTACAAAAATAGAATATTGACCCCAATTGTGGAAGCAAAATCTAAAAAAATGATCACTCTCCCGTTAAAATCGGTCGAGTAGATCATGAGATATCAGCGTACACACACACACACACACACACACACACACACACACACACACACACACACACACACACACACACACACACACACACACACACACACACACACACACACACACACACACACACACACACACACACACACACACACACACACACACACACACACACACACACACACACACACACACACACACAGACACACACACACACATCCATACGGACATTTTCTAAAAATAGTGTATTTCGATTCCAAATTTGCTAAATAACATTTCTAACACATTATCTCATAAACTTTTTTTTTTGCTATCACAAAGCTTCCTCTATGAGGAAGCAATAATTGAATAAGCACCAAGTATATAAACACAACTTACAACTTGTGTACACCACACTCTTTAACACATCGGATAATAAATAATTACCTCTCTCACGTCGTGCAATATAATTACCCGATATTTTTAAACCCACAAGTCAATAATTACACCCCGTGAGCAAACTGTCCTCCACAAATCACCTCCCAATCCAATAAACAACCCCTTATCACTGCATAAACAACCGAGCGTCGCCGAAAAATCCATTAACCTCGTAATTATTGTTATTATAATACTCGAATATCGTGCCTCCGGACAATCGAGCAAGAGCATCTCCCTCTGCAGAGAATCTCCTGGAGGAAGAATACTCGGGCCCTCGTATTTCTCGGAACGCGCGCGTGTGCCGCGCTGCATGGGATATATATATATATATATATATATATATATATATATATATATATATATATATATATATATATATATATATATATAAAGCGCGGTGCATCGTCCCGGTATGGAATAATATACGGCGGAGGTAAACGGTCGAGAGACAGAGAAGAAGAAGCTCGTCGCGCCGTTTAAAGGCGACGATACACGCGCTTTCTCGCAACTCGCCGCCGCCGTCACTTTTCTTCGCGTCTCTCTTTTCTGTGCTCTTCTGTGCGCGCGCGGCCTCGCTCTCGGTTTCTATTTGGCTTTCTTTCCTGTTGGTTTTGCGTTTTTCAAGCGAGAAGGTGAATGTTAAGATTACCAAGCGAGGTAGTAAAGGGAGAAGGGGGTTTGAATGTGGCATTTTTCTCGAAGTTGAATGCCGCGGGTTTTGTCTGCGGTACATGAGATTGATATGGATATAAGAGAAGGTTTAGTTATATATTAATGTAAAATATTGTGAGTTGCGATGGATGCTGTTGAGCTTTAATTGTTTAGCGTTGTTTCAATTTTGTTTCTTCCAAATGTATGCGGGATTGCTGTTCTTGACACAGCTAAAATTATACTTTCGTTGTTACTGCACGTATCTAATAGATAAGGAACTATTACAAGTGTATTTATATGCAACGAGTGGATGCGCAGTGTGCCCTGCTGGAAATCGTCCATTTTTCGCCCATTTGTGAAACGATTTATCTCCCATTTTCTAGCCATTTAATGGTGAGTTGATCAAAATCGTTAGAAAATGGCTAGAAAATGGGAGAAAAATGGTTTCACAAATGGGACAAAAATGGACAATTTCTACCAGGGTGTGAATGCAGTTAATTTAAGTAAACCAGAAATGTACAAATTCAGCTTGATGAACTCAATCTCAAGAACATTCTTATGAATTTTTTAAAATTCTTTGACTATTTACTTTTATATACGCACATCTATCAATAAACATTCATTAATATTTACTTTTATACACGAACAGCTGAGCATGGAGTAAAATTTCACCTCGATAAAGTACCCTTTTTATTTACCTAACTGTACAGCGCTGTACCAACATCAACTCAACATTCAAACTCGAATTAAACGCGGCCCAAAGTATAGGTCTCGACCCCGACACTTCCGCCGCGGCTGCCGCTCTCCTTCCACCGGAGCAACAATCCCGAGAGCTCTTTGTTCTCTCCCTTTCTCCTGCCCTTTTTACCTCCTCCTCACTCACTCTCTCGCGCGCAAGCGAGATAAGCACGCGATAACGGAGAAATCGAGCGTTTTCAAAGACGTGCTGCTGCTGCTCTTTACGAGCGTTTAGTCACGCTTATTACGCGGCTGTTCTGCGCGACGACGATGAGAAATATGTATCGCGCGGGGGATTAGGAAAAGTCCGGTTATGTAGTAGCTAGTTTATATTGTGCATGGTTACTTCGTAAGTGCCGTGGACGTGACGCTGTGAAAAAAGCCCACATGCGTTTATGTATTTCACTTTAAGCCTAATTAATGGTATTTGGTAGTGCGACGCGCCGGGGCATCGACTTTCCTTCTCTGTATGATTTATCTAGATTATGTCGTAATTTTACGATTGGTGACCTGTTGCGCGAGACTTTTTCGGACGTTAATTACGATGTATTTGAGGCTCGATTGAGGGAGCCAGACTTGTTTTGTTTCGTAACTGCGGAGTGTGACAAAGTCGTCTGGAATATACATTTTTCTTTGATAATACATTTGTTTTTGTCTTTTTTCGGGTGTTTGTTTTTTTAAATATATTATTCACTTATGTAAACTGGCAAAAACTACATATATTATCTTCATTTTTGGTACGGTTACGAAAAAACGTATAATAAACCAAATCAGTAACAAAAGTTGTAAAAACTTGGTCAAAGTTCAAAAGATAATGTCATTTATAACTCTATCAGCGCGCGTATATAAAGATATTTTCGTCTCGATTTGCGTAATATACATAAAAGTACCAATTTGAAAGAAAAACTATTTTTTTCCTAAAATTTTCATGTCAGAAACTTGTTTAAGAATTGCTTCTAAAAATAGTATTACCTAATTAACTATTTGAATAACTTAGATTTAGTACTTTATTGATTCATAACTTTTAACTGCATATCAAATTTTGTATACTATAAAAGCATTTGCAATAACTTTATCTTTTTATGATGATGTAGTAAGCGCCGACATGTAAAGCCTGATTAAACATATTTTTAATAAATATAAAATCTTACATTGCATCTCACATAATTTCAATTAAAAATTTTATTAAATGTAATTACGTATTTATAGAATTATGTAGAAATAAACCAATGAGCATAGTACGCTCATGTTCACCAGTGGAATTGTCCCACGTTATTCAATTTTAGTGTGTAAACGAAATTTCGTTTGCGGGTATTTTTAATCGACAGATATCGTGAAATTTTTTACTCTACTATTTGTAAAAACCATTGTAAAATAAAGTTATTTACAAATTGATAGACCAATACAATATAACATAAAAGTGTTGATATTTGCTATTATAAGAAAATTTTTGCATAATAAGACGTAGATAGTTTGTTATTTACGACTTATGCTGGAAAAAAATATCTATGAGTATTAACTGATTTGATGTTTATTTGAACGTTCAGATACGTTGTGTTGTCGATGCGCATCTTTAAGTTAAGTTCAATAATTAACTCTGGGGAATCTCTATGTTCATGTTCAATAAAATAAAATATTTTTTTTATATCAATTTTTTCTATTAATAATGATAATAATGGTTCTAAATATTTCAAGCTATTAAATTCAATTCAGATATTAACATGTTGCGAAAAATCTTTGACAGATGTGTGATGCTGTAGAAAACACTGTCATAATTGTAACTTTACCAAAGATAAATCGTTTATGTCTTTGTACGTAATTTAATGAGTAATATTATAATTTTCACTCTAAATAAAAGAAATACATTTTATAGATTAAAAACATTTGAATGAATAAATTTCGCAAAAAAAGTCGTCTAATTCGCTTTTTTATATCCTGAAGAGCCACATGAAGTGTTCTTGTCATTTAACCGATAACTTCTCTCAATAAACTAAAAAAAACACGAAATAAGTTCTTCAACCAACAAAAACTCGCAATAAAACCTAATTGTGCAATTATTTGTTACGTCACTCGCTACAATGAACACAACGTTCCATATACACTATACAACGGGCAAAAAAATCCACGA
This sequence comes from Torymus aiolomorphi, assembly GCA_036365515.1. NCBI lineage: Eukaryota > Metazoa > Arthropoda > Insecta > Hymenoptera > Torymidae > Torymus > Torymus aiolomorphi. The sequence continues at coordinate 69,959,940 of CM070874.1, read as the reverse complement.
CCCGACCCCGCGGCATTCAAAATTAATTAAAAAATCGACGAAACCCAGCAGCAGCAACCGCCACAACAAATAATTACAGATAGCGCAGCGCGGGCGCAGACAACACTATTAAAAATCATCCGCTGGCGAGGCGCGATAACGAGCGACTTCCGTCGCTGCCCGATAAAATTAGCTCTGCCGCGCAACTCCAAAAAAACAACAAAAGCCCGCCACTATACATCTACATTATAATGTATATTCGCCCATCCAAACGCCTCTCTGCCCCACATGCACACGCACGCAGGCAGACAACGAGAGCAAAAACGCCGCGATAATACAAAAGCTCGCGCGCGAATAATAACGGCAGTATGGTCCGTGTGTTTACGAGCGCTTCGCTTATCTGCGCGAAAAAAAAGAGTTTAATTATCTCGCTCGCTCTCCGCGCTCTCATTCGTAAAAATGACGGGCTCGCGCGCGCGCTCGATGGCTGTCATTGCTTCCCCCGCAGCACAGAGTTCGAGCCTCCCGTTGCAAAATAAGTATAGTAGTCGCGAGCATTACAGCCAGTCGTCGTCGTCGTCTGCTCCAGCGCGTAAACGTCCGCGCGCGCGCGATTATCGGTTAGTTTATTTATAAGGCGGCGATAAGTTGCCGGGACTTTGCACCGAAAGTTCGATAATAGCGTGTGCGGGTTTGTTTGTGTCTGAGAGAGCGCGCATGCGTGCGCGAATAGGGCGATAGGAGGCAAGGAATATACTTACTTACTCCCATCTTCGGGAAGTACTCGAAGACGGCTCGCGGCTGAATAACGTTGAATTTTAATATAACGCTCGCGCGTCGGTATACATACGTATAGATATACGTACCTACATTGCGGCTATAGGGAGCGGAGGAAGCGCCGCTGGCGGCGCTGACGGAATAATTTAGCGGGAAACCGGAAAGCAAACGTTTTTAAAAGTTATCGTTTAGACATAGCGAGGAGGAGTCGCGACCCGACTTTTTTCGCCGTGCCAGTGTCGAGATGCTAATGGAGGTGAAAGTATCAGGATTCCGATGACGATTGCCGTGGAGAGAAATTGGTGAAGTTTGGGAGGTGGCCGCGTCGGTTGTGCGCAGAAGTGAGTAGAGGTTATTTGGGAATTAAGTGATTTTAAGTGGTTTTTGATTGATGTACTGGAATTTGATGGGTTGGGGGTGAGTATTATTGGATTTGTTCGAAACATGAGAATTGAGTGATATGAAGTTTGGCGCTCCGCGTGATATATACAAGTACTGTAGGTGTAAATTGAACATTTTTTTAACCTTAAAAGATCGAGTTTGAAAAAATTATCGTAACTGAAATTTCGTTTTGAACGGATCCATTAATCGGTGAGCACTCATATTTTTTGACATAATAATGAAGAGTTCCTTTGTACTTATTTACAGTACAATGAAAACGGGTCATTGAATTTTTTCAATTTTAATGATGGCTGTACAATTTATTTGTGAAACGTCAATTTTTTACGTTAAACTGATTATTCTTTTTAATCGTATAAACTAAAAGCTTAGAAATTGTTTCATAGTTATTTGAGAGCAACGAAATTTTTGGAAGTATTTCACAATAACGTGTGTAGCCTGGTAATCTTTGAAATTCAATAGTAGTATCTCCTCTGATTACGATAAACCGAAAGTATTCGAGGAACAAATATTGGAGAAAGACTCATGTTTGGAAGTTCAAGGTTCTGTTCTATTTCAGTATCTGCGCCAAATAATATTTTTTTTTCTAAATAATTGTAAGTATTTTTCTAATGCAAGGATAACAAAATTTTCTAATGACGTCCGTATACATGGAATATTACAGTAATAAACTTCTTTTTATAGTAACTTATGTACCAACGAGGATGTTATACTGTTTTAAGAACTGCATCGAGTCATTATGCAAATGAAATGACGACACTGCAGAATTTCATTACTAAACTGTTTCTATAATGTCTCTTATAATGGAAAATTCTTGAATTGATAATTAAGTTTTTGAATTGTTTATATTATTATAATATTAATTTTTTTAGACATCAACTGTTACTTTCAACACCTCTGATACGATTTGATAAAAAGTAGTAAAAAGTATATCATCGGAGACCATTGTTAGGTATCTATATCGTGCATTGTTTAATAATTAACATACGCTTAGCAAACATTAGCTTTTTTAATTGTACGTAAATGAAATACAGTCTACTAAAATTTGTAAAGCCAGACACACATTTCGACTAACCAGCGTTTTCATTGAATAAAATACGGCTAAATAGTGCTATTATCAACTACCGGTTGAAAAGTGCATTTTTAACCACTTGGTGACTTTACACTTCAATAATAATTTTTCAAAGACAATCATGAGAATCGTCATTTTAAACGTTTTTTGTTTCCAGTGTATAAATGTCAAACATACCAAAACGTTATTCTATAGTAATTTTGCGCGAGCGCGCGCAGTTATGCAAGATTCAGCCTGTTGCGTGTCCTCCGATTGTTTACGACCCGTAATAATCTAACGTTTCGAACAATTTATTTCGTTTTCCTTTCCCGTTCGAAATAGTTTCTGTTTCCTGCAATTACCGTACATACCTATATAGATCAATGCATTATTTGAAAGAGGACCATCAAGTGCTTTTATGTAGAATGACAATGTCAACTGTCAACTGTAAACTGTAAACTAAGTGGCATAAATTTCGAGGGTATATTTGTTTACTTAAAAAACAACTTTTGTAACAAACGTTTTGAACAGCCGCGTAATATAAATTTTAAATTCCTTATGTCGACAGATACACCAATTCACCTACACTCATCTGTTATGATTTCCACGTCCTTGAAATTCATGCGCCGCGCAGTTTTATTACATATTATCGTTAAACGCATAAAGCTCGCCATCATATACCTCCCACTTCCTCGAGTTGCGCAACCCACAATAATAAATATTTTTCCAATCCGTCAATGAACGTCCCATCCGAGAAGGAAAAAAAAATTATGTTCAATTTTCCATTACAAAGAAACACTGTACATATACACAGCCAAGAAAAAAAAATAACAAGTCGATCCATCCCCCGTCAACGTAAACACAACAATCGATCCTCTTAACATTCCTCCAATTGATCTGTTTAGCGGGACAACAGCGCCTTTGCCCCACCGCCTCGGAATAAAAAAAGAAGTACGCAGACCAAAACAACACAGTAGTAGCAGCAGCAGCAGCAACGGCGTCAGCATCATTCAGAGGGGGCTTGACTCTCTGCCCGTTGCGAAAAAGCACATGTACATATACGCACAGCTGACACGCTAACCTCCCGCCAGCGCACGCGCGCATGAGTTATACAGAACCCCGATGATTGAATAAGATTTCTCGCGTACAATACGCGCGTGCGCGAGCGGGGCCGCGCTCCTCATCGGCATCGCAGTAGTAGTCCGCGGCGATCGAAGACCGGCCGGCGAGTCGTCAGCAGCCGCCGCTGGTGTCTGCTACTCCCTTCGGATCCACTCTCTCTCTCTCTTCCTCGTCTCAGCAGCCAAAATGAGTGAGTATATGAGATGCATGCTATATGCCAGTTTTTGCATGCAGGATTGTTCGATCTCGAGGTCGGTGCCGATTCGGGTTCTCCGATTTGAATGATTGCGGGGATACGGTCGGAGAGAGAAATTTTAGCCGCGATAAGAGGACTGAAAGGGTTACATTATGCGCTGGAGTTTGCGGTGAACGTCGGGAGAGCCGCCGGTATCATTATCGCGAGCACGCTGATTATCAGGCTGCGCCTGGGTGTTTTGATGAGTTGGCTTATTTTCAGTTACAATTTTAACCTTGTCGAGTCGTGCTCTCGGTCTGCTTTTCATTGTATTCTCGTAGGCTTCTGATGAATTCGGAATTAAAAATGCGCTGTGTCGTTGCTTTTTGATGGAAAATATTCGCTATGAATATATGGACACGATTCGAAGGTCAACATTTGAACGTAGTTTCATTAGACCGCGTCGTTGGTGGTTCTCCATACGCGCATTCCATTGATCAGTGGCAAGTGTTGGGCGCTTCATGCAATATAGCTTAGTCGTAGTCGCGCGTTCCTTGTATATACGTGTCGCGACTCATTTTTAGAAACTAGAACGAGAGAGCTACAGGCGTATACCGAGAAAAATCTTTCCATGCGTACTTTTATTGCCTATCATTAGAAATTGCTGCGTTTGGAAATAGCTGCTCTATGTACGATTGGCCATGGTTACTTGGTCTCGTATGGCAGCGATAAAGTGGTACACTGTTTAATGACTTTTAATAAGAATGGAATTTTGCGCCAACTCGATAACTTACTATGTTTTCGATACACGCGAAGACTATAAAACGCATCTTTGTAAAGGTCACTAGCCTTGGTCTATGCGATATTCACTTCAAGATTTGCCTAATTAGGTGGACGTTCAAACTGTCAATTATGTTACTTGCTCGAGTCCGGTTACTCAATAATTAATGCCCGATAAAGTTTGAATGATTGACAGAATATTGATGTTCCTATATATAGTTCGTGAAATCCTACGCTTTCAATTAATTAGCCGACATCATACCCTTAGTGGAAATACAAAACATTTTATGACTAATAACTGACCATTTATATTAGAAACTTGCTATAAAATAGGAATTTCTCTTGTCCAGTTTCTAGCTCCCGATGAAACGCTTTTTCTCATATTATTTGGCCATTTAATAGATTGAAAAATGGAATGAGTTTTTCGAAGAGATGCACAAGCTTATTCTTGAGTATTTTAAAGGTATTAAAACTGATCAGTTTCTTTAGTCTGTAAATGGCTAGCAGAAGGCTTGCTGTTATGACAAGGAGTGAGATAGACAAAATCAGATGGAGAAATAAAAGTTTTGCTGAATTATTCATAGAATGAGTACACCAAGTGATTTATTAGTTAACGTTATTTATTTATATTTTGGTAAGCCATCCAATGCACTTTAATGGTCTTTCATCAAAGATAAAATTAGTAGGTAAATCAAATACGAATATTTTGTTGATACGTCAATCTAAGAAATAGGCAAATAATTGTCGAAAAATTGTTTCATCATAATGATTAATTAGACAGTTTTACTAGCTATTTTCTAACTTCTTGGCCATTTCGTATAGATGAATTTCTACCAGGGACGCCTATTAAAAATTGCAAAATCTTACATAGCGCTTATCTGAACAGGGCTTTTTACACACCTAATCATCAAAAATAAAAAAGAACCAGTAATTGATAATAATTCCATGTCTTTCGAATCGCAGTTAAAAATGTGAGATTCCTCTTCGCGATCATGTTGTGCATCGCCAACATGATCATCTACGGTCTGAAGGTGAACATATCGACGGCCATAATCGGTATGGTCAAGTCGAAGTCTGGCGACTTCGATGACGTCGGCGACTGTCCGGAGTTCAGCATCGCACAGAATGTAAGCACACTCAGCGCGGGGCCGGAAATCGAGGGCCCGTACCACTGGACCTCGACGCAGCAGGGACTCGTCGTCAGCATCTACTTCGCCGGCTACCTCATCGGCATGTTCCCGTCCGGATACTTTGCCGATCGGTAAGCGTGTATACTTATGTGTAACGATTCTCGATATGCTGTATATGATTGTGCAAATAGTTTTTACCTTGACGTGGAAGATTTTGAATTTTCTAAATAAAATGCGTCAGTCTGCGCGTAATACCGGTGCCTAATTAAGAGTGAATGAGGCGTGACGCTGGAGTGTAGGTCAAGGTATAACGGCGGTGTCTTTTTACTAAAAGTGACCTCGCGTAACCCTGGCTATAGCCGCTCGACGTTATGCACGACTGCTCCCTTATTACTATTCAATCTTGTTTTCTTTTTCCTTGCCTTTGGAAATTCTCACAGATGAATTCGTAATGACGGTTATCTGCATATTACGCGTACAGATGGTTGGTTATGTATACTTAGTTCATACCGAATTAGCAAAACATCGGTTTGTTGAAATAAAAAAAGCCTTTCAATAAATAATGTACAATGAAATAATTGAATGAACAAAAAATTTTAAATTAGCTATTATTCGTCTTTGTATCTCATCTTACAATTGTGCTAATGCAATTAAATTCGATTCGTTTGTAATGGTACTGACGCATAAATAACATCCTCATCGTCTATGAAAAAACACCTTTTTTTTTTTATTTTTCAAGGTTCAACACGAAATGGGTGCTCCTAATCTGCGTCTTCTGTAACTCCTTGTTCACGATACTGGTCCCCGTCGCCGCCAACCAGCTGGTCGCTCTCTACTTCCTGCGCTTCCTCACCGGCCTCGTGAGCGCTGCGAACTTGCCGATCGTGAACGTCCTCGTCGGCAAATGGGTTGTCTACGAGGAGAAGAGCATGTGGGTGGGCATAATCTACGCGGGCACGTCTCTGGGCACCGTCATCTCCATCCTCACGTCCGGTTGGATCATGAACTACCTTGGCTGGGAGATGGTGTTCTATATCCACGGGGTGTTGCCGCTGCTCTGGTGCGTTGCGTTCGCCACATTCTTCGCGGATAATCCTGAGACGCAGAAGTATATTACGGAGGAGGAGAGACAGCTGTTGATCAATACGTACGGGCACAGAAGTCCAGGCTCGACTGATGTTTCGGTACCGTGGAAGGCTATATTTACATCCGTGCCGTTCCTGGCGTTAGTCGCCACGAATACTCTGGGCAACTTCTGCTGGTACTTCCTGCTCACCCAGATGCCGCTGTATATGAGCAAGATGCTGAAGTTTAATATTAAGACGGTACGATGAATATTCCGATTATTTATGTACGTACCTCTTTCGTGATAAGGTATATGATAGATCTAAAAAATTTGTTTAACAGAACGCCACGATCACTTGCCTCCCATACCTCATCAACGCCTTCACCAACTCTCTCATTGGCAAAGGGCTCGATTTCGGCCGAAGGAAGGGATGGTGGTCGCAAACTGGCGCTCGTAAAATCGCAGTTGGAATCAGTAAGTTTTGCTATACATATTGTAATTCAATGTCCAGATAGTCTATATCGAAGTCTCATTACGTCCAATTCCGAAAACGAAAAAAACATCAATCACATAATTGTGTTACCAGGTTGCATACCGGTCACAGTGTTTCTGCTGGTAATAGCCTACATCGGGTGCAACCGAGCCGTGACCGTATTCCTTTTGTGCCTGAGTATCATCACGTCCGGAGCGATTTTCGTAGGCCACCTCTGCAATCAGAACGATCTCGCTCCCAACTACGCGGGCATCCTCATGGGCATCACCAATACTCCCGGAACCATTTCGGCGTTCGTTCTTCCAGCTCTAGTCGGTGCCTTGGTTGAACATGGGGTGAGTGGAATTATTATCATCGGTCTCTAGAATATTGATTATTTATAAGAGAATCGAATGAAAAAAAATTCTAGATTTCGACATTGTTTATATTATGAATTAAAAATTCTTTTTCGTTTGTTTTTAGCATACATTTCAGGCATGGCGTTACGTATTCTGGATCAACGTTGTCGCGCAGCTACTGGCTTTCGGCGTGTTTTCGGTATTCGGCTCGGCCAAAATTCAAGACTGGAACTACCCGGATGGCAAACCTCCTCCGGTGGCAGCGAAATAATGAGTACATTCCACCGATTCATTCCAACCTTTTTTTTTACATGTACATGAAAAATTCATTCATACATCGTATATTTTTAATAAACTTTTTATATTACGAGCCTTTATAAGTTTGTTGTAATCATAAAACAAAAAAAAACATTGTTATTTCGTTATGTATACACATTTAGCGCTGTTTTGGCACGAATGAGAAGTTAGCGAATATTTTGATGAATATTCTGATTTTGAAGAAAGTTTTAGTCTTTAAACGACAAGTGATATAAAATTGTAATATAGACATATCAAAGTGTAAAAAGGTCAAATAGATTTTTAGAAATAAAGAAGAAAGAACCTAGTGTTACGAAAAAACCAAGATTGTGTTGAATAACTTGGTAGGCAATCTCACGACGAGCACAATCAACACAATTATGATAATAAATTTTTTAATACACAAAAAATTCGCATAAATTTCATTTCTCGAAAACACTCCGCTCCGCTCGCCACCACGTCCCAATATTGTTAATCACAACAGCCTGATACCATCCTCTCCTTTCTCTTTCTCTTTCTCTCCTCTGCTGGCTGCAAAAAAGAGCAGCAGCCACTCGCTACTCGCTTACACCTCGGCGGGTATTAAAAACAACTTAAAAACGACGCTCGCGCGCAGCGTCATCGTATTAATTACGCTCGCGCAGGCTCGCCTTAAAATTCCCGCGCGCTGGTGGCGCCGTCACGTTTACTAATTCATGAGGAGCCGCCAAGCCGCGGAATAACTTACGGATGAGCCCCGTGTATATACTCTCTATGAATAATGCCCTCAGCTTCGGTGTGTATGTGTGTGTCGCGCGCCGAGTGCACAGGTCGATGTTACGCGACGATCAATCGAAGTAGGTGGGAGGTGTAAGGTGTACCCTATGCCCCCCAGAGATCGCCGGAGTTTTATAACGGTGTGGTTAGGGGGGTCATTTGTCACACGGTAGGTGGATAGGTATCGGAAGTATGTTTTGCATGGACTGGAGGTGCGGGTGGATTGTTGGTTTAAAAGGTGGTGAAGGGTACCTATAGTATTATGAAAATTAGTACGTGGTTTTGAGATATTATTGATAGAAGCTGTATGAAAATGTCATTCGATTTCAAAGTCTTGCCTCGAGTACATTATTCAGTAGACTTTTAAATCCAACCTAACAAGTAAAATTTAATTTTGTGATGATTTGTTGAAAAATTGCTATCTATTTAATAAATAAAATAAACAATTGATCACGAAAGAAAATTACGTACAAATCGTTTTGGTTTCAATTATTGAAGATATTTCGACGACTTTCAACTATAGCGATTGCCGTTACATCTGCTGCGTTTGAAAACAAATCAAACACAATAAAAACATTTAATTTTAATGAGACACAAACAATACAATTCGAATTTGCACGAATGATTGGAATATTTAACGTTTCCAGTAATAGATCGCAAGATTAATTTAATTCTCCATCAATTGAAGAATGGAATTCAAATTGGGTTGAGCCTCTCCCAATGACGTCATCTGCGCGGCACGCACTCTGTGCGAGAAGTTCGAAGAATTTTTCTAATTAATTGACGAGCACTTGCCCCGTCCATGAAAGAATTTCATACAAATGCTATGCCGAAATCAATGATGTCGCAAAGTGAAAAGCAAATTCTCTACAATAGCCTGCAGTTCTCTCTCAACACACTGTCCGAACTTTGACCCCGTCATACTCGAACGTAAACTCCAATCACCCGAGCGAACCGCGCGATGACAATTCCCCGCCTCTCTTCGAAAATCGCTTCACCAATCCCGCAACTCAAACTATTCGCACCCGATCTGCAACACACATATGTGTATACATACACACACAAACACACACACACACACACACACACACACCAAGAACGTGTTCGGACGTGTCCGATCGATCTTCCTCGAGACGGAGCAAAATACAGCCTCCCCGGAACACTTTCGCCGCGTGACCGCGCGCGAACTATCGGAACTCCACAATTAGAGACGGCTATAGTCACCGAAGACGACGACCACCAGCGTCGCCTGCCGCGCTGACCGGCCAATTAGCAGCCACCTGGAATCTCTCTCTCCCCTCGCGCGCTCTCATCCTCAATTAGAGACGTACCCGAAATACACATCGCGCGCGCACGCGCGTCTATTCCGGAGCTTCCGCGGCTTCGAGGAACAGCTCCATGCGCGTATATCGGCCGCAAATAGAACGATTTTTTTTTAAAAGTAGTATAGTCGCAGACAGTACCTATACTGCCATGCGTGTGTGACAATGCGCGAGCGGGACATTGTGAACGAATGGGCCTCGACGCCGCTCGAGTTTAGACTACGACGAATTTTACGAGAGTTTCGCAAGTTGCGAGGTTGTAGGAAGCGATGCGTATTCGCTCTGGAGGTTTATGGACGGAGCCTGTAGGCTTCGGGGAGAAAGGGATTTAAATTTAAACGGACTTTCGATTGTGCGGTAGTGTAGTATAGCATGCTGTATAGGTGGTGGGTAATTTGATGGGCTGAATGGGCGAGTTTAATTTCGGACGCAAAAAGGAGAACGGAGGTAGGGCCATTGAAGTGAAGGAATATACATCGCGGGTAATGGATGTAAGGAGACAGAGGTTAAAAAGAAGTGAGATTTGTCGTAAGAGACGCGTATAGGGCCGCGGCGGTGTACGCCGATTGGCCCGTCGCCAAATACATTGTGCGTTACATCACATAGGTATATTAATGATAATACACCGAGATTTAAAGTTCAATAATTCTTTATTCTATTCTTATACAATTGAATTTAGGGTGGTAGAATTCGATAAAAAATGATGTAATCATTAATCTATAATGTTCGCACATCCTTTATTGGTACCATTAAAACATGATGGTTATACTTTAGTGAATGGATTGATTAAATTATGCTTTATCTTTCGCAAATTAATCAATGTAAGTATACTCGTACACCTTGAATTACACGACCCTGTAAACTTTCAAACACCATCCCAAACGCTGCTGCGCCCCCGCCCTTATTCGATTCTTTTTAATTACTCGAAGACATCAAACACGACGACGACGACGAGCAATATGGGCCGCCTCTTGAAAAAGCGCACTTAGCCGGGCGTAAAACAATGCGCCTCACGCGCAAAGAAAAACACAAATCTCTCTCACTCTCTCTCCCACCCTATGCACTCCGAATTTAATTATTTCGCCGAGACACGCTCTCTCGTCTTCGGAGGGAGAACCTGCTTAGACTAGAAAGGAGATTAATCAATCCCGTCGCTCGTTAGGGACACGACCCTTTCCTACGGCTTGCGTCGCAAGATGGTCGAAAGAAGAGGGACGCGCGCGCGCTACTGCAGCAACCAGCCAGCCACTAAAATGTCAGGAATTGTTAATCTACCTCGCGCCAGGCGTCGTGCGCGCGCGGTGCGGGAAGCGTATTACGCGCCGGTGTGTATAGCGCGGGAGCGATATCAGCGCGTGAGAACGTTAACGCGTGGCTGACGAGGGTGCGCTGAGAGAGAGAGAGAGAGAGAGAGAATCGAGGTCCTTTCGACGACGACGACGACGCGTGAGAGTATATATATAGTATGGTGCGAGGGTACGCGAGAGGTCGCGGGGTGTGGGTGGTTAAGGAAGGCGTGTAAGCAGGTGGGGTGGGTGAGGATGGGATTGGAAAGATTTTTTTTTTATCTGGCAGTCGTTTTAATAGTTGGGAAGGCAACTTTTTCTCGTAAGACATATCAATGTTTTAAAAAAATATATATATGCTTTCTTTACAACGGGGTTGCAAAATTTTCTAATTATTTAAAAAATAATTCATAATTCACCTTTGAATTATACAAGAAATAATTTATAATTCATTTTTGATTTAGTGTATAATACAAGAAGTAATTTATAATTCACTTTTAAATTATCGAATTGTAGATACCGTAATATTAACTTTTTATTATTAAATTTACTACGTGTGATTTAAAACTTTATTTTTTATTATTGATGTAAAAAATTATACAATAAAAAAGCAAAACTTTCACCGCAAGAAGAAAACGCAGATGATTTCTTTTACTTTGGAGATGAAGACGAATCCAACTGTGTATTAGGTCTGTGTGAACCTCATGGGGGAGAGGAAAATGAATTAATGCGCTTCCTCAACCAATCTTCAATAGTACATTTCGACACGGGTGGGGAAGTCGATTATTTAGCTGGTGTGACTTACGCACTAGTTTCGAACGGTATTTTATACCACGAGCGCCGAAAAATCATACCAAAGTTGTGATTTTGAGGTTAGAGTGGTATAAAATGTATTGAAGTATTAGAACCTTTTTCAAAAGTGAAGCAGCTATTCTGTAAATATATAATACTTCACTACGATTCTCAGCTCCAGTAGAGAGACTGTTTTCGTATGTGATACTTCAGAATCTACCGAAGTTTAATCGAATGAGTGACACGATATTCGAAAAACGAGTATTGTATAAAATTAAATTAATCTAACAAAAAATTATGAATAGTAATTTTTCTTAAAAAAAAAAAAAACCCCTTTCTTTATGAAACTATTTTAGTTTTTTCTCATTTGTAGACAGATTTTCAGTACTTTTTTGTTTTGCTTCCTCCTAGAGGAAGCTTTGTGATAGTAAATTTTTGAGTTGTTGTAAAAACATGTTATAATTGTGTTCCGAGGTATTAGGAATCAAAATACATGGTTTTTGAAAAATGTCTGTATGGATGTATGTGTGTGTGTGTGTATACGCCTGGATCTCAGTTTCTACTCGGTCGATTTTGACCGGACAGGTGTTTCATTTTTTTTGTTTTTTTTTTTCCGTGATGGCGGGTCAAAAATCCGTTTTTTGATTGGGGCGATCCGTTTTTGTTTTTTTTCAAATTTTCGATTTTCTCAAAACTTTTTTTTGATTTTTTTTAATGATAGGATCGAGTTATTCGAATCTGATGGAAAGTGTTCGAAAGAGAATTAAAATACCTATATTTTCTAAACAAAAAAAAGTTTCTAGCTATCACGGTTGTTTTGTTATTAACAAAAACGTGTTTTTTATTTAGAAGCTTATAACTCCTAAACTTAACGGTCAATTTCTTTGAGAAAAATCGTGATAATACAGAATATAAATAGCTATAATCTGTTAAAATTTGAATACATTCTCTACAGATTTTAGGCTAGATTTTGAGTAAAAAATTGAAAAATGAAAAAAATCAGTTTTGTATGTCCAACGATTACAAGAGTAAAATTGACTTAATGGCTTCAAAATTCCTTTTAGAGGTAGATTTTTTATAGTTCTCGGTCGAGTTCTTTGGGCAAAATGATTGGTCCATAAATTTTAGAGATATTTGAGGTTAACAATTTTTTGACATTTTTTTAAAATCGTAATTTCTCGAGAACGGCTCTATGTATTTGAATGGGGTGGGTAGCATTCGAAAGAGCATTAAAATACCTATATTTTCTTTAAAAAATTAATTTTCTATCTATCACGGTTCTTTAGTTATTATCAAAAACAAAAACGTGTTTTTTTTTAAAAACTAATAACTCCATTTTATGCGTTTTTGTATATAAAAAAAACACGTTTTTGTTAATAACAAAACAACCGTGATAGCTATTTGTTTTATTATAAAATATAGATATTTTACTTCTATTTCAAATGATAACATCAGCTCAAAATTTATATAAATTTGATATAAATAAATAATAAATAAATAAATAAATTTAAAAATTAACAATTTTTAATATTCATATATGAATTTTAATTATAATTATGCAATAAATTTTTTAAAAAATTATAAATTTTGTTATAAAAATTAATTAAAGGAATCAACAAATTACGGTTGAGGAAGCTACGTACCAATGAATTGGCAGCGGTTTTTATTTTGTAACGGGGCGAATTCTAATTATAACTAGACCGTTATAAATTCTATATTTACTTAACGTCAATCATTAAAAAATATTTATAAGAACTACGTATAATTAAAAAATGAATTATGACTTATTTCTTCATAATTCAATAATGCATTATGAATTATTTGTTGATAATTGAATAATTCAAAAGTGAATTATGAAATATTTCATGAATTAAATCTTAAAATAAATTAATTATTTGCAACTCTGCTTTACAATACAATACAAGGGTATTTGAAAGTATGACAATATTGATTGAAGAAGCTAATATATTATTAAAATACCCTATTTTCAAATTTCACACTTCCTTGAGTCAACTTGATTAAAATTTAATTTCTTACTAATTATAATTTTCATAATGTATTCAATTGTGTTACGTCCGGAGACGTATTATAGATTTAGAATTTCATTCTAAAAGTTTATTCACATCAGATATTTCCTGACATATAAACGCGAGAATGCAACGCAGCATTTCGCTCAGGCATCGTACCGTAGACCGTGTGACGTAGAGAGCCATCGACCTCCAGAAGACAGTGGCGTGCAAATTTTTAACAAATCAGCATTTCACAATGCTACCACTTAAATGCTACGCGTATAAGCCGCAACCGAAAATTTCTTAATAAAGATGATCTCAACTTATCATCTATAACCCAATTAAACCGCATAATAAAACTGCGAAATGCATCGCGCAAGTCAGTCACAGCGTACAAGAAACCTGGCGAACTCCGTGTACCTCTACGACATCGAGAAGTTGAAACCGTAAGCCTTACACATCTAGTAAGCAGATTTTATAAGTTATTGAAATTGAAATTGTAAGCCTTACTCGTCTAGTAAGCAGATCGTATAAGTTATTTATAGTAAATTTATAAAAGCAAGCGTTATAGAAAAGAATTGTAATTGAAATTATAAGGCATCGATCTACCAGAAGCCAGCAGATTGTATTGGTAATAAATTATTGTATTTTATATAATAAACCTACATAAAACCAATTACTACTTATTTCCACTTATTTCCGGACTTAACAATTGAATAATGCATTTATGGATATTGATATGTATGCATATAAATTTTTAAAATCTTATTGCAATAATGTAATTTGTCTAAGAACACCGAAGAATTATAAATTCAATCATTTATCTGCATTAAGTTGATTCAAATTATAGATTATGAAATCGTGGAATGACAAAATAATATTGGTTAGAATGACTATAGCTTATAGATGGTCAATTCCGTTTAATTACAATCGAATAAGGATGAAAGAATAAGGCTTAAATAAAATTACGAACAAATATTTGTATTTCATGTTTTTCTTATCCTTTTCTTAAAGCAGTATTTAAACATTGTGTTTCAAGTAAGAAAATTATCCTGAACAGTATTCCGGAAGATAAGATACAATTTTTTGATATTTTGTTTATATGACAAACTAATATTGAACAACCATTCACGTATATAACACATTAAATATTGATTAAACATCTTTAATTCTGATATAAAAAAAGTCTTCTATATCCATCTGCATCTCGAAAAACCATTGTTAACCAATGCAAACATACAATCCCGTAACTCCTCTCACATCCACTCTCACAACAGACCTCGGTAAGGTCAGAAAGACTCCATACACCTCGGAACTCGCTCGCTCTTTCTTGCAGACAAACAATCAGATTATACCATCATCTGTGCCTTATAATAAAAGCAACACATCGCGAAACACAACACGACCCGACGCGCGCGCAGCCTGGAAAAATGCAGATTGAAAATTAAACAGAGAGCGAGTGAGAGGGAGCACGCGCGTGCGCGAAGGAGAGATAGGAAAAGCGCCCGGAGACATTTCCTTCGCTCGCGCGCGCGCGCGTCTGTTATTACTGGCGATAAATCGCCGCCTTTAATAAGAGCGCGCCGCGCACAAGCGCAGGCGAGCGAGCGAACGTGGAGAAAGTGCGAGAGGGCACGTGGCGAGAGGGTGGGAAGAGCGAGAGAAGAGGTGGGGGAGGAAAGGGGAGCTGACGGAGATGCTGCGTTACAGAGCGTGTGGGGGGAGAGATGGGCTGAGCGTGTGTTTTGTAGATGGGATATTGTGCGACATTGAAGGTTTCTTTTTCTGGAGTTATATAGTAATTTTTATAATGGGGATGTAGAGTGTTTAATGTACACTTTACATAATCTGCGATAAATAAATTTGTAGTTATTGAAATAGAATGATACATTCTTTTCAATAGTAATAGAAAGTTTTGTGACGTACGCCAGTTTTAAATTGCATGCTCCAGTTTTGAAACGCTAACGATGAACGTTACAATAGCGCTCTATAAATTCCCTGAGACAAAGTGCAAGCTATACTTATATAATCGTCAGTCGGAGCAGAGTACCATCTTCAAGATTATAAGTCGGAGCAAGGTCGCTGTCATCAATGTCGTTAATTTATTTTACAATTAAAATTCTATATCTCAACCTTACTATTTAATATCAAGTTTACAGAAACAGTTATTTAACAAGGCTACTTTATTTAGCAGCGTTTTATACACGATAATTCTATAGGAAAATATTCATTTAATTATTTTTTCTGGATTAAAGAATTTGATAATAACTATAAATTAAAGCAGCATTGTCTGGAATTTCTCGTTCGAGAATTTTCCAAAAGCTCAAACTCAGTAATAAGAAAAGGACGATCTCACACTCTGCATTATAAATCTCGTCTTTGTTATTGTATAAAAAGACTATCGTAACCTGGCTAACATTATCCATCGAAATAACATTGCCCCCATTCCAACCACCAGAATTGCTCCTTATACCCGACTAATAATAAATCGTAATCAAATCTCACACACATTTGTCAAACATCCTCGATAACTCAGCAAATATACGCGTTCATCCGGGCGGGGCGCAAGTAGTCCGCGATGCTGCATTAATAAAATCTCATCGCGCTGAATATAAACGGCCAATTCCGATGCACAGCCCAAATACCAATTAAACCCTCCCCTCTTTCACGCATTTTTTACTCTCCTTTTCCAAAAATAGAAACACTCTAATAACAAAACGCGCAATAATCGCGCGAATTCCCGGAACGCCGCGACGGAGAGACGTCAATCGGAATCCGCGCGCGGAAATGGGTCAGCAGGAGGAGTGCACGGGTATTTCAAAGAGGGGGGGGGGGAGAGATGAGGTATATGGGGCTGAAATATGTAGAGCGCGGCTCCGCAGCTGCAGCTGAGCTAAGAAACACTGTTGAGAGATACGGCGCAAAAATATCGGCTCCCCGGGTGCACCTGCGTGTGTGTGTGTGGGGGGGGGGGGGGGGGGAGGATCGCGATAGCCGTGTGGTGTAGATGTGGTTTATTGTGTGCGAGTAGGGGGAGGGGGCGCGAAGGAACTGGGTGAAACGGGAATTGGATCTATATTTGCGCGCTAGATAAGGTGCGCGGGTTTTGCCCTTCTTTTTGGCTCCGATGCGTAAGTTTTGCCCCGTCGCTATTTATCAATTTTAAAGTATCGCCGGTGCATGTATAACACTCGGCTCTGTATAAGTATAACATCGTATAATTTTTCTCCAGGAATAAATGTAAAAGTTTTTCGTTACAGAAATTTCCGCTTATAAAATAGTTTCTTTATAGAATTTAGTAAAGGTATATAGAAAGTTCTAAAAACTTGGGCTTTGAAACAATCTAAAATTACAAATCCCTTTGAGGAATGAGATCGAAAAAAATTTAGAATGAATTCCCGCGGCGACTACTGCGCGAAGTTTAATCGAATAGCCGTTGGGAAAGTTTCGCTCGAACTTGTCCTAATCGAGAACTTTTCCGAGCACGCGGATATAACAGTTGCCCCTCGATTTACCGCGATATTTAACTTTATCCAACTTTATAAATCATTGGAGCAGCGCGCGATAGTATTGCCGCGGACCGGCGAACATAATAATGACCCTCATTTACGATCGAGCTTTTGATTGTGCGCGCATTTGATTTAGAGTTTCGCATTGTGTATCCAGCGCTATGCATACTCTGGCTGGGCGCTAGTCTCGATTTACTAAACCTGGATTTTCAATGTGTACATATTGTGTTCCGATATCGCGGCTCTGTTTAATTTCGACTAATTGCCCAAATGTAGTAATTTGATTCTAAACCATAATAAATCTTAACCTACTATCTACTACTGTTACCACCTCAGCGATATTTACCCATTAATTCCTATAGATATTTAATAAAATTAACCTCCTTTTCAACGAGCCCCAGTATCATTAAACAGATCCTCCATTACATTTAGATCGAATCGAATCCTATATACACCCACACAATGTAACCTATCCACCGTCTTGCAATAAACTCCTTCGCTCTTTGTTTCCCCAAACACCCGCCGATCGCTAAACCCGAGAGAGAGAGAGAGAGAGAGAGAGAGAGAGAGAGACAGAGAGAGAGTTCCTCCACGGGCGGCACGTCATGAATCACCAACTAAGTCGAAATTCATTCCGGCCGAAGGATCCCGCTATCGACATGCCGGGCGCGAGCTAAACTCGGTCAAACCGTTTCTGATTGACCGACTCACTGACGCGGTAGCGCAAACTTCCTTCTGCCCCGCGAGGCAGCAACGCGCGAGCTCGCTGGTGGCGGCGGCATCGATTTACTTACCACGTCTATATATACGTGTGTGTATGTGTGTCTATATATATATATATATATATATATACACACACACACACACACACATATATATATACGCATGTACCGCACGTAAGGCGTATTCGTCTCAATTTCGCGGAGTGAAATTTTCGCGCTCAAGAGAGAGAGACAGAGAGAGAGAGAGAAGGAGAAATTCGCTCGCAGAAGGTAATAGAGCGAAAGGACAATACCCCCGGGGTAGACGTTGCGGATCGTGTGTGTGTGTGTGTGTGTGTGTATGTGTATGTGTGTGTGTGGGCGTATGAGTGTATAAGGGGTAGAAAGAGTGAAGTTCAAAGTTTGAAGTTGTGCGCTGACCCAGTTGGTTGGACGTGTAATGTGGACGCGGAGATGCGATGCGACGACGACGACGCGCGCTGTTTCGAAAGTTGATTGTCTTCGGAAGAATTTTATACTTTTTGATGCATATATATACGCTCTTGCGGAGAGGTGGTGGGAGTGTGGGAAAGTTTTGTATTCTCTGCGTGTGATAGGGTTTACGAGTATAGGGATCACTTGTTGACTGTAGTTTCTGGAGAATCTTTTTGGAATTCGTATTATCTATATTGGTTAAAAGAGTCAAAAATAAGGGAATATAGCCTAAAAGTAGAAATTTAGACGAGTAATTCCTAAAAAAAAAAAAATTTTAAAGGCACAAATAGAAGCCGAGAAAAAAATTACCGAAAATGTGGTGTTCGGAAAACTACCGAGACGCCTCTACCACCGCGGGACTAGCACATCACAGAAACTCACTACAAGCAAACTCACTATACGCAAATTTACTTACTCGTCCCTGCTCCACTGAAGTCCAAACGTAGCGTTTTTAAAAAAAATAACAAGAATGAAGAAAGCTTCGAAAGTAAAATTACACATAGGTAAAAGTTCCGAAAGTAAAAATACGCAGGGGTAAAAAGTTTTCATCGACTATCCAAAATTCTGATAATGAAATTTCTGGAAGATAAATTACCGAATAATTCCAAAAGTAAATCGCGGTAAGAACCATTGAAATTTATAAGCGATTGGGACGGTTTATCCGATTTTTCATAAAAAGTAAATCAGAAAAATCGGAGGCTCATTGTAAAATGAATTAGTAACGAAGACGACCAAAACCAAATTTCGGAAAGAAGGTGTAACAAAATTGCATGAAAATAATAATGAAATAATAAAGGCTGTCTAGAAAGTAAGTACAGAAGAATTATTTCTATATATTTTCTCGTATTTTACCCCACATTCGGCATATTTTTCAACAGTTTCTAACTTTCTCACAGATTCAACTATGGAGAAATTGCCGGAGCTGACAGTCCGGGCCAATGCTGGTGCACTACTCGTAGACAGTAAACAGTCAACGACATACTGGCCCATTATTGTACCAACACTGGTTTGATAAGAATGGGCCAAAGTTAGAAAACAGTACTGGCCCAACGAATTTGCCGTGATTCAGCCAAGATATATACTGGCACAATGCAGACTGCCGGTGTTATGCCAGTGTAAAACAAAAGGCTATTCGTCATAACCTCTTATTTAACTTCCTATTTATCAAAAAAATTATTTTTTTAATAGTTTTACTAATCGCATGTAAATGCCGTACATTTTAACAGAATTATATTAGTAGCATATCCAAATAAAGATATAAAGAATAATTCACAAATTTACCGTTAATGTCTACACATTGTAAAGTGAAGTGTCGGCTACCATAGTAATTTCTGTAATGGCCCAGTACTGATTTCAAATGTCGGCTCGTTCTTATCATGTCTGTATTGATCCAATAATGACGCAGTACTTTTAGCCAGTACCGTATATGTGGCAAACAGTACTGTGTCAACATTGGGCCGATAGGGCATTTCTCCATGGGTAAGAATTTTCGTGAATAATGTTCCAAATATGATATAAATGCACACTTATCCACACTTCTTGACAATAATACACATTTTTTCATATTTTACCATGCTTTCTCACATTTCTTATTTCCACTAGGGTACCTTCTAGCTTAACCTGCGGCTAACATTATATCCAACAAAATAACACTGCTCCCATTCCAACTACCAGAATTGTTCTTTATTCTCGATTATTAATAAATCGTAACTCAATCTCATTCCATCTGATTCCCAAACACGCACACGTAAGTTATCAAACGGTGCGAAAGTAGTCCGCGGCGCTGCATAAATAAAATCTCATCGCGCCGAATATAAACGGCCAATTTCAAATAACTAATTGAACCCACCCCTCTTTCACGCATTTTTCACTCTCCTCTTCTAAAAATATAACCACTCTAATAATACACCGCGCAATAATCGCGCGAATTCCCGGAACGCCGCGACGTTTAGGAGTACAAGGGATCACTTGTTGACTGTAGTTTCTGGAGAATCTTTTTGAAATTCGTATATGTATCTATATTGGTTGAAAGAGCCAGAAACTGTGATTTTTATACAGTATTAGGGGATTAAAAAAATTATAGAAAATGATATATCAATATCTTTCTGATAGTAGATTATGTTATAAAATTTAATCTTTTTATTTAAAATCTGGTCCTTGGTTTATTTTAACATCCAAATGTTTCTAAAATGACAAATGTCATAAATATCTGCTTCAATGGCAGATCTACTTTCATTGAATTTACTTTATCAGTTCATATCATTCCATAATTGACAATATTTTATACCCGAAGAACCTGAAAACAATAATTAATTAAAATCAAGCAATCCCCAAAGTTCTCTGCCATTATCCATTCCTTATATCTACTATCGCCCCTGTCTCCGTGTTTATGCATCATCCTCCATTATTTGCTCGCACGGCGAAAATAATGTATGGGCTCTCTCTCTCTCTCTCTCTCTCTCTCTCTCTCTCTCTCTCTCTCTCTCTCTGTCTCTCTTTCACGTTGTACTCTGCACGGCGCGCGGCACGCGTGTCACGCCCGTAAATGTAAAAAGTCAATACTCGTTAAAGCTAAATGAGATAAAGTTGTGTCATTGCGCGCGACGGTGAGTAAGATTAACAACGGCCTTTCTCAAATTTCTCCTTTCTTCGGATATGATAATGTTGCTGCAGCCTATAACTGTAGGCGGAAGTAGTTCTAACGGCATAAGTTATTTTGTATAAGCTTTTTGGTATAGGTATAGAAACTAAAATGTTACTTTGAATAATTGAACGGATCGTGTAATTACTTTTACTAAAATTAACGAACATTTTTGTTTTTTAATTCAACATATTTTTGTTTAGTGATAATGTTGTTATTGCATATTTTTTGTATTCTTTACATTTTTTTCGTTAATATGAGAAAATAATATAATATTCTTTACATTGTTTACGTTACATAAATAAACAAATTTTCATCAAAATCAAAATATAATTTTCAGCATGAAATTATTAAACTTTTCGTAATTACCTTTGAAGCTCCATTAAGCTCATACATTCATAACGAGTAATAAATAAAAAGGATAACATTAAATTGCAGCAAAGTTAATCTGTCAGACATAAACAGCTTAAACTCTTAACCATCAACACCTAGATCACAATCCTCCCCGCACCCCGAAAATAATATCTTCTTCAATTAAAAACCGTTCCGCATAATAATTCCGACCGAAATCCATCTCTTCTCCACCCCCTCCTCGCTCACGCCCGCGCACGCGTATACAAATTTCCATCGCGCCTGGCGCTTTAATAACCGAATCCCCTTTATTAATTTTTCTCTTTCCTCGCCAATGTATGAATTGATTGCAACCTCCCTTCCCTCTCTCTCCTTTGTAATTCCGTCTTCACACCTTTGTGCCTTTTAATATTAATCCGCGTCGTCGCGCGCGGGGCCGCGCGAGATATTCCTTATTCGGCCCGGCATATTGCGCATGCATAATTTAACGCGGCGTTCGAACAAATAACAAAGTTTCGCTCGTGCGCGCGGATTCCGAGGCCGGCTGGCAGTGACATATTTTCATTTAGGGCTGCGAACGTGTACACACTCTCGCGCTCGCGCGTGAAATGCGCCTGCGAGTTTGAAGTGTACAGGAGGGACGATGGGTGTGTGTATAATGTATGTGTGTTCCTTCGGGGAGTTGTTGCGAAGAATCGGCAGATGCGTGTAAAATTTGTTTTGGCCGAGGGGTTGAGGTGGCGTATAATGCGGTTTTATGTGGTCTATATCGGCTGTGATTTATTTTACTGGTTTAGAGAGTGTACGTTTTTATAGTGGTATTGGGTATTGACTTCTGTTTGCGGTTTGCGATTTGAAGCCCCGGCGATGTATTTATATGTGATTTATGACTTGCGAATTTCATAAATTCTAGCGTAGCTATTGATTGTTGTAAATTGAAGTATACAGTCGTTTTACCTTAAATATTTTGTTTCGTTTGTGCAGATAAAGACCAAATGGTAGACTCACCTGAAACAAGAAGAAAACACCGACCTTTAATACATTACTTATTTAATATTATACTCACACATTGGTATATGTGCACTTTCCCCGAAAATTTCCCTTAATGCGGTCATAAAAACGACGACAAAAAAATTTTTAGGTACACCTATGCAATACGTCTTTTCTTGTTCTAGCCCTTAAGCTCAAAATGGTTAAAACAGTCGATTCTGTGCAAACTTACGTGCATTTAAAAATCGTGAAAAATGACAAAAATACGCGATTTTTAGCAAATTCACATAATTCTTAAAATTTTTATCAATTTTTGACATTTTTTACGATTTTCAAATGCACGTAACTTTGCACTGAACCGACCGACTTTAACCATCTTTAGCTTAAATTAAAGTTTTTTTTCTACTTTAATGGCATTTTGTGGAATATTTGTTGGCACTTTTAAGAGCTGCTATTGGTGAATGATCAGTGACTACTTTTCGTCCATTTTTCCCATGTTAAATTTCCATAAAAGAAATTAATGTGCGGTTAAAACTGTTACAAGACCGTTTTCCTGTGTTCCAAAGTTTTTTCGTATATTGTGCGGTATAGGTACATATAGAACAAGAAAAGACATATTGCAGAGGTGTGCCTCAAAAGTTTTTTCGTCGTTTTTATGACCGGATTAAGGGAAATTTTCGGGGGAATTAATTGCACATATATTTATAATACATAAAATTTTCCAACCAAATATAGGTATTTCTAAAAAGCCATTATATTATACATATCTTTTGCACAAAAGTATAAATATTCCAAACGGCAAAATAGTGACATTTTCCTTCTACCCACGAAGACAAAATACCACTCTTACGACTAGTCCTCTACCCGCGTATTTGCATAAACCTCCGACTATTTAAAATTCGCGCAGCGGTAAGCGAAGGCAAAACCATCACGACCGCAACTCGCGTGCACGAATCCTCCTTCGGAGAAAACTACGTTGCAGCTTCGCCTCGAGGCCGCAATAAAATAATTTCCTCGCGAGAGAGAGAGAGAGAGAGAGAGAGAGAGAGAGAGAGAGAGAGAGAGAGAGAGAGAGAGAGAGAGAGAGAGGCTTTCGAACTCTTTGCTCTGCTCGTGTAACATTGCACCGTGCACAGGCGGCGGAGTCGCTGCAGCACGTAATTGCGTCGAGAGGTGAACTCGCGGAGTTGACGCCAGGGGGCGCCAGCTCTCGGTGAGTTACTGACGGTGGTAAGTCGATTCGGCAGGTGCGAAGGTTTGTGCGAATGAATTTTTGGGGTTTCGATTGTTGCGGGGAAAATTTTAGTGTGTTGTATTTTTTTTCGATTTGTCAAAATTTTGTTTTGTAAATGACAGTTTATTGTGAATATAATTTTTAAAATCGTATATTTTTACGATGCTTCGTGTCGGATATTGTTGACATTTTCGTATATATTAAGCTGAGATACTTCTACTTATTCAAGATTTATTGTTTAAAAAAAACTTTTGCTTACTATTGTGTAATACTATCTCATCGTGTTGACTGAAAGAATTAGTAGTTTTCGTAATGAGTGAGTAAAGTTGAACTTCTCACACGAGTGTAGTACCATAGTATGCACAAAGCATGCGAAAGTATAGTTTTTTTGTCCACTTAACGCGTATTATGATGAAAATTCTTTCACAATTCGCAAACGAACGAAATCACCATGCATCTTAAAACAATACTAAAAAAATAATCTAATAAACTTCAATAACAGCCAAGCACGAAAGAATTCAACCCCCACCGCGTTAGCAAATACAAACGCAATCACTTTTTTTCTCGGAGAGCTGCTCCTCTTCCCTCACCTCTCTCACCCCTCCAAAACCGCGGCAAACACGCATGCCGATTAAACCGATTCTCCCTTCACAATCCAATCCATTACACGCCGCTCCATCCTCTCTCTCTCTCCCCTCTACTAGAGAGAACACAATGCGATCGGCCGAACAAATAAACGTTAATGAGCCCCACACCGCCGCTCGCGCGAAAATCAAGGAACCCAGTGCCGCGCGCATGTCTAATTCAGAACTGCCGGCGCTGCGTTATCGGATTCTCCTAATTTTCGACGCGCGCTCGAGGGAAAACTAGGAGGGAGAGACACGACACGACGTCGCGCAACTATTTCCGCGAGTAGAGGGACAATCACGAGCCCAGATTGCCAGCAGCAGCAGTAGCGCGGCCAGCTCGAAAATTCGATAAAGCCTGCGCGCGCGCGTACGCCTAGGCATTTGACTCGCGGGTGGAAGAGGAGCAGGAGGAAGAGGACGACAGGATGCAGCTGCCGCGGTGCAGCGCAGCGGTGCAGTTTTCCTTGCAGAGAGAGAGAGAGAGAGAGAGAGCTCTTGATTCCGGCCTTGTAATGTAAGCACGCGCGCGCCTGCGTTGGTAGGGGCTTATTTGAGAATCGAGAGAGGGGCTTTGCGATGCCGGAGAGGTGGAATAAAATTTTATTGTGCGTAGCGCGGTGCGCTCTGTTCTTTTTTTTCTTGATATATAAATGGTGGGGTATTAGGCAGGTTATTTTGTTGGAAGAGAAGCGCTTTAATTTTTTTTTTATCTTTGTTTAGTGGTGGTTTTTTTTTCATTTATTTATTTAAGGGGTCGCATCGACAACGAGGTCAGTATAGCGTCCACAACGAGATTACATACCTACTATGGTGGTTGTACGAAGAAATTTGTTTTTCGAGTGATAATTTGATGATGAAGTAAGGCGTTGGTTGCGCAGTGAGAAAATGAATGGATGAATTGGCGGAAAAGAGATCTGTCAGAATTTGAAAATTTTTATTTGAAATTGATGTTATAATAATACACAATAAAGTTTTTTAGATTAGAGTATACTTCATTTAGCTACACAAAAATAATGTTTGTGATTTGAGAATACAGTAACTTAATTGATAATCAAACTAAGATTAGCTTAAATGAGTATTTCTTTTTTCTTGTTTTAATAAAGAAATATTTTTCTTTACTCTTTCTGTAAACGTTGATTTGATAAATTTTAGTTACATTCATAAATTTATTCAACATCATTTTGAAATCTACATTTCTTGAAATATTGTTATAGAAAATAAAGTAGAATAGAATAGCCTTCTCGAAATACACAATAAAAACAATGTAATAAAACAAAACTGAAACGATAAAACTCTTCGCGATATTCGCGAAAAGACAATCGTTATCAAGCAAAAACAACCATCTTGAAAAGAAAAATAAAGTGACGAAATTTGAAAAATCAAATAAAAATCTCTTTTACGTCACTCTAAAAATAAGGTTATAAAAAAGAGCAGAAACTTTGTTGCTTGTAATACGTCAAAACAAACAAATAAACTCGAATCGTATGCAACAGGGTAACCCTCATTACGTCCCATTATTGCCACCTTGCCTCCCTTAACCCTATAAAACCTTTCTAGCTCACTCCCAACACCAGCCTTCCCCTCACACACACACACACATACAAACCACACAGCGAGCTCAAAAATGGCATAACAGCGGGCACCCGAGCCTCTCCTCTGCATACATACATACATCGAACCACCCATCCATCCCGGCAGTGGCCGAGCCATCATTCCGCTTTTACAGTCTCTCTCCTTCTCTCTAGGCTCCCTATCCCGCTACCGGCGGCGCTCTGTTTACTTTATGGACGCCGGCCGCGCGTCCATTTTTATGGGGCAATTATGCAAAAGCCCAGGCGCAATCTGCTAACTGCCGATAATTCCGTCCGTTC
This sequence comes from Torymus aiolomorphi, assembly GCA_036365515.1. Taxonomy (NCBI): domain Eukaryota; kingdom Metazoa; phylum Arthropoda; class Insecta; order Hymenoptera; family Torymidae; genus Torymus; species Torymus aiolomorphi. Next base: position 69,933,747 of record CM070874.1, on the reverse strand, counting down.
GCGTATGAATTTTCTCTCCCGAAGGAGGAGAGAGGCTTAGAAGGGGAAATTTCTTCCGGTTTCCCGAGGCGGTATATACCTACGCGCACCGCGGCGGGTAATTTGCGTATTGCGAGAAAGAGAGCCGCGCGCACCGCACGGCTCTTCTCTCTGCGTTATTCGGATGAAAAAAGTTTATGGGAGAGCGCGCCGGGTTTTTGTACACGCGCAGCGTGAGAGGAGATATTGGTTCGAGGTAGAAGAAAAAGAGAGATGGCCAGCTGGGATGAGGGGATTTTTAGGATGAGGAAGTGAGGTCTTCGAGAAGTAGGGTAATTTTAAGTTTGTAATAGGGGTAACGTGGTGCAGTTTTGTATGTGTATTTACATAATGCAACGTGTAATGTCCCTTTTTTTCTGTTAATGGAAAAAGGATCTAATAATGTCGAATGTTTAGATATCTCTGTATATAATCATTACGAAGTAGAAATACGATCGTAACTCTACTGCATATAAGGACATTTATTATTCTAACTGCAAGATTATAAATGTTTTACTATATAGTGGTCACATAAACGTCAGTCAGGAAGTTTAGCTTCGAAAACCTAATTCATATTACCTTATTTTGAGAAAAAGAAACTTTGAAAACCCTTAACCACGCTCCTCTCTCCCTTTTCTCTACACGGAACTTTACAAACCATTCCTCGAAAATAAATTCACCCAAATTTATGTAATTCATCAAATTACCGCCAATAAAATACACTCTTTACCCACACACGCAGCACACGCGCACTATAACCCAACCCACGTACTCCACTCCGCAGCCTCCCGCTAACAAGACAGCTACCTCGCGAGCGGGGCCCTCGTATTAACTAGATTGCGTTTTAACACTCTATAAACCACGCACAATAAAGTAATTCGCGCTCGCACATACACACACGCGCGTACGTGAATTCCGCGTATACAGCACTTCGGGCACATAACGCGGCGCATCTGCAGCGAGAAAAAAAGAGAGAGAGGAAGGGCCGCGTGAGAGCGGCATTAACGCGATTGCCCCTGTTTATTAACGAGGCGCGCGCGCGCGCATATAACTACGGCAATTCATTTCTCCGGCGCGCGGCGCACGCGGAAAGGTTATAAATGCGCCGGACGTGCGCGTGTGCGGCCTGGCGCCCGTGCTATATGGTGTGGGAGGTATAGGTGTAAGCGCGAGGGGTTATATGGTATAGGTGTGAGGTGGAAATTTTTGGAATTGTGGTAATGGGGTGGGATTTTGTAATGGTGTAAAAAGGGTTTTGGGAGGTGGAGATGGATTGAGTGTTTATGAATGAGGAGTATATGGTTGAAGCATTGTTATATGGTGGTATTTGTTGCAGTAGTTTTAGTTGTTTAGTTTTAACCCATTAAGTCCTGAATGGACAAATTTTCACTAAAGTTTTCAACGCTTATATTTTATGTGAAAATGAATTGTAAAAAGTATATGAATAAGCGTATTCGATGTAAAATTTGATGAACTTTTAGAATCTTTCGTTAGATTTTTCAAAAAATTAAACTGTCGAACACTGTACATGATTTTTTCCAAAAAAAGATGGTTTTCAAAAAAAAAAAAAAATTTTTCATTTCGATTTTTCAAATGGAATGCATTTAAGATTTAATGATCAAAATGCAGAAAACGTGGCCTCGAGACCTAAACTTGAAAATCTAACGATTTAGGTTTTGAAAAAAAATTTTAAAACACAAAATGGCGGCTGAAACGCAGAAAAATCATAAAAATCTTCTGAAATTATTTACTCGAAAAAGATGGACTTTAGAGAAAAACTTTACTGAAGAAAAAGTTCTTAGAATTGATTAAAGAACACGCTGGAATTTTTTCAGAAACATAAGAAGCGTTTTTAAATTTTTCAAAATTTGAAAATTTTGAAAAATTCTGAAATTTGCCAAAAGGTTCTGGAAAAATTCTAGCATGTTCTCTGATCAATTCTAAGAACTTTTTCTTCAGTAAAGTTTTTCTCTAAAGTCCATCTTTTTCGAATAAATAATTCCAGAAGATTTTTATGATTTTTCTGCGTCTCAGCCGCCATTTTATGTTTTAAAATTTTTTTTCAAAACCTAAATCGTTAGATTTTCAAGTTTAGGTCTCGAGGCCACGTTTTCTGCATTTTGATCATTAAATCTTAAATGCATTCCATTTGAAAAATCGAAATGAATAATTTTTTTTTTTTTTTTAAACCATGTTTTTTTGGAAAAAATCATGTACAGTGTTCGACAGTTTAATTTTTTGAAAAATCTAACAAAAGATTCTGAAAGTTCATCAAATTTTACATCGAATGCGCTTATCCATATACTTTTTACAATTCATTTTCACATAAAATATAAGCGTTGAAAACTTTAGTGAAAATTTGTCCATTCAGGACTTAATGGGTTAATGTTTATACTAAAACGCGGCTTATTGAGAAATTAAAAGTAAAATTCGTCATGTTGAAAAATAAATAGTTTTTGTAACACATGCAAGATTTTCGTCGTTTTCTACTTAAAAAGAGGTCCTAAAGTGACTTTGTTTTGACCGATTGGATAAAAAAATCCATTCGCGCCCTAGGTACACAATATACTATTACAATTGTATAAATAGTTACCTAAATACATATAAAAACTTTCAAAGCATATAGTTTTATGATATTTCTTTAGATAAACTTTAAAAACAATTAATTAATCATCTTTAGTCCTTAACATGTTAAACAACTGTCGTTTTTAATTTAATTTTAAAAATGATTGAACAATATGATTAATTTTAAAATATAAAAATCTGTTTCAACTAATTCCCGAAGGGTACAACAATCAATAAACTCCTTTCGGGCAAAATTGCTAGACAAGCTGAATTTTTTGCCCTCCTAAAACGACAAGTACTTTCTGCCCCTGCAGCCGCGCGAAACGGAATTATCGTACTCGCATCTGCGCGCGCTTACGCATCGGAAAACCAGGGCGCATTTAGGGTCACTGGGCAAAAAATAATAACGCAGCGGAACGGCAAGAGACACAGAGAGACAGAAATTTTCCTCTCGAAAAAACCCTCCCGGGCTTTTACTTCGGAGCTCTTCTACTTTGACGCGCGCGCGCGCGGGCGCAAAAAAGGATTAAAGGTTGATATTGCAAGTGTTTTTTGCCGGATTAGCGGATGCTTTTTCCCAGATTGGAGAATTTCGTGCTTACATCAGCAGTAGTATGTAGCGGCGGCGGCACACAAGCGACGTATATTAGAGCAGAGAGTCAGCTGGGCGCCCGCGCGGCAAAGGGTTTTTCGGTATTTTTAGTCCGCGCGAGAACGCTGCTAACGAGGAGAACGCGCGTCGGTTGGCTATGAATTTTTGGCGGATTTTGGAGGAGACGAGGTGGGATGTGATGTACGGGATCATTATTTCATTATCGTGGATTTGCATAGTTTGGAGCGATTGTTTTTGCGGTACATAAATAAAAGGGTTGAGATTGGTTATTCGTGAGAAGTTTAAATCATTTTTTTGTCCTATTGAGAAGATTTTAAATTAGGTTTTCAGCGTTAATTATTCTAAGAAGAAAAGTAGTTTCGTAAAAAGAAAAATTTTGAACTCAAAGATAAAAGTTTCTATTCGTTTAATTTCAAAATGAAATTTTTTACATTTATACCATTCTCATAGGGCTAAAGATGCGAGATTTGAATAAAAATGAACACTTTCATCAATTTTTTTAAAAAGTGTTGTAAAAAGGTCAATTGTTATCTAACCTCTTACTAAATCCATCCAACGCTTTCTTCTACCGGCCACTTATTACAAGATTAATTTTTCCTTACCTTCAATTAATCATCTCCACCACTCAAAGATGATAAAAATTTTTAATTAAACGTTTTCCAATGTTAAAAAATTGAATTCTCCATTCAGCAGCGAATCCAACTATAAAAGTCGAAATGAATTTTCTCTACCCCACTTAGAATTCTGAATCCGCGGCACAACAGAAAGAAAAAAAAGAACATAACCCTTTAAAATTCAATTAATTCCATTTGCCTTATACACATCAAGACGATTTACAAATCCCCTATTTCGCGTCAACTTGCGCTGCTGCTCATGCTACTCTATTCTAATCTCGACAAGTCCGCAAAAAGCAGAAAAACATATAATACCGGTAACAACATAACAACCCCTGGCCCGTCTTAGAAACTACTTGCCGAAATCCTCTGCCTCGCTTTTACCTCTTGTACCCTGCACATCCCACTAACACCCCGGGCTCTCTTCCACACACACATACACACACACACATACACACACACACACACACACACACACACACACACACACACACACACACACACACACACTCATACAAATATATATATATATATATATATATATATATATAGTGAGGCACTCGTCGGCGGCCCAGGATTCGTTTATGTAGGTCGGCAGCGCCCGGGAGCATCTCTTAATTAATTAACCTTTTCGGGCCTGTCCCGCGCGCTCGCGAGTGCATAAAACGCCGGGGCGATAAAGGGATTACATGTTGATTGCAGGTAAGATAAAAGTGAAGAGCCGAGAGTCCCCCCTAATAAATCTTTCTCTCCCGCTCCCGCTCTCGCCTTTTCTTTTCCATTCGCGAAATTAATTGACTGCTTCCTTGTGTGCTCAACCCACCTCCGAGACATTCTACTCTTTCAATTTAAGTGGATTTTCGTTTGAGTGATGAGGAGGCAAGGGGAAGGGGGCGGGGAGTAATTAATTTAGCGATTTCAGAAGCCGTTGACGAGGAAGAGGAGACGCGTGGTGAGTGGCTTTGAGCCTCGATTTCATAATTTTCGCTAATTATTCTTTGATTGACCGTTATTATAGTGGAGAGGAATTTCGCGTTTGAGTGCAGTGTGCTTTGCCGAGAGTTTTTCTTTGCTGCTTCAATCCTTGACATTTTCTACTAAATCATAACATTAGAGTGGGTAATTGAATTTTTTTTTTAAAGTTTTTCATTGGCCCAAGCAAATTGAGTACTTTTTAATATTTCAAAGCTTTACTAATAAATTTATAGATAACGATTTAAATTGTGTTTTATAAAGCATCATAATTTGATGACTTAAAGATAGATCAATCTTTTTTATTATTATACAATACCGAGACTGCGCGCAATATTATTCGAATTGTATACAGTCTATTTAATATATACACACAATGAGCATTTTATTCGAGTGAAAGTAGGTCATCCGAGATGAAAAAATTGTAAATGAAATTTTCCGGAATCTATGAGGAAAATGAAAGAAGCGGCAAAACGTAATGAAAATATGAAAAGAGTTTCGCCTGGGAAGTAGCTTCCAAAATGAAAGAGAATGTTAAATTGAAACCTAGAATTAACTCTTTTCACAGACGATTAAGAGATGATATTTCAAATGAAAATTGTAACGTTGTGCAGTGTCTGCAGGAATTAGCGAAAACACGAAAGAAAAACATTTTTCTTTGACATCATAAAAAAGTAAATATCATTTACAAAGCTGTAAAGTAACTTGTCGCGCGCGTCCTATTTTTTTAGCTAGCAGGAAAATTTAAATACGTATTATAATGCTGCGTTTATTTCTACGAACGAAAATAATAAAAAAACGTTTTTACGATGTATAAAATTAAATTGCTACTTATAATATTTGTATTAAATTTTGTCGGTTTTATTTCACGCAGCAATGATTGATCGAAACAAACCATTAAACATTGAAACAGGGGAACTTTTCACCTCCACCCGGCAAATCTCGAGTTCTAAGGCACATTCAGAACGACAGACACGGCACATCTACTCGCGCGGTATTTATGCCGAAAATTAGCGCGACAATATACGGAATAGCCAATGAAAGAAATTCCTCGCCGGCATTCTCTCTTGCCCGCACAAAGCGCGCAAACGGACGCTTATAAAGCGCGTCCGTTCGCGCGCGATCAAAGTGTCCTCCTTCTCCTCCTCCTCCTCTCGTTATATTATACGCGAAAGTTTCGCTTCTCCCTCTCTCTCTCACTACGCGGGAAACTTTAGGCGCTAATTAATTAAGGGATGCTACCCATTAACTCCGCGCGCGCGCGACCCAGTTTTTGGGGTACACATATAGCAGCAGCAGCAGCAGAGAGGAATAAGCCAAGGAGAACGCGCGCCTGGATATTACGCGGAAGGGGGCTTAAAGAAAATTCCAAATGCGCGCGGTGTGGTAGCGCAGGGTTTTTCCTTTTCTACACGCGCGCGCGTGCAGTTCTTTGAGGAGGCGAGCTTTAACTGGAACGCCAGAGCTCGAGCGAGAGTTCGCCGATATTTCGCCGCGTCGTTCTTCTTTTGCGAAGCCCTCGAAGAAGGAGGGTAAAGGAGCGGAACGATTTCTCTCGCCCTAAATGAGTAAACATTCCCCGCGAGAGAGAGAGAGAGAGAGAGAGAGAGAGAGAGAGAGAGAGAGAGAGAGAGAGAGAGAGAGAGAGTCTTTGATCCTTGGGAAGTCAAAGAAATTTTAAAAGCATCACGTGTGCCTAAGAGCGAGCTCTGAAATTTTATACCTTTTTTTGCGCATGCGAGATGAGGGGGGAGAGAGAGAGAGAGAGAGAGAGAGAGAGAGAGAGAGAGAGAGAGAGAGAGAGAGAGAGAGAGAGAGAGAGAGAGTTAAGGTCGGAGGTGCAGCGCTGCAATTCGGTGAAAATGAGCTTATCCTTCTTTTTTCCTCGTTAAGTTCTTTGTAATGCATTATGGATAATTTGCAGCCGTTTTATGTATTAGTGACTTTGTGACGTTTATCCTGAGCTCCTGGAAATGGTTAAGAACGTCATTAAAAGTTCAATGGTTATATGTATAAGCTTTTTGTTGATGCGCGTAATTACGATAAGAATTCGCAGAAAAAAATAATTGATGACGCTAATAAAGTTCTTGGTTAAACATGTCTCAATCAATATTGCATATAGTTGTGATAACCAACAAAGTAGTTGTGACAACTATTTTATTGGTTGTCACAACTATTTTATTGTTTCTCATAACTATTTAATTGGTTATCGCCGGTCTTGGACGCTAATAAACTATTCACATAATTTCTTTGTAATTTATGAATAATAACTTCTTGTAGTTTAAAGGATTTCGATGAAAATTAAAAATTAGTAAATATATACGTGAAATTTATATAATTTAAAAAAATTATTAGCTAAGCCATTTAAAAGAAATATTACTTAAACTACAGCATATTTATGCACACGCTTATCTAGTTTAAAACTTCAACTGTATCTTCACAACCTGCCACCAAGAAATAACTACTTGCTCCACATTTACACCACCTCTCTTTCTTTCTTTTATTACTTGCCACCTACACCCACACGCTCTCTCTCGAAAAAGGGCAAAACGCAGCTCACAACAGCGCTAAAAACCTCGCGTCAAAAACGATAAACCCTCCGCCTCCCTCCTCTCACACCCACGCTAGCGTACTTTAAAGCCCGGCCGGCGAGATAGAGCGAAATAGAAGCTACTCCGTGCTTGGTTGGCTGCACGTGCGCGCGCGCGCGTCCCTCGTCGAAATCGCGCGCAGCGAAATGGCACAACGAGGGTCTCGACGTCGTCGAGGAGGTGGAAAGAGAAAGAAAGAAGAAGAAGAAGGTCGTCGCCGGGGAAATATATTGTTATGAGGAACGGGGATTAGATAATTAATGAGCCGAGGTTAAGTGCGCGCGAGAGGCCCCACGAGAGGTTAGGCGCGTCCTCTTCTCTCGCGTGCTTTTTCAAAGCTTTAGCTGTGTGTGTGGATTGAGGCTTAGGATCGTGGGTAGGAGCGCGGCGTGTGCTTTAGTTCGGGCGCCCGGGGGAGCGCTTTCTTAATGATGTCATCGTGGTTGCGGCGTGCTCGGTGCAGGGGTTGCCGAAGTTTTGAGGCGCTGGAGCGGGGAATGATGAGATCGGAATTGGCAAGATAGTGTATAGTACTGTTGAAGTTGACGGGCAGAATCATCATAGATTTTTAGTAATTTCGAATCAGTGGTTGTTCTTCCCTGGTAGAAATTGAAATCATTTTTTGGGTAGTAAATGGCTAGTTTGAACCAAGATGGCAAAAAATGGACTCCAGTTTTCTACCATAAGTGTAACGATTTTTTCAACCTATTTTACACATTTATTGGCCGCGAAAATGGTCAAAATTTTGTATCCCATATTATAATTAAGCGATCGAGATTCGTTTAGTTTTCGAGCGTTTTTGCGAGGTATCTCGAAATCTCGAATCGATCTCGAAACTCGAAAGAAATCGAGAAATAGCGTTAATTTGTCATGTTAATGTAGTTAAAATAGCTAACCGACGAAGCCATTAAAAATCTAGTAACAAGCGATTTGTTATGGCGATGAGCGAGAGAGATAGAGTCATGTGGCAAAATAACGATTTTGGTTTATATCTTATAGAATAAAGCTGTAAATAGTACAAAGATTACACTAAATTTTGTTTATATCCCCGTAAACTATCTCTTAAGAATATAAGTCCCTCGTGGAAATCGATTCCATTATTTACCTAATAAATAGCTAGTTTCCCCAATAATCGTCAAAAACTAGACACTATTCTTGGCCATTTCTATCTATTGATGAAACGATTTTTCCTATCATATTCGCCATTTAATAGACAGAATAATAGAATAAGTTTTTTAACAAATTTACATTAGCTTATTTATGAGTATATAAAAGATATTAAAGTTGGCCAGTTTTTTTAGTTAGGAAATGGCTAATAAGAGGCTTGCTATTATAGCGTGAAGTGAGAGAGACAGAATCAAACGGAAAAATCATTGTTTTCGTTTGTATCCCCTGAAACAGTACTATAAACGAATTAAATATCAATAATTCATGTTTACGTTTTGGTTAGCTATCTTTTCTTAATATTCGGTTTTAAATACATGATCAGATTACAGATAAAATTTAGTAAAAACATTTTAAGGTTACCTTATCTCCATTCAATAGACAATAATTAGACACTACCCAGAAATTAGCTATTTATACTAACTATTTATTATTTTCCTGGCCATTTCCGATAGAGACAATTTCTACCAGGGAATATATGATTAAATTGTTATGAAATTTTAATATGAAGATTTTGAGGTTGGGGCCGTTCCGTAAAATGGGGGAAGTTGATGGAAAAAAGCGTTACACTTGTTTTTTTTCATCACATTTTTCAAAAAATGGTCACTGCCTCGCACCAACGAATAAAAAGAAAATTTCTGTGAAGTAACCGAACGTAATTGATCAAACGAAATATATTTTAAAGTGGAAAGAATTTAACTGGTGTATAGTATGCACACGTATAACAAAACCTAAATTTCCTTTTACAATACTGTAGAATCCAATACAATTATATAAATCTCCTTTACAACACTGTCATTTCCATTTTTATAACCCCGCAATAATAATAAATTCCGCGCGCGCGCGCTTACCAGCCCCCGGGAACAAATCAAACAACCGCACGCGCGATAATTCAAACTACCCCGTAAATAAATAATCGAGCGCGAGACTCAGCCTCCGTAGTATAGCGGCCATAAAATCCAGCGCGTGGCAAAAGTAACAGCTAGTTTTGGAAAAAGTTGCCTGCCTGCCTCCTCTCGACAATTGCCCTGTACGTGCAGCTGCGCTGGATGCCGCCGCCGCCGCCTCGTGCAATATTAATCGTCGCCCCCGCAGGCCAGTAGTAGCGGCGCGCGATTTTCTTTGTTCTGTCGTTCTCGAGGAGGAGGGCGCGTGCGCGAAAAAGCGCGGGGATATAAGGACACGCGAAGGGACAGTGGCTGCTATTATTTACGGCGCGATTAATCGCGAGAGATGAGAGGGAAAAAGTCGAGAGGTCGTGGAGTGATCGGGGTGGGTGAGGATGTGTGCGTGTGTGTATGATGGTGGTGGTAAATAATTCATTGGGATTTTTGGGAATGGAGGTTTGAATGGTTCAGGGGTTGCTGAAAGTTATATATTAAAATTTATAGGGATGTTTTGCGACGGTATCATTGACAGTGGTCTTCGACTTTCTTGCGTTCTTGATATCCTATTTTTGTTTTCCTCCAAAAAAGTTATGTAGTTATATTATAGACAATGAGTAAAAATAATTGAGTTTTATTAATATCATACTTTTAATTATAATCCATTTCAAAGTATATAATCACGCGGTCGTCCTAAGGCTCTTCTATACTTGCCTTCGGAACGCTCCCGCGTTCCTTGATAGAGACTATTTACTTTCTTCACTAAAATATGCAAAAATCAAATAAACATGCGCGTACGAATTCACGCAACTCATTCCACTCCGTTTATGAGTTTATCACTTCTGAATTTCACTTCGATCAACTTTTATTCATAAACATTTCGGCCGTTTGAATACATTTCGGAATCCCGTTTATTCTCTCCTCGTGTGCAGCGGCTCTACTTTGCGCAGCCGCTGACCCTGATGCATTATAAAGGCGTCCGCACAAAAAAAAACGAAAAAAAATGTTTAACCCACTTTTTTTAACTTTATAAATTTTCATTCCGAGCGTTCGCTACTTCAAAGTTTGAAGGTGAAAGTGGAAACGTGACCTGCATTATGCCGCGCGCGCGCGCACGCCTTACTCGCGCACGCGGTAAAATAGGGTGCGGGATTTTCCGGAAAATTTTAGCTAACGAGTTTCGCAAAAAGCTTCCACTCACTCGCGGCCCCAATTTCTTTTTGCAAAATTACTTCGCGCGCGTCTTTTCCGAAAACCGCGCGTCTGAATAATTCCAATAAAGAAGAGTCACGAAAATCGCGTTTGTGGCGTTCTGTATAAAAAATGAAAAAACCCAGTTGGTTCGCTGGAACACTCAGTCGCTCTCGCGCCCTGTAAAATTCAGCCGCGCGACGGTGAACGCGTGGAATTCGAACAATATGCCGGCCTATACAAATCCTTCGAATAGAAAGAAACGAGAGAGCCGCGAACAAAACGCTCTCTCTCTCTCTCTTATCAAACTTTATATATATATATATATATGAAATTTTCCACGTCGTCCTCCCGAACCACCAAAAATCATCAACAGACCACCACCGGCGAAGAAACGCGTGAACTGACAAGGGTGGCAGCCCCGGAAATTGGCTGCTAAGCGCCAGGCGCCGCGGGAATGTCTCTGATCCGAGCTAATGAGCAATTAGTAGCGCAGAGCAACGCTGTATGTGTTATATGGATCAAGCGCCGCCGCCGCGACGGCTTCCTCTCTCTCTCTCTGTCTCTCGTTTCGCTGCGTCTGCCGGCCACATGCGTCGCGCGCACGCGTCGTCCCGCCGGTGTACATAGTAGGCAGAGCCAGAGAGAGAGAGAAAGCCTGAATTGACGGATAATTTGTTGATTATGATTGAAGAGAGGCCGCCGCGTGTGAGTTGCCGGTCTTTGCGGATTCGAGGGAGCAGTGGGTGGGAGGGATTGATTGATGATTGCGGGTGTTTGGTTGGGAGGATTTGTGTGGTGATTGTGACGATGTGTGATTTTTTTTTGTGAATTTCGTATGAACTATTATGTTTCTGTAAGGGGACTCCAAAAATTAAATTTTTGTATTATTTATTTTATGCAAAAAGATCGATAGAGTCTTTGCAATAATTGAAATATTAAAGTTAACACTTGTACGATGAGATTATTGAAAAGATAAATTAAATATTAACGATTTTTTAAATTAAGAATGTTCAAATTGTTCAAATATAGCTGTAAATATACATTAGTATGAATGGCTTAATTATTACCCTGATGAAATGATACTTTTACACTTTTTATTAATATATAATTCGTGAAAATATAAATTAAATTTATTAAATTGAATATTATTAGAAGGATTTTATACAGCATTCGATATCTCCGAGTGGTAGGTAATTGAAATGAACGAAGTTTTTTTTTACATTTTTGATGTAACGTTATCAATACCACCTTTCACAGAGTTATATAAAACACGAATCATCATTCTCTAATGTAATTTGTTACATAAAAAAAATGATGTCACTTTTATCTGTAGAAACAAAAGAGATCCACAAAGCATATACCTTTATACATCGATATACAATTATACAATATGTGTTAATAGATAAAAAAAATAGAATAAAGCGTCAATGAATTAATAGTTTCCATGATATCCCACTCTCAGTGCCACACTCGACATAGGGTGACTTGCCCAGTAGATGGACACTCAGGCACAAGTGTGTGTTTAATCACAAATTATTAAAATTATCATTTCTTAAATCTAATATCAAAAGCGATTTTGATAATTCCAAGCATTTGAAATACTCATAAATGTACGAAAAAGTTTGAAAATAATTTGACTTTATTAATAAAATACTAAATTATAGAATATCTCAAAATACCAGTAGATGAACAGTTCTTCTAATAGATGTACGACCCTCCGCCAGTAGATGAACGATTAAATTATAACAATTTCAATTGTAAATCAAATAAATATGAAAACTGGATAATATAATAGCAAACAAATCCATACAACAATCATCGTTACGAAGTTTTTTCTATAAAAAAACAAAAATATTGATGCATCAAGTTTACCGTGTAACATAACCAAAAATAGGGGTTATGAATGAAATTACTAAACTGTTTGTTTACACTTCAAAACATAAAGTTACTTATATAAAAGTGTTGTTATTTAATATATTTCATGTAATTATGTTAATAATTCTTATATTTTACTTAAAAATAGCGATTCCAATGTACTTTTAATGTGTTCATCTATTGGCAAGACACTAAAATTTCTTCCAGTAGATGAACCTCAATTCTTCTTATTTTTCTTTAAAATATTTTAATTTTGGGCACATTTACTTAAAATTAAATATCTTTTATATATGTATATGCATTATATATCTGAAGAATGTATTTAGAAGTCTTTATTTCTGTATTTCTTGAGACCCATGTGCTTCGCTTTGATACAAGAACGCGCCTGAATCTCGAGCGTCGTCACGCGGCGCAGTGAGACTGCCATTCAATGATTTTTTTTCAAAATAAATAACTTTTTCCTAAAGATTGTACAACGTGCAATATTTGTATAAAAAACCGCTCTTCTCAATACAAAAACAAATTTTTGTTTTTACTGCTGTAATAAATAATGACGACTAATTTAATTTAACATCGTCCATCTACTGGTAGGTATCCATCTACTGGGCGAGTCACCCTATATATACATATCCCTCCAGAATGATTGAAACAGCCCTGCAACAGCGCGCTGTCCGCGAGAGCTGCTTGTGACTCCGAGCTTCAAGCGCATGCAAGCGAGCGCGAAAGAGGGAGTGTGCAGGCTGCTGCCACTGCAGCCGAGCGCCACTCGGCTTCGCGTATATACATTTACACACACACAAACACACACATGTATGTGTCGAAGATTTATCGCGACAACGAGGGGCGCGACTCGCAAATCACGTCGAAATTCAAAACGACCTTGCGCTAGCGTGCAGTCAGCTGGTAGTAGTGGTGGTGCCACGTGGGTGCTGGAGGGGTGGGGGTGAGGTTAGGTTGTTTCTGTTTGCGGGTGTAGAATGTCGTGGCAAAGTGTGGTATATTGGTAAGGATTTTAATGGATGAGATGATTTTGATGATTTTTTTTTTGGATAATGGCGAAGATGATGGTTCTGTGAAGAAAATGTACTTAGGGTTATCTGTGTTTTATAAAACGATTTTTTCACTTCGTTTAGAGCTATTTTATCTATCCCTGAGAAAACCGAAAAATAATTCTCTGAGAAATTGAAGGAAAATAGTCGATTTCCATTGCAAAAACATTATTCTAAATAATGCGCAACTATAGATGAGCATGATCTGTTGAGCTTCTCTCGGAGTAGCTTTGATGTTAATTTTCTGAAAAAAGATCGGACTCAAATAAACAAGATGTGAACGAGTGTACTAGTAGAATATTAAATGAAATTTGCCATTCGGTCTATCGAATATCAAACAGGTGAATCCTTGTTTACCCGTTCCCAGCCTTTGAGCATGTGTTACATCCCTTCTAGAATATCAGGTATTTCAATGTAACGCGCTACACCTACACTCGTGTCAACCAAAACAGTACGAGATCAAAGAAATGCATGCATGAGGTGTTACTGTTTTTCCCTAAATAAAAAAGAAGAATCATTGGATAAATCGTAACAGCCTTAAATTTATTCTAAATCATTACATATTTACAATCAGAAAAACGATCTTCCGGTCTCAGAATAAATTTTTTCCTGAAAACATCTTCCTGCAATAAAAAGGAAATCGTGGCTATTTTTTTATAGGAGAAAAATCCTCCTGCAATAGGAGAATTTTACGTTTTGATACGCGAATATTATGCGTCAGTAATGAGAGAATCATATTTTGGGCCTTAGGACTCCAAAACTATATTTTATAGATATCATTAAATTGCATAGAATAAAACAAGTTTTATTAATAACTGATGACACTATAGAACTAATATCAATATTCAAAATAACAAAAGGCGTTTTGCTCCATTCAAGTATAACAATTTAATTTTGACAATATTTATTTATTTTATATACGGGAGGAATTCCTTCTATCGCGATGCAATATTGTTCCAAGTAGATATTCCTCCTCTCATATTGGTGTAGGAAGATCGTTTTCTGAGTGAAACAATTCCCAATATTTCATCCACCAACTTCAAAATTTATATTTTAAAATTATTCTATAAACTCTCGAAATTCCTCAAATAAACCCAACATTATTTTCATCCTCCATCCAAAAAAAAAAAACATTTTTTGATATCCCTTATCAAAAAACCAACAAAACCTCTGCTCTTGCGCGAAATCCCAGGACGCATGCACGCGCGCGTACAACCTGCACCAGTTCACATCCCTGCCTTTCAGAATCACCAGCGCTCACCTCTCTCTCCTCTCTGCTGCAAAACCACCCCTATAAAACCCTATTATTCCAGGCTGCGACTCTCTCTCTCTCTCGCTCATCCCGGTCGACCCAGATACAGCGCGGCGCAACAGAGGCAGAGGGGGTAAGAATGGACGTCGTTGGCCGCGGGCGATAGCGCGAGATCGGCGGCGGCGTCGCCATTATATCGTGGCGGGCCTTTGTCGTCGTCTCTTTTCGCCCGCGGGGGAGAGAGCGAGAGAGGAAAATCTTGGGAACGGCGAGCTTTTCAATCGGAGAGAAAGGTAGTGAGAGAGGGAGAGATGGCTTGTACTCGTTAAAAGGGAAGAATTGGGAGAGAGGAGATCGGAGGAGGAAGTCGAAATAGAGGGAGTCGAGTGGCGGGAGGATGAGAAGGAAGAGAGTTGTGTGTGGGGGTGGAGAGAGGGTGAATCGATCGTTTGGGGATGGGAATGTCGGGATGGGTTTGTAATTAGATGTAAGACTGAATTTGAAACTTGAACCGATAAGGAGAAAGATCGTGCGGGGTGAATTGTAGGAATCGATTTTTAGAAGACATTGTTGAAGCAAATGCATGGTTCTGATAATGAAGGTTTTTAGGTACTAATGGTTTACTATAGAATGAACGATTTAATAATTTATAAGAAAATAATGAACGTCGTTTTCATTAAAATTTAAATATTAAAATTATAATTAGGTCGAAGATTAAAATCACGAAATCGATTGTACATTGCTAAAAGTAGACGTTTCATTTTACTTTTTTACTTTCTGTTAAATAATGTCTGCGATCGCTGGAAACGATCGTCAAAATCAAAATGTTTCGCAACACTTTCGTTGAAAACAAACTACAGAAAGAACTTCAACAGATTCATAAATATCATTACAATTTCCACCTCAAATCTTCTTTTATACCTCGGCTTCGCAATACGCTTTACAAATTGAGTTACAAAACTCTAAAATGCCAATCCCCAACTTCACAATGAAACCCGAAATCTCCATTCAACATCGACAGCCGTGTTCCATCCGTTTCCTCCTTCCCTTCGGCCCTCCGACAACCGCGATTTATAAACTTCTGTTAACGCAGACAAAGACTTACACTTTTATCACACCTCTCTCTCCCGCATTTCCCGACGAATTAAACTCGCGCTCGAACGAAATTGATCGTGCGCGCGGGAGAGTCGAATACAAGGCGAAGATTTTTCACGCGTGCTACGCGCGCAAATTGAACGCGCGAGCGTTTGGCAAATCGAATGCCACCGGCCGAGCGAGAGAGGAAACGCAGCAAGACGCAGCAGCAGCAGCTGTGCGGGGGGTGGGAGGAGACATCTGTCATCCGTACGTATATACGTACGTGCGCGGACGCATTCGTTTTCGGGCCCGTGCAATTTCCCCGAGGTTGACGTCGATCGATGGACTTTTCGGGGTACTTACGGAGAGGTGCGGGAGGAAAGGAGGCATCGGCACCGGCGTTGGTCGCTGTAATTTTTCAAATCTGATGTCTCGCGGAGCGAGGTGCAGAGGTGCGTGGAGACGTGGAAGCCTGGCTCTGCGCCGCATGCTTTATTGTTGAGGAAATCTTGGGAAATCTGGAATTCTGCATTTGCGCGGGGGAAAGAGTGGAAAAAGAAGCGTGGGAAGCCTGAAGATTTCGTTCGTATTTGATGATTGCCTGTTTACTATTTTTGAAAATGTTGTAAAGTATTCTGGAAGTGTGAAAAAGTGAATGATTACTATTTTAGTAGTACACTGAGAGAAGAATATTGTTACTGTTAACATATTTATCTATTTGAAATACAACTATTTGACATGTTTAAGGATAAAATGTGATATTGTACTAGTTACAATGTCTATATTAACTAATAGGCATATTCAGATTTGAAAGTAACTGATGGTAGAAGTTCTTGTAAATTGTAGTTTTTGAATCTAATAGCCAATTTTCTACCAGGATGGTGTTGTTATATAACAAAAAGGTTTGAAATAAAAACTCAATTTAGTTTTTTACTCCAACGTTTCGGACATTTTTATTGTTTATGTCCCTCATCAGGATAAACAATAAAAATATCCGAAAAGTTGGAGTAAAAAATAAATAACTTTTTTATTTCAAACGTTTCTGTTATAAAACAACATCATCCTGGTAAAAAAAATTGGCCATAAGATTCAAATTCATTGGCACGTAGCTTCCTCAAACTTGATTTACTGATTCCTTTAATTAATTTTTACTTCCAATATTTAAAATTTCATACTTTATTTTGTACGATGTAAACGGCTTAAAATCGTTTTTATAAGTCTAACAACTCGTCAGGAGTTGATTTTACACGAGAATATTAAATAGTAAAATTTTTTGTTTTAATATTATCCACAACTTTTGTATTTAACATTTTCGTGTAAAATCAAATCCAATCAAGTTATAGCCAAAAATCGCCCATTATATTTATAACTCCTCAAATATTTTAAATATAAAACTTGTCGATAATATTGACATAAAACTTTTTCCCATTTAACATATTTCTGTTAAGTTAAATCCTATCAAGTTATATAAAAAAAATAAGAAGGTTCTACTTTATTTTTACTCTTTCATACATAGAGCCATCCTCAATACATTTTAAAAAAAGGATGCCAACGATTTACTGAGATTTTGGTACAAAGCCGCCCTTTAAAAACAACTAACTATATTCTCTGCACTAGGTAATGCTGCTTTGGAGATGGGTTTTCTACTTTGCAGTCGTGCAATAGAGATCCTCATTGGCTCGATTCCTTTACGACGACAAACGAGCGGCAGCGCATGCGCTTGGGCATACGCGTACCTACACAACACACACGGGGCCCTTTCTACATATGTGTGTTCTGTCTGTTCTAGTGTTCTAGACAACTTCTCTCTATGTCTGTCTCTGTATTACATAAACGGAACAGATCCTATCTGTCTTTGTCGGGAACACACGGAACACACAGAACACACATACTTATGTAGAAAGGTCCCCGGACACGAGCTGACGGACAAGGCCGCAAGGCCAAAAATGTCGCCGCAATTGAGTCTCTGAGTCAATGCTATAAGTATTAGAAAATATTAATATTTTAATTCTCTTTCAAATGCTACCCATCACATTCAGGTACATAGAGCCATCCTCAATACATTTAAAAAAAATTGGGAAAATTTTATGGAAAATATTAACTTCAAATTTTTTTAAATATCTTTGAAATTTAAGGACCAATCATTTTGCCCGAATAACTCGACCGAAAACTATCCAAAATCCACCTCTACGAGGAATTTTGAAGCGCTTAAGTCAATTTTTACTCCCGCAATAGTTGGACATACCAAACTCATTTTTTTCATTTTTCAATGTTTACGTTTTTATTAATAACAAAAGAACCGTAATAGCTAGACAAATAATTTTTTTAGAAAATATAGGTCTTGAAATTCTCTTTCGAATGCCGCCCACCCGATTCAAATACATAAAGCCGTTCTCGAGAAATTACGATTTAAAAAAAAGTGAAAAAATTTTAACCTCAAATATCTCCGAAATTTATGGATCAATCCTTTTGCCCAAAGAACTCAATCGATTGTGATACAAAATGTACCACTAAAAAAATTTCAAACTGATTAAGCCAATTTTACTCTAGTTATTGAACGACAAAAAAAACACTTTTTTTATAAATTATTTTTTTCTCCAAAAATAATGAATAAAAAAACCTAAAAATTTAGTAAGTTATAGTACTCAGTATTCTTTATAACCAAAAAAATATTCAAGTTAATATCTTTTGTAATATTGAAATATAACATAATTACTAAAAAAGACGTTTTCAAGAATAACTTATGACGAAATATAGCTAATTTTTTTTTTTTTTTTTTAAATTGTAGAAAATTTTATTCTGCATACAGAGAATTTATCGTATATAAATAATATTTGTTCTAAATATAAAAAAAATTGAAAATAAAAATTTTGAAAATTTAAAAATGGCGATAAAAAACAAAAAAATCGATTTTGACAAAAATAAAATATTGACCCCAATTGTTGAAGCAAAATCTGAAAAAATGATCACTCTCTCGTTAAAATCGGTTGAGTAGATCATGAGATATCAGAGTATACGGACATACACACACACACACACACACACACACACACACACACACACACACACACACACACACACACACACACATTTATTTATTTTATTTATTTATTTATTTCCAGAAAATATTTACATTACATTATTATATATGAAATATACATAAGTAAGTAAATCCTACTGAGGCAAATATTATTGCCTGTGTGTAGATCTGGTACATAGAAAACTTACAAACTAAAAAAATATTACAAACTACAAAATTCTTAAAAACTATATAATGGTATGTGCGTAGTGTTTGTTAACATCGATAAAATCCATTGTAGTACATAAATAACAGTTAAATAATTTGTTAGATATATTGGTTAAGATTTAATTATTATTTTGAAATTATATTGCATCTTTTACTATAAACATTTTTAATTTTTTCTTCATTAATTGTCTACTTAAATTCATAACTTTGAGATCCTTAGATAGCCCATTAAAGACCCTTATAGCTTCATTGTAGCTATTTTTATCACTAATTCTTTTATCACATTTAGGTAATTGAATTGTTTTGTTTCTGGTCTTGCTCGCACTGTTTATATATTTATTTCTTAATGTAGAATAATGTAAGGATATTGACTCTAACTGGAATAATTTTTTTATTTCAAGAGGTGGATTAGTTTGAGAGAATTTATTTTTATTTATGATTTTCAATATTTTGTTTTGTGTTGATTGTATTAGTTTCATATTATTATCGTACGCACCACCCCAGGCAATTACCCCATAATTGATTAGACTATGAAAGAAAGCATAATATATTATCATTAATGTTTTTGTATCCATCATATTTTTTATCTTGGCAAAGACAAAAATTAGGTATTTGGTTTTTTTAATGATATATCTTATATGCTTATCCCATTTCATATTGTAGTCGAAATACAGCCCTAAGTATTTATGACTTTCAACTCTTTTTATTAATTGCGTTCCTATTTTGATGTTTAGTGTGCCAGGTACACTATCACAGTAGTTTCCGAGAGTCATATAGACCGTTTTATCTATATTTAGTGACAGTTTATTTTGTGCAAGCCACTTGGCCACATGATTAAGGTAAGCACACATTTTTTCCTGAGCTGAGGACCACATGTTATCACTTGATATGATAACCGTGTCATCAGCATAGGACATGATTGTGTCATTTTGCATACTTCCTAGTAAGTCATTGACATAAAGTATAAAAAGTAATGGTCCTAATATAGTTCCTTGGGGAACACCCGTGGTAAATTCTTTATATTCACTTTTACAGTCTTGAATTTTTACTCTTTGCCGCCTATCTGTGAGATAGCTAGTCATCAGTTTCAAGGCACTACCCCTTACTCCATATCGTTCAAGCTTATCTAAAAGAACTCTATGATTAACAGTGTTAAATGCTTTGGCTAAGTCTAGAAAAGCAACAATTATTGGTTTACTTTTATCTAAGTTTTCGTATATGATATTTGATATATAATTTAATGCGTCAGTAGTTCCCCTATTTTTAACGAAGCCGTATTGTTTTTCTGATATTATGTTATGTTTTTCAAAAAAGTGGTATAATCTATTATAAATTATTTTTTCAAAAATTTTTGCAATGTTCGATATTAAAGAGATTGGTCTGTAATTATTGATATTAGATTTTTCACCAGCCTTGTAAATAGGGACTACCTCAGCATTTTTGAGCGCGTCAGGCCAGATAGATTTCACAATACATAAATTGAAGATATATTCTAAGGGCACACATATATATTCAGAGAGAATTTTCAATGATTTAGCGTTAATATTGTCTACACCTCCAGATTTATTTTTCAATGTATTGATTATTTTGTATATCTCAGCAAAATCTGTCGGACGAAAGAAAATAGATTCAGGATTCCTATCTGGAAGTTTCAGGTTATTATTATTTATATTAGCAAATTGAGCACTCAAATTTGGTCCTATTTTACAAAAATAGGTGTTCATAGCATTTGCTATATCAGTTTTATTTTCGATTTTTTGATTGTTATCGTATATATATTTTATTGGATTATCATGCACACTATTTCTCCCTAATTTAGTTTTAATTATGTTCCATAATTCCGTAGAGTTTCCGCTATTTCGTTTTACCATTTCCTTTTCATATTTAAATTTTGCTTCTTTAATAACTTTGTTCAATATCTTAGTGTAATTTGTATACTTTTTTTTTAGGGCTTCAGAAGTGGGATTGTTTTTCCATAAGATATACAGTGTCTTATACATCCATACGGACATTTTCTAAAAATGGTGTATTTCGATTCCAAATTTTCTATACAACATTCCTAAGACATTATCTCACAAACTTTTTTTTTTACTATCACAAAGCTTCCTCTAGGAGGAAGCAATACTATAATAAGCATATTGTAACTATTACAATATCAATGTTCTCAGGTAACATATTGAAATTGTTTATGAGAACATGGTAACTTAACTGTTAACATAGCATTATAACTGTTACAATGCCTATATTTGGTCATATTTAAACATATGCATGTTAACAGTAAACAAATCCTTTTCTCAGTGTAGTGAGTTGGCTGTTCTTTAGAATCACAAAAATTCACTATTTGAGAAGTGAAATTTCAGAATTAGATGATAAAAATTTAAATTAGCTTAAAGAGTGAAGATGGGCTATATCGAAACTGTTGGTACCCATTAGTCCAGTAGTAACTAACTTATACTGCAAAAACTATAAGCAATCACTATTTTACATTGAAAGAGTTTATATTTATAGATTCAAACTATACAAGAAACTGAAACCACTTTTGTTTAACTCATAGTTATACATAGTACTTTTATCACACATTTCAACATTATCTTCTCAATGATTCAAATATCACAACATAGTCAATAACCAAATCAATTTTAGACTTTTACCAACAAAATTCACTGCTTTTTTGCTTTTCCAATGCCTCAATTACCCAAAACCAACATGCCTATTTTGTATCTCACCTACAACATCCCTTTCAACTATTACGATCGTTAACGGTTTCATCATCGCCCCTCAAATCGCGAGTTAATTACTATTCTCCTCAACCGCTCTCCTTCTCATAAAACCTTCATCACCGCTAATTCATTCAAAAATAAACTTCCTTCTCTCCCGCGCCCATCCATTCCTCCGCCTCCTCACCAAAACCACACCGCAGACTTCTCTCGCGCTAAGACTGCGCGTCGACGGCATAAATTTACGCACGCAGCGTCTACAAGACCGCGCAGCCGGCTCGACTCATCTCCAATTGAAATTCCCTTATATTCGCGCGCAAATCGGAGAAAACTCTCCCGCGGCGCGGGGAGAAACAATCGAAGTCCGAGGTGGAGAATCCGCACGGGCGCGGGAACAAAGCCGCGCGCGGAGGGGATGAGGCGCGAAGGATCCAGAAGAGAACCAATATGTAGTCCTCCCCCGTCGATGTAGAAGCAAAAGAGAGAGAAGAGGAGGAGAGGCACCTTTTGTTACTTGTTAGCGACTTTTATCTGCGCACGCGCACGCGAGCACTGGGGTATTCGATTTATCTCGCGCGAGACCCTTTATCTCGCGCAGTCCCGTGTTTTCCCTATCTTCGCTTGATTTTCATTCTTCTCTCGTACACACTCCCTCTCTCCTTTATGTACCGTGAGTTCGTTCGCCCGGCTCTGTGTGTGTGTTTCTCCGTCTTCCGGACTGTAATTGTTCTTGGATTTTTTATTACCCGTGGCGAGAGGGAGAGGCGAGGGAAGTGCGTGTTGTTGGCTGGCGATACAGCCGGCTGACCGGTTTTGCTTAAGCCAATAAATCATTTTAAAAGTTGAGAGTTTTTCGAATGATTGGGTATTTATAGAATGAGAAAATGTGCCGATGATTTTTTTATTTCAAGCGTTTTTAGCAGTGGTTATTCAAGAATAAAGTTTATTTGCGATAATAATACTTTAAACTTATGCTGATGTTATACAGGATTATAATGACCGAATTTCTAAAGTAAGAAATGTGACAAGAGAATGTTTAAATTTCGTATTTAAAATAAAAATTTTGATCCATTTTTACCAAAACAATCTAGAAATAAATCAATATTTTTTCGTTTAATTGATTCAATTTACGCTGCACCGAATTTTCCGAAAACTCCAACGAACTTCACAGCAATATTATACCCAACAATCAATGCACGCAAACTCATCTTTTAGCACCACCATCGCAATTCCCTACCCGCAAACTCCGCAACCTCACAATTAGCAACCCATCCGAGTACCTTTTTACACTGCAATTAATACACTTATATACTTATCAATCTCGCTTCCTCTTTCCCTCCCCAACTTTACCTCCTCTACCCCCGTCCGGCCTTCTTTCGCGCGGCATTTATCTTTCGCGAGTCGCCGCGCCCTATCGCCTACCAACAGCCCGCAGCCCGCGCAGGCAAAGTCCGCGAGAGAGGGAACTTATTCGGATTTCAAGAGCGAGCACCCGTAGGCAAACTTCCTCCTCTCATTTTCGCCGGCGGCGGCGGCGGCAACGTCTCTTCCTCCCTGTATCTTTCGATCTCTCGCATCTGGCGCAAAAGGAGGAGGAAGGGAGGACGAAACGTGCGCGGCAGCGGCGCGAAACTTCTTCTGTAAACGCTGGTAGAGAGTGAGAGAGAGAGAGGAAGAACGATTGCGCGACGCGCGTCACGTCGCGGATTTGCGAGAGAGAATTGCGATACTGCTGGTGAAAGATTCGAGGAAGCATTTAGTTGTTGCTTTTATGTACGTTTCTTGTTGTTTGATAATGCGGAACATTTTATTATTATAAATTTATTATTTTGGATTTTTCGAAGGAGATTTTGATATTTTTTTCCATATTTTCGTTGATTCTGAAGTCTTGTGTTGAACTAGACAAATAAACGCTTTGATGCATTTTATTTCAGATTTGTTTTTTGCAGTGATATGTAATTTACACTTACATACTGTGGATCATATGAACAGTAGTGGACTCTGAAAACTCACCTGTAACAGAAGAAAAAATAAATAAGTTAGTTCTAAGAATTAGTTTTAAAAAAGTGGCATGCAGTAATGTTTAAATAGACAAAACAAGGATTCATATTTAATCAAATAACTTCTCTTCAAGAAGTATATAATATAAGCAATAAACACTTTATTAAGCTTAATAGCGATGTCAAAGCAAAAGAGCGCTCAGCTGACACTATCTGGCTGGCTCGCTCGCCACCAAAATCTCAATGTAACCCTATCCTCATCACTTAGGCATTCGCGCCAATATCGCTCTCTCTCTCTCTCTCTTTATCTCTGTTCCCAACCCGAGACAGGACTAAGCCAAGGCAATAAGCCGAGTGTACCCGATTAATAATTAATCGTCGTCTAAGAAGCCACCACCGCGCTGATAACTCACAAAAGAGAGAGAACGAGAACGAGAGAGAGAGAGAGAGAGAGAGAGAGAGAATAAAGAGACGCGCTGACTCCCTTCGCAGATTTAAATTCCGGAAGTACATCCGCCCTCTCTTTCTCTTACCGTTAATGGAAGAAACCTAGCTCTTCGTCTCCCTCCCTCACTCATCTGCAATTCATTTCCCAAACGAATTTAGAGCCAGCGCGCGAAAGACAGGACGCGCACACGCGATATATAGAGGGAAAGAAGGGAGAAGAAAAGTTGCGGTGGCGCGGGCATTTGTTATGCGTGAGCGGCCGAGCCGAAGTTCCGAGGGGGCTGCGACGCGTCTCGGGTAGTTTCTTCTTGAGGGGAGGGGGGAGGAAAAATTGCGAACGCCGGAGACAAAGGGAGTGAGAGACAGGGGGATGGAGTTTTTTAGATTTAGGGCTAATTAATTGCGCGGAGGGTGGCAATTGCTATATTGGTCGGACGAGAGATATGTAGATGAGTATACTGTTCTTTGTTCCCGGTAGTATATTAGAGACGAGAGATGATTATTTTGTCTTCGGAGTGTGGTAATAATGGATTAAGTTATGAGAGTTGGTGCAACTCTAGGGGACATTTTTATCTTGGGGAGGAAGTAAAATATTATCAACATAATTGTATTCATTATCGCATATACGTTCAAACACCCTGTTTAAACCATTCAATGTAGCATAAAAAACTTCAATTGATATAACGAAATTTTAAAAATTTATCTTTTTATTATCACGTTATTTTATTAAAATACTCGCAGTTTGGTATACTCCCAATTTTTCATTCAAACATTTCGGCAACACATCTCCGGGCGCAAAAGATCCCGAAAAGCGCTCGGCGACAGAACGACCTCACAGCGGAGAAAGTTCCTCCCTCCCACGCGAAACTCTCTCTTTCTCGTCTCCAAGCTTCCGGAAAGGGGTGCACAAGCGCGCGGTGCAAAAAAAAAGCGCGACTACCACGACGAAAAAAAGAACCGAGAAAGAGAGAGAGAGAGAAAGAGAGAGAGAGAGAGAGAGAGAGAGAGAGAGAGAGAAAAGGAAGAGAGCGGCGCAACTTTTACTTATCGCGCCTCGGGCTGAATCTAAATGCTCTCTCGCTCTCCCATGCGCGCACGCGCGCGAGGTATGCACCTGTTCTTCCTTTTTCTTCCCGCTTAAGTGCATGCCGAGGGTAAAAACAGGCGAGAAAGAGAGAGAGAGAGAGAGAGAGAGAGAGAGAAAGAGAGAGAGAGAGAGAGAGAGAGAGAGAGAGAGAGAGAGAGAGAGAGAGAGAGAGAGAGAGAGAGAGAGAGAGAGAGAGAGAGAGAGAGAGAGAGAGAGAGAGAGAGAGAGAGAGAGAGAGAGAGAGACCATTGAACAACAACAAGGCCAGATTGAAGCACAATTTATTTGATATCGAGACTACGTTGTGTTGCGAGAGAGTGTGAGAGAGAGAGAGAGAGAGAGAGAGAGAGAGAGAGAGAGAGAGAGAGAGAGAGCTGCCGGAAACGTGACTGGGATTTGTCGGCGCGAGAATTCCAGCGTTTGAATTCCCGCTGTCGCGTTGCCGCTGCAGTTGGCTTCGCCGGATTATTTTATTTTCCGTGAAATTAGTGCGAGCGAGCGCGCGAGTCGTTTCGTGCGTTATTACCCGGAATTTTGAGTTATGGAAAATTCCCTGTTTTCTGGGTCGTGAAACTTTTGTTTGTTCGGCTGGATTTTCGATGCTGCTCGGTACGTGTTTTTCAGCTTTTTTGCATGAAAATGATAAAGTTGCAATAAAGAATAATGAAGTCATGAAACTGAACGCCATGAAACATAATATTCGTAAAATTGATATGAGTTAAATTAAATAGGCCATTAATTGAAATGAATACGTATTAAAAATGCGCAGATATTTAAAATTTAAATTAAATTTATTAAAAAGAGTTTTAATTTACATTTGAAATCTTACATATAACGTTTTTCTTTTCGATTTCATATCGATATCCTACAATTACCTTTGATTTAATTATCATGGGTTATAAATCCACCCACAACGTTATTTTCGTCACTCTTAATATTGACGAATTCACCGCCGACATTCAGCACCGCCACCTCCGCCTAAATAATTCAAGCCTCCAAAATCCGGGCAAAATGTATGCGTGAAAAACGATAAACCTGACCTTCGGGCTCTTTCCCTCTCTTTCTTGTACCCTTGAATAAATCAGTCCACTTCTCACACCCCCAATATACACCCACCAAAAAATGTATTCGCCGCAATTTTTTACCAAATCATTCGATACTACATACATATACACTTATCCAATATTTATCGGTAGTACATTGCCGGGTGTATCGCGTATAAAAAATTATTCGAAAAACTGTGCACGACGAGCTCGGGGGAGACTGAATATATGTCTTTCGCGTTGCTCGATCGAAGACGCTGTCGGCACGGAGTTGTACGTGCGTGTATGTGTATGTGAGGCAAAGGGAGTGAGAGGATCAACGTGTGTTGGGTTGCTTCCGGCACGCGCGCGACCTTCAAAGCTGGAATTCTGTGATTTTTCGAAAAGAGAAGTATAAGGAGTCGACGAAAGGGGGAAGAAAGACGGATTTAAAAGGGCTTTTGTAGTTTTTTTTTGCTGCTGGTCGTATATGAAAGGGTGCGTAAGAAAAGTAATCGTTGGATAAAATATTATTGAATAGTTTTCATGATAGTAAATTGAGAAAAATGGATAAATATAATTTGTAAATTTTATGAGAAATAGTGAACTTTTGTAATCTTGATAAATATTTATCTATTTTTTCGAATTTTCAGACCAATAAGAAGGGAGGAAAACCAGGAATAAAAATAATATACTAAAAAATTAAAAAATTTCGTTAATTTTAATCCATTCACTTACCAAAATGCACTTCTATTTTAAACAAAAAAATACTAAAATCCCTCTACTTCCTTCAAGTCGCTCGCGAAAGACCCTAACCTTGCACCATCAACTTGTCCAGCGCACAGCTGCAAGTCTCATTTCTCGGAATCGATATCGCGCCCTCGCGCGACCTTGATTGACGAGAGCCGACGACACGGAATAAAGAGTTTCCCCTCCGTCACGACGCTCTCTCCCTCTCTCTCTTTCTCCCTCTTTTCGTCCAGTCGAGAAGAAAATGTATACGGAAGGAAGCCCGGCCAGCAGCAGCAGCAGCAGCAGCAGCAGAAGAAGAAGAAGAGGAGGAAAAAGAAGCGGGGCCAATTTCCTTGGATCCTCGAATTTATTTCGACCTTTCTGGTGCTCTATCTCTCTCTCTCTCTCTCTCTCTCTCTGGAAGAATAGAAAGAAAATGAGAGATAAGAGGGACTAAGACTGAATAACGTATTATGTATTTATGGGGAGAGACGCGGAAATTCCCGATGATTTCCGCCAAGGCGGCGGCGGAGGCGATGCTTAAGCCGGCGAATGGAAATCCGCGGAATTACGAGGGATGTTTATTGCGAGATCGTCCCGGCGTTTATTTGAGTTAAATATTGGAGTAATAGTGGTTTATCGTTATAAGCGCGACGATGAACGTGTTTTTGCGTCCGTCACATTATAGGATAGCGTTTTTATCGCTCTTTATATTCCCAAGTTGTCCTGGATTTGGGGCTATGGATATATATATATATATATATATATATATATATATATATATATATATATATATATATATATATATATATATAGGGTTGGTGAAATATGGAATATATTATAAATATTTCCAAAAAGTTCTTCGTAGATTAACGCAATTAACATACGCCTGAGGAGGGATAAAGGAACGCCGCAATGCCCAAGGTATTCTAACTTTGATAATAATTTGAGAGAGAGAGAGAGAGAGAGAGAGAGAGAGAGAGAGAGAGAGAGAGAGAGAGAGAGAGAGAGAGAGAGAGAGAGAGAGAGAGAGAGAGAGAGAGAGAGAGAGAGAGAGAGAGAGAGAGAGAGAGAGAGGGAGAGAGAGAGAGAGAGAAGTAGGTTGTGTAAGCAGCAAATATAGATAAGTAGTAAAAGTTGGGCTTAGGTAAGGCATTTAACGTTCAGATGCACGCACAACTAACAAAACAAACAGACAAACTTGCGTCAAATTATTGCTAAACTTGCAAGTGCAATTTGTGCACCTAAGTCCATAATAATTAATGCGCCAAGCGCTGCTATTATTTAAACAAAAAAAAAAGTAAACTAACGTTTAGCAAAAATATTCGAAAGCAATATCTCCCCGCGGACAACGCCACAACGAGGCATCAAATAATCCTCCATGCGTGCGTATTAAAACGCGCCCGATTGCTCTTATATAACGTTATACCCGAAAGACGCAATAAAGCGCACCTCGACTCTCGGCAGCCACTCGCGGCGGCCTACTCCCCGCCCCCGCGAATTCGCAATAACAAACACTAGTTACGTAATTCCGCGCTGGCCTACATTCCCTCCCGCTTATGTACATACACACACACACACATATACACACAAAGGGGGGAGGCTAAATAAAACGTAAATAACCGTCAATCCCCGAGTCAGCACGCGTCAACGCGCGCCTGATAATCAGACCTGTTTTGTTCCGAAATCGTGTGCGCATGCGTATATATGTGTCTGCTGGTTGGCGATAAACGCGAGTATAGCGGCGAAGAAAAACGCGTAATATCGCACGTGCGCACGCACGAGTGTCGCCGCTGCTGAGGTGGCGAAATTTTTTTCTTTTCTTTTTTGGTTGGGGGTAAGTATAGCGGCGATGACGTGCGTGACGCGACGATAAAACGGTTTGCGAGTAAGCGCTTTTTTTTTGTTTTGAAATTGACGAGCAGTGTTCTTTTTTTGGAATTTGGAAGATTAGGGGGTTGTTGGGTGCTTGGGGTTCGTTCGAATTCAAGGTGGAATTAACATATATATTTAAAAAGTTTTCTCTCTGTGTGACATTTGAAGGCTAAGGAATTCAATTTGTAGATGATAGTAATTTCAAGAAGAAAAAGTCATATTTGACGAGGATCAGTTCTAAAGTTGTATGAACAATTCTTGTTGATAATGTTGGTGATTCATAATCTGAACAAATGAACACTTTTCTATGCAAAAAAAAACATTTCGAAGGTATACTATATAATTTTTTAATGCGCTTTTTGTAGTACAAGCGATATTCAAACGCGATTCGCGCATACTTTTCTGTTATTCAGGTTATGTATGCTATCTTCATTACGTTTTACTTTTAACTTATTTAAGTATTTTTTCAAAGTCAGAACTTAATCATTTTTATACTACTCTAAATATAAAAATTCCATTAAAAAATTCAAACATTAAATTCCAAACAGTAAATTTCTCGCGCCTTCTTCTTATCGACCAATCAAAATCAAGCCTTTAGATGCCTCAACGTGACCGCTCATCACTTTTTTAAGAAGGGACAATTTCAAATATAATATTTTATGTATTAGAGATATTGATTTATTGGGTAAAACTAAAGTTACCGGGCTTCAGCTCTGGATATCAGAAAACATCTCTTGAAATCTTCCAGAAATCAAAACATTACTCTTTGCAAGCAAAACCTTTATCTAGTCCCAAAACTGTAAAATAGAAAAATGAAATTCCAAAGTGTATACTCTAACAGTATATAATCTACCTCAAATAACGCCAATACCCATATACACCCGAACGAACCCATTCATCAACACCGTCATCCCCAAAAACTTCTACCCACCTACCTTCAAAAACCTTCTTCTCTTCCACCCACGTGTCTCGGACACTCTCTCCCGTCCTCCTCCTCCCACTTCCCAACAACTGGTCGCTCTTCGTCGTTACTCTTCATCTATACACTCGGCCCATCCTCGGTCGTCGTCGTCGACGCCGGCCTTTAACGGCGATGATGGTGAAATATCGCGCAGACGGCCATCTCGCGCGCGCGCGCGCGCCAAGATAAACGAGCGTTTATAAGGAAGCCTACCGGCTATTACTTCGCGGGATGAGCGCCGCGCGGGCTTGACAAACGATTACGCGCCGCGCGCGGCGCGGCGAAAGTGTAAGAAAACACTCGCCCTAAATCATAAGGGCGGCTGGGAGGGAGGTCCGAGAGAAGGCGAGTGCAATCTTGCGCAGGGGTGTAGTGGGTAGGTGAGGAATTGGGGGGTTGGGGGAAGGGTGAGAGGAGAAATTAAGGATGGCGAAGGTTTTTGGTTGGTTGGTATGATGTTGCTGTTGTATTGATATATTTTTTTTGAAACTCCGTGCGAGAAGTTCGATTTCTCGCACGCTGCGTTAAACGATGCGTGCAAAAATCTCACTTCTCGCACGTCGTGTCAAAAAATACGGTTCGACACTTGTGTGAGAAGTTGATTTTCTCCTCGTGTGACCTTTTCACCCTCGCTTCGCTCGGGTGCAAACAGTCACACGAGGGGAAAATCAAATCCTCGCACTAGTATCGAAATGTACTATTTTAAACTTTCGTTTTGTGCAGGGAAATTAATTTCAATTGTAGTAAAATGGAAATTCAAATTTTTTAAATCTTTAGATATGAAATTGTTCATTAAATAAAAACTTTATCTTATAGAGGCATTCAATAATTTGGATAGTGATTATTTACTGGAAGATTAAATTTTATATTGGGTAACAAATCTTTTTGATAATGCTGCATCAGTTCTTTTTTCGAAACTTCAACTTATCTGGACCGCCAGCATATTAAATATCCGTACTTATATTACACAGATGTTTATTTAAAATATGACAAAAAGAAAAAGTAAGGTTAGACCCCCAATCCAAAGAATAAAGGGTGCGTCGTCGCCCCGCTTACTCGTATGTCACTTCGTTCCTTCTACTCGCCAAGCAGGGCGCTGCCGTGTCCTTTGATACTAAATTATTACAACGGAAAATTGAAATATATAGACCGTATACATTTCCCTCATTTTCCCTCACAAACTATAATATCCCATCCATTCCCCGTAACAGCCCGTTCGCCCGATCGCCGAACCAATAAAACCACTTATAATTCTTAATTTCCCTAAGCATCTCTTTATTTACAAGTACGCACCACCCGCAGCTTACAACGACGTATATTACACCGCAAATCCCGCCACTTTTTCAGCCCTCCTCCGTTCCTCCCGCAGAGTAATAACGGCGTACGCGCGCTCTCGGCTGTCCCTCTCTTTCTCTCTCTCTTGCGCAGACGGGCTGTAAAAAAGTAAACGGCGACGGTTACGCATTAAGTCGGCGGTGTTGGCGGCGGCGAGAGCAATAAACCATAAATTACCGTTTTCTGTTCGTAGTTTGTTGAAATTAATAGCGCCGCGGCGAGAATAAGGTGCGAGATAAAACGCGAAGGAGGAGGAGGAGGAGGAATGGCTGGGTGATTATACGGATGGTCTCGTTTGCGAAGATGAGTCGTCGCGGTGTATTACCGTAAAATCGTTGCTGTTTGGTTTGTTAGTTAGCAGCTTGTGTCAGGTTGCGTTGAGGTGAGTGCGGAGCTTCGGGACGAGGTGGATGATGAGTTCGTTAGGCTGATTTGGTAATGAGGGAGGAAGCGGGGGATGAAGAGTGTAGGTGATTTTTCGGCGAGAAAAGTGGTGGCGACGAAGGTGTCGTCACGTTTGTTATACCGAAATTCAAGTAGAATATCATTAACAATTGATTGAATACTCCCCGGAAGAAAAGTATAGTCATTTTTTTGGTTAACGTGTTAATCAAATGAAAGCATTTTCGATCAAAATCAATATTTAAACCTTATTAAAAGTATCGAAAATTATAATCACATGTTCAAATATTGACAATAGAATATGTTCTTATCAACGAAAATTGAATATTTATCTTTAACAACGAAATACTGTTAATGTGACGTTTTTAACTCCAAAATTAACCAACAATTAGCCAGCATGTCGTTAACGTTACTACCAGGGCTTGAAAAGTTTTTGTTTATAGCTAGGTGATCGTGACGATGTTCGTGTAAATTTATTCATTGAACATTATTACTTTACTAATTATCGATGGACTCAGAAATTTTCCTATTCTAATACATACAATACAATTCATTTTCTCTTATGGTTAACTCTTGAAATACCGTAATTCATAAACACAATGTGAGCGTGATTTAAAATCCCCATACAAATGAATCACAAAACCATCACGCTTACCCCAAAGAAACTGTATTTATAAATAATATACCACGCGAACTACTCGGCATATATAACTACTTATACCCAAGCTAAAACTACGTTTCCAAATTCATCTCTTTTCTCCCTTCCACCCTCCAAAAAGAGGAAATAAAAAAAAACGAAAAAACGACTGCAAGCCAGCTCGCGCGTCGCATCGCATTCCGTATATACACCTCGCATTACCGCAATGACGCTGGCGCTCACCCAGTTCCTGCTGCGCGGCGGCGGCGGCACAACTCCGCGCCGAACTATGATTATTCCGCAGCGCGGCTTAAGAAGTCTCGCGAAACTCTCTCCCGCGACAAAACGAAGCGGCGGCGACCGCGAGAGTTTTTACACGAATTACGCGCCGCGGCTTTCGCTTTCCTTCCTTCCTTCATCTCCTTTCTTTCTCTTTTATTTTTATCCTAGAGGAAGGCAGAAGCGCGCGATTATTCCCCGAGGCATATCCGCAGCGACTGATTTCATTTCAGCGGGTGGCGGGCGAAGGATATATCCCTCTCTTAGGATGTGCGAGAGAGAGAGAGTGCCGGGGTCGCGACCTACTTTCGCGTGCTATATAGCGAACGACGTGGGTCTTTGTTCGCGAGCGAAAATGAGTTTGCAGCCGGCGAAAAAAAAATTCATCAAGCGAGCGCGTCGTATCTGTGTGTATATAGATATACGCGTCGCTCTGTTATATACGCACGATACGTAGTGGTCGCGGGAAGTGGGAAAACGTCGGGAGGATATGTAGGTCGCAGAGAGGCACGGAATGGGATTATACGACTCCCGCCATTAAAATTAAAAAAGTAATCGGACGAAGAGCGCGCGCGCCGGTCAATTAGCCGGGTGAATCCCCGAGAGCGAATCTTCGCGATCGACCGCGTGAGTGTGTTTCTCGAGTACTTATATGTCCCTTGTACGCGCCCTTTAATTGCTCTTCCAGCGCACGTCCGCGCCTTTTTCGCGCCAGCGCGGGTGGACCTAATTAGGGATGATTTCATAAAGCATTTACAGCGAGTTCGTAATTCGATTAGTGGGAGAGGGAGAGAGCGTTTTCTCGACGGATGAGCGCGGAATTCCAAAGTAAGAGAGAGATAGGAGCGAGCCGAAATAAGGTTTTTCATTTTTAATGGCGTGAACTTTTATCACGTGCGCGACGACGTTGTTGGGATTATTCTTGACGCCGTTATTTTTCATTGTGGATGCGGGGGGGTTCTCGTTGGGCGTTTTGGTGTGAGACTAGGAATTTAGTGGATTGCAGGAGATGTTAATAATGGAGGTGGTAAGTGATATGCTTTAATTATTAAGAGTATAAATAATGTTATCTTTAATGGGAGAAAACATTGGACTTTAGGTGAAAATGTAGATGCGATTAAAAATTAAGAAAAGGAACAAAAGGATTAAAAATTATAAGAGTATAAAAAATTTTAAAACGTAAAAGTTGAAATTTTACTATACACAATTATAATCCTTATCTTCCTTCTCAAAGCGCCATTTAATCTACAGTTATATTCAAAGTCACACACATATACGCGCGCAGCACACACACACACGCACACACACACACACACCTCGCCACCTGTTTCCCGCGCGACGTACAAAATTCCCGCAGCCACGATCGTCAATTCAATTACAACAAAGAAACCTACCCAACTATACCCCCCCCCTTTTCTCCTCCACCCTAAACATTCCATCTCTCGCCGCAATCTACGCCCCGGCCATTCTTCTCTCCACTATTCCGCGTCCAGCAGCTATATCTCGTTGACGTATATGTACATATACACATACACACGAGGCGGGGCGAGCACACTGCCCAGTTTATAGAAGTTTAACACGATCTTCCGATAATCGCGAGCGCGCGGTGCTGGTTATATATACTTTGCAGCGCGCGGTCACGCGACGGCGACGCGCAACGCTCGCACGCAACTCTCGGGCAGGCAGGCAGGCAGGCTTACGTGTTCAATCGCTATACGCAAGCTTTATGGGTATTATACGGCTGGTTATGCGTATGTGTGTGTTGGGGTTGAGTGTATACGGTGGCGACGAAGGAGTGTCCTGGGAACGGGGGTGGACAGAGTGATTTTGGACTGTGGCGGCAGGTGCGGGGTCGCGGGCAAAACAGGTGTGACATTTTTAATAGACTCGTTAGTTTTTCTTCGTGGAGGTTTGAAAGTTGGGTATTTGGGGACGTTTTTATTGGATTGTATTTGACTTACTATGTTGGCTTAGTTCTTTTTATTTATATTGGTGCAAATGAGAATTTTTTGTTTTATAAATAAATGTATCATATATATCTGGAAATCTTTATACTCTCTTCGTGAGTATTCCTTATTTTTTTTCACAGATATTATATACCCTGGTAAAAAATAGACCAACTTCGTTGGTTAATATTTAATCAAATAGAAGCATTTCTATTTAAGATTAACATCGAAATTTAATTAAAACTATTTAGAACTATGATTATAATATAAAGCACCTACAATATAATATTTCCACGTGTATAAATAGTTATTCTTCGTCGACAATAGCAATATAATCATGGTGTGACGTTTTTAATTTCAAAATTGACAATCGATTCGTCAACCGTTAGTTAGCATTTCTACCAGGGTAGGAAAAATGTGTTAATATTTTTAAGATAATTGTCAATTATTTTCTCGATCACATAGAAATTTGATACTTCCTTCAACCCCTTCATTTCTACCTACACCTTGGTAAAATACCAACGTAAAGCGGCGATATATATCAGCCCTAAATGACCAATACCCTTATTTTATCATACCACCTAGCTTATAATATCTCCACTTGACAATCAAACTCCCATCTATTGTACCTATAGCCACGCGCGCACTTACCTCGAACAAAAAAGTCCCCCTCAACTACTATAGTCAAGCCGCAAGAATATCTCACTGTCCGCGTGCAACATCCCCTCGGGCCTATTACTATACGATCGGCTTGATACCTTCGCACCTCGGCGCGCGAGGATCGCAGTTCCTCGAAGGCGAATGTTCCGCCGCGCACGCGCGTAATGATGAGTCCATCTCTTTATTATTCCCCTATATCACCTAGCGTTTATTACGATCACTCGCGGCCGTATATCAGGTGGGGGAGGGCGAAATTTACGGCCGCGGCAGGCGCGCAACCGGGAAATATTAAAATGGCTGCGCGGAATGCGCGACTCGTATATTTTAAATTACGCTCTCTTAGGTCCATCTTATTTACAATAGGAGAGAGAGAGAGAGAGAGAGAGAGAGAGAGAGAGAGAGAGAGAGAGGAAGAGGCTTCTTTGTAGGTATTTGCATGCGCGTATCGTCCTTTGTGCGCGAGTTTCTTTCTAAATTTTATTGGGATATCGTAAATCGTAGTAATAGGTGAGCCGGGAGATTTGAAACGCAACGCGCGGTGTCTGATTTATTTTGCATCGGGGAAAAATGGCGTGAATTATGGTCGGGTGCATGTCGTTGTAAATGTGTTGGAGGGGGGATTTTTAGTTTCTAGGGCAGCTGTGATGGCAATAAACCGATGAACGAAAAACATCGTTACTTCCCGCGTAAAAAAAATTGAGATGATTAAAAGATCGCTTAAAGATACGTCTCGATTATGGCCGTTTTTGTTACTTTTTAAGATGACAAATCTCAACGAATAATCTAGATGATTTTAATATCTTATTAATCATCGCCTTTGAAATATTTTTAAGACGATTTTCAGACATACGAAATTCATTATTTAATATCATTTTAAGATAAATTTGAGATGCTTTTGAAATGAATTTGAGACGAATTCGAGTATTCGAGACGAGCTTTCGCACTGAATTTAAGATGATTTTTAGATTTTTTAAGATAATGATAAGATTAACTTGAAACAAACTTTTATGACAACTTTAAGATGTCTGATACATGAATTGATTCGATAATTATAAATTTATTAAAAAATTTTTTTAATCGGTTCTTTAAACCCGATTCAGGGGTTTATACCAAAAGCAAGGCAAACCTTGAAGTTTAGACTCTTGTTAAAGAGTGATTTAAAGGCTGAATCTCTCGGACTTATATACTCTCGGCGTTTCAATGCGTTTAGGGGTGCCCCGATCGATGCGCCGCGTAGCGGCGGCAAACGACAATCAGGAGTTCGGTTACTTCCGATCGGTTCTTACCGTCGTTAGACGCTATGCGGCGCATCGATCGGGGCACCCCTAAACACATTGAAACGCCGAGAGTATATAAGTCCGAGAGATTCAGTCTTTAAATCACTCTTTAACAAGAGTCTAAACTTCAAGGCTTGCCTTGCTTTTGGTATAAACCCCTTAATCGGGTTTAAAGCAGTGATTACAAAAATTTTTTTTTTAAATTTTGGAATCAATTTATTTTTCAGACATCTTAAAGTTGTCATAAAAGTTTGTCTCAAATTAATCTCGTCTCGAATTCGTCTCAAATTCATTTCAAAAGCATCTCAAATTTATCTTAAAATGATATTAAATAATGAATTTCGTATGTCTGAAAACCATCTTAAAATTGCTTTAAAAGGCCGAATGTAGCGATGATTAAAAAAATATTAAAATCATCTTGATTATTCGTTGAGATTTATCATCTTAAAAAGTAACAAAAACGGCCATAATCGAGACATATCTTAAAGCGATCTTTTTGTGATCTCAACTTTTTTTACGCGGGTTGGGAATTCCTATACGTAAATAGAGTTAACGTGAAAACCACTATATAAAATTAGTGCTGAGTTTTAAAGAGTAACGCTGATGTCCTGTTAAACTTAAATAAAAGTTTCTATTTTCAGGTGAACCCTTTTTCCTCGTCTGACAAAATCCAACTACTATTATTGAGAACGATGTCACGCCGTTCCATAACATCCTTCACTGATAAAGGCGACTCTCTCTCTCTCTTTCTCGCCCCGAGAGAAGAAAAAATCGAACCACAAACCTTAAAAACGTGTCAGCCGTCGTCCTGCACTCTCAAAAATAAATCACTCGCCTCAAAAGGACGCTTTTACCTCGTCGACTTCCAATACCACCTTTTACGCCTCGCTCGCTCGCTCGCAAGCTCTTCTGCACTTTTTAAAAATACGACACGTGTGTATACTTACACACATACATACATACATATACACGCGAGCGTACACCTACGTGCACGTCGCGTTATCGTTATCGCGGCGAGATGTGTCAGATACAGACGCCCTCTGGAGGATGCACCGCGAGCGGGACGTGTTATTATTAGTGTGTGTAT
Organism: Torymus aiolomorphi; assembly: GCA_036365515.1. NCBI lineage: Eukaryota > Metazoa > Arthropoda > Insecta > Hymenoptera > Torymidae > Torymus > Torymus aiolomorphi. The sequence continues at coordinate 69,896,168 of CM070874.1, read as the reverse complement.
GTGAGAGAGAGATAAGGAAACCTTGAAAATGTGGCGGACGGCACGCGACGTATGTTGTGTATGTACATCCGCACGTAAACGACGTATGATGGGAGGGGAGGAGGAGAAGGTGATAAAAAGGGTGTTTCGTTACTCGAGCAAGGTAAAAGCGCTGCTATTATTTCGGGTAACTGCCGGGTAATTGGAGATCTTTTATGGCGGCGTTTTCGTTTCGGCCGCTCGTGTCTGTGTGTATGTGTGTGTATTATACGAGTCAAAAAAGGAAGCGCGCTGAAATTGTATGGCAGAGTAAATTTACTTGCTGAAGTTTGTAACAGTGTTGGCAACAATGTTGTTTGTGTCGTTGACACGTCATTCTGTCGGCATTATGTGCGAGATCGTAATTCTTTTGCAAAAGTATTTCGAATCTGCATACGGAAAGTGATTACACGTAATTTGAGAAAAAAATTGCCTGATATAGTGTTGATTATTATTACTGATGACAGTCTCTGTTTGGATTAAGCGCATCTAAATTAGATTTTGATGGAATAATGTAATTTGTATTGAAAGTGAAGACAACGATAACAATGTTAGTCAAATTGTGTTATATTATTCGCTGTTTGTGCAGTATCAGCGTTCGAAATTACTATATTCGATATTTCAATTGCTTTAATTTGATGGAATGTAGGGTGACTAAACCAGTATTGGAACAGTCACCAGTTAACGAACATTTTCTTTACATATATGATAATATCAAGTTTTCTATGTATTGTTTATCTAACATGATAATTTTCGAATTCTTGAAAATTATTTCATTTTATATCAAGATTCTGCATAAAAGAAATTATCTTGTTAAGAATAAAATCGTAAAATCACCGCTATTAAGTGTTTCTTCACTGGCGATGTATTCCTTCACTGGTGAAATGTATTTAGATACTAAGATTGCGTGTTCCTTTACTGGTTTTTAGGAGATATTTACAGATTTTCATTAAATAAAATTTTTACTTTGATTCTTTATTCAAAATTTGCTCACCGACGTAAAGTATGAACATTTTAGAATATAAATTTTAAAATGGTTTTACTTTTAATCCATTTTTAAATCACTTAGTTAAATAAGAAAAGTTACAATTTCCTTATTCGTTCCTTCACTGGTGAAGTCACCCTATATCATACTATTTAAAAGTTCAAATTGGAGCTGTCAATTTATGAAATTTCATAAGAATTTTCAATTACATTTTTATACAAAGATGCTGATACTGGGATGCAGGTAAACCTACAGGATTTGCATACAAACAACAATACTTATTCAAAATAATAACGAACGCTCGAGGAACTGTGGAAAAAGTTACAGAGAATAGCTCAGATATACGTTCTTGCATTCAACGCAAAAAGAAAGGCATGAACCGAGCGAAGAGTATTCGATGGAAGGATACACGGCAGAGAAAGAAAGAGAAAGAGAGAGAAAAAAGGCGGCAAAACCGTCAACTCTCGCGCACAAAAAGGGCGAAAATAAGGGCAGGGAAGAAAGGAACGCCGTGGCGCGACGGAAAGAAATAGAAATAGAAATAGGGACAGATAAATAGATCTGGAAAGGAGATACGAACGGGAAGAGGAGGAGGGGGTAAGCTTACGCGGACTTTTCATTCGCGAATCCTTTCTTGGCGCCGCGCCGAAGGATCTCTCTCTCTCTTTCTCTCTCCCCTGCCCTCTCCCCTCGTTATGGATTCCAGGCGAGGTATTGCATTACGTTTCGGCTTGGCGACGAAGTCATCGCCGGGAATCCTTTGATCCTTTAAACCAGAAATACCGGAGCGCGCATGCGCGGGGTCCTTTTCACAGTTACCGGATATTAAAAAATGGATGATATTTTTTAGGGTACGGGCGGCCGTGGAGTCGCATATTCCCGGCACGTTTGCATGTGGCCCGGTGAATTATTATTATTATGATTATTATTATTGTAAATACGTCAATGCGAAGTGAGAGAGAGAGAGAGAGAGAGAGTGTGTGAGAGAGAGAGGTGTACCAAGTAGGCGAGGTGGCTTTTCGGGGTGGCTGGTTAATAGGGGCTGCGAGTTACGAGTGCAGAGAATTTAAAAGTGGCTTCGGGAGGAGAGAAAGAGAATTATTTGCATTCCGTGTAGGTGAGTGTTGAATTATTTATTTGGCTTGGCTTTTGACGGCCGCGTGCTTTGTAGGTGAAATTAATAAGGTACACGCATAATAGGAGATTACGTGAAATTTAATATTTATTTTGCACCTTCGTTACCTCAAGCTAAATTAAATAGTTTAATTCAATCTCAAAATATATTTCACAACTGCAAAAGCAATATATGCTTTCAATTAAATATAATATTATAATGAATATTTGATGAACGAAAACACACGACTATGTGTATAGTTAAAGTTATTTCAAGCAAAAAAATCAATATTTAATTGCGAAACTTTTTCTGCACGTCTGATGGCAAATATAATTTATTTAAAAGGTTTTTCCACTTTTCCTCACGAAGAATCACTTGAACTTTAATATTATTTAAACGTCGCTACACTGCAATGTTTGTTTTACTTTTGTACATATGACTGGAATTCTATCCTGCAATATGTACATATATTATGCATACACTTTGTGTATTAGAAACCGACGATCAAATAATCAACCAAATAGGCGGCCGCAACACTCACTTTCACCTCTATTAAACATTAAAGTACTATTAAATATCAACAATTACCAAAAACACCAACTCTTACATCAAATCACACCTGCAATCCCCCACTCGGCTCACCACCAATCACGCATCCACCCACTTATCATGTATACATCCCCGAACTCTCGCGATCCAAGGCGTTCCCCGTCGTCGTCGCGGTCGTGGCCGCACGCGCGCACCAGGGGAGCCGCGCGGACTCTGCCGCTGACGTTGATTGCTCCCCCCGGGAGACGACGACGCTCATGCGCGCGGCGACTTGGACTTGTGCCTCCGAACGATTTCGCGACGTCGTGTAGTCGCTGTATATAAGGTACCGCGTGCAGTGCCCGAGCTTTATCGAGGGATGACGCGAGAATTAGGTGGGAATTGCAAGGGGTATGAACTTTTCAGGAATTTTTAATTGACGGGTAATGATGTTGATGGTATTTCAGTGTTTGTGAGATGTTGGTTTATATATTACAAAGTAATAACTGTTATTAAAAGTACTGTTGACTGGTTTCTGCGAAAACTGGTTTTGCCTGTGTATTTTGGAAGTTTTAAATTATTTCAACAAAATATTTAGTTAAAAGTTTTCAGCGCCTTATGGCTAAAGGGCATAATTGTGTTTTACCTTTTCAAGTTATCCGAAATCGTAAATGCCATAGAAAACATTTTTGAAAGCAAGAAGGTAACAGTTTTTTAAAGTAACGCATCACTTCAGAAAAAAAAAATACCTTAACGATAAAGTAAAATTTTAACCCTGTGTAGAATAACATTTAATTCTATATAATAAACCAGTACATCAGCGCATCGCCAGTGACATTTTACCTCTTTAAAAGCTACATCCACAGAACCCCATTCTCAAAGAAGGCGAAGGCCAAACCGATCTCCACCCGCCACCTCTTCCGCAAAACGTTTTATCATCTTCCCTCCAGGTAAAAAACCTCGCATCCTCCCCCGTCCGCCAACGCGCAGCACAACTCAAGTATAAAACAGCTTTGCAGCGCGTTACTCTATACACACACACACACACACACACACACACGTATCCTCGCTACTCTATGGGTATATACGCGCGTCCCGGGGAATAGCCCGCGGGCAGCTCGCGCTGCTGCTGCTGCTCCCTCGAGACACCGTGTAAAGCATCGGCGAGCGTACACACATATATACCTTTGGTCGTACGTGCGTATTCTATAGAGTGTGTATCTATACCTATACGCTACAGTCGCTCACGCTAGCAATGTAAAACAAAGATCCGAGGAGAGAGAGAGGGGGAGAGATGCGTGCGGGTGATACGGCCGGACATACGGACTGGCGCTCGCGGAATGAGTCGTAAAAAGCTCGTAAAGCCTGCAAGAGAGAAAGAGGGAGCCGCGAAGAATGGGAGCTAAAGGAGGATGATAAATATGGGAGAGAGAGAGAGAGAGAGAGAGGGTGAAAGAAGATATTCGCGAAGGAGGTAAAATGCAGCGGTATAGAGCGGTAGAGAGAGAGAGAGAGAGAGAGAGAGAGAGAGAGAGAGAAAGAGAGAGAGAGAGAGAGAGAGAGAGAGAGAGAGAGAGAGAGGGAGAGAGGCGATGATGAATAGGGTGAGGAGGATGAGGGTGGGGTTCTAATAGGAATGCGTTGTATATGTGTGAAGTACAAAGGTGGTTTTGAGAGATTAGTGGGGTGGAGATGAGCCAAGTGGTGTCTTTGAAGAATTTTTGTAAATGTAAAGGAATTAGGTTGGGTCGGAAGTTGTATTTTTAGTCGTTTGATAAAATTCAGACAGAGATTGAAAATTTCAAAAAAGGAAACCGTATAAGCTAAGCGATCGTTAAATTTATTTTTAGTGTATAAGTTTTCGCTCTTGATTTGTGAGTTAAAGATTACGGGAGACTGGGGTAAAATGCGACGCATGGGCAGAATTAAACACGAAATTTTCTCAGACATTATTATAGTAGATGGCGGTGAAATAACAGTGGCAATCAATATAAGATGACCGCATTGTTAACTACATGATCGTATGCATTAGAGGTGTACATGCCAATGAGGTATATATATTATGTACAGAAATGGTATACGAAATTAATTTTGAGCGTGGATCCTTATACGATTTCATCAACGTACGTACGAATATCGATTTCGATTTCTACGTGTGCGATTTAATTAAACTTTTGTAGGGATATTTTCGTTGATCTATATTTGAAGAGTTCATTGCTATAATTCAGTTATTCATTTATATACGTTGTTATTTTGAAAACATTTTTAAACATTTTAGTAACCTTTACGAATGCGATTTTTATAAATTACTAGCCAATTCAAGCGCGCTGCACGTGCTCTTCGCTTCACCTCTTATACAATTAATATTGAAATCTTATGAATTTAAAATTCATTTTATTTTTTAAGATACACAAATTCATCCAATATTTTTTATTAAAACTTGGATTGTATTTATATTTATTTTAGTTTATTCCTAAAATACAAAAATTTCGAGGTTAGAAATTTAACCGTATTCATAACAGTTTTTATAGTCCTTCATTATTAACTACAGGCAAAATAATAATATTTTTTTGTTATACAATGTTAAACTTTAAGTAATTAATACAATTTATAACTTATATCTTTAGTTTAAATATTTCATAATTTCAAATTATATGGGTTTTATTTGGACGAATCAGTTAAGACCTTAAGCTAATAGCTAACGTCACTGCAGACCAATCACGGGTTCCATTTAAACGGACTTGACCAATCGCAAAGGTTTTATTTCGGCTTCATATTTCCGTCATCATTCTTTTAAGAGAGATTATTAAACATATTCTTGTTCTTTATTATAAAATATTACAAAATATATGATTTCTTTATAAAATTCTTTTTTAACCTGTTTATTCTCGTTTTTCCTTAAGCGTCGTGTTTTGCCCGGATCTCGCCTATATAATAGGATATTGATTGTCTCATATACAAAGGTGGATTCATCAGGACAAATTAAACTGTTCACAATTAAACTGTCGTAATAAATAGAAATGTCAATTTAATTTAATTGTTGTAATAAATTTAAAAGTCAATTTAAAATCTCCCAGAGCCGCGTTACTTGAAAAAGTTTCAATTCAATTCAAATCCACTATCAACATTAAATTCACTCAGACTGCAGCACCTCTCTCCTCAAATAAAGCGACACTAATCACACAAAGGACGGAAATCTAATCAAACTATTCCTAGCTCCAGATCCGCATAAAATCCATCCTAACGACTCGCCTCTCCCCTTCCCGCCACTCCTACACATCAAAACCTTCATCAAAAAGACAGCGCGGAACGACTTCTTTCCTTCTCCCCCATCTCGGGCCTTGCAAAGGAGCGCGCGCGCAAGTCTCGACCTCGCCCGGAATCGACGTCCTATAATTAAAATTTATCGAGCACCGTCGCGCGGGGGCCTATATCCACTCCACGCGCCCTTTGCGCATTAGTCTCGACTATCAATTACACTTAATTCGATTTCCCCTCTCCCTCTCCTTCTATTTTCGCAAAAAGAAGAAGAAGAAGGAGAAAGAGACGAGGAAGAAGGGACTATCCTCGGATTACGAGGGAGAGAGTGAGAAGAGTCGCGCTCTGGAAAAGAAGGAAGGCGGTGCCGACGCGAGCGCGCGATAAAGTGGACGACGCTGCAACAGGCAGCGAGAGCGCCCTAGCGACCTCCCGGTAGCTCGTAATTTAAAGTACTCCGAGAGAGAGAGAGAGAGAGAGAGAGAGAGAGAGAGAGAGAGAGAGAGAGAGAGAGAGAGAGAGAGAGAGAGAGAGAGAGAGAGAGAGAGAGAGAGAGAGAGAGAGAGAGAGAGAGAGAGAGAGAGAGAGAGAGAGAGAGAGAGAGAGATTATATAGTTTTATTATCTGTACATTATGTTGTACAAGTTAAATAAAGAATTATAATATACATATATATAAGTTTACAAGTTTTAAGTTAACGCAAGCAAAAATACAGAGTACATGGAGCAAAAATTTTACAATATATAAATAAGTTACGCAAGGCAAAATATAGTTTTAAAGGAGCTAAGTATAAAGTTAAAGAAGCATAATCAGTGTGAGAGAAGCTAAATACAGTTAATTGCTCAGACAGAATATAATTGTATTATACGGATTCAAGGAGATGATGATGAAGTAGTGATTTGAAGTGAGGGATGGAGGTGATATCGCGAAGGTGAGATGGTAAGGAGTTCCACAGATATGCCGAGCTGATGTGAAATGACCTTTTCAGTGTCTCTGTTTGACAGCTTGAGATGTCTAAGGCTGCCGCCTTACCCCTAATTGGACGAGTAGTGAAACGGAAGTTGAAAAATGCTAGCAGATATGATGGAGTAGCAGTGTTGAATAGCCTGCACAGTAGGTTTGCTGCAAAATATTTTCTACGTCCAGATGTGGTTAGCCAGCCCAGTTCGCGTCTGTAGGGTGTGATGTGCTCACTTCTTCGCACACCATAGATGTATCTAATCCCAGTGTTGACAAGCTTTTGGAGTTTATCATCTAGATCCAATGTCAGGTCACAGTAAGCAAGACAACAGTAGTCTATGATTGGAAAGAGGAGCATTAATATTAAGTGCTTACGTAGCCTGAGATTTGTGCTTTTTCTAAAGAAGTATAGCCTGTACATGAGGGAACGCACACGTCGGCTCGTCTGTGCGATGTGGTCTTTCCAAGAGAGCTTGGAGTCCAATATCACTCCCAGGATCCGTAGCGACGATTCGAAGACGATATGGTCACCACCTATATCAAGGTAGTTTCTGGCCACTGCCGATAGTCTGTTTATATAGTATGGCGAGCCAATAACCATTGCTTTTGTTTTTCCAACGTTTAGTCTAAGGTGGTTTTGAGTGGCCCAGCACATGATTCGGATGGCGTTTGCACTCATTATAGCGGAAACGCGATCAAGCTCGCCTAGAGGGCAGCGAATATAAACTTGGAGATCGTCCGCGTACATGAGGTGAGAGATATCGTGATCCAGGCACAAAGATATATTGTTGACATAAATTGAGAAAAGTAAGGGACCTAGCACAGAGCCCTGCGGGACTCCTGTATTGAGTTTTAGGTAGGTGGAACAGTTTCCAATGCCATCAATAACCGCCTGCTCTCTACCTGTTAAGTAGGATGCTAACCAACGGATGGCAAGTCTGGAGAGACCGTAGTCAAGCAACTTTTTAAGGAGTCTTACATGACAGACTGAATCGAAAGCCTTACTAAAATCGAAAAGAAGTAGTAAGGTTACATGTTGTTTTTCGATTCCAAGTCTGATGTCATCAGTCAGCTTAAGCAGGCATGACTGTGTGCTATGTCCCGAGCAAAAGCCAGTCTGGAGCGGATCTAGGTATAATCGTGCTTCTAGGTAAGCAGATAATTGCCGTTGTACTAGCCATTCGAGGGCTTTAGACAAAAAGCATAAGAGTGATATAGGGCGAAAATCACTTAGGCACGAAGGAGAGCTTACCTTACTCAAAGCAATCACGATAGATTTCTTCCAATCACATGGGAAGAGTGCTTCTCGCAGAGATCGATTGAAAATCCTGCAGATGATAGGCGCTAAGAAAGGAAGAGCAAGTTTTATTACATGTTGTGGAATACCATCTGGCCCTCTGGCCTGGGTTTTAAAATGTGCTACTGCGGCTACAACATCAGAAACTTGAATCTCATCAAATGAAAATTGCTCATTATGAGTAGAGGTGGCCAAAGAGTCCAAGAAGTCTGCGACAGGTGGAGTGTCTAGATCGAATGAGACACCCCTAAAATGAGCATTGAGCTCAGTGGTAGTGAAAGGCTGGGCGGACGACTTCTTTTTGGAGCTAGAGATGCCAAGATGTTCGAGCTCACGCCATATATCCTTGGGGTCTGTAAGCGAGGAGAGCCGAGCGTGATGGTAGTTTAGTCTCGCCTCTTCAATGGTACGATGAGCTACATCGCGTGCCTGTCTGTAAGCTAAGAGGTCCAGTGGTAGTCTAGTCCTATGAAAACGTTTGTAAAGGCGATAACCATGGATGGCGTTTTTTACGTGGTGAAATGGTTTTTATAGGAGTTAGACTCTTGATTGCCCCTTTGATGTGCGTTTGAAGGACAGAGACACACTCAGAGAGAGAGAGAGAGAGAGAGAGAGAGAGAGAGAGAGAGAGAGAGAGAGGCAATGGCGGTGTCGGGCGCTGATTGTCGCAAGATTTCGGGAAATTTTTTTACTTGTGGCTGCAGTTCTTTTGAATGGTGTTGTTGACGATTATGTGATGAGTTGATTGGTTTTTTGTTGATAACTGATTATTATTCGTGTAAGTTTTTTTTAGAAGTTTTAGTCGAAAACGTAATATTTTAATTATTTGTAATTGTTTTTTGTAGTAATTGTCAAAATAATTTTTATATATAAAATAAATACATAATTTCACTTACGTTTTTAGTAATTAAAAAAAAAAGTTATGTTAGATATGTAAAATGATTCTGAAATACTTTTTACAAATAATACTGAAATACTTTTTAAAATCTGATAAAATGAGAGAATGAAAGTGCATAAGGAAATCTCGCTTAATATGCAAAAGAAAATTATCTCGAATGTGAAAATGTTCTATTTCTGGATATAAAAAAAAAAAGTTGGGTGACTACGGAGCTTACCATATTAAACCATTTAGAAAAGCACAGTGCAGTTATGTAAGATGAACATTGTGGATTTGTTAAGATGACTCACAAAAGTTATTAGGCTAAAGTGTAATCCTTGGCTGGATTTGCATTTAATATTAAAATATTTAACACCACGTATTTTTTACTTCTTATAAAAATCATAGAAATAATTATTCGTATCAAAATAATAATCCTTTAATACATTGTGTCGTATTAACTATTAGAAACTAAAATTGCACTTAGTAGCTGTAATTAGATACACGCATTTTCTATGACTTTGAACGATTACCGCAACAACCATTTCCCCCTATATCCTCCAATTCAATATTCGCAACATCGCTCGACTTGTCTTTCTGCGTTTGACGCGCGCTCGTGCTTGACAACAGGAATAAGAGAGGCAAAGAGATATTTAAAATGTGTTATAGCGGCCAAGAGAGAGAGAGAGAGAGAGAGGGAAAGCCGGTTAGTCGACCATTAAAAATAATAATTCGCGAGCATAAAAAACTTCCGGTACGCGACGCGACGTCCTCGAAAGTGTATAGCGGAACAAAAAGTCGGATGTCGCGAAAAAAAGAGTCGCGCAATTGCAATGTCCTCAACGAGGAGAAGAAAGAAGTGACATATGTCTCTCGGTTTCCGTTTTTCCCGCGACAATTTTTCGTGCCCCTCTCGCCGAGCTGATGCAAATTTATAGAACGGAAGCCGACGCGCGTTCGGATGAAACGTAATGTTGTTATTATCGACGTGAATTGTAATGATGAATTTATTGAAATGTATGCGAATACGAAGGACAACGATTTACATTTAAGTTATATTATTGTGATTTATCGTTAGTGTGATTTTACATTGATGGTTTATGAAATGCATTTTGCAATTCTGAAAATTGATACATCTATCGTGTTCCCGACTTATATACAGTTTTGTATTCAACTCACTTATAAATATGTACTTATTTTCACTTACTACGTGTATTTCATTCTCTGACAGTCGATATATAAATGCATAACATTGGATGTTCAAGTAACTACAAATAAATCTAACACCACCTTACTATAGTATGTATATTTTCACTCCAAACAAACAATCAGACACATACATACATCAACGTTTAAACAACGAAATCGAATGCACCCACGTATTAATCACGCGCTTCAATTCCACATGCGCGATCGCACCCACCACCTCTCCTTTTTCTTCGAAAAAAAATCAACCGCCACACATCAGCGACAAGTGCAACGATCGCTTGCGCTCATGCGCGCACGAAAGGATATAATCGCCGAAGAAAAGCGCTCGCTCGCACATACACAAAGTCAGGCTTTCTCTCTCTCTCTCTCTCTCTCTCTCTCTCGCACGATCGATTGAAACGCCGAACATGCGCGGCGTGTCCCTCAGGTTCTTCGCCGTCGAGCGACACGCTACGTGACATCCGGTAGCGCGTGTATTTATTGCCCGCTCGGTGGTCTCCCGGTAGTTTTATATTGTTTTGGTTGTGCGGACGCGGTTATAAGGTAATGAGAGATGCATAGCGGAGGTAGGTATGTAGTTTGGAGTTCTCGAAGAGGTGAAGGGACATATGGGAGAGCTGGGGGCACAGTTGTTAGTGGAAGTCGAGGGTGCACGTGTTTCTGCGGTTTTGGAAGGATAAAAGATGCTGGGAGGCCTGGGAGGTTGGTGTAGAGACGTAGAGGACGAGTGCGGCTTGTACTTGATGATTATAATTTGTATGAGAAACTGTGAATTCTTGTATACAGATTTTAAGAATTCGGTGTACAGTGGCTTACGTTAGAAGTGACGGTTGTAACCTTTTGCATTTTGGAGTATTGTTCATGAATACGGTCTAAATGCCATTTATGATTATAAACACAGTAGTTTCATTTTGTTGGTAAGTATAGACACTTTTACATGGAGAAAAATGTTGTGGTAAAAATTACCACGTCTGATTCTAAAAGTGGGACAGACTCGAATTATCAAAAAAATTTCCATAATTTATGGTAAAAGTTACCACAAATTTATAGTATTTTTACATTGTAGTAAAAATTGTCATAAATTAATAGTAATTTTTACCATAGATTATGGCAATTTTTTGATGATTTGAGCCTATCCCACATTTACAATCAGACATGGTAATTTTTCCTATAATATTTTTCTCCGTGTATAGTGGGGGTAGAAAATTTTCTATGAGGAAATCTATTTCAATCAAATAATTTTTATTTAGATTTAAAACATTTTACTAAAATTAAATAATATTTTTTTGAAAACGGCAAATCTTAAGTCTGAGCACTTAGAAATATTTTAATACAAATTTTGTTGATGGGATACACGTGAAAAAAGCGCAAAAATTATTTATATCTCCTCGATGATGAAGTAACCAATATTCTAAAACGTACAAAATTCAACGCTAGTCTTAACAAAAAAAAACGCGTTAAATAACGCAAATCAAATTACCATCCGAAAGGCAGACCGCTTAATTCGCTGAATCGGCCTCTTACGGGAAACCCAATTACGCAACGTCTTAGCATTCAGGCCCTCGCGCGCTTCCCCTCCCTTTCTCTCTCTTTCACTTCTGATTAGCAGCGTGTCGCGGGCCTTTGTTTCCGATTTACCGTGAATCGATCGTGTCTGATATTCAAATGATTTAGCCACTCCCGGAATGACAATGTTTCAGCACGCACACACACACACACACACACACACACACACACACACACACAGCACGAGTGAATCTTTTATAATACCACGCGCGTGCGCTTATAGGCGCGCGCTTATACCTGCCGCGAGCACAATGGCTTATGAGTAACCGCGAGCGCGTTGGTATTCCCGCTTATTCGCGATTGCAATAAAAGTTTATCGCCTTGTAACGGGGCAATAGAATTTTGAGCGTCGCGACGACGGGAATAAAGGAGAGGAAGACGACGCAAGTGAAAGAGAGAGAGAGAGGGAATGAATGGGAGAGAGGACCGTTAAAACGCATTGTAAAAAGGATAGCGCGCGCCGGCGGCGGTGGATTGTTTTGTTCGCCGTTTTAATTTCGCGCGCGGCTTGTTCGTATCTTGTAAAAGTTACGGGGGTTCAGGGGATCGGGCGGAATCGATGATGAGGTCTTTAAAGGATGTTAGTCATCGTTGTTAACGCAGGGTAATGTCGTGGAATATTGTTTCGTATGGGAGATTTTATAGGTATAACGGGATGTTTCGATTAATAGATTTATATATTCAAGTGAACTTATAACTATAGTTATAAGGTTTCTCCATATTGGGTAAGGTATAATATAGTTCTCCTAATAGACTGCATGATGATACCTAATGTTGAAATACCGTTTATTTTGATGTAAATGTGAAAATAAAAAGACTATAACATAAAACGTTTTGGGATGGAGAGCGTATCAATGAATAATACATGCCATTACTGTTGTTTTGTAACTACTTCATTATTTTAAAAATTATAATTTTAAACTTATTGCCACGTTGTTATACAGATTATTATACGTAAAATTTGATTTTATTTCTGTTTATTATTTTTTTCTTTTCTTAAAGATATACAATTGGTTTATAATTCTAAAGAGTATTTATATGAATATTTATATTTTATTTGTTATCCAATATTGCCACCAGTTACCACCTATGTATAATTTTATTTTTGTAAAAGAACTCCGGTCCGTTTAAGTATTAAATAAATAAAAAATAAAATAAAAAATAAAAAATAAATATTTCTAGAAAACTTTAATTGCGATATTGCAACTTAGGGGTACAAAAATATACAATTTTATATATCAGTCTAATAAAATTGGTGCAATAATGAAATATCTTTTAACTAATATACTGACGAAAGTATCATCTTACATATTCTTTAAAGTCTCCGTTTAATTAAACATCAATTCATGCAATCAAAAGGTACGAAAAAACATCATACATATAAACAAATAACTATTACAATAAACAAACACCTTCGTCCACTCGAAACCTAACGGGCCGCCCCTCATACGTACAACGAACCGTAAACCCGAGAGAGTACCGCCATCACCGCTTGCACCCACCGCAGCTCGCGTATTTACCAACAGCTACACTCGGGCAAAAAGAAAATCCGGCAAACAAATTTACTCTGGAGTGAGTTATCACTATTTCTTCTCCTCAAAGAGTGAGAGAGCAAGCGCCTTTTCCGCCGCGCGGGAGGCACACACACACGCGCGCACAGATACTTACAAGCGTGCATAAGAATATAAAGTCCATGAGCGCCTGTTTGGCTACCAGGCGCTCGCGCGTGTATATTTATCCGCGAATAATGCATATTAATGCAGTCACCTTACGGTGGTCTCCGATCGTGCGCTGAGGAATAAAATGTTTATGCCTTCTTTATGCGTGCTCTCTCTCTCTCTCCTCCGCAGTATGTATGCTCCTTTTGCTCGTTCGACCTCTTACTCCGCGCCGAACAAACATCTTCTTCGGGCGGTATAACGTGTAGAGCGAGCGAGCGAGCGAGAGAGAGAGAGAGAGAGAGAGAGAGAGAGAGAGAGAGAGAGAGAGAGAAAGAGGGAGAGAGAGAGAGAGAGAGAGAGAGAGAGAGAGAGAGACGGAGAACGCGGGCCTAAAACGTTGTAACATTATGCTAATGCGGCGCGTCATTGTTGCGAGTCGAGGGGGGATAAAATGTAGTTTGGGGCCTTCGTTTTGTGGATGAATAATGTCGGGTGGACGCGTGTTTGTTTGTTAATGTTTTGTAGCTTTTGTTATAGCGTGGTTGTGTGTGCGTGTGGTGCATTGAATTGAGTTGTCATGCTGGAAGACTGTAAGGAACGTTCGGTCTATTAACAGAATGTACTATTATAGAAGAAAAAGGTATTTTCATTAAGTAGAAAAATTCGAAATTAATTTCGTTACTTATTGTCTCAGCGTGCAAAAGGAGAAAATGAGTAAAAATTCATGTTTATTTCAAATATAATTTACAGAGTTTGCAGAAAATATATTATTCCAACTAGAATATCTTGATTTGATGATGGAACGTTCAATAATTAATAAATTATTAAATTAATTACAAAAATAATTATATAATAATTGTCGCTTCAATTATTTGAATATGTTGCTGAATATGCACTGACCTCATTTATCATAATTTATTAACCAATTACGTGGATTAATATACATATTTATACGAAAATATCGATACATCTTTATGTAGAGAAATACTTTAATTTTCATTACTATTTAATAAAATAACACTACCTCATATCCATTTATAACATATTTCAATAACAATATATAACATAACGTTTATCTCATATAATTATGCCCAAGTAAATCGGCTCTATAGAAAACGGGATTTAAATATTTACCGCACCGCCAAGCCAAGCATCTTAAACATTGATGTTCCACCGCTTCAGCGACGTTATCGCAAACTAAACAAACTTAGATTCATCTCCTCTCGCAAAACCATAATCATTGACGAAGCTGCTTAAGCCGCTCGCCGCGCGCTCCGAGATAGCGCAATTTTGCGAATAAACGAATCCCAGAGGCGCGAGAGCGCGCGCGCAGCTTCCTGCATCCCCTGCGCATAATAATCGCGCATAATAACGCAATCACGCGGCGGCGGCGGCGGCGGCGGCGGCGGCGGCACTTCGCCGTCGTCGTCATCGCGGAAGCCGAGTTAACTAAGTCCTGAGGAGAGAGGAAGGGAATGGGAGAGAGATTCCTCCGCCCGTTCATCCTTCAAATCCTAAATAAACAACGGCAATTAAGCAACAAAACGCGAACGAACTCGATTATCGCCCGCCACCGCCGCGCTCGTTGTAATCCCCCGGCTTAATCCGGGGGAATCGCATTACAAACAATTTGAATTTCCCGCGCGCACGCCACCGGCCGACGCTACTGCGTTATACTTGTTTGCGAACCCGACGACGACAACCGGGAAAAAAGATGTACACGCGCGCGGGTACGTATATGTATGTACATGTGGTTGTACCTTTTGTGCGCCCGCGGCGCCCACCGGCTACCGGTTTTTCTCTGTAGGTGAGAGATGCGCGCTGCACTTCCGTCCCCCTACGGTTATATGTACGGAATGGTATCGGTTGTGTGCGGATAAGAGGCGGCGAGGACGGAACGCGCTTGTATCCGGGAAATTCTTTTAGAATATATAAGGTATTGAGGAATTCAATCTTGGCAAGGAATTTTGTTTTAACTATATAGAATGGGACGAGTTGTTTGCGAGAACATAATATGTTACGATGAAGATTGTCATATTATTTAATAATATGGCATGTATAAATTATACTTTTGCTTCTAGCTGTAGTAGCAATAAGGCAAAAGATATGTAGCAAGAAATAATGCTAAACTTATAATGTCAATTTTAGACCTTGAATAGAAATTGGCTCAATATTTGTCCGTTTATATATCCAATAAATATCATTAATATTAGAATAAATATTTATAGCAGATCGTCTTCTCATTAACTTATACATAAACCTCACACACTCTACTTCCCTCCTTTCCCAACGTCACCCCGCTCAGATTTATCTATCCGTTGACTTTACTCTCCTTTACCGCCCCTCAGGCGCCTACCCACCTTTTTCACCTTTCTATCAGATATACCTACATTTCACTTCGTAATTGCAATTTTGTACATCCTTAGAACAACCCTTTTTTTCTCCCTCTATATATACTTTCTCTCCTGGCGCTACATCAGTGCGCCCCGCGGGTGCATGGCTTTTTCGAACTGAGCGCGGAGCTCGCAGTGCGCTCGTTTTTCGGGAAGCGCGCGCGGCAAATTAGCTTCCGGCGAATTCCCCGCGGACGCCCGCGGACGTCGAGATATCGCCCGTGCGCGCAGGAGTCGCTCGAGAGAAAGAGAGGGAGGGAGAGAGAACGAGAGCTCGTAACTGGGTATAGAGGGCTTCCACGTGATATCTCCGTGGAGTTGAAGGAGAGAGAGCTGGGTATTTTCGCACTGATAATGGGGCTTCTAATTTCGTCGATAGAAAAGTTAGCGTTGTTTGATTTTCATTTGGAAATAGAAATAAATGTTATTAAAATCAAATAATTCGCAGGAAATTTATATTAGTTCCTTACGGTAATAAAAACGTCTTCTTTAAAATATCGCATTGCACTTTTTACTTTTTCGTAATTACATCTCGCAAAATGATTTTGAACAAAGTAATTTAGTAAAACGTTTTAAAAGTAATTAAACTGTTTTAACGACTCGTAATAGTGATACATTTACTTCAAAATTTTAACCTGAATTATTTATATAAGATATTTCAAAACAAATAATTTTTAATCTTAATAAAATTAATTAAAGGAATCAGTAAATTAAGTTTGAGGAATTCACGTGCCAATGAATTGACAGCGGTTTTAAAATTGAATTAATTTATCAAGAGTTAATTAGTTATTACTACTAACTAACAAGTGTTGTACTTCTAAATCATCGTTTTGGTAAAAGGTACCTTCTGAAAATGTATTTCGAAAAGCTACCAGCAAACAAACCAATAAAATGTTGTATTCAAATGTATAATTAATGAAATTATTTTTTTTAAATAGTCTCCAAACTTTAAAAAGTATTTATGTCGTTAATTATCCAGCGTATGTTATATTTAATTCACAAAATTCAATAAAAAACTAATTTTTAATATTAATATTTGCCTAAAACCACCTCTCTTTTATACGAATACTTACGAAACCCTTCCCAAAACCATACAATTGTTCGGCCGAGCGACAACACCTCGTCAAAGTCCTCCGAACCTCATTTCCTGACAACTTAAAAAAAGCGCACACGCAGCACACCTCCGAAAACTCCGTCAATTATTCCTCCTCCCCGTCTTTGCCAATCCTCGCACGTCAGTCTCGCCGACATCACCTCGCGCAGCCCACACACACACACACACGCCTATTATCGCGCCTATACGCCTCTCTCTCCTCCCGCGCACACAAACAGGGCGAGGCCCGGAGAAATTCGGGGAACACCTTTACAAGGGGGCAAGGGCCTCGCGAGAAAGGCGGAAGAGCACGTGACATCCGGCGAGCATGTGCATCATGCGCGCACGCGCACACTGTGCTTTTTGTTTTCGTAAGAGAGAGTAAGAGAGACAATGAAAGGCTCTTAGGGAGAGAGAATGGAGCGATGAGCGGGGCGACTCGGGTATTCTTATTGTAACGGGGAGTTCTCGCGATGTCGAGGTGAGTGAGATAAATAGAAGCGTTTTCGGCTCTGCGTGTGTGCGGAGTGAATATTGAAAGGAGGGAATTTATAGAAGCGATGGAGATGTTAGGAGAGAGTGGATGAGCTGAGTGATACACGGTAAACGACTTATAGGTGTGTTGACCTTTCGCCGCGGAGTCGAGTTGTGTGCTCAAAGAGACAGGTTTTACTAAGTTATTTAGGGATACCTTTTGTATACTTAAAAGATGGAGATTAAGTTTTTTTTTCGTATGTTTACTGGTATATCTTTTAAAGCTGAAAACTTTTTTATTGTTCGTTATTACATTATATTTTTATTGAAAATGAAGTTTTGTAGACTATAGTTTCGAAAAATATATTTTATTGAAAAAGCTATCGACGTTACACGAAAGCAAAAAATTTTCATGTGCGTGTATTTTTAATTGAAAAAAATTGATAATGAAATACCATTTTCATCGAGAAGAAAATTTTTGAATTTCTTTATATTAAATTCAATATTAGTTTTCAATATCGAACACTGCCAATAAAAACGGAGCTCACTTCAATCAACTCCAAAAACAAATTTCATTCTATTTTCCCATACGAACGCCTTCCTAAAAATACGCATGTATGTAACAACGACCATCTCTAAAAAGCCGAAACCCGGATCCCTCATCCACTATATGTTTACACTTCGCGTCTCGCACATCATCGTCATCGCATCTCCGGGCCCCGAGACGGAAAAATCCGGCCGTCGTCGCGCGAAACCGAGCCGCGCGTCACTCATCATTAGCATCCTCCCATTGTTGTCTCGTCGAATTAATTGTTTATCGCATTACGCCGCGTGCGCGCAGGCGGGTAAAGGAGGTAGGTGCGCACCGGCTTCTCTCGTTAGTCGCGTCTCGTTAGCGCCCGCGCGGATTTAATGAAATGACGAACGGCGTCTTCGCGCGCCCTCGAGCGAGAACAGCATGAGGAGAAGGGGGAGGATGCGTTCAGAGGTGCGGGTGAGTGAGTGCGAGGCGGGATAGAGTGTATTTTGGGGATTTTTTTGTTTTAGAGAGTGTAGGGGGTGGTGGATGGATGGAAATATGTCATGGAGAAATTAGGAGTGTTGCTTTGGTGGAAGTTGAGACTCTTGGAGGTTCGGAGAATTTGAAAGCGTGAAGGGAAGTTTTAACATTTTTACAGGTAGGATAACGTTATAATAAATGAATAAATGTAGATATAATAGAAACACTATAGTGTCGTCATAACATGAAAGTCGATTTCTAGTATCAGAAAATGATGCCCAGCGCTCACAATTCCGTCAAATGGGCTTTTTTCGTGAGATATGTGCAATCTAATTTCAAATATATGCTCTATTTAGTTATATTGACTGTCACTTTGAAAGTATTTATGATACGAAAACAAGAAAAAAGGTTATAAAAGTAGAAAGAAAAAGCTAAAATGTTAGCTCTGTTTTCTTAGAAAATATTAATTTTTTGGAAAATTGCAAGCAATCCAAAATAGAGTAATAAAATGGTAAAAATTAAGACCCATTAAATCGTTTAAAAAGAGGACAAATTTTTAACCACTTTCTCACACTATCTTTGATTGCTTGCAATTTCCTAAAAAATTCATATTTTTTAATAAACAAAGCTTCAATTTTTGATTTTTCTTTCTACTTTTAGTATTTTTGTCGTTTCTGTATCATATTTGAGTTTATATTGCCCTATCTCAAGAAAAAGGGACCATTTGACGAAATTGTGGTGAGCGATTTTAGAAATTGACTTTCGAATCCTTGTTAAAATACGTTTCCTGGAAGGTGTGCACTTTCCTTGTAAGCAGGTTTATGCGTAATTAAATATTATCAAAGACTTGTATAATAACCGAACTTTGGCATTCAGCAAATGAATCTTTCTATTAAACTACAAAAAAGTTAACAATGCTTCCTTTGCAACTCTGTAGAATTCAATAACTTTGAAAATTATAATGAAAATAATAAATTAGTTGAAGAAACATTATACTAAATGAGTTTTTGTTAAATAAAAACAACCTTTGTATAGTGTATATGATAGCAATCAAAATTATTGAATTAACTTTAATAATTAAATTATTCACATATTACATCTCAATATTAATAATAGCTGATTTTTGCTAGTGTAATAAATTATTTATCATATCTTGTATAAACGTAATAATATTAATTTTCAAATATAAATAGATTAAATTAAGCTGTTCAATAAATAACTAAATTATATATCGTTTAACACGTATATCTTTATTAATAATCAAAACCACGTATACATATAAACGCATTAATGCTTACCAAATATTAATTACGGGCAAATATTATTGCTAATATTTGCATAAAATCATAAATACAAGATCAAAGAGACCCCATTAACCATTAAATTAATCGAAACATATTACATTAAAAAGTAAAATTGTAATCATCTACCACATACACTATTTCTGTCAAAGCCATCGCAAGCCTCATTTCAGCCAACTAAAATTCCCACGTCCTCATTACACAACAATGCCCGGAGAAAAAAAAACAACCACCGAACAAACCTTCCGCCGAGATGTCGCCTGAAAATTTACAGTCTCCATCTGCCTATTAACGAGCCCATATCGGTCACAGATAAAGTCAAACAAGTACACACAGACTCACCCGTATATACCGTCGATAAAAACGTCTATATGTATACACACGCTTGCGCGCATTATATTTCGCTCCATTTCTCCGCATTTTTTGCCCGTCCTCTCGACAAAACCATAAAAATATAGAAAAATTCGGCGGCTGCGGCGGCGAGCAATTTACGAGGCCGATAAGAGGCCCGGGGGCCGCGCCTTATCTTTTAGAGTCGCGATAACTCTTCCCTTTAACGGCCGGCGATTGAATTAAAAATCGTCGGCGAGGAGGAGCATTGGGGATATCAAACGCCGCCCGGGCCGTTCGATCGCGACGATTTGATATTTATGCCCTGTAAGTCGCTAAAGAGGGGCCGTCGCGAGAGAGAGAGTGAGCGAGCGCGTATTATTATTACCGAGGACGAGTCGACTGCACTCGCGAGATAGCGCATACGCGAGAGTCTTTATGCGATAAGAGACGCTCGTTCGACGATAAAAAGAGGATGTCGAGTGTTCGTCCATCTGGGTGTATTAACTTGTTCGCCGCGACTAATTGCGTGGTGTGGAAATATATACGTGAGCGGTTGAGTATTTATGGAAAGGAGTTGGTTAGATAAGTTAAGGTTCCATGATTGCTTGAAATTTATAATAGTGGTTTGTAGCTGCGTGCAGATATGGTTATCTTATATGCTGTAAAATGTATTTTAATTCCAAAAGGTATTAGACATTATATTAACGAGCTGTTACGTTACCTTAAGAAAGCGGTTTATAAATACGTGTGAAAGGTTTATAGTTTTTTTCTTTCCAGTAACTCACCTGAAACATAAAATAAGTATATTTATATGAATGAATAACATATTATACGTTACGGCTTTATATATCGTTTATAGATATTACTAGATAACATTCTTAACTGCATAGAATCAATTATTAAATGTATACGAAAATATTTTTATACATTTATGTTTTTAATAAAATTAAATTATCGTCATTCTGTTTCTCCAAACGCAATTTGCACCTATAAGAATATTTTCTCAACATTACCTTTTTCCCACTTCCGTCATCCCATATCCTCACCTCTCCAACACCCCCACACCCCATATATCTCGACCTCGATTAATCGGTAGATTGTCGCTCGCAAGCGCACCAGAAAGCCAGATCGAAAGCCCTGTGGCGGGGAGCGCGAACAACGCGCGATAATTACGCTTCTACGGTGGTTCGCGCGCGCTCGTAATGATATCGAGGCGGACGAGAGAGGCGAGTCAATCAATTAGTAATTAGCAGAGATATTGGAAGCGAGTATGTAATTTCAGTAGCGGAGACGCGCGCGTGATTGTGCATCGGGAATTTCAAGCCGCTGACGGTGCCTTCGTTGGTGATGTGCTGAACAGTTAAAAATTTTATGTAAAATATGAATCCTGTGTAATTTAAATTTTGTGTAAAATTTCTTGTGCTAACTTTTACACAATATTTATGTAATATGTACACAAGCGTGTGTAAAATTTTCAATTTACACAAATTTTGTGCAATATATTCAAATTTCACAAACTTTGTTTATTATGTTCAATTTACACAAACTTTGTGTAAAATTTCAAATTGCGGAATTTGAAAGAAATGTACATAAGCAAAATTTGTATTCAGCAGTCATTACACTGCAATTCAATTTGTCTAATAATGAAATTATATATGTAGGAAACAATGTATTATGCCGCAATGCTTCGTTAAAATTAAATAAATTTATTTGAATAACATTTGAAAAAAATTTACCAGTATTTGGAAAGGTACTGGAGTTTTTTTCGTGGCAAGACTGCGTGTATGCTATGGTTAAAAAATGGTCTAGAATTAAAATTAAAAAAAAAACTGCAACGTACAATGTTTGCACAGAAGGCGATATTATTATAATTAAAGTAAAGATTATATAGTTACAAAACATTTCTTGCTACCGTGATATTTGCGTAAGTTCAGAAAATTTTAATAAAAGTTTTTAAATACGACTAAATCGTACAGTACATTTTTTCCCGGATATATATTAAGGGGGCTAGACACCTTTTTTCTCTGAAATAAGAAGTCACATTTTAATACATAAATGTAAACTAATTATTTCATACTTTTTACGTATAAAAGTGGGTATATTTACCTTACCTTAAAACTTTCTCCGATGGGCCTTTTATATGGTCCAGAACCATAGTCATCGATGAAACAAGTTTTTTCACTAACCGTAAGCTTTGAAATTTTCCTGTGGATGGATTGACTCCAGATTTGAACTAAATTACTCCTGAATAGTATAATTCTCATATGAGTGTAGGGATTTAGGATTAAATGTCGGAAAAAATTTTTACATCAGAAAAATTATCAAAAAATATAAAAAATTAAAAAAAATTTAAAAAAACTCTTGAAAAACAGCACAATTTTTTTTTTCTGATTAGATCAAAAATCCCTACACTCATATGAGAATTATACTATTCAGGAGTAATTTAGTTCAAATCTGGAGTCAATCCATCCACAGGAAAATTTCAAAGCTTACGGTTAGTGAAAAAACTTGTTTCATCGATGACTATGGTTCTGGACCATATAAAAGGCCCATCGGAGAAAGTTTTAAGGTAAGGTAAATATACCCACTTTTATATGTAAAAAGTATGAAATAATTAGTTTACATTTATGTATTAAAATGTGACTTCTTATTTCAGAGAAAACAGGTGTCTAGCCCCCTTAACCCATTAACGCGCAAATGCACATTTTTGTGCACACATTTTCAAGTACAGAATTCTATTGGAAAAAACAAAGTCATTTTTATCCAAAATCCTATATAGGGGGTTTTCGAGGGTGCTCTTTCAGAATCTGCAACTTATTTTGTAAAAAAAAGTCAGTAAGTGTATTATTTTTGAGTTTTTTTAAAAAAAAGTCAAAAAATTTAATAAAATTTTTTTTTCAAATCAATTTTTGTTACTGTTTCTGTTTTTGGATAATCATATTACCGCCAGAAATCGCGGTTCGAATGTCTGGCGTTTCCAAAACACTGGTTGTGAATCTTTTTTCCCCTTTTAGCTTTTCCAAAATGGCGGATTTTGTGAAACAGCGTAATGTTAAACTTCATGATTTTTTTTCTCGAAATGTATGAACTTAACGAAAAAATGTTATAGAACAAAAAATGTTATAGAACAAAAAATGAATCACTCAAAAGATACGTATGAATTTTTTCAGAAGTTTTTGAACCAATTTTGAATTTGTTAATTGTTAACATTTTTGAAAAATCAAAAAATGTCTCAAAAACTTCTGAAAAAAATCATACGTATTCTTTGAATGATTCTTATCACTTTTTATTCTATAAAATTTTTTCGTAAAGTGTATTTTTTTCGAGAACAAAAATTTTGAAATTATGTGTTGCATAAACACACAAAACGTTGAATGGATTGAAGACTGTATAATCGTCATTCTGCCACTATAAATATGTAGTAAAATATAGCGTTGCCCAGTTCTCACCACGGAGAGGTAGACGATGCAAGAGAACCTTCTTCTTTTTT
The DNA here is from genome assembly GCA_036365515.1 of Torymus aiolomorphi. NCBI lineage: Eukaryota > Metazoa > Arthropoda > Insecta > Hymenoptera > Torymidae > Torymus > Torymus aiolomorphi. The sequence goes on along the minus strand of CM070874.1, from coordinate 69,872,611 downwards.
TTTTATATATTTTTTTTGTTTTATATTTTTTATATTTTTTATATTTTATTCTATTCTTTTGAATGTATGGAGAGAAAACAGTTTTTACAAACATGTAAACGACACACCTTGGAGAGCTTTCTAGTTCTTAGAGAACATTAGTTTGTTAGAACAGTTTCTTTGACTTGCGGATTGAACTGCATTACTGAATTTGGGCTTTACATGTTTTTTTTTTTTTCAAATAGCTTTTAGCAATAGCCATACAAACATCTTTAGTACCTATTTTTTTGCTCTTACCTGCTGTTGCAACATTGTACAAGACAGTGGGTCACTTGGGTCATTTTTATCAGAGGTATCCAAATAGCAATTACCAACGCCACTGTCTTGTACAATGTTGCAACAGCAGGTAAGAGCAAAAAAATAGGTACTAAGGATGATTGTATGGCTATTGCTAAATGCTATTTGGAAAAAAAAAACATGTAATGACAAATTCAGTAATGCCGTTCAGTCCTCAAGTCAAAGAAACTGTTCTAACAAACAATGTTCTCTAAGAACTAGAAAGCTCTCCAAGGTGCGTGGTTTACATGTTTGTAAAAACTGTTTTCTCTCTATACATTCAAAAGAATAGAATAAAATATAAAAAATATAAAACAAAAAAAATATATAAAAAAAAAGAAGAAGGTTCTCTTGCATCGTCTACCTCCCCGTGGTGAGAACTGGGCAACGCTATGTTTTACTACATATTTATAGTGGCAGAATGACGATTATACAGTCTTCAATCCATTCAACGTTTTGTGTGGTTATGTAACGCATAATTTCAAAATTTTTGTTCTCGAAAAAAATACACTTTACGAAAAAATTTTATAGAATAAAAAGTGATAAGAATCATTCAAAGAATACGTATGATTTTTTTCAGAAGTTTTTGAGACATTTTTTGATTTTTCAAAAATGTTAAAAATTAACAAATTCAAAATTGGTTCAAAAACTTCTGAAAAAATTCATACGTATTTTTTGAGTGATTCTAAGCATTTTTTATTCTATAACATTTTTTCGTTAAGTTCATACATTTCGAGAAAAAAAATCATGAAGTTTAACATTACGCTGTTTCACAAAATCCGCCATTTTGGATAGCTAAAAGGGGAAAAATGATTCACAACCAGTGTTTTGGAAACGCCAGACATTCGGACCGCGATTTCTGGCGGTAATATGATTATCCAAAAACAGAAACAGTAACAAAAATTGATTTGAAAAAAAAATTTTATTAAATTTTTTGACTTTTTTTTAAAAAAACTCAAAAATAATACACTTACTGACTTTTTTTTACAAAATAAGTTGCAGATTCTGAAAGAGCACCCTCGAAAACCCCCTATATAGGATTTTGGATAAAAATGACTTTGTTTTTTCCAATAGAATTCTGTACTTGAAAATGTGTGCACAAAAATGTGCATTTGCGCGTTAATGGGTTAAGGTGGTTCTATGAGCAGATATAGTACTTAAGTATAAAATATTCTACAATAAATTGTTCTCATACTGCAAAGTGAGAACTCATATAGTATCATAGACCGATACTTTAAGTTACGAAAAAAATTTTTTTAACGAAATTTCAGTACTAACAAAGTAGATATCGTTAGTCTAAGAAATGATGCAACAAATCGCTTTAATCCTTTTCAGTTTTGCTTCAATTTCAATTTTTAAAGGCTCATTTTCATCTTTGTTGGATTTCATTACTAGGTACTGTGGATCAAAATAAAAATTTTTTAAAACCTTAAAAGTTACAGGCAATTGTTTATGGGAAGTTTGGCTCGAATTCATATCAGATTCGTACAAAACTTGATAAACAAAATTGCCTGTAACTTTTAAAGTTTTAAAAATTTTTTAATTTGATCCACAATACCTCGTAATGAAATCTAACAAAGATGAAAATGAACCTTTAAAAATCGAAATTGAAGCAAAACTGAAAAAGATTAAAGCGATTTGTTGTATCATTTTTTTACATTGACGATATATATTTTGTTAGTATTGAAATTTCGTTAAAAATTTTTTTTCCGTAACTTAAAGTACCGGTCTATGATACTATATGCGTTCTCACTTTGCAGTATGAGAACAATTTATTGTAGAATCTTTTATATTTAAGTACTATATCTGCCCATAGAACCCCCTTAAGTTTGAAATAAATCCAAAGTCAAGGGAGTAGATCGAATTTTTATTTAAAAAAATGAGTCGCAGGCAGGCTGTATTAATTACAAAAGATTGGCGTTAAAACGTAATACAGAGTACAAAAAACAAAATCGCATGTGTACTTATAGTCTAGGCGCCAGGGAGGTTCCCGTGGCCGATGGATGTCCACGCCTCCACCAAAGCTTTTCTTACGTATTTTTATTTGCTGATTCCGAATTTCGACGGTGGACAGTCGCCAGACTGTTAGTTTATTTGTTATTAACAATTTAATTGTTTAAATTGCTGCCAAATCAATATGATTAATTATAACTGAATCCTAACTATATAAAACTGTAGTAAAATGAACTAGAATTATGCTCGTTTTTTCAGAATTGCAAAATTTTGATTAGAACCCGAATTATTGCAAATTTAGTGTAATAACTCGCGAATTCGAGCGCGGGTCAGATTACGCAGTCTACAGTGCGCTGCGCGCGGAGCTGTGCGCGGCTTTGCGCTCGCGCTCGAATTCGCGAGTTATTGCACTAAATTTGCAATAATTCGGGTTCTAATCAAAATTTTTCAATTCTGAAAAAACGAGCATAATTCTAGATCAATTTACTACAGTTTTATACAGTTAGGATTTAGTTATAATTAATCATATTGATTTGGCAGCAATTTAAACAATTAAATTGTTAATAGCAAAAAAACTAACAATCTGGCGACTGTCCACCTTCGAAATTGGGAATCAGCAGACAAAAATACGTAAGAAAAGCTTTGGTGGGGGCGTGGACATCCATCGGCCACGGGAACCCCACTGGCGCCTTGACTACTACAACTTTTCTGGCGAATCAACGCAAAGTTCGTTGAAATGACCTCGAGCTTGGAGAGAGACATTCGAATCATGGATAAATCGTGTGGCTTGTCGTATTCAAGAGTTCTTCTAATTACCACATAAGCAGGTAAAATAATGATCATCGCGTAAGTGTGCTCTCTAAAAAAAATCAGGGAAATTTCACTGCAAAGCAGTGCATATTCACTTTTCCGATAAGTGAAAATCAGGTAACTGCGAAATAGTGAATATTCACTTTTCAAAACAGTGAATATATATCCTGTGATGAAGCAGTGAAAAATCACTGATAAATTAGTGAAAAATTACTGATAAATTAGTGAAATATCACTTATAGATCAGTGAAAATAGCTAGAAAATCAGTGAAAAATAGCTAAAAAATCAGTGAAAAATAGCTAGAAAATCAGTGAAAAATAGCTAGAAAAGCAGTGGAAAATATTGATATAAAATCTAAAAATCACTGTAAAAATAGATTTTAATCACTGCCCGATCAGCATCAGGAAATTTAATAAAGATTTTAATGAATTCTTAATGAATGCTTTTTTCCAGTAGGTTTTTTAATAGAATTCTTAATGATAGCTTTATGTTATAACGAATGCCCGCCTCTAAAGCATTCATAAAGAATTCTCAATTTTAAAATTTGATTTTGTACTTGCGCAAAAAAAATTGATAAAGAAATCGTAAACAATTCTTTATGTGCGCTTTCTAAAGTTTAGAGAAATTATTTTTAAGATCTGTAAAGTGTATTCATATAAATTTTCGCACATCATTAGAACTTGTTTATAAATTTAATCACATTTTAATTATCGCAGAAAAAAAACTTACATAAAAATTTTTGCCCTGACCGAGAATCGAACGCACGACCCTTGGGTTACTACGCACGCATGCTATCCATTACGCTATCGCTCGCATGAAAGAATTTGGACATTTTCATCTACTTAAGCTGCATTATCCGTATTTATTCATTATTAATATTTCATTTTAATTATTCCGAAGACCTAGACCACGCATTCGATGTGTTCCAACACCTAGATGCAAGAAACTACGGGGCGCACCACCATAGACATCGTCATCGGCTACCCCGGACATCTAGACGACGCATTCGATAAGTTCCAACACCTAGAGCCACAAACCTACGGTGCGCACCACCTAGACTCCGCCATCGGCTACCCAGTCCATTTAGATCATACATAGAATGCATTCCGACACCTAGATGCAAAAAACTGCGGAGTGCACCACCTAGACATCGTCATCGGCTACCCCGAACACCTGGGTCACCTATTAGATTCACCCTGAGATCTTAATGCATAAAACTATGGAGCGCACCACCTAGAGTCTATCATCGGCCACCCCAAAGACCTAGTCCACGCATTCGATGCTTCTAATTATCGATAGTTCACCATCCACTGGCCAACCGTTCGTCAATATTTTTTTTATTCGTTGGCCAAAAAGATTGGCAAACCGTTGCAGTTAAGCCATTTTGGTTGGTTTTCTACCAGGGTAGAGGTAGATTTTGGATAGCTCTCGGTCTAGTCTTTTGGGCAAAATGATTGGTCCATAAATTTCAGATATTAGAGGTTAAAATTTTTTTAACCTTTTTTTCAAATCGTAATTTCTCGAGAACGGCTCTATGTATCAGCTCCAAATTCATAGACAATTTTGTATGTGGTATAGATAATTGTATGCTAATTTTCATCAAGATCGAACGATCGAACTTTTTTAGATATTTGATATTGAAAATTTTCGTATTTTACAAAGTCAATTTCTTTGTCGTATAATAACTAGTGAAAAAAATTGGTTTAATCATGTTGAAATTTTGTGGAAATGTAGAGTTTGTATATTTATCGTATAAGTCCTTTAGGTAAAAAAATCGTCTATTCAAGATTAAAATTTTTTTACGGTTTTTTTCAAAATCGTGATTTTGAAAAATCACACATCATGTATCAGTTTGAAATTTATAGACTATTTTGTATGTGATATATCGACGGCGGAGTGGAATAAGGTTAAATTTTAAATATTAATGAATTTTGAAATCATTGTGAATTTTTAAATCATTTTAAAACATGTAGAATGAATAAAGATATTTTATATTTGAACTAAATACTATACATTGTAGGAACGGTAAATCAATTTGGAGGAAGCTACGTGCCAATGATTTGGCAGCTGTTTTTTTTTAGAGGGTGCTTATCGGGTGCACTCACCTGTGAAACATACTTTTATGAGTTTTAAAGAATTAACGAGACTGACACTATCATAAACGTAATTAAATTATTTTATTCATTACGAATAATTATGTTACTATATATCAATGTAATAAGTTGTTTTTTTATTAAATTAACTATCAGTTGTGACTCCTAGTCTCTTTGTACCACTCTAACCTCAAAATCACAACTTTGATATGATTTTTCGGCGTAGTGGCATAAAATACGGTTCGAGATTAGTATTTAAGAAAAACGTCACACGAGGAAAATAGTGTACTAATCCTGCACCTGTGTCGAAAAGTACTATTTCACTTCACTCTACCCTTAGATAGTTGTCTGAGATGGTCTCCGCGTGCACGAGGTGAGAACAACAGAGTGCTTTTCCACTGACCGAGCAGCGAAATACGATGGGAAGACTAATCACTGCGCTGATCAGTTTATTGCAAAATTGACTAAAAAAGCAGCGAAAAGTCGCTGCTTTTTCAGTTGCATCATAAAATCAACGAAAAGTCACTCCTTTTTCAGCGAATCGTCAAGTCGCTGATAAAAGCAGTGATTTTTCACTGATTTTTTAGTGGAACGAACATTCACTGAGCAAAACGGTGATTTTTTCACTGATTCTTTAGTGGAACGAACATTCACTGACCAAAACAGTGATTTTTTCACTGATTTTTTTTAGAGAGTGTAGGATTGACCAATATAAAAAAAATACGCGATTACGCGGCGTTGTGAATAAATTATCTAAAATTAATGGCACTAATGACTTATATCGAAGATGAGCGTTTGTAGCACACCGGACAGCCCGATTAGCACCACCTCTCAGTATCGCCAGAAAAGGGACCAAAATCGGCGTGCACGGACATTAATCGAGAGCTCGCGTCACGAACCCTGTCTATCTCCCTGTCCTTTCCTATAAATTTTTGTGTAAAACGTCAGTTTACACAGGTTTGTATAAAGCCGCGATTTTACACAAATTTTTGTGTAAAACAACGATTTTACACAAATTTTTATATAAAACAGCGGTTTTACACAAATTTTTGTGTAAAACAGCGATTTTACACAAATTCTTGTGTCGAATTTTTACACAATGTTTGTGTACATCATTTACACAAATTTTTGTGTAAAATAGGAACATTCATATTTTACACAAACTTTGTGTAAAATAGGCACATAATTTTTAACCGTGTGCGAGGTGCTTGTAAGTTAGGTTTTGGAAGTGAGGTTGGAGCGGTTGGTGGTTAAGTTTGGTAAAAATTTTGTCGTAATGATGTTTTTATCAACTGTTTTGAATTTTTTTTCCTCTCGCTATTCGGCCATAATCATATTGCGAACAATAATAATTTGTTTGTTTCCATGATCTTCGTCGGCGCAGAGAATGTCGATAAAAAAGAGGTACTCTATCTTACCAAATGTCGGTAAGCAATAACAAAAATCGGCATCACCGAGTGTGATTATTTCTTTAGTCAAGCAATAAAATAATTGTTTACAACATGATTATAGAAAAATGATGTAAAAATACAAAACACAAATGTTTCACTAAGTAAACAGTTTTAATGTTTATATGAAATGAGTATTCAATACGCCCTTTTGCTTTGCTGAGGAAGCTCTGTGACGCTGAAAAAAAAAGTTTTCAAAAGAACATGTTAGAAAGATGTTATGAATCATTTGGAGTCAAAATGTACTATTTTTTAAAAATGTCCATATGTGTGTATGTGTGTGTGTGTGCGCGTGCGTGCGTGTGTGTATGTGTGTGTGTATGTGTGTGTGTGTGTGTGTGTGCGTGTGTAACGCTGTAACTTTTTCAATTTTTATCCAATCGTTTTCGGACAGCGCTTAAAATTTTTCTTTTTTTTTCAAGATTTTTGGAAAATAATAATATTATGTAGTTTTTTTGAATAATTTTTTTATATCGATTTTTCACTTTTTGAAAAAATAATTTTCATTTTTTCTTTTAATGATAACATTGAGATATTTTTTAATCATACGGGAAGCATTCGAAAGAGCATTAAAATACCTATATTTTCTAAAAAAAAAATTCTATAGCTATGACGGTTCTTTTGTTTTTAACAAAAACGTGGCTAAGCGATCGAAGTGTATAAAAAGTGTATGAAAAGTGTATGAAGAGTGTATGAAAAAAACGAAATGTAAAGTGTGGCTAAGCGATCGAAGTGTATGAAAAGTGCTATTGGAACGCCTGAATGCAGGGAATCGTTCGGCACTCATACAATCACAAATCATTAAAAAAGAGTTTTAAATTATTACCGACCGAGAAAATTTGAGAAAGCTAAGTGCCAATGTATTGTCAGCGGTTTTTAATTAATAATTGCTAAGTTTTCTAATGATTCCTCAATTGTCAGTACTTTTTTTTCATAACAAAAGTTAGAAATCAATCTCACAGTTCACGAAGCTGTGCGCCAGCTCCGGCGGCGGGGGCACATCGGCGGGGGGGGGGGGGGGGGGTTTAGTTCAATGACCAAGTCCTGTCCATGGCCTAAGTCGACTGCTTACCATGGAAGTGAATCTGTACAGCGCTTCAAATACATTTCAAAAAAAGAAAATAAATCTAGCTTTGTAAAAAACACAAAATACATTCACAATTTGGAAAACTCTGCTTCTTTGTGTATTTTATGCTCATCTTTTGACTTAAGTATGTAATTTTTAAAGAAATCAATAATTCTTTTGAAATGTATGTGCGTCTTTCCCTGAAAACATGATTTTTGTTTGAAGGAGGCCATTTTAAAGAATTTTTTGAAACCAAGTTATTGCCGACAAAAAATTGACCGTGTTGACGGTTTTTTTTTATATTCAAGATGACCCAAAAAAGCATAATAACCTGGTCTGGTAAATGTGCCTCTCAGCAAAATTTTATTCATCTTTGTACCCAGTTGTTCGATATTATTCGTACAATTGCTCATATAAATGTTAATATTTATTCAGAGTGAGCTCATAATTATAAATGATCAAAAAGTCTAATTTATATCTGATTTTTTTCTGTTCTATTTATTGTTGCAGTTACATATATGAGTAATTCTACCTTTAACTTTTCACTTAAAAATCATCAAAAAAATAATTTAGTGGCACACTAATGGGACATTTTTTTCTAGTTTCTAGAGCTCTTAAGGAGTAAGAAACAGTTGGCGTAACTCGTTTTTGGACAAAGTTATTTTTTATATTGCACAAAACATGGAAAAAATTTAACTTTTTACAATTTTTTTTTTTTATTTTATGTTACTGAAACGTCGATTTCACCACGTAAGATACCGAATGACAACTTAAGCACGTGATGAGAACTTCAGAAATAGTGTAAGGAAGAAATCACAGCGTAGTGGTTAGCCCTCCTCAACGTCCTTTAAGTGTGCCACTCGAAAATGTTGTTTTTCCGAACGAGTTTTGCACAGACCAGACTATTTTTAAAGTGTTCCTATAAAGTAAGTTTTTAAGGCACACGCACACCGGAAGTCTCATTTTTATGGTTTTTAGTGTAGAATGAACGTATGAAATTAGAAATTAAAAAAATTAAAAGTTATTTTTTCTATATTGAAAAAATTAAAAAATTTATGAATTTCTAAACATCGGTGTACACGATCACGTTTTAGGTTGCACAATTTTTTTAAAGATTGTCACACTCTTGGCACCTTTTTTTTGGAAGAGTACCATTATACGAAGATTCTATTATATTTCCAGAGTGATTGGACTAAAGTTATTTTTTTATAGCGATATCAAAAAAAAAAAATGTTGGGTTGTACGCTTTGAAATTCGGTAGAAATCGTACTTTGAGCTCGCTGTTCTTCTTTACAATACTTATTTCACTTAAATACATACAAGGGCTTACTTTCTAATATATTATACAAGAAGAAGCTCGATTGTTGAGTTCGATATTCATTTACGCTCATGATATATCGTGGCAGACTGTAAAAGTTAAAGGTTCTGTAGAATTACTCATATATTAACTAGCCTTTAATTTTCAAGCAATTATGTACAAACTCTACTGCATAATATATATTACAGCATCCACGATTATCCGGTTGAATTTATCTCATTCACAACAAAAATTAATAAATGGACTTACACGTTGTACGAACTCTCCAATTTCCTAAAACTCCATTTATAAAAAAGTACACATGTAGAATATATTACCCACTTTATTTACCTCTTCTTTTTCATTATACCAATTCTACCGATAACCTTTGATATACGTTATTCTCACACACCCATACAACTCTCCAGCGCACCTACTCCAGCACAACCTGTCCTTCACCACCCCATCAGCCGCTATCTTTTCCACCCAAAACACCTCCTCCCTCTCTTCTCTCCCATCCACCTCCACAACAGACAACTTAATTGGCGATTACACGCTCACTCACAAAGCGATCGCTCACCCCGGCTAATTACCCGACACATACATATGCGCACGAGCATTCCGCAGCGTCGTTAAATTGTTCAACCAGAGCGAGCGCAATTGTTCGGAGCGCGCATAATGCCGCCGCCCCCACAAAGGCGACATTGTGCTCGCGCGATGTGTGTCTCGTAGATCACGGCGAGAGAGAGTGCGAGAGAGAGAGGGAGAGAGAGAGAGAGAAGACGTTGCTGCACGCGCTCGCGTGTCTCGTGTCAGGTGCAACGGGCGCGCGTGTGTCAGCGAGTGACGGCGCAGGCGCGTTGTCTGACGGAGAAGAGGATGGAAGTTTGGTGTTGGATGGAAGTGGATAAGTTTTTTGGAAAGGTTTTTATTTTTGGAGAGCGGTTATTAATAGTGGACGTTTGATTGGGTTTTTCGGTAAAAGGGAAAGTATACATATTTTTTGTTTGTTTAGTTTATACCTAGTCGAGTTTGTTAGTGCGTTTAGGGTCAAAAAAGAGTTTATTATTTGCATTGAGTTGTATTGAATGAAAATATCACGTGTCCATACTAGTGCGAGAGTGTGATCACCTTCTTGCTCGTATATCGAACAGTGACACGACGCGTGCGAAGCTTTATTTACCGTGCATTTTTTACTCAAGCGAGTGGAAAATCGTGCTTTGCGTAGGGAGCGTCGAAATGTACATTGCGCAACAAGTGCGCACTAAGTAGGTGCACCTATGCTCACGCGTTGCGTACACTATTTTTCTAAACGTATGCACAAATCGATTTTCTATGCCTACGTAGCGTACGCAGACTGTGGGTAACTCGCATTTTGAACTCGTAGTGTGCAAAGTGCTTGCTTTGCATACTGTGAGTTAAGAATGCGAGAATCCTACATTTTGCGTACTCTAAATAGGCATATAGAAAATTGACTTTTACGCCCTTATAGTTTAGAAAAAAAAAATAATTTTTTAAACACTAGTGAAAGAGTTGATCTTAGTGTGAAAACTGCTCATCTACAGCTATATTTCTAATAAGTATAGGTATAATAAAAAGTAAAAATTAATTGAAAGGATATTTGATTAAATGAAAAAAAGCTAATATTTTTCATACAGAGGTATTAATACAAAATCATAAATAAATAATTGTGGCCTAAAAGGAGGAAAACTAAAATGGTGAAACAATACTAATACGATAGAATTTAATCAAAACATCAATATATGTTCTGCATTAACATTATAAAATATTCATTGTAATATTCAAAAGTTAATCTTCATTATAAATATTTATGACTTCATTGGGAATAATTACAGGAGTTATATTAATTTGAATCAACAGGTGCCATCTTGTCTTTGACAACGTTAGCAAATAAAGATTTATATTAATTTTACAAGTACATACAAAAATCCTACTATATTAATGCACACATGCACACATACATACACAAACACGCGCACGCATCAACATTAAAATAATTGTAATTCCCATCACAACAATTAAACACACTTCTCAATCCCAACAACACCACAACAGCGACACAAGCACCCTGCACAATAGCCAGCGTTTACACTCCCTCTTCACCTCCGTCCTCCATTCGCACGAAACCTCCGTCGCACCCACACCCCATTTACCCGCGCCACGGATAATCTCGTCGCGACACTCAAAAAAGCGCTCGAATTTTATTCGGCCCTCGACACAACGGCCCTCGTTACACATGCCAAGGTAGGTAATACGAGTCGCGAGTATACAGAGCCGTTCTCGAGAGTGAGAGAGAGCATGGTGCACATATACATACGAACACATGCGGGCTGTCAATCGATGCAGCGCGCGGCGCGAAAGAGTTCATGAGTGTATGTGCGCGTGTGTGTGTGTATCGTGTCGTCTTTTCCGCCCGCCTGCATGGGAATGAAGACGAGGATCTGGGTCGTTTTAATTTTTCAAAGTGATAAGGGCGCTGGTGCCGATGTGCGAGAGTAGGTTTATTGATAGACGAGGAGGCGTTGCAGGGCTTCTTCTTATCGAGAGATTTTTAGTTTAGATCGTCGGATCGAGTGCAATATTACCGGCTATATACACTTTCGGGATGATTGATTGTACCGGTATATATGCTGGTGTTGAGATGGGCATTGTGTACTTTACCAGGGGATTAATTAATTCAATTAACGTGCTTCAGTTTGCACTGGTCTATTGATCTTGATTACCATTATATCGATAATGGAATACGATATCAAAATCCACATTTGTATAATTAATACGCATTGCTGTTAATTAATTAGCCATATTTTACTCAACAAACAATAAGCTCATTTTCATTCCATAAATATATACACATAAATAAGACAAGAAAAGAAGTTTTCATGCTATACAGAACTCGCGATAAACCGGCAACTGTCTTTGGTGCATGCGGCAAAACACGCGCGTCCTCAAAAACAAATACGGCCCGCAGGCAATCACTCACATCGCGGCGAAATATAGAACGACAGGCATAGAGGACAGACTGCCGCGTGCGACGCGTCGCATAATATTACCCTCGATATAACGCGCCCATACGCATTCATATGTACGTTCTCTTTCTCTCTCTCTCTCTCTCTCTCGTGCGCGGCCTTGGAATGATCTGTGGCGCGCCGTCGGGGGTTTATTACATCCAGCAGAGCATCTAGCGTCCGATATCGGCCTCGCTATAACGCGCGTTCCTATACATATATCCTCTCTCTCCCTCTCACTCTCCAATCGTAACACCTCGGGGGATGTTTCCGACCGGCTTTTCACCCCATTTTCGGAATTGACACACACGCACGGATGCGCGCCCCCTCGAGCATTCTTGTTTATGATCCTTTATGCCAATATATTCGCGCTAGCGCGCGAGCGAGGCCGTCAGGGCTAATCAATGCGCGGCAGTTATACACGCTGTGAAGTGTGGATGTGTGAGAGTGTAGAGGAACATGACCATGCTGCTATGCTGCTGCTGCAGCGTCGTTAAAGTGTCGAATTTCCTTTGTACGGGGTGTAGAAGAGAAGGAGGGGGATGGTGCTGGAGGCCGAGTGCCGAATCGAACGTTAATTGGAAATGCAAGGGTGAGGTGTTTGGTGATGAGTGGGCGGAGGGAGTTATTAGATGGAGATGGGCGTAGGAATGTTTTGTGGAGGTGAGGTGATTCGCTATTGTTATGTTGAAATTTTATCTATTTTTTTCAACATTTTAATAATTTCCGAGCTCTTCCAATTAAAATTGCGCTTAAATTTGTTTATACCACTCTAACCTCAAAATCACAACTTTGATATGATTTTTCGGCGCTCGTGGTATAAAATACCGTTCGAAACTAGTGCGTAAGTCGATTATTTAGGTGGTGTGACTTTTTCGCACTCGTTTCGCTCGTGCAAAAAGTCACACCAGCCTAATAATCGACTTCCCCACCCGTGTCGAAATGTACTATTTCGCGAGTACAAGCTGTATTGATTGACTATTTTCATTTCTCTTATATTCTTTTTTTTGTTTTGCTTCCTCAAAGAGGAAGCTTTGTAACGGTGAAAAAAATTTTCGAAAAAAAAGTCTTCAAAAAGATGTTTTATGGTGGTATATGTGTATATTATTTGATTTTGATGATTTTTGATTTCGTGGATGTATGTATGTGTGTGTGTATGTGTGTGTGTGTGTGTGTGTGTGTGTGTGTGTGTGTGTGTGTGTGTGTGTGTGTATATTTCAACTCTTAATATCTCCGAAACTAATCAACCGATTTTCGTCGGGTAAAGCTTATTCCCTTCGTCTTGCGGCAAAAGGAAAGTACCCTGATGGATTTGGGATTTTATTGATTTTCTTTTGTTTTATAACCCAAAAACGATTTTGAATTTTTAGTTTTTTTTATTTTTTCGTACACTGAGAAAACTGTCGTAGGAAAATTTACTGAAAAGCTAATAAAAATTACTATTTTTTATAGCAACGATGGGATATCATGGAAATTTAGGTACTTTTGCTAACTAATATAGTAATTTTTGTAGCCAAGCTTAAACTTAAAAAAAAATTGATTTTCATGATTTTATATCTATAGGATACCTAATATTTATACAATATTTAATATATTATTAATTAAATTTAGCTATACAAGAAATAAATAAGGAAATGAAAAATTTTTTTTTTACGGTGGTTGTGTATTCGAACCCTGGACCCTCCGCACGCTAGGCAGACGCGCTAACCTCTTACCCACGTGAGCTTCTTGAGTACAAAATTTTGGAACTGATGCATTGGCTACCTTCGCTTACGAGAGAACTTTGATGATTATTTGATAGCAATAAATAACTATGATAATATAAAGAAATAACTCATAGCTCACCTGCACAACGTAAAAATAAAACAACTGAATCGATATTGTCGATGTTTTTGATAACTTAAAAGGAAGATAATCTCAAATTGCGGGAGAAACATAATCTCAATCAGACACGTGCTCCCGGCGTGCACGCAATAAGTACTACATGTAGAGGGCACTTTTTGCTATGTGTAGTAGTAAAAATTATTAAGATACCTTGTAAATATTCCTGAACTATAGCAAAATTTTTTATAATTTGCTTATATCCCCGCGTTGCTATCAAATATAGTAATTTTTGTTAGTTTTTCAGTAAATTTTCCTACGACAGTTTTCTCAGTGTATCTTATAGTAATTATTACATAAAATAATAAACTTCTCTTAAAAGGTATTCAAATTACCTACATTTTCTTTTTTTAAAATTTAAAATATCTTCACTCTGTCATTTGTTATTAAGGAAAACATTTTTATATTTCAAAAATTAATAGCTCAAAAAATATTATATTTATCGATTTGAAATTTTAACCAGTTATTGTAGTAATTGAGGGCTATATCTGGTTAAAATTTCAAGAGATTATCTTCATTTGTTCCTTAGAAAAAAAATTATTTTCCAAAGAACAATTTTGAATTTTTAGTTTTTCCGATTTTTTCATATCTTATAGCCATCATTGAATAATATATAAACTTTTCTTGAAAGGTATTTAAAAAAGTATTTAGAAAAAAATTATTTTTGAAAAAAGTTGCGTTTTCGTTGTCGCACGATAACAAGAGCAAAAATTATCCGATCGTCCTGAAATTTGGCACAGATGTAGCTTTTATATATCTGCTGATCGAGTTCGTTGCCCAAAAAAATCGGTCCATTACGAAAAAAGATATTTGAGATTAAAAATTTTTTGTTTAAATTTTTGAATCGCATTTTTTCGGAGAATACTTGATTTATTGACTTAAAACTTTAACCACTTATTAAACTTATAGAAGACTATATTTGGTTAAAATTTCAAGAGATTATCTTCATTTGTTTTTTAGAAAAAAATTATTTTTGACAAAATTTGCGTTTTCGTTGAATTTTCAATTTCGTTAATTCGTTTTTCACATTTAGTTACAGTTTATATTTCTCTCATAATTGTATACAATTTATTGAAAAAAAATCTATACCCTTCGTGATTTCAATAAATCTTGTTTTAGTCTATATTTTATTTGTAATTAATGACCGATAATTATATTGATTTATCGACTTGAAATTTTAACTGTTACTTATTACACTTGGTGGCAATATTGTGTTGCAATTTTAAGTGATTATCTACATTTATTTTCGAGAACTATCATTTTAATATTTTTATATAATGTAGTAAATTAAAATATCAAAAAGTATTAATAGTGCCATTTTTAGCCCCTTTTTTTTATCTCTTTTTAATCTCAATTTTTTTTAAACTTGGTGGTCTGTCAAAGCTTTTTTTAAAATAGGTACGTAATATACTATTTTGCAAGAAACTGGTATAAGACGCATCGGTTCAAAGTATTATTGAAATTCTTTAGCATTCCTTTTTATGAAAAATGTATTTTTAGAATTTCAATTTTTAATTAGGAAACTATGAATTAGTTTGAGGAAGCTAAGTGCCAAAGAATTGGCAGCGGTTTTTCTTTTTGTTTCACCCATGTGTAGCACAATATTTACAATATAAATGATGATGAGATGATCCCATTTTTTAGATGTCTTTGCCCAATCTAATAACTGAATTCTTATACTAAACACTTTTTAAGATTGATACTAGTCTTTCAAAGTGTCTTTTTACAAACGATAGCTGAATCTTCAGATCGTTGTTGTATATTGTCTTACTATTGTGATTCCTAGATTGATTCTGAGAGTTTGTTTTCGTTATTTTATATATAATTATTATTGATTGTCGATACCTAATGGTATTGTTCATAGAACTAAGCTATTTTGAGTTTCTAACGAGAAGGATGCTGGATTTTTCATGAAAAAATACAGCAAATGTTATACATCTCTCAATTTTGTTCAGCAAAGCGAATTTGTTTGGTGTAAATAATACTCAATGAAGCCAAATAATATAAAAGTAAATTACTCATCCAACAAAGTTAGTTAATAAAGTGTTGAGCTAACATTTACTTTGACCCATATTGACAGATTAAAGTTTTTGAAGTCGCAATAATTTTCCACAAACAGGACGTTCAAATAAAATTCTCCCCAAAAATTCGTATTTTGTTTGCACGATACTTGTTTGTCCGCATTATATTTACCAAAATACACGACGCGAATTCGTTCGTTAAATAAAGATCGCGTCCGCGCATATGATTCGCATTTTTTCCGTGTGCGCGACCAAATTCTGTTGGACCGACATAACATCCATACACATATTTGTTCGATTGCATCTCCCATTAAAAAATTAAATACTTTTCCCGACGATTGAACATCATTTGCCGGGGCGATCACGACCGCGAGCTTTTTTCTGAGTTTCAAAGTCCGAGCAAAGTGGAAGCGACGTCGAGCGATGGCGCAAAAAATTAGCGGACCGACTTCTCTGTTGGTCGAAGGGGGAGAAGAAGAGCAAAGCTCCGCAGAAGTGAGATTTTCTCTCGCGGAAACTGAACCAGAGTTAATGCGTTTTTCCTCCCCCCCCCCCCCCACCCCCCGGGCTCGCGCTAACAGCTCTCAAACTGAGTGCGAGCTGTGGCCCGTTTCACTTTCCGCCGAGATTTAGGGAAAAGTTGTTTTAATATTAAAGCAGAGATTGTTTTGTCCGGATTTTATTATTATTATTTGCTTAGTATTTTTTTCTAACTTTCTAAAACAGGAATATAAATATATAAACTGTATAAACTATTTGTATGTGTATACGTTTACAGATATAAGTACATAATAAAAAGAATTAAGAGAAAAAGATAGATCACCTTATTATAAACGTGTGAGTTTGATCTATACTAGAATTCATTACACTGGGCGAAAGGTATAGAGTTGTAACGTACCGAAGTGATGACAGCTTTAAAAATGTACTTGATTTTATGAATTTATTTTACTTGATTTTCAATTAGCTATTAGACGTCGTTACTTTGTCGTATTTTTATATTTTTGAAAGTTCGTGTACTGAACTCAAGCGCCTATCAGTGTAAGGAATTCTCTTTCCTCTCGGGATAATATATCTGGCGCGCAATGTGTCAGAGTCCGCACCGTTGATTACAGAGAGACTTAAGGTAGGTCATGCGGGTAAGTAGTCAACGCATAAGTGGGTCAACTATACCGTACCATTGAAGGTCGGTAAGTTGAGATTTTACCTTGAGAGTATAGGTATTTTAGGTTTATAGCAAAATAATATTAATAAAAATATTATAAAATTGTACTTGACTTTATTAATTAAAATAAATTATAGAAAAATTAATTATTTATAATGTTAATGTTTTACGAGCGCAAGAAAGGGTTGCTCGGATACAGAGTTCTCGGAAATCGGCTTTTATATATTCGAGTACAATCTGTCAATCTCTCTTAGACATGACAATGAGTTTACATGTGACATCAGAGAGGCGCCTTAGAGCCCACGGGAGTCGACGGTCCTGTACAATAACACCGGGTGCGCGTAGTTGCTGTGTCGAGCGTGTGATTATATTTTAGAAGTGCGGAGATTTGAGTTAAAGCGACGTTGTAGTACTGTAAGATCTATACACGCAGAGGAATATTGACCTGGATGAGTTCGAGGAAGCGCTATACTTTCAGTTTTCAGCAGGATTGGAGCATACGCGCGACGGGAGACAAACCGAGCTGGGCTATGCCTAGCTCGGTGTTTGAGGTGACCCACATTGTAATTTCGTTGCATGTGAAAGCGAGTTCCTCCAGTGAGGAAAGTCTCTCAGCTTTCCAAACCCCTAATTCCGCAATTTGTAGGTTCTAATAGTGTCGGGGCCCCGATGGTCGATAGTCCCGCGGAATCAAGCCGGCCGGTCCCGAAGCCCGACAACAACGACGACGTTGAAAGCGTAGCTTCCAACGATAGTGACCTGTTCTTTCAGGAGCACAGCAAAAACTAAATAGCTTATAATTTAAATTTTTATTTATGAATTTATTAATTTGACTCCAAGCACGACTAGAAGAAAGTAAGTGAGAATTCAAAATTATAATACACATAAGTAATTTTGTACCGACTGACTTACAAAAAGGAGCAGCTGTCAAAGTAATTGGAGAAGTTGACAACAACAGCAGTAAATATATTTATATTTTTATTATTATTTTTGAATTTTTGATTTTAATTCCTAACAAAAACACTAAACTATATATATTTTTTAAAAACAATTTCTAAGAAAAACACTAAATGATATACATTTTTTTAAATAACAATGACTAGATGACTGTTTTTTTACTAGAGAAGTGGAAAATTGACTTGAGTTTGAGATTGCTATCATGAACTTTAATCATCGTTTGATCGTTTGACTTTATAACTTTTATTTTTAGATATTCTACTGATTATAACCTGCAAAGACATGAGTTGCATATCAAGAAGGGAAAATGTTCCTAATATGTCCGAAGCCGACTTGATGCGTGGAACGAAAACGGTGAAACGACGGGCACCTCCAGACACGCACACGCACACACACACACATACACACACACAAACATTTCTTTTAAAATAGTGTATTTCAACTCACGATGAGTCAATGAATGTTTCTAAAATGTTGTCTTGAAATCTTTTTTTTTCGTCGTTATAAATCTTTTTTTGTGAGGAAGTAAAATGCTACTTATCGAATAAAAAAATAGTAAATTAGTAATCAAGGATTTACTTTGTCTTTTTTTAAATTAAAGTTCAAATTTGTAATAAATTTAAATTCATTACTCAGTATATTAAAATTGCTGTACATATTGTCAATATATTGAAGGATGCACAATATATTGACACAATATATTGACACAATATATAGTCACATAAGACCAGCGGGTGCACGCGGCGCATTTTTCATGTAAAATGTGCTCTGATCAACTAGCTCATAATTGGAAGCTGAGTCTCTCAGAAAAAAACAAAATACGTATATCAGATGACTTTTTTCTGTTCTTACCAATGGTACTATTATTTTTTCATCGACGTGCTTTTTTTCTAGCCAAATTATTTTTTCAAAATAAATGTTTCATTCCATAAGCTATAAAACTCCAAAATTTAAAGTTAGACTAATGAAGGGTTTATAAGTAATAAAATTTAAGACTGCTTTCACCGCTGGGCCAGCGCACTGTTATACAGATATGTATTACACTCTTTTGTTGTACAGTACTTAAAAAATATCACATAGCCCATTTTACAAACCTAATTTTTCATGTATTTAAATTACAATCGTTTTAATTTTTTGTTGAATTTCTAATTTTGTTATTTTTATCTGATCTCAATTGAATAGATATTTTCTCGGCACTCGCTATTTTCGCGAGTCCAACGGCGAAGCGTTATTTAAATGAATACCAAAATTGTCCTGCTGTCGAGTCAAACTGTAGTTAAAATGTATTTTTATTTAATTTTAATTATAATTGATTTCCCATCAAAACTAGACCAAAACCAAAATTTCATCAATAACATTAGTTCAATGCACAAGCGAACATTTACTCCCACGGCAGCTGCTTCAAAATGCCAATGTCTCGAGAACGCTGCACTCCACTTTTATCTCCTCCCCCACTTCTCACTTAAATTAAATTCAAACTAAAAAGTCACGACGGGAAGTCACGCAAAAGCGCCAACCCCTTCGCACCGATAAAGAAGTCAAGCTTCCGAAAATCGCAGTACAGCGCGCGGCAGGCGCACAGTCCTTCTGTCTTCGCGGGCGCTACTGCGCACTCTCCTGCGGCTTTCGCGTGCGACGACGGCACTTCCGGTGCGGCGCGCGTGGAGAGAAACTAACGACGCGCCCCTTATCTGCTCGGTCACGTAGGGACGACGACGACGACGCGAAAATACGACGACGGCGGCCCGAGGGCGATAAGGATCGTCGCCCTGTTAATTTAGCCGGCCAGGAAGCGCAGTAAATAGAGAACCGTCGCGAGAGTGAGAGAGAAAGAGGGAGAGTGCGGAGCTTGCAAGCATAACGAGATGTAGCGATCGCGTTTCTGTGTTTGCGTGTGTATGGGTGTTGGTGTATAGCGTCGTGCGAGATCCCCGCGTGCGCATGCCTCGACGACTATATATTTATCATTAGGAGGGGTGGAGGAGGCGAGAGTCGTTGGACGACGCTCGAATTTTCCCGTTTAATTATTATTACTGTGCGTCTAGCGAGCTGTGGAATTCTTCGGAAGGGCTCGGGGTAATGCGGATTAGAAAGCGCGTGGATAGGTTTCGGGTGGTTTTTGCGTTGAGTGAGAGCGAGGACTAATCCATCTCGGGTGGTTGTATAATTTAGAAGTACTATTAGATTTGTAGAAGAATTTGGAAAATGAGAACTGGATGAAACGTTTAGCACAAGTGAAATGTATTTTAATATAATATTATTGTTTATTGTAAGTTGTTCCTAAGGAGAAATAGCATTGTGTTTTTTAGAAGGTAGACTCTGTATGTATGAAAAATTATGTCTGATTTTACGAAATATAATTTATTTAACTGCTAAAGAAATAAGGAACATACGAATGAAAAAAAAAAACAAAGTAAACTGTAAGGATTGCGATGCGTGTTGTGTTGGTTGCATTTCATGTGCTGTACAAATAAGATTGAAGGAACATGAAGTGATACAAAAAAGAGATACTATTTTCAGCCATGTAAAATACAACAACCAATCTATTAATGTTAACAATGTAAAAATTGACATAAGCTGATTTGTGCACATGAGAATTGTGCACCGATTTATTGTGCACAGAGAAAAGAAAAGAAAATTTTGTTCACAAAACGTTTTTACTTTTGCACAAAAAATTGTACACTTTACGGAAAAAGATGAAATTCAGTAATGTGCACAAGATTGTTGTGCACAATAACATAAAATAATATTTCAACCAAAAAAAGTCGTGCACACTGTGCTTATTTATCGTGCACGTAATATAGAGCTGGGCGATTGTGCACAAATAAATTCATTAAAAATATATCTAACCGATTGTGCACAAAGTCTAGTTCATACGAAGTCTTATAGCAGTGTTGCCAGATTGGACAATAAGTAGCGAATTGGGATAGTTTAAAAGATGAGCTCGCGGGAAAAAAATCGAGATGGCTATTTATAGCGAATTGGGCTAGTTTAAAAGATGAGCTCGCGGGAAAAAATCGAGATGGCTATTTGTAGCCAATTAGGCTTATACAAGACAGTAATGTTAATAGCCGATATGGGTATTGTCTAGCAAACAACATTAAATTTTAAATCAAATAAAAATTCCAAAACTCAAGTAGCCGGGAGACGCGGGTTCTACGCGTATACGGGAGCGCGTTAGACGTTTATACATGGCAAAATAATTATTTAAATCATTTATAACCCCAAGCAGGCGGGGAATGCGAGTTCCACGTGTATACGGAAGCGCGTCATACGTTTATACATGGCAATATAATTATGTAAATAATTCTTAACCCCAAGTAAGCGAGGGGTGCGAGTTCCACGCGTATACTAGAATAAGGCAGACGTGTATACATGGCAAAATAATTATTTAAATAATTCTTAACCCCAAGTAGGTGGGAAATGCAAATTCGACGCGTATACGGGAGTGCGTCAGACGTGCATACAAGGCCAAAAAATTATGTAAATAATTGTCAACCCCAATTAGGCGGGGGGTGCGAGTTCTACGAATATACGGAAGCTCGTCAGACGTGCATACAAGGCCAAATAATTATGCAAATAATTATGACCCTAAGCATGCACGTCTGACGCGCTCCCGTATACGCGTGGAACTCGCATCTCCAGCCTACTTAGGGTTAACAATTATTTAAATAATTATTTTGCCATGTATACACGTCTGCTTTACTCCAGTATACTCGTGGAACTCGCATCCCCCGCCTACGTGGAGTTAAGAATTATTTACATAATTATTTTGCCTTGTATGCACGTCTGACGCGCCCCCGTATACGCGTGGAACTCGCATATCCCGCCTACTTGGGGTTAACAATTATTTAAATAATTATTTTGCCATGTATACACGTCTGCCTTATTCCAGTATACGCATGGAACTCGCACCCCCCGCCTACTTGGGGTTAAGAATTATTTACATAATTATTTGGCCTTGTATGCACGTCTGACGTGCTTCCGTATACGCGTGGAACTCGCATCCCCCGCCTGCTTGGGGTTATTACCCGCGCAAAAATGTAACCTATGGGCAACATATTGGAAACATATTGGATATACAAATTACCAATATGTGGGCAATACATTGGAAAACGATTTGCAATATATACGCAATATAGCGCTAGAGCACAGTATCCAATACTTTGCCCATATGTTGCCAATGTTATGCAGCCCATGTGTTACCAATATATTGCCAATATATTGACAGCCCATATGTTGGCAATATATTGCCAATATTTTCTGGATGGTTACTGGTTAGATAATTTATTTTTATTTCTTATTTCTCGATTTAAGATTTTTATTTCGTATAAAAAATCATTTTACGAAAGAATTGCAAAAATTTCAGAGTTCCAAATAACGGGACATCAAAAGCAAGAAAAAAGCCTTGTTAATTAGACTCTTCGTAAAGAGTCAATCGATTCATTGAATCTCGCCGCCTTATATACTCTCGGTGCCCCAATTTGTTGAAGGGAGTCTATACCGATGCGCCGCGTAGCGGCAAGCGTTCATCAGTTCTTCGCTGTAACCGCTACGCGGCGCTTCGGTATAGACTCCCTTCGACAAATTGGGGCACCGAGAGTATATAAGGCGGCGAGATTCAATGAATCGATTGAATGGGTTTTTACTCCTAGCGAGATTTTTCCCCATTCTACACTCCACATAGTAGTCCAGCCATACAACCGTTTTTGCTCTATAACTTCTGATAGTGTGGAAATGCCCTCACAGGGTAACGCACAACTTCCTCTTTTTGATTTCCTTCTTTAAGGGGTCTGTCTAGTAACTCACTTTTGAAAAATCGTTTTTTTTTTTTTTACTTTTTTCGAAAGTAAATATATTAAGAAATATTGTGTGAAAATTTTAGAACGATCCGAGAACTCTAACATTATTTTTGAACGTTTCAAAGGTAAGAATTTCATGTAAAAAAAACTTTAAACGCGTTTTTCTCGAAACAACGCTTTTACTCGCCTTGTTGATGAAATTTTCGAAACTACTCGACCGATCCTTATGAAATTTGAACCACATATTCTTCAAACCTATCGCTATGTCCCCTATAAATTTTTTTCAAAAATTTTGAATTTTACCATATTTTTTTTCAAAAATCGGCGAAAAAAAACCGGTTTTTTGAAAATTTTTTGTTTTTTCTTCACCATTTTTTTATTTTTTAAAATAATTGAAAAAAATTCATAGGTGACATTGCCATTGTCATACCAAACCTAAAGCACTTTGATTTTTTTGTTTCAGACAACACAGCTCCGAGATTTTATCAACAAGGCGGACCTACCTACTTTTCGAGGTGTTGCGTTTGGCTGACGTTTTTGGTCATAATACATGTATAAAATAAAAGAAAAAAATTTTTTTATGTATTTCAAGAGTGTATTTACTAAGCTTAATAACTTTTATATCATTACCTTTATCCAGTATCCCAAGAAATAATCACGAAAATCGCGTTTTTTTCGACGCGAGCTACTAGACAGACCCCTTAAGGAGAGGTAACTGGAATCGCCCAGGCTCCTCCTACGTGGATTCATTTCAATGTAAGGGGCTCCTAGACGGTGATCCGGGCAGGCTGTACCTCATTGGTAGGGGGCGACGGAGGGGGCCCCCACCATCCCTTCTTTCTTCTTCTTCTTTGAATCGATTGATTCTTTACGAAGAGTCTAATTAACAAGGCTTTCCTTGCTTTTGATGTCCCGTTATTTGAGACTCTGAAATTTTTGCAATTCTTTCGTAAAATGATTTTTTATACGAAATAAAAATCTTAAATCGAGAAACGAGAAATAAAAATAAATTATCTAACCAGTAACCATCCAGAAAATATTGGCAATATATTGCCAACACATGGGCTGTCAATATATTGGCAATATATTGGTAACACATGGGCTGCATAACATTGGTAACATATGGGAAAAGTATTGGATACTGTGCTCTAGCGCTATATTGCGTATATATTGCAAATCGTTTTCCAATGTATTGCCCACATATTGGTAATTTGTATATCCAATATGTTTCCAATATGTTGTCCATAGGTTACATTTTTGCGCGGGTAATTATTTAAATAATTATTTTGCCATGTATAAACGTCTGACGCGCTCCCGTATACGCGTAGAACCCGCATCTCCCGGCTACTTGAGTTTTGGAATTTTTATTTGATTTAAAATTTAATGTTGTTGGCTAGACAATAGCCATATCGGCTATTAACACAGCTCAGCTTTTAAACTAGCCCAATTCGCTACTTATTGCCCAATCTGGCAACATTGCTATAAGACTTCGTATGAACCTTCGTATGAACTAGACTTAGTGCACAATCGGCGAGCAATAATTAAATAAATAAATTTTTGCACAATCGGTTAGATATATTTTTAATGAATTTATTTGTGCACAATCGCTCAGCCCTATATTACGTGCACGATAAATAAGCACAGTGTGCAATACTTTTTTTGGTTGAAATATTATTTTATGTTATTGTGCACAACAATCTTGTGCACATTACTGAATTTCATCTTTTTCCGTAAAGTGTACAATTTTTTGTGCAAAAGTAAAAACGTTTTGTGAACAAAATTTTCTTTTCTTTTCTCTGTGCACAATAAATCGGTGCACAATTCTCATGTGCACAAATCAGCCTATGTCTTCTTTATAATAGCACAAGAAAATAGTAGAATGTTGAGACACTGAAAAATTAAAATATAAATATATAAACCATTTGTATATCCTGAAAATTTTCTCAAAAAATGACCAAAATACTCTCAAAAACTGTTCTTAGTAAAACTAACTTTACGTTGAGTATATATTTTTTTCCTCACACCGGGCCGAAAGTGCCTCATTCCCGCCCGGCTCCGAAACGGAAATATGGCATTTTCGGCCTCGATATGAGGAAAAATAGTATACGCACCACGGGAGTAAAATTGGCCAGCCCCCAGCTCGTGTTTGCCACCCGAACCAAAGGCGATGCTCGGGTGGCAATTTACACGAGCTGTGGACTGTCCAAGTTTTTTCCTCCCATGGTGCATAATATACTATTAAAAATAGATACATTAATTTCCTGTTTATTTGATCATTCTTAATACCGTCTCTAAATATCCTTGGCTAAAATTTTACAAACAATCTTAATCTTTACTTTATCGATTTTTACATTCTCTCTGTTACCATCAAATAGCAGTATTAACGCTAAATCTTGCCTCGCATTAAAATTAAAATTTCAGGAAGGTACTAAACCGCCCTCTCTCTATACCGCAAAGTCTAGCATCGTCGTCTCTTAAATCCAATAAACTCTCTCGCTCACTGTCCAACATTTTTCCCTACTCTCTCCCTTTTCGTTCACCTACAAAGCCACTCGAAATTGCCGTTCAGAGTACGACGAGAGTATAGAAAGGGAGGCAAAGTCCACACACATCGCTGATTTAGGTCGACCGCGCCGGTAAATTCAGCTAATGGAATTTATCGTGCGACGTCGCGCGCCCCGCGCAGCCGGACGTAGAAACTGCCGTAGAAGTTGTGGCGCGGCTGCCTCCTTATTACCCCCGGCACGGAAAACGGCCCGCCGTTTCGCCGCGATGGGCCTTTTACCGTCGCGCGTGGATCTCCGTGGCTCGTTGACCTCCTCCCACTTCTCCTCAAAACGAGACTCGAAGCTCGGGAGAGAATGAATTGAGCGAAAAAGGCGTTCGATAATTTAAAGAGGGTGTGGGGAGGCAGAGAGGCTTTTTTCCGCTCTTAAAACCGATTTATAGCGGCTTTTAAGACGGGCTGGAAAGCTTTTTCGGCGGGGCAATATTTTCGTTTGAATGAAGTGGAGGTGTTAATTATTAAGCTAGGAGCGGGTATTTATTTAAATTAAAGTGTTGTTATGGGATTTGAGCGAAATGAGAGGATAGTTAGATTTAAATATTGGATGTGCGCGGTCGTTTCGAGTTAAGTGCCAGTTTGTCTCGAGATGAAAAAGCCGGCTATGATTTGAAAAATTATAGTCATTTTCTCATTAAAAATGTCGAAGGTAGCTTAGAATTGATATGTTTTATTTTTACGAAGTAATGTTTTGGAATAGTTGTAAAATAAATAATGCCATTCAACATTAACGTAAAAATAAATTAAAATTCATTTAAAAAATAAAATGTTAAACAACGTTTATTATTCATAGTTGAGAAAAATAGCTAATTTTATACAAAAACGATTTCAAGAAAAAATCGAAAATAATTCAAGAATCATTGAAAGCCACCACGAAATTATTGTTCCCGATCGAAAAGCGCGAACAGCTCAATTTCGTATAGCTGCGACTTCGACAAATTGTCGCCCCGACACTATAAAGTAAGGCCGTCGGTGTCTACCTACCTCTGGCAATATAAACTTTACCCTAGTACGCCCCCCCCCCCCACACACACACAATCGTATAAACCCCGTTTTTATATTTGCGGAACCCTCGTTTGGCCTCGGTGTCTCCTATCAAAGGTTTACGGGTGTTCGCGAGTGTGCGTGAAAGTTAGCCGTACATATATATATAGATATATGTCGTCGTTATAACGCGCACCTTAACAATGCATTCGCGGCTTCAGGGGAAGGTCAATGTAGCTATATCAATTATTACGCGAACAGCCGAACCATGAACTGAGGCAGTGGAGCGGGGGCATCTGCTTTACCGCGAAACGAGAATCTTCTATAACGTTTCTCACTTCCTCTAGGCTGGCATCGCATCGGTTTTTGGGCATAATTCGAATAGGAGAAGATGGGGCGATATGGGCACTTGATGGGAAGATATCGACATTTTCGCTATTAAAAATATTAATCGAACTCTTAAAAAAAACTGTAACTCGCTTAAAGGTTTCAGCGATTCTCCAACTACAAATAAGTATACTTCATTATTTACACTAATGTAAAGATATTGAAATGTATTAATCTGAAGAAAGCGATCATTTGAAAACCCATATCACCTCATGCAATTTGGAGGTGGGGCGTTATGGGTTTCCCGTGTAAATCAAATGGAGTCAGTCGGCCATATTGCAAAAAAATTTTAAGTGGGGCTATAAGGGTACTTTATTTTTTAAATTACTTATACTCGACTGTTTCAGTTTCTACCACTTCCAACACATTTGTTACAACTTCAGCCATAATCTAAAAAAATTGCAGCTCAAAAAGGCAGCCTCCAAAAACGCCGGCGTTTTGTCACAAAATAATAGTAATGTGGATTTTAACCATCGAACCACCTCAATATAACTTTGAATACGAAAGCCTCTCACATCATGAAACTTTACAGATAGTATGTCGATGAAAAACGCTTTCTAATGAAGCACACCTTCTTGTGGATCATTCTTTCTAATGAAAATTATTCATAAAGGACACGTGACGAAAAGAGTAGGCTTGAATCCTCAATGAATATATAAATCGTACGTCGCCGCGCCACTCGCCGGTGAGTCATTAATTCACTCTCTTTTGAGGAAAAATTTGATCGGAGCCATTAACAAACGAATAGTTATTTTTACGCAGTTCACTATCTATTAAATATACATGAGCATCCTCCTTTCAAAAAATTACTTTGATAGTGTATATTTACTTATTTAAAAACCGCTGCCAATTCATTGGCACGTAGCTTCCTCAAACTTAATTTACTGTTTCCTTTAATTCCTTTAATTAATTTTTAAGTCCAATATTTAAAATTTAATACTTCAGAAAGACCGAAATAACAAAACTCCAACATAATTTATTCAAATTTTTATAGATTATACATTTCCACAAAATTTCACATACATAAAATATATATCACAATTGCCTATAAATTTGCAACTGATATTTAGAGAGCTCTATGTATTTGAATGTAATTTATAGCATTCGAAACATAATTAAATTACCTATATTTTCTAAAAAAAATTAATTTTCTAGCTATCACGGTTCTTTTGTTATTAACAGAAATGTAAAAATTTTAAAATTAAAAAAAAAAAATGAGTTTTGGATGTTCAACTATTACGATAGTAAAATTGTCTTATTCGCTTCAAAATTCATTGTACAGGTATATTATTGATAGTTCTCGGCAGAGTTTTTTTGGCAAAATGATTGGTTCATAATTTTCAGAGATATTATAAACTAAAATTATCTTTTTATAAATTAAATTAAATTTAATTATAAACTAAATTTAAAAAAAATTATAAATTAATCATCAAGAAATAGATTTTAAAAATGTCTAGAAAAATTTTAACCTCAAATATCTCTGAAATTTATGAACCAATCACTTTGCCAAAAGAACTCATCCGAGAACTATCAATAATATACCTCTACAATGAATTTTGAAGCGAATAAGACAATTTTACTCTTGTAATAGTTGAACATATAAAACTCATTTTTTTCATTTTTCAATTTTTACGTTTTTGTTAATAACAAAAGAACCATGATAGCTAGAGAATTAATTTTTTTAGAAAATATAGGTAATTTAATTCTCTCTCGAATGCCACCCACCCCATTTAGATACATAGAGCCGTTCTCGAGAAATTACGATTTCAAAAAAAATTGAAAAAAATTTTAACCTCAAATATCTTCGAAATTTATGGATCAATCCTTTTGCCCAAAGAACTCACTCGATTGGTATACAAAATCTACCCCTACAAAGAATTTCAAAGTGATTAAGCCAATTTTACTATAGTTATTGAACGACAAAAAAATCACTTTTTTTTATAAATTATTTTTTTTCTCAAAAAATAATGAATTAAAAAAATCTAAAAATTTAGTAAGTTATAGTACTTAATATCCTTTATAACCAAAAAAATATTCATGTTAATATCTTTTTTTAATTTCAAAATATAACCTATTTACAAAAAATTACGTTTTCATCAATAACTTATGACGAAATATAGCTACCGGCTTCTTTTTTTTTAAATTGTAGATAATTTTATCCTACATACAGAGAATTCATGATATATAAACAATATTTGTTCTAAATATTAAAAAAATCGAAAAAAAAATTTTGAAAATTAAAAAATGGCTATAAAAAAAATTAAATTTTACAAAAATAGAATATTGACCCCAATTGTGGAAACAAAATCTAAAAAAATGATCACTCTCCCGTTAAAATCGGTCGAGTAGATCATGAGATATCAGCGTATACGGACACACACACACACACACACACACACACACACACACACACACACACACACACACACACACACATCCATACGGACATTTTCTAAAAATAGTGTATTTCGATTCCAAATTTACTAAATAACATTTCTAACACATTATTTTATAAACTTTTTTTTTTTACTATCACAAAGCTTCCTCTATGAGGAAGCAAAATTTTAAATATAAATTCAATTATACTAACCTTAAATTGTTCAACTTCATGATTCATATCCCAGCAAATATATTTTTAAAATTTAATTGAAAACTAAAATTAATTTATTCTGCACATAATTATCTTTCAAGAAGAACAATAAAAAACGGGAGCATTAGCGAGTGAGGTTCCTTTGTTAGTAAAAGTATTATTTTATTTCTAGCTTTCTAGGTATGAGACTTATTCGCCGACTGCAGAAAGACGTATAGCGCCTCCTGTGACGAAAGAGATCAAAATCGTGGTACGAATAATATTGACAAAGATCTAAAAGATCAGTTTTTATGAGATTTTGAAGCTCATACAAATAACAGTAATGTACTACTAAAAACAGCGAGCATTAGTGAGTGTCGTTCATTTGTTAGTAAAAGTATTATTTTATTTCTTATCCTTTTATTTCTTGCTTTCCAGGTATGAGATTTATAAGATGCAGCACTGTAAGCCAATCCCCAAACCCTGTCAGAAAAACCTTTCTTTTTTTCAAATACGTTTCAAACGATTTTCACTTTATGTGTCGTATAATATAGACTCAGGAGCGCCCAGATATTGAAGAAAAAAAAAGAAACATGCAATTCTAAAGACGTTCTACTACGTACTCAATATCTTAACTTTTAAATAGTATTTATAGTAAATATGAAAATCTTATTATTTTGCAAAAATATGAATACTCACATTTGCAATGCTGTGTTATTCTTTGATAGTTCTTATTTTTGATTACGTAGATTATGTATATAAAAAGAAGTTACAAATTTCTTGTACTATCCTTCAGAGTCCTTTTCCGTTCCTTAGACTATATATATTGAAAAATTTGATTTTACGCCACATTTTGTAGTGACTTTAAAAAGGAAAATTTTTTTGGATCATGAAAAAAAGATTAGGAAAATATGAAGACATGAAAATACGTGAATATATAATGCATATTGGAATATTTTTATTTTGGATAAATAGTTTTGTAGCGGCCCTGAAAAGAACCTTTTGGTGAAAATATATGAAAATATGTAATATCGTTATATGTTGAAATAGATTAGTTCCATGAATAATTGTATGTGGTGGCCCTGAAAAGGGCCGTCTATAATATAAGTTTTTATTCAAACTTTTTCATTGAAACCGGAAGACCAATGATTTCTTCAAGCCGTTTAATCTCGTCGTCTTGAACTCTTTTTTACAACTCACTATAGTCGCAGTCTCTTGTAAGGTTTGAGTTCCAGACCTAATGATTGGCGTTTGCGCTTTTTTCCATGCGTCGTGACTGTCAGTTTTTCAATGAGCGCTGTCAACTCCGCTATTTTCTTCTCGTCAAATTTAAAATTGAATAGCAAGAGCTGACTCTGCGATGAAGCCGATGACGCTACAGTATCCAAGTACATCGGCGAATCCACGTCCATGATTGAAACTTCTTGGTCTTTTGGCGGAAACGAAATTTGATTAAACTATAACTCTGTGTCGCGGCTCGCTTCCCTACGTCTACTCGCCACTGAGGTCTGCAGTCGAATGCCAAAAGCGAAGATTTTCCGTACTTGTACTCCAGGCTGCTCCAGGCTCACAGGTACCGAGTGGAAAGGGAAAGAGCGAGAGAGAGGGAGAATAGGCAGCGTCGCTCGCTGTGTTCGCGATCCGCACGCTCGACTGTTACCCCCGTCACGTGCAGCGCGCAGCAGCCTGTCGGTAGCGCCATACACTGTGCCGGCTGTTTACTGGAAGATGGAAGTTACAGTTGATGAAACCAACATCTATGTATATTTCTTTTAGTGAAAATGTGTTTTGAAAAACAATATTTCTACTTATACAGAGTTTTCTGTACTTCAACCTGCTGTCAATACTATAATAGAACCTCACATTCAAGTCAGCGTCAAGCTTTAAAAATATCTATTCAATGTTAAATTTTGTTTAAATTTCTATCCAATTTAACTTCACATAAACAACATCGTTCTCTGTATAATAATATCGATAACGCGATCGTCCAAGAAAGATATTTCCGCATCGATAAAACTTCCAGAGTTTTCTAAAACAGTTTTTGGCAAACAGAAATGTTGTTAATGACAGTAGCATCACGGATAGAATGTTTCTGGAAAAATTACCGTGAAATTCACATGAAAAATTACCATAAGCATTGTAAATGCGGAGCACCCGTACGTTCTGATACTTTTTATGGTGCGCAGAGAAAATTTTCCCGTGATGTCACGGTAAAAATTTCGGATTTGAAAAAATTAGTATACCAAACTGGTGGTACAAGCAGCGCCACTGACGTGCGAGTTCCGATATTCCCTTCATGTCAGGCTAAACTTTGTACAGGAAGGCAGTAAAAATTACCGTGACAATCCAGTATAAGAAATTCCATTGATCCCTATAATTTTTATAATACTTTCCTACTATAATATTTTTATAATTATAATAGATCCCTATAATTTTTATAATACTTTCGCTGGCAAATTTATTAACCGAAAAATTTACCGATTGATCCCGTAAAAATTAACGTACAGATATTAAATTTTTCTAAAACAATAATTATTAGGGCTGCCGCAATACAAGACAAAACGACATTTTGGAAAATATTGTCTCGATATCGCACTATAATGGTAAATTAAAATATTGTCTCGATATTGTTCGATATTGGTTAATGAGAATATCGATCTTGTCTCGATATTGTATTGATCTTGTGCCGAGAATATCGATGTCGACAATTTACTACCACAAAACCTCGTTATAACTTCATTTTTAACAATATCATTCTATAATTTATTACAATTATTACAATAAAACAAACAAATGCGTATTACGAATCTGGTGTAAAAGGTTCGAGAAATAATTAAGGTAGTTCTTACCCAAGAAAACGATCGTTAAAAAAGTATTCTATATAATCTATTGCTCAAATATTATATTACAAGTGATAGTAAAATCCAAAAGTAGGTTGCTTTAAGTAACAGAAAAAATTTTTCAAATATAAATTATATACATTAAAGCCTAAAATTTGCTAAATAAGGAAAAATATCACAAAAAGTCATGAATTATTTTTGTTTTTTATTCGATTTTTTTATTAAAAACGCTATTTTGTTTCTCAAGCGTTCCTCGATAAATTCACCGCATGAAATTATCAACAAATCATTTTACACAAAGTTAGAGAAATTTGTTTAAAAACAAATTACAAAAACTTAGCAACTAATAGCTCTAACTTTGTGTAAAATGATTTGTTGACAATTTCATGCGGTGAATTTATCGAGGAACGTTTCAGAAACAAAATAGTGTTTTGAATAAAAAAAATCGAATAAAAAACAAAAATAATTCATGACTTTTTGTGATATTTTTCCTTATTTACCAACTTTTAGGCTTTAATGTATATAATTTATATTTGAAAAATTTTTCTGTTACTTAAAGCAACCTACTTTTGGATTTTACTATCACTTGTAATATAATATTTGAGCAATAGCTTATATGCAATACTTTTTTAACGATCATTTTCTTGGGTAAGAACTACCTTAAGTATATAATTGCTTCCTCCTACAGGAAACTTTGTGATAGTAACTTTTTGAGTTGTTGTAAAAATATGTTATAATTGTTTTTCGAGGTGTTAGGAATCAAAATACATGATTTTTGAAAAATGTCTGTATGGATGTGTGTACGTGTGTGCATGTGTGCGTGCGTGCGTGCGTGCGTGTGTGTGTGTGTGTGTGTGTGTATATATGTGTGTGTGTGTGTGTGTGTGTGTGTGTGTGTGTGTGTGTGTGTGTGTGTGTGTGTGTGTGTGTGTGTGTGTGTGTGTGTGTGTGTGTGTGTGTGCACCTGGATCTCAGCTTCTATTAGATCGATTTTAACCGGACAACAGGTCTCATTTTTTTTATTTTTTTTGTGTGATGGCGAGTCAAAAATTCGTTTTTTGATTGGGCCGATACGTTTTTGTTTTATTTCGACTTTACGATTTTCTCAAAATTGATTTTCGCTTTTTTTTAATGATAACACCAAGAGATTTGAATCGAATGGCTAGCATTCGAAAGAGCATTAAAATACCTATATTTTCTAAAAAAAAATTTCTCTAGCTATCACAGTTCTTTTGTTATTAACAAAAACGTGTTTTTTTTAAGCCTGTAACTCCGAAACTAAACGGTCAATTTTTTTGAAAAAAATAATGATAATGCAGAATATAAATAGCTATAATCTGAAAAAATTTGAATCCATTTTGTCGACTAGTTTTTGAGAAAAAATTGTAATATGAAAAAAATAAGTTTTTTATGTCCAACGATTACGGGAGTAAAACTTACTTAATCGGTTCGAAATTCCTTGTAGATTTTGGATAGCTCTCGGTCGAGTTCGTAGGCGGGGGATATGAGGTCCACACATATAAGGTAGTCATGTAGACATCAAAAATTAGCAAAACGATTATTTAAATAATTTTTAAACCCAAGTAGCCGGGGGACGCGAGGTCCACACAAGTAGTTATTGTGGGGATATTAGGGAGTCATGTAGACATAACAAAATAAGCAAAACGATTATTTAAACAATTTTTAAGACATAGGCTGATTTGTGCACATGAGAATTGTGCACCGATTTATTGTGCACAGAGAAAAGAAAACAAAATTTTGTTCACAAAACGTTTTTACTTTTGCACAAAAAATTGTACACTTTACGGAAAAAGATGAAATTCAGTAATGTGCACAAGATTGTTGTGCACAATAACATAAAATAATATTTCAACCAAAAAAAGTATTGCACACTGTGCTTATTTATCGTGCACGTAATATAGGGCTGAGCGATTGTGCACAAATAAATTCATTAAAAATATATCTAACCGATTGTGCAAAAATTTATTTATTTAATTATTGCTCGCCGATTGTGCACTAAGTCTAGTTCATACGAAGGTTCATACAAAGTCTTATAGCAATGTTGCCAGATTGGGCAATAAGTAGCGAATTGGGCTAGTTTAAAAGCTGAGCTCTGTTAATAGCCGATATGGCTATTGTCTAGCCAACAACATTAAATTTTAAATCAAATAAAAATTCCAAAACTCAAGTAGCCGGGAGATGCGGGTTCTACGCGTATACGGGAGCGCGTCAGACGTTTATACATGGCAAAATAATTATTTAAATAATTACCCGCGCAAAAATGTAACCTATGGACAACATATTGGAAACATATTGGATATACAAATTACCAATATGTGGGCAATACATTGGAAAACGATTTGCAATATATACGCAATATAGCGCTAGAGCACAGTATCCAATACTTTGCCCATATGTTGCCAATGTTATGCAGCTCATGTGTTACCAATATATTGCCAATATATTGACAGCCCATGTGTTGGCAATATATTGCCAATATTTTCTGGATGGTTACTGGTTAGATAATTTATTTTTATTTCTCGTTTCTCGATTTAAGCTTTTTATTTCGTAAAAAAATCATTTTACGAAAGAATTGCAAAAATTTCAGAGTCTCAAATAACGGGACATCAAAAGCAAGGAAAGCCTTGTTAATTAGACTCTTCGTAAAGAGTCAATCGATTCATTGAATCTCGCCGCCTTATATACTCTCGGTGCCCCAATTTGTCGAAGGGAGTCTATACCGATGCGCCGCGTAGCGGTTACAGTGAAGAACTGATGAACTTGGTCTTCCAATTACTAAATACCGACGCTTGCGACGGTTACAGTGAAGAACTGATGAACTTGGTCTTCCAATTACTAAATACCGACGCTTGCCGCTACGCGGCGCATCGGTATAGACTCCCTTCAACACATTGGGGCACCGAGAGTATATAAGGCGGCGAGATTCAATGAATCGATTGACTCTTTACGAAGAGTCTAATTAACAAGGCTTTCCTTGCTTTTGATGTCCCGTTATTGGGGACTCTGAAATTTTTGCAATTCTTTCGTAAAATGATTTTTTATACGAAATAAAAATCTTAAATCGAGAAACAAGAAATAAAAATAAATTATCTAACCAGTAACCATCCAGAAAATATTGGCAATATATTGCCAACACATGGGCTGTCAATATATTGGCAATATATTGGTAACACATGGGCTGCATAACATTGGCAACATATGGGCAAAGTATTGGATACTGTGCTCTAGCGCTATATTGCGTATATATTGCAAATCGTTTTCCAATGTATTGCCCACATATTGGTAATTTGTATATCCAATATGTTTCCAATATGTTGCCCATAGGTTACATTTTTGCGCGGGTAATAACCCCAAGCAGGCGGGGGATGCGAGTTCCACGCGTATACGGGAGCACGTCAGACGTGCATACAAGGCCAAATAATTATGTAAATAATTCTTAACCCTAAGTAGGCGGGGGGTGCGAGTTCCACGCGTATACTGGAATAAGGCAGACGTGTATACATGGCAAAATAATTATTTAAATAATTGTTAACCCCAAGTAGGCGGGATATGCGAGTTCCACGCGTATACGGGGGCGCGTCAGACGTGCATACAAGGCAAAATAATTATGTAAATAATTCTTAACTCCACGTAGGCGGGGGATGCGAGTTCCACGAGTATACTGGAGTAAAGCAGACGTGTATACATGGCAAAATAATTATTTGAATAATTGTTAACCCTAAGTAGGCTGGAGATGCGAGTTCCACGCGTATACGGGAGCGCGTCAGACGTGCATGCTTAGGGTCATAATTATTTGCATAATTATTTGGCCTTGTATGCACGTCTGACGAGCTTCCGTATATTCGTAGAACTCGCACCCCCCGCCTAATTGGGGTTGACAATTATTTACATAATTTTTTGGCCTTGTATGCACGTCTGACGCACTCCCGTATACGCGTCGAATTTGCATTTCCCACCTACTTGGGGTTAAGAATTATTTAAATAATTATTTTGCCATGTATACACGTCTGCCTTATTCTAGTATACGCGTGGAACTCGCACCCCTCGCTTACTTGGGGTTAAGAATTATTTACATAATTATATTGCCATGTATAAACGTATGACGCGCTTCCGTATACACGTGGAACTCGCATCCCCCGCCTGCTTGGGGTTATAAATGATTTAAATAATTATTTTGCCATGTAAAAACGTCTAACGCGCTCCCGTATACGCGTAGAACCCGCGTCTCCCGGCTACTTGAGTTTTGGAATTTTTATTTGATTTAAAATTTAATGTTGTTTGCTAGACAATACCCATATCTGCTATTAACATTATTGTCTTGTATAAGCCTAATTGGCTACAAATAGCCATCTCAATTTTTTCCCGCGAGCTCATCTTTTAAACTAGCCCAATTCGCTATAAATAGCCATCTCGATTTTTTCCCGCGAGCTCATCTTTTAAACTATCCCAATTCGCTACTTATTATCCAATCTGGCAACACTGCTATAAGACTTCGTATGAACTAGACTTTGT
The DNA here is from genome assembly GCA_036365515.1 of Torymus aiolomorphi. NCBI lineage: Eukaryota > Metazoa > Arthropoda > Insecta > Hymenoptera > Torymidae > Torymus > Torymus aiolomorphi. Next base: position 69,835,903 of record CM070874.1, on the reverse strand, counting down.
GCACAATCGGTTAGATATATTTTTAATGAATTTATTTGTGCACAATCGCCCAGCTCTATATTACGTGCACGATAAATAAGCACAGTGTGCACGACTTTTTTTGGTTGAAATATTATTTTATGTTATTGTGCACAACAATCTTGTGCACATTACTGAATTTCATCTTTTTCCGTAAAGTGTACAATTTTTTGTGCAAAGGTAAAAACGTTTTGTGAACAAAATTTTCTTTTCTTTTCTCTGTGCACAATAAATCGGTGCACAATTCTCATGTGCACAAATCAGCTTATGTCATTTTTAAACTCAAGTAGGCGGGGGATATGAGGTCCATGCATGTTAGGGAATTACGTAGACGTGCAACAATAAGCAAAACGATTATTTAAATAATTTTTAAACTCAAGTAGGCGGGGGATACTATAAATAATTGTCTGTTGTAGATCTACGTAATTCCCTAATATGCGTGAACCTCATATCCCACGCCTACTTGGGTTTAAAAATTGTTTAAATATTGGTCTTGCTTATTGTTGCAAATCTATACGTAATTTGTTAATATGCGTGGACCTCGCGTCCCCCGGCTACTTGGGTTTAAAGATTATTTTAATAATCCTTTTGCTTATTTTTCATATCTACATGGCTCCCTCATATGCGTGGCACTCATATCTCCCGCCTACTTGGGTTTAAAACTTATTTAAATAATCGTTTTGCTTATTTTTTCATGTTTACATGACTCCCTTATATGCATGTATGCATGGACCTCATATCCCCCGGCTACTTAGGTTTAAAAATTATTTTAAATAATCGTTTTACTTATTTTTTCATGTCTACATGACTCCCGTATATGCGTGGACCTCATATCCCCCGGCTACTTGGGTTTAAAAATTGTTTGTTTTTTTTGCATCACTTCCTTGAAAAAAGGTCATGGGATATACTCGCACCCCCCCGCCCCATGACCCAGGACTGAATTCGCCCCTGGTCAGAAGTATATTCAATATCGAGATTATCGCGATATATTGGCGCAAGATTTTTGTCTTGTATTGATTATTGATATGTATAATATTGGTCTTGTATTGCGAAGATTTAGAAAATATCGTCTCGATATCGATATTGATATTGGTACAATATCAATACGATATCGATATTTATATCGACTCTTGCGGCAGCCCTAATAATGATAGAAAATACGCATAATAATTTGCAGAAAAATCGGCTGTACCTCGACTGACGCAAATTTCACAGTAATTTTTCCATAGAAAAATTCTATCCGTGTAGTTAAAATATAGAAATATTTGAGGAATAATAACTTTAACGTTTCCAGCATTTGGTTAGCTACACCATAAAAAGTTTCGGAACGTACAAGCGCTCTGCATTTACAATGCTTATGGTAATTTTTCATATGAATTTCACGGTAATTTTTCCAGGAAAATTCTATCCGTGATACTACTGTCAAAAATTTCGCCATACTATTAATTTTTTACAGCTACCCGCTATGGTACTATGGGTAGCGCAGAGCTGCGATGGGAAGGAAATCGCATGCGCGCAGCAGTAAAGCGTGCATGGTGTTGTAATAAGGTGTTCATGACAAATGTATGGTACAATTGAAACAATCGTTTCCATATATTTTCTCCCGTAAAGAACAATAACTTCATCCATAAAGAACTATAAACCGTTTGCCGGGGAAAAAAATATACTGGAAAAACTCCAAGTTGAGTTACCGAGGAGTTATACGGGCTTGGGCGCGCGCGCGCGCTCGCGGGAGATCGATTGATCGGGGCAGATCGAACTTCCAATGAAGTTTCGGGGCTCGCAAGCTTCGACCTCCCCCGGAAGAAAAGACCGAAAGCACGCTTATATATAGCGCGAAGACGGCGACGCGGAGCGAGGGGGACCGCGCCGAGAAAAAAGGATCGAGCGAGAGCAGCTCGAGGGAGTAAATAAGTAACGTGGGAACTCGGTTCGATGTGCACACGCGCTCACGAGAGAGGGGGAGGAAGAGAGAGAAGATCCACCTGTATACTCCTCCTTATAGACTGCACTTTAACTACTCTGGAAACTTGAGACTGCTACAGGCGCGCCACCGATAAGCGCCTCGCGTCCTTCCCTCTTTCTTTCGATAAAGCGGCCCGAAAGTCTCTCTTTCTACTCGTTCTCGGCGCAGACCTTTCTTCGCACCCTCGCGCGCTGCGAAAATATCGCGGTATAGGAGTGGGTTCCGCTCGAGTCGCTCGAGTTCGGATACAGGCTTTTCGCGCGCGCACGCGCGCGTGTGCAGGAATGGTGTAGGTGATATTCTTCCCGCGCGAGACGCGCTATTTGTTGGATTTTTTCGGACGGGGTGTTTTCTTTCTTTGAAAATTTTTGGGCAGGGAACTTTTGACTGAAGAGATAGAAGCTTTTTCAAAAATATAAATTATAATTTAGTTAAAAAGTACAATGTTCAGTTTGAAGGTGCTGTGGTACAAGGGAAGAATTATTAACACCAACTGATGATTGGGTTTAATATATCTGTCCGATCTGTCGCACATCAAAATAAATACTATCTTTTGAAAAATAAAAAATTTTTCAAAAATATGTTGTTAATTTTAACGTTTGTAAAAAATAACATCATCAATTTTTCATTACGAAGCCCCACATCAATTTGGCATTGTAAGCTTATATTGGTATGGTCTCTTTACTGACGCCACGTTGCGCTGTTTTAATAAACTATATTGAATAAACTTTTTTTATCCCCCAGTTCTGAACTAAAGCGAACGATATGGTACTGTTTTTCGAGGTTCCCTCAAGCGTATGTTATACAGCGCTGCGCTAAAGCAGTGGCTTCTCGCATCCAACTCTGCCAAACTTGAAGAATATAAAAATGTATTTCCTACATTTGCATATACTTTAATTTTGCATTTCCCTTGGCACGTATAATGAATGATTTATCGCAAATGAAAACGTTCTCCCTGTACATACGACCTAAAAAAATGCGTTAAAATTCGTTTAGTCTTTCCGAGCACATACGCCTCCCGTGTGGATTTCTGCCGGAGTGTGCGCGCGCGTATATAACTCGCGCGGCGGCGGCGGCGGCGAAGGAAAACTCGCGGAATACAAAGGAAGCGAGCAACGCCATAAGGGCCGTCCGCCCAAAGCAGTTTATAATATTTATCTTCTAATGCGCCATCCCTCATCGTGCTTCTTCGAGTAAAAATGGCGGCGCTCTTAGTCTTTCGCAGAAGTACATTAGTGCCTTTGCTCTGCTGTCTCTCTCCCACTCAACCCATTTCGTGCGTCATTTCTTCATACGCTGCGAGAAACTTTTTCTTATAACGGCTTTCTTTATCTTCTTTTTGTTTTATTTTTTTTCAATATTTCTTTGATTTAAGAAGATGCCATATTCTTTTGCATTAAAAATATATTATGCTATTTATTGTTTCTCCAATGGTGAGAGTTGACGCACAGAGACAAACTAATGATTTAACTTGAGGTAAAATTTCTCCCATGTCCATTAAGATGGTCTTATACCTAATAGCTCCTGAGGCCAAAATTACCTGAAAAATGAATTAAAATATAATTACTACATAATAATAAAGAATATGTATCACTAATGTAACTTATTTCTTATACAAAAGAATTATGTCATTTTAGAAGAATCAACTGGTGAGAAAGTTTTCTTGGCAATCACTAGATGGATTTTGACGAGAGAAGTCGCATATGACTTGGAAAACATGTTCCTATAGCATGAAGCTCTGGAATTAAAAAATATCGTGACTAAGAATTTTCTTAATTGGAAAAACAACTTTTTTTGTATTAATTTTATGAATTTTTATGAATTTTTATTGTTTTTTCAATTAAAAAAATACTTAGTCTCGATATTTTTTAATTCCAGAGCTCCATGCCATAGGTACATGTTTTCCAAGTAGTTTGCGACTTCTCTCGTCAAAATCCATCGAGTGATTGCCAAGAAAACTTGCTCACCAGTTGATTTTTTAAAACTGACATAATTCTACATAAAGTGGATTAAGAAACCTATCTCTTGGGATTTTGTATATTAGAAATAAGTTATATTAGTGATACATATACTTTATTTTATAGTAATTATATTTTAATTTATTTTTTCATGTAATTTTTGCTCCAGGAGCAATTAGGTATAAGACCGCCTTAACAAATAAACATTTTGTAAATATATTTTGATGTTACTATGATATTATATTGACATATTATGTATAATATATGAGACTCTGGGATTTTTTAAATTAAGTTTTGTTTTTTTTTTCATATTCAATAGATTTTTCTGAAATTCGGGATGGAGTTAGATGATAAGTTTCAAGTTATGCCTTAACTTTTAAATCTAATAAACTATCAATAATATATTTTCCAGTTTGACACTTTTCTTTTTATATAAAAATCTCACTGATCAGTATATCCGTAAATTTATTGATTTAAACACGTTTATTATTGTTTAATATTTAAATTAATGTACTTATAAAAGTTATACTTTAGCATATTATAATCTTTAGCGAGATTTTTAGCGAGAACCGAGATTTTCCACCAACTAATATTTAGGCCATTATTAACAATTAACGATACCTTTTTGTCGGTTATATAACAAACAAGTCATTCTGTAAGCATATTCCATTTATAATTCAATTTTTTTCCCCTTCGAATCGCTCTTTCGCATATGCTGATAAAAGCACATCGCCCCCTAACACTAAAAAAAAAAAAAAAAATAACTAGACTTTCTTTCCCGCTTACGCCTACGATCGCAGAGGAAAAATGAAATTTATTTATCGGAACTAATACAGCGTATCAGGAGTGGAGGAGGGTATATAGGAGAGAAAAAATTTACTCTCCTCAGCCGCGCAACTCCGGATATTGTCATAAACCACGCAACGAGGGAACAACGTCGAAGCCGGCTGGCGCTCGTGCGAGCGGACGAATCGCGCTGAGCTAGCGCTCGGTAGCAAGATGCACGCGCGCTCGTGAAAAGCACTTTCAGGTTCTTCTTAGGCTCTCTCTCTCTCTTTCTCTTTCTTTCTGACTTTTACAACCGCACGACTATATCTCATACTTAATGTGAGCGCGAGTCTTTTTTTACAGTGTGTGCGAGCTGATGGGTCATGGGGGATAGCGCAAAATAGACGCTTTGGAATATAGGTTGTTGCGCTGAAATTTACGTCTACTGTCGGTGTGCTAACTAATGGTAACATAACGAGAGAGAGAGAGAGAGAGAGAGAGAGAGAGAGAGAGAGAGAGAGAGAGAGAGAGAGAGAGAGAGAGAGAGAGAGAGACGGGTATCAAATACTGCGCGTTGTAAAAGGACAATTAGTACGAATAATCCATCCTCTGCCTCCTCTGTAAATCCCGGCAATTAGCCGATATCCACGACCCCATTCCCTCTCTCTCTCTCTCTCTCTCTCTCTCTCTCTCTCTCTCTCTCTCTCTCTCTCTCTCTCTCTCTCTCTCTCTCTCTCTCTCTCTCTCTCTCTCTCTCTCTCTCTCTCTCTCTCTTTTTCCCTATTTTCTCCCTATTCTCGCTTCGACTAGCACAATCTGGCAAGCAGTGGATATCGATGAGAAAGGTGAGGCAAATCTCTCTTTCTCTCGGCAGTGTCTTCATTCCTTCTTTCTGCTGCCCCTCCTCCTGCCCTTTCCTTTGTATCCGGACGACATTATTCCGTTTCCCCCCCGCGCCGAATTCGGGCCGAGAGGGATCGACTGTTGCGTTTGCACGGCGCGCGATAACCCGCGTATCGGCTCTTCCCACCCTCTCTATATATACGTATATATACTCTCGCTCTCTCTCCCTCTTCGGTGATCAAGGCGAAATGACTTTGCCGACGCGCGCCCGGGAGATCGATTTTATACGAGGCAGAGAGGGAGGGAAAGAGAGAGAGAAGCAGACGCCTATCGTCGTCGAAGCTACCATCCACTTTCACTTCAATTTCCGAAAGTTGCAATACCCCGAGCTGCTTCTTCCCACTATTTTCTTTCCGTCTCTCTCCAGCGCGAGGTTCGTTCTTTTCTCCGGGGTTTTTTTGCGCGCGCGCACCCCTCCGCCGGGACACAATGAGGATCCCGGCGATGTTTATGACACAATCATTTACCGAACTGGAGCGTAAATTATTATTGAGCCGCGCGGAGGCCTGGAAATATTTTAGGCGCTCCGGTTGGGGGATGGCTGTTGCGTCATCGGGGAGCTACTACGACTAATTAAAAGTTGGAGGGACGGTTGTCTCGCGAGTTTTTGTTAGCCGTAAATGAGAATAGAAGCGGTACTGACCGTTCAAGAGTTGTGGTACTTTTGGTTCTGTGACGAGAAACTTTTGAAATCTAGATCACATCTAATGTTATTTTACTATAATAATGTGGGAAATATTGTGTTTAGTTTTGATTACGGTTTCATAACACTTTTTCGAAAATATTTATAATTTAATCAAAGTAATATATTTATTAAGCGTATCAGCCGCAACAATAACTTTATTTCTAAAAGAAATGCTTTAAAATGACCTTTCTCAAATATAACTCATTTCAACAAGGAAGTCGCACATAGGTTAAAAAAAAAGAAGAAAATGAAACTAGAAATTGCGAGGTTTAATTTAGTTCTTGTGAAATAAGAAAATGTTGATTCTTTCAAAAATTACATGAGTTCAAAGATAAATGTAAAATACATCATTAATTTTTGAAAATATATTGAAAAATAGCCAAAAACCATTTCATTGAACTCGCACAGTATTTTGTGTATTTTACACTCAAATTTTCACTTATATGCAACATTTGAAAGAATCAACATTTTTCATTCTGTCAAAGGAGAATTAAAGCTCGCATTCTCTAGTTTCATTTCTTTTTTTTTTTTTCTAAAAAGTTTGCCACCCGATTGACCGTGTTCCCGATTTTTGTATATTCAGGATCGTCTATAGAAAACCTTCAAAAAAGTGGTTTTGGTAGATGTACTCCTCATAAAATTTTTATTATTTTGAAATCGAGTTGTCCCACAAGACTGCTCATTTAAATAATACTTTAAAAAACGGTTAAACTTATGATTTTAAAATCTGCTTTAACTTTAAAAATAATCTGAGTTTAATAGCACAATTACAAGGTAGCTGAGTACTGCAACGCCTTTCCACACGGAGAAAAATGGTGTAACAAAAATTACTATATTTATAGTAATCGTGGGACAGACTTAAATTATCATAAAATTTACTACAATTTATAATAAAAATTCCTATGTTTTGAGTAATTTTTACTATGTACATAGCAATTTTTACTATAAATTGTAGTAAATTTTATGATAATTCGAGTCTGTCCCAAAGTTCCTATCGAACATAGTAAACATTTCTCTCAGTGCACCGTTCATCGATCCATATGCAGGTCAAAGTGTACTGTTGACAGTCAAGATGCTTCTATAGACTATAACTTTCTAGACAAACAGTGCACGCGTGAAAGAAAAAGGGCGGGCAACGACATTCCCTAGTTTCCTCGTAATACTCATAGCCTACTCGCATTCTATATCGCCTGGACCCCCAGCCGAGAGAATCCCTTCGAAGGTTGAGAATACACTTTCAAGCTGCCCAGCTCTGTAGCACAGTGCTGGATTATCGTACAACTTCCGGGTGATCGTAATAAACACGGCTATACCTTACAAAGTTAAGCAGAACATCAACAGTCTCCTAAGTATCGGGAATCCCGTCAAACTTACTCAATGCGTCTACACGTTGTAAATCATTCCTGCAGGATTTTGGTACAGTATCTCTTGAAAATCTCCAGCTCGACGGAAATAAATTTTTATGTAAAAATTACTATAATTTCTACGAATGGGGTGACAAACTCGTATTATACAGATTATTTAGTATATTTTTAGCAATTATTGGTATAAGTGTACACGGAGAGAAAAATTTCAGTAAAAAGTATAGAAAGTCAAGTAAATCCGCTCATTTTGGCAGTCTGTTACCACAGTACCGAAAAGTTTAGTAAAAATTGCGGAACTTTTTGTAATTTTTACTGAAATTTTTCTCTCCGTGTATTATAATTTGATAAAGGGTATAGCAATTTTTGGTAGCCAGTATAGTAAAAATTAAGCGATCGTCAGCTGTTCGAGGTGTAGCATATATAAACGAGACGAAGTATCTTTTAACAAAGTTCGGCGTAGCGTAGCGGTAAGACTGCGGCTTACGGATTTATACAGGCTCGGATTCGATTCCCGGTCTCCGCGTTTTTTTAGAGAAAAAAAAATAATTTCTTAATCAGTTTCATAAATGCGAAGTGACTAAGAAAATAAATGTGTTGGTAATGTAGGTTGCGAATTTTTTTTTTTTATTGTGAATTTCACTTTACTATCTAGTATAGTAAAAATTGGTAAAGTTATACTAAAATTAAGTAGAATGCAAGTTTGTCGCCCGATTGAGCAACAGTATAGTAATTTCTCGTGAAAAATATATGAATTTCTGTATAAACATTTCTCTCCGTGGATCCTTTCATATATACCAACTAAAAACGCTCCAACTTCCCCAGAACACCCGCACCAACGGGCTAACGCTTCCTCTATACAGATGTGCTATACACCCTCCGATCAAAGCCCGCTCTCGCTCTTTATAATTCACTACGCCCTAAAGAGTGCGCGGAGCGCATTGATCTCATTGAACCCCTGTACGAACCGTACGTACGTAGGTACACTTTCGGACGTGTCCCTCCTGCAGATCAAACACCCGCGCGCGCGCAGTGGGCCTTTAAAGGTTGTTACATCATACGTTGCCTCTCGGCGTTAGCACGGCGCAGGCATGCACGCAGCGACTGTACTATACTCCAAAGGGATGCGTATACGTGACGCGCATGCGAGGCGCGGCCGGGCCTGCATGCCAATATATATATATATATATATATATATATATATATACCACGAGGAAATCGGGAAACGTCAAGCGACGTGCGCGCGCGACTCCGACCCGTCAGTCTCTCTCTCTCTCTCTCTGCTGGAATTTTGCGAGCGTATTCGCGACGCGACGCGCGTGTCTCTGGAATTCGGTCGGGCGACGCGCGGTATAGCCGGGCATTTATTTGATTAATCGCCTCGGTGATTATGGATGTTTGTGATGTGGTTTAGGTGATTTTTGACGGGGTTGCCTCGGATGTATATAGATTTTTGAGAGTTTATTGAGTTTGTTGCGTGTAACTTGGCAAAAGTTTATTGGGAATTGATGTAACAGAGATTTTTTTTAGCGGATTGTCGTTGTCTCTTTTATGCTGCCGTGCTGCGTGATGAAAAAATTGTTGTTTCTTATGATTTTGTTAGAAAGAGTACGGGATAGTTGAGATGAGAAATAATTTTTTTGTTTTATGTATAGAACAAAATTATTGTAATAATGAAATTGAAGGGCCGGATGCAATAAGGAGGTTAGCGCTTGAAAATCCGTAAAAGTATTGTCCAAGTGACTAAATTTTTAATGTAGTCAAATTAATTTTTAAAAAATATCACCTTGTAGGGAATGAAAAGAAGTATTTTTACCTAGAAGGAATTTTTTTTATTCGACTTTATTTTTAATATAAAAATTAAAAACTGAAAATTTTGTTCATCTATTTTTAATAGCTTTCAAAAACATTAATCGTCCAAACTTGGTCAAATATGATCGAAATATTTTGAAATTTGACAGGGACGTGCAGAATACTCCAGCGTTGCCTATGGGATTGATAAAACGATGTAAATCGATAATTGTTAATAATTATTTAATTGCAAATGTATTGCGATCGGTAATTACGTTTTCTTAACTTTAACGGAAAAAGTATCGAGGGAAGTTGAAGCTAGGAAAAACTTCCAGCGAGACATTTGTTCCTTAATAGTCTAATAAGTTTCTGACAAAGTTTCAAATTGATTTAATAATAAATGACTTAAGTAGAGCGTTATTAATCAAGACGTGCGCTAGCAACATCGGCGGCGCAGCGCGGCGTGAGCTCAGACTGCGTCGCACACGTTTTCGCAGTGGCGTATCACGTTTACAAAAATTAAAGAATTATTACGTTATTATGTTTTGTGTGTGTGTGTGTGTATGTGTGTGTGTGCGTGTGTGTGCGTGCGTGTGTGTGTATGTGTGTGTGTGTGTGTATCCTTATGATAGTATTAATGAACATATTAAATTTTAAAGTACAAATTTATTTATTAACATACTAACAAAATATAATTATATGTACAGTGCGTTGACTTATAAACTGTGTTTTTACGTTATATAAAACATAATATCGTTACATAATAAATCGTTAATTTTTATAAACGTGATACATCAGTGCAAAAACATGTAAACACATAGGCTTAGCTCACGCCGCGCCGCGCCGCCGATGTTGCTAGCGCGCGTCTTTATTAATAACGCTCTATTTAAGTCATTTATTATTAAATCAATTTGAAACTTTGTTAGAAACTTATTAGACTATTAAAGAACAAATGTCTCGCTGGAAGTTTTTCCTAGCTTCAACTTCCCTCGATACTTTTTTCCGTTAAAGTTAAGAAAACGTAATTACCGATCGCAATATATTTGCAATTAAATAATTATTAACAATTATCGATTTACATCCTTTTATCAATCCCATAGGCAACGCTGGAGTATTCTGCACGTCCCTGTCAAATTTCAAAATATTTCGATGATATTTGACCAAGTTTGGACGATTAATGTTTTTGAAAGCTATTAAAAATAGATGAACAAAATTTTCAGTTTTTAATTTTTATATTAAAAAGAAAGTCGAATAAAAAAAATTCCTTCTAGGTAAAAATACTTCTTTTCATTCCCTACAAGGTGATATTTTTTAAAAATTAATTTGGCTACATTGAAAATTTGGTCACTTGGACAATACTTTTACGGGTTTTCGAGCGCTAATCCCCTTATTGCATCCGGCCCTTCAATTACTGCCGGAATTCAGAATCTTAATTCAAATGAAAATTTTTACAATATATTTTAAAATTTTATTGAATATAGATAAAGTACTATTGCGAATAATATATTTTATACTTGAACTTCTTTACTTTCAAACTAATGGAATCAAGCTTATAATGATAATAATGTAATAGTCCTATGAATTGATAATAGTTCAATCACGATAATCAATGAGCAAATGCATTAGCACTGATCTCAAATAATATTGACTCCACAAATACGGAATCCCAAATTTTACACTGCTGTATCTAAATTTACACAGATATCGATTATATTGCTTGAATATATATTAAGTATATCAATATGCATTAGGTTTATCTTTAAAAAATAAATTATATTTTTAATTTAATCAATAGCCAAAATAAATGTTCTCTTAAAAATAATTCTTAAAAAAAAAAAAAAATTTTGTTTAACAAATTTAAATAGCCGTTGGTTATGAAGCACTAATGAAGTGAAAAAATCTATTGAAACGCTTTTCATCCCCATTAAAAATACTTATAGTTATTATTTAATAGCGTACTATAGAAAAATGAAAAAATTTCCATTCTTTAACGCCGTCACATTGCGCTATTATGTAATAAATTATTGTTAAAAGCATTTGTAAAAACAAAATTCATTATAAAATTTTTCGCAATGAATTGCAAATTTTCTTGTATTTTTTTTAGCAATTTAAAAAATATCAAAATTCGTTTTCACCAATTGCATTCACATGGTCACCTAATCAACATCAAACTGCTTCGAAGTAACGAAAAACAAAACGAGAACCAGTTACCGCCTCAACTCGCCCTCCTCTGGGAGAAAAGAACTAACGAAGACTTCGGAGGCCGACCTTGAGTCTCTCGCTCTTCTCTCGCCCCCCGAAAATGTATATCTTATCCGTGTTTGTCGCGCGGGCCGCGCTTACAGCGATTTCCACTTACTTTGCCATCCGACTTTTCGGAAGAACCTTTTAGCCGGTCTTTTCTCGTCTTTCTCGTTGCTCGCGCGCGCTTGCGAGTCGTTGTCTCCGAAAATCTCTCGCACTTTTCTTGTATTTCATCCCCCTGCGTAAAACTTGGTACTTAAGAAAACCCCCTATCCACCTTTTTATGGGATTCGAAGGTGTTTTATATGGAATCGATAGGGGTGGATTTAATCGTATTTATTACTATTTTTAGTTATAGGAAAACCTAATCTCTTGGTATTCTAAACAAAGTGAGTACAGAATTTTTAGTTAAATAGCGTAAGTGAGACATGCAGATAAAGTCTCAGGGGGCAGTGGCAAAATAATCTTGAGTTTTATTAAAAGGGTATTGCACTATACTTTACTAGTAACACTGTTTTATCAGGGAAAAATATAGAAATAATTAATATAAAATCAGAATATTGCTTTACATCTGAAACAAATTCAATTGCTCTGCATAATCCAGTATTAGGTACGTTATTCTATAAAGTTTAAAAGTGAATTTGTTCAAAACGTAAATCGATATTTATTTTATATTAGCTTATTTATTCCACCGATAAAATTGAGTTAGTGGTAAAGTAGGATTATTATTATTATGATTCAATATAATGCTAACAGTTCGACCTACTTTATTTTGACGCAACCCTATACATTTAAAAAATATTTACTCCGCAAATGAGTATTTGAATTAACTCAATATTCGTCGGTAAAATAGATAATAATTAAAACAGTAGTTTTCAGTTAACCCATAAATGAAATAATGAAATGAATATTGTTTCTTATTTCTAGATGCCGAAAAGAAGTAATAGAAACAAATGTTGATTTTTTATCAAATCAGTTATTTTTTTTTAACAAATAATTAATATTAATTGTGATGTCTGTAATGTAGGCGTCGCGTTGGTATCCAACGTCCACTAAAGTAATTATTGGCAATCCTCTTTTTCTATCTTTCAAAACTTCTTCTATCTTCAAAGAAAATATATTCCTCAACAACATCAATTACACTCTGCCTATAACAAAGCAAACCAACCTTACCACGAACACTTATCCTCACTCATCCCCATCTCACCAGCCGCTCAATTACGCAGCGACAACTCCCACACCGGCCAATTAACACCGAACAAAAAGGAGCAGCAGCAGCAACAGCAGTATAGTTACAACAGTCAGCACCCACTGCACTTGCGCAATTCCAGGGAGCCCGACGCGCAATCATCGGACTCGACGGGCCGAAGATGGATGGCGCGCGAATTGCCCCCGCGACTATAAGTAGGATGTCACGCGCGGCCCTATCGCGAAACAAACGCGCGCACGGCGCATCCATCATACCGTCCACTTTGTCGCGCGGCGCTCGAATCGCCGATTCGTGTGGAGCCCATAAATTCTTATTCAGCCCGCGCGCGCGCGCTTGCGACTCTTCCTCTTTAATGTCGCTCTTCCTTTCCGTTTCACTTTTGCCTCGTGTATAAGTAAGCCTGTGTGGACGGGGATACCGAATTGTATATGTGTGTGGGTGATGAATGTGAGGGAGATGCGGTAAGGGGGAGGAGGGTGTTTTGGAAGTCGGTATAAATGTGGATACGTGCGGGTAGTTTTTCGAGGGTAGTTGCTGCGACTAGTTGGGTTCTTTGTTCGGAAAGCCGTGATTGGGAAGTGGAATGACGAATGATCTGTTGCATCAGATTTAAAATTGTTGTAAGAATAGTTGTTGGTTTTAAATTATTTGATAGACCAAAAGTTTAATAATGTTGAAAATGTTTAGATGTAAATCAAAAAGTTTATGGGAAAAAATGACGTAATTAAATTGCAATTTGCTTACTTTTTGTACAGCGCTTACAACTTTGAATCAAAAACTAAATCTTTTGAGAAACATTACGGTCGAAAAAAAAGTTTTTTTATCCAACGAAGCACGCCTGTTGATGAAAAATTCCAGTTTTTGCTGATTTGAAATTCAAATAGTTTGTGGTGGCAAATGTTACGAATTTTTCTAAAAAGCTACACAGCCAACTAGACAAATGAGAAACTTTGAGTTGCATTATTCCACGGAGTTGAAATTTCACTGAAATATATGAATAATTCACGTATGAATGAGTATAATTATTATGAATTTTACAGCTTTCATTTCAATCTCATCTCTATCATAAGTTCATCGACACAGATACCTTTAGATACCATTATAAACTTAGCATCAAAACAGATATCTTTCTTCCGCACTCGTCAGCTACTCGCGAGTAGAAAACCGCCGAGGTTATACTTACGCAGAAAGAAGCAGGACGGCGCCCATTTTATCGGCAAAGTTTCAAGTGCCCCCCCCCCTCCTCCTCTCGTACGCACTCGCTCTCCTTTTTCCCGTATTCGTATAATTACTTAATACATTATTAATAGACGACGGCGGGGGCGGAGTGGGTGGCCAACTTTACATAAGCTCCGTCGCCGCAAAATTTCCACGAAAGTTAAGCAGATTGCCATCGGGCATTTGCATAGACGCGACCCGTCGCCGGCGTCTTCCCGCGAGTGCTTTTGTCGTCTTTTTGGGCGCCGGCATTTTTTCATGCGTCGCGCGCGGGGAAATTGGATTAGGGTGGCGGCGACGAGGTGCAGGAGGTGGAGGTGACATCGATCCCGATGTCGTCGTTTTGGCGGCGCGGCGTGGATGCTTTTATTGACTTTATGAATTTAAATGCGAAGGAGGGACGAGAGAGATGTGTCGTTCGGGGGTGACAGCTTTGTGTTTGAGCGAGGGGGGAGGGCTGGAAGATACATTATTTTGTGAATTTGGGATAAATTGGTGTAATAAAATCAAATTTTGCGTTTATTGTTTGAAAAGTGGAAAATTGCTCTTTTTTTCATTTTATAATGTCAAAAGTATTTTAATTCTCACTGAGATTCTTAATTTTCATAAAAGTTGGCAAATAAATATTCTGCCGATTTTGTTTATACGGCATATATGCGTTAAAAGTAAATACGAAAATATTTTTCATGCTTCTGAGCATTAATCTCACGCTTTTCATATTTTACCATCTCTCATTATATTAACGTTTGATGCTCACTTTTCAACATCACAAGCCGGCTGTAAGTCAAAAAACTCACTTCATAAAAATGCAGCATTTCCAGCAGACCCAGCACTGTCATTCATTCGTACAATTTTCAATTCATTTTTATTAAATTCTACATCCAGCGAACAAGCAAACCAAAAGGAAAATATATTCCTCCCCTACACGTGGAAATTTTTTAATTTCATCGCAACCCAGTACCCCCGACAAAGCTCTCGAACCACTCGGTTTCCCCCCTCAAAAATGCCTCCTCGACTGTTCCACCCCTGGGCAACAAACTTCCAAAAACAGCGTCAAACGCGAGAAACTTTTCTCTCCGCTCTCCCCCTTTAACTCTGCCGGGAAAAAGCACCGTAATTGAAATTCAAGAAAAAGACGAGAAGAGAACCGCTGCTGCAGAGGGACGGAGAAAGTCCCGCGCGTGCGGAAAAACCGTGTCGCGCAAATTTTTCCCGCGGTGGCTCGTAAAGCGTATCCGCGCGCGCTCGGAGAAATATATACGCGCGGTTTCTTTCTCAGCGCTCGGGTCTCATCGTTTCTGGAATTCGGCGAGTCTCGCCCTGGAGATTAAGATTTTAATTGTACGCGCGCGAGCGCGCGGTAATTGGACGCGTCGCTGGGCTTTTTCGCCTCCCGCTGCTGCTGCTGCTGCAATTTTTGTCGCACCTCGCGAGCGAGCAGCAGCGGGACAAAGGGAAATTAACTATACGTTACTTCGGGCTCGAGCGCGCGCGTGTGCGTTTATGAAAAATTTAATTATGAGTCCATTTGATTCCGGTGTATAGTACGCGGGTGGGTGAAAATTAAAAATTCTTCCCGTTTGGGTGTAGACAGAGGTATAGGAAAGCTTCCGGGATGGAGGGGTTAATGTGGATCTGTGTAAATAGGTTTTGATTATTGTTAGGGGGTCAAAAAATAATTGAAATTGAGTTGAGTCTGTATTAAGAGATGTTATTGCATAAAAAGTTCACTGAGAATCGTTTTTAATTTTAATGAATGTAACTATTATTATTTGATTGAATGATGGATACCTGCAGGTATGTAGTTATTAATACCATTTTTTAGAGCACAAGTAGAATATTCGGTGTAGCTAGCTTGCGTACGTACATTCAACCGTATTCTCTATGAAGTATTTCGATTTCACCTTACCTCTTTTCCGATCCCTCATAAAATCATTATTATAATATGAGAGTTAAATAAATACACTTAAATAATACACACACACATATACACGCACCCATGCACGCACACACATATACAATTAAAATAGCGATATTCCAACAGAAGTCCGCAGTACTTCCTTACTTACAAGGAGAGCTTGTCACTTTCAGAACATGGATTATTTTTTTAGTTAAAAAGTGAACACCTGTTTTAGAATTTTGTCCATTGGGCTTTAAGGACAATTTCTCGAAATATCCAAGGGAAATAATAAATGTCCACGTGAAAATGTTAGAATAATTGCGCAAAAATAAACAGAAAGTAGACAAAAACTGCTCTTTATCACTAGAGCCCAATTGACAAAATCCTAAAACAGTGGTTCATTTATTTGGCTCAAAAGTGACATTCTGATGTTTTTAAGAAGCCCTCCTTGCGTTTAGTACATACTCTAATCTATAAACTATTTAATTTATTACCTCTATGTCTTTTAATTGGATAATGCATTTTTTGGCACGACTAAGCTTAGAGTGTTTTCATACCGTGTATAAAATGAATAGCGCGCGTAAAGTACGCACGTGTTTTAGCGATCACGTGTTCACTTTACGCACTGTTTGCATAATATAATATTATAATTTGTTCTGATTTTCATGAAAACTTTTTTACAAAAAATATTCGAATAAATCGATATTTTTCGATATTTTTAAGACTACATACTAAATATCATAAATGGTCATTTAGCGTAACCTTTTTTTAAATATTAATTAATATAATTATAACTATAATTAGCGTATGCTAATCAATATTTTAGCCTATGCTGATTAACAATTCAGCGTAAGCTTTTTTATTCAAGCGTGTGCGAAACCGAGCTTTGCGCACGGAGTGTCAAAAACAATAAAATTATTTATGTACATATACCTACTAAATACTAAAAATTACTAATACAAAAAATACAATAAAATTATTTGTGTATAAAATGTCAAGGCAAAGAGTCAATATTAATAAAAACATAATTTCTTAAATTTCTTCTATGCTGGATATTCATAATGGAACTATTAGGAGGAGGTCAAAATACTTACATCAAACCCAAACATTCTATTTTCAAAATATACTCATCAACCGTCGAAACATCAGAGCTCCAAAATTTTATCCAAATTGACACAACCGTTCCACCCGCTCGCATCGCCGTGTACCACCTCGTCACGGCAAATCCAGTGCTCGCATAGCGAGTAAGTACAGGGGACATCGATTAACCCACGCGATACGGCACCATATTTCTCGGCCGGCTAACATCACCCTCGGACATTCCTCTCTCTCTCTCTCTCGCTCTCTCACTCACACACACACGCGCGCGAACGTGGAGTTGACAGACGGAAAGCGACAGAGCGAACGCGGGGCAAACTTGGCCGGCGCGAGTAGCAGTCCGCGTGGTGGAAGTTTATCGCGCTCTGACTAAACTCTCGCTGTAGGTATATCGTATACGCGCGCGCACGCCCGCTCACGGAGCCATGTGTATATATTTGCGGCGAATTTCGGCCGTGCTTTGCTCCTTTGCTGCTGCTGTTGCTACTGTTGCTCGCCGACCGAATAATAGATATTGTTGGGGGAATTAGGAGCGACGCGGGGTCGAAGGTCAGGAGTAAGCGGCTGCATTGATCAGGTAATAGGTCGGATCACTGATCCTCTTTTGTTATGTGATATTGTGAATAAATCTAGCGACAGCGAATGTTCTTAGATGATTTTATTAACTTTAAGTTATAAATTGTCGTTAATCTGTTTAAATGATAATACAATGCTGTTAATACAATTTTTCTCGTATATATATATGTATATAGATCAATTCTCACTTATTCGAATTTAGAAAGCATATTCTACTGTAAAATTATTCATTCAACTGAACAGTTTTTATATTAAACGGTAAATATTAATTAGCATTTAATCATTTAGAAGGTAATGATATCAATTGAAGTATGTATTACGCTTCAACAATAGACATTCCAGTAATTCATGTAAACGCATATCAAATCAAACATCACAGATTCGAGCCCCATTCTCCAGCTCGTATTTTGACACAACTGACAAATCTCCTCTACCTCCCACTATTAACCCAAAATACACCGACCCCAAATCCCCATTCACATGTCATTAAACCAAATTCCCCGCGACTATTATTCCTCTCAGCGCGCGACACTATATACACGCTCTCGCCACATCGTCCTAAAAACAAAAAGAGCAAAAAAAAAAAGAAGAAGAAGAAGAACACTTCACGTCTCGCGCGCGTGCCGCCGAGTCGTCGTCCCTCCTACACTAGTCGTGACGTCACTGCGAATTCCGGGGGTAAAAAAAGCTCCGCGGCGCGGCTGCTACTGCTGGCCCTCCCTCGCCGCCTGCCTGAATTATGATCGGGCGCGCGGCCATAAATAAGAAGCCGGAGCTTCGCGGCATAACTCACTGGATTTCCATACGATGATAAAACGGATGCTGCTGCTGCTGCTGTGTGCTGTGCTCTTGCGATGATTTATAAGATTTTCAACGCGACCGAGCGCCGATGCGCCGAAAACCTCGAGTGTCGTCGCTATGTGTACCGCTGCGCGCGTAGTTTCGGTTTCGCGCTTTTTGTGGGTGGGGAAGAGGAGGAGGAGAGAGATACCTGCACGCGAAGAGCGGGTGCGGCGGTGTATCGCGATCGCCTCGTTAAAGTTCTTTTGTTGAGTGGCGTGTGGCGAGGGTTTGTTACATGCCGATCTGGATTTATGGGGGCTGTGGTGGCAGTTATGCTGGAGAAAAAGAGAGAATGGGTGGGAGTGAAAGTAATTGTATAGTCGCCTAAGATGTGTTTTGTAGCGGAAATTTAGGATAAAAATTTTATTATTATTACGTGCAATTTCGGATAATCTTCTAATTTACGAATAAGCTGATAACAGCTACGGGGGTGAGTCGATGCCCAAAACTCAGAATCGCGATTTTTCTTACTTTTCAAGTAGGGTGTATATATATACACAAATAACTTAGGTACGAGCGCGCAGCCCGTACCCTGTATGAACCAATCAAAGGTCCGTTTGCTATGAGCGATATAAGGCCGATTTTCTCAGATATATGCCAGAGCTAAAAGAGTTCGCACTTGGAGGGAGATGAGGAGTTGTGCTCCGGTGTATCGCGCGCAAGGATGGCTATAGCTACTAAGTACACAGAAAAAAATAAATAGTAAAATCAACCGAATGAATTTTTCGAAAAATGTAAATTCTACTTTTCAAGAATGGAGATTCTACTGTCTAAGAATGGATCTTACTTTTCAAAATGGAAACTCTACTTTTTAATAATGGAGATTTTACATTTCAGAATGGAAGTTCTACCGATTATTTTTAAAGTAAAACGAACTTTTATACTTAAGCCAACTGTAGAAAATGTCGAACTAACTAATTATTTTTTATATAAGCACGCACGGCGGCAAAGCGCGTGGTTTTATGCCCGTAGCAGAAACTGAAGCGTATAGCACTCTGATGTCGCTACAAAAGAGTATACGAGTATATAGGGGTTGACTGGTCACTGCGTTCGTGAGAGTTCTCCCAGCTTCAGGAACGCTTGAACTTCTTTGCCGCGTGGAAGAAGAAAGGTTGGGCTATATACGTGAAAACGATATTCTTATATAGCTCACATATAAATAGCGGGTGTTAAGAGAATGTTATTTTCAACGATTGATAACGTAATCCCGTGTAAAAAAAAAAGTCTGGGCGAAGTCTTGCATAAGTCTGGCTTGAAAAGTCTGGACAAAGTCTCGCATGTCGGACGATCCCAGACTTTTTTCCAGACTTTTTATTTCTTCTATTAAAAGTCTTGGAAAAAATCCCCAGACTTTATCCAAGAATTTATGCCAGACTTAGCATACGGCGTAAAAAATCTTGGAAAAAATCCCCAGACTTTATCCCAGACTTTGTTCACCAGGCTTTGTGGTCGGCGTATGGAGGTTATGCACACCCGAACAGAAGATTCCGCTGGTGTGATGAAGAGAGAGGTTGGATTAAATATGCGCCCGTAGAACAGCGAGGCGGTCCGTAGCTGCGTTACCATAACCGTTACCATGACTCCTCGTGGCTGCTCACATTCAGGTGTCTTCTTCGGGGAATCAGGAATTCGCCATCTGAAATAACTACATCATTGAAATAAAAATATCTTCGCAAATTCATTATAACATATGACCAACACGACTATTTTGAAGTGAACATCAACGCATAGATTTCAAATGTTTTGTTTGGTTTCCAAGTCTACATGCGCGTTAACTTGGAAAGCAAACAAAAAATTTGAAATCTATGCGTTGATTTCACTTAAAAATGAACGAATTCGCGGAGATGTTTTTATTTCAATGATGTAGATATTTCAGATGGAGAATTCCTGATTCCCCGAAGAAGACGCCTGAATATGAGCAGCCACGAGGAGTCATGGTAACGCAGCTACGGACCGCCTCGCTGCTCTACGGGCGCACATTTAATCCAACCTCTCTCTTCATCACACCAGCGGAATCTTCTGTTCGGGCGTGCATAACCTCCATACGCCGACCACAAAGCCTGGTGAACAAAGTCTGGGATAAAGTCTGGGGATTTTTTCCAAGACATTTTACGCCGTATGCTAAGTCTGGCATAAAGTCTTGGATAAAGTCTGGGGATTTTTTCCCAGACTTTTTCGGCAGTATACTAAGTCTGGTAAAAAGTCTTGGATAAAGTCTGGAGATTTTTTCCAAGACTTTTAATAGAAGAAATAAAAAGTCTGGCAAAAAGTCTGGGATCGTCCGATATGCGAGACTTCGCCCAGACTTTTTTTTTTTACACGGGATCCCATTTAACAATCCACGTTTACTTTAATTTTTTTATAATGCTGAAGAAAATGGGAATTTATCTTGTCCAGGTTCTAGTTCCCGATGAAACGCTTTTTCCCCTATTATATGGCCATTTAATAGATTGATAAATAGAATGAGTTTTTCGAAGACGAGCACAAGCGTGTTCTTGAGTATTTTAAAGGTATTAAAACTGATCAGTTTTTTTAATCTGGAAATGGCTAGTAGAAGGCTTGCTGTTATGACAAGGAGTGAGAGAGACAGAATTAGATGGAGAAATAAAAATTTTGCTGAATTATTCATCGAACGAGTACAACAACTGATTTTTTAGTTAATGTTATTTATTTATATTTTGGTAAGCCATCCAATGCACTTTAATGCTTTTTCATATATGATAGAATTAGTAAGAAAATTAAATACGAATATTTTGTTGTGACGTCAATCTAAGAAATAGGCAAATATAATGGTCGAAACATCGTGTCATCATAGCCATTAATTAGCCAGTTTGACTAGCTGTTTTCTAACTTCTTGACCATTTCATGTAGATGAATTTCTACCAGGATATTAATAGTTACAGATAAAATGATCATTTGCAATGTCTTTTGAACAGATTTTTATAATCTCAAATTTTCTCCTGTTTTTGATGTAATAGACAAAAAAATATATAACATTCTAAGCTAAAAATCAACCACAAATATGTCTATATTTATAAAAAACTTTCACCCCAGTTTTCAAATTCCACCGACCGCTAAAACTCCACTGCGCCATCTTATACCCGCAATTATTTTTCCTCCTGTCGCTTTTCCATCACGAACTCCATCCACCGGCCGTCGTCGCCGCTGTCGTCGTCTCGTCTGTCCGCGTTTTTCGGACGGCGATCGCCCGAGGCGCGGCACCGCACGGCCAATATGTTTGGTAAAATATTGATGGCTCTCCGTGGGCCGCGACTGCAAAGAGAGCGAGAGAAAGAGAGGGAGGGAAAGCTCAAAGACGGCTGCCTCTGGATTTTGCAGCTAGACGTGCTTGGCCGCTCTAGGGTGCGGAAAAGACGGTTGGGGAGATGAGCCTCTCGAAAATGAATTTTGAGTTTATAGGGAACGATGCGGTTTCATTTTTGAGTTTCGTTGGTATATTTGAGAAGTAAGTTATTATTGACTTTGAAATAAGTTATTATTTAATTATTGTTTAAAATGATAAGAAAAAGTACTCATTTGGTTTTGTTGGTAGCTTTTATTGAAGGTTTCCATTAGAGAACTTCTTTGTTATCGAGATTTTATTTATTTTTTAAGGATAATCTTATTAAATCTATTAATTATGCATAATAATATGCATTTCAAAATGACACCTAATATATGGATCATTTTAATATACCTATATTTGAAGCAGCGTATTTAAAGCTTTGTCAATATACTCATATAAGAATATAACCAGTATTTTGTGAAAACGAAACTGGCCATAAAAATAAATACATTCATATTATGCATGATATTGTACAAAGTGGAAAAGACACGTAAGTGCTATTGATATAGGAAACACAGAATTAACAGTTCAACAAGTACTTAAGCACTAAATAAAATGTAATTGAAAGTGGCTTTTATTAAAACCCTTTCGCACTCGGAGCTATGAAAACACGTCTGTTTTAATAAAAGCCATTATTTCCTTTTTCATTGCATCGCTAAAAGCCATTATTAAGGAAAACGGCATCGATGAATCTCCCCGATTCGAAAGCAGTTACAATATTTCTCGTCGCGGCCATACATTCATTCGATAAACTTTTATTTATGTGTAAATACAGGTAAATAATCGCCGACTCGCTATTACTAAAAGTCGCGTTTTTCGCTCGTTATACACGCGTGCCGAAAACCGTTAACGACAATGCATTTATGAAAATCACGGCGGCAGTCCATTAAACGCGTGCGCAACTCACATATATACGCATACACGGGTTAAGTATACCGATATCGGGGTGTTTAATCGAACTCCGCGTTATGAAATTCCGGTTGCTATTGTGTCTCGTAAATTCCGCACGCGGGCGTCTCGAATTTCCCGCCGGAAAAATCAACAATAAACCTCGCATAGTTTCCTCGGCGTTGCGTCGTCGCGCGTAATTTACTTGATCGAGATCTATTTCAACGCGCGAGCGATCGCTAAACTCAAACAAAGAATGAAAAACGCGGTGGAACAGAGTCGGGGAGCGAGGAGAAGAAAAAGAAGAGGAAGAAGAGGCGCGGAAAACAGGAAAATTTACTATCCACGAATGAGTAAGAAATTTTTCTCGAAAATACGACAGGCTTACAGAACAACACGCTACAAGAGCGCACGAACCGCGCACTATTTCTTTCTGTCAAACGCGTGAGCGCTTGCCCCTCCCTTTCTCTCTCTCTCTCTCTGTTTCTCTCTTCTTTCTCAGACGATTATAAAAATATCCGGGAGCGTCTCGCGCGTTAATCTCGCCTAATTCCTAGACGCATCAGAGAGGCCGTATATATTTTTTTCCCGTAGTTTCGCCGAGCCGGTGCTGCGCGAGTCGTGTCATCAATTATTTTCGCCGCGCTACTCTTGTTTTTTCTTTCATTCCGGCGCGCTATTTACGATATTTGATTGCGCGTAATAAAAACTAAAATGGTTAGCCCGCCCGTAAATCTCCGAGCGATATAAAAACTATGAAAATATTTGACTGCGAACTTCTGAATTTACGAGACGCGTGCATTTGTCGAATAATATGTTTTGTCGAAACGAATATGGGGATAGTTGTGGTTACATGATATTGTTACGCATTTTTATTGTTTGTGTATCAGTGCTGTATTAGATTTAAAATAAACTGGCTTTGTTGGTAGAGTAACTTTTAAATGATTTGTTTATGAAGAGATTTTATGCTTTAGTTTCTAGGATAACAAACTGATTGGATAGGTAGCTGATATTGTTATGTGTGTACAACAATTATGAAAATAAAGAGGACAAATGTTATGATGTGAATCACGTACTATACATATAGAAGTCGATCATTACTCAATATTGTTACGATATTATTTTACAAGACTGGCAAGATTTATGAATATTGTATAAGTATTATGAATATTTGGTAAATATTTCCATAACTGTCATTTTTCAGTTTTGTCATTATTTCTAAGTTTTGATTTTCCTATTTAATCTTTACACAATATTGTTCCACTATTGTTCCAGTATTGTTCTAATATTGGTACAATATTTTTAAATATTATTATTATTATTAATGAAAAAATACTTCTTTATAAATGTTTAAAAAATAACTTTCGCGTATGAAGTATATAGGCCACTTCCGATACTATCACCAAGATAATGGTAAATAGTTTTTCAAAAAATCTTTCGCCCTCCTCTCCCTAAAAATTATACCCCTCCACCCACTCATTTTTCGAAACACATGCGCACACACCCCTTCAGCTCCTCACCGTCCTCCATATTTCCTCGGAAATCCACGAAGTGCGCGAACCCGCGCCCACGCGCGACCTACATCATCCTCCCGACCACACCACACACGCTTGCGCGCGACTAAAAGCCAAACACGCGTCGCACGGCAGCAGCATGCAGCACCGATCGCCGTGGCTAATACCGATTATCGTTAATAATCATTAGGTGATTAATATTATATTAACGACGCCGTCGCCCTGTACGCTTGTATATACGTATACCCACACGCGCATGAAGAGAGAGGGACAGTATAGCGAGAGCGGGCAGATAATTCGCAATCTACGGCTTATAGCAATTGGGAGCCGGTAACAGGGTTGTTATGCATTTGATATAAAGCCCCGTACGGCAAATGCGCCGGCGCGCCAGGTGATGTCGCGTATATGCACGCGGCACGATGTTGTTGTGTGGGTGTGTGTGCATGAACTGTTTGGCGCTCGGTTACGGGATTCTTTAGGGGAGAGAGAAGTGTATAATTTGGGTTTTTGGTCGTGAGTTTATGGGAGTGGGCGACAGGCTGGGATTGTTAGCTAGTTCTCGCCCTTGTTAGAGAGTGTGCGGTGTTTATGGGGAAAGGTGTGATAAAGATAGTGAGAAGTAGTGTCGTTCTCTATATGTTAGTCAGTTTATGTCTAGAAAGTCTTGTTTATTTTATAGGTCAGGGGATAATTTCGTTCCTGAATGCTCTTGTCAATATTGTATTGTAAATACGTGCGTTGATATGATTAAGAAATATTTTACATGCGTTATTATTTTTGGATGTTGTTTATTTTTACATTATATATTACCTGCGCAAAAACAAATGAAGACTGGCCAATATATTGCTCGGAATGTGGGCCATATATGGAATATGTCACTTCCCATACATGGCTGAAATTTCTCCAGATTGCTCTCCGTACTCTTTTCTCATATATAGGGGAACTTTTGGGGACTTCTATATGTATAATGTCGTTTTGAAGCCGCCACTAGGCGGGACACACCTGATGGCGTAACACATGGATAAATAGGAGACGTGCGGGTATAAAACTTGTTCTGAAAATGTATGCGTCTGTAAACATAATCCTGTAGAGCGCAAAATTCTAAGAAAAAAGTTCCTTTACCATTTTTTCATATGACTAGTACTTTTTTAGTAACTGATGTGTTTAAATTGTTTGTTTTTAATAGAAAATGTATACCTATGTTTATAAGATGATATCTATAGATATA
The DNA here is from genome assembly GCA_036365515.1 of Torymus aiolomorphi. Lineage (NCBI taxonomy): Eukaryota > Metazoa > Arthropoda > Insecta > Hymenoptera > Torymidae > Torymus > Torymus aiolomorphi. The sequence goes on along the minus strand of CM070874.1, from coordinate 69,810,388 downwards.
CAATTCCTATTAAAAACAAACAATTTAAACACATCAGTTACTAAAAAAGTACTAGTCATGTGAAAAAATGGTAAAGGAACTTTTTTCTTAGAATGTTGCGCTCTACACGATATGTTTACAGACGCATACATTTTCAGAACAGTTTGTATAAGGAAGTATGAGACACTGGATTGGGTGGGCGAGACTAGTGCTTCGCTTGTATATATATATTTACAAAATTTGTCGCTAACGAGGAACTGAAAGCAATACTTGTCCAATACATAGGCCATAGGGCATCCCAACTGTGGGAAAAAGGTACGGATCGCAACATGGAGAAATTTTGGCGATGTATGGGAAGTGATATATCTCATATATTGCCCACATTCCGAGCAATATATTGGCCAGTCTTCATTTTTTTGCGCGGGTATATATGAGAAATTTAATTAATATAGTTAAAGCTAAGTTTTATTATTAATTTTGAATTATACAAGCATTATACATAGAATATACAGATTTTTTATGTGACGCATTGGAACTTACTTTTTACATTTGAAAATGTGAGCCACACTTTCATTAAGACGTTTATGTACTATATATACGTCTCACTTCTCCGGCAGCAATTATTCAAGCGAGTAAGAGGTGGAATTACGCGCGACGAGATGCCGCGTTAAAATATTTAGCAAGACGATGTTCTTACTTACTCCCGCCAGATCTAATCCTCGGCGATGAAGTGACAGATTAATTCTACTTACCTGGAACAGAAATGAAAACATTGCTTATTAAAGCCATTCGTTCTAGCTTTCTAGATAATGAAACAGTTATTAAGGTCATTAGTATAAATATTATAGTTAAATTAATCTTAATTAAATGATGGTTATATGCAGCACGAAATATGGTACTATTTTAAAATCAAGCCGCAATTATCATTATACAATATCGTATAATACAATTTTAGCGAATGTAATACTTTGAATACATTTCAAAATAATTGTTATAATGTTCTTGCTATTGCAGTAAGTAAAATAATTAGGGGTTATGGACTTTTGTCTCCTTACTCTACCCAAAAATGCAGATGTTTTAAACTAATTACATAACTACAGTAATCCTAACTTCTTTTCTTTCTGCCAAAAAAAACCTTTCCAACCTACATAATTACCACCTGATAATTCAAAAAAACCCTTTCCATTCCTCCCAGTAACAGAATTTTTTTCCTGCACCCAGCCGAGAAAAGTGTCTCATTCGCGCACAACAGATCCACTTACAAAAGCCGACCCACTTCTTTCGAACCCCGCGCGAAACACACATACATACACACTGTACCCACGCGCACCTGTAGCATTCCTCCCTTACCCCACACACAACATTGTCACTCGCTCGCGCGCGTTTCTTTTTTACGCCCTTCTCCCTCTTTTTGTCTCTCCCTCTCACCCGCGCTTCCTCCCGGGCAATCCGTTTCTTTTGTTGGCTAAACAATCGCGCCGGGAGAGGAGAGAAAGTCGCAATGGAAATGCACGCGCGCCTTGACCACGAACTTGCTCGGGCAGATGTTTCACCGCGCGGGGATCATTTTGCTGTTTTATTTTTTTTTTCTTCATGCATTCGTTTCGCCAGCTCGCGCGAGAGGAGAGTGCGTCTTCGTCGTCGCTTTGTTTCCGTTCTCGCAAATAGCCAGGGACTGGGATGGTGGTTTTTTCTTTTGGATCAGCGTTGCGCTATATGTGTATTAGTATTGTCAATGTTTACGGTGGGGAGAAAGTGGTTTTCGTATAATTGGATCTCATATGGTGGGTTAAGGATGATAGACGAAATGTGGCGGTTATTTTTGGATTTTATAAAAATATTGTGGGTGCGAATGATTTTAAGGATAAGGAATGTGAGGATAATTAAATTATCTATATATCAAAGCTATATAATTGAAATAAAAAGTGAGCTTGTACCAAAATGAAGAGTTTCATTTTTACAGAAATATCATGAAAAATAACCTTCTATAAATCCTCCTTTGTTTTCCATTCTACACGGTATTTTTACACGCAGTATTTTTACAAATAAATATTTCAATTTAAGAAAAAAAAAAACAACAAGCTCGCGCTTATATTTTCTTTTGCCACGACGCGTCGTGTCTACATATATCAATCAGCCCACAACGGAAACCAAAATACACAAATTAAATATATATCCCATAAATAATCGCTCCCCCGTTGTGAGTCACTCTTCCTCTCTCTCTCTCTCTCTCTCTCTCTCTCTCTCTCCTCTTTCCCCTTTCTTTCTTTTTTGTCATTTATTCTGCGAAGCGCAAGTGCGCGTCCAAAAAGCAACGTGATGCTGACCCTTCGGGAAGTCAGTCAAACGTGGGGCGCGCCGACAGATTTGTGGCCTCGCGACGTTCGGGTAAGTAATAAGAAGCGCATGCGCACGCGCGGATGCCATTAATTCGCGATTTCGTCGGGGGCTGGTAAGTGCGGCGAAAAACGTCGAAAGAGAGAGAACGAGAGAGAGAGAGAGAGAGAGAGAGAGAGAGAGAGAGAGAGAGAGAGAGAGAGAGAGAGTTGACGATCGAAAAATTTGCCATTGCAGAAGTGATGGGTGTGGAGGGAGGAAGGCACGTTGATAAATCATTGCGATGAAAAATTTATGCGAGATTGAAGGGTTCGTTTTTTGGCGAGGAAGAGAAGAGAAAGCTTGAGATATTTATTGCGATCAAAATGTATAATCCATATTCAAATGTTTATGGATTTGAAGAGAAGAAAGAATTTATTGAAATAATTGAATTTTATCATAATTGTATAAAATTTTATTAACATAGCTTATTGATTTTTATATCCATTGAACTAAGTTTGGTTTTATTACCAGAAAGAAATTCTTTGTCAAGTTCATTGTAACAGGATTTACGAGTAGACACTTAACAAGATTTTTTGGAATTGAAATAGTAAAGAATTAATATTTGAAATCCACTCTTATTCATTAGCTGTAAATATTAAAATGTAATTAAGCCGTGTTAGTTCATCCCAAACTATCAATAAAAAATCAAACAAAAAATCCACTCGAGAAAAAAAAGACAATAGCTCTTAATCCTCTCGAATCCCGCAATACAAATCTCGACTCCCACTCGACGTGAAATCAATCCAAAATATGCCGTAATAGTATTTGATCCACAATATCTCTCTTCTCCCATTCTCCCTCCTCACCGTCCACTCAGTCGGTTATTAAATTTAATTGCCCCCCTCTTATACCTTTCCACCTACACACGCACGCGAATGCTCCGTAGAGACGACCGCGGCGCAATCGGCCGGAAGTATCGTCGAGTCGTTCTGTAATTATTAATTAAACGTGGCGCGAATTGGATTTCAATCGGCTGCGATGGCCGCGACGACCGAAAAGTGATATTCGAGGCTCGTTTGAGAGGGAAAAGCCTTTACGGTCGATCTGTTTCAATGTTTTGCGCGCGGTACTAACGTACACGCGGGGGTACAAGTGGAAATCGATCGGGTGCCGAGCGGGATTTGGCGGTTAGATCGATATAAGCGCGTTCAGGGAGTCTTTGAGGAGGGATACGTGCAGATTTGGGGGTGAGGGATTTTCATGGTATTATAATGATGCATAGCGAAGTTGATGTGGAACTTTAACTGTGAAATGTTTGATAAAAGGTTGTTATGTTATGTTGTGGTTTATGAATAGATCACGTTTTTCTTTGTTATTTTGTATCTATTCATTCGCTGCTTTGATTTCCCGGAAGTTTAAATCGGATAGATTGAAAAATATACATGCTGACTACATTTTTCAATATTTAACCAATATCTGTAAATATGAATAGAGTATTTTTTTTGTTGCGTGAAAAATTGAGAAAAAATCTAAAATGGTTTATAAAGTGCATAGTTTCAATTTCACGATAAATGAATTTGCATCCTTTTATTATTTATAACAAGCGAATAACAATTTCGATATATATTGATATTGCCACTCAACACAGTGCCATACCACTAACTCTGAAAAATAACCGAAACCAGATCATCACATTTAGAAAGTATAAACTCCACCAGCCTTTTTCGACCCTCGATTTTTACCACTCTAAATCCTCCAAAATTTCCGAAAACAATTCACACGCACACACGAAAATTCCACTAAACAAAAGAAATATATTCACCGCAAATAGCTCGCATCCACGCGCGCATACGTCCAATCCAAACATCCGCGCATTACACGACCGAAAAATCAAGTGTGCGCTTCGAGAGCAGATAGTTTTCAGCGCTGAAAGCAAAATAAAGAGGAAAAAGCCCTCAGCGATGCGCGCGCTCGTCATGGAGTAATGATAAAAAAACACCGCGCAGTCAAAGAACGCCGACGACGCATTTTACGCACTATGCAGAGGTATAATATATACATAGGTATATATTGTATATAGATGTATAGAGCGCGGCGCGGCTTTTAGCGCTCCGTATTTCGGTGGCCGACCTAAGTAAATATCTCAAGTCGCCGCCGTGTATCTTGCGTCTTTTTCGCCCTTTTACGGCTTGCTTGTCTGCTTCTTTGCGGTATTGATGTACGTGCAGCCATGACGACTTTGGGCGGATGATTTTATCGATTAATGGGGGTGGTTTGGAAAAAGTTGATTTTGAAATTTTTCTTAATTATTGAATAGATTTTTAGTTGAGTATCTGCTGCGAATAGCGATGCATAATTCATTGTGTGAAACTTTTATCCTCATGTTTGCTTTTACTGTTTGAAGTTAGATAAAAAAACGCAGATATGTAATGAGCTAATAAAATATAGTAAGTATTTCATTTACATCGGAAAATGAAAAAAAAAAAAAAAAAAATTAAACCAAAATATCTACAAATGATTGAACTCATTTTAATATTAAATATTATCATTAAGGGGATGTGCAACCCTAATTTCAATATTTTTTTAAATCAACATTCAAACATTTATTTGGAAAAAGACGGCTGTCAAGCGCTCCGTACACGCAAACACTATATGCAGATTTTTTTCTGGACAATTCTATTCATATTTGCGTGAGTTATGCTCGTTTGAAAAGTAGGTCAATTCCTACTTACCGACAGTACGGTTTTTATTTAATTCAATAAATTCTCATCATTTTTTTGGAAAAAGACGTCTGTCAAGCGCTCCGTACACGCAAACACTATATGCAGATTTTTTTCTGAATAATTCTATTGATATTTGCGTGAGTTATGCTCGTTTGAAAAATAACATCGGTACTCACATCCCCTAATACTTCATAGACCTTATACACAATGGCAGATTTATTCCTTCAAAATAAAATATCATTCGGAAGCTCAAATGTTATCAAAGAGCAAGACACAGTATCGCATAGCCCTTAAAATTAAATACACCAGCCAATCCCTTCAAGTTCTCCAGGCGTGCGCGGCCCGCTCACACTTGAGATGATATAAAAGAAAAATTCGAATAAAAATCTTCCCTCCCTTCTCACTCGCTTGCGCTCGCGCGCACACGGCCTCTAAAGTATTTAGTACTCCACTTCTTCTCGTTCCCCCTATTTCCTCCTCCATTACTTCTTGTGCCTCTCGCTTTTACGTGTGCGTCAGCCCCTCGTAAAAAGTCGACGAGCAGTTTGCACAGATAGAGAGACAGAGACAGACCGAGAGAGAGAGAGAGAGAGAGAGAGAGAGAGAGAAAGAGAGAGAGAGAGAGAGAGAGAGAGAGAGAGAAACCGCCGCCCACGCGGTGCAGCGTTTGCTCATTCCCGCGCGGAGTCATCGTCGTCGTTGCCATATCGACCAATATTCTCATAACTCTAGCGCGCGAGCGCGAGACGTGAGTAAACAGAGAGAGGAAGAGGATGTGTAAACCAGGAGTCGACTTTCGGATTTTGAGTGAGAGAGATAGAGGGAGAGAGAGAAAGGATAGTATTAGGTGGAAAAACAGGCGACGTTTCGGAGGTCCTTTTTTGGAGTCAGTGTGTGGGTTTTAGACGATGGTAAAAGAATTGCATAATGATAGTTTCGTTTTTTGGCTGAATTATGGGTCTGGATGTACAGTAGCTCTCAAAAGTTGTTTAAAATCGTCAGTTGAACAAATGTTAAAATGATTATTTTCGGTTTTTCGTGTATTACAAGTTTTCCCTTATTAAAAGAGGCTAGTCTCAACTATCGACAAACTCTAGTAAAATTAAATTTGGATTACAGCAAAAATTAGAGGAACTGCACAAAAACGCGCAAAAACTGTAATACATGTGGCCTTTTCTGATCAAATTTGTTGCCAACATTTTTATAATGATTTGAAAATTATCAGTGAACGTTTAAAGTATGAGATTTTATTATTTAATCTTTCAATATTAAAAAAATACCGAATCAATTACAAATTTTTGCATCGATTCTTATAGTTAAAACATTTCTGCTAATAATTTCTAACTTATTATAAGAATTGTAGTAAGTTAAAATCTGATCTGTACATGCTACACTAAAGACTTTGTTTGCCTTATATGCAGTTGTACCTGCAGTTTTGTCTGTATTGAGAATTTACTACTGCGTGACTATAGTTGAAACTACAGCAACTTTTTATAAAGGTTGAAATGTAAATATATGGATTCTGGGTCATAGTTGGTTTGACTTTAAAAAAAGACACAATAGTAGCATAATCTGAAGTTTGAAAAAATAAAAATTTACATGCTACTACTAGCTTTTTCATGCATTCAGGTATTATAGTATCATATTAAGAGAAATTTTCATAAAATAATTTTTTTTTTTTTTTTTAAATGAAAAATTTAATTTATGAATAAAATTTTGTGTGCTCGTAGTATTAGTTTTATAGATTGAATTTATTGATCATCAACGAGCAAAATCTCTTACAGTTAGTCGTGTTGCCTTTCCTTTATCGAAATAGTGTGCTACATTATAGTTAACCTACACTATTTGGTAGAAAATTTCGGCAACCGGAGGCACTCGTAAGAGATATATAGGAAAGAATTTAATAAAATACAAATTTAGAAATTAGTGGAAACTGGAAGGTGTTTCGTCCTCAGTCGTACTCGATGGTACTTCTAAATTTGTATTTTATTAAATTCTTTCCTATACAACCTGTTCTGAAAATGTATGCGTCTGTAAACATAATCGTGTAGAGTGCAAAATTCTAAGAAAAAAGTTCCTTTACCATTTTTTCACATGACTAGTACTTTTTTAGTAACTGATGTGTTTAAATTGTTTGTTTTTAATAGGAATTGTATATCTATAGATATCATCTTATAAACATAGGTATACATTTTCTATTAAAAACAAACAATTTAAACACATCAGTTACTAAAAAAGTACTAGTCATATGAAAAAATGGTAAAGGAATTTTTTTCTTAGAATTTTGCGCTCTACAGGATTATGTTTACAGACGCATACATTTTCAGAATAAATAGTGCAGGCTAACTATAATGTAGCACACTATTTCAATAAAGGAAAGGCAATACGACTAACTGTAAGAGATTTTGCTCGTTGATGATGATCAATAAATTCAATCTATAAAACTAATACTACGAGCATACAAAATCTTATTCATAACTTTCACACTTTATCCACTAGGTGGCTGCCACTTCTTGGCTTCTACAAACAAAATTATCTTCCCACTGCCTTAAATAAAGCCAAGTAACATCGATTTTTTGGTGTCGAAGGTATGTCTACCCGGATCTTTCTGACGATTCTACCGGGCACGACTAAGGACGAAACACCTTCCAGTTCCTACTAATTTCTAAATTTGTATTTTATTAAATTCTTTCCTATATATCTCTTACGAGTGCCACCGGTTGCCCAAATTTTCTATCAAATAGTGTAGGCTAACTATAATGTAGCAGACTATTTTGATAAAGGAAAGGCAATACGACTAACTGTAAGAGATTTTGCTTGTTGATGATCAATAAATTCAATCTATGAAAAATTTAATTTTTAAAAATGTTAAGATAGAGTTTTACCTCTCATTATTTATTAAAACTACTTTTAAAACATTTAAAATAATCCAATATAAGTAACAAATTAAGATTAAAACGATACTTCTTTCAATTTCTCTAAGTAGTTTCAAGTTGACAGAAAAAATATGAATATTTGCGAACGCGGAAATATCAAGAAAACTCTGATTATATTGAACATTCATTCAGTACAATTTTTCAGCTAAATTTCTAAAAGCCATGTATAATTAACAGTAAATTTTTGACAGGTACTATTTACCAGCTCCCACACTTCGGCCAAGATGTTTTCCTACCCGAAGAATGTAAAAAGTGTTTGACTTTCTAACGACTGTGAAATGGATAGGCCTCTTTACTTAGCTTATATATATTTCTTTTTCGAGTTCGACTCGCACGTAGGATTGAGCGCGACTATGTTTGTTCACGTTCAGGCGATCGACTTCTGTTTTGATAACGTTTTTTCTTACGGACGGAAGAATAATACTTCGAATAATAACCGAGCGGGCGCGACGGTTGCTTCAAGTACTCGAGATTCGAAAGTTCGACGCGCCAAGACCAAAATCGTAACACTTGATTGATTAATTACGTATGAGATTGGATAAAAACCGCTGCCAATACATTGGCACTTAGCTTCCCCAAAATAATGTATTTATTCATTTTTTTTTTAATTTTTTATAACAATAATTAATTGTATCATACCCAATTTTCTTTATGAATATTCGTAATAAATTAATATATATTTTTCGAAAATTCATTCTTGTTACTCTTTTTCTCGTGCGACAACCCGATATTTTTATAAATCAATTTTTTCAAAATATTATCACATGTTCAATTAGTTTTATTTTAAACCTCAAATATCTTTCGTCGTAATAGTTCGATTTTATTGGGCAACGAATTCAGTTTGAAGATATAAAAAAAATATATCTCTCCCAAATTTTAGGACTATTGGTTAATTTTCTTAATATTGTTATCGCGTGACAACAAAACATCTCCTTTTTTATAAAACATTGTTTTTTTTTAAAACAAATAAAGATAATCTTTTGAAATATCAACCAAATATATTCTTCAATGAGTATAATAAGAGGTTAAAACTTGATCGCGCTGTAAATTACCCTCAATAAAAAACAAAAGCAAGTGAACAACACGCACGCATAGCACGTGTTATTTCCATTTTCTAGTATAGATATATCCAAAAAATTACGATTTGAAAAGAAGGCTAAATCAGTTTTAACCTCGAATATCTCTGAAATTCATAAACGAATTCTTTTACTCTAAAAACGCATATAATAAATAATATACACTCGACATCTCCGCCAAATTAAAAAAAAATTAAAATAAGTTTTCTCTAGTTATCAGGCGACAAATAAAATAACTTTGTAAAATAGGAAAATTTTGAATATCAAAAAGTAATCGTACGATCTTGATGAAAATTCACATGCATAATATCTATATCACATACAAAATTGTCTAGAAATCTGTAGCTGATTCATAGAACCGTTCTCGAGAAATTACGATTTAAAAAAACGTTTAAAAAATTTTAATCTCAAATATCTCTGAAATTCATGGACCAATTATTTTGCCCAAAGAACTCGACCAAAAGCTATCCAAAATCTACCTCCACAAGGAATTTTGAAGAAATTACGACAATTTTCCCTCCGGAATCGTTGGATATACAAAACTCATTTTTTTCATTTTTCATGTTATACGTTTTTGTTAATAACCAAAGAACCGTGATAGCTAGAAACTTTTTTTTTAGAAAATATAGGTATTTTAATTCTCTTTTAAATGCTACCTATCCTATTCTGATACATACAGCCGTTCTCGAGAAATTACGATTCGAAAAAGAGGTTACAAAAATTTTAACCTCAAAAATCTCTGAAATTTATGAACCAATCATCTATCCCAAAGAAAGGTGCAGGTGGCAACCAAAAATCTACCTCTACAAGGAATTTTGAAGCGATAACACAATTTTACTCCCGTAAATTGTCGCCACCTAAAACACGTTTTTTTCATTTTTTAATTTTTTTCTCAAAAACTAACCAACAGAATGGATTCAATTTTATACAGATTATAGCTATTCATAATCTCCATTATCATGATTTTTCTCAAAAAAATTGATCATTTAGTTTGGGAGTTATAAGCATTTAAAAAAAACACGTTTTTGTTAATAACAAAATAACCGTGATAGCTAGAAAATTTTTTTTAAATATAGGCTTTTTATGCTCTTTCGAACGCTACCCATCCGATTATAAAATTTAAATCCAATCATTAAAAAAAATCAAAAATAAACTTTTCGAAAATAAAAAATTCGACATAAAACAAAAACGAATCAGTTAGTCGTACAAAATTATTTTTTTCCCGAATTCGGAATCAAAAAACAAAAAAAAATGAGACCCGTCCGGTTAAAATCGACCGCGTAGATCCGAAAATAAAGCGGTATACATACATACACACACACACACACAACACACATCCATACAGACATTTTCTAAAATCATGTGACACAAACTTCTAACATCTTTATTCATGTTTCTAGAGCAATTTAAAGAAAATTAAAATTTTACTATTACAAAGCTTCCTCTATGAGGAAGCAATATGAAGGGGCTATTATTAAAAAAACGTTTTCTTCTGTTTTTTGGATAGTATTTATTCATAAAAATAATATCGACGTAAACAACATAATAGAGCGATACTCAAGAACTCTTCAAGTCAATGCATGAAAAGCTTTGATAAGATAACTTACTAGGGATGTGTTCTATGTAATTATATAATGCAAGTGTACATATGTGTGTACATGTATTCGTGTGCATGTATAAGTAATAACATGAAATTGTTATCATCGTTCTGAATAGAGCGGATTTTAATATACAAATTTTTTTTTAAATAGTCGTTCTGTGTTTACAAATATATTTAGTCGCTCTGAAAAGAGTGGATTATTTTTCTTGGAAAATATAGGAAAAAAAGAGAAAAATATACACTTAAAATAGCCGACGTCGCACTCTGGGTACTTTTACTGGAGATGCAAGGTCAATTATCTCCGATTGCTCATTCGCTGATAAGATATCAACGGTCTCGTATTTGGTCGGTGGCTGCCTCGTGAACGTTGAATATTTCACTTTCTTTGGGATTTCCGTCAGACGCCGTTTCTTAAAAGGCAAAATAGGAACGACATCCGGTGATGCCGGTGACGGTGGTAGCGTCGCTAGCAAGTGCGATGATGTGTAGCTCGACGATTCCCTTGAAAAATCCATGGATTCCGGCAATCCCCTTAACAAAGACGATGAAACCGACGGCAATGGCAAAGGCGGTGGTGTTGGCTGCTGTGGTGATGATATCGACCTTGGACGTTTTCCGATGGATAGATTGTTAAACTTAAAAATCATATCTTCATCCGACGAACCGGCGGTTTCTCGTCGTGGTGTCGATGATGCTTGTAGTGTCGCTGAATGTAAGTTCTCCATCTCGCTCCTGGCTGCACTCGTTGAAATGTTCCTTGCTCAAGCGTGTTATGGAATGTGCCGAAATTGTGACGGCAGCCCCGTTTTATCTGCATAGCGCGGACCTTCTTGCTTGCCGCTGACGCCGCCTGAGCGTTCATTGGTCGACGAATTCGTGGAGGGGTTTCGTTCGTCTCGAAACAAAAGTGGTAGTAGAAGTGCGACGATTCTACCCTCTCTACGGATTCTCCGGCCAATGAACGCTCAGGCTGCGCCAGAAGCAGGCAAGAAGGTCCGTGCTACGCAGGTAAAACTGAGCTGCCGCCACAAGATCGGCACATTCGACAACATGCTTGAGCAACGAAAACTTATTTCGACTTTTCGGCCTTGAAATCCCGACATTTTATTTTCGTTACTATGAACCAGTGTCAAAATTATTTTCGGAACTCTTGAATTTCCACGTAGGAATTTTTCCTATTCGATTAAAACCTTATTTTTTTGCTTTTTTTATAGTTTTGGATACCATTTAAAAAAAAAATATTTTATTTAGCAACCAAAAATTTTAACCATTGTTTTAAATATTTCGTTTGGTATTGAGCAGTAGAAAATTACAACAATACTCTGTCGTTAATTACTGTTAATAAGTGTTAAAAATTATTTAAAACTGTTTGTAACTGGTTAAAACTGTTTATAATTGTTACAAAATCTATTTTAGCAGTTTTAGACAGTTTGAAAAAGTTTCAAAGAATTTTGAATGATAGGGTGACTACACCAGTATTGGAACAGTCATCAGTAATAGTACATTACGACACAAGATTAGAAAGTTGGATTTCCTGGCGTGCGGTATATGACGGAGACGAAGCCGAGGGCGTCATGACGCACGCTAGAGCATCCAATATTCTCGCCGTGTGTTATGTACTATTTTTCTTCATCCCCCGGCCGAAAGTATATTCAATAATTACTGTTAATTGACAAAATAGCGTGGCCGGCTGCTAGTTCACGCTCGACCATGTGCCTACTGCTGTTACTTTCTGGCCTGCGTCAGTGCGCCCTCGCGGCCAATTCGCGTAGCGCGGAGCGAAATAAAGATAGATATAGTGTATCTATTTATACTGCAACGAAGGCTCCGCTCTTTCGTTGCTAAATCACCGCGTCATGGTAGGTTAGATTCGCACGGCGAAAAGTCGCCGAGTCATAGGTGTCGTTTAGGTTAGTAATTAACTCGTGCGCGGGCGCACACGGCCTGCTTCGCGCAAGCGCGCCACAACCTCGACGCGCGCAGCAACTCGCGCAGAAACGACCATACCGCCGCCACAGCCGCGCGCGCAGCTTTGCGCGGGAAAATTAACGTATATAAACCCGGCACTCTCCAATGTGAGGCAGATCTTTACCGACCGTTCTCCAGTCTCCATCCTCACTAATCAATCCTTTAGCACTGTGCACACACAGACTAATTCGTCCGAACACTCCGTTTTCATTGTTTCATTGCCGCCGCGTTTTCAAGTGCGACGACCGATCCGTCTCCGACGTCGACCGCAGCCTTAGAACGTTCGGAGCACATGTCTATCCTCCCCGCCATGAACTATCCGGTACCTAGACGAGCTTACACGAGTTATCCATCAACCATACAACAAAGCTAGATTGACCGACTCGCTCCGGAATTACCGCTGACTCTAACGTCGTGCACACACGTCGCTAGGATCAGAGTGACTTCTGGAATACGAATACCAGCTACAACGTGCACACACGTGTACCTGGGGGTTTCTAGACTATCCGGAACAGGAACATTGAAGGACTGGGACTCATTCCTTCCCTGCTATCGTGCACACACGGGGTAGGAACATACGAGTTTCCCGGAACTAAACTCACCCAGGATTCGTGCACACACGTCCCTAGGAGAGTGACACTGTTCGTAGACAGCGGAACGCCAGAACCAGCAGCGTCCCTGCCATCGTGCACACACGGGGCAGGAACGAACTGGCTCCTGGGTGAATCCTCGCCTTGGTCTTGTGCATACACGTATCTAGGCGAGTAACTGACCCGTTCCTAGACAGCGGAGCGCGGAACACCCTTGCTACTGACGTACGGACGCTACAAAAACCGTTTTCCCCGACTATCTCCTGATCGCAACTTGTAACCACCCTGCGTTCGATACCTTTCGTCGGAAGAACCGCCCGCCGAGAGGGCATTAGCGTGCGAACTGTAATAACGATCCGTAGTAAGTGCGTTTTCTGGTCTTGTGTGTTTCAGATGGCTTAATCTACGGTGTGGCAGACGACCAACCCATTTTTGTTATTATTGCCATTTATTGTTTACACTGTTTATATTCTCTTATTTCATAAATAAACTTATATTTTTGTTATTTTTTTTGCTAAAATACATTGAAAAAAGATTGGCGCGTCGGCAGCCCTCTGTGGCTCTCAGCTCCTCCTGTTTACAGGGCGTCTGACGCCCCGTCGTCTTTGCTCGTATACCGCTCTCTTCCGCGCAACTGCAGCGCACGCGTGGCGTACGAGTTGTTCAAAGTAAGCAGTGTAACAGACCCGTGGGGCAGTGCGCGCCCTTGCGCGGACTCGTGGTGCGCTGAAAAGGACAACATAGGTGCTAAGCGGGCGGCCTATACTCCTTAACCTACAGCGCACCAGTTAGACTGCAGAGAGCGCTGCCGATGCGCCAATCTTTTTTCAGTGTAGTATCTTGTAATTTCATTCAAGCCACCTGAACCTTCTTACCCCCCCCCCTCCCAGTAGACTCTGGAAAACTATTGAGCGTCCGGCAGGGGGCGGAGTCATACCGTTACAATACGGTATATACAGATATAATATAATTATTTATACGGTATAATATAGATATAGTATATCTATACATACGGTATACATAAATACACTATGCGCGATTTTAAATCTTCCAACTACAACACTTCAAATTTAGATTTCCTCAATTTGTATTTCTTTATACCATTTTTACACTAACAATTTGAAGTCTGACAGGAAAACGTCACCAAGGTTTTCTTCACGATTTTTTCCGTAGAATCGATTGCCACTTTTAGTTTTTCAAAATTACAAATATTTTATCTATTTGTTTAAATAATTTTTTATAAACAATTGCAAATGATAAAAGAAAAAACACGGGTACTTTTTTTCGGCTATGACACCAATCCAATAGTTTGTTTGATGCTATCTAGCCTAGATTTGGCTCAGGATTTGACGAAATCAGCTGTGTCTATGAGGATTGTTTATACCATTTGTTTATACCATTTTTACACTAACAATTTGAAGTCTGACAGAAAAACGTCACCAAGATTTTCGTCATGATTTTTCCCGTAGAACCGATTGCTACTTTTAGTTTTTCAAAATTACAAATTTTGTATCTATTTGTTTAAATAATTTTTTATAAACAATTGAAAATGATAAAAGAAAAAACACGGGTACTTTTTTTTCGGCTATGCCACCAATCCAATGGTTCGTTTGATGCTATCTAGCCTAGATTCGGCTCAGAATTTAATGGGTTAAGAGTGATTTTCTTTATCACATTTACAACCAGTAATGTTGAAAATACAATTGTTGAAAGTGCAATTATCCAGTTTGAAATTATGTTTCTTTAGAGTTGAACCTATATCATTCTGATTTTGATCTTGATGATTTGAATCTGTAAGATTTTTGCTTCTTTTATACGAAGGTGGCTCAGCGGTTAATTGAGTAGTGAAATTCAGCTTCACCGGTGGTTTAGAAACAAATAATTTACTACTCCTAGTAACTGATAAGGCATCATTATTATTTGTTGTCGGTGTAAATATTTTTCTCTTGCTCGCTGTCTCAAAACCACTTTCTATAATTCCACCTAAAAAAAGTTTATTATGAATAAAAAGTGATAATATGTGTCATCGACTTTGGTACAAGTCTTCTTTTTTACTTTTACTATTAAAATTGATACTTTTGCTACTTATCTGGATTAGGATCAAGGTTACTTGTAGAGAAATCTTCAGAAAAATCAGACCAATTCAAATGATAATTAGATTCAACTTCCTCTTGTGCAGTGGTTACCTCTTTACTCGTAGATGGTTTTGAATGACTATATGATGTTGTAGTTCCGTATGTAATACCATCCCGCGCAAAAAAATGAAGACTGACCAATATATTGCTCGGAATGTGGGCAATATATGGGATATGTCACTTCCCATACATGGCCAAAATTTCTCCATGTTGCTCTCCGTGCCTTTTTCCCATAGTTGGGACAACCTATAGCCCATGTATTGGGCAAGTGTTGCTTTCAGTTCCTCGTTAACAACAAATTTTGTAAATATATATACAAGTGAAGCACTGGTCCCGTTCGCCCACCTCTGTGTCTTATACTTCCTTATATACCCGCACGGTTCCTATTTACCCATGTGTTACGCCATCAGTGCGCCGCCTAGTGGCGGCTTCGGAACTACATTATACATATTGAACTATAGAAGTCCCAAAAAGTTCCCCCATATATGGGAAAAAGGCACGGAGCGCAACATGGAGAAATTTTGGCCATGTATGGGAACTGACATATCCCATATATTGCCCACATTCCGAGTAATATATTGGTCAGTCTTCATTTTTTTGCGCGGGATTATAAATCAATTGTCTATTATGCATAGAACTTTCAATATAGCCTTGTGCTATAATGTCTGAACGCTATCTCCCTAGTTGTTTAATCATTTGCATGTTGGCGCCAGAATCAGAAAGAAGTGTTGCTGCTGTTCGCCGAAAGCCGTGGCCAGTATATTTTTTGCATTTTCTAAATTTAAGTATCTTAAATTTATATATAAGATATCTTATGTCTGCCAATATTTTGATGAGTACATTTACCATTGTGGTATTGGATAAAAAATCTGTCGCTGAACTGGTCAGATGGCCTTAAGGTAGCTCATGCGTTTGGTGCCGTATCAAGTCGGGGCCCCGCAAGGGGCTTCTTTATTATTGCCAAATTAAGTTAACGTATTTTACGTAAATTTATTGTAAATAACTTCTAAATGTTCAAACAAAAAAAAGATTTTATAAATAAGTAAAAACTTTGCTAATTTATTTATATGACTGGTCGCAGTACGCATGCGCAGTAGCACATTTGTAACGTTTATTGTTAATATCTTTTTTGTTTGGTCGTTAACCTATAATTCTGATGATATCATTAGATTCTTCACAAAAAAATCTTTAATTTCATATATTGTACATTAAAAACTGCTTTTTTACAAGTTACTACGAAGCAATAAACTGTTCATTCCCATAAGGTTATGTGTTAAACGTACCTATTTATAAACTCAGTTTTTTCGATAATTTGGTCGTTGACCTACAATTTTCTTAGTACAGATCGAAAGTTTAATGTCTAAAGAACATATTTGTTAAGTTTAAGATGTATCTGCTTTTTTATAAGAAATCGCATGAGCCACCTTAATAAAATATATTACTTGACTTTGTCGTAAAAAAGATTTCCAATAATGAACTGTCCAGGGTAGTCATTTTTGTTATGTTGAATTGATACAAGAAACTTATCGCCCAAGTCTTCCACATCTTTAAAAATCATATTACTTATTTCATCACAGCGCAGTGCGCCACAAATTCCAAATACCAGTATAACCTGCAAACATTAAAAATATCGACTGAGCATTAAGGGGATGTGAGTACCGACGTTATTTTTCAAAAGAGCATAACTCACGCAAATATCAATAGAATTATCCAGAAAAAAATCTGCATATAGTGTTTGCGTGTACGGAGCGCTTGACAGCCGTCTTTTTCCAAATAAATGTTTGAATGTTGATTTAAAAAAATATTGAAATTAGGGTTGCATATCCCCTTAATCAATAAAAGTATTAATTGAGAAGCAAATTCATAAATAATTATTACCTTTTTCACTAAATACATCTGGTCAGGTGATTTTGTCATAAAATCCATAATTTGATTCCATCTTAGAGTAAGTGATTTTTTTGGTTTGTACCCTTTGGCATTATTCCTTATCAGAGTTTTTAAATTTTTAAAATTATTTATATCAACATTATCATACACACTCAAAGTTCGTCAAAGCATACTCCATATATGCTCCGTAGAGTAGGTGGTTTTAATTTTTCTTTTAACATACTAAAGTAAACAATCAAATTGTTTTCATCTGAGTTTAATAGTGAATTTTTATGCTCTTCTTGACACTTTTTGTAAGTGTTATAAACTAGCAGGTAACGTTCTGAAGACTTTTTTGGTAACGTTTCAGATTGCACAATTATATTTGCCTCCTCGTCAAAATTTCTTAACACTTCGTCTTCGTCTGCAGAACCATCAGATAAGGATTCTTCCATCTTGGTGTTCACGAACGTTGTCTATTGCACGACAACAATTGCACGATGAAAATTCTACGATGAAAATTGCATGTGGTTTTATCTGTGCAAGGTTCAATTTTGAGGTTATAAGTATAAAGTTTGTTGCACACGGGTCCTGTCGCTGTAGCAGCGTGGGGATCCTTAAACTACTGAGTCTCTAGTCTCCACAAACTTCTTCACAAAAAAATACCATAATCTTCATCGAAATTTGGATTATGACATGAGATGATATTATGGGTCTCCGTTACTTCCAGTGTTAGCATTAGAATCAAGACCATGAACGTGCAAGGATGATGGCAGAGCGCGTTAGTCTATCACAGGTCACAAAAGTCGCTCTTTCCGGCGCGAAATCGAAACGGAAACTACATACTTTCAGCTGGGGGATGAAGAAAATGAATATTTTTATATAATATTTAAAATTGTAAAATTTGTACATTTTGTGTATCAAATATAATCATGATTTTGAATCTTTGCGAAATTTTCTTTCATTTTATACATTGTACATGCTATGAAATGAATAGCCTTAGATGAAAAAAATTATGAATATTGCGATATCGTGATGAGAATTAAATATATGCTATTCGCTATAAGGGTGATGCAGATGCACTGTAGGCATATGCTGAAGTTTTTTCAAAATCGTAAGTTTTTGTGCTAAAATTTTACGTCTAAATGAAGTTTTATACTTATTAGTTCACGATTCGACATTAGTTTTAAGAAAAAAGTTAAATATTTAAATATAATTTACATGTTCCAACTTTGGTTCATTTTATACTCCTGAATCTAGTGAACGAACGAACACTTCTTTGGGGTGGGTCTAGATATATCGAAAGGCTGATAGTTAGAAGCCTTATCCTTCAGAAAATTAGAAATAGAACACGCGCGCCTCATTAGCAGAAGCCGGCTTATCATACAGGATTTATAACAGAAAGCATGATTAACAGAGTGTGGAAATACATAAATATATCTACAGAATAAACTAATTTCATATTACCACAATTGTAGAAAACACATAGTACGAAACGCAGATTTATAGAAAATACATAAGACGAATGTCACAAATATAGAAAAACTATGGTAAATTTTATATTATACGGCATTGGTTATAATATAAAATTATATTATATTATAACTCGGCTTCGCCTCGGGCGCCAACTTCACGCAGTGGCGGAACTTGAACTTTCGTCATTTGTACCGTAAGCAGCGATTGTCAGAAGAACGTAATGAAGAAAAAGAATTATTTACCAAAAGAGTATTATATGTGAGTTGGAAACATAGAAATGATTGCGACAGTGAATATGAGTATTTAGGATCTGTGTTGGCACCAAAGATTAAAATGCCATTAAATGGTTACAAGAATTATTCAGTACAAAATCTTATACAGATATTTGTAAAAATCTATATATATATATATGATAAAAACAAGTTATATTTTGATGACTCAGAAGTGAATATAACTTGTTTTTATCATATATATAGACTTTTACAAATATCTGTATAAGATTTTGTACTGAATAATTCTTGTAACCATTTAAGGGGGTGTCGCACTATACTAACACTGTTTTATCGGCAGAACATGTAAAAGTAATTAATATAAATAAAAGGATAATGATTTACGCCTTGAACAAATTCAGTTGCCCTGCGTAATGGTGTAATACATCATTCTACAATGTTTCGAGGCAAAAAAACGTCGACACCTTTGTTTATTTTTGGAACGAAATTTGGTTAATTTTCGTTAATTTTCGTTCCAAAAATAAACAAAGGTGTCGTCGTTTTTTTGTCTCAAAACTTCGTAGAACGATGTATTAGAGGATTACGCAGGGCAAGTGAATTTGTTTAAGACGCAAATCATTATCCTTTTATTTATATTATTTTGACATATTCCGTCGATAAAACAGGGTTAGTGGTAAAGTAGGACTATTACACCACCTTAATGGTATTTTAATCCTTGGTGCCAACACAGATCTTAAATACTCATATTCAATATCGTAATCATTTCTGTGTTTCCAATTCACATATACTTCTCTTTTGGTAAATAATTCTTTTTCTTCATTACGTTCTTCTGACAATCGCTGCTTTTTATTGCCTATTTTTGTTTTTTTAACAATCTTCTCATCGATATCCTTATTATCGTATAATTTACTTAGTATCTCCTGAAACCGCTTCTTCTTTTTTGACCCAAGTACCATTGGTGCATCTATAAAATCAATAAATTCGATTTATTTTTATAAAATGTATAAACTTAGATAAAAGAGATTATATATACACATACACACACCTTTTGGACATGTCAAATTGTAGGTATCAATTCTTGGATTGATAAAAATTTGCTCAGCATCAGTATGCAATAAATACTTTTCTCCATCTATTTCATACGTTAAAGTACTACCTTCTGGAAAATATTCCTTCAATACTGATTTTTTTAAAACGTCTATGCTGACAAAAATACTCATAGATTCTTCTCCATACACTATCTTAATCTTTTTAGCCACCACTGAACTTGCAGACTCCATCTAAACAATTTGTTAGTAAAAGAAAAAATTTTAAAATATAGTTAAAGTAAAGATAATATCTAAATAAAAGAAATTGTCTACTAAAAGTTATTTAGTAGACAATTTTTCAGTTTATTCTGAAACTATAACCTCTACGTTCTTACTGCATACAAATTAATATTAAGATACTCACTTTTCAAAATTACAGTAGCTGTGACACGATTCATCAATCTGATTTTCTAGGTATGTGTTAACAAAAACTCCAATTCTCCAAAATGCGATGCTCCGAAATGCAATGCCTCAAAATGGACATCGTCACACGAGGCACACGAGGTGCGTGCGTTCCCGGATTTTCAGCACGCACGCACTCCCGGGAAGTGGCGCATGAGCGCTTCCGTAGGCCGACAGCGCTCTCGGTGTGAGAACGTCACAGTGCCAAACTGAAACCGCTGGCACGCCACGAGGTGAGTAGCACAGCTCTCTCACGAGTTTAGCGTTGTGGCGCTCTAGTTTTTGGATCGTCACGATGCCAAAGTGAGAACGCGACAACTCTAAATCATGAGAGCGCTGTGCGAATAGTGGTAGTACTACCAAATTGCTCTCAGTGTAGTATCCCGCCCTCCCAAATTTCTCTCAGTGTAGTATCAAGTGCAAGACAAAAACGTATCACCTTATAGCGAATAGAGTAAGGATGTTGATCTAATTTGGTATCGGATAATTTCATGTGAATAAAGCTCGCTTTGGTTGCCTTTGTGTCATCGATTGCATCCAAATATCGCATACAAAATCTGGTGCGGTATAAGCAGCAATTTCATACGAAAGTCATAAGAAATTTCTCTCCGTGTAGAGCTCGAATTCTCGGTATCGGCACTCATTCTGTGTCCGAGCTTGCCTTGAACACTTATCTACAAGCATTGCGCTTAGATAACTGACGCTGGCATTACCCTTTGCGCTCGTAAAACATTTTTTGTAAGATATCAATGTAATTTTTTTATGGGATGTTTAATGTGAAGTGAGCCGCTGAAAATTTTAAAATCCCTCAAATTCTTTTTACTTTTAGTTTTTTATGAAAAAAACATGTTCCTAAAATTTTAGATCGATATTTGCATAAATAAAAAAGATATGCAACATTGAAAATTGTTATTTTTTGCAATTTTTGGTTAAAATACAACTTTTATCATCTTTTTACTCAAAATTTTGAAACATATTGTATAGAACATTGATTGGAAAAAAGTTTGCGTTTTATTCGTAGAATGTGCCAATATTTTGTTAAAGACCTATATTAAAAGTTTCTCATTGGCTGGTCTTTGATATACCTTGATCGACCAAAAGTAAGGACTACGCCAGGATCAAATTTCTCCAGCAAATTTTGTTTCAATTCTTTGGATCGAGTACTTTAATTTCCAAAAAAAACAAGATTATTGACCGAGCTAAGCAAAAAAATTCTACAGCACTTTGAAAATTGATAAAAGCCATAAAATTGTTAAATCATGCAATCGTATGGAATTATAAGATTGTCATTTGAAGATTTCATGTCACTTATCTTGCTACAAAATTTTGTATTGGTAGTAAATGTACATCAAAAAACTAATTTCATTTGTCGAATACTTTATACAATATATTTAGCAATGAGTTCAAACCCTACTTACTTTGAATTTTCTGAATAAATATTATTATATAATTGACTGACATCAGAGTTTCAAACACCTGGAACAAGAATTTATTTCAAACTTGAATCAATACTATCTTAATAATATACAAGTATTTTTCTGTAATATTATATAAGTATTTCTATAATATTATACTACATTAATACTATAAAAGTACTTTTTATAATGATTCAAATTATTTAATACAAAAAATCAGACATGTAGTGGATAAAACTTATTTATTGTTTCAAAATACATTCAAAACATTATCTCTTAGTTAAATAGTTACAGATGTATTGAAATACATTAAAATAGCTCTGTAATTTATGTAATTGGTATGAACTTATGAAAGTAAAAAAAAATATAATTGGACAAAAATACTTCAAATATTTCATACAAAAGGACCAAATAAAAAATTATAGATTTTCATATCTTATAACTGAATTAAATGATTACATGATTTTACTTTTTTACTTACTACGGAGGTGTTGTATGTAACTATATAATGCAAGTGTACATATATGTGTACATGTATGCGTGTGCATGTATAAGTAAGAACATGAAATTGTTGCCATCGCTCTGAAAAGAGCGGATTTTAATATATAAATTTTGTTTTAAATAGTTGTTCTGTGTTTATAAATATATTTTGTTTTTCTTAAAAATAATAGGAAAAAAAAGAGACAAATATACACTTAAAATAGCCGACGTCGCACTCCGGGTATTTTTACTGGAGATACAAGGTGAATTATCTCCGGTTGCTCATTTGCTGATGAAATATTAACGGTCTCGTATTTGGTTGGTGGCTACCCCGTGAACGTTGAATATTTCACTTCCTTTGGGATCTCCATCAGACGCCGTTTCTTAAAAAGCGAAATAATAACGACATCCGGTGATGCCGGTGACGGTGGTAGCGTGGCTAGCAAGGGCGACGACGTATAGCTGGACGATTCGCTTGAAAAATCCATGGATTCCGACAATCCCCTTAATAAAGACGATGAAACCGACGGTAGTGGCGAAGACGGTGGTGTCGGCTGCTGTATCAATGATATCGACCTTGGACGTTTTCGTATGGATAGATTATTAAATTTAAACATCGTATCTTGATCCGACGAACCGGCAGTTTCTCGTCGCGGTACCGATGATGCTTGTAGTGTTGCTCAATGTAAGTTGTCTATCTCGCTGCTGGCTTCACTTGTTGAAGTGTTCCTTGCTCAAGCGTGTTGTGGAATGTGCCGAAATTGTGACAGCAGCTCCGTTTTATCTGCATGACGCGGACTTTCTTGCTTACCGCTGGCGCCGCCTGAGCGTTCATTGGTCGGCGAACTCACGATGTATGCCAACCTGGCAATCCGGGTTTATAACAGGACGCAGCACGCATGCATGAGCGTTCATTAAAATCATCGACGATAGAGATGTTACTCTAGCACCATAGATTACAAACGCACATTCGATCTCGTGGATATTTCACTACTGGCCGATAAATTTAGGAACATAGGTGTCTCGGACAACACGGCGTGCGACTGGATTAATTCTTTTCTATCTAATCGTACAAAGGTTCTCGTGGTATAAAATACTGTATGACACTGGTGCGTAAGGTGATTTTTACCGCATTCGACTTTTCTCACTCGCTTCGCTCGTGCGAAAAACGTCTCATGCGGTAAATAATATCCCTTCCAAACCCGTATCGTAATGTACTATTATTTTATTGTATTATATGCATCATTTATTTGTATTTATATTTATAAGCACGATTTATTCACGAATGTTTTTTATATACTGTTTGTAAATGCAATTTATTTACTATACATGACTATTCTATTCTATAATCTGTAACCTTCTTCTGTATATTTCTTAAAGTTGAATGATAATTTAAAAAAAATTATGAATATGAGATGTATTTTTAATAATTTTTCCATACTTTCCTTATGTATTTACTAAAAACCACTTTCCACTTAATTATCTTTAAAAAAGATACACCTAGTGCACGCGCGCAGCAAGCACAGCCCATTATTTCCTTCTGCCCTCTCTGTCTCTCTCTCTCTCTCTCTCTCCCTGTCCCTCTTTGTCTCTTTTTCTCTCTCTTTCGCTCTTCGTCGAAATCAAAAAAAGACAGCCAGCAACGCGCAACACAGAGAAAAAACAGTCCAGCGCGAGTAAAATAAAATTTTACGAAGTACGTAGCCCAACCTCGTTATGCATACATTTACATCAATCGTGTTCAACGAGTCGCGGTAGCGTTTGTCTGCTTCGTTACGTTTCCTATCCTATACACATACATACACACATACGCGCTCGCGTGTCACCTTTCATTAATCCACCTGTGCGTAGGGTGAAGGGGGGCAAAACGTACAATGCACTTGCACGAAATGTTTTGCTCGCTTAATTACAATAGCAATTTCGCTAATTGGGTCAAACGTCGAGTAGACAGAAAGAGCAAGAGAGAGAGAGAGAGCGCGAGAGAGAGAGCGAGAAAGAGAGCGAAAGAGAGAGCGAAAGAGCGAGAGAGAGAGAGAGAGAGAGAGAGAGAGAGAGAGAGAGAGAGAGAGAGAGAGAGAGAGAGAGAGAGAGAGAGAGAGAGAGAGAGAGAGAGAGAGAGAGAGAGAGAGAGAGAGAGAGAGAGAGAGAGAGATGGTAAGCCGCGGAATTAAGGGTCGTCCGCGTCGTTAGTGTCGCGCGCAGCGGAGATCGCGAGAGGCGAATGGAAGGCAGAAGAATTGCGTGGAAAAATGATGTGGACTGTGGGAAAAAGGTGTAATTAAATCTTGGAGGGTCGGGGTGTTTCGTGCGTAAGGCGTGAGCACGTGAAGGTAGGGAATGAGAGAAAGAGTGAGAGTGTGAGAGGAAATGTTGAGGTTTATAGTTTTGAGAGAGATTAAAAATGAATGTAATGATGTTTGTCTAGACTTTTGAAGTGCAGGTTTGTAATTTTAAATGCTATTAAAATGCAGAATAAGCTCGTGTATAATTGTTTACTTTTAAATAAAATGATTTTAGAGGGGTTTTTGCAACGGTCCAAACTGTGTTGGTAGTTTTGTTAAAAAGTAGAATATATAAGCAAGTTTTTAATAATGGTTTGTAAGAAGAACTTAGAAGTTTAATGCAAATACATTTCAATTGCAAATGCTAAAGACTAGATTATTTTTTTTACCTTTTTAAATTCTTCCAACATACTGAACATTGACAAGAATTTTCAAGCAATCTTGTATCCGGATCAAATAAAACTATTGTAATGGTATCAAAAATGAATAAATATAAAAATTAAGTAAATGAACTAAACCAGTTGTTTTTGATTGCGTGAGCGATTAACCTGCTGACTTTTGTTTACAGATTACGAAACACAACCCCGGTAGTTTAAAAACTGTTATTGACCATTTGAGGATGTCAAAAGAGGTCAAAAACTGATTTTGATGTCACTGAGATTGTGCGGTTGCCAAATTCATTTACGGTTTTAGTATCGGAACATACCCACTGCAGACGCGGCATCTTTTCTGACACCCCCCCCCCCCAAACCAGCTCCAGCGTCGATCTCTTCCCGCCAAAATACGAAATTGGGGAACGCCGCCGGATGGAGGTCCCGACCAATCAAACCAGTATTTACCTCCAGTAAAAGCACCCGGAGTGGGACGTCGACTATTTTAAGTCTATATTCTTCTTTTTTCTGTTTATAGTTTCTAGAAAAATAATCCGCTCTTTTCAGAGCGACTAAATATGCATTGTAAACATAGAACAACTATTTGAAATTTTTTTTATTCATTTATGTAACGTTATTAAACTAAACGAAAATTATAGACAAAATCTCCATGGTATCCACTCACTATCACATTGTTTATATTATTGCTGGGCCTCGTATAAATATAGCGAATAAGGAAATTTGATTCGATTAATTACGCACGTAATTAATATCCGCAAACTCCAGCGGCGACGTGGCGGCGGCAGTAGCGGCTGCGTATATAGAAGGGGAGCAGCGCGAAACTTCGACAGGGCTGCGAGGTAGCATCGCGAGTTATACGTCTATCTCTCTCTCTCTCTCTCTCTCTCTCTCTCTCTCTCTCTCGCAACTTTGTTCTCAATTAACATCGATGTAATGCTCTATAGTCCAAGGAAAATTGTGTGCGAGTGCAACATTATACGCGCGCCCCGCGCCGTTTTACCCGCTCGAGCGGTTTATAATGTTACAATTAAATTATGACTTTCGTTGAATCCTCCGAGGCTCTTATGTGTATTCGTTTGGATTCTGGCCTGGGATAATCAATGTTTCGCGTAAGTTAGTAATTGCGTGCTTAAGCTAGAGTCAAGAGGGTGTACTTTAGATTGTTTGGCTTCTTGTTTTGGAAAACGAGCGAAAATTTGAAAAAGTTTGAAGTATACGTAGAGAGTTTTTTAATGCGCCTAACTACGTATATAAATATTTTAAATATATTTTTATTTATTAGTTTTAATATATCGAGTTGGCTTTTCGACTAATCAAAGGTAAATCGGCAAAAATATGTACCGCAAATTGTTACAACAAATCAGCGGTTTATACTGTGCAAACAGAAAATCAAACGGATCTTAAGGTAGTACCGTCCCTACTTCCTTAGTAAAATGAGCGCACTTTTTATTTCTTGTCTTCATCAATTTCTTCATATTTATCTATATTACTTTCTGATTTTAGTAACAACCCTTAACAAATGTTTATTACATTTAAATTTGTTTTATTAAAATTAATATAGTTCAGCTTATTATCAAATCTTACATTTTCGCATCATTATTATCTGGGTTTTCTTCAAATGATTTTTCTTCTCTTGAATTTAGTTGTGTTACATAATTGCCTTTACTCACTTTTACATTATAAATACCTTAAACTTCATTTTCTATAATTTTCATTTTTGTATTATCTCTCCATAATTTTAAATTTATCTGTGAAAATTTTTATAGATAATAGTATTATCGATAAATTTGAAGTTCATTTTAAATAAATTTATGCTCTTAAGAGGACGCCGTAGTCATTCGCAAATTTATCGCCCGTACACAACACACGAGCACACACGTGTGCACAAACACAAACACACCCATACATGCGCGCGTGCACATAGAAAAATAAGGAACATTTAAGAAATTTTATTTGTTTAAACGACGGTTTTTTGTAGCAAAATTCTTAAAGTGGTCTGATATCTAACAATTTTCAAAATATCAAATTTTTTTTATTAATTTTTTCAATTATATATATGTTACTCTGAATCTAAAAATATAGTTTATAAAAACAGACTTACTATTATCTTTCAAATGAAAAAATTGATTTTTTTTTTCTGTAGGCTTCTGATTGGAAAGCATTTACTTAAACGTATTTTAAAATGTCAAAAAATATTATCAAGTCATATTTGTAGAAGGATAACAAAAATAATTAAATTTATGTACGAGATTTATTATCAAAATAAAATGAACTATATTGTGGAATTTGAAATCCAGTGGAATAGTCTTGTGAAAATTTTAAACTTCTCATGCAAGATTTCTATATATGGGTATATATGGCCATATATAAATCTTTTTTTGCCGGGCTTTTTCCATAAAAAAATATTAGCTGAAAGAAACTTAATATTTTCAACTCTTCCTGCCAGAACTCTATAAATTTCAAATAATTTAGGCCCTGTCCCATGAAAATCAATTGAGAATTTTTTTCAAAAAGTTACGCCAATGATAAAAAATTGAAGATGCAATCTCTGAGCAAATTTGGTTTACAGATTTGGGCCATTTTATCAGAAATAGTCTGTACTTATAATGTCAAAATCGTATAATACTTTAACTACTTTTTTCCTCAGAGGCCACTGCGTGTAAGACCGCCTTAAATAATGCCTATTACATCAATAATACGATGATATTATACAAATAAAAATGATTGAATTTAGGTAGTTCTCGACTAATAATCGGAAACAAAATTTCGACTTTCCCTTGCCGGCCACGCGTGTTTTGTTTACGCTGATTGGCGAGACAAGAACTTTTTGAGCGGACGGAACCTAATCCCGCCTTCTCGCTGTCTCTCGCTTACGCGTACCCACTCTCTTGCACTCGTAACGTGCTGTCGTGTATCAACTAAAAGAATGAATCTGAGGTCATAGCCTGGTGCAGATACCTCATGGAGTAAAAAAAAATTAAAAGAATGCTACTTTGAATTACAATACCTCGAAAACCGTTCCGCTATAGTCTGTTTGATTTTTTACTACAATGTTCTAAATATTTTCCTTGATAATATATTTATTTTTTAAAAAGATTGTGCAGAGACTTATTCTTTAATCGATGAAAATGTAATTCTATGACAACTCTTCCCATAACCTACGTATTAAAACTCCAAACTTTGAGAATTTATATTTCAAGAACGGTTCCACTGACGTCTCCCAAATTTTAACAACCGGTAAAAAATAATTCTATTAATATACAGTTAACATTTTAGAATCACTCCCCAGAGCACAGGTTACCCGAGAACTACCTTAATTGTAAATACACATATACCTTTTGCGCCAAGCTCCCCGACGAGATACCTTTCGAGACTGATGTTGCTTGTGTAAATTAACGTTCCTTTCCTTCGAATTTGCCATACAATATTTATATTACAATAACACAAAAATATTACATAGAATAGATTTTCTACAGATATCAGGAAATAATGTGTCTGTTTCCCGCGGAGTACAAGATAAAAAGACTGTTTTGATTGGTTGTTGTTGACTTATTTTATTGCCCAATATAGAGTATTTCAAAAGGAATAATTAAAATAATATAAGAACAATTTCATTATTTTATCGATCAAAATTACGTTATTATCATATAATTTAAATTGATCAAAACAAACTTTTGTATCGAAACTAACTAACTTGATCATATTCATGTCAAGAACACTTAAAAAACCGTGCCGCTAGCACTGGCTCTACTGATAGCTATGACTTGCCGGTCATTTCGTGCGTTCACGTTAAGCTACTTTTCAAACATGGATATCTTATGAAAATACCAATAGAATCACCCAAAAAAAATCTGAATATAGTGTTTACGTGTACGGAGCGCTTGACGTTCGTCTTTTTCCAAATAAACGTTTAAATGTTGATTAAAATTTTTAATAAAAAATATTGAAATTCACGGTTTCACATGGCCTTAAGTGGGTGTGAAGTACCGATCTCTATTATGCGACCTACCGTACCGGCCGAACAGAAGTAATTCTTTATAACTCGATTGTTACTACGATTAACGACTTATCCCAATTCGCTTGCCCTCCGTAATGTAATTATCTTTCATTCTGCAAAGTTTTGAATCAAAATTTCAAGGACACCTTTAAAAATTTCTGGAACGAAATTTCGTCATTTTTCGTTTCTTACCATTGCGCGCCTTTTGTACATTTGTTGACAGTTATTTTCAGGTAGATGCCTAGATGGGTAGTATTCGAGTTTTGCCAAGCACTACACTCAAGTGTGTTCTTTACCGAGTGGCCAATGCTGTAGCTGTACCTGCTTGACATTCTTTGTCGGTCCCTGTTAGGGTCTCGAGACTGGCTGCTGCTGTTTCCACATGGATAGCCTCTGGAGTCTGAAGCACCATCTGGGAGAATGATTTGACGTCCTGTCAGTTGTCACACGTGATGGTGATTAACATGACTATGTTAGGTTACATCGACGGCTGAGCGGAAGAAGAACGTATCTCGGCGCGCGGATGAAGAACGACGTATCTCGGCGCGAGGATGAAGAACGACGTATTTCGTCGTATACTGGCCGTGTACTGTCCGTAAGAGCGCCGAGATACGTCGTTCTTCATCCGTGCGCCGAGATACGTCGTTCTTCATTCCTCGGGCTGAGATATATCGTTCTTCATCCTCGCGCCGAGATGCGTCGTTCTTTATCTGCGCGCCGAGATACATTCTTCTTCCGCTCAGCCGTCGATATAGTCATTTGTTGCGTCTGCTACAGCTGTATAGATGGTTGCTTGTGGTGATGCATGTGAATATATGATGCTTCGGGCGGCCGTCGAAGAAGAAGAGCCCTGTTCTACAGCTTTCTCTCATTCCATTCGCTCACGCTCCTTCTTGTCGCGATACTTTCGGTAATCAAAATCAACAGAATTATGGCCAGGGGTTTCTCGCGCAGACGCTGTCGCGAGACGCGGCATAAGAATATTACTTAAGCATCTTCTAACTGGCATTTCTGTCACCTGTCAATCTCATTCGTGTGGACGTGTGTCACCTCATGGCGTAGTTCGAGGTTTTTGGAAAATTTACGTATTATTTGTTATCAGAATATGATTTAAAAGATTCTTTAGTGTAATAGCGAACGGGGATAGCTATTCTTTTACGTAAGAATTATTGATGTTTTGTATCCCAAGCGAAATTGGGAGATATGGGTAGGTGTCGTCTGCTCCACGATTTCAATCAAGCAGCATAATCAGCTCGGAAATAGTTCAAGGTTTTTATAATTTGTAGTGCACTAAAAGATATGCTATCAATTTGTAAACATTCTTCGTTGTGTAACTGAGCGGAGACAAGTGCGCGTTTATTTCAAAATATTCAGTATTACCTATAAAAATATTGCAAAAGGGAAGGCATAGCGAACAAGCTGCTATGCTAGCACGTGGTCGGTAAGCAATAAATTACAGAAAAAGTATTTTTTGCTTATTTCAATCTAATAATATCTATCCCCTTTCATTTTTTTTTATTTAAATTCACTTCCTAGAGTTTTACGTTGATTGGTATTTTGGTTTTCTAGAAAACTTTGAACTACTAAAATAGAGGGTAAAACAGGAATTTTTTTTTTATCTACGACGTCCTCTTAAGGTAGCTCTTCAATATTCATGAAAATAGGACTAACACTAATAGAAATAGTATATTACGATACGTGGGCCGGAAATTGGATTTCCGGGCCGTGCGTGGTATGACGCCCGAGGCGAAGCCGAGGGCGTCATAACGCACGGCCAGGGCATCCAATTTCCGGTCCAAGTATTGTATACTATTTTTCTTACTCCCCGGCCGAAAGTACGTTCTGTAATTGTTAAATAATTGATAAAATTGCGTTGTCGTCTGCTAGCTGTGTTTGAGTGTTAGTTTTTTTTTCGGCCCGCTCGATAGTAGTGCCTCTGTCGGCCGCTTTGGGTAGCTCGGTCGATATTACCGACTGTTTTTTCTTTCGGCCCGGCGTAGAGAGCTGGTTTTTTGTGCGTCTGCTACTTTCGCTATTGTACAGATGGTCTGATGCCCGCCCGACATTTGCAAGACCGAGGCGAAGCCGAGGTTTTGCTGGTCGGGGCGGGCATCAGAAACACATTCATTAAAAAAAGACAACACCACTTTTTATTTCAACTAACTCTTTTTTCTTGTCACACTTGCACTTTCCTCTGTCTATTTCGTACGTGTCTAACCTTCACACCGCACAAACATATTTTACACCACTCTAACCTCAAAATCATAACTTTAATATGATTATTCGGCTCTCGTGGTGTAAAATACGGTACGACACTGGTGCGTAAGGTGATTTTTACCGCATTCGACTTTTCGCACTCGCTTCGCTCGTGCGAAAAATGTCTCCTGCGGTAAATAATCACCTTCCACACCCGTATCGTAACGTACTATTCCTCGGACGCTCCCGTCCATACGTTTACTTAATTGTTTCTACACGACTCGAAAGTACGTGTAGAAAACAAGAGGAAAAAACAATAACCACGATCAAACAAAACCACTTTTTATTTCAACTAACTTTTTTCTCGTCACCCATGCACTTTCCTCTGTTTATTTCGTACGTGTCTAACCTTCACACCGCACAAACATCTTTCCTCGGACATGCGCGCGGGCGCTGAAGCGCCGCGGGTCAGGAAATTTCGGCAGCCAATCAGAGCGCGCGGTTGGTCTAAAATAGGATGCGAAAGTTTCTCTTTCGGCCCGGAGATGCGGGCCGAAAGTACGTACTTTCGGGTGGGCGAGTAAGAAAAAGAAATTCTATTACAATTTTTAATGAACAAAGAATTTTTTACAATTTTTTTATATAGGTTGACGACCCAATTAAAAAAAAAAAATTATTGATAATGGTTACTTTTACATTCAGAGTAAATGAGTGTTATATAACCTAAAACAGGATTAATGATAAAGTATGAGTATTATACCATATTCAAAAAAACAAAAGCAAATAAAATATTATGTAAACACAAATATCAGTGGCAGCTAATAAAAACATTTACATAAATTTCTAAAGTCAAAATGAGAGTGTGTATAAAATTATATGCTCATGAACTATAAACGTTTCAAGTTTAAAAGTTTTATCTCAAAATTGAGAGAGGGTAATTTTTACTATATTCACTTCTTAAGATAGTTCACCCGGTCGAAACAGCAGTTTTAGTTTTTTGTATTTTTTAAATAATGTTTTATTAAGTTGATAATCCAAGAGTAAGTACATGTAACAAATATATACTAGAAGGAACATAAGACAATTTTTTTCAGAAAAATTCAGGCAATAGTCACTATGCTATTGTTACAATTAAAGACAAAAACTTCAATAAGTTTCTTTAATTTTTTTATTTTTCATCCAATCTTAACGAAATAAAGCTTATTTTGTTCGTTAAAAAATTTCAGGAGGAGTATCGGTGGAAAAACTTATGATACGAGTTACCAGTACGGCGCAATATCAATTTGTTTAAGAAAAGCAAGTCAAGTTTTAGAGTGTTTAAGATGAACAAATTGATGTTGCGCCGTACTGGTAACTCGTATCATAAATTTTCCCACCGGCACTCCCCCTGAAATTTCTTAACGAACAAAATAAGCTTTATTTCCTTAAGATCGGATGAAAAATAAAAAAATTAGAGAAACTTATTGAAGTTTTTGTCTTTAATTGTAACAATAGCATAGTGACTATTGCCTGAATTTGTCTGAAAAAAATTGTCTTATGTTCCTTCTAGTATATATTTGTTACATGTACTTTCTCTTGGATTATCAACTTAATAAAACATTATTTAAAAAATACAAAAACTAAAACTGCTGTTTCGACCGGGTGAACTACCTTAAATCGCGATTATTCGAAGAATTAGTTAAAACTCAAAATAATTGGCCAGCGTATCTGACTAATTTGATGTTTCTGCAGACCTCGCTGCAAATTAACCTCAATAAAAAACAAAAGCAAGTAATCAACACGCGCGTGTATCGCACGTCATTTTCATTTTCTAGTAATATGTACATAAAACCGTTGTCCAAAAATTACGATTTGAAAAGAGGGCTAAAACAGTTTTAACAGTTTTAACCTCAAATATCTCTGAAATTTATAAACTAATTCTTTCACTATACGAACTCATGTAATAAATAATATACAAACTCTACATCTCCATCAAATTTCAAAGTAATTAAATTTTACTCTAGTTATTGTGCGACATAGAGTCATTTCCAGAAATACCAAAATTTTAAATATCGAATATGTACAAAACTAACCATATAATCTGGATGTAATTTTACATTGGTATTGCCTATATCGCATATAAAATAGTCTATAAATTTCTAACTGATACATGAAGTTGTCATTGAGAAATTACAATTTTGAAAAAATGTAAACAAAATTTAGCCTTAAATATCTCTAAGAATTAATAGTCTCATAAATATATAAACTCTACATCTCCACAAAATTTCAACATGATTAAACCAATTTTTTTTTCTCTAGTTATCATGCGGTAAAGAAAATGACTTTGTAAAATACGAAAATTAGAAGAAAGTTTTGGAAAGACTTGATATTGTATATGGCAAAAAATGTTTTACTTCCTCCTAGAGGAAGCTTTGTAGTAGTAAAATTTTAAGTTTCGTTAAATCGCTCTAGAAACACGAGTAGAGGTGTTAGAAGTTCGAATTACATGATTTTAGAAAATGTCTGTATGGATGTGTGCTGCGAGCGTGCGTGCGTGCGTGCGTGCGCGCGTGTGTATGTGTGTGTGTGTGTGTGTGTATACCGTTTTATCTCAGGATGTACTCGATCGATTTTAACCGGACAGGTCTCATTTTTTTGTTTTTGTTTTTTTTTTGTGTGAATTCGAAAAGGAAATTCACTTTTTGATTTACCGATGCGTTTTTTGTTTTATTTCGAATTTTCAATTTTCGCAAAATTTATTTTTGCGTTTTTTTAATGATAAAATTAAGATATTTGATTCGAACAAATAACATCCAAAAGAGCATAAAAAACCTATATTAAAAAAAAAAGAATTACTTTAGCTATTACTTTTGTTATTAACAAAAACGTGTTTCTTTTTTTTAAAGCTCATAACTCCAAAAATAAACGGTCATTTGTTTTGGAAAAAATCATGATAATGCAGAATATAAATAACTATAATCTGTAAAAATTTGAATCTATTCTGTCGACTAGTTTTTGAGAAAAAAAAATTGAAAAATGAAAATAATTAGTTTTGTATGTCCAACAATAGCTCTTTTACCTAACGATTATTAACAAATAATACATCCAACTGAGTAATTCATGGGATAAACCGTCTTTTTGCTGTTTCTTATAATAGCCATTTATTATTTTTAAGGTTAGAAGCTTTTCTTACATTGGAAATACCAAAAAGAGCACAGAAATACGGACAGGCATACTACTAGGGACAAGTACCCTATGTATGAAATTTCACACAGAAAATATAATTTGAAGTAAAGGTTATTTAGGAATTTTAAAAGGTTTTGACGATAATATTACAATCAATTATTTTATTTATTTTTCACACATAATTTAAAAAATAAATCATACCTATTATTTTATTCATATTTTATACATAATTTAAAAATTAATACTTTTTAATCTTCATAAATGAATTTAATTATAATTATGTCATAAATTGTTGCAAAAATTATAAATTTTGTTAATAAAAATTAATTAAAGGAATGTTAGGGCTTGTCACCGAGAAGAAATAAAATGGCAATTTAGACTCCAAGAATCTATGCTTCCAACTTTTCTCGCAAGAATAAGTTGGAAGCAGAAAAAGTGTAAAATCGTCTTATTCGCAAATAAGACGAAGTAGTTATAGGCAAGCAAAAATATATAGGCAACATAAAGTGTAGGCAATTAATGTAGGCAAATGTGTAATGTATGTTCGCGTAAAGTAAGCGAATGGGAACAGTAAATAATACGAGAGCTTCTCGTATTATAAGTAAAGTAGTAAAAGTATGTAAGCAATGCAAATATGGGGTAATAATGCCTAGTCCAAGTCGCGTGTCTTTACTTATACACTCGGGGTGATGTTTTTCATTGCGGGTATCGCGTTGGCGCTTGCCATCTAGCGGAAACTTGCGGTACTATAATCCGAACATACCGCCCGCCTTCGTCCATGCAAGGGACGAACAGAAACAGTTAAGCAGACATTAAACAGACCTGAGAGCTAAGATTGAGCTGCTGCAATTGGAGACTTTGAAGTGTTAAGTTTAGCAATAGGTCCGCTAATAATCCATCCGAATATTGTGCGTTTTGTCATTGAAGTTCCGGAAGGTCCTTTGACCAGTCCGTCGAGTAAGATCTCTGGGAAGATGTCAGCACCAAGTAAAATATCAATTTCAGCAGGTGTTTCCTTGAAATCATCCGCTAATTCTAATCCCTTCAAATGGGTCCAGGTATTCTTTAATTTATGACAGCTTTGCGAGTATTTAGTAACAAAGGGAAGTACTAGTGCGTTTAATTGCAATGTGTTTTAGGGTTGAAAGCGGGTGTAAGTTGCAAACTTGTGTAGCCCTTAGCCGGGATATGAGAATAGCCTCCAATACCACTTAACGGCACTGTCGTGGCAGAGTATGGCTGTTGAAGTTTCTTTAATAACACCTCGGATACAAAGGAACTTTGGGATCCCGGATCTATCATAGTTCGAGCAGTATGCATTCTGCCATCAGCACCGCGGAGTTTCACCAATGCGGTAGCCAGAAGAGCAGGTTCTACACTGGAGCTTTGAGCTACTAAACTTAGTTACAGCTCTGTGTTGGCAGTAAAAAAAGAACCAGTGAAAGCGACGTGATTATGAATTGGTTCAATGGCAGATACATGAGCACTTGTATTTGTATCTTCGTGAAGAAGCATATGGTGCTGGCTGTTGCATACGTTACATCTCTTTTCGGACCGACAGCTACTGACCGGGTGAAATCCTAAATAATTTGCGCATAGTTTCTTTTTGTTCACAAAGTCTTTCCGCTCACTCACGGGTTTGTCTTTAAAGGCGTCGCAATGCATAATGAAATGTGCGTCATCGCAGAGGGCACACTTGGCGGTAAACGTAGCGTGAGAGCTAATTGGTCTGTTTGCTGGAGTTTAAGATTTATTTAAGTTAGGCACAGAGGTGGTTTCTAAAAAATCAATACGTTCAGTAATGAACAGACTAAGCTGGGCAAAAGTGGAGGGATCGGCGCTCTTACTGACATGCTTTTCCCACTCGCATAAGGTTTTGAAATCAAGCTTATGAGCAATGATAGGCCCTTGTAGATCATCCTATTGGTTGGTTGGCCTTTTGAATTGCTCTAATGCAGAGATTGCGTTTGTAGTTGTGTTAGAAGGGATTGTAATTGAGATGGTGACACGGAGCGTACAGCAGGAATGTCAAGTAACGTTTTAGTATAGATGGCAATAAGTCGACTTTTGTTTGTATAGTGGTCTTCGAGCTTTTTTCAGGCAATAGAGAAGTTGAGATCGGTAATTTGAATTGTTTTGAGCATTGCAGCTGCTTCTCCTTGAAAGTGCGTTTTCAATTATTGTAATTTCTCTGAATTAGAAAGTCGTTCATCTTGGATAATAGTAGTTTTGAAAAGATCTTTAAAATCTAGCCAGTCGGTGAATTTGCCAGAAAATGTAGGAACTTCAATATTCGGTAATTTTCTTGTGGAGGCTGTTTGCTGCACAACAGTACATTAGCTTGTTGTGGGAATTGTTTGAGAAATTGGGCTATAAAGGCAGCTGAGTTGATATAGTCGTCTTCTGTTGAACCATAGCAATCATTGACAATATAATCACTCTGGCTCGTGCTTTCAAATTTCTGAGATAGGACAATAGTGTGATTTTCTTGGAATTCTTTCCAGTTTTTCTCTAATATCTGTAGCTTAGCATCGAGAAGCTCACGAGTGATATTGTCCTTGCCAATTTTCTTGATATTGTCATTTGAATTGCAGATTCGCTTGAATAATTCATACTGACGCTCGATGGTCTGCGTAAGTGAAAGTGATGACATTTTTTAGCGAATATTGTAGGAAATCCTTGAGTGTTCTGAGAATTTACGTGGTGTCTCCGCCCGCCGTGCGGAGTGGCAAAGGCAACGAGATCAATCACATGATAGATTTCGTTAGGAGGTCGCAAATCTTCAACGAACTACTTGCCACAGGTTGTAAGTCTCTGGCAATTGAAACACTCAAAGAAACTTAGCTTGTTTTCCAATTATTTCTCTCGTTTAACAACCCTATCCGGCTCGAAGGACGAAAAATGTATACGAATGAACGTATACGAAAATTTATATTGTTAGGGCTTGTCACCGAGAAGAAATAAAATGACAATTTAGACTTCAAGAATCTATGCTTCCAACTTTTCTCGCAAGAATAAGTTGGAAGCAGAAAAAATATAAAATCGTCTTATTCGCAAATAAGACAAAGCAGTTATAGGCAAGCAAAAATATATAGGCAACATAAAGTGTAGGCAATTAATGTAGGCAAATGTGTAATGTATGTTCGCGTAAAGTAAGCGAATGGGAACAGTAAATAATACCAGAGCTTCTCGATTATAAGTAAAGCAGTAAAGGAATGTAAGCAATGCAAATATGGGGTAATAATGTGTAAGGCCGAGTGCAAGTCGCGTGCCTTTACTTATACACTCGGGGTGATGTTTTTCATTGCGGGTATCGCGTTGGCGCTTGCCATCTAGCGGACACTTGCGGTACTACAATCCCGAACAGAGGTAGATTTTGGATAGCTCTCAGCTGAGTTCTTTGGGCTA
This sequence comes from Torymus aiolomorphi, assembly GCA_036365515.1. Classification (NCBI taxonomy): domain Eukaryota; kingdom Metazoa; phylum Arthropoda; class Insecta; order Hymenoptera; family Torymidae; genus Torymus; species Torymus aiolomorphi. Next base: position 69,772,665 of record CM070874.1, on the reverse strand, counting down.
AATGATTGGTCAATAAATTTCAGAGATATTTGAGGTTAAAATTTTTTTAACCTTTCTTACAAATCGTAATTTTTCAAGAACGGATCGATAAATCAGCTCCAAATTTATAGACAATTTTGTATGTGATATAGATAATATGTGTGTGCATTTTCATCAAGATAGTTCGATTACTTTTTGGGATATTATGTATTTAATATTTTCGTATTTTACAAAGTCATTTTCTTTGTTGCATGATAACTGCAGAAAAAAAATTGGTTTAATTATGTTGAAATTTTGTGGACATGTAGAGTTTATATATTTATCGTATAAGTCCTTTAGGTAATAGAATTGTCTCATAATTTTTAGAGATATTTAAGGTTAAAATTTTATTAGGTTTCTTTTCAAAATTGTAATTTCTCAATGACGACTTCATGTACCAGTTTGAAATTTATAGACTATTTTGTATGTGATATAGGTAATACCTATGTAAAATTACATCCAGATTATATGGTTAGTTTTTGACATATTTGATATTTCTGGAAATGACTTTCTATGTCGCACAATAACTAGAGTAAAATTTAATTACTTTGAAATTTGATGGAGATGTAGATTTGATAGAGATGTAGAGTTTGTACATCAAGGAGCGTGGGAGCGCTCCGAAGGCAAGTATAGAAGGAGCCTAGGAGTCAACCGTGCTATTCATTCTTTGAAATAGATGCCCGATTTTTTTGTCTATTTACTGCGCTTTTAAATCGCTTTTAAATTTATTATAATTAATGTACAAGATACTTTTTATATTGTCCATTCAAACAAAAAAAGTTTCATGTAAAAAGACGTTCTCATTATATAGCAATATTAGGATTAAATTTTGGAGTGCGTTACTCTGATTTCTCGATTCATTATTTTCAGACTTCGGTTTTCTTCCGACCGTGTATATATATACACACACACAAGATTCTTCCGACCGGTATACACACACACACAAACACACACACACACACACACACACACACACACACACACACACACACACACACACATAAGCGAAAGAGAGACCTAACCTTGTCTCTCTTAATATAATAATAACATGTCAGTTTTTGTAGATGTTGAAATTTATATTTTTTCTATACTATAAAGAAGATAATTTATACTAAAAATGTCAGAAAGTCAACTGACGAGAAGAATTTTTATCTATCTACATCATCGGAATACAAAACATAATAAACTGTCTACATCTGTAAAATTAACTACTACAAGACAAAGGCCAACATTGCAAGTATTAAAACAACTTAATCATATCAATCAATAACAAAAATAATCATCAGACAAGTATTAAATGTCTAAATATACAAGAATATCAAGAAAGCTTTGATTCTCAGTGATTATCAGTTCATAAACTGGTTGTGTTTTTTTTAACAAGATTATGTGTAGGTAATGCTGAGTTAATAATTTACGTAGTTTCAATCAATAATAATTTCAAGAACTTATATCTAACTTATTATCTCATAAAAGATTATGTCAAATGAAAAAGCAAAAAGGATGTGTTATTGTGAATTTTCAATAAATAAAAGTGCTCAGTTATTCTCATGTATGATTTTCCCAGGGTGGAAGACGTCAAAAGTTTTATCTATACAAGAACACTGTATCAACCAATCATGTTTGAAGTTACAGCAAGATCTAGTAATTTTTGGGTGCACGCACAGTTTTTGCGTGAGGTTGTAGAAGGGGTATAAAAAGAAAGCATTAAAATTTTTTTACGAAAATATTTTGTGATTTATACATTTATCTAAATTAAAGTAGAAATAAATATTAAAGTAGAAATAACTCCCTCTCTTTCTCCCCCTGTCACTCTCGCCCTCTCTCTCTCCCGCTACCTCAACATTCGTCAAACTGAGTACCAAAAACTTTAATGAGAGCTTAAATATTTTTTAAAAACAATCAACACGCTTTTTAAAAGCTAATTTTTTATGTACGTTGTGACAACACAATTTGTCTAGTCCTTTTGCCAATGAATTGGCAGCGGTTTTTTAAATATCTACGATGACAAACTCTTCAATTTACATACGTCATTTACATTTTATTAATAATGTCCTGAAAGCAATATTAAAAATCCAAAAAAATAAAAATTAAAACGAATAAAATAAAATAATTTTTTAAAATGCAAGCACACACACACACACCCACACACACACACATACACACACACACACACACACACACACACACACACAACACACTCACAGACACACACGCACACTCACTCACTCACACATACTCACATGCACACACACTCACTCACTCACTCACTCACTCACTCACACATACACACGCGCGCACACACACGCACTCACTCACTCATTCACACATACACACGCGCGCACACACGCACACACATACACTCACTCACACACACTCACACACACACACACACACACACACACAATGACTGAGAGTGAGAATGGAGACGAATGAACGGTTGAATGAATGAGTGCCTGTAATGCAGCCGTGATAAAAATAGTCACGCCGGTTCCAAGCCCGCATGAATGCAGAGGATAGGTACAGACAACAAAATTACAGAGAAACATACATAATAAATATTTACTCTTGTTCCGACAAGTTCAAAAACTAATGCAATAAATATAATACAGTATTTACTGAAATATTTGTCGACTAAAATGGCGACGTCAACAGTAGTATCAACTGCAGCAGCACAAGCATCAGCGTCAGGAGCAATAGCAGCAGCAGCAGCAGCAACAGAAATAACGAAATGGCGGTCCAATTTTCTGCTAACGCCTACTGGTATTTGCTATTTGTGGCGTAACATATCGACAAGTCACAGTACAATATTACAAATAAAATCATTATATATTAATTGTATACTTATTTTATTTCTAAATCATGCACTGTAACCTTTCATTGACATAGGTCAGCATTACAGCATATGAACTTTCAATCTCAATTGAATATTTCATTCCATAATCTACTAAATAAAATGGGATGGGATTACCAGAGCCCGATTTCCAAAGATTTGACCATTATTATATTCGGAACTTTTGACCATTATTATTTTCGAAATTTTTGACCATTGTGATTCTTAACCCCCCCCCCCCCCCCCGATCAAAAATAGGTAAACCTTTAACTAGCTATCTTTATTTTTCTACCTTACCTTTGAATATTTGCCATCATTTGAAAATTGCGAACAGATTATTTTCAATATGGACGTGTGCGAGCATTACAATAAAATCGCCAACCAAAATGTACAAGAGCGATCGAATGATCATCTTGTAAATTTGAGAAATTTTAATAATTTTATTAAATCGGTTTTATTATTTATTACATGAGTTCTTAGGGTGAAAGAATTAGTTTATAAATTTCAGAGATATTTGAGGTTAAAACTGTTAAAACTTTTTTAGCCCTCTTTTCAAATCGTAATTTCTCGGGAACGGTTTTATGTATATGTTACTAGAAAATGGAAATGACGCGCGATACTCGCGCATGTTGTTTACTTGCTTCTGTTTTTTTATTGAGGTTAATTTACAGCAAACTCTGCAGAAACATGAAATTAGTCAGATACGCTGTCCAATTATTTTGAGTTTGAACTAATTTTTGGAATAATCGCAATTTAAGAAGTGAATATAGTGAGTTACCCTTTCTCGATTTTGAGATAAAAATGTTCAAGTTGAAACGTTTATGGTTCATGGGCATATAATTTTATATACACTCATTTTGCCTTTAGAAATGTATGTAAATGTTTTTATTAGCTGCCACTGATATTTGTATTTACATAATATTTTATTTGCTTTTGTTTTTTATGAAGATGGTATAATACTCACATTTTATCATTAATCCTGTTTTAGGTTATATAACACTCATTTACTCTCAATGTAAAAGTAACCATTATCAATAATTTTTTTTTTTAATTAGGTCGTCAACCTATATAAAAAAATTGTAAAAAATTCTTTGTTCATTAAATATGTCAAAATAATTAATATTAAAAATAATTATTTGTGCCTTAAAGAAATTAAATAAAATAAGTGTGAAATAACAAAAAATTTAAATAATAAAAAAAAATATGGAATTTTTTAAATATTAATAAATTATTTAATCATTGTAAAACTAAATTGGAATATCGTCCAATGAGATTGTATGATTTTAAAATTGACTAGGTACTTTCGGAAAGAATCAACTTCCCTCGGTTGTAAATAACTGGAGTAAAATTGTTGTAATTTTTCATTTTTTGATAATGTGAGTAAATTTCAAATTTTAGTCGGGCAAAACTGACCGCAAGGGATAATTAAATTTAAGGTAGTTCACCGGACAATGACATCATAAAAATTACAATATCGGAAAAATTGTGCTATATGACCATATGCGAAAATTATAACGGACCATTAAACAAATCAAAATTAGAAATATAATTTCAATTTTTATAATATGTACACAATTATTTATAATTAAGATAAACAATTATTGAATAATAATATATTTATAATGTAAAAAATGGAGTTATTATGTATGATTTTGAAAATGTGAGTAAGTTGATCTCAGGGTATATAGTAATTTTTTAATTATTTATATTTTAAAATATTACTTTTTTTAAATGAAATAAGTGTCAAATAACAATTAATTTCAATAATAAGAAAAAAATATGCAATATTTTTTTTTTAAATATTAATGAATTATTACACGGAGAGAAATTTTGTAGTGAAAATTACAAATATTCGAGACAAAATTACCAGTTTCTATGGTAATGGATGGACAGACTGACAATTTCAAAGTTTTTACCAAAGTGCCTTGGTAGAATTTTTTTTTAGTTAATTTAAATTAAAAAAATTAACTTTTTTTATCCATATTGATGGATATATAGTATTTTAATATAGAAATAGAAACAGAAACAATGATGAAAAAACATTAAACTGAAAAAAAACTTTTACGGAAGCGGGATTCGATCCGACGATTTTTGGGTTGAGAGTCCGACGTTCTACCGACTGCGCCACAGAAGCTGTTACCAACAGTCACTTGAATCGCCGTTATTACTTACTGAAAATATGTGTATTGTTTTCATTTTAACGTCGCGCACGCCTCTAGTATCAATCTTCTGAAACACAATAATGCGCAGTGCGCATGCGCGAGTACACAAATACCAGGTTATTTGGTAAAATTTATCAGTTTTCTTAGTAAAAATTCTTAGGTTACCTTGTAAAAATGACTAGATCTCAATTTTTACCAGTGTTTCTGGTAATTTTTATTCAGATAATTTGGTATTTTTTTTAAGTGATTATGGTAGTTTTTCTTGGGAAACTTATAAATTGTATTAGAAACCTGGGAATAACACGGCTTTTGACAGTCTGTCCATGCGCTACCAAGGCACCTTGGTAATTTTTACTCTAAAATTTCTCTCCGTGTATATTATTGAAAAAAAATATATAATGAATAAAGATATTTTATATTTAAAATATATACTATAATACATATAGGAACGATATATTAATTTGGAGGAAGCTACGTGCCAATGAATTGGCAGCGGTTTTTATTTTTAATAAGATAAGTCGCAGACAGACCTCCCCCCCCCCCGGCACAGCATTAAGAAGCGTGAATCGCACCACGAATTCGTAGTGTGAACGGGAAACTATATACTCAATATCATAAATTTTGGTAGTGAGTTAGCTACCCGGTGTCCGTCTGGTGGCAAGTAGACGAACTAATGCTTCTATGAACTACAACAACCCAAGTTTCTTGTATTTCACATCATATCGCCTTTTTTAGGCCGTAGACGTCTATAATATTTGTATATGAGTGATTAATGACAGCTACTGTTCTTGATTTAATTTAATAAAATGATTTTAATGCCCTTGTTGTGTAAAGTGTACACTTCAGAATTAAACAGTTACACACTTCAGAATTATACAGTTTTGGCGTGTACACTTTAGGCAGCAAAGCCATTAGGATCATTTTATTAAATTAAATTAAGAACAGTAGCTGTCATTCGAATTACTCATATACAACCATATTATAAAATATAATTTTGAAAGAAAGAATCTAATCATTAGTGCTGTCTATTGGTGTACTCTCCAAAGCTTTTTAATATTCTTCATTCCCAGTCCCGGATAGAAATAAATTCCTTATTTATTCTAATTTATGTGTTTGGTCAAACCCTCGAAGAATTTTGAAAAGAGATTTAGAGAGTGATAAATTTTAATATAAATCTTAACAAGTTCAAATTTCATCCCTTTTCAAATTATCATAAAATTTATTACTCTCTAAATCTCTCTTAAAAATTCTCCGAGGGTTTGAGGAAACAAGATAAATAAGTAGTGGATTTATTTACACCCAGGTCTGAGAATAAACTTTTGGAGAGAATAAACAGTATTGACCACTAAATTCATTTTTTCAAAATTAATATTAGGTCGCTGTTATTGGAATCATTCATACAAGCATTATAAAATGTATCTTTTTATAAAATAATGTAAACTGTTTTTACTACTTTACACCCGAGCGCTATACGTGAACATCATTTTTATGTATAACCGACTTTCTTCACCGCGCGGTAAACAAGTCCCGAAAGTCCCAAAGCTCCGAAACCGTCGTCAACGTAGTCGACTGTTGACTTGACTCTTCAATAACGACGAAAGCAGCATTTAATCTGGGCTCTGCGGTTCAGCTTCTCTTTTGAGAATAAAACTGGGCGGATAATAATGAGCCTTCCCTTAGAGCGGAGTTCAACTTTGTACATAGGGGAAGGCGGGGCATGGCGTGTCAGGTAGGTAAGTTTGGCACCCTCATATTTTTAATATTAATGAATGCAAAAAATGTAATTTTTACATAAACCTAATTAGATATGCTTTTAGAATTTTCCTCTATACTTTTGAGATTATAGATAATGTTTAACATTTAATTTAATAAGATTGAAAATCGGTGCTTAGAAACAAGGTTGACTTCATTTTTAAGTCGCTTGGAGCAACGAGAAAATGATTTTTTTTCTAAATGAGACCAAACCTATTTGATAGTTTCAACTTTTATCTTTCAAGCCCTGTTTTTGTTTTTTTCAGAAAATCTTTATAAATAATATAATTAAAAAATGAAAATGGTATTAAAATGGGGCATGACGTGGCACCCTGGCGGGGCACGCGTGGCACACTCAGCGGTGTCAGACAAAATATTTTTGGTTGGTGTTGACTTACTTCAGAGCGCTGATTCCCATATATAAGTGTATACACTTCCCATACACTTGAGCGCTCTGAAGTAAGCCAACACCCGCCGAGAATATTTTGTCTGACACCGCTGGGCACACTCGGGCGTATCAGTGCGCCGCGGCGGCCGCCGAGCGAAGTGACGTAACCTACAAACCAAAAGTGGAGCAAGATGGGTTAACAACTACGCAGTGCAATAATTTAGTTTTAAGTAGTTTTTAGTTTCAATTATTACATTAATAAGTAAATAACGATTATTTCGACTGCGTATTAAGTTATAGAGTAGAAAAAACAATGGTAAGGAAGGAATCAATTGTAGATACTCAAACTGCCTTTTTCAATGTCAGGTAGTTCAAATATGCTACATAGATGAAAATGATGCAAAATCTTTAAATTTAAACTTATTGTAATAATAATGATAATTTGTTAATCAAACAAAAGTATTATGTTGTGATCATATTTTATAAGAAGGAATTTATAATATAAAATCATTTATTAAAATGTAATAATTTATTTTAAAATAAAAATTGTTATGTTCCTTAATAAAAATAAAATTTTAAATTTTCAATAGACTGATTAATTATTTGATTTTCGAAAATTTTATTATGGCATAATTATTAAAGTATTAATTACTGGAAAACAGAATTGAAAAATACCTATAGTAAAATATTAAATTTGACCGTGCCATGCGTGCCCCGTCGGGTGCCACAATCCACCCGCCGGTGGGGCACGTAGAGCATTTTTTTCAGAATTTCTTTTCTGTATTTTATCAATAATTAAAAGAAAATGAAAAAAAAGTTAATAGTTTATTTTATTTTATTTTTTTCTGATCTAATTATTCCGTTTTTGTACATTTTGAAATAATACACGGTTTAGTTGTTATTTTTAATCAAAGTTAGGGTGTCACACGTGCCCCGCCCTCCCCTACGAGGTATAAGAAATGCCTGCTCGCACTCGTACCCGATGTCCGTATAGCGGAGAGAGGACAGCTCACCCACGTTGCTCAAGCGCACATGCAAACACTCGCAACCACGAACATTGCCCGTTATCTTAATCCGCGCCTATGCAACCGTATAATTTCTACACTTCGTTTTTCATCTCACCTCACGTCTTTTTCGATCCCTCACAGAATCATCATCGCGTTCAAACTAAATAATAGCTACATAGATCCATTTCAAAAGTAAGAATACAAAAATCACGGCTCTGAGTTTTAATACTGGCTCACCTCCCGAGCGGTTATCATACTTTTAGAAAACATTCTTCTCGGAATAATCAATAAATTCGTAATCATTAAACCCTATCAAAAGAAAAGACCAAACGACATGCTCTATTACTTTATGACCAAAACTCTTAACCGCGCAAAATCCTTCATTTTTCCCGCACATGCGACAAACAATCATTCACACCGTGACAAATCGTCCACCCGGCCGCGGCATCACTCTGCGAAAAATTCCCAGACCACCCGGTCGATCTGTCTCTCCAAAAATACACCCATCCGCGCGCGCGTGCGCGTCCCTTCGAGAATCCGGCGACGACGTAACTCTCGCGTCTTCTCCTCCTCGGGCGACTATTTCCGTTGCGCCTAGCGCACCGTGGCGAAATCGGCCACCCAGGCATCTCTCTTTCTTTCCCCGCGTGCGCATATATAGTGTATACGCATGTGCCGAAAATATTGCGGAAACCGTCGTTGAATGAAACGCGGCGCGGGTATACTAATTTTAAGCGGCGGGAGATGCGCCGGATAGGCGAGGAATTTTTCGCGCGAGGGTTGCGCGGTGGTGATTAATTTGCGCGCGTGAGAGATGTCGCGAGCGAGAGAGATATGATGGATTGGAGAGATGGTGTATTTACGTGGGAGTAGTTTGGGTATGGCTTTGAGAGGAGGTTACACGAGGTGATTAGGATTTGACTTGTTGGGATGTGTCTGCGCGGAGACTTCGTAGTTGTTTTGAATTGTGCTGTGTTAAAATTATTGTTATGGAACTATAATGTCAAGATTTGTAATTTTGTTTCGAACTCATGAAATTAGTTTTTGTTACTTTAATTTCTTAGCCAGTTTGTCATAATTATATATATTGAGCAAATGAATGAAAAAATTTCTTTACAAATAGGAAACGATATTCAAAAAGTATATAATTCAGTATGAATAGCCTTTCAAAATACTGAGTTATAATAATAAATGAATTCAACCTATATTCAATTGCGAATTTCAACAGTTTTCTTACTTATGCCCGCACATTTGTTAAATAATTTAACAGAAAAGTCGAAATCAAGATCCTCGGGACACTGAAAAACCGCAACCGTATACTTTAGCGCCGAGAAAAAAGCGCAAAAAGGGCCGGGAGGGGGGGGGGGGGGGCAGTCGTCGTCGAAGAAAAAACGCCGTTATGTATCACGATGCTTATCTCGATGGAGTGTACGTGAGCAAGCCGCATTTACTTTTTGTTATTCAGAGACTTTTTTTCACTGTTCGCTGGATGGAGGTTTTTCTTTTTTTTTTTGCGTCACACAGCCGCTCTCGGAATCTCTTGACTATTTACGGCTATGCACGTGGATTGCTCAGTGATTTTAATATATGCATAATCAGTTTTTTTCTGAAAGAAGAAGGACGCAGTATTTTTTTTTTAATAGCGGTAATGCTGTTGTTTTCTTTGTTTGGCCTTTCATAGCCCGATTAGATTGTGAAACATCAGTTTTATTGTAGTACAGTGCTTATTATATCAACGATTGACTTTAAATGGTACTTGGACCGTGTTTCAAAACATTGATGTCATTTAAAGAACAATGCATTAATTATTCATTTTGCTTAAGAAATAAGTATATTAGAACATTTTTCTGTTGAATTGTGCAATGATATTGAGGACAGTTGAAGTGTTGAAAAATGTATACTATACAGAAACATATTTTTCCCCGTCCAATCGTTCTTTTCTCCAATACACTCTTAAATTTGTAATTTTGGAAGAAATTATTTTTACAAACCAACCAGACCTCAGCCCGCCACAAAGCCACTCATCAACGCCTCTCGTCTCTCTCTCTCTCTCTCTCTCTCTCTCTCTCTCTCTCTCTCTCTCTCTCTCTCTCTCTCTCTCTCTCTCTCTCTCTCGTCTCTTACGCAGTCGGCGTAAACAAACACCGCAGCCCATTCTCCGGAACAGCGAACTTCGGCGACTAATTCATCAAGATTCATCCCCGCGTCGCGCAACCGCAAAGACAGACACTCGCTCTCTCTCTCTCACTCCTTCCCCACCGAGTAATTAGAGTTCCAGCACCTGGACCGCGGATTTTCCCGGTCCAATAATCATCGGGCCATCTTCGATATTTCAGCGCGCGCCGGCCGCTGATAAATGTTTAATGAGAGCCACCAGCAGCGCCACCGCATAAATTTCCCTAATTCTCAATGGAAAGCTCAAATGAAAGAAAGTGGCGAGTAATTAAAGCCGGGGTCCGGTGATTGGCCCGGACTTTATGCAGTCGGCTGCTTGCGCGCCACCGCGGCGGTATGCTGCGGGTAAACGAGGGAACGGTCCCTTTAATCAAGCCAGCGCGCGAGCGCGGTGACTCTTCGTTTTTTCGAAGGTTCGTGTTTTCTTTGATTTCGTTTTCTTTGGGGAACGATGATGAGGAGAAGCGGGTCATGTACGATGGTGCTTCTGTTTGGGTATAGAGTTGTATGTGGGTATGTAGTTTGACTTGTTTTTTCGGTTCTTTGAATCTGATTAGATTAGGAAATGAAGTTAGATGGTTCGAGTGTAACTATCGATGATGCTTCGTTATTTAAAAGATGAATAATTGATTATAGCATATTATTTTACAATTCTTTTAGAAGAGCGCGTATTAAAAAAAAAATCTATAGACTAATTTTTTTCCAAATGAAAATTATCTTCGTTAAATTATTCGTTTCAAAGTTCAAATCTGTTGTTTAACAATGGAAATGAAAATTATTCGTAAACAATAAAATACGTACAAACCTTCTTCATTGTATACTTAATAAAGAAACAAAACAAGGAAACGAGCAATAAAATTCCCTTAATGATTTCTATAAACCACCGCCTTTATCCCACTGCCTCTCAGTACCACCGAATCAATTAAATCCACACATATTTATACCCACGTGCACGCGATTGTTCGCACGTAAGATGCCCGATAACAAACACACAAACACAAGGCGCGCATTTTTCCGCTCGCCCGCGTCCATTTAACAATAAATTAGCGGGGCTCCTGCTTACGTGCCGCATTTTTCCGAAACAGGCGAAACGAACGAAAGAACCGCTCACAGATATGTACACACATACGTACTCTCTCTCTCTCTCTCTCTCTCTCTCTCTCTCTCTCTCTTTTATGCGCATAATACGCGATAACATTGTTGCGCGCCGGGCAATATTGCATTTACATATCGGCCGGTGGCCGAGCGAGCTTATCGGCCGTGGCTTCCGCAAATTAATGAAGATAACTTTGACGTCGCGCGCGGCTGTGCGCATGCTCGGTAATTGTCGTATCTTTTATCCCGTTGCGCGCGGCGACTCTAATTACCTTTGTCACACGGAACTAACGAACGTGAGGGTACAAAAAACGCGCCGAGGGAGTTGGATGGTAGTAGTGGTAGTGGTAGTAGTAGTAGTAGTAGTAGTAGTAGTAGGTAGACCTTTGCACCGGTGTAGGATGACAAAAAGTCGAGCGGTCGAAACGTTTGGCTTTTATGACTTTTAGCTGATTCTTTTTTTGACTAGAGAGAGTGGGAAACGCGAAAAGTCGCGTTTTTCTTTCGCTCGTGCTAGATAGAAAGCCACCACCGACGCCGCTTTTGATAGAGTTTTCGTTATTTCTCTCTTGGCTTTTGTTTGCGCTCGTTTTATCGCGTCGTATACGTTTTCAGTTGTCCGTTGTTAATTTTGTTGCTAGTACGCTTGAGAATGGATAATGGCCGGCTGGTAGTTTGTTTTAGTCGCGTTTAATTGCGTCAAACCTTTTTAACGAAATACGTTCAGTTGTTTTTTAGTTTAAACATTGAATAATGGCATAATATACGATTTTTGTAATGTTCAAATTTTGTTTTAATTATTTGTTCTAATTTTTTAATGAAACAGTAGTAGTATAAAAAAAAGATTGAATAATATTGTAAAAATATTGAAATTAGAATTAGATAATACTGTAATAATATTACAATGCTATTGAATATTAAAAAAAAAATTGAAACTTTTTTGATCAACATGTAAAAATTTCGCATTCTAAAAATATAAATGTACCTTCACTTTTTCATAAAAGCCAATTCGCGCGCTTCACTGGTATTATTTATACCAGAAAAACGAGTGAATGAAAGGAAAAAGGAGAGAGAAAAAAACGGAACGCGCCATTGAAACCGCCAATGACCTTTTTATCCCGCCGCTGCATCAATATGTTCGCCCATCATTACTCGCGCGGCCGAAAAAGAGAGGAGCGAGAGAGAGAGAGAGAGCAGCGGCGAAAAGAGAGTGAATTAAAAGCGAGGGAAAAATGAAGTTCTCTCTTATCTGGGCGAATTCTCCCCTCCGCCCCTCGCTCTCTTTTATATCAGCGCTCTTTCCCTCTCGTCTGGTTTCACTCTCGCGGAGAATGGCCCCATTATGCATTATGATTTGTCGTTCCGACGGGCGATTTGCGAGTGCTGAAGCGCGCAGAGAATGCGTCGATGACCGCTGGCACACGAGAGGGAGAGAATTATATTTGAAAATGTCTCTGTCGGATGACGTGGATTTTAATGTGAAAATTAGATTAGTTATAAAAGTGTTCATTGGTTTTTCATTTTTGGAGTGATGGTTAATTGCGAAAGTAGATCGATGAGGTGACGTGGATTGGAAATGTTATCGATATCAAACTGAAAATTGTAAAAAGATTTTATTAGCGACTTTTATAAGGATATCCGTATTTAAATATCCGGGTGACATGGTTTCTTTTCAAAAAATTATTCACTAAAGACTGAAATATTTCTTAAATTCATTAAAGTACTTCACGACTGTTTCAGGAAGATATTTTTATGATCTGACAAAGTAAAAAAGTTATTCTCGATTCATTAAAAGACACTTTCATAAAATGTTTCACACGGCTCGCATTTCCCCATCCCTTCGAAAATCCAAAATTGCTTTCTAAACACCGTCCTTTTTACTGTCCCTCTCTGTCCCTCTTCCGAAATATGTTAATAAGAAACCACGGTGCGTATACCCCGATTATCCTCTCCTTCATACATACCCTCCCTCCCATAATTAAGCCCAGTGCCAAACGAACCCGCAAGTTTTTTCCTCCCGTCCCCTCGCGCGCACATGCGCGCACGCATGCAAAACCGTCGTTATATACGCACGCACTTTATAAATCGCGAGCCGCGCGTGTGCCAGTATATAGTGCCGCCTGCAGACTTTTTCGGCGGCGGCTGCAAGGCGGCGCCATTACTATCGGGCCATTGGCTTTTACGGCGGCAGAGAAATGTATTCGGCGCGTTCTATACTGATTGGCGTTTTAAATTTCTCGGGCCATTGCGCGCATCGAGGGCGGAGGGGAGGCCGATACACCTTCGACCGGATCCAATAAGTATTAATGGCGCGCTCCGAAAAGCGGAAAGTTTTTTGAAAAGGCGTGCGCTATACAAGAGGTATATGGTCTACGTCGTCGGAGGGGGGCTTCTTCTTGATTTACGCGGCGCATAATTGCGCGATATTCGTTTTGTGAGTTAAGTAACGGGTTTTCGAGTGGAATTTTATGTCGATGCGAAAGAGAGAGAGACTCGGGTTATATGTTTTTCCGGTCGAGGCGGATGTCTTTTTAAAGTTCGCATGCGGTGGGTAACAGGGTTTCGCATTATTGGCATTAAAAAATTGGAAAGTTGAGAGGTTTTTGATTGTACTTCAATGGATTATTCATATTGGTTGAAATTTGAACATTTTAACTATAAACAAGAATTATTCGATGCTACGTAAATAAATATTTTATGTTGATTTCTTTATTTTATTTGCGTAATAACGTGTTGTTATTCTCTTATCGAAAAAAATAATCACGTTATTTTTCCATATAATTTATGTGTGCTTAAAAATAACAAAGTACATTTTTCGTTTATAATCACCCAATACTACTTTTTATTACTTAAGCACATCAATAAAAATCAATCCCCAAACACCAAACGTAATTTCCAAGTAATATAAACTCCTTTAACCACTATTCAACTTGCAACAAGAACAATTCAAACCCGTAACCTATCCCAAAAATACCCCACTTTGCCTCTTTTTCTCGCTCTCATATACGCGCGGCATAAAGCCCGGCTCTTGCCATGCGTGAACCATGGCTATATAGCACGCGGCGGCGGCGATGACAAGAATTGTCATGCGATATATATATATATATACGCGGCTGCGGCAACGGAGGACTTTAAAACCGCGCTGGCTGCAGATGCGGCGTCTCGCGAGCTCGAGAAAAGTCGGAAAGAGAAAGAGAGCAAAGAAAAGCGCTCTGTAAACATTCACGTAGACGCGCGCGCGCGTGAGAGCGAGAATTATTTGTCTTTTGCATTTTCTACCCACTTTATTGCCACTTGATATTCTCGCGGAATATCTTTTTAGGAATTTCGACATCGCCAAAATGTCAACATTGGGGGTTCGGATGGAGACGAAGTTTCAGGATTGTTTGGGATGTGATATGATATTTGAAATGTTAGTTTTCTAATGATTTGTCAAACTTTGTCAGATTTCACCTTAGTTCAAACGATTAAAATTTGATTGCAATTAAGATCTGAAAAATATTGTTCAACCCTTGTAAGCAATTTCATAAGTACACAAAAAAAGTGTTTAAACTCGGGATGAAAAACATGTTTTCTTATACGTATTTTGAGATATATGCTGAATCCAATATCGGAAGTCAAAATAGGGGACTTCCCGAGCCGATTTTCTTTCATATCATTTTATTATCAGGAAATTCTGGAAACCAAGGAAAGGCTCGTCGCAACGACATTTTATCTGAATGCAATTTCTTTGTTTCCAGGATTTCCTAATAATAAAACGGTATCTAAAGAAAATCGGCCTGGGAAATCACCTATTTTGACTTCACATCAGTTTTCCATGCCATGATTTGACATGTTTTTTTGTGGGCCTGTGCTATTAAACCTACGTAGGGTATAAGTGTGCCAGTTACTGTGCCCTTACTATAGTTACTAGATTTTTGCGCACGCATTATATTTCACAAAAGTAGACTGCAACCACCAGCCATTTTAACCAACCAACCAACGTACCAAATTTGCGTTCCATACCCCACCAACCAATGGATTCTCCGCGTCGACTCCTTCGCGCACGGACGCCATAAACCGTCAATTATTTCACGCTATTGTTCCCCCCTCCACCTCCCACACCTCGCCACGTGTATCCACGCCTCCACATGCGCGCGTAGTGCTATCCTTCTTATTTCCTGCCTTTATCCTTCCTCGCGCGAGTGTTTCCCTGCTTTTCTGCCATTCGCATTCTATTCGGCTACACTTGCGACAATCTTCCCGCACGTATCTTCCTCCCCCCCTCTCTCACTCCTTTTTGTCCTTTTCATTTCCTTACTTTTATTCGCGCTTCCTCCCGCGCGCGTGAGCCGTGCTATTCTATTTGGCCCATAGGCAAACGCATTATCGTTGCCTCTTTCTTCCGCTCTTCCTCCGTGCTGTGTTTCTCCGTTGCTTTTCCTACGATAGCTCCTTTATTCGCGCGTATGGGTGTATAAGAAAGAGAGGGAGGGAGATAGTGGAGTGCGGGCTTTTATGCAGAACTGTATAGGTGGCCGGGTTTGCGCAGAGATAGTGCGTACGGGTTGCGCGAGCTCGATGGGGCGCGCACGTGTGAGCGCGGCGCACGTGGGGATACCTACATTCCCATGAACAAATAATGCGTAAAAAAATAAGATAATTGGATGATCGCAGGGGAAAAAACTTCTCTCGCGTTGGTTGGAAAGGACGACTAATTAATGCAGTGGAGGAGTTAATGGAAAATTCGTAATTATAATTGTTGATTAATTAGTTTTATTACGTACAACATATGAGTTTCATCTTTTCTCAAATTCGGATGAACATTTTCCTCTGATTATAGTACTACACGGAGAGAAAAATTTCAGTAAAAATTACAAAAAGTTCCGCAATTTTTACTGAACTTTTCGGTACTGTGGTAACAGACTGCCAAAATGAGCGGATTTATTTGACTTTCTATACTTTTTATAGAATTTTCAGTAAAAATTACCGAACTGTTCAGTAACTTTTAAGAGAATTCTCTTACATTTTCTAAAACTTGAAAAACGCACTTAAAAACACTATATATAATATACAATAATTATATATTATTTTCTTGTGCTACATTAATTCTAACGAACAACAAAAGATCCCACGATAAACATCCGTAAACATATACCCTTCTACCCTCCCCACCAAGCTTTTCCACCTACCCAAAACTCGGAACGACAACCTTTCTCTCCCCTAATGAACCCGATATCCCCTCGTATCTTAATACTACCTTTCGCACACCACCTTCACTCGCATCCTTATACCCCAGAAAGCCCCTCTCACCCACACACACACACACACACAGATATCCTGCAACCTCACGCATGTCAACCATAGCACGGAGGGCCGCACCACTACCACCGCGACCGCAAACCCGCACATCGGTATCGCGTCTCTCTACATATGCAAACGCGGCTGCCGCTGCCGCGCGCTCACGTCGTATCGTCTGCATAAACGAAGGCCTCAGTGCAGCGCTCGCGTACAAACACACGCGGGGACCGTGCCGCGTACGGACGTATACACATACGCGCTTTACAGTGTGTACACACGTACGTACGTACGTAGCTATGCGCATACGGATGTGAGAGAGAGAGAGAGAGCGTGTGTGTACACCGTCCCGGCGAAGACACATAAAAGCAATACCCGAGTTCGACGCGCTGCAGCGCAAACCTACGCGAATAGTGTATAGAAATAGCGAATGCACGTGAGTGTGTATGTATATGTGTGGAGGGAGGGAGAGAGAGATACAGTAGCGCAAAGATTCTATAAAGTGCACGCGAGGTAATCTTATATATATATATATAAAAAGTATATATATATATATATATATATATATATATATATATATATATATATATATATATATATATATATATATATACGCGCGCGGGAAAATCTACTCGGGAGGCCGGATGACTTTATATAAGAGAGGGCGAGCCCATCGTCGGGTGTCGTTAAGGCAATTGTCGAGAGTGAGAGAGAAGGAGAAAAAGAGCTGCTGTACTCATCGGAGGTCGGCTGAATTTTCCTTATATATGGTAATTAAAGTGATTCCGCCTATATAGGTGGTCGGAGTCATTCCCAGCGAAGTGCGCGAGAGCTGTAATGACGCCGCGTACATACGCGCCTGGTGTATAATAATTGCGAATGTGATAATGTTTCGGTCTGGGATGGGAGAGAATTAGTGCGATTGTGTTGCGGTAATTTGAAGTTATTATTGCAGCAGATCAACACTTTTATATATGCGATTATCGCGAATTATACCGGGGGGAAGGGGGTGATAGAGATTGATGGCTCTTTTATAGGCGCTAAATCATGGGATAAGGGCGTCTTTAAACGAGCGTCTTATTCTACTTACGCGAGCAAATTACTACGTTATTTTTTCTAGAATTTTTTTCGAGATAACTATCGTGTATATGTCTCAGCAGTGTTGTACCTCCTTCGCCAACCTCATACAAAACACATCAACGTAAGAAACTTAATAGACCGATAAACATGCTGAAACAAAAAGCACACGCGCACACACACGCGAGTATAGAGAGAGCCTCGCGCAAACAGCTAGACACCTCGAGGGTATACGTTGATGCTTCTCTCACTCGTGGAGAGAGGAAAACATGCCAGTTATCGCGCGTATATATACATACGTTTTCTCTCTCGCGGTTCATTCTCACGCGCGCGATGATTTTCTCCCTCGATTCCTCGAAGGCTCGTTTTGCATAAACACGCGCGTGTGTGCGGATATACGCGTGTGTGCAGTATGGTGTATATATCTTGGCTGGTGGTAGCGGTGTGAGTGGGTATGGAGTGTCGATTCGAGAGGTCGAGCTGGTATGGGAATTCTGATTGATTGAGAGAGGAAAGTGGAGGTTTTTTGGTGGTGGGAGTTTGGATAGAAGGTGGTTTTAACTTTATAAAGTGTTGTGAGAGATGGAATGGAAGTCTTGTATTTATAGCTGTGATAAATTGTATTTTATTTTGGTGGAAAGGTGTCATTTAAAATTTTTTCTTCAATAAGGCGTCATTTCAAATTTTCCTTGGATAAGGTGTCATTTTAGAAGCACTTTATTTTTCATTGATTTTTTATGGTAGGTACCACTGCAATTTATTTATCAACGAAAAGACGAACGTTGGTGCACGTATCGCGCCAATTAACGATAGTAAAAGTAAATTGGAGTGGTACGATAACAAAATCTGTGGAAAATAAAGTGCTTCTGAAATGATACCTTTTTGAGTCAAAATTCGAAATGACACTTTTTCAAAGAAAATTCGAAATGACGCCTTTTTCTAGTAAAATTCGAAATGACACCTGTTCCAAGCAAAATCGAAATTGACACCTTTCTCTGCCGAACCGTCGATATTTAAAAATTATTCAGAAAATATTCATGCAGTATTATAATGAAACTTAATAGTTTCCAACCCATAAACTCCGAAGCCATAACGGTTTACCATAATTTCTACACAAGATTAATTGAAAACACATTTTTTAAGAGTCATGTATTTATATAATAAATAATATTTTATTATAATAGTAAAACTAATAGATCAATATTTATTATATAGGTTATCAGATATACTTTTAATCATAATTGATTATAAGGACAATTAATCGACGTCGAGGAAGAACAATGTTTGCAACAACATATTTTGTCAAAGATAATTATGCGGGCGCGACATCATTTGCATGTTAGATGAATTATGGATGTAGCATGGCACACATTATGACAACATATTATCTTTTACATTACGATGGCGTAATTTAATTCGCTTTAGGTAATTATACTCTGTGCGAAGAAAAGCAAAATACGCCATCAAAATGACTCGAAAGATATAATATAGTTAATTAATTTACCTCTGACAAATAACAGCTACACGCTACAACGATGATGGTGTATCGTACAGAGGTTGATGTAGTTTTTAATTACCATAAAAAACGTTCAAAAAATCACGAAATCATATTTTTAATAGATTTTTATACTCTTACACAGCCAAGTAATTAATAGCTCGTCAAAGAAAAAAGAATAATAAATTTCTTTTGATTACAAAACCAATACATTATCCTCAATAAAAGCCTATTCCATCATAGAAAGAGGCGCAAACCGCCGGAAAACAGCGCATCGCTTCTGCTCCAGATAAGTCGCAGCATCGTTGTTGCTAGCAACGTCGCTAGCTCGCAGCAGCTCATGATAATGCGCATCGACAAGCGCACGAGTAACAAACAAACGACTGCGAAAAAGCTACAGCTCCCGACGACAATTCCCTCGAAAGCGCGCGAATGACGTGGAACCGTGCGATAACGTTCGCGTATTGTACATCGGGACGGGAGATGGGAAAAGAGGAGGCGGATTACGGAAGAAGAGGGAACGGAAACAAGCGGGCGGGGAAATTATTAATACGAAGGCGAACGTCTCCGCGTCTTTATACAAGTGGCGGTAGCAGCGGCGTCTCAAACTTGGCGCGGGGATATTACGCGCGGAGGACATCTGCGCGGGACTGTAATGACTTTTTGATTACGCGGAGGGAGAAATAAGAATAATAATAATAATAATAAAGGCGACGTGTAAACCGGGGCGACAGATGCGTGCGCCGATGACGGCGGAGCTGATGCGCCCCAGGCTGTACGGGAAGATCCCCGTTTTTGCGGGTGGGTTTTTTTTTAGAAGGAGGAGGAGGGGGAAAGAGTTGCGAGATGTGCCCGAGGAACGGAGAGGAGAGAATTTTGTCGCCGCAATTTACGAGTCGACGGCGTACGCGAGTGATTAAAGTCGATGGGAGATTCAGGCGTTTTTTTCTTCACTCTGAGAATGTTTACAGTGGTTTGGTAATCTGGTTATTACCGGTATGGGTTGGAAGATTTGCGGGGAGGGATGGGAGAATGGTTATGTAAATTTGGAAATGTGGTGCGGTTTCGCGTGTGATGAAGCCTTGATGAAGTTGTAATAGGGAGCGATTTTAAATGCGTGTGTTGGAGATTCTTGTTGAAAATGTACGGTATAACAATTATGTATTTTGGGAAAAAATAATATTCAGTTTATGAAAGTGACCGGAATTCTGAATCCAGCAAATTGATCTAGTATTTTGGTGGTAGGATAGTATATAGTTAATGGAACTGTCTTTTTTCGCACTAGGAGAGGGTTAAACCTCTGGATCACAGATTCGGCTCAAACTTTGGAATATGTTTTTGGATGTAGAAGTATGAAGAAAGCTGCAATATTAGACCCTAACGCTAAAAAGAACTCAAGTTCTGAACATTATTAGCTTTATTTTGAAATAAATATTTTTTAATTCTGCAAAAAACAAATGGAAGCTGGTTTTCTCTAGTTTTATTTTCACTTTTGGGAATAATATTTATGACTTACCAAGATTAAATGATTACCGTTTCAAGAAGAGGCTTTTTTCAAATTTTTTTTTCAAAATAAAGCTAAAAATGTGCAGAATTGAGTTTTTTTTAGCGTCAGGGTTTAATATTGCGGCTATCTTCATATTTCTACATCCAAAAATATATTCTAAAGATTGAGCCGAAGTCTGACCCAGAGGCCTGACCCACTCTAGTCAGTGCATAATTTGTTAACAAACTCGAGATTGTTAAAATACTTACATATACACTTGAGCAGAGAATAGAAATAATTTTTCTTGTTGATAGTAATTTATTATTTCTATAGCAATATAGTCACTCACATCAACGCCCATAGCTGCAGTGGAAAATAAATGTGCACATACCTGAAACAGAAAACAGTAAATACTTATTAATTATTCTACTATACTCTACACACACATCCTTTTATTTCATAAATTTTCCATTATTCAAGTCCCTCCCTCCGTTTCATTACCATCAAACAAACCCATACCATTCGCAATCTGAAAATTCTCATTCAAAAACCTCAGCAATTCCTTAACATCCTCTCCACCCACACACAGGAAAACAATGGAACTTCCTACCGCAGCAGTATATATATACACGAAAGCGCGCGTATAAATCCTTCCTCTTCACCGGAATCGATAAGCAAACACGCAACAATGCGCAAAGACGCTGCCGCTGCTGCCCCACGTCAAAAGACAGACGCGATATCTCGCGCGGATGCACTTCCGCCGCTCAGGGGATATTGGATTTCCGTGAGGAGAGGGAGCAACGACTCTCCGCGGGGGTGCAGCGCCGAAAAAGTCGATTACTCAGCGGGAGCTGGACGCGGGAGGAGGTTGATTTTGCGGAAGATAGCGGCGAGGAGGATAGTGAATTTTTGGAGAAAATGGGATTGAGATATATATGGGGTGATTGAATTGTGGTTTTGGTGATTGATTATTATGATAATTATCTGCGTAGAAATGTAGCGGTTACCAAAATAATACGATGGCTCCTAATAAAAAAGAGTTATCTCGCGCTGACCGATTTTGAACCGCGTAACTAGATAGGAAACGTTAAAGAGTTACGCGGTTTCGATAAACTGTTTACATTTTTATAGTAATCTTTTCCCTGGTAAAAATGTTAACTAGAAGCTAGCTATTTTTCAGTTAACTTTATGGCTAAAAACGCACATTGCTTGTATTTCATAATTATGTGCCAATCCGAAATAAATTATGGCATTTACACTTCATAAAATATGTATTTTAAGTAATAGTAGAACTTTTAGATGAATTATTTTTGCATTATGATTTTTGCTAAAAATGCTTCCATTTAATTAACACGTTAGCTATAAAATCTGCTTACTTTTCTACCAGGGCTCATTTTTATATACATATATGACTTTATGTGTTTTTATTACAAACAAAACATTGCATAATTTCTGTATTTAATTGGGCCAAACAGCTTGTTAATTACACGTAGAATTTTGCAATTAAGATATTCCCCACAAAATTCCAAATTTCATCATACATATATTAGATATTACCGTAACTCCATTAATATTAAACACAAGAAATATTCTATTAAAAAATCGTTTTACATTCCACTTTTTACTTATTTTTCACCGTTTCCAAAAAATCACACTCTTTTCTGCATTTTTCATTTTTACCTCTTATATATCAACGTTCGAAAACACTCTCACTTTCGGCACTCTATCTTCCTCCTCTCCCAAGCGAATGCATAAAAACAACAGACTCGTCATCGTCCCCTTCTCGCACGTGCGCGCGTGTTTTAACGCAGATTGAAAGCGCGCGCGCGCGCAATTGTCATTTTCGTTCGTACGCGTCGTCTCTCCTAAGATTGCGGATGAGATAATGCCTCGAAAGCGGATTGCATTTTTCACGCCTATCGAGAGAGATAGAGAGATAGGTGCACAAAGTAATGAACGTCTCGCGCGAGTGTATACTTACAATGCACGCGTAAAAGTTGAGTGCGCGTCTAATGCTCAGAGGGGGGCGAAGTAAAGAGCCTCGACTTAACTGAAAGTGCGCGATTTGGTTCCATTATTTGTCTAGAATTTTTTATTAAAATGATGGTAGATATTCTGTTTGGGAAATTGAGATGAATTTTGGAATCGTTGGTGCTTTTTGTCGAACAAAATTGAAGCAATGTTGACTTTTATATTCACGCACTGATACTTTTCCAAGCTTTTAATAGTTTTATCCTAGTTTTAACATTTTATCATATTAAAATTTAAATGCAATTTCGTTTAAAAATGGCAATGCTTCATAAAACTCTACAATCTTTCCAAACCCGGCCATCCAAGCTCTCACCATTTTGAAACGACTCCACAAAATATTTACAAACACTACACTATACACACCCTCTCCTCTCTCTTCCTCCACTGCACCCTAATCAGACCCTCCTTATCCGCGCCTTCCAAAAACCCTTCCGCGTCCTTTACCCACAGCGCCCATCCACCCCGTCTCACGTTCTTCGAATTTCCAGCAGTTTCCTTCTCCTCCTCCCGCCATAGGGAAGTTTCTCCCGCGGCTGCTTCGGCTCCACGTGGCGCGCGTTAAACCGGACCCGGGCGCGCATAACCAAGGCTCCCCGTAGTCGTAATTTCCAGCTGCGCGCAACTGTGTATACTCGGGTTGCGCCAGCACTGCTCACCGAATAACTCGAAGAGGCGCGTGCCGCGTTACGCATTCCCGCGAGAGAGAGCGAACGAGTTGGCTTGACCTCTCCCGCAAGTTGTTCGATCGATTATCGAAGAGGGAGGGGGGAGAGAGAGGTAAGTGTACGAAGAGACTTTAGGAGAGATGAGGAGGATGATTGGAGCTGGAACGAGGTCGCGTGTGTGGGATCGCATGAAGCAAGCGCTGATGCGTGCTGCTGCTCGTCAAGGGAGGAGAGAGGAGAAGGACTCTGTGAGTGTTTTACGGTAATGAGGGCGGCCGGAGATTAGTGCGTGATTTGGGTGATGGGTGGTCCTGGAGTTGGGGTTATGTTTGGAAGATAAGTGATGGAAAACGCACGGATGGGAGATGGTCGGATCGAATGTGATGTGGAATTATCGTTTGAATTTAAAAAGACGAAAAGGCGGTTTTGTTGGAGTAACGGGAGTTGAAGTGTTTTTATCGTACGAAAACTTTTTGATGGTGTATTGAAAAAAATACAGGTCGAAGGAATATTATTATTTTAAAGTACGTCATTACATCGACAGTATCTTGATTTTCCCGGGTTCAATGCGTAAAATATATACAAATTAAAATATATTTGGCAGACCTTTGAAAATTACTTATACTTCATATTTTAAGAATCTTCGAATTTCCTATAAATGCATTTTAAACAATATACCAATTTCAGAAAAAAGTATAATCCAAGAAATGGAATTTGAATTTAAATTTAAATGAGCTCTATTACAACATCTAATGTTGTAACCATCTATAGTAAAATGGAAAACTTTGAATCAATTCAAGAGCTTACAAATTTCACGTGACATCTTTGCATCTAAATACAGGCCAAACCAAAGGAGCGCATAGAATTTGCGGCTTTTACATGTACAACTACAGCTGACACGCCAGCGGCGACTGCAGCGGCAATGGCAGCAGCAGTGCTAACCAAGACGAATTGCGAATTCATATGACCACTTAGTCCCAGGTATTATAGTCGTTCCCTGACCTCGCCTAGCTTGTTTCCCTCGTGTTCCCTCCCTCTCATCCTTCATTCTTCGTGACAAAACAAGAAGATTATTTTATTATTAAACGTGATTTTAAACGAATGAAGGCTGGTAACAATGGGGTATACATGTATTTGACACAGATATATATATAGAGAGAATGATTTATGATTCTTAATATGACAATTTATTATAGATAATAATTATAGTAGTGTACGATATTATTTTTTAGCGTACAAAAATGGTAAAGCATGGGAATCTAGCATCCGGGAGATGTTTTCTTGTATTGCAATTTCATAATGTCAGGGTAGGTTACCAAAATATCTTACTAATAAATATTCCATATAACGACAGACTTATAACAACTCTAAAGAAAAGATTAACCGTAAACTGTACTTACTTTCCGAAACTAAAATTGGAAAAACCAAACTCAAAAGACCAACAAAAAATCAGCTACACCGCTTCAGCACCAACAAAAAAAGCCCAACCCCTAACGGCATCGCTTTTGGCCGAAAGTACGTCGACCCATCCCTTGCACTTACGCACGCAGACGTCGTATACGAGCGCGCGAGGGGTAGGTATATAAGGTATTAAAGAACCGACACGACACGGCGACGGCGCAGAGCGAATTACGTCGGAGAGCGGCGGCCGTCCATCCCGGAATTCGCGTAAAGCGCGTAATCGTCCGTAAAATCCCTAATCGCGCGAGAGAGAGAGAGAGAGAGAGAGAGAGAGAGAGAGAGAGAGCTCGGCATAAAGTGCCCGCGCACGAAAGGCGCCTTAAAGCCGCGCGCCCCGAAAATTTGCGTGCGCGTGCTCGTTTTAGATCTGCAATTTTATCTTGTTTAATTAAATTTTAAGGCAACAATCGCAAATATTACGACAGGGACTTAATGGTGAAGGGATGGGACAGGGGTAAGTTTAATTGAGTCTGAATGAGTGGGTTGGTGTTAGAAGTTTATTGAGTTGACTTGGATGGTATGTTGAGGAGGGTTAAAAGTTTGTGAAAGAAATAATGTTAATGCAGTGGCGATCGAGTGACTGTTAGAGTATTCGATGATACGATAAAATGTGAGGAAAATAATGGCCAACAAAATTATGTTTAGGAAGGTAGACTATATCATATTAATTTTTGTGGAAAGATTTCTCGGTATCTATAAATGTTGTAATATTGATCAGATTGTGAACGTATTAGAAATAGCAAAAGGCTACTTATACTTTTATAATTTTATATATGAAAAAATCCATAATAATTTTAACTATTGTGTAATACCTATTTAAAATTATTTATTGCTGAGATTAGCATGGTTTGCGAAGTGCATGAACGAGACAGGTTGGGAAATCTTCATTTTTAACCTAGAAAACCAGTCTTGTAATCTATATTAGTGTGCCACACAAGCCGCAGCCTGGGGATGATATGTACACAACTGTCTAATAAAAGTGGCCGTAATGATTTCAGCTTTATTTAATACTTTTCACTTTAATCATTTTTATTCAATAACTAATAATCACAAAAAACGCATATTGAATTTTAAATTCTCGCGCCTTTTATCTAAGAGCCAATCGCAAATCAAATCTATAGATGCTTCACATCTTCCGGTCATCACTTTTTTAAAAAAGTATTATACTTGAGAAAGAATAGAGAAGTTTACAGTAAATGCTGCAAAATTTATTTTAAAAAAAGTATCACAAAATGTTATATTTTTATATTTTCTAATTGAGCTTTTCTAGTTCATTAATATAGTTGAAATCTCTATATCTATCTCTCTAAATTCGAATAAGTGAAATTCACTTCAAATAAGTGAATATTCACTTATAATAAGTAAATAGTCGTGCACTTATCGAATAAGTGGACGACTATCTACTTATAATAAGTGAATATTCACTTATTTGAAGTGAATTTCACTTATTCGAATTTAGAGAATAGAATAGAGTATTAATTTGTAATAGAAAATAATTGGTGCTTCCTTCAATTAACGATAGCAATAATCAATTCATCCCAAATAACCTATAACCCGATTTACGAAAATCCTCGTTTTATATAGAACTTCATGCAAATATTTACAATCTGCATAGAATAACTAGTCGCATTGCATTATTCCACTCCCGTCAATGATCCACAACAATAACGAACCTCTCACCTCCCAAAATACCCATCTCCAAATAGTTCTCAAATCCAACTTCCCCAATTGCCCATACCTTAAAAAAGAAAATCCCCGTCTCCACACCTCATCCCACGCACACGCTCACTCGCGATGCATAATGCACACTCTATGCGCTCTCGAGCCCCGTCTGTTTATCCGGCCGGCTTCTTAGTACGCGCGCGTACAGCGCTTCGGCACGCAAATCTCGCCCATCCTCCCCTCCCCGCACTCAATACACACATACTCCTTCGATCCCCCACATACACACACGCGCGTGTCATGTAACCAAAGCCGCCCTCCGGTGTATGCAGCTGCATAACCTACCCGTAAATACATATACATATATAAGAGCGAACGCATACGGGGATTATTATCGCTGTACGAGCCGCGCTTCCGCTAGATTTTCATCTTACACACACATACACCAGGCGGCTAGAGAGACGGAGAGGTGTCCGCGAGAATTATGAAGTCGAAGGGCGAGCTTTTGAATTTTCGCGATAAGCCATCGAGGGGCTTTAGCATGTAAATTGCCGCGCGCCAGTCGTAAGCTCGCGTTCGCGTTGTTCGAGCGCCCCGCAGGAATAGATATCGGCAGTAGCGCTGCGCCAGTCGGTGAGAGAGAGAGAGAGTGTTTTGTGTCTTGCGCTCAAACGGAAGTTCGTCTTGTAGAGAGAAGGGGTCTGCTGACCGCGCGCGTGTATATAGTAAGTGTGAGAGAGAGAGAGGGAGAGAGAGAGAGAGGGAGAGAGAGAGAGAGAGAGAGAGAGAGAGAGAGAGAGAGCTTGCGTTATTGTTAGCCAAGTGGGGTTATGGGACAGTGAGTAATGAGCGTTTTTGATATGTTAATATTATTGCCGTCGTCGTCGTGTTGGAGAGAGTGAGTGGTTAGGTGTAACTGGAGGGTGGCCGTTAATTGGCAAAAATTTATGGCTATGGTGCTGTGTTTTAGCTTTAGATTTACATTGCAATATACGCTTTGCAAATCGAAAAAAATTTTTTTAATCGTTGTATATTTTGAACAAAATCAGATCTTGAAATATTCCTGCGCAATATTTTACTACATAAATTCCGAGTTGAGACCATTTAAAACGATCGAATCGGGAAAAGGGCAGAATTACGCTGCGCAATGAAAACTTAACGACTGCATTCTATAGCGCCTGCGAATGTCATATCTCTCGGCTGCGATGAATGAGTCATTAATTCGGACTAAAAAAAGAAAGAGCCAACGAATCACCGCTGAATAATTCACCCAGGGCGAACTGCCGGTCCAAAGAACCCTGTTAAACTCGAGCGCAAAAAAACTCTCCTTACACCACCACATAACTTCTGCAGAGCTGATAACGAGCGAACGCGGCGTAATTTATGCATTTATTTTGCACGACCTCTTTCCCACCATATATGCGAAAAACGCGCGTATCGCGGAATCGGATAATCCAATCGAGTCAATTATTCCGTAGATAGGAGAACGGAGGGGGGAAAGGAAGCGCGCGCGCGAAACATATCGACGAAAGTCTATGATTCAATTGTCGCGAGAGCGCGGAGAATTGAATTTGGCGCGGGGAATTTCCCAGCGGCGACGCGCTTAATTCGTTTTTCCCGCGCGCGGCGGATCCCGAAAAAAAGTGGCGTGTATATGTAGGCAGGCAGCCGATCGTGGGGACGAGTTCGATGGCGTTAGGTCGTTAAAGGGGGAGGAAAATTTCGTTTTTGGATTTTTATTGTTTTCGCATGACGCCGCAAGTGAATGATGGTGTTTGCGGATTGGATGCGGAAAATTATTCATTTAATGAATGAAATATAGCGCGGTGTTTAATATTCCAGCGCATGAGCAAGCTCTTCGTGGCTTTTGATGAGTTTGCAGAAACAATGAGTCAAATTTATTTTGTTATTCATGTGCATAGTTCAGTTTGCAGAAACTATGCTAAGCATATATAAAAGTATGCTCTGCCGAACGTTTGCAATGAAAACAAACGGCCTAGTAATTAGAGTAGATAGAGTTGTGATGAAGTTGATTTTACATACTGTATATAATAATTTAATAAAGTATTTCAAGGAAATAATTTGCTATATTTGATTTAGATGGGAAAAGCATTTGAACGTATTATGCGAGAATGAAAGCACTAAATACGTTTTACGAAGTTGATTGAATAACACAAACTGCATTACTTCTCCGAAATTAGCTGAATATTGAACAGGGGATATACATAAGCTTAATAAATGAATCAGTTATGGGTTAATATGGAATAAAGTGAAAATCGTATTACCTATATCAAAGGTGGATGGTAAATTGATTTACTAATAGTTCAAATGTAGGTTATATTCTATGGCTACGTGAATATCACTTATGATCAATAGGATTGAATATTAAATATAAGACGAAATGGACTATTGATGAGATTCCAGTATATCAAAGGAGAAACTTCGCTTTATGTAGTATCGACGTACCTCTTCTCTCTAACAATATCAGTTTAAAGTACGGATTGCAACTGTTATGTATTCCTCTCATATTTTCCGATTGTTCAAAGGCTTCATTTATCCCACTGAAGCCCAGAATACAATAGCCCACATTTCGGCATAATAAAAATTCATTAACTTTGTCCATTTATGAACGGTAACGTATCAAATTATTCTCATTGCAAATTAATTCGCAATATAGTGACATTTAATTAATTTCGCTTAATTACAGCCATTCTCGATTTCTCCCAAAGCCCTCGAAAAATTCCTCCCCCTCGCGTTAAAATGTTACGCCCCATTAAAACATCAGCAATCGTCATTTAAATCAGCATTATATTCCATATTCCAAACACTCTATACATGCGCATAATATTCCCCATATCAAAGCGCGCTGGAGCGGACTTTTCTGCCGCGGGGATTAGCGAGCTTTGAAATACGGTTAAATCGGACATGCGGCTTCAATTTGCGAGTTCGTCAAAAGGCATCGGCGAAGTAACGAAGACCCTCCAAAATTCCATTTATTTTCTATGCGCGCGGCTACAGCACCAGCAGCAACGGCTTCACCGGAAAGTTTCGGTATAGTTCGCGCAGCCGGAACTTCCGAAATCCCCGGGGCTCGTTGCCTTTTAAGAGGCTTTTCCGCTGATTTTTTTGTTAACGAACGGACGCGCGCGCGCAGCGGATGCGCGGATTCAAAGACAGCGCTGGTCGGCCAGCTCTTCGCCGCTGACTTTTTTCGACGACGGCGGGGATTGAAGCACGCGAGAGGATTCTTTGGGGATTGAAATTTTCGGAGAGTCGGTTTTATTTTTAATTAGGGGTCTTTTGGAGCAGCAGCTTTTGAAAACTTTAATTCGGGATTTTTTTAGGAGGATGAGTGGTTTTGGGAAACGTTCGTTTGCTTCTTAAGGATTCTCAGAATCGAGTGCCTGAAAATGTGTGTTAACTGAATGGGCTACGTCATCTTTTTGTTTCCAGGCCCCACATTAGTCTAGGAATAATAAGGAGATTATATATTTATATTTGTAATGAATGTTTAAGCGAACGTAGTAAACTGAAAATATGGTAAAAAATATATATTTGAATAATAATTATCAATTAAAAGAAATAGGTGAAAAATAATATTTTTAACTGCAAATCCTCATAAAATGAAACCCGGCAAATAATTTATAAAAATAAATACGTCTCACATTGTCTACAAAAATCTTCTTCGTCAATTCCACCCTGATTTTCCTAAAATCTTCATCCTCGCTCCCCTGAACAATCCATCCATCGCGCTTCTCCACCCTGCACATCCATCCTCCCGCACATCTCTCTTTCTCTTCTCGCGCTGAAATCGAAAAACCGGCTGCCGCCCTTGACATTACGCCGCTCCCGCATTAACGTTCGCTCAAGGTCTCCCCTATCCCCCCTTTTATTTGCGCCTCTTCTTCTTCTCCTTTCTCCTCTTCCCTGGCGATATGGCTCGCTCGCGCGAAAAGTGCACGAAGGAATTCCCGTCTCGCTAGCGCGCCGGGGTCAGCGCCGCCGCCACCGCTGCCGACGTCACTTTCGCTCGGGTAACTATTCCACTTGCCCTTTCTTCGGGCGTCGTATAGAAGAGAAAGAGGAGGGGAGAGAGGCGAGAGAAAGAGGGAGGAGGAAGATTGTTTGCAGAGGGAGAGAGATATGGCAGAATGGAGTTTTTTTTCTGCAGCGATCTATAGTCTGGCAAAGAATTTTGTATAGCTGATTTTAGTTTAATTTAATAGAATGATTTTTATGTTTCATTTCTTTTATTAGGTGTATAAGTTTATTTTGTTTCTAGTGTGTATATGATAGTTTAGTTAAAATTATAAATTGGAAATAAAGCTGTAAAATTCCAATATATTATATAAAATTCCAATTTCAGCACTAAAAACGTTTTATTCTACAAATCCGTTATTCAAGCACTTGTCAAATAATATAGCATTGATATTTAATTTGTATAACACATTATCTATTAATGATCTTTATACCATCTGTTCATTGACGTGTTCTTGTTTATGCACATACTGATTGTGCACATATTAATTGTGCACACTTTAACATTGGTATATATCTATATATATAGATCTGTACCAATGCTAACTGTGCACAATAAATATGTGCACAATCCTTATGTGCACAAACAAGAACATGCCTGTTCATTACTCTATTTTTTATTCTTATAAATAGATTTTTCTAGAAAGAAATTTCAATAATTATTCGATTAATATTTAATGATTTTTTTTTGTTCTGAGATTAAACTACTCTTCAATTTATCTGAAAATGTCAATTATATATGAAAAATTATTATTTCTATTTCCTTCAAATCACTCATAATAAGAGATTTTTAAATAGTATGTTTAAGAGTACATGCATATTAAAAACTGCAACACTCCGATAAGTATAATTAAAATATCAACACAATCTTTCAAACAAACTTCAATCGTCATTTACCTGGAAAATTGTACAAAATGTCGTACAATTCAATATCAAAAGAAGCTCCCTTCATACCATAAAACAAAACAAAAATTTGATTGCAGACAGCAACAGTTACAACACCGCCCAGCCGCAATGTTCAGCCCATTCAACCGTTTCTGAACGCTCGTACAAAGACAGCATTTCTCCCTATCCTTCTCTCTGTCCCTTTCCACTCCTGCAAAAGAGACGGCTATAGATCTACCGAAGAAGAACAAACGAAAAGGCGGCAGCGGAAGAAGACGACGACGACGACGACAAGTCGAGGCATCTGCGAAAGGCGTCGTGCCTCTAGCGGCGCGCTTGCGATGCTCGTGCGCCGAGATTCGCTTGTTTTACGTGGCTCGCGCATTACTGTCTTATTCAGCGCCCGTCGCCTTTGAATAATTATCTTATTTTTCGAGCTGACTGCGCGACGCGACGACGAGGGCAAAAAGCCGCGTAATCCGTGTTTTCGTTCCATTATGAGCCGAGCGCTCGCGCGCGCCTCTGAATTGATACGTCGGATTTGTTTGCGCGAGGGGAGGGATGCTGAAGAGTGACGCGCGTTTTAGCCGGTCGAATTATGAGCTCCCTCGGGGTGTGGCGGGATTATTGATTTAGGTTTTGGTTGTTTTGTGGGTTGTAAAGTCGTGTTTTTGTTGTACAGGATGGGAGAAAGATTGCAAAGAAAAATGCAAAGAATGAGCTTGAGCGAGGGTAGTCTAGAGAATGAAAATTCATCGTGAAAAAGCGATTTAATTAAAAACGCAATAATTAGATTGTTATAAAGTAAAAGCTTGTAATTTGTTATTCGAAAGATTAAATCAATTTTTGTTTTCGAAAATTTTATTATAATGAAATTTTTCGCGTGCTCATCAAACATAAAATTAATAATATACAAGAACGTCGAGAAATAAAAATATTTTGTAAAAATTGATGACCTAATTACTTGGAAATTAATAAGTTGAAAAATCCCGCATGAAAGCTTAATAAATAGCTAATTACGAAACGCTGAGCGTATAATTACTTTGTTTGAAAATAAATACATGCATGCTTATCGTTGAGCTATTGTCTCAAATAATGCTGCACCAACGCAATTATTTTAATTAAAACTTTATTTCATCAATAACAATATAATGATAAATTTTCTTTTGTCAAAGCGACTTCTTCGAAAATCACCCTTCGACACGTAACAAGCATCAAAATAAGACTGAATTCCACTTCCCCGTGTCGTATCACACGGTTCAGTCGGCAGATTTCCGGGCGGGCTGCCATCACTCGATGAAAAATTCATTTTCTCCTAAAAATTTTTACAACTCTTCCGCCTCTCCCCTTCTACCGCGATATATACGGCCGAAATTAAATTTTATCTCGTCAAGACAAGAGTCGATATAAAAGTCAATCTTCGCCGGGCGCTCGTATATTTCTCGCTCGTGCGCGAGCGTCTTTTTATGGTAACGCCCTGGGCTTTCAATTTCGATGGCCGCCGGTCAGCGTGAAAATCAGTCGTCGCGTGAGAGAGTCAAGAAGATGACGAGAGCTTCGCTGTAGGGCGCGGCAAAGATGTTGCGGCTGGATGGACAAACTGCCCGTGGGAATTGCGAGGGAGGAAAATTTCAAGTGGTCAATTCGGAGCTGATTACGTGCTAGCAACGTGTTTTAAAAATAAATAGATATAGCAGTTCCTTTAGAGTTGGAAAGATTGTTGAAAATTGTAAAGAAATAAAAGACACTTTTTATATTTATATGTTAAAAGAATTTGAGTTAAAAGCCGCGTTCTTTATTATAAAATACTTGAAAAGGTTGATTTTTCTTTCCCTTGGTTAATTTTTTTTTCAAAAAAAGATCTTACTCTAGAGTCCATTAAAATTTTGTATAGTATTTGAGCAGATAAAACACACCCGCGTAATTCTTTTTAATGCTACACATTTTAACACTTTAAAAGTAACTCAGCCTGTTGATTTACAGCATTTTACCACTGGGATAGGAGTTTAAAAGCCTAAGCCGCTATTCTCTCACTCTCGTGCGCGCGCGCGCGAACGCGGAGAGAGCGAAAACCGCTAAATGGACTAAAGCGAGGCTCTCGTAATGCCAACTGTT
This sequence comes from Torymus aiolomorphi, assembly GCA_036365515.1. NCBI lineage: Eukaryota > Metazoa > Arthropoda > Insecta > Hymenoptera > Torymidae > Torymus > Torymus aiolomorphi. The sequence continues at coordinate 69,739,046 of CM070874.1, read as the reverse complement.
CCCTTCCCCGCATTTCATTGTTCTTCGGACGTTCCTCGGTGATTTCAAGTTTCCCAAGTTCTAATCGTTGAGTACACTTTCTTTGTGGGGAAAATTTCTCCCGCGCGCCGCCCCCGACTATAATCACGTTAACTACATTTACGCGAAATTACCGGTCGAAATCGCTGTCAACTTTGCCAATTAATAATTAAGAAAGTTTATCGCTTTTTAGGGTTTTCGTTGGGAGCGATTCGGCGAGTTGTAACCTGATTCGATTTAAAGTTTCATTTTCCCTCGAAACTAGGTTTTTTATCGAATTCACTTTTGTAATGTACGGTGTCATTATATTTTGTATTACAAACTATTCAGAGTTAAATTTCTTTTAGCAATATTTATATTACAATTTTATTGAGTATATCGCTCATAAATATATATGATCAACAATTGATACCAAATATTGTACCCATAAACTTTTAAAATGTTATCAAGGGTAAATGAAAATGAAGAAAAGCGAATTTTTGTATATTTTATGTTAATAGCATAGCAACGTAAAATTAAATATAACAATAAATTACAGTTATTATTATTGTATAATATTATTCTTCTCATCGCTATATGGAAATCCCTTTAAAAATCCGTTAAAATATGTTGCAAACAAGCACGACAAATCCACCCGACCATCATTGCAATCTCACTTTCCGCCACCCATTTCTTCCTTATACTCTCGCGAACAAAAACCGTCCAAAACACATCAATCGACTAACAGACGCAGAAGAACCTGTAAAATCGCTATCCACTAAACGAGCAACGTCGGCCTACGTAAAAACGTCTCTCTCTCTCTCCTCCCTCTCTCCTCTCTCTCTCTCTCTCTCGCTCTCTCGCTCTCTCTTTCTCCCGCTCCCGTGGGATGTAAAAAGCAGCGCGCGATGTTTCACGGTCGCCGATAATTCAATGTTTTTCAGCGCTTGCGCACACGCGACGCGCCTTCGCCACTTAAGCGTCGTCCATTGTCCGACGGTCCACCCGCGCTCCTCTCTCTCTCTCTCTCTCTCTCTCTCTCTCTCTCTCTCTCTCTCTCTCTCTCTCTCTCCCCGTCGAAGAGAAGAGACGTGTGCGTGCACATAAGCTGCTTGCAGTCGAGTGTCCGTGTCGTGTTGTTGCGAGTGGGAGAGAGAGAGATGTGCGATTTGCGATGTTCGGGAGGGACGCGTAATATGTATATGTAGTATTGTTCGGAGCATGGAGAATGCTGGTAAAAAGAATGACGGGTGGGTGGATGTTATTGGGATTTTAATTGAGGAGAAATGTATTGGAAAATAATGTGTACTATTGTTTGTTGTTTTAATGTCGAAAAGTAAGTTTTGAAATATTTTTTAATATCGAAAATATGGATGGTAACATTATACCTTATTTAAATACGCCAATCGCATAATTCTGCACATCATTACATAATGCACCGTGTATTAACTTTCCAATTAGCCGTGTCGTTCTTTTTCTTTTTTAAATACACGCTGGCACGATCGTTCCGGCCTTATTTTGTTTCCACGCATCGTTTATGCACTCGCGTACTCGTCCGCCGGCTCGCTTTTTACCTTTTTGGTCGCCCGCAGAGGCGGACAAAAATGCTAATCACCCGCAGAGGTTAATTAGTTCAGGTGAACTACCGGACCCCTCTTTACATGTATAATGCCCCTCCAACTCTCCGGCTCCTGCCTACCGATATTCGCGAACTCATCTGTCGTCTTGATGGTGCCGTATGGGAAAAACGAGAAAATCTATATTACAATGCGGAGCACGTACGGAACGAATATTGTAATTAGGCGGGATATGAGAAAAAAAATGTATTATTAAAATTAAATCTTTTTAATGTTTTTAATTTTCATTTAAATGCAATTATTATACCAATTAGAGATTTCATTTTTTTTTCTTTCGTAAATTTATACTATAATTTTTATTATGGTATAAAAACTTGACGTGACATGTTAAATTGATTTCAGATGATCTTACGTCTGAGATAAATAAATACTAAATCATTAACTAAGTTACTCAATAGGAATATCCATCTATTCGAAAGATTTGTCGAGCACTGACTCATTTCCCAACTCCAACAATTAATTTTTTCAACTTTTTACAGCTCCACCGCCACTGTCAACCCTCTCCCCGATTCCCAAACACTTTTTCTTCCACAACCTCTTTCTCTCTCTCGAAAACAACAACGACGACATCAATGTCGACCTCGACGCGTCGCGACATTCGCAAAAATTTACCCTCAGATGCACGAACGCACGCACGCGGGCGGAGGCAAAAAAAGGCCTCCGCGCATTCGCGACACCTTATTAAGGGCAAAAACTAACGACGCGCGACTGCGCCGCGTCTCGCAATTATGATAATATATGCTGATTGAATCGTCGCTCGCTGTCGCTCTCTCTCTCTCTCCCTTTCCTTCTCGCGCGCTCGCTCGTGTACGTCGTTTATGAAACGAGTGATTTAAATGCAACGACGCGCGGCGTAATTGAAAAACGCGCGCGCGCACGCAGGCATACGTATATAGGTATATAATATACGTGCACGTTGTTAAAACGCGCGCGCGACTTTTCAGCGCGCGTCGGATTCGGTTTAAATTCAAATTTTACACCGCGCGCGCGCGAGTGTAAGACGCGATCGTCGTGTGGCTTTTTAATGAGCCGGAAAATTGATGGACTGTAAATCTCGGCCGTGATTACGGGCAATTTTGACGCTTGTCGGCGCGGGAAATGGCCGCTATGAAAGGATAGGGATATATAGCGTGTAGGTGCAGTTCTTGTATACGTGTGTGTCTGAAAGGAGGGTTGGGATTTTTTTTTTCGGAAATATTTTAATTCAGCAGGTGAATTTTGCAGAGGAATGCGGTGGTGAAAGAGAGAGAGAGAGAGAGCTGATGAAATATCGACGATAAATTATAGGATGTTTTTATTTTTGGAGGGAATGTGTTGAAAGTAGTTTTATATAGAAAAGGGTGAGAATTTTTTCAATACCGACGGTTCTATAGGCGGATTTTTGAAATAAATACTGTTTGACTGTGGGATGATATATTCGATAGAATGATTTAAAGATATAAATATAGATGCGGTTATCGAAAACGTTTGACTACAATTTGAAAGCATTTCAGTAAAAAAATCGTTCCCAAAACGTGACTATTATACTCACAAAGAAATCTAGACTATATCGTATATTGATATGAACTTTGATAATTCCAATTAATCTCATACCTACAAAACAACAACAACGCCATCTCTTCCCTAATACAAAATCACAATCACCAATACTTCACTCAAACCGATCGCTCTTCCCTCCTCTCTATCCCCCTCTATAGACACACATACACAGTCGCGCAACAAACAAATCCGGCCGCCGCGAGAGTCAACTGCTACCATCACTATACTACAACCCGCTACCTCCGCAAACTCCAAGTATATATCCCCGGGATACTTACGATTATTGCGCGGCTCGCTCGATTCAGCTCGTTGACGGTGGCCGTCGCGCGTATATAGGTAATGGTCCTTTCGGAGCGCGCCCGCGCGGTCCATTCCAAAATGAGAAAGTGGACCGTTCGTATAATATCGCGTTATGCGATGGATTTTTATGTATTGTTTGCTCCGAAGGGTATCACGTGTTATTGTTGCGCGGTATATGTTTCGGAAGGAAGTTCATGATGGTCTTTTTTGAAGGTTTATTGCAGATTTGCGGGTATATAGACGGGAATTTTGAGTGCGGCTCGGCGGGTGCGTATACGTAGCATATATTATTGATGGCGAGTGTTGAGGTTTCTCTGTGTTTACCATTAAATATTTTTTTGTAACACATGCACGATTTTCGTCGTTTTTCGAACTAAAAAGAGGTCCTAAAGTGACTTTTTTTTTACTAATTGGATAAAAAAATCCATTTGCACCCGCTACTCTAAAATTCCGTAAATCGCAAAAAATCAATTTAGCCTTGTTTTTTAGGTTCAAAAACACTGAAAATCAATACATGAGTCACAAAAAATATGGTGTGCACCTAGGGTTTAGTGGGTCTTTTGACCTCGTATGTTTGCAGTATTCGTCTTCGGTTCGCAAAACGCACTCGCCTTCGGCTCGTACTGCAAACTCCACACTCGGTCTAAAAAGGCTCAATTTGCGCCCTAGGTACATAATATACTATGTACGTTTTTTCTTCGGGTAAAAATAAGGAATTTTATAGGCTTGTTATTATTTTCCGATTTATATATGATTTCCCATATTTATCCGAGGATTTTTGAGCTTCCATCAATGTTTGCAAAACCTGTTGTATTTAAAAAATATATAATATATGTCTGTAAAATGTATATACCCAACATATACGTTTCTCATCGGCGCTGCAGCGTTAATTAAAACATTTGACTGAATATATATTCACAGCGAATAATTGAGATTTCGTTTTCAACGCCTGGTTAATTACCTCTTCATTTTTCTCTTTAACGTCACTTAACTTTCATTCGAGATTTCAATATCATTAATAAACATCGCGTGGCGCTTTATAAAGGCAATTAATTTTGCGCATTATATGCGACCTCGTTAGTATAAAAAAGCAAGCCTGCCCGTTTAAAAAGCCCGCGCGCGCGTTGCACTCTGCTTTTTTTGGTCGACGTGAAACAGGTAATCCTCGACAAAACTGGTCGTCAAGCTACTCGTTAACGCGATCATTCTTCTCCTACACGTATATACACACGCGTCGTCGCGAATCTCATCAAACGCCTTATTTGTCGAAACTGCGCTGTCCCGCGCGCCAATCCATATAACCGCTAAAATATCCATCCATAATTTTCGAGCCCCAACGAGGGGCCAAATTAATTTCACCCGCGCCTCGCGCCAGACGCATATTTCTCGTGCAGAGACGCACGCGCGACGAAAAAGAAAAATGAAAATAGACCGATAGAGCCGCGACGGCGCCAATAAAGACGGTACAAACGAGCTCATTATGCGAAGAAACGGACGGTTTTTCCCTCTCTCTCTCTCTCTCTCTCTCTCTCTCTCTCTCTCTCTCTCTCTCTCTCTCTCGAACGGGAGAACACCGGAACAAATTACGATTCCGTCGCTCTTGTTTTTTTTCACCCTTTTTCTATGTGCGCCCGGCTCGCCGCGGAGGCTGAAGCCGCTTCCCGAAATCCCTTGTCCTTCCGCGCTTGCTCGCGCGCAATCGTTACACGGGCAATTAAGATAAGGAAGAAGGAAGGAAGGACGGGCGGAAGGAAGGAAGGAATTATTGTGATTTAAAGTGTGACTGGGACAAAAAGTGAGCGTTCTATTAAGAAGTTAATTTAAAGTTTTCTTTTCGAGGCGCCGCGGCGCGAGCGCGCAGCGCGTCTTGATTGTCTTCTGATTGCGCGAATAAGTTATTTGTTCCGGAAAAAGGGGTCGGAGCATTTTTCATGCTACAATAAGTTGCGGCAATTCCCTTTACATTTTAATTCGGTCATTTGTTCGTTGAAAAGTTAATTAGCAAATTCTTCATTTACGGTCTAACGAAGAATTCGCCCTCAAGTATACCTTCGAAAAATTATGCAACGATAAAAATCCGCCGAACGCTTAAAAGCTTATAAGACGGCAGTCGAGAAATCTCTGCACCTGTTTGACATTAAATTTTCTTCGTATTTTATTTACATCCACTTAATAGACATTTAAATTCGCCCGATCTCTTGAAAACCTCATAAATCCTACCTTATAACCAGCGCCACACCTGCCCATAATTTTTACCTTACAACTCTCGCACTCACCCAGAGACAAATACACGCGCGTGCGCTCCTTACGTACATGCTCTCTCTCTCTCCTCGATATCTCGAAACAACTCGCGTTATGCAACCGCCTCGTGCTGCAGCTGTCCGAAATCTCGCCGCGTTATGACCAATCCCCCCTTTTTACCCCTTACTCGCATAAACCACGTGAATATATGTATAAAAATATATACGAAAGTACAACGCGAAAGTCGGTATAAGAAGAAACGGACATGCGTATTATCTGAAAAGACAGAGGAGAGATGTATATACACATACCTGGGGGAATATACACACACACGGGTCATAAACCATTCGGCAAAGTTCGATTATGAAACTTTTTCTTATATAGAATTGGCCTTCGAGTTTTCGCAAACGGGGGCAGTTTCAGGTGGGACGGGGGAGGTGCCCTGACGGGTTTACGGAGATACGGGCGAGGTGTTTGTCTCCGTGGGTGGTATAGACGCGTCTGCGGCGTCTTGCAATGAATTTGGATGTCGAGAGAAGGATAGGTCAATGGTCTGGGACGTCGGCGCGTGAAGAAGGAAAAGTTGATTATAAGGATTGTTTCCCATGAAAAAATAGTTTTTTTTAATATGGTGTCTTGTTTACCATGAAAACAAATTATAAATGATGTTTTTTAAGGAGCAGGGAAACGAGATGTAGAATAAAAAGTATGTCTGATAAATTTTCTATTTTACTAAAATAACTTTAATTTTAAAAATTTGAAAAACGTCGTATAAAGTGAGATAAAATTTGTACTGACTGGTATTTGAAGGCGGACAATTAAATAATTTTATTCAAATTAAAATATTAGCTCGAATCGAATGAATATTTCATTGATTCAATGATGGATTCACATAATTTAATCTAATATGTATTTGATTCAATTTAATATTTTTGTTTCAATAAAATTATTTAATTGTCCTTATTCAAATACGTACCAATTACATTTTTTCTCAGTGTACGTATAATATTTTATATTTCGTGGAATATATTTTTTAAAAATAATTTCAATAAAAGGAAACAAACGTAAATTCTTTGTTCGCTTTGCTATTTCGCAGTTCTAAAAATACACAGAAAAGAAATTGAACTTAAAATTGGTTTCTTATTCCGTTTCTTCTTTCGCATTGCAATTCGGTTAGGTTACTACACAACAGCAGAACTTCAATTAAAGCAGAATCTCCAGCTTCGACAAAAAACAATAACGAATCTCTCATTAATCTCAAATCCTCAGCCTACATCCTCTCCTCAAAATTTCCAATACCCACCGCCCTCCGAAGATCCCAATACCAAAAAAAAACAGTCACAAACGTAAACAACGACAAGAAAGAAAAAAACGTTCCAAGACCCTCTACTACCTCTTCCTCTCCCACGTGAACTTCTTTGTCGCCCCCGAAATATAAGATATTCCGATGAAGCAGACAGGCGAAAAAGTCGCGCGGGGGGAGGAGCATCTTACAAAAAGAGGAGGAGAAAGAAAGAAAGAAAGAAAGAAAGATCCGTGGCGCGCGCGGTGTCGGATTTCGCGGGGGATTTGCATAAGCAAACGTTCGGTTTGCGGAATCGCACGCGGGAAGTTGCGTGAATGGAGGAGAGGAGCGTCAAAGGCCGTGTGCGCCTATAAGTACGGGTGCCGGAGACACGGCGGTTCGTTGAGCATGAATATATTCCGGGGTAACTGCGAGGGAAAAAGCTATAGGGAATGGCTAGGAATATTATTTATGAAAAAAATTTTATACTGGTTCTATCCTGCAGTGCAGAGTAAGTTAGTTTCATTTGAGGTAGTTGTATTTATGACGTGTTTAATCACATGCAAGACTTACTGTGTTGCATGCAGTATTGTTTCATCTTAAAAGTATGTTAAACGAAGCGAGTACGTTCCTGTAGAAATATATGAATTTTTAAAAAATGAACGGAAAGTTAAAATGAGTTATTTTCACCACGGCACTGATTAATCTGTACAAATAAATTTGATTTCTCTTTGATTTCTTGTCGTTAAATGTTACAAATATTATGTTTTAATCAAATACAGTTCCAAAATAGGATCAAATATAATTTTTTTAAAATGCAAGATAAATCACGATGTAGTTTATGCAGTTGTGAATGTTTGAACTGTTTCACGTTCGCCTACTACTGATAAATGAGATTTAGCATGCAAGTTACCCATACGAATTTCGCAAGCAAACAAATTGGTTGGACAGTTTAGAAATTTGTTTCACAACACATTGACTTTATATTAAATTGTAGCTTTTAGTGGGAAAACCTGTCATGAGGATTTCATAGCTTTGTTTATAAATTTCACCAATTCAGTAAACACCATTTATAATATAGTGTTACGTGTGCATAGTACGAATTAATTATCAACAAGCCAAGTGAGAAATTTCAAACTGTCAATTTAATCTTTAAAAATGTGTTTAAAACGGAATAAATCGAGAACCTGATGTAGAACTAACTTTTTCCGTTATGTAGATATAATTTTTTATATTTTCGACAACAACGCTATAAATTGTATCATCGACGTGAAGTTTTTTCTAACAAACGAAAAACAATCCGTTTACTAAGGTAAAAAACTTTTCAAAATATTCATTTCAACAGCCAATCTACGAACTGTTTCAACAGATCAAAATTCCTCTTCCTATTTACTTTATATAAAACTGAATTACGCAACCATAATATTTCACGCTTCCGACAAAAAAGAAGGGGGATGATAGCTCGCGCGCAGACACAGGAAGTAGTAAGCGGGCTCGCGACGACTACGGCAGCGGCGACAAAAAAGAAAAGAGAGGTAAAGGATAAAGGGGGAGGGAAGGCATTATTGGTTACTACACCCACCAGCACGAAAGTATACAGAAAGAACGGAGAATAAGACAAGGAGTAACAGAGAAGGCGAGTCACGGCTCTCGCTGTATTAGCGCGAGAAAGGTGCCTGCAGAGTCGCAGTTCTTCTCTCACTCACACACACTTACGTGCGTACGGAAGGACGAATAAAGAAGACGAACGCGCGAGAGAGGAATCTCGCAATAGGAAAAATAATGTCGGAGTCGATAACGGAGAGCGAGAGAGAGCGAATTTCAATCTACGCGCGCTCCTTTGTTTCTCGCGTCAAAGAAGCCAAGTTTTTCCTCTTGCTCCTGCCCGCTTTGAGAGAGAGAGAGAGAAATAGTAAATTGGCGAGAATGGAGTAAGTCCCTAATACCCCGGGACGCGACGATCGAGTAGTAAGAGGAATGCGCCAGGAGGACGAGGCTGGTGTGCGTGCGTGTGTGTAATCCGCTGGAAATTTTATTCCTTTCCGGGAGAGGTCTCGACTTTTCGTCTATTTTTCTTTCTTTTTCCTTTTGTAGAGGATTGTTGACGTCAGTTGTGATGCTGTTGAGCGATGGGAGATTCGAATTTTTGATTATTTGCTGTGTAGTTGGGAGAAAGGTATAGAGAGAAATCTGGAAAAACGATGTTTGTGGATATTTTTGTAAGAAAATTGAAAAAGTATATTCTTTTTGAAAGAGTTTTTAGTAAATACTGCTTAAATTTTCTCTTTTTTATTTAAATTAAGTTCGAAATTCTACATTTTTTCTTCAATTAAAAGCATTGAAAATTCAAATCAAATCTAACGATGATAAAGCACTTGTTTCAATACAACTTGTTCATATGCTCTGATATAAACATTCGCGTTCGCTATATTCTACCATTTAGTGTAAACATTATTCGAAACTAAAGAGTAACTCAACCAACCCTTCTATTATTTTTCTGTTTGCACAACCATCCCATATCTCTGGATTCAAATTTTTAAAAAGTTAAAAAATCTGCACACATCCAACTCCCGCACTTAAAAAAAAGAAAAATTCTTTCCCAACAAACTTACTGCTCGCTCGAATCCCGGCCAATCAAACGCCGATCGAGAATAAAGATCTCCTCCGCGTCCCTTCCATCGATCGGCAAAAATCCCTCCCTCCTCTCATAAACTCCCATCCCCGTATAAAAAGTCTCTTCTCTGAATTCCGGCTGCTTACGCATTTTAATCGTCCCCTCTCGTAATGTAATCGTAAAAGGACTACGAGGAAAATATCTCTCTCTCTCTCCCTCTCGCTCGCTCGTCATAAATGCAAAACGCCGTCCGGCGAAATGACCGAGGGATTCGCTCGCTCTCGAAAGGATTTTAAGTGGCCCACTCAAGCGAGATTTGTCGCGCGCGCGCGCTGCACCAAGCGGCGTTCTATAAAACACGGTACTCGTGCGCCTGCAGCAGCAAGGCCGTCTCTACGGGCGCGTTATGTAGTCGCGCGCGCGGGCGCCGGCGGTCTTTTGCCAGCAGCCGCTCGCTTCTTTTTCAATTTGCGCTCCCGGGAGGAGGAGGAGGTAGTCTGCGCAGGGGACCGAGGGAGGTGGCCAAGTGGCTTTTCTCGCGATCGTTTTTTGCGAGCTATTTAAAATTTTTTAATTTGGAATTAGAGGGGCTTCATGGATTCGTGTCTTTCATAACGTTTTCCAGCGTTTTATATGGCGATTCGATGGCGAAATGGAAGTGGGGTTGGCGGCGTTGATGTCGTTTTCAGTAGAATAAATTATTTAGGATTTTATTTTGAGTATTTTTGAGTCGAGTGATTTAGCAAGTGGATGTGGATGTTTTTAAAGTAGAATTTGTGCACTAAGAATATTACCAAATGTAGTTATTTCCATGAATGCGAATCTGTTGATACATTCAAATTAAATTTGTAAGATGGAGTTGTTTGAAATAGTATGATAAAATTATTATTTTATCGGTTTATATCAGAAATTCTGATACGTTATTGGTTCGGACGAGTTACTAATCAAATCCTTGTCATGTTAACGGTATTTTAACCACAGTTCGAAAATAAGTCGCACGGTAAAGATTAGATTATCAAAGATATATCTAAAATCGTACGTAACTTAAATAAGTTTGATGTTAAAAGAGATACTTTGACTTTAAATATATTATTGAGTTTCCTTACCATCTATATAAGAATACACATATTGACTTAACCTACAGCTATTAAAAGAATGAAAATTCAATTTATGAGAATATTTATTACAGAGAACTGCTGAAACTGCATTTACTCATATAAATATAAATTTCAACTGAAAAATGTCAATAAATAAATGAATTTTCAAGATTTTCGCAAAACCTCGTCGACGACCAATCTAGAATTATCTCGCCTTGCGCCTTTCGCATCTCATCTCGCTCACACCCGTTAGATCTCGCCAGTCTGATTATTTACAGTCGACGTTTATCGGCTCTCCCGACCGAAAATTACATCGTGCCGCGCGCGCTCACCTTTTTCTCCCCGACGATTTTCCCTCGCCGTGTTCGCGTGATTGAGATAAGAAAACGTCGTTAGGCGCGCGCATAATTTTCCGATTTCCGCACGCGCGCCTTTAAATATAAATAAACAAGAGAGGCGAGTATTTAATGCGCGCGCGCGGGTTGACGGGTGTATACGCATATGTACAGCGACACCGCGGTTGTTTATGTGCGACGCGTATGTTTTTTGGATTATTTGAATTTCGCGCCGCGTAATCGGTGTCCGGTGTAGGTTTTCGCGAAAAATTCGTGAAATGTGCGTCTCCTGGATATTTTAAATTTCGTATTTATGAGCGGGTATAGGGTTGCATAAAAATTCTTGTTATTGGAGCTTACATATAATTATAATAAATTACTATATTTAAATATTTAATCCTGTAAATAATGCTTTGGAATATATAATTAATTACGTTAACTTTATAACAATGTTTTAAAAAATCCGCTACGCGTGAACTTTACTACATCGATAGTTATGTAAATTTGATTTAGCTCTGTTTATTCTGCATCGGATATATTCATTTATCTTTATATTACCAGATTATGATAAATTTCGTCGATTGCGTAACACCAGGTTACAGTACTTGACGTATTTATTAAAAATAAATTGTATGTCACGTCAATATTAGTTTAATATTTCCAATAAACCTAAACAAATTAACTTTTTCTATAATATTATGCAATGCTCTTTATTGCGATTGATTGCTTATTCATCATTTAATTTATATAAAGCTTCGGATAAATTACGTCGCATTGTAGTAATACGTTCATTTTGATAAATATTCGTCACTTGCGCGTATTATATTTTTCATTACACCTTAATTGTATAATTTATACAAAAATAATCCTTTTCCCCAATTCATGCAACTACGTTTTTCAATTAAACCACGAAAACCTCCACTCCAAAATACACCTGGTACCACGATCAAACACCACGTTCAAAGAACCCATCCCTCGCAAAAACAAAGCGAAAAAACCTAAAAGAAAAGCCAAATGGCACACACACATACCCATCGAACGCAATCACCGATTCCTATACTCCTGAAAACCGAGAGAGAGAGAGAGTGAGAGGGAGAAAGAGAGAGAGATGGGATCAATTCAGTACGATAATTAATTCTGCGGCGCGGCCGATTAAATCAGATCGAAATAATCGAGGCACTGCGCTGCTGTTTGTCTCCCGTCGTGACCAGAATGTTTTAATTACGTACTTTCTCTCCCCATCTCTCTCTCTCACTAGTCGCAGAGAGGGAAGGGAGTCTGGATTAATGCGGTAATTCGCATGCACTTTGACTGCATTCGGCAAACACGGGCGACAAACTCGACTCTCGAGCCTGTCGCTTTGCGCGAGAGGCGCGCGCGCGCTATCCGGTTATCCCGGACGCCGCGCGTCAAAGGTAGGTAGTTGCTAGCGCAGCGGGTGCGCGTATAGTATACATACCCGTCGTCGTCGTAGTCGTCGTCATCTGGTTTCTCGACTTGTAGGCATGCTCGTTCGTGCGCGTGACGATTATTTGGTGGCGGTTTTCTTTTTGATGCGCGATCGGTATATAAAGGGTGGTGGGGTATGCGGTCGAAAGGAGATCTATTTTTGGAATGATAGTGGGAATGAAAGGTATAAAGCTTTGAATAAGGTAAAATGTTGTTGAAGTTATGATTTTCAATTTTTTGTTGTACTAGGAAGATTCACGCGCGCTTTATTTTTCTGTCCAGAATGCTTCCATATCAAAATATAAAAGTATAACCCTTTTTGTTTATTAAAAGTATCAACATCTTATATTTTGATTTTTGTAGTAAATTTTAAGGTTACATTTTTAACTAAAGTACAAGATAAAATTTTTCAAATTTCCGCGCCATATCATCATCTTGTATCTAACAACCAACCAAATTGTAATGACAGCTTTCATCCATCATCATTTTTTAACAGAAAAAATGATCTTCGGCTGATGTACGTTTCGATTCAGTTGAAGTTTGTAATACGACGTAATATTATTAGATGTTATAAAAAAGTTAATCAACACTTATTATACAGGTAAAACTGTAAGTTAATAATTACTATCTTATAAGAAATAAAAAAACTTGTAGTCTGCATAAAAAAATACTTTTTTCAAATTCTAAACATGAAAAATGAACACTAAAGGATTAAACATCACTATAATCAAGCCTTCCATTGTCCTATTGCAATCTATACTTACCGCGGTCCGCGACAATGTTTAGTCGCGCAAAGCCCTAAAAATATCCCGGCTCTATTATTAACCGCGAGGGCCTCTTCAGGAAATCCACGTCGCTCTTCCCACGTGGCCTCGTGAATCTCTCAGCGCTCGTGACTAATTGTCACGCGCGACTTATTTTCGAAAATCATTCGCCGCACCTTTTTCTCTCTCCCCTCCTTCGCTATGCTGTCGTCGGCACGATTAGCGTTATTTCGGTGCACGAATTGCCGAACTCTTTTCTTTTTTCTTTTAATGTTGCTGATAGATGTGCGTGCGCGTGCGCGTAGTTCAAAGGCGAGGATGAACGAGGTGAGATGCTTGATCGGCGCGCGTAATGGGTAATGGGGTTTAATGAGACGCGCGAAAGGTTTAGAGGCTGCCGCGCGAGGTGCGAAGGAGCTCGTTTGTCGTGGTGCAAGTACTCGCAGCTATATGTGAATGTCTTGATAGGTGATTCGTTTTGTGGTGTATTTCAATTTACGTTCACGTATTTTACATCTTTTCTAATAATATACTTTGACAATTTTTTATGAAAGTAAGCAAATAAGGGAGATTTTTATTCTCATTTTTTGTACGTTAACCCTTTAACGCCTGAATTGCACAGTTTTTTATGAAAAGTTTGGCTGTGTAGAAATATAAAATGGTAAAATTTTTTATCATAACATATCTTTTCTACCATTTTTGAGATCGCTCTATCGATTGCCGTGCTTAAAAATTGTGAAAAACTACTATAAATTTTTATTGTTTATTTAAAAAATGTCATGAATTTTCAGGTACAAATTTTTTTTAAGGTGGATATTCTGTATCAAAAAGTGTTCTAGTTGAGCTCTAAAATACATAAATCGTGCAATTTTTAGTTGCTCTTTGAGACTACGGGGTGCGATTTTTTTTTTAGCAATGGCGGGTCCAAAATGGCGGCTAAAACCCAAAAAATTTGTAATTTTCCATTGTTATCGCTTTTTTCCGTTAAAATTGGACTAATTCGGCTTTTTATTAATTAATTTTTAGTTTTTATAGATGAAAAACATTTTTTGCCCGAAAAATATTAAATTAAAATAAAAGATACAGCATGGCAATACCAAAATGGCTGTTAAAAGGCTACGAAATGGCCGAAAATCGATAAATATTCAGTTTTTCTCGCTTTGTATATACATCATTGTCTTATATAGTGTATCATAAGTACATTTTGAACTTCACGTTGATCATTCCGAATAAATGCATTTTTTTGCTAATTTACAGCTACAGTTTTACTTGTTGAACGAAATTATATTTCTGTCCAAGCCTTTTAGGAGTCATTTTGGTATTGCCATGCTGTATCTTTTATTTTAATTTAATATTTTTCGGGCAAAAAATATTTTTCATCTATAAAAAATAAAAATTAATTGATAAAAAGCCGAATTAGTTCAATTTTAACGGAAAAAAACCATAACAATGGAAAATTACAAATTTTTTGAGTTTTAGCCGCCATTTTGGACTCGCTATTGCTAAAAAAAAAAATCGCCCCCCCTAGTCTCAAAGAGCAACTAAAAATTGCACGATTTATGTATTTTAGAGCTCAACTAGGAACACTTTTTGATAAAGAAAATCCATTTTTAAAAAAAGTTGTACCTGAAAATTCATGACATTTTTTAAATAAACAATAAAAATTTATTGTTTATAGTAGTTTTTCACAATTTTTAAGCACTGTAATCGAAAGAGCGGTCTCAAAAATGGTAAAAAAGATATGTTATGATAAAAAATTTGACCATTTTATATTAATTCTACACAGCCAAACTTTTCATAAAAAACTGTGCAATTCAGGCGTTAAAGGGTTAAATAAACATGTGAAATACATATTCTAAAAGGGGAATATTTAAACATGAAACATTATAAAAAAATACTAAATTATTGAGAATATCCCGATAACCAATAATCATTCCCTGCACATCTACTAAATTACAATTAAACTCCTCAAAATTTCAATACACCCACTCATCCCCGAAATTTCTAAAACATCTCGCCCAACTCCATCGAACTCGGCAAACTTCACTTACGCACCAATTTCCCCCCGAAATTTCGCCTCTTCCTCGAAATCGCGCACCGATGGTCTATCAATAACGCAGCTCGCGCGTCCAGTGTAGTCGGCGACTGCTTGAAAACTCGCCCATAGCCGCAACTCCTCGGCGAACTCCCGGCATTGTTTACGCCTCTGTACGTGTGCGTGCGTCTGCGTGGGTGTATATATATATGCACACAGGTGGAAGGGGAGCGACTACTGCGGTGCACACGTCGACGAGTTAAGTGATTCGAGTTAGCGGACTAATTTGATTGGGGATGGCAGTGCTATATCTCGCGATGCCATTAGCGATCGATTTCGACGTGTATATATACGTGTCGGCCGTTGGATATATGGTGGCCATAGTGGCGTGTTGTTGTAATGCTGCTAATTTGGGTTGTCGTCTCTGCTTTGGCTGAGGTTGAGTTTTGGCAAAATTATACGGTTTGTTTATGTATTTTTGAATTTACGAATGGATCAGGTTAAAGTTACGTGGGAAAATAAGATTAGGTAAAATATTATATATAAAAATGTTATTGATCGTGCGATTCTTTTGTATAGTATAAAGGCATGCCGTTCATCAATATATCTAATCTAAACTCGCATTGGCAATCATGGAAAAGAGCCTGTATTTTTTTCTATAGAAAAAATGGGATGCATGTTCTTTTCCGCAGACCTTTGATTTGTGAATGAAATGAGAAAAATTTCCATACCTTCAAAAACGTAGTTGGATATGATAAACCAAAGAATCGCATATTTATACATACGGAAAAATATATGGATTCTGTAAGAAAAAGGGAGTCGAGAAAAATACAGCTCATATTAAAATAAAAGGAAAACGAGAAAATAATCTCATCTTACTTTACATATTTGGCTTTAATTGTTATTCCTGAATAGATTTGGCAAATTTGTTTGATACTTTCCGTCCACTTTAACCGGATAAAAAATTAGCTTATATACCCAGCACAAAGCGCGTCTAAGAATCTCGGCATATCAAAGGCACTTAAAAACTCCTCGTTGGAACTTACCTGCAACAGAGAGAGAGAGAGAGAGAGAGAGAGAGAGAGAGAGAGGGCAGGAAAAAAAACAAGGTAGGTATAAAAACTCGTTATCAAACGCTAGTACAAGAGTTTTAATACAAATGCATTTTGCCGATGAAAAGCTAATGCATAATTCACGACGCGGCGGGCGCGGCGTTTAATAAGAAAACCCATAGCCACCTCGTTAATTCCGCGACCGCGAGAGAGAGAGAGAGAGAGAGAGAGAGAGAGAGAGAGGGGCAAACTATCCGAGAGAAATGAAAATAAAAACAACGCGCGCAGCACGGCTACACAAAACTGATGCGGAGAGCGAAGAGGAGAGAGAAAAAAAGAGACGCGCGGAGAAATTCCTGCGTGTAAAAAAAGGAAGAGACTGAGGTCAGCGCGGGAAAAACTTTTCTCGTTGCGCCGCACTCTTGCTTTTCGAACGCGCAAGAGTCCGCGTGTATAGCTGCAGGTGTATAGCCAGTCGAAAGAAGCGCTACGAGAAGATGAGAGAGAGAGAGAGAGAGAGAGAGAGAGAGAGAGAGCGTCGAGTCAACGCTTTAATTATTTCGCTTACACAGTTATTCGCGGAAGCTGATTGTTTTTAATTAAGTCGAAAGAAATGGTATCGGGTGTTGGAGTGTGGCGTAGTTAGAGAGATTAGATAGTGATTTTTTTAAAAATCCCTGGTACATGGAGAAATTAAATGTGTTGTGTAAAAAAATCGTGTGTAAAATTTGAGGAACTTGTATACGAACTTTAGAGAATCGTTTTTACATGTAAATTTTAATCAAAGAATGATTGTAGAAAACTTTATTGGGTTATTTAGTGTTCTAAGACGTAATTGTTACACAATTAACATGAAGATTAAGAAAAAAGGTCATAGAATCTAAATCATTTTATTTATTTTATCTCACAGTGACAGTCACATAAGTCCCATAGAGGACAGATCTCAAAGTGGAAAAAGATACTTTCATATTACACAATTTTATACTATAAACAGCACCCACATGTTTAAAATATATAGAACGTAAAATTTCAATATAATTATAAAAAATTTACACCCAAAATGAAATACAAATAAAGAAATTAAAAATTGAGTAAGCTCCAACTTGTTCAGGCTAATAAAAAATAAAGTCTCATCACTCCGAACCCTCACCCACAGCCCCACAATCACCCGATTGCGCGCACCTACACACACAGCTCCCCTGACATTTTCCGTAACGAGAGGAAACGAGTCCCAGGACCCCCGAACTTTTCTCCTCCTCGCTCTCCCTACGTACAGCAACTACTATAACCATCACCGCAAGAGAGACCTTCGAGTGCGCGCGCGAGAAAAGCAAGTATATTATATATGTTTGCTAAGCCCTTCCCAGCGCGAGATGAGGGAGTTCGATAAGTAAGACGGGCCGTGTATAGCGGCTTTTTTCGCGGCCGCGCGCTATATAGCTATTCCTATGTGTACGTGTACGACAATGTGAGGGGCGCGGCCCGTGCACGTGTCTGACACGTCTCTCACTCGATGCGCGTCTATCGTGCGTGCGGATCTTTCGGCGGGAGAATATGTAGAGAGAGTTCGCCGCGTGCGACTGCGGTGCTTATACGTATAACGAGTGAGAAAAGTGCGGGAGAAGTGTTATATGGCGGATGGATGATGCGGAGAGGTGCTATGGGGCATTGTGATAGGTCAATTAGGGTTTGGATCGGTGGCTGATTGCCCATGGTATTTAATAGATGATGATGTAACGGGCGTGGGGAAGGGATGATAATGATTTGTCGTTAAATTAAAGACGCGGTTGTAAGACTAATACAAGTGATTGTTACTGGTGAATATGGATCGTTCGAGAATAAGCACCGAAACTAATAAAACACGTGTGGTGGTGCCTAATAAGTACATATTTTTTTTACTATACTTTTGGTAGCCTTTCAAACGTATATAATCATTCGTATAATGTCACATTGTATGTAAATTAATTCCTCACCCGGTATTATGAAAACAAGTATAATTACATTTACTTCAACGTTTTACTGCATCAAACCAAAGCTTCGAAAATATTTACCAAGTAAATCTAGTTAATTACTCATTTAACCGCGTACCTATATACCAACCCCCTATACTTTTTCACCGCTCGTGCGCGCAATTACTCGCCGCGGAAAAAGCAAAGCCTCTGCGCCCTGGCAACTCTCAAAAAACACTAACCAACCTCAGCAATACGCGAGCGCATCTATTCTCTCTCTCCCTCAACCACTGCGCGCGTATATGCAAAGCCAAAGGTCCCTCTTTCTCTCTTCCCCCACGAGTGATATACGAGTGTACCGCGGGCGGGCCAAAGGCGCAAAGCTACACGCGCGTTTCCGCTGTAACCGGTTACCGCGAGTTAGCCCCTCTCTCTCCGTACTTATATATATACTATATACACGTACACACAGCACGCTGCGGCTGCTGCTATTGCACGTAGAAAGAGAGAAATGCAAATCGCACGCGCACGCAGGTGAGAGAAAGACGAAGGCGGACAAAGCGCGCCGTAATCACGATCCCTCCGCGCGTGCGCCCTCTTGGGTAATTAGTCTTCGGAGAGAGAGAGAGGCTCGTCTTCTCGCGTGCGCGCGTATGTTGATACCGAGCGCGCGAGGAGGAAATTTTTCGCGCGGGCGTATAGGCGAGCTAGTGGGATCGGGTTACTGCCACGGGTAATCGATACGCGAGCGAGGGAGAGAGAGAGGGCACTTTTGTTTCTTATGGGTGGGTTTTCTCTCGGGCTCGTCATTTTTTCGCGCGTGAGGCGGGGTGTGTAGGGTTGGGTAATTAATAACCGCCTGTATGGCTGTGATTAACATGGGAAATCGGCTGATGATTCAATCCTTTTGTGAAATGCCGAGAAGGTGAGACGCTGGAGAGTGGATTTTGTTAGTTTGGGGAATTCGCAAGTACTGAATATTTTGGGTTCAATAACTTGTATAATTGAACCTATATGTAATATGAACGAAAAACGGTGTTGAAGTTGCGAATGCAATTTCTCATATAAGTCTACAAATTCTTATATTTTCTGGTTTGTATATAAGAATTTTAGCATTTTATACATTGATTACAAATTATATATCGACCGTGCCTACGAAGACAATTACAATAGGAAGTGCGGCGAAAAGAATAACACTTAAAAATTTGCGGCGAAAATTATAACTTTCAAAGAATTACGGTGAAAAAAATTAAACCTTTAATAAATGCGGGAAAAAAATTACATTCTCAAAATGTACGGCGAAAAAAATTACATTATAACAATTTCATTAATTATAAAAGAAAAAAGATGGAAAATTTATTTCCATATTTCTAATACGAAAATATTTTTGCTCCCTCCTTAGATTATACTTAAACTTGATTCGAATTATTGCACGATCATAATCGGCAATAACGAGATAAATTTATTAGCGTTGTATGACCAGTGGCAGTTATTTTTGTGATTTAGAATGCAGTACTAATGTAATTATAGATAATGTTGCAAAATTAGAAATATTTAAAAAAAAAAGAGCAGTCGAATTCTGCGCTCTTTTTTGGTGTATTGCTGAACTTGTAGCGTCCAACTCTCCATTCTACCTATGAGAGAAAAAAATGATACTTTTAAAACTATAATATTTTTATTTATTTTATTTTTTTGTTAATATTTTTATCTAAAATTTTTCAATAACCGATACATTCACATTCACATACATTTTAGATTCATAACATAAACAAAGGAGGAATTAAGAATTACTCCGAAGTAATTTTTTTCGCCGCACATTTTGAGGATGTCTTTTTTTTCGCCGCACTTTTGTAGAATAGTTTTCGCCACACTTTTTAGTTAAGGTGACTCCGTCGAATTAGCGAAGTCGATAAATAAGAAAAAAGAAAAATACCTACTACAAGTACGAATTTTAACTTTTTTTTTGGCACTTTTCTCAAGTAGGGTTACCAGGTGAAATACCGAGAAAAAAATTTGCGAAAATTCAATTTTTAACATAGGCTCGTATGGAGAGAAAAGCATTTTTCCTCGTCATTTCATGAAAACCGATAATTTGTTCATAAAACCACCTGGAGAGTATAGCATTTGAGCTACAAAATCTTTTTCTGTGAAAAAAATATCAAGTCACCAGCAAAATTTAAATTTAATTTCATAAAAACCGCAAATCGTGCTTTTTACACCCATATATATCGCATGTATTGTGGTTATTTTTATGTATCATAACATATAAGTCCACATATACAGTACATGATATTGTACTACTATAAATAAAAATTTACTGGTCATTTGACAAAAAAAGTATTGGTGCCCCCCGGGGCCCCTCATAGATACGGCCCAGCACGACGGAGCCACCTTAAAAATTTTTTTCACAGCATTTTTAGAGTTATAATAGTTTTCGTCGCGTTTTTGGAGTTGTAATTTTTTTCGATGAAGTTGTAGAAAAGTAATTTTTTTGCGGTAAATTTTGAAAAATCATAGTTTTCGCAGCACATTTTAATGCGTAATTTTCTTCGCCGCGTACAACTTTGATGTAATTGTCTTCGTAGGCACTGTCGATATAGTCTCAAAATTTCTATGAAATTGGTAAATGGTGTTGCACACACAAAGAAGCGATTTTTAATTAAACGAAGACTGGTTTAAAAATTATCTTTATTAAAAATTCAAGAGGACAGTATATCCGACTTGTACGGTGATTCTCACGAATTTGACAGCGTTAGTGCTGACATAAAGAGAGAACGAACAAAAATGCATCAATTATTTTTTAACAAATAATATTTCCAAGCAACGGGAGTCGAACTCGCCTCTATAGCTATACGGCAACGAGGAAGCGAGCTTTTCGCTGGCCCGTGCCGTGCCCCTTCCTTTTTTATAGGAAGAGAATTTGCGCCATACCGACTCCACAATGAATGTATTGAAGAGAAAATCTGACTAAACTGATTCAAACCAACACCCTCTTGAAACAAAATAATTTCTGAAACACATAATTAACAAATTTATTTCAGGTACACAGAAAATTTCCATTTACTCTTGATTTACAAACGATGGGGCTGTAATAATTCCATAAAAATGATCTATATTTACTTGCAAAAACACATTCAAAATCATTTACATCTCATTTCAGAAACCTTACATCTAACATATATATATTTGATTGCTCGAACATAAAGATACATCCCCATTACCGCCTATACTTCACTATACGCCACTTAATCATATTTAGACGCAATCGGAGCAGCAATTCGCGCGCAAACTTTGCCCTCTCGTCCCCATAACGCGACCTCGAACTCGCTCGATTCCACATAACCGCGCATACCACCGCCGGCTAATCGCGTTGCCCTCCCCACCTTTACTCAACCCATAAGGCACATAACGAGATCTACGGTCGCTCCTTTATAAATTAATAAATGTGTGCGTGCGCCGCGAGCGCGCGCGCACTAAACCCGCGTCGTGATTTATACCCGCGCGAGAAAGCCAAGCGCGGAATATTCTCTCTGCGCTCCGTATACATACATATATACACTCGCGAGGGCATATATACAAGGCGGGGCCTTTTTTATGCGCGTGGAGCGCGTGTCGAACACATACTCGCTGTTCGCCGTGTGTACTACAATATCGCCGCTTGATTGACTAACTCGGCAAAAGTGTGTACGTGTGTGTGTATACGTACGGGTTTTTTTTTCTTGTCGTCGCGGAGGATTGAATGAGAACGAGTGTCGAAGAACTAGGAAATCGTTAGGGTTGTATGGAGAGAGAGAGAGAGAGAACATCAAATGATCCACGTCATGCGGTGCATGCAGTGCGTTCGAGCGCGAGCGAGCGGCTTTGTTCGCGGCTCTAACACTGTTAGCGATTTTTATTTTGTCTTCTATATATGTAGGGGGGACCGCTTGGTTATCGAGTTTGTTGCCCTGTTGCGCGATGTCCGATTACAATGATCGTTTTTTGATGTATGGAAGGTCCAGCGCTGATGGAGTGGAAGTTTAGTTGTCAGGTTTAACAGCGGTGACGATCATGTACGTGATGAAATTGCGGTAAAGCTCTGGGTAGGATATTGTTGTGTTCCAGTGAGTTAGGAAGCGTAAATTAGATGATAAAGAGTTCGAAGGAAGATTTATATTGATAGCGGTCTTTAACAATATTGGTACTTTATTGCTGTGCAAAATATGTTCGAGAAGTATATGGTTAAGGAGTGCTAAATATATTACGATTTTATTAATGATTTCTCTATTACTTTCTCACAATAGAAAAATTATAATCGAAAGTCAAATCCAATTTTTAATTGATGAATATATCATACATTTACTTTGCAATGAATTGAATTTTCTTTTTATTTCTAAATATTTATAACAAATCAAAACACACAACTTTGAATTTAATTCCTATATCAAATCATTATAATACTCGAAATTAGAATAATCGTACGTACAACTCTCAATCACAATTCCCCTCGAAACATACATCCGTAACAACATCGACAACACGTGAACTCACTCTGCAGACTCTCACCCTATCTCTCTCTCTCTCTCTCTCTCTCTCTTTCGCGCGCGCGCGCGCGCGCGAGTGCAATAATCCGCGCGCTAGTGTCTTGTCGACGTTATACTCTCTCGCTCTCTCGCGCGCGGCGCCGATATCAATCTTCATTTTTTAAAGAGCAGTGCGCACGCGCGCCTGCGCTATATACTCGCCGAGAAAAATATTTATGAATCCTCGTAATCTCGCTCCGTTAAAGGGCCGATCGCTCGCGCGCGCGCGCTTTACGAGCTTGTATATATCTGTACGCGCGTGCGCACAGGTGCGCGCGCTCTCTTACGTTTTCCGGTATCGCGATGTTGCTTCGACGAAACGCGAGGGGAGAGAGAGAGAGAGAGAGAGAGAGAGAGAGAGAGAGAGAGAGAGAGAGAGAGAGGGATAGAGCGGAGAACGGTCTGTTTATGTATTTTTTATGTAAATGCGTGATGCGCTGGGTTTTCGCTGTTCTTCTTTTTCAAAGGCATGGGTGATGGGTTAGGTTGAGTAGTGCGAGAGAGTGCAGAGTTAGTTTTTTTTTTGCAGGGTGGCTGAGGTATTGACTAGCGATGAGAAGTTTATTGAGAGCATTGTTTTACCAGATTAATCTAACGTTTATATTTTTATCGTAATTTAATAATTTTATTATAACGTTTATGAAGATATTAAAAGTTATTGTATCGAAAAGTCAAGTAATTATGTTTCAATTAATTTGGTATGATTCGCTTGTTAATGTTTTATTTGTTTATTATATTCGATTTTACCGTTTGTTTAATTCAATTAATGTATGTATTACAAAGCATTGAAGCCATTTGACATAATAATAAATTAAGCGACATTCTCAAAAGCGTTAAATTACTTCATCAATGGATTTTATTATAAAATACATATTTACAGATAATATACGTAACCATACAAATAATAATCCATAATAACCATAATTATTTATAACAACCATTACAAATAATGACATCGCGTTTTCTCACAACTAAGATGAAGTTCATACAATAAAAACATAATTTTTGAAAGACTTAAATAATATATAATATTTATCAATACTTCTAATTTTATCAAACACTTATACACAAAAGGTTCCTCCCAAACTCATCAAAATCTACTCCCCGCAACCAACTTAACATAAATTACCCCGCGCGCAGCAAAACCAACCCCCGACGCGCCCCCACGCGAGTGACTGAATAAATCCCCCATACTCCCGGAAAAACCGCGGCTCAAAAATCCCGAATTATCGAGCCGGCGGATTAACGCGAGGTGTCAAGGGGTCGGCCAATAAAACGGCTCGCGTTGGGTTACAACTGCTACTGCGCGCGGTCGAGAGAGAGCGAGAGAGAGAGAAAGATAGTGCGGTCCGCTATATATTGCGCGGCAGATAGCCATGCTAATTCGCGCGGGGCCACGCGCGGCGAAACGTCGAACAGCGCGGCAGTGGCTGCCTGCAGTGGTTATGGCTATGTGTGTATATAGTATAGCATGGAGGTGTGTGTGAGTGTGTAGGTGGGTGAGCGGGGCGTTGTTGCTATGTCGCTGGGGGTTGCGGGAGTTGCGAGTGCGGTGGGAGTTTGTTTTGGATGGCTGCGTTTTTTTTTAGAATAGAAGGTGAATATATTGGAGGTTTTTCAAAATTGTATACGGTTTTAGATTTTCAAAGTACGTTTTAATGTTAATATAAATGTTTGAAGAAAACCTGTGATAATGTGCTTTCTGGATCTTAATTTGCTCGTTCCACGTGTTACAACATAAGATAACTCGAGATAATTCGACCATAACTCTGATTCGGCCACACATATATACATACACACGCACACACACTTCCACGTCCCGGCTTTATGGAAGAGCTTAATTAAATATATAAGAAGCTAGATAATGTGGAAAATGTGGCGTATAAATTATTTCCAAATTTTCTGAATTATTTTCACTTATTTACAAGAAAATTAATCGAAAAAAAAGAGCCGTATTAGCTGCACACGCTAAGAGCTAAGTTGAACAGTTTTATTATTTACCTCTTCGTAAGACTAATTGCATTTTTGAAGTGAACGAAATTGTTTTCTAGCAAAAGATTGATGGTTGTTTAATGTACGTTAATACATTTTTATAGATTCTGCAATGAAAAAAAAAAAAAATAAAAAAACTTTTTTGGATCAAATTAGCCGAATTAACTAAACTTGACGGAGCATGATTAAAATGCTCTTTTTACAATTATAAAGTTTAGATCACCTAGGGCATTCTCAATTTTTTCTTCCTAGAAGATATACTATATTTAGAAGTCTCTTTATCAGTTTTTTCTGAAAATGCTTGCAAAAGCATATAACAAAAAATTCCGCTCAAAGGGGTCGAATTACCGCCTCGAGTTATATACTTTATTTAAAATAACTTGTCTATTTACGTTATCGTTGTTTATAACAGGTCGATAAAAATATGAAGTAAATCAATAAAATAAAAGTTAAATTCTGAATAATTTTTATTGTATTGAAATAAAATAAACTTAAATAAAACGCTTTGGCTGTCTAAATTCGTCCTTTATCTACTTCCGCTCAATCGGTAGTACACTTTTATCTTCATTTTTTTTTTTTTACAAAATGACCTTTTGTATGAATATTGATATAATTACTGTAATAGTTCCAATAAAAAAATGTATGACTTTTATATAATACTAAAATACTTCCCTGGTAGAAATGCTAACCAACGGTTGGTGAACCGTTCGTCAATTTTTAAATTAAAAACGTCACACCATGATTCTGTTGCTATTGTCGATGAAGAATAACTATTTATACATATGAAAATATAATATGATATATGCTTTAAAATATAATCATAGTTTTAAATAGTTTCAATTAAATTTCGATGTTAATCTTAAGTAGAAATGCTTCCATATTTTCTACCAGGGTTGGTATGGTAGAAAATAATTTTTAAAATAAAATTTGGAATGTTATAACGTCAACATTTCTCGTTAAAGGAAAGTCATTTTAACTTTCAATCGAATTTTTTTAACGGATATTAACGGGACAGGGCTCATTGCCTTCCCTTGTGAGTAGATGTAAAGTTTCTTCTGTGCAATTTCAGGTAGGAGTTACGGGAAAATGATTCAGAAATTATATTAAAGAGTGAAGCGTGGCTTACTGTTGCTAGGTATTACTCTTAAATAATTTCTGAATGATTTTATCTGACTGATAAAATTGCACAAGGAAGACATTGAGCTCTACCCCGTTCAAATCAGATCAAAACTAAAAATTTCCATAGAAAGTTATACAGTGACTTTCCTTTAATGAGCAAAATTTACGCTTTAAACGTTGCAAATTTTATTTTAAAATTTTTTTTCTGTTATGCCAAATATTTTAGTATTATATAAAAGTCATATATTATTTATTAAAACTATTACAGTTATTATGTATAAATTTTCATGTAAATGGTAGTTTCCAGCCGGTGAGTGTCCTCAAAAGAAACTTGAACACATTATGCTCAATGAAATATTTCCATTGCATTCACATCGCAAGTACGTTAACTACTTATCTAAAAAAATACTTCCAAATAAACTTATTCCTTCTTCTCTACTCCCAGAACTCACACATGAAGCTTCAATCTTATCCCTTCGAATCGAAATCAAATCAACCCCCGTACATACGCACAGCCCGCAACCTTCTAACATTGCTCCGACGCACACCATTAGAAGCATAAAACCGAAATTTACGAGCGAAAAAGCGCCGCGCGAGAAGACGGGCCTCGTAAATATCAAATAAAGCTAAAATCCGTAAAAACTAAAAGCGACGCGGCAAGGGAGAAGGACAGAGTGTGCGTTTACACGCTCGCTCGCGCTGTATAATATTTTACAACTACTAAAGATCCCGCCTGGACGATAACGTCCGCGTCGTATAGCGCGCCAATGGTCTCTCTCTCTCTCTCTCTTGCGTCGGTATATAGAGGAGAGACACCGTCTCTGCGGTTGCCTCGAATTTTAGCCAAGTGGAATTTCGTGCAGACGAAAGGTATAAGGTACATATATATATATATATATATATATATATATATATACATCCCCCTGCGGGCGCGCGCACGGCGTCATTTCATTAGGCGACGTTGGCCTCGCTCGTTTATTGGCTGATTGAAGAAGAAGAAGAAGAGGATCGGATAAAAAGTTTTTGGTTCTTTACGGCTGGCTTATTAGAAGTATGGAAAGTACAGAGTTGCCCGTGCACGCGTGGCTTATGGGAGGAGATGTAGGTAAAGCACCTCGTTATTTTTTATTGCACTGGGAATAGGAGTAGTAAAGAAAAATGAACTAATTTGTATAAGAGATAAGGAAAAAATATCCGCCGTTTTCAATGGATGTATATGCGTGTACTTCGGGATAACAGAGGAGTGAAATATTGAAAAATTCCGCGGTATCTTGCATCGACATCGCAGATTCGCGTCAATCTATTTTCGGGTTTTATGCGCTATTACTATATATATACGTCTCTATACTAAAAATTTTACTATAGCTCAAAATTTATAGATTCGTATAAAAACTTTGCCATGTCATTTTTTATGAAGTCATAGTTTTTAGAAGTAAAAAAAATACAAGGATTTTGATATATATATTATATTCATTTTCCTTACTCAACATATAATATATATTATCAAATAAAATAAAATGCTTCACAAATTTAATAATTAATAAGCGGTTCCTTAAACTTTTATTAGAAAAAATTCTTACGTTTCTCACATACTAGCACAAGTAACCCAAAACTACATTACAATATTCCAGCAACTACGCCGAAAAATCACTCTCCCTACTTACCAAGACACCGTCTACCCGGCTCTCTCTGACTCTCTCAACTCTCGCATTAATTAATTTGCCCGAGAGTTTTAACGACTTATTGCACTTCAATTAACTCATTTTAAATTGCATAATCCTGGGTTGCCGCTGCCGCCGCCACGAACCCCGGGCTCCGGTAATAAACTTGCGGCTGCGCGGCAGAGCAGCGGATTTCGCGCAACCGCGGCAAAGCCCCGCCGGGCAACTTTCGTATACACGAGGTATAACGAGGAGAGGCCGAGTGCTTGAAATGGTTTTTATAGTTGCTGCTACAAGCTAGTTTGTGCGTACTAGGGGTTGGTCGGATTTTCGAGCCGCGTTGTTACGGTTGAATGAACGTTTGTTATATTTTTCTGTTTTATTAGGATATTTGAATCGTTTGTTCAGGTGGGATTTGGATACAAAGGAATTCAATCAAAATTTTAATAAACCGTCAGAATGTTTGTTAATATTGGAAATTCATATAGCGCGATATGTTAGAAATTTTGAAAAAAAAAAACATTGAAATTCAAAGGAATAATTTTAGAATTGGAAAAAAGAGAAATATATCAACTTTATTTTTGGAAAACAGAGAAATAAAAGAGGAGTATTGAAATTTATTAAAATTAAAATCGTAATAAATAGTCAAAAGGTTTGTTAATATTGTAAAAAGGGTAAACAGGTTTCTCTCATGTAATGAATAATATTCATTTCAATAAAGCACAATAATATTTTGAAATTATGAAAAAACCATTGAAATAATGGAAAAATTTCTAGAATTGTAAACAAGAGAAATCCATCAAATTTTTTTTGGAAAACAGAGAAATAAAAGAGGCGTATTGATATTTATTAAAATCAAAATCGTAATAAACAGTCAGAATGTTTGTTAATATTGTAGAAAGGATAAAAAGCTTTCTCTCATGTAATGAATAGGTAATATTCATTTCAATAAAGCACAATAATATTTTGAAATTATAAAAAAAAATAACCATTGAAATTCAATGGAAATTTTTTTAGAATTGTAAACAAGAGAAATCAATCATCTTTTTTTTGGAAAACAGAGAGATAAAAGAAACTTATTGAAATCCTCAGAAACGAAATTTCATTTTCATAAATACAAAGACGGAATAACAAACGCGAGTTCATAATTGCATTTCGTTATATCAAAATTTTCCTCGAAAATAAATAATCTCACAAACCAACAACCAACAACATTCGTTATTCCTTCCTGCACAATGCAAATCATTCGGCCAGAATACACATCCGAACTGTTCTCCATCCTCTCGCTCCGCGCGTATCAACTCAAGAATACCGTCCAAAAACGCGCCATTAAAAACACTAACAATCGCAAAAGAGCCCAAGACAAGTCCGGAAGCTCTCTAGCCCTCCATCTTCCCTCTCACACACGCACACATAGACACATCCATCCCGGGGTAGACGAGTCGGCTGTCCTGAAATGAGGTCGGCATAATTGCAGAGAGAGAGAGAGAGAGAGAGTCCCAGTCATACCGGAAGGAAAGACCGACGACGAGGGGGATATGGAGTCCCCACGCCATCCATTGTCTCCGCGCAGACTCGACCCAGCGCTGATTAAATACTTGACACATCTCTCTCTCTCCCTCTCTCCCTCTCTCTCACCCTCTCTGTCTCTCTCGACGTCGGACACCTGCGAGCGCGGACCGCTCGCCGACACATAACTTTATTCGAATCGTAATTACGCGCGCGGAATGGCCTTCGACGCCGCGGAAGACGGGCTAATAGTTCACGACTTTTCGGCCGGGGTGCGTGTAGGTGCTCTGAAACGAGGTCCGGGCGATTGGGATTCTTTGGATTTTTTGGTTTTGGTTGGACACGATTTATGAATAGAAAGGGATGAATCTGCAGCATTTTGTTCTACAGACCGCTGAAAGAATTTTCGGTTTATTCTTTTCATTTTGAACTTTAAAAACGTTTAAATAATATTATTTCTGAAAAAAAGTAACATTTAATTCAGAAGATCCGTTTTCACTAAGGAAAAAAGTTATAACTAAATAAACTCGATTGAAAATCAACGTTCGATCAATTTCTCTATTGGTTTTCTCTTATACAATCAATTGTAACTATATCTTTCCAAGTATATTACAAAGCTCTTTCAAAATTACAATATACGTTTGTAACGGATCAAATGGTCGGTAGTCTTGTGTACCTCTGGCGACAAATCAGTAGAACTACATGGGTGGGGAGAAAGGTACACGGATAGAATTTTTCAGGAAAAATTACCGTGAAATTCACGGTAATCAGAGAATACCCAAATTTCTGGAAATTTTTACTGTTGTCACGGTAATTTTTGCCATGAATCACGGTAAAAATTACCGAGATTTCCGGTAAAAATTACCGTGAAAACAGTAAAAATTCCCAGAAATTTGGGTAGTCTCTGATTACCGTGAATTTCACGGTAATTTTTCCTGAAAAATTCTATCCGTGTAGCGTTACTCGGAAAATTTTGATCGCCAAGCGCGATGAGACGACCGAAGCGGGAGAATCGATCGCTCACTTCCTCGTGGAGAGTCATAGTAGAAGGACTACTTCAGCGATTAAGCGTGACCCTAGCCCGAAAGGGGTAAATAGCGATATCTGTGACGTGATAAGGGGTGAGATAAGGGTGACCGTAACAATATTTAATACGTATTGTATTCATATCTGTATTTAGCGTGTAAGACGGGCGATTCGACGAGCGAGCGCCGGGACATACGTATCAGCAGCGAAGCGACGGAACGGGAAGGCGCCGAGCATATTTTGTGCGCAGTGTTTCGAACTGGCGATTGACAAAGCGAGCAGCTCACGACTGATCACAACAGCGATTCATCCGTCTGTGCCGATTTTTGGACCTCATCGTCACCGAGCTGTAACTTCACGCCGATACATCCCAGGTTACACGAGTATATTATTTGCTCTCGCGCGTGCGATCGTCTCGGTATCGCGATAGACGTCAATCATATAATTAAAAAAGTAGAAAATAAAATCTTTGTATTGTTTGGAACGCGCTACTTCACGAGAAAAGCTAATGGGAGTGACTACACGGACACGTGGATTGTATTTTTATATTGACCGATAATTTCATATAGCGATTGTGGCGAGCGAAATTTGTTTATAAAACTTTTATACATATTTTCCATAACAGTTTCCAAAATAAATCTCTAATAATGGTATTCGTTATCTCTACATTCCAACAACAACCTCACCACTATAATATTCTAATCCCGACGCATTAATATTCACCACTCTATACCCATAACACCCGCATATCCCCGCATTAAATTCTTCACTCGCCGTCCTCCCTGATTAAACATTTTAAATCAGGCGAATTACGCGCATCTTCGCCAAGTTGCGCGGTGCGACGGCAACAAAATCAAACTTTAATGGAAGGCCCCCGGCGGTTAGTTAATCCACTTCGTATTCATAGGCGATATCGCGCCGAATTCGACAGAGAACGCCGGGGATCAAAATTTCACGCGATCTCCCCGAAGTGCGTTTCGCCGCTGCTACTGCTGCTCGTATATGGGAGTAGTACACGTGTCGCGCGTGCGCTATACCCGGGAAAACTAGTGCAGGCGGGCCGAGAGATCATCGCATTGAATTAGCGGTCAGAGAGGGAGCCGGGCTGCAGGTACAGGGCGCGATGCTGTTGTTCCGGGATAATGGAAAGTTGGAGAATGAGTTGATTTCTCCGAGTTTTGCTGATATACGTATAGGCGATGCGTCTAATCAGGTTGGATAAATTTAGATTCGATGTGGGATTGCATTATAGGTAAGGGTTATGATAAAAGCATAAAAAATTAATATGTTTTTAAAAATGTTTGTAATAAAAATTGTGAAAATCTTTTGTATTAAGTAAACAGAATTATCGCAGTATTTAAAAAACTTGTTATAACTTTGATGGAATGTTATAATTTATATTTTTACGATATTTATTTAAGAATTTTAACATGTACTTTTGCTGTTGGATAAACATTAAAATCTTATTTAAATATTTCAGCCACATTGATAATCTATATAAACATTTACTCTAAAAAATTAATATACGGTGCTTTCTGTAAACCTTGAAATACATTTATTATCTCAAAATGTATCACTAAAAATTATCCTTTCAGATCTTCATCATTATTCTTTTTCATCTCCTTTCATTGTACCACTCCTCTACCTATGTTCCGATAAATGATAACATAATCGTATCGGTATATACCGATATTTATTTTTAATTAAATTATAATAATACTTCTACATGCACGCGTCGGCACGATAAAGACACATCAACACGCACGTCCCTCGCTTCCCGCGAATTTTCGTCCGCATTATACCACAGCGGACCGCTTTTTTGGCGCAGTCCCAAAAAGCGCGTAATCAGCCGCGCGACGATAATGTACAGCCCGCGGATCAAGGTCCGTTCCCTCTCTCTCTACTCTGTCCGGGACTAATTTCCTCTCTCCCTCTTCCCCCGAGCACCGAACGAGTTAATTCGCGCTTCGTAAAAAGCCGAGGAATGCGAGCGCCGCGCGTATATCGTCGTACACGCGATCGCGATTAAAACGTCAGTCTCGTATACGCGCGCGCGCGCGCGCGTGTAACAGCCGTCGCTCGTCGTGTAAACGAAGCGAAAGTCGAAAATTTATAGAGCGCGCGCGCGAGTACAGGCGAGCATACATATATACATATATACCAATGTATCGTCGATATTATGAAGCGCGAGGTGCATACGTTCGGGGTCTGTCTTTTCGGGAGAGTTGGTTGGTTGAGGTAACGTTAAATTGAAAAGATTTGAGGATTTTTATATGAGAATCGCGTGATGTTAATTTTAAAATTGAAAGTTGATGAATTAATAATATACGGCTTTCTCTAAATAAAATTCATTTAGCCATGAAATTGAAAATTTCAAAAATGCGCACGGAGTATTAAATAAATCAGTAATCAGCAATATTATGAAAAATATGACTAAACACGTCTTGAGATGTTGTTATAGAAGTACGGTGGATTATTGTTTTTATAATATTATTCGAAATTAAATATTTTATAGTTCTTTCATTGCTAACTTTATTATCTCTCTATTTAATTATTCAGTTATTTAATTTAACTTTATATGCAACACCGTGTATGATATGAATAATTTATGACCCCTAGTGCGATCAATACACTTATAATCATGCAAAATCAAGAGATTTGCAAATTAATATTTAAAATACTACAGCGAAAGTAGAACATAAAATAGTTTGCATTAATAAATGTAATAAGTGACATATTATACTGCAAGATGAATTATTAAAATTTTCATTAAAATTTCATATCGCGAGCATACTATACATATCTATATACGCAACAGGAATACACACTAAAGAATAAATTTCCTCCATTATTCCAAGTACTTTAACGGTTCGAAATAGACACATCAATCGTGGAGCAATACAACGGCACGACACATTTCTTCTTATTAAAGTCCCATCAAAGCCAGGGTTTAAATTTGAAACTCAATCCCCCTGACCCGCTTATTACCGCAACCGGCGCTCACGTTGAGTCAATATTAAAGCCCGCTAGATATGATAAAAATAGGATAAAAAAAAACGTCAACAAGACGAGGCAATTTTTTTTTTCGGTATCCGCTTACATGCGTGTCGCGTGGCGGCGGTCGCGAAAATAATAATTTAGTCCC
Source organism: Torymus aiolomorphi (assembly GCA_036365515.1). Classification (NCBI taxonomy): domain Eukaryota; kingdom Metazoa; phylum Arthropoda; class Insecta; order Hymenoptera; family Torymidae; genus Torymus; species Torymus aiolomorphi. The sequence continues at coordinate 69,705,738 of CM070874.1, read as the reverse complement.
GCAGTCCCTGGGGCTGACAGCCTGCAGCGCGCGCGTTTATAAAACACCCGCGGGAGCTTATGCGCGCCGTATGGATATGTGTGTACGCGATTGGACAAATTGACGCCAATCATAAATAATTGACAGACAATCAGCACGGGATTTAGATTTTTTCTCGACGCCGCCGCCGCCGCGGCTTCGTTATTGAAATTAATACCGCTTCGCGCGCGCGCGCGCGCTCCAGTCATTTACACGCCGCGGTCTTATGAATATATTTCAAGGGGGTGGAATGAATTGCGTGGGAAATATAGGGTTTGTACGGTTTGAGTAATGGATTTTGTGTATTTTTCATGAATTGATTAGCCGCAACTGGATAGAATTAAAATATAATACATAAATGATTATGATATTATTGTAATTATTAAATGGTTATTTTTATTCGAGAAAAGTGAAAAAAGGTACTATTTTTGTATACACAGGGAATAAACATGTCATTATATGTTTAATGTATTATCCAAAATAGCAAAAAATATGATGTTTATGTAGTAGGTTTTACTAAAAAGATATTTATTCTACTATTTTGGCTTCAGGATGCGTGAAGCTTTGTGTCTTGGAAGCAGCTGAGATTTTGGATTCTAAATTTTATATTGCAATGAAAAAAATCGCTGCGAATTCATTGCCCCGTAGCTGCATCAATCTAATCCGTTGATTCCTTGTTTTAATTTTTAATTCTAATAACTAATGCATGTTCTTACACCAACAAATTTACAATAAATTCTAAATTGTTATACTGTACGTATATATGCGAAATTATAAGTTAACAATCAGTAATTTTTCTAAGCTATATCTTCTCGAGAATATATAAATAATGTTAAAAAAACAGAATGTTATCAATATTATTACTTAAAATTATAAATTCCATATTTAACATTTTGTTACATACAAGCACCTAAATAATGCAGACAGAAATAAATCAGTTTAAAAACTAATAGTTTCCATATAAAGTTAATTTTATGAAATTACATTATCATAAGAAAATTGTCCCGAAATGAATTACTGATTTAACCATTATTAATATTAATTGTAAAACCATAATCTTTGAACATTTTTTCCCAAATTTTTCAAAAACTTTTAAAAACTAAAAATGAATCATACTCTTCTAAGCGAAAATATTTTTGATATATAGTTTAAAATTTTGTCAGAAACTTCCTCATCCCTTCATAAAAATATTACGAAACCTTGCGCGATGACAATTATTTCACCATTACAGCATCATCACGATCAAATAACCACCTCCGATCCCTAATCTACATACAACCTCGTCGCATATAAATCATTCCGCTCGTCATCTCTCTCCCGTTCCCGAAACTCCCCGAAAAGACATACCCGCGGGCATCACGTACCCGCGGGGCGCAGGTCCGCTTTTTTGTCGATTAACTCATCAGCCGGATTTACGGACTAACAAACCGAACCAACGATCTTATACATACACGTGAAACCCACACTATACCAACACTACGCTCGGGAATCTTCTCTCTCTCTTTCGCTGGAGCTCTATCGCGCGCGGGGGGCCATTAACGTTTTACAGCGCGTGGCCCGCCGCCGCGGGCCATAAATGTTTACGCGACAGGTAATAAAGACGCTTAATACTAATGACAGTAATACCGCACGCGGAGGAAGAAGAGAAGGTGGAGGGAAATAAAGCGAGAGAGAGAGAGAGAGAGAGAGAGAGAGAGAGAGTGCGGGGAGGGTGAACGAAGTCACGGGGAAAAAGAGAGAGAGAAAGCCCCGGGTTTTCCGGTGACGCGCGCGAGCCCGCGAAAGTAGGTATGTGACCGAGATAGGAAAGTGGAGCTGCGAAGTTTTTATGCGAGATGTTTGTGTATTCGAGCTGGATTAGGAGTTTTAGTGTGTGCTTGGATGGAAGAGAGAAGAATGTGAGCTTTGCAGTTTAAGTTTGAACGTATTTATTAACATTTGTTTGTTTGCCTTCATATAGTATAGAGAAGGTAAACGCGTATAACGAGCTGAGCAAATGGCTTTAGCGTGATAATTTCAAAGGAGATGCGTATGATGTGAATTGAATGAAGCGACGGCAAAGATCGCTGTTACGGTTCCTATCTCAAAGGACTTTGGTTTGATTTTCTGCTGATTAAATGCACGTTTAATGCGTTCATTATTTAAATATTAAAACTAAGCGATTTTTCATTCATATTTTTAATAATTTGTTCATAAAAGAGGAGTTAATCTGGCGTAAGATAATTTCACTCTTTAAATAAATTTTTGAATTCCGTGAATTATATTATATTATTTTGCATGCAAAATAAACGTAAAGAGAATCTTTTTTCAATTTCGTTTTACTTTTTAGAGTTGCGTTTTGTATTAAAAAATAAATTTATCTCAACAAATGTATAACAGAATACCATTTGGTTTAAAAAATTAAATAAAAACTCACAAACGCAATTAAACATATTTACAACTTTGGGAATTGATTTTCAAAAATTGAATTCTTATTGTTACAGTCAAAGTTCATAGTAATTTCTTATGGACTTGAAAGATGTTTTATTCACAAATAAAACGCCTAAGTATATTTTTTTATACTATACCATCTACTATAGTTATATTTTTCACGATCACCAAACTTCCATCCCACCACCGTCCCCCATACCCATCGAACCCCGTTAAAATCACAACCCCCCTCTCTCTCACCTTCGACACCTCCACCTTTACCTACAAAAAGACTACCGCAGCATCCGCGCCGACGGAAGGGTAAATAAACTCGGGCGCCAACTCTCTCTCTCTTGCGGATATGAAACGTAAAACGCTCGGGGCGCTCCGCAGCGCGCACACCGCGCTAGCGATGACAGTTCTGACGAATCGAGCGCGAAATCCTCGCCGCGCGTCAATTATTACGGCGCCTCGGCGATGATTGAATCGTGATCGATTGGCACGCGAGGCGAGAGGCGCGCAATCACTCAAAAATCACGCATCGAAGCCTCTATCATCGTTTTGTTTTTGCCCCGCGTGGAAAAGCCTCTTTTGTCTTTTTCCACGGGCTTTTTTCGCGTAGTTTCTTCTTTGTTTCAGTTGCGGAGCGGGATTTTTGATTGTCGGATGCGTATACGGGCGATGGAGGAGGAACGAGAAATTGGGACTGGATTTTTGCGCGATAGTGATGTGTAGGAATGAATTCTTGGAGACTAATGGGATTCATGGTCTGCGAATGTGTGTTTTCGTTGCCTTGACTGTTATTTATAATTTTAGAACTTACAATGAGTGAGAAATGAACTGTTATCACAGATTCAATTTCTTTTTATCAGAATTTATGATTAATTATTAGATAACCTTTTTATAAAATTATTATGGATGTATAATTATATTATAACATGATATACAGATTAAGATTGATAGTCGATAATCTGATTTTAGTAATATAATCAGAAACGATATTATAATATTAACTTTCGGTATATCGTGCTATGAAAATACTGTTTATATTTGTGTATTATTGGTCTTTGTATAAAAAAATTCATACCTCTGATGTACTTTAATGAGATGTATCTGATTAATAATTTTCTGCACAGAGAGAGAATAATGCAAAGAAAGTTAATTGAAACTTTATATTTATAAACAAGTTTTTACAAAACTTTATACACAATTAATGTAACGAATGTAGAGTAATATATACTTGCTTTGGAAAGCAAAACTTTTGACCCAGTTGCAATAATTACGGAGTCACAGAAATACTTTTTATTACAGTACAGTTGATAAAAAGACGGCTGATCGTTATGATTTCCAGAAGTTTTCATCTCAAAAAATTAAAGAAAGTTACCACTAAGAAAGCTCGAGTTTTTAGTTTTCAATGTTAAATTTTCCTTGCTGCGAAGTCCAACTCCGGGGAACTTTATTCTCAGTTTGTTCCAACAGTCCTCAGCAAATTAACCCACGCACTTTCAGCAAAAAAGTCGCCAATGCTCGAGAAAATTTTAAATTAGAGTATCAAACAAATGCATTTATATTATTTATTAATCTGTAAGTAATAGCGTGCATCCGTACTTTTATTATGGGCGGAAACTTTACTTTTCACGAGTTTTAAAGAGAATTTCCTCCATTTTTATGGCTCATCTGTTTTTTATAAACAATATACGGTATCAATGTTTTTGAAAGGTTTGTTCCATAAAAGATTCAATATCTTTTCCGAATACGTTTTCGTAATTAATATTGGAAGTCAAACAATCATTTGATTAATTAAATATGTAATTAAACAATGTAAAAATAGGATTCTTAAATTATAATTCTCTGAAATACATCATATTCTTGTTTACAATAAATATTGACATTTGCACCGCACATCAATGATTCTAAACATATAATTAATTAATTTTAACGAATAAACATTACAAAAAGAAATTCACATCTAAATGAATCCAAACGATAGCAACTAACAATTCACCGTTAACGTACGTTTCCCGCCTCATTACCATCAACAATTTCCCAGAAAAATAACGAACCAGCCCCCCACGAATCAGCCAGCAGCCCCACGTGCCATCCGCAAACATCTCTCTCTCTCTCCCCTTCCAACAATATTTACGCTTTTCCCGCAAACACACACGCACGCGCCACTGTTTTCTTACGCCAGAAAACCACTCGTCGCAAAACTACGCTGCCTGTCAATCGCGCGCGACCTCGCCAGACAAAAAACGAGCTTTCGCACTATTTTAAGTGCTTGTTTACCGCGGCTGTGCGCAATGCACTTAGCACTTTCATCCCTCCAGTCGGATTAATTATTTTCACTTTGAGGGAGTTTTAGGGGGGATGCGAGGGTTTTTTTCGGGGCGAGAGTGCGAGAGGGAGAGAGCCGCGGAGTAATTCAGCGCGCGGTAATTAGAAGACGCGGTTAGCCGGCGTTTATACCTTTGAAATATATGGACTTTTCGCAGCTCGTTGCGGCGCGTGAGTGCGCGGGTCGGTGAGTACGAGCGCTCTTGTATTTTTGCTAACGGTATATAATTGTTTTGAGGCGCGAGAGGGTGAGTTGTTGCGGTGCGAAGTTGTGCGCGTGTGTAACGTTGTATTAATTAAACGACTTTTTTGTACGATACAGTATATAGGGAAAAATTACTTTGTAGAGTAGTTGGTGAAACTTTTATTGCAGTCGGAATGGAGCTTTAGAGGGTTTGTGCAGATTTTATGCGACGATATTGTTATCGGATTGATTAAAATTAAAAGGTTAAATATAGTTGTTTCCTCTGAATATTATTTACTTCTTTCGGTGCATTAATGTATTAAATAAGATTTACGTTTTAATTGAACTACTACGGAAATTAGTTTAGTTAGTTTTGTATAAAAGAATAAATCTTGGAATAATGATCATATCATAAAATGTGCTGGTGAGTAACAACGAACCTTTTCCTGTAATTACATCTCGCGAGAACACCATATGCATGATTTTCACCTTAAGGTTATATTGGCCGTAAGGTCTCATTAAAAAATTTAAGACAAATATTTTGGTCGCATATAGTTCGTCAAAAATAATAATATTCTACAGTACTAAGAGTAAACAAACATGTCAAATATTTTTTAGAACTCTGAAGAAAATTTTACATCGATTTTAGAACATTTTAATGCTCATTTTTTCACTTTTTGGTATCACTGTACATCTTATTTCAGTTTTTGTTATATTTCAGAAAATATTCTCGAAGTGGCCATTTTAAAAAATGGACCTTGTTTATCAAACATATATTGACGATTACGCTAACGTTCAAAGCTATGCCACTATGGCATCTATGTTTTTTTGTTTTAATTTAGTTGCTAATTCTGCGAATTCCCATAAGGCTAATGTTAAATTCGAATTGCAATAATTCCATAACCATTCTCGTTAAGCCTCTGAAATTTTCCACAGCTCTTTATATTTATGCCATCTAATGACTATCAAATTTTGAACAATTTTCCACTATTTTCGTCTTATAGCCAGTACAACCTTAAAAGCTTGCGTTATTCCAATATTTACATCCCACCCATACGAAGCCAGCAAAAAATGTTCAAAATTTCGCTTATATAATTACCCACTCACCGGATTTCCCCGAAATTTTTCGAGTCCCCCACTACTACCTCAAAATTAAAAAAAAAAACAACCCTTTCCATCCCGAAACCGCGCCATTTCGCAATATTTAATGAGCTTATTATCCCCCGCGCTTTAAACCGCTTGCACCAACCAAAATAAGACAACCACGCGCGCTTTTTGCACACGCCACAAGGTACATCCACCCCGTCGCGAGAGATCACTCGCTCGCTTTCTCAGCCTCGTTAAAACCGCGTAACGATCCGGAGGCGCCCGCTTTGAGCCGAAGCAGCAGAGACGCAAAGTCGCGCGCGCGCGGGCTCAAGAAAATAACCGGCTCTTCTCCGCCCCCGCCGCGCCGTCGCTAATTGGAGAACGCACCGCAATTATTAAGCGGAGGCGGAGGCTTGACGAATGAGCCCCGGTGCGGTTGAAGGGAAAAGAGCGCGTGGCGCCTTCTTATGCGCTGACCGATATTCCGGTATACGGTGGGGGTTTTATTGTCGGCGATTCATATGTTTGAATTTTTAAAAGTAATGAGAAGAAAAGTATAATAGGAGTAAACGTTTGATTGGCTGGTTTTAACGTACGACGTGCATATATTCGTGTTTGGGCTAAATTAAGCGACATCGGGACAGGTGGAAATCAAACATCAAGTGAACGTGTGATATGGCCTGAAAAGCGTAATTTTAAAATATTGATCTGCTTAATTCTCATTTCAAGCCGAGCATTGTCTTATTATTCATTATTCTCTCGTTCACTGAATAATAAATATCTTCCAATTTCGATTACAAATTTAACTCATTCTTCAACCCTCTACGTCTAAAAAAATCACGATCCCTCAATTCCGATATACCTTAAGCCTTTCTCCCCGATAACTCGTGCATCCACTCCACGCGGAGAGGTCAAAAGTTTAAGCCGCGCGCCGGCCGCGTTTAAAAACACACACACGCGCTCTCCGGCCATTCAGCGCGCGCTCAAGGAGAAGATTCGCTTAATGAGGCGATGCTTCAGCCCTCAGTGCCGGGGATAAAGCCCGCGCGTGCATTTTTTCTCCTCCTCCTCTTCCTCCTCCTCTTCTACCGGTGACCTAAAAACAAACTCTCCCCGGCTCCTCAAATCCCATATATACGCGCGCTCTTTTCAAGCCTCTCTCCGCTGCTACCGAAAAGTTACGCTAGAGGACGAGGAAGAGCGCTGTAATAACCGCGTAAGGAGGAAACGAGGCGGTTCTATTTCGGGCGAGGTAAAAAGAGAAAATCCTTTAAAAAAAAAACGCGCCCTTAATGTAAAAAAAAAAATGTTGGCAAACGAAGACGAATCGCGCGCTCGTAAAGTATACAGAGTATGTATAGTCGCAGACTCACCAGTCACGTTGATGCGTCGCGATTTTCCCTCCGTCGTCGTCGTCCTGGTCTTCTCGCACACCAACTCTCACACTACTCGCACGCGTCCCTCGGGTCTCCTACAGCGATATCGTCGCGCACTGCATGCCCCCGCCGCTGCCGCGGGCCCGGGGCTTCGAGGAGTATAAGTAGGAGGATTTGCCCTTGAGACGATAAAAGCCCCCGTCCGCTCGCCCGGAGATTAACTCGCAGCAGCACTTTTGCTATATTCTACGTGTACCTATACGTATATAATACACGTGCGCGCGTTAAACCATGCCTGGGCTTGCGTCCTCCGGTATATAGATACAGTTCCTCGGAATGTCTCTGTTTCTTTTATTGTCTTATTATTGTGTACGGCTGAACGCCGGATGGATATGCTGCTGCTGCTGCTGGTGCTTTCCACGACGCAGCACGGGGCCACGTGGCTGCGCGCTCACGCCGCTCTGCTGCTGCTTTCTCCCCTACACAGCGTCGCGCTCCGCTCGGGCGCAGCGGTGTGCGCTGATAAAGTTTGTTTCTCTTCGCTCGGGCGCTTCTGACGAACGAAACGGCAATCCAGACCTGAGTGTGTTACATGTACAGAGCCAGGGCAGGCAAAGAAAAATCTTTTCTTTCCGTTAGTTTCTCGCCAACTCTCCTAATTATCGATTAATCGGCCACCGAGAGAGCTAATAATCATCGACCGACCGCACATAATCAAAACATCGTACAGGATGATATTCACCGCACGGATCAGTCGAGCTCCCTCTCCTTTCCGAGAAGAAGAAAAGGGAGCAGCCCACCGCGACACGACGATGTGAGCGAGATCTCGCGGGGGTCGGTGAGAGATTGATGCCGATGGGAATGAGAGAGAGAAATTTATATGTATATGTATACGGAGATATATAGATACGGAGAAAGGGTGCGGGTGGCAGTGGCGCGCGTCCGCTCGCGAAGTGTTCGCCGAACGCACTGAGGATTCCGACGCGGGTTCGCCGGTGACGTCGCGAGCGTTCCCGCGGCGGCCGCGCGCCCCCCGGATGGGCATGCGCCATCGCCACGCGAGAGCGCTTACAGCGCGGCGCCGGCACATGGATGTGTATACGCGGAGGGTTGCGCCTGTGGTAGTGGGTAGAGCTTTCTACCCCGGGAGGGCTGCTGCTGCTGCTGCTGCTGAGCGAGGGGCGAAGGGGTCAAAGGACGAGGGAGTAGAGGTGGTAGTAGCTGGAGGAGGAGGATGAGGTGGTGGAAGTGAGAGAGAGGAGGAGAAGGAGGCGAGGGTGAGGGGATGATGTGGGATGAGGAAGAAAAGGTAGAGGGTGAGGAGGATGATGGTAATGATGGCTGTGGGAAAAGGGCAATGATGGTAGGGGGTTGGATGATTTTTGAGGAGACGCCGTGCGATTTTATTAGAGGGTTAGCGTGTGGTTGGAGGCCTTTTTTAGATGACGTTTGTCTTTCTTACGTTAAGCGTGGGCTTGGTAAGTTGATGGAAATAGTACTTTATGGCTCAAAGAGAAATCTTCTATTAATATGAGAGAACATCGCATTATCGATTTAATGACTTTCTATGCATTCCTTGGGATCCAAGAATAACAGTCATTTGTATGTCAGCTGAAATTGATGTTGTCATTGAAGCTTGTAACGTTTTATATCCCTGCTGCAGGAATTAAAAATTCTGATTGTTGCAATAAATAAATAAATAAATAAAATAATTTACTTATACTGGTATTACATACTTTAAAAGTTATATTATCGGAAGAAGTTTCAATAGTTATTTAAAGCTATTTTGCAATATCTATTTATTCTTTAATCAAAGGGCTTTTTTATATCTTATAAATTGCATCGATTCAAACCATTTTTAAATCATTTTGATGATAGAATTATACTTTTGGATCAGTATGAGATCAGGTTTATTTCATAAAAAACAAATTTTTTAGAAAAATTCTTTTGCAAAAAATAATTTTACAATAAAATTGATAATAATGGAGGCCGAAAAGTATCAACGTTCAACATTTTTAAATCATTTATACGAAATGTGTCTTTATAATAATTGACATCGACTTAACATTTAATATTTTCCAAGTTCTTCGATTGCCAACATCACTTTATACCTATACCTTAACAAACTTCTTACACGCATCTACCCGCAATCTCAATCCGCAATCCGTACGTCGCGGAACGAGCCCCCGACGCATTTACCCCCAACCCGTCCTATCTTCCACGAAAAACACCTAACGAGGATCGCGCAACCCGTCCGCTCGCCCTCAAAGCTGCAGCCACGTCCTTTTTCCTATTTTCCACCCGCGATCTAGCCTTTCTCCCCTTCCCCTCACCTTCTCCAGCTTAAATCGGCGAAAGTCGGGAGGATGACGACGGCGGCGGCGGTGAAACGAAATTAAAGGCATCCCGGCGTAAACGGGTGGAGATCGGCGTCGGGCCGCGTAATGAGATTTAAAAGGAGCCGACGCGTGCGTGAGTTGGCGAAAATCTGCTGAGAGAGGGGGAGGGGGAAGAAGAGGTGGAATCAAAGGGCTTCCACCGCGAGCGGCGATGAAACTCGTCTCGAGTGTTAATCGTCGCGGCGCGCGGGCTGATGCGGGAGCTCGCGGGAGCGAAATTTCTTAGCCCCGTGGATGATGGGTATATAGTCACGACTGCCGACAGGATTTGGTGAGTTTGGTTGTAAAAAAAAGATATCCGAGACGGTGGGTTTTGGAGTAAGAGGTAGTGGAAAATCAAATTTTTCGGAATGATGTGTTTTAAGACCATTTTATTCTCGGCAAGATACATATACATATAGAGATAATCGCAGGGAAGTCGGGGGAAATTCAATCTTTTGCAGACAGGCGATTGTAATTAAGTTACTATATGGATTTTAATAAAATTACTATATATAAAGTAAATTTGATAAATATTTAAGATTTACGTTTCCGTTGGATTTTAAGATTAGATCGAAGTTATAAATTTTACCTGGGCATATGTGGTTTTAAAACATTGTATTAATCTTGTTATGCGGTAAGCTATCGATATCCACTGTTCGCTCGCTAGTAACTTAATAAATTACCAATTTTCAATGCATTATTAAACTCAACAGTTACGCATATTTGAAAAAACTCGCCTCCACAATCGCCTTACCCATTATTTACACGGCACAAATTAAATACATGCAGTATTTATCCTTCACCGGTAAGCCCACGGCGCTCGCTCGCGCCATCGATAGCCTCGGCGTCCAATTACTTATCGTTTAAAAGTCTCGTGAGATAGAATCGAGCAATACAAAAAAAACGCGTCGATGTCGTAAGCTCCTTCTTTCTCTCTCCTTGACATCCTTATCGGCCGTCATAGTCAAGCAAAACGTGTGCCCCGTGAACACACACACACGCACGCACGCAGACAAGGGCAAAGGGCAAGAAAAGCGCGCCAGTTGTAGGAAAAAAGACGGAGAGAATCGCGAGCGTGCGAGCGTTACTAATGACCCTCAGCCTTTACGAGGCCGTAAAGCCCATAGGAAATTAGGTCGTTGCGGATCGGAGTCGAAAGCGCGAGAGAGTGCCATTACATGGGCGAATATACTCGCGCGCGAACATATTTAATAAAAATTGCGGGAGGGAGGTAGCGGTAGCCAGGGGCGGTGCTGATCTTTGTATTGGTCGTATCAGGTAAGCTTGATGCATGCATTCCGCATAGTCAATTTTACGAGAACCGTCTTTGTGGCGGTTTAGGGAAGTTTGGAGATTTGATTATTGATAAGGTTGATATGAGATAATATTAAGAGATATCCTAGAAAAGTTGTATTCATATTGACTTGATAAGCCTCTGAAACTATGTTCCATTCAATCATAAAATACTTTGTAGGAAAAAATGCCCTCATTTAATAAGAGACATTCGGTAGTTGATTTAGAAAAGATCAATTGAAGGTAATAAAAAAGGGTTGCTTCCTATGGTTCTCGTTTACAAGACGCGGATCATCTCTTCAGACAATAAATATTGTAGACTCGTAAATCCTTTCGGAGCGCTTTAGCGTCTCTTGAAGACTCAGTAGAACCCTTCAATTTTTGACAACTTTTCTCCTAGATGATTGCATTACTTGCACCACCCATAGATTATTCAGAAGAACTATATCCACGCATCATTTCGAAAAGAAAAGGTACCAACACAATAAGTCATTGGGATAGTCTAATTACTTAAATCATCTATAATCGCTTTCCACTTTTATTTATCCTTTTCCCTCAAAGAAAAAAAGAACTCGTACAATAATACCACTAACACTTTTTCCTCGCACCGCGTCTACAATCATCAAAGCCGAGAGAACTATACTCCGGAGCTCTCCAGCTTCTCTCGCGCCTTACGCGGAATCGATAATAACGTGAGCACAACCGCCGTCGGTCGGTTCAATTAGCGCCCGCGCGCTATTATTATTTCCGAGTTGTTGATCTTTATGAGGGGCTACAGCCCAGCAGCAGCATGAACCTTTTCTCTAATTTCTTCATTCCTCGGTGAGCGCGCGATTTTTTTCGATCGGTGGTTATTGCGCCGATTCGCCGGCGCGTTATGAAGAGCTCAGACGGGGAGGGGGAGGAGAGAACTAGCCGTGTGTAGATAAATGTGGATGGGAGAGGTTTGTTTTCTTTGTGCTCTCGGCGCTGGAAACGTTTATGCGGCCACTTGACTCATTGATTTTCCATTTTATTCCCGTGTAGTGGTTTTATCTACTTGTCGGAGGGGTAGTGCTGGTAGTAGGGGATTTTTTTGGGGTGCGAGGGTGCGAGGATTCGGAGAAAGTGATTAGAGGAACTAATTTATTTTTTTGTGATCGAAGTGTTGTGCTTCTTGGTGGTTTAGGCTTTGTTCATTAGTAAATGATTACAATGGGTAATTACAAGATAAGTTCTGATATGGTTATGGTTAAATAAGTGACTGTTATTATTTGAAATAACTGTTCCATTATTTTTTATTCATTTGTTTAAGTTACTTAATGCTGACATTTTTTTCTGTATTTATGATTGACATAATTTTAATCAACTTCTTTATGTTACTATATATAATTTACCTCTTTGATCACGCAATATGTCATTGTATGTAACTCCACCCTCAAAGCCATACAAATATTTAATTTAAACTTTTTCAACTGTTACCGACGTGTTATTAATTTCTCTATAATACCAACAAGTCAAAAATCCATTCCCTCGTAATAAATAACCAAATTCCCTTTATCTCAAAGTATTGATTAAACTGTCGCAGCCATAAATGAATCCTTACATTACTACCCATGTAATGTAAACTTTTTCCTCATCACCCTTCGTTCTTCCCCAAACTCAGACCTATACTGCCGTCGATTATTCATACTAAAATTAAAACGAAGTCGGCCATACCCCCATTTCTGCACTTCGCATTTCCCAGGAACAAAGGAACGACTTAATCTTCTCCACCCTAGGAAAAAAAATAACGTATAAGCCAACGACCCCTCGAATCGCGGAACCGACGAAATAAGTCAGGAGCGCGCGATGATGAAGATGCGAGCGCGCGCGAGTCGACAGCGCCGAGTTTAATGCGCAATTGATCGCTCGTGGCCCGGCTGAGTCATCGGGAGAATTTCGAGATGATCGCCGGCCCGCCTCTAATTTCGCAAAGAGGCGATCGTATAGCTGGCTAGCTGGCTGGCTGGCTGGGTTTCTTTTGCTGTTTACGATGTTCCGGTCGCTTTTAGGATTTTATCGTAAGAGGGGTAATTTATTGGGGGACTGATGTTAATGGGAGCGAGGAGAGCAATCGGGTTGATTGGTGTTTTTAAACAGCGGTATATATTGTTAAAGTTTCTAAAATATCATAGTCTTCTACCAATCGCAAGAATACTAGAAGTACAAGTTCTATTTAACTATCTCCTCTTGTACATGCATGACTGAATTCTGCCAATAAGGTAGGTCATTGCTGTGGTCACTACCTCTTGATTATCTCAACAATAATATGAGATCAAGCATTTTTCATATGATTTTCTTCTCGAACTAATGGTTTTGTTCCCTCTAGTAAGAGTTTCATAATATTTTCTTTGATACAACATTTTGATGACTGAAACATCCACGTCCAGCAGTATTTTACACAATGTTCCATCAGTTGAAGACCAAAATATTTAACTAATAAAACTTCTATCAGGAGATTTTTAATCGAGGTATAATCCACATTGAACACAGAATAAAGATAATTTCTGGAAGCAGTCGCAAGCAGTATAAACTTTGACTCGCTGTTGGTGTGGTGTATTAGGAGACATTTTTTTTTTTTTAATATGGTTGAAAAAAGGGAAAATATCGCTTCGCGACCATAGACGAGGTCCAGAATCTGCTCCCGAGGTCAGGGACATCGAGTTCAGGGTCTGTCGCTTGCCCGTGTACTCGCCAGAACGTGGTATTCAGTCAGGGCCGAGTTGGGTGTCCGTCCTCGGAGATCTAACGTGACCGTGACATCCAGCAATAACCTGCCAGCTAAATCCCCAGTCTCTTGTTCAACGATTGATGACAACTACATTTTTTTCAATATTTATAGTACTTACATAATTTTTCAAATTATATATAAATCATGATAATATTTAAGTGCAAATTTTATTAGATAAATTAATTATTAAAAAAAATCTAAATATTGAATATTAGTACGTATAATAGTACGTACAATAGTACGTACAACAGTATGTACAAAAATGCATATTATACTACGTATTAAAAAACTAACTAAAATCGGTTGATTTTAGGATATTTATTTATACATATTTTTATACGTACTATAGTGTCACTTTTGTACATACTATTATAAGTACAATTGTACGTACTATTATACGTATAATAATGCGTATTCTATGCGTGCAATAATCCGTATAATTATACATAATTATTTTCAATAGGGATTGATGTGACAGAAAACGTTACCAGCTGTCTCCTTCGTGGACGTGGAGGTTGAAGATTTACCTGTATCGGGTTAAACCCTTTAAAGGCTATGACAGCCTAGGTGGTATCATTACTTCCATTACACATGCAAGCTCATCCCTAGATATGTGGGGCAATATCACCATGTTCCTTAATAAATTTTATACGCTCGTAATAATATAGTTCTATAAAATGGCTAAATTGATCTCCACGAGCAAATTCTCTTACAGTTAGTCGTAATACCTTTCCCAAATCGAAATAGTGTGCTACATTTTTGTAGCCCGCACTATTTGATAGAAAATTTTAGCACACGGCGACACTGGTAAGAGAAGTATAGAAAATACTTTAATAAAAATTACAAATTTTCAAAATACAGGGAACTGAAATGCGTTTCGTCCTTAGTCGTACCGGGTGAACTCATCAGAAAGATCCCGGTAGACTTATCTTCGACGCCGAAAATAAATGTTACTTGGATTTATTTAAGGAAGTTGGAAAGTGATTTTATTTGTGGAAGCCAAGAAGTGGCAGCCACCTGGTAGATAAAGTAACAAAGATACAGATATAAATAAAATTTAGGCATGTTTGTGATCCAATGCCGTTTAAGTTTCTTAATAAATTTTATACGCTCGTAATAATATAGTTCTATAAAATGGCTAAATTGATCTCCACGAGCAAATTCTCTTACAGTTTGGGAAAGGTATTACGACTAACTGTAAGAGAATTTGCTCGTGGAGATCAATTTAGCCATTTTATAGAACTATATTATTACGAGCGTATAAAATTTATTAAGAAACTTAAACGGCATTGGATCACAAACATGCCTAAATTTTATTTATATCTGTATCTTTGTTACTTTATCCACCAGGTGGCTGCCACTTCTTGGCTTCCACAAATAAAATCACTTTCCAACTTCCTTAAATAAATCCAAGTAACATTTATTTTCGGCGTCGAAGATAAGTCTACCGGGATCTTTCTGATGAGTCCACCCGGTACGACTAAGGACGAAACGCATTTCAGTTCCCTGTATTTTGAAAATTTGTAATTTTTATTAAAGTATTTTCTATACTTCTCTTACCAGTGTCGCCGTGTGCTAAAATTTTCTATCAAATAGTGCGGGCTACAAAAATGTAGCACACTATTTCGATTTGGGAAAGGTATTACGACTAACTGTAAGAGAATTTGCTCGTGGAGATCAATTTAGCCATTTTATAGAACTATATTATTACGAGCGTATAAAATTTATTAAGAAACTTAAACGGCATTGGATCACAAACATGCCTAAATTTTATTTATATCTGTATCTTTGTTACTTTATCCACCAGGTGGCTGCCACTTCTTGGCTTCCACAAATAAAATCACTTTCCAACTTCCTTAAATAAATCCAAGTAACATTTATTTTCGGCGTCGAAGATAAGTCTACCGGGATCTTTCTGATGAGTCCACCCGGTACGACTAAGGACGAAACGCATTTCAGTTCCCTGTATTTTGGAAAATTTGTAATTTTTATTAAAGTATTTTCTATACTTCTCTTACCAGTGTCGCCGTGTGCTAAAATTTTCTATCAAATAGTGCGGGCTACAAAAATGTAGCACACTATTTCGATTTGGGAAAGGTATTACGACTAACTGTAAGAGAATTTGCTCGTGGAGATCAATTTAGCCATTTTATAGAACTATATTATTACGAGCGTATAAAATTTATTAAGAAACTTAAACGGCATTGGATCACAAACATGCCTAAATTTTATTTATATCTGTATCTTTGTTACTTTATCCACCAGGTGGCTGCCACTTCTTGGCTTCCACAAATAAAATCACTTTCCAACTTCCTTAAATAAATCCAAGTAACATTTATTTTCGGCGTCGAAGATAAGTCTACCGGGATCTTTCTGATGAGTCCACCCGGTACGACTAAGGACGAAACGCATTTCAGTTCCCTGTATTTTGAAAATTTGTAATTTTTATTAAAGTATTTTCTATACTTCTCTTACCAGTGTCGTCGTGTGCTAAAATTTTCTATCAAATAGTGCGGGCTACAAAAATGTAGCACACTATTTCGATTTGGGAAAGGTATTACGACTAACTGTAAGAGAATTTGCTCGTGGAGATCAATTTAGCCATTTTATAGAACAATATCACCATGTTATTCAAAAAACTTTATACAGCAACATACCAATTATGACTTCAATTATTTTTTTTCAAAATCTTTGGCCCAAATGATGGTACCTGTTGTAATAGTACACACACGCACACACACACATACATACACACTAGGGGGCTTCGCCCCCTGCTCGCTCCGCTTGCCAACCCCCATTTTTAGTGTGAATTGTTAAAAAAAATATTGTAGCAAAAGCTAATACAACTGCAAACTAAATTTTGCTTTTTAAATCTAGAAATATTTATGATGTTTTTTTCTATTTAAAAAAAATTCTTTTCTTTTTTTAAATTTGCCAGATATACTCGAAATAGATTACTCTAAATAGGATGTACATTAAAAATAAAGTTGGAGAGTACACATACGTAATCTTTAGTTTGAAAAGACATAAAAGAGGTATAAATATATTGGGATGTTACTTTTTGATGTGTTGTAATCTTTCGACTGACTTAGAGTACAGTAACTACGTGTACAATGACGATATGATTTCTATTGTTAAAAAAATGCATTTTTCTAAATTTGCTAGATATACTCGAATATTTATTAAATTATTAAATATATTTACATGTAACAAAAGGATACATTATGTATGTTGTTCATGCAGCTTAATTTTTGTTCAGAAAATAAATTCATAGTATTTTTTTTTAATTTTGATAAAGGATATAATGAATAATAATCACAAACATTTAGATCAAATAAATATGGAAAGTTAGTATTTAAGTTTTAATTATATATAAAAATTGATTATTTTAAAAAATAAAATAATATGATTCAAAATTAATCTATATAATTATAGTTGCAGATTACATTGAATATGAAGATAAATATTTATCATACATGCAACATTTAGAAGAAGATATGAATAAATTAAAAAAATTAAATTCTGGTTTTATACAAAAAAAAAATAAAGAAAAAGAAAAATGATATTGAAAAATTACGTAATGCATTTAAAAATTTAGGTGAGTGATGTAGTTGTAAGGTTGGTTATAGTGTAGCATAAATCCGCATTTCTGTGGCATAAACTCGCTATGCTCAGGTGCTTATATACACTGTGCCTAAACCCTAAACACAATAAAATCAAAAATTCAACGCGCCCATAACAGTACCTCAGTAGTAGTGTGGAAAACTGTTAAATGTAGTAAATAAAAAAACACTAAAAACTGACTACGCAAGATATCTATGATGGATTACATGTGAAGGAACAGGTGGAGGGGTAGGTGGAGGGGTCGGTGGAGGGGGCGTGGAGAGGACGTGGGGGGTGGAGGGGGTGGAGGGGCAGGCACCCTTCAAAATAACGTAAAATTTGAAAGAATTTCACTGTAAAAAGTGGAGGGGAAGTGGAGGGGGGTGGAGGGGGTGGAGGGGGTAGGTACCCATTTTGAGCCTTACAACTATATAATATAGAGAGATATATATATCTTAATATGTCTTCTGTATAAAAGAATCGTTAATTGTTTTCAATCTTGTGCTTTTCCTTTTCACAATCTGTAGCAAACATTCAGCAGCTGGACAAATAAATTGGATAAATATAACTCTTCGGCCAATAGTGATATAAAATACCAAGATTTTAAGACCTGTCCCATCAAAATATATGCAGTTCCTGGACTTGGAGGTGACGGCAGAGCCAACATTTAGAAATGGCCGTATCTTTGGATCCAATGAGTCTAACTTTTTGTTTCAGGGCTCATTTTATCACAAATTAAATATAATTTCAGAATATTACTTCTACATATTTCTAATTATTGAAATTTATTTTTTTCAGGTCATTTTATGAAGAAAATTTTAAAGGTGTCTGACCCTCTTAAAATACATATTTAATTAAGTGTAAATGCCATAACTTATTTCGAATTGGTACATAATTATGAAATACAAGCCATGTTCGTTTTTAGCCATAAAGTTAACTGAAAAATAGCTAGCTCCTGGTTAAAATTTCTACCAGGGTTACAGTTATTATATTTATTTTCATGCAAAAAGTCATTTTTAACCGGTGACCGCCTTTAACAAATTTGAGTTTCACGAAAATGTAAGTTTCTTTCGTTTTGTATTTTAATTAATAGTCATCTCCAAAAATTTTAAATGAATTATTCACAGAGAAAAGTTTGAAAACCTTTTAAAAAACGTATGTTATAAGTGTTTTTTGAGTTTTTGAACCTTTTTAGTTTATTAAATTAATGTATTGGTTAGAAAATGTGGGTCATTTCAATGCATTATTTTATCATTGACACTAATATATTTAAGTTTAGTAAAAAACAATAAGAAAAAATTTTCGAACTACTCGTCCCATCTCGTTGAACATACACACATTGAACATATAATTTTAGGAAAATTATGTTAAAATAGGAGGTCATACTCCTGAAAATTTTATTAGAAGGACGCTGTATGAGACTATAGTAAATTACATTGGTATAATATACAGCTTCAAGAGCCGAAAGGGAAAGAAGAAGTTTAACGAAACTAAATTTTCTCGAATATTGGAATGTACGTATGAATAATGTTATTAAAATATTTTTCAAATAACCATATTATTGGGACGGAGTCAATTGCAGGTCCCTGCATCGAATTTTGTATTATCAAGGAGCGCAGAAGCGCTCCGAAGGCAAGTATAGAAGAAGCCTGAAGGAGCCACGACCCGCGCTACTTATACATTGAAATGGGTGCGCCAGAATTTCACTAATTTTTTACGCCTTGGAATTATGTTTTTATCTAATATATAAATGTATCAATGGATATTATCCTCGCCAAGATGGCATCGGAAGGCGGGCTGCCTTCCGGAGAGCCTCCTGATAAAAATCTAGAATTAGTGTATAAATGCCACCCAAAAAGGAAAGTGTCACTTGTAGTTTGCATAGTGTGCGAAAACGTGTACCATAAAAGTGATTATGAAAAGTGTAAAGACAAAAAATATATAAGTAATCTATTAGTGATATGTCCAGACCACGTGGAGCTTAATATAACCTTAAAAAATCAAGAAACTAAACTCTGTGAAGCAGCTAAAATATTAATTGCGCAAATTAAAAGTGAAAAGGAGGAACAAATAAAATATAAAATATTAAATGAAATATCTATTATCTCTGATAGTGTACATAAATCAGTAGATAATGAAAAACTACTAAACGTTACGATGCTAACTGAAAATGCTGAACTGGAAAATCAACATCAAATTGAAATTCAACTACTAAGACAATTAAATCAAGAACTAATGGAAAAAAACGACATATTGAAGCAATTAATAAAAAAGGATAAAAATGACCAGGAGATGGAAATAAAGCAACATAACCAAAAAACATATGCAGAAGTAGCAACTAACAAACTAGCAATTAAAAACAAAAGAATACCGAAAATAATTGTGAAAAATCTTAAAAAGGACATTAAAAATCCACATGACTTTAAGAAAAAGGTATGTGACGTTTTAATAAAAGAAAAAGATATACAGATGAAACAACTAAAAGTAGTGAACGACAATGAAATTGAGATTAAAAGTATGAATGAAAAAAGTGCTAAAGTAACAATTGAATTACTCTCAAAAAAACTATCTAACAATTATAAAACATTTATTGAAAAAATTGAATCCCCGAAGATGAAAATAGTTGGTGTAGACAACTATACTAATATGAATATAGAAGAGCTGGAAGAGGACTTAAATAAAAGAAATTTTATTGGATATCAAGATAAGTGTAAGATACTAAATATAGACAAAAATAAGATTACAAACAAGACAACCATAATAATTGAAGTTCCAAGAGAGCTATATAAACATATTAGTGACAATCAAAATAGAATCTTCATTGGACATCAAAGCTGTAAGGTATGGGATTTAATAAACATCAAGCCCTGCTTAAACTGTGGAAGATTTGGACATAACACATTGAAATGCAAAAACACTCTATGCTGCTTAAAATGTGCAGGTCCGCATAAGACTGTGCAATGTGATAATAACCCATCCAACACTACATGTGTCAATTGTTTTTACAGCAACTCGAAATATAACACAAATTTCGAGGTTAAACATACGGCCAATGACACAGAGAAATGTACAATATTTAAGAATAAGCTCAATAGATATATAGATATGACTGATTATCCGATAAGACCTACTATACCAAGATACTTAGGTAAAGTAGGAAACAGCAATCAAGCCACTACGATGACCAGCTCGACTAGCGCAACTATGCTGACTTCGCCGTCTAGAGACAACTGGACTAGCGCAACTTTGCTGACTTCGCCGTTTAGAGCCAGCACCGCATCTCTAACACATACGACACCAAGGAAACAGCAAACTACATAATGGATCAACACGTCGATCTCATTGAAGAATTGCAAAAAGAAGTAATACAAGAAGAAACGTCATTTCTTGATCTTAAAACTCTCAATAAAAATATAAATAAAAAAGATAGTTTGATATTACAGGTGAATATTAGAAGTCTAAATCACAATTATACGAAATTGAATATTCTTATTAAGAGCTTGAAGATCAAACCATATATAATTGTATGTGGCCGAATCCATCTCAAATCAGACAGCCCGCGTATGCCTATTTCACCTATCATGTTGAAATAAAAATATTTATGTTCTACTCGAAAAAATATTTTACACGTGTTTTTTTATTTTTTTGTTTCATCAAAATTTCATGCGTTCAGCGATACCGAAAAATTCCGAGAAAATTCTTTCATTGAGAAAAAAAATTTTCAATGTGATTTTCAGACTGCTATTGTTTCAGCAGTTTTTCAAGCTTTTAAACGTGTAACACATAATTTCACTCAGTTTTGAGCCCTCTTTAACGGCCTTAATGTCATTTTCAAAAAAAAATAAAAAATCCACGAGCTATGCACTTTTTACTGAAAAATTCATTTTTTAGAGAAGTGCCTTTTTCTCGAAAACCCCATGTTTTTTTTGCACAATTTTTGTTGTCGTGATAGAGGACGGTAATGCCTAGCTAGACGTATTTGTGAGATTCGGTACTTTTTCCCTGGGATAGCGATCACTAATGAGATAACACACAAACAAATTTTTCACGCTTAACGCTTATATATAGTCAATGATATTAGAGTCAATGTAAAGGTATTTATCTTTGTGCGTATGTAATATACATGTACGTGCGCCTACTTATAGGAGTATATGTACTAGTACATTTGTCCGCTAGATGAATATGGTTTGACTTAACATTTACAAAGAAAAGTTCGGTTTCTGCTATATATCACACATCTCGTCTTATTTAAAACCATCATCTTTTGGAAAATTATTACATATTTACACCTTATCAACTCAACTACGATGTCTCAATATTACTCAACAGAGAGAATCAAATGTGCAGACTTTTTAGACAAACACAAACAAATTATTTACAAATCTAGTTCCGTACGTTTAAAACAACTTGAGAATCTTGCTCATCCATTGAAGCACCTCTATCCTCATTTACCTTTGACACCTTCTACATATCTGTGTCAACATTGTTACAATCGTGCTTTAGAATTGGTGAGTAGTACTGACAATGAATTTATAACGGATAATGAAGTTACCGATAACGTAGTTGATAGAGATGAAGATTTTTTACCAAGTACTCCAGAACGCATTGAAGAATTTAATAATGAAATAAGTACATCTTTCTTAGGTTCTGTATCGCCTCTTAAAAGAAAAAATCTTATACATGAAAAATCAATTGAAAATTACGTAACAAAGAAGAAAAAAAAATACTTTCAACATTGTCTAATACCCTTGATGTGAAGTTGAACAATGTTTATGACGTTTCTATAACAGCAAATGAATCAACTGTATGCCATTGTACAGAATGGATACAAAATCTTGGTCTAGCCTTGCAAAAGTGTTCTACGGTATCAGAAAAAATAAAAATTCTGACTTTGCTACCTTCATCCTTTACAAAACATGAAATTTTATCTTTATTTCCAGAAATAACAATGTATATGATCAACAAATCGAGAAATCTTGTTAAAGAAAAAGGAATTTATTCAGAACCAGATGCATATTCAGGCCATCCGATTGATGAAAACATGGAAAAAATTGTTATGGAATATTATTTAAATGATGATTTTAATTGTTCAAGACAAAGTCCTAATAAATGTGACGTTGTTACAATTAAAGTTAACAATAAAAAAGAGAAAAAAGTTAAGCGTTTTCTTACTCGAAGTTTAAAAGAGACGTATAAAGTATTTAAAAATGATTATCCAGAATTGAGAATTGGAAAATCGAAATTTTATAGTTTGCGACCAAAGTATGTCTTACTTAGCCCCATCAAAGAAGTTTGTCTCTGTATCTATTGCGCAAATTATGATTTATTTCTTACGAGCTTAATTAATTTTAGAGGGAGTAACGTCACAGAGTTGGATGAAAGTCGGTCACAAATAATAAATGCAACAATGTGTTCTGAGCCATCTGATTTATGTTATTTACAAGAATGTAAACTATGTCCAGGGATTAAGGGAATTACGTTTCATGTTTTAAAACTGCAAGATGTAGAAGGCACAGAAGAAATTACATATGCTTTGTGGGATAATGGAAACCTGATTAAAAGACACTATCAATTTCTGCTTTTAAAGATGAACTTTCGGTTTGGACCATGAGGGTTAGTACTCACATGTATGTAAAAAATATACAACGCAAAGCTATAAAAACAGAAAGAGAAAGTGCTAAAAAAGACTCACATCATTTAGTTCTTCAAATAGACTTCGCTGAAAACTGGGCTGTGATTCATAATAAAGCTGTTCAAGGAAATCATTGGGTTAATGATCAAATTTCTATTTTCACAGCAGTCTCTTATCAAGGGGATTCGACACAAAGTTTCGCAGTTATAAGTGATGACCGAAAACATGATTCAGCGTATGCTTTGCTAGCAGTACAAAAAATTATAAAATTCTTGAAAGAAAATTGTTGTGATTCAATTAAAAAAATTACCATCGTATCAGACGGCGCTGTGAGTCACTTTAAAAATCGCTTTCAATTAGATGAACTAAAACGAGCACCGTGTGATATAAAATGGTTGTTCTCTGCTACTGGGCACGGCAAAGGAGCTGTAGATGGTGTGGGTGGACTTATAAAGCATTATGCTACTTCGCATAATCTTCGAGAGCCCCTTGAAGAAGCTATTCAAAACGCAAATGATTTTGCAATACATGTTCAAAAATATACTGATGCTATTAAAATAATACATTTACAAGATGCTGAAATAGAACAATTCAGAAAAGAAAAAATATTGATTGGCTTACAACTCCAAAGTATCCTGAATTCAAAAACTCATATATGGGTTAAAAAACATGTGACGATAAAATACATTGTTTGACAGCAAAGACCGCTGATCGTCCGCTTACTGAATTAAGAACAATGAAGCAGAAAAACAAAGGTAGTAAAATAGGTATACAAATGAAAAAAAGGTATAAAAATAAAATTCAAAAAGACGCAAATAACAAATAAATACATAGTTATGTGTACCTGTATATTACATACACACAAAGACAAATACCTTTACATTGACTCTAATATCATTGACTATATATAAGCATTAGGCGTGAAAAATTTGTTTGTGTGTTATCTCATTAGTGATCGCTATCCCAGGGAAAAAGTACCGAATCTCACAAATATGTCTAGCTAGGCATTATCGTCCTCTATCACGACAACAAAAATTGTGCAAAAAAACCATGGGGTTTTCGAGAAAAAGGCACTTCCCTAAAAATGAATTTTTCAGTAAAAAGTGCATAGCTCGTGGATTTTTTATTTTTTTGAAAATGACATTAAGGCCGTTAAAGAGGGCTCAAAACTGAGTGAAATTGTGTGTTACACGTTTAAAAGCTCGAAAAACTGCTGAAACAATAGCAGTCTGAAAATCACATTGAAAATTTTTTTTTCTCATGAAAGAATTTTTCTCGGAATTTTTCGGCATCGCTGAACGCATGAAATTTTGATGAAACAAAAAAATAAAAAAACACGTGTAAAATATTTTTTCGAGTAGAACATAAATATTTTTATTTCAACATGATAGGTGAAATAGGCATACGCGGGCTGTCTGATTTGAGATGGATTCGGCCATGTACAGAAACATGGAATTTACCCAATCCTCACTTTTTTGCAATACAGGGATATAAATTGTACTACAATAACGGTAACTTAAATCAAAATGATGGTGTCGTTGTATATATAAAAGATTGTATATCAGAAATTACTGAAATAATCGAAATTGGTAGACTCAAAGTATTAAACTCACGAATAAGTCTAAATAACAACAGTAATCTTGAAATTTCCGCATTATATCGATGCCATGATTTACCGCGCCATGAATTTATTTTGAATGTAAAATGATTTATCAATAGCAAAAGAAATATAAAAAACCACCTGATTATTGGTGATTTTAACATCGATATTATGAAAGATGATGAATATAGCTTAGAATTATTAGACAATATGATGGAAAAGGGTTTCTTCCCGGGTTTTATACATACAACTAGACCAAATGATAGTGGCGGAAGCGGTACATGCATTGACAACATGTATATAAAAGCTACATCTATAGACACTAAAACTTTTAAACTCTCGATTCCTTTTACTGATCATTATCCACTTTTCTTGAAACTGAATAAGCCACCAAAATTAAAACAAGAAAATATCCAGTATCACTATAATTACTATAAACTTTCAAGTATAGCCATTACAAAAAATTGGAATGTTATAGAGGTAATGCATGATCCCGATGAAGCTACCGCATTCTTGATAACTGAAATACAAGACTGTTTAGAAAAGTCTAAAGAAGCGCATAAAACAAAAAATAACAAGAGATATCCAAGGAAGGATTGGATATCTAAAGCAATAATGATCTCGTGTGAAAAGAAAGAACAACTATATATTAAAATGCGCAATGAACCAAATAATAATCTAATAAAATTAGAATATAAGAATTACACAAAGAGGCTAGACAAAGTTATTAAAGAGGCAAAAATAAAACATGAAAGAAATTTAATTAAGAACAATATCAATAATAGCAAGCAACTTTGGAAATACATAAACAAAGAAATGGGAACCAACTTGAAAAAGAATAACACAATAAATAAGATCATTTTAAATAACAATTGCACAATAGAGGATCAGACACAAATTGCCAATCATATGAATTCGTACTTTTGTAGAATTGGAAAAGATCTAACTAACACCATTGTAAAACCCCAGGGTAAGCATTTACAATTACCAGCAATGAACATGAATACAATTTACATTAAACCGACTAATAACGAGGAAATTCTTCAAATAATTGATAATATGAAAATAAAAAATGGTGGAGTAGATAACATTACTACCAAAACACTAAAAATACTATCATATCAAATTGTTAATGCACTAACACATATCTTTAATCTTTGTATTGAAAAATCAACATGGCCTCAAGCGCTTAAAACAGCTGAGGTAGTTCCTATTTTTAAATCGGGTAGTAAAATGGATACATCAAACTATAGACCGATATCTCTAATTTCTAACGTAGCAAAGATATTTGAAAAAATTGTATATGTTCGTTTACAATCATTTTTGGACAATAATAATTTGTTAGCGCAGAATCAATTTGGATTTATAAAAAGAAAGGTACCAAAGATGCTCTTAGTTACTTAATGAACATAATCTATAAGAAATTAGACAAAAGTAAACCAATAGCTATTGCATTTTTAGATCTAGCAAAAGCTTTTGATACTGTCAACCATGCTATTCTTTTAGACAAATTATATAATTATGGAATAAGAGGTAAAGCGCATGCACTTATATCTAACTATCTTAGTAACAGAAAACAAAAAGTAAGAATAGGAACAACTGAAAGCTATTATGAAACGATAACTACAGGTGTGCCGCAAGGTACTATACTAGGGCCACTCTTATTCATAATTTACGTAAACGATTTACTAACAAACAGAACAGATAGTACCATCTCATATGCGGATGATACAGCTATTATTTCAACAGATGATAACTGGGAGAAAGTTGAAAATAAAATGAACAAGTACTTAGAAGATATAAATATCTGGCTAACACTTAACAAACTATCACTAAATATAAAGAAAACTGTGTACATAACTTTTGGTAACTATTGTGATAGTGTTCCCGAAGATATGAACATACGCATACAGGGTACTAAATTGAGCAGGGTTGAATACTGTAAATATCTAGGTATAATTATTGATTATAGGCTAAAGTGGGATAAACATATTGAATATATAATAAAAAAAAAACTAAATATATAATATATATACTGTACAAGTTATCAACATATATATGCAATCTGACACACTTAAGATAATATATTATGCATTTTTTCATAGTGTCATTAGCTATGGAAATATTGCATGGGGTGGTGCATATAAAAACAACTTAAAATTACTACAAAACATCCAAAATAGGATTTTAAAAATTATAAACAAAAATATTTTCAATCGAGACAACCCCTTGAATCTAAAACAAATTTTTGCTTACGAATGTGTAACGTATCATTATAATGAACTTAGAAATTTATACTTAACATCGACTAGCAAAACTAGAAATAAACTTATAATACCACCAAAGTGTTCGAAAACTGTTAGTGATAAAGATATCTATGTCATAGCGATACAAGTATTTAATTGTCTTCCGAAATCTAATCCAAATCTTAAAGTTCTAGATATCGTAAAAAATTATAATAAGAAAAAGCTAAAAATTTGGATCGGTACTAATATATTCTAGAATTTAAAAAAAAAATAAATAAATAAATTAATTAAATAAATAAATAGATAAAAATTTAACCTTCCAGTATGGGTGAGATAATCAATGTGGACAAAATATATTATTTATAGTGGAATCTTTGATTCCATGCCTAGTTTATAAGTTACTTAAGTTTTTTTAGTTTTAAGTACACCGGACCTATGTACAGGTAGCTATGTCTACCTCTATAGGATGTTTGCTGCTTCAGACATGTAACTATGTCCTGAAGTAAGCAATAACACGTAATACAACATGTACTACTCTGGTTTAAATAAATAAATAAATATTAGTATATAGTGATCCTAATGGCTTATCTACCAGGTAATGTTTTTGTAAATAAAAAACAACATTTATTGTGTTTCGACGTTTCGGACACTTTTCTTTGTGTCCCTCAGCAGGATTGTGTATGCGTGTTGATTCGATGTTCGGGAATCACTGCAGTCTCCATGGTGTGGTTGGATATAATTGGAGCTGGTCTTTGGAACAATGTACTTTTTTCAGCTAGACGTTGAATTCATTAGATTGTTAGTTGCATCTAATGGTAGTTTTCTTTGTATTACTATATAGTGATCCTAATGGCTTATCTACCAGGTAATGTTTTTGTAAATAAAAAACAACATTTGTCGTGTTTCGACACGTTTATATATTTTAAATAACCATATTATTGGGATATCGGAGTCGATTGCAGGTCCCTGCATCGAATTTTGTATTATCAAGGAGCGTAGAAGCGCTCCGAAGGCAAGTATAGAAGAAGCCTGAAGGAGCCACGACCCGCGCTACTTATACATTGAAATGGGTGCGCCAGAATTTCACTAATTTTTTACGCCTTGGAATTATGTTTTTATCTAATATATAAATGTATCAATGGATAGCTGTTTTTGAATATATTTTAAAGTTTCATCCGGCTGTTCGTAATGAGTTAAAGAAAAAGGATGACAAAAATAATTAGTAACAAATTTAAAATAAATTGAAAGTAATAAAAAATGTGAGAATATCGAGAATACAAGTATGAAATTCTGCATGCGCTCCAACATCTCCTTAATAGTTATGACATTTTACTAAAAAAAAAGTTGGTGGTTTCCACGCAGCCTGTTGGCCTAGCGCGTATGCTCTCACACCTTTATTTTTTCCTTTCCTATTATTGCATTATAATCTATACATTTCCTGAGGATCCCCCTTTTCTATAAACTGTTTTTTCATACCTTTCATCCATCCTGCATTCACCCAGGGTTATGCGTGAATAAGAACGTTTTCATAATCCTAATTAGGAAAACCCGCCCCGGGATGGTCGGTGTATTGGAATAATTCAGTTTGGATATCTAGGTCATATTCCGTAGGCTTAGAAACCGAAATTGTATTTATCCACACCTCCTGCTCAATTTGTTAGAAGGCAATTCAACACCTAACCGATCACATGAGGAAGTCGCAGATGAAAACGCTGTCATCGGCCGAGGTGGCAACTGCGCTACCTGCTAAACTGTCGGTTATGGCATTTTACTATTATCATAATTATTATTGATTCAATTTTTTTCTTTTAGCTATAGCTATCTAAGAACAAAAAACAAAAAAAGTTGTTAAAGATACAGTAGGTTGCTGGCTGAGGCAGGCGAAGGCGCGTATAGACAATGAAGAGTAATTGTATACGAATGAACGTATACGAAAATTTATATTGTTAGGGCTTGTCACCGAGAAGAAATAAAATGGCAATTTAGACTCCAAGAATCTATGCTTCCAACTTTTCTCGAAAGAAAAGTTGGAAGCAGAAAAAGTATTAAATCGTTTTATTTGCAAATAAGACGAAGGCAAGAAGTTATAGGCAAGCAAAAATATATAGGCAACATAAAGTGTAGGCGATTAATGTAGGCAAATGTGCAATGTATGTTCGCGAAAAGTAGGCGAAATGGGAACAGTAAATAATACGAGAGCTTCTCGTATTATAAGTAAAGCAGTAAAGGTATGTAAGCAAAGCAAATATGGGTTAAGGCCGAGTGCAACTGTGCAAGTCGCGTGCCTTTACTTATACACTCGGGGTGATGTTTTTCATTGCGGGTATTGCGTTGGCGCTTGCCATCTAGCGGACACTTGCAGTACTACAATCCCGAACAGTAATTATCATATTATTTGTAATAGATATATATGTAGTGCGGTCGTCCCTCAGTCTCTTTCTACATTGGACTGCTACTTGCCTTCGGAGCGCTCCCGCGCTCCTTGATATAATCCATATTTTGTATTTTGAGTTCTCATACGATTTATTTTATCATTACCCTGCACAATATACTATTATTTAATAATGACTCCGTAATAAATGAATGTATTTTCACCGACCTCTTCCCCGCCAGGAAAATGAATTAAATTTTTATAAAAAAAAAAACAAAAGATAGTATTTAATTAGCTCTATGTTACAAAACTATTTAATTAATTAGCTCCCTCTGGATTTAGTGGACAAAAAATTAAAACTAATTTTTCATGTTTCAACGCACATGTACAGCTATGTGAATGGCTAGAAATTCAAATTATCTAACTAAACAAGTCGAGGGAAAATGAACTTATAAAAATAAACAAAGGCTAGTCTATCTTATATAATTATTTATTTAATTAGCTCCCTCCGGTTTCAACAACGGATGGCGAATTCAATCACTAGTAAATTAACAAAAAAAAGCTTAAATGGTCAGTCATTTTTTAAGGTTCGAAAAATAGTAAATAGAAGCGAAAAACATCATTGTGCGAAATAACGCCTTTTCCAACCGGCTCGTCAATGACGAGCGGATAGTTTCCCGCAAACATTTGACATTGTATTAAATACATTATTATTTCTGAAGAGGGACATAAAATAAAGATGTCCGAAATGTTGAAACTCAACTAACTAGTGTTGTTCATTTCAACCCTTTTACATCTCTACGTTTTGGTAGTAACTAGGCCATTAGCCGCACCTCTACAAATTTATACTTAAACTACCATTAGCTGTTATCATCAACCAAATTAAATATTTCTTACAAAAGAAAACTAATCTAACCAAATTAATTATAGTTTTAAGTTAGTTTTAAGTAGTCCGGACCGGCGAACAGGAAATTATATTTCCTCTGCTGGATTACGTTTGTAATATAACTCATATATAATGGTTACAAATTTTGTAATATATTGTACATTACTCTGGTTTAATAAATAAATATATAAATAATTATTAGAGCAAGTATTTCCAAGAAGTGTATGCAAAGTATTACTTTCCCACACATGTGTGGGAAAGTGGCAATTTAGAAACGCACATGTTTGTGCTCGACTTTGCGCCTTTCGTTAGGGCGCAAAAAATCTACCCGGGAGTGGGAGGAGTTACGGGGATGTGCCGCCTAGCGGCGGCACGTGAGCTAGGCTCCAGCCGGTGGCTTTTGGCGCGGAATTGAAATTTCGATTTTGGCTGATACGCATTAACCGTCGCGGAGAGTCTTTACAATAATTGTATTTGATTAATAATAATTTTTAATAATAAGTATAATTAGTGCTATTTGGGCATACAATATAGTGACTTATATCTAATACGAATCGTAGCTCCATCAATTATTCGTTCTATACTTATTCAATTTGTCACTGAGAAACTACAGTACGACTTTAAATAAACATTCTGAAATAAGACTGGAATGAATTGAGAAATGAAAGGAGGTGGTATAATAGAGATAGAAGAAACAACAATAATTATAATCACTGGAATAATTAATGGGATAATGATAATCAATGGAATTATTATGCTAATGATCATTGGAATAATAATAATTGGAATCCACATAATGAAAGAGATGGGAAGAAGGTATATATTTTTTAAATTAATTAATTAACAGAATAGATGTATAGATAATATTAAAAATAATAATTTAATAGTTTTAGGACTCTGGTCGCAATAATTGCTTAATATATGCATCATCATCCCCATCTGGAAGTTCTATAATCATTGCATTCTCACAGAGAGTACTATTCACACAAGAGCTATCTGACTCTCCTACTTTATCCAAAATTCCATTGAACCTAAGATAAAAGAAAGTAATTACCACTATTATTAATATACAAACTATTACAAATTAATTGTAAAAACAAATTTTTTGCTTCATTGTCTGAGCGAGAATGCTAAGAGTTCTAGGTCAGTAAACCATGGCCATTCTTAGTGAGATATATATATATATATATATATAATTATTATTATTAATAAAGAATGTAAAAATCAGTTATTGTTAACAAATGAAAAAGTAGAAACAAAAACAGAAATTTGAAATAAATAAACTCCGTATAGGCTTTCAATTATCAGGAACAACAATAGCATTACGAGGGTCATGTGATAAGTACCTAGCCTACAAATGAAAACACCAAAATTTTACAAAAAATAAAATTTATTTTTCAATGTAGTCTCCTTTTAGTTGAATACACTTGGTCCAGCGGTGTTCCAATTTTTTTAACCCCGTTGAAAAAAATGTTTTCTCTTGGTTTGCAAAATAGGCCTCCGTGGCGGCGATTATTTCGTTATTGGAGTGGAATCTCTTCCCGGCGAGCGAATTTTTTAGGTTCGGAAACAAAAAAAAGTCGCACGGAGCCAAATCTGGAGAATACGGTGGATGGGGCAGCAGTTCGTAGCGTAATTCGACCAATTTAGCCGTGGCGTGTGCAGAAGTGTGAGCCGGTGCATTATCGTGGTGGAAAAGCACTTTCTTTTTAGACAAATGGGGCCGTTTTTCTTCTAACACGGCGTCAAATCGGCTCAATAGTTCGGCGTAGTACTGTCCTGTGACCGTTTTGCCCTTCTCCAGATAGTCAATAAAAATCACACCTTGAGAATCCCAGAAAACAGTGGCCATCACCTTTCCGGCCGACGGGACCGTCTTCGCCTTCTTCCGAGCAGGTTCACCGGGTAAGGTCCACTGTTTTGACTGCTCCTTGGTCTCTGGAGTGTAGTAGTGAATCCATGTTTCGTCGACGGTCACGTAACGACGCAATAACTCTTTTGGATTGCGATTAAACAGCTCCAAACACTGCTCTGAACTGGTCACACGGATGCGCTTGTTGTCTGCAGTCAGCAAACGCGGCACCCACCTTGCTGACAGCTTCCTCATGCCTAAAATCTCATGTACGATATGCCACACGCGTTCTTCTGAGATGCCTACTATCCCAGCTATCTCGTGCACCTTTAATCGGCGGTCTGACAAAACGATATCGTGTATTTTTGTCACGTTCTCCTCCGTAGTGGCTGTTTTCGGAGCACCTGGGCGTGGATCATCAAAAACCGACGTACGACCACGTTGAAACTCGTTATACCAAAATTTAACGGTTGCCATCGAAGGAGAAGCATCCCCATACACTGCATCCAAGCGTTCTTTAATTTCACTGCGCGATTTCCCTTCCAAAAACAAGAATCGAATCACCGACCGATATTGTTCTTTCTCCATTTTTTCAAAAATCAACGGACACATTTGCTTTCACACGCTCTCAAAAATAAACTACAACTCCGATCCGGCTGAAATTTCGTCTGTAACCGTTTACAGGAAGATGACTGTAGTGTATTTCTGGTGCGATAGTGGCACCATCTGGCGGTGAGGCTAGGTACTTGTCAAATGACCCTCGTATGTTAAGTTTCTTCATTGGTCTCTTTTGTCCTGGAAACGAGTTGTTACGAAATGACTATCTATATACTTTTAAAATAAAACTTCTATCGATCTAGATACTAATAAGTACTAATCTAACGAATATGGAGACAAATAACGACAAATTTTCCAAGGCTTATTCATATTCAATATCTACTACATAATCTCTCCATACAAGTTATCCTAGTACTATCCACTGGTCCCCTATAAAAATGCATAAACGTAAAACCAGCTCCGAAAATCCAATCTTTTCATTCCGCGCGCGCATCTCTCTATCTCAAATTTCCTTTTTCTAACCCACAAACCCCTGACTAGCCAATAAACCGTCAGGTGGGGGGGGGGGGGGTGAAAGACTAGCTAGGCGTCCATCAACCTCCAGCGCCTTCCAAACAAACTCACCAGCTGCAAAAAGTGCGCGTGCGCGGGCGGCCGCATTCAAAGAGCCCAACTGACCGTCCGTAACTCCCTTTCCCTCTTTCCCACCCTCTGCCCCAAAAAATATCGCGAACGCATCGTTCTCCCAAAATATAAGAGCCGAAACGGAAACGAGCTTTCCCTGCTCCGCAAAAAAAGACGAGGGCGGGAGAGAGATCGAGTCAGAGAGGCAAAGAGGGAGGGAGTGAGAGAGAGAGAGAGAGAGACAAAAGCTCAAGGTTCAGCCACTGTGAAATTAACGAATTTTTCAGCGATGGACACATCACAGCGACACCGTCCAATTGCTTGCCCCCACCTCCTATTCCACGTATATAGCATGCGTCGAAAAACGCGGGATTTTTGCACGCGCTCACAAGTGCTCGATTCCACTCGGTGCGCGCATATATACGCGGACTGGGAATTCGGGAACGAACGGTAGGGTGAGGGGGTGAGCGAATATTTTTCAGGGATGCATGTCTACGTGTGTGACGATTATTATTATACGAGTGGCGCGGGCGTGCGCGCTCGCTGTCAGGAGTCTGATTTATTTTCGTTTTATCAGTTTGCGAGGGGGAGGTTGGCCTGTTGTGTAAAACTTGTGTATAATGTACGTACAATGACTTTTTAATTATTTGAAGGAGAGATTGGTCATTTTAATGAAATTGACGATGCTTTTGAAGTTATGCTTGGATTGTATGATAATGTTTTTTGATGAAAAAAAGATCAAAAGAGTTAGAAAGTATAATGAGTGAAGTTATCTCTGGAGAAGATGATTTCAAGATTGGTTCTTTGGAATTGTTAACTTTGGTTCTGTTCAACATAATACATAACTTTATTACAAGTGTCATTTACACGCTGATGATACTTTTGGAACTATGATAAACCTTTTGAAAATATAAAATCCCTCTCAGTCATCGAGAGGTTGTTCGCAATAATTGCAAAAATCTCATCATGATATGGATATATTCTTATTTATCAACGGATATCCACCCGTAACAGTGTGCAATTGTGAATAACTACAAATTTTTTTTAACTAATTAATTTAATTCATGTAGATTAAATAGACGTTATTTCATGACTTAAAATGCTTTATGCGTCCAAATCAAAAAAACAAATATATTATGGTCGATCGTACATATTTGGAAAAGTCAAACGAAAAATTCCACAAGTACACTCTATTTTACAAACACTGTACCTACCCCCATAATCGCTAACTGGGCACATAATCCTTGACTAATTTTTTAATTAACCCTCAAAAAGGAGATTGACTTTCATCCAGAACGTCAGCTCAAATGTTCAAACGAAAAATTAATCGTCGCACGGGCATTTTTCCCCGTCGCGGCCACTCACGCGCGGAAATTTCATCCACTTTTGACTAATTACAGCGTTAAATGCGCGAGAATTACGTCGGATAACGCGATTTTAGCCTCCTAATAGGATCCCAAAAATGAATTACTCAAGAATTTGCATATAAGCCAGCCACTCGCGCGCGCGCGCGCGCACGCGTTTCCTTTCCCTCGTGCTCGTTTTTCTTTCCGCGAGGCGAGTGCGCGCTCCCGACTACTTTGCACACCGCTAACTTCCAACTTTTCGAGTGTGCGCATGTGAATATGTGTGTAATGATAGAATCGAAATTTTACGAGGTAATGATTATAAGGTAGTCGATGGATATTGCTCGATGTGAGTTGTAGTTGAAATTTATTTAGGATTTTGGAGTTTTTTAAATATCATTATCTTATAAGAACTCCTTTCATCTTTAAAATCATCCTTATAAACACAATTACGCTCATGATATATTATTGTTTCATGACATTTTTGTGGGGGCTGAATAATTTATACACTATTATGGAATGTGTGCTCCTTTATATTTGACGTTATTTATTTAAATTTATATAAAATATTTCATTTACTTAGTGCCGTAATTTCACTGACACAATCAAAATGTAATTTGATTTTACCATCTACGAACATTTTTGTCTTAATTAACATTTAATTTCTTATCACCGTAATACGTTCAAAACTATACACCAAGCCACCCCGCGCTTACCGCCTTTTAATGAAATTCCAAAATTCCGCTCGGAAATTACCCCGATCCGGCTCAAAATCATTCCGCAAAACTCATTTTCCACTCACACTCGCACGCTCAAAGTCTACTGACAATGACCCGGAGAGCTCGCAGTTCGCGAAAACTCATCCTTGCGCAATTTTCCCGGTCCTTCCACGCTCGTTCCGCGCGCGTCTATTTTCGAATTACCCCTCTCCCCCCTCTCTCGCGAATGCACGACCGACCACGCGTTGCGTTTACGCCGCGGTAGATAACGAGATTTGTCGTGCCGGATAATTAGATTATACCCACGTTCCGGATGCGCGGCGCGTGTGTACGCCGCGCGGCAAAGAGTCGAGTGGGCGCGGAAGGAGACGGAGGAGGAGGAGTCAAGTGCGCTGAGAGGATAAGGAAAAAGTCATGCGTTAAGGGCGCTGTCACGAGATCCTTGGTGACACGTGGGGGGAAAAGGGCAGAATGAAGAATTTTTTTCTCGGCTTTCCAAAGAGGATGTGGGGAAATTTTCTTTTTTTCAAGCGTCGGGAAGGAATGTGGCGGGGAAGGTTTAGCAAGGATGGGGTTTAACGGGAAGTTTGTTGCTTTAATATTTTTTTTAATGTGGAAGACCGAAAATGATTTATGAAAAGGGTTTGTTGGCAAATTTCGCACTTGAAAATAACGTTTATTTCATTGCTAATTGTATAGTAATTATGTGAATTCATTTCAGACCTTGATGAAATTTTCGCATCTGTATATATTTGATGTGTTTGACTATAAAGAACAAGGGAAAATATAATGATCCTT
The DNA here is from genome assembly GCA_036365515.1 of Torymus aiolomorphi. Classification (NCBI taxonomy): domain Eukaryota; kingdom Metazoa; phylum Arthropoda; class Insecta; order Hymenoptera; family Torymidae; genus Torymus; species Torymus aiolomorphi. The sequence continues at coordinate 69,669,667 of CM070874.1, read as the reverse complement.
TGCCAAATAATTTGGTTTATCATTTCCAACAAAAGATTGGAAATAAAACGAGATTTTAAACAAAGTCAACGATAATGTACTTTAATTTGCGTAAAAATTCATTTACAGTACCTAAACTCATAAAAACTTGATACACGGTATTATCCATTTATATTGCAAATGCACTCTACCACCATTGTAGTACACATCGCATTCATTATTCCGGCTGGTGACTGCAAACAAATTGATCCCCGTTAATTATTTATAAGCCGGCAAAAAGTCTTGCCCCGGCGACAAAAACTTCAGCTCAAGAAACAAAGCCGAAAAAACAAAAAGGACGTGCAGCCGAACAAATGAAAACGCGCGCGCGGAGACAGAAGCGCTACGCAGCGGTACCGTAATAAAAAAAATTCGCAAGAAAATGGTGCGAGAGAAAGAGAGTGCCACGCTGTATATATACACGCGCGCGTGCAAATGTGCGCTAATTAAAAAAGTTTCTCCACCCTTGTACACAACTGCGGGGGGGGGGGGGGCTCGTGTCTGGGCGCCCCCTCCTTTTTGTCCATAATTTTTCCGGCGCGCGAGCGCAACGACGCTTCTCCTTCCTCCCCGGCTTCTTCCGCTTCTTCTTCTTCACTTTTTGATTCGTATATATACATACGGGCCTGTCGAAAATTCTGAGCCCGCGCCCAGCCAATTAAAATTAATGAATTCCCCGTGGGAGAAAGAGAGAGAGAGAGAGAGAAATTGAGTTCTCCGATGACCTCGTTTTCCGAAAGTTGTCCACCCGACGGATTCTGTAGGTCTCTTTCTCTGTTGCTGGCGCACAATTCGCCTTGGCCGTTCAATAGTAGGGGTAAAGCTCGTGTAAATCGGGGTATTATGTCGATTAAAATTTTTCCCGATTGAAATTGAATCCGTTTTTCTTTTGCAGTGTAGAGCTCGGTACGGGAGTGGAACACGCGGGTATACTTTGCCGAAGTTCACCGGAGGTGCTTAAGCAAAGGGAAACGTAATGTTTTAACGGTCGACAATGAATGGGGAAAAAGGTTACTCGATATCGAGAGACGGAGGTAGTTTTTAACGTTCATTCAATTAATTAAAACTACGATGGAATTTGTATGGAATGAAATTTTTATTGAAGTTTTGCTCTTCGCATTGCACGATTTGACACAACTATATATATAATTCGGTTAAAAGAATATAACACGAAGTAATCAATCAAGAGTTTTTCAAACTTTCAATTTTTATCTTGTAACCTGAAACGAGCATATAATACCTGTTACCAATTATATATACAAAAACTCTATTTAGCGTGGTTGTGTTTTGATATCTGGACATACGAATTCATTGTACTAATAATTCGTAAATTTGTTATTAATATAATTTTTTACCTTATTTCATTGATCATCGATTGTATTCAATCCATACATTTATTTATAAAAACCCTACACCAATCAATCATTCCACTAATTAACGATCAATACCACTCTCCTCGCTCGAACAAATTACCAACTCCACTCACTCGGCCATTCATGTTACCCCTTAAAAACTGTACACCGCTCGAGTAACAAACCCCACCCCCTCATAAATAGCCCCAAAAACCCGTGCTCCATAACTAACGCCCAACAAAAATCCATCCTCCCCTACACACGCATAAATACGCATACACGCTCGCGTTCGATTTCCACTTAATGATTTTCGACTCTTTCTGTTCGCGTGTGTATATAGCGGCCGCGACAAGGGCCTGTACCACCGCCACGCGCTATATACATGCCCAATCTATTTTCGGCGCGTGGCTGCTGCTGCAGCCGCCACAGCCGCCGCCGCGCTGCGCGGTAGCGCCGCTTTTGCGGTAATATCTATTATTCGGCGCGGTGCGCGCGAGGTACAAAGTTCGCGGTGCGCGCCGCGTGATCTGGCGTGCCTTTTTTTTATTGTTTTTGGGGCGGTGAGGGAGAATGGGGGTGGGTGTATGTGTTAGTGTAAATTAGGTCGGATATATATATATATATATATATATATATATATATATATATATATATATATATATATATATATATATATATATATATATATATATATATATATATATATATATATATATATATATATATATATATATATATATATATATATATATATATATATATATATATATATATATATATATATATATATATATATATATATATATATATATATATATATATATATATATATATATATATATATATATATATATATTGGGTTGGTGGTGAATTTTGGCAAAGCGGTTCTTGGGTGTAAAATGGTATAAAATGTATATATTTAATGCTTTTGATAATTTAAGTGGATGATGGTTTTTAGTTTTTAAATTGCAATACTAAAAACATATCTGAGGGGTTGGTGATTATGAAGTTATGAGTTCGGCAATAGTAAATAAAAACTGTAGATATAAAACCACAATGGTTTCGAATTCAATAAAAAAAAATTCCTGTTTGAATTTCGGGACACCGAGTGAAAATATGAAACCATCGATTGTATTGTTTTTATTATAACGTGTAACGTTTATGGCGACTTTAAAAACAACTATAAAAATTAAGTCTAAATGCAGCTTTCATTTCCAGTAAATTATAGACATTGGCCGTTTACAGCCCCACCCAAATTTTCGATAACTAATTTTTTTTTTTTTCAGTAAATTTTCAACACTCGTGCCCGAATTAACCACCAGCTCACATTTTCCATTGAAAATCAAACACTAATACCGCAGATCAATCCGCGTACAGTGCCGCTCAACAGCCCATCAAAAACTTTTTCACAAACCCTGCGACTCGCACTCCAGAAAGGAAAAAAAATTTGCGTGCACCGCGAGAGAATACAAATCCTACAATTATCGCTCCACCGCAGCTTATTGCCTAACGAGCGAGTGCGCGCGGAGCAATAATCGCAAGGGAAGGAGGTGGGCAAAACTTTTAATTGAAACGGCCGCGATCGACGTTTAAAATGGCCCTCGAAGCCCGTGCGAGCGTACCTTTTAATTTCGCGTACGCTGTAGCGCGAGACTTATTCATCAGCAAGTTAAATAGCGGGAGACGCGAGCACGTCTCTGCGTGTGAGTGCACGGGAAATTAACGTGAGAAATTAGATCGCGGACGGATCCGAATCGATCCTGCTCTCCGTAAGTACGTGTATACGTATACATGTGCGCAGAGGTATATGTGTGCGTGTATATATACGTCTCGTGGTGGAGCGGATCGAGCGAAATTACGCGTGACCGTGCAGCGGTGAGCCGCGTACGTACGCGAGCAAGTGATGGCGGGGACTTGGCACGGCGCTTTGTTACGGCTGTTTCGCTGGACTTTTGGGGTCGACGTGTGTGGTGGCAGCGCTGTCTTGGTGCAGTCGTTTATTCTGCATGCTCTAGGAAGATGAATGGTATGGTGGTTTTTTTTTATATATACTGTATGGTTGGTTGTTTGGATACTTCGATGTTTCGAGTGGAATTTATAGTGAGAGCGGTGGGGATGAAATGAAAGCTTTTATGTACCTAGTAATTTAATTTGATGAATTAAAATTTAGCATTAGAGAGTGGTGTTAATGTATTGCATTATTTGAGATTGGACCGTAACACCGAATGTGGTAATTACACTGATTTAGTGTCATTAGAGGTATAATTACTGATATACAAATGTTAATACATGCGGGACACTGTTTAGACTCAAACAAGGAAATTTATGTAGCTAGGCATCACACGTAATAGATACGACATTATTAGGCTACAGTATTAGATTCAAATATTGACCTGCGGTGGGTAAGATAATTGCTCATCGATATACAGTCGATGATAGTAACATAATTACGCACGCAGTGAAATTTCCTAGTCAAAAATAATTCACTTTAATGCTTGAACACACTCAAACTCTTTGGAAAATTCTGCAGAAAAAATTCTGTGAAAACCGCGGCAAAAACTGACAGTTCCTAATATTTTTTAAATAATTTGAACATGTTTCAGAGATGCGATACATTATTTTAAGTTTTTGCTTCCTCCTAGAGGAAGCTTTGTGATAGTAAATTTTTGAGTTGTTGTAAAAACATGTTATAATAAATTGTGTTCCGAGCTGTTAGGAATCAAAATACATGGTTTTTGAAAAATGTCTGTATGGATATATGTGTGGGTGTGTGTGTGTGTGTGTGTGTATATGTACGCCTGGATCTCAGCTTCTACTCGGTCGATTTTGACCGGACAGGTCTCATTTTTTTTGTTTTTTTTTTTTTTTTGCGTGATGACGGGTCAAAAATCCGTTTTTTGATTGGGGCGATGCGTTTTTGTTTTTTTTCAAATTTTCGATTTTCTCAAAACTGTTTTTTGATTTTTTTTAATGATAGGATCGAGTTATTCGAATCTGATGGGTAGCGTTCGAAAGAGAATTAAAATACCTATATTTTCTAAAAAAAAAGTTTCTAGCTATCATGGTTCTTTTGTTATTAACAAAAACGTGTTTTTTTTAGAAGCTTATAACTCCTAAACTTAACGGTAAATTTTTTTGAGAAAAATCATGATAATACAGAATATAAATAGCTATAATCTGTTAAAATTTGAATACATTCTGTAGGCTAGATTTTGAGTAAAAAATTGAAAAACGAAAAAAATCAGTTTTGTATATCCAACGATTGCAAGAGTAAAATTGACTTAATGGCTTCAAAATTCCTTTTAGAGATAGATTTTTTATAGTTCTCGGTCGAGTTCTTTGGGCAAAATGATTGGTCCATAAATTTCAGAGATATTTGAGGTTAAAAATTTGTTGACATTTTTTAAAAATCGTAATTTCTCGAGAACGGCTCTATGTATCTGAATGGGGTGGATGGCATTCGAAAGAGAATTAAAATACCTATATTTTCTAAAAAAAATTAATTTTTTATCTATCACAGTTCTTTAGTTATCATCAAAAACAAAAACGTGTTTTTTTTTAAAACTCATAACTCCAATGATGTTATCATCCATATATTATAAAAGTATATAGTATTGGCGTCAAAATGTAATATGTTTGAATTTTCAAGATTGAATTCTTAAGTTTAAGTATTCAAAACTGATGATTATAATTATGCAATAAATTTTTTAAAAAATTATAAATTTTGTTATTAAAAATTAATTAAAGGAATCAACAAATTACGGTTGAGGAAGCTACGGGCCAATGAATTGGCAACGGTTTTTATGATGTCACACTTTTAGCAAATATAATCCACCACGACATCAAAAATTTATTTTTACATAAGAATTTTTTTCATTACATTCCTTTACGCAACTTACATCATCACCACTGCTCCACTTTTAACCACGTCACACTATTTTCACTCGCCCGCACCCTTCCTTGTGGAAATAAGAAAAATCGCGCTCGCGCGCTCAGCAACAAAGTTAACCAACAAAATAAACAAACCCGAAACTCCCTATGTACTTTTCTCTCCCCCCTGCTCCCGCTTCCCTTTTCTCCCATTGTTTCTTCTTTCCCTCGGCGTACGTAGCTGAGCGAGCAGCGAGCGCGCGCGCCTCGAGTTCCTCCTCCTGATGTATTCAAATTGCAGGTCACGAGCCTTCCGCGCGCGCGCGCGCCCGCTGAATTTCGACATAATGGCCGCGGCGCACTGCAATCGTGTAATCAGTCCCACAAACTTTTACATTTCATTATTGCTAATGGCGTTCGCGCGCGCGCGCGAACCGCGAGAATGACAATCCACGCGTGTACGCGAGTTTCCAAGTTATTTTTTTGTTCGCGAAGGTAGAGCAATGACAGGGCGGTTGAGAGTGGAGGTGCGTTTTGGTGCGGTGCGTTGTCTGTCATTATTGGTGATGGTTTTTGCGAATGATTTGTAGTGACACAATGTGTCGTCTTAGTTTGGCCACACCTATGATGGATAATGGTATACGAATTAGAGATTTGGTTTAGTTTCACGATGAGCCGAATGCTAATGAGACAGTCGTAGTATTGCTGGCGAGACCTATACTTGATGTGAATATTTCAAAATCTAAATAGTAACTTATTCAAAGGAGGGGTTTATAATATATTTGTATATCTATCTATAACAATTGACAAAATCTTATGCGAAAGTAAATAAATATAATGTAAGTGGAGGTAAGATGCAATAACGCGATTTTTCTGTTATTTGTAATTATTATTTTGTTCTGTTACATGTACTTAGGTAACAAGCCACTTAGTGCAAATAGAAAGATAAAACGTAATCTTTTAATGGCGGTTTGATACAATGGGACCATGATGTATAATTGGTTTCAAAACGCAATTTGTGCAAAATGGATAGGAGGGGAAAATGATCGAAGACCTATGATTTCAAATGAATCAAGCCATGTTACACACTATTTTATTTTTGGATCGCCATAAATACATGGTAAATACAATAATATCAAACTGCTCACATTGCACCATTCTAAGCGAATTCTGTGATCTTCGGAAAAACATTTACAAACGTAACTGCAAATCCGTGTGACGTTGAAATAAGATGCGAGAGGCGAGTTTAGGGATTGCCGTACTATATGTTACTACTAACACTATTTCACCTGCTAAACATGGAAAAATAATTAATATAAACAAAGAATATCGATTGAGTCTTGAATAAATTCAGTTGCCTTTCCAAATCCAGTAATACATCATTCAAAGCGTGAAGGTGAAATTAATAACGTCGACATCTTTGTTTATTTCTAAAAAGAAAACTAATGAAAATTTGTTAATACATAATTAATCAGAATCCTGTGCCAGATATTAATTTAAATCTGCTCCATGTGAATACCGCTAAGATAGTCAGGTAACTTGATCACATACGTAAATGTATCCACACATATATTGCGGAAAACATAATCTTGAATCAAACTATTTATAAATAATAAAAAATCAAGGTCACCCATTTATATGCTATTTTAGTTTTATTAGCCCTACTAATTCAATGTAATAAATTAAAAAATTCAGAAATAAATAGCACAGCTGCTGTAGTATCCACATAATAGTATAATTACTAACGGGGTGATGATACAATCATCAGAATCATCAGAAACTGAAGACTTCACAGATCGATGAATTTTCATTGCTACTCTAGTTTTCCACGTAGCAGGTATTCCAGATTCTATTATTTGTTGAACAACGTAATTAATTTTATTGATGAATGGTGATGCTTTTTCGAACAAGAATGTTCAAAATTCTTGTCGAAATGATAACTTTGCTATTTGCATTATGGGTTTTCCATCTGTATTTAGATGTTCTTTTATTGCAACATTTGCTATATTTATAGGAACTACACATATCACATTACGAGATTTTATCAAAATATTGATGCAATCGTCTGTAGTGTTGATCTTTTTAGCTTTCGAGATAAGTTTTTTAAATTCTTCGTCATTGTTATTACTATATTCTGGGACATGGAATATTGTCATCTTTGATCGATAAATATTTTCCAACGTTTTAAACTGTACTTCAGTATTTATTAGATTAATTTTAGTTAAAGCAATGAGTAATTCACTAGAACATTTTACAGATAGCAAAACTAGTGAGATGAAAATAATTTTCTCAATCGATTTTTTATAGGTGGCGCAACTGTTATACAAATAAGAATTCGGAAAATATAATCTATCTTCCAGTGTAAAGAATTAAATTTGAGTACACGTGATGAAATATAAAATAAAAGTATCACGATAGAAATAAATATAATTTCAGATATGATATTAACCTTTAGACTGCCGGGATTTGAAGGGCTTTAATCTCCTTAAAAAATGCCCAAACCATGTCACTATATCTTAGATATAACCTATACAATGTTCCGATCACAGGTAGAGCCTATATTTAGGCTTTCCGGTAGCCTAGAGGTTAAAAGATAAATTAACTTTTGCTTCTAGAATAATGGAAACAATAAAAATCAATTTACTTCTAGCTATAAAATTCCCTATCAAAATGTTTCTGCCATATAATACTGAATTCACTAAACAAGGTATTGGTAGTAAATTAAATGAATTCATTTCTAAATTTTTAAAGATGTTTTCTACTACTTCGGAAGCATTTCTGCCTGATTGAAGCATTAACTGTAAATTGAAATTTAATTTTCTTAAGACAATTTCCATATGTAGATAATCTATACGTGTAACCTTAAATGTTGAGTTGTCTTGTTTTATCATGATGAAAGATTCTAGATCAAAAACAGGTATACGTATGGAGAAATTTTTCATATGTCTTAATTTATCAGGAAAGATATTTTCCATGTATGTAAAATGCTCTATTCTGAGCATCTTCATAAAAGGATTATAATTGAAAAAGACGGTATTACCGGTATTGTCTACTTTTATTATTGTGAAATCTAAAAATTTTAATATCCAAACATGGCGTAATAATGATTTTACTTCTTCATATGTACCATTGCCAGTACTATAAGATATTAATAAACATTTAGGTCTTGTTGCTACTGGTGAAATATTCACAAAATCTTCTAAAACATCATACACGTCATTGAAATCAACTTTTTCCACATTTGTATAATCAAAAATAACATATATTGATGATAATCTGGGACTGTTAAATACTGGCATGTTAAGCGATCGATTATCACCAGTGCTTTTAATTGTCATTAAGTCAATTACGACTATTGGAACTTCGTTTGCAAAACTTTGAAAAATAAAGTTTCAAGCTTTCCAATTTACGTTTCGCCTGTTATTCTCGAATGTAGTTATGTGATGTAATTTTGAGTGCTTACAGACTTCATAAATTAGACTTTTGATGCTTATAACAATAGACCCTTGAATAAAAAACAACTTCACAAAAAGAATTAAAATAAAATAACTTTTCATTTTCAACTTTACGAAAATTTACAGTGAAATTGTACCGGACTCATTTCTGTCTTTAGTACGCAGTGACTGAAATATTTTAAACAGAAATTATGTTTTTCTTTTCTGTGAAAAGTATACTAATTTTTCTTGCTCGTAAAAAAAATGAGGAAAGCAGTAAACTATTTTTAAATTCTTCGTTTATTTAATTTTTTTGTCTTCTTTTACTACGCACACGCAAATACAAATGTACTGAATATGTACATTGATTTATATCAAATCAATAATATTACTGACAATACAACCCGTGTCTTTTCCGTAGGCACGCATTACATTACATTTCACCATCAAAACCAATGTCAACAGCGCAATTTGCAGTCATTTTCTAACAAGAATTTATGTTAGTCATTTTATGAGATTTTGAAGTATCGGCTAAAGTACTTGCCATTTTTTGACCTGAATACAGAAATTATTACGCCATTTTTATCAATTATTTGCTTTTTCGCCCGTCTCGTTTACCAATAAACAAAGTAGAATGATTAGGTATTTGGGCAAATGATTGATGTGTACGATTACATTTGTTGAAGATTTGAGGGTTCAGTTTGCGTTTTCCCTCTCTTCCTGTGGCTATAAACTCAAAATTAATTCTCCAATAATTATTCGATCTATAACGAAAAAATCAAAGAAGATAATAATGCTTTACCAACTCTAGACCGTTGCCGTACATAAACTGCGCATATGTATGACATGGGTGTGGTTATTTCGCACGCGCTTTCACTTCACTTTCGATTTTACTAGAGCGGACTTTTTTTTAGAAAATCTTAATTGCTTAAATGAGTTTTATGATGATTTATCGTAAACGTAACGTAAACCAATAAACAATAAACTATGTTAATTTGATTCTTGAAGCTGATGGTAGTTATCAATAATGTTTCTTGATGAGAAGCTAATGGCCAATTGTACCAAGGTTGTTTTTTTTAAATAAAAAACAATTTTTTCCAACGTTTCGGACATTTATTTATGTTTACTTTGTACGGAAGAATTTTCCGTTTGTCAATCGCCCATTTATCTCATCAAGAAAAAAAAAACTATTTTTCTCCTTTTGCAAATTCGAATTATATTGAATGTTAAGATATTATCAATGAATACCATTTTAATAAATTAAAAGATAGGTACATTTTTTCTTTGATTTGAATAAGTGAAAACTATTTCCCTTGAATGAATCCGGATTTTTATTAAATTAATAAGTTATTCGAGTTTTTTGACCTTCGTCTAAATATATAAAGATCTCTGCGTTAATCTTTTAGTGTTAAATCTTTAAGTTTAGTATTAGTGATATTGAAATTTAATATTATATACAGAATTGATATATTGTGTTTTATTCAAAACTAAAAATAAAGAAACAAATATACTGAGAACATATTAAAAAAACTTTTTAATGCTGAAAATAATCGATTGCATCTCAAACACTATTCTTCTGCCATAGCATACCTTTGATATCCATCTAATTACGCACACATGTAATCTAAACACACATCTTTACCGATGTATACCTTTCCGCCTCATTCAATTGAAATGCACAAATACACTTTTTTCGGAGGAAATCTTTACAAGTTATGATGTATGAATAGCGCGTTTCACTTACGACCATTCCATACGTGCAACCAAACAAAACGCACGATCCTCTCTCTCTCTCTCTCTCTCTCTCTAAGCAGTCATGAATGCATGCATGCAGCCTCCGACTGAAATTTTTACACCAGACCACCGCATTCATGCACCTTAAAGGGTTAATTTGCTCTGCTCGCCGCGGCAGTGCGCATTGTCCGTGACGATTTTTACGCGGAGATAGAGAGAGAGGAGAGAGAGCGTCGAAGAAGATAATACCGTCAAGCGTCGCGCGAGAGCGCAAAAGAAGATCGCCGAAAGAAAGAGAGCGCGAGTGCGCGCGCGAAATAAGTCAATTGCGAGTGCGCCGAGGCCATGAAATATTCATCGCGGGGGAGAGTCCTGCGCTATTGTAAAGATACCGTATGCGAAGTCCAGAAAGAGAAAGAGAGAGATAAAAGGAGGTAAGGAGGAACGGCGACTAGTCGTGGGTGCGTAAAAGGCATTGTACGTGTGTGTGTGTGTGTGTATACATGTGTGTGTTGTTCGCTGGCGCGCGGTCTGAGTTGTGAGTTATCGCGTACGGCACGACTGCTGTTGCGTGCGGTTTGAGTGTAAGTATCAGCGGTTAGGTCGCTGCTGACTGCTTTGAATAGGCGATACGTTTTGAAAGGATTGTTGTATAAATAATATTGATGAAATTGCGATAAAACGATTATTTTTGATAAAGAACATTAAGGTGAAATTTAAGAAAAATTTATAGTGTTTTTAATTATTATGCTGTTGATGGAATTCTCATTAATAACATATGTAAATTATTTGAAAAGATCCAATTGTAATCTTGGAGCTCGTATTTATCACTATTTTCAAATATTCATAGAAATTAGTTATGATATTGTATCTTTTAATATTTGCAATAAAAAATAATACTTCTCAAAACTGCAATGAAAACTAGCATAACTCACGACTTTGCACCGAATACTAGTACAATTCGCGAGTATGTGACGAAAAATAGCATAATTCGCAAGTTTGCTACGAAAAGTAGCGCGATTCACAAGCTTGCCACGAAAACTAACACTGCGCGTGTCCGTGCTAATTTACGTTACATAAGCAGTGGAACGTGCTAGTCTTCGCCGCAATCAAGCGAATCGTGCTAGTCGTCGACGCGAATTACTGAGACGCGCTAGACTTGGCCGCAAACGCTGAAATGGACTAGTGTTCGTGGGAAACTGAATCGTGCTAGTTTTTATAAGATATAAGAATAAAATGATTTTAGAAAATGCATATTTCTGCAACCCTGCTGGAAATTGTCGATTTTTCATTTGTAGAACGATTTTCTCAACATTTTCTACCCATTTTATATAGCGATTTCCACGAACTCGCCATAAAATTGCTAGAAAACGTTCGAAAAACGTTTCACAAATGGGAGAAAAATGCTAATTAATTTTGCTAATTAATCACATCATCTAAGTAGTAGTTATACTGAACTAGCGTTTGCTTTCATGATAGTAACCGTCACGAAAGCGGGAAAGAAGATTTTAAATAAACTACTTCTATAATTCAATTCAAAACAAAAAGTTCGTTGCATATTTGAAATTTTATAGATAGAAACGTAGTTTAACGGAAGTTTCCATTCGACCAACCAAAAGCTTACTCTCCAATATCAAAAACTAATATTTTTATTCTTCGCAAAATAATTCTACAAACAGACTTTAAAGCGATTAACAAACGAACAAATTAAACTCTGTCTTTCAAAAATAAAACCAGCCATTTTACGAAAATTCTAAACCCTGTTGAGCAACTCCCCTACGAGTCACTCCTCATACTATACTCCGTAATAGCTTGCTTGCTCCAACTACCAGGGCGCGCGCGCGCACAACAGAACCGGCGCGAAATTTATGCCCGAGAGAGAGCACGAATGCAGTCAGTCGGCACCGGGAGAGAGAGAGAGAGAGAGAGAGAGAGAGAACACGCATACACCGAACGACTAACGTTGGAGGAGGGGGGATGCACCTTCGGCATTTCGCGTCGATGCATTATTTATCGCGTTGTATGACAAGCATTTTCATGTTAATACGGCCGGGCGCGCGGGGTCATTACATGCCGAGAGGCGTCTTTGATGTTCTCGCGACGATTAATCTTTATGCCTCTCCGTGTGCACATATATGCATGTATGTACGTATGTGTTGCCGCGCGTGTCTAACGTCGATTTGAGGCCGAATCGCGAGGATTGGCGATTGTTTGTGTTTATGGGAATTTAATTTGTCGCATATCGCGTGGACGGTATATATATACACAACGGTGGGAACGCGCGATTAGCCTTGCCCCTCCAGCGATTGCACTTTTTATGTATATAATATATATGTCTTCTCTCTTTCACTGTTTATTTAGACGACGACGTTCCGCGAACTTGACTGTATTATAAGGAGGAATAAGGAATGCCCGAAAAGTGGCTCGTCGCGTGACTGTCGAATTTAGCGTGATACCGCGCGTCTTTCATTTACTTCGACGCGGTCAATTGATTCTCGCGCGTCTGTATATATGTAAGCGGCGACGGAGCGATTACTCAGATATTTACCTCCGGGAGACGTGTTCATCGTGGGGCTGTCATTAAGTCGAGCGCGCGGGCGCGTGCGATTGTGTTGCGATTTGAATGGATGAGCTGTGTTGGCGCATGACTAGGCAGATTGTGTGGGGCGTGTTTAGGTAACGATTAGATGTTCGTATATAGAAACGTTATGGTGATGCTTTATTGTGTAAGTATTTAGGTAATTAAGTTCTAGCATTTAGTGTAGTTTTCTTTTTTTTTTAAATAATGGTTCTATTTGGGATTGAAAATATTGTTTGTAAAAGCTTATAGGTATTGGATTTCATTTCATATCCTTGCCCGATTTTTCTACTTGACGCGTCTTTTATTATGCCTCGTTTAAAGATATATTTTTAGCTTCATACAATCTGGTTGAAATGAGAGCAATAGTTATGAACTGGTTAACAGGTTTAGTGCTGTAAGAGCTACCAATGGCTCATAAAATTCTTTATTGTACTCTTTGAAGCGTCGGTAATGTATACGAATTTTTAAGGTATAAACTTTAATAACAAAAAATACTGCAAATGTGCTTTTAACATTTTTATTTCAACGAACATTTTACATTAATACGAAGAAAAAATGTTTTATTTTAACAGCTCTTGACTATATTATTCAGATTTTTCCAGCTATAAACTGTAAAAGAGAATGTACTTTTGTCATATATAGATGGGTGTGTGGCAACTCCTTTCAAACGTACTAATTAAATATTCTCTTATGCAAAAAAATTAACGCTTTATTTCCACACGTAATTTCCAGTTGATTTCTTTCTAAAGTAAATAGAGTACTTCAATCGTCACTTTCTCCCAGGAGAAAAAACTACCTAAACAATCGCCTACTCGAAATTCCCAAAAAAAATTCTCCTTCCTACTCGTAACCTAATGTACCCACCTCACTCCACTTCCTGCACCGACACACACATTATGCATCCTCCTTACGACTCCCGCAAAAACTCGCCTCCTACATATACGACGCTGACCGTCTTCCTCTCACTCCCAAAAATCTTCTCTCTCCTTACCTGCACCTCTCTCTCTCTACTTACATTCCCAAGCCTTGCATCCTCTCTCTCTCACCCGCCTTGTGCAAAAAAAAGAACGCATTCTCTTCCTCTCGTCCCCGCAATTTCGCACAATGGGAGAGCGAACAGGTTCGGGTGGTGCACTCGCTCGCTCGCTCGCGCGTGCCATTCCATATGCGCGCGAAACCGGTCGGTCGGTACGCGCGCGCGAGAGGTATAAGCCCGCAGATGTCACCTGATGCGAGTGAGAGAGAGAGAGAGAGAGAGAGAGAGAGAGAGAGAGAGAGAGAGAGAGAGAGAGAGAGAGAGAGAGAGAAGAGAGGTTATTTATGGGTGAGCACGATGCAGCGAGCGTGATGGCGGAAAAAGCAAAATAGAGAAGGAGGAGAGGATGAAGCGGAAAAATTGAGCGGGATTGAGAGAGTGCGGGTGGGTTAAGGCTGAGGCACACCAATGGGAGGAGCGGAGGCTTTACGTAATAGAGTCGAGATTGAGTTTTTTGGAAAAGGGGAACGTTAGGATGCTGGATTGTGGAGGAAATTTGGGGTTTTTTGTTTTGGCGAGGAAATGTGATTGATCAACTTTATTAAATGGATTTGAGGAGTATTTCATTAGTCAATGAAACTGGATTATGTATAGTGCAAATATACGTTTCTTTTTATACCCTGGTTGTGTCTGTCCAAGGCTACGGTGTCACTGATTGACGAGCATAAGCGACAATTTTTAAGCGTATTTTCATATCAATACAAATAATAGTAAGATGGAAAAAGCTTGTCACGTATTAACCGTTGCGAGATATTGAACACGGAATAGCTCTTTTCTTTTTAGTAGCTCATGCGGGCTAGTAGACCTAAAAACATAACGGAAAAAAGTTTTCTTAGAAAATTTCCACTATTGCAAAAGTAAATTTTGTCCACTAAATAGAAATTCAATAAGTATTTATAATCTTTTTAGTTTTTAATGCAATTTTAATTTGTAAGGTCACATTTTCTTCCTTGTTCAATTTCAGGAGGAGGTACCGATATCGAAATTGGAAAATTTTCAATACCTGCAAAGTTATATGCAATTTTTTATAAAATTCAGTAACAAATCTACAAATAATATAAAGACTTTAACAAAAATCTCTATATGAGAATTACTCATCACTTTATACTGTAATTATCAAAAAAGTGTCAGGAATATAGCGATGAACTCATCCTCAAGTATTGCTGTTATAATGAATGCGAATAAAAAACGAAATAACGATCTTATTTTATTACGTTGCAGCCACCACTTTACGTATCATTGTTTTTTTATTCTCCATGCATTTGTTCAAATACTTAAATATTTTCGAAGGTTTTTATAACCCTGATAATGACACGGCATGTAAAAGGCACTTTTAAAACTGCTACCGAATGCTGAATTCCATTTTTTTTTGAACACATACATTTTTGGAAATCATAATAAAATCCAAAAACACCAGAACACTTTAAAACTCGCTTTTATTCACACCTCGGCATAAACAACGTTTTATCGATAACATACATCTACCATAAACCTACACGCCTCCCTATTAACTTTATAAAATGAACCTCGTGCTCCAACCTTTAACCAGCAAGCATCCACCTACGTTACTCTGTTTATTTTAGTTTTTAATTAACGCGCCCGCATCAATCCGCGCGCAGCAGGTGTCGCATCCTCTTCTCCCTTCTCTCTTTCTCTCTCTCTCTCTGCCGCACACTCACGTGCAGCGTATATGTGCTTTTTTCCCTGCGCTGCGCGAAGAAACTTTCATGACTCCCGGCGCCGGCGACTTTTTGCCTCGGTACTCTTGTTTTCGCCCGCAGCCGCGAAGGTCGCACGCGTTTATCGCTCCTCGCGTACATGAGTGTGTGTGTGCGTAAGAGCTTTTATCGGGCGCTTATATGCATTTTACTCTCGCCCGATGATTTTTCTCGGAAGCTTCATTAGGCGCTCGCTGTTCGTGCGGTAAAATTTTTATCGGTGCCCACTCGTCCCCCCACCGGAGAACGCGCATTTGCATTCGATTGTGCACACGGTGTGTTTTTCCCGTTGCGAGCAGTGCGGTTATCGGTAAAGCGTGTAATAAAAGTCGAGTGGACATTGGCGTACTTTTTCGCGGGAGTCTGTTTAGAGCGAGTGGACGCGGGAGTGGTGGGAATAAATTTCACCCGGGTGTATTATATGCGTGGGTTTTATTTTAATGGTTAGTAATATTGTGGCTAAGAAACGAGCTGGATTAAAAGTTATCAGTGCGCGGTGGGGAGAAACAGTTATGGCTTTTTAAAAGTCCGGGTGATACTTGCTTTCAACATTTCTTCGCGCGCATCTTTCGAATAAACAGAGTTTAACAATTGTTATGTACGTAAATCTGGCAAATGATATAAGCATTTTCTCTGTACAATTAAACTGCAGAAAGAATCTCGCGGAGAGACGTTAACCGTTACCCCCTCAATTCCCACGCACAACCATCCGGCTTATTCCCTTATTTAGCGCATAATACCATAATAAATTCATCAATCTCTCCTTCTTCCCTCTTGTCTCTCTTTCTCTCTTAGTGCCTAACGCTCCATCGCATTCATCCTCTATCACCTCTCGATCGACGCTCGGCGAAATAAAAGAGCCGCTATTTCGACACCTCCTTCGGCCCGATTTCCCAAACGGTTTGCACCTGCGCGCGCGAGAGAACTTTTCTCTTCCCGCTGCAGATTTCGGGGGCAGCAGCTGCCGAGCGGTTTTGTGTTGCGCAAAAATCGCGGACTGCGACTGGCCGAGATGTTTTAATTGTTGGTATAGTATAGGTAGGCATACGAAGCTGTTGTGCATTTTTTTTTCTTTTTGTTTTTATGTGGGAAAAGTTGGGTGTGTTGAGCGAGAAAGGTAATGATGCAGTTTGCATGGATTGCTTGGTCATTTTTCGAAAGGACGGGTGGTAGGTGCTGAATTGATTGAGATTTTTTTTACCGATTAAGTGTGTTTATCAATGGAGAATGTATATATGTTAATAAAGTATTTCGATATTACACTCTACAAAGTAATAAGTATAATTATTTAAAAAGATTTTTAACAGTTTAACTATTATACGTATTTTATGAATTCACATTGATTAAAAACTGATGGATTATTTAACAAAGTTAAATAATTATTAATACAAAAATAATTCATGTTCTTAATATTATATGTTTGTCAACGTACTATAAGGACCCTTTAAACTCAAGTCTGAACAGTTGTACAAACTGAAGTAGATGCATCTTGTAAATGCTTTCTCTATTGTTTCAAAAATATTTTACAGCGTTATTTTCAGCTCCTCTTTTAGTATTGATTAAGTCTTGCTTGTGACAGTAAATAAAAGCTACAGTTTCATGTATTTCAACTCTTATTTATTCAGTTGTATCTATTCCATTTGTAATAAAGAAAAAAAATTGATAAGTATAAAAATATATATATGTGTATTGTCCTATAATTAGAAAAATCATACCATATAGATTTTGTCTGACTGGACTCGACTGTTTTCTACTGCAACACTTTATTGAAAAAAAAATCTTCTTTATTGATTTCTCAAAGAGAAAGCTTTGTATCGGTAAAAAATTTCGAATCAAAGATTTTGATGAATTTCGATATTTTTGAGGTTCTTGATTCAGAATAATAGGTTTTTAAAAAATGTATGAATGTACGTGTGTATGTATGTAATCAAATTTTGTCGGCACCACAACTCTTGAACGAGTGCATGAAATGAGCTGGAATTTTACATGTATCTTGGGTATGTCCTGAATTAGAACTGATTAAATTTTGGAGTCAAATGGATTATTTTAATATCCTATTTGGATAAAAGAAACAATTTTGCATAAATGTTTTTTTTTTTCAAAAATAATTATTTTCTTTAATTTGTGCTAAAGATAAGAAAAATGTAGACCGATATTCTTGAAGTACATTTGATTTCCTTCTAAATTATGTAATTTAAAACTACTCACGAGAATTTTTGACTGAATGATGTGGATTTCAAAAAGTAGCTACTTTTTAAAAAAATTAACTAATTTTATGAATCTCTTTTGCGGCATTTCATCTCAAAGCTTTTTATCTTCCTGTCCCTGTTAATATTTGATTGAAAAAACGACATAGGTATACCTTGTTCTTTTTTTAGAAGTTATCTTGACACAGCAAATTAGTTCACGCGATTCGACATTCAATTTTTCAAATAATAAACATTCTCGTAATTCGGTTTGAAAATCATTTTCAGGAAATTTTTAATGGAAAATCAATATTTGTGATCGTATTGTCGCAATAATAAAACGATAATAACTCGAGGCATTTATAAAAATTATGAATAATAAGAATTTGCTTTTTAAAAAAAATAATAGAAATGAATAGATTTTTTAAATTACTTCTTATCTACATTTTCTACTTCTTTAAGGTACTCCTTGAGAAAGCATTCTGCTAATTCAGCTAGCAGCGGTTTTTCTATGATGATAAGTTAACAAATCTCGTATTTTCAAATATTAATTTAAAAACAACATAATTAATACTCATAACTTTGGAATGATTCCTTCAGATATAATTAATCACTAAATACTATACGCATTTCTTTTGATTTTCAGATTTTTCAGTACTTGCACGAATATTTTCATAACAATGATAGAATAATGAATAAATTATGAATCTAAATCTTTATTGCATACCATTTATGCACCACCATTGAATCACTGCATAAAACTTTAACTTACGGCACTTATATAAATAACTCCAAATAAACTCGATTATCATTTCCCAAGAGCTCGCTCAATTCTTTCCCCTTCTCAATTAAAATTACTCGCCAAGCACTTGCGCTCTTTAAATTTCCCCCCGCGAAAAATCAAACCGAATCATTATGCATTCGCACAGCCTCGAAGTAAATATTCCTCGCTCCATTGACCAGCCCGCAATCGCACTGACTTTCTTCGGTTCGCAGCCGGGGCCGCGGCGCAGGTGCGTTTGCTTTCTGCGCGCTCGCGCGCGGCAGGTGGTTTTTTCCTTGGCGAAAAGAAAGCGCAATAGCTTCATGCCCGGTGCAAAAATTAACGCAGCGGCGCCGGAAAGGAGAATCGCGCATGGCCTTAATCGTCGTTAGCGTGTCGCGTTATTTATCGCCGATTTTATCGCACGTTTTTCCGTATAGCCGCGTGTGTAAGTATTTGCACTTTTGTTTTTTCCTGTTTAAGAGGGACGAGGCCGCGGCGAGATAAGCAAGGCGGTAGTAGAGGTTCGTAAATCAGCTGGTGATTATCGGGGTGGAGGAGGCGATATATGTATGAGGGTAGGGAGAGGGGTGGAGGGTTCAGGAAGCATTAAAAATAGTAGTTATGTTAGTTGGATGGGTGAGTGGTAAGGTGGGTCGAGCGGTTGAAGTTTGGAATAGAAGTTCTGAACGAAATGTATTGGTACATGTTGCAAATAAAAAGCTGTCCTTAATAAAGTGTCTTCATTCTGTTTTAAGATCATATCTTTTACGACAAAAGAAGAGATAACCTTTACTCGATCTTTTACTAGATATATCAACTGAGTCAAACGGCTTGATAGACCGAGATGGAATCGAAAAAGAAATCGACATATTTGTCTTTGAAGCGAATAATACATTGTTTAGGAGATGAGAAATTTTAAGATAGGATATGTACCTAATCTGTGTCGATAATTAAGATACCCAGGTGAGCTATAATACACAAGTCACAATTACGGATACTTTTTAAAGGAAAACTGTTGTTGTTAAAAAAAGAATGTGCTGGAGTTACTGAAATATCTGACACAATTAAAGGCAAGATGGCGATGGCAGAAGTTCAGGAATTTCACTATCTTGATCGTTGCATCAAATAAACAATGTAAAGAATAAGTAAACTTACCGAAAACTATAATATCCCCCCCCCCGCTAATCGCATGTAAATTTTCATCTTTAGCGGGTATACTACTCTTACGAGTGAGAACTCACAAATAAATAAATAAATAAATAAATGGAGGAGAACTCGATAAAAGAAAACGGCAGCTCATAACTCGGCAACCTCGAATCTTCCGTTTTCGTGACGGGTGATCTTTTTCTGAGCTATACCGAAGCCTATGCGCGTTTTTCTTCGAGTCGTCCTCATATTGCTAGATGCAACTTAATCAGCCTCGTCACCTTGTGCGCCTACGTTCGCCTTACTTTTTGGCTTCTTTCAAGATTTTATTTCAACTTCTGCACTTCGAGATCGGAGATCGACTCGCGAAATTTTGAACCCAACTCGAATTACGTTATTTTATAATGGATGTAGGTTAAGGGTTCCACCCCTACCTTGATTCTTTATTGTAAATTGACCTATATGAACAATATTTGTACCCCTTGTCCTTAGTCAGAAATAAGTTCTATTCTTTCGAGATTCAATTTCAACTTTGAGTTTCGAGATTGACTCGCGAAAAACTGTGCCCAACTTGAATTGCGTTATTATTATAATCATCAGCAGATTAAGTTTGAGGTACATAGCCAGGTGCCAATTCATAATTGTCAGCAGTTTTTTATGTCTGGTAGAAATACTAAATAAAATGTTATTGAAATACTTCTTTATTACATGTATTGCTATAAAAAAAAAAATTCTATGATATAACTTACACATTTACTCATAGAAGCAATATCGGTTTTTTTCTTGCAGCGCGATAATTTTTCCGAACGTATTTCACATAATGGAATGCAAATATTTTTCCCGAGATAATAAATGAAAATAACGAATATATACACACTCGCTAAAACGCGAAACTTTTATAAAACACATTATCAAAAATCCCGCGCGCGCCGCGCTTGACTCACTTTTAAAAGCTGCACTTTCCAATTACCATATTGCCCAGACATTAACAGAACCAAAGTCCAAAGCCACAGCAGCAGCGCCTGTTTCTGTATATCCACTTGGACTTCAGCAAATAATAGCATAGCGCGCCTGAAAAACAATTCAGCGTATAGAGAGAAAACAAGACGCACAGAGGAGGAGAAAACACGCCAATTACATTCGCGCGCAACGTAATACATATAATAATCATTTGCGAGGTAAGCGATTAAACACGAAGGGGAGCAAAGAGCGCGTGCGCGCTGTTTTCATAGAGCAGCCGCGGAAATTTATTAAAAGGAAAAAGTAAATAAATAAACTAACAGCACCACGCAGACGGACTTTGTTCTCCTTACAGGAGCACACGAAGCTCATTACGGTAGGAAAGAGGAGTGGAAAAATGCGGCTCGTTAAAAATTTTTTTCAATTTTCGCAATATATTTTCGACGAGAGAGAGAGAGAGAGAAAGAGTGTGTGTGTGTGTGTATGTGTCGACGCCGCGACAAAGTCCGATGCATCGGCGCGTACCTATACGTGTGTGTAGATGAAATGTCGCGCTGAATGGGCTGTGCATGTGTGTATGAGTGAAAAAGCAATGGTTGACTGCGAGGGTCTATGCGTATGGGCGAATTTCATGGATCGGGTGCACGGGTTTTGAATTTGAACGTTTTCCCTCTCTCTCTTTGGCGGGCGGCTTGTATGCATAGTTTCCGATCTTTGTGAGGCGCATTTTAATGTAGGGCTTTACATACGCAAAGGGGGGGCTTTCTTTGATTGCTACAGGAAGAAAGCGACCTACGCGCGTGTGGTGCTGAGTTTGCCAGTACAGATTAAAAGTTGCACTGTTTATAACGAACGTATAAATACGCTTTTATGCGGGTTGTTTTAACTCGGCGTGTCTCTGGTTATTTGAATGATTCATACAGAATTGCAACTTGTGTAAATTTTTATAGTATGCGCTGTACTCTTTCATTAGCCAGTGTATACAATTTTGTTGTATTATTTTTCGTTTTATTGTTTCACAAGAAACATATTTATCCACTAAACTATATATCACACTCTTTTATGCAAAATATTTTTCAACGCGAGTCAAGATAATTCAAATAAGTAGAAATATAAAAGATCCTTTAATCTCAGAAATCTGACGACAAAATGCACTACCTGCGCAGTCCTGCACCAACATTTGCCAACTTCCAGCCGATATTTCTATATTACTCACAACGGCAACGAAATGCAGCAACCACAAAAGATCCTTTTAAATCTCGAAACGCATGATAAAACGCTGCAAAACCAGCACAATCGGTTACTACTGCACCGACGTTCCGCTTTCGCCTACCACCAATATTTGCATATAAACACATACATACACGCGGGCAACTCTCTGTCCACTTCTTCCTGTCCAATCCCCGGCCTCTTATAAAAGAAGACCGCCGCACGTGAAAACCATTTTTTCAAATTCATATATGCCTACCCCTCGGAGAAAACTATATCAAAAGGAGGCTGCTGCTATTCGCGAGAGGGAAAAAACTCGAAAACCAGATACACGCGCACGCACACAGCATCGGCAGACGAATAAGCGAAGGAGTATGGAGAGAGAAAAAAGTGAGCCGGCGCGCATTGAATCGCGAAGCGCACGGCGGCGTTTGACCGCGCGCTGAAAGGGTTTGACCACCCGCGCGTGTATATATGTACGCACGCGTGTCTATCGCGCGCACGAGAGTTCATTACGCGCGTATACGCGCGCACTCGCTCTCGGAAAAATAAGGGAGAGAGCTTCGATGCATTCAGCATCATCTATACGGGTACACATGGGTGCATGCAGACACGAGTTCTTTCTGCAGCAGCAGGCATCCCCCATAATTCTCTTTCTCGTTCACTTTGTGCCGGAGCGCAAGAGGTAAAAAATCCTCTTGATACGGTGCGGGGCTGCATCACGCGCATAGCGTGCCTGCGCCATATGCACTACTCGTGACGCGTGCGTATGTAGTGCGCTGCGTTTTTCCGTTACGAGTGTGCGCAAGCTCGCTTTTCGCGCTCGCGCGATGGGTTGATTTACAATAATGCGGGGGTGCGTTTTTTTCGTTTTTTTTCTGTAGAGGTGTTTCAGAGGATGGGGTCGGCTCTGGCAAATGCGGGGGATGTTTACAGGATTTGATGGTTTTTGCTATGATGGTTTTATGAATGTGAGTGAAGGGTTGGCTTATGTTTTTTGATGTTTTGTTGTTGTGGTTGAGGTTTATTAAAGTGCTTGTACTATAATGTTTATTTACGTCATATTAAATGTACTGAATAAATGAAGGATTAATTATTTGAAGACATAATGATGCGAAGTTTCTGACAAAGCATCACTGAATATTATAGTTGTAGGATTAACTATAATGTTCTAGTATTCACTCTATTCAGTAGAACACATCACGTGTGTTGGTATTAGTGACTCCAAAAGCTGTAAATCGATACACTGAGAAAAAAGTTTAGTAAAAATTATGAATAATTTTGTAAAAATGACTATACTTTCTGAGAAAGCTACCACAAACTGTAAAAACTCAAAAGATTACCATACTTTATAAGAAATTTTGCTAGAAAGATAGGAAAAGTTATTATAAGTACTGTAAAATTTACTGTAAAGTATAATGGTAATTTTTTGGGTTTTTTTTACAGCTTGTGGTAGCTTTATCAGACAGTATAGTAATTTTCGCCATACCCTGGCCGAAAGTACCGGATTCCCTCCCGGCGCAAAAACGGGAATGCGGTATTTTCGGCCCACGACAACTCAACAAGTAAACCGAATTTTCGTGACAGCGCGCTAAAACTGCTACTATTTCGTGCTAATAATCATTAAAGAGCTATTTGGGGGAAAATGTTTCTGAGAGGGTGCTACTTAAGGATTCCAAAACTGCTTTCACTAATTTTTTTTTTCATGCAAAATTCGCGGAAAATCAAAATTTTGACCATTTTCTTGACGATTCATACCACCGTGAGCCGGGATTTGATATAGCGAAGCTGTGCGGCCTAGTTGTGATATTCGAGTGAATAAATGAAAAGATTATTTTGAGTAATTGACGCGAGTAATTATTGCGAAATACCTTCTTTCTTATTCACTCAGCACAGGCTTCGCTGCATACGAAGCTGTATACCGCGTCAGACTGGAAAAGTTACAATCTATAGACCACCTAAAGATCTTACATTAAAAACTTCTAACTTTAATATAATCAATTAAGCCAACGACCAGTAACACATTGCCTCTGTTTAATCTGTGCAACTAATTATTTCAAATCACACAATAAACATCTCTCAGTGCACCGATTCTTCACCGCTCCTTCTAAACAGCGATAATTATAATTAAACTCGTCAACTCAATCAGGCTCCCCCTCCCGATTGAAACCTACAAAGACCGAACTTTGAGCCCAAACTGGTCTCGCCGAACAATCGTTCGGTGTGGAGATGAACTTGAGCCCGCCATTGTATTACAGCGAACGAAACGCCGACGCGCCATGCGCATTGTCAATCGTCATTGTGTCGTCCGCGTCGCCGGGCGCTGCCATCCACGTATGTGTACACACGCGCGCTCGCGTGGACTTTCGATAAAATTCGATCGGCGAAATCGCATTACAGCGCACTGGACACAATGCGCGCACTGGACTCGCCAATTTCCGAAGCTAAACTGTAGCGCACCCGCGTGCGCGTTTGCCGATGCCCCTTTTACGGAAATGCGCGCGTGCGTTTGATTTGAAGAAGATCAATGGGCGGATATTTGTGGGGTTTCCGAAAG
The DNA here is from genome assembly GCA_036365515.1 of Torymus aiolomorphi. Classification (NCBI taxonomy): domain Eukaryota; kingdom Metazoa; phylum Arthropoda; class Insecta; order Hymenoptera; family Torymidae; genus Torymus; species Torymus aiolomorphi. The sequence goes on along the minus strand of CM070874.1, from coordinate 69,645,100 downwards.
GGGAAAGGATTACGATTCGTAAGTTTTCCTTGTGTTGCGTTGCAGTGTTGAGGATGAAAAACGTTAATACGGCTTATTAATGGTACACGGTGGTGGTCGCTGGGTTGGTTTGACGTAATTCGGATCCCCCCCTCTCTTTCTCGCTCTCTCTCGCCTTTTCCAAAAAACATTGAAACAACCAACAGGATATTCTATAGAAAAAAAATGTATGAATAAGTAATTGAGATTATAACAATTAATACGTCCTTTAAACTAATGTATGAAAGACTTTTTATTTTAAATAATTTTGGATAATATAACTTTCTACGAACGTATTCATTAAGGCATGTATATTTTTTTTTTGTATTTAAAAAAATAATAATAATTTTAAAATTTTAAATTATTACACCAATTTATGACACAATTCTAATTACATTCATTTATTAAGATTAAAAAGTATAAATTTTTAAATTATGTATCAAAAATGAATAAAATAATTGATTATAATATTAAATTCAAAATCTTTTAAAACTACTAAATAACCATTACTTCAAATCGCAGTTTCTTGATGAAATTTTATATATATATTGCCTATACCACACACATAGAAATGCGCGATTCATTTTCGAAGCAATTTTTTGAATCGCATTTTGAGCTAATTTACGCAATTCTTAAGATTAAAATCATTTTTTGTGATTTCCAAATGCACGTAATTTTGCACAGTGTCATCCGATTTAAACGATTCTCATCTTAAAAGAATTGTACTCTTTATTAAACATTTATATACATTGTGTTATTATACATATATACAATAACTTAAAAGTAGATTATGCCTGTACCTGCAGGTAACACCGTTATAGGGGGATGGGATCATTCTTCGAGAAATGTCACCGCGATGATCTTGTTACTGCTGTAGATCTATTATATTGAATTCCCTGTGGGCGATTGACTCCACCAATGAACACGCGGGTGGTGATAACAGTGAGGTCTCTCCTGTTGATCGCCCCTAGTGCCAGGAAATCCGATGCCGATGATTTGCACCAGATCCTCCTCCAGGAGAGAATGATCGGCAGATGCTTAATGTTAGTTGCGCCGGTCTCTCGCTGAATCGCCCGTTCGATGTCTGGGTTATCGACGCACTTCCTGATTTTGGTGTCCTTGCTCTTTCCAGATCGGACTGCTTGCCGAAAATCTGGTCAGCAATTATTAAACCCAGTGAGCCCATCGTTGCCTATTGTAGTGGTACTGCTGACGTAGAGTTTTTTTGAGATAGTGGATCAGGAGAGGTGGAATACCAGTTGCTTCCGCTGCCCGCATGATGGCACTGTGCTTCACACTGTCGAAGGCCCACGTAAGATCGAAAGTTGCGACGTAGATGGACTTGAACCTCTGATACCGGGTACGCAAGATCGCACCGAGCGCCAATGAGCACCGTGTTGTCACGACAGCCATCTACCCCGGCTCGGAGGGCTCTCTGCTGATTGTCCATCTTGATGCTGGTGTCTATCCTTTGTGCTAGACTCTTATGAAAGACTCTAGCAAAGGCGGAGAAGATGGAGATCGATCTAAAGTCTCCTGGTAGAGAAGCCTGAGACTTCTTCGGGATAGAGATGGTTCTTGATGCTGCCAGATGTTTGAGAAGCCTGTCGTACCAGAGGATCAGATTGTAAATGCTTGCGATGATACGAAGAGGGATGACTCAAAATTGTCGAGTTGTAAGACCATCGGGTCCTGGTAAAATATCCAAGGACGATCTCATCTCTCGCATCTCTTCTAGTTTGATTGTCCTCACAATGGAATCTTGGACCGGGCGCTGTGTGCATTCCGGCACTGTGTTGGTTGCCGGCTGAGTGAACACTGTGGTCCAGTATGGTTCCATCATGGCTGTGGTTGGTTGTTCAGCATCTTCAACGTCACCCAGGATATTCTTGATACATCGCATGCGGTTAGATTGCCAGTGCCTCTAGGTGGCGGTATATTCGCTGCGTCTGGCCTGTCTGCGACTCAGCTGATGCCGAGATATTGGGGCTGGTCGAAGGTGAGGTGATCAGGGTGGAAAGAAGATACAGAGATAGCTGCTCGATGATGCCCTGGAAACGCTCTGCTTGGAAGCCAGTGTTGCTGATTCTCGGCAAACTCTGTAAGTATACGAGCAAGATGCCCTCCCCCTTGTCCCGGCGTTGGCCCCATTTCATGTGTAGATGGTGGTGGTGGGACCCTACCTGCAGGGTGGTCACGCAATTGGCTGGAGAATTGCTCAACCAAATCCTTGTAAGTCCGGGATTGTCAATGTTAATTGTCGAGAACGGCCTGTGGGACGTCTGTTGTGGTCATCTGAAGCTTCCCGAACGGGAATTCACTTAGGACTAACATAAGGTCCTTGTCCAATGCCCTAGAAAAATCACAAGGTTCTGACATGGTACTTCGTAAGGCCCGAAGTAAGGCGAGTAACGACGCGCCTACGTGGTCCTGACAGTTTATCTGTACTTGTGATTTCTTCTTAATTTCGTGCATTAAATAAATAATCGCACGCGAAGCTCTAAAGTCGCCCGAAATGATTAAGTAATCATCTTTTTAGACAAGTTGTTTTAGACAAGTTACCCGTTTAATAAAGCCAAAGTAACAAGACAGAGGAAATTTATTTTTATCTCATAAATGAAACCACGTACATGCGATATTATGGCTTTCGTAGGGCCGGGATTCGGAAATGAACGTCAGGCCATAGTCAAGGAAGGTCACATATGGTAGCCCTTATACGGCGTTTGTCCGGCGGCGTCACTAAGGTCCTATCAGGTCTATCGGCGCCGGATGGGAGTGCCATTATGCACCCTTCTATAGGGACCCTTACCGGAGAACCTGATTGGGCCCTTACAAACCTCTAAGGCAAGCCCTATTCATTTTCCGTTCGGAACTGACCTGACGCTGCTCTTAATTACATTTAGCTATACAAAGGGAACGCGGTCGCTTCTCAAGCCTTTCCTACATTAGTAACGCATATTTGCCTTCGGATCGCTGACGCGCTCCTTGATCAGCGAGTATTGGAGAGTGAATAAGGGTCGTGATTTAATTAATTTGGTCAGTGAAAAAATAATACGAACTGTGTGTAGTATTTGATAATGTTTTTGTGAGAAGGTGATTGAAAAGTATAAATTATAAACGGGTTGAATTTGAGAATATAGTGTGGGAAATTTTCTAATTGCTATTAAGCAAACGGAAGAAAAGTAAGATATTTGTTTAACAATGCGAAAAGGAACGCGAATGAATGGATTACGAAAAATGAAAATGAACGTCAAACAAACCTTCATCAAAATATGAAAAATAGATATTTGACCGAAATTGAGGCAAAAAACAAAAAGAATAAGCTTTGTTTTATTAAAATCGATTCAGTGAAAGATTCGGATACATACACACATACATATACAAATGCACACACAAAGACACACATGTTTCTAACATGCTTTTAACAACATCAACAGTTTTACTACTACAAAGCTTCCTCTGGAAGGAAGAAACTTAAAAGAAATCATACTGAATGACAGCAAAATCTAAAATAGGGATGCAATCAATTAACTTTATAATTTTTCCAAACCCCAAATTTGAAAACCCAATGCAATAAATGCCTAAGCATTGCACACTTCTGAAAGACTCATTGAACCCTTACAAAACATCCTGGTACATCATTACACTCACCGCCCTCAAAGACCTTCTAACGACCAAAGCTTGCGTGAATTCCGCCCGATTTCTCCACTCACAATATTAGTCGGCGCATCTCACGTACAATCCGCACCCTATATACTGCACCCAAACCTTTACCTCCCGAAAAAAAAAATTCCATCCCATACTAGCTCACGGCGGCAATCACCAAAAAAGCTCTGCTGCGCGCGCACACCCCATCGAACTGCTCTATCTGCTCTTCATTCATCAACTACACACTCTCTCTATCTCTCTCGCAATGCACTCAAAGAAAAAGAGAGAGAGGAGGTAGACGTGCACACAAAGCGCGCGTGCTCGCCGCTGCGTAAACTTGACGACTGTTTGCGCGAAACCCGAACCAAGAATCGCAATATCCCGCTGAAAAGTCGCTTGCGCGCTCCACACACAAACGCAAAGCTCCTGCAAAGGGGATGGATTCTTCACCACCTCCACCTCCTCCCTTGAAAAATCGTGCGCCGGCAAAATTGGATGCAGCGAGCGCGTTAATCCCGATGATTAATGGCGCGGGGCTTTAAATCATTACACGCTTGATCGGGAGCGAACGCGCGCGCGCGCGCAAAGGCCGCGCGTGTATAGCGCAGAATGAAAGATAGGAGGGGGTATGTGGAGGGCGAAAGCGGATGATCGACAGGCGAGAGAGAGAGTGAGGAGAGATTGAGTTGCCTGCGACGCAGAGGGTTATAGTGAGGGAAGAAGAGAGGGATTTTTGGTTTTGGGGTGGGAGAGCGGGCACCTGCGTGTGACGAATGTCCGCGAGGGAGTAAATAGAAAACTCGATTTTTGGAATATTGAGTTGAGTGATTGGTACATAGCGGCGGAAGTGGGTCGATCCAAGTGCCAAGCGCGCGTCGTTGCCGTGCGAGGTTATGAGGGATTTTCGGATGACTGATTCATGAATTGTGGGGTCGATTGTTTTTCAGATTGAGTGAGCGGAATTTGAGGATTTTTGAGAACTTCTAAATGCATTTTTGATCGGGTCAGTTCCCTGGTGGAAATCCAAAACATTTTATAACTAATAACAGACCATTTATATTAGAAACTTGCCATAAAATAGGAATTTCTCTTGTCCAGTTTCTAGCTCCCGATGAAACGCTTTTTCTCCTATTATTTGACCATTTAATAGATTGAAAAATAGAATGAGTTTTTCGAAGACAAGTACAAGCTTGTTCTTGAGTATTTTAAAAGTATGAAAACTGATCAGTTTCTTTAGTCTGGAAATAGCTAGCAGAAGGCTTGCTGTTATGACAAGGAGTGAGAGAGATAGAATTACATGGAGAAATAAAATTTTGCTGGATTATTTATAGAAAGCATACAACAAATGATTTATTAGTTAATGTTATTTATTTATATGTTGGTAAGCCATATAATGCATTTTAATGCTCTTTCATCAAAGATAAAATTAGTAAGTAAATAAAAAACGAATATTTTGTTGTTACGTCAATCTAAGAAATAGGCAAATAATGGTCGAAAAATCGTTTCATCATAGCGATTAATTAGCCAGTTTTACTATAGCTAATTTCTAACTTCTTGGCCATTTCGTGTAGATGAATTTCTACCAGGGTTATTTTTATGATTATCATTTAATTTAGGTAATTCAATTTTTAAATGTTAACCCATTTTATCATAACGAACTATATCTACATAAGACCTTGAATATGTATATTAATGTAATTGAAAATATAATACAGTATCGTTATAACTCCTCGGTAAAGAAAATTATTCGAAATTCACCGATATTTTAGTATAAGTCCTAAAAAGGCGAATTTAAAGATTTTAATAAAACTCACACGACGCAGAAAGGCTCTCGATAAAAATAGATAATTCCTCTACTATAGAACTATTACGTTTAAACAAGATTTTTCTCTTCTATACCACACGAATAATAACCTCTATTCAATCCTTCCAAAAATAAAACCCGTAAAAACCTCGTCCAAAACTAGCCGAAAGCTCATCCCACTCTTTCGCGAACAAAGGACTCGCTTTTTCTTCCGTCCCCGGAGACACGCGGGCTGCATCACATACACCCCCGTAGACTGCACCGCAGCGAAAAACTAATGGACGGGCAAGGCGACTACACATCAGGTCCGCTCGCCGGCATTCAATCGACTTTCAATCTCGGACGCGAGCAGCGCCGGCGCCGTCCATCTGTGGCATTGTTCCGCGCTGCGCGCGCGAAAATTAGTCTCTCGCGCCCGTGCGCGCGGCTCTATTTGTCCATCGGACTATACGCGCGACTTTTAAACGAGTATACATATAGTGGAGAGAAAGACAGAGAGAGAGAGGGAAAACTAACTCTATTGGCGTATAACGCGCGGACGGAATAGAGAACGTTTTTGGCTACGGGCGGTGGGACACACGCATCACGGGTCGACGGGTGCAGCAGCGGCGTTATATTTACGTGAATCTTTTTCGCGGCGCGTGTGAAGTTGAATCCCGCTTTGTATAGTTGGATGGGAAAGGAGCGGTAGGGAAGGATAAATATAGTTGTCGGGATTGTTGGACGTGCGTAGTGAGTTTATTTACTTTAAGAATGGCTTAATTTTTCTCTATAAAAAATGAATGAGCAGTAAGTCGCTCACTGGTGCAAATAATAGAAAAAATCAACTAATACTTTATTGAATATTCACTAATAGTAGATTTTTTTTTAAGTAGTAGATTTTTTCACTTATTCGTATAAATGAGTGATCTTTCACTGGTTGATTTTTGGAGAGTAGCGAATTGTAAGTACGATTTTGCGAAAACGTTATTTTTTTGTTATTTTTTTGAGATGAGAGAATTCTTTTTAACCGTAAACAACAACAATTTTATGTGATTGCCAAGCTTTTCGATTATTAAAAAATTTAATTAGTTACTGCAAGTATTGATTATATGAGCATTGGCAAAGATATACCGTTACTGAAAAAATTTCTTAACGAACGCAAATAATACTTTCTAAATGTAAAATAGTGGAAAATCCACTATCTAAGAGTTAAAACTCGTGCACTACCGTAATAGTGAATATCGACGGCTGAGCGGAACAAGGTCGTATCTCACCGAGCGGTCGAAGAACGTCGTATCTCACCGTGCGGATGAAGAACATCGTATTTCACCGCGCGCATGAAGAACGTCGCATCTCACCGCGCGGATGAAGAACCTCATATCTCACCACGCGGATGAAGAACATCGCATCTCACCGCGCGGATGAAGAACGTCGTATCTCGACGCTCTTGCAGCCAGTCCACGGCCAGTATACGGCGAGATACGACGTTCTTCGTCCGCGCGGTGAGATACGATGTTCTTTATCCGCGCGATGAGATACGGACGTTCTTCGTCCGTGCGCCGAGATACGACCTTGTTCCACTCACCCGTCCATATGCACTCCGAAATAGTGGGCATCTACTATTTGAGTATAGTGTATATTAACTTTTTGAAAATAGCGAAGTTTAACTATTTTAAAAAGGTTAACATACACTATTAGAGCAATGAATGTTAACTATTTCGGAGTGCATATTCACTATTTCAGCAGTGCACGAGTTTTAACTCTTAGATAGTAGATTTTCCACTATTCTACATTTAGAGAGTACATTTTGCAAATTTATACGTGAATGAAAATTCGATAACTTTGAAAATACGTCTTATCGTTTTAATTAAACGTAAATTTTTCAACTTTCGAAACGTTGCCAAACAGCCGTGCCCCACATATTACAATTTTCGCATGCGAACGACGCTTTAGAAATAATTTACGCGTGACATTCAAGCAAACCGGTATTAAAAACCATATTTAATCCATTCCCGATATGTATTATTCTGCAGCGAAGACAGAGTCGACACTGCGCGCGCGAAACAGACGTATCCGCAACCAGCGACACACACAGCGGCGGCGCGTAAAAAATGAAGGAGCCTCGATAAATAAAATGTGCGCGCTTGGAAAAGGGAGAACTCGGCGCTGGAGGCTCGTGAAATTTTCATTTGCGTAAGAGGCGCGCGCGTGCATCTCTATCGCTTTGGTTTTGCGAACGGGAAAAAAACCTAGAGAGAGAGGGAAAAAACCCGGAAAACTTAAAAGAGCGAAAGGGAAAAAACCGCTCATTCAGATACGCATCGATGCGAATGAAAGGAACGCGCGCGCGCGGACGGATGGATCGTCGACGCCTTCTGTCTCGCGTTCTTTTTTTTTCGCGCGCCGATCGGTCTCCGCATGCTGCCGGGGACGTATATTTTCAACCAAGGTCTATCATCGCGCGCCGATGTACACGTGCAGCGGCATCGGATTTTCCGAGCGCCTCGTTCCTTCGTTCGTTCCCTCGTTTTTTGCCTTTTCGTCATTCATCGATGAGATGCGCGTGGATATATGTGTAGCGGAACTACGCGAGTGAAATGGTTTTCTGATGCGACGCGGTTTATTTGATTTTATATAGGTTTAGACGGTGCGTTGGTGAAAAAGGGTGCACTGTCGGAGAAGCTATTTTTGCGCCCGAAAATATTGAAAAATTTTCTGGGAATGTGTAGATAGTTTTATAGTATTATTATAAAATATTAAATTTTAACATTAAAAGTAAAAAATTAGGATAAAGGCTGAACTTACAGAAAACATTTTTTCTTGATAAACTAAATACTCGAGATTTTCACTGGTTTAAAATTGTGACCACATTTATAATTCATTGGGTTTTTTCAATATAAAATAATTCATTTTCAAAAACATTAACTTCAACATATTTATCACAGATTTATTTTTCACCATCAAAAATCTGACTCCTGTTTAAAAGAAACTATACCACTAGCGCTCATCATTAACAGCAACGTCGCTTAATATATAAACAACTCACTCCTTTTCATCCTCAAAAGCCAAAAACTCACAACTATACCACTATTTAAAAGAGCGCTTCCGACGCGCACCCAGCCAGTCGTCAAGGAAACGTTAATTAGCTGTTTATTGAAAGACAATCCCTGTTAGCGGGCAAAAAAAAGAGCAGTGCGCGCGCGCATTGTGAATCGAAGCTCGTAATCCCGCTGCGGATTAAAAGACAGCGAGCGCGCGCGCTTGCCATTAAAAGGGACTCTTGTAACTCGACTCGCCTTTCAGCGGGAGAATCGTTCAGCGAGCGAGTCTCCGAACTTAATAACCGCCCTTAGCCCAGAGATTATTGGAGCTCGAACTGCATTGTTCCAGCGCGTTTATTTTTTAACGAGAGCTTTATCGCTTCTGGCGGTGTGTGTGTTTGTGTGTGTGTGCACGCGCGAATGTGCACGGAAGAAAATGGTTGGTTACTGTTACCAACTAATTGGTTAAAAATCAATCAACAATCAATCAATCATCAATATCTCAACTGTTCAGCATAGTAAGATGAACTAATAAAAATAGTTACCCCAATCAATTATTGGTTACTATAATTGTTTTTGTTAGTTTATCTTACTATGCTGAGCAGTTGAGAAATTTGGAACCAATTAGTTGGTAAGAGTATCCAACCATTTTTTCCATGTGTGCAAGAATCCATCGTGTTTTTATTTTCTCTTAACTCAAAGAGACTGATGAGTAATAAATTAAAATATCAGAATACTTATCTATAATAATAATAATATTTCTTCGAAATTAAGTAAAGAGTACTAATAAGGATGTTCGTGATCAAGTAGATTATACTTAATCCATATTATTATCATTATTTTTAAACATTCTGATTTAAGTGTATATGGTCTATGATTTGGCAGTTTTCAGTATTATAAAGAACTTACAAATACATTTTTCCCGAGATAAATTTAATTTTTATCACCTACTAAGGTGTATAAAGTACGGGAAAGCTTTCATTTAACAACTTTACACCCTTCATGTGATCGCGCAGCACTCGAGGCCTAAAGTCGTTCTTTACGCCCTTGTTACGAAAACTATTTCTCAATATCTAATTTAAACAATAGGGCATAGTTATATGGTGATACAAGTTTTATGATAATAAATAATCAAAATATAAAGAGAATATTCTAGCGAGAACTGCCAAAATTATTTTTATAGATATTATTATACACCATTTTATAATACTAGCAAATGCGTCGAATATAATTTTATTTTCGATTAAATTGTTCCGCGCACAATAATTGTATTTCATTAAGAATCATGAATTCACACTAACGCCTTATATTTATCCATACACCGTGAAATAACCTAGTTCACTTTATTATTTCGCAATTCCCATAAAACCCCCGGCGAAAAATCAAAGCTAAATATATTTTAAAATATTCATTAGATAAATCAGGCTCACCCCCGATACTGATTTATACGGTCATTCTAATTTAACGCAGAGAGCGAGAGAGAGAGAGAGAGAGAGAGAGAGAGAGAGAGAGAGAGAGAGAGAGAGAGAGAGAGAGAGAGGAAGAGAGCCGCGTAATCATGGACTACTATTCCTGATATTGCGACTTGCGAAAATTTATGCCGATTCCAAGAAATAAATTTCGAATTCTCCGCGGGCTGCTGCTGCTACTGCTGCTGCTCTGCTGTGCTGCGTCGCACCCCCGCGTGCTCTCTGATTTCAGCGTTTCAGCGCTGCCGCGACGAGAAGCGATGCTGAGGGTAGGAGAAGAGTGAGGAGGCCGCAGAAAAGGTGACAAAAATGAATTATCGACAATGCACTTATCTAAATTTCATTTACGAATTTTCGTCTTATTGCGTTTCAACCGCCGCGTGGGGCCTCTTCCCCATCGCCGTATAGCCTATCTACGTGGGCGTATAGAGCGTTTCGTATTTTTCGTGGCAGCGAATATTTTGTGTTTCCACCGGAAATGCGAATGTTGCTTTAAGAAAGTTATGATGTTTCAATATAATATTTGAATTTTTTTGTTGTTTTGGAAATTCATTTGTAGAAAAAAATTTTGCTTTATTCACTTTACTTCGAAATTGTATACTAACCCTTCCAGTCACGCAATTCGATTTTATTGGGCATTGAAGTGTGTAGTTTTTCCTCCATTTTAAGGGTTGTAGTCACGTTTACTGTAATTTCGACATTGGATTCGGATTCAGCGTCAATAAAAAAAAAAAAAAAAAAAACTGGAAACATATATTTACTCTTCCATCTCAAAAAAAATTGAATGGTGAGACTGAAAAGAAAATGACGCCACTATAGTGGCGTCTGTGACTGAATGGATTAAAGAAAGTTAAATTGGGAAAACATTTGTTTTTTGTAAAATTATTATAATTCAATAAAATGAATCCTGTGATAAAAAATGAAATTTATATTCATAGTGTGTAAATACTTATTTAGTAATAAAAGTATAAAAATATTGTTTTTTATGTAGTAAACAAACAAATATCTCAATAGCACCTACAATATATTCTCTTCTATCAGACCGCTCCCTTTTTCCACATAAAAATCATATTAATCGTCCAAACATTACAACCTCCAATATAAAAAAAAGAGAATAATACGAAATCGAACATCGCACATTTCACTCCATAACCAAGTCCTCACCAATTCCTCTCTCTCCCCTCACATCTCGCATCGCCCCATCCTCTCTCTCCATCCTCCCCATCCGCAACGCGCACTACACCACTCACTCACGGCGGCGCAAAAACCTCGCGCGTCGATCGCTCGGCTCGCAAAAAGATGCGCGCGCCGAGAGAAAAAAACCAGCAGCAGCAGCAGAAGCCGCTGCGGGTAATTTTATAAAGAGATTCAATTGGTCCGGGGGCGCCTCTCTCTCTCAACCTCGAGTGAAATATGAGTCTGCGCGTCGCGATTGGATTGAAAGAGTAGCTTACGGCCACTCGATATCTACTTATGCGCCCTCGGCTCCCGCCTCCTGTTTCTTATCGCACAAGAGAAAGAGAGAGAGAGAGAGAGAGAGGGAGAGAGAGAGGGAGAGAGAGAGAGAGAGAGTTTCGGGGACGAAGAGAGGCTTTTTCGAGGCGCGCGCGCGCTTTTGATTCTCGCGAGCTTTGCGCCCCGCAAGTTCTAAGAGTATCCGCGCAGTGCCTGCACTCGCGCAACTTTGACGCCCCCGGCGATGATCTTCTTCCGCTACTTCTTCGACAGAGAGGTAGAGAGAGAGAGAGGGGGAAGAGAAGAGGTGAGGTATTATATATGGGAGAGTATAGTTTCCAGAGAGTGATTTATCGTTATTCGAGAGTGAGAGAGAAAGGGTGTAATTGATGCGGAACGAATGGAGTTTAGGCGCGAGTGAGGAGCAATCTTGCCTTATTAATGTCGGGATTTGGATGACGTAGGGGCGGAGACATCGGGTGCGATCGGCCGATTGGCCGGAAGAATTTATGTTAATAAGGAGATAGCTGCTGTAGGAGAGGAGGCACGAGCTGTGTGGGATCGAGATTGGATATACGCTGGTGAAGAATCGTTTGATTTCGAATGAGAAATGCTATGTGACTTTGACTAGGAGTTCAAAGTTTGGCAGTAATGTGGTACATTTACTGACTTCTTATACAGGAAAGATATTTTTTTTAGACCAACTGACTTTTTGTGACTGATTACTAGACTGGTTACGAATAATGGGTATATATGCCTTGATATTTTGAAAATTTAATAATGAAAATAGATCACATGTAATAAAATATCGCGTTTTGATTAGCTAATTTATTTATTTATTCAATCAAGTGAAATCAAGATTAATATTATTACGCATTTGAGTTATAATCTCATTAGTATCTAAGCGTAGATAAGTTTTTCGTAGGGCTTCTTTTCATCTTTAGCTTTGTTTATTCTGTAGATCTCGTAATAAAAGCTTCTTGAGCCATTTAAACACCGTATTTTATAAAATAAAATTCATCCACTTTAACCGCCGACTACGTACACCAAAACAAAAGGAAGCAAAATGATAAAAACTTGTTATGATTCCACGGGATAAGCATTTTATTACAAACTCAACAAGATCATCTCGTAGCGCATAAAAAACGCCCTCTCAAACAGAACAAAGACCAAACTCTCGAAAAAAAAAGAAAAAAATTAAAAAAGAAGATTTTATCGCAACCATCGCTTACTTACGCGTTATATCCTTTCTCTCTCTCTCTCCCTCTACGTAGCTTTCAAAAGACTCTCTCTTTCTCCCCCTTCCGCAGTAGGCGGGAAAAGAGTTAAATCGCAAAAGTTTTCGCACGCGCTCATCGGGAAAACTTAGCCTTCGCGCTATCTTGCCGGGGCAGCAGCAGCAGCAACGTCTGCGCGCACTAGCATATTTATCGTAATGTTCCCGGGTAAAATCGCGAATTCCGCGCGCCTTTCACCGCCTCTTCGCTCGATATCTCACTTTGCCTTCTTTGTGCGCCAGTCGCGCTTTGATCGTCCCCTTGATTTCCGCGGATATTGCTTTGTAATTGCGCGTAGTGGGGGCAGAGCAAGGGTGAGTTGAGTGAGACGTGCGTATACTATATAGTTTTGGGATAAGAAGGTGACGCGGCGCGTTGCTTATTCTATGTGAGTGGGATTTTTTGTACAAATTGGATTGTACACTGAGAGAAATGTCATAGGAAAATTTGTTAAATATATAACAAAAATTGCTATATTATATAGGAACGGAAGGATATACTCGACATCTAATAATTTTTACTATATATGTAGCAATTTATGGTAATAAGCTCAATTAAAAAAAAAATCTTGGCTGTATTCGAACCTTCGACCCTCGGCACGCCAGTCGAGCACGCTGACCACTTACACACGGAAACTCTTGAGTCTAAAATTTTGGAACTTATACATTAGTCATTAGGCACGACCGCTACTCGGGAGAGCCTTATAATTTCACCATAGCGAAAATTGTGCCACTTTAAAAACTAAGAATTTAATATGTGAAAAGTCGTTTCCAGCCAAAATGAGTGTGTTTTAAACGTTTTCTGTGATGTATGTATGTCTGTACGTCCGTATGTAATCAAGTTTATCGATTATTTCAATGAATTTTCAACCGATTCCATCGGGATTGCGAGAAAATACTCCTCTAATTATACCTAAGTACTGGTTCTCAATTGAGAAAGATCGATGAAAAACTTTCAAAATGCGAGCACAAAGAAACATATCAAAAATTCGATTTTTAAGCTTAATGTCTAAAAAAATTAATTTCAAGCTAATGTCTACAAGCCTATCTGCTAAAACTAATTAAAATACATCTTTTTTATGTCGGACACTTTCTTCTACGAGCAATATTAGCCAAGATAACTGCGAAAAACGGCAAAAAAGGTAAAAACTTGACGATTTTAGGCTATAACTTGACAGGATTTGATTTTACACAAAAATGTCGAATACAAAAGTTGTAGATAATATTTAAACAAAACTTTTTTCTATTTATCATTTTTGTGTAAAATGAACTCCTGATAAGTTAGATTTATAAAAACGATTTTAAACGCCAAAATATACATAAAATTGACGATTTTCGGCAATAACTTAACAGGATTTGATTTTACACAAAAATGTTAAATACAAAAGTTGTAGATAATATTTAAACAAAACTTTTTTCTATTTAACATTTTTGTGTAAAATCAACTCGTGACGAGTTAGACTAATAAAAACGATTTTAACGCTAAATATACATAAAATGGACAATTTTCGGCTATAACATGACAGAATTTGATTTTACAGAAAAATATTCAATACATAAGCTATAGATATAGTTAAACAAAACTTTTTCCTATTTAATATTTTCACGTAAATCAACTCCCGACGACTTAGACTCATAAAAACGATTTTAAACGCCAAAATATACATAATATAGAGATTTTTGCTTATCGTATAAAGAATTGATTTCCAATAGATTTCTTAAATACAAAGGATATAGATATCATTTAAATACCAATGAAAAAAACTAAAACAATAACTAACAAAAACTGTTACATAAAAGCTGTCAAAACTTACAATTTCTTGTCAATGATCTAGAGAACTTAGTATGTGGTAAAATCGAAATTGGAAAAATGTTTTCATAATTCGGTTGTTAAAAATCTATAATTATGTTTTCTTACTGTTTTGATAACAATTAGAAATTACATATAAAATTACACAGCTTAACCTGTTAATTATGTTCACAAAATCTAAGCGATTGAACTAAGAGAGTCAAAATTGTCTAATATTATAAAAGGACATGTTAAAGTAATATCATATTACGCAAAAAAACTAATGTAATGTATGTGTTATAGATTTTGTAATATAGTAAAGTTCAATGTATAAAGAATGCAATGCTGACTTTGTCAGTCTTACAGTATCCTGGACAACTATTAAATTGGCAAGTCTCACTTAGTAAAAGTCTGCGAAATACATAAGGATGTATTATAACAACAGATACCCTGAAATGAGTTCGTACACCCTCACTAAACTCAGAAATTAACTATATGAGCTAATATGACTAGCGACAACTGCCTACCCGTATCGCATCTAACCACACACACAGCACTTTTATGATATCCTCCAGTTCCTAATTATTTATCCCCTCACATTCTAAAGCACTAACACTTGAAGATCACTCATATAGAGCTGGAGAAGCTGCAAATTGAGGCTGGATGGCCCAGGGCAGGCACTACTCCATGCATGACAGTCTACTCGAATTATCTAATAGCCATCTCGGAGGGAAATACTGATAGAGACTGTCATGTGTGTCTCAATCTCAAGGACTGCCTCACAGTAGGGATGAATAAAACACCTGAACAGATTAGCCACTGATCTGGGAGACAAGCGAGGAGAGTTGAGCACCTAGAAACCACATATGATTAATGAATAGTTGACAGAAAAACATTACAAAAGAAAAGTCTGGTTGTGGTTCACTATTCTCGCTGCACCAGCTGCCTGTAACAATTAGAGAGGAAAGACTGGTGGAACCTCATTCATTGTTTCATTGCTGAAAACACCTCCAGCCTGAGAGTTACTGAAGGCAGCAGCAGTGGATTAACTATACACAGAGCCACTAGTATAAGAGTCAAACACACACATGGGAAGTTGAGTATCTGAAAACCACATATATGACTAATAAATAAATGAGTCAAGCAACATCACCACACTCAAGAAAGATTCTGCAGCAGTGCTCATCGTTTACACTACTCTCGTCGCCAGATACCTGCAACAAGAGAAAGTACCATCAGCTTACCTATCAGAGAGGTTAGGAACGAGAAAGGGCTTACGAAATTTGCTCTCGCCGTCGACACGCTGCCTTCCTATGTCTGACGAATATTATCATTATCAGTAACACGATAAAAGGGACGACATCCTCCAGGGCGGTGTATTGCAACAGCCGTCATCACTGCAGGGAACGCCGGGAGCCGGCGATTGTTGACATCACACAGCATGGACATACGCGCAGGCACGCCGCCGTAGGGCCGCTGTCAACACAGACTCACTAGGGCTAGTATAGTAGCAGAAAGCGCGCGCGATCCATATATATATATATACACTGAGAGAAATATCTAGAGATTATCGCGTGGAGTTTTTTCACGCTAATATCGCAAGAATCACGCCTGCTTTATTCGCGTGGCTACTAGAAATATTCACATGCACTCGTTCCTAGCGAAAATCGCAAGAGCGCCACGGAATTATCCCGGGAGGTTCCTTGCAAATAAGCATGCGGCGCGGTGGGGAGAGCGTCATAGCAGACGGCTACACTGCGGGCGCATGCTATTAGTTTTTCTCATTGGTCATCATAGGCGCGCGCGCTCGCTCCCAACCAATGAGAGAAGCGAGTACGTCTGGATGTAGACACAGCCAAGGCGTGAACGATTCCCCAACTTAATCGCAAGGAACCTCCCGGGATAATCCCGTAGCGCTCTTGCGATTTTCGCTAGGAACGAGTTCATGCGGATAACGCGGGGGGTCTTGCGAACATCGCTTGAGTTTCTCGTAAAAATCGCAGGTTAAAACGTCCTTGCGATACACCTAAGAGCGCTCTTCCCCCAATTCCTAGTTTTTTCTCTCAGTGTAGATATACCATATCTTATATACAGGGAGCACTCACGGTCACGTGGTCGCATGCGTCTTTCCGCTGGTGCGAACGCACTATACACAGCCGAGATAGTAACGGTTACCCGGCTGCTGTACTCAGCACGCACGCAGTACCAAGACAGCTTATATATACCATTGCCGAATGCACCCGTGTTGATTTTTCTCTTTTTGTTTTTCTCCTATTCGCGGTATTAGTGTATGTGTCCATGTGCCTCGAGTATTTTTTCGTAATTGTATACGGTATATGTTAAGTTATACGAATACCGTAGTGAGCGATTAGTCTACAGTTTTCGTTAAAACTGTGTAAACTTTATATTTTTGTATTAATCGGGAGTAATGAAACGGTATTTTTCTTTATATTATTCAAAAGCATTTTACTTAACACAAAAATTTCAAGTACAAAAATTGTGGATAACATTGAAATAAAATTTGTTTTCTATTCAAAATTTGCATAAATAAAAATAAAAACTATTATTATAATTCAAATAGAAATTATGAAAACAATGTTTTTAATTTCAAATATAATTGCAATCATAGTTATAATTATATATTTAATATTCCTATGTGCACTTCAATCATATCAATTAATTATACTTAATTAATTTATACATGAATCATAGACTATTTGAAAAGTTATCTAATACATATATCTATATGCATGGAATTAAAAGGCATATAAGTGTAGAATTAAAAGGCAAATTTTCTACAAAAAATAATAAATATCAAATAATAAATGCATAATTTCCATTTTAAATTTTACTGCAGAAATATATTTATATATATTCTAATAATAATAGCGATGAAAATAGGTATTACAATTAGGCAATAATAAAATTATAAGGTTTTATGAGTATTGCGGTTCGTGCTTATTATGTAAAAACGAAGTTTTTACATAGGGAGGAGGCGGGCGACGAGCGAAGCGAGGAGCAGGTGTGTGTGTGTGGGGGGGGGGGGGCGAAGGCACGCTGGGGGGCGCAGCCTCCCTAGTCTTCCCTATAACCTCACCGCGATCAGGTGGCGCTGGCGTCTGATAGCACTTTTTACTATATAAGTTAGTAAAACTTGGTATTTATATAATAAATATTATTAAAAAAGATTAAAGATTTTACTATATCTAAATTTTTACAATATAATATAATAATTTTCGCTCAAGTGTATTGGAAAATTTATTTTATAATATAATAATTATTTCTTTATATATAATAAAATACGTCACAAGTCGAGTATATCCTTCCGTTCCTATATAAAATAGCAATTTTTGTTATATATTTAACAAATTTTCCTATGACATTTCTCTCAGTGTAGAGATTAGCAATAAATGAATCGATATATCTGTTCTAATACGTTTTATCAACGCTTTATAAAAGTTTAAGTACGGTTTTAAATAGAAAATACTTTATAAATAATATTTTTTCCAAGAGTATATTTAACACAATAGACGCCGGATACGCCAATCTAGTATGATATAACGTTCAACGACAGTCGCTTACTTAAATAAAGCTTTTGATTGATGTACCTCCATATTGTGTAAAAATATTCACAAGTAAATTCTATCATCATATCATCTTTTCAACCAATGATCACTTCAACACTCACTTGCTTCACCAAAATCACTCTTTCCCCAGGTTTCAATGCCCCTAGCCGCACGATTCCTCGCACCATCTATATCACTTTTTCTCCGCCGATAAATTAAAAATCCAGCTAATCTTCCCCGTCACCTCTCGCTATAAAAATGCCATTAGTGTCAGCACTATCTGTATCACTAACAATAAATCCATTAGCCCGCGGGCTCGCATTTGTACTCGCGAACCGTTGTGTTTCTCTCTTTCCGCATATATACGTAGCTATAGTCCGCGCGCTCTTCGAAACGAATGAATTTATTCGCCCGCGGCTCGCTCGCTGGCTATGGCTGGTTGCTCTCGCACCCCCGCGCGTATACGCGTGCGTGAATCATTTACGCGGATACCCGCCGTTTCCGCTGGATATTATACGCGCCCCTGCTCTCTCCAGATTCCAACTTCCTCTCCGTACCCCCTGATTTTCTCTTTTTGGCTGTTTTTACTCGGCACTTGCGCTTTTCGTTTGTTTTTATTTAGATTTCCGTTGTTTTGTTTTTTTTCTACTTGGTTATTTTGTGAGTGTTTTTGCTGGGGCATATAAGCGGCGTTTGATCTCACTTTTATTTACGTTTTTTTTATTGAATTTTAGTTTTGTTTGTTCAATCGTTTTGAAAGATTCATGCGTGCACATGTTACTGGCACGATTGTATATATTTATTTGAAATAATCATTTATTCTCTAAATAAACCTCTAAAAGTATCATTTAAATAATTTATTGAGGGAAGATTTACTAAAAATAAGCTCGAAAACTTTTACCATTAGTTAGTCATGAATTCCTTATTCTTGTAGATTCATCAGCGTAAAATAAATATTCAAATTTTAACTAGAATATTAAAAAAACAGAAATTATAAAATGACCTAAAATTGATACAATCATTGTACAAAACATGTGTTTGTTTATCCATAGGTTTTAAATAAAGAGAGGGGTCACCTATTTACTTATTGAAATGGAAATAAATTATGTGCGGCAGCTGTCCAATAAATGTATCTTTGGCGTATACATACACGGAGAGAAATTTTAGAGTAAAAATTACCAAGGTGCCTTGGCAGCGCATGGATAGACTGTCAAAAGCCGTGATATTCCCAGGTTTCTAATACAATTTATAAGTTTCCCAGGAAAAACTACCATAACCACTTAAAAAAAATACCAAATTATCTGAATAAAAATTACCAGACACACTAGTAAAAATTGAGGTCTAGTCATTTTTACAAGGTAACCTAAGAATTTTTACTAAGAAAACTGATAAATTTTACCAAATAACCTGGTATTTGTGTACTCGCGCATGCGCACTGCGCATTATTGTGTTTCAGAAGATTGATACTAGAGGCGTGCGCGACGTTAAAATGAAAACAATACACATATTTTCAGTAAGTAATAACGGCGATTCAAATGACTGTTGGTAACAGCTTCCATGGCGCAGTCGGTAGAACATCGGACTCTCAACCCAAAGATCGTCGGATCGAATCCCGCTTCCGTAAAACTTTTTTTCAGTTTAATGTTTTTTCATTCTTGTTTCTGTTTCTATTTCTATATTAAAATGCTATATATCCATCAATATGGATAAAAAAAGTTAATTTTTTTAATTTAAATTAACTAAAAAAATTTTACCAAGGCACTTTGGTAAAAAGTTTGAAATTGTCAGTCTGTCCATCCATTACCATAGAAACTGGTAATTTTGTCTCGAATATTTGTAATTTTCACTACAAAATTTCTCTCCGTGTACACGCTTTACGTAGACATATTTTCTTCATTTTGAATTACATTATTAAATGTCTATTTGGGCATGTTCTTGTTTGTGCACATAAGGATTGTGCACATATTTATTGTGCACAGATAGCATTAGTACAGATCTATATATATAGATATATACCAATGTTAAAGTGTGCACAATTAATATGTGCACAATCAGTATGTGCATAAACAAGAACACGTCTCTATTTGTGTCATAAAACGTTATCAAAATTTGATGAATCTAATTCTCATAATAAGATTGTTAGGTACAGGTCACAGGATTTTGATGATTAAAAATAATAATATATAATAATTGCACCAAACATTTATTTCGTAAAACATCGAGCCAAATTATTTCATTAAAGCAATTTTCTTCTCATAACGGTATAATTTTATTTTCACCAAAATATCATATTAAGGTCATAACATAATAAAAACCATAATGGCACAACAAGCATATCATAACACTCCATTACGCGTTATAATCCAAAATAACCCAAAACCCACGAACGCGGGCAAATTTTCCGCGCGTGTTACCCATATCGATCCATAATTAAAACACACTGCAACACCATATCCTCCCAACACACCCCAGGCGGAAAAACTGCGCGCGCGTGCATATAATTACGATTTACAATATTTCGCGAGCGAATAAACAACGACACCGCAGCGCGTGGGATACTCGTGCTATCTCCAGCTCTCGCGCGTTCCGATAAAACCGATCATTAAAAAATCCAAATCGTATCATAACAATTAGCGCGCGCGCCACGACAGATTGGCGAATAAACACGACTTTCGGCGGGATTAAGCTTCAAGCGCAGTTTTCGAGAGCAGCAGCAGTGCAGCAGCCGGCGGCCGATAAATCTGATAAACTCCGGCTAATTTGAATATCCGCGAGTGCATTATCAAAATGCGATATCGCGCGCTGCGTCCCCCCTCCCGTGGTCGTATCGCGACACGCTTTTAATGCTTATAGATTAGATCAATTTACAATAAGCCGGTTTCGCCGCGCGGCCGGAAACGTCGCTTAATCTGCGCGGTGATTCTTCTGCTGTTTTTTCGTCCGTCTCTGTTTTTTTTTCTCGCAGCAGCGCGATAGGAGACCAGGATTTTGAGAAAACAAGTGCGACGAGGGCAGACAAATATGGTTGTAATTAAATCTGATGTCCGATGCAAATATTATTTTTTGTAGAGGTGTTTATTTGGGAACGTCGGTAAAAGTGTACTCTGAGATTATAGAAACAACGTTGGTGAAAGGCATTATAAAAGACCTCATGTGATATTTTTATTTTCAAATTCCATCCACTTTTCTGTAAGACAGATACTAGTCACAGATGATTTAATATTTATTATCAGCTTTATCATTTCGGCATGGTGTGGTTTGTGCACATAAGAATTATGCACATATTTATTGTGCACACTTTAGCATTGGTGTATATCTATATCTATGTGTATACTCCAATGCTAAAGTGTGCACAATAAATATGTGCATAATTCTTATGTGCACAAACCACACCATGCTATCATTTCGTAATGAATAATTCTGATCTCATAATTAACGCGTTTAGTAGAAAAAAATTTTCGAAAACATTTATTATTATTCATCATTTTACAAAAGAATATCAACAAAATAATTCAATGATAATAAATACAAAAACTATACAACAACATTTTTCTTCTTACACGATTCCATAATTCATCCTAACAATGAATTCCTGTATGTTTAGCAATCCAATCGCGGTAATTGTACAGCAAGGTATAAACATCCTCACCATCGTAAGGGACAGGGTTACAGACAACACCATGAGAGACGAGACCGGCTAGTTCGCCATTGATCACCACCGGACCGCCCGAGTCGCCCGGGCAGCTTACAGTCGCCTCAACGTCCACGCAAAAAAAGTTGCTCGTCTCATCGTCGCATTCTTTCACCTGCAGCTCCGTCGTTTTCAGGGCTTTCGAGACGCCTCGTGCGTTCTGCAAAAGATAGAAGAAGTTGACATGCGCGTATTTCAGTTTTAAAAAAGTGTTGAATGTATTCTTCGATTTTTAAAATTAGTTTAGAGAGTTTTAAAAATGTGAATAATTATTTGTATTCGATGACGAAGCTGAAATATTAATGAAAGGTTACCCCTTGGAGTCCCAGTCCAGATACGACCACGGTGTCTCCATATTCTGGTCGATCACATTTGAGCTTGATTGGTCGTTGAAGTTGAGTGTAAGGAAGCGGTGATTTCAGCTGAAAAAAATAATGAAATACATTATACTATTTCGTAAATTAATTACAATATAAGATATTCATGAACATGAAAGATAAAATGGGTTATAAATTCTGTGGCTTCCAGGAATAACGACTTAACCCACTTGAGGGTCAAAATTGAGTTAGCACCGGAAGTTATACCTTCTAACTACCCTTTTTCATGTAGACTTGGTACGGAAACCTGAAACGCATTCAAAGAGCAAATATCAACTAATTGCATAATCACTTAACTGCACCTGTGCTCGGAAAAACCACTTAACTGAATATTTATATTTAATTAAAAGCACCGTTTTGAAGATAATACTATACAATAAACAGATTATGACATACCTATTTTTATAGCAACAAAGATCAAAGGCAATAGATAATAGAAGGTATGATACGATGGGGCGAGTGTGCATAAACAGTAACCAAGTAACGTTCGGCATTCAGTTTACTGAATTCAGTTGACTTGATGACTTCGCGCACATTCCGTTGGGAGGCGCATGCGCGGGAATGAATATTTAAAAATGGATTCGTATTATATCTTTTAAGTGTAGAAATAACTATGTTATTTATCTTATTTAAACAATTTCCCTAAACCACTTAATTGCACAGTTACCGGAATAACGACTTAACTGCATTGTTTTGTTTGTTTATACAAAGAACAAAAATGTATTCTAGCAGCTGATAGAGGGGTTCGAAAGATATTCGATACCTTTGTAAATGTCTAAATTGTTATGACTCATCTCGCGCATTTCGATCTTACATACGAAGTGTCATGACAGAAATTTTAAAACGTCGATTTCTCGAAAACACGTACAAGAGGGTTAAGTCGTTATTCCTCGAAGTCACAGAATTATTGTTATGCCGTAATAAATTTTGTCATTAATAGGAATAATAATAACTTTAGCCTTGCCAATGTTTAAAGATTGTAAGACTAGGGGTTCACCTTAATCAAGGCAATATCATGGTCCATGAAACCATCGTCAAATTCTGAGTAGTAGCCATGTACAATGATTCTCTCAATATTGCTTACAGTATGCCATGCTGCGGTACTTCCACCGGAAGAGATTCTTGTTTCATTGTCGGACTTAATCCTGTTGAAAATTTCAAACGAAATTATTATTATGATGCTACGTTAGGTACAGTTAAACCGACAAAACGTTAGTGAATTACGAAAGGGATGAATATAACTTACATAATACAGTGAGCAGCAGTGATCACCCAATATTCTGACAATAATGATCCTCCACAAAAAAATCCAATCTGGTCGTTAACTAAGCTAACCTGCAAAATATTCAATAATTTTTGGGTTACTATACATTTTTCCAAACAAGTTTTAATAATCATCTTCAGTACTCTACAATTTTGAGTTCATGTATTTTTAAAATAACTTTAATTGTATTCAGATAACTTACGTAATAAGGATAATCTTTTATCTGTACGAAAGCTCCGCCAACAACTGCTTCTGCACTCAAACAAAATAAAATGGCAAATATAAATAAAATAACCTGCTTTTAATAAATTAATTGTCGATTTACCTACGCTCGCAAGATTAGTATAAACCACGAAAAATAAACACCAAAAAACTATCATAGTGAAATAATTATTGCTCTCAGACCTTAAAATCAACGATTTATGAAATTGTAACGTCTGACGACTGAAATGAATACTAGTGCTCTTGAAATGATCTTTGTGTAGTTGCGATTAGACATAAACCTTATCTCTTATGAGACTGAAAAATGAAATGATAGAATTTCCAATACTGCGGATGAATCGCGTCATATTGTTAATAACTTTTTGATGACTGCATACTTATATTCAAACAATAGTGTGATCATCTTAAATTATTGTTTAAAATAAGTATTGAAAACTTTCCTTCTAATAATTACTACAACTCGTTGAAAATCTGCGCAATATTCAAATACACTTACAAAATTATTATTATAAATATTTCATTGTGTAAAATTCTGAATATCTATATATTGCTAAATAAAAATAAAATATATTAGAATCTGTAAATGTAAATTGTTGATGTATTGCGATTCAAAAATAATATCCACGTTTTTCCGCAATCTTTCATCATTTTTTTCTCTCTCGCGATACATACACACATGTACATTGCATTTCCCCTCCACGTAGAGCGGTCAGCCATCCTCGGCGGCGCTCTCGCAAATTTGTATTTATACACGAGCGTTTATTGCTATAATGTCGCGGCATTATCGCTGTTTATTGGCCTCCACCTCCCACACACACACACATACAGACACGCATACGCTGCACCCGAGCATGTGCCGCGAGTTCATTGATAAAATGTTGGAGGCACTTTGTCCTCTCTCTCTCTCTCGCTCTCTCGGAGTTAAAGTCCAGCGGGTGTAATAGAATATCCGGGCGCAACGTGCGTGTGACGACGACGTTGCTGCTGCTCCTGGATCGTTAATAACCCGGTGAAAAAAAGCAAAATTTCGAGCTCACTCGCTCGCGCGCGCGTGTTGTTATATAACAAATTATTGTTGTTAACGGGGGGCCCCCAGGGAGATAAAAGAGGCATGTTTATAATAGCGCGCCGGTACGGTGGTGGTGGTGGTGGTAGTTCCTATAAAGTTATATTTTATGTAGATTATTGGCTCGCTAAATTTCCTTGGTGCGCGCGAGTGGACCGCAGTTTATTCGTTGCGAAAGTGCCCGGCGCGGCGCAGTTGCTGTTTGAAAATGTTGGCTTTTTCAATGAGAGAACGGCGAGGTTTCTCTCCGCAGCGGAGGAGTAAACAATGTGGTTTGCTGTGCCGGAATTTGGTGCTGGATCGTTTTACAAGAAATTCTCATGTATATTTCGCGAGATGTATACTTGGTGGCAGTAATTATACCTAGAACTGAAAATGTCTCTGCATATTCAGAGATCTGTATGAAGAGTAACTAGGAGAGTGTGCTACCTGCGGGTCAGGGATTTTGGTCAAATTTTAGGACATGTTTTCGGAAGTGAAAATATGAAAAAAGGCACAATAGTAGACCGTAACACTCTAATAAACTCAAGTTATCGATATTTCGAGTCTTATTTTAAAAAAATTTTGAAAAATAACTGTCCATCAAACAATAATCAAATAATCTATAAAAATCGAATATATAACTTTAAAAATAAAAAATAAAACTAGAATGAGAGAGCTTTCATACACTTTTTTCAGAATTGCAAAATTTTAATTTTTGTGAAAGCTATGGTAGTTTGAAGATGAGCAAAAAAATGCACAAAAATATGAGCGAAATGACGAAGAAGATCTTTGCCAATTTTTAGTGCATTTTCTTTGCTCAACTTCGAACTGCACCATAGCTTTCGCAAAAATTAATATTTTTTAATTCTGAAAAAGTAGACGCATTTTTAGTGCATCGCTTTCTTTTTCTATTTTTATTTTCTATTTTTAAAGTTACATATACAATTTTTATAGATTCTTTGATTATTGTTTGATTAAGAGTCTGTTTTTCAACATTTTTCTAGAACAAGACCATCTTGCTGTGAATTTATCTCAACATTTTTAGAGTAATAACTCCACTAAGGTGGAGTGCCTAAACTGTGGCCATATTCAGTTCCAGTGAACCAAAACATATAGGAATATCATAGTCTAATCAATCGCACAAACCACTTTTTTATTTTTTGTGTCTGTACAATGTCTTCTAAAACACTTTGCAATGAAACGAAAACGAATGTAACCCTTTTTCAATATTTAATACGTAAAAATATTACGTACAAACAATTACATCGTAATCGGCATAAAACAGCGCAACACCTGTCAAAAGTCTTCACCGTATCCCACTCAACTTTACCACCGATCCCATATACCAATTAAATCTACGTATATCCGCCCCAACTCAACCCCCGACCGTAAAAAACAACGCACGAACCGTTTCCACTGGCTCTACACGCAAATTCAATTTTATTCATCGACACTTAAAAGCGATTGACCCATAACGTAACCCCTCCGCACTTTGAAGTAACGCCGCGATGAATATAAAAGGAGTGAGGGGGAAGAGGAAAGAAAAAAATAATTCCCAACGCAGCATATACGTATAGGTATACACTCCATTTACGAGTACGAGGCACTTCTTTCCGTGCGCGCGCACGCGGCCCGTCGGCTATAAAGGCGATAAGTCACGCTCGATCGTAAAGTGAAAATATAATTTCCTTGCAAATGCGAAATGACCCACTTCCGGAGCGATCGCGCGAGGAGGAAGGAGCCAAGGGGGTCGTGGCAGCGATTTTTCGCCCGCTGATGAACCTGCGTGCTTGGCTAATGTTCGCGGGATGGTTGGCCAAGTAGGCGAGACGAGGTCCTGCTGCATTGCGTTTGGGAAGGGTATTGATATATATTGGTGTATGTGGTACAAGTGAATTGTATAGGTGAGGGGGGGTGGATAGGTTCGATGTATCAATGAGTGAGGAATGTATTCTTTGTGCCGGAGAGTATGTTGGTGGTATAGCTTTTTTAGGCATATGAGAGTACACGGAGAAAAATTTTTTGTAAACTTTATTTTTTTTATAAGAAAATTTACTATTTTCCACATACATGGTCATGTTGGATTTTTACTTTTTAAATGGTAAATTTTATGAGTTTTGTGACCAATTTTACTTTCTGAAATAGTAACTTTTATGACTGATGAAATAAAATATCACGCAGTATCAGTTAATTTGCTAGAAAAATTATAAAAATTACAAAGTAAAATTTGTTGTAAAAACCACAAAAACTACTATTTAGAAAGTAAAATTTGCTGTTAAAATCATAAAAATTATTACTTCAAAAAGTAAGATCCTACATGACGATTGTGTGCTAGCACTACTGTGTTTAACTTTCAGATTTTCATATAGAGGTAACAAATATTTTTTTGTAATTCAATGTAAAAAATAAAGCAGTATGTAATTTTTATATAACAAACTTAATAAAAATCTGGTTTCCCATTCATAGATGTAAAGTATTTTTTGCATTTTATTTTGCTTAATCACACGGAAAATATACAGCCGTAATCTAATTTTTTTGCATCAGTGAAATGAACTGATTTAGGAAGAAGTTAAAGTAGTACAAAAAAGTAAAATTAACTTTGTTTATAGTAAATACAGCTTTATCTTTGAAATTAGAGTGCTGATTCCACACTAATAAAAAGAAGAGTCTACTATCTTCTAATTTTATTCATTACACCAATATCTTTGTGAGTAGAATTAACTTGTCATTTCCAAGTTGAATCAACTGTGTGAAAAGTAGAATTACCAATTTATTTTTTCCGTGCAGAAAATCTTATTAAATTATTTTTCCATCAGTGACAATTAATAAAACACGCTATAAAACAATACCGCCATTTTGATCAATCCCGCCAGTAACTTGCAAATTAAATCAATCGTATAGCAACCCTTGCACAACCAATTTACAACGATCGCCTGCTCATCCATGCCGACTTCCTCCTCAATTAAATCACCAATTGTATCGTAAAACTGTCCCCTCATCAACGACGAAAAAAGAACACACGTGCGTCGCCATAAAAAACGCTCGTCCAGGACAACTTCTCCCTCCTCTCTCGCAGCTTCTTAACCCGTTCGCTCGCTCGCGCACATGCGGCGGCATCTCCGCGGCGTCGCGCGCCTAATGTATGGCTCCTTGTAATTGCGCCGCGATAAATTAATACGATTTCGCACGCATGTGCCGCCACGATATATAGGCCCATTGTTTCGCCCGAATCGCCAAAGAGTTGCTGAGGAGAGAGAGAAGATGCTGCTGCTGCTGCTGCTTGCACAGTCCGAGAGAACGGCAAGATGCTGCTGGTTGGGTGTCGCGAGCGGAAATTGATGACGGTCGGGTGATGCAGGGACTGCCGCGTAATGATCGAGGGAGTCGAGGGCCAGATTGAACAATCGTGCAAGCACGCGTGTATACGTGTGTGTATGAGGTGATTTTTGTGCGGATTTTTGCGGGGGTAATTTCGCGAAGCGCTGCCAGAAAACTTCATTTGCGTGGTGGACAAAAAGTGGGGGCTCGAAGCGAGTGAGGATTAAATTGGATTAAAATTTTTTGTTTGCGCGAATTTTGGAGAGATGTTAAAAGATAGAGTTTTTATTTGGTTTTAGTGGACTGTAGGCAAACTATAGTCTGGGATTGGTAGCTGTGATTATAAAGATTCGACGAATTTGTTCTTCGTAAATTTACGTACTTTTTTTAATTCTTTTGTTTTTCATGCTATTTTAGATAGCGGTTATTGATTTAATTATAGGAGTTGCAAATTTATTTTTACACTCAGAAAACAATCTTAATTCCTGTATCAACGAGAATCTGCCTGCCGGAAGAGGATTTCCGGTAAAAGTAGGGCCAAGAGGATATCTTCCTATGGAAGGAGGAATTGTCTTACAACAGGAAGTCAAGCTTCCTGTGGCGGGATGATGATTTTTCGCGCAGGAGGGATCCTTTTTTGTTGCACGAAGATTTTCTGGGGAGGAATTTTATTTCAAGACAGGGGGATCGTTTTTCTGAGTGTATACTAGAGTCAGGTAAATTAATAATTCCCTCTCAAATTTTTATAACTGTGCGGCAAATTCGTATTTCTCATATCAATTTCAACGCGGAAATACTGTGCATACTACTGAAAAATATATCGTTGGTATCTCGTGTTGGCGATTCCCATACTTCATACTTGCTTCAAAATATACTGTTTTACTAATATATGTATAAGTACCTTTGTAACATATTATATAGTTATAAAATTTATATCAACTAATTAATACGTTATTCGATGAAAGAACACATTTTTGCTTTAATAGTATTTGAATTAATAAATAATTTTTCTAAGAACTATAGAAATAAAATACGTTGATAATTTCGTTTTAAAAAAGCGATGTTTTGCACTATATTATAACGACGAAAAAAAAAAAAGTTTCAATGAAAATAATGACGAGAATTTTTCTTGAAGCTCATTTTATCTTAAAAAAAGCGGCAAATACTCCTTTAAAAAATCACTACCACACAATCAGCGCTAATTCCACCCGATTCTCCACGCCTTGCAAGCCGCACCATCTCCTGACCGCCTGCACGAATCCTCCGGAAAGAAAGATACGACACGCATACACACACACGCACACACATATCCTCGAGCAGCAGCAGTTGGCATTTTTTTCGACTACCTTTTCGCCACTGCGAGACAAAAGATTGCAGAGTGTAAAAGGAGAGAAACGACGCGAGTATCTTCTTCTTCGCAGGCTCCCGAGCGGGGCCGGTGTGTGAGTATAAGGGGGCACCTGATGCAGCTGTACCGAAAATTCCGCGAATTGCTGCCGATGCGGCGCGCATACGTTAACTCTTCTGCGCGAGTACGTGTACGAGTGAGTGTTGGTTATAAGGAAAGGAAAACACGCGTATACGTATCGGTTGGAAAATTTCGCAAGGGAAAACATTTGCGCTCTCTTGATGTCTTGAGACTGGAGGAAAATGTGCGCGTGGCTGTTGGTTTAGTTCCGGGGATATGGAGTTACTGGTTTTTGTTTTCAGTGGAAAAGGGGGAGGATGGGGGTAGGCAGGAGTCAAAAAATGGCGGGAAAGTGGTTTCAGCGGGTCGACGCGCATCTGTTGTTAGTTTTGGTGAGCGAAAGTGTTTTTTAGGTGCTCACGCGAGAGTGTTTACCGATATTATAGAAGAACAGGAATTAGATTAAGTTGTAAGTGGAAAGGTACGTCTCCTGTAAAGTCGATGTGAAATAATTTTATATGAAATTTGCTGGTAGATAAAATAATATTATCTTATTTTCAAATATTCGCATTTTATTGTTTTCACCGGTAAGGTAGTTAATCTCCGAAAAAATAGTCTTCCAAAAAGTTTTTTGCATGAGAGTTTGCTTCAACATAAAATAAAGACAAATGATATAAAATGTATTTAAAAAATAGAAATATTTAGAAAACAGAACGAAAATTTTTAAATGAAAATGATACATATACGCATAAATATCGTTCACTTGAGAAAATGGCATACTTATATTTTCTTAATACATTTTTTATTTTGCATCCGACTTTTATATTTATGGTATCTTTCTGTTCCTTAAACGTTAACCGATAAATTTGACGATCAAAATTATCCAAGAATTGATTGTATGCAAAGTGAGAGCTGATTGATTATAGATAGATTATGAAAATTTATAAACAACATGTAAGTTATATATATACAAAACATATGAGTTTTCACAATTTATTTCGAAACAATTAGCTCTAACTTTGTATATAATTAATTCTTCGATAATTTTGATCGTCAAATTTATAGGTAAACGTTTAAGGAACAAAAAGACACCTTGAATATAAAAATCAGATACAAAATGAATAAATTTTGAGAAATTATATGACATTTTCTCCAGTAAACGATTTTTTGTTTTTATTTTTTTTTCTGTTATCTGAATCTTTCTACTTTAGAATACTGTGATCATTTTGTTTTGTAATGTTGAAAGAGACATTCGTAAAAAAGATAGGCTCAAGCAATTAACATATATTTCATCTATCAACATCTAATATACGAAATTTCAATTATTCCTGCAAAAACATTCATTTCTTTAACCAACACTTCCACATCACTTTTTCAAAACCCGCTCAATCCAATCCTAAATTATCACACACTCGCACACACACATATCCCTTGCTCGAACCACCCCTGCGCAAAAATCCTGGCAACGACCCTGGCAAATTTATCAGTGGCTTAAAGAGGCAGTATTCGCACGTATAGCGCGCATAGCGCTTATGTGCAGCAACGCGCTCGCTCGTTCGAACGAGCGTACGTTGCGGGTCGAACGTGTGCGGCCTGGCAAATCGCGCGATCCCGCGCAGCGAATTGCAAAATAATACCGACCAATTCCCTTCCCCTATGCGTGCGTGTGCATCGCTGATATTACCTTTGCCCCTTGATTTTCGCACTTCGGAAGAGTCACCGCGTGAGTATATGTGGGTCAGAGTGGTTGCGGTGTGTCGAGGAGGAAAGATTGGGGTTTAAAATGTGACGGTTTTGAAGCGTTAATTTTTTGGAGAAAACGGTGGTGGGGTTGAGAGAAGTGAGGGATTAGTATTATTTTTTCGATGGGGAGGAATTCTAGAATATGTTTTTCATTTATATCTTGAAGATGAGTATTGTTAACCAGGATTCGTAAATGTTATAATTAATGAAAGCGTATTTATGAATTTAATGAAAAGTTGATACTATGAAAATAATAATATAATTTGATAATAAAGGATTTATTGCCGAAACCTTTAAACTATAATTCACATTTGTTAATATACGAAGCAAAAATAAACATGTGTCTTATATATTTTTTTAAATTAACCTTATTTTTTACTACACTAATATATTTCATTACAATAAATACTACACACTTCAAGAAACTACGAAAAATGTGTTTTCATTTATAATCGAGAACAGTGGAACCCATAGCGCCATCTCTCAATCCAAGCGTGAACTGTCTCTCCACTATTGAACTTCCCATCCTCTCTTTATCGACTTCGGCATTATATACTACATTACATTCATTATGAAAATTTTTTAATCAAATAATCGAGCAATTTAGTTACCTTTGTTACTATTTTAATAAATATACATCAATACTTGTGAAATTGTGTAAATATAATCGACAAATTTGGTTAAATATAAAATTATTTATACTGATTGTATAATGCTGAACGCTATAATATATTTCATTACAACATGATGTTTAAATTTAAACAAATATATATATATATATATCATACCTGTAAAATACATGAACTTCTATCAAGACTAATAAAGACCCCCTTTTAGACCAAAACCCCTGAACTTATTAAAAATGAAAGACTGAAAAACGTCCCTACACCGCCGACGCTCGTTTCTCTCTCGAAATCGAAGAAAACATTAAAAACTTTTAACTCGCCTCGGGAGAGAACGCCCGAAGACAGAGGGATAGCGGAAAAAAGACTTCTGTATAAAAGAAAAGGGAGAATCGCCGACGTAACTTTCTTATCTCGCATCGCTTCTGGCTAACGTCCACGTGCGATTTCACGAAAGAGAGAGAGAGAGAGAGAGAGAGAGAGAGAGAGGGAGACAGCGGAACTTCGAAAAAAAAGGAAGTCCCGGCGAACCCGATAAGGGTCAGCTTGCTTTCTCATTTGTCTCGTTATAGTTTATCGATACGCCCTCGCAGACGCAAAGGGAGACGACGAAAGTATATATGGCGAGAAAGGAGGAGGGGGAGAAACGTTTGGGGAGACGGAGGAGAGACGCGATGACACTTTGGGACCACTTTAAAACTTCCGCTTTCCTGGATTCGCGCGCGAGCGAGTGCGAACGAAGCGAGGCGGCTTTAAATGATAAATAAAGAAAGCCCAAGGAGTAGATTGTTCAGTCGATTTTTGTCTAGCACTCTGTTGAGTGTTTGTTCATATTTAGTTACAGTCATGATGGAATATGGAGCATGTGGATTTTAAACGTGCGTTATTCTAAAATAGTGGTTGAATTTTCAAGTATCCGCGAGGTTTATGTAAGTATACAGTAGAATATTCTGCATGATATCCTCTTTTACCGTATTCAAGCACATAAGTTTTGTTGCAAGTCTTTCTCTTTTACAGCACACGCTCGTAAAAACGTATGTGCGTGAACAACTTTTTGAATGCGCAAATGTGCCAAAAGTAGGCAATATCGCGTTAAACGTTTCCGAAATTTACAAGTTCACGATCATCTTTGCACATTTTAACTTTTAACGTCCTTCTCTTTTTTATATGCTTTTAAATGATTATCGTATATCAACGATTGAGATTTCGATAAATGTTATTGAAAAATTATGCATCTGAATAAAGTCGTGTTCTGCATTTAAAAACCAAAATAAAATTCTATACTTCTTCCCTTTCACTTTTTTAAACCATTAAGAATTAAGGTATTTTTATTCAATTCCCCAACCCCGCAAGATTATCCACCCCATTTTCACTGCGGCTAGACACGGGATACACACACGCGCGCGTACCCCAAGACGAAGGAGCAGTCGATATCCTAACATAAAGTGAGAGAGAAAGAGAGACGCTCCCGTCGTTCTCCATCTTGCGTTTCCCTCCCGTCTCCTCCCCCACTGTTGCGCCTTATCCTTTATATCCCAGGCTGAAACCCTTTGAAGTCTAAATTGACCCAGGCCTGCCATTATCGCGAAAGAAAAATCTCTTTCCTCCGCCGCTGCCGTCGCTTTCTTATATCCCGCGCGACGTCTCTCGCACCTCCGCCCCCTCCCTCCTCTCTTTCTCTCTCCCATATACTTTTAATATATTTTCCCTCTTACTTCGCGCGCGCGAGCTTTTGTTATTTATTCACGTGACACTCGTCAAAGTGACGCTATACCGCCCCGTAGAGTCGCCGTTTAAGCGCGCCGCGACGGCGACGGCGACGGGAATCTTAACGACCGGGCGCGCAAGCGGTCGGAGGCTTAAGTCTTTGACGGGTTATCGCGTTACTCGTTTAATGACTGTCATTATTTTTTTTAAATCGCGAAGAATCTGCTGGTAAGTAACGAGGTCGCGGTGGGTTTTTAAATATTCAGAGGAGGTAAATATAATCTGTGCGGAGACGTAGCAAATGTTTAGGATATGGAAATATAATGAATAGATATTTTGCGAAGTATGCAATTAGAGTTTAATAAAATCTGGAATCTGCAAGTAAATGTTTTTAGTGGTTGGAACAAAATTTTGTAACTTCATTCTTTTATATGGGTACTGTTGACAATTTTTTATGAAATTAAATAATTATTTTTACACTATTAATATGACATGGAAGATGTTGTACATCATTTTTACTGTTTATAATACACTACTAAATAGATAAAAACAGATTAATATATATTTAAAATGTATGCATGAATACACACATCCAGACGGTCATCACTGGGTAAGCTATTGCCAACGCGCAGGGGCTTAATGAATTTCCTTCTATAATACATATTACCGTATTTTCTTTCAGAATCTTATGAATACCATCTTGAACATAACTATCATAGCTCTTAATCGATCAATTGAAACAAAATTATTGCTAACAACGATTTATTATAAAATTATTGTTGCACAACTAATAGATATATCATACAAAATTCATAAATCGTCTTTTCATAGTATATCATTATAATGTTATATTATAGCATTAGACTAGTGATATAAGATAAAAACAGAAATGCGCTATGAAAATAACACGTGTGTCATTACTATATTTATAATTACTTCTTCACCTAGCATACTTTCACGCGAATCTCCGACAAACTCAACCCCAATACTACTCCACTCCAGTCGTCAATTCCTCTCAATTAAACCCCCTCAAAAATCCCTCCGCGCGCCTAATCAAATAACCGTACACGTCAATCAATATCGCACAATAGCCCATACCTATACCTCGAGCGGCGCACCGCGATACCGATATACGATGCGCGCCGGGGCGATGCACCGCAATAGACGCGCGCCGCATTACGGGCGCGTGACCCACAAAAGCGTCTAATCGCCGATCACACGGCCCGCCGCGAGAGATCATTCGGATCGGATTAACCGCGCGACAATCGACAACGCCGCCGTCTCTGCGACGTATTGTAAGGCGAATGAGTTTGCAGCGGTGGTGGCATCTCAGTCTACGCGGGCGTCGTGTTTGTCTATTGCGAGACAGTGGTGGGGTTGGGATGGGGAGAACGGAGGTATTCAAGTCGAAGCGATAGTGGGTAAGGAGGTCGAGGAAGATGGAGCTGGAATGGAAGATTAGTTGTTGATAAGGAGTAAATTAAAGAGGCATTGTGTTTTGTTTATTTGAAATTTGCGTACTCTGTCTGAAAGAATAGATGATGAAGAAGAAGGGTTCGATATTGATCAAGTCAGATTTGAATATTTTTTGTTTGTGACGGATTTTTATCGATTTCTCTGAGTGAAGGTTAATCAGGAGACCAATGTTTTCATAACGTTCTAATTGTCGAATGCCACCCTCATTAAAACTGCGGACAGCCCAAGAAAAATACGTCTTTTTTCTTATGTATGTTATTATTATTCTTAAATATCAATATTTTGTTATTATCGAATATGGTATAGATTTATTGTAATACCAGCACCTTATGTTATTTAATATCGATATCGCATAAAGAGGTTCAACTGATTGGACAATTAAGGTAGTTCTCTTCACATTGCAAAAACTGAAAAAGCTTCTGAAAAAAATATACAAATATTCTTCAAAGTCACAGAAATGATAACATATGTTTGTTTACATACATTGCGGAACAAATTTTTGAGAAAAAAATTCTTGAAAATGGTTATTTTTACATGAAAGTAAATGAGTGCTATATCAACTGTGACAGAAAGTAATAGAATTACTCATCAAAAAAACTGGACTTCAAAAAGAAAAACATAGCTTAAGAAATATGAAATTCGGCTCTTTCTATTAAGTTTATCAAATATGTGTCAAGCCGATCTTTTTAAAAAGATATTAATGATTATAAACACAAATAGCAGACGATGTGCACGAGAGCGAGAGAGACAGAACGACGCCCATGGTATAGTTTGTGCTCTCCCTGAGCAACAAACTGTAGTGCCCGAGGAGAACCCCCTTAAGGGGGTCATAGACCTATAGGCTTTTCAAACCAAAATTACATTGAAAAAATGAGTTGAAAAAATATAATAAAATATAATTAGTTATACATATACGAATAATATATTATAAGTAGGCACAATTTGTGATAAAATGCCCCGAGATATAATATGTAGGCCAATATTTTACTCAGAGATATTGCATTGCCAGGATTTTTGCTTTGGTACAGCTTTTTGAAAAAAGTATTCGATAGATTTTCATGGGATAGGTCTTAAAATATCCAAAATTCATGCAGTTATGGATCTAAGAGTTGAAAATACAAGATTTCCTGAAGTAAATAATTTGTAAATGCTAAAAAACACAAAAATAAACATGAAAATTCATAAAATTCATGAATTAAAAGTAGTTTTTTCCATTAAAAAAATATTTACTTCAGGAAATATTATATTATCAACTCTTAGATCCATAACTGCATGAATTTCAAGTATTTTAAGATCTGTCCTATGAAAATCTATTGAATACTTTTTTTCAAAAAGCTGTACCAAAGCAAAAATCTTGGCAATGCAATATTTCTGAGTAAAATTGGTCTACAGATTATATCTCAAGCTATTTTATCAGAAATTGTACAGTTGAGATCAGAAAGAAAACTAATATTTAACGTTAGATTTAGCTGCAGGTTATATCAATGTAACAAAACAACAAACACCTAAAAAGATTTTTCTTATTTATATAAATAGAGATAAATAGAAATATTTAATTTTATTTCAGTTCTGTTGATACGACAATCATTATTAAAACTATTGACGTAACATTAGTTACACACATCTCACTACTCAATTACACTTCTCAAAGCTCACAACGAACCTATCAACCTATTATAAAACTTATCGTAAACAAGCCCCAATAATCGTCCAGCTGGTAATCGAGAGCAATACGCTCGGTCATTCCTACCAAAAGCAGAGAGAACCCCCTCCTACCACGACGGAACCAATAACAGCCGGGGGAAATCCCAGAAATAGCAATCGCGCGTTACGGGCCGATGCCGCTCCGCGCACTCTTGAGACTGCCTTTTATCACGCGAAATGAGAATCTATCTAACGACGAGCTTCGTCCTTCTCGCGAGAAAAGAAAGCCCCGTGTACAGCGCGCGCGAACGAGGCAAATCGAAGGATGCTGCGCCGCTCGAGTGTCCAGGGTCCAATTTACCGGAGGCGCACGTACAGCGCAGCGCTGGCAGAGGGAGAAGAGATGCCGTTATTTCTAATAGGAGATTTTCAAAAGTTGCATCTCCTGGACGGCCGGCCGAGCGACCGGCGATCCTCGTTACCGAGCCGGTAATTGCGAGCCGGGGCGAGGAAGCGAAATGGAGACTGGGCGGGGGGTGGTGTGGCTGGACGAGGAGCAAGATGGAGAAAAATGTTGAGGGCGTACGCGCGAGGGGTGGAGTGAGAGAGGGGATGGACGAGTGGGTAGTAGAGGGCTAGTGGTAATGGGTTTTGCTTTTGATAATTAGTTGGATCATGCCGTTACGGAGTTGGAAGGCAGACGAATGGTCGCGTGTGCTCACGGATAGGCGCAAGATAATATAAAATTTTAAGTAGAGGATTGATTTTTATCTAACAAGGAGAGTTTTAAAAAATTTAACTTTTTTTCAAACAATACGCTGAGAGAAATGTTGTAGGAAAATTTATTATAAATGTAAGAGAAATTACTATATTCTATAGGAACTTTAGGACAGACTCGAATTATCATAAAATTTACTACAATTTATAGTAAAAATTGCTACATAAATAGTAAAAGTTACTCAAAACATAGGAGTTTTTACTATAAATTTTAGTAAATTTTATGATAATTTGAGTAAATCATTTTTCCCCGTGTAATAAATCATTGATGTGATAATTATTTAATGCCCTTGAAAAGTTAAATATACTGATATATCTCTAAATATCGTATTTTTCATTTATATAAATTTTACTTTGATTTGAAAATAGAAAGTCAAAGTTCACTAATTCAAACTTATCATGATTAAAAATAAATCTATACAGTAACTCGTATCTCTCTAAAGTCTACTTGAATCTACTCTTTGAAAAACGATGGCCGGATGTTGTGAAGCATTTAAAGATTGATTTTGATAGATTGGTCTATAAGGAATAGACACATTTGAATTTTTTAAATTGAATTTTTATTCTTCACTATTTAAAACTAAATAATCAAATCAATTTAGAATAAAAAGATTAATTTTTTCATGTATTGAAAAATTATCTAATCATACTATCATTTAAACTAATTAAAATGAAATTATAATGAAAAATTACATATTCATAACCCCAAAAACAAAATGAGTACGCGCGCAACGTGTTTGGATTTTGCTAGTCATTTAAATATTATAAAAATATTATTTGTTTAAATTTTTTGCTCTATTAATAACTTAATAACAACAATACTACAAAGTTACACGTCTTCCTGCTCGTCTAATATCGCAAAAACACACGCGCAAATTGTCGCTCCTTAAATTCAGGAAAGTTACGTTAATATACGTATATATATATATATATACACACGGCAGCTCCACTCACTTACTTCTCCCTTATCGCGCCTTATCCGGGCACGTCCCCCTCAATCAATAATTGCTGCCACTAAAACTTTTTATTAGTATCGTCTCGTGCACGCGCGCTGATCGTCTTAAGTACACCTAACGAACAGACGCTCAGACCCGTTATTAAGAAGTTGCCCGAAGTACGTTAGCGGGGCGAGTTATGTAACAGGACGTACACGCGCGTTACGCGGGATGATGACTCCCGTGCGACTTATTCGTATACGATGTATGTGCGTACTTACACACGCAAGCACCAAATCCTTGCGTTTATGAGGTTCGCATCAAGCGTTGGGCTTTTGGTGGAAATGTGTCTCGACGAGTAATTACTCTGGGTAGACGAAAGAGGTGTGAGAGAGAGAGAGAGAGAGAGAGAGAGAGAGAGAGAGAGAGAGAGAGAGAGATGCGTGCGTGGATAATTTGTTCTGATCAAATAAATGGTTCTGAATTTTTAAATTTTTTATTAAAATCTCGTAGTTAATTTGATCATATATAATTAGTGAGTTAGGTATATGCAACAAAAATATTAATTGTTATTGTCGTAATATTTGGAAAATAAATTTTTGAATGCGTGATGCCCAAGTACTGGAACAATTAAAACTGGTTAAATGTTCAATTAGTGGTATATTTGCAATATTAATTGTAAATATTGTAACAAATATTGCAATACCATGCGTTTTATAATAAAAGTTTTTCGAGAAAATGAAGGTTTTACAAAGTCGTACTATCTCCAAAAACTGTCATTAGATGGCGTGTTTTAAAACATAAGTAAAAGAGTATCACCAGCATTATAAGTGTGCCTTGTTTGTTTCGAGGATCACTCTTGCAATATATTTGCTAAACACATTTGTTATTATTACAAATCAAAGAAAATATTTGCTATTACTATTTTGTATTCATCTTACAATGGCTACAATAACGATCGAGCAATTTTTTGAACGCCAAAGAGATATCTCGACTCGCATCTGCAAAGCAGCTGGCAATCTGAAGAAGCTCGGAGAAGACAACATCAATCGTATAGTAGTCGAAACGCGATTGGAGTTGCTTACCAAGTATTGGAACACTTTCCAAAGGAATCATCTAAAGATACTCACGAAAAAGCCTAGCTTCGCCGAAGAGAAGGATTACTTTAAGTCAGATTGTTACGGTACAACCGAGGAAAGCTACCTCAATTCCGCCGCCTACATGACCATGCTGCTTAAAGAATCTACGCCGACCGCGCAACCAAGTGTTTCTGCTCCGCGCCGACCATCGGCAGCTGTTAAAAAACTACCAACTGTGGATGTAGAGCCCTACTCGGGCGATCCATCCGACTGGTTCAGATTTAAGGATTCATTCACAGCGGCGGTAACTAACAACGATCAATTAACCAAAGCTGAAAAATTCCAGCTGCTAAAGAAACACGTTTGCGGGGAAGCGGCCAGTGCTCTGGAAGCTATCGAGGATTCGAACTTCGAATTCGCTTGGAACAAACTTGAAGACCGTTTCGGAAACAAACGTCAACTTGTTCTTACTTTTGTCGCCAGTTTGCTAACAGCACCGACAGTCTTCTCGGAATCATTCTCCGAGCTCAGGCTCCTGCACGACATTACGCGAGATGCAGTTTTGAATATGAAGCGTCTCGGGTGTCCCTTGGACAGATGGGACGATCTGCTCACTCATATCACCGTATCGAAGCTCGATGTCAAGACGCGTAATAAGTGGCAGGCTTTTACGAGA
Organism: Torymus aiolomorphi; assembly: GCA_036365515.1. Taxonomy (NCBI): domain Eukaryota; kingdom Metazoa; phylum Arthropoda; class Insecta; order Hymenoptera; family Torymidae; genus Torymus; species Torymus aiolomorphi. The sequence goes on along the minus strand of CM070874.1, from coordinate 69,605,064 downwards.
AACCCCGATAATGCGGCCACGTTCGATCAACTTTGTCAATTCATTAGTCGCCGGATCAAAATTTTAAAAGTAATCGCTGCTTCTCTGGAAAAAAGTACCAATGCTCCCATTCAGCCGCAAAAGGGTAAGGTTGACATTTGCGCCTTTTGTGATGGTGATCATTTTTTGTTGTTTTGCCCAGGATTTAAGAGTAAATCAGCAGCAGAACGTAAAGAGTTTGTTTATTTGGAAGGTATTTGCTCGAATTGTCTCCGACCTCACAAACTCTTTCATTGTAACAATCTTAACAGATGTCGTACATGTAAGAAGAAACACCATTCTATGCTGCACGAATCATTTGATAACTAAAAATGAATAATAAAGTTCATTATAAAATTGCTTAAAAAAATACATAAATATTATGTATTTTTGTCAGTCGAAACTCTCTCATACTTTTTTTTTAATATATAATTCCATATATATATATCCAACATCATTATCTATCTTACATATAATATTTGTAACAATGTTTATTGCTTTATTGCTTCTATTACTATTTCTGAACTTTCATTTTATTTCTTTTTCAATATTTTTTATGTATAATAGCCAGATAACACAAAAATAAGAGGCATATAGTATATAATTAACTAAAAGAATAGTTAAATGTTTAAAATGTTTTCTATTCATCTAAATCGCTTTGAACAAAACGTAGGTAGGGCGTTAACGTCGGATGCAGACGCACGAAGAATTCTTCTGTAGAAATTACAGGAATGCCACGCTGGAGAAATCCGTATAGGCTACCAGCGTTGTTATTAGCCTGGCGTAAGGAGGTGGGAGTTTAGTAGGTATTCTCCTTCCAGGCTCGTCGCCCTCATCGAGGTGGAAAAGGCTGCAAGGACTGAGTCCTATACACGGGGTATTGAGGCCCGTATGCCTCCCCTATGGTGCGTCCATGCATTCTCCAACTCCACGGATAAAAAAAATCTAAATTGCTTAGAAGTATATACCTTTTCACGAATATAAATATTAAATCTTCAAGCATTTATTAAAAAATTAAGCCCCCTGTGCACTAAACATTAATAAAACATAAATGGTTAAATCAACGGCATTACAATAAACTCGAAAAAAAAAATGTTTCCAACAATATCATAAAGTCACTTAAAACCCCATCATAAAAGCAATCAATACATTTCCTGTAACAATTGACTTTAACATCTTCCACGTAAGTCAGTTGATCTAATCCTCCGTATTATCAATAAATGAATAACCTCCCCTCTTGCCTCACATTCCAATTATGAATTCTATCGAGCAAGCCTCACGCCATCCGATTCCTCACACAATCGCACACACGTTCGCTCTCAGATTCTCGTTTAATTTTATTTCGCGAGGCAATCTCGGAGTCAATTCCGCGGATTCGCTACAATATTGGCTTTAAATTAGACACGAGGGGGAGAAAGCTCATCTCGCGCGCGCTCCGCATAAGAATCCCGCCCGTCTTTCACACATCCTCACCCCACAAGAAAAGAATGAGCGAAATCGAGAAAGAGACGCTTTTGTTTCGCGAGAAATTGGCGAGAGGCCGATCGTAATTGTCTTTGCGCTTGATACAACACGCACCACCGACACCGTCGTCGTCGTCTTATATCCCGGGGACGCGCTTATCGGATAATTACGCGGGCGTATAAAAGCCGCATTAGCGCGCGACGGAAAAGGCGGCGCGGAGGAGAGACAGAGTGAGAAGAGAAGTCGTTAGAAAGGAGTCGCGCGCTGGAGGATCAGCCGCTCGCGCGCGCGCTAGATTAGCGTGATCTCCGGCGATAGCGCGTACGCGCGAAGGGGAGGATCTCTCGAGTTCTCTCTCGTCTTAGAGCGACTTCCTTATAGTCGGATGTGAGCTGGTTTTTTCTTCGGTTCTATCATCGCCTGCGCCTCTTCATCTGCGCGATATTAGTTTTATTATTCCAGGGGAGGCGAGTGCGCGATGGAAGGAGGGAATAAGAGAGAAAGAAAGTTACTCGCTTGGAGGGATCGGGCACGCCGCTAAGTCTAGATTAAAGAGGGAAAATTTATGCATTGCGCTGTACTTTTTGTACATTTTGTGCACAATCATATCATTTGCTTTTTCAGAGAGAAAGCTTTAGAAAAGTAGAAATTTTTAAAACTAAGTTTCTACTTGATTATTTTACTGATTTCCCTTGTCACGTTAGTGTTGGAGAGGTTTAATGATTAAAACAACATTTAGTTTTTGAAACGATGCATAGTGGACCCAAATGAAGCTGTCGTGATAAAATAAAATATCTCCTTTTAAAATTGACCAATTGTACTATACCAATTACACTAAATAACTTATGAAATGAAATATAAGTATCGCGATATAAAATTTGGTGGCTTATGTCTCAGAAATAAATCTACAATTTGTCAAAATTAAAATTAGTTGCAATAAATATTTCTAAAGAAAAAAATTATTCTACAAAATGGGAAATTATAAATGGCCGAATCCATCTCAAATCAGGTGGTCCGGGTATGCCTATGTCACCTATAATTTTGAATTAAAGTATTTCTGTTCTACTCCAAAAATTATTTGACACATATTTTTTCATTTTTTAGTTGCATCAAAATTGCATGTGTTCAGCGATAGCGAAAAATTTCGAGAAAATCCTTACCTAGAAATAATTTTTTTCAATGTCATTTTCAAACTGCTACTGTTTCACCTGTTTTATATTATACCTATAACACATAATTTCACTCAATTTTGAGCCCTCCTTCACGTTCTTTATGTTATTTTCAAAAAAATTAAAAAATTCACAAGTTATGCACTTTTTGGAAAAATACATTTTTCTCGACAACATCATTTTTTTTGCTTAATTATTTGCGGGGATAGAGGACGTAAATACCTATCTAGACATATAATATGAGATTCGGGGCTTTGCCTTGGAAAAGCGTGTATCCTGCCGTAACCTACAGGCTGAACCATTTGATATTTTTTAATGCGATACGGGCCAAAATCTTTGATTTTTATATTTCCTTTGACTGCAGCTATTTGCATCCCTTAAGTTTTCCAATTAATATTTTTGACTTCAAAAATATTAAATTATTTTATATTTTTTATTATTTGAATATCTATCGTCCTTCATTATTAAGGTAAATGTGCCATTTTCTTCTCTAATTTTTATCTCAGAAATTATTCCATATTTTTACACGAAATTTTTATCAGTTATTAAACATAAAAAGTACTTCAAAAATTTCAAGAGGTTATATCGATAGGTTAACGAGAAAAAATTATTGAAGAAAAAAATTGCATTTTCGTTGTCGCACGATAACTGGAGTAAAATCAATAAATCTTTCTGAAATTTCGCAGAGTGGTAGCTCTTTTAAACTTCTGAAGCCATTTCGTTGACCAAGGAAAAATGTTCATATGATTTAAAGATATTTGAGGTTAAATTTTTTTTTTAATTTTTCAAATAGCATTTTCTTGAAAACGATTTGACAAACCAAATTGATATTTATAGGCTATCTAGAGCTCTCGTTATGAAGAATATATGCATTATTTTTGGAGATATTAGTGAGAAAAATTATTGAAGAAAAAAGTGCATTTCCGTTGTCGCACGATAACAGGAGTAAAAATCAATAAATCCAAGAAACGCTGTTCATAAGATTCGAAGATATTTGAGATTAAATTTGTTATTTTTTTAATACCTATTGTTTACAATTAATTGTACTTTTTAATGCAAATAATTTATGTAATAGCACGAATAACTTTGTTGTGGAACCTTATTTATATGTAAAAAGAAACGTTAAGTTCATACTACCTGTTCGATTGACCAGTATCCTGGACCAAAGCTAAGCAAAGAGCCGGTTTACAGGTTTTTCCCAGTGGCGGCTGTCCAAACGTTTTTCCACGTTGCTCTTGTAATGAATAAGATTTGGATAGGTCGGTTAAGGTTCTTTTAAAAAAACAATTCAAATAATTTATTATGTACAAAGTAAAAACAATCTCTCTTATTCATAAAATATTAAGTTGTTATAAATAATTACAGTACGCAATCTCGGAAAATATTTACGCGACGCGGTGATCGGACTAACTAACTTCTACTTGCCTACATATTCATACACACACTCATTCATGCACTACCGGATCTGGCGTCGTTCGCTGATCGAGGACCCTCGGCTGTGGAAATAGTGTAAATTTATAGTATATATATTAGAACAATGAAGCTGTATTAGTGAACTTATTGCGTTCGTAGATATTAGTATCAAGAAATTAAGATGGATAAATTAAGTTATCATACGATATTTTAATAATATATACTTTATATTTTTTACAACTTGATATAAAATTTTGTCTTAAAATAGTTCTAGAAAAATGTGATGCATTAAGGGGATGCCAAACTCAATTTTTACCGACCGAGTTGATTTGTCAGTTTTCATTTAATAAAAAAGAAAATACACCGAATTATACAAAATCAAGAGAACATCACCCTAAGTTATATAATAGTCTACCTTCCTGTGAAGTCCCAAGTCAAAATATCAACTGGTTTTTGCAAAAACTTTGAACGAAATTTCGAGATGAGTCGAGCACGGTGTCAAAATTTTGTTCAAAATTTACGCAAAAACGAATTGATATTTTGATTTAAAACTTTTCACGGGGGTAGAGTGTTATAAAACTTAGGCTAGTGTTCTCTTGATTTTACGCAATTTGCAAAAAGAATAACAGATTTTGTTATTATATTTATGTTTATTGCGTTTTATGTACTGCAGTGTTGATGGTTAGTTGGCGTTACAAGCGCATCTATATCATTCGTCATGCGTCGTCTGGTCGACCGAGTTGATCCGTCGGTTTTCATCAAATAAAAAGAAAATACATCGAATTATACAATATCAAGAGAACATTGCCCTAAGTTTTATAACACTCTACCCCCCTGCAAAGTTTCAAGCTAAAATATCAATTCTTTTTTGCGTGAACTTTGAACAAAATTGTACGAGGTGAGTCAAGGCTGTCCCGGCAGTCCCGGCTTGCCGCTTGGACTTGGCGTTGGCCGTATGCGTGTATACATATAGTGTACAGTGGTGTAGGCCGCCCAAGCGCATGCGCTGCAGTCGTGGGGAGACTCGAGAGAGCGTGAGGCGTACGGCGTTCGACCAGCTGTACTTTTGGCATGTACGTTACCGCACTAACCCCCTTAAGAGAAAAGAAAGAAACGGGGCAAGAGAAGAAGGGAGGCGGGAAAGAATATAAGGGCTCGGCATTCGCTCCACAACTTTCTCCATTGGCGACTCAAAGCGCATTAGGGTCGCATACCTAATACGCGCTCTCTTTCCCTCTCTCTTTTGGGGAAAACTGCAGCCGGAATACTACTTTAAGAAGGTTCATCCAATTTTCAGTTTATTTAGGAAGTCTTTGAAACTTTTTTCACATGTACCTGACATCATTATCTATATGATATCCTCACAAAAAAGAGCCTAGCTTTACCGTTATCGAGATATTAATTGTCAAATTTGAGCATTTTAACACGGCGTCTTATGGGACGCACACGCGTGAAAGATCGATTCAGTCTACAACTTCAAAGATACATTTAGCGTTTGTCTGAAAAACTAATATGTTATTAAGATCAATAATTAGAATATCATATTACAAGTTCAGAGATCCGTTTTTAAGATATTGTAGTTGAAAGTATGGAATTTTAGGTGTACGGCCGCGCGTGCAGACGACGCTGGAGCGGTGGGGGAACACACAGACGAGCGCCGCACTGTGTGCACGCTCACAGACGGCACGAAGCTATGTGCATGTGTCAGTCCCGTATAAACACGCGCTCTGACTACAAGAGTGGGGGCCCCATGCGAGCAAGCCTGTGCGCGCGGTACGGGGTGACATTGATTCTTGATACGTTCCTGGTTGGATGAACCCCCTTAAGACACACAAGAGCACTACTCATTCTATAGCTATTTATATTCTGCATTATCATGATTTAAAAAAAAAAAAATTGACCGTTAAGTTTAGGAGTTATAAACTTTTTAAGAAAAAACACGTTTTTGTTAATAACAAAAGAACCGCAATAGCTAGAGAAATTTTTTTTTTTACAAAATATAGGTATTTTAATGCTCTTTCGAATGCTATCTATTCGATTCAAATCTTTCGATCTTATCATTAAAAAAAAGCAAAAATGAATTTTGAGAAAATAGAAAACTCGAAATAAAACAAAAACGCATCGGTGAATGCAAAAACGAATTTTTGTCCCGCCGTCACACAAAAAAAAACAAAAGAACGAGACCTGTCCGGTTAAAATCGATCGAGTAGAAGCTGAGATCCAGACGCACGCACACACACACACACACACACACACACACACACACACACACACACACACACACACACACACACACACACACACACACACACACACACACACACACACACACACACACCGACACACATTTTTCAAAAATCATGTATTTTGATTCCTAACACCTTGAAAAACAATTATAACATGTTTTTACAACAACTCAAGAAATTACTATCACAAAGCTTCCTCTAGGAGGAAGCAAAAATTACATAGTTACCAACATATCACCATTTTTCATTATTCTTTCTCAATTTTGAACTTTCTATAATATTACGCATCTTGGGAGGACAAGAGAAGTCTAGAGTTGCTCTAGCAGGGGCGCCCCTCCGATCTCCCATACATACTTGGCGGGCCCGACTGTTTGTAGTTTACCGGTGGGCTACTTAAATGTAGAATACTAAATTTTTGCATAAATTCATTAACAATATTTATGTCTACATTCGTAGAGTGGCTTAAGAGAAGAGAACGAAACGGGGCAAGAGAAGAAGGGAGGCGGGAAAGAATATAAGTGCTCGGCATTCGCTCCACAACTTTCTCCATTGGCGACTCAAAGCGCATTAGGGTCGTATACCTAATACGCGCTCTCTCTTCCTCTCTCTTTTGGGGAAAACCGCAGCCGGAATAGTACTTTAAGGGGGTTTCACCCAAAACGCCTTTTCTTAGAAATTTCTCTCAATTTTGACCAGGTGTTGATAATACTATTGTCTATAAGATATTTCCATCTAAAAACTCCCAGCGGTTTAGTTCTCGAGATATTAAACATCAAAGTCGCGCATTTTGACACAGCGCCTTATGGGACGGCCCGCGCGAAATGAACGTTTTCGTCTGTAACTCGAAAAGTTTTCTTAGCAATTTTTCTAAAAACCGAAATGTTATTAATGACATCTATTAGAACAAGACATTCAAATCTGAGAAAGCCCAGCGGTCTCGTTCGTGAGATACATTAGTTGAAAGTGCGGAATATCAGGTTAGATTTCACGCGCGCGTGAGACGCATGCATGGCAAGGGGAGAGAGAGCGGGAGCGCCGCTGGCGCGCACGCTTGCTGCGCACACACAGACAGGCGTCTCTCGGTGTCTGTGCTCAGTCCCGTAGCAAGCAACTCTCAACAGAAAGAGAGGGGGAGCGCATGCGAGAGCCTGTACGCGTCGCACGGGGCGTCGTGCTCTGTGGGTTCGGGCCTCGTTGTTGAGACCCCCTTAAGACACACAAGAGCACTACTCATTCTCGGTTTGGAATTCAGACTAGATGCATCAGATCAAAGTTTTGACCGGAACTGTTATTTCTGTTCTACTTTTAAACGTGAAGACTCAAAGATATTGAACATGGAAGTCGAAAAAAAAATTCCCTCATCCAGCGCTGCTGCGGCAAACAGTGAGTTCACCATCAATGACCTGGACGACGACAGTTTGGGTATAATCTTCAACAAACTGCCCTGCATCGACAGGATACGCATTGAAAGCGTCTGCAAACGCTGGCGTGGCATCAGCGAAGCCAACGGGTGCTTCTACTCCAAGCGTCTGATAATCGACGATGATATGGGTGGCTTTCCATTCCAGCAAGCCAACAGCAACGAGAAGAAGAGCGCCAACATGCTGGAGGAGAGCCTGCAACGACGTGGACCCTACATTGAGGAGATCAACTTTACGCAGTGCAATACTTTGAATTTTAAAACGGGTACGATCGAATGGATAGTTGGGCTCTGCCCCAAGCTAAAGTGTCTGCACCTAGGTACCCTAAGTTTAAATCGCAAGGACTGGTTAGCCATCGGCAGTAACCTCGAAGCGTTGAGCTTCTATGCCTTCGCAGACAGGTATTGCGCCGAGTTAAGACAACTGTTCCGCACGAACAAGCGACTGCGTCGGTTGCAGGTTGATTCTCACCTCTGGTGCGAACCGAGCGTTTTCGATCACCTTGACCCTGGTCAACTGGAGTTTCTGCAGATATCGAAGTGTAGAATATTCGCATTGACCGACGGGCTAGCGGACAAACTTGCTGAGTCACTCGTCGAGTTCAATTACGATCCCTGTCTGAACGACACGTGGTACCTTCAAAACTTGTACAAGTTGAAAAATCTACGATTCTTAAATCTGCAAGCTGAAAGCGGGCAGTTCGAGGCCACGTTGATAGTTGATATTGCCGAGAATTGTCGGAAACTAGAGCGTCTGACCTTGGCCTTTCCCTGGGACTATCAATGTAACGAAAGTATCATTGCGCCGCTGTTTAGCCTGCCTGATCTGAGAAGGCTTGTTTTATCAGTGACAAAAAATGAAATGCCACGTGAAGAACTCGATATGTTATTCCGAAGAGCACCCAACCTTAAGTTGTTCGTAATGAGTACATGTGCCCAATGTATATATGAAGAAAGCGGGAATTGCCATCCCTGTGGCGATCACAAGAGTACGTACACTGAAGCTCCGCACTTCGTCGTCTGGCGACGTAAATGACTCGCGAGTGTGGGAAAAGGATAATGATTCTCCGATGATCGGCGGTAAGCAGCCGCGTCGATTGCCTTGAAGATGGCTATATGAAAAAGCAGCATTTCGGATCCAGACACGAAACAAATACGAATGTTTCTAATAGTTGGAGTTTCATGAAATTAACTCTTGTGCATCCTCATTTCCTCACGCGTTAGTCACTCAGTAAGAACAATCTCGATATAGAGAGGCATGTGTAACGTATAACAATTGTTGTTGTCGTTGTTGTTGTTGTTGTAGATCATGGTGTATATTTTTTAATTATGTACTGATTGTATTCACAATAAATAAAATTTGTTATAATTTTATTTATAATAAAATGTAAAGTTGTATGATTTATTGTAAATAATATGTAAATACTTGAGTTTAAATAAATTTTATTATTAAGAGAAAATAATTATCACGTTATTGTTTTATACCCTCTTGACTTGTACCCATACCAATTATTATGGCTGATTCCATTCAAATTCATGCAAGCCGTCACAGACTAAAAATTTGTTTCTTGAATACCATAAGAATGTATAAATAAATCATAAATCATATTTAACCCTTTGAAGCACACATTTTTCTATTCACTATTTTGACCTGAAATTTCTTACTCGGGGGTTTTTGGGGTCGCTGAGTACGAATATGCCATCAGAATTTTGATTTTTTCAAATCCAAGATGGCGGACAAAAGATGGCGGACGAAAAAATTAAAAATAGTGTATTTGAGGCTAAAAATGTTTAATAAGGGGTTTTTGGTGTCGCTGATTACGAATCTGATGTCAGATTTGCAAAATTCAAAATAGCCGATCCAAGATGGCGGACACCAAAATTTAAATCTTCGAGAATACCGATGAAAATTATTACTCAGGGGTTTTCGGGGTCGCTGATTACGAATCTGATATCAGATTTGCAAAATTCAAGATGGCGGATCCAAGATGGCGGACACCGAAATTTAAATTTTAATGTCCGCCAGTCTAAGGCAGGGTTACCATCAAGCCTTACTGAAGAGTCCACGATGGTAACCCGGGACGAAACTACACTACCTACCTTACCGACCTCTCTCACATCTAACCTCTCTTCCACTTTACCTTCCTGCCCTCTCCGCTAGATGACCTCGTAGAGTCGCACCATCGGCTATACTAGGTCGCACATATATATTGACCCTGTTGAATTTCAAATTGGGTCAAAAAGTGTAATGATAGTTATGAATTTTGCTGAATTAGTTACGGAGCCTAAACCAGTATATTATATTCATATCTTGAGCTACCACATCTATTTACTGCAATGAAAAATGATATAGATTCGCTTTTGAAAGAAAGTAATAAAAACATTTTACAAAAGTTTAAACTAAGGCAAGTATTAGTCTCTCTCTCCCACTCTATCTCCCTCTCGCCCTCTCTTTCTCCCTCCCTTTCTTTTTCCCCTTCTCGCTCCCTCCCTCTCTTTCTCCCCTCTCTCCCCTCTCTCTCTCTCTCTCCGTTTCTCCTTCTCTCTCAATATCCGTCAAACTCTGTAACAAAAACTTTAATGAGAGCTTAAATATTTTTTCAAAACAATCAACACGTTCTTTTCTTTAAAAAACTAATTTTTTAAGTATATTCTAATAACACAATTTGTCTAGTTTTTTTATTTATTCTAATCTCGTCTATTCAATAAGCACTCTCTACAAATGGTAATAATTTTTTTCATATCTGTACACATAATAATATTTTTAATAAAACTTTCTACGAAAGTACAAAATAATGCAAGTATAGAAGTTTTTTCTGTATAATCTATAAAATAATATTTATGATTTTTTTAAAGAAATCAAATAAATACTAGTAAAAAAGTCTTGTATTTCTTTGAGTCAATGTATGCTGAACAAATTATATGTTCTAAGTACATTCAAATTGTTCACTGCAAATCAAACAAACGAAAGTTGTGAAATCAATTATCGATAGTCAAGTAATGCAAACAACTGTCGGAAGTATGACTGTTTTCAGAAATGTATTCAAATTTGTTCATCCTTCTATACAAATTAAACACAAGAAAGTACTGAAATCAGTTTATTGCAGTCAAGTACCGGCCATAAGTTAACTTGACTAACATAAAAGAAATTTTCGTACTTCGCGTGTAAGATTACATTGTACGCGCACGTTGCAACTTCAAAATTATTCAGCCAGTGGGCATGAAGTACTACTTAACACCCAAGAAACCCAATAGCTCACATAGTCCTACAAAACTTTATAGAACCTATGCACTTTACGCATGTGTGGACGAAAATTATTTTAATTATATAACTATAATGCCTTCTTTCTATTTCTAAAATTCATAAGAATTTTTTCAGATATTTACGAAAAGTCAAAGGCTATATAAAAAACCGCTGCCAATTCATTGGCCCGTGGCTTCCTCAAACTTAATTTGCTTATTCCTTTAATTAATTTTTAAAAACAAAATTTATAATTTTTGCAACAATTTATGACATAATTATAATTAAATTCATTTATGAAGATTAAAATGTATTCATTTTTAAATTATGTATAAAATATGAATAAAATAATAGATAAGATTTTTTTAAAATTATGTGTGAAAAATAAATAAAATAATTTATTATGATATTATCGTCAAAACCTTTTAAAATTCCTAAATAAACTTTACTTCAAGTTATATTTTCTTTGTGAAATTTCACACATAGGGTACTTGTCTCTAGTAGTATCCCTGTCCCTATTTGTGTGCTCTTTCTAGAATTTCCGATGTAAGAAAAAGGTTCGAACCTTAAAAATAATAAATGGCTATTACAAAACAAAAACAGCTACACAACACGCGTGCATAGCGCATGCCATTTCCTTTTTCTAGTATACATAAATGCGTTCCCGAATAATTACGATTTTAATGAGGGCTAAAATAGTTTTAACCTCAAATATCTCTGAAATTCATAAACGAATTCTTTTACCCTAAGAACTCTTCTAATAAATAATATACGAACTCTACATCTCCACCAAATTTCAAAGAAAGTAAAACAATTTTAACGTAGTTATATTGTGTGACAACAAAGAAAGTTATTTTCAAAAATACTAAAATTTTAAATATCAAACATCTCAAAAAATAACCATATAATCTGGATGAAATTTTACACAGGTATTGCCTATATCGCATATAAAATAGTCTATAAATGTCAAGCTGATACATGAAGTTGTATTGAAAAATTACGTTTAAAAAAAAATGTAAAAAAATTTTAACCTTAAATATCTAAAAATCATGAGAAAATTATTTTACCTAAAGGACATATATTATACGATAATATATGAACTTTTCATCTCCACAAAATTTCAATATGATTAAACCAATTTTTGTTTTCTCTAGTTATCATGCGACAAAGAAAATAACTTTGTAAAATACGAAAATTTTCAAAATCAAATATCTCAAAAAGTAATCATACGATCTTCATGAAAATTCACACACATATTATCTATTGTAACGGGCTAAAATCTGTCCTCGGTGCGCTATATCTGAACGCGGACTTGCCGATGAACGGCGCAGCAATTGACAGGCGCGAGCACTTACTCGTGCCAACCCTCGACGATTAGCCGCCCGTCAGCTCCGTGCTGTTGCTCGCCGTCGGGTGCTTTCAGCAGCAGCCGCGCCTTTTCGCTCCGTTACAACGCGCGACTTCGTCGTCGCTCTCTCTCTCTCGAGCGTGCTGCCCCAGCTCCTCTACGTACTCGCGACCGCGGAGGCCGGCGGTATTCTTCACCGTGCCACCGAATAGGGAAGCGGAATTAGGGTGCGCTAAATAACAGGTAAACAAGTGTAAAAGAAACACTTACATTTATTGACCCTCGGGCGGTTATTGAATTACACACGCGGCGCGTACTCTATAGGTACGCGCCGATTCTGGTGGTCCGCCCGCGCACGCGAAGTCCGTGTGTGCTCGGTTGCACACACGTAAGCGCATAGGCGGCTCGCGCCGACGTCCGCCGATCGCCGCGCACGATCGGCGCTCACGCGCGCGTCGGCGGCCTCGCTCGCTCGCCCGTCTCCACTTCCTGGAAGCTCGTCGTCCGCGGGGGAAGCGCGCGCTCGCCTGGCCAGGACTTACCTCCTCAGTGGGCCGCCGTGCGCCGCTGCGTCTCTCTCTCTCTCTCTCTCTCTCTCTCTCTCTCTCTCTCTCTCTCTCTCTCTCTCTCCTGCGAGTATCGGCCGCGATGCTCTCTCACTCGCTCCCGTGTGTGAGCTCGGCCGCGCTGCTCTCTCTCGCTCTTTCGCTGCCTCGGTCGAGTGTGCCTCTCTCCCTCACCCTCAACCACCGGCGAACGAGGTTCTCGGAGCCGTGCTGCGTGTCTCTCTCTCTCTCTCTCTCTCTCTCTCTCTCTCTCTCTCTCTCTCTCTCTCTCTCTCCAAGTCGTCGCGCACGGGGGACGAGTAGCTGCCTCAGCTACGGCAGAAGCGATACTGCCGGGCCCTGTCTCTCGCTCTCCTTCCCCCTCGCGCAAGGTTGTCGCGAGTTTTCATTTCGGGGCTCATTGTGTGTCGTAGTTGGACTCGGTACTTTTCGCACAGCTACACGTGCGAGCAACTACACACACATACACGTAAGCCCCCGTAGAAATACGAGGACAAGCCCGACTCTATTTGCGAATCCTCATGCCGCAATTGTCGGCCTTGCCTTCTCCAAAGCCGCGGTATATTTATGTTTTCAGTCAACTACCTGTGTGTATACCGTGCGTCGGAGATCGGCTCGATCCGAGCTGTGAGATACCCGCGTACACACACACACACACACACACACACACACACACACACACACACACACACACACACACACACACACACACACACACACACACACACACACACACACACACACACCACGTTTCGTTGTCTGGAGATAACGCTACATTTTGTAATTTTTTCTCAACTGTAAACTATTATTGACATCAAATGGCCGTTTTTCAAGATTATTTTTAAGGAACTTTGCGAAAAATTTGTATGAATGCAGTTGGTTGAAGACATTTTTGGACAAAGATAACTTTAAGTATGAGCTAGACTTGAACTGATTTCCGAGTAAATTGAATATATTAAATTAGGTTTTCAAATAAAAGAAAAGTTAATTTTTGGTCAATTATATTGGAAATTAATAGAATTCTGTTTATTAGACAATATCTTTCATATATTCTTTTATGGCAACTAATATGTCTGTGTAACTCACAAACTTTGAAGGTAAAATTTATTCCTAAAACATGACTACAGTAATTAGTGCGTTTGTTTGTTAACGCCATTGAGGTGCATTATGATCTTTTGTGTGTCGAGGTACGAATTTAATACAAATTTCTATAATTAACATAATTAACCATTCTCATTTATACAGTAACAAAATATTATCATAACAAATTACACCTACCAACATAATACGCGGATAATACATTGCATCGCATATTTTCTGAAATTCTATTCAATTTCCGAAATGCTGTAATTACTTGCTAAAATTATACCGATAAATAATGCTTTAAAAATCATTTAATTATCCTTAAACACTTTTAATCATCATCGACCCACGACCCCAAATAACCGCGTTATATCAATTTTCAAAAAGCCATTAAATCAATTATCACGCGAGCAAAAAGCGCTTCGATATCATCGGCCTAATAAAAACCGTTCAATTTTTATAATTACATTGCGAGATCAATGCACCTTCACCCACCGCCACTGCTATGTTTCATAAATTCTCGTTGATAAAACACGCTGTTTTAAGCCCCTCCCGCCATCCCTTCCAGAAGGCTAATGCACGCGTGCGCACTTAACGATAAATTTCCGGCTGCAAGTGAAAAATTCCCTGTAATGCCGATGTATATACAAACACAGACGCGGAGACCACTATAAATAATACGCTTTTAAACATACACCGCGGAGAGCATCGACGACTATACGACGATAGTAGTTGAGGGGTGGGGGCGGGGGGGGGGGGGGGGTAACGCACCCGAGCGCGCGCGATGCTATCGCGATAATCGGCGCTCGATAATATTCGGCCAATAAATTTCGCGAGTGCACTCGAGATACTACACGTATGCGCGATAACGCGCGAGCGCCCGGGATTTATATATGTTATTGGTGGGACTTTCGGGCGATTCGTTTCGCCTCTCTGACGGCGGCAGGTCAGTGGATATACATATAAATATCTATCTATTTTTTTTTTATTTCGAGGTAGGAAACGAGAAGAATATTTCGACGGTGCGACCGCGGTTCTTTAGTGTCGTTTCGGGAATTCCTCGTTGTTGTCTCTCGCTCTCTCTCTCTCTATCAGAGGTATTCGACGGCCGAAGCGATCTGGCTTATCGGGCGTGGGGAGAGGGGGGAGAGGGACGGGATTGGTTTCGCCGTTTTTTGAATGACTTTATGGTCCTCCTGGCGATTGGATTGGCCGTCGCGTATCTCCCACGGAATTTTTAAAAAGACACGTTATAAAGTGTGCGCGATCGAATTATCGAAAAATATAAATGGGATTGGGAAATCGAGTTGTAATGTTTATCGGAGTGCGTGTGATATGGCTGTGAATATTTAGCATTTTAATTTGCTCGATATAATATTTTGTCTTGTTAAATATGGAGAAGACGTTAATTATTAGTCTTGTGAGGTAACCGAGCTGATATGCTATCGCGTACTACCTGATATTGCGATGTTACAAGTATTTATTCTACAATTCTTATCGTTAATTTGTGTGATGAATATTCTAAATACAAGTAAAGAATAATGATTTTTGTAAAACGGAAAGTTCGATAACACCATTTGTCACAAGATATAACAACTTTAAAAGATGTTCCGTATTAATTGATGAAAAAAAATTTCGTTACTTTTAGTAATAAGATAACGCTTGATCCAAAACCCAACATCCTTGCGAACTGAATATATCACAGTTCTTCTTCAACAAACCCTTGAAACAACTACATATCGTACACCAGGCGAAGCATATACCACATGCAGAGCAACAAATCAGAATCGCCGATGATGAAGAACAGCCGCACCTCTCCAAACTCCACGGCAACTCTCCGCGCCCATAAAAATGATCAACGCCACGAGATATAACCGCGCCGGTTATTCCGGTCACACGCGAAGACATATACAAGCACGGACTCACACACGTGCCCAGAACTTTGTACTTGGCGCGAGTGTACATCCTCGCGGCGGAATAAATGTTTCATGAGACTACCTGGATATGCCTCGCTTGCTCGCGAGTATATATACACGGATAGAATTTTTCTGAAAAAATTACCGTGAAATTCACGGGAAAAATTAACGTAAGCATTGTAAATGCGGAGCATCCGTACGTTCCGAACCTTTTTATGGTGCGCACAGAAAAATTTACCGTGATATCACGGTAACGCCACCGACGTGCGAGTTCCGATATTCCCTTCATGTCAGGGTAAAATTTGTACAGGAAGGCAGTAAAAATTACCGTGACAGTCCAGTAAAAAATTCCATAAATCTCTATAATTTTTATAATACTTTCGCTGGCAAATTTACTAACCGAAAAATTTACCGAATGTTGCGATAAAAATTAATGTACGGATATTAAATTTTTCTAAAACTATAGCAATAATTTCCAGAAAAATCGTCTGTACCTCGATTAACGCGTATTTCACGGCAATTTTTTCCATAGAGAAATTCTATCCGTGTAAGTAAAATATAGAAATATCTGAGGAATAATAATTTTAGCGTTTCCAGCATTTGGTTAGCTACTAAATATAATACACGGTTGAAAATCGTGTGTTTTGCGTCGTTAGCAAATTATTACATACTGAGAGAAGAATATTGTTACTGTTAACATATTTATCTATTTGAAATAAAACTATTTGACAGGTTTAAGGATAAAATGTGATATTGTAATAGTTACAATATCTATATTAACTAATAACATATTCAGATTTAAAAGTAGCTGATGGTAGAAGTTCTTCTAAATTGTAGTTTTTGAATCTAATAGCTTATTTTCTACCAGGATGATGTTGATATAAACAAAAATGTTTGAATTAAAAACTCCATTTAGTTTTTTACTCCAACGTTTCGGAAATTTTTATTTTTTATGTCCCTCATAAGGGTAAACAATAAAGATGTCCGAAGCGTTGGAGTAAAAAAATAAATGATGTTTGTATTTCAAACGTTTTTGTTGTAAAACAACATCAGCCTGGTAAAAAATTGGTCATTAGATTAAAAAACTACTATAATAAGCATATTTTAACTATTACAATATCAATTTTCTCAGGTAACATATTGATATTGTTTATGAGAACATGGTAACTTAACTGTTAACATAGCATTATAACTGTTACAATGCCTATATCGTCGCGCGGTACGAAGAAAAGCCAACTTGGAAGTTACAGGCGAAGAAAAGCCAGTTTGACTTCACAAACGAAAGTAACATTTAGATGGCATCTTATAGGTAACTTTCAGATAATAAGATAAGATAAATATAAAAAGATAACCAAAAAGATTAAAAATCTATTTAAAAAGATAAAAAGATAAAAAGATGATCAGTCAAGATAATAAGATAACTAGTAATTGATTAGATGCAGTCAGTTGGGGGATTTTTCCTCCGCAGGAATGGCGCAAACTGGCTTTTTTTCGTTTAAGACAAGTCAAACTGGCTTTTCTTCGTCTGGGAGGGCGCAAACTGGCTTTTCTTCGTCTAGGAGGATCCAAACTGGCTTTTCTTCGTCTTAGACGCGGTTTTGACTTTTCTTCGCCTGTAACTTCCAAGTTGGCTTTTCTTCGTACCGTGCGACGATATTCGGTCATATTTAAACATACGCATGTTAGCAGTTACAATGCCATGTTAACAGTAAACAAATCCTTTTCTCAGTGCACAAATTAGGTATAGAATTAAAACACAAAATGTTTGTTACAATCCTATTTAGTTTACATTAGTCTATAGAAATGTTGTTTACTTTTTGTCGGATAAATCTTAATTATACAGAAAAATGTGTTACTTTTTCCGTTTTTGGCACAAAACTTGGGTTAAAACCAGATCGCATTTTCAACTGTGTAGTAGTCATCAAAGGCGCAACAACTAGGCGTGCCCTTTGCACCCGGGCACCCTTGGCACATCCAGTTGTTGCGCTTCTAATGACTACTATAAAGTTGAAAGTGAGATCTGGTTTTGATTCTGTAGATAATTTATGTAATCGTTTGTTAACTACACATAACACACGATTTTCAACCGTGTACTATATTTAGTAGCTAACCAAATGCTGGAAACGCTGAAGTTATTATTCCTCAAATATTTGTATATTAACTACTCGGATAGAATTTTTCTACGGAAAAATTACCGTGTAATTCGCGTCAATCGAGGTACAGCCGATTTTTCTGGAAATTACTACGCCTATTTTCTATAATTATTGCTATAGTTTTAGAAAAATTTAATATTCGTACGTTAATTTTTACCGGAATACTCGGTAAATTTTTCGATTAGTAAATTTGCCAGCGAAAGTATTATAAAAATTATAGAGATTTATGGAATTTTTTACTGAACTGTCACGGTAATTTTTACTGTCTTCCTGTACAAAATTTTACCCTGTCATAAAGGGAACATCGGAACTCGCACGTCGGTGGGGGGCTGCTCCCCGCTCAAAAATTTCAGTCAAAATCCAGCTAGAATCTGGCTAGATTTCCCTGTATCTAGCTAGATTCTAATAAGTAAAACTCTTCAGATTATCGCAGGGATATGTCCCACTTTTTTTAAGGTTTCTAGCGAGTAAATCTAGTTTTCTATTCAAAGCGCGAATAAAATTATTTATCTTTTTTTTGAGGATTGTGTTGAGCGAGTGGCAGATGCCCGAACGGAAAATGAATAGGGCTAGCCCTGCGTAAACGTAAGGGCCTAACTAGGTTTGCCGTAAGGGCCCCCAGCAAGCCGCGTAACGCGGTGCTGGTATGGCCCCGGCCCGGACTGATAAGGCCTTAATTTGCCTGAAAATCGCCTTACAAAAATATTTAGATATTAAACTAGGGCTACGTGAATGGCCCTCGTCTGGCCCTGATATGTATCCATCAGACGGTACGCCTTATGAAGCCCTGATCAAGCCTTGATATTGTAATGACATGTCTGGATTTAGTAGGTTAAAAATAATTTTGTTTCATTTCTTACGTTAATGTCATTACTACAGAGTAACACATCTGTGTTATTTGAAAAAGTTTATTGAATTATTTTAGATAACTTGCAACGATTACAAAGCAGTGCATTATTTAAAGCAGTAAATTACCAAACAGTGAAAAATACGAGCTATGCCCGGGAAAGCCCGCCAGGGCCGGAGGTGCGCCCCATTACGCGACTTGTTAAGGGCCTCACCAGGTGCCATGTCAGGACCTTCTGATTATTTTAAGGCATCGGATAAGGCCCTGGCATTAGCCCTAAGTCAATTTCTGTTCGGGTGTATAATTTTTATATTTAAATATGATATTTATTATACATGAATTAAATATGATTAAAGTAAATTAAATAAATAAATTAAAAAATTTTGGCGGCATCGGGACTCGAACCTGGGACCCTTGGCTCGGTAGTCGGACGTGCTAACCACTTAGCTATGAAGACACATGGATTGGCTAATTTTGGAACTTGTATATTCCTAACCATAAGTTATACGCGCCAATTTCATAAGAAATTATCCTTTAACTCGGATAATCGGATATACTTGGATATACTCGGATATACTCTATTTTAATATTAAATTATTTAATATTATAAATAATTATTTTTAAATATTTTTCGTTGATTAAATATGCTTTAGTTAATATTTACCTTTTACTATACAATTAGAATTCTGTCATAAATTGGTGTAATAATTTTAAATTTTAGCATAAAATTAATTAAAGGAATCGGTAAATTCAGGCCATGTCAAATACCGACGCGATCCCTACCTTACCGGCACTTACATTTTATTTTTTTTTAACCTTATTTAAACGAAAATTTTAGAAAAAAGTTCTTTTACGCACTCCGGAATGCCATTAAGTATATCCTATTAATTATCTGAAATGTTTGAGGCTTTGTTCTTATTAATTACTAATTTCAAAAACATTTTTGCAAAAATCTAATGGATTAAATCATTTGGAAATTTAATAAAGTATACTTAATGCCATTTTGGAGGACATAAAAGAACGCTTTTTCCTAAAATTTTTATTTAGATGTGATAAGAAAAATAAAATGTAGGTGCTGATAAGGTAGAGATCTACGTTTGAATTGAACATTGCCAAAGTCACGTGCTAATGAATCGGCAGTGATTTTTTTCATAACAAAAAATTTTCTGGTATTATAGGTATACTTTTTTGTAACGAATCCTATTTTAATGAATTTATTTATTCAACATATAGGCCGGTTACACGCAAAAAAATATAAGGAAAATACAAGGAACAGATACAGTAATAACATGGGTAGTATATCTATATATATATATATATATATATATATATATCAGGAACAGTGAGGAATAAGCGCTGTTCCTCATATATATATATAGTAGCCCATGTTATTACTGTATCTGTTCCTTGTAGTTTCCTTATATTTTTTTGCGTGTAACGGGCCATACCCACACGCAAACATTCATGTACGAAAAATTTGTGAATTTAATTTTTGGCGTACATTCTTGTATTTTTAATTTACAATTTAATAATTATGATTTTTTCTTCGTAAATGTTTTTAAATATAATTTTATATATACTTTTGAATATTTTATTTATGTAAAATCAAATATGTAGAAAGAATCCAATTTTATATTAAAATATACATTAAAAAAAAAATTGATGTAATTTAATAATTCTCTTTGAGAAAGCATTTTGCTAAAGCAGTTAGAAGCGGGTTTTTAAATATTTTTTCTAATTGTATAGCGTGCCGATAAACTTGAATAAGTGGATTTCGTGTGGAGTGCCCAAACAAGAATTTCTAACCTAATTCTAAGGCGTTTATCTCGAAATTGTCCACTTTATAATTCTATTGATATAAGTCCAAAAAACTAACTAGAAACTACTAAGAAAACCTAGTGAATCTGCAGCTTTTGAAGTTAGCTTGTAATGCACGCAGGCTTCTAACTAGAAAGTCTAGTGCGACTGTAGCTCCACCTTAAACCGTTGCGTAGGCTGGGAAAACTTGTGAGATTCTAGCGAGGAAAACATGTAAATAGTTACAATGTAAGTTCATCACGGGATGTCATGCTCGATACTCGCTAGATTTACTAGAATAAGGAAATTCCTAGTAAATCCGGCTGTATTCTAGCGAAAACTTGGGGACAAGCAGGGAAATTTCTGAGCGGGTCGCACCGCCAGTTTAGTATACCAATTTTTTGAAATCCGAAATTTTTACCGTAACATCACGGGAAATTTTTCTGTGCGCACCATAAAAAGGTTCGGAACGTACGGGTGTTCCGCATTTAATTTTTCCCGTGAATTTCACGTTAATTTTTCCAGAAAAATTCTATCCGTGTAGAGAGAAGGCAAAGTCGTCCGGGGAATTAGGAGTGAGAGAAGAGAGGACTCGATCGCGACGAGCGCACGCCGGTTATGGATTCTAAGGGTGCCGCGGGGACTCGTCGCTTTGCAAGGAAATCCATACGGCCGAGCGAGAAGGAGATTTAAAGGTATCTGCGCGTGTAAGGGACGCGATTTGTTGTGGCAAATCTTTGGAGAGATTTGTACGAAGGACGATGAAATGATATGATTCAACTTTGATAGAGTGTTAGTTGTTAAATGTCAGGACTAAGTCGATGAAATATTATTTCTTACGAAATCGTAGAAATCGTATGCATCACAATTATGTGGAAAAGTCAACATTTGTTACCATATTTATCATCAATTTTCATGCTAATACATATAAATTTATTTTAAAGCTTAATCATAAGAATATATTATACTAATTTGAATTAATGTAATGAATTAATTTTATATTCTATACGAGATTAAAAATGCATTCTGATATTCAATCAATTAACTTTTTAGAATAGATTATCAAACGTTTTATCATATGAAGAAATTAATTGTATTATTTTATTATAATAACGTTTGAAAACTGAAGCGCTTTATTTTCAAAATGCAATGTTATGATCGTACTTACTGGGTCAATTTTTCTAAAGAATACAATTCTTGAAAAGTTGTCAATTAAAAATAACCTATCTTCGCGTCATTAATGATTCCCTACAATTCAACATTTCAAAACAAATTAACGTACTCTACACGTATACACTTGACTTAAAGTGTCCCCATTGCATGCACCGTTAACACCTTTCTCCACCCAGTCCACCGATATTTATAAATGTTTTGTGCCGTACCGTACCACCTCACCTAGCACCATTAAAAATTTCCCTCTCGCAGCTTCTTCCTCACGCGCTCGCGCGCTGTAAATGGCGTCTGCGGAGTTTTTATCGTCTCCTAAAATATCGTCGTCACCCAGGGGCTTAATCGCGTAATAAAATGTTTTTGCTTGCTTTCTCTTCCGCTTCGGCCCCTGTTTGCCTAACCGCGCCTTATATTTCCGTGGCCGGGAAAAATAAATAAATCGCCGTGGCGGCCCGCCAGCTTTTCCCACTATTTGTCTCCTCAGCGGTACCGCGCGGCGTCTTTTACTTATCTTGCTGGCTTTTGCTTTGTCGGGCAAAGAGAGGGAGGGGAAGAAAAAATTTTCGCGCCCACTCGTTGTTAGGGGGAGGAAGAGCGAGCGCCAGCGGCAGGCGGACTTGCAGCGGACGCGTAATGGAGTACGAGAATTTAATTCTCCCTCGCGCGTGTGGGAGAGAGAGGGAGAGAAGAAGTGTAAGGGGTTTCGTAGGATGAATAGGTTTTTGCTTAGAAGTAAATTTTTTGTTTTTACGTTTGGTGGTGGCACTAGAGTATGTGCCATTAGTTTTGGAGTATATGTGTATTGGTTTTGAATAATTGTGAAGAATATGTTATGAATTGTTAATATTTACTAAAAATAAAGTCTACTGCCTTTCAAAATCAGAGATACAAACAATTACAAAACGTCTTATCTGTTATATTAGAATCTTTTTTTAAATATATAGATAAAAATTTGATTGTAACTTTTACATGAATAACTATATGTACAAATAGATTCATAAATTAAAAAAAAAACTAAAATCAAATTATGCAACATTATTTTAATATTAAAATACATTATTTATAGATGTTGAAATATCAGAAATATTAATGATGATGCATATCTACGTGTTATAAAACTTTTTATGTGATTTTGCTGCATGTATTTTAATATTTCATTCATGGAAGTTTTATATGGTACATCAATGCACGAATAATCTCGTGGGATTCATAAATGCAATTGTCATAAGATTCCCACGAGATTCATACATGCATAAATGTAGGTATTATCAGAGGCCCTCGTGTGCAAGTACAATGTCATGCTATTATAAATCACGTACAAGAGTTTTGCAAAATCCACATATTTATGATTATGTTTATATATCGCTATAGGATAAATATTGTATATTTTTTTCAACTTGTAAATATGCATCTGCCGTAGTAGAGACATGTCTACGAATAACAAAAAATAAAACCAAATTAAACACAATACGTTACTAGAATCGTCTAGTCCTATAGTTATATGATAATTTCTAGTTCCTTATTCTTTATTTCGTATACACAAATTGTCCCCGAAGTTTTTCCTGATAATATAACGACCATATGAAACTTTAGCGACTACTTAGGAATCCCGAAACCTCCCATTATCGGCTATTACGTACCCCTTTCCCGCCTTTTTCAAACACACTAAAGCAGAAGTAAACATCGCCGAAAAACTGTATAAGTGCCGATAAACGCATCGGCCTCTTCTTCTACCATAACATCCCACGCAGCGGAGGCTACCCCATCGTTCGCGGAATCGTCGAAACACAAAAGCACGCAGAGATGCGCACGAGCGCCATGTAAACGAGCGAGCGAGAGAGAGCAGATTTCCGCGTTATAACGAGACGTAAGTAAACGTAGGCTCGGCCCATTGGCCTAACGAGCGCGCGTAAAAGTTAAAAACAACGTTCGAGCGCGTATCTCGTTATGCGCGTGTTTTTCTTTCTTTCGGGGGAGCGGAGAGAGGAGGTTTCGATAGCCTGGTTTTGTTGCTGTTTGAAATGAGTCGGTAACGATGGGAATGGGATGTTAGGAGGGAGTGTAGGAGGGGGAAGCGCTTGGGATGTGTAGAGGGTGTAGATTTTTTATTGCCCAATGTTAAGTGTTATCTGATAAGCATACTTGTTTTTTTCTTATTGTAATGCACATGGAGAAGAATTGGATAAGAAAAATCTCATGTTGTTTTGCAAAAGTTAGCGTTTAATGTAGTAAATATTATAGAATTTTCAGAAAGTTTTATAAAAAAAAAATTGCTCTTTTGGATGATAAATTTTCGAAAATGACGACTCTATTCCTTGCACACACGCAGAGAAAAGAAAACCTTTACTGTTAACGAACAGACGTTTAGATATGGACAAATCAATTTTCATTGATAGTTAGAGAGTTTACTCAAACGATTCATGAATTAACTGTTCACGAATTTGTCTAACTATAAATGAACATTTGTTCATATCCAAACGTCCGTTCGTTAACAATAAAGATTTTTTTTTTCTTTGTGTATAATTAGCAAATAGTAAAAATCATAAATTATACTTTACACACTTCGATTCTTCCGATATTCATAACGCAATTTATAAATCTTCAATTTTTAAAACTTTATTAATGCACAACATAAATTCAACAAAAACTACAGCGTGTTCAATAAAACACAAAAATAAACACTTTGGGCTCCAATAAGACTATCAAATACTATAAATAAAAGCCTTTATCATTCCTTCGTCAACCAATCAATCCCGCACACTCGTCCAACCCTCCGCCCTCGTCCATTGCCCTCCCTCACAAAAGCTCCGCGAATAATCACCTGCCGATACACACACACATGCACACCCTTACTCGCACATACGTCTGGCGCGCTTCCAGACGGTCAAGTCTCTCCTCGCGTATACATACCTCTACGCGCGTTTATTTCCGGATCGTTTGGCGGGCGCGGGCGCGCGTTAACGTGAAGGCTAATGTAATGGAAATGGCGCGGCCTCTCTCTCCCTATGCATATTATTGTGCCACTTTCAGGCCTCGCGTCGCTAATAATTGTTATGGCCCGATGGAGTGCAATTTTGATGGTACCGCGTAGCCGCGGTATACAGCAGAGAGCGCGGCTGGAGAGTGTGTAACTATCGCTGTTTTACGCCTCGCTCTTCTAGTTCGAGTGGGCTGTGTGCATGGGAGGCGGGCCAGCCTGCGGTGTAGTAAAGTTCGATTTTTTTGTTTTTGCGAGGGTGCAGGTCGGAGTAGTGGTAGAATTGCTGTTGTTAAAGTGGTGGAAAGTTTTTTGGAGTTTTATTCGTCGTTTTGTGATTTTTTCATTCTAGAAAAATTATTTTACGGGATTGATATAGTGTATAGTTGTTCATAAATAATATATCAATAACATATAAATTTAGAAATTATTTCGTTTAAAAGTGAAAAAATGCTTTAAAAATCCCTTTGTACCGTTTGATTTCAGTTGTTAAATAACAAAAGAAAATTGAATTCCAAATAAATAAGTAATGTTTATTCTGATACATATTGTTATTGCTAATATAAATGACACACAAAAAAGTCATTATTACGGTTTTTCGATTTTCATTAACGAACATAGTTACCACTTTTGAATTAATTTAAATCCCCATTCCGCCTAACCCCATTTTGCAACCATTCTTTTCAATCCAATTAAACCAATTCATTCAACAAAATCAAACGACCCCCCCCCCCCCCCCCACTAATTTCACTTTAACTCGTGTTCCGGGGTACCGGGTAAAAATCCCCGACGCTAACTACCCAAAATGATTCACTCAACAATCCAATCATGAGGTGACAAATCACCCGAAGTACCCCGAAGCGGCTCTCTTTCGACGGGGATGCAGTTTAACGATCGATTTAACTCAATCCCGCCCGCTCGGCGCGTTATCGGGATGCCCGAAATCGGCCCAAGCGCATTGCACACACAAATTTCGCGAAAAGCTGCGCGCTCAGCGGAGTCGTTGCGAGCCGGCCGATCTCGACGATCCATCTCGGTTGTAGGCCACACGGGTATTAGCGTATAGGTCGGACGAAAGTTCGTTTGGGTATTTAGTGGTAAAATGGTGTCTGTGTGTGGGCACGTGTGTAGGGTACGCGTGTGCAGAATTGCGGGATAAGAGTGGATAGAATTTGTAAAAATAGCGAATGAAATGTTAAGCGAATAATAAGTACGTTTCTTGATTTTGTCAGTCATATTTATGCGATAAATTTATTATTTAGATTCAATTTATATTATATTAAACAGCTGTTAGTAGAAAGTAAAATAAAAATCTAATGTTTAAAAGGCACTATTGTGACTTAGATATTCCTTTTAGATCGGTTTTATTTCAATGAATGTTTACTACTTTGCTGTAGTTCTGTTAGAAAAGTTTTGATGATTATATTAAATATTAATATAAATGAATTTTTGAATACCTTAAACGTAGTATGATAAGTTCAAACGTGTTACACGTTTTTGCAGTAGGTAATACGGTATGCAGTGTGCAGTATGCAGTACGTAATAGATATTAAATATAGTACTAAAGCTTAAAGCACTATCCTAATTGCTACGAATATCATGTACCTATCCTTATTGCATTATCGTTATCTGTTTCTTGAAATTAGTTTTAGATGCCCCTGATTTTTTCACACAACCTCATACGTTAAAAATAAAAGAACTTTTTTGTTTTAATACACCACCATACAACAGAAAAGCTTATATTTCGTAATAAAATGCCTTATAGTAAAAATGACGAAACTCACACTATTTTACATGCACCAACGATCTCATAATACGAAAAAAACAGAGGTATACATTTACATCGTTCCCTGACAACATTACATCACGCCCCCTCACATCCCCCTACCGTACAACTCCCGTCCGCCTCATTACACCCGGGCTTCCCTGAAATTCATCAAGCGCCGGTCCTTGCTAAAGCGTACACGCGTACCTCCCTAAATCCTTCCCTCTCTCTCCCTCTCTCTCTCATCCCGGGGAACAAATCAACCGCTCGTTCGTTCCTCCCGGCTCGAAAATTATAGGCTCACGCTCGCGCGCAAATGTCGCGCAATCGGACGGCGCGTGCGGTAATTAGTGCCGGCGCTCGCGCGAGAGCTGCGTGAAAGCGCTAATAGGCTTCGTCGCCGATTTAATTAGTCCATAATTCTAAACGCCGCGCTCGCGCCTCGCTTCGACGAAGCTGTCGCTCGGCCCGTCGATCGGTGTGTAGGTATGGACGCATATGCGTGAGCGGTATCAAGGTGTGCGAGTATATGAGCAATTCTCTAGAAGTTTTAACTTTTAGCGTACTGTAACATATCTTATGGTTCTCAGATATTTAGCTATCTAAGTCAAGCAAATATTTATAAAATCCACTTCCAGTAACATGTTCCACTACATAGAACTCACTTTTAAACAAGGACAAGCTCAATGGGCAATCGGAAAAAGCCTAAATTTAGAGGTTTTGTCTGCGTACCTTAGGAAATTTTCATCCTTATTACATCGTTAAAAAAAACTCTTTTATAAATGCTTTTTAGGCTATTATCGTTTAGTATTCGAAAATATGTTGTCGGATTGAATGTGTCTACCTTTAAAAAAAAGTGCGTAGCATTATCTCTTCGCCGCTGTATTTTGGTAAAAATAAAAAATAAACTTTATTTGTCGATTAAAAAAAATAACTTTGTGTTTTTTCAACTTTCTGTGGCTTAGATTACTCGTCTTGGAAAGACAAACAAAATGTGACTTTGGTTATAAGTGTGCCTCTTATGAAAAGTAAATTATGATCTACTAAAGCACACGGTGTCGATGCGCCCCTCGCCTAAAAAATTATCATTTTTTGGTGGCACACATAAACAACGGTAAATAGGCCTAATTTGAGTATTGCTCTTTTTTCTACATACATTTTCTTGAACTAATTCACGGGGTGTCTAACGAAATTCGGATTTATTTTTTAAAAAATCAAAAAAGAAAGTGATTGTAAGGCAGTTTTACATGCATTCACTCACGCTTATTCGTACATGCATAAGAATACAATATTAAAAAACTATGTTTAAAAATGACGAGCACACCCTTTTTATTATTATTTGGGGTACCTAGAACAGAAAAAGATCAGTTTTGTGAATGTGCCTCAACATTACATTTTGAAATTTCTATTTAGTTAAAAGTTAAAAGTTCCACAGAAATACTCATATATGCGTTATGGGAGTAGAGGGACGGTAGGTTTTGTGATGGATGAAAGAGAGGGGGCGGGAAAAAGAAACGTTTGCGCAGTGGGGTTAAAGAATGTTTACATATAGGGAATAATGAAATTAATGACCACATCAAGTAATATAGCTTGGGCGAATTTAATAACAATAAACGCTGTTTATTTGCTTACAAAGTCACTTTATAAAAGGTATATTCAATTACTGAATGTGTATTTTAAAAAGTCTTCTGCATAAAGCGTTGAATTTCTCTGAGTAGTAGTAAAAATAATTAAGATAAATGAAAATTTCACAAAAGCACAATTCATATTTAAAATATTAATGATCTTTCTCCCGTTTACTAATTTAATTTCAAAAATTATCTCTTAATTCAACATTGTTTCTAAAATTGAGTTACAAAATTCGTTTGCAATTCTTCAAAAACGCGTTATTACGAGAAAATTCTTCACTCGAAAAGTGCACTTTATAATGAATAACTACATTTCCCTATCATATAATATTCTCATTCACCCGTCACAAAAATCATCGCTCTTAAATGAAGTCAAAAGCAAAATCCAATTCATTTCTCCCCCACAAACTCTCTCCCTCACCGCAACCACTCGGAAATAACATAATACTCTCAATAACGCTCGCCGTCGAAAATCGCTCATTCACCGCGCAATGAATACACTCTCCCCCGCGAAAACATCCATACACACGCCCCGCGCACGAAATCGCATCTTTTCACCGTGAGAGGGAAAGCGTGTGCGTACGCGAGTTTGCTTCATACACGTACCGCCACATACACCCACGATTTCGTTCAAAGAAAATCCATTTGCTGCTGCAGTTACCAACGGGACAGGTCTAATGGTCAGAGTCGCCCTGTCGCTGGCACACAACTCTCTCTCTCGCCCTCGTCCTCGATTATATTTCCCATGTATATGTGTGTGCCCCGGAATTTTTCCGTTTCTGCACAGCGCGAGCGGTGTACAATGGCGGCTGGCGATACGCGGACTTCGCTACTTACGCGCAGCAGAGGTGCATTGAAATTTCGCAGGGGCAGGAGTTTTGAAAGGAATACTTTGGAGGGTGGCACACGGCAAGAGTTTGCGTTTTTATCGGTTGGATAGGAGAGGGATTTTTTGTTGCTGAAGATGCCGATTTTATGTTGGCTGGGAGTATTTGTTAATAGTGGTGACAGTGGAGGTTTTGGAACTATTTTTGATGATTTTCGAATAAATTTAGATTGTTAAGCAATGGATGGAAAATATATTTTTATTTAATTTTTTTTTTTATTGTACTTTCTGTACTTCTTTTTTGGAAATAATTATAATAGATATTTTCTGACGGTTATATACAAAATTTATGAATTTCGATTTTATACAGTATTAAAAGATTGTTTGTTATGTAAATAACAACAATACTCTGATACATATCGTGGCTTCCGAATAAAAAGGTCCTAACTCGGAAGCCGCTTCGAAAAGGTCCTAACTCAGATGAAAAATTTGTTCGCTCAGATTTAAGTTGGCAGCAATACCCACATACTTATGATGCTTAATTTAAAAAATAAATAATATTTCAACAAAAATTCTTAATTCATTTATATGTTTGCGAGTACGCTGATTACGAATTTGCTGCATAAATTAATATTCATATTTATACAAACATGATGAATGCTATGACGTAATTCATATTTCTTTACATGTACTCTTGAGAATATAATTTGCATAAACTAAAAATCGTAAAAACTTTTAAGGTTTTCACTGAATGAGGCCTTCAAGTTTTTTTAATTATAATTGTCTTTCTTCCTCAAAGAGAAAGCTTGACAATAACTGTCAAATTTTCCAATTTCATTTGATGAATTTTTATATTTTCACGTTCACTGAATGAAGAATTTCATTTATAAAGTTCCAATAATTGCAGTTATTTGCAAATAAATGCAAATTCTTAGATAATTATTGAATAGAGCATGAAAATCCCGGCAAGGTAACGGGGCTATACTATCGCCTTGCTGTTGCATGAGATAGATATTGACATTTGTCAAATAAAGCACTACTGATTTTCATATATCGCCTTGAAGAATACACCAAAATGTAGACAAAGGTAATTTAATTTACCTTGATCGCCTTTCTTTGGATAAAGTAGATCTTAATAGTAGCCAAACTGTAAGTTTTCAAGTCATTGGACTTCCGATTCGAGCTTCCCAAATATTTCGATTGTATGCTTCAATACATATCTCCGAAACATTTCACAAAAATCATAAACGGATGAAACATATTAATGAAGATGAAATTTCGAAATCGCTAACTGACTGATCAAGACAAGATAAGTACAATAATTCATTAACTTTTGGTAAAAGCCCTATCGCGTGTGCATCTATATTTCGAATTTTCATATTTTAATTCGAGCTAAATCCATTTCATTTAAAGTACACACGTGAATTGGTTTGCATTTAAAATGCATTATAAGATAAAAAAAGCTTTTCAAACCTTTTATAATTGTATGAAGAATAGCATACAAATTTTGAAATGATTTTATCTATTATGTGTTCAGAAATATTTTTCAATTACAATTGATAACTTGTTTTAAAAACATCGTTGGAAAAGTATAGAAAATGTAATCACTCCGAGTTTGGGTACGATATTTTTTATACTTCTATATTACGGATGACTTAAAAATAAAATAACAACTATTTATACTAGAAATAGTTGCGTATATTATATAAAATAAATTTTGTGTACTTTAAATGAAATGAATTTTAGCTCGAATTAAAATATAAAAATTCGAAATATAGACGCTTAATTTTTTTTACAAAGATTCATTTACACATTCCAATCTTAAAACTGATATGACAGGAAAAAGGGTTCTTAACATAACGGAAAAAATTTTTGTTACAAAATTTCCAATGTTGCAAAAGTAGATTTTGTCCACTAAAAAAAAACAATAAGTATTTATAATCTTCTTTGTTTTTCATTCAATTCTAATTTGCAAGGTCTCATTTTCTTCCATGTTCAATTTCAGGGAGAGGTACCCATATCAAAATTGGAAAATTTTCGAAACCTGCTAAGTTATATGCAATTATTTGTAGATTTGTTACTGAATCTTTGTAAAAAAATTTTATAGCTTTATGTCCACTAGCCCGAATGAGCTCTTGTCTTAAAATTTGTTATACAATGATTTTTCATTATTACAAATCATCATATAGCGTATATCTAGGCATTTTCCTCACAATTTAGGAATGAGAAAGTTAGTTTTCCAATGATAAGTACTTCACTAGTCACATTTACATAAACCCGATTTCAAATTACAGTTCACCGCACTCTTCACAAAAATCCCAGAACCTCCAGTCCTCACTCCCCACCTCACCACGTCGCATCCGCCAGACAAAATCGATCGACGCAATCCCGCCCCCACTCGAAAAAAACCCCTGCCGCACCGACGCGAAAAACACATCATCGAAACCACGCGCGCGTTCGATTCGCTCCCGTGTGTACGCAGCCACTGTATATACCAGCTTAGCGCGGGGCAACAAGGATCCGTGAGTGCAATATCCCGGCGCGACAAGGTTCCGCGTGCACGCAAAGGCGCGCGCACGGCTAATTTCCCGTGAATAGTTGGGTTAATCCGGTCGCGCGGCCAACTTAAGAGCCCCACGCGCGCGCACTAAGTCCCTAATAGAATATCCGCGTATCTTCGTACCGGCGCGCGTCCGTATACGTGCGAGTATAGTAGCGGTCGAGAAGGTGGAGGAGTAATGGTCGAGGCGACGGTGGCAAGGGCGAATGAACCGCGAAGAATGTCGACGAAGAGAGTGGTTTAATTGCCGCGGGTGCGTTAGGTGGCGAGAGCGAGGGCAGTGAAGTGGTAGGAAATGGAGGCAGTGCGATATGGAATTTGTATGAGGTGTGGGAGGCTGGGAGGTTTTCGGGGATGGAAGGGTTTCGTGTGGATGTGGGTTTAAAGTCTTGGTGTACCAAGCCTATGGGGTTATGTGACAATGACGGACAGACGACGGTCCCAAAAAAAAATGAAATATTACTTACAATGCGGTTTAGAAACATATATTTATTAAATCAGATAGTTTACAAAAATGCGAGTCCTATAGAGATTGGATGTAGTCACCTGTACATAGGTTTGGTCTGATATCTATAATTAATGTATACAAAAAGTTTACGTGTACAAGAAGCACTTGAAAATACGTAAAATATATTCAAAACATTCATAAATACTTCAAACATGCATAACAGTTGGAACTAAAAATTAACCTTTTTATAAATTTTGTAAGAGGAATATTATATAATTCTGTAATAATGCGTAATTTCCAGCAAAATATTTAGTCAGGAGAAATTAAATACCTTTTTTAAATATTATATTAAATGATCAGTGTCTGACCCAACACTTGCAATTTCACTTATTCCTTTAATTATTACTCAACGTTCTCCTTTCTTTTGAAACAAAAAAAAAATTCTTTTTAAAGAAATAACTTTTTCCTAAATTTAACAATTCATAGTAATCATTGAAAACTGCTCAAAGCTAAATTAGTCATAGGTGTACCAATAAGTAAATAAAACTTATATAATAAGCATAATTCATCGTATATTCGACTTCTTAGCTCTCCATTAGGATAATAATTTCCTCTCATCGAAAAATGTATATTTGCCTTTAATCGCATTACCCAAAACAACTTGAAAACTTCCACAGACGCACTCTCTCACACACACACCCGACCCATCCTCGCAAAACTACTCCCTTTAAAGTCCCGCAGGCTCGCGCGGAATTCGCCTCGTCGGCAGCGCGCGGCCGTAAAAGTATCCTTTTCGGGCATCACAAAGATTACAGAAAGAAAAAACGCGCGGAAAGAGACATCGCGTGCACCTACCCTCGACCAACCAACAGAACCATCCGAACCGTATACACCCACTAACCCACGCGTACATACGCGCACAGGGAACGGAGATAGACTACCATGCACGAGGCTCGCTGCGGAGTTCAAACATAACGACGAGTTCCGAGTGAAGTTTAAGCGCGGCGCGCTCCGTGTCCCATCCCTCTTTCCATCCGAAGCCATACGAATACACACGCGCGTACGTAGGTATGTATGTATATACAGCCAGCGTGTGTCCTTTGTCGCGCGTCCGCCAGCGCCGGAAACGAACTTCGGCGTACGGCTCGCGAAATTTCCTGTCTCCCCCCCTCTCTCTCTCTCTCTCTCTCTCTCTCTTTTTATTCTCTGTCTCGGTCTCTGCGACGACTCTCGATGCCTCCACGCCATTACGATCGAACTATCGTTATTGTCGCGCGCCCGGCCCATTGTCAGGATCGTTAAACTTTCTTACTGTTCGCGCGCTCGGTAGCCGCTCGTGCGAGAGAGCGAGCGAGCAACTTGCGCCGAGTTTGACTGTGTGTGTGAGAGAGAGAGAGAGAGAGAGAGAGAGAGAGAGAGAGAGAGAGAGAGAGAGAGAGAGAGAGAGCGTTAGAGTTGGTAGCGCGCAAGGCAATACTCGTTATGACGAGATAATTTGCGATCGCGATTGTGCGACGTTTAGCTGATGAATGGGGACGCGAGGGAGAGAGTGAGAGAGAACCGGACTCGGGGGTTCTAGATAATAAGGGGTGAAATTAAGTTGTTTTGCAAAGGGCGCATGAAAATGGACGTTATTAGTGGGTGAGTAGTTTTATTTTCTCATTATTGAAAGCAGCATACACTTTTAATGCGGACAGTATATAAAAAATGCCAGTAAAAGTATAATTGCTGCATCATTTTTTGTTTTAACTGTGTATAATAAGCATCTTTAAAAAATTACGTTTTCTTCGGAGCATTCTAGCATTGATATATATTGAAAATTAAAAATATTATTTTGAATTTCATTTTTTTCTTTATTCCAAGAATGGGTCAGATTTATTAACAAGATAATATACATTATTTATTTTACAGAATAAATTAATTTATATTTTAAGAGTATAAAATCTTTTGAACGTTATTTTATAAAAAAAAACTTGACTTAAAGAAAGCAAACTTCATCGTAATTAAAGAAACCGATAACTGTTATAACTTATCTTAATTATAAACAAAACCTGTTATAATTTATCTTAATTTTAAACAAAGCCTATATAGTATTCTTTTTATTCTAATCAAGGAAAGAATAAGACAAAAAGTATAAACTGCAATTATAATTAAAAACATCTTTATTTGTATTTCTATTTTTGTCTTTTAAGAAGATACTATACTATATAATATTTGTACAACAAATTTTAATTAAAGCAAACACCGAAAAAAAACGTCTCGCCGATGCTTTTTCCCCACTTACAAGGACTCTCATTCAATTTACATGTTCATTAAATTAAGTTTTTGTGTATATACATTATAGCATCCTCATCAGTACCTCCAGCCTTCATTACGAGGGAGGCGCCTTGCGCAGTTCCGCATCCTCTATTTTACAATAACAACGCCGAGCTAAAATTTAGCGAGACGCGCCTTTTTCTCCACCGCGATGCCCCGACTTTTTGACGTTTCGACGACTTTGGCGCGCAGAGAGTTAATTAATTCGAACGGCGCGCGGAATCCGTCGGCGCATCTCTCGTCCCTCCGAAATCGCGCAGAATTTAATTAGTCGGCGGATTAAGGAGACCAAACAATCGGCGCCCGTGAATAGAGAATAGCACAGAGGAGGAGAAGGAGGAAGGAAAAAAGAGAGAGAGAGAGCGCAATCTCTCTCTCTCCGCGTCGAAATACGACGCTAATTGCTCGGAGAATCGCGAAGTCCCGCGGGAGGCGCGGAGCAGGAGACGAATCGATTGTCGGGACCGAAACAAAGCTGCGAAATGTCCGAGAACAATAAAATAAGGCATAATGCCGGCTGTATAGAGAAGGGGTGAGTGAGAATAATGAAAAATATAGGTCGACTGGCGCGGCGAGGCAGTGTCGGGGGAAAATTCATTTTAGAGATTGAATGGAGAAGCTATTAATTAAGAGAGATATGAGCTGCCGTGTGCGAGAGCGTAAGAGAGAAGGAGAGAGACAGAGTCTTTGTGATTAAAGATTTTTAAATTGAAGCGAAAGAGAGGATTGACCGAGGATTTGCTTTTTGCGTTTAATTGTTTAACGCGGTGAAAATTATCTTAATTGCGTCGTCTTTTCGCCACGGCTAGATATTTTCCTAGTTAATTAATGTACTTTTATAATTTATAATTGAATTACAATTACCTACATTAAGAAATCTTATTTGTCATTCTTCTCTCTTAATTTCTTTTGTAAAATTCTTTATAATTAACAATTTGCACATAATGAAGATGTTACTTTTGCAACTTTATAAGAATTATAATTGACGAAAGGGTTCAACAATTTCTGAGTCAAAAACTTCAAACCGTAAAAATGATTAATCTGTGTTCCGTACTACAAAACGTCCCTTTCACCCCTCATCTCGTGAGATTTCGGTGAAAAGCGCGAAAACGCCAAGACCTCGGCAAAAGAAGCGACTAACACGTCTTCTCGCATTATTGTCTCATGGACCAGTGACGCAGACTCAAAGGCTACGAGATATCCTTTGGCAAAGTCGTCCGCGTCCGGCACGACAATCATCTCCGTCCCCCAATGGCGCGCGCTGTCGTTGATTGTCACCGTGATCGTAAAGACCTGTGTGGCTGGACGGAATATCGAGATTCCATACGCGCAGCGTTTCCGCGTCTTTATTGCTGCAGGTAAGATATAAAGGGCCGGAGAGCGGTAAAGGATTGTTGAGGATTTTCAAGGTAGCTGTGGAATGAAAGTTCGATCGGTTTTGGGAAAAGAAGTTTTAGATGGAAGAAAATTGGTATGTGAGTAATTAATATTTTGTTCTTAAGTTTTATTATTTAATCAAGACTTTATTTAAGTTTTCATTGTTTTACTTATGTTTCACTTAATTAATCAGTATTTAAGGGAGCTAGATACCTTTAAAATGACGAAGAAATTCATTTTCTATTTTTTTATTTCTACTTTGATAGAAAAACATCTATAAAATATACTCTAAATAATTTTCAAGAAAGAAAAACATTTTGATAGGATCACACGTAACAATAGCTTCAGAATAATAATTTATCCAGAGTGTGAGTTTTAATCTTACTGAAAGTGGATTATGGTTTTAAAAAGCTTGGTTTGGATGTCATGTTTTTTATGAATGTAAGAAAATCATAAAAATTCAAATGTAACTTCTTACATGGCATTCCTGTATTTTTATTTTTTAACTTCCTCAATCATAAATTGTCATTAAGGCGGTCTTATACATAGTGGTTTTTAAGACCAAAATCAGCTAAAAAGAATAGAAAAATATGGTAAACATTATACAAGGTATATCACATAAATAGATACTATTTCCGATAAAATAAGTCAAGGTAGAAGTTCTCAGGCCCATTTTATACAGACATATAGCATTTTCAACAATTTTATTAGTGTACAGTTTTTTGAGAGAACCATTCGATGGATTTAAATGAACCGAAGCTTAAGGTTGTATTACAAGGTCCCTGCCAAAAGTTAGTTTTCACGTTAAAACTGCGATAAATAATTATCTAAAGCAATTGAGCAATTTTTAGTACTCGCAATCAATGTTAATGTAATTGGAATGTTATAAGCTTTAAAAATAAAAAATCAAAGCAAAATTCTAAACTCGGCACTATTTTTTTTTAAATCGTCAAAATGCACTAATTTCAACGTAATGACGATTTTTAATATTCCAATTGCATTAATACATTGATAGCGAGAACAAAAAATTGATCAATTGCTTTACATAATTAGTTATCGCAGTTTTAACGCGAAAAACTAACCTTCGGCAGGGATCTTACGGCCAATACAAACTTAAATTACTTGAAAGTACTGCAGTTATGCACCTAATAGTTGAAAATTTAAAAATATTTCAATAAATAATTTGTAAATGCTAAAAACTACAAAAATATATAAAAATTAATGAAATTAAAGAAGTTTTTTCCATTAAAAAAATATTTGCTCTAAGAAAGTTTATATTTTCAACTCTTGAGTGCATAACTACAATAATTTCAAGTAATTTAAGCTTTGATTCATCTAAATCCATCGGATGGTTCTCTTAAAAAACTGCACACCAGTCAAAATATTGAAAATGCTATATCAATGTACAAAATGAGTCTCAGAACTTCTACCTTCGCCCATTTTACCAGAAATACTATCTATTTATGAGATCTAATCACATTTTTCTATTTTTTCAGCTAATTTTGACCTTAAAATTAGCCACTATGCGTAAAATCGCTTTAATAATTAATGTACCTTTTCTCCTATATTCTAAATCAATTTGTAAACAAAATGAATTCAGATAATTAATAAAAAACAAAACATCACCAAACTCATTGCCAATCAAAACCCTCACCGCCGAATAAACAACCCCTCCCTCTCATCTCCAAGAATCAACCTACCTGCCTTCACCGACTCTCTCGCTCTTCCCCACTGTACACATTCGCTTCTCGCCTTCAGCCTCACTCTGACACCCTCAGCCTATCTTCCATTCCGCTGCAATAGATCGGCGAGACTCGCTGGCGCTCGCCGCAGCGATAGCCTCTGCTGCAGCTATAGCCAGGACATTATCTCGCTCGCGCGCCGACTATATCATCGTGCGCGCGCGCGCGCCACACACACAGTACCGCTAGGCCGCTTATCTCTCGGCGGGCGCTCGCACGCTAATCAGCGTTTACTCGAGAGCCTCCAGCACGACGAGTTATCTCTCTCGCGAGCTCGGCTCTCGAGGTCTGTCCGAATAATCCTTACCGACAAATCGGCCGGCCCGCAGGTATTAACTTCCGTGTGTGTGCATGAATGTCGAGTGCTGTGTATATAGTTTTTTGAGCGTCGTTCGTTATCGCGGATTTCTTTTTCGTGTGTGGCTGGTGCAGGGCTTTTTCGAGAGGAGATTTTTGGTGGCGGAGGTTTGGATTGAGGTAAGTAAAAGTGACGAGGGGGAAAGGTATATATAGTGCGTGTGTTGGACGGAGGACTTTTTGATAGCACGATTTATTTTGAAATTCTGTATCAAGGATTTGATGTATTATTTTTCATAATAAATAGAAAGCGTTGATGATATTTGTGTAATGCCATGCTATGGTACGTAATACAGAGCAAGAGCGAATTAAAAATTGAGATGAAATTTTGATCTCATTCTTTCGTTTTTCGGACTTAAGAATAGCAATATTACTTCTTTTATGTACTTCAGTGCAAGAAATTCTTAAATTAAATTTTTCTACAAACTCGCCCGAAGTTAAAAACTAATATAAGAATTTACAATTTCATTTCACGATCTTAATTCGTTCTTTTCCATAATCATCTAATAAAAATAAAAATATAACCCCTCCCTCCAATAAACAACGAAAGCATATATTTAACGATTACACCCGCAGACATTTAAAAAGAAAAACTTTTTTACTGCAACTTATTTTCACGAGCTTCTCCGCTCTCACCTCCATCCCCTTGCGTCGAAAGCAATTTTTTTCGGGGTGAAGGAGAGTGGGGGGAACTTTTGCATCGAGTCACACAGATAGAGGAGCTGAGCGCGCCCACGAGTAATAGAAATACAGTTGAAGTCGCTCACTTGCCTCGAATCCGAGCGAGAAATAAATGAGAAACAGGTGTCTACATCATTACTTTGGAGGCGCTTAGAGACTTTTTCTCCCTCCCGTCGGCTGCTTCGTCAGTCCTCCCGAGAAAGAACATCGCGGAGAAAGAAGAAGGAGGTGGAGGAGGAGGGGACGAGGGAGAAGCAATTGTCCGGGCTCGTTTTATTCGGTGCGTTCGCCAATTTTTGCGGCTGACACGTTTCTTTTAAGCGAGGTCTTTATTTTTTTTCTCTTCCTTGATTTTATAATGCGATCATTCTTTTGAAGTAAGTTTTTTTATAATATTTTGTAACTTATTGTATAAAAGTATTTTATGGTTTATTTTTAAACCAATCAGGGAGTTTGAGTAAATTGTACTAGTTTAAAAATAATATAAATGTGATGACGCGGAGCGTTAAAATTTATGGTAAATTTTTCCGATTCTCTAGTATTAATATTTAACAGATTGATGACAATATTCATTTAAATCTGCAATTACTTATTTCATTAAACCCTACATTGTAATAAATATAAATATATAATATACCTCAATTAGCGGCATATAATTTTTAACGATATTGGCTCGAATCAGTGTATGAAATCATACCCCATCCATATACTTTTAATTAACGCCATGACTTAACGAAATATAACCGCTATACGTTTTTCGAAGTCATCATTTATTTCGTAAGCCGGAGCGCGGCGGCTGCGGCTGATATTCCGCGAGTATATATGCATATATCTCTTGATTAAATGACGAAATTTGAATGTTTCGCATGAATATGCAAATCCCTAACGTCGTCGCTCTCTCTCTCTCTCTCTCCGCGTGTTGACTCTAGATTTTCCGCGACTATACACCCGCGTTCGCACTAGTGCTCGCGCTCGCGGTTAATCAAAAATTTTAATCCCGCTAATTTTTCACTCGCCGCTCGATAAAAATCCCGCGCGAAATTTCACGCGAAAGCCCGAGTAGGAGAAAGAGGGAATAATATCATTGTCGCGCACGATTCGCACCCAAGGAAAAAAGAAGTCCCCAGTGCAGGCGCTCGACTACATCTCCGCTAGAAAATTGGAGAAGACTGCGTTCGCCGGGATTCGGGTAGGAAAGAAGGCGACGTCGTACAGGGACTATACACAGCCCAAGTGAGAATGAAATTTCATTTCAAGCCCTGTAATTCCGGGATCGTTACTTGATTTCGTTCGCTGCTCGTTCCAGCGAAATGGAGCGCGAGAAGAAGTTGAAGGCTTTCGCTTCTAATCGCCGGATCCTCCAGGTATTGTTTTACACGTGTGCGTGAGGTAGGTTGGGGATCGCAGGTGAGATTGGCGAACACTGGTTAGATCGGGGAGGTGATAATTTTTCGGAGGTATAATGGTGGGAGAGCTTATTGAGATTTGGTGCTATGAAAAGATGATGGATTAAGTTATTCTATAGTAAAAGATGAATCTTTGATGATCTTCTATGTAGAAGATTGAAAAAAAGTAGTTATTCGTAGAACCACATTTATGTAAACTATTCTGAATTAAGTCTTCTGGTAACATTTATTTAGATAACTTGAATACGTAATAATTTAACTACAAAAAAAAAAAGTTTTTACAGATACATGGATTATAAGTTTGCACGTCCATAATACTGTATAACTTGATATAAAATATACTGCATATGTAATTTTATACAAAAAATTAATAGTCTTGTTTTACCTGAAATATTGTTTAAAGCAGTTTTTACTAGCAAATTTATTATTTTATTATGTGAAACACTATTAGAAAGACGTATTGTAGTATAAAAGTGTAACAGAAACTATTGAATAATTAAGCTTAAACGTTATAAATTATACGGTGGACGTAAAATGTTTTAGTAAATTTAACAATTTATAAAAAGTTACGAATCCTTTTTTTAACACACGCTTTTAGCAAACAGATACCGTAAGAAAGAGTACCGTAAGAAGTATATAAACGAAATTTAAAAAATGAAAATATCTACATCACTAATAATTATCATTTTTTATGAAAGAAAAGTGAATACTAAAATAAATGATTGGCTGAGCTTTATGAAAAATTCTATTAGTAGTTTAAATGTATACCAACCCTGATGGAACGTTAACGACATGTTGGCTAATTGTTGGTTAATTTTGGAGTTAAAGACGTCACACTAACATTATTTCGTTGTTAAAGATAAATATTCGACCAACCAACCAAACCTGGTTAATTTTCTACCAGGGAAGTAGTAATATTAATTGATTATAATGATAGTTTGAATATAGAGAGTCCAAACCAGCTATTTCAACATGTAGTTAGTATAACGGAGATTATTGTAATAGATCATAATATATTCACGAACAAAAGTGAAAAAATATTTCAGCAATGAGAGTTTTTCTGGGTATATATTGGTGTTTTATAATACTTTGTGTAATAACAAAAGCTTTATTTGTTTACAGAATTTCAAAAATATCTTGAATTTTATTACTTCTGTGTCACCGATACATCCAAGGCCAAAATTAGTAGCCTCGATTTTAAATAAAAACACCAGACCTTATCTATTATTGAAAGCTCAAAAAATATTTGTATATACCTGCTTGGAATTTACAATTTCTTGATTTTTCAATAATGGCTGTTGATCACATGAGAAACTTTGAACTTTATAGTTAAAATCCATTTACAAAAACTTTATAAAATGAATAATTATACTTTAGAAGTGGTTACTTATGATGATTTTAAAGTTTTTATACGGAATTATAAAGTTTTTATAAAAAAAAAATAGAAACAGAGAATATTGATCAAAGTGATAAATTTCTAATAATTATTTCTAAAATCTTAAATTTTAGTATAAAATTTACGTTTGATACATCAACAATTGACACTAGGTAATATCGTAATGAACCATACTTTTAATAAATTTAAAAGGCATTAGATAGACATGACGTCTGTTACGTACCTATGTAAGTAGTTGGATCACGTTCGTATGGTAGGAATTTTCTAATTCCTATGTGTATGTTTGACATAAGATATCCACTAGAGATATCCACTAGTAGCACCAATCATACCTCTTACGAAAATAGCGCTGACTTATGACATGAATATTCATATTTTTTTTTTATTCCAATTAGTATTATTTATACGTTTCGTCTGATAGCGATGTTGCTGCAATTTCCCAAGGAACAATAGTCCGTTCTCAACACTCTTTAGATCTTATTGGATACCTAAATATATCTCGCAACCGCACGGACTAGTAGCTGAAAGGATTATTTTGTTTCTTGTTGTTTTTTGCCAATAGACCAAGTAACTAACGGCTTCTCAAAATTAAGCAATATGAACCGCGTGCATGGGAGTATCGAATTCAACACCATCGACGACGTAGTACGATCCAAATTTCTTATCTATTCTTTGGAATAGCAGAACTATTGACGCCAATTCGTCACAATGCTCGGATATGATTGCAAGGCAAAAGAACACATTGTGACTAGTAGCCTCTTCATTAAAAGGGAAATATTGAACAAGATGACAACCCAGAACACGACGTCTCCGAAAATTACAAAAGTATCGTTTTTTCGGGATAAGACAGCTTTTTTGTATGAGACAAGACAGCTTTTTTGTATGAGATAAGACAGCTTTTTTGTATGAGAAAGCCTCGCCAATTACTCACGAGTGGTCGAATCCAATTTATTTATAACCATTGTCGAACCTCAATTTATTCATAAGAAACTTAAAAAGTGTTTGAATTTCTTTACTGACGTTTCCCATATTAGAAATTTGCAGTTATAATACCTCTCAAAAACCAATGAATCTTCTTCAAAATTGTACGACCATTACCCAGCAATATTCATGACACCCGTCTCGAAAAAAAGAGAACAAAGCGAAAGAACAAAAGCTGGACGGCTGCTCGGGCTCATCAAGGACGATAGAGAGGAAGATCAAGGTGCTGCGCAGCCTCCTCCCATCCTCTAGACGAAGAAAAAGCTATATACGTGAAACGCGCTTGAGAAAGAGAGAGACAGAGGCGACGGGGGCGCGATCAGAGGACTTGTCAACCTGCGCGCGAGGGAAAATTGCATTTCGCAAACTTGTTTTGAGAAAAGAATTGGAGAGAATTGCGGAGGGAGGAGGACGCAGGGAGAGAGAGAGAGAGAGAGAGAGAGAGAGAGAGAGAGAGAGAGAGAGAGAGAGAGAGAGGATGAGCTCCTCGGCCTCGCGCGCGTCCTTCCGATGCCTCCGGACTGATGAGGAACGCGCGCGCTCGCCTTCTTTTCCTTCGAAAAAGGGCCGGGCGGCGGGGGCTATGCAAAGCGAAGGAAAGAATCTTTCTCTCCCTCTCCGAGCAGCTACTCCTCTCTCACAAAGAGACACACAAATTGCCTCGGAACTTAGTTTTCCCGGATATAAAGGACTTTCCGATTACGTTACCAGGAGAGCGGCTTCTCTCTCTCTCTCTCTCTCTCCCTTCCGTCTTCTTCTTCGTCGTCGTCGCCGTTGTCGAGGAGGGCCTATCGATTGGCAGGAGAAGATGACGATTGCAGGAAGCAGAGAAGGAAGAGAGAGAGAGAGAGAGAGAGAGAGAGAGAAATGACCGTCTTTATTCGGCGAGAGAGCGAGTTTGCCTCCCTCGATGGCTGGGAGGGGATTACGTTGTATCGGCCACTTGCATACGGTCGTTATACGCCGTTTAAAAGTCGCGAGAGCCAGATCGCCGAGGTTTTCTTTTCAGCGCTGTTGTCGAGCGCTCGGTATTGAGAGGAGAATTTGAACGGGCGGTGGATGGAGCAGGTTGTTTGTCGGCTGGTATGATAGTATTCTTAGAATCGACAATAGAATTTTCGATTTCATGGGTTTTGTGGATGGGAACTGCGACTGTTCCTTGGGAGTTTCATAAAGTAAATAGTCTTTGTTTTTATTGATAATTTAATTGGTATTCAATAAATTTAAGGAAAAGTTAAGATTTAGAAGAAGTCGAAAGATGTATATAATGCATTTTCAATGCATCTTAATTATTAGGAGTGGTGAAATACCGATGATAATTTTTCAACATTCAAATTTTGTGAAAAATAATAGTGAGATCGACGTGAAGAAGTTCTGGGAATATTAATCGTGTAAATAAATACCTTAAAAATTTAGGTTTTTAAAACAAAAATTTGAAAACGAATTAATTAGATAAAAAAAAGTTATGCTGATTTCTCAACCTGAAAATCTTATGAAAGATACTAGTGAAATCGCTCAAAAAATTCGGAGTTCAGTTCTTATATAAACTAAAGTCCTGAACATTTTGCAAATAAATGTTTAGAAATTAATTTATTGAATAATAAAATTAGGATCTCACATCCCCTTAAATTATACTCGCATGCTTATCAAATTACAGAACTTCTTCTATGTATCGAAAAGATCACCTTAAACCTTCTATGGACAGAAAATATTTCTTTATAGCACAAAATAAGCTCCTACAAACTTGATAACTACCCGCAATAAGCTCTCGCAAATGCCACCTCATCCCGTCAAACATCTAACGCGATTTAGTCGCAGGGCTCTTATTATTTTGCAAAAAGGAAAAAAGTAAAAAGGTAAACGTTTACATATGTGTCCGAATTCTTCTTGTTTGATCGTAAGATCGGCAAACGGTCAGCAACGTCCGCCGCACTGTCCCCGAGTCACTCGCGTGTAGACTAAATAGGATTTAAGCGAAACAGAGGGTCAGTGATTCCCCCTCTCCGATACCCTCCAATGATAAAAGCGAGAGAGTCGATCAGCTGAGAGGAGAGCGTTATTCGTCTCGGGGATGAAGTGCGATTCTGATCAGAATCGTAAATGCGAATCGGGCCGGGTTGTGCCTTTATGAATAAGTGTTTTATTGCCTTCTCTTTTATTGGGATGGTGTTCAGTGATGTGTTAA
Source organism: Torymus aiolomorphi (assembly GCA_036365515.1). NCBI lineage: Eukaryota > Metazoa > Arthropoda > Insecta > Hymenoptera > Torymidae > Torymus > Torymus aiolomorphi. The sequence goes on along the minus strand of CM070874.1, from coordinate 69,560,568 downwards.
GTTTCGGCGTTTGGCGGAAACTTTGTTTGACTGCGTAATCGCGGACGGTTTTGTGATTTTAGGAAATTACAGTTGGGTAACGCGATTTTGTTGCATAAATTACATTTACAATTTGTAAAAGATAATGAATATTTCTTCTAATAATGTGTTTTAATAAATAAAAATAATAAAATAGTATTTTTCAAATTTATAACCTAGATTATAGCTTCGTAATACGGTCAGATACGGTTCTCTTAATTAACTTTGAAGTAAAACATTTCATAAAATAAATAACATATGATTCAACGTTTTTAATAGTATAAAAGTAACAAACAAAATTCACCTTCCAGGTCAAATCCTTCGTTAATTATCTTTGTCAGAATAGTTGAACGAAACTCTGCAACATATCATTCCATTTTGGCAAAGAAAAATCATAAGCCATTTTCTCGCCTATACCTCCCCCAGCAACCCAATTAAAACTGGGACAAAGCTCAATAAAGTAACGAAAAAAAAAAAATAAAAATAAAAAAATACGACTCTTAACGACCCACACACACATCCATACACACACTCCACACACTTGCGCGCACGGGACGCTTTGCAGCATTTATCCGCTGCATGTTTCAAACGCTGACCCGTATTTTGCGCGGGAACACGGCCAGCGTGCTCTGCGAAATTCGACGGGAAAAGTTTCTCCCTCTCTCTCTCTCTCTCACCCCCTCCTACCTACCCAATGAAATATTCCCCACGGGCCGGTCGAGTTTGGACGTTTTCCGGTTGATCGGACGTTGCGCGGCCGCGCGCCGACGTGGAAACCTCCATTCTCTTTCTGTCAAGCGCGCCGGGCGCGTCAACCTGTGCAAACGCGCTCATCTTTTTCGACGGTATATACATATCTATATATAGCGCACGCGCGCGTGCGAAAAAAAGGGTCGGGGCTGTATAGCTCGAAAAAAATAGAGGGGAAATCGTTTTTGGGGAGAGAGAGATGATTGCACGCGGTGCAGGGAGAGAGCTACGCGTGTACGCGTCACGGTTTAATTATGCGCGTTTGTTTTTCTGTCGCACGCGCGCGAACCAGTTTGTTCAGGGTGCACAATGGGTATGTAGGGTGGTGGATGGATCATGCGCTGTTTGGGAACATTAAATAAAGAAGGTATTTAGGCTTTTATTGCGTTTCGGTGCTGTCTGCTTTTGGCGAAATGTGACGTTTAATCTCTCGGAGCTGGCGTGTGTTTGTTTAGACTAGGACGCGTTTGTTTGATATAGTGCAATAAAGATAAAATATTAATTAAATGAGATAAATGAGTGGGAAATTTAGAAGTAAACGTATGTGGGTGAGTTTAATAAAATAAATTGGGCACTCGTGCACTTTTTCTTATTTTTTTTTTTATAATTAGCGAATAATAAATAATTCCACCGGACGTAGAATGCGCTTGTTTAATAAAATTTTGTAGTAATTTAACTTTTATTATTGCACATTTAATCTAGGTACCTTAAAAATGTTTATAGCTCCTCAACTGAATATATTTCACTAATACACAAATATATTATTATATAACAATGTATTTCTACAATTCTAAGGAAAATAAGTTGAATCTGGGTGTTTCCCACAATGTCCGCATTTACATAATCAAGTTCTCCGATTATCTTAGAGGAATTTACAGAAATCAAATTTAAATTGATACATCATACTCCCTTTGAGGGATAGCTTCCTGATGGTTCTATACTACCAACAAAAAAAACATCCGTTTCGTATAGAACATTTTTTTGCTATATACAAGCAATATTGTAATGTATATATATATATGTGCAAAACCGCGAACTACAGACAACAACTGGGGTACAAAAACAGAAAAAATTTTTTTTGAGGGCACACCTACCACATAAGGTTTTTTCGGTTCTTTGGGGGTCCCCCAACATGAAAATACTCGTGAACACTCATTATCCGTTGCCAAACTTTTTTGCCGACGAAATCAATTTTTCTTATGGAAATTTAACATGGGAAAAATGGACGAAAAGTAGTCATTGATGATTAACCAATAGCAAAATATTGAAGAGGCCAAACAAAATTCCACAAAAAAAAAGGTTAAAGTTGAAGAATAGAGCTTTAATTTGAGATGAGAATCGTTAAAATCGGTTGATTCTGTGCAAAGCTACCTGAATTTGAAAACGGCGAAAAATGACAAAAATTTGAAGAATTACGTGGATTTGAAAAAAATCGCTCATTTTCGTCATTATTCGCCATTTTCAAATTCACGTAGCTTTGCACAGAATCAACCGATTTTAACGATTCTCATCTCAAATTAAAGCTCTATTCTTCAACTTTAATCGCTTTTTGTGGAATTTGGTTTGACCTCTTCAATAGTTTGCTATTGGTTAATCATCAATGACTACTTTTTGTCCATTTTTCCCATGTTAAATTTCCATAAGAAAAATTGATTTCGTCGGCAAAAAAGTTTGGCAACGGATAATGAGTGTTCACGAGTATTTTCATGTTGGAGGACCCCCAAGGAACCGAAAAAACCTTATGTGGTAGGTGTGCCCTCAAAAAAAATTTTTTCCGTTTTTGAACCCCAGTTGTTGTCTGTAGTCCGCGGATTTGCACATATATATATATGTATATATATATATATATATATATATATATATTCCTCTCTTAAAAGAATGATGACGGAAATGTGAAGCCGAAATAAAACCTTTCCTATTGGTCAAGTCCGTTTAAAAGGAGCCCGTGATTGGTCGACGGTAACGTTAGCTTATCGTTTAAGGTCTTAGCTGATTGGTCCACATAAAACCCACGAGGTTTGGAATTACGAAATATTGAAACTAAAAATATAAGTCATAAGTAGTATTAATGACTTAAAATTTATTTTTGTACAACAAAAAAGTATTAAAATGTTATCTGTAGTTAACAATGAACGACTATGAATACTGTTCTGATTACAGTTAAATTTCTAACCTCCAAATTTTTGTATTGTAGGAATAAATAAAATAAATACAATCCAAGTTTCAATAACAAATGTTAGATAAATTTGTGGATGTTAAAAAGGAAAATAAATTTTAAAGTCATAATATTTCAATATTAATTGTATAGGTATACATAATCAAGGCAAAGAAAGAGCGCGTGCAGCGCGCCCGAACTTGCTAGTATATTATAATGGCGAAAAACTTACAAATACTTGGACTAAAAATAAAAAATTATAACTTTTTTATTATTGAACATTTTAACTAATTAAACTTTTTAATATTAACCATTTAGAGTAATTTAACTTTTTAATATTGAAAATTTGAGCTACATAAACTTTATAACATCAAACATTTTTTAGATTTTTTATAGAGATTAATAACTGGTTTATTATGGCCATTCTGTAGTTAACTCAACTTTTTTGTTGAACGATTACATTTATCATCTCCATTGATATTTATTTCTTTTTACCTACCTACACCGAGCACACATCCGGTAACACAATATATACGTAACACACATATAAAACTCATACAATTCACCAGCATTTTCCACTAAAGTTCATTTTTTCCCACACCACATTGCACTACACTCTCATTACCAAGCCACACTCAACCCCTCTCGACAAGTTCTCCCTCCCCTCACACTCCCTCGCGCAAAAATCCCCGATAATTCGGTCTTATCGAGCCGCGCACGCGCGTGCGTGCCCGCAGGGAATTTCGCGAATTCCGCGATGCGCGATATTTAACGCACTTTGCGTTTATCCGTGTGTGCACGAGATTCTGCTCTCTCTCTCTCTCTCTCTCTCTCTCTCTCTCTCTCTCTCTCTCTCTCTCTCTCTCTCTCTCTCTCTCTCTCTCTCTCTCTCTCTCTCTCTCTCTCTCTCTCTCTCTCTCTCTCTCTCTCTCTCTCGGTCGCGGTCAAACGCGGGGCTACTGGCACAAAGCGGCAAACCGAAGTTACGATAATTCGCCGGGATCCGCGAATTGTAAAAGCGAATGGATAGGGAGGGGGACCGTTCCACCGAGCCGATCCCCTAATGACCGCGCGCACGCGCGTGTGCGGCGGTGCCGGAGTGCGCGTTTGATCGGTGAAATGTTTCGGGATGATACTTACCATACGGTGCGAGAGGGAAGCGCGGCAGTATAGCGTGATCTGATCCGCTCGCGTGTTAATCAACGTGTCGCTCGGGCGATGAGGTAATGCGCGGTGGTGGCGAATTTTCATTGGGGTTCTGGAAGATAGGGTACATGGCGTGGGGTATTACTTGTCGATGATTTGTTTACACGGCAGTGTTTTGCGCAGTCTGAAAAAGATTTTCAGGAATCGATGATTTGGATTCGCAGCGACAAAAAATATAAACAATAATGTTAGACTGGTAACAGGTAATTTTGTTCGATTTAAGACGGTTTTATCACTCGCAATCTACCTATAATAGTACATTATGTAACAAGGTGCGAAAGTAGCAGATTTTTCCCGCGGGTGAGTTTACTGCCCTAAAATAAGAAATGAGACATTTCTTATTTTACTGGCCTAGGTATGTAATATACTTTCACCCCGCAAATGAGATTTGCGGGAAATATATACAACTTTTGCCCCGATTTTCGGGGGCGAAAGGTGGCCATTTCGGTCGAGTGTGGAATAAAATAAATTTATTTGTTTAAAGTTTCTTCAACCATTTTCAGAAAATAATTTCATAACAAATACGTTGTCTTTCAGTTTTTAATGTATAATATTTGTGTTGAATTAATTTTTCTTCAGTTGATGGGTGCTTCACTACATTAAAAAAGCGTTTTACAGATGGCCCACGACAGAATATTTCATATATAGAAAAAAAAACTTTTTTTCTCAGAGTATACATCATTTAATTTTATTTTAAATTATTTGCTTACTTTTCACAAGAAGCGCCAGATTAATAAAGAATACAGAAGCTGCGAGAAGAAAAATGAAATCGCAACGGTACCCTCGAGTCGCATATTGAAAACACCACGTTTCCGAGGGGTGCCGGCGTTACCTCTCCAAACTTGATGTTCTTTGAAAGCTGCAGGAATGTCTCATTCAAATTAAATTAGATTCAGATCAACGCCTCTTCAAATTCGGGGCTCAAATGACCTTTAATTTAAGATGAAAAAATATACGAAGGTATAATGAATAACATTGTGAATATCTTAATGAATATCAGACTTTTTTGCATTACAATAAACTCTCCCGTAGACAAAAAATTTGCAGAAACTACAAGAAATCCTGCATAAGTACATGAAAGAAATTTCTACAAAGTTTTCGCCAACAGGAAAATTCTGCAGAAATTATTGCCGAAAATATTTCATATTTATATAGAACAAAACCTAATTATATTTTATTAGACATAAAAAAAGTGCGACTAAATTCCTGCAGAAATTTCCTGCAAATTTTTTTCCTCCTGACTAACACGACTTGCAGTAAAAAATATTCTATTTTATTTTCAAAGCGCTATCCTAGCCCAAAAAATAAACCTTCTCCCCACTATCCTCACACGAAACCCTCCTTTACCACAGCCCCCCAACTATCCACCCCCCAATAACTCAATCAATAATATTCGCACACGTCCTCAAGGCGCTGCGCACATCTCCTCGGCGGCAGAATCGTGTCCGCATTTGCATGAACCGTCTCCCGGCCGTAATAAACACTCGCAAACTACTACCACCCCTACCACTGCTGCTGCTGCTGCTGCTCGTTTGATTGGGCCGCGGCCATAATGACGCGCTCTCGCATTGTCATGCAAATCTCTGTCGCACGCGCGCATGTGTGTACCCATTACATTCCACGCTTATCGCGCCACGGTTTGTCGAGCATAAATCGCCCCGTGGAACTGGACCGGGCCGATCTTCGCTGCCGCTGCTGTATATGCACGCTTGCGGCTCGAGGGGACGTTTGGTTAGCGTCTTTGACGAGGTGCGCGCGTATGATATCGATTTCGTTCGGGGGCATGTAGGCTGTGGTATACGCACGAGTATATTGTATATGTCTCAGCGCGCGCGTAGCACGATGTTTGATGGCTGTGGGACAGTGCACGACAGAATTGTGTGTGTGTGCATATTTGTTTTGCGATGCTGGATGCACGCGAGACTAGCGTGCTGTAGCGTGCTTATTTAATGCTTGTCGCAGTATTGAAAAGCATTTTATAAGCTTCTGCGGATTCTTTATTAATTAATTTTTATTCAATTTTAAGATAATATCGAGGTGAACAAAAATTTTCTCGTTTTGTGATAAAATATTTGCAATAAAATTTGAATATACGGTCAGTCTCAAAAGCAACTGAGCCGGATCCATTTTGTCGAGATTTTAGACAACCACACTTTGATGCGCACAATTGAATTACATTTTTTATATTATAATGTAATACGCTGTGGCAAAAGTGTTTCTTTGTTTTTACGAAATTAGATCGGTCATAAAGAAAATCACATTCATAAAAAAAAAAGATTAATCATACAAGCTGTAATTCGGCATTAATTCAGACACATAAATAAATAACAATAAAATGACACGGCTAAAGTGGAACGAAACCTAAACTTTGCATTTTCCTCGTAGGAAAGCTATTGGTTTTCAGTTTACTCCAATATTGTAGATGCTGTGCTAATGTGACGACTCGACCGCTCACATATATATGTCAGATAGAGAAAGTGAGTATAATCGTCATTCTCATTAGCTGGGGTTTATTGTCTTTAGCGAACCTAGAACAAAAGCTGGCCAGGTCAGAGATTCGGCAGGGCTCTCTCTCTCTCTCTCTCTCTCTCTCTCTCTCTCTCTCTCTCTCTTTCTCTCTCTTTCTCTCTCCATGGACCTCGAGTCCTTAGCCTTAATAAACTCAAACTCAAACTCAAACTCTCTCTCTCTCTCCCATCAGTCGTTGCCGATCTTTCCTAGAGGGAACATATCCGTTAAGTTAATGCCAGCATCAGCAAATATAGCGTTTATGTAATGCGCAGCTGCAGTACTATTACCATTTTATGCTTCTGAAGTGTCGATGTGTACATTTTTCTTGTATAAAAGAATTGTGAATTAACTAGCAGTTTCGTCTACTTCATTATAATGCGTCCGGTAAAATTGATCGAAGCCGCGTATATAGGATATGTCGCGGAAGTCAGGAGGCTACTTGACAGCGGCGAGTATATTGATGCCCAGGATATTTTTGGTTTCACCGCACTACATTGGGCTGCACAACATAATCATCTTCAGGTGGTAACTTTGTTACTGGAGCGAGGCGCCAACGTTGACGTGAGATGCTTTGTTAGGAAAACGTAAGTACAGTAGAGGAACATTCTTGCAATTGTGCTTGTACAAAGTACATGGTTAAAAATGTTGTGTAAAATATGAATTCTGTGTAAAATTTCTTGCCTAAAATTTTACACAATATTTGTGTGAAATTTACACAAGCATGTGTGAAATTTCAAATTTCACAAATTTTTGTGTAAATTTTTCGATTTTTGTGTAAAATTTTCAATTTTCAATCAAGCGTTTCTTCTAATTCCTAGACAAGCAGCTAAAATAATGATCACCCGTAAGTGTGTAGGATCGACAATGGTTATTAACAGTATGAAACTGATTTTACCCTATTTATGCACGAATAAAACGCGTCTCACGCTCGACACCTCCTCTCGTCAATATTCATATCGACTAAAATAAAAAAAAATACGCGATTACGCGGTGTCGCGAGTAACCTTTTTAAAATTAGCGCCGTCTCGCAGTATCGCCAGAAAAGGGACCGAAATCGGCGTGCACGGACATTTATCGAGAGCTGACGTCGCAAACCCTGTAGATTTCCGGTGAAGTCCTGTTTACAGCGCGTCAATTCAAACAATCCATTACAAGTTAATACACAATTTAAAACGGCGATTTTACACAAAATTTTGTGTAAAATAGGGAAATTTATATTTTACACAAACTTTGTGTAAAATATAGGGATAAAATTTTTAAGAGTGTACTAATAAGAAAATTACTTCGGAAAAATTAGAAATAGGGGAGAGTGGAGCTATATTGTACACTTCTTTTGCACACTTTCGATCGTAACGTAATGCAATTTATTATTTTCGTTACTTTGAGGTTTTGGATGCTCATAAGGCTTTCTTAAATTTCATTTTATTGCCAAACAGTCATTACACCGAAACGCAAAAGTATATTAGCTGCGAATAAATTGACCCTGAGTGTACAACATAGCCCCACTCTCCCCTATGTGTAGGTGGATAGACCGTCATTGTTGTACATCTTACGATGTAACGTGGAATATTTTCTTTATCAACAAAATAAAAAACACGAGACGTACAGTGTTTTTACTAGAGAACACATTATTTAAAATATGCATTTTTCTCAAAAACCGTATCTTTTTTGCTCTTTAATTTTTCATAATAGAGAGTATGAATACCTATCAAATCATGCATTTGCTTCATAATTTCTTTGTCTGCATGCTTATTTACAATAAATTCATCTTGTTTTTTCTCTTTTTAGCCCGCTGCATTATGCTATTCATTACGGATTTGAATCAATTATAACGTGTCTTCTAAATTACAATGCCAATGTAGATGCCAGAGATGTCATGGGGCTCACGCCAGTATCTTTGGCATATAGTATAAAATCTAAAGCGATGCTGAACACGATAGTAGCTCGGACGCTCGATGTAAACCAAACATGCTTACTGGGTATGACACCTATAGAAAAAGCCATTTCTCAGGGCCATATTTACCTGACTAGGCTATTGGTTAATCACGGCGCAAAAGTTAATTACATAACAGCACTGAAAATCAGTCTTTTGCACATGAGTTGCTCTTACACTTCTAATAATGCTGAAATGATTGAATGCGTCCTAAAAGGGTAAGCTTTTTTTGACTTGAGAATAAAATTTAAAATATCTGTAATCGATTAGCATTATATTAAGAGATATTTTATTTACAGAGGTGCTAATCCAAACGAATTAGAACCAGATGGATCCACAGCTTTTCATTATGTTTTGGAGCATGCGACACTAAACATTATTCAATTAATGATGAATTACGGAGCGTCTTTGGAAACAAAGACTTTAGATGGTCGTACTCCGCTGCATTCGGCATCTCTGAACAAACATACGAGCGTCCTTAAAATGCTTTTAGACAAGGGTGCAGACGTCAATGCTAGGACGGTTTCTGGTGTTACGGTTCTAGAAACGTCGCTTTATTCTCGTAATTTAAAAAGTCACGAGGTAATCGCATATTTGATTTGGAAAGGAGTTGATTACGGCAATCAAATGATTAAGAACATGATGATTATGCCATTAACTTACTGGGAGGAAAAAGAACGCATTATTTTGACGCGCATAGCTTTGGAAGATTATGAGAATAAATTATCCGATATTAGCAAAAAAGAGATCGCAGACAATATAAGTATATCGCAATTCCACGAAAAGTGCAAAGCGGAACTTGCTAGATTGAGCGAAATAAAACTCAATGAAGGGTACACTGCAGTTGATATTCTGTTAATCTCAGAACATAAGCAAGTTTTGGAGCTTGTAGTAGGTTGTGAAATTAAAGAAATCTTTGACATAGATATCTTTCCCATGTACCACACATCGTTCACGGTGATATTTCCAAAAGATTTCGAGAATATAATAGCTAAAGAAAATGCTGCGTGGTACCTCAGCCAAATTATGAATTTAAATTCGAGAAAAAATCTTATCGTTTCTGAAATTTTAAGTCATTTGACTGCGGATGATTTAAAACACTTTTCTCCAAAAAGATAATTTATATCTAGTATATCTAAGTGTGTAAATACATAAATTTCAGCATTTATTTTACATAGTGATGTACTTCAGTTTAAACTTTAACAAATATTTATACGGTTTCTATCATTATTCTTTCCTTTATCTATCAATTTTTATAGATTTCTACGAACCCTCTTCGACGAAAATGTTATATTCTAAAATTTAAAGAAAATTTTTTTTTTTACAAATAGTATGGTTATATCTATTTTTTTTTAAACCTCATTATTAATACCTTAACAAAGCTATAATATATATATATATATATATATATATATATATATATATATATATATATATATATATATATATATATATATATATATATATATATATATATGATGTTTCACATGAAGTTAGCAACTCAAAATTTTAAAATAGCTTAGTTTTGGCGAGTTTACAGTTTCTGGTAAAAAAACATGTTCCTAAAATAATAATAATAGTAATAATAATAATAGTAATAGTAATAATATAAACAAGAAAGAAGACGTTACATTTTTAAATGCTTCTTATTTTCCCTTATTGAGACTTTTAAATTGAATATATTGTCGTTTGGTTTTCCTTTATGTGTATCTGTTTTGTTTTGTAAATATATGCACCAACACTTTGCTATTTTACACTATAAATACTGTCGAATCTCATGGTTTGCGTACACTGAGAAAAAAGTTTTGGAAAAATTACCATACTTCTAGTAAAGCCACCACAGACTGTAAAAACCCAAAAAATTACCATACTTTACAGTAAATTTTATAATACAGTATAGTAAATTTCCCTATATGCATAGTAAATTTTCCTATATTTCTAGTAAAATTTCTTATAAAGTATGGTAATTTTTTGGGTTTTTACAGTCTGTGGTGGCTTTATAAGACAGTATGGTAATTTTTACGAAAATAATAATAATTTTTACAAAAATTTTTTCTCAACAACATAAGGTATTAATTATTGTATCACGCGAGTGTTAGTTTTAAATAATTTATTAAATTTGGTGTCTTTTTTGTTAATAAATTATAGCCCGAAGAGGTTGGCAGACCAAGCCAACGAAACGTTGCAAAATTTAAAAGAAAACCTTTGTTTTTGAATTCGAATCCTCGCCTCCATCAGATCGAATTAATTTATTACCATTTATCAACAATTGAGAGTGCCATACTTTATTCACATTTTACAATAATATTTGTATCTGTGACTTCCCGAAAAAAACACGTAAGTGACGTGTTTTTTAAAATAGTTTTTATGCTTTATTTCTTATCTTCGAATAGTTCTCTATCACGTAATCGTGACAGAAATTACGAAAGTGCACTCGTTGTCATTTTTTCAACATTTTCCCGGAATAACCACGTATCTACATTTTTTTCTTTTTAGAATAACACACGGAAAAACCATATAACTCCACATTTTTTAAGAATTCCCGATAAATCATATAACTCCACTTTTTTTCATTTAATATCCTGGAAAAACGATACAACTTCACTTTTCCAATAAGAGAGATAAACGTTCCTTATTCTTATAAGTGTATCCATAGCAAGGTAGCTGTATTAAAAAGAGTAGTTATCATTTATAGTTACCGAAAAAACCCACGTAACTCCACTGAAATTTTTGTTTATGTCCTCAATAACCATGTAAGTGAAAGTCGTTTTCTAAGCCATGAACGCTATTTGGTCTAGTTACTATGGTAAAAAATATGTTATTTAGATTAGTATTCATAGATGCAGTGTTGCATTTAATCTCATTTGTCTTGATTTAAAACACTGGTGCGAAACTAAAAACTCGATTTACTCGAAATAATGAAAAGTGGAGATAAGAGGTTATTCCTGGAAGCCACAGATATTTACTTTCCTGAATTTTCAATGGGAGCGGCTTACACTATGCTAATACACTCTATTCGCATTCTTCATATCCACTCAAAATTCAATTCAATAAGTAATCTATTTTATGTGTAAAGCAACTGGTATCAGTATAAAATAATTGAAATAAATTAAAAAAAAATTTATTCGCAATAATTATTAGAGAGAGTAATAATTGAATGGGTGAGGAGAAAAGCGGTCCAAGTCCAAAACATAAATTTTGAGTTGGTAGAAAGAAGACTTTGTGAAGTTGATAGGCAATGATTTAGAGTAAAAGTTATCACTACACATTCGTTGAGATTTATACATGACATATCTATGGTATTTCCTTACATTTCTTAATAAAAACGTATATATAGTTGCATGTTTTGAGTAAAATGTCTCCCTCAGTTTAAAATTTTTTGTTTTGAACTTAGACCCGTTTTTCATCTAACCCATTAAATTTAGCAAATAGCTGATAATCTTTAATTTAACCCCAGATTTATAGGACTATTAACCCAGACTGAACTCTCAAATTCATCAATTAGTAAATTACACTTCTCCTACAACTAACTAAGCTTTTTCCGATACCTACTTTACCACCACACGCATATAAATAACCATCCTACCGGCAAAACAAAAAAAAAAAAAACAGTGCGATCGAGCCCCCTTCGCCGCGCCATAAATCATAAACCCACTGCATCCAGTCCGGCTTTTCTTTTATCTCACGGCCTTGCACCCGCGTGCACACGCTCTGCACAAACCAGACTACTGCACCGAACGAAGGAGGGGGGAAAGCGGGACAGAACCGACGAACTCCCCCGCGCGTGCAAATGTATTCCCGCGCTCGCGCGCGCAAATCTCTTTGTACGGAGCTCTCGCCGGATATATTTGGCAAGAGTTATAAATATTAATAGGGCGCGCACACGGCTTATACAATCAGAACGCGAAAGGATATTCCTTTTCTCGCGTATCGTCCGCGCCGTCGTCGTCGTCGTCCCTTTTTGCTCTCGGCGGAAGGGTCAACAGTCATCGAGTGGCGCCCGGCGAAAACATATTCCATGGAAATGCAAATGCTGCTGCTGCTCTCCTTCGTGTTTACCTTAGTAATATTCAATCAGGACTCGTGCGCAGCTGCGAGGGTATAATAATTCGTCGGCGCAAGGAGGGAGAGGGCTTAAAGAGTCGAGGAAGAGTGTATACGTGTGTGTGCGTGCGTATGAGTGTATAAAGGATACACCGCGCTGCGGTATTGCATTATGGTATGGAGAAGTCGATGGAGGTTTAATGAAAACGACGATCGCGCGCGGCCGTGGGATTGCGATGGTCGTCGCGCTGCGGGAGTCGCCCGTGAGGACAATGAAGATGTGAGTTACATCTTATGGGTGTGATTCCAGTTTCCGTAATGCAGTGCACTGAAGTGTAGTTTAGCAGAAGTGCATATAACTGCATCGCTATTTGAGTTCACGTGGGTTTTGGAAAATTGAAACTGGTCGGAATTTCCGGAATCACACTGGAGTATATCAAATTATTCATATGAATTTAGGATCGTAATTGATCACACTGATACATTTACTATGATTTTTTATAATATATATATGTAGAAATTACTAAAATTTGTACGAAAAAAGTTCAAAATTTCGTAAAATTGTTATAAATCCAATATATTTTTTCAAATTCTAGCAAAATAAAAAAAAATTTTAAAGCTACAAAAGTTATCTGAAAAATATTTATCTTTTTTTTCATAGCTAATATCATTAACAAATAATAATGTTGACAAATAATGTTCCTCTATGCCACGCAACAAACCAAAACCCCTGCAACCCCTGCCCCCAAAAACCCAGTGCCGCATCTCGCCGTGCGCCTCCTCCTCGGCCATCGGGGGCTCAACAACGAACGGTTATTGTCACTGCGCTGCTGCAGCTCGGCTATTACCGCGCCGAAATCGCCGCGTCCCAGTGCAGCAGGAGGGGGCGGGCGGAGGCCTCGATGCAACGCCGACTCTATCTCGCGCCACTCCGCGCCATTATTTCTCGTATCTCGCGAGCGCAGCTAGCGCCTGTATGCCGAAGCACTTGTCTCTCTGTCTCTCTCTCTCTCTCTCTTGCGTCCGTGCAAACAAGTCCCCCGTGTGCGTGCGGAGCGGAGCTCTCGATATACTCGAAAGTTTAATTCGATTCCGAGAGCGCGCGTATATGTATAGGGTGTGCGAGTAACGTTTAGCCCGACGTGATTCGTGAGGGTAGTGAGGGTGGGGAGGTTTGATGTGATGATTTTTTTTAAAGGAGAGTGCGGGGAGGGGTCAAGAGGAATGAATGAGTATAGGATTTGTAGAAATGGAATTTTTTCGTGAAACAATTCCGTACTTATCGGGTTCTTGATACAGTTATAAGTAATGGAATATGTCATGAAGCTAAATTTCGTATTAAAGAATGTTGATAAATCAATGATTTTTAGAGGGAATTTAACATCATTAATTTGGAGAGTGAGATTTCATATTTAAATGATAATGTGATTTCTTTCTGCTTACTCGTATTCTCCTCGCATTTGTAAAACGAGATTTTCAGGCTTCCTCGCTATTTCGCTAAAATGGCTAAGAAACAGTTAAATAGGAACCCTGGTGGAAATAGATTCCATTATTTACCTAATAAATAGCTAGTTTCCCCAATAATCGTCAAAAACTAGACATTTTTCTTGGCCATTTCTATCCATCGATGAAACAATTTGGCCGATCATATTCACCATTTAATAGACAGAATAATAGAATAAGTTTTTTCACAGATTTACATTATTAACTTATTTATGAGTATTTAAAAGATATTATAGTTGGACAGTTGTTTTAGCTAAAAAATGGCTAGTAAGAGGATTACTATTATGACGAGGAGTGAGAGAGACAGAATGAAACGAAAAAATCATTGTTTTCGTTTGTATCCTCTGAAACAGTACTATAAACGAATTAAATACCAATGAGTCGCGTTTACTTTTTGGTTAGCTACCATTTTTTAATATTTGGCTTTAAATACATGATCAAATCCCAGAGAAAATTTAGTAAAAACATTTTAAGGTTGTGTTATCTTCATTAAATAGAAAATATGACCACAAAAATCGTTTCATCACTAGCCAGAAATTAGCTATTTTTACTAGCTATTTATTATTTTCCTGGCCATTTCCGATAGAAATATTTCTACCAGGGAAAAAGTTGCTTATTTACCATCTGCCAAAACATTGAAAGCATCGTCTCTGTAGATCTCACGCAGCTGCACCCTCATATTGAGCGAACTATCTGCTTAAGGTTCGATCTTTGTATATTTCCGATAGAGAAAGTATAGAAAAATCATTTCTGTCCCCTGCTTTTGGAGCAGATAACTCGCGTCTCAAAACCAACGACGCGTCTACTATTTTTAAGTTAAGTCGAGCAGTAATATTTTCCATTAGGAAAAATCGCAAGAAAATCGACGATTTCTCATCCAAATTTTCTTGTTTCTCTCACACCAAAATATTTATAGTTATATATATGCAAATGAGATATTCACGCTTTTTAATATAATACATTTTAAAATAAACAAATCAATGTACCACAATACAGAAACCCGAATAGAAAATAAATACAATTTCTCCGGAACAGAAAGGCGCGTTCGCTCGAAGAAAATACCTCGCGTCCCTTCCCATGAATAGCTCCGAGGCTGAGCAGACATGCACGCGGCGACGATGCAGTACACCCGAACCTCTCTCTCTCTCTCTCTCTCTCTCTCTCTCTCTCTCTCCCTCTCCCTCTCTCTCTCTCTCTCCTCCTCTCTCTCTCTCTCTCTCTCTCTCTCTCTCTCTCTCTCTCTCTCTCTCTCTCTCTCTCTCTCTCTCTCTACCGATAAACCCTCCAGCCTAAAATAAAGCGGACTCCCAGGATCCGGTCACGTCGCGCGCGTGCGCGCCCTACGCTGCTTCTATACCTTCGTTACCCCGTTCTATGTCCTGAAACTTGACCGGCTCGGGGACAGAGGGAAGTCTATACCGTTGGGTCGTCGACGCCAGCGCGGATTTATCGCCCGAATCATCGTATATTCGAACTGTTAAATAAGCATTCCGGTGTGTCTGCCGGCGGGTAGTGAGCTAGACCGGGTTCAGACGATGTATATTTCGTTTGATGTAACTGGTTGATCTGTTGGTTTACAAGGTATACCAACAAGATTTTACATTTTTTTTTTATATAAGTTTTGTAATTTTGAGTGGAATATTATTTTTAAAAAGTCGACATCTTATAATCTTTCAATATAAGCTCTGGTTTCCATTTGAATTCTGGTATAAAAATGGCTTTAACTTCAAAAAAATCAAGGAATTTATTTTACAACTATTCTAATTTTTTAATACTCTGTAAGAAGTACGGTTTAATTTTTTTCAAAATCAGAAATTACTTAATCATGTAAAAATTCGATTAATCATTAATACAAAGTTTTTCAAAACAACAGCCGTTGATTTTCATACGAAGCTTTTAACTACGTAACACATTCGATTTACGAATCGCCATGTCAACATACAATCATAACTCAACCAGTTGTAACATTTTTATAAAAAATCACACACCACCCATCATAAACGTCCATAAGGCTCATAATCGTCAGAATCACGAAACAAACAGCCCAATTCTCTACCTCCCGCCGGCTGACAAACCCCCTAAATCATCGGTCACCCTTATCTCCAAACTTCGCGGCACGGACACGCGTAACGCGCCTTCTCTCCCCCTCCTTTTTACCACCCTCGCAAAGAGGGGGGTAAATAAATAAGGAGAACGGCCGAATAAATAAAGACGCGGCCGGGTCCGATAGCCATCTCACGCTCCGTCAGGCGCCAAGTTCGACTCCTCTCTCTCTCTCTCTCTCCCTTTCCTTCCTTCTTCTGCGCGCAATGCACGGCCCAATAGCCACGAGACGGGCTGCAGATAACCACGGCTACTTGATATTCATTTCCCGGGCTCGGGTAACAGCTGCCGCGCGGCGCTTCCTTCGGAGAGAAAGAGAGATAGCTGCTTATCGCCTCGCGCGCGCGACGCGTGACGAATGTGGCGTGGAACTCGAGCGAGGGTTGCGCAAGACTCTCCGAGAGTGTGTTTCCTGATGCATAGAAGGGGGTAGGCATAGCTTGCGCGGATCTATGAGTATGTGCAGTTGAGGGAGGATTGTTTCCGGCACGTTTTTTTGCGATGTTTAGCGGAGTTTTGAGGAGGCATGGGGAGAAATGGATGACGGAATCGGACGGATTGATTCCGTAGAGGCGCGGCTTCTCTTTTGTGAATATTTATTTGATATGGTTTCGGGAGGGTCGTTGCGATAAAAAACGTATTTAATGGGTTATAAAGTGCTTGAGAGGGAACGCGCACCAGCCTCGTTCCATTAAAAGTTTAGCGATGGCATCAATTTTTTCTGCGCCGGTTGAAGGGTTTCAGAACAATTTGGTTGAAGTCTCGTATTTTTATACACTGAGAAAAATGATGTATTAAAAATTACTATAATATATAGGAAAGTGGGGAGGAATCTCAAATACTCAAATTATTACTATATTTTATAGTAAAAATTGATATATACATAATAAAAATTGCTATGTGCATAGTAATTTTTACTATAAAATATAGTAAAAGTTTGGTATTTGAGATTTGTCCCCACGTTCCTATGTATTACAGTAATTTTTAATACATCATTTTTATCAGTGTAAGAAATGAAGTATTACTGGTACAATTTGAGTATTTTAGAAAATGAAAATTCTACGATATTTTAAAATTAAATTACAAATTTAATAATAATGTTATTATCTATAACGAACTAATTTTTCTCCGCCCTGAAGGATATGCCATTATATATTTTTTACAATACACGTTTAAAGCATTCTAAATTAGTTTATCCATCGAACGAAAAACTTGATTAAAACAATACAATTACAATTCACGAATCTTTTTGTCAGTATACACTCCCTTTTTCATTTTCCCCAGTATAATTTCGTCCCGGCATCTCCTACCAACCCGAACTACGTCCTTACGAACGAAACAATTTTCGACAGTAACAGCGACAACCTCCCCTCCTCATCCACCTCGTCTCCTTCATTTTCGTCCCCATCGCGTCGCCGAAGCCGATTTAAAAAATAATTCGCACACGTTTCGCGACGCACGGCTCGAATAGAGTTTTGAATATCTCGAAGGAATGAAAGCGGCAGATGAGCGAAGCAACGAGATGAGCCGGAATCGCAGAAGTATAGGAGATGAAATGAGTCGGCGTTTGTATGTACACGTATATACGCACGCGCTCGGTTCGATTATGTGAGGCAAAGCTGCCAGCTGGGAATAAGGGGGATATAATGGCGAAAAGTGCTGCGTTAGGTGAGGGTGCGGAAAAAGGGCAGATGAAGATTCATACAAGAAGGTGAGACAAAGGAAATCTTTCGGATTCTTTGATTAAGCTTTGTAAATATATTTACACTGTTTGGTAGCTGTTAGTAAATTTTCTTCATGAATAGATTGCTGGGGCTACTCATTTTGATATCTTACTTCGACGAACTCTACTTTATATAAATCAAGGTATAGACCTGATATTTATCTTTAAAAAACCAAATTCAAAGCGTTATTAATTTAGCACTATATTCACAAAAGAACAGTCGCATAGAGTTTTCTTAACTCTTTGCGCCTCTTCGTTATATTTATAATTTAACTGATTAACAAATAATTTTCGCAACAATATATGTTCCACCGCAAATTTAATTCGAAAAACGACGATTGAAAACAAAATTTCCTTGGCCTCGTCATAGTCAACCTCATTTTCAGCAAATCTTACGAGAGAGAGAAGCAAAGTGACTTATACGCAGCATCACAACCTCCTTAAGAAACGAAGGGAGGGTGAGAGGGAGGTAAAAGGAGACGCGGAATTGCCGATGTTGATTGAGCTTCACACTTCGTCGTCTCTCTGTACCCTTGGAAAGCCGGCTTGAACACATGTGTCGCTGGCAAGGCTCTGATTGGAAGCTTGATGGGCTCTTCAGGCTCTTGTCTCGATGCCGACTAAAGACCGATATACCGGTATTTTAGTAATTCTTTTTATCATTTTGATTAGTTATTGAGGATAATGTATTGTAATTCACTAAAAATACGTAGTTTTGGTTAATATATAGTTATGATTGAAGTCTGATCTTTTTAAGAAGAATTTATCATAGTTGCCGTAAAATCTATCATCTGGACGGATGGAAGGTTACAAAATTATTTTCATTATTTCTAAGAATGTAGACAAGATTTTTTTTTCTAACATAAAAGTATCATACTGAATTTGATTGACATAGGCTAATTTGTGCTCGTGAGAATTGTGCACCGATTTATTGTGCACAGAGAAAAGAAAAGAAAATTTTGTTCACAAAACGTTTTTACTTTTGCACAAAAAATTGTACACTTTACGGAAAAAGGTGAAATTCAGTAATGTGCACAAGATTGTTGTGCACAATAAGATAAAATAATTTCAACCAAAAAAAGTCTTGCACACTGTGCTTATTAATCGTGCACGTAATATAGAGCTGGGCGATTGTGCACAAATAAATTCATTAAAAATATATCTAACCGATTGTGCACAAAGTCTAGTTCATACGGAGTATTATAGCAGTTTGCCAGATTGGGCAATAACTAGCGAATTGGGATAGTTTTAAAGATGAGCTCGTGGGAAAAAAATGGAGATGGCTATTTATAGCGAATTGGGCTTATACAAGACAGTAATGTTATAGCCGATATGGCTATTGTCTAGCAAACAACATTAAATTTTAAATCAAATAAAAATTCCAAAACTCAAGTAGCCGGGAGACGCGGATTCTACGCGTATACGGGAGCGCGTCAGACGTTTATACATGGCAAAATAATTATTTAAATCATTTATAACCCCAAGCAGGCAGGGGATGCGAGTTCCACGTGTATACGGAAGCGCGTCATACGTTTATACATGGCAAAATAATTATGTAAATAATTCTTAACCCCAAGTAGGCGAGGGGTGCGAGTTCCACAAATATACGGAAGAGCGTCAGATGTGCATACAAGGCAAAATAAATATATAAATAATTCTTAACCCCAAGTAGGCGGGGGATGCGAGTTCCACGCGTATACGAGAGCGCGTCAGACGTACA
Source organism: Torymus aiolomorphi (assembly GCA_036365515.1). Lineage (NCBI taxonomy): Eukaryota > Metazoa > Arthropoda > Insecta > Hymenoptera > Torymidae > Torymus > Torymus aiolomorphi. The sequence continues at coordinate 69,540,902 of CM070874.1, read as the reverse complement.
TACAAGGCAAAATAAATATGTAAATAATTCTTAACCCCAAGTAGGTGGGGGATGCGAGTTCCACGCGTATACTAGAATAAGGCAGACGTGTATACATGGCAAAATAATTATTTAAATAATTCTTAACCCCAAGTAGGCGGGGGATGCGAGTTCCACGCGTATACTAGAATAAGGCAGACGTGTATACATGGCAAAATAATTATTTAAATAATTCTTAACCCCAAGTAGGCGGGGGATGCGAGTTCCACGCGTATACTAGAATAAGGCAGATGTATATACATGGCAAAATAATTATTTAAATAATTCTTAACCCCAAGTAGGTGGAAGATGCAAATTCGACGCGTATACGGGAGCGCGTCAGACGTGCATACAAGACCAAAAAATTATGTAAATAATTCTCAACCCCAATTAGGCGGGGGGTGCGAGTTCTACGAATATGAGGTGTTTCACGTCAGCTCTCCAGGCGCGGCGCGCAAGCGCGAAATCATGCTGTTTTCAGCTTGTGTTTGAAGGGCTAAGGTGTATCTAAAAAAAATAATCCCCAAGTGATTTCGATGTATTTTTTCCTCAGCTTTCCGATGGTGCTATTAGTTTCTCAAAATTTTTCAATTCTAACCTCAAAAAAACATAAAACGTGTTATACCTCAAAAACTATATTTTTAATATTTTTTTTGACCTGCTAGATCGGAAGAGGAGGAATTTTACATGGATATAGCCTTTTTCTACATAGGCGTTTTTCGATTTTTTCGAGATATTATTCAAGAAATACTTAGAATTGAAAAATTTTGAGAAACTAATAGCACCATCGGAAAGCTGAGGAAAAAATACATCGAAATCACTTGGAGATTATTTTTTTCAGATACAACTTAGCCCTTCAAACACAAGCTGAAAACAGCATGATTTCGCGCTCGCGCGCCGCGCCTGGAGAGCTGACGTGAAACGCCTCATATACGGAAGCTCATCAGACGTGCATACAAGGCCAAATAATTATGTAAATAATTATGACCCTAAGTATGCGGGGAATGAGAGTTCCACGCGTATACTGAAATAAGGACGTAAGGCAAAATAACTATGTAAATAATTCTTAACCCCAAGTAGGCGGGGGATGCAAGTTCCATGCGTATACCGACTAGGAGTTGACGATTATTTAAATAATTATTTTGCCATGTATACACGTCTGCCTTATTCCAGTATACGCGTGGAACTCGCATCCCCCGCCTACGTGGAGTTAAGAATTATTTACATAATTATTTTGCCTTGTATGCACGTCTGACGCGCTTCCGTATATGCGTGGAACTCACATCCCCCGCCTACTTGGGGTTAAGAATTATTTATATAATTATTTTGCCTTGTATGCACGTCTGACGCGCTTCCGTTTATTCGTAGAACTCGCACCCCCTGCCTACTTGGGGTTAAGAATTATTTACATAATTATTTGGCCTTGTATGCACATCTGACGCGCTCCCGTATACGCGTGGAACTCGCATCCCCCGCCTGCTTGGGGTTATTAATTATTTAAATAATTATTTTGCCATGTATAAACGTCTGACGCGCTCGCGTATACGCGTGGAACTCACATCCCCCGCCTGCTTGGGGTTATTAATTATTTAAATAATTATTTTGCCATGTATAAACGTCTGACGCGCTCCCGTATACGCGTAGAACCCGCGTCTCCCGGCTACTTGAGTTTTGGAATTTTTATTTGATTTAAAATTTAATGTTGTTGGCTAGACAATAGCCATATCGGCTATTAACAGTACTGTCTTGTAGCCCAGTTCCCTATAGATAGCTATCTCGATTTTTTTCCCGCGAGCTCAGCTTTTAAACTAGCCCAATTCGCCAGTTATTGCCCAATCTGGCAACACTGCTATAAGACTTCGTATGAACCTTCGTATGAACTAGACTTAGTGCACAATCGGCGAGCAATAATTAAATAAATAGATTTGTGCACAATTGGTTAGATATATTTTTAATGAATTTATTTGTGCACAATCGCCCAGCCCTATATTACGTGCACGATAAATAAGCACAGTGTGCAATACTTTTTTGAAATATTATTTTATGTTATTGTGCACAACAATCTTGTGCACATTACTGAATTTCATCTTTTTCCGTAAAGTGTACAATTTTTTTTGCAAAAGTAAAAACGTTTTGTGAACAAAATTTTCTTTTCTTTTCTCTGTGCACAATAAATCGGTGCACAATTCTCACGTGCACAAATCAGCCTATGTCATTTAATTCGAAATTGTTTACGGCAGAGCCGCGGCGTAGAAACTCAGGATTAAAATCTGCAGAGACGGTGCTCTTCCCTCTATATAATCCGATCTTCAGAAAAATATTCCGCAAAAAGAAAAACTGCATCCGGCCTCGTCGCGCGCGCGACGCCATTCAATTCGATTCCGCTCGCGCCTCTCGTAATATTCTCGACTTCGCGCCGCTGCTGCCGCACCGGCGCGGTAATTAATTAATCCGATATTCCGCAGCCGCGGCGTCGGATTTAAGGCGAAGCTTCGCGCGCCCAGAGAGAAAAATCGAGGAATCCTCGCGTCACTCGATAGCTCCGAGCCATTATCCGCTCGTTTTTCTCTTACTCTCTCTCTTCCCTATCTCTCGACGCCGTCGCGGCCTGCATTCGCAGGAGTCAGACCCGCGGGATTAAAAGGAATGTTCGCTCTTCCGTTAGACGGGACTCGAAACAGCGGAATCCGCGGCGCTGCCGGTAGTCGATCTACCGTGTGCTCGGGGCCGAAATCCTGAGGGAGAGACGGGGAGAAAGAAGTAAGCGAGGAGAGAACCCGTTAAGGATGTTTTGGGGGGTACAATCTTGCGTAGAAGTTGAGTAAAAGTTGAGATTTTTACAAAAAAAAGCTCTTAGTAAAAATGTTGTAATGAGTGAAGGGTGAAAGGACGTAATGGGAAATATCGATACTTTTTTATTATAATATAAGGTAAATAATGAATATTAAACTTGAGCATTTTAGAATTTTAAAATTTTTGTAATATTTATGTTTGCAAAATTTTAGTTAATATTTTAACTGTATTAAATTAAATAAGAAATCAATTGCATTTAACATGCATACAATAACTATAAAAATATATAAACGCGTAGACTTGACAGTTATTTATTCTCATAATGATAATATTATATCTTTAATCAAAATAATCGTTCGAACGTATTGTTCAAATTTCGAATAGTTCATTCTATTGTGAGTCCTGGTATAAGGCAATTGAAACAAAGGATGGATCATAACTGTTAACAATGAATAAATCAATGTCACTTTCTTCTAGTTTGCTAGGAACGCTGTCAGCTTCATTCACCACTAAAATAATACCGTTTTTACGGAATGATTATCGCAGATTATTATAAACGCATATTGTATACATAATTTGGTGTGATATATGAAAAATAATAAGACAAAGAACAATGATATACGTTGCGAAAAATCAGTTTTTTTTTTGTTTCTTAAAATTTAGTTAGTGATTCACGATGAATAGAAAAACACGTGACAGAACTTTAAAATAAAATTGTTTTAAAAAGTGTAGAATATGAGTATATCGCACTCCCAAATTTTGTCTAAGAAAGTGATGAGTTAAGTCGATCTGACGGAGGCGAGGATTAGAAATCAAAAATTCAACGATTTCATTAGAAAAAGCAACGTTTTGTTGGCTTGGTCTGCCAACCTCTTCAGGCTACAATTTTTTATTAAACAGAAAAAACAATTAATACAATGTAATTAATAGAAACTAAACACTCGCGTGATACAATAATTAATACCTTAAAATATAACGTGTGTTACATAGTACACATGAAGTCGATGTTAACGCAAAACATGAGATTGGTTAGTATTTATAGTATACACAGTAAAGGGTTGGTACCTGTGTTCACAAACAAAACGCAAATACATATAGAAAGAAAAATCAAACGACAACAAATTCAATTTAAAAGTCTCAATAAAGGAAAATAAGACGTATTTAAAAATTTAACGTCTTCTTTCTTATTTATGTTATTACTGTTACACTTAATGTGGATCATTTCTGACAATATACGTTTTTTGTAATTAGCTTCCTGATCTAGAATTTTAGTATTGTCTCAGTCAAAATCATGGAGAAATTTATTCCTATGTTGTGGAACTACTGATTCTATGTTGTTATTTTTTTGATATTCGTTAATTCTGATTTTTATTGTACGTTTAGTTTCTCCTACATATGACGCAGGACACGATTTACAAAAGAACTTATAAACTACGTTGGGCTTATCCCACTTTTTTGTAGGGTCTTTACCTAATTTTATTACAGAACTTAGACTCTTATTAACAATAGGCAAAACATGGAAGTTATAAGGTTTGAGAATGGTTACAATTTTTTCAAAAATGTCATTGAACGGTAATGAAATATGGGATACAAATTCGTTTTGTACAATATTGTCTTTCTGGTTGTTCTCATATTTAATTTTGTAAAATCTTTTGTATGCATATTGTTTGATGAATCTCCGAGGGTAATTATTATTTTTGAATTATTTATTTTAAAAATTAATTATTCGTTTTTAAAAGTGTTTTAACAATCGTTTAACTTATAATTCTCTACAATCCGAAAACTAAAAACGTGACCATTAAAGTCAAAATCAATGCAGACAACACCAACCACATCATCTCGGCCCGAAATCGCTCAAATGACGCGCAAGAGCACACATTCTCAACACGACTGTACGACCGGCACGTACCTTAAAGCGAAGAAGCTGCGTCGGCGGCTTTCCTTCGCTCTCTCCGCCGCGATCATCCTTCTTGGGCCGAGAGGAGGGTGTAATCCCCGGAGTTAATACTGTTTACGTTCCTCGATGTCGATTAATTATCCCGCGTTGCTCCTTGGATCTCTCTCTCTCCCGCTCTCTTCCTCTGTCGCCCACATACGCGTACAGTCGCGTGGAAGCGCGCGCCACGCGCCTGTCTATTTATTTTCCCTGATTAGGACGCAAGCGCGCGCGCGACGAGCTTCTCAATGAGGGGGCGGATGTACGAGGAGACCGCGCGAGGCTGGTCTACTTTGACTTTTCTCGCGTTCTGATTTTGCTCTGAGGTTGATGTATGTAGGAGGCTTGAGTGCCTTTGTAGACACGAGGAAGTAAGTTGTAATACGTGTGGCTTAAGAGCGATATGTCGGGGAATCGGATGACGGCAATATTTGATTATAGGCTGATTTTTTCGTGATAATATTTGTAACAGGAATGTGCTTAAAATGTTTGATATAGTCATTTTTGCCACGTCAGTTCATAATGCTATTAATATTTCAGAAAAAATAAGGCTTCCAAAAAAAGATGTCTAAAAACTTAAAATAGTTGTTTCAAATCCTAACTTACAAATCGTATGAGGCTTATCATAATATTATAAAAGGATCGCACAGAAATACACTATATAAACTCATATTTCTGCGGTGACATTAAAAAAGGGCATAAGTCCAATTTTTTTTCAAAAATTGAGTTATAGTATTTTTGCATTATATCAGATCCATTGCATCATCTGGATAGATATCAAAACCTAAATAACAATTTTTTTGAAAAAAAAAAAAAAAATGATTCATAAAAGGGCCTGTCCACTTGATTCTATTGTGTTTTAACATTTAAATCGCATGCTCGTAAACTTTTTCAAGTGACTTAAGCACTTTTTATATATCACCACAGATTTCACAAGTTGTTGCATTTTTCTTGCGGTTTTGTCAATTTTAAAATCTATTAAATTATGTCTTCAAATTTATTATAAATTTAAGTAAATATACAAATTTTACAAAACAAATAATAATTTCAATTCAACCATTAAGTTTCTAATCGGACGATAAATTTATATATCTACGCTATAGAGCTTCGTGACAGCAGTATTTTGGAAATGAAATAACGTTCAGTCGTCACTGTCATTACACATGTCTCTCGCACTTAACGCGTTTTATACGACGCACAGTTTCACAATAAGACTCACAGTCGCAGCGTATATATACAGCCGTATATATACTGCCTCGCAGCCGACAAAGCCACGCAGCTTGATGAGGGTTTATGATGACGTTCGTTAGAAAATAATGAGCCATCAAGTTGTCGGCCAATTTGGCACATCTGCCGCGTCTCGCCGGTTTTGTCTATCAACCGCCCCCTCCGCATTTAGTATCTCCGAAATCCATTCTCGCAACTTCGCACTTCTGTCATTGTTCGAGGATACACAGGGTACATATACCTTATCTTTATTGTTTCGTTCACTGTCTCTTGCGCTGAGATCTCAATATACCCCCCTGTTTCGTTGTTACGAGTGCCGCGTATAACGAGAAGTGAATAATTTTAAGCAAATATACAACTAACTGTCGTCGAAAATGAAAAAGTTGCAGCTTTGTTGCGCAGTAGGCCTAAATATTTATAATCTCAACGCGTTCTTTACTTTACACTAGTCAACATTCAATTATAGATAAGAATCTCTATGATTGCGACGCTAAAATAACGCTTAAAACTGGAAAAAAAACGATAACTAAGGATCTGGAAACCTCAACTAGATCATCATCATCATAATGCGCGCGCACACAAACCGTCTCCTAATGACACCATCTCCCGACCTAAAATCGCATTACCGCGTGAGCGCCTAAGGTTAACTACCGGGCAAACATCCTGATGACCACCGTGGGACCTTTCTTGCCCTACGACCACCCCCGCGAATTTTTCCTCCTCCTCCGTATAAACTCTTCTCGCGGCTAATCGTCCTCTTTGCTCTCTCTACCCCCCTCCCGGACAAAGGCGAGAGCGGAAACAAGCGCGCCGAAGGTCGTCACTCTTCTCTCTTTCCTGGAGCTTTTGCCTCGCGCCTCCCACCCTTAATTGGAGCGACACTCGTTCGCCGCGACAATGGCAAACGTCACTTTCACGGCTCGATTAATAAGCGAGCGAGCGCAGTTAGTCAGCGTCACGTCTAATTGCCAAGTAGGCGCTTCGTTAGTCCTATGGCTGGGTAGTGTGCCTTTCTTTTTCTCGCGCTATACCTCGGCTGCGTTGTTAGCGAAGGTGGGAGGTGAGGAGGTAGAAGAGAAGTGGGACGCGTTATTTTTTCTGTGAGGAATTCGGGGTGAGTTCTAATTTCGGAGTAGGTTCGTGTTTGGAAATCATATTTTCGTTGGGGGTGGAGGAGGATTTTTGGGATGTGTTAGGGAAGGATATGAGCGCTTTTTGAAATTTTATGTGAAGTCGCTTAAAAATCGATGAAATTGTTGCCTGGCCAGCCGAAATATTTACGTATTTTTGTAATGCAATAATAAAATGTAGTATACAGAAAAATTTTAGAAATATTTTTAATAACTATGAAAACAAGGAAATATTGGTTGTAATTAGGAATATTTTGAGAATAATACTAACACAATTCTTTTATAATTTACGATAAACAAAATGTTCACACTTTAGATTTATTTATTTATACACCATTTGCTGCAATATTTTTGCTGCAATTAAAGGGATAAAATTATAAAATACAATTTAAAAGATTTTTTTCGTATAATTTATCTCCTATATTTTTTCCTCGCCACCTATGAGGTAAATAGAAAGGCGCGTTTTTTATAGTGGTGTCCCCGATAGGCCTAATCCACTCAAATCCATGAACCAAATTTCTTTGAAAACATTTCTATAAAATTAATCCCTTTTTTTCTGATTGACTACAAATCTCATTTATTATACGAAAAATGGAAAATATGCCTATGGTGAAATAAAAGTTAAACTCAAAAAATTAATGAAATCAATTTCCAGATAGTCAAATGTAAAAAAAAAAAATATATTTCTGGTCTGTAAAATTTCTTTCAAATCTTGATGTGAAAAAACTATCGTTTTAAAATGTATTTTGTAACAATAATCAAAACTATATATAACATATCCTTAAACAATGTTTTGGACTTCGGTGTTCTCTATTCTATGTCTATAATTACATTCAAGTTATCATTGTGACCCAAAGTCATCAGCAGTACATGGTTAGGTATCCAATTCCCCTTGTAGCCTAAGTCTAGCAAAGTCTTCAAAGATAATGTCATCAACTTCGTCATCCAGTTGAATAAGATCTATGTCTTCTCCATCTTCAGTTTTATGCGTTGAGCTCGATTGCGCTACCGATGGTACAGGCTCTTCGTCCACAGGTTTTGGGTGCATCAATGTGAATGGCAGTTTAGCGACTAATTCCCCCGCTAAAGTTCCCAAGCAAAGTTTCACTTTTACTTTGTATTGCACGATTATCCCAAGATTCTCACGCTGTGACGGATCCGCTAATATGGTGCTAGATGCAAGGTTGGTGTCCTCGTGCTTAAGTTGACCATCAAGAGCAAGACCCCGCTTTACCTTGTTGTCGGCAAGCATCGGCTTAAGGGAAAATACCTTGCTCAACGTGAATCCTGGCGCTACCCCTGTATCGCTCTCGACTTCGGCGACGGTGCATTTGTACTGGGCGGTGGAGAAGAGGCAGATGTCAGCGAACTGTCTCACTGAGACCTTAATCTTCTTAACTGTCTTGTTGCTGTTGTTAGTTATATGAACATTGACAGCGATGTTCTCTCCGTGGTAGTACAGCTCCTTGTCGAGTGAAACTTCAAGGTGAAGCTTGCCCGACGACATCATGAAATTTTTACTTACTTCCGTAGATGGCTGCTCCCCTTGTTTTGATGGAGCGTACATAATCTTTCGTATGGCCAAACGAACGATTTTACGCTTGTGGGGCTTATCATCTTGCGTCTCACCGGCGAAGACCTTGAGTTCGTAATCAACGCCGCATGGCTTACCTGTGTCGCCAGGCGCTGGCTGCAATGTCACCGAGGCAGGGCCGTGCGGTGGCAGCTCAAAGTAAAACGGGTAAGCGTTACTGCCAAGTTTCTTGAGTAGCCGCATTTGCAACCGAGTAAGTTCCCTGGGCTGAGAGTCTGGCTGCATTGGGTAAATTTGTTTCGCCGCCACGTACAAATCCTTGCGAAATGATAACCCCAGCACGTTTAGGTCTTCCCGTCCGTACTTAAATGCCGCCGACACTTGTCCAAATATCTTTGTATAGTGTACATAGATAGGATCTAAGAGTAACACTCCGTCAATTACATCAACATGACTGATGTGATCGACAAAGTCTCGCTTTCCAAGGTATACTGTGATCTTACCATTGGGGCTGGACTTTTTGAAGACGCGAGTAGCCTGCCGTCCCTCAACACTGTCTGCACTGCTAGCCATTGTCGGCTCTTTACTTGCCGACGCGAATTTTTTGTTTGACGCTGATGACGGCCACGCTATCGCCACTGTGGCTTGCGGAGACACGGGGAACGCACTGTCACACACTGCACTACTGTACTCCTCAAAATCAGAGATGCTTCCAAGGTGAAGAACTGCAAGAGACTGATGGCTGCGCGCTCTAGTCTATGGTACATTTTCATCCGAGGATCCCATACCTACCTGAGAAAATCTGCCATTAGAGGTTTAGCGGAAGAAGGGTATTTCGAACAATTCTCAATGTCCGTTTATGGTATGGATCATAAATTGGCGGATTTCCCCAATCGCAAACGTATTTCAAGCAGGGGACCAACAAAGCAAGTGATTTAGATGGAGAAAGCGAGGAGAGATACACAGCTGGCGGTATATGAAATATTATACTAAAGGAAACAGTACCTCGTGAATATTTCAACGAGAAAAATGTATAAACAGAGGCAAAAAGATGAACTTCTCGAACTTGGTTATTGGATGTGTGTGTATGCGTGTGTGTGTCTGTGTGTGTATGTGCGTGTGTGTGTGCGTGCGTGAGTAAGTGCGTGCATGTGTGTATGTGTGTGTGTGTGTGTCTGTGTGTGAGAGAGTGTGAGTGTATGTGTATACTTATAAAAAAACGAAGAAAAAGAAATTACAAAATACACAATTAAAGCTTCTGTATCAAATAGAAATCATTTAGTCTAAACGATTTGAAAAACAAAAAAAAATAATAAAACCATTATAATTACATTCACAAAGTCATATGGACACAACGATCAATCACAACCCAATCCACAAACCCATCCAACTCTCCTCCGCACTCTTTCGCGCAAAATTGAAGAGTAGCCGCCGCCGCTGCTGCATGTGCTAAGCGTATATATAGATACCCCACACAAACACACACACACACACACACACACAACCGCGCGAACTACTTGTTAGTACACACGGCGGTGGCGAGTTTGCGCCCACCGGAAGGTTATTCCGCAGGGCGAGTTTACGGGGCGTGTCTTGTTACCCTACCGAAAAAGCGACGCGTGTGTGTCGGTTCCGGCGTCGAACACATCCTGCGGTCGTCGACTTCGCCGGGGAGATTCACTTTGGCCAGAGAGAGGTGCATCAATTGGCTGTTAAGGCGGCCGACGTCTCGTCCGTCAGGTGAGAGAGAGAGAGAGAGAGAGAGAGAGAGAGAGAGAGAGAGAGAGAGAGAGAGAGAGAGAGAGAGAGAGAGAGAGAGAGAGAGAGAGAGAGAGAGAGAGAGAGAGAGAGAGAGAGAGAGAGAGAGAGAGAGAGAGAGAGAGAGAGAGAGAGAGAGTAGCAAACTGTTTGGGGATTTTGTGCTGTTGCTGCTGCGGCGGCTATGCTAGCGTCGCCGACGTCGCGTCGCCGTTGCGTTGTCAATTAGCCGGGCGTCCGAGCGCGGATGTGCGCTCAAATGGAATTGATTTGAAATGGAAATTGTTTGGATTGGAGATACCGGCCGGAGGGCTATTTTAAGGGATACCACGTATATTCGTTAGTCAAAGACTTTCGCATGCGTCGTCGAGATATATTACTTGTATATCTTTGCATTTCACTGTAAATTGTAGTAAATACACTTGTACTTGAGTTTTATCAGTTCTTTTTATTGAATTATTGGAATTTCTTATAATAAATTATTTTTATTACATAACATAAATATTCTTCAGTAACCGCTAATAAATTTCAAATGCAGATATTTTCGATGAAGTAGCAAATTTTTCATCGGGTTTCTACGCTACTTAACTGCGATCTGAAATAGAATAAAATAATAGCAATTAAAAACTCTGACAGGATTGGAAAACACTGGGAAAAAAGAAAAGAAAAAACACGGCATCATAGAAGATTCATGATATCTGGCCAAAATGCCCGCTTAAAATCTCTTCACTAGTACTTTAGATATTTCATTATTTTATAATCACAAGCGTACCTAAAAACAAGGCAGAAATTTTTTGAACTTTACATTAAACGTCTAAAAAGATATTTTCAATGTTACTTCCTTCTAGAGGAAACTTTGTGATAGAAATTTTTTGAGTTAATGTAAAAACATGTTATAATTGTTTTTCAAGGTGTTAGGAATCAAAATACATGGTTTTAAAAAAATGTCTGTAATTTTTTGAGTTGATGTAAAACATGTTATAATTGTTTTTTAAGGTGTTAGGAATCAAAATACATGGTTTTAGAAAAATGTCTGTATGGATGTGTGTGTGTGTGTGTGTGTGTGTGTGTGTGTGTGTGTGTGCGTGTGCGTGCGTGCGTGCGTACATGTGTATGTGTGGTTGTGTATGTTTGCGCGTGTGCGTGTGTGCGTGTGTGTGTATTGTGTGGTTATGTGTGTGTGTGTGTGTGTGTGCGCGTGCGTGTACGTCTGGATCTCAGCTTCTACTCGGGCGATTTTAACCGGACAGGTCTCATTTTTTTTGTGTGGTTGCGGGTGAAAAATCCGTTTTTTGATTGGGCTAATGCGTTTTTGTTTTATTTTGAATTTTCGATTTTCTCAAAATTTATTTTTGCTTTTTTTTAATGATAGGATCGAGATATTTTAATCGGATTGGTAGCATTCGAAAGAGAATTAAAATATCTATATTTTGTAAAAGAAAAATTTTTCTAGCTATCACGGTTCTTTTGTTACTAACAAAACCGTGTTTTTTTTTTTAAGCTTATAACTCCCAAACTAAACGGTCAATTTTTTTGATAAAAATCACAATAATGCAGAATATAAATAGCTATAATCTGTAAATATTTGAATTCATTCTGTTGGTTAGTTTTTGAGAAAAAAATTGAAAAATGAAAAAAAAGAGTCCAATGATTACGAGAGTATAATTGTCTTAATCGCTTCAAAATTCCTTGCAGAGGTAGATTATAGATAGCTCTTGGCCGAGTTCTTTGGACAAAATGATTGGTCCATAAATTTCAAACATATTTGAGGTTAAAATTTTTGTAACCTTTTTTCAAATCGTAATTTCTCAAGAACGGCTCTATGTATCAGCTCCAAATTTATAGACAATTTTGTATGTGATATAGATAATATATATGCTAATTTTCAACAAGATCGAAAGATTACTTTTTGAGATATTTGATATTGAAAATGTTCGTATTTTACAAAGTTAATTTCTTTGTCGCATGATAACAAGTGAAAAAAAATTGGTTTCATCATGTTGAAATTTTGTGAAAATGTAGAGTTTGTATATTTATCGTATTTTACGTAAAAGAATCGTCTATTTAAGGTTAAAATTTTTTTACGGTTTTTTTTCAAAATCTATTTGGTATGCAATTTTTTTATAGACTATTTTGTTTGCGATAATAGGCAATATCTGTGTAAAATTTGATCAAGATCATATATGGTTACTTTTTGAGATATTTGATATTTAAAATTATGGTATTTCTGAAAATGACTTTTTTTGTCGCACAATAACTAGAGTGAAATTGTTTTAATTTCTTTGAAATTTTGTAGAGATGTAAAGTTTGTATATTATTTATTATACGAGTTCATATGGTAAAAGAATTCGTTTATATGTTTTAGAGATATTTGAGGTTAAAACTGTTTTGTTTTCAAATCATAATTTTTCGGGAACGGTTTTATGTATAAACATGAAATTTATAGACAATTTTGTGGATGATATAGGCAATATAGGACAAGTGACCGTATTAGGGTGCTCTTAAAGCAGACGATAGTCCATATTAGTAACAAATAATACATCCAACCGAGTAATTTATAAAATAAATCGTCTTTTTACTGTTTCTTGTAACATCCATTTATTATTTTTAAGGTTAGAACCTTTTTCTTACATCGGAAATTCAAAAAAGAGTACACAAATACAGACAGGTACACTATTAGGGACTAGTACCTTATGTGTGAAATTTCACAAAGAAAATATAATTTGAAGTAAAGGTTATTTAGGAATTTTAAAAGGTTTTGACGATAAAATTACAATCAATTATTTTATTTATTTTTCACACATAATTAAAAAAATAAATCCTACCTATTATTTTATTCATATTTTATACATAATTTAAAAATTAATACTTTTTAATCTTCATAAATGAATTTATAATTATAATTGTCACAAATTTTTTCAAAAATTATAAATTTTATTATTAAAAATTATTAAAGGAATCAGCAAATTAAGTTTGAGGAAGCCACGGGCCAATGAATTAGCAGCGGTTTTTTTTATACGACGATAAATTAATTTTTCCAATATTCCAAAGCTTTTTCTATGAAAAAGTAAAGGAAAAACCCAATTCTATGTAGCATATCTTATAAAGAAAAACTATTTTCCAATCAATTATTAGTCTACGTTGTAATTTTATATTGAGTAACGAATTACTTACAAATATTTCTGCATTCCAGGTCACACTCGTTCTTCGTCTTGAATCCATGATTTGGCGGTAGTGATGGGGCGTAGAATTGCACGCAGAGTCCTGTGTTTGCAATAAATTTATAGAAAGTTTGCGCGCCCATATCGCGACGCTTCCGATGAATGTGAAGATCGCCTTCGAAAGGTGTAGAGCAACGTGGGTTGGTAGGATACCAGGGAGAAAAAATTCCAGCTACAAATAAAATTGAATAAGGACTTTAAGCTTTGTAGATAAAATTTCTTCCATTGAGAAACCATTTTTAAATATTGTTTAATACTCTACAGTAGTAATATAGAAATAATATGGTAATATTAGTTTCATAAGGAATTTTTTCTCAAATTTATTCAGTGACAAATATTGAATTGGTTTAAATATTATTGTTATTATTAAAGAGAATTTGAAAAAGTCTACAGTTAATAATTCAAAAATTTATTTTGCAAAGACAATTTTAATGTTATCTCCTAAAGCATCCTGAACAAAAAGGGCAATGACTACGAGAATCAACAGTAAAATTGTAAATATCATGTTGTCGGTTTGATGAAAATTTAGATTATTACTTTAGTGAATTTGTTCGGCTATACTAGAAAAATACAAAATCGACTATATACGAAAAGGCAAATTAGAAACAATATTCAAATTCATTGTTCGTTAAGATTACATATATAAAACATATTGTGTTTATAATTATTATGATTTACTGTGATACAATTTAATTCACTGGTATATTCTGATATATTAAAAGAATTTGTATTGGTAATATTACTCAAAATTAAATAATGGAAACTCCATCTGTTAGTACATACAAAGCAAATAACATCTGTACATGACGCACGCAATCATTATAGTCAAAGCTACCAGAATTCAGAACTGAAGTTTTTTTTTATTTATGGAATAATCCCTGATATAAATTTCGAAATTAGTAAATAGATAAGAAAAATAGCTAATTATTCGGTAGTGATGCAACGAATTTTTGGCCATATTTCCCGATTAATGGAAAGAACGCTAGAGTCACGTACCCTAGAAATGTCCATCTAAATATTTCAGACTAATGTAATCATATAATTAAAAACTCCTAGCAAAAAATGATAGTTTACTCTAGTATAACTAAGAAATACTGGAGAATAGTACATTAAGTAACAAGGGAGAAAAGCCGCTCTTGATTCCCGGTGGTTGTTTCCGAGTGATCACCCGAGGGAATCATCGATTTTTCTCCTGAGTTACATGTAGTACTTTATTCCCATCTTAACTATGGCCACTTTATTTGGAAAATGGGGCCAACGGAAAGATACGGAGTATTTGTAAACGCAGGCGGCGGACATCTGCGCCCGCGTAAGTGGGCGTAATATTTAAGTGTATTTAAACAATATTTGGCTAAGTCTATAATATGGAATTTACTTTCTTTCAGCAAATACGGGACACAGTACAATTAGTTAAAAGAGAGAAACAAGTCTTACTTTGGTTCCGCTTTACAAGGAAAAAAGTGGCCATTTCTATTGAGATGAGAATCAAATTGATTTGCAGTACTTTTTAAGGCGGTCTTACAGGTAGTGGCTTCTGAGGCCAAAATCAGTTAAAAAAAAAAGAAAAATATAGTTTAAAGAATATACAATATACAATATATTCGATAAATATACATTATTTCTGATAAAATGGTCAAAAACTTAATCTGTAGAGAAATTTTACTCAGAGATATAGCATTTTCAATTTTTTGTCATTAGCGTTACTTTTTGAGAAAACTATTCCATGGATTTTCATTGGACAAGGCCTAAATTACTTGGAAGTCATGCAGGTATGGCTCGAAGAGTCGAAAGTATAAGATTCTCTCAAACAAATATTTTTATGGAAAAAACTATTTTTAATTCATGAATTTTATGAATTTTTATGTTTTTTGTGGTTTTTAGCATTTACAAATTATTTGCTTCAGAAAATCTTATATTTTCAATTCTTCGGGCCATAACTACATACATTTCAAGTAATTTAGGTCTTGTCTCATGAAAATGCATGGAATAGTTTTCTCAAAAAATTGAAAATGCTGTATAGATATAAAAATGGTCTATAGATTAAGTCTTGAGAGATTTTCTCAGAAATAGTGTATATTTATAGTATATGGGCAAATACCCCAAACTTTTAATATTCGATATTGAAGAAATAAAATAAATTTTTTGTAAAGCACACTCATAAGACACAGCCTACCCTATTCAAAATGTTTCGAAATGGTAAAAAAAATAGCGTTACTTGTTTTATCGAAAAAGCTCTTTAAATAATTAAAAAAAAAAATTTTAATTGACAATAAATTGAATTCACGAATAGTATGAATAGGGAATTTTGAAGGAATGGGATCATATTGGACATTTTTCAAAACACAAAACTTAATACGGCATTCCTTTGCAATAAGACCGCTATGTGTTCTTTGTCTCTTATAAATCGTTAGAGTAAGAGAGACAGGTAGCGACTTTATTACGAATGAACACTGTATAAGATTTTACACCCTTCTGACGGTATTTACGTATTCGCTCATTATTACATATAATTTATTTGTTATAGATGTAATAGTAACAGTTCTATAGTATTTTAAATTGAATTAGATAAAAATTAGTTGCAATTGATTCAATATTATATTACACTATGATTCAAAAGTTTATGTATCGTACATTTTTGAGTGTACATACTTATTTCTTTTATGATATTATTCTACGCTGAGAACAAAATGTAGTATATTTTCACATAAAAGTACTATACAATATAGTATTATTTAACTATGACCCTATTTTATAGTACTGTTTACATTTAAGATTATGGTCAAGATATCTAGAAATATGTTATTGGGTACTATATTATATAGTAAAATTTGAAATATCAAAGGAATTCGAATGGAAATATTATATTATACTAAATAAATATAGTAAGCTTTACGACAATTTAGTTACATGTACAATAATTAAGTTACATAACTGTTTAGTCCTTTGAATTATATGAACATATTTATTATTAACATTATTATAGTCAACTTTACAAAAAAACATAGTTAAGGCAATAATATTGAGTTTTACTATGTAATATAGTTAACAGTATCAACAACTTTTTTCTCAGTGTAACTTTATTTTTCGTATGTTTACATCGTTATATGAAAAAATATGATCTCGCGTATTCATTAATCACTTTTAATTCTAAAGATACATACATAAAAGTAATTGTGAAAATAAAACAATCAAACGTAGGCAGTAAAAGCTTTGAAACAGTTTTGTAGAAAATTTTTAAAATTGTGTTTTGCAATTTCAAGTGCTTTGGAAGTTTCCATTGAAATTTGAAAAATAAACGATTTGACTTGACTAATACGTGATAAATTAGAATGCTCATATCTTCGCGAATTTTTATTTTAGACAAATTTTCAAAAAGGCATTTTATAGCTTTTTAACGCACCCCATCATAAAGTTCGCACTTTATTCCCGCCGAAGTGGGAAAAAAGAGCTACGTTCATTCCCTACCCCCACTCTAGTCCCCAGCGCCACGCACATGTGCCCTCGCCTTCGGCTCGGGCACAAACAGTGCGTTGCGCTGGAAACGAGAGTGAGGTTAGGGAATCAATATGCAGCATTTTTTCCCTTTTCAGCGGGAAACTAGTACGAACTTTATGATAGTTGTGTTAAAAAGTCGTATATTGCACTCGTGAATACAGTGGGTTGTGCGAACCTGCGCGTTTGTCGCCCTCGCTTCGCTCAGGCGACAACTCTCGCACAGGGAGCACACAGCCCACTTTATTCCCTTGGTGCATAATATACTATTTAATCACTACTTGTGATTACGCTAGTCAATCATAATATTCAAGTTATCCGAGAGAAATTCTAGAGGTAAATATGATTTTGTTTAACAATTCACGATTTAACGATTTGTCTTTGTCTCGCTATAATATTATTCCTATGGAGTGCAACACTTATAACTGAGGTATGAGTTAATTAGTTATGTGATAAGATATACGTGCAGCCATGAATAATTTAAAATGTAAAAATTCTCTTTCGATAAACGGTTTTTTCGATGAAAAATTAAAACTGAGAAAAATGCGACTACGCTCACGTTTGCTCTTATATCTAATTATTGTCTATAGGCACACTTTCAGTTGATTTATCAAAAATATGAGTAAAAACAAAGATTTTACTAGTATCTTAAAATGTTTTGACGATAGGCACTTTTTTAATAGCTTAAAGAAATAAAAAATTCACCCAAGTACGCACAGAAGTAATAAAAAATTGATGTTTGTTTTTAGTTTCATGAAAGTGCATTCGTTTATAATTGCCTTTACGATAGCAGAACATGTTCATACAACTATAATTTAGTAAAATTTCTTTTGGTCAAACGTGTGTAATCACTTCTTTAGAAACTATGCAACGGTAACACGAATATTAAAAGTTTGGTGGATTTGCGCATATATATATATATATGTATGTGTATGCGTGTGTGTGTGTATGTGTGTGTGTGTGTGTGTGTGTGTGTGTGTGTGTGTGTATGTGTATGTGTGTGTGTATATATATAGTATGTTGTTTAAACTAGATTTTTTTCTTTTTAGCTGATTTTGGCCTCAGAAGCCACTAGATGCAAAACTACCTTAACGAGATATGAAGGGAAATAGTAATTTTTTCACTTGATTCTGTCTCTCACACTCTTGCTATAATAAATATCTTGTTTTTAAGTTTTTCTTGAAAATTAAAATTCAGTCTAGTTTTTTGGCTAATAAATAAGAGATATGACTGGAATAATTGATTTATCGATGGTAAAAAACTAGATACATTTCTTTGCTAAAAAATGGGTTTCGTTTCTACCGGGAATTGTTGCGAATTAATATTATTTTAATTTTATTCGTAAAAACAGTGATTACTAAAGTCGTTTTCACTTTTGTATAAAGGTTCAGTCCGAAATTCTTCTGAATATAAAATTATATACGTAACTGTAATATCTTATGCTCGTCAGCTACTCTTGGGCTATCTTTATTAAATATTCTGTTTTTATTTAATAATTATGTACAAATAAGGTAAATTTTGGCATTTACATTGACAACATTGATATTTTAACTACTAGTAATACCTTTAGGTACACTGTGCTATTGTTACATATTCATTTTTGCTAAAAGCACTTCTATTTAATTAACACATTAACCATAAAATATCGTTAATTTTCTACCAGAACTATTTACTATATTTAATACCATTGTAATAACACAACACTTCATTTTCACACACGGGTCCAAGGATCCCCCTATAAGCACACAGAAAGAGTACGACACAGACGGCAAAGGCGAAAGCATCGGCGAGGGCAAGACAGCGCAACGTGTACCGGAAGCGAAGGGTAGGTATAGTAGAGACGCGTGCGGAACTGCGAGGGCTCGCCGCGTCTTCAGCGAACCGCGATGGGGCGCGCAATTTACGTAGTGTCCGACAAAGCGGCCGTTCTCTCTCTTACTCTCGTTCTACCCTCGTCCCCGTGATGGCGGGCTCACTATATCCTGACTTCCGTCGCCTCGCGTGTGCGCCAGAAGTATATAGTCCGCGCGCGCCTCGTTTGCCGAAGAACCTTTGTGCGCGATATTTCGGGCGTCGCGTGTCCTGACTTTTTGGCTAGTAATGGGTCTGGGAGTGCGGGGCTGATCTTGGGTGGTAAAGTGTATGGAGTGGGTGGTGATTTTGTAAAGGAACTAGCTGAGCTGTTGAATTGTTGCGTTTTTATTGATATCGTGTAACATGCTATAGACATAAATGTGTATATATAGTAAAAAGGTTAATTGCGACATGAGCATTACGTCACTCACGAATTAGAGTTTTTCACATTTTTAGAGAATTAGAAATATAGTAGCATTCCCATTTCATTTATTACATTTAAAACTTGAGTTACCCTGATAGAAAATAAGCTAACGAAAATGGCTGGTAAAGTAATGGTTCAATAACTTTTTTTAGCTAACGGTTACAACAAGTGTAAGCCAACGGTTAACCAAGGGTTCCGAAAAAGAGCAAATATAACATTTTTATGATATAAAAATTTATAAAAAAAAATATATTTAACCTCAAAAGATTTAAACTCTTAATATGTATAAAACATTCATTTACCATAAAAATATTTTTTTCACACTGTCGGTATAGTATTATTATTATTAATTTGATTATTTTTATTTTATAACAAATGAATAATTTATTATTTTAGTAATTTTGAAAATTAAGGATCTATAAGCCAGCGGCTCCTTAACTCAGTACATAAATTTATAGCATTTTTAAACCAACGATTGGTTCAACTGTTGGCTAAGCGAACCATCATTTTTTGTGACGAAATTCCCTGGCGGAAATCCAAAATATTTTATAACTAATAACTGACCATTTATATTAGAAACTCGCTATAAAATAGGAATTTTTGTCCAGTTTTTAGCTCCTGATGAAGCACTTTTTCTCCTATTATTTGGCCATTTAATAGATTGAAAAATAGAATGAGTTTTTCGAATACAAGCACAAGCTTGTTCTTGACTATTTTAAAAGTATTAAAACTGATCAGTTTCTTTAGTCTGGAAATGACTAGTAGAAGGCTTGCTGTTATGACAAGGAGTGAGAGAGACAGAATCAGATGGAGAAATAAAAGTTTTGCTGAATTATTCATAGTATGAGTACAAAAAATGATTTATTAGTTAATGTTATTTATTTATATTTTTGTAAGCCATCCAATACACTTTAATCCTCTTTCATCAAAGATAAAATTAGTAAGAAAATCAAATACAAATATTTTGTTGTTACGTCAATCTAAGAAATAGGAAATAATGGTCGAAAAATCGTTTCATCATAGCGATTAATTAGCAGTTTTACTAGCTATTTTCTAACTTCTTGGCTCTTTCATATAGATGAATTTCTACCAGGGTTAGTAGCATTTTAAAGCAAGAGTTAGTTACCAACTCGTTCCGATTTCGCCAACCGATTGTAAACTGTTGGTTAATGTTTCTACCAGGGTACTGAAGAAATCTATCTAAGTTGTAAAATAACATAAGTTTTTAAGGTAAATAATTGACTTGATCGATCACTTCGAACCATTTTATTAATGATTTGGAAATTCAAATCCGACGTTTCGACAGTTTTGTTGACAGTCTTCATCAGTCACGATGTGCCTAATGCCGAGAGTAATGTCAGTTAATGACATTTTCAACAAGCTGTACAGCCATGACTGTTATGCATTGACGAAGTAACGCTTAAGTTACTATGTAATTTTCATAATGTTTTAAAGCTCTGGTGAAGGCAATCAACAAAAATGTACGAAACGTCGGATTTGAATTTCCAAATCATTAATAAAATGGTTCGAAGTGATCGATCGAGTCAATTATTTACCTTAAATACTTAACTCCAACCAACGAACGCTCAAATCTACTACATTTTTTGAATAATATAAGTTATTGTTACGCGAAATCGATTTGGTAGTGCAGTACAAAAAAATTATTAGTCACGAATTTTAAAATTTTTAGAAATAATATTTCCACATCCAATAATGTATAGGCATAATTTAAAATGTATGTTTTACTGAGGAAAACCAAATAATAGACTTTTGTTTTGTAACTCTTCAATTTATTAAATTTTCATTACATAAATAGATGACAATAATTTGTATTCATGATCACGTATACAACAATTACATAAACTATAAAGTATAAATAATAAATTAGTATGAATATTTTTTTTTATTTAGAGGAAAATTCTATATTATTTGAAAAATTTACATTATAACGTATTTAAAGAAATTATTAAAATTTTGAATGAATGGGTCAGTTTTCGTAAGGGGAGTTAACATATTTTCTGCAAAAATATGAGCTAAATGATATCTTCAAAAATCTTGGTACGTTTGATAGAAGCTACATTTGCTCACGCCGAGATAGAATTTTTGCTTCTCTTTTGTCAAGTGTAGAGTAAAAAATAGATATTTTAACTTACCTGCTAAAGCTTCTTCAGAAATGATCGTAAAAATAACTGATAAAGCTAACAGTCCATAAATCAGTTTCATTTTTACTGTATTAGTTAGCTTATTTCTTCAATACAATTTTAGAGACTGTGAGGTTTCTTCGTAAATCAACCTACTTATATGTAGTTAATTTTATCACTTTTGCATGAATATTAAAATCAAATATTGCTTGAACTGGAACGTACCAGTAGGTATTGGCAATCGTTTCACGCATGCATTCAAACTCACACATTCAGGGAGGATACTATACATGAATTTTCAATGCCGTGCCCACGTATGCAAAGAATACTGTGCATGTAAGAAATTCCAAGAAATGTGTGATCTATTTGAAATAATTATATTGATTTTATAAGTATAATTTGAATTTTGTATTATTTTGTCTTTAAAACGATACTAGTGATATTGAGCACATTTAGTGTCTACACAAAGCCCCTATTCATGACTTTTATAGCACTGCTAAGTTCTACACAAATAATATTAAGAAAAATGTACACATATACAGTCTACACGCAGATAGTTTACACGATTAAAATCTACATCATGTGTAGATCATATTGATGTAGATTTTAACTGTGCACAATTTATCTCAATAAATCGTTTGTGTGCCAAATTTCTCGGTGTAAACTTTATTTGTGTAGAATTTTATTATATTTTAAAGACTTGTACACTATTGTCGTGTACAAAATACTTGTGTGCGATATCGCCGAAAGTCATCGATTAAATTCACATAATTAATTATAGGTAGTTCTTAATCAATTACATAACATTCGATCTCAATTGAGGACCTGGAAACGAAAAGAGACAACCCCGGATTTGCAGAAAAAGTATTCTCAGACGCTCCGAATTAGAAAATTGAGCAAATCTCGTTTTTTAAAGTACAGACATGTAAAGAATTGAAATGCGCATTTTTCTGTGAAGAAATCAAATTTTCATCTTTATTAGTTTTATAAAAAATCCCAATAAACTATATTTATTTATTTTTTTTCGAAAAAAAAAGTTGAATGTAATTTTCTGTTCAACTCGCCAGAACTTCGTTCAGATCAACTATTTCTTTCAAAAATTTTGACACAATAAATTTTGGAGTATTATTGAACCAAATAGCGAATTTTAAAACAATTTTTTTCGTTATTTTAAACCTGCATTTTCAAATGCAAAAGTTGTGTAACGAATTTTTGAATTTTGTGATTTGATTCGAACTACTATATTCTTAAACGCCTAAGGAAATTTTTTTTGGAAAATTCCAGTACTCTATGCATTGTTGCTAAATAGAATTTTTTGTGATTGTTACGATAGATGCTGTTAAAGCCGCGCACCACGGTACACGTGTTACGACGTGCGCAGTCAAATTACGCGCCACGGTACAAGTGTTACGTCGTGCGCAGTCGATTAAAGTCAAATAATATTAGGTGAACTCAAGTGTTACTAAGAGTTATTGAAATCGGTTTATATCAAGCAAGGACTAGTATAAGGAAAATATTACGATAAGCTAAATAGCATAGTTTTTTTATTTCAGTATTTACAAAACTATTACAATCATGATAATATGCATTGTCGATACACATATAAAATATTCCGAAAAATAAGTTGATTAAATGATAAATAATGGAGAAATGCTTATCTAGTCAATCAGTACGATGCAGATTAATACGTAAAAGAAAATATCCACACTTACTCATATATCCATGCATTCATTCATATAATAAATTATAATCCTTCTATTACAATCCGGTAGATAATACCAAATAAAGTAAGTAAATAGACATTAATGCTAGAATACAATAAATGACCGATTAAAGTGATTACTTGATAAAGTATTGTGGACAAGTCCATGTTATCTACACATTATATTCCCGCACTACGGATCTAGTCTATTGTTACTTGATAAGTGCCTTAGAGACGAGAGAAACGAGTTCCACAGGCCCTCACTATATGAGTAAAAATATGGACGGCATGTTTCAGTACGTACATAAGAAACTGTTTGTTCCTTCGGCCCTCTCCTCCGCGAATTTTTGATTTTATGTTCATTAAAGCGATCTCAGTAAGTAAATAGATATGCAAATTTTAACATTATATATAATATTGAATATACGAAATAATCGTAAAGCGTATCTATTTTAAAATAGTCAAGACTTTTCTGTGGGAAAGTTATAATCATTCCTCTCTTGGTAGTAAATAGTACTCTAAATGAGAAATTTAAATATCATTCATAATTTGTTCAGTTTGAGTTAGGTATTGGTTACGTACATCTTACAAGGAAAGTACCCGAACTGTCAAATTCAAAAAAATTCCAAACCCATATTAAAAAGTAGACCTCCATGCGAGATTCAAGAAACCATTTTTTTTATCGGCTGAGAAGCGCTTTATAAAGGTTAAAATCACCCCTAAAGTTTACCCCCAAGAAACGTTTTTTTGATATATCTCGGCTTCTACTTAACTTTTTTTAACGAAACAAAATGGAAAGAGTTTCTTATTAAAAAGTCAAGAAATCCGTGGGAGTATGAACATTAAGGGTTGCATGCCTTATTTTTTAGAGGGTGAAATTGTGTTTTTTTAAGAATAATTTTTGTTGTGAGAATTCATAAAATAATTAAAAATAGGTCAAAACATTATTTTTGCCAACTACAATAAATAACAGTTGGTGTGTTTGGGCATTCTTCGCGAAACAACCCCTTAAGAGGTGGTAAACCACCCCTAACACAAATGAATTAGGTATATTATTTTGGCAATTATTTTTTCCTTAAAATGGGTTCTTGAAGTCGTTAATCGGAATCCACAGTTAGATCCACAATAAAAATTTGAAAATAGTGAATTCAATATGGCGAAAAATTTTTTAGAAATATTTTAAATTCCACGAAAAATAGTATGTAGACCCCCTAGCGGAAATTATATTATGTAAATAAGTGTATAATAATGTAACAATGTTTTGTTATGTAATTCTATTATTTATTATTTTTTTATCATACACTTGTTTATCGTACGATAAACAAGTGTATGATAATGTAGTTGTTTGTAAAAAAGTGTAAGAAAACGTAACAAATTGTACTTTTCTACTGGATTTCGGACGCTTTTACATTTTACCACAGTTTATACCATTTTTTAATAATTTCTTACTTTTCCTTACATTTGTCTACGTTTTATTACTTTTTAATTTGTACTCTTAATTCAAATTTTATAGGCATTCTTACAGTTTCGTACATCTTTTTACATTTTATTATATATTTGTACTTTTAATTACATCTTTTTACGTTTATATACAAATTTTGATACACATTTTACATCGTATCACATATTTGTACACTTTTTTCAAATAGTTCATAATTATACTTTTATAATAATTTATAATTGTACTTTTATTTAAATAAAGCTATAAATAAAATATTTTCAAAGATGTAAAGAAAAAATACTAAAACGTAATAAAATGTAAATTATTATGTATTAGAAATATAATTAATATACGTTACAAAATGTAAGTTACTGTATAAAAGTTTAAATTTTTAAAAATTCTTACAGATTTTTCTAACAAATTAATTCTTACAGATTTTTCTAACAAATACTTCCTTATAATTTCATAAAAATAAGCTACACAAGGAAATATTTAGAAAACGTAAGGAATTGAAAGAAAATGTAAGAAACTTTAACAACTTGTTAAATATGCCCGAAATCCACAATTCGACAATTTATTCCATTTTATAAGTATTTTCTTATTTTCTTTTATATTTTATAATTTCAGCTAGGAGAGATTTTCATGCTTGTTGAAATTATGATAGGTTTTAATAAGAAAAGTTTATTTATGATTTATTAATATAAATTAATATGAACAAAATTTTTAATATAATGATAATTATAGCAATTAATGGTTATTGCGCAATATACAAGATTACGCACACTTGCATTGATATGGCTTATCTCCCGATTCCTCCTCTTTTATTCATAAATAAGTGAAACATCGGTCAGTCGAAAACAAATATACGTTACTGAACGTTTTTCTACGCTCGCGTAAAATTAATATTCAATGTCAACATTATTTTATGGGTATTAATTGAAAATATAAGTGTCTGGAGGTACTTGCATCATATTTTTTAATGGCAAGTAAACATTTTACGAGTACGAAATCTTATTTGAATTGAATGATAACAACAATAATAATAGTCGTAAGTAACCATATAATTGAAATTTCTTTCTTCTACATAATTATTCAAAATATTTCTAATAGAAGGATATAATAGATATAATATTGAAAAGTTAAATAAAATGCAGCATTTTTAAATATAAAACTCGTCAAAATATACAATAAATTTTGAACAAGTGGCCGAAGTTAAGAAAGTCAAATTCAGTAAAAATCTATTATAGAATCTTTATTGTACCAATTGTAAATATTTTGATAGTGAAACTTTACTCTTAATACATGCATTGAATTATTTTATGATAGTAAAAATTATGTTTTGATTTTAATTTTTAGAATTACTGTTACATTACTGTTATTCTAATATATAAAATATGACATACTGACGATTTAATCAGTTAAGTTAAGTGTAAAAAAATATTCATACGAGTGAATAGAAGTAGTACTTTATTTATAATAATAACGTTTAGCAACTATTTAATGCTAATAAAATAGTGTATCTTGTAGACAAAACATTGACAAACAATAACGAATTCCCATGCACTTACAAAGGAATTTAGTAAAATGTTTTCCTCAAAAGTTTTGGATGTCTGAATACTTTTTACACTTACTGTACATTCATACTATTGTACATTCCTATACTGTTATGGCTATAAAAAGGCTATAATAACTAAAACTTTTACAGGTTTACACTGCGACTCAACGTATCTAAAAGAAGAAAGAAAATATTTTCCATAAATATGAATTTGGTAAATGCGATGAATGTTTTATTTATTTTAAACAGTAGGTTTCAAGATCAAGAAAAGAAATTACCTGTTAATGACGCTGAAAGAAATGTTGCTAATATAGTGTATAATATTATAATATCAAGTATAAATGATCGTAGTATTTACGAAGAAACGGAAGAATTTCTATATTATGATGATACCTACGAACCTTACGATGACATACCTGCAGATGATTTACATGAAGATATCGATGCAGAAGATATGATAACACCCGAAACTGAAAATCAATGTAGGACCGAATCAGAGAGTATTAATTTTGACTACAAAAAGCAAGCTGTGGAGTATTGGTTAAGTAGTAAAAACAAGTTAAAATTTGAAACAGTCCAAAATCGATTCAAAAAATTAAAAGCAGCACGTCAGCTGTATAGATGGAGAGATCAAGTAGCAATAGGAGGAAGTAGGATCGATAAATTGAAAAAAATTGAGGAATATTGTTTACAAAAATTTAACCTAGCCCATTCATGACATTGATGTAAGACGTATGGCAAAAGAAAAAGCATTAGAGTTTAACTTCAATGAATTGAAAGCTTCTAGACACTGGTTAAATGAATTTAAACGGCGATTTAATATCGTTTCTCGAAAAATAACAAAAATTATTACTAAAAAATCTATAGATGATTCAGAAGAATGGTCAGCACAAAAACAGGAATTTCGCAATAGAGTAAAAAATGCCATCATAAAATATGATGCAAAACGTGTTTATAACTCCGACCAAGGTGGTTTTAATTACGAAATACACAGTGGTCGAACTCTCAATCTTAGAGGAGATAAAAGTGTAGAGAGTATAGTGCAATCAGTGCATTCGACAACTCATTCTTATACTATCCAACCTACTGTATCTGCTGAAGGAAAACTTCTATCACCCTTCTTTTTAGTCATGGAAGAACCAAAGGAAGAGTTTGGAACTGTAGTCAGAAAAAATTTATTTGCAGCAGAAAATGTTTATGTAATGGCATCGAAATCAGGTAAATTGACTAAAGAACATGTTGAAACTTGGGCGCAAGATGTATATTTTCCATCAACTACCATAACAAGTACCCTATTGCTTGATTCATGGAGAGGTCACTGCCTAGATATAATATATAAAGTAAAACCGGAACATAAAACCTTAACGATTCTACAAATTCCACAAAGAACAACAAGTGAACTTCAACCGCTTGATATTTACGGTTTTCGAATGTGGAAGAACTTCGTTTGAACGTTTTCGGATATGATATTTCTAACAAATGAGGATCTCAACTTACACGATAGAAATAATATAATCAAAATGCATTCATTAGTACATAATCAATTATCAAGTCCCAGGTTTCAAAATTTATTTAAATATGCTTGGTACGCCGCCGGTTACATTGATGAAAGGCCAGAAAAAATTGAAAATCCAAAAAAATTTTGCTTCAATTCTAATTTTATTACATGCGATATTTGTGGTAAACGAGCGATTATAACATGTTCATGGTGCAAAAAATCGCTATGTTTACAACATTTTTTTCATGAATATCATTATTGTAAAACATATAATCCATGATCGTCAGAATAATTA
This sequence comes from Torymus aiolomorphi, assembly GCA_036365515.1. Lineage (NCBI taxonomy): Eukaryota > Metazoa > Arthropoda > Insecta > Hymenoptera > Torymidae > Torymus > Torymus aiolomorphi. Next base: position 69,512,883 of record CM070874.1, on the reverse strand, counting down.
GCTAGCTTGCCGTCTGCTGTTGGCTGACCCGTAGGATTTAAAATTGGTCGTTGTGCTGCTTAGAAATTGGTAGAATTGTATAAGAATTTGTATTAAAAGATAATAAATTGTAAAAATCTGTAAGAATTTTTAAAAATTTAAACTTTTATACAGTAACTTACATTTTGTAACGTATATTAATTATATTTCTAATACATAATAATTTACATTTTATTACGTTTTAGTATTTTTTCTTTACATCTTTGAAAATATTTTATTTATAGCTTTATTTAAATAAAAGTACAATTATAAATTATTATAAAAGTATAATTATGAACTATTTGAAAAAAGTGTACAAATATGTGATACGATGTAAAATGTGTATCAAAATTTGTATATAAACGTAAAAAGATGTAATTAAAAGTACAAATATATAATAAAATGTAAAAAGATGTACGAAAGTGTAAGAATGCCTATAAAATTTGAATTAAGAGTACAAATTAAAAAGTAATAAAACGTAGACAAATGTAAGGAAAAGTAAGAAATTATTAAAAAATGGTATAAACTGTGGTAAAATGTAAAAGCGTCCGAAATCCAGGAGAAAAGTACAATTTGTGACGTTTTCTTACACTTTTTACAAATAACTACATTATCATACACTTGTTTATCGTACGATAAACAAGTGTATGATAAAAAATAATAAATAATAGAATAACATAACAAAACATTGTTACATTATTATACACTTATTTACATAATATAATTTCCGCTAGGGGGTCTACATACTATTTTTCGTGGAATTTAAAATATTTCTAAAAAATTTTTCGCCATATTGAATTCACTATTTTCAAATTTTTATTGTGGATCTAACTGTGGATTCCGATTAACGACTTCAAGAACCCATTTTAAGGAAAAAAATAATTGCCAAAAAAATATACCTAATTCATTTGTGTTAGGGGTGGTTTACCACCTCTTAAGGGGTTGTTCCGCGAAGAATGCCCAAAAACACCAACTGTTATTTATTGTAGTTGGTAAAAATAATGTTTTGACCTATTTTTAATTATTTTATGAATTCTCACAACAAAAATTATTCTTAAAAAAACACAATTTCACCCTCTAAAAAATAAGGGATGCAATCCTTAATGTTCATACTACCACGGATTTCTTGGCTTTTTAATAAGAAACTCTTTCCATTTTGTTTCGTTAAAAAAAGTTAAGTAGAAGCCTAGATATATCAAAAAAACGTTTCTTGGGGGTAAACTTTAGGGGTGATTTTAACCCTTATAAAGCGCTTCTCAGCCGATAAAAAAAATGGTTTCGTGAATCTCGCATGGAGGTCTACTTTTTAATATGGGTTTGGAATTTTTTTGAATTTGACAGTTCGGATACTTTCCTTGTTAGAACAATCTTCAACCATAAAAAAAACTAGCTACATTCAACGCGCTTCGCGCGTATTACTATTATTGTTATTTTTTTCTTTTCTTTTTTGATGTTATGAACATGATCATGTTAGTTAATTTCAATTTAAAAGTTTGTTTTAATCAGTTTAAATTGTACAATAATAACGTAATTTTGATAAATAAAATAATGAAATTTTTCTTATACTATTGTTACGGACGGATATTCCATTAATTATTCCATTTTTTAATACTCCAACTGAAGAATTTAATCTTAAAATTCAAACACATTATATTTTGGCGCCTATTCTTTATAGACCAATCAAATGAGTCAACAACAACCAATCAAAACAGTCTTATTGTGATGACAGATTTCATCCATCACTTTTTTAAGAGAGGACTATTGTTACGGATGGATATTCCATTAATTATTCCATTTTTTAATACTCCAACTCAAGAATTTAATCTTAAAATTCAAACACATTATATTTTGGCACCCATTCTTTATAGACCAATCAAATGAGTCAACAACAACCAATCAAAACAGTCTTATTGTGATGACAGATTTCATCCATCACTTTTTTAAGAGAGGATTAACACAGGATCTTTTTGTACAAAAATAATTATTAAATAGTAGTTTTCGTATGAAGGGCATAAAATATAACTTCACACCCTAAGTGGGAATTGTTGGATATGATATATAGTAGTAGAAACATCAAATACAGAATGTAGATTTGGTGTCTCGAAAAGAATTTTTTTTTACTAATTGAACTTACCATAAACCTTAAAATTTTGGTGTATTTTCCACATACTTATTTTGGGAGTAATCGTTCAGTATCTAATCGTGTGACGTTATTAGCACGAAGAATTCAGCTTAATTTTTTCTTTATGTTGAAAATTTTATTTTTATCGCGTAAAACAAGAATATTTTATACTATGTTATGTTTATAAGTTTTATAATCTGAGTTCAGATTTTTCTACAATCCATTGATAGTATTTGTGCACCCTAGTGTAAACTCCAGGAAATATTCTCGATCCACAATTTGTACCAGTGGAAATGATTCCATAGAGTTTACCATGAATAACACCAGGTCCACCAGAATCACCATAGCACGCATCAGCGTCTTCGTTGCCCGCACAAAACATATTATCGGTTATGGGATCTGACCTGTAAGCTCTTTCACAATTTTCTTGATTCATTACAGATACGTATGCAGCCTTCAAAATATTAGGTTTCCGTAGATGTTCCTAAAAATAGTTAATTAAATTAACTAAAGAAATTCTAGAAAAAAAAAAAGAAAACCTTTCTCTTTGAGAGATAAGAACTTACCCCTATCTGTCCAAAACCAGAAATCCGCATCAATTCACATTCTCTGGGAACATCGTGTGGCTTTGCAAGTTGTATAGGTTTTTGTTTATTATTAAAATGAATAGGCTCTGCAAGCTGGATGAAAAATATAATGAAAATATTCGTGTTAGTGACAAGTTCTTAGTTCTTAATCAAAAATTAAAATTTGTACTGAAATTTATTTAACAAGTTTCGAAGTTGTATAAAACTATTATTGTACACATTGAAATACTAACATTGTCATGAATAATGATATTATATCTATACTAAATTCTTTCTAACTAATTCACAGGTAAAATAAACATATTTAATTACCTTGATTAGAGCAATGTCGTTGTTTGTGCTGTTGGTCTCAAAATCCTCATGCATTATAATTTTCTCAACTGTGTGTACTTGACCTAAAATCTTTCTTAATCCACTGCCAGTTCGTACTGATATATGCGATTTATTTCTATTTTGCAATGAAGAGATTAATTTAATTTTTTGTAAGAAGTTCTATTATACAGAAATACTTAATGTAATTATAAAAATTAAATAAAATCTTACTCGATACAGTGTGAAGCAGTTATAACCCAAGATTTATGTATAATAGTTGCACCGCAGAAGTTATCTATTCTGAAGCAAAACAAGTTAGCCTAAAAACAAATTTAAATACTTTCATCCTAAGAGGTATAGGCTTAAAGCTTTATATTGAAATTATTATGTTGATATTCAAGATATAAGGAGCTTTAATCAGATTCAACATCTTCTTGAATTATTTTAAAAAGCTTCTAAATTTCTATAAACTGTTTTGTATGAAATTTATTCAATACATAATGCGATAAAGCAAGTAGGTCTATTAATATCGTTCATGGAATATTTTATTCAACAATCTATTAATAAATAAATCTATTAATAAATCTATCAAATAATCTATTAATTTTTTAACCAGTTACATTAAAGAAATTGCTGCAAAGGAATGAATGTTACAAAATTTAGTTGATATTAATTTACCTGATATGGTAGATCTTCTATTCTAACGGAATCTCCTCCAACAATTTTATCTTCATGTATTCCATTGTTATCTATTAGAAATTGAAATATAATATGTAATTAAAAAATTTATTTTAATCAACAAAAATACTTTATAAAATCTCTTTTACCTATATAGAAGCCGCTCGCGAAAGCGACGCACAATAAAATACACAAAAACTTCATGACCGCAATAGGTGAAATTGAAAAAAAATCTTCCTTATATACACCGATCTAATAAAATGATCATTAATGGAATTATAAATTAAAAATAAAATAAACACAAGTGTTTGAGTCAACTCTTTCTTTCGTGCTATCATTAGCTTGTTTATTTCGTAATTGTTACGATAAATGCTGTTGAAGGCCGCGCCGGTACACATGTTACGACGTGCGCACGACACGAAAATTTCCGTAGTCTATGTATTGTTGTTCAATTTTTCGTGATCGTGTCGTGCGTATGTCGTAACACGTGTACCGTGGCGCTCGGCCATTAACAGCATTTATCGTAACAATCACGAAAAATTCTATTTAGCAACAATGCATAGAGTACTGGAATTTTCCAAAAAAACTTCCTTAGGCGTTTAAGAATATAGTAGTTCGAATCAAATCCCAAAATTCAAAAATTCGTTACACAACTTTTGCATTTGAAAATACAGGTTTAAAATAACGAAAAAAATTGTTTTAAAATTCGCTATTTGGTTCAATAATACTCCAAAATTTATTGTGTCAAATTTTCTGAAAGAAATAGTTGATCTGAACGAAGTTCTGGCGAGTTGGAGAGAAAATTACATTAAACTTTTTTTTTTCGAAAAAAAATAAAAACGGTTTATTGGGATTTTTTATACATTTTTTTGTCCGACTACACCGACCCCCCAAAAAATATTGTCCGACTACTACGGTTAACACTTTTTTCATAAAAATAACATTATTTAATATTTAAAGTGTAAATTTTAAGGATTTTTTTTAATTAGCTTCTGAAAATCTATATCAAATGTATGAAAAGAAAATTTCGCTTGAATTCTGAATTTTTAGCGGAAAAAATCGGGTAATAAATGGTATGTTTTTATATGTGTCCGAGTAATGGGTCTTTTACCTTAGGTCTTGATGCTACAAAGGTCCCGGACGCAAAGAGCTCGAGTTATTGGCGTTACCGCGCACTTGCCCGACTCTCGGTGCGAACAATCAGCGCACCCTGTACATATCATGTCGGTCACGTACAGTTGTGATCGCTCACGCGAGAATTTGAATATACAGGACCGTGCGCTTGGTCGCGTTACACGTGATATTTTTTATTTATTTAAAATTTACATTTTAAAACATTAATGTCGCTTCTGTTTATAAGAAAATAAATATATAACAATCATAAATAATAAAATCTTAACTATCACACTTTTTGGTCCATTTAAATTTGAATAGTTTAAAAATATCGTAATAACAACGTCGTTTCGAACTTTTTTGTGCCTCTTTAGATAAAATCGCTGTTACAATAAAGAAGTATTAACCCATTAGGTCCTGACAGGACGCACTTTTTCAAGTTTTTTCAGTCACCCTAAGTTCAGTCAATATCGACGTAAAATTTTATGATCTTTCCGAATCTGCTATTAGTTTTTGATAAAAATTTCATTTAGATAGGTTATGGTTGCTTTTTTAGCAAAAATTCGTGTTTTTAAAAAAAAATGTTTTCAAAAAATCAATGTTTTCGGATCGAAATCAATGATGAGTATGGTCGAGAAGTGAATATATCGCGTCCTCGTACCCTTTTCCTTGATGTTCACGTGATTTCAATTCAAAATTTCAAATCAGCGACCCCAAGAACACCGTTGTGCAATTTATTGCTTAGATACATGTGATTTTAATTTTTTTGTCTGCCATCTTGGATCTGCCATTTTGAACTATTCAAATCTAAACTCAGATTCGTAATCAGCGACCCCAAAAACACCCTTTTCAAATTTTCACGTGAATCCACAAGAAATTAATTTTTATATACAAAAAGTACTATCTGCCATTTTGAATACCGCCATTTTGAATTTCCATATGAATTTACGTGAACATTAATGAAAAGGGGGGGGGAGGTCCAAAGTTTAGACGACTCACTTGAAAATTGAAGTCAACTATAGACGTGCTCGGTTTGGATATAAGCTACTGCAGATTGTGCAAACTTTCGCAATTCTAAATTACGAAAATCATATTTTCGAATCTAACAATTCACCTACTGTCCAAAACACCGAATTTCATCAATACGATTTCAAAGCAAATATAACTTGTTTCTAATGATTTATTTCGAAATATGTTTATTGTATCCCTATTAAAATTCAATTAATGAAATTCGATGTTTTGGACAGTAGGTGAATTGTTACATTCGAAAATACGATTTTCGTAATTTAGAATTTCGAAATTTTGTACAATCTGCAGTAGCTTATATCGAAACCGAGCACGTCTATAGTTGACTTCAATTTTCAAGTGAGTCGTCTAAACTTTGGACCCCCTTCAATAAAGCAACCGTTCTTGGTTACAATCCAGATGCTTTTGCATGTCTTTATTTTACTGTAGTAAACGAGTATCGCTCTTCATTAACCACTGTGATCTAAAAAATAAAAAATACGAAACATTTATTTAACTAACTGTTTATATATTTGCTATTAGTCAACCATTAAAAAAACATACCATTAATTATTCTGAAAATAAAATTATTAATTTTGTTGAAAGGAATTCTATAAATTTAGCCTACTGACAATTAACATCTCTGCATTCTTGGTCACATTCTGCCTTTGTTCTAAAGCCCCATTTTTGCGGCAATATCGAAGCATAAAATTGGACACACCTATCCGTTGTTTCTTCGAATTTGTAGAAAGTGGAACCACCAACACTATGGCCACCAACAACGTTTACGGCGCGTAAATCCACCGTATGGAGTATCACATTGTGGATTGGTACGATGTCAAGCAACAAAAGGTCGGGCTAAAATGAAATAATTTAAGTCTAAGGTACCGAAGAGTTAGATATTTTTAATAAAAAATTAACTTATTTCTTCGACTGATAGAAGAGTCGAAAACTTAATTTTCAAAGAATTTCGAAATGGCACAAGTACAAACCCTTCATTTCATAAAATGAAAAAGATATAAGAAATGCTAAAATACGCCAAAAATACTAATGCAGTATAAACTTTTCCACTCAAGTGTTTACGTATTATTACTTTCAATATTTTGATTTGAATATTAATTTTTCAGACTAATTCGAAGACCTTAATTTTAAATTGATAAAAATATCTTTTTTTGGATAATTTAATACATAGACTCCTTGTTCAAAGTTCAAACTTCATAAACAAATATCTGAATGTTTGTATCGTGGAAGACATGGAAATTTCAATCACGCAAAAATCGAAATTTATATTAGGTACATTGTAGACTAACAAATAAACAAGAATTATTAAAAAATTTTCTATATTATTTTAACTTACCAGCTGAAACTTCTTCAAAAATGATTGTAAGACAATCTGCTACTGCTAACAGTGCAATGATCAGCTTCATTTTGATTATGTATTTAGTAGACTTACTATATTGATACAATTTTAAAAACTGTCATCTTACTTCCAAAAATTTGTATATTTATATCTCGTTTGCAGTAACATTTGTATCAACATGAAAATTTTGTTTTGTGATTGATGTATTGTAAATCTTATTTCCGAAAATTTTAAATACATCGAAAGTCATCAATAAACATCCGCATTAAAGCGAAAAATAGTATTGTCAGACTAAATAAGGTAATACGCTACAGTATAAACACGGGTTTTTTGAAATGATCAAATATTTTTTTTTTCTTTCGATTAATATTAGCTTTATTTCAATTATGTATTTAAAAAAATAATAATTAAATGTTTCTTCTACTCTGCGAATATACTTTAAGTAGTTATTTTAAAAGTAAAATAATGTAATATATTTATAAGCAATATTATGAAGACTTACAAGGGGAGCACCAGGAATGCGGATCCTGGATCCGGCTGAAACTGTAGGAGGCACTTCTTTATGACAAATAATGAGACACGTGTCTCCGAGTTTTTGTGAACGGGCCTTTTCTTCCGAGACCCAAGCTATTTTATGCCTAAAATGAACAATTTTCGATAAAAATGGGGTCTCTTTCTTTAGTTATAGCTTTTTGAATATTTGGGTTATGTAAATGGATTAAAAAGTTTATAAAAGAAGGCAAAAAAAGCTTTAATTTAAGCTCTGTTTCATTAAAAAATGTTGATTTTTTAAAAAAGTTATAGGCTACCAAAAATACAGTAAAAAATCACTAAAAATTTCTCATTGTTTTTCAAGCATTTAACGGGTGATATTTTAAGCTATCTTCTAACTTTATCTTCGATAGCCTATAACTTTTTAAAAAATCGACATTTTTTAATGAAATACAGCTTAAATTAAAGTTTTTTTGCCTTCTTTCATAAACTTTTTAGTCCATTTGTATGACCGAAATATTCAAAAAGCTATAACTAAGGAAAGAGACCCCATTTTTATCGAAAATTGTTCATTTTAGATATAAAATAGCTTGGGTCTCGGAAAAAAAGTCCCATTCACAAAAACTCCGAGACACGTGTCTCATTATTTGTCATAACGAAGTACCTCCTACAGTTTTAGCCAAATCCAGGACCTGCATTCCTGGTGCTCCCCTTGTTAGTATTATGAAATAATTTGTAAGTAATCAAAATATTGTTATTAAAAAAATGTTATTCGTTCAATGAACGTCAAATTATTTTTTCCTTATACTTTAGTGTTAAAAAACACAAAACTTTTAACGTTTTCTTTGTTTTTTGCTAAAAGTTAATTTCAATTTAAATTATCATTTACGAGCAAGCGTAAATATAATTCATACTTTTCTCACCACCACCTGTGCAAACTCGTTGCATCAATCATCTCCTATCTATCACCAATGTATCAAAACACTTCTCTTTTCGAGCACAACCACCTGCACCACTACAACCATCTACACTACTCTAAGAAAAAAAGCAAATATTTGCTATAAAAAAGATAACATTTCCGCGTGCACGTCGTTATACGCGAACACCTGAAAGCACAACGAAGCTTCTTCCTGCTTCCAGATCTCGTTCCCATGCAAATTCGGGGTGGACGAGCGCGCAGGCAGGCGTTGTCGCGCGGCAGCGCATGTTAATCGCGCGCCCGTTGCCCGCGCACAGCAACCGCCGTCGGAGCATAATTCGCTCAATTTACAAGCATTATCGCGACGCGTTGCATTTAATCGCGGGTCAGCGTGAATTAGGTTACTCTCCTCTCCTCCTCCTCGTCGTTGTCGTCGTCGTCCGTCGTGTGTGCCAGCATCCGCGTGTCCGTCTCAATTTTGCGAATTTCGCTCGCTCGCCTGTCCGTCTGTTTTGGTTCCGGGGAACGAAGTTTACAGGTTCAACGGGAGCGTTTTTTAAGAAGGATAATGGAAAGTAACAAATGTTATGACCGTCGGTGTAATTGTAGATTATTGCTCTAAATAATTGAATGTAGACTCTTTGTATTGTATTTTGTAGAAATGTCAAATACGAAGAAAAATATTTAAGTATCGAACTGGGTAATTTTATTTTGAAACTATTATTTCCCAAATATTTACATAAAATCTTCAGAAAGTATTATTGTTTTCTTAAAAAATATTATAATATTGTTATTAAATAAAAATACGAATGAGCAATAAGTAGCATTTAATTTGTTTATTTATAAGTATTCTACTGCCGATAATCCTTTAAGATAATCAAATTTATTTTAAGTAACAATAACGTCAAAAAAATCATTCAATCGATAGATATACAGAAAAAATATCAGATAGAAATTTTCCTAAATACAGAAAAAACTATCAAAAAATGCCTGAATGACGCTATCAGCCATATTCTCCATGCTAAACAACTCACTCCAGCACCCACACCCCTCATTTCCCTATAAAAGGAACGAAAGCGAGATTCACAACTAGCTACCACGCGATTTCAAAAGTCGCATCCGAAAAGAGCTGTGAAAATGAAAGAAAAAGGGCCCGCACCAAGAGAGACGCGACGACGACAGACGACAAGGCGATCGTTGTCGTTGACGTATTCCCCGGCAGCTACTTTGCCCCCCGGATGAAATTTATGTATGGAAATATCCCGGCATTACGTATGTGCGGAATATCGTAGCGCAGCTGCTGCTGCTGCTGGAGGCTACGGCACTTCCCGGAGAAATGTATTTTTCGCGCGACGAGGCGAAAATGCGTACGGCACCTTGTCTCGGGTATTCTTCTGCTTCTTCTTCTTCTTTTCCGTTGCAGCGGATACATGTAGGTAGTAGTAGTCTGTTGCTTCGCAGCGAGAAGGTTGAGATTTTGAAGGGGCAGGAGTTTCAAGAGAATGGAGGCGAAATGGGTATTTTGGAAGCGCTGAGTGGTTGGAAAATGAACAGGATGACAGGTCGAAAATGTAAATAGAAAATAACAAATTTTGCACTTTTTTCATTTTTGTGATATAGGATAATTTTATCTAGATACGTGCTATAATGAGAAATTTTGAAATGCTATTCGTTGGCAATATAATGTCAGCTAAGAAGTTAGTTAAATGATTTTATAACAACATTATTTTGCTAGAAAAGAAGGCCTAAGGTATATTTTCCGTTTTCAAACCTAGCAAATAAAACCTCATAATTATCCTTTTTATTTCGTCACTTCATCGCGCCCCTCGAATCCTCCTGCTTCTCCCTTCCGTTCCCTCTCTACATATCCTCGATATGTATATTTCCCTCCCGTATACCGAAGACATCAATGGCAACCGGAATTTTCGTATGTATAGATTTGCGGTATAGAGAGATAGAGAGAGAGATGCGCCGCGGCATTCCCACGCGACCCTCCCTTCCTCTCATGTTTTATGCACGCGGGATGACAATTTTATGAGCCGAGGAGGCGCGCGAGCGCGCTGCACAATCTGTTCGGTGCGAGGGCCTAAAAGTGGATTTTTCCGCGAGCGCTTACGGGCAATTTAAATTTTAAAGTGTAAATAGAGGGAATCGGCGCCATTTTTGCGATTTTTTTTTGCTGCGCTCGCGCCGAGGGCAGCGAAAAAATAGGCGGCGGTTTCTGGCGCGTTCGCGGCTGCCAGCTCTCGTTGTGCGCGAAACGGGCCGTGTGCGCGCGCACGCCGTGAAAATTTAATTTGCGCCAGATTTTCTATCGCTGGGACGCTGAATGGGGGTTGTTTGCAGCCGGTTCGCTTTTTAATAAGGACTTTTGGCACTGGATCATCGGGTGAGAGTTCATTGTTGCGAGAATATTCGTTTTCATCAATAAACGTGTCTGCTGTAAAAACATTGCGCTTCAATTCGTGTTGTTAAATTTTATATAGCTTTTTTGTTATTTATTAATATAATTCATTATCAAACGTTATTTGGTAGCATTCATGTTTATGTAGTAATTATTAATCTTGCTTTATGAAGGCTGAAATTTTAGGTCTAGAATGAGAAGTAGAATTCCCCTCAAATACTTATTATAAACTTTATTTTCGTTTATTGTACTGCATGCTTACGAAGGACACTGGGTGACATACAAAAGTAATAAAAGAGACGTTCATTCGTCATATCGGACTTTATCTATCGCAAAATCTGTCAGAAGTAGTTTCTCATAGTCTTCACGGCATAATATTGTTGTCCGGGCCGACAGCGACGTTGCCAATGGACCTGGCGACTTCGTAAACCAACCTGACACCCTCGTTGAGGACGCGCGATCCAACAATGATCAGCGGACAATTGGCGGCTACCGTACTGTACACCTTGGCGATGGTATTCATAATGATCCCAATGCTTGCAGCAGGATGATCGCTATCCAAAGCGGTTTGCACGGCATCGCGAATTCCGGTGCTGAGGTCAGTGGTGATGTTCAGCGAGGCCACGAGATGTTGGCGGGCTTCACTCAGAGCCTCCGATACGCCGGGGATGTAGGGCCCGGCGCTGGCACTGGGGAATCGGAACGACGGTATGGTGATGCCAGACGTGCCAGTGCTACTGCTGTTGCGGCTGTTGATGCCGGGAATCCGAGAAATTAGGTCGTTGATGTTGGGAAAGGAAGGCAATGATGAGCTGCTACCAGGAACGAGGCGATTGAGGCCCGGGATTTGACTGAGAAACGAAGTGAAGGGTCCTGAGCGAGGGCTAGACCTGCCGGTAGTGTTCTTGTTGTTGGGACTTGGGGTCGTACTGTCATTGTTCTTGGGATTGTTGGATGTGCTGTTATTATCGTTGGGATTTGGGGTCGTACTATTATTGTTATTGGAATCAATGGATGTGCTGTTATTGTTGTTGGAATTTGGGGTCGTACTGTTATTGTTATTGGGATCCTCGGATGTGTTGTTGTTGGTGTTGGGATTTGGGGTCGTACTGTTATTGTTGTTGGAATTTGGAGTCGTACTGTTATTGTTATTGGGATCCTCGGATGTGCTGTTGTTATTGTTGGGATTTGGGGTCGTACTGTTATTGTTGTTGGAATTTGGGGTCGTACTGTTATTGTTATTGGGATCCTCGGATGTGTTGTTGTTGGTGTTGGGATTTGGGGTCGTACTGTTATTGTTGTTGGAATTTGGGGTCGTACTGTTATTGTTATTGGGATCCTCGGATGTGCTGTTGTTATTGTTGGGATTTGGGGTCGTATTGTTATTGTTGTTGGAATTTGGGGTCGTACTGTTATTGTTATTGGGATCCTCGGATGTGTTGTTGTTGGTGTTGGGATTTGGGGTCGTACTGTTATTGTTGTTGGAATTTGGGGTCGTACTGTTATTATTATTGGGAACTTCAGATGTGCTGTTGTTGTTGTTGGGATTTGGGGTCGTACTGTTATTGTTGTTGGAATTTGGGATCGTACTGTTATTGTTATTGGGAATCTCGGATGTGCTGTTATTGTTGTGGGGATTTGGGGTCGTACTGTTATTGTTGTTGAGATTGTTGTTATTGTTGTTGGGATTGTTGTTATTGTTGTTGGGATTGTTATTATTGTTGTTGGGATTGTTGTTATTGTTGTTGGGATTGTTGTTATTGTTGTTGGGATTGTTGTTATTGTTGTTGGTTCGCTGTCTGTAGCCGAACAAGGGGTAGTTGACGCCTGGGATGACGGGGAAGGGAAGTCGTTGTCCAGCGTTGTTGCTGCTAGTGCTACTGGTAGGGCTACTGCTGCTGGATTGCCTGCGGTAGCCGAACAAGGGATAGTTGACGCCTGGGATACGGGGGAAAATGACCTGTCCACCGGCGAAGATCTGAAAAAGTAGATACAATTTTGATTATTTACATCATTTATGATTAATATCTAGTAATTTTTTATCAATACTATCTACGATCAATCATTCACATTCAATATCATTAACCACCACATACTTTGTGAACAAGTCAACCATCTATTCTCCAATCGTGATCTCGACTACCAACTTAGGGTCCCTAGACGATTGGTTGAAAGAAGTTCTCGTACAAACCTTATGTTTAACTCTCCCGTTACAAGGTTTACTAGGCTATAGAATACGATTCCGCCGCCAATTCAATCGAAAACATCTTCTACTACTCGCTTCCATATCCTAGTAAGTTTGTAAACGTATACCTTACTACATCCAATGCAATTTATTTTAAATTTATTATTATACTTTGACTAAACTCTGCTTAATGATGTTATGCTTGACCAATTGTGTTCATAATTCATTACATTCTTGAGTGACCCCAAGTCACCGTGTATGTTCTACCCTTTTCGCTATCAATAATTTGTAATGTTGTAGTGCAAATTTATAATGTATGTTAACCATTTTTTAAAAATTCCTTCCAAATTGTGAATTTAAATCAAATTTTTGACTTTAAAAATATTAATTGGAAAAATTAAGGGATGCGAATAAATTCAACCAAATGAAATATAAAAATCAAAGATTTTGGCCCGTATCCCATTAAAAAATATTAAATGGCTTGTTGGTTACCGCAGGATAAAAGTTTTAAAATCTCAATATCTTTGAATCAAATGGGTTTGCAGACCTCTGGTAGGGCCTATTTCATAAAAGATAAACTATATTTGTATAATATATATATAAAATATAATTACTGATCAAAATTTATATTTTTTAGGTGAATCAAAAAATAAAATTTTTTAACTTTAGTACCCCTTAACTTTGTTTTATATTAATTAATCTTTACTGTAATTTCTTACTTGTACTTGGGCACTTTGTCCGTTATATTTCTAATAAATGAATTAATAAATACTATCCAAAAACATTTAATCTTTTTTCACAAATATTCTGAACGTCCCATCAATAGTTTCACATAGACAAGTACACCGAGTTGCAAGACAATTAAAATGATGTATGAAATAATTGAAAAGATATTGAATTCCAAAGAAAGATGAAATAATCATCATTATTGTTTATTTACCCCTGTAGGATCGACGCCCGCAGTGCCAGAGATGGAGGCAGCCGTGGCACATGCCGCGATGGCAAGAAGGCCGAATAGCACCTTGTCTTGCATGACTGCCTGCTTGTTGTCCCCGAGAGAGAACTTAACTCTGGCTACCTCGACCTTCCAAAGTGCATTTTATACCGACCACCGACTAGCCGTAACGTTGCGTTGCACATCTGTGTCATTCTAGTGCACATGTCGATAATTCATCTACAATGCGCACTTCACGGAAAGTCATTAGTTAAATGTAAAGAAGATGAGATCTGTAGGTGAGAGAGGAATGCGAATGTTAATTGGATCACGTCGGCTTGGCAGTTTGAAAATGTGATGTCAGTGTTGAGGAGTGAATCATCTGGTGCAATTGTGCTGTGTTATGGAATAAAAGATAGTTTTCTTCGGTTGTACATTCTATATGAACTGTTCGTTAGTGATATTGTGCTGCGTTTTTTTAAGTGAAGTTTTCTATGTATTACAAGTAGTCAAGATTTGTATCCTTTGTGATAATTTTTGGACTTATTATCCTATTAGTGCTAAGAACGATCTTTAAATTAATAGTAGTTTTAGATCCTGCGCCGAAAAATTACATTTTACGGCTGTGGAGCGAACATTATTTTTTGTCATAAGTGTTCGTAAAGTACGTAATTTATATTTTGGTCATACGAGTCCGTAAAGTACATACTTTACGGATACGTATGACGAAAAATAAATTTATTCAAAATCTATACTTGAGATATGGACTTTTTTACCACCGCACATGAATATTTTTATTAATGACTTAAAATTATGTAGGCAAAGCAGCTGATGCATAATACAATACAATTTCAATTTATTGAGGAAATATCGAACGTAATTTATCGCGCTCACTGTAAATTGACCCATAACCAAGAAACCCGCATCTATATAATACAGTCGAGTAAAATAGCGTGCCGCAGAATTCTAACCGACGCGCGCGCATGAATTTATTCAGGACCATCGCGATCGTCCCTTTCCCGATATTTTATCAGCGCTAGCTCCCGTGCAGAGGTGAAATACACAGAGGAGATGGCCGGCTTTCCATCGTCGGCAAATCTTCTGTTTTTCTTTAGCGCCTTTTTTCACTCGAAGAGTGTGTGCCTTTACCCCTGCCGCATTCGGTTAAAAAAGATAGCGCGAAAGAGTGAGAGAGAGAGTTGATTCTTTGGGAATTTATGACTAGCTAAGATTCGCCCGATTCACGAGGGACTTGGCCGAACGACTTTTCTTTTCATCCAAATCGAGGGATTCGCGAAGGTCGGGCCACGGTGAGACTATACTATCGCGAGCGCGATTTATACTTTCGAAAGTGCCCTTTGTCTCGGGAGTGGATATGGAATTCGAAACTTTTAATTTTATCGATATGGGGCGACTTTTTATGCAGTTCGTATACACAAAGATCATCGAAGAAGATGGAAAACTTGCCGTTGTATGTTTATACGAATATTTCATTGGTATAAAAATTTCTTCAATATTTTGCTCTAAAATTTTCTTCATCTATTTTTGTAAAATAACATTAAAAGCTATAAACGCAATTAAATATGAATAACTTCCATTAATACAATTGCTTTCAAATTAATTATCATTTTTCTAAAACAACTCCCTACCTACTCACGTAACGAAGTTATCCAAACATGCACATATTATTAGTAGTTTGGCATCCTCTTTATCTTATTAACAAACCTTTTCACTACATGATTGCAATATGATTTTATCTGATCGGAATTGTGATAACATTATTTACAAGATTGTCGAGATTTAACAATACATGGTATGATTATTCCGAAATGTGGCATAACCTTTAGACAATATTACCAGATGGCACTTCTTTCGTTTTTTTCTTTTCATTATTAAGAGTTAATTTTTTCTCATAATTTCTTCACAATATATTGTAACAACATTGTTTCCATGTTGTTACCATATTGTTTTCACTTTGGGTATTATCATTCCGTCGGCATATCGACTAAAGAGTTTGTCATTGTGAAACCGCTTATGCATTTCTTATAGTTGGTGAAAATTAATCAATATGTATACGCTTATGTCTAATATTCAAAGTATCAAATTCACGTTATTTCCACTTTCATATCCTTACTCTTAACATTCATATCAATCAAAATCCGCCTGTTACACGTAATAGTGAAACAAAGATCCTTTATTACGCGCCATCAATATTTCAAAGCGCGCAACTCACGCGACTCCGCGCCGCGAGAGAAAAATCAATCCCCCGACGCACTTCGCGTGAAAAATACCCCTAAAGCGGCGGCAGCAGCAGCAGCAGCTTCAGCTCCCACGCGCCCGTATTAAAATACGCATTCATCGCGCGATCATCGCGCAGCTCGCTTCTCTCCCCAAAGCGAATTCCAGAAATTTCTCCCCATCGCTCTTCCCTGTGCGAATCGCGCGAGGCGCGCGGCATATAATAGTTCCGTGTATAATATTCAGATTTCCGGTTCGGGGGTGGGAAAAGTTTCTACCCGCCCGACGTCGTTGTCGTCTAATACGGAATCTTGGATTTTGCAAATTTGCCGAAAGCTCCCTGCGATTCTTTCCGCCCGGTACAACTTTACAAGTTCTTTAATACACGGCCCGTCTGACTTTCTTCTCCTTTGGGCTTGTCTGGCTCTTTCTTTTTTTTTCCTGCAGAGGCGATTTAGCCTTGTGTGTAATGTATGAGAGAAGGATTACAGGAGGGATAGGACGGATTATCGAGAGGACGACTGTTTCGAGTCTGCTCGGTGTTCGAAGTTTCTTGAAAGTTTTTGAAAAGTGTTTATTTAAATGTATGTATATTCTAACACGAAGTTAACGCTTTCTCTGTTCGCAATTCTTTTAAGTAATTCTGTTAAATTCTTATTTTGAAAGGAAAAATTTTTAATTCACGGGGTTTTGCATAGTAAAAAAAAGTGCAAACGAATAACTTTTGGTTCTATTCATTCAGAATGAAGATATAATATTTAGATAGCATTTGTTGTTCATTTTAATTTTCGACATACAATAAAATATGGTAAAAATAATGCTTATAATTGTTTGTAAAATAATGAAGTATAATATATTTCAATAGTACGTAAAATGTAAGCCATATAAGCCACCTGTTAATATTTTCATGTATATTGTAAAATGTGGTAACGTCAAAAATAATATAGTTGTGGAGGGGGGGGGGTCCAAAGTTTGGACGACTCACTTGAAAACTGAAGTCAACTATAGACGTGCTCGGTTTCGATATAAGCTACTGCAGATTGTGCAAAATTTCGAAATTCTAAAAGACGAAATAGTACATTTCGATACTAGTGCGAGGATTTGATTTTCCCCTCGTGTGACTGTTTGCACCCGAGCGAAGCGAGGGTGAAAAGGTCACACGAGGAGAAAATCAACTTCTCACACAAGTGTCGAACCGTATTTTTTGAAACTCCGTGCGAGAAGTTCGATTTCTCGCACGCTGCATTAAACGATGCGTGCAAAAATCTCACTTCTCGCACGGAGTTTCAAAAAATACGGTTCGACACTTATGTGAGAAGTTGATTTTCTCCTTGTGTGACCTTTTCACCCTCGCTTCGCTCGGGTGCAAACAGTCACACGAGGGGACAATCAAATCCTCGCACTAGTATCGAAATGTACTATTTCATCTTTTAGAATTTCGAAATTTTGCATAATCTGCAGTAGCTTATATCGAAACCGAGCACGTCTATAGTTGACTTCAGTTTTCAAGTGAGTCGTCTAAACTTTGGACCCCCCCCCCCCCCCCCCCCCATAGTTGTCACGGGCTCAGCTCGACTGTTCATCTGAGCCCTGAGGCGTCAGCATAATGATAAGAAGGAGATGCGCGCGAGGCCTTCGAGCAAGCCTCGCGACATTCGCTCAGTGGTCATTGCACTGGACTAGAATCTCGGATCCGTGAGTTCGCGCCCGGGTTGTTGCATATTTTTTACGCGAATTACTCATTTAATTCGCTTTCTTGTACAAAACCTAATAATAGCAGTGTATTTTTTATTTTGGTTATAGGCGCCATTCTTTTTTAAAAAATACAATTGCTCTCACGTGAAACCTTACCTTTCTTAACAATAAATCACTCCAAACATATTTCAACCCCTTATCAGCAACCTTTTCAAAAAACAGAAATCAAAAATTCTCACCGCACTCCTATAACAAATCTCGATAAATCAACCACAATTCACAAGTATAAAGTCTCCAGAAACCAAAAAAATTCAATCGCAAGGAATTTCAACCCTCACGTTCTTTCTCTTCAGGCCCGCCACCGCCATCAAAATCACTTTTTCCGCTCGACGAGGCTTTCCGCCTACCCCGCCGCAAGTTTCCCGCGTGGAGATATCGCTCTTGCTAACTCTCAACTATTCCTCAGATCTTCATCCCGTGCGGAATCTGCGCCGAGTCGATTCGCGCATGGCCGCGTCCCGAGACTTTGCTGCTATTTACTCTCGCGGGTTTAAGCCACGACGACGACGACGACTGCGTCGCACGCGATCGCGCAAAGGACGCGAGCGCGCTCGAGGAAAGCGCCGCTCCTTTGCTGTCTGTTGAGTGTTTTTTATTTTGATGGGAGGAGGTAGCAGGAGAGAGATGAGATTGTTTGTAAAGTGTAGAAAAAGTTTGCAGATTTAAATATACTTTTATAAGTATGTCTCGCCATGGTAATTGGTTTTTATTTTATGATTTATTCGTTGATATCGTTAAATGTTCGTTAAAACTTTGTTTTCAAATTTGCAAAATATATTGTCGCTAAACTATTCTTATTTCTCTGGGTGAGGACAATAGTTAATAATAATCTTCAATGTCGGTATATTTTATATACATATACATTTTACAGAGAAACAGTACAAGTGCTTCCATATTTTCGTATAGTCTTCCATTCGTGAAATCACAACTACACGAAATTCTTTTTTGCTAGTTGTTATAAAATTTTGCCTTTAACTAATTCAAAATTATATTTTAAAAATATTCATAAAATATGTGTATCGTAAGAAATGAATACTAGAGACACTGATATAGCGTAATAAAACTATAAAACAACATCACTAGTAAAAAATAAAATATATGTGAGGAAATCCAGAAAAAATTTCAACTTTTCGTGTCCCCAAAACCGGTCAAAATTTTTTTTTGAAGGCACACCTTCCGGACGCGGTTTTTCTTCTTTGTTATGTCACAAAATATACGGGGGAGATCGTGTATAATAAAAAAAACGTCTTTGTCTCACATTTTTTCAAAGGTTGAAATTTTTCAAGAAAATGGCAAAAAAGCCCTGATGAAATGAGCTTTCATTCCCTTCTTTGAAAATAAAAAAATGTCGATTCCTTCAGGATTTGAAGTTGAACGTCGAAAAAGCATAAAAATCCACAAATCACAGGAAACAGCAGCAGCACCGACTTTGAGAGCATCTTTATGCCTTTTCGACAAGGCGATGTGAAGTCCAAAATCAACCCAACTTCATTATTTAATAAATTAATATTTGAACGTTCATTTGGAAAAACAATTTTGTCAGGTGCTCCGTACATGTAAATACTATGCTCAGAAATTTTTTAAAGTGATTTTTATTAGCATTTCTATCAGATATGCTCGTTTAAAAACTAGATCAAAATTATACAAATGCAGATTCCTACTTACCGATATTGCGGTTTTTATTTAATTAAATAATTTCTAAGTATTTTTTTTGGAATAACAGGAATGTCAGGCGCTCTGTATATGTAAATACTATACTCCGTATATGTATACTATACTCTAAAATTTTGTTGAGATATCTATTAGTATTTACATAAGATATACATGTTCAAAAATTATGTCGGTGTTTCACCTTTAACTTTTGAAGAAATCGACATTTTTTAATTTTCAAAAAAGGGAATGAGAGCTCTTTCTTTCTAGTTTCAATTTCTTTTCTGAGGTTTAAAGGAAAGGGCTTTTTTGCCATTTTCTTGAAAAATTTCAACCTTTGAAAAAAATGTGAGACAAAGACGTTTTTAATTGTATAAGATTCTCCCGTATATTTTGGGACATAAGAAAGAAGAAAAACCGCGTCCGGAAGGTGTGCCTTCAAAAAAAATGTTGACCGGTTTTGGGGACATGAATAGTTGAAATTTTTTCTGGATTTTCTCATATATCAGGTTTGGCGTGGAAAATATTTTGAAAAAGTTACTATTAATTCTTCAAAATAATGACAAAAGCGATACCACATCCTAACAGTAAAATGAAACTGCGTTATTAGTATTAATATATCAAAGTTTTCGTAATATTATAAACCGTCGAGTTTCCAAATCCAAAGATACTTGTCGCAACAACTATACTTTAAAACCCAACACAACCACCATTTTACATAAAAATCACCCAACCAAACCAAAAACCCTATACAACATTTCCATTCACACACAGCGCGCTCTTTGCAAGATATTCATGAAAAATCATAAACATCCCGCGCCGCCACCGAAAAGAGACACCCTGTACGACAGAGACCCCCCGTTGGCCCCGAAAAAAAAATCGTCTCGAGATAGACGGGCACGCGTGCGCGTAACAGTATCCCGGCGAAATTTATTAAAATAGTCTCTCTCTCCGCCCTGCGTATATATATACGCGCACGGGCTCGAATTAGCCTGGCGGGAGGTATATAGAGGTGCCGTCGTCGTCGCTTTACGGCGCTCGAGGGATCCCCGCGGCAATCAATGCCCCCGTCTGTTATTTAATCCCCGGCTCGTTCGACCACGCGCGACGCTGCTACGGGCCAAACGAGATTTTTCGTCTGAGTCGCGCACAAGTCTGGATGCGCATGAGAGATACGGCGCATGAGTTAGAAGTGTCTATTATGGATCTGTTGGTAAAGTTAGTCGGAATGGATATTGTTGTTATTTTGTTTTAAGTAATACGGTATTTTAGTTTAGTACAGTTGGGAATTTCAAAGTATTCGCGCAAAATATTCACGCTTAGAAATATAAAAATATTAATATAAAAATATTAGATTTTCTCAGGAGTATAAGCAAAATGTTAAAACTATTCGAATATAAATGAATCCATTATTTTCAAAGTGTTGCCCACTCCAATAAATCGGACTGCTTTTATATTTACGATAGCTTAATGATGAGTAATTTTAAAAATTAGTTTCATTTATCCAGTAACACGATTCCTCGCGAAGATTTTCTGCTGATTTGCTTTGTTAGGAAAGATACTTATCATCTTCTGAAAGGCTTAAAACAAGATTGTTTGGATGGACACATTAAATTATTTTGTCAACATATAAACTTTAACTCATAAATCATATTCAATATTATTAAATCATGAGATTTACAATTACATATTATTTAACAATTTCTCATACCTCTTCAATTAATAGTTTTCAATTTCAAGACGTAAAAAGACTTTTCAATTTTTAAGGATTCAAAAGTATACACGACATCTTTCATTTAGACTCGGAGCCTCTGACTCTTAATAAAAAGCAATCCCTTCGCACCATCTTTCCGTCTCCCCTCGCATAACAAAAACTAATTTTTCGCGACGCGAAGAGAGACATACGCCCTCACCTTCCCCCTTACACACTCTACCCTCGCAAGACTCATACACACACACACTACTCACCTACACCGTCGCGGGTACATGCTTGCATGCGACGAAAGTATAGCGACCGGAAAAAAGGCTTTCGGGCCTTTGATTTATGTCGTCTCGTCCGGCAGATGATCCTGAACATCGATCATGCGAGGAGGAGCTGCACCGTGCATCTTCGAGAGCGAGTGAGAAGGAAAAAGCGCCGACTGCCGGAGGATTAATGGTCGTCGCGCTGTCCGCCCCGGCTTTTCTTTCTCGCGAGGGTGTCTCGCGTATGTGTATGCATGTATGTATGTACCGGACGATTCCAAGCGTGGGCTCTGACTCTAATGTAAGCAAAGTATGCGTGTGTGTGTATGTGTGTTTGCTGAGGAGCGAACATAGGATTGGGGATAGGAGGACGACGTTCGCGCGCGCAAGCTTGTATTGATTTAGGAGGAAGGACGTTGCAGCGTGTAAGGCGAAGGTGGATCTTGTTTTTTGAGGTGTAAACGTGTTTTTACGCCAGTGTTTCGGCTTGCGCAAAGGTGCGGTTCTTTGTTGGTCAGATTCAGCTGTTTGTAAGCGTTGTACTGGAATGTACTTGTCACCAGATTGTTTCTTCAGCCTTTGTAGTACATTTGTTGTTGATTAACAAGGAATTTAATAATTTTACAAACTACTTTCAAAATATTTATTCAATTTTCGCTAACTATCATAGTTGTTTGTTTTATAAAGTAGTAAAATAAGAAAAAAAAATTCAAATTATTATATAGTTTTAAATTCCTCTTTAACATAATATTCTTTTCATTGATGATGATTTTTGAATAAAAAATATTAGACTTACAAATTATTTTTTCTGTAATACAGTAAGTTAAAAGAAAAAACAAATAAATTAGGCGCACGATCAAATCACATAAAATCATTTTGCCATCCAAACATGCTCCTGGAAGGAACGTAATACTATGTAAATTAGATCAGCGAATTCAAAGACAAAGAGTAGGCACAGTCACAGACGGACCGAAACAAACGGCCTCTTGTTGCTCACAATGAGATAGGTAGGCGCTCGATATTTTCCCCCGCGACGCCCGGCGATCATCTCGTTATAAAGTTTGTTTGATCGGCAAACATCGGCGAACGCTTGCGCGTATATATACATACGTTCGCGCTCGCGCAGGTGCGTGGAGAGACAGACAGACAGACAGACAGAGAAGCGTATGTAGTATAGTATGTACGTACGAGTGCCGTGCGGCGTACGCGTCGTGTGTACAGACGCGGGGATAATAGTTCTACGTCAGTGCACTTGTCGAGCCTGCGATACGGACAATGCGAGTCAAGTGCGTTACGGAATTGCTGCGGAATTTCGTGGAAGAGTGCGAAAGTTAATGAATGTTGATGGAGATAATTATAGATTAAATGAATCGATGTTTCTTCAGATTTCGTGATTTTAGGTGGTTGTAGGATTTTTAGTATTTTTGTGGAAGTTTGCTGTTTTATGTATGCGATTGCAAATTCTATTCGTCTAAATCATTGGATAGCATGTTAGGGAATATAATATAGATATAGCAGCAAAAGAAACATAATGAAAAACTTCAATTTAAAATTATTTTGTAATAAATCAAAAGTTTTATATTTTATACATCCAGAGCTTTTTCCAGGTAATTTTTAGGTAATACATATTTTATCGTAATAACTATAATGATTTCAAATATTTCCACGTCTTATCTGAAAGTAGCAGCTAAAATAAAAAAACCAGAGCCAATTTCTTCTCTGAATTCAAATCAAAACGACTTTCTTCTATTTTAAATTCGAATTCGACACACTTTGACAATCTTAAAATCCGGAAAAATATGGGACAGCCCATCTACAAAAAACCTGCACACCATATTTTCATCCCCGAAACTCCAATACCATCCTATGCACCACGACGCGAGGACCCCTTCACCTCCCCCTATACACAATATCCACTCCCATCTCGAACTCGCAATATGCTGCGCGTGTGTACATAGCGCGTCTTAGATTATTACAATCGGCGGCGTCGCCGACACAATCTCGATGCCGGGCGCATCTGCGCCCGATACTTAAGCGTGTGTCCCGCCTCGCGGCTGCTGCTCTTTGTCCCTTTGCGTTTACGCAAGCTACCGTCGCGCGCGCGAACGCGATGATGACAAACACCCCCGCACAAAGGGGATGCGCGCAATTTCCGTGTGCGAGTCGCGCTCCCAAATTAATTTCTGCCGCTCAGACGCACACGCGCGAGTATGCGATGCTGGAACGACTGCGTTCGGACGAGTCGCTCGAGTGGTATAAATACTATTGTGATAGTGATCGTTTTAAAATAGCAATCTTTGTAAAAAGTTAAATCGTAATCTATAAATTATAAATTATGCAAGTAGATAAAAAAACACTATATTTTATGTACGTTTATAACACTGTATAAAAATTAGTATACACGGTGAATAAGAATTTACTAAAAGTGCATAAGCTGACTTTGTTGTGTCATTAACAAAGAAGATTGTAATTTAGTTCGGAATTTTTTTCACCGTGTAAGTATAAACTATCTGATTACTTCGAGAAAGCTAAACGTTAATGCAGTGTCAGTAGTTTATTTTGTTCCTGCTGTTTGTGCAATTTATTGAGAAGCACTAACATTGGACGTCATTATTTCGTAACTTATTAAAATAATTCTTCAAAATTTAATTAAATGTCATATCATAATGATATAGTGAATCATTTCCGTGAAACCTACTGTGACATATCGGATGTCCAAAAAATTGTGACAAAAAGCTCCATCTTCATTCGAAGCTCTACGTTTTTGGCGCACGCCTCGAGCAATCCCATTTTTTACCCGACCACGTACCCATCGTTCCTTCCCGTCTCGACAAATTCGGTCGAGCCAAAGCTACAGTTCGCCTCGGCTGCGGCAAATATAAATATATCCTGTTCGCGCGAAACTCATGCTTCTGACACCGATTCAGCGAATATCAATTTAATGGCCGGATGCGAGTGTACGACGACTTGGTGCACCTTCTGGCCCAGACCGACGACGGCGCAGTTAAGGCTCCTCTCCTCGCTGAATCTCGGCGGGAGGGCCGAGGGGACGTATTAATTGGGGGGATGATTCTGGCAGGGATGCCCCGACTGGCAATAGAGTTGAATTTTTCGGCGGAGGTAATCTTGTTTCGGGGGGAAATGGATATGCGAGAGTGGATGGTTGTTATGCATGAGATGTAGGTTGTGGAATGGTTGAAATTTTATTGGGATTTTAATTTCTTTTTTTCGAATGCTGATGAAGTTTTTCGAAATCGAATGTTTCTTTTTTTTTGTATTGAGAATAAATTGAATAAATGGAGTTTGATTTAAATAAGTTGTATATTGAAAATCTCTGAAATTTACAAGAGAACACAAAAAATTATTGAAAAAAAAAACATGGAATTATTTATTTATATATTTGGACTATTACAGCTTAATGAAATTTACTCTTTCTTGCGCAAATGAGACTCCAAAATGATTAAAAGAAAATTTAACGTATGTTTGCTACAATAGAATTGATTTGCTTGGGAAATGGTTGTAAATGAAGTCGTTTACTCTAATACCAAAATTCAATACCTATTGCGAAAATTCTATAGAAAATATAAGATTCCCTTTTGTATTAAAATTATCACTATTGACTAATGCAACGCAAGATCCATATTACGAAATTTGTGATGTCAATACATTACCCTATAGCTAATAAGTACTTCAATATTTGTACAGCTGATAAGATAAAACATAATTCATAACATTGTTGAACTTTGCATTCCAGAAATGTGCGTCGTACGAAATGAAGAAGGCGGAAGCGTCCAAAAGCAGTAATAAGTTGCAAATATAGTATAAGGACTCTAAGGGTGACCACGTCAATTGTGTATTCAAACCGCATTCTTTTTATAAAATTTAATATTGTAATTAACATTCATCTGCTATTGGCGACTGCATAACAATTTTATGGTAAACACACTCCAAAATCTCATTTACAAAATTTTTCCAAATATGTCTGTCACTTACATGAATTTTTTTTTTTAATTGAACAAAAAGACTAACTTACGATATATGAAATCTGTATAATAAATAATACGTAAGAAAAATTGTAGTAAATTTCTATCCTACATTTTATATAGAATACACATAAAATTTATTTCTTCATAAATCGCATTATTCGTATTCACAATTCGCCATCAGCATATTTCTCCAAACAATACAAAGAATCGCCAGCAGAAACCCAAGCGTCCCTCAGGACACAGAACCGCAAAATTACAATATCACACTTCGCACCCTCATCTTCCTCTGTCTCTCTCACTCCGATTCGCCACTTTTTTTCCCTCTCTTTCTCCAGATTAATACCGCCAGCGCGTCAGCCGGGCAATTTCAAAACGATTACGCGGCCGATTAGCCGTGCAAACAAGACCGACCGCACACTCACTCTACGGGCTTTCCAAAATATTCATAGCTCGCTCGCTCGCTCGCGCGGCCACATATCTCGCCGGCGGCGGCGGGCGCCTCCACTCGAGGTGAAAATGCAAACTAATCGGGTTGCGCGCTCGCAAGCCAGTGTGCCGCCGCGGGGCAGGTTGGGAAAGGCGACACGGTATATCGGAGCGGAGGCCAATTACCGAGGTGTCATGCCGAGAGCCCGGGCTACTGTTGCGGGGTGAGTTCGTTTTTTTCGAGGAGCTGGAAAAAAGAAGGGGAAGGGGTAGAGTTAATGGGGGTGTAAGGAGGCGAGCGGGAAGGTTTAATGGTTAAAGGGGATGGGGCGGTGAGTTTGTTGTAAGGTTGTGAATTGATGATGTGCATTGAATTTTAGTCTATAATGTATTTTTTTTTTATTATTCGAAGATAAGTACCTAAAATTTAACGAAAATTAGTGATAAATGTTAGTAGAAGGTCGTATAGCTGTGAGAAATAGCTAGTTTCGGGATACAAATAAAACGATGATGATATTGAAAATATGACTGTAAAC
Source organism: Torymus aiolomorphi (assembly GCA_036365515.1). Lineage (NCBI taxonomy): Eukaryota > Metazoa > Arthropoda > Insecta > Hymenoptera > Torymidae > Torymus > Torymus aiolomorphi. The sequence continues at coordinate 69,486,198 of CM070874.1, read as the reverse complement.
AAAAACAGTGAGATTATTCGCAAAGGAAATATTAATCCGATTGTGACATAACGCCTGATGAAGTTGACAACTAAACTTATTGCTATAACAAACAGAAGGTTCTTTTATTTGTAAAACCCCTTAGTCGATATTATTCAGGACTTAATAATATAAATCAAATGCTTCTTCTAATCATTATTTTTCAATTTTATAAAATTATCTTATTTAATGAATTGTGATATCGTTATAAATGGTATATAAAGTGGTCATTGAATTACGTAAAACATTTTAGACAATACAAACATATTTTAATTATCTTTAAAATATCGACTAAAAAGGATGTTCAAAATCGCTTTCTTTTTCTATGCCAATATGAGAGAAAATTTTAAAAAAGAGCGTTTCAATTATAGCAGAACATTGATCACGATTTTCAGTTATTTTCTATCGAACTAGGGTGACTGCACCAGTATTGGAACACTCACCGGTGAATGAACATTTTCTTAAAATATTCAAAATTGTAAAATTTGTACATTTTAAGTATCAAATGTAATCATATTTTCTAAATCTTTGCGAAATTTCCTTTCATTTTATATATTCAACATGCTATAAAATGAATTGACTTGGAAGAAAAAAATCATTAAAATTGCGATATCGTCATGAGAATTAGATATATGTGCCATTCGCTATAAGGGTGATGCAGATGCAATGTAGGCATATATGCTGAGATTTTGTCAAAATCAAAAGTTTTTGTGGTAAAAAATCTTACGTCTAAATGAAGTTTTATACTTATTAGTTGACGATTCGACATTATTTTTAACAAAAAAATTAATTATTTAAATATAATTTTACATGTTCAAGCTTTGGTTCATTTAATACTACAAAATCTAGTGAACGAACGAACAGCTTCTTTGCTGGGCCGCCAGTTTTATCCCGGAAACCTAGTGAAAGAACGCTATTCACACCGTATTCTGTACTGTATGAAAAATCAATAATATTTACTATTTAATATTTACTTTTAATACATAGTGTATCATTATCATCCTGGTGTCAACTTTCGACATTCAGATTATAAAATTACTGTTACTGAACTTACATAAGTAAATAAAAAATAAGTGTTCATTCACTGGCTAAAAGTGTTCAGTCACTAGCATCATCGCGTGTTCATTTACTGGTTTTTAGAAGATATTTACAGTGTTTTTTAAACAAAATTTCTACTTTTATTATTTATTTAAAATTTTTTCACTGACGTAAAGTTTGAACATTTTAAAATACTAACTAAAACAGATTTTTACTTTTAATCTATTTTTAAGCCTCTTAATTGAACAACAAAAATTGCAATTTCCTTATTTGTTCATTCACTGGTGAAGTCACCCTATCTATTTAACTAAAAAAAAATCATATGAATGTCTACCACAGAATCCATAAACTTATAATAATTTGTATTCTTTGCGTTCTTTTTATAGATTCTGAACGAATTTTAAAAATCTCCACGACGAAATTTCTCTCTCGTTTGCCTTCAATTACAATAATTTAAAAATAACATTTTACAATTAATAAACAACCTACATTCCAAATACCTATACATGAGCCACTTGAAAATGATCTCTGCATACTCATGATACAACATTATACCTTAAACAATTCACCAGAGATTAATAACAACCATCTCCCAATCAGCTCCGACTAATCCACTCCCTACACGCCCCAATCATCTCCTTCCCCATACCTCTACCACACAGTACCCATACCCAATCCAACCTACACCTCGTCCACTCGACTCGCATCTATATACCCCCATGGCCCATATTCACCGCAGTATCTCTTCCACCCAGCAGCAGTCCCTCCCATGGAAAAAAGAGAGAGAGGAGAGAGAGAGAAACTCCTCGCACACACGCCGCATCTTCCCTCTATCCTCCAGCCAGCCGCGGCGCACACGCGTATGTACGTTCGTTCAACGAGAGACATCGGGGCGCACGCTCTCTCTCTCTCTCTCTCTCTCTCTCTCTCTCTTTCTCTCTCGAAGCGATCGCCGTAATGGGATAGCGCCCGACCACAATACACCCTTCACCGGTGCGGAAGAGAAACAAGGGAACGGCATTACCCGCGCGAGCTGCGCGCAGGGCGCCGGGATATAGGGACGAAGCTCTTCGCCCGGGACTATATGGATAGGCCACGCGTCGCTGCGCGTATATATACGCGGTCGAATCTGTTTTGCCGGATCACGGCTCTACACTATGTGCGTCTCGCGCGTGTGTGTGTGTGTGCGGTGCACGGGGCTGTAGGTTATATGCACTGAGCTGCGCGATTGTTAGGGAGTTTAATTTATTGACGGAGGGATTTCGTGCTGAGGTTTTCGGAAGGGATGGTTTTTCGGAGTTTTGAGGTGGTGATCGAAAGAGATTAAGGTTTTGGTGATGTTGGGGAAGGTTTGTGGTTCGTTTTGGGCGACAATCAGTCAATGGATGGACGTGCGCTGTCTTCTAATTTATTGATAGTGGAATAGTTAGGAGATGGTGGTAAAATTTTTAAAGTAAAAAATACGTCGGTTATTTATTTTTGTTATTAATACCAAAAGCATTTTTTAAATGTTATAAAGAAGACACAGAACAAGTATGAATTAATATAGTTGTTTGCTAATAAATATGTACAAGAACATCAGTAAATCACCCTTGGTGCGGTGGATCTCGGAAAATTCGGAAAAGAGGGATAGACAGAGAAATAAACTCACTCACTGGTTTTAAAGACAGGCCATGGAAGACGTTTATTCCTCGCGAATAAAACGCACGCCGATTAAAAATATACACTGAAGCTCTACTAGGGCTATATTTAAAGAAAGCCGCGGATACGTGGTATCGAAAGTCGCCACGTACAAGATAATAGTAGAGTGTCCGGCTTCGGCAAAGGCTCGTCAACGAAGACGGAGCACCAGCTCGCACCGAGGCGCGAAAGTCAAAATTGCGCGACAAGGGAGGGCGGAAGAGACCCGCGACGATGCCACTTGTTATTGACTCGCGAGAACGCGTAGACGGGCGCGCGGTTTAACTGCACGCTTGTATCGGCCTAAACAACCCTCACATGCTAGTGTATTCGACTCTAAACTTTTATACATCTAAACCACAATTTAATCATAACATACCTATTTAAAAATTAACAAGGATTAATTTTAGTTTAATACTCTACCCAATACTACTATTATTTACACTCTCAAAATAATCTACAATCATCCGTTATATAAACACTTGATACCTGTTATCTGTTACATATGACTTTATCTATAAAAATATTCCGACACTGTCTACAATACAATTATCCACCTTATCTACTTTCGCAAACCAAATATGTATATTACACTCTAAACACAGTCCAGCGTGTCTCTAAATATGCACACAAACGGCATCTAGAATATTATGGAAAATGTACGTCCGAGCCCCTAGGATAATCCCCGGGAACCCGCGTGCAGTGGCAATCGGGATAATAACATTAAATCCTCGTTTCTGCAAACACTGGTAAACAGGGCCGAAGATCGCCGTCGTTTCCATCGACGAGAAACCGAGAGAGCGAGAGAGAGATAGACATACACGCACACACACATATATATATAGATACATACATATATATATACACATTATACACATACACAGGCTCGCGCACAGAGAGATAGGACGTTGCCGAAGGATTTGGCCGTGTGATCCTTGATGAAGAGACCATCGACGCTGACCGATCTTCTCTCCCTCTCTCTCTCTCTCTCTCTCGAGCGTACATATACACCGGACTTACGGACGCGGAGCAGTTACTAGGCCGTTACCATGTCGGTGCTCCACTTGCGAGAGCTAGTCTGGAGAGACGGATCGAGGGTACACAGACACACACGCACACACGAGAGGAGAGAGATGAAGAGCCATAGGGATAGAGGGAGAGAGATAGGACGAAGCGTCGAGGTGGACACACGCCTGTGGACAATCAACCTGTAGACGCTCGGTTAACCTTGACTCTCTTACCGCTACCGTCGTCGACACCGTCGTCGTCGTCGTGAGGGAGAGCGAGAGAGAGAGGAAGGAAATCGAATGGACAATGGGGAGAGCTGCGGAGGTCTCAGGGCTAACGAAGTTTGCTAGTGGTGATAGGGATTGAGGAGGGTCAAGGGATTCTTTAGTAATTCAGTAGTAATGGCTGACTTGAAATTTGAAGGTTGGCTATTTTTGGAATAAGATTTGTGTTAATTTCTACATTTATTAATATTATTTACACCATGTAATTTAATAGAAAATTATGAGTTTGTAAAATTAATAATACATTAGATAAGATGATAGAATGCGAGATGAAAATGGTTGTTACAAGGAATAATTTGCATCGTTGAATAAGAATCCTTTTAGGATTTAATTTTACGAATCAAATCTACATTTACGTAAAATGATTGTTTTGCTCTCGTTGAAAGTCTTTAGAAGCTGCTCGTTATGCTGGAACACCTGTGTGCAGCGGAATTTTCATGATTCCTATGTACGTAATACTAGGGAATTTTTAAATAGAAAGACACTGTTATAAGTTGTTCATATTTCGAAGAATTGAAGATAAATACTGAAATCATACTTACACTAATATTTAATATTTGTTCAATTATTTAAGAAAGCAAACGAATAATAATATCTAGAAACTAATAAAATTATTTATCCTGAAATTGTATTTCCATAATGCATAATAAATTTTAATGTCTGGTACTGTTTGCTTTTATTGGATAATTGCACGATTGCGCAACGGTGAATGCATTCTTCAAATTTATGACTATGTACTTTCAACCTGCTATTATTCTTTATTGACATTTAGCGTAATGTTTAAAGAGTTAATCTCCATACGTTAATATAATTTATTAACTGATATTAAATTATGCCTGTGTATCAATATCCACGAAGAGTAATGTACTAATGTATGTACCGATGCAGTTTTACAACGCATTTTACACTTTTTTTTTGATCCATTTGCATTATCTTTCTCGAAAAATCATTCATTACTAGAAATATAATTGGTGTAAAAACAGTTTTTCAAATTTACACTTATTGTAAGCAATTGTCACCACCTATTCCCTTTTAATCTATTGTACAAAATATATACGCAGTAAATAAAGTATTACAAAACACCAAATTAGCATTTTTCATACGTCATTCGGTGCAAAGCCGTAAATGAAAATTTACAGACGCCCACTTCACGCGCCAGTATTTTCCCACATATTTAACAGCAACATTTTCCTACCTCGAACCGAGAAAAAAACAACCGCCGTCCAACCCATTCACCACCGCCACAACTTCCACAAAAATTCCCTCAAATCGGCTTTCAATTCCTCGCGCGCTCGCGCTCTATGGCCACGCGGGCGATTTATTCAGCCGTGAGAGGTCCGACTACCCGCGCTTCCTCGCGCAAAAAGCCGGAAAAGAGAAAGAGAGAGGGAGAGAGAGAAACGCGTAATTGTAAAGTGCACATTATTGGCGCCTCTTCGCGCCTCACACGCCGGAAGACGATTATTGCAGCAGCCCCGGGACCTTCTCTCACGTCCAGACGGTCGTCGCTGCACTTTGTAGATAAAGCGGTAGGCGAGGGTTAAACGTCGGCGCGCTCCGTCGCCGCCGGCGAAAGCCTCTTAAATCACCGGTAATCATTTCTGACCACTCGTTGCTCGCCGATCAGATAGAAAGAGAGCGAAAGAGAGAGAGGCTACGGCGTAGGGTTGGTTCGCTGTTCCTTCGGTTCCGTTTTTTTTTTTTCAGGTCGCTGCGGAGGTTGCTCGCGGTAGGAGAGAGAGAGGGAAAGGCTTGCCCTGGCGGCGCTGATACCACTTAAACATCCGATTAATTTTCGATCAAGCGCCAGTCACGATAAAGAGTAATTTATGTATTTCAGGTGAGCTTGTTTATTTTTCGTTCTTTACACGGAAATTGTAGTTTATAGAGCGGCGATTTACTAGCAGTGTATAAGATGCAACGGCGTTTTATTTTCATGAGAAATGGTAGCGTATACTGGAATCATGATGAACTTAAGATTAATTTTTTAAAGTTGTTGATATTTGAACGAAAATTTATCTACACATGTGTCGGAAGATTCCTTAAAAACTTGAAAGTGCTTTTATTTTTGGCTTTATTTACTTCTATTTGTGTTACTCAATCCATTAACAGATTATTTTAGTGAATGTTTTCATTGGTTAGTAGTTATAGTTAGCAGCACATTTCAATCCCATTCATTGAATGTATTTGATGTTAATCTTAGTTTTATTGATTAAAGAGATTGCATAACTAAAGTACAAACGTTAATTTCAAAACTTGAAATATTCACTTTTTTAAACCTTTTTAAAGGCCGAATAAATTTTGTTTTATATATCACGGTTTCCAGTCTTGCTAAATAACATTGACACAGCATTGAGTAAAGATCAAGTGTTACACAGGAAGACACACACTTATCAATATGTTACAACTTCGCGTATATCGCGTCGAGCCGGGAAACCCTTTTCTCTCTCGTTTTCTCTCTCTCTCTTTCTCTCTTCTCCGCGCACAGTAGTCTCGATCCGATAACATTCGTTAACCTCCCTTTTTCGCCTGCCACAAAGAGCGCGCGGCATTGTTGTTCCACACGGGATCCGGAATCGCCTTCTTTGAGCTCGCGTGCGTCTCTCGCCTTTTCCCGCTGTAATTGTGACTCCCTCTCTCCCTCTCTCTCTCTCTCTCTCTCTCTTTCTCGCATGATAAATGAATCGGTCCTCGCGCACACAGCATCGGAACGCGTAGAGGGAGGAGGCGGGGGGATGAGGAGATCTATTGGGACGCGCGCGGGATGTGTTCGTTATACGATCGACGTCATTTGCCCAGGGAATTACGACCCTCTGTCACTCTGACTAATCCACTTCGTTACAAGCGACAACGCCGAGCTAGCAAGCGTTGCTGCAGCGCGCGCACACACACATAGAGTCGAACCTCGATTTCTCTATTTTGCGAGGCGGCTATCTTTCTCGCTTGCGCGCGGGCGTGCCCGGCCTGCGCTTTTATCTCGTGTTTTTGTCGCGCGCTACGGGTCTCCTCCGCCACCTCTCGTTACTTCTTTTTCAAATGCTCGACCATGGATTTTGTTTTGTTACGTTTTTTTAGGGTAGAGGTGGACGTGCGGGGTTGGAAAGGGCCGCTGCGACGAGGTGATAGAGGTGTTTGGGCTTTTTAATCGATGTTGGGCACCAGAGGGAAGGGGCTTTTGATGTAGCTTTGGCGAGGTAAGGTGGATTTACTTACAATAGTTTTTATTGGTGATTGACATTTTTCAGAAATGAGCATTTGAAATATTATTTTTATCATTGTTCTTACAGTTGTTAGAATTGTATTATATAGGTAACTATTATATCGAAAATTAAACATGAAAGGAGAAGTTGAAAAGAAATAATTTTCGTGGGTAACGCATGAATCTTAATATGAAGTTATTTATTAACAATGAAGCTGAGTCTTTACGTGCCAAGTTTAATAAAAGTAAATAAAATACTTTAAAATTCTGTTGATGAAATATTCCCCTGGAAATTGCCGAATATTGAAAATATTCCATAATTTGTCTGTAAATTGCCAAACTGATATGTATAGCAGCAAAACTCATTTCCAGGATAGAAATTGATGAAATTCGCCTTCGTAATGCCCTTGTGAAAGCGCTAACTACTTCTATTTCACGGCATTGCTGCACAAATTCCACAAGCACTCCAAAAGCTCAAATATAATTTCACCCTAAAAGCCTTTTCTCGAAATTTACTCCAGCCTTCCAAAAGTAAAATTGCACTTTAAAACCACGGAAATAATCAATCGTCTCTCTCTCTCTCTCTCTCTCTCTCTCTCTCTCTCTCTCTCGTCTCCTATTCTCCCCAAACATCATCGTCGACCCCTCGACCGCAAAAGATTCCTAATTCCTTACATCCCTCTCCCGCATCCTCCTTCGCAATCATCTCGAGACCCGGGGTCACACGGCACCACCTGCATCGTCCCGGAAATCCTACCTCGATCCGCGAAAATTTCGGCCTCTCCAGGTGGTGGGGGGATCAGATTTATCCGCGCCGAGCGTAAACACACAGCCTAGTCGAGAGAGAGAGAGAGAGAGAGAGAGAGAGAGAGAGAGGGGAGAAAGAGAGAGAGCGAGTTCACGCTCGGCTGCGCATACCCTGCTGAATCAGCACACCCTCGCGACGGAAAGACGCGTGTAAATCTCAATTAATCGCGGGGAGTGTGCGTATATATACGCGTGCGAGAGAGAGAGAGAGAGAGAGAGAGAGGGAGGAGAGAGAGTTTCGATCTAACAGTTTCTCTCTAGTGAGCGAGAGAGAGAGAGCGCGAGAGAGTAGTCGAGGGTACTTGGCGAAAGCCCATTTGCATAATGCTTTTAAGTTTGAGGTTTCGTGGATTTATTGTGATTTTAGGAGAGGAAGCTGGTTGGATGGCTTTTGGATGGCTGCAGTTATGTAGATTCGTGTAAGTGGGTGAGTTGAGGGTGTTTGTATTGAATGGGCATGATGAGTATTCGGGTGATGATGCTAGCAGTCTGTTGATTTTTCTACATGAACTTTTTTTATAGTGAACAACAAAAAAATTGAATAACGGGATTTATCCCTCATTGAGAAAAATCTAATAAAGTTCATGGCACCGTGCTGTAGACTGAAGATTTTTAATCTATATTTCATATAGTTCCATATTTATAACATGCTCAAAAGTTCGTTATAAGTCATCAGCATTTTTGTAAATATTAATATAGGCTTTTTAATCATTATGTTTAAAAATCCCAACCGTGTCGAAAATCTCTTGCAATTTGGGTCAAATTCAGTGGTGACGATTCCAAATACAACAAATGATTTTTGATCTTCTAAAAATATTCATGTATAACTTTATAATATTAAAAAAAAAGTTAAATCATTAAAAATACTACATTTCGATTCTAGTGCGAAAAAATTAATGTAAATTCACTCCAATGTTATGATTAAGGGGATGCCTTAGTCAATGGTTACCGACCGAGTCGATGCGGTTGGTTTTTACTTAATAGCAACAAAAATATACCGAATTATGCAAAATAACGAGAACTCTCTTGTGTATTTTTTCATTCTCTTTCATTCTGTCTGTGTTTCGAGTAAAAATATGCATTAGTTTTTGCAAAAACTTTGAACGAAATTCCGAGGTGAAGCCAAGCGTAAACCTCATATTTCGTTCAAAGTTTTTGCAAAAACTATGCATATTTTTACTCGAAACACAGACAGAATGAAAGAGAATGCAAAAATACAGAAGAGAGTTCTCATTATTTTGCATAATTCGCAAAAAAAATAAATTATTGTACCATATCATAAGGTTATGTCTTGCATCGCCACAAAGTCATAAACAATAAAAATAATAGATAGATTTTGTATTTTCGAGTATCGCGATATTGTTTGGAGTCATAAGATGGCGTTACAAGCACATTCTGACTTATGGTAATGGTGTGCGCGTGCATGCTCAGCGCATGCGCTTCAACGGTTCAGTGTAGCTCGTCCGTCGTCGTGCAGTGCACATATTGTTGATGCAGTTGATAAGTACTTATGTAAATGTGATGTGTAGGAGGTATAAATAACTGCTACACGGAGAGAAGTGCACACGGTCTGCAAACATAGGCAGAGTTTTGGCCGAATCATGTTGGTAGTTGCTCCACTTTCACTATAATCAATATTCGGGTTGCTACTGCCTCTTGCTGTGACACACTATTGATGCTCCTCAATGATTGCTAGCTACTGCTGCAGTCCTTCTTCTACCACTCGTCAACAAGTATTGGCTAGCCTTACCAAGGTCCTGAAGCTCTTTGACAGCTATTTCTCATGGTGTCAGAGCTGCTAGATGATGCTACAATATTTATGTACTTGCTCGTCACTGGAATAGGATATCTGGACAAAAGGCCCCAGCTATTATCAGACTTTTGAAGTGGCTAGGCTTGAGACAGTATAGGCTACAGTTGATATATATTCTATTATTAGAGTACTGAGAACCAGCACTTCTAATCTCTAGTAATTCTTCCATCGCCTAACAGTAAATATACAATTACTTCATTGTCTTGCATGATCTTTTGTTTTTGTTCATCTGTATACATCTGTTTTATAGTAAATATTTCACTCAGATAATGTAAATGTAGAGCATATTGGCAAATCCTAATATGTTTATATGTGTTATCAAGCTGGTAGGACTATAGCCATAGCAAAAGTTATATTGTTTATTTACTCTGAGGGTATATGACTTCAATATTAGTGAAAATAAACTACCAGAACGTAATCTTTTTTTAAACTGCTTTTATATATCTGACATTTAGAATACATTATCTTTACACCTCTATAAGTACGTTCTGGTTTCGATAAAAAAAAATTGTCTGACATTTATGTGTTTTTTTAGGTTAGCAATCACAAAAAGTGCAGCTATTGTACCTCTCAAATTTTGCATAAATCAGACCTTATATATAAAGAGGTGGAGGTGATAGAAATAATAATGTGAGATGTAATAGTAATATATCATAGGTGATATTATAGACGAGTAATGTTTTATTTCTTTTCAGATGCGTGTCTCTGGGGCTGTCTCCATTGATCTTGTTGTCAAGGATAGAAGACATGAAGGCAATGTTGAGGTTATTAAATGCTGCTCGTGAAATGCTGCACAGATAATCAGATCCCAGCCTTCCGACACTGGTGCAGATAATGATGGATTGCTATTCGCAGTTAAAGAAGCTATTAAAGAATTTTTTGCCTCGCGTTAGGCTATTGACAAATGCACTGATTTCTTTGTGAACACCTCAATTTATGTTTGGAGAACAAACCAGAAGCTGAGCCTAGTGGGTAGCACTGAACAAATATTTCAGATGAGATTTTATAAAACAATATGTCTATTTTTGAAATTATGTTTTGAAAAATAAGTGTTATTATGATTTCGATTTATTACCTATTTCTATCAACATTATAATTTTCTTAAACTTTTGATTAAATTATGTTTTAAAAAATTATGCCGTTACAATAATAGGTATGAAACTATAACATTTTTAAGTATTTTCATCAAAATATCTTTTGATTTTTCTCGTTTATATACATTTTCACAGTATAAAATAAACATCAAACTGAGTTCATTTCTTTCAATACCTTACTTTTACTGAATTATTAAAATGGGCTTCTTGTGCTTGATCAATACAAACTTATGTTTGACATAAAATTATAAAAAAAATTGTTCACCTTCTTGTTAAGCATATGCTATACATTGTTCAACATTACAGATCTTTCAGAGTTACTATGTACAATTCTTATCAGGCTTTGATGTTTGTGCGATGCATCGAATAATCTAGAACTTGCCTATTTATCCTGAAGAAGAGAGTTTGATTCTGTGCAACAATGTTCGCTCACAAACTACTTTTTTTATGAATATTTAACATAGGAATGGCAAATAGGAATAAGAAGTTGTCTATATCCCTTTTTGATATCAATGTTGTATTCAATTGTCAAGCTCCTAAAATGTCATTATGTTGTTGTAGCTATATACTTTCGAAGGAATTTTCAAGAACTATTGAATGCATTTACGGAGTACAAATTTTACGTTTGCATAGATCGCAAAGTAGCATTATTTATGCTCTATTTCAATTTGTACTGTTAGAATTTTGCAACCAGAATTAATAGTTTTATTTTACTATTATTGCGCTATCAGAACATCCAAGGAAGGATAATCCAAAAAAAAGGCAAAGTTATTGTGGACTATTGGATTATTATATTTTATTTGAGTAACTGCTGAAATTAAAAGAATGTGATTGTAGGTCTCTGTTAATTAATAATATCCATAGAAATATTGATCTTTTATGCTATGACAGATTTGTCTTGACTCCATTACAATTTTTCAAAATAAACATTTTAAATAAAATTTCAGAGCAATATGGCACAATGCATGTAATGTGGTATGCGAGTTCTGTATTACAGGTATTACTCGGTTTCTCTTACAGTTATTTCATTTCGTATGAAGTTCTTCAAGGAATGCAAAATAATAATATTATGTATAAATTAGCAACTTTACTTTTTGTAACGATGTAGACATTAAGTATTTATTCGTTAACTGCCTATACAAAGAATTTAGATTCATTCATCCATTCATGCCTATGTTTATTTATATTTCAAATAAAAGTGTATGTTTACATTTACAAAGAAGTTTTGTAATTTCTTGTTTATTATATGCTTCCTGGATTATTATATATTTATTTTTATTGTTATTATTATTATTCTTATTATTATTATTTTACAAATTTTGTACAAGTACAAAATACAATTAAAAACTCGCTCGGATCATCGGCCGGTCACAATTACACGCATGTCGCGCCGTAGAACTCTGAGTACATACCAACGTCTTTCGCTTCAATAATATAATGAAAAACTCACAAATAAATGGCCCTCCCTGTATAAGCATCCTGTTTACAAAAGTATTCGTCACAGGCATCTCTGAGGTAGCGCCGCATAGTTTCGTTAGAGCGCGGCTAATCTACGGGTGTCGTTCCGCTCCGAAGATCCGAGCGTGTAGCGACCAGTTTATATAAGTTATAAGAGTCAAACTCTTATACCGACCTATTTCGCTCACAAAACATAATGAAAATCATATGCATTAATCGCCCAAACTGTATAAGCAACCTGTTTATGGCTAAGACTAAAAATATCTGTGACAGGCATCTCTGAGCTAGCGCGGCATGGTTTCGTTAGAGCGCGGCTAGTCTACGGATGTCGCTCCGCTCCGAAGATCCGAGCGGGTAGCGACACCCGTAGACTGGCCGCCCGGTTGAAAGTAATTACGTCATTTTGTATTACGTATCAAAATTACGAAACAGAAATATGTATTTGTCATGTAACAAATTCGAACGCTTTGATACGTATAATTGATATGAATCTTTAGTACGCATCAAAATTTTAAATTAAATAATTATTCACTGAAATTTCGCGAAATGTTTACTGATTCTATTTTAGCTGTCATAGACGGTAGTATACCCTGGATAATAACACAAACAATAGGGCATAACTGTCTTTTATTTTGCGTTAATTTATTAAAATAATTAGAAGTAAAATAAAAGATAACATAGCAGTATGTCCTATTGTTTGTGTTATTATCCACGGTATGCTACCGTCTATGGCAGCTAAAATAGAATCAGTAAACATTTCGCGAAATTTCAGTGAATAAATGTTGAATTTAAAATTTTGATGCGTACTAAAAATACGTATCAATTATATGTATCAAAGCGTTCGAATTTGTTACATGACAAAGACATATTTCTGTTTCGTTGTTTAGATACGTAATACAAAATGACGTATTTATTTTCAGCCGAGCGGCCAGTTCTACGGGTGTCGCTACCCGCTCGCATCTTCGGAGCGGAGCGACACCCGTAGACTTGCCGCGCTCTAACGAAACCATGCGGCGCTAGCTCAGAGATGCCTGTCATAGATATTTTTGGTCTTATCCGTAAACAGGATGCTTATACAGTTTGGGCGATTAATGCATGAGATTTTCATTATATTTTGTGTGCGAAATAGGTCGGTATAAGAGTTGGACGGCGCGAACAGTGTGTAATTCGCCCCGCCCGGTTAAAAATAATTACGTAATTTTGATATGTAATTATATTACGTATCCAAATTACAAACAAAAATACGTAATTGTCATGTAACAAATTCGAACGCTTTGATACGTATAAGTGATACGTACTTTTAGTACGTATCAAAATTTCAAATTAAATATTTATTCACTGAAATTTCGCGAAATGTTTACTGATTCTATTTTAGTTGCATGGACGGTAGTATACCATGGATAATAACACAAACAATAGAACATACAGCTACATTATCTTTTATGTTGCGTTAATTTATTAAAATAATTAAAAGTAAAATAAAAGATAACATAGCTGTACCCCTTTTTTGTGTTATTATTCACGGTATACTACCGTTTATGGCAACTAAAATAGAATCAGTAAACATTTCGCGAAATGTCAGTGAATAAATATTTAATTTAAAATTTTGACGCGTACTAAAAATACGTATCAATTATACGTATCAAAGCGTTCGAATTTGTTACATGACAAATACGTATTTCTGTTTCGTAATTTTGATACGTAATACAAAATGACGTAATTATTTTCAGCCGGGTTGATGTTCATCTTTTTCCAAACAAACGTTTAAATGTTGATTTAAAAAATATTGAAATTCACGGTTTCACATGGCCTCCAGTATCGATATAATTGAGCGAGTCTATTTTGTCATTGCTGATAGAGTATGTAGTGATTCTTATAAATTTATAGGGAAGCCATGGATGATGTTAAATGCAAGAGATTTTAGGATAGTTCAAAATCTAGTGTTTATCCGATAGAAAATTTTGCATATTTATGTAATTTTATTACGGTAATTTAAATTCTGCAAAAGAAAAGTTTGATGTAGGAGAGTGTGCAGTAAATGCGTATAGGTATTTTAAAACAAAAACACCGTAAATGATACTTTGGAATCGATTGAACTTCATTAGTTGTCGGTAAGCTTTTCAGAGTTAATTATTATGGTAGGTTTGTACATAATTAAAATAAAAAATTCGTTCAACGCAAGAATTTAGTATCGTCAATATATTAAGTATAAGCATGTTGTCAATAATGAAATAGTAGGTTCAATAAAAGGCTACTCTGTACGTATTGCTAGCGTCAGTCTATATACGTCATATCCTGATTTTCCTTTTTTTTCAATCTTCATATTGTATGTACAAAAAAATCAATTCTCCTTTTCTGTATCTAATTATCAATACAAAAAAAAATATACCATCTGGAGGAACGGCTAATACCGGCTGAGGGTCATGTGCCCTCAGCCGGCCCCCCACCCCTGAGGCCCAGAGGTAGCGGCGGCAGGCCACATACCCGAAGCACAACCGCCACCGGCGGCAGCGGGCCACGTGCCCGAAGCACAACCGCCACCGGCGGCAGCGGGCCATGTGCTCTTAAAACAGCAGCCACCAGCGTTAGCGCGCGACGTGCAGCAAGAGCACGAACCACTGGCGGCCCCCGGCCTAGTAAGTACAATTTTATTAATAGTACATTTCGACACGGGTGCGGAACGTCATTATGTACCTGTGTAGGTGTGTATGTTATGTATGTGTGTACTTTTTTTTTGCAGAATGAAGGAGGTGCCCGCGACGGTGGTGCACGCGGAGGCGCTGCACGCGGAGGCGCTACACGAGGAAGCCGTGCACGCGGAGGCGGAGCGGGAGGACGTGGCAGAGCACGCGGAGCCGGTGCGGGAGGATGTCAGGGCGTCGTACAAGGACGCGGGCGCATCGGACGTTACGGTTACCAACCGTACTAAGGAAATACAGAAAGTCTTTTGTAATTATACTATCACAAATCCAACGCGCTTCGAGCGTACGATTTTGTTTTTGCGGTTATGAACGAACACTATTTCGTAACTACAATTTAGTTTTAATCTCCTATCTCCTATCTTTAAAAAATGATGGATTTGTTATGATATAAATTTATTCGTGATTTGATTGATGGGAGTAATAGGTTGTTAAAAATAAAAGTGGCACGAAGTTGAGCCAAGATTACAGCGCGTTCATAGATGACTAGATAGTTTAAATGATAAGAAAATTAGATTTTATTATATTTTAGTTATGAATAATATTTTTTGTTTTCAGCCATCTACATACAAAATAACAAGCACCGTGAGACATGTTGCCAGTCAGCCAAATGTTTTTTATAATCAAGGACAAGCGGCAATGATGGGACCATCAATGCCACCGATGATGGGTATGGGTTACCCAATGATGGGAGTGCCGCCCCCAATGATGGGAGTTCCGCCGCCCACGATGAGAGTGTCACCTCCAATGATGGGAGTTCCGCCGCCCATGATGGGACAATTTTTCCAACCACATATGATGAGGCCACAAGGTCCATATTATAGATATATGTAAAAGCAAACCTTCTGTTGTATGTAAACTTCTATTGTTATATTATATTATATGAATCGTATTTCTCAAGATACTCAAATCCGGCGCCTGCTGTAAATATTAATACAAAGAAGAAAAAAATAGATATTTTTTAAAGTTTTTTACTTACTGTAATTTTATAATGAAGTTTTTTGACAATAAAAATAATCAATATCTTATTAAAATTTATATTTTACAGAATTTTTTATTTTATTTCATTGTAAGCAATAACAGTTTAACTTTTAACGAGCTTTTATATCAAGGAGCGCGGGAACACTCCGAAGGCAAGTATAGAAGAGCCTTAGGGACGACTTCGCGATGATATACATTAAAATGGATATACGAGAAATTCTGTGTCCTCCTTTTCTTTTTACTCATCTGGGCTTCTTCTTAATCAGTTCGCAATTTGGTTAGTCTGGCTTCCTGATGGAATTCACGGCAGGTCTGTCGTTGGATCAGTAGGTCCCAGCTGCAAATTCTTTACAAGCAAGCATTGCTGCTTGTTTTTTTCTTGAAAACATAAGCCAGATTTAAATGCTACTATCACAACAGCCCAGTTTCGTTTCAGCATTGAAATGCAAATTCATAAGATTACCTTTTGCAGAATTTAAATAAAAGTAATCAATGGAAGATGACAAATGCCTCTCCATTAATAATATAACCACGAGGGTCATGAGGGCAATTGTTCAATTTGCAAATTCAAAATAAGCTTTTTCAGACAGTACATAATTACAACTTCTCAACATTATTGGTTATATCTCCAAAATGACTCGAAAAAATCTTTTTATATGTAATATCTGTAAAAATTAGAACTCTACATTATTGGCTATATCTCCAAAATTACTTGAAAAACTCTGCTTCTGTAATATCTGTATCTATAAAAGTAAAAAATTACACAAAGTATCAATTTTTAAAAAATGATTTGAGCCATTATTTAACATTAAGCCAGTAAGTACTTATCTAATAAAAGTTATTCCCCCGTTGATTGATACATGAATAGATGAATTCTTCTGATTACCCGTTAACTACTTGAGATCTACTTACTTTGCATCTGTCCCACGGTTATACTATAGAAAATTGTAATTTTTCCTACACAATTTTTCTCGATCCGTGTATATACAGAGATAAATGTAGAATATGTTGAGCAATCCAAACGTGAGAATGCATGTTAGTAAACCAATATCGCTGTGGCCCAATGGTTCATAAAAATGTTTACAGCAGCAACACTTCACACGACGCATAAATTCATTGCAATGTATAACTGTTTTAACTTCAGAAAATAAAATGTCAGTTATATCATAGTGAGTACAGTCGATGTTTGATGATAGTATAGCTTTCCGGCATAAACAAAGGTTCTAATGTACTTTTATACAGTATCACATGTTTTCCTTCCTTTGAAAGTTGATTTGAATTGGAGCACTATGTGTTTTATGTAAGAATGAGGATAGATTCAATTTATGCCACTTCTATTTCTTATGTCAACTACAATATTCATAAAAGCAGTTGGTGCAAATTTTTTTTGACAAAATACTCGTTCCAGTCTATTTACTATTTTATGAAATTCAAAAAGTTCTTAACACAGGTCTGTCGTTGGATCAGTAGGCCCCAGCTGCAAACTCTTTACAAGCAAGCATTGCTGCTTGTTTTTTTCTTGAAAACATAACCCAGATTTGAATGCTGTTTTCACAACAGCCCATTTTCGTTTTAGCATTGAAATGCAAATTCATAAGATTACCTTTTGCAGCATCTAAATAAAAGTAACCAATTATTAATAAACATATTAACAATGACAAAAAATATTCTAGTTATCTGTGGTCGAAAATGAGAGTAAAAGCATAAACATCATATCAAAAAATGCAAAGGACATTTCTTCACCAGTGAGACTACTATTATTAGCATTCCAGTCGCCAATATCACTCATTTCTTTTTATGAAAGCTGGAGTTCATTTACTAAGTAAATTGGGAGTTTTGTTATTTTATAAAACTTTTTAAAATTATTATCTGAATCTTGTCTAGAAAAATATTTACCAAGAAGTCTTCTTCTGCTCACCATGTCATTTCGGTAACCTCACTCTTGTTTCTTTCTCATTCAATATTTTATTTGCAATATTGAATGCAGCATAATGCTAAATGCATAATGCTAAACAAGGCCATACAATCCTTCAATTTTGTAGGGTTGTCAAGGATTTTTCACATTTACAATGCAATGCGATTGATTTTAATCTCCAACAAAAGAAATGCACGTTGTGCATCAGTTGGTATGTTTCCTGCAAAAAAGAAAACACCATTTATAAAAACTGTATGTATTCACTAATACTAATTGTTTTCATATAAAGAATGGAGTAACAGTGTTGTGCATCAAATAACACTTTATTACCCGAATATCGACTGAAAAACTTAGTTTTTTAATATTTTCTTGCAAAACAGGTTCAGCTTTCTTTAATAATATAATAACTAATGTTAGATGGTCACTTGATGAATAAACAAGTCCCTTTTTCCTCTAAATTATTTCTGTTAATATTTCTATAATTTTGGAAAAGGTTTTTCCAGTTAGATTGATGGCCTGTAACATAAGTGCAATGTAATCTAAAAAATGAATGCTTATCTTCTTGAAGATCTGAATACTTTGTATTTATTTTATTATGTTACAGCTCGTCAATCTGATTGGAAAAACCTTTCACAAAATTGTAAAAATATTGACAGAAATAAGTTAGAGAAGCAAGAAATATTGTTTTCCGTGTATTTATTCTAAGAATATTTGAAAATTGTAAAAAAGGCTTGCTTATTCAATAGAAGGTATCCATATGTCCTTAGTTATTATATTATTGAAGAAAGCTGAACCTGTTTTGCAAGAAAATATTAAAAAACTACGTTTTTCAGTCGATATCCGGATAATAAATTGTTATTTGATGCACAACACTGTTTTCTTTATATGAAAACAAAATTAGTATTAGTGAATACATAAAGTTTTTATAAATGATGTTTTCTTTCTTGCAGGAAACATACCAACTAATGCACAACGTGCATTATTTTTTGTTGGAAATTAAAATCAATCGCATTTCATTGTAAATGTGAAAAATCCTTGACAACCCTAAAAAATTGAAGGATTGTATGGCTTGTAGAAAAAAAAATACAACCTATTCAGAAAAACCCTGAGACACATGTCTGCATCTCTAGTGGGTCCCTTGAAGGCTATATTGATGGGTCTGTCCTTTTTTAATCTTCTGCTCCCCATGTCATTTTGGTCATGTTCCTCTTGTTTCATCTAATATTTTGTTTGCTGTATTTCTTTCTTTTTCTATTCTTGACTTTATAAATTTTCAGTCACAAGCTGCCGAAATTCTTTTGAATTTTTCTAATTTCTTGAATTTGAAAAGTAAAGGAGAAGAAAGGAATAAATACAGCAAACAAAGTACTGAACGCAAAAGAAATAAGGGATAGGTAACTGAGAGAGCATGGTAAACTGAAGACAAAAAAGTTTTTCGTATTTATTCTTTTCTTCTTTATTTTTCAAATTTTAAGTCACAAGGTGTATGTCGTCTCCAAAGATTAACAATCTTACATTTCCTGTAGTCACAATTATACGAATGTCTTGTGCTTTGTTTTACTTTGGTAAAAATAATATGTACTGTATATCAAATTTGTTATGCCGCTAGTTATGATTATTGTCTGTCTATGTAACTATTATTAAAATAGAAACTGTTATTAAAATATGTCCATACATCTCTGTTGATCTTAGTAGTCGTGAATGCACTGCCTTTCGGTATGATAAGGATTGCTTGAAAACTCATTGAAGTAACACTGGGTACTGCACATATTTTTACATATTTCAATAGCATAGTCATAAAGCCAGGAAAATATCAAAAGTAATAAGGTTATAAAAAAACGATAAAAATAGCCTGAGAATAATCAAAAATCGTGGCCACATATTTGATGTACAATACATATTATTTTTACCAAAGCAAAACAAAACACAAGACTTTAATGTAATTGTGACAACGGGAAATGGTTGATCGTTAATTTTTGAAGATGACACACGCCTTGTGACTGAAAATTAAAAAAAAAAGAAGACGAAATAAGAATAAAAACAGGAAACTTTTTTGCCTTGGGCTTACCATTCTATCTCAGTAACCTTTCCCTTATTTCTTTCGCGTTCAATACTTTTTTTGCTGTATTTACTCGTTTTAAGTTAGTTAGACAGCTTGTGACTGAAAATTTAAAAAGTAAGGAATGAAATAAGAAATGAATGCAGCAAAGAAAATATTGAATGAGAAATACATACGTGGTAGGTTATTGAAATGACATGATGAGCAGAAGACAAAAAAAGAAGACACTTTAATATAGCCTAAAGGCCTTCATCTCTCAAAACACATTTTGTCTTTGCCACAGAATAGATGACTGAAGCACTGATCATCGACACTAAGACAAATGAACACTCTGAAGTTCTGAAGACACAGCAAAAGGCATTTGAACACTGCCACTGTAGGTGCACTGAGAGCACCCCCTGTACTCCCTGCAGAGATTCAACTTCCCAAAATGCAGTTAAGTTTCATCAGATGTATAGCAACACCAGCAAGCAATAGATTTATGAAGACAGAAAGAGCGACTGCATCAACAATTGGGGAAAAATCGTCAGCATGGCACACTAATTTTATTGGAGCACTACTGAGAGGTGCACGCTTGAGTTGTGATAACTGATACCTGAAGTGGCCAAGGAGAAGCGCAGTCATCGCGACGTCCGAAGCTACTCCAAAGCTTAATAGTAGGTATACCCTCCAACCACCTGTCAATACAAAAACCATCTGATGAGCTGGACAGCCGGGAGATTTTGGAGCACACTACAATTGACTCAAGAGACACGCTTGTCTGTTTGGCTGCTCCTGCTGCAACGTGTGATGCCAAATGGTCAATATCCTAAATTGATGGTATTCCCTATCTGTCCGGAAGAAAAACGTCTATACGAGTTCGACGCCGTCAAGCTCGCCGTCGCCGCCATGTATACGCCGGTGTGAGTAAAGAATTGAAATGCGTATTTTTCTATGAAGAAATCAAATTTTCATCTTTATTTGTTTTATTAAAATTTTTTTATCCCTATTTTTTTGCGAAAAAAAAGTTGTACGTAATTTTCTGTTCAACACACCAGAACTTCGTTCAGATCAACTATTTCTTTTAGAAATTTTTACACAATAAATTTTGGAGTATTAGGAACCTTAAAAAACCCGCAGCCAATTCATTGGCAAGATGCTTCCTCAAACTAATTTATTGATTCCATTTTTTAAATTTTAAAAACAAAAGTAAATTTTTCAGAACAAAACTTTATTAATAAATAAAACTGTATTCTTTCTTGTTATTTGTTGTTTGTTAAACAATTTGACTTAATACAAAACATATCTCTTTTATTTTTTCATTTACGTATCCTATACAAACAATTAATTATTGTTATAAAAAATTTTAAAGAAATGCATTAGTTTGAGAAAGAAAAGTATGTATTGGCAATAATCTAATAAATATTTGTTCTAAAACAGGTATTTAACTACTATCCTGCTCGACTTAGCACTTAGATAGCCGAGCGGTGACGGCCGTGGCTTGATGGTAGCGTTTCTGACTCGCGAGTCGGCGGCTCTGGTTCGATCCCAAGGTCCGTCACTTTTTATTATTAAAAGTTACGAGAGCTCACTCGTAACAATATCTCTAAAAATGATGAGACAACTCTTTTACCTAAAGGACTTATACGATAAACATATAAACTCTACATCTCCACAAAATTTCCACATGATTAAACCAATTTTTTTTTCTCTAGTTATCATGCGACAAAAAACATGACTTTGCAAAATACGAAAATATTAAATACCAAATATCTCAAAAAGTAATCGAACGATCTTGATGAAAATTCGCACATAAATTATCTATATCACACACAGAATTGTCTATAAATTCGAGCTGATTCATCGAACCGTTCTCAAGAAATTACGATTTGAAAAAAAGGTTAAAAAAATTTTAACCTCAAATATTTCTGAAATTTATTAACCAATAATTTAGCCCAAAGAACTTAGCCGAGAGCTATCCAAAATCTACCTCTACAAGGAATTTCAAAGCGATTAAATCAATTTTACTAAAGTAAACGTGCTTCATACAAAACGCATTTTTTTCATTTTTTCATTTTTTTCTCAAAAATTGGTCAAAATAGACTCAAATTTTTAAAGATTATAGCTTTTTATATTCTGCATTATCGTGATTTGTTTCAAAAAAATTGACCGTTTGTTTTTGGAGTTATAAGCTTTTAAAAAAAAATCATGTTTTTGTTAATGACAAAAGAACCACAATAGCTAATGTACTTTTTGTTTTTTTTTAAATATAGGTTTTTTTATGCTCTTTCGAATGCTATCTGTCCGATTCAAATATCTCAATGTTATCATTAAAAAAAACGCAAAAATGAATTTTGCGAAAATCGAAAATTCTAAATAAAACAAAAAGGCAACTGCGATTCAAAAAGAGGATTTCCTTCCCCATTCACATAAATAAAATGCTGCGAATTCATTGGCACGTAGCTTCCTCAAACTTAATTTACTGATTCCTATAATTAATTTTTAATTCCATAATTTAAAATTTAATACTTTATTTTGTACAGTGACATTATGTTAAATTGTTTGTGACTTTTTCTTTTACTCTTTATACTTTTTATCATTAAAAAGCAATTATTATTATACAATTTTATATTTTACAAAAAAAAATTCATTGCCCACAAAAAAAAGAATACAAAGAAATGATCATCACGACCAGATATTCGAGATTAAAAATTTTTTTTTTTAATGTTATTAATACTGATATCAGAGAATATTTGATCAATTTGAAATTTTAACCAATTATTACAATTATTTATTACAATATTTAGTTAAATTTTTAAGAGATTATCTTTATTTCTTTTGTTAAAAAAGTTATTTAAAAAAACTTGCGTTTTTATTAAAAAATGTTTGGCATCGATTATGAAAACCACCCCAATGCTAGCAGCGATGGATACATTTTTATTCATGAATTGTGAAATTTGTCTATTGGAATAAATTGTTGTTGATATTGAAATAGCTTAACTGAGCACTTTTATTCGTTGAAATTTTCACAATAACACATCATTTTCGCTTTATTCAGTATTTCAATGTTCATTTGACATAATCTTTTAATTGGTGCTTGAGTAAATATGTACAACAGCACAGCACTGATATCAACGAAGTTTCTTGAAGACGACAAATGCTTTTTAAACCAAGGCTCAAACCAATATTGCAAATCAGCATCACAAACTATATTATATATTTACGCTCAGGTGTCACTCACCAATCTTTTCTTCTACGCAAAAGCTTATTATAAAGTTTATGAACCTCATAACACATAATTATTTATTAATACACACTTGAGCTACTCTCAAAATATTTCAAACTGATTTTAAGTAGAAGTTGTAAAATTTGATTTTATTTATATTTTTCATTTTATTTTTTATTTATTTGAATTGTTGATTATAAACACTGTTTATTTACACTATTTATTTAAATTATTGATTATAAACACTGATTTGATTTTATGTAACAGGGTATACCGGTACTTTATTTTATTTAACACAAAACACTGATTAGATGTCACTTATTGACAATACAATAATATACTTGCATCGGCAGATCACTTCATTATTTGTTATCAGTGAGTTTCCAATCGCTCAAGAAAACCACACATTATTCTGCAAGTCCTCAAAAAACTTCACCAGCTCTAATATGATTTTCAACTAGATAGATGATCTATTAAAAATCACAATTTTCTTTTTTTATTTTGAAGAACTGACTTCAAAACATAATACTTTTTTCGTACTTTGAATGCAATACTATCTAAAATATTTTGGTTGTTGCTTCCTATTAACTTTTGTTACATTTTGAGAATCTATTGGATCTTTTACACGCATTAGAGAATCAAATCTGGATATTTTTACATTATTTTCTTGTAAATGACGTCTATAGATTTCCATTTCTTCAGGCAGTTTTTTATAATATGCAAAAGTATGTTTTTCTACTGCCAACATATGAACAAACAGCATTAGCATGAAATTCAAAATAGCGTGATAAGAGAAAAATCCGTAAAAGTGATGTTGAAAACTTGTATTTTGACGACTGAGCGGAATAAGGTCGTATCTCGCCGCGCGGATGAAGAAGGTCGTATCTCGGCACACGGATGAAGAATGTCGTCTCTCGTCGCGCGAACGAAGAACGTCGTATCTCGCCGTATACTGGCCGTGTACTGGCCGTAAAAGCGCCGAGATACTTCGTTCTCTATCCTCGCGCCGAGATACGTTGTTCTTCATCCTCGCGCCGAGATACAACCTTCTTCATCCGTGCAGCGAGATGCGCTCTTCCTCATCCGCACTGGAAAATAGAACGTTCTTCATCCGCATGCTGAGATACGACCTTGTTCCGCGGTCAGTAGTCTATGTACTGCTATTAAACATTTCTAGCATTTTTCGTTATCGTGTTGTGCGCACGTCGTAACGCGTGTACCGTGGCGCGCGGCCTTCAACAGCATTAAGTGTGCTCAACAATATCACATAGTATCAATACCCAAGCTAATGATAGCAAGAAAGAAATAGTTAACTCCAACACTTGTGTTTATTTTATTTTTAATTTATAATTCTATTAATGATCATTTGATAAGATCGGTGTATATAAGGAAGATTTTTTTTTCATTTTCATTTATTACAGTCATGAAGTTTTTGTGTATTTTGTTGTGCGTCGCTTTCGCGAGCGGCTTCTATATAAGTAAAAGAGATTTTAAATAGTATTTTTGTTGATTAAAATAAATTTTTCAGTTACATATTATATTTTAATTTCTAATAGATAACAATGAAATTGTTGGAGGAGATTCCGTTAGAATAGAAGATGTACCATATCAGGTAAATAAAAATCAACTAAATTTTGTAACTTCATTCCTTTGCCAGCAATTTGCTTAATGTAACTGGTTAAAAAATTAATAGATTATTTGATAGATTTATTAGTAGATTTATTTATTAATAGATTGTTGAATAAAATAGTACATGAACGATATTAATTGACCTACTTGCTTTATCGCATTATGTATGGAATAAATTTCATACAAAATTGTATATCAACATAATAGTTTCAATATAAATCTTTAAGCCCATAGCTCTTAGGATGAAAGTATTTAAATTTGTTTTTAGGCTAGCTTGTTTTGGTTCAGAATAGGTAACTTCTGCGGTGCAACTATTATACATGAATCTTGGGTTATAACTGCTTCACACTGTGTCAAGTAAGATTTCATTTAATTTTTATAATTACATTAATAATTTCTATATGATAGAACTTCTTATAAAAAATTAAATTAACCTCTTCATTGCAAAATAGAAATAAATTGCTCATATCAGTAACAACGGGCAGTGGATACAGACGCATTCTAGGTAATGTACACAAAGTTGAGAAAATTATAATGCATGCGGATTTTGAGACCAACAGCAAAAACAACGACATTGCTTTAATCAAGGTACTTAAATAATGTTTATTTTACCTGTGAATTACTTAGAAAGGATTTAGTATAGATATAATATCACTATTCATGACAATGTTAGTATTTCAATGTGTGTAATAATAGTTTTATACAACTTGGAAACTTGTTAAATAAATTTTAGTACAAATTTTAATTTTTGATTAAGAGCTAAGAACTTGTGACTAATACGAATATTTTCATTATATTTTTCATCCAGCTTGCAGAGCCTATTAAATTTAATAAGAAACAACAACCTATAGAACTTGCAAAGCCACACGATATTCCCAGAGAACGTGAATTGATGCGGATTTCTGGTTTTGGAAAGACAGGGGTAAGTTCTTATCCTTCACAGAGAAGGGTTTTCTTTTTTCTAGAATTTCTTTAGTTAATTTAATGAACTATTTTTAGGAACATCTGAGCATTTCTAATGTTTTGATGTCTGCATACGTACCTGTAATAAATCAAAAAAGTTGTGAAAGAGCTTACAGGTCAACAAATCCCATAACCGATAATATGTTTTGTGCGGGCAATGGAGATGCTGATGCGTGCTATGGTGATTCTGGTGGACCTGGTGTTATTCATGGTAAACTCTACGGAATCATTTCCTCTGGTACAATTTGTGGATCGAACATATTTCCTGGAGTGTACACTAGGATGTATAAATACTATGATTGGATTGAAGAAAAAACTGGACTCAAATTCTAAAATTTATAAGCCCAACTTAGTATAAAAAAATACTTGTCTTACATGATAAAAATAAAATTTTGTAGATAAAGAAAAAATTAAGCTTGATTCTTCCTGCTAATAACGTCACACGATTAGATATTGAACAATTACTCCCAAAATAAGTGCGTGGAAAATACACCAAAATCTTACGGTTTATGGTAAGTTCAATTAGTAAACAAAATTTATTTTCGAGACACCAAATCTACCTTTTGTATTTGATTTTTTTACTACTATATTTCATATGCAACAATTCCCACTTAGGGCGCAAAGTTATACTTTATGCCCTTCATACGAAAACTACTATTTAATAATCATCTTTTTACAAAAAAATCTGTGTTAATTTTTTTTTATTGTTGAAGATTGTTCTAAAATGTACGAAACCAATATCTAACTCAAACTGAACAAATTATGAATGATATTTAAATTTCTGATTTAGAATACTATTTACTACCAAGGGAAGTGATTGTAACTTTCCCACAGAAAAGTCTTGACTATGTTAAGATAGATATGTTTTACGATTATTTTGTATGTTCAAAATTATATATAATCTTAAAACTTGCACATCTATTTACTTGTTAGATTGCTTTAATGAACATAAAATCAAAAATCCGCGGAGGAAATGGCCGGAGGAGCAAACCGTTTCTTATGTACGTACTGAAACGTGCCATCTATATATCGACGGTTGAGCGGAACAAGGTCGTATCTCGGCGCGCGGATGAAGAACGTCGTATCTCATGGGCTTTATTCAGTAACTTTATCAGTCATGATAAACTTGCAAATCGACCATGTTTTTAGAACTGACTAGTAGATTCTCCTTGATATATGAGTTATATCACAAAAAAATTCGCAAGACTGATTGTATCTGGGCGTTAAGACTGTCTAGCGAGTGTTAAGGCTTATATCAAAATGCGACATTAGTAGTAGCATTTTGATATACATGTGCTCGCGCGTATGTTTGTATATGTATATATGTCTTTCTATGAGCGTAATCAACGAATTTAGCAAAATACAAAAAATGAAAATTAATTAATAAGTATAAAACCGTTGCCAATTCATTGGCACTTAGCTTCCTAAAACTTAATTTGTTGTACAATTACATAAATTATTTGGGTTAAACAATGAATTGTAACCAAATTAAGCAAATTAATTAAATACATATTTTTCACCTTACAAATTCAATGTCGACATACGATTAAAATGAAGAAATACGTCGAAAATTATTATTACTCACTGAGAAAAAAGTTTTGCAAAAAATTACTATACTTCTCGTAAAGCCACCACAGACTGTAAAAAACCAAGAAATTACCATAATTTACAGTAAATTTTACAATACAGTATAGTAAATTTTCCTATAGTTCTAGCAAGGTTTCTTATAAAGTATGGTAATCATTTGAATTTTTACAGTCTGTGGTGGCTTTACAAGACAGTACGGTAATTTTTACCAAACTAATAATAATTTTTACAAAACTTTTTTCTCAGTGTGCAAGAGCACATAATAAACAGAAAATAGTTAAAGTAAAAAAAATAAGATGTATTTTTATTTAAATTACACTACGATATTTAAGAAAAATGCATTATTTCTTAAAAAAAGAATTGCTGATCGGCTTTTACCTGCAATTCGGGGATTTATACATACAATGAGTGGACTCATTGCCCAATTTATTTATTAAATTTAAGTAGTTTTAAGTTTATTTATACTTAATTATAAATAAGTAGAGTAAATAGTCCATAAATATGGTAAGCGTTTACAAGAAGAAATCGGGAATAGGCTAAACTATACTGAGGAACAGATGAAACTGGCTCTCCAGAGTGTGCTTGAGGGGCAGAGTTGTAAAAGTACTGTCATTAAATTCGGTGTGCCAATATGAACATTCGTTAAAAAGCACAGATATCAACAATGAAATGATAATTTGGATAAACATGTTAAAAGCAACCGATATGCCACATTATTAATTATCCTCTCTTAAAAAAGTCTTCTCTTAAAAAAGTGATGGATGAAATTTATTGTTGGCTCATTTGATTGACCTACATAGAATAAGCGCCAAAATCGAATATGTTTGGATTTTAAAGATTAAATTCTTGAGTTTGAGAACCCATCGAGCATCATGCGGCCCGCGGCCAGCAGCGGTTCCCGAGCATCCTGCGGCCCGCGGTCAGCTATCAGCAGCTTGCGGTACTGCAAATACTGGCAACAATGTGCTACCTCTTCCTCTAAGCGCGTGCGAACGTGTTTGTTTGCGCGAGCAAACGTGTTCGATCCACAGATTTATAGGTTATAGAATCTGAGGAAAATTTATAAGTTATGTGGTAGGCTCTATATAAGAACATAAGTATTACTTTAAAGAATAATATTAATTGAATAATATAAATATTCGAATATCTTGATATCTTGAATACTTATGTATTTGAAAATAGTAGATTAAGGTGCGGGTGATTCAAGTGGCCCATTATTGCATGGCAGGAGGTTAGCGTCCGAGCGAAGTGAGCTAAACGCCGTGTAATAATGAGCCACTTAAGTCACGAGTATCATATTAGTATATTACGATACGTGTGACTAAAGTGGCTCTTTTTGGCACGGCGTGAGGTTAGTGCCCGAGCGCAGCGAGGGCGCTAAACGCCGTGCAATAAAGAGCCACAGCCACTAAGTCACGAGTATCGTATACTATTTTATAGCACTGCCTGCCCAAAGCCCGCTGTCACGCCTATTCGTGGCTAAAGTATAGTCCTTTTTTGCACCGTGAGGTTAGCGCACGAGCGTAGCGAGTGTGATAAACACGGTACAAAAAACGACTACTTTAGCCACGGATAGGCGTGACTAAAGTGCGGGCTCTGGTCACACCGTGCTATAAACTATTTTATACCACTCTAACCTCAAAATCACAACTTTGATATGATTTTTCGGCGCTCGTGGTATAAAATACCGTTCGAAACTAGTGCGTAAGTCGATTATTTAGGTGGTGTGACTTTTTCGCACTCGCTTCGCTCGTGCAAAAAGTCACACCAGCTAAATAATCGACTTCCCCACCCGTGTCGAAATGTACTATTATAGCACGTGTGAGACATAAATCCGCCATATTCTTATTTTATTTATTTGTGCATAGTTAATTATTAAAATTATATTGATGTTTACATTTTTTACAATTACATTCGTAGACACGTTGACCGCTATTGACTGTCACGTTACCGTTTTCCTTTATGATAAGCGGACTGTCTCCATATGCGCGCGGGCTGTATTTATTTAATTATAATTGTTTATAGTTCTTTTATATTTAATATAATAAATAATAGTCGGAAGTTCGGGTGAGAAGGGTGGAACGGAGGGGGCGCAGCCCCCGTCTTTAACAAAATTAATAAAAGATTATTTAAATAATAAAATTCCTTATGTAGAATATTGTTCTTATTGAGTCTACAATATATAATACGTACAAAAATTATAAAATAAGATTCTTTGCATTTTTTTGTATTTTTAACAAGCAATTAAAATTTATGAAAGTATAGCATTTGTATACTTTATTTCATCAAAGAGAGAGACTTTTAGATCACTCTAACCTCAAAATGACAACTTTGATATGATTTTCCAGCGCTCGTCGTAAAAAATACCGTTTGAAACTAATACATAAGTAGATTAATTATTTACCCTATGTGACTTTTTGCTCTCGCTTCGCTCGAGCGAAGACCGTCACATTAGGTAACTAATGTACTTTCGCCCCCATGTCGACAATTGAACACAAAATATAACAAAATAAAGTTAATACAGTTTAAAATTGATTCATTAAAAAGCTCGCGGTTTGCTATCCGATAGCAGGTGAATCTAACCTATAATAAAGAGAAGCATTCTTATCATCATTTTTATTAATATGGTGTGATTTGTCAACTGTTTACGAAGTTTTACTTCTTTTTCTGTGCATTCTTATATTTAAAACCACATTTCAGAATAGTTTTGGTGGATAATTGGCGTAAATTATGTGTCTGTAACTTAAGTAAATTCATTATTTCACTGTGTAATGATGGGCTGTTTAAATCACATGTAAGTGTGACTAGGCCACACAGTGCTATAGAAAAATTAGCTGTCTCTAGGATTCGAACGAAAGATTTTGCTGTTGTTGTCCAAGAGCGCTAACCACTAGGCTACGGACTAATTAGAAATACTGCGCTACATCCTCACTCTACCGACGGTATGGTAGAGCACTATGAGCATTCTGTTGTGAAGAAAGCATGCACTGAGAGAAAAAAAAAGGTGGTGTCCACCAAAGATTCTGGTACAGGGAACCGAATTACTCCGGTTTGGTATGTTTGGTAGTAGCCACCGGATGAACTCGGTAGTAACTACCGAAGAGGTTATGTTTACTACAGACAAATGGGCTTAGTCCGGTAGTGGCTACCGAAGTCTCTGGTGCAGCGTACTGGATAGTATCCGTTTGTTCGTAACTTGGCTTTGTCCGATACTCTTAACTTTTTTTTTCTCTCAGTGTGTATAGCGGTGCTGGTAGCGTTCCGGACTGTTGTGGAGTGTTTTCGCTCTCATATACGTCGGTCTTTACTCTGGGATCTACCATCTTAAAAAGTTGAGGTGGTAACCCTTTGCGCGCGCGTGACCGTATTGGAACGTCACATTCTCAAAAATCACTGGTGTAAGAAGATGACGTTTAAGCATTAGTTTTGTTTTTGAAGTTTTTTAAAAAGTTTTTTTGTATTAGATAGCTGAACAAGATAACGAGTAAGTATTACGTTTGCAAATAATGCTTTCATACCTAGAGGTATTTCTACATGGAATAAACTCCCATGCGAAATAAAAAATTGTGTTGAAAATCAATTTCTATTCAAGAAATCAATTAAAAAATATTATTTTAATGCCGATGAATTGTAATATTATAATAGTATACTTTTTTTTTTAATGTTTCTAAACGATTATGTTACGTTATACCACAGCTGGGCCCAACGGATGGCGAGCGGAGATCCGGACGAGAGCGAGCAGAGTGGACGAGTTCGAGCCCGACCCGCCGGCAGACAACGTGACACGACACCGCGGCTTCACACATCAGTAAGTGTACGTTGACCTTGCACCGGCTGAAGGTGGATCAGTCAACACTCAAGACCGACTCATCGACGGGGTGACCGTTCTCTCTCTCTCTCCCAACGCGAACATAGGTATAAACCGTGATTATTGAAACGCGCATTTACAAGCGCTACACCAATGCGCCTCGCCTGCAGCGGACCGCTTCCCTGCGCTCTCCGAACGCGTCACACTACACTCAAGCGATAAATGCGATGCGAAGCGTAGCATTGTAAGGCCCACTGGGTCATTGTAACTCATGATAAGTTAATAATAAGAAAGGTTTTATCTTACGCTTGCCTTCTTTCATTTGCATGCGCTATTGCCCGAAACTCGCCACATTTCGCGACACCTTTTCATCGCAATAGCAACACGCCTAATCGAACGGCAAGCTGTAACCCAGGTAAGAGCGATTGCAGCAGTGGACGCACACCCTGACGCTGAGCAGGTAGGTAGTCGTTCAGCGCGAGTCCCCCGAACGGACTCCCGCATTTTGTGGACGTGCAGGTCAAGCGGCTAGCACCCAGATCTGAGGGGGGATGCGTAGCTCGACGAATAGCGGTAAGTCTAGTCGGGTTAGAAACACGCGCCCGATCACCACGTTACAACATGACACTCAAAATTTACATATTTAATAACTGGTAGGAAGGGCTTCATCCCTAGTCCCTGGCGTAAGAAGTGGTTTTTTATTAATAATAAAATATTTGACGATATTTTCTTGACAGTTTGTTGTAATGATTTAATAAAAATTTTTCTCTTAGTACTGTCCTTTATTTACTAACATATGCATGGTCTCCATATATTAGTAAATAAATGACAGTACTAAGAGAAAATTTTTTGTTAAATTAATAATAAATACTTAATTAACTACCAACCAAGTTTCAAGAATATTAAAATAAGGCACCCCCTTATTTTTTTGTTTCACCCTAATTTAGGGTGGTTCCACCTCCGAGTTGTAAAAAATCACTTTTTCTTATTAAAAGGACGTACCGTACAGGAAAAAACACTTTTTCGAATAAGATTTGACACAAAAATAGGCCTCAGGCTCCCGGGCTATTAGGGTATCCGACTACCGTGCCGAGGGTCTCGGTTCGAATCCCGGTGTCACCAAAATTTTTAATTTCTTTATTCAATTTACTTTATTTATTTTCAATTCACATATAATTTTTACATATTTAAATATAAAATTATATGTTTGCCACTCCTGCCGTCTCAACCCCACTAAAAGGTAAAATAATTTTATTTGTTCTCTGAATCAGTTGGAAAGAAATTACCCTGTAAGATTTGGATTTTTTCCTATATGCGAATTGCAATTTCTGCTAAAATTCGACTTATGGTCCGATTACTTTTGAATTTTTTTTATCTTTTATTTATCCGGTTAGTTTTTCTGTCAGTACAATAAATAAACAAAACCATCTAATTCAATGGAATTTCGAACTCACTTCGATCATTTGTAATCACACCACCATGCAGATAACAACAACAGCCATACGCGACGCCAATATCAGATTGAAAACGTCACCTACCCTCTCGTCGCCGTAAACACTACACTCGGCACACGTGCGCGCTTACACCCACACGCTCGCAGCAGCTTTATGATACGCATACCCGTCATCGCGACGTCGAAATAGAGCCATCGTCCACTGCGTGGCGCTCCGTCACGCGACGATTTGGCCTCTTTAATGCCGCATCAGCGTAATGGATTCGTCCGCAATCCCATCACGAATATCAGAAACGAGAGAAAGAGAAAGAAAGAGAGAGAGAGAGACTCAACGGTGTGCGTCCGAATGGCCAACGAGAAAGTATATATGACGACGGCACCAGGAAGGTATGGATGGGGCTTAAAATAAGCAGAAAGTTGGATAGCCATCCTCCTCCCTGGGCGCGCTGACGGAAAGTATTGTAATTATGCTAATAGCTTCGGCGCTCTGTGATGTGGTCGCGTGCGGTCAGAAGGAGGAGAGAGAGAGAGAGAGAGAGAGAGAGAGAGAGAGAGAGAGAGAGAGAGAGAGAGAGAGAGAGAGAGAGAGAGAGAGAGAGAGAGAGAGAGAGAGAGAGAGAGAGAGAGAGAGAGAGAGAGCGGGAGCGGTTTCTCCACTGATCAAACCAACTTTTCCATCTACTTATTAATATTAGCCCGAGAGAACGAGCGCGCCGCTCTTCGCACACTTCTTTTCGCGCTCGGCTGCCGCGCGAGGGCCCTTGGCGCACGCGAAATTTTCCCCGTCCTCATGGTTTTTCCTTCGCGGAGTTTTCTTCCCCGATGAGATGGCCTCTGAGCAGCAAGTTCGGAAGATTCCAGGCTCTTGGGTTTCTTGCTCTGAAGTTCCGCGCGCTGCGAGAGTGCGGCGATAGTTTGCTCGCGGTTCGTCTCACGGCGCGTTTTGCGTGATTGCGAATGGTGCAGTTTGGAGCGTGAGAGTGCGCGGAAGTATGTGTGTGTCGAGTCACAGGTAAACAATCGAACGAGGTTGAAATACTCATATGAAATATGCGATGTTAACGTTTTTCTTTTTGGAGTGTTTCGGGAAAAAAATTTTAATGGCAATCGCTTTTGATGTTTTAAGAATGATGGAAATTAAGATTTTGATGAGTTGTGTTAATAAATTTGGTCCCGTCTCCGTTACCAGGGCTACTTTATTGACCCGAAAAACGGGAGAAAAGTAACATTTGATTCACTGTCGTACTTTATTTCCCAAGAAAAAGTGGCCTTGCTTTACTCGGGCAGTAAACTCACCCGCGGGAATAATCGGCGACTTTACTCCCTTGTTGCATAATATTCAAAATAAATCTCAATAATTTTTGCCTTAGTAAAAAATGTTGCTCTACATCAAACCTTGCTCATGA
Organism: Torymus aiolomorphi; assembly: GCA_036365515.1. Taxonomy (NCBI): domain Eukaryota; kingdom Metazoa; phylum Arthropoda; class Insecta; order Hymenoptera; family Torymidae; genus Torymus; species Torymus aiolomorphi. The sequence goes on along the minus strand of CM070874.1, from coordinate 69,452,094 downwards.
CAAATTATATCCATTTCAACAATTTTCATCGAATCATTCAACCGCATAATACACTTTTACAATACTCCAATAAAAACTGCAACCCATCAATCAAATAAAATATAAATATACATACAAATCCATGTCGGGCCACTAGATTCCATCGCCAAGACTCCTTCGAAAAGTAAATTCCCTCGGTGCACTTATTCGCAATGAGATTTCGAAGCCTGCTATATAGCGCTCTCGGCAGATTGCGCGTCATCGTCGTAAATAAAACCTCGCGTGCGCAGGTTTTATCGGCTCGCTGCACCACCGGCAGAGCCGCCCCTGCAAAGCGGTAATATTTCCATGACGCCATTACACTTAGCCCGGGGATGAGCGCCGTAACTGCCGCTGCACGTACACGCGCGGTTAACGCACTGCAGCTGCTGAGGCGAGCAGCCATGTTAGTAGTAGTATAACGCGCTGGGAGGAGCGCAGCAGCCATGAAATTAGAGGCGCGTTTAGTGAGCCTGCCTATGTGTCGTGTAAGACTTCTTTTTTTTAGATTGGGGTGGAAGGTTGTGGTTTGAGAGGTCGGAGGTTGGAGGTGATTCAAGGTTGAAGGTTTTTTTTTGGTTGCATAATTATTGAAGCACTTTGTGAAATATATCGTATTTAAACTGTATTATATTTTCAATAATTGAGTAGGGATTCTTAAATGGACCTGGAGCTATAGAATTAATCCAATTTCATTATTCAATAGCTTCATTTTTAAACGTTTATTTAGAAAAACTTCAAACGTTTTATATATTGAAATACTATTTTCAGAAATTTATTTGAGCAATTCCATTCGACTTTTGTATGAGATCTTTGTGTTATAAGATGAGAGTATCAACTCGATTCCTGCCTTATTGGCACCACAGTTTATACTTAATTAAATATTTATTTGACTCAAAATATTTATTTGATAAAACGCGAACGTCTGTTCTTCTGTTAATATAAAAATTACACTCAGACATTCATCCGATGTTTTCATTAATATTTTCCATAAAATTAAGTTAAAAAATTATATTGGTATTATTTCACATCCCTTAAAGTTCCTTGTGTATTTTTCATATTTGTGTCTGCATTGTGTTGAATATATAGCACATATTTTTACTATAAATATTATTCAGAGATTTCACTTCGATATTAAATAAAGAAAAAAGTTATTGCTACTACTAAAGTTATTATGAATTTATTTACTTATATATTTACTTATATATTGCTTATTTCTCTAATTCTCTTTCACGATCATAGTTGAATGAGTACAAATCAGAATAACAATAATAATTACGTACAAGTCCACGTAATTGAATTTGATAACATTTTAACTCCACCCTGTTAAACTTATAATAATGGTATTCTCTGCTTTGCACATTACAAAAATGTTCATTGTTTGAAAGTTTATAAATAATTTTTAATCGAGAACATTTTTATAAGTACCCTCTCACAATAAAAATAAATATAATCGTAAATTCAAGAGTATTTCCCCTGCTTAAGGACATTAACGATACAATAACATGAAATTTAACTGCATGCAAAATTCGAACTTTAAACCATCAGTTCCAGCTCAATCGACTTAAATAAAAAAAAATCTAATTACCGTAGAATAACCGAACATTGATCCAGTAAAACGCGCCGGCGCGTATATTATAATAAACAGCAACGACGTCGCGCCACTGGTGTAAAACGCGAGCGGCGTATAACGGCGCACTTATCGCTTGCACCGTATCGAAAATCCATTCCTGCAGATTATGGATTCAATTAGGAGACAAACGCCTTAATTAGGCCTGCGGTTTAATTCCGATCATGGCCGCTACGAGCCCTTCTTTATCCCTCTTTATCTCTCTCCCGCGCTTTTTTCCCTCGCGGCCTATTGTCGCCGACGGGCGGGTTTATGAACGGCGCAGCGACCGGGGACGAATTACATAGCTATATCTCTCTCTCTCTGCCCCTCTGTATCTTTACCGTCGTCCGTAATTTCGGAATCGAGATACGTGATCGGCACGCGGGAGAAAAGCCGCCCGGGAGAGCCAGTGAGACAGAGAAAAAAGAGGAGGCTCGCGAGTCTGAGAATGAATTGTAATTTGCACTGGAATCGACGATACAGCAAAAAGTGCGTGCGTCTACGTATATACGTTCGTCCCTTTTTCCCTGATTTTCCGATATCTCTCTCACGCGTGCGTGTGCGCGCACGCTCTATTGCTCCCTCCCTCATTCTCTCCCTCTCGTTCTTGCTCCGTCCCTTCGACACACGTGCGCGCGAGCAATGAAAGTGCGTATTTTGCGAAATATTCGACTGGAAATGGGAGGGCAGCCGAACGTTTCTGCGCACAGGTTTGAATACCAAAACGTTTATCCGTGATGGATCCGTGTGGATTGTATAATACAATGTAGTAGAATTAAATAAAAAGGTTTATGAAAATTATACCCTTTTGCGGGATGCAATTACTTCTGTAGGGAAAGAAATACTAGATTATGCACCTAGGGAGTAAAGTAGGCTATGTACGCCCGCGAGGGATTTGATACCCCTCATTGGCCCTGTGGGTAACATACAATTTTTTCGCATGCCCGACGGAAAGTTATTTATGCTTAATCCCTGATTTCAGGGTCGAAAGATCACATAACCTTTCTCCTAGAAACTGCGACGCTTATGCTCGTGTGTCAGTGACTTGCGGCCCGATCGAAGCGAGTTCAGCAACACGCAGACGGCGTTAACTACGAAAAAAAGTAGGGAAACGTGCATGCTCGTCGCAGTTTCTAAGAGGGAGTAAATGTGGCGTTTTACTCCCATACGTCAAGGAGTAAACACATTACTTTACATGCAGTATGCGATAAAAATAAATATTGTTTACTCTTTAAGTTGTATGAAACTAATGGCCAGTTATCTACCAATGGATGGATAATTTTTGTTAAATTGCTTTAACAATAAAAAAATACAATATTCTTCAATTCAACGTTTTGGAGATTTTATTATTTCCCTTTTCAGGAATAGATTAATACATTCTTGTCGTCAAGTTGGATATGCGGGCAACAATCCGCTTGTCAATAAAATCTCCGAAATGTTGAACTAAAGAATATGGGATTTTTTGCTTCCTCCTAAAGGAAGCTTTATTGTGATAGTAATTTTTTGAGTTGTTGTAAAAACATGTTATAATTGTTTTTCGAGATGTTAGGAATCAAAATACATGATTTTTGAACAAAATTGTGGATGTATGTGTGTGCGTGTGTGTGTGTGTGTGTGTGTATGTGTGTGTGTATACGCCTGAATCTTAGCTTCTACTCTATCGATTTTAACAGGACACGTCTCATTTTTTTTTTTCGTGTGATGGCGGGTCAAAAATTCTTTTTTTGATTCGCCGATGCGTTTTTGTTTTATTTTGAATTTTTGATTTTCTCAAAATTGATTTTTTCTTTTTTTTAATGATAAGATCGAGATATTTGAATCCAGTGGATAGCATTCAAAAGAGCATTAAAATACCTATATTTTCTAAAAAAACGAAATTTCTCTAGCTTTCACGGTTCTTTTGTTATTAACAAAAACGTGTTTCTTTTTTTAAAGCTTATAACTCCTAAACTAAACAGTCAATTTTTTTGAAAAAAATCATGATAATGCAGAATATAAATAGCTATAATCTGTAAAAATTTGAATCCATTTTGTCGACTAGTTTAAAAAAAAAAAATGTCCAACGATTACGGGAGTAAAATTGACTTAATCGCTTCGAAATTCGTTGTAGAAGTAGATTTTGGATAGCTCTCGGTCGAGTTCTTTGGGCAAAATGATTAGTCCAGAAATTTCAGAAATATTTAGGGTTAAAATTTTGTTAACCTTACTTTCAAATCGTAATTTCTCGAGAACGGTTCCATGTATCAGCTCCAAATTTATAAACAATTTTGTATGTGACATAGATAATATGTGTACGAGTTTTCATCTAGATCGTACGATTATTTTTTGAGATATTTAATTTTGAAAATTTTCTTATTTTACAAAGTCATTTTCTTTGTCGCATGATAACTATAGAGAAAACAAAAATTGGTTTAATCATGTTGAAATTTTGTGGAGACCTAGAGTCTATATATTATCGTATAAGTCCTTTAGGTAAAAGAATTGTTTCATGATTTTTAGTGATATTTAAGGTTAAAATTTTTTACGGTTTTTTTCAAAATCGTAATTTCTCAATGACGACTTCATGTATCAGCTTGAAATGTATAGATATGATTATTTTTTTTTGAGATGTTTGATATTTAAAATTTTAGTATTTTTGAAAATGACTTTCTTTGTTGCCGCACAATATAACTACATTAAAATTGTTTTAATTTCTTTGATATTTGGTGGAGATATAGAGTTTGTATATTATTTATTAGAAGAGTTCTTAGGGTAAAAGAATTTGTTTATGAATTTCAGATATATTTGAGGTTAAAACTATTTTAGCCCTTTTTTAAAATTGTAATTATTCGGGAACGCATTTATGTATACTAGAAAATGGAAATCACATGCACTATACGCGCGTGTTCTGTACCTGCTTTTGTTTTGTAATAGTCATTTATAATTTTTAAGGTTAGAACCTTTTTCTTACATCGGAAATTCCAGAAAGAGCACACAAATATGGGCAGGCATACTACTAGAGATAAGTACCCTATGTGTGAAATTTCACAAAGAAAATATAATTTGAAGTAAAGGATATTTAGGAATTTTAGAAGGTTTTGACGATAATATTACAATCAATTATTTTATTTATTTTTCACACATAATTAAAAAAAAATTATACCTATTATTTTATTCATATTTTATACATAATTTAAAAATTAATACTTTTTAATCTTCATAAATGAATTTAATTATAATTATGTCATAAATTGTTGCAAAAATTATAAATTTTGTTATTAAAACTTAATTAAAGGAATAAGCAAATTAAGTTTGAGGAAGCCACGGGCCAATGAATTGGCAGCGGTTTTTTTATTGTTAAAGCAATTTAACAAAGATTACCCATCCATTGTAGATAACTGGCCATTAGTTTCACACAACTTAAAGATTAAGAAAAACTCTACCAACTATAGCTGCTATCAACAACTATAAAATATTGCTTACAACATTTGACTGCTGTATTCTAGTCTTATAAAAATGATCTGCGCAGAATATCAGCAGATATATTCACAGCAAAACTGAGTTTTTACAGCAGCTTTCATCAAGCTGTTCTGTAAGTTACTGTCGGTATTTACAGGTATTTTCTGGTGTTGCAGCTTTAAGCTGGTTTTACCACACTAAAAAAATTTGGCACCTGAGCTGTCCCTCAGACACTTTCAGAGCAACACAGAGGTCGCCTCACCGATTGCATATGTCTGTTGTCCCGTTCCGTACCTCTGTTGTACCAGTGAGGGAGCTCTCCCGTCCCTTTTCGGGGCAGGAGACCTGCCAAGAAGAGTGCGCCGCGCAGCGGTGTAGCAGACAAGAGGCGGAAGAGCTCCCTCATTGGCAGAACAGACGTACGGAGCGGGGCAACAGACGTACATAACCTCAAGACGTCCTCCGTCTTATACATAAGTCAGCTCACGTTAATTTTTACTTGTATATTAAAGTTATAAGTGATTTTCTATCATAATATATTTAACAACATATTTTAAATATTTGAATTATCTCAAAAAGTTATAATTTAATAAAAACTGTTCAAATAATCTATAGGAAAAACTGTCAATTTTGATTCAAATTCCAATCCGAGAAAACATCTTACAAAATTTTCGGACAGCAATTTCCCTCAGAAAAATCACTTTCAAAACTACCTTACTTTTTCGCACAGCGCGCTCTCCTCCTCCCTCAATAAAGTTATCTTTTTATTCTCCTCTGCACATAAAACTTTTTTCTCCCTCCTCTCCATCTCGTGCGCTTATGCACGCGCGGGCGCGCCGCGCGGAACAGACACGATGTCTTTCCGGAGCCGAATGGAAATGTTCGATCATACGCGAGATTGGCTCATTCTTTACCTTCCTGCGCCTCGCCACCGCTCCATTTTCATAGGTCGCGCGCGGCTAGATGGCTAGATAAAAACCGACGGCCGGGGGGATATAGTGCGGAAGAAACGGAGATAAATTGAGCGGCCAATGCGCCACCGGGATTTCGCTGGGCGCATGCATGTAGATTGAAGGCGACGCTGCAGCGGTATAGGTAGGTAGCGTTTGGCTTGCTGCTGCTCGCCTCTCTTATACCTGGAAAATTCGGAGTTTACGCAGTGCTTACGCCGTCGATTGAATCGTACGAGGGACGGTGCAATGTGTCGATCTAAAAGGATTGGCCGACGTTTCTTTCCAGGAGAAATATTGAACGCTGGTCGCTGTTTATTTATGGCTGGTCGGCTTTCTGTTCGTAAAGTTATATTGAAAATAAATAGAAATTGTAGTATTAATCAATGAATTTTAGGTGAAATGCGTTGCTTGAACATGTAAATTTACAAAGGTTGGTTAGTTTATAAAATATGTACTAAATAATGCATATGTTACAGCGAAGATATTATTTGATATTGTACATAGTGAGACTGATATCTTTCTTAAAAATAATTAAATGGGCGTTCTAAAGATTTACTTTAACGACTTTGTTTGAAATGCACAGTTAAATAGGTACAGCGATACTTTTAAAATACTATGACATGCATAAATTTCTTAAGACCTTTATTTAAAAGTTAAGCAACTTAAAAAAATTAAAATTTTTCATTAAATCATCTTACATTGCGCGCCTTCCTAAGAAAAAAGTTTTTGATACTAAGAAAGCAGTCTAATTCAATTTACTGATACCTTGTATTAATTTTTAAATTAAAACATAAAAATTTCTCTAAGAAGACTCGTCTCAAACTTATTATATCCACATCCATTTCAAATCGAACAGCCAGAGTATGGCTACATCACCAATCATTTTGGAATAAAACTATTTCTGTACTTCTCAAAAAATGATTGGGCACATATTTTTTCATTTTTCGATTGCACTAAAATCGCTGCCAATTCATGGGGTTTTAAAGCTTTCGAGTAAACTAAACCTTTTACTCAGTTCAGCGCCCCCTGTCACCCCCTGCATCATATTTGGATAAAAATAAAAAAATGAGATATGCAGTTTTTACGAAAAAAATGAACTTTTTAGAAAAATGCATTTTTCTCAAAAAGCCCATCTTCTCTTGGATGAATTTTTTGTTGGTGGTAGGAGATATCAATACCTATCAAACCATGTTTGCCCGATACTGTAATTCTGCCCATGGAAAGAAAACAAAAATATTAAGTGCAATCGAATTTTTTTTACATCATAAGGTAGGCCTTGGTGGACAATATAAATTGCTTTCTTTACATCAACAAGTAATATGACGGCGTCCATCATATTTCAGACACCCGGCGCGCGCGGAGCATTTTTTTATTGAAACGTGTCTTCTGTAACTTGCTAATTATGGTATGCGTGGACTTGGAAAAATAAGTGACACATATATTTCGATAGATTTTTTCCTGCTCTTTCCAATGGTGCAATTAGTTTTTTATGAAAATTTGTTTTTCACAGAAAAAATCGAGTTTAAAGTTAAGTGTTATTTTTCTCAAAGAATACCCCATTTTATTCCAGAATAAATTTGATCAGTCGAAAGTACAACTCTTTGACGATAACCGTGTAAAATTTCAAGTTGGGCAACGTAAAGATTTAAAAGATATGAAGAAATTAACAATGAAGCGCGCGGCCGTCCGTGCCAAGATCGTTCGGCCGGGCGCGCCGCCGCACACTGGGGCCATACGGATTTTTTGGTTCAAAACCACCTAGAGGTCGCAATTCTCAACGGAATCTGAAAATTTTTGCTTAGGAACATTCGTTATCAAATATCGAAGAGCCCTACGAAACCTGATTTTCCAAAAAATTAACCTATAAATCTAAGGAGTCATATAATCCTACCACATCGACCAATCAATTCAATTTTTGACCTGCAAATCCCAAAAATACGATAAACCTTTCATTTGTAAGCCCTTTACTCGTGAACTCTTGACCTTTAATCCAGTAAGCCATGCACTCATAAACTCTAAATCTATAAGCCCTAACCTCATAAGTCTTAAGGGGGTCTTACACCTAGTGGCTTCGGCCAAAATCAGCTATAAAAAAGAGAAAAATGTTATTTAAACCACATACAATGTATATCCTAAAAATATACACTATTTCCGACAGAATGGCCCAAGACTTAATCTGTAGACCAATTTTATGAATCAAGGTTAAGAGAGCATGTGTCAAGGACTTATAAATTGAAGTTTTATAGCATTTTTGGGAATCACAAGTGTAAATTTTATACATTCATTTTATTATAGGTTCATATTTTCAAAATTAGGCTTCGTAGCAGTCTTTGGTATTTTGTCACAAAAGTTCCTGTTTTTAAATTTTCAAATTCGGTTGAGAATTATGACCTCTAGGTGGTTTTGAACCTTTCGGCCCCAGTGTGCGCCGTGTCCGTTTGAATGCATGTATACAGTTTAGACTGTAAATAATAATGAAATATCTTTATAAATATGCATTTTGCATAAAAAAGATATAATTGTATAATTTTCAATATTAAATATTGCTTATGAATTTGATTCACAAGTCAACTTTTAACGAGTCTGTTTAACTTTGTATTTGCCAGGCGCGTCGATGTTTAACATTTATAATTCGTTATTAAACTAATAGATGGCGTATTGCTCTATATTACTCTATAGAATTTTACCTCAAAATATATAATAAGGAATAAAAAACTGTCTCGAAATTATTCTTTCTATAAATTTATGCACGTATTTTATGGAAGCGAAAAATCTTAAATATATTAATATTAATATTCAATGTAATATTTCTTAAAATTTTAATAATGCAAAATATGAGTTATACAAAATGCTGCAATCCATTCAGGCTGCAGAAAGTAAAACATTCTGCGAGTCTTAGAGCGGTAACTAACAACGTGAAAAAACTTTTTCCGGAGACTGATTGTAAAGCGAAAATTTGTGATACTTGCAGAAAGAAAGCTGATAATTTTATTTTTAACACACCCCATCATAAAGTTCGTACTTTATTCCCGCCGAAGTGGGAAAAAAGTGCTACGTTCATTCCCTACCCCCACTCTAGTCCCCAGCGCCACGCACATGTGCCCTCGCCTTCGGCTCGGGCACAAACAGTGCGTTGCGCTGGAAACGAGAGTGAGGTTAGGGAATCAATATGCAGCCTTTTTTCCCTTTTCAGCGGTAAACAAGTACGAACTTTATGATAGTTGTGTTAAAAAGTCGTATATTGCACTCGTGAATATAGTAGGCTGTGCGAACCTGCGCGTTTGTCGCCCTCGCTTCGCTCAGGCGACAACTCTCGCGCAGGGAGCACACAGCCCACTTTATTCCCTTGGTGCATAATATACTATGACGAGGTTGACACATACGTTTATTCGATAGTGCACAACTTAAAGAAAAAATTACAGGATGAAAATATTTCAAAAAATGATAAAACTTTACTTCTTCATTTACTTCCTGAATCATGGAGTGCTCGTAAAATATCCTCTTTTTCTAATTCAACTCTTTATTCTGCTGCTAAATTAAAAAATGCTGAGCATTACACCTCTATCAAAAAAGGAAATAAATCTTTATCAGATGATATTTGTGTTATGGTAAAAAAATTTTATGAGGATGACGATAATAGTCGTATATTGCCCGGCTTTAATAATAACAAATGCATAAAAAATAATGACGGTAGTAAATCATATTTTCAAAAAAGACTTGTTTTGTATAACCTAAGAGAATTATTTTTGAAATTCAAAGAACAAAATCCTGAAATTATGACCTGAATATTGTATTTTAGCCGGTGCGAGTAGTACGCATACTGTTTGCGTGTGCGTCTACCACCAAAATGTAAAACTTATGTTAGATGGCTTCAATATCTCCGAGCTTACCTCAGGCGAAATAAAAAAATTATAAAGATTGCATAAATGAAATTGTTTGTAAAGTTCCAACGGCTCAATGTTACTTGAATACTTGCTCTAACTATCCTACGGTAGAACCATTAAAGTCACGTCTACTAACCTTATTGGAAACTAGTAATATTCATAAAATAACATATAAAATGTGGAAGTCAACAGATCGATCAACATTAACGAAGGAAACGACGTGCAGTAAAACTTTTATCGATCAATTAACTGAAAATCTCGTTAAATTACAAACTCATTCTTTTATTTCAAAGAAGCAGTCATCCTACTTCCAACATTTACGCGATACTCTAAGAGAGGGCGAGTTTTTAATTTCTTTAGATTTCTCTGAAAAGTATGCCTTTGTTATTCAGGATGCTATACAATCATTCCACTTCAACAATAACCAGAGTAGCTTAGCTACAGTTGTTGTGTACTATAGATCATCAGATGATTCAATTCAACATAAGTGCATGGGTATATTTTTTCAGATAATTTGGCTCACGATACAACAGCTGTTTATTGCATACAAAAATTAATCATCAATTATCTGAAGAGTAAGTTTCAGACCATAAATAAATTATTTTATTTTACAGACGGTGCTGGACAACATTTTAAAAATAAATCAAACTTTCAAAATCTAATTTTTCACTATGAAGATTTTTCTGTAGAAGCGGAGTGGCATTTCCATGCTACTGCACATGGAAAAAATGGCTGTGACGGAATAGGTGCTACAATAAAAAGCAATGCCCGAAGAGCTAGTCTGAAAAAAATTACGGATAATCATATTTTAACATCAAAAGATTTTTATGAATGGGCAAAAGATTATTTTAAAAATATAATATGCTTGTATTATTCAAAAGATGATTATACAGATGCATCTAAAAAACTAAAACCTAGATTTGAATCTGCAAAAACCATTCCCGGGACATTATCATATCACTGCTTTCAAGTTTTAGATAGATCATCGCGACTATTATTGAAATAGTTTTCTGAGTCAGAAGCATCAACTCTTTATCCACCAATAAGAGAAGAGAAAAATAAAAAAGTCAATTTAGGAATAAATAATAAAGTCAAAAAAATTACTCAAAAGAAAAGTATAAAAAGAACTAAATTACTCAAAGTAAAAAAAATAAACAGTCTCCCTAAAAGTTGACTTGTGAATCAAATTCATAAGCAATATTTAATATTGAAAATTATACAATTATATCTTTTTTATGCAAAACGCATATTTATAAAAATATTTTATTATTATTTACAGTCTAAACTGTATACATGTATTCAAACGGACACGGCGGCGCGCCCGGCCGGACGGTCTTGTCGCGGGCGACCGCGCGCTTCATTGTTAATTTTTTCATATCTATTAAACCTTTACGTTGCCCAACTTGAAATTTTACACGATTGCTTCAAAGAGTTGTACTTTCGACTGACCAAATTTATTTTGAAATAAAATGGGGTATTCTTTGAGAAAAAGAACACTTAACTTTAAACTCAATTTTCTCCGTAAAAAACAAATTTTCATAAAAAACTAATTGCACCATAGGAAAGAGCAGGAAAAAATCTATCGAAATATATGTGTCACTTATTTTTCCAAGTCTACGCATACCATAATTATCGAGTGATAAAAGACGCGTTTCAATCAAAAAATGCTCCGCGCGCGCCGGGTGTCTGAAATATGATGGACGTCGTCATATATAATTTTATTTGTTAAAATTTTTTAATTATTACGTATTATAAATTATATATCTATTTTCTACGGGGCAAGATGTAAACCACTGTTGGAGAACAATGAGAGAAGACTACACAAAGGCTCTAAGAAACAATAAGAAATATTATCTTGATGATAATTTGGAATTTCTAAAACCATTTATCTCTATAAACACTAAAACCAAACTTCGCACTCCATACAAACCTTTGAAAATGTCCCCGGTGCAAATGGTTTCAGATGTGGAGTTGAGTGAGGAGGATGAGGGAGGCCTTTTCGATGTTGTACGCCAACAAATGCAAAAGAAATCTGATAATAATGATAAAAATCTTAAAGAAGCGGCATCTGGCAACGATGATCTGCAAAAGGAGGAATTGGAATAGGATGATGGAGGACTGCTAGACTCCATTCACAAAGAAGTTCAAAACGAAAACCTTCAAGAAATCAAATCTAGTAATATATATATATATATATATATATATATATAGATCTAAGCGTTATTCGTGTCACGCAGACCCTCTCTCCCCCTCGCCCCTCGCCCCCCTCGTATCCCCCGCAACCCCCTCAGACCCCCTTGTGACCCCCTGAGACCTCCCTCAGACCCCCCTCATTTCTAAAACATATCTCAGATAAAATAACTTCACTGACTCTATGTTGGTAAATTGTTACAATGCCCTCTCTACATGAGTTTTGTGTATATTTAAAAAAATACAATATTCTCATTGCGCCAATTAGTGGGTGTTTGCTCGAATATTCCCATTTTTTTATTGAAACGAAAAATATTTATCTACGTCACCTTAAATGTACCTTAACGGAAGCGTTGGATATTTATTTAAAGTGGGTATCTTTCGCCAATAGTTCTACATAAACACTTATCTTATATGTTACAAATATATTTTTGAGGAATAGATTAGTGGAAAAATAAAGCACATATATCTTCTACTGATCACTGTAACACACAATGGCAATGTTATAAAGTTCAAGAGAGAGAGAGAGAGAGCGAGAGAGAGAGATTAGAGCGCGAAACGTAGAAACAGGAATCTGGAGACAAGGGCGTAGAGACAGAGGCAGAGGGACAGACACATAGAGACAGAGTCGGAGAGACAGAGACGTGGAGACCGAAACGTTGAAACAGAAACGTAGAGACAAAGTCGTGGAGCCGGAGACGTAGAGGGAAGTAGAGACAGAGCCGTAGAGACAGAGACGTCGAGACAGGCGCGTAGAGACAGAGACATAGACATAGAGACGGAGACATAAAATGGAAAATGGAAAAAATTTTCAGAAAGTTTTGAAACAAGAAGTACTAAATTAAATCAGGTAATTGTAAGATCAATTTATAAAATTTATTTAATATAATTTCATTTTTACCTTATTGATGTTTTTCAAAATTTTAGTGACATAGATAGTCAATTAGGGCTACTGGGGATACCACTTACAAATAAAACGCATCTTTCTATTTGCCTCTAAGGTGATGTGGAAAAAATAGAACACAATATATCTTCTTCAATATATTTGCAAATGGATTAACATAAAAATTAATTGAGTTAATGTTCTGAGTTGAAAGCTTCTTTAGGCGTCAATTTACAAAAAACTTTCACCCCTGCCGCTGTGCAGTCCCTCCTTAATTTTGTAGCTCCTCCTTAAAATATAAATCCAATCCAATAAAATTAAAATTAATTCCAATGCACGTGTAAGTATAACAAATTATACTATGCAACCCCTCTGTAATTTAAAGCTCCTCCTTAAAATAAGATTTCCTTTAAATCTATAACATTACCATTATCGGTTATAACGATCAGCGAAAAATTTATGTGCTTTGTTTCAACATTAAGGGAATTCTCTCGATACCAAACTAGTAAAAATGAGGGCCATTGATCTATTTGTTAATTTACAAATTAATAATGTTGTTCAAGAATGTTTTATAAATACTGGTTAACTAATTAATAATTATATATCCAAACAAAACAATTCTATTCGTCTGAATGATCCATAACAAGTTTCGTAAGGAAACTGATTTAACTTATTTTTTGAGGTTAAATGTATCGTTTTTTAATTCACTAAATTTTTTTTAATACATAGAGGTATGTAATGATACTTTTTAAGAGCAATAATCGTTCGTCGTATGCTTATCTTTGGATGAAATTTTTTTCATTACAAACAACTTTTAATACCCTGTAAAATACGTAAATTTGTGCGAATTCCCATAAGACTCCAGGTTAAATTACTTAAACGAAAACCTCAATATCTTGCTTCCTAGGTACCTTTTGATTCGAAAAATTTAACTGAGTTATTTTAAGAGTTATACTAACCAGTCCTTCAAATTTTATTAAAATCTGCTTTCTTATTCAAAATCGGGAGAATTCTTTTAAGTTATTCCTTAAACGATTATTTGTAATATATTATATTTTAATAGAAGAAGTGGTTATGTAGGGCTATTGGCGAAGGATACCACTATAAATAAAAATCCGACGCGTCTGTTAATAGTACCGCAAAGGCAACGTTGGAAACTTTTTTTGTTTCAATAAAAAAAAAAGAATTGAAAGCTTCTCTTAAGCGTTACGTTGAATATTTAAATTCATATAACATATGAAAATATCTATTACAACTCGCCTTGAAATCAAGATGTTACTTATTTTTTGACAAAGGTGGGGGATTGACGAGTGGAGCGAGTAGGGGGTACCCCTCTCGTAATGTGTGTGTGTTTGTGTGTGTGTGTGTGCGTGTGTGTGTGTGTGTGTATAAATTATAGATATAGATATACTCAGCATACTCCATTTTGGCGTCACCAGTCCCTATGCACGGTCTCTATAGAGGGGCCCGTCGAGGTAAATGCTCGACGGATCTATCAAAGTTTTTCTTATTTATTTTGACCCTCGAAACAATGACAAGTGTCAAAAAGTGTTTTTCTTGATGCCCTGGTGGAAAGTACGTGGTTTCGCCATTGTTTTCGATGGCGAAAGAAGGACATTTAACCATTGATTCTGAGTTGGTAACTAGGCAACTGTAGACTTTATTAATAGATTGTTTTAGAGGTTTTGTCAACATATTCAAAGTCATTAACCTATATTTACAACAAAAACTATCACTTCTGATCATCAAGGTACACCCGATGGACATTGATTCTAGCAATGCATGTCCCGTTAGTGGCACTCACACATAACCTTTTGAATGTTCATATCATTTTCGAGGTATGTTAACGATTTAAATATTATGTGTGACAGTCACTAACGGGGTATGCATTGTCAGAATCAATGCGGCTCATCGGGTATACAAGTGATTTATATTGCTTTAATTTGTGAAATGGATAAAAGATTGTTCGTTAATAATGTCGCACTTTTTGTGAGAATTTCTTCTTGAGTGATCATTTATTTTTTCAGATACAAATAAAGTAGTTGACTTTGTTGCTGCAAATGGAGCATAAGTACCGCATGTTTAATAATTGTACGTGTAACAATTGTAACAATTGCACGTAAAATAAAAATATTTTACATGATCTTCAGTAAAATTCACTTATTAAAATTATGCACGTGATGTTTTCGATGCCCGCCCCCCCGACCAGCAGCACTCGCTGCGCTCGTGCCGCAAATGTCGGGGGCGGGCATCGAACTCAATGCTCTCGAACCCGTCGGGTGCGTTATCATTGTCAGTGGCAAACGTAATTTCCACCGGACATCAAGAAAAATAGTGTACGGTACACGAGACGAAACTTCAAGGCCCGCCACTGCGTGATATGACCCCCTCGGCTTCGCCTCGGGCGCCAACTTCACGCAGTGGCGGAACTTCAACTTTCGTCACTTGTACCGTAATGTACTATTTTTTGCCTAATTAATCTAAACATATGGTTTGTAAACAGATTTTGTGTTTTGCAGCTATGCATCCACTCGTGGTGAAGTGTTAAATTTCACAAGTTTTTTCATTGTAAATTTCAGAAGAAAGTAAAAACAGACGCCAGGATAAAAAGAAGTATAGCCTTAAAGTAGAAGTATTGACAAGTACTTAATTTACAAAAAAAATAATTTATAGCAAGCTGTGACCTAAGGTCACACTTAGGTCACGCCTATCCATGACTTAAGTAGTCGATTATTCGAGACAGTGGACTTAGGTAAACGTGCTATAAAATATCGTACGACACTAGTGCCTTCAGTGGCTCACTGCACGTCGTGCAATAATGGACCACTTAAGGTACTAGTATCGTAATATACTATTAAAAAGCATCAGTAGAAGCCGAGAGAAAAATTGCAGAAAATGTCGGGATTTGGTAATTTTTCTACGTTAAATCGCTTATAGCTCGAAAACGAAGCGTTTAAAAAAATAACAAGAGTCAAAAAGTTTTTTTTGCCCAATTTAACTGAAAAGAGGGTTGATGCATCGATTTCTGAAATTTTTATAAGTTTACAAGTTTTTTGTTAATAACAAATTACTGACTATCGGGACAAAAAAATGTCATGAGGCTTTTTTGTTCGCCACAACATGACACATCGATCCCAATTGGTTTCATCCTGGCGTCTTTCCGTGTACGGTCAACTTGTTTTTTTGTACATCTTTTTGGAGGTACGCCGCTCACCTAATAAGGAAAGTCGAAAGGCCAACAGCATCGTGTGATGTCTCGGAGGCATCTGACGTGTATGAGTGATCCCACTCCGAGCGCGGGGAGACGTGTGTGCTGTGTGTGTGTGCGGCATGGCGCAATGGCGCCAATGTCGAGCACGGTATAAGAGTGGGGCAGCGTTAGCTGGAGCGACTGATTGTCGAATTCTTGCTGATCAGTCTGCACCGAGGAGCGTTTGTGAGCAGAGGAGTTACGCTCTTTAATATTCGTGCATGAGTTGATTTTTTAACCGAGATTGGAGGTACACGAATAGAGGAGAGCTTTTGTTATGGAACAAATATATGTGTAATATTTGAGAATCTATTTTAATAAACAGGAATTGTTTTTTGATATATTTTGAACGGACGTTAAACGAACCAAAATATCCTCTTATGAGCTAGTAGTTTCTACTATCCTAAATCGAGGTTGTGCTGTATTATGACAGACAATTTTCTCTTCTCAATAGGAAATTTTGTAGAAAGACGGCGAAACCCACAAGAGGCAAGACAATAAAAATAGAATTAATATGATGATGAAAAATTGTTAGAAAGAAATATGTAAAAGTGATTAAACAGCGTTTCATCGTCGGTACTACCTGGTGGACTCATCAGGAAGAACCAGACAGATCTTTCTTCAGCACCAAAATGATATATAATTACGTTTGATTTGAAAAGTTAAAAGATAATTTAGTTTGTGGATGCCAAAAAGTGGTAGCCACCTATTGCTATTGTTTTTTTTATATGTTTTGAACGGACGTTATACGAGTCAAAATATCTACGAGCGTTTAAATTTCCTATTGAATTAATGGCATTGCGACTTTAAAATGCCTATTTATTGTATATTCTATTTCGATATTTATAGTATGAGCGGTTAAACTTTCTATTGCATTCAATGATATTGAGACTCTAAAATGTCTATTTATTGTATATTTTTAGTTTCAACCATTTTACCAGTAGGTAGCTACCACTTTTTGGCATCTACAAACTAAATTATCTTTAAACTTCTTAAATCAAACGTAGTTATATATCATCTTGACGTCGAAGAAAGGCCTGTCTGGCTCTTCCTGATGAGTCCACCAGGTAGTACCAACGATGAAACGCTGTTTATCACTTTTACATATTTCTTTCTAACAATTTTTCATCATCATATTAATTCTATTTTTATTGTCTTGCCTCTTGTGGGTTTCGCCGTCTTTCTACAAAATTTCCTATCGAGAAGTGAAAATTGTCTGTAATAATACCTCGATTTAGGAAAGTAGGAACAACTAGCTCATAAGAGGATATTTTGGCTCGTCTAATGTCAGTTCAAAAAATATAAAAAACTTTATTATATTACGAGCGTTTAAACTTTCTAAGGAATTGTTTTTATTTTATCTTTCTCGAATGTTTTTATTTAATTATTTTATTAGTTATCCTTTAACTTTCCTAGAAAATAATCATTCTTCCCTGATCCCGGTCCATAAAATAAATATAAAAATAATTTAGTTGGTAGTTGATTTTGGTAGAGATGACTGACAATGAAGTTTTTTTTAAATATTGTATGTTGAGATGACTGGTCGCACTGTCCATTAATTATGAAGTACGTATCTATTTTTCGTCATATAACACATAACAGTTTACATCTCCGATCACTTGACTGGCAGCAAATCATGCAGCCTATACGAATGTATTGTAATTCGTGAAAATGTTTTTTGTTGACCATTTCATCGTGTAAGTGTTTATTTTGTAAAGAACTTTCTTGTATGTATTTTTAAACATTTTACTTAATTTTAATTGATAAAACTTTAGCTCTGATGAGGATCACAGTGAAGTGATCGAAACGTCGGCAAAACATCACACACTTGAGAGTTTTTATTTTTGCCTCCTTCTTCATAATTAATGGACAGTACGACCAGTCATCTCAACATACAATATATAATTTAGTTGAATAATAACTTATCTACTACAATCGAAAACAAAATATGGACTTTTAACACATAAATTATGTTATAGTTACACAATAAAGCAGCTCAATTCTTTCACTATTACAATAACCAATCTAGTTTAAGAAGATGTGTAATTACATTCAAGTTGTAGTGAAAAAATTGAGCCACATTTGAACTACAATATAATTTATTTGTTAAATGTCCATATTTGAAGTCCAAATATACTATTTTAGAAAAATGTGTGTGTGTGTGTGTGTGTGTATGTGTATGTGTGTGTGTGTGTGTGTGTGTGTGTGTGTGTGTGTGTGTGTGTGTGTGTGTGTGTGTGTTATAAATTTGTGTGCAGCCGCATAACTCGAAACTGGACAGAGATATCAAGTTCATCTTTGGCAGGTGTATAAAGTTTATTTTGAAGTTGTGCAAGTTCAATTTATTATATAGTTGATCCGATAACATTAACTATTTAAAAAGTAAAAAATAAAAATGTGATAAAATCGAAAATAATTTTTTTCTTCGCTGCTTTTGGATATCTGTTAGAAGTAGGCCCATTTTCTGAAAGGTCTTGAAATTACCTATCAATCCATATTTTTGTTGACCCAATCGGATAATACCCGCGTAAAAAAAAGTTACTATGGCCTAAATATTGCACATAGTATTAGTCAAGTATAGGCAAGATGTGGCCTATAAAAAACAATATATGGAGAAATATTGACTTTATAATACCAGGAGCCACACACGGCCAATCTTTAGATATATCTTGGGTAACTATTGCTTATACAAATTCAATGTTTCGATTAACATTGCCAATAAACGAAATTTTTCGGTGTGTGTAGCAGTAAAAGAAGCAATATTTGGACCAAATCTATCCACATTTTTATAAAAAGTTATATTGCAGAACTATTTGGTGCTATCTTTATATGTTTTTATATTTCTTTAGAGCAAGGAGAACAGCAAGGAGGAATACATAATTGAACCATCTAATAACTCTGAGAAACAGTGAGAATGTACAAAGAAAATTGTTATTTAAATAAATAAAAATTTTTATATGAAAAATTTCTTTATTTCAATTCTTTTAAATGCACCTCCTTTCTGTATAATTTTTATTACTTCATTTTTAGCTTGTAAGATATTAATTTATTTTATTCCCATCTCTACTATAATGGTCATTTTATAACCTGAAAAGCGAAACAAAAGTGGTGTCTGATTCCCGCGTTTACTTTATTCCCGCATAATGCGGTAATAAAGTAACATACTCTAATTTTTTAAGTTTTGTGATGAATTGGGTTAAAACTAACAAAATTATAACACATAAATACAAAATAACTTTTCAAATCTATGAAGTGTCCACAGTGGCGATGGGAATAAAGTACTAGGGGAAGGTGGGGCGTCACGGGCACCCTAACTTTAATTCATGATTATATTAAAGATCTATGGATTTCAATTCTAAAAAAAATTGTAATAAATAGTCAATACCATTAGGAAACGGAGTCAATTAATAACAAAAATTATATTGACTTATATTTTGTAATATACAATTGAAAAGTAAAACCTTTGAAAATGCTCTCCGTGCCCCACTAGTGGGGCACATGTGGCACGGGGGTGGGGCACGAGTAGCACGTTCTAATGCATAATAATTTGGGTTAAAACTATTTTTAAAACTAAAAATTTTTTAATAAAAATATTTTAAACTATTTTTAAAACTATTTAATTAATCTAACTCAACACTAAAAAGTGGATGAGATCATAGCAATCTTGCTCCTATTTGCAGGTTGGTGAGGTTAGACTGTCGCTCCGAAATAATAGCTGCGTCGGCCGGCGCGTCGCTGTGTGCTCCCCGTGCCCCACCGGGGGGGACCTGGCGTGCCCCATAAACAACGGGTATTAAAACATTGGTTTATATTTTACAAATATCTATCAAGATAAACAAGAAATGTACTTAAAAGTTTAAAACTTAAGCTTTCGAATGCATTTCGTTTCATATTAATCTGAGATATATTCGCTCTTTGTCAGTAAAGCCAAAAATCAAGCCATCGTATTTTCACTGCTCCGAATTTCAACCTTATGAAATTAATTCATATGAGTTTTTTTCGTATGAAACACTCGAATATAGAAACTAGTATAGTTCTTTATGCATTTTTATGAACATTTGTTTTTAAAGAACCCTTTACGACTTTAATATTAAAATGTCCAACTGACCCGACATGCTCACCATGCCCCAACTTCCCCTATATGTAACACGGGACTAAAGTCGATTATTCCCTTAGGTGATCACTGTCCGAGCGAGCGTAGCGAAGCGTGAACAGTGAACTCACCCGCGAGAATAATCTGCGACTTTAGTCCCTTGTTACATAATGTACTATTACCGATATTTTTGAAATGCTTGGCATGAGAAAATTATTTCATGTTTTAATATATTTTAATGTATTTTTTTTTATTGTTCAGATTATAATATATAATTTTTATTTTTTATTTTTATTACACTGAGAGAAGAATTTGGTTACGCCAAATAAATTTGGTAACTATTACCAAATATCAATTGAAATACAAGCAAATGAATATTTAGTAACAGTTTCCATATCATACTTGAACAAACCAAACGTAGTCGTTCGGCACAATAAGATATTTGTTAATAATTACCAAATTCTAATTTCTAATAAATAAGCATAGAATTACAATAAATATGTCATATTTGATTGAAATATGTACATATATGAATAAAATAAGTTTTGTATCAATATAAATATAATTTTAAGAGTAAATCAAATTTTTCTTTATTAATTCGTATATTTATATACAGTAAGATCAACTGCAGAAAATTTATTTGTAGTCGGAAAATAAAAAACACTTAAATATTTAGTTTATTTCATTTTATTCCAAATCTCTTCTTGAAATGACATTGCAACCATCAGCTATTACATGAAATTTCATCGGTCTGAGGTATTCATTACAATCGAATCAACCTTCCGCGCGATTCGTGAATTTTGCTTTACACCTCCAAAGCAATTTTTGCTTGGCATAAAAGCAATTTAAGTCTGTGTCTCGAGTGCGATCTACTTAACTCTTAAAGCGTTACCGACCAGGCGGTACTAAAGCATATACTACCTGACAGCACGGCAGTTTTTCGCGTCTATGTGTCGGAATGTATCTAATGCATGATCTACGTGTTCGGGGTGGCCGATGATGGAGTCTAGGTAGTGCGCTCCGTAGGTTTTCGCATCTACGTGTCGGAACGCATACAATGCGTGATCCAGGTGTTTGTGGTCGCCGATGATGGAGTCTAGGAAGTGCGCTACGTAGGCTTTTGAGTCTAGGTGTCGGGACGTGTACGTTTTAACACTTTGACGCTAAAACCTACGGAGCGCACTTCCTAGACTCCATCATCGGCGACCTCGAATACCTAGACAACGCAGTGAGTACATTTCGACACCTAGACTCAAAAACCTATGGAGCGCACACCTAGACTCCATCACCGGCGATCCCGAATACCTAGACAACGTATTGGCTACATTTCGACACCTAGACTCAGAAATCTACGGAGCGCACTTCCTAGACTCCATCATCGGCGACCACGAACACCTGGACCACGCATTGTATGCGTTCCGACACTTAGACCCGAAAAACTACGGAGCGCACCATCTGGCTCCATTATCGGCGACCTCGAACACCTAGACCACGCCTTGGACATGTTCCACCACCTGGACACGAAAACCTACGGAGCGCGCCACCTAGACTCCATCATTGGCCACCTTGAACACCTGGATCACGCATTGTATACGTTCCGACACCTAGACGCAAAAACGTACGGAACGCACTTCCTTGACTCCATCATCGTCGATCTCGCACACCTAGACGACGCTATGGATACGTTCGACGCCTAGACGTGAGCTACATACATCCATTATTTTCGACTGTTTCTCAGGTTAATTCTACCGGCCCTCTACGAAGCAAATATCTCATTTTACTGCCAAGTAAAAACAACATGGGTCAATGAGCAGAAGTGGCTTTACGCCGCTTGCTTGGTCTAGCAAAGCAGATTTCGCTTGGATCCCGAGCAGAAATAGACTTTTTTTTCAGTGTACTCAAAACTATAGTTCGGTGTGCACACACACATATATAGAACATGGATAAGCATATTGGGTCGATTGACGGTCGATAAACACAGGAATATTTATCTCAATTAAGATTTGGTAATAGTTACCAAATATTTGTTTCATATAAATATCTATTCAATTCTCCAAAAGCGATTATTTAATTAT
This sequence comes from Torymus aiolomorphi, assembly GCA_036365515.1. NCBI lineage: Eukaryota > Metazoa > Arthropoda > Insecta > Hymenoptera > Torymidae > Torymus > Torymus aiolomorphi. Next base: position 69,429,698 of record CM070874.1, on the reverse strand, counting down.
TTTAAAGTTATATTTATCGTGATCTAATGAAAGAATATTTCGAACATATTAATTAAATTTAGGGAATATCAAATAAATATGTTTATTTGAGAGAACTAAACTCTTCTCTCAGTGTACTTCCACGATATCGACACATTTTATTTATATCTAGACATAGTTCTGCAATATAAGGATGTTTTTCTCACATCTTGGCAACCTTTTATAAAAATGTGGATAGATTTGTCCCAAATATTGCTTCTTTTACTGCTACACACACTGTTAATCGAAACATTGAATTTGTATAAGCAATATATATAGGCAATAGTTGCCCAAGATATATCTAAAGATTGGCCGTGTGTGGCTCCGGCGTGTGGCATTATAAAGCCAATATTTCTCCATATATTGTTTTTTATAGGCCACATCTTGCCCATACTTGGCTAATACTATGTGTAATATTTGGGCCATAGTAACTTTTTTTACGCGCGTAAACGTTATATTTAATTGTTTCAATAGAAAAATGGCGCTCTTCCGATAGTCTAGTTCTCTATCGCGCGTTGATTCCCACCTTTATTTTTTCGATTTTCATGATTAATGTAACTATAATATCAAATATTTTATTTTAGAGATGTTTCGCTGAAAACCATCGGGTACTTTTAGTTCACAAAAGTAAAATTCTAATTTAATAATTTAAGGAGGTACTACAGTTAAAAATTCTTTTTTTGATTCACCTAAAAAATAAAAATTTTGATCAGTAATGATATTATATATATATTATACAAAAATAGTTTATTTTTGAGGAAATAGGCCCTACCAGAGGCCTGTAAACCCATTTGATCCAAAGATATTGAGATTTTAGAATTTGTATCCTGCCGTAACCTACACGGAGAGAATTTTAGGAAAGAAGAACTCCTAGGTAGTTCGTCTGTGTTACGAAACGCACCATTTGATTTGTACTATAAGTTAGGATCGCAGCTGCACTAGTGTAGTATTCGCGCAAAGCTAAAGTGGCGCTACCGCAGTCCGAAAGAAATAGTGCAACGGCTTTCCTGCTTTTCGTGCAACAGTAGACCGAGTTTAGTATAACATAAGCCCATTTTAGTATAACATTCGCACTACACGCGTAGAGTAGCCGCTCTCCCAAAACTTACAAGGAGAGGGTTTCAGCTGCGGGAAACGGATTTTAGCGGGCATTGGAGAGTCGATTTCTGGTACCTAAAAATGAAGCCCAGTGCTCACATTTCCGTCAAATGGACCCTTTTTCTTGATATATGGGCAATTTAATCTCAAATATCGTCTATTTCGTCAAAAAATTATGTCTCTTCTATTGACTGTCACATTGCAAGTATTTAAGATACGAAGACGAGGAAGAAAAATTATAAAAGTAGACAGTAAAAGCTAAAATTTAAGCCCTGATTTATTAAAAAATATTGATTTTTCAGGAAGTTACAAGCAATCAAAGATAGGGTATGAAAATGGTTAAAAATTAAATGGATCGTATTTTTAATCATTAACCCGATTTATGTATTTTAATAAGGCCGTAAGCTTTGGAGATGTTAAATTTTTGTAGAACTGGTTGTAGCTTTTTTCCATTACCAGTAAAATCAATTTTATTCAGCCATTTGATTAGTTCATTAGTTTTCCTTTCTAAACTGGGTAACGGATTCACTTCTATTTTTTCGTAATATTTAGTATAAAAAAATAAAGATTCCAACTTGTCATAATACGACGATCTTTTCATGATCACAGTGGCATTTCCTTTATCTGCTTTAATTATTAAAATGTCTGGATTTCATTTTATAAAATCTTTTGTTTTTTTTAAATCCATTTAGAACCTTTTATCGAAATGTGAATGTGTAGACAAGTTTTTATTGTGAAATTTTTTAATCATATTTAGAAAATTTGTTCACACGCACGCACGCACACACATACACACACACGCACGCTCGCACGCACGCACGCACACACACTCGCACATACACACACAATAAATCTGATTATTACGATTGTAATCTCGAATAAGTTATAAATTTCAACTATTATACTAAATTTATAGATAACGCCTTGACGAGAACATTTATCTATTTCGAGAATTTTTAATCATTTGGGCACATATTCATTTTTATTTTACATAAATCAAATAAATTTAGTAATCAATCAAGAAAGAAATTTTATTGAATACGCACATTTTATTAATGTCACACGAAACGTGCGTATACGCTCCAAAATGTTAAACAGGAAGCGATGAAACATCGATCGGTACAACTTCGACAACGTCAATATTTTCGCTGAATGATTTTGTTATTTATAAAACTTTATCAACAAAGGAAGTCAAAATGATGAATATAAAAAGGCGGACCGACGAAGCAAGAGCATCAAGCAGCAAAAATGGCTTTCGCAGTAAAAGGGTTACTCTTCACGTTGGCATTGGCTTTCGTAGCTTTCAACAAAGAATGTTGGGCTTACAACCTCCCTCCTCCGTGCCTCGAGCCATATAAACTGCCAGTCAACATTGAGGTATGTTTTATGTTCATTATGATACATCGTTACGGTTATATACATATGCAGATAATGGAAATATAGAGAAAAAATTCTTTACACATCGTATTAAAAAATTAATTCAGATGATATACATTGTATAAATAATAAATATTAGCTATGAATGGGCAATGTAACGAGCCATACAAGGATAATATTGGGTTTAGATGCGTAGATATATATATTACAAGACATATAGGTAAAGAATTAGAGATGATCCATAAAAAACCTTTTTCAATACAATTTGTCATTTATTTATTAAATCTTAATTAAGTTTCAATTAAAACATATTTGTTAGTGTATTTTGCGCACCATTTATAAATTTATGAGAATTCGAATTAATATTGTAACATAATTAGAACTTTAATCAGTAACATACGATTTCAAATGTTTCTCCCACAGTCGCAATGTACGTATATGCACTTTTAATTTATCACATGTAAATAGTTTATTATCCTATCAACAGTCATATACATTATATCGTACCAGCTTCTGATATTCTATTAATTTTTCCAAAATTTGTTGTGAACTATAACCGTGCCGTAACAGTCTTTTCTTATATAGATTAATTTAAGTAACGAAAAAATCTAGTAAGAAGATTTTGGAAATGACATCTCATTTTAAATTAGAAAAGGAAAATCGAAAATTTTAGTTGCATATATCGTTATGATTATTAGCACTGTAAATGCTATTTTTTCATAAATTATATTTGTTTAAATAGGTTCCCGCTCCGAAGATGTACATAAAGGTTGTACCATCACCACCTCCACCGCCGCCACCACCAAGTCCGTACGGTTCCAGCGCTTGTAGTTCCGCTTCCGTTTCTTACGGTACAGTTTCCGCTGCTTACGGCCCAGCTCCAGCTGTTTACGGGTCAGCTCCCATTGCTTACCGCCCGGCTCCTGTTGCTTACGGCCCAGCTCCTGTTGCTCACCGCCCAGCTCTCATTACTTACGGCCCGGCTCCCGCTGCTTACGGTCCAGCTCCCGCTGCTTGCGGCCCAGCTTCCGTTGCTTACAATCCGGTTCCCGTAGCTTACGGTCCGGCTCCCGTTGCTTACGGATCAGCTCCCGTTGCTTACGAATCAGCTCTCGTTACTTACGGTCCGGCTCGCGCTGCTTATGGCCCAGTTCCAGTTGCTTACGGTCCGGCTCCTGCAGCTTACAGCCCAGCTCCCGTTGCTTACGGTCCCGCTCTCAGTACTTCCGGTCCCAAACCTTACACTTACAAGCCCGCTCTCGTTCCTAACGGCCCCAAACCTTATGGCTACGGTGCTGGAGTCGTTTCTTATAGTCCAGCCAAGTACAGCCATCTTGCAACGTACCACAGCAGCAACGCATACTCCGACAGCTCTTGCTATTAAAGGTCAGCCTCACCAGTGGCGCAATAACGTCAAATACGTCTGGGAATTCCATCACATCATACTAAAGTAATAGATAATATTTATTTATATATGTATGAGGATGTTTTTTAGAAACTAAGAATTTGTAAATAAAAAATTATTTATTGAACTTTTAGACTAACACTTTTTTCATAATCCTATTAACTTATTAGTAACATATTTAAAGACATTAATTATGATATTCATTTTATTAAATTAAAAATTAATGAATTACTTTTAATAATTCATTATTCAAAGCAATCGTCATTGAGGCAAATTAAAAGAAAGTATAAAGTTTTATTCTGGGTCCCACTATTTGTGATACAACGTTTTGGTGCATATTTTAGCTAGCACTTCCTTTCCAATGTCTCTGAAGATTACATAATCACTTAAAAAAAAAAAATTATCTGAGTAAAAATTACAAGGCACAGTGGTAAAAATTGAGATCTAGTCATTTTTACAAGGTTACATAGGAATTCTTAGTGAGAAAACTGATAAATTTTACTAGGTGACTGATACATTTTACTAAGTAACCTGGTATTTGTCTACTCGCGCATGCGCACTGCGCATGATTATGTTTCAGGAGATTGATACTACCCGAGCGGAAATGAAATCAGTCCAGCCTTACCTGAAATCAGGCTTTAATCAATCTTCTTGATCAAAGCCCAATCAGGATGGTGACGCTTTTCAAGATATTGTGATTTAAATGCTAAAGCTTAAAGGCAGTTTCTATACAAAAGTAGACTTATTCCCTTTTTAAATCACATTGTAACTGAGGAATAAAAACTTTTGTTTAATAAAACCTTAATAAAAAAGTGTATTGAACCTCAAAAAAGTAAAAAATGACCTTAACTCGATTTTCATAAAAATTGGACTTATTCCCTTCTTCCTTGACACCACAGATTTATCATATTTATCATATATTGTAAATGTTAACATACGTATTTTTAATTATGGCGAATTATACATACAAAATTTTATATTGTAACAATTACAATATAAACATTTGCTCATAAATGTATATCTTGTAACTGTTATAGTACTAGTATTCTTTGAAATATAGTATTTTTAATAATATTACTGCCTCAATAATGGAGTGTAGGTGGTGCGCACCGTAGGTTTTTGCGTTTAAATATTCAAGTTTCATGTAATACGTGGTCTAGGTGTTCGGGGTAGTCGATGACGATGTCTAGGTGGTGTGCTCCGTAGTTTTTTTCGACTTATTGTTGCAACACGTCGAATGCGTGGTCTATGTAGCGCGCTCCGTAGTTTTTTGCGTTTAGATATCAGGACGCATCTAATAGGTGGTCCAGGTGTTCAGGGTAGTCGATGATGATGTCTAGGTTGTGCGCTCTACCGTTTTTTTTCTATAGGTTTTGGAACGCATCAAACGCGTGGTTGGCTTGGTTGGTTAGTTCTTTGGGGTGGTTGATAATGGAATCTATAGGTGATGCGCTCCGTACATTTTGACTCTACGTGTTCCAACGTATCGAAAACATGGTATAGACGATGAAAACAACGGAACGCATCACCTATACATACAGTCATCGGCTACCCGGCCGCCTAGACCACGCATTGAATGCATTCTCACACCTAGACGCAAAAAGCTATGGACCACTCAAACCAGAGCGCACCACTTAGACTCTGTCATCAATCATCCTGAACACCTAGACCACGCATTCGATGATTTCCAATGCCTAGAGGGAGAAACCTACTATACGGTGCGCACCACGTAGACTCCGTCATCGACTACCCCGAATACCTAGACCATGCATTGATTGCATTCTGACACCTAGACGAAAAAAGCTACGAAGCGTACCATCGAGACTCCGTCATCGGCTACCCTGAACACCTAAACCACGCATTCGGTGATTTCCAATGCCTAGAGGCAAAAACCTACGGTGCGCATCACCTTGACTCTTTCATCGGCTACCCGGAATACCTAAAGCACGTATAATTGAATACGTTCTGACACCTAGCCAAAAAATTACAGAGCGCGCCAACTAGACACCGTCATCCGCTACCCCGACCACCTAGAGCACGTATTATATGCGTTGTCAGACCTATGATAGCAGAAAACTACGAAAAGCACTACCTAACCTATTTATCGGCTAACTCTCTCTGTACTACACCCGCTCATTCAAATATCATTGTAACTGTTACAATATCGACGTTTATTATAAATATATGTGAATGATCCCTGGTGAAAATATTTTTATGAAAAAGCAAGGGCGTGTTCCAAATCAGAAATTGTTTTCATTAAAAATCATCGATAAGCATGGAAAATATGATTTATCCATTCTTTTTTATATTTATTAATCAGTTATTCATCACTATTCATAAGATTAAGATTTATATTTCATTAGTTATCCATGAAACACGATGAATATAATAGGAAAAAATCATAAACTCAAAAAATTAATTAATATACATAGTAATTTCATGAAAAAGTTACGAATAATAAATTCTAAAAGTAATAATGAATTTATTATTAATCTCTATGAATAGATATTACGTTATAGTCTGATCTTATATAAAAAAATATGATTTTGTGTATAAAGTATGTCTGATTTGGAATGCTTCGTTACTTTTTTCATAATAGTATATTACGCATCTAGAATGGGAAAAATTTGAACAGTCCAGCTCGTGTAATTTGACAATCGATCGGAAGGCGAGGGTGGAAAATTACATGAGCTGTGGGCTGGCCAATTTTCCGTCCATGGTGCGTATACTATTTTTTATCATAGCCGGGCCGAAAATACCACTTTCGCGTTTTAGAACCAGAACAGGAAGTGGTAATTTCGGCCAGGGTATTATCAAAAACTATTTTCACCAGGGATTGTTCTGAAAATTTAGATTATTGTATAAATCTAACATTTGTTAATTACGAAGTTGCCGTAACATTCAGACAACTGGTTTTGGTAAGATTGATCCTATATCGTACGTATATGTTAACTATAATATTATCATTTTCTTAGTGTTGTAATAAAACTATATTGTGTTGTGACGAGTTTAATTTGCGTTTAATTATCTCCTATCGAGCCTCAATTATGTTAGCAGCTCTCATTTATACTTGCACAAAGTCAAAGACGTAAGCTATGTAAGTGATTTCACTAAAAATCCAACAGCTTAATACTGTATAAAATAGTTAAAAAAAATAAAGTGCATGTAAAATTGTTAATAAAAACATTTTAATCCCTACCGCACGATGTAACAATTAAATTTTAACAGCAGATAGTATTGTTCTTCAAGTATAAAAGGTTAGTCTAATTTGAATCTATGACAGATTTTCATTTGTCAAATCCGGGCTTGACTAAAAAAGCGTCACCACCTTGAGCCGGTATTGATCAGTATCTTGATCAGGACTGGATCAGTTTAATTAATCAGTTTAATTTTATCTTGAGCGAAGTTAAAATGAAAACAATACACATATTTTCAGTAAGTAATAACGACGATTCAAATGACTGTTGCTGCTTCCGTGGCGCAGTCGGTAGGACGTCCTTAATAATTTCTCGACCCCTTTAGCCCGAAACACCTTGTAGATTTGGATTGAAGGGGTCAAAATAAATAAGAAAAACCTTAGTAGATCCAAAGACCTCTTAATCTCAGGGCCCCTTGTATACCGCGCCCGAACTATCACCACCAGCGAAAGACTGCGCAAGTCCGATATTATCGCCATCATGGGGACTCAAGGTGTAGTGATAGACGCCCAAGTTGTCAGCGAGCAGTCCAATCTAGAAGCGAGGAATACTTTCCATCTCTCGGCGATCATATCCTGTAGGAGAGTTTGGTGCACAAAATCCGCAGCCGACCTCCTCATCAATAGGCTATTGATGATTCTCAAACAATTAAAAACGATTTATAAAGTATATTTTTCATATTTTGAAATTACTGACATTGGTTATTTAAAAAATCGAGTTATAGTATTTTTTGCATTGTATGAGATCCATTGCATCATCTGGGTAGATATCAATATCTACGTATAAATTAAAAAAAAAATATAGTTCATAAAAGTGTTTGTCCACTTGATTCTATTATGTTCTAAAATTTTAACTTTTTTAAGTGACTTAAACCCTTTTTATGTATCACCCATTTATGCTTTCGGATAAGTGGAGGTAAAGAAATAGAAAAGTTGCCGAATTAGATTAGTGACCGAATTACCTCAAGTAACCTTACTTAAAATTTAGTAAAAAAAAATTTACAAATAAATATACTTGTCTCAATACTTGTTATATTTAATTCCAAAAAAATAAAAATGGAAATATGCTTGACCGCACAAAAGGCATGTTTGCGCCATCCAGACAAGTCCGCAATCCAGTTTTATTTTAGTTTATTTTTATTTTTTTTTTTAATTTATCTTTTTTAACCACTTTTCAACATTTTCGGAGGAGTTGATAAAACATTGCACAGAAAGATAAAAGGAAATTTTTCCTCTGAATGCTGAGAGATACGAGTATCAGAATCTTTTGTTCCAATATATTTTAAGTTTACATTATTTCAAAGCCGTTGTTATAAATAATAATACTTTTCATAACATAGATGTACAATTGAGTTCTACAAAGCTGGAAAACTTTATGCAAGATTTACGAACAATATCTTCCGATGGAAAAAGCGAAAAATACGCTCTCAAAACGAGACGTAAAAGTGAATTTTACGCCACCGTGCATCGAAAAAACCTTTTTTCAAATATCATTTTGCCATACAAAAATTATATTTCAGAGTATGCACATAGAGATCTGAAATTATATAATTTTTAATAATTATATATTTTTAATGATTTATTAATTTCTCTCTGTAATTTGGCTCTCTGTAAGGTAATGTGATATAATATGTTACGTATGAGAGGACGGTAGAGTGAATGAAATCAATAAGTCGCGTAAAAAATATGTGATGATATCTTTAAATTGAGAAAAATTATGTTATAGAAAAATAATTAATCATCATTTTCAGCTATACTTGATATAAATAGTTTCTACAAAATTGATGAAATAACAACGGTGTGTTATTGTATGAATTTATTCCTCGGCTGGTATGATTATATTGGTATGTAGGAGTTCGATCTTCCCGAGGCAAGGATAATCCTTGCCTCGGGAAGATCGAACTCCTACATACCAATAGTTTCTACAAAAATTTTCAAAACACAAAAATACCTTACACAAACACGTTAACAAAAACGGACAACATATTATAACACTTTGCACGAATCTTAGATTTCTCCAGAAAACATTCGCTGCTTCCAAAGTAATTTATAAGGACTTGTCATTCTATCTCCCTCACATCACGACCTTTCTCCTCTAGCACGATGATTACAATTAGCGAAGAGATGATGCCAGTAATAATGGAGACACGTGTATACTCTCCTTCGCGCGGGAAACATTAATTTGCCGATTCAGGACGATATATTTAGGAGCTCGCCAGGCGAAACAGCTTTATGCGTGCCGGATTTAATTAATAATCAGGATTAGATATACGATCTCGGCGCTTGCGCGGATAGTTCTTCGGTAGGCAGAATATTCAACCCATCCGCGAACACATACACACACACACACAACACACACACACATACACACACACACACACACACACACACACACACACACACATAATAGACGCATATACACGAGAAAGTGAGGGGTAATTGGACCGATACGGAAAACTTGAGATAGCTTCGGTCGTGTCTAATCGGCTGCGTTGCAACTCGGGTATACACGTGAAAAGTTGCCGCCAATAGGCCCGGGCGAGAATGCAATTAAAACTTTTGATATGGGAAGTGGCGAGAGTAGAGATCCACCGGTAGGGCTACTTATTTTTCATTTGGGTGTGCTATTGTACGAGAGCCCGCGAGGTTATTACGCAAGCCGGAAGTAGTTTGGAAAGTAGCGCGTTTCTTTCGCGAAGGGGCTTGCAAATTGGCCCAGGCGTTCGTTGAGTCGTAATGAGGAGGGAATGTGTGTTTACTGCAAATGAAACGATTGAGGGTGAGGATTTCTGTTTTTCAATGAATGGAGACGAATAAAATAATTAAGAAGTTTTCATGCATTTTATAGGTTTAAATAATTATTCTTGGGTATATAATTAGCATGTAATGTAATCAATATGTAAGAGGATAGAATTCGATTCTGACAGTTCTTGCAATTGAATGAATAAAAGTCAGATAATCTTTAGGTTATGTTTAATCCAAAAATATATAATTGTATTTTATTATTTCTCATTCGCATTGCTTCACTGAGAAAAGGATTTGTTTACTGTTAACATGGCATTGTAACTGTTAACATGCGTATGTTTAAATATGACCAAATATAGGTATTGTAACAGTTATAATGCCATGTTAACAGTTAAGTTACTATGTTCTCATAAACAATTTCAACATGTTACCTGAAAACATTGATATTGTAATAGTTATAATATGCTTATTATAGTAGTTTTTGAATCTAATGGCCAGTTTTTTACCAGGCTGATGTTGTTTTATAACAAAAACGTTTGAAATAAAAACATCATTTATTTTTTTACACCAACGTTTCGGACATTATTATTGTTTATCCTGATGAGGGACATAAACAATAAAAATGTTCGAAACGTTAGAGTACAAAACTAAATGGAGTTTTTATTTCAAACCTTTTTGTTATATAACAACATCATCCTGGTAGAAAATTGGATATTAGACTCAAAAACTACAATTTACAAGAACTACTATCAGCTACTTTCAAATCTGAATATGTTATTAGTTAATATAGATATTGTAACTATTATAATATCACATTTTATCCTTAAACATGTCAAATAGTTGTATTTCAAATAGATAAATATGTTAATAGTAACAATATTCTTCTCTCAGTGTAGAATCGAAATATACCATTTTCAAAAAATATCCGTATGGATGTGCGTGTGTGTGTGTGGGGGGGGGGGTCCGTAGATAATCATGTCTCAGGATCTATTTGATCGATAATTAACTTTTGAATTGATTGACTTTCCGCCCGCCGTTTTGAAAAATATTGTTCGATACACGTGAGAAAGATAATTTTCGACTCGTGTAATTGTCACCGTCGCTTCACTAGTATCGAAAAGAACTATTCCCATTTTCCTTTGATGGTGAACAGTATTGGTAATAAATACGCATAATGGCAATATTGTTCACCTTGCAGCATATCTATTCCGACTGCTAAAGGTTTAGATGAACTGAAATATTCTTTTTTTAACGGAGTGTGCGCAACTCGCCTTTTCGTGCTTGTTTTGCGTGCGCGAAGTAGCTGTTTTACACACGGCGTGCGCGAAAGTCGCGCATGCGCAGATCAATTTACTTTCGCGCACGCCGTGCGAGAAACAGCTACTTCGCGCACGCAAAACAAACAACAAGGCTAGTTTCACACACTCCGTTAAAAAAAATAAAGTTCGATACACGTGACCGAAAAGGGTCATCATTGCACGGGTGTTTTTGTCACCCTCGCTTCGCTCGGGCGACAAACTACACCCGTGCGAGAATGATCCACTTCGCACACTTGTATCGAAATAGTACATTTCGATACTAGTGCGAGGATTTGATTTTCCCCTCGTGTGACTGTTTGCACCCGAGCGAAGCGAGGGTGAAAAGGTCACACGAGGAGAACATCAACTTCTCACACAAGTGTCGAACCGTATTTTTTGACACGACGTGCTAGAAGTGAGATTTTTGCACGCATCGTTTAACGCAGCGTGCGAGAAATCGAACTTCTCGCACGGAGTTTCAAAAATAACTATTTATGTATTCAAAGTCTATCACTCGAAACGGTTGTAAATATCGATAAATATCCTAGAAAATTCTCTACTTCACTTCTCATTATTTTTTGTTATAATGAATATATCAACTGATGATTTTTAATGATAATGAATATATTTGTTGTAAAGCATCATACATCGAATTCCATCTTGTTACAACAGGTCTTTTGAGGCTGCATCCAAGAAGCGTTTCTAATTTGTCTCGCTTTTTTGGCGAAGTAAAGCATTTCCATAAAGCTTCGCATTTCTTTAGCATATCTTGATGCAATTTTTTCAGTTGCTTTTCTTTTTCTAATGCTTTTAAAAAATCTGTTGTGTCAATATGATTCAAGGTGTGACTGGCGCATCTAAAGGGTCGAGGCAAATTAAACAAATATATTAATTTTACAAAAGTAATACCAGTTTTGGAATCAGTGTTTCCAAAAAGCTGTAAATCCATACATATATATGCGTATGTAGGACTCATGGAGACCGTCCAATATATGACAAATGAACAGGTAAACCAAATTTTCGCGACAATGTGCTAAAACTGCTACTGTTTCATGCTAATAATAATCAGTTATGAGCTATTTGAGGAAAAATTACTATAACTAATTTTGTTCATGCAAAATTCACATGAAGCCGAGATTTTGACCATTTGTTTTTATGTTTTAGCCCACTGTGCGCCATGCTGGCGTATACGCCGCTTTTCGGTGACGGTCAACCTCGTTTTGCCATGATCGCGGCACGCGTTCGCCACGGTCGGGCTGCATGAGCGCGGGGATACTGCGATAGAGCGCGAAGACTCTTTTATGGAACGATAGTGTACGAAATTACTTTTCCAAAATTTTGACAATACTGTGGACTGCATTTTATAATTACATAAAATAAAGCTGTATTATTATTATAAAACATGCAATTAAAAAAAAAGTATAAAGATATAATTATAATTAAAACACATTTTATTAACAAATATTTATACATAATATTTTACAATACACGACGAGTCACAATAACATAATTGGTATTATTTTAAAATAAATCAAATGCCAGTTCGTTGACCGTAGTTATCTCGTTTTGCCGTAACAGCTATGAGATTGTCGGTTACTATATTTCTCGTATAACGGTCGAATTTTTAAGGTTTATTGATGGTTTTTAATGTTTAATACTTTTGTTAAATTTTTTATTAAAAAACAATAACGGACACGCAGGTCAAGAATCGTTTAAAGTAGTGGAAATTAGATGAATTGTGGTACTACTTTGAAAGAAAGTATTGTTTAAGTAATTATACTAATCAAAGTGCATGTTATTTGATTTTGAGAAGCCTTTTGCGTTTTAACTGGTGTACTTAGAAATTATTCTTTATTATGCTTTAAATTTTAGTTAACACAGTAAGTGCTGAAACATTTGACAGACATACTGACTTCGATATTGATTCGATAATACCTCATGAGGTAAAATGTAAAGACGTAGTTAAACATTATCATAATGTTTATAAAAGTTTAAATAAAGAAAAGTTAACGAGTTTAGAGAGAAATGTGACAATTTGACAGATTATAACAGCACCTGCTATAATAAAATCGCATTTATTGCAACTAGAAATGCTCATAACTGAACACCACCAATATGTTGAGTTTTTCGCTGGTCTACTCCCAAATTTCATTTTTTAACCCACTACGTAGGATTAATGTCATGAAATGGTTCATTGACTAAGGTATCTTGTATGCGCCCTGGATCAAAACAAAGATTAATTAAATATATATTACAAAACTCGAATAAAAACATTTTAAAATGTATAGGCCTTAAATATGAGTTAAGCGTGATGAATTTAAATTTTGGGAAGTAATGAAGTATCTGGATGCCGGTAATGGAAAGATGTCAATAAAGGCATCAAATATTTATTATTACATTTTATTGAATAAAACAAGGTTACATCCTCGTGAACACGCGCGCTTAAAGCGATTGTTTGTAAATATGTTTATGTCTCCGCAATCTGACGCCCGATTCGAACTCAAATCAAGAACTTTTTGTGATTATTTCAAGAGTTTTGATAAACTTAATATTTATTAAGATTCTATCAATTAAATAAAAGAATCAACAATTTAGAGTACACCGAAAATTGAAATTAGTTAATAAACCACAACGAATTACTACTAAAGAGTGAGTAACGAGAAAAAAAGAAAACTTCTATGAATTGGCAGTGATTTTTTGCATGGGATACTATTGTTTAAATTTTATTCACCACATTACATGCCACATGTATAAAAAAATGTATGTGATGCTTCACTCTTTAATAATTTCCGAATTACTCTTTTACAACCTCTACATGGAATCGAACAAGGAAGACAATGCGCCCTCTCTCGTTAAAATCGAATAAAAAATAGAAATTCCCGTAGAAAGTAACTTTAATGGGCAATATTTACGCTTGTAACATTCCAAATTTTATTTTAACATTTTTTTTCTAGTATGCCAAATCTCTTACTATTACATAAAAGTCATATTTTATTGATTAACTATTACAGTTATTATATAAATTTGAATGCAAAAGATCGTTTTCAGACAGTGAGCAACTTAATTATTGGCTAACCCAAATTTAAATGTAACGACAGATTATCCAAAATCCAACATTTGAATGCAAAATAATATTAACATAACGAACAAAATATTTATAAATAAAAGAAAACTAAATCGATTGCAACATAATAACTTAAAATTTAACGAAAACCTAACAAATGAAATCCAATAAATCTCTACCTGTAAACGCAATCATATTTTATCTTGTCTCCGTCAACCCTCCCAAAACTACTACAACCAGCCGGAACCCTCTCCCTTGCATGTGCGGACAAGTGTCTCAGAGATACGTGTCTTTCCAATCCAGCAGCAGCAGCAGCAGCAGCAGCAACAACAGCGCGGTGGCTGCCGTAATTACGCTTAAGCTTTATCGAAGATCGCGAGAGTGCGGGACCCGCGCGTATAACCGATCCGCAGCCATAGCACACGGAATCCCGAATATAAGCGCGGCACGCCGCGCCCGGGCTGCCTCGAGGCATCCGACTAATTGCCATCAGCCGCAAACTGTTTCCCCTCTCGGCCCCCGCGCACCACTGCCAATGCTTATCAAATTCTACAGGCAATAATACCGCGTTTTGATCTGTTTCGATGCGCGAGCGCACGCTCGGATGACTCTGCATTTCGATATTGAGGAAGTTCAACGGGCGGAGGCAGATGGGCGTCAGACGCGCGCGCGCGTTGTCCTGGAGTTTCGAGTTGACGAGATGGACGGACGGATAAGGCGGAGGGGTGACGAAGAATTCGAATTAGCCGCGGCTCGGTAGTTTGTCTGAATCGACGCCTTCGCGGTGGTTGGGATGGGGAGAGTTTGCGTACAGCACGCACTGATTGGCCAGGATTGTGTTGATTGGACGTCGTTTGTTATTGATTAATCGAAGGAATAATGCTTGTTTTGTTCGGAGCTGAATGCGCGGAGGGTTGATAATTGAGTTTTCGAAATCTACCTTACGCTGTCGATATTTTAAAAAGCTGAGTTCGCTGAAAATGTATAACTTTTGGAACGCGAAGAAAATTTGATTTACGGAAAAATACAGAACCGTTTAAAAAGCATAATTTATACCGGTTTAATCTTTAAAGGATAGCTCGTGTTGTACTTTCAATGTTGATACTATACTTTTTGCAAATTTCATACAAATCTATCTTTCAAAGTATTTTTTGCTGCGTCTCAGTTTATTTAATATACCCTATACGTACATCGACTTCCTGTGCAATTTTTATCAACACAGCCACTTTTTTAGAAAGACAGATTTTCCAGCACGTGAAAAATTTTCATTCGCGTAACGTAAAAAATATAGCGAAAAAAGAGGGTAGTAGCGAAAAATGCTCGAAAAATTGCATTTTAAAAGCGTATATAAAATATATACTCGGCGCGGGCGCGCCTGGTAACAAACGCGCTTCTCTCTCTCTCTCTCTCTCTCACCGGTCCGCGTCCAGCATCCGCCAATTTAAATTTTCAAACGCTACAGCAACGTTCGCATACCACCACCACCGCCACCACCACATTCGTGCTCGTTCAGGTACAAAGAAAGAACGAAAAGCTCGCGCGCGCGCACGCACACACGGCGGCAGAGGCCAGCGCAGGACGACATCTGGGCGGGCGATACGTTAGCGTGTCAAAAATCGCGCGCCCGCTCGCGAACCACCACGGGGGTAATTGATGGAGCCTTTGGTAATTAATAGGGGGTGGGGGAGGGGCTGGAAGCGAGCGCGCGGAACGGGGTTAACGCGGCGCGATTTAAAACGCGCGCTCGCCCGCGTGGACGCGTCCCCTGGGCTAATTGATACGCGGCCATTAATTATTACGTCATTTCCGGTGAGCCGTGTTGCTGCTGCTGCTGCGGGCCGCGCGCGCTCGCGCTCGTACGGACGCACGTGGCCGTGACAAGCTCGTGGTCGAGAGAGAGAGAGGGAGAGAGAGAGACGAATGGCGAGGTGAAAAAGATCAAAGAGAGAGGAAGCGGGTGGGTGTATGAAGACGAGGTGGTCGAAGCGCAAGGCCGAGCTTTAGCGTGATAATTGCCTCACGGGTTAAGATTTATTTTTTTAATATCATCTCACTGCAGAGAGAAGAGAGAGAGAGAGAGAGCCGTTGCGAGTGCAGTACGTTTAATTAAAAGAGAGGGAGTAAGTGGATGTCGGGTTGGTCTGGTCTATCGCGGTGTGACCGGTGTATATGGTATTTTACATATGTTTTGCTTTTTTAAAATTATCTACACGTGTATTTCAGCGTACTTGTTGTTACATAAACTGGAGTTTTTGCGATTGATTTTCGTAAATTTACAGAAAGAAATTTTTATCCTGTTATTCTATTCATATAATGTTTTTAAAATGCTATTTATAGTTTATGAAGTTGTAACGTTCAATTATATTATTTATAAGTTTAGAATGATTGGATTATTTCATTTGACATTTTTGAATTTTTTCCTTTGAAGAGGGGTACAATAAACTGACTAAAACGTATAATAATAGAAAATTATAGGTGACAGTAGGACGCGCAGATATTGCAGTTGAATGACGATTTTAATGTTACATAAAATATCATCAATATTTTTCATAACAAAAAACTGCTGATTTATTGACACTCGACTTTGTAAAAATTATTTTGTTATACAATTATCAAATGTAGAAATACATATCGACTTCTGTGTTGCACACTGAAATAAGGTAAGTAACTTGGTCACCTTACACAGAAATTTTTTAACAAATAAACATCAAATTATAATACATTTTCTACCAAGAAAACTACAGGGAGACGCTCCCCCTTGCGAACTCGGTTTCGCTCTGTACGCCAACTACCCCACTGTATACATACCTATGTAGAATGCTTTGGTTTTACATGCAAATCACTACTGGTAAAAGTCAGAAGATTCTTATATTTACGTCAGTTAAAAAAATCTAACATCCTGTTGTGTAAAATGAAATACTGCAAATAATGATCGGAATCGACAATTTTCTATGTATTTACTCGTGTAATAATCATTTTTATAGGCCTAGTTTGTTAGAAATCGATTGTTTTAAAAATCGTCAACAGAAAAAAGTTTTGTTTTGATGAGATTTATAACTTATGCACTCATTAAAGTTTTTCTAAAAGTTTAACAAAATTAGGTATTTTAGCAATATCTTTAAAGAATATATTTGATTGAATTATAATGGGAAATCTGATTAATGGTGTAAAATAATTATAAATATTCACCTTTCCTGAAATCGGTAGCGCTCAGTTTGTGAAAAAATACATTTGGAAGATCTCCAAGAGATTTCAGCTCATTTGGCTGACCGATTCCAGAAAAAATCAGTGAGAACTGAGCTAATATGCAAAAAGAGTAAAATTAAGTGGCTATTACAACCTTGCAAATCAAAATAGAGGAGTCATATTATTTTTAATGTATATCTATATACATAAAAAAATGAAACTAGATTAAATAAAGCAAATCTTATTTTTTTCAGCGTTTAACTAAGGCTTGCTCCCTTAATAAAATTTATATTAAATAATGAAGAAAGACGCTCATCTCTGCAAAATTTAATTAAGATATTCTAGGAAGTCATGCTATCTGTCACTGTTAAATCAAACGCAAGACAATACTACGCACGTTGCAGCCCACAGCCGGTAAAATATCCAGCCTGTCGGTGCGCCGCTTAAATCCGTCATGATTAAATATTGATTCCTATAACTAGCGTCTCCCTTCCTCCCCCTCAATACACATAAACCTTAAGAGGCTTACGAGAGATCTCTCCCTTCGTTTCATTTTCCCGCGCGCCGATGACACAAAAGTCCCGTAGATGTGCGCTACACGCTGGCGCTGTCGGTTTCATCAAAGATTACCGAAGCGTACCCGCGACTCTCCTATTAGACCGCGGAGATTGAATTTCCGTCGCGCATTATTAAAATATGAAATCTAGCGAGATCTGTTTCGGCAGTCGCAATATGGCTCTGATCGCGAACGCGACTTTTTCAGTTGATGGGGAGAATAAACAATACGGTGAAGGATTTGCGAATGTGCAAGCAAGATTATTGGAATTCATATGGTTCATTCGAAGAATTGATGAATCAATTTAAAAGGCTTAATTTTTATATACGCTCATCTAAAAGTTAATTGCAATATCAATCTGCTTATTGCAATGTTTTAGGCAACATTTTAATTTAATTTAATCTCATAATGTGGCAGAAAATGATATATAATTTTTAAACATGAAAAAATTAAGAACTTCGTCATAGTTATTCTTATAGTAAATTTTGGTGCTTTTCCAAACTTTGAAATTTATATTTTATCTAAATAACTTACCTAGAGATATAACTGATTTTTCATTATCGTTTAATTTTATAAAAAGTTCACAATTGACATAATCAGTTAAAAAATACTGTTGAATCCTAAAATAGATAGATTATTCTTCGATTGGTTTCGCAACAAATAATTTATGAGGTGTTTATTGTTCCAAAATTGAAAAAAAAAATGAATATGATGTTGTATTCATTGAAAAATTCATTATAAAAATAGATAATATAGACTCTTTTTATTTTTTCGAGTTTTATAATTACAGACTTACCTCATCAATCTTCGAATTCATCTTAATTCATTTATATAATAGTATTCAAATTTTGTTTATATCACATTAATTAACGTAAATAGGCAGCGTTCATTTTATTTTTCAATCTATTGAAATCTTTTTCGAAAAAAAGCATAAACTTTTATTTGAAAAATGAGAAGCTTCTGACCCGGAACTCCAATTTACATTGTAATGACAAAGAGATTGCTTCATCGTGCTTTGGTGTCGTCTATTTTCATTAAAATATTTCGATTACGGTCCGATAACCGTAACGAAAAATTTATTCTCTACACTCATTGCAAATAATTGTAAAGCAAAGGTTCAAATATTGGCATGGTGTGGTTTGTGCACATAAGAATTATGCACATATTTATTGTGCACACTTTAGTATTGGAGTATACACATAGATATAGATATACACCAATGCTAAAGTGTGCACAATAAATATGTGCATAATTCTTATGTGCACAAACCACACCATGCCCAAATATTTACTATGGATGTAACGTTTTATTTATACAGTTAGTTTTTATTTTCGTAAATGGTGAACTGAGTAAATAAAACTAAGTTACTAATTACTGTGTTTAATCTACTTTTTTTATTCCAGATATGTCGCTACATAAAAAAATTATGTTACAAAAAGAACAACAAAGACTCCCAAGTTAGCAGTCAAATGTAGGATAATTGGTTAGATGTAGCTAATGGTAGGTTGAATTATAGTTGTAAAAATTGAAGCTGATAGCCAATACTACCAGGGTTTGTTAATAAATAACACAGAAAAATTACTGGTAGTATTGGCCATCAGCTTCAATTTTTACAAAAGGTAGGATAAGTTAAAGGCGTACTACAGTAAAAAATCATCATAAAATGCATTTTTTTATTTGATTTTTCAAATGTACATATTAATCTGCGTTTGAAATAAAATTTTCAAGCAGAAATATTCAAAAGTTTAGAAGTTACAGTATGAACACATTATTAGTCAAAAAAAAACTAAAAATTTTCATTTTCTAGTAAATTGTTTGAAACACCAGCCCGGCCAAAATCAAAACAAAAAACAAAAGAAAAATAAAAAATTAAATTAAAAAATTTTGAATTAACGCGCGGATACGCCCTCCGAGTATTGGCATGGTGTGGTTTGTGCACATAAGAATTATGCACATATTTATTGTGCACACTTTAGCATTGGTGTATATCTATATCTATGTGTATACTCCAATGCTAAAGTGTGCACAATAAATTTGTGCATAATTCTTATGTGCACAAACCACACCATGCCCGAGTATTCAAGTTATTCGAATGGACTATACTGCTATAGTCTGCTACTCCTCAGATCATACATATTTTGATTCGTGATCAGCAACAAACAAGTGCGCGTTGAGATTAGATATACTCACATGAAAAAGAAGAGAACTGTATGAACAACTATTTTCAATAGCGCAGACCTTTGGCGAAATAATAGTAATTGATATGTACTTTATGTGAGCCGAAACCGGACAGTGTCGGATTATTAGCACAATCGCGATTTGAATTTTTTAATGTATTATCTTTCAGCATGCCTGGATGCTCCGTGGGTAGTCCGATTTCAATTTTCAACAAAGATTCTGAAAGAAGTAGGTATCATACTGCAAAACGTATATTCTCATTTTGCGGAAATACGTGAAAAATGCTATAGCAAACGTGACTAAAAACGGTCGAGTGCGTGTAAGTGGCGGAGTAGTGGGAGGTGAACGGCATCCGAGAGGAATTGCATATATATAGCATTAGAAACGCGCTGCGTACAACTTATAAATCTCTACTTTTGATTTTCTCAGCAACTAGAGGAGCTATTTTAATTATCTTATTTTGCCTAAGGATTGAGAGGTTGAGGATAGTCGCATTAGCAAGTCACATAGTTCTACAAGATATCCAGGCTATGAAAGTTGATATGGAAAATTACAACTCACCAACAGATTTTTTAAGCAATGTCAAAGATATTCCAGAAGCGTTGAAGTTATTTATTAAAATTTTGATTAGAACACATAAACATGAGCCAAAAAAATGGGTCTTAAGCTGAATGGGAAAATAAAATAATAACCCCAGCTTATATTTTAATATCTTCCGTTCGACCGCGGTCTTTTTCATCTCCCATTTTATTAGAGCTTTCGTGCATCGTGCATACAAAATTTTCAGCACGAAATCTTATTGATTGTCTATATAATATTAGTCTCTGTGCATCGTACTCTGAAACTGTAAGATTTGAAAATTCACTCGTAAACGATCCTGGAAATTTCGATTTTATTACGGACACGTATTTACAATTCGTATATATGACAATACAACGACCATTGACGGTAAAAATACATTTCATTGTATGGATGGTATAATATGTGTGACACCAGCATCTTCGATAAGCTTCAACACCTCTATTCTTCGCTTAAAATGAGTGTTACAGGCCAACACTGTCGGCACGTTTGGTTTTCTTCCACTGACTGGTTTAAAAAATAATAAGTCGTTTAAATTAGACAGTGTAATTGTGCGTAATTGAAATCGAGCCGATCAATTTCTTATATTTTGACGGTAAGCACACTGCACCACAAAAGACGGCTAATTGGCATGGATTTATGAATAAATTTCACATATTAAGCATAGATTTTTGTAGAGTCGTTGCAATGACATTCATTAAAGCTCCACCAAGCGGTCGTACCACGATTTTAACATCTTTGATTGATGCTAGGCACAGAGCAAATCAAAATAATCAAAAGCACTGCTTTGTAACGTTTGATTTGCCTCTGTACATGAAAGCCAGTGAAATCGCTGCTTCTATAGATGCAGATAATGGTTTCCACAATGTTCGTTCAGTAATTCCTCGTTTAGGGGGTTTTCATCTGGCAATGTCATTTCTTGGTTCCATTGGCAATATAATGGCAGGTAGCGGTTTCAAGGAAGCGTTTTGTACAATATATGCAAATTTGTCAGCAGATAAAACTTTAACGGGTCATGCCTTTCCCATCTCTTAGTGCAAGCTGCGCTTGATACCATTTTTTGTAAAAAATTGAATTGACGGGCATAAAGAAAGCATATTTAGATGAAAGCCTGGAACAAGTAGGAGGAGAAAATTCTTTAATGGATCCATTAATGAAGGATGTATAAACAAAATTTTTATCAGTTATTGCTGATTTAGAAAATAATGGCCAAACCAGTCAACTGTGGGTACAATATTTTAAACTAATCTGTTTACTCCAAAGACATATTAACCCATTAATGCAGAACGATCTGGAAGTTTTGACCTACATTTGGAAATAGTTACATTAATGATACCCTTTTTTCACCTCAGGCCATCATTTGTACTCTAAAGCATGTCTTCTTTACGTACAACAAATGATGAACTTGAAAGAAATAATGGATATTATGGAATCGATAAATTCTGTAAGCAGGGTTGAATACGATAAGACGTTTCAATCGTTTTTGGTGCGGAATATGGTCTGATATGATCATCGAACAAGTTTTGATGCGAGCTATGAAGTAGTGCAGTGGAGGCTTGACGCATGGTCGTGGATTGACCGAAAATATTATTGGAAAATGGGTATTATCAAGGGTATCTGTATTAGAAGTCGGCAATGTAATGGAATTGTTCTGGAATATGACGTTTGCTACATCCGAACAACATGTCGACAACGGGTTTTCTCGTATTTCTAGAGATGCAGATGATTTAACGAAAGTGTATCAATTTTTCGATGCGTATAACCCGAAACGGATAAAATAATAGGAATTTATTCCGGAGTAATTGACGACTGAAGTCATGTTAATTGCCACAAAGCCTTTCAAATTTGAAAGCTTTTGATGGATGAGGCATAATAAATAAATAATAAAATAATAAATAATAATAAAAAATTCACTGATGTTAAATATAAAGTAAGCAGTAAACTCCTCTATTTGGTAGCTGCGAATACCTCCATGAAATTATATTTCAAAAAATTTCATTGAATATCCAATATCAGGATGATATGAAAGAATATTGCAGTTCTTATGAACTTTCACCGATACCACTATCATTATTTGATGAAAATGTTATGCGGAAATGAAAAAATCGAGGTTTTATTTGAATTTTAATTTTTCCCATGACATAACAACAACAGGAAGCATTACACATGTTGTGGACTGTGGTTTTTTTTACACAAAGTGACGTGGAAAAATAATATAAAAATAGATGAAATAATAAATAATTAAGTTTCGTACGCAATACGGCATTACACTGCGAACAACTGCACCATTTTCGATGGTTACTCCGAGGACGAGGCATTGTCGACGAAATCTGTTGAACATTCACGTAGGCAATTAAAGAATATTGGGTGTGAAATTGCTTTTGATCAAAATACCAGCATCGTTGTCAGTCAAAAGCAATTTCTTAGTAACGAGAAGAACAAATGTAGACTTACAAATATGCTTTGTGAAAATTGCTCCTGAAGATGATAGACTAATAGTTGTCATTGCACAGAGAAAAGTGATTCTTTGCGTCAAATGAGATTCATTAACTATTAAGAAACATGGATTTGGATACAGCGAAATGAATATTCATTGACAGTTAAGAAATGGTTATTTGAAATCCGTATACTAGAACTACGTTGCTTGTGCACTGCATTACTTATAATAATATGTTATTCGAACCTCAGGTACTTGTGAATGCACGAAAACACTGTTTTATAGATTACGTTTCATTTCAAATACATAGAGCTAAATAAAGTACGAAGATTCCTATACTAATCGTAATTGCAATGTGTCTAACCTAACCTTTTAAGTTACCATGGTATCTGCAGATCTACATCCCGCAAACTTATATTTCTTCACTATTAATGAATAGAAATTCGTCACAAATATCACAAGGTTTCGAGGCACAAATGAATCATTGCTTTGTATTAAGTAATTACTTTTCTCAGTGTGCGATTGAGAATGCTCACATAGATTCCGAAGAAACGGTGATTATTGTAGGCAAAGCTGTCGACTTGCTTGTTATTTTCTCGCAACTGGCACAAAATATTAATAAAATTAATTTCCACAAAGAAAATAAAGGCTCAAACCAAAGGAATTTTATAATGCTAGCTGTTTTAAATACACAGATTTAGAAAAAATAATAGCTTTTTCTTACTCGCCCACCCGAAAGTACGTACTTTCGGCCCGCATCTCCGGGCCGAAAGAGAAACTTTCGCATCCTATTTTAGACCAACCGCGCGCTCTGATTGGCTGCCGAAATTTCCTGACCCGCGGCGCTTGAGCGCCCGCGCGCATGTCTGACGAAAGATGTTTGTGCGGTGTGGAGGTTAGACACGTACGAAATAAACAGAGGAAAGTGCACAGGTGACGACAAAAAAGAGTTAAATGAAATAAAAAGTGGTGTTGTTTGATCGTGGTCATTGTTTTTTCCTCTTGTTTCCTACACGTACTTTCGAGTCGTGTAGAAACAATTAAGTAAACGTACGGACGGAAGCGTTCGAAGAAATATGTTTGTGTGGTGTGAAGGTTAGACACGTACGAAATAGACAGAGGAAAGTACACTTGTGACGAGAAAAAAGAGTTAGTTGAAATAAAAAGTGGTGTTGTCTTTTTTTAATGAATGTGTTTCTGATGCCCGCCCCGACCAGCAAAACCTCGGCTTCGCCTCGGTCTTGCAAATGTCGGGCGGGCATCAAACCATCTGTGTAACAGCGAAAGTAGCAGACGGCCAAAAAACCAGCTCTCCACGCCGGGTCGAAAGAAAAAATGGTCGGTAATATCGACTGAGCTACCCAAAGCGGCCGACAGAGGCAGTACTATCGAGCGGGTCGAAAGAAAAACTAACACTCAAACGTCTCAAACACAGCTAGCAGACGACAACGCAATTTTATCAATTATTTAACAATTACAGAACGTACTTTCGGCCGGGGAGTAAGAAAAATAGTATACAATACTTGGACCGGAAATTGGATGCCCTGGCCGTGCGTCATGACGCCCTCGGCTTCGCCTCGGGCGTCATACCACGCACGGCCCGGAAATCCAATTTCCGGCCCACGTATCGTAATGTACTATTTTACACGTACTCTGCGGATGCGATACTACATCTTGCTTTTATAGAATAGAAAAAAATAAATTAATAGATTCATTTACACATGAAAAGTTAGTAGAATTAGCGTCAATATTTTAAGATCCAGGCTAGGGTACTTGATGGTATTTCGATACATTTCATACGACTTTCTCTTCCCTTCCTTGCGCCTCTCATTTGCAAGATTTTTAATCAATCGCTGCGCGAGGCTTGTTTCCCTTAATTATGGAAGAAGTCAATTGTAGTTGCCCTGAATAAAGTGAGTTTTCCTGTCGTAGTGGTTTCCATCCTATATTTCTATTATGCATTCTCTTCAAAATGCTTTGCACTACCGGACCCTTTGTAAAATTGAGCAGTTAATTGACACCAGTATTTGCAACCCTGGGAAACTGTGAAAATACTTTCATTTTTACCTTTTCAAAATTAAAAAATATTAATTTTTGTTATATTTATAATAGTTAAAAGCTGAGCAAAGAAAATGCACTTATTTATGCTTGAAGGAACTCTGCAGATGATCGCCATTCATTTATTGGCTCATTTTCTTTGCCCAACTTTGAACTATTATTATACCTATGAAATAAATGAATACTTTTTATTTCTGAAAAAGTATATATAAAAACTCATTTTCTCTTATTGTATTCTTTATGTATAAAATTGCATGTAAGACTTTCTAGACTGAATGAATATTATTTAGAAAGAGGCTTTTTTAAATTTTCTCTTAAAATAAAAATAAACATGTCCATTACTCGAATTTTTCGAAGCATTAGGATTTTTATTGCAGCTTTCTCTACATTTTTATACCATTTACGTTTTTACGCTTTGATGGCATAGTTGATAAGTAGTCACCGAAGGTCATAGTTTAAACACTGCTGAGCGTGTTACACCACACTTTATACAACGAAAAGAGCACAAGATATTTGTGTGAACGATGCAGCGAGCGTATGAAAGCTCTCAGTTTATAGCGAAACATAGTATATTAAATTCTTGAATTGTTAAACATAGTGTATTCAATTAATGTAATGAACTTTTCAGTTATTTTCTTTTCATAAAGAAATATTTTAAACATAATTTTATTACTCTTTTGTCTAAATAATCCAAAACATCGGCACAAATAAAATCTCAAATATAATTTTAACTTTTGGAAAAACACATAATGTTACGTTATTGACAGGGGAGGTGAGGGGGCGGTGAGGGGGGCTGAAAGACGAAAATCTCTTACAACTATATAATATAAGAAGATATTATATATATATATATATATATATATATATATATATATATATATATCAGACTTAAACTAATTAATTTTTATCAATTTGTTAATATTTCACACTCTTGATGCCTAGGTCCTACCAGAGGTATTTGACTGCAAATATTTAACATATATTTCTATGAACTTCTTCGAGGAGAAAACAAAACTAAGTTTTAAAATGTTGAATTTTAACGAATTAACTAATTTTTTAGTGACTTTCTATGTTCGAATACTGTTGCACTGCAATATTGCACAATTTCGCATCGTTCCACCAATTCTGGAAAACAGCCACCGCAGATAGTCGCGTAGAATTTCCGAAATTTCCCACTTCTAACTGCGGTATATAGCGCGGCGCGGTCTGCACGCCTGGACGCACGATTGCGCGCCGTTCTGCGACGTCGCGCTACCGGCGACCTCCCCTCCGCAGCCACAGCACTCGAACGTATCGGCGCAACACTCGTTAATTAACCCCTTCATGATTTATGAACATTCTGATGGATTTAGAATGAATCGCTCTCTCTCTCTCTCTCTCTCTCTCTCTCTCTCTCTCTCTCTCTCTCTCTCTCTCTCTCTCTCTCTCTCTCTCTCTCTCTCTCTCTCTCTCTCTCTCTCTCTCTCTCTCTCTCTCTCTCTCTCTCTCTCGGATCCCGCGCATCATCGAGTGCGGGGGAGTGGGTCCGGCCGGTTTACGCGACACTCGAAAGCGCGTGTAACCGGCTAATTTGCATTTATATTAGGGCGCATCGAAGCGTGAGCAGCCGTTCGCTCTCTCTCTCTCTCTCTCTCTCTCTCTCTCTCTCTCTCTCTCTCTCTCTCTCTCTCTCTCTCTCTCTCGGACTATTGTGCACCCGGGTTTCTCCGTCTCTATCCAACGCTTGTCCCCGGCGTGTTTCTCTTTCTCTCGAACGTGAGTAGGGACAGTCGATTCGCTCTTGAGCGCTGAGCTAACGAAAAGTTCCGCTTTGTTCGAAGGCATTGAGTATGTTAAATTGAACGGAGATGATCATTGGACAATAAATAAAAGTGATGAAAATGGGAATAAGTGACTCTTGCAGGATTTTTATTTAAATTTGGATAAATGAGCTTTGAAAAAGTATCTTCGCTGAATCGTTGATAAAACGCTATTGTTATAACTAAAATAATACTTCCCTGGTAGAAAATAAGCTAACGAAAATGGCTATTAAAGTAATTGTACTATAATTTTTTTAGCCAACGGTTACAACAAGTATAAGCCAACGGTTAACCAACGGTTCGGAAAAAGAGCAAATACAACATTTCAAAAACAAAAGAAGTGTCATTTATAATATAAAAATTTTTACAAAAATATATTTAACCTCAAAATATTTAAACTCTTAATATGTATAAAATATTCATTTACCATAAAAATATTTTTTTTTCACACTGTCGGTATAGCATTATTATTATTAATTTGATTATTTTTATTGTATACCAAATGAATAATTTATTATTTTAGTAATTTTGAAAATTAAGGATCTGTAGGCCAACGTCTCATTAACTCAGTACATAAATTTATAGAATTTTTAAATCACCGATTGGTTCAACTGTTGGCTAAGCGAACTATCATTTTCTGACGAAATTAGTAGCATTTTAAAGTAAGAGTTGGTTAAACCGTTAGCAAACTCGTTCCGATTTCGCCAACCCATTGTAAACTATTGGTTAATTTTCTACCTGGATTCTAGAAAATTTATTTTTAAGTTGTCATATTCAATTTGTCAAGTTTAAATTAAATACAGTGAAATTTTTTGGCAATATTAACATAAATTTGAATTTAAAATGAGTAATTACATGTATTCTTTGATCAACGTTGTTAATACTTAATGATTTTACTTTTAAGATATGGCTTGCTTTTTAGATTGAATTTCATACTCAACATTATTATAGATAGGCCAATAATCGACGACTCTAACACGAGATAGATGACTTACTTATGTGCACCGTCGTTTTTCCCACATTTAAGGGTTTTATTGTATATAGATATACAACTTGTTTGGAAAATGTATGCGTCTGTAAACATAATCCTTTAGAGCACAAAATTCTAAGAAAAAAGTTCCTTTACTATTTTTTCATATGACTAGTATTTTTTTAGTAACTGATGTGTTTAAATTCTTTGTTTTTAATAGAAAATGTATACCTATGTTTATAAGATGATATCTATAGATATACAATTCCTATTAAAAACAAACAATTTAAACACATCAGTTACTAGAAAAGTACTAGTCATATGAGAAAATGGTAAAGGAACTTTTTTCTTAGAATTTTGCGCTCTACAGGATTATGTTTACAGACGCATACATTTTTCGAACAAGTTGTATACTGGTATTGTTTCTTTTATCATTTGTTATGTATTAATGTGGTTTTCTATGAAATAGAATTCTAAAATCGAAAAAAAAAGTTTTTTCTGTATAAGTACTCGAGTCAAGTGCTGCAAACTTTAGCCTTGTATCTGTTCACGAAGAAGATTTTATAAATTATTCGAGCAACAATTATTATTATTGTATGTATTCATAGGACTTGCAAAAAAGTTAAAGATGATATGGAGGAATTAGAAAATAAGTTGAAGAAAAGACGATTTATCGAATAATGAAGAGGCAGGTGCAACCGAGACTTCTGTCTCTAGTTATTTTTCCTTAGATAATGATGATTTCGCAGACGATAGTGATTGTGATAATGATGATCTGTGTATAGAAGAGGGTGAACAAGAAAATATTAATTTAAAAGAGGCATTATGTCAATGATATAGGGAATGTGAGTTTTTGGCCGTGACCATATGTCTAATTTTTTAAAAGTATTGCTAGAAAAATTTATAGAATTATCACTAGCACCAACATTCGTCTTCATCAAATTATCACTATCTAGTTAATGAGCGTTTAAGATAGCATTTATGTCATGCATATCATCTTTATCAGTTGCTATTTGATTGTGTTCATCATCTTTCTTTTTTTTTTACTTCATCATCATCTACAGTTAAATCGATTATTATGGGTTCCTTTTTCCGAACACAACTTGTGCACATGGGTGACGGTACTGGACGTATAGTAGGTTTTACTCCGGTAAGGGTGGTTTCTTTTGAAGTTTCTAAAGGTGGTATTTCTTGCGAATCATTGAGAGATAGAGAAAATCGATTCAAATGGACTACTAATTTCAATTAATTTTCAAAATGAGACGTTCGTAGTAATATTTTGTGATTAGGGGACTGGACTTCAACGAACGAGTTATTGTTTAAAAATTGATATATTTTAAACCAACGTTTCGAGGGTTATTTTACTCTTCTCTTCAGGGCTACAATTAAAAGAAAAATTGTCATACAATCGAATGTAAACGACGAGAACATAATCTTGAAATGTAAAAAACAAATACCTTATGCTATCAAATTTTAACGCATAATAACGTCGTTAAAGTCAATCGCTATTGTAGTTGTTAAACAAATATATACATGCGTGTAAAACCGGTTGGACCAAAGTGCTAAAAAAAATTTTTTTATTGAAAGCTAAATGAAAAACAGAACGTAGTAAAGAAAACCAAATAATACTTATAATGAAACAGAAAACTCACATCCTTCCTTTCGTCTCACTTTCATTGTTGCTACAAGGACACTTGTAATAGATGGCACTTGGAGCAACACTGAAGAAACGATATCAAATTCGAAAATTAGCAGATGTTTAAAAGATAGCAAAGGAAGGGAGAGGCATTTAAGTGGGAGAGAACCAGCGAGACTCTCACACGGTTAGAATAAGGAAGCATGACTGTAGGAAGTGGGCGGGGCTTCGCTACACTGGCACTAAAGTATAGACAATAGACCAGCGTCGCTCATGCCACCTCTCTACATCATACTACCCGGATACGTGCGGAAGAATTTTAGTCGTGTGGAAGGAAAAGTGGAGGCAACCGAACAGATATGTATGAATGTTAGGAAGCGGTACAATATTTTTTTATTAAATCTATTGTTTTTTGTAGGAAGTCTTAAGGAATTGCGTATCTTCTATGTGGTTTAATGTATTTTTGTGGTAGTATATATTAAGCATCTCTGAAAATGACCGTTTGAAGAAATTAGTTTCATTATCTAAAATTTTAACTTTTTCGTAATCTATAGTGTGACCAGTTTTTTCTGCGTGTACAGCTAAAGCGGAATTACTTGCGCAATTCTTTACGGCTCTATGTCTTCGTAGGTCCTTTTTTTGAGTTTTCTCTTACTCATGTCAATGTAAGTCGATAAGCAATCATTACAATCAATTTTGTAAATAATCCCATAGGTATCTGAATTTTTTAGGCGGTCTTTGCATAATCTTATTATGTTACTAAATTTGTGAGTAAATGCAGCTAATGTGTATTGCAGGCAAAAATTTTCGCAAGTGTCCTTTTAGTTAAAGGCCCGAATAAAAAAATTATCAAAAAATACGAAAAACAATAAGTCAATGTCTTATTGTAGTCAAATTTCATACTTGATGCGGTGTTTGTGTGAAAAATACACCGATAGATGGAGCCCCCTTTTCCACTTGGAAAAAAGGTGGCTATGTCTATAAACCTTTGGCCGCTACCATCCTGCGGTAGGTGTCTGATGACGGCTACTAGATCATCACTGATAAATTTTGAACACCTTTGATAAATTTCTTTGACTAGGTTTTCTTGGTGGAATTTTGGATGTGAGAGTTTAATGGATTTGTCAACTAAATTGTAAATTATGGCTATTTTTTGTGATTGGGGGTTGTGAGAGAGGTAACTGACCAGAGGCAGTGTTCTCGCGGTGCCAATTTGTTATTATGCTATTATTTTCGGTTTTGATGAGTTTGACGTCTAAAAAACTTATGCTATTATTGCTTTCTCGTTCTATAGTGAATTGTAAATGTTCGTTATAGCTATTAAAAGAGGAAAGAATCTCATCTGTTTTATCTTTTTTAGTGATTAGAAAACAATCGTCAATGTATCTTTTAAATAGTTATATATCATTTTTGTGTGTGCTCAGACAGGATGATTCTAAAAGTTCCAAAGTGATATCTGCAAACCATGGACTGGTGCAGAAACCCATTGGAGCTCCCATAGTTTGCTTATAAAACCTATTATTAAATTGCAAATAGGTTGAATCGAGTAACAAACTGATACCTTCTAGGAACTCCGCTCTCGACAAGTTTATTTTATTTTTACTACCGCACTAACGAGATTAGTAACGAAGCTAGAGAGGACGTTATCAACACATTTAATGCATTCATAAAAAATAATAACAAACGACACATAAGCACCGCAGACAAAACGATAAAACAAAACCTAGAAAAAACCAAACAATTCCTAAAAGCCAACCCAGATATCTTCATCACTAAAGCTGATAAAGGAAACGTAACTGTAGTTTTAAACAAAACTGAATTTGTACAAAAAGTTGAACTTGCTCTATCTGATACCAACTATTACTCTGAAATCAAAAAATCACCATTAAGTAAATTACAGAAAAATATCAAAGGCTTGATAGATAACTGGAGAAGAAAAGGTGTTTTCGACACCGACGACAGTTTTTCCTGCGTATCACAAGCTGAGATTGAGCAAACCAATCTCGCTAGAGCATACGCTTTAGTTAAAATACATAAAGTAGGCAATCACATACGTATAATTGTTTCGGCCATTGGCAGCCCCACTTACGCCCTTGACAAAAGTTTAGCCTTACTCTTTAATAGACATTTTCCTCGTCCGAATTCCACAATAAAAAACAGTTTAGATCTCAAAAAGTCACTGACAACAGTTGTTTCCGATGACTTCGAACTCTCTTCCTTCGATGTTGTATCTCTTTTCTCCAATATCACTTCCAATCTTATCCTCCAAGCTATCACAAAAAAATGGAAATTCCTTAAAAATAAAATAAACTTGTCAAGAGCGAACTTTCTCCCGCATATGCGGCGACTATCTCGCCCGAGTGCCGCGGAGTAATTTTTCTCCCGAAAACGGAGGAACGGTTATGCCGACAGTGGATGGGGAAAGCCTGCACCGCGAAAAGATCAAATAGAGCACCGCTGCCTTTTGAGTGTAAATTTCAGAGATATTTGAGGTTAAAATTTTTTTAACTTTTTTTTTTTCAAATCACAATTTCTCGCGAACGGTTTATAGACAATGTGATATAGGTAAGATGTGTGCTAATTTTCATCAAAATCGAACGCTTACTTTTTGAGATATTTGATATTGAAAATTTTCGTATTTTATACAAAGTCAATTTCTTTGTCGCATGATAACTAGTGAAAAAAAATTGATTTAATCATGTTGAAATTTTGTAGAAATGTAGTGTGCGTGCGTGCGTGCGTGCGTGTGTGTGTGTGTGTGTGTGTGTGTGTGTGTCGTAAAATTTCTTTAGAAAAGAATTTGTTCCTAATTTTTACAAATATTGAAATTTAAAATGTTGTTTATGTTTTCTTAAAAATCATAAATTGTAAATGATTGCTTCATGTATTAGTTCGAAATTTATAGACTATTTTGTAGATGATATAGGTAATAAATGTGTAAAATTTCATGCAGATCATACTTTTTTAATTTTTGATATTTAAAATTTTGGTATTTCTAAAAACTTTTTTTTTGTTGCAAAATGGTGTAATAAGGTCGTAAAAATAATATCAATGGCAGCTATTTACACACACACACACACACACACACACACACACACACACACACACACACACACACAGAAAAAAATTCAACTTCTTGTGTCCTCAAAACCGATCAAAATTTTTGTCTGAGATTTTTTGCAAAGGTTGAAATTTTTCAAGAAAAACCTCAGACATTGAGAACAGAACTGGTCCACTTAAAGTTTCAAAAAAGAAATTGAAACTTAGAAAGAGCATTCATTCCCTTTTTTGAAAATTAAAAAATGTCGATTCCTTCAGAAGTTAGAAGGTTTAATTTCTTTTTTGAAACTTTAAGTGAATCGGTTCTGGGCTAAATTATATGGCTGAGGTTTAAAGAAAAGGGCTTTTTTTGCAATTTTCTTAAAAAATTTCAACCTTTGAAAAACATGTGACACAAAAACGTTTTTAATTGTACACGATGTCCCCCATATATTTTGTGACATAAGAAAGAAGAAAAAGCGCGTCCGGAAGATGTGCCTTCAAACAAATTTTGACCGGTTTTGGGGACACGATAAGTTGAAATTTTTTCTAGATTTCCTCATATATCTAATTTAAAATTTAAAATTTGATAAATGATAAGATTGAAATTCTTACATTTTAATTAATTCTTATATTAATTTTTATACTTGAATTACGCAACTTTTGCAATTACTTACTTCATATATTTCAATTATATTATAATTAATTTTAATAATACTATTTAACATACAAAATTTTTGAGGTTACAATTTTGAGAGTACACAAATTTTATTTATTTTTTATTTATTTATTTATCCAGAGTACATTTTAGAAGGATGTTACATTGGGGTAACCCTGCAGAGGAAAATAAATTTCCTGTTCGCAGGTTCGGAGTATAAAGTTACTTAAAACTAAAACTAATACTAATTCTTAACACTATTAAGTAAAACATCTCTAATTTTTTAACAGTATAATAAAATTTCTAAAACAGTAATATGTATATATGCTATATGCAATTATAAAGAAAATTCAACTCGTTTTCAATAAATATTTTTCATAATTCATTTTTTTAACTTGTATATAGTGGGTCTTTTGTCTATATCTAATGTTTTGAGCTCGTTTGGCAGTAGATTTGAATGTTTTTATTGCAGTTATGTGATTGTTTTTTTCGCTTAGTCTTTTGTCAATTTTTCGTAATAAAGTAGCTTTATTTCTTGTCTTACTATTTGAGTTTGTGAATATATTTTTCATTTCGTTGTAATAATATTTTAAGCAGTCCCATGTGAATAGTTGTTTAATATTCATTGTTTTATTTTGCTCGAAAGTATTTTTAAAAACTAGTTTAAGTAGTCTGTTTTGAATATTTTGGAGCAAATGTTGATTGTTTTTATATACACCCCTCAGGCAATTATCCCATAGTTAATCACACTGTGAAAAAACGCATAGTAAATAACTTTTAAAGTATTTATTTGCATAAATTTATTAATTTTGTAGATGAAATTTAAATAACTTGTTTTTTTGATTAGGTAGTTAATATGTTCATCCCATTTTAGATTGTCATCAAAATTCACTCCTAAATATTTACACGAGTCCACTCTCTTTAATTTTTCTTTGTTAATATAAATATCTAGATTTTTTGGTACACTGTCACAGTAATTCCCGAAAGTTATGTAGGGGAGGGCGGGGCACGTGTAACACCCTAACTTTGATTAAAAATAACAATTAAACCGTGTATTATTTCAAAATGTACAAAAACGGAATAATTAGATCAGAAAAAAATAAAATAAAATAAACTATTAACTTTTTTTTCATTTTCTTTTAATTATTGATAAAATACAGAAAAGAAATTCTGAAAAAAATGCTCTACGTGCCCCACCGGCGGGTGGATTGTGGCACCCGACGGGGCACGCATGGCACGGCCAAATTTAATATTTTACTATAGATATTTTTCAATTTTTTTTTCCAGTAATTAATACTTTAATAATTATGCCATAATAAAATTTTCAAAAATCAAATAATTAATCAGTCTATTGAAAATTAAAAATTTTATTTTTATTAAGGAACATAACAATTTTTATTTTAAAATAAATTATTACATTTTAATAAATGATTTTATATTATAAATTCCTTCTTATAAAATATGATCACAACATAATACTTTTGTTTGATTAACAAATTATCATTATTATTACAATAAGTTTAAATTTAAAGATTTTGCATCATTTTCATCTATGTAGCATATTTGAACTACCTGACCATTGAAAAAGGCAGTTTGAGTATCTACAATTGATTCCTTCCTTACCATTGTTTTTTCTACTCTATAACTTAATACGCAGTCGAAATAATCGTTATTTACTTATTAATGTAATAATTGAAACTAAAAACTACTTAAAACTAAATTATTGCACTGCGTAGTTGTTAACCCATCTTGCTCCATTTTTGGTTTGTAGGTTACATCACTTCGCTCGGCGGCCGCCGCGGCGCACTGATACGCCCGAGTGTGCCACGCGTGCCCCGCCAGGGTGCCACGTCATGCCCCATTTTAATACCATTTTCATTTTTTAATTATATTATTTATAAAGATTTTCTGAAAAAAACAAAAACAGGGCTTGAAAGATAAAAGTTGAAACTATCAAATAGGTTTGGTCTCATTTAGAAAAAAAATCATTTTCTCGTTGCTCCAAGCGACTTAAAAATGAAGTCAACCTTGTTTCTAAGCACCGATTTTCAATCTTATTAAATTAAATGTTAAACATTATCTATAATCTCAAAAGTATAGAGGAAAATTCTAAAAGCATATCTAATTAGGTTTATGTAAAAATTACATTTTTTGCATTCATTAATATTAAAAATATGAGGGTGCCAAACTTACCTACCTGACACGCCATGCCCCGCCTTCCCCTACACAGTTTTACTTATGTTTAATGTCAGTTTATTCAATGCGAGCCATATTGCTACTTTTTCAAGATATTTATTCATTTCCCTTTCAACTTCTTTCCAGGTTTTACCTGACGATATGACTGCTGTGTCATTAGCATATGATAAAATTGAGTTTTCTGGCATTTTTATCAGTAAATCATTGATATCATTGATATATAATATAAAAAGTAGATGCCCGAGGATTATTCCTTGGGGCACTACCATCGTTATTGTTATCGGTTCACTCTCACTTTGGTCAATTCTTACTTTCTGCATTCTATTTGTTAAATAGCTTTGCATTAATTTATAAGCATTGCCTCTTATCCCGTACGCTTGCAACTTATGAAGAAGTATATTATGATCAACTGTATCAAAGGCTTTTGCTAGATCTAGAAATGCGACTATTATGGGTTTACTCTTATCTAAATTCTCATAGATCCTTTTTGTAATATAGCTTAGAGCATCTCTGGTTTCTTTGTTTTTAATAAAGCCAAACTGTTTTTCGCTTAGTATTTTATGCTTGTTGATAAAATCAAAAATTTTTTTCTAGAATACCTTTTTGAAGGTTTTTGCAATATTCGATATTAATGACATCGGTCTATAGTTATTAAATATTAATTTTTTCCCTGATTTGTAAATTGGTACCACTTCAGCAGTTTTTAGCGCATCCTGCCATATTGACTCTTCAATACATTAATGATGATATGTGCTAAAGGATCTTCTATAAGATCAGATATTGTTTTGAGTGTCTTAGCATTTATTTTATCAACTCCCCCATTCTTGATTTTCAAATTTTCAATTATTTTTTTTAATTTCAATTTCATTTTTTGGATTTAGGAATATTGAATTTAAGTTGCTAGGTGGCAGTTGAATAAAATTGTTACTTGGAGCAGTAATCTTGTCGCTCATTTCTTTGCCCATATTGCCGTAATAGTCATTCATGATCTTTGCAATTTTATATTGGTCTTTTACTATTTCCATGTTTTCATCATATATTTTACTTATATTATCTTTTTTACATTTGTTACCAAGTTTGGAATTTATAATTTTCCATAGTTGCCTTGGATTACCTGAGTTTTTCTCTATAAGATCCTTATCGTATTTAATTTTGGCATCTTTTATAACTTTGTTTACATTTAACATCATTTTTATATTCGCTTTGTAAACTTACATTCATTGGATCTTTTTTAAGTTGTTTATATAATTTGTCCTTTTTTTTTTACAAGATTTTAGTAATGCAGTTGTAATCCATTCATTTCTAGGTACATTATTGTTTTTAACCGGGTTCCTTTTTGATTTTTCTTGACATTGTATTATTCCATCTATAAAGAGGTTTATTGCTTCGTTTGGATCCTTGATTTGTTTGTATTCAGTCCAATATTTTTGACTTGCTATAATAACTATTGTTTTGTAATTTAATGAATAATTAGTTGTTTTTTTTTCCATGTCTGTATTCACTAGTGGTTTCTTTATGTCTATAAATAGCGCGGATAATGATCAGTAATATAAGTGTCATTAATTTGAAAGTTTTTGCATTTATTGAGCTAGTTTTTATAAAAATATTGTCTATGCATCTTCCACTATCAGTAGTTATATTATATGGTCTAGTCGTATTTGTAAAGCCAGGGTAATAGCCATTTTCAAGGAAATTGTGTAGAAAATTCTGACTAATATTGTTTTGTAGTATTATATTTATATTAAAGTCACCTATTATCAAATTGTTTTTAACGTTTCTCTTAAGTTGCAAATATTGATTTACTTTTAAAATAAACTCTGCATTAGGCAAATCATGTGATCTGTACATAGATGAGATTTCTAAATGACTATTGTTTTGAAGGTTTATAATTGTATTTAGTATTTTTAGCCTACCCAGTTCTATAAGATTAGTTGTCTGGGTTACGTCTTTTTTTATATATACGACCACACCATCTGATTTGTTTATGTGACTATGGTTATAATATATATTGTACCCATTCAGTTGATAATATTGATAGTGTTCTAAGTTACCGGTTTCTCCACATACTATCACATATGGTTTGATTTTGAGCCTTTTATTCAAGATTTGCAATTTCTCAAAATTAAAGTAGTCTTTAAACCTCTTATATTCAAATATAACATCAAATTATCTGTTGCTTTTCTATCTCGATTAAGAGACTTCAAATCATTATATGCAATTTCCTGCTGGTATACATGATTATTAGAATACTTCATGATTCTGCTCCATTAGTTGCATTTGGTGTTGTTGGAGTTGCCTTTGGGCGTGTTCCAAGGCTAGAGACACTTCCCGTAGATTGATGAGATGACCTCTGTCGTAGATTTTGCGTAAGTGGTCTTGGTAGTTTCCATGTTGGTACTTTAGGTCTGCTAAGTAGGTTAGCTGCACCTGCCCTCTGTCGTGTATTTAGTTGAGACGCCCTTGCTGATTTCCAGGTCGATAATTCAGGTTTCATAGGGTAATCGGTTGCATTTATGTATTTTTTTATCTTGTTTTTAAGTATTTCAGTTACTCATATCATATGGAGAATGATTAGTATATAAGTTTGTTCTGTATGTTTTGTTACTAAAGATACAGTTAGTGCATTCTGTTTTGGCACTATTACATGTGTTTGTTTCGTGGTTACCTGTACATTTTATGCACATCTGTTTGTTCTTGCATTTTCTTCCGTTATGACCTAAACTCCCACAGTTGTAACATGGTGAGATATTTATTAGATCATAGACTCTACATCTTTGGTGTCCTACAAAAAGTCTTTTATTGTTCTCTCTGATCAACTTGTATGTTTCAGGTGGTACTTCCATTATAACGGAACTAACTTTTGTTTTTTCATTTGCATACATGTGAAGAATTGAACCACTGTTGTTTGTGTCACTAAAGTTTCTTGTATTTATATCATTTTTCATTTCTTTAATGTCCATCTCTGTATAGTTGTCTATGCCAACTATTTTTATTTTTGGTTTATTTAATTTTTCAGTAGCTATATCACACTTTTGTAGTTTCCTTTTAAGTACTTTTTCAGCAGCTGTTACACTCTCAATGTTCATACAGTTAACTATGATATCACTTTTATTTTTATTACATATACTTTTGGTTTGAATGTTCTTTTCTCTAACTAGATATTTTGTTATTGTATTTAAAACCTCATCTTGTTCACATTTGCCAATTTTAACTACAAGTTTTGATATCTTTTTTGGTTGTATTTTTATCTCCGTTTTTACTTCAGCGAAAATTTTTTTAGTAAATCGAGTCTCTGTTTCTTTTTCTCTACATTCTTCAAGCAACTTCTGTAATAATTTATTTTTGTCTTGCAGTTCCTTATTCAGTTGTTTTAGTAAAATATGTTCAGCTACCGCGATCTCTGCACTCTCACTTGTATCATTTATTGTTGCATTTTGCAATTCTAGTGTCTTTTCTGCTAGCTCCTCTAGTATTTCTCTTCTTATTTCATCGGTTTTTTTCATTTTAATCTGTGCTATTATCATTTTCGCTGTCTCACTCAACTGTCCTTCTGCCTCATCATAGGTTATGTTAGACACGTGCACATGCTCCGGACAAATTACTAAGTTATCTCCTAGATTTTTTGTGTTGTTTAATCGAAATCACTTTGATGATATGCATCTCCACATATAATACAAATTACTGTTGCCAGCGGTTTTGCTGGGTGGCACTTATATACTTTTGTACTACTCTTATCGGGAGGTCGTTTCCTTCCCGGCGCCATGTTGACGATGATTTTTAGATTAAACATTTTATTATACATCTTTTTAACTCTTCAGGCATTAGAAAATATACAAATAAGTCAATTAGAAATATTTTATTACAGTTTCACTTTTCCGTCATCATCATCATAAAAATGAAGCTTAGAGTCAACATCAGAGCGTCATCAAAAAATTTCATTGGCTAATGCAGTAGTTAAAATAGGTTAGTGTCTAGAGGAGCGTGTATCGCGCTCTGCTTTAGACTCTAGTTTTTGATAAAGAGGATAAGAATTAAAATATGTAACAAAGATAATGGGGTTGTTGTAGTCATGTACTCTGTTTTACCGATAGAACGCGGTAAATTCTATATTATTAAAATAAATATATCGAATTACGTCTTATAAGGATATAGTTGCCCTGCGCAACGTAATAATCTACCATCCTACGCAGTTTTGAGCCGAAATATCAACGGTACCCTAAAAAATTTTTCGAACGAAATTTCGGTTATTTTTGTTTGAAAAATTTTTTAGGGTGCCGTGGATATTCCGGCTCAAAACTGCGTAGGATGGTAGATTATTACGTTGCGCAGGGCAACTATCTCCTTATAAGGCGAAATTCGATATATTTATTTTGATAGTATATAATTCACCGTGTTCCGTCGATAAAACAGAGTTCATGAGTACAACACCCTCTTAATAAGTAGGTTAGTTTAACGAAACTGTTTTTCAATGGCTTGTCTGCTTTTTTAAAAAACATTTACAGTTTTTCTCAACACTTCTAAATTAACCTTTTTTTTTCTCCTAAAATCTTATTTGGTTCGTAATGTTTCTGAATTGTTTTACATAATTTTCCAAAGAACTTAATTGAAGATAATATTTGGTTCAAGAATGTTTTTATTGGTATTTTATATAATGGTTTTGTTGCGGATATTCATGAAAAAGAATTTTGTTGTGACAAATTAATTTTTGGCATTAAAATTTAACAAAAAGAATCATTAAATTAGTTTGAGGAAGCTACGTGACAATGACTTGGCAACGGTTCTTTTATACAATCGTTAAATCTGAGGGCGGATATACGAAAAAAGCTGTACGTAAAACGTAATAAAAGCGAAAATTTTTGTCAAAAATCATTAATCGCTTATTTCATAAGTACAATCACGTTTAAATTGACTTTATTGTATATTAATAAAATACATAGTTAATTAATAAAAGTTATGTTTCTAAGCATTAAAATACTTATTCAAGGTCAGAAAATTACATACCAGTTTAAATTTTTGAAAAAGATTGATTTGCATTGAGTTTACAACTAGCTAAAGTTGTTGAAAAATGTAGAAATTTGTATTGAATCGTATCGAGAAAACTCTGGCACTGGCACGCCAAATGTCTCTGCGTATAGGACAGAGGTAGCCTCGATGTTAGGCATGCCTATTGCGTCGTTACGTACGTCTATTATGCCAGTAAGAAAGCGCTCCTGTCTCTTTTCGTGTCCTTTGCTTTACACGGAGAGAATTTCAGGGGCGGACAATTCCTAGGTAGTTCGACCCTTAGGCAAAATGAACCATTTGATTCGTACTAGCGGCTTAGGGTCGCTGCGGCCCTAGTGTAGTCTTCGTGCGGATCTAAAGTAGCGCCACCCTACAACGAAAGCAATCGGTCAACGGCTCGTAGGGCGGCAGCGACACTAAATTAGTGCAGCTACTACTCCAACATTGTAGAGAAGCTGCTATACTACCAATAAGCTGTATCTTATGCTAAAATTCTCTCCGTGTACACAACAGATGTGCGTAATTGGCGGAGGAATCTCTGTCTTAACGTAGAGACGTATGGCTTGGCCCTTTAAGTAATTCGGTAATCAGTAATTATGTAAACAGCAATATAAAAGGTCGTTCCAATGTACTGAAAAAATTGTGCGTAGAAGGAGCTCTACCTTTACCTATTATTTTCTTAAATTCTACCTGGTATGAAGAACTTTCACCTTTCGATCCTTGAGTTAACGCTTCTTATTGGTCAATTAACCAGAAGCAGGTCAGTAGAATACGACCCTATGGAAGAGTGAAAGTGGAAGTACTTCCTTTTCCCACTGCAATGTTTTTCAGCTTCTCAGTGGCGCCCCCGTAGCATCTCAGTCTATAGGGTTTCACCCAAAATGCCTTTTCTTAGAAATTTCTCTCAATTTTGACCAGGTGTTGATAATACTATTGTCTATAAGATATTTCTATCTAAAAACTCCCAGCGGTTTAGTTCTCGAGATATTAAATATCAAAGTCGCGCATTTTAACACAGTGCCTTATGGAACGGCCCGCGCGAAATGAACGTTTTCGTCTGTAACTCGAAAAGTTTTCTTAGCAATTTTTCTAAACACCGAAATGTTATTAATGACATCTATTAGAACAAGACATTCAAATCTGAGAAAGCCCAGCGGTCTCGTTTGTGAGATACGTTAATTGAAAGTGCGGAATATCAGGTTAGATTTCACGCGCGCGTGAGACGCATGCATGGCAAGGGGAGAGAGAGCGGGAGCGCTGCTGGCGCGCACGCTTGCTGCGCACATACAGACAGGCGTCTCTCGGTGTCTGTGCTCAGTCCCGTAGCAAGCAACTCTCAACAGAAAGAGAGGGGTAGCGCATGCGAGAGCCTGTACGCGTCGCACGGGGCGCCGTACTCTGTGGGTTCGGGCCTCGTTGGTGAAACCCCCTTAAGGTTCTAATGTAAAATCTGAAAAAACATCGCTAGTGCCAGTCTACTCACGACAAGCGTGCCGAACGGACGTCTTACGGAACAGACAAGCTTCTAATTTGTAAGCTACGCCACAATAGTCACATCATGAACACCAAGTCATCGCACACCAGCGGCAGTTACTCATCCATTGCACGCAAGGTCATGACTTTGCCAGCAAGCTTAAGCAGCTAGACGCCGCGCATCACAGAATACCGAGGATACGGCGATGCTCATCCAGCCGCAGGTCCAAGATGCAGGGAGGCAATGGCAGGAACCCAAATGACCGAAACCCGTCCCTGGATGATAAGCTCGAGTTACATGATAAGGATGTCGAACTAGTATCTAAATCAGGGATATCCTCGCTTTCATCGTATTGCAGCAGTGGTAGCAGCTCGGGTTTGAACTTTGATACTGGAAGTAGCTTGAGCTCTGATTCGGAGTGTGAAAGCAGCTTGAGTTCTGACACGGATTCTGAGAGCAGCTCGAGTTCTGACTCAGATTCTGAGAGCAGCTCGAGTTCTGACTGGGATTCTGAGAGCAGCTCTAGTTATGACTCGGATTCTGAGAGCAGCTCACGTTCTGACTGGGATTCTGAGAGCAGCTCTAGTTATGACTCCGATTCTGAGAGCAGCACACGTTTTGACTGGGATTCTGAAAGCAGCTCGAGTTCTGACTGGGATTCTGAGAGCAGCTCGAGTTATGGCTCGGATTCTGAAAGCAGCTCGAGTTCTGACTGGGATTCTGAAAGCAGCTCGAGTTCTGACTGGGATTCTGAAAGCAGCTCGAGTTCTGACTCGGATTCTGAGAGCAGTTCCAGCTCTGACATAGACTCCAACAGCTTGACGAGCTCCGATACAGAGGATGAGGATAATAATGAGACAGCTTCGTAGGACCCAGAATCGAAAATGGTAAACCCTGTAGCGATAGGTTCTATTGTTATGTCAACGCAAAAGTACGATGTTAAGATAATAATAAAATAAACCTACCTTCCCGGAGCGTAACTAACATACATGCGAACATCTATAAGAACCCCCTTTTCTACAATTCTATTACCTCACAATCATTGTACTACAATATTCTGTATAATAAATGATGTTTATTGTTGAAATTTCACACATTGCCTATACCACACACAAAATAGTCTATAAA
The DNA here is from genome assembly GCA_036365515.1 of Torymus aiolomorphi. Lineage (NCBI taxonomy): Eukaryota > Metazoa > Arthropoda > Insecta > Hymenoptera > Torymidae > Torymus > Torymus aiolomorphi. The sequence goes on along the minus strand of CM070874.1, from coordinate 69,386,599 downwards.
TTTCATGTTTCCATTTATAAAAGAGAGAACGCGATTAATATCGAAGTGCAACCAAAAGTATGGCTAATTTCAAAAGCAAATAAACAACAAACGCGCGTAATTTCCATTTTCTAGTATGTATAAAGCCGTTCTTGAGAAATTACGATTTGAAAAAAGTTAAAGAAATTGTAAGATCAAACATTTCTGAAATTCATGAACTAATTCTTTTACCCCAAGAACTCAATAATAAATAATATATAAACTCTACATCTCCACCAAACTTCTAAGCAATTAAAACAATTTTACTCCAGTTATTGTGCGACCAAGATAGTCATTTTATGAAATATCAGAATTTTAAATATCAAATATCTCAAAAATTAACCATATGATCTGGAGGAAATTTCACACAGGTATTGCCTACATTGCATATAAAATAGTCTATAAATTTCAAACTGATACGTCGAGCTGTTCTCAAGAAAAGTAGATGGAGCTAATACTTAATAAGGAAGAAAAATAATTTTGTGATTCCTTTAATTAATTTTTAATAACAAAATTTATAATTTTTGCAACAAATTATGCCATAATTATAATTTAATTTATTTTAAAGATTAAAAAGTATTAATTTTCAAATTCATTCATTCATTCATTTATTTATATCAACCGGCAAGAACGTTCCAGGTTTAACATAATATATACATATATACATATATAACATCACTAGTATTCTCGAAGCGCGCGGTGAGCGCTGTGATTTTATCGAAACTACACCACTTTTGTTTGTTTTTATGACCTAGTAACCCGTTACACCCACCAACCAAACCACTAATAAATTGATATCATAACTAATCCATCATTTTTTGAAGATAGGAGCTAGGATTAAGGAGTTATAAGCTTTTTTGAAAAAAAACACGTTTTTATTTTTGTTTATAACAAAAGAACTGTGATAGCTAGACATAAAATTTTGTTTCCATATATAGATATTTTAATTCTCTTTCGAATGCTACCCATCCGATCCAGATACATAGAACCGTTCTTGAGAAATTACGATTTGAAAAAAGGTTAAAAAACTTTAACCTCAAATATCTCTGAAATTTCTAGACCAATCATTTTGCCCAAAGAACTCGACTGAGAACTATACAAAATCTACCTCTACAAGGAATTTTAAAGCGATTAAGTCAATTTTACTTCCGTAATCGTTGGACATAGAAAACTCGTTTTTTTTCATTTTTCAATTTTTTTCTCAAAAACTAACCAAAAGAATGGATTCAAATTTTTAGAGCTTATAGCTATTTATATTCTACATTATCGTGATTTTTCTCAAAAAAATTGACCGTTTAGTTTCGGAGTTATAAGCTTTTTTTAAAAAAACACGTTTTTGTCAATAACAAGAGAATCGGGATAGCTAGAGAAATTTCTTTTTTTGGAAATTATAGGTTTTTTTTCGCTCTTTCGAATGCTACCCATCAGATTTAAATATCTCGATTCTATCATTGAAAAAAAGCCAAAAACAATTTTGAGAAAATCGAAAATTCGAAATAAAACAAAAACGAATCGGCCCAATTAAAAAACGGATTTTTGATCCGCCATCACACAAAAAAAAACAAAAAGAATGAGACCTGTCCGGTTAAAATCGATCGAGTAGAAGCAGAGATCCAGGCGTACACACACACACACACACACACACACACACACACACACATACACACACACACACACACACACACACACACACACACACACACACACACACACACACACACACATCCATACAGACATTTTTCAAAAATCATGTATTTTGGTTCCAGCACCTCGAATATCAATTATAACATGTTTTTATAACTCAAAAAATTACTATCACAAAGCTTCCTCTAGGAGGAAGCAAAAATGAAGTCGCCTCGACTTATATTTGGCCCAATCCATCGCAAATCAAACAGCCAGATTATATGCCTACATCACCTATAATTTTCGAATTGGAATATGCTATTCTTCTCTTAATATGATTTGACATGTATTTTTTAATTTTTTAATTGCACCAAAATTACATCTGTTTTGCAATATCCAAAAATTCCGGGGAAAATTCTGAAACGTTATTTTTAAACTGCTGCTGTTCCATGAGTTTATAATATATACTTATATACTTTATTATATTATAATATTATTTTTTTATGTTTCTTCTTTTAGTTGCTCTATTTTTATTACTTTTTTCTTCTTTTGCTTTGTTTTAACTAGCAAGATAGTAAATAGTAAAAGCAATGCACTAAAAAAATATGTTTATTAGATCTGACAGGTGGCTTGGATATTTTAGAAGCATAATTTTCTTCAAAACAAACCTAGAATCCAGTATACTGTGAGGGTTTCTCTCAGATTCAGCAAGCATGTTTAGAATATGCATTGCATTTAATATTTACTTTAAGAGGGCATGATTGAGTAAAGAATCTGTGGGAGTATGCAAAAATTAAAACCCACTACCATAACCACCAAAAATCAGTTTTACTGTACAATTAGAAATAGAAAAGAAATATCACTGTACAAGAAAATTTTCTTTTCTCTCATTATGCAATAAAAATTTCTTTTCTATAAATCCAATCAATTTACAGAAAAGAAAGAACTAATAATTAATTGAATAAGAATTTCATGAGAAAAAACTTTAAAAGAAATTAAAACCACTTATCTGATTTAGCAGACATGTGGCTTTCATTATGCATTACTTTTATATTGTTAGAAACAGAAGATTAGATACTCACCATGATAATTTAACAGTTAAATATCATCTTCTGGCCTGCATAGCCCTGATATAAGACAAGATGTCATCTGCTGTTGTTAACTGATTGAAGAGTGACTTGTGTATGACAACTATCGGGGCAGTTTGCATCAGGTTGTCTTGTTACATCATTATATGTATACAACTTAATGCAGAGAAGACCCTAGTTGCAATCGTTGCATATATAGTACTGATATCTTGTTATCCTGCATGTGGTGCTGCTGTTTCTGTTGATAACAGGGCTCTTTCAGAAGCGATGGCATCTTAGTTAGAGGCTCTTGGAGCAGTGCACGGATGCTCTACAGTTTCTTAGGAGGGGAGAAGACCTCTCGTTTTCTGGCCACATAATGTCACTGTTCACTCACTGGCATTATTTTACTACTGCCTCTGCTGTTGGAGGATATCGTATTCTTCAGTATTTGCGCTGTTGAGGCTGGAGTATTTGACGACTTATGGAGACCGTGAAGGCTGTGTGACTGACATTGAGTTTTTTGGAGTCACTTCAAGAACCATTATCATTATACCTTTGATAAAATCTGAGGTATGTCCATGAAATTAACACTCCATTAAGAAACATTGTGGGATAGGTTCCTTCTGATAATGTAGCAGTGTTTGGGAATTCAATAAGTTTGAATTCCCGCGCGTTCTTGCGGAACGGCTCCACTCATTGCGTCGCCGCGGCGCGGCAGCACCTAGTGGTGTCTCGGCGGAAAAGCTGAAACGCTACACTGACTCCTCAAGTTATACGTGATATGTCCATCTCTCTCGCTCTCTCACATGCAAAAGTGAGAGAGTGATTGATTTGATTATCGCGGTAACGAGGTCGAAGCCGAGAAGAAGGAAGTGGTTCAAGGCCTCGTTCTCTCTGCATCTAGCTCGCCACGAGGCAACACCGGCCGGCAACTACATTGCAATTCCACATCGGATTTTCTCAGCATTTTCATAGGCTCTACTCAACTGTCTCACTGGCTCTACTCATCTAAGGGACTCTCACAACATCACTCCTCACTCACGCATCACTCAAGCGCGACGACGATTAATTCAATCGCTTCTGTTGCAAGGTAACAATTCACTGTACCACAACAGAAGATCAATATTGTGTACAACCTTGTTGGCAGAGCAATTTTATTATCAAATAAAAAATTTCATAGGAAAAATCTAAATATTGTTACTACATTACTCAAAAATAATAATTACCCTCGGAGATTCATAAAACAATATGCATACAAAAGATTTTACAAAATTAAATATGAGAACAATCAGAAAGACAATATTGTACAAAACGAATTTGTATCCCATATTTCATTACCGTTCAATGACATTTTTGAAAAAATTGTAACCATTCTCAAACCTTATAACTTCCGTGTTTTGCCTCTTGTTAATAAGAGTCTAAGTTCTGTAATAAAATTAGGTAAAGACACTACAAAAAAGTGGGATAAGACCAACGTAGTTTATAAGTTCTTTTGTAAATCGTGTCCTGCGTCATATGTAGGAGAAACTAAACGTACAATAAAAATCAGAATTAACGAACATCAAAAAAATAACAACATAGAATCAGTAGTTCCACAACATAGGAATAAATTTCTCCATGATTTTGACTGGGACAATACTAAAATTCTAGATCAGGAAGCTAATTACAAAAAACGTATATTGTCAGAAATGATCCACATTAAGTGCAACAGTAATAACATAAATAAGAAAGAAGACGTTAAATTTTTAAATACGTCTTATTTTCCTTTATTGAGACTTTTAAATTGAATTTGTTGTCGTTTGATTTTTCTTTCTATATGTATCTGCGTTTTGTTTGTAAACACAGGCACCAACCCTTTACTGTGTATACTATAAATATTGACCAATCTCATGTTTTGCGTTAACATCGACTTCATGTGTACTACGTAACACACGTTATAATTTAAGGTATTAATTATTGTATCACGCGAGTGTTTAGTTATATTAATTACATTGTATTAATTGTTTTTTCTGTTTAATAAAAAATTGTAGCCTGAAGAGGTTGGCAGACCAAGCCAACGAAACGTTGCTTTTTCTAATGAAATCGTTGAATTTTTGATTTCTAATCCTCGCCTCCGTCAGATCGACTTAACTCATCACCTTCTTAGAAAAAATTCACTATAATTGAGGTTATGTTGCCAACCACGTGTTGGCACCGGTGATTAATGGTGAAGTGAAAGTGAATCGTGAAACTCAACAGTAATTAAGGCAACGAATCAATAATCATTTGTTTGCTATTCTTCACTTTATCAGCATCATTGTACGTGAGCCCAGGAGGGAGTTTTAGGAAAAACTCAATTCACTCTCGACGGACAACCTCAGTGTACTCGTAGTCAAACTCATATCTCACAGGTTCGTTATCCCTAGTGAGAGATTACTACTCAAATTAATTACACTCAATATTAATTTTGGTACAACGTACACACTACTCGCCTACGACTTATTCAGTATAATAAGAACCAAACTTCTTGTACATGAATTAATGTTAACTATTATGAATTATTATTAGAATTAATGTAATTTAAACTCTTTATGAACTGATGTTAAATATTGAAAATTATTAGTAGTTGTTATTAGAATTTGAACATTGTAATTTTATAACCAGAATGTAATTATGGTGCGACTTAGAACTGATATAATATATTCAAGTTTTATTTACTTATGTGTGTGACTCAAATTTATTTCAACACCCACAGCATGTTACTCATATTAATATTATTATGGCTTTCTCAAACAAGCAGCGTATAATAGATGTCCAATCTACGCCATCAGAGGAACATTTAAAGTTACTTCAAAGTTAACAATAGCAAAATATGTCATCATTTTCATGGTACTCCAGAGGGGCTCGATGAGTTTGCCGCATAAGCCCACAGTAATGACATCCACGCATACCTCCCAGAAGTGTATCTTCAGCAAGCAGGAGATGAAGGCTGTTCATATCCAGAAAGCCGGAGGCAGTAAATAGTCCGGAGTGACGCTGAGCACGAGGATAGCATTTTCGGAGTAGGACAGCCCGTAGGAGAAGAGGACGACGATGTAAATGAACTTGGTGCTTGTGCTGGTATTGCCGAGGAGTGCAGTGAACTGCTGGCGCAGGTACGGGAGGTCACGGCCGAAGCCCTTGATCCCAGCCATGGCCTCACGACAGCTGCGGCGGCGGCGACGACGACGACGACGGCGACGACATTCTTCCGCGCTTCACTAGCTGGCTCTCCTCCTATCCTCCTGACCCTGCGTGTGGGCTGCATACGTCTGTGTGTGTACACGCGCTTCCTAACCTCACATCTTGGCCGACGTCATGTCGAATTCTACATCCTTGCGACTGCGGTTGCAGCAGCGTGTGCGTTTGAAATCCTATTAGTCGTCTATGACGATATATGGAATAATAATCTATATTTCTTTTTGACGAATTACGGCGTATTCTACCTCTGTACGAAGTTTCAAATCAAAATATTCATTAGTTTTTGCATAAACTTCGAACGAAATTTCGAGGTGATACCGAGCACGAACTCAATATTTCGTTCAAAGTTTATGCAAAAACTAATGAATGTTTTGAGTCGAAACTTAGCCACAACGAAAGAATATAAAAAAACGAAGAAAGGTGTTCTCATTATTTTGCATAATTCGATCTATTTTTAAAGTTATGAATAAGATTTTGTGTGCTCGTAGTATTAGTTTTATAGAGTGAATTTATTGATCATCAACAAACAAAATCTCTTACAGTTAGTCGTATTGCATTTCCTTCATCGAAATAGTGTGCTATATTATAGTTAGCCTACACTATTTGATAGAAAATTTCGGCAACCGACGGCACTCGTAAGAGATATATAGGAAAGAATTTAATAAAATTATTATTATTATTTTTAAAGTTATTAAGTAAAAACCAACCGTATCGACTCGGTCGGTAAAAGTTGAGTATGGCACCCCCTTAATCCATATATGAGTTTTTTCGAGGTTTATTTAATTTCAGAAATTTCAGTTGACTCATTTTATTCAACAGAAACCTCATAGACAGTCTTTAATTTAGAATCGAGGATACTAGAGAATGTTAACAGTAGATTAATAAGATTTTTTCTTTTAACAGGCGATACAGAGCCTAAAAACGATGTGCTGAGTTCAATATTTAATTCTTCAATACGTTCTAGAGTACTTGGTAAAATATCTATATCTATATCAACTATGATATCGGCAACTTCATTCTCAGTTGTTATATTAACTAAGATATTGGCAAATTCATGGGCAGTGCTACTCACGAATTCGGAAGCTCGCTTATAACAATAGCTACATACGTAGACGTTGTCAAAAAAATATCAGGATAACGGCATTTTAATCGATGAGTAAGAGTATCCAATTGATTAAAATGCACTCTACTAGTTTTATAATATTTCTTTTTATGCATTTCAAAAAAATTGGGACAATAAATTCTATCCTTCGAAAAATATTCAGACATTGTAATAGTGTTAATAAGATGTGAATGTGTAATAAATTTCAAAAAGCTATATATATTTTTGAAAAATATTAGAGGTATATATAGATAAAGCCAAAATTTTATTGGTACGTGTTAAGCCCAACGCCAGCCATCTAGCGTACAAATCTATAACTCATACAAGTACAGGCGCCTGTATATCTACATACGTCCATGTATACACCTCGTGCTTAAGTATGTATATATATATATATATATATATATATATATATATATATATATATATATATATATATATTACATATGTACAAACATAAATCCATTTATATTGAAAATAATCCGTTTTATCCGTTTTTATCCGTCAATGATGACTACCAGCTAAAGCATGAAATTTTGTTGTATTTTATTTTCTTTTTCTCTCTCCAAAAGCAATTTTACAGAATTTCAAATAGAGTATTAGGTAGGTCTTTACACTTTCTATCATCACAAAGAATTTTATTCAAAAAATAGGGTTTTCGAGAAAAATGTATTTTTCTACAAAGTGCATTTTTCAGTGAAAACTGCATATCTTTATGCATTTTTTATTTTTGAAATGAAAATTTCTTTGAGGGGATGAAAGAGAGCTTAAAACTGAGTAAAATAATGAATTTTGTTTATTCAAAAGCTGAAAAATTCATCGAACAGCAGAACTTTAAAAATACTTAACGTTGGAAAAACTAATTTCAAAGTCATGATTTTTGGATATTGCAAAACAGATGTAATTTTGGTGCAATAAAAAAATAAAAAAATACGTGTCAAATCATTTTAAGAGAAGAATAACATACCCTAATTCCAAAATAAGTTTTCAACTTCATCATATACGAATTTATTCTAATATTTTTGTAAAATATTGTATGGATACATCTAATATACATCTGTTTTGACTAACTGTTTCACTGTCAATTACATATAGTTAGAAAAGTAAGATAGAAACAAAGTAGTATTTCAATATCTATTAAATTATCTCAAAGTTCATAAAAAGCAGTCTAAACTTTTCTACGAGACTTTCATGCCACGAAAAACACGTCGGCGTCGAGTAGACGAGCCGCGACATTGACATTGATCGGACCTCCTACTTTCTCTCCGTAACCCTTTGAGATTCATACGACACGATCGATAGTAATTTACTCGTCAAAAGTTCGCCCCGAGGAGTTTAATAAAGCCGATCACGCACGGTATTAATGCAGTCGGCGCGCTCCTGCGTTTTTCGTAATTAGGATTAAGGCGATGACGATCCGCTGCTCACGAAAGGCGAAAGTCCGTGACGGCTGGCAGACTCTTGCATGGTTGATTGGCCGATCTAATTATTGGAGGAATTATATCAGTGGCGAGCAACGAAAGCGTATTACGCGGTTATTTTGCTATAATGCTTTCTTAAAACGGCACTGATCCAGATTTAAGTAGCGGTTATAGTTGAAAAATATTTTCTAGTAGTTTAAATTTCGTTTAGTGAACTCATCAGTAGGGCGCACAAACAGACTTTTCTCTGGTACTTTGAATAATTGTGGAGCACATTGCAAAATCGTAGTACAAAGAGGAACAAATAATATGTTCTAATTGATCAATTTTGTTAGAAATTATTTACACGTCTGCCAGTAGGCAGGTAGACGAATTAATAATCAAAATTTCTTGTATTTTTCATCACACTAACATAAATACCAGCGTGGTGAATGAATAATGCTGTTAGCTGTATATGTCTGATAATATATTTTTAATGTTAACAATCCTGATATAAATAGTATTTAAATGAAAATATTATAAACTTCTCTCTCACTTATTCGAGGTCAATAAAAATTTAACTATATTACTTATTCTGTAGCTGAACATACAAAGTGGAATAATCAAAGCGTTACTGTGAATTTGTAGTGTATTGCACAGATAGCAACAGTGAAAAATTGATCTTGAAATACGAGGAAGAATAATTTAATACTTATTATTGATTTTTTATGATTAATATATTATATTAGGCTCACGTAAATTAAAAGTTAGCTAGTAAGGATCCGCCAATCATTTAGCTTAGCTAAATCTGATCTTCTTGATTACAACTTTCACATGTCTGCGTGACTGCAACGTTAGAATGTTTTCTTCGTCTTGATGCGCAACGACGAAGCTTCCAGTATATTCAAATATTCTCTTTCGTTGTCCCTAATAGCTTCATTTATTGTCCGAACCTCAGTTTTCACGTCTGGGTGCGCTCCCCTCTCGCGAATTAATAAGTTGGATGTGTACACACTACATTTTATTTCATTAAGATTTCATTTTTAACTAAACTAATTACTAAATACATAAAATTAAACTTACCAAATATATAAACTTTTTCTAAATTATATCAGTGAATGAAAAATGAATAATAATTTTAATTTCTGACATAATAATATACACTGTTATAAGTCTCATGTTAAAGAAAGGAAAGAAAGACAAATAAATTTTTAATTGATATAAAATATGTTGAGTGACGCAATTCCTCACTCCTTCTCGAATCTCCCCCCTCTCTCTCTCTTGCTCAAAATAATTCAATTTTAATTCGCGAGCGCGTCCTCGGCGAAAGTAATTAGATAACGATAAATATTTCCGCGAGAGGCTGCATAATTTCGCTGCAGCTTTAAAATTATCCCTCTTTCCCTTTTACACGCGTCGACGCGCAAGCTCTCGCAATATAATTAACGTTTACGCGTGTCGAGAGAGAGAGAGAGAGAGAGAGAGAGAGAGAGAGAGAGAGAGAGAGAGAGAGAGATCGTGGGTATAAACGTGCACATTCGTTTCTCCGGCCGCCCCGACGCTTTTATGAAATTCCCGCGGAGCGAATTAAGTCGAGTCGGCAGCCCGCCGAGCCCTCTCCAAGATTCACGTTTACGTCCGTGGCATTTTGAGCGAGCGCTGCGGCGGAATTTACGCGTGCGTCTTCCGCCATGGGCGGAGAATGGGCGAAAAGGACGATGCCACTCTGTTTTCCTAGTTGCATGGTGTTGCATGTTTTCGTACAAGTTTCGAAAAATCATCCATTGAGTCAGAATTCAATGATCAAATGTAGAAGATCGTGCGATGCGCAGTTTAACCACGGAGTGCAAGCTCGTTATTCTCTTTGCTGAGGCATCATATCTCTCGCCCTGAACGTTCTTGCATATAGCTAAAGACTTCATGATATTTATTATTACATAGCAATTAATTGATCTGCTCACGATCGATACTTTAATTTTTATCATGCATTTTGTAGATTCTATGTTAATCATTATTTATAGTTCAGCAAGAAAAGTTAGTATACATTTGTATCGCTGTAAGCCTCAAAGTTTAGCATTTGCAGAAATAATTCACTCAATTTGTAATTAGTTACAAATATCTAATTATTAATATTTCAACTACGACCTTTGGCCTATAGCCCTGAAATTCCTACTTTACATCTTTGTATTTTACGTCACACAGTTTCTAGCTAAATTTTACTCATGATATCTCTTAATCATCGTACCTTTTTTTCACAAAATGTGAAAATCTTTCGCAAATACGAAGTAACCATTTTACTTTAATTTAAAAATGACTTGCCTCACCATTTTAATTATCGGCGACCAAGAGGAGACCGCGCGGCACAGCGTTATTACTTCTCACCAATCTTCGTTGCATGGCGCATCGTACCAATCGAGAACGAAGAAAAAGCCCCGAAGTTTAATTAACGAGGCCGCGTCGGCATCATTGTTCTTCCGGACGGAGAAACAATGGCCCAAGAAACTCCGTCCGATCGAAATTCCCTTTTTCACGGAGTGCCGCCCGCCTCAGCCTCTCGCTGATCCATCTGTCCTTGTATATTTGTATATACGGCTGAACGAATAGCCTTCGTTAATCAGACTTTAAAGCGCAACTGTTTTTATTCGAGTTTCTCTATTCGTTTTAGTTGAATTTTCTGATATCCTTTTTTTGGATGTATATGACTTATGACAAAAAATAACAACATGTTATTATTAAAAAAGATTCTTTTTACTCGGCCATTATTACATTTATATAAATTTAAATAAAATAGACTGTTACAAGATACTAAATTTATAAATAATTCAACTGCATATGCTGTATATAATTTGTATAAATATAATAAAGGGTTCACGCCCGTTTAATTGAATAAAAACATTTAAAAAAATGAATAAATACGAGCGCACTTTATCAGGTGAAAATCTCGACACGTTGAAAAGAGAAAAAGCGACGATTTAATCTGCACCCCACGCGTAACAGTTCAATTTTTGCTAGCTTGCAACAACAAGCTAAAAAAAGAAAAGAAACCAACTGGAGAAATAAGCGGCTACAGTTCAGAGTGAAAAGTCACTCTCCTCTTTCTCCTCATCCTTGTTGCACGTTTTACACACACACAGCTATACGCAATAGGCGCGACAGATGAGAGAGAATCTTGCACTGGTAAGAACGACGGCGACTACTTTATCTCCCCCTCTCTTTTGCTGGAATTGTCTTTCGCAATAAGAGGCTTGTCGGGATAAAAAGAAAAGTTTTTCGGTTAGGGGCAAGGCTCCGCTGTCGTTGCCGCTTACGAAATTGCGTACGCAGAGTCGACTCCTCGCGCCCTTCTATCCGTCTTCGTTTATACGGCAGGAAAGGTTTTCCCGTCTGTGAGTTGCATCGACTTCCTTTTTTTGAGGCGCAGGTAGACCTCTGGTTTCTATAAACATGGAGATTTTGAGCTCAAACAAGATATGAATGGTAAGCTGATTGTATGGTCTACATTCTGCTTTGCCCGTTATTGTTAAAGAGAAAACCATTGTTTTTTTTCTAGATTCTTTAAGTCATACTTCATTGTTCACAAAATTGGGATACAATGTATAGTATTTTCAAATGAATCTAAGATAAATGCAGGTTAAGAAAATAAGGTTTAGTAAAAAGTTCTAGAATGATCAGTGCTTTGGCTGATAAGCATTAGAAACGCTTTGCAATCAGGATCTACTTTTAATTTTAATTATGTGATTTCACCGTTAAAGAACATAAACAGTGTTGCCATGCAATCGATGACGTTACGTACCTGATTTAATTTACAGGCTTGTACTTAAAAAACGTGCGATAAAAAAATAACATGAAATTTCTTAAAGAAAACGAACGTCCAGCAAGAAAAATATCTTATTCATATATAGTTCTTGCATTACATATTTGCATAGCAAATAAATCTGTGTATATTTGAAAGAGTAATTAAAAATAAACATATTTGTTCGTTTTGAGAATTTATTTTAACGTTCATTATCAAATATATTGAATTTAATTTCAAAAAGTTAATGGAATCAACAAAATGTTTTAATTATGAGAAAAAACGATAAAATACTCTCAACGATAAAATTTGAGAATGAGAGTTTAAATTCACAAAAAAATAGCACATTGAATTGTAATAAAAGTATTTTTGCAGAAATTAATAAAATTCATCACCTTTGTTAATGCACCAATTCTTTGTTACGTTTTTTCTTTATAATTATAAAAAATATAAGTACTTGAGATCATCAAATTACATTGAGCTATACTATATCTTTTACAAAATATACATAATTGTTGACTCTGCATATAGAATTTTTGAACTATGCTAATGTTTCATAAATAAAAAAATATGAATAACCCTAGCTATTGTAGAAGAACACATAAGTTTGAAAATGCTTATAAATTAAATACATAAATTCAGCTTTAAATAAAGAATCAATATTGTAAACAACCTGTATACCATTTCAAATTATTTTTATGTTAAATATTAGACAAAACAAATGGTAGATTTTTAATTTGTATTATCCTGCAAAAGGAATATCGAATTATCGGTCGTTTAGATACTACGTGAAAAAAATATCGACCAAACGTACGTTACTACCACTTTAAGATATAGCACTTCATGAAACACCGAAAACTTTTCTCACTGTCAAACTATCGAGAGGGGAAAAAAATTCTCAAAGATTTGTTCTTGGTATCTAGTCGGTTCTTGCGCTAGGTCTCCGATGTAGTTTGAAATCTCGTTTCAAATGTTTAATTTATGACACTGAGCATATCGCATCGGTAAGAAGAATCTTTCAAAGTTCCTTGAATATGTACATTGTCTGCGAGACATCACGCAGATATTCTTGGTGTGTTGATCATAACTTTGGCGACCTTTTTGTTCTTAGTACATGCGAAAGTTTTGATAAATTTATTGATCAGAGCCATGCGCTTTTATTATTATTAATAATATCAGTATTTTCAGATACATTTTTTAGTAAAATAATTACTTATGGAAAAAATAATGGTGATTGAATATAAAATAAAAGGAAAAAATTATTATATTTTATTAAAAATATTTATATACTATACTAAACATAGCAATGTGATACGAACTATTGTAATGTTTTTAAGTATTAATCAGAACTTGTTAATTGTTAAATATTCTATTTAAATATATTTTTCAACAATACTTTTCATATTTTAAGGTTGTAATTATTGAGTCAATCGATAAATAATTATTTATTGAGACATTAAACATGCACAACTTTTTATAAATGATACTGTATATAATGTATATAATTATTATAAGTAGAATTTCAGAAAGACAATGACAATTTAAATCTTAAATTTAGCTTTGCATTTAACAATACTCTTTTGTCATTCACAAAAAATTCGTATAATAGTTGTTTAGTGTCAAAATAGATACTATGTTGTACCTAAAACTATGTATGTAATGTTCCATAATCTTATTGATACAATAATCTACGTATTCCTCTTTTTATTCACATACTTTTGAATATAATTTCTAAGCGAAATTTTATTGATTCTAATATTTACTTTGACATATTTAAAATGAGTCCTAAATAGTTCCCATAATAATACAGAAGTAGATAAGAAGTAACAAATGCCAAGCGAAAACACAATTCTTTTACTTGACCATATCTTAGTCTGACTTTCAATTTTGTCCTGATTCTGATTAAACGTAAAATTGAAAAGTCCTCGTCGAGAAAAGAAATAGTGTTGCATATTTATTTCGGTCCAACGACTTATAATTCCGTTTTCTAACATCGTACGTAATAATTTATCGAATTTCTCTACGTAAGGCGAAGTGGGGCTAAAGACCATAGCCGCCCAACCAGGAAGTAACGGTTGCTCTACCATACTTATTAACCGTATCTCTTTATCTCTTTCGAAAAATTGGCGAATTTTTTCACCAAAGTTATCTTCCACTTCGCACCCACTTATATTTTCGGCGTTGTTCATTACTAGAACTGATATACAATTTTCAATATCGGAATGACTTTCTAAAGATCCAAAATTATCAATTATTTCTTGCAGAATACTATCGTTCAATTTCAATATTAATTCTTTTGTATCTTTTGTTATATGAGGAACTATACCAGCATCAATCATATCTTTAAGAGATATTAATTCAGGATAAATTTTTTTATAATAGTATATACTTAAAACCTGTTCAATAACTTTTACAGAAAACAAGAAGCATATGAACAGCAAATATAAGAAAAAAATTCGGTCAGTAATCTTTTTTGGTGCTGGACTCATTGATTTACCAATAATAATTTGAATTATGTTATACATATTCCAGATTTTCATGTCAAGTTTTAATATTAGAACTAAGATTAATAAAAATATAAGTGTAATAAACGTACTGAAGATAATCGAAAATGGTATTTTCATTTCATAGACACCGTACTGTTTAGTTATTAAGGAAATTGGATTGAAATATAAAAACACGCTAAATTCAAGCCCGTATTTATCAAAAGAAGAGGATCCAATTACGCTGACAAAATTAATTTTGAAATCAATTGATTCATTCCTCAAGTCTTTAACAATATTATGTTTTCTCGTATTAAATTTTTGCAGTTTTTCATTGTTTGAATTTATTCTGATATTTAATGAAAAGTTCAGTACCGTCATTAATTCTTTGGTTAGTCGAATACCTACACCATCTAACGCATCCAATACATTATTCCCATGATAATTATGTCTCACATAAACACCTGGCGGTTCTTCCAATATTGCTGCTTCTAAAGGATACCCATAAAAATTAGATAATTTGTCATGGAATACCTCAGTTTTTGAAGGAAAATATTGAATTCCGTAAGTGTTATTGAAAGGATTATATTCGTACAGTGTTACGGTAAAATTTAAATAATGAAGTTCTAAAAGATTTTTATATTTTTTGTCTTTTACAAATTCTAAAACAGTAACATGCAAAAATTTATAACCCCAACTTAATTTGAGAAACTTTTTTATTATATTACTATTACTTTGTAGATCGATGAGAATAAAAACACATTTTGATCGTATAGTTTTCGCAGTGGAATTCATTAAAAAATAAGTAAAATCGATTAATTCTTGAGTTAAATTTTTACTGGTTGTTGCATCAATAAATATAATTTTCAGAACATTTCGTTGAGATCGCGAAATGAGCAAATCTTTCATTCTCTCTGAAGTTTTATTATTAATTGTCAAATTCAACTCTTTTTTACTTAAAAGAATAGTAACAACTTTATTTGCTACTCGAGGAATAATATATTTTGGCACATTTGAAGATAAACTGTCTGTTGTACTTGTCATTAGCATAATGTATTTGGTTTCGTGTTCAACTATATCATATATCAAATCATTTACATTGAATGCATTGACGTTTATGATTGAATGCGATAAATATATAACCCACAAAACTGATTTAAAACTCATAATTACAAATGGACGTTTTATAATTTTATTTATCTCATAGATACTTTGCATTTCACAAAACTCAATTTCGCCACGAAACAACGTAGATTTATGGCTAAATATATTGATTTCTTCCTGATGATGATGTAATTATATAATTTATAATTCTTTTTACTCTAGTCAAAGTAGCTATTTTATTTATAAGTATAATACGGATACTATATTAAATTTGGTTTATTGTTTTTCAGTTGTGGCCTTAATTTTAGTTTACAATCTCTGGATGACTGAAATTCAGTCGATGTAACAATCATTTTTTTTATTTTTAACACAGAGATAATTAGCGTGGACCCTAAAATAGATTTCAGTAATCTTAGGAATGATTGAGATAATTATTTATTTTATTATTAGCTTTGTTAACTTTTCAAATTATACATGAATATATCGATATTAATAATATCAGTTCTTCCTCACGAGAAAAACAGCTACTTTACGATTTTTTGAGCCACAGGCTTTTTTTTAAAAGAATGCACTCAACACATTTTTAGTTTAACCGTGGAATAAATCGCTTAAAACTATGTTAAAACCTACTCTGGTTTAGTGTGAAACATTAACGATTAAGCACACATTAATTGATTAGTATTAGCCTACAATATTGAGTAAAATAGTAAATATAAACATTGGAGTTACAATTAGTTTTTAAATATACTACTATGTCGCTCATTAACTATTTATTAATGAAAATGTACTGTGATATGTTTTAAAACCAATATTAGTTTTTATTTTAATATTTTAGCACGTACTTTTACGAGTTGCTGTAGCAACAGAATTTCAAACAAAAGTTTTTTTATATTTCAATATTGTTAAATTAGTAAGCCATTAATATTTTGTTATTTCACAAAACAACTCATTCTTATATTATAGTTTCCAACATCCAAACATTAGATAGGTTCATTTTGCTATCCATATTTTACTACGGCGAATATATTTAATTATTTTTTATCATCAGAAAGTTTTGTAAGTATATTTACGAAACTTATATTTCACACTTTTTTAAAAAAAGATACGTTCACTGTACAGAATCCATTACTTCTAGCTCTTCTCGATAACCTTCCACGTAACACATTCGAGAACAAAGATTTGACGGATCACTTATAATGCCACCGGTATACTCCTGCGACGCGCCGATTATCCGGGAGAAATGAATGCCCATTAAAAATCGTCCGCGGAGCCCTGCTCCTAATAAGAATACAGCGAGTACAGGCGCGGGCTCGGCGCCAAGCGCTACATGTCAAATGTCACACGTGCTCCTGACTTCAGCGGATCGTTAAGCCTTGCCTCTGCGCGTGCACGCGTCGACGTATATATACATACATGTACATATACATGTATGTAACGTACGGTATACGCGTAGCAGCAGCAGCAGCAGCGATCGGACGGAATATAGGCGCGCAGCTCGACGCGCGTGCCTTTGCGGCGGCGTAATGGCGGAAACTTATTACGCGAGCGGCGCCGGCTCCCCGAGTAATGAGGGTTGCTCCAGCCTGCTCTCTCCCTCTCGTTCTTGGCTCGTGTTATTATATACCCAGAGCATTGCGAGTTACGAGGGTGGGAGGAAAAGAGAGGGAGAGAGGCGGAAAGTACGAGCATGAGTAGGCAATGTGTATATTTTGTATTGAATATTTTCGAGAGGCTTCAGGATGCGTTGTTGAATTTTAGAGAATATGGTTTGGCGCATGTGTATGGAGAAAAAAAAATTCAAGCTGTTTTTTTCCGATGGAATATAATAATGGACGAAATGTTAAAAACTAAAAGGATTCAGATAATTACTACCAAGAAAAGCGCATGTTCAAGGAAGCTTTTAGAATAAAAGGAAAGTATTTCAAATTTAAACGGATTTGTATTATTTCATATATATAGCATTTCATAAATTTTAAATCATTTTTACCATCAAAAACGAGAAATAGCAAAAAAAAACTTCACTTGCAAAACTCGACTGATAAGAAGCTTACAAGAACAATGCACACCTTTCATTTCTGGTCGTTTCTGGTATCTAAAAATGAAGCCCAGTGTTTCTAATTCTATCTCATGCGCCCTTCTTTTTGAGATATGGGCATTCTAATCTCAAATGGGCTCTATTTCGTTAAAAAATAATGTCTCTTCTATTGACTGTGACTTTTCAATAATTTATTATACGAAACCGAACAATAAGATTGTAAAAGTAGACAAGAAAAGCTTAAATTTAAGCTTTGTTTCGTTATAAAAAAATTAACTTATTTACAAGAAATTATAAGCAATCCAAGATAGCATGAGAAAATGAAGGCACATTTTTAACCATTTTCTGACGCTTGAATTGCTTATAATTTCCTGTGAAGTTAATATTTAACGAAACTTTCTTGTCTACTTGTATAATCGTTTTTTTATAATCACTAAGAGTCACCATTTTTTAATGAAATAAATAAGCATATTTGAGACTGAATTGCTCATATCTCAAGAAGAAGGGACTGTATGAGATGGAATTAGGAACATTAGGCTTCATTTTTAGATACCAGAAATCGACTCTCAAACTTGTGAGCTCAATATATCTTCAAAATATCCATGAAAAATTGTAATATATCAAAGCCCCTATAATAACTATATATTCGAATTCGCTTGGGAGTTTTTTTCATGTAATTATTTTTAACTTTCTTTTTTTTACTTTATTATAAATTCAGACGCTTTTTAACCAAAAATAGTAATATTTCTCTGTATTAACAAAACAAAAACTATATCAGAAAAAATAATCTTTCAACGTTGTAGGAATATAGATTTTCTGATGTTCAATGTTTTTGTTTTAATATGAATAATAGAATATTCTAAAAATACTGATTTTCGCAAATAAAATTTATCGATTTCAGAAATATCGATTTCATATTCAACATATAGATATATTGGTTAAAAAGATTGCTTATTTTACATTAATACAGTACACTTGACATTGAAGTACAACTCCCATTCTACTAATTAAGTAAAATTAATTTGCATATAATCAGCTTTTCCTTCATGCTACTGATACCATTGCTCGACTTTTCTTTCACTAAACCGACAACCTCTAGTTTACAGAAAACCCAAATAGATTGTCGACCCCGATTACGACCGCCACCTCCACCATTTCAGTGCCACCGAAGAACCGCGAGGCCCCATCGTTACAGCGTCGACGACGACGACATTCGCACACGCCGAAACGGGCAATAAGGACGCCTGTGCGCGGAAACTGGGCGACCGTGCAAACGTCAAAATTTATGCGATCTGCTGTACAGGCCCTGACGGTTATACACGCTTATCGCTCATTTGATCCGGGCGCGTTTTGCAGCAACGACGGCGACGTCTGCACTTGGCAGGAATTCCCGGGTGTGGAGCCGATCGCGAATTAGGAGCTCGCGGAAATCGTTAGGCGTCGGCAAATTGCGACAGGTTTTTGCGCGAGCGCCACATCAAAACTGACAAATCGCGAGCGCGAATGACCTGCCGCGGCTGCCGGGCGAGAGAGAGAGAGAGAGAGAGAGAGAGAGAGAGAGAGAGAGAGAGAGAGAGAGAGAGAGAGAGAGAGAACTGTTAATGGCACAGCTGTGATTTATGTGTATCGGATAGCTCGGGCTTTATACGTGGAAAATTATTGAAACGCATATGGGCATACTTTCTAGAAAGATATTATTAATGCATTTCGGGAATTGTTATTATAGAAGAGATTGGCTTATGCATGTATGAAAGTATTATTTAATTTTGAATGCTCGAAATCTTTTTGTCGAATATTGCGTTCAATCCTGAATTGGAGGTGGAAAGATGCATTTATAAACTCCTCTAGACTCATTTATCAGTCTTTACACTGCTACAAATAGCATTAAATTTAATGCAGAGTTAATTTAATTTTAATGTACCCCGATAAAATTCTAACAGTATATATAATGTATTTTCGAAAATGGAAACACGAATTGTCATAAATTTATAAACTTGCGAAAGAAAATTTCAGAAAGAAAAATTAAGGACATTTATCACGGAATATTGTCAATGCATGCGTCCACGTACCTAATAAAAAATGTAAAGAGAGAAAATGTGCGAATACTATATGAATCTATATTAACTTTTAATTTAAAAACGTTTTAACGCGCGTTAAATCATTCATTTATTTTACAAATTCAAACCACTTAATGAAAATTGATTTTCACATTGAATTCTCGTACACTATTACATCACTGTTACAGCAAAATTGAATTTCGCTCTCTTTCACCACCTCATCCCGTCTCTCGCACACCTTTCACAAAAAAATCACTCCGACACAGCTCGCTTAACGCCGCAGGTAATTTTCCAACTGACCCCACCCACACCCCGCGGCCCATTGTTGCGAATAAAACAATAAAGCGGTCATCGACCCCTTGGCGTCGATTTTTAATGGCCGTTGTAAAAACGAAGTTAAGTCCGCGGGGTGTGCGCCTGCGGCTGACGCTGTGCTGGCGGCTGGCAGTGTTTCCAGGCGCCTCGTTAGCGTCTACGTCGTCGTCGTGCAGAATCGGAATCGTCCGCGAAAAGAGAGAGAGAGAGAGAGAGAGAGAGAGGGAGAAAGGCGAGGGTTGGTCGGCAGTGTCTGTGTCGCTTTTTCCAAAGGACCGTCACCAAAGTCCCGCGCCAATAAATGTATTCTCTCTCTCTCTCTCTCTCTCTCTCTCTCTCTCTCTCTCTCTCTCTCTCTCTCTCTCTCTCTCTCTCTCTCTCTCTCTCTCGCACGCTCTCCTTCTCCCTTTTTCTCTTTATCATCGAGCGCCCCTTCCTCCGGCACTTCAGCCGCGACGCGCCGAACAATCGCCCCGTAATTCCTACCAATCAAGCGATTGTCGAGGCTAAAACTATTGTATCTATGTGTGTGTGTGTGGGTGGATGGGCAGTGTAAGTGTATGAGTGTGGGGTGTCTTTGAGGTGGCCGGAAGTGGTCTGCACTGCGAGCGCCGTCCCTTTCTTTCTGCCCTCTGTCTGTCTCTCTAACTACTGTTCAATTTTGCTCTTTTTCGTCCTTTTCAATCCACACCTACTTGCTCACTGTGTGTCCACTAGCTGCTATCTTATGTTAGTACTTCCATTGTACGTTTTATACATTGTTGGGCGCTTTTCTCTTAACAAGTAATAACAATGTGCACAGTTCTGTTGAAACATCCCGTTTATTTCTTTTTTATGAAATCTTAATGAATCGTCAGTGAAGTCCGGAATAAAGGATTAAAAGAGAAATAATAATTGTAAGTAATAAATAAAATATTTATTTATTACCTTAATTTAGTTGCCAAATAAATGTAGATGTACAAATTAATTCTTGATTTATGATACACGTCGCCTTTTTTTATAAACAACAGAATTGGGTTAAAGATGATTACGACATTATGAGTCAACATTACCTTAAGAAAGAATTTTATTTAGGGCAATCCCGTATGTAAATTAGTTCGTTGCTGAGTATGGAAAAATTGCTGCGCGTGAACTTTCGGGGATTCAATGACCGACGTGCGTCGTGATGTCGCACGTAATGCGAACGTTGCTTAATTATATATACAAAACGGACTATATTCAAAAAATTACTGATGAGTTAATTTAACTTTTAAATTCGTTTTAATTGATACGTCACAGGACGTAACACGACTTTGATAAATTTTAATTTTCAAAAATTTTCAAATTAAGTAACATTTAAGTTTTCTGAATGGATTTTTTTAAATTAATGCACAAAAATTAGTGAATTGTTATAGTAAATAAAGGCTTAAAATTGTGAACAGTAAGAGAAAAATATCGAAAATCCGAAAGCATGAATTATTATGCCAATACACATGAAAGCATGTATAACTAAATATTGGTTTCGACACCCCCGGTACTAATATTTGCAATAATATATAAGCTTTGAAAATCCATCACACGCAGTATCCAACTTTTTTATTTTATGAGATCCTTACTATAATCAACGAAATAGGCCTCAATACTATTCGTCTTCACACCCTGGAAATTACACAAATCGAGCTACAACGCCATTTTCAAACCCCAATCCACCTCCACCAATATATTCCTCCCAAAAAGCCTCCATTTTTCCCAACCGTACGTCCGCGCGATTTGACGCCGATCGATTAACTCGCACATCTCCCGTCCCGACAAAACTGCAATCTCTCCGCAATACGTTCTCTCTCTCTATCTATCTATCTCGTACACCTACACGCACACGCACACACGTAGTGAGCCCGATAATGCCGGCGATCCATCACCGTCGCGTCGCGGTCCGTCAGGCGGTCGCTGCGCGCATGCAAACTCGCGGCGCGCGCCGCCTCCTATATATCCTACGCGTGATATATCTATCGGCACCTGTTAGACGACGGCGCGCGTCTTTCTTCCTCGCCGATGGACGAGGGTGCGGGAGGTCGTGTATATGGTGGTACAGGGGGCTGGATGGAGGTGCTCGAGCGGTCAACGCGGTGGGAAAGTCGATTATGTCGAGGGGGAAGTCTACAAGCGCAATTGTCTTGGTGGTATCTTGGCTTGGTTGTTCAGATTGTAAGATTTTGTGTAAGGTGGAGAGATAATTCGTGTTTTGTATATTTATGGTTTCACTTTGTCAGACATGTGTTCTATAAGATTATATTATTTATTATATAACGCCTATAGAGTTTAAAGGTATTGCGTTATTTATTTACGTATTCTTATTATAATGTATAAGAATAATGTAATTAACAAGATCGTGTGCACATAAATATTGAAAATACAAAATTTTAGATATATACATGATATAATAACAAAACCAAAATGGAGATTCATTTGTGTACGATATCTAGACTAATAATACTCTTCGTTATACATTAGTGTTTGAATTCATTTTATACCCAAACTTACTTACATTCAACATCCTTACATCCCACAAAATTTAAAGGTATAGAAACGCCAGTCCTCACCGGAAACCAACCGCGCACTCAGTACGAAAGAAAAGCGACGAAAAAGGGCTGATTTCGCGGGTAAGCACCGAGTTAATGATATCCATCGATATTAAAGTCGAGTCAAACGACGCTCCTCTTACGCGCCGGTAGCGCCGTCCCGCTCGCGCGGGTCATCTGCATTTAAATGAAAATCTCGCGAGCCGACGCGCTCGCCTATATACCAGAAGTGTATTGGTTCGAGGGTTCCTTAAGTCGCTCAAGAATCGTCGAGTGGATTTCGTATTATTATAACGGAAAAACGAATTTCTTTTGCGCAAACGGTCTGGAATGCGTGTGTTTTTAAAGGCTGTGTTTACTCGATCAATGAAATCGATTTTGATGTGATTGAATTTCCGTATTATAATATGTAGTGGGATTGTCAGGAAAAGCTTTATTATGAATGTAATTGACTTACAAATTTATAGTCATTCTATAGGATGAACTGAATGAATTGTTATAATAATGTAATAAGCGTAGCCGTTTGCATATTTTTAATGAACAAGCGTATTCTCGAGCGTACTATTATATTTATTACGATTTTATTAGAAAGTCTTATCAATACCTGATAGAATAATTTACATAAAATAACTAGTTGTAAAAAATCCTTAATTTAATTTTACCTGTTTTCTCGTACAATCCAAACGTATTTTGTATTTACGAAAATACAATATTAGTAACATATTATTTGCTATCCGGAGAATAGCAATAGACATTACCAGCGAGGTGCCAACGAGTCGAAATTAAGAAATTACACTCCGCACCTTGTATTTCATCTACTCTATCTTTTATTTATCACTTCACCCTCGGATCCTTCGAGACCTCTCTCAAGGATTCTCGAAAATTGCGAAACTCCGACAACGAAATTTCCACTTAACTAAGCGGCACAGCATCCCGCGACGCCCCGCTGATTCCTTTATACCCTCTCCCCTCTCTCTCGAGGAGGCGTTTTCGCAGCCGAGGAAACTGATATCGCTGGCAATATCCAGCTGTTTGCATTGATTCGCTTCGCCGGCGAAAGAGAGTCAGTCGTTTCGCATCTCTTATCCCCCTTCGCTGCGCTCGCGCACCCGCGAGTGTAGATAGTGTTATAGGCGCGAGCAAGCGAACGAGCGAGCGACACTTTGTGCACGTGCGCATAAATTATTGAGGAGAGAGAGTCTTCGCGCCTCTCACGGAATTCCGCGAGACGTTTTCCGCTGCGCTGTTGCCTTCGAGGTGGTATGAGGTCCCTTTCTGTCTGGTGCATTTTATTGCCGTTTTCATTGCGTTATGCGCTTTTCGTTCTCGCAGCAGTAGACAATGGGTTCGCCATCGAATGAATTCTTGTGAAATACAGTTCTATTTGGTAGTATACTTGGAATACTTTGAGAGTTATTTTTTATAAATTGTACGAGTTTTATAGTTTTATTTATACATTTAGAAACTATAAAATTATAAATGTAACATTTAACATTTACGTTAAGTAGTAATAATAATAAATCCTCTACGAGGATAAAAGTGATTTTTAATTTGTGACCATTCAAGTTTGTGAGTATAATTGGGAATATGAGTAACAACTTATGCCTTTTGATTTCATATTGTCGAATTGTAAACGAAATTTGAACTCTTTTTTTCTATTCGAGTTATCTATACGTGAACCTTATTCACATAAAATCAAATAATTTTTACCCAATCAAATCTTTCTAGAAATCTTTTCTCTATCCGAAAAATAAAGTAAAATCAGAGTTTCCTTTCTCCGAACCGAAAAATTAATTCGACCACATTTCTTCCGAATGCAGCCAACTTTTTCGGCGAGAAAAGACGCGCGCCTATTCCTAAATCGAAGCGAAAAACTGATCGAGCGATTGGGGCCTCGACTTCGCGCGAGTCTATTGCGCGCCGCCGGCTCGGCCGAGAAAGGTGAAGAAATTTTGCGCCAGATATGACGGGAGCAAAATATATCGTTTTATTAAAATTTCTGTCAGCGTATCCATTTGGGTATTTGCACAGGCGTTGTTCTGATGTGACTTTTGATGCATTTTGTACTGCATCCTCGGTTAACGAATGATGTTCATAAAAATGAATATGAAATAAAATATATAATATTGCTTCCTCATAGAGGAAGCTTTGTGATAGTAAAAAAAAGTTTATGAGATAATGTGTTAGAAATGTTATTTAGCAAATTTGGAATCGAAATACACTATTTTTAGAAAATGTCCGTATGGATGTGTGTGTGTGTGTGTGTGTGTGTGTGTGTATGTCCGTATACGCTGATATCTCATGATCTACTCGACCGATTTTAACGGGAGAGTGATCATTTTTTTAGATTTTGCTTCCACAATTGGGGTCAATATTCTATTTTTGTAAAATTTAATTTTTTTTTTTTATAGCCATTTTTTTATTTTCAAAATTTTTGTTTCGATTTTTTTAATATTTAGAACAAATATTGTTTATATATCACGAATTCTCTGTATGTAGGATAAAATTATCTACAATTTAAAAAAAAGAAAAAGTCGGTACCTATATTTCGTCATAAGTTATTGATGAAAACGTAATTTTTTGTAAATAGGTTATATTTCGAAATTAAAAAAAGATATTAACATGAATATTTTTTTGGTTATAAAGGATATTAAGTACTATAACTTACTAAATTTTTAGGTCTTTTTATTCATTATTTTTTGAGAAAAAAAATAATTTATAAAAAAAAGTGATTTTTTTTGTCGTTCAATAACTATAGTAAAATTGGCTTAATCACTTTGAAATTCGTTGTAGGGGTAGATTTTATATACCAATCGAGTGAGTTCTTTGGGCAAAAGGATTGATCCATAAATTTCGGAGATATTTGAGGTTAAAATTTTTTTAAATTTTTTTTTAAATCGTAATTTCTCAAGAACGGCTCTATGTATCTAAATGGGATGGGTGGCATTCGAAAGAGAATTAAATTACCTATATTTTCTAAAAAAAATTAATTCTCTAGCTATCACACGGTTCTTTTGTTATTAACAAAAACGTAAAAATTGAAAAATGAAAAAAAAAATGAGTTTTATATGTTTAACTATTACAAGAGTAAAATTGTCTTATTCGCTTCAAAATTCATTGTAGAGGTATATTATTGATAGTTCTCGGATGAGTTCTTTTGGCAAAGTGATTGGTTCATAAATCTCAGAGATATTTGAGGTTAAAATTTTTCTAGACATTTTTAAAATCTATTTCTTGAGGATTAATTTATAATTTTGTTTAATTTAGTTTATAATTAAATTTAATTTAATTTATAAAAAGATAATTTTAGTTTATAATATCTCTGAAAATTATGAACCAATCATTTTGCCAAAAAAACTCTGCCGAGAACTATCAATAATATATACCTGTACAATGAATTTTGAAGCGAATAAGACAATTTTACTATCGTAATAGTTGAACATCCAAAACTCATTTTTTTTTTAATTTTAAAATTTTTACATTTCTGTTAATAACAAAAGAACCGTGATAGCTAGAAAATTAATTTTTTTTAGAAAATATAGGTAATTTAATTATGTTTCGAATGCTATAAATTACATTCAAATACATAGAGCTCTAAATATCAGTTGCAAATTTATAGGCAATTGTGATATATATATTTTATGTATGTGAAATTTTGTGGAAATGTATAATCTATAAAAATTTGAATAAATTATGTTGGAGTTTTGTTATTTCTGTCTTTCTGAAGTATTAAATTTTAAATATTGGAATTAAAAATTAATTAAAGAAATCAGTAAATTAAGTTTGAGGAAGCTACGTGCCAATGAATTGGCAGCGGTTTTTTAAAATGCAAGAAAATGAAGGTAAATCACTTGAAATAGTGAGTTAATATTTGCAGATTCAATGATACATGTGTTCGAAGGGAAAAAAATTTTCTATATAAAAAGTTACAATGTTTCCTTGTAACTTTTGTGACATTCAAAGAATCACCATACATATATATTATATCTAGTAAAAATTTCTATTAGAATTGTAAACATTTCTTCAAAATTTAGTCCCTCTTTTATCCTTGAATTCATTCAACTTATCCTTTCTCATACCTTTTACAGTCACGTACGTGCAAGCTCGTCATTTTGAATTCTGTATGCATAATTTTAAAATGGTCAAATGTGCACAGGCAATCATAATAGAGCAAGTGGAATTTTTCACTTGTTCAGTGCTGAAACGACACTATAAGTGAAAGTATTTATTTAATGCAAGTAGAAAAATTTATAAATATTTATAAACTGTATTATAATGCACCAAAAATTTACAAATTAATTTATCAAAATTAACAAATAAAAGCTAGTATATTGGTATACAAACTTTTCATAAATCACCCGACATCATCCTTTTTTTTTGCAGTATAGCCAATTCGTTTCTTTTCCTTATTTCGCCTCTAATTAACTTTCGCGAAAAAACCCAAGCGAGCGCTGGTGCATCGAACGTTTCTTGACGGGCAAACCAGTTGGGGATAACACAGTTAGGCGCGCGAGCCGTCGCTTAATTTCCCCATTCGATCATAGCGCCGCGCACTTTTTCTTCGTCTCTCGGATATGGCACTCGTCACGGAATTTTTCACTCGGCGGACGTTTCATTTTTCAATCGAATATGCGACGCCAGTGTGAATTTACCGACTTTTATGTAAGAGGAACATTTTTTTGGAAGATTTATCGCGTTTCTGTTATTATTTTGGCCCTTGGAAGAATGAATATATGTTGACTCAATTCGAATAAAATATCCTTATTTGTTTATTATCGCCATTAACTATATCCGAAACAATTTAACGCATTTGTTTGCCTATGGTTATGAAAAATTTGTTTTCGAATGTCTTGAAAAACTACCCTTTTATTCTTTTTCACACAATATAGACAATAATATTTCGATTTAATGCTCCTACAACCATGTTAATCTCCTATCAATGAAAATCGTGTTTCTCCATCAAACTCCGCATTTCGAAAGCACTCATCCCATGTAAACTATTATACCTATACTCATCACCTTATGCAGACGCGACAACGCATCTCGCATCCATCTAAATAAAACAAACCTTCTCGCACGTGGGAAGGCTAAGACACATACATAGGTACACGACGCTCGCTTGCTCATTAAAACGCAACGTTAATTGCCATTATATCGGGCATCGCCGCGAATGTGCACATGCAAAGCAAACCGGAGACAGCGAGGCTTCATGAATAAGCAACGCGGGATTCGAATCGCTCGTGAAAGCACCGCGCGCTTTCTCCCTAAGCCGCCTGAAATATGGCAATTCATCAATATTAGAGAGACGAGCGGAGACAGGCGGTTCGCCGAGGACTTTGCGAGCGGATTCGGTCTGTCAAAAGTATTGAATTCCGCGGTCTCGCTGAAGAGTGATGGGCGTGTGGAAACTGGAAAGGTTTCATACGGGGTGGCATTTTGAGTTTGCGTACGTGCATATGTGTGTGTAGATAGCTATCTGAAAATCGTTAATTAGAGGTATTAGTAAAGGAAGGTGGTGATGTCGTTTGAGGTGTGGATTGTGTATTTGAAAATTATTTTCGATTCCCAATCATCGTATGATTAGAAATGAAAGTGGTAGTGTATACTCTGAGCAACAGGAATGGATACTTAGTAGTCGGAAACGAACATCGAGAAACTAGGAAAACTAAGAACTTGTATAGTGAAAATTGTTTTTAAGTAAGCCTTTTTCTTAAATATACCCATTTTTTGTTACAAGAATTCATAATATTATGATAATTAACAGAATTTTGTAACAAAATAATTATATTACGAATGCTAAAAAAATATTCTTATTTTCTGTATCAATAATTTTTAAATTAGTTAAACGCTATACAATGTGTAATCAACAACAATTTGGAACGTTTCAAAGCATACTTTACTGCGCTTACAACGAAATTACTCCCTAAAAAATCGCTTTAATTTCATCAAACTAACCAGTTTTTAGCCAGATATTAATTAAGAACTAGCAATTGAAAACAAGTGGTCAGTTCTTAGCCAGGTATTAACTAAGAACTGGCCAATCATTCTTCTATTTAAAATCCCAAAGTATAAATAGGGGAGACTGGGGTAAAACCAGTAACTTTTTTGAAATTGTTTATTAAAAATAGATAATAAAATAATAACATTATTTAAGACTAGAATTTTTTTTAGTTTACATTCAGGTAACTGAAAATCGACTTGGTTAGTTCCTGCCGGTACTCCGGTAGTTTCTGCCTGTCAGTCAACAGTAAAGATTTTCTTGCACGTTCATTAATTCTTAATAATTGATTTTCTTTAGCTAAATTATAATATAAAAGAATATTACAATTATAATTAACTTATGTAAATCATATGTAGGCCATGCAATAGTATATTATGCACCAAGGGAATAAAGTGGGCTGTGTCCTCCCTGCGCGAGAGTTGTCGCCTGAGCGAAGCGAGGGCGACAAACGCGCAGGTTCGCACAACCCACTGTATTCACGAGTGCAATATACGACTTTTTAACACAACTATCATAAAGTTCGTACTCGTTTCCCGCTGAAAAGGGAAAAAAATGCTGCATATTGATTCCCTAACCTCACTCTAGAGTGGGGGTAGGGAATGAACGTAGCTCTTTTTTCCCACTTCGACGGGAATAAAGTACGCACTTTATGGTGCGTGTTAAAAAATTTATTTATTTGCTTATAAATATTGTTTGCATCTCCTAACCTCAAAAAAACATGCGACTGTTATGTTTACGTTTACGTTAGGACTCAGACAAAAACGGCCTGAGAGTCCGTCATTCGACGCTTGGCTACGTGCACTAACCTTGGCGGATGAAAATAATTACTCAATTTTTCTTTCCGTGTTGAGAACTCCGGTTTTGCCCCAGTATCCGGTTTTACCCCAGTCTCCCCATCCATGAAAACAATATATAAAAAAATATTTCAACAAACTATTTCCATACAGAGAAAGATTTATAACAACGAACCCTTCTAAAACTCGCATTTTGACATTATATAAGTTCATTGTCTCTTTTTATACAGTCTCTCGTCATTTCCCAGCTGTATACTTCTCAAATTTTTCACCCCCACGCTCTTCATACTATACCCATGCTCCGGCCGAAGAAATGTAAAACTCAGGCCAATATAACGAAAAGTAGAACAACTCAAGGCTTTTTACGAAAAAAAAGCCCAGTTCACGTTCCCTTACAAACAAACAAAAAAACACAACTCGCGGAGCTGGGACGAAAAAAAAGCACAACTCGATGCGCTCCGACAAAAAAAAGGACAACTCGATCCAGATTCAATAATGAATAAAATAAAATTATATAAGCATGAATTCTCTTTGAGAAAGCAACCTGCTAATGCAGGTAGCAACAGTTTTTATTGTTGCTATTCGTAAGGTCTACTATTTATAAGAATGCAATAAATAGTACTAGTCTTTTTCTTCTGAGCGCAGCGAATTGTGCTTTTTCTCGTCAGAGGTTTTGAACTATATTAGTCTTCGTCAGAGGTTTTGAACTGTGCTTTTCTTCGTACGGGACATCGATATATACAAGACCACCAGCCGCTCCCTGGAGCATGAGAACCGTCGCGTGTTTTCGGCCGCTCGACGGCATCGCGACAGAACGCGAAATCAAAACGCGTCAATCCCCTCGTGCTCGCGCGCGCTATAACATTCCGCGCACCGAGTCGCCCCCGTTCCTCGACGCAACGCACACTCGCATAGAGCGAGCGAGAGAGAGAGAAAGACAGACCAAAAGATAATTGGTGTCCGTCCATCCCACCCCCTCACAGCCGTGCCAACCCCGATGAATGCGCTCGCCGAGATTACGCGGAATGGTTGTAAATGTTGCCCGAGCGAGTGGCTGCGCGCGCGCTTTATTCCCGTGTGCATCGACCCTGGACGCGCCGTCCGGGAAAAACGAGAGAGAGAGAGAGAGTCGCACTATCTCGTGACTGCAGTTACAACTGCACAAAGGTTAATGCACGGCCATTGTTGGCAGTCGAGCGGCCGAGCAAGCGAGAGAGAAATGACCGGCCGGGGTTACACGCGCCCTTTAGCAAGCACGTACATATGTACGCGGGGGAAGAGAGAGAGAGAGACAGAGAGAGAGAGAGAGAGAGAGAGAGAGAGAGAGAGAGAGAGAGAGAGAGAGAGAGAGAGAGAGAGAGATAGAAAGGAGGAGGAGGAGAGAAAGTCGCCTAATGGCCTCGTTTAGCCATTTTTAAAGCTTCCGATTCTCTTTCCTCTCTCTCTCTCTCTCCCTCTCTCTCTCTCTCCCTCTCTCTCTCTCCCTCTCTCTCTCTCTCTCTCTAGCTATGTACTCTGTAGTGCAGTAGGAGCGAGCATGTTTTTTTTGCTTCGGAGCGCAGCTTCATAGTGGCCATTTTTCGCTCGGCGACGGAATCTTTTTTTTTGTTTCTACTCGTCGGGAGGGGAGGGAGCGAGTATCGATGCGGTCTTTAATTTTCGGGGGAGAGTGCGCGGGCGAGTGCGTTTTGGAGAGTGATTACGGGTTTTAACGAATGATTACGTCGCTGGCGTTTTATGTATGTACTTTCGGTGAATTAACGCTGATGCGCGCGCTGCAGTTTGCTTGTCGGGCGATCGCGGCGTATAACCTGGCCGTTACAGCCCCTGATGGGATCGAGTTTAAAGGTAGTCCGGCGCATGACAATGAACATCCAATTGTGACTGCGTAAATTTTCACGCCGCTTTTTCAGGGGATAGATCAATACCTATATATCGGTTGTATTGGAACGTGAGCATACAAAAAATATCATTAAATATCATTTTTAATTGCGCATTATTGCATTGAATTTTCGCCCCTGAATGTGGCAGAAACTTTGGGACGTTTTACTCGGGAAAAGTGAAATAGACAATTATATCTGTTTATTTCTTTGGTTTATTAAAAAACACTAATCATATAAATCTATCGATTACCCGCGAACCTTAAAACACACAGCTTTCATCATTTTTTTCACATATACCAATCATAAAAAATATTTTTCAAGCCTTTGAAAAGCCACCTAAACTCCTGCTAAAATTTCCCCCTCTCTCAATCACCGAACCCTCGAGTTCTCAAACACCGCAATCACTCGACAAAAAAGAACTAAAAAAAGAAAACGACGAACCACGAAACTCGCGCAAAATATTTATCCGAATACGTAATAAGCGCAGCCGCGCGCCGACAGCAAGCGGAGTAAAAAACGAGCGTCGCTTTCAGACTCCGAAATCGCTTAGCCACGGAAGAATGCGCCCGGCCGCGCGCGCGCGCAGCTTGGCTCCCTAAAAGCTCCGAGATATATATATTATCGGGGATTAAAGCTCCTTTGAGTCGAGAAAAAGAATGCGAAATTTCTCCCTTTAGCCCATTAGCCGGATTCTGCGGGTGTTCGATTCGATCACAAAGAAGCGAGCGCGCGCGCGTCTAAGTTCAATCACGTCAGCAATGGGATTTCTCTCTCTCTCTCTCTCTCTCTCTCTCTCTCTCTCTCTCTCTCTCTCTCTCTCTCTCTCTCTCTCTCTCTCTCTCTCTCTCTCTCTCTCTCTCTCTCTTGCTCCCTTCTCTCGACTGCGCGCGTCTCCGGCGAACCGAAAGTTCGCGAGGGGTTCTGAAATCGACAAATAAGGGCGCAAGGCGAAATTGCGCGCAAGGTATAGAGGATGCAGTCGGAGTCGGAAAGGGCCTCGTTTTTGTTTAAAGCGAGAGCGGCTCGGGTTCGCTTTATTAATCGTTTTTCGTCTCTTTTGCTTGAGTTAGATTGTGTATTTAATAAATTTAAAAATATGAAAGATACTCAAAATTAAAGTGAATTTTTACCGTTAATCAAAGATTTTTAAGTGAGTTGTACAATTACTATATTATTGTATGATGTATATAGTACTTTTTGTATGTTTACTCACTATGAATTTTGTGTTTGAAAATCTCGAAAACACGTATGCAAAAAATAACTTCTGCATTTTATCGTTACAATACGTTGCTGAAGTTCATCGAAAGTTCCAATGACAGTTTACAATTTATTTTGACTATTCTCTATTTAAATATAAATAATAAACCATTACAACATATGAAAAAAGAAACCCAAACTAAATTTTTATAGCAAAACAAAATCCTCGAACCATTACACCTCCGAGACAATCCTCTTCAACTCATCACCCATCCCCAGCCCCGTTTCTCTCCACACCTTTATCTTTTTCCACGATCTTCCCTCTTTCTTTTCCTCCGACCGGTTTCTCAATTCCTCCTCCTTCTGCTTCTCCTTCGAAACCGAGCACCGCCGCAGAGTCTCCACCGCACAGCGCGCCACAGGTAATTACGTTATTAGACTCGCGCGCTTACAATGCTATCAGACAGCGCCAAGCGTCGCTGCTGCTGCTGCTTCTGCTTCCTTCGCCGTTCTCCTCTTGTTATATACGGGGAGAGGCCGCCGCGCCTAAATTAGCACCGGTCTCGAGGCGCGCCGAAAACTTTAAGGGCGGGGGGGAAGGGGCTGCTGTTTTTCCTGTTGATTACTCGCGGAGGTGCGCGCGTATTTCGCCGCGCGGATCGTTCAATCAGCGATTGATTCAGGCAAGTTTTAGGCGGGCGCTGATTGGAAGGAAAAATTTGTTGGGAGAACGGGCGAAGAAGTTTCATGGTAGTTCGGATTGATCAAGTTTTTCGGGAGTTGATTGCAGAGTGCAGGGTGGAGAGGGTGGTAGGATATTGTTTTATACGTCTACGGTGGCCTGGACTCTTTAACGTACTTTTTTAAAGAAAGTATTTATTTTGTTTGGAATTCGTTTTGAAAAGGGGCTTTTTCAACGATATGTCTATTTGGGTTGTTATTTTAAGTGTAATTTATAAATGGAATTGACAATTTTTAAGAAACAAATATTGAAGATAAATTTTCACTTGTGTATCAACCAAATTTTATTTATCCTATTCAGATATTAAAAAATATCTTTGTTTTCAAACCGGATTAATTCATTTGAAATTTACTCTATTGAAAATGGTCAAGAAGTCAATAAATCGCTAGTTTGTAAATCGTGGTGAAACGCTTTTTCCTTTCATCCTCTTCCGCTTAATGGAATGACTATAACCTCAAAATGTTTGAACATAAATCCTGAAGTGATTTGCTTTTGTACTTAAAAATATTTTTGCAAGAGTTTATCAGGACGTTAACAATAAATAGTGGTTAAAAATTTAGTTTGCATACTGTTTCAGAAGACATTTATAAAAATATCAATTTTGCCATCTAATTTTGTCTCTCTTACTCTCACCATAATAAATGACCTATTAACTGGATTTTCCCTTAACATTAAATATGACGTTTTTCGTTATAAACAAATTTATTCGAAGTAAATGTTTTTTCGGTTCTATTACGATTGAGAAAAATTGTTTTATATAAACACGTGTATCGAAAATTACTTTTTTATGTTCTTGGAGTCACCGATTATAAATCCGTCATCAAAATTTTTAAATTCAAAATGTTGTACTCAATATGGTGACCAAAAATGCTAAAAACGCATGAAAAATCGAATAATTGGCCGCCATATTGGGTTTGCCATTTTAAATTTTGAAATTCTGACATCGGATTCGCAATCAGCGACCCCAAAAATCTATAATAAAATATACTTATATAACTTTTAATGTACCATTGTTACCTGAATTGCGTGACTGAAAGGGTTAAAATCAAATTTTTAAAAAATCACAGTAGAACAAAATAATTATTATTACCAAGATAAATATTTTCCACGGCAATACCGCATAATGAAAAACAATTTTCCACGCCAATTCAATTTAATAACCGCGCACTGACCGTGGTAACCGCTCCCCGATCCCGGCGAATCGAATAAATGAAATATTAATTAAAGTCCAAATGGAAGAAATCGAAGCCTCGCGCGCTTGGGGTCGCTGTAGCTGGGGAAGGCGGTATTGAATTACAATTTTGATTTTCCACGGAAAGACGCGTAATCCGTTGAACGAGCGAATAATTAAATATCCGGGCAGTCGACTCCCGTTTGTCCGCCGCGACAACGACGAGCGAGAGGAGGAGGTGGCTCTTTTAATTTCTCCCTCTCGGTCAAATTAAAATCGACTCACGCTTTCGCGCTACTCTCTCCGGTTATAATTAAGTGCGATACTCCCGGGAGTATTATTTAACTTTCACCGCGTGCGCGGCCTGCCGCGGAATCGTCGGTGAATATTTTGCGAATCCTCGACGATGCAATGCAGAGCGCAGCGACGGCTGACTGCGGGGGCAGAAATGAAAGCCTCACGGTTGGACGCGAGCGACTGCGGAGCTATGGAAGAAAGGAGAGTAAGCGGTTTTATTTTTCAGTCTGGCGCAACGATTCAGCGAATCAGGGGCGCGTTGGACATTTGTTATTAAATAAAGGCAATATTGTATTTTCGATTACAAGTTCAACTTATTTATATATTAATTTGATTTCGTAAGAAATGATGACGGGCTATTGATTCTTGACGTATTGCTATAGTACATCTTTGTACTATAAAAGTTCTTGATACTAAAAAATAATGGAAATTAAATGACGTCTAACGTCATCTGAAGATGATGCAATAAGATAATTTGAACTATTTTATTCGATTAAAAACAAATACCATAGTTATGTGTTTATTTGTCCTTCTATGATTATTTAAAAAAAAATAAAGCATCAAATTTGCAAGTGCATGTAGACAATAGGTAAAGGGAAAATGAAAATATAATAGAACATTCTACCTTCGAGTATTTCATTTTATCTCAGATCCGTAAATTGGTGTCTGGCTTGTCGCCTACTTTTTAGGCCACTTATTCATTTAATTTGCGTCATCGTCCTCTCACATGTAACAATATTCACTAGTGATTTTTAAATATGAAAGAGCGAGTGGAAAAAATAAAAGATTTTGTGAAGATCCAACTAATAAAAGACTTTTTTATTTACCTTCATATTACATTACTGCATCCAATTATTATGATATTTATATACAAATCCTTTTCAATATTATATTTAAAGTATATTTAAAGTACATAGTGTTTGAATCTTTGTTAAAACAAATGTAATTAACATATTTTCATAGAAACCATACCAAGATACTGAATTTTTTCATATGAAAAGAACGACCCCGCTCCACAAAAAGCAATTTCCACCGCGGCCATTCCACGAAACTATCATTTCGCCTCGCACCAATGAAATCTCGAAAAAGAACTCGCCCATCCCACGCGCTCACTTTCAAATCCCTCGCGAAGCACCTGTTTCTCCTTCAATTCTTCCCAATGCACTTTGGCCTTCTTCGTCCCCCTCCCAGAAACAATTGTCCATTCTCCCAAAGCACATCCCGATCATCGACGCCTGCAACTCCATCATCGATTACCACCTCCCCAGTAGGGCGCCTCTTTCTCTCTCACCCTCCGATAATCGAGGTAACGACGAGCGATATCACGGAGATATAGAAGGGTGCGAGCTCGAAAGGGTAGTGTATAGAGAGCGAGAGAGAGAGGTGAGCGAGCCACGTCCGCAATTTTACAACCGGAGAGAGGGCCAATGTCCATGCCATTACTAGCGCGCTCGCCTTTGCAGGATATTAGTACTACTGCTCGCAAGCGTGCAGAGAGAGAGAGAGAGAGAGAGAGAGAGAGAGGCCGAAATTGGACGGCGCGACCCCCTGCAATCTGACACTTTCGCTTGATTGTGATCGCGATCGCGTCCGCGGACCCTTCCTGCGCGAGCGAGTGTCGCCTGGCTGTATAGTTGTATGCAGCGAGATGTGCGAAAGAGCCTCTATCTACGGCCGATGGGTGAGGTTAGAGTAGGTACTGTGCGTATGTGTATGCGTATGTGTAAGTATATACTGCAGTGTGGGCACTGCGATAACGGTTTTTGAAGTTCGACTGATGATCTTTCCTGGAGAGAAATTTTAATTTTGGTCCAAAAGTAATGGGCAGAGTACCAATTTTTTATGTTTTATACTAATGAATTTATTAGGTATACCTAATATTATGATTTTTCTCAAAAATTCGGCAATTTCGAAGATAGTTTTGCCTTTTATTAATTTATTCACGATTGCGTTTGAGTTCACTGAATGAGAATCATTATAGTGATAACGCAGTCATTGTTTACGAGAGTTAGTTTGAACTCAATTAAATTACTGCTATATTCCAAATTCATTAAAAGCATTACTTACAAAATTAGATTCTGATTGAATAACGAACCGATCATCAACACTGATATTGCATCAATGATTTCAATATTTCATAAGAAATAAATTGTTTTGATTGGTCACTACGTTATAAAGCAAAATTTTTCTTAAATGAAGAAAACAATAAATAATCAATAAAACTAAATACTAGCAATAAGTATTTATTTTATCAGAAATATCTAGGACTATACGTAATTTGTAACACTGTTGGTGATATGCTATCCTTTTTTTGCCAGTCTTATAAATTATAGATGAATAATTGATTGAATGGTGCACATATAGGGGTAACAACTCTTAGTAACTGAAGTTTACTACAAAGACTACAAAAAGTTCTATTAGATATTGGATTTGTTTTCAAATGTCTAAAAAAAGTAAGTAATAAAAGAGCTTATTTGCAGTTATTGATCTGAAAATACAAAGTTATATTAAAACGTATATGTAAAATGTAAAAATTGCATAAAGGAAAGTATATAACATGTGGAAAGATATTGTATATATATTGCAAGAATAATTGTTCGATATTGTAATAACAGTTAAAATTAATATTGACACGATATAACAAATACGACACTACTATTAATTTTTGTTACTTCTTCAAAAATTCTAAATTATTAAGCTTATATATACCTATTATACACTTTAGTTAATATATATTTATCTTCCATGCGCAAGTACCTTTTGTATTTCTGTAGAAATTGCACAGTTACATAAATTTGTTGGTTGAACAAATAAGTAAAATAATGAAAATTATTATTTTCCCCGAAGAATGTAATAAAAAATATATTTATAACAAATATTACCGCCCCGAACTAAAAACCAGACATTTTTTAAACGAACAATCCTTTTTCATAACGCAGAAACAATAATTAATTACACTCTCAGAGCGCCGTCAAGAGGTCAGCACACCGAAATTCATCAAGACGTCAAACGGTCTAAAATTCTTTTAATTACACCTCCTGCGACAATTTTTAAAAGGGCATTTTCGCGTTCATGCTAAGTTCACTCGAAATGTTACGGCTGATGCGCGCGCGCTGCCAAATTAGAAAGACTACCCCCAACCCATGGCAGACGATACCGATGGCAAGGCGCGCTAATTATTTTCTAATTAACGACACATTAGTCTTCTTCCGCAACGACGACGACGACGACGACGTAGACGCAGACGACGGCCTGTACATTAATTCCAGAAGTGCATTCCACAGAGTCGGATCGACGATCGTTACTCCGTTCACGCGAGCGCGCGCTAATTTCCAGCGACGCGATAAATCACGCAGCAACGTCTGGCGCGCAGACCTCCGAAATTTCATTTTTTTTTGCCGCTTCCGTTTGTCCCCAAGAGGATCCACAATTTAGGTTTAAAATACTGTAAAGTGCGCGTTGAAAAATTTTTAAATTCTGTATGATTTTATGTAGATTTAGAAGGAATGTTAACGTAGGAATGAAATAATTATCATAAAGTGTGGAAAAAAGTTCAGAATTAATGAAGAAACAAGATAGACTTTCAAATTAATATTTTCATTTCGATTTTTACAAATGGCGCAAATAAATTTATTTTTTTCCTTGATGACACACCTCGCGTAATTATTTTGATCTTTTTGTATCAATTTTTTGACAGTTTAAAAATAAAAATCGACAGTGAACAGTTAATCAAATAAATAAAAATTTTATTCGTCAAATGGCATTCAATTCCTTAATTGACTGAAAAAAAAAAACTTTAAAAAATAAATTTCAATTTCCATAAAAGAAATATTTAACTTCACATGGACCACTACTCTCCTATATAAAAACTTCTCTTTCCCCTTTCTCTACTTGCACACAGCCCTCCGGCTTCCATATCATTCTTCTTCACGTCCGCCGCGCTAAAAATTAAACTCGGAAAAAGGGTCGCGAGTTAACGAGCGCGTGACAAAGGAAAGCGGTTAAAGCGAGAGAGAGAGAGAGAAAGAGGCAAGCGCGTACGCAGCCGAGCGCGAAGCTCGTTCTCTCTCTCTCTCTCTCTCTCTCTCTCTCTCTCTCTCTCTCTCCGGGTGAGCACGAAAATTAATATTGCGCACCGGCGCGTGCGCGAAGGGCCCGCGCGCGACTTTTTGTTCGACGCCACTTTGAGTAAAGCGTTGGAAATATGTTATGTTGACGGATACATGAGTAACGAGTTGTTATAGAGATCGTTGATTTTTGTAATGTTAGTTTGCAGAATATGCAGCTACCGATAACATTGCGAAGGATGCTTGAAGAATGTTAGATTGGTAAATATGGGTTTTTATAAATTATGGATTGCTGTAATATTATAGTCTATGGCGATTGTAGCTGCAGTAAATAAAATGATAAAGTATAATGTTCGGTACACTGAGAAAAATGATGTATTAAAAATTATTATAATATATAGGAACATGGGGACAAATCTCAAATACCAAAATTTTTACTATATTTTATAGTAAAAATTGATATGTACAGAATAAAAATTGCTATGTACATAGTAATTTTTACTACAAAATATAGTAATAATTTAATTATTTGAGATTTGTCCCCACGTTCCTATATATTATAGTAATTTTTAATACAGAAGCGATATTCAAACGCGCTTCGTGCGCACTTTTCTGTTTTTGAGGTTATGTATGCTATCTTCATTACGTTTTACTTTTAACTTATTTAAGTATTTTTTCAAAGTGAGAACTTAATCATTTTTATACTACTCTAAATGTAAAAATTCCATTAAAGAATTCAAACAGTAAATTTCTCGCGCCTTCTTCTTATATCGACCAATCAAAATCAAGCCTTTAGATGCTTCAACATGGCTGCTCATCACGTTTTTAAGAAGGGATCATTTTTCTCAGTGTAAAATTCATGTTATTTTCATATATAACTTTGTAAAATTGAGGGTGAATTTTTCATTCAAGTTATTTTTGTTTCTATTCAAAGGCTTACAGCAATCCGTACGAAATTTACGTTAAAAATTTATTTATCAAAAAAAAAAAAAAGTTGTTAAAGATGAATTAATTTTCAGTATCTCCGCATGGTAGTACCCATCCAGGGTGTATTAGTGACCTGATATCTTTTTTTATAAAAATACGTTTTATTTCTAAGAGAGACTATATTAAATGACATCACCTCAGGAATAAGTGAAATACACTCGTACATTTCAATTGATAATTTTTTCAACAATATCTAGAATTTTCCCGCACGTTTTTCAATATACATTAATAATATGTTGTACCGCAAGGAGCCTAAAGAATAATCCAAGCAAATAACATTCTCATTTCGTCCATTATTAAATATTCAACAAATAAAACCTCAACAGTAACCGTTACAAATTAATTTAAAATCATCGCAGCTCACTCGACGAAAAATCAAACTCGTCAACCCACTCGACCATAGATCCCTCCCAACCTTCAAAAAGCCAAAACCCACGGGCGCGCGAAAAGCGACGATTTCCCCGCTCTCTCGAATATAATGTTTTCCTTCCGCTCCCGTACACCGGGACAAAAGGGCCGCGCCAAAAATACGCCTCTCTCTCTCTCTCTCTCTCTCTCTCTCTCTCTCTCTCCCGCCCGCAAAGAGCATCCCCCGCCATAAAAAAAAAAATAAAAAAGCGCCTCCCTTTGTAGAATCGACGCAGCGAACTCATTTCCCCTCGGCGCTGGCGCGAATATTACCGAGTTCAAAGCGGCGCGCGCGAAAAATAGCGCGAATTCGCTAAACAAACGATGGCCGGGCGAACCGATGATTGACCGACGCTATATAGTGCGCGCAGCAGACGGTTTTATTAGTGCGCGGGCGGAGAGTGAGCGAATGTATTTAGGGGCAGAACAAATGTTTTCGAGCGTCGAGTTCATTGTAGGTAAACGAGACGCGACCCTACTATTGCGTAATGGGGGTTTTAGTTTGATTAAATGGACGATGTAATTTGGATTTTGGCGTAATATTGGAGTGCTTTAACTTGTGCGAAGTAACAATCAATTTCAATGAGTTTATAGCTTTTACGCTGCTTTGAAATATTTTACTCGGCGGATATTCTTTATCATGTTTCAATGCAAAAATACCGCTATTTCTTGAATTTCATTTTATAAAATGTATTAGTTATATTCAGAAATTCGTTATACGAATATTACACTTTATATTTTCTTTTATCTACAAATACAGCTGACACAGCAGCTTTGAAAAGTCGAATTGATTGAATTCGTGAATGGGAAGCGGTTTTTCACAGCCACCCAATACATTTCGTTATTACATTTATTAAATACTTGAACTGCCGCCAGGATATTTCCACGTTGATATTTCAAAAATTACGCTTCAAATGCACTTGAGCCATTAAAAAGCGGTGCGAGCGAGGTCGCTGAAAGGCGCCCGAAGAAAATCAGTGATTCGATGAAATTTCGATCGGCCGTCTCCTCGTTTCCCCTCATCCTCCTAGTTCGCGACGTCTCCACTCGGTGGCAGCAGTTTCCTACGTATACACGTACGTTATATCGCTGAAA
This sequence comes from Torymus aiolomorphi, assembly GCA_036365515.1. Taxonomy (NCBI): domain Eukaryota; kingdom Metazoa; phylum Arthropoda; class Insecta; order Hymenoptera; family Torymidae; genus Torymus; species Torymus aiolomorphi. The sequence continues at coordinate 69,345,180 of CM070874.1, read as the reverse complement.
ACGAGATGAAAGAGCGAGGGAGAAATTCGAAATATTGCGGACGGTGCAAAAAGCGTTCGTCGAACGGTTCACCGGTGCAGGAAAATTTTCGAATGGGATGAAGAGAGGAGGGAGGGCTGCGAAAATGATGGAAAATGTGCAAGCGGTTAAAAGTCACGCCACCTGCGCCCGACGCTCGCGCGGAGAGTCGATGTTGTATCAAATTGCGTTTGCATCTAATTTGTAGCGGAGGTTTTCATGTGCTAGCGTTATTGTGTTGGGAGGCAAAATCAATTTGTTAGCTGGAATAAGGGAAAATTTGAGTGTAATTCAATGATTGAATCGATCGCTATTGAGTATACAATTCCAAATGAAAAATAAGAAATTTTTCAGAAAAAGGTTTTCAAATGCTGAGTATTGAAGATAAAATTGTGAACTTTTGGAAAGCCAATAAAATTTATTTCAAATTTTGTTTCAATTACCAAAAAAAAAGGTTATTGTTCTAAATGAAGAGAGCTTTTCAATTTATATTTGATTGAAAGTATAAAATATGATATCATATTCTTTTTATTGATTATGGAGATATAAAAAAATAAATATTTATCTACGTGACAATAATTAATTCAGTTGCAAAATCTGCAATTATATTTCTTTTTTACCCATATTGATGTCTTTTTTTCCATTCTACTCCCGTTTATTTTCCTTACCCCCAGACTTCATTTAAATTTACGAAATATTCTCCCAACCGCATCTAAATTATTATTTTCCAAAATGAAATTCCTCCTTCAACCACATCAAACGTGAACCCTTTAAACTACACACACGTCCAAACTCAAACTTCAAAGATTTTCCAAAACGATCCCCCATCCTCACTTTCAATTACCGTCATCACACGCGCTCCCCTCTTTCTCTCCACGAAACCTTTTTTTTCCACCTTCCATCCCCACACGCTTGTATAAGATATAACCTTTCCCGTCCGCGCGTGTGCCATCTCATGCGTGTGCAGAAAGCGAGCCGCACACACACACGTGCCAGAAAGCGAGAAAGATAAAGCGAGCTGGGAGGCCGAGCGCGAGCGAGAATGCGGTTTCGCGCTCTGCCGGCGAAGTAAAACGCGCAGAGACCCGGGGGGTAATTGGCGCACCTTTCAAATGTAAATGCGGTTCGTTAGGGAGGTGAGCGCGCGCTCGCTCGTTCGCCACGATGCGACGATTACCCGACAGGTTACTGTCGCTTCCTGCGCGCTTGCTCTCTCGGGCTTTATGCATGCGGCCGGCAGCACAGCAGCAGTCAGCGAGAGATGCTATATGTATACCCGTGCGAGCTTTGTAGCGCGGCCCGGCAATTTCGAGGCCGATCGACGGACCGAGAGAGAGGGAGAGAGAGAGATGTGCGTCTGGCTGGTCTTGGATCGCGCGTATATAGCCGCGTTTTTTTGGTGGGCAGAGGGTATGGTCTTGATTGTGCAAGCTGATATTTTTGTGAATTATATGGAGCTGGGGTGCTGGAAGAAGCGGAGGTTTTGTTGTAGGAATATTGCTGGCGCTTGGTGATTGGAGCAGAAGAAAGAATTATTTCATCGTAAAATGTGGAAAATTGGGATTGGGAGTGTGATGGTTTATAAGAAGGAATTTTCAACAAAAGTTAATTTTTTGTGTTTCGTTAGTTATAGCTTTTGGATTTTCATTTTATTAATAAATATAGTTTCAATATTAGAATTTCGGAATTCAAATCGGTAGTTCGCAATTCATCTAAAATTATCGTTTCTATTTCATTCGGTCGATGAATCCTTGACGTTTATAGTAATGTGGCCACGCTCAAAAATAACATATTCTGTATGAATATAATATTTGCCATCCATGCTTGCATGGGCAAACCGAAGCTCTCCGCGTTCGTTATAATTTATATTGACAATCAAAGCGTAACATTATAATATATACTTCATCATAAATTCAGCCTCGCATCCCTGTTAGCAATTAGCCCATTAAAAATGGGCAGGAAAACAGAAACTGGCCATTGGAAATGGCTAGTTATTAGACACAAGTGTAACGCTTTTTTCCATCAACTTCTCCTATTTTATGGAATGGCCCTAACCCCAAAATCTTCACATTAAAATTTCATAACAATTTAATCACATATTGTAAAACGTATACTCTTAAGAGATAGTTTACCAGGATATAAACATAATTTAGTAGTCTTTGTACTATTTACAGCTTTATTCTATAAGATATAAACCAAAATCGTTATTTTGCCACGTCACCACTCACTCATCGCCATAACAAATCGCTTGTTACTAGATTTTTAATGGCTTCGTCGGCTAGCTATTTTAACTAGTATTAAAATACCAAATTAATAAATAGTACAACATTTTGACCATTTCCGCAACCAATAAATGTGAAAAATAGGTTGAAAAAATCGTTACACTTACATGGTAGAAAACTGGAGTCCATTTTCTTGCCATCTTGGTTCAAACTAGCCATTTACTATCTAAAAAATGATTTCAATTTCTACCAGGGACTTACAATAACGACTAATGTTCACCCTTTAACTGACCATTCCTCAAAATTTTCCTTCCAAATTCCCTTTTCTAGGACTTCAGCCCATTCCGAGCCCCGGTACAATCCCCGATCGATTCGTTCTCTACACTACCCGCATCCAGAATCCCCGTCCAAGCTCAGCGAGCGCTGCAGCACACCACACCACCACAGAGTCCTCCTCTCATGTCCCACCGAACTTATCCCATTCGCCTCGTGTACTCTCCGCACCAATTCGCCGCAAAGATAAGCCATCTAAGGGTATTCAGCGCGCCTATATACGACCATACGCATGCTGCTGTGTGTTGCTGCTGTTGCTGCTGCTGCTGCTACACGGCTCTTGCCACGGGAGTTCGCAATTCGCCAAGTTGTAATGCAGTTTGCCGCTCGCTCGCGCAACTACTCGGATGAGTCGTTACGCCGGCATTCAATGGGCCCCCGAAGATTGAGGGATATTGTTTATATACGCGCGCGTGTAGGAGAGAGAGTGTCGCGCAGGCGTGGCAATTATCAGCAAGTTCACGGGTGGAGGTGTGTAGTGCCGTGGCTTCGGACGCGTAAACGGTCTTAGACAGCTGTCAGACGCTTGCCACTGGATTTCGAAGGAGCGATTCCGCGTGATGTAATTGCGGTGGCTGGGGTGGTGGTGGGTGGGTATTATGGGGAAGAGGAACGATTCGCTACTTTTAATGGGCTTTTGATATGCTAATGATGAATCGGGTTGGAGGTGCCGATGAGTAATTGCTGCGACTATATAGTTTCTTAATATGTCTGGTACCCCGTGGTATTTATAATTCAATCCATTTTTACTAAAACAGAATATCTTGGAAATTTTTTCGATTTCAGTTTTCGATGGATTCTGATACATTTTCTGATCGTTGATACAGAATACGTATTCTTTTGCAATATAGACACTACGATAGTATAATCGTCGCTCGGTTATTTCTATATAAAATATTGTTGTATAAAATTTCAATTACTCATTGCCGGAAGGCCTGATGTATTTAGTATACATGTGGCATAGAGGAGATCGCTTTATAATGTGGGGCTACTCGCAGTGAAAATCACTTGAGCAGGATGAGGTGAAATCAATTTCATGTATTTGAAATCGCTACACGGACAGCACAAGACGTTTTTAAACGTCATTATGATGTCAAAAATAAAAGTTGATCAAACGTTATAATGAAGTCAGTAAGATGTTGAAAATGTCCTCAGTATTTTCCACCAATATATTTTTTTTTTTTTTGCTTCCTCATAGAAGAAGCTTTGTGATAGTAAAAAAAAAGTTTATGAGATAATGTGTTAGAAATGTTATTTAGCAAATTTGGAATCGAAATACACTATTTTTAGAAAATGTCCGTATGGATGTGTGTGTGTGTGTGTGTGTGTGTGTGTGTGTGTGTGTGTGTGTGTGTGTGTATGTATGTCCGTATACGCTGATATCTCATGATCTACTCGACCGATTTTAACGGGAGAGTGATCATTTTTTTAGATTTTGCTTCCACAATTGGAGTCAATATTCTATTTTTGTAAAATTTAATTTTTTTTTTTATAGCCATTTTTTAATTTTCAAAAATTTTTTTTCGATTTTTTTAATATTTAGAACAAATATTGTTTATATATCATGAATTCTCTGTATGTAGGATAAAATTATCTACAATTTAAAAAAAAAAAAAGTCGGTAGCTATATTTCGTCATAAGTTATTGATGAAAACGTAATTTTTTGTAAATAGGTTATATTTCGAAATTAAAAAAAGATATTAACATGAATATGTTTTTGGTTATAAAGGATATTAAGTACTATAACTTACTAAATTTTTAGGTCTTTTTATTCATTATTTTTTGAGAAAAAAAATAATTTATAAAAAAAAGTGATATTTTTTGTCGTTCAATAACTATAGTAAAATTGGCTTAATCACTTTGAAATTCTTTGTAGGGCTAGATTTTGTATACCAATCGAGTGAGTTCTTTGGGCAAAAGGATTGATCCATAAATTTCGAAGATATTTGAGGTTAAAATTTTTTTAAATTTTTTTTTTAAATCGTAATTTCTAGAGAACGGCTCTATTTATCTAAATGGAATGGGTGGTATTCGAAAGAGAATTAAATTACCTATATTTTCTAAAAAAAATTAATTATCTAGCTATCACGGTTCTTTTGTTATTAACAAAAACGTAAAAATTGAAAAATGAAAAAAAATAAGTTTTATATGTTCAACTATTACAAGAGTAAAATTGTCTTATTCGTTTCAAAATTCATTGTAGAGGTATATTATTGATAGTTCTCGGATGAGTTCTTTTGGCAAAGTGATTGGTTCATAAATTTCAGAGATATTTGAGGTTAAAATTTTTCTAGACATTTTTAAAATCTATTTCTTGAGGATGGCTCTGTGTATCTGAATGGGATGGGTAGCATTTGAAAGAGAATTAAAATATTTATATTTTCTAAAAAGAAAAATTTTTTAGTTATCGCGGTTCACTTATACTATACTTGTTGAAAAAATGGGACTCCAGAGCACATATTGGTTGAATAAAAATCCGTGTCTTGACGATGCACTACGTGCTGTACCGAATCACGCTCGACGTCACCTGTCGTGATCTACGAATCATGGTGTAAACCTTTTTTTAATCATTAGCTCTGAAGAAGGTACTTACTTCAGTACCGAAACGTCGGCCTAATAAACAAAGTTTTATTATTACTCTTGGTTCCTCGTTGATCAACCTATTCACTCCATCCTAAATTAATATTGTAGTATAACGTACGAGCCACCGTCTCGAAATGTTATTGATATTACTCAATGCTAAGAAAAGCAAACTAATGCTCGACTTTTATTTTGCGTATTCTATAAAAGTATGTAACGATGTAATATTCATATCGCTACCTAAAGTAAATAATAAAAACATTTTTACTCAGAATAATGCCTTACAAAATGCTTCTGAAAATTTCCGCAAAAAATACTAAAAAATCTAAAAGTATTGTGTATGATATTTATTCACTATAAAGCTTTTAAATACGATATTAATTGAATATTAGTATATTGTGTAACGAGTGCGATAAGTTGCCAATAGCGCACGCGGGCGTGTTAGCCCGCGTAAGCTATTGTCAACGCATCGCACTAGTTACACACAATGTTTTTTATTACAAGTGCGAGAAAAATGCGTGAGCGGACATAACCTCTTTACCGTCGGCACACCGTGAGGGCGCTGCGTATACGCTGGAGCGTGCGTTATTTTCATTACGTATCGCTTTTGCGTGCTGGAGCGTGTTTTAGAGTAATAACGCACGCAGTGTGTAATTGGCCATTTTGCGTACGGAAAACCCTTACGCAATGGAGCATTTTTCGAGCACGCGTGATAAAAAATCTTTAATTTAAAAATGAAAGAATTTTATATAGAATCCATTTAAATTGATTTCATCGTGATTCTTGAAATTACTTAAAATTATTATGAAATCGATTCACTTTTGCTATCACACATTTATACGCCCCACTGTAAAAAAGCAATTTCAAGAAATACCAATTAAGAAATTTCTGTCGTTCTCCTCCCGCCCCCTGAAATCCAAACGTTACCAATCGTATACTCCCGTGCTTTCTACAATCTAAAGATGAACGTATCCGAACCGAAACTCCTCTTGTCAACCACTCAAGGACTAAATGCTCACAATATCACACAATCCACATTCAGCCATTCCTCATAATGCCCATAGTATCCATCTCCACAATACGCCGATGATTCCGGATGATTGTACGAGTACGCGAGAGTGCGTTTCGTAATGATGGTGAGAGTGAGTTGAGTTTTGAATGGGGGATTTAATGCATGAGATGGTTATAGTTCACGATTAAAAGTGCTTTTTTATTGAAAATATAAAAAAATATTTTTATGGAGATATTTAAATGTAATAATAAGCTGTTTCTAGAGTTTTCGTTGATGTCGAGTCTGTGTCTATATTTAATCCAGTAGAAGAAGGATATCGACATTCTTTTATTTGTAAGATTATTATTTTAGAATTCTTCGAAATGTATTATCAAGTTTAGCAAAATAATAAAAGAAAAACCTTTATAAATAATATCTTGTTTTGAAAAATTGAAAAAAATGAGTGAAGTCTTACTGGAATCCTTATTCATTTTACAAAAACGTTTATTATATCTCAAAACCCCATACACTAAAACTAATAGTGCATTACCAAACAGTTAATCATGTGATTCCCAACAGACTACTAATCCGTAGACTTCTGTTCTTAAACCCTTACGCAATGGAGCATTTTTCGAGCACGCGTGATAAAAAATCTTTAATTTAAAAATGAAAGAATTTTATATAGAATCCATTTAAATTGATTTCATCGTGATTCTTGAAATTACTTAAAATTATTATGAAATCGATTCACTTTTGCTATCACACATTTATACGCCCCACTGTAAAAAAGCAATTTCAAGAAATACCAATTAAGAAATTTCTGTCGTTCTCCTCCCGCCCCCTGAAATCCAAACGTTACCAATCGTATACTCCCGTGCTTTCTACAATCTAAAGATGAACGTATCCGAACCGAAACTCCTCTTGTCAACCACTCAAGGACTAAATGCTCACAATATCACACAATCCACATTCAGCCATTCCTCATAATGCCCATAGTATCCATCTCCACAATACGCCGCCGCCGTAGCAGCAGCATCGGTCGGTCACTCAAGAAAATTAATTCCCCATAAAACCCTCAGCTTCTAAAAACCGTGCACCGGCCCTTCGCCACACATGCACCCCGGCGAACCTCATTCACCTAATGGACCATCTTTTTAACAAACCCATGCGCGCATACATACAGCAGCTCCTTGCACTCCCCTCCCTCTATTTACACGTTTCACGGCTGATCAGAGATTGCCGGGACGATCGATTAGCAATTACTATGAGATTATTATCCTCTATACACGTACGCGCGTCTATATTGATATATGTATACCTATACACGCATACGCGTTATACGCGTGCGCGCGCGCGGCCCATTCATGATGCACCGCCGCCGCCGTTGCTGCGCACGAGAGGAGGGGGAGGAGACGCGGGGGCGGAGCCTGCGAACCGCCGTGTAGATCTTCCATTATGGCCGGCCGGCCGCCGAAGCTATATACATAGCTGCGAGAAGCGCGCCGGCAGCGCTGTTCTATGCGTGTGTGTGTTTGGCGACGTGGACACTGGAGCTGGATGTGGATGCGTGGAGGTGGTTGTTGTCGTTGAGACGCCGGTTGCCTAATTTGATTGATGTCGGTGGTTGATAAGGATTCGAGAAGATTTGTGTGAGGTTGTGAAGAAAGTGGGAGGTCTGTTTATGGGAATTGAGTGGAAATGAAATGTTTACTGGTATAAGTTATGTTGTAATTATTGAAAATAGTACTTTTCGATACTACTGCGATAAAAATGATTCTGGCACGAGCGCGAGGTTGTCGCCTAAGCGAAGCGAAGATAACAATCACACTCGTGTGAGAATCATTTTTATTACCTGTATCGAACATTATTTTTTGTCTCTCTAAATGTAAAATAGTGAAAAATCCTCTAAGAGTTAAAACTTGTGCACTACCGAAATAGTGAATATGCACTCCGAAATAGTTTAAGAAAGTTAATATACGGGTAATTTCATGTCAACTGTTCAGCCCAAAATTTTAAAATTGCTCAAAATTTTTTTACTAATTCAAAATTAGCCCCAAAACACAAATATAAAGTTTTAGAGCAAAATATGCAATCGTTCTAAAGTTACAATTAATTGAAAATTTGAAAATTTTGAATTTTTTCATAAAAATTAACAATCATGTTATAAACATTTGAAGAAATAGAGACACTTTGATTTCAATTAAAATATTCGTTTCTATTTTAATATAATATTATTAATAATGAGTGACAAGTAATAAAGAATGCCATGATGTATATCAAATTAATTAATTAATTTAGGTTTGTAAACAATGTAGAGACTCTTGATCAAGTCACCTCTAAGTTGCCACCCATTTATGTCTTATGAAACAGTCAGTTTTTCAAAATATCTAAGCAAAGAAGAATAATGGGATAATAATCATTTTATGCACATGAGGAATGATTAATTTATACTGAAAACAGAACCATTTAGATAACTATAGAATCATTAACTTGTAGAAAGTTTATAGTACATTTCGACACTGGTGCGGAAGGTGATGATTTACTTCATGTGACGTTTTTCGCACGAGCGAAGCGAGTGCGAAAAGTCACATGAATTAAATAATCAACTTCCGCACTCGTTTCGAACGGTATTTTATACCACGAGCGCCGAAAAATCATGCCAAAGTTGTGATTTTGAGGTTAGAGTGGTATAAATGCATTTTTCAATTCAACTACAATCATTTTGGCTATCATTATATTGGGATTTTGATACGATACTTTAAATCCTAAAGTACGTACAGAGGTAAACAATTTACAGGCTAACATGATTTTGAATATTATATTCGTTTCATTATTCTTCCTTAAAATCATAGAAAAGATAAGGTAAAAAAATCCAGTACTTTTACCCATACAATCTTTATAATGTCTTTTATTGTCGAAAATACTCGTAATACAAGAAAACTTATGATCTCAGAGGATGATTCAAACCTTGTAGTTATATTTTCTTTTTTTAGATGTCTTCTTTGTTAGCTTATTTGTTAAAATAATATTGTTAAAAAAAAATAGTTACAGACTGGTGTAGTTGAACAAGCTACATCAAACTGGAATCAATACTCGGACGTCGTTAGAACCCAGTAGTCAGACTATGTTTTTCAATATGTCCTACTACTGTGTTATGAAAATTTGGAGGTATCTAAGGTCGGACAGAAATTTCGCTATCTGTACATCGAAAACGTAACTTTGGAAAATTTTTACCTCGTTATACAAAAATTTGAGAAGTAAAATCAACATAATGTCATAGTGACTACGTATAGTTAATATCACAAAGAATGCTAATGAATTAATCTTTTTTCAAGTTGACCATTTATAGTAGTTTTTCACTGTTATCCGAGTACCACGTCCGATATTCGTGTTGTCCGACTACTGGGTATTTTACCTTAATTCATCATCCGAACAAAATTCACATCACAAACAAATTACCAACGATAAAATTAGCTCTTTACATCCGGCCTCTGTTGGCCCTAAACGAACTTTTCCTCGTTTCCAATAATTACCGTCCACCGTTGACGCTAAGCTAAAAATTTCCTCTGTCCACTAGCCCATCACCGTCCCTTAAATCCACGATCGGCATCGAACCTATACAGCCAGGCATGTATTGACGACCAGCGCGGACTTGAACTCTCGCAGATTAATGGCGATCGGCGCGTGCCCTGAAATTAGCCACCAGTCGCGATAATTAGACGATCCGCGCGGGCGCGAGCGACAAAGGCCGCGCGCGAGTGATCGGCCGAAGGTGCGAGAGCCGGAATTGTTCAGAGTTCGTTGTACGCTATTCCAGGGTCGATTATCGTCAGGCTTAGAGACGTCGTCTCTCATTGAGATTACAACTGCAGGGCAGTGGGGAAGGGGACGGGGTGGAATTTACGATTGAACGGTGGGAATGTGGGGTGGAGGCTGCAGGTAAATGTTGGCGCATTGTCCGCGCGAGTGGGGAGGGTTGTAATGGCTGAGGGAGACCGAGAGAGGAGGGAGTTTATTGGATAGTTGGGGGTTGGTAATTTGCTAGTGATTAAGAAGGAGTGGAGTTTTTTTTTCTAGAGGATGGAATATTTCTTTCAGGTCCTGTCGATAGATATTTTAAATGTTTTAAGGTGGTGTAATAGTCCTACTTTACCACTAACCCTGTTTTATCGGCGGAACATGTCAAAATAATTAGTATAAATAAAAGGATAATGATTTGCATCTTAAACAAATTCACTTGCCCTGCGTAATCCTCTAATACACCGTTCTACGAAGTTTTGAAACAAAAAAACGACGACACCTTTGTTTATTTTTGGAACTAAAATTAACGACAATTAACCAAATTTCGTTCCAAAAATAAACAAAGGTGACGTCGTTTTTTTGCCTCGAAACTTTGTAGAATGATGTATTACATCATTACGCAGGGCAACTGAATTTGTTCAAGGCGTAAATCATTATCCTTTTATTTATATTAATTACTTTTACATGTTCCGCCGATAAAACAGTGTTAATATAGTGCGACACCCCCTTAATCCTACAGTTTATTTATTTATAATATAGGTATTCAGAGATTTACTTTGATTATGTAAATATTGATGAAGAGGCTGAATTATCAATTCTGTATTTGGCGAGACGGAAGGCGAATAATGAGTCTTGCGAAGTTCCTGTCTTCTTTCCGAATACTTGATGCAAAACAATGAAAGCCGTTTCCCTTCATTCCTGCGAACTTGATTCGTTATCGCTCGAGAGTTCAGGAGACCGAAGCGCAGAAAAAAGGAATGGACGATTTTCCTAATTACCACATAATCATTACCTTGGATTGCACTCGCAAAATCAGATGCCGCCAAAGTCCGTAACGAAGAGAGGGAGAGGGAATGAAAAAGCGAGATAAAAACGAGCGAGCGAACGAGCGTAGTACGTTGAACAAGGAACAATCGGGATTTCCAAACGTCGCGCTTCCAAGAGTATTTCGGTTTATTGCGTTTCGATTTTCCTTTTTTTCTTTTTTTTTTATTGGAATCAAATAATTTTAAGGTTTTATGATATTTCTAAAGCTTAGGGCTCTATTTAAATTAAATTGCAGATTTTTTTTCATTTTTCAAGTTCTAATATAGATTTGTAGAAAACAATCTTTGAAATAAATTTGAAACAAAAATTAAAAACTTGTAACAAAAACTATATTGAATACAATTTGTTTCATAATGAATCTAAGACATGAATTTTGTATACGGTGACAATTGTATTCAATATAATTTTTGTTACAAAACTTTTTAATAAAGGGAATGGGTAAGTATAAGCTCGTTTTTTAAAATCTAGCTTTTATATAAATTAATAATATTGTTAATTAATTAAGGTTTCCGAATTCTTTATAAAGTTTGAAATGAAGAGATTTCGAGTTATCGACCGCGAACACTGATACGATTTTTATTTAGCTGAGGCCACTGCTACAACTTAGCCAATGAATTTTGGCTGCCAAAGACAGTCTTTTGAAATATTTTTTCTAGTAGTACCAATGATTTTCTAGTAGTAAGACCAATGATCAATATTTATTTATAGACAAAGGAAATATTTCATTCTTTGCTTGAGTTTGGAAACGAGTAGATGTATTGATCTTTTAGTGAAACAACGGCTTTCAATTAACCCCTTATTCATTTATAATTTATTCTTGAACAATGAATACAAGATTATAAAAGTATAATTACTCCAAAATAATTAATGAATAATGCTACCAAGTCATTCGTTTCATTTCCATGCACAATATAATACAATCAACTGCGATTGAAAATGCTTTTATCAAAACATAAAAAGCTCAATCAAATCCATAAACACCTCTTATAATGCTCAAGCACAGCACGTTTAAACCGCATAAACCATTTAATCCCGCCCTCCCACGAGTAGCGCGCAATCCTCATTAATAAATCTAATAACTCCGCATTTAATCAATTGCGCATAATCTCTCACGGTATATCCTCTCCCTCATCCTTTATCCCTTCACCCTTTACGCAATCCCCTTCCCCGGTATACCCACCCTTCCCCTCCACCCCTTTCACCGCGCAAAAGTTAGCCGGAGCCGCACGGCACGAGGCTGCAAAAAAGCGAGCGCGAAACTTTTAAAGCAAATATCGTAAAAATTCATTCCCGCTGCCACCGCCGCCGGCACAGCAGCAGCAGCGAATACAATAATCCCGCCGAGTTTTTAAGCCCGGCACGAACAGGTGTTGCGCCGCTCGGCTCCCCGTACGTCGTTTAACCGCCGAGGCTTCTTTATGGCGGAAATTAAAGCTCCGGCCGCGTGATTTTTGAGAGATCAGAGCGGCCTAGCTAGCCGTTGGCTATGAGCTTTTACAGAGTTTGCCCGCTATTGTTTATTCCATTGTCGTTGTTGTTGTTGTTATTTTTGAAGTGGGAGTTGGGATTTCGGAGAGGCAGAGGGAGAGAGGTAGAGCATTTATCGAGATTTATGGGGATCGCTCTTGCGGCGAGATTGACTTAATTACGCGTTTTATTGCGAGAGCATGGAGAGGTCGGAATTTATTGGACGCGTGTAGCGGTCTGAGCGTAAACGTTTTGTTTTTATATTTTTTTTTAGTTTGTTTTGTAGTTGAAAATCGACGATAAAAGTGCATGAGTGTTATTGAAAGTATGTTGGAGTTTGATCGTAGTTTTATAACCGTTATGTAGTTTATAAAACTCTTTTTACAGATCAAGGTTATGTTGCTTTTCTATTTAGCATAGCAATGAATAGATTGTGGAGATTTCATTCGTTTTGAAATATGTTTTTCATCAGAAATACGTCCTGTTCTTTTTTTTTTTAATTTAAAAAAAAGTTAGTATGTAATATAACATTGGATGTAGTATAATGTATATCATTTGAAAAAATAACACAAAAAAAAGTTAAAAAATTCATTACCAAATTCAACATTCTGTTTGTTATTAATCCATCCAATGATTATGTAACAAGTAGTCGCATCTCATTATAGTCAGCCACATCACACCATACACACACACTTTACACCATTTTTTCCAATACCCTATCCCCCGGAAAAAAGTATTACTTCCGAAACATTCTTCATCTCCTGCCACATCCCTCTCCTCACATTCAACCCACATCGTTCCTCTCCTGCAATCACCTCGCAACAAAGATTCCGCGCACCGCTTTGTTCGTCGGCGCACTCGCGCTGCGAGATTTTCTCGCCGATCGCTCGCGCACGCACTATGATTGCGGCGCTCGCGGCGGGGATATTGATTAATGTTGATCGACATAATGCATTCCTCCTGCGATCGCTCTCGCGCGTAATGAAAGTACCACCGTGTGTGTGTGCTTAAGCGCGCTCGCGGGGTAGAGAGATGAGAGTGAGCAGGATCAAAGCGGGAGAAAGGAGGTAACGTCGATGCGGATGGTGATTGATTGACTTTTTTCTTGAAAAGCAGAGGAATTCGATGATTAAAAGATGACTTTATGGCGTATGAGGTCATGGGAAATAAGGTTTAATGGTCGTTATTGGAGAAAGGATGAATGAAATTTTTTGAAGGAAAATTTTGGTTCGTGTCGTGAGGGTAAAAGATAAAGATATGTCAACTTTTAGACGTTTAAAGGTGCAGCATTATAAAATTTAATGTACTTTCTAAATGTAAAATAGTGGAAGTTTATTATTTACTATAATATTTTGTGTGACGTGAGCTTAAAAGATATTGCTATGCCAGTTGTAAGCTCATTAGCGCTACGAAATATTTATATAAAATTATTGAATATACTTTCCAAAATGGAAAACAGTGAAAGTTTACTGTTTTAGTAGTTACAAGTTGTTCCGTGCCAGAGTAGTGGGAACTCGACATTTCAGTAGTGCATATTCACTCTTTCAAATAGCGAAAATGAATTTTTACAAGAAATAGTTAATGTACACTACTTGCTAAAATAGTGAATATCTGCTACTTCAGTAGGGAACGACTCATATAACTATTTAAATAATGAATTTTTAATATTTATATTTATTATGAAAGATATTAATTTAATAACCAGTATAAATTGGATAATATTGTAATATTATTACAATAAGCTGATAATTCAATGATTTTAAAGAAGAATTTTTTATTGTTTTATATGTTTGATTATAGGGCATGTTCTTGTTTGTGCACATAAGGATTGTGCACATATTTATTGTGCACAGATAGCATTGGTACAGATCTATATATATAGATATATACCAATGTTAAAGTGTGCACAATTAATATGTGCACAATCAGTATGTGCATAAACGAGAACACGTCGATTATAGTTTTTGGTAATGAAAAGCTACTTTTAAGTAATAATTAATTATCACTTTTTTCATATTTAAATTACATACGCAAAAAGCTTTTAAATACTCATTTCTCGTAAGTACTTTAAAGAACGGTTTAGAGCATCCCTAAACCATCACTAATTTTTCCTATAATTCGCAATTGCACTATAATAAAACAAAATCACTTTCACGTTAAAATAACCGTTACTTCATTCTAATTACAGTTTCACTAATCATATATACAAAACTTTCCTAAAAAAGCTCTCTGTAACGTCACAATCTACAAACCAAACATCTCAAAACACTATATATCACAATCTCGACCCCCCATCCATCCCTCGCCATCATTACATTAATCTCAGCTCTTGCGCACCGATAACACTACATCCACGAAACCATAAGATACCTCTGTCTCTCTTGTATCGAGACCGCGTATACATACACATACACACACACATACTCGCAAGCCACTATTGCAGCTATATAGCTATAGCTATACGGGTAGCCTCCAACCGGCACCGGGCCTAAGTCATCATCCCCTGATTAAATAGCCGCTGCTGCGCCGATGTTTGGCTTCGCGTGACCAGCTATATCCCCCCGGCCTGGCTCGCCGAGCGATCGGCCAATACCATTACGCGTCTCTTTGAGAGATCCTCTCGAAAGCCCTCGCTCGCGTTCCGAGCTGCTGTAGCCGATGCAATGTACTTGAAATATATATATATATAGATGTGCACGCTAGCGGTGTTGCATCAGTCTTTTGTCGCGAGCAAAGGGACAGAGGGAAGATGATTCCGGATGATTGTACGAGTGCGCGAGAGTGCGTTTCGTAATGATGGTGAGAGTGAGTTGAGTTTTGAATGGGGGATTTAATGCATGAGATGGTTATAGTTCACGATTAAAAGTGCTTTTTTATTGAAAATATAAAAAAATATTTTTATGGAGATATTTAAATGTAATAATAAGCTGTTTCTAGAGTTTTCGTTGATGTCGAGTCTGTGTCTATATTTAATCCAGTAGAAGAAGGATATCCACATTCTTTTATTTGTAAGATTATTATTTTAGAATTCTTCGAAATGTATTATCAAGTTTAGCAAAATAATAAAAGAAAAACCTTTATAAATAATATCTTGTTTTGAAAAATTGAAAAAAATGAGTGAAGTCTTACTGGAATCCTTATTCATTTTACAAAAACGTTTATTATATCTCAAAACCCCATACACTAAAACTAATAGTGCATTACCAAACAGTTAATCATGTGATTCCCAACAGACTACTAATCCGTAGACTTCTGTTCTCAAGACTTAAAACTTCATCCCAACCACCCGCCGCTCCATCATACCATCACCGACGAATTAACTACCTCATAATCACACTATAAAAGACCCTCTACACCCCCTTCACCACCGAAAAAATGAACCTCTCTTCTTTGTTCCACCCCAGCGCCAAAGTTACACTCGCGCGCAGACTCTCCGCTCATCCCGGCAGTTCTTAAGTAAATTTTCGACCCTCCCCGATGAGATTACACGCGCGGGCACGAGAGAGACGATGATTTACAGCGCGGACGCGGGCGCGCGAAAAGAAAGCAACCTCTCGCGCAATAAAGCAGAGTCGCGCGAGTTAACGACTCGGGGGTCGAGAGAGAGAGGATATATGGACGCGCCGCGGCTAATTTGCTTATGAGGGAGCGCGCGGTCACGTCGAATGCCGAGAGAGGGGGGGGGGGGGGGAGTCGAGGGTTAGGATGCACGGTTTACGAGAAGGAATGGGGTTTATGGCGGTTCGAGGGTGTTTGATGTTTCTTTGTTTGAGTAAGTTCATTCTACAGGGGTGTGATGTGTTACTTTTTCTGCTGGCTGTTGGATTTATCGCATATTATTAGCTGGCGATTGCTAGGAAAGAAGTTTGCGCGGTTTGAAATTGGTTTAAATGATGCACCTCTGTTTTTAAAACCGTTGAATATTCATAATTAGCTGGTTATTCATACAAAAAACTTACTAAAGATTGAATATTGTGGCTACTGATATACAAACAATGAAAGTATAGTAATTATACATGAATTTCAAATTGTTTCTTCTAGCCCTATAGTAGAAATGTTAACCATAAATTACTTATTTTTTAGCTAACTTTATGGCCAAGATCAATATTCTGCTTTCATCTGATAATTATATGTACCAATTTAAAGTAAATTTTATCATTGTTATATATTTGATAACATTGATATTTTAAATAAGTAGTAATACTTTTGCTACATACTGATTTTTATTAAAAATGTTACCATTTGATTAACACTAACAATTTGTGTCACGTTTCATTTCCGGCAATATAGGTCGATAAAAAAATGCTAATTCGGAGTTTTTCGGTGTCGCTGATAACGAATCCAGTGTCAAAAATATTGTACATACTTATTATCACATTTTGGCGTAAACTATTTATTACTGATAAAACCATGATGTTTTGTATTTCCTATTTTTATAACAAATTATAACTGCTTGTATAGAGTAACATCTGAGGAACTCGTCATGACTTATTATGTGATAAGAACCCCTAGTTTCACTTAAATTTGATATAAACCGAAAGACAAAAGGTGCAAAATGAGGTTAATTTTCTACCAGTGAATCTTTAATTGAAATCTAATTTTCTCACTAATTTGAATAGTTTTATAAATAAGAATTATAATACTTTACTTAGTACAAAAAGAATGAAATTTAATGCATATCATTATTTTTATTATTTAAAGATTATCAGTATTTCATCAAAAAGCTTGCAAAATATTAAACACACCGCATCATAAGCACGCTAATATTCAATGACGAAACGACATCAGCGACATCAAGAGCGCAAACCTCATCAACGAAGCCCTATTCACTCACCTCTCATCCAACACACATTCCCCCATTCTCAATACACCTGATCTTCAAATCACCGAATATCCGCACAATGACGCGCCGCAATTCGCCGCTGCAATCTTGCATCTCTCGGCGAAAGATGCATCATGCCACACACCCACCCACACAGTGCCGTAGCAAAGGCGCATACGTACACATCACGATTCGTATCATCATCGAGCGGTGGCAGTGAGAGAACGAGGGAGATATAGAGCCGGATAATGCGCGCGACGATAGCTGCCTATCGGTCGGGAGAGAGGATGTGCAAACGCAGACTGACGGCTTTTAGTTGATTAACGCGAGCGCGCAGTGGCGGGAGATACAGAGAGAGACGCGCGCCAGCCAAGATTCGCTATATCTCTTTCCCTTAAATCCATTTCCTTTTGTCTCTCTCTCACTCACGAGAGGGAGAGAGAGAGGGAGCGCACTGTCTTTATCCGTTGAGTAGAATGAAAATAGCTTTTCCGCCGGCGTCTCAACCGCACGTAAAGACGGATTACTCGAGATTATTGACTTTCGACCTGCTTTTTCATCCTCGCTAGCGACCGCCACTGCTGCCGTCGACTTCCACAACCCCGTTCGTCGTCCCTCCGCCGCGCCACGCGTAGATTAAGAAGCACGGTGAAGACGAGAGAGAGTAGAGGGAGGGAGGAATACTCTTGTGGCTTTGGATCTTTATGTCTATATCGGGGAGGCAGAAGTTTGCTCACGTTGGTCGACGTCGTTTGCTTAGGTTATCCATTTTTAGCTCCCTTTTTTAATGATTCGACGCCTTTGTTAAAAGAAAAGATTCGTTTTGGCAGTGTATATTTAATAAAATTCTGATCTTTTGAGGAATATTAACAATTGTTGAAGACTTTTCAAATTTTTAGTATGCTTCCGTTGTAATTTGACTGATTTATTATTAATTTTGGAAAGTGCTGATATCGGTCTTATTTAACTATACTTTTCTAACATCTCTAATTCCTTTCTTTTTAAAAGCCAATATGAAAATTTGTTCAATTATATTATCATAAAAAATAAGAGTATTTTATACTTTAAATAATTCATTGCATTGTTTTGAGACTTTGATATCCTAAATTCTAATAATTTTAAGACATTTGTTCTTCAGGGTCGACAAATTTCCTTTAACAATTTGATTAGTGACTACTCGGAGAGAATTTTTGCGTAAAAATTAACGTGACATTTTGGTAAATTGGAACAATTGAAGCGAATGGAAAAAAATTACCGTAAAAATTCGGTAAAAATTACAGCAAAATCCTAATAATTTTTACCTGACTATCACAGTAATTTTTTCTAGCAGCTTTAATTGTTCCAGGTTGAACAATTCAAATTGTCACGGTAATTTTTATGGAAAAATTCTCTCCGTGTACATTGAACAGCACTAGTCATCATGCCCTACAAAACTCACTTTTGAACAGTCGCTAAGTGAAATTATGCTTTTCGAATTCTACTGATATACGATTTCAAATCAGCACATTTTCAAGTAGAAAAATCGTATTCAGGTAATTTAATATTTTGATTCGATATATCTTCGACATCCGGAAAATTACATTTGCGAAACAATTTAAAATATTTAAAATATATAAAAAGTGCAAGAACCAGTATATGTTTTTCAGTGATTTTAAACTCATATCTTAATTATTAAATCACGCTCCTCAACTACATATAATCCTTTTTTCCCACACGCGCGCGTATTATTTACCAATCATTCGAACCACGCCAACCTCAAAAACTCAATTGCACTCAACCCTTTCACCCCCTTCCCCCTCCATTCATTATACCCACCAACCTATCCCACGCAACAAACGCAATTTTAAACCATTCCAGCCGGATTCGCTTGGTGCTGCTGCGATCTGCATGCCAGCGCGCATATAGGCTGCGCACACGCGCTAAACGGACGAGTCGTGCGCGGCGCAACTGCTGCGGAAAACGCGCTCCGGCGTAACTTGGCCCGTCACGGGTGGCGAGCTTCATCGATCACCGGCCAACTCAATTTGTCTCCATTGATGGCAATCTGCTGAGCAAGCGCCGCTCGTTCGTTCTCTACCCCCGTCCCCCACCTCTCTGCGTCCGGGAGGAGGACGCGCGCGTGCACGGTTCGTTCCTTATGTTCGCTAAAATGAATGGAATGGTGGATGGATCATATAGTTCTTAGTGTTACGTGATTATAGGGGAGGCTGGTGAGATTTTGTTGGGATTTTTAATGCACGGTAAAAAATTGATGAGGTACGGTTACCAACTAATTGGCAAAAAATGCCTCTACTGTTCAGCATAGTAAGGCCAAACAATTAACATATTTACAATTACCAATAATTGATTGTGGTAACTATTTTTATTGGCTTATTTTATCTTACTATGCTGAATAGTTAGGACATTTTTAACGAATAAGTTAGTAATCTTAACCAAGCATTTTTTCCGTGCGTCGTGTTGATTTGTATGATTTTGTTTTTGGTAGGGAGAATGTTTCAGTTTAGTAAAATAACGGAAATCCGAGTGACAATGGTTGATAATCAAAAAATTAAATCGAACGTAAAAAAGGATAATGTAAGATATGTAGGTCTGAGATTTCCTTCGCATGACGGAATTCGTTCATTGAAAAAAAAACCGCTGCCAATTCATTGGCCCGTAGCTTCCTCAACCGTAATTTGTTGATTCCTTTAATTAATTTTTAATAACAAAATTTATAATTTTTTAAAAAATTTATTGCATAATTATAATTAAATTCATTTATGAATATTAAAAATTGTTAATTTTAAAATTTATTTATTTATTTATTATTTATTTATACCAAATTTATATAAATTTTGAGCTGATAAATAAAGTTATCATTTGAAATAGAAGTAAAATATCTATATTTTATAATAAAACAAATAGCTATCACGGTTGTTTTGTTATTAACAAAAACGTGTTTTTTTTTTTATATTTCATAATTCATATTTTTTAAGAAAAAAAAAATTTATAGCTATCATTGTTCTTTTGTTATTAACAAAAACGTGTTTTTTTAAAAAAGTTCATAACTCACAAATAAATTATAATAATGCAGAATATAATGCATTCATAATACATAATTCATAATTATAATAGATTACGCCAATACTATATACTTTTATAATATACTGATGATAACATTATTGGAGTTATGAGTTTTTAAAAAAAACACGTTTTTGTTTTTGATGATAACTAAAGAACCGTGATAGATAGAAAATTAATTTTTTTTAGAAAATATAGATATTTTAATTCTCTTTCGAATGCCATCCACCCAATTCAGATACATAGAGCCGTTCTCGAGAAATTACGATTTTAAAAAAATGTCAAAAAATTTTTAACCTCAAATATCTCTGAAATTTATGGACCAATCATTTTGCCCAAAAAACTCGACCGAGAACTATAAAAAAATCTACCTCTAAAAGGAATTTTGAAGCCATTAAGTCAATTTTACTCTTGTAATCGTTAGACATACAAAACTGATTTTTTTCATTTTTCAATTTTTTACTCAAAATCTAGCCTACAGAATGTATTCAAATTTTAACAGATTATAGCTATTTATATTCTGTATTATCACGATTGACCGTTAAGTTTAGGAGTTATAATCTTCTAAATAAAAAACACGTTTTTGTTAATAACAAAAGAACCGTGATAGCTAGAAACTTTTTTTTTTTTAGAAAATATAGGTATTTTAATTCTCTTTCGAACGCTACCCATCAGATTCGAATAACTCGATCCTACTATTTAAAAAAATCAAAAAACAGTTTTGAGAAAATCGAAAATTTAAAAAAAAACAAAAACGGATCGCCCCAATCAAAAAACGGATTTTTGACCCGCCATCACGCAAAAAAAAAACCAAAAAAAATGAGATCTGTCCGGTAAAAAACGACCGAGTAGAAGCTGAAATTCAGCCGTATACACACACACACACACACACACACACATACACACACACACACACTCACACACACACACACACACACACACATACATCCACACAGACATTTTTCAAAAACCATGTATTTTGATTCCTAACACCTCGGAACACAATTATAACATGCTTTTACAACAACTCAAAAATTTACTATCACAAAGCTTCCTCTAGGAGGAAGCAAAATATAAAAAGAACTCTAAACTTATGATAATGTTTATGGTTAATTTCCTCTTTTTTTTTATTTGCATATGTTTTTTAGAAACAAAGGCGATTATACTCTCGAATAAGAATTGAAAAAAATTTCTTCCAATAAGTTCCACATTATTATAGTTCTTAAAGTTGTGTATCCTATTAATTTAAATAATATTACAACCTACCGTAACTAATATGAAAAAGTTAATCAACAATAAGGTAAAATTTATTTTGTAACAAGATAAAAAATAATGCAGAAAAGTACAGAAATTATTTTCTAAAAAGAAAATTCTAAAATCACCTACACGTTTAGCACTTTCCCCGTAATTCAATTACACCTCATTACCTTAAACTCTCCGTCTAAAAAAAAGTCACCCCTCACGTAAATTATTCATTCCACCCAAATCATGGCATTAGCACAACGTACCGCACACGTGCCCTGATTAGAGGTGCAAGCTCTCGCCCCCAAAAAAGCGTCGCGCAACGAAACCTCCTCTCTCATGCATATCACAAGAACCCCACACACAGCGCCTCACGTACGCGCACACAAATCCCAGCGGTTTCGCGCACGAAATCGTAACTACGCTTCGCACACACACACACACACACACAGATACGCGCGCACACTCACATACACGATGCAAAGCAAACATCGCGATATAATCAGCGCAGGCGGCTTGCGCTCGCGGAATTAAACTATCCGACTCGCTAACCAGCTCGTCTCGCGCCTGCGCCTCGTTTTCCTTCTTCGACGCGTACGCCGCTGCTTCTGCTGCTGCTGCTGCTGCTGCTACTCTCTGACAATCGCTCAGCCGGAAGCACGCGCGTGAATACGGCGAGTCAGTTGACTCGCTCGCTTGCTGGCTGGAGCAAAATGATGAATTTCGTTTGAGTGAAATTAGTTTCTCCGTGCTGCTGAGCGAGCTAAATGGCTAAGACGCTCAAGACACGCGCCCAGACGGCTGGGTGAATTGATATAGTAGTTTCGTTATTATTCGAAAATGCTTTAACGCTCGCTGGCGATGGTGAAGACGAAATTTGAGATCAAAGCAGCAGCGTCTTATTGAAGTCAGAATGGTAATTTGTTAACATCAAGTAGTTTGAACGGGTTGTCAGATTATCAGATCTTCTTATAGCCTTACTTCGTTGTTAAAGTAATTCCAAATTCGTGCGAATATTGATTCCCACCATTTACTAAACCATTTGATCTTCAAGAAATAACCCAAACTTCCGCCCAAAAAATCATCTACTTCCGGACTCTATCACACTCCCAGGTCGCCGGCAGCGCGACAAGCGAAACTACTCCCGGGGGGGAGAACGGGTTAACTGACTGGTAACACGTTCGCGAGTATCCATGTGTTAACTAGTTCTCGCGGCTAAGGGAGCAGAAGACGCGCTGTCTCCGGCGCCGCTACATCCGAGCTTTCTATCAAATTATAAGTTGTCACATGGATGACGACGCCGGTGCCGAGTCTCTCTCTCTCTCTCTCTCTCTCTCTCTCTCTCTCTCTCTCTCTCTCTCTCTCTCGCTCTCGCTCTCGCTCTCGCTCTCTTTGGCTTAGCTTTCCTAGTTAACGCCTGCGCCGCCAATCAGCTACTGCGCTCGCTCGCACGTACAGCGGCAACGGCAGCGAGCGCGAGCTTGTAACTTGTTTTCGGATGGATGGTCAGCTCTCTCTCTCTCTCTCTCTCTCTCTCTCTCTCTCTCTCTCTCTCTCTCTCTCTCTCTCTCTCTCTCTCTCTCTCTCTTGGTTGTGCGCATGGCTGCGAAATTTTGCAACGAATTTATTCCCGCGATGTGCGCGGATATGGTCGTGCACCGTATGCGCCTGTATAAAGTTTGCGTAATGTACATGGATGAGCGGTTTTTAAGGTTTAATTTTGGGTACGTGGATGCATCGCAAATAATACTATATGTGCGTGTTCGATTCTTTTGTTGATTGTTGCGTAAAAGTATGGTGATGCTGAATCGTGTGAATTTGATGTTTGATATTCTAATTTCAATCGGAAGGCATAAGCTCGAACAGTTATTTGTATTTCCTGACAAGAGAGTTCCTATAAATCCGACTGAAGAGATAATTTCAATTATTCTGAGATATATAAAATAGCACAAGCAAGAAGTTCTATTCACTTTACAGTGTGAAGTATAATCAACATAGGTTGGCAATTGATTTCAAATTTGGATAAAAACGTAAGGGTGAAACGAAAGGCACGTACCAGGATACAGCGTTTTGATATTTATTCGACCGAATGTCAAACGACATAGAGGCTTCGATTTCAGTTTGGAAACTGCCAGATTAAAAACCATTCGCATCAAATTAAATATTTCTCTTACGCATAACCATTTAGTATTCAAAGCAAAATTCACTTTATCCTGTAACCCAATAAACCTTGTCACTTTTATGTCGCTCATTTACCATTCACCCCTATTCAATCAGATTTTCCAATAGCACCCTCCCACCTCTCACCCCTCTCCACTAACTAATTCAAAAGAACGCGGCGGAAAGAACAACTAACGACTCGAAAATCACGAGAAGAAACTTACTCTCCTCGTCCAACTCCGAGCCCGAACGTCAAGTAACAAACTCTCTTCCCCCCCCCCGCCCTTTTTCCGTCTCCAACTTCGTCTGTCGTCGTCGCGTCGCAATAAAGGCGCGGGCCGCGCGCCATCGGAAATTCGTCAATCGGCTCGCGCGCCGCTCTTGTTTCACTCACCCCGCGCGCCGGGGCGCTCGTATTCCGCGCACGTCGACGTACAGTGACGCGCGCCCGCTGCAAGTTGCAAGCTAATGTTTGCAATTTAAGCCTAGCGCGAGAGCAAACTACGGGACCGATGCACGCAGCCTGCGAAATCACGATGGGTCGGGAGCTACTGCTGGCGCTGACCCAGTGTGTGTATATGTAAGGTAAGCTGCCCACGGTTGACCTGAAAAAATTTATGAAGGGTGTGGGTGAGAAAAGTTGGTGTGATTGGGGTTGTGGTCGGCGCGGAAAGAAATGCGAAGAGGAGGGAATCTGAGATAGGTAGGAGGTAAGCGTGATTTGGTTCAAGTTGATCCATAAGGATACAGGGTTTTAAAATTATAGTTAAAATATGTCGCAATTTTTTTCCTGTGCGAGGATTTGGGATTTTTTCTTTTCTTGACGTCAGTGATAAAACGCGGAATTTTTTAAATCCAACAAAAAATTATTATATATAAGCTCAAAGGAGGTAAAGTTCAATGAGAAATTTTTATAGATGAGGTATGGAAGAAAGATTGAACAAAGCATTATAGCCCATTTCATGCAAATTTTGTTTAAATACACCATTGGAGTAAATCTTCGAGCCTTCATTTAAAAATGAAAAGTAAACGCTTGCCATAAAGGATCGCTTATATAATCGACCATCATACATATACCCTTTGTTTAACCCACGCAACATATTCAAATTTCCCGCAAATAATCGACCCCTGATAACATCTCAGCAAGCCACTCGGATACCCACTTTTTCTCCCCTCCCCACTGAAAAATAACAAGCGCCTCGCTCTTCCGAATTCTGTCAAGAAACTAAAAAGCCCGCAGTCTCTCCCGCACTCTCTCGTTCGTTCCCATAACGACCCGCCGGTCGCTCTACACCGCACACGTATACCACTGAGCTCACGCGAGCATCAAGTATCACTCTATTTACCCGTCAAATATTTGTGCTTTTACCGTCGAGCCGCCGCGGAGAAAGAGCGACGAAATCTCCAGAGCCACTTTGTATACGGCGGCCGAACCGGGGCTGGATTTCCCTAACGAAAATTCGCCCCCTCCGTGAAATTTGCAATTCGTAAAGTACGCCGGGCGAGCTGGAGGGAGGGAGAGAAAGGGAGCGGTGAACCAAGTTGCCCGAGGGGTGGGGGGATCCTTAACGAGAGGCCGGAACTTCCGGTTTTCTTCGCCTGAAGGTGTATATATAGTGATTCTCTCTCGCACGGTTTCAGGACGTTCGTAGATCTTTCTAGACGAGCGCCTGTCTGTCTGTGTGTCTGACTGTATCTTGGGTCTTCTCGATTGCTGTAGGGATATTTTAAAAGGCGACAGATTTTTTTTTAATATAATTTATCGATTATTATAATGTAAAAAGAATAAAGTGTATTTCACACAAAAGATCAGTAACGAAAATTCATTAACTTTAAAATAGAGTAGAGCTTAATAGAATAGTCAAAAAATGTCTGGTACAAGTCTGGCGGAAGTCCTTCAATAAGTCTTCCTAAACTTCTTTCAAAAGTAGGAAAACTTTCTTATAATTTACCAAAAATATAATAAATAAAAAATAATATGTACTTAGGTATGTGCGCAAAGAGGTATTGTGTAGAAGAGTCGCACACTCATGGCCATTGCCTAAAACTGGCCACCACGCACTTCTCGCGTCCGATATTTTATAGGGGAGGGCGGGGCACGTGTGACACCCTATAACTTTGGTTAAAAATAACAACTAAACCGTGTATCATTTCAAAATGTACAAAAACGGAATAATTAGATCAGAAAAAACTAAAATAAAGTAAACTATTAACTTTTTCTTCATTTTCTTTTAATTATTGATAAAATACAGAAAAGAAATTCTGAAAAAAATGCTCTACGTGCCCCACCGGCGGGTGGATTGTGGCACCTGACGGGGCACGCATGGCACGATCAAATTTAATATTTTACTATAAGTATTTTTCAATTCTTTTTTCCAGTAATTAATTCTTTAATAATTATGCCATAATAAAATTTTCAAAAATCAAATAATTAATCAGTCTATTGAAAATTTAAAATTTTATTTTTATTAAGGAACATAACAATTTTTATTTTAAAATAGATTATTACATTTTAATAAATGATTATATACTATAAATTCCTTCTTATAAAATATGATCACAACATAATACTTTTGTTTGATTAACAAATTATCATTATTATTACAATAAGTTTAAATTTAAAGATTTCGCATCATTTTCATCTATGTAGCATATTTGAACTACCTGACCATTGAAAAAGGCAGTTTGAGTATCTACAATTGATTCTTCAGGTATTACTTCTCTAAAGTAATTTTCATTATTTACGGAAGCTGAATTATTATTAAAAATGGATAAATCAAACTGATTTATTAATAAGCACATTTTCAATAGCCAAGTGCATTTCGACGCCTCCTATTCATAAGCCGTTATCTCGCGCGCCAATGCAAGGAAAAGCTAACTCGGCGCTCCCTGCAATAAGCAGCTATCTCAATGATAATTCAATAAGGCGCTATCTCAAAGCTTGGTGCAAGAAACAGCTAACTCGGCGTTCCATGCAACAAGCCGCTAACTCGGCGTTCCGTGCAATAAGCCGCTAACTCGCCGGTATAAGCACAAAAAGGTGCCGTTTCCAACGAAACGTAATGTTTTTATTGGAGGATTAGGTATCCCTTCAATAAAATTAATTTTGGAAGCTTAATCAAAGGTCAATTATATATATGACGTTTAAATCTTGCGTCCCAACGTCAATTATAACTAAAATGGAAAGTAAAACTCGCTGCACGGAATCTATATTAGACATTTTTTCATGTGTGATAGGCATTTATATCGATTACAGCTCTACATATTTTAAATTACTCTATAGGTAATATTCAGTATATCTATACATAAATTTATGAAAAAAAGAGAAAAATAGAAGTTTACAAACATAAAGCGTATGAAACACAATGCGTTTATGTTATTTGCCCAATCTTTTTTAATATTCACCAATTTTATTTTCTATGTTCAATGTAATGTACGTACAGAGAATATTTTTTACCAAAACAAAAAGAGGAATTAATTATTTATACTAATTAATAATAATATAAATCTTAAGGCATTGTAAATTGTCCTATAATTTAATTAATGTTAAAATGAGATTCAATATATATTATACTAATAATTGGGAAAATGCAATGAATATATAGTATTTAATACGCTCAGGATATCAAATATTGAAGTAATGTCGTATGGATATACTGAATATTACCTAGAGTAATTTAAAATATGTAGAGCTGTAATCGATATAAATGCCTATCACACAAGAAAAAATTTCTAATATAGATTCCGTGCAGCGAGTTTTACTTTCCATTTTAATTATAATTGACGTTGGGACGCAAGATTTAAACGTCATATATATCATTGACCTTTGATTAAGCTTTCAAAATTAATTTTATTGAAGGGATACCTAATCCTCCAATAAAAACATTACGTTTCGTTGGAAACGGCACCTTTTTGCACTTACCGGCGAGTTAGCGGCTTATTGCACGGAACGCCGAGTTAGCGGCTTGTTGTATGGAACGCCGAGTTAGCTGCTTCTTGCACCAAGCTTTGAGATAGCGCCTTATTGAATTATCGTTGAGATAGCTGCTTATTGCAGGGAGCACCGAGTTAGCTTTCCCTTGCATTGGCGCGCGAGATAGCGGCTTATGAATAGGAGGCGTCGATTTGTTCATTGCTCCAATTATATTTATCTGCTTTTTTTTTTTTATACTTTCTTACCATTGTTTTTTCTACTGTAAATATAACTTAATACGCAGTCGAAATAATTTTTATTTACTTATTAATGTAATAATTGAAACTAAAAACTAGTTAAAACTAAATTAATGCACTGCGTAGTTGTTAGCCCATCTTGCTCCGTTTTTGGTTTGTAGGTTATATCACTTCGCTCGGCGGCCGTCGCGGCGGACTGATACGCCCGAGTGTGCCACGCGTGCCCCGTCAGGGTGTCACGTCATGCCCCATTTTAATACCATTTCCATTTTTTAATTATATTATTTATAAAGATTTTCTGAAAATAACAAAAACAGGGCTTGAAAGATAAAAGTTGAAAGATAAAAGTTGAAAAGTTATCAAATAGGTTTGGTCTCAATTAGAAAAAAAATCATTTTCTCGTTGCTCCAAGCGACTTAAAAATGAAGTCAACCTTGTTTCTAAGCACCGATTTTCAATCTTATTAAATTAAATGTTAAACATTATCTATAATCTCAAAAGTATAGAGGAAAATTCTAAAAGCATATCTAATTAGGTTTACGTAAAAATTACATTTTTTGCATTCATTAATATTAAAAATATGAGGGTGCCAATCTTACCTACCTGACACGTTATGCCCCGCCCTCCCCTATGCGGAATTGGCAAAGTTACATTAGAATTTAGTATTACAACAACAATCACAGTGTTAAAAATTATTTTAGTCTTCTTGTCTCTTTTTTACAGTTGATGTACTATTCCGTTTAAGGATGTTCAATGGTTACAGCAGCGTTAACAGAAGTCTTTGAATTTTTAATATATCATTACTTAGATAAAATAAAAGCAGCTTGAATTTTTTCAATATTTTATACTGAGCATTTTTTTCGAGAAAAAAATTCCTGAAAATCGAGTTTTTAACATAGGCTCTTATGGGAGAGTGAAGTTATGTGACCTTTAAACATAAAAATCTTTTATAAAAAGTTAAGAGATTAGGTTAAAAGACCTTTATTTGAATAGAAAAATAATCAAAGAATAAAAACGTAGAGGGATCTTGACCGCTTACAGGGCATTTGGGAAAGAAGTAGGTGAAAACGTAAACAAAACACCGAGTTCGTTGGCTATGCGCGAGGAGGTGCGCGGTGAGCGGGGAGCGCCCGTGGGGAGAGAGGGGACGTCCCTCGCCTCGCCCCGCAGCATGACACCATTGAACATCCTTAATAATTTGTACTCGTTCTGTAAACATTTTGGAATAAATCAATGTCTTTCCAGCTTGACAAAACCTGTTGGTAGCTGAGTATGATTCAAAATGAGATCTTTACTCCGGTAGTAAACCTACCCGCGGAAATAATCTACGAACTTGCTTCCTTGTTGTATAATGTACTATTTCGTAAGTATACAAGCCCGATTTCCGCGTTTTTGTTATCTGTAAAGCAGGACTAAAGTAACCATTTTGCGCCCGCTGCAATAATACTAGCTACCCAAATAATGTAAATTCGTGCAGAGAAAGTAACTTTTTGCTTCCTCCTAGAGGAAGCTTTGTGATAGTAATTTTTTGAGTTATTGTAAAAACATGTTATAATTGTTTTTCGAGGTGTTAGGAATCAAAATACATGATTTTTGAAAAATGTCTGTGTGTGTGTGTGCGTGTGTGCGTGTGTGTGCGTGTGTGTGTGTGTGTATGCGTGTGCGCGCGCGCGCCTGGATCTCAGCTTCTACTGGATCGATTTTGACGGGACAGGTTTCATTTTTTTTGTTTTCTTTGTGTGATGGCGGGTCAAAAACTCATTTTTTGATTCGCCGATGCGTTTTGGTTTTATTTCGAATTTTCGATTTTCTCAAAATTGATTTTTGCTTTTTTTTAATGATAAGATCGAGATATTTGAATCGAATGGATAGAATTCGAAAGAGCATTAAAATACCTATATTTTCTAAAAAAAAAATTTCTCTAGCTATCACGGTTCTTTTGTTATTAACAAAAACGTGTTTTTTTTAAAAAGCTTATAACTCCTAAACTAAAGGGTCAATTTTCTTGAGAAAAATAATGATAATGCAGAATATAAATAGCTATAATCTGTGAAAATTTGAATTCATTTTGTCGACTAGTTTTTGGGGAAAAAATTGAAATGTGAAAAAAATGAGTTTTGTATGTCCAATGATTACGGGAGTAAAATTGACTTAGTCGCTTTGAAATTCCTTGTAGAGATAGGTTTTGGATAGCTCTCGGTCGAGTTCTTTGGGCAAAATGATTAGTCCAGAAATTTCATAAATATTTGAGGTTAAAATTTTGTGAATTAGGTTCTGAAAATTTATTATAGTACGCTTAGCTGAATTACGGAGGGCGTGAAAAAATTTTTTAATTGAAAGAAATGCTACAATTTTTTTTTATAATCCTTTTACTGGATTATTACCAACATGTCGGTAACATAGAGAATTTCACTTGAGTATCACATGTCCTTAATCTTAAAGTCTTTATTTAAATTAAAATTATTATATCTATTAAAATATACAGCTGTAAAACATTTCCAATTTAATGCGCAATGCAAAATTAAACATATATCCGCGCGCATGGGTGTGTAGGGATGGATCTGTTGTCATGTAGCGGATTGTTATAATAATTAATAAATATGTAATAAATCGATTTTTAATTTATATTAAATATTTTGTTTTTACTACCTTAGAAAAAAAACCACAAATACATTGACTTTATTAATTTTATTCTTAAAATATTATAAGTTAAAGATAATGCTTTGATACACACATTTAACATGTATATAGATACACTAATCATTTTTAGTTAGTAAACAATGAAGAAGAAAACCAATGATTAAGGTCCTCCGCGCCATTTATTCGAAATCAGACATTTGAATTGCGCGCTAAAACAACTGCCACGGGAGCGTAGTTCACGCGCGGCCGCTAGGCGGCGCAGCGCCGAAACTCCCATAGTCAAGTCGCGCGCGCCGCGGGCATATAAGTGGCCGCCGCAGACGGCTTGGTCTCCTTCGTTCGCTCGAAAACCTCGACTTTTCATAGCTAGTCTCTGTAAATCCAGCCAAGTTTAACGAGTGAATAAAAGGATATTTTATTTTACAGCAATTACATAATTGTTATTATTTTTGCTCTTTCCTTTCCTATCCCTTGTTCCTTCTCCATGAAAGTCATCCGCCACAACCAGACGGCAGATCGTCTCTACTAGTTCAGCAGCCACAATGGTGATTCGTAGCACTTTTATGTGAACGGCTATACCTAAAGTTATTCTTATGTATTTTGACCCGCTGAATCCAAAAAACTTAGTTTAGTCTAGGAGCTGGGTACCGTCCAAAACAGTTGTTTCTTATAGATTTTGACCCGTAGAATCCGAATATCGAGGTTAAAATTCGAAAAAAGTGGTAGAAATTGTTTAAAATGCAATTGTTTAAACAAATAATAATAAATATTTTTTTGCCCCGGAGTATTTTTTTCCTGAAAATTTAGCTCATTTTAAAGAACCCGTCTATTTGCAAAATCTCTATAACCTCAAAATTTGAAAAGTTATGAATTTTTGAAATTTGATTTTTACATTTTTTTTTGCAACTTTGATTAACAATAACTTTGAAAAAAAAGAACTTTTTTTAAAATGAAAGTCTCCTCTTATTCTTTAAGATAAAAACTACCATATTCATTTGCATTATTTTAAGTTTTCCGTTATTAACCATTTATTTCGTTATTTAACAAATGCTACTTTATCGATATTTCCTAGTGCTATTTCAGTATACGGTTGGAGTAACGCGCGCATTCAGGGCTTTTCAAAATCATTATATTTGAAAGTTAAACTAATACTTGACAATTGGTGCGATGGCAAATCAATTTTAATGTTTAATAAATAAACAATTTATTGTTTAAACAAAAAAAATGCTCAATATATGACTTCTTAGTACATAATAATATATACAGTTCGTTTACTTAAAAATATAAAATTAAGTTATCAATTGAAGTTAATGCCCGAATATTTTTTATGTTAATTAATAAATGAAGCTAATGGCTATTACGGGCAATCGATAAAGGATAAGGAAGGTGCCTAACTTATCAATCATCGATTTTATTCTTTTTCCATGTGTATACTTACACATCTCTAATTATTCTAAGCTATTAGAGTAAAGCAGTCAAGGATATTAATGCACAATTATTTTAATAATTTTAAAGTGCAGTCAAGAATTTTTAAAGGATGAGGAAAGGAAAGGTAAACGTATAGGATAAAAAAATGAAAACGAAAAAAATAACGGCCCAGGTCGGGATCGAACCGACAACCTTCTGCATACCGGGCAGCTACGCTACCATTTGCGCCACTGGGATGACGATTCTATCAGGACCCTAACCGCTTCTTAATCGTTCTCAATTTTTTATTTCCCCAACACCCCCCCCGTCTGCGTTATTAAGCCAAAGCAGACAATGTTAAATTGATAAAATGTTCAATTGATAAATTAACATTGTCTGCTTTGGCTTAATAACGCAGACGGGGGGGGGGGGGTGTTAAAGAATGCAATATTTTAACTGACTCGGTCAGTCTTAGTGTGCTAGAAAATGATTAAATAGGTAAGTCTCACTGGGTAGAAGTCTGCGAAATACATAATGATGTATTTTAATACAACAGATACCCTGAAGTGAGTTCTTACACCTTAACTAAACTTAGAAATTAACCAGTCGAGCTAATATTACCAGCGATAACTACCTACCCATATCGCATTTAACCACACACACAGCACTTTTATGATATCCCCAGTTCCTAAATACCTATCCCCTCACACTATAAAATACAAACACTTGAAGATCACTTAGAGTTGCAGAAGCAGCAAAATAGGGTTGGACGGTCAAGGCTGGCACTACTCCACAGATGCCAGTGTGCTGAGAATCATCTAACCGTGATCCACAACTTCAGTAACCATACCACTTGGGAGGAAAGTACTGACAGAGACCGTCAATTGTATCTCAATGTCAAGGACTGCCTCAGCCTAGGGATCAGCAAAGAACATGAACAGCAGATCAGTCCCTATTCTGGGGGCAAGCGAGGAGAGTTGAGCATCTAAAAACCACATATAACTAATAAATAGATGACACAAATAAAACACATTACCATACAAAACAAAAGTCTGCAACAATGGTTGTTGTTCATACGCTATACCAGCTACCTATAACAACTAGAGGGGAAGGACTGGTGGAAACCTTCAACCGTTGTTTCACTGCTGGAACAGCTCCAGCCTGAGAGTCGCTGAAGACACAAGCAGCAGATTAACTATACACATAGCCACTAGTATGAGAGGCAAACAAGGAAAGTTGAGCACCTAAAAACCACATATAATTAATAAATAAATGACCCAGGCAACATTTCTTTCACACCTAAAAAACAACCTGTAGCAGTGCTCGTCATTTACACTCCTCTCGCTGCCACAGATATACCTGCAACAACAGAAAGTACTATCAGCTCACCCATCATAAAGATTAGGAACGAGAAAGGGCTTACTAAATCTGCTCTCGCCGTTGACACGCTGCCTTCTTGTCTGTACGACGAATTATCATCAACCGGCGAAAACGATGAAAGGGACGAAATTCACTAGAGCGGCATATGACAGCAGCCGCTGTCATCGCTGGGGACGCCGGGAGCCAGACGTTGCGATTGTTGACATCACACACCATGGACACACGCGCGCACACAGCACGCCGCACTAACTACTCACTAGGGCTATTCGCCTGAGCATATAGCAGAAAGCGCGCGCGATCCATATATAATATATAGATATGTATCTTATACACAGGGAGCGTTCACGGTCACGCGGGTCACATGCGTTTTTCCGCTATACTTATGTGCGCGAACGCAGCCTAGCCGAGATAGCCGTTACGGCTGCTGCAAATGGATTAGTACTCGTGCTCGCAGCGCAATGCCAGATTGCCGTTGCCGAATGCATCAATGTGCATGGCTTTTCTCTTCTGTTTTTTTCTCCTTTCTGCGGTATTAGTGTATGTGTGCATGTGTCGCGAGTATTTTTTCGTAATTGAGATTGTATAGGTATATGTAGTTAGGAACACCCATAAGCAGCTATAGTCTCCACCTTTCGTTAGAACTGTATGAAATTTAACTCTGTTTTTTTTTTATTAATCTAGAGTAATGAAACAATAGTTTTCCTCAAATAATTTAACAGAATTTTACTATATACAAAAATTTCGAATACAAAAGTTGTGGATAACATTGAAACAAAACTTTTTTTCTATTTAACGTTTTCATAAATAAAAATAACTAGGGGGCTGCGCCCCCCAGCGTGCCTTCGGCACGCCATCCCCCCGCCCCCACACACACCTGTTCCTCGCTTCGCTCGTCGCCCGCCCCCTCCCTATGTAAAAACTTCGTTTTTACATAATAGGCACGATCGCAATACTCAGGAGAACCTTGTATTTTTATAAAAGCGAAAATTGCAATACTTCCGATATTTATAATAAAAAAAAAATTAAATATATAATAATAATAAAAAACTAGCTGCTCACGGACTCACAGGTGTTTCTAACTACATATACCTATACAATCTCAATTACAAAAAAATACTTCCGCACATATGCATATATATACACTAATGCCGCGAAAAGGAGAAAAACAGAAGGAGAATGCTCAATACTGATGCATTCGGCAACGGCAATCTGGCTTAGCCCTGCGACCTGCGTGCATGAATACTTATATACTGCAGCAGTCGTAACGGCTACGCTAGGTACCTCGGCTCACGGTCGTACACACTTTCCGGACCTATGTATTACTACCGTGCCTCGGCTAGGCTACGTTCGCACACCAAGAACAGCGGAAAAACACATGCGACTCGTGCGACCGCGAGGTATAAGAATATCTATATACAGGGTATGTCAAAAGTTCCGGGACGGCCAGTTATCTCAGCGGGAATGCATTTTCGGAAAAAATGTTTCATACAAAAGATGTAGAATTTTTCTCTGGCTATCTGATGGTGACCTTGAATTTGACCTTGGGCTTGACCTTCAAGGTCATTTGAAGGTCAAGTCGAATTTTTTAAATGGGAACCCTCCTTTTTTATTGCGCAAACCGAAAGAGGAAAAAATTCTCTTTCCAACGATATAAGACACATACGCGGTCAAATGTGATCTAGAGGTCGTTTCAAGGTCAAGTCGGTAAAATGAGGTCAAATTGATCTTGGGCAGTCCAAAGCATGGAAACTAAGGGCGTTGGAAAAAAACTTTCCATACGAAAGTTTCCGCAAATCGAATGGAGCATCTGATGGTGACCATGAATTTGAAGGTCAACGAATTTTTTGAATGGGAATCCTCTTTTTGTTGCAGAAATGCGGGAAAACTTACCTTTCCAGGGGTGTAAGATACATACGGAGTTAAAAGTGAGCCGAAGGTCATTTGAAGGTCAACGTTCTTATACTCCGATCATCTGGACACCCCATCGAATTTCGTGTATCAGGGCGTTAAAAAACAGTTTTTGTGCAAACGTTTCTGGATCAAAACCCAGACCTGGGACCTGGCTAATCACCGCTGACCTTGGAACGACCTTGGGTCGACCCAACGGGGCAAACCGACCCCAGATACGGGTTCAGCGACCCCGAAAACCCATGGGTCCGTGGTTTCAAATACCTTCTGCAATTCCTTCTGGTTTGACCTTGGAACGACCTTGGGTCGACCCAACGGGGCAAACCGACCCCAGATACGGGTTCAGCGACCCCGAAAACCCATGGATCCGTGGTTTTAAGCACCTTCTGCAATTCCTTCTAGTTTGACCTTGGAACGACCTTGGGTCGATCCAGCGGGGCAAACCGACCCCAGATACAGGTTCAGCGACCCCGAAAACCCATGGGTCCGTGGCCCGCATTTCTGCAACAAAAAGAGGGTTCCCATTCAAAAAATTCGACTTGACATTCAAATGACCTTGAAGGTCAAGCCCAAGGTCAAATTCAAGGTCACCATCAGATGCTCCATTCGATTTGCGGTAACTTTCGTATGGAAAGTTTTTTCCCAACGCCCTTAGTTTCCATGCTATGGACTGCCAAAGATCAATTTGACCTCATTTTACCGACTTGACCTTGAAACGACCTCTAGATCACATTTGACCCCGTATGTATCTTATATCGGTGGAAAGAGAATTTTTCCCTCTTTCGGTTTCCGCAATAAAAAAGGGGGCTTCCCATTTAAAAAATTCGACTTGACCTTCAAATGACCTTGAAGGTCAAGCCCAAGGTCAAATTCAAGGTCACCATCAGATAGCCAGGGAAAAATCCTACATCTTTTGTATGAAATATTTTTTCCGAAAATGCATTCCCGCTGAGATAACTGGCCGTCCCGGAACTTTTGACACACCCTGTATATATGATCGCGCGCGCTTTCTGCTACTGCTGAGTAGTGTGGCGTGCCGTCAGCCGTGGCGCACATGTGTCTATGGTGTGTGTTGTCAACAATCGAGTCGTCTGGCTCCCGGCGTCCCTAGCGATGACTGTGGCTGCTGTGGTATGCCGCCCTGGTGAATCGTGTTCGCCCTTTCATCGTGTTCGTCGATTGTCGATGATTCGTCGGAGATGGGAAGGCAGTGGGTCAGCGGCGAGAGCAGATTTAGTAAGCATTTTCTCGTTTCTAACCTCTCTGATGGGTGAGCTGATGGTACTTTCGCTTGTTGCAGGTATCTGTGGCAGCGAGAGTAGTGTAAACGACGGGCACTGCTGCAGACTGTTTCTTGGGTGTGGAAATGTTGTCTGAGTCATCTATTTATTAGTTATATGTGGTTTTTAGGTACTCAACTTTCCTTGTTTGGCTCTTACACTAGTGACTATGTGCACAGTTAAGCGGCTGCTTGTGTCTTCGGCGTCTTCAGTGAAACAACGGTTTAAGGTCTCCAACAGTTCTTCCCCTCTAGTTGTTACAGGAAGCTAGTACAGTGAGTGAACAACAGCCATTGCTGCAGACTTTTCTTTTGTATGGTATGTTTTTTTGAGTATCTATTTATTAGTCATATGTGGTTTTTAGGTGTTCAACTCTCCTCGCTTGTCCCCCAGAATAGGGACTGATCTGCTGTTCATGCGCTTTGCTGATCCCTAGGCTGAGGCAGTCCCTGACATTGAAACACAATTGACGATCTCTGTCAGTACTTTCATCCTAGGTGGTGTGGTTACTGACACAGTGGATCGCTGTTAGATGATTCTCAGCAGACTGGCATCCATGGAGTAGTGCCAGCCTAGACCGTCCAGCCCTATTTTGCAACTTCTGCAGCTCTAAGTGATCTTCGAGTGTTAGTGCTTTAAAGTGTGACGGGATAGGTAATAGGAACTGGGAAATATTATATAAGTGCTGTGTGTGTTGTTAAATGCGATAAGGATAGGTAGTTGTCCCTGGTAATATTAGCTCGTCTATTTAATTTCTAAGTTTAGTCAGGGTGTAAGAACTCGCTTCAGGGTATCTGTTGTATTAAAATACATCATTATGTATTTCGCAGACTTCTACCCAGTGAGACTTGCCTATTTAATAGTTTTCTACATGCTGCAAGACTGAGTCAGCTAGAACATTGCATTCTTTATGCATTGAAATTTACCATATTACAACATTTATAGATCATACATTACACAAAAGTTTTTTTTGTATATATGATATTCCTTTAACATGTACTTATATAATATTACACAATTTTGATTCTTTTAGTTCAATCGCTTAGGTCCTGGGAACATAGTAGGTTAAGCTGGGTAATCTTATATCAAATTTTTTAAATTTGTTATTAAAAATCTTTCTGTAGAAAACAGGGAAATAGATGTTTTGTTTCTTTAATTATTCTTCCAATGTGTTTATCCCATTGAATATTGTAATCAAATGTAATTTTGTATCTTATTATTATGTTTTTGTAATTATATTATCTTTGGAATGTTATGTCGATTTTTTCCATCTTATTTAGAGCTATTGTATCGAATACTTCTGTGTAAATCTAATTCTGTGAAATAATAAGCGAAAATTCACTATACGTGTATTGGGGTATTAAAAATCATGTTTATACGTTTAGATGATCCAGTAATTATTGTACATAAAAATGTTAATTGGGAATAAGTTTTGTTTAAACTATATCTACATGCTTTGTATTTAACAGTTTTATTGAAAGTCAAATTCTTGTATGATAAGCGAAAATCGACTATTTCAGGTGTATTTAGGCATTAAAAATCGTTTTTATAGGTCTAAGCGGTCAGGAATCCATTTTATATGAAAATGTTAAATGGGAAAAAGTTTTGATTAAATATTATGTAGAACTTTTGTATTGAACATGTTTGTGTAAAATCAAATCCTGTCAAGTTTTAGCCGAAAATCGTCCATTTTATGAATGTTTTGACGTTTAAAATCGTTTTTATAAGTCTAACTCGACAGGAGTTGATTTTACACGAAAATTTTAAATAGAAAAAAGTTTTGTTTAAATATTATCTACAACGTTTACATTTAAGATTTTTGTATAAAATCAAAACTTGTCAAGTTGTAGCCGAAAATCGTCCATTTTATGTATATTTAGGCGTTTAAAATCGTTTTTATAAATCTAATTCGTCAGGAATTGGTTTTACACAAAAATGTTAAATGGGAAAAAGTTTTATTTCAATATTATCGACAACTTTTGTATTAAAAATTTTTGTGAAAAATGAAATTCTGACAAGTTATAGCCAAAAATCGTTCATTTTATGTGTATTTTGGCGTTTAAAATCGTTTTTATAAGTCTAGCTCGTCAGGAGTTGATTTTACAAAAAAATGTTAAATGGGAAAAAGTTTTGCTTCAATATTATCTACAACTTTTGTATTTAACATTTTTGTGTAAAATCAAATCCTGAGAAGTTATAGCCGAAAATCATTCATTTTTGACCATTTTTGGCCGTTTTTCGCAGTTATCTTGGCAAATATTGCTCGTACAAAAAAGTGTTCAACATAAAAAAGCTGTATTTTAATTAGTTTTAGCAGATAGACCTGTACATATTAGCTTAAAATTAATTTTTCTAGACATTAGGCTTAAAAATCGATTTTTTGAGATATTTCTTTGTGCTCGCATTTGAAAAATTTTTCATCGATCTATCTCAATATAGAACCAGCACTTAGGTATAATTAGAGGAGTATTTTCCCGCAATCCCGATGAAATCGGTCGAAAATTCATTGAGATAATCGAGAAACTTGAGTACATACGGACGTACAGACATACATATATCTCAGAAAACGCTTAAAACGTACTCGCTCTGAGTGGAACATGGTTTTTACACATTAATTTTTCAGTATTTGAATTCTTACAATTTTCGCTCTGGTGAAATTATAAGGCTCTCCCGAGTAGCGGTCGTGCCTAAAAACGATTATTATAATTTCGATAAAAATTATAATATTACTATATGCACTTTGATCATATCAATTAATACTTAATAAATTTATATGCATCATAGGCTAATTGAATAGTACATTTCGACACGGGTGGGGAAGTCGATTATTTAGCTGGTGTGACTTTTTGCACGAGCGAAGCGATGCCATTTTCCGTATATAGTTCCACGAGGAACGGAAATATAGGAGTGTCAAAGCATTGAATGATCTCATTCCCACAGTGTTCTCCTCAATTTCCCTCATGATATCGACGAGGTTGAATGTCTCCGGCCAATTGATTCCTAGAAGTAGTTGTAAATCTTTGTATAATACGACTACTTCAATCCTCAGGCTCATGTCGAGGTACCGTCGCAAGTAGCAGTAGAAAGGTTCTTTCAAGTACCAGTTTTTAATCTGAAATTATGATATATTTCGAATTTCGGTATTATATCTGTAGTGCAAGACGGTAAATAATTGGAAAAATAAGGAGTTTTCTGTTAAACCCAATAATTCGGATAACTTAGATATCTCAGATACCTAAGATACCCTTGATATCCCAGATAAGTTAGTTTCAAAATTAAATTTATGAATTTTTTTTTGGTAAATTCATAACGCCTCATAGTTGGAGAAGGAGGGCGATATTGGTATTAATTACTTACTTTAATCGCTCGTCCCCATCATCTCGTACCTGACTAAAAATACTCTGCCGAATAACCGCCAGATGACACCAGGGGGAGGAAACGATGCCTGTGCTCATGATCGTCGATTCGGTTGTCCCTCATCAAGTACACGTGCATGTAATCTACATCTTCGTATCTGTAAAAACATGAACATTTTATTATTCGGGACTGTTCTGGAACCTTTTTTTTAGTATTCTGGGGCTATTATTTCTCGGACGACCCGGCCCAATTTTTGGTATAGCCGCGTTGTTTCTGGGACGCGTCTAGAGTCTATAACCTCGGTTCCATTATTTCTTTAATAGAGCATATTTTCTGAACTCTGAAAAAAGAGACTATAGGTCCCAGAAATAATGTAAGTAGGTGTACGCATACGTGTGTGCGTGCGTACGTGTATGTGTGTGTGTGTGTGTGTGTGTGTGTGTGTGTGTGTGTGGGTGTGTGAATATATATACACGGTGACCCATTTTAATCGCTACACCCGGATTTTTCGGATCCTAAGACAGATAGGAAAAAATGATTCAGACAAAAGTTGTAGGGGACGAAGGGGGCCAAACGATGGTCCTAACAGCTTTGACCTTGAACTTGACCTTCAAGGTTATTTCAAGGTCAAGTGGTTTTTTTTAATAGGAACACCTATTTTTGACCCCGGATTCGGAAAGAGCGGGAAATTTTACGTTCAAAATCATATTGAGACATTTTTTTTCAAGGTCATTTCAAGGTCATTTCAAGACCAAATGAAGGTCGAACTCCGAAAAATCCATTTTAAGTCGTTTTTTCTATGAGTCACAGGCTTAAGTGGTTCAAACTGATCGTAGATTTAATAGGGAAACCCACACACCCAAAACTTTCACATCCTAGTAAACAAATATCAAACTTGCACATCCGAACCCCATGCTCTTCATAGCCTCACATGCTAAACTGTTACAGCAGACATCCCCCAGTCCCACACATCTCTACTCCATGTCTGATGTTTGTTTAACGGAAACTTCAAGATCATTAAAGCTTCTGTTGTAAATGTGTCAACCTTACGTTTAGCGCTACCCAGAAACAACGAGGTGGACGTAGTAAGGATTGTTTCCTTTGGGGTGCTTGATTAAAGTGAGTCCCCTTGCCTCTCACTGTTCAGGGTGCTTGATTTAAGTGAGTCCCTTCGCCTCTCACTGATCGGGGTGCTTGATTAAAGTGAGTCCCCTTGCCTCTCATTGTTCAGGGTGCTTGATTTAAGTGAGTCCCTTCGCCTCTCACTGATCGTGGTGCTTGATTAAAGTGAGTCCCCTTGCCTCTCACTGTTCAGGGTGCTTGATTTAAGTGAGTCCCTTCGCCTCTCACTGATCGGGGTGCTTGATTAAAGTGAGTCCCCTTGCCTCTAACTGTTCAGGGTGCTTGATTTAAGTGAGTCCCTTCGCCTCTCACTTATGTGTTTATCTAACCTCGAAGAAAATGTTCGAAATTACGACCATTTGCTTCCAGGCACATAGTCAAACGCCTTTGGAAGTGGCGAACGGTGTTTAGCAAAGTTTGCCTTGGAATGGCAGCGCATGCTCGACGAATTCTGTCCATCATGTCTACTCTTGTGGTGGGCCTTTCCTCAAAAACGGCATTTTTTAAATACCCCCATAAGTAAAAATCTGGTGATGTAAAATCTGGTGAGCAAGCAGGCCATTCAACCGGACCACCTCGACCAATCCATCTGTTACCATACTGCTCATTGAAAAAAGTCCTGACAATTCGAGCGAAATGTGGTGTTGCGCCGTCCTGCTGGAGCCACATTCTTCGTCGCGTTTCTAAGTCAACATCTTCCATCAATACAGGTAGTTCATCTCTTATTAGCGTTAAGTACGTGTGTTGATTAACATTTTCTTCGAATAAATAAGGGCCAATCACACATCCATTAATAATCCCACACCATACCATAATACTCCATCGTCTTTGATGGCTTACAGTTCTGACCCAATGAGGATTAACATCAGACCAGTAATGACAATTATGTCTATTCAATTCCCCATCACTTTGAAATTTTGCCTCATCAGAAAAAAGAACAAAATTAAAAAAGTCTGAATCATTTTCTATCATTTGTAAAGCCCATTGGCAGAACACAATACGCTGTTGAAAATGAGCAAACTGTAGCTCTTGGACCAGAGTAATATGATACGCATGATATCTAAGCACCTTCATAATTCTTAAAAATGTACTTTTTGGAAGACCGATTTCCCTTTCGATTCGACGAGCGCTTATCTGTGGGTCAAGATGAATTATTGCCAGAATAGTCACAACCCGATTATCATTTTCATCATATTGATGGCGCCTACGTTGACGAACCATGTGTCCACCACGAGCTCTTTGAGTTAAACGTCTGATAGCCATAGCGTCAGGGTGTCGTCTGTCTGGATAGCGTTCAGCATAAATTCTTGCCGCAGCACGATAATTACTTCGGCTTTCTCCTAAAGACAACATCATGTCAACGATCTCGTTGGGCGGATAGTCAGCCATTTCAGAGCCAGCTATTAATTACTATTAAATTTGAATAGTGAAATGGTATAAAAAATATTAATAATTATAATATTTGCCCGTATACGGTCGCGACCAAAAAAGAAAAATGTTCCTAAATTATGGTAACTTTATCTGACTAAGTGTATTTGCCAAAAGTACTCCGATTGTCACACTTTTGTAATTGTAAGTTTTATAATAAAGTAATAATCATTAAATTATTTCTAATTTGAACTGCACATAATACTAAAACTTGCTTTTATTTTAAATATTGTGAATTATTGCCGTTCAAACTTGAAATGTTGTATCTTTATTCTTTTGAAAGTTATGACTTTTTTTTTTAAACAATGACATTTTTTTACAGCTCATATCTTTAATTTACTCATAACTTTCAAAAGAATAAAGATACAACATTTCTTTTTTGTACAAAAATCTTGACGGAACAGAAATTATTTGTAAATGTGCCTTTAATGATTACATTATCAATATTAGTATTTCTCAAGTTTGAACGGCAATAATTCACAATATTTAAAATAAAAGCAAGTTTTAGTATTATGTGCAGTTCAAATTAGAAATAATTTAATGATTATTACTTTATTATAAAACTTACAATTACAAAAGTGTGACAATCGGAGTACTTTTGGCAAATACACTTAGTCAGATAAAGTTACCATAATTTAGAAACATTTTTCTTTTTTGGTCGCGACCGTATACGGGCAAATATTATAATTATTAATATTTTTTATACCATTTCACTATTCAAATTTAATAGTAATTAATAGCTGGCTCTGAAATGGCTGACTATCCGCCCAACGAGATCGTTGACATGATGTTGGCTTTAGGAGAAAGCCGAAGTAATTATCGTGCTGCGGCAAGAATTTATGCTGAACGCTATCCAGACAGACGACACCCTGACGCTATGGCTATCAGACGTTTAACTCAAAGAGCTCGTGGTGGACACATGGTTCGTCAACGTAGGCGCCATCAATATGATGAAAATGATAATCGGGTTGTGACTATTCTGGCAATAATTCATCTTGACCCACAGATAAGCGCTCGTCGAATCGAAAGGGAAATCGGTCTTCCAAAAAGTACATTTTTAAGAATTATGAAGGTGCTTAGATATCATGCGTATCATATTACTCTGGTCCAAGAGCTACAGTTTGCTCATTTTCAACAGCGTATTGTGTTTTGCCAATGGGCTTTACAAATGATAGAAAATGATCCAGACTTTTTTAATTTTGTTCTTTTTTTCTGATGAGGCAAAATTTCAAAGTGATGGGGAATTGAATAGACATAATTGTCATTACTGGTCTGATGTTAATCCTCATTGGGTCAGAACTGTAAACCATCAAAGACGATGGAGTATTATGGTATGGTGTGGGATTATTAATGGATGTGTGATTGGCCCTTATTTATTCGAAGAAAATGTTAATCAACACACGTACTTAACGCTAATAAGAGATGAACTACCTGTATTGATGGAAGATGTTGACTTAGAAACGCGACGAAGAATGTGGCTCCAGCAGGACGGCGCAACACCACATTTCGCTCGAATTGTCAGGACTTTTTTGAATGAGCAGTATGGTAACAGATGGATTGGTCGAGGTGGTTCGATTGAATGGCCTGCTTGCTCACCAGATCTTACATCACCAGATTTTTACTTATGGGGGTATTTAAAAAATGCCGTTTTTGAGGAAAGGCCCACCACAAGAGTAGACATGATGGAC
This sequence comes from Torymus aiolomorphi, assembly GCA_036365515.1. NCBI lineage: Eukaryota > Metazoa > Arthropoda > Insecta > Hymenoptera > Torymidae > Torymus > Torymus aiolomorphi. The sequence continues at coordinate 69,301,057 of CM070874.1, read as the reverse complement.
AGAATTCGTCGAGCATGCGCTGCCATTCCAAGGCAAACTTTGCTAAACACCGTTCGCCACATCCAAAGGCGTTTGACTATGTGCCTGGAAGCAAATGGTCGTAATTTCGAACATTTTCTTCGAGGTTAGATAAACACATAAGTGAGAGGCGAAGAGACTCACTTAAATCAAGCACCCTGAACAGTGAGAGGCAAGGGGACTCACTTTAATCAAGCACCCCTATCAGTGAGAGGCGAAGGGACTCACTTAAATCAAGCACCCTGAACAGTGAGAGGCAAGGGGACTCACTTTAATCAAGCACCCCGATCAGTGAGAGGCGAAGGGACTCACTTAAATCAAGCACCCTGAACAGTGAGAGGCAAGGGGACTCACTTTAATCAAGCACCCCGATCAGTGAGAGGCGAAGGGACTCACTTAAATCAAGCACCCTGAACAGTGAGAGGCAAGGGGACTCACTTTAATCAAGCACCCTAAAGGAAACAATCCTTACTACGTCCACGTCGTTATTTCTGGGTAGCGCTAAACGTAAGGTTGACACATTTACAACAGAAGCTTTAATGATCTTGAAGTTTCCGTTAAACAAACATCAGACATGGGGTAGAGATGTGTGGGACTGGGGGATGTCTGGTGTAACAGTTTAGCATGTGAGGCTATGAAGAGCATGAGGTTCGGATGTGCAAGTTTGATATTTGTTTACTAGGATGTGAAAGTTTTGGGTGTGAGGGTTTCCCTATTAAACCTACGATCAGTTTGAACCACTTAAGCCTGTGACTCATGGAAAAAACGACTTAAAAAGGATTTTTCGGAGTTCGACCTTCATTTGGCCTTGAAATGACCTTGAAATGACCTTGAAAAAAAATGTCTCAATATTATTTTGAACGTAAAATTTCCCGCTCTTTCCGAATCCGGGGTCAAAAATAGGTGTTCCTATTAAAAAAAACCACTTGACCTTGAAATAACCTTGAAGGTCAAGTTCAAGGTCAAAGCTGTTAGGACCATCGTTTGGCCCCCTTCGTCCCCTACAACTTTTGTCTGAATCATTTTTTCCTATCTGTCTTAGGATCCGAAAAATCCGGGTGTAGCGATTAAAATGGGTCACCGTGTATATACGATTCTGGAAGTTTGAGGATTATATTGATATTTCATAAAAACTGATATATTTGATATATAGATATACTGGTCCGATATATAGTTATAGATACAGCAAATACATATTACTATAAAGTTTCATTGATATATATTACATATTATTGTAAATATTGTTTAAAAAGGTAGTTTCGTTAGTTTCAGGATGCACCTTCTTAAATTTCCATGCGTATACCGAAACCTCCTCAAACTTCCATGAGCATACCGAAACCTCCTCAAACTTCCATGCGTATACCGCAAACCTCCTCAAACTTCTTATAGTGTACCTTAAACCTCCTTAAACATCCAAGGGTGTACCGTAACCCTCCTTAAACTTTACAGACTATACCGTAATCCTCCTCTATATTCCTTAGTCAACATTTGAATATTTTTTTCTCCCACCGGGCCGAAAGTACCACATTACCTCCCGGCGCAAAAATGGCAATGTGTCATTTTCGACCTCGGTGGGAGAAAAATAGTATACGCTCCAAGGGAGTAACATTGGACAGCCCACAGCTCGCGTAAATTGCCACCTGAGCCGAAGGCGAGTTTGCGTATACCGCAAACCTCCTCAAACTTCTTATAGTCTACCTTAAACTTCCTTAAACATCCAAGGGTGTACCGTAACACTCATTAAACTTTACAGACTGTAACGTAAACCTCCTATATCTTCTCTAGTCGAAATTTTATTATTATTCTGTTACGTTTCGGTGACAAATACATATAATATTGTTTTGCCTAGCTGTCGAAAAGTACCACTTTTGCTCCCGGTGCCCGATCGCCATGGTTGTATTTTCAGCATCGCCAGGCAAAAAAATCGTATACTATTGTTGAAAATATTATCGAAGGCACAGCATTAAGTTGGTAGATTATATAGAGCCGACATATAAATGGTAGTTGGTGGAAGCATCTCATAAATATAATATTGTACCTAATTAACCTTTCGAAGCGATTCATATAGCCCCTCGGACTTTTAAGAGTACACCGTAAACCTACTTAAACTTCCATGCGTATACCGCAAACCTCCTCAAACTTCTTATTCTGTAACATAAAACGTCCTCAAACTTCCATGTGTATACCGCAAACCTCCTCAAACTTCTTATAGTGTACCTTAAACCTCCTTAAACATCCAAGGATGTACCGTAACCCTCCTTAAACTTTACAGATTGTAACGTAAACCTCCTCTATCTTCCTTCATCGAAATTTCATTATTATTCTGTAACGTTTTGGTGACAAATATATATAATATTTTTTTGCCTAGCTGACGAAAAGTACCACTTTTGCTCCCGCTGCCTGATCGCCATGGTTGTATTTTCGGCATCGTCAGGCAAAAAAATCGTATACTATTATTGAAAATATTATAGAAGGCACAGCATTAAGTTGGTAGATTATATAAACCCGACATATAAATCGCAGTTGGTGGAAGCACCTCATAAATAAAATATTGTGCCTAATTAACATTTCGAAGCGATTCATATAGCCTTCGAACTTTTAAGAGTACACCGCAAACCTCCTTAAACTTCCATGCGTATACCGCAAACCTCCTCAAACTTCTTATTCTGTAACACAAAACGTCCTTAAACTTCCAAGCGTGTACCGTAACCCTCCTTAAACTTTACAGACTGTACCGTAAACAGCCTCTATCTTCCCTAGTCGAAATGTTATTATTATTCTGTAACGTTTTGGTGACAAATATATATAATATTTTTTTGCCTAGCTGTCGAAAAGTACCACTTTTGCTCCCGCTGCCCGATCGCCATGGTTGTATTTTCGGCATCGCCAAGTAAAAAAATCGTGTACTATTATTGAAAATATTATAGAAGGCACAGCATTAAGTTAGTAGATTATATAGAGCCAACATATAAATGGCAGTTGTTGGAAGCACCACATAAATAAAAGAATGCTCCTAATTAACATTTCGAAGCGATTTATATAGCCCCTCGAACGTTTAAGAGTATACCGTAAACCTCCTCAAACTTCTTATAGTGTACCTTAAACCTCCTTAAACATCCAAGGATGTACCGTAACCCTCCTTAAACTTTACAGATTGTACCGTAAACCTCCTCTATCTTCCTTAGCCGAAATTTTATTATTATTCTGTTACGTTTCGGTGACAAATACATATAATATTGTTTTTCTTACTCGCCCACCCGAAAGTACGTACTTTCGGCCCGCATCTCCGGGCCGAAAGAGAAACTTTCGCATCCTATTTTAGACCAACCGCGCGCTCTGATTGGCTGCCGAAACTTCCCGACCCGCTGCGCTTGAGCGCCCGCGCGCATGAGCCACTCTGTCTCCCTCGCACGTCCGAGCGCGAGTCGACGCGTGCGAAATAAACAAAGGAAAGTGCACGGGTGACGAGAAATAAGAGTTAGTTGAAATAAAAAGTGGTTTTGTTTGATCGTGGTCATTGTTTTTTTTCTTGTCTTCTACACGTACTCTCGAGTCGTGTAGAGACAATTAAGTGACACACTACGCAAGTCCCAGCACTCTGTCTGCACGATATCTTACAGAAAATGAATAGCTCGACATGCACTCTGACAGAAATTCTCTCGAGAAATGTAAAAATGAATTGTTATTTTCTACAAATTCTCTCGAGAAGTGTAGCAATAAATACTGCGATCACGTGCAGTGGTAGTGTCCGCGTTCTAACCTAAAATGTGCTTAACTAAACAAATCAAGATTGAAAGCAATAAAATTACGTGCAATTTCTCAATTTCGATTGAGATAAAAAATGTCTTTCAAAGAAACAAACACAGATGAATCCTCATCCGATGGTTCTGAAGACGAAGAAGAAATCTTAAAAATTTTTGACCAAGAGGCAAAAATAATTATAGAGTCGGAAACATTACCAAAGAAGTCTTCCGAACGCTACCTCCTAGTCTACAACGCTTACCAAAAATGGAAAGAAGAAAATAAAAATTCACTTTCAACAAACTCCGAAGAAAACAATTTAATTGTTTACTTTAACACCTTAAAACTAAAATTGAAACCGCCAACTCTATGGAGCATATGGAGTATGCTTTGAAATACTTTAAATACAAAAGACAATATTGATATTACTAAGTTCTTCGCTTTAAAAAGTATGATAAAAAATTGTGGTAAAGGTTACAAACCTAAAAAATCAAAGACTTTAACCTGGACTGAAATTATGAATTTTATGACAACAGCCGATGATCAAGTGTATTTAGCCACAAAGGTAATTCATTATTTATATATTCACTTCGCAATTAATACTCTTATATTTGGTTAATTTATACTATATTTTTAACATTCACAGGTAATACTTACATTTGGAATTTGCGGTGCACTCCGCTGTGATGAATTAACTAATATGAAACTTGAAGACCTAAAAGATTTGGGTGATGCCTTTCTAGTATCGATCCAACATAACAAAAATGACTACGCTGGCGAGTTTCTTATTGGAAACCTTTTCTATAACAAGGTTAAATATTACATTTCCTTAAGACCAACCAATCAGTTTACAGACAGATTTTTCATCCACTACAACAAAGGCAAATGTACTCGTCAAGTCATTGGAAAAAATAAGATACGTGAAGTACCACAGACTATTGCTTCTCATTTAAAATTACAAAATCCAAAAAAGTACACAGGTCACTGCTTTAGAAGAACAGCAGCAACGCTTCTTTCTGAATCCGGTGCAAACATGCAAATGATTAAACAACTAGGAAGGTGGCGTTCGGATGCTATAGCACAAGGCTATATAGAAAATTCACTGCATAATAGACAAATGATTTTCAATGGTATTATCCGTACAGCTACGACAAACACTCATCCAAAACCATCGACAAGTACTACACCCAATGAAGCTGACTCCCACTACCATTCAAATTGGTCACATTCCAACCAGGAATTCACTACGAACCAGTTCCATCCAATTCCAAGTAAGCATAAAAAATATTAATATACTTAATAAGTTTGCTCGATGCCACCTGTACTACCTTTCATTCCTAAAAAACTTTATTTCAGACCAACAACTCAATTTTACCACAGCCAGCAATAAGAAAATACTTACACCGGAAAACAATGAAAATCAACCCTCGACAAACCACCACAGCAAAAAATTTCTTTTAAAAACACCAGTGAAACTAGGATTCGAACATAAAGTAACTACTCAACCACCTCCATGTAAAAAAAGAATTCTTGAAAATTTAAATCCTCAAATTCAAGATGAAATGTCTCATTCGAAACCATTGACAAATACTACACCCGACAAAGATGAATCTGATTACAATTTAAATTGGTCAGATTTCGAAGAAGAAATCACTACGAACAATTTCAATTCAACTTCAGGTAAGCATAAAAAATACTAATGTATAGAGTCGATACCACCTGTACTACTTTTCATTCGTAACAAACTTTATTTCAGATCAAAAACCTACTACGACAACAAGTAATATGACAACTCTTCAACCGCAAACCAACTCCAATGAATCAAAAAGAATTCTTCAAAATTTAAATCCTCAAATTCAAGATGAAAATCAAAACCAAAATGAAAATAAATCACTGAATGCAGATAAAAATCAAAATCAAGATCAAAATAACTCATTGAATGATCAAATAAATTCAACTTTAAACAAATATATTAAATTTAAAAATTGTACTATCAACGGCAATATCATTGTGAATATTAACAATTACAAATCTGATAAAGAAAATCATTTGTAAAAAAAAAAAAATCAAACAAAAATTTATTTTATATTGAGATTAATATATTGAAAGTTAAAATTGTTAAAACCAAAGTTTATTAATTTAAATGTAAATCTTGTATTAATTATTGTATTAATACTTGATGTTAATATATTAAAAAAGTTTAAATTATTAAAATCAAACTTTATTGTACTTATTTCATCACCTTATTTCTTTCTTTTTTTAATGAATGTGTTTCTGATGCCCGCCCCGACCAGCAAAACCTCGGCTTCGCCTCGGTCTTGCAAATGTCGGGCGGGCATCAGATCATCTGTGCAACAGCGAAAGTAGCAGACGCCCAAAATACCAGCTCTCCACGCCGGGCCGAAAGAAAAAACAGTCGGTAATATCGACCGAGCTACCCAAAGTGGCCGACAGAGGCAGTACTATCGAGCGGGCCGAAAGAAAAACTAGCACTCAAACACAGCTAGCAGACGACAACGCAATTTTATCAATTATTTAACAATTACAGAACGTACTTTCGGCCGGGGAGTAAGAAAAATAGTATACAATACTTGGACCGGAAATTGGATGCCCTGACCGTGCGTCATGACGCCCTCGGCTTCGCCTCGGGCGTCATACCACGCACGGCCCGGAAATCCAATTTCCGGCCCACGTATCGTAATATACTATTGCCTAGCTGTCGAAAAGTACCACTTTTGCTCCCGGTACCCGATTGCCGTGGTTGTATTTTCAGCATCGCCAGGCAAAAAAATCATATACTATTATTGAAAATATTATGGAAAGCACAGCATTAAGTTGGTAGATTATATAGAGCAGACATATAAATGGCAGTTGGTGGAAGCATCTCATAAATAAAATATTGTGCCTAATTAACATTTCGAAGGGATTCATATAGCCCCTCGAACTTTTAAGAATACACTGTAAACCTCCTTAAACCTCCTTGCGTATACCGCAAACCTCCTCAAACTTCTTATTCTGTACCACAAAACCTCCTTAAACTTCCAACGGTGTACCGTAACCCTCCTTAAACTTTACAGACTGTACCGCAAACAGCCTCTATGTTCCCTAGTCGAAATTTTATTATTATTCAGTTACGTATCGGTGATAAATACATATAATATTTTTTTTCTTAGCTGGCCAAAAGCCATGGTTGTATTTTCGAAATCGCCAGGCAAAAAAATCGTATACCATTATTGAAAATATTATGGAAGGCACAGCATTAAGTTGGTAGATTATATAAAGCCGACATATAAATGGCAGTTGGTGGAAACACCATATATAAAATAATGTGCCTAATTAACATTTCGAAGCGATTCATATAGCCCCTCGAACTTTTGAGAGTATACCGTAAACCTCCTTCAACTTCCATGCGTATACCGCAAACCTCCTCAAACTTCTTATAGTGTACCGTAAACCTTCTTAAACTTTCAAGGGTTTAAGATTATTAGAATTCTTACATAAAGTAATAAAGTAAATACTGCATGAGGATCAAAATGGAATACTGTATGAAGAATTCTTCAAAAAATTTGAAATAAGAAAAATCGAAATAAAACTTTTTTTCATGTACTGGGAAGATAATCAGTTGACGATTCATGATTTTGTAAAGTAGTTGCAAACATTTCATTAGCCATTGTATAAATATTTAAATCATTCATCATTTCCCTTATAAATATATATGTATCTATAACAGTTATTTCCGGGAATTTTCAGATGTATATAATAGTTATTTCCGGGACTTTGAAGATGTATATACAATACTGATTATTTTGACTTTTCAGATGTATGTAACAGTTATTTCCGCGACTTTGCAAATGTCTAAAAGATTTGCAATATAATACTCGTTCGACACAGGGCCGGTTATACTATGCCCTGGACCCTGCCGACGGAGCGGACGTATACGAGCATCCTCGTTACCCTGCACCTGTAGCAGTGTCGATACGACCCCCAGGTATACCAGCACTCTCGTTAACAGGGTGTCCGGCCATGAATAGTTGGAGCCCACTCTCCTGCTCATGGTAAACCGTGATCACCAACCGCTGCGTACCGTTTGTCAACTTGTCGTTATACACGGACCTATCCTTGTTGCAGGTCGCCGACAAGCGGGAGTCCGACACTCGAGATTAGCTATAATTCATTCATGTATTATATAATTAAGTAGTTATATTGTAATAAATCGGTATTCGAAATTATTTCGTTTCCGTTAAACGTTTATTTTAAATAAGCTCTCCATTTCGACCCCTCGTATCCGACTAGCTATCCTCAAGGCAAAGCCACTCCTAGCGCATGAAACTACCGTTTCAAATTAAATATCATTGTTAAGAAAAAACAATTTTTTTTAATTTTCGTTGCACTCCACCATAGCAAACTTTAGATGCGAAAAGTATACAGACAGCGATCTCAGCTGTTTAAATGTGGTTGAAGTTTGCAACATTGCAACTACAACAAAACTCCAATTTTCCAAAAAATTATAATTTCCGCCCGGAATCGATTGTACAGGGACAAAAATAATGTGAACAGCAAGTAAAACTGCAAGAAAATAAAAAACAACAAAAACTTACCCTTAACACCCCATTATGTAGTTAAAAAAAAGAAAAAAATTCTAATTCCGCCGTTTTTGAGATCGCCAATAATTTTATTTCCCGAATACAATTTTGAGCCTGCAGGCTAGCTAAAAAAAATTGTTAACCCTGCAAGCACCGCGGAACACCACCAAACTGCCCTCTTTCGACCTAGAAAATAACAACAAATACCTAAATACCTAATTCCTCCGTTTTTGAGATCGCCAATAATTTTATTGCCGGAATACAATTATGAGCCTGCAGGGTAGCTAAAAAAAAAAAAATTGGCAAACCCGCAAGCACCACGCAACACCCTCTACGCCCGAATAAATCACCATAAAAAATCTAATACCTCCGTTTTCGAGATCGCCAATAATTTTATTCCCGGAATACAATTTTGAGCAGGGATGGTAGCTACAAAAAAATGGCCAGCCTGTAAATACCGCAGAACACCCCGAAACTACCGCTTTCGACCGAAAAAAACATAGAAAAAAATTCGAATTTGGCTGCTTTTGAGATCGCGAATCATTTTATTCTCGGAATACAATTATTGGCTATCACAAAAATGGGCGAATTAGAATTGTTTGTATGTTTTTTGGGGCGAAAGGGATACTTTGGGGGTGTTCCGTGGTGGTTGCATGGTTGACAATTTTTTTTGTAGCTATCCTGCATACTCAAAATTGTATTCCGGTAATAATATTATTTCCCATCTCAAATACGGAGGAACTAGATTTTTGTTGCGATTTTTTCGGGTGAGAGGGGGTGTTCCTCGGTTCTTGCGGGGTCGACAATTTTTTTGTAGCTACCCTCCCTGCTCAAAATGTTATTCCAGCAATAAAATTATTGGCGATCTTAAAAATGGAGGAATTAGATATTTGTTGCGATTTTCTAGGTCGGAATAGGGTAGTTTGGGGGTATTCCGCGGTGCTTGCGGGGTTGCCAATTTTTTTCTATATCTAGCTATCTATATCTATCTATCTATCTATCTATCTATATCTATCTATCTATCTATCTATCTATATCTATCTATCTATCTATCTTTTTTTTTTGTGGGCGTGGGGGGAGCAAGCTCTCCAGCCAGTGGCCCTACGACACCGGAACCCCACCGGCACCGTGTGAGCATTCCTTCAGTGGGGCCCGCTCTGATCCGCTGGACCCATCGCCGTTGCTGTCGTTATCCCTACTTCCCCGTCCCTTAGCCTTGCGGCCAAGGGATTAGGGGTTCGGGCTCGACAGTTTATCCGCATTTCGATGTCCCTCTTTCAGGGCGTCTCCATCTTCTTTTTCAGCACGCGCGCGCGCGTGCACACGCACACACACGCACACGCACAGACCCATCTCTTCGCGCGTCTGCCTTTCCTTCCCATTAGTCCAAGGGTCCGTGATTCCTCATTCGCTGTGTCTTCTCTTCTGTTTTTCGCTTCTTTGTGATTACGTGCCTGAAGTAGCACGCAATCTTCTCCCAAGATTCTGGTCCACGTAGCATGACTTCGACCAGTGTCTCTGGCTCTAAGAATGCGCCAATACTCTGTTGTAGTTGAACCCGCTCCTCCATGTAGGATCTGCAGTGGAAGAACGCGTGTTCCGCGTCGTCCCATTCGACACTACAGTCTTGGCAGCTTGAATCGTTTCGCCTTTTATACTTAAACAAGTAGGCACCGAAACACCCATGTCCACTGAGTGCCTGCGTGACCCAGTAATTGAGTCTTCCGTGTTCTCGGGCCGTCCACTCTTTGACGCCCCTAATAAGCGTATGTGTCCACCTACCTTTAGGGTATGCACTCCATTCACCTTGCCACTCTTGCAGTAGGACTGCGTGGGCTTCCTTTTTGATATCCAGTAGTGTGGCTGTCTCATCCTCTCGTTGCTGCCTCTCCCACACGTTGGCTCTTTCTTTAACGAGTAGCCATATCGGGGCTGTTCCTGCGAGGAGCAAGGTTGCGCCCAGTGATATGGTAAGATATCCGCCAGTAACTCGTCGCTGTACAGAGCCATATTCTTCATAACTGCGCTATTGTGCGCATGGGCTCCTCACAGAGGCAAGCCGTAGAGTAGCACCGAGTGCACCACAGTCGCCAGAAGTGCTCGGCTGCCTTGCTTAGGTCCTCCAACATTGGGCATCAGCTGTTGTAGCGCTGTACCTAAATTACCTGCTTTGGTCGATGTTCGCCTGATGTGGTCTTTGAAGTTCCAGTGCCTGTCGATCCATAAGCGCAGGTACCGGATGCTATCCTGGAACTGTATCGTATGGCCATCTAGTTCGAGCTTGGGGTACTCGAACTTTCTTCTCTTTGTTACGAAAATAGCCTCGCTCTTCTCCTGGGCTAGTTCGAGGCCGTGTGCTTTCATCCAGCAGCTGACAATTTCTAGAGACTCGTTGCATTTCCACTCTATTTCTTGTATAGTTGCTGCTACTGCCACCATGGCTACATCATCCGCATATCCTACTAAAATCACGTCCTTAGGTAGTTTGAGCCGCAGCAGCCCGTCGTAATGTATGTTCCATATCGTGGGACCACCTACAGATCCTTGAGCAACTCCTGCCGTGATCGCGACTTCTATGGTGCCATCGTCCGTTTTCACCATCAGCGTTCTGTCCTCTAGGTAGCTGCTAGCCACCCTCATTAGATATTCAGGGAGTCTTCTGTTAAGGGCTTGATATATATGTTCCCAGTTGGCCGTGTTAAAGGCGTTTTTAACATCGAGTGTTACCACGGCACAGAAGCCTCCCGGCTGCGGTTTCATGGAGAATGCTTTGTCTACTCTTTTCTGCACTTCCTGTACCGCGTGCAAAGTACTCCGATCTGCACGGAATCCGTATTGCATCTCCGACAGCCCTTCATTCTCCGGGTCGTCTAATTCGCTCTGCATGCGGTTGAGAATCATTCTCTCATATAGCTTGCTCGTAGAGTCAAGCATGCATAACGGTCTCCAAGAGGATGGTGCCTTGGGATACTTGTTTTTACCCTTCGGTATGACGACCAGTTTTTGGCGTTTCCATTGTTTCGGGAAATGACCTCTTTCCAAACACGTGTTGAATAAGTCCAGGATTAGTTGAGGTTTTTCCCGAATAGCCGCCCGCAGATCTTCGTTGGGGATCCCATCGGGTCCCGGGGCTTTACCGGAGTCCAGCCTCTTTGCAGCCAGTTTAAGTTCGCTTATCTGGAACAGAGGTACCTCTAGTGCTTCATCGCTCGGGTAGCTCTCTCTGGGAGCTAGCTCCTTTTGGAAAGAGCGCTTCTACGATTTTAAGTACAGTCGGTACATCTGTTGGTGTTACCAATTCCCGACTCGTCTGGAGTTTCCGTATCACTAGGCGATAGGGTGTGCCCCATGCGTCTCGATCGACATCGGCGCACAGAGCTTTCCAGCATTGCCTCTTGCTTTGCTTTATGGCGTTTTGGAGCGACTTTCTAGCATCCTTGTACCTATCCTCTTACTCTTCATGTTCGGGGCGTTTTCTTTTCCGCGCACTTTGAGCTTTCCTTCGTTGTTTCTTGCAGCTGCTTCTCAGTTCTGAGATTTCTGAGTTCCACCAGAAAGCAAACTTTTGATTCTTGTGCTGTCTTCTCCGGGGCATGGATGCATCGCACGCTAGGTTCATTTCAGTTGTGTAAAGTCGCGTCAGGTCGTCGGCCGTTCCAGTCTTGTCCAGTCTTGGTGTCCCCGAGATGTATTCTACAAAGGCGTCCCGGTCAAATTTCTTGACAGCCCATCCTGTGAGTTTGTCTCGCGGGGCATCGTGTTTTCGGCTCTTTAACTCGAAGCAGACATATCGATGGTCGCTGAGTGACTCTTCTTCCAATATTGTCCACTCGTGTATGTGCTTCCTCAGCGTTGGTCGAAGGAATGTCAGATCTAATACCGAGGACGACGCTCTTCTTTCGAATGTTGCCATCCCCGGCTGATTAATCACCATCAGGTCGAGTGATATCATCATTTCATCTAAAAGCTGTCCTCTTTTGTCTTCCGGACCTCCGCTCCATGACCTAGATTTGGCGTTGAAATCTCCTGCAACGATGATGGGTCCGGGCCATCGTCTTATGCTTCTTTCCAAGTCATCCAAGTCTGCCTGGAACGTCTCAAGCGGTGCGTTCGGCGAGTAGTAGCAGCTATAAACTGCGGTCCATTTAGCACGCATTGTATATACCCGTTTCCTTTCTCTGTTGAATTTACCTGTGTGTTAGCTCTAGGCAGTACGTGTATAGCCGTATCGCCACGGTTGTTCGAGTGCCAGCCATTTTTTTCCGAGTTTCTGTATTGTTCGGAAATGAGCAGAATAACCGCATCGTGTTCTTTAGCCGTTTGGTAAAGCAAGTCTTGCGCAGCTTGGGCCCCGTGTAAATTTATTTGTATAAACTTAGCCATTTCCTTTCCTTAGCAGGCTTTCCTTCGCCTTCGCCAGGGCTGTGTATTTTGCGCTCCCAGATCGATGTCTATGGTCGGCACCTAACGCCTCGCACTGAATGCACATTGGTTCATTCTTGCAGGTCATGGCAAGGTGGTCCGTCTATGTCTATCTATCTATATCTATCTATCTATCTATCTATCTATATCTATCTATCTATCTATCTATCTATCTATCTGTCTATACTTAGTACTGACTTACTCACGGTCCATCAATGGCGCTCGCACCGGTGTCGGTCTTGCTCTCGCTGTCTCGCCACTCATTGAACACAACAACAACAAAAAGAATGCCCCCTTCCAATCAGTAAATGGGCCTATGAATAGTTTAATGACTCCAGCCGACACGAGCCAAGAGAGAAAGGGGAGAAACGGCTACAGTACATCGTTCCAAATTTCAAGCGCCGTGCATACCCTATTGGGCACTGGAAGCGGCTACTCGCGGAGCGACTAGCTTCAGCTTTATTGAATTTTCAATATTCCAAAAAAGTCAAATTTTTATTTTTCAAATAAAATCGATAACAAATGGGACTTCTTATGTCTTTTTCGTATCTTGGTATCCAATGTTTTTTTAATTTTATCTATATTCAAGTTTACTTGCATTTATTCTAGTTTTTGTTTTTTTTTTACTTTCTATTTGAATTACAACTATGTAAGCAGAGCGACGTTGGCTCTGTGGTTATCATGCTAATCACGGAAACAACGTCGTTCCAGGGGTCGCCGGTTCGATTCCCGGTGAAATCACTCGGATTTTTTTCGAGCTGTTTTTCAGCGGGAAAAGTACCAAGGCACCGGCTGCTTTAAGGCGGGGTTTTTCCTGGGTTTTCCCTTGCCTTTCAGGTGCAAGCCTGGCGAATTCGAAGCAGTGTTAGGGAAAATAGCAAGGTCGATAAGGTAGGTAGGCCGATCCGATGCACTAGGCAGGGAACGCCGGCGTTACCGGCGTGGAGCTGGTCCTGAAATATGGATCGTCTCCGGAGAAGCTTACCCTGGAAGACGGACCCGATGCCCATCCGGAGGCAGAGAGTGTTGGCTTAACCAACACGGTGCGAGACTGAAATATGTCCTCACCGGAAACGTCTTCCAGGAGGGTTATAAAATAGGTAGGGTAATATGAGAGGAAAAATAGAGAAAAATAATCCCCGCCAGCTAAGCCAATAGGCTACGGCGGTAATGAAAGAAAAAAAAAATTACAACTATGTACATTTTATTATGTTTAATCACTATTACTTGTCTTATTTTTTGGTAGATGCAGGTGAGACGAAGCATCGGATTACATGGACTGAAAAGAGTAAAGACCTTGTTATTAAGATATTTAGGAATAAATTGTCACAGAATGAAAAAATATCAGGCTCTGAAATTGATAAGCTTATAAAAAAACATCACTGTTTGCACGGCAAGACCGCCGCGCAAATAAGGTCCGTTTTGCAAGCTCATCAAAAAAAGCTTAATGGTACTCAAAAAACGAAATCAGAAGGACGTGATGCTTCAAAAAATAAGATACAAAAGAGATTACGTGTACCAACATCAATTTATGCATGTTTTACCGATTTTATAAGCGAAGGGGAAGTCCCGAACCTATCGCAATGTATTAAAGCCTATGAAAAATCGCCTACACTACAGAAGTACAAACCAAAGAAATTCAAGATCTAGTGGTACAAGCGATCAGTTATGATTTATTTATTTATTTATTTATTTATTTATTTATTTATTTATTTATTTATTTATTTATTTATTTATTTATTATACGGATGATGTAGTCATAGTAGCAGTTGCTAATTCCGCGCCAGTACTAGAACTGAAGTGCAATGACACTTTAGATCTAATTAGCAACTGGATGAAGGATCATAGCCTTAAGCTTGCCCAGGAGCAGAAGCCGTACTCATAAAAAAGAAGCGCAAATTCGACTACACAAACCTAAAACTAGGGGTACATGCGATACGATTTGAGGACAGCATCCAGGACAGGAGGATATGGATTGACAGAGCCTGGAAATTTAAAGACACCATAAAGAAGGATTTTTCCAAGGCAGCCAAGATTAGCACGCTCCTGCAACAGTTCATGACTAACGTAGGAGGATCCAAACCGGAGTCAGATGCTACTGGGAACTGTGGTGCACTTGCTGCTGCTCTATGGCACACCTTTGTGGGGCAACCATGCACGCAACAAAATGGTTGTCAAGTATATGGGTCTCGTTCAACGGAAAATGGCGCTACACATCATCAGCGGATATCGCGGAATATCGCAGAGTGCGGCATTGCTGCTCGCAGGTATGGCTCTAATATGGCTATTGGCTAAGAAAAAGGCAAATATCTGGAAGAAACAACAACTAAAAGAAGCAGCGATGGCTAAGTTAAAGAGCAAAGAGGAAACCCATGAAGCTATACTTCGAGAGAGGCTGAAAAAATAGGACGCATATCCCAAAGGAAGATGGACGTATAGACTGATAAGGCGTGTCAAAGAATGGGCACAAAGGAAACACAGTGGGCTTGGAGAATGTGGTAACGTGGAGCACGTGGCTACACCATGTCTCGATGCTCTTGGAGACGACGGAAGGGCCCTATCGCGCTGATGATTCGACGGGGAAAGGCCTGCTGCAAGGCCTGGACGATGGAGCGCACCCCCTGAATAGTCAAGTCAGCTTCCCGCCGTGCGGCGAGTGTGGCTTCTTCTCAAACCAAGCTCCGTGGATGCTGGTTGGCCTGCTGTACAACCTGTTGGTCGTACAAGGCCTTGTTGTGTCCTGCGATGGTGGAGCTCTCTACCGTTAGCTGTGGTGAACGTCTTTCCGAATCCACGAAACTGGCAGTGAAATTCAGAGACTTCTCTCTGGTGGGGTTGGTCTCTCGAACGGCCGTGGATCGGCCGTTGAAGTCATCTGAGGCTTGTGTTGAAGTATTTGGGCTAGCTAGAGATGGTCGGAGGGACTGACAATCCCTGAGGTCGTTTCACCGAGACTCTATTAGTACCTAGGGCACTTGACGAGCTACTCACAAGGAGGAAGAGACACAGTTTACCACAGGTAAGAACAGCCCGAGCTTGCTCGCCTTTTTTCCTCTTAATCCTCGACTTTGAAGGCCGCTCAAAATTCGAATGTATGCCGGGATTTTACGGGGTTTAGAAATTCGAACTTTTAGAGGCCTCTCTAATCGAGGAAAGTTCAGCGAAAAAACTCCGGTCATGGAGCGGATTCGAACCCACGATCCTTGGGTCGAGAGTTCCGCACATTACCAATGAGCCAGAGCAGCTCTTCTACTCCTTCCACCTCAAGTGTTGCCTGATTTCAGATATAAAATTATCTTAGTTGCTCATAAATATACTATAAATAAAAAACAAACACTGATATTTTCCTGTAATATTTTTATATAATAAAGTATATGAACATTTTGATTTACTTAATCATTTATCTCCCTTTTTCTTTTAATTTTGAACACCATTCCTCAAATGAGAATTGAAAAATTTTTGGATTTTAATTTTTACGATTCACTTATTCGTAATTATCAAGAATGATGTGATAAGTAATAAAAGTGATTAATTTATACAAAAACATGGCTAAGTTAATTGAGATATACCATCATTTCATTTTAATCTCTCTCTCTATTCTAAATATTATTACCATATATATGACGTAGAAAATGCAGAACCCGTGTACCTATGACCGAATTCATCCATATCACCGAACATTTTAGAATTTAAGAATGTTATTCTTCTCATAAAATGATTGAACACGGATTTTTTTTATTTTGTGATTACACTAGAATTTGGTCACGTTTGCAATTTTTAAATATTATACAATTTAAATGCTTTGAAATTAATTGTCAAGGTAGTTTTCAAACTGCCGCTATTTCAAGATTTTTTTACGTTTTTGAGTAAATTATACACTTCTATACTCACAAGGATATTGTCCACCCTCCGGGAAACTGATTTTAGCGGGCATTTGAGAGTCGATTGCTGGTATCTAGAAATGCAACGCGGTGCTTCTAATTCCATCTCATAGGTTCTTCTAAAAATTCATTATTTTCTTAAAAAATGATGTCTCTTCTATTAACTGTCACATTGCAAGTATTTACGATAGGAAAACGAGCAAAAAAGCGCTTTATAAAAATAGAGAGCAAAATCTAAAATTTATGCTCTGATTTGTTAAAAACTATTTATTTTTCAGAAGATTACAAGCAATCAAAGATAGCGCGAAAAAATAGTTACAAATTTATCTTCATTTTAAACGATTTAAGGTGGTTCTCCTCGGACTCCCTGGTCAAAGCAGTGCTAAATGTAGAAATTACCTAAAATTAAAAAAAACCCTAATGTAATGTGATTTATTTATTTAAAATGATAGAGATAGTCAATGTATTATAAATAAAGTGCATTTAACATGACTAAAATAACTTTTTTCACAAAATGGCGATATTCTAGAAACTAGATATTGTCACTACAAATAATTGTTGATAAATCACTGGAATCTTTTTTGTTTCTCAACCTATTTTAGTTTTCAAGGTCTCATTTTGCTCCTTAAGAAATTTCATGGGGACTTGCCGAACGAAAAATTAAAAATTATTCAAAACTCAGAAAGTTATAGCCAATTAAAAGAATATTTTGTTTTAACGACGTGCATGAATTTATGAACAATTATCTATAACTTTCTGAGTTTTGAATAATTTTTAATTTTTCCTTCGGCAAGTCCCCATGAAATTTCTTAAGGAGCAAATTGAGACCTTGGAAACTAAAATCGGTTGAGAAACAAAAAAGATTCCAGTGATTTATCAACAATTGTTTGTAGTGACGATATCTAGTTTCTAGAAAATCGCCATTTTGTGAAAAAAGTTATCTTAGTCATGTTAAATACACTTTATTTATAATACATGGACTATCTCTATCATTTTAAATAAATAAATCACATTACAACTATGGTTTTTTTTAATTTTAGGTAACTTCTACATTTAGCACTGCTTTGACTAGGGAGTCCGAGGAGAACCACCTTAATGTATCGTATTTTTAACAATTTTTTACGCTATCTTCGATTACTTATAATTTTCTAAAAAAATCAATAATTTTAACAAATCAGAGGTTGGAGTTCAACTCGGACCGTTGACGAGTGCGGACGTATTTTCGTGGCTCTCCTGGTCCTACGAGTGTGTACTAACATTAGTCTATCGAAAGTGTAGTGTGTATTAAGTTCTTACTGATGAATATGCTGTGAGCTGCTAGCTCCAGCAAGTCATAAAAACTCAAAACTAGTACCCTTGGCGAGAAAATGCAGGAGTCTCTGACTACAGAAGCTTCCGCGCCAACGATATCTCAACAAAGTTCTAGTCCAAAAACGTATACTCAAATGACTCAACTAGCTCAGTTCCGAACTAAAGAACAGGCCATAGTTATGGATGCAGAAAATGGGATTCCACTTAAAAACTACATTATAGAAATCGGTAAAGTTGTCAATCCAGCCAGCGTTAGATTTGTTTCGAGAATTTCCCAGGGTCGCGTGTATTTTTATCTCGACAGTAAATCTACGGTTGACAAGCTCATAGACAACAACGTGAAGATCGGAATTGAAAACCAAATAATAGAAATCAGACCTCTGATTTAAAAAATGAAACGTATTATCCTCTCTAACGTTTCTCCTATAATACCTCATGGTGAGATTATGCAAGTTCTGGAAGAAAGTATGGCATCCAGCCGACTTCTCAAATGTCGTTTATTAGAGCAGGAGTGTACGACGTAGGGATCTCACGCATCTCCAGTTTTAGGCGGCAAATATATGTGCGTCCAGAAGATATTCAAAAGTTGCCTCCGTCTTTACAAGTCGACTTTGACAACACTTCGTATTGGATCTATTTATCCACAGAAAAGGCGACATGCTTCCTCTGCAAGGAAGGAGGTCACTTGGCCAAGTTCTGTAAACAATTGGCTTCTCAAGTTCTACAAAATGCTCAACGGTCTTCTGGTGACACAAATACAAATAATATCCTGAACTTGAATAATCTCAATGAACAAGAAAAACTAATGGACTATAGTACCCAGGCCAAAGACGATGTAAACCCATTTACAAAACCTCTCCCCCCTAACATACGAGGCATCTCCAGTGAAACCTTTGTAGCTACAAAAAGACAATTAACAGAAACAAATAGTTTGTAGCAAAATTATTTGCCTAATGAATTACAAATTAAAAGTCTTGCGAAAAAACCTAAAAGCAACAGTCTCAAAGAAACATCTATTGACGAAATCAAAACACAGCTCTTGTCCGCCAAGGATCTCATAGAAGCCAATGCAGAAAAATATCCTTTAAATTTCGAAAATATTACAAACTTCATGTATGAAATGTTTAATAACCAGAATGTATCTGAGGTGTCTTCAAAATTCACGAATGATCAGATAGTATTAATCACGATGCTAAACAATATAAAAGAAATTATCATAGAAAGAAAGCTAAAGAATCGTATCGACAGAATTCTCAAAAGATTCAAAAATACTGAACTTAATGACGACTCGTTTAGTGAATCGTCTAGCAGCAACTTCGAAGACCTATAATGGATAAATTCAACCTTAGGATTATTTTTTTGAACTGCAAAAGTTTATTGCCACGTTACACTGAAGTAAGCTAAATCTTTTTGATATCGTAATCTTTGTAGAATCTTGGCTGACCTCTA
This sequence comes from Torymus aiolomorphi, assembly GCA_036365515.1. Lineage (NCBI taxonomy): Eukaryota > Metazoa > Arthropoda > Insecta > Hymenoptera > Torymidae > Torymus > Torymus aiolomorphi. Next base: position 69,281,652 of record CM070874.1, on the reverse strand, counting down.
AGGACACGATTCATCTTCCAGGCTTTGTAACATTTAGAAAAGATAGGTCACATTCAAGAGACGGTGGAATAATAATGTTTATTCGAAAAAATGTAGCTTTCATAGAATTAAATAACATTCAGTCGCCTCACCTTTCTGTTGAATTATGTGTTAGACTCAACAATGTAACACCCGCTATAGATCTTATTGTATGCTACAGGGCCCCAGATCTCACCTTTGATCAAGAGCAGTGGGATACAATCCTGAAAAATATTAGCAGTCATCATTGTTTACTAGTGGGGGATTTCAACGCTCATAATACAATTTGGAATTGCTCTGATACCGATAAAAATAGGGAAAGGCTTGAAATATCCGTGGATTCTAATAACCTATTTTTACATAATAATGGCACACTTATATTAATATTCACCGAAACTATTCTGCTAACTTGGATCTACTATTTTCTACTATTTAGATTTCCGATAAAATTAATGCTAGACTCAATCATGAGACCTGGGGTACGACCATTTCCCACTATTTATAGTAGTTTCTACAGAAAAAAATTATTATATTAAAAAGTCTTTTAAAATCAAAACTTTTCAAACTAATTGGGAAAAATTTGAAGAGCTCATGGATAAAACATATCCTTCCTTTCTATCATACGAATTTAGCCCTAGTCAAAAGTATGAATTTTTTGTTAAGGTTGTAACAGAGGCAGTAAAAAATAGTATTCTAAGTAAGAAAAATAGCAAAACGAAAAATGGTAAAATTAAAAATCCGGTGCCTTAGTGGGATACTGAATGTGAAAAAATAAAAAATCAGCATTCGTATGCCTTCGAAAAATACTATCAGACTCAAGAATTAAGCGATTTGATTGTCTATACGAAATTATGTACTAGCGATAAAGACTTTTACATGTAAAAAGAAAGAATGTTTTAGAAATTTTGCTAGTTCGCTCGATCTTCATACGGATCCTAAGTATGTATGGAATAAATGGAAAATATTTAAAAATAGTTGGGTTCAGACGAAACCCCCTCCCACTACTAATAACCATCAAAATAAAGATATAATAATTGAAGCATCCTTGAACAAAATTTAACGTCTCATTTTACTCCTTAAATATTTGTCTACGACCTATCCAGGCTTATATTATGAAATAATTAATATATACGAAGCAACATGTAATTGTTTACAGTTTAAGCACAGTAAACTTCAAGTTTATACTGTATTATACTGTAAACAATTACATGTTGCTTTGTATATATTAATTATTCCATAATATAAGCCTGGATGGGTTGTAGACAAATGTTTAAGGAGTAAGATGAGATGTTAAACATTAAAATCTAATGAAAAATAAAAAGTTCGCAAATAGCGAAAGTAACTTTTTTACTTATTGAACAATATCTACGTGTTCGATTAACAATTTTTTTATCACAATAGTTTTTTTCGGTTCAGAAAGTATTTGTCTTTCATATCTGAGTAAACTTACATTATTATATTTTAATAATTTATGACATAAAAATTAAATAGAGAACCTATTTTAAAATCGCATGAACCCCCTTAACAAGAAAAATATTGAACCTGGTACTATTGATATAAAAATTAGCGATACAAAAATTAAATCAAGTAGCTCCGCCCGATTCTTAGGCATCATCCTCGATTATAAAATGACATTTATACCTCAAAGTAACTTAGTAGAAATGAAGTGTAAAAAAGCCTTAAACATGTTAAAATTTCTGCGTGGCACCTGGTGGGGATCTGGATCCTAGTACTCTAACCACTCTCTACAAAAGTTTTATTAGATCTATAATAGACTATGGTTCATATGTATATTTCTCGAACCGTAAAACTACAGAAAACATATTAGAAAAGATCCAATTTTCGTCGATAAAAATTGCTCTAGGATACCGCAAAAGTATCCCAAATAATGTAGTTATCGCTGAATCGAAATTGACATCTATTAGAGATAGAAGTGAATATCTCGGCAATTGTTATCTGGCGAAACCACTAAGCAATTACAACTGTGTTACGTCAAAAAATATAAAATGTTTCCTCAACATAAGCAAAAAATATAAAAACGAAATAAACAGTGTGTTTGGCCAATGCTTTGTAAATACTGATAATTGGATACACAAAATTGATTGTAAAGCAAATTACAGTTTATTCAATTTCGATTATAACACTTTGTTTACTTCTGTTCTTACTAATACTGATTTTGGTGATAATTTACGGCTATCCACAGTTCCCAACAAGTTAATATATGAGCTTCTCGTCAAAAATAATGCGTGCGGCATATATTCGGATGGTAGTAAATCATGAAACTCCATACATTGCGGATCTGCTGTTAGTAGTCTGTTTAATAACTTTAACTTATACGTAAAGCTACTCTGATCAATACCTCTGTATTTACGGCAGAATATGTTACCCTCAACGAAGCCATGAAGCACGCGGTATACCAAATTAAAAATATAAAAGACATTAACCATGTCTTATGGCAGTGCAAACAACAGAGAAAGACGTAAGATGATTAATAGGTAGCGTGAGCTCAGACATCAGTTACCATTATGTGTCGAAATTCTTGTAGCAGAGCCAAATATTGAGACCTGCAAGTGTATTTTCAATTTTCTAAACGGTTGTAAATTACAAATCTAACCTGCAACTGTAATACACCACTTTGCTCTATACCTGTATTTGTAAGCCTTTAAAATATGTTATTAAAGAAATGCTAAGTAAACCTCATATGACGTTTGACGCTAAAAAAAAAAGACTCAGAGGTTAAATTTTAGCTTTTGCTGTCTATTTTTATAATCTTTTTTGCTCGTTATTCTATCATAAATTTACGGTTCGAAATGTGAATCAATAGGTTGTTAGCCACATTTAAAACTTTATTTTATTAACATCAGAGCTCTAGAAATATAGATCTAAATACTTTCGTTAGTAATTCAACACCAGGACAATTTTAGTATTCATTTAAGTATTCTTAGACGTTGAATATCATTTGAATTGAATGATGTGTACGGTATTAAAAGGTTAAAATTTTCTTTAATTTTTTTTTCTACGGTCATAGAGGTTTCTCTATGAGGAAGCAATTGACAAAAATTTATATTTCTACTCGTCATTCACAGACGTTTTTATTTCATTTTTATACGTATACACATTTGCGTATCAAGGGACAGAGGGGAGGAGGCCTGGTACTTTGACCCTTTTATACGCATAGGGCGGGACGTGCGGGCGCAAACACAGAAGCCGCCGCTGTGTTTGGTTTATCACTTATTCACACACGTGTATAGATAGCGAGTTCACGCTTTCGCGCGTTTGATTTTTCTTTGGCTTTACAGGCTGCGCGTCTGTGTTCGAAATTTATTGAAGTTTTATATGTATATGGAAATATTTTGGTTTTTTGATAATATTTGTATAAATTAAATAGGTACATGGATGTTTATAGTTAGATGAATCTATCATCTGCAGTGGAAATTTTCAAATGAATATTAGAATATAAATGTAAATTTAGTATTTCGTGACAAGGTTGTTCAAAATTATAAATAATTATGTTAATATTTACATTCGGCATAGAAGTATAAACTCATTAAACTGACACGAACATGATGATAAATGTCTGATTCCTTATAACTACCATACTATAATGATGCATTATTTCATTGTTCTCAGTCACCTGTACTGAATATCATATCACATAATACATATAACCTCTTATTTAACTACAAATCCTCCCTTTTCACTACACTTACAAACACTCTATTCTTATCTAGTTTCTAGATGATCATCATGTCTTCCTCTGAACCCCACTAATCACCAGATCCTCTACTCCTGTCAATGACACACATCTTCTCTCCGCCACCCACTGCATCCCACCCAACATTCCATTACCCCCGGTAGCGAGTCAACGCACGCCCACGAAAACTCCTCTCTCTCTCTCTCTCTCTCTCTCTCTCTCTCTCTCTCTCTCTCTCTCTCTCTCTCTCTGCAAGGATTTTTCACCTCTTCCCCATATACTGCAGCCGACGGCGGAAAAGAAGAAGCGTCGCCGACGGAAAATTAGAAGCGGCCGAGCGGCCGACGCTAGCAGCAGTAGCAGCAGCAGCATGTGCCGATGATAAAAAGAGGGCGAGTCGTGCGTGAATAAGGGACCGACCGGAGCCGCTCGGGTAGGCCGATCACGAGTGCGCCTCCGCCGCTGCAGCAGCATAGCAGTGGGAATCCTAATATCCGCGTTTGACGCCATGCCAAATGCGGACCCGCGCGGAATAAGGGATACGATTGGGAAGAGTTGGAGGAAGAGACTCGGACCTTCTTCTTATTTCGGCCGGTGCACCCTGTCACAGTCAGCGCGCGAGAGCTGGCCACTTTGGCCAGTCGTACGTGTGTGTGTGTATGTGTGTGTGTGTGTGAGAGAGAGGGGAAGCGAGTGTATGACGAGAATCGAAATATGCTCCCCCGGACGATGGAAATTGAAAGAGAGGAGAGAATATTTCTGAATAGGGGGTATTTCGGGCGATTTCGCGCGCGATCGCCAGTGTGTCTGTATATGTGTGTTGCGTGATTTCGGTGACTTTTTGGAACGGGGGTCGGAGTATAAATGTATGTACGGAGGACGGGGGCGGGGAAATCGCTGTCGCGAGAAGCGCGCGGCTACTGCATTACTGTACTGCACGGTAATGGCGTCATATTCAGTTTTATGAAAAGCTTATGTTAATGCGTTTTCCAGTCATAAAAGCCTGCGAAATGTCGGGTATGTTATCGTTAAACGATAATGCTTTGGATTTCGGTTCGGGTTATACGTTCCGGAATTAAATATATTGATGAGCCGTTAATAAAGTTTTAAAGCGATACCTAACGTTTAGGTGAAATTTAATAACTATAGTTTTAACAGGATAATGGATGCGAGTATCGTGTAACGAAGAAAAATTATGCCAAAGCAAAAGCTGAAACAATACATGTAAATAGATCGACAGTTCATAATTAAAACGCGCATCGTCAAGAGCGCGCCATACCAACGTCAAAATTACATTCAATCAAAATATCAAACAATTTACCGTACAACCCTCTCTCATTCATTACCAAAATACATGCATAAATTTCCAATTACACCACAACCACCATACACCCCAAAAAGCCACCATGTGCAGCGGAAAAACAGAAAAAATCCCCGCATCGCCATCGTCACCAGCGCTCCCAGCGTTTGACGAAATAATTAACACCTGTACTGTTTGATGAATTTCGCGCTGATCGAGGCCGACAGATGGCCGTACGTTACTGCAGACGATTGGCAAACATGCCACGCACGCGCACATGAATTTTATTGAATAAGAGCCGCGCCCGAGCGCCGACGAAATCAGGTTGATGCGGAAATACACGCCCGCGCGGGCGTGCGGCGCTAATTAATACGTCAAACCTTTCGCCGCGTCAAACAGAGCGAGAGAGAGAGAGAGCGAGCGCATGCATGCGCGAGGATTAAAATGCGCATAATCGCGCTGCAATTACGTTCGGTTTGCCCGGATTGCGGCGAAAGCGTGCGAAGCCGCGCAATCGCGCTAATGATGGGCTATTAAACATTTCCGCTGCGAGAGCCATGTAATGTCGTGAGCTGTGTGTCGGGGAAATTTGGCTGTAACCGCAAGGGCTAGACTTATTCTTTTGTAAGTTGAGATGCATGGTGGTAGATGGAGTGCAAAGCATGTTTTGTTGTGTAAATATTTATACGTTGTTGGTGAGTTATCAGGTACGCTTGTACTGTTAACTTTTTAATCGATCTGATAAAATTGAAAATATTTTAAGAAATATTGTCATAAGAAGTTTGGCTTTTTCAAATAAGTCATATTTAATGAATGTAATAGTTATCATAATTTTTTTGTAGGCCCATTTATTCCTTGAAAAAATGAATGAATGCAAATAAAATATATAATCAGCTGTATATGCCATTATCAATGCGCCATTTTATCTTTAAATGCTTCCGTTTTAATGCACTTTTTGATCACGTAAATCATAAATTGTTGAATATATTTGGGCGTTCTTTACTTTTTAAAAGAAATTACTTATACCTGATAAGCCATTACAATTTTTCATCTCCAATGAAGCATATAAATTCGGTACCTACCTTCGTCACATTCTTTATTTTGTTCTTTTATTTTATTGTAAGTGCAAAAAGTAAAACATAAACAATTACACAATTATAACTTGTAGTGAATATTACCTCTAAATAATATAGTACGAAATATAACGAACAATATCTTCACGTCTCAAAGACTTGTATAATAAATAATTCAATTTTCATCAAAATTTCCACTGCCAACTCTCGCCAACAACACCCCATCGCGATCCCCGCATCAATCCGGCAACAATTGAAACATCGTAATCTTCTCCTCTAACACATCACACCATCACTATACACCTCGTTTGAAATTCCAAACTCCACCCCGCGCTTGCCACCCCCGTCGATCTTGAATATTTCTTGTGACTCTACAGCCGCACCCTGTCCTCTGAGCGCGCAACACGCGATCGTCCCCGGGCGATCACCATTGCATCGTATACTATATATATGTATACACATACAGCATTGCTCGATACGCGAGCGACGCTGATTGGAATTTAAATTTTATTCATAGGCTCGTTTATATCCGGCCAGTTATACATTCAAATCGGAGCCAGCCGCGTAACGAGAGGCGCGTATCTGCATCCACGCCCGACTCTTTTCCCACACCTCCCCCTACGTCCTCTCGAATGCAGTCGCCGCTGGCTTTTCGGCCCATTTTCGAGTGATTGCGGATTAACGCGCGCCACCGGATGAAATAAGCTGCGCGAGGAGGAGTCGCGCGGCGCGCGTGTATTCTATTAATATTTAAATGAATTAATTTGACTATTATTATACTTTTGAGGGGCACGGGGGTGAGAGGCGGTGAAATTTGATGCTCGGAGATTATCGCTGCGATTTGGCGAATGCAGTTTTACGGCGACGGTCACGGGAGAGGCTTTCATTTGCGAGATTATTGACGCAAGTTTGCATAAGAATGATATGCTAATAATTTGTTAGCTTTGCGAGTAAATGAATGCTATGTGGAGGGCAGAATATTTTACGGTTTCTCTAAAATTGTTGATCCTCGTTGCGTTTAAATATATAAAATCGTACATTACCAGTACATCAAACAATTCATTAAACTCTTACATAACTAATGCAATCAAATTTTAGCCATCACAGTTTTATATTTATTGTGTTACATCAATATTGTACATGCTCTCCATATGAATAAAATCAAAATTCTTCTACAGAGACCACAAAGCCACCCAAATTAAAGTAATTTCACCAATAAATGAACTGAAACCTCCAAACCACACTTCCCGAAAATCCCAGCGCACCTACGCACGCTTTCCACCCACAAAAACCGTCTCGACTCCACTGGCTTACCCAGTACATTCACCGTCGACACGGCAGCGCCAATCTTACGATACAACTCTCTGTCGCCCATGCGTCAGCGTCAGGGCGACTTTCACGCATCGCGCCTCTCCTTCGCCATGTAACACAGCCGCATGGACGCTGTGACAAAGCGCGGCCGATGATCGCGCAGCGAGGCTCCGGAAGCTATCGGGGCGACGTCTCGTGTATATAGTCGGGATCAGGCGCCCGGTCTTTGAGGCGCGGCGTGTGTAAGTGCTGGGGTAATTAAGCGATTGAGAGGCAAAGAGGAAGGTTTTGGCATACGGGCTAGAAAGTGGGTGATGCTGTGTTTTGTCGGGGTGGTGGTGATGTTGTTTTAACTTTGAAAGTGCAAAATAAAAGGAATGGTAATGGTCTTCGTTTTCGTATAGGAAAACGCTCTGGATTGTGAATTTAGTATTTTTGTGGTTGGTACACGTAGAGAAATTTTTAGTAAAAATTGCTATATTTGAAAGTGAGTGGGCGACAAACTTTACCACAATTTGTAGTAAAAATTGCTGCTATTTTGGGAATTTTTATAAGAGTATGAATCTCTTCCTTATTACTTATTTCCCTCCGTTTAGTAAATATAAATTTAGTAAAAGTTGTTGATAAATATACAAATTTAAAACTTCTATTAAAGTTATGTTTATTACAAAATATTTTTCACTTTTAATCTCAGAATTAAACTGAAATTCATAAATGTATAACTGGATATTTCAAGAAATTTTAAAGAAACAATTAACTTTGAGGAAATTACTCTGACTTTTTGTCAGAGGCAATTGCTTAATATACAATAGACACCAAATAAAGCTGATTAACTTTTCCAGATGCAGACGGCGGAGACGGAATATTTAGCGGGAGATTCCCGTGGAAATCCTAGACCCCGGAGCTCGAAAAAGAGTTGACTTATCACTTTCGTCTAAGCCGGATCAGCTGCTTTCGACGCTGCTCCTCGTTAAATATTCATTGCCAGTCCGTTCTCGCGTAAATCAGAGTCGTATTCCTTTTTTCTGTGGACGGTACAGTCTAAAACTCTGTGCGATGTGTATCTTGATTTTAATTTGTAATTTAATATGAATAATATATACATTTAAAGAATAGTGCATTATGAAACACAATGGAAAAGTGGATTCTTTAAGAGGCGGTATGAAGTGGCAAATTTTAGGCCCTCGAAAATGTTGGTCAAGCGTTACATTTACAATGAGAAATTTGGAACGGATACAAATTTTCGCGGTGCACTCAACCCAAAAACTGCAAGCTGAATGTATATTTCAGAGAAGCATAAATCGAATACGAATGTAAAACCAGCCAAAAGTATTCTTCGGTACGCCGCGGGCCATTCAATAACCTCATTTTTTGAAACTAATATGTACTTGTGATTTTAATGCATTTTCACTTTTTGCAATTCTTCGAGAATTTTAAAGCAATCTGAATATTTTGCTATTTTCATGTTTCATCGAAAGTCTTTTTTTGTTATTTAGATAATGCTTGCGTTATACATTTTATTGTTTACGTTTCACCGAAACCAAATTCATATGTAACTCTAATCGCAAGTGCAACATGAATGTAAAATTAACGCAGCGCGTTAATTACACCGGCTAACAACGCGAGTAAATCTTTTAAAACTTTGTTCCGCTCATAGAAACTTTTTCCCGGCTAATAAAACGACTCACCGTTATTCTAAACGATGCCTTCAACCTCCTTCCGTCCATGTTATTTACAAGATGCTGCGAGGGAAGCGTAGTTTATATGAACGTCACGTAGGGGCTATTTAGGGATATCTTGCGGCCCTTTACAGGGACCACGTTATACTTTCTACCGGTGTGGTTTAATGAAACATCGCCGCATTTACTTTTGCCCTCGTAAAGCTTTTTACTTACATTTTATCACGTTACCCAAAAACCTTTGATTAACGTATTATAATAAAACCAACCAAACGTAAAAGTCTCTATACAAATTATTAAAAATTCGGGCCAAACACACGTTTTCAGTTCGGAAAGAGAAAATCCTAATGCAAAAAATTAATTTTCCTTCCCTATACGCTCTTGTCCACGGTTTCCAAAATATTCAAAAAAAAAAAAAAAAAAAAACCCCTTTTGCGCGAAAGCACAATCCTCACGTACCGTTTTACCAACCTTTCTCTCATAAATACCCAAACTTCGTTCTGAACTGAAATTTTGCTGAATCCGCTGTTCTGGCATCAAGGGAAAGTGAAAAAGACGGGAGGCTAGTGACCCGGGCTTACGTATATAACGTCCCCTCGCGGACCGTCGTGGCCGCCGCCGCGATATTACAACCGCAATGCGTACACCGCCGGCGGTGCGCACGCGCAAGCGCTCGCGGCCCTATACGTTCGGGTACGTTTAGTTTTGCTAGGAGAGAACAGTTTATATTTGTTGTTATGTTTCTGGCTGTAGAGATTTTTTTACAGTAAATCTGGTATTCAGTATTTAATGTTTCGTAAGAATTATAAAATATGGGTTTGAAAGAAATAATAACAAAAATGTCTACAGAATTTAGAGTTACACTACACTACGTTTCAATAATAATAACATTTTTTCGAATATTTTACCTTAATGTAAGTTTTCATATATTTTTTACATTCCGAACGATTTTACTCTTCCTTCTATAAGATATTTTCTGGATGTGTTGCTAAAAAATTGAAATATTAAAATGGATGAAAAAATCGGTTTAAAAATGAGAGATAGATCAATAGTTTTTCTGTAGAAATGCAATATTCTAACAATCTAAACAAAATAACAAATTTTGTTATTAAACCTCTCATACCACATTTTCCCCTCCAATAACTTATCGAACTTACTCGCTCACTTATTTATTTCCTCGTTACGTTAAAACCACTTTCTCTAAAAAAAGAGCTTTCTACAATCACCTCTCGCGCGGAATTTACCCACGCTGCTGACAAATTGTTTAATAGAACGTCTTCTTGTACGCTTGCCAGCTCTAGGCGCAGGGGTTGGGCTTTCAATTTCGAGCCTCCGCTATGCGCACTGAGCTCTCCCACGTGCGGCAAAGATATCCCGGGAAGGCGGGTATTTTCTCTCTCTCTCTCTCTCTCTCTCTCTCTCTCTCTCTCTCTCTCTCTCTCTCTCTCTCTTCGTGGTATTGGCTTGCGACCATTCCAAGCGCGCGCTATCGCCTCACTAATTTTCGGGCCGCGTGTGTATAGGCGCAGCAAAGACATAGAGAGAGAGAGAGAGAGAGAGAGAGAGAGAGAGAGAGAGAGAGAGAGAGAGAGAGAGGGTATAAAGAGGCAGCAGAGGAGTGTATAGGACGGTAGTCAGATGGAAGACTGGTGTTTTGCCTGAATTAGAGTGCGGGAAGTGCTCGGGTACGTGTTTATTGGGTAGAGCAATGTCAATAGGAGTTGAGACATAATTAGTTTTGATAATAATTGGTGTTTATAATGTTGAATAGAGTTACCTTATTAAAAATAAGTTAATAACGATTTAATTGTGTATTATACATATAGAGCAATAAAGTATAATAATTTGGCACGATTAATATCAAACAGAATATTAGGAGAGAGGGTAGCGATGTTCAAATGATGAATCAAACAAATGATAAATAAGTAGAGTGTAATTCATTATACACGATCAAATTGTAATGGTATTGCGTATACAAATGGTTTCTCACGAATGTCTAAATGTTCATACACATCTCCCACAACTATCTAAACTCAATTAAAACACTTATTACATGTATAAATATCATAGACCCTCCAAACCGCGCGCGATCAAAGACACTCCATAAAACTCTCCCAGCTTGGGCCGCGGATTTCATTAAAACAGTCGTATAGCTTCCACCAGCGCGCAGGCGTAATTAAAAGGCAGACAGCGGAACGAAGCAGCGCGCGCGACTCTGCTACTCCCGGGGATCAACATTTTAGGAGGATCGTCATGTTTCACGCGCGTACACCGCGCCCTGAGCCTACCCGTACTATGTATATGTACCGCCGCTAAAACGCATATTCGAATTTCGAAGCGGCATTAAGGCATTAGTTTGGGCACCGTTAAGTGTGCGGAAGGGGAGAGAGAGAGTGAGAGAGTAGGACATTAGCGCGACGGGCTTTTAAAGGGAAGCGAGGCTGGAGTGGCGAATGTCTCGTATTTGCCGGTATTTAGACGCGTCGGAGTCGTCGTTCCGATTCTTGATTCTCGCGCGCGCGATTGTTTGGATGCGCCGCTGCTTGCGTGCTGGGTATATATTGAAATTGAGCTCGTGAGAAGTGAGCACGAGTGTTTGAGCCGGGGGAAGATGCATTTTATTAGAATTTATAATTGTTCTGCGAGGTGCTTCGGGGAATGAAGGAGAGAATTATTCGATGGCCTGCGTATGCTGTACGGGGAGAACGTTATCTAGTGAGAATAATGGCATTATTTGTAAGGATGTTGGGGAGGTTAGATAAAGTAAATTTTTATAATGATAATTTTGACTGTTATGTATCGAATTTATGCAGAAGTTTTAGTTTCTTGAGATGGGTGAAGCGTTGTTTATTTTTTAAAGAGATAGTTTGAGGTTTTTAAGGTTCATAAATTGGTCGATTGTATTTGTACTTGTACAATGACAAAAATCACAAAAAAATCACAAAAACTCTTAAAATGTGAGAATTAAAAGTGGTTTTTCAATTTAAAAAAATTACTTAATGAAACAATTTTAATATTTGTAACTCTTTGGCCCATAACTACATGAATTTGAACTGATTTAGGCCCCGTTTCATGAAAATCCATGAAAGTTACAACAAAAGCAAAATCTTAGAAATGCAATATCTCTGAATAAAAAAGGTCTAGAGATTATATCTTGAGCGATTTTATCAGAAATTATGCCTATTTTTAGTATATAGTTAGTATAATTATAAAGAATTTTATTTTAAAATATTTTTTTAGGTGAATTTGGCATCGGAGGTTTATACCTATAAGACTTCCTTAATCCATGCTTTAAATAAAATAAACAAATATCATTATTTCTATATTTTATTTCATTTTGTCCGAAACAATTACAAAAATAGTACAGAAATCGCTTTATTTTTTAGGCCCATTTTGACATTTTTTACAGAACTATGATCTATTATGTAATTCACTTATTGTATATATATATATATATATATATATATATATATATATATATATATATATATATATATATATATATGTAAACTCATAAACAGAATTTGAATACAAACATTAAAATTATTTATATTGTTTGATAACTAAAAACAAATTTTGTTTATTCTTTATACTTTCCAATACCTGCACAATTTAATGATTTTAGTATATACTTAGGTACCTAACGAAAATTTTTAAAATATCGTACGACAAGCTACACTTTTCTAACGAACGAAAAATGTAACACTTCCCCTCGGAAATAATAAAAGTAATAAATCCCGCTCGACGCGGAGGACTCTTCGCGCGGAAAAAATCTCAACCTAAATTCTCTTTCAATTTTTCCAGCCGCCGGATCTTCGGTGGAGGGGGGGGGGCGGCAATAAATGGTTTCATTTTCGGCTTGCACCTCGATAAGGGACAGAGATAGTCTCCGCGGCGGACGAGATAAGACGAAAAAACGACGGAAAGAGGAAGAGAAAAAAAAAAGGAATAAGCGCGTCGGAGACGAGGAAGAAAATCGGCGAGACCGCCTCGTCGTGGCGGTGGCGGCGGCGGCACCGAGAAAAATGAAGGAATAAACGGGGAAGAGCGAGCGCGAGCGCGAACGAAGGGAATTGGAAAAATGACAGCATCTCCAGGGAAATTAACGTAATGAGGTTGTTCGATTCCACGACCCTAGAGTGAGAGGATAGAGAAAGAGAGTTGAAAACGAGAGGAGGCCGCGTCGCGTGCGTCCAGGAATATTATATCTATCATTGCGCGGGTGTAGCTCTTCTCCGTTCCGTTTCGTCGGCCTTTTCGCGGCGTACTACTATCGATTGCTCATTTATTGATAAAAAAAGAAGTGAAAGAGAAGGGGGAGGCCTAAGGGGCTGCGAAAGGCTTTGAAGTAATTAAAATAATTTTAATGCTGAATGGAAATCAAATAAATACCGCTGAGTCACTGACTTTAGGCGTTTTAACTTTGCCCATTGTACTTATCGCAGTCGGCAATAGATATATATTTCATAATTAATACCTATATTTAAAGTATTTGCTAATTATTCATATACTTTATATTAACGTTAAGGTAACATTTTTTGAAACTCTAGTGTTTCGACTTTATTCACAAAAAATATGTGTACCTCCGCATTATGTACCATATTTTACGTATTTTAAAGAATTACAAAATTCAGTTTCAATAAATAAAAAAACTAACGTAGCAAAATAATGAATGTTTTTAAAAATTTAATAATTGATGAAGTAATAAGCAAAAGGCTTTAAATAATTTTAGTTCTACAAACTTTCGAATTTAAATTATTAAATTTACTGAAAATTTAAATAAATTTACTTTAAATAAGTGAATATTACTTTTTGTAAGTACGTTGTCATTCACTTATTTGAAAAAGTGCACGATTATGTACTTATTCTATGTACATATGATTCATTTTCACTTATTCAAATTTAAATAGTAGAAAAACTTATACGCATACACTCGTAAACTCAACGTACCAATTGTCTACAATTTCAGACCTATATCTGTGGACACTTCATATCATGACAATATAAATTTATTCGAAACTTTGCTTCTAACCAGGAAACACACATAACACACACACACACATACAAACACACACACACACACACACACACACACATACACACACACAAATACACACCACCACCACCACCACCGCTGCCAAATAAAACACTACCTATAAACGTCTCTGGAATTTCATTATATCCTCTAAAACTCTCCGTCTTCCTTATACACCGAGAGCTGCATAATCAGCGTCTTTGCAAATGTGACGAAAGCGCAATGCCGCCGGCTAAAAGCCGCGTCAAAACTCATTCTCCCGCGGCAGCAGCGGGAATAAAAAAGAAAAGTACGAAGCGCGAGTCGAGAGGAACGATGAGCCGTGAAAAGAGGCGGGCGCTCTTAAAACAGCAAATTATTTTCCCAATTTACGGCTCGGCTTTGTATCTATATCTATAGATTATAGTCTCGCGACGCGGCCGATTATACGTCCGGCAGCATTAAACTCGTCGTCGACTTTTAATAGAGTCCCTGCAGCGAAGAAGGAAGCGTCTCTGGCTGTACATAGAAAGAGAGAGAGAGAAGGAAGGAGGCGCATTCATGCCTTGAGAATATTTCCTTCCTCGCGCCCGGTGACTATTAAAGAAAACAGTTCCTCGGAGAAGAGCGCCCATTCATTACCGGCTCGTTCATCATCTCGCGATCGTTATCGCGCCTTTTCGCAATCGAAGGAGGGAGGAGGGGAGGAGGTTCTTATTAATGGGTCCCGCGACTGATCGGGATAATTTTTCCCGGCTTGGAGAGTTTGTCGGTGTGTTTTTTTTTTTTTTAGAGGTGGGAAGAATGGAAGAGAAATTATAAATGACCCTGAGGGGTAGGTTTTGTGTCCAATTTTTATTTAATTTTGCTTGGGAGGATTTCGTTTTGATAAGGTTTATTTCCTAGTGGGATTAATTGATTTTATTTCTGAAAGAGCCATTGATCTGATTTTCTTTCAACTGTAGTGGGATTATTCTGAAGATTATTATGTCGAAACTGATAGCTTGGTGCATTTATAAAATATTACAACGTTCAATTAATTTTATAGATTGGAAATTCATTAAAATATTATTTTCAAGTTGGTCGAAATTACTGTATATGAAAATTGTGTATTATAGAATTTGTAACACTATATGAGCAAGTGTTTATTGGTATCACAATGAAATACAAAAAAATTTAAGACTCTTTATTCCGATAAAAATTCCGGTTAAACTGATTATTTTATAAACACACATTATCGCAACATTCAATACGAAAAATTACTGTAAAAATCTTTGCCCAACCAATCAATTAAATAGCTCAATTTTATCCTTACTCATCAAACCCTTTCCATCACCTCTAACCCAACTTCAATCCACGAGGAGCACACTTTCTTCCGTCAAACAAAGTTGAGCGAACCTGGACCTACGGTCACCTTTTTCGCCCCTTTTTCCTGAAAAATCAACGCGCGTGAAATCTGACGGTCAGATGCAAATGCGTGGGAAAGGGGGGAGGCCGAGTGCACTTACTTGGCCGGTGCATCGATCCTCCCGCGCTGCGGCACTCGATTCGATGGCGCGGCCATTTACATCGACATTCGAGTGCTGAGTAATTAAAGCGATTCTAGCCGCTTCTATTCCATGTATTTTACCCACCCCGGATGGGGGAGAGGGAGAATTTTCGCGCACGTGCGGAACGCGCGCGCATACCGGCGTCTGTTTGAGTATCGTTAATTTCGTAAACGCTTTTAGACGCGCACAGAGAGAGGGAGAGGGAGAGAGAGGGGTAGACTTTTAATCAGAGATTCGCGCGGCGTTTAGGATCTATTTGCCCTCGCTTTTTGGAGACGGAGGGCAAAAATTATGCAGTTTTAGGGTAATTCCCGCTGATTGCAGAGTCGAGTTTGGATTTTGCCTTGGTGATCGGGGATTGGGAAAGGTCTGCGATTTGAGTAGAGGTTTCAGATTGTTGTTTTTTTTCCTGCTAGTTTAAAAATAATTCTTTAGTATTTTATTTCGCTTGGTAATTAGTTTTTGGTATGCATAAATACAGATCCAGGAGAAGTTTCGAGAAACTTTTCGAGAACGGAAAGTAGTTTTCAGTGAAATTATATCCCTTCATTTGCATAATGCACTTAGACAGTAAGTTTTCTTGTTTATTTTCAAGCAAGATTATGAAATAATTTAAGTTTGCCGTATTTTCCGTGATAATCGTGCCATCTCCTATTCTTTCTTTGTTACATCTTGCCTATAAGTAACACGAGAGTTAAACATCAGAAAAAAGTTTCTCCTATTTTAATGATAGTTTATCTGAAATCAATATTTAAAATATTCAAAGTAATACAACAAGATTAAAATACTAGCCATATTTGGCAGGTATACATTTAAAAAAATGTCATATACACATACAAATGAGTTATACCAGTTTTTTTTTATGGTATTTTAGGCAAAAATATTTTTTCTTCACATTCCTCGTACTCTCTTCGACTATAAATACACACCCGCGACAGTCATAATGTCCCCCAAACTACTTTAAAAAAAATTCTCGCAGTTCTTCATCTCGATAACCTCGTCGTTACGCAACCCGTTTTATCTGCAGCTCCTCGCAAAACCTACTGCCCCCCCCCCCCTCCCCAAAAGATAATCAAACTCCGCCAACGAATTCTTCCCGGTGCGCAAGCGCGAAAACACAAGGAGCCCTCGCCAAAGATAGAACTCTGCGGGCAAGCCCTCGAGCCTCGTAGGCCTCTCGATAAGGCGGAATAAAAAGCCACACAGCGCGATCGGCCGCAACTAATTAAAAGTTCGCGCCATTACAACCGGCTAACGACGTTAAGATTGCATTATTAAAGTTTGCGTTTACCGTAGGTGTGCGAGGCCATGTACTACTTCTCACCTCGTTTCGTGGCGATTTTTCGTGTACCCCCCGGGGAGGCCGAATTTCCCCTCCGACCCCCCCCCCCCCCCCCCCACCCTTATTAACTCGAGGCACGCGAGATGTGCTGAGAGCGAGTTAATTTTTAATCAAGTCGAGCGGGCTGGGTGTACACTACACGGAGAGAAATTTTGTAGTGAAAATTACAAATATTCGAGACTAAATTACCAGTTTCTATGGTAATGGATGGACAGACTGACAATTTCAAACTTTTTACCAAAGTGCCTTGGTAAAATTTTTTTTTAGTTAATTTAAATTAAAAAAATGAACTTTTTTTACCCATATTGATGGATATATAGTATTTTAATATAGAAATAGAAACAGAAACAAGGATAAAAAAACATTAAACTGAAAAAAATGTTTACGGAAGCGGGATTTGATCCGACGATCTTTGGGTTGAGAGTCCGACGTTCTACCGACTGCGCCACGGAAGCTGTTACCAACAGTCATTTGAATCGCCGTTATTACTTACTGAAAATATGTGTATTGTTTTCATTTTAACGTCGCGCACGCCTCTAGTATCAATCTTCTGAAACACAATATTGCGCAGTGCGCATGCGCGAATACACAAATACCAGGTTATTTGGTAAAATTTATCAGTTTTCTTAGTAAAAATTCTTAGGTTACCTTGTAAAAATGACTAGATCTCAATTTTTACCAGTGTGTCTGGTAATTTTTATTCCGATAATTTGGTATTTTTTTTAAGTGGTTATGGTAGTTTTTCCTGGGAAACTTATAAATTGTATTAGAAACCTGGGAATATCACGGCTTTTGACAGTCTATCCATGCACTACCAAGGCACCTTGGTAATTTTTACTCTAAAATTTCTCTCCGTGTACGCTTTCAAAAACGTTTAATTTAATTTTTGGAGGCTTAGTAAAGGCGAGAGTTGCTGTTGGTGATTTTTTCGTGTTAGCATTTGATTAGGTTCCAATGAATATTTGAGCAGAAGTCATTATGGAAATATGTAGATATTCGATGCATTTGGAGCTACCGTACTTTATATACTCATTTTGATAGCAACGATTTCACAATCGATGAATTAAACAGTTTAAAATTTATATTTTTATAATGCATAAATTGAAGTTGAGAGTGAAAAGATACATAGTAACTAGTTGTAATCGAATAAATAGATTTTCTAATTATCGATTAAAGTTTTAAAATATATAGTGAAACTTGCTAGAGCACCTTTAGAGAGTATGCAATGAAATCTCTGCAAAAAGGACATAATAATATGTTTATTCAACTGAAAACCTTTAAAATAATAAACAATTCCCAATTGTTATCTTTTATTTGACCTACACTGTTTTCAGAAAAACATAAATTTCCAGTGACGTGCTTTCTACCGAATTAAAAAATCAACCAACTCATTTAATCAATATCTGTATTACTCTCCTGACGGGCTTAATTTGCTTTCTAACTTTAAAAATTAATATGGTTCTAATACATTTAAACAATCTAGATATCTCGTTTTTGTTTAATTGTGTACACATCTCATAAGATCCTGTTTATGCTTTTTCTATCCGGAACGTTCCACCATATCTTTTCCATTTTTTTTTCTTTATCAAGCTATCACACTCTTCCGGAAGCAACTACATCAGCCGACACAATCGAAAAACTATCAATCGAACCTACACAACGTCCGCTTAAAACGCCACGAGACTATACTACACAAGGCCTAACTCCATAAAAAAAAAAAGAGTGGAACCATAGCAACGAAATGGGATAGAACTCGCACGCGAGATCGGGGCGAATACTCGAGCCAAAGGATTAAAAGTTGCGCCTAGCCCGCTCTATACCACTGCCGTGACATACTATACATGCCCCGCAGAGGGATAACGTCCGCCACGCAGCCACAGCCGCAGAGAAACTAATGCAAATTCCGGCGCGGAGTCCGGCGCTTTGGCGATTTGCATGTTTATAAGCAAACGGTATATAGATATATATGTATATATACGTGAGCGCGGAGCTCTGCGCGAGTTCGCGCTCTCTCTCTCTCTCTCTCTCTCTCTCTCTCTCTCTCTCTCTCTCTCTCTCTCTCTCTCTCTCTCTCTCTCTCTTTCGAAAAATTTACGCGCATTCATAGAAATACGACGAATTGGCAATTCGGCGCGGGAGCTTTAATCAAGCGAAACAACCGATCGCGCGCGCCCGAGTTGTGCGACTGGTATAGATGGCTATTTCGGAGAGAGATAATTTTACATCGAGCGAGAGCATTGGACCGTTTTGTTGAGGGCGCGACGGTTTTGACGGCGATCGTGTTGGACGAATGGGGTGTTGGGATGGATGTGGATGGGTATAATTTGAGGCACCGCGCGAGTTATCATAGGTAAGATTTGTATAAGTATGAGGAGTCTGCGCGAATGCTTGTAATGAAGGTAAAGTGACTAGCATTTGAAGCCTATTTATATATGTAAATGACGAAAATACATGGTTTTTGGATTCGCTGATGACGCTGATATTGTTTCCAAGTTATAAAAACTACGTCAGTTCTTTAATATACTACTCTAATAAGACAGTTTCACATTTTACTTGTCTTTTTAAATGCAATTCATCCAGACACTAGATTCCGTTTATTTTATAACATTAAAATATCAGTACAATTTGATATTCCTTAAAACGAACAATATTATTACTTTTTAATTTCAGTGAAAAAAATTCTTTTTTTCTTGTCTAGTATCAGTTATAAAAAGTCCGTTGCCAGGGAGTCTAATCAAAGTTCTTTTAAGCCCACAAAAAAGTGTTTACTTATACTAAAAGCCTAATTAACTAATCACCAGATACTCTGTTATCAATATTTCGCCAGACGTTGACGGAGATAAATTCACGCATAATAATTTACTCAAATTTTATATGATAAAAATTGTCATACATTTTATAACTGTTAAAAATAAAGTCTTTGTGATAGTTTTCCATTCACACACATAGGTAACTCTTATAATTCACTGATAGTCATTGTTCCAATTTTATGTTTTATACAAACATTTATATAATTTCTTTTAGGGTATGACATCTTATTATTCAATCATACATAGAAAATGTTTTATTAGGTACCGCTAATCTGGACAGCTATAAGGTAAGGTCCCCCAATATGGCCCAGCGCCTAATATGGACATTAGCGATATTTCGGTACCTACGCGGCCCCATTCTTTCCTAATAAATACATTAGATGAATTTTGAGTCCAAATGAGTTGCTATATACTCTGATAGACATTATAGTACATTACGATACGGGTGTGGAAGGTGATTATTTACCGCAGGAGACATTTTTCGCACGAGCGAAGCGAGTCCCTTATAGGCCGTGTCACAAACTTCCTCCGTCGATAACTGTTATCGAAATTGGAGGGGGTCATGGGGTGAGAATATCTTACGAACGTGGATCTCTAGAGCCGCCCGAGGTGTGTGAGCACGTTCTTTTGCGTTGCCTAGCGTTGTTTTGAAAAAATGAACTTTTTGTTTCTGTCATTACTGTTCTGACATTGTCACGGAGAAGAAGGTATTTTTTCTCTCCCGAATATTCAGTTTTCAGTCTGTACTCTTTCAATAAACGTTGCTGTTTTCATTTTCTTTAAATAAGTCTTCTTTTATTTCTGCGCGAGTTTTGTCATTTACATTTATTATAAAAGTATAATGAATGGGTATTATATTTATATAAATAAAAAATAAATTTTGAAAAAAAAAAACAAGATTATCAAGACAATAGTGATACAAGACAATAATTTCTTCTACAAGAACAAGACAATATTCGTATTTTCAATATTTTTCAAGACCGATTTCAAGATTTTGTATTAATATTGTCTTGTCTTGACTCTTGTGAAGCCCTAGTTTGAATACTGAAATGTATGTTCTTTTTATACACTTCCCATGATTTTTTAAGTGTTCCGTAAGAACTCATATTTCAAAATTGCGAAATTTTCTTTTTTGAAATAGTATATTGTGTATAGAGCGTAAAGTGGATCTTTTTAGACCAAGTGGCACGCGCCGAAGGCGAGTGCGTTTTGCAAACCAAAGACGAGTACTGCAAACAGCGAAGTTAAAAAGGCCACTAGTCCTAGTTGCACACCATATTTTTAAAACGATTTTTTCTAAATTGATTTTTTATGTAAAGTTATGATGAAAAATGAAATGATATCATTAAATTATATGTAAAACATTGTTTTATAATTTGTATATTTTATAAATTAATTATTCAATTCAAATTGTTATATATAATTCTTAATTAGTTTTGTAACTTAATACTAAAATTAAATACAAAAAAATTCATTCACTTTTCTTTTCTTTCTTAAAAATTATTTGGATTCACTCTGAATAAAAAAGCCATGAAAAATATACATGCGCAAATTTATGGGGGATCAAGTTTAATTTTTGCAATTTTATGCAGTTTTAGAGCAGCGAGCGCAAAAGTATCTACAAAAAGAGCTTTCTAGGCTAAAAAACATCGAAAATTGTGCATGTGTTACAAAAACATTTTTATTGAACGGATAGAAATTTTTTTTTTACATGAGAAATTTCTCTTTTTTTTGAGTTCTTAGGTTGTATTTTTTGTATTACCTACGTAATCACTTTGAAAACTTTAAAATATTATTTTTGAAACCTTTTCTTAGAGATTGATCGCTCCAAAAGCTTAAAATAATATTGAGTTCAATTTTTATTGTCACGTAAATTGGGGTGTGCCGTATTGAAAACTTTTACTCAATAGTTTTGCCAAAGTGGAAACATATCAATAATTATTGGTTACTGATCGAAGTGGTTCCATGTTAAACATTTTCTACAATGCATGTAGTATATATGAGCAATTCTCAGGATTTTCTACAAAAAAGAGGATCCAAAAAAAAAAAAATGTTTTTGAGGCACACTTCTGTTATAAGTTTTTTCTCGTTCTGTAGGTCATACAGTGTACGAGAAAATTTTCGAGCAGTCGAAAACGGTCTTGTGACACCTTTTAGAAAAAAATCAATTTTTCTTATGGAAATTTAATATGGGAAAAATGGGCGAAAAATAGTCACTGATGATGAGCCAATTGTAAGCTTTTAAATGTGCCAACAAATATTCCAAAAAAAAAGTAATTAAAAAAAAAATTAGATGAAAAGAGCTTTAATTTAAGCTAAAGACCGTTAAAATCGATCGGTTCTGCGCAAAGTTACGTGCATTTGAAAATCGCGAAAAATTACCAAAAATGAGCGATTTTTCCCGAATCCACGTAATTCAATCATTTTTGGTAATTTTTTGCGATTTTCAAATGCACGTAACTTTTATACGTAACTTTGCGCAGAACCGACCGATTTTAACGATCTTTAGCTTAAATTAAAGCTCTTTTCTTCTACTTTAATCGCTTTTTTGTGAAATGCAACGGCCAATTTTCCAGATAAATAATTATTTGTTTAAAAAGTCAGAAAAAAATGCCAGACTTTTTTCCAGACAAATAAAAAGTTTCGTTTGAAAAGTCTATGAAAAATGCCAGACTTTTTCGAAGACAAACAGCATTTTTTATTTGAAAAATCTAGAAAAAATGCCAAACTTTTTCGAAGACAAACAACATTTTTTGTTTGAAAAATCTAGGAAAAATGACAGACTTTTTCTCAGACAAATCGATTTTTCCTCAGAAATTTTTAGGTCTCTTTACCTGAAATAGTAAAGAGATTTCGCCCTTTATGGGTCACATTATATTTTCCTCTCGAAAATTAGATAAATTCGATCCAAATTGACATCACATGCTTTTCTTATTATAAGTAACTGATGGACCCTATTGATCCATTGCAAAACATAAAAATCGACTTTGTTCTTATTTATATTTGTGATGTTTTACGTAAGATGCGACTTCGGAAGGCCTCGCCATTTGTCGGGTGGTGCATAAGCTAACTATCCTACTTACGCGGGGAGTGCACAAAAATGAAACCTAAAAATGAAGCCTAAAAATGTGCTCAAGTGTACCTAAAAATGAAGCCGGTAATTAGTTCTCGGTGGCTCTTGCTCTCGAGATCTGGGCTACATAAGCGTTATTTTGTTAAAAAATGATGACTCTTTTATTGACTGTAAGTTGGCAAGTAATTATGCTATAAATACGAGCAAACAAAATTATAAAAGTATGCAAAAAGCTTTAATTTAATCTTGGTTTCTCGTTGAAACCAAGATTCAATTCCAATTCTTCCAGAAGTTATGAATAATTTATAGCATCGGATTGTACTTAAAATGAATTTACTTAGGTTGGAAACATGTTAATACTCAATAATATATAAGTATTTGAGGTATGATATTTTTCGCAACAAGGAAAATATACTTACTTTACTTTGAAAATGGATTCGAGTACTTGATAATCTTAATGAAAACGTAGGGGGTTTCCGCTGAATTTGAACCAAAATTATTTATTGAAATAATTTAATCGTCGATAATTTATTAAAATCACCACATAATATTGTCATCTCTAACAAATTTCAAAAATGTTAGGAAATTTACACGACTTATTCCAATGTCACCAAAGATAATCAGAAGAATCGTGGCTATACTGAATGCTTTAACTAAAAAATTCCATCCGCCCACGACAAAAGTCAACCCCAACTTCGCTACTCTACCTCGCACCTCCTTCTCTCCCGTCTTTCGCGTGCGCACCTCTCGCGAATCGGCCGCACCTTCCAATCTGATTAATATTGCAGCAACAACGCGCGCATTATTCAGCGGATCATCCCCGCGGCTACGCGCTCGCGCGTGCACTCGCGCGTGCACCCGTGGTAATCCTCGCATGAAATTGTTATCAGGAGAGAGAGAGGGAGGGTGGGAGGGCAGCGCGCAGCCCTCCTCCCCGTAAGACTGATATATGGGGCTCGGCATGCATAATATGGCCGCGCTTACGAGGGCCTCTTCCCGCCTGCCTGCCTGCCTGCGCAAGCCGGATTTCGTAGGCGCGAGCGAGTTCTCTTGGCTAGTTGCTGGAAATTGGGAGCCGCGAAATTATCCGGACTCGCGATTCCACGGGTGCGTAGGCGCGTTACACTGGCACGGCATGTGCAAGGGGGTTGTGGGTAGGGGAGTTTCTCGTTATGAGGTTTTGAAGAGGAAGAAACCTAATGCGAATCCTGTGGTTTTTCGATATAGCATAGGAAGGAGTTTATGTAGTGGTGAAAGGGATATGTTATGTGTAGTCTATTATAGTTTTGATGGTGCGACTTGTGAACTCCGTGCTACATTGTTTGAAAGTATATGAAAAAAAAACCGCTGCCAATTCATTGGCCCGTACCTTCCTCAACCGTAATTTGTTGATTCCTTTAATTAATTTTTAATAACAAAATTTATAATTTTTTAAAAATTTATTGCATAATTATAATTAAATTCATTTATGAATATTAAAAATTGTTAATTTTTAAATTTACTTATTTATTTATTATTTATTTATATCAAATTTATATAAATTTTGAGCTGATAAATAAAGTTATCATTTGAAATAGAAGTAAAATATCTATATTTTATAATAAAACACATAGCTATCACGGTTGTTTTTTTATTAACAAAAACGTGTTTTTTTTATATTTCATAATTCATATTTTTTAAGAAAAAAAAATTTATAGCTATCATTGTTCTTTTGTTATTAACAAAAACGTGTTTTTTTAAAAAAGTTCATAACTCACAAATAAATTATAATAATGCAGAATATAATGCATTCATAATGCATAATTCATAATTATAATAGATTATAATAGATATAATTTTTAAACATTTTAATTCATTTTGTTACACATCATTGAAGTTATGAGTTTAAAAAAAAAAAAAAACACGTTTTTGTTTCGTATGATAACTAAAGAACCGTGATAGATAGAAAATTAATTTTTTTTAGAAAATATAGGTATTTTAATTCTCTTTCGAATGCCACCCACCCCATTCAGATAGATAGAGCCGTTCTCGAGAAATTACGATTTTAAAAAAATGTCAAAAAATTTTTAACCTCAAATATCTCTGAAATTTATGGACCAATCATTTTGCTCAAAGAACTCGACCGAGAACTATAAAAAATCTACCTCTAAAAGGAATTTTGAAGCCATTAAGTTAATTTTATTCTTGTAATCGTTGGACATACAAAACTGATTTTTTTCATTTCTCAATTTTTTACTCAAAATCTAGCCTACAGAATGTATTCAAATTTTAACAGATTATAGCTATTTATATTCTGTATTATCATGATTTTTTTAAAAAATTGAGCGTTAAGTTTAGGAGTTATAAGCTTGTAGATAAAAAACACGTTTTTGTTAATAACAAAAGAACCGTGATAGCTAGAAACTTTTTTTTTTTAGAAAATATAGGTATTTTAATTCTCTTTCGAACGCTACCCATCAGATTCGAATAACTCGATCCTATCATTAAAAAAAATCAAAAAAAAGTTTTGAGAAAATCGAAAATTTGAAAAAAAACAAAAACGGATCGCCCCAATCAAAAAACGGATTTTTGACCCACCATCACGCAAAAAAAAACAAAAAAAGTGAGACCTGTCCGGTCAAAATCGACTGAGTAGAAGCTAAGATCCAGGCATACACACACACACACACACACACACACACACACACACACACACACACACACGCACACACCCATACATCCATACATCCATACAGACATTTTTCAAAAACCATGTATTTGATTCCTAACACCTCAGAACACAATTATAACATGTTGCTTCCTCCTAGAGGAAGCTTTGTGATAGTAATTTTTTGAATTGTTGTAAAAACATGTTAAATGTCTGTATGGATGTGTGTGTGCGTGTGTGTGTGTGTGTGTGTGTGTGTGTGTGTGTGTGTGTGTGTGTACGCCTGGATCTCAGCTTCTATTCGATCGATTTTAACCGGATAGGTCTCATTCTTTTTGTTTTTTTTTGTGTGATGGCGGGTCAAAAATCCGTTTTTTGATTGGGCCGATTCGTTTTTGTTTTATTTCGAATTTTCGATTTTCTCAAAATTGTTTTTGGCTTTTTTTCAATGATAGAATCGTGATATTTAAATCTGATGGGTAGCATTCGAAAGAGCGTAAAAAACCTATAATTTCCAAAAAAACAATTTCTCTAGCTATCCCGGTTCTCTTGTTATTAACAAAAACGTGTTTTTTTTTAAAAAAAAAGCTTATAACTCCGAAACTAACCGGTCAATTTTTTTGAGAAAAATCACGATAATGCAGAATAAGCTCTAAAAATTTGAATCCATTCTTTTGGTTAGTTTTTGAGAAAAAAAAATTGAAAAATGGAAAAAACGAGTTTTCTATGTCCAACGATTACGGAAGTAAAATTGACTTAATCGCTTTAAAATTCCTTGTAGAGGTAGATTTTGTATAGTTCTCGGTCGAGTTCTTTGGGCAAAATGATTGGTCTAGAAATTTCAGAGATATTTGAGGTTAAAGTTTTTTTAACCTTTTTTTCAAATCGTAATTTCTCGAGAACGGCTCTATGTATCTTGATCGGATGGGTAGCATTCGAAAGAGAATTAAAATATCTATATTTGGAAACAAATTTTATGTCTAGCTATCACAGTTCTTTTGTTATGAACAAAAACAAAAACGTTTTTTTTTCAAAAAAGCTTATAACTCCTTAATTCTATCTCCTATCTTCAAAAAATGATGGATTAGTTATGATATCAATTTATTAGTGGTTTGGTTGGTGGGTGTAACGGGTTGCTAGGTCACAAAAACAAAAGTGGTGTAGTTTCGATAAAACCACAGCGCTCACCGCGCGCTTCGAGAATACTAGTGATGTTATATATGTATATATGTATATATTATGTTAAACCTGGAAAATTCATGGCGGTTGATATAAATAAATAAATGAACGAATAAATTTGAAAATTAATACTTTTTAATCTTCAAAATAAATTTAATTATAATTATGGCATAATTTGTTGCAAAAATTATAAATTTTGTTATTAAAAATTAATTAAAGGAATTACAAAATTAAGTTTGAGGAAGCAACGGGCCAATGAATTGGCAGCGGTTTTTTACAACAACTCAAAAATTTACTATCACAAAGCTTCCTCTAGGAGGAAGCAAAATTATACAAACACATAAAATTAAATCTATATAATAAATATGTAAGACTAGTGTATAACTTTGTTTTTATAACCTTTCAATCGAGCAACCAAATTAATTTTTTCTGATCATATCTTTTATTTTCTCAATAATATTACAGGTTTTATCAGTTATAACTCCGAGAATAATTTATTTTTTACGCTAGTATTATTCATTTTTTTAATCTGAGAGTGGAATGAACTTTCAAGATTAGAAACTTGTAAAATTATAATATGTATTATTCTTTTGATTATTATAGGTATGTATTTTTTATATATACTATTTTATATGTATACAAGAAATAGTACCAATTGTTAAGTCAAATTAATAGAATGCTATAATAGGGTAAGTGTGTCAGTTACTATGCCCATTCAGTTGATGTCTACAGTATTTATTCAATAAATATTTTTTTTTTAATTTTCAATCATCTCAAGACCTTTATGTTATAATTATATATTCTGTGAGCAAAATAATAGCATGTTCTTGTTTGTGGACATAAGGATTGTGCATATTTATAATACATTATTACGTAAGAAATATGAAATAATTAATAAAATAATAGCAAAAGCGTTTGCATCAGTTACTGTATCCACTGACTTAGTTACTGTGTGTCACTTAGTGTACATTGTTTTAATTACTGTGTATCACTTAGTGTAATTTTTTTAGTTACTGTGTATCACTTAGTGTAATTTTTATTACATTGTTTTAATTACTGTGCCTTAGATTCTGGAAACTGTGTTTTATCCTGTGGGTTACTTACAATTAGTACACACTGCTGTAATTACTGTGTACTACTGAGTGGTACAGAGTAGTCGGGAGGAGATTAATTACACAATTTTAATTAAAAAAAATATTTATTAATTTAATATAAATATCAATCTTATAATTCAAGTGACTATTACTTTTACTAAAGCTTCGAAATCACGTACCTTACCGCAAGCGGGCATAGTAACTAAATGAATTCATGAAAACTTATCCAGTTACTGCGCACAGTAATAGAAAAATGCCGAAAATTCGTTTTAATTACTGGATTATATTAAATTAAACAATAATATTAAACAAAACTACTTTTTTATTATTCTTTTGTCATCTAGATGGGTTTTATAAACATTAAGTGTATTTTTTGATTATGAAAAATGTTATTTTATAGCTCTTCAATCACTTTTTTATAGGCTTATTTTTAAGGGTTTCGGTAAGAAATTCGTAGAAATCGCTATCAATAAATTATTTTAAATATATTATAAGAATAAATAAATCATATTGTGGGTTTAACAATAAAACCCATGAATTGAATTTTATTTAAAAAATTAAACATCTATGATTAAATATATACTATAAATGAAAATAATCTAATGACACAGTAACCGAAGCGGGCGCAGTAACTGGCACACTTATCCTATGATCTATGCAATAAATGTCAAGCGTTTTAATTAAAAAATAACAAATCAATATAAATAAAAAATTCCATCCTACATTTCATATACAGCATATATGCTATAGCATCTTCTATCCCAAAACATTAAAAATTCTGTATCATTCTTATTTACATAAACATAAAATGCAATTAATTTAATAAGACATGTATTATTATTGACATTTCTTTTCATATTTTATTATGGATTCTGCACATATCGAATATCAGAAACCATTTCACACTATCACACACACTAATAATTTAATCAAACAAACAAATTACAATGTTTAAATATGAATTCAAGCGAAAAAACTACAATTGTAGACCACAAACACAGTAAACAACACCGCATACTAAGCTACGCAACTATTATCGCTAATACGCAATACATTTTTCATTTCGTCTATCTTCAATTTCTTTTCTAAATACTCCGATATATTTCGTATCCTAGAGTCAATTATTTGCTGTAGAATCAATTCGATCCTGCTAGTGATTGGCGAGGACTTTCGATACCCAAATGCTATTTTGTCTGGAAAGAAGACACTTTAGTGATTTCCAGTGATCAAGTTTTCCTATGCATCATTTCATTTACCATTCTTTTCTGAGCAGCAGAACTATTAATTAGACAAAATCCATTCATCTCTGGCTACCATATTCAAGAACTGCGATGGGGCGTGTTCATCTCCTTATGCAATCTACGAAGAAGGTAAATAGTGAATCCAGAAATTACCAGCTCATCAATAGTATTAAATTTGACATTGTCATACTGGAGTTTGACACAGATAATATTTATGATACCGTTCTGAAAATATCTATGTAAGGAATGCATGTTAAAAGACCGTTGAGCTGCTCGTATTTATTCACGTGGAGCTTCAAATTTTCAAACTTGTAATTTCAAAAGGATAATTTCAAAAATTAAAGTATATAATTACGTAATTGTTATACATATTTTCATTCAAAGTAAGCTTTAAAAATATGAAATACCAAAAACTCTTCAAAGCAGATTCAAATTGATGTAGTTATATCACAAATATAATCATGTGAGCTTATTATTTGACTAACCTTTGCACTCTGAAATTCTATAACTTGATAAAAGAATATACAATTATCATATATCTTCTCAAGCAAATTCAAATGAAGCAAACAAATTGGTTAAGAAATCTAGTACATATTCATTCTTCAATTTTTAAAAAGGGAATAAGTCGTACCAACTATGATTTAGGTTTTCAGAATTTTAAATCAAAATAGTGATAAAATATCCAAGCCTGAAACAAAATTTTTATAAGGTTAATTATCGCAAGGTTATAGAATAAAACTCTTTATTATATATATGTTAAATTATTATTAAGATATATTTCTCATTTACCCTCATTTCAAATTAACATCTTACAAAATCATTACTTATGCATAGATATCATGAATGATATTAGATTTTTAATTACAAATTCCAGTAATAGTGCTATTATTGATACCGAATAACCCACGAGTAACACTGAAATATGGGCAAGAGAACTATTACCAGTAGCCAGAAATAAATATTTTATCTTGTCTATTTTCGATTTTTTTTCTCGGTATTTCCATGTGTTCGGAATTCCAGACTCGATTATTTGTTGCACAAGCTTATCGATTTTATGAGCGAACGGCGAGGCTTTCTCATACCCAAATGCTGCTTTGTCTGGATAAAATGATACTTTAGTAATTTGTAATGACCTCGCGATGTTTCCCGCCATCCTGCTTCCTATTGCTCTCTCTGCTACCCAACTATGAAGTAGACACAGTCCATTCTTCTGTCTTGCAATCATATCCAAACATTGTAATGGATTGATATGAATAGTTTTGCTGCCACGAAGAATACCCTGCATGTCTTCTTTTTGCACCGGTGGACTAATAGTATAAACAGATAGTCCCGATCGTACTACGTCATCAACGGTATTGAATTTGATATTGCCACGTAGGAGTTCGATACTCGTTAGTTTCGAAATAACATCGGTTACTTGTTCTATGGATAGCACAACTGCTATAGTGAAAATAATCCTTTCGGATGTTTTGTGTGGTTGCAAAACGGAATTACCCAAAATGATTTGAGTAATGTTGTGGGTGCACCATTGTTTCTTCGGAAATCGTAGGATGGTGGCAATAAGGCGGAAAGCAATTATACTGATAGGTATGAATAGGGCATTGATAATCATATTACTTGGTAAAGTTATTTTCGTAATAGGTATAATTGGGGCCACTAACACGAAATTCAAATCATATATAGGCCTGCCTATCAACAATTTTCTACCATACATACGTAATCCCACTGGGAGCGTAATAGCTGTCATATGTAGCTCATTCTGTTCTAATTTAGAAAATGTAGCATTTCGCACGATATTAATATCAGAAATTGTTGATGTATTGAACACAACATTTATGCTAAAATTTAACTTTTTAGATATAATTTTCAAAACTTTATCACTCTGATCAATATTATTAGTTTTTATTTTGTGATTTCTTTGAGTAGTAGCACTGAATAGATCAAAGGTAGGTATTCTCAAAGAATAATTATTCATGTTATTAAATTTGTTAGGGAACAATGTAGTGCTGTGGTTATTGTAATTTTTTGTAAACGGATTATAACTATAAACATCGAAATCTCCTCTGTCATTCACAGCCATTATTGAAAAATCGAGATATTTTAAATTCCATGCAAACATTGAAAGATTCTTTGAGCTTGCGATGATAGATGAAGTGTTTTTATTTAAAATTAATAGTTTTGGTCTTGGTTGTATCGGTGAAATATTAATAATAAAATTCAAAATATTATTGATGTTGTTTAAGTAAACTGACCTTTGATTATAATTAAAAACAACGTAAAGCACCAATATATTTCCATCCAGAAAAGCTTTTATTTTTGAAACATAATTGTCATTTGTATTTATAACTATATCATGACTTACTGTAACAATTGGCGTTTCACAAGCTACATGTTGGAGTAATGCGTTCAGATTTTTTGCTTCCAGACTATTATAATCATCAATAAATAATATAACTTGATATATATTTAAATGACTAATAGAATTTTTAACAAAGTCCATCCAGTCATTTTCGTTGCAACTCACTTTCTTACCATAAAAAATGACCATTATTAATAATGAAAATATTTTCATAGCTTCACTCTTTTTTGTAAGCTTCGTCTCTTATAGTTTCAGTTGAACTTTTACTAAAATGTGCATTGTGAAAATCAATAGCAACATGACGTATACTAAAATTGCTCGTCAATTTTTATAAATTGGAGCACTTATTCAAATTTTGTACACATACTATACTATAAGGTGCAATGTTTTAGCTTAGTTACGAATAAATTTTCTCACAACATAACCAAATAATAACTTAATATTGATTTTAAAAACGTTTTCGCTAAAATATGAATAATTATATTAAGTAAGTAAAAATTATGCTAAAAACACGTCACAAACACGGAGAAAAATGTTCTATTAAAAATTACTATGTTTTATTGTAACCGGGGGACAAACTTGAATTCTTAAAAAAATTACTATGTTTTCTAGCAAAAATTGCTATGTTTCTAGTAATTTTTACTACATTTATAGCAATTTTTGCTTTAAAACATAGTAATTTTTTTAAGAATTCAAGTCTGTCCCCCGGTTACAACAAAACATAGTAATTTTTAATAGAACATTTTTCTCCATGAATAAAAAGTGTATTTGAGGTATTTGAAAGAAATTTACGTTATTTATGAAAATCTCAAGTTCTGCTGAACCGACTTTACATCTCGATACTTAAATCTCTTGTGCAAAGAAATGTCATTTTTAAGAATTGTAAATAAAGTTTAAAAATTAGAAAGTTTCCAGAAACCCATCTGAATTTCCATGGTATGAGGTGAATGAAGCGCGTTGCTTCATTATTAAACCGCTAAATAAGTAATATAAATATACATTTCCAAATTAAAAAATCTCTTGAATTTATGTGTAGCTCTGCACAAATACGCCCATAGCAACAGTTGACGCAGATAACGTCCACATTATCTAAAAATTCCTCTCCCCGGCTCACCGAAAAGAAAGCCCATTTTCCTCCAAACTTACGTAACTGCGCCAGTTCAGCCCCTCACGGCAGCACCTTTAATTATCTCGCTAAATTATACGCACGCGCGCGAGCGGAGAGGGACAAAAGTACAAAAGCTCCGCGAAAAAAAGAAACATATACACACACATACACACCAGCCTCCAGTAGTAACAGCGGCAGCAGTCAACAATATTTCGCGAACAGAGAGGTGGGGGGACGCCAGTCGCGCAATTACACTCGCAACTTTATTCCTCGCCGCGCACTTTTAAGAAGAGGCATTCGTTAGCGCAAATTGCGTTATACTACACGTGCGCGAGCGCGCGCGCGCCGCGATGTAAATGGCCCCCTGCTGGGGGTGAGTTTTAACCCCTTTTCTCCGTCTCCCTCTTTGTAAGGAGGCACGCGCGCGACTTCCTAGTTTCGTGCGAAAAATTGCGCGCGGTGTCTTTTACTTTGTGTGTGTGTGTGGTACGTGTACGTGTGTCTTGGCTAAAGAGTTATGACGACCGTGTTGAGACGAGGCGAGAGTAGGCGGTTGATCTTTTTTTTTTTGCTTTGTGCTTTTGTTGCGGGATAGAGGGTTGCTTTGACGTCAGGTAGCGAATGTATGCAGGTTTCAGATCTGACTGACTGCACTTTTGATGTTTTTATTGTTATTGAAATCATTGTTAATGTGTAGTTATGTATTATGTTACAAGATATCGTACATTTCTCAATTTCGGAAATAAATAAACAGAAATTTTACAAGGAAATTGCAGGCTATAACGATGATACTTTTATTTCAATGTTAAAAATATACATTTCTTATATAGTCAAGTCTAATCAGAGTTAATTCTCTTAGAACGCAATGTAATACACAAATCCATATCATAATTACAAGCCTGACTAAAAATTTTGGGATTATTTCTTGCATCAAAATTCTTAATTGATTGTATACTGTAAGTTAAATCAATGATAAAATTATTTTATTTATTGTAAAGTTAAGGAAAGCCAATAAAATACTCAAAAATTTACCTACAATGTTATATAATAACCTCCACAACAACCTGTCAGTAATATTATACTACTAGAACTGGTATCTCGTTAAAACTATGACTGTGACGCCCCTCGAACGTGTTCAGCTCAAGAAATCAAAGAACCTCATCAGCATGTAATCAGCTCGACACAACGGCGCGCCGAAAACCTCGCATCTCCCAAAAGTCAAAACCCGGCGGCAACATCGGCAGTGTACAGCATCGACGCATACAGCATCCGGCGAAACTCATTTTATTCCAATTTGGCGAATCGAAGCTCTCGCGCGCGTGCTCCAGGTATTACTACTTCAGCGTCCAGCGCCCCGTGTCGAACAGGTAGAGGCGCTGCAGACGGCGCGGCGCAACTGCCTGCGCGAGCGAGCCGGTTGAACGTGAAATTGGTACTTTGAAATTTCATTAGTGAAGTCAGGTGGCGTCACAGATTCAATTAGCTTTTTATTGGATTCCGAACTGCGCGCGAACTGTCAAAGCGGTAACCACGCACCCGAGCTACCTGCGAGCAGGGCTACGATTACCGCGCGTCCCGTTCCATACCTCCGACCCATCCCTGCACGCCTCTCGTTATCTGCTTCGATGTGGGAGTGTATCGTGGTGGCTATTGGTGGGAGAACTTGATGGAGGAGGGTGCGTAAAAAGGGAAGGTGTACGGCGCGAATGGAAATTAAATGGTTCGTTGGGTATATTGTTTTGAATATTGGCTGTTTCCTATTCTGCGATTTTCTCAACGATGTTGTTGATGATTGCTGACTCTGGAAATTAATGTCTTTTACTGTATCAAGGTTTACAATGATGACAATTATCGTAATTGAAATTTTGATGAATTTTAATGTTTTGGTGATTACTGAATAAACATTATGCAGTTATTGTTATTGTTAGCTGTGTGATGAGTATTTTTTTAGAACGTATGCGTTTTTTTCTCTGATGCATGCAGTCTCGTATTTAAAAATACATTTTTACTTGGTAATGATACAGGTAGATGAATTGTACTGCGTTATAAAATTTATATTAATTTAATATAAACTCAATATAGGCTTCCTAATAGATTGATTAAACATAGCACGTCCCAATCTAATTTGAAATTCATTTTAAGCAAACAAATAAGTACTTATTTGAATTTGCTGAGCGTATGAGATTACGGCAGATATACTTATGATCGTCGAATCATGGGTAGGTTAAATTCCTTTTTAAATGTTTATGTTTTTTTTTTAATGATTTATTGTGTACAATGGAAAATAGTTTTTCGTTATAAAAAAACAACGATCATCGATAAATTTGTATAAAACATAAAATTGTTGTGTCCGGATTCCGGCAACTTTTGTCTCGATCTAAATGTAAATGTGATACGCTACTGCCTCCTCAAATAGTCAATAGCTGTTGGTCATACGCGTCATTCCTCAACAGTACGCGCAGATACCAGTCTCGATTTAGCAGTTTTGAAACCATTATTGTAACTTTCGTTTCGACTATAAAAATTATTTTAAAAAGGCAATGAATAATGTCTAACAGACATTTATGAAGAAGTATGTCTCATAGCAATTCACTGTTAAAAATTTTACATTAAATTTAATGTACATGTGCTGGAAGCAAATTTCACTAGTGTACATTAAAGTAGTTTAATGACGTAAATGAATTTTAATGCAAATGAATATTAATTTTAAAGCAATTTTATATTACTTTTAATGTAAATTTCGAAATGAAACTCAAGATTTTCCATGTACATATAACGTAAATTTAATGTAATGTACTTTATTTTTACTAGAGATTTTCAAAGAAATGTAATGAATTTTAATGCACGAGTAAGGTAAAATTCATGCAATGTATTTGATTTTTATTACATATTTTCAAGTAAGGACCATGAATTTTAAGTACTAGTAAAGTAAATTTTCGAGTAAAGACCATGCATTTTAAAGTACGAGTAAAGTAAATATAATGCAATGCAGATGACTTTCAATTCGTATTTCCATGTATGTGTAATGAATTTGAATGTACAAGTAACACAAAATTAATGAAATATATATGATTATTACTACACATTTTCAAACGTATTTTATGAATTTTAATGTATAATTACCGTTAATTTAATGCATTATATGACTTTTACTGCACAATTCTATGTAAAAATTATGAATTTTAATGTACTAGTATCGTAAATTTAGTGCCATGTAAATAATTTCTACTATATATTTTCAAGTGAATTGTATGAATTTTAATTTCACCATAATGCAGTTGATATGAATTTTATTATTGTCTATTTATTATTGTCTGTATATCTTTATAAATTTTTTAAAAAGGGAAAAGTTTTATCTATTTATATTCATCAAAAGACGCGACAAAACCAAGAGATGAGAACAATTAAAACCAGAAACTAATACTTTTCTGTTTTTGGTAATTTATTATAAACCAATTTTGTACAAAAATATTTGTAGATACGAAGTCTCTTTGTGCGTACATATTATTAATATATACGTACAAAGTAAGGAAATTTGTACGGAGTCATGAAATGAAATCTCAGCAACATAAAATTGATATTATTTCTAAAATAACAAATATATATCGTTTTAGATAAAACGCTTCAAAAATTTCCGTATAATTTTTGTGCAAATACGTATAATACGTAATCTATAAATCATAGCTTCACTTTCTTTTTAATAAACTACTTTTTTAAAAACTAAACAAATTCGTCAGAATATTTTGACAGTGCTTTGGCAAGTTTGTTAACTTCTGAATCGTAAGGCCTCTGCCGACGTTTTGATGAGCGCTCTCTTTTCGTTCCTTTTATTGGATTGATCTTGAAACAAATTCTATAAATGTAAATTATTTTACTTATTACAAATTTTATGAGATCGTTTAACAAAGAATTTTAAATAGTAGGATACTTCTACCTTCATACCTTTGAATGAATTCAAGTGTTTTCTCCAATTTCGTAGGGTAGCAAAAACCAAATGCATAGTATGCTAGAAAAACTACCAAAATACCTTCAAGTCCATCTTTTACTTTGATTGTTACTTGTTTATTTATAACCACATTGTATTTTCCATTGGTATCGTAGAGTGATTTACCTGTAACATGTAATTAAAATAAGATAATGTCATGTAAAACATACAATTTAAAATTATTAAATTCGAGCGAAAAAAGAAAGCGTCCAACAAGTGTAGCCGTAAACTTCACTTTCGTTGAGAGTGTGTAGTGGCATGTACTATATTTAATTACACACGCACACACACACATACACACACACACACTCATATACGCGCGCATACACTCACCTCTAACAATTAGTACTGGATATTCTGTATCGATAACCTCCTTCATATCGGCATCTTCTAAAGTATCCTAAAATGTAATCAGTACTTAGTTTGGTAATTACAAAATGTAATGATTTGATTTATGATGCATTTTTGTAAATATAAAATTAATTGGAACTTACATCTACTATGTTATAAAGTGATGTGTTTTCTTCATTAAAGTAATCGATCAACAGCAAAAAAGCTACTACTTGTTTTGGTATTTGATCTTTTGATATTTCAGCAGCTTCTTTATATTCAGATATTATGCAGGTCCGTTTACCATTTTCTTCTATTTTTTCATTGCTATCTCCTTGTCCAGTTTTTTTATCATTCTTCTTTTCTTTTTTATCAACTTTTTTTTTCTTGATACTTATGTTTTAGATACCGTCTTATTGTCGGAACTCTTTTAGTTAGAGCATTGTACCATTCCTGCATTACGTCTTTGCCTAATAGTCGAGAGCAATGTTCAAAAAAATATTGCTTTTTTTTGAAAAAAGGCCATTCTAATATTATTTTTTTCCAGTCTCTTTTGTTGTCATTCAAATGTGCGCGAAGTGTAGGGTACGTGTCGTTCATCAATTTCGATATATCTGAACTTTCATCTAAACTTTCGCTGTTAGTAAAAAGCTTCTGTAATTGTAATTTTTTTTCTTCTTGAGTTTGATAAGTTTCATCGTGTGATAATATTGGAGAATATTCCACACAGCCATACTCATCTTGTTGTGCTACCCTTGCACTTTCGTTTTGCCTTTTTTCTCGATCTTCTTCGTCGCTGTCATCATCGTTATTTAACGGAGATGGGTGTTTTCTTTTCTTTATGGCACTCAATTTGTATAAAACAGCATTATAAATTTCATCGCGCACTGATTCGTAGCCACTTCCCCAAAACTCATTATCACCAATTTTGTCACAAAATGATTCTGGATATTTAACTACTAATATTTTGGCTATTTCTGTGACTTTTCCTCTACTTGTATCCTTAAGTACTTCAATCATGTAGTCAACTATTAAATGGATTACTGATTTCCGTTGAGAGTAACTTAATTTTTCTCTTTTTTTAAATATTTCCATTATTTCAACTGATACTTTACTCCAAACATAATGATCTAAATTGATTGGTTGTGCATCCCGTTCATTTATTAAAACTGAAGCCTGCGCACTTATACCGGCAACAGTATTATCTAAAACAAATTTAAAAAACATAGTTAATAACGGAAATTACAATATTATCTATTCATTTCTTCATAAAGATTTTAAACATTTAAATTACCTTTATCTATTGTTGGAGATGAATTTACGATATTTTGGTTATTCTCAGTATTATTTTCGGAGATAATTGTAGGTTTATTGACATCGATTACTGATAAAATAAGTATATCCTTATTATGTTCAGCATATTCTAGTAATATCTCATCATCATCTATTTCTGTCCCATCATGCTCTAAAAGTAACTGCACACAATATCGATAAATCATTTTGTTCAAATATAGAAAATAGTAAAATATTAAAAAAGAACCTTATAAATACTGTCTTTTGGGAGATTCAATTTTTCTATAGCAGCTTTAATAATTTCTGCTATATTTTCTGCTTTTATTAAAACTCTTTTATATCCAGGAGACTCAACTTTAAACAACGGCATAATGAAAGCTGAAATAAATTTATTTATTTACTACACATTTGACGTGAAATAATAATAAATGAGAGATGAACATTTGAATGGTGTAGTTAATTATTTCCAAAGGAACTTTAGTAAAAAATTTTTTGTAGATTATCAAATTCTTGGTTTTAAAGAATAAAATTAAAATTTTATAAAAAAATAAATGTTTTAGGTACAACGTATTTTTAATGAAAATTAAAAAAAGAGATAAAATTTAAATAAAAAAGTGCATTATAAAACTAGTATGTAAATGGAATTACGAGTAATGTATGTCATCCCAGTGAAAAGAATGTGACAATCACATAAATCAATTCAATTTCATGTGTTGTGTGCATAATATTTTTACATAAAATGTGTACAAGAGCATATTTTTGGAATGCTCACATGCATAAAACCAAACTTTTCGCAGTTTTAAAAATATATAAAATTTATATCAACAAAATTATGGAAATATAAAAAAAATTATGTAGCATCACAGAATCAATAAAATAATTTTGGATACACTATGCGTAAAATGCGATTTTACACCCCCGTTTGAGAGCGTAAAATACTATTTTATACACACTTGTAAAAATCCTTTTTTCTCAACTGAGGCATACAATTTCACACTCCGGGGGGACCGCGCACCACGAGAGCCGGCTTCACCGGATCTCTTGATGCGCGATCATCCCCCGGAGCGCAACATTCAACGCCCCAGTTGCAAACATAATTTTTTCAAGTTTACATAAACTAGCCAAATCTATGCGCGCTGCGTGCGCTCTATGTACTTTTTTATTAAACATGCTAAGAATAATTTATTCCTTATAAGCCGGAAATCGTTTTCTTTTAATTTTCATGCATCTTTAATAATGGATATAATACTGTAGTGCATTGTGCATTTACCCTTAATTTATACTAAATTTTGAGGTTAGAAATTATATAACCTTATTTGATTTTTTTTTTGTTTTCGTGAAGTACTAAATAAAGAATAAAATCTGAACAATAATATTGATCTAATTTATTCTAATATTAACATAATTAATTCTTCTAAGATTAAAACATTGTTTATTGTTTTGAATTTTACAGTGCAATCCAATTACTAATTATATTGTGTTTTGTAATACTTTTCTACTTCTAGCCATCATTTTAACAAATAATTAAAACATGTTATTTTTTTTTAAGCCATAACCAACATTAATTTGATTATTATGTATTTAATACTTTTCACTTTAATCACTTTCATTCCAATAGATATTTCCAATAAATTATACCTAATTATCAATTCAAATAAAAATGCATGTTTAATTTTAAATTCTCGCGCCTTTTATCAAAGAGCCAATCACAGATCAAATCTATAGAGGCTTTACTTCTTCCGGTCATCACTTTTTTAAGAAGGGAATATCATTACACGCACTTAAAACGGACGTAAAATCTTATTTTGTTACGCACACTGTATCAAAAAAATATCGTATGCAACTCGGTCGTATGATTTACTCACTCGTGTGATTTTACTTACTACTAGTACATAAAATCGCATTTTACATCCTTATTGCATAATATACTATTTCAGCACGTGCGCGCTAACTGATGTTTAGATAAATATTGTATACGATACTTGTGATGTTCAAGAATCAAATAATGTCAAATATCGCATTTTTGTAAATTATCACTTTCATACAATATTTACGTGATGAAGTATATTTCATATAAAATGATTACTTACAATTAAATTTGACCATTTTTCGATGAAAATATTGATTCCAGAAATAAATGCTTCTATGATACTACAATCTATTTGGGAAACGCATATCATATTCCATTGTAAACGATCATATATTTTGAATCTAGACTTATATTCAACTCAAATTAAAGCAAAATTCTATAATCCTCTCTTAAAACGACATAAATAACCTGTCGGAATATCGCAGATTAAGAAATCAGCAGATATCGGACAACAAACATTAAAATACATCCAACAACCAACATCCAACGTCCAACATCCTGCATCATTGAAGAAAGGCCGTTACTATATTTTAAATGCGATATGACACAAAGCCATGCCAGGGTTTAACACATAACATAGACCCTGTATCATAAATGTATAATGGTTTGAAATCTACAATGTTGTATAATCTTTGACATTCGTAATGACTATTTTTGCCTATTTTATAAACATTGAGATATGGTAAAAATTCAGTTGTAAGTATTTCGAATAATACATAAATATCGTCTTTATAATACAGAAACATACTAATTTTTCCCATCGTTATGTTGTATCGATATCCATCTTGACGTAGAACTAGTACTTGACCCTGTTTGTATTCCGTTCCTTTGACAGTAACTTTGTTACATTGTTGAATTGGATGAGCTAAACCAGCATTCTTGATAGCTTCATGTATACCCGTGTTAAATAAATTGATTTGAAAATTACTAGTATTGAATATTTCTAATTTTATGCGAATGTCTGACCCTAATCGTATTAGACTCTGAAGCAATTCGTGTTTTATGCTCAGCGATTTTGTGACATTAATAAAATTAAGTGTATACCTTACAACTCTTTTGAAGAAGCGGTGCTTGCTCTCAAACCTCAGCGTCCATACTTTTATTAAAGGACCAAATTCTAGAATTAATGCTGGATAATGACAAAGATAATGATGCTTGGGGTGTAGATTAACACTAAGAAATAATCTTTGCCTTTCAGAAAGGTACTGAAATATTATTAATTGCAAATAAGGCAGAGTAGACTTGTGTGTTGTTGGTGAACAAACTTCATCTTCAATTACCTTAATTTTGTCGTCGATTAAAATAGGAAATAGTCTTACGAAATTCCAAACCTGGCAAGCACCGCCAGGAATTCTTTTATTATCTTTTGATATGGTGCAAGGCTTATCTTGATAATCCTCTGTAGAATACTTAAAATTCTCAATTCTAGTATTCAGTTGTTTTAACGTAAACCATCTATTATTTATAAAATACCTGATGTACAGTAGAAGGTCGTAAGCTACGATTCCTTCAAATAGATCATGCCCCAAACAAGGAGGTAACCCTGGGGAACACACATGATAATTATTTAGTTTGTTAAAAACTGAATTGAATTTCACGCCTTGAAAACCCTTATTATCGTTATTATAATTCTCTAATAATGCGTTATTATAATTCTCTAAAGTTCGTGGTTTATGGACTTTACATGGATCAAAAGAGAACTCATTTTTTGTTATTAAACAAAATCGACAAAAATACTGTGTATTACTAAAATTTTCTGAGAAGCCACCTAAACCATGGCTACCCAAATTTTCACCAGTAATAAAAATTAAGGATCCTTTAATAAAATTTCCATTAATTTTAATACCCCTTTCCTCAAGAATTTTGAGATCTTCCACCACTTTACCATAAACTTTCTCATGGTTAAAATCGTTTTCCTTACAAAGTGCAACCAATTTGATATTATTGATATGACTTCGTAAGTAATCTGGAATGTTCCCTATATTCATGTAGATAGCCAAGATTTTGTGTTTTTTCTTGGCAGAACCTAAAGGGTTGACTATCTGAAAACCATCCTGATATAAAATTATTTGTAGTGCTTCTTTGTGATCTTGAAAAAATTTATTATTACGAAAAACTTTTCCATCTGTGAAATCTTTTAAAAGGTTACTGTCTTGAGGTTGTGCAGTAAGACTAATTGAATTGTCCAATGATTTGTCAGAAAAAATATTTTTCAGTGTAGTCAATATGGGTATATAAGCAAAATGTGTTTTTTTTCTTCGTCTATTACAAAAAATTTTGGTTGAACGTAATTAAATTTTTTTTTGTAAAATTTTTTCCTCTTATGATCTGTATTCAATTTTTCATTACTTGTAATCCAGGGATCAAAACTAAAGCACTCTTTTATAATACTATTCGCATGTTCAAATGAAATGGTATCAGAGATTAACCTTTCTTGTAATTTTGCTTGGATGATGCCATGTCCATGATTGCGGATATTGTTCATTTCAGATACTATAAGCTGAATCGTGCTAACTGGAATCAGTAGCTGGCTCTCCAACTTTAAGTAAAACTGTGCTACAGATTGTAAAAATAAATTCGATTCAAAATTATTATATAATTGACTTCCTTGTTTTTCGTGATTGGCAAGCAGATCAAAGTGATCATCGATTTCCGGAGATACTTCATCAAATATCTCTTTATTTACAAGGTTTTCAATGTTGCAATTTCTAACGTTGTTCGGATTATCGTTAAGTTTTTTATGAACTTTCGTCAAATGACTCGTAAAAGACGATAGCATACTATATTTTTTCTGGTATTTGCGATAGGGGCAAATAATTTCTTGCTTATTACTTATATGTTTTTTTAAATGCTTTAAAAGCATTTTAAAATTGTCGAACTCTCTTCGACATATGATAACTGTACATAGGAACTTCCCTCTTTCGTTTCCAGCATAATCGTTATGTACATTCTCTTGTCTTTTTGTTGTCAAGCCATGAGTACGATGTATGTGACTTTTTAAATATTGAACTTTTTGAAAATATTTTTTACATTTAACAAAA
The DNA here is from genome assembly GCA_036365515.1 of Torymus aiolomorphi. Classification (NCBI taxonomy): domain Eukaryota; kingdom Metazoa; phylum Arthropoda; class Insecta; order Hymenoptera; family Torymidae; genus Torymus; species Torymus aiolomorphi. The sequence goes on along the minus strand of CM070874.1, from coordinate 69,238,641 downwards.
CCGCAGAAAAAGTAATTAGTAACATTTCTGTGATAAAGATGGTGATCTATATGTTTCTTCAATACTGGAGTTAGGAATGTACAAAAATTGCAGAAATACATGCTACTCCTGCAATTGAATAAATTAAAATTTTCTGTTTACTTAGATAAAACAATGTTATGGTCTAATAAGCCATATTAGTATTACTATGGCTTATATTTTCGTTAAATTGTATGGGTCTGAAGTGTGCATCGTTGCAATGCAACGAAATAATTTTTTACGATTGATTAAAGTTATTAAACAACAGAAATATCATCTAAATCTTTGTTATAAAGTCATTTTATACTATAAAACATCAAATCTACTCGCAAAATTGACATTAATTACTATAAACTTGAAGTAAAATGAATTTTTTTTATTTCGTTGCACTCCAACGTTGCGAACTTCAGACCCATTAAATTGTTCACTTAGTAAATTTTTATTTGAAATTAAACTATTTAATCATTTATGATTTTCAAAAAAATTATTCAAATAATTTAATTTCATAAAATTTCCGGAGACTTAGAGACATTTAACATTTATAACAAAAATTAGGGGGGTGCCATAATCGTATCTTTACCGACTGAGCAATAGGCTCAGTTTCAAGCTTATTAAAAATAAAATATGTAGAATCACAAAAAATCAAGAGTACACCCTTCTGCAGTTTTGAACGTTCTATCACCCAGTAAAAATTCATCGAAATATCAAGTGGGTTTTTGCAAAAACCACTTGATATTTCGACTTGAAACTTTTACTGGGTGATAGTACGTTGAACACAGCAGAAGGGTGTTCTCTTTATTTTTTATGATTCTACGTATTTTACTTTTAATAAGCTGTAAACTGTGTTAATTGCTCGGTCGATAATAGTAGAACTGTGCCACCCTAATGTAAGTAATTATTGGTTAACAGCAGTCTAGTTTTTATTTTTAAACTTAAAATATTACTAGAGAGGTCGTCAGCGGGATATTCTTTTCTTTACCGCCATGCACTTACAGAAGCACTATCATAATAGAATCTAACATCGATATTTTTCAAAAGTCTACATTCAATAATCTTATAATTTTTGTCGCAACAATTTGTTTGAATTCCGCATTAACGACTAATAGAAAATGCGATGAAATAAAATCCGATTAATTAAAATTATAGAATTGTACTACTATTATCTAAAAGCTATTTTATAAATATTTTTAATATTTGAAGATATATCATTTTTTAATAAAAAAATTTCTAATAAAAAGTTTATAAATTTTTGTAATAAAAATTTTTGGTTCAATTATATTGATTTTTTTCTAGAATTTAACCCGAAATTGACCCTTTAAATTAAATTTTTTGCTTATTACTAAATTATAAATATTCTTAGATAGGTACTAAAAGCATTTTAGGAAGTTTTTGACCGATTACATAATACACATACACTCAGATATTACACGCACGCACACACAGGCGCATTTTTATATAGAAGTGTGTCTTACACTTTAACTTCAGGTCACCCTGCCTTTACAGGTGACGCCCATATACCAATAAAAAAATTGAATTTCAAGGGTGTGTCGCACTGTACTCAGACTGTTTTACTGACAGAACATTTAAAACACAGCGACTAACGCTGTGAAAAAATTCAGTTAGCCTGCGTAGTCGTGCAACACGTTATTCTATAACGTTTCGAAGCAAATTATTTATTCTTGGAAGACAAATCAATGATAATTAACAAATTTTCGTTCCAAAAATAAACAGATGTACCATTTTTTTTCCTTAAAGTTTTTGAGAGTGATGTATTACATGATTACGCAAGGCAAACGAATCCTTTCAAGACGTAAATTATTATTCCTTTTTTTTTGTATTAATTATTTTTTCATATTTCACCGATAAAATAGGGGAAGTATGATACTTGTAGGACGATGACTTTTTAAACTTTAGATTGTAAAATGCAAATGCTGTAAAATGATACTTTGAAAATTACTGCATTAACATTTTTTAAATGCATTGATAAGCTACTACTAATTTTATTTTAATTAAATTTTTAATTATTATATAGGAATTTTGTGTATTTTAAATATTTTTTTGGCAAAATAGTGAATAAATAAAACTTACTTCGCTTTACCAGTCTCTTTCAAAACTATGGTCTGCAATTGGCACAAAATATTGTCCACCTACTTCATCCCAGATACAAGTACACTGATGTAGCAATAATATAAATTGCACAAAATGCTGACAATTTCGGTGCAGGTGTAAAAGATAATCACATGGTTTACATGTTGTACATACATATAGCTATTGTCAGATGTTCGATTTTGCAGTTCACACTATGAATTTTGAAATTCTCAAATTCTGAAAAATAATATAATCTCGTTAATTATTTTCTATATTTTATGAATTTTATTTAGCAGCATAATGGATAACAAATAATCTGATTTATATGTAAGTTGTAGTATTATAGTAAGTCAACAATAACTTTAGATATTTCCAAAAATTTAGTAGATTTAATATAATAAAGGTTTGAAACATTACACTGAAAAAAAAATTTATTAGTATCAAAGAAATATTTATTTGAATAGTAGCAAAGAAATATTTTTTTGAAACAAATAATTAATTTTTTAATTCAAATAAACCGTTTTTGTATCAAATAAACTTTTTTTGTGTCAAATAAACAGTTATTTGTTTCAAGAAAATATTTCTTAGCTACTATTTAAATAAATATTTCTTTAATACTAATAAATTTTTTTTCTGTGTAGAAAAATTCATAAAACGTAATTATATTAAACAAAAATTGTCATTAATTACTTATCAATAAAAGAAAAATATGTACACTATTTTAACGATTCTCTTTCTATTTATGTTTAAACTTTTTTTATTTAACGTGAATACTTCCTTCACATGACTTCTATATAAAGAAATTGCCATTATTATTTTAATGAAAACCTCAACTAAAATGATTTGTAGTGTATTTATAAATAAAAAAAATATGTTAATCATATTACGTGTTTTACATCCAATTATTTACAATATTGCTTGGTAGCAAAATGGTATTTTATTTTAATATTAACATTTTGAGTAACAAAGACTTTTTTACAAACTTGTAAATAATTAAAAAACATAAAAACACGGATGAAAAATGATGGAAAAAGTAATAAAAATGTCTGTAAGTATAAGTATCATCGAGCTATCAACGAGAAAAGTTATCTTATGAACTACAATAGTCACAATTAGTTCAAACATTGTAGTTAATGAAAAAAAAAATTCAAACCTAGTCCACCTTTTAGCCATAATATACAAGAATCTTACTTTTATATGAACTGTAATTATAATGCTCTGCAATATATAAATACTATCAAAAATTGAAATCTTCAAATCATATTTTCATGTTCTATTATTCTAAATTTCGAGAATAGCAAAAGTTTTACTTTAATGTTTATATTTCGCATAATGGAAGAACTTTTTTCAAACGTTGCATGTCATTATAAAGCATAAAAATGAGAATAAAAATGTTGCACTGAACTACGAAAGAACGTATTCCATTTAATAATACTCACAGTAAGTTAGGTAACACTGAGTTGTGCCAATAATCGACAGCTTCAATATACGTGTAGAGGTTGACCAGTACCCAATCTGTTTATTGTGCATATGTACTCTCCATGTATAATGATGATTTTTACATTCTGAAAAATAATATACATCTGTAACCACAATCTATAATTACATAATCAAATAAGTATAATTTTTTTTTTACAAATTTTAACAACACTTTTGATAATTGTGTATTAATATGTTGAAAAAACATACTGTTCAAATTATATTTTTATATTCAATTATTTGGAATTTTGAAACAAAAGCAAGAATTTAGTTTTATTTTAACATTTTATGTCATGAAAGAATTTTCTGAAAATGTTACATGCAATTGTAAAACATTAGAATAATGATAAAAATTTGTTGTAGACGCGAAAAAAGTTGTAGATATGCATGCAATTTTTAATACGATGATGCGAGCTAGCGGTAGCGGTGAGCATGCGAGGGGAGACGGAAGGAATTTTATCTTGAGGTTCACACAATAATTAGTCAACACAAATATATATGTTTAAAAAAAATTAAATGCGGTAATTTTTGTGGTAGAGCCGAAGAAAAAAAAATAATAACTTCACTTAAAGCAAAAAAAATAAGACTAGGATTAATTAAAGGCAAAATAGAATATGAAGAAAATAAAATATAAATAACGCGTGCTTTTCTCGCCGCGCGAGATACTCCGTTCAAGGCAGAGGCTCAGGACGCCCTTTTACCCTATGGCGAGTACACCACCCCTTTATGCACGTAGCGGAACGTGTCCGCACTGAGCGAGGGACGGGAGGCTTTTTATGCCGTTGGGCGAAGCGTGCGCCCTCAGCGAAAGCCAGGCAGATCTGAGCTCCTCTCGGTGGAGTATCTGGCGCGACTCTCCTGAGTCGAGAGGAGGTCCGGCTCCTTCGCGTCGCGGTGAGCGAGAGAGCGCTCCGAAAAGTCGAAGCGGAGCAAATTACCTCGGCGGCGGTCGGGGGCGAACCTTTCCGCGCGCTGATTGGCTGCCGCAGGGGCGGTCGCCAAAGTGCGGAGGTGAGGCTGCTGCTCACCGTGTTGCGAGTCCGCTCGCTCCCCTCTCCGCAAGTCCGAGGGTGCGGCCCGTCGAACAAGCAGCGATGCCGAGCTTCTTCGAAACTCTCGAGACACGCCGATGCTCCACTCTACGGGGAAAAAGTCGGCTTGAGTATTTCTTCGGAAATAGTCGAGAAAAAAAATATGTCGTAATTTACGCGGACGTCAACGAGAAAATTTATTTCGTTTAATCACAATACCCACAGTAAGTTATAAGTCTTATGGAATACTATTACCCCTGTAACTACTGAATGTGCTATTAAATAATTAATTCATATGGTGCTACGAACGCACATTAGTTTTTCTATCGGTATGTCCAGCTGTTTCGCATATGATACAGGTTCACGGTTTCAACCTAGAGGTAATACTGAATTATATCATCTGTCGACAGCTCTAGTATAGTGAAAAGGTTGATCACTCCGTCTACTTATTGTGCGTATACAGGCTGTATATGTCATCAGAAGTTGAGATCTTCTTACATGATGATTTTTAAATTCTGAAAAATAATAGACATTTGTAACCACAATCCATAATTATATAACCAAATATGTATTCAATTTATTTTATATAACTTGTAATTCCAACACTCTTGATAATGTATTAATATTTTGAAAAATCACACTATTCACATTATATTTTTATATTCAATTATTTTAAATTTAGAAAAAAGCAAGGATTTGGTTTTATTTTAATATTTTGTATAATGAAATAACTTTCTTGAAATATAGCATACAATTTAAAAAAATAAAAACATAATGCATACATTCACTTTGTGCTTATCTGTCAGACTATTTTATTTCATTTTACTAAAATATAAACTATAACTTACTCAACAGTGGTATAAGAACGGAGAAAACCGTAAAAAATGTCGACAGTGGTAGCAGCGCAAGTACGTAGAATTCGTGAGGGATCGCGATACAGCCCACACATGCGCTCGTGACCTTCGCGCTTCCTTCTTCTTCGACTACAAATTCCAATAACCTTTGGATATATCAATATGAGAGAATCGCTTGCATTTCTGTCTGTGTAATTGTTTTCACACGCCGAATCTCTGAAGCTGACGTCAAATATCGCAAATTCTTTGATCGAGTGCAATGGAGAGACTCACGATGATCGCTCAATAATCTGGGGGGTTGCGTTTCTGTATTGTACAATTGCAGAACGATTAAGCTGCTATAAAAATGTCGATAAATTCGTTCATTTTCAAGAGGCGGGAGACAACGTCAGCAATGGCGGCGGTTCCGGTAGCCGTGGCGCATGTGGTCATTTGATTCTCTTGACTTCTTGACGTTGATGATCACGTGATTCGCTCTCTGCGCGTTTCTGCGCGCGAACGCTTGTAACGGTCTTTTTTTACCACGAATCGAATTTCGAGTCTTTATCACACTACCTCTATTTTTGAATCCACTATATACATGAGACGCATAGGTATACACTAATGTTGGAAGTACATGTAAACGTTTTTGCACTATGTATCTTTGATACCACTCAATGTTCTTGGTTTTTAGTGTTCGTTGTCAAAAAGCCGAAAACGTCAGCAAAGGCGGCGATTCCGGTAGCCGTGGTACATGTGGTCATGTAATTCTCCTGGCGTCGATGATTTTGTGATCCGCTCGTTGCACGTTTTTGCGCGCGAACCCTTGTAACGGTCTTCTTTTACCATACGAATTGAATTTCGACAGCCTTTATTAGACTACCTCTATTTTTCAATCCAGCATGCACAGACACACACGCACATACTAATTTTGGAAGTCTGTGTAAACGTTTTGCACTGCGTATCTCATACCACTCAAATGTTCCTGGTTTTTATGGTTAAATTGTGTCTCAGCGAGAGCACATGCTGCGCGCTATAATTGTCCGATCGCTTCTGCACCATTGTATCTTGTATCTGCGTAATTGTCCTTCAGCTAAGTATGTATATCTTTGAAGCCACACGTTTCAATCAAACTTACAATGACCATCGAATACGCTTTGCAATTCCGTGATGGTGCTCTCTGTAAAAATCTATTCTATTAGATATTCTTCTGGCAATCTTACGAGGGAAGTAGGTCGTGAACGTCTTGGTCGCGGCAGGGAACAGGAAGTAAAAGAGAGGAAACGTTGCTGGTTGGCGACCTCGGCCGATCGGTATAGGTGGCGCTGGTGATCACGTAATTTGCTCTATGCTCACACACATTTCGTACTCGTATCTACATAAGCGCGCTGCGCTGCGCTGTCTTGCGCTGTCTTGTGCTGCGCTGCGCCTGCGCCGCGCCGTGCGGTGCCTACTCAGGGCCCTTTCTACATATGTGTATTCTGTGTGTTCTGTGTGTTCCGACCTACCTACCCGTTCTGTCTGTGTCGCCACGGAACAAAAGTAAGGTCGTCGGTCTACTTTATTTGTAGTTCATGGTGCTCCGTTTTTCCTCCGTATATTACTCCCGCCAACCCAGACGCTGACCTAGAGTAGAGAAGGTTTTGACGAGGACATACCTGACCTGGTGCAAATACCCCCAGGAGTACCTCCAGGAGGTGGTTATATTACAAATAAAATGTAAGTTAATACTAATTTTTAAGTTGTTATAACGTACTAAAAAAATTTGCCTCCTGTTTTTTCATCTGTCTACCAATCTTTTTTAATACTTTTTTTACTCCAATGCATTAAATTTAAAGCTAATATTCTATAATTTCAAATTTGTTTCCTATTGAAATGAATAAAATTGTCATTGATGTTACAATCTATAAAATTATTGTAAATTTAAAATAAATTTGGGATGGTCGTTATTATTCTTGCACTACACTAAAATGGATAAAGGACAGAAAAGAATAATATTATTTTATGCTATAAACGAATTATTGCACTTGAACATTCTGATGAAAACGTTGAAAAAGAAGCAAAAGAAGCAAAAGAGAAGATGGTGGGTAAAACGACATTTACATCCAAGCTTAAGGAACATATATGGAGCATACAATCATTTATTCGTTTATTTTGCATTGAATGATGCACAAGAGTTTTACGATTTTATGCATTTAAGTTTAGATCATTATATAACCCTATTGACTTTTGTAAGGCAAAAATTAGTAAAGCATAGTCGAAGACCGCCGTTAAGCCCTGATGTTCGGTTAGCTGTGGTACTCCAGTATGTATTCAAAATATTAATGTTTATATTATCTGTTAATTAAGCAATCATGCATCAACTTGATGTTTAGTTTTTTAGCTCATGGAGGGTGTCCAAAAAGTGCATCATGGACTTTTCGAATCGGAAAGTCAACTATTTATCCTTTGATTCCTGAAGTATGCAGAGTTATAGCCCAAGAATTGGTACATAGATATGTTCAATTTCCTAACAGAAAGAAGTGGTTAAATATAGCTGAAGATTTTCAGTTGAATTCCCATTTCCCTAACTGTTTGGGTGCTCTTGACGGAAAGCACATACGGGTTGAAAAACCTGCAAATGCAGGTGCAACCTGTAAGAACTATAAAAAATTTCGCAGCTTGGTTCTTATGGCAATGTGTGATTCGAAAAGACGATTTACATGGTTCAACTTTGGTGATTTTGGTAAGTTGTTTGTAATTACTAATATTTAGTTTACCCAAAACAAATTTTATCATGGACAATTTATCATGTTGCAGGATCTTATAGCGACTCAAGTATTCTCATTGCAAGTGATTTGCATTCTAAACTGGAACGTAACGATGCAGATATTCCACCACCAAGAAAATTACCAAACTCTGAAATACAAACAAATTTTGTGATTGTGTGCGATGAAATATTTGGTATCTCAAAACATATAATGAAGCCATATGGTCGTCAAAAGGATCTGAGTAAGGAAGAGAAAATATTCAACTACAGACTATCAAGAGCTCGTATATCAATAGAATGTGCTTTTGGAATAATTACTGAAAAGTGGCAGATTTTACAAAGTTCACTGAGATTTAGTCTACCTAATTGTGACACGATTATTTGTGCACTTATAGGGCTGCATAATTTTGTTTTATTTCATGATGATCCTGATGACAATCATGCAATTATTGAAGACTATCCAACAGTGGAAGAAAGAAACGATGCTACTGCCTACAATTATTAGAAACCGTCTTAAAGATTATTTTTCTTCACCTGCAGGATCAGTTTCTTGGCAAGAAAAGTACATATAAATTATAAAATGATATTGGTAAGTTTATATGCACATAATTATGATTTATTATTACTGTTTCCTTTCTGATGTACTCTAACTGCCTGCATGATCGTTCTTCCAGACCTGTGAACCGGAAAGGCGGTTTTCCTAAGCAGGGTTACAGCATTTTGTAACAATGATGTAATATTATTACATCATTTGTATTTATTTTTTACTATTTACTACTTTCTATTTACTTTTACTATTTACTCACTATTTACTATTTATTACACACAATGAAACTATATTTATTTGTGTTTTTTGCAGATTATCCAGGAAGATATCGTAAGGTTTTGTGTATAGAGTTATTTACATTATTACAAGAAGATAAAAAATTAAAATGTAATTAAAGTGTAAACTAGTTTTTTATATGTATAGTTATGTGTTGCGCAAGTTGAAGACATTAAAGAAAGTCATATTTTTTTAGTACAAAAAATTGTTTATTATTACAAATTATAATTTCCTATATTTATTAATAATATTTAAAACACCAGAAATACACTTCAGTAAATTATTTGATTTGACCATTTTCAGAGATTCAATAATTGGTATTATATAATTTAAATCTTTTTCTTCAGCATCTTCTGACATCTTATCAACCATCCCTACAGTTTTATTGATAGCGTCACATATCTTCATCTCTACTTTATTCACTTCTAACTCTTTTCTTTTTGCAAATGCATCCAAAGGTGGAATCGGCAATGATTCCAAATTTTTTAAACTTGCAAGTTCGGATGGTAAGTTTTCATGTTTACTAAATGGCGATTGACTTTTAGACACATTTTCTGATTTTTTACGAACAATTTGCTCCGCTGATTGTTTGTTATTACTTTCATCATGATCACTAATTTTGTGTTTAATATGACTTTTTAAAAAGTTCATTCGTTCGTATAGATACCAGGTTGGGTTGCTTCCATCTATATCTTCTTTGTGAGCTCGTACATATGATTTTCTAAGGTTTTCCCATCTCAATTTAATCATTGGACCTGTTACTAAAAAGAAAAAATTTGAACTAAGGTAATAAATAATTTATCCATTATTCTACAAAATATTTATTCTATTACATACAAGGTATATGTAATTCTACATTTTCATTAATATTATTAGCAATATAGGGAAAACATTTCATTCTCATTTTGTCATCTGAATAACCTTCTAGAGATTTATTATAAATAAATGAGTTTTCTTCAATTAACGTTAATAATAAATTAATTTCGTTCGAGATTTCCATATTACTTTTTTTTTTACTTCTAATATATATATATTAATATTAACTATGAAAACTGATTAGTTGGTTAGTCAGAATAAAAGAGAAAATTTATACTATATGACAGGTAGAAACAAAAGACGACGCGATATGCAATATATATATTCTTCTCTTTGTTTATCCGTCCACACGCGCGCGGGAAATATTACTGCAATATAACAAGTTTTTTTTTAGCAAATAACTAATTAAAAATGGCACTAAGATCGATAAAAGCTCGTGAAATAGGCAATTTAAAAATTATGTCCCTTAAGGAAGAATTAATTATTCTGAAAAATGCCGAGGAAATTAAAGAAGAAAATGAAGAAGAAAATATGTATTTTTCAATAACAATTCTTATGAGAGATGTTATAAGAAATGTTAAATTTGTAATGATATTTGCAGAGGTACCATTAAATAATAATAATTTAATATCTAAAAAGCTATGGCTGTGGACAAATGGTGAAAATTGTGGTTTTTTTGATATGGAAAATTTTGATGCAAGAGAGTACATCAGGATTTTTAATGATAAATTTTTTAATGTAATGAAAAGTTTAAATATCAAAATGAATAAATCAATAGTCTGCATTATCGAAAACGACCTTCCATTTGTGAGTAATGAGAAAGTCAAGAACTTTTACAAAAAATACTGGAAACATGGTATTTATAGATTTATTCTACCTGGGAATTTGCAATTGAACACGAATTTAATCAAACATGATTTTGAATTGCTTTACGATGAAGAAAATAATGTAAGAAACAGTATGTACAATAAAAATCAGAAGAACAATTCAATTAATATTCTTGAAGTATGGAAAAAAATTGCACTTGGGCCAAAAATACATTATTTTTATGAAAAAATGACCACTACTTTTAAATTAATAGCCAAAGAAGAGGTATTTAAATTTTTTATATTATTTACTATATTTGTCATAATTTTATTTAATAAAACTTAAACTATTATTATTACTTCTAGGTCATGCGAACAATGAAAGATGATTTTGTGGATGAATTGTCAGATCTTGATTTTTAATTATTTTTTTTTAGTTCAGTGTACTTAGTTTACTTTGATGATGATGTACAAATGTCTTGTTGTAATTATTTATTTCAACGTTTTTTTAAAGATTTTTAGCGTTAACCATTTGCGTAAATTACATGTCTGCAATTTTTTACTTATGTATTAAATACTAATTAAGGTATAATATAATATAATTATAAGGTACGTTATAGGGAAATTGATTATGAACACAGCAAGTTAAAGCACTTATTGGATTATATCATCAACATCAAGAACTCTTGAAACGAATACCAAAGGAAAAATATATATGATTTATTTTGATCAAGCAAATGACAGTATGTGAAGTTTGGTTGTGGGATGATGTTCATGAGATGAGATCGATTAAGTATTATGGCTTTTTTTAAATAAAATTAGTGCAAAAGTACAAGTATTTTTTTAAAGACAAATTTATTTATGTATTTTGTGTATTAACCATGCATACATATATGTTTTTAATGTTATTATTAACTACTTCAAAGTCTTTTTATAAGGAATACAAAAATATTAAAGGATCGAGAGTCACTTTTGTATAAAATTAAAACTAACATAATGTCTCATTGAGACTATAAGATTGTGAAAAACTGGGTACGTTAGAATGCTTTACAGCCTCAGATAACTCATCGAGTATATACTACACATATACTAGTTTTGTAAGTTGCTTAATATTTTTACACTTAATAATTTTCTTAAGACTTGGAAATAAAAGATAATTGCTAAAATTTTCATAAGGATTTTCTTAACTAAATCGATCTGTAACACCTTTAACAATTTGTTAGGAAAACTATGTTTCTTGAAATTGTTCCAAATAATTTATAATTTCTACTGTACAGTCAAACTTTTCTTCTTCACGAATTCTTTGAAATACTTCTCTTATTAAAGGTCTGTACGTTTCTATTGTCTTTTCCTCTTTGCTCTTTTCATTTTCTTTATCTATTCAAGCACTGATCTTATGAGAAAGATCAACAGTGGAAAAATCAGGATCATCACCTGTTTGTTGCTTTTTGGAACTCGTAGCATTTTGACGAGTTTTCGAAAAGGTGTGATTTTCTTCTACAATTTTCCTCTTATTTTTGTTTTCGTTGTTGGTATTGAAAGAGATTGAAGATACCATATCTCTATGTGTTACATGAGGTATTAAAAATTTCATATCATTGAAATATGACCATTTACTAATATAACTAGCACTTACTGCTGATCCAGATGGTATGTATGATTTTTCTTTTTTATATTCCTCACAGAACTTCCGGTATAAGGTATTCCATTTCTTGCTGATATAATCCTCTACAAAAATAATTTTGTTTTCTTTTTATTTGAATTTTAAATTGAAATATAAAGAATTCATACATCTACCGGATAAAAATATGTCATGACATGAATGGATCGCTTGGGAAATCTCATCAAATATTTGTTTTTTTACAGCAATGACATTTAATTTGCTTTCAATACTTTTATTATAAATAATTGGTTCCTTCTTAACCATAGAAATAATTATTTCTATGACAGAAGCCTCAATAGCTGATTTAATGTCTTCATTTTCCATTGACATTCTTGGTTGTTGGACTTGCTTTCTCAAAAAAAAAAAAAATAGCTAATAGTGTGACAAAAACTCTTAATTCTGAAATCACAAAAAATTTGCTTTAAATTTAATACAGTATTAACTTACTTTTTATTTGTACAGTATTAACTTACATTTTATTTGTTGTTTATTTGGTTTAACATAACCATTTGTTTATTTTTAACCTTTTTATTTTTATCTTTTTATTTTTTTTAACTCAGATACGTCCAGGAGTTCGAGGAGCTGGAATACCTCTTATTGGAAGAAAAAAAAACCTCCAGGAATTTATTACAATTTACAATTTTATTCATTTCAATAGGAAACAAATCTGAAATTGTAGAATATTAGCTTTAAATTTAATGCATTGGAGTAAAAAAAGTAGGCCGATGTTAGAAGTACGACAGATCGCAGTAGGTAGGTATACCTATATATACGTAAAACCTAACCTTCAATTTTCTTTAGTCGAAGAATTGACGCTTGACTAAAGAAAAAAATAGACGAGGATTCACGTTTGACTAAAGAAATAATAGTCCCTTCCATGTTAGACTCTCAAAACAGCAGTTCTTACATATTTCTAAGTGGGTTATAAGTTATTCGTACGACAGATCTGTCGTACGTTTAGCAGAGGCGAAAGAAGTATTAAAAAAGATTGGTAGACAGATGAAAAAACAGGAGGCAAATTTTTTTAGTACGTTATAACAACTTAAAAATTAGTATTAACTTACATTTTATTTGTAATATAACCACCTCCTGGAGGTACTCCTGGGGGTATTTGCACCAGGTCAGGTATGTCCTCGTCAAAACCTTCTCTACTCTAGGTCAGCGTCTGGGTTGGCGGGAGTAATATACGGAGGAAAAACGGAGCACCATGAACTACAAATAAAGTAGACCGACGACCTTACTTTTGTTCCGTGGCGACACAGACAGAACGGGTAGGTAGGTCGGAACACACAGAACACACAGAACACACATATGTAGAAAGGGCCCAGGTCGTGTTGTTCGGTTCCTATATTCTTAGCTCTATCTTACGAATCTTACCTATTTACTGCTATAAGACTCCAATAGAAATAGAATATAGAAACGGAACGGCGCGGCGCATATGCAGATTCACTCTAAAAGCGACTACTCAGTTTCTAACACAATATGCGCGCGCAGTTTTAATATAAAATAAGAAAAAGCGAGGGAGAGGGATTAATTCATAAATTGCTGTATGTCAAAATTGTCTTCATATATTATTGCTAAAAGAACTAAACAAAGAAATACCTTTTTACAATGTGGTTTAAAATTTATAGAATCATGTCAAAGTCGATATTAAAGTATAAATGGATTATCAATTATCAATTAAGAATACAGTATATGGTTAGAGAATTACATAGATAAAAATTATTTTGTCAGCATATATCTTTAATTTTATATTTATTTGGCTCTTGCTATTTGTACGTCAGATGTAAAGTACATTGATTCAGAGAATAAGTTTCAAAACACGTCGCTGTGATGTTTGTTTTGGTTTGACATCTGACTAGAGAAATTATATGCCGTTATATATGTATATACTTTGTATATAAAAATCTGACGTACAAATAGCAGGAGGGTATTTATGTAAGTAAAATAATAAAGTTCTAAAAAAACATTTTGCGAAAAAGATTTTTCTTCGCCGGGATTTGAACCCGTAACCGTAACCACTAGATTAAAAGCAAAAGAATGTATGCGTCTTAGTCCACAATGGTTTCTTTACATTTTAGTTTAAAAGTGCATAAAATTTGGAGACAAGGTAGTGATATTAATGCTTACTCTATACTAGTTTGTAATTCAAATTATTTTTTGAAGATATAATACTGCATTAATTTAAAGGTACATTGGTAATATATTTGATAAGTATGTTCATTAATTTTAGTGTAAAAGTACATAAAGTTTAGTGAACAGAGCATTGAAATAAACGCTTACTTCATTAATTTGATTCCAAATCAAATTTCAAAATAAAGTATTACTGCATTCATATTAATGCAAATCGGAAGTATATTTGGTGAGAATGTTCATTAATTTTTCTGCAAAAGTAACATAAAATTTAGGTAACAGAATATTGAAATTAATGTTAACTTAATAAATTTGATTTCAATTCCAATTTGAAAATTAAGTACTAGTGCATTAATTTTAATGTGAATCTGCACTATATTTGGTGAGAATGTCTATTAATTTTAGTGTAAATGTACAAAAAATTTAATGCATAGAAGATTAAAATTTCAATAAGAGTACCGCAATTTTTGTTTCAGTTTCTGTATTAAAATTTTATGTACATGTGTAATAAATTTCATGTACAGTAAGATCAATTTTTATGAACACGAATCAAATTTAATATGAAATTACCTTAAATTTCATGTACTTGTACAGTATTTCTGTATTTTGTTACAAGTACATTAAATTTAATGTACGTTTGTACATTAGAAGTACATTAATTTTACAGTTATTTTTAACAGTGAACGTCAAAGCATACGAATACAAACTCGGTGATATTTCATGAGAAATAAGGTAAGGTTTATATACTGCACTTAAACGTAGGTGTCACGGCAGGATTAAAAAATTTTAATAAACCTTGACTACCTCTTTCTTTAATAGATTATGCTTAAATATTGTGGAACATCTTACTGACATTTAATTTTTGGAACTATGGCGCTACGATGTTTTTTAACTATTTTTTTTACGTATCACAGATTTCCACTGAAATTTTCAATTTATTGTGACTTTACACGAAACTGAAAAAAACGTATTCAAACTGTACAGTATATACATAATAATTATTGTAAAAAAAAAAAAAATCTCCGCGATTATTGCTGTCGAATATTGCGGTAGGTTTTGAACTTTGAAAGCATGTAAAAAATACAAGAGCTACTTGAACTTTACATACTTTGAGCACATTCTTGATCTGTACATCTCAAAAGTCGTCTCTGATAAGACTCAGCTAAATCCAACTGAAGCTTAGACAGAGCCCGCAGCAATCGTCTTCTAAAATTTACCCTGAATTTGACGATTTTGAAAACAAATCTTCTCTCATCAAACAAAACAGATTTAAATCTCTCGAATCATTTTCCCCGCGCATTCGACGCGCAAAATGCGCGCGTTATTGAAATACGTACGCGCGCAACGCTCGAGGGCCATTCTGGCCTACTACTGTCCTCTCTCGGAGGATGAATAATTTCGTGCGAAGAGCCGCGTTCTTGCATAAATAACGCCGGACGACGCACTCGTCTCCCCGTTGTCGATATTACGGTTTGTTTTCACGAGAACGTTCCATGCGTCTGTGATAAATATAATATCAAATTAGCGTGAGTAGTGGCAGGAATTTCTGTATGCTTGTTTATTTGAAATTTTAGTTTTAACGCGGAGATGACTATTTAATAACAATTTATACGGAAGTTATGAAAATATTTATAACGAATTGTTAACAAAACGAGTTTCTAAATAATAATATATATTACGCATAAATTTCAACGACGTAAAGAAAGGAGCCGGGAAATAACTAATTACGTTACAAAATGTGTTATTTATTTTAAAAATTTTATTTTATTTACCAAGACCAATCTTCTTAATTAAATACCCTCAACATTAAATGTATTTGATAAATTGAATGCATAAAAAATTTTAAATCTATTTACATACGTACAAATCCAATACCTATACTTAATTTTGAAATCAAACAATTATTTTAAATCGAGTTATTTTCAATGCAAAATCTCATTGTCTAAAAGCAGTACCGTTCAATACCATCGTAGTCATCCAACAATCACCTTGTACCTTCCTAACCGTTCACCCCAAGCTGTAATTCCCGACACGATGCGCGAAAAAAAAGGGTTCGCAAAAAAAAGACGAGCCATCAAACGCGCCCTTCGCAGAGTAGAAGCAACAGCAGCAGCAGCTCGTTTGTCGCGCTGCGTTTCCCTCTCCCAGCTAAATCCGAGAGCAGTTTGTCTCTCGCGAGGGGGCGCACCCTGGGCAAGGTCTGCCATTGATAAACAGCGGAACCGCCTAATTACCCTCCTCCTCCTTCCTATCCCCCGTTCCGTGATCGTTCATCTCTCGCTCTGACTCCCTCTGCCCGGAAAAAGTTTCCAGTATGTCAATTGAGAGAGGTGAATTTTTTCTGGCTCTTTTCAGACTCGCCGGGCTATTGAAGGGAAATGCTACGTAAGGTCGAGAAGGAGGTGGAGTGGTTGTTTTGTACGCGAGGTAGAGGAGAGTGCGCGCACGATGGGGAAACGAAAGAGAGAGAGAGAGAGAGAGAGAGAGAGAGAGAGAGAGAGAGAGAGAGAGAGAGAGAGAGTTCGGCCGATTGCAGGAGAAAGGCGCCGTATTGGTACACTCGCCGGGTTTATTTTCGTCGGCGCGCATTGAGCCGAGGTTTAATGCGTGGTTTGTATGGTTATATATACGCACGTTTCGTTGTATTGTTATTGAATTTCTTCAAGTGCGTCGTATAAAGTGATTGCGTTGAGGGGATTTTTGGATTTCCGAAAGAAAAGGTTGAAGCGATGTTTATTATTTAATGTTATTGGTTGGGAAATTTATTGTTGCTACGCACTTGTATTTTTGCTTAAATTACCTCAAATACGATCGAGCTCAGATTGCTAATGACGGCTTCACTCGCTAAGGTCGAGATTCACATGCTACCGTGACAAATATTGCCATCCCTTTATTAAAACCGGAATGTTGAATGGCGTAGGGATAATGAAGGTTATAGATGTCAGAAAGGCTATGATGCTCGAACCTATAGAAACACAGTATTCATGTTATAGTGAAATATATATATAATATAAGAAAAATGATTATGAAATAGAGTATTTGTCAGAACAATTTTAAATTAATGATATTTTAATTTTACTTATTAATTTGGTTCTTACGAATCTTTTTTATGGCATAAAGACTTTTATTATTTATTATAATAAAAAGTTGACAAATAAACTGTGCATATCCTGAACTCTATCGATTATTCAAGAATTTTCGCAGCTGTTATTTAATTTGTATTCAGAGAAAGAAAAAAAGAAAATCACATATATCAATTTGTACCTACGTGAAATTAAATTTTTGTTAAAAATTAAGATTGTAGATTTCCAAATTAATAAAGGTTACATTAATAAGCATCATCGGTATATAAACCTGCTTTTGACGATGAACACCCTAATTTTTCATGAAAATTCTCACTTCACTTGCGTATAAATAACAAATTTGGCAATAGTAATAATACACTTATTCATACTTTCGTATTTATCCCATCTAATACTAATTACTCCTTTTGCTACCGTCCCCCATCCAACCACGAAACATCTCATAACCCACCTTACCAAAAATCACCTCGCCGTCCCTGACCTTCGAAAATCACAAAGCCCATTACCTCGCTCACCATCATCTCACCACTTATCTATTTATGCACCCGCATGTCTCGTGTACCAGAACAGACCCAAATACGCGCGCTTACAGCGAAATCGAAAGACAGTATATATGTGCATCGGCTCCCGGGAGAGAGGCGACGAAAAGGAGCCGCGACAGTCGGTCCCCATTGTCGCTGCAATCACTTTTGGATTGCCCGACGACGACGGCGACGACGACGGCGACGAGAAACTCGTCCCCGGAGAGGAGGAGCGCTCCGGGTCGTTAATGCGCGCCCTGGCCTTGTCTCGCTCGCACGAGTTGCCGCGGACTCTGTGTGCCTATGCGATCTCGTAAGCGGTTTTGCGGGTTGTAGGTTGAGGAACCGATGTTTGTTTACAGTGGTAGTAATGTATAAAACAGGCGTTGGTATGCCAACGTTTGGTATACAAGTTTTGCTAGGATAATGTTAACCTAGATTTTCAACTTAACAGTCATTTGTATTTTCAGTTGAATATTTATTACTTCATTACTATAGAGAATATAAAACTGTATTTTTCTCTAAATTGTAGCATCATCACGTAATTACGAAATGATTTCCACTTTTTCTACCGAAGTTATAACTTTTTGAAAAAACCACCCACGAAACTTTAAATTTATCAAGGCTCCTCCAAAAGACTACACAAAATTAGCAAAACAACCCAGGTCTCTCCTCCCGTTAAAAAAGCACAATTCCAGATACACCGCTCATGCGCCTTGAAAAACCATACAAAAAAACCAACTCGCCCACACGCGCGCAACAAATTATCGCTGTAACACAGAGTCCCAAGCGAGTACCGCGTCCAGTTCATTGTCGCCGCCGCCGTGCAACACGCACGACCCCAACGTGCTTTGCTAGACTCGGTTTTCTTTTTTACTCCGGGCGCGCAGTTTACACGACTTTATCGCCGAGCGGCTTCGACTCGCTTCTTTTTATCCCTTTTACCTCGCCTCTCTCTCTCACTCTTGGTTTTTACTCCTGTACGCTTCTTCGCCAAACGGCACATCTATAAATTAGGGGAGTAAGAGAGAGAGAGAGAGAGAGGCGCGTAACGCGCGCCGCTTAAGCCACTGGGGACTCGCGCGGCTTTAATTTCTCTTTGTCTTTCTTTTCTCGGTATCCGACTTTCCGTTGCTCTTTCGTTTCATTTTTCATGAATTTTTGATATTTCTAAAAGTTTCTTGAAAATCGGAGATTTTGATGAAAAATGTCGTGCAAATAGTATTGGCAATGAAGTTCAATCAAAGTGAGAATAAAAAGGTACCGAAGATCTTGATTTCACGAAATAATAGTTATATTCCAGTGGAGAATTTTTGTGACTACTATCTTGGATTTCTGTTTTTTTTCTTTTTTTCTAAAATACTTAATCTATAATAAATCATGCATTCAAAGGTACTAATTAACTGAACTTAAAAGTTATGTATAAGCTCTGAAAAAATGTGCAAAATAACATTATAATTATCAATACTTATCTATCTACAACGATTGGCGGAAATCTATTCGAAATTTCCATACGCACTTTCGCAAATGTTTCGCTCACATCATTACCTGAAATCCGCAGCAACGACAATCCTAAACTTTACCGTCTGTACACCACCTACGATCACCTCACTAGCGTTCCCAAAATCTTTATACCTTCCCCGCGACGTCCATCCTCGCGAAGTCGAACAATCGAATGGCTGTCAAAGGCTCGCAGAAATGAAATTACGCGGCGCGGAGTCTGACGGGGGATTTGTTTGCATTGCGGATTACACGGTGTGTGCGCCCGCGCGCACGACCACGTACGTGCCGTACCCTCTTTACTCACGCGGCGGACGCGAGAGCCTAGCCCCTTGGCAGTTTGACAGACTGCCGTTTAATCTCGCCGTGAACGACGACAACGACGATGCGAGAGAGGGAGAGAGAGGCGGCACTGTCGGCTTCCGTCAGCGCTTGCAGGCAGAGTTGTACGGAGAATTTTGGTAGAAGGTGGAGAGCTTGGGAGGTGCGTAAAATGCTTTGTTCTAGGTAACTTACGGATCCATACTAAATTGAGTAACTCTAAATTCTATGTGAGTGCTCTAGTTTTCTATAGCGTATCCTGAGGCATAGCATTTTCTAGCAGATTTATTAAAGAGGAGATATTTTTTAAATTTTTACTCAGTTTAATTGGATCAGTCTAGCAGTACAAAAGACGGGTACTTGATGAAAAGTCTCTCATTATAATAGGCGCGTTGTATAATTAAAGATATTTAAGAAGTTTCCGTCAAGTATCCATCATCTATGCTATGTTATATACTAATCAATTCAAGTAAATTAAAATTTAATAAATATCTTTTCTTCAATAATTCTTCTGGAAAATTTGATTTGTGAATATTATGTTATAGAAATTTGTATGAATTGTATACTATTAGTTAAAACATGTAATTCAATTAGAAAGTAAAATAAAGAAAAATAAATATAAAATGATGTTTTTCTATAGAAAACTTGTTATCTTAGTGTCATTTCGTTAACAACAAAATAAACAATAATTTAAAGCTTAATAAACTAAAGCCACATCGCACCCCGCAACCATTTCTCTAATGCCGAACTTATTACATGATTCAAGTCGCAGGGCGCGCGAGATCAAAACGCAGACTCTTCCTTTCCGCAGGCGTAAAAGTAACTTTAGACTCGGCTGGCGCGTCGTGTATATCACGGGAATGACATTTTCATGAATTGGAAATGTAATTTTAGCATGAGCGCAGCTCGGCAGTTACAGTTCTCCGCGTGCGATACAGAGAGCGCGCGGAAAGTAAACGCGCGCTCGTGCACACATACTACGTATATAATATAATATGTACATTACGATGAAGCGCACGACGAGCAGTCACTGGATTCCTTGGAGCTAATTCGCCATTGTCTATGTAGCTGTAGGGAAACGCGAAACATACGTTGTAATATCAATAATGACTTCGTAATATAAAGTGTAGAAACTAGATTCGTCAAAATAAATATTGTGTGGTATAAGTATTTAAAATGTTATGCATATACCTCTTGTGATGTAAAAAATCATAATCAACACTTTCATTGGTAATATACGCAAACCGTAGTAAAAAATATAATGGGGAACCTTTATCAAATGTGAAAGGTATTTAACTTGTGACTTTTTAATGTTTCTCCCAATGTACAATCTTTAACTTTACAAGTAGCAGCATATCTACTGCATAATGTATAACTTTCGCACTCTTTTCAACTCGAAAAATAAATTGAATGCTATAATCATTCATAGGCATACGCATAAACGAGCCCGCAGCCGATCCCCGATATTAAATCAAAATGACGCCTAAAAAATACATCTTATTACTTAGCCTCTCTCCTTCGCACGCACACACGCGCGTTTTTCTCCCACCACCTCGAAAAGAAAAACAGCCATTGGGAAGGAATGAAATTATTCCCAGACGCCGACGTAAAGCACTCGACAATTGCCTCCACCTCTCCCCACCCCTCAGCTAATAAGAAATTCGCGATGGGTAATTCGAGACTCCTTAGAAATTTAAAGCTCCTTTTATGCGGCCGGAGGAAAAAAATTCAAACGCGCGCACGTTGGCTCAAGGAAACGAGATGCGCAATGTAATCGTCGCGGCTGTCAGCGCGTTTCAATATAATACGCGCGGGGCGACTCGTCCGCCCCGCACTATCTTAATTTCTTTCGCGCGCATAGCGAGAGAGAGAGAGAGAAGGAGAGAGAGAGCAGCGCCGTTGCATTACCATAACCGACCGCGGAATAATCTTTTATTATTCCCCCCTCCGTCGGTTCTTCCGCTCTTTCTTTTTTTCCGCTGAGTTTTCCCTTTTTTTCCGAGGGCTTAAATCTTTTGCCTCGGCGAGTCTTCGGCTGCGCTCGAGGATCTTAATTTGACCGTGGTAAATAGGGGTGGAGGACCGGCGGAGACTCGTTATGCGATCGTAAAGTAATTAGGATGTTTGCGCTGCTGTAATTGACGTTTGGGTATCGTTAATTATATTATGATTCAATTCGTTGGGAGGAGGCTTTGAACTGTTGTTACAAAAGAATTTTTAGTGTATAGACATATCTGTATTAAATTTTATTTTATGGGATTAAGAAATATTATGTTTAATGGCTCAATATTTTAAATGTGTATTAGGTTCACTTATGTTTAAATTAATTCATTATAAAAATCACCATTTTTATGTAAAGAAATAATTTCAAAGAGTGTCATATCCGTATTTTCAAATAAAAAATGAATATTGATTGCATGTGAAATAAATAAAATTTTCTAATCTAAAGATTATCTAGATATTTCTTACTTTCTTATGAGATTATATTTTTGTCTTTGCATCATTTGCATTTGAGCATTTATTCGAAAATTAAGAGGATGTATAGTATTTCAAAATTTTAACTTGAACCAAACTTTCATTGCATACTACTATACTTACTTACAAAGATGAATCAAGCTGCGAAGTATAATCGATCATTCAAAAAATTAAAATAAAAAGGATTTACGAACATATATTTACACAAAAATCTTTTTTCACTCATCAAACACGCTGTAAACTTTTAATATTAATTTTCGATTGCATTCTATAACTACAATATCACCTTCATGGCCATCAGTATCTTAATTTTTGAAGCACATAACGGACATCATCATCTTCACCATCCCCAAGTACTCGGATGCAATGGAGGCCGAGTACTCTTTAAATTAAATTAGTGGTTTTTTTCACAAATTTAACTTTAGAGAGTACACGTGCTTCAGCCAGTCCTGCACGTCGGTCTTCAACTGAGGCCGTGGTCGCGATATACTCCAGGATTTCCTCGACTCCTACACCATCAACTTCATCCTACAAAACGAGGCTCACTTGCGTTTCTCATCCCAAATCGTCATCTTCGACTGTCTCCCAGACTTCCTTGCGGCCGTGAAGCAGGCCTTTCTCATGTGTCCCGATCACATCCACGTCACGGCACACTGGGAACGCGCCATGTCATCGCCCAGTCAATGCGTCTTCTTGTCAGTTCATGAATACGGCCATCGCTCTCGGCGAGTACTGAGAGACGCATGAGCGAGCCTCTCTTTTCCGCGCAACGTTTGCCGGTAACTCTTCGACGAGGTAGCCATGGTGTGCGTGGTCGTCGTGGACGGTGACCTCGAGGGAGCGGCCCTCAAGTACTTCCAGAAAATGTGCGCGATCTGGCAAACTCGGACAGGAACCTCGTGAACAATGTCAAGCGCCTGGTGGGAAAGGAGATGAAACTTAACCGCATGTGCTACCACTTTGGCCATATGGCGTCGAGATGCTCGATTGGGTCCAAGTATTACACGAACTATGAGGATTATTTGAGAGACATCGGGCGGAGGTAACCATTATATGACTGTGAACTGTCATCCGACGAGGGACGACACACCGAAGTACATCAGAAGCAGGGAGGAATGTATCTGGGACAGCCTCTTCGATGTGAGAAAGAAGGCCCAGAGCCACGCCAGCAAGTGGTTCCGCAGGCGTTGATGTTGCTTGGGTTTTAACTTTTCGACTCGAGGTACGTTATATTGTTCATAGCTGGGTGCAGGTGTTGTCAAAGTAACGTAAACGTAAGATAAGTGTAGATTTCAGATGGGAAATATTAATTTGCGATGATATTTTACTACGTTTATGATAATGTAGTTTTATTACACTTAGTGTTCTGTCATTTAATTATTTTATAATTTAACTTTGTGATCATATACCAATTGTATGATTTGACAACCCGACAAACTGTATATAAGATAATCGATCGCTGAGCAATTATCGTAGCGTTAGTAATCAAACTGTGTGATACGTGTATTGATTATGATGTTTTGTAGTAAAATATTCAACAAATAAAAGATTTTGTAGGGAGATATATTTTATGTAAACTTTGATACAACTTAAGGAAAGATAATAATAATAAAAAAAGAATATTTTATGGGGATGGTAAATTAATCAATTTCAATTTAAAATATCCTTCGATAAAGAAAATTGCCATTCACTCAATCTTCATAATTGTATTATAAAAGTATTTTTGTGTTGTACACTAAAGATACTAGCTTGATCTTTATAATTACACCACAAATGAATATTTTCATTTACTTTACCGATTATATATGAACGAAAACTTTTAAAGAATATATATATATATATATAAAAGTAAATCCTAGATACTTTTAATTATTGCGAGTTTTTTTTTTCAAGAAATTTATCCTTGCCCTGCGAAGCACAGAAACTAGACTGGATGAAAAATGTAAACTGGAAAACAAATCCTGTAATCTATATGAGTGTGCAACGTAGATCTGGGGATGTACAAAAATGTCTAAAGGTGCCATTTTGAAAAGGGCACATTTTTAAACAGTTTTGTATATTCCCACACTGTGCTCTGCGTTGCACACTCATATCGATTACAGGACTTGCTTTCTAGTTTGAGGCTTGAGTATTTTACATCCAGTCTAGTTTCTGTACTTCGCAGGGCAAGGTAATAGCAGTAATAAATTACTTGAACAATAAAACACTCGCAATAGTTACAATTATTGTAGATTTGCTGATATAACCGGGACTGATCAATAATCTCAATTAACATCACACATTTCCACGAAAACATCAATGTCAAACTTGCAGTTCTTTCTGCACCGTTCCTTTCTCTCTCTTACTTCATCTCCCAGCCAACTTCCCACCACTTAAGTAAACCATAAATACGAGTGCGTTTACCATTCCACCAGGCCTCTCTCCCTCCTTGCCGTCGCCTCCACTTTCTTCCTTCTCCATTTTAATCTAATCTGCGGGTGCGTGTAAGAATATATTAAAGAAAAACTTTGCGTCGCGCTCTCCCGTGGAATTATGCGCTTTCTCTCTCTTTCTCCCTCCCTCTCGCAGAAGGTCCGGAAAGTTTTATCTGCTCGATTCCACCCGCGTATAATATATACACGCGGTGGGTACTTATACGCGTGCAAATATATACGTAGGTTATGGTTGTGTGTATCCAGGACGAGTCCTTCTGTTGGTTTTATTTGATTGTTGTTACATGTTAAAATAATTGAGGGAATTCGTTCTCAGATATATTTATCGCGGTAAACTGCTATAACGAATAAGATTGACAAACAATTATTGGCTCAAATTTCATTTTGATGAAAACATTTATTTTTAATAAGCTGTAATTTATTGTCTTTAAAAAAAGAATTCAACTAATCATTTTTCAATGCTAACGAAAAACCATACTAAAGAGTCAATTTCACTACTGTTTTCTCAAATTTTTCTTATAGTAATAAAAGGATGGGATGATAAATATCAGATAGTATACTGTAAGAAGAAATCTTTAATCTTAATATGGCATTGTAACTGTTAATATGCATATCTCAATAGTTACAATATTACGTTAAGAGTTACAATGCCAAGATAAATATAAAGATTTTTTTCAACACGTGCATGAAAAAGGCCCTTTTCCTGCAAAGAAAAGTGAATGAAAAATCGAGCATTTCGAGCGTTTAGTGAAGCCTCCCGCAGTAGCGGGAGGAAATAGTATATTGTGTGCAAAGGGCGTAAAGTGGGTCTTTTCAGACCGATTGTGGGGATACAGTACGAGTCGAAGGTGAGCTAGCACGAACCGAAGACGAGTACTGCAACCACACGAGGTCAAAAAATCCACTTAGCCCTTGGTGCACACCATATTTTTTGTTCCGCAAGTATAGATTTTTACGTTTTTTCAAAATATCGATGATTTTCTTAAACAATCTTGAAAACTCCATTCAAAAACGACAGCGGGCGCTTTTCGATTTTTTACCGCCCGCTACTTCGAGCAGCGGACGCTGTGCGATTTTTACCGCCCGCTAGCAGCGGGCGCTTTTCAATTTTTACCGCCCGCTGGTCGACAAGCGGTCGCTTTCAGCTTTATTAATAGGTTCAAAAAACGCGAAAATCGTGCTTGCTGTACAAAAAGTACTTTTCACCACCCTGACCGAAAATACCAACTTTCGCTTCCGACTCAGAAACGCGAATGTGGTATTTTCGGCCCGAGTATTGTGAAATAGTATATTACGCAACTAGAGAGGTAAAGAGTTGTCCAGCCCAGAGCACGCATTACGCATACGATTTTTCACCATACCCTGGCCGAAAGTACCACTTTCGTTCCCGACTCAAAATCGCGAATGTGGTATTTTCGGCCCGGGTATGGTGAAAAATTGTATACACAACACGGGGATAAAGAGAATTTGCACGTGCTCTGGACTGGCTAACTCTTTACCTCCCTCGTTACGTAATATACTATTGTTTCCTGGCAAGACAGAAATACAACCTTCGCGATCGGGCGCCGGGAGCAAAAGTGGTACTTTCGGCCCGCTAGGCAAAAAACTATATTTGTATAATATATATATATATATATATATATATATATATAAAATATCATTACTGATCAAAATTTTTATTTTTTAGGTGAATCAAAAACAAAAATTTTTTACTGTAGTACCCCCTTAAATGCGTCCAGCTAATCAGGCGTAAGGGACGCGTAACTCAAATACACGGTTCTGCTTAGTTACTCGTTGACATCAATCGACTGACTGATATAAATTTTGAGTAAATTTTCCAAAACTAACTGTTAGCAACACAATAGAATCTTAAGTTCGATAACATAACAAGATGTTCATTACGACGTTCTATGCTTCCGTCCGTTTCTCAGAGGCATTTCACCGCCACGGCCATTATCACGGCCGTCGGCAGCGCTTTCTCCACCCTCGTTATTTGTAACTTCTACACAACTATCCCGTGCAGATCCTCATACATTTATTTACATGCGATTACAGGCGAGCGCCTCGAGCGTCGAGTTTATGAACTAATAAACATGCATGATAGACTGGAAGGTGTAGTGAACGTGACTCGCACATGCTATTGTGAGAAATTTAATATATCGAGTTCATTTTAAGGTGCAGTAGTGTAGGTTTTATATAAATTACTTGTTTTACAATTCTTATTTTTTTAATATTTTAAGTGGTTCAGGAATTCAGGGAAACGGTGACAGAAGATAAATAACATACTATTCAAACTAATAAAAAGTATAATATTTATTAAACAACTTTAAACTAAAAAACCTATTATATTGATACTCTTTATTTTTATTTTTTCTAACACATCACCCTCATGGTATAAGTCAAGGACCTGATTATGTTAGTCGGTCAGTTAATATCGATTATTCGGTATTTGCAAAACGATATCAGATTATTCCGATATTGCAGTATTAAGAATGAAACCGAGAGAGAGAATATAAAATATATTTTATAGCACCTCGCTGTGCTCGGGCGCTACCGCACCATACTATAGTAGACTATTTATACCACGGATAGATATGACAGCGGATTTATGTAAACGTGCTATAAAATATCGTACGACACTAGTGCCTTCAGTATAGCCTACTGCAGGACGTGAATTATCACCCCCGAATTATCTCGGGCGCTAATTTCATGTCGTGCCATAATGGGCCACTTATAATATTATTATCGTAATATACTGTACGTTTTTCAGATTAATTAATATACACTCGTCAATTGTTTTTATTATTATACTGTATGCTCCCGCCTATCGGTGGATATATAATAGTACATTATGTAATAAGGTAGTAAAATCGCAAAATTTTAACAATTAGACTCCGAGTTGCACTTCGGTACTCCAGTTGAATATTCAGTTCGCTATAACCCCGCCTGTTAGAACCTTGGTCACGATGATGGCGTGATCACGGCGATTTACAGTTCCTAATCGGAAGTGGTAGTTTGCTAATCTTTTGCTCCAGACCCCCCTGTAAGATAAAATCACCGGATAGTGTTGTATATTACTCGCTCCAAGGTGGTGTTGGATCGTGCTCTCTATATCAGGATTGCCGGCGTATTTCTGGATCTTACGCCATCGAGTAAGATCAGATTGTTCGCCGGCAACCTAGACGTCAATCACTTCCGACGATATCTGACTTCCCTGTCCCTTCGGGGGTTGGCATATGGGGCTCGATGTATACCATGAATTCCAGGCATTGAAGGTTCCTGCCAATGTAGTTAATCACGGAGTGATGCTTAGCAATTCGCACTCTATGGGCGCGGGGGCATATCTGCAGGACATGGTTGTTGGTTTACAGCAGACCGTACACCGCACGGCAGCTGCGATCTCCGTACCTCCCCCTGGTGGCCTTGGCTTTAGTTGGAACTTAGTTGGAAGTGCACCTATCCTCACCTTGTGGCAGTTTACGTAGTCGCTACGAATGAGGAGTGCAGTGCCATCCATCATCCACTGGTGTTAGCTGGCGACTTGAGCGGAGTCCTTGAGCGCATGCCCTTCTATGGAGCCATCGAGGAGGTCGAATCACCTTTTGTTGCATTGTTCTTCATCTGCAATCAGAGTATTGTTGTTGATGAGCCACTTACTACATTGGCGAATTTCCTTGGCCAAGTAAGGATCTGTTATGTTTCACTCATCTCGGCCCGGTACGAGTCCCAGAAGGCGACCGCGCCGATGAAGTAGTGCCATCCAGCGTACTGATGAAGTGCCGAAGCCTCCTTCGCCAACAGGAGCATGAAATTAGCCAACCGGGGTGTCATTTGACATACTAAGGCTCTCAACATTTTGTTCACTCTCTGAAGCTCGCTGATGGTAATTCTTCCCAAGGCCATGTGATAGAAGATTTTGGAAAGAGCTGTAGTCTTCAGGGCGTAGATTCACTGCTGAGGTTTGAGTAGAGCTTTGATGAGGCGTTGAAGAAAGAGGCTCAGCTGACCGGTTAAAGGGCGCGTACGCCCCCCTGTGGTGGAGAACTCGATTCCCAGGTAAGTCCAGGAGTCTTCTCAGCTCAGGACTAGTACCGGTTGGCCTTAGATGGTAAGCATGACTCTGGCATCGCCGACCGTCTTCCCTCTACTTCCAAATAGTGCGACTGTATAGGATGTATAGGATTTAGCGTTATCCAGCGCCAACCCACAGTCCTGAAGAAGGCTCGCCGTATGGTCGATGAGGTGTTGTAGACTAGTTGGTGAGTCGGCAAAGACCATGGCATGGATGGTGGTATTGTTGAAAAAGGCGCCATATTCTTGAGGGAGAGAGCGAAGGAGGTGGTCCACAATGATGTGCAGATGACCAGCAACGGCGGATTACCTTGTCTCACTTCTCTCGTAATCTTCAGTGGCGCAGGTTCCCATCCGCAGCCCGACAGTGCGGCCGTGCTTCTCTGGTAGTAATCTCAGAAATAGGTAGTCATCTCGGAAGCGAGACCGGCTGCCTCTGCAGTAGCTAGAAGAGCGGTGTGGTCCAAACTGTCGAATACCTTAGCGATATCGAGCGGAAGCTAGTGTAACGGCTCCTAAGAATGGCATCGAGGAGGACACTGTTGTCCCGGCTGCCATCTATCCTTGCCCGGAACGCTCATTGTTGTTCGTCCAACTAGATGAGTTGGTCGATCCTCTGTTCTAAAACTTTGTGGATAAGCCTGGTGAGCACAAAAGAGACAGAAATAGGTTGAAACTCTCTCAGTTGGTTGGCTCCGGATTTTTTCGGGATGAAAATCGTCCTGGAGACTAGAAGATGCCCCTGTAGACTCTCACACCACAGGACCAGGTTGCAAATTCTGGTGAGAATACTAAGGGGGACGGCTCTGAGTTCACGGGCCATTAGACTGTCCGGCCGAGGTGATACGGCCAAGTATGGTCGGGCTTCCTTGATGCCGCCATCGCTGGTCGGTTGTCAGTGGTCTGTACTGTGGCGTATTCCCTTCTTCTGGCCTTTCTTTTGGAGGTTTGCGCTGGTAGATGCCGTCTTATAGCACTGTTGTCGAGTGGTCTGGCACACCGTACGTCACGGAGATATAGTGAGAGACTGGAATACAGCCTCTTTATCATTGGTGTTAATGGCCACGTTGACGATTGTTTTCAGCCTCGTCCCTTGGTAACCTTCTGAGTCCAGGGCCCTAAAGCTCTTTGCAAATCAAGAAACCTGTTGGGCCCTATGGTGGACGACGGCTCTGGCCGGATACGGAGGAGGCTCTCTGATGATTTTCGAGCTGCTGTATAAACCGCTGCACCATGTCTCGATGCTCCTGGGGACGACGGCAGCGCCTTATCACGCTCATGGTTCGACGGGAAAAAGCCTGCTGCAAGGACTGGACGTTGGAGTGCACCCCCTGGACGGTCTGGTTAACTTTTCGCCGAGCGAGTAGTGTGGCTTTCTCTCGAGTCCAGCCCCGTAGATGTTGCTTCGCTTGCTATAGAACCTGTCGGTCACACCAGGCCTTGAGTGTTCTGCGATGGTGGAGCCCTCTACCGTTAGCTGTGGTGAACAATCTTCCGCATTGGCAAACTGCCAGTGAAATTCCGAGACTTCCCTGGTGGGGGTGGCCACATCAGTGGGTCGGCTGTTAATTAAAGTTATCCGAGGCTTATATTGAAGTGTTTGGGCCAACTGGAGATGGCCGGAGGGGTTAGCAACCCCTAAGGCCATTTCACCTAGACTCTATTAGTACCTTGGGCACTGGCTAGTGTCTCGTAAGGAGGAAGAGCCACGGTTTACCCCGGGTAAGAGTAACCCGGGGCTTGCTCGCCTTTTTCCTCTTAATCCTCGACGTTGAAAGCTGTTCAAAATTCGAATTTATGCCGGAACTTTACGGGGTTTAGATATGCGAATTTTCAGGGTTCTGCCATATCGAGGAAAATTCAGAAAAAAACTCTGGTCATGTGGCGGAGTCGAACTCACGACCCTTGCGTCGAAAGTCCGGTACTTTACCATTGAGCCAAAGCTGCTCTGCTTAAGTGTGTGGTGGATTCTCTTGATTTCCCCATTTGACTGCGGATCTTAATGATTCGATAACGATCTTCTACCTTTGGTACTGAAAGGTTAATCTTAAAGAAGACTATTGTTATTTTGATTCCCTCCGGGGTTAGTACGGCCAAGTCTCTGATGATGCCTATGGAACGTATCTCGAATTTTATTAACAATTGCTTTATCGTGCGTATGTACTGCCTTATATCCAGTCGCAGAGACTTGCTATCTATGTGTGTTTTGCCAGACCGGTTTTTAGTGTGTCGGTACATTCCGCCCCGAACGCAGATTGTCTATGGTCTTACTACAACCTACAGAGCGCGGCTCGATTTCCATTGACGTGGAATGTTTTCTTTTTGTCCATAGTTTTGATGTTCATCCGACTCTTGCCGAGCGCGAGGCCGAGCCTCTTTTGCGGTCGCTACTCGGGAGTAGAATACATCCTTCGAGGCTCTCCAGTTGCGGCTTACAAGTTCATCGGGGCTATTTATTAGTGAAAAGGCGCGATGTTAATCGAACTTTACTCCGGAAGAATTGCTATCCCGGATATAAGTATGTATGGCCCCTTCGCCTACTTCCCTCTTTTCCTCTTCCCGATTAATGAGTAATGAGTCCTCTTTTTTCTTGTTCCAGGGTGGGCCGTTAGATCGACCATCCGTGATGGATCTTTCAGTGGAGAAACGCTTCATTACTCATTCCCTCGAAGTGGTCGCAGCCAAGGAGGTCGTACCGCTCTATGCGGCCAACTTCGAGGCGGGCTGTAAGGCTTTTCCTTCTGTTCTCCAGGAGGTACCCCTGCACATCAATCCGAAGGTCAATTTGTGGGGCTCGCTCTCTTTCACTGACATTCGCACGGAAGATGGATCTCTTGATGCTTGCAACATTGTGCACTGAGACGAGCCCGGCGCCGAGAAGGTTTGGCTCTTCGTCCAACCGGACCACTTGGAAGCCTTTGGGCTTGCGTTGTCCCAAACCATTGATCGTATTCGGGCTAATGGAGAGGATTCCTCCTCGTGGCGGGATGGCTGCTCGTTCTCCTATCACCACAAAAATCTCATGGTGAGCCCGGAGTTCCTCCATCGGCACAACATCCCTTATCAGGGGGTAGGCCAGCCCCCAGGTAGCCTTATCTACGTGATGGGTGCAGTGCCCCATCAGGTACTGAACAGTGTCATTCTGCTTGCAGAAGCCGTCAACGTGGGTGGACCTCGATAGAATTCTAGGTACGATCAGTCGACTTGCCATTACCCGGCTTATGCCGTCGTACCCATTGACATGAACAGAGCCTCGACCGAGATAAAGTACTCTCCAGCTATTCCCTCTCGGGAGTGTCCGGTCGATGGTTGTGCTGCCAAGAACCGTCCTCGAACGTCTGCACGCGCGCCAGCATGAGCCAGGTTCTAATTTAAAGGTCTTCGCCTGCCGATTTTGCCTCCTAGTTTACATCCAGGAGGTGCGTTTGAAAAATCATATTGCTGTGGCCCATCCAAGTGCTGCAGTCCCTGGGTCTCACAAGACATTCCCTTTCTACGGGGAGCTCCTATGGTGCTTTCTTCAATCTCCATATGAAAAGGTGTAAAGGAGGCTCCATCTTGTGTTCGTGATACCAGCTGAGTTTTTCGATCGGCATCTTGCTGCGTACCGCTAGCGGCCTTCGGCGCCATAGCGGGGGATACCAGAAAATTAATGTTACGTGTGAGCCTATCTCGAGTCCCTTACGTTAGAAGGGTTTGAGTATTCCCTCGGTTTTTATAACTTCGTCTTGGAGTTCCTAAGTGGAGGATCATTGCTCATCGGCCGTCCGTCCCTTCCCCCTTAATTTTACATTTGATTCTCGTGACGGTGATTCCGTGCCTTGCGGATTCGCTGTTCGCTGTTCTGCTGACTCGCAATAGTCGATGTCATGCGCCTTTGACATTCGACCTCCTCTGTCGATGCTCGGTACATTACTGACCCGGAGTTTGTGTCGGGCCACGTTTCTTCGTTTTTCAGACTTGTGCACGAAACGGCAACGTATGTTTTTCGGATTTATGACCGCACGTGCTTGCTTTCTGGGAGCTTCTACTGGTAACATTGTCTAAGCAAATTATTAAAACAAAGAAATCTTGAAATACTGTTTACAGATTCGTAATTAGCGATACAAAAAAAACCACTGCTAATTCATTGACAATTAGCTTCCTCAAATTAAAGTTATTGTTCTAGTACATTGATTGTTTATATCAGTATATAGGTAAGTAATTGTTATTTATCAATGTGCATGTATTTTACATATTTTATTTTTTCAAAATTATTTTACAAAATTAACTTAAATTTTTATTTTTTTTTTAATTTCTCGAACTCGGTTCGAAGACAGAAAAAAGCTACCTCTGTGACAAATTTCAGGACGATTGATTGATTTTTACTCCTGTTATCGTATTAGAATGAAAATATAAGTTGTTTTAATTATAATAAGGTATTTCTAAAATCGAAATTGACTTGTGACAAAAGAAAATCCACCACTTCAAGAGACCGTTATTTTAAATAGGATATCAAAACAAGAATAAGTTTTGTTTGATTCTAATTACATATAGGTAAAAGGTACTTTCAAGAGAAAGCTTTTAGACTTCACAAAAAGCTGAAACCTTCTTAACGCCAAGTGAAATAACTAGCTAATAGAAAAGCCCATTTTGGATCTAACAAGCGGCCAGAAGCAAGAACGAAGGAAGAAAAATCAAACCAGCATCTCTCGAAAATAACGAGTCAAAGAGGCGAAAGCCACCGCCGCCGAAAAAAAGGTAAAACCCGAGAGAAAAGCCTGCAGCCCCTCGAGCCAGCTACAGCATACACACACATACGCGTTCGAGCGCGCAGGAAGACGTCGTCGTCGTCGAAGGAAGTATAGCTCAAGCGAAGGCGCTGGCGTCGGCGGCGCCTTATCTCCGCGGGGCGAGATTGACTTCCTTTCTATCCATTCAGCCGCTCAAATGAGTTCCTTTGATAACTGTTGTGCGATCGAGTGCGCGCTGAATGCCGAAGGGCTTAGAGCGAGACGCTCGCGTCTCCCCGAAAGCCGATGTGGGAAGCAAGAGAGGAGCGTATTTTTTCCGGGAATTTTTTTCAATGGCGCGGAAATATTCGAACGAACACCGGCACGGCGCGTCGCGTGCGTTCGACGGTTATTATGTGCACGCGTGTGCGAGGTGTATTATGACGCGGGAAATTTAATATTATTTTTTTTTTGCAGAGCGCCGCGCGTGTAACCGGTGAATAGGTCGCGACTGCGGCGGTGACGCCGGGACGAATGAAGATTTGCGTTTCTATGAATGATTCATTGGATATTTCGACGGATATGATCTGAGATTCAGTCTGCTGAATGTGCTCATGCAGTATGACATTTTATTGTTGTTGTATTTTAGATTCGTCTAATTTAATTAGTTCATAGATATAAATCGTAATGGAATCAAATACTATATGAATACTCAAGGCCATTTTAGGAGTTCTTTTACTTGCTGTGAGTATGGGAACATAATTGAAATATAAAAATTAACTCAAGTTAAGGATTAATAGCTCAATCGTTTTAAGCTTCGGACTTTATACTCGGGATACTTAATATTTATAAACAGAGGAAATTTAAATCCGGGAGATTCACAGACTAAGATTTGTTGTGGTTTGAAAATGTATAGTTTAATTGGTTTTTTAATATCTATTAATATCTAATCAACTATATAGAGCGAAATAAGACTAGTAATGAAGATTTCAAACTTAAAAACTTAAAAACATAAAATACCATTCAAAAATAAATTTATTTTTTATTAGTCTCTTGCACCTTTATTTTTATTATATTAAAGTTGAGTACAGAAACTCAATTTTTGGTGTGAAAGGAAATATAATTTTTATCCTCTAACTGTTTTTGTCACCCATCCGCCTATGCAACTTCGTACCATCAATAACTATTTATATCATTTCGCCTCGCTACCATACTAACCCTTTACTTCGACAGCTTACTAATTTTTCCATCAAATATTACGAAAACAAGATCCCACCTCAAAAGTACACTCCCCACTATACTCCCCGCTCTCCCTATTTCAATGATCACCGATTTCTTGATTCCCATTTCCCACCTCTACTCCCCCCTAATACCACCTTTAACAAACTCCTGCGGGCTCACCTTGGCGTCGTATTTTCTCCAACAGTGTATACATATACATACACAGTTACCTCGGGACTATACTCGCAGCGCTCGCCAACCGGGCCCCATTACACACTCTGAGTCTGCCCCCGTTATATACCTCGTAAAAGCCCTGGCGCGAGAAAAGAGGGGTGCGGGGGTGAAACGGACGACAGCGATGCACCAAGATTGCCCTTGGAAGCTCTCTTAATTAATGGAGTCGCGCGCGCACAGCCAGGCCGAGTGGCGCGGCTTTATGCCGACCCCCGCCCGGACTTGTAATCTCGCGATGCCGTAAGTTATTCCAAATGCACTGGGCTAGGTTAGCGAGGACGTTAAGAGAGAGAGAGAGGACGGAGGGAGAGTGAGAGAGAAGTGAGCTCGTTTCTGGCTTTAGTTATTTGTATCGCCCTGTGGCTTTCCCTGTACCTGCGGAGGGTGGGAGAGACGCTAGTGCGCGCGTGTCTTTTGATTCTTTTAATGGATGGGAGGAGCGGAAGGTTCTGGTGAGAATGGTTGGGTAAAATGTAAACATGTGTTTTATAACAATTGTAACTGGTGAGTTAGTTTTTGAAATGTCAATTTTTGGAAATTGGTAATGTGTGAAAATATAATACGCAAAGAAATGCGAAATTGAAGTAAGAAGTTTTTTTAAATATAGTTTTGGGACGGATGAAAACCTTATGCACAAGTTTCCAGTTTAGAGTCCTCTTTATCTATTATACAGGATATACAAACCAGGATAGATAGGCTTATTAAATTTTATTTTTAAAGGTGTTATATAAGATAAATAATTCTTTCTTTGCTGGTAATTATAGTAGTTTATAAAATCGAACGTACTTTGAAACTCTAGTTGTTAGTTATTCCATTAAATGACTTTATCAATTAAATATTCAGCTCAACTTCAAATTTTGCAATATGTTTTCAGCAATTATTTTGAATTTCGATTGTGAAATTTCCCACACAAATTTAAATTTACTAAAAATATAAAAAAACTTATTTGATGGAGTTAAGTTACAAACACACTCATATTGTTACGGTACAACAACAAAAATTACAAAAAAAAACCTTTCGCCTATTCCGAATCACCAATTTCACCATGGCCCTGAAGGAAATTCAGCAACACAGTCTCCCCGCTCACGACCCCTCATATTTTCCTCGAGACGACGCTTTCACGGGGCGCTCGGCATACCGCGCCGCGAATAAAATCTCCCTCCCCTCGCGCTATATCCGCACACCTCTGTGCCTTCCATGAATCACTCCCGAGGGTACGCGGGTGCGCGAGCAGTAGACAATAACCGTCGGTAAGCGAGAAGCTAGAGGGGACGGGGCGATAATTGTGGCGGGTTATACACCCTTAACCCTGAGGCCCGTAGATTAGAAACTCGCGGAGGCGCGAGAGAGATGTATCGTGGGATGAGACGAGGAACGACGGCTGCTGCATTGCTGTAGGTGGAAGGATAAGTGAGTGTAAAGTTTTTCGATTTCTTGAAACAAAAATTTACTTTTAAAATTGAAAGTGAAAATGATTCCTAGCTTAGAATTAGAAACAAATTTTACGCAATAATTGTTAGCTGATAATTTTAATAATATTAAAACTCATTTTCTAACCCGCCTTAAATCACTCATGAGTCGTTTCGATAACATGTTATAACAAAATTTTATAATAAAGTTTTTTGGTAAGCCGCTGGTAATTATACACACACACACACACACACACACACACACACACACACACACACACACACACACACACACACACACACACACACACACACACACACACACACACACACACACACACATCAGTGCTAGTGGTGGCTTATAGATTTTGAACATCCACATAGTTGAAAATGTGATCCGGCTTTGATGTAGTACTAACTTATGTAGTATTACGCGCACAATTTTGCGTAATCGTTTATTCAACTACATAAAATAGACAATTTTTAACAGTATAGGTCAGTGTATACATTAATTCACGACCGCGACTGC
Organism: Torymus aiolomorphi; assembly: GCA_036365515.1. NCBI lineage: Eukaryota > Metazoa > Arthropoda > Insecta > Hymenoptera > Torymidae > Torymus > Torymus aiolomorphi. The sequence continues at coordinate 69,201,694 of CM070874.1, read as the reverse complement.
CACTATAAGTATCCATATTCCTCAGAAAAATATGAAATTCGCGAAAACACATTGAGTAATCAATTTCTCAAGAAAAATCAATATCGTTAAAATTTGACTAATTTAGCTAGAAAATTTAGTTAATTTGTAGCTAACGAATGTCGTCTTTCAAAGGTTAAAAAGCAGCGTTTTTAGATAAGTTGTAAATAACAGGGTAGCTTATTTATAGTTAAGAAATTTAGCTAATTTACAACAACTTAAGTTGAAAAACTGGTAAATTTTCTACCATGGTGGATGAGGCTTTATTGGTCGCTTCCGCACGTCTATCATTTTTCGGAGCTCTGATGGTATTGATATTTACGGGCAGCTGTGTGTTTTGCGCCAGTTTGACACGATGCGTCTCGTTATACTTATGTGCAGACTAATATAGCGAACGCAATAAGGCACACTGCACTTTCGTTCAAATGCGAAGTTTTTAAATTGTGCTATATAACATGTGTAGGTATGCAGTATTTTTAGTTGCTACCCAAAGCTGATAAACTGGATTGGATTAACTAATGCCTGGAATCGAGAATGTTTTTGGCAGTTAATTTGTAATCTTTTAAGATGAAAAAATAAAAAATATTTCGTTAAAATCTTACGAACTTAAAATATTTCCTTCAAGTACGAATCTATCAATTTATACGTTCACCTTCACTTCTTTCGATACGGCAACAAGTTTCTTTCTCTCTCCTTTCCTCGATTTTACCACGGAACCGGGCACTCGATCGGCGACCGACTATACCAAACCGTCGCTCGCGATAAATGAATTTTTCCGAGCAAATCATTCGACTTCGGTATCACACGCCGTCCGGAAATTTCTCGCCTTCAGCCAGTCGCGCTCGGCGAAATTATTTCCTCAGCGGCAGCGGCGGCGGGCATTAATGCCAGCGGCAGAGGAGGAAATCAAACTTGTCAGTCAAAGAGAGTAGTAGTGCTTTACACGGGAGTTCGTTGTCGCAATATTGCGGAGTAAAGAAGTTCGAGGTGGAGGTCCCTTAGACGTCATGATTTTTCCGTCGTCGACTTTATTGCTGGCTGCAAGCGATAAACGCGTATTATTCAGTTATAGAAGCGGAAAACGGAGTTTCGCACGGAACAGGGGAAATCGGATGCAGGTGAAAAGCGTTTGAAAAGCAATTTTTAGAATGCTGCTGATGAAGTCTTTTATTTTCATCATTGACAAAAATGTTTAGTAAATAAATAGTATAATAATAGTAAAATCTTATGTCAATATAAACCTTTTTGGCTAATATAAGTCGACTAAGAAGTCTTCAGATATAGAAAGTATGCATGAACGTACATATGTAGGTTCTTTTACGATTTTATAAATTTCAATTAGTAGTTAAGATCATAAAAAATATTAGGTACTAAATGGTTTAGTATATATGAATTGATCCGTCACGCGTGTAAAAACTTAGAAGGATACGAAATGAAAAAATTTACGGCTTTTTATTTTTTTATATGTTTTAATTTTTAATATTATTAGCCTAATTGTTAATTAAAATATACCCTTGGGGCATATTTTTTGGCTGACTTTTTTGAAGCAAGCTCGCCGTTCAACTGATCTTTTCGCTACTTGAATATTTTATTAACATATTATTTTTATAAATAAAAATAGTTCGATATTACCACAGAAAACCTAACCGAGCCCTATAGAAACAGTGCTAATGAAAGTTGGATCATTTATAGTTGTTAACTCATTATGATAGTTGATTTTACTGTTCAATTTCATGTTCTCGATTTCTATTGTTATATAAAATATATATAATAATATCGTTAATTCTTGTATTTTACTCCAAGATTTATTACTGGTGAACTTACCCCATACATATGGCCTACCCTGCTTGTGGCCAGGTTGGCTGAAAATCATGCTATTAAAAAATTGATTCTACCTTTGTTTGAAGTCAGCCTACAAGTTTGAAAAAATCAGAAATATTCTCTAGGTGAAGTACTCTGAAATATTGGAAAAATTTTGTTCGTTAAATTTATACTTTTTTACAAAACAAATAAAATGTAAGAAGTCCGCCAAGTAGCCCCGGACTACTCTATATATGATTTCGTTGGTTCTGAAACAATTTCGAAATTCTAATTCCTTTTGAATTAATTGTATGTAAAATAAACTTTGTAATACACTCCTGCCAGCTTCTCCATGTTTCTCAGGAGCTGGGCTGGGGTGCTAGAACTGAAAAGAACGTAACTCACTAGATTAGTTGGCCATCTTCTTCATGCAGTATTCTTAAACGTGGTAATGCAAAATAGATTACAGCGAAAAATTGCCATAGTATAATAAATATTGGTGCAATTATGTACAATAAATACTCCAGTGAATAAAATATCGCAATTACAATCGTTATATTTTGTTCACACTAGTAATTTATGTCATACGAATTCAATTATAAACATTAAAATGAGAGTAATACTTTTTATATTTGCTTTATATCGTCCATTTCAACCGATTTGGTCGCACGTTGTCTACAAACACAAAGAAAATTTTTCTTTTCTTCAATTTTTCGATTCCAATTTGTATTCAAAGAAAATTTACAGAAAAGAAATAATTCAAATTAGATACATCTGTTCTTCATTTGCTAATGAAATAATAAAATTACACGACGTTTTACAGACAAAATAGCTACAAAATTTTGAACATTAAAAGAATTTATTATTACAAAGTTTTCTTTATTTTTTACTTATCAAAATCGTACTATCAAATATACTTAAAGATTCTGGCTAACATCAAAATATGAAAGTATAACATTACGATTATAATAAACTAAAAACTGAAGCTTTCAACATTATATTTATGCATTATTAAAATATATGAAAAAATGATAGTATCCCATAAATCCACTATTAATCCACACTCTCCTTTAAAAGCATATTTAAAACTTCTCCCGATCAAGCGGCTCCCCATGCAAGCCGCATAGCCCCCCGCCCCCCTCCCCCACCTACTCAACCGGCGTCCAAGTGTCACGATATAATCGCGGCCAAACAAACGCCACGAATTAGCCGTCATTACCTCGGTCCTCACGGATGTTCCTCCTCGAAATTTCGCGAAAAGCTAGTCTCCCGCGCGCTTGCGCTTCCGCCAGACGTAACCCGAAAACTGTCGCGAAATTTGCCGGCATTGTCGGCCGCCTCGCTAACTAGCCCTTGTCGCGAGAGTCGACTGTGTAGGTGTAACAAACTCGAGTGAAAGAGAGAGAGAGAGAGAGAGAGAGAGAGAGAGAGGGAGGGAGCGCTTGCGCTTCGGTTGATAAGTCCCTCTAATTAGTCGTTTATTTCCGATTCCGCATAGAGCTGTTTGGAGTGTGAAGGGGAGAGGACAGTTGAGGGCTTTTGGGAAATTAATTATTCGAGAAATACGCGGTATCGGGAGAAGAGAGGAGGACGGTAACTTTCCACTGGTGATTGGTGAGGCATGAATTTTGCGCGCCATTTTTTCAAGCTCGAGTAAGTTGTTTAAACGGATGGTCGAATCGTGCTCTGCACGCATATTAATGGCATGTTTCTGGAGCGATAAATCGCATGAAGTTGTGACGGACGCTATTTGTTAGTATATACTGACTCGTTATACACTGAAATTCCTAAATACGTAACTAATTGAAATAAATTAATATTGATATGTGTTTTAAATTACTAATTCAAAATAATCCTTAACGGAAAAAAATGTTTAACATATTGAAAATGGCTACTGTAAAAATGAACTTATTTTCTATAGTTTTTTGCAGCAAATGGCAGTCATGGTAGAATTCATTGTAGGATAGGACGCTAATGGTTCTACTGCCCAGGTTAAAAATAAAATAAAAATAATCTTAGAAATCCAACATTTCGGATGATTTATTTCCGTCCCTTATCAAGGTCTATAAAAATACACAAATAATACACAAGTTTATTAAAGAGAAAAACAACACTTAAATCAATTAATTCTTGTTTTACAAATCTTACCAAAAACTATAGTATTAAAATATACTTAAGTGGAAACAAGCAGTGTACACTAGTCAATATGAAACGATGCCAGCATTATCATAGTATTTATAGAGTGCATGTATGAGTGAGGTAAGGGAGGGAGCAAATGCTACGAGCTATTTAGTAACCACAACAAAACCGCATGTGTATAACAATGAAAATTAATTGTTCTCTTAGTGCAAAGATGAACATTATTTATAGTAACTTGTTATTCTTAATAAAATTTTTTTTTATAGTCAGACTTCAGAAAATTAGTGTCAAACTGTCTATTTAAACTATTATGTTGTGAGTGGATATGGATGAACTTATTTTCATTTTCTAAAAACTTCATAACCCATACATCAGAGTCAGACCATCCTCGAAAAGTTATTGCGGGAATTAAAATATTTATATGCTATGGGATCGTGCCATAATTACTTGATTCCTCTTTAGAAGTTTAATTATAGTAATTAATAAAATGCACTTCAAACGGAATATATAAGTTTTCCTATTTGTTGTTAATTTCTTGAATGATCAAAACTCCACATTCACTTATGACACTAAGAGAAACGATAATAACCATCATTATCGCATACACACACTTGAAATTTTCCACGCACAGAAATACACCAACGTCCATCGTCATACTCCAGATGCTATCCACCTTACTTAATACCCATTAATTCAAGGGCATCACCTCTTCTGAAAACTTCAAACGAACCCTTACCCTCACTCTGCCCTCTCCAAGATTAAAGAAACCCCTCCGATCCGTGAGAGGGCCTTTCCTCCCTTGAAAAACGCGCCTCGCCTCGTCCCTGTATATATGCGTAAGTATAAACTGCCGCGTAGGGGAGTTGGGGCGAGACGCTGCGTGGCAACATCTGCCGAGACATGGCCATTTGGAATGAGATTTAATACTCCCGCGCGCTCTGCCTTCCTTGCACGCGCGCGTGAAAGCGCGCCCAACGACGGATCTTACTGGACATCAAAATCGAATTACTGCGCGTAGGGCAAGCTCAGCCTTATTCGTTGAGTCGCTGTGTTTTCATTTTCATGCTAAATATTGTCCTTATATAGAATTGTTTTGTGCTGGTGCTTGATTTTCTTTTTTTTTTTTTTAGATTGAGATAAAAAAAGTGGTATTTTACATTTACCTACAAAGGAAACTATTCGAAAATTGAATTTTCACCCAGTATATACTTTTTCAAATGCTCAAAATATTTTTCTTCGCTTCTAAATGAATAGAAAAATTAAAATAAATAGTAAATATCATGCACTCTCATTTACAGTGAAAATTCATCCGCATCGACCTTTCTCAAATTATCTCAAGTTTCTCCTCTCTATCCAAAACTATACTAGATATTATTACCCTGATCAAAAATTAACAAAGTAATTAACTTTCGAGCCATAAATCCAAATAAAGAACTCGCGGTCTTACCAGAGTCTTCGGAAACTGTGCATGTCGATAGACGCGTGTATAATGCGCGATAAATAACGTAGTGCTTTAGGATTCATAGCGCTTGTAAAGTATAAGGCGTTAACGATCCTATCCACAGAGGCTCTCATTAGCCCATCGTTAACGCCGAATGGCTTGGAGATGTCTTTGGAGAAAAGTATTAATGCCAAGTTTTTGGGAGACTGTAATGAGGGACGATTTGGTCGAATAAGTGGAATATTAAATTTTATTTGAATCTTATTTTTATTATTCGAATTGTTTAAAAAAAACAGCTATTTTTCGTTAAATGAATATGTTTTTAAACTTTCCATAATAAAGAGACATGAATATTTATGAAAAGTGAAAAATATAATAATGGAATATACGAAAATACGAGTGAGATGCGTAATTTTATATATTTTTGAGCATTCTCTTAAAGTATCCATTACCATCTATTAAAGAGTACACCTGCGATTAGTTTTCATATTTGGTTTATTTTTAAGATAAAAATTTCTTGTAATAACGTAAATTTGCACGTAATTAAAACTATTAAGTCATTACATTATCATCACGATAGTCTTCTCACGTTCCAAATTCTAAAAAATCTGATAAACTGCAAATCTATACGTAATTTATTCACTGAACACATACTCAAGTATTCGATTTTACTCTAATATTTATCACCAACCATTCATGGAATGCTCTTCCTTCTCAAACCATATCTATTGATATTATTGCATTGTTTAAAAATGCCATTAGATAATGCCTCTCTCAGTAAAATTTAAAATTACAAACTAAGATCACTTACTTTTTAAAGTAATGTCTTCCGTATATTTATCGCCCGTTTAATGAATAAAATAAAAATAATAATATAGTATATTACGATATTTTATAGCACGTTTATCTAAGTCCGCTGTCACGCCTATTCGTGCCTTAAGCAGTCCATTTTTGCACCATGAGGTCAGCGCGCGAGCGTAGCAAGTGCGATAAACCCGATGCAATAATCGACTATTTAAGGTGGCTCCGTCGTGCATTTCGGACTTATTTATACAATTTGTTTATGATGCTTACTTCATATGTTATAATTTGAGAAATAATGAAGTATGAAAAAAGGGTTCTTGAAGTATCGAAAAAAATTTTTTTCAGAGAAATTTGAATATTGTTAAAGAAAATATCGCTAATTGAAGAAAAAAATGAACAAATCCGATAAATCTTTTTCATTTTTCATCCGATTTTAACTTTTAAGGTCTCATTTTATTTCTTGTACATTTTTAGGGGGGTTACCAATATGAAAATTGAAAAATTTTCAAAACCTGCAAAGATACATCCACTTGTTTATACGTTCGTGTATGCTTTTTATAGAGTTGAGTTAAACAAATAGCTGTATCTTTGCAGGTTTTGAAACTTTTTCAATTTTCATATTGGTAACCCCACCTGAAAATGTACAAGGAACAAAATTGAGATCTTAAAAATTAAAATCGGATGAAAAATGAAAAGATTTATCGGATTTGTTGATTTTTTTTTTTAATTAGCGATATTTTCTTTAACAATATTCAAATTTCTTTGAAAAAATTTTTTTTTGATACTTTAAGAACCCTTTTATCACACTATATTATTTCTCAAATTATAACATGTGAAGTAAGCATCGTAAAAAATTTGTATATATAAGTCCGAAATGCACGACGGAACCACCTTAAGTCACGGATAGACGTGACCTAAGTGCGGACTTAGGTCACGTCGTGCTATAAATGATATTTTCAATATTATAAATCTGCTTTTAAGCAATTTTTGATATATAAATTTTATCTTCCTAATACATCCCAAAAGAGCTTACATGTCTAAAATATAGTGTGCACTGTCTTTCGTGGAAATTTTTTTTAATCTTCACGGAAAAAAAATGATTAGTTAAAAATCTTCCATCTGTTCAGAATAAGATAAACAAATAAAATAGTTACAGTAATCTATAATTTAGTTGTGAGTTGCTCTACCTGGCAGTACTCATCCCCTTAAAGCTCTTATTAATTAAACAATGTTGACACTACTTTTGGGGAAAAATTTTGCTTTCTTTAGAAAACTGAGTTTATCCGATTGAATTTCATCTTGATAAATCATATCTCGTCTAATATCCTTACATAATATTTTTCTAGCAAATGTTTTATTTGAAATTCAGCGCTTGAATTTTGACAAGAAATAATTTTCACATTCGTAATTAATATCAAACAAACACAAAGAATGACACTTTTTGTCATTTAATAATTACAGTAAAAATCATAATCTGACGAAGGTTTATAAATTTTAAAATTAACTCAAAATAAAAAAAAAATTTCATTAATGCGGACATATTTACATGCCATTCTGGCAATTACTCATCAATCTTAACAAGTATCTTAGAGGGATTAATTCCTCCCCCACATGCACTCGCCCAATACGAATACGTAAAGAAAGATTCCCAACAATATCCCGCCTCCGAAATCACAGCGTGCGCCTATTCACGCGGCAATCAATCTTCGCCCGTATTACGCAAGAGCAAGAGAGAGAGAGAAAGAAAAAAAAAGAGAGACAAAATGCGCGTCTCTCGTATTAAGCGAGACACGCGCGCGCGCAGAAAGAAACGGCTCGGATGATTTATGCGCGCAAATTGTCCTGTCATCGGTGTACGCTCTTTGTGTTTCCTCTCGCCAGCTGCACCTTATATTGTCCTCGGCGGGCGCTCTTTCCCTCCCGCCCTCCTGTATTCGTGTGCATTAAATTTCGCTCCATCGCGATGCGAGCAATAACTCGACGCGCGCGGCGGCAGTTTTCATTTTTCGCGCAACGCCCGCGAGAGTATAGGATTCAATATCGTGGGGTGCACAGGCATTTGTACTGCGAAACGACTCGTGGGCCGTCGGTGATGGGAGTGAATTATATTCACCGCTGCTGTTACTACTGCTGCTGCTATTGTTGTTGGTTTAATGAGAAGGTTTAGCGGGGAGTGGGTGATAATAAATGCGAAATTGTATATATATTATAAGAATTTAAGGGGGTACAGTTAAAATTTTTGTTTGATTCACCTAAAAAATAAATTATAAATTTTGTGTTAAAATATGTAATATTTTATCAAATAGGCCCTAGCAGAGGTCTGTAAACCCATTTGATCCAAAGATATTGAGATTTTAAGGCGGTCTTACATCAAAAATAAAAAAAGAATCAAATTTTTTTATTGCATTTTTCAATTATATATGTTATTCTGAACCATAAAAAAACTAGTTTGGATCAAACATTAAACAAATTTAAGATGATATGACTGAAAGAGCTTACTATCGTTAAAATGACGAAAAAATTGATTTTCTTTTTTATTTTGCCTTTTTTTATGCATTTACGCTTCTGATAGGAAAACATTTACTTAAATGTGTTTTAAAATGTCAAAAAACATTATTTAAGCCATGTTAGTATAAGGATAACAAAATAATTAAATTTACATACGGAATTTATTATAAAAATAAAATAAACCATATTGTGGAATTCGAAATCCAGTGGAATCGTCTTGTAACAATTTTGCACTTCTGTTATATATATATATATATATATATATATATATATATATATATATATATATATATATATATATATATATATATATTTATCTGCAACGGTTCGTTCCGGGACGTTTACACTGTACATCGCTGTTATTTCCGGGACGCGCTGTTTTTTCCGGGACGTCCCGGAAAATCTGTGTCTGCAACTGTTATTTCCGGGACGTGGTATTAGTCCCACACCCCAGGGATATTATTTCTTTAGTCACGCGCTTATATAGGGAACTCTGAAGAGATAAACTATAGGACCCTGTAGATTACCAGAAATAACGTTTATAGGTCTTTATATATATATATATATATATATATATATATATATATATATATATATATATATATATATATATATATATATATATATATATATATATATATATATATATATATATATATATATATATATATATATATATATATATATATATATATATATATATATATATATATATATATATATATATATATATATATATATATATATATATATATATATATATATATATATATATATATATATATATATATATATATATATATATATATATATATATATATATATATATATATATATATATATATATATATATATATATATATATATATATATATATATATATATATATATATATATATATATATATATATATATATATATATATATATATATATATATATATATATATATATATATATATATATATATATATATATATATATATATATATATATATATATATATATATATCTGTAAAGTGACCATTCTGTGGTCAAAATTCGACATCAATTTACTATATGAATACTCCCTTTTGTATCTATATATAACTTGTCTGCTAATACCAGTGTAAACACAGTTGCACAGCTGGCAACTCATATAAGCAAAGATACATAACAATGTGATTTCAACAGTTTGTTTTACAGGGTTTTTGCTTCCTCATGGAGAAAGATTTTTTTCTTAGAGTTTGGTTATTTGTATTCATAAGTGAATTTATGAGTGAAAATTTAATGTATTATGTGTGAAGATATATATCTGAAAAGTAATTATAAGTGTAATTATAATACAAGCATGCAGTGACACTTTTAATGAAATTTGGGAAGTAGCTTCAGTTCAAGATAGGAATGCTGTATGAAAGTAAATACAGAATAACATGCGCATTAGCAAGATTTAGTTACATATTTTAGGGAAGAAGCAGTAATAATTCTTATATGATAAAAATAAATGCATCTTTTTTTCTAAGAAAGATGAAAGTGAGATAATTCAGTTTACCTCACCATAGGATATAATTCAATTCAGAAGAATTCTGAATTGCAATAAGTGTCAAGATGTATCTACACATAAAAGCGACAAACCTGCTTAGCACACAAGAAATATATAATCGACCCTCAGGCTTTTTCTACATTGGACAGATACTTGCCTTCGGAACGCTCCCGCGTTCCTTGATACAGGCCTGAATTCAAGATATATTTAGTATACAATATGTGTAATCAAGTGATCATTGAAAAAATGATCTTATCGGCTTTTATGTACTTATGTACTTCTGGCTATGATAATGTTGGCTTCTTAAGTTTTGATTAGAATTTCATATTTCATAAGACCGTAATTACTTTAAATTTATGTAGTTATGGCCCGAAGAGTTGAAAATATAAAATTTCCTGAAAAAAATAATTTAAAAAATGCTAAAAACCACAAAAAACATGAAAATTCATAAAATTCATGAATTAAAGGCAGTTTTTTCCATAAAAAAATTATTTACTTCAGGAAATCTTATATTTTCAACTCTTCGAGCCATAACTGCATGAGTTTCAAATAATTTAGGCCTTCTCCCATGAAACCCCATGAAATAGTTTTCTCAGAAAATTACGCCAATGTCAAAAAATTGAAAATGCTATATCTCCGAGTAAAATCGGTCTACAGGTTAAGTCTTGGGCAATTTTATCAGAAATAGTATATATTTATAATGTATATATTATGTGGTGTTTAAAGTCTATTTTTCTTTTTTTTCAGCTGATTTTGGCCTCAGAAGCCACTAGGTGTAAGACCACCTTAAATTGATATCCTGCCGTAACCTACAGACTGAACCATTTGATATTTTTTAATAGGATACGGGCCAAAATCTTTGATTTTTATATCTCCTTTGACTGAAGCTATTCGGATCCCTTAATTTTTCCAATTAATATTTTTAAAGTTAAAAATTTGATTTAAAATTCTCCATTTTTTTAAATTCCTTCCAAATAGTGAATCTTAAATCAAATTTTTGATTTTTAAAATATTAATTGGAAAAATTAAGGGATGCGAATAGCTTCAGTCAAAGGAGATATAACTAGGGGGGCCGAGCCCCCCTGCCTGTCTCGCTGCGCTTGACATGCCCCCCCCCCCCGCCCCCACACACACCTGCTCCTCGCTTCGCTCGTCGCCCGCCAATAGATAACGGCAATCTGGCATTGCGCTGCGGGCATGAGTTCTATTGCATTTGCAGCAGCCGTAACGGCTATACCTCGGCTAAGCTGCATTCTGCGCATAAGTATGTACATATAAGGTACAGTGGAAAAACGCATTCGACCCGCGTGTGATATCTATATAAGTATATGGATCGCGCGCGCGCTTTCTGCTACTGCCTTAGCCGTCTATCCCTGCAGGTGACTATATAGTGAGTATAAAGGAGTGTAGTGCGAGCTGTGCAAGCTGCAGCGTGCCGCGTGGCGCGTGCGCGCGTGTGTCCATGGTGTGTGTCAACAATCGCAACGTCTGGCTCCCGGCGTCCCCAGCGATGACAGCGGCTGCTGTAGTACGCCGCCATGGTGAATGTCGTCCTCTTCATATAGTGTTCGCCGGTTGGTGATAATTGGTCGGAGACAGGAAGGCAGTGTGTCAACGGCGAGAGCAGATTTAGTAAGCCCTTTTTCGTTCCTAACCTCTCTGATGGGTGAGCTGGTGGTACTTTATCTTGTTGCAGGTAACTGGCAGCGAGAGGAGTGTAAATGACGAGCACTGCTGTAAACTGTTTCTTGGATGTGTAAATGTTGTCTGGGTCACCTATTTATTAGTTATATGTGATTTTTAGGTGCTCAACATTCCTTGTTTGGTTCTTACACTACTGGCTACGTGTACAGTGTTATGACTCTCAGCAACTCTCAGGCTGGGACAGTTTCCAGCAGTGAAACAAGTGAAGGATTCCACTAGTGGTCTTGGCCTCTAGTTGTTACCCGGTGGTATCTGGTGCAGCGAGTGAACTACAACCATTGCTGCAGACTTTTCTTTTGTATGGTAATGTTTTTATCGGTGTCATCTATTTATTAGTCATATGTGGTTTTTAAGTGCTCTACTTTCCTCGCTTGTCTCCCAGAGTCAAGGGTGATCTGCTATTAATGTGTTTCGATGATTCTTAGGCTGAGCCAGTCCAGGACATCGACGGTCTCTGTCAGTACTCCCCCAGATGGTGAAGTTACTGACGTAGTGGATGGCTGTTAGTTAGATGATTCTCAGCAGACTGGTATCCATGAAGTAGTGCCAGCTTAGATCATCGAACCTTTTTTGACTGCTTCTACATCTCTATCAGTGATGTTCAAGTGTTAGCGCACAAAAGTGTGAGGGGAAATTAGGAAGTGTTAATTAGGCGTGTTAGAGTATAATTAGGAATTGGGGGATATTATAAAAGTGCTGTATGTGTGTATGTGTAGTTAGATGTGATACGGGTAGGTAGTTATCGTTGGTAATATTAGCTCGTCTGGCTAATTATCAAGTTTGGTCAGGGTGTAAGAACTCATCTGAGGATATCTGTTGTATTAAAATACATGATTATGTATTTCACAGATTTTTGCCAGATGAGACTTGCCTATTTAATAGTTTTCTATACACTGTACAACTGACAGAATTAGCTAGAACATATTGCATTCTTTATGCATTGAAATTAACCAAATTACAAAATTTATAGCTTATACATTACACAAAAGTTTCTTTTGTAAATATGATATTATTTTAACATGTACTTATGTAATATTACACAATATTGATTATTTTGGTTCAATCGCTTAGGTCCTAGGGACGTAGTTAATGGGTTAACCAGTGTAATCTTATTTTTAAATTTCTTAAATTTATTATCAAAACAGTAACATAACATAATTATATAATTTTACCAACCCAATTTTTATAAATTTTTCTAATTTTTATTCTATTACATTCTAAGTTCTCTAGATCATTTGACAAGAAATTATAAGTTTCGACAGCTTCTATGTAACAGTTTTTGTTAATTATTGTTTTACTTTTTTATTGGCATCTATACACTTCTATTTCTTATATTAATTATTTTTCTCTAATATTTAATTTCTCATAATGATAGAAAATCGATTCAAATCAAAATAATTATTTAATATTTAAAGGATATTCTTCAAATACAAAAATATTTTTTTATTTAAGTTTAATGATTTTATTTTATAGATTATTTAATAATTTTGTACTATTCGTATAGGTATAAAGCATCCCAAGCTATTATCCCATAATTTTTAATATTATTAAAAAGAGCATTATATAATATCAACAATGTTTTAGTTTGCGTAATCTTTGTCTTTTTGTAGAAAACAGGGACACAGATGTTTCGTTTCTTAACTTATTGTTCCAATGTGTTTATCCCATTAAATATTGTAACCAAATGTAATTTCGTATTTTATTATTATATTTTTGTAATTATGTTGACTTTGGAATGTTATATCGCTTTTCTGGTCTTCTTTATATCTATTGTATCGAATATTTCTGTGTCAAATCGAATTTTATTAAATAATAATCGAAAAGTGAATCTACGGGGTTATTGAAGCATTAAAAATTATGTTAATACATTTAGATGATCTAGAAATGATTGTATATATCTGTGGCTTCCAGGAATAACGACCTAACCCACTTGGGGGTAAAAATTGAGTTAGCACCGGAATTTATACCTTCTAACTACCCTTTTTCATATAGCCTTGGTCCGGAAATCTGAAACGCGTTCAAAGAGCAAATATCAGCTAAGTGCATAACCACTTAACTGCACCTGTGTCCGGAAAAACCACTTAACTGAATATTTATATTTAATTAAAAGCACCGTTTTGAAGTTAATACTATGCAATAAACAGATTATGACATACCTATTTTTATAGCAACAAAGATCAAAGGTAATAGATAATAGACGGTAACACAACAGCTTTGATTGTCGGGCGATGGGGCGAGTGTGCATAAACAGTAACCGAGTAACGTTCCGTATTCGGTTTACCGAATTCCGTTGACTTCACGCATATTCCGTTGGGAGGCACATGCGTGCGAATGAATATTTAAAAAAGAATTCGTATTCTATGTTTTAAGTGTAGAAATAACTATCTTATTTATCTTATTTGAACAATTTCCCTAAACCACTTAACTGCACAGTTACCGGAATAACGACTTAACTGCATTGTTTTGTTTGTTTATACAAAGAATAAAAATGTATTCTAGCAGCTGATAGTGGGGTTCGAAAGATATTCGATACCTTTGTAAATGTTTACATTGTTATGACTCATCTCGCGCATTTCGATCTTACATGTGAAGTGTCATGACAGAAATTTTAAAACGTCGATTTCTCGAAAACACGTACAAGTGGGTTAGGTCGTTATTCCGGGAAGCCACAGATATAAGTGTTACTTGTGAGTAAGTTTTGTTTCAACGTTATCTATATGCTTTGTACTTAAGTTTTATTGAAAGACGAATCCTTGTTATATTTATAATTTGTGTGAAGTAAGACTCTGTAAAGTTATAGCCGAAAATCGTTTATTTTATGTATATTTAGGCGTTTAAAATCGTTTTTATATGTTTAACTCGTAAGGTATTAATTTTACATGAATATGTTAAATGGAAAAAAGTTTTGTTTTTTATAATCTACAACTTCTACATTTAACATTTTTGTGTAAAATAAAATTCTGTCAAGTTGTAGCCGAAAATCGTTCATTTTATGTATATTTAGGTTTCATCGATCTATCTCAATATAGAACCAGAACTTAGGTATAATTAGAGGAGTATTTTCCCACAATCCAGATGAAATCGGTCGAAAATTCATTGAGATAATCGAGAAACTTGAGTACATACGGACGTACAGACATACGTACATCTCAGAAAACGCTTAAAATGCACTCGCTCTGAGTGGAACATGGTTTTTACACATTAATTTTTCAGTATTTGAATTCTTACAATTTTCGCTCTGGTGAAATTATAAGGCTCTCCCGAGTAGCGGTCGTGCCTAAAAATGAAAGATTTTGGCCCGTATCCTATTAAAAAATATCAAACGGTTCAGCCTGTAGGTTACGGGAGGATATCAATTTTAAAATCTCAATATCTTTGGATCAAATGGGTTTACAGACCTCTGGTAGGGCCTATTTTATCAAAAATTACATATTTTAATACAAAATTTATGAGAGATATCATTACTGATCAACATTTTTATTTTTTAAGAGAATAAAAAAAAAACAAATTTTTAACTGTAGTACCCCCCTTAACAAGATAACATTCTCATACACACGAGGTAAGCATACAGACGCACAGAAAGTAGCTTATTCTTCTGAGAGAATCCACGCGATTCAGTAAATGCGTGCATTAGCATATTAAAGTTCGCCCCCTAGCCAGTAGCAAATGACCCATTCAGTACTAGTTAGCGGATCATGATAACATGTTCGAAAATTATTATTCGTCGCATAAAACATGCAACGACGACCAACGTAAGTTCGAGAAAATTTTATCTTATCATAATCCCGACCACAGTGGAAAAGATTATACTTTAACTAATTCGTATAAAATTTGTTTACAAAAGTTGTTGAAATCATCATAAACCATAAAAAAGGTGAATAAGCTCACTATCAAAAGCGTGTGGATGAAATTGTTTGCAACACATCCTAATACGATCCCAATAATGCGACATACAAAAAGAATATTTGACTGTAATAAAAGGCACCAACATTAAGCCTATATACATTCCAGATGCCAAGCCAAAGTTAAAATATACCCCCTGATAATTTTTTTTCTCACATCTATGCTCTTCCTCCTCAAAATTGGATAATACCACACACCTCCTCGCCGTCTCCAAGCCATAATAATTTCCAGCCACCCGCGTGTCTCTTCAGCACCGGCATTCCCATCACGCGCACCCCTAACCACATTCCTTCCACTCGGCGCGAAATGAGCGCGATAATTCGCGTGCAATTGAATTATGACGAGTTTCGCGCGCCTCTTCGAATTCGATTAGTACAGGACTCTTGTGGTGGCGAGTTAGCGAAAAACGTGGAAAGTCGTAAAGAAATGGACCGATGGCTATCTTTCTGGGAGCAATTCGATTATTATTTTTGTTATATTATTTAATAATGATTTTGGTACCATGGCCAAAAAGAGTTCTTCATATACCATAGTATGACGAAAAACTATTTCATATAGATTTGATCACTAGATAGATACAGACAAAAGTTATATTCGTTGTATGAGATTCATAATTGATGAATGAATTGTATGTAGTATCAACATTTTTTTTCTTATCCTTTTATTGCATCTTATACTCTACAAATTATAAAATCGTAGGTTTCCGTTTAAACTAAATAAAAATTTAACAGAAGATTTCATACAATTTTATTTTAATTCGGCTGTTTCAAATGGAAAAAGATTTTTATACAATATTTCTATGCCCCTTTAAAGTATATTGAATAGAATTGCTTTAATTTTGTACGTATATACAAAACGTATATTGATTTATTTGTATTTATATTTATATACGATCTATTCATAAATGTTTTTATATGTGTTTTATATGTTTGTAAATGTAATTTATTTACAACAAATTACTATTCTATTCTATTCTATTCTATTCTATTCTTCCTCCTTGAAAAGGAAAAATGAAATCTTTTATTTAAATTAATATATATTATAATTTGGCACGTGTGAGCGGGCTCTAAATTATTGTGAAACAATAATAATAATAAAGCAATATTCTATCAATGAAATAACGTTAGAATTTTTGCAAAACGCATCAAAATCTAAAAACGGTGTCCCTCAAACGAGTGGTACATTATGCTACCCGCGCGATCAGTCTCTCAATCGTCAGCGGGGCCACAGCAAAATTTTATCTATCGCATGACCGACGGTCGAGTTAAATGCGAAGGTAAAGTAACCATTACTGGAACAGTTACGCAAAGTTAACCCACAAAAACACAATTTTAAAAAGATAAAATGTAATTTCTGTTCAAAAACTGTTATAATAATTGGTTAATACCTTTTTTAAACGATTAGAAATAAAATAAATGATTAATGTTATCATTATTGAATTCTAAATAAATTTTTTTGGGGCCAATGAGGAACCCCATTAGTGGGACAAGGTTTTCGTGGTATATCCTAAAGTAGGACACACGAGGAGCCAATACTGGGACAAGAAAAATCCGACAAGTTTTATCGAAATAAAGTGATATACTTATAAAGTACCATTTAAGTATTTAAAACTTAAAACAAGAATAAATTGCCATAAATAATAATTTTTTCTTTTTTTTTTAATAAAATTTATATAGAATCAATTAATAAATATTATAATAATTGAAATTTTTACAATTTCTCTTGTTTAATTTTAATTTTAGATTGTAGAGTTTGCACTTCAATATGTACTAATTCTCGTTCAACTTCTTCTAACTGCAAAATTGAAGTTTTAAGTTGCTCTTCCAATACGCATAGATTTTCCTTATTTTTTTCGTTTTTTATTTTATTTTTTAAAACTTTGATGTTTGAATTAAAATCTCTTATTTTCTTCTTCAAATCTCTTTTTTTCTCTTGAAAAGTCTTAGCAATGCTTTGCTCTTTGTCTTTCAATACTTTTTTCTCCTCTTTTCTTTTTTTATTTAATTCGATCTGTTTTTGCCTCAATATTTTTTCATTTTCTTTCTTCTCAAGAGTTTCCAAAACTTTACCTACAGTATTAACTGTAACTTCAGAAGTAATACGCACTTTTTTCTTTTTCGGCTTAAAGTGAGGAACTGCTACAACTTTAAGTAGTTCTTGTGATATATTTAAACTCTGATTTGCTAGAATAATTATCAATTTAAATAATAACAAATACAAAATTTAATGCATGAAATAGTAAAATAAGTACGAGTATAATACTCACTTGCAACTTCTGTTGTTTCAGTACTTGTATCTGCTGATTGATTTGTACAAATCGCTTTTTCTTTCATAATTAAGTTTACAGCTGCATCTATTTCGTTAGTTTTCGATGAACCATCTTTAGGACTCGATAAAGTAGAATCATTTGAAGTATCGCTACGACTATCTAAAGATTGCTCTTGTGTAATTAGTTCATTAGGTTTATCAATGGTCTCTTCAACACAAGTGCTTATATCTGAAAAATTATATATATCAATTATAATATAAATTATAATTTCAATATTTTTAACATTGAAATAATATTTTAAACTAACGATGATAATGGGGTGTATTTGTACGTAGATCAATAATCGGTAGACTATGCCCTGGACTAGGAATTTCAAAATTATATAAATGTTCTTGAGTACTTAAAATATGCTCTGATACAACTTGTGCATCTGACGTAGCAGTAATTTGTTCAACAACCAATGGCTCGTCTAATGTAGCAGTTTGTTGAGACGTACTTGTCAAGTTCTCTTGTTGAATGAGCAAAGCAGTATCATTTAAAAAATTATGCACACTGCAAGACTGATTTGCTTCAGCTGGTGTATTTGCTTGTGTAGATGTTTCTTCAATACAAGGGTTTAAGACTACAACATATATAAATAATTATTATCACAAATATGTTACAAATGTTAAGTATAATTTCAACAAACCTTGAAGCGTAACAAAATTCTCTTGTATACTAATTGCTTCAGTTGGAGCAGCTTCGATAATTGGAGTGTCAATTATATTTAAAATATTTTGTGAATGCGCTAAATTACCTACGTCCCCTATCGAATCTTGCTCAAACACTACATCACAGTTGATTATACTATCATTTGCTATATTTAAATCGGTTTCAGTCGAACTAGTCACGACTTTATTAACATAAATATTATTTACTAAATCTTCATTTACCTTACTTGCAACATTATCTAAAATTAAAATAAGCAATAAAATAAGATAAAAATGCCAGATTGATTGACAATGTACAATTATTAAAATAAATAAATTCATAAATATAAAAAAAAAATCAGTTGATATAATAAGAATCCAACAGGAATTTACCAGAAGTACTTCTCATTTTTTCCAACATTCAAAAAGACCTTCTAATTTGATATCACCAGTCCAGAATTCATTAAATTCATTTAATTTAAATTCTTGTAAAATGGTAGGAGATAGTACATTCCTTTCAAATTTTTGCAAAAAGGTTTCATCGTTACCAGCTAAACTGTCTAAACCAACATTTTCTGTATCATTCGGTGTTGAATTTTCTTGCTTTTTTTTGTTTTTATTGAGAACATTGTATTGAACTGCATTAGGATCGAATGGAACTAATCCGCAGGCTCGAAACCCATTTGCAATGCATTTTTTGAAGTCATACGAGTCCAAGGCCAGCTTTAATATTCCAGCGAACATGTGCTTTTTCACATCAACAACATTATTCTGGATTCTCCATGTGTTATTAGCTACTTTGTACTTCTCTTTTAATACATGAAACAATCCTACATCTAATGGCTGAATAATGTGCGTTGAATTCGGATACAGACCTATTAATTCTATTTCTTTCTCCTTGCAAAACTTAGCTAATGGCATTGTTAAGTGCGATGAATGATTGTCAGCGTACAAAATCACAGGAAATTTATAGTTATTGTCTACAAGCCACTTATAAAAAACATTCACAATATATTTGTAAAAACTATCGGATGTCATCCAACCTTTTTCAGTATTACCCACTGCCCAATCACTCGGTATCTTTTCAAGAGTTTCTTTTCTTGGTGTTGTCTTAAGATCAAACAAGATCATAGGTGGAAGTAATTGGCCTGATGCAGCAGCAGTAAAAAGAACGGTGAGATTGCCTTTCTCATTAGCACTTACAACTTTATAAACTGATCTAGCACCTTTTTGAGCCATGACACCATCATTTTTTGGAGGCACTAGCATAAAAGACGATTCATCTAGATTAAATACTCTACTTGAATCCAGGGTTAGCAAATCTTTTTCTTGTAAATATTCTTTTAGTTGCTGAAACCACTTTCTCAAGTCACTCTCACAGACAGATGCTCTAGTCGTTGTAAGGTTTTGAGCTGTTCTGATAGTCAAATTGCTATGTCTCTTCATGAATAAACTGTACCACTTCTTACCTGGGCGATCATCTGTAAAAGGATTTTTTCTTCCTGTGTCAATAACATAATTCTTTACTGTATCTAGCAAGTGTTTTTTGTTCACAGGGAAACCTCTTTCTGCACAATACAAAATCCATTTGACGATATCCTCTTCTTCTTGCTCACTAAGTACTGAAGGAGCACCTTTTTTACAATTAATCCGAGTATCACCCTTTTTTATTCTAAACAGTGTGCTCTTAGGAACTCCAGTAATACGTGCTGCTTCTCGGACAGATTTCCCCTCGGATATAAATTTTAAAGCTTCTTGAAGTTCAGGTGCAGTGTAGTTCTTTTCAGATCTCTTGCTCCGCTTTGCCACTGTACCCATTAGTTTTTTCTTAACTGACTGCTTCTTCGATACCTTTTTTTTTACTTGTCATTGTTAGAAAAAATTCAGCAATCTACAATATTCAATTTTAATAGAGTAATTATTGATTTTAATTCAAAATTGAATTTATGAGATAAATTATTTACCAAAGCTGTTTAAGTAGTTAGTTAAATTTGAGGTTATATTGGACGTTTCAATAAAGCACTTAAAACAACGTTTTTGGTAGAAAATAATCAACACAGCAGCAAACGTGGAGTTGTCTATTAAATATTTTTAACATTTCACTAAGCAAGATTGCACAATTTTATTAAAAATACTGTTTAATTCAACGTCTCAGTAAAGGAGACGCAATTGCGCAACTCATGCTGACGGATTCGATACTGAGACGGCCAGTGACGTCTTGTCCAGGTTTAGGCACCTTGGACAAAAACTTATCCAAAAGCGGGACATTTGAATATTAATAACTTACTAAATAAAATCATTTAAGATAGCTAGGATTTTATTGTTAAATGTCTTAAAAATGTGTAGAAACAAAAATTTTTCTATTGGTTTAAAAAATTCCATTAATTTAAACGTATACAATTTATGCACAAAACTTGGAAATACAAACCAAATGGCGCATTTTGCAGTGATTCGTCTACAAATATTGAGACGTATTTTTATTATTTTTTTACTAAATGTATAAAATTTTTAGAATAAAAACAAATGTTGCGAATAAATTCATGAGAATTTAAAAAATACGAAATAAATTTTACTTTAATCATTTATGCGAAAATGTCATAGGTACTCGGCGATGTTTTTCATTGTCCCACTATTGGAGATACTTTTTTCGATGTCCCAGTAATGGTTACTTTACCTTATCCGCCAAACGCTTCCAACAAATAACACTGCTTATCTCTATAAGCCTGGTAAGGTGCTTTTTTCTTTTTTCTGTGTTGGATTTGGGATTGCTAGTGGTCTTATCATAGTTTAGTCTAAAAATGCATCTTTATCGAGAAATACTATTAAATCATAGATGAATCTACGATTTAGCTAGTATTTATATGTTTTGTACGAACGATAAAGTTGCTATTGAAAGACGCAGAAAATTTCAAAACATGTTAAAGCATCTTGCATAACAATGCTGATAAAAAATAAAAATTTTTCAAAATATGCAATCATACATATTTTATTTATTATTATATTCGGAAGTAAGTAATATAACATATTGCTTCGTCAAAGAGGAAGCTTTGTATTTTCAAATAATTTTACATATAAAATTGTATGCTTCAATTATAAAATAATGTAAATACATTTTGGTTTTCAGACATAAGGCCTTCTTTGTTTTTAACACAGTGAACAATATAAGTCAGCCAGAATGCGCATCTGTCTCTGTCCATGTGTGTATGTACGTGCGTCTTATTATATCTTATGAATGATTACGTAGATTATAATGCTTTTGGACACAATTTATTTTAGTTAATGCAAATTTTTTGCAATAAAACTTTTTTATTTCTAGGATTTGCTAAGCTGGTTTTCGTCAAAAATAAGTTGAAATTACGTTAAAAAACGTAAACCACTTAGTCGTGTCTGACTTAACTGATTAGTTTTTTGTAGATTTTCTAGTTGACTTATTTACAAAATTTTAAAAAATAAGAAACTTTTTTGTCTACTGTAAGGAACGGTATTCCTAAAAGGATGAACGATATTTTGAAATTTTATTTTGAAAAGCATCCACTTACCTCTATTTCCGATGTCAGTTTTTCAAATGACGCACTCGAGAAGTGCAGAAAATCAATATTTATGTGAATGTCCTAACACAATAAACAAAAAATGTAATTTTTTAAGGGTATTTTCTACTCCCTATTGGAGAACACTGGGCTGCTTGTGTTTGGACATGAAACGGCAGCTTAAATTATAAGCTTATTTAAGCCTAAATTATAAGCTTATATAATTTAATTTGAATCGTTACTTGAATTAGTCGGAGTTCAATTC
Source organism: Torymus aiolomorphi (assembly GCA_036365515.1). Taxonomy (NCBI): domain Eukaryota; kingdom Metazoa; phylum Arthropoda; class Insecta; order Hymenoptera; family Torymidae; genus Torymus; species Torymus aiolomorphi. The sequence continues at coordinate 69,179,106 of CM070874.1, read as the reverse complement.
ACGATTCATATTTGAATTGTGTATTTAGTTCGAATTAATTCGGAAATTGATTTGAATATTTGCAACTCTAATACTGACCCCTGAAATGATACAAGCAGTGGCTTGTAAAATTTTGAGATAATTTGTACAAAATAATTGAAATGGATAATCGCGTATTGTAACGATCTATGCTCCTGCTTCACATCTCCTTAATTTTTTTTTTCAAATTTAATGAGAAAGAAGGATCCCAATGATTATAAAAAAATATTAAAACGTACACTCGAAAGTTATACTATAAATCTATGCAGTTGTTATTTAGTGATAAAACCTGACGGAACCAAGAAAGCGACCAGTAGAATAAAGTAGTTGCTATAAAGTAATTTCATATAACTTTATTAACTATAAGATGTGCAAATTTGTTCATTTACCAGATAATGGATAAAATGATTTTTTTTTAATTTATTTTAAATCAAGTTTTTATCATCTTCTTTACATCAAAATTTTCTGTGAATTATTTTAAAGTGAATAGTAACAATGTCGCTGCTTAACGCTTACCAAATTGTGAATTTAAGGAAAACGTTTTTTAATTTTTTCAAGCTGGTAAAATGATTACGAATAATGCTACAGAAATTTAGGAGAATAATTTGGAATTGTTAAATACAGTGAAACTTTATGCAGTGTTCCGAATGCAGAGTAATGAATCAAAATTTTTTATTTTTTTACCTTTTTCTGCATATAAGACTATTTTTTTCAATTTATATTTCATCAAACGACGATCTTGGTTTTATTAATTGTTTAATATTACGAGCTGTGAGAATTCTTCCACTATTCTTATGCAATTAATACAAGTAGAAAGTTTTTAACATCTTCTTCATATCAAAATTTCCTGTGAATTATTTTAAGCGTGAATGTTTGTTTCGTAACAAATACTATGTCACTGTCAACAAGGCCTCTAAGCGTATCTTTCTAATCTAGTTTATTCACAGATTTTTAAATCGTTTCAAAATTTTAAAATTGAAGTTGGTGGTAAAAATTAAAAAGGTGAAAATTTTCAAGAAAATTAAAAATATTTAAATATACTGTATTAGAATGATAAGATTAGTTAAACCTCATGGTAACAATTAATGGAAATGGGAAATAACAAAACTGTCGACCAAGTCGGATAAAGTGGCCATGTAGATAGGATATTGTATTCAGGGCCGTCTCTACGCAAAGTCCTAATAGGCCAGGGCCTAGGGCCCGAAGCAAGTTAGGGGCCGGGTTCACACATATAAGGGAGTCATGAAGACATGAAAAAATAAGCAAAACGATTATTTAAATAATTTTTAAACCCAAGTAACCGGGGGATATGAGGTCCACGCATATAAGGGAGTCATATAGACATGAAAAAATAAGCAAAACGATTATTTAAATAATTTTTAAACACAAGTAGTCGGGGGATATGAGGTCCACGCATAAAGGGAGTCATGTAGACATGAAGAAATAAGCAAAACGATTATTTAAATAATTTTTAAACCCAAGTAGTCGGGGGACGCGAGGTCCACGCATATTAGGAAATTTCGTAGCCGTGCAACAATAAGCAAGACAATTATTTAAACAATTTTTGAACCCAAGTAGGCGGGGGATACGAGGTATCCGCATATAAGGGAGTCATGTAGACATCGGAAAATAAGCCAAACGATTATTTAAATAATTTTTAAACGCCAGTAGCCGGGTGATATGAGGTCCACGCATATAAGGGAGTCATATAGACATGAAAAAATAAGCAAAACGATAATTTAAATAATTTTTAAACCCAAGTAGCCGAGAGACGTGAGCTCTACGCATATTAGGAAATTTCGTAGACGTGCAAAAGTAAGCAAAACAATTATTTAAATAATTTTTAAACCCGATTTGGCGGGAGATATGAGGTCCACACATATAAGGGAGTCCTGTAGACATGAAAAAATAAGCAAAATGATTATTTAAATAATGAATGTATGCTTGTATGCGTGGACCTCGCGTCCTCCCGATACTTGGGTTTAAAAATTATTTAAATAATCTTTTTGCTTATTTTTTCATGTCTACATGTCTCCCTTATATGCGTGGACCTCATATCCCCCGCCTTCTTGGGTTTAAAAATTATTTAAAAAATCTTACGGCTTATTTTTTCATGTCTACATGACTCCCTTATATACGTGGACCTCATATCCCCCGCCTACATCTGTTTTACTGTTTCAGTTTCCCCCTTTTCATGAAAATCTTCCTCTTTTTTTTTTATAGTTTTTCTCTATTCCTCTTAAATAAAAAAAGAGGTATATGTACGTAAAAACACAAGTTTATTACATGAATTAAAATTCATGAAAATAAAAAAACCTTTTTTTTTAGAATAGGGCCCCATTTTATTTTAGGCCTGGGGCCCTATGGTATTGAAAGACGGCCCTGATTGTATTTATTCTGAAAAATACATTAACATTTAAATTGCATCAATGTGATACAAATAATCTTACATGCTAGAATATTACATTTATATCTAGCATATAACATATGCCGTGATAATAGTCTTGTACTTTTATACAAATTTCATATTGATAAATCATATCTCGTCAAATGACTCCCTGGTGGAAATCGATTCCATTATTTACCTAATAAGTAGCTAGTTTCCCCAATAATTATCAAAAACTAGACACTTTTCTTGGCCATTTCCATCCATTGATGAAACGATTTTTCCGATCATATTCGCCTTTTAACATACAGAATAATAGAATAAGTTTTTTCACAAATTTACATTAGCTTATTTATGAGTAGTTAAAAGATATTAAAGTTGGCCAGTTTTTTTTATTTAGTTAGGAAGTGGCTAATAAGAGGCTTGCTATTATGGCGAGGAGTGAAAGAGACAGGATAAAACGGAAAAATCATAGTTTTCATTTGTATCCCATGAAACAGTACAAATGAATTAAATACCAATAATTCGCGTTTACAAACTTAAAAAAAATTTCAAGACAAAAAATTTTCAAAAAGAGGTTTTAAGGCGATATATGTCGATATTTGTTGATTTTGAGAACATTTTTTTTCGTGGATGTATGTATGTGCGTGTGTGTGTGTGTGTGTGTAAACTCTTTATATCTCGGAAACGAATTGACCGATTTTCGTCGGATAAAGACTATTCTTTTCGTCTCGCGAAAAAAGCCCGGTACCCTGATAGATTTGAGTTTTATTGATTTTCTTTTTTTATAACCCAAAAACGATTTTGAGTTCTTAATTTTTTTGATTTTTTTATATCTTACAACCATTATTACATAATATAATGAACTTTTCTTGAAAGGTATTTAAATTACCTATATTTTCTTTTTTTAATATTTTAATTATCTTCACTATCCAGAAACTAGCTATTTTTACTAGCTATTAATTATTTTCCTGACCATTTCCGATAGAGACAATTTCTACCAGGGCTTATATGATATTTATAACAAAAAATAATCTTCACATGTGCATAATAATATACATCAAACAAGTATTATATATATATATATATATATATATATATATATATATATATATATATATATATATATATATATATATATATATATATATATATATATATATATATATATATATATATATATATATATATATATATATATATATATATATATATATATATATATATATATATATATATATATATATATATATATATATATATATATATATATATATATATATATATATATATATATATATATATATATATATATATATATATATATATATATATATATATATATATATATATATATATATATATATATATATATATATATATATATATATATATATATATATATATATATATATATATATATATATATATATATATATATATATATATATATATATATATATATATATATATATATATATATATATAATGTAAATGCAAAATAGTACATTTCGATACTTATGCGAGAAGTTCGATTTCTCGCACGCTGCGTTAAACGATGCGTGCAAAAATCTCACTTCTCGCACGTCGTGTCAAAAAGTACGGTTCGACACTTGTGTGAGCAAGACTCGCTTCGCTCGGGTGTAAACAGTCACACGAGGGGAAAATCAAATCCTCGCACTAGTATCGAAATGTACTATTTTATTCTAGCTTCATGTAATATCATGTAATATTTATTATTATCATACGTAAATATTTAATTTAAATGCTCTCCACAGCTTTCAATTTTGAGTTGCTTTCATTTTCACTGTAAATAACATAGAATATTTTAATATCACAGTTATCCATAAGTATCGAAAAGATCATTCACATTTAATACATATAATGTTTATCCGCAAAAGCTTTCCATGCAAATGAAATTCACACCGATCTGACGTCTTCAAGTATTCAATAAGTCACCCGCTGCAGACAAAGGCGCGCAACGTAAAATTAAGTAGCCGCTTATAGGTGGCAAGGAAGATACTGTGGAGCACCCTATACATTCGCAAGACTTTAATTTCATTTTATAGACGCGATAATTCAATGGCAGCGAGGCCTCATGCCACTGGATGCTATGCGACTCGGAAATCACACTAGTCTTTGATTTGGTTGAGATGAGTTGAGATGTTTGTGAACTGCTAAAGTATAAATAATAGAATGGCTGCAGTAACTAGACAACAATGGTGTATCTAGCTGTAAAAAAATATTTTTTTAGTTCAATTTTTTTCAAAATTGAATAATTAATCAGTTATATCTTACAAGTAATAACGAAATGTAATTTCACGAAAAAAATCGTATGTTATTAATTGGCTGTCTCATTTGAGATTTATAAATATGTAATCCGCGCAAAAAAATTTGTGGGCCGACACATTACATATATTGCCCACAGTGTTGGACAATTATGGACAATATATGGACAATTGCAAGCCACATTAGAGCAATATATGGGAGATACTCGGCCCCGGCGCCTGAGCCGAATTCGGGCTGGAATCGGGCCATAGTATTCCCACCAGTATCCTATATAGTTCCCATATAGTTGCCATATTAGTCCCATATTTATTTTCATGAGAACCATTAATAAAACCAAAAATAAATAAATAAATAAGCGTAAAAAATAATCCTATTGTGCATGTAGTGGGACTGTAAAATGTAAAAAAAAAATCTTTGGGTGGATTCGAACCTCGAATCTTTGAATTACCAGACTTGCTCGCTACCGACTGAGCTATTTAGTTATGTTTATATCAAAGGATCAAATGGAGATTATCTAGGCTGTAATTTAAAACGAATGATGATGTCGTTCAAGTATTAACCTCCATTTGATCTTTTAATATAAACATACCCGAGTAGAAATGAAATACGGCGTACCGTAGGTGACACACGGGCCGGATAGTGTATGCCGTGCTGGGCACTTACACGGCATGTAACGCTGTTTTTGTCAGTCCCACGTGATTTTTCCGTGTGATTGCCGGATGTAGGGCAGTTGTATCCGTGCCGGCTATTTGCCGTTTCGGTTTGCCGGGTCCAGTTCGAGTCCTCACAACTCTCGATTTCCTAACCAGCTGATACACGGTGTAAAACACGTTTTCTTAGATAATTTATCGATACATGAGGCTTGTAAAAATAGTCTACTTCAATTTTATAACTTAAAAAAAGACGGTTCAAATAACCTAATCACATAATAGCTATAGGATCGAATAAATAACTGATACAGTAAAATGTAGATGATGCCGGTTAAGAGGTTAGTCATCTGCTCGAGTCCGTGGTTACGCGTTAGGGCCGTGCATGGACCGGATCAGAGCTGCGTTTAAATTTAAAGCGACGGCTAACAGACAACAGAATCATCCCGCGCCTAACAGAAAAAAGTTACAACCCGGGCGCGGCCCTTATGCGGCACCACATCAGGCACGGATTAGGCGCTACGGCAGCCGGATTCGGGCCGCGTGTTTACCGAGGGTTCATTTCTACTCGGGTAATTAAATAGCTCAGTCGATGGCGAGCAAGTCTAGTAATTCAATGGTTTGAGGTTCGAATCCACTCAAAGAATTTTTTTTATTTTTTATATTTTACAGTCACAGTACATGCACAATAGGATTGTTTTTTACGCTTATTTATTTATTTTTTGTTTTTTTTTTTTTTTTGTTAATGGTTCTCATGAAAATAAATATGGGACTAATATGGGAACTATATGGGATACTGGTAGGAATACTATGGCTCGATTCCAGCCCGAATTCAGCTCAGGCGCCGAAGCCGAGTATCTCCCATATATTGCTCTAATGTGGCTTGCAATGGGTCATAAATTTTGCCCATATTGCCCATACTTGTCTAACACTGTGGGCAATATATGGCCCGCAAATTTTTTTTTGCTCGGGAACAAACTTATTATTTCTATTAAATATTTCTCTAGTAATGAACTTTAGTGCCCTTGTAGTTCTCAGACATAATAAAATTCTATAAGAGGTACGTTAGTTTCTAATCGAAAATTCTATACAAATGATTGGAATTATCAAAAAACAAAACAAAATGAAAATTTTTTATTAGAAAACTGTTCCACTGATGCAGGAAATTATTGTAATTTGGATAGAAAATATGTTTAATTCATATGCCAATTTTAATTTAATATAATAAACTAAAATTAAAGAAAAACACGAACAATTTCTATCAAATAATAAATATTAAGATATGCTAATTTGAGCACAGAAAGGCAAACAGGAAAAGATAACTACATTATATAAATTTCGTATTTACAGCTTAAATAAGTATACTTATTTGCTTACGATCTTGTAAACACTCTCATACATACTCATAATATGAATTGATAACTGATTAATACAGATTAAGGTATAAAAATTAAAAAAAGCTGTATTTTGCAATGCCAATGATTAGGCTCACATAGTATCACCTCTCGCGATATGCACGTAAACTAATCACTAACTTTATCATAACCTCGTCGGTGTTCAAGAGGTCAAACCCACGCCATTTAAGTTCATTACATTAGCATGTAATTAAAATATTAGTGGAGTCATTCCTCCCGGCAATCGTCAAAATTGATACAACAGTCTGATATTTCAATGACCCAGAGAATCTGCACTTCTTTTGTGATTAGCTATCTGCACTAAAAGCAGCGACGTTCTGCAAGTGGGTAACATATTTTCGCAAAGCAAATGAGATAATTATAAAAACTTAGCGAACGTTTTATGTTTCAGAATTATGCAACGCTTCGTTACCACCTATCGGTACTGGAAGAGTTACTGAACCATATGTACTGTAAAATTGTACATTTATATAATAGAACCTGTGGGTGATGAAACAATAAACTTGTATCGACATGTTGTACATATGATCCGCTTTTACATTTCCTAAACAATAATAAATAATGAAAAAATTGATTTTGAAAAAAAGTTTGAAAATTTTCATATTTAAATTAAAGAATTCGGAGATAATTTTAAAAATATTAGCTCAACATTAATATTTATCATTACACCATATAATGAAACGGATGGTAATTAAAACTTTATATTCCCTTCTCACTTTGTATATTATCAAACAACGACATTTTCACTTTCCGGCAGCGTCTTCTAAGCGTCCTAACAAAAAAGTATCCCTAAACCAAAATAGACGCGCTTCCGCGTTCAATGCTTGCAGTATGGTCGCCTAATTAAGCGCTAATTAAACGGAAAATTAATAAGATCGCCGTCACACGATATCCCCGTAAGCCACTCTATTCTGCCGCCGTAAGACTTAACCCTCGTTATATGCACTACTCTGATTTTCCGGCTTGCTCTCGCCCTCTCTATGAATTATTTTTTTGCCCTTTATTCGCGAACCGGAGTTGAATTAAACGAAAAGGAGAGTCTGCGTTTCCATCCCTCGGATTTTTCTTTTCGTGTGGGCTCGAAAAGGAGAACGCAATATCGGATATGAGTTTTAATGAAGTGCAGCATGCCGTGATTACGGTTGGTTTTTATGTTCTCTCATTATATCGGCTTGCTTAAACGTATTAAAGAAATTTTATTGATTTATTTGTATCTGTACTATTCCATTTTATAGCTCTGTACAAAAAGAATAAATGGAATGTATAATTTAACTTAATTTAATTAAAAAAGTATAAAAAATTTAATAAATGTATGATATGATTACATTTTTCAATTGAAATATTGTGTCTAGAGTTAGATGTTTTTTGAAGAATGTTGTAACGATTAAAAAACAAATATTGAAATATTAAAGCATAATGAAGGTGTACGTATTTTTAGAAATACATATTACATTGCATTATCGAGTTAATGAGACGAACTTTTTTTCATTAGCCCTTATCACTATGAAATAATAACATGAATATCTTGCAATGGCCAGAAAATGTCTGATAAAAATTATTTATTGAAAGATAAATTTAAAAATTTTTTATTTATCTGCATCATTATGAAGACCATTAGTGTTATCATTATTGATATTTTACCACATGCTGAGCGAAACATTAATATTTTATTGTACATGCATATTCAAAGAATATCATAATTTGGTTAAAAAAAAAACATTTATTTATTGTAAGAATTTTGTATGTTTGCCGATTTTTTTAAGTATGTTGTCTTTACAATCGATAATTCAAAATACTTTAACGTTCTTTTCATTATTATTAAATTATATCAGCTTTATATTTAAGTGAAGTTTGAAGTTTAAAAAAGGTAAATTATATTAGAATCGATTTCCCCAGAATAATAAATTTCAATTCAAAGTTAACTAACACTCCTGAATTACATAAATTAAAAGTGAGAATGCATAAGCATTTTCACCAAATAAGCGATAGACAGCTACCAGCAAGCTCGTCGTTACGAACTCAAGAAAACTTGTGAAGTAAAGTCCGGCAATGCAGCTCCACCGCGACAAGTCTACAAACCAATTTGCTACATAAACCTTTGTCTCTAGAACAACATAAAGAGAAACGTCAAGAAAAACTTGGCATTTCGAGAACTAGTTGAACACAAAATCAGGATCGTCCACCTTATACAATCAACCGATAGACCTAGCAAACTTTCTTTAATCAGGTGTTCGATCAGGGAGAGATTCCAGTGGACGAACTAAACGCCATTGCTGCGAATTCATGGCAGAAGTTTGGAGGAGAGAAAGACGTGACTGCAATGTAGGACAAGTATGATAGTCACGGGTGTCGTTACAAATCGAAGGATTTTGTTGGACTATAGCCAATTGTTTGACAGACATGTAAATTTGCGAACGGTTAAACTCTTAATCGAAGTTAGGTTGCTTCTTGACGTTGGTAAATAAGGATATAAAATACATTGTTTATTAATTACTCTGTCAGAATAGATTGGTAATCTACGAATGAACATAAAATATGCGAACCATGCAAAATTTTAAATAAACTTAAAGTGATTCTCGTCAATGATAAGTGATACTGAAAAATACTCAGTAATACATGACATTTTGTAAAGCTAACAAAAAATTTGTGATTTTTAAGGAATTGAAATAAAACTTCTAGAAACAGTGCCGCTGTTTAACGCTTACCAAATTGTGAATTTGAAGAAAACGTTTTTTAACTTCTTCAAGCTGGTAGAATGATTACGAATAATGCTACAGAATAATTTAGGAAAATAATTTGGAATTGTTAAATACAGTGAAACTTCATGCATTGCTCCGGATGCAGAGTAATCAATCAAAATTTTTTTTTCACCTTTTTCTGCACATAAGACTATTCTTTTCAATTTATATTTCATCAAAAGAGTTTTATTAATGACTTAATGCGACCAACTGTGAGAATTCTTTCCCCATGCAAAAACCCGGAAAAAATTATAGTCAATCCTGCAATTAATACAAGTACAAAAATAAACTCAAATAACATCAAACTCACATATTGGGTGTACGTTGTGGGTGGGGTTCAAGAAACTAAACTTCAACAAGTATAGTTCATATTTTTTTTACAATGAAAGTATTACATAAACTGAATACACTGATCCCGTTGAAAAAAGAATTTTGTTTATAGAACATGGAAAAATGATTTGAATTTTTTAATCTCTTTTGGATATCATATTGTCAAAATAGTTGCTAAAAACTTTCAAAGAATAGCTCCTTCTAGAAATTTATTTTATTTATTACAAAAAATGTGTTTAGCAAAATATAGTAATTGATGATATTAAAATTTTAAATAATAATTATTACGGTTCTTCGATAAGATAAAAAACTTTAACATATTTATAAGAAAAGAGAACATTCACTATGCTAAGTGTTTGTAAGAGTTTCTAAAAGTAGATTTCGCTCTTTTTGCCAGAGTTCTTTTGACCAATGTTAAAATTATTATGACTTTTACACAAATAATAATTATTTGTCTGGAAAAAAAGAAGAACAAAAATCAGAAATAACTATATATGATTTAATTTAATTTTCTTTCAATTTTTTGCTCTTTTCCAATAAAAGAAAGCATACACGGAGAAAAATGTTATAATAAATTTTATTATAAGTATAATAAAAATTACTATATAGTATAGGAAAAGTGTGACATTTCCACTGTATGCTGCATTTTTGTTATAACTATATGAATAATTACAACATTTTTAGTAATTTTTATTAAAGTGTTGGTTAAAAAGTATTACGACATAAAAGAAAAATTGCTATACAACATAGCAAAAACTGCGATATAGTAAAATTTGAAATATATTCTTTTAATTTTAGCCACCCGTCATAAGAAATTTTGTTATCCAATATAGTTATATAATAACCACAACTATAGTACTTTCTGCGTACGTCAAGTCGTGCACATGGTCTAATTGAGGTTATGTACTCCATTGCAATTTCACTTGGCCTTGCTTTTAAGTAAACAAAACTTTGAAAATCTCGATTCAATCATTTTATTTTTTATTATGTACATTGATGATGAGTATTTTTTATGTAATTGTAGTTATTCAATATTATCATTTAAGAGATTTTGTAACCAGGGGTTTGACATATGTCAGTTCCAAAATTTTGTACTCAAGAATCCTACTTGGGTAAGTGGTTAGCGCGTCCGATTACTATGCTGAGGGTCCCAGGATCGATCCCAACCGTCGTCAAAAAAAAAATTTTATTTCTAATTTTAAATTTATTTTCACATCAAGTATTCTATTAAAATGCAAAAATAGTTCAAAAAATGAAAAAAAAATTAATTTTTTGAAATTTAGTCAGCCATAAAAATTACTATGTTGTGTAGCAAAAATTATTATAATTTCGATATGTCACAGCGTTCCTATAAAATATAGTAATTTTTCTCACAATTTATAATAAAATTTATTATAACATTTTTCTCCGTGTAGCACAGATAGATATCGGAGAAAGGTTCGCGATATGTAGATCTGAAACGTCGTTTCCAGCACTTCGCAAAAAAGAAAGTCCTAAAAAAAACGGCAGAGGAGCGAGAAATCAACTATCGGGCAACGAGACAATTTCGAACGCGAGCGAAATGCAAATCGGTAGAAATAAAAGTAACGTCGCGGAAAATTAAATATCATTTGAATAACGCGATCGCGACGATGGAAAAATTATCGGCCGGAAGACGGTTGATGGATTAAAGGAATAACGCGCGGACGGTCAACCAAGGCGGATTCCGCCTGCAGAAAATCGAATTCGAATTGCTCGTGGATCTGACGTTTAAAATTCACAGTTATATGGGAATTCGCTTTTACACCTGGCAGAACTTTTCAACACAATATTAATCTCGTCTAGAGTTTTCGCCGTTTACTTTCGTTCACATAGTGACAAAGGTATTTCAATATTACCGTATATGTCAAGGAGATCGTCGAGAAATTGTTGCTTTTCGTACCTTGAGTAAATTATTAAAAAATAAATTTGTGAGGCACCGTGATAAGACATTTTAAATCACTAGAAATTTAAAGATTTCTTCATTGTGTTATAAAATTAATTAAATAAATATACCCTCAATGAAAAACAATAATGACACGGTTAGAATAGCAGACATCGTCGTCTGCGGGAGGAAAAAGGTTCTATCTTGGAGGAGCGCTAAGAAAGGTTCTAACTCATGTTTTCGCTAAGAAAGGTTCTATCTCGGTCAAGTTAGATCCTTTCTTAGTGCTACGCAGAGATAGAACTTTTTTCCTCCAAGCCGACGATATATGTACTTTACTTTTATCCCTATTCTGGATTAGCATATTTGATTTATTATTTTTAAAATAAGTTGTATATTTTCACTATTTTACATTTGAAAAGTAGTAGAATATACATATCACAGTTGTGTTAGTTACACCGATCAAGAGGTGTGAGAGTACTCCAAGGCTAGTATGAGTGAAATACAGACAAGGCCTGTTTAGATGAGGTCAATGATCAAATGTTTATGAGTATCTTTTTGAAAATAGGTCTATCGTTTGATATTACGATTACTATTGCTTTATGAAAATTTCAAAAATTATTTTTAACTATATCCTTTTTTATACATATATATAAATCAATATAAATCAGTAACAATTTGTAATATCCTGTTTCTTATTTCCAAAATTTTGCTTTCTCCTAGAGGAAGCTTTGTGATAGTAATTTTTTGAGTTGTTGTAAAAGTGTGTGTGTGTGTGTGTGTGTGTGTGTGTGTGTGTGTGTGTGTGTGTGTGTGTGTGTGTGTGTGTACGCCTGGATCTCAGCTTCTACTCGATCGATTTTAACCGGACAGGTCTCATTATTTTTGTTTTTTCTGCGTGATGGCGGGTCAAAATCCGTTTTTTAATTGGGCCGATTCGTTTTTGTTGTATTTCGAATTTTCGATTTTCTCAAAATTGTTTTTGGCTGTTTTTCAATGATAGAATCGAGATATTTAAATCTAATGGGTAGCATTCGAAACAGCGTAAAAAAACCTATAATTTCAAAAAAAAAAATTTCTCTAGCTATCCCGGTTCTCTTGTTATTGACAAAAACGTGTTTTTTTTTTTTTAAAGCTTATAACTCCGAAACTAAACGGTCAATTTTGTTGAGAAAAATCACGATAATGCAGAATATAAATAGCTATAAGCTCTAAAAATTTGAATCCATTCTTTTGGTTAGTTTTTGAGAAAAAAATTTAAAATGAAAAAAACGAGTTTTCTATGTCCAACGATTATGGAAGTAAAATTGACTTAATCGCTTTAAAATTCCTTGTAGAGGTAGATTTTGTATAGTTCTCGGTCAAGTTCTTTGGGCAAAATGATTGGTCTAGAAATTTCAGAGATATTTGAGGTTAAAGTTTTTTTAACCTTTTTTTCAAATCGTAATTTCTCGAGAACGGTTCTATGTATCTGAATCGGATGGGTAGCATTCGAAAGAGAATTAAAATATCTATATTTGGAAACAAAATTTTATGTCTAGCTATCACAGTTCTTTTGTTATGAACAAAAACAAAAACGTGTTTTTTTCAAAAAAGCCTTATAACTCCTTAATCCTATCTCCTATCTTCAAAAATGATGGATTAGTTATGCTATCAATTTACTAGTGGTTTGGTTGGTGGGTGTAACGGGTTGCTAGGTCACAAAAACCAAAGTGGTGTAGTTTCGATAAAATCACAGCGCTCACCGCGCGCTTCGAGAATACTAGTGATGTTATATATGTATATATGTATATATTATGTTAAACCTGGAAAATTCATGGCGGTTGATATAAATAAGTAAAAGAATGAATAAATTTGAAAATTAATACCTTTTAATCTTCAAAATAAATTTAATTATAATTATGGCATAATTTGTTGCAAAAATTATAAATTTCGTTATTAAAAATTAATTAAAGGAATCACAAAATTAAGTTTGAGAAAGCAACGGGCCAATGAATTGGCAGCGGTTTTTTTTCAAAGCATGTAAAAACTCCCTAAAATTAAGTTTTTACAAAATTAAAAACGCTTCCAAGTACTAATACTTTAATCATTTCTTACAAATGATTTCGATGAACCAATACAAAAATTTTAGATAAAATTCTGATATATATATATATATATATATATATATATATATATATATATATATATATATATTGTATATTAAATTATAATTTTAAAATAAATCTTCGAATTTGGTTTTTAATAGTTGAATAAAATTATTTGGAAGAGATGATTTAAGTTTTCAGTTTTGTTTTGTAGAAAATTAATTTTAGATACATTATTATTTACATCGTTTCTGTTTTCCCTTAGCTGACAATACTTATTATCGCGTGATGCATTCGTGAGTTATACTTTAAAAAATTTAGATTTAGAAACACTTCGAAACTTGCCTATCAAGATGACTACACTGTGCACGTGTTCCCCTACACTCTTCTAAATTTTCCTATCTATCTTTCTTCAATTTTCAACTTTTCATCAAGCCCACAGTTCTTATACGAGGCATAATGATATCGTATGATGCAACGTCATACCATCTCGTGAGATGCGTCTGCACACCTCGGCTGCCCGACAATGAGTCTCGTGACGACAAACTTATCCAAGCCCGCGAATTCGCCAGGCTGCGTTATCGCGGCTGCTTTGCAACTAACGTGACACTGAGACCCGAATCTTCCTCATATAATCAAAATTTTCGGATGAAAAATCGATCGAAATGGTGGATAACGAATGTGGTAACAAAGGATTCGATCGTTTTTATTCTTTATTGTTAAATATGCTAAGAATCTACTTGAAGCATAATTAGTTAGGCTGTGACTTTCTTTAAAATTAAATAGTGTATTTTTTTGTCACATTGACAAAAACGTTAAAAAGAAGCTTTGTTTGAACTGTAAATTATTCAGGCATGAATAGTCCTAAAATAAAGAAAATGAGCTTCATTTGTTTCTTTACGCATGCAAAGTTTTATTTTTTTTTCAAAATTTGTATAAATTTAAAGTAGTATAATTGAAATACAAAAAAAATGTCGAACAATTCAGACTTGCGTATTTTGCTATCTTTTAGTGTATTTAAAGCTTAGCTCTTTATCAAAATAACTTTGGAAGGTAATAATTAATTAGTAATAATATTTTTTGTTTTACAGGAAAAATAAATTAGAACTCCTTCTTATAAATATTTTCATTTTTATTTAAATATAATGAAATTAAGAATAGTTGAATGAATATCCCAAGAGATTCAATAATGTATATTGTCTTGAATTTTTGCATTATATGCATCATGACAATAATTTTCATTCGCGATTGTAAGTTTCCTAGCTAGTTAACTGTTCAATAGTAGTTAATTCTAGTCCTTGTAAGACTTTTCATCTATCTCATAGTATAAAAATTGTGAACTAAGCATTACTAAAGAATTAACTAGCATTACTAAAGAATTACTATAGCAAAACTAAAGAATTCAAAATTTGTTTTCCAATGCATTTCGTTTGTAACTAATTAACTTATTTAAATAAACTTATTTCTTTTCAGCTAAATTTTAATGTTGCTCGATAAAATAATAGTAAATAATAGTAAATAACGATGATGACAAAGAATATTATTTAATAAAAAATTTGTTTATTGTTAACATTCATAAGATAGACAGCTAATTAATTAAAATCTCATACAAGCAAATAAAACTTTAGTTCACTTTAAAATGAATCACTTAGCGGAATCATTAAGTTTAAGGAAAAAGCTTTTATTTTTTAATACATCAGTTCAAGAAAGATGCAAATATCACTTTTAATTACCCTGTTTACATTATTAACAATCTTTTAACGTCCTAATACTTACTTTTGTTGTGAAATACTTATAAATACGGTAATCGAATGTTTTTGCAACATCATTATCGTACCTCTACAAGTGAGACGAAAATATCTGTTACGCTAGGTTAAAATTCAAATCATTGAATGAATTGAAATATGTAGACTAAATAAATGGCTCAATACTTATATTTTTTAATTGACAAAGTATTATATTGACAAAGTATTATGATACAAAAATATTTTGTAAAAAGGAATGTTTATCATAAAAAGTTATATTTATTTTAAAACACTAACTTTAAATTTATAAAGTTAGCCACATTCTCTTCCACGTGTACAATGTACATTTCAATCAGTTTTAAAAATAAAGCTCCTGTATTTTAGTAAAAATGTAATATAATAAAAAGTCTAGAAACATATGATCCAAACATTCAAACGTCACAAAATAGCGTGGCATTATTTGAAGGGTTCTTCAAATTGACTTTGGGACCTTCGTCTAGATATATTCTTGTAAAAAACAATTGAGAATTTTTTGAATTTGACATAATTAGATACATTTATTCTTATAAAATCAGGATTTTGATATCTTATAATGAATTTGCCTATTTATATTACTAGCCGAACTCTTTCAGAGCTAGTTTTAACTAATAATTATGTTATATTTCCAAGTCAAAATAATAATTCACATCTCTCTTTTCATTACCTTTTTATATGAAATATATTGCAACTGTATGTATAAGTATTGAAAAAACTAATAACTTTTTATTAATTATATACATTTAAAATTAATCTAATTATTTCAGATTAATATTTTACCTGAACACTAAGAATACGACAATACTATACGATTTCCATATAATTTTACATATAATATATATATTTAAGTAAATGGTAAAATTTAAATATAATTTAATATTTCATGAAATTTCTTCTTTTATGTCATACACAAAAACTAATATTTATCGTCATGTATCTTTGATTGTACGTACAATCCATATTGGTGTATGCATTTATAGTAAAAGGCACAGTTATATTTCTCAAATCTATCAAATCCTAGCAGTTCTGTCAGAATATGTTTAACTAATTCGTGGTGGCTGACTAAAGTCATCGCGCTGATAGTTACTTTGCAAGCTTCGAGAAACTGCAATAGGTGCGAGGCATTTATCGCCCCGTAATCTTCCATGTCGAAACATCGAAATAGAGACGGATCTGTGCGTGCGGTTCCCGGCGCACAGCATTATCGGGTCGAAAGGTCGCGGAGCGGCTTCGATAACGACAGCGAATTCGGTATAAAAGGCCCGGGCCACCGTCAAACAGCATGCACAGCATCACAATGCGCTTCAGTATCGTGTTCTTCGCTCTGTTCGCCCTCGCGGCAGCAGTTCCCACCAGGCCCAAGGCTTTTGCTGGTAAGTGGCAAGCTCGGTATTGATACACACATCTAATACATATTTTATAAAAATAAGGAGAACTTTGTTTTACATCTAAACAGTAACTTTTCATAATTTTCTCTAATGCTGTGAATTCTTTTGAAAATTTGATATTTTAAAAAATTTTTCTAGCAATATCCTGAATTTTTTTAATACTTAACCATATATATTCTAAGATATTAATATTGCCATGAATTTTTTAAATAAATTTGTTAATTAAATTTAATGTTATAATATTTATTTACTTTTTATTCATTTACTGTCACAAGAATTTTTATTAAATTACTTTAAAACCTAAAAATCGTGATTGATTATTCATACCTCTTTTCACAGCTATTCTTTGCTAAATATGAGTGATATAAAACAATTTTTCTGAAAATTTTAGCCGATCAGGAACTTCTGAAAAAGCAGCAGGATGTCATCTACCTGCTAGAGAACATCGCTGGCGAATTACCGAACGAGCACCTCCGTGAAATTGGTTACTCTTATGATATCATCTCCAACCTCCAGAACTATGAGAACCCTTCAGTAGTTAGTTACTACGCCGGTCTGGTCAAGAGCGGTCATGTGCAGCCCAAGGGTACTCCCTGTGCCTTTACCATCAGTCAGCTCCGCAAGGAGGTCGCCCTTCTCACCCAGATCTTCCTGGGTGCCAAGGATTACCAGACCTTCTTGCACACTGCTGCTGCGGCTCGCGTCTACATCAACCAAGACCAGTTTGTAGCTGTGAGTACATATCACTGATTACCTTTAGTGTAATTTCAATGTCCATGATGAGCAAAATGACATTGTCTGTTTTTGTAGGCTTTCTGCAATGCTGTCCTCCAACGCCATGATATGTACGGTGTCATTCTTCCACCAGCGTACGAAGTTTTCCCCCACTACTTCTTCGACACCAGAATCATCCAGAAGGTTCATGATTTCGTCAACAAATACGGTGTTCAATACTACCAGGGCCAGGGTGAGAAACACGGTTACTACAACATCTACGTCAACTACACCTCTTACCTCCCCTATGGTGAGAACCAGATTGCCTACTTCACCGAAGATATCGGTCTGAATGCTTACTACTCCTACGTTCAGTTGGCCAGCTACATGCTCCCATACGTAAGTTGCTTTCACATTTTTCTATAGGTAAAGTTGCGTTATTCAAACCTTTTTGTAACTTTTGACACTAATTTACATCATACAGGGTCACTACGATCAGAAATTAGGTGGCTATCAACATGGATCCGAAGAAGGTACAACCTACAACAAGATCGGACACGGTGCCCACTATTACTACATTCACCAGCAGTTGCTTGCCCGTTACAATCTTGAGCGTCTCGGACAAGGACTTGGACCCATTAAAGACCTCGACTACTATTATGAGCACATCGAGACCCCCTTCAAGCCCAACCTCCGTTACCTCAACGGCGTCAACTTCCCCGGCCGTGACGAGCACACTTACATCACCCCCAAATACCACAACTACGAACTTCTCAAGCTTGTCCGTAACTTGGAGAAAAGAATCCTCGAAGCCATTGATCTTGGACACGTCATCACCCCACAAGGTGCTTTCCTATCCCTCTACCAACCACAAGGTCTCAACATCCTTGGTGAGCTCATTGAAGGAACTGGCCGCAGCATCAACCCAAGATACTACGGTAGCTACCAGTACGTCGCTAGGCAACTGCTCGGCAACGCACCCGAATTCAATGACATATGGGAATACGCTCCCTCTGCCCTCGAACTGGGCCAGACCGCTGTCCGCGATCCTATCTTCTACCAACTGTACAACAGGATCATCGAACTGTTCCACTACTACCAGGAATCTCTGCCCGCCTACCAATACAACGACCTCGTTGTCCCTGGTGTCACCATCGAGAAAGTCGAAGTTGGCGACCTTGTCACCTACTTCAGCGACTGCGAAGTTGACCTTAACAACGCTGTCATCCAACCAGTTGGACAACACCAGGAACAGCAACCCTTCCCCAAGGTCAAGGCTCATCTTAAGAGGCTCGACCACAAACAATACGAATACTCCATCTACGTTCAATCCCAGAAGGTTCTCCCCGGCGCCGTTGTTCGCGTCTACGTAGGACCCAAATACAACTACGACGGACAGCCAATTGACATCAACACTCATCGTCACTACTTCTACGAACTTGACCAATTCATCTATGACTGTAAGTAATGGTATTTATTTAGAAAAAGAATAGATGATGGCTCGATAGAATTGAATGATTTACTAATGATTTGAAAATCCCCTTACTCCAGTGAGCGAGGGCCAGAACGTCATCGTCAGGAACTCCCACCAAGCCACCGGACAAAGCTATGACTGGCCATCCGTCCAACAACTCATGGACCGTGTTCAGGGTGCATTCCGTTCCCAGAACCCATACTACATCAACTACGTAAATATTTCAATATTTTACACAATATTTTGATAGTAACGATTTCTGTGACTACTTATTTAATAACTTTCATCTATTTTAGCCCGAACAACTGTATGGCTTCCCAGCTAGGTTGAGCCTGCCCAAGGGAACCCAGGGCGGATACCCCCTCCAATTCTTCTTCATCATCACTGCCGGAGCTCAACACCAGCCTGAATACTATGGCCCAGTCGTTCCAGAAGAGTACATGACCTACCAGCCCCAGCACTACCAGATCATTGGTGACGAAGAGTATCAACAGTACACTAAGAACCCCATCGATAAATTGACCGGTGGATACCAAACCATTGAAGTCATTCCCGACTTCGACGGCCAAGTAATCACTGAAGGTCAGTACCGTAAATATTAATAAATGGTTAATATCTCAATGGAGAATAAGTCTCCTAACATTAAAAAAATTAAATAATGTCTTTTGCAGGAAACTGGCACTGGGGTTATCTGTACAAGAAGTACCCGGGTAGCTACTACTACCCACACTGGCAACAGACCTACTACAACGTCAAAGGAGGTCAATACGGACACCAACACGGTGGTCAGTACTACCAGCAAGGAGTTTACGAGGAAGATGCCTACCAGCATGGTGGTAAATACCCAGGCTCCCAGCAAGGCAGCCAATACCATAGTGAAGGCAAACTGACAGCTGGCGCCACTGGCTACAGCCAAGAGGCCTACAAGGGCAAACTTCCATACGCTTACCAGCAGGTTGGAGAGCACCCAGAGACCGGCGCCACCTACCAGCAGACGATGTACAAACAGGGCTCTTACCAAGGCAAGGAGCCCGTCAGTGGTTACTACGGCAGCGGCCACTACCCAACTCAGAGCGGTAGCTACTACGGTTCCTACCCGACTGGCACCTACCAGGGCTTCAAGGGCCACGAAGAGTACCTCCACAACTACTACCAGAACAAGTACATTGGCGACATCGTCGGTGGTGCAGTATCCCTCGACGGCAAGCCCCTCGGCTATCCTTTCGACAGGCAGCTCGCCCACAGCGCCTTCTATGCCCACAACATCTACATCAAGGACGTCGTGATCTACCACGAGGAAGAGTACATTCCCGAGTACTAAGTAGATAGGTTCGCGGAGTTACGCTGGATTTTTTAATTTAATTTAATTCTTTACGTATAAGTTATGCTCAGCTATCTTTTACGTCTTTATACCTTTTTTTATTACAAAGCGTCCCCCGAGGATCCCGTCGTTTCTTGATCCTCGACGGCGTTTATGACTGAGCGTGCATTACAGCGTGACTTGTTGTATCAGCGATTCAATGCTGTCAGTGCAAGAGCAAAATAAAGAAATTGTTTGAGCATATATATCTGTTAGTAAATATCTTGTTCTACCTACTCCTGTAGCATTGACTTATTCACTTGCTTATTCAACTATTTACAATTTGATATTTATTCAATTTTCTCATTTTCACTTTTTATAATTCACAATATTAGAGTAAATCACCATTTTAAGTAGTTGTCTAACTAATAACAATGCTTCAAATCCTATTAATTTATTAGTATAATACTTATAAATAAAAATGAAACAATTAAGAATTTGGTAAAAAATTCAATATTTATTTGGTTACGATTTAATAATCGTATACAATAAATAAATGGAGGAGGACTCGATGTAAAAACGGCATGGTGTGACTCAGCGGAGAATCGAACCCCGAACCTTCGCGACGAGTGCTCTGACCACTGAGCTACCGATGCCGGTGCACGCCTTTCCTCGAGTCGTCCTCATGTTGCTGCTATATGCCACCCGATCCTTCTCGTCACATTGTGCATACTACGCACACGTAACAATTCTAAGTTTTCGAAATTAAAAACTTTTAAAAGGTTTTAATATTTTGAAAGATTTTATAAGATGGTTTACAAATTATTTACAGAATATAAAAGACTTACAGAACCAAGATAGCTAACTGAAAATTTGAACTTGAAAAAAAATAAGTAATTTCATACTCTTTCTGCTGCATTTTGAGTGAATCAATTTTATTATTGATTTTAATGTCTTTCATTAAAAAAGCCTAAAAAGTTTCCCAAAATCGAACAATCACCTTAAAACATAAATACACCTACAAAATAAATACAGAGCTTTCTCTTAAAGAGAAAAATAATAGATTTGTTTCCCTAATTCAGGTAAAAATAATGAAAAAATAAGCCTAGTCGCATTAAAATCGGTCCAGTGAAGCTGAGGTCTCTACCAACACACGCGCATATCCATCCATACATTTTTTTAAAACCATGTATTTGAATTCCAGACACTTTAAAATACATTTCTAACATATTTTTAACGAAACTCAATTTTTTAGTGTTACAACACTTCCTCTGGAAACAAACAGTTGTTGAAAAAATATATAAAATTCTTTTCATATTCAAGTAAACTTGAAATTTTCCATAAGCAGATTTCTCTCTCGTAATCTTGAACTTGACTGCTTTCGCTAGTTCAATTTTTGGATTTAGTGGTGTCTACGTTTCCTTTAACTTTGTGCCCTCTCTTATTTATTTATTGAAATTTTTTTAAAGCCTGTAACAATGATATTTTATGATGTGTCTTTTATATTAATAAATTAAAGTAATCAAAATTTCATCATGTCTTTTTATACAAAAAAAAAATGTCAATTATTGATCTTTAGCAAAATAATAAAAATAATATTTTCTGTAAAATATCACAAAATACAAAATGAGCATCATAACAAGTAGCTGAGGGCACGTTGCTACTCGCGAGTTCTACGACATCGTGCCGGTCTTTGAGCCTGTAGCATCGCATGGCCTGAACCATAAATACAGTGAAGAGGAAAAAAAAGAACGTTAGAAGAATAAAGACGAAGACCGAAGGAGGAACGGGACACGGAAAGAGGCGCCGGTGACCGCATCCGCAGGATTTATTGCATAGGAGTTCGCTGGATTTGCCAATCGGGGATTTTCTTTCTCGCACCACGACGCTAGGAATGAAACCATAAATTCTGGAATCGAGTTTCAAGTTGGCAGGAGGCTTTCCATCGCTATCTAATTGGAGGCGTAAACGCGCGAGTTCTTGAGTTCAGAGGACGACAAACACATCTGGACGATAAAATTATTGAAATGGTTTGTCAATGTATCAAGTGCGGCACACCTAAAGATTTAACTACTTGAACATTTTTATGAAACAAGTAGTGCGCAAAGTTTCTATACTTTTTAAGACGCTTAATTTATTAGTACCGAGAAAAAAAATTTACTCTCTATATTCAAATAAGTGAAAATCAATCATATTATGCTTATTAATATAAATGAAAAGTCATGCATTATTTTTAAAAAATGCACGAATATGCACTTATTTATCGTATATATCCCCTTATATGACTATGATTTTCAGTTATTCAAATTTAGAGGGTATATAAAATATAATATTATAACTTTCTTAGTTAATTCTAATATTACATTTTCTGTGAAAATTTTGTTCTTTTCTCTGATAAAGTATGTTGAAAAGGGATGTAGAAATAAGAAGACCAGAAACATTGACAAATTAATTCCTGCTGTTTTTTTTTATTCCGTTGACATAAGATATTAAGAAGCACGACCGCTAGTATCAACTTATATTGATTATTAATGAATTTAATTACACATTAATCCAGTCATGTTTCATCACTATAAGAGTTTCATAACCACATTCAAAATGAACATAAAATTGTTGGATAATATATAAGATTAACTTTAAAGAAAAAGCTTAGACGTCCCACTCGAGTATACAAAATACCGAATGGAAAAAATTCAAGTTGTTCAACTCACGTGATCTGAGAAGAGTTTGTCTCAAAAAGGTCAAGTTTACGAAAAAGATCGTCATATCCGTGCAAGAATATTCAGCATAAGAAATGGCCGATGGTCATAATTCTGACTAGACAATTAATCATAATTAATACGGGGGAATTCGTCCTAATTATGACCATAATTATGGTGAACGAGATGCTGAACGATCGACAAACGTATACAAAGGTCACATGACCTCCCTCGCGCTCGTCGCTCAGGCTGTTTATACCGAGCGCTTCGGCAATTCTAATCTTAATTTCGAAATTTCGAACCTTCTGGCTGTGTTTTTCTCCCAGTGTTCTCTCACACTTATATATATATATGTTTTATGTTAGTTTCCAGGACATTCCAGATGTTTAACGTTGGTTTCGGGGACATTTGTTAGTTTTGGGGACAGTCCCTGAATCTACATATGTTTAACGTCAGTTTTGAGGACATCGGCCCCCATAAGAGACATTATTTCTTTAGTCACGTATAGGTATACAGTAACATGGGGTCCTGGGAACTAACGTTATACAAGTTTATATATATATATACACACACACACACACACACACACAGTCTCCGCTCTGGTAGTTCGTTATATTACAGCTATTCGTATCACAGTCACAGAGGTATTATAGATAGAGTATAATAAGGGAAGTCAGGCCTCCGGCCGTCGCAAAGATAGAGAGAGAAGATTGCGGGACGTAGCTCTCTCTTATTCGTGCGTGCGCAGTACGCGCAGAAAGTGAGCGTCAGCTTGCGTGACGAGAGAGATAGCTACGTCCCGCGATCTTCTCTCTCTTTCTAACGTTCGGACATTTTCATTTACGGGCAGCCTTATATCTCCCCTGCTCCTCCAACATAATTATGCCCATAATTATTTACTATAGTCCCTCTAATCTCGTTATCCCTTCAGCATAATTATGGTCATAATTATCAGCATAACTATGGTCATAATTATGTCGCCAGGTGACAGGATTTATGAGCATAATATGCGGCACAAAATGGTCATCCGTCATAAAATACGGCATATTATGGCCATATTATGCTTAACAGTTCTACCAGGGATGGCGAAATAAGAGAAGCGAAGAACTGTATCAACTGTATGAAGCATATCAACTATCTATAACAATACCTTGTTGACAGACAAACGCAACACGAAATTCTTGTCAGTGGACAGCATTTCCCACTCTCCCCCGTCGCGGCTTTTTAATTACACGTCATAAATTGGCCGTCGCGCTTCGCAGGCCGTCCGGCGCGACACTCCATTTTCTGGATGGTCGCCGACTCGATCTGTTTTACCCTTGCTGCTGCTGCTATATATATATATATATATATATATATATATATTTTTTTTTTTAATTAGTTACAGGTGTTTCATCCATATTAATTTTTGTATCGACAAATCTATATTGTTTTACAGAAATTCTTTCTATAGAAATGATTTTTCTCTTTCATGTTTAAGTTCTAACCTCATATTTTTGGTAACTTGTCGTTTATTAATGTTATAAATGATTGTGCGTGATTTTTCTATAGCCCCAATGTATTTAATAATCCTTTTGAAATTCGATAATCCTTTCAATAATCCTTTCAATAATCTTTTTAAGGGGGTCCGAAAGTCAATTAAAAATTCAAATTTCACGCCACAATATAGCAGACGAAAAAATAAGTAATTTGCCCATAACAAATAGTAAAAACAATATTACGGAAAACCAGGACTGCATTGCCCTCCGTTACATTATTATCTATCATTTAACAAAATTTGAAGTTTCTATATAAATATTTCGCTGAATGGCATTTGAATTACTTGATTTTGAGACATTATTCAAATGCCATTCAGCGAAATATTTATATAGAAACTTCAAACTTTGTAAAATGATAGATAATAATGTAACGGAGGGCAATGCAGCCCTGGTTTTCCGTAATATTGTTTTTACTATTTGTTATAGGCAAATTATTTATTTTTTCGTCTGCTATATTGTGACGCGAAATTTGAATTTTTAATTGACTTTCGGACCCCCTTAAAGTCTCATGTTAACGGTGGCATGGAAAACTATTCTTTCATTTTGTCAATAAATTTCTAGAAGTGGTTATATAGGGCTATTGGGGACCATTTTTTTGCGTTTCAAAGAAAATATATTTATTATGGAAAATTGTTGATATATTTATCAATTTATTCGCTCAAAAAAAGTAATCAGTCATTAAATTAACCCTTATTCGATAATTTTATATATAAATATCATTACAATTTTCTTAATGGAGGGTTGACGAGCGGAGCGAGCAGGGGGCTAAGCCCCACAAGTATATTATTTATTACCAGAACAATTGTCATTACATCAAATATACAGATATACATATATCTGACCAACTGAGATCCTACAGAGACGCATAATAGTGTCTGTATGCAGGTCTGGTCGTATAGCTTACTTACTAACTAACTTACATATAAACAAAATTGACTAAGTACTATAATTTTGTAGTTCAATGTATACAATATAGTATGTTGACAATATAAGTTTAGTTTTGGTATGGCACATTAATTAACAATTAATAAAAGTGTTCCTTGTAACACGTGATAAAAAATTTATATAAACTTAATACTCCAGGGGTCCGAGTCCACTTCGTCAATCGGTTTGGGCCAGCTTTTCTTTTTACTGTCGTTGATCGCGCGCCTCAATTTTTGGCGCGCAGCCCGGTACTCCTCCGAGTGGGCCACCACATCCGTCCTGGTGCGGGCGCGTTGGGCCCTCCGTCGCAGTCCTAGATATTCGCGTCGGAGGCGCGCTATCTCTTCTTGTAGTATTTTATATGTATAATTCTTATACTATATAATACAAGCTCTCTCTCTCTAAGATGGCCAATGATTGGTACATTTACCTTAGTTTCTGAGAAAAAAAAAATTCCCAAATATTTAAAAAATCGCATTGTTCACTTTTTGCAAATATTTGGGAATTTTTTTCAAATATTGAGAACTTTTTTCAAATGTTTTAAAATTTTCTTTTTGGAAACTATGCGTCTGGCGGAAAATCGCTAGAGAACATTTTTCTCGGCAGCCCAGGAGGAGTTTCAAGGCCTGCGACTCCGCGGAGACGACGAAGTCGCATGCACCACTCCAAGCCCTTCAGTGGACGTTGGCCACAAACAGCTTCGATGGAAGACGAGTTGCACGGAACATAACGCGATCCGCTCGATGCACGGCCCTACTCTCTCTTTCTCAAACCAACGCGACCGATAATCGGACAAATTGTATCGCGCCCTCCTACACTCTAAAAATGAATTTATGAGAAAAGTCGTCCACTGGTGCGAATAAGTGAAAAAATCGACTAATTCTTTAGTATTCATTTATTGAAGAAGTGGAATAAAATGTTCACTGCGTAATAAGTGCATATTCCAGTGAACGGCTTTTCACATATTCATTTTGAGAGTTAGCGCCTTGCTCATGGCGGCACGCTGTTCATTGCAAGCTCACACGCACCTACATATGAGCGAAACACGATTTAGCACAACGAAACGCGAGAAACACGGCTGCGTCCGTCCATTACAGCTATAAGAATTAACGTAGTAATAAATGCAATATAGTTAAGCCGTGTTGTTATTTCATTTGCGAGACGATCCGACTCCCCACATCCTGAACTTTGCATGAGAATTTCAGCTAGGAGACGACGTTACCCAGGTAAAGTATAAAGCAGTCCAGGCAGAATCACCTACGCGCAAAAGACCAACGGCTCCTGTCCCGGGAGCTAGCCGAGACAGACACTTCTGACAGATCTTCAAACTCAGCGAATATAAAAATTATTTTGGATTTTTTCATATTTTTCTTCTCTCTTTTTTAATGACTTAATATTATCCGCGTGCACACGTACGTACGCACATTTTTTAGAAAACGGATGTTAATTACGATTCAGGAAGCTCGAAAATATCGAAAATCATCAAAATCTCAGAGTCGAAAAATTTCACCGTTACAAAGCTTTCGCTTTGAGAAAGCAAAACCATTCGATGTTTAATAATAGTACATTGTTTAACGAGAGTGGTAAGTTGCCAATAGCGCACGTGGGCGCGTTGGCGCACGAGTGTAGCGAATGCGACATATCGCCCGCGTAAGCTATTGTTAACATACCGCATTAATTACACACAATGTTTTTTATCACAAGTGCGAGAAAAATGCGTGTGTGGAGATAGTATAACCTTTATAACCTCTCTACCATCGGTACACCGTGAGGGCGCTGCATGCTCGCTGGAGCGTGCGTTATTTTCATAACGCGCACTGGAGCGTGTTTTAGAAAAAATAACGCACGCAGTGTGTAATTGGCCATTTAGCGTATGTAAAACCCTTACGCAATGTGGCATTTTTCGAGCACGCGTGATAAAAAATGAATTTCCAAAACCAATTTTTTTATCCATATATTTTCACTTTCACTACTAAAAACTTTGAATCAATAAAAGTAATAAATCGAAATAGTAACCTGCTTTTAACTTCTGGAATTTATCAAAATAAAAAAAAATATTTCCTATAAAAAAAATTTTTAGTATAAACCATAAATTTTATTACGCTCATCAACACGATGTTGTCGAGCGCGTGGGGCTTTCCATTCGTTCGCCGAGGCATTTCCGTTTCGAATAATAATACGATTGTATTCATTAGAAATTTCGTCTAAGCTTTACTTACCATATACACCATAAGGAGTGCGAACTAAACGAGGAGAACAAATTCAGGAGCAACTGGAGCTAAAATTCAAGAGCAGAGGATCGAAAAACCAATAACAATCAGAACGTATCTCAACTTCGTAAACTAACTAGATGGGGGCATGAACTCTGGATCACGGATTACGCCTAAACTTTGGGATATGTTTTTGGACGCTAAACAATCTAGAAATTTACAGTTTGGAAGAAAAGTTCCATATAACATTAAAATTAGAAAAGCAAGCTTTCATTTCTTTTTCACAGATTTAAAAAATATGATGGCTATAAAAAGTTATGTCGATTTAAAGGTGGACAATAAAAATGCCTCAAAATATCGTACTTATCCAGACCTATAGATTTTGACAATTTGCGAACACATTTTTGTTGATCAACTTTTAATTGGTCTAATACTCGATAAAATTAAAATATTTCATTTCATAAAAGCAAATGAAAGCTTGCTTTTTCTAATATCATTTTCTTTTTCAGAACGTTATCCAGAATTTTTTTGGATTAAGTAATTACCGTTTCAAGTAAAGACTAATTTTAAGAAGTTTTTCAAAAATGGTACTGAAAATATTTAAAATTCGACTTTTTTAGATTGTTAGACTATACAACTATAGTTTTCTTTATTTATTATCATCCAAAAATACATCCCGAAGTTGCAGAGAAATCTGTGATCCGCGGAGGTAGTGGCCTCTCCTAGTATGTCTTACGTCTTAAGGTAGTCATATTTTTAGTTTTCAGATGCCTGGACAGATATGTGCAAATACACCGAAATCGTCGGCGAAACCCGAAATATGGATTTGAACATTTTTTTCAAGCATACCTATGACACCTGGTTTTTCTCACTATTCATAGTATATGTACTTATGTCTATCGATAATTTTCAAAACTACATTTATTTACTGCTGTCAACTATTATTATATAAACGATAAGATTTCTCGAGAATAGTTACAGTTATTCAAAAACTAAATTAACAGTTAGATAATCGTGTCATAACCAACATTGCGTTGTATACTATTCATAATAACAATTAACGATATATTATTTGCTATTTTAAAGATATTACGTTGTGTAATATAGTAATCTAAAAATAAGATTACTAATTCTGGAATGTGTGAACATTTGTACTAATAATTCTAAATTTTCGATAAAGATTCCTAATGTCTTCTAATATTTATTAATAGGGGAGACTGGGGTAAAACCGGAATTCTCAATTTCTCGGTTACTACTAATGCGATCTGCATGTATAATAGCTATGGTATCCCTTTGAGAATGATCCTATTATCATTTTGTATATGATCGGCATGTCAAAAATAGCCTCGTGTTGACTTTAGAAAAGGTCAAAGATTTCTTAGCTCGCAAGATCGTGTTCATCGTAACAGTGATAGTGCGTATAAGCTTCCTGTAAGCAACCAATTTTTTCAGTATGTACACTCGAGGGAAGTTGATTCTTTCCGAACGTGCCTAGTCAATTTTAAAATTCTGCAATTTCATTGGATGATTCCAATTGAGGGTTAATGTTTACACTTGAATTGTCCAATGGGATTGCAGGATTTTGAAATTTACCCGGCACGTTTGGAAAGAATCAACTTCCCTCGGGTGTACATAACCTTATTATTTATGTTATAATAAATAAGTAGAATCAATTCCGTTTCCTAATTTCACTTTTAATTGCAAAAAATGAATAATTACTTTTTTTCGAACTTTGGGGTAAAACCGGATAGCTTATTTTCTCTTTTCTTTTAATGGAATGATAAAATAAACTAATAATACACATTTAGTGCGCTGTTCATATATTATACATATAAAATTAATTTGTTGTTTGAATAATGAAAGTATCCAGTTGTACCCCGACAATTTTTTTACGGGGTAAAATCGGATACTTACGTAAATTTCTAATAACATTTTACAAATATTTTTTTGACTAATCAAATCGATTTTCAGTTACCTGAATGTAAACTTAAAAGAATTCCAGTGTTAAATATTGTTATTATTTTATTATCTATTTTTAATTAACAATTTCCAAAAAGTATCCGGCTTTATCCCAGTCTCTCCTACGAATAAAAATTTTTTTTCGATTCCAAAACAATAGTTCGTCATCCTAAAAAAATACGAAATTCTGTATTGATTAATGACGCATGCGCGAGTGCGAACAAGCACATCTGTTAATGGGAAATTCATGGTCCTGCATGATCGACGGTCATATATGCGCGAAATATTGCAATGATTCGACAGCTTTTAAATTAATTCACGCGAGCTTTTGTTGGCGTTCACCCGGGCGTGAAATTACCCAGGCCTCTCATTATTATTTATTCGAGCTTAGTCCGCAATTTGGCGTTTGATTTTCAGGCGCGTGGAAAATGAGGGGACAAACGACCATCTATCATAACGTATACGCATATTTGTTAAAAATTCAGATTTCTTGCAGTATGACAAGTAACTTATGAATATATATTTAGTTACAAAGACAAAATATAAGGAAGATTATAATTACTTTGCAAATAGATATAACTTAAAAAGTAAAGATTACTGTAACTTTTTGTATAATAAGTTCTTACAATGTAATGAAAAGCAAAATCACATCATAATGTATGCCAAATGTAAAATTTTTATTTATTAAATTATTTACGTTGCAGAAAATTAAAAATTCTTCCTTTTCAAGGACTTTTCAATTATTCTGATAACAAGTGAATTCAACTAGAGCAAATGGTTGGACTTTTCTTATATTTTTCGATATATTACTTACAATTTTCGACATCAAATATAATTAAAGATATTAATTTAAGATATTAATGTTAAAAATTGTCCGATTTTCGTATCATTTCTAGTGATTCCTATAGGTACTTCAGAAAAATACGAGAAAAGAAGCTCAATAATAATAGAATACATAATTAATTATTTTTATACCACGAAAGACAAAATGAATGTTTTCCGTTAACAAGCTTTTCTTCGTCTTCACTCCAAACTAAAAACGTATGCATCCCAAAATGCACGCTATTCCACTTCGATCTTCGACGTTCTCGCCGCACACTTTCGATTACCGGCACATATGTATATGTAGAGGTGGAAGAGGCCGCGCGAGCGCGAGCCAATTTCGTACCTCGTTGCCTCCGATAACTTCGGCAGCTGCGAGAGGTGCGATTAAGGCGCGTTGTGTCTTCTCTTTGTGCTGGTCTCGCTGAGAGTTTTAAGCAGAGAGAGAGCGGAGGGGGGCGTGAGCACAGGAAGAAAATTAAACGGAGTTTTAACGTTACATAAGTCTCGGATTTACATGCGAATTGAGCGCGAGCGAGCCTGCTTGGAGGTCGTTCTAGGAATATAGATTAGATTGTATCTGATAAGAATTATCTTTTATGCTCCAAGCGTTATTAAACGTAAGTGGGCTTTGGAAAGAATCTATAATACAGTAAACATGTTTATTTAATATAGGGGAGAGTTGCCCAGTGGTAGCATCCTTGGAATCCTGAAAATCCATGATTCTTAGAATGCATCCTATAAAGAGGTGGATTAGCTTTTGTCAAATGCTATAATAACAAAAAGTTACTTGAGAAAAATAGAGAAGTTAGTTTTTCACGTTCCTCAAAAAGTGCTTTTAATACACAGCAATGAAAGTCAAAATGTTTTGAAAGTATGGTAGAACATTCATCTTAATTACGTTTTTTTTATTATTGTTTTAACGAACAATTAAAAACCGCTGCCAATTCATTGGCACGTAGCTTCCTCAAACTTAATTTATTGATTCCTTTAATTAATTTTTAATTTCAATATTTAAAATTTAATATTTTATTTTGTACGGTGAGACTATGTTAAATGGTTTGTGACTTTTTATTTTTACTCTTTGTGTTGTTTGTCATTAAAAAGCAATTATTATTATACAATTTTATGTTTTACAAAGAGCTTAATAAGTGGTTAAAATTTAAAGTCGATAAATCAAGTATCATAAATCTGACAAGGAAAGTACCCGAACTGTCAAATTCAAAAAAATTCCAAACCCATATTAAAAAGTAGACCTCCATGCGAGATTCACGAAACCATTTTTTTTATCGGCTGAGAAGCGCTTTATAAGGGTTAAAATCACCCCTAAAGTTTACCCCCAAGAAACGTTTTTTTGATATATCTCGGCTTCTACTTAACTTTTTTTAACGAAACAAAATGGAAAGAGTTTCTTATTAAAAAGCCAAGAAATCCGTGGTAGTATGAACATTAAGGGTTGCATCCCTTATTTTTTAGAGGGTGAAATTGTGTTTTTTAAGAATAATTTTTGTTGTGAGAATTCATAAAATAATTAAAAATAGGTCAAAACATTATTTTTACCAACTACAATAAATAACAGTTGGTGTTTTTGGGCATTCTTCGCGAAACAACCCCTTAAGAGGTGGTAAACCACCCCTAACACAAATGAATTAGGTATATTTTTTTGGCAATTATTTTTTTCCTTAAAATGGGTTCTTGAAGTCGTTAATCGGAATCCACAGTTAGATCCACAATAAAAATTTGAAAATAGTGAATTCAATATGGCGAAAAATTTTTTAGAAATATTTTAAATTCCACGAAAAATAGTATGTAGACCCCCTAGCGGAAATTATATTATGTAAATAAGTGTATAATAATGTAACAATGTTTTGTTATGTTATTCTATTATTTATTATTTTTTTATCATACACTTGTTTGTAAGAAAGTGTAAGAAAACGTAACAAATTGTACTTTTCTACTGGATTTCGGACGCTTTTACATTTTACCACAGTTTATACCATTTTTTAATAATTTCTTACTTTTCCTTACATTTGTCTACGTTTTATTACTTTTTAATTTGTACTCTTAATTCAAATTTTATAGGCATTCTTACACTTTCGTACATCTTTTTACATTTTATTATATATTGGTACTTTTAATTACATCTTTTTACGTTTATATACAAATTTTGATATACATTTTACATCGTATCACATATTTGTACACTTTTTTCAAATAGTTCATAATTATACTTTTATAATAATTTATAATTGTACTTTTATTTAAATAAAGCTATAAATAAAATATTTTCAAAGATGTAAAGAAAAAATACTAAAACGTAATAAAATGTAAATTATTATGTATTAGAAATATAATTAATATATGTTACAAAATGTAAGTTACTGTATAAAAGTTTAAATTTTTACAAATTCTTACAGATTTTTACAATTTATTATCTTTTAATACAAATTCTTATACAATTCTACCAATTTCTAAGCAGCACAACGACCAATTTTAAATCCTACGGGTCAGCCAACAGCAGACGGCAAGCTAGCTAATTATTCTGACGATCATGGATTATATGTTTTACAATAATGATATTCATGAAAAAAATGTTGTAAACATATCGATTTTTTGCACCATGAACATGTTATAATCGCTCGTTTACCACAAATATCGCATGTAATAAAATTAGAATTGAAGCAAAATTTTTTTGGGTTTTCAATTTTTTCTGGCCTTTCATCAATGTAACCGGCGGCGTACCAAGCATATTTAAATAAAGTTTGAAACCTGGGACTTGATAATTGATTATGTACTAATGAATGCATTTTGATTATATTATTTCTATCGTGTAAGTTGAGATCCTCATTTGTTAGAAATATCATATCCGAAAACGTTCAAACGAAGTTCTTCCACATTCGAAAACCGTAAATATCAAGCGGTTGAAGTTCACTTGTTGTTCTTTGTGGAATTTGTAGAATCGTTAAGGTTTTATGTTCCGGTTTTACTTTATAAATTATATCTAGGCAGTGACCTCTCCATGAATCAAGCAATAGGGTACTTGTTATGGTAGTTGATGGAAAATATACATCTTGCGCCCAAGTTTCAACATGTTCTTTAGTCAATTTACCTGATTTCGATGCCATTACATAAACATTTTCTGCTGCAAATAAATTTTTTCTGACTACAGTTCCAAACTCTCCCTTTGGTTCTTCCATGACTAAAAAGAAGGGTGATAGAAGTTTTCCTTCAGCAGATACAGTAGGTTGGATAGTATAAGAATGAGTTGTCGAATGCACTGATTGCACTATACTCTCTACACTTTTATCTCCTCTAAGATTGAGAGTTCGACCACTGTGTATTTCGTAATTAAAACCACCTTGGTCGGAGTTATAAACACGTTTTGCATCATATTTTATGATGGCATTTTTTACTCTATTGCGAAATTCCTGTTTTTGTGCTGACCATTCTTCTGAATCATCTATAGATTTTTTAGTAATAATTTTTGTTATTTTTCGAGAAACGATATTAAATCGCCGTTTAAATTCATTTAACCAGTGTCTAGAAGCTTTAAATTCATTGAAGTTAAACTCTAATGCTTTTTCTTTTGCCATACGTCTTACATCAATGTCATGAATGGGTATTCTATTCGATCTGGCTACGTTAAATTTTTGTAAACAATATTCCTCAATTTTTTTCAATTTATCGATCCTACTTCCTCCTATTGCCACTTGATCTCTCCATCTATACAGCTGACGTGCTGTTTTTAATTTTTTGAATCGATTTTGGGACTGTTTCAAATTTTAACTTGTTTTTACTACTTAACCAATACTCCACAGCTTGCTTTTTGTAGTCAAAATTAATACTCTCTGATTCGGTCCTACATTGATTTTCAGTTTCGGGTGTTATCATATCTTCTGCATCGATATCTTCATGTAAATCATCTGCAGGTATGTCATCGTAAGGTTCGTAGGTATCATCATAATATAGAAATTCTTCCGTTTCTTCGTAAATACTACGATCATTTATACTTGATATTATAATATTATACACTATATTAGCAACATTTCTTTCAGCGTCATTAAAAGGTAATTTCTTTTCTTGATCTTGAAACATACTGTTTAAAATAAATAAAACATTCATCGCATTTACCAAATTCATATTTATGGAAAATATTTTCTTTCTTCTTTTAGATACGTTGAGTCGCAGTGTAAACCTGTAAAAGTTTTAGTTATTATAGCCTTTTTATAGCCATAACAGTATAGGAATGTACAATAGTATGAATGTACAGTAAGTGCAAAAAGTATTCAGACATCCAAAACTTTTGAGGAAAACATTTTACTAAATTCCTTTGTAAGTGCATGGGAATTCGTTATTGTTTGTCAATGTTTTGTCTACAAGATACACTATTTTATTAGCATTAAATAGTTGCTAAACGTTATTATTATAAATAAAGTACTACTTCTATTCACTCGTATGAATATTTTTTTACACTTAACTTAACTGATTAAATCGTCAGTATGTCATATTTTATATATTAGAATAACAGTAATGTAACAGTAATTCTAAAAATTAAAATCAAAACATAATTTTTACTATCATAAAATAATTCAATGCATGTATTAAGAGTAAAGTTTCACTATCAAAATATTTACAATTGGTACAATAAAGATTCTATAATAGATTTTTACTGAATTTGACTTTCTTAATTTCGGCTACTTGTTCAAAATTTATTGTATATTTTGACGAGTTTTATATTTAAAAATGCTGCATTTTATTTAACTTTTCAATATTATATCTATTATATCCTTCTATTAGAAATATTTTGAATAATTATGTAGAAGAAAGAAATTTCAATTATATGGTTACTTACGACTATTATTATTGTTGTTATCATTCAATTCAAATAGGATTTCGTACTCGTAAAATGTTTACTTGCCATTAAAAAATATGATGCAAGTACCTCCAGACACTTATATTTTCAATTAATACCCATAAAATAATGTTGACATTGAATATTAATTTAACACGAGCGTAGAAAAACGTTCAGTAACGTATATTTGTTTTCGACTGGCCGATGTTTCACTTATTTATGAATAAAAGAGGAGGAATCGGGAGATAAGCCATATCAATGCAAGTGTACGTGTTCTTGTATATTGCGCAATAACCATGAATTGCTATAATTATCATTATATTAAAAATTTTGTTCATATTAATTTATATTAATAAATCATAAATAAACTTTTCTTATTAAAACCTATCATAATTTCAACAAGCATGAAAATCTCTCCTAGCTGAAATTATAAAATATGAAAGAAAATAAGAAAATACTTATAAAATGGAATAAATTGTCGAAAAATGTAAGAAATCATACGATACTGGATTTCGGGCATATTTAACAAGTTGTTAAAGTTTCTTACATTTTCTTTCAATTCCTTACGTTTTCTAAATATTTCCTTGTGTAGCACACATCCATACAGACATTTTTCAAAAACCATGTATTTTGATTCCTAACACCTCGGAACATAATTATAACATGTTTTTACAACAACTCAAAAATTTAGTATCACAAAGCTTCCTCTACGAGGAAGCAAAAATGGTAAAATTATGTTATTTACTGTATATAATTGATAGACACAGTAATTCAAGCTAAAAATTAATTCATCTCAACATAATTTAGAACAAAATAAGATTTATTTTATTTGGCATCAACACTCAGCATATGCCTATATGAAAAAGATGCTCAGACACCAAGAGGTTTTATCAACTAGGAGACACGTTAATTTATTCTTAAATGTTTAAAGAAGAAGGAGAAATTACTAAGAAAAATATTACATTAAATATAGAAAAGAGACGAGAAGACAAAAATAACTTTTAACACTGTGATTGTTGTTATAATGCTAAATTCTCGTGTAACTTTAAAGATTCAATTTTCAAAATATCAGGTACGAAATATGTTGAATAAAATGATATTCTACTTCTAACCATAGTCGTCCAATGCTGGCACTTTGGTGGGTAGCGGAACTCCATCTCTACCGATCATTGAACTTAAGCAGCATGGACGCAGTTGGATGGATGACGGCGGAAAACCTGTGCAACTTCGGCGATCGTTTGGGTAATTTTTCGCTCTTAAGAAACTGTTGATTGGGTGATTTGAATATGTTTTCGGTGTTTAAGATTACGGAATGTGACATAAGTATCTAAACATTTTCGGACACCGGGTGATGATGAAGCCAATGCAGTTTCTCACCGTGTCTGATCAGACACGGTGAGAAGTTTCGCATCATCAAAAAATAAAGGTATTGGATTTTGAAAGTGAGTATTGCAAAAGATATTGGTCACTTTCTGGGCCAAATAGTCTGCAGGTAGATAAACCCCAAACACATACACATTACATATATATTTAATTGTTAAACTAGCTATATTGTTTCCGCTCGTTAACGCTCGCTCGATATATTATTTATGGATAATTTTTAATAAAAAACGAAAGTAATAGTGATTTATTTAAGTAATTAGGCTTAATAAGTATTTAGGCATGACCGCTGCTCGGGAGAGCCTTATAATTTCACCCGAGCGAAAATTGTCGGTTTTTAAAAACTAACAATTTAATATATAAAAACTATTTTCCACCCAAAATTTTAAGTATTTTCTGGGATATGTGTATGTCTGTACGTTTATATAAAAAGGATCTGGGAAGATCGAAAGTTGGAAGCCCGGAGATCCGAAGATCCGCAGATTCCAAATGTTAATATAACTTTCCATTAAGAGCAATATGTTATATAGTTAAAACTAATGCAATACGTATATACCCTGGTAGAAATTGTCTCTATCGGAAATGGCCAGGAAAATAATAAATAGCTAGTAAAAATAGCTAATTTCTGGGTAGTGATGAAACCATTTTTTCGGTCATATTCTCTATTTAATGGAGATAACACAATCTTAAAATGTTAGTACTAAATTTTCTCTGTAATCTGATCATGTATTTAAAGCCAAATATTAAAAAAAGATAGCTAACTAAAGCTATCTAGATAGCACTGAGCGCTCTTTCAGGCTTCTCCTATGCATGTCTTCGGAGCGCTTCCGCGCTCCTTGATGTAAATGTAGATTTTTATATAAAAAGGATCTAGTGGGGGAAAATCGGAGTCGGAAGCCCGGAGATCCGGATACCAGGAGACCCGGAGATTTCAAATATTAATATAATGTAGATGTAGATATTATTATTTATTATTTTTATATAAAAAGGAACAAGTGGGGGAAGATCAGAACTCGGAAGCCCGGAGATCCGGAGACCTGAAGATTTCAAATATCAATATAATGTGGATTTGATTTCTCGGTATTTCACCTTTATACAAAAACTTCGCATTAACAAATCATAAATAGTTAAGGTCCCTATTGGTATCTTCCTCCCACTATGGTGCTGTCTGCCGCACTCATGCACATGAAATCCAGAATTAATTTCAACTTTAGGCGTCTTCGAAACCGGTCAAAATTTGTTTTAAAGGTACACCTTCCGGGCTCGTTTTTTCATCCTTCTTATTTCACAAAGTATATGGAAAAATCGTGTAGAATTGAAAACGTCTTTGTCTCCCCTTCTTTTTAAAAGTTGAAAGTTTTGAAGAAAATGGCAAAAATGCCCTTCTCTTTAAAATTCAGCCATTTAGCCCAGAAACGTTCTACTGAAATTTTCGAAAAAGAAATTGAAAGTAGAAAGAACGAGCTTTCATTCTCTTTTTTGAAAATTAAAAAATTTTGATTCTTTCAAAAGTTATTAAGAGTTTAAAGTTGAACGTCGAAAAGGCATAAAAATGCTCTCAAAGTCAAGGCTGCCGATTCCTGCGATTTGTGCATTTTTCTGCCTTTTCGACTTTCAACTTCAAACTCTTGAGACTTTTGAAGGAATCAACATTTTTTAATTTTCAAAAAAGGGAATGAAAGCTCTTTCTTTCTAGTTTCAATTTCTATTTTAAAACTTTGAGAACACTTGAAGTCGGGTCACTGATTCTTACAATTTGTTCATTTTTATGCCTTTTCGACGTTCAACTTCAAACTCTTAAAACTTTTGAAGGAATCAACATTTTTTAATTTTCAAAAGAGGGAATGGAAGCTCCTTCTTTTTACATTCAATTTCTTTTTTGAAATTTTGAGTAGAACGTTTCTGGGCTAAATGACTGAGATTTAAAGAGAAGAGCATTTTTGCCATTTTTTTCAAAAATTTCAACCTTTAAAAAAAAAGGGAAGACAAGGACATTCTTTATTGTACACGATTTTCCCGTATACTTTGTATTATAATATAAGAAAGAAAAAAAAACGCGTCCGGAAGGTGTACCTTCAAAAAAAAAAAAAAAACTTTTTACCGGTTTCGGGGACGCCTAAAGTTGAAATTAATTCTGGATTTCCTCATGTATGCATTATACTCTAGTTTGTAATATAAAGATCATATAAATGTTCTATTTGAGGAGGATCTGCATGCACCACGGAGTTGTCCATGAAATAATATCGCGGCCACACTACGCGCGGTATACAACTTGTTCTGAAAATGTATGCGCCTATAAACATGATCCTGCAGAGCGCAAAATTCTAAGAAAAAAGTTCCTTTACCATTTTTTCATATGACTAGTACTTTTTTAGTAACTGATGTGTTTAAATTGTTTGTTTTTAATAGAAAATGTATACCTATGTTTATAAGATGATATCTATAGATATATAATTCCTATTAAAAACAAACAATTTAAACACATCAGTTACTAAAAAAGTACTAGTCATATGAAAAAATGGTAAAGGAACTTTTTTCTTAGAATTTTGCGCTCTACACGATTATGTTTACAGACGCATACATTTTCAGAACAGGTTGTATACTTATATAGATAGCACCGACGCGCCTAAATACTCGAGGTCTCTTATAAATCAAAAATTATTTAGTTTCGTTGTATGAAGGTAAGAACAATTAAGTTGTGTAATAAAAAAATAAAAATTTTAAAAAAGTTTTAGTTCGATACAATCATTAAATCCTGAGATATAGCCTTCAAAACAATTAATTTGTTAGTAAAAAATTTATTGCGAAATTATTTGAAAAGTAACTTTTATACTCGTAATCAGGGTATTAAAAACTATCATTTAAAACAAAGTTATTCTATGGACGTGTTCGCGCATACAGAACTCCCCTCAGCGAATAGTACAAAATGTTTGATAATAAGGAGTATAGTTTTCTTTTAAAAAAAGAATAAGTAACTTCTTCTTGACGAGCGTTACACAACAGCTCACTACTAAGATTGCTTTCGATCGAACAACCGAGAAAAGAAAAAAATCCCAATTGAGAATTCCGTTTCATTTGTCATTAAGCTAACCCAACGAAACAATACCCCCACTCTGGTAGTTTTGGTATCTAAATAAGTAATTGGAGAGAGCGAATGAAAGAGAAGTCGAGGCGCTCGATTAAAATATTCGGTGAGTCGGTGGCGCGTAATCTGCTGTCCGCGCCAGACGCCCTTATCCCTGATCTTGAAGTATATACCGCGCGACCGCTAACCTCGTGCAAGTGAATTCAGGGAAGACTTGATCCATACCCAGAGCCGTCGATATCCATAGCGGGTGAGTCTGAGGGAAGAATGTTTCTTATTCCTCCTGACTGATTAGCAAGTAATTATTTGCCTTTATTTTGTCTGTATTGGGAAAGTAAATAAAGTTATTGATTTATTTGGGGTCAGCAGGTTATACTCAAATAGTTATACCTGCCAGACTTGATCGCGGAAAATTGTTCCATACGACTTTACGACAATGTTAATTTTTTGTGTTTAAATAATATAAGGAATAAATTATTACACAACGATATAACTCGTGAAACAATAATCTTACTCAAAACCATGAAGAAAGTAAAATGTTTTTGCAAAATCCCTTTACGTCAGGGCTAGTATCTCATAATTTTCAGAACGTCACACTTGCCACCAATAACCGTAAGATTAGGACCCAGTATCACGGCTCATGAGCCTTAGACTGGTTCCGACGGCTGATGTGAACGCATCAAAGTTAATGCATAATAAATCCGTGAGCGAGCGCGTGTTGCAAGAAAACCGTCGGCTCTCTCCTTTTTCCCGCTACCTTCCTCTTTTTAACAGTCGCCCGCTGGAAGCCCTTAAAGGATTTCGGAGCTCGGGGGCTAAGAGCGAAGCGCTGTACCGCG
The DNA here is from genome assembly GCA_036365515.1 of Torymus aiolomorphi. Lineage (NCBI taxonomy): Eukaryota > Metazoa > Arthropoda > Insecta > Hymenoptera > Torymidae > Torymus > Torymus aiolomorphi. Next base: position 69,138,328 of record CM070874.1, on the reverse strand, counting down.
CAACGGATCGGATTAAATATTATTATGAGGGAAAGGGGGAAACATGTCTTCTTCGCGCAGCTGAAGAGGTAGTCCTTTTTACGCGGCTACCCTTCTCTTTCTCAGTTTCAACGAGGTTTTCATCTCGTTATTATTATTTTCTTTCTGATCATTATGAATGATTTAAAAAGAAAAGTCTCTGCTTCATACCGCTGTTTCTTTTTGAAGGAACGGTGGAATTAAAATGAATGATTATCGAATATGTTGAGGGATAGTAGATAATTTATTGGTGACAGATATGAAACTGATTTAAATTGATTATAATTGTTTTAATAAAACATGTATCCGTTACGAAATAATAGGAAACACTACAAAGAATGACAAATTTTATTTATGATTGATTTCATCTCAACTTGAACTACATGACTATGCTTAAGTAACCAATCATTTTGGAACTTAAATATTACCAATGTATGAGTAGTACATTGCGATACAAGTGGGAAAAGTAGGTGATCCCTGCACGAGCATTGTTTGGCGTCCGAACGAAGCAATTAAACGGCGCACCACTATCCTATATACTATCTTTCCTATCAAGTTGCGCGAAATTCAATTTTTCATACCGCATTTGCGCCGTAAACTGACACATTCCCGCATTCTGATAGAGTATGTGGAAAAGTAGCTGAGCGCGCGGGAATTTCATAGTATACCTTTCGATACTAGTGCGAGAGAGATGATCCTCGCACTAGGCTGAGTTGTTCGCCTGAGCGAAGCGAGGGTCACAATTACATGAGTCAAGAATCATCTCTCGCACGTGTATTTTTTAAAACGACGGGCGGAAAGTCTGAGTCCTACCAAAGTGGGTACCTTACGGGTGGGATGTTGCAATAGTACATTACGAAACAAGTGCGCAAAGAAGTCGTAATAGTAGTAGTAGTAGTAGTGGTAGTAGTAGTAGTAGTGAGCATGTGCACGCGTTACGTACACTATTTTTCTAAACGTGTGCGCAAATCGATTTTCAATGCCTATGTAATGTATGCAGAGTGTGAATTTCTCGCATTTTGAACTTGCAGTGTGCAAAGTGAGTGTTTTGCACATTGCGAGTTAAGAATGCGGGAATCCTACATTTTGTATACGCTAAATAGGCATAGAAAATCGAATTTTGCGCACTTACTTACTTGGTTAATTTAGAAAATGGAATTTTTAATTACATTGGCACATCTGTCTCCAATGGATTCGGTGAACTTAAGTACTTACAGGTAGGAAACATTTAAAATGGACTAGTTATGGGTAAAAGTAGCACATTTCGATGTAGTGCGGGAAAGTGATTTTATCATCGTGTGGACGTTTGTATCTGAGCGAAGCGAGTGTCACGATCAACATGACAGTGACACGTATCAATTATTTTTCTATAACAAAAAAGATTATATTTAAGAATCTACGTGATAACACACATTTATTTTCATTTAAGAAATTCAGAAATTGTGTAATCATATCTAATTGCAACAGACTAGTGGAAAATAAACAAAAAAAAGCCAGGGTTCCTAGCCAAATGTTAACTGAAAACTGGCAATTAAAAAAAAAAATAGCCAGTTTATGGTCAGATATAGCCAAGAACTGGCCAATAGTTTTTGAATTTCTACAAAGACTTTGGTTTAGTTTGTTTTTTAACTTAAAGTAAACGTTAGTATTTTTTTTTGTAAAATATAGATATTATACAGCAAAATCGATTTTTTTGGGTTTTCAATAAGAATTGAAAATTTATTATAAAAAGAAAATTATAGATTTTCAGACACTGACAAAAAAGAATCTAATTTTTTCAGAAAATCGATGAAATTTCAAAGAGAACAGGAGAAGGGCCGGGGGGCTATTTACGAATTGAAAAGAAATAGCTAAGTTCAAATATTGCTTTCAATTAAATCATTCAATTGCCATCACTTAGCACACATTTATATAACATCAACATCCATTTATAAAGACTAAGAATCCGTTCCACGATCACCTAACTCCTACCATTCGCCATCAATTTCGCAACTCCGCAAAACGTGCGTCACCAAGATGTCTATTCCCTTCCCTCCCACCATCTTCATCATCAACTCGGCACCGCAAGCTAAGGGATTTGGCTGTTGCCCAACGGGACGAGTGCATTTTTCACGCGAGACATTATATTCCTCCCTCTCTTATCGGCATTATCGGTTGTTATTAATCGATCCGGACTGCGCGCGAAAAACGAATGCATTTTTCATGGCCCGTGGGAACACGCGCGCGAAGAGGATTATTTTAATAATAGAGGACCGTCGAGAGTAGTGGCGCCGTGAAATGTAACGAATTTTTTCATCTTTCTCGTTTTTTGTGCGACGTAAGGAAGTAAGTAGTCTAGTGAGTTGATGGAGGCGGAATATAGTGATTTTGTGGTTTTGGATGTTGTTGGAATTAAGAGTTTTGTTGGGGATTTACTTATTGATTATTTGCTATAAATTGTTTGAAATAATGGAACTAGTATTGAACCAAATAAAGGAAAATTAGCTTTTTTTTAGTTTCGACTATTAGTAAATAAAATATTGTTATTTACTGCTAAGGGAAACGTCCCAGGACCACAACACATAACCTTACCGAACTTAACCTTACTATAACTATTTTAAACGTATAAAAATAGCAAAAATCTAAAGATTTTAATTAGTTTTTAAATAAATTACAACGATATTTTACTAGATCCTGTTTTATATAAAAAATATTAATAATTTTGTTCGGGTATCGGATCGTGTTTGGATACTGGGACGTTCCCCATACTAAGACAACTAAAATCGATATCTAAAACAATACGAAAATGTCAATTTAACTGTTCTTAAATTTTCATAAAATATTATATACGTACATATCGTAAAAGCAAAAATTTATAATTAAGGACGTTCTCTTGGGGTAGTGATGCTCAACTTCATCAATATCGCAAAAATTGTGATCTGCAAATATTATTTATGATGGAAACCCTTGATTGCGGTAAGAGTCCGAAAATGCTTTGCACTTCTGGACTCGATTGCGATCGACTCCAAAAATGCTTTGCACTTCTTGACTCGATTGCGGTCAAGTCCGAAAGTAAAATGCACTTCAGGATTTTCGGCTTGAGGAAGTACAAAATCGGCAACCCTGAACGCAACCTGTGTTTTGCTGGACAGCAATGCATAAAGAGTCACTCAATTTATGGGTCTCTAAAGTTTTAAAAAAAGTTTGGAAGAATTGATATACTGGAGAACGTTCTTAAGGCACATTTAATGTGCAATAGATGAAAAGTCTGTACAGACAAGATTCACTTGAAATACTCGATATGAAGAAATCCCATGCTCCCGTTGATAAAATATTAATAGGAAACGTACGAGCTGCTTGTGGACACTAAATGAAAAATTTATTTCTCTAACTACCAGAAAGAAAATATTAAAACGTAATGTTTATTAAATTTTCCCAATAAAATCTTTATTTTAAATTTTACATTTTCACAAATATTGGACGATAACATTAGTTTTTACGTTCCCATGCGAAAATATTTTTAGCTATAACAATCAGTTTTTCCAGTCACCTCAAAGTACACCCTACAGAGCAACATTCACAATTTTTATTTTACATCCAATGGAACTCTGCCATCAAAACAAACGTTCACCGTACCATACTTTAAAAACGATCTCGCTAACCTTGATATCGCGCTTGAAAACTTCTTATACACACGTAGAAGCACAGTCAGCCCACACACGCCGTATGTCAAAATTGAAAACGCGTTTTGACACACACCCGGTCAAGCCGGCTGTGCAGAGGGAACACGCGAACCGGAAACACGTACACGGTCCGCTGGGTGCAAGCGCGCACGCGGTTTTGCTGGCTCGCAGAATCCGTCCCCCGTACCCGCGTCAGCCAATTATACAACGTTTGCGGTGCATCTTCTCCTCCCCACCCTCCTGTTCATCTTTTATTTCGTGCTACGTGTATGGAGCATGTAGGGAGGAAACAAATTAATTTCGTGACGGTTATTGATGATGCGATGGTCTTTAGAAATGTCACAGTGAGGTTGATGAGTTTTGCAAATCCGGTAAAGAAGGAAAAGGGATTTGTAGCAGATTTAGTGAGAAAATGATATAGAAATCGGTAAGAAGAATTTTAGAAAGGTGATGTTAGTTTACTATTTCATGAAATAATGAGAGTACGATGAATTATTTTATTTTTGTGGTAAACCTTATAGTATTATTATAATAAGACTAGGGGGGCTTCGCCCCTGCTCGCTCCGCTCGCCAACCCCCATTTTTAGTGTGAATTGTTAAAAAAAATGTTATAGCAAAAGCTAATACAACTGGAAATCGTTTTCTAAAATATGTGTAAACTGAATTTTGTTTTTAAAAATAGTTTTTTTCTAAATTTGCTAGATATGCTCGAATATTCATTCAGGTAATAATCACAAAAATTTGGATCAAATAAATATGGAAAGTTGTTTAAGTTTTAATTATATATAAAAATTGATTATTTAAAAAAATATAATAATGTGATTTAAAATTAATCTTATAATTGTAGTTGCGGATTATATTTCATATGAAGATAAATATTGATAATAATGAATAAGGATAACCCCCTATTAAATAATATCATGAAACATTTAGTTTTTTTTTTTTAATTTTCTGTAATCTTTTTTAAAAAATTATTCTTAACATTTATGAATTTTTAAAATATTAGGTATATTTATATTTAACAAAATAATGCATAATATATATGTAATTCATTACGTCAGCTCTGATATTATTTGTTATTTATTGATTATAAACTAATTTTTCAGCAAAATCCAATAATATTTTAATTCTTGTCCGCCATTTTAAATTTTCAAAATCTCAGTTCAGATTCGTAATCAGCGAATCCAGAAACCTCCTATATACAATTTTCGACAAAAACTGGTAATATTTCAATTTTTGGCCGCCATTTTGTATTTACAAAATCTGAGTTCAGATTCCTAATCAGCGAATCCAGTAAAACCCTATACACAATTTTCAGCAAAATTCAGTAATATTTCAATATTTGGCCGCCATCTTCGATCCATCATTTTGAATTTTTATAATCTGAATTCAGATTCAGATAAATAATTGAAAAGTGAAAGTCAACAGAAGAGATATCATTTTTCAACAAGATACAGCATATTTGAGATTAGATTGCCCATATATCAAGGAGAATGGCCCATTTGATGGAATTATGAGCACTATGCTTTATTTTTAGACACTAGAAATCGACTTTCAAGGTAAGGTAAGTGGACTCGATGTTCATCCCATCACTCCCGTAGTATAAGTGAAAATTTTAACATATTTACAACTTCTCTTTTCTGAGGAGTTGCACTTGTTGCAGTTTTCTTCGGATCCCCGTAGGCTCCTTGCATCTGGAGTTAAAACTAATAGAGAATTTCTTGTAGAATTCATTAAACTTTTATCGTGATATATTTTTAAAGTGTTAAAAACCCGTGAATACTTCACTTCATGTTCACTAATTTATTGCTCGCTAATGTGATTACAATTTCTTATTATTATTTAGAAATTAAAAAAAAAAGAATAAACTATTTTTTAACATAACTAATAAATACTTTTTACAGCTGAAAAATAGGCAATACAGTTTTTAATCTACACTCGATCAACAATAAAACACCGCCAATCATACAATATCCAACCCTGCATTTGTGGCAACCCACCCGACTCCGAAAGAAAACGTGAAGAGACAAACATACGTCAAAAGAACGAAGCAAGGCGAACGTTTCGAGGCGCGGGCGCGATGTTATACAATAGAGGCGCTGTTTGCTTTGGCATCGTGTTGACGCCCGAGTTCCACGGTTTGCCCGTGCCCAAGGCGCCAGAGACGCATGCCGAAATCACAGGCGCGATAAGTGCGCGCATCCTGGTCTCTTTTTCTTATCTCAGGAAATTCGCGCACGTACTTAGCGGTGGATGGTAGTGAGCGAGTGAAGTTATGGGGTGGACAATGGGAACTGTAAATAATTGTGCGGCAGGTTATTGGTTTAATCCATTATTCTCCGATGATGTCTAACGTAAAGTATACAATTTTTCCATTCGTAGCATTTTTATTTTATGTGAGCTAGTAATTGCTAAAATGCAGAATTAACTATGTTTCCGTTTCAAAAAAATTGACTTTATTGTAGATAAACTTATAAAGAGTTTTCTCGTATATTATCTAAAACAGACTTCAGAACCTTTACTATTTTTTCAATAAGTAATATTCCAATGAAAAATGCTATTATTTCTAATCGTTACGACTTTGTAAATAATTACAGTACACATTTTGTTGAAAAAGCAAATAACAGTAGACTCGAGAAGCTTTAATTTGCCGATTCACGCGTATTAAAATGTTGATTTTAAAATTATTAATGGTCCTTTAAAATTGACAAAAACAAATTGCATAAAAATTGACTCAAATTTAAGATTAAAGGTACTTCATTTTATGCATTAATTCATTTCAGTCTGAACAGATTCCTTCGAGAGACCAAAAGCCGTTGTGGTCAGTAGTCATCTCATTCAAAACTTTTGAGCAAAATTCAAGAAAACTCGCAAGAAAAAGAAATAGTTTGTAGTAGTAATTACTACAAACCATTTAAATTATCTTTATCATACATCTAAGACATATTCCAGTTCTTAAAAAAATATCTATATGGTTTGAAATAAACATTTTTAATATAATCCATATTATTATTCTTTTAAACACCCGCAATGAATCATAGTAATTTATTTGTATATTTGCCCCTCTTCTTTAACACCAAATACGAAAATTCTGCGATTATAAATAATTTCTCCGAACCCCACCTCAAAATTCCCAATTCAGATACAAACCGCCACAGCACCAAGTATACCAAGACGAAAAAGCAACCGGGCTATTTACGGAACGTGTCCCAAGAATCGCACGGCGCGCGTCGGTATATAAGTGCGACGACGTAACAATGCAGCGGAGGCCGCGTCTCCGAAAATCAGCAGCACGACGTCTGCATCCGAGGATGCGCGCTGCATCCGACATGGCGCGGGCGCACGTGACGCGCAAAGATTAGACGCGAATCCGAGACGCGTCGAGGTGGCCATGAGATGGTTTACGAAGTCGACGACTTTTTTTACAACTGCCGTAACTTTGGGAGTCGTAGTGTGGTTATAATAGAAGAATGTCTATTTCAGTGCATAAAATTGATATCAGGCGTCATAAAAACATGTCTTTAGAAACGGAAAATTAAAAATATGAATTTTTATTCACATGAATGTCACAATAATTTAAGGAAATATGAATGTAAATCAAATATATTTAATAATGTACCGAAAAGTAGTAGTTATATTGGTCCTATAAAACAAAATGCAAAACAAATTCTCGACAATCAAATCACCTTGTATATTTAATACAATAAGAGTGACTAACAACAAATATTTTCTTTTTTCTTAATTCAATCAGCCTTAAACAATAGCACACAGAGTCCAACCCGACGTCCATCCCTGGCTTCATAATTCCACTCTCGGCATCAACAAAAGAGGAAAATAAAGAGCGCGGAGTATAGAATCGAAGAAGAGCGAGAGGTGCCGAGCAGATTCGCCGGCTCGATAAAGTAAATAGGAACGTACGACACGTAGAGCGTACGTGCGATGCAATAACGTCCGGTATTCTTATATTCCTCCCACTCCCCGCCGACACCCCCCGTTTCTTCACATCAGCCGCGCTCTTTCTTCCGCACGTCTCCGTTTGTCGCGCGCGCGCGCGTTGCTTGTTACCCGATTTCCACTTCTCGCCTATATTGTCGATATACCGACGATCGCGTATGGTGTGCTAGTGTTGTGTCGATTCAGTTCTTCTTGTTCTTTTTGTCTTATTCGTAGATTCTTGGAGTTGGTATTCTTCGGTGTACTTGCACTGGCGTTGTTGGGAAAAGTAAATAGGTGATTTTTTTAGCTATAGAATTATTGAAAAGGTTTTTGTTACCTTCTTTTTGTACTGCTTGAAAATTGCTATTTATCGCTGAATAAATATATAAAAGGTATTACAGAGATACAAAGAAAATAGACATATTATTAAAAATGTCACTTACTCTTTGAAAATTTTGTTCTGTAGACTACTGTTAAAAATAAAATAGAAAATAAAAAACTTGCTAAGAACATCCATAAGACGAAACTTTTGTATTTTTTGTATCACAAATAAAATAAATACTTTCACAATTTCCTTGCGGAATATATATATTGTCTTTGGTGATTAAATGCTTCACAGACAAATGCTTTGACGTTTAAAGAAATTTACATGAACTACAGGCAAAAGGAAACGCAAATCACCGCCACGTATAATAGTAATTAATGGACGGCATCCACGGCTGTTATACGATGTCAGGGGCTAATTGTTCGCCTCTAGCGTACACGCGGGCTAGGTAGCTCTTGTTCCGGATGGTTTACAAATTAATCGCGCCTTCGCCCGCTCATTCATCCTGATTAAGCCCCCGGTGCTCTACTTACTTGGCGCACGCGCGATCTTGTAAAGATGAGTCTTTCGCGGCCGTCTATTAACAAAGGGGACACCAGGAATGGGGGTCCTAAATTTTTTATGAAACTCCAAGAAATGATTTTATGTACAAAATAAATGAATGCATGTCTCAGCATTCTTCTGAATGACTCGTTGTACCAGAGATGTGGGCATTTTTAAAAGTATCTAGGGAAAACAGAAGTTTTCGGAAACTTTAAGTAGGTCTGTACCTAAAAGTCCTGGAAAATCTACAATAGATGAGGTAAAAATAGAAAATAAGACCTGTTCGATTAAAATGTCTTTATTTGTTAATTAAGTGAATTTTTAATGTTTTTAGTAATCTAATCCATAAATATTAATTATTTTAATTTAATTTATAAGACTGTAAGACCGATGGAAAAATTCTCATCAGTTGATAGTAAGTTGCAGTCGACACAAGTAATATTTTTAATGATCTAATCTTTTAGTGCTTTTATTAAGATTTTTTTAATTACATGTAACTGTTGAAAAAATACAAAATTTTGAACTCAACCCCCCTTCAGGTAAGTAGTACACTTATTTTAAGATGTTTTATTGTCTAATTTTTATCACAATATAATAAAATCTAATAACCAGAGAAATAATACATATGATAGAAAGGTACATTGTGTCGCAGAAAAAATTTTATTATCAAAAATTATTTATCGAATACATACAGATATGGCTGTTCGAAGAATAAGTCACTTCCGTTTCATACGAATTTTGTTATATTGTGATAAAAATTAAACAATAAAACATCTTAAATTAACTGTACTACCTTAAAGCTCTTATATTCTATTTTTTGCTTCCTCAAAGAGGAAGCTTTGTAACGGTGAAAAAAGTTTTTTAAACAAAAAATGTTCAAAAACATTTTTTAAGACTTTTGGTGCTAAAATCTGTTGTTTTTGATAAAAAAAAATTTCGTGTGTGTGTGTGTGTGTGTGCGTGCGTGCGTGCGTGCGTGCGTGCGAGTGTGTGTGTGTGTGTGTGTGTGTGTGTACAGGTGACAACTTCTAAACCGATCGACCGATTTACATCGGAAAAAGCTTATTCTCTTCGTTTCGGAGGAGAATAGAGATAGAATAAACTACTTTTTGATTTTATAGATTTTTTTTTATAACCAAAAAACGATTTTGAATTTTTCGTTTTTTTGATTTTTTAATTTGTTTCAGCCAATATTACTTAATAAACTAAATTGTTATTAAATAGTACATTTCGACACGGGTGGGGAAGTCGATTATTGAGCTGGTGTGACTTTTTGCACGAGCGAAGCGAGTGCGAAAAAGTCACACCAGCTAAATAATCGACTTACGCACTAGTTTCGAACGGTATTTTATACCACGAGCGCCGAAAAATCATATCAAAGTTGTGATTTTGAGGTTAGAGTGGTATAAAGGTCGTTAAATTACCTACAATTTCATTTTTTTAAATTTAAATTATCGTTAGCCTGTCATTTGTTATTAATGAAAATATGATTTATAATTCTTTAATTAATATCTCAAAAACTTTTTCATTTATCCACTCAAAATTTTTACCACTTATTACACTTGTCGAGTACAACATTATTTTAAAATTTGAAGAGGTTATGTTGATTTGTTTCCGAGAAAAAAATTATTTTGTAAAAAATGTGCGTTTTCTTTCCTGTACGATAACAGGAGTAAAAGTTAATGAATCGTTTTGAAATTTGACAGAGAATTAGCTTTTTCATATCTAATGATTCAGTTCTTTGCCCAAAAAAATCTGACTGTTGTGACCAAAGATATTTGAGGTTAAAATTTTTTTATAAATTTCTTATATTTGCATTTTTTAAAAGAATATTCGATTGATTGACTCAAAATTTTTACCACTTATTATACTTTTCGAGTACAACATTGTGTTAAAATTTGAAGAGGTTATGTTGAGTTGTTAACGAGAAAAAAATTATTTTTGAAAAGAAGTGCGTTTTCTTTCGTTTATGATAACAGCTAAGTAAAAATCAATGAATCGTTTTGAAATCAGAGAATGAGCTTTTTTTATATTTAAGGATTCAGTTCTTTGCCAAAAAAAAAAAATTGACTGTTGTGAGCATAGGTATTTCACATTTTTATGAAATTCATGGAATGTATTCATATTTTGAAGGTGAATTTTTTTTTTATTTTTAATTTTAGGTAAGTGGCCACTATATATAGGTATATCTTAGCCATAGCCAACATGGCGCAGACAAGCCTGTTCTATAATACAGCGTTAGGACGTTCTCTTGGTCGAAATAGCAGTTTTCGAATTTTTAACTTTAATTAATTTAATAATACAAAAGTAAGTACATATAACAAATATACACTAGAAGGAACATAAAAAAAAAATTTTAAAACGAATTCAGGCAATAGTTACCATGATATTGTTAAAATTAAAGACAAAAACTTCAATAAGTTACCTAATTTTTTTTGTTTCTTATCCAATCTTAACGAAATAAAGCTTATTTTGTTCGTTAAGAAATTTCAAGGGGAGTATCGATGGGAAAATTTGTGATACGAGTTACCAGTACGGCGCAATATCAATTTGTTTATTAAAACTTTACTTACTTTTCTTAAACAAATTGATATTGCGCCGTACTGGTAACTCGTATCACAAATTTTCCCATCGATACTCCCCTTGAAATTTCTTAACGAACAAAATAAGCTTTATTTCGTTAAGATTGGATAAGAAACAAAAAAAATTAGGTAACTTATTGAAGTTTTTGTCTTTAATTTTAACAATATCATGGTAACTATTGCCTGAATTCGTTTTAAAAATTTTTTTTTATGTTCCTTCTAGTGTATATTTGTTATATGTACTTACTTTTGGATTATTAAATTAATTAAACATTATTTAAAAGTTAAAAATTCGAAAACTGCTATTTCGACCAAGAGAACGTCCTTCAAGCCTGGCCAGCGATAGTTCACCTCGCCACCACAAGGGTAGCATGAAAGATGTAAAATAAAAAAAAAAGCAATAAAGGATGGTACTCAGTGGAAGGATTTTTTGTATTAAGTAAAATTGTTTAACAAACAACAAAGAATAACAAAGCAGACAGTTTTATTTATTAATAAAGTTTCGTTGTTAAAAATTTAATTTTGTTTTTTAAATTTAAAAAATGGAATTGATAAATTAGTTTGAGGAAGCATCTTGCCAATGAATTAGCAGCAGTTTTTTTCTTTTATTTCATCCATTTTAGGACTTTTAGGTGTATAGTTACTTGAGTCTTTAGAAAGACGTTTCCCCCTTAGATTTTTCGAAAATTGTTCGTGTCTCGGTCATTAGAGACCATTCAGAGAAGTGCCGAGACATGTGTCCATTTATTTTATAAATATAAACATATATAATATATATCCTTGTAAGTCTAATTTCTCTTAAAAATTATGTTGAAGAAATGGGATTTCAAAGACGGATAAAGAAAAAAAATGTCAAAAGTGTTTTAGGAATTTTTATATGCACCAACACTATCTAAATGAAATTAAATTTTTTTATAGTACGGTGTGACCAAAGCCCGCACTTTAGTCACGCCTATCCGTGGCTAAAGTAGTCCTTTTTTGCACCGTGTTTATCACACTCGCTACGCTCGTGCGCTAACCTCACGGTGCAAAAAAGGACTACTTTAGCCACGGATAGGCGTGACAGCGGGCTTTGGGCAGGCAGTGCTATAAAATAGTATATGATACTCGTGACTTAGTGGCTCTTTATTGCACGGCGTGAGGTTAGTGCCCGAGCGCAGCGAGGGCGCTAACCTCACGCCGTGCCAAAAAGAGCCACTTTAGTCACACGTATCGTAATATACTATTATACCACTCTAACCTCAAAATCACAACTTCGGTATGATTTTTCGGCGCTCGTGGTATAAAATACCGTTCGAAACGAGTGCGGAAGTTGATTATTTACTTCATGTGACTTTTCGCACTCGCTTCGCTCGTGCGAAAAACGTCACATGAAGTAAATTATCACCTTCCGCACCAGTGTCGAAATGTACTATTAAAAAGTTAGTAACTCAAAATACAAGTTTAGTTATAATTTGGTATTAAAATTCGAGAAATTAAACTTGTCAAGATTTAAAATGTATGAATAATAAATAATGGTATAAAGTATTTTAATAATCTAAGACTTTTAAACTGCACATTCTATTACTGCAAAGCCCCTGGAAAGCAGCAACCACGTCTTGCTTCGAAGACTTATTCTTGCATTTCTACAGGCTCACTTGATCATTCGTAAATTATTAAAGAGATTATTAAAAATTTCTATTGTTATGCATAATCATCACTTTAGATATTATTAATAAATTAAATTTACAGTTCCAGAAGTATTGAGTAATTTAAATGCATAATTATCGTATATTAAATTTGCATAACGCTAACTTTCAATAAAAAATTAACAAAAATAATTTGTTAATTGGCAAATGTAAATAATCACATCTCGGATTAAAAAGTGCTGAAGGGTTTGAAAAGATCCGGTTCTAAAATCAGGAAACATTTAGAAAAAAACCTTAAAGACTTTTCCCGTTCCTTTTTTTCTTTTCTGAACCTTTCCGGATTTTGATACTGGACCTTTTTGAACCATTTAAAAATTTTAATCCATTATAACCTAGAATATAATGACTTATGCAAGAACGCGCGTGTATTACAATAAATGAAAGTAAAAATGACAGTATTATATTAATGTCACACTACTCATTTGTGTTGACCTGCATAAATGCCGATGTGGTTAATTAAGTGAAGATTTTCCAAGAATTGTTATAGTTTGCATTTTGAAACGAAATTTCCATCGGTCACTCAAGATACACTTCATCATTTAACACGGTATCGAAGAGATAATTAAATTAATTAATTAATAAAAATATCCGTTAATTGTTATAATATTTTTATAATATTTAATATATTTCATAGTTATTTTTTTCTATAGCAGTTAAAAATATTAAGAAATTGCTTAATGTTAAATATTTCGTGATCATAATATGCTTTTTACGTGATAGTTCTAAATGCGTAATTTGAATTAGAATACTTTGTCAGTGTCAGCAGGGAGAAAAATTTTGTAGTAAAAATTACTATTTTCCATCGTAACCATGGGACTCATATTTTCATGAACATTACTACAATTTATAGTAACAATTGCTATTATTTTGTAATTTGTACTAAAATAGCATTTATTAGCAATTTTTAATATAAATTGTAGTAATTTTCATGAGAAAATGACTCTGTCCCACCTTTACTATGAAAAATAGTAATTCTTACTATCAACAATTGTAATTTTCACTACACTATTTTCCTCTGTGAGGAAATTTTCTTACATTATTGAATAATAAGTCGCACTATTAGGACTCTTAGGACAATATTAATAGCACGTAGTAAAAGCTGGGTGGTAAAAACCCACCACTATATACGAACAATTCCAGATTTGCAAACATATCAAACGTAACATTTACTAATAATTAGTATTTGCAAAGTTAAGAAAATTTTAATTTGTCTCATTTAAATGAAAGGAAAATAAGAATTTTGTAATTTGTTTTTCTAAAAAATAAATGATTTATAAAATGATTACAATCTCCAAACATTTTACGTTTTTAGTGTCCTACTATTTTCATCTTGATCAGGGCTAAAATGCATTATTCATGTATTTATTGCTTTAGTTGCAATATTATAATATGATTCTTCTTCGGTTTGATACATTATAAATGAATAAAGATTTGAAAGTTTATTGTTTAATAAGAATTATAGATAGTTATTTTATGTGTCTTTTCAAAATTTGTATCGTGAAAAGTTTCCATTTGATAAATGCAGACATTAACCCATTAACGCGCAAATGCACATTTTTGTGCACACATTTTCAAGTACAGAATTCTATTGGAAAAACAAAGTCATTTTTATCCAAAATCCTATATAGGGGGTTTTCGAGGGTGTTCTTTCAGAATCTGCAACTTATTTTGTAAAAAAAAGTCAGTAAGTGTATTATTTTTGAGTTTTTTTAAAAAAAAGACAAAAAATTTAATAAAATTTTTTTTTCAAATCAATTTTTGTTACTGTTTCTGTTTTTGGATAATCATATTACCGCCAGAAATCGCGGTCCGAATGTCTGGCATTTCCAAAACACTGGTTGTGAATCTTTTTTCCCCTTTTAGCTCTTCCAAAATGGCGGATTTTGTGAAACAGCGTAATGTTAAACTTCATGATTTTTTTTCTCGAAATGTATGAACTTAACCAAAAAATGTTATAGAACAAAAAATGCTTAGAATCACTCAAAAAATACGTATGAATTTTTTCAGAAGTTTTTGAACCTATTTTGAATTTTTTAATTTTTAACATTTTTGAAAAATCAAAAAATGTCTCAAAAACTTCTGAAAAAAAATCATGCTTGTTCTTTGAATGATTCTAAGCACTTTTTATTCTATAAAATTTTTTCGTAAAATGTATTTTTTTCGAGAAAAAAAATTTTGAAATTATGCGTTACATAAACACACAAAAGGTTGAATGGATTGAAGACTGTATAATCATCACTCTGCCACTATAAATATGTAGTAAAATATAGCGTTGCCCAGTTCTAACCATGGGGAGGTAGACGATGCAAGAGAACCTTCTTCTTTTTTTTATATATTTTTTTTATTTTTTATATTTTTTATATTTTTTATATTTTATTCTATTCTTTTGAATGTATAGAGAGAAAACAGTTTTTACAAAAATGTAAACCACACACCTTGCAGAGCTTTCTAGTTCTTAGAGAACATTAGTTTGTTAGAACAGTTTCTTTGACTTGCGGATTGAACTGCATTACTGAATTTGGGCTTTACATGTTTTTCTTTTTCCAAATAGCTTTTAGCAATAGCCATACAAACATCTTTAGTACCTTTTTTTTGCTCTTACCTGCTGTTGCAACATTGTACAAAACAGTGGGTCACTTGGGTCATTTTTATCAGAGGTATCCAAATAGCAATTACCAACACCACTGTCTTGTACAATGTTGCAACAGCAGGTAAGAGCAAAAAAATAGGTACTAAAGATGATTGTATGGCTATTGCTATATGCTATTTGGAAAAAAAAATATGTAATGACAAATTCAGTAATGCCGTTCAGTCCGCAAGTCAAAGAAACTGTTCTAACAAACAATGTTCTCTAAGAACTAGAAAGCTCTACAAGGTGTGTGGTTTACATGTTTGTAAAAACTGTTTTCTCTCTATACATTCAAAAGAATAGAATAAAATATAAAAAATATAAAAAATATAAAACATAAAAAAAATATATAAAAAAAAGAAGGTTCTCTTGCATCGTCTACCTCCCCGTGGTGAGAACTGGGCAACGCTATATTTTACTACATATTTATAGTGGCAGAATGACGATTATACAGTCTTCAATCCATTAAACGTTTTGTGTGTTTTTGTAACGCATAATTTCAAAATTTTTGTTCTCGAAAAAAATACACTTTACGAAAAATTTTTATAGAATAAAAAGTGCTAAGAATCATTCAAAGAATAGGTATGATTTTTTTCAGAAGTTTTTGAGACATTTTTTGATTTTTCAAAAATGTTAAAAATTAACAAATTCAAAATTGGTTCAAAAACTTCTGAAAAAATTCATACGTATTTTTTGAGTGATTCTAAGCATTTTTTGTTCTATAACATTTTTTCGTTAAGTTCATACATTTCGAGAAAAAAAATCATGAAGTTTAACATTACGCTGTTTCACAAAAACCGCCATTTTGGAAAAGCTAAAAGGGGAAAAAAGATTCACAACCAGTGTTTTGGAAACGTCAGACATTCGGACCGCGATTTCTGGCGGTAATATGATTATCCAAAAACAGAAACAGTAACAAAAATTGATTTGAAAAAAAAATTTTATTAAATTTTTTGACTTTTTTTTTAAAAACTCAAAAATAATACACTTACTGACTTTTTTTTTACAAAATAAGTTGCAGATTCTGAAAGAGCACCCTCGAAAACCCCCTATATAGGATTTTGGATAAAAATGACTTTGTTTTTCCAATAGAATTCTGTACTTGAAAATGTGTGCCCAAAAATGTGCATTTGCGCGTTAATGCGTTAATTATTTTTGCAACCATTATTCTTGCATACGGAACAGATCAACTAATTGTGAATGAATTATCTGCTTTTCACTTCAAAACAAAATACAGGTGCACTAGTCGCAAAAAGAATCATATTTTAGTTTTTTTTTCTTTTGAGTGAACAAGTATAAAATAGTAGAAAAAAGTCTCTAATGAGTATGTTTCTGTTAATTTATCACTTTGATAAAAAATTAACCATTGCAAGATCGAAGTTCAACATTATTAGCAAGCAGTATTATCGTAAATATGACAATTAATCATTATTCAGAATGAAAAGTAGCATTTGCCTTTTATTTTTACCATTATTACAAACGTTATTCCAGTAAACTACTGAAACTAATGAACTAAGGTATAATATAATTTTCTACCCGCAAACAATAAGAATCCTCATAAATCTAGAAAATTAACCTAGTAACGAATACCGAATCAAACGTATATTTTCAAGCACGTAAGTACATGTACATCAGATACTTCTAACAAAGTGATCACCAACACGAAGAAACTCGCCACTCAAAACAAAGCGCGACAAAATCGTCGGGATCATTAGTCCGTCTCGACTGGATTGGCGGTCGATCGCAGTAGGCGGACTCGTAATTAGCATTAGCAGAGGATTTTGACCGTGCGAAGGAGCTGAATCCGACTGCATTTTAATGAGTCGTAGTCGAGATCCTCTTCTATTGCTGCTTCTCCTTCAGTTCTTCTTCTTCTTCTTCGACTTCTTGGCAACTTGATGTCTATACGTAAGCGCCTGAATATAATTGTCGGGGCGAAATCTTCTTTTTTCCTGCAGGGCTTATCCCCGACTACGAGTTACTATATAATGTAGTGTCTTGGTAAATAATACGGGGTACTGATCCTTTCACGAGACTTATTAAAATAGGCAAATGTATAATTGGGTCCATAAGAAAATAAGTTATTTTAAAGAATAAAGTGTATGTAGTAAAAAGATATACACATTTTTCTCCTTCAAGCTATCTTACAAGAAATAGCGTACAAATTTATAACAAAATTTAATTCACTAAATGTACAATTTCAGTTACTCTGAACTTTTTATTTGCACTGCACCAACAGGATTACATTTTTCACAAACTTAAATTTTCATTTCATTAATATTTGAGTAGCATGTATTTCAATATTTAATGTCAATATTTGACACTTCACACTATCAATTCGAAAAAAAAAATTAAGGTTAGTATGCTAAGTGCACTTAAAGGTGTTGGCAAATTCTTATTTACTTAAGTTATGTTGCACACTAAACGTGTTAATTATGTTTGATCAGCGAACTGATATATTGAATTAAAGCTAGCACATTATTTTCTTATACGTTGGATATTATGATTTGTACATAGCCCTCAAAAACTTTCATAGTTTTAAGAATTTATAAAATCACATACTAAATTAAAAGTTGCAAATTCTTTCTCAAATTAAATTTCTCTGCTGCATTCAATAAATCATCCACTTTAATAATAAAAAATCTCCATCCACCTTACAAAACCTCAAATTTTATTTCCAACATATTCTCTGATACACTTCGCACAACGCACTCATATATATATAATCGCTCTAAATTATAGCAAAAAATCCAAAGAAACGGTTTCTAATGGAAACGTGTGCACAGGCTAAATTCCACACGTACGTACTCGCGCACAAAGCATAGATACGGGAGTGAAAAAGGACAAGCCCGAGAAAATCTCTGTTGTTGTAATTGCGGGCGTGCACACAACCGTTGCGAAAATTCTGCACGTTATTTTTTTTCCTATGCTATATGATAGGGATTTCCAGAAAGGGAGATAGTTAAGAAGTGATTCTGGGGTTTGGAGGCTGGCAGTGGAAAATCCCGAAGGAGAAAAAAGATTATAATTATTAAGTATCGCGGCTGGGGGAATCCACGTTGCTGTGAGTGAGGTGAGACCTGCGAACGGCTATATTTAAAAGCAGTGACTTCTTATGTGGATAATTATTTTATCGGTTTTACCGGTTTTGTAATTCGTAGCTAGTCTTCGTCTTTTGTATTCTAATCAATGAACCTCTTTTGATCTCCCTCCAGTTCTTTTTGGGTCAGACGTTACTTAAGAGTAGCTTGATTAAAGTTTTTACTACACTTTTTCTCATCAGCCTACACATGGCAAGACAATTTCGTCGAGGATTCACAAGAACTAATCGATGTTTTATGTTCAGAAGAGGTTACCACTAATCCCTTGTACAATCACTGTATATCATTATTCATAAGTACGTATAATAAAATTGTAATTGTCTCAAATTGACGTAAACTTGAGTTTAAATTATCAAGGCCAAAAATATCGAATTTATTGATTTTATATTAATTCATACTGATGACTATCTAACATCTGATCTTCTTGCATGTTCCTTTGATTTCAATAACCTGTTGAATAAATCAGTATGAACTTAGTACGTTTCCATAATTCTATAAAAATGAATTACTTCCGAGGCAGAGCAATTCATTTATACGAATATAATTTACAGTTTTCTAAATTTAGCAAATACTATCAAAAATTTATACATAGCAGAAAGTCATGTCGCGCATTCTCATTTGCTACTAAATGTTAAGGTACAGTTCTAAATTTTACTAAATTCAATCTATAAATTATAAAAATATCAATATCCTCGCCACTCTCACCAATCTGATCCCTCAGAAACATCGCCATCAGAATTTCTCTCTCTCTCTCTCTCTCTCTCTCTCTCTCTCTCTCTCTCTCTCTCTCTCTCTCTCGATCACTCTCTCTCTCTCTCTTCATCTCTCTACACGTAATCGTGCAGATGCATTCCCAAGACGGATGAAAAGCCCGAGACGCAGTGCGTGTCGCGATTACTTTCGCCTACCGCGCGCGCGCGCGCGCGCACGCAATCGAGATCGAGGTCTAGCGAGCGCAATCGATTAGAATCGCGCACCTGTTTATTATAAATACACTGACTGCACTCAGGTAGAAATAGAGAATAAGAATGAGATACTTGAGGATTGGATATTGCACCGAGGAGAGTCGAGATTCGGTTTTTCGGATCGGAGATTTTGATGCGGGGAACTGGCAAATGTCGCGTTCAAGATTGGAATTTTAGGACTGGTTAGTTTTTAAATAGACGAGTTATACATTTTTTGGGATATACATAAAATTCTGATATATATTTAGTTTTAGAGGTTTATCAAAATGAAATTTAAATATTTTTACCTTCCACGAATGTTTGATGAAAAGAACGGGTATCCTGAATTCATTATACTAACGTGGAAATGATGCAACAAGGATCCAGACCACGAATAAACGTTTGTGAGAAGCATAAGGAAGTAATTCGGTATGTTATGACGAGCCACCGACACCAGTTTCCGTTAACAATGGGGATTCCCAGTAACGGCTCCAAAATCTGAAGTGAAACATGCACTTGCATAAAATCATGACATGTATTATTTAATTTAAATGTATTTCATGATATTATCTTAATCTTAATCTGGATATCAGCAAATCCGCAATACTTTTAACTATAGGCGAGTATTTTTTTCTCAAGTAATTTATTGCTCTTATTAATTTTCCCTGCGAAGCACAGAAACTAAACTGGATGTAAAATCTTCAATGGAAACTAGAGAACAAGTCCTGTAATCGATATGAGTGTGCAACGCAGGGCGCAGCCTGGGGATGTACAAAACTGTCTAAAAAGGTACATATTTCAAAATGGCAAATGGATTCGGAAAGAACATGCAATTTTGGTTCGAAAATCATGTATTACAATTTTTTCCTTCATACCCACACATCATACAAAATAAACGTACCGAAAACTTGATGAAAAATCGGGAGATTTTGGCGTTAATAGGTTTGAATCGACATTTTGAATTTTATATGTAAACTTTGACTTGTACTTTATTCAAACCTTTAAATGAACATTTTTCAATTGACGCAGATGATTATATGAGAAAGAATGATTTAGATACGCACGTTATCCCACAACCTTATTTACACATCGACTTCTAGCTAACGACTTCTTACACTGCAGTATATTCATATTACAAGACTTTTAACACCCTTTCTGTATACCTGACCCAAAATGACACCTTTCTCCTTACACATCTTCTCTACCAGCGTATAAACACACATACACATACATGAACGACGCTGCGTAACCCGCTCTTGTGCGGTCCTCAATTATTCATGAGACCGGTGAGCAGGCCGACATGAGGCAGTTCGCTCAATAAACCCGTGGCTCGCGCGCTCGCGGCATTACAACGAGGCGCGCGTCTTCGCGCGACTCGGATTATCAATCACTTCCTGTCCCGTCTCTGTGTCTTCGCTTTCGTGCGGTGAAAAGTGCCGATGCCGATTTCACTTTCCTCGCGAAGCGATTCACACGCTATCTGGAGGAAAAAGATCGCAACAAGAGTGGTATAAGGGAGCAAGTAATTGTGATGTCAAGTAGAGGAATATTGTGAAGTGTGCAAGGAGCTGATATGGATGGTTTTGATAAGGGACTAAAGATCGTGGATCGAGAAGAACTGTATCGTGGTGGGGAGAATTCTGAATTGACGTTCTCGGGTGTTTCTTTTTTAAATTAAGGTGGCTCCAGCGGTCTAGTAGACCTAAAGCTATGAACATTTTTTACAAAAATTTATTTACACATTCCAATCTGAAAACTGATATGACAGGAAGTAGAGTTCTTAACATAACGGAAAATATTTTTGTTAGAAAATTTCCAATTTTGCAAAAGTATATTTTGCCCATTAAAAAAAAATTCAATAAGAAATACAAATCATTTTTGTTTTTCATTCAGTTTTAATTTACAAGGTCTCATTTTCTTCCTTGTTAAATTTCAGGGCGAGTCAATGATATCAAAATTGAAAAATTTTCAAAACCTGCAAAGTTATATGCAATTGTTTGTAGATTTGTCACTGAATTTTATAAACAATTGCATATAACTTTGCAGGTTTTGAAAATTTTTCAATTTTGATATCGTTGACTCCCCCTGAAATTTAATAAGGAAGAAAATGAGACCTTGCAAATTAAAATTGAATGAAAAACAAAAAAGATTTGTATTTCTTATTGAATTTTTTTTTTAATGGACAAAATATACTTTTGCAAAATTGGAAATTTTCTAACAAAAATATTTTCCGTTATGTTAAGAACTCTACTTCCTGTCATATCAGTTTTCAGATTGGAATGTGTAAATGGATTTTTGTAGAAAATGTTCATAGATTTAGGTCTACTAGACCGCTGGAGCCACCTTAAGATATTGATTAAATCCTTTAGTGAAATCGTTTATCCACAATGCAACTAACATAATCATTGCTTTATAGAAAAATTTGTGTGCAATTAAAGTATTCCTATTCTTTCGATACACTCAATTAATTGTATATGAGCAATTCTCATCAAAGTGGCGACAAAACCCGAAATCACGATTTGAAAAATTTTTTTCGAGCACACCTTCGACGCGTGCTTTTTCTTATTTATTATAGTATATACAATGAATATTCACAGTTGAACAGCGTCCATCAAGTGGACTACTTTTTCTAGAGCAACTTATAGCTCGAACAGTCGTTTGCGTTTTCAGGGATTTTTAGCGAAATATTCATTGTAACCAACGCGTTCGGAGTGAAATACTTTCTTACGCAGCTCATTAATTCAAGTTTTTATGCAATATTAGAGTATTTTCCTAACAGAAAATAATAATTAGTAATGTTTTAAATTGTTAATTAAATTATAATCCGTTATTTATAGTTTTGAAATAAATTTTTTTTCATTTAAAATTAAAAACTAATGATAAGTGATTTGGTTATCTACTTTAACTAATAACTATGACAACGTTGCTACTAAAAAATTAAACAATATTTAATACTAAATAACTTTTATTAAATCAAGATTCATAAATCCTATAGCTTTTCGCTGCTGCGTTCACAAGCTCCATTGCTTCGTTACTAAACTGATATATCGTATTTTTTCTATTTTTTCCTTTATTTCTAATAATAGATTTTTCTACTTGGCATAACATTTGAGTCGTATCCACTTCCTGTACATAATCAACAAGTGGTAATTTAAAAAAGTTTTATTGTTATTTTTTAATAACACTATCATTGTAGTTATTAGTAGATAATCAAATCGCCTATCATTAGTTTTTAATTTTAAATGAAAAAAAAACTTATTTAAAAAAAAAAAGAAATAACGGATTAAAATTGAATTAACAATTTAAAATCTTACTAATTATTATTTTCTGTCACGAAAATTCTTTAATATTGCATAAAAACTTCAATTAATGAGTTGAGTACAACAGTATTTGACATCAAACGCGTTGTTGATTACGATGAATATTTCGCTCAAAATCACTGAAAACGCGTACGACAAGCTATAAATTGCTCTAGAAAAAGTAGTCCACTTGATGGACGCTGTACAACTGTGAAACCTGATTTTATATACTATAAGGAACAAGAAAAAACACGTGCCGAAGATATGCTCAAAAAAAATTTTTCAAATGGTGATTTCGGGTTTGATTGCCACTTTGATGAGATTGCACATACAAGCGTTATTGAATTACATATATTCGAAATGCTTTCGAAATAATTTGCTATTGTTTTTTAAATTATAGAATTGGAATTACCGGTAGAAATATTAACCAGAAGCTAGCTATTTTTCAGTTAACTTTATGGCTAAAAATAAACATTCCTTGTATTTCATAATTATGTACCAATCCGAAATAAACGATGACATTTACACTTCATAAAATATGAATTTTAAGTAATAGTAGAACTTTTAGATTAATTATATTGTTTTAACATTATGTTTTTGCTAAAAATGCTTCCATATAATTAACACGTTAGCTATAAAATATGATTCATTTTCTACCAGGGAAGTGATTTATTTTTTATTATTTTTTTCAAATTATGTTTCTATATTGAAAAATTAGATTGCTTGCAGTTTTACACCAATTTTTGTATGGAAACACATTTTTCTATTTTCAAAAAGTCCCGAATACAAAAAAGTTTTTTTTACGTAGGGTCAGTGCCCCAGTTCTTGATAAATTTTATCATGACCGATGTAGTTTCATTCAAACTTCTTCTGTTTTGCAATCAATTTGTAAGCAAAATTATTAATGTGTTTTATAAATACGACTTCTTCTCTTATACAAACATTTAATCAAAAAAGTGATCAAGAATCTGATTTTGATAAAATACTGTGTGACAACATTTTTTAAATATTTATTTTTAAGTTTTACGACTTTAAATCTGCTGTGATATATTGATATGATACTTACATTAATCTAAACAATACCAGAACGATGGCGTGAACTTAAAATTCCTTGTTTTTTTTTTTCAAGTGAATTATGATTACCCAACTATTTTAAATCTTACTCCTCCTCGATCACGCATGTTTTTAGCCACATTAAAAAGAAAGCGGACCCTCGTAAATAGAAGAATGCAACTCGCGCTTACTAAGCAAAAAAGGCCCCAACGGGCAATAAGCTCTTGTTTATTTTACATAATGAGCGATTTCGTCACGATCATATCACCTGTAAACCTCGCTTTTTCTGCCGGCACATCCCCGAGTGTAGACGACGGCGATGGTTTTATTAAAGTCCCGCGGGTTATGTATGCGCAAGAGAGGAAATTTATATCGCGCGTCTGACGGCAGATTACACCGAATTAAATCACCGTTTCGCAAAGGTTCGCTTCTTTCAAGCGCGTGCGTTCTAATGGTGTAACGGTGCGTCAAACGACACTTTCACTGTCAATGCGCGCACGCACCTAGCGCTCGATTGTCGATTACTCAATGGCGCATAGTCGGGAGAAATAAGCGCGTAACGAGGAAGAGCACAGAGATGCAGAAGGATCAAGGCCGAAATTATCCAAAGCACGCTAATGAAGTTCATTGACAGGATTTGGAGGTTTTGATCGGTCGGTTGCAGAAGTCTTTTTTTTATTTTCATGAATATTCACTAGCCAATGAGATGCATATCGTCGTGCGGTGGTGTGACGGTGGAAAAGTTTTGGGCAAGCGGTGAACGAAACGCATAGACGTTTTTTTTTATGGAATATATATATTTTTTCATATGATGATTACAAACACCGCTGGATCCCACGTATTCTGTAAATCTTCCGTTATAAATTTAATCTTCCATGCATTCAATTCCACTGGCTTCCGAACTTTGATGTGACCAGTCCGATCTTCCCAAAAAGAAAACATCTATACAGCATTCGCATTAGATGCCCGCGGGTATTACCCAGATTATAAACTATTTATTTCCTACTCCTCTCAGCTATTATACGAATTAACATTAGCCGTCTGTTCTAGACTATGCGAGCAATCAACACGAAAGAAAACATCTATACGCAAAAACTGAGACAAATATTTTTCTCTCGTGTCTAATGCTTTCGCATAATATTATAAACGCACTTACTTACCCACGTCACTCTTTACTCGATCCATCAATAATCCATAATAACTATACGTAACGAGAGAAAAAAAACATTCCCGCACGCATGACGCACCCGTTACACACGTTGTGCCTCGGTTCCGCGTATATCTGTAATCCGGGCGCGAGACTGTGAGGAGCAGAGAGGACTACTTTCGATTTCGGGCCGCGCATAACCGCCGGATTCTGAGTATAAACACTGGCGAATTACGTAGCTGTGGGGGCCCGAGGCGAGCGATTATACGTAACCGGCGACCTTACGCCACAGGTGAGACGCGTTATGTGGGTATAAGTTGGGAAAAAAGTAGAAACAATTTTTGGCGATGCCCTGCTACTGCACTGTGTCATCGACATTAGGAAATAGACTTGTCGAATGATTCAAGCGAATTGGAGAAATATACGTGGTTGAGATGTTTGTTGCGCTAACTGCATTGTCACGGTAGTTTTTATTTTTGGTAATTAAGATGATGTGATAAATAGTTCATGTAAATTTAAGTGGCAGTTTAATGAGATAAAATTGCAGTATTGTGTATATATAGTAAGACACAAAAAATAGCCATCGAAAAATACCTACTTTGAAAGAAAAACAAAATGTATAAATTTTGTACTTCATTTTATTAAGATGAATTTTTAAAATTTTAAAAACTTTAAACTTGTGTTTTCATTTTTTGTATAATGGTTTTAATAAATACTAACAACTGAAAGCTGTTAAACAATCGCACTGTTCACCACACATCAAAACCGCTTAATAGTTCTTCGAAACGAACAAATATCAAAAAGAAACCTTCGGCACACACCAGAAGCCTAAACAAATTTCATCTAGGCGTTAATTGGACCCCAAGCATTCATCATCTCGAAATGTCAACACACTGGACTCGGTAAACCGGCAACTTTCGAA
Organism: Torymus aiolomorphi; assembly: GCA_036365515.1. Lineage (NCBI taxonomy): Eukaryota > Metazoa > Arthropoda > Insecta > Hymenoptera > Torymidae > Torymus > Torymus aiolomorphi. Next base: position 69,112,479 of record CM070874.1, on the reverse strand, counting down.
AAGAAACCTTTTTTCATTTTTCTACACACGTGCAAAAATCCAGATCTGAATAATACATCCATCAATTCCATTACTAAAAGCGCTTACGTTTTATCAAGCGATTAATTATTCACAAACGCCGCTCAAAAAAGAAATCTATTATCAATGCTGGCCTAATGATAGATCATCGCAGACAAAAGTCTAACGGTGCGTCGCACGTGACGGGGATTACTGTCACGTAGTTAATAGGACGCCCTTGCCGGCTGGTAATAATCTTCGACTAATAAATACGGCGGTCTTTCAGGTTTCGTCTTGCAATCAATCACGGCTGTCGATGACAATGTCGTATTTGTATAAAAACACTGTTGTGTATTTGACGTATTGTAATGTAATGTAGTAAATTATATACCGTAAAACAGCTATCCTTTTTAAAATGGTATCAAAATTTAATGATAGAACTTATTGATATGAGGTCTCACATAAAGTATTACGATGCATATTTGATTTAGAATGAGAACATATTTTTGAGAAAAATTTAATAATCAATTGACATAATAAATTTATCTAAATATTGCAGCATTCCATAAGTGTTTCTGATCAACTCAAATCTCTTTTTCATAATATAATGGTGAGACGTATTATATAAACTTGAAAATATACCGGTAATCAATTTTAAGTGAAGATGAATTCAATTAAAAGTAAAAAAAAAATACTACTGTACTAAATTTAATGATTCGAGTATATCATTATTAATAATTTAGTTCTATTATAAAAGTGGCGGCTTTTATAATCATAAGTTACTGCTTCAAATAAACAATAAGATTGTTAGTACGTCTTAAAAATGTTGTATTATATTAAGAGAAAAAAAATGAAATATTATTATACTTTCTTTACGAGTACTTTAATATTTTCAATTATTTTATATCCAACACCAGACGATACAAATGAACACTTACTCACGTAACGAAATTGACTCATTCATTCACGAAACAAGACAAATCTCTTCCCTTTCTTTTTCTCAAAAATTCACGTCATAACCGATTCGTCTGACAAACCCCAAAATAATATAAAACTAATGTTAATAAAGTTTTTAAATATCCACATTATTACGTAATTATGTATGCTCTTCTGTCCATGCAACCTCTTCCATTATATACAGGCCATTCTCACTTAATCTCCACGCACGGTAACCTTACGACACGAAGAAAACAAAACCCAACAAAGCATCCACAAACCATAAACAACCACACCGAAAAAATCTGTCCAATCCCAAACACCGCTACCAAACCCACCGCGACTATTCCAACCACCAGCAGCGCTGTGTTACCTCCCGCTGCCATTAAAGGTCGCCCGGTGCTCGCACTTGCGCGATTAGATTCGCGGCTACTCCGCGCACGCACTCTCGCATAAAACGAGCGTAAAAGTCGCTCGCGATCGCGAAACCACTTCGGCTCACCTTTCCCTTCCCACTCGCGCGCGCGCTCGGCCGTTGCATCGCGCTGACGCGCCAAAATACGCGCCGTGTGCTCGGTAGTCGACGGTCGCTCGTTCGCCGGGTAGCCCGCGCGCTTTTACTTACTCCGACACGTTGAGCCCGAATTCATTGTGAATAAAAACAATTCGGTAGACTTTTTCGCCTTCGAAGCTTGACGATGTGAAGTTTTCCTGTGATTCGTCGGTTCAATATGTGGATAATGTAATAAAAATTCTGTGCGCCGTTGGAGACTGTATGACACTGGTAGTTTAGAAAGTGTTTTAAATTAAGTTTCGAGTGTGTTGTAAAAATATAGTTGTAAATACGGTTACGCGGTTTATTGATACAATATATATATATATATATATATATATATATATATATATATATATATATATATATATATATATATATATATATATATATATATATATCGAAAGAAAGCCATCATCGTTAAATAACGATCCAAAGACCTTGATGTCACCCTAACCCCGTCAGCACCGCTGCTGCCACGATGAAGCTGACTCTCCTCCTCATCCCCCTGCTGGGTCTCGCCCTGGCGTCAGCTGAGGCAGACAATGAGCTCACGCCCATCGTCTACGAGACAGCGGACTTCGAGAACGCCGGGCTGGGCCTGTCCTTCATCGCCCGCGACCTCGACTTCCTCACCGATCTCGTCGACAGGATCGACAACCCCGCCTGTCGTGAGCAGTGCCAACTGGTCATACAGGGCCTGCACAACCTGACGACCTGGGCGCTAGAGTTTTACGATGCCAGCGGGAAGATGCCTGAGGGTGTGCTGAGGTGAGAGTCTCCGGGAACAGAGAAACAATGCTGGAGGTGATGCGATACCCACGCTATTACTCAAAATTGGGTTCCCGTTTTTCTCATTCAATTTTTAATTTTAAGGAAAAAACTCTTTGATACGTTATAGTTCTTTATTAGACTTAAAACGTGTCAAAGAGTTTTTTTCAAAAAGTTTAAAATTGAAGGAGAAAAACGGGAACCCAGAATTGAGTAATAGTGTGGGTATCACATCACCTTATGTGAATATGTAGAGTGTTTGTGTTCTAAGATTTCGAATTTCGAAGTTGATAGGTGATGGAAAATTTCCGTGGATTTGATTGAGACCGTTTACATTTGCTATGTGATTATTTTCTGCGTGATTGCAAAATATAATGAGGTTTATGTGATGTTGCTTGACGAGATTGATTAATTCTTGTAAATAATATTTTATCGTGGCTTTGATGTTGGAGTTTTTGTAAAACTTTTGACAGAGAACTTGCTGGCTGAGAATTTATCCTAGAAAAACGTATTGCAATTCTTGTTGAATTTTGAATAAGTCAAAGTAAAAGTGTCACTAACTTTTAATCTATTTGTATGTGGTGTAAATAATGTCATTGCAATATTAAAATCAAGTATTGGATCAAATGATAGTAGGAAATCGTAATATATTTATACCATAGTATAAATTGAGATTACTGACTCAGAGTACTGTAGTTTCATCATATTTTTGAGCTGAATGATTTTCTATTACGTTCGTGGTTTGAAAACTGTATTAAAATTATTGTTAATATAACTGACCCAAAGCATATTTAAAGAATACTTTAAGCATAACAAGAAATATTGTTTTTTGAATAAATCTTTTTATCATGATTATCATATCTTTGACTTTATTCAACATTTTTTCAAACCGTTCGCTCAAACTGCATATAAATTTTGTTTTCATCAGTATATATCCTTTAATAAGCTTTTATGAATAAGTTAATGCTAATCGCAATCCCGGAAACAATTATTTAAATAAATTGTGCATCATTCAAAAATGTAATTACATGCATTATGGTAAAAAAGAATTGGTGAATACATACGATGTTGATTATTAAAAACAATGACTTACCACATGTAACCAAATTAAGAACGATTAAAGGCCAATGAAATTTATTACGACCACTGATTTGCAAAAAAAAATGTTATAAATGAGGACGAACCGTTGTTTTTCTTTTTCTTAAATTGTTTGTTGTATATCAATTTATAGAAATTGATATCCAATGAAGTATCAAAACTAGTTAGTGTAGGCATTTTTGTCTTCTGAAACATAAGAAAAAATACAGAACCATATGAAATCATTCACGTAAGACTTCGAATCACCATGAATATTCATAATTAGATAATAAAATATCAACATATGTTTCAAATTCTTTTACGTAATTGTTGCAATAATATTAAAATGCAACATTTCTTTTAAAATTCTTTTGAAATACAATAATAAACGGATATTTTGTAGTAAATTCCATTTAAACAAGAGAAACCTTATTATTTACGTGATGTACTTACATCTTTGAGTTATATTTTAAAATTAATTGATCATGAAATCATTTCTAAAATCTCAATTTGAAAATTCAGCTATAAAATTATTTTTTACTTAAATTACACATAACAGTTTACAATTCACATTCAAATATATAAAAATACTAACCAAATCCATGCGCGCTCCGCGCACTCTATGTACTTTTAATTTATTCCTTATAACTTATAAGCCGAAAATCTGTTTCTTTTAATTTTTCTGCATCTTTAATAATTGATATAATACTGTAGTACATTTACTCTTAACGAACACAAAATTTTGTATATTATTGACATAATTTATTCTAATATTAACATAATTAATTCTTCTAAGATTAAAACATTGCTTATTGTTTTTAATTTTACCGTGCAATTCAATAACTAATCGCGTTGTGTTTTGAAATACTTTTCTACTTCTGGCCATGACTTTAACAAATAATTAAAACATGTTATTTATTTTTTTAAGCAACCAACATTAATTTGATTATTATTTATTTAATACTTTTCACTTCAATCATTTTCAATCCAATAAATATTCCAATAAATAATATCTAATTATCAAATAAAAATTCATATTTAATTTTAAATTCTCGCGCCTTTTATCCAAGAGCCAATCACAGATCAAATCTATAGAGGCTTCACTTCTTCCGGTCATCACTTTTTTAAGAAGGGATAAGAAAGTAGAATAATTACGTTTGACTAGATTTTGCTTGTTTCTACTACAAGAAACTACACTATAAAGTAAAGTTTTTCAATATACGCTAGAGAATATAATCTCACATCAAAACATAAACTAATTGATCGTTTTCGTTTTTAAAATTAAAAATTACTATACTCAATTGTTAATTAACTAACCTACAATCATGACTATTGGGTGTCCAAAAATTACCAATAACTGAAACAAAAAAAGTAAATCCCGCGTTCACATTCCAGCGGCTCGACCTACCACCTGGGCAACTTCGACGAGTGCCTGGACATCGGCAATAACGACGACGACGCGACACCCCGCAACATCCGCGGCCAGTACTGCCTGGGTCGCGTGAAAATCGACGTCCCCACGAGTGCCGTTGTGAACGGCGTCGAGACGTCCTTGTCACCCGTTTGGGCCAAGTTCCGCAGGCTCGAGCGCCGCTACGACGACCGTATCGAAGAGCTGCAGTGGGGTATCTGCGTGCCCGATTCCTGCACCAGTCGAGATGTCGAAGAGGTCATCGAGACCATCGTGGCCAATACTCTGGCCAAGACGAATTTCGAGGTGAAGACGAAGATCAGGGAGAGCGATTGTTACAGGGACGAGACGCTGCCGATGGACTCGTACCAGATCGTTTACCTGTGAGATGAAATGCTTTTCTTAGTATATTCCTTTTTTTAAAGAATTTTTCGACAATGGGGAAAAATTATGAGATGGGAAAAATAAAGTTTTAAAAACGGTAAAAACGTCGTTAAAGTTACACAGTTACAAAATGTTATTAATTTTAAGAAACTTTTAATAGACATTTTGAATTTTTATTCATAAACATGGTATTGTAGTTCAGAATTCACAAATTTGTGAATCGATCATTCAAACTGATTGTTAAGTTTAAAAGAATATTTTAAATTGCAACACTGTTATTAATTTTAATTAATGTGATTGAAAATGTTTTTAAATTTAAGGAAACTTTAATATGCATTTTGAATTTTTATTCACACGTGGAGGAATTATTACACACGTATTTTAATTTTAAAATGCGTGTTTTAAAACAGTTTTAATGTACATATATTCAATTCAAAACAATGTTTGAAAATGTATTAATATACATGTATGGAAATTTAATATTCGTATTTGTAAGACTACTTCCGTTACATGTGTGAAGTTCTAGTTAGAAATTTTTAATAGTGCAGTTTACTAAGTTTAGCCTTTCGTACAAATCAAAATCACGTGTACAAATCAATGACGTGCATAAATCAATAATGCGTAATTTTGTAAAAGAAACTAAAAAAAATAAAACACTGTAAAGTAAAGATTTTAATAGTGGATGTAGCAATAGATTAGTGCTAGTCCGGTGGAATGTATCTTTTGTTATAATTAAGAATATTATAAATAAGAAATCGAAGATCAAACATAAATTAGTAACGAATTTTCTTTTATAATAAACAATCTTTTACTTTTAAATTAGTGTTCTATTATAATACACTCAGAAAAACGATCCTCCTGTCTTAAAATAAAATTCCTCCCAGAAAGTCTTCGTGCGACAAAAAAGGATTCCTCCTGCGCGAAAAATCATCATCTCGCTACAGGAAGATTGACTTCCTGTTGTAAGATAATTCCTCCTTCCATAGGAAGATATCCTCTTGGCCCTATGTTTAGCAGAAATCCTCTTCCGACAGGCAGATTCTCGTTGATACAGGAAGATCGTTTTCTGAGTGTAAGATTAATTTTAAAAAATAGTAAGAACATTTTTAATAATAATATACAAGTAAAAGAACTTCCCGCCAAAATCTTATAAATTATTCGGTAAATTTAATAAAATATGATAATGAAACTGAAATTATAAATAATGCAATTTATATCGTGCAAAAATTAAAAATGGATACTCAGTACTCATGAAAGAACGTACATTGAAATTCGCTGATCGCAATCAATATTTAAATCACTTCCTTTTACTCACTGTTCAACTTTAATTAGGTACAAATTTATTGTATACGAGCAGTGTATTCGCGATAGACCGAGAGAAGATGATGGCAAGCGTCATCGTCCTATAAAAGTCTCGGCATTGCACATTTCATCTATACATTTAATTATGAAATCAGTTACACTTCTTTATGCGCGAGTGAAACGCCTTTGCGTCATCAAATTCGCCGTCGCTCCGTCGTGTATAACTTTTACGAACTCAGCAGAATACCATTGACGCTTATTATGTTGAGCTTCTCAAAGAGGAAGCGTTTAAAGTACATTTATTTACAAACGTTTTCAATGCAACGTCTCATGCATACAACTGACAAATTAAATGAATGAATGGCAATGTCTCTACGAAAATATTTCATATACCATGAAAATTTACATTGAATTCAATAACACTGTTATATTGCATTTAAAACTTCTTCATTCTCAACAGCTATACAGTAATAAAATCATCCTTTAACATACGAAAATATAAGTACATCATAAAACGCTTTGAACAAAGCGAATTTTTTACATAGCACATTAAGAAGTTTTCGAATGGTCCCATTTTCAGAGTCGTGATATCGTTGGTGATTGCGATCATCATTGTCGGGACGATCTACGACATCTTCATCGTGAAGAATAGGGAAGAAGTGTCCCGTGACGTTTTGCCTCAGGTCCTCATTGCTTTCTCCATGCCGTCGAATCTGAAGAAACTGTGCGGACCGGCGCACGAGGAGCTGAAGTTCGAGTGCATATCGGGCATCAAGTTCCTCGTAATGCTTTTCATCATAGCCGGTCACACGCTGATTTTCGTCGTCAGTGGGCCTGTGCTCAATAAGAAGTTCTGGCATGAGGTGAGTGCCGAAATAATGTAACAATTTAATTGTTTAAATGTCTATGGATTAAATGTTTGCTTATCAAATTTAAATTTAGTGATATCAATACACGGAGAGAAATTTTAGAGTAAAAATTACCAAGGTGCCTTGGTAGCGCATGGATAGACTGTCAAAAGCCGTGATATTCCCAGGTTTCTAATACAATTTATAAGTTTCCCAGGAAAAACTACCATAACCACTTAAAAAAAATACCAAATTATCGGAATAAAAATTACCAGACACACTGGTAAAAATTGAGATCTAGTCATTTTTACAGGGTAACCTAAGAATTTTTACTAAGAAAACTGATAAATTTTGCCAAATAACCTGGTATTTGTGTATTCGCGCATGCGCACTGCGCATTATTGTGTTTCAAAAGATTGATACTAGAGGCGTGCGCGACGTTAAAATGAAAACAATACACATATTTTCAGTAAGTAATAACGGCGATTCAAATAACTGTTGGTAACAGCTTCCGTGGCGCAGTCGGTAGAACGTCGGACTCTCAACCCAAAGATCGTCGGATCGAATCCCGCTTCCGTAAAAATTTTTTTTCAGTTTAATGTTTTTTCATCCTTGTTTCTGTTTCTATTTCTATATTAAAATACTATATATCCATCAATATGGATAAAAAAAGTTAATTTTTTTAATTTAAATTAACTAAAAAAAAATTTTACCAAGGCACTTTGGTAAAAAGTTTGAAATTGTCAGTCTGTCCATCCATTACCATAGAAACTGGTAATTTTGCCTCGAATATTTGTAATTTTCACTACAAAATTTCTCTCCGTGTAAATATTTTGTGCTTACTAAATGCTTTCAGTCCGCAAAATTAGGTTTCTTTCAAACATATTGCTTTCTTAAGCTTCACATGTGCTATGTAGTAGTAATATAAATTGTCTTCCGCAGTCTTAGAAAATATTAAATGTCTAAATATTGATGTTTACTCATGCCTTGATATTTGAAGACGGTGAAAAAAATAATTAATTCAAACAAAAGTTAATCTAACAATCCACGTACATAACATTATCATAGTATTATTAGATTTAATGAACAAAATAAACATATCTTGATGAAATTACATAAATCATATGTATTTTGAGATTCATCTTTGCACAAACTAATCAACAATTAGCTGCCAAACAACTTTGTACTTACTCAAATAAACTTTCCTCAGTTCCTTATGCAGCCACTGCAACGGCCAACTAAAACCAATATGATTAATAGTTCGCTGTGCATTCACCACTTCTTACATCACTCTAACACTGTGGACATTCGCAATGAAAGAAAAAAATATTCTATCCAGTAAACAAGTACCGTAATCACCCCGGAAAAAATGCTATTATCCTCGTTGCAGGCGATCGGCAAGGTCGAGAACTCGATCTTCCTGAACAATCCGCTCCTCGTCGACACGTTCCTCCTGCTGAGCGGTTTCCTCTTCTCGCGCATCCTCCTCCAGGAGCTCGACAAAAGGAAGTCGGTGAACTTCGCCCTTCTCTACATCTATCGCTATCTCAGGTGAGAGGAAAACTCATTCGTCATCGCTCGCTCGGGGCGCGCGTGAAAAATTGGCCTCTGTGTGAATGGAGTTTGTTGTTATTGCTGCTGCTGCTGCTGCTGCTGTTCTCTTCACGACGCCCGTGGTACAATGCCGGCTTTTGTCGATATCGCTTTATCGGATAGTACGAGGCTGAGGATGAGAGGAACTTTGAGTTTTCAGAAATGATAAATTGTTGCAATACTTTTACTAGCATGAAATTTTTCTTCAATTTTAATACTTTTGTAGAAATTCAAAGTATTTAAAATTTCTTATTTTGTGTTCACTAAACATTTGTAATTTTTATTTGAAAATGAATTATTTTAGATAATAATGTAATTCAATAAATAATGATAGCTTTTGAAATATCTTCACAATAGTTGAGACAAAAGACAATTAAAATCTATTAGATCTTCCTTCAATTCAAGTGATATCATCTTACGTTTTGTGAATAAAATGATAAACTATTCGTGGAGTTGTTTCGAGCGCATAACAAACAAGAATTCTTACAAAATGAATCAGAAATCGCGGTTCATTAAAGAACATGAAGCGCGCGCGAAACTAAGCGGTCACACGCTTTTTAAGAAATTTGAAACGCGAGCACGTTTTCCAGTTGATGCTATTCGTTTAAAAGCACGTTTTTTCGAACGTAACTAATTTATTAAACTTTTTGTCTCTCAAGTAAACAGCCTCTCCATCTGTTAATTAATTTTTTTTGGTTCTTTCAAACCAACTGTTAAGCGATTTTATTCTTACCATTTTTGCGATTAATTATCCGCAACAAAAAATAGACGTTCCATGAAAAATAAAATACTCAATCTATCGTTTCTGAAAAGAGCATACATCGATTATTTCAACTTTCCTCACTGCCTGTAAAAACAAAGGGGTCAAGAAGAATGACTTTTTGCAATCGCCCATCTTCACAACCACTTTTATCCCTCTGAAATCGACACGCTCATCATCTTCGCCATGAAAACAACGATGTCCTCGGCACAAATGTGCAGAGAGCGCCAATTTTTCACGCGCGCGACACTTCCGCGTTCTCATTGTCACCTTCGCTATCTTAATCATGAAAACAAAATCAATCTGTTGAAATCGCGCGTGCGCAGACTGACGCCAGCGTACATGGTGATGGTCGGATTGTACGTGACCTGGCTGCCGAGGCTTGACTCCGGGCCCCTCTGGTCCCGTATGAAGCTGGAGACCGAGCGCTGCCGTGCCTCCTGGTGGACCAACATACTCTACGTCAACAACTACGTTAACACCGATCAACTTGTGAGGACTTTTTATTAATTGGAAATTCTTTACTGCATTGATGGTTTAGCTTAAACTTAATCAATAACAGAAATAAATTATGTTGGAATTCATGAAAAGATTTTTAACAGTTGCTTTTGTACATTTTTTCCAATTTTAGTGTATGTTCCAATCGTGGTACTTGTCAGTAGACACTCAATTGTTTGTGCTTGCGCCAGCAATTGTTTACCCTCTGTGGAGGTGGCGCAAAGTCGGACACGTTATCCTCGGGACCGTTACTGTCGTCGCTACGATATTGCCGTTCAGTCTCACTCTTGCTCAGAATTTGGATCCAACTCTGTTGATTTATACACCGTAAGTTTGCTTTTTAAATGAAAACGAAATAAACTTCTTTGTTTACAATTTGCCTACAACGTGCGGAGACTTGATTGTCATGCGTTTCGTGTAAATCTTATATAATACATCAATTTCCATAAGACTGCATAAAAATTCTTTAAAAATACATATCTATCACAAGGAACTGCATGGTACCGTAAGAATATTTTAATTTTATAAAAATTACACAATTCCAGTGATTTCCAGTCCAACCATAAGAAACACACAACATGTTTCGCTTTCTCAATCTTATATTAAATGCCAAATCAGTATTTTATCGTCTCTCGAGCGTTTTAATCGCCATTCGGGATTAATAATTCAAATAATTTGCATACGTTAGCAACGATGCAGTTAACCGTCCAAAAACGTGCAGTCGGTGACAATTTTTTTTTTTTTTTTTTTTTTCATTTTCTTGCACGCTGATGGGAATTTTTCAGGGAAGTCAAGGATATTTCGGCGAATGAGTATTTCAGAAGCAGCTACATCAAGACACACATGAGAGCCATAGCTTACTGCTTCGGCCTGCTGTACGGCTACATCGTTTACCGCATACAAAACTCGGACACGAAGATACCCAAGGTAAGAACTTCGCATGTTTTGTGCAGTTGTAACGAGCGTTGTTTTTAACGGAACTAAAGTAGTATCTCTTTTGTCATTGACATTCACTGATGAGCATTGTGACTTCCAATAAAATTAAGTAATCGCTAATAATTGCATGTTAAAAAATCGAATAAAAATGACCAATATAGAATGTCCGTAAAAGTTAAAATTGATTACAAAGTTGGGCCTTCACTATTATTATTGACATGAATTGTATACAAAATCCAGTTTCAAGCAAGAAATTTGCTTGTCGAGAATGTGATACATGTAGGTGATAAATAAATTTTTAGAAAATTGAATTCTTAACATTTTTTTTTATTTATTTTTTTTATTTACTGGGAATTAGTAATAAACTATATTATACTGTCTACCTAAATATAGATAATGTTGTACTTAAAAAAACACCTACTTTGTGTAAAAATTATTAAAATAACAATAACAGATAAACGATCCATTTAATCCAATATCATCCATCACATACTCTCGCACACGATATTAATCATCCAAACAAATAAAACCGTTACTTACTGCGAACATACAAAAACTAAAGACAACCTCACAAGCATTTACACTTTTTTTTATCAACGAATAATTAAACCCAGATTATAACATATGCTTTGAAAAAGTCAGCAACTCTGTCAAGTAAACGTCGGTCTCGTTCTTTTTTTCTCTGTGCGCAGAAAACTGTTAGGATTGGCTGGCTGTTGGCGGGCTGCGCACTCGTAGCGTCGATGTGCTCGGTTAGCGTCTTTTACGGGCCGAGGAAGAATTTCACGAGCCTCGAGGCCGCCTTCTACTCGTCGCTTCATCGCGCCTTGTGGAGCTGTGGCACCGGCTGGGTTCTCCTCGCCTGCATCACCGACAATTCAGGTGACATCTTTTTTTTCAAACGTTTGTCTCTCTCACTCTCTCACTTTGCCGTTTAGTTCTTTTATTGAACCTAGCTTTGTTAAGTTTTATAGGTTTAATAACTTAATTAAATGTTAATTTTAATTGTAAATAGAAAGCTTTTTTCGTGTTTATATTTTTTTATATAGATTTATATTTTTATAATTATTTTATAAGTATAGTTCATTCGTTTAATACGCTTAATTCAACACTTCAGTATACACTAAGATGTGCCCGTAATAAGCAAAACTTTTTTACTATATTTTTATTGGTAAATCGAGAATATCCTTGTTATCAGCTCAGATTTATGACCAAATTATTTTTTTACTAACAATTTTCATAAATAAATAGAAAATTTTCCAATTTTCGCTTGGGAAAAAATTCGAACTTAAAGGTTAGATGATTTTAAGACAAAAACGACATTAGAAACTTTTTCATGGAATTGATATTATTTGAGAAAAAAATTCACGAATTTGGAAAAAATCGAGATTTTTTTAAAATTTGCTTCTTTACGAAACCGATAAATCTAAACTTTTTCAAATTAATCCATGGTGAAGTTTTTCCTTTTAAATCATATTTTAATATGAATATGCATTAATTGCTTGTAAAGAATATTATGAGTTTTTTTCTTTTTTAGCCCATATTTCTGATCGTTGTTCAAAATGCTCACTTATTAATTCGATGCGGCTAAACTACTGGCCACATTTACAGAAAACTTCTCTATGTATTTTGCTCCATGTCTTAATACATTTAAAGTTCTTAGGGATATACTTTTACCATTTACATTTTGTAATGAAAATACATGAAGAAAAATGTTCTGTAGATACAGATTTCATTAGGCAGTTGTTCAGCCGTATCAAATAAAAGCGAGTAAGCATTTTTAATAAGGATCAGAGATAGGGGCAAAGTAAAATAACAATAAATTTCTTGTAAACGTAATATATATTTTGAAAATATGATTTAGAAGGAAAAATTTAATTATGGATGAATTTGAGAAATTACAAAAATTTTCATTTTTTCAAAGACTGGGTATCCTTTTTTGAAAAGCATCAATTCTAGAAAAAAATTACTGAGAAATTATTTTTGGATCTTCTTCTTTCTTTCTTTTTTTTAAATGTCTGTGGGTTCTGTAAACATACTGAACACTCAGTTGCCACCACTCAGGCGTAGTTTATTTTTGGATCACCATATTGGATTCGCCATCTCGAATGTCGAAAATCTAACCTTAGATTTTAAATCTATGACCCAAATATATAGTGATTCAACCATGTTTATAGAGTTTTTATCCACACATGAATTATTTCGTAAAAATTTCCATTTTTAAAAGTAATGTATTTACAATGATAAAAATAATGAAAAGTCTTGATCTTTCAGTATTGAAAATATCAATTTTCTAAACTTCGGAAATTTTAAATTTATTTATAAAAATTGTTGATACAGAAATAACATTGACGTAAATCGGATAAATAATAAATAGATTCTTAATCTACATATAAAAATGTACAAAAATCTCAGTGTCAGTGCATACTCAAATCCAGTCAAAGGAGGGTATAAAACGTATAGATTAACTTTCTATCTACTTTGAGTAGCGTATTTAACAAAGCAAAGAGTGTACCTAAAGCAAAAAGTTCATTTGATATGATCTATTGAAAATTTTATGTAATGTTCTATTCATTACATTTTTATTACCAGAAAACTAAATTACAAATTTTCTAGACTCAAAAAACAGAATATAGTTTTACATTGCAAGAAATAAAAAAGTTTTATCATTTCCAAACTGTCTCATAAACAAACCAGTTTTAGTTCAAATAAAAATGTATTAAATTTTTGAAACAGTCCCATATCTAACACTATTACGATAAATAATTTTTTGTAATTAAAATTTTTAAATATTGCACAGGTCCTTTGAGAACGATCTTGAAATGGAGGCCTTTCGTACCTCTGAGTCGATTGACATACTCGGCGTATCTCGTCAACGGTCTCGTCGAGCTGCACAGCGCCTCAACGATTCGAGTGCCCCAGTATCTCGATAACTTTAGTCTAGTAAGTATATTAAAAAACAAAACTCATCAAATCCAAAAATCTTTTAGGGATAAATCTGATAAAAGTCATCAACTTATACGTTTGTTATATGAAATTTTTTTAAAGAAACTTTTACAAAAAAAATTCTAAGTTACAAATCATGTAACGGCAATCAGACTTGGGATTAAATATATTTGAATGAACAAAAACACGATATTTGGTAACGTAAATATATTATATATATATAATCATTTAAGTACAATTAACAACAACAAAAACACTTTTCCCCGCACAGTTGGGTAAGGTGCTATCGCACCTGATGCTGACCTTTCTCGGCGCGGTCCTGCTCTCGGCGATGTTCGAGTCGCCTATCCTCGGCCTCGAGAGGATTTTCCTGCGTCACGGTACGTTACCCCTTCCACTATCCAATTCATATATACAACCACACGCGAATTTCTAATCACACGTGCCCTTTCTCTTTTTCTCTCTCAACAGAGCGTAAATCATCGTCGACGCTGACGAAGAAAACCGACAGCGAGGAGACGACCACCACGGACGCCTGAGTTGCTCTTCTCTTCACTACACCTCTCTTCTCGTGTGAAAAGAAAATTATTGTCATCGGAGCAACGATCGTCGCCGTTGCCGAATCGCCGCGTCCGCGCGCACGCGCATGCGCCTGTTGGTGTGCAATCGTTATTTCGTGTATTATATAATTTACGGTCGGTCTAATTTGTACTCAGCGAATTCATTGTAATTTATGCGTTTATTATTATTAGTAGTAGTATTATTATTATTAAAAGTAAGTTATTAGCGATGAGTTTGATACCCTTGATTGCTATATATGTATTCCCGGACGAGATGAACGACGCGTATACCGGCCAATTAAAAAAGAAAATTGTAGAAAATATGAGTTTATTGTCATCGAGGCATTAGTTCGAACTATGAAATGCACTGTTCATCATTCGAAGCATTTGATTTCGCTTTTATCGTTATTTTGTATTTATAAATAGTTCTTATTTAATTGGTTCGACTTCTTTTATACACTGTATATATATAATAAATGTAATAAAATTTGTTTTAGATTATACGTATATAGAATATTTTTTTTATAAACCGAACAACAGCAACAACCTATATATATTTGACATATAAATTTTAACACAGCTTAAACATGTTTAGACGAATAAAAATTTGATATAATAGTAACAAAATATTAACAACTCCACATAAAGAAAATACAATGATAGATTATTCAATTCTAAGTAAATAAATATTTCCAGTGTTTCCGGAATACTTCACAATCCACCGAATCGGCCAGAGATTTTCGCGATTGCTTCGCAATAGACCTCATTGACTTTTTTTTAACCCTATAACAATGAATACAAGAACTCTCTCATAGAAACGTGTAAAAAAGGGTCACAGTTTTTTTTCATTCAAACTTCTCTAGCAGGGATCGTGCACGAATCTCGAGTATATGCATGTGATGAAGTCTCTCTCTCCTCTGAGCTACGACTCTTTTGGTCAGGTGTCCCTTTCAGTCCACATCCAGTTCTCTTCTTCTGACTTTCTTCTGTTCCTGATCCTCGCGATCTCATCCTGGTCCTCGTCGTCGGGCCACTGGCGCGACGATCTCGTCGACGATGACTCCGACTTGCTCGTGCTCTTGGTCTCGTCTGTGTCGTGGCTGCGCGCTTGCCACACGATCGTCACGTCGCATGTGACGTCCGGGACTATAAGTTCCTCGGATTGTGCGCCCTCGCGGTCATCTTCGTCTGTCTTGTCTTCGGGTTCTTCCCGTTGCTTTCCCAGAGTAGATGGTGGAGGCTTGGAGTCTTTGACGATGAAGGCTGACGATCCCTCTTCCTCGGATCTAGACTTTTGCATCTGCCAGGCTTTTTTGAAGGGATGTTCTTGTTCTTGTTCGACTAGCTTTGGTCGCTCGGGGAGTAAGTATTCTGGATCTTCTTCGCTAGCCTGACTCTGAAATACAAAATTGTATTTAAGAACTTTATTCGTAATGAGTTTATTTAAAATAGCTTTTAAATAATTAATTCATAGTAATTTTTCTAAAGGTATTAGTAACTTTAACAATATAGAGATCAAATGTTACAACTAGGATTCTATCTATTTAAAATTTTATTGATAAGCAATTAAAATAAAGATAAAGAATTTATAAATTAAATCATCCTGTTTGAATTAAAAGTTCCTCCTCCTCCTCCTCCATTATTAAAACTGCAATAATCTTTTTAAAAATCATAAGTCTGCCAATCTTTTTCCACTTCACCCTACCTTAACTATAGACTCTCTTTTGAATAATCCAGAAGAGGTAGTCTTGACGTCCAATTTGTTCCAGCTGTTGTCAACCGGGGTCTCGTCATCGACCGATATTTTGCTCAGATCCTGGACGGTGATCCTCTTGCTGTCCTTCTTCAGCGTAAATTCATTATTAGGATCATCCTCCTCCTCGAACGACGTGGGCAAACTCTCACTGGCGTAGCTCTTGCCTTGGTCCTCCTCTTCACCTTCAAACTCCTCACGCAGCGGCGGCCCCTGTTCCCTGTACTCCCTCCTATGATAAATATCTCCGTCTAGCTCATCCTCGTCTGGTTCCTGGGATGAGCCAAGCTGCATTTTGGACACAGTCCACAGGTCCATGTTCCCCGGTCTTGGAGGCTCCTTCAGCAGAGCCATTTTGCCCTCGGCGGAGGAACGACGTTTGAGCGAATCCCATTCGTCGTCACCTTCCTCCTCGAGCACTGGTGGACGCACGCGATCGCGTTCTTGTGAACTGGCAAGGTCCTGGTGATAACGGGTACGACGCAGTCGTATCTCGTCCTCCCATTCCTCCTCGTCGGCAATGCGAGGCTCGGCGGAGCGACGGCTGTAGCTGCTGCGTGGGTTTCCCAGGGCGTCGGTCTCGCTCTCGGATGACAAAGATCGTTGTTGATCGGTGAAACGTGGCACAGACGAACGAGGCGATCGCGTGGTCTGATAGTCATCTTCATTGCTAATTGTTATGATTGGTTTTCTAAAGCAAAAATTAGTATAAAAATGTCAATGCCTATCGGAATTATTTTTCTCTATTACATTAGTTTGCATCGTTCTTGTCGTCAGTGACGTCATAGTTGGTTCTATCTTCTATTATAGATATTATCAATCCGTTATGAACTGCACATAATGGATATGATGATTTTGTTATAGATATGTCAGTCATAATGGATGTCGTATGCATGGACATTTTATAGATAAATTATGGGTGTGCTATTATCATCGGACAAATTTCTTATTTCAAGACCTTATCATTTAATGATACCTTGGGGGTATTTCCGGTTCCTTGAGCACGGGAATTCTCTCCCTGGATACGGACCTTCGAAACACGGGCGCATCTAGGTCCCTCATGGGTGACCTGGAGAACGCGCCCGAGAAGTACCGCTCTCTCGGATGCAAATATCCCTCGTTTTCATTCTCCAGTCCAGTGTTGCTCGTCCTGTATTCACTTCTGCTAGTTCTACCTTCGTCCGTGGGATCATCGGACCTCCTACGTACACCGCCGTTGGACCATTCGTCATACGCCTCAGACCTGATCATCGTCTGACGCCTGATATCCTGTCGCTTCAACCTGGAGCTGCGGTAGGACTCATCCAGGCCGTTCTCATCGTACTCCGGTGTTGGGGGTACGAAGGTACCGCGGTTCCAGTTCCAGCCGCCAGGGGCTGGCTCGACGTCTTCGTCTTCCTCTTCTTGAGACACGTCCTGGTGGATTTTGGTGATGTTGTTCCGGTGGTTTTCTTCGGCAGTGAGAGCTTCTTTGGACTTGTCGGCCTCTACGGTGGCCTGATTGTTACCGCACTCCATGATGATGATCTTCACCTCTTGCATGGGAATGTCGAAAAGCAGTGTTAGTACGACGGAGACCAGTGCCACGGTTATCGCTTCGTAAGGATCAATCTATTAAAGAAACATTAATTTTTTTAACGCGTTATAAAATAAATTAATTATAATAAATTTACACAAGTCTGTTACTTACAAGTCTAAAAGTTTTAAATTCCGTGGAGTAGCGCGCAGTACCAACATTATAGAAAAATACAGCAAATTGCGAAAGGTATATCGCGTACGACATTCTACTAAACACTATCATCCAATAACTTGATAATAGTCTGTTAATAATACCTGAAACATTAAATAAAAAATGACAATATGGCAACGGAAACATATTTTTTTTTTTTTTTCAGAAAAATTTTAACACTTAAACAAATTGCATTTATAGTATTACCTCCATTATTTGTGAAACATGCAAAAATTGCCCAACTTAAAGCCAGCGACGACAATATTGGACTTATGACGGCGTAGTGCGTGGCCTCTTCGACATCGTACACATAATCCCTTTTAGCAAGACGCCAGGGTGAAAATAATGACCATGATCCTAAAGCTAATGCTATCGACCATCCTATTATATTAAATATCTGAAAAGTGAAATAATTATCAGTATTATCTGGCCTATTTTATTTATTTGAATTGATCACAAAGGGCATAATAGGTTTTAATAGTAAGTTTGCCCCCCCCCCCCTCACCGTAAGCTATCTGGTCGCCAATGGCTGTAAATTTTATATATGAAAAATGATGAATTTTGCTGCACAGTTTAGCACAAAAAACCTCTCTCGGTCGCTCTTTTGGACTTCTTTACACTTTACGTTATATCTCAGCCAAAAATGAATATTTTTTCATGATTTTTGTACCAGTGTATTATAGATACGGAAATTTCCTAACAAAAAATATTATCTAAACACATTTTTCCAAGCCACCAAATATTTTTTTAGACGATTTTTTAATGAGGAAATTAACTTTTTCGAAATTTTTCTTAGTTTTTCCTAGTTTTCGAGGTGAAAAAGTCAAGCCGAACTATTTTGAATAGTTGCATTTGATTCCTCATAAAAAAATACATGAAAATAGATGTTGAAATTTTTAAAAAAATTACAGGCCACACTCCTTATACTCCATGGAATAAAATCAACCTTATAGAATCCTGATGATTTGCACCGTATCACTTTACTCGTAGGTTAACATGCAATTTCGATCTTATTTTTGTGTATTTCTTGTCATAAAATACTTATTATTATAATTTATCACACTTGTTAAACAAAAAATAACTTGATTGCCAACATATTGGCATTGTACTAGATTAACTATTCATATGACAAAAGAAATAATTAAGAGATTCGTCTAAATTTGCCAGCGATTCTCTACGTAAACGTCGATAAAAATGAAAGCGCGCGAGATGGAACCTTCGTACGCGCTCAGTTGAGATAAGACCTTTTTCTTTAATCCTTTTCTTTAATCTTTTGTCTTCCCACCCGACGATTTTGACGATATTGGAAGTTATTTATTTTTCAATTCTTTGTCCCTTATGAGTTTTCATTCGATTTTCAAGAAATAGTTTGAAGAAACAGTTTTCTACTATTTCTTCAAAATATTCTGAATTAATTTCGATGTATCAATCATTATTTTGAACAATATAGAATAGAAATGTTGTAGGATAAGTATATTATGAAACGACGTCTGACACGTAGAAGAAACATAAGAGATTGACTTTAGTTGATATATTAGGTACGTTCGTTTGGATCCGATGGTACGTTCGGTTCGTTCGTTTTTTTCGGATTGGTTTGCTCTGTACATAGTGAATATTTAGAGATATCTATTCCTGGCCTTCGTGCATATGCATGCATATATATATATATATATATATATATATATATATATATATATATATATATATATATATATATATATATATATATATATGTGTGTTGAATTCTACAAAAAATTACCCCTAACTGTGGTCGAAAAATCATAAAAATTCAAAGTTGAAGCACACCTCCAACAACTGGTTTTTCCTATTCTGTAACAAAACTAATGCACGAAAAGTATGTCGAACCAAGGAAATCGAAATAGTGTTTTTTAAGAAGCTACATTTAATTTTTCTTATGGAAATTTAATATGGGAAAAATAGACGGAAAGTAGTCATTGATGATTAACCAATAGCAAGCTACTGAAGAGGCAAAAACAAATTTCACAATAAAGCGATTAAAGTAGAAGAAAAGAGCTTTAATTTGAGACTAGAATCGTTGAAATCGGTCGATTTTGTGCAAAGTTACGTGAATTTGAAAATTTCGAAAAATGACCAAAAATAAGCGACTTTTCCCAAATCCACGTAATTCTTAAAATTTTGGTCATTTTTCGTCATTGTTCGCCATTTTCAAATTCACGTAGCTTTGCACAGAATCGACCGATTTTAATGATTCTAGTCTCAAATTAAAGCTCTTTTCTTCTACTTTAATCGCTTGTTCGTGAAAAATTTTTTTGCCCCTTCAATAGCTTGCTATTGGTTAATCATCAATGACCACTTTTCATCCATTTTTCCATGTTAAATTTCCATAAGAAAACTTAAATGTAGCTTCCTGAAAAACGCTATGCCGATTTCCTTGGTTCGACACACTTTTCGTGCATTATTTGAAACAGGCTGATTTGTGCACATGAAAATTGTGCGCCGATTTATTGTGCACAGAGAAAAGAAAAAAAAATTTTGTTCACAAAAAGTTTTTACTTTTGCACAAAAAATTGTACACTTTACGGAAAAAGGTGAAATTCAGTAATGTGCACAAGATTGTTGTGCACAATAACATAAAATAATATTTCAACCAAAAAAAGTCTTGCACACTGTGCTTATTTATCGTGCACGTAATATAGAGCTGGGCGATTGTGCACAAATAAATTCATTAAAAATATATCTAACCGATTGTGCACAAAGTCTAGTTCATACGAAGTCTTAAAGCAGTGTTGCCAGATTGGGCAATAAGTAGCGAATTGGGATAGTTTAAAAGATGAGGTCGCGGGAAAAAAATCGAGATGGCTATTTATAGCGAATTGGGCTAGTTTAAAAGATAAGCTCGCGGGAAAAAAATCGAGATGGCTATTTATAGCGAATTGGGCTTATACAAGACCTAGTAATGTTAATAGCCGATATGGCTATTGTTTAGCAAACAACATTAAATTTTAAATCAAATAAAAATTCCAAAACTCAAGTAGCCGGGAGACGCAGGTTCTACGTGGATACGGGAGCGCGTCAGACGTTTATACATGGCAAAATAATTATTTAAATCATTTATAACCCCAAGCAGGCGGGGGATGCGAGTTCCACGTATATACGGAAGCACGTCATACGTTTATACATGGCAAAATAATTATGTAAATAATTCTTAACCCCAAGTAGGCGAGGGGTGCGAGTTCCACAAATATACAGAAGCGCGTCAGATGTGCATACAAGGCAAAATAAATATGTAAATAATTCTTAACCCCAAGTAGGCGGGGGATACGAGTTCCACGCATATACTAGAATAAGGCAGACGTGTATACATGGCAAAATAATTATTTAAATAATTCTTAACCCCAAGTAGGCGGGAGATGCAAATTCGACGCGTATACGGGAGCGCGTCAGTCGTGCATACAAGGCCAACAAATTATGTAAATAATTCTCAACCCCAATTAGGCGGGGGGTGCGAGTTCTTCGAATATACGGAAGCTCGTCAGACGTGCATACAAGGTCAAATAATTATGTAAATAATTATGACCCTAAGTATGCGGGGCATGAGAGTTCCACGCGTATACTGAAATAAGGCAGACGTGCATACAAGGCAAAATAATTATGTAAATAATTCTTAACCCCAAGTAGGCGAGGGATGCAAGTTCCATGCATATACCTACTAGGAATTGAGAATTATTTAAATAATTATTTTGCCTTGTATGCACGTCTGACGCGCTCCCATATACGCGTGGAACTCGCACCCCCCGCCTGCTTGGGGTTATTAATTATTTAAATAATTATTTGGCATGTATAAACTTCTGACGCGCTCCCGTATACGCGTAGGACCCGCGTCTCCCGGCTACTTGAGTTTTTGAATTTTTATTTGATTTAAAATTTAATGTTGTTGGCTAGACAATAGCCATATCGGCTATTAATAGTACTGTCTTGTAGCCCAATTCACTATAAATAGCCATCTCGATTTTTTTCCCGTGAGCTCAGCTTTTAAACTAGCCCAATTCGCTACTTATTGCCCAATCTGGCAACACTGCTATAAGACTTCGTATGAACCTTCGTATGAACTAGACTTAGTGCACAATCGGCGAGCAATAATTAAATAAATAGATTTGTACACAATCGGTTAGATATATTTTTAACGAATTTATTTGTGCACAATCGCCCAGCCCTATATTACGTGCACGATAAATAAGCACAGTGTGCAAGACTTTTTTTGGTTGAAATATTATTTTATGTTATTGTGCTCAACAATCTTGTGCACATTACTGAATTTCATCTTTTTCCGAAAAGTGTACAATTTTTTGTGCAAAAGTAAAATCGTTTTGTGAACAAAATTTTCTTTTCTTTTCTCTGTGCACAATAAATCGGTGCACAATTTTCACGTGCACAAATCAGCCTATGTCCATTATTTTTGCTACAGAATAGGAAAAACCAGTTGTTGGAGGTGTGCTTCAACTTTGAATTTTTACGATTTTTCGACCACAGTTCGGGGTAATTTTCTGTAGAATTCGGCATATACATCTATACAGATCCAATCAAAGCTGCATTATAGTGAATCTTTTCAAATAAATAACGTAAATGATTTAAAATTAAAAGTTACGCTATATAGTTACAGCACTTTGGTGGGATAGCGAAACTGCACCTTGGCCGATCACCGAAATTTTCTATCATCCTGAATATTGATAATCTAACTCAGAATATTTTAAAGAAATAGAAGCTGAATGTACAAAGAATCAACCACTATCGAGTGAAAAGTTACACGTGACAATGAATAAACAAAATAAATAATTTTCAATATTGTCCAGATAAGGTCAACACCATTATTTTTTACAAAAAGTGTACAAAAAGGTATAAAAAAAATATTTGGCGGGTTGGAAAAATGAGTTTTGAAAACTTCTTTTGTTAGGAAATTTCCTTAGCTATATACTGGCAGAAAAAGGGTGAAAAAGTATTTACTTTTGGCTGAAATATAGCGTAAATGTAAAAAAAAAGTAAAAAAAATTGTTTTTTTTTTTTTTTTAAGGTTATGGTGACGCAGGGAGGTTTTTTGAGCTAAACTGTGCAGCAAAATTTATTATTTTTCATATATACAACGTACACTAATTGACGTTCAGATAGGCGGAGGAGGGTGGAGAGAGCGGGGCAAAATCATTATAAAAGCCCGTTATACCCTTTAAGGTAGTTGTCGAGTAAACAGTGCTCTGGGGAATGTTTCTGAAATTTTAACTGTAGATTAATAGAGTTATTCTTTACCGGTGGTCCAAATTTAGGAGAGATCAGCGGTGCCGTTTCCGAAATATAAGTTCCCGAAGTTTGGACTTTTAATACGTAGGCTATGGGAAGAGGTGTCATAGAATTACATTTTCATCAACTAAAGAAAGAATCTCTGGGGAATGTATTTAAAAAAGAAATATATGTTGTTAAGGGAGATATTTAGAACATTGTCGGCACCATTTTCGAGTTATTGTTAATTCAAAGTGGCATTCTTTTAGTTGACATACGACCGCACGTTTTGAGTGCGAGAGAGAAGGCACGCGTAAACGAGAGAGACAGAGCGAGAATGAGAGGTTAGGTTATACCGTCCGCTCAAAAAGTTCTTGTCTTGTCCAGCGTAAACAAAACACATATGGCAAGTAAGAAAGAGTCGAAACTTTTGCTTCTGATTACCAGTCGACAACTACCTTAACTTCTAAAATAATTGTTAAAATTAATTTTTTATCAGAATAATTATTCTCTGAAACACAATTTATATTTTCTAAAACAAGAACATACAAACTATGGTTATAATGTATAATTTAAAAATGATACTTTAAGCAAATAATACCTTATGAATTCGCACATTCTTTCCAGTATGATGCAAAAGAACACCAAGGCTGACTCCGATGAGATACGGCGTCGCTCGGTGCAGAGGTAACGCGTAAGTCATATTAGCCGTTTTATATAAGTGCTTCATCCTAAAATCAGTATCATCGAATCACAAAATCCAATAAAAATTCACTGATGAAATAAATCGCCATTTAAGATAACTCACGTCATCCCATGGAAAATAACGAGCGACAGGTTGTTGTTCGACGTTGCGAGGTATCGCAGAGTCGCGGACACTTGAAGGAGAAAGAAAACGACGATAATGCCGACGATGGGTTTTACCTGCAGGAAGAACACAAGCGCCGGTGCGGCGAGCGAGAGCTGCATATCCAGCGCCAGCTGATGCGTATGCGTCGCGCACTGTAATGCAAATTAATTCTGATAACTGAATATGGTTTTGAAACGTGTATAAAATTTAAAAACTGTGTTTTTCAATCAGAATTGGGTGACACCAGTGAAGGAACGAATAAGAAAATTGTAACTTTTTTTATTTAATTAAGTGGTTTAAAAATGGATCAAAACTAAAACTCTTTTGAAATTTATATTTTAAAATGTTCAAACTTTACGTCGGTGAGCAAATTTTGAATAAAGAATCCAAGTAAAAATTCTATTCAATGAAAATCTGTAAATATCTCTTAAAAATCACACTAAGAAAAGTATTTGTTCACTGTTAACATGGCACTGTAACTGTTAACATGCGTATATTTAAATATGACCAAACATAGGCATTGTAACAGTTATAATGCCATGTTAACAGTTAAGTTACCATGTTCTCATAAACAATTTCAATATGTTACCTGAGAACATTGATATTGTAATAGTTACAATATGCTTGAATCTAATGGTCAATTTTTTACCAGGATAATGTTTTATAACAAAAATGTTTGAAATAAAAACATCATTTATTCTTTTACTCCAACGTTTCAAACATTTTTATTGTTTATCCTGATGAGGGACATAAACAATAAAAATGTCTGAAACATTGGAGTAAAAAACTAAATGGAGTTTTTATTTCAAACCTTTTTGTTATATAACAACATCATCTTGGTAGAAAATTGGCTATTAGATTCAAAAACTACAATTTACAAGAACTTCTACCATCAGCTACTTTCAAATCTGAATATGTTATTAGTTAATATAGATATTGTAACTATTACAATATCACATTTTATCCTTAAACATGTCAAATAATTGTATTTCAAATAGATAAATATGTTAACAGTAACAATATTCTTCTCTCAGTGTCAGTAAAGGAACACGCAATCTTAGTATCTAAATACATTTCACCAGTGCAGGAATACATCGCCAGTGAAGAAACACTTAATACCGACGATAGCTAATTTCTTTCATGCAGAATCTTTATATCAAATGAAATAAAAATTTTGAAGGATTCGAAAATTATGGTCGTGTTGGATAAACAATACATAAAAAGCTTGATATTTTCATATGTATAAAGAAAATGTTCGTTAACTGGTGACTGTTCCAATACTGGCGTAGTCACCCTAATACAAAATTTTGAAAGTAAAATTGAATGATTAAATTAAAATATTCGAACGAGACTTGCCATCTCTTCAAAGGGGAAGAAATTCTGCACGTAAAGCAAGTTGATCCACGAGCTTTCCTTGCAAATGTCCGCGTTCGGTTTGACCGCCGAATTCCATTGTGGCCCAGATCCCGTGTGTTCCATAACAAAAGCATACCAGAACACAACAGCCAATAGCGACGGTGTGAGCCTAATAGAATGAAATTTCGTATTACAGTAAAGTGATTGTGAAGTATTATCAGTATATCCTAGCACAGTTATGATGTACCTTACGAATCTCGCGATAAAGCGACAGAACCAGCGTATCTCACCGCGATGAGACAGTTCCTTGGCCATGTTGAAGGCGGTCAAGACGCCGCTCAGTAGCAGGAAGGAATCGGTGTAGAATAGCGAAGCTCGAAGCACTGTACTAAGAGGATTGTTTGCAGCCTATGAAACAAGTTGTAATTAAATTAATTATTTTTATATAATGATAATAATTACCGTACATGTTGTCATTTTTGGCATTTAAAAATTACTTAATCAAATAATTTTAATATTCGCAACTCTTTAGACCATAACTGTACAAAATACAAAAAATTTAAGTATTGTCCCATGAAAATCCATCAAGCAATTCTAAAGAAAAGTTACAACTAACTAACAAGGAAGGGTATCGAACCCGAACTCACCAGATCATGAAAAAATATGAGACACGTGTTTTTTCTTATCTGCGGAAAAACATATTTAGGGGGTGAAAACCACCCCTAAAGATAACCCCCAAAAACGGATTTTTAAATATATCTCGGCTTATACTGCGTATTTCAGAGTAAAACAAGATAGAAATTACTTCTTATAAAAAAACAAAGATAACTGAAGCAATTTTGACCCTAAGGGTTGCAACCCTTATTTTTTATTTTCAAAAAGCTAATTTCTTGATCATGTATATTGAAAATAAAAAATAAGGGTTGCAACCCTTAGGGTCAAAATTGCTTCAGTTATCTTTGTTTTTTTATAAGAAGTAATTTCTATTTTGTTTTACTCTGAAATACGCAGTAGAAGCCGAGATATATTTAAAAACCCGTTTTTGGGGGTTATCTTTAGGGGTGGTTTTCACCCCCTAAATATGTTTTTCCGCAGATAAGAAAAAACACGTGTCTCATATTTTTTCATGATCTACAACATATATCGAAATTTTTTAAATCGGTGAGTTCGGGTTCGATACCCTTCCTTGTAAGAGAGGGCGAGGGGTCCGGATCACGGATTCGGCTGAAACTTTGGGATAGGTTTTTGGATATAGAAATATGAAGAAAGCTGCAATATTAGACCGTAACGCTCAAAAAAACTGAAGTTCTGGACATTTTTAGCATTATTTTGCAAAAAGTCTTGATAGCAGCCTCTTCTTAAAACGGTATTTAAGACTCCCCAGAGTTAAATAGTTACCGTTTTATGAAGAGGTTTTTTTTCAAGTCTATTTTCAAAATAAAACTAAAAATGTCCAGAACTTCTGTTTTTTTAGCGTTAGAGTCTAATATTGCAGCTTTCTTCATATTTCTACATCCAAAAATCCATCCCAAAGTTTCAGCCGAATCCCTTGCCCTCTCCTAGTAAGTTAAAATATTGAAAAGGGCTTATCTCTGCATAAAATGGACTTAGGAACTTCTACCTTGGCTTATTTCCTCAGAAATAATATCTTTTTATGATAGATATTGCTTTAAAATATAGGTAATTAAATCTCCTTCTTTTCGGAAAAATTAGATATCAAAATTCAAAGGTATAAGACCCCCTTAATATGATGCAATTGAAATTTCAGTGACAATCAGTTATCGAAAAGTGATAACTTTTCTGGCTAGTTATTCATTATAAACATTCAGGCGTTTCTATTAATTTTTTACATCTCTCGCAAGGAGAAGAGAACAAATTAACTATAAAATACTAAAGAAGTAGCGACGAATCACTACTAGCCAATGTCGTTACGAATATACAAGAAATAAAAAGCTTCCAACCATTTTCTTTTTCATTACATGAATTGAGAAAGAATCGATTTTAAAATTATGTCTTACTAAACCTGTCCTGTATCTACTGGTACCTGTTCTTATATTTTATTTTTTGAGCTAAAAATATCAAAATTTTTATTATAAGGAAGTACAGTATTATAATTTCTCTAAGATTTTATATAGTTAAACGAATCTTTACTGAATTTTATATTTAAAAAAATAAATGAATGAAGTAAACAAAAGAACTGGAAATAGATAAAGAAATAAAAAGCACCGCGTCTCCCTTACCTCGGTGAGCGCGATGCGATTGGCATAGGGTATCCTCGCGGTCGGTATCAGCTTGTGCGCCACATACAGGGCGATCGTCGACAGGGATCTGATACCATGGATGCAGCTAATGTCACTCGGGTTCGTCGTCCTCTCGCTGCCGAACAACGCGCGCACCGTCCTCTTCAAGGAGAAGGCCATTATTATCCTCTCAGAATAATTTCCTGCAGAAAAACAAGGATAATTGGCTCGTTGCGTTTGACTTTAAAATTCAGTTGGTTTTACCTTTTGCCTGTAAAGTCGTTAAATAGTCTCTGAGCGTTGCAACAATGGCAAGGCAGACGAACATGGCATAGAAGTAACTGTGGAAGGTATAAAAAATGTTTGTTGAATGAGCTTAATATGCTTTTAGTAATACAGATTGAAGTGTACTCCGTATCACTTACAGCACTCCGATTGTCTCTTTGGAGTAGCTCTGCGACTTCTGCTTCACGTAGCACATGTCCGGATCGACGTCCACGACAAATTTTATGCCGACTGTCATGTTGTAGCCATTCAACGCATCCTCGATCGTCCTGCGCGCATCTTCAGCTGAACAAGCAGCGGGTAGGCAAAGTGCCCAGTTTATTGTCGTAAATCGCGGTACAAAATGTCCAGGCTAAAAGAATATTCAAAATTATGTCATATTAAAAATTGTATCAGAAATATACCCCTATAGCACTCAATATTGGAGCAACATTGCTCCAACATTGCTTTGTCATATTCCCCATATTCGCCAATATTCCCTCAACACTTTTATATATGGATGCTATATGAGAGCAATGTTGCTGCAATCCGTGATTTCCGTTTCATCATTGCTTTTTTAAAATGATGCGTCAAGCTCTCTGTCATAGCAATATGGCAGCAATATTTAGCCAATATTTAGCATCACAAAAGGAATATTAATTTTATAATTATATTTTTCTGCTGATTTTTCTGATGATTTAGCAATATTGCAAGAATATTTGTACAATATATATAAACACTGGAAGAATGTTCCCGTTTGGCCACTGATTGTTGGAGCAATATTGCCTCAATTTCCAAAATACATTAGTGAATTTCCCCTTAAGGGGAATGACGCGAATATGTGAAACCAACATTGAGGCAATATTGCTCCAACAATCAGTGGACAAACGGGAACATTCTTCCAGTGTTCATATATATTGTATAAATATTCTTGCAATATTGCAAAGTCATCAGAAAAACCAGCATAAAAATATAATTTTAAAAATAATATTCCTTTCGTGTTAAGAAATATTGGCTCAATATTGCTGCAATATTGCTATAACAGAGAGCCTCCCTTATAAAAATATCCTATAGAAAATCCTGTAGGAAATGCTATAGAAAATCCTGTAGGCATTCCGTAGAAATCCTATAGGAATCCTATAGGATACTCTATAGGCAGTCCTATATGAAATTCTATATAGGAAGTTCTATAGGAAATCCTATGTGAATTTCGCGCTTTTCCTGTAGGAAATCCTATAGGAAATCCTATAGGAAATTCTGTAGGTAATTCTGTAGGAAAAACTGCAGACAATTTTACATGGAAAATCCTGCAGGGAATTCTGGAGTATTTTCGTGAAAACAGTTTATAGAGGTTTAGCATCTTATTTAGCGCTGTAACATCGCACAGCAAAATCAGTGGCAAACAGTCCTAGGTAAAGAGTTGCACCTAGGGACTGCCGTGCCCGACTGCCGGCGTTTACCGATTAAGCCCAATGAGCTTAGATATCAAAATCAAGGCAATCCTTGTCACATTGACTCTCCGTAAAGTTGTTCAAACGGTTGAATCTCACGGCTTTACATACCCTCGCGGTTCCAATGTGTTTATGAGAGTCCCGACTGTTGCGCCCCATAGCGGCATAGCAGCGAACATACATAAACGAGGCTCTGGAGAAGCAAGCTTCTACCGCATGCCGCAGCGCAGCGCAGCAGTTGGAACTCTCATAAACACATTGGAACCGCGAGGGTATGTAAAGCCATGAGATTCAACCGTTTGAACGACTTTACGGAGAGTCAATATGACAAGGATTACCTTGATTTTGATATCTGAGCTCATTGGGCTTAATCGGCAAGCGACGGCAGTCCCTAGGTGCAACTCCTTATCTAGGACTGTTTGCCACTGATTCTGCTGTGCGATTTTACAGCGCTTAATAAGATGTTAAACCTCTATAAACTGTTTTCACGAAAATACTCCAGAATTCCCTGCAGGATTTTCCATGTAAAATTATCTACAGTTTTTCCTACAGAATTACCTACAGAATTTCCTATAGGATTTCCTATAGGATTTCCTACAGGAAAAGCGCGAAATTCACATAGGATTTCCTATAGAACTTCCTATATAGAATTTCATATAGGACTGCCTATAGAGTATCCTATAGGATTCCTATAGGATTTCTACGGAATGCCTACAGGATTTTCTATAGCATTTTCTACAGGATTTTCTATAGGATATTTTTATAAGGGCTGACTCATCATTTTAAAAAAGCAATGGTGAAACGGAAATCACGGATTGCAGCAACATTGCTCCCATATAGCATCCATATATAAAAGTGTTGAGGGAATATTGGCGAATATGGGGAATATGACAAAGCAATATTGGAGCAATGTTGCTTCAATATTGGGTGCTATAGGGGTAGATACATAAAAATGATTTAATTGTAAAAAGTAATAACAAATCAATAAATTTACCATTATAGCGGAGTTGGGAATAATATTATTTTAAGGTATGTAAACATAACATAATATACGGACTATGCTACAAGTTACTGCAAGGAAGGATGTCCGCACACATAGGTACGCCTAACTGAGTAATAAATATGTAGGCTCTGTATAGAGTACGAACAGACTGGCCTTATTCATGTATGTGACAAGGTGCGACACAGGCCCTTAACAGATGCCTGACAATCAATTTCTTAAGCTCGTTATATACTTATCTAAACCTAGACACATGCCATATTTTTCGAAGTATCGTTCAGACGATACTTCTAAATTTGGCGATTCCGTATACAGACGATGTAAAAAAATCATAAGAAAATTATAAAAAAAATTGTAAGTCAGGCCACCTGTTCAGGCCTGGTTTTGGACCTTGTCACTTACCTGCAAATTATAGATGTTTAAGTCTGTACAGACAAAGAAAGCCGCCTATACATACCCTGACTTTCGCCAAAATATCACATAATATACGTATAAACTAACCTCAATTTGACGAAATAGGACTTTTTTCCACGCGAAGTAGAGATAGGACTTTGTTACGCGCGAAGCTGGGATAGGACTTTCTCTCCCCCAACCGATTAATTAACGTCAGTTTCACGCGAATCCGAGATAGGACTTTCTCTCTTCCAGCTGATGAATTAACGTTAGTTATAACTTTTTTGGATTTGGATTTCTTTCTTAACTATTGGGGTTCCGCAAGGAACAATATTAGAACCTACTCTTTATTCTATATGTTAATGATTTACTAGATACATTGCCAACCAGTGCCATTTTGTCTCATGCAGATGACATATATGGCCATCGTATCTGCCGAAAATTCATGGTCTGCTATGCAAGACAAAATGAACTAATATCTAGATTTTGTCAATAATTGGCTAATAGGCAACAAATTGTCACCAAATATCGCTAAGACCGTATACACGACATTTGAAAATTATAGAGGTAGTGTTCCTAATCATTTAGATATCCAAATAAGCAATAAATCCGTAACTAGAGTAGATAGATGTAAATACCTAGGGATTAATTTTTATTATAACATAAAATAGGATAAATCTGTTTATTTTCTCTAAAATCGCTAAAAACGATGCAAATAAAACTCTAAAGATACTTTACTATACGTTCTTTCATAGTATTCTTAATTATGGAATAATCGAAGCCTGCTTCAAAGACTACAAAGTAGACTGCAGAAAAGCATATATAAAAATACTTTTGTTACTGAAAATCAACCGTTAAACTTCCATCAAATGTTTGCTTTTGACTCTCTATACCATCATCACCAAGAAGTAAACCCTGGTAGAAAATTAACCATAAGTTGGCCAGAATATAGTTAATCATATTATTAAGACAAGAAATACAAGTATACCCTGGTAGAAAATTAATCATAAGTTGGCCAGAATATGGCTAAGCCATATGCTGGTTAAACATATTCTGGCCAACTTATGGTTAATTTTCTACCAGGGTACAATTGCCAAAAATCACCAAAATCATAAGTGAAAAGAACAGCTTCGTTGAAGCCCTAAAATTATTCACTGCCTTACCAAACAACTTAAGGTGGCTTGGGCGCATGGTACCGTATCAAGTCGAGGCCCCAGTGGGGACTTCTGTGTTTTTTGCAATTTCCAAAATTTTAATTTCAGTAATCACCTCCGAACTACTTTAGAAAGTTTTAAAAAATCTGGGTTTTGTTACAAAACAGAAAAAATCGCCATTCCTATTACTTATTCGTGTATCTGCGCGCAGTGTGCATGCCCAGAAGCACATTTACAAAGTTTATCGTTAATATCTCTTTAATTTGGTCGTTTACACATAATTATGATGACAGCATTGGAATCTATATTAAAAAATGTTCAATTTGATACCTCATTTGATAAAAATTATCTCTTAATAATGGAATGAATACAAAATTAACGTCTTTTCCCATAAGGTTACATGTTAAAAGAAACGTTTTAGAAACCTAGTTTTCTCTAAAATTTGGTCGTTGACCTTGTATTTTCTTGATATAAATGAAAAGTTTAATGTTCAAAGAATATCTGTGTTAAATTTCAGAAATATTTAACTCTGTTTAACAAAGCACCCAAGCCACCTTAAGAACACTAGAATTTAACAGAATAACTGTTAAAAGAAAATTAAAAACATGGATCATATGCAAAATTTATTAAAGCTTGTTGAATTTCTGTATCAATTATTATAAAAATTTTGATACAATTATGACATTTTATTAAAATTGTCTAGTGTGTATCAACTGTTTATAAGTACATATTTTTCGAACTTTTTTAAAAACCTTTCAAAGTTTAATACATTGCTTAGGTTTTTAAGAATTATGTATTACATATACCCTTATAAGTAACATCTTACATTTATCAGTCGAGGAATGAACTGGTGTGTGCTGTATGTATGTTAGTGTGTATTGTATGTTGTTGTGTTCTTTTTTGTGTGTTAGTTACAATTAAATATACGGGACCTACCCACAGGTAATGTAATTTACCGCTGTATGATTTACCTTTGTAAATTTCTTTAATAAATAAAAAATAAAAATAAAATAAAAATAATTCAGAAAATTAAATATTTAATGAAGAATTCGTGCAATACTGCATTGTTATTGACGAAAATGGTCAGGAAAAACTGTCAGTAGCATATTAGATTTGCTTTGGATCTATTTCTAGTAATTCAAATATCACTGATAAAAATAATATTATTCGATTGAAAATATTTCCGTTGGTTTGAACTTTTTTGAACTAAATTAATTTATTTTGAAACTTATTATGCCTTTTGCTATATTACATATAATTAAGAATAAAGTGTACGAAAATAGATACTATATGTAGCACCTTCTCCTTTAGTTAAAGCGTTTTCACAGTATCCACAACTTCTATAAACCCGTGTAAACTTTTAACCTTTTGTACACTCTCTACATCACTTTGCCAACCATGATTAACAACTCCACGTACTTACGTCGCGCATGTTTCCGCGTACCATGGCGCGGCTCTGCACTAGATTGACCGGTAACTTCGTCGCGGAATGCACGGCATAGATGTCAACGCTAGCTAGGCAGTATTTGCCTTGGACCTTCAGCGTTTTCTCGTCGATCTTCACGCGCGCCGTCACCCCAAGGCACTGGTCGAAGTCGCCCAGCTGATTGACGTTGCCGCGCAACAGACCCGCGGGGATCTTCGCACTTGAGTCCAGCACTGAATAGATAAAATATAAATAAGAGTCGATAAATTTTGTTGCGGGGGGAAGGTATGGTGAATTATGGAATATTGTAGTAGGCGACAGGTTCGAAAAAAGTTTATTATGGTTTATCTTCGTTATAACAAGCTAGATACTTTTAGTGCAGCGAACATTTTAGTGGATAATAAATTTAAAAAATATCCAGTAAATTTAAAATCACCATTACAACTGTTATCAAGAAAAATATATGCACACGATAGTTGGAGCTTTTGCTTACTTTTTAAAGGTTTAAAAACTGTTTTATTGCTAAACGTATAAAGTAGTTTAATAATTAAATCAGTGTTTAGAGACCCAGATAAGAAAAACCTTTTTTAAGTCATATCTCAGAATTTGATTGCTTTATGTATATATCAGAGTATAAACAGAGAAGTGGAGTGAGACGTGTCGATTTTTATAACTGAGAATAAATATATAGCTTTCCTCGTATTTACTCAATTCTTTTTCTGTTTTAAAATGTATATTCTATTTTAAACTATACGACCATATTGAATTGACTCTTTAATGTCACAAATACCTTTTTTTAGCTATTTATTATTGTACGGAGCATCTCATTTATCTAAGCTATCACTGTAGATGTCTTTTTAAGGTGGGGACATTAAAAAATTTTATCCTCTGGATTTAGATTGCATGTAAAATTAGTTGATCTTCCCTGGTAGAAAATAATAATATTTAGGCCAACGAATAAGAAAAATATTGACCAACGGTTAACCATCGGTTGGTGGACTATCAATCAATAATAAAACATTAAGTAACTCATAAAACACTAATAGAAATTAATAAGAAATATAGATATGCAAAAAGATTTTGATACATAAACAATAATAAAAATTATTGTAATGCATTAACAATATATTTGAATGAAGTTGGGAGTAAATTTATTTGAAGGTTAAGTAGACAGCGTAGCACGTGGGCTATGCTCCGAAATTGCTGTCCGCATCTCGCTTTCCGCAAGACAACCACACACGCACATAAACACACATATTACATACACACGAGTGCGATCGCAGGCTCATGTGTTATGTACAGGTAAAAGTATTTAACTGCGCAGACTCATACGAGTCACGTGACGGCATCGCCGGGATCGTGTGGTTTTGCTTCACTGTAAAGGTCAGATGGTAACGGAGCACCGAATAGAAAACGGAGCAATACAAATTATTGCGTTTTTGTGTATTGTATTTTCAACATGAGTGGAAGTAAGAACCGTTCTAAAAAATATAGGCGTAGAAAGAAAATTAAGGAAATGCAAGAAAAAAGTAAATATGCTGTTGAATTACTTAAAAATTTACCAGAAGTAAATACATTCCAAAGTAGTTCAAGTGATGATGTAACTGAAAGTGAGGAAGAAAGTGAAAGTATAATAGAATTTGAGAAAGAAAATGAGTCAAATAATATTGCTAAATGTGAATCAAATGGCACTGAGGAAGAAAGTGAAAGTGAATCAAGTAATATTGTCAAGTGCGGAATTAAAGAAATAGAGGAGTTGAAACAGTGGACTGTTAATAACAAAATACCTCATGTGCATGTGGACAAACTTTTAAAAATCTTAAAACCAAGACTTTTACCTACACTAGCACACTACACATTAACACGCCCTAACCTCAATTTGAACAAACAAAACTTTACCCGTTACCGATTTAACCATATTTATCTGAAGAAAAATACTATTAATATGTGGTTTTTTATTATTCTATGAATAATACAAATTTTGAGAGTTTTATTTAAATAATAAGTTGTGTAAATGATTTTTATTTAAGATTTTTAATATTAAGCATTCGTTGACCAAGCGCAAGGGTGATTCCGTGACGAAATAAGCGGTATTTATCGTTAACTGTTGGTTAAACGGTTGGCCAAACCCTTGCGATTTGGCGAACGGATGGCGTACGGTTGGTTACAATTTCTACCAGGGTTGTTATACTTTGATATTTATATAACACAATGCAGAACTTCCAAGAACAAAATATTTTTTTCTGAGTCTAAAGTAAAATTAACATAGTAAAAGTCAGAAAATATTAGACTAAAAACTGCTATTTCCTAATAGACTCACGTAGGTGCCACACACTAGTAGATAAAAAAATTTCAATAAAGTATTGATATACGTAATACATTGTCAAACATTAATATGACTCTTTATTTTACAGTCATTCTTTCAAAGGATCAAAACTATATTTCTATTAAATTCGACTACAAAATAAAAGCAATCATATTATAAAGATCTATCCCTAGATTTTAAGAAATATCAATCTCGACTCTCACCTAGAAACTCGTCGAAATTAACCCCGGTATCCCCTCCTTCTAATCTTTCCCGTTATACAACTCGGCAATCTCTTTCCATCCAAAACAAAACTCGACGAGTGAAACAAAGCGAAAACAAAGCAAAAGAAAGTAAGGAAAGTCAGGCGTCTACTCACTCTGCAGCGCCCAGAGCTTATACCCGCGCAGCTGGCGCAGAAAGATCTTGCCATGCTGCTGACAAGCCAGATCCTCGGCTGCGGTGAAATTTGGCACGAAGCTCGGCAAGCTGAGCAGCGCCTCGTTCAACTCGGCGAGGCTGAGCGTAGCCGAGTCCGAGCCTCGGCGCTTCGCTGGCTTCGCCTTACCTGGAAAAGAAAATACATGCATTAATTGATCGGATGAATGATGATTAATCTGTGTGGGAGTTAATGATGGGCATAGACTCACTTTCGTCGGCTGTGGCAGCCTTTTTCGTCTCGGCGGACTTCGTGGACTTGGACTTTGTCGAGCCATTGTTGTTGGATTTTGTTGAAGATTTTGTTGGCTCAGGTTTCAAGCGTGATGCTTCCACGGATTTGACCTTATCCTTGTCGGCCAGTCTTAACTTCTCGAGTCGCTGCTCGAGCAGCAAGTCCTCGTCCTCATCATCCTCGTCGTCATCGTCTTCATCTTCGTCGTCATTGTCGTCAGCGGGTTTCTTTAGCTTAGCCCGCTTTCTTCTCTCCTCTTCATCACGTATTTTTTTCTCCTCAGCTTCTCTCTTCACTCGCTCGAGTCGTTTCCTATCCTCTTCTTCATCTTTCTTCCTCTCAGCCTCTTCCTCGTCATCCTTTTTCTTTCTTATTCGTTCTTCCTCCTCTTTCTTCTTCCTCGCAGCTTCTTTTTCTTCTAACTCACGTTTCTTTCGTTCTTCCTCTTCCTTTCTTTTTCTCTCTGCATTCTTTTTCTTCTCTTCCTCTTTCTTTAGACGTTCATCCTCCTCTTTCTTCAGTCGTTCTTCCTCCTCTTTTTTCTGCCGTTCTTCCTCCTCTTTCTGACGACGTGCCTCTTCCTCCCTTAATCTTTTTTCCTCTTCTTTCTTATGTCGTTCTTCTTTCTCTCTCTTAAGTCGCTCCTCTTCCTCCTTTCGTCGTCGCTCCTCTTCCTCCTTTCGTCGTCGCTCCTCTTCCTCCTTTCGTCGTCGCTCCTCTTCCTCCTTTCGTCGTTGTTCCTCTTGCTCCTCTCGTCGTCGTTCCTCTTCCTCCTTTCGTTGTTTTTCGTCCTCTTCCTCCTTACGTCTTCGTTCCGCCTCTTCTTCTTTTCTGCGGCGCTCTTCTTCCTCTTTTCTTCGTCGTTCCTCCTCCTCCGCTTTGCGTCTTCGTTCCGCATCTTCCGCCTTCCTTCGTTGTTCTTCTTCTTCCCTCCTACGTCGCTCCTCCTCCTGCCTCTTCCGTCGTTCCTCTAACTCTTTCTCCCTTCGTCTACGTTCCTCTAACTCCTTTTCTTTTCTTCTTCGTTCCTCCTCTTTTCGCTTCCTTTCAATTTCTAGCTCTCTTTCTCTTCTTTTCTTCTCTTCTTCTTCTCTTTTACGCCTCTCCAATGCCTCCTTCTCCTTTCTTTGATTCTCCTGCTCCTCCTTTTCCTTCTTTCGTCTCTTCTCCTCCTCCTCTTTCTTCTTTCTCTTCTCTTCCTCCTTTCTTAATCTTCCCATCTCCCCTCCATCTTCTTCTTCTTCTTCACTTTCTTCGACAACGACATTATCGTCATCCTCTTCCACCTCTATTTGGACAATCTCGTCATCACTGTCAATTTTGCTATCATCCTCTTCCACATCGCCAGAAACATTATCCTCCTCATCTTCCTCATCCGTGACATCCATCTTCTTCACCAACCTTGACCACCTGACTCCACTCTTTCTCCCCCCTTTCCCTTCAATCCCGTTTTCCTTATTCTTCACTTTTTCTTCCACCTCCTCTCCCTCTTGTTCCTGATCCTCTTGCTCATCAGATGGTTGAACCTTTACAAAACCACCTCTCACGCTTACTGGTTCGAACCCGCGTTTCGCCCTCCCAGTCCATGACGTCGCAGGCGTCGTCGTCGTCGTTGTCGTCGTCGTCGTCGTAGCCGGTGTCACCGACGAGGTAGTACACTTGCCGGAGTTGCAGACCTCTGTGGGCTCACGGACGCGGAACGCGACGACACCGGTGTAGAGGAGCCCACCAGCTGCCAGCGCCAACAACGCCGGTAGCAGCAGCACCCATCTCTTGGGCACCGCCATCGCCCCAGAGATTCACATCTGTGTGTATACACTGCAGCGTCGTCGTCGTTGTCGTCACCGCCGGTGCTTTGGGGCAGCACCGACGATCTATTTTGATCGGACGGGATCCGAATCGCGGCTCATCTGAGAAGCCGCTTTGTATAGCTTTCTCACGGAGGTCGGTCTTTATTGCACTGCGCGGGTGAATTTATTGAAAAAGGAAGTTGGCACTGTCACTTATTTATTTATACGCGCGTCTCTTGTCTCAATCGTAGCACACTTTCACGGCAGTGACTTTGTCGCTCGAGAAACTATGGAAAAGCACACGTTTTATAAACACACGCGCAAGAACGCAGCTTGAGCATATTTTGTGGTATTGCACGGTGAGAAAAAGCTCACACTACTTTTAGCCGCTTCCCGCACTTCGCTCTCACAGAATGAATAATCGAGTGTGTCACTTTTTTCGTCGATGATTCACTACGCACTACTCGCCATCGAAATACCATCGATAGCCCTTACATACAATACTCTTCATCCTCTGGAAAAATCACTTTATCCAGGCGCACGTTACACTTTCCTTCGATCACACGCGAAACAGCGAAAAGAATCTATAGATCGCGATCGAAAGAGAGAGTGAAAGAGAGAGAGAGAGAAAGAGAGAGAAAGAGAGAGAAAAAGAGGAAGAGACGGGCGGGCGAGCGCGCGACGCGCGGGAGAGAGAGCGCGCGCTCGCGGGCGCACGTAGACGTCGATCGACGGCTCTCTCCCTCCCGATCGGCGCGCGAAGCGTAGTATACGCTGCAAAATTAGAGCACATGGCAGGCTCCCAGCCCGGAGAGCAGCAGCGGCAGCGGCGTCGGCGGCGGCAGCAGCAGCAGCAGCCCCGGAGGGGAAGTTTTATTTAGCATCTCGCGCTTGCGCCGGAGTCTCGAGAGAAAGAGAGTAAGTAAGAGCCGCAGCACGTGGCTTACGTAATGCGCTACCGCCACGCACCTCACCGTGGAGACCTTCACAGCGTCGGAGACGACGCCCCCGCGCGCGCGAGCAGCCGTTTCGTACTAAAATGACGCGTTAATAATAAACGTAAGATCGAGGTCTCGGCAAACGCACGCACACGCTGGATTTTTGCTGCTCTTATTGGGCTGCGCGCTGCTGTTACTGTTGCTAGTAGTGGGCGAGGGTATAAAGACCTGATGATGCGGTGAGACAATTTAGAGGAGAGGTATTGATGGTGTGGAGAACATTTTGGAGAGGCTGCTGAGAAAAATGGTCTGAGGTAGATGGAATTTTTCGAATGTAAATTGTTAGTAATAACTTAAATTTTATGGGATTGGTAGGGATAAATGTTGTTAATGGTTTCGAGCCGGAAGTCGCCAGTTTCAAGTATGTAGGTGGGTTTCCTTGAATAAAATCTACAAAAGAATTCAACTTTTAAGTTTTATTTACACAAATATAGTCCTATGTTAACATGCGTCTTAGTTTTAATTAAAATATTAAAATATAAAAATAATTAAAATTTTAATCTAATCTAAATAATAATTAACCCTTTCGTACCGAGACCTCTTTCGCGGAGAAAAAGTGACTTTTTTTGTATATTATAATTGTGGAGGCTTTAACTAAGATCAATCGACAGTATTTTCTCCAAAAGTGTCGATAAGTACTATTTTCCAAGTGGATCCTGGGGGACCCATACAACCCATACCTGCCAATAGAATTATTTTATTCTCGGATAGTGATATATTCTTAGTACGTTATCTCGTTAGCAAGATCCGCCACTCAGAATAAAAAAAAACCATTAACCATTTTTTTATTCTAAAATAAACCATTCAAAATCCGAATTTTCGCCAAATCCCAATTTTCATCGCCGAGCCCTTTTTTAATGTACTAAACGAAACGGAAAAAAAAAAACAAAAAAAATTAATTTTATATTTTTTAAAAAATATATTTTACATATTCCAATCTGAAAACTGATATAACAGAAAAAACGTTATTTAACATAACGAAAAAAAATTTTGTTAACAAATTTCCAATGTTACAAGAGTAAATTTTGTCCACTAAAAAGAAATTCTTTAAGAAATACTAATCTTTTGCTTCCTCCTAGAGGAAGCTTTGTATCCAGAAACATGGTTAGAGGTGTTAGAAGTTTGAATTACATGATTTAAAAAAATGTCTTTATGACTATGTGTGTGTGTGCGTGTGTATGTGCGCGTGTGTGTGTGTGCGCGCGTGTGTGTATGTACGTATAGGGCTCATTTCTTATGTTTTTGTCCGAATTCAGGAAAAAATCAATTTTTGGTTTCGCTAATGCTTTTTGCTTCCTAACGAAGAAGCTTTGTAACGGTAAAAAAAAATTTCGGACAAAAAAGTATTAAAGACATGTTTTAAAAATAGTGGCATAAAAAATTTTTGATTTTGAGAAAATTTGTTTTCCTGTGCATGCGTGCGTGCGTGCGTGCGTGTGTGTGTGTGCGTGTGTGCGTGCGTGCGTGCGTGCGCGTGTGTGTGTGTGTGTGTGTGTGTGTGTGTGTGTACAGAAGATATCTCGAGAACGAATCGGCCGATTTCGAAGGGGGAAACCTTATTCTCTTCGATTTTGATGTCGCTTTAAAATCCAGAAACAATTTTGAAAATTTATCGAATTTCTTTTGTTTTATGATCAAAAAACAATTTTGAAATATCAATTTTTCTCATTTTTTTATATGATAGGGTAAATTTTTTTTTAATTTTTTAAAATGCATTTGAAAGGACATTAAATTACCCACATTTTCTTTTTTTTATGAAGGTTTTTGTTATGAAGGTAAATGTGTAATTTTCTTCTATAATTTTTATCTCAGAAACTATTCCATATTTTTACACGAAATTTGTACCAGAAGTATAAAAAGTACTTCTATTTCTAAAAATTTAAAGAAGTTTTATCGATTTGTTAATGAGAAAAAAATTGCATTTTCGTTGTCGCACGGTAACTGGGGTAAAAATCAATAAATCTTTATGAAATTTCTCAGAGGGGTAGCTCTTTCATACTTCTGAAGTCCTTTCGTTGGCCAAGTAAAAATGTTCATAAAATTCAAAGATATTTCAGGTTAAATTTTTTTTTTTAATTTTTCAAATAGCATTTTCTTGAAAACGATTCGACAAATCAAATTGAAATTTATAAGCCGTCTAGCTTACACTGTGAAGAATATATGTACAAAATTTCATTAAGATTGCTGGGTTATTTTTGGAGATATTCGTGAGAAAAATGTTTGAAGAAAAAAAAATGCGTTTTCGTTGTCGCACGGTAACAAGAGTAAAAATTAACAGGGGTAGATCTTTTAAACTTCTGATGACGTTTCGTTGGCCAAGAAAAGCTGTTCATAAGATTCGAAGATATTTGAGGTTAAATTTGTTTTTTGTATTTATTCAAATCTCATTTTCTTGAAAACGATTGGACAAACCAACTTTAAATTTATAGGCTGTCTAGCTCACGTTATGAAGAATATATGTAAAAAATTTCATTAAGATTATACAATTATTTTTGAAGATATTCGTTTTTAGAATTTGGGATTTTTTTTGCTATTTAATTAAAATATTCTGGTTAGTGTTTAAAGTAATTTATTAAAGCATATTGTTATTTTTTTAAGACATATTGTTTACTATTAATTGTACTTTTTAACGCAAATAATTTATGTAATAGCACAAAACGTTAAGTTTGCGGAAGCTAAGTGCCAATGAATTGGCAGCGATTTTTTATGGCGAATTTTCGATTTTTGCAAAATTGATTTTTGCTTTTTTTAATTACAGAATTGAGATATTTAAATCGGATGAATATAGCAGTTCAAAGAGTATAAAAATACTTACCTGTATTAAAAAAAAAATCTACATTAACTATTACGGTTCTTTTGTTTTTAACAAAAACCTGTTTTTTTTTTTAAAGCATATAACTCCTAAAAAAGTAAACTTTTTTTGACAAAAATCATGATACTGCAGAATGTAAATAGCTATAATCTGTAAAAATTTCAATTTGTTCTATTGACTGGTTTTTGAGTAAAAAATTGAAAACTGAAAAAAATGAGTTTTCTATGTCCAACAATTACGGGAATAAAATTGATTTAATCACTTTGAAATTCTTTTAGGGGTAGATTTTGGATATCTTTCGACTGAGTTTTTTGAGCAAAAGGATTGGTTTATAAATTTCAGAGATATTTGAGGTTAAAATTTTGTTAATATTTTTTTGAAATCGTAGTTTCTCAAGAACGGCTGGATGTATCAACTTCAAATTTATAGACAATTTGGTATGTGATATAGATAATATGTGTGTGAATTTTCATAAAGATGGTATGATTATTTTTTGAGATATTTGGTATTTAAAATTTTTGTATTTCTGAAAATAATTTTCTTTGTTGCAAAATAACTTGACTAAACTTGTTTTAATTTTTCACTTTTTGATAATTTAAGGTGAATCTGCTCCCGGGGGTCCAAAAGTCAATAAAAAATTTTAATTTCGCGGGAAGGGAAACAATGTTATGGTTTATCGTAATTTCATTTTTATTATTTATTATAAACAAATCAGTTTTTTTTTGTTGTATTGCGGAGTGAAATTTAAATTTTTAATTGAATTTTGGAACAAATTAAAATCAAAATTATCTCGATTAAAATGTACGTAAATAAGTAATCTCTCAATTATAACAGAATACAAAATTATTTATTGAGAAATCGTCAGTTTATTGATAAAGTTAGTTTTGATGTT
This sequence comes from Torymus aiolomorphi, assembly GCA_036365515.1. Lineage (NCBI taxonomy): Eukaryota > Metazoa > Arthropoda > Insecta > Hymenoptera > Torymidae > Torymus > Torymus aiolomorphi. The sequence goes on along the minus strand of CM070874.1, from coordinate 69,069,571 downwards.
AGATCGGAAAGTTTTAACTGTAATCTTGAGATAAGAGCGCGGAGTTATCGTGACATGGACACCTTTTAAAAACCATGGCATAACAAAATTTCAAAAAGTATTAACAATAATTATTTTGTAAACTCTATGGTAGTAATCTCTCTCGTATTTTGTAATATTGGTCGTTCATTAATTTTAACTGGCCTTAGATTTTTATAGAGTGCACTTATTTATTTTCGTTAATACTTATACGTTTTAGATGTCAAAAAGTTCATGTTTTAATTTTTATAGAATTCAAACACTTTCAATCTTTAAAGATTGGAAAATCAAAAAGTTCATGTTTTCTGAAAATTACCCATATACTATACATATAGAAACGATAAATTAATTTGAAGGAAGCTACGTATAAATAAAATGGCAGCGATTTTTTTCTTCTTTTCATTCATTCTTTTCATTTATTTCAAGCAGTAGCAGACTGGTCCTGGATCAATAGCTTCCTTCTAAATCACGGAAAGACTCAGGGTTTACTACTTGGCAGTGAGCAGTACACTACGCTAAATCTCCAGCCCCTGCCGCAGTTTACTATCGACAAACATGCACACTATGCACTATGTCACAGAGACCCAGAGTCTGGATGTGACCTTCACCCGCACTCTAGATTGGTAGATTCATGCAAGGCACGTGTCACGCAAGGTATTCAACACATTTTTCGCCTTGCGTTTCTACCGTCACGCCATGACTACAGACCTGAGGAAACACTTCGTCGAAAGCAGTGTGCTCAGTCTATCATCGGCTTGACAAAGAACGTGTGGAAAAGCTAGAAATAGACATGAAAACCTGCGTCCGCTTCGTGATAGGCAGCATTCAGCACCGCGAACATGTTACACGCCACAGGCTTGCGCTAGGATGGCTTTTCGCCGACAGAAGACGGGAATATTTCATCTGCAGGTTTTTAAGGTAGTAGCCAATGCCTACCCCCCTTACCTTGTCGAACGCTAACTGACGGGTGAGCGTTGCCGTCAACCTGCGACGCTCGGAGAGGCTTCCTCAACAGTCATCTGCACCGTCGACAACACTTACTGAGGCCTACAGGCACACCTTCGCCCTCAAGGTCATGGACCTACTGCTAACGCTCGGTCTTTCAAGCGTGCACTACATGTCGCTCTATTCGACCGAGATGTGGCCGGCTGTGCATAACGGGTCCGGGACAAACGCCTGCCGTCTCATCTACATTATAACCCCGCTCAAACACCCGCTCCTTACAAGCACAATTATAGGGCTAACAAACGACTACGGTAATGTGCTCTATATCACGTGGCTACACTCTAGTCTTTAGTTTTAATTTTAGTTTTAGGCTTAGTTTCTAGTGTATAATCGCTTTTTTTACTTGATTGTTATTGTATCTATGCATACTGTTATTGGAATTGCCACCCTGTGCTAAATGTAAGTTTTTGGCTTAACTCATTAAGTCCTAATCGACCATTTCACAGTCGATTGGTTTTTGGCTTAGAAAATAAAGAAAATTAATGAAAACTAATGAGGAAATGATTTTTTCTATGTAAAATCGCCTGCTTTATCCGAATTCAGCATCCGATTTTTGACATTTTCCATGGAAAATTTAATATGGCCACTCAAAAATGAAGAAAATTTTCTTTTTCTGAAAATCGACTGTGGGCATTTATTTTAGTTATAAATCGATATAATGAGGTCTGAATAGTCTGCATATAGGTTTTCGAGGTTGCTGAGTTCGAATCCATCATCAGATTTTCACTTTTCCAAAATGCTGACTTCAAAATGGCGACTCAGTCTGTGGAAAATTAAAGTCACCATTTTGGAAAATTGAAAATCTGATGATGGATTCGAACTCAACAACCTCGAAAACCTATAAAATGAATACTCACATGCATATTTTCGGAAAAATTTAATTTTCCACAGACTGAGTCGCCATTTTGAAGTCACCATTTTGGAAAAGTGAAAATCTGATGATGGATTCGAACTCAGCAACCTCGAAAACCTATAAAATGAATACTCACATGCATATTTTCGGAAAAATTTAATTTTCCACAGACTGAGTCGCCATTTTAAAGTCACCATTTTGGAAAAGTGAAAATCTGATGATGGATTCGAACTCAGCAACCTCGAAAACCTATATGCAGACTATTCAGACCTCATTATATCGATTTATAACTAAAATAAATGCCCACAGTCGATTTTCAGAAAAACGACCAATCTCAGCAACAGCGGAGACTCGAAAGTGAGTTTTGAATTTCTCTCTCTCTCTCTCTCTCTCTCTCTCTCTCTCTCTCCCTCCCTCTCTCTCCCTCTCTCCACGAGAAAAGTATCTTTTCCAAAACTAACAAAGGCGCCCTCGGTGAGCCAAAGAGATAATTGCGACTACAATAAAGAGGCCCAAATCGCTTTTAAGTAAGAATGTCACTGAAAGCACAAAGATAAATTTAGAGGCGCCTACTAGAGAAATGTGTCACTTATTGTCTACCTCTATGTGTCTTGGGCCGTTTTCGATAATACTTGATTATCATTGTCGGTAATTATTTCGTCGATGCAAAACATAGTTATTTTAAAACATATGTGAATATTGCATATTTTTATACTATTGCATCCTCCTGATGAAGCTAATTGTGATGGTAAGAAAAAATTTGTTTAAAATGCACTATTTTTAGAAAATGTCCGTATAGATGTGAGTGTGTGTGTGTGTGTGTGTGTGTGTGTGTGTGTGTGTGTGAGTGTGTGTGTGTTCGTATACGCTGATGATGTCGCTCATATCTCCTGATCTACTCGACCGATTTTAATCGGACACGGCTTATTTTGTTCAGAGAGGGAATTAAGCGTATTTCAAGAATATTTGTTTATATTATATGCATTTTTTAGATGAAATACCGAAAAAGTTATATACAATTCATAAATATTGTTAATTTTTGGAAAAAGTAGCTACTTTTTCAAATCTGCATTTTTAAGTACAAAATAACTCGTCAATAGATTTAAAATACATAATGTAGAAGGAAATCAAATGTACTTTAAGAATATCGGTCCTACATTTTGCATGCTTTAACACAAATCAAAGAAAATAATTATTTTTTAAAAAGTAACATTTATGCAAAACTATTATTTTATCCAAATAAGACATTAAAACGATACATTTGACTCCAAAATTTAATCAGTTCTAAGTTAGGACATACCTAAGATGCATGTAAAATTGCAGCTCATTACATGCATACATGTGTTCGAGAGTTATGGTGCCGACAAAATTCGATTACATACATACACACTCACACAGGGGCGGGGGGGGGTCCAAAGTTTAGACGATCCACTTTAGAATTGAAGTCAACTCTAGACATTCTCCATTCCGACATAAGCTACTGCAGATTGTGCAAAATTTCGAAATTCTAAATTACGAAAATCATATTTTCGAATGTGACAATTCACCTACTGTCCAAAACATCGAATTTCATTTATAGAATTTTAATATGGATACAATAAAGATATTTCGAAATAAATCATTTAAAATATTTAAAATAGTAGTGATGAAATTCGATGTTTTGGACAGTAGGTGAATTGTTACATTCGAAAATATGGTTTTCGTAATTTAGGATTTAGAAATTTTGAACAATCCGCAGTAGCTTATGTCGGGGGGGGGGGGTCCAAAGTTTCGACGATTCACTATAAAATCAAGCCAACTAACGATTTTTATAAATTCGAGATAAGTCGTTGTTGAATGTACATAATTTCGAAATTTTAAATGACGAAAAACGTATTTTCGAATGTAACAATTTACCTACTGTTCAAAATTTCGAATTTCAAACTACAGAATTTTAATGTAGATGTAGCTAGTTTCTAATGATTTATTTGGAAATATCTTTATTATCTCATTAAAATTCTGTAGTTTGAAATTCGATATTTTGAACAGTAGGTAAATTTTTACATTCGAAAATACGTTTTTCGTCATTTAAAATTTTGGACTTATGTACATTCGACAACGACTTACGTCGAATTTATAAAAATCGTTAGTTGGCTCGATTTTATAGTGCATCGTCGAAACTTTGCCCCCCCCCCCCCTTATGTCGGAATGGAGAACATCTAGAGTTGACCTCAATTCTAAAGTGGATCGTCTAGTCTTTGTACCCCCCCCCCGTCAGTGTCACAGTATCATAGAAAACCATTAGATAGTCAAGTCTCACTGGGTAGTCTGCAAAATACATAATGATGTATTTTAATGTCATTATGTATTTTGCAGACAACCCAGCGAGACTTACCTATCTAATTTAGTCCAGGAAAACTAGCTCGAACAGGGGCAAAATCTTACCATGACTCTGAACAGTAATGTCTCAGCGGATTCTTATAGTTTCCGATAGTAGAAACATAATGTATATAGTTGCTGCTTCAGAATAGTGAAATTTCATTGTTTAAGGGGATGTGAGTACCGACGTTATTTTTCAAACGAGCATAACTCACGCAAATATCAATAGAATTATCCAGAAAAAAATCTGCATATAGTGTTTGCGTGTACGGAGCGCTTGACAGACGTCTTTTTCCAAAAAATGATGAGAATTTATTGAATTAAATAAAAAACCGTACTGTCGGTAAGTAGGAATCTACAATTGACCTACTTCTCAAACGAGAATAACTCACGCAAATATCAATAGAATTATCCAGAAAAAAATCTGCATATAGTGTTTGCGTGTACGGAGCGCTTGACAGGCGTCTTTTTCCAAATAAATATTTGAATGTTGATTTAAAAAAATATTGAAATTAGGGTTGCACATCCCCTTAAACAATGCTCAAAGTCGAAAAAAACGGGTTTTTGCTTATATATTTGCAATTATTGACCTGACAGACAAAAGTCCTAATTGAAAGTTGTAGATATTAAAAAGATCAATCGAGTAAGCCGCTTACCGAAACTATATGTTAATTAGTTCATTAGTTATTGCAAATAAACCGTCTAAAATCGCTATTTTTTAAATTATCAATAACAAATTCAGATTTTGTCATTGAGGCTCGAAAAGTACTTGTAAGGGTAGGTCTTACCCACCTTTATTACCAGCCATTAAGCCGAATCTAAAAAATTATTTTTTAAGGCTGTACGTTATTAATTAATTAAAAATTTTTTTTTTTTGACAGAAATTTCTACGTTTTTGAGCAGTCGTACAGAAGTCCGGGAGGGCTCATTTTAATCTTAAAGAGTTGTACTTTCATGGCCAAAAAAGACCTAAGCGATTAAACAATTAAAAGTTGCTTAAAAAACACTTTAAAAAATATACTCCAAAATATTTATAAACAATAAGCTCGCACGGTCAGACTATTGTAGTTAGGATCTTCTCGACTTGATATTCGTAAAGTAGGCATTTTTTAAGAAATTTTAAGACCTGAATGGTTGCTCTAGCATAATTAGAAACTGAGACAATCTTTTTTTTTTAAATCACTGCGGCCTTATTTTTAAACATTAAAGAACTAAATATGGTGCTTTGCTAAGTTCGATAGTTGTTCTAATAGTAAACAAATTTTGAATGTTATTTACTTACAACCGCATGTATGGTTGATTGATAAAGACAAACGTTTTTACGGCCGTGAGTCGCCCGCAGCAACGGAACGCGCCGACGGCTGCTTGGCGGCTCGCGCATGCACGCTACGACTCCGCGCGCGAACTTCGCACGCTCACACTCGAAGACTATACATTTTCTCGGCTTCTACTAATCTTTGACGTTTATCGAGATGATCGCAATCAGGATCATCTGGATCAACGTCATCGTCTATGGCGGATTCTAAAACATCGCTTTCTATGTAAGAAACTATTTCGGTTTCTTGTGCATCTAGGTTTTCGTCAATTTCTTCAAATACTTTCTCTTTATTACAACAATTCTCACTACATCCACATACGTTACTACAGAACAACGCCTTATTAACACATCCACATATATTTTTTTTACAGCTGGTTGTACATCGACAACTGATCACCTTTAGCAATTGTTCTGGAATTAACGGATATTCTGAGTAGACAAGCTTAAGGCCGTTTTCAGTTTTTTCCATCCCCATTCATGTACTTCTTTATAATTACCTAGCCATTGCTGTAATTGTTGAAAGGCGCGGAATGAGTGTTGCTTTCCTGCACCTTCTGTTGGAGGAAGGTTTTCTAGTTTAAAACTTGACCTTGATGATGATTTCTTGAAGTTTACAAATCTTAAATCATTTAAGTCGGTAATATTTTTATCATTACTGTACATGCGTGCAATAATTTTATTACCGCACGCTGCTAGTTCAGCTCGGTTACCATTTGGATTATAAAATGTTTGACACAACTCTACTAAATCCGGGTTATTTGAAAATATTTTAATTTATTTATTTTTCCCCTGTCTAAAGAAGCATGAGATAGTGTCGCAACCAGTAAAAATATGTAAAAAGGCTATTACATGTTTTAACGAAGGGTACTTGAAACTATTAATTGAATAAATTTCCTCCGGAACAGCTCCCCTACTGGCTTTACCGTAAAAAATATTTTCTTTTTGAGGCGCTAATTGAGTTAAAAGTACAAGCAAGTCAATATCCTCACCAACAATCTTAACATTTTCCTTAGCAGCGACTTCAATTGCAGTAGTAATCATCAGTAAATCTGCATCTTCCTCGGCCTGATCATTTTTGATGTCATTTTTTGTTAATTCTTCTCTTAATAAGTCAATCAGTTTTTTTTTATTGTCATTGTTTGATAAAAATTTTTCTTGCGCAAATGTGATTTTTGTTTGTCTGTTGAAGTGGATTTCTCGGCCAATATTTTTTTGAGTTCAATGCAGACGCTCAACTGATTTTGTAGACAAAGTATCTGGATATCCGTCAAAAATTACAAAACTATTTTTAGTATAATGTCTTATTATATAATTAACATATTTATGCAAAATGTCATCGATAGTGTCATTCTGATGCCAAATTACTCTGTGTAACAAGAATCCGCCATCGATTACATAAACAAGATTTTCTAGTGAAGGCATATCTTTTATACTTTCAAAATTCGTATAAAATACAGATTTCTGAGTTTTTCGCATCCCGCCTTAACGTTCACATCTGTCTACCTACATGAGTCTTAATTTGTACAGGGTGTCCCCCAATAAAGTATACTTTAAAATAATATCTGTCTACCTATCTGAGTCTTAATTTGTACAGGGTTTCCCCCCAATAAATTATACTTTAAAATAATACAAAAATTTCGGTTCTTCAGAAATTTACTGTAATTAGGGTTCTTAACTAATGACATTTATTTTAAATGACAATATTGTAGTACTATTCAAATCAAATACTATTCATTCGAAATATACTCTAAGTAAATTTTCGAATAATTATACACATAAATAACTAACAGTAGTTTACACAGTAAATTAAAATAAGAAAAATAATACGATTATTATTATTAAATAGTATTGATTCAATTTATTTCGATAAAGTTTGTTCTTGGTAAAATAGAGTTATTATATTTATTTCATGAAATAATTAATTATAATAATAATAAGAAATTTATAATTGCAAGTAAGATTTTAATATCTAAAAAATTCATGTTATTTTACTACTTTGCGACCATATTATTACATTCAAATTAGTACATTACGATACGTGTGACGTAAGTGGCCCATTATTGCACGGCGTGAGGTTAGCGCCCGAGCGTCGCGAGAAACTGATAAATAAAACTGATGAATAAAACTGATTTTATTGCAATAATTTTTTGCATTTTTTTGAATTTTTAGGGTTTTTGCCATGAAAAAAATACTTATACATGAAAACCTTAAAATTGCAACTCTTACGCCCATAACTACATAAATTAGGAACAATTTGCACTTTGTCTCATGAAAATTCATCGACCGGTTTCAGAGAAAAGTTACGACAAACTTTTTTTCTTGAAAATGCTATAACTGAGGATAAAATGAGTTTAAGGACCTCTGTCTTGGCTCATTTTATTCAAAATAAGTTATATTTACAATATATTTTGATTATTTTATTATAATAATAATTTTTATCGTTTGTTTAGGTAAGTTTGGCCAGAAAGGCCTATAGGTGTAAAACCACCTTAAAAAATAATAAAAATTGAAGATTTATGAAAAAATTCAAAGTTTTCAAATTTTCAATTAATTCTAACTTTTGAACGATTGAATATTTTGCTCTAAAACTCTAGGGTTGTGTTTTGGGGCTAATTTGGAATAAGTAAACAAATTTTGTGCAATTTTAAAATTTTGAGCTGAACAGTTGGCATGAAGTTACCCATATATATCAATTATATATATGTATATAAATTATGTCAAATGCAATTATTAGCACTTATCAGAGATGTAAGTAATACTCGAAGATGAAATTTTTTGAAACTGTTAGTTTTATTGACTGGAGACGAGGTTATAAAAATTTCAAAATAAAAAGGAATCTATAGAATAAGCAAATTACGAAGTTATTTTTATCATTTTTCTCATAGTCGTGATCTAAATGTGGCAATTATTCAACTAATATATATTTTAAAGACAATTGCTCCGCTTATTCTAAAATAAACCGAGAATTTCTTCCGGGTTGCGGCACCACTTTGAAACATACAAAACAACATGAAAAATCTGTATTCCACGGAAAGCTATGTGAATTTTCCAACACGTAAAAAGTAAGTCAAATTTCATCCAATCCCGTTAATATTTCCCTATTTCAAATTGATTGTGTATCGTCCCGGGCCTGCCTGCTGGACTAATCAGTAAGGCATAGTGCGTACAGACCCTTCCTTAGACACTGGAAAATGTTTAAATGTTTAATTCCCATGCGTCTCTTAATCCGATTCCTATCCCTCGCGCATAATTCATTACACCTATTACACCGCTCTATGGAGTCACTCATGAGTTACGACCACATGTATACCGTCCATGCGAGCGCGACTATCGACGGGCACACGGAAAAAAAATTTGAGCTGCAGGGACACAAAACTAAATGTGTTCACGCAACACAACTACTGGTGCTGCTTCGCACCAACCTTTTGCCGCATCAGGCTGAGCGCGGCATTTGTTATTGCCTTTCGAGCACTCACGACCTTCGAGCGTGCTTGGAAGGCAATAACAAATACCGCGCGCAGCCTGACGCGGCAAAAGGTTGGTGCCGAAGCGGCACCAGTAATTGTGCTGCATGAACACGTTTAGTTTTGTGTCCCTGCAAATCAAATTTTTTTTGCGTGCATGGTGGGCCTTTGAGTATCCGCGCTGCGGACGCTTATAGTACAACACCGCTATCGATGCACCACGCTGCTTAAACGCGCTCTCCGTTCCTTTCATGTACCTGCCTTGACTTCTACAAATTATCGGCCTTTGTTTGCACTTTTGTACTTTTAAAATATTTACCTATCTAAGTAGCGAACTCGCTTCTTGCTAATAACTTTTAGTTTCCTTATTACATTCCTCATTTAAAATGAGAATCGTTAACTACGTTTTCCAAATTTACTTTGTTATAAACCTTTACAAATACGCTGTTAGACTATCAATTCTCGAAACTCGATTACTAAATTTATGTAATTCAACGAATAATGACCATCCCCTAGGTTGCTCGGAGAGTTTCTGACACGTGCCCGTCTATAGACACTAGATGGCATTTTACCAGTAGGATTGTATGCTTTAATCCCAAGACAGTTTTCCGCCTTGTGCAAGTCAGTTTCAGAGAGACTAATAGCCAACTGCATACCCGTCGGCTTCGCGAGATCACGCGTTCTTTGTTCGCTGTGATGAGCGTTCTTTAATCAAATCAAATCTCTAGGAAATCGATGCATCTTTCTAGCCTGTTACATCACTTCAACCCGACAGCCCCAAGACGGATTTTCAGCCTTGTGCATTTCAGAAATTGGGTCTTATCTCACGGCCTACCCATCGGCTCCGAGAGACCACCAGGGTAACAGACATTTCTATTCCTATAAGTCAATCTCTTTCCCTACCTTTTTCACTTTTTCGGTACAGAAATATCCCTTACATTTACAATAATCTCCGAGTATTAATTATTTTCTGTCTGCAACAGAACCCTTCGTAACTTTATAAATTTAATATTTTTATTACAGTTAATAAGGGAACTACTAGTAAATCTCCATTTGCATCATTATTCTTACTTTAATTGACTAATTAATTACTGAGATATCGATATTAAAAACTGTTTTTTGTAAAAAAATTTCCTATATCATAAAATTTTTTATAAATACCTAAGTTATCATTAATGACTATGTAAAGAATTGAACAAGATTATTCATCTAAGCATAACATAAAATAACACATTGATGATATTTGCAATGCAGTTAAAAAAATAAATATAATGCAACTTAATTATTTAAATTAATTATTAAACGTAACTTATTATTTAAATTATCAGATATATATTACCGATATTAACACTCCACGCAACACTTCTACAAACACACTCTTATACCTGCCAGTCTAATAAAATACTCTTACAACTAAAAATAGTCTATATGCATATAGAACTACTGAGTTATACGATATACTTCCTGACTACTTCCATTTACGCTGTTTTGTGTAAGACCCTTTCGCGATTCAGAATGGGATTCTTGTTTCCTTCCTAATACTATCTTCTCGAGGACAAGCAAAGGCGACTCGATAAGCAAACTCAAGAAGAACGCAATAACGTAGCATAGTATAAAATTTGTCAAATATGAGTGCCACTGAAAATGAAGAATTGTAAATAAGAATGTTAGAGGATAGACAGCGGTATTTTGTTTGGATACTTACTATGTAAAAGTCGGAAAAATATGTGGGAACTTTCATAGAGCCGGTTAGCGTTATTTGGAACCCGAAATGCACGAGATAAACGCAATACGATAGCCTGCTCAGAGGTAGGAAGTATTTCCAATTAAGAAGTTTTGTGACTGGTCCTATAGTTGATACCAATTGATACCAATAAATAAAAATGAACGTAAATAAATGTAATATCAAGTAACTACGATAATTTCCTAAATCTCGTAATAGCCATATAATTTATTTAGTATAATTACTTTAAAATTCAACCTGATAAATTTTAATTCAACAATAAAGGACTAAAAAATCATAGGCATCAATAGGATTAAAAATTAAGACCGTATTCCATGATACTTCTATTATCGTACGTACCATTCCTATTGTTGACGCTAGCGAAGATAATCCAACAAATGGCGAATCCCCAGAGAGGCCTAGAAATAACTGCGTAAAACGTTTCCAATACGGCCTGGTACTCGTAGTTCGGTTCAACGAAGTACCGCATGCCAAAAACGCAGAAAGCAAGGGATGCGATGCATAGCGCCCATCCTACATGCATGACGTGCTGTTAAAGATGAAATCATAAGTAATATTACATAGATAAATTCAAATCGTCCGTTAATAAAAATACTACCTTGTTTAATTTTCGATTCTTGATTGCTACTTCGTAACCCAGGTAGACCCCGAGAAGCCAGGGCGAGGCTCGGCAGTACGGCTTGACGTAGGTATACTCAAACGCATCGAAGGCTATGGCAACCCTGAAGGAGAACGGTTCTTATAATTATTATAACTTCTCTCCAATGGACTAAGAACGACATGATTGACTTACTCCGAATGATGTATGTAGGATACAGTGGGGTACTGATAGTATCCAATAATCGCAGCAGGTACAGCGATTGAGGTCGCCATGAACAACGCGAGAATTGCCAAACCGAGCTTGGGCATCCTGTATAGTGGATAGAGAATGATCGGCGATATCCAGAACAGCTGCATGTCCACAGCTAGGTACCATAGGTGTCCTAAACACTAAAAGAGAATGATTTGCATCCTTCGTGGAAATTCGCTAAGACATTGTGCTTTTACGAGATAACTACTCACTATTTCTCTCGGATTTACGAAGTTTTGAACGTATAGAATAATGGTCCACCAGTAATTGGGACAGTTTTTCATGACGATCGTGGAGACGAAATCCCAGCGCGATCCAGTGCTAATTTTAGGCACGAAGACGATTGAGAAGATGATGACGACGAATAGCGCTGGCGTTAATCTAAACGTAAACGTTTTTATTTATTTATTAGTGTAATCAAAGAGTATGAGAAGTATCAAGTTAGGTGAGGATCAGATATCTGAAAAATGGCCGGAAAAAAGTACCATTATATTCAATATATATTGTAACTTTTTATGTAATGACTATTTTTGGCGCATCAAATTGCAAGTCAACATATGAGATGTTTCACGTCAACTACCCCAGCGCGGCGCGCGAGCCCCAACTCATGTTTATGGCACTAAAATATACCTAAAAAAATTGTTTGATAAGCGTTTCCGACGTATTTTTTCCCCGGCTTTCCAATGATGTAGGTAGTTTTTACGAAATTTTCCATTTTCACCTTCAAAAAATACAAAACATCTTATATCTCAAAAAGTATATTTTTAATATTTTTTTTACCATTTAGATCGAAAGCTGAACATTTTTTAGAGGAAATGATTTTTTCAAAATTTGCTCAGGATGTTTTGTTCGAGAAATAGAACGCGAAAGAGTAGACGTAACGCCTCTCCTGCGCGCGGTACCGCACGGTGCGCGGTGTGGACTAGGCCTGCCTCGCTATCTAATAACCTTTCGTAATCTTTACCTGTTCTTTCGAATTTTTTGACTTGTTTCATAACTAACAGCAATATAGTTATTATAGTAAATACATAATCTTGACTATATATTGATATACTAGCTCTAACGCATGATACTAGTGGCGCCACCTATTGGTACTTTGGAGGCGCGGCCTACTCGCGCAAGCGCCATAAGCACAGAATCACTCTCTTGCCGTTCAGACCTCGATCTAGACAGACGTATAGACTACGGCTATTATAGCCAGTTTCAATAAACCTCATTTTTATACTGTTCAATGAATTTGTTAATTATCCACACCTCACTCATTCCAACATGGTAGCAGGTCAGTGGTTGGTATGGAACTATATTCTTTTTCTCTACCAGACCTTGGGGGAAGGTAGAGGAAAACACGTGGCTCGCGAAAAGTTTGCAGTGAAAAATATTGAAGGAAAAGTGCAAAACTAAGAAAAATACAAATATGAATAAATAATAAAATATTAAGTGATAGAAGAAAGAATTTTTGGAAAATTTATGAAAATTTAAGCCGATGCGAGCAGATTTCATTTGTTGTGTGAAGAACGCTACACGGTGCAAGAATAGAGCACGTGGCAGAATCTGAGGTTATACATGTGGTAAATGGACACTAAAGGAAAAGTGAAAACCAAAGAAGAAGTAATACTAGATGCCATTGAAGATGAAAGCCAAGAAATAATTGAGGAAAAGATTGCTGAAAAACGTTTTGTGAAAATAATTACGCTAAATAAAGTAATAAAAGTGTACGAAGATATTAAATTAAAAGAAGTCGACATGGCTAAGCAAGCAAAAATCAAAGATATAGTAATTCCCATTTTTGATGGTGCAAATTATACAAATTGGAAATTTCGCTTAATGACTCTATTAGAATATAAAGAGTGCAAAGAGCAAGCCAAAAGAGAACAGGCTGAGAGAGATAAAGCAGATGAATGGAAGAAAAAGGATTTAAAAGCAAGAAATATATTAATTAGCACTATTTCAGATAAGCAATTAGAATATGTTTGTGAGTGCAAATCAGCTTATGAAATGATTGCGAATTTGGATAAATTATATGTGACGAAATCCACGTCATTACAAATAATATGCCGAGGAAAAATTCAAGATATTTAATTAAAGAATTATGAAGATGTTGAAGAATTCTTCGTAGAATTTGAGAAAGCGGTGAACGAATTTAAAGCAGCCGGAAGAAAGATAGATGCAACTGAGAAAATGCGATACTTAATCAAAGCATTACCAGCAAGTTACAGTTATATTGGTGACTTTATCGACGTCATTCCAGAAAGAGAAAGGACAGTAGATTCCGTAAAATCAAAAATCAAAGAAAAGAATTTAGTTAATAGTACATTTCGATACTAGTGCGAGGATTTGATTTTCCCCTCGTGTGACTGTTTGCACCCGAGCGAAGCGAGGGTGAAAAGGTCACACGAGGAGAAAATCAACTTCTCACACAAGTGTCGAACCGTATTTTTTGACACGACGTGCGAGAAGTGAGATTTTTGCACGCATCGTTTAACGCAGCGTGCGAGAAATCGAACTTCTCGCACGGAGTTTCAAAAAAATAATTCAGAAAAGAAGAGTAATGTAAGCACGTTCTCAACAAAGACAAACGGACAGTGCTTTACTTGCGGCAAAGTCGGACATTATCAAAAGGATTGTTGGAAAGGCCAACAAGGCGGCAGAGGCAGAAGTGCTCAATCATCAAGAGGACAACGTGGAAACCAACAAGGCAACAATCGAGGCAGAGGACGTGGACGCAGTTCAAATCAAAACAAGTCAACGGACGAGCAGCAGGGTTCATCATCCGAGACGTGGTCAATACAATTATGCGGCCCAGAAGTAAAGGACATAACAGGTTATAGCGTAAATAGAGAATGCGAAGGTAACGAAATAAATTGGTTATTGGACAGTGGTTCCACAGACCATATTATTAAAAGCGATAAATATTTTGAGAAGTATATAGTTTTAAAAAATCCGGTAAATGTAAAATTACCAGACGGTAATAGTATATTGTGTGCCAAGGGCGTAAAGTGGATTTTTTTAGACCGAGTGTGGGGTTGCAGTACGAGTCGAAGGTGAGCTTGCACGAGCCGAAGGCGAGTGCGTTTGCGAACCGAAGACGAGTACTTGCAACCACACGAGGTCAAAAAACTCACTTAGCCCTTGGTACACACCATATTTTTTGTACCGCAAGTATAGATTTTTGTGTTTTTTTCAATTTACTAAAGTGTGGCTAACGTGAATTTCTTTTAACTCAAGAACCAAGATTGTATTAAATATTTTTAGCTTTAATATTTGGTATTTTTTGAAAATATCGATGATTTTCTTAAATAATCTTGAAAACTCCATTCAAAAACGATAGGGGGCGTTTTTCAGTTTTTACCGCCCGCTACGGCGAGCAGCGGGCGCTTCTCGATTTTTACCGCCCACTACGGCGAGCAGCGGGTGGGAAAGAGTTTTTCCCGCCCGCTGGTCGGCAAGCGATCGCTTTCGGCTCTATTAATAGGTTCAAAAAACGCGAAAATCGTTCTTGCGGTACAAAAAATGTTAAAAGCGACGAAAATCGGTAATATAAAAATTAAAGTTAAAAATTATTATAATGAAAAACAAATTAATTTGAGTAATCTATATTATGTAGAAGGAATTAAGCAAAATTTGTTAAGCTTTTCCAGAATAACTAAAAATGCTACAATAACTGCACGAGACAGTAATGCTGAAATTTACAATAAATCGGGAGAATTAGTAGCTATTGCAAATAAAATTGATAATTTGTATTCTTTGAAAAGTTATGCATTAACGAATAAAAATAAAGATAAATATGTAAATTCAGTAAGATTATCAGATAAAGAAAAATGGCATAGAGCACTTGGTAATGTAAATTTTAATTATCTGAATAAAATAGTAAATAATAAATTAGTTGAAGGTTTATCAGATAAATTGGAAAAAATAGATATGAAATGTGCAAATTGCATACAAAGTAAAATGGCAAATATACCCTTTGAAAATAATCGAACAAAAACGAAAGAAATCCTAGAGTTAATACACACTGATTTAAATGGTCCGCATAGTACTACTGGCTATGGTGGAGAAAAATATTTTCTTACATTTATTGATGATTATAGTAAATGTACTAGAATCTTTTACATTAAGAATAAGTCAGAAACTGAAAGTTGTTTTATTGAATTCGTAAATTTAGTAGAAAATAAATTTAATAAGAGAATTAAAAAGGTGCAATGTGATAACGGTAGAAAATATCTAAATCGCGAAATTTTCGATTTTGTAAAATCAAAAGGAATAGAATTATTGACATGTCCACCCTACGTCCACGAATTAAATGGAGTAGCGGAGAGATATAATAAATCAGCAATGGATATAGGTAGATGCTTAATGAGGGAAGCAAAAATTCATAAAAGATATTGGCCGGAAATAATGAAAACGGTAGCTTATTTTAAAAAATCGAACAATTGCAAACACGTCAGAGAATAAAACTCCTTATGAAATATTTTTCGGGGTAAAGCCAAATGTTAAAAATTTAAAAATTTACGGAAGTAGAGTCTTCGTAAGAGTTCCGGAAGCTCTAAGGAAAAGTAAGTGGGATAATAAGGCATGACTAGGTGTATTAGTAGGATACGTTGAAAACGGTTATAAAGTCTTAGTTAATAATAAAGTAATTACTGCAAGGCATGTTGATGTAATAGAAGATAGTATAAAGTTAATCTGTCTAGAAAACGAAAATAGTGATTCTGAAATTAAATAAAATGAACAACAGTGATTCTGAATATCCTTCTCACTCTACTGCGACCTTCGGGGAGAGTAGAGGAGAGCAAATTGAATTAATCGATGCGAATAATAAGAATGTAAACGATAACGAATCTGATAACGAAGACAACGAAAATAGAGATAGACTAACAATACCGCGAAAATCTCAAAGAAAGAAAAGTCCAGTAAATAGATACGGAAATCCAGTTACTCACTTTATTTATGTAAATTATATTGATGCAAATGTATCGAATACATTCGAGCAGGCGATAGACTCCAGCGAATATAAACAATGGCAAATAGCAATGGATTTCGAAATAAATAGTTTAAAGAAAAATCACACATGGCAAATTCTCGAAAGGCCAAAAGAAAAAAAGGTCATTGATGTTAAATGGGTCTATAAAAAGAAAAATAACGATACTTATAAAGCGAGATTAGTTGTAAGAGGATTCCAACAAAAAGAATATGTTGAAAATGTTTATTCACCTGTAGATAAAATGCAAACATTGAAAATTTTATTGTCTTACAGTTGTAAAAATAATTTATTTATAGAACAAATGGATGTTGAAACGGCATTTTTAAATGGCAATGTAAAATCAGAAGTGTACATTAATGAACCAAAAGGTTATGAAACTGGAGACACTAAAGTTTACAAATTGCAAATGGCTCTTTATGGTCTTAGAGAAAGTCCCAGAGCAAGGTACGATTGTTTCAACGAATATGTCGAGAAATTAAATTTTGTAAGAAGTAACTATGATTAATGTCCATATGTAAATAATACAAGCAAAGATTCAATATATATACTAGTCTTTGTAGATGATCTCTTAATTTGTTGTAAAGATAAAAATAAAATAAATGAAGTAAAAGCTAGTCTGATGAAAAGATTTTCAATGAAGGATTTAGGCAAAATTAGTCAATACATCGGTATTGATATTGACTACAGTGAAAATTTTTATGCTTGCTCTACTGTATACTGTACTAGTTTATGTTTTAGTCAAATAGTTGAAAATTGAATTAATTTAATACACATTGCTGTATTCATCATGATTTTCTTTTCTTAGAGATAACATGGTTCTGTGGAACAAGTGTTAACAGTCGAAGACTGTTGTTACGAACACTGTAATGCAATGAATCATCAGTTTGTTGACATTTCCTTGAGCCACAGATTTCTCAGCATTTGAAATTCATGTTTTGCATCTGTACACAAAGTGGTATTTCAGGGGATAGTAGTAGGAATAGCTTAGTCTAATCCTACAGGGCTGAACAAAAAAAAGATCTATGGTTTTCTTAGCTTAATTGGTTGAAATCATCAAACTTCACACAGCTCAATCATCACACCTCGACTCGTCTCGGTAGACCTCATTAAATCCCGATACACCTCGACCCCGACTCGACCCCGACTCGATACACCTCGGTGACACCTCGGCAGCACACACCTCGGACAACCTCGGTCTAACTCCGGGCGGCCTCGGCCGAATCGCGAATGGACCTTGATCGCACAGCGGTCTAACCTCGGTCGTCCATGAGATACCTGGCGCTGACGGCAGCGCCAGGGTTTATGAATGAATGGAGATAGAAGATTGGCTCTCTCCGGAAAGAGTGATCGGTAAGGTAGTGCGCATTTCGTCCCGGGTTACCATCGGGGATCCATCAGTAAGGCTGATGATAATCCTGCCTTAGACGCGGTAGATATCAGTGCTGAGTTTAGAGGCGGTATATGTATGAACCGCAGGGCGATCGGATCGCTTGCAGGGGCGAGAATACTGCACGAGCTTTGGTGGCTGTGGAACGAATTAGCGGAGCTGCCACAGATCTTCGGGTGAATCTGATTCATACCCGTAAATCTCACTCAAACCTCATAATTAATTTCTGTCGAAGAATAGAGTGAATTTCGCTCGATCCTCGAGCGAACTCACGGACCTCGGTCGAATATCGAGTGAATCGAGGTTAAGCTTTTGAGCTAGTCTCAACCGACCTCGATCTACTTCTCGGGCTAGCCTCAATCGAGCCTTCGAGTAGTCTCGATGCCGGCATTAAATATTAAAAGTTATTTTCTTTATCGGGCACTCCGTGCGTATTTTCTGTACATTAGGAATATAAAAAAAATTATATCCAATTTAAGCGTTTAACGAGCGGAAAAAATTAAGCGTTACATCGCTGGAACAAATTTATTTTGTTTAATGGGACATGCAGAGGACAAAACAAAAGTATAATCCGAATCCTCTTGTATTAACTTGGCAAGGGAAAAATCCCTTTTTAAACCATTCTTGTCGGTTTTTATTCGAACGTTGCTGAGTGTCTTATTCGTGGCTGCAACGATTTCTATCACTAGTCCGGTTAAAGATAAAAACTATCATTCAAAATTACTATTCATACGTCGATAGTATTTGTATTTTACCCCCTTTGTATTACCTATTTTATAATATATCTTGATTAACCTAGTTAATGTCACCACTATGAACGCACTCAAAGTAAATTATTTAAAAATTTCGCAAGAATTTTCAAAATAAAACAATACAAATCAACCGCCTTTAGGCCCGAAACCATGGGATCACTAGAAAGAAGCCACGCGTCGCTAGTCGAGTATTTAAAAATGTATCAAGATAAATTTGATTGGGATGAATCGGTAAAATGCGCTATATTTTCGTATAATACGTCAACACATGCGGCTCATGAATTTACCCCCCCCCCCCCCCCGAATTAGTTATCGGTAGAAAGGCTAGACTTCCGTCAGAATTTGAATACAAAAACATAGAAAAAACATATACAATGTATTTAGATGAACTAATTTCAAAATTAAACAAAACGCAGACAGAAGCGAAGGATCGGTTGTTGTTAGCTAAAGAAAAGTCTAAACGATTATATGACCAAAAATTGAATTCTCAGACATTTCAAGAGGGAGATGAGGTGTATTTGTTAAAAAAACCGCGACATGATAAGATGGATGAACAGTACGCAGGGCGGTACAAAATAATTGAATTATATAACGGCGTAAATGCTAAAATAGATTTAGGTAACGGACGAACTAAAAATGTGCATGTAAATAAATTAAAGCGCGCGTTTCTGCGATAAAACATGTAAAATATTGTAAAAAAAAAAAATTTTAATAAAATAAAATAAAAAAATAAATAAATAAAAAGGGTTCCAAGGAGAGATAAAGGAGTTGGAGGCATTCACGGCAATAAGAACTTTAAAAGCAACTAATTTCCTTAGAACGTCCCAACGAAAATTTTACGGTAGTATCTCACTGTGCGGAGTGAAGGCAGGGGCTCCATACACCCTTAATAAAAATAAATAATTAACTTAATAAAAAACACCAAATTAAAAAAAAATTCCATTAGAAATACACCCTTAATAAAAATAAATAATTAATTTAATACACCAAACTAGAATAAAAGTTCCATAAAAATAAGCCAGAAATGATTTAAATTCCATAAAATACACACCTAATTAAAAGGAAAATTTTATAATAATAAACCTTTGAATAAATAAATCCATAAATTTGACTGAATTTTCTACCGCCTAGGAATATATATATATATATATATATATATATATATATATATATATATACATATATATTAGGCTAGTAAGTTTGAGGAGCTCAACCCCGGTCGGTCAGAGTGGCTAAAGAAATAATAACCCTCAGGTTACCGACTCTAGACAAATAGACTCTAGAAAACCCCTCAAACTTCCGCTCGGATGCTGAATATATAGATTGGAAGTTTGAGGAGGCTCCTCAAACTTCCCATAACCCCTCAAACTTCCAAGCGGGTGCTGAATATAATCCTCAAACTTCCAGAATTTCATATTTATATATATATATATATATATATATATATATATATATATATATATATATATATATATATATATATATATATATTAAACTCCACAACAACAATTTAATTAGATCTTAGTAGAGAACCCATCAAACCTTACTACTATACAGAAACAAGCAGTTGTGTGGTGTACAATTAATTATGTGTACATCATGAATCCTGCCACCTATGACCTGTCCTCCAAGAGCCTTGAAAATTTGATTTAGGAAGTCGTTTTTGTCCCCTTCCTCAAAAGAAGCGGCTGTGAAGGACCAACAGAGCTAATACTAGAGATAAATTCTGACGGTTTCGACGATACCCTTTTTCAACTGTATAGAACGCGAGCACATGCATCCATATGGACAATTTTGATAATGATGCGCTTCTAACACTACAAGTTTTTCCAACGTTCCTTGCAAGAAAGCAAAAACACGAATAAGCAATCTACCTTTATTGGCTCTCTATCCAATTTCTTGTAGATTTATGATGCAAGTACAGCACTATATCGATTCATTTAAGCAGAATCAGTCAACTCTGAAGGCCTTTCATGTAAAATACTGTAGAAAAACTTAAGGGTTACATGCAATATATTGCCATAATGTACTAGCCCTTTAACGCGAGTGCACTACGAGCACCTGTCGACACTAACCTATCTTACCTACTGTATTAACCAATAAAATTTTTTCGATAACGCTTTAAGGTTGGCTCCGTAAGTTACAATTCAATAATAGGAAACGATCGGTTTTATACTTCTGAGTTTCACGCAACGTGACAAAGGAACATAAAAGGGGTGATGATTAGAAACCATCATATCCTCCAACATGAAAAAAGGGACTGAGGTACTGCATCGGACCAGAACGCGCACGTCAGAACAACAGACGTACAACAACGTTGTCTCTCGAAAATTCGCTGATCAGGACCAAACAAGCTATACTTTATACACCAATTGTAACAGATAATTGAAAAGAACAATAAAATTATGTAACAAGTTACTAAAAACTGTTATTTTGTAGCAATGGCCGAACCGGAAATAATTAACCTAGAAGAGCCGTACCCGGCCTATTTGGTTCGGCCGCAGGCCGAGCGAGTCGAGGGGAACCGTGAGAAGTTAACGCCACCAGGGGCGTCTGAGCAAGTAAGGGTCCTGCAGGAGTTACAAGCAGTAAACCCCGAAAACTTAATGCCAGTACCAAGGGCACCTGGAGAAATAAGGGCTCTGCGGGAGCTGCAAGTACAGGCAATAGACGTCCCCATAGATGTGCATTATTTGCCACGTCCAATTGCTGGCATTAGACCATTGCACTCGCCACCAGAAGTCAACAACGTAGCGACCTTGAAGCGAATGAAGAAGGCTCTGTATGGGAACCTGTACAAGAGGCGCCGCTCCGATAAAGAATGCATCAGGAGCGCATATTACCTGGCACCAGATAGGGTGCGTTGGCGGTGTCTAAAATGCCATGCCCACCAGGGGGGGGGGGGGGGGGGCAAACCTATGCATATATTGCGTACACACTGCGTAAAAAAGAAGAATGAAAGTCCCAGACCTCGATGCCATCTGTGTGGAGACCTGGGGGACCGCAGGAGGCCCATCCAGGGATGCGACTTATGCAGCGTCACTTGTATCTCTCATGAAGCTGATATAGATGAGGGACTGGCCATCAAATGTGTGGCACAGCATCCCTTCTAATGATTTTTTTTTTCACTCATTATACTATATTTTATAATCGCATTTTTATTATCTTGTATAAACCTCTTATACGAGGGACTGGCCATCAAATATATGGCACAGTATCCCTTCGAATAAACCATTTTACACTACTCATACATGCATATTACCGACATGAGATTAAACTCAACCTAATTATTAGAGTAAATAATAAATATGGTAAAATAATAACAATTAGTGCGATTATTATAAACAATACTCCCCATTTTATTAAAATCTTGGGTATAATTGATGACAGATGCCACGCTGGCATGACTTCAGGTTAAAACATAATAATCAACAATATGACAGTAATTAACAAATTATGGGCATCACCGTCGCTGATAACTACTTGTTAAAATATGACACTTATAATTGTTGAAGAATGTGCGGTGTTTTATTGCAAACGTTGCGCGACGTATAATCGGAGGATAATAACGTTGTGCAGCGTTGTAAATGTAATAACTAAAAATGGTTAAGGAGTTGATTAGCAACAATTATGATGAAAAATAAACAATAAAACGCAATATGTCTTATTATAGATAATTAACAACTAACTTAAGAATAATCTCGAGATATCCGGATAATTGGCTATTTTTGGAGGTACTGACGCGTAATAATAACAATTGTTTATAATTAAATAGTTTTTCGGGACAATAGTAACCAAACGTTTCTCAACGTTAATTGAAGGTTAATGATATCATGCAACATTATAAAGTTAACGAACTACGACCAATTCGGGGATAATTAATGTCAATTGCGATAAATAAATAAAGGCATTGTTTATACAAATTGTCAACGACTACCAAGAAAGTTAGGAGTTGCGTAATAAAACATAATTGAACGTATAATTAATTAATAAAATCATAACTATAGAAATGTTAATAATAAATGCATCAAGGATGTTTAATAATTGCCATATAAGCAAAGGTAAACAATTGTTGAGGATCCACGTGATTTGATAACAAATTTAGCAACAAATTTCAGTATATTTTTATAGATAACTATTAGTTTAAGGTACTGATAAATAATATTGAAAATAATTACAATTTAATAGATAATTGAGACAATATGCAACAATATTATGCAACGTATAGTTAATAAATAATGATAGCATATAAACCTGACTTAAGAGGTTAATTAAGATTTATTAAAATAAATAAACTAAGTCATTGATCAAATCATTGTTGATAATTTATTAGTTAATTAACAATTGTGTAATTAAGGCCCTTTTAATTAATAAATTAAGGTCATAAAAGAGAGCACAGATAAACAATTAAGATAACAACAAATTATTAGTGAAACAAGTGCATAAATTGTTAATTAATGTTATTATTAATTAAACGTCATTCAACGTAATCTAACATACATGACAATCTGTTGCAGAGTATTCTAACGGATATTTTATTCCAAGAACCCCTATAGGTAGTAAACAATTCCACGAAATTACGTAGTAGGTAACCGTCCAAAAGGGGAACCAATGAGAGAAGCAGAATCTCCCACCACAGAAGAAGAGGGCGGAGCCTTCTTTCAAATTTCGAGGTCCTACAGCACTTCCACAGGCTATGGATGTATTTCAAGTTCTCGACACCAGAGGGAGAGGGATCATCCTCAACGGCTTTCAGGTCCGCGCTCACCATATAAAAGGGGGTCCAGCACCCCAACGGGCAGTCTCGCTTAGAGAAAGAATCAAACCTTGGACTTATCAGCACCCACGTATCTTCAAGAATTACGCCTAATTTATATAGTTACATCAAGTTTAACGCATTCCAACGAATTATATCAAGTTCAACAAATTCCATCAAGTTAACTGTTAACGTGTATCAACAAATTACAACAAGCTTCAAGAGTTTGAACGAGCTTCAACAAGTTTCAACGAGTTTTGACAAGCTTCAAGAAGTTTCAACGAGTTTTCAACCAGTTTCAATTACTTTGACGATCTTTCGATGAGTCAACTACGTTAAACGACAACAAGTCAACAACAGCATTTTAAAACTGAGGAGGCACGTTCCACGCGAATCACTGTCCACTGGGTGTACTTTTGTACTTAATTGGACGACGATCCCATCACCTATAGAAACCCCTAACGCGATTCTAATTTTCTTAATCAAATACTTCATTCACTTACCGCTCTATATTAAAGACTTTAGTTTATGGCCACTGGGTTCGCAACAGTGCCGCGCGATATACCGCGCGCTGGAGAGGCGTTGTGTCTACTCTTTCGCGTTCTATTTCTCGAAGAAAACATCTTGAGCAAATTTTGGAAAAAATCATTTCCCATGTAAAAAATGCTCAGCTTTCGATCTAAATGGTGAAAAAAATATTAAAAATATACTTTTTGAGATATATGATGTTTTGTAGTTTTTGAAGGTGAAAATAGAAAATTTCGGAAAAACTGTCTATATCATTGGAAAACCGAGGAAAAAATACGTCGAAACCGCTTATTCAACAATTTTTTTAGATACATTTTAGTATCATAAACATGAGTGGGAAATAGCACGTTTTGGGGCTTGCGCGCCGCGCCGGGGCAGTTGACGTCAAACGCTTCATATATGTATAACGCAAGCAATTACATGTGACTATACACGTATGCTAATATTAAAAGCCATATCATAATAGTTATGATATTACAATTATCATATCATGCAATCCATAGAAATAGATTTTATACGATCAATAAATAAATCAAGAAATAGATTTTATACATACGTACAGAAAGACAACGAAATATCATCTATACATAATATATAAATATTATTTATAGTTTATTAAATCGATTGGGTTCATAGAAGCAAATAGAAATAACTTGTGGAGGACTAAAAAGGTACTTACTTAATGTTGTTTCATATTTACCTGAAATATCTATGCAGATAGTATTTTGGAGCATTGAAATATTTCTGCTTTGACATTTGCTTGAGAAATAGGTATGCCATGAGAAATCCACTGATGGCAAAAAACGTGTCCACGGCAAATGTAGCGACTATAACGTATAGAGAGCTCCAAGAATCAGCCCACTAAAGATATGAAATGTAACAAATTAATTTTCTCAGTGTTATAAGTATATATCTACATATAGTAAATTTTATTTATATTCAAATAAAAAAAAAAATTGGCTTTTACTTTAATTTGATTATACACAATATAATTTATTTAGGAATCTCATACTATATATTTATCAGTTATTAGAAATGTTAGTAAGTTAAATTTAAACCTCTAATATCTCACTTTTCGCTCGCCTGCATTATCTATATATCTACTCGTTTATATTGTCACACTTTTCTATTTATGTAACCGTCGATCTATATCTCAGTATTAAGAGAGCCGTCGTACGCACTTTATTTATTAGATATTTATATAGATGCCAGCATAGTAAAAATTTACATGTGTCTTATGAACTTTGCTTTTTGTACATGTTCCATAGCTAGCATAGTAAAAATTGAAAGAGTTCTAGAGTAAGAATTCACGTGTTGAACCGTAAAAAGTCCGTGAGCGAACGAAAAATCTACCCCTTCAATGTCAACATAGGAAAAATTCAGAGAGATACATGTATACAAACTCAATCCACCTTGTCAATATCGAGACAAAACACAAGCGCTAAATGCAACAACTGAATGTGCGTTCTAATCCAAATATACCTTTTTTTATAATTTTTTAAACTACAGTTTATTTGTAATATTTTTAAGGAAGGTTGTGAAAAACAATTATATCGTAAATACAAATTCATTAATAAATAAATAAATGAGCTTGTTTAATTTAAGGTATTGGTAATTATAAAATATTAAATAATATTCTACAATATAATATTTTTAATAAAATACGTTAAAATTGAGTATAAGATTATTGGAGTTGAATCATAATTTGTTATAAAATTAGCGCACATAACTTATGGTTGAGGATATACAAGTTCCAAAATTGAGTAAGACATATCGTTGCGCGGTAGGAAAAAAGTCAACTTTGAAGTTACAGGCGAAGAAAAGCCAAAAACGCGTCTAAGGCGAAGAAAAGCCAAGAAATCCAGACGAAGAAAAGCCAGTTTGACTTTTCCCAGACAAAGAAACGCCATTTTGTCCCGTCCCTGGACGAAAAATACCAACTTACGACATTTCGCGCGAGAAAAAATTGAATTCTGTTAGCGAAAATACTTTTACGTACGCGTATTGATAAATAATGTTGTATTATGCTTCTAAATTTTAATTATCATAATATCATAATAAAATTACTCTTAATACTATTAATAAGCGGTACTAGGAATCTTGAATCAATATGTCTTTATAAGTGGTTAGCGCATCCGACTACCGTGCCGAGGGTCCCAGGTTCGAATCCCGATGTCATCAAAAGTTTTTAATTTCTTTATTTAATTTACTTTAATCATATTTAATTTATATCTAATTTATATCATATTTAAATATAAAAATTATATGTCTGCCACTCCCTCCCCACTCTGCAAAAAAGATAAAATAATTTTTTTCGCTCTTTGAATCAGTTTTAAAATTTTCATGTTATATTTTTACGAGAGTTTTTATGGCAGTGCAGGTCTACACCTGCTTATAAACAATCTAAAAAAAACAATAAAATGCATTAGACAGTCCGTTACAATTAAAAATGATGTTTTGTTGAGAGTAAGGCAAACTTATTCTGAATTGTTTAATTATTTCATTTATTTTACCTATTGATGAATTACCTTCCAAAGGGAGAATCGTTACTCTCTTGCACTATACATTGGCACGGATCCGCGGGGTCGGTGGTAAAATGTTAGTTTTATCCAGAGAGACGAGCACGCACACACGACTTCTCACGCTCTAGCTTTTTCACGAACTTTATCTCTTTCATCTCTTTTCTAACTTCTTCCTATTGAGATAATTATATCTCGCTTAAAATGAAGACAAATTTAAAACTATTTCCTTGCGCTATCTTTGATTGCTTATAATTTCCTGAAAAATTAAATTTTTTTTAACGAGTCAGGGCTCAAATTTTAACTTTTACTGTCTACTTTTATAATTTATGCTCGTTTTCGTATCTTAAATACTTGCAATGTGACAGTCAATAGAGGAGACATCATTTTTTAACAAAATAGAGGATATTTGAGATTAAATTTCCCATATCTTAAGAAAAAGGACCCATTTGACAAAATTATGAGCACTGGACTTCATTGTTAAGTACCAGAAATCGACTCTCAAATGCTCGCGGAAATCCGTTTCCCGGAGAGTGTGCACTCTCCTTGTCAGTTTAACGCCCCCTATCACCCCTACATGATATTTGCATAAAAATAAACAAATGCATGATTTATGCAGTGTTTATTTAAAAATGCACTTTTTTCCTACGTATTTTTTCCTCAGCTTTCCAATGATGTAGGCAGTTTTCCCGAAATTTTCCATTTTCACCTTCAAAGAGTACAAAACGTGTTATATCTCAAAAAGTGTATTTTTAATATTTTTTTTACCCTTCTAGATCGAAAGCTGAGCATTTTTTACGTAGGGAAGGATATTTTTCAAAGAGTGCCCGAGATGTTTTCTGCGAGAAATAGAATGCGAAAGAGTAGACGCACCGCCTTTCCTGCGCGCGGTACTACGCGGTACAACGCGCGGACTGCGCCCGTCTCGTTGTCTATATAATAACCTTTTATAATCTTAAATTCTTTACCTGTTCTTCTGGATTCTTAATAATGCATGGAGTAATATTTTATTAATTATTTTATAAAAAAATAAAATTTCAAAATTAATAGCAATATAGTAATTCTTGTACTAACGTTTTTTTTCAGTGTGGATAATATTTTTTTTGTTTTCGCAGTTTTTTTCGGGAAGATATTATACTCAGAACTCAGAGAATTTTTTTTGAGCTTCAATGTACTTTCATCTATTGGAATAATAGCATGGTATTATGTAATATGCCTGGTATAGATTTAGCCTTGTCCAGTCTTGGTTTTAGTTTCAAAACCGTTTCTTCATACGATTTTTTAATGCTATAAAAAACTTTGGTTTCTTTGCAGTAATCTTTAGCCCAGTTGTACAGCTCTTCTGGCGTTAAAATATGATTACTAGGAGAAACTTGTAAACTCGCTCGTTTTGCACCTCTTTTTAGGTTCGCGCCTATACCATCTCACGCACCTTTGCCATATGCTGTGGCATGAAAATGCCACTCAGCTGTAACTCCAAAATCTTTCTCGTTAAAAAGAAGATTTTGAAAATTGGATTTATTCTTAAAATGCTGACCTGCTCCATCAGTCAAATAATAAACTTTCTTGACTGCAATTAGTTCTAAGGTAAGATATTACAATTTTTTGATATTCGTAAACGGTTATGGTATCATGATTTAAATTGTCGGAAATCACAGTAATGCTTACATGTTTGAGTTCATCATTTTGTTTATAGTACACTACAACTATAAAAACTGTTACCTGGTTGTTATTCCAGTGGAAGGACTGTGTAGAATTTTGTATAACGAAAGCATAATTTTCTGCAAAATCGCAACACACGAGAAATTCTCTTTCTTGAAGATTGCTTTTTACGTTATTTATAAAAAGTGATTGTTTCTTAGCGAAAAAATCGCGAGTTTTTAATTTTATTAATTTTTCCCCTAGTATGTCCATAAATTCGTGCACATTTACAGTTTTGGAAGCTATTGTACACCGATCTGTTTGAAACCATGATTGATACTCGATTTGAAAAATATCATTTTGATCAAAACATTTAAGCAAATGTTTTCGTAATATAGATATATTGGGGCAATCCAAGCAGTCACCCAAATAGCATCTATCGTGTGCAGCATTACACACAATTGCTTGAATGCAATCGTGGTAGTTTTTAAGAGGCAATTGAGTGTCTTTAGTTAAATTTTTTATGAGCATGAGCTTCACATTTTCGTAATGCACACACACGCATACATTATGTGTACCGTTACTCCCAGCTAAAACACAATGTGGTGGCCGCAATTCTGTAAATTTATTGGGTGTTGGAATTAATTCGTAGCGTTTTACAAGAGATAGCACAAGTAATATACTATTTTGTTGTTACCTACAGTAATGTATACATCGTAAACAGCTATTATAGGACGCCATTTGCCGTTATACATAACCTTTTTTCAAATCATAAATAACAACATTTTATAATTTATTGAATATGTCAAAATTTGTGCCGAATAAAGTGTTTTTGTGGGGAATTTTGCTTCATTACTTTAATATGAACAAAAGTGCAGCTGAAGCTCATCGTATTTTAGTGGAAGTGTACAGTGAATATGCTCTAACTGAGCAAACTTGTCGGAAGTGGTTTGCACGTTTTAAAACTGGTGATTTCGACTTGGATGACAAGGAGGAAATTGTCTACGTCATTGGGAGTTGACTTATCAACAGTGGGAAAACGTCTTAAAAGTTTGGGCATGATCCAGAAGGAAGGACATTGGGTCCGACGTGAATTGAAACCAAGGGATATTGAGAGACGTTTTTTCACGTGCGAACTGCTGCTCCAACGGCAGAAAAGAAAAGGTTTTTTGGATCTAATTGTTACTGGTGGTGAAAAGTGGATCGATTATGACAATCCAAAGCGCAGAAAGTCATGGGTTAAGCCCGGCGAGTCATCAACATCAGTGGCAAAGCCCAATATCCATGGGACAAAGCTCCTGCTCTGTATTTGGTGGGATCAGAGGGGTGTACTTTACTACGAACTCCTAAAACCGCATGAAACCGTAACTGGGGATCTCTACAGACTGCAACTGATGCGCTTGAGCCGTGCATTGAAAAAAAAAACGGTCGGAATACTCCGAAAGACACGAAAAAGTCATTTTGCTGCACGATAATGCTCGCCCACACGTTGCAAAACCGGTAAAAACATACCTGGAAACACTTAAATGGGAAGTGCTACCGCACCCACCGTATTCTCCAGATATTGCTCCTAGCGACTACCACTTGTTTCGATCAATGGCTCATAGCTTGTGTGAGCCGAAGTTCACATCTTATGAAGATTGTAAAAAATGGGTCGATTCGTGGATTTCATCTAAAGGCGAAGAGTTCTTCCGACGCGGTATTCGTTCACTGCCCGAAAGATGGTCAAAAGTAGTAGAAAGCGATGAGCAATACTTTAATTAATGTATTTTTTGATTTACATATGAAATAAATAATATTTTTTCATTAAAAAAAGTGCTACGAATTAATTCCAACACCTAATAGTAAAACCAATATTAACGTATTCATTTTCTTTTTTATATAAATTATACAGCTCATTTGAATTACCAAGCAGTAATCTTTTTTGAACATGTTCTCTTTAGCCATTGCTCTGTTTAATAGATACATAATTTTTTAAACCTGGCATGATTCGGCTTATATCATCTCTCTCATAAAAAGTTTTTACAGAATTTACAGTATCAGCTGGAAGTAGTTTGCCACATTTCTTAGCAGGAATTAAAAATACTCCGCTATTCGCTACCAAATCTTCGCAAGCTTCCCGTTCACTGCAATCGAATTCTCGCATCAAGTCCCTACGAGACCAAAACTCCGGCGCGCGAGTTAATAGCTGAATTCTCTCTTGCTTATTTGTTGACTCAGAAATTTGTTTCTTTATTTGTTCAAGAACTGCAACACCAGCTTTGTGATATTCATTATTACACACTATTTTAGCTTTTTTAGCATCAGATGGAGATAAACTTGATTTCTGATTATAAATTTGGCGTCGACAGGTTAAACATACGAGTATTTTAGCATTTTCAGGTACTAAAGGATATGCACTTCTTAAAAGTGTTGGAAAGTCAGACAAATTTGTAGATACAGGGTGATCATTTTTATTTAAAGGATTTATACATGTAAATTCATTGTAATTGCTACAATAAACAAAAATGGAAAGCTTTCTCTTTGAGAAAGCAAAAAATAATGAAATCAAGAGTCACCAATGATTTAATCATCAAATGCACAAAAGACGCAAGGAAATCCAAGTGTTTAACTGCTATTGACAAAAAATTCGAAAATTTCGAAGAGGAAAAAGATAAAAGGTTCTGGTAATTATATACTTTAGACGTGACGATATACATACAGTTTGAATAGTGTGAAGCCACCTATCGAATGAAAAATGAATGATTCCGTGCCGTGCGGCAAACCGCGCGGTACCGCACGTAGGGAACGCCTTTGCATCGCCGTGCGTATACTCTTTCGCGTTGTATTTCTAGCAGAAAACATCTTGGACATTTTTTGGAAAATATCCTTTCCTACGTAAAAAATGTACAGTATTCGAGCTAAAGGGTAAAAAAAATATTAAAAATATACTTTTCGAGATGTAACACGTAAAAAAAAAAACAAAAAAATTATCTACACTGAAAAAAAACGTTAGTACAAGAGTTACTACA
Organism: Torymus aiolomorphi; assembly: GCA_036365515.1. Classification (NCBI taxonomy): domain Eukaryota; kingdom Metazoa; phylum Arthropoda; class Insecta; order Hymenoptera; family Torymidae; genus Torymus; species Torymus aiolomorphi. The sequence goes on along the minus strand of CM070874.1, from coordinate 69,038,386 downwards.
TTGCTGTTAATTTTGAAATTTTATTTTTTTATAAAATAATGAATAAAATATTACTCCATGCATTATTAAAAATCCAGAAGAACAGGTAATTAATTAAAGATTATAAAAGGTTATTATATAGGCAACGAGACGGACGCAGTCCGCGCGCTGTACCGCGTAGTACCGCGCGCAGGAAAGGCGGTGCGTCTACTCTTTCGCATTCTATTTCTCGCAGAAAACATCTCGGGTACTCTTTGGAAAATATCCTTTCCTACGTAAAAAATGCTCAGTTTTCGATCTAGAGGGTCAAAAGAAAATATTAAAAATACACTTTTTGAGATATAACACGTTTTGTACTTTTTGAATTGGGGAGGGGGGTCCAAAGTTTAGACGATCCACTTTAGAATTGAAGTCAACTCTAGATGTTCTCCATTCCGACATAAGCTACTGCAGATTGTGCAAAATTTCGAAATTCTAAATTACGAAAGTCATATTTTCGAATGTGACAATTCACCTACTGTCTAAAACATCGAATTTCATTTATAGAATTTTAATAGGAATACAATAAAGATGTTTCGAAATAAATCATTAGAAACAAGTTATATTCGTTTTAAAATACTATTGATGAAATTCGATGTTTTGGATAGTAGGTGAATTGTTACATTCGAAAATATGGTTTTCGTAATTTAGAATTTTGAAATTTTTTACAATCTGCATTAGCTTATGTCGGAATGGAAAACGTCTAGAGTTGACTTCAATTCTAAAGTGGATCATCTAAACTTTGGACCCCCTCCCCCCACCATTGGAAAGCTGAGGAAAAAATACGTCGGAAATGCTTATCATAAAATTTTTTTAAGTACGTTTTAGTATCGTAAACATGAGCTGGATATAGCACGATTTGGCGCTTGCGCGCCGCGGTGGGGCAGTTGACATGAAACGGCTCATACATTATACACACACAATGCGCGAGGTATATGCAAGCACGTATGTACATACATAAAGGCGCTCATACTTGCATGAGTTCATGTGCTTATCGATTTGTACACTAGATGGCTGACGTTGGGCTTAACACTTACTAATAAATGTTTGGTTTTAACTATATATTATAACGAGGTTCACAGATAAAATACGGAAAAAATAATAATCTCGGTTCTACGTATTTTATCGAACTCATTTGGCTCTCGTTCCCGCGAATTCGTGCATTCCGAGCGTTTGTTTACATCGCTCAGACTATGTATTCGCTATAAGCTACCCACCACGCGGAGAGAGCGGCACTTTCGCCGTTGCAAAGTCGTGCTCGATTCAAAATTGGCAACCATGGAGTAGTGCCAGCCTAGACCGTCCAGCCCTATTTTGCTGCTTCTGCAGCTCTACGTGATCTTCGAGTATTAGTGCTTTAGAGTGTGAGGGGATAGGTAATAGGAACTGGGGATATCATAAAATGCTGTATATGTAGTTCAATGCGATACGGGTAGGTAGTTGTCCCTGCACGGAAAGAAATTTGGTCCTAAGCGAACTCGATGGAAAAAAAATGGTCCTCACCGACTTCAAGTTTTCGTAATGTAAGCGTTCAAAAAGTATTCGAACTACAAGATTGCCAATATGTATACGTAATGCAGTTTGATTTTGGTATAGCTATAGCTCAATAAAGCATCGAACTGTGGCAAGTCAATGTTGGGACTCTGTGACGTCACCTTCGACGTATCTTAACTCGACTTTGGGCGTCTAAGACGCCGATCGTTGGGATTGCAGCAGTTCAATGTTTTGTTGAATTCTAGCACTACCAATTTCTACGTCATTCATTTCGCTTGTTGTATTGCATTATGTAAAAAGTTTTCGAACTCCTGTAGGACCAAATTTTTTTCCGTGATGGTGATATTAGCTCGTCTAGTTAATTTCTAAGTTTAGTCAGGGAGTAAGAACTCATTTCAGGGTATCTGTTGTATTAAAATACATCATTATGTATTTCGCAGACTTCTACCCAGTGAGACTTGCCTATTTAATAGTTTTCTACACAGTGTAAGACTGACAGAGTCAGCTAGAACTTTGCATTTTTTATGCATTGAAATTTACCATATTACAAAATTTATATAGCACATACATTACACAAAAGTATTTTTTGTAAATATGATATTACTTTAACATGTACTTATATGTATAATATTACACAATTTTGATTCTTTTAGTTCAATCGCTTAGGTCCTGGGAACATAGTTAATAGATTAAGCTGTGTAATCTTATATTAAATTTCTTAAATTTGTTGTTAAAACAGTAAGCTAACATAATTATATATTTTTACCAACCCAATTTATATACATTTTTCTAATTTTAATTCTACTACATTCTAAGTTCTCTAGATCATTTGACAAAGAACTATAAGTTCTGACAGCTAAGTCTGATAGCTAAGTCTAATAGTTTTTGTTAGTTATTGTTTTACTTTTTTATTGGTATCTGTACACTTCTATTTCGTGTATTAATTGTTTTTCTCTGATATTTAGTTTCTCATAATGATAGAAAACGGACTGAAAAGAAAATGATTATTTAATATTTAAAGGGCACCCTCCAATCACAAAAGTATTTTTTTATTTAATTTTAAAGATTTTATTTTGTAGATTATTTAATGGTCTTAGACTATTCATATAGCTATAAAGCACCCCAAGCTATTATCCCATAATTTTTAATACTATTAAAAAGAGTATAATGTCAACAATGTTTTAGTTTGCATAGTATTTATCTTTTTGCAGAAAACAGGGAAATAGATATTTCGTTTCTTTAATTATTCTTCCAATGGTTTTATTCCATTGAATATTGTAATCAAGTGTAATTGTATCTTATTATTATGTTTTTGTAATTATATTATCTTTGGAATGTTATATCGATTTTTCCGATCTTATTTATAGTTATTGTATCGAATATTTCTGTGTCAAATCAAATTCTGTTAAATAATAAGCGAAAATTCACTATACGAGGTGTATTGAGGGATTAAAAAATCGTGCTTATAAGTTTAGATGATCCAGAAGTGATTTTACACAATAATGTTAATTGGGAATAATTTTTGTTTAAACATTATCTATATGCTTTGTATTTAACAGTTTTATTGAAAGTCAAATCCTTGTATGATAAGCAAAAATCGACTATTTTAGGTGTATTTAGGCATTAAGAATCGTTTTTATAGGTCTAACAAGTAAGGAATCCATTTTATATGAAAATGTTAAAAGGGAAAAAGTTTTGTAAATTCACAACTTTTGTATTCAACATTTTTGTGTAAAATTAAATCCCGTCAAGTTATAGCCGAAAATCGTCTATTTTATGTATATTTAAGCGTTTAAAATTGTTTTTGTAGATCTAACTCGTCAGGTATTGATTTCACATGAAAATGTTAAATGGAAAAAAGTTTTGTTTTATTACAATCTACAACTTTTACATCTAACATTTTTGTGTAAAATCAAATCCTGTCAAGTCATAACCGAAAATCGTCCATTTTATGTATATTTTGGCGTTTAAAATCGTTTTTATAAGTCTAACTCGTCAGGAATTGATTTCACATGAAAATGTTACAGAGGAAAAAGTTTTGTTTAAATATTATCTACAACTTTTGTATTCAACATTTTTGTGTAAAATTAAATTCTGTCAAGTTATAGCCGAAAATCGTCCATTTTTTACCTTCTGTGCCGTTTTTCGCAGTTATCTTGGCAAATATTGCTCGTAAAAAAAAGTGTCCAACAGAAAAAAGGTGTATTTTAATTAGTTTTAGCAGATAGACCTGTAGATATTAGCTTAAAATTAATTTTTTTATACATTAGGCTTAAAAATCGATTTTTTGAAATGTTTCTTTGTGTGCTCGCATTTTAAAAGTTTTTCATCGATCTTTCTCGTTAGGGGACTACCGGTTAGGTATAATTAAAGGAGCATTTTCCCGCAATCCCGATGAAATCGGTCGAAAATTCATTGAGATAATTAGATAAATTGATTACATACAGACATACATACATTATGGAAAGTGCCTAAAATCGACTCTGGATGAGGAGAAAATCATTTTTATACCTCAAATTTGAGGTATAATAGAGTTAACAAATTTCGCTCTGCTGAAATTATAACTCTCTCCCGAGCAGCGGCCGTGCCTAAAAATGCATGGTTTTATAGTATTGGTCTTTCAACTCTCTACAAATATGTATCTTGCATCTGATGGCCAATTGTCTACCAGGAAAGGTTTCGTTTCAATAAATGAACACCATTTATTCTTAAACGACGTTTTGGACACTTTTTCCGTGTCCCTCTTCAGGTAATTAAGTCAGGATGTAATGATAACGGGAGACTGTCCGTTTCGTCAATGGACAGTCTCCCGTTATCATTACATCCTGACTTAATTACCTGAAGAGGGACACGGAAAAAGTGTCCGAAACGTCGTTTAAGAATAAATGGTGTTCATTTATTGAAACGAAACCTTTCCTGGTAGACAATTGGCCATCAGATGCAAGATACACATATGATTAACATTCTACCATAAGCGCCTTTACCAACCAAACTCTCTACAAAATTATACTAGAAGTTTGCGATGTTTTATGTGACACAATGGCACCAATATTTCTTGCATTTCTTTCTATTGAAGAATTTTTAGTAATATCCAACAAATTTAAAACTGATTTGTTTTTTCCAAACTGCATTGGAGCTCTTGGTGGAAGGCATTGTCCAATATGAAAACCAAATAATAGTGACAGTCTCTTCTGGAACTACAAGAAGTTTTTTAGTATAGTTTTGATGGCTTGTTGTGATTCGAATAAGCGTTTCATATGGATGAACATTGGTGATTACGGTAAGACATCTCATCTGATTCTTGAAGTTCAATATTGTAATAAACATAAAACATTTATTCGAAACATTTATTGTTATTTTTTAGGATCATACAATGATGCAGGAATTTGTGCCTTTAGCGATTTAGGACAAAGTCTTGCAAATGCAACAATAAATTTGCCACCACAATGCTTTCTACCTGGTCCAGAGATTCAAAGTCTTCATTTTTTTATAGGTGACGGTGGATTTCCCATAAAAAAGTACCTCATGAAGCCATATGCAAGAAACAATAATATGGTAGTATCCCAAAAAATCTTTAATTACAGATTAAGTCATGCACGTTCAGTAATTGAAAGTGCATTTGGACTTTTATCAAAAGTATGCTTAATCAACCAACATCCTTTAGGATGGAAAATAAATTCATGCCGAGAGATAATTATGAGCACAGTATGCCTACATAATTTTCTACTTGATTCACGAATAATGTTATTAATAGACCATACGATGCAAGATATTCATGTGGTGCCAAACAATGAGTTCATTAATGAGGGTGAAGCAAATGGATTAGATATGATAACCTTACGAAGAAATTTGACAGATTACTTTGTGTCACCAATAAGATCAGTTCCATTTCAATATGAAAGAATGTAAATGTTAAGTTTGGATAAGAAAATAAACTAAAAAATTTAAGTTTTAATATCTTTGTGTTTAATAATTTTTTAATAAATCAAGGTAAGTAAAACAAATATGTTTTAAATAAAGATTTTATTTAGTTATTAAAGTCAATTGCGTACATGTCAGTTACACTAGATCAGAAAGTATTAAATATTAAAGTAATCTAAACATCATTGTTTTAAAGCATCAACAGTCATTCATTGATTTTACTATTATTGCAAAAAGTTTTTAAATTCTTTTACCTTTAGGTAAAAGAATTGTCTCATGATTTTTAGAGATATTTAAGGTTAAAATTCTTTTACGGTTTTTTTCAAAATTGTAATTTCTCAATGACGACTTCATGTATCAGCTTGAAATTTATAGACTATTTTGTATGCAATATAGGCAATACCTGTGTAAAATTTCATCCAGGTTATATGGTTATTTTTTTAGATGTTTGATATTTATAATTTTTGTATTTTTGAAAATGACCTTCTTCGTTGTCCCACAATATAACTACATTAAAATTGTTTTAATTTCTTTGAAAGTTGGTGGAGATGTAGAATTTGTATATTATTTATTAGAAGAGTTCTTAGGATAAAAGAATTCGTTTATGAATTTCAGAGATATTTAAGGTTAAAACTATTTTAGCCCTCTTTTAAAATCGTAATTATTCGGGAACGCATTTATGTACACTAGAAAATGGAAATTACATGCGCTATGTGCTCTGCGCCGATGCGCGCGTGTTGTATGTCTGCTTTTGTTTTGTAATAGCCATTTATTATTTTTAAGGTTAGAAGCTTTTTCTTACATCGGAAATTCCAGAAAGAGCATACAAATACGGACAGGCATACTACTAGAGATAAGTATACTCTATGTGTGAAATTCCACAAAGAAAATATAATTTGAAGTAAAGGTTATTTAGGAATGTTAAAAGGTTTTGACGATAATATTACAACCAATTATTTCATTTATTTTTCACACATAATTTAAAAAAAAATCATACCTATTATTTTATTCATATTTTATACATAATATAAAAATGAATACTTTTTAATCTTCATAAATGAATTTAATTATAATTATGTCATAAATTGTTGTAAAAATTATAAATTTTGTTATTAAAACTTAATTAAAGGAATAAGCAAATTAAGTTTGAGGAAGCCATGGGCCAATGAATTGGCAGCGGTTTTTTTTAAATATGATATTACTTTAATATTCACTTATATAATATTATGTTCCTAACAAAATGATTGTTCAATATTAAAAGTATTTTTGTATATAATTTTAATGATTATATTTTGTAGATTTTGTAATGGTCTAAGACTATTCGTATATAAACCATTCCAATCTCCCGCGTAGAAATCAAAACTATTGGAACTATATTGGTAATGTATTGGCAATAGATATGGGAAGTATATTGGCACTATATTGCAAAAGCTATTTCCAATATATTGCAATTATTGCGCCAAAGAGGTATCTCACACATATCGCCAATAGGTTTGGCAATATAGCTCCCATATGCTACCCAATATATTTCCAATATATTGCCAATTTTTTAACTTAATATAGGAAATGCAATTCCCAAGGTATTCCAGTATTATTAATTAGTTATTTTTCTTTTGTGCAATTTTTTCATCCGTGTTCAGTTTACGGAAGAATTGCAAACAAATTTTGAGTCCCTTTGTAAAGGGAATAAAAGGCATACACCTTGTCAGTTTGACTCTCCGTAATGAGACATCCCTCAATAGAGGGATATTTTACAAACAAGGCGCAAGCCTTGCCAATATGACTCTCGGTCACCCTAAGAGTCACCCCTAATACTAAGGGATATCAAAAAGCAAGGCAAGCCTTATCAGTTTGACTCTCCGTAAAGAGTCATTCGCATGGTTCACTTTCACGGCCTTACATACTTTCGGTGTTTCAATGTGTCCAGGGGAATCTCTACTGATGCGCCGCATAGCGGCGTTAACCGAAAACTTGTGATCGGCGGCTTCTGTTTACTTGCTACCGCCGCTTACCGCTATGTGGCGCACCGGTGAAGACTCGATCCTCTGACCACATTGGTACACCGAGAGTATGTAAGGCCGTGAGACTGACCGTTCGAATGAGATGATCGGTGATCGATCGAGGCGGGAGATTGTCTCTGACAGTCGTCGAGTCGAGATCGCAGTGAGTATCGTAGTATCGCGATAGTTTTTCTTTTGTGAGTTTTTTGAGTTAGTGATAGTGCACTAGCAGCAGAGAATCGGTTTGATCACCTGCCCTTCTGAGGGTAATCACACGACTGAACACAGTATTGTGTCATTCACCACGTCCATCCAAACTACAATTTCGACAACAACAGCAACCCCCAGAGAGCGGACCTAGGAGAGGTGACCTCTAAGGTCACCATGTCACACGCATCGGACAAGATGGACCTATCGGAGCCCCCAGACGGCTCAACGGTACACCCATCTAAGCGAATAAATCCAGATAACAGGAATGATGAAGGCTACAGCGTCGTGTCATCGACCAAGAGGAAGAAGGCCAGGACCTCGACAAAGGCCAGGACCTCAACAAGGACCAGCAGCAGCACCACAACTAATACGAGCAAGATTAACACACAACCCTCTAACGTGACGCTATCAAACAAAACAAACATTACTTTGACGCACTCGCTAACGCTCTGAAAAAACGGTACCAACAGGTTGCCTAAATTCAAACGACACACTGACAAACAATGAGACAGACCCTAAGATTAAAAAACAAACGATCAAGCCAGTGACAGTTAAAGTGGACGAACTCAACTACTCATACAAGATGCTTAAGGTTGCCCTTAAGAAACTTAAGTTTCCACCGGTAGTACAAACGATTGACAGCACCCACATGTCAGTTGGGGTTAGTACACTTGACGACTACCGGTTGTTACTCAAGGGTCTTGAGGAAGCAAACTTCCAATACTCCCTGAGGCGACCCGCTGATTCCACCCTGATCCCCCCCCCCCCCCGTGAAAATTGTAGTAAGAGGCCTCCCCTCGTACACAGAAACCGACTAAATCAAAAAAGAGCTAACTGAAATAGGGCTAAAAGTAGAAAGCGTGGCACAGATGAAAAGAGGAAGTGGAAGAACAGCCACACCGCTCTCTCTTTTCCTTTTAACCATAACTAACGATGAAAATCTAAAACTCTTGAATGAAGTCAAATCGATTAAATACTTTAAAATAAAACTTGAAAAAGACAACAAACCTAACAAACCTGTGCAATGCTTCAACTGCCAGGAATTTAATCATGTCTCTAAATTGTGCCACATGCTTCCCAAATGCGTTAAATGTGGAGAAATTCATAAATCAACTGAATGCAAATTAGACTTCTCTGAGAAAACAAACAACCTAAAATGCGCTAACTGTGGAGGAAACCACACGGCAAACTACCAGGGATGCCCAAAATACAAACGACAACACGATCTAATTAAAATCATGACACAAAAACAAACAAACGCTAAACCTACACAACAGGTAAAAATCCACGCGTCCAGACAACAACCACTACAAAAACAACAACAAACATAACAACATAATTACTACGCCAACACTAACTATGAACGTAACTTCCCACGACTTATCAATAAACAAAACGCAAATCCAGCTTGGACACACACACAAACAAACATGATAAATAATAATGATAAAATGCAATCTAAAGACGCCGAAAACCTAATGAACATTATAAACGAGGCAATTAAGTTAACACTTCAAATTACAACAAGTACACTTATACTTAAAGATGCTACAATTCAAACAGCTAATCTAATAAAACAACTTTTCTCTACAGCCCTTAATGTCAGCAATGGAGCAGGAAAATAAATAATTAAAAATCTACGCATGGAACGCGTGGGGTGAATTATATGCCAAAAGACTTGAATTAGAATCCCTCTTAATAAATAATAAAATAGACATCTGCCTCATAAGTGAAACCTTAATTAAAGATGAACAAAATTTCAACATAAAAAATTATAAAACATATAAAAACAACACTAACAGAAGCACGGCTATTCTCGTTAAAAATGACATCAGTCACTTCGTAATTCCGATTGATCTCGAAAAACTAGAAGCCACGGCTATAAAAATTAAAACGCGAGACCAAGAAGTCGCGATAATATCCACATACAACTCCCCTAGCGTAAAATTCCATAAAGCCGACTACACTAAAATCTTTAAAATAGCCCCGGTTGTTATTGCAGCAGGTGATTACAATGCAAAACACACCATATGGGGCAGTAGATCTATTAACACACTCGGCAAAAACATTAATAATTTCTGTTTTAAAAATGACCTTTCAGTTCATGCACCGCCGGAATTCACGCACTATCCATTTAACAAAAAATTAAAACCGGACATAATAGATTTCATTTTTTTATTTTTATGCAAATATCATGCAGGACATGAAAGAAGGCGCTAATCTGAGTAAGATCGCGTATAGTTTACTCAAAAACTTAAAAAACTCGTACATTGGCAGCCGTTTGAAAATGACCTTAAAAAATAAAATTTGAAAGTTAGGATTTTGTAAAAAATTTTTGACATTGCCAACCGGATGTCATTTTAGTGCAATCGAAAAATGAAAAAATACGTGTCGAATCATTTTTCGAGAAGAACAGCAATACTTTGATTCCAAAATGATCGGTGTGGTAGGCATACTCTGGCTGTTCGATTTGAGATGGATTCGGCCTAATATTTATTGGGAAACTGTTGTGAATTTTACTTTGTGCCTTTATCCTCGCGTGAATGTTTCAGCAATTCAATTGCGCCTTATCAATTCAGCTAAGATTAATAAGCCGAACGAGAGAAACGCGAAAAAGTTACTACAATATCATAATCTGAAAGCGTCTGATTTACGCGTAAAATTATTTTGAACTATTTGTTATTCAGTTAAACAATCTTAGGTTACCGTGAAATTTTCTTTTCATGATCTATGATTACACTTATAATGAATGCCAATCTTAAAAATTTCAGAAACTTTTATGATTGACAATTGATTAAGTGTATTTGAATATTTTATCAGCTCAACTCCAGCAGATAAACTAATTGACTACTCAAATTGATATAATTCTTCAATAAACTAATCAATCATTCGTTCAATTCAAACTGTTTACTAATGCATTTCAAATCATGATTTTCGTGATTTCACTTATTTTCTACTTTTCCATTACATAAAAACTTTACTTGTACTCACATCCAGAATACGTAACATATTGACGTTTGCACCGAATACTACCATGAAGTACTGATGGCCTAGAACGATCCAGGCCATGCTGATGAAGCGGATGCCGTGGATGACCGGCAGACTGTCTGGCTTAACGCGCGTGCTGAGGATGGTCGCGGTGCTCTTCAGCAAGGAAAACTTGCTGAGAGTGGCGAGGAGGCTATGATCCTTACTAGGTGTGTTCTCATCATCAAAGGTGGTGAGTTGTCGTAGCCTCACGTCACAGAAAGTGCAGGCGAGCAGGAAAACAACTATGATGAGGAAGATCGTGCTGTGGGAATGAGTCAGATTGATTACATTAGAGGTAAAGAATTTCGATTTGTCAACTTATCAAACAAATGGCATCCACAGTTTTCTGTATATGTCAAAGTAGAAAGATGCTTAGTATAGTAAGGCATCGCTTTTAAAAAACATTGAGTTTAATTTTAATGATCATTTATAATAGAAATCGTCATTTGTCTTTTAAATGTTATATGCGCAATTCTTCTAAAACTTTCCCCTCGGTCATAAAAACGATGAAAAGAAAAATTTGAGGAACACCTCTCCAATAAGTTTTTTCTTGTTCTATAGACCACGCAATACACGAAAAAACTTTGGAACATCAATTTTTCTTATAACAAGAAAAAACTTGTTGCAGAAATGTGCCTCAAATTTTTTTTTTTTTTTTTCATCGTTTTTCTGACCGAATTAAGGGAAATTTTCAGGAGAATTGTACATATGCTTATGTGCTTGTTTAGTATAATGAATTTTTATTTTTGTATTAATTAAGGAAATCTAACTGCCTTTGCCTTCAAATTTATTACCCGAAATTAATGGCATTTTAATGGATTCTGTTTCATAAATTGAAAATAAAAACTAAGATAGTAGTCTATTAAGGTGGTCTTACCCATAAAAATTTTCAAAAAATCAAATTTTTTTTATTAAATTTTTCAGTTCCACATATTATTCTAAACCTAATAAAAATAGTTTAGATCAATAATTAAAAAAATTAGAAATGATATTGCTGGAAGGGCTTACGATCGTTAAAATGACGAAAAAATTGATTTTCTTTTTTTTTATTTATTTTATATGTTTCTGATAGGAAAACATTTACTTAAATGTGTTTTAAAATATCAAAAACCCACTGCTAATTCATTAGCACGAGACTTGCTCAAACTTAATTTACTGATTCATTTAATTAATTTTTAATGCCAAAATTTAAAATAATTGCACCAGTTTTTGACACAATTCTAATTATATTCATTTATGAAGATTAAAAAGTATTCATTTTTAAGTTATGTATAAAATATGAACAAAATAATAGGTGTGATATAATATATGAAAAATCAATAAAATAATTGAGTATAATATTAACTTCAAAGCCTTTAAAAATTACTAAATAACCTTTACTTCAAATCATAGTTTCTTGATGAAATTTCACACATATGAGGCGTTTCACGTCAACTGCCCTAGCGCGGTTTTTGAGATATAAGATGTTTTGTAGTTTTTGAAGGTGAAAATGGAAAATTTCGAAAAAACTGCCTATATCATTGGAAAGCTGAGGAAAAAACGCGTTGAAAACGCTTATCAAACAATTTTTTTAAGTACATTTTAGTATCATAAACATGAATTGGAAATAGCACGATTTGGCACTCGCGCGCCGATCTGGGGCAGTTGACGTGAAACGCCTCATATATGCCTATACCACACACAAAATTGTCTATATATTTCATGTTTGTACATAAAGCCGTTCGCGAGAAATTACGATTGAAAAGAGGGCTAAGAAAATTTTAACCTTGAATATATCTCTGAAATTAGGTCCTTGCATGAAAAATAAATTTATATTTTATTAAATACGTCATGTAGAATGGGAAGAAATAATCGAGACGTATTTATTCTATTTTCAATTAGTATAGCATTGAAAGAGTTAAAGCTCATTGAATTTTTCTCGTGACGTCACGGATCTATATATATATATATATATATATATATATATATATAGATCGAGAATCCAAAAATTTCAAACGTCTGTAACTCAGTTAATATTCATCTACATGGAAAAAGAAAACATACGTATCTATTCTTTTCCATATTCTAAAAGGTCGATATAATAGATTTTTTTATGCAAAGACCCAATTCATAAACCCATTCTTTTACCCAAAGAACTCGTACAATAAACAATATACAAACTCTATATCTCCACCAAATTTCAAAGCAATTGAAACAATTTTACTCCAGTTATTATGCGACAAAGAAAATCGTTTTTAGAAATACTAAAATTTTAAATATCAAATATCTCAAAAAGTAACCATATGATCTTGATGAAATTTTACACAAGTATTGCCTATATCGCACACAAAATAGTCTATACATTTCAAACTGATACTTGAAGCCGTCATTGAGAAATTACGATTTAAAAAAAAACGTAGAAAAATTTTAACCTTAAATATCTCTAAAAATAATGAGCCAATTCTTTTACCTAAAAAACAAATACAATATATATTTAAACTCTACATCTCCATAAAATGTCAACGTAATTAAACTAATTTTACTCTAGTTTTCAATTGACAAATTTTGGACAAGTTTTCTTCTTTCTGATGTGAAGAAGTACACCACAGATAAAAAGAGTGTACAATTTAAAAAAGTTGAACTTTTTCAAGTACAAACTCTACATATCTACAAAGTGTCAAAACAATTAAAAAAATTTAACTCAATTCATCGTGCAGCAAAGAAAATCACTTTTTAAAATACGAAAATTTTCAATGTTAAATATCTCCAAAAATAACCGCATGATTTTCGAAAAATTACCATTTGAAAAAAGGTTAAAAATATTTGAACCCCACATATCTCTGAAATTTATGGACCAATCCTTTTGCCCAAAGAACTGTTGCGACAAGTATCCAAAATCTGCCCCTACAACAAATTTCAAGGCAATTTAGCCAATTTTACTCTAGTTATACAGTGACATAGAAAATCACTTATCTTTATAAATTATTTTTTTTTTTTTCAAAAAATTATCAATAAAAAAATCTAAAAATTTAGCAAATTATAGTATTCAATATTCCTTTTAACCAAAAAAATATTCATAGCAACATCTTTTTTTAATTTGGAAGTATAACCTATTTACAAAAAATTACGTTTTCATCAATAACTTATGAATAAATATAGCTACCGTTTTTTTTTTTAAATTGTAGAAAATGTTATCCTCCAGGAAGTGAATCGTAATATATTTATAAACAATATTAATTCTAAATATTAAAAAAATCGAAAATTAAAATTTTTCAAATTGAAAAATCGCTATAAAAAAATTGATTTTAACAAAAATAGAATATTAATCCCAACTGTGTAAGAAAAATTTAAAAAGAATGACCCCTGCCCAGTTAAAATCGGTCGAGTAGTTCATGAGATATATGGACACACACACACACACACACACACACACACACACGCACGCGCGCGCACACTCTCTCACACACACACACACCACACACACAGAGTGAGAGAGAGAGAGAGGCACGAACATTTTTTTGCTCAAAAACGACAAATTTTAGTGCAAAAATCTTAAGACATATTTAAAAAATTTTTTGTTTCAAAAATTTGTTTCACCGTAACAAAGCTTCCTTTTCGAGAAAGAAAATTTTCATTTGATCTTGAATCGAATAAAATAATTTTAACGTTTTTCCATCAGTGAATCGCATGACATCTCACTTGAAATCTCGTACATTGTTTATACAGTACGAAACCTTACATGAGACTTTTCATTCAGCTAGTCATCTCAACCCTCTCGTCATACTCACAGCCAGACGATGAACCAAGTGTCCCACACCTTGCTATCCACATCCGAGCATGAGACACTCGACATGGGAATCGTCCCGATCGTTTTGTTCAGATTCTCATTGATCGTATCGATCGTCCGCTTGACTATCAGCATCAGATCCTCTGGCTCACAAGTCGCTGGCATGCAGATCGTCAACATCGGTTTGAGCAATACCGCGACGGCAGACATCTCTTCGAACCAGGGGTTGTACGCGCAGGGTCGTCCGTGGATCTCGACGTCTTTCCAGGTACCCCGCGCGTTCACACAATCGTCATACTGTCCGAGGTCGATGATGTTGCCTTCCAGCAGACCCGAGGGTATCTTCGACGAGGCATCTACCACTGTAAAAAGATTTGGTATATTTGAAATTAATGGTATTTGAGTTTTTTGCGTCCTCTTAGAGGAAGCTTTGCGATAATAAAATCCGCTGCCAATTCATTGGCACGTGCCATCCTCAAACTTAATTTACTGATTCCTTTAATTAATTTTTAGTGACAAAATTTTAAATTATTGTACCAATTTATGACACAATTTTAATTATATATTCATTTGTGAAGATTAAAAAGTATTCATTTTTAAATTATGTATAAAAACCGCTGCCAATTTATTGGCACGTAGCTTCCTCCAAATTAAATTATCGTTCCTATATGGTATATAGTTTAACTATAAAATATGTTTATTCATACTACATTTTTTTCAATGATTTACAAGTTCATTAATATTTACAAAAATTACACATTTTTTCTTATTCTTGAAATCCTTTATTAGCTGCCGTATGCCCGATTGCGCAGCATATGCGTGGTCTGCTTCGACCTTTACCTACGTTTCTGCCGATATGAAATTACAACAGCAGCGTGCGGCAGAATTGCACCCAAATTGCAATCGAAGATTGCAATCCCGGAATAGGAATATGCATGCATAAGTGCATAAGAACTCCACCAGACTCACGTAATTATCTTCCCTACTGAAAAAACCCTTGTGTGAACCCAAATGTGTACCCACATGGGTTCTTACAAGAGTTCCCATAAGCGTTTCCCAATGAGATCCCACGTGGTTTCCCACATGGGAAACCATCTGGCTAATTGACTGGGGATCCCATGTGGGGACCTGTATGGGATCCCCGGAGAGTTGATGAAAATTAGTTTGCACACAATTTATTTAAATATGTATTTTTTAGTAATGCATTAAATATTGTATAATAAATTTTCGGATACCATTTTATGCTTTATTAGATAACAAATTTTTAGTTCCCATTGTAAAGGGGATATCAAAAACAAGACAAGCCTTATAATTCGGACTCTTCGTAAAGAGTCATTTACACGTTTGAATTACACGGCTTATATACTCTCGGCCATCTCGTGTATCCACAGAAAGCACTATCGGAGCGCAGCATAGCGGCAACAAAGGAGAACTTGTGATGGGCGGCTCTCGGTAAAGAAGCTTCGGCTATTTATCTGCTATGTGGCGCTTAGGTAGTGCTTTCTGTGGATGCACGGGATGGCCGAGAGTATATAAGCCGTGTAAGTAAAACGTGCAAATGGCTCTTTACGAAGAGTCCGAATTACAAGGCTTGCCTTGTTTTTTATATCCCCTTTACAATGGGAACTAAAAATTTGTTATCTAATAAAGCATAAAATGGTATCCGAATATTTATTATTATACAATATTTAATGCATGACTAAATAATACTTAATTTAAATAAATTGTGTGCAAACTAATTTTCATCAACTCTCCGAGGATCCCATACAGGTCCCCACATGGGATCCCCAGTCAATTAGCTAGATGGTTTCCCATGTGGGAAACCACGTGGGATCTCATTGGGAAACGCTTATGGGAACTCTTGTAAGAACCCATGTGGGTACATATTTGGGTTCACACAAGGGTTTTTTCAGTAGGGTTGTAGCACCAAAGTGCTACAGAATCGCATGAAAAGTACAGACGAAAAGTGCAATTTCAAGAGTGGCAACATGCATGCATGAGTGCATAAGAATTGCACCACGTTTGCGTAATTTTCTTACAGAGAAAAAGTGCTGCAGGATCACATCAAAATTACGAACAAAAAGTGCAATTTTAATAGAAGGAACGTGCATGCATAAGTGTATAAGAATTACAAAATTGGATAAAAAAATTAAATTATAATAAATTAATTAATTAATTATTTAAGGTAAATAATTGACTCGATCGATCACTTCGAACCATTTATTGTTGATTTGAAAATTCAAATCTGACATTCAAACGATCGGTCAAATCGACTACATTTTTGAATTATTAATTAATTTAATTACAATAAATTAAGTTATAATTTGAGCGAATCTAAAATGGATCAAAACATAGATTATGTGAAAACGATACAAGAAGAAACGATTCGTAGTGAGAAGATCTTTAATCACCTCTTTGCTCTCAATAAATACATTAAAACAAAGAAAGATAATATTTTGTATTTAAATATTAGAAGCCTAAATGCTAATTTTAATAAATTGCAGATATTTATTGAGAGTCTTAAGATTAAGCCATGTATTGTGGTGTGCGTAAAAACCTGGAATTTAGAATGCTATAGTTACTTCTCTTTAAAAGGATACAAAATGTATTATAATTACAGTAGGCTAAATCAATCAGATGGAGTAGTAATATATATTGATGACAACATAACAGAATATACAAAAGTAATTGAAATAGGTAAGCTTAAAATCTTAAACTCCTGCATCATAATGAATAACAATCAAAAACTCGAAGTATCAGCTTTATATAGATCACACGATCTATTGAAAACCGAATTTATTAATAACTTACACGATTACCTAAAAAATAAGCATAATACCAAAAATCATCTAATTTTGGGTGATTTCAATATAGACCTATTTCATCTGAACATTACAAGTCAGGAATACTTGAATAATTTCCTAGAGAAAGGCTTTACACCTGGATTTCAGGGTATAACCAGACCGTCAGATAATGACAATAATGGCTCATGCATTGACAACATCTAAAAACCAAAACAATAAATACAAATACTTTAAGATTAACAAACTTGATAACAGATCATTATCCTCTTTTCGTAACGATAAGTAAAATAAAAAATGTAAGACTTATAGATATCAGGATGGATGAGTCAAAAAAAATAATGAAGTCGAGCGTACGAACAAATGTAGATTTATTAATATAATTAAAAATACAGGTTTTGTCGATTGACTGTTGTACACTGTGATGCGTATGTCACGCTAGTTCTCGCCGGGAGCAACTGCCGATCCTTCTCGCTCTCTCTGCAATCCTTCGCGAGCGCGGCGCTCTACACCAGTCGATACGAGATCTCGACAGTCGATGTAGGGTGGCGCATTTTGTTTTTCGCAACCCTTACAGAAATTACAAAACAAATGAACCAAAAATGTCAATAAACCATAAAAAATTATATAAAATAGCAGAAAAAGAAAACTGGAATACGATATTGTCATTAACTGATCCAAATGAAGCTACTAATGCATTAATAAACATGATAAAAAATTGTACTGACTTAACAAATTATTGTATTAATACTAATAAACAGCAAAATAATTCAATACCTAGAAGTAAATGGATTACCAAAGCAAGCATGATATCTTATGACAAAAAAGAATTACTATACAAAATATGGAAAGCTAACCCAAATAACGAAATAACTAATTGTAAGACAGAATACAAAAACTATGTTAAAATACACTGACAGAAAAAATCTGGTAAAAATTCTTATGTTGTCATGTAAAAATTACCATGTTGGAATCGTAACTTGACCATATGTCGGATTTTTAGCAGAAATTGCAATACACGTAGGAAAAATTCCAAGTCTAACATGGGAATTTTTTTATAACTGATTTTAAAGAGCGAAAAAAATTATTTCATCTTTTTTTTTAGGAGTGGGGGAGCGAGTATCAGACACATAATCATTATATTTAGACAATACAGAAGTTGTTTTTGAATTAAACATGATTAAAGAAAATTTATTAAATAAATTAAAAATTTTTGACGACATCGAGACTCGAACCTGGAACCCTTGGCACGGTAGTCGGGAGCGCTAACCACTTACCTATAAAGACATATGTCCTACAAAATTTTGGAACTTGTATATCCCCAAACGTAAGTTATGCGCGCTAATTTTATAACAAATTATGCTTTAATTCGAATAATACTATTCTCTATTTTAACGTATTTTATTACAAATGTTATATATTAAGAATATTGTTTAACATTTTATAAATATTACCAATACCTTAAATTAAACAAGCTCATTTATTTATTAATAAATTTGTATTTACGATATAATGGTTATTGGTTTTTCCCAACCTTCCTTAAAAATATTACAAATAAACAATGATTTTAAAAATTGTCTCATCATAAAAAATAAAAAAAAAAAAATAAAAACAAGTATATTGGATTAGAACGCACATTCAGTTGTTGAGTTTAGCGTTTGTGTTTTGTCTCGACGTTTCCAAGGTGGATTGAGTTTGTTGACATGTATCTGTCTGAATCTTTCCTATTTTGACATTGAAGAGGTCAACTTTTCGTGCACTCGCGGGCTGTTTACGATTGAACGTGTGAATTCTTACTCTAAAACTCTCTCAATTTTTACCATGCTAGCCTGGGAAAATGTGCAAAAGATAAAGTTCCATTAGCCACGTGTTAACTTTTACTATTCTGGCATAGGAAGTTTTACTTGTGACATTGGATTTTTTCATACAAAAGATAGTAAATATTTCGATTTTAAGCAATTGTGGGCAACTTCCAAGAGCAACATAGGAATTTTTCCCCGGGTTTTTCTGTCAGTGTACTAAATAAGGTTATAAATAATGCCAAATTAATGTGTAATCGCGAACAAATCCGACAAAACTGCACTAATTTGAGAAATTTATAGAAAATAATAAATGCTAAGCTAGCCAAGAATATACAAAAAGGTGTTCAAATAAACCAAATATATGATAAGAATATGCAAAAAGTCACTAACTAATGGCGGAGAACGTGGATAGGTAGAGCAAAGTGGAATTACTTTATTTAGTAAGAACTTTATTAAGTATAGACGTACGAACGCAGACCTAGACTAACGACGCGTAAGAATACAATTCGCGCGTACACCTCAGATTACTTAGCTTGTACATCTCTGTTTGTAAACAACTATAAATACATTACAATAGATATAAATAGATTTACAATAGACATTACAATAGATTTTAATTGTAAACTTCACCCCTACTCAATTGAAATCTTTTTAACAAATACGCACTAATATAATTAATACTATTTTACATTTTACAAAACAATAAATTAATACAGAGTATACATAGAAATATGATTATTATAAATAAAACTTTTTTCAGTCGATCTTTAGATTTACGGCTATGATAAACTTTTCCAACTGTGAACTTATTAATGCTTTGGTGAACCCGTCTGCAACCATTTGATCTGAGGGCATGAATTTAACTTCTAATTCTTGGTTTTCTATTTTGCCCTTCAGGAAGTGATGTCTTACGTTGACACGCTTGGTGCGAGCACTAAACCTAGCATTCTTGGTTAGATCGATTGCGCCCTTATTGTCGCAAAAAATTAAATTTGGACGATAGGGCTAGCTGAATTTCCAGTTGTGTTGTGAGTCCTCGTAACCATAAGGCTTCCTGAGCTGCTGAACACAAAGACATATATTCGGCCTCTGTAATAGAAAGTGCGACAGATGCACTGAGAAAAATTCGGCGTAGTAGCTACTCCTGAGGTGTACGGGAAGCGTAGAATTACTGGGGTAGGTCTTACTCTTTTAGTCGGAACACGAGCTACTCCGAAGGGAGTCACAGTTACGCCGATTGGGCGTAGAGCGCGCGCCAAACCGTTAGTGTAAGCACTACTCTCTGGAAAGGAGTAACAGTTGCTCTTTCGAAAGGAGTAGAAGTCATCATCATATCCTATATTCATTTGCGAGAATGATGGAAGAATTTATGGAAAAATACAGAGTGATACTGCCAACAGATATAAAAGATTTATTTCTTGCAGGTATAAAGTTTGTATATATTTAAAGAAATTTAGTGCACAAGTTTAGAGGTTATAAATAACATATCGTGTGCTTGCATGTTTGTATAGTTTGAGGTTAGATGCTCCAAAATGTTTATATAATTATAGAAAGCCCTCTTTTTAAAATATAATTTCTTTCTCTCTTCTTCTCTCTTTTTACAATATATTTAAGTATTAAATTTTTTTATTTAGAAAATATCGCCAGTGATGAAGAATTTTTTAATATTAAGACTGAGAAACTTTATCAATTTTTTAAGGGCGATATTAATCTTTTTTCTGTATTTTTACCGTTGTACAATCAAGAAAAAACTAGTTTTACGCACCAACAAAGTATTTTAAAATCGTTTAATGCTAATGGTAATGAAAATATTGCACTGATGGATACTTGTGTGTACGAAAGTGATCCACAGCATGTATTAACTTACTTCTACATTCTTTATACAAATTATTTTTATTATCTATTAATTGCTTAATATAAAAAAGAACGCATTCAATTCCCCAAACTCGCATAAGAGTAGCCGCTATACCGAAAAAGAATAGCTTAGTACGCCGAGGACAAGGTGTAACTAGTGATTCGAGAAAAGGAGTAGCCAGTACCCCAAACACAGAGAATAGCTACTGCTCGTGTATAGTGTGCAACCGCTGCGCCTTTTCGGCGCACTGACTATGCCAAATGGCGAGTGTTGCTGTCACTCCGATTAGAGATTACGTCGTGCGCCGAATTTTTCTCAGTGTGGCTAGCGTCGGTTGTTCCAGCTCACAGGTCCACCTTGCATGAGAAAATGTATTCTGTTACTGATCTAGGATCGTTTTTGTCCGTCTCTCAGCTAGCGTCACAGTAGCCAACTAGTCGGCTTTCTTTATGCATACCGTAACGTAAACAGTAACATTTCGTTTTTTTTCAGATAACGAAATATCCTTTTCACGGCATTCCAATGTGTCATGTTAAATGAACTATTATATCTACTCACACTGCTTACTGAAAACGAAAGATCTAGTCGAGTCGCCTATGTTAAGTAAATAAGAGCGCCGCAGTTTCTCGTCAACTTTATCGTTATCCTGGGGAACATTTGCACTAAGATCAACTGCCACTTCCATGGGGGTAGAAATTTCTTTGCTTTCGTGCATATTAAACTTACGGAGGATACTCTCAACGTAACTAGCTTGACATAAAGTGATGGTCCCTTTTTCTCTGTTACGGATGATGTCTTTCCCAGACACTTTTTAACCGGTCCGAGGTCTTTGACAGAAAAGTTTTTCTGTAGGGACTCCTTAACAATAACGCTGTAAGGGAGTTGTCGAGCTTTTTGTTCCAGGTCTGACTGCCCTGTTTAAGCTAGTCCATAAATGGCTTTCTTTAATCTGTAAACTTTTTCTTCATCGCCCTCACGTACAAAACCTTCTGGTTGTTGAAGGTAGATAACTTCGTTCAAATCACCATGTAAAAATGCAGTATCTACGTCATTGTGTACGATATCTAAATCAAGCTTGGCCGCGAATGCAAACAAAATCCGCAAGGAGGTAAATTGTACAACAGGCGACTATGTATCTTCTAAATATATTACTTTTACTTGACTGTAACCCTTCGCTACCAATCTCGCCTTATATCGCGTGGATCCGTCTGCATTGGTTTTCTTTTTGTATATCCATCTACTACGTATAACAGAACGCGATCAGCAGGCAGGTCGCATACTCCCCAAGTATCATTTTTCTCTATAGACCGGTACTCGGCTTCCATTGCGGCCCACCACTGATGTTGTTCAGATCCTCTAACAGCTTCTGTGAATGACTGTGGTTTGCAGAGCCCGCTCATAACGGAGTGAAGTCGCGGGTCATTAGCGCCTCGGAGCAATAAACTGATAAATAAAAAGTTCACCAACTTATGAATGGGGGTTGGCGAGCGGAGCGAGCAGGGGTGTGTGTATGTGTATATATATATACATATAGTTGTAAGAAAAAATCTGACCGATCAGCCCCCCCCCCCGCCCTCCCGCAATGACCTCCCCTTAACGCCCCTCAAAACACTGTTTATATATATATAAGATTTATAATCGTCATAAGCTCCTCAGAAACTACGTGAGTTAGGTTAAAAACTCCAACGCTATTGTAAAAAACAGAAAAAAATACATTTTTTTATGTGCTACATTTTTATTTTTCGATAATTTGAGCCATTTTATAGCCCTAAAATACGAAAGAAAGATTTTCAAAATTTCTTCTAAATAATTAATTTTAAATCAAATTTTGAACTTTAAAAAATTAATTAGAAAAATTAAGGGATGCGAATAGCTTCAGTCAAAGAGATATAAAAATCAAAGATTCTGGCCCGTATCCCATTAAAAAACCGCTGCCAACATATACAATGTATATTTTACTGCACTTTCCGGATTCTCAAACAAATTAAAGCAAAATTATAACCGAATTGCGATGGGCGTCTTACCAGTGCACCGATGTTATGTCAACACAAAAGTACTATGTTAAGATAAAACCTACCTTCCCGAGGCGCAACTAAAATTCGTGCCTATTACCTCACAATCATTGTACTACAATATTCTGTATAATAAATAATGTTTCTTGATAAAATTTCACATATATATTGCTTATATCACACATAAAAGTGTCTATAAATTTCATGTTTCCATTTATAAAAGAGAGATCGCGATAAATATTGTAGTGCAGCCAAACTTTTGACTAATTTCATGGTTCTTTGAAGCGCACTGTAAATTAACCTCAATAAAAAACAAAAGCAAATAAACAAGAAGCGCGCGTAATTTCCATTTTCTAGTATGCATAAAGTCGTTCTTGAGAAATTATGATTTGAAAAGAGGGCTGAACAAATTTTAACCTCAAATATCTCTGTAATTCATAAACGAATTCTTTTACCCCAAGACTCATATAATAAATAATATATAATATACAAACTCTTCATCTCCACCAAATTTCAAAGCAATTAAAACAATTTTACTCCACTTATTGTGCGACAAAGAAAGTAATTTCCTAAAATACAAAAATATTAAATATCGAATATCTCAAAAAGTAGCCATATCATCTCGATGAAATTTTACACTGGTATTACACAGGAAAAATTATGATTTAAAAAAAAACGTAAAAAAATGTTAACCTTAAATATCTCTAATAATCAAAAGCCAATTTTTTTACCTCAAGAACTTCTGCGATAAATAGACAGGGTGATTCATTTTAATCTCCCCAGACAAATATCTCGATAAGTAAGGGAGATAGAAAAAACGTCAAATACAAAAGTTGTAGGATTCAAAGGGGAAAGTCCAATGGCGACCTTGACCATGACCTTGGGGTCAAATTTCAAGGTATTCCAAGGTCAAAGTTATTTTTTTAAATGGGAACACCTTCTTTTGACCTCGGAAATGAAAAGAGCGGAAAATTTTCAGCTCTTTTAATTGTTCACCCTAAGGGTCAATTTGGCCTTGTGACGTGACACCATATCTGAATGTAAAATTTCCCGCTCTCTTCATTTCCGAGGTCAAAAGTAGGTGTTCTTATTTAAAAAATCATCGTTGACCTTGGAAAAACCTTGAAATTTGACCCCAAAATCATGGTCAAGGATTGGACTTTCCCCTCTGAATCCTACAAATTTTGTATTTGACGTTTTTTCCATCTCCCTTACTTTTCGAGATATTTGCCTAGGAATTGTGTAAACAGATTGATTTGACCTTGGCATGACCTTAATGGTCAACTTGACCTTGTGGCGTGACACCATATCTGAATTTGAAATTGTCCGCTCTTTTCATTTCTGAGGTCAAAAGTAGGTGTTCCCATTTAAAAAAATCAACGTTGACCTTGGAATGACCTTGAAGTTTAACCCCAAAGTCATGGTCAAGGTCGCCATTGGACTACCACCTCTGAACCCTGCAATTTATTCGACGTTTTTTTCTATCTCCCTTGCTTTTCGAGATATCTGAGGCAATCACTCTGTATAAACTCTACATCTCCACAAATTTTCAAAGTGATTAAACCTATTTTACTCTAGTTATGATGCGACAAAGAAAATAACAACGTTTCAAAAAATTGATTTTTTCCTGAATTTGCAGAAAAAAATGAGACCTGTTTTGTTAAGATCCTAAGATAAAGCCCATACACACACACACACACATACACACACACATACACACATACATACACATACCCACCCACCCACACACACACACACACACACAGACACACGCACACACACACATCCATACAGACATTTTTCAAAAACCATGTATTTTGATTCCTAACATCTCGGAAAACACGCACGCACGCACACGCACACACACATATACATACGGTCATATTTTAAAAATAGTATATTTTTACTTCAAGTGACCTAAAACATCTTTTTAACATGTTATCTTAAAAACTTTTTTTTTACCGTCATAAAGCTTCCTCTAGGAGGAAGCAAAAATCAACCAGTTATCTTGAAATTTGGCATAGAGATAGCTTTTTTGTATCTTTGAACCGAGTTCGTTGCCCAAAAAATCAGTCTATCACGACCAAAGATATTTGAGGTTAGATATTTTTTTTTTAATATTTTCTAATAGCGTTTTATAAGAGATTATTTTATTTCTCATCTTAAAATTTTAACCACTTATATTATACTTACTATTAAAAATATTACTTATGTCGACTGCAACTTACTATCAACTGATGAGAATTTTTCCATCGGTCTTACAGTCTTATAAATTAAATTAAAATAATTAATATTTATGGCAATCAGATTGCCCTTGTTTATAATCACCCCCGCAGAATCTGAAATAAAAACTTAATTAAAACCTGGAAAAAACTTTATTAGCAAAGGACTATCTGAGTGCCCCGCACCACCATTTGTCACCTGTTATAGCGAATTTAGTAATAGAAAAATTGGAAAGTGTTGCTTTGTCTAAGTTGGTTTTTCAGCCGATTATTTTTAAAAGATATGTTGATGACGTTTTTGCAGTGGTACCTGAATGTTTTGTGGATGATATGGTGGATGTGTTTAATTCTATCCATGATAGAATTAAATTCACAAAAGAGGTCGAGTCAGATAATCAATTGAGTTTTTTAGATATTAGAGTCATTAGAGTTAATAATAATAGAGTGAAATTAGATTGGTATAGAAAACCTACATGGTCAGGTAGATTTTTAAATTTTGATTCTCACCACCAATTCGGAAACAAGACAGGTGCGATCAAAGGTGTCATTGATAGAGCGATTCAATTGTCACAAAGATTTTAAGAAAAAAAATTTTAATTTAGTTAGAGAAACATTTATTAAGAATAGTTATCCGGTAAAATTTATTGATAAAATGATTGATGAGAGAGTGTGGGAAATTTATAAAGGTGGATTGAAGAAGCGGGCAGATAATCAAACAAGGAATAGAAATGGAAAGAACGCATATTTTAGTTTACCATATGTTAGAGGTTTGTCGGGAAGAATTAAAAGGGTTTTTAGTAAACATAATATTCAAGTTTTCTTTAGAAACGATAATAATTTAGAAAGGTTATTTAGTAATTGTAAAGACAAGGATGATAAAGGTTTAAAATCGGGAGTAGTTTATAAAATTCATTGTAGGCATTGTAATGGATGTTATATTGGTCAAACGGGTAGATATTTGAAGAAGAGAATATATGAACATCAATATAGTTTACGTAGTACAAATTTTACATCGGGTTTGAAAGAACATTGTTTAAATAGTTTGCATTCTTTCGATTTTGGGAGTGTGGATATTTTGGAACAAGGAATTAAGAATAAATATAAGAGGGAAAGCCTTGAAAGTATTCACATACTAAGGAATCGGAATAATGTAAATTTAATGGTAGAATCAAGTAAATTAGATAACATTTATCATTCTTTATTAATTTAAGTGAGAATGGAAAGTTGGAGAGGGGAAGGTGGATGGTGGTGGGGGTAAGAGGAAATAAGTGGGTATGGGTATATAAGGAGGTGTATCGCGGGTTTGATTTCAGTCCCTGAGGAGGAGCCGGAGCGGGCTCGAAACGTTGGGCAACTGGGCAATTTGGTGGTGGGGGTGCAGTCAGATAGTCCTTTGCTAATAAAGTTTTTTTTCCAGGTTTTAATTAAGTTTTTATTTCAGATTCTGCGGGGGTGATTATAAACAAGGGCAATCTGACCGCCATAAATATTAATTATTTTAATTTAATTTATAAGACTGTAAGACCGATGGAAAAATTCTCATCAGTTGATTATACTTACTACTTCAGTGATAACGCTTTTTCAAACCCGACCTGAAATAACACCTTTTTTATGCGGAAGCGCCGATATATAAATGTTATAATAGTGAAAAAATATGCATAAGTAAGATCTATATACTCCTTATTTGCGTGAATATATAAAATTTATAAAATACCACTTTTTTAAATAAGTGGATGTCATATTCGATTTCACAGAAGAACTTCCTTATTACGGGAGTACATTCATTACCTACAAAATTTGGCCTGTTGGTGACGTCTTTCGTCGGCTTACCGATCGTATAACATTGGATGCGTGTGTGTATGCGCGCGCGTTTGTATGGACAAATACTCAATTTACAAATCCATCTGAAATATATCAGGTGAGATCGAGCTTGAAAAAATAAAATGTGTAAAAGACATGCACGATAATAAATGTTCGGAATTGTAGTACCCGAAGTGACCGCTAGATGACAAGCGCCAAGCGCGCAACCTTCAATGAAAAACCCGCGTGCTTAAGTAGGGGCCTGCGCCACGCACTGAGCTCTCTCGTCAAACATTATTTGCCTTACTTATATTTACCCCTTGCTTTACTTATTGCCCAATTGCTATTTTTTTGCTTTGCTGATATTACGCGAGTCTCTCGTATTATCAGTTTGCCTATTGCATATACCTTGCGTATTGCTTGCCTACTTTACTCGAACGCGCGTAGCGTTCTTATTCCTTTTGCTTTCAACTTTACTTTAGAGTGGGTTGGAGCAAAGACTTTCAGAGTGAATACAATTTATTATTTCTCTAGGCGATAAACCCTAACAATATAAACTGCGTATACGTTCATTCGTATACATTTTTGGTCCTTCGAGCCGGATAGGGTTGTCAATCGAGAGAAATTCTTACAAAGCAATAGAACTCTCGAGTGTTACATTAATTGTCAGAGATTTACGACCTTTAGCAAGTTACTTCGTTGGAGATTTACGATCTCCTAACGAAATCTATCGTGTGACTGATCTCTTTGCCCCTGCCACTCTGCACAGCGGGCGAAGATACCACACAAACTCTCATAACACTCAGGGATCTGCTTATTTCTTTCAATCAAAATGCCAACACTTTCACTTACGCAAACCATCGAGCGTCAGTTCGAATTATTTAATCGAATCTGCAATTCAAGTACCAATATCAAGAAAGTGGGCAAGGACAATATCACTCGTGAGCTTCTCGAAGCTAAGCTACAGATATTAGAAAAGAACTGGAAAGAATTCCAAGAAAATCATACTATTGTCCTATCCCAGAAATTTGAAAGCACGAGCAAGAGTGACTATTTTGTTACTGACTGTTATGGGGCGACTGAAGATAGTTACATAAATGCAGTGGTCGATATAGCCCATTGGTTTAAACAATTCCCTCAACAAGCTAATGTGCCTGTTGCGCAACAACCAGTCTCTACAAGAAAGTTACCTAACATTGAAGTTCCTACCTTTTCCGGTAAATTCACCGACTGGCTAGATTTTAAAGATCTATTCAAAGCTACCATCATCAAAGATGAACGACTATCTAATTCAGAGAAATTACAACAATTGAAAACGCACGTTCAAGGAGAAGCAGCTGATATGCTCAAAACAATTCAAATTACAGATCTCAACTTCCCTATTGCCTGGAAAAAGATAGAAGATCACTATACAAACAAACGTCGACTTGTTGCCATTTATACCAAGACACTACTCGATTTGCCTGGGGGGTTGCTCTGCAGTGATATACGTAGATGCATGTTTATCGCGTATCGGCAAACGAGTATAGCGAATTGACTGCAATGTTTTTAGGATGTATCGTACAAATGTGAAAATTCAGTGATATAATGAATTCGAAAACCTTTATATCGTACATCGTACATATGTAAAAATTCAGGGATATAATGAATCCGAAAACCTTTATATCGCAGAGAATAAAACATATCACTATGAGTGATTTTTTTTACTCTATAATGATAAACGATAATAACGAAAAAGGATGAACATTAAAAGATTTTACAACATAGGTATAGACAATGTGAAAATACAGCCATATAATGAGTACATAAGCTTTTGTGTCGCAATAAAAAACTATGAGATAATTTGTATTACTCTATAACTAAAAAAGATAAACATTAAAATATTTTTACGTTTTTTTCATACATTGTAAATATATTGAAAGGTAATTTATTCTATTAGTCAAAAACTAATACAATGAATTAACACCGAAAAAAAACTTCTAGTTTGCTTATTTAAATCATTTCTTAAAAATATGTTTTTTGAAACAAGTAATTATTTATTTAAAAGAAGAAAATTTTACTTGATTTAAGAAAATTTAAGTATATTTAAATAAAAAAAATAAATATTTATTTTAAAAAATATATTTTTAAGAAATGATTTAGATATTGATATTAGAATTTACGATTTAATTTTTTTCTTTACTTTAATGTTGATTCTTTTCTCAAAATTCAATTTACAATGTATGAAAAAATGAAAAAATATTTTAATATTTATCCTTGTTCATTATAGAGTAATAGAAATTCACTCATAGTTTTTTATTGGGATTTCAAAGTTTTTGTATTTATTATATTGCTGCATTTACACATTTATGACATTTTCACAAATCTTTTAATATTAATTCTTTTTCGTTATTACCGTTTATTGTTATAGAGAAAAAGAAATCACTCTTATTTATATCTTTTTCACCAATATACTTAAAAGTTTCCGAGTTCATTGCATCGTTGAATTTTGACATTTGTACTAAACTTCCTAAAAATATTGTACTCAGCTCGCAATACTCGTTTGCCGATACGCGATAAACACGCATCTACGTATATCACTGTAGAGCAACCCCCCTGCCATAAGTTCCGATTCTCCATCTCAATTACAATCCCTTCTTAATTCAACAACAAATGCAATCTCCGCTTTAGAGCAACTCAAAAGGCCAACCAATCAATGGGATGATCTTCTCGTGCCTATCATTTCTCATAAGCTTGATTTCAAAACCTTATGCGAGTGGGAAAAACAAGTCAGTAAAAGTGTCGATCCCCCTACTTTTGTCCAACTTAGTCGGTTCATCACCGAACGTATTGATTTTTTAAAAACCACCTCCGTGCCTAAGTTAAGTAAATCTAAAACTCCAGAAAACAGATCAATTAGCTCTCATGCTACGTTTACCGACAAGTGTGCCTTTTGTGTAGACGCACATTTCATTACTCGTTGCGACGCCTTCAAAGCCAAAAACGCCAGTGAACGAAAAATCTTCGTGAAAAAAAGGAAGTTATGTTTCAATTGTCTCGGGTTTCACCCGATCAGTAATTGCCGATCTCACAGAAGATGTATCATATGAAGCAAACAATACCATACGCTTCTTCACGAAGATACAAATACAAGTTCTCACGTGTCTGCCAGTGAACCCATACATAATCACGTCGCTTTCCCTGGTCCCTCTTTTACTACCAACACTGAGGTGCAACTAAGTTTAGTAGCTCAAAGCTCCGGTGTAGAACCTGCTCTTCTGGCTACCGCGTTGGTGAAACTACGTGGTGCTGATGGCAGAATTCATACTGCTCGAGCTATGATAGATCCTGGATCCCAAAGTTCTTTTGTATCTGAGGTGTTATTAAAGAAGCTTGAACAACCATACTCTGCCACGACAGTGCCGTTGAGTGGTATTGGAGCTTATTCTCACATCCCTGCTAAGGGCCGAACCACTTTGCAACTTACATCGGCTTTCAACCCTAAAGCACATTTGCAGTTAAATGCACTAGTACTTCCTTTTATTACAAAATACACGCAAAGATGCCATAAACTAAAGAATGCTTGGACCCATTTGAAGGGATTAGAATTAGCGAACGATTTCAGAGAAACACCTGCTGAAATTGATATTTTACTTGGTGCTGACATCTTCCCAGAGATCTTGCTCGACGGACTGGTCAAAGGACCTTCCAGAACTCCAATGGCCCAACGCACAATCTTCGGATGGATTACTAGCGGACCTATTGCCAAACTTTACACCTCAACGTCTCCAATTGCAACAGGTCAATCTTAGTTTTCAGATCGGTTTAAATGTCTGCTAGATGGCAAGCGCGCAACCTTCAATGAAAAACATCACCCTGCGTGCTTAAGTAGGGGCCTGCGCCACGCACTGAGCTCTCTCGCCAAACATTATTTGCCTTACTTATATTTACCCCTTGCTTTACTTATTGCCCAATTGCTATTTTTTTGCTTTGCTGATATTACGCGAGGCTCTCGTATTATCAGTTTGCCTATTGCATATACCTTGCGTATTGCTTGCCTATTTTACTCGAACGCGCGTAGCGTTCTTATTCCTTTTGCTTTCAACTTTACTTTCGAGTGGGTTGGAGCAAAAACTTTCAGAGTGAATACAATTTATTATTTCTCTCGGCGATAAACCCTAACAATATAAACTCCGTATACGTTCATTCGTATACAATAAATAACAATTATTTATCTATATACTGATTTAAACAATCAATGTACTAGAAAAATAACTTTAGTTTGAGGAAACTAATTGCCAATGAATTGGCAGCAGAATCCATAATATATAAATAATATTAGTTTAAATAGTAAAAAAAATGTAAATCTAAAATTCAGAAAATTGAAAAATCGCTATAAAAAAAAGAAAACCAATTTTTATAAAAATTGAATTTTGACCACAATTGTATAAGCAAAATCTAAAAAAAATTAGCTGTCTGGTTAAAATCGTTGGAGTAGATTATGAGATATCAGCATATACGGACACACACACACACGCGCGTACACACACACACACACACATTTTTGAGACCATATGTTAAGAATGTTGTTTAGCAAATTTGGAATCGAAATACACTATTTTTAGAAAATAGTGGCACGCCTGGCACAATAATATGGATTACAGGACTGGTTTTCTACGTAAAAATTTAAGATTTTACACCCTGTCTCGTTTATGTGCTTCGCACGCTCCGCTACTACCGGCAATACATTACTGAAAAAAAAGTATTGCAACAGGTAATGGTTCCGTAGATTTCCTCATATGTGTAAAATTTCATCAAGAAACTATGATTTGAGCTAAAGGTTATTTAGTAATTTTAAAAAGTTTTGAATTTAATATTAGAATCAATTATTTTATTCATTTTTTATACATAATTTAAAAATTAATATTTTTTAATCTTAATAAATGAATGTAATTAGAATTGTGTCATCAACATGTGTAATAATTTTAAATTTTAGCATTAAAAATTAATTAAAGGAATCAGTAAATTAAGTTTGAGGAAGCTATGTGCCAATGAATTGCCAATGAGCTGGTCTGGGTTTAAATAATCCTTTAAGAAATCAAGATATATCACGACTTTCAGAAAGAGCAGCCTTAGATATTAAAGAAACTGAGGAACACTCAGTATTTAGTATACCGTACGATGCTCCGTTCTCATACATTCGTGTTAAAAATTCCAACACTTGTTTTTCTGTTGTTTTTATGTTGGATTTATTAAAAGTACAATATATATACTATGCTTTTATTGAAGCATTTTACTATTTTAATGTACTTTCTATTAAGGACGAAAGCATCACGTCTATTGACGACTCAGGAACTTCGGTTCCTATGTGGAATTCCCTGATAAGCGTCCTGCTATTAGTGAATGGCAGCCTGCTAGTGGATGACAAACCGATCTGCAAGGCGACAATAATAAGTATTTAGAAGGTTAAAACGTCATATAACATAATGACATAAATGCAGGAAACCAGGGTTGAGTAGGCCAATATAGTACAATAAGTACGCCGTTAGTTTTATCAAGCGCGATTATGACTACGTGTTTTGCAATTAGCGCAAATGGTAGAAAAGCATAGAATACAAAGTTTTACCAATTTAAAGTAAACGCGTCTATTTTGTAGGCATCAGGTTTTCTTTTCCATGAACCAAATCTAATATTTGTATGAAAGGGCCCTCATCATTTCTTCGAAATCTTCTCTTAAAAGATTGATGACAGAAATGTGAAGCCGAAATAAAACCTTCGCGGTTGGTTAAGTCCGTTTAAAAGTAGTCTGTATTTGGTCATAGCAGACATAAACTTTTTACTTAAAGGCCCCTACAGGCAAAAAAAAAGCAAAAGAACAGGAACAGATATAAGAATAACATGGATCTGTATATCTATATATATGAGGAACCGGAACAGCTAAAAGGAACACCTTGTACTATTGCTGTAACTGTTCCTGTTCCTCATATATATAGATATAGAGATCCATGTTATTCTTATATCTGTTCCTGTTCTTTTACTTTTTCTTTTTGCCTGTAGGGGCCTTAAGGTGCCATCTGATGAATTGAGAAACTAACCTATATATGAAATGATCTGTGTTTCATCTTTTTAAAAAATAATGACGTAAAGTAAAACCGAAATATAATGTTCTACGACTTAAAAAGACACATGATAAAATGTCTAAACTAAAAATATGTATGATCTCAAAATTTTAACCTCAAAAATTTTGTATGTAAAATGGTATTATTAAAATTAATTATAATATAATTGAAATATATGAAGTAAGTATGTAATTGCAAAAGTTGCATAATTCAAATATAAGAATTAATATAAGTATTAGTATAAGTATTAATTAAAATATAAGAAGTTGAAACTTATTATTTAGCCAATTTAAAATTTTAAATTAGGTATAAGTAGCAAATAAAAATTATGCCCGCAAAACGCGCGTAATCTTGCTAGTAACGTTACATGCGCGTTTGGATAGTTTCCACTCCGTATCGATATTATTCTTTCTTGATGCTGCATCGACTTCAGCTTATTCAATTCTGGGAATTGAATTCCATCCATCTTATTAATATACGCTATGACGGTGGTGTTGTCGATGCGTAGTAAAGTTAAGAGATTTCTTATATCTTTGGCAAAAATTATTAATGCTAAATGGGCAGCAGTTAGTTCCAAATGGTTTATGTGTTTGTCCACCCCGTCAAGGACGTATCCGAAAAAATCTTCATATCAAAATTTTTAACTAGAAAAGTTGTTTCGCTATTGTAATATTACGCTGTCACAACAATAATAAGTAGTCATGTAAATACTTTTCCAAGCGCATTAGTTTATCGTAATTTCCATCATTAAATAAACGAGCTAAAAATTCAATTTCTCTCACGTCAATTTCTCACAGGCTCTCTCAATTTTTTTACAATGTAAATTAAGCAACTAATAAGCAGGCTGTATTCAAATTTCCAATAAATTTTGCAAATTCTCTTATTTTACATATTCAGTTTCATAACAAATTGTAAATCATATTAATTATTTTTCATTTTTTCTCTATTGCAGTCCTAACATAATTTCATGTGAATGTGCTGACATAAGAATACTTTTTACATAATTAATTATAAAACCTATATATTTAAGAAATTCAATTGTTGTTCGAAGATTGTTTAAACAAGATTCGTAGTCTTTACCGATATACAGTATTTTGTCGAAATATATAATGGAAGAAAACCTCAACCTCTTAAAGTGGCTTCAGAGGTCTAGTAGACCTAAAACTACGAAAATTTGTTACAATGACTTTTTTAGCGTACTTTTTTAGTGTATTTCCAATGTTACAAAAGTCGATTTTATCAAAAATTGGAAAATCTGCAAAGCTATATCCAATCCTTTGTAGATTTGCCCATAAATTATATAAACAATTGCATATAACTTTGCAGGTTATGAAAATTTTCCAATTTTTATATTGGTACTTCCTTCTGAAATTCAAAAGGAATAAAATGAGACTTTCGAAATTAAAATTGAATCGAAAACAAAAAAGATTAGTGGGTGATTCCATTCACGCAAGCCGTCAGTGATCGATTTTTTTGTCTGGAAACTATAAGAATGTATTCTCAATCATATTTAAGGGAGTTCTATGGTAACTACACTAGTCAAACCAAGTACACATTTTATCTCTTGTTGATTTACTTTATTACAGATGTTGTTATTAATAAACTTACACTAAATACCAATAATATTTTCATTTTAGATAATTATATCTATTTTAGTAGTCTTAAATATCGATATAAAGTTCTATTGAGAAGTTGATTTGACTCATATTTTGAGGTTAAATGTATGTTTTTCGCTTTTAAACTTTTTTTCCGTAAATTAGAGGCATCCAATGATACTTTTGCAAGAAAATAAATCTTCATAAGATATTTGTCTTTCTATTACATAAATTTTCAAAAATATCTTAGCGTTAATTTCTTTCTTATACGCAAATGAACACAACGAAATCGTGATTTCCCATAAGAGCCCATGTTAAAAAGTGAAAAATTAAAACATTTATTTCTTGACTTCTAGGTAGCCTAGCCTTCTAAAAATTTATATGAGAGCTTTTCATGTAAAAGTTAACCAATGTGCGAAATTTCAGAATTGTCTTAGCGTTATTTCTGTTTACCATAGAACTCCCTTAAGTAGACACGTGCCTGGGAATTTTGCTTGAAAAAATTTTTTTCTAAAATAATTTCTTTCTCAAAAACAAATGAAGATAATCTCTTGAAATTTTAACCCGATTTTGTCTTCAATAAGTGTAATAAATGAGAAAACTGTAAAAAAAAATTTCGCTTTTCGAAAATATTTAAATAAAAATGTTAATTTCTGTTACGTATGCATAATATCCACAACGTGACGAAGCGGATCGAGTTGCATATAGCAGCAACATGAGTACGACTCGAGGAAAGGGAAGACGCGCACCGGCATCGGTAGCTCAGTGATCAGAGCACTCGTCGCGAAAATAAAAGGTCCGGGGTTCGATTCCCCGCCGAATCACGCCGTGCCGTTTTTTCATCGAGTCCTCCTCCATTTATTTATTTAGCTGCGAGTTCTCACTTGTAACACCTCAAATATCTGAGGTTGACACAGTCTAAGTTTTTTTGTGTAACGAACTCAGTTTGAAGATTTAAAAAAACTATATCGGTGCCAAATTTCAAAACGATTGGTTGATTGCTACTCTTGTTATCGTGCGACAACGCAACGAAAACGCACTTTTTTTATAAAAAACAAATGAAGATAATCTCTGACATTTTAGCCCAATATTGTCTTCAATAAATGTAATAAATGGTTAAAATTTTGAGTCGATAAATCAAATATTTTTTGAGAAATTAATTACAGAATTATGAGCGCATTTTCCTAATAATAACAAATGACAGAGTAAAAATAATTAAAAAATTAAAAAGGAAAATGTAGGTAATTTAAAGATCTTTCAAGAGAAGTTTATTATATTGAGTAATATTGGCTATAAGATATTAAAAAGAAATAAAAATTTCTTAGAAAATCATTAAACACTTAAATCACTTAGAGTATCAAATGTTTTCTTCGAGACAAAGAGAATGGTTCTTAAGATCTTGAGAGTTTACATACACTCACATACATACCAACACAAAAAAAATTTTTCTCAAAATCGACAAATTACGACATATACCGCCTTAAAACATTTTTTTGAGCATTTTTTGTCCCGAAAATATTTTTCACCTTTCCAAAGCTTCCTCTATGAGGAAGCAATATTCAAACTTGTTTCTTATCGCAACAAATGATTTTTTACTCTGATAGTCTCAGCACTTACACACGACACTATTACATAGCGCTGGTATCCACAATATTGTAAAATGTGGCTGATAGGTGAAGTAATTAATAGAGGTGCGACCGAATAGTTCGAAAATTTTTTATTTCTTCTTTTTTGCATTGCAAAATACATATAGGTGAAAATAAATTTTTTAAGCATATAAAGCAATATTTGGACATATATGAAACTAATATAACACTTTTTAATTCATTTTGAAGTTGTTAACAACTTTTGTCTTATGTACTTTCTCGTGTTTTTTTTTTTAGTAAGAACTCGAAAAAAAGTTCGATTTTGATTGCATGAACCTCGTGGGTTTATTAATGACTTCTGAGCCTTTGAACCTTTTTAATTTACTAAATTAATGTACTGGTTAGAAAATGTGGGTGATTCTGATACACAATTTTATCATTTATACTATTATATTCAAGTTTATTAAAAAAAATAGGAAGAAATTTTCGAACTATTCGACCTACCCCTAGCAATTAACACTGCGCCAACTTACCTCTGTACCCACGCGCCCCAGTCCCCCTACTTTTCTTTATCCTACAACGAACGTGCACATAATCAGAATTAAACGTTTTCCTCAACCCTTATCGTTTTTGTTTTTCTTCTTTCTTTTTAAACCCCAATGAGTACGTACACACCCCTAATTTATTGCCGTCTACTCACTCTTCAACGCCCAGAATGTCTGGTTATTCAACGCTTCCTGCAGCAGCCTCAGATCCCTGAAGCACGTATTGTTTGCATCCAGCCCCTCAATCTCCTCTGAATAAACATCAACTGAATCATTGGCTCTCTTGTCAAATTTAAAAATACTGCTAGGCGAGAGCATCTTTATCTTCTGTCCGAAGGTCCATATACCGCGCTTCATCAGATCCTCGTAATTCTTCCTCGAGCTGTAGAGCTTCTTGATATCGGCGAACGACGTCATCGGCACTAAGATGACGAAGACGATGAGCGCGAGTTGGATTGACCACATTGCATCAGAACGCACCGCGCGTGCACACAGGTCAGAGACGATCCGAGAAATGATACTTATTTTATTTTTTCTAATTTTATTTACATTAACGAGAATCGCCCCTTTACACAAAAATCAAGAATATGCATACATTTGAGTAGCAATATCAAAGTAGTGCTATTGATCAGTGAGTATACTAAGTGATCACAAACTAATTATTGACCAGGCGCTTCGAGTGACCGGTATATTTCTACTGTCTTTATCGCCACGAGTGTAATCCCTTCTCTCCGTCGCGCCGCCCAGTAGCCATTTTAACGATAAACTAACTATTAGAATGAATATGTGTGGCGTATCGGTGAGAGGAAAAGCTGTGAGGCTCGATTTTCTCGGCATTCGAGTGTAAAGCTTAGCTGCACATTACTGTTTTTCTTTTATTTAATTGCAATTGTTATTACACGAAGAAAAATAGTATAGGAAAAATTACCATGTCTAATTGTAAATGTGAGACAGACTCGAATTATCCTAAACATTTGCCATAATTTATGGTAAAAATTGCGATTAATTTATGGCAATTTCAACTGAGCCATGGAAGCCTATTAATTTGAGTGTTTCTTTAATGTACAGAGGAAAACTAAAATTAACATTCGACTTCAGTGTTATAATTTTAAATTTGAATCTTAAGTTATAATTATAAGTTATAATCTTAAGTGTTGAGTATTAACTCCCAAATTTGAATGTATACTCAACTGTTAAGTGTTAACTCCCAATTTCGAGTGTATATACTGAATTTTGAGAGTAAACGCCGAAAAATGAGTGTTTACACCCAAATTTAATCATAAACTCAAAAAATGAGTGTATTTTTCGTAAGAGTTATGTAATTTAATTCACTTTTTATTTAATCGCACTATTAACTAAAATACAATATATAAGTAATTTGAGATAACAAATTTAAAAATAAATTAAATTTTTTTATAAATAAGCAATAAACTACTGTACGAATTTAGATGTACTCTTCCATTCACGAAATAAATTGTAAAATTAAAATTGACACGGAGTGTTTGCTCCGTTCATATAAAAATTATATTTTAAATAATTGCAATTCAGCTCGTTAACTGAACGATTTAATATAAAATTGCGATTTGGAGCGTTTCAAAATATCGTTCGATGCAGCGAACAGCAATGTGAGATTTGAAAACAATTTCGTACGTCACGGACGTATACACCTTCCCCATCAGATGTCATATTTTTAAATGAAATTCTTCAAAACGATCGAACAATACAAACACTTGTAGAATATTTCCTAATTATTTTTAAAGCATTATCTGTTTTGTTCTAAAAATATAGACAAAACGCCGATAAAGCATGTTTTTTTCCAATTGGAGGTTTCTCCCAAAATATATTTAAAACCATCACTATATATACCTACACTGAGAAAAAAATATAGTATATTTTCACATAAAAGTACTATAAAATGTAGTGATATTTAGCTACAACTATATTTTATTGTGATGGAAACAACAAAATTATGATGAAGATAGCTGTAAATATGTTTATAGCACGGTGTGGCCTAAGTCCGCACTTAGGTCACGCCTATCCGTGACTTCAGTAGTCGATTATTGCACCGTGTTTATCGCACTCGCTACGCTCGCGCGCTAACCTCACGGTGCAAAAATGGACTGCTTAAGGCACGAATAGGCGTGACAGCGGACTTAGGTAAACGTGCTATAAAATAATATACGATACTTATGACTTGAGTGGCCCATCACACGACGTGAATTATTGCCCTCGCTATGCTCGGGCGCTAACCTCACGCCGTGCAAAAAAGAGCCACTTTAGTCACACGTATCGTAATATACTATTTAACACAATCTATAATAATTGCATATAATTTTAAAAATCAAATATAGGCTAATGTTTATTTATCAGTTTATTTCATAAATTGCTAATTTTGTAATTTGTTGATTCGATTCATAATTAAATTAAAGAAAATGCTCCAAAAATAATAATAATTTCAAACGTTTCGAAACTGTTGTCCCATCTACTCGTAATGATTTTGCAAGTTCAGCTAGCGTCTGACATGAGTCTTCATTTAGTAATTCCTCCAATTCTTCGTCTTCAAACTTTTTTGGTGCACCAGCACGTTCTTTATCTCCAAAATCAAAATCGTTATTTTTGAAGCGTCGAAACCAGTCTCTGCATGTCGTTTCCGACAGAGCATAGTCACCGTAAGTTTCAACAAGAATCCTGTGCCCTTCAGCTGCAGATTTTTTTTTATTAAGGACGCTCTTGCACGACAATACAGTTTGTGCGCTCAGCGAGATCACAAACTATACCAAACACGTCGTTCTGTCTCTCTCGCTCTCGTGCACGTCGTCTGCTATTTGTGTTTATAATCATGAATTAAAGGAAATTTCCCACGGCTACGTACAATTTACAAGGTGTGGTTTGAAAGGGGAAGCCGCAATCTTTACGCCATATGTTTTTTACTGGTCAAAAATTTGATCCCTTTTCAGAAATACTCGACTTAACCTATTTTTTCCCGCCGTCCCATATAAGAGTACATGTAAAACATGATAAGTTCAAACGTTAATTTCTCAAAATTTTCCACGGTTATAGGGTAAAATAAACATACCACAAGATTCGGTACATCTTTAACTATTGAAAATGTTATATCCCAGTTTGAAAATTTTCATGCAAGAGCGTCCTTAAAATAGTGCAATAAAATTCCCCGCAAATACTCTTCACTTGGCACAAAACTTAACATTTTTAGTAGTAAGAACAAAAAACACTGTTTACACTATGGCGAACTAACATACACTTATGTTCAAGCTTACCGACAGTACTTCCTTATAGATGCGTTAGCATCTAAAATTACGTACACTTAGTCCTGGTAACACCATTTGTTAGGAAACAGCGAGAACTTATTCAAGGACCCAATAGAAATAGTAGTTTGTACCTTAAATAATAAGTACAAACTTCAAATATTCATAAATGTTAAATTCTGACTGTAATATTCTGAATCAAAACGCATAAAAAATGCAAAAATTCATTTTAAAAAATTCATAACTGTTTAAATATTCATTTTTTGAAAATATATCATAGAAGGTTTTTGTCTTCAAATCGTCTGAATGTTCATAAAAAAAATATTCTGAAAACGAAAAATAATTTCCTATTTTTTCAAACAAATGCGTTTTAAACAATGTTCGGGTCAAAATCTATAAATGGTTGTTTTCGGGGACGTCATGTGATTCTATACGGAACGGTAACCATCGCCTAGACTAGAAGTAGAAATAAAATTGAGAAAATTCATTTTTAATTTAATTTCTCATTCATGGTTTGACTTGACAGAATCGTACTGTGAAATCAACAGCCTTTGTACTGTTAATTTGACTTAGATCTTAATTGTGAATAGTTAACAGTAAAAGTCTGTTCAATCAATCAAATTTTTTTCTCAGTGTATATATATCGACGCTACTATGATTTTTTCCATATTAAACATAGAGTTACTGCGATCATTTGTCTTGTAATACATGTTTTGAGATAACGATTAAGTCTAAGGTTCAACTAACTTGAGTATATAAATTATGTCAAGATCGATTATTATCACTTATCAGAAATGTAAGTAATACTCGAAGGTGAAAATCTTCCACATAGTTATTCTGACTACTCTCCATTATTTGAATCACATTAGAAATTGAACGATAGGAAAGGGTCAACCCTCAAAATAAAAAAAACTTCAAATTCTATCTTCCAACGTTTCGCTGAACCATGTTGTCAGCCTCTTCAGGGAACTGTTTATTAACAATACAAGTAATATATGTACATTAAAAACATATAGTTATCAAAAGCTTTTTCAAAATGATCAAAGAACATAAACTTACTATAATATCCACAACATATTAAAAAAATATTGTTCTATTGTAGTAACAACTACATTGTCAACAATCATACAGTGAGTAACATTGTATGCAACTGTTACTGCCCGCACATATTATACACACGTGAGCTTACACGAAAATTTAGAAAAGGACAGACGAAGTCTGTAGTCATAGTAACAGGGCATGCGCATTAATCTAAATATAACTCATAAAAATAGTGTTATATCTTACAAAAATTAATTAGTCTATTATATTGTAAATTCAAAAATTTGGTATCCTCCTGTCTATTGATGATATGATCATTAATTTTTATATGTAACATTTCTAAAATTCGTCTTTTATCAAAAATATGTTCTCTGTCTATTATAACTGTATTTTCTCAATCAAACGCATGACTAGGATTTTCAAAAATATGTTTCGGAACAGGCATTAATTTATTGTTATTAATATCTATCGAATAATTGATTTTTTCTACAGATTTTTTGTGTTCATGAATACGGGTTTTTAATGAACGTTTACTTTCGCCAATATATACACTACTACAACTATCGCAATTGAATTTGTAAATAACTCCCGTCTCTTTCCATTTACAATTTTTATCTTTGCCTAATTTTATAATATTGTCCATTTTATTATTTATGAGAGGAACACAACGAATATTATATTTTTTGAGTAGTTTTGCGCACGTATAATAAAATTTTCTATAAAAGGCAAGGATAATGTCAAAGTCGGCTCAACCAAATTATTAGTGGCTTTTTTAATAGTTATATTCTTAAATTTATGATAACGAACTCTATTTGAAATGCAAGCATCTATAAATTCAGTTGGATAATTATTATTCATTAAAATGTTTTTTTTAATGTCAATATTTTGATTATGAAACGAAACATGAGAAAGTAAAATAGCCCTATCAAATAAATTGGACACAATATTACGTTTATGCTGTATCGAGTGGTTGGAATGAAAATTTAATATTCTACCTGAATTAGTTTTCTTTTGAAACCAATTAGTAATAATTTTTCCGTTATTCTTTATAAGCGTTAAATCTAAAAAGTTTATACTATTGTTAACTTCAACCTCATGAGTAAATTGTAGATGTGAGTTATAACTATTGAATATATCTAGAGTAGGTTGTAAAAATTCTTTTACACCACTCTAACCTCAAAATCATAACTTTAATATGATTATTCGGCTCTCGTGGTGTAAAATACGGTACGGCACTGGTGCGTAAGGTGATTTTTACCGCATTCGACTTTTCGCACTCGCTTCGCTCGTGCGAAAAATGTCTCCTGCCGTAAATAATCACCTTCCACACCCGTATCGTAATGTACTATTGTCTCATACCCCGTCGGAAAGTGTTGTCTTCCCACCCTGCTCTCACGGCCGAAAGTGCCACATTCCCTCGCTGCCGCTCGGG
This sequence comes from Torymus aiolomorphi, assembly GCA_036365515.1. Classification (NCBI taxonomy): domain Eukaryota; kingdom Metazoa; phylum Arthropoda; class Insecta; order Hymenoptera; family Torymidae; genus Torymus; species Torymus aiolomorphi. The sequence goes on along the minus strand of CM070874.1, from coordinate 68,995,892 downwards.
CCGCAAATCACCTGCAGGTGGCGCTAGTCGGCAGAAAATTAGAAATGTGCATAAGCCTCGCAGTTTTAGAAGTGGGGTTATGTGGCACTTAAGACCCTGAGATCAGGGTGAAAAGACAATAATATACTTTCCTCCAGGGAATACATGAGACAAAATAGTATACGCAACACGGGAGGGAAGTAGAACATCTCAACCCGCGTGTTTACCGCCCTCGCCTTCGGCTCGGGCGTTAATATCACACGCGGGTTGGGATGTCTTACTTCCCTCCCTTGGTGCGTAATGTACTATTTTTATGCAATGAAAATAGAATAAAGGAATGCAATTGATAATGTCTTTTAATTGTTTTAAACAATGAACTTCTAAATCTTCCATTACTAGATCAGCGAAAATTGGTGAAATCGGTGAACCCATGGGGCTATCAAATATTTGTTTGTAAATTTTATCATTGAATTGAAAACAGGTATTGTTAAAAAGGAATTTAACCAACTCTATGATATGTACATATGGAATTTTAGAATGTTTGCTTATTTGAGAATATCTTTTGTCTAGACTATTAATGACTAACTGGCATGGAACATTGGTAAATAACGAGGTAACATCTAGAGACAGCAGTATATAATCAGATGGAATATTTATGTTTGATAACCTCTCTTTCAATTGAACACTATTGTCAACGTGTGAATCAGGCTTTTTTAAGATGGAAGAAAGATTACTATTTAGAGTTTTAGCTAGAAGATGAACTGGGCTATTGATAGACGAAATAATAGGTCTTAACGGTATCCCTTCTTTGTGGATCTTGGAAAAAAAAATAAATAAATAATAATATTCGTTGTGTTCCTCTCATAAATAATAAAATGGACAATATTATAAAATTAGGCAAAGATAAAAATTGTAAATGGAAAGAGACGGGAGTTATTTACAAATTCAATTGCGATAGTTGTAGTAGTGTATATATTGGCGAAAGTAAACGTTCATTAAAAACCCGTATTCATGAACACAAAAAATCTGTAGAAAAAATCGATTATTCGATAGATATTAATAACAATAAATTAATGCCTGTTCCGAAACATATTTTTGAAAATCATAGTCATGCGTTTGATTGGGAAAATACAATTATAATAGACAGAGAACATATTTTTGATAAAAGATGAATTTTAGAAATGTTACATATAAAAATTAATGATCATACCATCAATAGACAGGAGGATATCAAATTTTTGAATTTACAATATAATAGACTAATTAATTTTTGTAAGATATAACAGTATTTTTACGAGTTATATTTAGATTAATGCGCATGCTCTGTTACTATGACTACAGACTTCGTCTGTCCTTTTCTAAATTTTCGTGTAAGCTCACGTGTGTATAATATGTGCGGGTAGTAACAGTTGTGGCAATGACTATACATTCGAGTCAAATGTTTCCTTATTTAGTCGTTTAGTTTACATACAATGTTACTGACTGTATGATTGTTGACAATGTAGTTGTTACTATATAGAAAAATATTTTTTTTAATATGTTGTGGATATTATAGTAAGTTTATGTTCTTTGTTCATTTTGAAAAAGCTTTTGATAACCGTATGTTTTTAATGTACATATATTACTTGTATTGTTAATAAACAGTTCCCTGAAGAGGCTGACAACATGGTTCAGCGAAACGTTAGAAGATAGAATTTGAATTTTTTTTTTTATTTTGAGGGTTGACCCTTTCCTATCGTTCAATTTCTAATGTGAAATTCTTCCAAACTATATAATTTTATCGAGCGTACACGAGGTTATAAACATTTCAAAATAAAAAGGAACCGTTTGATACTTTATAAATTTAATATTTGAATATAATTAGTAAGTGAACTACAAGTAAATTTCACTTGCATTATTATTCTCACTTCAATTAACTAATTGTTACTGAATAAGATAATCGATATTAAAAAAATATTTTTCGTAAAAAAAATGTCCTATATCATACAATGTCTTATCAATATCTAAGTTATAGTTAATGAATATATACAAAATTAAACTAGATTATTCATCAAAGCGTAAAATAATACAACACATTTATGATCTTCGCAATGATGTTAAAAAAATTAAATATAATGCGACATGTTGTTTGAATTATCAGGCATTACCAATATTAATACACCATGCAACACTTGTACAAACACACTTATACATTTGATAGCTTAATAAAATATTCTTATAACTAAAACAGTTTATGTACATATATAAGAAATACTAAGTCGCACGATATACTGTCTGCGTACTTCCTTCTACGCCATTACGCGTAAGATCCTTTCGCGATTCAGAATGAGATTCTCGTTTTCTTCCTAATACCATTTTCTCGAGGACAAGTAAAGGTGACTCGATGAGCAAACTAAAGAAGAACGCTATGATGAAGCATAGTATTAAATTTGCCAAATATGAGTGCCACTGAAAATAAAGAATCGTAAATGAGCATGTTAAAGGATAGAAAAAAGGTCTTTTATTCGGATACTTACTATGTAGTAGTCCGAAAAATGTGTGGGAACTTTGATAGAGCCGGCTTCCGTTACTTGGAATACGAAGTGCACGAGGTAGACGCAATAAGATAACCTGCTCAGAGGTAGGAAGTATTTCCAGTTAAGAAGTTTTGTGACTGGTCCTATAGTTGATACAAATTGATATCAGTACATAAAAATGAACGTAAATAAATGTAATATCAAGTAACTATATACGATAATTTCCTAAATCTCGTAATAGCCATATCATTTATTTAGCATTATTACTTTAAAATTCAACCTTATAAATTTTAATTAAACAATAAAGGACTAAAAAATCATAGGCATCAATAGGATTAAAAATTAAGACCGTATTCCATCTATTGTCGAACATACCATTCCGATTGTTGATGCAGGCGAAGATAATCCAACAAACACCGAATCCCCAGAGAGCCCTAGAAATAGCCGCGTAAAACGTTTCCAATACGGCCTGGTACTCGTAGTTCGGCTCAACGAAGTACCGCATGCCGAACACGCAGAAAGCGAGGGCTGCGATGCATAGCGCCCATCCTGCATACATGATGCGCTGTGAAAGATGAAATCATAAGTAACATTATGTTGATAAATTCAAATTGTCTGCAATAAAAATAGTACTTTGTTTAATTTTCGATTCTTGGTCGCTACTTCGTAGCCCAGGTAGATTCCGATAAGCCAGGGTGCGGCTCGGCAGTACGGCTTGGTGTAGGTTTCCGTAAACAAATCCACGATCATGGCCATGCTGAAAGCGAACAATTCTTATAATTTGTACAACTTCTCTCCAATGGACTAAGAACGATATGATTTAGCTGTGTACTTACTTGGGATGACGCATGAAGGATACAGTGGGGTACTGATTGTATCCAATAATCGCAGCGGGCACGGCAATCGAGGCCGCGAAGAACAAGGCGAGGATCGCCAAACCGAGCTTCGGTATCCTGTACAGTGGATAGAGAATGATCGGTGAAATCCAGAACAGCTGCATATCCACAGCGAGGTACCACGAGTGTACTAAACACTAAAATAGACGAATTTGTAAACTTGGTGAAAATTCGCAAGGCCGTTATATTTTCACAAGATGACTACTCACCATGGTTTTCATATCTACGAAGTTTTGAACGTACAGAATGGTGGACCACCAGTTCGTGCGACAGTTGCTCACGATGATCTTGGAGACAGAGTCCCAACGTGGTCCGGTGCCAATTTTTGGCAGGAAGACGATTGAAAATATGATGATGACGAGTACCGCTGGCGTTAATCTGAATATAAACGTTTTTATTTATTTATTAATGTAATAACACAGAGTACGGACAGTGTTAATTTGAGTAAAAAGCATAAGATATCTGAAAAATAGGGAGAAAAAATTACCATTGCATTTAATATATAGGTGTTGTAACTTTTAACTTAATGAGTATTTTTAGCGAATCAAACTGCAAGTCAACATATAACGCAAGCACACGGAAAGAAGTTCGCAGCTACGGTGGCGCTGCGCGTCAGTGGCGGGGTCGGTGTAATTTACACGACAAAAGACGGTGCCTGCGCCACGCGGTGATGTGCGTGTCACGTGAACTGCTGTCTCGCACCGCGACGAATGCTGCGACGCACGGGTTTTTCAATGCAGCCGCGCTCGGAATCTGGTCAAGAGTTTGGCATATGATGGGAGTTAGGAAAACGCACGGAATGGTTTGGGAATCTTACAAACGAAATAATCAAGACAATGCCTAATGAAAATTTAAATTCTTTTTCATAATAAATGCCTTGTTACAATAAATAAGACATCTTCTTGTGCAAATAACAAACACGGTTGCTCATTTGCTAGTAAGTCGTACGCAATACTATAGTCCTGATCATCGATAAAATTCACACTGTAAGCAAAATAATGAGTATAAAAACCTATAATAATTACTTAATTTTGATGTATTGAAATATGACTTGATTATCGACAACAAAAATTTTTCATATTATGACTGCACCAATTTTAAAATACTCAGATATTTTACAAGTGGAAACTTTAATAACCGAATTTAATGATATGTACTCGCTCTATCTCAAAAACATTCTGATTAATTTTTATGTTTATTTCTTATATTATATTTTATATAGCTCAGTACTATATATATATGCTGTATATTAATTTAGTATGCTTAAGAAAGTCCCGTATAATTTTTATAAATAGATAAATAAATAAGTGATCTTTGGAAGTTGGAAACCAAAATTTCATTTCTTACTCCATGATTAGTTGCAAAATATTAGATGATTCAGTAAATATGATATTCTTATCACTAAAAGTACGCAATTCAAACTGTAATTATCAATAATTTCATTTACGCTAAAGATACTATTATTGTAATCGATTCTTCAGATAACATACCAATGTTTGAAAAACTATGTAAAATTTTTTTGTCGATAATGGAATCATATTTCAATTCATAACATTAAGTACTATAGGTTTTTATACAAAAATGTTGAAAGCAGCCTCAAAAACTTAGAGTTGCATAACGATATTAAGAATGAAATCCGAGCGAACTTAACCACTGTTATGTTACATAATCAAAAAAAAGTAATACATACAGCACACCAAGAAAAACTTTTCTCTACAGATTTAGCGAGAACGAAAAGTTTTCTAAAACATAATTCTAATATATTTTTTACACACGCGGACAAGGGTAATTTAACCGTATGTATGAATGTGTTGGATTACCAGAGTAAAATGATAGACTTATTGAAAGATAATAATACATACAAACTAATAAAGAAAAATCCATTGCCAAAGTTACAATCAGATGTTCACAAACGATTAGCGCATTTAAACAATAACGATTTCTTACAAATAAAATATCATAACAACCAACTCACACAAACCAACACTCTACTACCTAGAGCATATGGTCTTCCAAAAATCCATAAAGAAGGTATTCCACTAAGACCTATCATTTCAACTATTGGTAGCCGAACACATTATTTATCTAAGATCATTTACAACGAATTAAAAAATTGTATTCCGAAACCGCTTTCTCATATTAATAATAGTTTCGAGATGAAAGATAAAATCAGTAAAATTATAATACCCAGTACATATGTACTTCTATCTTTGGACGTTTGCTCTCTGTTTACAAATATACCGTGCGATTTAGTATTAGAAAGCATAGACAGACGTTACACACATATTCACAATAAATGCAAAATTCCTTTTCATGAGATTCGGAATATAGTCTGTTTTTTATTTGACAACACATATTTCAATTTCAACAATAGAACTTATAAACAAATATTTGGCACACCTATGGGTTCTCCTATCTCACCATTATTCGCTGACATGGTTATGGAAGATTTAGAAACAGACTGCTTGCGCGAATTAAAAATTACACACGATTGTATTCCGCTCTTTTACTTTAGATATGTAGACGACACAATTTTATGTATAAAAGCGATCAAGTTGATGCAGTTCTACAAGTGTTTAACAAGTATAATACTCATCTTAAATTTACATTCGAATCTGAAATAGACAATAGTATAAATTTTTTAGATCTCAGTCTTACGAGAAAAAACAATCAAATTTTGACTAACTGGTATCAAAAAACAACAGCATCATCGAGACTGTTAAATTATAATTCTAACCACACCATACAACAAAAAATAAACATCGTTGCGAACCTGGTGGATAGAGCAATTCTTTTATCCGATACTTGTTTTCATGACGCGAATATACACAAAATTACAGAACTTCTCTTATGTAACGATTATCCTTCCGAATTTATAAACATACACATACGAAATAGACTTCGAAAACTCAAATATCTCAATAAAAAGACTAATAATGAGAACCGTTCACTAACTACAATCTCCATTCCATATAATAATACCTTTTATAAAAAATGTTCGTATATTTTAAACAAATATAACATCCGCACAGTACCTTTGATCAACAAAAAATTGAACAATATAATTAAATTAGGAAAGGATAAAATAGAAAAATCAGAAACATGTGGCGTAGTCTATAAGATAAATTGTATGTCTTGTACATCGACTTATATTGGCGAAACTAAGCGAATGTTAAAAAATAGGATTAAAGAACATGAAAGAGATAAGAATAACAAATCAGTGATAGCAACACACCAAAGAACTATGAAACACATCGTTGACTGGAAAAACATCCAAATTTTAGATAGGGAAAACAATTACACGAAACGAATTATTTCCGAAATGTTACATATTAATTTAAATCATAACACTATCAATAGAATAGAAGATACACAAAATTTGAATAATATATACAAAAAGCTGTTAAGAACGTTACATTTAAAAAGGTAAACAAGCGTGATTATATATAAACCCCAGCGAAGCGTGCATTATGTTCTGCATACCATCTCGACTCTACTGGTATCTTACCAGTATCGACGTAGCTATTTATAGGTAAAGGTTTTTGCATAGATTGTGTTTGATTTATTTGACTAGTTTTTTATTTTTATTTTTGTATGTGTTTTAACTCTATATATTTTTAATAAAGCCTGAAGAGGTCAGGGAACTTCCTGACGAAACGTTGCAATCTAGTATTCAAGATTGTTTTCAAATTTATTTCTGGGAATTGGCCCTCACGAGGATCCTCACAACATTTAAATTACTATAGGTTTTTACACTCATTATTTTGCTTTACGACTTACTAGCAAATGAGCTACCGTGTTTGTTATTTGAACAAGAAATTGTCTTGTTTATTGTAACAATATCATTTATTATGAAATAAAATTTAAATTTTCATTAGGTATTGTCTTGATTATTTCGTTTCTAAGATTCCTCAACCATTCCGTGCGATTTCCTAATTCGCATCCTATGCCAAACTCTTGAGCGGATTCCGAGCGTGGCTGCATTGAAAAACCCGTGCATCGCAGCATCCGTCGCGGTGCGAGACAGCAGTAAACATAGTGACACGCACGCCACCGCGCAGCGCAGGCACCGTCTTTTGTCGTGTAAATTACACCGACGGCCGACCCCGCCACTGACGCGCAGCGCCACCGTAGCTGCGAATTTCTTTCCGTGCAGTTACGTGTGATTATACCATAGAGTTATTATAGATAGAGTAGGGAAGCCCGATCGAAAGGATCCTACAAATGAAAAGAGAAACAGAATCGAATTGATAATTCTATCTCTCTCTCATGACGCGATACGCATGCGAGAACGACTAGAGAAAAATAACATTTTTTTACAGTAACTTAGCCTGTCAGCCTTAAAATTTTAAACAATACCTATTTACTTTAGTGAAATAAACACATATTTATCAAATAATAGTTTAATTGTTGATTATATACGAGTGAAATAATAAAATTACAATATATTGTATTGTATGGAAAAAGAAACCAACGCCTAAAAGTAGTCGCAGCTTTAACAAGTAAGTATAAATTAAATAGAATGTTTTAAAAAGGTTTTTAAAATATTTTAATTTTATTTATATTATTGAAATACAGAGGTTAATAATAACTAAATTACGAAACTTAGTATCAAATAATAAAATTCTTTTAGATGCATTGATTGTTTATATAGATATCTTATCAGCTTCTGTTGATTGCTTTGGAGACAGTCTTAATAAGAAAATTATAGAATTGACATTTGTGAAGCCTGTTGTATGTATTTTTTTAACACGCGCATCAAATGAGCCTTTTTTCACACCTGCAAGTTGCTTTGAGAAAGCGAAAGATAATATTATTTATTCCCATCTCTACTATAATAGCCATGTTATATATATAGCCTGAAAAGCGGGGCAAAAGTGACGTCTGATTCCTTCTTTTAAATCAGCGGGAATAAAGTACTTTTATTCCCGCATTATACGGGAATAAAATAACATAGTCTAATTGTTTACGTTTATGGTGAATTGGGTTAGAACTAACAAAATTATAACACATAAATACAAAATAACTTTTCAAATCTATAAAGTGGCCACAGTGGCGATAGGAATAAAGTACTATATGTAACACGGGACTAAAGTCGATCATTCCCTTGGGTGATCACTGTCCCTTGTTACATAATGTACTATTATTTCTCGCTAGAGCGTTCTAATTCTCTTCGTATAAATATGTGATTAATACAAGTACAAAGTTGAAAAGAATTTAAAGAAAGAAATTTTCTTCAAATGGATTTATGGAATTAAGATATTTTTGAATTAAATTGATTAAAAAGCCCAACGTATAATCAGTAAATTTAAAGATTTTCATTTTTTAATGCATTTTATTAAATTAAATCAACCGTTTTATTTCAAATACTACTCTAATATCTTATATAATAACCTATTTCTCATAAGCTCTTAGGCGCAACTTTTGATTGTACGAATAAGGAAACTTTTCGTATTTTTTTCATTCCGCTACCAACCAACTAGTAAACGTTTTCTTTGACACACGCCACATGTTAAAGTTAATCAGAAATTATCTAGCTTTAAAAGCATATTTTTCATAATAATAAGGAAACTATTTATTAGCAGAACATTTGATTGATAAACAATACGATGAAGAATTACATTGTGCGTGTAAAATCAAAAACCAGCAGATATGTTTTCATAACGAGAAAATGAAAGTATTTCTTGCTGCTCAGGGCTTGAGCACAAGTACAGTTACAGCTTTAAATTATTTGGAATTTAAAATAAAAGATAAAATATTTAAAGGATCATCTGCCATGTAATTAGAATGTTCGAATCGTCGACTGGTCATGAATATAAAGAAAATATGATCGGTATAATTGCATTCGAATCGTTATTGTCCTAAACATGAAAATTTTTTCCAACCGTAAAGTAGAAAGTTCACAGATGCGAAAAACAGTAAGTATTTATAGACTAACTACTACTTTTTTCGCCCTTGTGAACGATCTACTTTAGAGTCAGAAAAAAAATTTCTTGTTTGAGAAAATAGCGACTCGAATGTAGCTATTTTGATCACATTACATTTATTCTTCTTTACTAGTCGACGATTCGAACATTCTAATTAAATGCATTCGTTAAAAAGCTCATTAGTAAATAACGTAATTCGGAGTAACAAAATTTGATATTTTGCTGCAAATACGAAGTGAACTTTTGCCTTTTCGATATCCACCCCATTTTATCATATAAAATATCTCAAGACGACATTGAAATGTTATTTGCATTAATAAGACGGATGAATAAATTTACAAATAATCTAACGACAGTGCAATATTTCAGTCGGCGAACAAAAAATTATTATTAAGTAAAATGAATGTAGCTCTACCCTGCTAGTGCAAATTGTTTTCAGTAAAAAAATACTTTGATGGTCTCATATGCAAATGATATAAATATCGATCAGTTGAATGAAATATCTAAAGACAATAGTGACACTGAACACAATACAAGCAAGACTAATAATGTAAAAAAGAGAAAAAAAAAGAAAAAAAAAGAAAAGAATTGAACTGCACGAGCAAATAAGATATCTTTTCCAATAAATGAGTATTTACATTCAAATTATAAAATTGCAGACAACGATTATTCTAACAATGATGCATGGGTTGATTCCGAATATTTAGATGGTATAATAAAACATACAGCAGAAGACGCAGTACTTTATTCTATAAATTTAATAAAAAAAAGTACATTGTGAAAAATTTTAAAATATGTTACAAGCCACACCGTCATCCAAATCGGAATTATCAATTGCGAAAAATCGTGGTGATTTAATGTTTGCTTCACAGAAATATTAAAAATATTACCTCCGGATATGTTAAATGATGGTGATTATTGGGATTTGACATCCGTATATATAGCTAACCAAGATGACGCAGGTTAGTCCTGTGTATTTAAATGGGGCTGCTGGCTAACTCGCGCCATCTTGACTAGCTATATAGATATACTTTAGTATGTATTTTAGTTAACTATATATACGAATGTCAAATCCCAGTATGACCCCTGTCAAATCTTCATTTGTTTAATTATACAAAACTTTATAGATAAGCGCTTAAAACACGAGAGCGAAAAACTAAATGATTTCAAATTTAGAGTCTGAATGTATTATAATAAATTAACAATTTTTAAAGGCCAATGAATCCTGTAATAAACAATTATTTTTAGAAAAGTTGTGATAAAGTATTACAAAGGATAAGTAACATAGAAATTTAATTACTAAATGTAGTATTATAACATATCGACGCCCCTTACAAAAACTAGCAGGATTCAGTTTTCTACGAACGCTAAAGTCTAGGAGCCAGATAGGGTTGCGTCGTCAATTAGAGTGCCACGGCTGAAAACAACTAATTTTTATGTATTTTGATCTCCTGATTCCAAAAATTTTGGTCGCAATGTCTGAAAGTGGTTCATTTAATTGTTATTAACAAATTGAATGTTTAAATAACTATAAAAACTTTATAGTTATCCAAAAGATGCAGTATTTTATGACGAATGTATGGTTTTTTGAAATTTTCAAAAAGATTAATTTTAACCAAAGTTATTGGAAATGTAGTGCAAATACCTTAAATTTTCCGTCTTCGCGAGCATAATTTTTACCATATCTTTACTTTAAAAGGATGGATTGAGACGTTCAACGTCTTATTTTGTAGCTTGAACTTCATGGGTGGGTCTAGAAAGATAAAGAAAGTCATAGACAGACACCTTACCATTCAGAAAATTAAAAATAGAATATTTGAGCCTCATTAGCAGATGCACGACTATCCCAATGCGTTTCGATCAGAAAGTAGAATTACTAGAGAATACAAATATAGAAAAACATTTACAGAATTGATTTAATATTACAATACGATAACCGAAATATAGAATTTAGAAATAATAAAAGTAGAAAGTATATCTCAGAATCTAGAAACCAATAAAAATCAACAAAAGAAACCAAGAAAACATATAGCACGAAAGACACATTTATAGAAAAACATTTATAGAATTGATTTGATATTACAATACGATAACCAAAATATAGAAGTTAGAAATAATAAAATTAGAAAGTATATCTCAGAATGACGTGTTCTTGTTTATGCACATACTGATTGTGCACATATTAATTGTGCACACTTTAACATTGGTATATATCTATATATATAGATCTGTACCAATGCTATCTGTGCACAATAAATATGTGCACAATCCTTATGTGCACAAACAAGAACATGCCCTCAGAATCTAGAAACCAATCAAAATCAATAAATGAAAGCAAGAAAACGTATAGTATGAAAGACACATTTATAGAAAATACATAAGACGAACGCCACAAATATAGAAGAAAGTATAGTTTTTTTTGTATATTTTTGGTAAGCTTTTCTATACACGTGCCCTATTGAAAAATCTCAGGTGAGATCTCAAGTGATTTCTCAGGTGAGATCTCATGTAAAATCTTACGCCAAAATCTCACCTGAGATTGTGCTCCAGATGCTGCAGAAAACTTACGTTAATTGAAAATCAGCTTCTTCAGTATTGGGAATCGCCTTTTAGGATGTTTTACCCTCCAGATGAGCTCAAAAATACATGTTTAAAAGCATTTTACACAATTTTTCAATTTTTAAAATTTGATACATGAGATCTCAGATGATTTCTCAGGTGATATATCATGTGAGATCTCAGATGAGATATCATGTATCAATTTTGAAAAATTGTGTAAAATGCTTTTAAACATGTATTTTTGAGCTCATATCTGGGGGGTAAAACATCCTAAAAGGCTATTCCCAATACTGAAGAAGCTGATTTTTAATTAACGTAAGTTTTCTGCAGCATCTGGAGCAGAATCTCAGGTGAGATTTTGGCGTGAGATTTTGCATGAGATCTCACCTGAGAAATCACCTGAGATTTTTCAGTAGGGTGGCGTTCGTCATATGTATTATCTATAAATGTGTCTTTCATTTGTATTTTCTAGTAATTGTACTTTCTGATCGAAATGCATCGGGATAGTCCTGCATCTGTTAATGAGGTGCAAATATTCTATTTTTAATTTTCTGAATAGTAAGGCGTTTGTATATCACTTTCTCTATCTTTCTAGACCCACCCGAAATTTTCACGAAAATGCTGATAAAGTCTATAAAAATTGAAAACAGATTGCATAAAATTATAAAGATAGTTTTTACTAGAAGAATAAAATTCCGAAAAATGTAAAACATTCATTCCTATATGATTTTTAACTCATTTTTCGACGTTGTAGCTTTTCTAAATCACTAAATTTTCTTCAATTTAATCGCTAGGCAGAAATGGCATTCGAAAAATTGATATCACAACATATCATATAAAAATAATTTAATGAATATATTGTGGCCTTCTTGCCAAATTTTTTCGAATTTTTATATATTATATATTTCTAAACATTCGGAAAATTTACCCTTCTATCATAAAATATTCGAATTTGTGTTTTTACCTTTCTGAGAAAATACCCATCTAATATTTTACCATTCTGATAAAATACCCCCCCCCCTCCCCCCTGGTTTAATTTGTTTATTAGGCTTATTTTCATTATTTAACTTCTATAAACGGCCAAAAAAGTTATCGAATGTTGTTCCTGACATTCTAATGAATCATTGCATACATTAGATTTTAATTTTTCTCCTTTAAGGTGATACGATACCCACGCTATTACTCAAAATTGGATTCCCGTTTTTCTCATTCCATGTTTAATTTTAAGGAAAAAGCTCTTTGATACGTTATAGTTCTTTATGAAACTTAAAACGTGTCAAAGAGTTTTTTTCAAAAAGTTTAAAATTGAATGAGAAAAACGGGAACCCAATTTTGAGTACTACTGTGGGTATCGCATCACCTTTAAAACCAAAGAAAATGCGATTATATGCAGAGCGACATACGCGCGCTTGATCAAAAGCTCGGACTCCAAGAGCGCGATATGTATATACTAATATGACAATTTTTCATTGTTAATCAATTTGTGACTAAATAATTAAAAAGATTAACAATTATGACATAACATCAATATAATTACTAATATTAATAATAATATACTAAGGTGATTAATTTTCATGTATTATGCTTAGTTTTGGTAGTAGAAAAGATTATAAAAAAAGTATGCTCAAAACTGTCCCACTACTACCTACTTTACCTTATATCCTAAATATTATAATACATACATATTATCTATAACTATATCATCCTTTTAGAATAATAAACTAAAAAAATTGTATAATAACCAGAAAGAGGGTGAAATATTATCTACATATGATATAATTTATACTTCTTTAAATCAGTTGGATTCACCGTAGTCATAAACAAGTTGTCGAGGGCGAAAAAGGTGCATGATTAGTGTTTGTTCATATTTACCTGAAATATCTATGCAGATAATATACTGGAACATTGAAACCTTTCTGCTTTGGCATTTGTTTTAAAAATAAGTATGCCATGAGAAATCCACTGATGGTAAAAAATGTGTCCACGGCAAATGGAGCGGTTAAAATGTACAGAGAACTCCACGAATCAGCCCACTAAAGATATAGAATGTTACAAATAAATTCTCGTTATAAGTATATACTTACATATGGTAAATTTCATTCATAATGAAATAAAAAAAAGCTAATAAAAATTGGTTTTTACTTTAATTTGGTAATATACAACTCAATTTATTTACTAAATATTTAGCAGTTATTAAAAATGTGTGTTAGGTATGCATAGGTGTATAAGTTTGGCCAAACTGATTTTAAACATTATCAGCTATTGCGTCACCGGTCGACACCTGCTTATAAACAATAGATAAAAGGATTAGACAGTCCCCTCCAATTAAAAATGATGTTACTACAATTTGAAACCGAATGCGGCGAGTCTGATTTGTGCATAATATTATCTTTAAATTATTTGTTATTCAGTTAATCAATCTTCAAAGATTTAATTTTCATAGTACATAATCGCACTCATTATGAATGTCAATCTTAAAAATTTCAAAAATTTTTCTGTTCGACAATTTATTAAGTGTATTTGGATATTTTATCAGCTATCAAAATAACCAGATATACTAATTAACTTATTTGGGAATTCGATGAATAAATACATGCTTATTATAATCTTTATTCCCATCTCAACAAAAATGGACGCTTTTTTCCTTGAAAAGCGTGACCAAAGTTAGACTTGTTTCCTTCTTTTAACTAATTTTACTTTTTTCCTGCATTTTGCGGGTAAAAGTAAATTTCATATAAACCTAGCCAAAGATCGTTTAAATAATACACTTAAAATTTACGTCCACTTACGCGGCCACCGATACGCACCGCTCGCGTTTACGAACACTCCCCACCTTTCCGTCGGTCCCACTTTCCAAATAAAAAAGTGGCCACAATTGAAATATGAATAAAGTACCATATGTAACTTGACAGAAAAGTCGACAATTACTTCGGGTGATCACTACCCGAGCAAGCGAAGCGACGCGAGCGAATCAAGAGCTACTTTTCTCCCTTGTTACATAATGTACTATTTATTATCTCTCATACTCTCTTACGTGCACATTTATTGGTTATTTTAAAATTACTAAATAACGTGACGATTATATTATATTATGAACCAAAGTAAAGTCTCTCTATAAGAAAATATCTTGATATCAGCTATCAAATTTTACTTATTTTAAGAACTTTATTCCATCATTCTACATCTAAAAACATTTCCTAAAATCAAATTAATATAATTCTTCAATAAACTAATCAATCAACTTATTTAATGCAAACTTTTTACTAGTTAATGCATTTCAAGTCAACATTTTCTCAATTTCACTAGTATTCTACTTCCCATCACATAAAAACTGCACGTTTACTCACATCCATAACACGCAACATATTGACGTTCGCACCGAACAATGGCGTGACGTACTGATGGCCTAGAACGACCCAGGCCATGCTGATGAAACGGATACCGTGGATAGCCGGCAGACTCTCTCGCTTGACGCGCGTGCTGAGGATCGCCGCGGCGTTCTTTAGCAAGGAAAACTTGCTGAGGGTAGCGAGGATGTTATTTTCCTGACGAGCTGGTTTGTCGTCATCGGTGGTGGTGAGTTGTCGTAGCCTCACGTCGCAGAAAGTGCAGACGAGCAGAAAGCAAACGAAGATGAGGAAGATCGTGCTACGGGGATGGGTCATATCGATTATATCAGAGCTGAAGAATTTCGATTTATCAACTTTAGAAACAAATAGCATCCATAGTTTTCGGCATATGCCGAAGTAAATGTATGCTAAGTATAGTAAGGTATCGCTTTTAAACCTTAATTAAACGACACACTATTTGAGATATAGAAATACTCACTTAGTTATAGGTTATTTTTTTATATTTTTACATAAAAATATAACTGGACACTTTTGAAAGTTTGCTCTTTAAAGTAAATATAGTTATAATTGTTGACTTTTCGACAAAGATATTATTTGAGCGTAAGTTAATAACTTTTGACGGGGTCAGTGAGATCCCCAGTGTCCTTTAATGATTAAAAAACGTTGATTATAATTTTAATGATCTTCTATATATATTTTAGAAATCATCATTTGTTTAAATTTAAATCTCATATACTTATGTCATTGTTTAGGATAATGAATTTTTATTTTTGTATTAATTAAGGGAAGCTAACGGCCTTTGTGTTCAAATGTATTACCCAAAGTTAATAGTATTACAATGGATTATGTTAAATATATTGAAAATAAAAACTAGATATTAGTCTATGTTAATAAACTCCTATTAGTTTTTAACTTGACATTTTTAAAGAGTAAATTCTGTTAAATCTATTGTTTTCAATATTACTAAGAATCATAATCCACATGAATCATATGCTATCTATAGCGGGCTATAAACAGTCGTCATTAAAAAATATTTTAAACCAGGAACCGATTGGTGATAAAACTGATAACTTGATTATTATTATTTGTTATCATATCATACTCAAATTAAGTTGTATACAAAGAGTTCATTTATAAAAAATGTCATCATATTATGCTTGTGAACAATAAATTACAGAAATGTAAAGGTGAAGAATTATTAATTCTGTACGTTAGGATCTGAATAATAAACCATTTCTATTAAATTGCAATACATTTAAAATACTAATTTGGGGTTTCTTTTCACTACAAAATTTATATTCTAGTTTTGCTTTTGTCATTAAGGTCATGTGGAGTTCAAAATCAACTTAATTTCATTATTTAATAAATTAACTTTTCAAACATTTATTTGGCAAAACACAATTTTCACGCCCTCCGTATATATAAATACTATACTCAAAAATTTTTTTCGTGCGATTCTATTAATATTGTAATGAGATATATTCGTTGAAAAATTGGATCAAAATGACAAAAATGCAGATTCCTACTTATCGACATTACAATTTTTTTCGATACTCGTGCGCAAAGCTCGATTTTGCACACGCTCGGCAAAAAATGTGTGCTCAAAATCTAGCTTTCCACACGTTGTATCAAAAAATACTGTACGCTACATATTCGGGAAAGAGATTCTCGTCTCGTGTGCCTTTCCACCCTCGCTTCGCTCGGGTATAAACGTCACACGAGACGAAAATCTACTTTCCCGCACTGGTAGCGTAATGTACTATTTTTAATTAAAAAATTTCTAAACATTTATTTGGAAAAACACAATTTTCATGCACTTCGTATATGTAAATACTATACTCAGAATTTTTCTGAAGCGATTCTATTAGGACTGTCATGAGATATACTCGTTGAAAAATTATGTCGGTAACACACATCCCGTTAAGTAGCAAGCAATAATTGCTGCTTATCTATTTTTAGTTTACATTTTACGAGGTTCGGTTTTACTACGTATGAGATTTTATATATCCCGCATGAGGTTCCGCCTGAGATTTCCTATTAGAACCCTGCACAAGATTTCCCATGAAATCTTATATGGCGTTTCATATGAAGTATAAACACAATATTTTCCATATGCTCATTTGGATCTCTTGCCAAAAGATTACATGTAATCTCAAATCGAATAAAAATCCATTTTCCATCAGTAAATTGCATGACACCTCACTTGAAATCTCGTGTATTACTGGTACGAGACCTCACATGAGACTTTCCATTCAGCCCCAATGATCTTAACCCTCTCGTCATACTTACAGACAGACGATGAACCAAGTGTCCCACACCTTGCCATCCACATTCGAGCACGAGACACTCGTCACCTTCACGCCCAGTCCAAACGGAATGGTCCCGATAGTTTCGTTCAGTTGCCTTATCTGTTCATTGATCAAATCAATCGTCCGGTTGAACATCATCTGGAGATCCTTTGGCTCACAGCTCGCGGGCACGCAGATCGTCAGTACCGGTTTCAAAGCTGCCGCAGCGGCAGACATCTCTTCAAACGAGGTCGTGTACATACACGGTCGTCCGCGGATCTCGACCTCCTTCCAGGTACCCCGCGCGTTCACGCACTCATCGTACTGGCCGAGGTCGATCATGTTGCCCTCCAGCAGACCCGAAGGTATCTTCGACGAGGCATCGACCACTGGAGAAAGATTTTATATGTTTAAAATTAATCGTATATGTTTTTTTGCGATGTAGGACGGTGTTTTGATAATGTTGTACCTGGTTTGACTGAAACGTAATATTGTTTATTCCCGATACCACTATAATTACCACTTTATTGATCTAAAAAACGGGACAAAAATAGTATTTTTTTCCTTCTTATAGTTTAGTCCCTCAAAACAGTGACGTAAAGTTCTTTATGTCCCTCAAAACAGGGACGTAATAGTATCTTACGAAATGAGGGACTAAAATCGTAGATTATTCCCGCGGGTGAGTTCACTGTGGTGATCATCCAAGGGAATGATCAATCTTCGGAATGATCGACTTTAGTCCTGTATTACATACAGTTACTTTATTCCCAGCTCCACTATGGTCATTTTGTAGACTTGAAAAGTTATTTTGTATTTTTGTTTTACAAATTTTTTTATATAATACTATTCATTTTATCATAAATTAATATACATCTAGTGGTTTTTTACAAAAAATAAAAAAATTGTAATTACAAAATAAACAAAATCTTTATTTATATATTTTTATTTGATTTACATCATGCACATAATGTAATCACTCGAAGACATTTTGTATTAAATTAAATTTGCTTTTTAACAACGAAACCCTCAAAAACTAGCACACAGCGAAAAGGTGAAATTATTTAACAACAGCTATATACAATGCATATTCTACTTGGATGCGTACACTAGTCTCGCGAAATGCCGCCCAGTAGCGCCGCCACTCGCACACCGGCATGTAGCGGAATGAAAAGTGACAAGGTGCACGCGCATTCTTGTAGATCAACCTAGTAAAATATAAAAAAACGCGTCGACCGGATCGGCCCCTCTTCTCAGGGTCAAAAAGTGGCCACGGTCGAGAGTGAAATAAAATACAATATATTATGCAATACAGGACGAAGATTTCTCGTGAGAAGATTTCTCGCTCGGGCAGTAAACCCACCCGCGGAAAAAAATCTACTACTTTCGCTCCTTGTTACATAATGTACTATTTTGTCTCTGTTGAGGGAAATAAAGTAACTAGCCACCGTCAGCACCGCGGCATGTTTAAAAACGTTGTCTCATGTAGTCCCAGTTGTCCAAATGAACAAAGTGGCCACAGTTGCTACAGTTGAGTCAGAAATATAGTTCTATACGCAACGCAGGATTAAGGTAGTTGTTTCCTAAATGGGGCTGATTCCAGTTTTTGCTCAAATTTGGCACAAGATTAGTTCACAACGCAATGAATCTGTATGCTTACTGCAAAATCATCGTGAATAAAGCAGAAATCTTATCCCCGTTGTGTAACCCCATTCAAGGAACTTTTGAAAGCTGGTGATGATTGACCACTTGCAATAAAAGTTACGATCACCTAAAATTCAGTGAATCTCGCAGTTTTTAGGAGAGTGAGCTCATGCCGTAGACATGGCAACATCGCACATTACAGGTTAGAGCTTTATACCATGAACAATGAAAATAGCGTCAAAGTTGAGAGTATGTAATGGACATTGTTCGCGTACCTAGTTCTTTGAACGCGTGCGTGAGTGCAACGTTGCCACGTTTTCATACGATGTGGGAAACAACTATCTTAAATTGGCTCCCTTGTTACATAATATACTCTTATTCGTGATTTGGTTGGTCAGTTGGTGGGATCGAGTAATGGGTTGCTAGGTTACAAAAACAAAAGTCGCGCGAAGGGGTTCTAAAATTACAGCGCGCGTATCACACTTAGAGATGGCTAGTGTAATGCAAAAGATAAATGTAATCAAAATACTGTAGGCATTGTCATGTTCAATTATGACTCTCTTTGTAAAAGGTAGCTAGCTGGTTCTGAAAGTTAAGTGATTTGTCCAGAATTTGTCGTTATCAAGAAAAAAATCAAAAACCTTTTTAGCTGAAAATTTGGTTTACTCCGCTCTAAATATAAATAAGTAAAAAGTTGCTCACTAGTGCAAACAAATTAAAAAATCGACTAATTCTTTGGTGAATAGGTATTCAACCTATTCACCTATTCGCCTGGTTAAGAGTACAGGTAGCGCCCTTCTGGTGTTCGTTTTTGGAAGCTTAGATGATGGGTACCAAACATTAGATTGTATACGACAAAATTAAAAAACAACAAAAAACTAGTTTTAAACTGTAACATAATGTAAGGTATTATAGTAAAAAGTTATTTATATTATTTTTCCCAAATTTTAAAACGCATACAAAATTTTTGAGAAATTTTTCAGTTTTAAAATATTTTTATATGGAAAAAAAATCCTTTTAATAAATATTAATTATAATATTTTAACAAACTGTTGACTGTAGGACTGTCTGTTTTGTGATTTCTTATTTTTGTCATGTATTTTGATGCTTTTAATCCACCATCTAAGCGTCCAAAATCGGACACCAGTAGAGCGCTGTCTTAACAAGGCGTATTACGCAGAGAAAATTTGATTCCAATCATTCAATAGGTGAATATTTAATAAAGTTTTAGTAAATTTTTTCATTTAATCGCATATTCATTTGTTTCACGTATTCATGTTTATTCTCTTTGTACAAGTGAAAAAATTGATCAAGTGTAACATCATTATCAGGAATGAAATAAAATATAAATCTTTTGTAGTGCCATAGAAAAATCAACGTTAATTAAACATTAGATTATCTTGTCAGAAAACTTCCGCGCTCTTTTATCAACAATAACAAAAATCAGAACAAAGGGACAGACGAAAAAGAAATATTTTAATTATTTGCGATGAATAACTTAATTTTATTATATTAAGCAATTAAAAGTGATATAAAAAATAACTATTTAAATTTCTCTTTCAACTATTTCTAATATATATATAATAGTAATACAATGTTATTGTGATGAATATTTTTTTTAACTATATTGCATCTATATTACAATAATCTTCATTTTTATTCTTTATTATTTTTATTATTATTCATATTTAATTTTAATAATCCGGGAATCACATCCTCCTTCTATTTATCTTTGATTATAATTGTATTGGTATTATAAGAATATTAAAGGCACGTTCTGCTGTATTCGGTATACGTAAATTGACATATCATTTGCTTCCACCCCATTCTCATTGTCAGTAAACTATAAATTTAATATTTTTGATACCGTCAAGATATTTTTAACAAGGTGATTATTTGCTGAACCCTTTTCATTGCAAAATAATATATTCATATTAATTTAATCAATAGATACTAAACATAATCATTAAAATTTTATTCAGACATTAATTTCCTTTATCTGATAACTAACACGCAAATCATCAGAATTAAACGTTTTCCTCAATTCTTATAGTTTTTCTTTTTCTTCTTTTCTTTTTAAATCCCAATGAACACGTACACATCCCTAATCGTCATCTACTCACTTTTCATCGCCCAGGACGTCTGGTTACTCAAGGCATCCTGCAGCAGCTTCAGATCCCTAAAGCACGTATTGTTCACTTCCTGTTCATCAAGCCCCTCCGCGTAAGCATCAACCGCGTCATTGACTCCCTCGTTGAACTCAAAAATACTGCTAGGTGAGAGCATCTTCATCTTCTGTCCGAGGGTCCACATACCGCGCTCCATCAAATCCTCGTAGTCCTTGCTTGAGACGTAGAGCTTTTTAGCGTCGGCGAACAACGTCATCGTCGTCAGAACGACGACGACGACGACGAGAGCGAGTCGGATCGACCACATTACACCAGAGCGCACCGCGTGCACACACACGAGCCAGAGATGTCTCGATAAATGATAATTAACTATTGACCAGGTGTCTCGAGTATCCAATATTTTTATACGGTCTTTATCGCCGCGAGTGTAATCTCTTCTCTCCGCCGCTTGCGCGGCGATTTTAACGATAACTATTAAAATGGATATGAGTGACATATCGGTGAAGGGAAAAGCCGTGAGGCTTGATTTTCTCGGAATTCGAATTGTTTTCTTTTAACGTGGAAAACATCATTGTAGTTGCACTATGCGAAAAATAATAATAAATACTTAAAATGCGTATATTAATATTTGCTCGATGTGTTACTGTTTGTGTTATTTGTGAAAACATAGGTCACGATAAGAGTATGTGTAGAGTGCAAGTTATTGTTTTTCTTTTATATAATTGCAATAGTTATTATAAATAACTGAGAATTTCCGTTAAAATTAAAGAATTTGACGATATTTTCCTGTACCGAATGTTAACTTTGCAATGAACCTAAATGTTTTCAAAATATAGCGGATATTATACTTAATCATTAAGTATGATGCATTGAAATATTAAACCATAACGCACGTAAATCTAATTTTATGATTTTTTATAGTTTTAATAATTTCTGTCTGTGATCTATCAGCATTGTTCTTATTTTATCGAATCGAAAAATTGTCGATTAAAAATTAAAAAATCGAAAAATGCTGACGATGCTTCCAAAATAAATAACGTAACAGCAATCATTGAATATGTTCAAACATTTCACCTTTATGAAGTATGTAAAGAAACAAATGTTTACATCTTTTTTGAAAGCAAAACTAATTTTCAATGTTTCATTTATTTCACCAAAACTCGACTCTCCGTGAGGTGGCGCAAAGCGTACTGACGTGCGCCAGTACAGCTCCGACTTTTTTGCAATTTTTGAACGGTTGTTCGTAAGTTTTTTTTTTTTTAAGTGGTGTATCTTCATGTGCTAGAGGTACTGCATTAATGTGTGAGAGAGAATAAATCGTGAAAGCAGTATTAAACCTGGTATCTTTAACATCTGTTACATTACCACCGGGGTTCGTTATCGCCTCTGATATACGCACAGCCTTACACCTCTACACCGGCTCAAATCTATCTCATTTGACACCGTGCCTTTTCGGCATCACTCCTTCCATCAATACATACGGCGTGGACTTGCATAGTACACCATCATCATCGACATACCTCATAGAAATCGTAAAGTTCACAAACGGTCGGAGCAGAGGTCAAGACCCGCATCTCGTACAGTCGCATCACCTAGCTTGTAGTCAGACATTTTATAACATACTTACGCACACAATTTCACCGAAATCAAAACAAACGGAGCTGGCTATTCATATTTATGTTTTGATATTCAAGCTGAATTTTTCTTTAGAAAAGTGGAGAGGAAGGAAGCCAAAATCTTAAATTGCTGCAAACGCAGAAAATCCTTCCATGACATGCCAACGATGTTCATAGTGAAACACAACAACGATCTAACTACAAAATACAAGTGCAAGGTTTGCAAAAACTGAAAACCAGAGAATATCGACAACTAGAAGGCCGGACAACTTAAGGATATGTAAAAGTCATACAAAAAACTGCCAAACGCGTCGCTGCTGGCTTCAACACCAGCTGATTGGGTTGCCATGACTGTCAAGAAGGTTTCCGAAAAAGAAGACGCACAGGCGCTACCGTCCCCTGATCTCTCATCGACAAGAAGCTCCATCCGACTTGACCAATATAATCTCCAGCCTGGCGAAATCAGCTATTCGGAAAAGGTCAACCGATTTCATCAACAAGCCACATCAGGTGAGCAATCAAATTTTGTTACTCTCGGAGCGCGGCAGCCCGGCATCGACTTACTCGACTCCCCACCACCGGGCGCCTCTAAGGTCATCAACCCCCAAACGCGGCGTACACAACGAAACCACCGCATGTAATATCTGCACATGATAAGCGGGCTGATAACATTAAGACGCAGAGTCATCGTGACGGGAGGGTTGACGCCGCGCAGGGGCCAGTCGCCATCGCTGATACTTCCATAGAGGTAGATCAAGACAACCGGACCGCAGATGTTCAAACTAAGGAAAACACTGTACCGCCAATGCAGTCTTATGCTTCAACCCTGCAGCATTTCCATCGTCGGCAACACTGCAAGTACCTATACCTCTGGGAGAGGCCCAGCTAATTGGCGTAACCAGTAAGCACCCTTGACCTAATTTCCAGCGTTTTGACATGCTTGAGGCAGATCGACGATTTGAGGACCTGCGAGAGTCGAAGTCTCGTAGCACGGAATGTTTCCGCATCCTTAGCAAGCACTGAGCCGGATTTGGCAGTGATCTGCTTCTCGAGTGCAATACTATTTTTAAGAAAAATTTTAACAACATAAATGATTTCATTAATGAATCCATGGTTGCTTACTGTAAACTTAATAAATTAGTATCTAATTATAGTAGGAATCCAAATGACAATTTGTCATGTAGAGATGGCTCTATGGAGGCAACATTATCCATCAATATGGAAAATTCTACCTTTCACATAATGGCTCTTGATATAAGTAATAGTGTTTTTGCTAAACTCGATTCAATTTATAAATCACTAGACATCATACCATCTTTGGAGTCTGCCATAAAAAATTTGGAAAATAACTTGCTAAAAATGAAAAATCAATTAATTGGTGAGAATAAGTGGATGGCGTTTCAGACCAAGAAAGAGACATTATAGGAGATCAATAAGCAAAATATAGCTAAAATTGAAATGTTGGAACAAAATATAAGAAAATTACTAGATGAAAACTATAACAGTATTAAAAAGAGATTAAAGCTTAAAGTAAATTCTTTACAATCCTATATGCAAAAAGAGTTTTTTGAGATGGATAAAAACATTAAAGATGTTACCACTGGTTTTGTTGCCACCATAGAGCAGACCGTCAATCATGATATTACTTCATGTGCCTCAGTCAATGAGGAGCTCCCAGGCGCAAACGTAGCTGAGTTCAGTGATGAGGGCAGCGAAATGGTGTTCTCTTGCGGTGCCGATTGTGGCAAAATCAACATGCCGCCAGAAGATTTTGGTTTCGCTGTACCCAATATTGTACTCCCATCTCTCTCGAAATCAGACATCAAAGCGGTTAAGTTGTTATCACCGAATCGTAGCGAGTTTACCTGTAACATCAGAAAATACTCACAAAAGCGATATCATTGACGGTCCAAGAACACTTTCTTTGCTAGTTAGATTGTCCAATGGAGAGTTATTTACGCAAATTTTTAAAGAAAAATGAACTTGAATCCCACACTTCTTGGCGATATTTCAACTACTAAGCCAAGCCAAATAAATATTTTTATAAACTATTATTTACAAAAGGAAAAATATAATGATTTTAAAAAATTAAGAACCCATGCAAAGATAATTGGTCTTAAGTATGTGTGGCATAGAGATAGAAAATTTCTCACCAAGAGAGGAGACGGGGAGACAGCATACGTTTTTTCTACAAAAAAAGATTTGGACAGTATATTCTTACGATCAGATAAAGTAGATAAAAATAAAATTAACGTCAATGGTAATGTTGAATCTGGACAACAAAATGACAACAATGACAAAAATAACAAAAATACTGAAATGGCTATCACTAGCAACAATAATGAAGTGTGAAATCCGGAATTAAGAAAAAGACGAATAATAATTATCGTATAAATGTTTATTTATAAAATAGTTTTATTTACTAATAGATCTGATGAACAATGGATCCTTGATTTTATGTATAATCTCGCTGTATAATCGCTTGTTTGAAATTGCTCTTCTTATGTGTATATAATGTGATTGGCACTTATAGTTGCTTATTAATAAAGCTATGCCCTCGTATGTCATCTGGGGCAAATGGAGCTCGCGATCGGTTTATTCTCCACGCTGTAACTGACGCGCGTGATACACATCGCTTTATTTATAATACAAACTAATCAGGTTAAAGATGATCATGAACAGTAAATCGAGATCATCTTATTTGGTAATGTAATCGTCGCCAGTCATATACAATTTAGCAGTTGCATTGAGAAATGCTGTTTCTGAAGAAAATATAATACGTTGTCTTTCGCAAGTTTGATGACCTGCTACGTCACGATGCCTCGTATTTGAAAATGCAACGTTTTATAATTTCGCAGACACATCGTTTTGTGTGTCAGAAAATTACTGATGAAAGTGTTGGGATAAAATTTAATACGTGATAGGACGTAACAAAAGAATCTAATAAAAAAAATTGTAAACAAAATAAAATTAAGAATAAAACAAAAACAAAAAATAAGAAAACTAAAAACCAGAAAGTTACAAATATACCAGTAATACCGATACAAAACGTAGTTTCTCCCACGTAACTAAATAAACTCTCCATTGGAAGTCGTAAGAGAGATCGGGGAGTACTGAGAGCATTCTTCATTAATGCGACTTCTTTCAAGAAGCACATTAATCAAGTTCGCATATTTCTATGTGATAACCCGACCTATGACTTATTCGGTGTGGTAGAAACTAGGCTGGATCCCTGTATCTCAAATGACGTCATTTAGGTCCAAGGATTTAAAGTATTTAGGCGGGATAGAAACCTGGATGAGGAAGGCGTTGTCCTATGTGTACAGAAAACCTATACATGTGAGTTTTTAACATCATCTGATACGCAAGTGAGCGGAAAACCGGGAAAACCAGAATATATTTTCTGTTCTCTCAAAAACGGTGACGCCGAACCATTGCTGATATCTGTTATTTTCAGACCTCCGGGTATATCTTTTACTGAAAAATCTGACCTTATTGATAAATTAAAAGATTATTCCACTTGTTTTTCACGAAAAATTATTATTAAGTAGTAAGTATTATGAAGTATTTTTCTGTAATATCTTGACGAGTAATAGTCATACTATTGTTATGTATTAGTCTATTGTCATCGATCATAAAAAAGAACGAAAGCGTTGCTAAGTGATTAGTTTGTTGTTCTCGATTCAATTTAGTTTTTCAGTTAGTTGATTCGAGAGCTTGTTGATGAAACATTTAATCTTTTGTGTTATTTATCTTGAATAAATTACATCTTTGTTTTTATAAATAGTTGTTACCATTTATTGTGTGTCTGTGCGATTGTAACATTTTGGGGGTTCGTCCGAAGATTTTGAAGACGAAATGAAGGGATTTGAGAAATCAGCGAAAACGACGCGTACACCTTTCCAGACAAGAACCAGCACACAGGCTGCTGCTCAAGCTGCTGCCACCGAAGTTGCTGCTACCGAAACTGCTGCGGTCAACGCCACCAATGCCGAGACCGTTACTGCTGCTAGTGAAAATTTAAGCCAACATCAAACAGGTACTCCTAATCCTGTAATTTCTGATCCGGTTCTCATCGATTTAAGCTCGCCTAACGACTCACGCTCGACGACTGGCGCACGCTCGGTGACTGATGCACGCGTGATGACTGGTGACTCATCCAAGGTGGCTGACGTCTCACCAACGGTCGATGTTCTCCAGTCTACTCTTCTTCGTGAAACACTCTTGGAACTTAATGAGGCTAGAACTCAAATAGATATTTACCAGCAACGACTCGAAAAGTTGGAAGCTGAATGTGAGGCTGAGCACCAACGACGTCAGCAGCTTGAAGCGACACTACAACATTGCAGCACCGAGAAAAAACACCTCGCGGCGGAGCTACAGATACGCGACAATGAAGTGATCGAGCGTCAACGTACCATCGATGAACTGCGGGCAGAGCGACTCTGTCTCCAGGAACAACTTGCTCAGTTTCGTCAAAAATTAAACCAAATGAGTACAACCCCACATTCTAATACGCAAACAACACCAACAACAAACGTGGTTTACACAAGTAACAGGAACACACGGCCAATTAGGTTAGGTGATAGTTCATGTGGAAACAATCACTTCTTGAAAATTCCGTTACACCTGTCGATTAGGATTAGGTTATAACCTAAAACCTGATATTTATGATGATACGACTCCTCTGTCTGAATATTTGCCCAGCTTTCAGTAAATTTCCAGGATATTTTCGAAGATGATGATGTTGCAGAGAAGTGTAATGTCATTGAGCACAAAATTGAACTTAGTGATCCTCATCCTATCAAACAACCGGTTCGTCCTCTTCCTTTTCATTTTCATTTACAAACAGAGATTAATCAGATGATTAATGACATGCAAAAACAAAGGGTTATCGAAGAATCTTCTAGTTCTTGGTGTTCTCCAGTAGTATTGAAAAAGAAAAAGGATGGCACTTGGAGATTTTTCGTAGATTTTCGAAAATTAAATGACAGGATGATTAAAGATTCATATCCATTACCTAGGATTGACCAAACTCTAGATAAATTAGCTGGTAAGTCTTGGTTCTCGACTTTAGATTTAAAAATGGGTATTGGCAAGTTAAGATTCGCCCAAAAGATAGAGAAAAGACAGCTTTTTCAATTGGTAATGGTTTGTGGCATTTCGTCGTTATGGCTTTTGGACTATGCAATGCTCCAGCTACTTTTGAACGATTGATGAAGAAAATACTCCGAGATCTTCTAAATGATATCTGTTTAATTTATCTAGATGATGTTATTGTTATGGTTAAATCATTCGACGAGATGTTAGATAATATGCATACGATTTTTATAAGAATCCGAAATGCCAATTTGAAGCTGAATAAAAAAACCGCTGCCAATTCATTGGCACGTAGCTTCCTCAAACTTGATTTACTGATTCCTTTAATTAATTTTTACTTCCAATATTTAAAATTTCATACTTTATTTTATACGATGTAAACGGCTTAAAATCGTTTTTATAAGTCTAACAACTCGTCAGGAGTTGATTTTACACGAGAATTCTCTTTCAAATGCTACCCATCACATTCAGATACATAGAGCCATCCTCAATACATTTAAAAAAAATTGGGAAAATTTTATGGAAAATATTAACTTGAAATTTTTTTAAATATCTTTGAAATTTAAGGACCAATCATTTTGCCCGAATAACTCGACCGAAAACTATCCAAAATCCACCTCTACGAGGAATTTTGAAGCGCTTAAGTCAATTTTTACTCCCGCAATAGTTGGACATACCAAACTCATTTTTTTCATTTTTCAATGTTTACGTTTTTATTAATAACAAAAGAACCGTAATAGCTAGACAAATAATTTTTTTAGAAAATATAGGTCTTGAAATTCTCTTTCGAATGCCGCCCACCCGATTCAAATACAAAAAGGCATTCTCGACAAATTACGATTTAAAAAAAAAGTGAAAAAAATTTTAACCTCAAATATCTCCGAAATTTATGGATCAATCCTTTTGCCGAAAGAACTCAATCGATTGTGATACAAAATGTACCACTAAAAAAATTTCAAACTGATTAAGCCAATTTTACTCTAGTTATTGAACGACAAAAAAAAACACTTTTTTTTATAAATTATTTTTTTTCTCCAAAAATAATGAATAAAAAAACCTAAAAATTTAGTAAGTTATAGTACTCAGTATTCTTTATAACCAAAAAAATATTCATGTTAATATCTTTTTTTAATTTTGAAATATAACCTATTTACTAAAAATGACGTTTTCATGAATAACTTATGACGAAATATAGCTAACGGGTTTTTTTTTTTTTTAAATTGTAGAAAATTTTATTCTGCATACAGAGAATTTATCGTATATAAATAATATTTGTTCTAAATATAAAAAAAATTGAAAATAAAAATTTTGAAAATTTAAAAATGGCGATAAAAAACAAAAAAATCGATTTTGACAAAAATAAAATATTGACCCCAATTGTTGAAGCAAAATCTGAAAAAATGATCACTCTCTCGTTAAAATCGGTTGAGTAGATCATGAGATATCAGAGTATACGGACATACATACACACACACACACACACACACACACACACACACATCCATACGGACATTTTCTAAAAATGGTGTATTTCGATTCCAAATTTTCTATCCAACATTCCTAAGACATCTCACAAACTTTTTTTTTTACTATCACAAAGCTTCCTCTAGGAGGAAGCAAAAATGCATTTTTTTCAACGCGAGGTTGAGTAAAATATTTTTCAAACATATTATAAATTCTAAACGAATAAAATTATGAACACAAACAGTATTAAAATTTAAACAAAAATTTTGGGAAAATTGAAGAAAAAATATATTGTGTGTTTAAAAGTATATAGTGGCTATGTTAATTTAAGAAATAAAATTCCGTACATGATTTGAAATATTCATTCGTTATTTTCGATACGATATTTATTTTATTTTTCAAAATTATGATTTTTCTAAATAATTGGATATTTCAATACAATTACAATGGTCAGGAAAAAATGGCTTTCAAAATATTTTCCTATATCTTTTGTAAAAAATTGCTGTAGTAAAAATGTAAGGACGCTGTAGTTAATTTGTTCTACAGGAAAAACTAGAGGAACAATTACTAACTACACTGACTGAAACTCTTATAATAAGTTAAAAGTTATCAGAATAACTGTCTAATAAGAATGTAGAAATGTGTAATTGGCTCGGACATTTTCTTAGTCAGTATTGAGATAAGAAATAATAAACTCTTATACTTTGAACATTTTGCTACTTTTAACACGTTATAAGAATTATGGTGAGAAAGCCTGACCAGTAAAGGCTGTATTAAAGATTTTTTTATCTTATGTGCTGTGGTTCCTGTAGTTTTTCGTGTTCGAATTTACTACATATTGTCGGTAATTGACTACAACCATTTTTCATAAAGGTATTAATCGTAATAAATCATTCCTAACGCAAACTTATTTCTTATTTTTTATTTAGTCCAGTTAAAGAATGGTTTTTTCCTCAAACCCAACAAAACGCAAGTTCACTTCCATCACTCATACTAATCACTAAATAAATGACAATAATTTTTCCTTGTAAAACCGAAGCGAAGCGTTTCATTCCCTTACATCATTCCTAAAACTTACGTTACGTAACCGATCAAACATCCTATCCGCAAAGCAATCCGTTTATCCCTTTCCGTTATCATCACGCCTATGTAAAGAAAATCGCCGACTCATTAAAGAGGTCAAACGCAATTGTCGCGCGTAATTGCGACATATCAGCCGCACGTACGAGACACCGGCTTATTTGGTAGGACAGAGTTGATCTGGCAAATGCGAGTGCATATCAGGCGATTTTGTGAAGTCATAGGAACCTCTCCACGATTGCGCAGCATTTTATGATTTCGCGTGTTTAAGAGGATTATAATTAGTGAGTAGCTTATGAGATTATAAGAATGCGGTGGAACATTCGGTGTGACAATTAGAACTTTTATTAAATTATCTTCGATTAATATACTTGATAAATACTTGATAAAACAATGGAAGCACTATATAAATGATATAAAAATTGCTTGTATTGAATTCCTTGTTGATGAGAAGAAAATACAAATGCAATCGTGCAGTTTTGTTATGATTCATATACTAAATTCAATCGAAACTACAATGTTGGCTGATAACTATTTAAAAATGTTAAATGATTAGTTGAACATTGAAAATAAGTTTCCTATTAAAAATGACCATGATCTATATAAGGCGTTTCACGTCAACGTACCCAGCCGCGGTGCACGAGAACCGAATCATGCTATTTGTAACTCGTGATTGCGATACTAAAATGTACCATTAAAAAATATACAATAAGCGTTTTCAAAGTTTTTATCCCCGGTTTTTTTATGGTGACATTTGTTTCCGATTATTTTTGCATTTCAATCTTAAAAAAGATAAAATGTGTTATGTCTCGAAAAAGGCTTTTATATTTATTTATTTTTCTTTTTTTTTGATAGTCTAAATTGAAAGATGAGCTTCTTTTACGTCGAAATAGTTTATTTCAAACAGGGAATTTTTTAGTATTTTCGATTAATTAAACCGCGGACAATCCAACGCTCGATCGTGAGCCTCCTCGCTCGTACAGCTGCACGCGCTGATTTAACTTGTTTTTTAACGTTATTTTCTTATGCGCTTCTGATCTGAAATATTGTTATTTTCATTTGTATTTTTTCTTTGAAAACATTTTTTAATTTTGTATTCCTACTCTCAATTGTCTTAGTATAGAAGAACTTTTTTCTCCGAATCGAGTTTTTTTCAATTTTCTTTTGGTTTCTTTTGTTATAGCTGTCTTAATTTTTATTTTCATCATAGTATTTTTTTGTGTTCTTTACTTTCGGGAAGACTTTATACTGGGGTCGTTCTTGTTCTTTTCGGTCATAACCGGTCGCAGGGGGTCAACCGTTTTCCTCGCTGATTTTTCCTGTGAAACTACATATAAAAAAGTGAGAAAGCCCCAATATTAGCTCCCCATATCCAATATTGAGACAGCTACACCGTGCTGAATTTCGAAAAATTGTCAAAAAATGGCTATTTTCGAAAAATTCTGTACGGCTCGTTTTTTGATCGATTTGAATGATTCAAGAAGGAATTTTTTGCTATTTTGTCAAATTTTAGAAAAAAAATTTGTGGAATGTAAATAATGCAATGAAATTTTTACACAAAGGAAAACATGAATCTAAATATTTTTGTTTTTAAGGTTACCTTTCAACCTTTGAAGTTCCTCGAGTTTTATAGATATTGAGATCGGACACAACCTATTTTCTTCCTCTTAAAAAGACGTTTCATTTTCACTCGGCCAACGATTGATTTAATTAACTGCAAGCAAACATACAGCTCTTTCAAAATGGTCGATTTTCGAAAATCGCAATGTTGACACCCCTGTAACTTTTTTCTATCAAAATCAATTGGGCTCGTATTGGGCGGAAAAAAAATTTTAACCTTCTAGAAAACGACCCAATTGGCTTCGTTCGGTTTTTTGGATATTTGCAAAAGTTACGAATTTTTCAAAATGGGGGTTTTTCGTATAAGTATCCATTAAGGGCGTGTTACACCTAGTGGCTTCTGAGGCCAAAATCAGCTGAATCGATGGCTTTTCACGGGTCTAAATTACTTGAAATTTATGTATTTATTGCCCAAAGAGTTGAAAATATTAAAAATATTTAATTAAATAATTTTAAAATGCTAACAACGACAAAAAAATTACAAAAACTCTTAAAATTAAGCAATTAAAAGTGGTTTTTCAATTTTTAAAAATACTTAAACAAATAATTTTAATATTTCCAACACTTCAAGCCATTACTGCATGAATTTTAAGTAATTTAGAACTTGTCCCATGAAAATTCATTGAATACTTTTTTTAAAAAAGCCTCAGAAGCCACTATGTGTAAGACCCCCTTTAATACGTAAAACACAAATCCTCAGTTTCTTGTTTGAGCATCCGCAGCAAAATTTATATTTCGATACATATTTTTTCGAGGGTTATGTATGCTCAGCGCGCCAGCGTGCACTCTCTATCTCTCTCGCTCAAAGCTGTCTGTCTCTCTCTTAGCCAGGGAACCACCTTAAGGTGGTTCGATAGCTCACCGCTCGCGGGGCGTGGGGCTCACCGCGCACCCCCTCCCGCAGCCAACGAACTCAATCGAATGTTTACGTTTTGCCGCAGTACTCGGAATCGGCGTTGTCAATCGCGATCAGATTGCGTTTAAACATTCTCCTGTATATTTGCTATATTGCCTGTAGTTTTTTGATTCGCTCTAACCTTTTTTAAAGACTCGCGTCATAAGTGTTTTGTGTTTTACCAAGGTACTTCCATAAGAGCCCGTATATAAGAGTTGAACTTTGAAGTTGAATAATTTCATAACCGAGTTGACAAACGATCTGAAATTTCACACACTAATAGAAAATCAATCGAAGAACAACAATATTTAGTTTTTGGAATGACGTAACCTTTTTCATTTCGGTATCGAACCTGCTTAAAGGGGGTCTTATACATAGTGGTTTCTGAGAAATTAAAAAAAAAAAGTATTAAATGAATTTTTATGGGACAAGTCCTAAATTACTTAAAATTCATGCAGTAATGGCCCGAAGAGTTGGAAATATTAAAATTATTTGATTAAGTATTTTTAAAAATACTTAAAAACCACTTTTAATTGCTTAATTTTAAGAGTTTTTGTAATTTTCTTTGTCGTTTTTAGCATTTTAAAATTATTTAATAAAATATTTTTACTATTTTCAACTCTTCGGGCAATAAATACATGAATTTCAAGTAATTTAGACCCATGAAAAGCCATCGATTCAGCGGATTTTGGCCTCAGAAGCCACTAGGTGTAATACGCCCTTAATGGATGCGTATACGAAAAACACCTATTTTGAAAAATTCGTAACTTTTGCAAATATCCAAAAAACCAAACGAAACCAATTGGGTCGTTTTCTAGAAGGTTAAAACTTTTGTTTCCGCTCAATACGAGTCCAATCGATTTTGATAGAAAAAAGTTACAGGGGTGCCAACATTGCGATTTTCGAAAATCGACCATTTTTAAAGAGCTGTATGTTTGCTTGCAGTTAATCAAATCAATCGTTGGCCGAGTGAAAATGAAACGTCTTTTTAAGAGGAAGAAAATAGGTTGTGTCCGATCTCAATATCTATAAAACTCGAGGAACTACAAAGGTTGAAAGGTAACCTTAAAAAAAAAATATTTAGATTCACGTTTCCTTTGTGTAAAAATTTCATTACGTTATTTATATTCCAAAAATTTTTTTTCTAAAATTTGACAAAATAGCAAAAAAATTCCTTCTTGAATCATTCAAATCGATCAAAAAACGAGCCGTACAGAATTTTTCGAAAATAGCCATTTTTTGACAATTTTTCGAAATTCAGCACGGTGTAGCTGTCTCAATATTGGATATGGGGAGCTAATATTGGGGCTTTCTCACTTTTTTTATATGTACTTTCACAGGAAAAATCAGCGAGGAAAACCGTTGACCCCCTGCGACCGGTTATGACCGAAAAGTACAAGAATGACCCACTGGTATACGCAAATAAACATTTTTTTAGTTTCAGCTTGTCTCCTAATAGAGTGGGAAAATAAAAGCGTGCAAATTACCTCCGATTCCGTCATAAGAATGCATTCTGCTGAAATTTCGAAATCTTTTTCATGAAAAAGGAGATTATAGAAAAATTGATTTTATTTTTGAAGTGTTGAACTGCTCCATCGTTTTGAAATAATTTAGAATTATTTTTTCATATTGGTAAACTGCGATAGTATAATGAGTTAGATTATCAGATATCAGAGCTATAGGTTCTTGTTAAGTCCCTTGTTTTCTTTAAAATAGATCACAACTGTAAATATAGTTGCTTGGTTATTGTTCCAGTGGAATGATTGAGCTGAATTCTGTATTACAAATCCGTAATTTTCTGCAAAGTCAAAACAAACTATAAATTCTCCATCTGACAGATTTTCCTTCAGATTTTTGATAAAAAGAGATGATTTTTTTCGCAAAAAAATCATGAGTTTTTAATTTTATCAATTTTTCGCAAAGTAAATCTAGATATTCATGAGTACTCATAGTTTGTGAGACTATTGTGCATCGATCGTTTTGTATCCACGTTTCAAATTTTACTTCATACACATCGTGATCAGCAAAAATCTTGAGCAGCATTTCTTTGAGTCCTGCTGTATTTCGACACTCTAAACAGCCTCCAAGAAAACATACAGCCGATCGATTAGCATACACAATTGTCTGAATGCAATCATAAATTAATCTTTTAGAGGTAATTCTGTACCTTTTGTTAAATGCTCTAAATCAATTCCGTTAAGCATCAGTTTCATATTTTCATGATGTACACATACGTTCACAACATGCCTTTCACAACTTCCTGATAACACACAGTGTGCAGGTCTTACAAGGAGAGTGCACACCCTTTGAAAAACCGGGTCGTTGAATGTCGATTTCTGGTATCTAAAAATGAAACCCAGTACTCACATTTCAGTTAAATGGACCTTTTTCTTGAAATATGGGCAATCTAATCTCGAATATCCTCTATTTCGTAAAAAATGTTTCTTCTATTCATTGTTACATTGCAAGTATTTATAATACGAAAACGAGCGAGAAAGATTATAAAAGTAGACAGTAGAACGACGGCCGAGCGGAACAAGGTCGTATCTCGGCTCGCGGACGAAAAGGTGCGCAAGTATCTCGCCGCGCAGACGAAGAAAGTCGTATAGTCATTATACTAAGTAGAAGTGCTTGTACTTAGAAATGCATATGCCTAACATAACTATTTATCCCTTAAACTTAGGAGAGAAGCGGCATAATTGGCGCACCTAACCTTTGTCCTTGATTATTTAAATGAAAAAATAGTTAAAACATAAAATGAACTATACGTGAAGATAGCCAAACATCTACTATATCAAACTAAAAACCTTTTTAGCCACTTGCCCTATTTCCATCTTTAACATCATTTATAGTACTTTACAATTTATCTTTAGCCCATTCGTTGCATTTTTTTGCAATCTTGCCCATCTAAAATAAAAACTCAATCATAACCTCAACATATTTTGTCAAGTACGATATTACTTTATTCACACTTGCTGCGCGAGTAAAAATATCAAATAATGGACTTAATGCATAAACATTATAACAAGAGAATATAAGAATGCACTCATTTTGATAAATAAAAGCTAGGCGGTGTATTTTCATGCCTGCGCCAATCAAGCCGCTTCGGACTTTTTTATTATTTAAACTTATTTCCTAATTATAAATAAATGTAATAATCGTGTTTTACTATATGAAAGTAAATAAATTAAATTATGTTACGGCATATTTGTTTTTACTATCATAGCATTTCAGATTTTTCATTTGATCAATTTCGAACATGATACTAACCACATGAAAAGTGACTCAAAAATACTTTTCTTAATATTTTATCAGAATAGGCTCCAATATTAATGGTTTTGTGTGTGTTTATTAATTTTGTATTTTTAATTAAGAAGAACTAGCTTGCATGTCGAAAATCTGAATATTAATTCTAATAATAAGGTGCGCCATCGAAACCGCCGCGCCAACCAAGTCGCTTCTCCCCTACAGTTTCTAAGTATACAAGCACTTCTATTTAGTGTAATTGCTATATGACTTTCTTCGTCCGCGCGGCGGGATACGACGTTCTTCGTCCGCGTGGAGAGATACGACCTTGTTCCGCCCAGCCGTCGAAAAGCTAAATTTAATCTCTGATTTGTTGAAAAATATTGATTTTTCAGAAAATTATAAGCAATCAAAGATAGCGTAAGAAAATGGTTAAAAATTTGTCTTCATTTTAAGCGATTTAATGGATCCTATTTTTAACCACTATCTTACGCTATCTTTGATTGATTATAAGATCATGAAAAATCAATATTTTTCAACGAATCAGAGCTTAAAATTTAGCTTTTGCTGTCTACTTTTATAATTGATATAAAATCGTTCATGCTCAGCATTAATCGACTAAATTATTACGTTCATAAAATTGTTTTATTAAATTTTCAGTTTCAACAGATAATACTTTGCCTTTTTTTATCCCGCGATGTTAAGATACCATGTTGAGCCACTAAACCTTCTGCCTCTCTTGCCTTCCATTCAGAGCAACAGAGTCGTTTTCGATTCTAACAGTTTTTCTTTTACTTGATCAAAAACAACAATTGCTGCTCGATGAAGTTATCTTTACAGCTGTTTGATTCATTTTCTTGAATTTCCACATTACGTTTAAATTTATTTATTTTTTGCATTTGGGGAAAAACAAACATCACTATTATTTTTTAAAGTTTTAAGTCTATACATTTTTAACTTACATTTCAAACAAATTTTTGTTTTGGTAGGTATAATGGGATATATTTCTCTAAAAGATTTCAGAAAGATTTTCTTTCTCCAAGGTATTGACACCGTTGGATTTCCAAACACGATTCATTATGAGTGAAGAGCAAAATAAAGAACAAGACAAACAATTTATATTTACTGCTAGATGATAATATAAGATTAACTCGTTGAATGACGAAGATACAAAGATCTAAGTTTCCGCGGAAAATTGAGGAATCCACGATCGAAATTCCATAAAACTTAGTTTCCTTTATATGTTCGGGTCCCGAGGGATTTCTGTTGGTTTAATGATTCTGCTACCACCTATTAGTTGGAACTAATACTATAAAAACTTTATTAGATATAGACTATAAAAAAAATTAAAAAAGCCTTTTTAGAGATAAAACAAATTTCATGCTTTATTTTAAAGATAAAAATGTAAAAATTATGGAAAACAAATGTCACCATCAAAAAGCTGAAGAAAAAATACATCAAAAATACTTATTGTAAACACGAGTTATAAATAACATGATTTGGCGCTCGCGCGCCGCGGCTGGGAGTGTTAACGTGAAACGCTGCATATATATCCTCACTACTATATGATTCTGACTGATATTATACGCCGATTAACTGTGATCATTTGTCTCGTAATACATGTTTTGAAATAAAGATTAAGTCTAACGTTATCAACTAACTTGAGTAAATAAATTATGTCAAGTGTGATTAAGGGCTGTAATAACAGTCCTTATCAGAAATATAAGTATAATACTCGAAGGTGATATTCTTTCAAACTTTTAGTTTTATCGACTGGTCAAAAGGTTACAAACTTTTCAAAATAAAAAGGAACCCTTTATAATTTATTTTCTATAAATTAACTACTAGTATATTTCTTATTTATTTATTTTATTTATTTATTTACCAAAAATGATACAAAAATGTTACATAGTATAACTAGAATTAGGATATAAAGGCTTATTTATCCTCTATATATATATATATATATATATAACTGTTATTTCCGGGACTTTTTAGTGTAAAAACTTACAATCAGGGTATATAATAAATAAGCCTTTATATTCTAATTCTAGTTATACTATGTAACATTTTTGTATCATTTTTGGTAAATAAATAAATAAAATAAATAAATAAGAAATATACTAGTAGTTAATTTATTGAAAATAAATTATAAAGGGTTCCTTTTTATTTTGAAAAGTTTGTAACCTTTTGACCAGTCGATAAAACTAAAAGTTTGAAAGAATGTCACCTTCGAGTATTATACTTATATTTCTGATAAGGGCTGTTATTACAGCCCTTAATCACACTTGACATAATTTATATACTCAAGTTAGTTGATAACGTTAGACTTAATCTTTATTTAAAAACATATATATATATATGTGTGTGTGTGTGTGTGTGTGTGTGTGTGTGTGTGTGTGTGGGTGTGTGTGTGTGTGTGTGTGTGTGTGTGTGTGTGTGTGTGTGTGTGTGTGTGTGTGTGTGTGTGTGTGTGTGCAAAATACACCTCTGCATGGGTCTGGTAGCTTACAAACTAACAAAACACTTGTACTAAACTTGCATGCTAAAATAAAGTTAATTTTTTGCCGTAAAGTCTGTTATAATAAAATATATTTAAAAATCAAGTTTTAGATAGATTCATATATAAATTAAAAATTTGCGTAAAAATTAACCGAGCATTTCTACCTGTTTCACTTATATTATTATTTATTATCCACACACTTAATTTGTTTTTGATATTTTTCCGTACAGCTTTTAGTGTTTTAAGCTTTTTAAAATTCACTACTTTTAAAAATAATAGTCTTCTTAATAGGTGGGAGAGTAATATGTCTATTTCTTCTTTTGCTTGTAGAAGCTAAAAATTGGCTTTACAGATTTTGGCAAAAGTATATTGAGCTAAGTACAAAAGTTTGTTTTAGTGTTAGAGATAATAAATTATGTTCATTGTCTTTAAAAATTTTTTAGTAGTCTGTTTTGCAAAAATTCCAATAGATTTATCATGTAAGTGTATGTTCCATCCCATGCAATAACGCCATAAATTGTGATACTGTAGAAAAAACCGCTGCCAATTCATTGGCACGTAGCTTCCTCAACCGTAATTTGTTGATTCCTTTAATTAATTTTTATAACAAAATTTATAATTTTTTAAAAAATTTATTGCATAATTATAATTAAATTCATTTATGAATATTAAAAATTGTTAATTTTTAAATTTATTTATTTATTTATTATTTATTTATATCAAATTTATATAAATTTTGAGCTGATAAATAAAGTTATCATTTGAAATAGAAGTAAAATATCTATATTTTATAATAAACCAAATAGTTATCACGGTTGTTTTCTTATTAACAAAAACGTGTTTTTTCTTATATTTCATAATTCATATTTTTTAAGAAAAAAAAATTTATAGCTATCATTGTTCTTTTGTTATTAACAAAAACGTGTTTTTTTAAAAAATTTCATAACTCACAAATAAATTATAATAATGCAGAATATAATGCATTCATAATGCATAATTCATAATTATAACAGATTATAATAGATATAATTTATAAACATTTTAATTCATTTTGTTGGTTG
Organism: Torymus aiolomorphi; assembly: GCA_036365515.1. Classification (NCBI taxonomy): domain Eukaryota; kingdom Metazoa; phylum Arthropoda; class Insecta; order Hymenoptera; family Torymidae; genus Torymus; species Torymus aiolomorphi. Next base: position 68,956,022 of record CM070874.1, on the reverse strand, counting down.
GTTTTTAAAAATTAAAAAAAATCATCCTACTCAGCCTACTCAATGACGTTTCCTCATTCCACACCACCTAGCGGTAGATATCACTGCGCGTTTTTTTTAAATAAAATATAAATCTTTTTTAATTTAGAGATTAAATTATTTTTTGTAACACATGAATGATTTTCTGCGTTTTCCTACATAAAAATATGTTCTATAAAGTGACTTTTTTTACCTATCGTGTAAAGAAATTCATTCTCTCCCTCTGCTCTAAAATTATGTAAAATCGCGAAAATGAATTTAGCCTTGCTTTTTAGGTTCAAAAACGCATAAAATGGAGTTATGAGTTTTAAAAAAAAAAACACGTTTTTGTTTTTGATGATAACTAAAGAACCGTGATAGCTAGAAACTTTTCTTTTTAGAAAATATAGGTATTTTAATTCTCTTTCGAACGCTACCCATCAGATTCGAATAACTCGATCCTATCATTAAAAAAAATCAAAAAACAGTTTTGAGAAAATCGAAAATTTGAAAAAAAACAAAAACGGATCGCCCCAATCAAAAAACGGATTTTTGACCCGCCATCACACAAAAAAAACAAAAAAAATGAGACCTGTCCGGTAAAAAACGACCGAGTAGAAGCTGAGATCCAGGCCTATACTCACACACACACACACACACACACACACACACACACACACACACACACACACACACACACACACACACACACACACACACACACACACACACACACACACACATACACACACACACACATACACACACACACATCCATACAGACATTTTTCAAAAATCATGTATTTTGATTCCTAACACCTCGAAACACAATTATAACATGTTTTTACAACAACTCAAAAATTTACTATCACAAAGCTTCCTCTAGGAGGAAGCAAAACAGTAGATTTAGAGCAAAATTTTTTGACTCACTAGGAGAGGCTTTATTGATTTGAATCGCCGTTATTACTTACTGAAAATATGTGTATTGTTTTCATTTTAACGTCGCGCACGCCTCTAGTATCAATCTTCTGAAACACAATAATGCGCAGTGCGCATGCGCGAATACACAAATACCAGGTTATTTGGTAAAATTTATCAGTTTTCTTAGTAAAAATTCTTAGGTTACCTTGTAAAAATGACTAGATCTCAATTTTTACCAGTGTGTCTGGTAATTTTTATTCCGATAATTTGGTATTCTTTTTAAGTGGTTATGGTAGTTTTTCCTGGGAAACTTATAAATTGTATTAGAAACCTGGGAATATCGCGGCTTTGACAGTCTATCCATGCGCTACCAAGGCACCTTGGTAATTTTTACTCTAAAATTTCTCTCCGTGTACTAACAAATGCCCTTACGAAAAGAGTAAAGGAGCTCTGGCATTTTGATTTAACATTGGAGGCACGAAAGAGAAATAATACAAATATCGCAAGAAATTGAATATATTCAGGTGATAACATTTTTTTAAATGAATAATTTGACTTCATTTTTTATATTTTACATAATTTATGTATGTTTTAACAGTATAAGTCATTGGATATATTTTTGTTATAGCGCAAACAATGGACAAAGGGAAAATATATTAAATATGGCTTAAATTTCCCCTTTTTTGGAAAATAAGAATGGCTTTAACCTTTTTGAAGGAAGGCATTAAGACCTACAACTCCACAGTGCTTTATTATGTGGTATTACCAACAACCTCTGTGAGTTTTAGGAAAATTAGTATTCCGGAGGTCTGAGCCTCTCCTAGTCAGTAAATTTGATAGTTTTCTAAAAAGTAGTAGTTTTCATATATCTAATTTGACTAATTATGCATACTATATGATGGTTCCAATTCAAGTGACAATCATTTAGAACCCTTACAATGAAAGAATTGTAGGGCAGGCGCCGCACGATTCCATGGAATCTGCAGCGGCTCGAAATCACCAAACAAATGTACCGAGCGCCATCTTTCGGACGTAAGTATACATTCCTCTTTTCGGGCAGAAGCTGGCCTACACTACTTCCAGTGTAAGTATTTTGTCTGCTTGACTCTCTTTAGTTGGTTCCCGTTAATATGTATGTTCAAGTATTCTGGAACACTGTCACTTACGGAAAAAAAGTTGGTTGCCCTAAGTATTAAAATTGCTTAATAGGGCACATATAAGCGTGAATGTTTGGCATAAGCAACATAATTGGTAATCAGTTGGTAATGATTAGGATAACCGATTTATTTCTTGGGTTGTTGGAAAAAAAAATAGTAACCGTAACTACTCTAAAGTTAGTTACGACAAGTAATTATATAGTTACATCAACTACTTGATTTTGGTTGGAGCAACTATCAATTTTTTCGTTACAGTAAATGTTCATTTTATACTTCATTAAAAAATAATACTAACGTTTTACACTTTTAACTTCCGATTTTTACGCATGAGCCGTATTTATGTAGTCAGAAGCGTCGTCATTTTTCTTCTTTCAAGTTTCTTAAGAAATTTTGAATGTAAATCTTTGTGTAAAAAAGTAAAATTTACGTAAAACTCAGGTGAAAAATTAGATGTAAAGTCAGCTGATTGATCACATAAAAAAATCAGGTAAATATTCAGATGAAAATATAGCAAATACGCATTCATTTCGATAAAATTTTCAATAAAATGATAACATTTTGCGATAGCATATTTTAAGCAATTATGGCAACTCATGCTGCATATATAATTTTTATAAAGTGCAAGTACTGCTGTTAGTTTGATAGCTAATTATATATGTAAATCATACATGCGGACTCACATTTAAAGCAAGTTTAGCGACAAATTGATGGCAAAATGCACTCATTTCGTATTAGATTTTTTTTGCGTACATAGTAGCGGCACCTAAGCTAAATTCACACATAGGCACGAAAATTAGTAAGTCAGATTAGTAGTTTCAACAATATGAAATAGTTATGGTACCTATTTTATTAATTTTATTTTAACTACTTGAAAATAAATAGCGCAAACACTACTTGTTAGTAAAACTAATTATCCTTCTTATCTGTGCTCTTTCGAAACAACTAGTTGCTTAGGGTAAGCAATTTTTTTCCGTGCTGTAGCTTCCAGAAGTTATGCAAACTGTTTTGGAAATTTTTAATGATCGATCTGATTCTAGTTTTACCAATAGTTTATTATGGTTTACTGTATCGAAGGCTTTAATTGACTAACAAGGAGAGTGCACACCCTCCAGAAAACGGATTTTCGCGGGCATTTGAGAGTCGATTTCTGGTATCTAAAAATGAAACCCAGTGCTCACATTTCCGTCCCTTTTTCTTGAGATATTGGAAATCTCATCTCAAATATCCTCTATTTCGCTAAAAACTGATGTCTCTTCTATTGACCATCACATTGCAAGTATTTAAGACACGAAAACGAGGAAAAAAATTATAAAAGTAAACAGTAAAAGCTAAAATTTAAGCTCTCATTTATTTAAAAATATTGATTTTTAAAGAAATTATAAGGAATCAAAAATAGCGTAAGAAAATGATTGAAAATTTGTCAGTTTAAGCGATTAAATGGATTGCATTTTTAAACATTTTCTTACGCTATCTTTGATTGCTTATAATTTTCTGAAAAATCAATATTTTTCAAACAAATCAGAACTTAAATTTTAGCTTTTACCGTCTACTTTTATAATTTCTTTTTCTCGTTTTCGTATCTTAAATACTTCCAATGTCATAGTCAATAGAAGAGACATCATTTTTTAGCGAAATAGAGGATATTTGAGATGAGATTACTCATATCTCAAGAAAAAGGGCCCATTTGACGGAAATGTGAGCACTGAGCTTTATTTTTAGATACCAGAAGTCGACTCTCAAATGCCCGCGAAAATCGGGTTCCCGGAGGGTGTGCTCTCTCTCTTGTAAGTATAATTGATTACTGAATAAGAAATCGATATATTACGCAGTTGAAAATGAGATCCTGTTTTAACACAAGTTTTGTGTCAATGAAAAATAAATGCTTGATTCTACTTTTCACAAAGATGATTGAACTTGGAAATGACAAGTTAATTCTATTTACAACGATATCTGCAGAAATAACATTAAGAAAAAGTAGAATCTCCCTTTTAAAGTTTGGAATCGTCATTTTAATTTCAAATGTAAAGTTATTCTTGCTATAAATAAAGTTAAATTTACTTTTTTTCTACTAATTTAATATTTTTCTAAACCAGTTAATTTCACTAGTGCAAATAATTTAGATAACCATTTTTTTCCTCTTATACAGGGGTTCTTATAGAAGCAAAATCACAACCTTACTAAAAACACAAATCGCTTAGGATGCGATTCTTTAAAAAAGTTAAAAACGAACCAAAAAACTACTGGTAATATAGAAAATATACAGGAGAATGTGTATACAAAATCTGAAAACGACGAACAACACCGATTCTGAGGACTGCGGCAAAACGTAAACAAACGATCGAGTTCGTTAGCTGCGAGAGGGGGTGCGCGGTGAGCGGAGCCGCGCGCGCAGTACTAGGGGACTCCTACCCCCTGCCCCGCACGAGCAGAGATAGCAACCTCCTTAAAGGCCATTCAATACAAATTTATGATGTTAAGTAATACTAGCTGTAACATTTTTAAAAATCGAAAAATCGAAAAAACGAAAAATTCAAAATCGTTTTTAATTATAAGTAAAAAAAATCAATAAAATTGAAAAATAGGTTATGTCCTTCAAAATATCCTCCGAAATGAAAAGCATAAGCTTTGTCCAATGAAAATCGGTCGAACGGTTTAAAACTTATCACCCGCCCCTACTGAAAAAATCATGTGACTTATCATATGATTTATCACATGATTTATCACATATTTTATAATATGATTTATCATATGAAAAATTATATGACAAATTATATGATAAATCATGTGATAAATCTGGTAATAATTGTGGGACGATTATTCCTTTACTTATAACAGCGAATCCACATTACGTGCCATGAGCTTTGAGCCATGATCTTTGTGCCATACCAAAAAGAAAGTGTTGTTCGACATCTACATACTCATCACCACAGGATAAAGGGGGAGTACCTACTCTTTTATTGAACAGAGCATAAATGTCAAACATAGATAAAGTTACATAGATATCGAACAACACTTTCTTTTTGTTATGGCACAAAGCTCATGGCACAAAGATCATGGCACGTAATGTGGATTCGCTGTAAGAAATTATATTATATTTTTATATAACTCATGCCCACTGTGCCGAGCTGCTTTGTACGCTCTGTAAAAGAAACGTCCGAAATCTAGTATACTCGTGACTCATGGTAGAAAATTAAATGATTTTTTTTTACGGATCATACAAAGCCCAAAACTCCAAGCTATGTATTAGATTATTAGATAATGTACGTATCTGCTGTACTAACCTCAACGTACTTCTGTTTATAATCAATGTATTATTATTATCATTTTCAAACATTTTGAGTCCATTTGTCTGAAATTTTGTCTGTAATAATAATAATTAAGTTAATTTTTTTGACCCGCTCAAAGAATGAAAGGTGATAATAATATATTGTGTTAAAAACATTGAGGCTAGTACTTATTTTCTAAGTAATTTATATTTTTTTATTTGTATTTTTTTTAAACTTATCAATAAAAATTTGATTTAATAAAAATCTATGTTTTGGGATTCATTAATTTAGATAAATAAATGAAGTTATATTAAAAATAAAAAAATTTACAAATAATCAATAATAATCATTTCTTAAAGAACAAATCATGTAAAATTGTTTTTAAAATATTTCAAACCCGCGGGTGTTCAAGATGGCTTCTGGTAGAGTCTATAGTTCCTACGTTCCTATGTTCCCCACTAAAGTCCATCTGAAAACATCGCCCCTGGTGAGAGAGTTCTGTGTCACAGTGAATCCACATTGCGTGCTGTGCCTCGTCTCGTGTACCGTGCGATTTGTGCCGTACCATAAAGAAGTTGTTGTTCGACATCTACAAAGTTTATTAGCACAGGGTAAAGTGAAATAGACCTACACTTTGTCAAAGGTTATGTGCAATGAAATCGGAGCAGAGTGGATGTCTGTTCTCTCTCTTTCTGCATTACTCTAATTATAATTAAATTAAATTATTGGTGCAAGAAAAAAAGTATCTTTGAATGGAATTTCCTTTGATGGATTAATAAATATTTTGCAAGTATTCAAGGCCCACCTGGAATTGGTAAAACAACAACTTTAATCATCGATTTCGCAAAAAGGAAAAATAATTCAAATTAAAATATATATATATATATATATATATATATATATATATATATATATATATATATATATATATACACATAGTAACCCATGTTATTATTTGTATCTGTATCTCACTGTATCTGTAACTCAGAGCTGTGTGAAGGGCCTCTGTCTCGACGGTGAGACAGCCTCATATGATCCCGCCCCTGGACGCGCGCGGAGTAGTGTATACATACACGGGGACGTAAACATAATCATTAGGGTGCGTCTACATAAGAGAAACAAGAAATGGTTTTCTGATTTTTGTCCATCGTATCAGCGCGACAGAGGGGGTTCATACCAACTGTCTAACGACATGACAAACCTTAACCTCGAATTTCAGAATATTTTATTAAATATTTTTAACCCCCACTCTCGGTGCTCTCGCACTGATACGATGAACAAAAACCAGAAAACCATTTCTTGTTTCTCTTAGAGCGAATCCACATTACGTGCCATGAGCTTTATGCCATGAACTTTGTGCCATACCAGAAAGAAAGTGTTGTTCGACATCTATGTAACTGTTATCTATGTTTGACATCTATGCTCTGTTCAATACGAGAGTAGGTCCTTCCTCATCATATCTCTTCGCCAATGCAAATGACTGTTTTCTCAAAAAATTACAAGTGCTTCAAAACTCAGCCCTCATAATTTGTCTGGGGAATATTAGAACTACTCCCATCAATGTTCTTCACCATTTGTCAGGTATCCCCACCCACAGAATCAGAAGACGCCATATTGCTGAAAGGTTGCTTTGTAGAAATTTTTCTCTCACATCAAATACAATTATCCCAAAAATCCAGTATGTGCAAAGATATCTTCCCAAACCCCGTAAAAAACCAAATTCTACTTGTATAAGTGGATTTGGATTACTATATGATAGCTGGCAGGATACAGGTCCCCTAATTAAACGTGAAGCCAGATCATTTTCTATCTTGCCGACTTTTTCAGTACCGTATGAAGGTCTATTCCTGGAGGATGCGGTGGACACAGATTGGGGTAGAAATTTAGAGAAGCTCCCTAGCAACATACACTATTCTAATCTAATGGAATCTCTACATTCGGACATCACCATTATTCACACGGATGGTTCTCTCAACCGTAATGGAGAGAGAGGCATGGGATATTTCATCGAGCCCCTTGACTCTTCATCGTCACTTAAGGCCTCTGCAGATCTATCTGTCACCTCATGCGAATTGGGAGCAATTCTCGAGGGTATTTTGGATATTAGTATTTCCACCTCGAACCATATTTTGATATTTACTGACTCTTTATCAGCAGCGTTATCTATAAAATCTAATGGACTTAATTCCAGAATGCACCCCCTGGTAACACACTCTGACGCACGCGCGAGCGCGCAGATCATGCATAACATACCTTAGCATTTTCGCATAGTTCTGCGGGCAGAACCTGCAGCCAGAACCTTACAGCAGAAGTGCTGCAGACTTACGACAGATAGAGTGCGATCTGAAGGGGCTCATGATGGACGCCCGCTTGCAGCAGAATTGTGTAAGAATTCAGACGGTGGCACGTAACAGCAAACTTACAACAGAAATGCTGCAGACTTGTGACACATGGAGTGCGATCTGAAGAAGCTCATAATGGACGCCCGCGTGCAGCAGAATTGCGTAAGAATTCAGACGGTTGCACGCGACCGAAAACTTACAACAGAAATGCTGCAGAATTGCGACAGATGGAGTGCGATCTCAAAAGACGCGTGATGGACGCCCGTATGCTGCAGAATTGCGTAAAAATTTCGTTAGTTACTTACGACAGAAACTTTGCGGCAGAAACAGTGCAGATTTGCGACAGATGGAGTGCAATCTTAAGAGGCTCGTGATGGACGCCCGCGTGCACCAGAATTGCGTAAGAATTTCGTTAGTTGCTTGCGACAGAAACTTTACGGCAAAAACGGTACAGACTTGTGACAGATGGAGTGCGATCTCAAGAGGCTCGTGATGGACGCCCGCGTGCACCAGAATTGCGTAAGAATTTCGATGGGTGTGCGCGGCAGAAACTTTACGGCAGAAACGGTGCAGACTTGTGACAGAGTCGGCCTCTTAAGACGCTCGTGATAGACGTCCGCGTGCAGCAGAATTGCTTAAGAATTTCGGTGCAAACCTGAATACTCTTACGAGTATAGAGCTCGGTATTCAAATCACGCAGGCTCATCTAGAGGAAGGTGCTAAGGGGGAAGGAAGAGGAGTCCGGGGATCAGGAGTGATCCCATTTGCAAAAACGAGGTGAGGCAAGGATAGGAGACCTTGCACCTCGTGGATGTAGTCAATAACAACGAGTGTTTTGTCTACAAAAAAAAATAACTTTATTCTCCAATTAAACTTTAGCGTAATGCCAAGACCATCTGCGCAAGGCGGGATGTATATAGGAGAACGAAGCCCGACGAGCGCGTAGGCCGCGCGGGGTTATAATACCCGCACGCTGCCGGGTTGACAGCGGGAGCCGCGCAGAGTGCGACACCTAGCGGTGAGCGCAGACTATGCTCTCGCCGAAGGCGACAGCATGTACTTGCGCTTTCAGCAGAATTGCATGGGAGATAAGCAAGCTCACGTGCGTCAGATACTGTGCAGCAGAAATGAGCAGTCTTATGCAATCGTTCGGGCCACCATATGAAACGTCCCATCACGCGCGCGTCCGCAAGAATTGCAACAGACTTACGCGTAGCATTTACTGCAGATGTGCGAGTTCCACGCGTATACGAGAGCGCGTCAGACGTGCACACATGGCGCAATAATTATTAAAACAATTCTTAACACCAAGCAGGCTGGGAATACAAGTTCCACGCGTATACGGGAGCGCGTCAGACGTGTATACATGGCAAAATAATTATTTATATAATTCTTAACCCCAAGTAGGCGGGGATGCGACTTCCACGCGTATACGGGAACGCGTTAGACGTGTATAGAAGGCAAAATAATTATTTATAGAATTTCTAAATCCAAGTAAGCGGTGGATGCGAGTTCCACGCGTATACGGGAGCGCGATAGACGTGTGTACATGGCAAAATAATATTTAAATAATTCTTAACCCCAAGTAGGCGGGGGATGCGAGTTCCACGCGTATACGGGAGCGCGTCAGCGTTGTATACAAGGCAAAATACTTATTTATATAATTCGTAACCCCAAGAAGGCGGGGGTGACGAGTTTCACGCGTATACAGCAGCACGTTAGACATGCTTACAAGAGAAAATAATTATTTAATTAATTCTTAACCCCAGCAGGTGGGGGATCTGAGTTTCACACGTGTACGGGAGCGCGTCAGATATGTATACATGGCAAAATAATTATACACATAATTCTTAACCCCAAGTTGGCGGGGATGTGACTTCCACGCGTATACGGGTGCGCGTTAGACGTGTATACATGGCAAAATAATTATTTTAATAATTCTTAACCCCAAGTAGGCGGGGGATGCGAGTTCCACGCGTATATGGGAGCGCGTCAGAGGTGTATACAAGGCAAAATACTTATTTATATAATTCCTAACCCCAAGAAGGCGTGCGATACGAGTTTCACACGTATACAGCAGCACGTTAGACGTGCATACAAGAGAAAATAATTATTTATATAATTCCTAATCACAAGTAGACGGGGACAATGTGACTTCCACGCGTATACGGTTGTGCGTTAGACGTGTATTCATGGCAAAATAATTATTTAAATAATTCTTAACCCCCAGCAGGTGGGGGATCCGAGTTTCACACGTGTACGGGAGCGCCTTAGATATGTATACATGGCAAAATAATTATTCAAATAATTCTTAACCCCAAGTAGGCCGAGGATAAATATACTTCAGTGGAAGAAACATTAATCATGAATTATTCATTTTTAAACCATTTTTTCACTTATCACGTGATTTTTTTCACCAGAGATAAATTGAAACTTTGTTCTCGTGTTTTCGTTTCCCAGGTGAATCTCACGAAATTTTCAGAAGATTTTCGTATGAACTTCATGTAGGTTTCAGGTATATTTTATCTATATTTCGTAGAATTTTTGGGTGAATTTAACCTGAAATTCATGAGATTTTCACCTAAAAACGATAACATGCTAACGAGGCTTGAATTTATCTTAAGTGAAGTTCACGTGAATAACGAGCGAAAATCACGTGAATTTCAGGTTAAATTCGACCGGAAATGCTACGACATATTATAGTCAAATAAACCTGAAATCTACATGAAGTTCATACGAATATCTTGTGAAAATCGTGTGGATTCCACCTGAGAAAACGGTTACACGAGAACAATGCTTTAATTTATCTCTGGTGAATTTGACGTGAAGTTCGGGTGAAAATCACGTGATATGCACCTGACGTTTTTAGAATTTCGATACGTGAAATACAGGTATATATCACATAAAATTGAGGTGGGTTTCGTCTATATTTTACATGAATTTCACGTAAAATTTAGGTATAGAAATTCAGAAGATAATTCAGGTGGAAATTCAGGTGAAAACCAGGTGAATATTTGCAACCGGGCGGGAGCACGCCAGACGTGTATATAGAAGGCAAAAGAATTATTTATAGAATTCCTAAACCCAACTAAGCGGTGGATGCGAGTTCCACGCGTATACGGGAGCGCGCTAGACGTGTATACATGGCAAAATAATTATTTAAATAATTCTTAACTCCAAGGTGCGCATTCCACGCGAATACGGGAGCATCCCCAACCTACAAGAGGATAAGAATTATTTGAATTATTCCATGTATACACGTCTAACGCGCACCCGTATACGCGTGGACTCGCATCCTCCGCTTACTTGGGTTTAGGAATTCTATAAAGAATTATTTTGCCTTCTATACACGTCTGACGCGCTCCCGTATACGCGTGGAACTCGCATCCCCCGCCTTCTTGGGGTTAGGAATTATATAAATAATTATTTTTCCATGTATACACGTCTAACGCGCATCCTTATACGCGTGGAACTCGCATCCCCCGCCTTCTTGGGGTTAGGAATTATATAAATAATTAGTTTGCCATGTATACATGTCTGTCGCGCTCCCGTATACGCGTGGAACTCGCATCCCCCGCCTACTTGGGGTTAAGAATTATTTGAATAATTATTTTTCCATGTATACACGTCTAACGCGCATCCTTATACGCGTGGAACTCGCATCCCCCGCCTTCTTGGGGTTAGGAATTATATAAATAATTAGTTTGTCATGTATACACGTCTAACGCGCATCCTTATACGCGTGGAACTCGCATCCCCCGCCTTCTTGGGGTTAGGAATTATATAAATAATTAGTTTGTCATGTATACACGTCTGTCGCGCTCCCGTATACGCGTGGAACTCGCATCGCCCGCCTTCTTGGGGTTAGGAATTATATAAATAATTATTTTGCCTTGTATACACGTCTGACGCGCTCCCATATACGCCTTCCCCCGCCTTCTTGGGGTTAGGAATTCTATAAATAGGTATTTTGCCTTGTATACACCTCTGACGCACTCCCGTATAAGCGCGGAACTTGCATCCCCGCCTGCTTGGGGTTAAGAATTATGTAAATAATTATTTTGCCATGTATGAACATCTGACGCGCTCCCGGATAGCCGTGAAACTGGCATCCCCCGCCTGCTTGGGGTTAAGAATTGTTTGAATAATTATTTTGCTATGTACACACGTCTTACACGCTCTTGTATACGCGTGGAACTCGCACATCTGCAGCAGAGGCTACGCATAATTCTGCTGCAATTCTTGTGGACGCGCACCTGATGGGACCGTCCATATTCTTGTTCGGGCGATTGCGCAAAACTGCTCGTTTTTGCTGTACAGTATCTGACGCATGTGAACTTGCTTATCTGCCATGCAATTCTGCTGAAAGCGCAAGTAGAAGCTATTGTCCATGTCAGAGTGCACTTCAACTATTGTAATTCTGATGCAATTTTCGCTGCACCACATCTGCAACAGATGCTACGCGTAATTATGTTGCAATTTTCGTGGACGCGCGCGTGATGGGACGGTCCATATGGTTGCCCGACTGATTGCATAAGACTGCTCGTTTCTGCTGTACAGTATCTGACGCACTTGAACTTACTAATCTCCCGTGCAATTCTGCTGATAGCGCAAGTACAAAACATTGTTCATATCAAAGTGCACTTCAGCTATTGTAAGTTTGGCGCAATTTTCGCTGCATCTCATGTACAGCAGACGCTACGCGTAATTCTGTTGCAATTCTTGTGGACGCGCGCGTGATTGGACGGTCCATATGGTTGCCCGAACGATTGCACAAGACTGCTCGTTTCTGCTGTACAGTGTCTGTCGCACGTGAATTTGCTTATCTCCTACGCAATTCTGCTGAAAGCGCAAGTGCAAACAGATGTCTGTGTCAGAGTGCACTTCGGCTATTGTAATTCTGACGCAATTTTTGCTGCATCACATCTGCAGCAGACGCAACGAGTAATTCTGTTGCAATTCTTGTGGACGCGCGCGTGATGGGTCGGTCCATATGGTTGCCCGAACGATTGCACAAGACTGCTCATTTCTGTTGCGCAGTACCTGGCGCACATGAACTTCCTTATTGCCCATGCAATTCTGCTGAAAGCGCAAGTGCAGGTGATGGGTTCTCCAAGTGTGTAATTGTCAGTTTGCAAGTTTACTGCAATTCTGCTGCTCAAAGCCTCGTGCAAGTCGTTTTGTGCAGAAATATAGGTTAAGTATACAGCATGTTACGTATGGTCTGACGCAATTTCCATGCAGAGCAGAGAAATTGAATTAGAAGTGCACCAGAATTGCAAAATGTGTGTTACCAGGGCCCCCTAGCTAATACCATTAGATCACTAATGCATGCAGCCTCCTCTAAAAATAGGACTATAAATATTGTTTGGAGGCCAAAATCTCTCTCTATTCCGAATGGTAACAAAGCAGATTCGGCGGCAAAAGCTGCGGATGCTTCCAATCTAATGTCGGCTTGCCTCCCGTGCACCCAAGATTTTTTACCCATGTTGAAATCCAAAATTATTGGAAGGATGTCATCCTTCTGCAACGACTATGGTAAGTCAAACAAGGGTAGGACATACATGGGCCATGCCCAGGAGTTTTCTTTCTCTCCATGGTTTGCCGGCAGTTTGAGCAGAAGGGATATTTGTGCGCTGAATAGACTCAGGAGCGGGCATAATAGAACTAGGGCCCATTTGGCGTCAAAAGGTTTTTTAGTTGAGGAGATGTGCATTTATCGCGATGACATTCACTCCATCCACCACCTAATATGGGAATGTAAGGACCTAGAACCCTTTAGGGGGAATTTTATCTCAAAATGTAACCTTCTTAAAATTCCCCTGGGCTCTGAAATTCAAAATTTAGCATTTAATTACCCTGAAATTTTTTATGCTTTACTGTTATTCATTGATGAGGGGCAGATCCCTGTATAAGTTTGAGTACATATCTTTGCCCATCTGCAATGAGTGCAGTTATGTTACAGAAGGAAGATTTATTTATTAGTTCCAGATACCTCTCAATGTTCAGAAGGGGAAGATCAGATATACGCCAATCACCATATTCAATTTTCGCGCTACTTGAAACACTGCACTCAGAAGTCAAATTCCCGACAACAACACTGTCATATAACGTATCAAAAAAGTTCATATGTGAGAATTGGTACGTACCCGAATAAGGGATAACCGGAAGGATAAAACAAAAAAGTAGGTCCTTCCTCTTTATCTTGTGGTAATAAGTATGTAGATGTCGAACAACACTTTCTTGGTATGGCACAAAGCTCATGGCACAAAGCTCATGACACGTAATGTGGATTCGCTCTTATGTAGACGCACCCTTAATCATCATCCTGCTCGCACGCACACACCGCTGAATGCTGATCAGTGTTTTTCCCCATGACGCGGCGGCGCGAAAGATGTCCTCCGAGGTGCCGTCGCCGTCGCAGCAGCAGCAGCAGCATCCGAGAACCAACAAGAGCACGCGGACAGGTGTATCATCACCCTCCTCGTCGTCGTAATTGACATGCGGGCGATCGATCGGATCGAGCTGAATAGAAGGCATGTGCCGCACAGCCGCTGACTGCCGTAGTAGCAGCGGGCCCGACAAGGTAGGTGTATATATGCAGGTGTATGGAATTATAGAAAATCTAGCTGGAGAATAGACGAACGAGGAAGTACGCACGATTTATTTTGTAAAATAGTCTTGTATGCGTGTGTGTGTGTATTGACGTTCGGTATGAATAACTAGACAAAGTGATATGTGGTATATGTATTACAGGCGTGCAAATGTTTGGTAAATAGTGGCGCGGTTCAAGGGTACAGGCAGAGATTAGAGCCGCGCGCTCTTGTTACTTATATGCAGACTTTGTAGGATTATTGAATACTCATAAGTTTGCACTTGCGTGACACAACGTAAATTATATAACTGCGGTCCCCGGGACATTCTCGATGTCATCGTTTTGTCTGATCTGTCTACAATGAGGGAGGGAGAGTTTGGGTATAATAGTAGTTCTGTCAGCAACAGGCAGTGACTTATCAGTTATCTATTGTGTTTTAGCTGCTGTCAGACCGGATGCTATCTACAGTGAAGGTCACAGAATGCTGGTAGCTCAGCAACGAACAAGACAAAAGCGACAGCAGCACCATGTAGAATCTCGCAGAGACAATGATGACCCACGCTATGAATCTCACACCTTCACGGAGGCGCTGGCTAGTCCTGCTCTCTCTGATCCTGGTGCCCTGCGTCATCCTCAACTTTGTCTCCACACCAGATGTGCACGAGGAGACGCTGCTCCAGAGTAGCATAGCCGAGCTCCAGGTCAAACTGGAGCATTTGCACTCCAAATATGTGACAAGCCAAGAGGAGATTCAGCTGCTCACCTATCAGCTGGTGCAATTGACAGAAGGTTCACACCTGCTGCCTGATGTGCAAATCTTCCTCAACAATTCTAATTACAATGTGACAAGCGTCAAGTTACCATCGGTCTATAACTTTCTGCCTCACTTACTCAACGACCCCAACAGCCTGCGGCCAGCTTTTATTCACAGTAAGGGAAAATACGGTGTTAGCATGGTGCTGGGTATTCCCACTGTCAGAAGAGAGGTGCAGAGTTACTTAATGGCCACATTGAAGAATCTCTTAGACCGTATGAATCCTTCTGAGACTGCTGACACACTTATTTTAGTTTTTATAGCAGAGGTAATTAACTTTTTTTTTTGTACTGTTATTCTTTGCAAATATTTTTTGAGCTAAGGATTCAAAATAAGAATATATAGAACTGAAATTGTAATATTTATTAAAACTTTTTAATAATGCTTTCTATTTTATTAAGTAATTTTTAATATTTTATATTTCAGACTGATATTGAGTATGTAATGTATGTGGCAAAGCAGATCGAAGTGCAGTAAGTGATGAGTAATTTGTCAGAATATCTCTGATAACTACAACAAAATAAAGGCAGTTCATTTTCAAAACAAATATTATTTTAAATATGAATAAAGTCTTGAAAATTAGTTATTATACATTATTAAATTGTTAAAATTACAATAATTTTGAAAATTTCAATTCAACACATTTTTAATTTTTCTTAATTTTGTATAAACATTTATTCATATTTCTAACATTGCAGGTTCCCAACAGAATTTGAATCTGGAGTAATTGAAATTATATCACCTCATCCATCATACTATCCAAATTTTTCAAAATTACGAGATACTTTGGGTGATAATCATCAGCGAGTAGTCTGGAGAACAAAACAAAATTTGGATTTTGCCTTTCTTATGTCATATGCCCAGACAAGAGGAACCTTTTATGTACAACTCGAAGACGATATTCTAGCCAAAAAAAATTTTATTACTACAATGAAATCATTTGCTTTGCAAAAAGTGAGTTTGAAAGAAAATTGGATTGTTCTTGACTTTTGTCAACTTGGTTTTATAGGTAGGTATAAGTATTAATTAGCAAGTTATTGGATTCAAAATCTAATTATTTAAATATTTATATTCAGGAAAATTGTTCAAATGCGTGGATTTGCCATGGTTAGTGCAATTTTTTTTAATGTTTTATAATGACAAGCCAGTAGATTGGTTATTAGATCATTTAATATCTACAAAAGTTTGCAGTCTTGACATGGATAATGTAAGTTAATTAAGTTTTATTGAGAGTTTTTATTAATTCTTTTAAAATCTTTTCAATATTTATAAATTTACAGAAACGTTGTAAAATGGCAAAAGCTGAATTATGGCTACATTATAAGCCATCATTATTTCAACATGTTGGAACTCACTCTTCTTTGAAAGGAAAAGTACAGAAATTAAAAGTAAGTCAGCTAAGATTATTATTAGTCAAGGATGAATGATTTGATCCTTATTATTTACTTATCTTGTAGGACAAGCAGTTTGGAAAAATAACATTGTATTATGGTCATCAAAATCCTGATGCTATTGTTGAATCTCAAATCAAACCATATAAACAATTTACGCTTAGTAAGGCTTATAAAGGAGAATCCTTTTTTTGGGGACTTTTACCACAACCAGGAGATCATCTTAGATTTAAATTTGTTCATCCTATTTTTATAAAGAAGTAATTATAAATTCATTGAAACTAAATATTGTTCATATTTTTACAAATTTACAATTTTTAAGATTTTTTATTTGTAATTTTAGATATTTGTTTAGAAGTGGGAATGCTGAGCATCCATCCGATAAATTTTATAATACAACTGTTGAGGTTCTGCCACAATCAATAAATTCTGTTGATAGGAATCATAATAGTGTTACAGAAGATGGTTATATTATTATAGGTAAATTTGATTCTCTTGGTATTGCTCGAGGAACAGTGGACAAAAAATTAGGGAAAATCGCAGTTCTTCGCTTGACTGTACACAGTGAAAGTGATAACTGGGCAATTTTATCTGAAGTAAGTAGATATTTAAAAAATCTATAATATAAGCAATTTTAAAAGTTATAATTTTTTTTTTTTATTTACTTTTATAGATACATATAGAGGAAAATTTTAACAGCTGACAAGAAGTATTAGACAATCAGGATAAAATTGTTCGACGTCACTTCCATCATGCATGAGGATTTGCTGTTAAACGATATATTTCATCTGTATATACATCCAATCATTATTTATCGTGCCTTCTAGTGAAAGCCATCTAACCATAATAAGCCTTTCTGCCAAGTAAGATTGATCATGTACTTTTAAGGTGGCATGTCTTACTTACTCAATCGTGCAAATCTGATTGTCACTCTATGTATACTATACTCACTCTTATTTATTGTTATTATTCAAAAACGAGCCCCAGTGTCATGACGATGGGAACAATACAATTGGTCCAATCTGGGTCCAGTTGGCACTTACATTTTGTGATAAAAAGAGACGAAACTACGGTGAATCTATATGATCTATATATATTGCATAAGTGTGCAAAGATTTTAAGCCTCCAAATGTATTAATTTAAATGTTATGAGGATCCTCGTGAGGGCCAATTCCCAGAAATAAATTTGAAACAATCTTGACTATTAGATTGCAACGTTTCGTTACCAGTATCGACTTAGCTGTTTATAGCCTGAAGAGGTCAGGGAACTTCCTGACGAAACGTTGCAATCTAATAGTCAAGATTGTTTCAAATTTATTTCTGGGAATTGGCCCTCACAAGGATCCTCATAACATTTAAATTATTAAACATGGCGGGTGCCACTCAACATAATACTCCAAATGTATTGTTTTATTTCCTGTTTTTTAAAACGTATAATTAATGAAATGAATGTAATATAATATTTGTGACAAATCATGCTTTATTTTATAATAAAATAAACGTTTCTATCTGTGAAAATTTATGATTACTCATTTTTTAAATATATATAAATATGAATAATGTACTTTGATTTTTTAGTGATATTTGTTTACATCAAAAACATGATTTTACATATTTTCTAATTGCACGGAAAAGAAAAAAAACCGCTCTAGCAAGAAAAATCTTTATTATAACAACCTTTTTTTATTCAAATATTTAAAGGCTGACTCCATTCAAAAACGTGCAGGTCTTCACAGATCAAATTTGTTATTTTTTTTTGCCCAAAAACTATGAAAATGTGTTCTAAACCATATTTAAAGAGACAGGTGTCTGGGAATTTTGCTTTAATTTCTTTTTTGTACAGTCTATCAATAGTAGATGTGAAAATGGAGATTACCAAATTGAAAATGTACTCCAGTTTTCAAACTATACTTATCCATTTTCAACTTCTTACGAAAAACTGAAAAATGACGATTTTTATTAAAAGCTATTTTCTCAAAAACTTTTTTTTTTTTTCTTTGAAAGCAAATGAAGCGGGTTGCATAGAGTGTTGGTAAGTATAGTTATTGTTTGTAGTAATTAATTAAGGCTTGTATAAGAAAAATAGACGTCGTAGGAAATATGCGTGATTCTTCAAAAATAAATGTTAATTAATGATTAAATTAGTGTTTAGTGTAATTATCTGATTCTCTCCGGCCATCATACATCTACTGTGTACGAAACAGTTTAGATTTAAATTAATGTCATATTTTTTAAATTTAGACAATAAATTTATATTGTTAAGTATTATTATTATCATAATTAGTATTATTATCCATCATTGGCATTAACATTAATTCATATAATCATATTATAAATGACACAAACATTAGCTCAATTCACGCAGTTTTTGAACTAATATGGGCGCGAAGCTTGAACGTATAGTGCTGCCTGTACCTCCAGGGATCGTTTTGGCTACGGCAACAACCATCGCTGCAAGAAAACACCATCGATGTAACCTTCTACATCAATAAACATAATATTATATTCCGTACTCGGACCGAACAGCTGATCTTGCGCATCGTGCATATTTGTCGCAGTGAGTCAGTGACGCGGAGCCGGTAAAATGTAGAGCTCTTCGTCTCGTCCCGCGTGAAAGAAAAGCATCCGCGCGCACTTGCCCACAATCAACAGACACGCGATGCCGAAAATAAAGCTGAGCCTTGTGCCGCTCTTGTGCGTCTTCCTGCTGACGATCTTTGGCGTACACCACTTCACCGCGCTCAGCTGCGCCCGTGACGAGGAGTTCAGAATCAAGGAGAAATTCCGGTTGGTCGTAGTAGTCCTAAGCGCGCCAGAGAACAGCGAAAGGCGAGACGTCATACGCAAGACTTGGCTATCCGAGAAGCCCATCGAGGTTAAGAGTCTCTTTGCTATTGGTTTGCTGAATCTGAGACTGGAGCAAAAGCAGACTGTAGAGTCAGAGAACCAAAAGCACAAGGATCTCCTGCTGCTGCCGAGCTTATATGACTCGTACGGCACTATCACCAAGAAGGTGCTGCAATCACTGATTCATACCTGGGAGAATTATGAGTTTGATTTCCTGCTGAAGAGCGACGACGACAGTTTTGCGATAATAGATCAGATTCTGAAAGACCTGCACAGGTGGCAGAACAAGGGTTCTAGAAAAGAGCTTTATTGGGGCTACTTCAATGGCAGAGCTAGAGTCAAAAGGACTGGGCCCTGGAAGGAATTGGATTGGTTTCTCTGTGATTACTACTTGCCCTATGCTTTAGGGGGTGGATATATATTATCTTACAATCTAGTGAAGTTCATTGCTCAGAATGCTGATATGTTAAAGTAATTATAGCATTTTATATTTTTTTTATATATTCATTCAGATAGATTCCCTTGTGATAGGGGAACAGATAATTTTTATTTTTTCATTACATAATCATCATTCTTTATTTTTAATAAGAGATAATAAAACAATCTGAATTTTTTCAGGCTGTACAATTCTGAAGATGTCTCACTTGGGTTATGGCTTGCACCTATTGCAAATATTGAAAGGAAACATGACACACGGTTTGATACAGAATATAGATCTCGAGGATGCTCAAATCAATATTTAGTTACTCATAAGCAAAATACTCAAGATATGAGAAAACTACACGAGTCATACTCAAAAACAGGAAATCTGTGTGCACAAGAAGTAAGCAGTTACTTAGGGTACCAGTATAATTGGACGGTTCCACCAAGCCAGTGTTGCGACAGACGCCCTGGCATTCCTTGAATATTCTTCTCATCTAAATAGCTTCACTGATGCACAATTTCAGTATTAAAAGACTTTACAATATTAAGCTTTTTATTAATAATTTTAAACAGTGTTGAAAAATTATCATGAAAACTACAACTTGAGAAATATATATTTTTTACATTTTTAGAAATAGTATGTTATTTTTTTTCTTTTTTTTTAAGAACACGACCGCTACTCGGGAGTGCCTTATATTTTCACCAGAACGAAAATTGTTACACCTCAAATACTAATAATTTATTATATAAAAATTGTTTTCTACCCAAAATAAGTTCATTTTAAGCGTTGGAATGCAACTTAACGTAAAAATTAACTAAACGTAAAAATACAGTACCATTTTCAACACTGTTCTTAAAATAAAATTTTTATCGTATATAGTTAAATATTTCAAGATCTTGTGCCTATGTGTGCCATAAGCATTTTGTAAATACATCATTTGTAAATATGCATACATCTCATATTTTAGGATAGGATTGTATTAAGGAAATGCCTTATTGCAAAATTAAATATATTTATTAATTACAATATATATTAATAACAACAGTGTATTAGTTTTATTATTTATTTTAACAGTACGTTATCTTGCCATTTTGTATGTATGATTTGAGCAATAATTAATTTTTCCTAACACCATGTGGAAAATTCTATTTTCCGGGCCTGTTTTGCGTACGGGAAATACCACATTTCTACACGTGTTTAGTTAGCTTATGGAAAATAAATTAGGCGTGTGGAAATAGTACATTGCGATACAAGTGCACGAAGTACGCGATTTACGCACGTACGCTATTTATCGCCGTCGCTTCGCTTGGGCGACAAAAGCACAAGTGCGTGAATCGCCTACGCGCACGCGTATCATACACTATTTTTTTTATACCACTCTAACCTCAAAATCACAACTTTGGTATGATTTTTCGGCTCTCGTGGTATAAAATACCGTTCGAAACGTCGCACGAAGTAAATCATCACCTTCCGTACCAGTGTCGAAATGTACTATAAGGTTATACTGGCTATAAGACGAAAATATTGACAAGTTGTTCAAAATTTGATAGTCATTAAATATCATAAATATAAAGAGCTGTGCAAAATTTCAGAGGCTTAAGGGGATGCCTTACTCGTACTATTACCGACCGAGCAATTCACACAGTTTCAAGCTGATTAAAAATAAAATACGTCGAATCACAAAAAATCAAGAGAACACTCTTCTGTGTTTTTTAACGTTCTATCATCCAGTCAAAGTTTGGAGTCGAAATATCAAGCCGTTTTTTCAAAAACTTTGAACGAAATTAAATTTCGTTTGTTCAAAGTTTTTGCAGAAATGACTTGATATTTCGACTCCAAACTTTGACTGAATGATAGAACGTTAAAAAACACAGAAGAGTGTTCTCTTGATTTTTTGTGATTCGACGTATTTTATTTTTAATCAGCTTGAAACTGTGTGAATTGCTCGGTCGGTAATGGTAGGATTATGGCACCCCGTTAAGGGGATGCCATACTCGTACCATTACCGACCGAGCAATTCACACAGTTTTAAGGGGATGCCATACTCGTACCATTACCGACCGAGCAATTCACACAGTTTCAAGCTGATTAAAAATAAAATACGTCGAATCACAAAAAATCAAGAGAACACTCTTCTGTGTTTTTTAACGTTCTATCATCCAGTCAAAGTTTGGAGTCGAAATATCAAGTCGTTTTTGCAAAAACTTTGAACAAAACGAAATTTAAATTCGTTCAAAGTTTTTGAAAAAACGGCTTGATATTCCGACTCCAAACTTTGACTGGGTGTTAGAACGTTAAAAAACACAGAAGAGTGTTCTCTTGATTTTTTGTGATTCGACGTATTTTATTTTTAATCAGTTTGAAACTGTGTGAATTGCTCGGTCGGTAATGGTACGAGTATGGCATCCCCTTAAGCTGATTATAAAAAAAGTACGTCGAATCATAAAAAATCAAGAGAACACTCTTCTGTGTTTTTTAACGTTCTATCACCCAGTCAAAGTTTGGAGTCGAAATATCAAGTTGTTTTTGCAAAAACTTTGAACAAAGCGAAATTTAATTTCGTTCAAAGTTTTTGAAAAAACGGCTTGATATTTCGACTCCAAACTTTGACTGGATGATAGAACGTTAAAAAACACAGAAGAGTGTTCTCTTGATTTTTTGTGATTCGACGTATTTTATTTTTATTCAGCTTGAAACTGTGTGAATTGCTCGGTCGGTAATAGTACGAGTAAGGCATCCCCTTTGGAGTCGAAATATCAAGCCGTTTTTTCAAAAACTTTGAACGAAATTAAATTTAACCTGAGAAGGAATTAAATTTAATTTCGTTCAAAGTTTTTGAAAAAACGGCTTGATATTTCGACTCCAAACTTTGACTGGATGATAGAACGTTAAAAAACACAGAAGAGAGTTCTCTTGATTTTTTGTGATTCGACGTATTTTATTTTTAATCAGCTTGAAACTGTGTGAATTGCTCGGTCGGTAATAGTACGAGTAAGGCATACCCTTAACGAGAATGGTTATGGAATTATTGCAATTTAAATTTAACATTAGCTTTATGGGAATTTGCAAAATTAGCAACTAAATTAAAAAAAAAAAATTTTAAAAACTATTTGGAACATTTTTTATCTATAATGAATTAAAAGAAAAAGTTGTCCGTGCTTTTGGAACATTTAGGAACACTTTCTGAATACTTCTGGGACATTTAGGAACATAAAGAAATCTAAAATTTAAAAATGTTTTTTAAATATTTAAGAAATGTTAACAAAAATGGTTTAAACAAATTTAATAAATTTTCGAAAAATGTTCTAAGAATGATCAATGATGTTTAAAAAATGTTCCAATGATGTTTAGAAGTGTTCCAAAAAGACGTAATAACTACAAATTTAGGTGAAAAATATATTACTTGCCTTCGGAGCGCTCCCGCGCTCCTTGATCTATATTTTATGTATAGATGTTTGGAACATATTTTATGTATCAAGGAACATTTTGTTCTATTTGACTAAAAATGGGCCCTGTAAATGAAAATTTTAAAAAATGTTTCAAATTGTTTGAAAAGTGTGCCGGATCATATAAAAAGTATTCCACTAAAATATGAAAAATTAATTGAGTCTATTTTCTAAGAAATGTTTCGAAGTGGTTATTAAGGGGGTCCGAAAGTCAATTAAAAATTCAAATTTCGCGCCACAATATAGCAGACAAAAAAATAAGTAATTTGCCTTTAACAAATAGTAAAAACAATATTACGGAAATCCAGGACTGCATTGCTCTCCGTTACATTATTATCTATCATTTTACAAAGTTTGCAGTTTCTATATAAATATTTCGCTGAATGGCATTTGAATTACTTGATTTTGAGACATTATTCAAATGCCATTCAGCGAAATATTTATATAGAAACTTCAAACTTTGTAAAATGATAGATAATAATGTAACGGAGAGCAATGCAGTCGTGGATTTCCGTAATATTGTTTTTACTATTTGTTAAAGGCAAATTACTTATTTTTTTGTCTGCTATATTGTGGCGCGAAATTTGAATTTTTAATTGACTTTCGGACCCCCTTAAGTGTATCATATCGTGGTAATAAGTGTTCCAAATTGTTCCAATAGTGTTCGAAACGTCCGAAATGTCTTTTAAAAACACCATGGGAACACTTTCTATATATCATGGAACACTTTTGGCACATTTTTTGCTCGAATCCATTTCCACTACGGGAGGTAAGTATACAGAATGAAACATTGCACAAACTGACACCGGGCTTAGTCCGAGGTTGCTATAGGGGTGGCCGTGGCCGATTGAGGTCCATGGATGAACCCAGGTTTTTCTAACGCATTTAGACCCCCTGAACACGAATATCTTAGGTATTTTTGCAAAAAATTTAACCATAAATTTTTATTGACAATTTTTCAAAATTAACTTTGAAGTTTGAAAAATAGTGATTTTTTGACTTTTTAGTCCTTTCTAACTCAATAATGACAGTCTTTTTCAATTGTATAAGGCCTAAAATATTCTTTAAGCTATGTACTTTAAAATGGAAAAAGGATTTAGCAATAATATTATAAGGTATCATCAGTAATTGGTACATAGTCGACAAACGTCAGCACGTTTTTGATCATACGGGCACGTCGACGCCCTGGGGGAATCCGACTTCATTATGTGCCTAATAAATAGCTAGTTTTAGTGGAGCATAGCCAAAAACTAGCCACTTATCTTGGATATTTCTTATATCTACTCATGAAACGATTTTTCGACATTATTCGACCATTTAATTGATTGAAAATAGAAAGAGTTTTTTTTAAAGATTTACACAAGCTTGTTCTTAACTATTTCAAAGATATTAAAATTAGAGACAAAAAATTAAGACATTAAAACCAGCAAGCTTTCTTTCTAAATTTCATTATTTTATTGTAAAACTGTCTTCTTTTAGTAACGATTTGAGTACAGGGACCTAAGAAAGCGTAGAAATAAAAGGAATTTCGACTATATCAATAATACGATATATTTTTTAAAAAAGGGAAAAATTAAAGTAAATATTTTGCACACTGCGAGTTCAGAATGCAAGAAACATACACTTTGCACACGCTAAATAGCCATGGAAAATCGAGTTTTGCGCTCTTAGTTTAGAAATAGTACATTACTATAGGAGTGCGCAAAGTAAGTAGGTGATCCCTACACGAGCTGAGTTTGTCGCCCGAACAAAGCGAGGGAAAAAAAGCGAGTGTGGGATCACCTACGCAGCGTATAAGTATCGTATCTGGCACACGCACCTGTGCGCGCAAACCACTACTCTTCCACACACTGAGCGACGTGCGTGTAGAAAAGTAGCTGAGCGTCTGGGAATGACTCTACACTAAAATAGATCTCAAAATCGAAATCAGCGGGTCGAAAAACCCCTGAATGACCTCGGATATAAATTATATATAACCATACATAAATTGTATACAATACGTAGAATTAATTTATTTGCGTAGAATTTTTTTATATTCTTAATTTCTTAAACAAAACCAAAAAAACTGTTGAATAATTTTATTTTTGTAAAATACCTCTTCATTATAAGCGCATATGAAATTTGTGATCAGCTATATAATTAAAAAAATAGTGTTTTCGGACTTAACGGGAATCATTGAACTCTGATATAAGACCTGAATAGCTTTGTATAACTTACTTCTCGAAACAAAACTGAAAAAAAAATTATTCGGAATTTGGACTTCTTGCATCCTGATGTCCGGAAATGCAACGTGTTTTCGGAATTGATCGCAATCAAGTCCAGAAGTCCGAAATGTTTCTGGACTTGTTGAGGACTTTAGTGTCTCAGGGAATTAAGTACTCGCAACCCTGAAACCAAGAATCAAATCAAATTTAAAGATGCGGTATTGTTTTAAATACAATTACAAAACATCTTAGAACACACACGAGTTTTGAAAACCAAAATATGTTAAAGATTTTTATCCGATTTCTTATTTTGGAAGCTTAAACTATTGGTTGTATATATCGACGCCCCGTACGAAGAAAAGTACAACTCAAAACTTTTTACGAAAAAAAGCACAATCCACATCTCCTTACGAAAAAAAAACACGACTCGCGGAGCTGGGACAAAAAAACCGCTGCTAACTACTTTAGCAGAATGCTTTCTCAAACAGAATTCTTAAATTACATGATAATTTTTTGAAATTTATATTTTAATGTAAAATTACATTTTTTCTGCATATTTGTTTTTCATAAATACGTTATTCAAAAGTTTATATAAAATTATATTTAAAAACATTTACGAAGTAAAAATCTTAATTATTTAGACGAAAAAAATATGAATGGATAGAAAATCAAAAGTACTTTCAGAAAAGGCTCTTAATTCTAATCTAGTTTTGAAAAGAATTATTTTCGATTTTTTCATATTTTTCTTAATTTTTTTAAAGGGACTATCCGATTCGGACGAAAAAAATATGAATGGATAGGAAATCAAAATTATTTTCAGAAAATGCTCCTACTTCAAACATATTTTTGAACCTCGCCTCAAAAAAAATTATTTTCGATTTTTTCGTATTTTTTTTTGTTGCCGACTTAATGTTATCCGATTTGGACGAAAAAAATATGAATGGATAGGAAATCAAAATTACTTTCAGGAAATGCCGCTACTTCCGACCTATCTTTGAGCCTCGCGTCGAAAAAAATTATTTTCGATTTTTACATATTTTTCTTTATTTTTTTTAACCGAATTAATATTATTATCCGATTAACTATAAAATTGAACTTACACAACTTTAAAATGAACTTCATGTACCTGCCAAAGATGAACTTGATATCTCTTTCCAGTCTCGAGTTATGGTACCGACAAATTTATAATTTATTACACACTCACACACACGCATGCACGCACGCACGCACGCACACACATACACGCTCGCACGCACATACATACACATTACACACAGACATTTTCTAAAACGCATATTTCGACTCAGGTAGCTCGGATATATCGGAAATCATTGAAATCTCAGAATCGAAAAATTTCACTATTACAAAGCTTTCTCTTTGAGGAAATATTCTTTAACTGCTCGCTTGCGTGTAGTTTTTAGGTTGATTGGTATTCGTCGCTTATTTAGGTATCACATATTTTGTTTATTGAAATTGTCGAGTTTCAATAAGATGATATAGTATTTGGTTCCGAATCGGGACTTTTTGTTGTATGAAACTCCGAGTTAGAACTTTGTTGCATTAGATTTTTGAGTTAAAACGTTATTACATTGGGTCCCTGAGTTAGAATTTTATTGCACTTAGCTTTGAGATAGAACTCTATTGAATTATCGTTGAGATAATTTGTTGCATTAGCGCACCAATTACCTAGTATAAATACCTTACGAATAGGCGTCGAACGCAAACTTTTTTCGAATTTTTGTGATACCACCATTTTCAAAAAATTACTTTTTTACGAATAACTCAAAAAATACTTGGCTATCGGCATCACTTTTTCAAATTGTAAAAAATTTCTGCCGCTTCAAATACAATAATATATAAACACAAGCTTTAGAGTTAAAAAGTGTATAAGAATTAACATTTTTTACTTTCCCGTGAAGGACGCCTTGTAATGGAGTACACTTCTCAAAAAATCGATCATAATTAATTTGCTATTTTCTAACAAAACCGTCTTCAAAATTCATATTCTCTGTAGAATCCAATATACTGTGGAAATTTTCATGGCACCACAAACATACGAGAATCCTATACAGAAATCATTCAAGATATTGCATCTGTATGAAAAAAACGTCTTATTGCAAAATCAAATATATTTATTAATTATAATATATATAATATATATTAATAACTACAGTGTGTTGAGTTTATCATCTATTTCAACAGTATAAGTCTTGACATTTTGTGTGAGTAAATTGAACAATGTTTGATTTTATGAGTAACAAGAAAAACTTTTCTAATGTATTAAAATTTATGACTTTTTTGTATCAAGACATTATTACAATTTCACTGTACAAACGTATAAATTAACTTACAAGACCATAAAATATAAAAACATTTAAAAATGTAAAATAACGACAATTACAACATGTAATTATCTCTAGCCAATCAGGCTTAGAAGAGTCAATACCGATACCTTGCAATTGGCTTGTTTTGTGTACTCAAAATACAACAAAAATGTTTCCAGTAATAAACACAAGAAAGATAAACTGATTTTATCCAGTAGAGATCATTAGCAAGGAAATAATAGCCAATTCCAAGATATCTCACTTTAATAAGTCTAATTGTTGCTTCATAATTTATCTAATGTTTTGCAGCAATACTTTCTGTGCTATTCAACATATGTTGAACATAAATTATCACGGAAAACATTATAGTCTGTTTAGGACGGTTCAAATCTTTGTTACAAAGATTTGATGTGGTTACTTTTACTTCTTTTTTCGATCTTGAGTACATTTTGGACAGAACCACTTTCCTTTGGGTTTTGTTGTAAGTCCGACGCATGCAAAATGGAACCATTCAATGCCACACTAAAAATACAGATCGAGATAATGCACAGTTATAATTAATATTATTTATATGAATGGAAAATTGATAAAAACTTACATCAGGATTATCACAACCAATCATTTCTCCATACGAGACTTGATTACACACACAATACGTGGGTTCATTTGGATCTACAGGCATATCTAAAACATCAGCTGGATGACTGAGTGTATTTGAATCTCCCTGTGTTCCACTGCCTGCCGCACCAGCTGCTGCGACAGATGCAACAACACCACCCTTCTTTTGTTTCTTTCTAGCTCCTTTTGCTTCATCTTCACTACTTGCAGTTCCTAAAGAAAGATTTTTAATTAACTCCATTTAAATTTAAAAAGTTTACATTTGCAAGAAACTTCATAGTTTGTTCAATATATATTTTACCTTTCTTTCTTTTTTCTTTTTCTTTGAGTTTTTTCCTGCCCTTTTTACTGGTTCCACTTTCTTCCTGGGCCCTATTACTGCTCAGTGCTTTGTCTTGAATTTCTTGTTCAAATCTCATCAAGTCAGAATCTAGCCTTCGTATGTGTTTGTCAACAAGCTCATAAGTTTGTATTGCCAATTGTACTTTGTCATCTCCATATTCCTTTGCTTTATTGAACAAATTCTGTATCCGTGTCAACTGTTCGTTCTTCTTTTCTTGAGATTCCTTTTTGGCATTCCTCAAATAATCATCAGCCAATTTATCAATGTCTTTCATCAATACTTGTGCTCTCGCATCTAGATCTCTCATCAAGTTGAAGTTCCTCCGCAATTCAGTAGGAAGATGTTCCAAACCTAGAAAAAATTAATTACATTCAATACTAATAACATAAAATGTAACCTTCAACTACCCTGTGTTTACAAACAAACCCATCTCAATCAACAACTTTAATTCAAAATCATGCATACAATAAGACATTAACAACTATCTACAACTTCTCTGTCTTTTCAACAAATATTTCTAAATCACACGCGAATCTCCATTCAAAACTCGAGTGTATTCTTCGAGCGGAAAAATGTAAATAACAGTAGCAAGGGGTTAGGACAACTGTTGCCACCTTATCCAGACTCTTTGCCAAACACCTACGCCTTACTTTCCCACTCTCACTCATCGGCCGCACCACATATCGTTTACGCTTCCTCTCACGCGCACTCTTTAAAACATCAAACTTACTGTCGAGATAGTGCTCCAGGTAGAACGCCGTCGTCATTTTCCCGGAGTAGGACGCGTCGTTCGCGCGCCTCTCGCTGAAAACACCAGGACGACGACGGCGGCGGCGGCAGAATAATAGAAAATCGACAATTAACGGCTTCTCGGTGAACGTGCGAATTCAGACTTTCTCTTTCTCTATCTCTCTCGGCGTCGCGTGGGTGGAGGGAAAAGCGCGACGACGATGATAACGCGAGACGTCAAATCGATCTTTTTGCACTAATGGCGTTCATATGCGCGCGAACACGGATGTCACACTGTATATTATGTAGACTCTCTACACACAGATAAGACAGCTGCGCAGCTACTGCTACTGTTACTACTGCTACCTACAACCAGCTACAATATACTACAATGCATTATACTATACTGCAAGCTATAGTATAATATATTAATATTCTGTATAAGTATAAACAGTTGGTAGGGGTAACACTAGCGCCAAAAGAAATGTTACATTTCCGTAAGGTGGCGAAAGCTGGAAACGTTATAGGTAGGGTGGCATAGAATGCATTGTGATTTGTGAAATTCGAAAATACAAAAATATACATAATTTTATTGTATGGCATTAAGCCAAAACGTTCTTTTACCAACGAATGATTTATATAACACTTATATATACTATGACAAAACGACATTTTAACAATAAATATCTTCTATGCTTACAATGTATTTTATACCACGTACTATACCTACGTTTACAACTTTCGTCATCTTATGGGAATTAAACGTGGCTTTTGGCGCAAGTAGTGTGTTATTCCTACGCCTACTAAGCTAAGGCAAATTGGACGCCGCCATTGTGCGACAATTTTAAAAACAGAAGTAATAAAGTGATACGGGTTGGGAACACGCAATAACCGAAAGCAGATAAGTACCCCGAAAAAGGTGTAAAAAAAAAGTGATACGATTGTCCTTTACTGGTTAAGAAAAGTCCAGATTGTAAAATATATGTGAATATACATAATTTGTTAAAGAAATAGTTTTATAAAAAATTTAAAAAAATGAATGAGTAAAATTTAATTTAAGAATCTCTCGGAATAAAAGCGGAGCCATTAGAAATTAAAATTTGTTATCAATTTTTTTTTAATTATCACTATTAGCAATGCGTTAAAAGATAATAAATAGTCACAAAAACAATTACCAAAAATTAAAAAATTAAAAAATAATGTAAAACATTTACAAGCTATATAAAAACGTTAAACTTTTTCAATTCAGTCATTCTTTTATATACTCTATGTCAAAGTAAAAGTATCCAATTGTCCATCAATCAAAATTATAATGATATAAATCTATAAACGTGACATTATTTTTAAGAACATTCTAAGCTCTTTACGCCACGAAGTAATATACAGAAATCTTTCTAATAATATATACA
Source organism: Torymus aiolomorphi (assembly GCA_036365515.1). Taxonomy (NCBI): domain Eukaryota; kingdom Metazoa; phylum Arthropoda; class Insecta; order Hymenoptera; family Torymidae; genus Torymus; species Torymus aiolomorphi. Next base: position 68,925,195 of record CM070874.1, on the reverse strand, counting down.
TTACATTATACATATTATAAGCATGAAGTATTAAAGAGAAACCACATAAATCGCATACATTTTATTATTATTTATTTATTCAAATATTTAAAATCGCGCCATACACAAAAGTACAAAATAATCGACGAAAGTGATTACAATTACTCAAAAAGTTTACTCAAAAAGAAAAAGGGAAAACACGCGAATGTTATATTTTACGAATACAAAGCAAATCGATTCATTTGACGAGTGGATAGCTGGCCATGGTGGCGATGCCGCAATTGTTGTGCCGATTGCGCGACATGCGTACATAGCCCCGCTCACCCCAGTCCTCGCTCCAGCTATTCTTCACCAGCCAGTATGGCCGGCCAGTCTTCTGGTCGGCGCCGTAGCCAACCGCCAGGACACCGTGGTCCAGTAAGCGGGATGAGCAGGAAGGCTCGTAGTAGACGCCTGTTGATTATGCGAGTATTATTGTATTGATTATAATAAAAAAAATCATATTGCTTAGTGGAACTTTTTGTTAATCCAAATATGCAAAATGCGTGTCATTCGAAATTCACGAATTCGTTTACAGTTCCATAATATATATGATTTTTAGTAAAAAAAAATGTCACTACATATATAAAAAAAAATTGTTATGTCGGCGATAAAATCACTTGAAAATTATCTCTACATTATATTTCTACCTACCAGATTAATCAAGTTAAACTAAAGAACAATAGAATAATATTTTTTGGCTTGAATTCGGTAGCAATAACCAATTTATAGGCGACAATTATATTTTCACTTACATTTTATCCTACATGTCAAAAATTAGTGTACAGATTCCATTCGGATCGCAATGTCAACCACTACCCTCAAAATATAACATATTACTTTTGTGCTTTTTCGCACTACCTATTAGGTACAAAAATCCACTCATACACAATGAACCCATCCTTGCTAGAACCGAAACGTTTAAAAAACGTTTTTAAAACGTTCTTTGGAATACTTTATACCGCTTTCAAAAAAATGTTTTAAAAAGTTTTAAAAACGTAGATAATGTCCGCTTTTTAAAGCCTTTGCACGTTTTTAAAACGTTTTAAGGATGTCTAAAAAATGTCTTTAAAACATTTTAAAACTTTTTAAACGTTTTAAAAACGTTTGTAGAATGTTCGTATAATCTACAAGGTATGTTTGAAATAAATTTTTTCATTTTTAAAACGTTTTAAAAACATGCTAAAATTTTTCGAAACGCATTTCGTAATACAACTATGATCAAAAGGTGGCGCACGACAATAATGGGTAAAAATGTTTGATTCAGGTTATAAGTCTTTAGCTGTTCTCGGCAGTGCGTGCCGAGAAGTCTAAATTGGTTAGGAGTGGTGGATGCTGGTCGGTAAGGTAGCTGTGTTTCGCCCCAAGGTTACCATCGTTGGGCTCATCAGCAAGGCTTGATGGTAACCTCTGCCTTGGACACACAGGTTGATGTCTGTACTGCGTTAGACGTTCTATATATACTAACCGCAAGGCGATTCGGCCACTTGCGGGAGTTAGTATACATGATAATTGGGACACGCTCTCTAGCGGTGGAGCGGGGCAGCGGAGCTGCTACGGATGGAGAGAGAGGGGGACTCTGGAACCCCACAAGTCAAAGTCAGGAAATAAGAGTGGGTGGGTGGGAGAGGCGATGACCGAAGTTTGATGCTCTCATTTTAAATTTCTTTTTTTTTATTAACAATGTCTTTATAAACGTTTCAAAAACATTTTAAAAAGGTTTATCATTTTGTATGGACTACTTGCTTTATAATAGATCAAAAACATTTTTAAAATATTTTTTAAACGTAACTGCAAAGGTCCAGGCTCAGTTTGGCAAATTTGGGCAACGTCATAAAAACGTTTTTGACACGTTTCCTAAAACTAAGAACTATAGAAATGGCTACATCAAATAAACATTTTAAAATGTTTTAAAGACATTTTTTAGACGTTCTTAAAACGTTTTAAAAACGTACGAATGCTTCAAAAAGCAGACATTATTCACATTTTAAAAACGTTTTAAAACGTTTTTCAAAAACGTTACAAAGTGTGTCAAACCATGTTTTAAAAACGTTTTTGAAACGTTGTGTTTTATTAGGGATAACTCACCGCTCTGATAAAACATGAAGCTATCATGATCGGCGTCTATGGCCACGGATATCGGGCCAACAGTCGCCACGGCCGCCTGTAGCTTGGCCTCGTTGCCGCTCAGCAGATCGACGTAGCCCGCGTCGGTGGCGGCGCTGTGCCGGGGATCGTAGTGGCACCTGTCGTCCTGCGCCTCGTACGGATAGCTCGTCTCGTCGTCGATGCCGCGGTTCGCCCGGACGTACTGGAACGCCTGGTCCATCAAGCCGCCCTCGCAGCCTTGGTTGCCGTAGCGTCCCGAGCAGTCGACGAGGTTCTGCTCGCTCAGCGAGACCAGGGTGCCGTTGCGACGGAAGTGCTGGCCCTCCAGGGCTCCGGTCTGCAGGTGGGTGCCAGGGAGAAAATTATTGAAAAAAAGATCATTATTGGATTGATCGATGTTGGGAATTGAGCGGGGTTGTGGTGGTGTGTTTCCGCATTAGCAAAGGAAAGTGATGTTTGGAGGGGATTTTGTTTTTAATGTTATACGATATTTTAGAGGAATAAAGTGTCTAGTTTCGTACAGAGCTATGGAGAGAAGCTTTGGGTATACTTCGAAAGAAGGTATAATATAATTTATAAAATAAAACTTTACTAGTATACTACACAGCAACCGTGAGAAATATTTTTGGCATTGGAAAATTTTGCGATAAAGTATATGTTAAATTTTGTGAATTTACATATACACTTTTATTTATGAGATTTATTATTATATGATTAATTGTAGCAAGACATTAACTTTTCAATGCGTCAACGAGTTTTTTTACTCCAAATACATAATAGAGATATCTATAATACGTGAACGCAAAACCCCACGATAATTCTTATTTTCATAATACATATATTTGCCATTACCCGTAAAGAATAACCCTTTCCGAAGCAATAATTTATGTTTGACTTATACTGCCAATAAGCGCAACCAAAAATAAAAACTGCCCTTTTTCACCCTTTTCACGATATTAAAACAGTCGAGCAATAAAATATATACTCACCGCGGAGAAAGCCCAGCAGGAGCCGCAGTGGCCCTGATCCTTTATCGGGGTGACGGCCCCCAGCTTCCGCCAGTCGATCTCGGACGGCAGCTCGACGTTCGCTGGCTCCAGGAACAGCGCGGCCTCGTCGCTCTCGCTGGCGTCCGGCTGCGCGGTGCCCGTTCTGTTGAAGCCGTTCATACGCCTCGTAAACTCGGAGAGCGTCTGTATATAAATGCGGACAAAGGATATGAGATTTGTTAAAGTTAGAGTTTAATAGATTAATATTTTTGGGTGATTTTTTTTTTTTTTTTTTTTTTGTAAAACATAAGAGATATTTAGAAAACGAAAATGTGTACACTTTATGAAAAAGTTGATTCGAATGTGAGCCGTGTGAATAGGATTACAATGATTCGAAGTATCAAAATCTTTAAAATATTACAGTGTCTCAAAAAATTGTAAAAATTGCTACATAATACATAGAAATTTTTGTTATTTCATGACGCTTTTATTTTTCTATAATTTTAAGTGTCTCGCAAAAATTGTCAAAAATTGTAAATATTGCTACATAAATACATAGAAATTTTTGCTACAAGAGGCTTTAATTTTTCTATAATTTTATATGAGTGTCTCAAAATGACAACGAGCCATTGTAATTTTTATTAGAAGACTTTTCTCGCAAAAAAATATAACGTTAAAAAAGATTCACGAAAGAGAACTAAAAATGCAATATAGGTACATTACCATATCTCCAAATCGATTCATCCCCATCGTGAACCTCGCAAATCCCAGCTCGTACCTGTGATTGTGCTCGGCGATTTTCTGCCGGTTATCCAAGTAAATGGAGAAGCGCAACGTCTCCACGTCCTCGGAATCATAAATTTTGTTGTACTTCGCCTGAGACACAACAACAGTCATCACTTTCCTATATAACGACAAATAAAAAGTAAAAAATGGTCAATGCGATAATATAGTCACCTTGAAGCCGTTCCACTCCTCGGCCACGGTCTTGAGGGCCCCGAGCGTCGCCGCGCTCGCCGCGCAGACGCAGCCAAAAATCACGAGAACTCGTATCACCACCGACTCCGTCATTCTATATTATACTAATTGATTCTCGTTCAACAACTACAAGTACAGTCGCAACAGTTGCAACAATTGCAACACAGGAAGCACGAGCAGAATAATCCCGTCAGAAATCTCCCCATATACGTATATATTCCAATAAACCTTCACACACGCGTTGCGCTATTGGCGATATACTGAGGGCCCCGAAAGCCACGGCCGGGCTTTTTATATCCCGAGATGCCCCGGCTGAATGTAGGGGTGGTGCGGACACGTGTAGAAGGGATTCCACACGAGCACGTCGCGCGCGGCGCTTTATCTCGCCGAAAACACAACCGCGCGTGCGATATACGAGAGGACATAGTCTAAATAAAGGACTCGAAGTGCGGTTGGTGTTTTGCAAATTGAATTGAGCTTATCAGAGCGTCAGTATGATGATGGATATAGTAGTGGTAACATTTTAAATATTGCTCCGACAAATTTTTTATTCGTCCCGGTGGAATTTAATTTTAAAATATATATAACACGTGGATAGAAGTTGTTGTTCAAAGTGACGAATTTTTAGTTCTTCAAGTCCTGATATATTATTCTACTTTTCGAATTTGTAGAGCAGATGTTTATGAAAAATTCTGTTAGTAAAAATAGCCGTATACATATAGTGTAAAAATCTGCAGAAAGTTTCTGCTGACATTTCTATACAAGAAATCCTGCAGAACTACCTGTAAGAAATTTCTATAAATTCCGCATGATAACATTCTATGTACACTGTGAATTTTAGTTTCCTGCTTCGACTTTTTGATGTTGAACATAATAATAATTAATTTTTGTTATACTAATATGAAATATTTTCTGCAGGAATTTCTACAGGATTTTATTGTGGGCGGAAACTTTGTAGAAATTTCTTGCCAGTACTTTTGCAGGATTTCTTCTATAGAAATCTCAATGAGAGGGTAGTGTAAATGCGCGCGTTTAGTCATTTCTCGTAATTTTGAACCTATATTACTAGATATTACTGGATTTCCACTAGAAGTTACCAAGTGCGCGCAGTTACGCTATATAGCGTTTGCACCCTATAAGGGAGAATGTACATAAGCGCCGCGCTGCGCTGCGCCGTCTTAGGCTTTGGCCACATATGATGTGAATACGCTTGCGCATGAATGCGTACGGCGCAGCGGAATCACTAGACGGCCTAAGCGAAACTCGCTAGTGCCAACTGTACAGGAAAGTCAGTATGACTTCGTGAACCCGCTCAACAATAGAAGTTCCTCACGAAACCATAGTGACTTTCCTGCAAAGTTGGCATTACAAAGTTTTCCTAGTGACTCCACTGCGCTATGCGGATTCGTACGCAAGCGTATTCACATATGTGGCCCTTCCTTATGCCCTTTCTATACAACCTCACGCAAAAGTCAGCGTGCACGCAAAACTGACTAGTTTTCGCTGTATCAACCAATCACGTTTGAAGTTACATCGGAAACTAGTCAGTTTTGCGTGCACGCACAGTTTTTGCATGAGGTTGTAGAAAGGGGGTTACGCCGCGCTGCGCTGCGCGGTTGTCTGCTTGCGCTGGTCCATAGTTCCGTTTCTATATTCCATTGCTAATGGTACAATTCTATAGATCTATGTCATACATCTATCAGCGAATCCACATTACGTGCCATGAGCTTTGTGCCATGAGCTTTGTGCCATACCAAAAAGAAAGTGTTGTTCGACATCTAGGTAACATATTTCCACAGGATTTAAAGGAACAGACCTATATACTCTGACTCTCTCCCGTTGAATAGCGCACATATAGATCATGCAAATCGGAGCACGTTAAAGAGAAAATTATTTACGAAAATGGATTTATTAAAAGTATTAAATATGTTTTATGTGTGGTTATGTCTATTGAAATTAGAACGTTTATTAAAATTAAGAAAAGCATTAACAATTCGAAGGTGGTGGGTAAAACCACATCTTAAAAACCACATCAGAGATACCCTAGGTGGTTATCGACTGATCTTTGTCTATTTTAAACTTCAAGATCATGAAGAATTCAAAAGATTCATCGGGCTTTCCGTTGCAACGTTTGATAGACTATTAAACATAGTAAGAAGAAGATTGACACGATCTGGTCCACGAAAACCTCTGTCAGCAGAGTTAAAACTTGCTATAGTTTTGAGGTATGTTGATATGGTCATATTTATTTTGAACATAAGATTTGATGAAATTATTGTTATTACTAAAAAAACTATGTATGATTTTTTAGTTTTTTACATCAGGGAGGTAATCCTCAGTTTTTTTCAACATTTTATAGAATCGGAAAGTCAACAATGTTCAAATTGATTGCCGAAGTTTGCTCAGTAATTGTGGAAAAACTGATGCCACTTTATTTCCCTCCTCTAAATAAAAATACTTGGTTAAAAATAGCCAGAGAGTATGAAGAACAGTGGAATGTACCTCATTGTCTGGGAGCAATTGACAGGAAGCATTTCAGTATTAAGAAACCACCTCATTTAGGATCTGTATTTTACAACTATAAAAGTTTTCTTAGTTTGGTTTTAATGGCTTCATGTGATGTAAATAGACGCTTTACATGGTTCAATTTTGGAGAGTATGGTGAGTTTTAATTAATTACAATATGATTTCTTTTTACATATTTGCATATCATTAAATAATTTTTATCATAACGTAGTACTTATGTTGTTATAATATAGGTTCAGCCAATGATGCAAGTATATTTAATAAGAGTGATTTAAAAAAATTGATTGATAATGGTGAATTAGAAATCCCAGAACCACGTCCATTACCAGGAAGCAATGTATGCATGCCATATTTTTTTGTAGCAGACAATATTTTTGCATTACATAAGCATCTTATGAAGCCATATAATAGAAGAATTATTTTAAATCATACGCAGAAAATATACAATTATAGAATTACTCGAGCACGCATAAATGCTTATGTAATGCAAAAATATTGTCTGCTACAAAAAAATATGGCATGCATACATTGCTTCCTGGTAATGGACGTGGTTCTGGGATTTCTAATTCACCATTATCAATCAATTTTTTTAAATCACTCTTATTAAATATACTTGCATCATTGGCTGAACCTATATTATAACAACATAAGTACTACGTTATGATAAAAATTATTTAATGATATGCAAATATGTAAAAAGAAATCATATTGTAATTAATTAAAACTCACCATACTCTCCAAAATTGAACCATGTAAAGCGTCTATTTACATCACATGAAGCCATTAAAACCAAACTAAGAAAACTTTTATAGTTGTAAAATACAGATCCTAAATGAGGTGGTTTCTTAATACTGAAATGCTTCCTGTCAATTGCTCCCAGACAATGAGGTACATTCCACTGTTCTTCATACTCTCTGGCTATTTTTAACCAAGTATTTTTATTTAGAGGAGGAAATAAAGTGGCATCAGTTTTTCCACAATTACTGAGCAAACTTCGGCAATCAATTTGAACATTGTTGACTTTCCGATTCTATAAAATGTTGAAAAAACTGAGGATTACCTCCTGATGTAAAAACTAAAAAATCATACATAGTTTTTTTAGTAATAACAATAATTTCATCAAATCTTATGTTCAAAATAAATATGACCATATCAACATACCTCAAAACTATAGCAAGTTTTAACTCTGCTGACAGAGGTTTTCGTGGACCAGATCGTGTCAATCTTCTTCTTACTATGTTTAATAGTCTATCAAACGTTGCAACGGAAAGCCCGATGAATCTTTTGAATTCTTCATGATCTTGAAGTTTAAAATAGACAAAGATCAGTCGATAACCACCTAGGGTATCTCTGATGTGGTTTTTAAGATGTGGTTTTACCCACCACCTTCGAATTGTTAATGCTTTTCTTAATTTTAATAAACGTTCTAATTTCAATAGACATAACCACACATAAAACATATTTAATACTTTTAATAAATCCATTTTCGTAAATAATTTTCTCTTTAACGTGCTCCGATTTGCATGATCTATATGTGCGCTATTCAACGGGAGAGAGTCAGAGTATATAGGTCTGTTCCTTTAAATCCTGTGGTAATATGTTACCTAGATGTCGAACAACACTTTCTTTTTGGTATGGCACAAAGCTCATGGCACAAAGCTCATGGCACGTAATGTGGATTCGCTGTATCATTTTCATGGTCATGATCATGATTGAAGCTAAAATAAAAAAAATTTGAAAAATGTATAATTTCATTAAGTTATTGAAATTGTTAAAAAAATTAAGAAAAAAGAAACTAAAGATCTTGCAGAAGGTGGTGGATTCGACCACATTTAGCAATACCTCAAAGAAATATTCATAGTGCTTATAGCACTTTATTTAAATATTTTGCATTAAAGGATCATGAAGAGTTTTATAGATTTATTAACATGAGTTTTAATCAATTTCATCATTTATTTGAACTGGTTAAAGGACATCTCATTATCGCCTAATTCCATCTTATTCATCAATAGCTTCATTTTCCAATGTTCTAATCAATTTTATAATTCATAGTATATCATATCAATTGGGTCTTGTGTTTTCTTTCTCGGCTTAAAATACTTTTGTTCTTGAACTGTCCGTCATCTAAACTATATCCCTTCATTTATTTAACTTTTCATTTTGGAGCATATACACATCGTCCGTTATTTATAAATATCATAGACATGCAACTGCTCATTTTTTTGTAAGAATATACGAATGGAACGGAACGGCAGAGCTAAGCTTCAGCGCAGCGGCAGGGGCTTTTCTACATATGTGTTCTGTGTGTTCTGTGTGTTCCCGACAAAGACAGATAGATCTGTTCCGTTTATGTAAGACAGAGACAGACATAGAGAGAAGTTGTCTAGAACGGACAGAACACACATATGTAGAAAGGGCCCGGCACGGCGCAGCACGGCGCGGCGCAGCGCAGCGCGGAGCTTATGTACATTCTCCCTATAGAGGCACACGTGCCTTGCGCCTTGCGCCTTGTGCCTCGTGAAAAAAAAATCGTTGTCCGATATATAGCATATTCATGACCCATGGCAGAAGTTCAATATGTTAATCTGTTGCCATGGATCACGAGTAGTGTTGCAAAATGACAAGTCATTTTCAATTTGGTCTTATGACACAAAACATGACCGTCTTATGACCAAAATGACCGTCATAAGTGAAAATTTCAAATTTTTGTTGTAAAATGACCGTCACATTTTCGAACAGTCATATGACGAGACATGTCATAAATAATTTTGTTAATTTAAACTCCCTTCAACTATATAGTTGTCAAATGATGGTCATAAAATTTTCGGTCATATGACCAATAAAAAATATTTGTCGCAAAAGTAGAAGCTGAGAAAAGCGTTTAAAGTACGCACGCGGATCTTACCCAATTCAAATTATAAATAAATGCTTTAAATTTTCTTAACTTAAGCTCCCTTCAACTACATAGTTGTAGAATGACGGTCATAAAAATTTTGGTCGTATGACCAATAAAAAAGAAATTAATATTAATTACCGCGAAAGGGATTTTGAATTTATGACGAAAAAGGGTCATATTTTGATGAGTCTTGTGACCGTCATGTGACGGTCATATGACCGTCTTGTGATGGTCACAACGGTCACGCCACAACACTAATCACGAGTATGCTAGATATCGGACGACGATTTTTTTCCATGAGGCGCAAGACGCAAGGCGCACGGCACGTGTGCCTCTTATGTAGACAGTCCCTAATGTAGACACAGCAAGAGTAGGATATATAAGGTATATCCTGCTTGCACATCAGTCGACACGGCGCGCAATTTATTATATCAAAATTGCTTTTCAGATTACAATTCGGAGTTCCGAGCTTTTTTATTTAAAACGCCGCGTTTCGATTTTTTAAACTTGTAAAAATTTCTTTTTGGGTTTGAGGACCGTGGAAAACGATTCTAGAAAAATTGTAAAACAAAAGGATCGATCAGATGGAAACGGCCGCAGAACAAAGTCAAGAAAGTTAGTTTCCTATAGAAATCTTTACAAAAATTACATTTTTCCTTCAATTTCGAAAAAGAAAAATAATTTCGATATGCGCTCCTAACTTAAAAAAATTTGTTGAATGGTATAGTATATTATGGTACATGGTCCACTAATTCCAAAAGTGAATTCTCACACTTTCCGAGTTTTACGCCGTTTTCTAAAATGTAATATATACCTATAATGGTGTTTTATAATTGGGAATGCTAATGTACAAATAAGTTTTGTACACCCAATTCTGCTCCGAAAACATGACTTATACTTAAATTCGAATTATTTATTCTAAAATAATAATACTTGTGTGATAATTTAACAGGTTCAATACCTATAATGTATAAGAAAAAATATATTAAGTTTACAAAAAATAAAAAAAAATCGAAAATACTTTCTGTTTTAGTTATTCCCAATGATATTTATTTATTACCTATTATTTCTGACATAAAAAGCGTTATGGACAAAAGTTTTAGAAATTTTCTGTTTTACAGCAATCTAAAGTATGATAGTAAAAATTATTTACGTTTTATTTTATGAAAAGGAATTCTACGAATAAATAATAAATGTTTGCGTTCTAAAGTCGAAATAAATTTCTTTCACGCGGATATGAAAGTCAAACCCAAAAAAGTTGTGAAATCAATTAAAGTGTAGTTTTATACTTAACAGACATTATTTACAATGTAGTTTTACTCTTAAAAAGTTGTGAAATCTCTTTAAAAAATTATTTTACAAAAGTAAAAACTTATAGGCAAGAATAAGTTTGGTTACTATTCTACATAGTTTTTACTTAACAAACATTATTTACTAAACTCTCCCACTCTCTGTTCCCCCTCTCTTCTTCTGTACCAAAAACTTTAATGAGAGCTTAAATATTTTTTCAAAACAATCAACACGTTCTTTAAAAAACTAATTTTTTAAATATATTCTATCCACACCATTTGTCTATAGTCCTTTTATTTATTCTGATCTCATATATTCAATAACCACTCTCTACAAATGGTAAGAATTTTTTTCATGACTGTACAAATAACTTTTATTTATTCGAATCTCATCTATTCAATAAGCACTCTGCAAATGGTAATAATTTTTTTCATGACTGTACCAATAATAATATTGTTAATATAAAACTTTCTACGAAAGTATAAAATAAGGCAAGTATAGACGTTTTTTCTGTATAATCTATAAAATAATAATATTTATGTTTTTTTAAAAGAAATCAAATAAATGCCAGTGAAAAAGTCTTTTACTTCTTTGAGTCATTGTATGCTGAACAAATTATATGTAAGTAAGTACATTCAAATTGTTCATTGCAAATCAAACAAATGAAAGTTGTGAAATCAATTATCGATAGTCAAGTAATGCAAACAACTCTCGGAAACAACTGTATGACTATTCTCAGAAATGTACTAAAATTTGTTCATCCTTATATACAAATTAAACACAAGAAAGTACTGAAATCAATTTATTGTAGTCAAGTACCCATAAGTTAACTTGACTGAATAATACAACTTTTCGTAACTACTTTAAAATATTCAGTCAGCGGGCATAAAGTACTACTTAACGCCTAACAGGCGTAATAGCTCCCATACTCCTACCAAACTTTATAGAACCTACGCACTTTACGCCCGTGTGGGCGAAAATTATTTTAATTGTTATATAAATTATTAAGTGTCGAATAATTTCAGTCTCAATCGTTCAATGAAAAAGTGTACTCGTATTCCGGTGCGGACAAAAGACTCGCAGTCGGACCTTACAGCGAAATTCAGATACGATATCTCGTGCGTGTTCGCGAACTTTAAATAAGTGTATAAAGTTACCGGATGAGAGCTCGTTTGATAATAAGCGAGAATTCACCGAGGTAAATCAATACCTCTTTATTTCTTGTGCACTCCAGTATAAGTTCGTTGCAATTCATGTTCATTACTCGAGGAATACATTAAAAAATTACTTTGAAAAATTACATTTTATGCAGTAATTTATTATCTAATCGTTCTTACTAGATTGATATTCATAACATTAATTATCAGTTAAATATACATAAAATTTTTCATGGAAACTCAAATTGGAGAAACTTTGTGGAATCGGAACACGATTTTGATAATATAAATATATTGATGAAACTGTTGAATAAGTCACTGACAGTATTACTACCAAAAAAGTTCAGAAGTCATAAATTTATTAACTTACAAAATTGAATTAGCACATTCACAATCGAAAGTATCAACAAACATGAAAAGTTTTAATTTTTCTTAGAACCTAATAAATTATTATAAAATAAAATAGTATATCACGCATCTGGGGAGTAAAAGTAAAGAATGTCCCATATCACATGTAAATTGTCACCAGAGCCGAAGGCGAGTACCACTTTTGCTCTCGGCTCAAAAACCACGCATGTGGTATTATCAGCCCCAGTACCCTGGTAGAAAATTAATCATAAGTTGGCCAGAATATGGCTAAGCCATATGCTGGTTAAGCATATTCTGGCCAACTTATGGTTAATTTTCTACCAGGGTATGGTGAAAAATAGTATACGCACCACAGGATCCTCCCTAGATGCGTAATACACTATAAATAAGTTAAATTTTCAATCTAAAGGGTAATTCAAAAAGAAATACCACAAAAAAGATGAGGATAGATACATAATGAAAAACATCATTTAAAAATTTAGTTTTTTTTTTATTTCACATCGTACAAATATTTGAATATATAAATGAACACTTTGAGCGTTTTCTTTTGTTATTCGGATAAAAACAATGAAAGAACTCAAAAAACATTAATAACACAATTAGGCATATTACACTTATTCTTCTCTAAAATATCGCCGTATCCGTGTATGTATAAAAAAAAAAGAAATCATCACATTTAAATGCTTCCGATACTTATCTTTTAAAAGAAAATTAGTATCCTACGCGATAATAATAATCATATACGCTTGTCATGCGAGTCGCACGTTGTTCGAACAACTTTGGAATCACTTATGTTTATGTATATACAACACCGACTCGTCGAGAACGATTCGGATTGGATTTTTTTATAAAATTTTTCTATACTCGTGAACGAATCTTAGACGAGAGGGTAGCTAGCAGAAGAGGCGATACCGCAGTGGTTATCCTTGTTACGAGCCATCTTGATGTAACCCTTGTCACCCCAGGTCTCGCCCCAGCTGTTTTTCACGAGCCAGTAGTCTTGGCCGTCATCGGTCGTACCGTAGCCAACAACGAGGACACCGTGGTCGAGTTCAGTGGAGGAGCATTCGGGCTCATAGTAAACACCTGGGAAAATCATTATTCTTAGTTTTGACATTTGAAAGAAAATGAAATTTTGCTTATTTTCTTATATTTCTCTAACATTCTAATGATAGAAATTAGTCAAAAAGTAAAAAAAAAAAAAAAGAAAATAATTAGAAAATATTATTACACAAACAATTTTACTTAGATGACAAATAAAAAAAATAAAATATCTTACCTTCAGAGTAGAACTGGAAGGTCTGGTGAGAGGCATCAATGGCAACGGCGACAGGTCCGATCGTAGCAACGGCAGCCTTGAGCTTGTGTTCATCAGCTTCAGGAATGTCGACGAAGCCAACATCCTCGGCACCGCTGTTTTTGGGGTTGTAACGGCACGTGTCATCCTGAGCCTCATAGGGGTAGGTCTTCTCGGTGTCGAGACCCTTGTTGTCCCTGATGTATTTGAAGGCGTTGTCCATGAGACCACCGTTGCAGCCGTTGTTGCCGTACTTGCCGGAACAGTCGACAAGGTTCTGTTCACTGAGTGAGACGAGTACTCCAGTTTGCCTGAAGTGTTGGCCTTCAAGTGCTCCAGTCTAAATAGAAAAAAAGAAAGAAAATGTAAATACGTATTTTTTTTAGATAATTCATACTAAGAAGTTTAAATCAAAATTCTTTTATTTTTTATAATTGTGTATAAAAATTTTGTACTCGATATATAAAACAAATTGTATTAAATATATGCAGGTAGAGTTCAAAATAAGATTTTTGTAGTCAAAAATGTAAAAACATTGTCATTGAATTATTCATAATATTTTAAAATTAGAATTCTAAAATTATACAGATTGTACTTCCTTGTTTCCTACTTAATATGTTAATGTTCCATATTTAACTAGATACCAATCTTATTATCAAAATGTAAATAAATAATAAGGACATTATTAGTTTTGTACAATGCAAACAGTATACTCAGGGATTTAATATTGACGTGATATAAAGTAAGTGAAGCAAAAGAAATATTATCATAATCGTACTATATAACTCATTGGGAATAAAACTTTTTCACAAAATTTAATTAATTCAAACTTTGTCAAATGATTAGTTTAAATAGTGCATACCGATGCGAAAGACCAGCAAGAACCGCAATGTCCTTGATCCTTAATAGGAGTGACGGCACCTTCTTTCCTCCAGTCTACAGATTTTGCCAGTTCAACATGAGCAGGGGCTACAAATTTAGCTCCCACAGGCTTTTCGTAGCCTTGGAGAAAGGCTCCTGGTTTAGTTTTGTTAAATCCATTAAGAGTATTTACGAATTCATGATGAAGCTGAAAGTTCAATTGATAATTAGAATCTATGAAAGTGAAAGTAAGTTATATTTAAAATTTTATAATTAATTTGAGCACACATTAATTTTAATTTTTAATATTGAAGTGATTTCTTAGAATGCTATATAAGCTATATGTGTAACAATTTGAATTCATTCAATAAATTTCAATAGTCACATGATTTTAAATAATTTTTACCATATCAGCATATTTGTTGAGTTGTAGTTTGTATGGAACCAAACCCATTTCATACTTGGCATTGTGTTTCGCAATTTTGTGTTTATTTTCCATGAAAATCTTCATCCTAAATTTTTCTTCAATATCACTGTTGTATCCTTTCTTGTGCTGCACCTGCAAAAGAAAAAAAAAACTTTTACTATCACATTGTTTTTCATGAGTCATTATGTTGTATTGGAAATAGTGGAAATCACATTTCCATGCGTATATAATTTGCATACTGCATAATCTATGTTTAAGAACAATGACCAGAATAGTTTATGCTGATGTATGTTCTTCTCTAATTCTACATAGACAGTAGTTCCTATGAGGGATTTTAACTTAAAAAAGTGTGTACTTTGATTAGAGATAGTATAATTTTTATTAGAAGATTCTCAAAGTTTTTGTTTGTAATTAACTATATAATTATGGATTGTAAATAATAAAAACTTTATAAACTAGTTTTTAAAGTTTGTATTAATAGGTATTAACATCATTTTATATACATAGACAATGTAAATTACTGTTTACCTTGAAGGTCTTCCATTCTTCCATCACAAGATCCAGGAATGAAACAGCCTGAGTGACAGCTATCACAGCCACAAATAAAATGATAAACGTCTTCATGATTAGTTGAATAATCTGCAATTGATAAATAATATTGTTATTTTTGGCAAATCTTTAAATTTCAGCAACAAAACAAAGACAATCATTGGGAAAATAACCGAGCATCTTGATAAGCACCTGCTAATTCCAGATATTACTCACTCTCATTAAAAATGGCAGCCAGTGAGTAATGTGAATTTAACCATCATGCTTCTTGAAAGTAATTTTAAAAGAATGCTTTAGCAATAGACTTTTAACAGTTTTTACTTTTATTATCTGAATTCATAAGAAATGTTTTAAAAATAAACATGGCAACTTAGATTAAATTTACATCATTAATATTATTTTTACATTAATAAAATTCAAACAAGCAACTTTTTATTTGATTTCTTCACTATTGATAATAGTGGAAACAAAGTACAAGTGATAAAAATTTGCATGTGACTGTTATGACCAAAAGTAGAACAAACTTCAAACGCATTAAAATACAAATCTTTAAAATTTTACGTAATAGACTACTTAGAAAATATAAGATAATTTTGCACGTTGGTGATTATTTTTTTTATAAACAATATACTTTCGTGCTCCGCGCACACAGACGACGCTGATGTCAACAAAGAAAAACTCCGATAAAAAGCGTATTTTCATAACCGCTTGTTTACATAATTAACTTCGATTTTTCCAGCTACGCAGAGATTCGTTGCAAATACGCGCTGACATCACGCCCATTCCCCATTTCACAATAATTTCTACCCACTGACAAGTAGAACGAACGGCGTCAATTCACCGTTAAGTATTAGCGAATCGGCGAAATTCAACACTATACTTATACTACCTACACGTGTAGCCACATCGTAATCGAAAATTCTCCAACGCAATTGATCACCCAACAAAGAAAATCCCATTCGCTTTGTCAATAACTTTGGTCCTAACCTTTGTCAATAACTTTTTTCGCTAAACTTTATATTTAAGAAAGTACAGAGCAAATAAAGGGAAAGTATCAACGACAACACGAAACCCTTTATGGTTTTTCTCAATTTGCTAATAAACTATTGCATTTGGAGATTCATCGTCACTGACTTTTTTGTAGATAATTTAATAACAAACAGCCTTTGTTCATAACTTTTTTCGTTAAACTTTATATTTAAGAAGGTAGAGCAGAATTTAATTGGCCTGAGTCGTTAGACGCCGCGACGCGCAGTTTGGCTGGCTCGACCAAGATACGCGACAAATGCTTCGTGTATAGACCTGCGCGCGCGCAGCTCAGCGACGAAACAGCACACGGCTCGCGCGCTCGCTTTGCTCGATCCCTGGACCTGCCCACATTTCTCCGTGTAGCTCTATACCTACACCACACACACACAAAGTGCGTCGTATATAAGGTAGGACGTTTACTGTTACATACGCGCGCTGTTCCCAAGGCTACCCGCGAGAGAGCACAGCTGCAGCCCGAGATCAGATAGATACATAGGATATCCATCGCTTCCTCGCCGTGACATTGGTGTTTTCTGCTACGAAAATAGGGTCACGGGCTTTCTACGCGTATATAATACTTCGATCGTCCCTTGTTCTCTCCTCTTCGTCGAAGAGGACAACGGATAAGCGCGCGGTTGCGTCATGCAATGTTTGCCAAGACCATCTTGAGGCAGGAATTGAACGTATAGAAATGTATAGACGCGGAGAAACAAAGAGTATAGTTAATTAAATGACAGGTGTAACGGTGCTCCGAAATTCGCCAAGCAACAAAGCGACGCGACGTAACCGTCGATTTTGACAACAAGAAAGGACGCAAGTGCGTGTTAATTCGTCTTTCTACTTACCAAAACTTGCACGAGAGAAGGAGAAAGAAATCACTAGAGGATATATTACTGGACGAGTGAACTCGACAAGTCGCGCCCGCGCACTGCTAGCGCGATGGCCCGCGCCGATGGCTTTATGCGCACTGTTTACGCCGCACACCACACACACACACACAGAGGCAGACGCAGCCTGTCACGTGATGAGCGCCCGCGTGCGCAGCGCACTATACTATATACATATATATGTTACGAATCGCGCAGCGTATCAACAAGGGCCTTTCTGGAAAACTAATGGGTATTCCCTTCCGACACACAATACACACACACACGGAACGCCGCCTGGTATAGTTTGAGCTTGCTCTTTGTTTCGATTCTGTTCGAACGGAAGATGGTGCGGATTTTTCAGAAAATGTGGGACGCTGCGGAAAGTATATATGCTGACGATGTAAGTATGGTGGTCAACGAACTCCGCGACATTTGGGTTTATTGGTTTTTTTTTTTTTTTTTAATTTTTTTAGAGAGAGAAATTGTTTAATTGGGTGTGACGGGCTCGGGAATCGAGATATATGAAGCGTTATGATCGAGGTGTGTAGGTAATGGTTTTTAATTTTGAGAGCTTTGTATAATTGATACAGCATGTTTGAGAATAAAATATAAGCAGTGATTAATTTTTAATAGTTCCCTAGCGGAAATATTTTTGTTCAAAAATGTTAAAAACTGTTAGAAAGAGTTATAAACTGTTTAAAAATGTTACAAAATGTAGGATTTTGGACGTTATTAATCGTTTATAACTGTTTGTAACATTTTTCAACAGTTTTTAACAGTTTGTAAGCGTTATTAAATTATTTAATAACTTTTAAATATTTATTAATTATTATTATTAACATAGTAATAATGAATTATTAGTATAATTAAACACTCCTTAGGCTTCTTCTGCATTGTTTGACTGTTACTTGCCTTCGGAGTGGTCCCGCGCTCCTTGATTCTAATGATTATAATAATGAGGCTATTAAATAATTATTAATTATTAATAATAATAATTTATTAATTATTAATTTTTCCTGAAATATATCAAATTTAAAATTATTTGAAACTGTTTGAGTGTTTGAAACTATTAAAAACTGTTTGAAACTGTTACAAAGTATTATAATTAGAAAAAATGTATCCAAAATCATACATTTTGTAACACTTATAAACAGTTTTAAACAGTTCTAAATAGTTATAAATAATGTTTAACAGTTATTAACTGTTATTAACATTTAAAATTTACGACAGGGTTTTTGTTTATTTTTTTAGATAATAGTGGTTGAGGATAAACAATTGATGGAGAAGAGATATGATTGTAGGTTAGAAACTATTTTTAATCTCAAACTTTCAGATTTTATGCTAAGAATAAGAGTATGGGGGCAAAATGTTGTCACTCTTGTAGTGAAAGCATTATATTTTTTCATTCCTTAAATTTTCATTCATTTTTTGTGATGAATTTTTTATTCGCAAACATATAAGAAAATGCTCTGAATAGTACATTGTAAAACAAGGGGAGAAAATGAGCTAGTTATTTTAAGCGAGGGTGCGGGTGAGGTGTTCAGCACGTTCCCGTGTTACACACCGTATTTTTTTAACAAGTGCATGAGAGGGCCTTTTTATGTGCATGAACGTTGGATAAGTACTTTGGAGATCGTGCATTTAGAGTCATCATGCACAACCCAGTTACAAATCATTACATTTTTAGTTTTCATTTGAATAGCTTATTTCATATACTTATGTGCGCCTCTAAAACCTTAAAAGTTATCTATGTCCACCTAAACAGGCCAAAAAGCCATGAAATGTATTTTGAGACTAAGAGAACAAATTCACAAAGATTCGTTGTAATGGGAATAATATATTACGCACCTAGGGAGGAAAAAACTTGAAAACTTGGACAGTCCACAGCTCGTGTAAATTGCCACCCGAGCCGAAGGCGAGAAATTTACAGCTCGGGTGGCAAGTTACACGAGCTGTGGGCTGGCCAATTTTACTCCCGTCGTGCGTATACTATTTTTCACCATGCCCTGGCTGAAAGTACCACTTTCGCTCCCGACCCAAAAACGCGAATGTGGTATTTTCGGCCCGGGTATGGTGAAAAAATCGTATACGCAACACAGAGGTAAAGAGGGCCACTCCAGAGCGTGTGTAAATTGCCGCCCGAGCCGAAGGTGAGGGTGGCAATTTACACGTGCTCTGGACTAGCCAACTCTTTACCTCCCTAGTTGCATAATATACTATTTCGCCATACCCGGGCCGAAAACACCACATTCCCGTTTTTGAGCCGAGCGGAAATGTAGCACTTTCGGCGAGGGTATGGCGAAAATAGTTTGTATGCTAAGGGCGTAAAGTGGGTCTTTTTAGACCGAGTGTGGGGTTGCAGTAGAAGTCGAAGGTGAGCTAGCACGAGCCGAAGGCAAGTGCGTTTGCGAACCGAAGACGAGTACTGCAACCACACGAGGTCAAAAAACCCACTTAGCACTTGGTGCACACCATATTTTTTGTACCGCAAGTATAGATTTTTGCGTTTTTTCAAAATATCGATGATTTTCTTAAACAATCTTGAAAACTCCATTCAAAAACGACAGCGGGCGCTTTTCGATTTTTCACCGCCCGCTAATGCGAGCAGCGGGCGCTTTTCGATTTTTACCGCCCGCTACTGCGAGCAGCGGGCGCTTTTCGATTTTTATCGCCCGCTACGGCGAGTAGCGGGCGCTTTTCAGTTTTTACCGCCCGCTGGTCGACAAGCGGTCGCTTTCAGCTCTATTAATAGGTTCAAAAAACGCGAAAATCGTGCTTGCGGTACAAAAAGATTTTTTCATTCTTTCACATATCGCGCGGTCGGAATGCGCCATTTTCTATCCAACTTTTAGGCATGAAAAAATTGACCCATGACGAATTTTTGCCACAACTATGTATTGATCAAATTTTTGTACTCTTCCTTTTTATGTAGAATTAAAAAATAAATGCGCGCCATTAAGTTCTTTAATTATAAATAGTAGACTAAATTATAATTATAGTCAAAACAAAATTCAAACATTCTCTGGTAGAAATGTTAACCAGAAGCTATCTATTTTTCAGTTAACTTTATGGCTAATAACGAACACTGCTTGTATTTCATAATTATGTATCAATCCCAAATAAATGAAGGCATTGACACTTCATAAAATATATATTTTAAGTAATAGTAGAATTTGAGATGAATTATATTATTTTTGCATTATGATTTTTGCTAAAAATGCTTCTATTTAATTAACACGGTAGCTATAAAATATGGTTAATTTTCTACCAAGGTTAGATTTTCCAAAATTCAACCTCAGACACCTATTAATACATAATTAATACATAATAATTAGTTACTCTATTGATTTTCATATAATTTTATTACTCTAAGTATTGCTTTTTATTTCGTCCACGTTACACAAATGAAAGTTTTAAAACAAAGACGTATACAAAGTGTATCGGGCGGTACTTGAAAGTTCAGGCGTTATCTTGTATAAAATTTTTTGAAATCTGAGTAACATCCGCGGTAAAACATCCGACTACGTTTATTCTTATCTCCACTATTGTTCGCTGCTACCTACGTAAGATTCATTCAATTTGTCAACTACTTTGCCGTTGTTGTCAAAACAAAAGATTAAAAAATTCATACCACTTTATAAAATTGATTTTATAAAATTTGTTTTGGAATCGTCACCATGCAAGATCAAAACTGAATTCGTGAATAGATAAATATGTAGTAGCCACTTTAAATTTCTAAAATCTCTTATCTTTCGGAGTAATCTACCTAGGTACTGGACAATGAAAATTATCGAAATTGTAAATTTCGAGAAAATCAATATTACAAACTGACAAGAACGTATATCCAAATTTACTTTTCATTCAGAAATATTAATCATTCTTGATTTCTGTAACTAATACTATTCATTTAATTAAATTGTCAAGTTATTTATTTCACCTAAATTAACCGAAAAATTTTAATATTTCTTAATTTTGAAAAACAGCAACAAATTCATCATCAATAAGAAACAACTTCCGAATTACACATTAAAATTTTACTCGAGCAATATTAATATAATTATCGCACCGGAGCACATTTTTTCGACTGTTGTCTTATCAATTTATCCATATATACTCTTACTGAACGATTAAAATAAGACATCGTGTGATAAGAATAACTTTGATCGTTAATTCGCAGGTAATGAGGTATAAGCGAAAAAAATTGATGCTTACTCCAATAAAAATGCTAACAAACCCGCGATGAATAATGCAACCGGAATATGAAATATTCGGGGTTTCCAAATAAAAATACAAAGCTAGTGCGTAAACAAAACGTTTTCCCGTTTTTATTTATACCGAATCACGCGACTTATTGTTGATAGGCTGATTCATGCCAAGTCGATAGGAGATCGATCTTTTCACTCCAGGTCTATGTCGATCTATTTTTAGGATTTGTACATGCGAATTTCCTAAAATCTTTGATTATCCCAAGCACGCATATGTACAAAAAACCAACATATAAATTAAGAATATTCAATAAAGCGTATAAACAAATTTTTCATTTTAACTTTAATACTCTAAAGAAATCGTCAACTTTTTTACGTATTTTATCACAGTTCGTTCAAACTATATAAGTATCCGCACCTATAATTTTTATTGGCTTATACATTAAACAGCACGATACAATATTTCATTGTACTCCCTGTCGTAAATTATAAATGTTAATAACAGTTAATAACTGTTAAAAATTATTTAAAACTATTTAGAACTGTTTAAAACTGTTTATAAATGTTACAAAATGTATGATTTTGGACACATTTTTTCTAATTATAATACTTTGTAACAGTTTCAAACAGTTTCAAATAATTTTAAATTTGATATATTTCAGGAAAAATTAATAATTAATAAATTATTATTATTATTAATTAATAATTATTTAATAGCCTCATTATTATAATCATGAGAATCAAGGAGCGCGGGAGCACTCCGAAGGCAAGTAACAGTCAAACAATACAGAAGAAGCCTAAAGAGTGTTTAATTATACTAATAATTAATTATTAATATGTTAATAATAATAATTAATAAATATTAAAAAGTTATTAAATAATTTAATAACTCTTACAAATTGTTAAAAACTGTTGAAAAATGTTACAAACAGTTACAAACGATTAATAACGTCCAAAATCCTACATTTTGTAACATTTTTAAACAGTTTATAACTCTTCCTAACAGTTTTTAACATTTTTTAAGAAAAATATTCCACTAGGGCTCTTCCCTACCGGTATTTTCAATGTCACATCAAGGCCATCATTCACACTTCCATATACCTCCAATACAAACTCTCCGACACACTCAGAAACCAAACGATAACCTACTGGAGCACATCGAAACTCAATTTGGCAACGCCGCGCCCTAAGTATAATAAATAAACCTCTCGCGGACACTGATCGTCTCATTGCTTCATCGCGCGTAATATCTAAACAGCGCGCGTCGTCGCGCTTATCATCCGCAAAAAAGCAGAGCAGCTGCGGTACGTTAACGCGCGCCTTTTTTACATCTCGCGCGCGTGTAACACGATTTTGGAACGCCGGAGCGCGCGATTGAATGAGCGGCTTTGTCGAGAGGGTTGGTGATCGGGAACAGTGGGTAGCTTGTGCGTCCGACGGTATTCACTGTAAGACATAAGTACTCTTTGTGTATATATCCACGCGATTGGAAACATATTTGCGGCTATGAGTTGAAGAGTAAAGGCAATTTTTTGGGATTAGTCACGAGAGAGAGTGTGGGTATCTGAAAATTGGGCGAGATAGCGAGTTGTGTCAATACTTTTTGTGGGCTTTAGTAAAAAAATAAAGCAAAGAAATATAAAGACACGCCGGTCAAGAAAATAATGCCTTTTACTGATCGAATGTAACCTTATCTCGGAAAGTCGAATCCATTATTATTATTGAAGCTTCGTTTTCAGATACCAAATATATTAGCGTCTCTCGGTCCGATCGAAATGCGTCTCTCCGATGCCGTGGATTTTCCTTATGAGAATCCGATTGCAATGACGAAATAATGATGAATTACAACTTTGAATATAAACTCAAGACAATTCCGGTTTCAGTGCGCGCACACTTGCGTCTGTGTGTATATACGATATGTTCCTCTATCTTTCGAGCGGCGAAACTAACTCCGTTTCAGAAAATATTAGAAAGTAAATAAGCGGTTAAAAACATTATTGTGCCAAAGTTGCGTCAGATTGATACTATTTCCAAATACAAAGATACTCGTGATCGAGTCGCAATATATAATGACCTCTCGTTATAAAAGAGCAGTGCAGATTAATGCAGGCATAACTTCCTTTTTCCTATATGTACGTTCAAGATCTGTTGTCATGTTGTATAAAACGTACTCAAACGTTTTATAATAAGGAACGTTATACTATTACTACTTTTTATTTACTAGCGGCGACTGTTGTGGTAAAATACTGTTTCTTATACTATGATATATAGTCAGTTATGTGTATGATTTCAATGTATATTTATGTAGGTGTAACATATCTCTAAAATTTATTACCAGGAAGTGCATTTATTGCACGCCAAAGTCTGTTTTAGTTTTAGAACAATACTTTAAAATTCTTTTGGAGTTAGTGCGTATTTACAAAGTTAACGTTATTTTCAAAGATATTTGAATATAAAGTGTCACGGAGGTTTCCGCCGACGTTTGGACAACATAGAAGATGAGAGACCATCGACTTAGCAAAAAGAACAATACAACTATATAGTTCGCGATGCATTTGTGGTTGAGCGCGGGACTTATGTTTGATATAACATTTGGAAAGAAATATGAGTTATATTCTTTAGATTGTATATTACACACACACACACACACACACACACACACACACACACACACACACACAATATATATATATAGTACTTTTCGTACTTAGGGCGTAAAGTTGCATTTCACATTATCGCACAATGTGGGCGTGAATGCTTAGGCCTATGGTGCGAACATTATTTATCACTCGCGTGGGCGTAATAGATGCACCTTTACATCTGTTGTTTTACGGATGTAAAGTGGATCAATTCACGGTCCGGAGGCTGTAAGGATGCACTTTACGCCCTAGTTCATGAAGGCCCCCTTTATGCGCGCAAAACGAGGCGTAAAATCGTACTTTCCGCCCGCAAGAGCGAAGATGTATTAATTACTATGATTGTATACATCTGCATTTATTCAGTTTAACGTAGTTTTATTTTGTCGTTTCCACGCAGTCTATCTCCCACATCTTTATTTTTTTCTTAACTATTATTTTACATCATATAACCTATAACATTTCCTGAGGACCTCTCTTTTATAACTGTTTTCTCCATAGGTTTATCATCCATCCCGCATTCGCCCAGGGTTATGCCAGTGGGACGGGAAAAACCTAGAGGCACACCACGTGGGACAAATCCTAATTAGGAAAACCCGCCCCGGGATGGTCGGTGTATTGGAATAATTCAGTTTAGATGTCTAGGTCCGTAAGGCTTAGAACACCGAAACTGTATTTATCTACACCTTCCCGCGCTCAGTTTCGAAGGAGGCAATTTTTAACATCTAACCGATCACGGTAGTTGCAGAAAAAAGCGGTCATCCATCCACGTAGTAACCGCGCCCTTTGCTGCTTAACTTCGGTGGTCGGCCGAGGTGGCAACTGCACTATACCTGCCAAACTTTATTTGACGATAATTTATAATATAACGCAATAAAACAAATCAATTTAAAAAAAAAAAAAAAAAAAAAGCTAGAAAGGAAAGATATACTAAAAGAATACTTTTGCAAGATTGAGCTTCGACTTTAATTGTTCAAGAATGCGTACTCAGTAACTGATTTATGAATTCCAGATATTGCTCTTTCCTTCTAATAAAATAATTAATCAATTAAACCATAATTCATGACCGTCAGCTGTTAGCTATGTCTCAGCAAATCGGTTGTAATTTCTCACACAACATTTTTAAACCATTTTGAAATAATGAAAAAATCTGCAAAAAAATCTCCACTTAAGACGGTCCTCAAAATGATGAAATTTTTGTGTAAGAAAAGGCTTTTCTGACATTTTCTGAACAACATCAACCTCTGAAAAAATGTACCTATCCCTGCTGGACGATTTATCCGAAACGTGCGCCTTAAAAAAAATTTTTGGCCATTTTACGGATTTCCCCATCCATTTTTCTCCCCGCATCGTCCACCACGAAAACCTCCTCGCGCTAATGTCACACTCCCTCTCATATATCGGGGCACGGGTAATATATGCATGCGCTTCATGCACACTAGCCGCTCGCGACCGCGATAGCGCGCCTCGCGCGCATGCGACAGCAATTGTGACTCAATGCCGACGCGAGGAGGCAGTCATATGACTCGAGAGACAGCCGCCGGCGTGTTTTTACTCGCCTCTATCGCTACTCTGCAGCATGTGACGCGCGGGAGAGTATCGTGTAACCCTGCGTTTGTTTGCCGCACGCGCGGATGGACGATTGCGATGATAGCAATGATGATGGTGTACTGGCACATGGATGTGGGAGGAGGAGTGGGGTAGCTGGATATGTATGTGTATATAATGCACGGACGAGTGGTGTTACTGAAATTTTAGAAATCGTGTGATAATCGGGTGATATGAAGGAAAAAGACGATAGGGGTTTGGCAAATAAAGTGATAGAAAAATAGCGGATGTTGCATTCTTTTATATTTTCGGAAAAGACTTTGATTTTGTTCTTTTTATCGAGATTTTTCACTTTTGCTGTATCATTTGTTGTTAAACGTTGAGAGAACAAAATCATTATACGTGGATTTATTTCTGGACAAAGTCAGGATTTATGTCAAGGGCTTGAAAAACATTATCGCAGATAAACAGAAATTAAATGTTCAGCAAGAATTTATTATTTATTAATATATACTCTGCTGTAAAGAAATTTCAAGAAAAGAGAAATATACTGCTGATGATCAGAGCAATAATTTTAAATGGCAAAATTAAATCCGAGTGAAGCTGATTGAGCATTGAAAAGTAAAGTGAAAATAACAGATAACATTATGCACACGTGATAAAAATGAATTCCAGAACAGAAATTATGAAATCAAAGAGCTCTTATATAAATAATTATATATAGTATACAAACAAGTATTATCTAATAACATAATAATTTACACAGTTATAATAATAATGTTATCTAAAACAGTTATAGGAAAATCGGTAAGACCTAGCTTTTCATATAAAAGTTTCATTGAATTTTTAAACACGAATCGGATATGCGTGATAATGGTAAACATGTTTAAGCTCAAAGTCACGTGAATAAATATATACAATGCGTTGATATAGGCAAAGGCAAAAAACCGTTATAGTGTTATAAAAGTTGATAGCATCAAGAACGAATCCAATTGCCACATTTAAATGCGAACAAATTCTAATTTACGTCTTAAGTGTTTGGATCACAAGACGGCGCTGTCAAAATACGGTTTTAATAAAAAACTCGTGTCATCAATAGACGAAACCCAGATATAACAGAAATTTTTCTTACACTTTTAATAGATTTTCAAAAAAATGAAATAACTAATTCAGTATAAAACAAACGCTATTAATTTTTCCGCAATCTTTGATCTATATTTCCCTTCAGATCCACAAAGGAGTCGCAGCAACAATAGAGTAGTCGGTACCATTTGTCACTTATTTAAACGAAAAAGAGAAAACAATCGGTTTGTTTTGACAATGACTTTCTCTAACTCAAAAAAAAAACACTGTCGCGGCTGCGCGCATATATCATCAACGGTCAGGTGACTAATATCAGTGCCGGCAAGTATATAATGCGAATCGAAACAGTTTTTGTCGTTTGCAGAGAAGGCGAGCCCACACGCGGCCGCGCATAATAATGCAAACATTAAAACAGATGGGAAAATAGTAACGCTGTATAGTCTGTTATGATATCGTATTAGTTTAGCGTGAATCAAGATGAGCGGATTCTTGATTTCGCGCTAATAACGTGACTCATCGATGGATCACCTTGTAGCGTAGGCTTTAAACAGCAAAATGATTGTGCCTTACACTTTCCTTTAATAAATATTTACTTGCTTAACGGTGATAAATTTACAATTTAACAATGGTATCTGGAGACAGCGCAAATAAACTTCAATTTTTGTAAAATACGTAAAAAGTATGTTTGTTGTTTTGTCCTAATTAGGATAGTTTTACTTTAAAATTAAATGAAATAAAATCTGCTGTGATTCGTGTTATTAATATTTTTAATTTCCTATTTTTAAAATAGTTATACAATAAAACTTTCGCGTAATATTTAGTTAAGGTATACATTATTTCATACATAATATATAATTAATACAAAATTAACTTACTTTACATTTTGCCGACTTATTTATCTAATTACGTTCAATAGTTAGTGCTTTGATAATTTGTACAATCGTTATTAACAGCTATTACAATAAATAATAAAAACTATATAACAATATTACTATTTTCTTTAATACACATTAAAATCATCATAATTAACGCCGATTATGCTTCTAAACCTTTCATCTGTCGAGATTACGTATACACGAGAACGTCTGCCGTAACTAGATTTCCTCACACCAATAGATAGATAAGTAAACATAAATCCGTGACCCTTATATACCTACAATGATGAACCGATACAATAATTATAGCCTGCATTCTACTTATAAAATATTTCTAACAAAACATAATCCTTTGGCTAAATTCTTTCGGTCAACCGCTACCACGTTCCTCGAGAACCATCAATGTCAATAAATGCAACGATAAATAAGTTAGTCCCTCACATCGCGTACCTCTTTTACAAACGAATTCTCGCCCACACCCTACCAACTAGTCAACAACCGTAAAGTATCATCTAAAAAATACAAAACTCCTAATCCCCCCTACCATCATCCACCACCAGCACACTGAAACTTCAAACGACCCAATAATCGGGCACCGTGGAAACGAAGACTGCATTATATATACATCATGCGGGTATATACACTCAGACGACGGGATAGATGGCCGCGCTGGCGATGCCGCAGTGGTTGTGCCGGTTGCGGGCGATCCTGAAGTAACCCGCCTCGCCCCACGTCTCGCCCCAGCTGTTCTTCACTAGCCAGTAGTCGCGGCCGGTGCGCGCGTCCGTCCCGTAGCCGACGACGAGGACCGCGTGGTCGAGGTCCGACTCGTCGCATTCCGGCTGGTAGTAGATGCCTGGAATATTCGTAATTTTGTTTTCGTTATTGGTCGGTGCTAATGAAAGCGATGCAGTTTGGGTTGATGAAATGTGGTTTCATGTTTCTATTGCTTATCGTTGGATTCCTAGTATGAATCAGATGTATATACGCGTATAGGTATCAACATTCAGAGAAAAGTCATATTACGCTACAGTGTAATTTGAGACAAGAAAAAGTGATAGCTGCGTATGTATGAGTCCCTAATTTATTACCCTTACATACCTTTTACACCTAATTGCAATACGCTTATTTATATAAAAGAAATTTGTTGAAACGAGATTCGTTTGTGGTTAAATACTTTGGTTAATGAAAAATCGTACTGCTAATGAACAAGTTTTGTTGAATATACGATTTATTCGCCAATGTTTCGAGAATTTCGGTTACTCCCCTCGTCAGGGCATTAAAATCGAGAAGTCATCACCTTGTCGAATAAATCGTATATTCAACAAAACTTGTTCGTTAGCAGTCCAATTTTTTATCAACCAAAAGAAAGAATAAGAGAAAGTTATTTGATTAATTAATCCCATAATCCAACACTTATTTACAAAAATGTCTTATATTTATGAACTGTTTACCGGTGTTAGACTTCAAGGTGATTATGTGCATATATCAATTCATTTATCGTCGGAGAGATGAATTCTGTAAAGTACCGACTCTCGTTCTTCTTTACCAACAATAGATATTTTCAGCAATTACTTTAAATTAAAAAACTAAGTGTATTCAATACTTTGTCAATTTTCATTTTTATGACTATTTAAATCTTTAATGTTGGTCACGATTTTAGATAAACTTATTCTATTGCACAATGCACATAAAAAAATATTTCTTTTTAGATATTTAATGGTTATAGAGTTAAAAAAATATTTTCCTTACAGCTTGAATGACTCAGACTTAATTGACTAACATCGCGTGCTTCAAAATACATTGAAAATTGTAAACCTCTCGTACAATTATACAATAATTTAAAATAATTATGTTCTAATAATATATATATACTTTTGAAAATGTTGTCCTTGTAATTTACACCTTTTTAGAATAAAATGACTATAGTTAAATAAATTTCAATTTTTAAGTTTTTAATAACTGCAATAAAGGGGAGAGAGTATTTTTTAGGCTGCTAAATTTTCAAAGAGTTTTTTTTGAGAAATTTCAAATAGCGAATTAGAACGTATTCTGATGTAAAGATAAATTTTCAGGTCGGTCAAGTATGTACAACGTAAAAATAAAATACCTTAAAGAAATACAAATTTTTTATTGATTCATTGTTATCTGGTATCTTATTTGAATATTCCAAATGATTTTTCTCATATACAAATTATAACCTATCGAAAATTTAATTATTCTTAAAGTTATAACTGTGACAAAAACTTTAAAAATCATAAAGGAGTTGCAAAAAAAAATAATAATTTCGTGCCTACAAATTTGAATAACTTATTTTAAATTGTTGCATGCCCATTCATGATGCTTTTCTGAAAATATTTTGCACTTGTAGTATTTTTTGTGTCTAATGTCAATCTTTCGAAATTCAAAATACCGTACTGAAAAAGTATTTTGAAACCATTTTGATTTTCTGAAAAAATATCCACTTGAAAGTTTAGCAGTCTAACAAATACCATCCCCTTATTACCTGGTGACAAAGAAAACCACATTTTTAGAAGCTCCATACACCATATTTTGCCAAAACTTTTTAGAGATTCACATTTTTCGAAGTTTGGCGTAAATTATAAACATATTCACGCAAATTTAAGGGATGTAATAGTCCTACCTCACCACTAATCCTATTTTATCGGCGGAACATGTAAAAATAATTAATTTAAAAAAAAGATAACGATTTACGTCTTCAACAAAATCAGATGTCCTGCATAATCCTATAATACATCGCAAAAAACGACGACACCTTTGTTTATTTCTGGAACGAAAATGAAAGAAAATTAACGAAATTTCGTTCCAAGAATAAACAAAGGTGTCGTCGTTTTTTGCCTTGAAACTCTGTAGAACGATGTATTACTGGATTATGCATCTGAATTTGTTCAAGATACAAATCGCTATACTTTTTTATATTAATTATTTTTACATATCTCGCCAATAAAACAGTATACAGAAAAGTACAGAGCGAGACACCTTCAAATTTGATTCAAGTACTCGCGAACAATTTAATTCGGAGAATAATATCCATTTCGGCGACGCACTGAAAAAGGTTCCATTTCGGCGATGCGCTCAAAAAGATTCCATTTCGGTGATGCGCTAAAAGTTTCCATTTCAAATTTCTTTTTTTTTTAATCAAAATTTAAGTCGGCAACGTAAAAACGAATTATACAAATATTATGGTTCGAATTTAAACTCTTCTATCCAATTATTGGATATTTTGTACAATTATGATTCTTAAACTTTTTACCGTATATGATTTTTTGTAGTTTTAAAACTCCTGATTTTATTTTTCTAAACAGTTACACTGAAAGTAAAATGATAAAAACAGAACATTTTATTATTAAATTATACAGCATATAACTGTCTATAATGTATGTAAACGAATGTATTACCATCGCCATATTCGCATATGAAATTTTCATCTTTTGAAGAAAACATCTATTGTTGTAATGTAACTAAGAATATAACAAGATTTTATGAATAAAAACAACAGATATCTTATACTTACAATTGAGAAAATATATGATGGTCGATATAATTACTTCGAGTTACCTTAATACATACTAGGCATCGCTTGTACTTATAAATAATCCTTTTTCCGCACGCCGTGTGAAAATAGTACATTTCGACATTGGTGCGGAAGGTGACGATTTACTTCGTGTGACGTTTTTCGCACGAGCGAAGCGAGTGCGAAAAGTCACACGAAGTAAATAATCAACTTCCGCACTCGTTTCGAACGGTATTTTATACCACGAGAGCCGAAAAATCATGCCAAAGTTGTAAGAGTTTAAATTCAAAATATAATAAATGCTGGTACGACAATTCCTTTTACGTTGCCAACTTAAATTTTGACAAAAAAAAAGTTTGAAAAAGACTGATAACTTTTTCAGCGCATCACCGAAATGGGACCATTTTCAGTGCGTCGTCGAAATGGAACCTTTTTCAGTGCGTTGACAAAACGGAACTTTATTCCTCCCAGCCGACGATATAAATAAGCTGTTCTTCACGTCACATTAGTCTTTTTTAAAACCCCCTCTCTTTTTTAAATAAAAAAAGAAACCGCTGCCAATTCATTGGCCCGTGGCTTCCTCAAACTTAATTTGCTGATTCTTTTAATTAATTTTTAATAACAAATTTATAATTTTTGCCACAATTTATTACATAATTATAATTAAATTCACTTATGAAGATTAAAAAGTACTAATTTTTAAATTATGTATAAAATATGAATAAAGTAATATGTATTTTTTTTTTAAATTATGTATGAAAAATAAATAAAATAATTGATTGTAATATTATCGTGAAAACCTTTTAAAATTCTTAAATAACCTTTACTTCAAATTATATTTTCTTTGTGAAATTTCACACATAGGGTACTTGTGCCTAGTAGTGTGCCTGTCCGTATTTGTGTGCTCTTTTTGGAATTTCCGATCTAAGAAAAAGGTTCTAACCTTAAAAATAATAAATGTCTATTACAAAAAAACAGTAGAAAGACGATTTATCACATAAATTACTCGGTTGGATGTATTATTTGTTAATAATCGTTAGTTAAAAAGTATCAATAATACGGACTGTCGTCTGCTTTAAGAGCACACTAATGCGGTCACTTACCCTATATTGCTTATACCACCCACAAAATTGTCTATAAACTTCGTCCGCGCGCCGAGACACGACCTTATTCCGCTCAGCCGTCGATATATCGCATACAAAATAGTCTATAAATTTGGAGCTTTATATAAGGGCATAGAGCCGTTCTCGAAAAATTACGATTTGAAAAAAAAGTTAAAAGAATTTCCAAATATCTCTGAAATTTATGGACCAATCATTTTGTCCAAAGAACTCGACCGCGAGCTATCCAAAATCTACCTCTACAAGGAATTTTGAAGCGATTAAAACAATTTAACTCTCGTAATCGTTGGACATACAAAACTCATTTTTTTTCATTTCTCAATTTTTTTTTCTCAAAAACTAATCAACAGATCAATGAATTCAAATTTTTACAGATTATAAGTATTTATAGTCTGCATTATCATGATTTTTCTCAAAAAAATTGTCCGTTTAGTTTGGGAGTTATAAGAGTTATAAGCTTTAAAAAAAACACGTTTTTGTTAATAACAAAAAAACCGTGATAGTTAGAAAATATAGGTATTTAAATTCTCTTTCGAATGCTTTCCATCCGATTCAGATACCTACATAGAACCATTCTTGAGAAATTACATACACGCACACACACACACACACGCACGCACGCACGCACGCACGCACGCAAACCTACACACACATTTCAAAAACCACGTATTTTCATTCCTAACACCTCGAAAAACAATTATAACATGTTTTTACAACAAGTCAAAAAATTACTATCACAAAGCTTCCTCTAGGAGGAAGCAAAAAATAGTTCTACAAAACACAAAACCCATCTCACCCCTGTCAACTTGCTGTCAACCCACCTTCAGAATAAAACCTGAACGTATCATGCGATCCATCGATCGCAGCGGACAGCGGTCC
Organism: Torymus aiolomorphi; assembly: GCA_036365515.1. Taxonomy (NCBI): domain Eukaryota; kingdom Metazoa; phylum Arthropoda; class Insecta; order Hymenoptera; family Torymidae; genus Torymus; species Torymus aiolomorphi. The sequence continues at coordinate 68,891,949 of CM070874.1, read as the reverse complement.
GACCGTCGCCACAGCCAACTTCATCGCAGCTTCATCGGCAACGCTGACGTAGACGAAGCTCGCCTCGATGGCCTCGTCCTCGTCGTCGCCGCTCGCGTTGTACGGGCAGTCGCGGCTCCTGCCCTCGTACGAGTAATTTGCTTCGGGCTCCAAACCCTTGTGGTCGACGACGAACTGGAAGGATAGAGCCGCGCTGCCACCGCCGCAGCCCAGGTTGCCGTAGTCACCCGTACAGTCGATCAGGCACTGGGCGCTCAGCGGTGTCAGGACGCCGGTTTTACGGAAGTACTGGCCCTCCAATGAGCCCGTCTGTAATTATATGGTGTATAGGTGAAACTAAATGAAAAAAAAATAAACTTTTTCAAACAAGTGATAATGTATGTATCGATAGTTCTGAATAGGAAAGCTGTACCTCCTATGTATATAAGCATATCAGGAAACCGTTCAGCGATTTCCGAAGATATAATAATTTCTTCTAAAATATATATTTAAAAATATTCCTGACATTTTTTTAATAATGGTATAAATAAAGCTTTTTTATCTTTACAAGTTTTCTTATATTAAAAATAATAATGCACGAATAAATGTAATAATGTGTTATTGTTTCAATGTTAGGACCTTCCGGTAAGATCAAGTGGTCTGGTATTCGAAAATTTTAGAAGATATTCGGAGGCATCAATGTGTACCCAGATAACAGTGAATTAATTATTTATATTTTTTCTTGTATTGGAAATAACCACATTTTACTAAAAGAGCATTGATAAAATCACATGAAAATTTGAATTCAATAGTATTGTAGTAGTATTGTAATAATACGAAAACAATACTTAATTGTTACACATATTAATGTGTATTTGAAGAACGTGAAATGGTGGTTATTTTGAAATCATTATTTTTATTTTTCCAGTTAGGATACACGAAAATGTATTTAAAAATCGTTCATAGCGAATAAATTTTACTACTACAAATAATATTGTTCTAATTTTATTTTTCATTATTTTTACATGTTTCACTTAAAACTTAATCGTGAATAATTCCTACTTTATAAATTAAAATTACTATACACTAACAGTTTCTTAATATAATTATTCGAGTTTGGAAAACATTTTAACTCGCCATCGCGATAAAGTTTGCTTTAAACGAACTGAAACGTAAGCTCAATTTCCATTTTTTCTTGAGATTATAAATAGTATCACTTTAACTCGAGCAATTTATTACTCCTTTAGAAACGGGCAATAACGCCGCAGCTTTTCAAAGACCATAAAACGCACAATTAAAAAATTGCTCCAATCATGCCATACCAAGACGGACGCACTTATGCTATAAAACTAGCTAAGAAACTTTGAATTTCAAACATATATACTAGAAGCTTCTATCCTTTCAAAGCCATCTGAACCGACACACAAATCGCCTGTGATCACGAATTAGTAATTCCCACCTCTCCACCTCTTGCAATACAAAACAGCCCCGTAGAGATAAACTCTTTTCATTCTCCACTCACCGCAGAAAATGCCCAGCACGAGCCACACGTGAGCCCCTGATCCTGGACGGCTGACACGGCGCCCCGTTTACGCCAATCGACGAATTCGGGCAGCTCGCCGGCGCTGTTCGATCGGCCCGCGGTGACGAACTCCTCGCCGCGCGGCACTCGTTTCAGAAGCGTTATCGTCTTGTTCGCCGCGTGCATGTAGTTCTCGTACTCGTCGTACAGCTGGAAAGAAACGCGCGCGCCCGCGAATTATGATTTCGTGGGTAAAAGAGTGGATACTCAGGCTGTTTTAGTGTATATTAATTGATTGTTTTTAATTCTTTCGCATACTTTTAGTTTTTTTTTGTCTGGATTCTGTTAATCTGGGTTCGCTCTACTCTTGTCAGAAGCAATACGGGCTCACCTATCTCGCGCATGCGAAATGGTTTTAAGTCGATACACACTCGTTTCGGAACAGGCCCAATAATTTCAGGGGAAACAGTATAATAGGAAATTAATTAATTGTGAAAAATGATTACTATTCTTCAACTCGATTACAGAGATGGAATGATTGAAATAATTTTAAAAACACTGGAAATAAAAACTCAAATAATGAAAAATTCGATTTAGGAATCTGGATTTGGTTTTTGTATCTATAGAAACGGTAATATGGCTGTTAAGCTTAAGTATTTATTGAGATAAGTATTATTCTGTTGATTTATCAAAATGCTGTTTATTATGCTGTTTGGAAATAATTTAAACTGCAAGAAAGTTCCGTAGAGAATCTAAAAAAGGATATATTTGAAAACTTATGATGGATGCTTTTTTTTTTAATAAACATGTACGCAACGTTTTCTCAAGGAAACAGAGAGCCACAAGCAAAGACTCTTTCTTTAATTTTGTTTCTATTTATACTCTCTGATGGAGTTTTTTTCTAAAGCTGTTGCTTAATGAAATAGCAGGCCCCTATCGGTCATTCTCACCCTTTTATGCACGATTAACGTATTGTGCACTCACCATATCGCCAAATTGATTCATTTTAATCTTATACGAAAAGATGCCCAAATCGTATTTCTCATTGTGCTCCGCAATTTTGCGCTGGTTCTCGTGGAAAACGGATCTCCTGAAATTTTCCTCCACGTTGCTGTCATAAGCCTTTTTATAAAGTTGCTAAAATAAGAAAAAACCTTATCTTTAACAAGTATAAATATCGTAAAGATAGGAAAAATACTATTTTAAGGTTTCGTTGTGATCAACCTCTATATAAGGGAAAAGTGTTAAAAATGATATTTTAAAGTTTTTATGTGATTTCAAATTTCGCAATTTTGAAAAATGGGTTCCTAATATGGACCACTTTAAAAAAATCGTAGAAAATGGTTTAAAAAACCATACATTTCAGAATTCAAACATTATTTGTTTATTTGGTTGTTTAAGAAAACAAAAAATCTTTATATTCAATGATTGTCCATTTATATGCTTTTTTATCTATAAAAAAGCATAGAAAATCATAAATACAAAGATGTAAATATCACTATAAATGATTTTTCTACTATAAATGTTATGATAAATATACGTAAATTTATAAACAATGCTATTTTAACTAAAAAAAAAAATGAAAAATTATAAAATTTACCCATTGTCCATACTAAGGATTTTAGGGGTGGTCTATATTGGGAACTTTTGAGTTTTTAAATACTTTATATCATATAATGAATAAAAATATAATTTAATCAAAACAAATGAATACAAAATGTTTTGTACTGTATAATAATAGCCGATATTATTCACCATTAATAATTTGCTCTTTCGATTTTGGCTTTTTGAAAACCGTTTACCTGTTCGAAACAAACAATTACCTCTCCTAATTCGAAAATACATCCAATGGCCGTAACAACATATAACAACTCATTTGGACTTAAAATACACCTAATAAACCTACTAAGAAAGAATAGCGTACATGTTTTTCAAATTTATAACTTTTTCAAGACTATACATGTATCTTTTCCTTAAAAGAATCTGGATTTATAATTAAAAATACGTTTTCTGTGCTGTCATTGTACTAAATTAGTTTCCAAGGTATCAGTGCTAATTTTAGACAGTTACAGGATTTTGTATGAAAACATGTTATTAATAGTCAATTATTGTAGCTCCTTATGTTACTATCAACTACCTACAATTTACTGTTTGATGTCTAGATTTTTACGATGTCTTATTTTTTACGACGTATTTCATAAGTTTAAAAATATATATTTTTTCTCCGGTATAAAAATTAAAAACTACTTGCCGTTTCTAATTACGTTGACTAAAGGTTAGGAAATGTCCGAGTTTTCTCAAAATTAATCCAATCCCGACCTTCATCTTATATTTATTTTTTAATTAACTTTTTCCATTGACACTGACTGTTCCCATTTCAAAATTTCGCGACACTTTAGAATTAAGGCTATTAAAATGCGATCAGATTGAAGCTCATCGTTTCTATCCGCTTAATTGATATCTATTACAGGATGTTCAATTAACCAATTGCTATTGAATCTGTTCCACCTATATTATCGTGACACAAGGGAACGAAATGCGGTTGATTTATTACACCGATAGTTTAGAAAACGGAATTTTCGGCGTATCGCCTTTCATCGTAATTTAAGGTGATGCTATACCCACGCTATTACCCAAAATTGGGTTCTCATTTTTCTCATTCAATTTTTAATTTTAAGGAAAAAACTCTTTGATGCGTTATAGTTCTTTATTAAACTTAAAACGTGTCAAAGAGTTTTTTTCAAAAAGTTTAAAATTGAAGGAGAAAAATGGGAACCCAGAATTGAGTAATAGTGTGGGTATCACATCACCTTAAAGTAAGTGAAAATTTATAATGTACAATTATCCAAGTATACCCGAAACATTTGGTAGGTGTAATATTTTTAAAATAATTTTTCCCACATAAATTTTATACGATTCACTGAATGTCGAAATTATTAATAATTTCTATTGAGTCTCTTCAGCCTCAGGAAGCCACGATTTCTAACCTACACTACGTTCTATCTCTTATAACTAACTATCTGATCAAAAAACGGCCACGAATTATTTATTGCCGTTATCGCACAATAAATTTTCAATAATACCGGAAAATATTTAATTTATCGAAAACTTATGTAATAACAACACTGAATTATCGCGATTGGACGAGTTTAATTAAAGTTTTAATTACGTAAAGAAGAAACGTCAATGATGGGTATCACGCCATTATTTAATTCGCGCATATCTTATATATATGAGGAAAAATAAAGCTCACGTATTGTACACGCTGCAGCAGCTACTGCAAAAATCTTAGAAAGCGAAAACGACAAAAAATCGATTTCAGTGTAAAAACAAGCAGAACAAAAAAAAGAAAAAAAAAATAGACGAATCATTCATTGATCTAAGTATCAACCCGGAGACCGAAACTTCACTACCGATTTCGAAGATATCACACCCACAGAAACACTCTCTTCACCCTATTACCACAATTACCACACGGTATGACCCGCATCATTGGCTAACGCTTACTTTGAAACTGTCCCAATCGTAGTCCTCCGCCAAACTGTGATTCCCAGCAGTCGGCGCCGCAATTATGACCGTCGCCAGAACGGCAACAATCGCCACGGTCCATTCAACCCTCGCCAGCATCGTTCACACATCCACTTTTTTGTTCTCCTCGTTCCTCCTTCTTCTTCGTGGGTGTGCGCACCTGAAGCCGCGCGCACGAGACACTAATATATTACAGACGGGCCGCGCACGTCGCCGCTCGATGATGATGATGATGTCTCTTTCGCCGTCGCCGCATGCTATACACTACACCGCGCTGCTTTTCGCACTGTCGCGCGCTCCCCATTATAATCGTCCCTTTTATACACGCGCAAGCGCTCTCGTGTGAGAGAGAGAGAGCGTGATGTGATGATCTGGGGGAGAGCCGAGCCGCGCGCGTGGTGTGACTGCGAGTGAGATATAGGTAGAGATGGATGGATATGAACTTTGCGATGGGTGGTTTTAGCGTGTTGGATTAAATGTATAGTTGCGAATTGGAGAGGGAGAGAGAAGATCGTTACGTCTTGTTATGATATAAATTGTTGGACACGAAGATTTGCGTCAGTATACCTAGTTGCAGTTTTTTGTTTTGTTTTGGAGATACAGTTATTACTAATAGTTTGGGAAAAGGAAAAGAGTCGAAATTTTTTTAATTGAAGGAATGTGTTTTATATCTAGAAGACACGTTGGTAATCCCTATAAATGTATCCGTGACGTGTTATTTTCGAGCAGGAAAACAGAATTTGTTGCACCTTAGTCAATGAATATTATTAAGCGATTACGAAGAATTAAAGTATTTTTAAAATTTGAGAGAATCAAAATGTCGTCTAATTCTATGTTCTCCATTTAAAATTAATTTCCAGCGATAACGATTCCGAGAATCTAAGATTAACCCATTAACGCCTGAAACTGAAAAAATTTAAGTTTGATTTTGCGGTTTTCCTGAGCAGTGAAAAACGTGAAACAATTAATATGACCAACCGTTTCATGTTTTTGAGGTCGCTCTATAAGATTCCGGTGTCAGATTTTCGATCTGACTTAAAGAAAAAAAAAATATGGCGGGTTTTTTGAAAAAAATGTACTAAAATTCTTATGCTTTTTTTTCTTTAAGTTAATATTTCATATTGAAAGGGGACTTGAGATACCAAATAAATAGGCACAAAGTGGCACAAACTTTTCAAACTTTCAAAATATGCATTTGGATCTTTTTTATTTTCAATATGGCTCCAATATGGTGGCAAAAGTGAAAAAAACTAAAAAATTGTGTTTTTTTTCAAATAATCTGAAGAAAAAGGCTTCAAAGGCAATAAAAATAACCTAAACCGATAGAATATTATCTAATACATCTGTCTTATGTAGCAGATTTATGAATTGTCTAATATGGTTGTTCAAAATGGCGGCTATACTACGAAAACCTTGAAAATTTGTATTTTTCTTGGAAAATTTAGAATATTTTTTGAATATTACTTTCAATAATCGAGTTTTATGATCAATTTAATTCAAGATCAAATTTTTTTAATTCAAAATGGCGGATGAAATTTTAAAATTTCAAATTTTTCAAAAATAAAAAATACCTTTATCTTTTGCGTAAAATTTCAGATCAAAAGTATTCTTATGCTTTTCTTGAGAAAAATAAAAATTTTCAAGGTTTTTGTAGTATAGCCGCCATTTTGAACAACGATATTAGACAATTCATAAATCTGCTACATAAGACAGATGTATTAGATAAGATTCTATTGGTTTAGGTTATTTTTATTGCCTTTGAAGCCTTTTCTTCAGATTATTTGAAAAAAACACAATTTTTTAGTTTTTTTCACTTTTTCCACCATATTGGAGCCATATTGAAAATAAAAAAGATCCAAATGCATATTTTGAAAGTTTGAAAAGTTTGTGCCACTTTGTGCCTATTTATTTGGTATCTCAAGTCCCCTTTCAATATGAAATATTAACTTAAAGAAAAAAAGCATAAGAATTTTAGTACATTTTTTCAAAGAACCCGCCATATTTTTTTTTCTTTAAGTCAGATCGAAAACCTGACACCGGAATCTTGTAGAGCGACCCCAAAAACATATGAAACGGTTGGTCATATTAATTGTTACACGTTTTTCACTGCTCATGAGAACCGCAAAGTCAAACTTAAATTTTCCCAGTTTCAGGCGTTAATGGGATAATATTATAAAAGATAAAGGCCAATTCCTTTTTGGAAAATACTGTCACTCTAAGATCCGAAATTGAGAATCTAAATCATTGTCTATGAAAAAATTTGCCAACTTCTTTATGTTTTTATAGATTTTAATTCGCGAAACGACGACGTGGACGAATCGAGAACAATCTTGTACCTTATTGAATCAATGAATCCTCTAAAGCCGCAAATTGCGCAGAAAAAAATACGAAGCTGCACATATTGTTCGTTTCTATCTTGAGATCTGGCTGACCTTAAAACCTATATTTTAACAAAAAATTTGATTGTCAAAACACTGCTGCTTATTTTCGTGATTTGTGAATGGAGAATCACCGAGTCTGATAATTCTGTATACATGTTATCGGTCTTTCTAATGTTTTGCGAAAAAATAATGTGAAAAATGGTTCTGCTTTTGTGCATCTATTCAATTCAACTTTTTATATAAGCTTGTTGCTTATAGTAATTAACTATATTTTTCACTATAAATAAACTGGGATGGTTTTGAGAAAAATTAAAATTATTTAAGTAAGATTAGTAATCACTCGTAGTGATTACGACACTTTCCGCTGATTTCGATAGCAAATAATTATTGATATCGCAATCAAAACAAAATGTTAAAAAGTTTTTAGACCTAATACCTAACTGAAATTTACATCACGAAAATGTAAAGGTTTAAATGCAATTTAAAAATTGTCATTGTACTCGTTGTAATCTTCAAATATGTCAAGCTAAAACTAATCTCTATTAATATATATTAAACTATTCTTCTGCAATAAATTGGCATTCAAAACTTTAGGACATATACTATTAAAATTTTGTATAGCTTTTCAGATATAAATAATATTATTATAATTAATTCAGAATGAATTTTGAAAAAATGAATGAATTCATTCAACTCTTTTATGTAGCCATATCGATGTTATTACGTACTGAGAAAATAGTTCAGTAACAATTTTAAAATGTCTCGGTAAAGAAAAGTTCTGTACGAGGGTCATTTGATAAGTACCTAGCCTACAAATGAAAACACCAAAATTTTACAAAAAATAAAATTTATTTTTCAATGTAGTCTCCTTTTAGTTGAATACACTTGGTCCAGCGGTGTTCCAATTTTTTTAACCCCGTTGAAAAAAATGTTTTCTCTTGGTTTGCAAAATAGGCCTCCGTGGCGGCGATTATTTCGTTATTGGAGTGGAATCTCTTCCCGGCGAGCGAATTTTTTAGGTTCGGAAACAAAAAAAAGTCGCACGGAGCCAAATCTGGAGAATACGGTGGATGGGGCAGCAGTTCGTAGCGTAATTCGACCAATTTAGCCGTGGCGAGTGCAGAAGTGTGAGCCGGTGCATTATCGTGGTGGAAAAGCACTTTCTTTTTAGACAAATGGGGCCGTTTTTCTTCTAACACGGCGTCAAATCGGCTCAATAGTTCGGCGTAGTACTGTCCTGTGACCGTTTTGCCCTTCTCCAGATAGTCAATAAAAATCACACCTTGAGAATCCCAGAAAACAATGGCCATCACCTTTCCGGCCGACGGGACCGTCTTCGCCTTCTTCGGAGCAGGTTCACCGGGTAAGGTCCACTGTTTTGACTGCTCCTTGGTCTCTGGAGTGTAGTAGTGAATCCATGTTTCGTCGACGGTCACGTAACGACGCAAAAACTCTTTTGGATTGCGATTAAACAGCTCCAAACACTGCTCTGAACTGGTCACACGGATGCGCTTGTTGTCTGCAGTCAGCAAACGCGACACCCACCTTGCTGACAGCTTTCTCATGCCTAAAATCTCATGTAGGATATGCCACACGCGTTCTTCTGAGATGCCTACTATCGCAGCTATCTCGTGCACCTTTAATCGGCGGTCTGACAAAACGATATCGTGTATTTTTGTCACGTTCTCCTCCGTAGTGGCTGTTTTCGGAGCACCTGGGCGTGGATCATCAAAAACCGACGTGTACGACCACGTTGAAACTCGTTATACCAAAATTTAACGGTCGCCATCGAAGGAGAAGCATCCCCATACACTGCATCCAAGCGTTCTTTAATTTCACTGCGCGATTTCCCTTCCAAAAACAAGAATCGAATCACCGACCGATATTGTTCTTTCTCCATTTTTTCAAAAATCAACGGACACATTTGCTTTCACACGCTCTCAAAAATAAACTACAACTCCGATCCGGCTGAAATTTCGTCTGTAACCATTTACAGGAAGATACTGCACTGTAGTGTATTTCTGGTGCGATAGTGGCACCATCTGGCGGTGAGGCTAGGTACTTGTCAAATGACCCTCGTATATCGATACCCCGTACGAAGAAAAGCACAACTCAGGCCGATACGAACACCACCCCAAAAAGAAACACGACTCGCGGAGCTGAGATGAAAAAAAGCACAACTCGCTGCGCTCGGACAAAAAAAAAAGCACGACTCGCTGCGCTCGGATGAAAAAAAGCACAACTCGATCGCTTTTTTATTAAATAATAAATTGATGCAATAATCAATAAAATAAAATTATATAAGCATGAATTCTCTTTGAGAAAGCAATCTGCTAATGCAGTTGGCAGCAGATTTTATTTTTGCTACTCGTAAGGTGTACTATTTATAAAAATGCAATAAATAATGCTAGTCTTTTTCATCCGAGCGCAGCGAGTTGTACTTTTTTCGTCTCAGCGCAGCGAATTGTGCTTTTTTTCGTCCGAGGTTTTGAACTGTGCTAGTCTTCGTCAGAGATTTTGAACTATGCTTTTCTTCATACAGGGCGTCGATATGTCCTTCTCCATAGTTTTATAATAAGAAATAAAAAAAACAAGCTTATACAACTAATTATTGGTATTTTAAGTAAAAAATAACTTTTGACGCCGATTGTGTATGGCCAATACAACCTTAATCTGCCACTGCTAGTCTTCGTAATGGGGGCGCGCGCTGTGCTTTTCTTCGTACAGGACGTCGATATATATGATTATATATACAAGGTGTCTATTAAATATGGCAACCCCTCAATATCTTTTTATAGTGACGTTTTCGCTGAAAACACTAAATGGGAAAGATTTAAGATTTTGAAAAAGCTATCAGGAAGAATGGCCATTTTTTGGGACCTACTAAACTTTTGGGTCTTTGTGAGTCCTAAGCTCAATTTTATAAATGGGAACCCCTAATATTTTTTTACTCCAAATTCGTTTTCAGCGCTAAATTTTACGTTTAGATAAATATTATTCATGGCATCCTTGGCCAGTTTTTTGGGCCTTTTGAGCCCAATGTGTGTGTTTTTTCCTATAAAAATGTGTTGTTTTACGTGGGTAGTGGTTTTATAGCATATTCTCATAAGTATTTTAGTCAAAAACATTAATATTAAGGACCCAAACCCTGTTTTGTACATTTTGTGTATCATACATCATCGCGCGGTACGAAGAAAAGCCAACTTGGAAGTTACAGGCGAAGAAAAGCCAAAAACGCGTCTAAGACGAAGAAAAGCCAGTTTGGGTCCTCCCAGATGAAGAAAAGCCAGTTTGCGCCGTTCCTGCGGAGGAAAAATCCCAACTGACGGCATCTTATCAATTACTAGTTATCTAATTATCTTGACTGATCATCTTTTTATCTTTTTAAAAAGATTTTTAATCTTTTTGGTTATCCTTTTACCTTTATCTTATTTTATTATCTGAAAGTTATCTATAAGATACCAACTAAATGTTACTTTCGTTTGTGAAGTCAAACTGGCTTTTCTTCGTCTGGGAGGGCGCAAACTGGCTTTTCTTCGTCTGGGAGGACCCAAACTGGCTTTTCTTCGCCTTAGACGAGTTTTTGGCTTTTCTTCGCCTGTAACTTCCAAGTTGGCTAAGTTCGTACCGAGCGACGATATAATCACATTTTTTAAATCTTTGCGAAATTTCCTTTCATTTTATATATTGTACATGCTATATGAAATGAATTTCCTTGGAAGAAAAAAAAATCATTAAAATTAAAATGTCGTGATGAGAATTAGATATGCGCCATTCGCTATAAATGTGACACAGATATATACTGCAGGCATATGCTGAAGGTTTTTCAAAATCGTTCAGATAAATATTATTTTTGTGCTAAAATAAAGTAATAAAGTTTTATACTTGTTAGTTGATGATTCGACATTATTTTTATCAAAAAAGTTAAGTATTTAAATATAATTTACGTGTTCAAACTTTGGTTCACTTCATACTCCTGAATCTAGGGAACGAACGAATGCAGCTTCTTTGCTGGGCCGCGAGTCTCTTATTCCGGCAACCCAGTGAACGAACGCTATTCGCACCTCACGCTGTACTGTATGAAAAATCAATGATGTTAAATATTTAATATTTAGTTTTAATACATAAAGTGTATCATTATTATCTTAATGTCAACTTTTAGAATTCAGATTGAAAAATTACAGTTACTGAACTTACATAAGTATATAAAAAATAAGTGTTCATTCACTGGCTAAATGTATTCAATCACTAGCATCGTGTGTGTGTTCATTTACTGGTTTTTAGGAGATATTTACAGTTTTTTTTTTCAACAAAATTTCTACTTTTATTCTTTATTTAAAATTTATACATTTGGCGTAAAGTTTTGAGCATTTTAAAATACTAATTAAAAAAGATTTTTACTCTTAATCCATTTTCAAGCCACTTAATTGAATTAACAAACATTACAATTTCTTTATTTGTTCATTCACTTGTGAAGTCACACGATACCACCTTTTATACCTCCCTAACATCGCTTACTATAAAAACTTCTCTTGTTTACTTCCATCACTGAGGTAAAACTCATTCTACGCACACGCGTCTTCAATTTTACCAAACCGTATCCTCTCATCACGGTCGTCGCTTCCCAAAATCCGATGAATCGTCGTATTTCCCAACTTGGCGGTCCATTGATAAGGCCCGTATGACGACGACGACGACGACGACGCGATGACGCCTACGATATATGTCCGGCGATCGCGTGTCTATTATCTTATCCGCGCAATGACTGCGCGCGCTAACGTCATTATATTATACGTGCGAAATCGAAGAAAAAAAGAGAAACAAAGACAGCGATGTGGCGCCTGTTTCTCGCCGCGCGTGCGACGATTGCGAGCGCGTAAAAGTTAACTCTGAAGGTGATCTTTTCAATGTTTTCCAGCCCGTGTTCCATAAATACACCATTGTGTTTATATGCGCCGCCATTCAGATTTTGTAGGGAGTACTGTTCGACTTATTTGTCTTCGAAGTCTTGTTGCGATATAAGGGGGTGGGGGTAGTATAATCATCGCGCCGGACGTCATTGCGCGAAGCTGGAGTTAAATGACATGTGATACTACAAGCTTGTCTCGAACTAACGAGGAAAGTGTCTCAGATCCGGATCGTGGATTCGGTTCAAACTTTGGGACATGTTTTTGGATAGCAAAATATGAAGAAAAAAACGCAGTATTATATCCTAACACTTTAAAAAACTCGATTTGTCTATAATTTAAGCTTTTTTGTCTTAATAAAATATTGTAAAAGATATCTTTCAAACGTTTATAATTAAACTTACATGCAACTGCAAAATAAGGAAATAAAACTAGGCAACACGAACTTTTATTTGCTTTTTTTTCAAAATCAAAAAATATTTATTCCTTTCAAAGTTATGAAAGTTGAGCAGCGAAAATTCAACAAATTATGTATGAAATGGAAGTACGAATTTTAGTGATTTATTGGTGTATTTTCGTTGTTCAACTTTCATATAACTTTGGAAGGAATAAATATTTTTTAATTTTGAAAAAAAAGCAAATGAAATCTTGCTTTGGCTAGTTTTATTTTCTATTTTACAATTGCATGAAAGGCTTTTATAAGTTGAATTATGAACGTTTGAAAGAGAGCATGTTTTATAACATTTTATTAAAATAAGGATCAAATTATAGATAACTCGAGCTTTTTTAATAACAAAAACGACTAGCGTTCTTCGTGACGAGTTTCATTTAGTTCATTAGCATAGAAAATCAGTATATTTGTATGAATAATCTAAAAAAATATACAATTGATCACATGATTAGAATCGACTATATTCGTCCGTAACAAATGTACTTGTATATACGCAGGTCAAAGTAATTCATTGGAGTAACGCTAATTGTGCGTTTTGCCGCGCCGCTTCGGCCGAAAAAGTGTGCGGCGTTATCTCTGGCGCTCGGTGGTAATGCTGTAATTAGCTATATTACACGATGATTACGCGCTGTAAATGACAAAGCTAATTAAATAGAGAACTCAATGAACGATAAAACGAATGGGCTGTTTAATGTATAAAATTATCCGAGTATAGTTTACTTTTTTTTTGTCCTGATGATAAACTCGGGAACTTGGGAATTGAACTGAGAAATCAAGATGGAGTTTATTACTTCGTCGGAAATAATTTTAAATCAAATTTTTTATAGATATATGAGTAGAGTCAGTATATTATGTGTAAATTTTCAAAAGTTTTCTTTTTGTTCAATTAGTCACTAAGTAACCTTCGAGTCTTGATTCAATGTTGCTCACTAATTTCGTAGAACTTATAAAATTATTTTATAGTAGTATAAGGTAGACTCTATAAGTATCTAGCTTATTATAATTATTATTAGCTTGCTAAAATACGTCGAAATTTATGACATCATTGAAAATTAAAATTGTGAGAAGAAAACTATATAAGCTGACAATATACATGACGAAATGTACGCTTGAGCTAGAAGTTGTAAACTAAAATTATAATATAGAGCATTTGATAAACATATTATTTACGTTTTTTTTTCAAGTATGGAAATCCATTGCATGCTAACTAGCGATGATCTATAGTAATTTTGGTTTAAACTTACACCTATTATATAGTTGGCTAAACAAGAATTGTTTTGTATTATAACTAGAAATACTTAACAAATTCTTAGCAAGTTTGATATAGATAATGAATTTTCGTTTAATATTAAACCAATCAAAAAGGTTAATATGAGACAGCTTATAATTAGAGCTGATATTTTTGAAAATTTGAAAAAATTAAATTAAATAGTTTACTAAAAATAAAAGTTAAATAGATAGATTACTAAATATTATCTGAAAGGAGACCGTTAAAACTTTTTTGTTCTTCTTTTTACATTTTGTATGAGCCATAATTCTACATTTAATATGCCATTTTTCTGTGCAAAAACTGTCGAAAACTTTTTTTTAGATACACATCTTCAGCACATGATTTTTCTCAATTTGTATACCTTATAATATGCGAGCAACATTTTGATCCGCCGAAAACGCACATCAGTTTCTCTTATGGAAATTTAACGTGAGGAAAAATTGTCGAAAAAAAGCCACTGATGATTAAACAATCTTAACTCTCAAAGGCGCCAACAAATTTTGCATAAAGTTGACGTAAGCTCAAAGGAGAGAATAATCTGAGGGAAGGCGGAAATAATTAGGCCTAAAGTAAATAAAAACAAGAATGATGTAAAGAGCAAAAAAATAAGACTAATTAAAATTATGCCCGGTAGAGCATATTAACTAATAAACAAAAAAAAGAAAAAAAAGAAAATGAATACTAAAAAAAATAAGAATAACTAAATCGAAAAGACGGTTGTACGCGGCGCGTTTATTTCGCGGTCTCGCGAGGCTCTCTCGAGGCGTTCCTGCCTTATTCTAAAATGACACCGAGAAGGGCTCGGCAAGTGTCAACCCTTTATGCCTGAGCGGCACGTTCGCCCGCACTTGGCGAGGGAAGAATACTCCTTTTGCCGGAGTGGCGACAAGTCGCCCGTGGCGGGAGTGCAGGCTAGACGCGGTTCGAGAGCCTGGCGAGAGCTGGAGGTCCGTCGCCGAGACGGAGCGGCGAGAGAGACTGTGCTCCGAAATTCCGGAGCACAACAGAATACCTCAGCGGGCAGAAGGGGCGAGGTTTCCTGCTTGCTGATTGGCCGCCCGCCGTAAAATAAAAGCGGCGAAAATCAGCAGGTGAGGCTCCCCATCCACCGCAAGTCCGCGGGGTGCGGCCCGCCGGCAGGTCGTGACGTCGAGCTTCCGCGAAGCTCTCCAGTCGCGACCGAGGCTCGACTTCCCGAGAAAAGTCGAGCGTTCAAATTCTCGGGGTTGTTAAAAAATACTTTTCTTTTCTTTATTAGTATATTACATACCTATAGGCCAGTAAAATAAGAAATGTCTCAGATCACATGTTAATTGTCGGCCGAGGCGAAGCCGAGGTTGATAAACATGTGATTTGAGGCTTTCTTTTTTATTGACCAAGGTGTGTATACTATTTTTCTGCTCGACGGCGCCGGAAAGCAGCAACTTCGTTTCGCGCAGCGGCCGGGAAGTTGGCGCTTTTCGGCCGGAGTGCAGAAAATAATATTTCCGCGTCGCTTGCGGATGTCAAAGTATTCGTCATAAATCCGAACCCTGGTAGAAAATTAACCAACTTTTCCGCCTAAGCTGTTACAAATTAGGTAGATTTCTGAGCTATGAATAAGCTATTCTGTTAACTATAATCTAACTAAAAACTAGCTAATTTTTGGTTAACCTTTGACAAGCGATATTCGCTAGCTATAAATTAACTAATTTTTCTAGCTAAGGATGGGTTAAGCTTTGAAGATATTGACTTTTTTGAGAAATGATTTTTCAAGGTGTCTTTACAAATTTCATTTTCTTTTATAAAGAATATGGATACTTAATCGCAAGAAATGATCTCTGTGATACCGAGGAAGGAAAAAATTAAGAAATTAAGAAAAGTTAAATTGTTAGATTAGGCATCGCAATGAGAACACATTCTTCTTTCTATCCTTTGCAGTCTTTGCCGACTCATTTCACTTAACTGAAATTATTGATAATTCAAAATCTAACACTAATAATAAGATACAAGTAGTTTTAACGGAAAGTTATACGATCTAGACGATGCCTACTACACACGTTATATACGATAAGTATTTTTTTGTAGTTTGTTTTTAGCCGTAAATTTAGCTAAAAAATAGGTAATTTCTCATGGATGACATTTTTACTTATAGGCATAAACATATTTTAGCCATGTTAAAGGCTAAAAGCGTGTCGTTGTTACCGGGGTTTCTATAGCTAATTTTTAGCTAAAAATTAATCATATTCTGAAAATCTAGCTAATTTATAGCTAGAATATGCTTAAGATTTCTACCAGGGAAGCCTCTGTGTAAAATTGACAAAAAAATTATCGATCTTTCGCTAATTTATGTAATTCTTAAAATTTTGATCTTTTTTTTGTCATTATAATGCAATATTTGTTTGCACTTTTGGAAGCTTAACATCGGTGATTACTTTTCGTCCATTTATCCTACGTTAAATTTCCATAAGAAAAATTGATGTGCGGTTCAAAACCGTGTTCACACGCATATTATATAAACATCGAGAAAAATCATGTGCGAAAGGTGTACGTACTTCTAAACAAATTTTTCGGCAGTTTTGAGACGAGAAAAAGGTATATTAAATCGACGGTCCCTGAAGAACAAAACTCTCCTACGTTTTTTGCGGTGAAGAATAATACTTACAGTACTTTTGTGGCGAAGAGTAACACATGCATTGCTTTTGTGGCGAAAAATAAAATTTGTAATACTTCTGCTGCAAAAACCAAATTATGACTAACAGCAAGAAAAAAGTCTTTTTCGGTATAGTATGAGTAATACAATATATTTTAACGTAATGTTTAATGATTTTAGTTTTATAATTCTCATTACAAGATTCCCCGCACGGAGCACTGGGCCGTATCATTGGGGGGGGGGGGGGCTTTTAGGATACTTTGCATTTTTACTTAGAGAATCGACGAAATTGTAATAACATTTAGTTAATGACAAGTTGTAAGGTATTCTTAACGATTTGAGCACCCTGCAACGTTCAAAAATAAGAAAGTTATTCATTAATACTGGTCAAATGCTACGCCCCTGCTAGTGTATGTTATACATAGGAAGAACGGTTCTTTATTTTATGCATAAAGATTTCTTGAAAATTTGGTCGGTGATCGTGAGTTTTCAACACATCATTGTAAACTATAGATAATAAACAATTATTTACATATTTGTTTTTGAAGAACTTATGTGTTTTCAACTCACAACAGGAAAATTAATACTTAAAAATTGTTCTTCTCCCATAAGAGCCTGTATTAAAAGTACGAATTTCAACGAATTTCAACATTTTTTTCCTTTTTCATTTAGTCGGTGACCCTATTCGGGACACAATCCATTAAATAGCTTGGAATTTCAGCTTTCGATTAGAATTTTTATTTTTAGATTCTTATGTTTAAAAAAAAAATGCCGGAGCCACCTTAAGGTAGTACTCGCGGTATAGTACTGCACTAGTCAAAATGTGTAAAAGGTTTTCTACTTTACATTTCTTATTTGTTAATGAGTTAAAGTTTATTTAAACTATTACATAAGTAAACTAATACTCGATAACGATAATACATTGAAAAAAACCGTTCTCATCATCAAAATTATCATTAAAAAGTAACTGATTTTTTATTTTTATGTTAAATGTGACATTTGTAAAAACGAATAAATTTTCATTAAACTTTAAAGTAAATTTTATCTTTTACAACAAAAATTTAACACAAAAGTTGAACAGTAAATGCTGTAATATACGCAAATGTTTTTTGTTCCCCATAAGACTCCATGTTAAACTTGTGTAGAAACGTGAAGAAAGCTGCAATATTAGACCCTAACGCTCCAAAATCTTTAGTAATAGATATTATTTGTATTATTTTGAAAAAATCTTTTAAAAAAGCCTCTCTTTAAAACTGCAACCATTTAATCTTGCAAAGTAGAGCAAACGATCTTTAATTTACTTTTTTCGGAATTGAAAAATATTGATTCGTTCTAAAGTTATCAAAGTTTAAAACTGAGCAACAAAAATGAACCAAAATATGCATGAATTCAATCAGCGAATTTTGGGTACTTAACAGTGCATTTTTAATGCTCAGATTTAAACTTTCATAACTTCAGAACGAATCTAGTACATTTCTAATACAAGTGTGCGAAGCGGGTGATTCATTCACGGGTGTGAGTGTGAGTGGGGTGGACAAAAACATCCGTGCAACGATCACCCGCATCGCCCGTATGAATAGAACTTTATTTTTTTTGACGCAGCGAGCAAAACTCGGAGAACCATGAGTCTGTATTGGACGAGAGTAAAGTTTGGCGTCCTAGCGAAGCGAGGGCGAGAATCACACGAGTCTAGGACAAGATAAGGAGGTGGGAAGTAGGGCGCGGAGGATGGGTCTGAAGTTTGAATCGTTGGAATGCAACGAAATAATTTCTTACAATTAATTTAAGTTATTAAACAATCGAAATTTCATCTAAAACTTTCTTATAAAGTTATTTTATTCTAAAGAACACTAAATCTGCACACAAAATTAATATTAATTAGTATAACGTACCATGAAGCAAAATAATTTTTTTTTTTATTTCGTTGCACCACAACGTTGCGAACTTCAGACCCATGCGGAAAGCGGCAGTATATATATAGAGTATACTTTCCGGGTTTCGCGCTCTTTCTATCACGTGGTCGACTCACCAGGTTTCCCGCGCTCTTTCTATCACGTGGTCGACTCACCAGGTTTCCCGCGCTTTTCACCATGAGTTTGGCTCTCGGTCTGGCGACCTCCCCACCATGCTTCTATTATTCCGCGTGCGCGAAATAAAATGATCAGCGCATACGCGTAACTTAATTGCGCTCCTACGAGAACCGTGCGGGAAGTAAATTGATCTGCGCATGCGCGTACTTCGCGCACGTCGTGTGTAAAACAGCTACTTCGTGCACGCAAAACAAGCACGAAAAGGCCAGTTTCGCACACTCTGTTAAAAAATAGTACATTTCGATATTAGTGCGTAAAAGTGATTTTATCCTCGTGGGGACGTTTGCGCCCGAGCGAAGCGAGAGTAAAATGGTCACACGAGGTTCAAACCACCTTCTTGCTCGCGTATCGAACAGTATTTTTTGACACGACGCGTACAAAGCTTGATTTAGCGCATACTCTTTTATTCAAGCGTTTGCGAAATCGAGCTTTGCACACGGAGTATATCAAAAAATATTTTTCAATCTTGAAAAAAGTAAATGAAAGCAAATTTTCTCTTCTTGGAAAAAGTCTCAATATTGAAAGAACCGTGAGAAATAGAAAAAAAAATACCGTCGAAAATGTATGTTTACTAAGATCTTTTAGCGAATTCGATCTTTACCAATGGGCTGAAGAAAAGGTAAAAGAACCCCGCACACTTCTTATGGAATATGACTTTCAGTCGATTTGCTTGGAATTTTGTTTAAAGGTTCCTCTACGTATGCTGATCAAAAGTTCTCATGGGCGGACCACCCAGAACCGGTGATAATGGGTCCAAAAGTGGTCGCCTTTGGGGATTTTTGATCAGCATATATCAGGAACCTTTATTCAAAATTTCAAGAAAATCGACTGAAAGCAATTTTTCATAAGTAGTGTGCGGGTCCTTTATGCCATTTTAGAACTTTACTTTATTTTAGAACATTTTAGAAGGTTAACCTTTAAAGGACGGGGATTTGGGGTTATTGATCTCTCTAAGAAAATACATAAAAAACATATCTGATATTGGGGTATTATCGTGGGTGAAGTAACTATCATGGGTCGAGCCATATATAGTGGCTTTCTCGTCCTCTAGGTTAAGAAAGATTTTAGCAGTGGTGCGAAGAAGAAGGAGGTGATGACTTCCGCGTGTGATGCTGGTGGTCGGGTAGGGTCTGGATCAAACATTGGGATGTGTTTTTGGATGTAGAAATATGAAGAAAGTTGGAATATTAGACCTGAACGCTCAAAAAATTCAAGTTCTACTCTTCAAAGTTGAATTAGTGAAACAAACTAAACATTAGTGGAAATTGCTCCACCGCAGAATTAATATAATTCACTAATGAAATAGTGCATATTCACTGTGAATTAGTGGATATTATCCACTAATTCTACGGTGGAGCATTTTCCTCTAATGTTTACTGTTTTTTTCACAAATTCAACTTTAAAGAGTGCACATTTTTAGCTTTATTTTGAAAAATAACTTGAAAAAGGCTTCTTCTTAAAACGGTAAACATTTAATTTTGGAAAGTCTCAAATATTATTTAAAAAAGAGAAATAAAACTAGAGAATGCGAGTTTTCATATGCTTTTTTAAGAATTAAAAAATATTGATTTCTTGCAAATTGATGAAAGCTTAAAGTTGAGCAACAAAAATGCACTGTTACATCCCTAAAATTTGCTGTTTGACTTTATGCATATTTTAGTGCATTTTCGTTGGTCGACTTTAAACTTTCATAAATTTGGAAAGAATCAATATTTTTTAATTCTAAAAAAATTCTCTAGTTTTTTTTCTCTGTTTGAAATAATATCTGAGATTTTACAAAATTAAATAGTTACTATTTTTAAGAAGAAGCCTTTTTCAAGTTATTTTTCAAAATAAAGCTAAAAATGAGCAGAACTTAAATTTTTTAAGCATTCGGGTCTAATATTGCAGCTTTCCTCATATTTATATATCCAACAACCAATCCCAAAGTTTCATCCGAATCCGTGATCCAGAGGCCTGACCCTCTCCTAGTAAGATCCCTAAATAATTTTTCACCGCATTCCCCAACCCATCCAACCACCTCCAACCCCGAATTTGCACGCACTTTCCCTCCTCACACAGAAGTCATCACCTCCTGCTTCTTCTCCGCACCACCACTAAAACCCTTCTTAAACAGCTTTCCCGCGTGCGTCGGGAAACCCCAACAAGTCGCAAGAATTCTCTCGCGCTCGCATGACGCCGCTGACTTAGCAGAGTCCAACTCCGTAATATATAGGCCTATGTACATTCTCCGCTCGAGTGCGCACATTTGCATTCTTGAATTACTGCGCGCGCGCGATACTTACTCGCGCGTAATGAGAGTAGCCTATATTCGAGGGTATAGGGTGTGTATGTGTGTGTGCAGTGAACTGCTGCGCGTATACGGCACGTATACGCGCGCAGTGTAATGGGTTTACGCGCGCAAGGGCGTGCATTTCTTTACGAGAGATGATTTCTTTTCTTTTCACTCTCTTTTCTTTTCCTTTTAGTTGTGCGCGCACCTGGTTCCCGATGCAAATGTGCTTGCTTTGTTCTACGGAAAGATTTTGTTGTTCGTGGAAATGAGTTTGATATATTTCTTTGGGTTTATGCGATTCGAGGAAAACTTACTTGAATTTAATGCAACAAAGTGTAAACAAGTCAATTTTACCTTCTTATTTTATTTATTTTTTTTTATTTATTTTATTTCTCTGTTATTAATTAAATGAAATAAAAAAAAATTAATTACAACTTAACATTACTTACAATAGAAAATATTCCACTAATCTGAAGTATTCCTAAGTATTAATCTCCGAAAAGCTTTCACGAGAATCCGGCCAAATATTTGCTCATTAGCCTAATGCATTATTTTTTCGCCTAACACCCATGAAATTCCCTCACCCCTAACACATATATCCCCCCCTCTCTGTATTCAATTCCATCCGCACATATTACAACCACATACTTATACTCGTGCGACCTTACGCAATTCCCTGACAAAAAAATCGTATACACCCATAACCGCTCGCCACAACAATACTATACTTACTACTTAACTCTATACCACTGAAACCAAATCAGGCAGAACCAAAACAGCGCGTAGTAGGTAATATACCCCGCTTGTATACGTAACTTACGCTACACCCACTGTGCACAGCCGCGCATACATCATCGCGCAATACACATTCCTCTCACGTTCCCCCCTGCATGCGCTCTGTGTCGCTGTCGCCCACATACACAGACGGGCACGTATCACACCTCACGGCGTAAACAGACACACGCCGTCTCTTCCGGAGCAGGAGCAGCAGGCAGAGCAGCAGCAGCATCTCCGCACGTTTTTCGGAATCAGCTGATTCGCGGCAGCGTCCGGGGGTTCGTTCGTGCAATCGCGCTGCGCGTGCAGAAAGTTCTTGTCTCTCCCCTTTCTATATATACACTGTATCGCGTGTGTAGCTGCAGCAGCAGCAGCAGCAGCGGCGCATCGACGAAGGGCGCTCGCGCAGCTGCAGTGTCTGTGCACCGCAGACGCATGATACCGAGGTTCCGTCGGATTTCAAGGGTAAAGCGCCCGCTAAGTGCTACATGCGCGTGTGTGCGATATGTGCTGTCTGCCTGGTTTGTTTGTGAATCTCTGCGTGAGAGAGTGAGAGGGCGACCGCGCGTGGGCGACGATTTTGGAGCTTGCGCTCCCACGAGTTGATGTATACACACGCACATCACACGTGTGTGTATACTTATACGCTTCGCCTCGACGTCGTCGTCCTTCAATTAACTTTCAGTGAGCGCTACTCGCTCGCCCACTTTGGAGAGAGCCAGTTCGAACCGATGTTTGCGTGTGTGTCTATATAGGTAGTCTCTCGCGTGCGCGAGTAGGCTGATGGTGAATCTGCGTGGCCCGTTTTTGGATGTGCCAAGTCGACTTTGCTGGACAGGGCAGCTTGCAGTGTAGTAGTGGGCAGCAGCTATATGCTTGCTCCTGTGTTCGCTGAAAAGTCTCTGGCCTACATCGACTGGCCAGGCAGTTGGGGGGCTGTATGTAGTGTTTACAAGTGCTGAGTGGGCTTGTTCGAGGGGACTTGGCTGGTACAGTTTTATTTACTTGCGATAGTAATGAGTGTGAAGTGGGGAGGTATGGGGCAGTGTTTGTTTAATGTATGTGATGTAAGTGTTAAGGTATCTGATTAAAAGCTTGGTGCAGGAAAATGTAATCTAAAAAGATTGTTGTTATATTTAAATAGAAGTGTTACTTAGACTATAGTTTATAGCTGTCAATGTTTTGATTTTCAATTCAAAATTTGTGTACTTAAATTCACAGTTTGAAGTTATCGAGTTGGTTCTGTTTGAATAAAAATACGGATTAGTTAGTGATAAAGTTTATATCATTTTTTTTAGTATTTTTCTTTATTAAAATGTTATTGCGTCAAAATATAGAATCACAACACATTCTGTCCTGTCTTTTCCTTCACTTTATCTAAGCTGACCTATTAGACATTCAGTTGATGCAGCAAAAACTTCTGTTGATAAGCTCAAGTGTTTGAAGCAGTTATTTTGTAACTGTGTCTAGACCTTGGTGACCTTTATTTTGATTCTTGTCTATTAAAGTTAGCAATTATTCAATCATTTATGAATCATGCATTTTACTAGAGCACATAAATTATGCTTAAGCAATCATTAATTTATAAATAAATTTAGTCAAAGAAAAATGATGCATTAAATGTGTAAATAATTTTATTTTATTTATGCGCAGGTACTCAGGAGTTTGCAGTTTTGACGGCCAATAGAAACTGAGGAGAGGCATGAGATGGAGGAGGAGCCCAGTGATCCTCATGAGCAGCAGCTCTTTAATGTTTTCAAGAGCTGCCTAGCAGAGGGGAAAAATGAGCTTGACAAGGAAGGCCTGCTGGCTCTCTGCTGCAAGCTGGAGTTAGAACAGAGCAATAAAGATGCAATATTGGAGTTACTCGACATAGATGTGTCTCAGAAGACTGTCTCCTTTTATGAATTCCGTGACGGATTTCTCAAGATTTTGGACAAGTCGCAAAAGGGGCTTGCCAATGGCTCAGAGAAAGAAGTAAATGGTGAATCAGAGACTTTGTGTAAGAACAACACAATGTGCACACTGTATAGTCATCAAACTGGAGACAGGAAACACACAGAGACCATGAATTGTCAACAATTACAAACAGGTGGGCAGCCAAATTCTTTGTTTATATTTCAGTCCATAATCAGTCATTGAATAGAGTAGGCAATAGGAAATTAAATCATCAAGTAGTTTACTTATAATTTGGAGTTTCTTCTAGTCTAGCTTTTTTCATCTTTTAATGTATGAAAGAAAATGATTTTTAAGATAAAAATAAAAAAGATTTTAGAACTAATAAAAGTTAGTATAAGAAAAGTTTTTTTTTTTCAGACAAAATTTTTGATCATCAAAGATTGCAAGAAACATGGAGCAACCAAAACTCTTTAACAATAGAAGATGTAAATAGTTTTTGTAACAGGGGATCTGCTCTTCCTAAACAGGTAAGTTCAAATTCTATATTTCAAAACATAAACTGTATTATTAATTTCTCATTTTATTTAAATACAAATTTTTTATTTTCTTTTACAGACGGTTGAGCTTATTTTTGAAAAACTTGACTTAGACTGTGACGGCTTAATTAACCTTGGTGAATTCTTGCATTTCTTTCAAAGTGCTAATAACAAATTTCAGGAACAGTTACATCTAAATTGGACAACTTATTTACAGAGGGATCAAACAAAGTCAGACTGTCGAAAGGACTTTATCCATCACCAAACAGGGTCAGTAAAATTTAAAGTATTTACTTCAAAAACACATTAAATTATAAAACTAGTATTTGAATTTCAATCTTTCCTGCAGAAATATATCGAGAAGTGCCATTATTGAATTGTGGGAATTGGCTGGGGTGACAGAAGCTAATTCCTTACTGCTCGACTTAGGCTTCGATACTCCTACAATTAATCTTATCGATTTATCAAATGCCTTATCGTCCGAGCTTAAGCTTCACCGCGATGTATCTCATTCTGGAGGAGCAGGAGAATACGTACGTTTACTGAAGGGAGCATTGATTCTTTATCAAGAGGAAGTTAGGAATTTAAAGTAAGTTAAAGTGTGTTTGTTTTAATGATATAATAGGTAAAGAATTTGAAGAGCATTTATCTTTAATGTATAAGACTGTTGAAAATGATCTACAAACTCTTTACTATTGACAGAGCAAGCAAGGCCAGATAAATACTGCTTTTATCTTTCGCCTTATCTTCTAATAATATCATTGACATCACGTCAGCATCATCAGTTCTATTACTGCGAACATTTAACCACCAGCTTGTGCATAATTTCATTAGTTTTTAGACTTCAATTCAATTATCACTATAAATATTAATGTAACGTTTATTAATTAGTAATTGCTAACGCGTGAACACAGCCAAGATTAATGCGTAAATTTCCTCATTTCACACGAATATATTGGGTTATATTACGTTAGAATAATTATACTTTTGCTAATTAATTTCCTTACAAAAATATTTCCCAGCCCGTTTACTCATTACATATCGTTAAACATTTTCGAATTAATCTCCTCCATTAATCTTACAAAAGTCCTACAAAAGAAATTCTCCAAAGCTCCAAAGCAAATGTCCCCACCCCGTTAAACCATCTGTAATAAAATCCCATCGCTCATCGCTTCAGCACATCGATGGAGCACCTATGCTGCGAGCGCGACAAGCTCCGCGTCGACATCGCGGAGGCGAACGAGCGTGCGAACCTCCTCGCCCAGGAGATCGACGAGCACCAGGTGCGCATGGACAAGGCGCGCGAAGAGCAGCTACGTCAGCTCGAGCTCAAGCACGCCGAGGCCCTCAAAGACCTGACCAATCAACTCCACCAGGAACGCGAGAAAAGCTCGACCTCCTTGCGGTCGCTGGAGGAGCAGCTAAAGGCGTCGCAGCAGGAGGAGCAGAGGATCAGGGTGGAACTGTCACGTGTTCTGCAGGAGTTGAAGCTATTGGAGAGCGAGAACCAGAGCCAGGGCGAGGAGATAGCCAAGCTCGAGGTGTCCAACGGACAGCTGACGAGGCAGGTGCAGGAGCTTGCCGCTGCACAGGAGCAGGTGAGGGGATAAGAGGGGAAAAAGGGGTAGCAGTGCGTTACTAATGTGTGGTTGGCTCGGTTAGGGGTAGGGTTTAGTCGGACGGATATATGCGTGTCTGCAGGGGTGTTATTAATTTCGTGATTTAATATTCATGTGGGGAAATTATGGGTACTAATGCACGAATAATTATACCTGTATGTGGTCAGTGTGCTTGATTATTTCCTCGATTTATTAAATTACGTGATTTTTTAAAAAAAGCTTTTTCGGGAAATCGAATACAGCGTGATTCAGCAAAAATTTTAATATCTTTTAATATTAAGTAATGCAAATTTTTTATTTCGAGACATTTGATACTCTAGTTATTTGCTGCGTAGGCGCAACGTGCGGAGAACGGGATTATGCTATGTAAGCAATCGCATGCCGAATGGTAGCTCGGCATTCGAAAGTAATAAAACTATTTGAACATTTTAATTAACTAACGCTTCAAGGAGTTCTAATTAGCAATAAATTTGCCAATACGTAACTATAAAAATAACTTAAAAAATCAATTGAAATACTTCAGCGAAAAAGTAATTCTTTGCTCCAAATTTAAAAACTTGTAAAGCTAAATAAAGAAGAGCTTTTGTCGAAACAAACACACTTACCGTTTCGCCACGCTGCACGGCACCACATTACTAATCTCCGCTCCAAATCAGCTGAAGACACACGTGACAGTCCAACTATACCCAATATACTTCACTCGAAAGCCCGGCGGCGATGACAATATAACACGGAAATTACTCCGAAATCCAACACTAATGATACTTACAATACCTCCACAGACCGCTCGCGCGCGCAATATCCAAAAGAGCGAGACAGAGAGAGAGAGAGAGAGAGAGCACGACGCCCGGAATAAACGTGCTCGCGTGTGCAGTCTATTCGGAGAATCGGCCCCTGTTTCTCGTCTGACTTTTCATTTATCCGTCCGACTAATGCTCCCGGAAAGCTCAGTGGGTGAGAAAGAGGAGAGTATTATAGTATGGCAGAGCCCGAAAGTCGCCGACGCGCCGCGCGCACGTAATCCACCGTGGCATAGCCGCTGTGCTGTACACCTTCGTACACTACGCGCGCTCTTTTGTTCGACTTCTTTTGTTTGACCGCAAGTTAGTGGCTTTTATAAGTAGGTATCTAATACGGTGAAAGGCCTGGGTTGCGCGGTGTAAGGTAAATAATCTGATAGCAAAACGTTCATTCGTTTGTTTGTAAAAATGTTTAAAGTAGGTTAATTCGAAATTCAAAGCTCGATAACTATTTGGGATTGTTCCAGGTGGAAAGCATCGACACGAGGGAGAATGAACAGGTATCGGACCTCATGTCGCATATCAAACGTCTCCAAGCGGAGATGAAGATCTTGAGGGATCACAACGACGAGCTCACCTCCGAGGTGGAAATGCTGAAGCATCGAGACATCGATGTCAAGAGCATTGTGTCCAGCGTAGAAGTTAGATCGACCATATCAGATGAAAATGATGGTAAAGTGGCGTCTTTTTTTCTTTTCGTTTTTTGTTCGTATTTTCCGCCTACTTGGCTTTGAGGCGAGATTGGATGAATCATGGCTCACTGAGTTTTGCAGATACTCTTAATCTTGATAGCTATAGTTCAGTCCCAGTTGAAAATATCCATATGGATTTCGTATGGAATCCATATGGATTTCCATACGAAATCCATGTGGATATTTTCAACTGGGGTAAATCTTAAAATGTAAAATTGTAAATTTCGCAAATATTGTCGTAAAACTAGAAAAAGTGATTTGTCTCAATTACTTATTTCTACATCTATAAAGCTATAACGTTTCAATTTTTAAATATTTAAAAAGACAAATTTGAAATAAAAGGAAAAATTAACTTAAATTATAATGGAGAAGGCAAAGAGGAAGCAATAAATTGTATACGCATACGACGAAACAGCCACCTAATTACATTATCGCTTCAATAACAGGTCTAATAAGCATGCCGACGACGGAAGTTAGCGACACAGAGGACGAAGACAAGCAGCAGCAACAGTCACAGCCGCACTCCAAATACTCGGAACATTCCAAAGTCAGCAAAATCAGCAGCAACGGGACGAAGAGCAAACTCAGTGCGGCGGAAGAGACGAGCAACGGCCACGGTATCAATAAGCTCACCGAGATCATCCAGGAGTTCCGGAACTTTCTCACCGGGGCGAAATTTTGCGCTGAATGCTCGGCTCTACGTGCCGAGGTATCCTCGCTGATAAGCGAGTTGGAACTGTACCAATCGAGCGTGCCTGACGCGGTGACATTGCCGACGACGACGTCGAGCAAAAGGAGAAAGCAGCTGAAGAATTTGGCCAATGAATTGGGTAATGTCGGTTTTTAAGGTTTCTTGGAGCTTGCAGTAATGGGACTTTGATGGGAACATTGAGTACGATTGGATTTAAAAACGTTTTAAAAACTTACATTTATTTCGTTTATATTTTATTGTTTTATAATATAAAATAAGATTCATATGAGGATTTGGATACGATTCGTATTTATTTAGAAAAACAGTTTAGCTTTGCTTTTTTTTTATTAATTTATCGAAAATAGTTCAAATACAAAAGTTACAAAATAAATAAACAAATAAATTCTCGTTTCATATGTAATTAGAAGCTGAATCCAAGAATAATGACCGCATGAACGAATCCTGCCGCGACTTAGTTGTTCCTAAAAATGAGAAATTGAAGAACAATAAGAGGATCTCGAGCAGCGACGACGCGCTGCACGATCTTGACGATAACCTCGATAATCTAGACGTCAAAACCATTGCCAAGAATAAGTTATCGGGATTGAGGGATTATCCGCCGCGCAAGGAGCCAGAGAAGGATAGTAACAAAACGAACCCAATTAATAATTTGGATACGAAAAAACAGAATATCGATGCCAGGGAGCTGCTGAAAGAGGAGCAGCAGAAGCATGCCACCGAAAAGAAGCAGTTACTCGATAGGTACTTTATGAAGCAAATTTAAATTTAAATTTTTACCAAAATATAATTCTATTTTTTACTATCCAATTTATTTGTGCAAACTAGATGCAACGACTTAGAGAAGAGCCTTGAGATGCTTAGAGCCGAGTACGAGCAGTGCGAGGACTACTGGGCGGCGAAGCTCGAGGAGGAGCGTCAGCTGTTCGAGCAGGAGCAGAAAATTAGCTCGGACAACTTCACCGAGCTCATCACCAAAATGTCCGAGTACGAGGAGCAGTTCAATCAATCCGAAAAGCACAACGACGGCCGGCTCTCGCCCATCGAGGAGAAGGTGAACCTTGAGCAGCAGTATAACGATCTTGAGGAGGAGTTCGAACGGTGGCGCGCCGATGCGCACGAGGAATTGGCGAAACGCGAGCGCGAGCTCGACGAGCTGAAGGCCAAGCTCGCCGCGAGCCAGCAGCAGCAAGAGCGACAGCAGCTGTCGTTGCAGGACATATCAGTACAGTTCCCTGACGAGCAGATGAAGAACATGTATCCGACGTTGTACGATGCGCTGTGCACACCCGGTAGCTCGAACTCGGAAGCCGGCTCTGCGAAAATTGAGTCGACGACGACAGTAGAGGAGGTGCAGAACAGTTCCTTACAGCAATGTCCACAGGTAGGAAGAGTTTAGTATTTTTACTGTATGTGTTTGTAAAAAAAGAATCTGTATTTAAAAGCGTTTTTAATTCAATAGTGCCATAAGCCAACTACGCAAGATAATAGCTGCGACTGCCACGCGAATTTTCACAAAGGACAGCATCAGCAAAACCACGGCGAACACAGGAGCCGTAAGGGCGAGGGTAGGGGTAGACACCACCATCATCATCATCAGAAGAAGATGGATGTGGATTATGAGACTGCCAGTCTTGTCAAGCAGAAGGAAAAACTAAAGCAAGAAATTATAAAGTTGCAGAACCTCAAGAGCATGAACGTGAACAATATGTATCCTATGATTGGTGCCGAGGATCAGAACATGCTTTCGAATATGTGCGCGAAACTCTATGCTCAGGACCAGAAACATAAGTGTCTACAGGTGTTCTATCAAAATCAGCAGAAAGATAACGAACGAATGCTACAAGGTAAATTGCATGTGACTCATTTTGAAATTTTCCTATGGGGTTATGTTATGTTTTATAACAAATTTTCTTTATAGCAATGTGGAATCAACATTATTTAGAGACTGCAGATTTACGGTATGTCATCAAAGCAACTGAAGAGAAACTCAATCAACAGATAAAAATAAATAAAGAGCAGGTAAGTCTTGATTTAACGTCAAAGATTGATTTAAAAGTATGGTATTGCTGTTATTTAATGTGTTAACAATTCATTGAATTGAAAAATGTCATTTTATATAAACATGTACTATATTATAGAGTGAGAAGCTGACCAAAGCTGACTTTTTGACTAAGGAATTGTACGTGGAGAATGCCCAGCTGTCGGAGACGATAAAGCGCCTAGAACAGCACTGCCAGATTCTGACGCAAAATCGCATCGAGCCAACGACAGCGTAATTCTAACCAATAAACAAATCCTGTCAGACAATGTATCATTGTACAGTAGTTCGTTGAGAGATAGAACTCAGGGATCAGAATGATTTAGAGGTATTTAAAGGGTGAAAAACATTTAATAATAAAAAACCGACAAGTGTTAACTTCTCGTTAGTTTACATCCGTCAATTCGTCGTTACCAATCTCGGAGAGCATGCACTTCCAAAAAATCACGTTTTACAAAACATCGATATTGGGTTTTACGAAAAGGAAGAAACGAGAGAATGGTTCGATTGTAAATGGAAATTTCGTAAAAATTTCATTTTCAGAAATATATTAACGTTCGTGTACCGTTCGTTTGTAAGATAAATAATTTATACGAACATAAGTCCAAGTGTTCGTTCAAAAACGAACATGATTTGCCTTATTAGTTTACTTCGTAATACATGTATAGGAATAAATAAGTTACGTTTTCAAGGAGTCTGCAATAAATTATAATTAATATTAAGTCCATAAATGCAGCTTTAAAAACTGTAAAATTTTTGATTGATTTAATGATCAAATGTTAATTCTCTTTCCTAATCAACTTTTTAACTGAGAATATACATTATTAAATTGCAATTGTTACTAATGGAAAATTCGTTGCAATAATATACAAATCAAATAATATTTTGATATAATTATTTTCCATTTTCAATGATTTTTGTATATTAGATAATTGTGCGTATATGCACTTTAATTATTGAAAAATATATTATAAATAAATTGATTCGTTAAAGCCCTCTTCAGAACTCGCAATTTTCTAGGTTTATAGTATAATTAAAACAATATTAAAATAAACAGAAAATATGGGTATCTTCTATTATTTTAAAATCAATATTTAGTAGATTTGTTATTTAATCTAAGCGAAAAAAGCAAAAAAAGTTCTTTACACTTTTTTTTAATTATACTTATTATTATCAAATATTGTAACATAACCATTTTATCGAATAGGCATGAGGTATTATTGTAACTATTTACACATATAAATCAACGAGTCATTTTAACTGTTTTTTAATATACTTTGCATTTGATTTTACAATAATAAAAGCTACTCATATCGATATAACACGGCACTAGCGCAAGCATAATTTAGAGTCCACAGCTGTGATATACGATAACGCGTGCTTTACATCTAGTGCTAGTACACTAATTTTCCTTTGCGAGTCCAACAAGAACTGTCATTTTTTGTGTGTATGCACCTAAAACGGAAAATCGAATAATTATAATACTGATTATTATCTGTTAAGAATAATTAATTTATACATATGCATATTGCAATTTCTTCTTTTACGGCAATAAGTATTAGAACAAAACCTGAGCTTCGTTCGTACCTTAGTTTATATTTTTTTCTCTTAGTTCATTCAGTTATCGTAGTGCTCAAGGTTGCGTCGAATTCTCGCGAGGTATAATAGAGTGGAAGAATCTCATGAGTGCGTTATATTATCAAATAAAAATATATTTGTAATTGTATAAAGGTACAGAAAACGTGTTGAGTAGGTATACGTATTATTGAACAAAATGAGTATACTTTCTTATAAGAAATGCTGTAAAACTATTTATTGTAAAAGAATATGTGCGAGTTTTTTTTTTTTTGTAAAGGAATAATATGAGTTAACAATTAACAAAGTAATAAAGTTAATGTTGATGAAATTTTGAATTTGAATTTTTTCCATCCATCTTATATACCTGAGAACTAGGCACTGGCATATTGAATTACAGGTTGCCAAACACAATTTTTTAATTTTATTCTAAAAATTATTCATAAAAGTTAAATATTTAGTTAGGTATATTATATATACCAATAAACTCTCTTATCAACTAAAATTTTAATTTTCGCGCTTATGGCGCCATGTTTTAATTTTTTGTTAAGGTTGTAGGATTCCCTCGCGTAAAGATAACCAAAGATGAAATGGTATGAGTAATAAATATTTTAACCATGATTTTAACTTGCCTTTATTTCTAAACCATAAACTTTATTTTCTCGTATATTAATATTAATACTTTATTAACACTTCTAACTCTAACATCTTATTTTCACAAAGAAAGTACGGACAACATTAAGATAAGATATATTCTACAGATTATTATCGAGATGATCGATTCCAGTGTGTAATGTGATTCACACGCATTGGCGTCTGCACAAATGTCAATCACCAAACACTTTGCGCTCTTTGATGTTTTTAGCATTGAGTTTGTCGACGATGAAATGCAAGGAGTGAAAGTCAATAAATGTAAGGATTATGTGAGAAGATTAACGTTTTGTTAGAGAAGATTGGGAATTTCATAAATCCACACGATATCTAACGATTTTAATAGAACATGAATGAGATAAATAATAATGATTATCAATCAATTTTACAGGCTAGATTGCCTCTGTCATGGCACAGTCATCCTCAACTAGTGGAACTTCATCTCGAAGGCATCTCAGGGAGCATGATGCTAGCTCACCAGGTTCACCTCGCTATGCAGACAGCGAGTGGGAGAGTAAGGAGGTTAGCATTTTTTATGGGTCATTTATTTATTTTACATGTATTTAAGTAAAATTCTAGTAAATTCTTATATTCTATTTTTAAAACTTCTTTACTTAATTATTAATTCTTGAATACTATACATGCACATACTGTTTGTGTTCTAAACATTCTTTTGTTGCATTTATTTTGATCCAATATGTCAAGTAAAATTCTCCTCATTCAAGCAAAATGTGTTTTTCACAAACCACATTTATCGCAGATGATCAACTTTCTTTAGTGATTTTATATTTATCATGGTTATACTTCTTTTTAAAATATTTTTCCTTGATTTGTTGTCAATAATATGATATGAAATTTTCAACTATATTTCTATTTAATAATTTAAATACCATTCTCATTTCCATTTTAGTTACTTTATCAATTAAAATTTCAAAGTCAATCATTCTATTAATATTAATATTGATTTTGTTTAATATTTATAGTCTATTATATAGACATTGACATATTTCTTATCTGCACATATAAATATAATTTTTAATAAATTTATTTATAATAAATTCATTTACTCATCTGATATGACTGATATGATGACCCCAGATATTTAGTGACAACAAATATTGTAATAAAGAGATTTCTTATTTATTTTTTAACTGACTCATTTTTGTAGACAATATTACAACGGGAGCTTGAGGAGGCAAAAGCAAGAACAGCTCAGATGGAAAAGACAATGCGATGGTGGTCTGATTGTACTGCTAATTGGAGAGAAAAATGGTGTGAAGTTCGTGATGAAAGGAATAAGGCCAAAAAAGAAGCAAAAGTCTTAAAATCCAAATTGGAAGCTGCAATAAAGGATATGAATAATTACAAACAAGAATCTCAGGAACTTGAAACACAAAATATGCAACTTAAAAAGGAAATGGAAAAAGTGCATATGATATTACTTAAACATGCAGGGCAGTTTGATCAACAGCTGCTCACACTTTTGGATTCTGATCCACAATTAAAAAGTGCTTTAGGCGTAGATGACCTATTAGAAATTTATAATAATATTGAGCGATCAGAGGAACTTACACCTTCGTCGTCAAAGAAGGATTTTAGTAGTAGCAAAAGTACTCCCAAAGATAGTATAGAAAGTCGAAGTACTGTAGAAAAGGATATAGAGGAATATATTTTACAAGGAGCGGTACCAAAGCATGCCGTAGATGCACACAAAGACAGCACAACCATTACACAAGAAAAACGACATTCCCGAATAGATCCTGCAGGTGAAGAGGCTCTCTTACAAAAGATGTCTATGCTTAATCATAGACTTGAGGAGGCAACAAAAACAATAACTACTGAAAGAGAGTAGGTTTTAACTAATAATTTAATTTTTTTAACTTGCCAAGCTTTTAGAAAACAAAATATGTTATTGATCAATAATAATTTATTTATTATTATAAAATATAATTAATTAATAATTTTTCTAATAATAATATATTGTTCATTTAATCTTTCAGAGAAAAGTCTTCATTGCATAGAGGGATGGAAAAATTAAAAAATGAAATCATTCTCTTAAAAGAAAAATGCGAAGAATTGCAAGACAGTCGATCTGAGGCTATGAAAGAGCTGTTGGAGATAAAAAGTAGTTTCCAAGGGGAGCTAAATGCAGCCCAAGCAGATCTCATTGATGAAGTAACTAATAGAGAAGATATGGATCTAAGATTATCAGAACTTAGATCGGAGGTAACTATCATACATAGCACATTCTCTTTCTACATTTCACAAATATTAAAAATCCACAATTTCCCTCTTTGAAATCGCAGCTAGAAAAGCTCCAAGCGGAGAACGCTTCGGAATGGAACAAGCGCGAGCGCCTCGAAACCGAGAAAAGCACGCTCGAGCGCGAGAACAAACAACTGCGCAACGAATTGCGTGACCTGCAGGACCGAGCGGAATCCCGACGTACGAGACCGTTGTCTAGCTGTGACGCGGACTCGAAACCGTTGCAGCAGGAACTACTCGATCGCAACAAAGAACTCGTCGAGCTCAAGCACTCGTACAGCAAGCTAAAGAAGATGCTGGCCGAGAAGACGACCGAACTGTCGCATGCGATGCGTCGATCAGAGCAGTATGAAACCGAGGTGAAGCGCATACGCGCTCGCGTTGAGGAGCTGAAGAAGGAATTGGCTCTAGCGCAGGACGAGGTCGACGCAGCGAATAATACCGTCAGGCGGTTGCAGAGGGTGAACGAGGATCTGACCGAGCAGCTGGACAGCACGAACGCACAGTTGGAGCATTACAGAAACAGGTTGGGTTTGGAATTGCAATTAATATATGTTCTTTTTTCATAAGTAAATATTGTTTTATTGACTTCGCGCTACTAGTTGTTTAAAAAAGTTTTAATTTCTATGCTTTTGTAGAAATTGTATAGATGATAATAAAAATATTATCGTATTTCTGAAGATTTTAGAATGATAAATTGACATCAGAATTTTAATGTTTTTTTATAATAGCTCCATCGAAAGAGTAATATTATGTGATGAAATTATAAGCTTGATTATTTTGTTTTTCAGTATTTCTGAAAGTCGAGCACCAGACGTAGTTGCAGAAATTATGGACGACATGACCCACGACAACGACGATGACGACGATGAAGAGGGGGATGGTAAGAACTGTTGAAATGTAGCAAGCAAATCTGTACTTGGCTCGGAGCGTACGTTAAATTTTATTAGTGATTTATTTTTTCAAAGGTGAAGAAAAATAAGTTGCCTAGTACCTGTATCTCATAGAGGATATATAATATATATTTAAACTTCCACAGTATTGGAGGTCAAATATAAAAAAAAAATGCAAAAAAGAAATAGAGGACTATTTAAAGATGTATAAAACGAAAATACCTATAATTACTGTTCTTAACGATCGAAGTGACAAATGGATGTTTTGAGAAAATCTCGCATTGCTGTTTCTGTAAATGTATATATAAATAATATTTCCAGAAGTGCGAAGAAAAGTATTTCCGATGAAGTGTCTGTTAGTGCTCGAAATGCGAAATTATGAGATTACTTTAATTAGATTATTATATTTTAGTATATTATGAACGTACTGATATCGTGACAATTTTCGGTGAACAGGAAATTGCACTTTATGTGACTGCCACGTTTTGTCTGTAACGCTTATATATTTATATACTTTTTTAATGTACATAAAATGTGATTGGTTTGTTTGTCTTGTGAACTTTCGTTGTGTGTGATAATTTATTTTTTATATTATTATAGTATAAAAAATTATGAAAAAAATAATTTTTAATGATTTCAAATCAAAACACCAAATAAAACCACGGAATGAGATGTACATGATAAAATTTGCATCTGGCTACAAAATAAGTAAATCTCATTCTGTAAGTCTTTCGCATATTCTAACATAAACTCAAACATTATTTTTTATAAATTTTAAGTTCTATCTGCTTTCTTAACGAACTGTCGCATCAGCTGTACTACTCATTAATTTTATTTTAAATGTTATGTACATAACAAAGCTCTTGTACATACGAGAAAACCCAGTGCATTTGCTAGAAATCTGAAAGACTTTTATATAAATGATATCTCAGACTTACCAAAACGACTGACTTGCGTAATAAATGTAATGTAAACCTGCTATCGGAGGATCTTTTCAAACCCTATATCCCCAGACTTCAGATGATGTATTTTATAAACAATAATGTCAATAACGATAATGCAAAACGAAAAAAAAAATCAATCTCGTGTGAGTGGCGAATCGTAAGCAATAATAAATGCGCGACTCTGCATGTGCAGATCTTCAAGTACCTTGAATAACTCAGTGAATATGAAACAAAGCAGGCATGAGAAGTATGATATTTTGTCGCTTTTATCGTTGAAAATCTCTTAAAACGACTAAAGTTGAAACACACACACACACACACACACACACACACACACACACACACACACATACACACACACACACACACACACACACACACACACACACACACACACACACACACACACACACACACACACACACACACACACACACACACACACACACACACACACACACACACACACACACACACACACACACACACACACACACACACACTCTATGTACGAAAGTCTCGTCTTTTATCACTACTAAGCGCTACTTTATGTTCATGGCATTAATTTAGGTTACAAAGAAATGATCGAGAAGACGATTTAATTTATTCGTTTTTTTCTTTATTTAAAAACTAATGTATCAAAATGCTTTATTTTTATGATTTTATATAATGTTTATATAAATACTACACGCTGGAATGCACTGATTACAATTGTATGATTTTTCGATTATGTTATTTTTTTAAAGCTTCGTAGCAGTCTATCATCTTTTATTAATTTAAGTCTCCAGTCTTTATAATATGGCAGTGTTTATATTAATAACGTAAAATTTATTTATAAATAAAAATAAGACATTTTAAAACTTTGAGAACAAATTTTTTCTTTCTCCTTCCATAAACAATAAAATTATCAGCCTTTTTTAATTTCCCTTCATCGTAAGTCTCCTCCTTCATATACAGCAATCCCATACGAATCACAGTTTTTCGCAATTTTAAAATGTCATAAATACTCGTTATACCTATGATCTACCTACAAAGCTGTTATGTATTTTCTACAATAATATATTAATAAACTACTACAATATCTGTCTAGAGTAAGTAATCGTTAGCACTTGGGCGTCCCATCGGAGTACGTCGGTAGCTTGGGCTTGCAGATCTTCCTCCTGCCGTTCGACCCGTAGACGATGTTACACGAGAAAGTGAAATAACCGCAGGTCGAACTCTTGGTGTAATACCGATGCTCGTACTTCTTGGTCGGATTCTTCTCGTCCATTTTGCCGGCCACGCTATTCGACACGGATACGTAGCTCGTCTTCGGCGAGGACGACTCCTCGAGCTCCTTGAGGTTACCGTAGTAAATACCGCCAACGCGGTCTGGATGTTGTAACGATCTCGTATCCGAAGAGGCTCCCTTAATATCGCCACGAGAGGCACTAGTCCGGTTCACCGGGACAATGGAGACAGTTTGACTCTGGGATTTGCCGTCACCCTGGGCGACGGTCTTTCGCCCGGCAACAGATGTCACCTTTCCTCGGGGCGCGATATAACCGGGCAACGAACGTCCAGGTTCGTCAGTATTCTCCTCCTGCTTCACGCTAACGTCGTACTCGCCGTCGGCCACCACTCGCATCGTCTGCCTGGTCGTCTGGACCGTCGGCAAGGTCGTCCTCGGCGGTGCGGACGTCGAGTCATTGTACTCCTCATCCTCATACTCCTCGTACTCATCCTCGTCTGGCGTATTCTCGTACGCCTGCTGGTCCACTTTGCTCTTTTTCTCCGCCTGGTTATGGTTGTTCCTCGACGTGATTGCTATCACCGTCTGCCTGGAGCTCGAGCCCTGCAGCTGTTCCTTCGGCATCGCCTCCGTTGTCGTCTCCACCTTCTCCTCCAGCTTGAACGGCTTGAACAGATTGGGATCGCTGTTCGTAAAATTAAACGGCTTCCTCAGCGCGGCCGCACCTGATCCCGACCCAGCCTGGGCCGCCCCCGTGTACGTTATTCCATAATGGAACGAGCCCTGCAGCTGCGACTGCGACTGGCCACGGAATGTGCCACTCTGGGCGGATGCGGTACCTCCTCCTCGGAACGGTTTCTCCAGACGTTCAAGTTTCTCGCCATGGTCGACGTAAGGCTGAAAGCCGATCTGCGCCTGACTGGACGTTTGACCTTCGCCGTTGGCTTGTGCATCGGCCATACCGCCGCCACCGCTCGCCTGAACCTGGGAGTTGGTGCCGTGGTTCCAGCCGCTGCTCTGGGCATTGGTTGAGGTGGCGCCGGACCCGGAATCGAGCTCGACCTGGGTCTGACTCTTGCCGAGGCCACCACCTCCCTGAGCGCTGCTCTTGGCGCCTTCTTTGCCACCACTTACCTGTTAAAAGAAATTTTTTAAACTATTTATATCACAATAGTTTTTTATAAATAATAAAAATATTTAACCACAAATATTGAAATTTTAATTATTTTTATTATAACATGAAGAATATTGTTCAATCTTTAATAAAACTCCAATGATGTACCTGCGTCTGAGCACTCTTCGTATTATCACTGGTACCAGCCTGAGCGGAGAACGAGCCGGTACCCGCGTACGTACCGCTGACTTGTGACTTGGCGCTACCCTGCCCATGTCTGCCTTCGGCCGTGGCGCTCGCTTGCGTTCCAGCCTCGCTCTGCTTCACCGAGCTAATGGCTTGCGAGTCAGACCCGTCGTCGCCACCGACAACTGCACCCGTTTGCTGACCCGTCACGACTGTCTGTCCTCCGGTTCCCACGACAACTCCAGTGCCAGGAACACCGACGGTACCTGGTACAACGCCTGTACCAGGAAGACCAACAGTGCCTGGTACAACACCTGCACCGGTTCCGCCAATGGTACCTGGAACACCTGCACCGGGGACTACAACCGTGCCTGGACCACCTGCACCGGGGACGAAGACGGTGCCTGGACCACCTGCACCGGGGGCTAAGACGGTTCCACCGCCTGGGTACTGCTGACCACCTGGGTATTGTCCAGGGGTGCCGGGGTAGATGCCTGGTCCGGTCGTGCCAGGCGGATATACACCACCTATAATGTAAAAGTATTTTCTAAGTATTAACTAAAAATTGAAATAGGTAAGTATATTTCAAGTTTAGAAGCTTTATCACCGACAAACCTGGTATAATTGGGACACCTGTGCCTGGTGTGCTGGGTTGATTGGATCCTGTTGGCTGAGTGTAGATAACAGTTCCTGGTATATCACCACGCATGATTGGTTTTTGAGTGCCTTCACCTGCAGTACTAGGTCCTCCTTTAACATATATAAATTATTTACCAAGTAAATCATAAGTCAGAAAAATATAATAAAGAATATATTTATTAATAACTTGAAAAAAGTAACAACAGATGCATTACCTACAGTGCCAGTACCTGTAGGCCCAGTAGCAACTCCTGGTATGCCTCCAGGATAAATTACAGTTGGTGAACCGCCTGAAATATAAAGAGTAATCTGAATACATTTAGAATGCAAAGTAAAACTAATAATTATTTAAGATATTACTTAATATTACCTGGTATAGTTCCTGGAGGATACACACCAGGTATTTGAGTGCCAGGTACGGCTCCTCCAGGCACTTGCGTACCCTGGGTGGCACCAGGATATGTTCCTCCTGATTATATATAAATGTTACACTAGTAATGAAGTCCTTGAATTATAATTTATTATTACTGTTATTAAATAAGTATACCTGTATGTGTTCTTGGTACACTGCCTCCGGGATAAACTCCTCCAGGAATTTGTGTATCAGTTACAGTGCCTGGTATCTGGGCTCCTGGAAATTGTCCCATTGGATATGTAACTTGTGTTCCAGGCAAAGTACCGGGACTATAAACTGCTCCTCCTGTTTGCTGTCCCGGTAAAGTTCCTGATGGATATGTTACACCCCCCATTGGTTGCGTACCTGTCGGATAAATACTAGGTTGTCCTGATATTTGAGTACCAGGACCTCCAGCTCCTGGTATTTGTGTCCCAGGAGAATAAATTATAGGTTGACCAGGTATTTGACTTCCCGAACCGCCACCTCCTGATGTTTGAGTCCCTGGAGGATACGCACCTGTAGGTATTTGAGATCTTGGTGGATAAATTCCTGTAGGCAATTGAGTACCTGGCGGAAACGATCCCGTGAACACTTGAGAACCAGGTGGATAAACTCCAGAAGGTACCTGTCCGCCTGATTGATATAC
Source organism: Torymus aiolomorphi (assembly GCA_036365515.1). Lineage (NCBI taxonomy): Eukaryota > Metazoa > Arthropoda > Insecta > Hymenoptera > Torymidae > Torymus > Torymus aiolomorphi. The sequence goes on along the minus strand of CM070874.1, from coordinate 68,851,300 downwards.
TCCCCCGGGTCCTCGAATGCCTGGATACGGTCCTCCTAAAAATTGAGTAACAGTTGGATATGGTCCTAAAGGTACTTGTGTGCCCGGCAAATATGGGCTTCCATATATTTGGATACCTGGTGGATATGGGCCTCCTGGCATTTGAGTACCTGGCGGGTACGTTCCTGTAATTTGAGTTCCTGGAGCACCACTGGTGACGATTTGTGTTCCAGGGGGATAGCCATCTGCTCCTGGTATCAGAGTACCAGGAACCCCACCACCCACTACTTGTGTACCTGGAGGGTATACACTTGGTTGTCCTGATCCTTGACTTCCTATACCACCGACCATCTGAGTACCTGGTGAATAAACTCCAGGAATACCACCACCAACAATTTGAGTACCTGGTGGATAAGTTCCTCCAAGTTGAGTTCCAGGTAGTCCACCTCCTACTGTTTGTGTTCCTGAAGGATAAGTTCCGGGAGTTCCTCCACCTCCTATTACTTGCGCTCCTGGTGGATATGTTCCGGGCGTTCCTCCACCTCCTATGACTTGTGTTCCTGGGGGATAAGTTCCGGGTGTTCCTCCACCTCCTATTACTTGTGTTCCTGGGGGATAAGTTCCAAGTGTTCCTCCACCTCCTAACACATGTGTTCCTGGAGGATACATGCCAGGTGTTCCTCCCCTTCCTATTACTTGAGTACCGGGGGGATAAGTGCCACCTCCAGGTGCTTGAGTTTGTGTACCTGGTGGATACGTGCCAGTTCCGGATATTTGCATTCCAGGTATACCGCCTCCTACTATTTGCGTTCCAGCAGGATAAGTCCCAGGTACTGTACCTTCTATTACCTTAGTGCCAAGTGGATAAGTGCCAGACGGACCACCGCCAGGTATTTGAGTTCCACCTGCTGTTTGTGAGCCGGGTATGTATACATTAGGCTGTCCTGGTATTTGTCCTCCTGGGATCCCACCCCCTAATATATGGGTTCCTGGAGCATATAGTCCTCCTGGAAGTGGGCCTGGTAGATAGGTTCCGCTAGGTATTTGTGTACCTGATGGATATATTCCAGGAATTTGAGTGCCTGGTATATAAGAACCTCCTGGTATTTGAGTACCTGCTGGATATTCCCTTTGTTGTCCTGGCAATTGAGTACCCGGAGGTAAACCTTCAGTTATTTGAGTGCCCGGTATATACGTAGTAGGTTGCCCAGTTTGGGTTCCTGGGGAACCACCTCCTGTTTGAATACCTGGTTGATAAACTACTCCGGGTGGATACATCCCACCGGCTATATCTGGTACAGTTCCTCGAGGGATTTGTGTACCTGCACCAGAAATTTGTGTACCGGGTCCACCCGAAATTGGTGTTCCTGGGCCTCCACCTACTATTCCTGGTATGGCCCCTCCTGGATAAACTAAAGTCCCCCCTCCGGGAACTCCTGGACTAATTTGTGTTCCTGGAGGATAAGGCCCTCCTGGAGTAATTCCTGGATAAACAGCTGTGCCTGGTCTACCGCTAGCAATAATTGCACCGGGAACGGTTCCACCTGGATAAGTCCCAGCTGTACCGCCTAATTATATAAGTTAATTAATGTTTACTTCTGAAAACTATAATTTAAATCGGTAAAAGATTAAAGTGAACTGCTGTTGCTGTGCGTTTCGGTATAGTTTATTAGTGGTTAGGATTATATGGGTAGTGCATTCAAGGGGTGAAAATAAAAGATACAAAAAATTTTTCTATAATATATTTTATTGTAAATACATTCTTTTTCATAGCGTTAAAAATGTGTAAAATCATTGCACAAGGCATCACTGTCATTGTATTATTATTAGTAACGTGCATCGTTATGTCTATATAATATGACCGACCATACACGCGTCATATTAGTACACTTCGCTCGGATAAGTCAGGCATACAATTAAATTAAAAATTAAGTGTCTGTTTAGACTAAAGAGTTGCCCTTCACACCTGTTGGGAGACCCTGCTGTTGCGAGCCCAGTATACCGGGAATAGCTGCCGGTACGGTGCCGATTTTATCGTATCCCGGGCATCCCTCGCATCCGTCTGCACCGGATGACATGCTCTGAGCTTGACCCATTCCGCTACTTCCGCCTACAGTATATAGTAAATCGTATGGTTAAATGTCAAATGTTTAATCATTAAAAATATTACTTATGTCGACTGCAACTTACTATCAACTGATGATAATTTTTCCATCGGTCTTATAAATTAAATTAAAATAATTAATATTTATGGCAGTCAGATTGCCCTTGTTTATAATCACCCCCGCAGAATCTGAAATAAAAAATTAATTAAAACCTGGAAAAAAAACTTTATTAGCAAAGGACTATCTGACTGCTCCCCACCACCAAATTGCCCAATCGCCCAACGTTTCGAGCTCGCTCCGGCTCCTTCTCAGGGACTGAAATAAAACCAGGTTTGTCGGAAAGGATTAGAAGGGTTTTTAGTAAACATAATATTCAAGTTTTCTTTAGAAACGATAATAATTTAGAAAGGTTATTTAGTAATTGTAAAGACAAGGATGATAAAGGTTTAAAATCGGGAGTAGTTTATAAAATTAATTGTAGGGATTGTAATGGATGTTATTTTGGTCAAACGGGTATAGATATTTGAAGAAGAGAATATATGAACATCAATATAATTTACGTAGTACAAATTTTACATCGGGTTTGAAAGAACATTGTTTAAATAGTTTGCATTCTTTCGATTTTGGGAGTGTGGATACTCTTAGCCTTGAAAGTATTCACATTCTAAGGAATCGGAATAATGTAAATTTAATGGTAGAGTCAAGTAAATTAAATAACATTTATCATTCTTTATTAATTGAAGTGAGAATGGAAAATTGGAAAGGGAAAGGGGGAAGGTGGATGGTGGTGGAGGTAAGAGGAAATAAGTGGATATGGGTATATAAGGAGATGTATTGCGGGTTTCATTTCAGTCCCTGAGGAGGAGCCGGAGCGGGCTCGAAACGTTGGGCAATTGGGCAATTTGGTGGTGGAGGGCAGTCAGATAGTCCTTTGCTAATAACATTTTTTTTCCAGGTTTTAATTAAGTTTTTATTTCAGATTCTGGGGGGTGATTATAAACAAGGGCAATCTGACTGCCATAAATATTAATTATTTTAATTTAATTTATAAGACTGTAAGACCGATGGAAAAATTATCATCAGTCAAATGTTTAACTTGTCTTAGTGTTCTATAAAAAAATAAAGTAAACTATACTTTCACTTTGCGTAGAACAATCCCAACTATTAAAAAACGCACTCACTGACAACAGCACGGGACGACTGCTGGGTCGCTTCAGCCTCGGCTTTGCCCTCCTTCTGCCCCTCGTTGCCGACGTTCAAGTACTGCGTCTGTGTCTGCCCGCGAAATCTACCCCTGTAAGGCGCTGCTTCTCTCTTTCTACGTTCCATCTGCAGGTACTCCTCCTCCTCGTCGTTAAGCTGTTCGCGTTCCTCGGCGAGGGCACGGCGCTTGGTACGAACTCTGAGAGGCGTAAGTACGACGTCGGCCACGCGCTTCTGAATTATGTCGTTTTCGTCCTCGGGCAGGAGGTTGTAGAACGGATCTACGCTGTGCTCGAAGTTCGGCTTCGTATCCTGGAGAAGGATCATCGTCATGCCCTTGCAGAAGTCCACGATTCGACCGCCGGCTAGTCGCCATGTCTGTGGACAGAAGATGGGAAGGTCGTGGTAAATATATTTGGTGGATTTATTGGATTAATTCTTTGTGACATTTTAATGTTATTCTGATATTTTACTAAAATAATGGATTATGTGATTAGATTTTATAATAAGTATCAGTATCCCGTAGAAAAGATTTCGAACTAGCAATTTAAGTTAGTTCATCCCCGAGGAAATGGCCTTCCAAAAAATTTTCATTATGAAAATCCGTTTCAACATTATAAAACAAATTGATCACAGTATTCAAAAGTGGAAAGATTTATATAACAGAAAAGATAAAAAACAAAAAATTAAGTACACTTGTAAGCATGAATTCCGTTGAGAAAATATACATTTTCTTTCATAAAAAATTTTTATTTTGTATCCGACTTTTATATTCAAAGTATCTTTTCGTTCCTTAAACGTTTATTTATAAATATGAAGAATTAATTGTGTGCAATGTTAGAGCTGATTGTTTACAAGTTTTCATGATTTATCTATAAACAGTCAGCTCTAACTTTGCATAATTAATCATAATCATACAATTAATTCTTTAATAATTTTGATCGTCAAGTTTATAGATAAACGTTTAAAGAACAAAAAGATGTCTTGATTTACGCTTATACGTACAATTTTCTTGAAAAAAAAAATTTTTGTTCTGTTTTCTAAATCCTTCTACTTTTGAATACTATGATCATTTGTATTTTATGTTCAAACAAATTCTCATACAAAAAACTTGTTCGAAGGCCATTTTTCGAGAATGAACTACCTTAAACGATATAAATATGAATGCTTATTCATAACAATTTATTGTTAAAAAAGATTTTTATATGCTCCGTAATCACACACCCATAATTAAATTTGTATTCCAATTCAAACCAATGCCAGTTTAACGTGACTCAGTATAAATGAAAAGAAGTAAAAGTAAAGTATATCGCGCATTTTCTAATCGAAAAATCGAGAATCATTTCACGCCAACTCTACCAAACTCCATTGACAATTATCCTTCTTCCTCAAACGCAACAACAATTTCTACTCGAATCTTTCCTCTATTCACGCCGTCGCAACAGCGACGGCTCCCGGCCCAAGTCGACTGTAAAATCGGAAACGCGCTCGCTCGAGCGTGCATATAACATAATACCTACCTCGATTTTCGTAAGCGCCTGATCGGAGGCGTACAGCGGCTTCTTGTTGCCGTTGATGATGTCGCGCCAGATGTTCAGGTTCTCGAGGTCGTTGCCGCGCAGCTTCTCCAGGTAGCACACGCTCTGCGCCGCATCTTTGTACGCCGTGTAGTGCTGAAACGTCATGCGCGGTTCACCCATATTGTTTTATTTTTTGGTTTTGTTTTTATACATGCTGTCTAAATTTGAATCAGTGCGTAGGGTGACTGCACCAGTATTGGAACAGTCACCAGTTAACGAACATTTTCTTTACATATATGAAAATATCAAGCTTTCTAAGTATTGTTTATCTAACATGACGATAATTTTCGAATCCTTGAAAATTTTTATTTCATTTTATACAAAGATTCTGCATAAAAGAAATGTTAAGAATAAAATCATAAAATCGCCGCTATTGTTTCTTCACTGGCGATGTATTCCTTAACTGGTGAAACGTACTTAGATACTATAAGATTGCGTGTTCCTTTACTGGTTTTTAGGAGATATTTACAGATTTTCATTAAATAAAATTTTTACTTTGATTCTTTATTCAAAATTTGCTCACCGACGTAAAGTTTGAACATTTTAGAATATAAATTTCAAAAGGGTTTTACTTTTAATCCATTTTTAAACCACTTAAATAATAAAAATTACAATTTCCTTATTCGTTCCTTCACTGGTGAAGTTACCCTGTATGCACTGATTTAGTATGGGGATTATTATTGTTTGACGTAAAGATAGTTACGTACCGTGGCGATGTCGGTGTAGATCCTGGGCTTCTTGTTGACGTAATGTATCCTCTCGTTCCTGAAGTAGGAGTCTTTCGGGAACTCGTTGTTCACCGAACGATCGAATCGCGTTTTCTCCTGGAAATCAATTCGGAATGTGAATTTTGGACCATGAATTCTGCGGTTTAACAATTTTCAGACGAAGGAAATTTCTTTATTTCACAAGAGCATGATATCAGTTGTTTTGGGTTTGTAAAAAACTAAAAGTATCTAATTAAAGAGGAAAAAGAAAATATTGCTTCAATATAGGGATCTGTTAAATGTTAGTGTCTTGTAATTTTCGTGTTGTTGGAAATACTAATCTAGAAAAACATTCGTTTTAATGGGAGATATGAAACGAGCTAAAATTACAGTTATACTTTCGTGTTATACCACAATTCTCACGCATTCTCAAGAAGTGTCACTTAAACTTCTAATTTGAACATGATCGTGTGTCGATGCGTTAATTGGCAATTCATCAAGACTGCACTAAATCCATCGGTCACGATTCCCCAATAATCATCAATTTTCGTGTTACCTAGAATTATGCCCACACCAATAAACGACAACTGCACACCAGCAAAAAATCCCCAGTCCCCTATAATATCATCTCCGTCTTTGTTCCCGCACTTATCTATACCCATAGACGCGTACCTATATACACACACATGACGCAACGAAGAATTAAACAACCAAAACGAAAAAAAAATGCGGGCTGTCATAACTCGTTAAGTAAGTGCCCTGATGAAATCGAGTGGAATCCTAAGAAGAGCACGCATGACGCCCGCGCCTGTTTATTATAATGTGCGCGCTTGACAAATTGATGGCAGCAGCGCGGTGTAAAAAGCAGATTACGCGCGTGCGCGCCATGTGGTTCGGGAAACGAGGCCGCGGTTATCCGATGAACTCTGAACTGGCTATAGAGTTTCCTCGGAAATGACGGCTGTTCAATACATATATCTGCGTCTACTGTAAAATCTCCCGATTTCAGGGAAAAGAATGAAGCCCGGCGTATAGTTTTGAAATACAAGGTGTTTGTTTTATCTCTGATATACGTGGGGAACTGTATAATAATCTCTATAAGTTACGATATGCTGTGTACGCGATATTATACAGAAGTGCACTCGCACTGGTTTGCGCTATCGCACGCGTCAGCGGGAAATTCAATCCGCTGAGATGTGCAGAATGCCTCATGCGCGGATGGCTTTGGCGAAGAGCGAGTGTACGTCTTTGTGCGAGCGATCGAAAGTGCGCATACAAGAAAGCTATATTACGAAATCGGAAACATTATGAGTTCTTTTTAATTAAACAATTAATTCAGTATTATAGAGATCGAAAAGTAGGTCCGTCGGAGAGTGCGAGCGTATAAGTATATAGCGCTGCGGCTTTTTCTCTGGACATCGTTAATCATCAAATGGGTCATGTTTTGCGCGTGTGCTGGCATAGGAAGATGCGCGCGGCAAAAAACGATATAGCCCCTCTCCCGCGTTAGTTATCTCTGACTTAACTTTTTACCAGATGCGATGATTTACGCATGTGTTTGTCCGTGTTCGTTCGCGTGCGCAAAAAGTGATGCTAGTTTTATATTTAAGTATAGTTGTGAAGTTATCGAATTAGTTCTTCTGCAGAATATTAATTGAAAAAAATCTTGTCGGAGAATTAGTTATTGTATTTACTCGAACGCGACAGAGCGATGAACTTCATGCGGGATCGCGTTTTACGAGCTATCTACTAGCCGTCACTTTCGTTTTTCAGTGTGCTCGTAATGATTGAGCAGGAATTGTTATTTCTAAATAGACAATGCTTATGAGAAATAATTAATTACGGCTGGGAATCATTTGAACATGTGGTAGTCGAATGTTTTGCGAACGATTCCGAATGCATTGACAAAACTTATATATATATATATATATATATATATATATATATATATATATATATATATATATATATATATATATATATATATATATATATATATATATATATATATATATATATATATATATATATATATATATATATATATATATATATATATATATATATATATATATATATATATATATATATATATATATATATATATATATATATATATATATATATATATATATATATATATATATATATATATATATATATATATATATATATATATATATATATATATATATATATATATATATCAAGCTATAAAATTTATCAAACCGCACGTTGCGAACAAGTTAAATTAAGATAATGCATTGCAGTGCATTTTATTTCGTGCTTAAAAAATTTTTTAAATATATTCTATATCAACGCCATTTTTTATTTCAAAATTTCTAATAAAAAAAAAAAAATATTGAAATAAACTTTTAAATTTTAACCAAAAGTCTCAATACCAAAATCAATCCAAACTATATACATTAATTCGTTTATTTATGATACCTATCGATCAATCCTCAGTTACACACAACCGCGAACAACAACAACAACGACAACGACATAAAAGAAAATACTCACATAGTAATGGTAGCCTCTGTCCGCCACGGCGAGGGCCCAGCAGCAGGAGGCGGCGATGAGTGCTATCGCGACGAGACGACGCATGGCTGTGTGCGGAGGAGTGCGCGATCGCCTACTGAGCCCACTGCACTCTGCCTCCTCCTCCTCCACCTCTTCGTCTTCCTTCTTCTTCTTCTTCTTCTTCTCTCACTCGCTCCCACTACAAACTTGGCGCTCTCTCCACACCCTGCCGCGCGCGTCTATACTGATGCGGGCTGCCAGCGACGCCCGACGTTTATATGACGAAGCGAGGGAGGTACTTAAGTGGAGGAAAAAAACGGAAAGAATAAACGGATGGTGATGGTGATGGACTGATGAATGGGGCAGCCTGTGGTGCGGCCTTGGCGACGGCCCGTAAAGGGCGACTGGTAAGATTGTGATACTTTTTGCGTCGGGGATGGTGGTGGAGATCGGTATTATATACTGTAATGTATGATGGTGGTAGGGATAGTGTAGGTGTCGGGAGGTTTCTGAATGGGACGTATGTGGGATAAATATTTTTCGATTTGTTTTGAGGTGTACAGGCTTTTTTGCTTCCTCCTAGAGGAAGCTTTGTGATAGTAAAAAAAAAAGTTTATGAGATAATGTGTTAGAAATGTTATTTAGCAAATTTGGAATCGAAATACACTATTTTTAGAAAATGTCCGTATGGATGTGTGTGTGTGTGTGTGTGTATGTATGTTCGTATACGCTGATATCTCATGATCTACTCGACCGATTTTAACGGGAGAGTGATCATTTTTTTAGGTTTTGCTTCCACAATTGGGGTCAATATTCTATTTTTGTAAAATTTAATTTTTTTTTTTTTTTATAGCCATTTTTTAATTTTCAAAATTTTTATTTTCGATTTTTTTAATATTTAAAACAAATATTGTTTATATATAATGAATTCTCTGTATGTAGGATAAAATTATCTAGAATTTTAAAAAAAAAAAGTCGGTATTTCGTCATAAGTTATTGATGAAAACGTAATTTTTTGTAAATAGGTTATATTTCGAAATTAAAAAAAGATATTAACATGAATATTTTTTTGTTTATAAAGGATATTAAGTACTATAACTTACTAAATTTTTAGGTTTTTTTATTCATTATTTTTTGAGAAAAAAAATAATTTATAAAAAAAAGTGATATTTTTTGTCGTTCAATAACTATAGTAAAATTGGCTTAATCACTTTGAAATTGTTTGTAGGGGTAGATTTTGTATACCAATCGAGTGAGTTCTTTGGGCAAAAGGATTGATCCATAAATTTCGGAGATATTTGAGGTTAAAATTTTTTTCAATTTTTTTTTAAATCGTAATTTCTCGAGAACGGCTCTATGTATCTAAATGGGGTGGGTGGCATTCGAAAGAGAATAAAATTACCTATATTTTCTAAAAAAATTAATTCTCTAGCTATCACGGTTATTTGGTTATTAACAAAAACGTAAAAATTGAAAAATGAGAAAAAATGAGTTTTATATGTTCAACTATTACAAGAGTAAAATTGTTTTATTCGCTTCAAAATTCATTGTAGAGGTATATTATTGATAGTTCTCGGATGAGTTCTTTTGGAAAAATGATTGGTTCATAAATTTCAGAGATATTGAGGTTAAAATTTTTCTAGACATTTTTAAAATGTATTTCTTGAGGATGGCTCTGTGTATCTGAATGGGATGGGTAGCATTTGAAAGAGAATTAAAATATTTATATTTTCTAAAAAGAAAAATTTTTTAGTTATCACGGTTTTTTATTATTAACAAAAATGTAAAACTTGAAAAATTGAAAAATGAAAGAAAAAATCTGTCTTTATCAAATTTTTTAAAATACATCCTCTCACATTATAACAGCCTTTCCACATAACGCATTCAATATAACACGTTCAATGTTCAACGTAACACGAAAAGAAATTTGTTGTCCGACATCTACCAATTTCATACTCAGTGCCGCATGTGCGTTATGTCTCCCATACAATAATTTTTCTTGTAAACACAATCAAAGAACAACTTTAGAATATTTTTTTATTTCGAACCAATGTACGACGAGAAGCCGTTGACAGTGGACTTGAAGAAGAAAAATTTGATGAAGAATAGAAATTGAAGAAGATTGTTTTCCATTCATATAAGAATTGAAATCACAAGTTAATATTTTCCATAAAATTTTTCCAATTTCTTTCGTGAAAAATTTAGTTTTCGAATTTTAATTTAATAAAAGGAATCAAAAAATTATTTTGAGAAAGCTACGTGCCAATGAATTGGCAGCGGTTTTTTAACATATGTCACTGTGAAATATGTCGACGAATTTTTAATATACTTTTAATTTTGGGAACTGCATATAATTTCATGTACTTTTTGTAACAAAAGTATATTTATAAACAGTATACGATGTTTAATGTACTTTGACGTTAAATTATTTCTAAAGTTTGCGTAAATAAGGTAACTTGGGGTAATTCCTTCTGGAAATGCGTTGGGTAAAAATTATAAGAAAGGCTTTAAAGTATACTAAAATATACTACCGAGAAAAGAATAGGAACGCCTCACATGTGATATTGATTTATTGGCTTTGTAGAGTGTAAAAGTGTAAAATGTGCGTTTCGGCCAAATTAGGTAACACGCTACCTAATTTGGCCTATAGTGAAAAAATAGTACAAGGTAACTCCTAAACTCTAAAAATTAATAAAATTTATATTTTGACTTAAATATATAAAAACTTTATTTAATTATTAACTCACATGAATAATACTAAGTATAAAGGAAATAAACAAATTTTTTTACATTATAATGCATTCTATAAATGATTTTAGAATTTGATGCGAGAGTTTGCCATAAACTAAACAAAAAATTCATTTTGATCAATGAAATTGATTATTGCTAATCATATTTTTAAAGTTTCTTCTTACAAAAGGGATCACACATAAATTACTTCGTGAAAGCAATACGAATTTCACACCTTCTTATATTTATTGGATCAGATCTTCTTTATATAGATTGGCCGAATTAGGTGAATTATAGGCGCGAAAGTATTTGCTTCTATAAATAAATATTACTTCCATACGAATTTCAAGTAAAAACCTTTACCTTGCTGCCCGTATCACTTTCAATTAGATTTGTAGCTTATATTTCGACTATAAATGAAATACTTGCTTTTTTGACATTATAAAACGCGCGACTCGCTGAAAATTGATAATAGAAACTTACATAAAAATGTAGTGATCGTTCTCAAACAATTAAAAACGACTTATAAAGTATATTTTTCATATTTGGAAGCTGGCTACATTGGTTATTTAAGCTTTCGGATAAGTGGAGATAGAGACAGAACTCTTCTAGTGCAGAAAACTAGAAAAGTGGCCGAATTATCTCGAGTTACCTTAATAATGTAAGCTTGCATTAAACTCAAGTTTCTGTACCATTGAATTTTGGTTACGGTAAGAAAAACTTTTAATGGACCGGCTAGAAGTTTGGTTCCGACAAACGTACAATTTAATACAGAAACCTTTTATAATGAATATTAGGACAGAACAATTTCAATTTCTTTTCTTTTTTTTGTACAAATAATTTTGAAATCGATTTATTGTTATTTAGCGTAAGAGTTGATGTACGAAAATACAGACAATTCACGATTCGATAGAGACGCTATGTTATTTGTTTAAGTTTGAAAGGGAAATTAAATTGCATGACAAATATTTTTGAAAAAAAGTTAGTTCATTTTTGTCGAATCTTTTTAACGAAACTATTTATAGAAGATAATGATCTATGAAATATTTAATGAATAAAAGTCTTGTTCTCAAAAAATACATTTTATATAATCAGAGCGCTTTATATATACGTGAAACACTGATTGATGAATCGCACGCATGACATGTAACGTTATCGAATAAGTATTTAGTCGGAGGGATATTTAAATTGAATAGCTTGATCACGAAACATTCACAATTATATTTTAAAATAAAAAAGGTACGGTTTGAAATTTAATTTTCCGTGTTTTATAGCTCTTGGCGAGTTTAATGATCCATTCACTTATAATTATTAACAGCTTTTTAAATCGAACTTTTCATTAGTCGCCTTTTGCAGTAATATAAGGAATATCGTTACTTTTACAATAATATAGCAATATTATACTTCAAGGTCTGACCTTATGATTTTTCAAGTCATTAGTCAATATTGTCAGAATCTTTCGACAATGCTACAGTGCAATAATGTGTAGAGCATTATTTCAACAATATTATGTCAACAATGGAAAAAATGTATGTTTTGACGATATTGCATCAATTCCTTTGGTATATTTTCGTACAAGATATAAATTCGTAACACCACTGTTATATTTCAGTAATAACGTATTCTTTTATTTTGTAGAACTAAATTTCTGTAATATTATAGCAAAAGTATACGATAGATTATTGACTTGCAAAATCGAAACATTTGAGCTATGATAATCATAGTTAATTAAAATTAAAATAAATGCACGTTATTCAAGTATAGCTCTATAAACTATACTTGGGGCTTAAAACTCAATCTTTGGGCTATGATTTTGGTCTATGATTTTGGTTATAGAAACATGAAAAAATCGCAATATTAGACCATAACGCCCCAAATCGCCTCTTCTTAAGGACGTTCTCCGGGTCGAAACAGCAATTTTAGTTTTTATATTTTTATATAATGTTTTATTAATTTGATAATCCAAGAGTAAGTACATGTAACAAATATATACTTGAAAGAACATAAGACAATTTTTTTCAGACAAATTCAGGCAATAGTCACTATGCTATTGTTACAATTAAAGACAGAAACTTCAATAAGTTCTTTAAATTTTTTTATTTTTTATCATTTCAGGGAGAGTATCGATGGGAAAATTTATGATACGAATTACCAGTAAGGCGCAATATCAATTTATTTAAGAAAAGCAAGTCAAGTTTTCATCAAAACTTTCTTAAACAAATTGATATTGCGCCGTACTGGTAACTCGTATCACAAATTTTCCCATCGATACTCCCCCTGAAATTTCTTAACGAACAAAATAATCTTTATTTCGTTAAGATCGGATAAAAAATAAAAAAATTTAAAGAACTTATTGAAGTTTCTGTCTTTAATTGTAACAATAGCATAGTGACTATTGCCTGAATTTGTCTGAAAAAAATTGTCTTATGTTCTTTCAAGTATATATTTGTTACATGTACTTACTCTTGGATTATAAAATTAATAAAACATTATTTAAAAATATAAAAACTAAGATTGCTGTTTTGACTCGGAGAACGTCCTTAACCCTTTTAGTCTTTTGACATGGAAGAGTAAATATATGTTTCCAATGTTTTTTTTTTGGCTGAATTCTAATTCAATGTCGAAATTACAGTAAACGTGACTACAACTCCTAAAATGGGGTGAAAACTACACACTTCAATGCCAAATAAAATCGAATTGTGTGACTGAAATTAAAATAGTAAGCATTTAATCTTCGAAAATCTTAAATATCATTTCAATGAGAGAAAATAATGCTAGAGTAATGGAAGTTTTAATTTGAGCAATGAAAATGCACTGTTAAAACCCTAAATTTCGCTATTCGACTGCCTACATATTTTGATGCATTTTTGTCGTTCATATTTAAGCTTTCATAACACTTGAAGGGATCAATATTTTTTAATTCTGAAAACTGCAAATGAAAGTTCGTTTTCTATAGATTTTAATTTTCTCTTTTTTGAAATAATATTCAAAACTTTACAAGATTAAATGGATAGCGTTTCAAGAAGAGGCTTTTTTCAATATTTTTTCAAAATAAAGCTAAAAATGTCCAGAACTTGAGTTTTTTCGATCGATAGGATCTAATATTGCGGCTTTCTTCATATTTCTACATCCAATCATATTTCTCAGCTTCAAAATTACAATTTCAGGACTTCCCTCTTCAACAAACCAACATACATATTTCCTCATCTCTCGTCATCAAACCCAACCACCGAAACCCAGGCTGCACTTGCCCCCATTACCGATCCTCTATTATAGATTCCCTGCCCAATATATTACGCGCGCACAATGCGCCATCACAATTCGCGCACCAATTATTCCTTCGCGCCCATCGCATGTACATATCTCTCGAGCTATAAACGCGGCGGGTCATCGCCGGCCGAGCCTATCGAATCCAAGGCTCCTCCGCCTTTTCTCTCGCTCCTCTCTCTCTCTCTCTCTCTATAAATGTATACATATCGATGGCCCAATTACGCGCTACTACTATAATACACACTCTACTCAAATCATTTGTAAAGCACAGCGCCCGGGCTGTGTAGATCGATCGCCGTTGCGTCAGTCCTTTCGCCGAGGCGTATTACAACGCGTGGCATTCATCGGCCGCTGTAAACGATCGCGCGCATATATACTTGGGGTTTTTTTAGAAGTGCGCTTATATGTCTGAGAGGGGAAGATTGCGAATTGGTTGTGAGACAAGTGCAGTGGATGTAGAGGAGAGCGATCGGCTGGAATTATAGTTCAAGTGGGTTTTTTGTTTCGTTTGGGGAAGACGATTGGTAGCGATTTTCGATTGATTTGATCAATATTCATAGCGGGGAAAGTTGTGCAACTATAGAATTACCGGTTTTGGTGTAGAATGGGATCGAATAGCTCGGTAATTAAATATTTGGAGAAAAGTATAAATAGGATCAATCACTGGGACTATACGAGATTTTTGGGAGTGTTTGTGTTTCTTATCTTCGCGTGGGGATAAGTAAACTTCATTGACTTCAGCTCTAATCAGTTTTACTAATGAATTGAGGATATATTGTCAGAAAGTCAAATTGAAATATTTTACACTCTCGCTATTTCTAAAAATAAATTTCTAAAAAGTCTGACACTAAAACAATAAAAATCTACTAATTCTGTAATAAATATCCACTTTTAATGCAGTGAAATTGAGTTATTTTCACTGTCAAACAGTGGATTTTAACTGTTAAATTTGCTAATTTTCTTACTAAATTACATGTCACCCAACTTTTTTTTTTAGGAGTAGTCAATGATGGTGACAAAGTTTGGTAAAGTATAGAAGCAATATAATAATTGTAGCTATCTAAAATATTTAAGATACATGTATATTATATTTAGAAAAAAGCATCCCACCAAAACAAAATGTATTTATTTTTACGATTTTTTCTTTTCATGAAACATTATTTTTAAAACGGTCGAAAAACCAATTCTTCTGTCATCATGATTTTGTATACATTCCGCAAATTGTAGATTGTATTTTAATCTCGGGAAAGCTCATGCACCAACATTTGCATACATCAAACCGGCTTCATTTCGACTTTACTCGTGTTTGATTTAGAATTAGAAATTAAAACTTTTTAAGTAGAGCAGAGACATTATACTACAAATGCGCAATAAATGCAAGATTAGGTACAGGCTGTAAGAGAACACGGAGCGTCTAAAACAAGAAATCTTCCATTTCACCGTACGCGTGCATTAATAAACACGGCTGCGTATATACGACTGTTTGACTAGCGGCTGGAAAATAAGCAATGGCGTCACGTAAGTATACGCGAATTCCGTTAATAGAATAGCCGCAAATAGAGTTGGACTCGAAACATCGGAGGATCTTACTCTGAATTCGAAATGTTTAATTTCGTGATTATGAATATTTATTTATTTTCGAAATCTTCAAAGTTGTTTACAATTTATAGCAGTATAATTTTGAGCGCAGTGAGCGCTTGAATGAGAAGCTATGTTTTTTTAAAAAATCATATGGAGTAGATATAATAATACTGGGTACATTATATAACGTGCGTGAGAAGTATACTACTAAATTATAGCAGTCGTACATAAAAAATGCTCTCTTGAACTTAATATTGAAGTGAGTTTACGAAGAAGTATAAAAGAAAAATATGGAAAAGCATGTCTCACAATTCTGTCAGTTAGCTTCTATTCTGTTAATGATACAGTCCTCCGGCATCGCAATTTAAAATTAATCCAAGGTGATACGAATATGTGTTACAATTGAGAAATGACGCATTTTGCAATAGTTTTACTGATTTTCAGCGATAAAAATTGTTCTCTTATTTGAGTTCTCTACAAGTAATTTATAATAAGTAATTCGATTTTTATGAATATTAACATTTGTATGGAAAATTCAAAATATTTCAGGACTACTTAAAAGCAACCGAATAAACTATATCGTAAATCAAACAAAGGAATTAGTGCGATTGTACTTCTTAAGACGCAGCAATGGAAATGTATAAGCTAGTGCATAATAATTATTCACTACATCGACTATGCGATTTGTAAATCGCAAATGATGAATTGAACTTGACACTCAAGGTTTGTTATCAGCAAATTTTTTGTTATGATATCGGTTACGTAAATGAATTGGCCTATACGGAACATATATCCTATATTCTATCATAGATTTCCACAATATTATTGTAAGGGTACGATTTATTGGCCATGTCAAATATAAAACAATTGTTGATTTTTATATCATGTAAATGGAAATAATATAATGAATAAAATATTTGAAGAAAATCGGAATGCAATATGTTGTACTTTAATTATTCTAAATATACCTTTTACTTTTACTATTGCTTGTTACATTAACGATTTCACCATTATAAACCTACATAGTTACATCTTTTAATAAAATCGTGAATATTTTCTTATTTTGATTAGCTCTTAACAGTAATGTGTTTTGATTGAAATAATCGATTTACTGTTAATGACGACTGTTAATTCAAGCAAAATCTAATGTGCAACATCAATAAACAGCCAAAAACAGTGTGCAAAAATGTGGACCACTTACGTATAATTTCCTATATTCAACACAAACGTTTATTTCGAAGGACGTTGCATTCCAAACATAAAAATATTATTTTTAGGTTGTTTTTTTTTTTATAAAAGTTTGAGAAAAATTAACATCGATTTTACATGCCTTCCCCCAAGCATTGCTACGATTCAAGTAATTGATATTTAAAAAATAAATTTTATTGAAGAAATTGCAACTGTTTTTTAAATTTTCTAAAAATTTAACTAATAGGGTAAGATCCTCGAATATGGTCCAGCGCCTAAAATGGACATTCGCGATATTTCGGTACCTATGTGGCGACTCGGCCGCCTAACCAACAGAGGGCAGCACCTCCCGGCAGGAGGAAGCAGATCCTGCGCACGCGCCCGCTGTACTAGCGTTTCCCGCCAGTTCTTGCCGGGACTGGGGGTTTTCCCGCCAAGGAGCTCCGCTCGAGGAAGAGCGAGCTTCTGCGCACCGTCAAGGATCATCAGATCAGACAGTCGCCCGCCGCCGTCCGAGCCAGAGCTTCGCCTATAGCTCTGTTCCAGCCGCCAGTCCGCAAGACTGGCCCATTCGAGTTTCTCCAAGTTTAATTTTGTATTGTAAATAAGTTATTGCTCCGGAGTTTATCTAAATTAATAAAGGTCACTGTTATTAGTTTTCTACCTATACGCCAGTGCTTGGTTATTCGCCTTGTTCCACGATCTTTTCCTCAAATCCTTTCAAACTCATCTCTCAAAAGAATGCGCGCTAAATTGGTGACCTCGACGTGATCGTGGAAGGCAAGCAGCGAATATGGAAATCAGTGAGAGCAACGCAAAAGAGGTCTTGGATAGCAACGCGGCGCTACACCTGTGGCGCATGAACCACTCTCTACTGAAAAATCTCAGATGAGATCTCAGGTGATTTCTCAGGTGAGATCTCATGCAAAATCTCACGTCAAAATCTCACCTGAGATTCTGCTCCAGATGCTGCAGAAAACTTACGTTAATTAAAAATCAGCTTCTTCAGTATTGGGAATGGCCTTTTAGGATGTTTTACCCCCCAGATGAGCTCAAAAATACATGTTTAAAAGTATTTTACACAATTTTTCAATTTTTCAAAATTGATACATGATATCTCACCTGAGATCTCACATGATATATCACCTGAGAAATCACCTGAGATCTCATGCATCAAATTTTAAAAATTGAAAAATTGTGTAAAATGCTTTTAAACATGTGTTTTTGAGCTCATCTTGGGGGTGAAACATCCTAAAAGGCGATTCCCAATACTGAAGAAGCTGATTTTCAGTTAACGTAAGTTTTCTGCAGCATCTGGAGCACAATCTCAGGTGAGATTTTGGCGTGAGATTTTACATGAGATCTCACCTGAGAAATCACCTGAGATCTCACCTGAGATTTTTCAATAGGGCTCGACTCCAATTCGGCCGCCGCGCACGCACGGCAATCAGCAGCAGGAGACACAGGAGCGGCAGTTGCAGCAGGAGCAGAAGACCGAATCTTCACTCGAGTCAGAGAGTACCGGCGAGGGCGTTCGCACAGTCCTTCAGAACTTGGCGTTAGGCGACGGCGCCGACCCCCGCGGCCACGCTCTCAACGACAGCAACAGGATGGCGGACGGCGGGAACAAGCAACAGCGGCCATTCATCCCGCCTGCAGAGCAGAACCTCAGCGTAATCATTCCCCTTGCTGAGCAGCAGGAGATGCCGGACGAGCTTGAGTTTGCGGCCATCAAGAACTGCCGCCTACCCCAGTTCTGGAAGGAGAATCCGACGACGTGGTTCGACCTGGTGGAGACCACCTTCAACCTGCATCGCATCACCGGCGACGCCACCAAGTTCGGCCTGGTGATCAACATGCTGGGCTCGGACGGGCTGCAAGAGGTAGCGGACATTCTGAGGAATCCCCCCGCCCAAGGAAAGTACCCTGCGGTAAAGAGCGCGTTGTTATCTCGGCTCTCACTCTCGGCCGATCGGCAGCTATACGCGTTGCAACTCGAGCTCGGCGATAAGAAGCCCTCGCGGCTCTTGCGTGATATGCGGGTGCTGGCCGGCGATAGGGTGTCGGAGGACGTGCTGCGCGTAAAATGGATGGACTATCTCCCGGGGAACACGCAGCATCTCCTCCGGGTTTTCAAACAAACGACTGCCTTGGATGAACTAGCAGCAGCAGCGGACGAGCTAGTCGATTTATCCCCCAACGTCGTGAGCGTCGCCGCCAGAGGAGTCGAGACGCCGCACATCTTCGCGGTGACCAGCGGGCAGCCCTAGCCGTCGCGCATGCCAGCCCAAGTGTCAACGGCACAGGAGCTCGCGGCCCTGCGAGCGTCCATCGGGCAGGTCACGGCGTCCTTGAGGGATCTGCCGGAGCAAATAGCCACACGGCTTCGTGACCCGCCGAGGTCAGTGTCAACGTCAACAACGCAGATGGCAACAAACCGCTCGAGAGCAAGGTCGCGGTCATCGTCAGCGGCAGCACGAAAGGGGCTGTGTTATTTTCATTTCAAGTTCGGAGCGGCGGCGCAGAGGTGCGAGAGGCCCTGCTCGTCCAACTCAGCGCCACCATCGGGAAACTAGTTGTGCCGGCGCCGGTTCAGGCGGCGACCACCGGCGCCACACTGCGGAGAATCGTCTGCATATCTTCGACAGGGAGCCACGTCTAAAGTTTCTCGTCGATCAGCAGCGCCAACTCGATTATATCCTGCAGTTTCACGTTACCTTCCAGCATCTCCCCGGGAAGGACAACGTCGTCGCTGACGCACTGTCCAGGATGTGCACCGTCGGAATGCCCTCGTGGTTGATCGCCGCCGCCCTCAGCGAGGCACAGCAGGCCTGTCCCGAGCTGCCACACCTGCGGGGAGCAGCGAAGCCGGCACTCCAGCAGCTGGACATCCAGGGCAACACTCTATTCTGCAGCATCGTCAACAACATTGTCAGGCCGTAAATTCCGGTCACCCTGCGTCGAACGGCGTTGGATGTGGTGCACGGTTTGTCACACCCCAACAGGAGGTGAACGTCGCGGATCCTGGCACAGAAATTCTTCTGGCCTGGCATCCGGAAGGACGTAGCGCGCTGGGCGCGCGAATGCGAACCATGTCAGCGGTCGAAGGTGCACCGGGACAACCGGGCGGCGCTGGGAGACTTCGCCACGCCAGACAACCGCTTTGACCACGTTCACCTGGACATTGTGAAGATGCCACTGGCCCGCGACAAGCAATATTGCCTCACGGTGATTGATCGTTTTAGCAGGTGGCCGACGGCCATACCCATGGCGGACATGTACGCGAAGACGGTGGCCAGATCGTTCTTTGAGGGTTGGATCTGCCTGTTCGGTACGCCCCTCACAATCTTCTCCGACCAAGGCGCTCAGTTTGAATCAGCGCTGTTTGCCACCCTGGCTAGTCTCGACGGATCGCAGAGAACGAGGACGGCACCGTATCATCCGCAGGCCAATGGAATGGTGGAGCGCTTTCATCGGACACTGAAGGCCGCACTCATGCGCAACCCGCACTTCCCGTGGCCCGATACGCTTCCAGCCGTGCTACTCGGCTTGCGCACGGCATTCAAGGACAACCTCCAAGCTTCTCCGGAGGAGATGCTCTTCGGAACGACCCTCCGGATCCCGGGCGGGTCCTTCATCGCCACCAGCAACCCCGCATCGGCTCTGGGTTTTGTCAGTAAGCTGAGGCAGCTGATGGCAGGCATGAAGGCAATGCCGGCTTCCAGGCACACCCAGCAGAAGCCTTTCTTCCATAGGGACCTGCGCAGCTGCTCTCACGTCTTCAAGAGGGTGGACTCCATCCGGAGGCCTCTCGACTCGCCCTACTCAAGCCCGCACGAGGTTATCAAGCGCACTGATAACAGAACGTATGTCATTATAGGGTCAATAGAGTAGAGAGGACGTTCTCTACGGACGCGCTCAAGCCAGCATACCTGGAGGTAGCGGAACCAGACTCGAGGCCGACGGAATCAGCGCCGCCCGCCCCGCCGCCACCCCCAGCCACTGCCAGTCCAACCTCAACAGCACCAGCACCAACGTCCAACAGCCCTCCATCGCATGCAGCGGCAGCAGCTCAGGAGAGCTGGCAGAGGGACGAGACCCTCGCTGCATCGTCTCCAGGAGACGATGTCTCTGGGGGAGGGGGGGGGGGCGTTTCCAAGGAGGTTAGTCAAGGAGCTCCGCTCGAGGAAGAGCGAGCTTCCACGCACCGTCAAGGATCATCAGACTATCGCGCGCCGCCGTCCAAGCCAGAGCTTCACCTATAGCTCTGCTCCAGCTGCCAGTCCGCAAGACTGACCCACTCAAGTTTCTCCAAGTTTAATTTTGTATTGTAAATAAGTTATTGCTCCGGAGTTTATCTAAATTAATAAAGGTCACTGTTATTAGTTTTCTACCTATACGCCAGTGCTTGGTTATTCGCCTTGTTCCACGATCTCTTCCTCAAATCCTTTCAAACTCATCTCTCAAAAGAATGCGCGCTAAACCTATACGCGGCCCTATTTTTTTCCTAATAGGTTCATTAGATGTATTTTAAGTCCAAATGAGTAGTTATATGTTGTTGTGGCCATTGGATGTACTTTCGAATTGGAAGAGCTAATAATAATTGTTTCGAACAGGTCATAAGTTTTTCAATAGCCAAAATCGAATGAGAGGAGTTTATTAAATGTGAATGATAATATATATTTTATAATATACATAAGTATTATTCTAGTATCAGTACAAAATATTTTGTATCCCTTTGTTTTGATTAAAATATATTTTTATTTATTATATGATAAAAAGAAATTAAAAACTCAAATGTTTCCAATAGGGACCCCCTAAAATCCTTGGACAATGGGTAAATTTTATATTTTTTCATATTTTTTTGTGTTGCTAAAATAGCATTGTTTATAAATTTATGTACATTTATTATAGTATTTACAGCATAGAAAAATCATTTATAATGATATTTACATAAAATCTTTGTATTTATGATTTGCTATCGTCTTTTTACCTATAAAAAAACATAAATGGACAATCATTGAATATAAAGAAGATATGTTATTTTCTTAAACAAATAAACATGTTCGAATACAAAAATGTATGTTTTTTTAAATATTTTCTACGATTTTTCAAAATGGTCCATATAAGGAACCCATTTTTTAAAATTGCGAAATCTCTCTTTTTTTTGTTTTTTTTTTAAGTTACAATTTTTTATATTATTTACGTATACGTAATCACTAAACGATAACATGTCATTTTTAACGCATTTCCCTAGAAATTGATCACTCTGAAACTTTAAAATAATATTTTATTCAATATTTATAGTCATTTAGATTTAGGTGGGCCCTATTGAGAGCCTTTACACTATATCAAAAGATAATTTTAATAAGACTGCATCAAATTTTTTTTTAATACGTATAAATTCTATTTGTGATCGAAATTAAATTTTTACATTGTTTTTATACCCTTTAAACAAAACGAACGTAATTTTTCATCAGTCGCAAATTCTTTTATGTGCAATATCGCAATTGTCAACTAAACATCCTACAAATTGCGAAAGTGCAGAATGTTTTACCAATTAAACAAGTCAAACATGTGATAACAAATAAATCCAAATTCCTTGCTACCGTGCACAATTAATCACAATATATAAGCAATCGATGGACCTACAATACGAGTACAAATACAATGGAATATCGCGCATTATTTTTTGCTTTCTATCTGACACACAGCATCTTGTCACCTATCGTTAATATATTTTTACCTCTAAAGAAAGAAGTAGTACAGCTGACTGATCTTTCGCAGCTGGATTCATTGGACAAGAAATCGTATTACCCTATTCTTGACTTTGTAAGCACTAAAAGTCTAATTTACTAGTTTTTTTTTTTATAATAAAATGTGATGCCAAATTTGACTGCTGAAAAATTATTCGATAGAAAATCCCTGTTCAACGTCATGGTTACACTGCAGAAGAGCACGTTGTAAAAACTAAAAATGAGTATATCTTGAAATTACACCGTATAAGTATCGGTCAACTCGACAAATCCAAAGTCACAGGGGAAGCCAGATGCGTATTATTTACAGCACGGATTGCTCCAGTCGTTCGACAGTTTCGTCATGATTAGACCAGAAAGTGATTTTGGTAGTAATTGATAAATTTTATTTACTAATATTATTTTTGTAACTTATTAATCTGTTAATTCTTTTTCTAAGCTTTTCAAATTGTCAACGCCGGATACGACTTTTGGCTGGGCAACGCTCGAGGGAACGCGTACGCGAGAAAGATGATAGAGGTAATACATGACTGAAGAATATTTAATAGACACGAGATTGTTAGAAATCACGTAGAACCTATTAGGCTTTATAATATATGTTATCCATTTCTTGCAGGAGATCGCGAATTATTTCAAGATTTACGAGGTATGCCTCAAAGTGCCATTGCATGGGCAAGCATGGGTGCCAAATATTGTAATGAGGCTAACTTTATTTTGCAACCAATATGTTCCGTAATATTTTGTACAGTTTTTCCGGCAGACAAGGGCAAATTTAATAAGGTAATTACATAAAACGGATTAAGCTATTGAAAATTTAGATTGATATCTGTAAGTGAAAATGGAAATACAATGGATAAACATTATGTATATTTTTACAGACTGTTCTACCGATACTTCTTGCCCACAATCCTGCTGGAACATCAAGGAGAGTATTATTATATTACACTGAAAAAAATTGGGTTACCCTAAGTATTAAAATTGCTTAAAATGGCACAACTAAGCATGAATAGTTGGTTTAAGCAACATAATTGGTAATCGGTTGGTAATGGTCCGAGTAGAAGCTGAGATCCAGGCGCGCGCGCACACACACACACGCGCGCGCACACACACACACACACACATATATACACACATCCACACACACATCCACACACACATCCACACACACACATATCCACACACACACACACACACACATCCATACAGACATTTTTCAAAAACCC
This sequence comes from Torymus aiolomorphi, assembly GCA_036365515.1. Classification (NCBI taxonomy): domain Eukaryota; kingdom Metazoa; phylum Arthropoda; class Insecta; order Hymenoptera; family Torymidae; genus Torymus; species Torymus aiolomorphi. The sequence continues at coordinate 68,827,455 of CM070874.1, read as the reverse complement.
TGTATGTATGATTCCTAACATCTCGGAAAACAATTATAACATGTTTTTACCACAACTCAAAAAATTACTATCACAAAGCTTCCTCTAGGAGGAAGCAAAAAAACAAAATACGTTGACTTTTTTATGTTCTTACCAATGGTGCTATTATTTTTTCATCGACGTGCTTTTTTTTAGCCAAATTAGTTTTTCAAAATAAATGTTTCATTCCATAAGCTATAAAACTCCAAAATTTTAAGTTAGAATAATCAAGGGTTTATAAGTAATGAAATTTAAGGTAGTTTTCTTGGTCGAAACAGCAGTTTTAGAATTTTTAATTTTGAAATAATGTTTTATTAATTTGATAATCCAAGAGTTAGTATGCGTAACAAATATATACTAGAAGAAACATAAAAAAAATTTTTTCTGACAAATTCAGGAAATAGTTACTATGATATTGTTACAATTAAAGACAAAAACTTCAATAAGTTCCCGAATTTTTTTTTCTATCCGATTTTAACGAAATAAAGCTTATTTTGTTCGTTAAGAAATTTCAGAGAGAGTATCCGCATGGGAAAATTTATGATACGAGTTACCAGTACGGCACAATATCAATTTGTGCCGTACTGGTAACTCATGTATTTTGAATGATGAATACATTTTGAACAAAGACAAAACTAAACTTTCAAAAGATAAATTGTTTTATAACTTAATGGGATTTAAACAGTGAAATAGGCGTATTTTTCGTATATAATACCATAAGCTAAACTGTGAGCTGAAGTGTACGCACCGTTATGTAGTTAACAAAATTTATCAGACTCATAACGATGAATTTCGCAGCCCGAGGTCAACTAATAAAATCTCTTTGCAAATTATTTTTCAGCTTAAAGTAAATTTCTAGCGAGCTATTATTTTTCAGCTTTCCCGCTTATTCAAGGAAGAAGATTTGTGTACCGTTCAATTTTCCACCGTACTTTAGTTACTACAATTCTATATTCCATCGCCAATTTATTTTTGCCTCTTGACAAAGATATTCTTCTGGTATCGAACTTTTCCAATCTGAATGCAGGAAACAGGATGCACTACCCTATTCCCGAGTTTGTAAGTATAAAGTAAAAGAAAAAACAGATTTAGTATCGTGCAACAAAATTCAATTCTGTTCGAAGATCGCCCTAGTGGAACAACACGGATATACAGGCGAAGAGTATACTATCGAAACGGACGATGGATATATCTTTTGGGAACCCATCGCATCAGCGGCAGTTTATCAAATCCGAAAAAATATGGAAAACCCGTCGCGTACGTGCAACATGGACTTATTCAGTCGTCTGGCAGTTTGGTCCTTATAGGACCTGACATAAGTGATCTTGGTACTGGTTTAAATTAGTCAAGTATTTATTTATTTATCTCTTCTGTACAGCATTCAGCTTTTTTCGCGAATAAATTAGCTAAATATTATAATCTAGTTAGTGGCCTGTAGATTTATATTTTATTTGATATTTTTCAGCGTTTCAATCGACCAACGCTGGATATGACGTGTGGCTAGGAAACAGTCGAGGAAACGCGCATTCCAAGCGCCACGTGTCAAAGTCTACTAAGTGGTCAGATTTTTGGGACTTTAGGTGGGTTAAAAAAAATTCCAATTCTCACTCCTCTGTTTGTTCGTTTTTTAATGTAACATAAACCTTCCCTATATAACACCTTAGTTTCCACGAAATCGCCATCCACGATCTTCCGGCAAACATCGACTACATCCTCAATGTAACAAGACAAAGCGACCTAACGTATTACGACTTATCGATGGGAACCACCATGAGTTACAGTCTGTTATCCATTAAGCCAGAATATAATCAAAAGATTAACATGGTATAGACCTTGGCACCAGTCGCATTCTGGGAGCATCAATTCAGAAAACTGATAACTGCGATCGATGATGCTTCCGACCTGATCAAGGTACGCTATTATTTTTCATACCAAAAATTTGTAGTGAAAGTTGAACGAAGTAAAGAATATTGTCCCTCATTTTTAGCATTACTTTAACTATCTGAATTTAAATGAGACGTTGCCGCAAACCGCCGTGAACGCATATGTGGGTGAAAGATACTACGGCCCAAAGAATTACATAATTCTACAGCCGATATACTCTGTGTTTATTTCGACGTTTTTCCCGACAGATAACGCGCATCTAAACAGGGTAAGCGGTCAATGTAACGAAATAATTATTTGAAGAAAAAACTTAATGGCTTTTGTTCGTTTCTAATGGATTTGTTAATGTTTCAGACTGCTCTGCCGAGAATAGTAGCGCACAATCCTGCGGGTGCTTCCAGAATTACATTGCTACATTTTCATCAAATCATTAAAGATTGCGAGTTTCATTCGATGTAATGAAAGAATTCAATGTATCATAAATGTATTTAGGCGAACTGCGACCTTACGATTATGTTAGTAAGATAAACCTGAAGAAATACGGAGATCCAAAGCCACCGGTTTGCAATTTGACAAGTATCCAAGCACCTGTGGTTCTGTGGTACGGCAATGACGATGACTTTGTAAATCCTAAGGTATGTGCTTTAAAATAATCTAGATTCTAAAGTAAAACGATAGAATTACCAATTTAATTTTTGTTTTTTCAATATATAAGAGTACTTATTAAAATGATTTAAATTCCTCTGATTTTACTAGGATGTAGCAGAATTAGGAAAACATTTGCAAACCGCAAATGCACCCATTTGCATCTTGTCTTCAAATTCTGTTGCTTATGAGAATTTCAAACATACGGATCTCTTATGAGCAACCAATACAAAAAGTCTTATTTATGATCATATTATTAGAAAACAAGTGTAATAATTCGCAACTTTTTGTATTAGACTGTCGTAAAACTGGACTGATTTATTATTATTATTATTGTAGTTATACTCATCATTAGTATTGTAGATATACTCATAATTTCTTGTAAATGTAATGGCATTTAGGCTGTTTAACTAAATAAATAAATATAATTAAATAAATTCTTAATTTTATGAAATAAAAATCATAAATTTGTAGCTACGATTTATTCTATACTTAATATTTATACATAAACTTTTCATAAACTTCATCATGCATTATTCATCGTAGTCTACGCACTTTAATTTAAAGATTCCTTGAACACATAAAGAAATCCCTGGCATTTTCATTAATAATAAACCATTTATAAAGAATGTGTAAAAATCATTGATACAATAATTTCTACGCTGTACCATATACGCTTATACGTATTCGCTTACAGCCTTACAATTTTCAGTTGATAAATCCGACAATATTATAAAATTGATTTATATACAAATTTTGACAGTTTTTTCTAAACAAAAATATCGTATAATACATACTTATAAAAATACGCAACATAATTAAGGATATTGTAAAACCTACACAATCACAGCAAACAAATAATACAGGTGAGCGTAACACACAAACCATTAGACCTTCTTCACGATGTTGTCGTACACCAGCTGTTTCGCATCTATTGACCAAAGGAAGTCGAGGTGATTGAAGGTATTATATTTTACGCGGTTTACAGATACAAGGTTCGGCAATTTCTTCGCGAGAATCAGAGTGTCCTGAAAAACGAAATTTCGTAAATATTTATTGGTACAAATTTTTTCGTGAAATTGATTGAAGTTTGTTTATTCACCTCCTCATCGACAAGATCGTCGCCGCCTCCGTACCAGATGATGACAGGCGTTCTAACGTTCGTTAAATTATAAACTGGTGGAACTTTCTGACCGTATTTTTTCATATTCTTGTGGTATCCGTAATCGTATCCTTGAAAACTGTCTGTAAGTATGTTCGAAAAAGAGCAAAATATTAAGGTGGTTGTATGGTTAATATAGGTCTAAAATATAAAATTTTGTTTAATGAATTGTTCATATAATGCATGATGGCGAGAAACGATATAGTATAATAGACAGGTATATCAAGTAAAGGAACAAAATTAGTTTAACAAAATCTTTTTTCGTTACTTGAAATACTTTTTATATTTTAGATCTATATTAATCATAGAACCACCTTAAAAAAGAAATACACTTAACAAAAAAACAGGATCACATTAAACTTACGGTAGTCTGCATTCTGCTCATAATGAAGGATCACCCATTTCGAAGTTCCCGCGGGATTGTGAGCAAAGATCGTTGGCAGCGCCGTCTGCAATGTAAAAGAAAATGTTCGTAACAAAAAATTACGGTATATAACATAGCTGATGGGTTTCTTCGACAACTCACCCGGTTTAATCGTCTGAAATCCATCGAGAATCCCTGACTGGCGGCGAAAGCGCATATCGGCTGCAGGAAGACGTTCCTGTCTCCACAGTACTTCTCGCCTATGTACGCCGCTAAAGCGGTCATCGGGAGAAACTGGTTTATCTTGAAGTAGTCGAAGTATGCCTGACCACAAATAAAACAAGGAATTGATTTTTATCCTATACACTTATATATACATGAAAAAATATCCTTTGTTCACCTTCATGAGATTGACGGACAAGTGGATAAGGAACGCCACCTTTCGCAAATCGTGATCCCAGAACGCGGCGGGCGCTAGACTGTAGACGAGATTGAGCTTCTCGTTGTACTCGGGCCGCATCGCCAGCATGACGTAACTTATCGTCGTGCCCATGGAGAAGCCGTAATAAGTCAAATCCTTTTGTTTCGTTACCCGCAAGATGTAGTCGATCATCGATGGCACGTCGTGCAGAGCCATTTCGTGGAAACTAAAAGAGTTCAATTCAATCGAAAAAAAAGATACTTTAGTTCTGAATTTCATTCCTATATGATCGAAGAAATGTTTACAAGTGTACTTTCTATGATAACGTATATCAGGGTTCAAACACAAGTTGATTGCCGACGATTGATCTAATAAATTAAATGCAATTTTAAAAGACCGGTCATCTGGAAATAAAAGCATACACGGCATTGCATCAGTGGTTCAACAAACAAGTTATTCTTCACTTTAAAATGGAAAAACATGTTGAATTTGTCACCGATTATATTCATTTATGTTAAGCTGTTGAGGCGACGTAGAACTATACAATCACGTATTCGTTATTGTCTGTTTTTCATGTTTTCAAAAATAACTGCAACGCTTCACTACTTACAACAATACACTAGCCATCAGAAACAATTTGTTAAACATCAAAAAAGATGAAAAGTCGACTTTGTTACACCCTCTTGTATAATAATCTTTATAACGTGAGCATTGCATCCAACCTGAAATCCCAGAAATCCGCACTCGTCGGACTCTTCGAGACGTGTGCCTTGGAATAGGCGTTCCCTCTAGGATTTCCCAACCAGACGTCGTAACCAGCCTTCACCAACTGATAAGCTACAAAATACACACAATAATTTTTAAATCTAAAAGAGAAAAAAAAAAATTTCAAAACTTTGCAATTTGCATCGCGAGCTCATCAAACTGCGAGCAGAATGTTGACCCAACTAATTCAACAATAATAATGAATTGCGAATCACTGGCTGCTCGTACTGACGTCGGAAGCAAGAAGGTCTGAATCTTGAAAAAAAAAATTCATTTTCAAAAATGATTAATTTAATAGAAAACGGCAGGCTTTCAAACTTCACATCGAAATTGCAGCGAAAGTGACATTTTGAAGTTACAGACCTTCTGGATTACGGCGGCAGCGTAATAAAGCAACAAAAGTTATATAAGTCAACGTTCCCCGTTGAAAATATCCACCTGGAATACCAGCTGGAATTCCAGGTGGATATAGCTAGAATCCCAGCTGGAATTCCAGCTGTACCTCCTTTTTTTGGACAAACTCCAAGTGGATTACTAGCTGGAATTCGAGGTAGATATCCACCTGGAATTCCAGATATGTATCCAGATGAAATTTCGGCTGGTACCAATATACTATATTGTTACAGCTTTTTTTTTACGAACTCCGAGTAGGTTGCTTGCTAGCTGGAATTCCAAGTGGATATCCAGCTGAATATTCCACCTGGAATGCCAGGTATGTAAAGACATTCCAAAAACGAGGCACGCCTCGTAGTTCGACATTCCAATGACATTGGAAAAGTGTCCGGATGATGCTATTTGTCTTCCTTATCTACCCTTGGCGTTACTTACTTAGTAACGGGAGTTTGCTCCAGCTCGCCGCCTAGCGGATAGCGGCAGAGATCGCCGACGTAAACAGTCCCGAGTCCCGAGAAAGGCGAAAAGCCGCGGCGTGCGCCATGCACCGAGCGGAGCCGTCTTCTCGACTGCTTCCCCCACTCTACTGAATTAGGGCGCTGGCAATCTCTGCGGCTATCCGCTAGGCGGCGAGCTGGAGCAAACTCCCGTTACTAAGTAAGTAACGCCAAGGGTAGATAAGGAAGACAAATAGCATCATCCGGACACTTTTCCAATGTCATTGGAATGTCGAACTACGAGGCGTGCCTCGTTTTTGGAATGTCTTTACATACCTGGCATTCCAGGTGGAATATTCAGCTGGATATCCACTTGGAACTCCAGCTAGCTATCAACCTACTCGGAGTTCGTAAAAAAAGCTGTAACAATATAGTATATTGGTACCAGCCGAAATTTCATCTGGATACATATCTGGAATTCCAGGTGGATATCTACCTCGAATTCCAGCTAGTAATCCACTTGGAGTTTGTCCAAAAAAAGGAGGTACAGCTGGAATTCCAGCTGGGATTCTAGCTATATCCACCTGGAATTCCAGCTGGTATTCCAGGTGGATATTTTCAACGGGGTTGCCAAAAGTTGTAGGATCGTACCGAGATCGGTGTCGGGTCCGATCGTGACGAAACTGTCGGACGACTGCAGCATCCCGTGCTGCATGTAAACGACGGGCTTCTCAGCCGCCGGGGGATTGCCAGGACCGCCGCTGATTCGGTGCAGCTTCAGGATGTAACCGTCGCTGCTGGGCACAATGTGCTCCTCCGCTACGTAATTGTGCTGTCGCACCAGGCCCACCTGCGGTTGGAAAAGCATTAGGTGAAATGAATTGTTCTAATGAAACAATGGCATTAAGTTGTCAGTGAATCGATGTCTGGCATAATTGTGTATTTTTAATAAATATTCACATGCTGTGCGGAGAGCAAAGTGTGCATTGTCAAATTTCGATGGCGCAATGAAAGGAGACGGTTTATCGTTTTTTCACAAAAAGCAACACTGTTTTCATATGCTTCCAACGCTGCAATGTGATAATTAAAATCTTACGTTTAAATACACTCGGAAAAATGGTTCTCCGTGATCCGGAATAAAATTCCTACTGAAAAAATCGTCGTGCAATAAAAAGGAAGAATAAGTATCGTGCGTCAGTGATGAAGGAATGATATTTTGGATTTTAGACCCCAAAACTATATATTTTATTAATATGATTAAATTGCAATATACCCTAGCGGAAATATTTTTGTTCAAAAATGTTAAAAACTGTTAGAAAGAGTTATAAACTGTTTAAAAATGTTACAAAATGTAGGATTTTGGACGTTATTAATCGTTTGTAACTGTTTGTAACATTTTTCAACAGTTTTTAACAGTTTGTAAGAGTTATTAAATTATTTAATAACTTTTAAATATTTATTAATTATTATTATTAACATAGTAATAATTAATTATTAGTATAATTAAACACTCCTTAGGCTTCTTCTGCATTGTTTAACTGTTACTTGCCTTCGGAGTGCTCCCGCGCTCCTTGATTTTCATGATTATAATAATGAGGCTATTAAATAATTGTTAATTAATAATAATAATAATAATAATAATAATTTATTAATTATTAATTTTTCCTGAAATATATCAAATTTAAAATTATTTGAAACTGTTTGAAAGTGTTTAAAACTATTAAAAACTGTTTGAAACTGTTACAAAGTATTATAATTAGAAAAAATGTGTCCAAAATCATACATTTTGTAATACTTATAAACAGTTTTAAACAATTCTAAATAGTTATAAATAATTTTTAACAGTTATTAACTGTTATTAACATTTAAAATTTACGACAGGGTAAGACCAGTTTTATTGACAATTGATGACACTAATACTAATATAAATATGAGGCGTTTCAGAGCGGCGTTGGCTCAGTGGTTAGCATGCTAGTCACGGAAACAACGTCGTTCCAGGGGTCGTGGGTTCAATTCCCGGTGAAATCACTCGGATTTTTTTCGAGCTGTTTTTCGGTGGGAAAAGTACCAAGACACCGGCTGCTTTAAGGCGAGTTTTTCCCCGGGATTTCCCTTCAGTGGAATCCCGGATTTTCCTTTGCCTTTCAGGCGCAAGCCTGGGCGAATGCGAAGCGTTTAGGGAAATAGGAAGGTTGATAAGAAGGTAGGTAGACCGATCCGATGCACTAGACAGGGAACGCCGGCCTTACCGGCTGGGAGCTGGTCTGAAATATGGGCCTTCTCCGGAGAGGCTTACCCTGGAAGACGGATCCGATACCCTCCCCCCCAGGGGCAGAGAGTGTTGGCTTAACCAACACGGTGCGAGACTGAAATATGTCCTCACCGGAAATGTCTTCCAGGAGGGTTATAAAATAGGTAGGATAATATGAGAGGAAAAATAGTGAGGTTATAGGATGGGCACTACTTCCACACCAAGGTGGTGGAAGGCCCCCGCCAGCTAGGCCAATAGGCTGCGGCGGTAATGAGAAAAAAAAATGAGGCGTTTCACGTCAACTGCCCCAGCGCCGCGCGCGAGCGCCAAATCGTGCTATTTCTAACTCATGTTTATGATACTAAAATCTAACTAAAAAAATTGTTTCATAAGCGTTCCCGACGTACTTTTTCCTCAGCTTTCCAATGGTGTAGGCAGTTTTACCGAAATTTTCCATTTTCACCTTCAAAAACTACAAAACGTCTTGTATCTCAAAAAGTGTATTTTTAATTTTTTTTTTGACCATTTAGATCGAAACCTGAGCATTTTTTATAGGAAATGATTTTTTTCATAATTTGCTCAGGATGTTTTCTTCGAGAAATAGAACGCGAAAGGGTAGCGCAACGGCTCTCCTGCGCGCGGGCCGTCGCGCGGCACCGCATGATTCATTTTTCTTTCGATAGCTGGCTTTTATATCGGAATTTTCTATCCGTATGTAAATCGTCACGTCGAAAGTATATAATTGCAATGACTTTTCATCTTATTCCTCTTCGAAATTTTTTCGAATTTCTGTCAATACAATCAAACTTGGATTTCATAGTGTCTTTCGTGTATTTGACGATTAAATCATCGGTAACTCTTTGTTTCGTTATTTCTTTCGTTTATTGCAGCAACTAAAATGGATTAAACTTGGAAATTAAAATGCATAAATCCTTTAAATAAAAATGATCACCCTTCATATAAAATAAAAGATTTGATCGACTTTCCAACACCTTTAAGAAGCGCATATCCCTTAGTACCAGAAAAAGCAAAAATTTGTTCTGTCAACGCCAAATTTACAAACATAAATCAAGTTTACCTCCAGCTGATGCTAAAAAAGCTAAAATAGTGTGTAACGATGAGTATCACAAAGCTGGTGTTGCAGTTCTTGAACAAATAAAGAAAAAAATTTCAGAATCAACAAATAAGCAAGGGAGAATTCAGTTACTAACTCTTGCGCCTGCGCTTTGGTCTCGTAGGGACTTAATGCGAGAACACTGAACGGGAAGCTCGCGAAGCAAAAAATTTAGTAGCTAAAAGTGGAATTTTTTCAATACTTGCTAATAAAAGTGGCAAACTACTTTCAGCTGAAACTGTAAATTCAGTGAAAACATTTTATGAAAAAGATGATGTAAACCGAATTATACCAGGTTTAAAAGATTACATATCTGTTAAGCAGAGCAATGGTAAAAGAGAACATGTTCAAAAAAGATTACTGCTTAGTAATTTAAATGAACTGTATAGCTTATATAAAAAAGAAAATGAACACGTTAATATTGGTTTTACTAAATTTACACAATTGAGGCCACCACATTGTGTTTTAGCTGGAAGTAGTAATACGCATAATGTATGCGTGTGTGTACATCACGAAAACGTAAAGCTCATGCTAAGTGCTATGGATCTAGAAAATTTAACAAAAGATACTAGATTGCCTCTTAAAAACTACCACGATTGCATCCAAGCAATTATGTGTAATGATGCACACGATAGATGCTATTTGGGTGACTGTTTAGATTGCCCCAATATGTCCATATTACGCAAACATTTGCTTGAATGTTTTGATGAAAGTGATATTTTTCAAATAGAGTATCAATCATGGTTTCAAACAGATCGATATACAATAGCTTCTAAAACTGTAAATGTTCATGAATTTATGGACATACTGGGAGAAAAATTGATAAAATTAAAATCTCACGATTTTTTTGCTAAGAATCAATCACTTTTTGTAAGTGACTTAAAAAACAACCTTCAACAAGGAGAATTTCTTATGTGTTGTGATTTTGCCGAAAATTATGCGTTTGTTATACAAAATTCTACACAATCGTTCCACTGGAACAACAACCAAGCAACTGTTTTTACAGTTGTTGTGTATTATAAAGAAAATGAAGAGCTTAAACATGTAAGCATTGCTGTGATTTCCGACAATTTAAACCATGATACTGTTGCCGTTTATGAATATCAAAAAGAGTCTATTATTTGACTGATGGAGCAGGTCAGCATTTTAAAAATAAATCTAATTTTTTAATCTTCTTTTTCATGAGAAAGATTTTGGTGTTCCAGGTGAATGACATTTTTATGCCATGGCACATGGCAAAGGTGCATGCGATGGTATAAGAGGCCAACCTAAAAAGAGGTGCAAAACGAGCGAGTCTACAAGTTTCTTCTAATAATCATATTTTAACACCAGAAAAGCTTTATAACTGGGCTAAAGATTATTGCAAAGAAACCAAAATTTTTTATAGCAGTAAAGAATCATATGAAGATACTGTCTTGAAACTAAAACCAAGACTGGATAAGGCTAAATTCATATCAGGCATATTACAATACCATGTTATTATTCCAATTTATTGATGAAAGTACAGTGAAGCTCAAAAAACCCTCTTTAAGTTCTGAATATCAAATCTTCCCGAGAAAAACTGTTAGAAAAAACAAAGAAAAATTATCTGCACTGAGAAAAAAGCGTTAGTATTAAAGAATTCGAAAAAACAGGTAAAGATTATGAAAGGTTATTAGGTAGTTAGGCAGGCCTAGTTTACGCGACGTCCCGCGCGATGTCCCGCGCGCAGGAGAGCCGTTGCGCTACTCTTTCACGTTTTATTTCTCGAAGAAAACATCCTCAGCAAATTATGAAAAAAATCATTTCCTATGTAAAAAATACTCAGGTTTCGATCTAAATGGTAAAAAAAATATTAAAAATACACTTTTTAAGATATAAGACGTTTTGTACTTTTTGAAGGTGAAAATGGAAAATTTCGGAAAAACTGCCTACACCATTGGAAAGCTGAGGAAAAAATACGTCGAAAACGCTTATAAAACAATTTTTTTAGTTACATTTTAGTATCATAAACATGAGTTAGAAATAGCACGATTTGGCGCTCGCGCGCGGCGCTAGGGCAGTTGACGTAAACGCCTCATATTCAAAATAATTAAAGACTTTTTATTCCATTCAAGTATAACGATTTAATTTTTACACAAATTATTTATTCATTCATTTGCTAATAATTACTTCATATATGGAAGGAATTCCTCTTACCGTGGTGCAATATCGTACCGAGCGGATATTCCTCCTATCACAAAAGAAAATTCTCCTGGCCCTATTTTTGGCAGACTATCTTGCTTCTATATACAGACAGATTCATATTGATCTAGGAGAATTATTATTTTCCGAGTGTATAGTTAATATATACCTATATAAGTATACTTACGAAATCCAGCACTGGATACTGTGAGCTCGTGTACGATTTAAATGATAAATTCGACACGAGCACCACCTCCTTCTTCAGCGGCACGAACAAATTGATTATCGGTGACAGTGTCGCATAGCTCACTGACAGGGCAAAGAAAATCCAGCGGTACGACATCCTCCTCCGAGTGTTACCGCCTCGGAGATCCGTCGCGAAATAGCAACGAATGACATTCGACATTCGATCGTCCGTTTATATGCATATTTTGTTAAGCGTAATTATCCCCGGTATTTCGATACCTGTCCCATTGCAAACTTTGTTTGATGTATCCCCACTGATCAATATTCAGTGCTCACTCGTAGTGAGTCGCAATTTTTTTTTTAATCGAAGGAGTCGCGAGCAAAAGCGAAACGCGCGTGTCTTATTTATTTCACGTGTATACTTTAATCCGCTGCCGGCAATCAATCAACGCAGTGTCGCGAAAATATGTGTAAAAACAGGTGATTTAAACGTGTGTGGGTGTGTGTGTGTGTGCACGCGTGTGTGTGGGTGTATGTTTATGTGTGTAGTGTACTTACCTGTTGAAAGGATCTTTTTGCGAGTTAAATATCACGTAAACATGCGTATTAAAACTCTACTAGCGAATCAATTAACATATGAATTAAAAGAAAATATTATCTTTAATTTACGGAAGAATTGGGAGAGAAACAAAAATAGTTTTGCACACAAAAGCATATAAATTTGATTCTTCGAAATTTTCACATACAGACTTACGTCTATACAAGACTTATGTCTTTATTTGTCTACTTTTCTTATGAAATGTATGCAAATGTAAGAAAACATAGATAAATGTTCCAAATCCAATATTGTTATAATACATTTCTTATATTTTCATATAGCTTTTATAAAAGAGGTCACTGCATTATATAATTAACATTTACACTTGTGTGTAATTTCTTCTCAAGCCAAATAAAGAAAATTGAGCGAAATAAAAATAAATATTATACTTTAAATGTATACCTTATTACTTTAGGATCTATAAGTATAGATAGTAAATATATTTAATACCTAAAAATGTATGAAAATATAATATTTCGGTTGGTAGCTAAATAATACAAACAGATAATGAAAATGGTACACTCTAAACGCAAAAGAATAAAAATTGGACAATTTAAGTGTAAAACGTCAATTTTCTACTTTATAAAAGAGCAAAATGCAGATTTTATCCGTTAAGAGGGTTAAAATGTGCATTTTACACTTTATAAAGATTAAATTCATACTTTTACTCTTTTGGGAAAGAGTAAAGTTTACGTTTTGCTTTTTACAAGGAGTAAAAAGTTATACATTTTGGTAAAAAGAATGATTTGATACTTTTACTCTTTTACTAAAGAGTAAAATCTACGTTTTCCTCTTTATAAAGAGTAAAAAATTAGATTCTCCGTTCAAAAGATTAAATTCACACTTTTACTCGTTTGCCAAAGAGTAAAGTCTATGTTTTACTCTTTATAAAGAGTAAAAAGTTATACTTCTCGTTCAAAAGGTTAATTTGATACTTTTACTCTATTGCTAAAGAGCAAAATCTCCGTTTCCCTCTTTATAAAGAGTAACAAATTATACTTTCCGATCAAAAGATTAAATGGATTCTTTTACTTTTTTGCGAAAGACTAATACAATCTACGTTTTCTATTTTATTTGTTAAAAAGTTTAGTTTAACCCCAAGTAGACGGGGGATGCGAGTTCTACGCGTATACGGGAGCGCGTTAGACGTGTATACATGGCAAAATAATTATTTAAATAATTCTTAACCCCAAGTAGACGGGGGAGGCGAGTTCTACGCGTGTACGGGAGCGCGTTAGACGTGTATACATGGCAAAATAATTATTTAAATAATTCTTAACCCCAAGTAGGCAGAAGATGCGAGTTCGACGCGTATACGGGTGCGCGTTAGACATGTATACATGGCAAAATAATTATTTAAATAATTCTTAACCCCAAGTAGGCGGGGGATGCGAGTTCCACGCGTATACGGGAGTGCGTCAGACGTGTATATATCGAAAAATTTAAATAATTTTTAACCTAATGTAGGCGGGGGATGCTCCCATATTCGCGTGGAATAGGTACCTTGGAGTTAACAATTATTTAAATAATTATTTTGCCATGTATACACATCTAACGCGCTCCCGTTTACGCGTGGAAGTCGCATCCCCCGCCTACTTGGGGTTAGGAATTATATAAATAATTATTTTGTCTTGTAGACACGTCTGACGCGCTCCCGTATACGCGCGAAACTGGCATCTCCCGCCTACTTGGGGTTAAGAATTATTTAAATAATTATTTTGCCATGTATACACGTCTAACGCGCTGCCGTATACGCGTGAAACTGGCATCTTCCGCCTACTTTGGGTGAGGATTTAATAAATAATTAATTTTCTTGTATACACGTCTGAGGCGCTCGCGTATACCCGTGGAACTCGCATCCTCCGCCTTCTTGGGGTTAGCAATTATATAGATAAGTATTTTGCCTTGTATACACGTCTGACGCGCTCCCGTATACGCGTGGAACTCGCATCCCCCGCCTTCTTGATGTTAGGAATTATGTAAATAATTATTTTGCCTTGTATATACGTCTGACGCGCTCCCGTATACGCGTGGTAGTCACATCCCGCGTCTACTTGGGGTTAGGAATTATATAAATAATTATTTTGTCTTGTATACACGTCTGACGCGCTCCCATATACGCGTGGAACTCGCCTCCCCCGCCTTCTTGATGTTAGGAATTATATAAATAATTATTTTGCCTTGTATAAACGTCTGATGTACTCCCGTATACGCGTGGAACTCGCATCCCCCGCCTACTTGGGGTTAAGAATTATTTAAATAATTATTTTGCCATGTATACACGTCTAACGCGCACCCGTATACGCGTGGAAGTCACATTCCCCGCCTACTTGGAGTTAAACTAAACTTTTTGACAAATAAAATAGAAAACGCAGATTTTATTACTCTTTCGCAAAAAAGTAAAAGAATCCATTTAATCTTTTGATAGGAAAGTATAATTTGTTACTCTTTATAAAGAGGGAAATGGAGATTTTGCTCTTTAGCAATAGAGTAAAAGTATCAAATTAACCTTTTGAACGAAAAGTATAACTTTTTACTCTTTATAAAGAGGTAAACGTAGACTTTACTCTTTCGCAAAAGTGTAAAAATATGATTTTAATCTTTATAAAGTGTAAAATGCACATTTTTTTTCACAATGACAGACAAAGGCAATGTAACTGTAGCTTTGGCAAGAGATACTTATAAAACAAAAATGAATGAATTATTGACCGATGTTAGTACGTACAGAACTCTCAAGAAAAACGCATTGAATAAACTACAAAAAGAAGTTAAGAATATCATGACACATTGGAACAATAATAAATATTTAAAAAAACAATATCATAAAAATCAACTTACACAAACAGATACAGTATTACCGAAAATATATGGTTTACCGAAAATACATAAAAACAATACTCCACTGAGACCAATAGTGTCATGTATAAATAGTCCAACGTATAATTTAGCAAAAACACTAGATAACATTATTCGCGATAGCATTCCAAAACCGAATTCATATGTAAAAAATAGCCATGATTTAATTAAAAAGATTAAAGACATTGTAGTTCCAAATGATCATGTACTAATATCATTAGATGTCACTTCACTTTTCACTAATGTCCCAATGGAATTAGTAAAAAGTAGCATAGATAGGAGATATGGACACATCAAGAAAAAATATGATATACCACTTAATGAAATTATAGATGTATCTGCCCTGGTAGAAAATAAACCAACTCGGATGGCTTATCTACTAACTGTTGGCCAATAATTTAGGCCAACGAATAAGAAAAATATTGACCAACGGTTAACCAACGGTTGGTGGACTATCAATCAATAATAAAACATTGAGTAACTCATAAAACAATAATAGAAATTAATAAGAAATATAGATATGTAAAAAGATTTTGATACATAAACAATAATAAAAATGATTGTAATGCATTAAAAAAATATTTGAATGAAGTTGGGAGTAAATTTATTTGAAGGTTAAGTAGACAGCGTAACACGTGAGCTATGCTGATATGCTCCGAAATTACTGTCCGCATCCCGCTTTCCGCAAGGCAAGCACACATGCACATAAATACACACATATTACATACACACGAGTGCGATCGCAGGTTCATGTGTTATGCATAGGTAAAAGTATTTAACTGCGCAGACTCATACGAGTCACGTGACGGGATTGCCGGGATCGGGTGGTTTTGCTTCACTGTAAAGGTTAGATGGTAACGGAGCACCGTGTAGAAAACGGAGCAATACGAGTACGAAGAATTTATGTAGGATACTTTTAAATTTTAAATGTAGAATACCTTTTATGTAGGATTCTTTCAAATTTTAAATATAGGATACTTTTAAATTTAAAAAAATGTAAGTATTCACCTGTACATGTCCTGACTTACGTCAGAACAAACAAAACTATACCCGTTACCGATTTAACCATATTTATCTGAAGAAAAATACTATTAATATGTGGGTTTTGATTATTCTATGAATAATACAAATTTTGAGAGTTTTATTTAAATAATAAGTTGTGTAAATGATTTTTATTTAAGATTTTTAATATTAAGCATTCACTGACCAAGCGCAAGGGTGATTCCGTGACGAAACAAGCGGTATTTATCGCTAACTGTTGGTTAAACGGTTGGCCAAATCCTTGCGATTTGGCGAACGGATGGCGTACGGTTGGTTACAATTTCTACCAGGGTGAGTTTCTTATGAAAAACACTTTTTTTCAATACGATGGCCAGTACTATCAGCAAATATTTGGCTCCCCTATTGAAAAATTAAAAAAACGAGTTTTGTATGTCTAACGATTACGGAAGTTAAATTGTCTTAATTGCTTCAAAATTCCTCGTAGAGGTAGATTATGGATAGCTCTTGGCCGAGTTCTTTGGGCAAAATGATTGGTCCATAAATTTCAGAGATATTTGAGGTTAAAATTTTTTTAACCGTTTTTTCAAATCGTAATTTCTCGAGAGCGACTCTATGTATCTGAATCGGATGGGTAGCATTCGAAAGAGAATTATACCTATATTTTCTAAAAAAAAAAAAAAATTTCTAGTTATCACGGTTCTTTTGTTATTAACAAAAACGTGTTTTTTTTTAAAGCTTATAACTCTTATAACTTCCAAACTAAACGGTCAATTTTTTTGAGAAAAATCGCGAAAATCATTAAAAAAAAAATAATACATATTACTTTATTCATATTTTATACACAATTTAAAAATTAGTACTTTTTAATCTTCATAAATGAATTTAATTATAATTATGTTATAAATTGTTGCAAAAATTATAAATTTTGTTATTAAAAATTAATTAAAGGAATCGGCAAATTAAGTTTGAGGAAGCCACGGGCCAATGAATTGGCAGCGTTTTTTTTTAGCAAACTACCACTCCTTAGGAGATATTTTTAAGATCAAACTTTAATTACTATAAACACTCAGTGCGTCACAATTCTATTCAATAGGAAAACGTGGCCAAAAGAAGAATTTACAATTGAAATACTAGCTCTTTTAGCAAAAGTGTAGAAATGTGTGAGGAATAAAAGCCTGCGATGATAAGCACCAGGAGCGGAGTAGCGCTAGGTGTCGCAGGAGAAGGGCGCGGGAAGAGCCGCGCCAACTTGCGAGAGAGCTCGAAGCGCTCTCTTATCTCCAGCCCTCGGAGGAGGAAAGACGCGTTCGCCGCCGCTCCCCGCTACGCTCCGTCTTGCCGTCAAACCACGTGTCCAGGGTGGGCCCGAAAGCACGAAAGGAAGAGTCGGCGATCTTCAGCGTGCAGCCGACAGCTGCAGGAGGAAAAGGAAGAGAGACTACGCGAGCGCCTGAACTGCGAGCGGGAGAGCGAGCGAGAAAGCGAGTATATTATTGCACCGTGTATATCGCACTTGCTACGCTCGTGCGCTAACCTCACGGTGCAAAATGGACTGCTTAGCGCACGGATAGGCGTGACAGTGGACTTAGGTTAGGCTATGCTATAAAATATTGTACGATACTAGAGTCTTAATCAGAGAATATAAAATATATTATCATTCAGTATAGAAGGCCAGATACGGGGGGGGGGGGGGGGAACTAACGCTTATTTTTGGCTTCACGAAAACGGCCGATCTGGCCTTCTATACTGAATGATAATATATTCTATATTCTCTGTCTTAAGTAGCCCATTACACGGCGTGATAGGACCCTCGCTGCGCTCGGGCCCTAACTTCACGCCGTGCAATAATAGGCTACTTAAGGCACATGTATCGTAATGTACTATTTAAGAATCGACTGGCTTACTGTCGCACGTCTGGGTGCCCTCCTCTTCTACGTGAACCTCGCCTCTCCCGGCTTTTTAGGCTTAATACTTTTTGAATCGATCCACTGGATTACTTTCACACATCTGAAAACTAAGTTGAGGTAGGTATAAATAGACAACGGATTTAAAGAGAGCATTCTCGAAAACTATAGGGTACACACTTTGGCTACTATTCATTGATAGTATCTGTAATTGCTAATACTGTGAAGAAAAGACATAATATATACAGTTTCAGCACGAAGGTGGTCAAGCATCTACCCGCCGACTATTCATGAGTGCCTGTTTTAACACTATCCTTTCTGTTTGATAATATTTTTTTAACAATGATTTACAATTAAAAATTGCTATCGATTGTTTTATTCAGTTTTTGGATTGTTAATTAAAATTTTATGTTTTGTGAATTTTCGGTTTGTGGGTCTGGAATTCCAGATGGAATAATCGAGGTATAATCTGGACCAGACTGCCACCCACATAGCACGTTACGTTTTGGAAACGTTTTTGAAACGTTTCTTTAGGAACCTAGAAACGTTTCCCTAAAAATATAGAAACGTAACAGAAACGTTTCAGAAACGTAGAAATGTCCTAAATCTGAAAAATTTGGATAAAAATCGTAAACATGTTTAAATCGTCTCAGAAACGTTTCTGTAACAGAACTCAAACGTTTGTACAAAGTTTTGGAAACGTCTCTGAAACGTATATAATCGATTCGACAAAAAACTTACTGGACAATTATTCACGTTCCAGATTCATCTAAAAATGTTTCCAAAACTAATTGGAAACGTTTCAGAAAAGTTTCAAAAAAGTTTCTGAAACGTTTCTAAAACATAGCACGAAACGTTTGAGAAATGTTTCTACAACGAAATTAAAATAAGTTACATTGTCAGTTATTAACACTGATATTACTTCAAACAGTATTCGGTACGCTTTGCTAGAGTAGACGTTCCTTATATATCCTGGAAATGTCTTTTCTTTTATGGACTGAACTACGCCATCTATCGGCGGGTCGGATATCGAATACTTTACAATCTTAATGTTTTGTATATGGTTCACAAACGTTTCTAAGACGTTCTTACAACGTAACCTTGCACTTCTGAAACGGAATAGAAACGTTTCCGGCTCAATCAGAAACGTCGCTGAAACGAATCTGGAACGTGAATAATTGTCCAGTAAGTTTTTTATCGAATCGATTATGTACGTTTCAGAGACGTTTCCAAAACTTTGTACAAACGTTTGAGTTCTGTTTCAGAAACGTTTCTGAGACGATTTAAACACGTTTACGATTTTTATCAAAATTTTTTCAGATTTAGGACATTTCTACGTTTCTGAAACGTTTCTGTTACGTTTCTATATTTTTAGGGAAACATTTCTAGGTTCCTAAAGAAACGTTTCAAAAACGTTTCCAAAACGTAACGTGCTATGTGGGCAATACCGGTAACGACGACCCTTCCTTCCTGCATCTCAAAGGAGGCTACTGGATCCGTGCCTATTGAAAATGTCGCCAAACACCCCCCCCCCCCAAGGAAAGCTTTAGATTCGTGCTTGTATTTGCACACTCTTAAATACTCTTTAAAATTGAATTAGTGAAAAAAACCACTAAATATTAGTTAATGCTCCACCGTAAAATTAGTGAACATTCACTAATTCTACGGTGAAGCAATTTGAACTAATGTTGTAACGTTGATGTATTTCGTCGTCCCTATACGAACGCTATACAACTTATCATTGGTCAGGATCCGGAGGCTGATGCTCCGCCTACCGCGAAGCCGGTGGGAGGCTGGCTTCTGTACTGAGAGGAATGTTAGGAGAGGGTTAGCGCAATAAACACTCGTGACAAGTAATATTAAACACATTCTAGATTTATTCATTTAGTGGTTTTTTCACTAATTCAACTTTAGAGAGCAGACGTGCCCATGTCCAACGAAAACGTTTACAGCCTGATCACCAAGGATTTCGTCAAGTTCGGCTTGAGCTCAATGATAAAGGACGTCAGCCAGATCGTCGTACTATTTTCGACACCCAAGAGCTGTCCCCCATACTCGCTCGAGTATCGGTTTGATTCACCGTGGCTCCGAGATCTCGGCCGGCTTCCTCGCGCTCAAGCTCAACGCGTTCAACTATATATACGCGCCCCACATCGACGCGATTGTCGCCAAGGACTTCAACATGAAGAAGTTTACCAACCCGAAGCTGCTGATTGATTTCTGACAACACTTGGCGAAGGGATAACAGCTAGAATGTTATATGTATATGTTGAGCTACACATAATTGTCATTTTGTATTTATTACAAACTTTTTATATTATAAAATGATGTCTTTTTGCAAATAAAGGTCATATAATAATACTTCGCCGCAATCATTTCAGTTATTCCAAAAAAAAATCGGTTTACTGAAATTCCTTCGTTTACTCTTTCGAAGCTGCTATAAGAAATCAAAATTCCGCGATTATTCTTTAAATATAAACTTAAAAATATTTTCCCGTATTTTCTAACTAATGTACCTATACTATATTAATTTGATAAACTGAAAAGGTTTTGTTCCAAAAAAATATTGGTCAACTCACGAGGTTGATGCTAACGAGATCGAGCTTTTCTCGAGCTTTTATAGCTGCCCGAAAAAGGACATGGAATAATACTTACTCTTGGACTAAAAGTTATTATTGCCTGAGTACCTTGATAGGTATATGTAAAATTTTACTATCTATACAAATGTTAAATATTTATTTTCACCTACAAGCATTTTGTAATAAAAAAAAAAGAAATTTTCATGTTTTTTTGTTTGCATATTTTTTACTGAAAATTGTGTCTGGATAAGTTATTAATTATGAATCATCGAGATATGAAAATTCTGGCATGAACAAATCATAATTCATCAAGGAGCGCGGGAACGTTCCGAAGGCAAGTATAGAAGAAGCCTAATGGAGCGACCCGTGCTACATAATACATTGAAATGGGTGTATACGAAAAATTCAATGCGCTTTTACGTATACTGCGTTTATTTATAAATATTAAGTTCAATATATATTAATTAAAAGGTAATTATGTGAACTTTATAGTATACGCCAATTTATTATTGCGTGATATATCCAGTGCTCATTCATTTTTTATCTGATTCTAATAGCATTTTTCCACTAATCTTTACCTCTTTTTGTTTATTTTCATTACTTCTTAAGATAGTGCAGTCGCTACATCCCTAGTCAAAATAAGCGCACTTTTTATTTCTTGTTTATTCACGAGATATACTTTGCTAAAGAAGGTGCATACATGAACATGCACGAAATAGTGATTATGCATTGGCGTTAAATAATTCTATTCGTCCTAATTATTTGAGGTTAAATGTGACTTTTTTCTTTCAATTAATTTTTTTAATAAGTAGATCTACCTAATCATAGTTTTCGAAACTGATAAATATTCTTCAAATCTCTTACTACAAAAATTCTCAATAAAAACTAAACGGTAATTTTTACAAAATAATAATTAATTGAAACTACAAAAAGAATGATTTCCCATAAGACACCGTATTAAATTTTTGATAATGAAATTACTAATAACTTTGGTCATATTCACCCTAGCCTCATAAAAATTTGTTTGAGTCACTTTTGGACCAATACTTACCAATACATTAAGTTTTATTAAAATCTGAACGGTATTTCTATACCGACGAAGCTCAAAGCATATGAAAATTATAATTTAGTATCAAACTTACATGCTTTACTGCCGAACTTTTCAAACCTTTTCTCGCGTTTTTGTAACCTAACCTTGCACATCTTCTGCCCGATATAAGAAGCGCTACCGATGATAAAATCAAAGTACCCAAAGCCATAGAGTATAAAGAAAGAAAGAAAGATGATAAAATCACTCTCCCACTCTGCACCTCTGTCACTATATGACATCCACCGTCTATACACTTGGCATCATCCATGCCCTTGTATAATACCATACAGATACACTCCGCGGGCTGCTACTATAATCATAATACAAGCAATCGCACAGACACACACCACACTCGCGCGCCGTCGAGCGAGCTTATATTGAAAAAAGCACGGATCATCGTGCGTCTCTCTCTGCGCCTCCGCGTACGTAAGTATATTATACGTTATATATACTGCGTTGCCGTCGCGCAGGGTACGAACTCGACATTGAGCCGCAACGTCCCGGTGTCCTGAGTCACGTACCCCGTGTCCTGCTACTGCTGCTGTTACCTGCTCTTCAGCTGCTATCGCCGCAGCCGCGAGAGGATACCGAGGACATCATGATACTGATCGAGCCGGACGTGGCCGGCGTCGTGCAGCGGCTCGCCTCGGTCGTCGAGAGCGCGGCGAACGAAGCCATCGAGAACGAGGACGTCTTCAAAATCGGCCTCTCCGGTCAGTATTTTCTCTCTCGCTCGCCTCGAGGTTATTTGTACACACCTGCCCAACCGGGCAGGGAACTTTTTTTGTAGATTTGAGCTTTTGCAGAGCTGTATGCTTTGTTTGGCGGATTTTTAAGATGATGCAATAAAGTCAATAAATTGGTTATATTCTTGCCTGGCGACAATGTTTTTCACGCTCCGACACGTCTAGGCTCTTATCTCTGCCTGTCTCAACTGATCGCAACATGTGTTTAATTAGTCTCTTTTTTATGATTCCTTCTTTCTGCGTGCAGGAAGCTCGTTGGTCAAGTTCCTCTCGGAAGGCTTGCCCAC
The DNA here is from genome assembly GCA_036365515.1 of Torymus aiolomorphi. Taxonomy (NCBI): domain Eukaryota; kingdom Metazoa; phylum Arthropoda; class Insecta; order Hymenoptera; family Torymidae; genus Torymus; species Torymus aiolomorphi. The sequence goes on along the minus strand of CM070874.1, from coordinate 68,804,590 downwards.
CATCACCACCGACTGGCCCAAGTGGAGATTTTTCTTCTGCGACGAGAGGATTGTCTCCTTTGAGAATGGTGATTCCACCTATGGATTGTACAGAGCAAGCTTAATTGGAAAAGTTCCTATTACCGAAGATCAGTTTATCAAGATTGATCCTGACCTATCAGGTATTTCATTTTTGTTTCTCTATTGAAATTTTTTTTTTATTTATCAGTAGATTTTATGGTTTATTAATTATGAACTTATTTTCAGCTGAGGAAGCAGCAAAAGATTACATTAAGAAGATGTCTGTGTATTTTCCTCCGGACAGTGTACCAAGATTTGATGTGTTACTGCTTGGAATGGGACCAGATGGACATACCTGTTCATTGTTTCCTAATCATCGGCTATTAGATGAAACTAGTTTGTGGGTGTGTCCGATAAATGATTCTCCGAAGCCTCCACCATCAAGGATTACTCTGACCTTCCCAGTCATCAACAATGCAAGGGCATGCATCTTTACTGTGACTGGTGAGGGCAAGAAAGAAATGGTCAAAGTGAGTATCACATTTATGAATTGATGATTTAATTTAACAACAAACTCAAAATTAATTTCAAATGATATCTAATTGAATTTATTCATAATTTTCTTTGTACACAGTCATCCCTTAGAGTAATAGATGATAATTTTATCTTTCATTAGTTACATTCTATTCATAATTAATGAGTTTATTTTGTTTTAAAATTTACACTATCTTGTGAAATAAATTGTATATTTATTTTGCTGCTTTCCAAGAAAAGAACCACTGATTACAGGTTTCTTAATTAAATTTTTCAATCGAAAAATAAATTTTTATTCTTTTGATATAATTTAACTAAATGCAAGTATTATATATCGCCGCGCGGTACATAGAAAAGCCAACTTCTAAGTTCGCGCGAAGAAAAGCCAGTTTCGCGCGAAGAAAGCTAAAGTATGGGCGCACATTTTTGGGTTTTCTTCGCGCGAAACTGGCTTTTCTTCGCGCGAACTTAGAAGTTAGCTTTTTTTCGTACCGCGACGACATATAAACTTTGAAATTTTCATAATGAATAAAAGTTTATGATAATAACAAGAGTTTAAATTTTCTTTACAAATATAAAAATATCTAATCTAGTAAAACTCTTCTTAAAATGAACCTTTTCGTTTTTTTTATTAATAAATTATAAATTTTAATGTAATTTTATATTTTTAGCGCATCTTAAAAGACAAAGAAAATTTACCAGCTGCTAGGGTACAACCTACAAATGGAACTCTGTATTGGATTCTGGACAAAGATGCTGCTGGAGGCTTATAGTTTATCCATAACAATATGCTACGTGATATTACATTCCACTTTGTAACTTATTCTACTACACTCATCAGGCCGCTGATTTTATACATTTATGTAAACAATAAATTTTTGTATAATATATAGGTCTAAAAATGAAAATAGGTAAACGTTTAATATATTGAGAACTATTGAATGCATAGCTGCTTAAATAAAGTTGAACACGGTGTTTTCACCCGTGCGGGATATCATCTGTTTTACGGCCTAACTGTTTTTCTTTCTAAAAGTCAAGTACTTAACACAGTAAAGGCAATTTTTATGCAAAGATTTTATTTGTTACTGCAATGTTACGTTTAATGATCTGGAGGCTTCGTACTCGAAAAATATATTGAAAATAAAGCTTTAAGCCCGATTATAGTAAAATTTCGCAGGATATTTATCTGTTGTCATGACGAATTTACTTAGATCTGTTATTAATAAGACGCATTGCAAAAGATCTTGTATTGCATTTAATAATCGCTTGTAAATACAAACGAACTGTGAAAGTGGATCAAATTTTTATCAGTACCCTTAATATTTACATCTACTGTAAAATGAATGCTAATATTTTTAACAATTACTTGTTATTCATAAAAGGTAATCGTTTTTGTTTTTCATTTTATAAACCAATTTTTTGTTTGAATATTTATTGTGTATCTTTAATACGTATCGTCGATGAGACTGATCGAAGTTAAATAAGATTCAGAAAGGTCAAACGAATTTATTATTTACAATCGGGACATTTAATTATACTATGGAGAAAAGGTTATGAATGTTTTATTATAACCAAGTAATGTATCTAAATTGTATAAATGATTATACATTATTCTAAATATACATTGCTTCACGTAAACTTGTTTGAATTTTTTCATACCTTTATTATACTTACAACTATGGATTCTGTTACTAGGGACAATGTACATAAGCGCCGCGCTGCGCTGTGCTGCGTCTTTCTACAACAGATTCAGTTCAGCTGTTCAGCTCAGTGGAATACATGGTGAATATATCTATATGCACAAATATATATAGATTTATTCACAATGTATTCCACAGAACTGAACAGCTGAACTGAATCTATTGTAGAAAGGCTCCCGCGCCGTGCTGTATCTGCTTGTCGTGTCGTTCGGTTCCTATATTCTTAGCTCTATCTTAGAGCGAATCCAGATAATGTGGACTCGCTCTTACGAATCTTACCTATTTATTGCTATAAAACTCCAATAGAAATAGGATACAGGAACGGAACGCCGCGGCAGAAGGCTACGGCGCGGCTACAGGAGCCTTTTTACAATAGATTCAGTTCAATTGTTCCGTCGAATACATTGTGAATATATCTATATACATAAGTATATATAGATATATTCACAATGTATTCGACGGAACTGAACAGAACTGAACGTATTGTAGAAAGGCTCCTGCGCGGCGCACCGCAGTACAAGACAGCGCAGCGCAGCGCGGCGCTTATCTACATTGTCCCTTATAGTTTTCTATAAAAAGTATTAAAAACTTCAGGTATAGAATAAATAATAACAAAGGTTTTCGGATGAGTCAATAAATTACATTTATTCATAGAAAAAAAACTATTAATATACATTCAGACACAGAGCCATAAAAAAGAACTAGAAAAAGTCATCGACTTAGTTTCGCTGTGATTCATTTAAAGTCATGTATAATAATTCTTCAGTCCTGTAAAGCTAAAACTGTTTTCTTCGCAATGTATATACTGAAATGTTATTTTTTATTTATTATTCTCGTTTCTTTGATTTCAGACACTCTGCGATTGAAGATACTTGCATATTCTTTCGCACGCACGCACCACTAATTCAATATAATTTAACGAGTCGTCTTCATTTCTTTTTACCATAGTAATCAACAAATATCTCAAAAAACGTTCTTTGCAGCCTTTTTCACGATGTGACAATCTCAGCATAAGCGAGATTTTGAAAAAGCTGGAAAATCGGCATTATAGTTTGATTGGCGAAGCCGTGTGCACGCGCTTTTTCAAATTTCCCCTTCATCGTTAAAAAGGTCAAACAAGCGAGATTCGAAGACGCATGTGTTTTACATAAATATTTTTCTAGCTACAATGTACAAGAACTTGGTTTACAAGATTTTTACCTCTTCAACGTTATTATTCTTTTCTTTTAACTAAGGAATGAACGGCATTGCATTAACGAGCGCATCAAACGCGGTCGGGCATTCATTTTTTGCTTGCGGTGACCGAAAAAACTGGCCAGCTTATCGATTCGTTAAACGTTCTTTATGTTGGACTATGACGAGGCTAATAAACTTAATTAATTAAATCCGCATACGATTCAAGAAAGGATGCCCTTACATCATTCGTTGAATTGCACACCAATTAAATGTTATTTTCTTCATTAACCGTTTTACTTAAATCTTATTAATCATACTTATCACAGTGTAAGTATAACTCGATCGTACTACTAATTATACTATCGACCGTCGAGATAAAGTCAGTCGATCCCTTCCAAGCCTGCTGTACGGGATTCATTTTGAACTACTTTCGCTTTTTATTTCACCGTTCTCACACACTTTCTCTTTCTCTCCCTCTCAACTCCGCGTAACGCTCCTTTGGAATAGCTAGGAACAAGAGTGTGTGTGCTAAAATGTTGAAAAGGCATATCGAGCATTTGCACTTCAGGCGTATTTTCAAACGATTCGCGAACGTGCTTAATCTGTATATATTCCTTTAAGAAAATAGATATCACACGAAAATTGCATCCTAGCGGAGCAAATATGTAAAGTCAAGCAATAAAGTAATAAAAATGTGGGGAGAACTTTCCCAGCTACCCCAAAAGACTCACGATTTTCCACCTCATATTCGTTTACGTGTCATTTTGTTTTCGTCCGATGCTGATTTCTTTCGTCATAGTCAGAATGATTTCTACTTTATACATTGTTTTTTCTTCTGCAAAAATATATGCTACCTAAATCGATTATAAGAAGTCGCAAAGGCTCGAGAAAGTTTATACGTCATAACAATAAATAAATTGAGTTAATTATAATTACTTTGGAGGAGAGACGCCACAATGTCTGTTGAATTCGCAAATCGCAAGTTGTCCTGTCTGAGTATACTCGCATGTATAACACACTTATCGCATAATCGGCTGTCTTCTATCCGTCCTAATTATGTTTGTATTCGTTTTCGCTTCGCATTATTACTGTAGGTTTCTACCGTAAAATTACAGAATAATTTAATAAAAATAAATAGATCCCTAGATAATATCTTTATCACGTCATGTTGACTCCAAGTGCCGACCTAACGTATTCGTACACGACATAACTGGTTGATACTGCTGGTGCAACCTGAAATCAGAGATACAATTTTTTATTTTATGAATCGTATAAAAACATAATTAGAATCAATACATCGTTGTGAAATATTCACATTAAATAACCCTGAGTCAACTGTGAAAAATTAAAACTCGGTATATTGTCTTTATAATTTACATTAACATTTTTATGTAACTGAAAATCGTAAAAAGATTCTGCAATTGGATTTCAAGGTTGAATTGATATTAATTCTCACGACTAACTTTGACAGTTATTTAACAGCATTTAACACTTTTTAAATGATAGAAGTGCACATAAATTATCTAAGGCACAAAAATTGCTTTATTGGAACACCCCTAGCATAAAATGAGAAATGCAGCATACCTTAGTACATTTATAAATTTTTTACAATTCTTTCCGAGCTGATTCTTAAAAACAACTGAACAAAATCATACTCATTGAGTTATAAGTAATTGTGCACTTTCTTACACACTTGATTTTACAATATCAAACGAAAGCTCAATTATCGAGCCAAATACCGCAAAGTGAACCGAGAATAACGTTGGAAAAAAGAACCAAAATAAAACCCAAAACAAAAAAAAATCCATATTCACCTTGAGGAAGTTAGGCGTAAGGCCTCTGTAAAGGCCACGGATGCCTTCGCGCTTGAAGATGTCTGTGAATATGCCGACCATGTTGTTCTGGCCGTTGACGGGCGCGACCTGGGCCTGCAACCGCGTCCTGACTAGAGCCAACGGGTATGAGCACACCTGGCCCGCGGTGCTGGACACTGTGCCGCACAGTATCAGCAACCAGATCGCCGGCTGCTCGTCCTTCGCGTGCGTGCGTAGGTAGTTGTTTTTCAGCGTCTGGAAAAATTGATGTAAGCCTTATATTATGCGCTTGCTGATGCTTAGGAAGAGTTTCGTTGTTTTAGAGCGAAGAAAGTAAGCTATTTATTGGTCAAATGTGTTTGTGTGTTCTTTTAATATTGCTGCAATGTTATCGTAACAATGTTGTTAGACTAGACAAATATTTTTGATAATAATGTAATAACATATTTCCGTAATTGTTATTCCATTAGTTCATCCGTAAGATGCTGGTAAGCGGAAAAATTGTTACAAAATTATTAATTTTGTAACCGCAACTGCTACAAAAACGTCTTCAAAGCAAAATTGAATGATACCAACCTCGTACACAGCCAAATCAATGCCCGCGTAGGGCAGGATTCCAATGAGGTTGGGCACGTAGCCCCTGTAGAAGCTTCTCAAACCCGCCTGCTTGTGGATTTTTTCAGCGGCGTCGACGATGCCTCTGAACTCTCCGGTTTTCCGTAGCGCCAGACGAGTCTTAAGCACCTGAAAATGCACACGACTGTGATTACTTAATTTGAATGATTGGACGATGGTGGTCAACGCGAACGTTTAACCATAACGACCTGGAGAATACTTAATAAATCGGTTCAGTTGGCTGTGCTGTTTGAGATAGTTAAGGAAATTGAAAAGTGAAAAATGCACGAGAATCATAAAAAATGTTCGTAGTACTGGTAGTTCAATAAAAACTGCCGTTATATTGAGAAATATGAATTTGAATTTATTAACTAACTTTTTAAAGCTTCGTAGAATCAGTATCAAATTGTTTAACGTACATTAAATTGAAACCCAAAATTAATATTAAATAAAGCTACTACTTTTAAAGATTTCTCAAACTTTTTCACACAAAAAATCCTTCTTCCCTTTCCCTTCTTAAAAAGAAAAAAAAACCTTCCTCACGGTATAAGCAAACAAATGTCTCTGGCTCACCTCGAGGGGATAGATGGCCGACTGACTAACACCGCCAGCGATCGAGCCGGCGACGAAGCGCTCGTAGATGCTGAGCTCCCGGTTATCCGGGCCCTTGATGGCCCGTTTCACCTGCTCGTAGGCCATGAACTTGAGGGCCGTCTCGGGACCGATTTTAAGTACGTTTATGCCGTTGCCACGCCAGTAGCTCTTTATCCCGCCTTCCCGGAGCATGTACTTGCCGCAGCTGACGATGTTGCACTGCCGCGAGCCGTGTACCTGAACATGAGAAAAAATATATATATATATATATGGTTTGTTTGTTACGTTGTGTTGAATATATTTCGCGAAAACCAAAGTGCAAAAAATAATGTCGAAACGAAATATACAATCACTTTTGCAACAATGCGCACTTTAACCTCCTGTTTTCCAACTTGTCTCAGCTTCATACTTTCAAATGTATATTTCTTTTTCAAAATTTATAATAATTTTGTGATTTTAAAAATGTCTAATGATAACCCATTTTTCTTAATAATTATACCTACAAGTAACAGTTAAATAATGAAAAAGCCATTTCCCCTGAAAGAATCCCAGAGTAAAACAAAATTGTGAGTGTTTCAAAATATTTATCCGATATGAAAAATATATAGTCACCGATTAACACAAACATCCAATTATTTACAATAATCCATTATCTGTGTTTTACAACCGACTACCTCTTACATGTCCCCCCGAAAATCCTGCAAACTTTTAACATTCCACTTAATTATATCAACCTTAAATTATCCCATATAATACCAAAGCCACGTTTGTCTCACCTGCAGGTAAACCTTGATGCGGTCGAGTGGCGCGGTGCAGGTTCTCGAGACGGCGCCGGCGACGCCTCCTGCGAGCAAGTGCCGCCACCACATGCCCGAGACCATCTCGCTGTTCGTGAAGTCATCCGGTACGCCGATGTCCTCGCCGATGTCCATATACTATAACACCAAAGCACAACCGCAACGTCAGCATTCATCGTCTATAGACTCGGGTGTTATATACGAAGAGAAAAATTTGTTCGTACAGGTTAACGGACGCCAGTGGCATTTTCGATGCGCGGGTATAGGACAGGACGCGACTTGCTTGCACTTCTAGTTTTCATTTTATTTTGGTAGGTTGGTGTTTTCGAGTTCACTTGTTATTTGGGTGGATTGGTGGGGGGCTGGGGTGAATAAAGGGGGAACGGTATAACCTCAACCTGAGGAACGAGGATTGTAAGTTGGCAAGGAAACAATGGAGAGAGGCGAAAATTATTGCTTGATAGCCTTTTGTTCATGCTGAATATTCAGAAATAGGATAAGATGTAAATTAAAATTTTAAATTTGAACAATGTTTAACAGTTTATACAGTAAAAATTATTGGACGGACAACTCTATGCAGTTTAAGAGCGAAAAAAACTGTATAGTTTGCATTTTATACGCGCTAAGTGAACTTGAACTATATTATCCTTAAAAAATAGAACCAATAATTTCAAATCTCAATGGTTATTACACCAATGCCCGTAAGAAGTATATAGTTTATCACCGCTGACATAATGGCTCAAATCTCGTGTAGATCAGCTACTTATACAAGACTATTAAAACTCTCGAATGGATACGAGCTTCTCGAGGAGAGATATCCGGCTCGAACCGGATTCGCTACACTACCATCGATCCGAAACGTTACGCTGCGGAGAGGCGAGTGATCTTACATGACGAAAGCGCATACCAATACATATACAGATACATTTTTTTCTTATCAGTCATGCGCGTCGATGAGTAAGGAGATTTGACAGTTACTTAGATATTTGACGCCTACGTTTAGATGTGAGAATGATTGTTTTTTCATTTTAGAATTTGCGCGGCGATATCTCCGCGAAAATTCCTTCCTAATACGAAGAAATATTATACACCTATCTATACGCATTCAAATTACCTGCGCAAGGTTATTTCTTTTCATAAAGAGCAGCGCGCGAAGTTGGCGTTTGAATGGGAGGGGAAAGGGAGGGAATTGACCGTGAGTGGGGAAACCGCAAGCAGCGGGATTTAACAGCCGTTTTGGTGCAAAAAAAAAAAAAAGGAGACAAAGACAAATCAGTCGGTTCGACACTGCGCAAGGGCAATTTTTTACGACGATAAAATCTACTGGTATCTGTTATTTCTTTAGTAAGAAACGAGAGTATGCTAATATAGATATGTGTTGACATCAAAGTGTATATACACTGAAAACAATTTACCCAATTGATTTCATAAAATTTGATTTTATTAATATGAAGATCTGTCGTTTCTATGAAGGATTGCATTGAATAGAAAATCGATTATTTTTAAGCAAAATTCAATTGTTATAGCTAAATGTTGTAACAAATTTTTTCTCGGTAGAGATATACACAAACAATAATTTTGGAGTAACCTAAAATGATTTAGGAATAGTCCAGTGAACAAATAAATAACATTGAGCCGAGAGTCAACGAAATATTTTCTCATTAAGCCAAAAAGGACAAAAAGAAAGACAGACGGTTATAATAAATCAAACGTAAGCTTAGACCAAAGCCTTAAAACAATTCTTCATATATCACCACAGTCGCACTCGCCTTGTCACAGATATTCTTATCACCCGCCATCTTCCAGACGCAAAATCCCCCCCGGCTTTCAATTATTATCTCCCGCGCGCGAACGCCAGCTCGTCTGCAACGATAGGTAGGTGCAATGATATCACTCTGAACTGTCTCTTTCAAGCGAGAGAGAAAGAGAGAGAGACAGAGAGAGAAAGAGAGAAAGAGAGAAAAAAAGAGGAGGTATCGACATCATCCCCCTGCGCGCGAGGAAGCCACGTGCAAACGCCGAGGACAGCAATCAGGCGTGTGCGCGCGAGAAACCATATAAATATACACCAAGATATCGTGCCCCTAACGCGCTCGATTAAAAGTAATCGTCTGCGCAGTTTGGACCGCTGGCGCAAGTGCCAAAACTTCCGTGACAACCGCGAAATTCAATTGGGGGATTCCAGCGAGTGCGGGACATGGACAGATTAAGATCAATGGTTTCGGGATGATTGTCTTGTTGTTTGGTGTGGGGGACGAAGGTGGAGTGTTTAGGTATGACGTACTATTGTTTCGTTACTTTATTGAGTGTAAAACTATATAATACTATAAAATAACAGTTTAGTAATTTTGTGATGCTGCGACAGTAGTGTAACAACACTATAATAATACTGCAACAATACTATAATAACTTTGTAATAGTACTTTTTGGACAGTGGTTTAGAAGATCAGTTTGAGTAATTCAAGCTTACTTATTTTAACTGAGAAAAAATTTATATGCTTCAATCTTAGACGAGCAATTTAGGACAATACCGTGACCTTATAAGGTTATGTTTTACAATTTAAATCTCTTCCTACTCAAGTTTAAAACTACAAATAATTTTAAACGTATATTTATATAACGTCAGATACATGATGTAGAAACAATGCTGCTCGTTGCATGCAAATGATGACATCTGCCAACAGATTAATCGAGAAAACTAATTAAGAGTTCCCTCTCACCAGCTAAACTATAATCTTATTCATCGAGACTGAACAATCAAATTATTACGAATGATTATTTAATATCGAGCCCCATTCCAGTCCGAAAGAATGCCGACCTTCTCATCTATCACGCTAACGTCGTATTACCACGCTACCGGTATTTTATTACCCTCCGCATTGGACTTCACGCACGTGACTTATTCCCCAACAATCAATAAACACATCTCCGCATTTCTACGCCAGAAACTAAAAACGAAGCCTCAACTTAGACCTTCAACACAGACATATCGACATAGACCTTCCCATTACATAACCCGACCGAAGGATTCCCTTTCTCGCGCTTCCACCCACTCCGTCTTCTTATTCTTTCCTTTCTTCCTCGAGAATCATTCGATGACACTGTCAAGTTCCCACCATCATCCCCGCCGCGCGTGCGCACGTTTCTCTCACCTACACGCAGCCACCCCAAAAATCTCACTCCACGCTAAAGCCACATCCTCTGATAATATATACTTAACTTGACGTAGATTTCGAGCCATAAGTCGCTGTCGATGTTATCCAGGGTGTCCATTCTGCAGCCGCGCCTTCCGAAGGCCGACAATGCATAAATACATATACGAGAGCCGAAGGTAGCGAAAAGTTCGCGAAAAAACACGCGCGAGCTGCGAGGCTACGGCCGAGCGACTGGGCCACCTTCCGAGCCGAGCTACTATACTGCGCGAGCGCGAGCTGAGAGAGAGAGAGAGAGAGAGAGAATGAAATCCGGCTGACTGCCAACCGGCACTGACAGCTCTAGTTGATTGTCGCTGGGCGAGTGAGTGTGCATAATAGGGCATACTGTGTGTGTGTGTGTGTGCAAGTGATTTTACCAGAGTATTAGATAGGCTTTATTGAGATGGGCAGAATTTATTGGCGATCAAAGAGTTGCCGGACCAAAGTTTCTGCGGTATTGATTTTCGCGTGGAGTGCTCGAGATTGCAATGTGAAGGAAAAAGTATGAGGAAAGTGTGGTTTTTATCCGTCCCCTGATACGAATAATGTTAGCTCTCGAACATCACATAAGGTTTTCTGAAATATCTATATAGCGATCATCGTGTGACGCGACAGTCAGGCTCTCAATCTTCCTGGCAAATTTTCCTGGCACTTTGACGGAGCGAAGAAATATGTTTTTAATTAATGCCAGAGCGCGGCTCTTCCTGTCGTTATATAATATCCATATAATGTATACCCACGTGATTCGAACGTAATGATGTATAAACGACGACGAAAAAATGACACCGAATCTTTAGCGTTTATCAGTGTGGCCGCATTTTCGAGCACTTAGAAACTCTTCGAGCACGGTATATGTGCATATATATGTATCGCGGCAATTTACAGCTGATTCACATGCGCGCGCTGCCGGCTGGCAGCATGCAAACAGTATAATCGAAAGTGTTTCTCTCCCTCTCCCAAGTCGACGTTGTTCTCGTAGTTTCGCGCGCTAAATCGAAAGCGAAATTCAAAGGCCTACGTTGATCTTTTTTTCCTTGTGTCAAAGGTATATGAGAGAATCTACGCGAAAAATCCATGTACGCATTCAGAAAAGTCGGTAAAAACGTTTTTTTACCTGCCGCGCCGGGTCTTTCCTAGTCTTTGTACCACACAGTATAGGAGAAAAATCATGTACAATTATAAAAGTCTTGATGACACCCTTTTTTCAAAGATTGAACAATTTTTTAATAAAATACGCTCAAAGCTCTGGCAGCCGATTTTTACGGTTTGCGTAGTGCCATCTCGACGGTCAACTTTGAACGGTCAGAACTTTTGAATGAATCAACATTTCTTAATTTTTAAAAAAGCAAATAAAACCCGGGTTTCTCTAGTTTTATTTTATTTTTTGGAAATTTATCTAAGAAGTTTCTGGAATAATTAGCTAAAACTTGAAGAAGAGAGGTTTTTGTTTGCATTTTTTTTTAAATTCTCAATCTTTGAAAAAAGGAGAGTAACAAGACTTTTTTAATAATTGTACATGATTTTTTTCTCCTATATTATGTGGTATATAAAAAGCAGGAAAACCCCAGCCCGAAAGATGTGCCTTCCAAACAAAATTTGAATCCACTTTAGAGGACGCGTTAATGTGTTTTTTTCGCGTAGATTTCCTCACATCTAAATGTGCAAAGTGTAGAAATGTCTGCTACATCATAACATCGAATCGATGCGAATAAGCCTGTCACGCAGGCAATCGATGTAATCAAGAAACTCTCATTGAGCACGTCGTAAAAGCCCGAGGAAATCCCGCTCCCAATTAATAATTATCAGATCGTGATATATCAATTTCTATTGAACCCCTAATCTCCCTCATTCTAATAATCGATAATTCAACGTCGCCTTTGCATCCAGGACACGCCGTTATCAATCCGACGGCGTAATATTTATTATTATACACTCCAACGTGCAAAGGTCAAACCAATACTATCGCTACATCAAAAATCATCTCCCGCTCGTATATACACATCCCAAAACACATCATCGCCCCTATAAAAACAAACGCGGATTAACCCGGTAACCCAAAAATATGCGGAAATCCGGCACTTACATCACCGCACGTGAATAATTTGAGGCGTCACCCGCGAAACAGGTCCACGCGTCACGCGAGATAAAGCGCATAATATACGCGGGCACGCGGCGGCGATGGTCTTTTCCGGACTCTGGCGTAAGTATGACGCACGCGCGCAATGTTACGTTTCCTTTTTTTCCGTGCGCACATACGCGGGTTGTTCGAATAATAATGGGTAGACCGCGCAGGCGCCCGAAAAATCCTTTGCTCTCGGCGCGAGGTTAACAGGGTTTATCGTCACGTCGGGTATGTGTATTGCAAAAGGCATACCGCGATATACGCTGATTCATGTCCGTAGAAACTTATCGAGAAAAACGTTACATTATGTTATAATACGTGTACTCGTTACTAATGAATACACTTCTTTGTTGGATTTTTACATTTCGCAACGCACGATAATAACATATATACAGTATAAACCGCATACGATCGTAGTTCTTCAAGCGGCGCTCTTACGTGCGAAGGTCCAGTACTTATAAAGTGGAACGGGATTCCACGACTGTATACGCCTCGCACTTGCACACTCACTCTGGTTTAGAAAAAGGAACGCGCGCGTAACGGTTTCGTTTTATGGATAGACAAAACGACGGCAGATAAGATACGCAGGCGCGGTTGTGTGCGTAAGAAGGTCAGTGCATTTTATCCTCGCGGAAATGTCGTTTTCTCTGTGTGTGTGTGGACTTTTTACAGTCACCGCGCGCATCTTCGCTGATATATTTATTTAACGTTTGTTTTTATTACGATGTGTCGTATGGACGTTAGAAAAATGCGTCGATAAGAGCTGGGAAAACACAGACGACGAGGTGTGTACAATATTATAGGTACATGGAAATTCACGTTTCTTATCAAACCCGCGATTTTCCCGCTTTTCATATATAACGTGACTCATCGGTTTATCTGCTTTGGCGAAGCACAATTCAATAATCGCGTACATATACGAAGTATCTTATCTTCGGCCCTCCGCAGTGATTTATCTATACCTTCAGGAAAATCGAGCGAGCTTTTCGAAAGTTGTAAAGTCCAGGCGCGACGAAATGAAATCGGCACATTCTTGCCTAATACAGTCCTAACGACGTTATATTATATGCACGAAGCGGTCGATGGCACGCGCATATAGCTCGCTGGTCACTTGGCGTTATCGTAGCTGATAAGAGCCGCGGGCACGCGCGTCGGGCTGTATAAACATTTAACGTCATGCGCGCTCATTGTATTTATCTATGTGTGCACTCGGTTCTTGTCCAGCACTTACGCACATAGCCCGTGTTAAGTAGGTGTAAATAATAATAACCGCGTTGACGCGATCGTCCCGCGCAGGGGACATGATGTTTGTGGAAGTTTGTCGCAAGAGATCGTCAATCTAAGTTCAGAGGTGATCGCGAGTCGAAGTGGCTTCGTCCAAGACTTCGCGAATAATATACGTATACATAAGACAATTGAGAAATAAATTGCATAGTTAGTGCTGTCGCTCGAGTTCCAGTATAAAACAAGCATTTATTCAAGCTGCGAGAAAACAGCGATTCCACCGTACAAATATATTATGTATGGATGCAGCGGGGAGAAAGCGACGTTCACGATCAATAAATATGGAATTTTCGTTTTTTAAATTCCAGGTATAGGCTCGCGACTCATCACGAAATTAAGCCTTTCACGAACACTGGGCTACATGTACTAAAATATATTAGCCGAACCCACCCGCGCTGCGCGTATTCTTAGAAGTAAAAACATATTTGAAATTCCGAACGTTCATAATGAACGAAATATTAACTTATAGTTTATAATTTTGGTTAGAATTTGTCGGAATGGTTTTAGTGGTGACTGCAAGAGTGAAAAGTGAAGAGATACAGTTATTATCATTTTTTAAATATATTAAGTAGCCAACTTCGGCTAAATCTGAAAATGGCAAAAATCTTTCGTTCACTACACTGAGAGAAGAATATTGTTATAGTTAACATATTTATCTATTTGATTAGAATTGCAATATTGTAACTGTTACAATATCGTATATTTGAATAGGAAAGATTTTGACGATCAAACCCAATATAGTAACTGTTACAATATCAATGTTTACCAGTAACATATGGTATATTAACTGTTACAATGCCTATATTTGGTCATATTTAAACATACGCATGTTAACAGTTACAATGCCATGTTAACAGTAAACAAATCCTTCTCTCAGTGTATGAACGTTCGAAATTTCAAGCACCTAAGTAAAAAGAGAGGCGACTAATTAATCAAACAATAAAATACAAAGCTGCAAGAGATATAGGCGCGCGCAACCTTGTTTCACGTGATCCGGAGCATATCACCCTTACATATATATATTTACCCTTCCCTCTTCCCGTTTTTATGATTCGGTGCCACGAATTTTTCCGCGCTAATGTCAATGATCTACGCGCCGGCGGGCGAAGCATCACGTCGTGCAAGTAATCATCATTAAAAAAAAAAAAAAAAAAAAAAAAAAAAAAAAAAAAAAAAAAAAGGCATCTGACGTAGTCGTCGTCGTCGTTAACTGGAAATCGTAGCATTTATTGTGCATGCGCGTCATTCGTGCAACCACTTTCTCTGTCTGCGTATCTCTCCTTCTCCGCCCCCGACCAACCGTCGTCGACGAAGATACCGGTTATCAAGGCCACGATTCGCTCGTTTAATTATCAGCGAGCGTTCGCGTGTGCAGCAGCAGCAGCGTTATGCTATATAGAAAGTGAGGTTACGACTTGAGTGTGAGAGAGAGAGAGAGACGGACTAATAGACCGCAATATAGGTTATGTTCTCTGCGCCGCTCTCCTCTTTTCCCCGCCTTTTCTAACATAGTTTCAAATACTTGCGGAGGAACGTCTCTATTCTTTTCCTCGAGCGCGCACGCGCGTCTGTTATATTTTATAACACGTGTCGCGTGGAGCGCGCACTTTAAAATGTCGCTTTGATTAGCTAATACCCCTCCGAGCAAAAGAGAGAGAGGAGGCGATTACTTCATAATTTATTCTCATCTCAGCTTTTTTTCTTTCTTGAAATTGTTAATGTTTCGCAAATGAATAAGAGATTTTTGTTTTTTCTTTTGTTTTTTTTTTCAAAAGTGAATATAAAACCGTTGAGCATTCTGTTTAGATATACAATCGTTCGGTTTATTTAGTCGGACTGCGTTTTTGCATGTTACAAATGGAGCCAGTCGACGAAAATCACTCGAGAAACCGAACTTTTCCACGACTAAAATTCCGATTTCACGCTATATTCACCGCCACATTCACGCTATATTCACGCCAACCTAACCTTCAGCCACACAGCGTATGCATGTGCCTGGCTCCATGACCCATTTACAACCTATAGACGACGACGATCGCCTACCGAAAACTAGAAAGTACATTCTTTTCATTTCCACACTCTCGACCGCTCCGACTCAAAGCCAACCGAAAAGGAAAGGAAAAACTCGCACAGCAAGATATGCGACTCCACCGTGAACAAGTATATATTCAGCGAAAAGAAAACGATCTAATTTTAGCCCTGAGATGGCTACGCACTGTACACTGAAGCGCCTACGTCAGAGAACGGGAACGCGAGAGGTAGGTATATAGGGGCGTCAGGGAAACGGGCAAGAAGACGACGAAGAAGCCGTTTAAATGCCTACTATTGAGAAAGAGAGGGAGAGCGTGACGACTAGAACGCTCTATACAAGGTACAATATATACCACGCGCTTTCGCTGCTTTTCACCGCCCGACCGGCGCCTCTCCTCTGTCTCGAAAATAAGGGTCAATGGCTCTGACAGAGCAGACGACGCCGCGCCGCGTATAATAGGGACCCGACGCGCCGCCGCCGCCGCCGCCGCCGCTTGGGGAAGGTTAGTTTAGTACCTACACATGCGTATATGTATCCTACACGTATATAATATTGCGAGAAACGTACCCTTTGCAGGAGATCATGGTACCGGTTGAGAAAATCGACGCAGACGTTGCAGCCGCAGGTGAACACCTCATCCTGCTTCAGCATCTTGGCACTAACTTTCACGCGACTCGACTCCTTCACGCCGAGCAACGATCGCGCCGGCATTCGTCAAGGCCTTGTGTGTATATATAAATATATATAAATATATATACACAACCGTCCGAGAGAATTTGTTTTTTTTTTTCCTTCCTCCGCACTACTGTCTTCAGCGAGTACTTGTGTGTCTATATTAAATCTCTATGGCTGTAAGTATAGCTCTGCGTGTACGTGCTACTGCACGACGATCTCGAGAGAGACTGAGTCGCCGTGCGAAGAGGAAGAGTGTGCGTGCCTGCGTGAGTGCTGCTGACGTCGACGAGTGAGAAAGAGAGGGGGGAGACGACGACGGTGGGATTTACCAGACGTGCAGCGCTCGTTTCGTCACTGGACGGTTTGAATCTATATAGCATTTTTTCCGACTAAGATGTGTATGTGCATGGGTGGAGGAAAGATTTTGTCGAGGTTCGCCGGTAAATATTGACGATGACAATGATACTGGGGAGGAAACGTGAGAGATAAAATATGATATATATAGAGGGAAGAAGATTGGTACTATATGGAGCTGTGTAAGGGTCTGTCTACACACCACCACACACCACTACAATACACCCCACCACACGCATAGTCCGGATGTCCACTCCGTTCCCCCTCGTATACCAAGTTACCGATTGAGTACAGAAGAATAACAAACGCGACGCCTCTCTTTTCTATTACGCTGTCAACGCTGTATTCTTTATTGCAAATCCCTGAAGAAAGGTGTACTTATTTATTGTTTTGGCGAAGATGAATCAAAATATAATCATCATTTATTGTGCACTTACGGTGTACTATACTTATGGTGTACTATTTGTATGCAAGTGGCACAAGCAAGGGTAGTTCATAATTAAATTTTCACAGCTCCTGATATGATTACAGTGCACAATAAATGATGATATTTTTATTCATCTTCGCCAAAACAATAAATAAGTACACCTTTCTTCAGGGATTTGCAATAAAGAATACAGCGTTGACAGCGTAAAAGAAGAGAGACAGTCGCGTTTGTTATTCTTCTGTACTCAATCGGTAACTTGATATACGAGAGGGAACGGAGTGGAACATCCGGACTATGCGTGTGATGGGGTGTATTGTAGTGGTATGTGGTGGCGTGTAGACAGACCCTAAGTACGTGACGAGACGAGGAGCGAGAAGTTTCTTCCCCCACGCGCCTGTTGCGCGTGCCGGTACATATGTATATAAGCGCGTGTGCGTGGTGTGTGTGTGTGTGTGTGCTTGGGAGAAAGAAAACCTTGACTTTGCTTTTTTAGGTGCTGCATGTTTGTGCAGTACGAGTGTTACAAGGAGGTTATAATTATATATAGGTATCTTGGTTGGCATTGGCGGCCGGTAGGTGGCGTGTGCCTAACCGCAGGTAGGAAACGATGGTCATAGCGTGGCGTCTGATTGACCGCATATAGTGGCATATTTCTCGCTAATTTGAGAGTTTGGCGGTTTATTTTTTATGAAAACTATTGAGATTGACCTATGAGTGTTTTTGTATCATCGATAAACACTGATACTTATATCTGCCTACATTACCCGTACCACAAAATATTAAAATATACTAATACAGTATGTGTCATCGATTGTTCAATTGGTCTTCTCTTCGAAGAATTCATATCTCGTAGTCTCTACTGTCGTATTTAGAGTACAGGTATCAAAGCTCAGGATAAAAAATATTCTTCGCACTGCTTCATATAAACAGCGTCCACTCGCCAATGGACGCCGAGAATGATTTCTTCGCCAACTGGACGCGTTTCGCTTATTCAATATTGATGTGTATTGACAACTTTTTATCTTGTTTTACTTATTTTGTGATTACTAATTTATCACGTATCCGTCAAATGTTCAACAGTTACTAACCAACATCGACATTATTTAAACAGCGAGCAGCTGCTTACATGGAGCCATTGCTTCTTCTCTTTTCTTTTACCGGTCGCTTCCTATACCTTGCGCAGCTGTTAGCGTTTCTCCCGCGCTTTTCCAAAGTTTCCGGGAGTTTCGGAGGAGAAGGGGACGCGTTTCGGAAGGTGCTAATGCACCTATAGCGGCGCCCTATGACTGTTGGTGTATAGAAATACAAGAGGGGAAGACCTGAAAGGGATCGATGAGTCTCTCTCTCTCTCTCTCTCTCTCTCTCTCTCTCTCTCTCTCTCTCTCTCTCTCTAGAGTTTGCATTTTACTTGTAGAATGTGGCCATATTTATTTTATGACCCATTTTGAAAGTCTCTGATTGGCTGCTTCTTAGTATACCTATCATCTAAAAAAAAAAAAAAATAAAAAAAAAAATAGTACGGCAGAATATTTTTTGTTCGACAAAATTTTTTCTGATTCTTTATTAAAAATTCTTTAAAACAAGCCCTGGATCGAGATTGGCAAACCCTCTTGAAAAAAGTTATATATTTTTTTTTAAATATCAATAGAAACCAATAATTTGTATTTTTGACATCCGGATGGATTTGAGAACTTGATATTCATACATCTCATGTTATGGATCTTGTCACTGAATTTTGTCTAAGTATAAAAAAATACATTAAATATCTATTTCCAACAGTATTTTCAACAGCTAGGCTTATAATAACATTTATATTTACTTTCCTGAATTTCCAATGGGAGCTGCTTACACTGCTAATATACTCTATTCGCTTTCTTCATATCTACTCAAAATTAAATTTAATAAGTAATCTATTATTGTACAAAAGCTAAAGGTAAATTACTATAAAAAAGTTCAAATCAAAATAGATAAATATAGTCATCAAAATTGTCAAATATCCTAGCTTTTAAACATGTTAAGGGGGTGCCATAGCCGTGCCATTACCGACTGAGCAATTGACACAGTTTCATACTTATTAAAAACAAAATACGTAGAATCACAAAAAATCAACACTGAAAAAAATTTCACGTTGTAAGAACTGAAAGTACGGCTCTGACAACAGTACTGTTCGGCTGATTTTCTTTCTGCTGAATTTTATAGATACAGTAAAATTATTCGTACAGTTGTGAGAGCTGTACAAGATACACTGAAAGCACTAATGTATAGAGTTTTTTGTCGGAGCATTAAATAGGTTATGATTCGCCATACATACATATTTTTCATTAAAATAATCTCGATTGATAAGTACACTGATTACAGATGAAATACGCAAAAGCGGATTGCAAACATGCGGTTGATGCGGCCGGTTTCTTGACTTTTTTAGGTTATAACATGAACATTGGCTTCGCGTTGTAGCGTTGTCAACAAACAAATACCGGCGGCAAAACTAAATCATACCGCTGTCAGAGCTGTACAAGTACATTTCCCGCACCTGACCAATAGTGTCGTTACATTATACAAATGAATAGCTGCTTCAGCCGTCTGTAAGGGTAAATGAACACTATAAATAGTGTTAGTATAGCAAATCGAAACTATGGTTTCTACAGCCTAAAATTTTTTTCAGTGAAGAGCACACTGCTCTGTGGTTTTGAACGTTCTATCATCCAGTAAAAGTTTGAAGTCGAAATATCAAGTGGTTTTTGCAAAAACTTTAAATGAAACTGAATTTTGTTTTATTCAAAGTTTTTACAAAAACCACTTGATATTTCGACTTCAAACTTTTACTGGATGATAGAACTTTCAAAACCACAGAGCAGTGTGCTCTTGATTTTTTATGATTCTACGTATTTTATTTTTAATAAGCTTTAAACTGTGTCAATTGCTGGGTCAGTAATGGTAGGACTATGCCACCCTGTTAATAATAAATTACTTTGGATCTAATTTTAGAGCATGGTTTCAGTGTAAGCTTAAAGTTAAACAATTGAATTATGAATGCTATGATTTACAAGATTACAGATTACATAGTTTTTGAAATTTTATGAAGCGAAGTCTTAGTAAGAAAACCATATTTTATTTAAAAGTAATTGAGTAAGAAGTAATTGTCTGTGTGTTCGTATATACGATTGCTAAATTGTCTGTCATCTACTTTGATTTGAACTTCTTTATAGTAATTTACCTTCAGCTTTTGTACAATAATATATTACTTATTAAATTTAATTTTGAGTAGATATGAAGAATGTGAATAGAGTGTATTAGCAGTATAAGCGGCTCCCATTGAAAATTCAGGAAAGTAAATAAAAATGTTATTATAAGCCTAGCTGTTGAAAATACTGTTGAAAATAGATGTTTAAGGGTGCCTTTCACTCTAAAACTCAACTTTTACATATTAATATATATAGCCTACCTAAAATCGCTCACCAATATAATACATGAAATATTAAACAACATGTTTGGTTGATATAGATAACATTTTAAGATTGATCCTAGTTAGCTTACAAATACTGTACAAAAGTCTTAAAAAATAGAATTCCCTCAAACTCTTCCAGGTGATGAAAAACAAAAATCTACGGTGAACCACCCTTTAATATAAAATAATGAAAATGTTGTGATTTAATAATGAAGCTAAAATTAGAAAATTGTTCCCTTTTTTAAATAAATAAAAAAAATATATTTAAAATAGTGTGTATTTTAATGTGAAATATCCCATATATTAATTGATGTATGAATTTTATAAAAAAAATATCGAGACTATAGTACCGATTTTATACCACAAGCGCCGAAAAATCATATCAATGTTGTGATTTTGAGGTTAGAGTAGTACAAAGTACTATTTTTACATGATTCGCTACTAATAAGTAAAATCGCATTAACTGGGTACGTTCGATTTATTGGGTTTGTTATGCCGTCGTTTGTTTCGTAGTCCATGTAGTGTGTGTGTGTGTGTGTGTGTGTGTGTGTGTGTGTGTGTGTGTGTGTGTGTGTGTGTGTGTGTGTGTGTGTGTGTGTGTGTGTGTGTGTGTGTGTGTGTGTGTGTGTGTGTGTGTGTGTGTGTGTGTGTGTGTGTGTGTGTGTGTGTGTGTGTGTGTGTGTGTGTGTGTGTGTGTGTGTGTGTGTGTGTGTGTGTGTGTTGATGTATATATACACTGAGAAAACTGTCGTAGGAAAATTTACTGAAAAGCTAATAAAAATTACTATTTTTTATAGCAACGATGGGATATCATGGAAATTTAGGTACTTTTGCTAACTAATATAGTAATTTTTGTAGCCAAGCTTAAACTTAAAAAAAATTGATTTTCATGATTTTATATCTATAGGATACCTAATATTTATACAATATTTAATATATTATTAATTAAATTTAGCTATACAAGAAATAAATAAGGAAATAAAATTTTTTTTTTTACGGTGGTTGTGTATTCGAACCCTGGACCCTCCGCACGCTAGGCAGACCCGCTAACCTCTTACCCACGTGAGCTTCTTGAGTACAAAATTTTGGAACTGATACATTGGCTACCTTCGCTTACGAGAGAACTTTGCTGATTATTTGATAGCAATAAATAACTATGATAATATAAAGAAATAACTCATAGCTCACCTGCACAACGTAAAAATAAAACAACTGAATCGATATTGTCGATGTTTTTGATAACTTAAAAGGAAGATAATCTCAAATTGCGGGAGAAACATAACCTCAATCAGACACGTGCTCTCGGCGTGCACGCAATAAGTACTACATGTAGAGGGCACTTTTTGCTATGTGTAGTAGTAAAAATTATTAAGATACCTTGTAAATATTCCTGAACTATAGCAAAATTTTTTATAATTTGCTTATATCCCCGCGTTGCTATCAAATATAGTAATTTTTGTTAGTTTTTCAGTAAATTTTCCTACGACAGTTTTCTCAGTGTAGATGTACTACATGAGTTACGAAACGAACTATGGCATAATAAACCCTATAAATCGAACGCACCCATCGTCATTTCGGTTCAGACACTCTTTACACATATCCCGGGAAAGCCGTTCTCTGCGAATTTTTGGTTCTCATTGTCAGTCCCGAGTGACGAGAGAACTGCTACTAATATGTACAGTGGCAACACAGCTATGAAATATAGCACTGACAGCCAAACATTTTTTTCCTTGTACTAATCCGAGATGAGTCACAAGGATTCGTGAGGAACTGATAATGAGTCGATACTCATGGTGATAAAAGTTTTAGAGGAAAAACGCACTCGTGTGACTCGTGCAATGAGAGACTAAGTGCTCGGCAAAGTCAATCGGCAAGCAGGCGACGTTCGTAAAACAGTACGAAAAAAATGCATTTGCTCTTTTGAGGAAAAGCTGGCCGATTATACGTTTGATGTCGTTTTTACGTGTGTTGCTTTGCATTTACTTATAATACGACATTTCGGTTTTTGTACTACCAATTTCGCGATTTGCAAGAGCAAGTGACGAGCATGAAAATCGGATATTCTTGAATAATAGAGACGCTGTACCTATATTATCATATAACACTGTGCATACGTAAGTATTGTACTATTTTGTTTGACGATTTGTGGCTAGTATAAGAAAAACATTTTTTTCGTTTTATCTTGTTTATAAAAGACCTTCCGCTTCCTATTTCCGGCAGACATTTTTTTCTGTATTTCTTAAACATATGTATATATTTGCATATTCTGTTCATAAATTTTTTTTTTTTACAACAAGGGAAAAAAGTTCCTTGCAGTTCTATCATTAAAGTAATGAGGTCACTACACTTTGCTATCGCTATTGGAAAAACTCAAGAAGTTTTGAAATTGAAACTAAAACTTGCCATTGTTCTTTATCTACCTGCTTTGTCATCGCTAACTGTTTTAGACTGCTGTAACTTTTTATTAGACGTTTGTTTTATTAAAGGATATTTACAATAAATATCAAAGATAGAAAGTATTCAATAAAATTATCATACCATTAGGCTCAATCCTCTTGGAATCTTTAGTAATTATGAGCTATCATTAATTTTCAATAACAACACGTAAAATTATTCATTTCAAACAATCAAAGATATTCTTGTCACCGAGGGAACTAATTATAGCAAAACCTCAGCTCATGTACAATATTTCATAACGACCAATCGCGAAAACAAACAAAACAAAATCACGTATTTACCGCGAGCGAGCTTGATAAAAGCGTTAAAATTTAACCTGTCTCTCATCTCTCTCGCTCACAAACAAAAAGCCCGGTGGGGGGTACGGAGCTCGTGAGTTACGCTACTGAACGATGACTGATAGAATCGCGTAATAACCAGACGGTCTTATCACCGGGTCTCTGTGTGAATGGGCGATTCGCGATAAGAGGCACGCGCGCATTAGCAATTTTCACGACGACGGTTCAAAGTTCTTTCCTCGTCATTTCTTTTTTATTATATATACACGCGTGGAACGAATTCGAATATATATGTAAGGCTGTGCGTAGCTCTTATTTCGCTATGTAGGTTGGGAAAAACGCTGTGAGTGTAGCCTTCGTTTTTATTACTCCATCTATTCAAGGATCAATTTTTTTCAATAGTGTAACGACTTCTATTTAAGTCAATTTGAATTACTTTAATTAGAGTAAATAATACGAGTTGAATTCTCTAATAAGTGTGTAGCGGATTGTATGAAAATGTTGAGGGGTTGCGAGAAGCTTTTCGTTGCATTCATTTAATATTTTCATACCACGAAAGTTTGAATGTTCGTTTAAAGCAGACTGCACTATGAGTACAAAAATTATATAGACCATGATATAGTTTCTACGTTACATATTAATGCGCGAAAAGATAAAAAGTATAATTTTCAATGTTATTTAAATTTTACACGTCTGAAGATGATGGAAGCTTATTAAAGAAATTAAGTAAATATTTATCAGTATCGAGTGAGTTTTTATTGATAAAAAAATTCTTCGTAAACAGAAGCATATTAAAATACATTCGAAGTACTATCTCCAAAAGTTTCCTCATAAAAAAAAAAAAAAAAAAACTTAAAGCAATACATAAAAATGGGAGATTTTACGATCTCGATAATATAATCTTTTTCAGGGGATTCTTAAAATACTACAAAGGATAAGGAGCATTTCAGTTTAAAGTGTCAAACTTTTGAAGAACGAAATACCTATCTTTACATTATCACAGGTTAATCACGTGTAATCGTAACTCGAGTAGGCTGACAGTAAAATCGCACTCCTTACGTAATCTTATCGCGTTTCCGCTACGTAGGCTTTTTTCTCCCGATTTCCTTGTTCTTCGCATTACTTTTCTAAACAAAAGCGCAAACATATGGCTTCTTTGTGTATGCTATGTTTCTTGTATATACAGGTGTCTAGCGACTAAAAGTATAGATGTGAATTTTACCGATTGTTTTCAGTTATAATTTTTTTTTCTACTTCTTTTTTGTTGTATTCTACAAAAGAGAAGTAAATAGATAGCTTTTGTGATTATATGGTTGAAATTAAATTTAGACGTTCCTTGATTGTAGAAATGTTTTTGAAAAAAGTAATTTACGCGTGATTATGGCAGAGGAGCGTATTTGACGGGTATCGTTCTGAGTCCAAAATTTGTTTAATAATATTATTTCTGGCAATATGCCGTGACGTGCAAAGTTGATAAATAATAATAAGAAAACTTCCTGGCATAAAAAATAAAGATATTCAAAATATTAATAAGAAATTTTGTTAAACCTTTATCGACTCCAATTCTTTTATAGCCTGTAGAAAAAACGCACTCTTTTATTAAGAAACTCTTAATAAGAGTTATCAAAATTCTACTAATTTGTAAAGTAAATAAAAAAGCCCATTGTCATAATAGTGGCATGGTTCTCTTCTCGATTATTTGGTCATTAACTTAATCCTAAAATTTTGCACAGACAATATTATAACTTTCAATTGAAATATTATTTTAATGTCTTTAAATGTTTTAGGTTTGAATTTGCAAATGTCTCTCCAAAATTTCGATGGACCTTCATTAATATTTACTAATATTACAGTGTACTGTACAATTCATTTGCATTTTGAAAAATCTTAATCTAAATCTATAAAATTGCAGCTGTTATGAAAGTGTTTTCAGATAATAACCGACGTCAAAATCTTTTATGGTACTTTCATATCACCTTGGAATGAAACATACATAACTCAAAATCTACTTGGAAAAGGTATTAACTCAAAGTTTATTCGAAACAAGTAGTAACTCGAAATCATTTAACAAAAGGCAATAACTTAGAATTCACTTGAAGAAGGAAATAAATTAAGAACAATTTTTTTTATCGAAATTTAATAGTTTTATAGCAAGTATAATTAGATAACGTATTTTGATATTATGTAAAATATCAAGGTGTTAGTAAGTTTTTCAATATTATAATTACAAACTGATGACCATTTTCAACTAAAATCTATTTACATATATTCCCAGACGGAAGTTTTTGTTCATTTCTTTGCATTAAAGCAAAGACCTCGTACATACACATTGTAAAACTCTGATCTCGTCTTCGATAACTGAAAATTTGAAAAAAATTCGAATTGTTATCTTTCCTAGCTCGATTTTTAAGGTTGTATCACTCGTAACACCCCTGCCAAGAGCTAGTTTTTAACGTAAAATGGTGATAAATAATTATGTTAACCTTTGTTGTGCATATGGGGTATGACATACCCCATCAAATTTTGAAGTGCGATTTTTTAATACTAGAAGCCGAATTGGGACCTATAATGCCATCTAGGTGTAGTCGACTATTACTACTTTAAGGCCCTATACATAGTTTAGCCCGTTCGTATTTTTGTAATTATACATAAAAATACTTCAAATAAAATTCTTTTTTTGACAATAAATCCATATTTTTTATCTATCATGGTATTCCAATTTTTTTCAAGTAAGCATGACTTCATATAGCGAAATAAATATACTTTTTAAAACGTCGCGATAAACTAATATTTTTTCATTAAAGTGTAGTGCTTTGAGATTATGCTCTCGCAAGAATTTTGAAAAAATATTGAAAATTGAATTTTTTATGAAGTTTTAAGTGAAAAAAGCCCGTTTTTCGGGTTTTTCAACTTCTATATTCTTTTATAAAATGTTTATGTAACAAAATCATTATAAAATCTTATTAGACCATATTTTTAAAGCTTTGAAGAATCACGAGTAATTTTTTAAAGTCCAAATTACAAATGATGCACTTGTAACTAACGTTTAAAGTGACTGCGGGGTACATCATACCCCATGTGCACAATTTGTTACGGGACCGAAGTGTGTACAACAAAGGTTAAGGGGGTGTGATACTTATGCACTCTGTTTTACCGGCAGAACTCGGTAAATTCTATATTATTAAAATAAATATATCGAATTACGTCTTATAAAGAGATAGTTGCCCTGTGCAATGTAATAATCTACCAGTTTGCGCAGTTTTGAGCCCAAATATCAACGGCACCCTAAAAAATTTTGCGAACGAAATTTCGGTTACTTTTGTTCGCAAAATTTTTTAGGATACCGTTGATATTTGAGCTCAAAACTGCGTAGGCTGGTAGGTTATTACATTGCGCAAGGCAACTATCTCTTTATAAGACTTAATTCGATATATTTATTTTAATAATATAGAATTTACCGTGTTCTGCCGGTAAAACAGAGTACATGAGTACCCTCTTAAGTAATTAATAAGAATCATGTAAGCAATTGACCAATTTTTAGTTCTCACGATTTATATGTAAATGCAATTAAAATTAGAATAATATGTAAGCTTTAAAAATCGGAAATCGAAGCAAAATTGTAGAATTCGCGTATCACTTTTTAAAATCGTCAAAATGTTCAAGTTTAAACGAAATGACGAATTTAAAAAGTGATATATGCGAATACGACAATTTTGCTTCGAAGGTTATTATTTATCATATGTTTCTACATCGTTCGCAAAAACTGGTCCAATATTTCATATAATTAATTATTGCATTTAATGAAAAAAAAAAACTAAATTTTGGCAGGTACCCTGTGCGTCATACAATCTTAACCCTTTAACGTCCAAAACACAAACATTTTTACGCAAATTTTGACTGACTAGAATTAATTTGGCTAAATTGTCAAAAATTCGAAAAAAAGTACCTAAAAAGTCAATTGCAGAGGACGACCTCAAGTTTATGAATTTTTCGGAGCTCTCATCCGCCATATTGAATTTCGAAAATTGGATGCAAGCTTCGTTATCAGCGACCCCAAAAATTCCCATATAGGTCATTTTAGGTGACGTACCTAAGTACGTATATTGAGTTTATGAGGAAACTAGAAATTTTATGATTTTTGCGCAATTTTTGAGCATTTTAGCCGCCATATTGGAGACACCATTTTGAATTTCACTTTTATAGGTTATAATGAACTATACAGAAGATTTTTTATAAATAATTAGGTGACTTATAAATTTCAGGCATCTGTACTAACATAGTTTGAACAAATAAATCGAGAAAAATGAATATTTCATAAAAAATTTGTGGTTTGGACGCCATTTTGGACCCACCATCACTAAAAAAGAATTTTTACACCCCATATTCCTCTAGTACAACTAAAAAATGCACGGCTTATGCATCTCCGACCGCGATTAGAGCGGTTATATATAAAATTTATAGCTAAAATTCGTGATATTTTGAATGACATTGAAAAAGCGATCTAAAAAATAGTAAGAAAGGTAGTTTTAGACAGTACACTCTACAATTCCAAGGTTCGGATCCCTAAGAAAAAAATAGAAATAAAATTTACTTTCATCTTCCAGCTAATGGATAATCCCTAAACCTTCAAACATATCAACCCATCAACCTTCACTTTGCCCCCCACTTTGCCCATCCAATACAACAGAGAACAAAAAAAAAAAAAAAAACAATCAACCTGCACTCCAGACACTCCAGCACCATTCGTGTCTCTGATAAGCTACCAGCGTCAAAATAAATATTGCTGCAAGCAACTCGGACGCATGAGGGGTATAGCATTGAACGCACATGAACAAAAACTGGCATAGTTCGCGCCCCGAACACGTGCACAAACGCGACGACGGCAACGTCACGGCGCGAACGGCACGACAGTGTCTGGGATCTGGCTGATGAAACATTTTGTAGATATGTCGACATACGTATATATGTGCGAGAGCGCGAGCGCCGTCGTGAATACATGCGTGTGTGAAAATCTGTAGAGGCTCATCTGAGTTGTTAAATCGCGGTGGCTTGAATGATTGTTTAATGTTGATGATTGGTTTGCAAAAATCGAAATTAGTTTGGTAGGTATTTTGCTTTAGTACGAGGTATAATAAAGTATGTCTGTAGGTATGGATATGTAAGTTGTTAAAAATTATATTGATTTAATCTTATTTGGATTGTGCGTAAGGTACCGACTATAAATGTAAAATTGGAAGATTGCCATTAAAATTCGTTTATGCATTTTTGGTGTGGATCCAAACACAGAGACTTTATGGACTCTATATATAGTTAACGGAGGAATTTAAAACTTTCAAATTTTTTCCGTAACGAAATAGGTAAGGAGAAATGCTATTAACATCTACTGTTTACGAATACATATAGTCGGGTAATATCTTGAAAATATAACTTCTAAGTATTATAAAAATTTGTTGGGGGTCGGAGCCATTACAGATTTCTACTTCCGAATTTTTTTTATTTTTTTCTTTTTAACTCAGCTTCAAGGTTTTTAGAAATTATTGCAAGTAATCTCTTTTCACAATAAGTTAATAAATAGCTGATGGCTGTAATAATTAACAAAATATAAAGATTTTAAAAAGAATAATAAAAGATTAAAAAATGTCGGTAAGTTTGTGATCTTTTATAATTTAAGGCGCATTTTTAATAGACTAGCCGCAGTTCTTTACCTTGAATTATACGGTTAATATTGAAATATTATGAATTTAAAATTTATTTTAGTTTTTAACATACGCAGATTTATCTAATATTTTTTATTGAAACTTGGACGGTATTTATTTTAGTTGATTCCTACAATACAAAAATATGGAGGATAGAAATTTAACTGTACTCAGAACATTATTCATAGTCCTTCATTGTTAACTACAGATAAAATTTTAATACTTTTTTTGTTCTACAAAACCAAATTTTAAGTTATTAATACTATTTTACTTAAATATTTCATAATTCCAGACTTTGTGGGTTTTATTTGGACCAATTAGCTAACAGCTCAAGCGAAAAGCTAGCGCCACCGTCGATCAATCGCGGGCTCCTTTTAAACGGACTTGACCAATCGCAAAGGTTTTATTTCGGCTTCACATTTCCGTCATCACTTTTTTGTCTGAAATTTGGTTTGTAGTTACATAATAAATTATTCTCTTTGTGCTTCAATACTTGAAATTTAAAATTTAATATTGAGGCTAGTCCACCAGAAGTTTTGGTCGGTCCATCCGCTTAATTATACAGTTTTGATGTCAAAATAAAATTTATTTCAATTTCACTCAATCTTTTTTCATTCAAATTTTAAGGAAAGTACCTATTTAAGATTCTTAAAATGCAACCTAAATCTAAATAAATTTCTAATACATTAACACTTCGAAATTTTCCTCAAATACTACGTAGAAAGACTTTATAAAATTTGTTAACGGCGTTGCAAAGATCGATAAGCACAGCAATATGAATAACAATAACGTATATACATTAGCAAACACTTTATCCGCTACGCAGTAAATATTTTCAAAAAATACAAAATTAGAATTTTTTTACAATTTTTGACATGTTTATCGCATAAAATTGAATTTTTTAATTTTCCTATCATTTTTTAACGATATAGAAAATTGCAATTTGTTCAACCGTCAGTAAG
Source organism: Torymus aiolomorphi (assembly GCA_036365515.1). NCBI lineage: Eukaryota > Metazoa > Arthropoda > Insecta > Hymenoptera > Torymidae > Torymus > Torymus aiolomorphi. The sequence goes on along the minus strand of CM070874.1, from coordinate 68,774,434 downwards.
TATTACATCCACGAGAAGTATTCCATTATGCATTGATAGTGACCGTAAAAATTTGCATGCGATAATATTAAAGCTGACGTCAGGCTGATGAGGACACTGCCGAGTGCCGTGTCACTAAAACTAGTTCGAATCGGTAAAAACGACTAATGACAGGTTCAAATGAACTTTTTCGTAATTGCCCCCATCCGTTCTCCTCCAAATGAAATCATTGTCATTCGTATTCTCTCATGGTAAGAGGAAGTGCCTTAATTTAACATATAGCACGTTGTGCTTGTAGTTTAGGAATAATTTGATAATTTGTTATTCATAAATTTGAGTGAATTTCATCGATTGTTGAAGATGTTACAATTTCGGCAAATATATCGTGTAAATTGATGTAAGTAAACAAAACATTAAAAAATTATTCCCACTTATGGATTTCATGGCTGAACAAAGATTTGTCATTCATTTGTAAGATGCAGGCGCAATAATTTGCATAAAATGTTTTCACTAATTATATCATCAAAATCAAAATTCCAGAACGTTCTGTTTTGCAATGTCCTTCTATTGGTGTATATTTTATAATTAAAAATTATAATTGTCTATGATTATTGCTTGAATCGTGAAGGGCGATGGTGCAACTACTTTATTGCTATGGATTTTTTTCGAGTCTTTGCATAAAAATATGCTACGTAGAAGCTTATATTTATATTAAAATTATTTTTCTCACTATGAAACGTCTTGAGCTTGTAAATTTTAATGCGATTGTCAATGTACGAACGTGTAAGATAAGAAACAGTCATATGAGCAATGCATGATAGACTTAATGACTGATATAGTAAAGGAAATTTAATTTTAGAAGTCACCTAGTACCTGACTTTGTAGTAATTTGATTATTTCCGCGAATTGCTAATCTTAATCTTTCGATAAAGATCGTATCGTCTTCCATTATCTTAGAGAATCTTGTCATCGTTTAAAAAATAAAAATAAAAATATTCAAATTAAATTTCTAAGAAATTTAATAGGTATAAATTCATTACAAACAATCTGTATTTTAATTTCAAACAGTGATTTAAACGTTTTAAAGTATATCAATTTAATAGTTGATGTGAAAAGTTTCATTTGAAATGTTTCTTTGCTACTTTTCAAATAAATATAGAATATTTAGGTAGTTAAATCAACGACTGCTGCTTAAATTATTTATTATTCAATAAAAAATATTATATTTTTACCGAATCATAATTACATTAAACAAAATTAATTGTTAAGATTTTGTTAGAATCGAAGCAAATAAAATACTAAGAAATCTTTATTTTTTTGGAAATGCCAGAAATACCGCAATCTATATCGACAAACAATACTTTACCAGTTCATTCCTGGAATATTATTTATCGATCATTATATGCTTTCACGTATACATTGCGAAAAAGGTTGACTAATAAACAGCAGGAAATGCATGTATAGATATTTTTGTGATTGTTTTGGTCGTTGTATTATCCGAATATTTGATGATCTCAAACTGATTAACGTAATTGTTTGGTACGAAGAATATTCGAATTAGATCTTTTTTCCGATACGTAAATGATCAGAAATAAATATGTCTACATGAAATTTGAATGTAAATAATTTAGACTTTGGAGTGAAAGTTTTACTATTTGACTTTCATTTCGTAAATAACTTTGTAACGGTACATTCGTGATCTCAAATATGTGCAACTCCTTTTTATTGAGAATAAAAAGACAAATGACTTTACAAATCGTTACTTATAAAGTTAAACGTATGCACGTTGTAATCTTTTCATTGCATAATGATATTTTCAAAGATTCTTATAAAAAATTTATCGTCTTCTTCTGTATTAAAATTATGAAAATTGTTGAGCTTAGCATTTATGTAGAAATTAGTTACCCAATACATAAAAATACTTATATAAACGTGACTTTAGCAAAAACGCGAACCACAGAAAATAGCCTTCGTATCGTTTTACGTTTTGATTGTCAAATGTTACCAAAGGTTATTTTACTAATAGTTTTTCCAAGGTCGATTGTATAACAAGTTTAGTTATTTCAGTCTCGGGATTTGTTTGCTATACAAAGATAATTCAGTCGACCGCTTTAATCCTCTCTCTGAAATCCAATTCTGACAAAAGAAATTCAGCCAAATTAAATCTCCCCAATAAGCCTTTATCAACCAAACCAGATCAAACCGAAAAGTCGAACAAAGACCACTTAGGATCACTTTCGAAAACTCGACGCGTGCCTGCAAGTACTACCTATACATATGCACAAAAAATCCACGTGCGTGCAGCAGCGGCACGACATCGATCCGCGCCGCGCGTGAGTAAAGAGAGAACAGCTGGGAATGAAGGTCAGTCGCGCTCTCTTGCGCGCGAGCGCACGTCATCGGCGTATATCCGGATAAAGAGAGGCGACGACGACGAGCCTTCGGCGTCGGCGAATCAGGCGCGGCACCGATCTCGCGTGCCTGTGCAGTTCAGTAGTATAATGTATCTCCGTTTCGCTCTCTGTGGAGATACAAAGCGATCGAGACGCCGCTGAGTGCGTGTTGCGGAAAAAGTGGGAGGTAGGTTTAGAAGGATAGGAAAAATTGTAATGGGTTTTCGGATGGGTGTTAGAAACGTTTAGAGTTTGCAGTTGTTCTGGTTAGGCTATGGGGTGCAACGTGACTTATTATTAAAAAAAAAAAAAAAAAAAAAAAAATTTATTTTAATCGCATAGGTGTCTTTCGTCATAAAAAAATGCTTATTCATAATGAATTAACGAATGTGCATTATAAAAAATCTCTAAGTAGTTAAACCTGCAGTTACATTAGACGAAAAAATTGAAGTTTGACTTGAAATTATTGATGATTAAACTATTAAGCAATTTTAGTTTTGTATTATCCTCGTTAGAGCTACTTGATTCATATCTTTCTATACAATTTTGATTTAATTAAAATGAGCTATAAAAAAGTTTGTTAATTGTTAAGGCATTAAAAAAATTGCTTTTGTCATGAAAATACAACCACTGCACTGAGAAAAAAGTCTGATAAAGCTACCAGACTGTAAAAACCCAAAAAATTACCATTTACTTTACGAAAAATTTTACAATACTTGTTCTCTACGCAGACGATGTATAAATTTTTTCAATTGTACGCTCTATAAATGATTGCTCTTTACTGCAAGCGGATTTTAACTCGTTAGCTGTTTGGTGTGATAATAATGGTCTTGATCTCAACATCAAGAAATATAACGCGATCTCCTTTTTAAAAGAAAATTTACGAATCATGTATGATTATTTTTTTAATAATATAAAATTAAATAGGGCTGAATTTGTTAAGGATCTTGGAGTCTTCTTTGATTTCGCGGTTACAGTTTTTTGCTTCTAATGTTAACTTTGTAGTCTCTAAAGCTTTCAGAATGTTAGGCTTTATTAAACGGACAACTAAAGACTTTCGTAATAAATCTGCCATAATTCACCTTTACAAATCTTTCTTAATTCCTAACTTAATCTACTGCTTTCAAATCTGGTCACCATTTACGGATACTCTTAAAAGTAAACTTGAGTCAATTAATCTTAATTTCGTTCGATACGTCAACTACACTGAAATAATATCTTTATGCAATATTCAAACCATAAGCTCACTTCACCACTACCTGTCTCCCTACGTTTAAAATTATTCATAATGTTATTCACTGTCCAGAATTAGTCTTTTCCGTGTAATCATCTTCTCACCTATTCTCTACACAACCATAGAATTTTGTTAGACTCTTTCACATTCTAATTTCGGTTTTTATTCGTCAATAAACCGCATGAAACGTTTGTGGAGTCTTCTACCGGCTAGTTTAACGAGTGTGCAGAATCTTTCAAGGTACGACTACTAATGTAACTGACATATATAACAGTTTTATTTCATTCTACCATTGCTTTAAGGGGATGCCTTACTTGTATAGTCTGTACATGCTTACCGACATTTATTGATTTTTCAAATATCTATCTCAATTTACATATTTTTGCTTATATTGAAGCTGACGCACATTCTTTGAATTATATAGATTGTGCGTGTTCTTCAATAATTTTGATAATATGAAAATTGGTTGAGAAATTTGAAAAATCAAGTGCAGAAATCTGCAGTTAGGTAAGGCTTTCCCTTAAGGGGGTGCTGCTATAGTCGTACCATTACCGACCGAGCAATTCACACAGTTTTAAGCTGATTAAAAATAAAATATGTCGAATCACAAAAAGTTAAGAGAACACTCTCCTGTGTTTTTCAACGTTCTACCACCCAGTCAAAGTTTGGAGTCGAAATATCAAGTCGTTTTTGCAAAAACTTTAAACAAAGCGAAGTTTAATTTCGTTCAAAGTTTTTGAAAAAACGACTTGATATTTCGACTCCAAACACTGACTAGGTGGTAGAACGTTAAAAAACACAGAAGAGTGTTCTCTTGGTTTTTGTGATTCGACGTATTTTATTTTTAATCAGCTTGAAACTGTGTGGCTCAGTCGGTAATGGTAGGACTATGGAACCCCATTAACAATCGCTATCTTGATAATTATTATGTTTTACTTTTAATCTGTAAATGGTTCTTTACCTGTATAATAAATAAATACTTATAGTAAATTTTCCTATATTTCTAGCAAAATTTCTTATAAAGTATAATTTTTTTGGGTTTTTACAGTCTGTGATGACTTTACCAGAAAGCATAGTAATTTTTACAAAATTTTTCTCAGTGTAACACATTTTTATATTTTTATTACAAAAAGTTACTATCGATAATATTAAGCCCGTTAAGAATAATAACTCAAATTACCCTCTTATTTCTTTATATAGTACTAAATATTTTTACTTTAAAAAAAAAAAAAAAAAAAAAAAAAAAGACTACTATGTAACAAAAATAGATTATGGAGAAAAAAAACCTTATGAACTTGAAATGAATAAATAGAATAGATTTTTTGTTATTTTTTAAATATATGTGGTATGTAAAAAAAATATATAATCAACTTTATATTATTTCATTTTAAGTATCTATGTAGAAGAGTATACGATTTGCAGGCTACAGATTTGGGTTAAATTTTTCGATATGGTTTATATATTTAGATATGAAAATGCTACTAAAACTTAGGTTTAAGATTTTTTATTTTCTTTATAAAACTAACAACATTAACTTCTTCAAAAGTTATGCCAGTCCAATATCTATTCATCTCTGCTAATATTAAGCAATGCAAATACACTAAAATATAAGCTAAACTACGGAATTTAGCTACTTATCAGTGCATTTTCATTACTCAACTTTAAACTATTATATGGGTCATGAATTATTGTTAATTTCTCTAATTTTTATTCTTTTTAACAACCGCTTGGCGATAAAAATATTCTTATGGTTGACTATTGTATTTCTTAAAACCTTAGGAAATTGAATAGTATAAACATTGCCTTACGTATTAGCCACCTTGAAATTGTTAATATTTAGTAGTTCTGGAAAAAATTACATGGAGTAAAATTTATTTGTAAATTTTACTTTTTAAATAAGAAAATTTATTATTTTCATAGTACCACGGGACACATACGGAAGCATTTTTTGTTTTTCTTTACTTCAAGGAAACATTTTCTGAAACCAACACCATCTAACAAAAAATTGAACAAAACACTGGCATTTTTTTCTATTTTTTATCTAACTTGAATTTTGAAGAACCCATATTGTTCTATTTGCAATTTCAGGAGAACGTTCCGAAGATACCGATATGAAAATTAAAAAATTATCAATACCTGCAAAGCTACATTAGATTGTTTAAACAACCCCCGTATAGATACGTCCAATTATTCATCAAAAACTTAAAAATTCTCATAAACAATCTGATGTAGCTTTGCAGGTATTGATAATTTTTTAATTTTCATATCGGTACCTTACCCTGAAATTACAAATGGAACAAAATGAGCCCTTCAAAATTGAAATTAGATGAAAAATAAAATAGATTCCAGTATTTTCTTAAATATTTTTTTTAGATGGCGATATCTTCTTTAACAATAATTAAATTTGGTTTAAAAAAATGTTTTTCTTGACTTAAAGTACGCTTCTTTTTAATTACATCATCACTTATAATATTCGATAACGTAAATTTTCAAGATTTTCGTAGCAAATTTTAATGTTGAAATAACAATTTTTATTATTTTTATAGCAAATTGACTGATTCTGTGATATTTCGTTTTAGCAATCATAAAAATTACTATTTTAAAAAGTAAAATTTGCTACAAAAACCATAAAAATTACTATTTAAAAAGTAGAAATCCCACATGATCAGTGTGTCCCAGCACTACTGTGAAATTGGTCAATTTTCTTATAAAAAAAAAGTAAAGTTTTCCTAATAAATTTTTCTCCCTGTAAATAAGAGCTTTTTTCATTTAGTTTTTATTACATTTTATAAAAGACATCTCTAAATTTAATTATTACTATTATATATAATCTTTATTTCAACCTTTTAACCCAGAAATGAAGTTGGTTTATATATAATAGACTTAATTAATGTATTCACTCATACCATTCACACTTCCACACCTTTCTATTAACATGCTTTGTACTTTATTTCTTATGCGCTATAATTATTATTTTCCCTAAATCACAGATGGATATGTCGTATAACATATACATCATATATACTATATTATACAGAGCTATTCCACCTAAATTATTACTATTATTATATAAAAGGAAGTATTTATTGAAATTCTTTAAAAAATAGGAATAAAATGTTTGTAGCTCGAAGTTTTCTTAGTATTAAGGTCTACTATTCTTTATATCTTCACATACAAGAACATATCTCAAAATTTTAACTGAATCCATGACCCCAAGATCGTACACTCCGCAAATAAAAGAATATTTACGAAAGTTACGAATTCATATCGCCAACAAGAAACTACTATTTGGCTGGAAAATATTTTATTCTTAAATAATTTATATAATTACTTATTTTTGTTATAAACCCTTTTAAATGTAATTTTTATGTAAAATTATAAAAAAAAAAAAAAAAAAAAAATATCGACTACCATTTTCTGTATGAACTTGATTATCAAATACGTCAGAGCTTATTTTTCCATATTTATTCATAATTTTAAATATTTAACCAATTATCTCAATTGTCTACCGATTGCGATAAACTGAAAATCATTGTCTTGAAAAAATAAACATGAAAAAAAGTTTTGATAGAAAATAATCGATCTAAACCTCTTTTTAGTATCAACAGCTCCTAAGTTCGGTAGGATAATAACCTAAATGTAGATCCTTGTACTTCAAACTCTTAAGTTTTATTATTTCAATCATTGATTCTGTTGAACTTAAATTATCTTCTTTTGTGTTCATAGAAGAAAAAACAGTATATTACTAAAATTAATTGGTAAAAATTGAAATAAAAAAAGAACAAAAACTACGGAAATATACACGGAAAAAAATTTAGGATCTCCAGACCACCGGTATATATGGACTCCGTGCAATACCATCGATCGTCTTAATTTATGACGAATTTGGAATTAAGGCGCATCCAAAGTTGAACCTGTAAGAATCCAATATCTTTGGAGTCTTCACGATTCAAAAATGTATGTTCTGAACTCCAATTCGGTCATCCCCATCTCTGGTATCGTGGCGCGACAGCGTTGAGAGAAGGGGAACGTAATATCAAAGTATTATTATAGTATAATATAGCACACACGTTTTGAACCGTTTATATATATTATATTAGTATATTTATGAAGCGGCGCGCGTGAAATACGTCCGAATGTATAGTCGACCCGCCGAGATACCAAAAATGGGGGCCTGAGGACTCCATCGGGCGGATCCCGACGGTACCGAAAGTCTCGGAGTCCTCGCCATTCCAACATGGCATACACATAATCCCATTTTGAGATCCGTACACTACCGAAATTGTTGGAGTCCACGCAATTCAATTTGGAAGTGACTACATTCAATTTTGGACAGATACGGTATTTTTTGGATTTCTGTTAATTCCATACCTCCGACATCCCAGGCTTCCAAATTTGTTTCCGTGTAGGCAATTATACCACAATATAGGGATCTCAACATTTTCCTAGCAAGTTTTGCATTTATTGTATAATGAAACTTACCGTTGAATGTCGCCAATATTGAATAAGTCCATGAATATCTGTGGTGGGAGCATACAGTAAAAAATCTCTCCATTCATTAAAACTAATGTTAAGACTTCCGTCTTTATCCATTCTGCAAATGAAACATCAATTAATACATAATATTCTGAATTCGAGAAGACTCATAATACTTATATCATAAAAATTCTTTTCACAAACCTTTGAAGTAATTTTTTTGCTTCAGCTCGTTCCATTTCAATACCGAGATCTTTGAATGCCTTTATTAATTCTTCTAAATCGATTTTACCTGCAAATTAAAAATATAAACTGTTATTCAATTGTATTCGTACACAAATCTATACCGATAATAATTTTTCAACATAAAAATTTTATGGAAAATACTAATGAAACCGACCAAAAAAATCTGGGAATAGTTATGGTGTAAAAGTACGCCCTAAACATCGTAATTTTGCAAATAAATGGTTAGAATTTAATTTATTAAATATTAAAAATAGGGTTTCACATCCCCTTAAGCAATGATCTTACCATCTTTATTTTTATCGAGGTCAGTGAACTGCAAACGTAAATTTTTTTCATGTTCTCGCACGTAATGGACAAATTCTGCCAAACTAATGTCACCGCTTTTCGTCTGGTCAGAACGTGCCAAAAATTTCTGGAAAAGAAAATTTACTTAATAAGTATTCTATTCATAAATATATAACGTATTTTTTGCTAAATATACTTGTATCATTAGAATTATTTTCTGCGTTTGGTTTTACAATTATTGAATGAATAAACAATATTTGTTTATATTATTTTCTTATTACAATAATAATAATTTTTGTCATACTTGTCCGTAAAGTACGTACTTTACGGACACGTATAACAAAAAATTATGTTCGTTACTCGGCCGTAAAATGTTACTTTATACGGCCTAATACCGATAACTACTATTGCGAGAAAATTTGATAACCAATTGAAAATGTAGAACATAATTTTCTCCAAAAAAGTATCTTTTATACGAAACCACAATTACGTACGTATTGTTTTACAACTGTTTTGTAAACAATTGTTACGATAAAAAATACAAAAATTAAAAATTACGAATATATTGTTTTACAAATGTTTTGTAAAACAATACATTTTATTTTTGTATTTTTTATCGTAAACGAAAATGAAACATGAACATTTACAATACATATATAATTATTTTTGTATTTTTCTATCGTGAACGAAAATAAAATATTTACAATACGTACGAAATTTTTTATTTTTGTATTTTCTATCGTGAACGAAAATCTTGAGAAATATTTTCAAAGATGACAGCAACATTCAATCGATATTTGTTCTCTTATTTAATACAATTGAATTGAATAGAATACAATATTCAATATATAGGTAAGTGCAAGGTAAGAAATCAAGGAGCGCGGTAGAGCTCCGAAGGCAAGTTATGTTAAGTAATAGAACATGTAGTACACTCTATAAGTGCAAGAAAGCTTACTACATTCTATTACCGCAGAGAAACCGTACAAAACATGACAGAAAGCACATTGAGTTCTCTTTTGATTTAGTTCTCAAAAATCAGTGAACAATAACGTTTTATAATCTATTCATTTTATATTTTATAATTCAAATTTTTGAAGACGATTTAATATATATTTTCTTTTATTCTTAATATAGTTTTTTGAATTATACTATGGTATCAATAAAATATTTTTATTCTTGAAGTGCACATAAAAATAAATATCACGTCAGCCGAGAAAATTCATTTTTAATATAAATTCTTTTACGGGAATGTAAAAACACCCAAGATCGTAAGTATATAGGTCACGTGGGGCTCGAGCATCTATTATAACTTAAACGAGAAAACGTTTCGTACGGAAAAGATATGCATCGCATAAAGAAAAAAAAAGAAAAAAAACCGTAAAAGTATCATCCACACATTTCTTTTTCTTTTTGCTTTGCTCAAGACAACCTTGAAATTAGCGCGGACAAACGCCAAATGCCGACTGAAGAAACATGCGATAAAAACTTCCTGATAATTCAGCTAAGGCCGAAAAACTTGTCTAGCAACAATTCATTCAAACCAGCATCACCGCGTTTACATTCTACGTACGTACATTGTCTTCCCTTACCCGGGACTCGAACATTGGCCAGACCGGTCGCTTTCACATACAAAATTAGCAAAGATTTTTCAAATTCGACTTCAAGTTCGCGAGCTAGGACTGCAGCCAATGAAGCTTGTCTGCCCCGCGACCCCAGAACTTTCCGATTGACAAATAGACCTAGTCTCAGCGGCCCCTTGTTCAACGCGTTTTCTCACGATTGCGCAATTTGATGTATATTCGTGCATACGTAGCATCGATAAATATCGTTTTCCAAAGTACGATCTTCGTCAATTACTCCGTTTCTTATTTACCTACTTATACAACAACGAGAAACCAATAATCCCTGCACACATTACTCTCTCCTATAATCCAATCAGCCTCAAATTACGCGGCTGCGTTTTGAAATCGATTCGCTGCCCATTCTCCGACTACCTACACACACACGTACATCCTACTCTCGAAACTTTCAGATTCTCACACATCAGCTTACGATCATATAGAACTAGAAGTTATAGAACTCGCACCTGAGCGTAGCGTTCGTGAACGCCCGCCTTGTGCAGGGCGCGGGACAGGTCGTGGACGTCGATACGCCCGTTGCCGTCGAGGTCGAGGCCTTGGAATATCTTGCCCAGCCGCTCCTCGTCTTGGGCGGGCAGCTCGTGGAGGTAGTGCGCCGGTGGGGGCGGCGAGCCTGACACGGCCGCGCCCATGCCGCCCGCGCCGCGCGTCAGGTTGCTCGCCGGCATCTTCGAATCCCCGCTCTCCCGCTCCCTTTTCTTCTTTATTTACTTGTATATCCTTATGCCTTGCAGTTGGCTTTTCACAAAGTTTTTCACTTTTAGATATAACCGATAACGAGCGATGAATTGATGCACTTGACACTTGCTCTCAAGCGTAGCTGAACACGCGCGGATTGTTCACGTGCTGCCTCTGCTGCGTGGGTGGCGGTCTCCGGCTATGCATCGTGAATTCCGGTTAGTGCTCAGCGATTTCTTAATCCTGAAAATTAAATGTTCATGTAGTGCATATATTGTACGAAAGTATATTTTTCATTAAAGAAGCTTTTTGATTTTTAAAATTTTCCGAGAGAAAAACGCACAGCCTGCGCGCGTAAGCAATTCACAAATACGTACACATCCACTCACACGTGATAAAGAATATGCTAATTGCCGATAAGCGAGTTACGACAGCTACTGATCCTCAAAATTTCTGTCTGGGTCAACGCATGTATTATGCATCACGTTACGTTTATACATTCACTTGCAACAATCTTTACAAAACTAACGAACAATATCTCCTCACCGTAGCAGAAGAAATCGTACTGCACACTCTGAAATCACCCCCTCCCAGCTCCATCGCCACACTGAATCCTCCAACATAATTTATAAGCATACCCCACACCCAAAAACTACCGTAGAACCCCATAGCCCGAAAAGCTGACAGGAAATCGAACATGCGCGCGAGGGGAAAGAAAGCAAAACGACGTGGAAATGATAAATGCAATGCACACACACATACGAGGGGGAGGAGGCGCGGGCGCGTGCGCGCAGGGGCACAGAAAAATAAAATTCTGCTTGATATAAGATACGCGTATACTTATTACACACATGCGAGAGGCGATCCGCAGTGCGGTGCGCCGTGTCCGGCGCAGCAGCAGCAGCAGCTGTCTGCATTACATGCCCTGCATGCGTCCCCTATTCCTCGCGCGCGCGCACGTATAACAGACAGCCAGACAACCGGCGACGGCGAGCGCGGTTTTCTGCGTGAGAATGTGTATATCCTGTGCGCCCGACCCCCGCCCGCTGCCGCCGCATTCCTCGGCTCTATTTTTACCGGTGGAGCTGTATACGTATATACACATCCACATGATGTATACGTACCTCGCGACCTTTCGGAAGCCTTAGGATGACACCTGTTTGCAAAAGCACTCTCGTACTCTCGGCTGCCCTCAAATTCGTATTGATTTTTCACGCCCGCTCTCACTTGCACAGCCGTCGCCTATCCTACTGTACATACATATAGTGGAGTAACAGCTCTGCGCGAGGCACATACGATGACTAGTGTGTAGGTAATAGGTACGCGCGAGGAAGAGTACGTATATTATAGGTATACGTGAATGAAAGGCAGAAAGAGAAATGGAGTATGGAAATGGGTAGTCAGCCGCTGGCACATGCGCTCGCCGTCCTCTCTCGACACCTTGGCCCACTTTCACACACATTCGCGCGCTACCCTTTTATAAATCATTTATGACCCGCGAGAGGAGTATTGCTGTCACACATATATATATACCGGCGTCCCCAAACCTGACAGAGTGTCTGTCTATCCATCTCTCTGAGACTTGCCCGCGTGGATGAACGGGAGCCACCGACGTCGCTCGTCGTCGTCGTCGTCTGACTCACCTCTTTCTCTTTATGCAGACAGCACAGCTCCCTCGCGTTCCAGCAACAACGGTGATGTTCCAAGAGGAATACCTTTCGCGCAGCGAAGTTGAGAACTCGAGGGAGAGACACACTATGATTTTTAGACCGACACACGGTGACACTGTGAAATGATGAGTGGAAGGAACGAAAGCGCGAAGCGACTGCGTACGATGACTGCTAGCGGCTCTGCCGCGTGCGTGCCTGCAAGTGAGTTCCTGGAAATTTGGAAATTGGCGAATATAGAGAGAAAGAGGTGTGAGAATATGTGTGGGAGAGAGGGAGAGACATCTGCGGTGGGTAAGGTAGGACGCGCTGGTGCTGCTCTCCCGATTTAGTTGATTATTGTGCACGCAGTGTGTTCGCACTGCAAGCGAGGTGCGGGATATGATATGCCTTGTATGGTGTCTGGCAGACTGGAATCGGCGTTGCAAGCTATATGAACACGTTGAAAATTATCGAAATATCTATATACTAGTGTATTTTTTTTAGATTTAGCCCCATTATACCTGTACATGGATGGCATTAGATAACTTGTCATGTTTTGATGAATATGTTATAAGTATACGTTACCTGTCATCGGATACGGGAAAAAATAATGGAGTGAAGATAATACCGCAGAGATGTTTACGGGAACCAACGGCGACACACGTGTCCGTTAATCAAGACAACAAAGTTTTAATTTTAGAAGTCTCGATGTTTCTGGTGCAGTTTTCCATAATAATATTTTTTAAAAATTCGAAAAATGAATTGACGATACGCTGTTACTTCAGTCTGACGCTAAACTATACATACTTTAGAATAATCTATAGCTTTTTTAGACTGCGATATACTGCGTTTGCGCAATTTTGCTAGGGTAATTATTTAGAATGCATGATAATAGTATATTATTTTAGAATGAAATATTCAAATTGCTTATTCTGTTGTTTTATGACATGAACCGTTAGATAGTACTTTTGAAAATTGTATTATAATATTTAAATTTTAGATTGTTGAAAACCAAAGCATTATAAGTCCAAATTAAAATCTAAAAATAACAGTTTCGCATATAGGAATGGAATTCGAAGCAAGGAAAACATGAATCACCCACGTTCACACACAGGCATAGGCATGAGACAAACCGAGAGTTGCATTGAGTATATAAATATATTACACTTCCGATCGTATTACATTTTGTTGCAGAGGAAATACAGAGAGAAATGGATTTTTCGATGCCATCGGATACGAGTACAATGCAAAAAACACGATTCGTGTCGCACCGACGGAAGAATCATATATATATTTTTTTTATTATATATATTATCATCATGAACGGAGTGAGCCTGAAACTATGTACATATATCTCATTATATCGTTGTTTTTTAATAAGTTTTTGTTTTTGTATTAAAAACTTGACTTCTGCCTATTGCGATTGGTTTACGGTGCCCTCGCATATCTCTTCGAGACCGAGAAAATACTGCTGCCTATGATGGGTGGGTGTTGTTCGAGTACGTATAAACGCGCGCATATTACTTATTGACACTGTAAGCACACTTGGGGTGTCAGTAATTCACATGTCGTGTCGTTACACCGTGTTACGCGAATTTCTGCTTTTTGGTTTTGGGTAAAAAACGAGAAACAAAAATAAACGATAATGTAATGAAATCCGCACGTGTTAGCTGTATTTACAGAATATTTTTCATTTTCCGAGTAAATAGTTTCATTGACGAGAAACGACGTGTCAAGTTACAATGTCAACTAAGGGGCAAAATTTTAATTCGGTAAATTACTTCAGTGTTGGTTAGCAGCATTATTTCCTTGCCGATATAAACTTCTCTCTCTTTCTCTTTCTCGATATCAACGAGTACAACGAACAATTATTATTATCATAGTCGCCTGTGTAATTGTCATTATTTTTTTTTTTTTTTTTTTTTTTTTTTTTAGAAAAAAAACATGACTTTCGAAAGGCATTTGAATGCTAAAAAGTATTCAGCTCCTCTCCTTACACTTCAGGCAGTAATACGAGCAACATTGGCTGTTTTTTTTAATAATTTCATCTTTTTATCATACATGATGAAGAAAAATAAATTCGTCGCGTATGATTCGCTCGATAGATTTATTGAGACGCACCGATGCAACAGTTTTTGGAAATCCACTGAAAATTTTCATGATTCGTTTAAAGTAATTTCGTATTTTTAGTTGTATACATTTTACGTTACGTAAAAATGTTTTTTGTGTAAAAAAATTACTATATATTACGTAAGTTTTGATTCCACAATAATAGTTCTATAATAATAAAATAGCCAACAATATAGAGAATAATTTTGATTTGCATGAATAAAAAAAACCTAAAAAAAAAGCAATTATGTGTGTGTGTGTGAGTGTGTGTGTGTGTGTGTGTGTGTGTGTGTGTGTGTGTGTGTGTGTGTGTGTGTGTGTGTGTGTGTGTGTGTGTGTGTGTGTGTGTGTGTGTGTGTGTGTGTGTGTGTGTGTGTGTGTGTGTGTGTGTGTGTGTGTGTGTGTGTAATGTATTTGATAAATAAAATAAAAAATTAATGTTTATTTCAAATCAAAATCCCTTGTTTCTAGTTTTCAGGATAATTGTGTTAATAATACACGGGTATTTTATATACATCTATATTCTCGTATTAAATTAGTAGCAACGACTACCAAAAACTTTTTTCGCAGTTTATACTCTCTTGAAAAACTCTCAGCAAAGGTATAAATAGCTCAATAGTACAATCTATTTTATATATATATATATATATATATATATATATATATATATATATATATATATATATATATATATATATATATATATATATATATATATATATATATATATATATATATATATATATATATATATATATATATATATATATATATATATATATATATATATATATATATATATATATATATATATATATATATATATATATATATATATATATATATATATATATATATATATATATATATATATATATATTGTTATCGTTGCAAAGAAATTTTTGCGGAGCGCGTCACACGCAAATTGTAGCAACTAAGCAATGAAAAACTGTACAGTGCCATCGTAAAAAAGTTTATGTGCACAATTTATCCGTAATATCATGATTGAAATTTATAAATTTACTATATAATATATGATGCGACTCCTCGAAAAAATTTCCCTGACAACCTTACAAAATGTCTTCATCGCTCAACCCAAAGAGAAAGATCGTTCAAACGAATCAATCGCGAGTTCATTTTTTTTTTTATTTTATTATGAATTCACACGTACAATCTGATTTCATTACAATGCATTAAAACAAATAAAATACAAGAATGAACCAGTCCTTGATTTTTCGATGGTGAAAAATCTTGTCTTTCGTCGAGCGAAGTATTTCCTACTTGAAAGTTACATACCGATATGTATATATCTATATACTTGCGGTATAATATAGGTTCAAAAAAAGAACTTGTGTGTAATATTCAATTTTCCCAATGTACTTGCTTTTTCGTCATTTATACGTGAACTTTTCGAGTTTTTTTCCTGCTATTTTTTTGTTCTTTTCTCGATAATTTTTTTGTATATCATTAACACAGATACGCGCGTATCATCGTCGTACATATATAAAGTGACATGTTTAACATGCAATTAATCTGAAGCTCGCACAAACAGTATTGCTGCGCTTTTAACTTCCCATTGTTTACACAGCCCTCCTTACTTTTATATTTATTATTTTAATTAATTATCTTTGCTCTATTTTTTTCAGTCTACTTACTCGGCATACGCGCTGTATATTATTTTTTCCCTGGAGGAAATTTTTTTATCAACGATTTCTTTCGACTTTTTTCTTGAAAAACTTGTAAAATTACATCTAGTAGTAGCGTAGTACACTCGTGAGATGTGTTGTAATTTTTACTACATAATTTTCGCAACAACTAAAATTATATTTTCATCGTTTTCATACTTGATTCACAAACAATTGAAAATATTTCTTTAAAAATATATTTTAAACTTCAAAAATTAAATAATCAAATTATTTCATCTTTTTTAATAATCAATAAAATAAGTTACTTTTAAAATTTGTGACGAGGAGCATGTGTTAATAATATTTCTTTTTTTGTTAAAGTCTTCAAATAATTCCTTGATTTGAAAATAGTATACATTTCGATACTATAGTGCGTGAATTGAACAGTATTTTTTTGACGCGACATGTACAAAGCTTGATTTAGCTCATGTTTTTCTATTCAAACGTGTGTGTAATCAACTTTGCGCACGGAGTGTCAAAAATACAAATTTTACTAATTAGATTAGATTAGATTAGATACAGTAAAAACTACAAGACTCCATTTTCGCGTGTTACTTTTCTTTGTTTCTTCAAATATAAAACAGCAACTACAATAAAAAAAAAACTGTTGCCTTTTTACTGATAATAAATAAAGTTATCCGCCAGGGATAAAAAAAGAGAGAGACGTGCGAGTGAAGCGACCAAGTACTTGCCATGTTAAGAGATTCAGCGTAAACTAAGCGACATTCATATTTAAAAGGAAAAAAGAGAAAGGTACCTTTACGTGTGTGAAAAAAAGTAAATACAAGAGACATAAATCGAACGATAACAGCACATAAGCTTCAAAATATGATTTATTGTTCGCAATCAAATTGTTACCGGGAAAGCGTACTTTTAATCTTCTCGCTACAGTCTTTGATTTTCTTGCTTTTTAGTTCGGTAGCCGACCCTATTGCCAATGTGTAAAGAGAACTATGGGGAGAAGAAAAAGTCAGCTTTAACAAATCAGATGGATGTCATTGCACCGTTGTCTTTTTGTTGCAAGAAATCGAATATTTTCCAGCAAAACATTTCCTTAATTGTTTCGTAGATTTTTTTTTTCTTTAGTTTTTCTGTTTCATAGGTTAAGAAGTAAAGAACAATAAGATAATCTCCCGATGTGAACCAAATAGAACTGGACGAAAGCAAGAAACAAAAAAAATATTCTGCCAGAAAATATTGAATCCCTTCACAAAAGGTATAAAAATAATCCTACGCTTTACGATCGACAATGTTGTCATCTCCAAATATCTGGTGATCTCATAAAAAGTCTATTAACATTTCCAATAAAACTGGAATCCATTATACAATCGGCTATACATTATGTATCATATAAAAAAAAACTAGAGTCAAATAAAACATAATTTCAATTTGATAAGTTTTTCTTCTTTTCCTTTCCCGCGGAGAGCCATGGCGCGGTGCACGCGCTCAAGCGCGTGCACGCACGTGGTGGTCTCGCAAAAAGAAAAAAATCAACGAGCGAATTAATATCGATAAATTCACGAAACTGCCGTAAACTCGAAAACGTAATAAGAAAAAAAAATAATATAATAATAATATTCGAAACAAGTATTAACAGAGAAAAACAAAAAGGATAAAAGCTACTAGAGTTGTTAGTCGACAAAAAAGTATTTTTGTCCCCCCCTTCCCTCGTATTTTGTGAATAAAAAAAAGAAAAAGTGACGAAGAGAAAAGAAAATGCAGAGCCCAATGAGAGGAAAGTAATATATAATAGTAGAACCTGTCTTCTACGTATATGATCGCGCGCGGGAAGCCAATGTGACTTTTTTTCTCTCTTCGCATGTATGTGTATACATTTTTGCTCGAAAGCAAAGTTCGCACAATCGAACTCCATTTTTAGACAATAATAGACAAAGAAAAAAAAATTGTTTGGAAAAATCTGTAAAGACTTTGTTTGGGCTCTTTCGACGTGATTACAGAAAATTGTAACTTTTTTTCTTCTCAATTGTGATTACCAGTCTTTATCGTTTATCGACTTCGGATATATATATAGTTATATATATATATATATATATATATATATACTTTTTTTTCTTTTGTAAGTATATAGAATAAGAGAAATGCTTTGTTCCTTTCTAGGCACAATAAATAATGTTCTTTTCTTTTTTTTTTACGCGTGAATAACGTTGAAAACATTTTCGCATTAACTTTGTTGTTTCGTAGTTATTGATTGAGTACGAAATTACTTCGTTCGGAGACGAGAAAAGAAGAAATTATGTAATTGCATACTTAGTACGTAACTTACTTGTCTACGCATATATAGATTGATCGTTTCGATTACACTATATTAATATAATATATACATTAAATTATATAATATTATATATAATATGTTATAATGACATGTAATCATCGAAAATATCATAGAATCAATCATTCGTAGACAAATGTACGTACGTGTATAAAGTTTACATAAAACATTTTCGATCTCCGCTTTCTTAAAGAAAATTTTTTCGCGCTTTTTGCATGTATTATATATAAACGTATGAACTTTTCGTAAGCAAGACCGTATAAGAAGTATTTGTTTAGAAGAATTTCGCGAGTGCACAAACATCATTATGCGTAATGCACGAGAAACGACATTACCTCAAATTTTTTCATTTATATTATTATAACTATATAATAATACGCGAATCTTTCCACAAGGTAGTTTATTTTATTTAAAATTTTTTTTTTCTTAGTTATATAGAATCGAGGCGATTGAGACCTTGAAATTTGAGGACTCATTAATCGTACATTGTTAATTCGTTTTAATATAAAAACAATAAAAATTTGTCTTTTAGTAAAACTAAAATATATATCATAAGCACGTGGGAACAGAATCCTTTAAAAACTCGATTTTAAAAGTATGCTCCAAAATACATTCAGTCGATTTCAACGAAATAGAATAGCGCGTTGTTTTTTTAAATTTCAAGATCTCATTTGACACACTTTGATTCATCGATCGCTAATATTTTCAACATTTATATGTCTTCTTCTACCTAAAACGTATTCTATATTTTCGCGCAACCTTTTTAAATCCAGGTCAGTTTAACGTGTGTGTTCATCCTCATCGCCCCAATACATATCGTAACGATATCAATGAGTTTTGCCCTACCTGCACAGATATATAAATAAATATACTACACTCTGTCATGTTTATAAAACATTGACGATTAATTTCTGTTAAATTTTAACAAATCTCCCATTTTCTACACCACCCACGTGCATATTTTGTTTTCGTAAAACAATGGTTTTCCCTTTCTCATGAACTCTATAAACTACTTTTAATGACTACGAAAACACTCTCCGTTAGGATGTCCCATCTGCGTTCAGTTGCAACCTCCGAACCTCCGAACACGAGAATGTAATTGTTTAACATTCCAAACTGTCACAGCTGTTACAATTTGTTCTTATTTTTGCATTTTTGCTAGAGTTCGACTCTAAAATACGAATCCTTAAATATGTTTTGGCTATACCATAACCTCATTGAGGTTATCTTTACCTCATTGCACATAAAGATTCGTACTTTGGTGAGTTAACGGCGGAACTTTCGAGAGGAAAAATTAAAATGTTACGGGTACATATCATCGCGATAATGTAGATTCCGCGGGATTTTCATGACTATGTACAAAACAAAGATGATAAACACTCGACCTAAACGAATTATATACTCTTAAACCCGTCCTATGTAAAGAATAAATTTTGCTGAGAGAAATAATAGCAACGTAAAGTACAACAGCGTACTAGTTAACTTTAGTTATCTAAGGGCTTGCAAGTTTCAACTATTGCGACGTTCTTCCTTTATCACTTTTTGACATCGTCTTCCTTTGACCAGCGCTCTTCGTGCTCCTGCAGTTCCGTCTCCCATCGCAACTCGAATTCCCGCATGTCGTTCGCAATGTCGGCTTCGTACGTATCCTCCTTTAAGTTACGGTAAGAAATGAGTATCTTATTAAAATTTAAAGAATCAAATCAAATAACCAGATTTTTATATGAATTATTACAGAAACTGTAATTATGTTTAATCAAAATCAATGAAATTTTGATGAGAATTACATATATTATTATTTAATAACGAATTTTATCAGTTTTTTGACTCACCTCTTCAGATTTATAATTACTATTTGAATTTTGATTCGACACTACATTTAGAGGAGGTTGAATCCAAGCCATATTGCTGTATGGACTCCAATTGCACACATCTTTCTCCTTTTCTCTGATCCCGGCCTCAATCATCTGTAATTCTTGAGCTAATCTCTCACCCTCGGTGTAAGATGCTCCTTGAGTAGCAAGCTTTAATTAAACGAAAATACAAAATTAGATAGTTTGACTCCAGAATTGTCTGATAAAGAATAATTTAGTTTTGCTTTACTCCTACCTTTAAATCGTTAATTTTCTTCTCCAAATTTTTCAGTTGTTGTTTAACCTTTTGTGATTCTATTATTAGACTGAAACAAAATGCATTTTTTTTTTAATTTTATTCTAAGTCATAAATTTATCAAATAAAATTAATTTCATTTGATACATACTCTTTTGACATGCAATCTTGACGCGGGATTTGTATTGGAGAAGTAGAATCTGGTAGGTTATGATTGAGAGCTACGTAAGTATCATTGACACTTGAATTGGAAATCTGCTGCATTCCTCCGTTTGTACCCATTGTAGAGAAAGCTACAATAATGACACAGTATAAGAATAAAATTAAAATATTAGTAAGTGAACTTTCAGACATTTTTCGTAGTAAGGTTAACATTTTTTAAATCATATACTTTAATTACAAGCAATAATATAATTAAAAATCTTACATTGATTATAAAAGCGGGACGTTATGGGACTAGACGCAGGCACAGGGCGAAGAGTAGAAATTGAATTAGCAACCCCATCACTGTATAAACCATTTTGTTGAACACCATTAGTTGGTCTATTAACAAATAAAGAATTACATTGGCTTTAGTATATAAAATAATTTGTTTAAATGTATCAATGACAATTATTTACCTTAAAATAGATTTTGATAGTCTTGATATGGGACCATATTTGTTAGCTGATGAAGCATCGAAAGGTATAAATTCATCATCAAAAAGTATGGAGTCATTGCAAATATAATTATTTGTGAAATTCATATTGCTGGTTGGGTTTGTTTGATTTGCAGGTGCATTCGTCCAAAGAGAAAAGTTTGGATACAGTGGATCACTTTGAATATCATAATAGTTCTGGAAAGTGTTTATAATTTATAAAAAAACGTTCTCAATAAAAAAGAAAAAACTAAAAATTACTAAGTCATATAGAGTAAATATAACAAGTGACGAACATACTGTTTTGGTTTGTGTAGGTGCCTGCATGCCAATAATATTCTCCAATTGATTGATGATCTCTATTCTGCGTTGCAACAGCACTGCTAAAGTTTTCGCAGCAGTCCTTTGTTTTTTGTTGTTATTGTTGTTGTTGTTTGGAAAAACATTTTGCATTGTTGGATTGACTTGCAATGGATCCCACAAATGCAAATTTGCAGTCGTATAATCGAGAGGTCCAGTGCCTGCAGGCATGATGTAGTGTCCGCACTGAATGTCCTTTTGAGGAATGAGCCGAGGTACGTTTTGCGTGCCCGGAAGCATATAATTCGTCAAAGATCCGATGAAATTATTGTCGTTATTGATAGCTGGATGCGGTACTGGATTAGCTTTGTTTAATTGATTGAAATCTGAAATAATAATAAACATCATTTTTTAAACTTCCTAGAAAACAATACAACAGAAATCTTTGCAAACTTGTAAAAGACATAACACATTCAAAGTAAACAAACATTTAACTAGCTTTCGAAACTACCACTAATTTCATGAAAAACTACATCATCTTTACTCACTTTCTCTGTGTAAATTATCATGATTCTTGTTGAAATTGTTCGCCGTATCCTTGCCCTGTTTGAACCCCTTGTTACCGCTGCCGCCTCCGCTCGGCACGATGAGCGTCTTGTCGCTACCTTTACCATCGACATTGCCGTTCAATGGCACGTTAGCACGTGCACTAAGTTTGCGATTCTTCGAGCGGTACTTGTCCAGCTCAAGATCGCTGTGGGCGAAGGTGCAGCTGGTAGCACGCGGACAGGAACCACGTAGCGCCAGATCCCGGCACATGCTCACCTTGTACTTGGACTGGCCGGTGTTGTGAGCGCCGTCCTGGGACTTGCGGTTACCGTGCTGCTGGATAAACTCAACCAGTGCGCTCACGACGATCTTGATGGCCTCCAATGCCGCGCAACATTCTGCCCACGTTGGTGGTTCCGATTCTACAAAAGGACACGTTACTTTATTTTGAGGACATTCACATATTTTATTTAATAATAACAAAATTAAGAGTATAGTACCTGGACTGGGATCGATTGCAGCAAGCAACTCGAGATGCGATCTCAGACTGCTAAGTTGACCGGGATCGGGTGTACGTTGGAGGGCGATCACTAATTCCTGCACACTTTGAGCGAACGACTGAGGCGTCTGTAACTTGTCGATAATGCTTTGCATGTGCGATTTGTGACTGGTGTCGCCGTAGAGGAGAGCCGACCATTGATCCGGTGCTATGCGAAGACCAGCTTCTGTCGCGATTTGCACTATTTGGGCGTCGTGCTCGCGGCGTAGGGCCTCGTAGGTGCGAAACTCCTCCTTCAGTTGCATCAGTGACGAATCGCCCTCGCGCTTAGAAACCTAGAAATAATAATCGTGATAATTGGAAAATAAGCAAAGGAAAACTGCTGTTGCGATACTCCATTTGCACAGTACTAATTTATGTAGTTAGTTTATGTTCGGACGTTTATTGTAGATTTTTGTAATATTTCTTAATTATTAAAGCATTGCTTCCATTTTTTTTTTTTTTACGAAATAAAAAAAAATGTCATTTAACTACTTATTATAGAATGTATATAAGTCAATTTTGCATTTAAACTAATTTGTACGAAAAAAATTCAATATTGAATACAACTTATTTTAGGCCAAAAGGTCTGGTTTTTTTTACTACAAATAAACAAAAAACCAATACAATCAAAATTTCTTTTACATGTCTTACCTTAAAGCAACTGGCTCGATAGAGTAACTGCACTACATGTCCAATGCTGGTTTTTGAGGCTTGTGGGAAATGTGGTTCTAAACGTTGTACTACAAACATAACTAGTACCTTTCTAGAAAGAGCTGAACCATCTTCGAGGGCTAAAAGAACAAGTTTCAGCACCTCTTCTTGCATTCCTGATAAAAACATAATTTAAAATTTAATAATTAAAAACTAAAAATTGAGGTGTTAATAAAACATTAAAACAAATATGGAACACAAATTTACCAGGTCCAAGAAATTGACATCCTCTGGCTCTTACAGCAGCCCAAAGGTTGGCACTGAGTTGCTGAGGATTTTGGTGCTGCAGAATTAATTCTGTAACTGATCTTTCACCCAAACTTCTTGCTGCTCTTATGGCTCTTGCTCTTCCTTCTGGTTCCACTAATTGACATCCAACTAGAGTCACCAACTTTCTCTGCATTGGTCTCGATACTAAACCAATGCCTGCATACAAATAGTTGTATTTTTAATATCTCTAATGGATTTGTATTAATAAAACAATAATTATAATATTGGATCAAAATAACCAACAAACTAATTAAGTTATGCAAACAAAGAATATTTGTAACACAAGATTTGAGAAGATTTTATACGAAGTAGGGTATGTACTTACCAGTGGCATTGTTAGGTGTGGCTTGGCATGGTTTGAGGTACAATGCAAGTTCCTCAATACAACGTTTGGCCACCAAATAGTGAGTAAAATCTTCGGGAGATAAGAGTGATTGAAATGTTGTTGCTGCATTGTTGCTTGGCACAGAGTTGCCAACTAATTGCAGTAAAGCTTCGTTCACTGGTAACTTTTCAATTTCGGTGTTGATGGCACTCTGCATATTAAAAAAAAAAGCAATTAAGTACACAATAGCAATACATTACTTGAGCAATTATTTTTACAGCATACAATCTATGAAAAAAACAATTTTTAAAGTTGACAATCATACCTGATCAAAGGGACATTGCTTCCGATGAAGATTTGCTAAGCAAGTGCGGCATATTGTGTGTCCACATCCTAAAGATATAGGCCCACGAATAGCCACATCAAAGTCATGACAACAAACAGGACAAGACAGAAATTCAGTCCACTGTGGTGCCTGTATTGGCATTCTGTAAAAATTATAATCATTTAGAAAATAATCAAGCATTCAATAAAAAACTTGTGGAGGAATATTTATAAATAGTTTAAGTATGGTAATGGTAGTAATATTAGCCTATTGTAATAAGCAAAAAACAACTTGAAGACTTTTAAATAAGAAAGCAATATCAAAATTATTTCAGCTTTATATAATGTTGCTTGGAAAATTAAAAATTATTATTAATTTTTATAAGTATATAGGTCATCAAAGAAAAAGTATAAAAGTCACAATAAAAACTGGCCATCTGCTAGAGATTCTTCTTTATAATAGAGTAACTCTTAATGCAAGTTTGATTCCAAAAATAGTATTCAACTCATGGTTTTGTACATTTTTTTATATTTTTCAAAAAAGAGATTACCTTCCAAAACATAAAACTTTAACTTGGCCATTAATAATTCAAATTCAATCTCGTGGTTAATTTACCTAAGAACAAATCGAACATACTTTATTTATAAAACCTGCATTACTTCAGCACTGAGCTTGCAAATAAATTCCATTGTATTCTATTTTTTGCTCAAATTAGGCAGTATCACATTTTGGGCTTTTATAAATAGCCAGAGGCAGCTTATTTTTAAAAACACAATGACCAACGAACAAACACCTAAATACATCCGTATGGTATCAGCAAGAGATCACTCAACTACAGATCCTTCAAGCAAAACGTCCCAATTAATCGGCCACACAAAGGCACTCGCGACGAAAACGTTATTATGCAAAAAGTTGCAAGAATGCCGTCCCCGCAGCACGAACGTTTTCGCCGCTCCGAAATATACCCCGCAGACGCAGACACACACGCACGAGAATGGCAAATAAGCATAAGCCCCCGGAGAGAAACGTAACACGACGTGACAGTAGTTAGATATATATTCAACGATCTCGCTTGCTTCTTTCGTCGGCGCTACGTAGCCAAGCAGCAGCGCATCACACTGCGGTGTGGCGTATAGATAGGTATATAAAGCTCGGCGAGGTCTACAACCGTGGCTGGCTCTCTCTCTCTCTCTCTCTCTCTCTCTCTTATAAACGAGAAAAACAATGCGAGATCGGCGAAACGATATTACGTACACCTAGCAGCAGCCGTCGTCGTCGCGTAGCGAAAATAATCGATGAGCGAAAATCGCGTGGCGCACACACGGGGCGAGCTAAAGAAAAAAAAAAAAATGAAAACGGAGAATGTCCCACATGCAAATTATATACACCAGCAGACCGCGATAAACAGATTCAGAGCAACGAGGCCAGCATCTGCACGAGACACTCCCCATGCGCGAGAGAGGGAGAGAGCTGCTCGCACCGCACACCCGTACATCACACGCATCAGGACGTGTGCAGCACATACGTCTATGATGAAGGAGTCGAATCTACGAGAGCGAGAGGAAGAGGAGAAAAACGAAACCACGGCTATGCAGTAGCAGCAGCAGCAGCAGCTGCAACTTTCCCAATCTACCTCGATTCGTCATAATCGTACTCTCGTCGTCGTCGTCGTCGTAGCCTCGTATATCTCTATCTAGCTCGCTTGCTCCGTAACACTAGAACACACATTTTTTCGCGGCCGAGCGCGCGTTCTCCTATACTACTACGCCGTGCGCGCACCGAAGAGATAGAGGGAGAGAGGAGAGAACACGTCACGCGCGCGTGTGAACATTTTCGCACAATATCACTTCCATCACGTATGAAACTCGTGTGATTATTGCAAAAACCCATAAAACGGGAGCTAAGCGGCGGCCTTACCTCGTTTTTGCCCGCAGAAAACATCACATTAATTAAGAAAATCACTTCGTTGTTCGCACGTAATGTTCTGCCATCGAGAAACGTGTGAAGGTGTATACTGCTGCTCCTCTGCTGCTAGCGTTACTAGGTATGTACTACGCGCGAGATAACGTAAGGTTAAATAAATATATATATATATATATTATCTGTCAAGTCAAGCAACTTGCCAGAACAATCCGCCGGCCGTTTTCAGATATTCAGATAGGATACGCGGCGAAGGTGGCGCCAGTACACAGCGAGAATTGCGAAAAAGTTATCTTGTAGGTAGATTTAAGATTGCCGCTGGCCAATCGCTCGGTTGTTCTGGATTTTCGAATTTTACGAATGTTCGCGATTTTTGTTGTTGTAATTTTATATTAGAATAGATAAAATTGAATACAAATTTTGATATTTAATTTTACAAATTACTTGGTAAGTTTCTATATTTTCAAAACTTAAAGGCAAAACGTATTCTTTGTAATACAAAGGATTGTGCAAATTAATTTATTGTAATAATTGTTATTATAAAATGGTATTACGATAAAATAACTACACATTGAATTAATTTTATAAAAATTTATTATATTTGTACAACAATGGTATCAAAATAAATACGTATGATTCTTTTCTGTAGGGAATTGTTGGTCCAGCTGCTTGAATTCAAAAGCACATTTGTTTCTTTCTTCAGGCATATCGATTTCATGATAAAAGTCGCTTAACATATACAGTGTACTTTTTAACCTATCATTTGCTTCAAGTTTTATAAGTAACTTTTTTGCTTTGTACAGTTGTTTTATTGCTTCTAACATCATGTACTTTCGGTTTTCATCAGTTTGAATTGCCGCATTGGCAGACAAACATTTTGCATATGTAATGTAAGCTCTGGCTTGATCATATAAGCCACCATGAGCTAATATTTTTATGATTGATTCTCTTACATTTCTTAATGCCTGAAAAGGCATGCGAAGCAGTAACTGTAAAATTTTTTTTTAATTAATTATTTAATACTGTTATAATAAATAATAGAATCAAAAGTCAAAATATTATAATTTATCTAATTATTACGTTTTCTATTATTACCTGAACATTAACAATATGCATACAGACTAGGGCTTCATAGTATGACAAATGATTGCTTGCAGCAATATCTAAAGCAGAATTCAGTAACAAAATAGAACTGGTTGCTGATTCTGGAGTACTAGAATAGACAGAGCCACATTTTATTTGACTAATGTGTAATTTTGCTCTGACTTTTTGTTGTGCTGTAATGTCTTCCATCTTTTCAACTTCGTAAGCTAATTTTAGTGCTTCTGGAAAATCATGCTTTGCAAACAGCACTTCCACTAGCCTGTTTGAAATCAATAATTCGATTAATAATACAATAAACATTTTTAATTTGTTACATAACGATTATCTATTAATAATTTACCTAAATTTGCTTTCAACTGGGTCCAAATTGGAAATCTGACGCGCGATTTCTTCTGCCGCCGACCACTTTTCATTCCTCATTAATTTGGAAAATTCATGTAGTTTTTCACCGAGTGTCCATATCCTGCTGCTGGGCTGATTCGGAAATCTTTCTTTTGCATGAGCAAAAACGACGGTGGCTAAATTGTATTCGCCCATTTCGTTAAGAATATTAGCAACTGTGACGACGGCTTGACAGGTCGATTGTCCGTTGAACATTAATTGCTTTTTTTCTCCCGAATTAAAAAGTAGCAATAGTTGTGCACATACTGAAGCCATTTCTGTTTTCCCATAGTAGGCCCATAGGGCTGTTTTTTCGGCGTATATCATCGACATCAGGTCAACCATCGAATGCTGATTGTTTAAGACGTCCGATTTCATGAGCGTCTGTAGAAAATAATTTTTTTTTTTTTAACTCGGATATAATTAAGGAGTTGTAATTATATTTATTTAAGTCAACGAATTTAATTACCTCAAATACAGACTGTGGCCTTTTACCTTCCATAGCAGCATCATGTGCAGAAGCAATTAAAGCTAAGCTTGCAGTATGTGTCATTCCTAAAGTTGTTGCTTTAGTAATAGATCTTTCAATTAATGGACCTCTGTAATAGAAAATAAAATTTTGTCAAATACCCTTAATTTTACAGTAGTCCTAAAATATTAAATATTGGCATAAAAAGTTCTTACTTATTTTTATCTATTAAATAATATAGCCATGAATGTGCAAGTTGCAAACAAACATTATCTCCTGCCTCTTGGGCTAACATAATTGCCTCTTTCAAAGCCAGTTTTGCTAATTCTCTAAAAAAGAATCATTTTTAGTAAATATACTTTATTTTTTCATTTTTAATAATTAATGTAAAAGTATCATACTTGTAACCAAATTGAGCATGGAGTGCAGCAAGATTCAATGCTGCATATCTGAATGTTCTTAATTTATCATCAGTTGATGGGCGACTTTCCAGAGGAGCTAATCTATCAAAACAATGATACAAGCTATCCAATGCCCCACAATATTCATTAACTCTCAAACAGTTAAGATAGCTTAAATAGTGCTGCAATGAAACAAAATCAACTAATGAGTTCTATGATAATACCTTAATCATTTTTTAATAACTTACTGCTTCTGCGTAGTATGGACTGCTGCATAAAAGATCTTTGACAAGAGTTTGTAGTTGTGCAGGTGGTAAAGCCTTGTGTTCATCAGTAAGTAAAGCATGGGCTTGTTGTGCAACAAGTAATTCTGCTTGCCTACCACCCCATATATTTTCACTGCAAATTTGAAGAAAATATCAGTTAGTTTACTGCTATAACTATATAATTTGTATCAAAGTAGTTATTTATTTTTATCAATGAAACATATGTGTTTGTACTTCACTAAAAGATATTGTTTTATTACTTTTGTAGAAAAATGTATTCAGCCCTTGTGCATTCATTGATTGAAGCATTTGTTGTGTCATCTGTATCTTTACTAATATATGCTTTTATATCTTCAAAAAGTGCAACAACTTTATAGAATGATAATTTTTCAAACATTATAATCATTCTTCTTACATAAAGACCAAGTACTGAATGCTTATTTAATAAAGCCATATGAGGATTTTCTATTATTGGCTTCATTAAATTTCCAAGACTGTTAAACAGATCTAATAATTCTTTTACTCCTTCTGAGCAGATTTTTTCCAAGTCAGTTTGAAGTTGTGCACTCAAATGTAATAATACAAATTCAGATGAGTTAATGAGCTTGAACAATCCTCTCTTATCTAAATCTGGGGACTAAGAAAATTATCATTTAACCTTGAATTCTATACTTGAAAAATCTATAGATATTTGATTTAATCAAACTCACTTGTATCAACTTTAATGCTGCAATACAAAAGTCCCGCTTTTCAATTATAACTGTAAAAATAAAAATTAATCATAATTTTGATTTTCCACTTATCTTAGTAATGATGGTAAGATTTTAAATTGAAAATTTCTTACTTCGTTTCCTGGTAGGTTCGGAACAATAAATTTTGATAAATATCACAACTGCAACTTTGTAGGGTGTCAAGCTATCCCTTTGGTGTTTCTTGACAGAGCCATCATGGCTCGAAAATTCTTTGTTCATTTTTACTTTTTGTACATTAAATCTTAATGTATAATAAATAGATATCAGTTAGTTGCTTCAATGAAAATGTATGCATGGTGGTTTATTATATTTGCTTCATAAATATTACAATTGAATCCTTATTCACGATTATTTTTCTTTGTCAGTCATCATTTTTGATTCTTTTCTTGAATAATTGAATATAAATATTGTATCAAACTATAAACAACAACAAAAAGTAGACCGGTACTGTGTAAGGTAAAGGTGGATTCTAACCTCCAATGTAATTATGACATCCATGACAATCATGACCTACACAAAAAAAAAATTTTTTATTTCGAGAACTTTATAATAAAATTTTAAAATTGTATTAAATAATTATGTTAAATTATGATTTCTATTTATTTTTGCCTTCTAAAAAAATATTTTCAACAGATTAGGAAAAATGATAAAGAATCAGACTGTTGCTATCATTAATGAAAGATGAATATAGACTATTAATTAAGAATATTTTCTTAATTATCCAAAGAATCCTTTTATATTATTTCTAAGACTATTTTATTAGTATTAGGAAATACAACAAAATTTATAATTTTATGAGTATTAATAATTTATCTTTATTTTTTTTATTCACTCTCGCGCCTTTATTTGAATATTTACTGGCAAAGCAGGTATCTAGATTATCGACGTGAAATACCCAATCAAACACAATATCAATTTTTTTGATAATTACAGAAGGTTAGTGCAACGAGCAGCACAACGGCAGCTGTCATCATTTTTGTTCTCAATGCGTTCTTTGTTTTATAATTTTAAAGAAAATTTTGAAAACATGTGACGTTTGGAAAGTCAGTGTCTTAGTTGAACAGTTTTTGTTTTTTTGTTTTAGTTTTCACTGGATTTTTGTAACAGGTGAGCCATTAATTCTCATTGTTTAATGTTATTTGTTTTGTTTACCAACATTCCTTATTTCTATTTCTTCTGATGGATTATAATCTACTAAGTACTTTGACTTTACAAAATAATAAATTAATAATAAAACTTTTTAATATAGTTATGATCCCTACTGTGTACTTGAATATTAATAATTTAATAGGATTATCGTGTATTTTATAGAGCTGCAAGATTAAGTTATATACTGTGCTTGTAGTTATAAGTTTTCTGAATAGAAATAATTGTTGGTCATTTTAAAAGCAGAATGTCAAGTTCCGAAGCAAGTGTTGGGTGTGTCAGTGAAGTGACACTGGCAATTAGTAAAGCTAAGGGATCTCAGCAAGTGAATAATGTACGAACACTTGACAGTCCTGATTCTTCATGTTCGGGAAACTCAAACTCCTTCACAGTTCAACGCTATGATTATACAGATGACGAAAGTCAAAATGGAAATACTGAATTCCCAGAAACATCAAATCCTAATAATCTGAGAATACCAATAGTAGGATATGAAGTAATGGAAGAAAGAGCTCGTTTCACGGTAATACTTTCTCTTATTTTGTTTCTTTTTTTATTTTTTAAAATTATTATAATAGTAATTATTATATGGTATAATTACAAAGTAGAAGTTCATACACTTTTAAAATCATTTGTTTTATTTACAGGTATACAAATTAAGAGTAGAATTTAAAAATGGAGACTGCTGGTTTGTTTTTCGTAGATATACAGATTTTGTTCGTTTATTGACACAATTAAGACGACAAAAGGCTCCCATTTCTCATTTATCATTGCCAAGAAAAAAATGGCTTGGAGACAACTTTGCTCCAAGTTTTCTGGAAGAAAGAATAAGGGGTCTTCAAGCATTTGTCAATGGATTGTTGAACAGTCCAGATTTAGTTAGTTTATCTTGTGTTAGAGAATTCTTCTGTCTTGATGAACCTCCAGCTTTGTCAGATACTGTTGAAGAATCTAGGGTTAGTGTGACCTACTTTTAAGATTTATCTCCAGAAAAAAGTAGAAAATATTAATATTATTATAATATTAAATTAAATAATAATATTAAATAATATTAAATTAAATAATAATTATATTATAATATTAAATTAAATAAAGTTAAATTCAATATTTTTCTTTGTTTTTAGGCTATTTTTGAAGCTTTAGAAGATACAATTTATCATTTACGACAGCAATTAAGGGAAAGAGAAACTGCATTAGCTGCTGAATCAGACCTCTGTAATGAATTAAGAAAAAAACTTCATACTGTATTAACGTAAGAAAACTAACAAATTGATAATGTTATTAAAAAAATATTTTTCCAAAAAAATTTTGTGCCTTAACAAGTATAATTATTTTTCAGTGAATCTCAAACTTGTCCAAAATGTGGTGCAAATAATAATTTTTCAACTCTAGACAGTTGAAAAAAAATTTAGATATTATAATTTTCTCAAGAAATGGATATTATAGTTTTATTACAAATGATTAATCATTTTCAAACATAATATATTTAGTTTCCAAGACATTAAAACTTTTAAATTGAAACGTGGGTCTAGAAAGTGAGACTGATTGTCTAAAAAATATTCAATGTTTTCTACACATATATTGCTAAAAATTAATTAGAAATGAAAGTTATCCTATTAGAATATTCAAAATGGCCTTATGAAAACTGCCTTACGTAAACTTAAGAGCCAAAATTTACTTTAAGTGCATGAACAATATACTAGTACTATTGTTATTTAGATAATTTATTTATACATTATACATATATTTTATTGCACAGTAAAATATTGCACATATTTAGTTTTTAAAAGTTTCACAAACTATTTTTATGAAAGAAAGACATATTTTACGAATAATAAGTAAGGGTTGTGCAAGTGATAGTTTAATGTTACTGTTAAAAGGATCAATTTTCATTCGTATTATAATATTTATCAGTTACTACTAAAAGATTTATAAGAAAAAGATAGTAATTATCGTTATGTTACCTATTCCAGATGGTGGTTGTTACTCTTTATGAATGAAAAAGAATATCACGTAATGTATATTTTTTATACAACTGTATTGCAATTATGTTTATAATATTGAGCAGAGAATATAATTTCCGTTTTGACGACGTAATAAACAAAGTTATACAGTCTTGAAAAAACACAGGTATATGCATACTTGTGCTTCTTCTATGTAAACAAAGACGAGTATATTTAATCAAATAATATTCCATGTACAAATTTAGTGATTAACATAAATAGCTGAAAGTTTAACTTTGTTTATCACTTCCTTATATTTATCTTCCATTATATGTATAAATAAAAAAAAGGACAACACTGTAGTGTGTAATATATTTAAAAAGAACAGAGATATTTTATTATATATATAAAAATGTGTCGATCGTGTACATTATATATATAAATATACATATATCATATGCGTTTATGTATTTATACATGACTTAAAAAAATAAAAAAAGGAAATTTTTATTAATCGTACGACGGCGGTTTATTATTCATCATCATCATTCTGTTCATTCCTATGAACACTTGTTGGGCAACAACAACAACAACAACAACAACCACAAAAATAGAGCGTTTCTATCCGCACACTTTCTTTTTTTTTGTGTTTCGCTTAAGGTTTTTTCCTCTCACAGCCTCTTTTGGGACGTTTAGCGTAAGCTCGATGTGTTATCTCGAAGCTTTCACTATCTGGCGTCAGCGCTGAGCTTTTTCTCCGCGACCTTGGCATCGTCGATATCCGCGTTATCCACCTCATCAGGCGCTACCACCATGAACAACATCTGGACTAGATATGTGAGTTTTCCTGGAACAAAAAATAATTCATAAATATCATTTATATACCGCATTGATATTTTTTTGATGAATATAATTCTACGAATCATGGGATAAAAAATAAACAATCGATATTAGTTGAAACTAGTGCTCCAAAAATTCAAGCTATGGACTTTTTTATTAATTTTATTTTACAAAAATGTTGGATAATTAGCTTTCAAACATATTCAACAATCTGGGAAAAACTTTTCATACTCAAATAAAAATGGAATAAAAAGATCATCAAAATATTAACAATTAATATTTTTTAATTTGTGTCAGGGATCCGAATCACGGATTTGGCTCAAACTTTAGGATATGTTTTTGGATGTGGAAATATAAAGAGAACTGCAATATTAGACCCTAACAATAAAAAATACTCAAAGTGGAAAATATGACTACACAAAACGAGTTTTCATTTACTTTTTCCAGATTTAAAAAATATTGATTCATTTAAAAGTTATGATACTTAATTTAAAGTTGAGCAACGTAAATGCACTATTAAACGACGAAAATTTGCAATACAACTTTCTACGTATTTTGATACATTTTCGTTGCTCAACTTTAAGTCATCAAAACTTTGGAAGGAATGAATACTTATTTTTTAAATCTGAAAAAAGTAAGTGGAAGTTCGTTTAATCTAGTTATATTTTCCATTTTTGAAATTGTATTTAAGACTTTTCAAGATTAAATGATTTACCGTTTGAAAAAGAGATCTTTTGAAGATTTTTTCAAATTAAAACTCAAATACTCTTCTGGTCAGTTTTATAATAGCTTATAGGGTCTATTTGGTAACTTCGATTTTTGCATTCAAAAATATAACATATTCTTCGCTTTGAGTTAAATTTGCTTTTCTAGACTGAATTCTATTCTAGCTAAGTTTTATAATTTTCTGTGATTTTTGATATTCTATAAAACTTTTTACATTTGTAAAAAATTATACTTTATATTAGAAAAATAATCCATATAAAAATATAAAATTTCTGTAATTTAAAATAAAATAAAAATTATCCTAATAAATGGTATAGCACTGATAACCACATTTAAAATTCATAGAATTTCACACTATTATTTAGTAAACTTCCATTCGCAATAATTAATATAATATATAGTTATTGGCTAATTATTGCTTGATATCCATATATTATAATTTACGATATGAATTCGTCTCGAAAATTCTAATAAAACGACCGAATTGTTCTATTTTTTTAAAACAAAAACTTTTTTTGAAAAACTTATTCTTTCTTAAAAAAAAAAAAAGTGCAAACCATATTTATGTATCATGGCTCCGCAGTTTGCCACGTTGAAGTGCAACAAAAGAAAAAAAATAATTGATTTTACTTCAAGGTTATATAATTAATTAATGTTAATTTTGCATTAATTAATTATATTAATACATATTAATAGAGTTAATGTACAATATTTTATGTAAAGTATAAAATAACTCTATATAACAAATGTTCAGACAACATTTTCATTGTTTCACAATTTTAATTAATTGTAAAAAATTATTTCATTGCATTCCAACGATGCGATCCCTATAAAAAAACAGCTGATTTATCATCTCAAAACGTCATCTAACATTTTTTTAGAGTGCTCATGCCAAAAGCTTAGGAAATTTAAAA
This sequence comes from Torymus aiolomorphi, assembly GCA_036365515.1. Taxonomy (NCBI): domain Eukaryota; kingdom Metazoa; phylum Arthropoda; class Insecta; order Hymenoptera; family Torymidae; genus Torymus; species Torymus aiolomorphi. The sequence continues at coordinate 68,739,141 of CM070874.1, read as the reverse complement.
ATCAGCTTCTTCAGCATTTGGAAACAGCCTGTCAGGATGTTTTACCCTCCAAATGAGTTCAAAAATGGACGTTTAAAGGTATTTTAAACAATATTTCAATTTTTTTTAATTTTGTACATGAAATATCAGCTTATAAATCAGCTGATAAATCATCTGAAAAATCATCTGAAGAATCATCTGAAGAATCATCTGATTTATCAGCTGATATTTCATGTACAAAATTTGTAAAAATTGAAATATTGTTTAAAATGCCTTTAAACGTCCATTTTTGAACTCAATTGGGGGGGAGTAAAACGCCCTGGCAGGCTGTTTCCAATGCTGAAGAAGCTGATTTTTAAATTTCGTAAGCTTTTGGCAGCACTCTGAAAAAATGTTAGATGACGTTTTGAGATAATAAATCAGCTGATAAATCAGCTGACAAATCAGCTGATTTATCAGCTGATTTTTTTTATAGGGATAACTTCGGATCCACTTTATATATATATATATTAAAATTTAATACTCACGCGAGAAATCGCTCTTCCGCTTATGATAGACATAAAAATGATAGATCACACAGCCGACGAGCACGAAAACGAGGACGAAGAGGTACTTGGGCGAGGGATCCTCGACGATCGGCATCACCGCCAGAAAAATCGAGATCATGAGCACCATCCAGGGCACGAAGGTCGGCACTCTGTAGGGCCTCTCCACGTGCGCCTTGGTCCGCCTCATGACGATGAGCGCGAGCATCGCGAGTCCGTAAAACGCCCAGATGAGAAAAGAGGCGAACTCGATGAGCTCGATGACGTTCCCCATCAGCATACAGAACAACGTGAGGACACCCTGCAGCGCGACAGCCGCGGCCGGCGTCATCCTCTCCACGTGCACCCAGCTGAAGAACGTCGGCACGTGGCCCTCGCGTCCTGCCACGTAGCAGAGCCTCGCGACCCCAAACTGCACGCTAAGGCCGCAGCCGAAAGTGGAGAGAGCGACGCCCAAGGGTATGGCGAAGGACAACCAGCTGGGTAGGACTTTTTCGGCCCAGAGGACGGCGACCGCCGGCGCGCTCACCATCGCCGGGATCTCCAGCGCCGACATGTACATCAGGTTCATGCCCACGTAGAGGACCGTGACGATCGGCACCGCCACCAAGATGCTTCTCAGGATGTTCACCTCGGGTTTCTGCACCTCCTCGGCGACGACCGCAGCGGCGGTCCAGCCGTCGTACGCCCAGAGGCCGCTGTAGAACGCCAGGGCTATCTGGCCGGGCGACCAGTTCGTGCCCTCGAACGGTTTCTGCAGCAGCTCCGTCCTGCCGGAGGCCAGCCAGCAGACGCCGCCGATGATGACCAGGACGCAGGCGGCCACCTTGCACACCGTGAACACGTTCTGCACGCGCACGTAGAGCTTCACGCTCGTCAGGTTGATGTAGACCATCAGGCCGAGGGCCAACATCGCTATTAGTTTCTTCACGTGGGCCCAGTGCTCGGCCGGCAGCTCGCCCACGTAGGGAGTGAGCGGCTGGACTAAGTACTCGGCGAAGGTGAGCGTGATGACGGCCACCTCGGCGGGACGGAGCACGAAGACGAAGACCCAGGAACAGATGAACGCCGGCAGCTCGCCGAGGTAGTGGTGGAGGGGCGAGAACGCGTCCATGAAGTAGGCGTACTCGGCGCCCGAACGCGGTACCACGGCTGACAGCTCGGCGAAGGCCAGGGCACCCAGGAGCGACAGGAAGCCGCAGGTGATCCAGATGATCAGGCAGACACCGATCGAGCCGGAGTGGGCGAGCGCGCTCGTCGGGGACACGAAGATGCCCGAGCCTGGAAGTAGAGAGGAATGATGTGAGTTTATGATTTGTGGGTAAATTGTGGTTTTTTGTTTTGTTTGTTGAAGTATTGTGTTAACACTTGACCCGTAAGAAAAAAAAATATATCTGCTGGAAATTTTCTGCACCGAGAAGAAAATTTTGCAGAAATTCCTGCGGAAAATATTTCATATTTTTGTAGAACAAACATTAATTATATTTTATTAAACGTTAAAAGTCGAAGTAGGTGGCTATAAAGCGTCTAATGCGGGTGCTATCACGTTTTAGTTATCTGCTGTTAAGTAGTTCGTGCGCTACTCTCTAGTCAGATATGAAAATACTATAAATGTAATGTGATTTATTTATTCAAAATGATGTAGATAGCCAATGTATTATAAATGAAATGTATTTAACATGGCTAAGATAACTTTTTTAACAGAATGTCGATATTTTAGAAAGAGATATCGCCACCACAAATAATTATTGATAATACACCAGAATCTTTTTATAGTTTCTCAACCGATTTTAGTTTTATAGGTCTTGTTTTGTTCCTTAAGTAATTTCATGGAGACTTGCCGAAGGAAAAATTCAAAATTATTCAAAACCCAGAAAGTTTTAGCCCATTTGAAAATAGTACTTTTCCTCAGGGTGTAAAGTTGCAGAACTTTACGCACCGAGTGTTGCGCGATCACGAGGTCGTATAAAGATTAATTCGCCCGTGTGGCGAACAATATTTTTTTCACCTTGTGCACGAATCTATGAACAACTAGCTATATATCTTTCTAGGTTTTGAATAATTTTGAATGTTTCCTTCAGCAAGTCCCCATAAAATTACTTAAGGAACAAAACAAGATCTTCAAAACTAAAATCGGTTAAGAAACAAGAAAGATTCCCGTGTTTTATCAGTAATTGTTTGTGGTGACGATATATCTGTTTCTAAAATATCAACATTTCGTTGAAAAAGTTATCTTAGTCTTGTTAAATACATTTTGTTTATAATACATTGACTGTCTGCATCATTTTAAATAAATAAATCACATTACAACTATTGTATTTTTATAGTTCAGATAACCTCTTCATTCAGCACTGCTTCGCACGAACTACCATTCTGCTATTTTTTCTTCTCAAGGCAATGTTTATGTCCACCTAAATTACTTTTTTTCTAAATAACAAAGCTAACATTCACCGCGTATGAAATTCCTTTATCTATATACAACTTTCCTCTTGGCGACTCGTTACTCTTGAACCAGTTAATAGAAAAAAATTCGGTATTTTATTTATTCAAAACGTCGCGATAATTTATAACATTAATTGCTTTCATCAAAGGCCTATTTGCAATCATTTTATAAAAAAAACTGAATGTCCTTTTTTTCTTCAGATTTTTGAAAAATGACAGTATTTAGTGCCTGAACGCTATACTTGCGAGCATATTATAGAAACATAAACAAAAAAGTTATATTTTACAAAGGAAGGTCAAACGTTACAGAAAAAAATTCATTTCTATGGCCTTAAAGTAAACGTTGGATTTTATGAAATCATCATCATATTATCATAGAACAAACTACGATTTCTCGACGGAAGCAATCACCTATTTCAGTAACTCGCAAATATTAGCACCAAACATAAAAGTCATAAAGCATATAATTGAATCTATATATTAAAAAAAGAGTAGACAGCTTAATCTGTATATCAATATCGTATCATTGTGTACCCGCGACGCCTACTGATCAAAACGTCAATCGCTATCTTATACATAATAATTATGTTTGCGAGAGAGGAAAAAAATCGGAATTAATAATCGCTCGAGCGTGAACGACCGTATACATATGCGTGCATATACGCGCGTGTATTTATAAATGTCGCAACAGAAGTTGCAAAGGTACTTCTTTTTACAATCTTTGCGTAATTGCCTGTTGACAGTGTGGATCGAATCACGATTGCGAGTCGGAATGTTCGCGTATATTTTTTATAATAATCCTCTTATAAATTTTATAAATTATAGTCTTGATATTTTCTGTCGATATTCTTCAAGAACTTTTCTTTAAAAATACCTTTTCTGTAACATTTTTTTTAAACTACAAGTTTGCCGCGCATGCATGTATATTATAATTGGCTTGGATTCGACTGATTGTTGACGCACGTTATACGCAAGTTGGCATGATGGACAATCGTAACGAGTCATAATCTTATGATAATTTTCCACTCAGACTATGTGCAGGAGTCTCAACAATGATACATTTTTGTATTTCTCAACAGTACAAATTAAAATAGAATGGATGAGATGAAAAACGGTCGAAGTCCAAAACATAAATTTTGAGTTGGTAGAAAGAAGACTTTCTGAAGTTAAGAGGTAATGATTTAGAGAAAAAATGATCACAACATATTCGTTGAGATTTATACATGATATGTATGGTATTTGCTTACTTTTCTTAATAAAAACTTATAGTTGCATGTTTTGAGTAAAATATCTTCTGAAATTTTTTGTTTCGGACTTAGATCACTTTTCATCTCACCTATTCAATTATATACTAAGTAGGCATTTTTTTCGAAAACTTTTTGGAATCAAAACATATATCGAAACCGCATTATCACAGTCTGAAAGGTCGAGTTGGGGATACAATCTTATAGTATTGTTCTTAGAAAATTGGTAAAAAGTATATATACTTAGGCCTCGCGCCAAACGTCGATAATTCAGTTTAGAGGAGTTTTAAGGTCAAGCTTCAAAACAGGAAAACAAATCTGTAGAAAGTGAATAAGGTTCATTTGCTTTTTCAAGATTAAAAAATATCGATTAGCCAAGAGTCGCTTTATATACATGTATACACAGCCGAAAATCTGCATATCTGCCTGCGGGTGTTACAGATTAGTTCTCAAAATGACTCTAAGAATATTCATAACTCCTTCGCGTTTCCCTATATCTCTCTATACAAAAACGTATCCCAAAGTTCGAGCCAGATCCGCAATTCAAAGTTCTTATATAATTAAGATTTTGCACTGCAGCAAAGGGCGCAAAAGTTTACTTTTTCGCCCAGAATAAACATAATAGAAATATGCACAGAAAAGTCTATAATAATCGCAATACAAAAACAGCGTTGCTGCTTTCGGACGAGGAAAAAAAAATTGGTCCATCCACGGATAATCCATGCCCGCAATCGAATATCGAGTATTCGGTAAAACTAAAGATTGCGTCAGTAATTGATAAACAAAAAAAGAAAAAAAAAGCAATATTGCTGTCTGCGCAAACTGCACGTAATTACGAAAATTCGCGATCATTACGCAAAGAAGGATTAAATTAAGACCACCGCAAGTAATTACGCTATCTAAACTCATAAGTCAACCACGCCCGCGCCGCGACGCGATAACCGCATCAATATCGAACACTCGTTTCCTTGTTGATCTAATAATACGCCTCCTCCCCCCGAAAATTTCGATCCGGTAAATTGCCCACCAACAAGCACCACAAAAGTAAACCCATAAATTATATATATATCCATTTTCTTATTTTACGCGGCTGCCTTTAATTGACTTTTTCAGGATAATTGCGACTACGTTTGTGTACACGTCGTCCCCTATGTTACCGAAATATAATAGGTACAGACTCTCACGTGCTTCGCTCGCGGATCGATGGAAAATTGGCGCAAACAGTGGCGCGAGCATAGAGCGCAAACAAAACTCCCGCGTGTGTGCAAATGTGATCATGTCATGCATACCTCATCAGTTTTTACCCCAAGTGTTGCATTACCGCGTGCGGGTTTCGGATTCAATATGTTCGCGGGAGACGCACTTATAATGTGAATCGTTTGCCCAAATGTGATGACGAAAGTTTATCGTTTCTGTCACAATTTTTCGGCGCGATTGTTTCAATTGCGCGCACGGCGCGCGGTATATAAATTAGTTTAATTTTAGCGAGAGGAGCCAATTTAACGCTCAATTAGAGCGATTTGCGTTTTAATGAAGCGCATTGACGTGTATATAAATCTGGAGTCGCGAATGAAGGATTGTCGAGAATAGCGTCAGCGCGGGTCTGGATTCTGTTTTAATGCTCTCAAAATAAATGAATATCTTAATGTTGATCGTTTTTTAAATGACTGTAAAGTAATATTATGCTTGTAACAGCACGTGTATGTCAACATTTGCTGGGCACTCGTATGTATAGATACGTTTTAATTTACGGGCACTTCGGTATCAAATTTAAAGCTCGCTATATTCATAACTACGTTATCTGTTTCATTTCAGCGCTATAAACTGCCCATCTGTGATATTCTGCCGTGGCCAATTGAAATCTTTATAAAATACCCCCAACTCATCAAATTCTATACATTCATATGGACAATTGCCGCACACATAATACGCGCACACACACACACACACACACACACACACACACACACACACACACCACACACACACACACATACACACACACACACGCGCAGGTTCCAACTCAATTTTCGTCGCAGAATCGAATTTTCTCGCGCCCGCGCGGCATCGTAAATTTCAATTGGACTTACTTATATACGCTTTATTGTCAATTGTCCCCTAATCACGTGACTTAATCCTCGAAAAGAATATAAAATAATATTCATCACACTGTGTTTATACAGCCACAACATATATAGTCGCACTCGTTTGCGCAAATTACACCTTTCCTCTCACCCTCATCTCTCACTCAGCAACAATCATTACCATCCATCATCGTCGCTCCCTAAACGCACGCACGCACGCACACACGCGTCGGTATACGCGGAGCTGTAGTATAGCCGAAACTCCAAAGTAGGTACCTACATAAAGATAGAGCCATGGGACACTCTCTACATACGCTATACACACACACGCACACATGACATCCGACAAAAGGTCGTTCCCCAATTGGCTCTAATGCCGTGCGCGCATTGTACACCGCGGGAAGAAGAGATAGAGAGAGAACTTATATATCGTTTATACTCTCCGCGGAGAATTGTAATGCATTAGGCCGCGCAGGATATATAATCGGCCATTATACGGGCAATCACACGCAATGTATGTAACAGCCGTGCGGGTGTGTGTATGTATGTGTGTGCGTGTAATGTCTCGCGCGCGCGCTGATAAATAAATCGGAGCCTGGAAAAAAACCTGCGACTGCGCTTGTATTTTCTTTTTTTTTTTACCCTATATAGATAATTCTAAACGCGTCTGTTTTTATATACGCGTCCACAAAAATGAGTAAAACTTTTTTCCGGGCCTGGTTTTTTTCCTACTCTTTGTACCACATGATTATAGGAGAAAAATCATGTAGAATTAAAAAAGTGTTCGTGCCACCCTTTTTTCAAAGATTGAAAATTAAAAAAAAAAATGCAATAAAAAGCCTTTTCTTCAACTTTTAGCCATCCAATATCCTAGCAACGTCCTAGATAAATTTGCAAAAAAAAAAAATAAATAAAATGCTTCTTTAATAATTAAAAACAGGTTGATTCCTTCAACAGTTCTGACCGTTTAGAGTTGAGCGTTGAAAAGGCATAAAACACGTTCAAAGCTCGGGCTGCCAATTTGTACGATTTGTGTATTTTAGTGCCTTTTAAACGCTCAACTTTAAACGATCAGAGCTTTTGACGGAATCAACATTTTTTAATTTTTAAAAAAGCAAATAAAAGCTGGTTCTCTCGAGTTTTATTTTATTTTTTGCCAATTCGTCTAGGACGTTTCTAGAATAAATGGCTAAAAGTTACAGCATTTTTTTTTTTAATTTTCTATCTTTGGAAAAAGGGCGTTACCAAGACCTTTTTAATTGTACGTGATTTTTCTCCTATAACGTAATACAAAGAGTAGGAAAAACCAGACTCGCAAGATGTGCCTTGAAAATAACTTTTGTCCACTTTTCTTGACGCGTTAATGAAGTTTTCGTGAAGATTTCGTCACAATGTGTATGTAATAGATTTATATATATATGTGTGTGTGTGTGTGTGTGTGTGTGTGTGTGTTATACAAAACGCGGAACGCCGATGATAATTTCTCCGAGCTATTCATAGAACCATGACAATTTCTATTAATACATTAGGTGCATGCATAACGCGTAAGGCTATGCATTTTATACATATACAAACTATATAGTTTCTATGAGTACTTCTTAGTGCTTATATGTGCATACACGTGTATATATACACAGCATCTGCGTGTACAGAGTCGAGCCGACTCTCAGTCAATTTACGTATTATATATATCGAGAGGATTGGAATAATTGACGCTTGATATATAGTCTGTATTACTTAACACGCGTCCGCATATCCCCGGCATCCGCATCATCACGAAGCGTTCGCATCACCCCCGAAATAAAATAAATTTCAACGTTTTCATTTACATCTCGCGCCTTGACAATATTCACACGCATACGTTACACACATATATATTTCACGCGAAGACTATGCGCATGACGTTTAATTATTATCGTCCTCGCCTTCGCATACCTATGCGCGTGGTTTCGCGCTCTATTCTCAGAGCGGCTTTATGGCGACGAAGATCACTCGCGATGAGATACGTGTCAATGGCACCTATTTATAATTACACGTGTACGTACTACACACCTCCGCGTGTATAATAACTTATACACACAAAAACGTGCGGCTCTGCGATTCAATGTTTGTAAGTATATACATGTATAACGCATGTAAGCGGCGTGCGGAAGCAGAAGCGGCGAATGTCGCATATATAAGCAATAACGCGACTCTGTTCCTTTGACATCAGAGGTAGTTTCGCAATGCTTTTTATGCGCGTTGATAAGACGACGCCGCCGACGTCGCGAGTGGCGCGCGGGAAGAAAGAAAAGTGCACGTGCACGTGTTATCGATCGCACGCGCGCTCGCGCCTACTTTTCATTGAGGAGCAGCTGGGGAATTGGGATGGCGGCGGCGCGCGGTCTATGTATTGTTGTTTAGTTTAGTTTTTTTTTTGCCGGTGGTTCAAAATTACGGGTATATGAATGCCGGCGTTTATGTGTATAATACACGCGGCATATGGGATTGTTGTTGTTTTAATTTTAACGTGTGATGGGACAGAGAAAAAAAAAATTCGGTTTAAATACCAAGTGACTAAATTTAGGAAGAAGCTGTTCCTATACAGTTTACTATTGTACAAATGAATTCTATAACATCAGTTGCTGCACGCAACGAAAACTGTATAAACTAAAAAGCAGCTGCTATTAGCATGCTTCATTGCAACAAATCGTTTGCTCTTGCACATCATCAAACGCAAAAATATTTTCCCAAAACCATCATATACATAAATCACGATTCGGACGTGATAACATGCGGCATGCGCGCTCACGCGCTTGAAAGCGCCTCGTGTGGGCCTATGTAGTCTGTGTTTTCGATGAAACGTCACGTATATCCATAGAAATCTACATAGAGCGCACGCAGTAGGTGATATATTAATAGAAGGAGACGATCGATGATAAGGGGAACGAACGCTCGCGCGTTATTGCTCAATTGTTAATATAAGCGATTTGTTTTATTACGCAAAACCGATGCGCGCTCGCACTAACGCGAGACGCACCGCCGCGTCGACACGCGCGTCAGCGAAAAACGGCCGCTTTAACAGAATTTACATATATATATATAACCCACATGCTAGACCCACGCACATACATATATGTATATAGGTAAACAAACAGACTCACCGATCATCACGGCGACGATCATGCTGATCGCGCTGAACAGCCCGAGCTCGCGCTTCAGTCCTATGCCCTCGGCCTCCTCCTTCGACTCCTTCACCGCCTTCGCCATCCTCTTTTCTTTTTTCTTTTCGTTTCTTCCCAACGACAACAATGTTGCAGAGTATCGAGAATCTATACCAATATCCTCACAAACACACTGTCACAGAGAGAAGGAGAGAGAGAGAGAGAGAGAGAGAGAGAGAGAGAGAGATAGAGAGCGACAGAGTTAGTCCATCGTGTCACGCCAGCGAGAGCGGCTACTACACTATTTCGGAGCACACGGCGCGCGCGCGCGTATACGCCAGCGTTCCAGAGTGTGCGTGTATATATATGTGGATGCCGGCGAAGAGAGAGAGAGAGAGAGAGAGAGAGAGAGAGAGAGAGAGAGAGCGCGCGTTAGTGAGTATATAGTACGTAAGTGTCGCTGCCCCCCTACTATGCTGCTGCTGCAGAGAGCTTTGCGCGGGAGTGTGTATATAGGTATATATAGCTGACGCAGCGGGGATGTGGTGATAAGAGGACGCTAAGAACGAGAGAGAGAGAGAGAGAGAGAGAGAGACATGTTATGAGCTTGGCTCTGTGGATGAATGGTGTATGTATGGAGATATTTTTTCTTTTTTTTTTTTTTTAATTTATTGGGTTATTTTTGGACTCTGTCGAAAAGATGCAAGCTGGTTTGAGCTTTTCTGGCGGGAATTCCCGCGTGGGCGATGGGGAAAATATTATAAGCCGTATAGCGACGCGTATGGGAGTATAGACGAATAGTATAACGAGGTTTGCATGTTGAGTTTAGGGAATTACCTATCATCGATGATTAATGGTTGTTGATGCGGGTTAAAAATAAACACTTTTACAAGTAGAGTTCACCTATCGTGCATCTATGATAGGAATTACGTGAACTTTCAAGGCGGAAGATATAGGTTGAATATTTGCACAGTGTTTTATATAATAATGTTATTTATGATGTAGATCTAATTTTTAACAATATGGCATTAGGTTTTGTCTAATACTCAGCAGCTGTGTAAATTCGAATATGTGGTGAAGTGGATTTCACTTATTCGAATTTAGAGGGAGTAGTGCAACCTTAAGATAATGCCCTCATCACTGAAGTTTTAGTATTTTTATTTTTCGACACTCCCTGCGGGAAGTTCGATTTCCCGCACGCTCGGCAAATAGCGTGTGCTCGAAATCGAACTTTCCACACGTCGTATCAAAAAGTTCTGTACGATACATGTGCGGGAAAGAGTTTCTCGTCTCGTGTGACGTTTACACCCGTCTACTTTCCCGCACTAATGTCGTAATGTACTATTTTATCATTTTCAGGCTTCAAATTTCACCAAATACCCGCCTATTATTCGCTATTATTCGAATTACTCCAAATAAAGACCTATAAGCTTTATTTCTGGGACTTTCACCCTATATACATGACTGTTATTTCTGGGACGCGCTGTTATTTCCGGAAAGTCCCAGAAGTCCATTTGGTATATAACCGTTATTTCTGGGACTCCGCTAGAGTTTCGGTACCCAGAGAGGGATTATTTCTTTAGTCATTTGTATAGGGCAACTCTGAGGAAATAAACTATAGGACCCTGTATAGTACCAGAAATAACAGTGTGGAGTACTTATATATAATGCAATCTATCTATATGTTTACGTACTGACAAACCACAAATTTGTATTTCGTGCGAAATAATGGCGTTTGCCACATATGTGAAACGCTTGCGCATGCGACCTAATGCCCCTTCTACAACCTCATGCAAAAACTGTGCGTGCACGCAAAAATTACTATATCTTTCTGTAACTTCAAACGTGATTGGTTGATACAGCGAAATCTAGTAATTTTTGCGTACACGCAGTTTTTGCGTGAAGTTGTAGAAGGGGGTATGCGAAACTCGCTAGTTCCAACTGTAAAGAAAATTCAGTAGGGGAGAGGAGGGCATGTGTGGCACCGTAACTTTAGGGCAGATTTACATTAATATCTTAAGTATATCAAGAAGTTCAAAAGAAGAAATAATTAGATAAACATATTTAGAAATAGAATTGATAGTTAAAAAACACTGTTTTTTAATATATTCTGAATGATACATCGAAAAGTAAAACTCGTTAAAATGCTCTACGTGCCCCACTATGGGGCATGCGTAGCAGGCGGGTGGGGCATGCGTGGCGTACTCAACATGACTATGTCAGAAAGTGACGGATTTATTTTTTACAAAAAAGTTAAAATTGATAAGCTTTTTTTTTAAAAACGCAATAAAACGTAAATAGAAAATAGAAAAAAATTTATTTCATTGTTATAATTTATTTTTTATCAGGTACATACATGATATATTCAAATAATACAGTTTTTTAAAATTTCTTTATGTAACTAATTAAATTAACTTAAACGAAATTTGTTTTTCTCTCTATAACAAAAAATAAATAATACTTTTTTTTACTGATCAGTCTGTAGTTACACAGATCACAATATTTTCGCCTTACATTATATGTAATAACTTTGAAAACTCATAAAATTATTCAACATTTTCATAATAAATTATAAAATAATATTTAACTTATATTTAATAAATAACATTATTATTTTCTAATGCTACGTTCAAAGGTGATTGAATACACTGAAGTGGTATAAAATTAGAAGCAGACGAGTGCATATTTTCTCTATAAGGATAAATACATTGAGCTGTGGCATCGTCTAATTGCCATATTATATTATAATTTTGTCTTCTTTTCACTCGTATCATCACTTTATTGAACCCTTGTTATAAATTACTTAAGAGCTAATAAACTTATCTCTTAACAATTAAGCTACATTACTCACGTGACTAAGTAAAAGGTTAGAATTTCATCAGCTGTTTGCTTCGTAAACCAGCCGCTAGTGGCGACGTGTGCCACGCGTGCGCCACTCCTGTGCCACGCATGCCCCACATCAGTACTTTATTAAATATTAATAAATACTTTTGAAAATAATATTTCGAGTAAAAATCCAAACGGAAGTTGAAAGTTCGTGTTGAGAACTATCGAATACGTTCATTTTGAATAAAAAATTATACATTTTTTTATCCCTTCCAAGCGAATATAAAATGAAAAAAAGGTGGCTTTCGAAGTAAGAATTTCAGATATTTACCATTTTTTTCATAATAATTTTTTTTATATCATTTTTACAGAAAAAAGAAATAGAAATATTCTTTATTTACACATAAAAAAATTTGCATTTAAATATTTATTTATATTATAAATATTCGAGTGCCAAACCAACCCGTCGTGCTACGTATGCCCCGCTCTCCCCTATGACTTCGTAAACCCTCTCAACAATAGAAGTTCCTCACGAAACCATAGTGACTTTCCTGCAAAGTTGACATTACAAAGTTTTCCTACGCTGCGTCTACAATCGGACGGAACGGATCTGGTAATTAAAGTTCAAAATTACCAGATATCCCTAAATTTTCCCTAGAAATTACTAACGCACATATTTGCGCAAGCAGTTTCCGTCCGATTGTAGACGCAGCGTTTAGTGACTCCGCTGCGCTATGCACTGCGGATTCGTACGCAAATGTATTCACATATGTGGCCAGGGCGGGCAGCGCCTCAGTTTCTCCGTGGATCGTGCCATAACAACAGCTCGCGACCATCACCTCACTCCGTTTCTCATAGTTAAAAGTTTCTAATCAAGCAGGTATGGAATCTAGGTCTTACAGTTTGTGCGTGGGTAGGTGGGCGCAAATGCAAGCTCGGGATGCGCCAGTTATTGAGGCCGAGGAAAGCTGTAATGTCAGAGTTCTCCTCTCAGAGATGGCGGATCACACGCAAAAGGCGGCATTTTGCGAAGGATATACACCAGGCTCAGAATACCCTTCTAATATGGGTACTTTGCATATGGGACTTATGATGGGGGTACACAACTTAATCCAGCCTGGTAAGGTACCCAAAATTGTTAGAGCACTAGGCTTCACTTGTCAAGGGCAGTGCTCTATACCGGAAGAAGGGACTACAGGGAAAGTGCAAGCCTTAACCGTCGAGGAGAAAAGTAAGCGTGACCGATTATGCGATGCCTATTTTAAAGGAGTAAAATTCACAAGATACACCAGTCAGACGAGCATGGTAGTAGGTGGAGAAGCGGCGGGGTTAGAAGTCCCTACGAGAGAGGGGTTATGCAGTTGTCAGCTGTACGCATATGCTGATAGACTTAGAAGCGATGGAATACAGGAACTCGGGAACTTACCAGAGGAAGGAATGGATCTAAACTTTTGGGGACGGTTGCTCGTAGACCTTTTTCCTCTGTGCAATCTCAGATGGGTCGGAGTTGGAGAGGTAAGGAACGCTAACAATGATAAATTAGAAGCTACTGAGGTAGCATCAGATTACTACGATGCACTTGAGACCGTCAATTCTCGTATTGCTCGCAGGCTGCCGGAAGCACCGTTATTGGCAGCCGTAGGAAAACAAGCCGTTTCCACTGGTAGAGCCGACTGGAGATCGTTAGGTTTGCGTGTTGCGTTATACGATGACCTAAGAGAGCGTAGGATTACAAACCCATCTGGGGTATCTTGGTCTTTTCCCAAGTGTGGAAGTATTTCGCGGGGTCTTGTATTCTCTAATCAATTAGGAGATAGGTGGGGTTATGCTACGGCCATATGCGCCTCCGAACTTGAAAATACGTTGAGGAATCAATATAGATTGACAGTAGTGACTAGGCCTGCTGCCGGCAATAATGTAGCTGTCACAGAGAACTGGCACCTTGATTCCGGAGATGTTTTGGTTATCTTTCCTAACGCCAATGGTACTCAGAGTGATTGCGGTTTAGAAATGTGGTTGTTATCGCATCTCAGCTACCCATTGGTAAACGTACTTGAGGGTTTCCAAATGGGCCAGCTCCAAGAGGATGGTACTGTTGGCTACTTCAACACCTTCACATTCCGCAACAGCGGTCTAGTCGATTTGAGTAAGGCATATAGAAAAATAGTTTTCTGCTTGACAAGTAATGAGGATAGGATCTTAACGATTGGTGGAACGACTTTGATGGTACCGCAGGTTGGTGGTGACCCGATACGCGTGGATTTCGACACCCCATTGAAAGACATTATCACCAAATGTCTCAACAGGCGTTTCCCGTTAAAGCAAGATTTTACAAACTATTGTTCCGACTACTTTACTGGGGGCTTAAACTGGCTCGAGATAGAGCAGACGGTAGCTTACTTAACAACAAGGTGGCATATCCAACCCGAATGTACTGTGAATGAAGGTGCCCGTGTGTTGCACTGGCTCCCTGAAGGCCACAGTGGTTTTTACGCAGCTGGGGTGCAGCAACAGGACATTTATAGTCTGGGTGATTTCGGACAACAATCAGCCTGTTTAGGATTTGACCACGCTACTGTACCCCAACAATATGCACGGAGCCATCCAGTGCTGTCGATTGGTACTTGGACTGTTGAAGCAGAAATAGCGGTAGGTCTAGGAGTCGGAAAATACGCTACTAGGTGCACCGAATCAGCCACTCGCATAGAAGAGCGCCTCAGAGCAGGTGGGTGGGATAGATTGCTTAGAGCATCATACCAACGTTCAGGCTTCGAGGAGTGGAAACGGGCTTTCGGAATACGCGACGAAATTCTTGCGCCAAGTGCATACGAAGGAGTAGAGCGTATGTGGGGGACGATGACAGAAAGTGAACGGGAAGGTATGTGCGCAGCATCGATCGCGAATAAGTTATGTACCCACGAAGTAAGATGGCACTGGGACGTAAACAAAAGATTTAAGACCCGTATCTCCTACACTGGGATAAGAGGTTGTGTTGACTGGGTGAAGAACAACTATTCCACAACTTGGGAGGACGCTGACATGGTGGTCGGTACCAACTCACAATACGTATTGCAGACCTCTACCAGACACTGGGCGAAAATGTTTTGGATACAAGTGGGGGAGGGCAAACGTACTGAATTCCTGGATCAAATTCTAATGAGATTGGATATCAACTTATGGTATAACTCGATAAAGTACAAGGCGTGGCCTTCCGGCACTGAGATAAAGGATTTCTCATATAGAGTTGAAACTCGAAAAACAGCAAAGTTGACTGATGAGTTAAACTGGGTCATAGGGATATCGTCCCTAGGTAATAAGGTTGATGCCGCAGGTTGGGGGTGGGGTCTGAGGTCATACATAAGACTTTGGAGTAATAGTGATTGCGCTACAATAGCCATAAAGAGGGATGCGGCCCATGCTTGCTGCGGGACCGATTTCACTACAGGGACATGGTTAGCACGGGGTCCCGCAGAACCGGTAATAGGAAGGAGTGTTAAGAATCTGTACCAATATAGGCCTATGGGTTGGAAACTATCGAAGGATGACTTCTGCAGACGTCCAAGGACGCACTAAGGGGATGTCGTCTTACCGGGGATGCCTACACCGGAAGCAACTACCACGGAACAACATATAATTTAAATTTCTGTTTTTTTTTCCTAATCCTAATCTTTAAAAAAATGACATTAACTATAGTAGTAGTAAACTTTATTTACACACGCAACCGTTTCGCAGTAGTAATTTTTTTTGAAAGATAAAACTACTTTAAAAAAAGAAGATTTTTCTTTTTCTTACAACTTTTGCTTATTAAATTAAATCGGTTTGCGAACAAGTAGCATTTTCTGTTTTATTTTTTCCATGCAGGGAGCCGAATATTGTAGGCTTCTAGAAGCAACGAAAAGCTATAATAATAGAGAGAGCTGAAGATACTTACATACTTACGTACATAGCAAACTATTATAAAGTCTAGATAAGTAAACTTTTGACATGATAATGGCACATAGTAGTTACTCATTTAAACAATAGCTCTCAAGGTTTTGTGAGTCATATAAAATATTACAACGTAAGAAAATAAATTGTCAAAGTGTACACGAGCATATACGTCTATAGCAGTTTTAATTAAAAGATACTATATTTTCCTTTAAGATCGTGACTGTAGATACATCAATTTTCTGTTAAGTGCAATGTAGTGCTTCTTTCTTTGCAATTTAACATTTAACGAGCCGGTTTATAGCGTACTCATATAAAGCGATTGGCATTACTTCATTTGTCTAGTTAAGTTATTAAATATACAAATTTTTATGTTAATAATTGGCAAAATGTACAGATTAATTAATCGCAGGAGGTGTTGCTGTCAAACATTTCAAAATACATGTTTTTAATAATGAATATATAATGTTTTCTTAATTTTTTTATCAACCTTGCTTAAAAAAATTAATTAATAGCTTAGTAGGGTAATTAGGTCATCATAATTTGATATAATTGCGACCAGATTATGAAGTGAAATAAGTTTTTATCAGTAATATCTTGCATTCCATTATTACGTTGTGATGATTATAAATGTACTTATCATCACAATACCCAAGTTATTCCACTTCAAAGATGACATCTCTGCGCTACAAGTCTACTACGTAATTATACTTTTTTTAAATGAAAATCACACTTATCATCTCGATTTACTATAAAATAAGTCTACCTTATTTTTTTTTATTATAAAGTATGTTGCGCTGATAAAACAATCAAATAAACATAACACTGAGAAAACAACTTTTATCGATAACGCGAGATATCAAAGGCTTATTCGTAAGAGAATGTATAAAGTGCGAGCTTTCATTTCCGCTTCTCTTTGGTGCGTCGCGAAGATCGATAAAAAAATGTTTTCCCTCTCTCAATCTCTCGAGCGACGATAGCGTTCTACTCTTTGTTATATAAGCGACGCGTTTGTGAGAGAGTACATTGAACGCCGACAAGCTCGAAACAAATTGCATTTTATAGACTATTATCGGCCATCTATTTGTATACCTATAGTATAACTGCGATGACGAATGCGCGATGAGGTTCGTTATTAACGGACGTAATTCGCGCTCTATATAGACTTTTTTTATGAGCCGTTCGCAAGTGCGTAAGAGCAGAGGGCACGTGCGTATATGCAGTTGTTTAATAACATCTATAATGATATATGGAATTTTATCACGCCGGTGATTAGTTGGAGAGATACATTTAATTTGTACGCAGCAATCGAGATTGATGTTTACGAGAGAATATAAAAAGATGTATATTTTGTACTTGTGATATGCGATTTTTTGATTATTAAATGCGAATTCCTCGATAGGTTTCAATGAGTTGAAAAAATGTACATGCGCATCGATTGCTGCGGAAAATGAGAAGCGCGTTATTTTTCCCGCCGCGTGTACGTGTGTACAACTTGCTGCATGCATATAGCTTTGTGTATCCTTTAGTTATGAATATGTATAGCTGAGCTGCTTGCGATGCTTTGTCATTATGTTTGCAAAATAAATTCAACTGTTTAGTGAACTTTTTTAACTGTGTTTGGTATATTATTATATAAGTTTAGGAGCTCCGCTCTTCCCACCACGTGATTTATCGAGAATTTGAACGCTACATATATACAAATCGCTTAGTTGAAAAAATATTATTTTCCCAGAGGTATTATTAAAAAAAAGATTGTGTGACCATGCAACCAACATTAATAATTACAACGCATACAAACGGGATTTTATTTTTTAACGATGTGTGTGTGTGTATGTGTGTGTATATATATACACACACACACACACACACTTTTAAATAAACGCCGCTTGTTGCACGCGGTTGTTAAACAATTTTTTAATAACACGCAATTATACCAAGCGTTTAAAGCTGTGCGATAACGGAACTATGAATGAAACAGTGCAAACTATATACTTATCATCTTTCTCAATTCTAAACGCAGCGTCAGTTAGTACAACAAACAGTGATACGCAAATCTTCCAGCGACAATGTATAACGCGACTTTTTCGAGTACACATGCGTTCGTAATATAAATTAGACGATGTTGCCTGAGAATTTGCGATTACCCAACAATCTAATCTACACTATCGCGGTGGCGGTCTGAAGCTCGCTTCCTTCTGTGTGTTGTGCCTTATTGTATCCGATAAGATAGCGAATCTAAGAGAAACTATTTGTCGTGTGTAGATGAAAAATTTTTCTCTCCACACCGGGAGCTGAATTTTTTTTTTATTTCCTCGTCGATCTGTCGATACCTATAAGTAAATATGTAAACAATTCACCAACCTCATCAATATATATAGATTTTTTTCATTTCTATAATCATGATGACATGAAAAAAAAACATCTCGCGACTCGATTCGATTAAGGTAAAAAACCCAGAAGATGCTGGACACTGAAAAGCTGAAGCAATAGATGGACAGTAACAAAAATCATATATAAAATTAAAAAATGTCAAACATTTTGTTTTTTAATTTTCTTTTTTGTATGAACTTTCTTATGAAGCTAATTTGAAGTCGATTTGTGGTTTACAAAAAGAAAAAAATTAAGAGAATCAAATATTGAGGTTATGGTGAGAGCCGATGTTGCTGTCCATCTGTACCTTCCATATGAATTTAGCGGCAGCAGTAGCTGGACCATTTAAACTACATGCATGTAATTTCGCTGTCCAACTATTCCTATCAAAATTGTCCGACTACTCCTGCAAAGAAAAAATCACCTGTCCATCTTCTCCGACAATTGAGTCATTACTTAAAGCCGATTTAAATTTTGTATTTTAATCATTTATTAACAATATTTTGTCTTATTCGTTACAAAAATGTATTCCGCTCATACATATACCGAAATTTTTACCCAAGCCAATGATTTTCACTGAGAAAAAAATCATTGAAACTTTTTGAAACTCCGTGCGAGAAGTTCGATTTCTCGCACGCTGCGTTAAACGATGCGTGCAAAAATCTCACTTCTCGCACGTCGTGTCAAAAAATACGGTTCGACACTTGTGTGAGAAGTTGATTTTCTCTCGCTTCGCTCGGGTGCAAACAGTCACACGAGGGGAAAATCAAATCCTCGCACTAGTATCGAAATGTACTATTTTAGAGTCATAAAGTGTCCATCTTCTGGGTCTTTTTCCTTACGCCCGCATCGACGACGATTATTATAGCATACATCGCGAAGACGAACTTAAATAATAAAAGCTTCTGCGAAAGTACTTATTATACGTACATCACGAGAGAGCTACGCAGACGAAGTCGCGTTTGTAGTGTACGGGCTTAATCAAGTTAGCCTAGTATATATACCCCGCGAGTAGGTACATGTGTCGTAGTCTCCTCCTCCTATTATAATAATTCAATTATCCGCTCTCTTTTCGCGGGCCGCGCGCACACTGAATAAGCCGCGTTCCGGCTATTTCTCGTTCGAGATCACTCTAGTTTTTCTCTCTCTCCCTCTCTTTCACGTGACACGCGAGAGCTCACCCACATACGCGCTATGGCAATAGGTACTCATCGCCTCCCTCTCTTTCTCTCCCGCTCTTCCTTCAGAGAATTACTTGCTTACCGGACGCCGCATCACGCGGGGCTGATGTAGCTTTTTTTTCTAAGGGACGGCGGAAGCGATCGTTCAGCGCTGATTTTGTTGTTTATATACATATATATGCGAGCTATTGCCGAGGAGGCTGTTTTTACAGATGTATGTTGTTGTATAACTGTATGACTGTTCTTAGAAATGTATTCAAATTTGTTCATCTTTCTATAGAAATTAAACACAAGAAAGTACTGAAATGATATAAAACTTTCTACGAAAGTATAAAATAAGGCAAGTATAGACGTTTTCTTTGTATAATCTATAAAATAATAGTATTTATGATTTTTTAACATAAATCAAATAAATACCAGTCAAAAAGTCTTTCGCTTCTTTGAGTCATTGTATGCTGAACAAATTATATGTAAATATTCAAATTGTTCACTGCAAATCAAACAAACGAAAGTTGTGAAATCAATTATCGATATAGTCAAGTAATGCACACATATCTCGGAAACAACTGTAGACTGTTTTCAGAAATGTATTCTAATATGTTCATCCTTCTATACAAATTAAACACAAGAAAGTACTGAAATCAATTTATTGTAGTCAAGTTCCCATAAGATAACTTGACTGACATAATAGAACTTTTCGTACCTTGCGTGTAAAATTACATTTTATGCCGACGTTATAACTTCAAAAATATTCAGCCAGTGGGCATAAAGTATTACTTAACGCCTAAGAGACGCAATAGCTCACATACTCCTGTACAAAACCTTATTGAACCTATACGCACTTTACGCCCGTGTGGGTGAAAATTATTTTATATCTATTATGCATTCTTTTCACTTCTAAAATTCATAAGAATTTTTTCAGATATTTACGAAAAGTCAAAGTTTTGAACTTTCTATAATATTACGCATCTTGGGAGGACAAGAGAAGTCTAGAGCTGCTCTAGCAGGGGTGGTTCTCAATCTCCCACACATAGTTGGCGGGCCCGACGGTTTGCAGTTTACCGGTGGGCTTTGCAAATGTAGCTAAATGTGCTAAATTTTTGCATAAATTCATTAAAAATGTTTATACCTATAAGTCCACCATAATTAATAAATAATTACAATGACTCTAATTTTTAATTGATACTTTTCAAATATATAATCCCTACATATGTGCAGAATTTCATGATTTACTTACATTACCCAAAATATTTTTCCTTGTGTCCGTCGATTTTAAACAGGAATGAAATAAAAATGTATATAAATTGTACTAAAAAATCTACTCAAAAGTACTTTAGATTTTACTAACCATTTTATAAGCCACGTATTTTTTCCGCGAGTAAATATCATATAAGATCTCATGTGTGTATTTTAGCCATCAGGATCTCATATGAGATCTCATATATATTATATATATAGTTATCTGCAATTTTATATATTATGCCCTGGAAACACAATCTGCCTCGCGCGGCTTGCGCAATTCTGTTGCAATTCTGCTGCGACATGTTGCAATTCTGTTGTAACTTTTCCGCAATTTACTGAAAATGCAGAAATATGCACGAAATAGGTAACAGATCACACATAGTCTGATGCAATTTCCGTTAAATTTCTGTAAATTGCGGCAGAATTGCATCAAAATTGCAATGGACATGCTACCAGAGTGGGATCTCATATGAAATCTCATGATATCTGATGTCCCATATTCACATATATGAGATATATGAGATCTCATATGATATTTTCACGCGGGTTTGCAATTTCTATTTAAAAACAGAGTGATACATTCATGGATCAGTATTTAATATGTAAATGCAACCCATTTATACATTTTATCTGATCTTTATATATGGAAATGACCATGTCTACACCTTGAACTGCAAACCGTCGGGCCCGCCAAGTATGTGTGGGAGATTGGAGAACCACCCCTGCTAGAGCAGCTCTAGACTTCTCTTGTCCTCCCAAGATGCGTAATATTATAGAAAGTTCAAAACTTTGACTTTTCGTAAATATCTGAAAAAATTCTTATGAATTTTAGAAGTGAAAAGAATGCATAATAGATATAAAATAATTTTCACCCACACGGGCGTAAAGTGCGTATAGGTTCAATAAGGTTTTGTACAGGAGTATGTGAGCTATTGCGTCTCTTAGGCGTTAAGTAATACTTTATGCCCACTGGCTGAATATTTTTGAAGTTATAACGTCGGCATAAAATGTAATTTTACACGCAAGGTACGAAAAGTTCTATTATGTCAGTCAAGTTATCTTATGGGAACTTGACTACAATAAATTGATTTCAGTACTTTCTTGTGTTTAATTTGTATAGAAGGATGAACATATTAGAATACATTTCTGAAAACAGTCTACAGTTGTTTCCGAGATATGTGTGCATTACTTGACTATATCGATAATTGATTTCACAACTTTCGTTTGTTTGATTTGCAGTGAACAATTTGAATATTTACATATAATTTGTTCAGCATACAATGACTCAAAGAAGTGAAAGACTTTTTGACTGGTATTTATTTATGTTAAAAAATCATAAATACTATTATTTTATAGATTATACAAAGAAAACGTCTATACTTGCCTTATTTTATACTTTCGTAGAAAGTTTTATATCATTTCAGTACTTTCTTGTGTTTAATTTCTATAGAAAGATGAACAAATTTGAATACATTTCTAAGAACAGTCATACAGTAGTTTCCGACAGTTGTTTGCATTACTTGACTATTTGATAATTGATTTCACAACTTTCGTTTGTTTGATTGGGAGTGAACAGTTTGAATGTACTTACTTACATATAATTTGTTCAGCATTTTGTACGGTTATAAAACAAATTCTTATCATTTATAGAGAGTGCTTATTGAATAGATGAGATTCGAAGAAATAAAAGGACTAGACAAATTATGTGTTGTTTTTTATAGATTATCCAGAAAATAACATAATATAATCTCATTTCAACTATCCCATTTCCGTAATAGCAGCCGGTACAGAATTTTTTCACAAAATACTCTTGCATCCATTTGGTCTTATTTTTTTTTCTTTTTCAAATTGGAAAGCAGTTAACACAGGCATGTTGTCCGAGTAAGTCCCATCTGAAACATTTAGCGTCCCACACCATGAACCAATCATTAATTACATTATTCTCAGCATGACTTGGATTTGTTGAAATTTTTACACAAAACCACTTGAATTAATAATCTATCATTGCTCACATCTTGTAAAATTAAAAATAAACAGTTTTTGAACTAAGAATCTTTGAAAGAACAAAAAATTTCTTGACTTCTATTTGTGGATATAACATCTTCAAATTGTTATTTAAATCTTGTGTAGAAAAAAGTTTACTGTGGACTCTGAAACATTTTATCATCTCTTACCATGAGCTAATCATAAATTAAATTATTCTGAGCACTTTTATTCGTTCAAATATTCACAAAATAACACATCGTTCTGGCATTTTTCTGTATTTCAATTTTCATTTTATATAATTTTTTAAACAGATTATGAACTAAGATAACTGTAATGTTCTCTAAACAGATGGCTCCTCTGAAACATTTAGCGTCCCACACCATGAATCATTAATCATTAATTACATTATTCTGAACACTTGGATTTGTTGAAATTTTTACATAAAATCACTTGAATTAATAATCTATCATTGCTCACATCTTGTAAAATTAAAAATAAAGTTTATGAACTAAGAATCACTGAGAGAACAAAAAATTTCTTGACATTTATTTATGGATATAACTTCTTGAAATTGTTATTTAAATCTTGTGTAGAAAAAGTTTACTGTGGACTCTGAAACATTTTATCGTCTCTTACCATGAGCTAATCATAAATTAAATTATTCGAGCACTTTTATTCGTTCAAATATTCACAAAATAACACATTGTTCTGGCATTTTTCTATACTTCAATTTCCATTTCATATAATCTTTTGAAACAATTTATTAACTATAAGAATTACTGAGAGAACAAAAACTTTCTTGACATTTATTTATGGATATAACTTCTTGAAATTATTATCTTAATCTTGTGTAGAAAAAAGTTTACTGTGGTCTTTTTATCGTTTAAAAACTTCTATCCTGCTAGTTTTTGCATGGATCCCCATTCTAGATAAAAAAATCTAATTTTTGAATATAACTTCAACTAAACTATAATGATTCCTTCATTTTGTACAATCACGTACAAATTTGGATCATATACCTTATACAATCTGAAAAAAATATAAAAAATTAACACAAAGTTTCAATGTTCATCTCTAACTGATATTTTATATTCTAAAAATAGACATTTAGTCATTTAATACTTATCTGATTATTTTTGTTGTTGATGTACATAAATCTTGAAGTTAATGTATAAATCTTTTTCAAACTGCATTTGCCTTTTAAGTAAAAAAAACAGTAAAGCCTGTGACTGAAATAATAAATGTAATTAAAAAAATTAATAATACTTATAATTCTATAATAATACTATTCTTTAACATCACCAATTCCATCAGCATTTATCGCAAATGTAGCTTCCCTTTCAGGTAAGCATGAATCGCAAATTTTGCATATCCTTGTTCCACCGCTTCCTTTATGTAAATAAAGTCTAGTTGCACATGGGTAATAATATTGCCGCTAATAGGTTTCTTTTGATCACCTTCGAACATACTAGCTGTACCATCCACTTGTAAATGCATCTTTTGATCACCTTCGAACGTACTAGCTGTACCATCCACTTGTAAATGCATTTGGCGAGCTGTCAATTTTCCTCTTCTAGCAAAATCTGTCCTGTGTATAATGCAGTAGCACTGTCTACTATCAGTAGCCCGTATCTAGATTCTGACATCATAGCACTGCCTTTTATCAAAAGCTGAGTTTGGTGGTCAGAGTTGTATGCACGGGCAGTTGGAACATTATCAAGTACACTGATGTTATATGTTTCAGCTACAGCAATTAATCTTTCAGATCTGTAAGTACCTTCGGCATCAATGTATATGGACTTAGCCTCTGGACCTCCCATATCAACATGTAGTTGGCAGTTAACGGCTAAAGTGTAAAAGCTGTGATTTTCCAGTTCTAAATTCTCCAAAGATTTCTGTAATCCTGTTTCTATTCCACCTCCTGAAAGTCTGTGAAAAAATTCTATAATCTGAAAATGAAAAAAATTTTCACAAAGTATCTATTCTTTATTTTTTTTAAGTTGTATATCTCTTTAAGTTATATCAATTTTTTATAAAATACTTATCTAATATGTATAAAAGTATGCTCATATACCATCAGCTGATTGAAATTCATATCTTTTTTTATACCTAATTATACGTATATTCTAAAAATACCATACGACATAAGATATTTTGAGGCTGTCGTATAGAGTCACAGTTTTGTTTATGTTCTCCCCTCTCTCTCTCTCACTCACTCTCTCTCTCTCTCTCTCTCTCTCTCTCTCTCTCTCTTCGAGTTACATTATGTGTATATATTATATTATGGGAGCTTGTTGTTGACCAATCATAACAGAGCAGAGGTCGGAACAAAACAGCTGATCGAGGAGAGAAAAGAAGAAGAAGAAAAATTTTAGAGAATCAGAAAACAACCCTCCGGAATATATAAACTAGATATAAATCAAAACGACATAATATTTTTAATTGAAATTTTTTATACATGTAGTATATCAAAAAAGCTATCCACTGATATATTTAAATATAAGATAAAACATAATGCAAAGTCGTAAAAAAAAAGTGAAATTCTCGCACACCCATTTCAAAGTATATGAACCGCGGTCGTCCTCCCTCAGGCTTCTTCTACATTTGGACAGTTACTTGCCTTCGGAGCGCTCCCGCGCTCCTTGATAAATAAATAAATAAATGGAGGCGCATTTGTCATTCGTTGAGATAACGTCCCTCAGAGCTATTCCATTATGCTGTCTATAGTTACTGCCTTTTTATCGGAAAGAAAGGTTGATGTTATAATTGCAGTACAGTGCTGTTTGGAATGAGAAGTTATATAAATCGTACGTTGTGGTTTAATTGAAATGTATCGGTTTGAGGTGTATTGAGAGCTGATAATGGTAAAAATGTTGTTACAGAAAAAATTACAACTTATTTACTTGATTTTACTATATTTTTATGATTTAAATAAATATCTTGAATCAAATAAATATATTATGTTTTTTATTAGTTGAGAAAATAATTGTTTGATTTTATTTTTATTTTCATATATTTTTCGGTCTAAATAATACTAAATATGAAAATATAACAATTAACGCTTGATCTTGTTTCTTTCATTCCTAAACAATGTTAGGTATCTGATAACTGTGAGTATAATAGGTGTATATAAACTTATCATTGCTCGCGGTGGAATGTGGAATAAAGGAGGGGCTAGACGTACCGGAAAGAAACGAATTAAATCGGTTGCGGTGGACGGGAGCAAATGTGAGCAAAAATTCCGAGTTAATTAACTACTACTCTATGAGATTTATTGTTTTACGCTGTTGAAGTGTGAAAGATTGAATTGTTATTCCTATTGAGTTTGGTATTATAAATCACACTGATTAACACGTAAGATATTTATTTATTCTTACTGTTATGTAGTACATATACTAGTAGTGATTTCTTTATACGTGTACTTAATAGACTGTATTAAAAATGTATATTTAATTTTGATTACGTTGGTACCGAAAGCAGACTGGAAAAACAAGAAATCTGTTTCGAATGTATTCTAATTTTAAAATTACCGTCATGAATTTAATATTTCTGCGCGCGCCGCGCACGCGCAGCAGTGCAGCACGAATGTGGATGCAATTTCATGGTAGCGACATTATTGCCCTGTCGCGGCTGCGACGGCAACAGACGCTGCGCGCGCCTTTCAAATATGCACAAACGACGAAAGGTTCTGAGGTCGTCTGATGGTCTATCGGTCTACCGATACTTTATTATTAAGCATTTTGAGATCCTGAATCCAAATTTTTATATTAGAATGCTGACAAACAGTCAGGCAATGTGTTATAAACAATTTATTTTATATGTTAACAATTATTCTGCGAATTTTGTTTTCTTTGTATTTTCAGACCATTTCCAACATAAAAAGTTATTATGAGTTTTTTGTAGGACTTTTAATTTTTTAAATAAAGTTTTTAAAGTCATCAAAAATACTATTTTTGTCATTTTAACGTATGATCAATACTCACTATAAGTGAACATTTTTGAATCAAAGTTTGATTACATTTACGATTACATACTGTACTATAACTGTACAATGTGTTTCTATTGTGTTTCATTTACGAGGCGTTTCACGTCAGCTCTCCAGGCGCGGCGCGCGAGCGCGAAATCATGCTGTTTTCAGCTTGTGTTTGAAGGGCTAAGATGTATCTAAAAAAAATAATCCCTAAGTGATTTCGATGTATTTTTTCCTCAGCTTTACGATGGTGCTATTAGTTTCTCAAAAATTTTCAATTCTAACCTCAAAAAAACATAAAACGTGTTATATCTCAAAAATTATATTTTTAATATTTTTTTTTACCTGCTAGATCGAAAAAGGGGGAAATTTTACATGGATATAGCCTTTTTCTACATAGGGGTTTTTTGATTTTTTCGAGATATTATTCAAGAAATACTTAGAATTGAAAAATTTTGAGAAACTAATAGCACCATCGAAAAGCTGAGGAAAAAATACATCGAAATCACTTGGGGATTATTTTTTTTAGATACATCTTAGCCCTTCAAACACAAGCTGAAAACAGCATGATTTCGCGCTCGCGCGCCGCGCTTGGAGAGCTGACGTGAAACGCCTCTTACATATCCTTCAAAAAATCAATAATTTAAAGGCTCTGAGAACACCTTTTCCGTAAATATATGCCCTTATTAACGTACAAAAATTAAATACAGCATTAATATTTTCTATACTAGTGTTGTGTATAGTGCAATGTCTAAACAGATGTATTATGAAATATTAATTGTATATTTCTTTTTTGTGCGTTAGTAATGAGTAGAGGAGAGTTGTACACTTGTGGCCATTGCCTAAAACTAGCCACCACACGTTTCTCATGTTTGTGATGCCATCGGCCAACTGTGGTGAGATGTAAGATTTCATTATATTAAAAATATCTGGTACTTGATATTTTAAATCAAGAATTTACAAACTAGGAGAGGGTCAGAGGTCAGCGTATCGCGGATTCGGCTCAAACTGTGGGATAGGTTTTTGGGTCTAGAAATATGAAAAAAGCTGCAATATGAATGATGTTTTGAAGAGTATGTAAATGAAACACAATATAGACACATTGTACAGTTATAGTACAGTATGTAATCGTAAATGTAATCAAACTTTGATTAAAAAATGTTCACTTATAGTGAGTATTGGTCATACGCTAAAAATGACAAAAATAGTATTTTTGAGAACTTTAAACATTTTTATTTAAATAATTAAAAGTCCTAAAAAAACTCATAATAACTTTTTATGTTGGAAATGGTCTGAAAAATACAAAGAAAACAAAATTCGCAGAATAATTAATTGTTAACAATCAATTGTTTATAACAAATAGCCTGACTGTTTGTCAGCATTCTAATATAAAAATTTGGATTCAGGATCTCCAAATGCCTAATAATAAAGTATCGCTAGACCGATAGGCCATCAGACGACCTCAGAACCTTTCGTCGTTAGTGCATATTTGAAAGGCGCGCGTAGCGTCTGTCGCCGTCGCAGCATGGTGGAAGGAAAATAATTGGTGCGCTCGGACGGAGGTGTTATGACCCAAGTCGGGGTCTGCGAGTAGAAAGTCACTTCTGCAATGGTCGCCAAGTTGACCAATCTGGATGTGGGAATGTTTGTTCAATTAAGCGCTGAAGCGCAAGGAGTCGCGGGAAGTTTGAAATAAAACTCGAATTCGAGAGAATTAACCTTAACTTGATGTTTATTAATTTTGCCTTAACACAATCTCTTTGTATCGGCTCGAACCATTAATCGATGACGCGTGACTCTAAGGTTTACTCAATCTGATAATAAGATAGAACTTTTGGGCGCAACATGCACAAGTGCAGCAGAGTACCAAGCTAGTTGGTAACGACCCAGATTCTAAGCTACGAAGCGTCTCATGTACTTGGTAGCGACTGACTCTGGCGGCTCGGGGCTCTTCTTTTATACCTCTAACGCGGACCTCAGGCCGTTGACAAGGATCCTAGGAGAAATGCTATTGGTCGGCAGCTTCAGGTTGGTAGTGGGAGGCAGTATGGTGTAGAGGCTGTAGGGCGCCAGATTGCCTCAGAAGCCTTCCCCCACTTCCAAGTGGAGAGAATGACGATGGAGGGGCTCTAGACCAGGAAACAGGGTCGAGAGCGATAAACAGCGGGTGACGAACCGCCTCCCTCCAGTGGCGTGGGACGCCGCTAGTCTGTGATTGGCTGTTGACGATGGCTCGGGCCGTTAGGTTGTTACGCCACTGCGCGATAGTTCTGGGAATTGTTTGTCTCTCGAGCCAATTCACTGTTTCTCGGAATTATTTGTGTTCACGTTGGGTGACCGTTGGCACTAATGGATTCTGAGAAGTGTTTACGCATTCCTGGCCTGTCCGTTGATCCTTTCCTTAGCCTAATGGATCCCAAGAAGTGTTTACGCATTCTTGGTTCGACCGTTGATGCATTCCTGAAACTCTTGACCTTGAAGTGGATTAAGTTTCCTCGAGCCCTTCGCTAATTGGTTCTCAGAAGCGTTCACGTCTTCTGTTTGTCCTTGAATTGTTTCTCGAGCTGCTGGCTGTTCTTGGGAATTTCTGTAACAGAGCTTCTTCATACCTGAGCGAGCTTCCCTAATTAATTATCATTACGCCTGCCGTCATTTATCGAATCACTAATTATTATGACGTAATTATTATTTATTGTCCAAATAGTTATTAATTTAATCGCAGATTACTACCGTTTATTTAGTTTTATTGCTAATCTCAATTTGTTCGTTAGCGCGTTGACCCCGCCATTGATAGTTTAATTATACGGGCGCAATTACTATTTGTTAAAGGTAATTAGTTAATAAATTGATTATCGCTCGTTTATCGTCAATTCCTATTCGAGTTATTGTTAATTACTTGTTTATAACTTAGTTAATTAACTAATTAATATATAGATTCTACTATTGGAATTTTAGATCGAGATTGTTATAGGAACGCATTCAATTATTATTATTTAATTTATTATTTAATTTAACTTTTATCAGAAATCAATATTCAAGGTTCCATTGTAGAATCGCCTTTATGTGTTGCACGACTCGTCTACGCAAACGCAGTTCATAACGGGCTGCCTACCCCTACAACCACCGATTTTTTTTTGGCGCATGCGTAAAAATCACCAGAGGGGGTTAGGGATGTATGAAGAGCCAACTGTAAAAAATTAACCCTAAATATTGTTTTCGCTGAACACACCTAAAAAGATCAAAACATGACTACATGAGTTTCTGCTTTCTTACATTAACAAAGAGTCAAGTGTTGGAAGAAGATTAGTGATTTAGAGATTTTATTATAAGAAGATTTTTCAATTAATGTAAAATGGATGATCATAATCTGGTTGTTGAAGTACTGGAAATAAGCATTAATTACCTTCGATTAATACAATTACTAAGAAATCGAAAAAAAATTCAGAAGATGGTGGTGCAAACCATTAATTAGAAATAATTACTTAACAGGATATGGTGCTTATGAGAGAGTTTTTACGTATTTTAAGATGAATGACGAAGAAGAGTTCATGAATTTTACTAGAATGAATGTACAAGCATTTATGTATTTATGTAATTTAGTTAAAGATAGAATAACAAAATATAGTCGGAGAGTACCAATACCTCTCCAGAGTTAAGACTGTGTATAACGCTAAAGTAAGTAAATATAATAAATGCAAGTTTAGATTGAATGTTAATTTACATATATTTTTACAGCTATTTAGCACATGGCGATTGTGTACAAAAAAATGCATTGTTTTATGCAATTGATGTTTCAACTATTCACCAAATCATTCCAGACTAGGTTTCAGTTTAGAAAGCAGAAACTCGTATTCTTTGATTTTTAGGTGTGTTCAACGCAAACTCAATATTTAGGGTTAATTTTTTTACGATTGGCTCTTCTTACATCACTAACCCTCTCTGGTGATTTTTGCGCATGCGCAAAAAAAAATCGGTGGTTGTAGACAGGGCATAACAGAGGTACGAAATTGAGCTCGTTCTGCGCATCACGTGACTGGGCCAACCGAGCGCCATGTTAGATTATATATAGATATACTACAATGTACATAAGCGTAAACAAATATGGCTGATGCTATTTGTACGACAGATTTTCTAACCTCAAAATATATCAATAGATGAAAGGAGTACACTAGAAAATTTTGAAAATTAGACAAACTTTGATAGATGACTAAATAAATAATATCCCTTATTGTGTGGTAACTATTTTCTTACCTGCTCTATCAAAATTTCCGCACTCAAACGATACGCGTTTCTGTCGTATCTGTATATATAGATATACCACGAATACAATCTGTCGTACAAATAGCGGCGCCGAACAAATATTCAGTGATGAACCGTTTTTGATTGTAAAATAAGTGTGAAAATGCCTGCGTGCAGTGTAATTGGATGCAAGAATAGAAGCGAAAATGCAAAAAAAAATAATATAGCATTTTTCTCATTCCCAAAAAATCCAGAAATCGCGTCGAAATGGATTAAAGTCTGTAATGAGACAGTTAACCAAAAAAACGGTAAGTCTTTTTGAATTGTCAATAAATATTTTTGTTTACAATATTGAAAAACGATTAGATTTGTATAATATACCTAAAGACTCATGCGTTACAGAAGATGTCATGCTCTGTCTTGTTCGTACGAGAACTTATATCAGAGTTCGTGAGATTAATAAAAAATTACTTTCTGATGCGAAAAACAAACGTGCTAAAAAAATTGCGAAGTTTCAGTATTAACATTATACGCTATTTTCACTGTACATACTATCTGTATCATATGTAAGTCAAATTGTTTTTCTAAAATAAAATTATTTATTGAACAAATTTTTTAAATTTCTTTGGTTAATAACCTTAGTCCTATATAACATTAAATATTGAAGTGAAAAACCTTTATAAGAAATATAAAATAAAAAGTTAATTTAAAAAATATCCATTCTTTTGAAACGTTAATATGTATTTTTCTTAATGTCATTTTCATTTATTTTATTAGGTTTTATCAATAAGAAACATGTTATGTTCATTCAATAAGAAACTTGTTTGAAAATTGCGGGTTCGTTCTTATTGGATAATTATCCAAGATGGTTCCCGCTTGGCCCAACGCGATGATTGGTTGTTCGGTATGATGCGCCCCCGCCCGAGCGCACCTTTTTTTCCTTCCACCATGGTCGCAGCAGCGACAGAGCGACACTTTCGCTATTATACCATCCTACATGAAATCGCACCCTGTGACCCTGCCCATCAGCGTTCTCATAAAAAGCAGTCGCCCGGCGCGAAATTCAAATCGGCCACAAAATATCAAAAATCAAAGTAAAAAAAAATTATTTTTATACATTAATAAATACAATAAGATAAAAATGAACAAAGATACAATAAAAAACTTAATTATTTTAATTTATTTAATTAATTATGAGTATTTTAAAATTTATAATCCCGACACGAATTCAATTTTTTTTTTCGTGCTATGTCAATGAAAACACGTTCGAAATAACAGACTCTTGTACAAAATAAATTATTTTATTGATTTTCAACATGAATTGTTGAAAAACAACGTTAGAAAAGTTGATTTCTTAAATTGATAAAAATTTGTATTAGTCGGCCGTCCTGTTTTACCATGCGAGTCGTGCGGCGCCGAGCAAGCTATAGCTAATTCTGTTTGAGGATCACTGACTGCGCGGCAAGACCGTAAGAAATGAATGAATGAATTTGTCTTTTATAATTTGAACAAGTACGATACACTTCACAAATACACAAAACTCAGCAAATCTGGAAACCATTTAAAATTATGTCGGTATATAACATCACCTTAACCTTTATAATTTTGTAAAATAAACCAATTACAGTAAAAGAATTTATTTTATACGTATATTGCACATTTACCTAACTCATAAATTTTGTAATATCTTGTATCTGAGAAAATGAAAAATATAATTTTTTTCAATGTTTCAGCAATCATTGGTTTTTGGCTGTCATATGCAATCCTGTGAATGAACCAAAACAGTATTTATATACCTATAAGTTTTACTTGATATATTTTTAAATGCATAATGTGATGAAAATTTATATTTCATTTTTTAGTGATTCTATTTTGATATTTGATTCAATTGGTGGTTATCATGAAACGGCAGTAAAGCTTATTAAGGATTACTTGACCGAAGAAAGGCGTAAGAAAATAAATGTTATCTGTACAGATCATAAAATCGTTATAGTAGATGTGCCAAAACAAAATAATTGTTATGATTGTGGCGTTTATATGCTGCAATACGCTGAAAGCTTTTGTTTGGTAATTTCTTTTTGCACATTTTATCTTTTCATTAAAATTATTTTAAATAAAATCTTATCAAAGTGTGTGTGCTCTTTGTGTGTGTGAGTGTGTTTGTGTGTGTGTGTGTGGGTGGGTGTATGTGTGTGTGTGTGTGTGGGTGGGTGTGTGTGTGTATGTGTGGGTGGGTGGGTGTGTGTGTGCGCACGCGCGTATATGGCTAGTCAAAAGAAGTTGTTTATACACTGAAAAAAAAAGTTGATTGGTTGGTTGGTTATTAAAATTGCATAATAGGGTACAGATAAGCATGAATGGTTGGCAACATAATTGGCAATCGGTTGATAATGGTTAAGTATGATAACCAATTTATTTCTTGGATCATTGGAGAAAAAAAATTGGTAATCGTAACTACTCAAAAGTAAGTTACGACAAGCAATTATATAGTTACATCAACTACTTTATTTTGGTTGAATATAAATTTTTTAATGTAATACTTTTTAATCTTCATAAATGAATTTAATTATAATTATGACATAAATTTTTTCAAAAATTATAAATTTTGTTATTAAAAATTAATTAAAGGAATCAACAAATTAGGTTTGAGGAAGCTACGGGCCAATGAATTGGCAGCGGTTTTTTTAATGTAACGGTTAGATTAGTAGTTTTAATGATTTGAAATAATTATGTAACTGTTTTATTGGGACATTGAGTAACATAGATTGGTTATTTTAAGTACTTGAAAATAGTTATCGGAACTACTACTTGTTAGTAAAACTAATTATCCTTCTTATTTGTACCCTTTCGAAGTAACTAATTGCTTAGGGAAACCAATTTTTTCCGTGTATCTTCTTTCTTAAATTGAGAGAAGAAATAATTCTGTTTAAAACAAGTTGATTTCTGTATAAAGAAAAGCATTCTCACAGAATTTAATTTTTTTCGTGATAACAAATATAAATTTCTATTACAGAATCCTATTACCAACTATCAGAATGCCCAATCATGCATCGATTGGTTCGATGAGGAATACGTAACGCAGAAAAGAGAAGAAGTGAAGGCCTTGATTAATATAAAATCACATTATTTTATGATGTATTTGAAAAATAGTAAAAATTAAATATTATTTCCAACGGATACGTTGAAAGTAATACGTAAAATTTTTTTAATTTGTTGTTACAGATCATTATTTCTGAATATGCGTAGATAAAAGCTATCCCAAATGTGACGAAGACCTTCACTGATACTTCGTAAAAACCTTTTGTAATAGTTAACATAATGAGAATTAAATTAAACAGTGAATGTTAAAATCGTTGCAAATTAGTTATGATACATTAAAAAAGCGGAGAGAAAATGACTTCAGGGCGAATATACGTATAATTTTTTTAATAGATGTTAAGTATTTCCTATATTAATTAATAAACGAAATCGATTATAAACAATAACAAATAGAAAAGTGAAACTTTCCCAGAAAACTTCCTTAAATCAGAGCGAATATATCTAGTACAACTTGAAATGCGAAAAACAATGTTTTTAAAATAAAAAATTAAAATTATAACGCGCAATAAATTTTAAAGCCGGTCGCTAAACTTTTTAAGAAAAATGAATTTTTTACCATACCCGGGCCGAAAGTGCCATTTTTGCTCCCGGCTCAAAAACGCGAATGTGGTATTTTTGGCCCGGGTATGGTGAAAAATAGTATACGCTCCACGGGAGGAAATTGTACACGCCACATCTAATGTTTGCCACCCTCGCCGTCGGATCGGATAACTTTAGCCGCGGAAAGAAAATATTATAGCGACAAGAAAAACGCTATCAATAAATACCTGTAACCGAGTAGGCTAAGGTAGGAAGGACGTCCGACTATCCAAAATGTGACGAAAACCTTCAGAGATACTTCGTTATGTCTTGAATTTTATTATAGAATTATACATATAATAAATAATTATAATTAACACAAACACTTATTACTTGATGGTAACATGTAATTTAAAACGTTTGTTGAATAAATGGTTTTTAGTTTTTTAGTTGGGTTTAATTGATGTAAATGAGTACACACATTTAATATTAAATGTGTGTACTCATTTACATCAATTAAACCCAACTAAAATATTAGATATGAGTGATAGAGACAGAACGAGAATTAAAAATGGTTTTTAGATTCGTTGCGTTTTGTGCATTTGTGAAGTATATGCCATCAGGTATAATTTATAATGTATTTGTATATTCGCTGCATATAAAGGTTATATTGAAAGGTCATATAATTCGTACTTGTTCAAATTATAAAAGCCAAATTCATTCATTCATTTCTTACGCTCTTGCCGCGCAGTCAGTGATCCTCAAACAGAAGCTATAGTTTGCTCAGCGCCGCACGACTGGCATGGTAAAACAGGACGGCCGACTAATAAAAATTTTTATCAATTTAAGAAATCAACTTTTCTAACGTGTTTTTTAACTATTTATGTTGAAAATCAATAAAATAATTTATTTTATATAACAGTCTGTTATTTCGAACGTGTTTTCATTGACATTGCGCGAAAAAAAATTTTTAATTCGTGTCAGGATTATAAATTTTAAAATACTCATAATTAATTAAATAAATTAAAATAATTAAGTGTTTTATTGTATCTTTGTTCATTTTTATCTTATTGTATTTATTAATGTATAAAAATAATTTTTTTTTTACTTTGATTTTTTATATTTTTTGGCCGATTTGAATTTCGCGCCGGGCGACTGCTTTTTATGAGAACGCTGCTGCCCATGCATAGACTTATACTCGTAGACTGACTGCGCGCTCTTACAGCGAATCCACATTGCATGAGCTATGCTCGATGCGCGATGCGCGATGCCGTCCGAAAAAAAGTTGTCCGAAATCTACAAGATTTATAACTCTATGGTTATAAATCCTATAATAATTTTAAACATAGAGTTATAAATCTTATAGATTTCGCATCGAGCATAGCTCACACGGAGAGAAGAGGTACGGCTCCAGCACTGTGAACCGCTATCATTTCCCATACGGCGGACCGATCACCTCGTATTAACCGTGATTGCAAGGCGACGCGCTGTCCACGGCGTACGTACGCCGCGCATGCGCTGCGCACGTACGCGGCGCCGTGGACAGCGCGTCGCCTTGCAATCACGCCTATACCAGGGTTGCCAGATTTGGCGATTTGTCGCCAAATTGGCAATTTCCAGATACCAATGGCGACTGATTTTTATGGTTTGGCGTTGGCGATTTTTAGGCGATTTTAAACAAGCTCTTGCTCTTTTTGGCGATTTTAAGGAAAACTCTTGCTCTCTTCAATCCACGCTCAAGCGCAACGGCGCGCGCACTCTCCCGTTTATAAGGTATACCTATATATATAGCAGAGCGCGCGCCGAACCTCCGCGCCGTTGCGCCAATGTTTTATGACGCGCGCACTTTATCAACACGGGAGCACGCGCCGCGCTATCGCTTCCCAAAATCCTAACTCCTGTAGTCCCGCCCTTCCTACTGTTTATACCTATATTTTGAAAGTCGGAGGACGTCTGGATGTATGTATGCGTTTCACGCCGCTGGCACATCGGCCAATCCCAGCATCTCTTTACGGTAATACAGCGCCACCCCGAGTTTATAATTGGAAACATGTCTCTGTCTATCTTTCTTTAACACATGGTGTTGAACAAAGACAGGAAGATACGTGTTCTTACTTCTTACTTTCCCAGTGCAGAGCTTTTTACTCGAGTGTGGACTGATTATAGATTTTAAAAAGTGCAATGGCGTCAAAAAATTCAAAAACCACAAAAGGAAAAACTAAAGAAAGTGAGGAGAAGCCAAATCATTTAATTATTTTAATAAGTAACAAACAATATTTTTAAAAAATTAAAAATTGCCACTTGCTAATGTTTCCTTTAAAAAATTTAATATTTTTTTATTATTTGGTTTGAGAGAAATCTTTTAATTTTATATAGAAACTCAATTTTCTTATGTTATTAGAATATGTAACCTAACAGTCCTAACACCTGCTTTCTCCAAGTATACCCGGTCAAAAATATCCAGTTGGGAAATCCAACTGGATTTTCCAAGAGGGAAATCCAGCTGGGGAAGAGTGGATTCCAGCTGGATTTTGGTGGATTTCCAGTCGGATTCCCAGTTGATGATATCAAATATTCCCACCCATTTTTAACTGGATTAAATGGAAATCCACTTATAATAAATGGGAATTCCTGGGCGAAGGCGGAAATCCATGTAAAAATCCAGTTAAATGTTGGTGGGATCCACCTAACTTTCGCATTTCTATTAAATGGGAATCCACTCAAAATTCTACTTAATAATAAATGGGAATCCCAGCGTGACGGCGGAAATCCATGTAAAAATCCAGTTTAATATAGATGGGAATCCATCTAACTTTCGCTTTTCTATTCAATGGAAATCCAGTTAATAATGCATAGGAATCCTGTTATATCTAGGTGGGAATCCACTTAAATATCCAGTTAAAAATGGGTGGGAATATTTGGTATCATCAACTGGGAATCCGACGGGAAATCCACCAAAATCCAGCTGGAATCCACTCTTCCCCAGCTGGATTTCCCTCTTGGAAAATCCAGTTGGATTTCCCAACTGGATATTTTTGACCGGGTAGATTTAAAGGTTATGATTTTTTGTTAAAAAAACATTTTTTTGTTTACGTAGAACTAAATAACAACGGTATTTACAAGTCTATATTGTGGAGATATTTTTGGCGATTTTTAATTTAAAGTTGGAGGCTTTTGGCGATTTCTCTCTGAATAGATGGCGATACAAGTTGGAGACGGTCTGGCAACCCTGGCCTATACTATACGAGGTGGTCGGTCCGCCGTATGGGAAGTGATCGGAATCGCCCGTACAGCGACTGCAGTCCCCCGTGGGCGCGATGACGTCCCGCCACCTCGCGGTGAATCGGATCAGCGTCGTCCGCCGTGAGCGGTTCACAGCGCTGGAGCCGTACCTCTTCTCTCCGTGCATGCAATGTGGATTCGCTGTTACGGGCGGCGTGAAGCCCAAGATGGCGGCGCGTGGTCATGCTATCTCTCTCGCACACCTACAGTGGTGCACTGAGAAGCAAAAAGTACAGCTACTACACCGCGAGTATAGCTAGGATGCACAATGTTGACATGGTAGTTTAACTCGGAAAAAGTGTAGTAGCTGCGCCTTTTAGTGTAGCCAGTACGCCTTTGGGTATGGCCAGTGTACTTTTATTTTTGTTTGTGTCCGCGCGAAGGTTACGTGAGTTGAAAACGTACAGCCAGCACGTTTAAAAGGTGCAGCCACTACGCTTTTTGAGGAGCGGGTACTAGCATAGGGTAAGGTTAGTAGTAGCGCTTTCTGCTTCTCAGTGTGGAGGACTGGAGGTAGAGGGGAAATGGCGACGACAGAGGAAGAGAGGGCGTTGAGGGGAACACTCTCCCCCCACCAAACGCCCATTAGAAAGAGAGAGCAGGACCACAGCTATTGCCCTCTCTCTCTTGCCCGGCTTCAGCGCTTTACACGGGAGCGCCGACTGCCGAGCGCGCAGTCTGAGTAGGATCCTGCCGCGCGCGCACGTACTAGCCTAATCTCAAACCGAACATGTGTGTTCAGTTGATCGTAAACAAAGCAATAGTACCAGTGACGTACTGCCGCTTGTTCAATAAAATAAAAAATAACAATGGTTTGGAGAAAAGTAATTTCTCGACGACCAAACGTAGATGACGAGTTCGTAAGACATTTTCATGTGACGAAGAATTTCAATGTAAAGTGTTGGGTTAGTTAGTGGTTACTTTTTGTAATAACTTTAGGACACGAAATTTACTATTGAAAAAATGGAGCCATTCCAGACAGTTGATGTTGATATGTCCAACTTAGAGTCTAATTATTTTGAATCATTCTCAAGTTATGATGAATTAGGTCCATCAACATCTTGCCAAGAGACTGAAACATCAAAAAAGGTGAATAAAACCTTTGACATTCATAAACAAGGCACATTTTCATTGTCAAAAGATCAAAGGTTAGCGGATATATTGCGAGATGTTCCACCTGAAATACTAACTGGTTGTGATATTGAAGAGACATGTAGACCTGACTATAAACAGGCTATATTTTCTCAAGATAGACCAGATAATCATGTGGCTACCAAGCCAACAAAGTCAGTATTCCATGAGGAGGAAACTATAGATCCTGGAGATCATTTTTATTTCGAATCTGATCACTTGGCTTTAAAAGGAAATAATGATTATAAAAATTTACTTAAGGTTATTGTCACCCTTAATGCTCAGCGCACGCAAGCAATAAAAGATTTAGACACATTGCTGTTGGCAAAGAAGCGGGCATTGGAAGATCCAATTGCTTATGTAGGAAAATTACAAAGTGGCAATCTCCCAGAATATCCTGGGCTGCAAAAAATTGCAGAAATCCCAGAAATTGATTGGTCTAAGTACAATATTACTCAGACAAATAATAGTCTGAAACCTCAAACACGTCATGGAAAAAATGTA
Organism: Torymus aiolomorphi; assembly: GCA_036365515.1. Taxonomy (NCBI): domain Eukaryota; kingdom Metazoa; phylum Arthropoda; class Insecta; order Hymenoptera; family Torymidae; genus Torymus; species Torymus aiolomorphi. Next base: position 68,699,425 of record CM070874.1, on the reverse strand, counting down.
CCCAATTCAAAAATTGCACAAGACGAAGAATCAGACAAGCCTCTTGTGAGAGGTCGAGCTTTTGATGAGACAAAACCTGAAAGTTTCAATAGATTGTGGACAACAGATGAGCAGAGGCGTTTAGAAGAATTATTAATAGAATTTCCTCCTGAGGAGGTTGAAATGCGACGATGGACAAAAATTGCTAATGCTTTAGGTAAATTTATATTCTTCGAGAAATTATTACATGTATTTATTAAAAATATGTTAGTTTATCAGGTTCAGTGTGGATAATGTATGAGAATAAATTAGGTTCACAAAGAATAAAAAAGAATTGAAAAAATTTTCAGTCATTTCTATAATTTTTAATATTATGTTTGATATGAAAAGTGTCATGGACAAAACTTTTAAAATTTTTCTTTTCTACAGTACCTAAAGTATGGAAAGTTTCATGAGTCATATTTGGATCATGCCATACTGAACCTGTTATTATTAATAAAGATCTATTCTATTTTTAAGTTTTTCAATACACAATTTAAAAGACATAAAAACTGTAATACGTTACAATTTATTTAATAGGAAATCGTACTCCAAAACAAGTATCCAGTAGGGTCCAAAAGTATTTTATAAAACTTACAAAAGCTGGTCTGCCTATTCCAGGAAGGGGACCAAAAGCAAAAATTGACAGTTTGAGGAAAGGTACAGGTCGTTACAAAACTAATTTTAAAAAATCAACATTCTTTCCTCATGAACAATTGCTGGATGAAATCAAAAGAGAACCTGTCCATGATGAATCTGTAAGTATATTGTTAAAAAAGAATAACTTTGAAATTTTTCATTTCTTAGTCCCATTAAAAAAATTATTAAAAATGTTAAATTAATGTTAAATTTCAGGGAGATGACAGTATATCTACAAATGGTTGTGCAACAAATAATTCTAAGTTGACACAAATGGATTTGTTGAGGCAAATTAAAGTTGAAAAAGATGATAATGAAGAGTTCCATTGTCAACATCTTGGATATAAGGTGGATACTAAAATCTTATTCAAATACTTGTCAATTTTTTTTACAACACTTGATTCACTTCCTGCAATACTAATATTTTCTTTGTTAACAGTGTTTTATTTGTGGTGAGGAACCTATTAAAGGTATAAGATGGCATTGTGAAATGTGCCAGGAGGAAGTTAACTTATGCTCAGATTGCGCAGTAGCTCAGCTCAATGTTGAAGATCCTGTTCATCCTTCTACTCACAACCTGACAGCTATTAAACCACCAAAATATTCACAGTGCTACGACACAGACTATTTTCCACAAAATTTTAATACTAATTCATATAATTATTTGGATCCAAACTTTTTACCTCAGTAACTTGTGGCGAGTGATTTGTGGAAAAGACTGTTTATTTCACCAAATCTTACAAAGATTTTATAAGAAATTTAATTTGAAAATGTGTGATAACAAAAATTAAGACATTTCGTCTTCCAGTTAATTTGTAAGAATAATTGATTAATTTATTATTGATAAGTTTTTTAAAAGCACAATATAAATGTGATTAATTTTATTTTATATAAATATATAAATCTATGTACATACATATAATATAACTAAAAAAAATAGCAATCATGATTTAGTTGTTACTATCAAATTGAATTTGAGAAACACTTTTTGTTTGAATTCATAATTTTCACGCTTGTTATGTATTTATGTTTATACTATTTTTATAACTCAAATATATTATAGATTTATAAATCTGGTGTCTATATGTTTTATTTTACTCTAGTAAGAATTGCTAAATTCTAGTAATAATACTAGATAAAAGTCCAATTGTCTTTTGAATTGAATTATTTCAGACAAGCTCGATTGTTAATGTTTGATATGTTGAATTTAAAAATCAAGAGCTTTGAATGCTTAAGGAATATTTCGATTTGATTTTATCTCGAAATTCATGAAAAGTTTCACTTTGTATACTCTGTCTGATGACTTTGAAAAATTCCATATAATGATGGGTATTGTGTCTAAAAGAACGTTCAATAAATTTTAAAGTTGATAAAATAATCTGAAAAATATTTTCTTATTTAGTTGTTACTTACAGCATTAACAGCACTTGTGAAAGTAGTTCTTTGGTTTGGATAAGATGATGTATATATGCTTTTGTATGATTTTTACATGTAAAGCAAGTACAAGATTTACAGATAGGATCGAAGTCCTCAACATATCTAAAATTTCATAACGTTTTTATACACCTATTTTTGTATTTGTAATTAGAAATCTTTTCAACATACCTTTTTTCAGATAAATTAATCAATCCACTTTCAGATTTACAATCCTCACTTAGAAAAGTCAATGCTTTTGTTTCTTCAGTCATTAAATAAGGATATGATGAATCAAATACATCAATTCCTAAGTCAACTAAATCTAAAATGGTTGATGGATTCCAAGAACCCATCAAAACACGGAGTTTATCCATAGGAATTAAATTCTACAAAATAATGCACATTATCATATAATGATAAAACTTTCAATACATAAATATTGTTAAATTGAAGATAAAACTTACAAGGGAATGTTCAATCACAGGTTTAATTTGGTCTATGCTTATATTTTGCGTTTCAATTCCATTCTTGTGCAACCCATCCATAATGTAGCCAAGAATTGGTTTACCATCCATATACTTTATGGATTTTTCTCTTGCTTGCAAGCAATATCCACCTTCAATGGCTCCCAAAAAGCCTTTATTTTTAAGTATGTTAGAATTTGTATGGCGATTAAGGCACCTTTCAAACAAGACATGGCTTCTCTCTATAGCTTTGGTTATTCTCTTTTGGCCACTGTCTTTGTCAGTATCTCCATCACATAATGTTACGTATACATCAGGCTTAAAAATTTCTGCTATATCCATATACCTATCCGGAGTAACTGTTAATCTACCATTTCTGGACCACACAGCGATAGATGCTTTCTTTTGATAGCCAGAGTTCGTCTCTTCTGAGGGATCTTGCACACCCATGAAAAATGGGTACTCCTACAATAAAAAATAATTTAAATAATGAAATTACACAGTAATGAAAATTTTCTAGTACATCACCTGTAAACTAACACAATCGCTCAAAGAATCGAACTGCTTGACACAGTCAGCCATGAAGATAGTGGATGGCAGTGTTGTCAATAAGAATTCTTGTTCTTTCGTCAGCATCTGCAAGACATCTTTGCACAAATGTGGCACACTTCCTCTCTGCAGGGAGAAACATAACACTCAGTAAAAGCACATTCATTCAAATTTAAACACGAAATATTTTAAAAAACACCTTTGTGTACAGTAGAAGCAGCGGTGTCTTGAACGACAGATCCGGCAGTCTCTCGATGTCGGCGAGCGTGCCCAATCGCGCCGTGCATCGCGTTAGGGATTCGGGCCTGAATTTCATTTTTTTTTTTTAAGTGTTGATTACACACTGTACACTTGACGAAATATTAACTATAAATCACAAATTTATTGGTATTCGTGTGTGCTTTCACAACTTCCATGTCAACGCTGTGTTTACGAGTGTCGTAGGTTAGGTTGCATGGTTTACCGGAAAGCACGTGCGTTGCTTCTTCGCGCCTTCCGAATGAATGTATACCTATATGTATAACTTATTCAAATCTGAGCCGGGTGACAGAATCGAAGGTGTAAGTATTGCAGTATAAACAGTCACAGCATGCACTTCGTAAAGGTACAGATTAATCAACGTTATTTTACTGAATGATGATATAATAGAGGGGTCAGGATATTATATCCGTATATTAGTCCAGGCGGTGGACGGAAAAAAGGCCTAAAATGGACAAAACGACCTATTAGCAATTTTATTTTTGCATTCACTTCATTTCAACCTCCTGAATATTTTTTGTTGTTTAACAATTTATGAGCGATTTCGGCATTTTTTTGGATTTATCGAACTGACTCGATTCAGGTGGGTTTTAGCGAGAAAGTGTAAGAGACCTTTTTTGTTCATTATTGAATTTCCTACAAAAGTATAGACCTTAACGAAGTCTTAATAGTTAATTTGCAAATGGCCACCAAAGTGAAAAAATGTAATTTTTTTCATTATTAAATAGCTTTCGAAAAAATTGACGAAAGAACTTGAAAATTTTTGTATAACAATGCAAAAGTGCATGCCAAAGCTCAGAAATAAATATATTGTTGATGTTATTGAAGGTCGAATTTTTTTTTGTTCTTAATTGCACAATCATACCACGTCTGCAAAAATCATTTCTTATTCACTTTGCGCGCGCGATATTTTTTTCACTTCGACGATGATTTTAGCAAATCTATCAATCATTTATTATTCAGATTTTAAGTAAATAACTTATCCTATAGTATCAAGAGGCTATACACGCGCAGGCCGGGAGCGTGATTTTAATTACAACGCCCGTAATCGTTGCAAACACGGTTTTATCAATACCTCCGAGTCTACTGATCGAATCTTAATTTTTTTTTGTTTTAAGTAGCATTTTTTAAGCCCCCCGTATGAAAAAAGAGAAATGTATGAAACCGTATAAAACCGTACAAAACTGTATAAAAACGTATAAAACCGAATCTAAACATTGGTTTTTGGACAAATTTATACGTTTTAATACGTTTTTCATATGGTTTTTAACATTTTAATACAGTTTTCTACGATTTGCAACGATTTTATACAATTTCATATGGTTTTTTACGTTTCATAGAATTTATAAATCGTAAAAAACGAAAAACGTAATTACATTTTTATAAACATAAAAACATAATTTATTTATTTATTTTTCTATTTTTTTTTATTTTGTATGAAAATGTATTAAACTGTATAAAAATGTATAAAACCGTATAAAAATGTAATAAATTTGAAAAAATCTACGGAAATATACAGAAATATACATTTTTACTCGGTTTCCTATGTTTCATTACATTAACCTTTTACATACAAACTTGACATGGAAGAATTTCTGACGTGAGGTTTTTGGCTGTAGGTGTTGGATCTTATCGAATACGTGGCCCAGGTGTTCGGGGTAGCCGAAAACGATGTCTAGATGGTGCGCTCCGTAGTTTTTTGCATCTAGGTGTTGGAACACATTGAATGCGTAGTCTAGGTCTTTGGGGTAGCCGATTACGGGGTCTAGGTGGCTCGTCTGTTGTCCGATTATAATTTCACAAAATATATCAATTCAATTTTTAAGCAAATATAATTGTAAAAACAATTATTTTTTTTTTAATTTGAAAAATTTAATTAAAAAAAAATTTATTTTTTTATTGGGTTTTGGGGTGTGAGCGAACGCTTTTTCCTAAAATTTTCGTTTAGATGTGATCAAAAAAAATAAAATTCATGGGCTGATAACGTATAGGGATCTCAGAATTTACTACGAAATTGTTTAATTAAGATGATGACATAGCAGGAATAAAAAACCATTTTCTTAAAGAAAGAAAATATTTATAGAATGAAAATTTGAAAAATCTAAACTTTCTTTTAGAAAGCACTTTAGAATAAAGCTAATATTTCATTTCAATAAAAAATATAGACGTTTTCATACGAAAGATTTCTACTTTACCGGCGCTAAATATTTTAAGTAAATCGAATTTAATTAATTAACCTCTTATCATAATTTACTCATTTTCTTAAAATATTGTGTAAATATAAATAATTATTAAAAACCATTAATATATTAGATGAATAATTAAAATGAAATATTAATATTGAATAAATACGGATAATGCAGCTTAAGTAGATGGAAATGTCCAAATTCTTTCATGCGAGCGATAACGTAACGGATAACGTGCGTACGTAGTAACCCAGGGGTCGTGGGTTCGATTCTCGGTCAGGACGAAAATTTTATGTAAGTTTTTTTCTGCGATAATTAAAATGCGATTAATTTATAAACAATTCCTAATGATATGCGAAAATTTATATGAATACACTTTACAGATCTTAAAAATAATTTCTCTAAACTTTTATAGAAAGCGCTCATAAAGAATTCTTTATGATTTCTTTATCAATTATTTTGCGCAAGTACAAAATCAAATTTTAAAATTGAGAATTCTTTATGAATGCTTTAGAGGCGGAAATTCGTTATAACATGAAGCTATCATTAAGAATTCTATTAAAAAACCTACTGGAGAAAAGCATTCATTAAGAATTCATTAAAATCTTTATTAAATTTCCTGATGCTGATCGGGTATCCACACTCATAACGAGATTATTTCTTTTATAGTCACATATTATATGATTGGCAAAATGTCAATATTTGTATCATGGTGCGATCATACACGAAAATTTATTCGTAACTCGAAACTCATATTGACGCGACATGCGAAAGCTATATCACGCCGTAAAAAGGCGAAAATATATTAACAACGTAAACATTGTGTCGCCCCGAGAAAAGCGAAAATATATTAATAACGCGAAAACACGAAAGTTGTACGCGAACGTAAAAGCTTCGTAAACTCACGAAAAGGGGAAACAATTTATCCGTGCGAACCGCGAAAGCTTTTCGGAAAATTCTGTTATTGACGCGCAAGGTCGTTAGAAAATTAATGCGAAAATTTTCCGGCGATTAGTGGGCGGTTCGCGTCATGTTTTTCGCGTACGCGAATTGGGGACTCTAGACAGTCTGGTTACTGGAGGTGGCCGATCATCCACAAATATTTAAGGTTTATTCTCTCTCTATATGAGATCGATTCGCATTTTGCATAACGTTCGTCTTGATCGCCTATGAAAATAAAGCACGGCTGCAGCGCATCATTCTAAAGTTATCTACCGTAATTATTGTTTTTAGTTTAATTAATTCACTTTATTATAGGTGAGGAGCCTCCGCCCCCGGTGGTAGCTTTGCCCCCTCCACTCCTACCAGGGTCTGTTCCTTCGCCCTACTTCCATAAATAATTTGGTGGTTTAACCGGGTTCTTATACTTTTATTTAAATAGCAACTTCTATGTACGTATAAAGTTTTACGCATACTGCTGCAAAAAATAAATTTACACCCGCGTGCTCATCGCCGCGCCCGAGGGCCATTAATGGGCATTTTGCGCCCATGTTTGCATAGTATACTATTTATTTATTTCAGTTATAAAAATATTTTTTTGCAATTCTGTGCGTAAAGTTGATACGCGAAGTGCAATTTTCGGTGTGTGAAGTTTACTTCACCGGCTGCGCCGACACGAGTGCGCAGCGATCATTGTTCGTGCGTCAAGTATATACTTGACGTCCTTGTTGCATAAACTACTATTATTATTTTGGTTTTGCTAAACTTTACTTTTTGGATGTTTTTAAGCGTCCCCACAGATGAAACAAATAAGTTTATGTCATAAAAAGATAAGCAAAGTAACGAAATATTAAAGAATAGAGAAATATTAAAGAAAAGGTCGTATAAAAGTAAAATATCAACACCTAAACTATATACCTAAACCAAAGTAAAATAACCAATAAATGAATAATTTTATTAGATTATCGACAAATCTGACGTAATATTAACAAATTTTCGTAAACTCTAAGCTAGTGGGTAATAAACCAGGGAGGGAAGGGGAGGATTTGTGTTATATTCTCACTTCTAACTTATTTTGCTCCTATAATAGTATGTACATTGTCTAACAAGGGGAGAAAATGAGCTATTTCAAGGGAGGGCGAGGTGTTCAGCACGAGAAATTGCGAGTTTGAAAGAAAACGTAAAAACATTTTAACGATAAATATCCCTAAAAATTATAAGCCAATTCTTTTACCTATAGAAATTTTACGATATACTTATATATAAACTCTACATCTACACAAAATTTCAACGTGATTAAACCAATTTTACTCCCGTAATCGTTGGACGTAGAAAACTCATTTTTTTTCAGTTTTCGATTTTTTACTCAAAAACTAGTCGACAGAATGGATTGAAATTTTGGCAGATTATATAGCTATTTATATTCTACATTACCATGATTTTGTTTCAAAACAGTTGACCATTTAGTTTGGGAGTTATAAACTTTAAAAAAAAAAATAAATAAAAACGGTTTTGTTAAAAATACAAGGGCAGTAGTAGCTAAAGTAATTTTTTTTAAATATAGGTATTTGTATACCCTTTGAACTGCTATTTTTCCGATTCAAATATCTCAATCCTATCATTAAACAAACGCAAAAATCAATTTTGCGAAAAACGAAAATTCACCTTAAAACAAAAAAAAGCATCAGCGAATAAAAAAAACGATTTTTTTCTCTATTTCAGTAAAAAAAAAAACCATAAAAAATGAGCCCTGTCCAATTAAAATCGATCGAGTAGATCCTGAAATAAAGCAGTATACTGGCACACACACACACACACACACACACACACACACACACACACACGCGCGCGCGCGCACGGAGAGACACACACATACATTTCTAAAATCATGTGATTTAAACTTATAACACCTCTAATCATGTTTCTAAAGGGATTTAACGAAACTTAAAATTTTACTATTACAAAGCTTCCTCTAGGAGGAAGCAAAAGAAAGAACCCGTGTTTATGAAAAAAATCTTTCCAGAATAGAATAATTCAGTGAAGAAGTAAATATTAACGGTCTCTATAAATGATCTTCAAATGAAACAACAATTATTATAGTTGCAGATCTTACATACACTTTCGCTTCTCATTACAGACATTTTTTTTTAAAGAAAAATTATGTATGCAAATCTCCATTTATTATTTTTATATATTTCCTGCTTCTCTTTTATATAGAATTCTAATAACATAATAATAAGATAAGGTACAATAAAATGAACATCTTATATCATATCTTTATATAAAAAAATCTTACGTTTATTTAAAAACTAAAATATTTACAACGTATTTACATGCACACGATACGTGTGCAAATCTGAAACGAAGAATCGTACAGACATAATAATCTCACTAATTGCGTCGTATCATCGCACACTACAATGTGCTTCAATCAATTTTTTTGGTTTCTTCCGATTTCGCGTCGCACGAATCAGTTTCTTTTTCATGCTTCGACACTGACGGCACTCGCTTTGTCAGGAAGAATTTCTCCAATCTTCTGAACGGGCCCTCGACTCCAAGTGCAACTAGCAGTGCTATCGAGAACGAGTAGAAGAAGTCTGGCACAAAGTTCCAGAACTGGAAAAAATATACATTTCGCGCTTGAGTAAATGATTGTGTTCAAAGTGAATTTTAATTGCCAAAAAATCATTTATATAGTATATATTTACCGCATTTTTTATGCTGAATGCTCGCGAAGAGCGCACAGTACCGATGTCGTATATTTGAATGATGTTGTGCGTAAGGAAAACACTGTAAGTCAAGCGACCCAGAGGCTGAACCCATCTTGGTGTCAAGAAGTTGTAGTGGAAATCTGCAACGAAAAAGATATGAATTTTATTAAATTTGTTCTAACACTGATAGAGAATATATGTACTGGAAGGGAAAGGAATCTATATACGGTTTTCGGTCAATTTCCGCATGCCCTGGTGGAAAATTAACCAAGCTTCTCCCTAAGCTGTTATAAATTAGCTGGTTATCATGTTAACTATATAAATAATTAGTTTTTATTATTCTAACATAAGTTATTTCATAACTTTTATGTTGTTTATTTTTAGTGTTTTATTTCAAGAAACTAAACAAACCTTTAAACATTAAAATTTGATGAAAAACAACAAAATCTCATTTTATGTGTACTTATATTCATTGCTTAGTATCTATGATTCTAATGTCATAAATTCGTTCAAAATATTTTTTCACCATACTCTGTCCAAAATTACCACTTTTGCTGTCGGCTCAGAAACGCGAATGTGGTATTTTGGACCCGGGTAGAGTGAAAAATAGGGCATGGTGTGGTTTGTGCATATAAGAATTATGCACATATTTATTGTGCACACTTTAGCATTGGAGTATACACATAGATATAGATATACGCCAATGCTAAAGTGTGCACAATAAATATGTGCATAATTCTTATGTGCACAAACCACACTATGCCAAAAATAGTATACGCATAACGCACCACGGGCGGAATATTGGACAGTACACAGCTCATGTAAATTCCCATCCGAGTCGAATGCAAGTTTTTTTTTTCTTTTCTATTATAGATGCATAAAATACAATATTATCGTCATATGTGTCAGTAAAGTATGTACTTTATGGACGCGTAACTGTAAAGTAAAATACAACTTTACAGCCGCAAAACAAATAAGGATTTATCCCACGTGGTTTGCCTATAGGTTTTCCCCGCCCCACAGGCATAACCCTGGGCGAATGCGGGATTCCAAAAGGTAGGGTTTTAGATTTAAGGTATAAGATTGGAATTTGTAAGAAAGTATGGATTATGGATAAAGGTGTGAAGGGTACGCAACGCGCTAGACCGACGAGGCTGCGTGGAAACCACCAATTTAATTATTTTCCGGTATCCAACCTCCTTAACCGCGTGAGAGAGAGAGAGAGAGAGAGAGAGAGAGAGACCGATCGTCCAAGCACATGGTGACTCGATTACCCGCGCTAAGTATTGACGGATCCGCTTTCAGCCGTAAGAATTTTTCAATTTTTCTCGTTCTTTTATTAAAGAAATAAGTTACTAGCTCTTGTTGCATTTTTATTAGCTGTTTCTAGTGAGACTTTTTATTAATATATGCACCTAAACAATTAATAAATAAAAAACTGAAAATTATCATTTTTTCACTTTTTCGAGAAAATTTCCAAACTATCAAAAGAACTGAAGAAAGAGTTGAATATAGTAAATAAAAATACAACGAGAGCTAATTTATTAGTGCTGTAGATAATTTCTTTATTATCGTAAAAATAACGAGAAAAATTGAAAAATTCTTACGGCTGAAAGCGGCTCTGTTATAGGGCAGGTGTTAAACTATTTTCATCTAGTGTGTGTGTGCGTGCGCGTTGTGTGTGCTTATACCTGGATTATTAGGGAGGTTTCTAGCTAACTTTGATCTAAAAATTACCGATATTTTGAAAATCTAGCTAATTTATAGGTAGAATATGCTTAAGTTTTTTCCAGGGTGAAAAGATTGTTTAAATATTTAATCGTTTTATGATTTACCAACTCATCAAATTCAGAGAAAAGGTAAGACTTGATGTCGTGTGACCTGATAGAGAATATTATATTTTCTATATTTTCTACCTTTTGTCATATTTTGACTTCTAATGTTCTTTTGTCATTTTCATCGATGATAGAACGTTTGGAACGAAATTATTCGAAAATAAATCGAGAATATCAGCGAAAAACAAAAATATACGGAAACATCATTGCAAAAATATATATTGAAATAATGAATGCAATGCAGAAAGAAACAGGCAGAAAAAATTTAAAACAAGAATGTCAATTAGAACAAGTCTGTCATTTGAGAAAAGTGATCTAGCGAAGAAATGTTGACAAAAACTAGCTAAAAATAATTGAATAATTCAAAAGGTATTACAAATCTGACTACTATGGTAAAGGGGTTTTGCGACGCTTTGGTAATTGCTTGTAATTTTTTTACATGCACTCTAAGTAAATTAAGGGAAACTAAACTATATAAAAACAATGATCGCGTATTGAGACGACTGACGTTAGAAACTTGTTTTACATCTGTATGGTACTATATACCTATTTTATATTACGTATTATTATCGTTACTACATTTAACGATTTGAAAAAATGATTTTTTAACACGCCGTGCGCGAAACACGGTTTCTCATGCTTGTTTTCCGTGTGCGGAACAGTCTATTTTTTCATCGTGTGCGAATTTTACAGTCGTTAATCAAAGAGATTTGCAATTGTTTTACGGACTTGACGACGAATGTTTATTAGGTATTTATCGTAGTTAGGATTTTGACTGAGACTTCTGTTATAACCGAAAAAATGAGTACAGAAAGTGATTCGGATACAGCTTATGATGATACGATACCACCAGATTTGACTAAAAAAGCAAACAATATTAGTCTGAATTTATTGCCTGAAAAATCAAGACGCAGCGTATGAAGAGTTCAAAAAGTGGCAGAAAGAAAATAAAACAGTTTCTCTTGATGAAAAAATCATTTTAGTTTATCTAGATGAACTATCTAAAACTTTGGCTCCCTCAAAATTGTGGGCTCGTTACTCGATTTTGAAAGCCACTCTAAATACGTACGAAAATCTTGATATTGGTACTTATAACATTAAAGCTTTTTTAAAGAGAAAAAATGCTAACCACAAGCGAAAAAATTAAAAGTATCCACTGCAAAGTGCATTCTAATTTGCAATTTAATAATTGTTAAATTTATTATTAATAAGAAATAGACAAATGTTTGCATGTATTATTAATAACTAATGTATTGATTTACATCTAATATTAGTACATTCTAGATATATTTTATTTTTTTTTATAATTCAGTTTTGTTTCATTTACTCGTCTGTTCGTCACCCTCGCTTCGCTCGGACATTCATTTTCAAGAAATGATCGTGTTTCGCTCACGGTTTGTTAAAAAATAGTATACGCAACATGTGTGCAAGGCGATTTTCACACTCGTCTTTTTTGACAAACTCGACTCGTGCGCAAATCACCTGTTTCGCACACTAGTTACGTAATGTACTATTTTTTTATTTTGCAAATTTATAATTTTTGTTCGTATTTTTCCGTACCTATTAGTATTACCGCTTTACTGTTTATAGAATTCTGTTTCAAATGAGATAAAACCGAACCAATAATACACCACGAAGCATATCAAAAACAAGCATCTACTCTACCAGAATAATAACATTTAGCGAACGGACTAATCAGCTACAACTCAACGATCGAAGCAAGCTGGATATTTCACATAAAAATATAGATGCACCGGTTTATACAAGCTCGTAAAAGCCCTCGCGATCGGCGGCTGCGCATTAATACCGCACAGCGCCGAAAGGCTTTGCGCAGCACGAACGAAAGTATACTTTTGTAATAATCCGATTAGTGTGTGTATATTATAATATATACGCACTTCGACTACACGTCATTATGAAAATGTCGTGAAGACACGCGCACCAGAACGCGCTGTTGCCCCATATACGCGCAAACCCGATCCGAGATACACGCACATTCACCGAATACCTTTTTATCATACGTATCCTCATTGTGCGCTGCACACTCGAGAGTGGGCCATCCGTACATTGACACCGAAATCTTTGCCTACGACAAGGTCGCCCGTATATTATATAAGGTATACGGAGATCGTTAAGTAACGCCTATCTATATATATATAGGTTGTTTCTTAAACAGCGTGACACGACGCGATGCAGCAGCATGACTATAATAATTCAAAACTGGCTGAACAAGGTAAAAGCTGTCTATTATTTGTATACACGTATTATACACGCGTTTTTTCTTCGACACGTATTCCACATCAATCGCCTTAGTTTCTCATGCGCGCACCTTTCCATCGAACCGTGTAAGTAATAGGTATTATTTATAATTGGTAATATCATCGCGAGCATCAATTCCATCACTTACCCAATCCATCGCCCATTGTGATGAGCAAAACTATACAGCAGAAACCCGCGGAGAAGGCGGCCCTGTGCAGACTCGCGTAGAGGGCCATCTCCAGCGAGGATGGGTTGGAGTTGGGATTAAAGTACTGGTAGCCGAGGGACTGCGAGTAGATGCAGGTCAGCGCCACCAGGATAAACATGCCTTGTGCCATTGCCTATGAAGAGATCAAAGTTTCGATGTAAGGATATTAGATATGCATCATGTAGGTATGCTTATGTGGATAGGCTTTTTGATTTGGTACCTTAGAGATACGCCAGGTGGCGTGTTGGTAATCGTAGAGAATCGCACCGCAAATGACACCGACCAGGTAGGAGCTCGCTCGCAGGTGCGTCTTGACGTAGTAGTTTAGGAAGTACGGGTCCATGTGCAGACCGTCTAAGCTGAAAAAGTGACGTTACAGGATTCGATTAGCGAAGAACCTATATATAAAATTTAGTTGCCTATGTAGTCGCGCGAGATTATGCAAATTAAATCAAAGCATTAACTAATTTTTTAACTGCACAAGTTGTATAATGATTATACTTTTTAGCATTCGATCTGAAGCTAGCCGAATAAAAAAAAATCTGGAAAACTACTGCAGTGCCAATAATTGAATTGCAAACCACCTCAGTAGCGATCGCTCAAGTTTTCCAATTTGTCAGTATTTTTTACTCAATGAAAATACATTATCTCTGAAATAAGGAAATGACTCTTACTATGGGTAACCGATGAACACCGGCTGAATGCGATACAAGTAAGTGACGATAAAAGGTATGGCAATGCTGATGAATGTAACCGAGCCAAGTATGGACCAGCCGATCCTCCTGGGCATCTTCGAGAACATGTAGATGAGTACGATGGTGAGCAGGTAGCAGTGGAAGTCAACTGATAGGTACCACGATTGAAAAATGCACTGCAACAAAAGAATTTCTATTATAATATTGCCCTATATTATCCACCTATACTCTATTTGGTCCACTAAGTAATCTTTATCTCTGACTAGGTCAGAGAACTGAAGATTTTTTCCTGCGTCTACCCAACCAAGTGGAAGTCGTAATGTCATATATTATAATAACGATCACTCAAAGAGGCTTACTATTTTGTCCATCGTGAAGTAATTATTGAGGTAGAAAAGGTTTGCCCACCAGGTGGCAGCGCAATTGTCCGCCTCGGCGACGACTTTTGACTGCCACTGCGGTCCGGATCCCAGATGCGGGAACAGGTATACTTGGAAGAAGACGAGAAGAGCGTACGCAGGCGTTAATCTAACGGAAAACATAACGATTAATCACGTAACGTCCCAAATTGAATTTTATATCCGTAAAACTCGGATAGAGTGTTTAATAAGGTTTTTACCTTAAGAAACGGATGAGAACCAAGCCGACAAAGTTCATGCGCTTTGAAGTGGCGAACTGGTGCAGCAGCCCGTAGCAGGTGAGCAAGCCGCCGATGCCGAAGAAGCCGTCGACGATGATCGGCCCGTTGATCACTACTATGAAGGATGGTATATTGAACGCCTGTACACATTGTAAAGTGGATAAGAAATGCATTAGTATAGAAATCATGTGATTGTTAACAGAATCTGGTCCCAGCTGGTAGGCCAGCTGAGGCAATGTTTTTTGATTCACCAGAATCAACTTAACTGTTCAGTCATTTGTGTTGTTGTCGAAGCTTCTCAAACGCTCTCAAACGTTCTAGAAAGCTATGCTAAACTTTTTGACTACACTAATGCTTATTTTTAGATATTTTAATAATCGTAACAAAATACAAATTTATTCCCATCTCAACAAAAATGGCCACTTTTTTTCCTTGAAAAGCGGTACCAAAGTTATACTTGTTTTCCTCTTTTAACTAATTTTAATATTTTCTAATAATAATTATAAAAAAGTTCATATTTCTCCCATTTTCGGGATAAAAGTAAATTCCATATAAACTTGGCCAAATATCGTTTAAATAATACACGTAAATATTATGCCCACTTACGCGGCCGCCGATGCCCGCCGCGTTTACCACCACTCCCCCATCTTTCCGTTAGTTCCACTTTCCAAATAAAGAAATTGACCACAGTTGAGATGGGAATAAAGTACTATATGTAACTCGGGAGAAAAGTCGATGAACCCACCCGCGGAAATTAAGAGCGACCTTTTTCCCTTGTTACATAATGAACTTCATACATTACATAATGCATTCTTTAAATTAAGAAAAATTTGACCAGTTCTTGATGTTGATAAGTTAACAAGTTCTAAGCTCGATGTGCATATCTCTTTCTCCATTTATATATAACTAATCATTTTTAAACTAGAATAAAATATCTTTTTACTTCAAAACTTTATAATCTATCTAGTCCCATAGATACAAAAATCTAATCTTACTCGAAGTCTAATTTTTAAGAATTAACTTAAAGTCAGATAAAAAAAGACAAATATTTTTTCTTTTTTAGTCTACCATACTCGGGCGTAAAAACTCTTTAATATGTACCAATGACAACATCTTTATCATACCACAATTCGCATCCCGCATTATATCACAAGAAAAAAAAGCAAGAATCTGCGCATTACTCACCATTTCGAGGTGGCGCGCATTGACGGTGGCGTTAATGTAGTACTCCATCATGCGGTGACCCACCAACACCAGGCACATGGAGAAGAATTTGATCATGTGGATGGTGTCGAGGCCGCGGTGCTTGTAGCTCACCTCGAAGATCGAGCGCCAGTTGCGCTTCGCGGAGAAGCAGAGGAACACCTGACGCACGGCCGACGTCCCGCGGTGCTCCTCCTCCTTCGTCAGGGTACCGTCGTACCAGCTGCTTATTACCACGAGGGCGAAGAGCCCGAACAAGATGGAGCTGTAATGAAGTTTTTGTGATGAGTTCAGCGAATTAGTATGGAAAACTTGACGACATCCTGGGACAAAAAAAAATTACGTCTTATTGATTTTCACAGTTTTTCAGCGGTTTTTCATGAATCATTGCCAAGATATCGCATAACGTTCGATAGTTTATTTTTATTGCTACTTTATAACGGCCTGTCTTCATAGGCGAATGATGAATTATAAATGATGAATTATGCCCGATGGAAAAAATTTTGTTGTCCGATATTTACTAAATTTGTAGTCAGTGGTCAAAGAACAACACACCGAAGGTACACCACTAACTATAAATTTAGTAGATTTCGAACAACAACATTTTTTTCATCTGGCGTAATTCATCATTCGTAATTCATCATTCGCTTATGAAGACAGGCCGTAATGGAAAAGTATAAGTTCTGCTACAGATAGTGTAACCAACTCTCTGTTGTGGAATCAGGAAGCTTTCGGAGATAAAGAACAGCGCTTGTCAGTTAATTTCGCAAGACTGGGAAAAACCATACGAAATATTATGAAACCGTGCGTAAAAAATTGCAAAAAATTCCGAATATCCTCAGTTTTATCGATGCCTTTTCTCCAAAACAATTCCCCTTCTTTTTTACCACGAAAGTAAAAAAGAGACTAACCTGTAAACAATGGCACCGGTGGAGAACTCGGGCTCCTCGAGATAAGTCTGACAGTTGTTCTTCTGGACGTCTACCTTTATGATGAGATTGTTCTTCATACCGTAATCTGCGTACGGGCCCTGCAAGGCCATCTGCACATCCTCGGCACTGCAAGCCGCCGGTACGCACAGAGCCATTTGCAGGAGGTAGCGACGTACGCGCCTGAAGTCTCCCTTTTCCTGAAACATCGTTGATAATTGCGTGATGTATAGGGCAAACAAATATTTTAGGTTCAGGATCGATAATGATTATTTTCTTTTTATGAAAAGTTAAGGATGAAATTTTGTTATCTTTGAACGTAAAATTGTCTCGTAAAAGTGAAATTTGCAGTAAATTGATGGTATACAGGTAAAAGGATCAATAACCGATTTTGGAATTTAAAAACACAAATAACATCACACATTATTATAAAAAATTAATCTACTTGAAATAAATAAACAATGTAATATCATTATATATCATTCGTAGCTCATAATAATTTCTTTCATACAATCAATTTTGCTTCCTCCTAGAGGCAGCTTTGCAATAGTAAAATTTTAAGTTTCGTTAAATCGCTTTAGAAACACCAATAGTGGTGATAGAAGTTCGAATCACATGATTTTAGAAAATGTGCGTGCGTGCGTGCGTGCGTGCGTGCGTGTGCGTGTGTGTGTGTGTGTGTGTGTGTGTGTGTGTGTGTGTGTGTGTGTGTGTGTGTGTGTGTGTGTGTGTGTGTGTGTGTGTGTGTGTGTGTGTGTGTGTGTGTGTGTGTGTGTGTGTGTGTGTGTGTGTGTGTGTGTACGTATACCGTTTTATCTCAGGATCTATTCGATCGATTTTAACCGGACAGGTCTCATTTTTTTGTTAGTCTTATGCTAACATAATGTGACGCATAATATTTAAGCCCTGAAGAGGGAAGCAATAAAACTTCCGAAACGTTGGCAATTGTTAAATAAATGCTGTTACAAAAGTTCGTCTGGTGTCCATAAATTTCATTAAATCATATATTACGAACGTTATCAACTACAAGAAAGTTAAAATTTTTTTACGTATTTTTCAAAATCGTAATTTCTCAATGACGACTTAATGTTTGAGTTTGAAATTCATAGACTATTTTGTATGTGATATAGGCAATATCTATGTAAAATTTCATCCAGATTATATGGTTAGTTTTTGAGATAGATATTTGATATTTAAAATTTTGGTATTTCTGGAAATGACTTTCTATGTCGCACAATAACTAGAGTAAAATTTAATTACTTTGAAATTTGATGGAGATGTAGATTTGACGGATATGTAGAGTTTGTATATTATTTATGACATAAATTGTTAGGGTAAAAGAATTAATTTATAAGGTTCAGAGATATTTGAGGTTAAAGCTGTTAAAACTGTTTTAGCCCTCTTTTCAAATCGTAATTTTTCGGGAACGGTTTTATGTATATGTTACTAGAAAATTGAAATGACGCGCGATACGCGAGCGTGTTGTTTACTTGCTTTTGTTTTTTATTGAGGTTAATTTACAGCGAGCTCTGCAGAAACATGTAATTAGTTAGATACGCTGGCCAATTATTTTGAGTTTGAATTAATTTTTCGAATAATCGCGATTTGAAGTGAATATAGTAAGAATTACCCTCTCTCAACTTTGAGATAAAAATTTTAAAGTTTAAACTTGTTTTAACTAATTTTTCGAATGAATGACGATTTAAGAAGTGAATATAGTAAGAATTACCCTCACTTAATTTTGAGATAAATATTTTAAAATTTAAACGTTTATGGTCCACAGACATATAATTACACACACACACACACACACACACACACACACACACACACACACACACACACACACACACACACACACACACACACACACACACACACACACACACACACACACACACACACACACACACACACACACACACACACATATATATATATATAGTATATATACATTCATTTTGCCTTTACAAAATTATGTAAAAGATTTTATTAGCTGCCACTGATATTTGTGTTTACATAATATTTTATTTACTTTTTTTTATTAAGATTGTGTAAGAAATGATAAAATCAACAATCAACCATATTTTATTGGAAATAAAAGAAGAGGATGACGAAAATTATAATGGACCATTAAAAAAATCAAAATTAGAAGTATAATTTCAATTTTTATAATAGGTACACAATTATTTATATTAAAGATACACAATTATTGAATAATAATATATTTATAATGTAAAAAATGGAGTTTATATATGATTTTGAAAATGTGAGTAAGTTGATCTCAGGGTAGATAGCAATTTTTTAATTTTATATTTTAAAATATTACTTTTTTTTAAATAAAATAAGTGTCAAGTAACAAATAATTTCAATAATAAGAAAAAAATATGCAATTTTTTTAAATATTAATGAATTATTAAATCATTGAAAAAAAAAGTATAATGAATAAACATATTTTATATTTAAAATATATACTATACATATAGGAACGATACATTAATTTGGAGGAAGCTACGTGCCAATGAATTGGCAGCGGTTTTTTCATCAAAATTAAAAAGAAATGGTACTTAATAAATGATCTAAAAAAACGCATTACCATACCACATAATTAACGATATTCGTACAATAGCTCACTTCCTATCGCCTTCAAACCATGCTAATTCTAATACGGACGTATACCCACTCCCCGATTAAAAAAAAAAACCATTTACGTCTCAAAAAGGCTCTCCTCGTGTCAAACGTCACCGTCCCTTCCGCACTTTACTATTCATGAAATTCACTATATTGAAAACTTACTCTGATCGCCTCCCAAGCCGACTGGTTGGGATCGAAGTCAATGTTGAGCCTGCCCTGGAAATCCGGCGCCGCGTCTCTCTGCTCGTACTTGAAATCCACCAGGCAGTACCTGCCCCTAACGTCGCCAACTCCGTTGTTCTCGCCGGCTGCTGGTACGCTGGTGTCGATCCTGTAGCACTGGTCGAAGCTGCCCAGCTGCCAGGTATTACCGTCGAATACACCCTGCGGGTACTTGGCCGAGGCGTCGAACACTGCAAAGGTGAGAGGAAAAGTTTTCATAATTTTCCAATCAGCGTGTGTGTGGATTGATTATTCGATAATGGTCCGATCGCTTTTTTTTGCATGCGGGGAAGAGAGAGAAGAGTAAATGTGACGGAAACTTTACGCGCGCGTTGGTTTGCTGGATTATTTGAGAGGATGATTGATGAACGCGTGGCAGCACTTTTTCTTTGTCGCCTCGTAGTTGTGCGCAAAAAAGTCCCGCGAAGATACGTACTCCGACTATGTGCCGATCACGTTGCTGCTTAGGTAATAACGAGTAAATTATTTGCAGGCGTGCGAGGCACACACTGCTTCTGAATATTGATATTTGGTTGTTTTTCAGGATTGCAAATTTTCAGCGAGTGATTTTTGCGATGATTGGTGTTTTACGGGCAGCGATCGGGTCGTTTGGAATGGCAAATTCATTGATGAATGGATGTACTTATATGCGTCGAACAAATTTGTCAAAATGTATGCGAGAAGTATTTGATACGAGAAAAAGTTAGATGTTGATTTCGCCATTAGCAAGATGTTCAAGATTCTGTAGGACTAACGCCATCGAATTTTAAATATTAATTCGCAAAGTTGACCGATTGTATATTAATGAACGCTTATGAAGACGTCATTGTAGAAATCACATTCTTAATCATATAATGTAAAAAATTACTATTTGAAATTATAAATATTATAAGATATTTCAAATATGCGTCATTTCATGTCAGATTTACACTGATATTTTTTTAAGATTGGATTTTTTTTTTACGAATCTTCATAAAAAAATACTCGATACGTATATTTTTATTTTTATTTTAACCTCATAATTTCAGATTAATGATTTTTCGAAATTTTGGGTGATGACAACAGAGCTATTTTGAAACGTTTGCATTTCAATGAAATCTGATTGTAGGACATTCTTTTAAATGAGTAAAAGTTATGACTTTTTCTCAATTTTTTAGAAATTTAAACGAAAACTAATTAAGAATTTTTGCTCTATTAAAATTTTATAAAAAAAGTGAAAAAAGTGATTTTTTAATAACTTGGGCATTTTTTATATTCAAATTTAACGATAAAAAAATAATCTGTCAAGTTTTAAGAATGTTTGTGTCCATTTCCGAAAATGGAACGAGGTTTAGTTTAAAAGTTATAAGCAAATTAAGAGCGACGCGCGCTAAGTTTGCCACGAACGATATATCGAACGTCTAATTTTTTGTTTGTATGTATCCATTAGTTACGCGTTGTATCTCTGATTAAGTTCGCTTTTTTTGTTAAACCTTAAAAAAATCAGTCATTTACATGATGTCATCTGTAAGATTTAAGTCCTGGTGTTGCAATCTTTTTGGAGAACCATTACATTCTGGGTGAAATAAGAATTTGCGGCAAGCTCTTAATTTGCTTATAACATTTAAAACCACGTTCCATTTTCGGAAACGGACCAAAACATTGTCAAACTTTACAGATTATTATTTTACGTTAAATTTAAATATAAAAAATGCCCAAGTAATTAAAAAATCACTTTTTTCCCTTTTTTCATAAAATTTTAATAGAGAAAAATTTCTTAATAAGTTTTCGTTTAAATTTCTGAAAAGTTGAGAAAATATCCTAACTTTTACTCACTAAAAATAATGTCCTACAACGATAATAATTCATTGAAATGCAAGCGTTTCAAAAAAAGCTCTTTTGTCATTACCCAAAATTTCGAAAAATCATTAATCTGAAATTATGAGGTTAAAAAAAAAATAAAAATATACGTATCGAGAATTTTTTTATGAAGATTCAGAAAAAAAATTTCAATCTTAAAAAAAAATATCAGTATAAATCTGACATGAAATGACGTATATGTATAGCGTTTTCATTTTTAAGTTATGGCAGTTTCTAGTATGGATCTGATACAGTGCGTTTATCTGATTTTAATAACTATATCTATACAATCTCTATAAATGATTTTTATAATAAAATAAAATAAAATATTTTACGTATATTAATTACTAAAAATTCAATTAATACCAATCTGCATTTTAATAATAATTTAATTATAATTAAATTCCATTAATTAATTATCCATAATCATTCCTAAGAATTTGTTTAATCAATAAACGACAACCCACGTAGTTAAATAAAAAATATTTTACCTTTTTCATCATAATAACTGACGCATCTCATCGATAAATATATCTATACATTTCTTTTATGCATTTCCTTACGGTTGATTAACTGCGCATTCGTAAACATTACATCATATTGTTTCGGCGTTAAAATACATAAGTATTCATCAAGGCTATAAAAATGGCCTATTTTCGTCATCATCTCGCAGCCCGATATGATTTCTGTTTCCATTACCATAGAACATTGGAAAACTTTCGCGTCCATCTCGGATTAACATGATGAAAAAATTCGATCAGGAATTTAGACACACACACCAGCCGCGGATCGTTTCGTGAAAAAAAAAAGAAGTCCATCGTTAAATGCAAGGATTGAGTAACGCCACGCGTCGGAGGTCAAGAGCATATCGATTCCCCGTGTGCAGTGTGCGTGTGTTTATACCTTTCTCCGCGCGGACACAGCAGCTTAGAATAGAACGTAAACACAGCAATTGATGACCAAGTTTTTATCTGTCTACTATAATGGTTACGATAGGTTTATTTTCGTCTGTATTTGTTGTGTTATTACAAAAAATTAATATTTATTCCTATAGCAGCAATATTATAAGTCTTTTTTTTCTAGCTCATAAAGAAATTTCGAGTAGAGCAGTCCCTGGTTTAATTCTATACAATTTAAATATCAGCGCGCTAATTGCGTTATAATTATTCATATCATTCACAAAGGATCATAAAAAAAAAAGAACCACGAAATCTCTTCGATCGAAGAATAGAAAATTTCTATACGAATGGATTCATCCTCCACTTTTTGTTGTAATTTCCCGTCATCAATATATATATATAATGAAAATTCACAAAAAATTCATCCCAAAATCTTCCATCAAAATAAAACTCTCCCAATCTGACCCACATAATACATACACTGAGAAAAGGATTTGTTTACTGTTAACGTGGCATTGTAACTGTTAACATGCGTATGTTCAAATATGACCAAATATAGGCATCGTAATAGTTATAATGCCATGTTAACAGTTAAGTTAAGTTACCATGTTCTCATAAACAATCTCAATATGTTACCTGAGAACATTGATATTGTAATAGTTACAACATGCTTATTATAGTAGTTTCAGAATCTAATGGCAAATTTTTTAACAGGATGATGTTGTTTTATAACAAAAACATTTGAAATAAAAACATCATTTATTTTCTTACTCCAACGTTTCGGACATTTTTATTGTTTATCTTGATGAGGGACATAAACAATAAAAATGTCCGAAATGTTGGAGTAAAAAACTAAATGGAGTTTTTATTTCAAACCTTTTTGTTATATAACAACATCATCCCGGTAGAAAATTGGTTATTTATAGATTTGAAAACCACAATTTACAAGAACTTCTACCATCAGCTACTTTCAAATCTGAATATGTCTATTAGTCAATATAGATATTATAACTATTACAATATCACATTTCATCCTTAAACATCTCAAATAGTTATATTTCAAATAGATAAAAAATATGTTAACAGTAACAATATTCTTCTCTCAGTGTACAGACACGCATAAAAAATCCACTTTTAGCATCACCCATCCTCTTAATTTTATTTCCTTCATTATCAAATCAAACAGCCGATCACCGAAGAGGTCAATGACAACCAAAGAGGTCAGCGTATACCTATACGCTATCACAATCAGGAATTATCAAATCTCCGGAATTCGCAAACGTTCCGCATCCCATGAATTATTCAACGGGGGCCCAGATCATAAAACACTTATCGAACCTATCAAAAATCTCTGGTCAAGGATCGTCGCGAATATATGACGGAAACTTTTTCTGGGTCTCTCATTTAAGTATTGCGTAACGCGAGCGTGGACTTTCGTTTCGAGAACTGCTTATCAAGGCGATTAAATCTGCTGCGCGACGCGAGAGCGCGTAGTTTTATATTCACGTGACCGGCGAGTGGGATGTATGGGTTTTTGATCTGAGGCGAAGGCGTGACGAGCGCATGATGATGATGGAAATGCGCGATGATGTGCGTGTAATAGGTGGGGAATTATTGTAAAGGTCCCGCGGGGAAGAACTCGACGAGTGAATGAATGAGTGGATTTTGGTTGTGATTTATGGACGAACGGTGCGCGCACGCGACGGTTACATGTACGTAATTTATACATGTAAGCTGTATAAGGTAACACTGTCCGACAAGTTTTTTTTTTTGTAGATCGTTTTATGTCTCTTCCAGAATCGAACATTAATGTTAAATTATAATGCTTGAAATATATGTATGCATTAGCTTTTTTAATAAATAATTCATCGAGGGGGTGGTTACGCAAACTTTTTTTTCAGAAACTTCTTCTTTTGAATATAGAATCACCTGACGTTTGAAAAGTATAAAGGAAGCATCCGGAATATCAGATTTGTTCAATTAGTTTTTGCAAATATTTTTCTTATTCTGCCGGTAGTTTGTTAAAGAATTTGTTATTACTGTTGTGCAATTGTAATAAAATTGATTCATCGCCATTATTATTAATCAGTTAGTTATAGGTTTTCTTACGATCTAATCGTAAGGAAGTGACTATTATCTCATTATCATAGCTAATAGTTCGTTAGTTTATACGCATACGTATAAAAAATGTAAAAATTCTGAAAACAAATTCCATTGTAATCA
The DNA here is from genome assembly GCA_036365515.1 of Torymus aiolomorphi. Classification (NCBI taxonomy): domain Eukaryota; kingdom Metazoa; phylum Arthropoda; class Insecta; order Hymenoptera; family Torymidae; genus Torymus; species Torymus aiolomorphi. Next base: position 68,674,659 of record CM070874.1, on the reverse strand, counting down.
TATAGTAATCAACGCATTATGAACATCGAAAAAAATCCAATACTTTTTTTAATTTTCGCTTGAAAACCATAGCAGCAGCTACCTATTTGACTGTTAAATTACGATGATAAGCTACATATGCAAAAAGTAAGCTACGCCAGTTTTGCTCGAACCTCTGCTGCTTGCATGATCTCCTGGTAGCTGAAAGCTACATGTAACTTCTCAAGCCGAATGATCATTCATTAGCTTAATCTCATTAAAGTAGTCAAGAGTCACCTCGAAGAAGTACTCACCATACTTTTTATCATTTACACGATTAGTAATTTAAATAATGCGAAAAAACGGTAATGCAATGTATCTCATTAGCTCTGAATTGAAGAAACTCCCGGTTAAATTACAATCTAGTTCGACATATTCGTTTATCGTCACAATATAATAAGAGGGAAGCCTGTACCATTTCTTTTTCAATTTACAAAACAAAGTGAACCAATGTCATATTGTATAATGATTGGTACTTTTAAACATAAAAAAATATACATAACAAAATTGTCGCAAATCTCATATATACTGCCTAATCAGACAAGAAATACCACAAAAACCTTCGAAAGCTACAGCTGAAACATTAGGAACTGTACCCAAAACGTTCGAATCGCGCAAACTACGGCAGCCTCAATGCAAATAACAAAGTTAATCGATCAGCAGTGAAATGCGACCTTCGCACCTTTCCCCATCACCGGCTTCCGCCCGCGACCTCGATGCATAATGCAAATTTTACGACCCCAAAAACGATCGGATTTTAATTCTCGATTTGCACGCAATCCTTGGCGAAATCTTTGACATTTTGTTCGATATCGCGTGCGCGTGCATTAGCATATTATACGTATGCATAATCGAAAATATAGTTCTTAATGTACGCCGCGGGTTGCTAATTATTAGTCGCAGAGGTAACGAGATCGTAGCAGTGCGGTACACATGTTTCGGCATCTTATCAATAATCAAAGCGTATATCTGCGATCGCATAAGTACGCGCATTTAATTTGCACGGCATTATATATGAGGAGCGAGAGAAGCGGGGTGAAGTCGAAGGAATGCGATTAATTTGTCGTTATGATGCAATTATAGCGTCGAAAAGGTTTTCCTGATGTGTTTGCAATGTTTTAACACTACGATTTTGTTATGAAAACAATGCTTCAATAATATTGTTTTCATTATTATGGATATAATTCCATTGAGGTGTAGTGTGTTAATATTTTGGCAAAAGTTTTTGGATTTTTGGTAAATCAATCATCTTGTATACTGTTGACTATTAATCAGTACACTTAACTGTAGTATAAGTAGACGTGAGAACCCTTGAACTGTACGATACAATCATAAAGAAATGATAGAAAAAAATTCTCTATTAAAATTGATGAAACGCAGGCGATTACTGTAATCTATCAATTAGACATGTGATTTTTTTTTGTTGTATTTTTTCGTTCTGTGAAAATTACAGGTATTTTCAATCATTTTAGTAACCGTTAATTAACATTCATGCATAACATGCAATAATATATTTCAGTAATTACAATCAAATTAACAATCTGCGAAGATATCGACTGGTCAATCCACTGAATCCCGAAAAAGAATTTTCAATTTTTTTATTCATAATTTATCAATACCGGAAAACCCTACATGCTTACACAGAGAAAAGACAATCTTTACTGTTAACGAACGGACGTTTGGATATGGACTTATAGTTAGACAAATTCGTTAACAGTTAAGTTTGAGTTGTGTACTCAAACGATTACACGAATTTGTCTATTTATAAATGAACATTGATTTATCCAAACGTTCGTTCGTTAATAGTAAAGATTGTCTTTTCTCTGTGTAGAAATAATTAAAAAAAAACAAAAAGAAAAAGAAAAAACTATCAATACACTATATCACAAAACTATATATCAACCTAATTCAATCTAACATTTGAAATCTCAGACGAAACTTCTCGGCGACGACCCCTTATCGCATCCTTCCCCCTCCCCCCCTTTCTCACTCTATCTATAAATTAGGCAAACCATCGAGCCTACTCCCGCGTGAACCCGAACTATTACGTCGGCCTTAAAAAAAACACCGAAGCGTGTACGCGTATAACGAAGTGGACCGAGACCGAGAACACTAGCGCGATTATATAAAAAATGTTGTTCGGGGATTTGCGTCAGAATCGCCGGTGCGCCGGACAATGTGCGCGTGCGCATGCCCGATGAAAAGCGGCATAACGCACGACGTTGCCATCGATCACTTCTGATGTGTATGAGTTATTATTTGTTGTTGAGAGTCCTGGATGCTGAGAAACATCCTCTCGTGGCACATGGGTCTGAAGTTCGCAACGTTGGAGTGCAACGAAACAAAAAAAAAAATTATTTTGCTTCATGGTTATACTAATTAATATTAATTTTGTGTACAGATTTAGTGTTTTGTAGAATAAAATAACTTTATAACAAAGGTTTAGATGAAATTTCCATTGTTTAATAACTTAAATTAATTGTAAGATATTATTTCGTTGCACTCCAACGATGCAAACTTCAGACCCATTATGGCACTTACTCCTGCAAATATCTTTAGATCGTTTCGAGATCTAACGCAAACATATAGGAAGTTAGCACGTGTGAAAGACGTGTAGGCCATAGTCCAAACACACTATTATAGCACTCCAAAACTATATCTCGGGGTTTACTTTTTTTTTCTCTTTATCAAGACACTACATCTACTCGGCACCCATTGAAATCGAGTGTGTATTTTTTCCCACTTGACCGTTGGCCGAACGCGGAAGATTTTTTGTTGTCCCTGTGTAGATATCGCGCTTATGCGAGCGATGGGAAATCGACATGAAGTTCAGGGTCCTGCCTGAGGTCGCTGATCTTGCCGGCAGTTGTAAAGTACGCACGTTGCTAATGTATGTATATGTATGGGTGGTTTGCGCGTTGCCAAACGATCGGCGCGCGTTAGATCTCTGTGTATGACTGCATATATAATACAGGTAGGAGAGTTTGTCCGCAAGCTGGAATTGATGACTACTGGTTTGAATGTAATTTTTCGACGGTTGTATTATAAGTGTTTATATTGAGTTTGAAAAATTTATGAGAGCGAATTCTGGTTTTGGAATAATTAATGAGAAATAAATTCTTGATGTGAAGAATATTTCAAATAGTTTCTTTGTTATTTTGTTAAAAATTGATAGTATGGTGCAATAATTAGTATAAACTTCAAGTAAAACTTGAATTGGTAAATTAGGTGGCATTTATAATGTTAAGTAGTACAGTCTTATTGAAATCGTTGAAATCATTAATTTCGCGAGAACTAAAAATTGATCAATTGCTTTACATAATTATTTATTGTAGCATTAACGTCAAAAAAGAACTTCTAACAGGGACTTTACGGGTCATAAACTCTAGGTACAAGTACAGTTACGTATTTTTTTAAAACGTTACATTTATTTGGAATAATATGAATTTAAACAAAATACTTATACTTTGAGATATATTTGCCAACTTAATGAGCATCATTGTAAAATTAACTGTACCATCTACGGTTCAACCTTTAGGTTGCGTCGATTGTAGAACTCTTTAATAACTGATATGTCAAACATCACAAACTGGTACATTCTCAAAAATCATGTAAAAGGGTCTTTACTACAGTTCTATTAGTTTACGATCATCTATTCTCTAAATGTAAAATAGTCGAAAAGACATTATTTCATAGTAAAAAATTACTCCACTGCCGAAATACTGTATATCGTCGCCTGGGAGGTAAAAGGTTACAACTCGCCGCGGCGCGTAAGAAGGTTACAACTCGGCTCGGCACGTAAGAAGGTTACAACTCAGCTGCTTCGTTTTTTTTCTTTGGTGTTTGAGTTGAGAATCGCCGTATAGAAATTGGAGGAATTCGAGCTTTCATACATAATATAATTATTTCCCAATGTATCTTATTTTGTAGAAAAGTAAATTTTATAAATTATTTTTTCTCAATATCTTATATATTTAAGAGATTTCTCAAAGCTTTTTACACCCTGAGCCGAGTTGTAACCTTCCTACGCGCCGCGTCGAGTTGTAATCTTTTACCTCGCAGGCGACGATATGCACTCCGAAATAATGGGCATACACTATTTTAGTAGTGTATATTAACTTTTTAAAATAGTCAAATTTCGATATTTTAAAAAGTTAATATATCCCCTACTAAAAAAGTGGATGCCCATTATTTCGGAGTGCATGTTTACAATTTACATTTAGATAGTAGTATATTCGCTGATCAATAGCGCTATCTTGATACTTTGATCAACTTTTTTATGTAGAATACACAAAAATACGTAAAAAGAATACATAAAAATAGAATACATAAAAAGAATACATAAAAAGAATACATAAAAATAGAATACATAAAAAGAATACATAAAAAAGATAAACAAACAAACAAACAAATAAATAACGAAATGACCAACCAAATAAGAGACTTTCAAAGCTTGCAAAAATCCATCTCAATACTCGACCAGTCAAATATCATTCTCATATTCCAATTTTCCAACAATCTAATACAATCATATAAGTTTCCATTTCCGCGCCAACATATCACAACATCTCTCGACCGGCGAACTCCAAAACCCAATCCTCCGAACAAAAACACACACAGCAATTCATCCAAAACACCCACTCGCTTACTCAACGCAACTGAACCTCCTCCGCACCCACACGTGCCGTTACTATAACGGCATATATATAGCCGGTAAAAATCTCCCGGCAACAATTACATAATATCCATACTCCTTGCATAATTCGATCATAATTCACGCAAACCTAATTTCCGTATAACCATAACACCCACACATACGCGCGAAATCGCAATCAACCTGCATAACAATAATAATACTCACTCTGCGTGGCCCAAAGCGTGCCGTTACCCAGCGCCTCCAGGTACCGCGTCAGCTGGCGCTTGCAAGCTCCCTCGGGTAGCGTGCGGCTGGTGGCGACGGCGATCGGCGGCATCGGCACGCTCTCGTACCAGTTCCTCCTCGTCTCTGATCCCCCGCGCACATCATCCTCGCCAACCGCCTCCTCCTCCTCGTCGTCGTCTTCAACGAGGGTAATCCGGTCCGGGCAGTACGTCGCGTTTCCCATGCACAACTCGCCTGTGGCGTTGTTGAACGACGTGCTGTTGTTGAATTTCAGCAACCAGCGGTGCTTCGTCGTCGACAGCCGGTTCATCCGCGAGAACGACTGCCCGCTTGCAGCGCTGACGGCCAGCAGCAGTAGCAGCGTCGTCGTGCCCTTAGCCACCATCGTTCTATATACCTTTACCTTTTCTTTTAAAGTAAACAAGTGCAATAACCAACTGATTAACCGCACATGGGATTAACTATACCAGCGCGCGCGCGAGCGATGTGTGAGCCTGCGGCCGGTGCAGCGCAGACTATATATACGTATTATATGGTGTCGCGTGTTCTCGGCGCAGCGCCCGCTCGTCTGTTCAGCCGCGCGCACGCGGGCATGAGAGCTGCCTGCCTGCCACCACCACCGCGTTGTTGTCATTGCCCCCGTCGTTTCGACTCCTCCTTTCGGTGCGCGCAACGCGCGCTCTAATCCGATGTATATGTATATATAATCTCGTCCTTTATGCGCGTCGCGGAGAAAGAACGGCGTCCTTCGATTAGTGCGTGTGTGTGTCGTGTATGATATATATATGGCCTTCGGTGTTTGAGACCCGAAGACGAGATAGTTGGGGTTGGTTATTGCTACCCCTGAGGTGTAGGCCCTGTACACGTACGTGACTACTTGCGCGTTCTTCGTGATGGTGATTTCGACAGTGGTACGGTGTACTTGTGGTATTATGAGATGGGATAGCGGAGGGGTTGCCCTTGGCCGTGGATTCGTTTGGTTTTGAGTGAGAGAAATGCTCGGAGGCTTTGTGAAATCGCTGGCACGTGTGACGATCGCTTCTCGGTTGTAGTGGCTTGTTGCTGCTTTGTGATTTATAAGTTAAGTTTTGGTGATTATACTTGTGGACTTGCTCTTGGGACGGTTATATTGAAGATAAAAAGGCTTGAATTAGAATGGGTTCTAAATGTTAATGGTGAATACCGAGGAAAGCGCGCTTTTACATTTTATCATATTGTATGTATGGTTAAAAAGTTACAAAAATATAACTACATTATTAATGGATGCGCAATATGTTTAATTGAAAGTTGTGAAATACCGTAGTCGTAGCAAAATATTACTCCAGTATTTATGAAATTTACTGTACACATTGTAGTACTGTAATTTTTTTATTTAATATATAATAATTAAAATTATAAGCGTTTTCTTTTTTAAATTTGTTCAACTATTTAAAATAGTAACAAATGAGTGTTTTCATAATTATTATATTTTCATGTATAAATTTTGGTACTTGAAATTTCGAAAGTTCACAGTGAACGAACAATTTTTAGATATATAAGCTGGACTTGGCTATATTTGATATGTCCAAAAATTGATAATAACATTATCTTTTCAGTTCTCACCCTTATTAATTACTTGCCCCTAAAACAATTCCAACAAATCCGAACTAAAATTGGAAACTCTAACCAGGAGAGTGTGAGAGATCTGGATCACGAATTCGGCTCATACTTTAGGATATCTTTTTGGATGTTGAAATATGAAGAAATCGGCAATATTATACCGTAACGTTCCGAAAAACTAAAGTTATGGACATTTTTAGTTTTATTTTTTTTTAATCTTTTATAACATTTTAAAAAGACCAAACTAGAGTAAACAAAATTTCATTTGCTTCTTTCGGAATTGAAAAATATTAGTTCCTTCCAAAGTTATACAAATTTAAAGTTGAACAATGAAAATGCACTGTTAAAACTCTAAAATTCTTTACTCAATTTTTAAACTTTTATATCGTTGGAAGAAATGACTATTTTTTAATTCTGAAAAAAGCAAATGAAAGTTTATTTTCTCTAGTTTCATTTGCTTTCTTGATATTTAAAACTTGCCGATATTAAATTGTTACCGTTTGAAGAGGCTTTTTTTAAAAGATTTTTTCAAAATAAAGCTAAAAATGTCCATAACTTGAATTTTTAGAGCGTTAGGATCTAATATTGCGGCTATCTTCATACTTCTACATCCAAAAACATATTTTAAAGTTTGAGGCGAATCCGTGATCTGGATCCCTGACACTCTTCAAATAAATGGATATTATGGTTGCCGTGAACAATCTTAAATGTAAAAGTGCTAAAAGTGTATTCAAAGATACCCTGGTAGAAATCGTACATTTTTCTCCCATTTGTGAAACGATATTTTTCCCGTTTTCTAGCCATTTTCTAGCGATTTCGGTCAACTGGCCATTAAATGGCTAGAAAATGGGAGAAAAATAGTTTAACAAATGGGCGAAAAATGGACTATTTTCTGCAGGGTAATGAAGAGTTATTTAAAAATAATCTAGTTTTGATATAATTAATCAAATGTCCCATGTGCATGATTATTTCCATGGTATAATATCATTGATTTACGCAACTATAACAATATATTACTGTATTATATATATATATATATATATATATATATATATATATATATATATATATATATATATATATATCGCTAGAACAATATATACTATATTATTTTCAGGGCGAGCGCAACTTCTGAAAGTATCTGTCGATTAACTATGAGTGCATTTCATTTCAAATACAGTAGAATTCCACTTGTTACGGTCGAATGATTAATAAATAGCAGAAAACGATTCGCTACGCAGATCTGAACATCGAAAATGAAATATTTTCTATCCTAACAATAAAAACTGGCGCATGCACACAATGACGCCTGTTAGTAAATTTATGGATATTATTGAGGAAATACACGCACCACATGCGTACGTTACAATCCTAATGTTAATTTGTTTACTCATGTAAGATAAAGATGAACTAGAAATGCTTTTTATTTTAACGAGTTTTAATTTTTGCAATGCAGATTACAGTTCTTTAACAAGTACCAGAAAAAACTTACTTATTCATACGAGGAAACGATTTGAAAAGAACTGATGCACTCTTTTATTCTAATCTCATTACGAGAGCGATTGAAGGTCTCATAAATACAGTTTGACACTTTCTCAAATTTTTATTATTTATTTTCTTATAAATTGTCGCAATCTTAAAACTTTTGGAATAATTAAAAATATTTCATTTAGAAACATTTACTTCGTACAATTAATATCCTTTATTGAGTCATGTATATAATCAATCGAAAAATCATTTTAATAAGACCATGTAATAATAGTATTTGACTCTGTGATTGCATATTATTTTATTATTCTATTATGTCTTCATACGTTAGAATTGATAGCTAAACTTCTATACAACGTAACACAATGCTAAATTACAACAACCAAATCTTTAGGTAACTATTAAAATACAGTTTATAATTATCTTATAAAGTTTATGCAATGTAGGAATCAAAAAGTTCCCTGCAATAGATTTGCTAATTGGAGCACGTGACATGCACTAACTTTATATGTTGCACCTAATTGTAATAATTATAATTATATTACGTGATTAATCAATAATACTTGTCACAAAATCGGTATCTTTGAAAGTATCGGTATATGATTGTCATTATTTTATCATGTTATTTTTAATGTTCAAAATATGAATATTTGGCGATAAATTTGCTTGATGTAAGGAATTTGCACCTATAATCTTTATAATTGATACCTTTAGGGGTCACAGCCGATTTACGTCAATGAATATTGTGAATCACGAAACTATTACACTCGAAAGACAAACAGCTAGTCATAACTTTTTTTATTGCAATAAAAAGAGTAGTATTATGTCACTGAATAATTCATGTCGTCGCATTATTGAATATGCAAAGTGTAGCAACGCGCCAAATTATTTCTTACTCTTGGAAGTTATGCTCTCTTTATGAAACTACCGATGAAGCATAGGTAATTATGAAAATACAACTAAAAAAATAAAAGAAGTAACCAATTATCAATTCATATGATGATTAATCAACAATATATGTGGCTACACTGAAGTCAGCAACTCATTAGTTAGAAGTAAAAGAAAATACATTAAGTCGTCAATTTCGATTAGGAATTCGTTATACGAAACTAGATTCGTTCATTATTACATATTTTCATACACTTTCTGACGCAAAGACGTCTTATTTTTTACTCTTCTCTTATCTGGTTACATCTGAAGACTCAGATTTTCCACTATTTTTCACCGTTTCGATCCCAAGACTTCTCGGAAGTCTGCCTGTACTTCGGTTCTAATATTTATGATCGAATAGAGAATCACGAGTGACGTTCACGCGCACTGTGAACGTATGCGAGTGTTTTTGATATGTCTCAGGTGTCTTCGTGCGACAGGTAAGTATAGATGTGATATATTATGAATATTTCCATGCGAGAAAAAGGTAAACACGTGCTTCTAAAAAATTTTTTTAAGGTGCAAAATACTTACCGATCATAACAGCGTTACTATTTTAGTTCTAAAGATTACGTATTTGCGTTCATTCATACGCCGCGTGATAAACTGAATTGAAACGTTTTTTTTTTTGCTGTGATTGACATTAAGACTCGTCCAGTATCTCGTGTCAAGCTATTTGAATCGCGATCTTATCTGTGAACGAAACTAAAAAAGGGCAAGCTTTTCTCGGGTTTCAGTAGGATGAATTAATTACTTGTCAACGAAGGTAATGTGATACCCACGCTATTACTCAATTCTGGGTTCCCGTTTTTCACCTTCAATTTTAAACTTTTTGAAAAAAACTCTTTGACACGTTTTAAGTTTAATAAAGAACTATAACGTATCAAAGAGTTTTTTTCTTAAAATTAAAAATTGAATGAGAAAAACGGAAACCCAATTTTGAGTAATAGCGTAGGTATCGCATCCCCTTATAAGGTGTAAAAATAATAAAATCTTATTTTTTCAGGTAATTATTGGCAATCAAAGATAGGGTAAGAAAACAATCTTTTCAAACAATTTAATTGGTCGTATTTTTAACCATTTTCTTACATGAGGAAATGTTTAATTGGTCCATACTTAAAGGGTTCAAAAAATTAAAAAAAAAAAATTTGAAGGCACACCTTCGCGACAAGTTTCTTCTCATTCTATAGGTCATCAAATATACGAAAAAACTCGTGAAAATTAGAAAACGGTCTTGTGACATCGTTTTACAAAAAGAATCCATTTTTTTTTTAAATTTTACATGGGAAAAATGGACAAAAAGAAGTCACTGATGATGAGCCAATGGTAAGCTTTTAAATGTGCCAACAAATATTCCACCAAAAAGCGATTAAAGTAGAAGAAAAGAGCTTTAATTTAAGCTAAAGATCGTTAAAATCAGTCGGTTCTGCGCAAAGTTACGTACATTTGAAAATCGGGAAAAATGACCAAAAATGAGCGATTTTTCCCGAATCCACGTAATTCAATCACTTTTGGTAATTTTTCGCGATTTTCAAATGCACGTAAGTTTGCGTAGAACCGACCGATTTTAACGATCTTTAGCTTAAATTAAAGCTCTTTTCTTCTACTTTAATCACTTTTTTGTGGAATATTTGTTAACACATATAAAAGCTTACCATTGGCTCATCATCAGTGACTACTTTTTGTCCATTTTTCCCATGTAAAATTTCCATAAGAAAAATGGATTTTTTTTCTAAAACGGTGTCACAAGACCGTTTTCTAATGTTCACGAGTTTTTTCGTATATTTGATGACCTATAGAATGAGAAAAAACTTGTCTTTTTTTTTTTATTTTTTGAACTCTCTAAGTATGGACCAATTAAAAATTTTCTCATGTAAGAAAATGGTTAAAAATACGACCAATTAAATTGTTTGAAAAGAAGGGAAATTTTTAACTGTTTTCTTACCCAATCTTTGAGTGCTAATAATTACCTGAAAAAATAATATTTTTTAACGAGACAAAGCTCAAATTTTAAGTTTTTCTGGCTACTTCTATATAATCACTTCTGTTCGTTTTCGTATCATAAATACTTGCAAACTGACAGTCAATCGAAGAAACATAATTTTTACAACGAAATAGAGCCTATTGGATATTAGATTGCCCACATCTAAAAAAAGAATGAGTTAGAATTTGGTACACTCTGAGCTTCATTTTGAGATACCAGAAATCAACTTTCAAACCCTCGTTAAAATCAATTTCCCGAAGCGTGTACACTCTTCTTATAAGATGAGTGTCTGATATCAACTGGGACCAGATCCATGCAAACCTCACCGAGATAATTGGGGAACTTTTTACAACACAACAAGAGAACCCCCTTAATGAATTTATTTTGGATAGAAGCACATTTTTAAATAATAATATAATAGTGTTTCAGGTGTAACAATTTGCACTCTGGTAAAAATATAAGGCTCTCCCGAGTAGCAATCGTGCTTAAAAACGAGATTTTTTATGTCTTTTAACCGAATTGTTCTACGGAGGAATCCACCCACAAGTTTATGCGTTACAGAATTTTTCAAGATTTTTACTTGTTGGCTGGATTTATTTTCAATATTGACATATCATTTTCTTCATATTTTAATTTAGTTTTAAGTGAAAAAAATGTTTGGTTGAATTGTTTTAATAAATTAAACATATTTTGATATTTCTAAATTAAGCTTTTTATCGTATTTTTTAACTCTTTGAAGTCCGTTTTTTGTAGTTGAAAAATTTAGTTTAAAATTTATATCCAATGGTTCGAAAAAAGATCGGTGATAATCATTATGAGACTATTTAACCGGTTGAGTGGTATTGTATCATATATGTACATATTTGAATAACTTTCTATTTCAACGGATTTTTATGAAAATTGGTATACAACCATTTTTTGAGATGCTTTAATTTTGGCTCTTCTACCACTTTTGGCACGAAATCTGGAAAAAAGCCTATCACTTAACCGGTTAAAAAAATTAAATGTCACATTAAATGGCGGATAAATATAAAATTTTTCAGTTGTCTTACAAATTTCAAATCTTTCATGAATAATCCATAATATAAAAAGTGGAATGTTAATCATTAGCAATAAAAAGTAGCAATAAAAATTAGCAATGTATAAAAAGTCATTAAATTAATGCGAAAGGCATCATGTATCAATGATTTCGGAGCAGCATGTGATCGATGTGGATTTGAAAAGTTTTCTAAATTCCCTTTTTTGTAAAAACTACAGCTTTATATAAAAAATGTAGTGGATTTAAATCTCATTTACTTTTTCTAGAAATCTTAATAATATTCAAGTTCATCTTGTAACACATGTGAGTTATGATATCCTTATCATCACTGTTCTGCGTTTGATATTAAAGAGTGACATTGCAAAACTAAGAAACTTTCGATTTTTCAGTATTTCCTAATAAAAAATGTCAACTTCTCAACTGTTCTGTGTGAAATCTTGTAAGATGTCGTCTTAAAAAAAACGCCATTCACGTTATAGGTTCGAGATATGGCTTTAAAATACTGATACACATCTATTTATTAATAATTCAAGCGATAGATAATAATATCTACAATTAACGAGTAGTTGAAAATGTGATAAGCATGGTTAAGGCGATGTGAACCTCAAAATCAACCCAATTTCATTATTTATAATTAATAAACATTCGAACGTTTATTTGGAAAAGCAATTCTTTCAGGCGCCCCGTGTATGTAAATACTATGCTCAGATTTTTTTTTGTGCGATTCTATCAGTATTTCCATGAGATAAACACTTTTTAAAACTGGCAAAATTCGAAGTATACAGATCCCTACTTATCGGCATTGCGGCTTTTATTTAATTAAATAAATTCTGAGTAAATTTTTGGAAAAACAGCTCTTTCAGGCGCTCCGTACATGTAAATACTATACTCAATTTTTTTTGTTAGTAATTCTATTATTATTTGCAAAAGAAATATACATTCTAAAATGTCGGTAGGTACACGATAAGGAAAATAGGTTTAGATATCAAACCATAAATTTTTTTTTATAAGAATATCAGTTATAAGATATTTTTTGCTTCCCGCTAAACGAGCTTTATTGTAATAGTAAATATTTGAATTTTGTTAAAAATATTGTAGAAATATGTTCTGAGATATTTAGAATAAAAATGCATGTTTTTTTTTCAAATACGTACAAGTTATATTTGGTCCAATTGGTGAGACGCTTGCCTTCGGAAACCAACGTCGCTTATGGGCGTTAGTTGGGATTGGATTTTACGGTGGCAATGATCCGAAACCATAATAGAAGTATAAGAGGATGTATTATTAATTGTACATAATTACGAATATTTCTTTTTTAAAAATTGAAGTTAAGGAATTTATATATTTATACGAATGGAATTTAAGAGTAAAGAATACTGAGAAGGAGTGCACATCAACCGGGAAATATATGTATATTTTAACGGGGCTGAGAGTGGATTTCCGGTATCTAAAAATGGAGTCCAGTATTCGTAATAATTTCATCTCATAGGCCCTTTGTTCTCTTGAGATATAAACCATTTAATAGGAAACATATTTTATTTTGGAATGATGCTTCATCTATTGACTGTCACTTTGCAAGTATTTAGGTTATGAATACGAGCAAAAAGATTATGATAGTAGACGGGAAAAGTTTTAATTTCAGCTTCGGTTTGCTGAATAACATCAATTCCTTAGGAAGTTATAAACAATCTAATTGCCGCGAGATAACGGTTCAAAAAATTATTTTCTTTTTTCTCGATTTAGTCCGTGCGCTGGTGGCCTCTGATTATTTTTTTCGAGGTCCCCTCGGTATCTCGGGGTTTTTTTATGTCTTTTGGATCGCTGAATCAGAATTTCGAGGGTACCAGGCCGAAAAGTGGCCAGGTTATTTATTATTAACATTTTTTATAAATAATATCAAAAATGTTATATTTTCGATTTTACAAAAATACCAAGCTATTCTCTGTCATTTTCTGAGCAAAAATGTTCCTTATCAACTTTTCCCTCTGACCCATAGTTTCCGAAAAAAAAAATTCCCAAAGTTTGAAAAAATGTGATTTTTTGAATCTTTGGGAATTTTTTTCTCGAAAACTACCGGTCGGAGAGATAAGTTGATAAGGACCATTTTTGCTTAGAAGATGACAGAGAAAAACGCACGGAATTTTTGAAAATTGAAAAATAGTATATTACGCCCCTAGGGAGCAAAAGTAAAAAATGTCCCTGATCGCATGTATATTGTTACCCGAGCCGAATGCTCCGGTGATAATTTACATGCGATCTGAGGCATTCTTTATTTGCTCCCGTGTGGCACTTTCGGCCCGCTAGGCAAAAAATATATTTTTTTTAGTTTTTATAAAAAATGTACAAAAAATGTACAAAATAAAAAGAAAATATTTTCAAAAATTCCGAGCGATTTTCTGTCATCTTCTAAGCAAAAATGGTCCTTATCAACGTATCTCTCCGATCCGTAGTTTTCGAGAAAAAAATTCCCAAAGATTCAAAAAAACACATCTTTTCAAACTTTGGGAATTTTTTTTTCGGAAACTATGGGTCAGAGGGAAAAGTTGATAAGGAACATTTTTGCTCAGAAAATGACAGAGAATAAGCTTGGTATTTTTGTAAAATCGAAAATATAACATTTTTTATATTGTTTATAAAAAATTTTAATAATAAATAACCTGACCACTTTTCGGCCTGGTACCCTCGAAATTCTGATTCAGCGACCCAAAAACCCCAAAAAACATAAAAAAAACCCCGAGGTACCGAGGGAATCTCGAAAAAAATACTCAGAGGCCACCAGCTCCCGGACTAATTTGATGGGTGATATTTTTAACCATTTTCTTACGCCATCTTTAATTGCTGATAATTTTCTAAGCAATTGATGTTTTTTAATAAAACAAAGCTTGTTTATCCTGTCTATACTACTTATTATAATCTGGTTTGCTGGTTTTCGTAACATAAATATACCTACTTGCAAAGTGACAGTCAATAGAAGTGACAGTCGAATACTCTCTAAAAGTAAATAAGTGAAAAGTCGCTCACTGGTGCAGATAAGAGAAAAAATTGATTAATTTTTTAGTTAATATTCACTTATTATGCAAGTGATCGGAAAACCGCAAGAAAACCAGAATATATTTTCTATTTTGTCAAAAAGGGTGACACCGAACCGTTGCCGCTGTCTGTCATTTGCAGACCTCCAGGTATATCATTTACTAAAAAATCCGACCTTATTGATACATTAAAAGATTACTGCACTTACTTTTCACGGAAAATTATCATGGTAGACCTGAATGCCGATTTTTTGAAAGATGTCTGTAAAGTACAATTTGTTCGCAACTTGTCAGCGGAGCTATCTTTACAGGTGATACAGCATAGTACTACGTATCACACACGCAGGACTCATACATGGATCGACCTGATTCTTGTCGATGAAAAGGATACTGTACTAGACGCACGCAACATTCCAGCATATTGAATATAGAAATTACAAAGGTAGGTTGTCATCTCAATTGATTGAAGTGTTATCTGCTTCTGATTGGTCGCCATCTACAAACAACAACAGCATAGATAGAGAGACCGCTCTTAGCTACCTCTGTGAGAACCTAACGAAATCAATAGAACAACTTTCTCCAATTAAGATTTTAAGACCGAAAAAGAATCAATTGCCGTGGGTTGGAGCAGAACTAGCCCAAATGCAACGGAAATGTTGACGCTGCTTATAAACGTTACAAAAGCATGGAAGACAGATATTTCCTAGAATAGTTCCTAACGCTACGCCAAACTGTTGACGATCACAGAACCCAAGCTAAGACATCATATTACCATCACCGCTTGTGATGAAGGAGGCTTTTGGAAATGGGAATGTTTGGAAGGAGCTCAAAGACCTGGGGCTAATATCCAAACCAAATGAGGATTTGAATGGTCTGATACCAGATGAGCTGAATCAGCATTTTGCTGGGGTGTCAGTCTCGCCGCAGGACGAGGATGGGGATTACAGGAATCTCTTAAACACTGCAAGTTTAGAAGGTTTTAAGTTCAATTCCCATTTCTCGTCTCAGGCTCGTGGTGAGGATGGCATTCCACAGAGTGTTGTGACTAAAGCCCTTCCGTTGATTGGGAAACATCTTGTACAGTTGTTCAATTGCTCCTTTGCACAGGGTGTTTTCTCGGACCTCTGGAAGAAGGCGCGCATAATGCCTCTAAAACAGAGTACATCACCGAAAAATCCATCAGACTTTAGGTCTATTTCGATCCTGTGCTTTATTCCGAAAGGTCTTGGAAAAGATAGCCCTGGACCAAATGCAAGAGTTCCTCATACGAAGTTTCTCATAAGAAAATCCTTGATCCTCTGCAGACAGGTTAAAAAAAAATACCACTCCACTGAGACGGCATTACTCAAGAGAAGATATACGTCGCAGCATCGACAAGAAGTATACTTCACGTTACTGCTATACTGTTTGACTTTAGGAAGGCATTCGAAACAATCCGTCCTTTTCGACTTCTCGAAAGGCTGGATTTCTTCAGAACTACTCTTTAGTGGATTAGCATATATTAGGATTGTATATTCCTAGTAGACGACAATGTGTATATTGTCGCTTCCGAATAAAAAGGCCCTATCTCGGCATTCGGTTAAAAAAGGCCCTATTCCGGAATCTGGGTGGAAAAGATCCAGTTGAAAAAGGCACTATCTCAGAATCCGCTTGAAAAAAACCCTATCTCGGAATCCGGTTGAAAAAGACCCTATTTCGGAATCCGGTCGAAAAAGGTCCTATCTCGGAATCCAGTTGTATAGAATCCTTTACTCACCCGCAAATTTTTAAATTGATTACTTAATCCATAAAAAATATATTATAACAATATCAAATATTTTTCAAATTAAATTTTAAAAATGTTGGCAATGTTGCCAACTTAAATCAGGGTAAAAAAATTTGAGTGTGAGATAAAGTCTTCTTCAACTGGATTCCAAGATAGGACTTTATTCAACGGAATTCCGACATAGGGTCTTTTCCAACCAGATTCCGAGATAGGGCCTTTTCCAACCGGATTCCAAGATAGGACCTTTTCCAACCGGATTCCGAGATAGGATCCTTTTATTTGTTGTTTTGCCTATACATAAACGACGTGACGTCCTTGACTCGAGATGCATCAAGCATATATGAGTATTTCTCCGGAACTTTTAACTTTTAGCTTAAAACAAATTTCAAAATTTATTGTTGAGGCACATTCAAAAAACTTTGTTTTTGTCTGTTCTACGTACGCCAAATTTCAATTAAAACGAGGTGTTCCTCATTTTTAAACATAGTTTTTTTGTACTGCATGCTTACTGCTTGCTTTATTACGTTCAAGTAAGCGGGAATGAATGCATGTAAAACTAGGTTACCACCGTTTTCCTATTCAATTTTCGATTTTTGTCTGATGAGATTAGAAATCTTTCTTCCCACAGGCTAGGTTAAAAACAGCTCTGAGAGCGTATTTTATTGATCTCGACTGAACCACTCGCAAAATGGGCGATTTCTGTGTGTTAATTTATTAATTGCAGTGTCGGCCCTTATATATAGTTTTTATCGGTATTAATTTAATTTATTAGCGCGAGTGGCAAGAGTGATTGTCAGATAGTTTTTACTCACGACGCTGAAGATAGCAGCTCAGACTTAGCAGCTACCAGGAATAAACATGTTTCAGCGACTCCCGAAACAAATTTTTCTTACCTTTTAGATTAATTTGGTTTATTAATATGTCAAAAATTACAGTAATTGAAAAAATTTGATTCGGGGCCCCCACTTATGTCATATTTGTCTCTGGTAGCTGCCAAGTCTGAGCTGTTAACTTCAGTGTCGTTTTTTACTCTTATAGTCTTTAGTACTTATTTTCCTATGATATCTTGACGAGTAATAGTCATACTATACGTGTATTTTTCTAGTCCAACAGATTTCTAGTCATGTTTAAATGGCTGCTTTATCTGTGATATCACTAATTTTAAATTTTTGATTTACTAGTCAGTATTATTTTGTTATTAAGGATGACTGTAAAAACTAGTATTTTAAAGAGATTAAAACTGGTGATCGATTATATTTTGAAACGAAAAACCTAAAATCACTGTTTTAAAATGTTTATCGGGTGGGTATCGAAAAGGCGAACGTTACACTTCGTATTTGCAGCAAAATATCGAATTTTGTTACTTCGAATTACGTTATTTACTCATGACTTTTTTAACGAATGCATTTAATTAGAATGTTTCAATCGTCGACTGGTCATGAAAAGAATAAAGAAAATATGATCGATATGGTTACATTCGAATCGTTATTGTCGGAATCATGAAAATTTTTTCTAACCATAAAGTAGAAAGTTCATAAGTGCGAAAAACAGTAAGTATTTAGACTAACTACTACTGTTTTTCGCCCTTATAAACCACCCTAGTGGAAATGGAAATCGTGCCAGAGCGTGCCATATCGTGCCAAATCGTGCCAAAATTTGCCATAGTCTGGCATGACTTGACACATCAAATTATTTTCAGCAGGGCATCTACTTTAGTCAGAAAAAATTTTACTGTTTGAGAAAATAGCGATGCGAATGTAGCTATATTTTGATCACATTTCATTTATTCTTATTAGTTCACGATTCGAACATTCTAATTAAATGCGTTCGTTAAGGTATAGTTATCACCTAAAACGATTTAATTCGGTTTCTTTTTGAAACTTTCACCAAAATTAATTTAGATAGTAATAAGTCTAACCTTCAAATTTGAGAGCGATTTTCCGCTTACATTCTGAGATATACTCGTTCAAACTTCGGCCTTTCTTGCATAATTAGCATTGCGGTTCATGGCGTTGACAAAAAAACATCGTTAATATGACATAAAATCCATCACTGTAAATTAATTAGATTCGAAAAAACATTGAAACTTGGAGCAAAACTAGTTCAAATATTGAAGAATCAGATATTTTAAATTGAAAAAGATTTATCGTTTAGTTAAAAAGTTATAATTATTCAAAGTTTAAGATTAGCCGAAGTTTTGAAATGAATGTAATTTTATTTTCAAACAAATAGGTCCGATGGTCGAAACTAGACCAATTATAGTTATTACTGCTACTTAATAATAATAAACATACACATAAACATTTATTTAGATAAAAAACGTTGTTATACATGTATACCACGTTGGTCAAATGTCGAACATTGATGTTTTGACTTACGTAGATGGGATATATATAACTACCTTAAAAAGCTCATTAGTAAATAACGTGATTCGGAGTAAAAAAAATTCGATATTTTGCTGCAAATACGAAGTGAACGTTCGCCTTTTCGATACCCACCCTGTTTATCAATATGAATATTTATACAAGTTATAAATGTAAAACTTATATTTTTACAATAAATTACTACTACTATTACTATAACTATTATTACACAGTGAAAATTTTATTCCACTGCTTCAATAAGTGAATATTCACTAGAGTATTAGTAGATTTTTCACACTTATTCGCACCAGTGAGCGACTTTTCACTTATTGATATTTAGAGAGACAGTAATACATAATAATAAATAAAGCGTATTTAATTTATTACCCAACAAAATTTGGAAGGATATTATAGCGGTGTGATTTTTATCTGTTTTGATAATTTTCAATGAAAATTTCTGTTACTTTGATTACGCAAAGTTTGCGCCTGTGTGGTGATGTTCATCTTTGCTTGAAAGTATGAGCCATTCAACCGGTTGTCGGAAATTCGGGTTCAATCATCGCCTTTTAGTCAATTAGCGGATTAAGTTTATATAATATTCGATTTGAATTGTGTATTGTATTTTTGTTATTTAAATTGTTATACCCCTCCTGTTATTCCTCCTTTCACAATTTATTTTTTAAACCTATTTTTGTATTCTTTTCAGATGCACTTTCTGCAACTAAATAACTTCGTGTGCGGAATCGTGTTTTTAATGACTTTCAACATTATTTCACAATGATTTCAAATTTTTACTTTAACGACGCCAATCGGTAGAATGTAACTTTATTTGCCCTGCAGAGGAGAGTAAGATTTCACTCTCGAAACGTCGGCAATAAATTTATTAACAATTTTGCCCTAACTCGTTCGTTGAATTCCATTATTTTTTCCATTTTAATGACTTTCATCGCGAAAACATTCTGAAAGTAAAAGTCGTGCAGTCATTATAATTTTATATATGCATGGTCTTTTGGAGCCTTTGTAACTTGAAACTTTTTTAGTATCTATCGATTAGTATCAAAATCAAATTTAATTTATAGTTACAAAAAAAATTTCTCGTTCGAAATCATGACTATCTTCTTCTAAATTCTAAATTTTGATAGAAAAATTTCTAAACACACTGTTACGTGTGCACTTAATATTATAGCATGCACCTCTTGACGAGGCGCATCGGCTTGCATCTAGCAATATGAAGACCGTTCGAAGAAAGGCGCGGATCGGCATCGGTAGCTCGGAGGAAAGATCGGCATCGATATCTCTGTGGAGTCATCCTCCATTTATTTAATTATTTGAGAGTTCACACTTGTAACCACACTATACCTACATTCCTTCGCGAAAGCAATTCGTTCAAAACAGTTCGCAGCAACTTTGCAAAAGTAACCGCGCGGCTATACGTGCGTACACGTATATAACATCAAATTTTTTTCGCAATTATAGTGTTATACGCAGTCGCATTTGTCGTATCCTGCTTAAGAATAAACAAAAAAAAAAACAACAAATCGGTTATCACTCAACCTGCCACAACACTCGACAACTTTCTGCATTCACGATAACACACTCTGCGATCCCCGCGAAACCTCTGAAAAAGAAAAACTGCCTCCAAATCTGCAGTGCCGCCGAAAAATATGAGATTCCATCTTTGGCGAGATTGTCGTCCTGCGACGAAAACACAATCGCGCGTACATGTACATACGTGTACGTGTGCGGCAACTTTCATCGGACGCACGTACACGTGAACACATGTGCACGTGAGCGCGTGTACATATCGTGCTGCTGGATTATACAGCAAAAAGAGCGATGTGAAAGGGGCGCGCGTGAGAGCTCGAGGGGGGCGCGTATAAAATGTAAGGAGCGACGCGACCGCGACGACAGTGTACGCGGTTCTTTGTACTTGGCGAAATGGCCGGGGAAATCGGGTAATTGGAATTATCAGATTTTAATTTTTTTTTCTTCTCGAGACGGGAGGAGGTCTGTGTGGTGCTGTTCGGTCCTTCTGTGTTGTGTGTGATTTTGTGCTTTTGTATCCTGCGAAATGTAAAAACAGAATGTTTGAGACATGGAGATCTGGGTATGTAGGGTCAATTGCTTTGATGTACGAAGGTTTCTGCTGTCGAGTCGACATCTTTAGAGTTGTACCTGCGAAATTTTTAAATTTTGGTTCTTATTCTAAGCTTGTAACGTCTAATTTATATTTAGTATAGGTTTTAGTATAAAATAAGGAGATAAACGCTCGATATCGTTTTTTAATTGTGAAACATTTCTTTGAGCTCCAATGATATAATCTCTTTACTTTGAAAATACGGTGTGTTGATATATAAGAAGATTAATTTTTATAGCAAAAAGATCGGCTCTCCTGGTCCAAATGTGACAGATGTACATTGTTTTTCGCAGTAATGCGTAATTTTAACAGATACTGCAAATATCGTGATTACAATCCCTGGTGAAAACATATTTATGGAAAAAGTAAGGGAGTGTTCCAAATCAGTAATTGTATTCGTTAAAAATCATCGATAAGCATTGGAAAATAAGATTTATCTATTTTTTTCTATATTTATCAATCAGTTATCCATAAGACTTATGTTTTACTGATGTATTACTAATCCATGAAACACTATATAAATATATTAAGAAAAAATGATAAACACAAAAAATTAATTAATATTTCATAGTAATTAGTATTCATCGTAACTATGTTTACCTCTACAGGGGTTTACTGGGTATTTATACTTTGTAATTCTTTCTGATTTTGAATAAAATAAAAAATAAAAATAATTTCGTGAAAAAGTTATGAATAATTTTCACCAAATGTAATTATTATTTTGTACTTTGGGCGCATAGCCCGTTTATTGATTAAATAAAAATAAAATAAAATAATAAATTCTAATAATAATAATGAATTTATTATTAATTACTATAAATAGTTACATTATAATCTGATCTCATATGAAAAAATATGATTTTGTATACGAAAGTACTTATGTTTGATTTGGAATGTTTTGTTACTTTTTTCATAAAACTATTTTCACCAGGGATCTGTTGTGGGAAACGAAAATGGTAGCCAAAAGATTCAATCGTCATACTGCGAAACTCATTCCTTTTTTAATCGTTGACATTCGTTTACTCCGACAAAAGTCCACTTACGTCGCAAAACGAAAGGATCGCGCGATAATTAACAGGAAATAAGTATCGTGAGCATTATGTTTATCCACGACATCGCATTATGAAAGTAAATGCATCAATTTTATCCTTAATAAAAAAAAAAAGACAACCCCATCCACCCCCAAACAAAATGATTTCCCAACACACCTCGAGACCCCTGTTACCAATACCTCGTCTAAAAACATTTTCCATAATATGTTAAAACGTCTACAAGTACTTACGAGAGCGCGCTGTAACGCGGCGCACTCGAGTTAAATACCTCCGCGCGCGCATTGCGTAACGCGGCCGTAACTAACGCGCGCGAGATGCATTTATATATACCTACACGCGCACAGACACGAGGCTGCACCTTCCGCGGACGTGTGCAACTTTCTCCCTGGCGCGCGAGGAAAGTGAAACGATCTCCGCGGGGCAAGCAAACATCGCGAACCTGAAAATAGCGGATATGTGTGTGTGTGTGGGCAACGCGGTTCGAACAAAAAAATTCAATTACGCTCTCTGTGTACACACTGATATACATGAGTGGATGATAAATAAATGTATATATGGGGTTTTCGCAGTGCTTTGTCTACGGTGATTCTCATCTTCTTGGTGCTGTTCCTGCTGTACTACTGGAGCACGCGGAAACCCAAAGGCTATCCGCCAGGTACCCATGACCTCTGTTTTAATTTAATGTGTAATAAAATGATGTTTAAATTAAAAATATAAACGATATATTTTAGGGCCAAAATGGTTACCGGTGCTAGGCTCGGCGCTGGAAGTGGCGCGGCTGCGTCAGGAGACGGGATACTTCTCGGAGGCGTGCAACATCCTCAGCAAGAAGTACGGCTCGGTGATTGGGCTGAAGATCGGCACCGATCGCATCGTCATACTGAACGACTACGAGAGCATGAAAGTGATGATCACGAACGAGAACTGCGACGGGAGGCCGATCGGTCCCGTCTACGATTCGCGCACTTTCGGGAAGAGGCAGGGTGAGGATTTTTAGTTTATGGTCATTGTTTCGATATGATAATCATGTATATATGGGAAAATCCTTAATACTCTTAACTATAGGCGAGTATTGTTTTTTTTTCTTCAAGTAATTAATTGCTGCTATGAGTAGCTTACCCTGCGAAGCGCAGAAACTAGTCTGGAAGGAAAATCTTCAATGTAAACTAGAAAGTAAGTCCTGTAATTTGTATTAGTGTGCGACGCAGGTCTAAAAAGGTCCACTTTTGGAGAGAGAGAAAGAGAGAGTTATAAAAGGTGGACTTTTTTGGACAGTTTTGTATATCCTCAGGCTGCGCCCTACGTTGCGCACTAATATGAAATTACAGGGCTTATTTTCTAATTTACATTAAAGATTTTCCTCCCAGACTAGTTTCTGCGTGCTTCGCAGGGCAAGCTACTCATAGCAGCAATAAA
Source organism: Torymus aiolomorphi (assembly GCA_036365515.1). Taxonomy (NCBI): domain Eukaryota; kingdom Metazoa; phylum Arthropoda; class Insecta; order Hymenoptera; family Torymidae; genus Torymus; species Torymus aiolomorphi. Next base: position 68,650,957 of record CM070874.1, on the reverse strand, counting down.
TGGCTTGAAAAAAAAATACTCGCCTATGGTTTGAAGTATTATGGATTTTCCCATATACGTGAGGTAAAATTTTAAATGTTACATCGGCCTCGACACAGTCTCTCTTTCGCATAAATACAAAACCGCAAACTTTGTAACTTGTAAATATTTCATCACCATCCCAAGCAGAAATGATCTTCTATAATAAAAGTTCAAAAAAGTTTATATCTGATACAAGCAAATTATAAAGTCAGGATTTGAGACTTTTATAAAAATTTTAAACTGTTATAAATAGTTATTTACTTTTATAAGTTTTTTGGATCGTCGTAAAAATTTGAATCTTTGATCAGTAAAAAAAGTTAGTAACTGATAATAACTTTTACGTATGTTTACTAATTTGTACTAATTGAAATTTATAATTATTTGTATTTCAGAATATCCATATTAATAAAATTTCTTTCTTACAAAAAGTGAATAATTAATAAACTTTTTGAAACTATTAATAACTATTATTATTAAATAAAAAAAGTTTATAACAGACAATAACTTTTTATAGATTGATTTTATGGTTATGCGCCGCAGCCCAAAAAAGTAAATAAAAGTTTATTACTGTTATAAACTTTTTTTAGCTGTTCATAACAGAAAAAAAAACTGTTGATAACTTTTATAAACTGTTACTATATATAGTCTCAAATCCTACCTTTATAAATAGTTATTAACAGTTATAAACTTTTTTTAAAAATTATAAAAAATTATATATTCTTATTACTCATTATTTGCTAAGTTTTATTTCCGCCTGGTAGTATACCCATCATATTTATTTTCTTTCGACTATACAAATAATAATATTTCTGAAACATAGACCTGAAAGCTATAATTACGGCTAAATTCTAGGACTGCTGGTGGTGGACGGCCACCTGTGGGTCGAGCAGCGTCGCTTCATCCTGCGCCACCTGCGCGACTTCGGCTTCGGTCGCACGGACATGGCAGTACAAATCGAGTTCGAGGCTGCGCAGCTGGTCAAGTACTACGAGCGCCTCATCGAGGAGAAGGCGACCGGAAAGAACAACAGCACCGTCGCTGCCGATTACAAGGACAGCTGCGATAAGAAGAATTCCTGGAAGATTTACCAGCTGGAGAACGACGACGCGGTGAAGAAGGAGCCGGAGAAGAAGAGGAACCTTACCATAGAAGACTTTTACGTGAAGGTCGGGGACGATTTGGAGCTGAGGCGACCGGTGACGGTGCCCGGGGTCGTCGTCGAGATGGAGGATTTCTTCGGCGTGCCGGTGCTGAATACATTGTGGTGCATGATGGCGGGGAAGAGGTGGATATAGAGATATATAGCTGTGGTATTGAGGTTTGTGGAAAATGTGACGAGTGGTTGTTTTTTTTTTTCTTGGTAGGTATAATATTGACGACAAGGAGCTGATTTACCTGCAGAAGATACTGACGACGCTGCTGCGCGACGTGGACATGGTGGGATGTCTGTTCCAGCACTTTCCCTTCATGAAGTACCTGGCGCCCGAGATGTCCGGATACAAGAAGTTCATGGAAACCCATCAGCAGCTTTGGAAATTCTTAAAGGTGTGTATATGTGTAGCTTTTTATGTGAAAATGTCTATTGAGGATTTTGAACCGTTCGTTCGGGTTTTGATAATAATTATTATTGATTTTGTTTTATTATGTAGGATGAATTGGAGAACCATAAAAAGACGTTCAATTCAGCCGCCCTGCGCGACCTGATGGACGTTTACCTGCAAGTGCTGCAGTCGGACAGTCCTGATGATACTTTCTCGGGTGAGAACCGGTATTTTTTATGTATAGCGATATGATCGCGACGCGGAATATTAACGTTCTCAATTTACCAGATTTTTTATACTTAACAAAGTGGAGCTCGGTATTATACTCATACATATAAGTTTCGAAAATTTTTTAATATATATGAGCAATTCTCTAGAACTTTTAACTTTTACAGTACTGTAACATATCTTATGGTTCTCAGATATTTAGCTATTTAAGTCAAGCAAATATTTATAAAATCCACTTCCAGTAACATGTTCCACTACATAGAACTCACTTTTAAACAAGGACAAGCTCAATGGGCAATCGGAAAAGGCCTAAATTTAGAGGTTTTGCCTGCGTACCTTAGGAAATTTTCATCCTTATTACATCGTTAAAAAAAAAACTCTTTTATAAATGCGCTTTATCAAATTTTTTAGGCTATTATCCCTTGTTTAGTATTCAAAAATATGTTGTCGGATTGAATGTGCCTACCTTTAAAAAAAAGTGCATAGCATTATCTCTGTGACGCTGTATTTTGGTAAAAATAAAAAATAAACTTTATTTGTCGATTAAAAAAAAAAACTTTTGTGTTTTTTCAACTTTCTGAGGCTTAAATTACTCGTCTTCGAAAGAAAAACAAAATGTGACCTTGGTTATAAGTGTGCCTCTTATGGAAAGTGAATTATGATCTACCCTGCTGAAAATGACCTAGTCAAACCAATTCATAAAAAATTAATCGGCATGAATCGGGAATCTTGATCCGCAATTTCCCGATTGCTAACAATTGCACCGATTGATCACAATAAAAACCGATTATGACCAGAAAATTGTAGTTTTAATCGGTTTTAATCGGATTTTATTGTATTAACAACAAAAAAATGAATAACAATATTTGTTTATATTTTACACATTTATTAATTATTTAAAATTGAATTTTATTAAGGAAATAATAATTTAAGACAAGAATAAATGAAATAAAGAAATAAAAAAATATTCGGTAACATCGAGATTTGAACCTGGGTCCTCAGCACTACAGCAGTCGGGCACGCTAATCATTTACCTACAGAGACATATGCATCATCAAATTCTGGAACTTGTATATTCAATACCGTTACCGTTATAATTGAAACCAATTAATTCCGATTGAAATTAATATGAAAATGTCATGTTAAAACCAATATAAAAAAATACACTTAACTGTCCAATTCAATCCGATTCAATACAATTAAAAATGTTTCTATTAAAACCGATTAAGCACAATTGAACCAATTTACAATTGAAACCAATATAACATCCGATTGAAATTAATATGAAAATGTCATATTAAAACCAATATAAAAATATACACTTAACTATCCAATTCAATCCGATTCGATCCGAATAAAAAATATTCCTATTAAACCGATTAAGCACATTTACAATTAAAACCAATAATACCCGATTGAAATTAATACGGAAAATTCATATTTAACCCTATCCCAATTAATTTGACATTCAAACCGATTAATTCTTAATCGGGTTTCCAATTAACCCGATTGAACCCGTATTGATAACCATTTAGTGTTACCAAAATTGAATGAGGAATAAATTGGTTTCAATAGGTCGTTTTCAGCATAGGCCAATCAATAGAGGTTTTTTGCGTGCCATAAATCTTATTAGTAAGCGGTAAACGCTATTGTACGCAGAATAATTCACAGTATAAGTGGTATATAAACTCGACTAGCAGCTCCGTTCTATATATATTGTTATTAACAATTTAATGAAAAAAAAGCGCTTTTTTAGGGTTTTTTGCTTTTATAGCCGAAACTAGTGGACCGATCTTGATAGTCCAATGAGATAAATTGTAGTAAATGAAATTACGAACAAAACTAGATGTTGATCGAATCGATCAGGCGATTGGTTACGGAGAAAAACGTGAAAAACCGAAAAATGAGCGTTTTTTGAAAAATTCATATATCCGCCATTTTTAAAGATGTGGCGGATATCTCTGGCGAATTGATAGTAATTCACATGTACTTTATGTGTGCAAAAACCAGGGACTGTGCGATTATTAGTTTTTGCGTAATCGCGATTTCAATTTTTGAGTAGGCTATTTTTGAGCGAGGCTGTATGCTCTACGGGTTATCCGATTTCAATTATCAAAAATGATTTTGAAAGTTCAAATGTTGAACTATAAAACGTCTATCTTGGATTTTTGATTAAGTACTGTTTTATACCTGAAAACAGCTGTCAAAGTTGACCAAAAACGCCCGAGCGCACGGAAGTGGTGGAATGGTGGGGGGCGCGCGGCGGCTGAGGGGAGCCGATATATATAGTAATAGAACGCGCTGCGCGCAACGCACAGATCTTTGCTTTTAATTTCCTCAGCAACTAGAGGAGCTATTTTAATCATTTTTTTTTATTTCGGGGTAACTCAACCCAACTAAACCGATTCTGCACTTTTATTTGATGAAAAACGAACAGAAAGGCAGTTATTGGACGTTTTAATAGGTTGATAAAATAATAAATATAAACTTTCTATTTTTCTTAATCTACATTATATTTATTAGAAAAATTTACAGTGTTACTTAAAAACTATGTTATATTAATTAGTTTTTTTCCGCTTCGGTGGTAGCAAATCGATTTCATCCTCGCAGTGATACGAGTCGAGTTCGCATTCGTTCTCGTCACTCGAATCATCTTCTAATTCTAATAATGTTTTATTTATGACTAAGTTATAACATGTATCTTCGTGGCAGTGTGCACAAAGATTTGTGCACTCTAAGCCGTGCTTTTTACAACTGCACGAAGCATCTATACATCCCTTTTTCGAGCAAGTGCATGAAATTTGCGATAATAATTTTTGGGGTATCGGCAGATCCGTCGTTCCTACCGGGAGCAAACATTTATTTTTTATTTGCCAACCCCAATCAGTAGGTATTAAAGAGTTATTACCTAACCATAATTGGAGTTGGTAATACACTCTAAATGCATGTTGCTTAGCGGATCCCTGCGTTGGTGGCAAAGTTTCTAAAGCAAATTTCATTTTCGTTTTGGCTTTGCAAAAATGTAAGTATCGCAAATCATGCAGTGAAAAATTACTGCTTTTTTCGATTAATTTCTTTTCTGCTTTGTTGCTGTACAGGTCGATTATTAACTTATAGGCATTGCTAGCTATTTTTTCAGAACTGGCATTTTTTTCATAAAATACTGCAGATAAATCTAATAATTTTTTGTGGTTAACTGTATCTGTTAATTTATTTTTGCCTATTCTATAAAAACAAGAGGTTGTATCGCAGCCAGAAAATGCATGTAAAAATGTTATTCTATTTCTTAAAAAGGGATATTTGAAACTATTACTATTAAAATACTGATTTGGTGTTGAGCCTTTGTTTTCTTTACAAAAATAAATGTTGTTAATGTTCTCTGCCAGTTCTGAAAAAATAACTAGCAAGTCTATGTCTTCGCCCACAATCACCACAGTTGTTTTATAATCAGCGCGGGCATTATTTATCGCAGTCATTACTATTAACCGATCCGCGTCCTCCGGGGCTATTTTTGTTTGAAATCGTACAGCATTTAGAGTTAAACAAAGCATATTTATTGATCTCGTTTTATTTTTTTTACTGCTCAAAAATTGCTTTTGATTAACAACAATCGTTGTATTGCTATCGAAAGCAATTTCACGACCTATATTCTTCAATTGCCTACGCGAACGCTCTACAGATTTTGTTGATGTTTTATTGTCGTCGGGATATCCATCAAAAATAATATAACTATTTTCGCTGTAATGTCTTGTCGCATGCGACACGTAGGTATTTATTATTTCTGCCATTTTCATGTTACTTTGCCACACGACTCTATGCAAAAATAATCCGCCGTCGACAACATGTGTTATCTTTGATGGTACGTTTATACTCGGTAATGAATCAAAATTGAGGTAGAATGCGGATTTAGATGTTTTCCGCATGCCATTTTCATCAAACAATGACAGCGGAATCGGCGATAGTTCATACGAACTACAATACTCTTTCATATCGTCTTGGTTTTGAATATTGAGCGAAATTTTTTGGAAAATTAGCAACGGTGAGATATACACATCCTTATTTGCACTATTTTTTATAGTGGAGTTCGCAGCTGCCAAATGGGTAACTTTACTGCTTCTTTTATATTTTACGTCAGTAAACTTTTTATTTGACGCCTCATCCATCAAAATATTTCCTAATTCAAAAGCTTTGTGGCAATTCACGAGCGATAAATCACCAATCACTCCGGAATATATACCAATTAATTTATCGCTTTCTGGGAATGGATCAAATGTATTAAAAAAGTCCTGCAGTTTTTTTAAGTCATCTGCGTCTCTGGAGATACGAGAAACTCGATTGTCGACATGCTGTTCAGATGTAGCAAATGTCATGTTACAAAATAGCTCTATGGCATTGCTGACCTCTAATGCAGCTGCCCTTGACAACACCCATTTTCCAATGACATTTTCCGTGAGTCCACGGCCGTGTGTCAAGCCTCCAGCGCATTTCATTGACCGCATCAAAACCTGCTCGATGGTCATATAAGACCATAATCCGCACCAAAAGCGATTTGAACGTCTTATCGTATGAAAGCCCTGCTTACAGAATTTATCATATTCCACTATATCCATGCTTTCTTTTAAATTAACCATCTGTTGGACGTACAAAAGACACGCCTTAGCGTATAAATGATGACCTGAAGCGAAAAAAGGTATCATTAACGTTACTGTTTCTACATGTTGGTCAAAATTACCAGAACGTTCTGCATCTATGTATCTTTGCAGTAAATAAATTAGTTTAAAATATTGTAGCCACAGTTGACTTGTTGGGCCATTATTTTCTAAATTCGTTATTACCGATGAAAATTTTATTTGTACGCTTTTCATTAAGAAAGTCATTAAATAATTTTCAAAATTTTCGGTTCCTACTTTTTGTAAATTATCATCTAAAAACGTTTTCTCTTCTTCTGTAAATTCTATTTTTTCTAAAATAATAGTAGCAAGCGCAGCTTGTACTAAAAGGTGACCTCGCACAGACCTCGAAAAAGCATGACCTGTTAAAGCCTTATCCGCTGATAATTCGGCGTATATCGTCGAAAAAGCTTCTTTCAGGCCGCTACCTGCCATTATATTACCAATAGCGCCAAGAAAAGACATCGCAAGATGAAATCCTCCTAATCGTGGGATTACTGAGCGGATATTATGGGGATCGTTATCTGCCTCTATAGAAGCGACGATTTCGCTAGCTTTCATGTATAAAGGCAAATCAAACGTTACAAAGCAGTGCCTCGTTTAAAAGGAACATTATCTACTAGTACTGATGGCACGCTCGGTTTCCTTCCATTGACCGATTTTAAGAATAACAAGCCATTCAAATTAGATAATATAATTATACGTAATTGGAAAGAAATGCATCGTGCTGACTTTACAATTGAAATCAAAGCGATCGATTTTTTATATTTTTACGGCAAGCATACTACACGGAAGACCCCGAATTGGCACGGATTTATGAATAAATTTCATTTATTGAATAATGATTTTTGTACGACGAGAATTATTGCTTTGCCGTTTATTAAAGCGCCACCGAGCGACCATACAACAATTTTAACATCTTTAATCGATGCACGACGGAGAGCAAATGCAAATAATCTTTTGATTGTATCTTATGACGTATTTTTGCCATCAATGGTGGCTGTATTATGGTCCGCATTATCATATACGAATTGCAAATAGGTATCTCCAATGAAATCGAAATGTTCAGGGTCATTAACGAGGGAGTTTTCGAATCGTACTGTTTCTGCGTAGGACTCACAGAGCCCAATATTGTAGAGACAATCTATTAAACCTCGTGCTGCAAATTTCGTATGTATCATACATGAAAGTCCTAATAATATAGGCGATGAAAAGGATCGTGGTCGCATAGATGATATTAAAATATGGGTTGCGGTAACAATTCTGTTTTCCCACTTATCCCAAGATCCATTTTTTCGCTCATGTTTATGAGTTTTTATAAGAATTTCGAGCATTAGTTGCAACGTTTCCGGAATATCTTTAATGTTATTTAAGAAATCCGTTGGCGTATTATAATTCTCTAAGTCAACTTTCATAGCCCTAACATCTTGTAGAATAAAATGACTGGCTAATTCCACTATTCTCAACCTTTCTTCTTTTTCATTTACTTTGCGATTTGAATACCAGCTATCTTGTATACATTTACCTAACGTTTGTTTAAAACAAATGAAACGATCATTTGAGCTAGAATAAATTACTATTTCATCTTCGAAATGATTTTTTAAAAGTATTTCTATGCGACCAAGTCGGGGTAGATCAGTACCTCCGAACTTATTTACATATATTTGTAATATATCTTTTAAAGAAAATTGACACTGATCGCTATTCTCCAATAAATAGTTGATAATAAAAGATAATAAGTTACTCATATCTTCGGTTATCGGTCTACCCTTAACATTACAAGGACTGTATGAGTAAAATACGCTTAAGCATTTCGAGTGATAATAAACGGTGTTTTCTATATAATAATTATCAGATTCTTTTTTCAAATTAGATAACCGCGACGCTAGAATTTTATTCTCTTCGCTTTTAGGGAGAGCTTGTAACTGCGCCAAAATATTATCGATAGTCTCCTGCTTTGAAACGCGGGTTAAATTTTGCTTACAACTGTGACATTGATTCGAACAAAAAAAACAATGAGTTGAGAAAGCGAACCCTCGTCCTTCTTTACAACGATTTCGGTCTTTTAACCTTGTTAATGCCGATGCTGCTAACGCCCTTTTTATATTAGACTCCCTCGTATAGAGTTTGACAAGTTTTATGTACTGTGATTTCTTTTAATTTTTGTAACTTTAAATGCTTCTTATCTTTTCTTTTATGACTGGCCAGAATAAGATTATTAATGGCCCGTTCTTTCAATATGTGCGATTTAGATGGTTCATTAGGCTTGTCGCAAAGTAAACAAATTTCATCGTCGTCAAGCCACTCCTGTTCGTCTTCCATAGCTTGTGTATTTTCATCGTGCCTGAATAAAAAAAAATATTAATGGAATACGTAAAGTTAAAATTCATAAATGTGCAAATCTCACGAAAGATGCGACAAAACCTGAAATCACGTTTTGAAAATTTTTTTTCGAGGACACCTTCGAAACCTGGTTTTTCCTATTGTTTGTAGTATATAAAATGAAGATCCGCAGTTGTACATCGTCCATCAAGTTGCCTATTTTTTCTAGAACAACTTCTTACTTTTTAAGAAAATGGCAAAAAAAGCCCTTCTCTTCAAACCTCAGCTATTTAGCCCAGAAACGATCTACTCAAAGTTTTCAAACAGAAATTAAAACTAGCAAAAAAGAGCTTTAATTCCTTTTTTAAAAATTAAAAAATGTTGATTCCTTCAAAAGTTACAAGGGTTTGAAGTTGAACGTCGAAAAGGCATAAAAATGCTCTCAAAGTCGGCGCGTCCGATTCCTGCGATTTTTTGCATTTTTATGCTTTTTCGACGTTCAACTTCAAATCCTTGTAACTTTTGAAGGAATCAACATTTTTAAACTTTTAAAAAAAAGAATTAAAACTCTTTTTTTCATGTTTTAATTTCTTTTTGTAAACTTTGAGTAGATCGCTTGTGGGCTAAATAACTGAGGTTTGAAGAGAAGGGCTTTTTTTCCCATTTTCTTAAAAAGTAAGAAGTTGTTCTAGAAAAAATAGGCAACTTGATGGACGCTGTACAACTGCGGATCTTCATTTTATATACTACAAACAATAGGAAAAACCAGGTTTCGAAGGTGCGCTCCAAAAAAAATTTTCAAATCGTGATTCGGGTTTTGTCGCATCTTTCGTGAGATTTGCACATATACGTTCGTCGTGGAGAAAATTAGTATATGCACCACGGGAGTAAGTAAAGAATCCATCAGATCGCAGATCTGAGACATTCTTTACTTTTACTCCCTAGGTGCATAATCTACTATTAGTGTGAACACGACCGAGTAAATAATTTTTCATTTAATTTTAATAAGACTTTAATTTGGGTGTTTTTGCAATAACATTTACCTAACATTCGTAGATGTAGATGCTTCTGCCTCGTCGGTAAGCTCCATTACGATGTTTTGTATACTGATCTTGTATACTGATTATCTAGGAATTTTAATAAAATATAATTAATATTTACGACTCTTATATTAAATTTAACTAATGAGAATCAGTATTATATACCACTTGTATAACAACACACATCGAGTGTTTTAAATACTTTCAAAGTCTTATTAACAATCTAAATTATTATTAATTTTTAATTGTTATTTATAATGTAAATTTATAAAGTAATGTTTCTTAAACTCAAATAACAGGCACAAATTAATAAAACAATTATTGGAAAGAAATTTTGAAATATATAAATATGCATACAAATACGCCACACTTACACACTATATACACATAAATTAAAAAAAAAAAATAAAAAAAAGAATTAGAAAAAATGGAACCGTGATGGTATAGGGGATCGAACTCCGGCCGCTTGAGTGAGAATCAAGTGTCTCTGCAACTTGGCTATCCTTCACACTGCTATTTGCTCTTTCTACTCGAATGATTAAACAGAATGCCGGCAATACCGATTCCATTTATACTCATACACTTTCAAACTTATTCTGTTCATGAAGCTATATTACTTATAATAAAATTTAAGTTGATTTAAACCTCAAGTTATATAAAAAAAACGCTACGAATTAGAAAAAAAGTTTTTCAATTCAACAAAGATTTTTCAAAAACAAGAACTTAAAGTAACCGGATTTTAACATGATACTGATAAACTAAAATATTTTACAAGAGACTACTTGATTAAAAATTATCCTGTTTTGATTTCTGATTGTTACAAAGACTTTCACCTATACTGCATATACTACAATAAAAATTATACATACTTTTGTGTGCACCTCGTATAATGAATGTACAGTACGGTGTCGACTCCACTCCAAAAACTTGATATTACACAATAAAATCACTGAACTTATTATTAATTTAATACAATTAAAATTAAGAAAAATTAACAATTTTAATATTTTAAAATAATTAAAATATTAGTAATAATTAAGTAGCTATTTATAAAATAAGCACATGTATCAAAGATGCTTTGCAAAGGTATAGTAGCTAGAGTCTCGGTGGCAACTGTAGTATAAACAGCTGAAAAGACCGTTGGTAGCGTCGCTTTCTCCTTCTTTAACCGTTTCAGTTCACGATATACAATAGTATGGTATAGTGGAAGAAAGTGGGGACAGAACAGAGTGGAGCGAATAGCATTACTATACTGTATATACAAGCAGATGTTCCGAGCGTAAACGTCCTTGATTATATAATACACGCCCGAGTAGATACGTATATACCTGCTTCAAATCTCAAGCAAAATTAGCGTTTCTGTTCATTTTTCATCAAATAAAAGTGCAGAATCGGCTTACTTGGGTTGAGTTACCCCGAAATAAAAAAAAATGATTAAAATAGCTCTTCTAGTTGCTGAGGAAATTAAAAGCAAAGATCTGTGCGTTGCGCGCAGCGCGTTCTATTACTATATATATCGGCTCCCCTCAGCCGCCGCGCGCCCCCCACCATTCCACAACTTCCGTGCGCTCGGGCGTTTTTGGTCAACTTTGACAGCTGTTTTCAGGTATAAAACAGTACTTAATCAAAAATCCAAGATAGACGTTTTATAGTTCAACATTTGAACTTTCAAAATCATTTTTGATAATTGAAATCGGATAACCCGTAGAGCATACAGCCTCGCTCAAAAATAGCCTACTCAAAAATTGAAATCGCGATTACGCAAAAACTAATAATCGCACAGTCCCTGGTTTTCGCACACATAAAGTACACGTGAATTACTATCAATTCGCCAGAGATATCCGCCACATCTTTAAAAATGGCGGATATATGAATTTTTCAAAAAACGCTCATTTTTTCGGTTTTTCACGTTTTTCTCCGTAACTAATCGTCTGATCGATTCGATCAACATCTAGTTTTGTTCGTAATTTCATTTACTACAATTTATCTCATTAAACTAACTAATCAACACTAGTTTCGGCTATAAAAGCAAAAAACCATAAAAAAGCGCTTTTTTTGCTTATAATTGTTAATAACAATATATATATAGAACGGAGCTGCTAGTCGAGTTTATATACCATTTATACTGTGGATTATTCTGCGTACAATAGCGTTTACCGCTTACTAATAAGATTTATGGCACGAAAACGCTGATTTTTTTCTCTATTGACTGGCCTAGCAGGGAAAGCCAGACGGTGTCGATGCGCCCCTCGCCTAAAAAACTATCTTTTTTTGGAGGCACACATAAACAACGGTAAATAGGCCTAATTTGGGTATTACTCTTTTTTCTACATACATTTTCTTGAACTAATTCACGGGGTGTCTAACGAAATTCGGATTTATTTTTAAAAAAATCAAAAAAGAAAGTGATTGTACGGCAGTTTTACATGCATTCACTCATGCTTATTCGTACGTGCATAAGCATACAATATTAAAAAACTATGTTTAAAAATGAGGAGCACAACTTTTTTATTGTTATTTGGGGTACCTAAAACAGAAAAAAATGAGTTTTGTGAATGTGCCTCAACATTAAATTTTGAAATTTCTATTTAGCCAAAAGTTAAAAGTTCCAGAGAAATACTCATATAATGTTGATATTTCTTTGATCGATTTATGGATATATAATCAAAAGACGAAACGTATAAGCATATAAACAAATACATAATTCATTAACAAAAGTATTAACGTGATCTGATTTTCCAAAATTTTCTCATTATACTCACAACTCATGTAACCACAAGCCATGCTTATGATCATAAATAATCGGCGTGATTGCAGAAGGACAGCTGCTGGCCATCTGCGTGGACCTGTTCATGGCGGGCTCGGAGACGTCGGCGAAAGCCCTCTGTTTCGGCTTTCTTTTCCTCGTGCTCAATCCGGAAGTGCAGAGGCGCGCGCAGCGCGAGATCGACGCCGTCATCGGCCGCGAAAGGCTGCCGTCCTTGAACGACCGACCGAGGTATATGCACGTACTTTTTAAGTGTCCGTTATCGACTGCGCGAGTGTTTTTAAAAATACACTGTTTATGATTTTTAAGGCTACTTAAGTAGGCTTTTTTGCTGACGAGGAGTTATATAGTTATGGGCGGAAAAAGTGGGCGCGAAAAATGTTGACCGTTTGAGAAGTATAATGCGGGTAATTCGAAAACAATTTTTTTTGTAGAGTGTTATGAAATGAGGATTTTGTTAAACTTTTTGCAATCGTTCGATTGTGTCATAAGCATAATTGGACGAATAGAATTATCTGAGATGATTGAAGCTGTGAATTATATTTTTAAGTTCGTTTCATACATACTTAGAAAAATATACTTTATGCGATTGTGATACTATTCTATTTCGAATTTTGATAATTTAAATGTATAGTATTTGCTACAAGAAGAATACTTATAACAAATTTTTATTGAAGTGTCGTTCATAAAAGTTCGTTTTGAAAAATTTTACGAAAATTTTAACAGAACATTACTTTCTTTTTAGGATGCCTTACATGAACGCCGTAGTTCTCGAATCTCTGAGAATGTTCATGGGACGAACAATGAATATTCCACATCGGGCGCTTAAAGATACGAAAATCATGGGACACCAAATACCGAAGGTAAGCTATAAAAATTCTCATAAAAATTAAATTTCAACCATCCGGCTACATACATTCGATAACGATTCATATAAGTGCAAGTGATGTATACGATTATGCTTTTATTCTTACAGAATAGCATGCTGGTGGTGAACTTCAACAGGATACTAATGGGCGAATCGTGGGGCGACCCCCAGGAATTCCGACCCGACCGGTTCATCGACGAGTCCGGGAAAATCGTCATGCCCGAGGACTATCTACCCTTCAGCTTTGGTAATCCACTAACAAAAGAAAAAAAGAAAAATTAGTAACTCCATTTGTCATGATTTAAAGAAACTTCCTTTTTATTTGACCCCATTTGTTTCATCGCACATTGTACAATTGAATAAATCATCATCAATCCATTCTACCGCAGGCAAACACCGCTGCATGGGCGAAGTGCTGGCCAAGAGCAACATCTTCATGATCACTGCGGCGCTGCTGCAGCACTTCACGTTCTCGCCGGTGCCGGGCGAGGAGCCGCCGCGCAACGAGTACACCGACGGCGTCACCGCCAGTCCCAAGCCCTACCGCGTCCTCATGACCAGGCGAACGTAGCGCGTGCGCGTATGTGTGTGTTTTATGTAGATTTGTTGTAGGTCATAAGAGTTGTTTTCTTTTTCTTTTCTTTCCTTTTTTTTTTTAAGGAATTTAAAATAAGAATGAAAATATAAGTGTGCAAGCGTGAGTTTGTGTATATATAAGAATCTGGTAAAAATTGTACGTGCTGTACAATTACGTTCTGTATTGTTGATGAGATAATGAAGATGTATAGATTAAAAAGATTGCAAACTGCGATTACTTCGATTTGAAACAGTTTATTGGTACAGACGTTCTCGTGTTACATAATTGCTGGAGTATTGCCTCGAGTACTCTTCGATTATTTTTTTTATTGTGATAGGTGTAAGCAAAAGTAAACTGTAACCCTCTCTTTAAAAAGAAAATATATATGTATATATATGTATATATACATACATATATGTATATGTAATATATATATATATATATATGTATATATATTTTTACGTTACAGAGAAATGAAAAAATCGGGTGAAATGTCTATTTGATCATTGACATCGGATATCAGTTGCAGGAGTGTAGGTAAATATTAACTTCAAATTAAATGACGTTTTTTCTTCTTCTAATTTTATAGAGCAGTAATTAAATATTGTATTACTTTGTAAAATTCATTTCATTTAATCTAGAATTGAATAAAAATTGACGTTGAAAAAAATCCATCAAATGAATCTTTCAAAATAGGTATTAAATTACGGTTGTCTAACATAGAATAGTATAGCTGGGCCTTCATTGAAAGACTGGAACTCAAAAGCGACTTCGTCGATATTTACAATTAATGGTATTTAAGACGAACAATAATTAAAAAAAAAAGTTCTATCAGGTCTTATCTTTCATAAAGAATGAATTTCTTTTGTAATTAACTACAAACGAATAGTATCTCATTTTACAAGTACAGGCAAAGATCATTAGAATTGTAAAAAACTAACACAGTTCATTTCGTGCTACATCTTTGCGAGATCCTCTCTCTTTTTCTCTCTTCCCTTTCTTCAAGACTTTTGCGGCCCGACACAACCCAAGATCCAGTCACCTTTCAATTCTCGGAATCCTGCCTGTCCTTGTCCTTATCACTATACTCGGAACCTGCTCGACTCTTTTCGTCAGAACGTTTATCTTCCCTTTCCGCGCGCTTCTCCTTGTCGCGCGACTTCTTTTCGCTACGCTCGCTGCTACGCCCATCATCGTTCTTTTCCCGGTCCTCCTTGCTGTTACTACTACTGCTCTTCTTGCCATTCGACTCGGATTTGTCCTTACCGCGTTCCTTATCCCTGTCCTTATCCTTGTCCTTATCTTTATCCTTGTCTTTGTCACGAGATTTTTCCGGGTACTTGGATTTAGATGACCTGGACTTTGATTTGGAGCGCGAGCGGCGTGTGCGTGATTTCGAGCGTTTGCTACGAGAGCGAGATCGACTTCGTTTCCTAAAAATAAAAGAAGACATTATCACCATCCACAAATTTTAAAATATTTCTCTCGGCTAACTCTGTGGTGATATAGAAAAAGGATTTACGTCGCTTGAAAAAATTTACGAGAAATGATACGGTTTAAATTTTAGAACACAATAATTTATCTGTAGGTGAAAAACTACCGTAATTCTATTTCTGAAAAAATTGGACTTAAGCCCTTTTTCAATATCACCACAGAATTATACAGTATTTCTACTTTTCAACGCACCTGGCAGGTGATGTTGTCTTTTTTTTTCGATCTCTAGATCTGGTGCGTGAGCGCCGCGATTTTGACCGTCGCTCTCTGGACCGCGACCGATGTCTTGTTCTGGAAGTGCTTCGTCGGCGTGACCTTGATTTCTTGCGACGATCCCTCGAGCGCGATCGCTTCCTTGATCGTGAGCGTGAGCGACGACGATGACGTGATCGTGAGCGACGGTGCCGGGAGCGCGAACGCTTCCTGGACCGTGAACGGCGCGAGCGGCCTCGCGACCTCGATCTGTAAAAAGAAACACAAATTATTACTTACATGTTCAGATTATGATATAAATCGTTTGTAGTATTTTAAAGAAGTTATTGTACTAACCTGGATTTTCGACTACGAGAACCGCTGCGACTGCGCTTATCTTTGGAGAGCATGCCGATCATAGGATCTATTGCTGCAGAAATAAGATTATGTGCCTCTTTGACTCGAGACATTGCCTCCTCAATCTCTTTTTGTGCTGCTTCGTTACTCTTGGCTTCTGGTTTGATTATAGCTTGGACAGAATGATTCATTTTGACTGGTCTATCATTAAGCATTTGGCCGTTAAGTTGCAGAGCAGGTACAATAGCTGCTTGCTCCGAAAATTCGACCAGTGCATAGTGATTGGTGTCGGAATCCCTTGTGCAGAGACGAGTATATTTCACCTCGATATTGTGATTTGCAAAGAACTCAATGATCTGCTGATCAGTAGTGGAAGAATCTAGATTGCCAATAACTAAAGTTCTACGTATCTCTTCAATTTTTCTACTATCTAAATGACCAGGTAAGTGTGGATACGTAGGCAAACTGTTAGCATCCAGTTTAGGATCCATTGTCGTGATAACGTGATTTGGTGGTATGCCTTCGATCGAATTGACCACATTGGGTGGCAATTTAGGCTCGGATGGATATAAACCTGTAAAGTAAAAACAACTTATTAGCCAATATCTTGCAATACATGACTCGCAGCTAGATAACACAACATACCTGGAACAACCGTACCATTGTTCGTAAGTTCCAGAGCCCGCTGCTCGTCGGGAATGTCGCCGTTCTGATAGGGTATGACGATAAGTGCCCGGTCGATGAAGACGGTGTTGGTCATGTGCTGGGCCACCTGGACATGCGTCTGATCGTGAAACTTGATGTAGCAGATGCGCGACTGCACCGGCACCGCCACATCGCGAATTGTCGGATAAAGCCTGATATCCTCGATTTTGCCCAGGTAGCCGAACAGCGTTTGCATCTGATCCTTGGTCGCCTGGGGTGCGATGTTCGTCACTTGGACGACCTTCGTCGAGCCTACCGCCATTGCGACGACAACGGCGCGGCTCTATAGTCTATAGATCCGCGCACGCGTCTCTCCTGCCTACTTTTGAGGTTAGTTTTGAGACGCTCGCGAATGTGTATAGCAAAAACGGTATATTATATATGGCGCTTGGCTCTTTTTTCCGCGCACCTCGTCCCCTCGATTATTGACGACCGAACCGTTAACCCGGTAGATTTTCACATGTTTACGGCGCGAACTGGCGGGCCGAGAAAAAACGAACGCGCAGCGCGCACCGGTATACAGCCTACAGGCCGCAAGCTGCGTACTGACGCGGCACGGCGTACTTATATTGGCGGCATAAGATCGACGGCGCGACGACGCCGCAGCGACCGAATAATTGATCATGCGCCCCCGGCTGGCGGATCGTGGACTATGGATCAAGCCAGCAAATTAATAGCCGTATGAGCAAAGAAGATAGACGTAAATAGAAGCGCAAAGGCTGCAGGGAAATTGAGGCACCCCGAAGAAGTACGCACCCCGACCACGCGCAGCGCGGCAGTCAATTTCTAAATGCTGCGGGAACAGCTAATGCGCGGCCGGTAACACACCACCCATACCGGCTGCAATGGTAACACGACGTACTTCGTACGTAACATTGCAAAATTATTATTTACAAAGATCTGTTATTGCTATTGCTATAACAAAAACGATAAATAAAAACAAATTAATCTTAAACTCATACACCTAAACCCAAATGGGGGAACAACTTATATATTACATACGTGTAACACATTCACGTCAATTCCGTTGGTCCTGTGGATAGCGCGCATGCTTACTATCTTTTTGGTGCGGGTTCAAATCCATTATCGGATTTTTTTTTTATATTTTCCCTCTATATAAAATGCAACCAGACATGTTCGGCGCCATGTTGATTTTTTCTCGAAAATCTCGAAGTATATCTCGAAAATCTCGAATCGCGTCAATTGCGTCTGCTAAAGTTAGAGGGACTAGAGTTTTAAATGCGAACTAGATTAAGTTTTGAATACAGATATTGTAGTAATATGTAAATTGTATTTTGTATTATGTTGACATGTTGTTGTATATTACATTATTGTAATTATTGCATTTGTAATATAATAATATTAAAGAGGCGTATACATTCAGATGTTGCGCCGTGTTGCATGCGCAGAGATGCAACGTGACTGTGACGCGCGTCATAAGACGGTCATGCGACCGTCTTAAGACCGTCGCAAGATCGTCGAAAATATGAAGCAAATGACCATACTTTGTCAAGTTCCTGATGACGCTTATCGCCATTTTAACAGATTTGATATTGATAAATGCAACACATATTTGTCTAAAGTTTTTAAAACTCGTATCGTATATTTCTTAAAATAAACTTTTTATATTTAAACTATTTTTTTAATAGCAAAACTTAGATTAAAATTAAAATTCATGACGTGACCAAAACTTTTAAGACGGTCATTCTACATCTATATAGATTTATAGGGTTATAGATTGGATAAATGCAATACATATTTGTCTAAAGTTTTTAAAACTCCTATATAGATATACATAAACTATTTTTTAACTATCAAAATTACAATTTAAATATATTTTATTACAAGAATAAAAGTTACAATCACAAAATAATTTATTAGATTAAATTAACTTTATAATGACAAATATTAAGGGGGTCCGAAAGTCAATTAAAAATTCAAATTTCGCACCACAATATAGCAGACAAAAAAATAAGTAATTTGCCCATAACAAATAGTAAAAACAATATTACGGAAAACCAGGACTGCATTGCCCTCCGTTACATTATTATCTATCATTTAACAAAATTTGAAGTTTCTATATAAATATTTCGCTGAATGGCATTTGAATTACTTGATTTTGAGACATTATTCAAATGCCATTCAGCGAAATATTTATATAGAAACTTCAAACTTTGTAAAATGATAGATAATAATGTAACGGAGGGCAATGCAGTCCTGGTTTTCCGTAATATTGTTTTTACTATTTGTTATAGGCAAATTATTTATTTTTTCGTCTGCTATATTGTGGCGCGAAATTTGAATTTTTAATTGACTTTCGGACCCCCTTAAATGTAGCTCCTATTACACTATACTCGGGACTACCGCTTTCAAATGTAGCTCAATCTGAGACACAAAATACAACAAACTTGCGGTTTTTATAGGCGATGATCACGAATCTGATATAAAAAATAATGTAATAATGAATTTAAACAAAATTATTTAAACAAATTATTGAGAAATATAATTTTTTGTAACTATAATTACGGAACTGTATTATGTTTTGTTTTTGGGGTTGCCAATCACGAATCTGATATCAAAAATAATGAAATAATTAATTTAAACCGGATTATTTATTTAACAA
Source organism: Torymus aiolomorphi (assembly GCA_036365515.1). Lineage (NCBI taxonomy): Eukaryota > Metazoa > Arthropoda > Insecta > Hymenoptera > Torymidae > Torymus > Torymus aiolomorphi. Next base: position 68,631,552 of record CM070874.1, on the reverse strand, counting down.
ACTATTACAAAATAGAATTTTTTGAAACTATAATTACGAAACATGTATTAGTACAAGTAGGCGGGGGATATGAGGTCCACGCATGTAAGGGAGTTATGTAGACATAAAAAAATAAGCAAAACGATTATTTAAATAACTTGTAAACCCCAGTAGTCAGGGGATATGAGGTCCACGCATGTAATTTGCCCACCACTAAGCATCGAAGCCGAAGATTGGCTCCGATTGGCTGAGAGTTGGGTACCTTAATGCACAAGGTACATTATGTAGATACTCATGAATGACAGAAATTTTAAAACGGTAATTTCTCGAAAACACGTAAAATGTAGTTACGTCGTCCTTCTTGGAAGCCACATATATGTATTTGCATAAATACTTGACCATTTTGATAGCTTTATTAACAAATTATTAGCAAAATAAAAAAAAAAGAAAATCAGCGCGCGAAGCGCGCGTGTCGAACTCTAGTATAGTATAATTGATAGTAGATTGCTATTTTCTGCCGATTTGAAAATAACAGTAAAATTTCTGAAGTTTTTTCGCACTCCCGTATATAAAAAATGTTGGATAATTCTTGTTTTATTTACGAATTGTTATATAAAATAATTATAAAAATACTTAAATACTATTTCATGAGAAATCATATAGAATACATGAATAATATTTTTAAATAACCATTGTAAATAAAACTGTGAAGTAAATAAAAATAATAATTTAAAGGAAATAAAGAATTTTTCCTATATTTAGCTTAAAAAATAATTTACACTCGACCTTTTAAAATAATTTTGAAAGGATGAATTTTTTTTATCTGATTGGTTTTTTATTCATATGTTATATTGTTTAGAGGTATTTTACGTTAGATTTTTATTGTTGTTCTTTTACATAATTTATACAGTTAACTAATGTAATTAAGAATATTAAATATTAATAATATATTATTATTTATCATAATAATCATAGCAGAAGTACATAAAATACGATAAGATCTTTTGAATTACAAATACAATAGAAAAAGGCGCCAAAACTATAGTTCGCGCTTTTAATTTTCACGTTATTTTCAAATCAGCAGAAAATAACAATCTTATTATACTATATTAATATATATATATATAAAAAAAAAAATCCGATAATGGATTTGAACCCGCACCAAAAAGATAGTAAACATGCGCGCTATCCACAGGACCAATGTAGTTCACGTGAATGTACTTCATATATGTAATATATAAGGTGTCCCCCCATTTGGGTTTAGGAGTATGAGTTTAAGATTAATTTGTTTTTATTTATCGTTTTTGTTATAGCAATAGCAATAACAGATCTTTGTAAATAATAATTTTGCAATGTTACGTACGAAGTACGTCGTGTTACCATTGCAGCCGGTATGGGTGGTGTGTTACCGGCCGCGCATCAGCTGTTCCCGCAGCATTTAGAAATTGACTGCCGCGCTGCGCGTGGTCGGGGTGCGTACTTCTTCGGGGTGCCTCAGTCTTCCTATCCGCTTTGCGCTTCTATGTACGTCTATCTTCTTTGGTATGAGCACGTAGGAACTTTTGGAACGGAATTCCATCCGTTCCTCCAACACTGCTTCTAACTTCTTTGGTACATAGTTCACAAACTGGCCGCGCAGAATTTTCAGATGACGCTATTCTCTAATTCTCGGAGTTGCTATTGCGCTATACAGGGTATTATTGGATGTAGGGTCTGGAAAAAGCCAATTGTCGAATGTCCAAAGTAGCGGAAGGGGAAAAAAGTTTTATTTTCAACGAAAATTGATGCAATTATTTTTTAGAGTTACTTTGTACTAAAAAATTTTAAAAGTTTTTCCAAATTCCACCATCTCTTTCTAATAAAACTGAGAAAACAATTTTCAAGTAGGTAAGGGTATTGGTGTACCTATATAAGAGAAAATAGAATATATTATCATTAATCATGCTTAATAATAATATATTAATATTATATTAATATAAGCTAAAAATTTTACGGGGATTGCTACAGTCCGTATAGCCACCAGATGGTGGGGGGAAAATGTCTGATGACAGTGATGGCTGATGGATGGGCTGGGCTGATGTGGTCACGGCCTCCTTATTAAATAGGCTCTACATTATTGGACAGACCACGTACAAGCTGTGCGAGACCGACCAATCATAGCTTGACTCGGGCGGACTAGGTACTCTTCTTTCTGCTCGAGTCAAGCTGTGATTGGTCGGTCTCACGCAGGGCGGACGCGTCCCGTCTCATACATACTATAGACCCTGCCCTGCCTCATATATAAGGGAGAATGTACATAAGCGCTGCGCTACGCTGTCGCATTGATTACTTGTAGATCTCGTCGTTGATTGGCTAATATTTAAATGTTAGCCAATCAGCGACGTGGTCTACAAGTAATCAATGCGACAGCGTAGCGCAGCGCTTATGTACATTCTCCCTAAACGGAACAGATCTATCTGTCTTTGTCGAGAACACACAGAACACACAGAACACACATATGTAGAAAGACCCCTGCGCCTACGCCGCGCTGCGCTGCGCGATTCTCTGCTTGCGCTGGTCCATAGTTCCGTTTCTATATTCCATTGCTAATGGTACAATTCTATAGATCTATGTTATACATCTATCATTTTCATGGTCATGATCATGATTGAAGCCAAAATAAAAAAAATTAGAAAAATGTATAATTTCATTAAAGTTATTGAAATTGTTAAAAAAATTAAGAAAAAAGAAACAACAATCTTGCAGGGGCCTTTCTACATATGTGTGTTCTGTGTGTGCTGTGTGTTCCCGACAAAGACAGATAGATCTGTTCCGTTTATGTGAGACAGAGACAGACATAGAGAGAAGTTGTCTAGAACAGACAGAACACACATATGTAGAAAGGGCCCAGAAGGTGGTGGGTTCGACCACATTTAGCAATACCTCAAAGAAATATTCATAGTGCTTATAGCACTTTATTTAAATATTTTGCATTAAAGGATCATGAAGAGTTTTATAGATTTATTAACATGAGTTTTAATCAATTTCATCATTTATTTGAACTGGTTAAAGGACATCTCATTATCGCCCAATTCCATCTTATTCATCAATAGCTTCATTTTCCAATGTTCTAATCAATTTTATAATTCATAGTATATCATATCAATTGGGTCTTGTGTTTTCTTTCTCGGCTTAAAATACTTTTGTTTTTAAACTGTCCGTGATATAAACTATCCCTTCATTTATTTAACTTTTCATTTTGGAGCATATACACATCGTCCGTGATTTATAAATATCATAGACATGCAACTGCTCATTTTTTTCTAAGAATATACGAATGGAACGGAACGGCAGAGCTAAGGGCCTTTCTACATATGTGTGTTCTGTGTGTTCTGTGTGTTCCCGACAAAGACAGATAGATCTGTTCCGTTTATGTAAGACAGAGACAGACATAGAGAGAAGTTGGCTAGAACAGACAGAACACACATATGTAGAAAGGGCCTAAGCTTCCGGGCCCTTTCTACATATGTGTGTTCTGTCTGTTCTAGACAACTTCTCTCTATGTCTGTCTCTGTCTTACATAAACGGAACAGATCTATCTGTCTTTGTCGGGAACACACAGAACACACATATGTAGAAAGGCCCCAGCGCAGCGGCAGCGCGGGGGCCTTTCTACATATGTGTGTTCTGTGTGTTCTGTGTGTTCCCGACAAAGACAGTTATATCTGTTCCGTTTACGTAAGACAGAGACAGACATAGAGAGAAGTTGTCTAGACAGACAGAACACACATATGTAGAAAGGGCCCGGCGCGGCGCGGCGCAGCGCAGCGCAGAGATCCACTAAGAATCGAGTCATGAAAAGAATCGATAGAATAATCGATTCTCGAAGAAAAGAATCGGGCGATTCTCAAAGAATCGAGTAGAATCGCCCATCCCTAGCAGGAGCCGTGGCCGCCCGGTGGCCCGTGGTGACTAAACTGTGGGTGTGTGTGTATGTGTGTGTTAGACCGTGGGCTCCGCCGTCTGTGCTAAAAAAGTGCAGTGAAGTGGTTGCAGCAATGCGACCACCGTTGCCTCCGCTGTCGATGAAGACGGCGAAGCCCTCCGTCGTCCGCGGATGAGCGTGGCTGGCCACCTAACCTCAACGTCAAAACACACATATTGTGTCAGGTCAGTGACAGAAATAAGAAGCGGTCGAGCTTCTTTGCTTGGTCTATCTATCAGTGCTTGTTAAAAAAGACAGCGGATAGAGATGGCAGACTCGGACGAGGACAACGACCGGGAGCTTGAGGTGGAGATGAACCTCGCCGGCTTTATGTTTGGCAATATAGACGAGAATGGCCAGCTCGAGGATGACGTTCTCGACTCCAATGCCAAGCAGCACCTAGCCTCGCTTTGTCAGCTGGGCCTTGGTGGTATCCTTCACGAGATGATGTCGCAGGACCTGGAGGATAAGAAGAACGAGAGCGCAGAGTTGAAGAAAGAGGAGAACGGAGACACGCCAATTCTGGAGAATGGAGAAGCTACTCCTGAAGAGCAGGATGGAGATTATCAGCAGAAGGATCCCGAGGCTCTGGATTTCTCTGATATTACTGAGTTGGCTGAAGACTGCGTTGAAGAGGTTGTTGGTATGTAAATGAATGAATAGGGGGTTTGTTATAATATTTCATGGATAGTTTGATTGTAATGTCTGTCATTGTAATTACAGAAATTAAACCAGAAGTCAAAACTGAAAAGGAGACAGATTATGATGCAGATGATGAGGATCTGGAGCATAATATTGATAAAGAATTGATGCCACCACCACCTGTGCCAGAAGAAAAGGAAGCACTTACACCTGAAGAAGCAGAGGCTGCTGCAAAAAGGAAGCTTGAAACTCCACTGGCATCTATGTTACCTTCCAAATATGCTAATGTTGATGTGTGTGAATTGTTTCCGGATTTCCGGCCAAACAAAGTTCTCAGGTTTTCAAAGTTGTTTGGTCCTGGTAAACCAAGTAGTTTACCACAGATCTGGAGAGGTGTTAGGAGAAGAAGAAAAAGAAAACGACATCAAGATCCAAAAGATTCAGATTCTGGTTCAGATCAAGAAAATAAAAAATCAAAATTCAAGGTAACAATACTGTTTTTCTTCAAAGTATGTTTCCTTTTTGTTTTAGAATAGAGTTTATTGTAAATAATTTAAAATTACAGGGTTGGTTAATGAATTATGGCTCAGATCCTACTCCTGAACAGTTAGCTGAAGATGATGAAGAAAAATTGTTAATGCCAGTTGAAGATAAAGAACAAGTTGGAAAACAAGATAGTGGAGAAAATGATATGGGCCCAAAAGTGGCAGATTGGCGATTTGGGCCAGCACAAATTTGGTATGATATCCTTGAGGTGCCTGAGACAGGTGATGGTTTCAATTATGGTTTCAAACTTGCTGAAAAAAATGAAGAAGAAAAGTCAAACATGCCAGATAGTGCTGAAGATGCCTTCTTAATGGTTTCTCAATTACATTGGGAGGATGATGTTATATGGAATGGTGATGATATAAAACATAAAGTAAGTGTAAAATTTTATCTTATTCATATTTTTCTCACCTCTGGAAATTATTTTTTTATTCATTTATTTTTTATTCATTTATTTAGGCAAGGCATAAATTGAACACTAAAAATAATGCTGCTGGATGGGTACCATCGAGTGATAATAGAACTGCTCAAGCCTTTAGTCAACCTGGTAAAGGTGTTCCTGTTCCTGTTGCTCCGAATGTCAGGCTAGCTACCTCACAAATATCAACACCTATGCATATGCAGAGTCAGAAGAATAAAATGTATTATAATAATTATTTTCAACTTAATTTTTTAAACAAATCTTCTCGAGAGACTTTTTTCTTAATAACCTACGGTTTTTTATTTTTTCCAGGTCTGGAAAGGGACAGCAACATCATTCGGAGTATCACGACGATACGTGGTATTCAATTTTCCCAGTCGAAAATGAAGAGCTCGTTTATGGTTTATGGGAGGAGGAAATAATCTGGGACGCGGAACACATGAAGAAAATACCGAAGCCAAAGATCCTCACGCTCGATCCGAACGACGAGAACATTATTCTTGGTATTCCAGACGACATAGACCCGGCATTGCTGCACAAAGAGAATGGACCTCAGCCGAAAGTCAAAATACCTCATCCTCACGTGAAGAAGAGCAAGCTGTTGCTTGGCAAAGCTGGTGTTATCAACGTGCTCGAAGAAGATACGCCGCCTCCGCCACCAAAGTCACCCGATAGAGATCCGTTTAATATTTCCAACGATACGTATTATCTCCCGAGGTCTTCTGAGACAACTCTGAGAATGAAAGTTGGTGGTGGTAATCTCATTCAGCACAGTACGCCAGTGGTCGAGTTGCGTTCTCCGTTCGTACAAACACACATGGGACCAATGCGGTTGAGGAATTTCCATAGACCTCCTCTGAAGCGGTACAGTCATGGTGCGTTAGCACATCCTGGTCCTCATGGAGTGTTGCCATTGATAAAGCACATCAAGAAGAAGGCAAAGGTAAAAATTTCAGCAATTCCTGAATATTAAAATTTCCAATCTTAATAAAAAAGCTGAAATGATTCTTGAAATATTTCAGATGCGAGAACAAGAAAGAATAGCCTCAGGTGGTGGAGATGTTTTCTTCATGCGCACGCCAGAAGATCTAACGGGACGGGATGGCGGATTAGTTCTATTTGAGTTCTCGGAAGAGCATCCGCCCTTGATGAATCAAGTAGGTATGTGCTCGAAAATAAAGAACTACTACAAGCGAAAAGCGGGAAAAGATACAGGCCCATCCAATTACAAATACGGTGAAACTGCGTACGCGCACACAAGTCCGTTCCTCGGTATACTTACACCCGGCCAGACTATCCAAGCAGTTGAGAACAATATGTACAGGGCGCCAATTTACGAGCACCAGATGGCAGAAACTGACTTTGTGGTCATTAGGTCGAGGTACACACAATATTCATCAATTCACTTATTCTCTTTATTTCTATGCCTGACTTGATTTAAAATAAAATTTGCAATTAATTATTACAGGCATCAGTACTACATCCGTGAGGTGGACGCTAGTTTTGTTGCCGGACAAGAGTGCCCGCTTTACGAAGTGCCTGGCCCGAATTCGAAAAGAGCCAACAACTTTGTCAGGGATTTCCTTCAAGTATTCATATACAGGCTGTTCTGGAAATCGTTAGATACCCCGCGTAGAATAAAGATGGATGACATTAAAAAAGCTTTCCCTTCACACAGTGAGAGTAGTATCAGAAAACGTTTAAAGCTTTGCGCCGACTTCAAACGAACGGGTAAGAATCTACTAATGAATAAATTTAATATATTTACATCAAAACTAAATATTTGGCGAGTTGATTGTAGGTATGGATTCAAATTGGTGGGTGATAAAACCGGACTTCCGTCTACCCACGGAGGAAGAAATTCGCGCCATGGTGTCGCCCGAACAGTGCTGCGCTTACTTCAGCATGATCGCAGCAGAGCAGAGGCTAAAAGACGCCGGTTATGGTGAGAAATTCTTATTTACGCCGCAAGACGACGACGATGAAGAAATGCAGCTAAAGATGGACGATGAAGTCAAAGTCGCGCCCTGGAACACGACCAGAGCCTACATTCAGGCGATGAAGGGCAAATGTCTTCTGCAGCTGGCTGGGCCCGCTGATCCCACGGGCTGCGGAGAGGGATTCTCGTACGTCAGAGTGCCGAATAAGCCGACTGTCAGCAAGGTGATTAAAGATTTTTTTATTATTTTATATTTAGAGTATAATTAGGTATGCAAACGAAATGTTTATGAAATAATAATTACACAGGAGGAGCAAGAAGCGCAACCAAAGCGAACGGTCACGGGTACGGACGCCGATCTGCGTCGGCTCTCCCTGAACAACGCGAAAGCCCTGCTCCGAAAGTTCGGTGTGCCCGAGGAAGACATCAAAAAGCTATCTCGATGGGAAGTCATCGACGTCGTGCGTACCCTTTCGACGGAAAAAGCAAAAGCAGGCGAAGAGGGTATGACAAAATTCTCCCGTGGCAACCGGTTCTCGATAGCTGAGCACCAGGAGAGATACAAAGAGGAGTGCCAACGCATCTTCGACCTGCAGAACCGAGTGCTCTCATCCAACGAGGTGCTGAGTACAGACGAGGGTGAGAGCTCCGATGAAGATAGCTCAGATATCGAGGAGATGGGCAAGAATATCGAGAATATGTTGAGCAATAAGAAGACCAGCACGCAACTGAGCCTCGAGAGGGAGGAGCAGCAACGGCATGAGCTCAGAAAGATGTTGATGAGCGATACGCCGAGTAAGTACATTATTGCTCAAAGTTGTGAAGAGCATTTTAAGAGAATAGTTTTACAGTAGAATACTGTAATTACTAGATTATTTTTATAGTTTTTTATTATCTAAAATATCGTACAATCTATTGTAAATTTTTGAAAATAGGCAGCCAAGACGACAAAAAGTTGAAGGATAAGAAGAAAGACGACGAGGACGAAACCTCGGCGTCAAACTTCAACGCCCATCCTGGTCGCATGCTCAAGATCCACCGTACCTTCCGCAACCCCGAGGGCAAAGAATTCAAGCGCGTGGAAATTGTACGCAAGTCAGCCGTGATCGACACCTACATCAAGATCCGCAACTCCAAGGACGATACTTTCATCAAGCAGTTTGCCACCCTGGACGAGGGGCAGAAAGAAGAGATGAAGCGCGAGAAGCGCCGCATCCAGGAGCAGCTGCGGCGCATCAAGCGCAACCAGGAGCGCGAGCGCATGCTCACCGGTGGCCATCACAGCAGTATGAGCGGTCTCGGCTTCAGCAGTCACAATCTCGACGGCCACCACCACAACCATCATCGCAGCAACATGAGCCACCACCTGAGCAACAGCAAGGATTCGTCGAGCAGCCATCACTTCCAGTCGCAGAGTCTGGGCGATAGGAGTGGCGCATCGACACCCGTCAATCTCACTCCCAACTCCAGTCTCCCCACGATAAGTAATTTCCCGTCCTCTAGCTTACAGCCGCAACTGCCGCTGCAGCAACAGCAGCAGCAGCAGCTCGGCTACTTGTTTAATACTCCCAGCTATACGCTCCATCATTCTCACAAATCCGGCGATCTGTCCTCCTCGCCCTCTAAGCGTAAGAAATCCAAATTAAAACCAGATCTCAAGCTGAAGTGCGGAGCCTGCGGCAACGTTGGACACATGAGGACCAACAAGGCCTGCCCGCTGTATCAGAACAGCATGGCCAACGCGGCGCCTATGAACGTCGCCATGACCGAGGAGCAGGAGGAGGAGATCGAGAAAGAGCTTTATACCGAGGAAGAGGATCTCGTTAACGTCGACGGCACCAAAGTCAAATTGTCTTCGAAACTTATCAAAGTACGTTTTTACATTTATTTTAAAATTGGAAATATGGGAATTCGTCGAGGGCCAAGGTCAATGTAGAATAAATTAAACAGTTGTTACATGCTGCAACGTTTCGTCAAGAAATTTCCTGACCTCTTCAGTCATTATTAATGAGATAATTTAAAAAAAACAGCATTTAAAAAATTTGGTCAAAAAGAGGAAAAGAATGATGTTAAAAATAAACAAAAAATGAGACGATATTTACCAATGCATTGTAAAATAAAAAGGTAATTATCTAATTATCTTGTAAATTTCATAGAAAGGAATTTTATTCCCATCTCTACTATAATGGCCATTTTATAGCCTGAAAAGCGGGGCAAACGTGGCGTCTGATTCCCTCTTTTACTGTATTTTCGCATAATGCGGGAATAAAGTAAATTAGCAGGAATAATTTAAATTATCGGGAATAAAGTAAATTAGCAGGAATAATGTAAATTAGCGGGAATAAAGTAAATTAGCGGGAATAGTAACATAGTTTAATTTTTTACGTTTATAGTGAATTCAGTTAAAACTAACAACATTATAACACATAAATACAAAATAACTTTTCAAATCTATGAAGTGGTCACAGTGGCGATGGGAGTAAAGTACTATATGTAACACGGAACTAAAGTCGATCATTCCCTTGGGGATCACTGCCCTCACTTCGCTGCGCTCGCTCGGGCAGTGAACTCACCCGCGGAAATAATCTGCGACTTTAGTCCCTTGTTACATAATGTACTATTATGTTCGTTTTGTATGTAGGTGCAACGTTTATCCAAACTTTTAAAACTAAATCACACGGTATGTTAGTGAATGTCGATCAAACGTCTAGGTACATAGAGAGAAGATCATAGTGGTTAGATATTATGACGTTGCTGAACTCACATTTCAAATCAAAGCTTTTATTGGCAATGAGGTGGCGATTTAGGGATACGTGTGGTTTTAATTATAGACAATCTTCCAAAAAAATTCGATTTTTTACTTATATATTACTTTTTGACACTCAAACACATGTTTGTGATGGGAAAAATTGTCATTTTACAGCACGCCGAGGAGATGAAGCGGCGGACGCTGCTGCTCAAAGTACCAAAGGACGTGGTATCTAGAAAGCGCAAGCGAGCTGGTGACGATCAGTGCGACTACCTCAAGCGCTACAAGAGGCCAGCTGGTGCGAATCGCCGGCGCACCGATCCTGTGGTTGTGTTATCCACGATACTCGAAACCATCCTTATGGATATGAGGGATTTGCCCGATGTGCAGCCATTCCTCTTCCCCGTCAATGCAAAAGTACTTGTCGAAATCCATACATAATGTTATCGTAGATTATAAAATTTCACTAAGATTTTCGTTTATTTTGCTAGATTGTTGCCGACTATCCGAGGATCATCAGTCGACCGATGGACCTCCAGACAATCCGCGAGAACCTGCGCCAGAAGAAGTATCAGAGCCGTGAGGAGTTCCTGGCGGACGTCAATCAGATTAAGGAGAACAGCTCGCTGTATAACGGCCTAACCAATCACCTCACCGAAGCGGCACAGCGTATGCTCGACTTCTGCGTTAGTCAGATCGCTGAAAAGGAGGACGTGCTTATGAGGCTGGAGAAAGCCATCAATCCTCTTCTCGATGACGACGATCAGGTCGCCCTCTCGTATATACTCAACACCGTCGTGAACGAGAGACTAAAGACCATGCCGGAGGCGACGCAGTTCCTTAAGCCCGTCAACAAAAAACTCATCAAGGATTATTATAATATTGTAAAGAGTCCCATGGACCTTGAAACTGTGTCCAAAAAGGTTGCTGGTAAGTACCGATATTTAGGCTTTATTTGTACGGTGTATTTTGAAGGTATCTGGAATTTTAATCTGTTTCTTCGCTTGTATAGCTCACAAATACCACAGTCGAGCGGAATTCATCAAGGATATTCAATTGATTGCCGAAAATTGTGCGCTTTATAACGGTGAGAAATCGCCCTTGACTCCCAAAGCCGAAGTACTTGTCAAGTTCTCTAAGGATACTCTAAACGAGGTAAGAACTCTAACTTTATACCTTGTATGTGAGTAAATGCAGCTAATGTGTATTGCAGGTAAAAATTTTTGCAAGTGTCCTTTTAGCTAAAGGTTCCGAATAAAAAAATTGTCAAAAAATACGAAAAACAATAAGTCAATGTCTTATTGTAGTCAAAGAAATTTATCAAAGGTGTTTCGTTCATGCTACTAGATTGGACTAATCATTGGATGGTAGCGGCCAACGGTTTTTTTTTTTTTTTTTCTTCCGGTTATCCCCTATTAGGGTATGTACCAATTCTCACATATATTCTATGGTTATATGAACTTTTTAGATACGTTATATGACTGTGTTGTTGACGAATTTGAGTTGTATGACTGGCTATGACACTTTCTGACAGCAATGAAGAGAAAGTACGACCCCCGACCCGCAACCCATGGATAAATGCAACTTTGCAATAATAAATAGAAAATGTTATGATGGGATGACGAGTGAAACGATTGAGAAAAGTTGAATGTGAAACAGAAAGATTTGGTTTCGACCCACGACCCATGAGCACATAATAGGCTTAGCATGCAATGCTTCTAATTATGGCGTTGCTCACAAGTGAGATGACAGCTTGAAGCATGCTTTGAATATTTTGTCGTAACGAGACGAATCTGAAACCCCCAGTGACTTTCATAGACACTCCGGACCAGTGTATACGACCATCACTGGGAATTTGATGGAATTGGCTCCCTCTGACAATAGTATAGAGAACTGGAGGTTAGACTGGGAATTCAAAAGAAAAGCGACTGAGTTCCAACAGCCCGCACCCAGAGCCCAACAATAACAACTATGAGTGGATGATGGACGTAAACACAATAATGGGTATTTACACATAAGACTATGAGGGAAAATAGAAAGATCTGTGCCCTTATGAGATTTATATCTAAGCTACATACGTGTAAGCAGCGTCAGAAAGACAGAATATTCCAAGCTCTCTCTCTCTCTCTCTCTCTCTCTCTCTCTCTCTCTCTCTCTCTCTCTCTCTCTCTCTCTCTCTCTCTCTCTCTCTCTCTCTCTCTCTCTCTCTCTCTCTCTCTCTCTCTCTCTCTCTCTCTCTCTCTCTCTCTCTCTCTCTCTCTCTCTCTCTCTCTCTCTCTCTCTCTCTCTCTCTCTCTCTCTCTCTGGATGAAATCCAGAACGAGAGAATAGGCTGACGAGATTCAAGAAGGAGCTACTGAGCTCTGAGATCGGACTGTTCGGAGAAACCTACACCCAGAGACCGACATCAGAGAGAGCGTAGGATATTTAAAAGTAAACATAAATAGATTAGGTGTGTTTACAAGGGGGTATTATGAAGTGACCTTGGTGACTGACATCGATGGAATTTGAATTCTAACAGATGTAGGCTAAATTGTGAATTATGAAAAAGGCCAGCAAAATTTTATGGATAAATTACTATAAAGGCTTTAATGACAAAAGAATTTAAAGAGTTTTTAATAGATGTAGGGTAAATAAGTGATAAGTTGTGGAGATAAAAGTACTTAACACCAAGGCAGTTCGTTGAATTTGCAAAGAAGATTGAGAAGAAGGGCCGCTGAAGCTCCCAACAAACCTCTCCTCAATTACCTCATACAAGCCCCTGTCATTGGATATGCAGAACTCCCAAAAGAGGAAATAAACACTAGTTTTCGAGCTGAGAGACAAAAATGTTAAAAAGGTTCAATCTCACCCGATTTCTGAGGCAACCAGTAATTTAGTCCTAGGCTGTGTGAATCCAATAGTCAGTCACAAATTGAAGAAAGTCCATGAAACACGATTTTCCCTGCACTAGGGAGAGAATTGGATAAAAGAAATGAGCTAAATGAAAGACGATAAATTGAGTTTGATTTTGAATTTGAGAAATGAAGATTGAAGATGAACTTAAAATTAAAACGGTGAATCCGCTCGCGGATCCCGAGCCAAACACAGACCCGCGCGCGCACACGTCCGATCGCCCCCGAGCGCCGCGATCGGAATCAGCGGCCAAAGGTTTATAGACACAGCCACCTTCTTCCCAAGTGGAAAAGGGGGCTCCATCTATCGGTGTATTTTTCACACAAACACCGCATCAAGTATGAAATAGTCAAGTAGCTTCACTAAATTCATACTTGATGCGGTGTTTGTGTGAAAAATACACCGATAGATGGAGCCCCCTTTTCCACTTGGGAAAAAGGTGGCTGTTGCCAATAAATCAAACTTAAAAGGTGGCTGTGTCTATAAACCTTTGGCCGCTACCATCCTGCGGTAGGTGTCTGATGACGGCTACTAGTTCATCACTGATGAGTCCAATCTAGTAGCCTGGACGAAACACCTTTGATAAATTTCTTTGACTACAATAAGACATTGACTTATTGTTTTTCGTATTTTTTGACAATTTTTTTATTCGGGCTTTTAACTAAAAGGACACTTGCGAAAATTTTTGCCTGCAATATACATTAGCTGCATTTACTCACATATAAAAGATCTACAGGCATTGGCTTCACTAAATTCATACTTTATACCTTGTATTTCATTATAAATACCATAAAGTTTATTTCAACATTCTGCTGTTATTATCATTTGCAGTACGACGAACATCTCTCACAGTTGGAGAGAAACATCGCACTGGTGCAACAGCGTGCCATGGAGCAAGCTGATATGGACACGTCTTGGATCGGCGAAGGTGGCGATGAAGAAAATTATACGATCACTGAGCCGGACTTCAGAGTTAGCCAGCCAAGTTCTCCTGAACATCCGTTTGGAAAATCTAGCATGGATGAATACGATTTCGTGGACGTCGAGGGAGATATGGAAGTCGAGCTAGATAGACCTACTGCTCTGAAGAAGAAGGATGTTCTTGAAGAAGGTAAAGTTTCATTACGTTACAACATTTATTTTGAAAAATTAACTTAAAATTAACATTTTTTTGTTTATATTATTACAGATTTACAATTCTCAAGTGAAGATGAATTTGATGAAGTGCCATTCAATGTTGACGATGAATTCGAAGCGACCGAGTTAAAACCTCTTGTACCAGTCGAAGTGAGACCTGAAGAGTTGCCAGCGGATGACGACAGTCAACAGGTAGCGGAAGCTATGATACAACTTGGCAACGCTGGATCTTATCTGACAGAAGAGCAGCCGTTACAGCATCACGGTAAGAAACATGTTTGGCTGTTTACATATATTTATTCATTGTTTCATTAATTTTTGAATATTTTTTACGATTACAGAGGAAAGCGTCGATTCAAACTACGATCCTTCAGACGCGTTCTTTACTGGGCTACCGGCTCGAAAAGACGAAGGCGAATGTAAGATTCAAGACGATTTGGCTGTATCCGAAAGTGACGAAGAGGAGCAGAAGTCCGACGTTAAAACGGAAACTGAATTGCAACCGCCTTCCCAGACGACAGACGATGAATGGGGTAAAGTGTGGTTCTAAGTTAAAGTGATGCTCTTGGAGGAACTTGGCATTAAATCAAGATGTAATATAGATAAATATGTTTACCAGATATTCTTTGCTTATATTTATAGTTTCGTAAAGTGTATATTTCTGACAGATTAAGTAGGTTCTAAGAGTAAGTTTGTTTCATGTTGTTTGTAAATAAAGTTTTATAAATCACGATCACCGAAATGTACCAAAATCAAGGAAAACCTTATGTATTTTTTTTCGAAATTTACATAAAAATATTTTCACATAGATCAAATATTTTGTTTTCAATAAAAATCCGATAATATTTCAAGGAAAATTACAAATATTGGATCATCAAACATTTATAAAATAAATTCATAAAAAAAGTTATTAATAGTCGAATTAAAAACTTCCAATGTATATGATGTACTATTACTATTTATTGTAAGTGAAATTTGTTATATTTCTTGGTTAAAATATTTGTCTTTGTCATTTTGATAATTAACTGAATGCTTATTTGTTATCTTCTCAGTTGAAGATTCATGAAGTCTAAAACGCTTCCATAGTCCATAACGCACTTCCCAGTCGACGAAAAATAGTTCAGGTTTATCCCAAAGTACATGATGCACCGCAAAATTGTAGTGTGATTGTAATGGTGGATTCAGATGTGGTGCCCACTGTGCTCGCTCCATTACAATTTTATTCACATAATCATGAAAATCCTGTGCTTCATGGATCCAACACACAAAAGATAATACAGAGACAATGATAGCATGTATATGGTAGCATGTCTCTCTACCTGCATAGACATTTATAATTTAATTTGAATAAATCTTAAAAGATAAGTTCAATAAAATCACAGAAGCAATGTGACACTTAAAGAATATTAATACAATAATATTATATGACTTTACCAAAGTGCTCTTGTTGTTTCCTAATAATATCTTGAAGATTCATCATAAGGCAACATAATGCAGCTGCAGTAAAGCCACATGGTATTTCAACAGCTAACAAACATATTGTGCAGTAAGTGGTCTCTAAATTCAATCGAGAGTATCTGTGATTGATGATACTTTTAATTAAACTATCGTGAATTATTTCCCTATGTTTCTTGAAAAACTTTCTATCTTCAGTATGATATTCACTAATTTTAAAATTTAATTGCATGTCTTCAAAAAAGATCTTTGGATTATTAAATATCATTTTATTTGAACCTCTATCAATTAAATATTGTAGAACTCGATTCCCAAGTAAAGATACAAAACGTACTGTTGATCCAATCATTTGCATTAAAAGTGAAAGAATATCAGATGTTAAGGTATTGGTGAGAGAATCTGCTTTATGTACATAAGCAACATATTCCAATGTACTGCCATAGTTTAGAATAACATTATCATCAACCTTTTTATCGATGGACCAAGAACTCATGTGTTGAATTATCACAAGAATATGGTTATTAGATATATTTTGTACAATATGTCTTACGCATAATTCTAAACTACCTCTTAACTGAACAAATAAAGCATCTTTAGAATATTCAGAAAAGTCAAGTAAACTTTTATAATAAAGTTTAAGTAGTCGATTAAGAAAGGTTACAGTTTCCTCACTATTAGGCCAGAGATATTTTCCAAGCAATTCATATAAGACTTTTACTATAAACTTGATATCTGATGAGTAAGACTCATCAGGAAATTCAATTTTATCACACATTTCGTTATAAATTAAGGGTGCATTGTATCCAAGCTCAAATAATGCTTTAATTATGGTAACACAAACCCTTCTTACATGCCAAAGTCTTTCTTGATGAATCTTGGTAACAACAATTTTTATAACATCTTCTGAATTTCCTGTAGCATAGATCTTAATTAATTTGAAATAATTGTCCTTTGCCATTTGATATCTGGCTATTCGTTTCTTTTCTGATATTGTAGATTTCAGTTGAGGTGTGTTTGAGTACTTTAACAATGTTTTTATAGCGCAGGCTATCAAAATCTTAGGATTTTGAGATCGTAATTGAGCAGCTGAACTTTTATACAATACTTTTGTTATTAATTGCAGTTCTACATCCTTTTTTTGTTTATTTGAAAGGGTTTCAAAAAATTCACTTGAACAATAATCACCAAGTTGACTTATCTTCTCAGAAAGCTCTCTATCACTAAAATGTAATAAATAGTGACGAAAACAAAGAGACATCATTAGACACTAAAGGTATAAAAAAATTTTATTATTAATTTATTTTATCAGGCAATTATTTTCGATTAAATAACTTTTAAATCTCGATTAATTTCTAAATATATCTAGCAACTTTTAAAATTTAAATAGGTAGGATATAGGCCTTGCATCGTTTTTGCACTTTAAAATTTCGCGCTTTCTAAAGCAACATTTCTAGCCGCAGCGACGCAGCGACAGATTTATCAACTGATCGAAATCTGTTGTTATAAACTGCGTTCGCACGGACGAGTGGCGGAATATTTAGGGGCGATTCTACAATAGTAATTTGGAATTTGAGGAATTAATATTAGATAGCAAACGTAATTATACGTATTTGATCAATTAAATAATAAACGTGGACATAGGCATTCAATAAGAGATCGATTAAATAATAAATATAATTAATTGAATAGCAAACGTGATTTAAACGTATAAAACCGTCAAAACGTAATTAAACGATTAATTGAATGATAAACGTAATCAAACGTATTCCCATAAGATAAAAAACCGATGAAGATTTTAATTATAAAACCCTTATTTTTAATCAGATAAATTATGTTTAACCGCTCCGTAAATAAACAATAATAATTAAACAATAAACAACTTGAATTTAATAATAATAATAATAATAACATCCCGAATAAGCAAATAACTAACGGCTTGCGATTCCAGTAGAAATACATTATTTAATAATAAATAAGAATAATAGTTAATAGTTTAATAATAAAATATAACAGGATAAAACTCGCTCAGGGAAACGCTCATTCCTTTCTAAATATATAATTCCTAGAGTTGTTTTCCCCATATAATTCCTAGAGTTGTTTACTCCATATAATTCCTAGAGTTGTTTACTCCGCATTATTCCTGGAAATATTTACTCCATATTTTCCAAGAGTTGTTTGTCTCTTTCTCCCCTCTTCCTGTTTACCTTCTATTTTTAGAAGCTCTCGAGGTCAGCGGAAACCAGATTGAACCGGCAAGATCCCAACGGAAATTCCCTCTCCCTCTTCCTGTTTACCTTCTATTTTTAGAGGCACCAAGGCCAACGGATTCTAACGGCAATTACCCCCACTCTCGAAGGAACTAGATTTCTCCAGCAGGGCCATCTCCCACTCTCGAGAACAATCCAGAATAAACTAGAATTATCTAGCGAGGCCACTCCCACTCTCAAGGACAAAACCGGATTAAACTAGAATTCTCCAGCGAAGCCACTCCCACTCGAGGAAGGGAAATAGTTTTGATTGGTTCCACTCCCACCACCAACCTGGAGTTCCACCTGCAATTTAGAATATAAATAGGGCCCCTTCACCGGCCTCAGTGGTCACTCCGAGGTCTCTGTGCAAGTGCCTCAGAGCATAATATTCAAGATCATTTTGAATTATATAGAGTCACGCTTAAAAGTCTTTATATTTTTGTTAAAGTTCAAAAGTATTTATTAATTGAATAAAACTTCGAAGTTAAGGTTTATCTCTTCAAATTCGAGTTTTCATTTCAAGTTCCCGCAATTCCTTGCGCTTCAGCGCTTAATCGGACAACGAATTCCACGTTCCTGTTGGTCAACTCGGCGACCATTGCAGAAGCGCCCTTCTGCTCGAAGACCCCGACTCGGGTCGTAACAAATTTTGATTAAAGATAAGGGTTTTATAGTTAAAATCTTCATCGGTTTTTTATCTTATGGGAATACGTTTGATTACGTTTATCATTCAATTAATCGTTTAATTACGTTTTGACGGTTTTATACGTTTAAATCACGTTTGCTATTCAATTAATTATATTTATTATTTAATCGATCTCTTATTGAATACCTATCTCCACGTTTATTATTTAATTGATCAAATACGTATAATTACGTTTGCTATCTAATATTAATTCCTCAAATTCCAAATTACTATTGTAGAATCGCCCCTAAATATTCCGCCACTCGTCCGTGCGAACGCAGTTCATAACACTGTACTCGTTGAGACCAGTGTCAGCGCCCCTCGCGGCCAAAATTCGAACTGCTTATTAAAGGATAAACACAGGCTGTGCATTGCTAATCAGCTGTGTTTCAGTGTTTATCGTTTGTCCTTTAATAAGCAGTTCGAATTTTGATTGCGAGGGGCGCTGACACTGGTCTTAACAAGGCGAATAGCCAATCCACGCATCCCAAAACGTGTGTTTATTGCTTCATGAAAGTGTCTTTAATTTTGGAACGGTATCACGGTATGAATAACTATATACTGTAAATAGTGTAAATCCAAACTCGACCAACAGTTAGTAGAAGTAACGAAGATCTTCGTTGGTAGAAGGGAAAATATACAACCTTACAGAATCATTTTTGACCTTTAAATAATTTTATAATATAGTAATACGTTACTAGTACTGAATTAAACTGAAATGAGAAACGAGTAGTACCACGGTAAGTTATTTCAGCAAAGTTTTAATTTCATAGTTTTTTATTTTATTATTTAAAATGAATGACTTACTTAAGTTAGTAAATCTTGTAATTGAATAAATAAAAATAAAATAATTTTCCTAATACAACTCGCTTAAATAAAATATAAAACTGTAACTGCTTTGAAAAAGAATTTTTATAAACAAATTTCAAGTTTTTCTTGCAGAAAGATGGATCCAGAATTCCTTTCAAGACTTATTCCTCAAAATAAGGATGTAAGACCTGCATGTAAGAAATGTGGATATGCTGGTCATTTGACCTATCAGTGTCGAAACTTTATTAAAGTTGATCCCAATAAAGAAATAGTTTTAGATGTCAGTAGCACAAGTTCAGATAGTGATGAAAACTATATAACTCCACTAACTGAATTAAGAGAAAAAGAATTGAAGAAAAAATTAAAAGACGCTAAGAAGAAGAAAAAAGAGAAGAAGAAGAAAAGAAAAAAGAAAAAGCATCACAAAAAAGAAGAGTCTAGTGACTCAGATTCTAGTGATTCTGAGTCAGATGATTCTTTATCCTCTTCAGATTCTGAAAAAGATCATAAGAAAAAACACAAAAGGAAAAGGAAAAAATCACAACAGAAAAAACACAAGAAGCATAAGAAGCATTATTCACCTGATAGTGACAGTGAAAATGACAATTGTAACCATCGTTCTCGTAAAAAAAGAAAATGACAATCTAACTATAAAACACTTTTAGTGTGGCTAATGTGTAAGAAGATATTGATGAATTTTAAAATAGTTAAATAATTTTAATAATATACTAAATCATCATGTTGCTTTACGTTTTTAAGATTTCAAGTTGATAGTAAAAATTTTGTTATCATTTAATATTTTTGTAATGTCATAAAAATATCAACAATTTTTAACAATTTATGACCTATATATGGGTCACACTGGACTGAAAGTGTAAATATCCAATATGTGACAAAACATGATGTAATTATATTTTAATAACAATACATTTTATAAATATATAAATACTTTGTTTAATATTTTATTTATAATTTTTTTTCTTGTTCTATTTTTTATAAAATAATTTATTAATTAAATAACCAACAACTTTAAATATTACCTAACGCGAATTTTTCGACATTTGAGAACAAGCTTTTTCTAAACAGTTTAAAGCAGCTCTGTGAATGACTGAATCTAACTTGTATATTTTATGCTTTCCTTGAATTGGGTACTTCATAGGTAATTCAAAGAAGTTTTCACAGATAAATATGTAAGGATTATTAACTCTGTTATCTGGATAAACTTTATCATATTCCTCTTGAGATAAAACATCTGTTACTGTAACACAGCCTATTAAGCATCCTGTAGGATATACCTTAGGAAATTCAATATGCTCATTGCTTGGATCTCTATGCATTGTTTCAACTGCTAATATTTCATCCTGGGTAGGTTCTTTTGCTGCTGAAGCTATCCAAAGTCTACCTCTGTGTGATGTATACCAAGTACGTCCTTCAGTAGTTTTGATTCCTCTTACTAATAATGAAGCATAAGGTTGGTGCATACTTAGGCAAACTCCTGGATCGGAAATTTCTAGATATCCTTTATCTTGAATGCAATTGCTAATTTTATTATTTATTATATTTTTTTCAACTATGTTTGAAGATAAAGAACCATCACCAATATATATAGGTCTTTTAATAGATTCAATACGTTCATCAGAAGAATTAAATGTACCAAAATTTCTGTCATCTTGAATAGAATTCATTTTATAAAACATATCTAGAGGATCTTGCTTTTCTTCTTGAACCCTTCCAGTAAAATCAACTGTCAGTTTTTGTAATAAACGTGATTTGTGCTTTTCACCCTGAATATTTGCTTCCAATTTCTCCCATTCTTCGCGTTGGCTTTTAGTTAACCATGTATTACTAGCCTGATAATAATCACACTCATCATCGATAACACTTGTACGACTTGCACAGTTTTTGTCAAATTCAAGTAATCTATCTCTTAATTTTAATGTTTCACTTGAATCTGCAACTGAACTCTTTTTACTTTCAGGAAACTGTTTCTGTTTATAATCTGGATCTTTTGTCAACTTAAGAGGAGGCATAGGTTCATTGTTATAAGTAACCATATATCCACAAAAGAAACATGGTCCTGGTCCTTCACTTAAACATACGATTCGACCACAATTCAAGCAATTATTAACAAGTGGATGTTTTGTAGCCTCGCAATCACAGACACGTCTTACAGTTTCATCTGATAGAGTTGATTTGGTTTTTGAACTTCTCTTACCACGTTTTCGTTTTTCCATTTTAAATACCTATTATAAAACAGATATTTTGTAAAATGTATAATATAATAAATATAGGTTATAAAATATATGAATGTATTATATTATATATATAAAAGTACTATGCAATTATGCATTATCACAATATGTCACATTTCCATGTTTTAATTTACTTTATTTTAGAAAATTATAATATAAAATGTTACATATTATACTGTAATATAAATTATACATACTCTCTTGAAGTTACTTTTACACTTTAAGTAAAATTTTTTAAGTATAAATTAATTAAATACAAATATTCTATTTTATGTACTCAATATCGGTGCTTTTACGAAAATGAGATTTTTTTGTACGTTTTTATATCAAAATATATAATACACTGTTACGACCCGGGCCCTTTCTACATATGTGTGTTCTGTCCGTTCTAGACAACTTCTCTCTATGTCTGTCTCTGTCTTACATAAACGGACCAGATCTATCTGTCTTTGTCGGGAACACACAGAACACGCAGAACACACATATGTAGAAAGGCCCCCGAGTCGGGGTCCGAGAGCAGAAAGGCGCTTCTGCAATGGTCGCCGCGTTGACCAATAAGATTGTGGGTTCGTTGTTCGATAAAGCGCTAAAGCGGAAGGAATTGCAGGAACTTTGAAATGAAACTCGAACAATATTATATTAAAATAGATTTTCCATAAAATGCCACTTTATTAAGCCGAGTTTAAGTTTTTTGACTCCATCAGATAGAAGTGTTAAATACCTCATACCATTCTTTCGAACCAAGCGACTCCAAAGGTTCACAGCAGCCTGGACTTCCATACTACCAGAAGCACTCTCATAATTGGCATTACACTCAGTCTTGATTACTCTTGTGAGCTTCAAACCAAAAGTTATATTCTGGATATCATAGGTAGATTCTACAGCTTTTCGGTTCACCACAAATGCTGCTTGTCTATTATTTGTAGATTCTATTCGTGCACTTGTAAAATTTTCTCTGATAATTTATTTTTCGTAACGGTTGATATAATTTATATGAAACAAATTAATGATTTTATTGTTAAAATGTCCAACAGGTATTTATTTATGTAAATACGTTTGAATACGTTTATCATTCAATTAATCGTTTAATTACGTTTTGACGGTTTTATACGTTTAAATCACGTTTGCTATCCAATTAATTATATTTATTATTTAATCGATCTCTTATTGAATACCTATGTCCACGTTTATTATTTAATTGATCAAATACGTATAATTACGTTTGCTATCTAATATTAATTCCTCAAGTTCCAAATTACTATTGTAGAATCGCCCCTAAATATTCCGTCACTCGTCCGTGCGAACGCAGTTCATAACAACACCAACTGCATCTGTCCAGCGGTGCTAGACAAAAAATTTTCCCCACGAGTGCTAGCTGACTTCAGAGCGGCGCACTCCCGAACCTAACCGCTCTGAAGTCAGCTAGCACTCGTGGGGAAAATTTTTTGTCTAGCACCGCTGAGCACCGCTGCATCTGTCCAAAGAATTCTTGATTTATTTTATAGTAGTTTTCTACTCTACCTACAAGGGATCATCCACCGCCTCACACTTGCCACTTCGGGAGATTGCAAAGGCAGATCGTAACATAACCTTCTCTAAGCTTGAAAGTAAGCCGAAAAATAATAAAAAATCAGAATGTCGGCGTGGAGGCAAGCAGGTTTGAAGTAAGTTCCAAAATTATATGTTCTTTAATTAAATGTACCAACTGACATTGTATGAAATTTCATTGAAAAACTACAAAAATGTTCAATTTTCAATTTACTTACTGGTTATGTAACTGGAAAAGTATTTTAGTTTTCTATTAAAATTGCTTTTTAATGAATTCGTAATAAACTAATAGTTTATAATCTTTTAGCTACATCAACTACTCTCAAATTGCTGCCAAGCTTGTACGACAAGCTCTGAAAGCAGACTTGAGGGTTGAGGCTTCGAAGCGAGATGAGGCCAATGTCAAATTCACTCAGTGGAAAGATGGAAAGCCTGCGAGTAAGTTTTTCATACAAAACTGCTTGTATCCACATATAATCAAGCTGTATCATATACAGATTCAAACATAAACATTTTCAATTCTTATCATTTTCTTTTTCATATATGTACTCTATAATTTGAAACTTAATGTATAGGTAATAATTTTTAAGAAGGTAGCATTTATTACCAATGAGTTCAATTTTTTTAATCCATTCTACAGGTTTTATAAAGACACATTTTCTTTATAATTTGCTGGATTTCTCTATACTTCAATTATACATTTTCCCAAATTTATTGAAGATAACTAATTTTCTTGTGGATACTTATTTATTATAAAACTAGTAGTATAAATATCAAAATGATAGACATTTATGAGTAGATCTTTTTTAGAATATATACTTTATAAGTCAACTTCAATTTTTGTCATTCTTTTATAATAATAATTCTCTTTTGCAGGTGAAAAATCGTAATTTGTAATAAATAAAAATGGTTAAGTAAGTTGCACAAAAATGTAGGTAGTATGATTTTGAAGAGTGATAGAATCTACTAACACTTTGAAAAAGTTAAAATAATATTTGGAGATTGAAATATATCTTTATATTATTTTTCAAACTTTAAATTTAATTAATTTTTTTATTACATTAAAAAATAAGAACAAAACTACGTTAAATAATAAACAAAACATGTTTACTTACATTTATGAATATGAACAAGTATTTAGATAGAATGCTGGCCCTCTAATACTTTTAATAATCTCTACCAAAGAGTTACTAACAATGAGATTTAAATTCTTGGAATGTTTTGTTTTAAACATTGGATTATATCTGATATCCATTAACTTACTAAGTAAATTTAATTTATCCTACCCTTAGTATTGTTTGTTAATATTAAGCTTAAACTAAAAAATAAACACAATTATTAATTTGAAGAATTTGTTTACTGTTAAAATAACGTTGCAATATTTTTTTCAGTCTTATATAAAAAATGTTTATACATATATCAATTAATAAACAATTGTTTTCATTTTTCTTGTTACAGAAAATGTCTAGATGGATCAACGTCAATGAGTAGAGTTCACGAGAATATTCTGAAAAAATTAAATTATGGTTATGATTTCATTTGCTTTGTTTTGAAATAAAAACAGAAACATTTTCACAATTTGTACTCTTTGTCATTCAAAAGTAATCCTTTTATTATCTTATAATCGGGCTCTGAGCTTTGCAATATACTGTAATGAAAATAAAATAAAAGAATATAATGAAAATTAAAAAAATGTTAATTTAAAATTGCTGAAGATTTTTTCATCATAATTCCTACCAATAAATTCTGACACAAGATCATTATCACCATCTCCTCTCATTGTACCAGTTATTTCTTCATTTTCAACCATAGGTAAAAATAATTGTACAAACTCCGAGGAGTAGGGTGGGGCAATTGCTTCTAATACCTGAAAGTAAATTGCAATGCTCATGAATTTTTCATTTATCTTTCATTTAAATTGCTTGATTCTTTTTAGAGTAACTGTAACAAATTCATTTCAAGACTTACTTCTGTGACAAAATATCTAATTAATGATATATCTGTATCTCCTCGTTGCCAACATTGCTTTATGTAAGAAACAACAGGTACAACATAGCCTTTACTAAGTAAATTTACCATTCTATCAATTAACATTTTCTTCATTTCCAACTGTACCAAGATTTCCAATTCGTCTTGTTTACTTTCAAATAGTTGTATAAGAAGCTGCAGGACTTTAGGATGTAGTAAATTGTGGCATGCCACTACTTCATCAAGTAAAGCTAGATGAATTGGGCAATGTTCAGTACATAATTTAAAATAAGATGGTTCTGTTACCGTGCATTCAACCCATCTTATGACTCCTACACTGACTACTGGAAATCTGATAAAAAGATATGATCAATGTTAACATTTTATATTAAATTATTCTATTTTATATTACAATTTTTTTTATATAATTTTACCTGATGCATTGATACAGGGTATTGATTTCAGCTATCAGTTCAGTTGAACCTTTATTAATGTTACAAGTATTATGAACTTTTTCAATAGCTGGAATAGTCGTTTTAAGGTCATCTTTGTTAACTTTTCTCTGTGCTCCCTTTTTCATAGGTGTTTCATAAACACTTGCTGCATAAGCTAATAAATAAATATATTTTGATTTATGTTCAGGATTTATTTTAACTCCTGGTTTAAATAAAGCATCAATCAACAGCTCTAAAAAATTAAGTGATTATTAAACGTCATTATTAAATCTGAACAAAATCGTTCTTTAAAGTCAACAATTTACCTAAAAATTGTGGATTTCTGAGTAATTCTATTGAAGGAGGTTCTGCCATTGAATAATTTCTGAAAAGAACTGTTATATCTGCTGGATTTAATGTATTTCTAGATAACATAGATGCAAGAGCCAGACAAGCTGCTGGACTAGCAGCAGCACCGTTTAGGGCCATTGTTATTGGAGTGACATCATGTCGACTATAGAAAAGTTAATGATGAATACATAATTTTGAATAACTGCATAATTTATATTTATGTAAACTTACTTTTGTTGAGCACATTTAGTGATTTCTTGTGACAATCTTTTCATCATAAATCCACCTTTTGGTTCTTGTGCTAATATATGAAGTAATACTTGGCTATAAACATAAGTATGTTGGCCATGGCATACCATTTTCTAAAAATAGATCAATAAATGAAGGTATTTAAAATTGTTCTAAAAATCCATAATTTTATACTAACAGCACATTCTTGAATACTTGACTGCCAATTTTCAGTATTTTGGAGAAAACCAGCAATAGCCGTTTTTAATACTCTAGAAAATACTTCAATTTGTTGAGCAGCTGTTGAAATACTTGTGATTTCTCCTTGAAAACCAGCATCAGAAATAAGCTTGAAAAAGGGAGTTATAAAGTAATTTCAAGTTGAATAATTACAATTTTTTCAACAAAATTTATTTACTTTTATAGTAAAATTCAACATCAAACAGTCAGGATATTCTTCAGCAAGCCTATAGATTAAAGAACGCCACGTTGGATGTTGAATCATTTCTGTCAACCAAGCTGGTGTCTATAAACAGAAAGAATATTAAGCAATTTCAAATATTTATTATTTATGTGAAATACTAATAACTATAATACTAATAACTATAATTTACTTAAATACCTCTCCCTCTTCAGTGAAAATTTTATCAGCCTTTTTGGGGTCAAAAGTTTTAAGGATCATATCCTTTAGATTATTTTCTACCATAGCTTGAACATCTGTTACTTTTACTCCAGCAAGAATAAGCCACTCTGCCAAAAGATTTGCCATTTGAGCACATGCTGTATAATTTTGGGACAGCAATTCTATCACAGTTTCTGGATTGCCTCCTGCTTGAAAGTACCTTTAGCACATAAATTGATTAAATGATTAAAATTAAAATAAAATAAAATTGCATTGATTAAATAAAAGCTGATATGATTTTTTGTTATAGAAACTGATTTATATACATCAATTAAGAGTCAAACCTTTTTAATTGGGTGAATATACCAGGCTCCATAATGTAATCTGCAGTTTTGAATCTGTCGAGACATTCTTTGAGCACTTGCTGAGGATTGTCAGATGGGTCATCGCTGATATCATCACCCCTATTATTCACATCCTCCCAATTAGAATGTTCTTCGGGAAAAGTACATTCCATCTGTAATTACAAAAATTATTTGTATGGGCTGTAATCACATTGTTAACACAACCTCTGTAGTAAAGTGCATTTTTACAAACAATAGCCTTACCTTGAATAGATTTATAACAAACCGTTTTTATCTATTTAATCGTAACTATATCAAAAAAATATTATTTGATGAATAAACATATATCATTGGCATTCATTACGTTGTTTACATCTACATTTAGGTTATGTATGTCCTCCGATGACCAGAGAATATAGAATATATTGTTATTCAGTATTACAGGCTGTCTTGTCGACCGACCGTGCCGCGTAGAAATCAGAACCGAACCGACCAGAGCACCGACAGGTCGGGTCGCTCCCGCCTCAGCTCTGGCGCCTCTGAGAACCCAACAGCTTATACAGTGGCTCCAATAGAGTGACAAGCATGATATCATACTGACACGGACGTTCGTGACAGCCTGTGATATCACGCGAACAATACGGTGGGGGTGACTGCCAACTGCGAAAAAAAAACGAAATACAACAGGTCGACGACGACAGGTGTTCACGGAGAAGTGTACATTTTTTACAGTTGGCAGTTACTCCCACCCTACGGTTCGCGTGATATCACAGGCTGTCACGAACGTCCGTGTCAGTGTGAATAGTGTGATATCACGCTTGTCACTCTATTGGAGACACAGCCTAAGGGGTTGTAAGTCGTAGCTATTGTACTGTTCGTATTAGCAATTAAGCACTGGCCTGATGCTCTATAATGCAATCAAGTAGCAGTTTCTCACTCGATAAGTATAGGTACTACTTTACTTTACACTTGTTCGGAACGCGAAAAATTTGTTAGTAATTTATGAATTCTTTTTCATGAAATTAATCTTACAGAGTACTTATTGATATTTTATCACGATCACGAATATTCTATCATATAGGTAGTATTATCAAAGTATTCTCAAAGAATTATTTACCTAAATAAATTTGTGATTACTTTTTATTAATATTATTTTGTTTTATTATAAATATGTTTTAAAATATTTTTACAAAGTAATCTTCATGAATGCTTGATAACTACTTAAAGTAATCTATGTTATGGAACATTCATCACGATTACTTAAAGAATTCTTATACCCTAAATCATTGTTTATTGGGAAGGTAGTGATTTAGCATAATAGTAAAAAGAATTTTAAAAATTATGATTAAAATTTTGCTGGCAATAAATCTATAATACTGATATTATATTAATAAAACACTAAAGATTTTTCGTGAGTTAAATACACATCACGCGTAACGGAATTATAAGTATAATGAATAAAATTTTAATGCTGGCGGCTTTTATGCATATCAGTGCTGACTTTTTAATGAGGGCATTCGTTCATATAAAGAATTAATTAATATTTTATTTTCGAAGGTTTCACGATATACCGTTTAACATTATGGCTCTCGAGCACACGTTTCAGTACGCAATTTAGTACCTTTAATAATTAATTTTTTCTGAAGCAGACGCGAAAAATGGATGGTACAATATGTCATTCGAAAAAAATTGTATTTAACGTTAAATTTTTTGGTTTGTTTATTTATTTATTTAATTATACATGGGCAAGAACCCTTAACATAATGAGTACATCAGAATATAGATATGAGACAACAGTATATGTCATACTTGAAAATAATTAACGAATCAATAGTCAGTGACTTAAGTGATTAAAGATTTTAAGTAATATTTACGAAGTTCCCTAATATGTTTTATTTTGCGTTAAACTTCTGAAAAGAAGATTCCAGGATCTTTTCATTATATTTATCGATGAGTAAAAGAGTCTCATGTGTAAAAGTTCCATAATTCGGGACAGTTGATTAAATTGTTTAATATTATTTTAAACTAGATCGTCCTGATATCGGTGTAAAGATTTGCAAAATAAGATGTTGCATTCGCTTATAGATATCGGAGAGAATCGTGACCAAATATGGACATATATAGATAGGCCTGTCCTGTTTGGCAGCGACGTAGAAATTTTATACGAGATCTCACCGCTGAGATACCTATATCAACTGAGAAATTTTTAGAAATTTTATACTTAATTTCCCAGGTGATATCTTAGGTAAGATCTCATGTATAAAATTCCTAAAAATCGAAAAATTTGCTGCTTTAAAATGTGCATTTTTTAATTCATTTGAGGGGTAAAACTATCCAATATGCCGTTCTTTGTACTGAGAAGCTGATTTTTAATTAATGTAGCCTTTTTAACAGCATTTGGAGCAGAATGACAAGTGAGCTTTTGATTAAACTAAAATTGGTTCAGATAAAACACCATTTCGTTGGGTTAGAGGAAATAAATGCTATCTCGTCGATGCGTTGAAAAAGATGCTATCTCGTAATTGCTTTGAAAAAAAAATGATTGTAGATGCGTTGAAAAACATGCTATGTCGCTGAAATCTGGAGAACATCATGCTATCTCGGAAATTATTTTTTTTTCGTGAAAATTTAAGTTGGCACCTGTGCAAGAAACTTTTAAAGAAAATTGTATTTTTCTGTATATTTAGTTCGATTATTAATAAAAAAAATGTATAGAATATTATTTTTACTAGAAACTTAAATGTCTTATTATCGACCTTTTTAAAGTTTTAAATAAATAATAAAACCTATTGACAAATAAATTGTCATTTAAACAAAATTTTTATGTTGCTGTAGTATGGTAGATTATGCTTAATTGCCGTTCTTTAGGAGAAAAATCGATTAATTTCATAAATGCTATAGTTTGAGATTGAGAATACGTTAGTCATCTATTCACTAACCGATTTAGCTTGTAATGTTTTTACACGTGGCGCATGTTAAGTTTAACCTCTTCTGGCCGGCACTATGAACCGCTGGGAAAAAAACGTAAATGTTTCAACGAAAAAGTATTAAAATTTTTTTATTCAATTTATTTTTGTTATTCTTCACTTAAAGCAAGAAATAACGCCAAAGGTTTCATTAAAAAAGCTTTGGGTCACCTCACAATCGTGACTTCAATATGCGTCCACATGTGTGGATGTCGGTCAGAAGAGGTTAATAAAATGAAAAACCCCAAATGAGACAAATGAGTAGAAAAGACGAGTCCGATCACCGATGTAGAAGAATATCTTTCCGAAAGGTGGCAGGACGAGAATACTGCAATAAAATAAAAAAAACCTAAATTCCAAATATAGGCGAGGGAGGCATAAAAAAGGTATAACTACACGTAAACGCGGGCAGACGATAAATAGTTTTAGTTCAATAAAATAAAACACCTAAACACTTTTTGTTTAAATGACAATTTATCAATAGGTTTTATTATTTATTTAAAACATTGAAAAGGTCGATAGTAAGACAGCTAAATTTATATTAAAAATAATATTCTATACATTCCCTATGATTGATAATCAAACTAAATATATAGAAAAATATAATTTTCTTTAAAAGTTTCTGCACAGGCGCCAACTTAAATTTTCACGAAAAAAAATAATTTCCGAGATAGCATGCGTTCTCCAGATCTCAGCGAGATAGCATGTTTTTATTATGATATTATGATTCAGTTTGTTTAAATAAATGCTTTCGAGAAGTCGGTGTAAATTGCATCAACTTGATAAAAGCTTTTCCAGAGTTTCAGAAATAAAATCATTAAAAAGTAAGAGATTGGTGAGCGTGGACCTGTCTCCAATAAAGCTATCTGCGATTATATTTTGGGAAGACTGGATATAACAGATATAAGTCTACAATTTACGGTGCTGTGCTTATCACCATATTTTAAAGTTGGATGTACATAAGAGTGCTTCCAAAATATAGGTAAGTGTCCGTTTTGTAGCATATTTTTAAAAGTTTGTAGTAAGTATTGGTTTTTCAATCGCAGGCCAGCAATGCTTGACGAAAAAGGCGGGTAGAGAGACGTATCCGGCTATCACATTGTCTTTCAAAGCTAGAAAGATCTGAGCTGAGAAAGATCTCAGCCGCATTTATATCAAAATGATGTCACTGTAGTAATTAACGAGATCTATGTCATCTAATTTCTGTCTATCCTAAATGGATTTTTTAATTAATATATTTTAAAATTTTTTCATAAAATAATAAATCAATTTCGTATTATTAACGGACTTCTATTCTATGTAAGTGATGAGTGAATAACAAAAATCTATTTCGTATAAAATACTTTATTTTTATTTAACATATACACCCATTAAAGTACATATTATTATATATCCATACATGGTAAAAATTTTGGTGGTAATCAAACTGACACTTCATGATGTAGTACAAAGTATATTTACACGGGCACATATTTATATTATTACTTTTATTACTTT
The DNA here is from genome assembly GCA_036365515.1 of Torymus aiolomorphi. Lineage (NCBI taxonomy): Eukaryota > Metazoa > Arthropoda > Insecta > Hymenoptera > Torymidae > Torymus > Torymus aiolomorphi. The sequence continues at coordinate 68,599,871 of CM070874.1, read as the reverse complement.
GACAATAATAATTACAAATAAATCTTTGGTTTGGCGGTATATAAGACGGCTGACAAATCATTACACTTTGTATATTCAGTCAGTCTTAAAGTAGTAAGTACAATAATTTGAAAATCCTAACAAATACATGTTTATATACAAAGCGAAATCGATCACATTATCAAAAAATAAATGCTCGATAATATGTATAATACATTGACACGCGACGTTATGCATATTACGGCAATCAATGAGGAAAACCGTTGTATTTCGTTTTAATTGTGTAAAAACAAATAAAATTTCTATAAATGAATATTGAAAAATGCAATTTGTATGTACATACATAGACATTTTTCTACATATAAAATTTTCGTGATATTGAATTTCCGTTCTTTTTTTTCAAATTTCCTTTTTAACGAACTTAATGAAAGCACTTTGAGTGAAAAATGATTTTATTATCGTACAGCACGATATCGTCAATACTTCGCGATTAAAATTACCAATATATAAATCCTTTTTAACATCTCAATAAGAACTCGATTGATTTTCACTATACTAATTTTCCTCCTCGTTACTTTTATATATACATTAAATATTAGACACACGAAAGCTATATATCCCGTACGCGTTATACAGCTATAGCTCTTATATACCCATCAATGTCTCTTTTTTTGTTCTTCCTCGTAGAGTAAGTAATCCAATAATCTCTCATAATCTCCAATTTTATTTCAGCCATCAGCCTCTCCTCCAACAAACCCGATCCTCTGGAACGAGCTCTTTTGATTCGTCGCCTCAGCTCCCCACGTGGTCATTTAATTTAAGGCAGTATCACACGATTTATCGTCAACATCATCCTCCCTGCTGCACCTACATACCATACCTACTCAGCTAACTCAAAATCGCCCTGATGCTCTCTTCCATTACGTTACCCCGCCCTGCCCATACACATTTACGCTAAATAACGTAAGCGTCCACAGAGACGGGGCGCGCTGCAACAACTCTAACCTCAACACGTGCACTCTACGCGCACTGTTCCCTCCGCTGTATCGACAGCTCTGTCGACGCCACGGCCATCCACTCGTTCGAGTCCGACCTGAACCAAGTCAGACCTAGCGAGTACTTCCCGTTGAGATTAGCGTGCTGACAATGACTGAACCACCATCCGCCATGATAATTCGCCGCGCAGTCCGTCGAGCTGATATCCATGTCCCTGTCCTTGGCGCTGAACGCCATGTTGTTCTGATACGACATGGCGTCTGTCGCGTTACCGCTGTAACCGGCCACGCGCAGCCTGTAGCCGCTGTCCTCGCTCTCCACCCTGAAGCTCTCGTAGTTCGCAACCCAGTAGTTGCCGTCGATGTCGTTCAGCTCGATCCTCAGCCTCGTGCAATTGTCACGGCTGAGCCGATGGAGTGCCTCGTTGCCCGCCCAGAACTCGTTCATCGGCGAGCCGAAACCCGTCGCGTAGTCGCTCCACGTGCGGTCAAAGTCTACGGTACCGTCGACCCTGCGACCCACCACGATCCAGCCTTTCCTACATGCTGCCAGCAATGGAGCTCCGGGTCCAGGCGCCAGTAGGGTCAAACCATCGCGTTTCTCGCAGTTGCCGGGCAGCGCGTCCACCATCTTCCTGTACTCGTCCTCCACGTGCTCCAGCTCCTTGGTGAGGTTCTCAGCTCTCGCTATGTTACCACTCACGTTGACCCGCTTCAAGGTATCGTTGAGCCGATTTATCGAGTCCTGCTGAGCGTCGCTCTTCTCCTGGAGCTTCGACGCGCTGACGCTCAGCGCCTGGACGGCTCTCTTCAGATTCCCCAGCTCCTCTCTAGTCAACGACAGCTCGGCCGCCTTCCTCGCGGCGTTCACGTCCAGCCTCGCCAGTTCTCGCTTGCTCTCCGACGCGTTGGCCATGATCTTCTCCTCCAACGACTCCAGCGACTCGAACATCTGCACCACCGATTCGCCGAAGTTCGTCGACACCTTCAGCTCTTGACTCACGTTCCTTATCTTCTCCGCGTGGTCCCTGCCGATGCTCTCTAAAATGTGCACGCGATGGGCGATGTTCTCCCTGTCCTCGTACACGACGCGCTTCTCCAGGAGGGCGCGTTTTCGGGACACCAGGCCGATCTTGTGCTCCAGCTTGTTCATCCGCTCGTCCAGTCGACGCACCGCCGACGGTAGCCGCGAGTACACGTGGCGCGCGTGGTGCTTCTCCGACTGCTGCTGGGTTATCTCGTTGTCGAGGAGGACTGCTGCGTCGTCGATGGTGGACTGACGGTGCTGTTGACCGCAAGCCTCGCATTTGATGGATTTCACCTCGATCTGCACTGTGCTCAGCTGTAAGCAGAAAGAGAGAACGAGGTTGTTAGGAAAATCTGTGTAATTATGGGGCTGTACGAGCTAAAATTATTAGCACGTGGCGCGAGCTGTATGAATTAAATACGGCGATGAGTATTATACTGACAAATTGCGGAGATTCGTGCACGTGTATGGCGAGCGACGATTTATTCGCTTATGCGCTGTTTTGTGCCATTTGGATGACAGTTTGAGAGATAATAAATAACGATATTTCGCGTTCGGATATTACTGGGGATGAAGCGCAGCTGGCCAAGTGTATTGGAACATTTTCGAAATTTGAGATTATCATATATGAGTTATTTTCAAAAATGATTGCTTACAACTTAACACGCGTACTTATATACACATTTTCATACACGCATTTGAGCAATTTTACAGAAAATCCACGGACTCACAAAATTAAATAAAGGACATTTGGAGACACATCTCTGTAATAACACGAGAAAAATGGCTAGCCAACGAAAACAGTCTTGCGATACTTTACCCCACGTTAAATTTCCGTATAAGAAAATTTTATCTGCGGTTAAAACAGTGTCACAATAATAAGACTGTTTTCGTTGGCTCGCCATTTTCTCGTGTATTGCATGACCTTATACATTATACAGAACGAGAAAAAATTTATTACACAGATGTGTCTTCAATTTTTATGTTTTTTTTTTTTTTTTTTTAATTATTCGAACCCTCTAAGCGTGGATTTTCTGTGCAATCGCGCTCATATGTATAACTTATATGTACATCTGTCTGCAACTAGAATTGGATTTCTCCCGAGCCTCTAAATAAATAAACAATGCATTACCAAAGCTCCAACCGCCTAGTCTCTCCCCGATTTATATATTTATAAATCCACGACCCCGACTTATAAATACACACACGCCCATCATCCTTTGGTATCTTCCACCCCCGCTTCATCCCCACGTACAGCATCCGTTCGCTCATCATGTGCACAATAAAAGACGAGTTTTTTTTCCCTCTCTCGTTTAAAAATAGAGTCGCACAGTACACCGCGTGCTCCTTTTGTCTTTCTCTCTTTCTCTCTTCCCTCGGCGTGCCATACACAGCACACACGCGCGCGCGGAAGATAATCGCCCGATCGATCGGCTAACTTATTCAGGCGCGCGCGAGACCGGGATTAGCTCGCCGCCGCTACCGCCACCGCCGCGGTTTTCCTCGCGCGCGCCCGCGATATATATACGTAAGTAGAGAAATACGCGTTGAAAAATGTAAGGGTAAATGCATACGTGCCTGTATCTGTTAGAAATTAGTAATTTGGGAAAATGGAGGTGGAGGCCGAGAGTGAACTATATTGGTAAAATTGATGGATCTGCGCGTGCGTGCGTGCGTGCGGATGTATGATATTGCCACTATAGGTGGTGATTTAATAAACGCCACACTACGGCTACCACTCTGCCGTGAAATTTCAGGGAAAATTCAATTTTCTATTTTCGACGTCGAAAGCGCGAGCCGCTGTATTTACATATATATATATGATACGTTTTTGTCGATGTGAAAACGCGAATGATGGAAAAAAGAATCATGCAGGTCGTGGTGCACGCGCATCATCATCCGAACAAATGATCTTGTGTATTTATTTAGTCGCAAAGTTTTGTTTGGAACTTTTACCGGTCGCGTGCGTGTGGTGTGTTTACTTTTGTAGATAACGAAATTACAATCGTGTAATTGGGTTATAGCCCTCGGGGGATGTGCAGCTCGAATCGAATATTGATAAGTAAAATATTAGTTGTTATATGTATGGTATACAGCAGATAGGCTGAACAAAAGTATTTTTAGCCTGTCAGAAAATAACGGATAAATAAATAAACGATTCACTCAGCGCCGTCCGATTATAAAGCTATATGATATATATGAGAATATTTTTTATTTGTCCACACTTAGAGGGTTCAAAAAATAAATAAAAAAAAATTTGAAGGCACACCTTCGCGACAAGTTTCTTCTCATTCTATAGGTCATAAAATATACGAAAAAACTCGTGAATATTAGAAAACGGTCTTGTGACACCGTTTTGGAACAAAATCCATCTTTCTTATGGAAATTTAACATGAGAAAAATGGACGATAAGTAGTCACTGATGATGAACCAATAGTAAGCTTTTAAATGTACCAACAAGTATTCCACAAAAAAGCGATTAAAGTAGAAGAAAAGAGCTTTAATTTAAGCTAGCGTTAAATCGGTTGATTCTGCGCAAAGTTACGTCCATTTGAAAATCGCGAAAAATGACCAAAAATGATTGAATTACGTGGATTCAGGAAAAATCGCTCATTTTTGGTCATTTTTCGCGATTTTAAAATGCACGTAACTTTGCGCAGAACCGACCGATTTTAACGATCTTTAGCTTAAATTAAAGCTCTTTTCTACTATTTAAATCGCTTTTTTGTGGAATATTTGTTGGCATATTTAAAAGCTTACTATTAGCTCATCATCAGTGACTACTTATCGTCCATTTTCCCATGTTAAATTTCCATTTAAAAAATGGATTCTTTTCTAAAACGGTGTCACAAGACCGTTTCCTAATGTTCACGAGTTTTTTTCGTATATTATGACCTATAGTTTGAGAAGAAATTTGTCGCGAAGGTGTGCCTTCAAATTTTTTTTTTATTTTTTGAACCCTCTAAGTGTGGACAAATAAAAAATATCCTTATACACCACTTCGATGATTGTGAATATGATTATATATTCAACGATGAAATATAAATGACGTTGCATATTACAATAATTTCAAGTAAATAAAGGTAAACAGTGGCTTCATGTTGCGTAGATATAGGTATATTCACTACAAAGCTCGAGAGCTTTACATCGTTTATTCAAAGCCTTCGTTAATCGAACAAAAATATACATCTCATAATAAGACCTGCGCCTCGTCGCTCTGCGTCCCTTTATACACATATAACGCGCCTTCGCAAACAAAAACGTTCTACAAAAGATCACGGCGCGTTTTATTCTTGGGAAAAACCAATTAAATACTCGTCAATTACCGCCTATAATTAACAATTACCATTGCACGCGCGCGCGCGCGCACGTTATTCCTTCTCTATTTCTCGCTGGCAATCACTCCACATATACATAAATACACACGACGAAAAGTCAAACGCAAAACAAAGTCCGTTAACGCGACGCATATATATAGCTGTACATTTTTTGTTCCCCTTCGACGAAAAATAAAAAAAAAAAAAAAACGAAAGAACGTGAGAGAGAAAAAAAATACGTATATATATACGCGCTTGCTCACGCATGCACGCGATGGAAAGCGCAACGGCTTTGCGAAGGTAATCATAACAGTCGCCGATGCTGAAAGCGGGAGGAGAGGGCGAGAAAATAAAAGAATGCGGTATATATATGCGTGTGCGGGAGAGCGAGGGAGAGAAAAGCTATATGTGTGTGTAAGTACGTGTGGAGAGGGCCAGGTGCAGCCGCGTCGTCGGCCACGCGTCCCGTCTGTTTACCGAAGCAGCACACACACACACACACATGCCGGTCCGAGCGCGGCCGGCCTCACGCTGAAGACTGTGGCGTGTGTGTGTGTGTGTGTGTGTGTGTGTGTGTGTGTGTGTGTGTGTGTGTATATAGTTATAAGAGGTAGATAAAGCGTATAATACGCGTGAGTTGAAGAAGAGAGCACAGGTCACGAAAAAATGTATATGCAGAAGATAAAGAGAAAAAAGAAAAAGAAAGGGAAGGATGATTGTGTCTTTTTGGTGAATTACCTTCCGAGGTAATTGTGTGATAAGTTAGAGAGTTATATTATAGTTACATAGCGAGCAGTGTGCAGAGTTAGAATTTATATATATACGGGGGGAAATTGCAGTTGAAATGATATGAGACGAACATTCTACCGTATATATGGAAGGAAATTTTCCCAATTAATTTGGCGTAAATATGTTTTGCGTTGGTTTCCCCGTAAAGTAATAATATGAAACATATAACCCGGGCAGCGCGGTTCTAGGGGAATACCGATATGTACGTGAATTTTCGATTGTTATGCTGAAGCCTTCGCTTTCGACAATTAGTGGAAGCATCGTTGCTCGCCTGTATACGCATAAGCTATACGAAGAAGCCGTATTATAAAATAATGGATTTTTCACTACTCTCTAAAGTTGAATTAGTGAAAATTGCTCCACCATTTCAATTAGTAGAAAAAACTTCTAATTTATTAGTGAATATTCACTATTTCATTTAGTAGTTTATTAAAACTACTATTTTGATTAGTAGTTTTTACTAATGTAATTAGTAGTTTTTAAAAAACCACTAATGAAATAGTGAATATTCACTAATAAATTAGTAGTTTTTTCTACTAATTGAAATGGTGGAGCAATTTTCACTAATTCAACTTTAGAGAGTAGAATTCTGTACATTATTGTGTTTCTGGTACATATAAAACGCTCTGAAAAAGCTTCGATCGAGAGCTTTCATTTCAACGGAGCATATATAATTTATAAATTCGCACCGCATGTCAGGATATCATAACGAACTCATTCATACTCGAGGAGGGCGTCGGAATATATAACGTCCAGAAATAAATCTCCCGCTCGATATGGACCGTCCGAGTACAGTAGTATCATCATCTCTCGCTTAAGAGTTACTTATTTTTAACGCACCATCCGCGAGAGCTCAAAATCGAACACATATTATAAGACGATCGAAACGCGCTGCCTCGGATACATAACGTATATAATATGGAAATAGCGCGCGCGAGCGTTTAATAAGGGGATAACTCGAAACCGTATCCTATATATAATACGTAAGAAGTAAGTATAGTTTTCTTTGTGTCGCGCGGAGTTTGACAATAGGCAAAAGAGGAGTGGAACCCGGGAGAGCTAAAAGGCACTGGCAATATCGAAATTGTTATGAGAAGGAGGAGGTGAAGGAGGAAGGAGACGAGGAGGTAATAAGGGGCAGACGCAGCTGTTGCCTATTTCTGTCGCGCGCGTCTAGAAATCGAAGTTTCGCAGTAAGCACACGTGTGCAAGTGTAGTATAGTCGGCTGCGCAGGAGGAGCCCGAGACGCGACGTTTTAATTAAACGGTTCGAGTCTCATCCTGCAGCTGAATCTTTTATAGAGCTTAAGGAATCCCCAGATTATGATCTCGGAGGCAGGCCGATATAAATAAAGAAACGGGCTGTATGTACGTGTATACTCTGAAACTTTGCAGACTGTATGGGGAGAAGGGGAAAAATTCGCGTTTCTTCGGGACCGAAAAGCAAGGAAACTCAAAAAAAAAAAATAATAAGCAGACCTCGCTGTAATGTATATATACTCGCGACCTCGAGCCTCTCGGGACCGACCCACACACAGACACACGTGTACGTATAAAAAAGGTAAGGAAGTTGAGAAAGAGAGGAGGGCAGGTAAGAAGTAAGCGGCAGCTGTTGTCCGGCAAAACGAACAGCACGCGGCGGTTATATATATATATGTGTGTGTGTGTGTGTGTGTGTGTATACACATATATATATATATATATATATATGTGTGTGTGTGTGTGTGTGTGTGTGTGTGTGTGTGTGTGTGTGTGTGTAGAGGTACGCGTGCGCCGTCTGCCCCGCAGGTGCAAGGACTGCCGTATGTATATGTGTGTGTGCGTACAACGGCCGAAGTGGAGGACCCTCATGTAAATTAGGGATAAGGCGCGTAGGTATGTGTGTAATAAGTGTGTGGAGCGGCAGCACGCCCGAGCTTATTTTATATACATGTGATGTGATGCCTGCTTTTGGGTTTGATTTTTTTTTTTAGAGAAGGAAGAGTCGAGAAGGTGTGAGTTTTCGAGATTTTTCTGTCGGGTGGCCTTGTCTTGACGTAGAATATGGGTATTTAATATTTATACACTGGACTTTAGGTACTATGTATATATATTAATAGGTAATAGTTTGCCATTCGATCTTCTAGTAGCTGTAGATACTTATTTTTCTCGACAATCGTCATTTTTTTACTCTTCAGTTATACACCAGATCTGAGTTTTCGAATTTCTTTTGTATAGCGGTCGCAAGTTTTAAGTTTGAATTTAACTACAAAAGTTTTTTCGCAATATATACAGATCTGTATATGACCGTGTTGCGCTTTCTTTTTCCTTAAAAATCTGCATATTACGTCGTTATATAATTTTAGCAAGGTGGCGGCTTATTACGACTACAATCCACCTGCGCGTGTACAACGTTACGTTTAAGCACGCGTGTGTATATAGAGGGCTTTTATAGCACACTTGACGTATGAATAAATAAATAGGGGCGGGTTAAAGTTGTCTTAAAAAGTAGTTCGTTTTTGACCAAGAAATATGAGTTTACGTGTACATGTTATGTATTTTACTTTTAGCTTATTTATGTGAATAATTTATCGAATCCTTTAACTGTACGTTACACATGCACATGTCAGATAGGTCGAATTGAATCCATTTTTGTAATAATAGTATTATTACACGACCGCTATTGATATACAAGAATTATTCATTATGTGCGCGCATTTTACGCCCAGGAGTGTTCTTTTCAGATTGCTGCGATCGACTTTTAATTAACTTGTCATTCATTATACACTCTACCCCAATTACCGCTGCCATCCTTTCTCCCATAAATACCAATTTTCCACAAAGAAGAGCGCGAAAACTTTGTAAAAAAGTTAAAAAACAAAAAAAAAAAAAAACAAAAAAGAAAAGAACTGTTTCAAAAGAACGATGTGTACATAAATTTTCCTCGAGATTTCATATAATACACAGAACTTTTTTTGTTATAATTCTTCGCGCCCTTCTCTCTTTTTTCTCCTCTCTCTCTCTCTCTCTCTCTCTGCTTTTTCAAATTATTACACACTTTTTTAATCTTAAAAGCAAGAACTTGTAAATTTTTCCCCACCACGGCAGAATTAATTGAGCCACTTAGCGGCCGAACGCAGTCTGCCGGCGCGCAACATTTTTTTTTATAGCGCGAACGAATATAAAAACAAAGGCGGATCATAAAAACCCAGGGAGTTTATTAAAAACTATATTTTCCTACTTCCTTGCACTTTTACTTTTTTTCTTTATTATTTACCACCACTACCACCCAACTTACACATTCGCAAGCTCTTTATCATGCGGCGCGACCTCGCAGCAGCAGCCGCCCCCTCGTAATTTTATTCCGCGCTTAGCCCCACTCCTAATTAAGAAACAATCCTCAAAACCGTGTCTAATAAAAAATTCCCGTACTTGCCTCTCTCTCTCTCTCTCCTCTTATACGTACCTATATATATGTATATATCCCGCCAGGTCTTAATTAGCAAGATCTCTCTCCGTAGGAATGTAGCCGGCAGTGTCTGTTTTTTTTCCAAAGGCGGAGTATGTAGATATATACGTTCTTTCAATTAAAAAAAGCGACGCGCCTGCGCATCTCTCACCCATGCACGTGTGTATCTGTGTGACGCGAGGGGGATTTTTTTTTCGCTCTCTTCTCATCCGGTCGAAACGGATAGTCGCAATTTCGAACCGTAGGATTAGAGGAAGAGCAGGAGGCGGAGGAGCTTTTTTTCGGAAAAAGTGGAACGAGAGAAGGACAGTGTATACTGGTACTGTGAATAACGTCGAGGTTTTGTCTGTGTGATGTGCGGCTTGTTTTGAGGGGGTTTTATCGTGATATGTTTTTGTCTTTGGATTTTTTTTTTTTTCGGTAACTGATTTTTGTTTTCCATGTACGAGGGCGCATTTAAAAACGGCTTTTTTGATAACTTTGCTGATAACTTTGCTAATAACTTTTTTGATAACCATTTTTGCTTCGTATAAAATAGTGTACGAGGAATGTGTCGAATGAATTTGGAAGACAGCCTTTGATAATAATTGGTTATGAATGTGAATTTTTCCTGCTGGAGTGCGATTCAAGATTTGGAGACTCGTCTAATCAGTAAATCGACAGATTATGCAATTCAGCAGCGTTATTGGAGAAGTATATTTAAAGCTGAAGATGCAAGTAGAAATTCAATTAGAAATAATTACGTTTAATAATTCAAATACTGAGGAATACACGTTCACATAACGATTGCCACTCGAAATAACCATTAATCTATCGCTTTCTGCGCGTCAAGCAAAAATATATTATACTAGCAAGTTCAGACGTGCTTCGCGCGCTCTTTGCTTCACATTTTATGCACTTAATATTGAAATATTATGACTTTAAAATTTATTTGACTTTTTAACATGCGCAAATTTATCCAATATCTTTTATTGAGACTTGGATTGTATTGATTTAATTTATTCCTATACAATACAAAAATCAGAACAGTATTCATTATAGTTCTTCATTGTTAACTACAGATAAAATTTTAATACTTTTTTGTTATACAAAACCAAATTTTAAGTTATTAATACTATTTCTAACTTATATTTTTAGTTTAAATATTTGATAATTCCAAACTTCGTGGGTTTTATTTGGACCAATCAGACGGTAGCTTAGCTTTTAACGGTGACGTTAGCTTTTAAGACCTTAAGCGAGAAGCTAACGTCACCGTCGACCAACCGCGATCTCCTTTTAATCGAACTTGACCAATCGCAAACGTTTTACATTTCGGCTTCACATTTCCGTCATCATTCTTTTAAGAAAGGATATATATTACACTTGCATCAATACTGTCGCCAATAAATCGATAAAATCGTACTTTACGAAGATTATTATAGAACGTCCTTATATAACCATCCCCAAAAAAACCGCAGTAGAGAAAAAAAATCCACAATTCGGCACTATCCTGCCAGCTGTCACCCAGTCTGCGTCCCGCGATATTGGAAAATTCGGCGTTCGAAATTTTCGGGAATAACGCCGTCACCGCGATCCTCCCTCCTACTTATACCCACGTCCTCCCACGCGATCTCGAATGTTCGGCATATCATCCCCCTCACTATATAGATCATATATACATTACACATTACAATCGTCATATTCAGCTGCGAATTAAACCGAAAGGCGATACCCGCGCGTGTCGTAAGACTTGCACACACTTCTTCTTCTGCAGCCCGACGGCCTTCTTACGGCCCTCGCGAGAGCAATGCGCGCATATAAGTAGGTACGGAAAAAAGGGCGCGCGCCGCGGCCCGTAAAGGATGAATCCAGTACCTCGCCGGTGTGTGCAGCGAAATACGAGTGCATTAACGAGGCGCGCAGTCGCCGGGGAGTTGTTACCGGATCGCGATGATGATGAGAGAGAGCAGAGGAGAAGGTAAGTATCGCCGGGGTGTTTTAACGGGAGGAGGTGTGTGTATATATAGAGTAGGTGTCAAGAGCTGTTGGTAAATAGGCCGCGAATGGTGTAGGTGGATTTTACGCGTCGTGCGGGGAATTATGGATGCGGATAAGATATAAGAACTGTTTATGGGTTGTCGCATGATGAGCGGCTTGTAAATATATAGTAAGATAAATAGCGAATAGTATATTACATACCTAGGCCAGTAAAATAAGAAATGTCTCAGATCACATGTAATTGTCGGCCGAGACGAAGCCGAGGTTGACAAACATGTGATCTGAGGCTTTCTTTTTTATTGACCAAGGTGTGTATACTATTTTTCTCCTCGACGGTGCCGGAAAGCGGCAACTTCGTTTCGCGCAGCGGCCGGGAAGTTGGCGCTTTCCGGCCGGAGGGCAGAAAAGTATTTTAAACTTTCCTTGTATCATCCCTCCTTAAAACAGTGATGACCGAAAGAAGTGAAGCCTCTGTGGATTTAATCTGTGATTGGCTCTTGGATAAATGGCGCGAGAATTCAAAATTAAATAGGCATTTTTATTTGATAATTATTATTTATTGGAGTGATAATGATTAAAGTGAAAAAATGGTAATCAAATTAATGTTAGTTGCAGCTTATAACAAAATAAATAACGTATGTTTTAATTATAATGTTAAAGTGATGGTCAGAAGTGGTAAAACATTTAAAAACACAATGCGATTATTATATCAAATTCCACGGTAAAATTCAAAACAATAAGCAATGTTTTAATTTTAGAATAATTGATTATGCTAATATTAGAATAAATTATATCGATATTGTATTCCAGATTTTACTCTTTATTAAATACTTAAAAATTGTTAAATAAGTTAATAAGTATTAAATATTGTCAAAGTTTATACCACTACCAAAAATTAGAAATAGACTCTGCTAAGTATTCTTAGAAATATTTTAGCAGTAGGAACTTCTATAGCTACCATAAAATTGTTAACTAATAACATATTTAATTCTAGTTTTAAGTTAGTCTTAGACGGCCGGACCATCGAAAAGGAAAATATCTTCTTCTGCTGGATTACCTTTTGTAACTATGTACCTTTTGTAGCTATGTATAATGGTTACGAATTCTGTAATCCATTTGTACTTTACTCTGGTTCAATAAATAGATAAATACTTAAAAAAAAAAAAAATACTATTAGAATATCAGAATAGTTTTAAAATTTAGCATTCTTGAATATTAAATGTACTACAGAATTATGTCATTTATTAAAGATGCATTAAGATTAGAAGAAACAGATTTCCGGCTTAAAAGAAATAAATTATTCTTAGCATATTTTAATAAAAAAAAGTACACCGAGCGCGCTCAGCGCGCATGGATTTAGCTACAGTGATTTTAAAATTTTCCTTATTGTAACGAAAATCAAGCTCCCTGTGTCTATGTAATTTTGTTTACCAATGATATAAACCGTTAACACGAATAATGATAATAACAACAATACGATAATGATAATAATAAACTCCTGCCATTCACTTGCAATAAAATTGAATATTTTACGCATAAAATTATAAACAGGATCTGCATCCGGCAGTTTATTTATTTACGCATTCTAGTTGAGAGCGCACACACACACGAGTATATACCATCGACGATTGAAATTTTTTCATCATCCGAATGCACCTCCTCTCTCCGCCTCTCCACCTACCCAAGTCCCCTCGACTCCCTATATATACACATACAAGTACCCACTCTCCCTTTCCACTCGCACTCGACTAAAAAAACTCCCTCCCAATCGCATAAAACCGTATACCAACCTGGCTGCTAACGTCGGCGCAGGTCCTCGACAGCTGGCCCGTCCTCTCCTTCGTCGCTGCGATGTCTAGCCTGAGGATCGACAACGTCGACTCCAATCCTGCTAGTCTGCCGCCGAGGTCCCTCAGGCCTCGACCTACTCCCGTCACGTCGGCGCGTAGAAGCTCGATCTCCGAGAGCAGCCGGGCGCGCTCGGCTAGCTCCTCGCTCGCGTTGCGCGTCCTCAGGACCTCGGCGAGCTCGCTCTGGAGCTCCGCGACCGCGCCGCCCAGCCAGCGGAGCCGCAGCCGGTCGTTCTTAGCCTCGTTGTTCGTGCCGCCGAGCGGGTTCGTGGCCGTCGACGAGCTGCCGATGCCAAAGCTGCCGCCGCGCTGGTTCATCAGCTCCTTTCTGCGGAAGGTGAGATTGAAGGGTGGGTTGTATAAGTTTATTATTATTATTCGTTATACACACACACACACACACTGTTAAAAATTTCTTATCTATAAACTTCACACATGAACGTGAAGTAGTCTTACAAATACGTATATTAAATTTCAATACAATGATTTATATATTAAGAAATTTTCAAACACTGTTTTGAATTTTTAAGGGGGTGTCGCACTATACTAACACTGTTACATCGGAACATGTAAAAGTAATTAATATAATAATAGAATAGCGATTTACGCCTTATTGAACAAATTCAGTTGCCCTGCGTAATCCTGTAATACATCATTCTACAAAGTTTCGAGGCAAAAAAAACGACGATACCTTTGTTTATTTTTGGAACGAAAATTAACCAAATTTTGTTCCAAGAATAGTTTTTTTTTTGTCTCGAAACTTTGAAGAAAAATGTATTAGGGAATTACGCAGGGTAACTGAATTTGTTTAAGCCGCAAATCGTTATCCTGTTATTTATATTAATTATTTTCACTTGTACCGCCGATAAAACCGGGTTAGTGGTAAAGTAGGACTATTACACCCTTTTGAAACACGCATTTTAAGATTAATATTAAATATTCCTCCACGTGTGAGTAAAATTTCAAAATCTATGTTTAAGTTTCCTTAAATTTAAAAACATTTTCAATCGCATGTGTTAAAATTAATAAGGATAAGTATTATGATTTCAAAATAATCTTCTAAACTTAACAATCGGTTTGAAAGATAAATCCACAAATGTGTGAATTCTGAACTACAATATCATATGTTTATGAATAAAAATTCAAAACATTTATTAAAAATTTCTTAAAATTAATAACATTTTTAACAGTGTATAAGTTATGGATAATGAGAATTTTTCGTATATTATATACATGCAACTTAGTTGTGGAATGAATATTGTATGAATTTGCGCGAGGGCACGGTTATGAATTATAGCTATACCTATATTATTATATGTTAATGTGCAATTCTACGGCATATTCTATATTTGCGATCAGAGTATAATAGTAAAGCTCTTTAGAACGGCTGATAAGTACGTGATATGTATATACAGCCACGAGATTGCGATTCCCAATCGAATATCAATAAGTCAACAACATGTATACACTTAATAAACGTGCGGGTGATGCACATATATGTTTATTTCCACTTGCAGTTTGTTTGCATATATATATAGTTCTATGCCTGTACATAGTGGGAGTGGAGAATTCGATGGATTTGCAAACCTCTGCCGCGCGTAATCCCCCTTCTGATGTGTACTCTTTATATATACTTCGCGCCTACTTTGTTACATATATTTTACGGAAAACCGAGTCGATCTAATTCGCATTGTTTCGAGAGCTGAGTATGAGGCAGCGATTATGGCGCGAGTATGAGCGATGACGATGATTCAGCAGCGGGATATGTACCATCACACGCGCGCTTTTAATCTATATACACTGACGATGCGACTTTGGAATCTGTATATCTAGGTGGCATAGCAGCGTGTGTATATAATTGTTTGTGATAATTAGTATGTGTGTATATTTCGTTTGTTATGTAATTGCTTTCCGGCTGCTCATCATGCTGGCGTAATCTCGAAGGAACAATGCCGGCCTCGCGCGATCTAATTATCTAATTGTCAATAATGCATTCGCAGCTAGAGCTTTTACGGAGCTTTATATTACATAACATATATATGCGCATGGCACACCTAATTAGGAGTTCTGCGGGTATATAATATAATGTCACTCATATATATGTTATTAACGTACGTATGTAATAACGTATACTGTTAAAAATGTTGAAGTGTTATTACGGAATTTATCTTAAATTTCAGAAAATTTTTAACAGTGTAACGAACATTCGAATCGCGTCGAAATTTAATAACGAACGATATATATATATATATATATATATATATATATATATATATATATATATATATATATATATATATATATATGTGTGTGTGTGTGTGTGTGTGTGTGTGTGTGTGTGTGTGTGTGTGTGTGTGTGTGTGTGTGTGTGTGTGTGTGTGTGTGTGTGTGTGTGTGTGTGTGTGTGTGTGTGTGTGTGTGTGTGTGTGTGTGTGTGTGTGTGTGTGTGTGTGTGTGTGTGTGTGTGTGTGTGTGTGTGTGTGTATAATTTGAAAAAAGAAAAGCGAATTTTTAGTACAATACGTGACACGCGTCGAGTAAAATTATATAACTATAATACGTACACTGTTAAAAATGTACGTATATTATACGTATATTGTTAAAAATGTTGAAGTTTTATTACAGAATATATATATATATATATATATATATATAGTTCGTTATTAAATTTCGACGCGATTCGAATGTTCGCTACACTGTTAAAAATTTTCTGAAAGTTAAGATAAATTCTAAAATATATATGTGTGCGTGCGTGCGTGTGTGTGTGTGTGTGTGCGTGTGTGTACGTGTGTGTGTGCGTGTGTGTGTGTGTGTGTGTGTGTGTGTGTGTGTGTGTGTGTGTGTGTGTGTGTGTGTGTGTGTGTGTGTGTGTGTGTGTGTGTGTGTGTGTGTGTGTGTGTGTGTGAAAAAAAAAAAGCGAATTTTTAGTACAATACGTGACACGCGTCGAGTAAAATTATATATATAATTCATGGAAAACCTAAAGCCGGTCCGCCAAAAATAACCCAAAATTTCACAGGAACGCGTGGCCAAGCGGCTCATTGAGTAATTATGCAGTACTTTTCGAATCAATGCGAGAGAAGGAGAGACAAAAGCACGGCTAAAAGCCAATTAGCGCCCGCGGGCGTTTGTAACGCGGGTTATAAACTCGAATAAATGCCGGAATCTCGTATCTCATATATACGAAATACACGCATAGATAGTACTTGTAACACACCTATATACCAGCACTACTATTATTAGCATTCGAATTTAATGCACGCAGTAGCAGCAGTACCCCCGACGCGTCTCTATTCGATTAAACCTTCATTTTTTCCCCGAAATTCGACAATCAAGCGGGTAGGTAATTCCTACGCTCGCTCGCTCGCAAAAAAAAACATATTCCATGCAAGGCGCGTGCTGCATTACTACGAGGAATGCCGCATTAGCGACGGCCCGCTGGCTCTCTCGCGCGCGGTTGCCCGACGATGAGCTTCGCGCGAAATTCTTCCGCGTGCATGCGTTAATATGTGTGTATACACGTATGAGGGGGGTGTATAATATAGGGAAGCACCGCGAGGTATGTGTCGTCTAGAATTACGTTATGTTATATTTCTGGCGCGCAGTTGCTGAAAAATTTTTCGAGTGAGTGCAGCGGATCGGGGCATTGGGTTTCGAGTGATGGTCGATGATAATCGACGGGGCAGATGACAACGCGGGGATCGCTTTCTCCTTGAAAAAGTATGTGTGTGTGTTTCGTAGAGTGTTTTACACACACACACACACACACACACACACACACACACACACACACACACACATACACATACATTTTATTGTCGGCCTCTACTCACGGAATTTAAAATTTTCGAAAGCGATTGAAAAAGGACGTTTCGACTACTATCGATTATACCAACCGAAACTTTCGAACAAAGCTTACATATATGAGCAATTATCTAGAACTTTTAACTTTTACAGTACTATAACATATCTTATGGTTCTCAGATATTTAGCTACCTAAGTCGAGCAAATATTTATAAAATCCACTTCCAGTAACATGTTCCACTACATAGAACTCACTTTTATACAAGGACAAGCTCAATGGGCAATCGGAAAAGGCCTAAATTTAGAGGTTTTGCCTGAGTACCCTATTAGGAAATTTTCATCCTTATTACATCGTTAAAAAAAACTCTTTTATAAATTCTTTACCAACTTTTTAGGCTATTATCCCTTGTTTAGTATTCGAAAATATGTTGTCGGATTGAATCTGCCTACCTTTAAAAAAAAGTGCATAGCATTATCTCTGCGACGCTGTATTTTGGTAAAAATAAAAAAAAAACTTTATTTGTCGATTAAAAAAAAAATGTTGTATTTTTTTAACTTTCTGGGGCTTAAATTACTCGTCTTGGAAAGACGAACAAAATGTGACCTTGGTTATAAGTGTGCCTTTTATGGAAAGTGAATTATGATCTATTAAAGCACACGGTGTAATTTGAGTATTGCTCTTTTTTCTACATACATTTTTTTTAACTAATTCACGGGGTGTCTAACGAAATTCGGATTTATTTTTAAAAAAATCAAAAAAGAAAGTGATTGTAAGGCAGTTTTACATGCATTCACTCACGCTTATTCGTATGGGCATAAGCATACAATATTAAAAAACTATGTTTAAAAATGAGGAGCACACCCTTTTTATTATTATTTGGGGTACCTAGAACAGAAAAAAAATGAGATTTGTGAATGTGGTTCAACATTAAATTTTGAAATTTCTATTAAGTTAAAAGTTAAAAGTTCCAGAGAAATACTCATATATATAACTAGTCGAAACTATAACTACCCTCTTCCAAGCGAACCGCTAATTCCCCTCTATAATAGCGTAATTCAATGACCCGCACTCGAAAAAGAACGTGCGTTAATTCTCTCTCTCTCTCTCTCTGCTCGATTTTCCACCGGGGGCTTGGCTCGCTAAGGAAAGCCGTAATAGATCCAAGTTAAAATGAGTATTAAGGCCATATTTCAACTCTTAAAAAAAACGAGCCGCGCGCGGCTGTACCGGCGCCGAGGAGAGCTTTCAGCATCTCTTTATGGGAGGGCGGGTATATGTAAGCTGCAGCGGAGAGCAGCTCGTCTTTTTTATGGAGTGTATAGGGCACGCTTTCACGAGCCTTTTGAAAATGACTTTTGATCGTGTACGGCGCCGAGTATATAGGTATATATAAGTGTATATTATAGGCGCGCATTTTCGTATTTGTGTGTGCGTGATATGGTGTATTAAGGAGACGACGCGATTGCAGCTGATGTATATAAACGGGGGAGAATACAGTGTATAATAAGGAGAGAGAGCTTTTGAAATGATATTAGAGGCGCGCGCACGCGGTTCCTGGAATATATACTTAAGAGCGCGGCGGTGGACTTTTCACCGCGAGAGAACGCATAAAAGAAGAAGAAAGAAAAACATAAAGCTGATCTAACTTGTTTGCACCGCGGTGAAATCAACTGATGGTTTAGGAAAATTTTCAATTTGTATATAGAGGAAAAAAAAGGGTAAAATTAACTTTGTTCGCAGTAAGAGCAACTATATTTTAAAATTAGAATGCTGACGTATACTCCACTTCAATGAAAGAGATAGATTCTACTTTTTTTTTCTTTTTAATGGTATTTCTGTATGTACCGATATTTTTGCGAACAGAATTAACTTGTCATTTACCGTTGGTTAAATCAACTGCGTGGAAAGTAGAATTAACTATTTATTTTTTTCCGTGTATATACATCATGCGCTCTTCGTACGTGCGTGTGTGTGTGTGTGTGTGTGTGTGTGTATATATCTTTGGTGTTTGCCGTGGTTCGGATTCGCGGTACTGAGCGAACGTGAAAAATCGATAAAAAAAGAAAAAATAATAATAACTCGAGCAATAGTATAGTGTATTTGTAGTATCTATATTAAGTTAGTATGTATTAATAATAATTAATAATAGTATATGTAAATTAATTTATATACTTCGTGTGCTCGTGTTATTTACTCTCATATTCGAACTATATATATTCTTTATGCAATATAAGGTAAATGAGACACATTTCGGCCGGGGCAATGGGATATTTTTAGTAACTTTGATTAAATTATAATTTTAAAGGCCAAACTTTTTGCAGTATGTAGTTACTGGGGCACGACGATTGGTTCATTAATAGAGTAAAAACTTTGAAATAAAAGAGTTTTTTTGTCAATAAATAGTGTGTAAAAGAGTGTCTCGTCAAGGGATACAAGGTGCACAGAATTATGAGACACGTCAATTATTGTGCCATAAATACGGATTACTAAAAAGTCGATGTAGCAATTATAAGACAGTTAAATAATTGATTGAATGATATAAAAATTGACAAAAATGACCATACATTCATAATCTACGGTTTATAAACTTTCGGAAAAGCTATATTTCATATTTTCAAAGCATTTAATTTCCTCATAATAGTTGACCTATAACTAGTTCAGTACATTTGCTGCTTCTGTTCAAATAATAACTAATAAGTACGTTCAACACATAACTTTTATGTGAAAATGCATAATAATTTTTTTTTTCTTAATATTAAACGTTTCTAAACAAAATACAAGTATATACACATTTACACATTAAGAAGTTATGCTTTTAATGATATTTTCTTTCTTTTTCAATATGTGCAATAATTATTTCCAAATTTAATGTTTTCTTAAGTGTTCCATTTTTCGGGTACAGTGTCTCACAATGCAGCCGTTTACCTTACATATATCAATCCAAGAAAAGTATTCGTGGTAATAATTTCATTGCCTCTCATTATTTCAGTCATAATTAATCATACCATATTAACGTACCCTACCTATACACAAACCTTGTATATTCCTCCATCCACCTACATACAACAACTGCGCATCCTAACACCCAAAAAGGAGCCCCCCACCCCCGCCCCTCTTAAAACCGTATACACACACACTACATCCTGCGTCCATTACGCGCACCCGAAGGCACATAATAAGTCGACGACGGTGTATAGATCGGAGAAATCGATCTACGCCAGCTGTTACCTCGCCCCCGGGCCCCATACACACACACGCACGCATAATGGCTCACGCGCGCGTCCAGAATCTCCCCGCACGTGTCAGCTGGACCGCCTGCTGCCGTTTCTTTTTTTTCCTTCTCCTCTCCTTCATCTTCCTCTTCATCTCCCCTCTCTCCGGTCCGCGCGGCACGCGCCCATTCGAATTATACAGCGAGAGGCCGGCTGTGCGCGCGTGCCACGTGTTTTCCGTGCGGCGGCGCGCCGTTTGTCATGCGGCGGCGTGGGCACCTGGCGCTTCTTAAGGCTTTTTCGGAGAAAAAGGATGAGCCGCAGGTGGGAGGGAGGGAGATATCGCGGTGCAGTGGTAAGTGGAAAAAAAAATGGTGATTGTACATAAACCTGGGATTTTTTTAGAAGGTATGTATAGCGGGCGATGGACGCGGAGGGTTCTTTGGTATCTCGCGTTTCGACAAACAGTGTGTATGTATACCTGCACTAGTCTCTCTTTTGTATACGTGTTTTTTTTTTCGGCGCGCGACTCTATTTGCGCGTGAGAGAGAGAGAGAGAGAGAGAGAGAGAGAGTTAACTAGAAACCAGCGCCGAAAGGCAGTAGCCGGGTATATCAGATGGTAGTTAAAAGAGAAAAGAAGGAGTATATAAACGGGGGCAACAAAAAAAGGAGGAAAAATATAAGTTTCGCTTTTGTAAGAGCGGAACGCGAAAATGATCCCTTGATAATGCAACCGGAAAATTTTCTTTCTACCCGCAAGAGAGAGAGAGGGTGTATTATATATATGTAGGTATATATATATATATATACTTTGCAGTAGCGCAGGCGTATCTGATTTCCTATATTTCGCCCTTTCGCCATGGAAAATCATCGTACGTAATATACTTTCTCCTCGTTTTCGCATCACGCGCGGAATTATAATGGAAAAGCTCGACGCGGAAACTTTTTATGCCTGAAAAATGCAAAACGACGGTTAGTATTCCGTACACGATATATATATATATATATATATATATTACACGATCGCGCGTTCCTTCGTCATTTCGAATACCCCTGCACGCCGGTTGTATTTCACATCGCGATGCGCACATATATACACCTGCGCGCCTGAATTTTTAATTGCGAATAATATTTATCGCCGTTTTCGCGTGTACGTGCATTTTCCACCGTCATTCGCGCTGCTACATTTTTTTCCGCGACCAATTGGTATTCCGCGCGCGGTCGGCGCCGCGAATCGCTGCATAAATTATTATATATATGCGCGGCGGTGGCGTCGAGGCGGGAATGATGATGGGGAAGAAGGGCGCCGAGCGATGGAATGCTGTGCGCGTGTTTTTTTTTTCTACTTTCGCTATGTGTGTGTGGGTACACATGTATGTGCGCGGGTGGAATCGGGGGGTGGTAATCTGTGTCAGTGGTGATTTGAGTGATCGGAGCGAGGGTTTGAGTGCGCTCGAGTGTGTCTATGTAGTTGCGCAAAAGTGGCTGGGCTGATTGGTTTTGTGTGTGTGTGTGTGCGGCGGGGCGGGGTATGTAAGTACGGTTTCGTTGAGTGCGCCGAAGTATAAAAATGGAAAATTGGGGGAAGAAGTGCGGGGTCAAAGAACATTTATTGTACGTGCAAAAGTGAATGTACAATCGGTGGGAAAATTATTATTTTCTTTGCATATTTTACATTATCACCTATTATATATTCATTTTTAATTATCACTTTTATACATGTAAAAAGGTTCGCTTTACTGGAAATTTACAACAAAGGGCGCAACTTTGACGAAAGATCTAAAAATCTAAATCTAAGTATTGATTTTTAATTATCACTCTTATACATGTAAAAAGGTTCGCTGTACTTGAAATTTACAACAAAGGGCGCGACTTCGACTAAAAATATAAACAAAAGTATACGAAAAATTTAGATCGGCATACGATTTTATACCGAAAAATCTGCTACACCCTGTTTGATTCCCCTTCTAAACGAAAGTATAAAACAAAAAAAAAAAAGAAACAGATTTTTCAGTCAAAAAACCGCACCGAAAAGCACAAAAAGAAAAAAAAATCAACCTACCTCAACTGCTTGATCTCGTTCCTCAGGACGATGAGCTCAGTGTTCTTCTCCATCGCCTCCTTAAGGCTCTCCTCGAGCGCGTTGTAATCCTGCTGCCGGTGTTCCAGCAGCGCGGTCACCTGCTCCTGCAGAAACTTCACCGTGTTACCGAGCTCCTCCTTATCCTCCGCTCCCCTTCCCCAAACTCCTGCAACCATCGTCGCTACTACAACAATCAACCCCGTCACTCTCATCTTATCGTCTCTCTCTCTCTCAATTCACTCGCTTAATTCAATCCCCAACGTAAGTATACGAAGCAGAGAGAGGCAGAGACACCGAAACGAACTAACGTACACGTCTTTAAATACTTGAATTTTCGTTCAGCGCATGTCGCTCGGGCTCGCGAGTGCGACTGAAGGCTCGTGCGCGCGGGGGTTGGCTTTTATATATAGGCCGTGAGGCGCGCAGCTGCCACCGCGCCGCCGCGCGCGAGCGAGAGAGAAGAGCAGGTGTTCCGGGCACGAGGCCGCCTGCGGCTCGCCGCGACGCCGACAGTTTATAATGCGCACCTATATAACCTACCGGCGAGCCGAAGAACGGCTCCCCCTTTTTCTGGAGGAGAGAGAGAGAGAGAGAGAGGGACATGTGCACGCGCGCGCGCGGCCGAAAAACTTTAAGGTCGGTGTACAAATGGGTGGGTGGATTTTTTGGTGGCGGTTTATTGCAGGGAATGTATGTGAATCGTGGAAATATATATTTTCTACTCGGTTGACAAGAATCGTTGGATCAGTGTATAGTGATTTTTGGTCAAAGGTCGTTGACTCGTTTCAGGTTTTAATTGCTATAGACGTGTATATTATATAGGAGAAAAGGAGGAGACGGTTTATTGGATTTTAGTCAACGTCTGAAAATGATAGAATAATCTGCTTTGATAAATGTTTTCTAAAATATTTCACAGTAATGTATATATTATACGGCTGAAGTTAATTGTTCGCGAAACGGCGTCAATAAATTTTTTAGCGGTAATAGACGATTTCTCTTTCCATTGTTTACTGATGACCATCCCGATCTGCGAAGAAACGTCATGGAATTATATATAGTATATATATTATAAGCTATAAAAATCGGACATCGAAGAGAAATTGAAAGAAGTTATCACTCTTTTTATTGGAATCGTGAAAAATGCATACTAAAATGCATTTTTCCGCGTGATCATAAAAAAAAAACAGTCGGATCACGCGTCGGTGTTTTACTTCGCTTTCTGATTTTTAAAGCTTATAAAATTACGTCGCCGATCGCGCGGACTGCGAGTGCGCCAAAAATTATAATCAACTATCTCTTGTGATTATCGATCGCTGTTGTAATTTTAATAATCAGATTTTGCGATACGTCTTATCAATAAATAAAACAAAATGTTGGTTTCGAAATTACATTAAAATTAAGGTTTCATGATTTTATTTGAGGAATGGTATCGATGGAAAGTTTAATTAGTTCAAGCTTAAATTTCATTTAATTTACCCTGCATCTTACCTTATAAATTTTAAGTAAGAATAATTCATTGTTTCATCTATACATTTTTAAAGTCAGTGTTTGGTCAGCACCCCTCAAATGATCAAATTAGTAAATAAATATAATCAACTGTCTCTCCTTACTTTCCCGGTAGTATATTCTATTTTACTTTAGTTTCCAGAGATAACTTAAAGAGCAGTGCTAATAGTATACCCTCGACAGTTAATGAATTGCATTTGAGAGAGCGTTTTCGCGGAAAACTCTTGTAACCAAGTTTTCTTATACAAATAATAATATATAAGTTGGGTTGTATAATTTATACATATAAAAGCCGGGCTGGGAATAAACTGTAAAGTTTGAAAATCAACGAATGATGGCTTTTGAAGTTGACAAAGCTGCTCGTAACATTTTACTCGGTATAATAAACCATTATAATTTCATAAATATTTATTATTATTTATTTATTTTCAGTTTCATTGTTCGGGAAAACAGCTTTTACGTAAATTATTTTAATTGCTTTCTAGAAATTTACAGTTTATTTTATAAAACAATAATGTGTTCCACTTCTAGTAAAATGCATTTATTGATTTTATCTGTCATAGTGCATGCGCAAAATTTTATGATGAATAATGTAAATTGTAATAGTTATTTTTTATTTAATTCTGAAAAAAAAACTAAAAGCTATACTAGCCAATTAATTTATGTTTTTGTTTCTAACAATAGTATTAGTAGGTTACTATTGTCCAAAATCATGTTTTTTCCCATTTTCATCAAAACTTTTTCGTAAACCGTTCTATATAGACAATTAAAAATTGCAATAAAGGTCTGCTCAATCTTTCAAAACGAATAACTATTCTTTTTGATCCAGCGTAAGTACCATTTGGTTTTATTCAGCTAAAAACTATATTTTTCTCTCTTTATTTACATGTTGCTTTCTGCAATAGAAAGCTTTTCAATGTTTTCGAAGGTTTTGAATCCGAAAATGAAACTTTTAAAAAGTGTTATTCAATATAACTTACGAAGAAGTAGTGATATTGGGCCAAATTGCATACGACAGACACCAACGACTTAAATTTTGAAGTAAATTAAATAATTTTAAATAAAATTTTATTCATTTAAAATTAAAAAGTCTCGTCTTATTCATCGAATATGCGAGACTTGAATACGTGAGTACGTGAAGGAAAAACTTCATTTTGATGAAGATAAATATCAAAAGATGACACGAAACCGCATGATTTGGTTTGGATCAGAAAGTATAGTAATTTCCCAATGAAAATTTAATTTTTATATTAAGGGGATGTGAGTACCGACGTTATTTTTCAAACGAGCATAACTCACGCAAATATCAATAGAATTATCCAGAAAAAAATCTGCATATAGTGTTTGCGTGTATGGAGCGCTTGACAGCCGTCTTTTTCCAAATAAATGTTTGAATGTTGATTTAAAAAAATATTGAAATTAGGGTTGCACATCCCCTTAAGCAAATATTTCTTATAATCTTTTAATTTTGATTGTTCTATAAGAAACGTGTATAACACGTTTAGACACACTCTTCAAGTTTGTAATGCCACACCTGATACTTATAAATGAAAGAAAATATGCAATTAATAAAATTCGATTTCACCGTCTCTTAGAAACAATTTTTCACTAAAACAACCCCTTTAAATATAACACTACCCATCCCACATCAAGGCCATTAAATACCTATTAAAAACGCCAATAACACACGCATCATATAGCCCTCATCTCCGCACATCTCACAATCCATCATGGTAAAACCAGCATAACGCAGCACCGAACTTGGTGCGCGCGAGCGCGCGCTCGGGCAAGTGTGAAGAGGGGAGGGGGCGGAGAGCC
Source organism: Torymus aiolomorphi (assembly GCA_036365515.1). NCBI lineage: Eukaryota > Metazoa > Arthropoda > Insecta > Hymenoptera > Torymidae > Torymus > Torymus aiolomorphi. The sequence goes on along the minus strand of CM070874.1, from coordinate 68,574,063 downwards.
ACGCGACCACTCGACCGGCGGCGGCGTGCCACTGGAATGGCATCATGAGGCGTGCGGGCAGTTCGGCGCTCTCTCGACCGCTATATATAAGTATATTCGCTGCAAAACAAAATCGTCCTGCGCTCATCACGGGCGTATATATATATATTTTCTTATAAGCTTTTTATTTCAGCGAGCGCGTGGTGCCAATCATGCCCGGTTTTGATGGCTTTTTTTTCGGGGGAGAGAGAGAGAGGGGAGGGAGTGTATTTTTTTGATATCTTTATGTTTCTTTTTTGAGAGGAGGCAGGCGCCTTTTGGTGTTGGTGGGGTATAGTTGAAGTAGTGTACAGGGAAAACAGGTAATTGAGGTATGTAGGGTAATATATATTTGTTGGTAACAATAGCTCCAAAAGGTGAAAGTTTGCTTTGTTTTTTACTGCATTATTTTTTTTTGGAACTGTTATGTGTGATTATTAAGAGTTAATATAACTATATAACTTATATAAATGGTGCAAAATTGTAAATTGGGAAAATTTATGTTGGAGCAAGCGAGAGTTTCGGAGAAATAATATCGCTTATAATAGGTGACGCATATTAAATAACTTTGTTTTGAAATGTCATACTAGTAAAATTATGCAATATAGCGAGCTATTAAATAATATTGAATAAAAATGTTATTCACGATAAATTGCATCATACATCCGTAAAAATTAAAATGCAAAATATTTATTTGAAATAGACTTCAAATAGTATTATTTTCATGAATGCTCAAAAGCAAATTTTCTGAAAGGTTCTATCTATGCTTTGATGTTCGTTCATGTATGTAGTGCACACGATATATAATACATTTACAGGCATTCATACGTTAAAATACATGGAGCTCTTACATTTTGGCCTATGCCCGTCTTTGCGTACCGAATCGATCTTATTCATAAATTTATTTATCTATTTATTTATACAAAATTTAACAATATCAATAAAGCATTATTCGCTATGTATGAACATTCCTTATGTGAGTAAAAATTGTATGTATTCATCATATGAATATAATTAGCGTTTATGCAGGTTTTATTTTTTCATTTTTACTTTACTTCTATTATATACTCAACTGTCCGTATTAATTATCTCGTTTATATTTTTCTTTTGATGGCGGTATATACCCACGATCACAAGGGCGGATGTAACTTTTAGCTGCCCTATACGCTGTGATAACGAAGCCACCCTCCCCCTCCTGTAAAAAATGAAAAATAAAAAAAAATGTACTAAAAAATAAAAAATGTACTTTTCAATGTTGCTTTGAAGTTATTGGTGTTTTATTGTAATAAGGTAAATGGAGAGGGAAAATGAAAATTGGAGTTGAATCTATATAAGGATCACTTTTTGGTATTAATTTATTGTATTAAGTTTACAAAGTAGAATTATTTTAAATCTTATTTTTTGACACATTTAAAATGTTACCCTTCTACTTTTATTGTTTTAAAGTTAATCGAATTTCCGCCTCTCGAAAGCCGTCGCCCTATATACTTCAGTCTATTTAGCCTAATATATCGAACGTTACTACCACGATCCGACATTTTTCTATTTTAAGGGATGTTCATATTCAGCAAATAAATACTTTTTATACAAGTAGTATATAATGTACTAATTAAAAAAAATAAACATTACATTATCGATAATTATTATATTCATTCATGTTCACACTAATCGAGGTAGTATGTCGACTTTGTTATGAGTTAATAACATTTTTATTGACCAATAAAATTTTGATTGACTGACACATGGTCGACATACTACCTCTTATCGACTTTCAATACTTATCGACATTCTCGTATTTTCTACTGTTTTCATTTAATTTTTTATTTTGATTTATTATTATCTTTGTCATCCGGCGTTCATTAACCCAATACAAACATCGGATGACTGCAATAATTTAAAAAAATTTGAAACTCAATTTAAATAATGTAAAATTCGATGTAGCAATCTGTAGTTGGCTCCGATATCCCCTTAAAGATTTCAATTTATTACATCTATCAACTTCCATGATATTATTTTAGACTTTTCAATTCTTAATTGAATTCAAATCATTGGGTTAGAGGAAAAAGAGTCCATTTCGTCGACGCGATGAAAACGATGCGCGCGTTGAGCGTTGAAAAAGATTCTTTCTCAGATATTTTTTTTTTTTTTTTTTTTTTTTTTGTGAAAATTTGAATTGTCACCTTTGCAGTTACTTTTAAAGAAAATGATACCGCACTTAGTCTTATTATCAATGATGAAAGATGTACAATGAAATTTTTACAAAAAATTTAATGTTCTTAAGTTCAACATTGTAATTGAAGGGCCGGATGCAATAAGGGGGTTAGCGCTCGAAAACCCGTAAAAGTATTGTCCAAGTGACTAAAATTTCAATGTAGCCAAATTAATTTTTAAAAAATATCACCTTGTAGGGAATGAAAAGAAGTATTTTTACCTAGAAGGAATTTTTTTTATTCGACTTTCTTCTTAATATAAAAATTAAAAACTGAAAATTTTGTTCATCTATTTTTAATAGCTTTCAAAAACATTAATCGTCCAAACTTGGTCAAATATCATCGAAATATTTTGAAATTTGACAGGGACGTGCAGAATACTCCAGCGTTGCCTATGGGATTGATAAAAGGATGTAAATCGATAATTGTTAATAATTATTTAATTGCAAATATATTGCGATCGGTAATTACGTTTTCTTAACTTTAACGGAAAAAAGTATCGAGGGAAGTTGAAGCTAGGAAAAACTTCCAGCGAGACATTTGTTCCTTAATAGTCTAATAAGTTTCTGTCAAAGTTTCAAATTGATTTAATAATAAATGACTTAAATAGAGCGTTATTAATAAAGACGCACGCTAGCAACATCGGCGGCGCGGTGCGGCGTGAGCTCAGACTGCGTCGCACACGTTTTCGCAGTGGCGTATCACGTTTATAAAAATTAAAGAATTATTACGTTATTGTGTGTGTGTGTGTGTGTGTGTGTGGGTGTGTGGGTGTGTGTGTGTGTGTGTGTGTGTGTGTGTGTGTGTGTGTGTGTGTGTGTGTGTGTGTGTGTGTGTGTGTGTGTGTGTGTGTGTGTGTGTGTGTGTGTGTGTGTGTGTGTTTATCCTTATGATAGTATTAATGAACATATTAAATTTTAAAGTACAAATTTATTTATTAACATACTAACAAAATGTAATTATATGTACAGTGCGTTGACTTATAAACTGTGTTTTTACATTATATAAAACATAATAATATCGTTACATAATAATTCGTTAATTTTTATAAACGTGATAAATCAGTCCAAAAACATGTAAACACAGACTTAGCTCACGCCGTGCCGCCGACGTTGCTAGCGCGCGTCTTTATTAATAACGCCCTATTTAAGTCATTTATTATTAAATCAATTTGAAACTTTGACAGAAACTTATTAGACTATTAAGGAACAAATGTCTCGCTGGAAGTTTTTCCTAGCTTCAACTTCCCTCGATACTTTTTTCCGTTAAAGTTAAGAAAACGTAATTACCGATCGCAATATATTTGCAATTAAATAATTATTAACAATTATCGATTTACATCCTTTTATCAATCCCATAGGCAACGCTGGAGTATTCTGCACGTCCCTGTCAAATTTCAAAATATTTCGATGATATTTGACCAAGTTTGGACGATTAATGTTTTTGAAAGCTATTAAAAATAGATGAACAAAATTTTCAGTTTTTAATTTTTATATTAAGAAGAAAGTCGAATAAAAAAAATTCCTTCTAGGTAAAAATACTTCTTTTCATTCCCTACAAGGTGATATTTTTTAAAAATTAATTTGGCTACATTGAAATTTTAGTCACTTGGACAATACTTTTACGGGTTTTCGAGCGCTAACCCCCTTATTGCATCCGGCCCTTCAATTGAGGGAGTGGAAACAAAAAGGGCCTGAACTTGAAATTTCCGAATTATAAGTATTATCATTAAAAACCGATTAAATTAATTTGTTTAGATGCCGATGTATTCTATAAATATGTTCTGGTATATGAGAAAATTCAGAAATAATTTTCACTTATGGCGGCCTCAGAACAGGTTAAAATATTTTTTTTAAGGCACATTTTCGGGGTGCTGTTTTTCTTCTTTGTGATATCACAAAGTATGCGAAAAAAATCGTTTACAATTAAAAATCGTCTTTGTGACACATTATGTTTAAAGGTTGAAATTCTTGAAGAAAATGGCAAAAAACCCTTCCTTTTTAAACCTCAGCCATTTAGCCCAGAAAAGTCTTACACAAAGTTTCAAAGAAGAAATTGAAACTAGAAAAAAGGAGCTTTCATTTACTTTTTTGAAAATTAAAAAATGTTGATTCCTTCAAAAGTAATAAGAGTTTAAAGTTGAGCGTCGAAAATAAAAATACTCTCAAAGTCGGGGCTGCCGATTCCTGCGACATGTGTATTTTTATGTCTTTTCGACGCTCAACATAAGTTTTGAAGGAATCATCTTTCTTTTTAATTTTCAAAAAAGCAAATGAAAGTTTTTTCTTTTTATTTGCACTTACCATTAAAAGTAATAGATACGGCTGGAAACAAAAATTTGAGAAAGTCCCGTGCCATATACGTTCGAACGTCGGAGCGATTTTCGTGCCATTTACATCAAAATTTCGTAACTTGAACTATTTTTACGGAAAAAGATTGGTTTTCTTTTAAATTTGTGCCAAGAATAAAAAAAAAATTGCTGCGCCAAAGTGTGTACGTAACTATAGATTTTCATCGGACATGAAAACCTCCCTGGCGCCTGCACTATAGGCAAGGGTCACAATATTTCGCGGTATTTCAATTGCATTTTTGTTGTAAATATTTACAATTTTACAATATTTAATTTTGTGTGTGTGTGTGCGTGTGCGCGTGCGTATGTGTGTGTAGAAAAAACTCGGCACACTGACTGATTTAAGTTTTTATCTTTTTTTTATAACCAAAAAACGTTTTTGAATTTTTATTTTTTTATTTTTTCATGTGTTTCAGTCAATATTACTTAATATTATAAACTTTTCTTGAAAGGTCTTTAAATTACCTACATCTTCTTTTTTTAATTTTTAAATTATCTTTAGTATTTTATTTGTTATTAAGGAAAACGTTTTTATAATTCATTAATTTCTCGAAAAACATTTGATTTAAAATTTGACTTAAAATTTTAACCACTTATTACACTCATTAAAGATGGGCATGAGATAATTAGTGTATTTACATTTCAAAAATGTATTTTCAAAAAATATATATTAGTTTGATTACGAATATTCATAGAGAAAATTGGGTATGATACAATTAATTATTGTCATTAAAAATTAAAAAAAATAAATAAATACATTATATTGAGGAAGCTAAGTGCTAATGTATTGGCCGCGGTTTTTATGGACATTTAAACAATTAAATTGTTAATAACAAATTACATGTACACTTTTGGACATTACACCCTCGAAAATCGTGTTTAGCAGGCAAAAATACACATAAATCACTTTGGTGATCTCATGATCATTCAAGTCCAACGAAAACGTAGCCTGCTCCGAGCTCGACTTTCACGTTTTTTTGACTTACAAAGCGAGACTAAAGTAACCATTTTTAGACACGGCAACCATGCGTTGATTGGAGTATTTTTTATTGTAATATTTTACTGCAATAATAGTACATTGTGGAACAAGGGAAGAAAACAAGCTATTTCTAGCGACGGTGAGGTGTGCTGCACGAGTCGGAGTCGAGGGCGCCGAAGACACCCGAGACATAGTCCGGGCGCTGGTGGCCTCTATGAGTATTTTTTTCGAGGTCCCCTCGGTACCTCGGGCTTTTTTTTATGTTTTTTGGGTCGCTGAATCAGAATTTCGAGGGTACCAGGCCGAAAAATAGTCAGGTTATTTATTATTAACATTTTTTATAAACAATATAAAAAATGTTATATTTTCGAGTTTACAAAAATACCAAGCTATTCTCTGTCATTTTCTGAACAAAAATGCTTTATCAACTTTTCCCTCTGACCCATAGTTTCCCAGAAAAAAATTCCCAAAGATTCAAAATAGTACATTTCGACACGGGTGGAGAAGTCGATTATTGAGCTGGTGTGACTTTTTGCACGAGCGCAGCGAGTGCGAAAAAGCCACACCACCTAAATAATCGACTTACGCACTAGTTTCGAACGGTATTTTATACCACGAGCGCCGAAAAATCATATCAAAGTTGTGATACAAAATCACATTTTTTCAAACTTTGGGAATTTTTTTCTCGGAAACTATGGGTCAGAGGGAAAAGTTGATAAGGGGCATTTTTGCTCAGAAAATGACAGAGAATAGCTTGGCATTTTTTTAAAATCGAAAATATAACATTTTTTATATTGTTTATAAAAAATGTTAATAATAACCTGACCACTTTTTGGCCTGGTACCCTCGAAATTCTGCTTCAGCGATCCAAAAAACATAAAAAAAACCCCGAAGTACCGAGGGGACCTCCAAAAAAATACTCAGAGGCCACCAGCGCCCGGATTAACAGAGACGAGTGTTGAAAACACCTCACCTGAGTCTGAAATAGCTCAATTTTCTTCCATTGTTTTTAACGAAGGCATGACAGGGTCTTTACGTGAGTGAGTCGGAGAGAGGATTGGGCATTTCGAGTAGTACACAACGCAGTTGAAAATCAAAATAATTTGAAATGTATATACACAATCAACTATACCTACCTCCCTAACATGTGAAATCCAAAATCAATCCAATTTCATTATTTAATAAATTAATATTCAAACGTTTATTTGGAAAAATAATTTTGTCAGGCGCTCCGAAGGCAAGTATAGAAGAAGCCTGAAGGAGCGACCCGTGCTACATATACATTGAAATGGGTGTGCGATATGTAAATACTATGCTCAGAAATTTTTTCGAGTGATTTTATTAGCATTTCCATCAGATATGCTCGTTTAAAAACTAGATCAAAATTATACAAATGCAGATTCCTACTTACCGGCATTGCGGTTTTTATTTAATTAATTTCTAAGTATTTTTTTGGAAAAACAGGATTGTTAGACGCTGCGTATATGTAAATACTATACTCTAAAATTTTTTTGAGTAATTCTATTAGTATTTGCATAAGATGTACACGTTCAAAACTTATGTCGGTATTTCACCCCTGGCGGAAGTAAAAACTGCACATATCTGCACATCTCTACACATCTCTGCACATTTTTGCATATTTTTACACATTTTTGCACATTTTGTCCACTTATTAGACTTTTGTAAAAAAATGTGCAAAAATGTGCAGAAATGTGCAGAAGTGTGCGGTTATGTGCGGGAATGTACAGAAATGTACAGAAATGTACTCTAATATGTACAAATGAATGTTTATTTATCATACTAAACGAAACAAGAATTTAATTTTCTACAATTTAAAAAACATATTCTTAAAGTAAGAAAATATTTACAGAACGAAAATTTGAAAAATATAAACTTCTTTTTTGATAGCGCTCTAGAATAAAGGTAATACCAAAGAAGAAAATTTAGAGAATATATTTTCAGTACTGGTCTGATTTCTACTTTGCCGGCACTAAATTTTTTAAGCAACTCGAATTTAATTAATTAATGTCTTATCATTAAGTTATTCATTTTCTTAAAATATTGTGTAAATATAAAAAATTATTAAAAATCATTAATATATTAGATGAATAATCAAAATGTAATATCAATTAAATAAATACGGATAATGCACCTTATGTAAATGAAAATGCCCAAATTCTTGAATGCGAGCGATAGCGTAACCGGTTTGCGTGCGTGTGTAGTAACCCAAGGGTCGTGGGTTCGATTCTCGGTCAGGGAGAAAATTTTATGTTTTTTTCTGCGATAATTAAAATGCAATTTAATTGATAATAAACAATTTCTAATGAACATGCGAAATATTTATACTAATGATTAACAAAGTTTTTATACATTTATGAAGCTCATTAATTTTTCATCTGATAATTATATTGAATTGTACCTACACATTTTCGTACATTTCTGTACATTTCTACACGTTTCTGCACATTTCTGCACATTTTTGCACATTTTTGTACAAAAGTCTAATAAGTGAACAAAATGTGCAAAAATGTGCAGAAATGTGCAGAAATGTGCAGAAATGTGCAGAAATGTACAGAAATTTACAAAAATGTGCAGAAATCTACATAATTGTACATATATGTGCAAATATGTGCAGATATGTGCAGTTTTTACTTCCGCCAGGGACATCACCCTAAAGGGAGGTAGAAATATTTATTTCTTACCTGTTTTAGGGTAGAAATGGATATTCCTTACCACTTTCATATAATACGCTCGAAATATTTCATGCCTGAGTTAAGAAAAATCTATTTTTGATGGTTGATTTAAATAATTATAACGTATTTTGTAACTATTATCAATGATTTTTTTTTTAATTTCCGGAAATTTTGTACTTAGCAGGCGAGAAAATTATAAAACGCCTGCTGATGACTTTTGTCGCCCAACGATCTAAAAAGGGTCCCTTAGGGTGCGATCCCATGGTGTTCCGAAAAATTAGACGGAACCATTTAAGGTAGTTCTCTAACGCATTATAGTTTGTGCGGTCAGCGAGAGCACAAACTATACCATACGCATGCCATACGCGTCGTTCTGTCTCTCTCGTTCTCATGCATGTCGTCTGCTATTTGTGTTTATAATCATTCATATCTTTTTAAAAAGGTCGGCTTGACACATATTTGATAAACTTAAAAGAAAGAGCTGAATTTCATCTTTCTTAAGCTATGTTTTTCTTTTTGAAAACCCACTTTTTTATCAACTAATAATATTACTTCCTGTTATGCGTTATATGGCGTCATTTACTCTCAATGTAAAAGTAACCATTTTCAATAATTTTTTTCTTGAAAAATAGGTCGGCAACCTATATTTTAAAAAATAAAGAAAAATTATTTAGATTTTAAAGAACACGCTAGAATTTTGTTACTTTCGAAACCCTTTTTTTGATATATTACAAACTACCTTAAGGTAGTTGTGTCAAAAACGAATTTCTTAGGATCCTTTTGAAACTTTGAGCACACGTTCTTCTTGCCGATGCCCATGCGTGTGCGAAATTTCCAAGAGATGACACGTGCCGATTTTGAGGTATTCAATATCAAAGTTGGGCATTTTAACATGGGAAGCATAGGAACGGCCACCGGAAAAACAGCATTTAAATTCATTGTTGGAAAACGTTTCTCAAGGTCATAACAAAAAACTAATCTATTATTTATCATTATGGTTAAAAGCTTGTCACCAAAAGTATTTTAAAAATTCGGACTCCCTTTAGAAACTTTGCTTCACATACGAACTTTTCTATAACTATTAATTATGTGAATTCGTTGATTATGAACTTTTAAACGAAATTTAATGCCGAAACTTTACTATAATTTTAGCTAATAATTAAAATTCGGTTGAATAAATTTGACCTATTATAAATTATGTCGCAGTATTTATTAAATTTCAATTTATTCAGCAGTTTCGAAATTTATACGAGTTTCGCGATTACTTACTACATAACAAAATTTTTATAAATTTTTGAAGATTACTCACTATTAAATAATCCGTCTCTTATTATACCTACCCCGCGCATATACGACGCCTTTGAGAAAAACATAACACTCAAAGGAAAATTTCACCTTGACGCAACGTAGATAATTTGCAAGCGAAACAAAAATTTTCTCACTTCAGCAATGCCCTGTCTACAACCACCGATTTTTTTTTTGCGCATGCGCAAAAATCACCAGAGAGGGTTAGTGATGTAAGAAGAGCCAATCGTAAAAAAATTAACCCTAAATATTGAGTTTGCGTTGAACACACCTAAAAATCAAAGAATACGAGTTTCTGCTTTCTAAACTGAAACCTAGTCTGGAATGATTTGGTGAATAGTTGAAACATCAATTGCATAAAACAATGCATTTTTTTGTACACAATCGCCATGTGCTAAATAGCTGTAAAAATATATGTAAATTAACATTCAATCTAAACTTGCATTTATTATATTTACTTACTTTAGCGTTATACACAGTCTTAACTCTGGAGAGGTATTGGTACTCTCCGACTATATTTTGTTATTCTATCTTTAACTAAATTACATAAATACATAAATGCTTGTACATTCATTCTAGTAAAATTCATGAACTCTTCTTCGTCATTCATCTTAAAATACGTAAAAACTCTCTCATAAGCACCATATCCTGTTAAGTAATTATTTCTAATTAATGGTTTGCACCACCATCTTCTGAAATTTTTTTTCGATTTCTTAGTAATTGTATTAATCGAAGGTAATTAATGCTTATTTCCAGTACTTCAACAACCAGATTATGATCATCCATTTTACATTAATTGAAAAATCTTCTTATAATAAAATCTCTAAATCACTAATCTTCTTCCAACACTTGACTCTTTGTTAATGTTAGAAAGTAGAAACTCATGTAGTCATGTTTTGATCTTTTTAGGTGTGTTCAGCGAAAACAATATTTAGGGTTAATTTTTTACAGTTGGCTCTTCATACATCCCTAACCCCCTCTGGTGATTTTTACGCATGCGCCAAAAAAAAATCGGTGGTTGTAGGCAGCCCGCAAAAAGCAAGTAAGTACTTTTCCGTTGCACGAAGCTTATACGTGCATTATTTACGCAATGATTTGCAACGTGACTAATTAGGTAGACATTATCTTCTTTTCCTTATTTTACAGCTCGCGGTACACTGTATGTACAAACATATATATATCTTATAAGCATCATTGTCCGCGTTGTATCTTGCGTGCGTATACTTAATATACTTACGTCCGGCGTCACGTGTGATATTTGTATTTTCGTTTGGCTGGTCCGTGCTGGAGCTGCGTTGAGGCTCAGCTCTAGGGGGACGCGACTATAGTTCGACGCAGGAGGCCTCGCACACTTCGGTTCTTTTAGTGCAGGCAGCCAGGCGTATTTGGGCGGAGAGAAAAGAATACAAGTTCTTTTTCTCCATATTTCCGAAGGTTTGGAATTTTCGAATTCTTATTCAAGCGCTGACGCTCGCAGGAATCGTTGAGGTTATGCCCTCCGCTCAAAACTGCTAAATCAGGTTCGTTATTTTTCATTTATTTATTGTCTTTCTTAGTTTAGCTTATATTAACGTTGTTTTTCCTGTGGGAGAGAATATTTTTTGTTTGAATATGTAGAAAATTATTGTACTTTTAACTCAGTGGTGTATGGGCCAAATTTTATCTGAGCTAGTATATTTTTTTCTGTTGTGATTACATGTTATCAAACATTGATTTGAAAGTTCAAGTAAGCTAGCCAATCCGCACACTTTATCATATCACCTTTGATTCATAGGTCACTCACTCTTATCCAGAGCCAATTTGAACTTGAAATAGCCAAGACGCTTTCAATATAGCCACCATGAAGCTGTATTGTTTAATTGTGATACTTGCGGTAATTGTTAATTGTGGAACTGCAAAGCGTTTTTTTATGAGAGGTAGAAGCAAGAATGGCAATCTTGGAGAACCAATGTTGTCTAGAAATTACGATCCTCCTAAAGAACAATGGTTTATACAAAATTTAGACCACTTTAATCCAGTAGAGGGTCGTAATTGGAAGCAGGTAATATATTATTTCTTGTTATTTTATAAATTCTACTTTAAATTTTACCTAATTCAATTGAGAATTAAATTGTATACAAAATTTTAGATGAAAAGATAGTTTTTAAATTTGTTTAAATTCATAGTCAACAAATAAAAGATTTACATAAATTGTTTTAGGAAGTTAATAGGAAGTTAGTTATAGAATAGTTAGTTATTTTAGAGTTTAACATTGTTTTTCTTATTTTAGCGTTACTTTATGAATGCTGATTATTACAAAAAAGATGGCCCCATCTTTCTTCAAATTGGAGGAGAAGGGCCTGCCAGTGGGAAATGGATGGTAGAAGGACAAATGGTTGAATATGCAAAACAATATGGAGCTATGTGCTTTTTGTTAGAGCACAGATTTTATGGAATGAGTCATCCAACATCGTAAGCATAATTGTTCAAATATTATTGATTGCAAGATATTATTAGTATATAAGATATTTAAGAATTGAGCTGTAAATTTAATATCAAAAACCATACAACTAATAATATGCAATTAAATAATATTTTAAAATACTATTTTACAGTGATCTGAGTGTGAAAAATCTTATATATTTAAATTCTGAGCAAGCTCTTGCCGACATAGCATATTTCATTGAAGGAATGCATTTGGCTCATCAAATACCTCACAGTGCAAAATGGATTGTGTTTGGTGGTTCCTACTCTGGTTCTTTGGCAGCTTGGATGCGTTCTAAATATCCTCACCTTGTTCATGGTGCTATGTCTGCTAGTGGTCCTCTGCTTGCAAAAATTGATTTTCAAGGTCAATAAATTTCTATAATTTAACATTTTATTTTGCATAAAGACTTGGAAAACTGTTTAGAAATAAATTCAACTTAAATTAATAATGTATTAATTTTATTACAGAGTATTATGTTGTGGTTGAACAATCCTTAAAAACACATTCTCAAGCTTGTGTTGATACCATTGCATCTGCCATTAAACAAGTGCATATAATGTTACATCACCGCATTGGTCAACAAGGATTAGAAAAATTATTCAAGTAAGAATTCAATTTCTTCCACTATTATATATACTTATCCTAACAATCAATTTATTATTCAGTTTCTGTGATCCAATTGATTCGGGAAAAACTACTCAAAAAGATATTGCCAATTTGTATGAAACCCTTGCAAGTAACTTTGCTGATGTTGTGCAATACAACAAAGACAATCGTAATGAAAGCACCATTACTATTGATATGGTGTGTGATGTATTAGTTAATGAGAAGAATGGAGTTCCTGTTAATCGTCTTGCTGAAGTGAGTAACATGCTTTTGAAAAAGAATAAAGAAAAATGCCTTGATTACAAATACAACAAAATGATAGACGAAATGCGAAATATCTCTTGGGCTAAACAAAATAACGATGGAGGTAATATACCTTTCAATAACTTAATAATATTTACAGCTTTAAAATATTTTATAGTAAAACTCAAATGTAACTTCAATTTTCTATTAGGTCGTCAGTGGATGTATCAAACTTGTACTGAATTCGGTTTTTATCAAACTTCAACAGCACGTCCTTTATTATTCAGTGAGACTTTCCCAGTTGACTTTTTCGTCCAACAATGTGCAGATATCTTTGGTCCCAGGTTTAAATATTAATATTTTCTAAATACTTAAAAATATTGTTGAAATAAGAAACAATACTTTTTATGTTTATCTTCTGCGAACATGTTTTCTTTAAATATTAATAACTCTTTTTTATTCCCGCAGATTTTTACATACCGTTGAACCTGGAGTTCAGCGCACTAATACGCTATTTGGAGCTCTTGAGCTCGCCGACGCAATAACTAATGTTGTATTCGTTCACGGAAGCATTGACCCGTGGCATGCACTTGGAGTTATTAAATCGTCTAATCCCGATGCTCCTGCTATTTACATTAATGGTAAACAGCTTTCTTTTCTTAGAAACTTTATTTTTATTTTGTTCAATTGAATACTAATAATATTTTATACAATAGGAACGGCCCACTGTGCAAACGTTTATCCTCCATCTTCAAATGATCTGCCAGAATTGGTTGAAGCAAGAAAGACAGTGGGAAAACTCATCGGCCAGTGGCTTGAAAAGGATAAGATTAATGCTTGAGTGTTATATACTAATATGTGCATGGTATATACAAATATGAAATGATAGAGGCTGATAATGACGAGATTATCGTTGTTTACTTTTTTACAATAATTGAATAATTTTGATACATAATTTTTAAAATAAAAAAATTTATTTCGAAGAGTTAACATTTATTTATGTATTATTTATATACCATAAACATAGTTCTCATAAATTTTAAAATGTTTAAATCCCTGTTTTGTATATGGTATAAAAATTTATTTAAACTTATTGTAATTATTATAAAAAAATTTATTTTGGAAATTTCATTTTTTAGTTATTTTTTAATAATAAATTTTTGAATATTTTATATTCGAAGAAATTAAATACTTTAGTTAGATAATTTATTGAACGACATGTTATACAGCATTGGTAAATTTGTAATTCTTTTCTGACTGTCATTCTCTTGTAGCATGAGTGAAATGTATTTGATGATAATCAGGAATCTCCTTGAAGAATGATAATCAAATCAACTTTTACTTCGAAGTATCAAACTACACTTTAAAACGAATTGTTAATTGTTCTAATTCATACTTTCAATGTTATTAGTCCTGCAATTATAAATCATAATTTTCAATAAATAAAGTTATAATTATTATTCCCATTATTGCACCTATACATCACTACCACGAATGTCGGATCACATTTAAAATTGTTCATAAGCCGCAAGTCTCATTAAAAAATTTAAGACAAATATTTTGGTCGTATAATTCGTCAAAAACAGTAATATTTAACAGTACCAACAGTAAAAGTCTTTTTTAGAACTATGAAGATGGTTTTAAATCGAATTTAGTATATTCTAATGCTCATTTGAAAAACAATCAATAATAAAATTCATAAGTACTAAGTATTTCTATAAATAAATCTATGCGAAAAATCGAGCACTGATAAAATTAGTTAAATATCTATACTGATTCGGTAGTCTATATATATACCTCATAAAAATAATGAATTAAATTTTTCCGATAAATAAAGAGGTTTACTGAAACGCTATGGAATTTGTCAACTCTTTTGTTGATTTGTACTGCTAAATACCAGATTTTTCACCATATTATTTTTGGAGACTACTATATATACAAATATAATCCATTCCAAAAATCTTATTTACTTTTACATGCGCGTTAATACCTGTAGGTTATACTTAAAATATGTAAAGATAAAAACGTGTGACAAAATGTTCCGAGTTAACATGTAAAATTTTTAAATAAATACTTAGATTTAAAAAAATATTGTCATTTAAAAAAGAAAAGTGACTAATATTTATGTTTAGAAGTTATTCTTACAATTATCAAATTATATTCGTTTAGAAAAGGCCATCTCATGACAATGAAAAATTTGTTTTAATTCTGATCAATTTAAATTATATTTAAATCTTTGTTAAAGACACTTTTGATTTGAGCAACACAGTTTTTTAAATTTTCAAAATTATTTTCTTTGTATATTTTCTAACTGTTTAAAAGTTCTACTATTGATAAACGCAATCGAGTAAATGTTACAGAATTCTTTCATGGAACTCACCGAAATATCATATCAGTTATTGACCTAATTAATATTCAGTGACACAATAAACACTTGTTTTTGTTGCAATAAAATAGTAACGTCATTTTCATATTTATACTGTCTATTTTCCTCCATTTCGTATTCGTTTCAATTAAATTTGGCTAGAATGGGTAAATCATTTTCAATTATTCTATTTAGTTAAAATCAAACTTTATTTAACAAAATAAATTTTTAAATTGATTAATTTATTACTGCCGATAAAAACTAGTCGCAACTACTGGTTTTGTCTAAAAGGAGATTATTTTTCAATAATACTTTCGAAATCTAATATTTTGTTTGATTGTTTGATGGATATTCAAGTTACTTATATTGCCATCGAAAAATAAATTAATAAAATTAAATACTCGACAAATAAATGGAATAAAAACAATAACACAACGTCAGATAAAAAATTTTGTAAGTGATATTGTATCATTATTCGATACAATGATAAACCAGAATTTATTAAAATTGAAAATGCCGAAATAAAAAAATGCATGAATTCATTAACAAACGTCTGGAATAACAAGTTAATCTTCGAAAAAATGTTAATTAAATTAATTGCCGACGATGTTTAGACCAGGCGTTCAGTAAATAATCTAAATAATGCACTATTCACCTGATTTTTATAACTTTATAGCATTGTAATCGTACAGTGCGATAGGACAATTCAAGATCGATAAGGGTAAGATCCAAATAATGTGATAGCGAGGTATTAACGAGTATAGTGAATAAAAATGTTGGCCAGAAGCCATTTTGTATAGAATATTTGGAACGCAGCGAATAACGGCCTTCAGTGTGTCGCATCATGAAGCTAATTGTTTTGGCTTTGGCGCTGCTCCTGGCGTTGAGCACACAGGGATCGGCTTTCTTCAAGTTTAAGAGATTCAAAACGAAGGAAATCACCGTCGCCAAGGATCTGGAAAATACGAAGAGTTATTGCGAGGAGAGATGGTTCCGACAGCCGCTGGACCATTTCAATCCCACCGACTCTCGAACGTAGAGCCAGGTAATGACTTTTTAAGTTAAGTGGTCCGTTGAATGGAATTATGACGTGCATAGTTGTTTAGATTAAAACTTCACGGATTCTTTGTAGGAATTCATATAATTTACAATCTATACTGTATTGGAATATTAAATTCAGTTACAAATCGATATGTAAATAATACAAGCTTCTTGAGTTTTTGAACGTTTATAAAGATCTCGTACAGAATATACACAGAGTAGAATTTGCATTGATTTTGCAAGAGAATATAGTAACGCGGTGACAGAGTCGTCACTGGCTGTGCTACTGTTCAAATGATAACATCAAAGATGATAACTCTATCTATGTTGACGAAAAAGTTTTAATAGTTTGGATGTACTCGAGGAACGCAGAAATTTTGTTATTTTTCGCGCTGATTCGCGATTAATTTCCATTGATCAATTTCTAAATTATTCGTAGCGGTTCTTGGGTGCCGAAATTATTATATCAAATCAGATGGATTTTTGCATAGAATATGTAGAACGATTTTAGACAGGAATATAAATTCTTATAAAGATATATAAGATGAGTATTGTGAAAAACGAACTTTTTAAATTTAATTTTAAACCAGAAAATTGAGTTATAACTAAAAGTTATATTCTTAATTTAGCAAACTATTAGATCAGATCTAAATAAAGTTTATCAAATAACTAAAAATAATTACCTTACTACATATATCTTTTTATCTCATATTCAGAAAATCACTATAATATACTAATATAATAACGTCATAAACATTGCTACATTCATTGAACTTCTCAGAGAAACAAAGCAACCTACAAAAATTACGCATGAAATTACAACGATGTAAATCCAAGCCCGGATTCCTTTCAATGCATAGCATTACTTTGTGAACGACAAATATTACGAAGGGGGCAGCCCGATATTCCTAATGGTCAACGGCGAGCAAGACACTCACCCCGAGTGACTGGGCGAGAACGTCAGCTTGGAGATGTATATGGCGAAACTATCGCGCGAAAGTTTTCTTCTTGGAGCATCCATATTATTATAAGGGGTGTGTCTCGCACACCCCTTATAGTTGACGAAAATCCAGATGGAAAATCCTGCTGTGTTTTGATTTTGATTCTAGCTATAGATTGGACTGGATTTCAGCCAGTTTCAATCGGAATTCTATCTATATGAGAACATTCACAAAAAATTTCAACTTTAGGCGGTCTCAAAACTGGACAAAATTGTTTCTGAAGGCACATCTTCCGGACGCGTTTTTTCTGCTTTCTTGTGTCACAAAGTATACGGAAAAAATCGTGTACAATTAAAAACGTCTTTTCCGCCCTTTAACCTCAAAATGCCATCTTAAATGTCATTTTGCGGCCTCGGACGGAAAAATACGTTACTGAAACGTGGATGTAAGAGAATTTTTACCTCATGCGACTTTTCGACCTCGCTTCGCTCGGCCGAAAAACGTCGCATGATGAGGTAAATAATCCTCTTCCGCCCGCGTTAGTAATGTACTAAATTGTCTCACATTTTTTTTTGAAGTTGAATTTTATGAAAAAAAAAACGGTAAAAAAGCTTTCAGAAAAGTCTTACACAAAGTTTCGAAAGAAAAGTGGAAACTAGAAAGAAAGAGCTTTCATTTCCTTTTTTGAAAATGAAAAATTGTTAATCCTTTCAAAAGTTATATATTAAAGTTGAACGTCGAATAGGCATAAAAATGCACAAATCTCAAGAATCGATAGCCCCGACTTTGAGACCATTTTTATGCCTTTTCTACGCTCAACTTCAAATTCTTATAACTTTTGAAGGAATCAACATTTTTTAATTTTCAAAAAAAAAACAATGAAAGCTCTTACTTTCTAGTTTCAATGTCTTTTTTTGAAACTTTATGTATAAGACTTTTCTGGGCTAAATGGCTGAGATTTAAGGTTGCTCCGGCGTTTTTTTCTGACTTATATATACTAATTTTTTACAATGCTTACTTCACAAATTATAATTTGAGAAAATGGTTCTCGAAGTAACAAAAAAAAATTTTTCAAAGAAATTTCAATATTGCTAAAGATATCGATAACTGAACAAAAATTAACAAAACACATAAATTTCTTTCATTTTTCATTCGATTTCAATTTCAAAGGACTCATTTTGTTCTTTGTACAATGTCATGTCCCACATAAAACGAAATATTTCAGTGAAATATTTCATGAAATATTTCATGAAATATTTCATGAAACATTGCAAAAACCTTGCTAAAATATAACTTAAAAGGTGTAAAAACCTTTTCACAAATATTTCAAGAAAACATTACCAAAAACTTTTAAAAACATTTCGTAAAAGTTTTAACTTACCACAAATAAAACATTTCAAAAAATCTTTTAAAAAGATTTTTAAAACCATTCCTGAAACCTTTCTAGTAATGATACAACTAAAAAACATGATATATTTCATGAAACATTTTGGAAACGTTTTTGAAAGGTTACTTGAAAAGTTTATTATTCCGACTCATTGACGTGTCAAGTAATGTTTTTAAAACCTTGCAGTAACATTTCGCGAAATGTTACGAGAAAGGTTTTGTAAATATTTCCAACATTATTTTTCGAAAAGTTTTTAAAAGGTTTCAACAACATTTCTCTCTTGGTATTAAATCTGTTTCTAACAATATTGCAGAAACCTTCCTAAAACATTCTCCGAAATCTTTCTACTAATGATACAGCGAAAAAACATGATATATTTCATGAAATATTTTGGAAACGTTTTTGAAAGGTTACTTGAAAAGTTTATTATTCCGACTCATTGACGTGTCAAGTAATGTTTTTAAAACCTCGCAGTAACATTTCAAGAAATGTTGCAAGAAAGGTTTTGTAAATATTTCAATACTATTTTTCGAAAAGGTTTTAAAAGGTTTCAACAACATTTCTCTCTTGGTATTAAATGTATTTCTAACAATATTACAAAAACCTTCCGAAAATATTCTCCGAAACCTTTCTAGTAATATGTGCAGCTAAAAAACATGATATATTTCATGAAATTTTTTGGAAACGTTTTTGAAAGGTTAATTGAGAAGTGCATTATTCCGATTCAAAACAAGTCAAGTAATGTTTTCGAAATCTTGCAGTAACATTTCAAGAAATGTTACGAGAAAGGTTTTGTGAATATTTCCGATATTATTTCTCGAACATTTCCTAAAATTTTTGAATATTTGTATAGCCTTTTAAAAATATTTCTTTTTTAGATTAAGAAAGCTTTTGAAAACCTATCCCAATCATTTCTTATAAATTTACCATTAGGATACACGTATAAATATAACGTGATATATTTTTGGAAGATTTGTAAGTGCGTGTGAGTGTGTGTGTTTGTATGCCTGTGTGTATGTATGTACACGAGTACAAGGCAAACGAATAAGTGGAACGGTCCAACGGAATCAACGCCAACGAAGTGTAGAGGTATAGAAGTATGGAGGTATGCGGACGATACCGCTTACACATCCCACATAAAATGAAATATTTCAGTGAAATATTTGATGAAATATTGCAAAAACCTTGCTAAAATATATCTTAAAAGATGTAAAAATATTTTCAAAAATATTTCAAGAAAACATTACCAAAAACTTTTAAAAACATTTCGTAAAAGTTTTAACTTACCACAAATAAAACATTTCAAAAAATCTTTTAAAAAGATTTTTAAAACCTTTCCCGAAACCTTTCTAGTAATGATACAGCGAAAAAACATGATATATTTCATGAAATATTTTGGAAACGTTTTTGAAAGGTTACTTGAAAAGTTTATTATTCCGACTCATGGACTTGTCATGTAATGTTTTTAAAACCTTGCAGTAACATTTTCGCGTAATGTTACGAGAAAGGTTTCATAAATATTTCCAATATTATTTTTCGAAAGGTTTTTAAAAGGTTTCAAAAACATCTCTCTCTTGGTATTAAATGTATTTCTAACAATATTACAAAAACCTTCCGAAAACATTCTCCCAAACCTTTTTAGTAATATATGCAGCGAAAAAGCATGATATATTTCATGAAATTTTTGGAAACGTTTTTGAAAGGTTAATTGAGATGTGCATTATTCCGATTCAAAACTAGTCAAGTAATGTTTTCGAAACCTTGCAGTAATATTTCAAGAAATGTTACGAGAAAGTTTTTGTAAATATTTCCAATATTATTTCTCGAAAATTTCCTAAAATTTTTGAATATTCGTATAGTCTTTTAAAAATATTTCTTTTTTAGATTAAGAAAGCTTTTAAAAACTTATCTCAATAATTTCTTATAAATTTACCATTAGGAGATACGTATAAATATAACGTGATATATTTTTGGAAGATTTGTAAGTGCGTGTGTGGATGTATGTATACGAGTACAAGACAAACGAATGAGTGGAACGGTCCAACGGAATCAACGCCATCGAAGTATAGAGGTAATAAGTAAGGGCGCCTCTACATGGAGTATGGCGTTCTCGAGAATGGCAGACTGGCATACCTAACTTTGTGAGAGCAACAAAGACAGACAATTTTCAAATGTGCTCTATCCTTCTCAATCTCATGGAGTTAGACTGTCATTCTCGAGATCGCCAGACTCCATGTAGAGGCGCCCTAACTATAGAGTAGAGGAGTCCGCTGAAAATATGTCCGCCGTTGTAGAAAGAGAATGAGAACGAAGAGGTCCTCTCTTTCTCTGTCAGACGCGCATGCATTAATAGAGACAAAGAGGGCCCTCTGATTTTCTCTCTTTCTATCGAGCGGACGATACCGCTTACACATGTGCCTATGTCTCCCCTCCTCTATACTTATTACCTCTATGCATTGAAGGCATAGAAAGCATGGCATATGGTGTTATTTGTGGACAATCCTTTCCCACATGGCATGAAAAGTTTTGGTGAAACCTTTTAAGAAATATTTCTTGAAAAGCTTGCCACAACCTTGCTGTAATATTACAGAAACCTCTCAAAAATATTTTCAGTGAGATTTCAGGAAACCTTACAGAAACATTTTAGAAGCATTTCAATTAATGTTGAAAGTAGACAATGAAAGTACATTTCATAAAATAATACTGCAAGCTTTTTTAAAGCTTTTATGAAATCTTTCTTACAACGTCTCTGAAAAGAAACGTGTAATATTTCATGAAATACTATGGCAATGTGTTGAAAAAATTTCTCAAAAAGATGTTTTTATTCCTACAGAACCATTCAAGAAACATTCTTAAAACCTTGCAAAAATATTTTACGAAAGGTTATAAGGAAACCTTTCAAAAACATTTCCGGTATCATTGCCTGAAACGTTTTAGCAAAGTTGGAACAACGTTTTGGAAACGGTATTAATATCGTAAAAACATATTTCAAGAAATGTTACTGCAAGGTTCTACAAAGCTTTCCCAAAATTTTTCGCGCAAACTTTCTATAAAGAAACATTTCATAAATGTAACGAAAAGGTTTCAAAAAGATTTCTTGGAAGGATTATTTTATAAAACTGAAAATGTGAAAAAATATTTACGAAACCTTCCAAAAATATTTCACGAAAAGTTATAAGGAAGCTTTCAAAAACATTTCCTGTATCATTTTCTGAAACGTTGTAGCAAAGTTTTCGGAACGTTTTGGATACTATATTGCCAGCGTGAAAACACATTTCAAGAAATGTTACTGCAAGGTTTAACAAAGCTCTCCCAAAATTTTTCTAGCAAACTTTCTATAAAGAAACATTTCATGAAATGTTACGAAAAGGATTCAAAAAGATTTCTTGGCAGGATTATTTTATGAAACTGAATATAAAAAAATATTTCCGAAACCTTGCAAAAATATTTCGTGAAATGTTATAACGAAATCTTTCAAAAACATTTCCGGTAACATTTTCTGAAACGTTTGACCAAGTTTTCGCAACGTATTGGATACGATATTGACATCGTGAAAACACATTTCAAGAAATGTTACTGTAAGGTTTTACAAAGCTTTCCCGAAATTTTTCTCGCAAACTTTCCATAAAGAAACCTTTCATGAGATGTTACGAAAAGGTTTTAAAAAGATTTCTTGAAAGGATTTTTTACGAAACTGAAAATGTAAAAAAATATTTCCGAAACCTTGCAATAATATTTTGCGAAAAGTTATGAGGAAGCTTTCAAGAACATTTTCTGTATCATTTTCTGAAACGTTTTAGAAAACTTTTCGCAACGTTTTCGATACGATATTGATAACGTGAAAACCCAGTTACAAGGAATGTTACCGCAAGGTTTTGCAAAGCTTTTCCGAAGTTATACTCGCAAACTTTCCCTAAAAAAACATTTCATAAAATATTACGAAAAGGTTTCAAAAAGATTTCTTGGACGGATTTTTTTATAAAACTGAAAATGTAAAAAAATATTTTTGATACATTGCACAAATATTTCACTAAAAGTTATAAGGAAGCTTTCAAATAACATTTCCTGTATCATTTTCTGAACCGTTTGAGCAAAGTTTTCGCTACTTTTTGGATACGATATTGACATCGTGAAAACGCATTTCAAGAAATATTACTGCAAGGTTTTACAAAGCTTTCCCGTAATTCTTCTCGCGTACTTTCTCTAGAGAAACACTTCATGAAATATTACGAAAAGGTTTCAAAAAGATTTCTAGGAAGGATTATTTTGTGATAATTAAAATGTGAAAAAATATTTCCGAAACCTTTCAAAAATATTTCACGAAAAGTTATAAGGAAGCTTTCAAAAACCTTTCCCGTATCATTTCCTGAAACGTTTTAGCAAAGTTATCGCATCCTTTTTGATTCGTTATTGACACCATGAAAAATATATTACAAGAGATATTAGTTCGAGGTTTTACAAAGCATTCCCGAAATTTTTCTTACAATATTAGGGGAACGTTTTGAAAAGATTTTCTGCAATATTTTTTTCACATAAACAAAAACAACAAAAAATATTCCTAAAACCTTGTAAAAATATTTTATGAAAGATTATTAAGGTAACCTTTAAAAAAAATTTCTAGTATCATTGCGTAAAATGTTTTTGAAATATTTTCGCATCAATTTAATTCGGTATTGTCGCCATTTCTCCAAAGAGACATAACATTTCATGAAATATTATGGGATCGTTTTGTAAAGATTTCTTGGAAAGTTTCTTTAGGTAAAGAAACTATAATAAAATATTCCCCAAAAGCTTGCAAGAACATTTTACGTCATGTTATGAGGAGACTAAAAAAAATTGAATGTATCATTGCGTTAATAGTTAACGAAATGTCTTAGCAACATTTGTCATATGGTATTGACGCCATAAAAAAATTTCAAGTCATATCAGGGCCAGGTTTTACAAAGCTTTCAAGAATAGTTTATTACAACCTTTCCACAAAGAAATATATAACATTTTATGAAATATTATGTGAAGGTTTTGAAAAGATTTTGTATCAGGTTTTCTTTTCTCACACACCCTTCTCTCGTCAATCAAAGGTTTCCTCGATTTTACTAAACTAGAGATTTCAACAGCGCGCGTTGCGCGTCCTAACCGCTAGAAAACGGTTCGACTTCCTGATTTAGACGCATGCGCACTACATGAGCCAATCACATAACGTTTATTTTGGCTTCACAACATCCGGTCATGACTTTTTTATATAGAGATATTTCTTAGATTACAATAAATATTAATTTGATTTAACTAAATATTTAGTTGTGTTTTATTGGTTATCTTATTAGTTCTACTAATTATTTAATCAAATCCAATACTTATTTATTTGATCTTGCAAATATTTTGGCAAATCAAGTGAATGTTTAATTGACAAGAGTACGAATTTAAGGTCATACGAAGTACCGACACGATTCATACCTTACCGACACCTAAACTTGAATTTTTGTATCGTATTTAAACAAAAATTTTAGAAAAAAGCATTCTTTCACGCCCTCCGGTCTTAAAGCCATGTTTAACTCAACCGCAGATCCCTAACTTATCGGTACATAAATATTATGTTTTTTATCACATCTAAACAAAAATTTTAGGAAAAAGCGTTTTTCACACCCACCGAAATGGGATTAAGCATACCCTATTAAATTTCTAAATGATTCCATCCATTAGATTTTCCCAAAAACGTTTTTCAAATTAGTAATTAACTAGAACGAAGGATTAAACATTTCCAAATCCATTTTAGAAAAATCTAATTAATACAATGATTTAAAAATTTAATAGGGCATTTCACTTAATGTTATGTTGGAGAGCATGAAGAACTCTTTTTTTTTTTAATTCTTGTTTAAATACGATAAAAGAATTAAAGTTTAGGTGCCGGTAAGGTAGGGATTGTGTCGGTACTTCACATGGCCTTAACAAAAGAATTAGTTGAGTTTATTAAATATCATAGTCGAAAGTACTCAATATGTTGTCTTTTAATCAAATGTTTGCCATTTTTATTCAAGTCTACTCCATACTTAGCTAAAATTAAAATTTTGTACGGTAGAAGCGTTGCGTAGCGTAGTGGTTAGGGCATCAGCCTTGTAATCCGAGGGACTCGAGTTCGATCCCACCTTAGGTCAAAATTTTTTTCTGCGTTTTTTCTGTAAGATAATTTGTAAATGCGAAATTGCGAACGATAATATTATAAATTAATGCAAATATACAATAATTTAATATTAAAAAACATAACTGATATAATAACTATTCAGATATATTAAGTTGCAGGAGTTCAGGAAGGATCATCAACTACAAGGAAAAAACTGGTTTTCAAAATTGTTAAAAAAAAATTGTTATAAAATATTATTAAAAAATTTCTAATTCCGATAACTTTTGAAAAATATTTTTTGAAATCTTTTTAAAATGTTTCAAAAATCTTACTTGATGGTTTTGAGGCCTCTTAGAAACTTCCGTAAAACATTGTTGTATCCTTTCAAAAATATTTCACAGAACTTTTCAGGAAACCTTTCCAAAATCTTTCACAAAATATTTTTAGAAAGGTTTCTAGAAACATTCTAAGAGATAGTTCAAATAACTTTCAAAAAGTTGCAGAAATGTTTCAAAAACATTTCTTAAAATAATTTAAAAAACCTTTCTGAAATCTATCATAAAACCTTTTTGATGGCTTCTATCGCGGACATAAATAATTTCAGAAACCTTTCTGGAAATATTTCAGAAATATTTAAAAAATATTTTTAGAAAGGTTTCTAAAATGTTTTTGAAACATTTTAAGAGATATTTCAAATAGTTTCAAAATGTTGCAGAAATGTTTCAAAAACATTTCTTAAAATAATTTTATAAAACCTTTCTGAAATATATCATGAAACCTTTTTGATGGCTTCTATCGCGGACATAAATTATTTCAGAAACCTTTCTGGAAATATTTCAGAAATATTTAGAAAAATATTTTTAGAAAGGTTTCTAAAATGTTTTTGAAACATTTTAAGAGATAGTTCAAATAGTTTCAAAATGTTGCAGAAATGTTTCAAAAACATTTCTTAAAATAATTTTATAAAACCTTTCTGAAATATATCATCAAACCTTTTTGATGGCTTCTATCGCGGACATAACTTATTTCAGAAACCTTTCTGGGAAATATTTTTAAAATGTTTTCATCCTTTCTACGAAACATTTCCGAAACCTTTCAGAAATATTTCGTTTTATGTGGGGTGGTGTTACCGATATGAAAATTAAAAAATTTTCAAAACCTGCAAAGTTATATCCTTATAAAATTCATGGACAATTCTACAAACAGTTGGATATATATAACTTTGCAGGTTTTGAAAATTTTTCTATTTTCCTATGCGCGATCAATTCGAAAAACTTTAAAACAAAAAAAATATAGAAATACAGCTAGATTTTCCATCTACACTTCTTCTTTGAATTATCCAAAAACAGTTGACAACCATAATTCAAATATATTGAATTCACAGTGATCTGTGCATGGAAAATATCGCGTACCTGGGCGCCGAGCAAGCGCTGATGGACACGGCCTACTTCATCAATGGTATGAATAGAATCCACAAAACCAGTCACTCCACCAAGTGGATACTCTTCGGTTGTTTGTACGCCGGCTCGCTAGTCGTGTGGATGCGCTCCAAGTATCTTCATCTAGTGCACGGCGCCGTGGCCAATAGTGCCCCGCTGCTGGCAGAGGTCGACTTTCAAGGTCGGTGCGTATAATGATTCTTTATATGCAATTATTCGAACGAAAAATGTATCTGTTTCAGCATTTTTCATGGTCGTCGAGAAAGCTTTGAGGAAACATTCGCTACGTTGCTACAGTACTCTGAAAGAGGCTTTTAACGAAATCAATCGGATGCTCGCCAATAAGTCGAATTATCATAAATTGGAGAAATTCTTCAGGTAGGTACTTTAAGTAGTCGAGTGTTGATTTTGATTGTGACTATATGAATTTCTAATAATATATCTTAATATCGTTTTTAAATGGGTACAAAACAGGGAAAATCTTTCTCCTAATACAATTCGAAGATAATATTTTTATTTGATAATTTTCGTTTGGACTTAATTTTTCAAATTTGTCACAGCGTTTGTGGAGAGCACTTTGAAGAGCAGAACATCGACGTCAACGACATAGTCACCTTCTATGAGGGCATCCTCGATATTGCCACGGAAGTGGTGTTCAACAACGACGCGTACAATTTGACGATAGAAAAAGCATGCAAAGTCTTGGAAAGTGGCTATTATGGCAACAGAGTAGTTGAGAGGCTGGCCGAAGTGAATACACTTTTGCTTCAAGAAAATAACCAGGTCTGCATGCACTTAGAGAAGTACAACGACACCATAAAGAGTCTCAAAAATATCTCATGGAACGACGATGACACTTGGGGTAAAGTCATACAATTATTCCTCAAAATATACGTAACAACAAAGTGTATAAAAGTGGGTGTATGGTGGTCTATAGATCGACGTTGCACCAGACGTGCACGGAGTTCGGCTCGTACCAGACAACGACGGCCAGGCCATTCGACGTACCGAGCGATGCCATACCCGTCGACATGTACAAACAGCTCTGCAGCGATGTCTTCGGTTCCAGGTTACGGATTGTTCATTATTCCATTCATTTTTATTTCCAATCGAAGCAAAAGTATCATTTCAATGTCTGCTAGGTACAGGCGAATGTTGGAAATCGGCGTGGCGCGCACTAATCTCTTACACGGCGGGCTGCAGGACATCGTCGAGACAACGTCGAACACTGTCTTCGTTCACGGTAGCAACGATCCCTGGCACGCGGCTGGCATTATCTCTTCGCTAAATCCGAAATCTCCTGTCATTTACGTAGAATAAGGTATACTTTTTAGAGATATATTAATAGTTGTGTATTATATATAAGGTATATATGATGTACACATATTGCGAATATTTGTTGCAGGACATTGCCCGTTGATTTATCCGCCTAGCAAAGACGAGTTCCTTAATGTGACCGAATTACAGCATATTATCGATACGTGGCTTCAAGTGGAATGATATAATACTATAAGTATCTACTGTTACGTAATGCATGCAAGCGTATAGCATACGAATATTTCGATAACCACTGTAAAAAAATGTTGATTGCTTAAAATAATAGACATATTTTATTGTACTTATCAGTATGTTGATATTCAAAGTGGTTAACGGCTATTTTTATGCTTTTTATATAAGTAATAGCGAATTTTTGATAAAGTATTAGTGAAAGTATTGTATAAATAAAATTATCAGATATTCGTTGTGATCGTTTCTTGTTACAGATTTGTTTTAATTGTTAAAATTGTATCGAAGGTAATTTTCTTACAAATTACAGTTTTATTTATTTAAACCATTATTCAGAAAATATTTAATATCCCCGAATGGAAATAATAATCGTACAACTATGTTACAATCTAGTACATTATTGTAAATTCTCGTACCATTTAGTACATTTCGGTACGTTTTAAGATTCGGACATTTGTACGAATCTTAATCAAAACGTACCGAAACGTACCGAATCGTACGGAAAGGTACAGAAACATAGTAAAATGTAAAGGAACGTGCCGAAACATACGATAATTTACATTGTAGTACCGTTTATTTTTTCCATTCGGGTCCTTATCGAAAGCTTATTCTTACAGTAACTTATTAATTTCCGCAAAGATAAAATACATAGAATTAATAAATAACGAATAAACAACATTGGTTTTATTTTATTATAGTGGTTTATTTCTTTAAATATTTATAATTAATTTATACATACAGTTTACCTATACCTTACATCTCATAAAGTAAGTACAATATTTATATGGAGCAAATAAGAATTCGCTCATCGACTACAAGTATTCATAGAAAAAACTGCCGAGAATGGCACTACCATTTACAGTTTTTTTTTTCTTCGAAGAGCATTTTACAAATCAACTAAAAACTTTATTGATTATGAAGTTTAGGGACACACTAAAAATCATTGTGATCAACGCATTATAAGAATTTGATGACACGACAAGATCGATTGTGTATGTATGTGACGCGACACTCGTTACAAGATTTAAGTTTAAAGGTTTGTCAAATTTGTTTCTTCACTTAGACTATACGCAATTTCATGACTGTAATGGATCACATCGGCCTCCTCTTGACGCATATGCACATAATATTTATCAATAGATGAATATTGAGGTTCTTCCTTATAAAGGAGAGGCCAAGGTACCCATAACAGTGTCCGTATGTAAACACGTTTTGCTTTTACAAAATATAATCATGTAATTCTGATTAGTGTTAATCAATCGTGATTAAGTACATATTCGTATAAAAACTAAATTAGTTCAATCCTATTCTCGAAAAATATGCTTATATATTTTTCGTCATAATATAAAGTACAAATAAATATTTGTTTTTTGAGTTAAAAAATTTTAAAATTAATCCTAATTTAAATTTTGTCACATTTTATGGAAATATTGTAGCAATCGTTGTCAGTGTCGGTATTACGGAAATAAGATTGTTGGACGATTATAAAAATATACATGGAGTATGTATAGAGATTCGAAAGACAAGAATCCATTCATTGAATAGTTTTCTCGCCCTATCGGCGGATCATTCTAAATTTAAGAATTTCGTTTCTATGTTCGCGAATCGTGTGATTAGTGTGTTAATGACAGTAACCACAACTATTCATGTACAATACTATATTATTCTATAAAAATATTCAAGACGATCGAAAGAAATAATCATTTTTTTTTTTAAGAATACAGTTTAAACACTTACAGTATAACATTTTTCGTTAAAACATCTTCACATTTATAACAGTATTCGAACCTGGCGAACGCATTGCTTTACAAATATATTATTACATAAATAACTTTGCGGTGTACATTTATGATATATATTATTTATACACATACCTATATGTATGCGGAGGTACACGTTATGCTTTCAATATATTTATATATATATTATTAACTCTCTGTGCTTTTTGGCATTTCGATCGACCAGTTGCGTCCAGCGTACAAGTATAATAACATACTCAACTCTCGAGTGTATACAAATTAACTCAAAAGAGAAAAACATAATTGAGCATAAAGATCGAATCTTCCTATAAATCGTGAGTATAGTAATCGGTATACAGAGAGACAGAAGAAAAGAAAAGGAAGTTCGAATCTTTGTAAAGCCTACGCAGGAGTTGAAATTATTTACAGGCGTGGGAGGGGAAAGAGAAAAATGTACATACATAATGCATATGCACACATAATATAGCTGGTGACTAACTATGTGTTCGTCGGTTTAACAAAAAAGCAAAAAGTAATAACGCACAGCATGTGTGGATGTGTATGTAATGCGGCAACATTCAATACAACAACTGACTGAATTTTTATAGCCATATATATTATATAATATAATCAGAAAATTTTTATGGGCGCGTATACGTCACTTACTTTTATTATACAGTCACGTGTAATAAAATAAAGTGTTTCGCATATATATATAAACTATATAAACTTCCAAGTGTGAATAAAAAAAATTTCCAATGAATAATTTATGAACAAACCGTTGAATATGTACATTTACCTCGACGGGTAACAATAATAATAATCATCATAAAATAATAATAATAATAATCAATAATCAATCCCAAATACGCACAGTCGCGCGTACACTCGGCGTCATTGTTTCTTCATAGCTTCTAATACTCCTCAGTATCTGTGCGTCGGCTGGTACGAGGACGAGTGATGATGATGGTGATGATGATGGTGCCTCTTCTTGTCGCCGCCGCTGCTGCCGTTGCTCTTGCTCGCATAAGCGGCCACGTCGCTGACAACTAGCTCCGAGCCGTCTCTCTCCACGCTGCCGTTGAGCCCGCTGCTGCCGTTACGATAGTTGTCCCTGTAACCGGGCTCGTCCAAGGTCTCCTTGCGGCGAAGAGCCGCGTGATTGGCGGATGCGGAGATCTTGTGACCGGTCGCGGACTCGTGGAGGTTCTCCCAGGCCTGACGGTAGTAGCGGTTCAGACCGCCGCGGCTGCCCGACGAGCCGCTGTCGAAGCTCGCCACGGTGTTACAGTCGGGGGAGGCGCGGTGACGGTAGTGCTTGCCGCCCCTGCCGCGGCTCCTACGGGTCAGAACGAGATGGGATTAGTGCTGGGGGATTTGATTGTGCATGTATACGTAATTATGTATTCGCGAAGGTTTGTTTGAAAAATGCTTTTGAAGAGAAATTTTAATTTGTTTACATAGTGAGAAGGTTTTTTATTGTAATTTGAAATCTGAAAAATTGAGAAATGAATATAGGGAAATCACACACCATGCGGGGAAACAGTATAAATAGTTGCTTAATTATATAATTGAAATAGTTGAGATATGTATGTGATTGAGAGAATTCGTGCAAAATTTTCTAAAATATATAAGAACACGGTACAAATATGTGGATGAAATTGATACGTGATGGTGACTAATTTAGAAACGTTTGTGTTGCAAACTAAGTGTAGCTCTACTGAAAAAGCACATATGTGGGATCCTTGTGGGATCCCTACTGAAAAAGCCCACATGGGAGCCATATATGAGACTTATGTGGTACCCACATGTCTTCCACATGGCCCCATATGGCTCCCATATGGGATCCATGTGAGAAATTGCTGTGGGAACCACATGGGTCCCATGTGAGTCCCACAAGTGTCCAATCTGGATCCCATATGACTAAATAATGGCATAATTTTTAAATAAACTTATTTTTTATTAATAATTTATTAAAAAATATAACACTGAGGGAAGCTTTTTGATTTAATTTCATTTTGAAAAAAGTAATTTTCATTATTATCATAATAATAATATATTGTTTAAAGACAAAACCTATATAAAAAAATTCAATTTGCCTTCCTTTTTCGCCTGCAATATTTTTTAAATAATTTATATTAATAAGCAATAAGTTTATTTAAAAATTATGCCATAATTTAGTCATATGGGATTCATACAGGAGCCATGTGGGAATCATGTGGGAACAATATGGTTCCCGCAGCAATTTCTCACATGGGTCCCATATGGGAGCCATATGACTCCCCATGTGGGCTTTTTCAGTAGGGATATATCGAGCTAATGTGAGATTTTGCTGGGGAGTCTCATATTGGAAGCCACGTGGTTCGTACATGTTTTCCATATGGGTCTTATGTTGGTCTCCGGTGATTAACCCAAAAACTATTTTCAACTAAATATAGTTTTTTTAGCAGCAAATGGCAGTCAGATTAGAATATATTGTAGGATAGGACGTTAATGGTTTCTACTGCCCATGTAGTAAAGAAAAACAAATACCAATTATTTATCCAACGTTTCGGACGATTTATTTTCGTCAATATGACTAGTGGTCACTTAGGATGCCCACTTAAACATAGTTTTTTACGATATGTTTTGACCTTGAAGAGGTCAATATGACTAGTGGTCACTTAGGATGCCCACTTAAACATAGTTTTTTACGATATGTTTTGACCTTGAAGAGGGACGAAAATAAATCGTCCGAAATGTTGGATAAATAATTGGTATTTGTTTTTCTTTACTACATGGGCAGTAGAAACCATTAACGTCCTATCCTACAATATATTTTCAACTAAACTTTTTTTATTTGTAATTTTGCAATATAATTGTAGTATTGAATATTTTAGTAAGTAGATATATTATTCAATAAGACTTTTAAAACTAACTTTTTTTTATTTATATTTACAAATAGGCTGAAATAAAGATTTATATTAAAGAATAAATATAAAGAATAAAAGAAAGTTCCATCAAAAATTGTTTTTACGCTATGTAGGAATTTCATAGGATCCACGAGAAAAACATGTAGGAACCGCATGAGTCCCAATGTGTTTTCACAGCAAAATCTCACACACCCATACGGATTCCACATTGACTTTTTTGGTAGGGTGATGGTGCATTTTTATATAATAACACTTGTAAGTACAATACGTGGGTTTGATTGATGCGGTGCACACAAAACATGATATTTTCATGCAACTTTTATATAAATATTCTTTGTTCTATTAACTCTATTTATAATCGGTGCGTACATCTATAAAAATACACATAACGTGACGGTCTAAACATATATATCATTCTAAATTTCTCTCACATACGTACGGTGTGCAAAATACATCTTAATTCTACCATTTCACACACGGCGGGTAACACCAAGACCTGACAATACGCAACGGTGCAGTGTGCCAATATATTAACAAAACCAAACAATATACACAGTGTCATATATATATATAATTCTCAAAGCGAATAAATCATCCCCGCCAACAAATACGTGAAATCGGTGGTGCAGTCTGGTGCGAAGGCGCTAAGATACACAATTGCAAGGTGCTATTTGTACATGTATAATATATTGCAATATCCATATAATGTGAAATCACCATACGAGCTGCCTTGCTCTTTGGCGGTTGGAAGAGAAAAAACTTTACCTTGACTAGTTTTACGTAATTTTTGCGGCCGCGCGGGGGTGGCACGTCATGGTTTTATAGCGGCGGCGACCCAACATATTTTTTTTTTTTTAAATTGTTCTATATCACTCTCGTCCAGCAATGCACGTGTATGCGCGCATGCTTACAGGCACACAGATACATTGTCGCTCTCTTTCCCCTCTTTCACTCTTTGTCTCTCTTTTGCTCGCTCCCTTTCTCTCTCTCTCCCTCCCACGCGCACTCATTTTTCGTTAATAATCCCTAAACATAAATGAAAGTTTTATTCTGTACACATATATGTATATACATATGAGAATCCTATATTTGTACAGCGAGGCTTTGCAGCGGTGTTATATATATTGGGTGCAATGTACAAAAAATAGATTTGTTGTACAAAAATTAAAAAAAGTTTCTATATTCACACGATATTTACAATAATATACCACGTTAATTTAAAAAATTAAAAAATAAATTTCTAATTTTCTACAATTCATTTCACTTATATGATCAACGGTAAAAAAAAACTTATATATGCATGATTATAAAAATAACATAATATACTATATATACTGCTAATGGCTAGGAACTAGTAAAAATGTCGAAAATTTAAAAAAAGACATACGCAAAATCGCTTTCAAAAATGCATATTTCTTTAATTTAAAATGGCACACAATTTTGTAATCTGAGTACTTGAATTCAGCGCGTTTGATTAATATTTTTTTTTAATAGGTACTCAATGTTGTATCAAAAACCTTTACATATAAAAAATAAAGCACCATACATGTTAAATACTCAGGACTATCGTGCTGTACAGAATATAAAAAAAAAAAAGAACAAGACCTACACAATTAACTAAGGTGATATTTATATGACTATATAAACTCGCATCATGGCGATGGCTCATTGGTGAACAATATCGGTTTTATTATAAAAAATTTCCCGAGTGCGGTGAACGATTCTGGCGTATATATACTCATTGAGCTGCTATAATTTAATCTCAACCGCATGTATAAACTAATAAAAGGCACAAAAACAGAGACTTACACAGGGTGATGCGCAACGAAATCGTGCCCCCCTCCCATAAGCATATACACTTATTATATATATATATATATATATTATACACACCCTACACATCGCTTCACCCACCCAGCAAAAGAGAGAGACAGAGTGAAAGAGAGCAGTATTGTATACAGATACGTCAAAGCGAGGGATTGGAAAAGTATCCGGCCCTATGGGCCGCCGAGAGGCTGAACGAGTAGGGATGATCGGCGGCGTGGCGGCGAGCCGTGAGGTCGCGGCGGCCCAGGTGCTGGTCGGGGAAGGGCAGCGCCAAGAGTGTGTACCAGCGCGACGGTGGCATGCCACCGCTGAGTGTGTCAGGGCCTCCGCCGCCGGCTCTCAGGCCACCGCCGCCACCGCCGAGACTGCCGCTAGAGCCACCGCCGCCACCGCAACCGGCACCCCCGCCGACGCAGGCGTCGACCCCACGACGGCCACGTAGCCGACGTCCGTAAGGGTCGCTAAAGCCGACGACGCCACTGCCGCCGCCAACGCCACCGCCGCCGCCGCCGCCACTGCCGCCGTTGCGATCATCCCATCACGCGGTCATAAGGTCCAAATGTGTGAGTGTGCGTATTCACGGGTGGACATGATAGCAGATAATAGAGCGATGGCCTAGATTAGTCTCGGTTGCTGATCCCGGATTAGGGGGTTTCGTGCTTTCGCTGTCCGGGATATAGGTATAGTGATCGCGCCTATAGGTATAATCTAGGTACTACTTTTCTAGGGATGTTTTGCTTTGGGGATTGCGAGATTTCGTGTGATTCCTCTTATTAATAGTCATGGACAACGCGACGTTATTCAGAATTTAGTGCACAGAAATCGTACTTTAATGGTGTATTTTATAAGATATCTTGTGTGATTTCATTGGAGCTTTAGGTTTATGATATTTTTAAACGAGCTCGTGAAAAATCTCGATCAAAAATTTGTACGAATACTTGTACTAGAATAAGTCAGTTCATCTAAGATTTTATTCACAAAGCAATGTCACACAAGAATTCATGTGAGACGGCATGTCAGAAATCGGGCGATGGTTTGGTATGAGATTTATAAACTAGTTCCTAGAAGATATTACATGAGTTATATAAAATCTTGTATCAATAGATCACATATGAAATCTCCTATGAAATCTCATATAAAATTAATATTTTGATGCGAGGTTTGTAAATAAAGTTTTAAAGAGTATCACATCAAATCACACATTTTGACTAAAATCTGTGAAGCTCATTTTTCATCCCTAGGAAAGTGGTTGCAATGTTTTCAATGCACAATCGACATTATTTTCCTATAAATACCTTTAAAAAAATTTCAGACAGATCGTGCAGTGAAAGATAAAACAACTATAATATCGCGTGCACCCCCGACACAGCTTGACAAAAATGACATTAAACTATAGACATATACAATGAAAAATGTGTACACATTGATTGTTAGCTAACATTTTTCTTTTCTCATCGCAATGCTTATACAAAGCTGAAAGACATCCGGATATACACTTATACACGACGAACAAAAAATGATTAATAAACATTGATGAGCATAAAAGATGGCAAATTATTTATAATATTACACATACGAATCGGGGGAAGGAAAATTAAAACACGAACATGAACAAATACATGACTACAACATAAAAAAAGTCCGGGGCAACACCGGTACACTGTTCTTTGACTATCGAACGTTATAATATAATAACGGATATATATGTACAGTACCAGGACCAACGTTAAGTCACAATGGGCTTACCTGCGTATGAGGATGACGATGGTCGTGGTGACAGCCGCGAGGAAGACGAAGCCACCGAAGAAACCCAAGGCGATTATGGCGCTGAGGTTGAGCTTGGCTGTGTGAGTTCCAGGTTGATCAGCTCGGTTGATCCTGTACGGTCCGTTCGGTTCGGGCACACCCGCGCCGATTTCGGCGTGCGCGTTGTCAACGCCGCTGCCAGAGATTTCGTTGTCCTGGAAATATAATGTTAATTAAAAATCAGGTATATAATGTGTAATCCTCTAATTTACTAAAATTAACGGTTCTTCGTGGTAAGGGGATTCTTTTTGTCATTTAAAAATTTTTATGGAATCAGTTGGAAATCTGTTGAAATCATCTGGATGTACCAAGTATTTTAACCATTAGTCAGAGCACTATACTTATAGATCTTAATCGTGGCTTTCAAAGTAAGCCGCTGTCTATCTATCACATCGATTCGCATCGGTGCTAACAAAAATTAGTAACAAAGATTTAACTGGATTTCGACTAATTTCAGATAAACTTCCAATACTAAAATTCCACCAAAAATGCTTCAACAAAGCTAGAAAAGCAACGATCACAACATACCTGAGGATGATCGTTGCCCTCGTCCTTGGGGCTCGGCGTGATCCTATCCACGGGCGTCGACACCGGTCTTTGCAAGCCGATGCTCGGCCTCTTGTGCACGGTCTCCTGCACCGTAGCCGGCTGTTCGGCCGCTACATCCGGATGTCTCACCGACGGTGGCTGCTGGGTGCCGCGATGGTGCGTCGGCTGTGCGCGTTGCGTCGTCACCGTCGTCGTCGTCGTCGGGGTCGTTCCTGAGGTGGTCGAGGATGGTCGGCTCGAGGTCGGAGCTACCGTCGTTGTGCGCACGCGCGTGGCCAGGAAGGGTCGGCCGCGCGTGTTAGTCGGTCGGACGGTCGGTTTCGGGGTTGCGATGGTCGTGGTTTGTGGTTCTTCTGTGATGTGTAATAAAATGTTAATAATATGTAGTTGAATATAATCTTTTACCGGTTAATGAAAATTTCGAAATATAACTGTCGAAGGTTTGTTACCGATTTTCTTAATTTTTTGGAAAATTATTATATAATATTCTTTTAAAAATGTGAAAGTTATGAATCATTAAACTTTGCATTATTGATAAAAAAGTAGTTATTTAATATTGGTCTATCTAATATATGGACAAAATAAATGTTGAAAAACTTATTTTAAAATCGATTCAGAGTAAATGCGAGCGTCACAGTAGAAACAGACAAGTACGGTAAGACGTGTTCAGTCTTGTCTACCTTTGCAAAAACATTAAATTTTTTCTATTTTTTTCTGATTAATATTTTGTTTTATAACGTACTTTATTTATACCACATTTAAAACAGAAACATTTTTTTTTCCTCAATATCATAGACACATCTTACCGAAAATTGTCCACTGTCTACAACGACTTTGTATACAAACTATATTCACGTTCCTTCATTATTTCTCACCGACCACTTGCTTACAGGACAATTGTACCTCACAAAATACAACATTCCCACAACTTACCCGTGCAAACAGGAGCGACCCGATCGTAGGAGCCGGTCGGCAGACACAGTAGCTGCCTGTTGCCGGTAAGCTTGTAGTTCTTGTCGCAGGTGTAGGTGACGATGCTGCCGACGAAGAGGCTGCGGTTCGTCGCGTTGTTGGGATTGGCCGCCTTGACGTCGTCGATGTCGATCTCGTCGACCTGGATCTGGGCGTGGGCGACTGGCGTCGGCGGGTCACAGCGGATCGGCTCGCAGCGCGGTGGCGGGCCGTTCCAGCGCTCGTCGATGTCGCAGGTCAGCCGGGCGCGACCTGGTGGTGGTAACAGTAGTATAATTACGTGCATATTATTGGTATAGGTAAGAAGAGTATAGCAAAAATTAAACTCTTTTGCGAACAAATTAAGTCAAAAAAGGTTTAAGGGTCCTCTTAGATATATGCTTATTTACACGGAAACAAATAATTGGTTACCAACTATTGGTTAAAAATGTCTCAACTGTTCATCATACTAAAATAAACTAATAAAAAAATTTGATACATGAGATCTCAGGTGATTTCTCTGAGACATCAGGTGAGATGTCAGGTGAGATTTCATGTACCAAATGTGTAAAAATTGAAAAATTGCGTAAAATGCTTCTTATAAACATGCATTTTTGAGTTCATCTAGGGGGTAAAACATCGTAACAGGCGTTTTCCAATACTGAAGAACCTGATTTTTTATTTACGTCTGTTTTCAGCAGCATCTGGAGCAGAATCTCAGGTAAGAAATTGACACAAGAAATAACATGAAATCTCACTTGAGAAGTCATCTGAGATTTCACCTGAGATTTTTCAGTATGGTCATATGGATCTTACAGATTTAAAGTATATGATTTCTCCTAGCCGCATTCTTATCCAACTTCATCACCCTTGCTAAAATATATATATGTAGTCAAATCGCAACACGACTCTCACCTGTCATTTCGAAGCCCTCCTCGCACGTGTACAGCACCTGGCTCAGGTACGTCACCGTGTTGTTGATCAGCGTGTACCCGCCGTGCCTGATTCCCGCTGGATATCCGCACTCGATACCTTAACACACAAAACCCACGCGTCACATAAACATTCCCATCCCCCACCATATAATATATATCTTTCATGCTATACACTATATGCACTCACTCTTGCATACGGGTGGGAACTCGTTGTAGAATCCGGTCTCCAGGCAGGTACGAGTGGAGGGTCCGATGAGGAGGCTACCAGCGTCGCAGCTGTAGTCGACAGTGGTGCCGACCTGGAAGCTGCGAGCCGGTTCCTTGCCGCTCGGCGGGCTCGTCACCGTCATCGTCGAGTTCGGCGGCTGCTCCGGCCTACCGCACGCTCGCGGTCCTGCGTATACGTATACATTAATTTATATATATGGATATATGCTGTAACCATAATGGTTATAGAAGTGCGAGACTCACGGTGCTGGCAGATGTAGTTCAACCTTGCGTTGCAGGGGGTATCGGACCAGAGCCAACCCCGGCTACCGTCGTACCGCGCGCAGTCCTCCTCGTTGCCCTGTGGCAGGCTCCAGAAGGAGACTTTTATCTCCTCGCCCTGGTTAATGAAGCGCCATACGTTGCGGTCCTTCGGGTCGCGCAACGCGCCCATCCAGTACTGGCTCGACGTGTCGCTCCTGTTTGTTTGTTTTTGTCAAGTGAATGTCGCGTCGGGTTGGTGAATGTGCACATAATAATGAAAGTGATTGTTGAGGTGCCTGGTATTATGTGCGCGCGCGCGTGTGTGTGTGTGTGTGTGTGTGTGTGTGTGTGTGTGTGTGTGTGTGTGTGTGTGTGTGTGTGTGTGTGTGTGTGTGTGTGTGTGTGTGTGTGTGGGTGTGTGTGTGGGTGTGTGTGTATATATATATATATATACACTTTCTTCGGAGATGATAATCGAGGGTCCCGTTAATATAACGCGCGCACGCGCAGGCGGGTTGAGGAAATCGAGTTGACGTTCACTTTTTTAACGGAGGCGTGGAGGTTTGAACTCACGGTTAATGTAATGGCGCGAGAAAGGAACAATCGAGGTGCAGTGAGAGATTTTATGGGAGTTGGAGGATTGAATTTGAATTTTTTGGGAGGTGAGAGTGAACAGTGATGATCGAAGTTTAAACGCGGCAGGTGTTGGTGAAGATTTAAAAAAAGAGACTAAACTACGATCTGCGTAGCATTTTCTCTAGAATTTACTTTCACGGTGATAAGTAGTAGAAAAACGTAAATACCGATTTTTTATTAAAGTTAAATACCCGTGCATTTCAGCCACTGAAATCGAAGGTATTAAACTAATACCAGTGTTTAAAGCTGGTCAAAAAAGCGACGAAAATATATAAAAAAAAAAAAAGAAAAGTAGAAATTTTCACGCTCGGGTTTAATCACGTACATTACTTTTCATTTGTATCTCAGTTCCCATATAGTTATCCAAATGTTTTGCCCATTCTCAACATCATTATATCTAAAAAAAAAGTCAACGCACCTGTGCCTTCTCCACAGCTCCCAGGATATGAATCCTTGGAGGGCGGGATTGCTCTCGTCGATCAAGGTGCCGCCGCGGGCGCGACAGGAGGCGAGGGCGTCGCGGAAGGTCTGCGGCCGGTTGTTGAAGATGTAGCACTTGCCGTTGTAGGTCGCCGTGGAGCCGGGCGGCTGGTCGCGGAACTGTGGGCACCGCTCGATCGGCAACGCCTGCGGCAATGAAATATATGTATAAGTAGTAAACACGCTTACTTTCTCCGTGCGCGGAGACACACAGATGTGTATTATACGTGAGTTTCTTCGGTGTTGTGACGAGGAAACCACGTTTTGGGTATGGGGAAATTGGATCTATACTGCGCCGTTGGGAAGGGTGTAAATTTTGGATATATATTTATGAAGGTATATAGTTGGAAGAAAGGTTGGTTGTCGTTTCTGTGACGGAGAGAGGGAGAGAGAGAGAGAGAGAGACAGGAATGCGTTTTAAAAAGTATGGTGGTTGCAAAAAAACAGGTTACTTTCGGTCACACAATAATCGAGACACCGCGCTTTTCTTTTTTGCGCCTGCGCGTTTCGGGCGCAAAAATGTGGGAAAGTTGAGATTGTCATATATTTTTTCCATGGGGTTCGCAGAGATGTGTATAATAGACTGGAGTTAGACTCGTTTTTTTCTTTCTTTTGTTATGATATATTTTTTGCCTGATAGTCGACTCTTTTCTTTTTTAAATAAGGACTCTTCCTTTTCAGTATTCTTAAATAGCATATCTAGTACATCTTCTCACTGAATCTACACGGTGAATTTTGGTTTTATAAATTTTACTTTCTTCATAAGATAATTTACTATTTTCCACGGTAGCGCTGGGCGCACTCGTCGTATGGGGTTTTTATTTTTTAAATAGTAATTTTTATGACTGCTGAAACGAAACATGGCAGTGTCGGTCTAATTTGGTACAAAAATCATAAAAATTACTGTTTAATAAAAAAGTAAAAATACCACATGACGAGTGTGTCTCAGCGCTACTTTGGATAATAGTAAATTTTCTTATAAAAACCGTGAAGTTTACGAAAAAAAAATTTCTCCGTGTATATTCAATGACCTTCCGAATAATAATCCTAATCTCAAAATTGTGGACATTACCAAAAATTATGAGACGAAAAAGATAAAAAATTGGATTGGATCTAACATATTCTGAAATCTAACGGTACAATTGAATAATATATTACTTTGTTTATAATTATGGGATGTATCCTTTTATTATTAGACAAGAAATAAATTTAAGCTGTGTTTACCACTGTCGGATTACAATTATGTAATTTTTCTGATTAAATAAATAAATAAATAAATAATAGATTCCCATTAAACAAATAAACAAAAATTTAAGTGAACTCGAATGATTAAAAAAATTTCACGCATTAAAAAACAAAAATATTCCTCTTGACACGTAATTTAAACGTAATTTTGGCATTTCGGCCAGAAATCAGTGACAGACATTTTCCACCACACAAGCGAAAGAAAATACAATTTCCAGCACACATAATCACTCACCTGATCGGTATAAACGAAGGCCTCGCAGAGCGACAGCTGGACGGGATAGGGCGTCTGTGAGGCGGCCTCGAGGTGTACGGATACGAACGCCCCGGGCATCGGTGGATTGCAGGGAAGGAACAACGGCTGTCCCTCCTCTAACGGGCCGGTGAACCTGTTGCAGATGGGGTTGGTGCCCAGATCCGGCCGGTTGTTGCCCACGCGCACGACTATCGTGCCCGGGAGGCCGTCGCCTGCGACACACAAAGAATTTCGTAATTGTTAGGAGAGTTGCTGAGGAAAAACGGCGTACATATATATGGCTTTCTAATGTCGACTCTCATCGACGTTCCTCCTGGTTGGCTTGTCGTTTTTTTTTTTGTGTTTACTTTCTTGATGGGTATGTGCGAGATTTTGTTGTTTTTTTTTCTGTTTTTTTTGGACGGTTTTATTTTAGAGAGAGTGTGTAATGAGAGGTAGGAGTATTATACACTGTAAAGTTGGCTGTTTGAAGTGCAGTAGAAATAGTAAAGGAAAGGAGTGCAATTTACAAGTTTTTTTTTTTCTGTGATGACTGTACTAAAA
This sequence comes from Torymus aiolomorphi, assembly GCA_036365515.1. Classification (NCBI taxonomy): domain Eukaryota; kingdom Metazoa; phylum Arthropoda; class Insecta; order Hymenoptera; family Torymidae; genus Torymus; species Torymus aiolomorphi. The sequence continues at coordinate 68,532,048 of CM070874.1, read as the reverse complement.
ACGAAACAATTTTATGAAACGACCGGTCGGTCTGTACTTCGCGTGTATATACAAAGAAACTGCAATCTTACCCACGCTATTTTTCTTTGTGTGTAAAAGGTGCAACCATTATCAAATATTTTCTTAAATATATATATATATATATATATATATATATATATATATATATATATATATAAACTTTTTTACTACAAGATAAGATTACCGCAAATGATTTTTATTTTGTTTTACAGAAAGTCCTTTATAAACCAATAACAAAGAGTCATTTCATCCATATACAAACCCACTGCTGTCCAAGAACCTCCGTACTCCAATTTTACGTGAATTCAACCGCGCGCACCACAACCATTAATTAACCCTTGCGAAACTATACGTGCGCCCCGTATAGACAATGATAATACTCGCGCGCAAAAATGTAGAGCACGCGGCAATCCCCGCTGCACTATTCCTGGAAATAATATACAACTTCGACCAATAAGAGTGAGGGGATAGGCCGAATAACGATGAACTAGCCGACCGTAAAATTTGCTTTGCGCGCGCGAACACACACATGTGCAGCAGCAACTCGCCGCGCGCATAGTATATTAGGCTGAAATCCGGGGAAAAGCCTCGTGGTCGTAAAGTATGTGTGTATATATACCTTTGCATTTGCAGCCCCTCGTTGATTTGTTTACAGCTTTGGGAAAGTATTTATATATATCATAATAGATGAATTGCGCGTATAGAGGCGAGAAAAGTAGAAATCCAATTAATAATTTATTATCCTATACGATAAAATTCCTACTGGAAATCATCCATTTCTCTCCCATTGGTGAAACGATTTTTCGAACATTTTCTAGACATTTCGGTCAACTTGCCATGAAATGGCTAGAAAATGTTCGAAATATCGTTTCACAAGTGGGAGAAAAATTTCTAGCAGGGAATTGTACCTATATAATAGAGATCAGGGACGTTTTTGAATTTCCGATTAATTTATAGTTGGTGTACGTCGACTCCGTGAAAAAAAAAAAAAGAGGAGAAGAAACGATCGAAAGGAATTTCTAATTAAAAAATCTTTCAATAACAATGCCTCTCCGCAGCTTTATCGTCCCTAACGTGTATACGATCGCGATTAAACGACTCGAGCGAGCGCTAATTGCTCCCAGTCACGAGAGTTCCAATGAAATTATAACCACAGCTCGTTAGGCCCGCGCGAAAAATGATTAACCGGCGCGTTAAAAAAAACAATTTGCATGTAAAAAAAGCAAGTCCCTCGTCATTTAGTTTCTTTCCAGGGCTGCGGTACTGACGAAATCGAGGAGACAATTATAAGAGCGCGGCTGTGGAAACGTCGCCGTATATACAGTGTGCAACGGTCTCTTTTGAAGGTGCGAGAGGTTAACGGCTTTAACGAGACTTATTAAAGAACATTTTTATCGCGCGCGACGCACGTGTGTCTGTGTGGAGTAATTATATATATATATAAACAATATAAGTCGGAGCGCCGAGCCGCAGGTATATATAAACGTTATACGGTACAATTTATGATGAATATAACGTAATAGAGTCTTAAAATTTTCGGTTAAATATATATATATATATAGATCAACGCAAATAATTTTACTCAGTATTATATAGCCTTAATAGTTTAGACTGTGATATTTCACAATCAGTATTAATTTAAGGGACTGAAATTAATCATTGACTTCCATCGAATTTTAAATAAGAACCGCTTTACGATGTATTTTAAAATATTATAAGATTTTGTTATATTAAAAATGTTTTATGCCTGCTATTTAAGTTTGTAAACTACTTTTCACAATAAATAAAAAACTAATACTAAAGGAGCGTTAACTTGTTGTTATTATTATTGTTTTTTTTTTTTCGGCCATCGCAGTTATATTACACTTTCATCTGCGCGCGCGGCCGCTCATTGCCTAACCCCCGATCTATCACCCGAGAAAGTTTCGTATAAATATAATAGTTCTGTAAATCAGTGCGAGCGCCTCCCGTGTTTGCTCTTTTCATACATACAACACACACATTGCAGGGGTTACGCAAACTTTAAAATATATTGTATTACATGCTAAAGTTATAATACGCTCGAGGATGAACAACGGCAAAGTCGGCCGCGCGCGCGCGCGCGTAAATGCGGCTTTTTACCGCGATTTAAAATTTAATACACTCTTTCACTCCGCTGAGGAAACGTCTAATTACATCCACTCCAGCGTCATTTTTTTTAGGACAATAACGAAATTTTCTCTCCCCTCTCTCTGTCCCACTATATTATACACTTACGAAAACAATTACCGAACGACTATACGCGCCGAGTCAATACAGTTAAAACAATGCGCGCGCCCGGCTGCATTACAGGGCCGTTACGTAAAATGTGCGCGCGGGTAATCGAAGAGCTGTATACATATATATACACGTACGTATGCTCTCCGAAGAATCGCACTTACGCATTGCAGAGAGATCGGCGTATACCTATACACACACACACACACTCGAGCACCGACACCATGGCTGAGCTTTCACTCGAGAGCCTGCGGCATCACGCTTATATATATAGAAAGGAAGAAAGGATAGTGCGGAAAAAGAGCGAGAGAGAGAGAGAGAGAAAGACAAGAGGAGAAAAAAGAAGACAGTCGCGTGTAAGTGTACGTACGTACATATACGAGAGAAAGAGAGAGAGAGAGATAGCATCGCGCGCAAGCGAGCCAGGTTGCCCAAGTACCACGTCTCCTGACCCACTTGACGTCTCAGCTGTGACTCTCTGCTGCGCGCGCGCGCAGTATATGCGAGCGCGTTAAAGCCCATCTTATCATGCGGGCTTTCGAGATTCGAAAATCCGTGTGTGTGTGTTTTTTGGTTCGCTTCCTTGATTTAATCAACATTATAGTTTGACGCGGATATAAGTATGTTGATGAATACACGTATACGTTGAAGAGTAATACGTTAAATAGCCCGGTTATAACAATACGCGGGCAATTAAACCCTTCCCAGAACCTCCCGTCTATTTTTAAACGCCGCGCGCTAAAGCCCCATTCTCCGTACCGCTGTTCTTTTTTTTGCTCCGGATCGTCGTCGTCGTCCGCTTCGCGGAATTTCGTGCTCGCAATCTCTCTGTATGCAGCATAGCGGAGAGACAATCCTTATAATGCGCATGTAGTGTGTGCCTCGACGCTTGTAAGTACAGCAGCGAGAGAAGAAAGTCGCGGACTTACACACGTGTACGTATATACATCCAAAGGTCATCTTTCCTCGAGATTTTCACGTCTGTAAAGTTAGCGTGTGCTGTCGTGTGTGTGTGTGTGTGTGTGTGTGTGTATGTGTGTGTGTGTGTGTGTGTGTGTGTGTGTGTGTGTGTATGTGTGTGTGTGTGTGTGTGGGTGTGTGTGTGTATATATATATATACACACACACACACACACACACGGCTGCGCGCGCGTGGCCTCGATATCGCGCTATCTCTCCATTTTACTCGCGTGAATGCGTACGCGTGTGTGCGTGTGTGATGAGAAGTCGTTGGTGTACTAATAAGGGTTAATGCGCGGGGAGTTTTGTTGCGCCGGCGCTGCGCTTTACGAGCGGGATTTATAGGCGTTTCTATCCAGTGTGTGTTTATAAGTGGGTAAGAAGGATCGGAGTGCATTGTTATAATATAGTCGAAAGGATTAGTTTTTTTTTTCTTCGGTTGAATCCGGGCCCGTTATATTGTGCTATATATGATTAACGTACGATCTAATAGAAATGGAAGAAAAGAAGTTTTTTTTTTTCTTCGAAAAATATATTCTGACCCAGATTTACCTTCCGCATAACTATATACATGTTCAAAACTCCTCTACGAGTATCAATTAAAACTAACAGCCGAAACTCCTCCTCATCATATATGCCTGCTCCGAAAAAACCGAAAAATCTAATAAGCGCCGCGCATATAATTTACGAATACTCCGCGCGAGGTGAAGCTATAATACACACTTCCGGCTCGTGTTCGCGCGGCGCGAGGCGCGCATAATTTTTGTCTTCGATCTCGCGCGTATCCATAAGGCGCTATCGCGATTGTTATCGCGGATGCGCGGTGTGCGCGAAGTATTTTGTGTGTGTGTGTGTGTGTGTGTGTGTGTGTGTGTGTGTGTGTGTGTGTATTACAGAGATCAAATTGCGAGTTTCGTGGCCTGATTTTTTTTTTTTTTTTTTTTGAGCGAATTTTGAAAATGAGAGCGTGCATAATAATGTGAGCGGAATTAATTTTGGGGTCGGGGTTACGTTTGGTTGAAAAAGTGTGCAAAAGCGTTTGGTTTAGATAAGAAAAATGGAGATATCGTTATTTTTATGGTAGTTTTCATCTAATGTGCAGTGGGTTTATTGAAAAATCGAAATGTTTTAATGTAATATATAAATACACTATAAACCTTGTGGACAAACAATCCCACTTCCGAATTCCTTAAAAAAGAGTATACAAATTACGTACAGATATTGAACAAAGTTATTAAAGAAGCGAAATTTAAATACGCGAAGGATATGGTAAAACGAAATAGTGAAAACTCTAGGGAATTATGGAAGATAATTAAGACCAAATTAGGAACAAATAGTGCTCAGGATAGTACAATATGAGAATAACCAAAAAAATTGAAAATAAAACTAATATAGCAAATGCTATGAACACCTATTTTTGCGAAATAGAACCAAATTTGGGTGCACAATTTGCTAATACAAGTAATAATAATCTGAAACTTCCAGATAAGAACCCAAAATCAATTTTCTTTCGTCCTATACAGACTTCCATGAAATATACAAAATAATCAATACAATGAAAAATAAATCTGGTGATGTAGACAGTATTAATGCTAAATCGTTGAAAATACTTTCGGAACATATAAGTCTGCCCTTAGAATATATCTTTAATTTATGTATCGCAAAATCTATTTGGCCTGACGCGCTCAAGAATACTGAGGTAGTCTCTATCTACAAGACTGGTGAAAAATCCTGTAATTATCAATTATTAAGTATCTCAGTAATTACAGACCAATCTCTCTAATATCAAACATTGTGAAAATTTTTGAAAAAATAATTTACAATAGATTATACCTCTTTTTTTAAAAAACATAATATAATATAAAAAAAATAATACGATTTTGTTAAGAATAAAGGAATTACCGATGCGTTAAATTATATATCAAATATCATAAACAAAAATCTAGATAAAAGGAAACCAATAATTGTTGCTTTCTTAGACTTAGCCAAAGCATTTGATACTCTAAACCATAGAGTTCTCTTAGATAAGCTTGAACGATATGGCGTAAGAGGTAGCGCGTTAAAACTTATGACTAACTATCTCTCAGATAGGCGGCAAAAAGTTAAGATTCAAGACTGTAAAAGTGAATACAAAGAAATTACTAACGGTGTTCCTCAATGAACTATATTAGGATCATTACTTTTTATACTCTATGTCAATGACTTACTGGGAGGTATGCAAAATGACACAATCATCTCAGGAAACAATGTGTGCTTACCTTAATCACGTGGCCAAATGGCTTGTCCAAAATAGACTGTCAATAAATATAGATAAAACGGTCTATATGACTCTTGGAAACTACTCTGGTAGTGTGCCTAACACACTAAACATAGGAAAGTAATTAATAAAAAGATTAGAAATAGCCATAAATACTTATTAGGGCTATATTTTGACTACAACATGAAATGGGATACGCACATAAGATACACTATTAAAAAAACTAAATACCTAATATTTATTTTTGCTAAGATAAAAAATATGATAGACACGAAAACAGTAATGATAATATATTATGCCTTCTTTCATAGTTTAGTTAATTATGGGGTAATCGCTTGGGGTGGTGCATACGACAACAACATGAAACTAATACAATCAACACAAAACAAAATACTTAAAATCATAAATAAAAATAAATTCTCCCAAATTGATCCACTTCTAGAAATAAGAAAATTATTCCAGTTAGAATCAATATCTTTTTACTATACAACACTAAGAAATTATTATATAAACAGTACGAGCAAGACCAGGAACAACTCAATTCAACTACCGCAAAGTGATAATAGAATTAGTGATAAAAATAGCTATGATGAAGCTATAAGGGTCTTTAATAGGCTCATTAAAGATCTCAAAGTTATGTCATTTAGTAGACAGATTATAAAGAAAAAATTTAAAATGTTCATTACAAAAGAGACGTTAACTAATTCAATATAATAATTTGATTTTGACAAAATTTATTTATCTGTTATACGGTATAATAAATCTCTATGCGATGCTCTAAACTTTACGCGTTTGCCATTACCTAGTATGTAAGAATATATTATTTAGTTTGTAAGTTTTTCTTTTCTATGTACCAGACCTACACACAAACAATACTATTTGGCTTGGTAGAATTTACTTACTTATGTAAATTTACTTTATGTAAATGTATAATAATGTAATTGTAAATATTATCTGGAAATAAATAAATAAATAAATGAATAGAGGATAATTCACATTCCGGGTATTATTATATAAGAATTAAAAGAAAACGTTTTACTGGCCATGTCTCAGGAACCGTTCCAGTTTACACATTTATCTCATTACGTTGTTTGCCCTTATATTAATCGCAAGCCGCTAAAACATGAAAATTTCATAACTGCCATAATGTTCATCAATTATGCTCTGAGAGGCATCAACCACAAGTCTCCATTAAACAATCATAATATTAGAAACTCGCTTTACGACAACAGTGACAGCGCGATATTTTTTTTATATAACCACCATCTCTCTCATTCTCCGCTTTCTCGTTTTTCACTTGTATTAATTTATCGATCCCCCCCCCCCCCCCCCGTTCATCGCACTTATAAATCCTCTGCTTTACGACGGAAAATTTATCTATATATATATATACATTATCATTTGCATCGCGAGCGTCCGAATCTCGGCGCGAAAGAGGAAAGTAGAAAGTGTAGCGCGCGGCGCATTTAATATACCTACACCGCGGGAGAATATAAATGAAAAATGTAGCGGCCGGCAGAACAATTTTCATTCTCCTCCATTGGTATAATAATCGAAAGTACAAGCCAGTCCATGAAATATCACGTCGATGTACTACAGGTGTACACACGAACTCTCACTTTTCATTTTCGAGAGAAGATGTGTATTATATGTAACGTGCGGGCACTCGAGCATTTATCTTAATAGAGCAATTTCCAGGCATTGCTCTCTTGGGAGTAGATTATGCATTTCATGTAGCAAGAATGGAAATCATTGTCAATTGTAATGAGCAGTTCGACGACGAGCGAAAAAAAAAACTATATAGTAGTGGGACGTTTTTTTTTTCTTCAGCAACAGCTTCAATTAATCAGCTGTTACATTGTGTCTGAGTGCATAAAGCATGTCTAATCATACTGATTGCATATATCTATTATCACCTCGTATGTGAAGTATTGTAATTCTAATTAAATTACCGTACAGGGATATACTTTATTTGTTACGTTACATATAGCCTCATTAGGCGCATCGCTGTGGGATGCCATATCGAATCGTAATGAAGGGACACAAAAAATCCGAGATGACGGGCATTAGAATCAATAAAGAAAGGATAAGTACACATAACTACGGTGTCCGAGCGATTAATCATTATTTTAGAATTTTAGAAGGGTATATAATTTCTTCGGATTAAGTATAGTATGGTAACTTTTCAATTTTGGTACGCGATGCTTTCACTTATGAAATCGTTCAAGTTTTATTTTCAGCGATTAGTATATTAAAGAAACTGCCGTGGTGGAAAAATTATATTAAATAAAGATATGCATAATTTATGTAGAAAGCGGTGCAAAAAAAAAAAGATTCTTCTACAAAATCTGTCTGCATTTAAACGTAAATCGGTAAGCTTAATCCCTGGTAGAAAATAGACCAACTTCGTTGGTTAACATGTCCATCAAATGGAAGCATTTCTACTTAAGATTAACATCGAAATTTAATTAAAACTAACTTAATATTTCCACATGTATAAATAGTTATTCTTCGTTGACAATAGTAACATAATCATGGTGTGACGTTTTTAATTTAAAAATTAAGAAACGGTTCGCCAACCGTTAGTTAGCATTTCTACCAGGGATACAGTGTCGACAATTATGGAAGTCTACTTATATTTCTTTGATGAAAATCGGTATCTAAGCATTTATGCTAATCGTATAATGGCGAATCTACCATCATAAACACTTTTATTACAAATTAATAATTCATGGCCGATTTTCACAGGAACACGTAATTTCTGTACGTACATTCTCCTCAATGAATACAGCATTTCTCGAATCTAATCATTCCCTGTCATTGCGCAACGACGTATACATCCGCGAAACCCCTGTAAAATGCAAATGCCCGCACGTCATTACCATAAAAATATAAATAATGACTTCGGAAACTTTCTCGAGCATATATACATATATAGCCGGCGCACGGGAACACAACAGCAACAACAACAAAAAAGAGAAGAAGCCGGGCAAAAGAGATCGTCGATCTAGAAATGGCTTTCCTCGGTGCCAGATAAATTATAATTATTACGAAATTCCGCGGACCGAGAATTTTAAATCCCGCGCGCGGAGAAACTTCAAACCTATACACTACGTCAACGTTGTGTGTATACAGCGCTCTTTTCTCTCTTTCTCCCGATTAACTGATCGGAAAAGACAACTACGCGCGGGAGTTGTAATAGTAAAAGCGTCGCTGCGATTTCACTCGCGCGCGCGGGCACATAAATTTTTATCAGTTGTGAAATTTCCCTCTCCCCATCGCGCGCAGTTACACACTTATTATATCCGCGCAGAACCGTTAAAGCCGCGCTGTTCCTGGAAAAATGATTTTTATTCGAGCCGGCGAGAGCGGACTTTGTTTCGAGATGCTCGCGATATTGACGAAGGCGATCCAATAATTTGCGAAACGCACGGTTGCGTTCGGTAAACGGCTTTTTGTCGTCGGCTGCACTGCGGGATCGCGGAGAGGAGTTGGAACGCTTCTTGAATGGAGAGCAGGGATTTCTAATAGGATCAATTGGGATTGGATGAAAAGCCGGATTGGATAGGTTCTTGTATATCTCGTGGTTGTGGTAATGTCAATGTTTCGCCTTATACACGTGTTTCATTATACGATATAAAAAGTTTGTGGAATTCCATGTAAGTGCATGTGGTAGAAGCTGGTGTTTGAAAAAAAAAAAATTGTAGAAATGTGAAATTTAGTTTTAGAAAAAAAATGCGGTTTCGTTGTCATACGATGACAGGAGTAAAAATCAATCAATCGATCGATCGTCCTGAAATTTGTCACGGGGATAGCTTTTTTATATTTTCGAACCAAGTTCGAGAAATTAAAAAATAACTAAAAAGTTAATTTTGTAAAATAAGTTTGAAACGTTGATAAATAACAATTATTTACCTATATACTGATGTAAACAGTCAATGTACTATAGAACAATAACTTTAGTTTGAGGAACCTAATTGTTAATTAATTGGCAACTGTTTTTTGTATGTTTCTGCAAGCGTATTTAGAGAAAAAGAACTGTCAAGGAGTCGTCAAGATGTAGTGCACGTTCTACGAAGAAAAAAAATTTATAAGCTGCCCTGGAAGTGATGTTGACATCACACGTCAAAATGTAGAAAAGAGTAATTCGGTCAAATTAATTCAAAAAGTTTCTTTATTTTTTTCCAAGCAAAATTGAGATAAGTTTATTAATATACGTTAAAATATACAATCTTTCTTCTACTCGAAAAAAAAATTCCGGCCACTTAAAAAATCAAGTTAGCCTTGACAAAAAAATTGCTAACTAACTCTGCACTTAACAGATGTGGCTAGCTATAGACAATTTCTTCTCGCAATTAATTCTCTTCTCAACGAGTGAAAATGATTCGGAAAATTTGGAAATAATTTATAAGCTATATTTTTCACATTTTATATACTGAAAGAATAGTACATTTCGACACGGGTGGGGAAGTCGATTATTTAGCTGGTGTGACTTTTTGCACGAGCGAAGCGAGTGCGAAAAAGTCACACCACCTAAATAATCGACTTACGCACTAGTTTCGAACGGTATTTTATACCACGAGCGCCGAAAAATCATATCAAAGTTGTGATTTTGAGGTTAGAGTGGTATAAAGTTCATTCACAGTAATCCTTCATTTATCGTAAAAACAATTTTTATTTCCATCTATTTGAAAAAAAAAACTAAGTATAAAAAAATCCACTTATTTCCGAGGTGAATAACCAGCCTCGTATAAGAACGAATAAAAAAAAAGATGTTTGTAGACTCACCGCAACAGGATTTTCCGAAATCCAGCCGCACCAGCTGCACCATGTACGGCTCGAGGAGGTTGACGTACCACCAGGGCTTCGGCTCCGGCATCGTCAGAGTGCACGTCTGCGAGGAGAAGGCCTGGCCACTGCTACCGTCCACCGCCAGCTGCGGGATGCCGCTCTCGGCGCGGCTCGACTGCATTGGCGCTTTGCCCGCTGCCACGTTCAGGACTGTAATTGAGGAGATGATAATTATGATTAAGAATAAAGCGACTGTCGGTATAAGCCGGAAGATTTGAAATGTGTATTTTCGAAAGCTACTCGTTTATGGTTAGGGATTGTTAATGGTAATATGTGACTGTGTCTTTTTTTTTAAAGAGTTGTGGTTGTATCGGTATAGGTATATCAAGTGTAACAACTTTCTCGGAAGATATTTGCTTTAAATATGATCAAAATGTGTTTTATTAATGGCGAACGTTGAAAGGATGTTTTGCATATCAAATAAATATCAATAAATAACTCCTGGTAGAAATGTTAAATAGAAGCTAGCTATTTTTCAGTTAACTTTATGGCTATAAACGAACATTGCTTGTATTTCATATAATTATGTACCAATCCGAAATAAATTATGGCATTTACGAAATATGCATTTTAAGTAATAGTAGAACTTTTAGATGAATTATATTATTTTTACACTATGATTTTTGCTCGAAATGCTTCCATTTAATTACCACGTTAGCTATCAAATATGTTTCATTTTCTACCAGGGCCGATATAGTTTTTTACAGGTTTGTGACAATATATATTTGTGAATGTCCCTGAAAAACGTTAAAGAGTAAAGAAGTTTCTCATCTCGTATGAAATTTCGTAGATTTATCTCCAGTTTTTTTATATCTTTTATTGCGTTATCTATTATTTTTGTCATTCGCTATTTATTCATTCACTTTTTAAACTGAATACACGGTTAAAAATTTTGTGTAAAATATGAATCATGCGTGTAATTTAAATTTTGTGTAAAATATTTTGTGTAAAATAGGGAAATTCACATTTTACACACATTTTGTGTAAAATAGGGATAACATTTTTAAGAGTGTTATATGGATAGTTATAACAATTTAGAACATTAGATACAAAAATCTAATATATCCTAGTCAAAATGATCCATCTCTCTTCCCATTTCTAGCCACATCATCATATAATTATTGCCTTGTATCTGACAAAAGTTTAAAAATCGTAAAAAAATCGTTTCGCAAATTGAAACCAAATTAAACTTCTTCTTCTACAACAGCAACACAACACACACACTACATAGTCCTCATAGAAAAAAAGAAAATCCTAAATCCACTCCATTAATCTCACCTCAGCATCACCGTATCAACAAACTACACACACAAGGATACGTTACATCTCCTGTTTCCACTGTTACGCCAAACTCCCATACGCCCTTCCCCGTCCACTTTTTATTTACACACGGAAGAGAGCGACACGCACGCACACGCACATACCTTTACGCACGCGCAGGTGTACATATTATGATGTAACGAGAGCGGAGGGGAGAGAGAGAGAGAATAAGAAAAGTTGATGCATGCGCGCGTGTGCATCAGCGGGGGCTTGCGGTAGTTCGCCCGGTACCGTAACGCCGCGAAAATCTCATTGGCCACCGCGCGGCAGGTGCATTATGCCGTGTGTCTGTGTGTGTGTGTGTACGTGCGCGATGTGACTTACGGCAAATTGGAAACGATGGGAAAGTAGATCGGTGATTCAGTGCGGCGACGTGATATGCTGATGGGAGATTAGTCATGCGGCGCGGTGAGATGACTAAGAGTGTAGAATTTGCTGATGCCGAGGTGTGATTGGGTTTAATTAAAAGTGTGTGGGTAGGTATTCGATTTTGTCGAATAATTTGTACAACTGTAAAGTTCGGTTTTAGTGGTTGCAAAAACCGGCGTTGAAATGTATAGGTACAAATTTGCACTTCAGTACCACGTATTTTCGCTATATACGGCTCTTCGCCCGCAAAACACTATATACAATATATAAAAGAAAAAAAAAAAAGGAACAACCGTTTAGATCGACGAAAGATTAACCGTAAACGCACTATAGGCGATAAATAAGTCACTTTTTTTGTTTATACATAAATAATTATTTACTCTCCTCTCGCGCCAATGCGCGCGTATAGAAAGTTGCCCCAGGCGGTCGCAGCGTGAAAACTGCGCGCCGGCGAGAAAGCTCATCAAATCGGCTACTTCTGTCTTATACGGTGTCGTGAAAGAAGAGACGAATCCAGTATATCTTTTTTTGATTAAAACCTGGTCGCCTTTCTCGAGAAACACGATCGCCTCAGATATATACGCACACACACAAGTGTTTTCAGTTATTGTCAGCAGCTTTCATTGTGAAATTACTATCTATCTATATATTATGTTATATTCAGCGTATAAGAGGGTATGAGTGCGGCGTCGGGACGCGAGAGCTCGCGCGTGTATACAGTTATGAAAAGTCCTAGAAATTTTCGCTGAATGACGCGCGCCGCGTTAAGAGAAGTGTTATATGGACATGATAAGCGCGCTTACGGGACCCGTCGAGGGTAATGCGCACGCGCGGCGCGAAATCGTCTGGAAGCGCTGTGTGTTATAGCGATGATTTCGAGCGGGGTTAAGTGGGAGTAATTTAGGGAAGAATGATGTGTAATTCAGTGGGTTAATGTTATATAGCTATAGCTGTGTCGTGTTGTGTTGGATTGGCAAAGTTGTTGGGCTTGTAGGGTTTGGCGGTTTACCAGTGAATGAGCATAAAAGTAGTTGATAAAATGTATATTTTTAATGGTTCTGGATTCGCGAAACGCCGTCGACCAATTTTTAAACTTTGAGAAAAGTATGAATCCTGTGTAGTTTAAATTTTGTATAAAATATTTTGCGTAAAATTTTACCCAAAATTCGTATAATTTGTGTATAGTTCATTTACACAAATAATTGTGTAAAATAGGGATATACACATATTTTGTGTAAAATAGGGATAACATTTTTAAGAGTTTATTTCGTCATAGAAGCATTTTATTGAAAAAAAAAAAAAAATTTGGCACGTGACCAGTTCATTAACTGAGCTCAAACGTTCATTTACTCCTGAAATCACCCTATTCCTGGTTTATCAAAGCCTTCATTATTGTCTAGACATAAACCCAGAAAAGACCCGATAAAACTAAACTTTCTATCCACACGTAAGCGTGCTCTCCACTTATCTATCAACATCCTTTTCTTTCATTCCAACATATACATCTCGCTACATATACACACAATACGGAAAATTCGTAAAAGCCTGTTACACAATTCGAAAACGTATAAGAAGAAGAAAAAAAACAACAACAACAACATAAAAAGCCCATTAAGAAAATTCGACCGCTACCCAAAGAAACATTCTTACATATACACTTTCAACACGCGCGTCCAGCAAACAACCCTACACTCCGCCTCCTCATCATCCTCGCTCCTGCACTCGAACCGCAATACCACATCATCATCATCGCCGAGTACACTGCAACTCGTCGTCGTCGCCTCTCTCTTCTTCCCCGGTACATACACTCGGAATGCACTCGCGCGCAGTTTCACGTTATTTTCCGCAGTCTAGTTTGCCGCGCGGCGACGGGGCCGTTATCCGCGTTACCCTCGGCGACCGTTTCTCCCATTCGCTATCTCGGGAGAGACGACGTGCGCGCGCGCGGGTTTAGAGAAAAAAAAAAAAACGGAAGGCGCGCGCGCGGGATATCAGTTACGCTTCGTAAAAAGGCCTACCTACTGTTTGTTGCACACCGCGGTATATGTATATATATTCGCTTCCGGAGTCGCGCTTAACGACTCTATGCGCGAGGTAGTGTATAACTATTTTTAATTGTGTACGTGTACTGCGTAGCGAGCTGCTGTATATTTATATAGCTGCGCGGAGGGTTGATTCGATATTGAGGAAAAAAGTTAGGTAATAATAGAGGGTTAGCTAGAGGGTTACAATGTGTATGTGTGTGTGTGTGTGTGTAGAGAGAGGAGAGAGTTTCTTGGAGTTCACATAGTAAAAATTTTTATCGAGGCTTTTAGGCGCCGGGCACAGACACACACACACAACACACGCAGTATTACAAGTAGAGCGGCACCGTAATACTTAGGCCTTTTCGGTATTAGATTCTGAGTCCGCCCACGTTCGAAATTACTTATAATTATATACGTATGTGTGTGTGTGTGTACGTAAAAAAACGTGCTTCTTTACTTTGTCTCCATTATTTTTTTCTTGTACGATAATCAGCCAGTTATAAAACGCGCATATAGGATATAAAAAAAAAAACACGCGTATTTATATGCGACATTATACATCGAGCTCTGATTAATTTACGATGTGTTACAATCATTCCACGCGCGTCCTGATACACTTCCCGACTCCCGCGTCATCTTCCTGTCGTGACACTTGCACACACCCACGCCAAGACTAAACATTCAATATGAATATATAATTCTTTTTCCCGTATATAATATACACACACACACACGCGCAGTCGGCGCACCGTTATAATTCACGGATAATTCGCTGACTTTGAAGGAAAAGAGAAGAAAGAAAAAAAAATCACTGTACATCAGCCATCAAATATAATAATATATACCTATATCCCCAATCGCGATAGTTTCGACGAATGTGACGCGGCGGCGGCGGCGGCGACCGTTAGCTTCATGAGATAATATTTCCATCTCGCGCTCTGTTTGCGACCGGCCATTTTGCGCGTACCCTCCTTTTGCAAATGCGCGAGCTCGCGAGCACGCGGCCGGCCTTTTGATCGCCGAGGCGCAGCGCGAGTTGCTCTGTGTGTAACCTAGATTGAGAAGGAGGTAGGAAGGAAGGAGATGGTAGTGCAGCGACGGACTGGGGTGATGGCTGGATTTTGAGACGAGTATAATGAGATGCGGTCGGATGACGACGGGGGGATCTGATGGTGGTTAATCGAATTAAAGCTTGTGGACGGTGTTGTGACAGATGGGGTTTTTGTTTAATTGCTACGATTGCCTTGTACTTAAAAGATAATTATTATATGTAGGTGAAAAAAGAAAACAGGAAATATATAGGAAAATTTCGGGGTGAAAAGTTCTCTATACACTGTTAAAAATTTTCTGAAATTTAATAAAAATTTTGAAGTTTTATTACAGAATTTATCTTAAATTTCAGAAAATTTTTAACAGTGTTACGGTTTCGAAATGGTTCGTGATATAGTGTATATTTCGCTAGTTTGCGCGTGGACTTGACTTACATTCAATATAATTTCCCTATATTATACGTCAAAGTGGCCGGATATGCGCGAGCACCGATGTAATTTATCACCTCGCGACCAATTTTTCTGTAATATATAAATGTTATATATAGGATTGCGATCTATACCCTCCTTTCTATCCATTAAACGGTCGATTCCCGACAAAAATCCGGCATATCTCGCGGCAAGGAATTTTCGAAAAATCGAGAATCAACCGATATAATTTTGCGCTCCGTAAAGCCATTACACACATATATACTTATACGATTTTGGAAAGTGATTTTTACCCAATAAATAAAAATAAACGAAATCTCATTTTTTTAAATCGTTTTCATAACTTTCTACACACCTCATTATACACGATTCCAATACTCTAAACATACAGATAAGAGTAAACGCTCGCGCGGCAGTCAGATACTTTAGAAAGTGATTTTACGACGCGGAATTATATCTTTTTGTATCATACACAACTGCCCGGTATCAAATTCAACTGCCTCCTTATAACCGATTTCAGAGAAACCACGTGTTTGTCCTATACAAAATTACACCCCCCTTTTTCATCATCATTATCATCGCCACTCAATTCTATGCCCTCCCAAAAAATACAAAAAAAGAATCCCCACTTATTAAAATGTAGTAAATAGATCTGACGGAGGCACGTAAAAGAAAAACAAAGTTTTTTTCTCCCTTTTTATTTGAGCAACGTTTCGTTGGCATGGTCCGCCAACCTCTTCAGGCTTATTTGTTTTGTGTGTCACACCGAGAGAAGAATATTGTTACTGTTAACATATTTATCTATTTGAAATACAACTATTTGACATGTTTAAGAATTAAATGTGATATTGTAATAGTTACAATATCTATATATATTAACTAATAACATATTCAGATTTGAAAGTAGCTGATGGTAGACGTTCTTCTAAATTGTAGTTTTTGAATCTAATAGTCCATTTTCTACCAGGATGATGTTGATATATAACAAAAATGTTTGAAATAAAAACTCCATTTAGTGTTTTACTCCAACGTTTCGGACATTTTTAAACAATAAAAATGTCCGAATCGTTGAGGTAAAAAAATTAATGATGTTTTTATTTCAAACGTTTTTGTTATTAAACAACAGCCTGGTAAAAAATTGGCCATTAGATATATTAAAAAACTACTATAATAAGCATATTGTAACTATTATAATATCAATATTCTCAGGTAACATATTGAAATTGTTTATGAGAACATGGTAACTTAACTGTTAACATGACATTATAACTGTTACAATGCCTATATTTGGCCACATTTAAACATACGCATGTTAACAGTTACAATGCCATGTTAACAGTAAACAAATCCTTTTCTCAGTGCAATGTAACACATAGCGTCAATCTAACAACAATCGAAATAGAGGTTGGCGGACCATGCAACGAAACGTTGCTTAAATAAAAAGGGATTAAAAAAAAAACTTTGCTTTTCTTTTATCTGCCTCCGTCAGATCGATTTACTACAGTTTAATAACAATTAGATGGCAATATTTATATATTATACTCAAAATCCCCACTTATATTCGAAAGTCCGAAAGAATTCGTTTTTCCTCGGCACGCGCTCGCGCTCATTGTCCTCTCCTCCTTCTCCTTCCAGCACCGAAACTCTTTTTTCGACCCACTTCCCGGGGACCATGACTCGCGCGCACGTGCGCTATACATACATATACTACTACTACTACAACTACACTTGGCGCCGTCGTGGCTGTTTTCGGTGCGCGAGCGCAATTCACTTTTCAACGCAAGTGCAGCGCGCTGCCGAATAAGGTTTCTAGACCAGGACGCGCGAGCGCGCGACGCGACGCGAGCGGCGACTCGATTGTTTTCCCGTATTATAATTGTCGTACGTGCTGTGGTGGCTTTGGCAAGGGGGTCTGTGTGTTTTTTTTTTGGGTTGGGTGAGGATTTGAATGTGGGGAGGTAGGTTTTTTTGCCGGCGCAAGAGATGCCAATCGAGAGTACGGGACGGTCTAATTAAGCGTTCGGTAATACTATAGGTGTGGAGGATATTTAGCTAATTGACGGTAAATAGGTGCTACTTGTTTTTATAACTTTTATAAGGAACCTAATTTTTCACTAGTAAGAAAAAAACAAAAAAATACGCTACCGTCTCGAGGAGTCACTTAAAGCCCCCCGCAGATGAAATCATGGATAACCCTAATATATAACAGTTCTTTTTTCCATTCCACACACACACACGCACGCACAATGCCCATATTCCAGCCGTCACCAGTCAACAACCGCTAAGGAAATTATACACATACCTATTGTATGAAAAATTCATATATATCGCCTCGACGATGCTACTCGTCGATTAAGCCTATATAACGCCCATAATCCTCCTACTATACCTACTACTGTACTACAGAGAAGAAGAAGAAGAAGGAGGAAGGACGGCTTTCCCTGCGCGCGTGTAATCTCATGTAGTCGGGCCCGATATCTAGATCACGCGCTCTGCACGTACGTGTATATATATATGTATATATATATAACGCTGCGCTTGCGAGCGTGAGAAATCTTGGCGGGCGCGAACTGCAGCGAGGAGAAAACGCGCCGGCGCGAATTTTCTCGACGACATGTACGAGCGCTCGTGGATTATAATTGTCGTGGGAAAAAGTGCGTGCGTTCGTGCACGAGGTGTTGGCCTTTTAGCGCGGGCTGATGCTATTATATAGCTGACGACGCGTGGCGATGATGACGATGATGAGGTTTTTCGGTTGGGAGGCTGTGGCTGTAACGTTGAGGATTCTGTGGTGGGGCTTTTTTTTTGCGTTTTTGGGTGTACGAAGAGTGTGGGGAGTTTTTTTGAGGTGGGGAGAGGAGGTTTGACGAAGATGAGGTGAAGGGGGATTGTATACATCCTGTAGGATGAATGATGTGTAGCTGTTCGTAATCGTTTGGTTTTGATGATATTCATGTTCTTTGATATTTGAGATTTGAAATTGTTTTTATTAAGGGATATGTACCTGAATATTTATTGAAATGTGATTTGATAACGTTATTTGGACGAGCAAGAATATGATATAGAGGTTTGAAGCTAAAACTATACGAGATTCCGAAAACCATCGTCGGTATATATTTTACTTTGGAATATTATGTTCTTATTGAATAAGGATTTTGATTTAAAAAAAATCTAGTATATAAGGCAATCTAGAAGAAGATTTTGTGAATATGTGTGCTTTCTTTTTCCATCCATACAAGAAGTTTAAAAAAATTCAATTGATATAGAGGTGTACAATATAACCAAGAAGATTCACGTGTACAAAAATGACTGTCCTGAATGATTAAGTAAGCGATATCCTTTATCCCCGACCAATCAAAAAAAAAAGGTACGTGGTTCCTCTCGCCCACAAAAAGTTCGATTGTGTAACGCGTACAATACACTACTGTGGACCGGCACAAGTGAATTCGTTCGGTTGAATGAAAATCCTTTTCGTCCGAACGCAATATACCATTAACCACCAGTTGAAAAAGAAAAAAAAGCGACGCAGCCCTAAATGTCTATACCATTATATACTCATAAAACTATATACACGCAAAAATTTCATTTTCCCATCGTTCGTACACCGCACCCCATATATATACAGCAATGACAAAAGACAACAACAACAACAACAATAACAGAGTGTGCTCGCCGCGGCGGCGATATTATTCCTTCGCGGGCAGACAACTCTCGGAAGGAAAAAAAAGGAACGAAGCTAAGAGGGGGAGACTAGATTACTGCGGTTGACGATTAACAGACCGCGACGCGAGCGCGCGCACTGACAGTTCCCACAAAGTGCGCGAACCGAAACTTGTATCACTATTAGCCTTTAGCCGGGGCAAATCCGTTACCGGTGTTCCTGATTTGCCGCCGATATGGCCTCGTTATGCTTTTCCATATTTCACTTACACGTGTGCAGCTTGTGTTTTTGGCGATGATGCGGCGGTTTCGTAAAGATTGATAAGGGATAATTGTTGGGAGTAGAAAGTTTGACGATTATTATGTGTGTAAAGTATAACAAACGTACAATGGGAATCCGGAAAAACCAATAACCGCCCCGCGCGTTATAAATAAACATACGATCTATCTGCGAACACATTGTATACACACATAGTGCGCAGTGATAATATTATTTTCGCGCACGCGGTGTATTATATATTTTCTTTCTTTCTTTCCTCCTTGTTCCCCGCCCGCGCTTATAACAGCGTGAGAAGAGAAATCCGTTCGATTGTGCCGCCGCGTAGAAAGTGTTTTTTTTTTTCTTTCACCATCGCCGACGCCGCCGCGTAGTTGTAGTATTTTGAGTAATGACATGGTGGGACGATGCCAAAACGATTCGTCGTCGTCGTCATTTTATTGTGCGCGCGCTCGAAATTACACTTTGCGGCTGTGGTGCGCGCGTCGTTTTCTTAAATGAGGTTGAAAACGATGCGACGATTTTCTTCTTTGTGTATATATAGGTATAGGCTGCTGTGTGAAAAATTTTCAGTTGGGAAATGGTCGATTGATTATGACGAAAGAGAGCCGGAGATGTATGCGTACAGTATTTATAAGAAGGTGTATGTGTATAGGAACGATGCCTCGATATCCTGTAATTTCAGGTATATAACTGTGTATAAATCGTTGGAATTCTTGCGCGCGGTTGTATATAGCCGCGCTCGAATATTCAAATATATTCACGTGGGTTGTTGAATATATATGTATTTATTTGAATGCCGATTGAGAGCGTTAAAATTTATTCCACGCTATATGTATTTGAAAAAGAATCGGATCTTACGGCAACGCCGTGAGTCAGGCGCGCGACTAAGTTATATACATATGTTTTCGAACAAATTTACACCTCGCACCTGCGACGACGACCTATAGTGTGTATTACCATAAAAAAACCACTAAATCACGGTTCTTTTTTCTAATCGTCAGTCTCTTCGTATACGCGCGTGAAACGTGTATAATATCATCTCGGCGTGTGTTTACTTCCGAAATTAGGACCGCATTAGTCACGCTCTAATACTTATGTAAAAATTCGGGAAGAAGGCCAAAAGGAATAGTATATGCATGTACGTCCGAAGGAGAAAAAAGGCAAAAAAGAAAGAACCAGCACACGCGCATCTTTACACACTTATACACTTATTCATATTTCTTCCTGCAGCGCGCGCGCGCGCGGGTCGTTCACCGCTACACAAACCTACGATTTCTAAAAGGAAGCTAATACACAGACCCCCCGTTTTATTTGTCTAATGTCTCTCAGAACGCTCAAAACCAACGCGCCTCTAAACTACACGCAAATCCGTGTTCAATTTTCGCATACCGAGCTGCTGCTCCGCACAACTTTCGGTTACCCACACACACAGCGGCTGACCCGCTTTTCGCGGCGGCTACGTCCTCTCCTCGGTCAAGGACACCGTTCACGGCTTGTGTGTATGTGTATAGCGCGGCTAAGGCGCTACCGAAGATGGTATCGGTGCACGAATGTATATATACATGCTGGCCGTCGATTACGGTAGGCGCGGAGGCTATGGATGTACCGTTAAGTTCCGTACGCGGCGAGCGCTGATGAACCTGCCGCGAAGGAGGGAGATACGCCTGAATCACCTTTCTCTCTTTTTCGCGGTGAGAGATGTGGATGTGTGTGGATGGGTGGATGGGGAAGTGATTGGAGGATTTGAAGGATTGTTAGGGAGATGCGCGTTGTTGCGGAGGAATGGTGATGGGGTCGCGAGTGGGGGGAAATCGGCGCGGGGTTAGTTGGCGTTCGCGGGAATTTGTAATTTTGTGTATACGGCTTTTTTGTTGAATGCGGCGTTATGGTTCGGTTGGAAATGGTTGTAGATGGAGCGACAATTATTGTAGTGCAATGTATAAAAAAACCCTGGTAGAGAATTAACGATATTTTAAAGTGTTACTAGTATTTAAAATGTCAATGATGTCGAATCTAAATGCACAAATTCACTTAATATCGGTACGTAATTATATCACATAAAAGGAGAATATTGTTCTTAGTCAAAGTTCATTAAAATATAGATAATTTCCCTTACCTGATAGAAATGTTAACCAGTAGCTAGCTATTTTTCAGTTAACTTTATGGCTAAAAACGAACATTGCTTGTATATTTCATAATTATGTATATACCAATTCGAAATAAATTATGGCATTTACACTTCATAAAATATGTATTTTAAGTATAATAGTAGAACTTTTAGATGAATTATATTATTTTTGCATCATGATTTTTGCTAAAAATCCTTCCATTTAATTAACACGTTAGCTATAAGTATGCTTAATTTTCTACCAGGGTTATGGTCGACATTTCTACCGGGGAGTGAGTGGATCGTTTTTATTTCATAATCATTAGTAATTAAAACAAAGCTTTCCAAAACTTTGGTAAAAATGCCGAAGAAACTACGAGTATTCCTACATTCCTACAAGATTATTCACCTTCCTAACGACCGTCCACTATGCCTCGAAATTTTAACACCTCGCTCACACCTCACGACCAAAAAGAAAAAAACCCCTCTGTATGCCGATACCAAAACATCGACCATTCCCGATTAATTCTACAACTATACCTACACGCGGACTCTGTCTCTCCTCTCTCCGCGACTGTAGTATATACAAGTAATTTGAATAGAAACGCAGGAAATTCCAAGCTCGCGCGCGCGCGCGCGAGCTATAACCTCGGCCATTGTTCTTTCTTCTGCCACACGCGCGCGCGCGCGCTTCATCGACACTTTTGCTCAGTGGGTTGGAATTCTGGGCACGCGATGTGGCTAAAGAGGCGGCGGAGGTTGCTTGCAGGCTATAAGAAAGAAATGCTTGAAGAGAGGAGATTGCGGAGGATTGAGTAAGAGAGTTGGCAGTGGTCAGGATGTATAATGTATATATATATATATACAAGCGGTGTTGGGTTGGGTTTGTTTGATGGATGGTTACGAGCTTGATTTTAAATTGAAATTCGCGGATAATAGCGGCGAGGATGCGGATGTAAAGGTTTTATTCGCTTCTTTTTTCTGTTCTATCTTGCGTTGAGTTGATTATTGATATGCTGTATATAGCGAAAATGAAGAATAGGTTTCGAAAGCATTGTATATACGTTGGAACAGTTTTGTACACATTTTTAAACCATTTCCCACGATGAAATTATCACTGCGGATCGTTTCCCAAATATTTTTTTTGGCTTGTCTCAGCTGTGTATAGCCCACTTTTCGCTCGGAAATGTCGTAAAAACGAATTTTTTTACGGTGTCTTTACACGTTTCCGCGATGTGTGAATTTCCACGCTTATACAGTGTAAAATCGTGTAGACGTGTTCCTAAAAGGTTTTAACAACTATTGCTAATTCTATGTTTCTAGAAAGTTTCTACAACATTCCTAAAATACGCGGCGCGTACAATTCTGAGGTATCTCGCGTTTGAATTTTCACTGCTTTCGGGAACACAGCGTTGCTTATTATTCACCTTTTTCTGTCGATTCCGCGCCACTCCGACAATAAATAAACTTTATAGTCGCAACTTTTCACCAAAGTTTCTCTTAATTGCACATTTCAAATACGTCAATTGGTACTTGTACACTACGCGTGTGCTGGGAAAATTTATAAGGCGACCAAAAAAGCATGATTTAATCGAAGTGAAATTTCTCCGATCACGTCGTTTTCTGCATCTTACTTCAATCTTTTACTTATCTCGGGATATAAAATTAAGTATTAAGCGCGCGCGTAAATATATATTTGAAAAGTCTGTTAAGCATCGATAAAATATAATTTTATTATATATTGGATGTAGTTATATGCTTTAATCGTTATGGATGTTTTAGAAATTTTTTTCAAACTTACGTTCATCTAATGGCTATAACAACAGAACCGCACGGAAAAAATAAATGGTTAATTACACTTTTCACGCAGTTTATTTAACTTGAAAATGACAGGTTAATTCTACATACAACGATAGGAATATCGGTATCAGAAGGAATTTTAAATATAAAATTATTTTTGATAAGTTGATTTCACTTAGATTAGTTAGAGTTCATTACAAGTTAGATTAATTAGCTTTATTTCTTCCGTGTGCATATATATGTACCAATGAAACCATTCATCTTTAAAACAGGTTAAAACTCAACAACAAAAATGATTAGGTATCCAAATAAGTTTGGTCGGCTCGTTACGTCAACCTCTCCGGTACAAACTACGATTGTCAAAATTTAACTCTCGCATCGTCGAAACAACGTTACTGTCTACATATACCATCGAAAAAATGTACACCTAAACAAAATTTCTTTTTTAAATTTTAAAAGAGCTCATCTAAAAGTTGAATTTTGAATATATTTTATTATAGCATATTTCTACGGCCAAAACTTAACTTTATTTTAGCATGTAAGTTTAGTATAAGTGTTGTATCAGTTCTAGTTGCCTACACGGAGAAAAATGGTTTAGGAAAAATTACTATATTTATATAGTAACAGTGGGACAGACTCAAATTATCATAAAATTTACTATACAATTTATAGTAAAAACTCCTACGTTTTGAGTAATTTTTACTATGTATATAGCAATTTTTACTATAAATTGTAGTAAATTTTATGATAATTCGAGTCTGTCCAAAAGTTCCTAATATAGAATATAGTAATTTCTCTTAAATTCAAAGTAAATTTTCCTACAACATTTCTCTCAGTGCAATATCTATAGGATGCCAGCTAGATCGGATATCGTCTTTCATATCCATTATGTATCATTCCTGGTGAGTAAATAAACAAATAACATTTAACTCACCACAGAAGGGCACACCCTCGGGCAGCCAGACCCCGCTTTCCTGGCACTGTCTGCGCGCCGGTCCGAGGAGCTCGAAGCCCCGCTCGCAAGTGTAGGTGGCGACGGTAGCCGTGGGCAGGGTCCTGTTGGGCCCGCTGATCGAGCCGTCGTCCTCGTCGATCACGTCGTCGACGCTCGGCCCGCTGAACCGCACGATGCTGTGCGCCGGGGCGCCCGGGTAGCCGCACTCGCCGCGCACTGTCGTCGCTGTAAGGAGAAACCATTTTTTTCGTTGATTATATGATTAGTATTAACAAGTAATCATGATTAATTATGGTGTGCGAAACCATTTCAGCTGATTGAAGTGGGTGCTTGAAAAATTGATAAAGTTGAGGGGAAATGATTTTCCGCCGTTTGTTCAGTCAATATAAATTGAGATTGTAGAATTTTAGGTTCTTGAGATATTTGTACTATAATAGTTTCGATTGTTACGAATATCTCATTGAAATATAATCAATAATCATAAAGTAAATAGAGGAAGTCTATTGCTACAGTCATTTTTCTAAGCAACGAAACTGGTCAAATATTATCTTTTCCAGGTTCGCGATTTTTTAACTGAAACAACGTAGCATATATTGAAAATCTTACTAAACAATTTATAAATCGTTAATTTTTTGCTATAACTGAATATGTCGGTTTCAAAAGTATTTACTATCGTCCATAAGTATCAGCGGAAATTTCACTTCTGCATAGTTGAGTGATTTCAATTGCAAATGCGCTCCGCGCACGCACATCATGCGAGCGTTAAACTCTCCAAACGGATTAGAGATATTCATATGCTCACAAGAGCGTTCACGCGCACGTATATAACGTATACTATACGTGTACATAACATTGCACTGTTTGCGTAAAAACTTTTTTCCCCCTCGTTTTTGAAGAATAAAATAATAACGATGCTAATACATTAAAAAATAAGCCGAATTAGGGACACTTTTTTGAAGGCGACTCTCGTCTTTTTCGAGTTGCAATGTTAATTTAAAAAAGATTGTATCCCATCCGTTTCTCAATTATTACTCACTTACGATTTCTACAACATCATTATTAAATCCGACCGCGATGATCCACATGCACGTAATGAAAAATTAGACAACTACGTCTGCGTAGGTACGCACGGTGGAAAAAAAAATATATATGAAAGTGCCACATAGCACACGCACGAAGGCGGCTCGTGTATGTGTATATATACGCAGGCCTTATTATTGAGAAAACGAAGAGATTGTTCACGTCATTATGTCTGGTGGGGCGTATGTGTATGTATATATTGTATATACTCGATGAAAGAAACAAGGCGATCAGGCGAATTATGACATTAATTTCGTATGCGAAAACAACTCTTGTGAAATGCGCGCTCTTCTTATATGCGCCTTTCTTCGGTTCGTTCTCTTTGTTGAAGAAAGCAAATTTATGATTCAAAAAGCTTCAGGAATATATATGAGGAAATCTACAAAACTGTCGCACTTTTTGCCGAAAATTTTTTTTAGAAGTACACTTACCATACATGATTTTTGTCGTTCTTTACATACCTTAAATTATGTAAAAATAATGTTGAACAAGTGAAAAAACTTTTGTGACACAATTTTGTTTAATAAAAATGATTTTTAAAAAATGCTCGAAAATGATCCTTTTTTAAATGTCAGCCATTTTGTCAGGAAAAATAATACAGAAATTCTGAAAAAGAGAATTAACATAGAAAATGAGATTTCATTTGCTTTTTTAAAAATTAAAAAATGTTGATTTCTTCGAAAGTTACGTAGCTTTGAAGATGAACTTAAAATGCAGGGAAAACATTGAAAAACGACGAAGTATTTCTTGCATTTTAAGCTCATCTTCAAAGCTCGTAACTTTCGAAGAAATCAGCATTTTTTAATTTTCAAAAAAGCAAATAAAATCTCTCGTTTACTATTTTAATTCTCCTTTTTCAGAAATTCTGTATTATTGTTCCTGCCAAAAGGGCTGACATTTGAAGAAAGGAAATTTTTGAGCATTTTTTAAAAATCATTTTCAGTAAACAAAGCCATATATCACCAAAGTTTTTTCACTTGTTCAACATTATTTTTACATAATTTAAGATATAAAGAACGAAAAAAGTCATGTATTGCGGCAGGTGTACCCTAAAAAAATTTTTCGGCAGTTTTGTGACTGACAATTTTGTAGATTTCCTCATTATATGTATTTACATATTTATATTTATATCGTATATAACTGCGTTGCCAACTAAACTGCGTATTCGTCATGGAATTTCCGTTAACCGTTTATTATTGTTTTATTATCGGCTGTCGACCTATTGCACACCGATTTATTATTGCCTACCCGATTTCCGTCGACTGCGGCGAGCCCAGTCGTTTGCTTCATTTTTATTTGCATGGGTTATAGAATTTCCCTACTCTAAATCGATGGTTGTATACACTTTTATCGAGCTGTAGATTTAGGTTATGTTCATTTAGTGAAAATCTGAAGCAATTAAATTCAAATCCCAGGCATTTTAGGACTTTAAAACGGGTTTTTCTTTTCTCCAAATCAGCATTTTCTATAGTGGCAATTGACTGTTTTGTTAACCAATTATCACCGAGAACAGGTATACGTGCAGCAGTAAATATTCGAAACGAATAACTTTCAACGACAAGAATAAAGATGCAAAAACCTACACACACACAACGAAGCCTCGATAACCCCCAAAATATCTATTTAATTCGTACACGGCAATAATTAAGATCACTTAAAATCCCTAACGACGGCTCTAATGACACGCACCCGACCCACCAAATACCTCTTTCAAACGCGCGTGTATACACCGCCAAATTAACATTGATAGCAACTAATTGTCTTTTAATGACAGTTCGAACCCGCGCGCCGTATACACATACCTATAAGAAAATCATCGCACCGTCGCGTGTAAAAAGGGGAAATTTGAATCCACACACACACACACACACACACACATGTATATATTTTCTTCCGCTCGCTTGTAGAAGACTCGGATAAGAGACTCGAATTAAGTATACCGCGGCGGCGGCGGCTTCCGCCGGATAATTGGCAACCCACGACCGGACATTAATATTAGGCGGATGAGCGCAAGCGCGCGCGAGTGCACTGCTGTAGATCCCTTTCGCCGATTTGCCTAATATAATAAGCAATAAGAAGAGGAAACGTGAGCGCAATGCATACGTGTGTGTGTGTGATGAAATCCAGAAGGTGGATGTATATATGTATATATTCTTTTCTGCGTGACGAAAGGTGATGCTTCGTTCCTTTTTTTTTTCGTGACATTAGATTTGGAATTGCAGATGCAGGTATAACGTGTGTTTTTTGGATGCAGCTGTAGTTTATGAAGAAATGCGTAGTGTGTGAAAGTACAGAGCGTTACGATAGCTCGGATGTATATATTCGTCGTAAAAATGAAAATGTTACGATATATATAATTAATGCGCGCGTCTCGAGCCACGCGCTTTACGGTACACATTATAGCTGTGTATATATTCTTGTTCGCGTTTGTGGACGTATATAATAGTGATGGAAAAATCATTGAATAATTCATCCGATAGCCGCGATTCCAGTCGATCGAGAGAGTTGAAGAAAGGTCATTTCACCTCGCGTCATTGTGGAACTATATATTCGCATTCCAAGCGTATATCGAAAGAGGTCAATATTACATACATACATACATCCGAATCAAATAAATAACCATATCCGATAAAAATACAGCCGCGGGAAAACAGCTCTGTGAGATATGGGGCGCGCGTCCGATAGCTGAGTCATACGGTGATATATATATATAGATATACACACACACACACACACACACACACACACACACACACACACACACACACACACACACACATATATCTATATATATATGTATATATATATCCTTATTACTCATAGAGAAAACTTTTGTACTTGATTTTACGTAACGCGGACTATGCGCTTCGAGGCTCTGGGAAAAAGCGCATATTACAAGTACATCGCGCTCAATAACTGCAGCATTGACACTTATTTTATTCGCTCACACCTCATGATCATCGTTCTACAACGATAAAATTGTGAATTGTGTATCACAATTTATATAACTCAACCGGCCCCCAGAACGTCATTTTACGCAAGTATAAGTACCAGCACATAAACACACTTGGAATCATCCGGCGCAAAGTACACACACACACATGCCCAAAAAGAAAGTTCCGCACGCAGCGGCGCGGCGTTAGAGATTCTATTTTTAGATAATAGAAAACACACCCGACAAAGCGCGCGGCTCCTCGGAATTCCCTTGGCGTCGTCGTCGTCGTGTTGGAGAGAGAGAGAGAGAGAGAGACTTTTCCCGCCAAGTGGGTCAAAGAACTCGAATCTAGGCAACAGCGCGGCCGCCTCGAAAGAGATTCACTTCTCTCTCTCTCGCGCGCGCTCGACCTTCTGATTTTCGACGCGCGACTGACTGACTGACCTATACGTCGCGTGTACAACAGGATTTCCAGCGGCGAAGAGGTTGCCGTTGTATAGAGCCGGCTGTCAAAGGAGAGAGAGAGAGAGAGAGAGAGATGCGCGTGGGAAATTCGCGGGCGGTTTTTAATTGATGACACGCGCGCGTGGTTGATCGTGATGGGGGAGGACAATGGGGATGCGCGATCTGTGTGCGTGAGTGAGTAGGGGATGAAGATGCTAGTGTGGGGTTGGTGGTGGTGGTGGTTTTTGGTGGAAGAAAGGAACGGGTTGGTGAAGGTATACGAGGGTGTCGATGAATTTTGTGGAAACGTTGAGGCGTGGAATCGAAAACTTTTGTTTAGTTAAGAGAAAAAACTCATTTTTCTGTAAGAATATATAATGAAATTTACTTTTTTTTTTCGCAAAAATTTAGATGTATTTTGAGTTCAAATGAGTTAAATTATATTATATTATGGCAATTGGACGTATTTTCGAAATAGGAGAGCTAATAATTGTTTGAACAGGTCAGAATTGTTTAAAGAGCCAAAATTGAATGTGCGAAGTTTGTTAACGATGAATGATATCGGCTATTATTATACATACGTATTATTTGAGTATCAGTACAAAACATTTTGTATTCATTTGATTTGATTATAACATATTTTTATTTATTATATGGTAAAAAGTACGTAAAAACTCAAAAGTTCCCAATATGGACCACCCCTGAAATCCTTAGTACGGACAATGGGTTAATTTTATATTTTTTCATTTTTTTTTATTGCTAAAATAGCATTGTTTATGAATTTACGTATATTTCTTATAGTAGAAAAATTTATAGTATTTTTAGTAGAAAAATCATATATATATAGTGATATATCTAAAAAATCTTTGCATTTATGATTTGTTATATCGGTTTTTTATAGATAAAAAAAAATTGACAATCATAGAAGATAAAGAAGATTTGTTGTTCTCTTAAACAAATAAACATGTTTGAATACCGAAATGTATGTTTTTTGAAATATTTTCCAAGATTTTTTTTAAAGTGGTCCATATTATAGGAACCAATTTTTCAAAATTGCGAAATTTCTCTTTTATCGTTTTTCGACACATTTCCCAAGAGATCGATCACTCCGAAACTATTAATATTTTGTTCAATTTTTATATTACAGTCATTTAAATTTATATGCATATTCAGAGCCTTTACCCTACTAAAAATTCAGAGAATTGCCAGCCTCTTCCTAGAATAATTATAACAAAAGCCATCGATACCTACACCTTTCTTCATTTCATGCTTCAACGCTCGAATAACTAAAACGACGCTAAATCGCGACCCGTTAATAAACAAAACCTAAGCACAAAGGCGATATATAAGAATAACAGCAACCGCTTGGCTAATAGCGTGAAGTAACAAACAGCCCAGCGATTTTCCACAAAGCATTTCACACCTCCACCATAACTCCAACTGCGAAATTTGCGTACGCGCATTATACTATCCGCGCGCGCGTTAATAACTTTAACTCGTAATTGTGTTAGCTTTGTGCCGTTATTATTACGTAAACAGTCGATCGCGGATACTCTCCTCTTACATCATCTCCCGACCGTTTTTTCTTTCTTCACATACCCGAATAATTGAATTACCAGTCGGCCATTATCACCGAAATATCAACGTGCACACAATTGACGAATCTTTGCCCGAAACCCGACCACACCAGAAACTTTCTCCGTCCGTATACATACTTATCTCCGCGCGTTGCTTCCTATTTTCTAAACGCGCGCATTAATTAGCATCTCCCGTATATATTATATACCAGTTTTTGTATTTCGCGCACGTTTTAAGTGTAACGCAACGCGCGAGTTTTTTTTTTCTTTTCTTTTCTTATTTGGTTAGTAGAACGAGAGCGCAGGGGTATATATATAATACATAATATAAAAGGACACAACCGTGTTAAGAAAGCCGCAGTTTTTATGGTTCTTTTTGCGTTTGTAACTAGGCGCGCGCGCGGAGAGCTAGAGATCTTTCGGTTCTTATGCAAGGGCGGTTTTAACGAGTGATTTCACCTAATTACATCTGGATAAATGTAACGTGTAATTCTGCCACGTCGTTACGAGATGTACCAAGATTATCTGTACATATACGCTATATAGACATTAAATTCAGCCGAAACTCTATATATACATCGCGCGCTTTCTTCAGTATACGATGCAACAATAACAATAACCCGAGTGATCTTTATTAAAGTCAACTTTTCACCTCTCGGATCGTGTGTACGACTTTTGTTCAACTTTCGAGTTGCGCACACACGCACACATACAACAACGGCTCTCTTCGTTCATCTTCTTTCACGTAACGCGTCGCCCGCGCGCGGCTCGCTCTCGTGAAAACGTTTCACTTTCACTCAATCTACTTACATATGCGCCCCTGCGCAGATATCTTCGCGTATATACATATACATACGCGTGCGTGCGCACATTTCGCAAGAGTCGCAAGACACGGGGGGACAGCAGTCATTATTATCAGCAAATTGCATTGCGGAACGGAGATGATATTTTCGGGTTACATATTATATATGATGTGTAATACGTACATCTCGCGCGCGAAATTCCCCTCCGGGGGGGATCATATTATTATTATTATGAGAGCGCGCGCGTGGAGTCATTAGTGTCGTGTTTAATGACGGGGTTGCGGTGCGTTATTATTACCTGTGTGTGTACGGGGAAAAGAGGGTTTGGAATTAGTATTGGGAAGGTGCATATCGTGTTTTTGGGGTCGGCGAGCAGCGAGAATATGTATATAAATATATTCTAATGTAAAATTTGGCGACGCTGAGGGATTTTTCATGTGTGCTCTTTTTACGACGTTTACAAATTGTCAAGGTTGAGGAGAAGAAGACGCTCCGGGTTGTATCATCACCGCGCGCGTGTAATGAACGAACCCGAATTTATGTATATGATTTATATGCGCGTTGTATGTAAGGTTAAGAGCTTTAAAGTGAGATGCGACTCTCGAGTACTGGTGAATTGAGTCATATTATATGTGCGACCATATAGATGAGTTATGTAGTATATATATATATATATATATATATATATATATATATATATATATATATATATATATATATATATATATATATATATATATATATATATATATATATATATATATATATATATATATATATATATATATATATATATATATATATATATATATATATATATATATATATATATATATATATATATATATATATATATATATATATATATATATATATATATATATATATATATATATATATATATATATATATATATATATATATATATATATATATATATATATATATATATATATATATATATATATATATATATACAAAATTAGAAAAGTCCGACGTTTTTCAGCCAAAATTTTGGCACGTGTATCTTAGGCTGCGATGACGAACAAACATATACTTGGGCATCGCTCTTAACTAATAAACGGACAAACACACTCGTAGAGGATCTCGAACCGGTCAAACCAATTAAACAGAGTACAAAAAAGTCCTCGAAATCGCCAAGGGGCATTTTGATATCACGGAGAAGAATGGTATAGGAAAAATTACTATATTTATAGTAACCGTGGGACAGACTTAAATTATCATAAAATTTACTACTATTTATAATAAAAACTCCTATGTTTTGAGTAATTTTTACTACATTTATAGCAATTTTTACTATAAATTGTAGTAAATTTTATGATAATTCGAGTCTGTCTCAAGGTTCCTATCGAATATAGTAATATTTCTTACATTTATAGTAAATTTTCCTACAACATTTCCTACTACATATATATATATATATATAACCGTCGACCACCCTGTTATTGTTTTCCATCCGATCTATATTCCAATCCAGCGATGTATAGCCCTGTTTAAGATCTAAATCGAATAGAAAATTCAACGCTTATCTCATCTTTGTCTTTAAGAGTAAATCGGTACGAGCCGAGAACGTTATATTCTCCGCGTGGCACCATCGACGAAGATAAAAAAATAAAAAAGAAAAAGAAGAAGCCCCGACCGGCCGAATCCTGTTGATAACCCGCCGAGATACGAAATTACACGCACGCACGCGCGTTCTCGCTTTTCGAAAGCAGTACTCACTCACACACGTATCCACGTCGATTCCAAATATCCCCGAAATTCATTTCTAACGTGGAGATATCGGGGCACTCTCGAAAACTCGTTTCTCTCACTCGCCGCGATCGGTAAATCCCAGTGCGTTCCTTATACTTATAACCGTTAAATGTTTTCAGATAGCACTTTTAAGTAGGTATATATATACACATACACACATATATAGATAGGATTGTGTCCGGCGGAATGGGGAGCTATTAACATTATCTCCATGCATATACACACACACACACACACACACATAATCTAAGCATTCACCTTCGAGGGATATAATTATAATTACTTTGTTAGCGCGAACAATGGTCGGCGAACAATTACATATATATATATACAAGCGTTTTTTTTCGCTTCCTTCTAATCTGCATATTATAGTACACGGTAACCGTCGTGTCCCTTTCTAACGTTTATTTTCAAACCCACCCCAATCAAGCCTATATACACCACACGCACGCACACACATCACCCGCCTAATGAACTCTCTCTCACTCGCTCGCGCGCTACACTAGCTCTCGCAGCAGCAGACATAACGGTCGCGGACCGTATAAAGTCTGCTGCTGCTCTCTCTCTCTTTCTCCGCGCGTACGGTAAGTAGTATAAGCATTCGCGTGCGTTACATGTGTATGTGTGTGTGTGTGTGTGTGTGTGTGTGTGTGTGTGTGTGTGTATGTATATATATATATAAGTAAGTGTATAACGTTCCGCGAGATAATTAACGCGCACGCACCTTGCGCGAGCAGCGTCGTCAGCAGCAGCAGCAGCAGCGGCAGCATCGGGATCTTCCTCGGCTCCATTCTGCTCTCTCTCTCTCTTGGTGAACTGATTATTATATTATCGCCGATTGCTGTATAACTAAGATATATAATATATCTATGTATGTAATACACGCCACTGGCGCGGGCCACTATACGACACACCTGCTGCTGCGCGCGCCCTATATATATATGTAATATATATACTATCTGTCGGCAGGGCAGCGGCACATCCTTGCTGATATAAATATAGTATACTTGGCACAAGAAACAATTGTCTATATATTTGGTGGAGAAACGCGCGGAATGTTAAAAACACGCGCGAGGCGCACGCGGAGGACCTCTCGCTGTGTCTAAGTATATCGTGTGGCGTCTGCGTCCTCTCGAAGACTGAAGGCGGGCTCTCGTCGCGCGCGCGGCCAGCACGCGCGCGCCGGCAGGAAGTCCAGGTGTACAAGCGAGCGGGGGCTTTCCTTTCTCTCTCTCTCGCGCGCTCCTTCTTTCTCTTAGAGGAATACACAGCGAAACGACGACGACGCCCCTCCACCTGTTGCGCTCCCGCCGTTCGCCGTGGGAGAAAGAGAGAGAGAGAAGGTTCTGTACACAGTGCAGTGCTTCTTGATGTACGCGAGTGTTGTGTAGGTACGTGGGGGGAGAATGTACGTGGAGGTACCGGGGAAATTTCAGCCAAATGCAAGGCAAGCGCGAGCGCTCGGTGACGATGGATGGATGGATGTGGTGCGTGATGGGGAATGAGTTCGATGGACTCGCGGATTGTGTGTGTGTGTGTGGGGGGTAGAGTGGTTGGACGGGGAAAGTTTGAAGGCTTTTTTGGGTGGTTGATGTGGTGTATGAAGGTTTTTAGTGATAAACATATAGAGAGGAGTGTCGTTGGTTTTGGGAATGTAGTGGAGTAACAAATTTGCAGTATAGTTTTCTTTTCTTTTTATAATAGTCAAGGTATTGATGATCAAAAAGGTTTTATTATTTTAAGTTTAGGTATAGAGGAAACCACTTGGATTATCTAAAATATGAACAACAAATTTCAACATTACTGCTTCTTATATGGGTAATTCTCAGCATAAGTGCACATTTTTTCATGGAATCTCCGTGGTTATAGTAAATAACCCTCTTTCATTGAATAATAATCGAAATCTCGTAATTTTTAATTTCACTATATAATATTCTGGTAGTTTACGTTTCATTCTTGTAAACAAATTTATGTTTTGAAAAAATTGAAGATTTTATATTATAAAATCTAATAAAATATCCACGGAGGTTACAGGACAGAATCTCCGCACTTTTGCCGAGATATATGCAAAGCTGAAGAAATTTTTATCGAGGACCAAACATCTTTACTTTTTCCATTTATTTTGTAGAAAAAATACTTTTCAGTGCAAACTAACTTGACGATTCTGTAGATAAAAAATTGTTATCTTAAATTCGTGTATTGCTCCTTACAATGTTTTACAATTGTGTCGAAGCCTTTTGTTGCCAAGTTCATGAGTCACTTGTCAGATTGTCAACCGATAAGATTATGAAAATTTAAATACTAAATTAAAAGTCAGTAATACCTATAAGCTAAACATGAAAATTCTCACTAACACATCAACAATCGTAGACGACGAAAGGTTCGAGAAAGAATCCAACAACCGAAACGTCAGCGTTCTCCATCAATAAACCACGCGAGTTATTTTCTCAGGGAAAATCCGCGAACGCCCACTAAAAGTACAATGAGTGTATTATACGTACGTACACGCGCTCTCGTGTATATACACGCAGTACGTGGAGAAAATTCTCAAGGACTAAGCAATTGAATACACAGGCGTGGAAGATGCTGTTTTCGCCCGCGTACGAACGGCAATGACGCGGAGGTTTGTCTCTGCTGGAAACCGAGATAATAAGAAAAAAGAAACATATTTTTTAAACATAATACAAGTGAAACGTGGGTTGCGAGTGCGTCGATAGATTTTCAATATACGATTGTCAAATTGAATCCGTCAGCTGGGATTCACTTATACGCGCGTTTTGAAACATATGATTTCACCGTGCTGGCAGACGCGCGTGTAATGTAACGATTGTGTTCTGAATGGCTCGGCTAAAAGGCTCTCATTGTGTATACGACACACGCGATGTTATAGAATGGACCGCAGTGAGTCTTCGATCCAAACAAATGATAAAATTAGATTACACGCGCTTTGTTGCGGCATCATTATTATTATCTATATCCTTCATCTAATTTAATATGTCAGACGGATTCGACAGCGCGACGAATACAAAGTGTGACGCCCTTTACATATACGCAGACCTATACATATACTATTGCGCAAAGGAAATTTTGAATGCAATTATTGAGGCTATCGGGTTGATTTGAACGTGAGAAAATAGTAGGTGTATATATGCGGGTTGTAAAATTGCAGTTATCTTTCTTGATTTCGCTGTTGCTTGCGCGTGCGCGTGGAACGGTGTAGTTTTAACGAGGATATATAGCGTAATGCCAATATAGGTATAGAAGATAATGGAACGAAGAATGATCATCTTGAATCGTAACTATCGTCAATATCGGTAATAAATATCATATATTTTTGGGATAATATAGGGTTGACGGACAAGTGCAGATTGCTACATTGATTTTATGGTCGTTTTGATTCGCTTTTAAATTTTGTACATTTGTTTGTGATGAGTTGAAGAATAGTGTGTGGTTTAATTTAAATAATCATAGGTTATTTATATAGGTTATGCTGAAATTGAACGAGAATATAACGAAAAATATATAAAGATATCGCTAAAATATTTTGTTTTTTTTTTTATTCCTTGTAGTGGTGTCAGATCTATAGGCAATGTAAGATTATTTTTCCAAAAATTCATTAATTAAACATATTGAGATTATAGAATAAAAATAAATTATTCTAATATAATATAAGCCATGATTAATTTAAGGTGGTCTTCTACTTAATGGCTTCTGAGTCCAAAATTAGCTGCAAAGGAAATAAAAATATAATTACTATAAAACAAAGTACATGTACTACTAATAGAAGTTATTTCTAATACAAAATCCCAGAAGATAGGTCTCTAAATCCACTTTATGCAGAATTATGTCATTTAAAAAAAAAAAAAAAAAAAAAAAAAAAAAACTGGTGCGCAACATTTTTTGTGAGTTATTTCATGGATTTTGATGAGACAAGTTGCAAATTACTTGTAAAACATTTACCTGTGGTAGAAACTAGTCTCATTAAAATCCATCAACTAGCTAAAAAAAAAGTTGCACTAGGTTTTTTTTTTTTTTTTTAGGTAACATAATTCTGCATAAATAAATTGGGTTTAGAGACCTATCATCTCGGATTTTGTGTTATAAATTACTTATATTAGTAATACATATACTTTGTTTTATAGTAATTATATTTTAATTTACTTTTTTGGGTAATTTTTGCCTCAGGAGCCATTAGATAGAAGACCACCTTAACTTATTAATGAAGATTTACTATTCTTGATTGCGACAACATTTTGTTGCTATAGTAAAGTTAAGGAAGATTCAAGTTTATTATTATTTAAATTACGAATATAAAACTATTAAAAATAATCAAAATAACTAAAATATATGAAATGAATTGGTAAAACAACAAATGATGATAGATTTATATAATAATTTTACCAAACAAGATGAAGAAAATTATTCTTAATATGACACCCGTACTCTTGACAGAGGAGAAAAAGAAAGCCACCCCAATCTAGAACAGATCTAATAAAATGCTTTACACTAATAACAGTAGGTTGACCACCATTATTAAATTTACGAATGCAATAGAACAAAGAGAATAATTTTTCAACTTTCTCGATGGAACACTTTATATCTGGTCATTATAAATTCCAAGATATTTAATGGGAAATCAGTTATTTCAAATAATATTATCATGTTGAATCCTAAGGGAACTATTGTTTTATGATAGTTTGCTATTCTTTGAAGAGACCATAATCCTAGATTTTTCAAAAGATATATTGAAAGATTTAACTCTTTAAGCCAAGAATTAATATTAATTGATGAAAAGGTAACAACACTATAAAGGAAATAACATTATATTATTATTATTATATGATAACTCAATTATTTATCACTTTCTTCAACCGAATTTTAGTATATTTATAACTTTTAATGAACGATTGATATATTATTATTATATTAAAGTTAAATTAAAATGATTTCAAATCAGTAACCAAGCTAATATAAGGTCTTCTTCGAACGCTCAAAGTAAAATCCACTGCCAAATATAAAACTTTCCACATCTGACTCCAAAATACCAAATTATCATCATCCCAGTTACCAACAAAACTA
Organism: Torymus aiolomorphi; assembly: GCA_036365515.1. NCBI lineage: Eukaryota > Metazoa > Arthropoda > Insecta > Hymenoptera > Torymidae > Torymus > Torymus aiolomorphi. Next base: position 68,494,013 of record CM070874.1, on the reverse strand, counting down.
ACTTATCAACCGAAATATAGCCAACGAAAGCAATCCCTTTATATTTACCGACGTTTAAACACCCAAGACCCACCCCTTACATCATTTCCCCGCATCAACTCTCGCCGCAAAAAAAATCCCACCACCAACACTTCCACAGAAATAGATCAATCACCTCCTACAATTATATGTATCAAAACTCCTCTCCCATCCCCCATACACAGCATATAGTAACTATACATATACGTGACGCGCGTGCGCGCATGTCCGGTTAGCGATCAGTTATGTAGGTGCCTCAGCTCGAGCGACGTCACGCATAACCAGTCGAACTCGACGAGAAAGAGAAGCGAAGGAGACAGGAACAGGCGCAGAGCCAGGCAGGCGCGCACGGTATGTGGGTCAGGAAGTCGTACTCGAGGAAAAAGAAAGCGGAAAGAAGCGTGTATATGTGAGCGCGGGCAAGAAACTGGTACTGCGCGCGTACATACATATAAGCATTAGTTTTGAGTATCCGAAAGTTTTCTGTGTCTGTGTACCTCTTTTGTTTCGGGTTCCACCTTGCGCGAGGATGATTTTGGGACGGAGCGCGAGTGAGTCAGCAGGAATCAAGGTTTATGGGCTTTTTAATGACAGTTGTGGTGGTTTGGGTTTTTGTATAAGGAGGAATTTTCAAAAGGTATGGTTTTGGAGATAAAATTTCGTACATTTTGGTCAGTGGTTTTAACTCGTATATTAAATAAGGAGCTATATATGTTAAATTCGAATTTTACGTTGTTTATTTAAATAATTTTGGCGATCTTATACGTATACATATTTATAAGGTAGAAATTTTTCAATTGTAAATTGTACAATATGTATGTATTTCTTCGACAAACTGTTGTAGCTATATAAAAAGAACAGATATTTACGAGCCTTTGAAACGAGTATATATATTCTGGCATTTGAAAGTGCAGTAGCGGTGCCAATGGCCTTTGCATCTTACGGAAAAAAAATTAAATGAAATTGTATATAACTATGCAGTTTCTGCAATGTCAGTGGCACCGCAGAGTTTTAATTAAGAGAAGGAACTTGTTTTTTCCCCTACAATAACGCACATTTTAAAACCCAATTTATATATGTATATATATTTTAGTAGAAAAAAGCGCTCTTCAGACCGAATATCATACTTCATCTACGAATAATACCGAAAAAGTCGTAAATTTTTTACGACTCGGCCGCTCGAGCTAATCACAGCTATACCTTGGCTTACGTATAAGAAGTGAATAATAAAGGAGGCAAAGAAGACGGAGAAAATCTCTATGGCACTCTAGATATATTCCACCGCGGCTCTGTCTCAAAACCTATCGGCCATTGCCCTCACGCACGCAGTATCAGAACCAGGAGAAGATTTCGCTTATTTATATATGTTATACAAAACCGAAACAATGCGCAGCACTAACGGTAATAGCCAACGCTAGTCGCGGAAACGCCGCCGCTGGCGATGTAGACGAAACTTTGGCTTTCCTCGTTATAGATACCGGGTGAAAGTCAATTAACCGCGACGACGACGACGCCATGCACTTACTTACATTCGCGATATATAATTGTTTTGTTTTCATCGTCAAAATCGCGACTGCTGCATAGGGAAAAAACATGTTCGCATGATGGCGCTTTTCCATCAGAGAAGATCGAGGTGTTAACCCATTAAGTCCTGAATGGACGAATTTTCACTAAAGTTTTCAACGCTTATATTTTATGTGAAAATGAATTGTAAAAAGTATATGAATAAGCGTATTCGATGTAAAATTTGATGAACTTTTAGAATCTTTCGTTAGATTTTTCAAAAAATTAAACTGTCGAACACTGTACATGATTTTTTCCAAAAAAAGATGGTTTTCAAAAAAAAAAAAAAATTTTTCATTTCGATTTTTCAAATGGAATGCATTTAAGATTTAATGATCAAAATGCAGAAAATGTGGCCTCGAGACCTAAACTTGAAAATCTAACGATTTAGGTTTTGAAAAAAAATTTTAAAACACAAAATGGCGGCTGAAACGCAGAAAAATCATAAAAATCTTCTGAAATTATTTATTCGAAAAAGATGGACTTTAGAGAAAAACTTTACTGAAGAAAAAGTTCTTAGAATTGATTAAAGAACACGCTGGAATTTTTTCAGAAACATAAGAAGCGTTTTTAAATTTTGAAAAATTTGAAAATTTTGAAAAATTCTTAAATTTGCCAAAAGGTTCTGGAAAAATTCCAGCATGTTCTCTGATCAATTCTAAGAACTTTTTCTTCAGTAAAGTTTTTCTCTAAAGTCCATCTTTTTCGAATAAATAATTCCAGAAGATTTTTATGATTTTTCTGCGTCTCAGCCGCCATTTTATGTGTTTTAAAATTTTTTTTCAAAACCTAAATCGTTAGATTTTCAAGTTTAGGTCTCGAGGCCACGTTTTCTGCATTTTGATCATTAAATCTTAAATGCATTCCATTTGAAAAATCGAAATGAATAATTTTTTTTTTTTTTAAACCATGTTTTTTTGGAAAAAATCATGTACAGTGTTCGACAGTTTAATTTTTTGAAAAATCTAACAAAAGATTCTGAAAGTTCATCAAATTTTACATCGAATGCGCTTATCCATATACTTTTTACAATTCATTTTCACATAAAATATAAGCGTTGAAAACTTTAGTGAAAATTTGTCCATTCAGGACTTAATGGGTTAATAAGAACTCGTTTGACGTATATATATCCATCTTTCGCGCGCGCGCGATTAATGCCTTTTACGTGGTCGCAGTGTATATAGGCTCCGCGCGCGCCGTTGTTGCGTAATTAAAACAAGTATATATATATATAAGAGGAGGCTTAAAGGGTTCCTGTCGCGAGCGGAGAGTTTTGCAATGAGTGGATAAGTGATTTTAAAAGGAGTGCGCGTTAATGCGGTGGCTTGTTTTGTGGAAGGGAGATTATTGATTGATAGGTTGTTCGGTTAAATGGCAGCAGTGGTGTTGTATTATATAGGTGTAGAAAGTGATTGTTTCTTTATTAACATATTTAGCTTTTAGTTCTCCGGGCGCCGAGGTATGATTAATTTGCATATCGCGCGCATGATTATGGAAATGCTCGCAATTATTCGTTAATTCGTTGAATTATAGATGTATTTTAAGATTAATATACATACGTGCATATATTTGAGATCAGAAGTAATTGATTGTTTAGATTGGAGAGAAAAAAAAAGAAGCTTCATTTTAATGTTTATAGTTAGCGAAAATCGGTGATCAGTAGAATGTGTACACTTTTGTTATAGTGAACATAACTGTTTCATATTTTCTGGCTGAAAGGCTAGTTTTCTTAATCGTCCACTTACCGTAAAGAAATGAATTTCGGGTTTAATGTCAGATTTTAGAAAAAGAAAGTGTTGAGGAGACTTTTGTTCGAACAGAAATATAAAAAAAAAACTACTATTATTTCAAAGATAGCAATATTACCCTGGTGAAATAATCGATTCCGTTATTTACCTATAATAAATAGCTAGTTTCCCCAATAATCGTCAAAAACTAGACACTTTTCCTGGCAATTTCTATCCATCGATGAAACGATTTTTCCGATCATAGTCGCCATTTAATAGACAGAATAATAGAATAAGTTTTTTTCACAAATTTACATTAGATTATTTTTGAGTATTTAAAAGATATTAAATTAAGTTAGCCAGGTTTTTTCAGTTTTTTTAGTAACGGTCAAAAAAATTTTTGAAACAAAAAATGTTCAAAAACATGTTTTAAAACTTTTGGCGCTAAAATCTGTTATTTTTGAGAAAAAATGTTCATGTCTGTGTGCCGTGTGTGTGTGTGTGTGTGTGTGTGTGTGTGTGTGTGTGTGTGTGTGTGTGTGTGTGTGTGTGTGTGTGTGTGTGTGTGTGCGTGCGTGCGTGCGTGCGTGCGTTCGTGCGTGCGTGTGCGTGTGAGTGTGTCTGTAGGCGATATCTTTTGAACCGATCGACCGATTCTCTTCGTTTCAGAGGAGAATAGAGAGAGCATAACGTACTTTTTGATTTTATCAAGTTTCTTTTGTTTTATAACCAAAAAACGATTTTGAATTTTTGGTTTTTTTGATTTTTCAATTCGTTACAGCCAGTATTACTTAATATAATAAATGTTTCTTAAAAGATCGTGAAATTACCTACAATTTCTTTTTTTAATATTTAAATTATCTTTAGCCTGTCATTTGTTAGTAATGAAAATATGGTTTATAATTCTTTAATTAATATTTCAAAAACTTTTTCATTTATCCACTCAAAATTTTTACCACTTATTGCACTTATCGAGTACAAAATTGTGTTAAAATTTCAAGAAGTTATGTTGATTTGTTTTCGAGAAAAAAATAATTTTTGAAAATAAGTGCATTTTCTTTCGTTTACGTTAGCAGGAATAAAAGTCAATGAATCGTTTTGAAATATGGCAGAGAGGTAGCTTTTTTATACCTAAAAATTTATTTCTTTGCCCAAAAAAATCTGACTGTTGTAACCATACATATTTTACATTTTTATGAAATTCATGAAATGTATTCATATTTTGAAGGTGAAATTTTAGTGTTGCCCTAGTACACCATGCTGCGGGACTTCAAAATATGAATTTCGTAAAAATTTAATAAAAATATAAAATATCTTTGATCGCAAAAGTCAGATTTTTTTTGGGCAAAAAAATCGATTCTTAAATATAAAAAAAACTACCTCTTTATTAAATTTCAAAACAATTCATTGACTTTTGTTAAGAAGTATACCTTAGATATTATATTTGTATGATTGTTACAATGATGGATTAACTTTAAACCAATAAGTCGTGCAGGATAGTAGTTGAATACCTGTTTCAATACAAATATTTTTTAGATTATTGCTAATACATACTTTTCTTTCTCAAATTAATGTATTTCTTTAAAATTTTTTATAACAATAATTAATTGTTTGTATAGGATGTGTAAATGAAAAAACAAAAAAGATATTTTTTGTATTAAGTCAAATTGTTTAACAAACAACAAAGAACAACAAAGAAAACAGTTTTATTTATGAATAAAGTTTTGTTGTGAAAAATTTACTTTTGTTTTTTCAATTGGATGTCACCATTGGAAAGATCGATGAAAAATCTATGAATTTCAAGAGTTCAAAAATTTTTAGAGAGCTCTGAAGAAGTGGTGAAAAAAATGTTCCCGTGGGCGTTAATGGATTTAACTCGAACTTATCCTCTCTTAAAAAAACGATGGCAGGATGTTGTGAAGCATTTAATGAAGTAATGTGACTGGCTAATGAGTAAATATCTGGATTGAATGGCGCCAAAATTTAAAATGGATATAACATAAATATTTCTATTTAAATTAAGAAAGATTTTTTAATGTGCGTTTGAATAAATTGATAAAATAATAATTAAGTTATTGAATTAATTCAAAGCTCGTATTAGATAATTTCTTTATAAAATAAATACTGTTTTCATTTATTCTCTATAACCTCAAAAATGAGGAAGCATCGTAATCTGTTATTTAGTGTAAACATGTATATACTTTATGAGTGGGAATGTTGATTAAAGAAAAATGCAATCATGAAGTGGAAAGTATTTGTTATTGAATATTATTATGCAAGAAAATTGGGCGCTCGAAGCGCGTATGGATTTTGCTAGTTAATATAAATTTTAGAAATTTTTCATCAATTCTTGTACCTATAAATAAATGTACGAGCCGCTGAAAATGCTGATGAGATGTTAGCAGAGGAGGATATAATAGAAAATAGAAACGAACCGGTATTTATGAATTTAGAAGTAAAGTTAAGGTGATGTTAAATACCGACATAATTTCAAACGAGTACATCTCATGAAAATACCAATAGAATTATCAAAAAAAAAATCTGAGTATAGTATTAACATATACGGAGTGCTTGACGAACATGTTTTTCCAAAAAAATGATGAGAATTTATTTAATTAAATAAAAACCGTACTGTCGGTAAGTAGGAATCTGCAATTGACCTACTTTTTAAACGAGCATAGCTAATGAAAATGTTAATAGAATCACTCAAAAAATTCCTGATTATAGTGTTTATGTGTACGGAGCGCTTTACGAATTTTTTTTTCCGAATAAACGCTTGAATGTTGATTTAAAAAATATTGAAATTCACGGTTTCACATGTCCTTAAATTAATATCAAAACTTCTCTTCGCTACACTGACGAGCACTATTGTGGCGTGTATAATAAGTATCGTACGTATAGACGCATGTGTGTGATTGCAAACAGTGGGTGTGCTTGCAAGCGGCGGGTGTGCGTGAAAGCGTCTGGGTTCACGAGTATTATATCTAAGTGTACTTGCGAGGTGCACATGTACTTGCGAACAGATGTTAATGAGAGTTTGTGAATGTACGCGAGCGACTGCGAACGAACAAGCGGGTGTGCTTGCATTTGAATGGTCGGATGTGCTTGCAAGCGGATGAAGGTAAGAGCGTGCAGGCAATCACGTGTGCGTGTCTCTGAGCGGACGTGAGCGAGAGCTGTTGCCATATATACGGATATGTGTGTGTTTACGAGCTGGCGCGAATGAGCATGTGGGTGTGCTTGCACTTAAACGTGCGAATGTGCTTGTTCGTGCTGTCTATTGGCCGAATATGTGTATGTGTGTGTCTGCATGGGTGTCAGCGAGCGATTGCGAAGGAACATGCGAGTGTGCTTGCACTTAGACGTGCGAATGTGCTTGCTAGTGACTGCATTAGAGCGTGCCAACGTCCAAATGTGCGTGTCTGTGTGCGGACGCTCGGGGAGAGCTTTTTTCTGTATGGTTGTGCGCGTAACTACGAACGGACGCGGTCGTACGTGTAGATGTGTTTGTGTACAGAATCGAGTAAGAATGTTTGAATATATAAGTGTAAATTAAAAATACTTTTCAAAGTTTTTAATTTTTTTAATTCTATTGGATGTAATACACTGCAAGATATGATCGATTTAAATCGAAGCACTTCACAAAATAATATATTTGTTTATACTTGATCGCAAATAAATAAAGATGCTAATACTAAATCAATCTATATCGCTGTATTTCATACAGAAAATATTGTTTTGTAGAATGATGAAGACGAATATTTCGATGCTTTCAGCGATATAGATTCCTTATCATCGTCAACGGAGTCAATTTTAGATGAACACGAATATGATTTTGAAGAAAATCAAGATAACGAGCCTGCTGACGAAGATTTCGCAATGAATGATGAAAAATCTTTTGAGTGGTTAAACCAAAAATGTTTAGATCGTTCATTGTGATTATTACTCTTTCTTCTCCCAAACCAAAATAACTTCCCATGATCTAAGTACCTGTTCTTAAAATTATTTTCTCTGTTACCTGAACATAACGAGTTAATAACGAAGCATCAAATCTGCGAAGAATGCTGCCATTACTTAGGCATTTACTCAAAAACAAATTCTAAAAAAACGTGTGATCAATGCAAAAGTAATAATGTTAACAGTATATTCTTACAGTACAATCTTAAACAGGTTTTTATAGATGCATTTGAGCATAGATATCTAGATACCTCGATAGATAAGCATACAGAATGTATGGAAGAAGAAAATTACATAAATGATGCAACTTCTGGTACTAACAAGGAGAGGGTTTCAGCTGCGGGAAACGGATGTTAGCGGGCATTGAAGAGTCGATATCCGGTATCTAAAAATTAAGCCCAGTGCTCAGATTTCCGTCAAATGGGGCCTTTTTCTTGAGATATGGAGTTGTAACTATGCTAATGAATCTGGTTCAATTCTAGAAATGAACCTTATTCTATAAAGAAAGCAGCACGAGATATAATTGATGACAATATTGTGCAAATTACCCCATCTGATTTTATAGCAAGAACACCGAGGCTATTAAAATATAGGCAATTTTATAAGGCGTCAGAAATCAGAAATTTGCTCCTATTGTATTTCCCTATATTGATCAAAGATATTCTGCCACAAATTTATTACGATTATTTTTTACTCCTCTTTTATGGTGTTAGAATTTTATTACAAACAAAAATACATACGAATGAAATTTATTTGGCAGAATACCTTCTGAAATCATTTAGTGAAAAAATTGAAAGTTTGTATGGACGAGAAAGGTGTTCGTTTAATGTACAACTGAATCATATGGCAGAATCTGTAAGACGATGGGGGTCGTTATGGTGTTGGTACACATTTCCATTCGAGGATGCTAATGGTTATTACAAAAAAGTTAACCATGGGCCGAATAAGATCGATGTAGAACTTATGAATACCATTAAAATGGTTAATGCATTTTATATTTTACGTGAAAAATTAGTAGTGACTAATAATGAAGTAGTTCCTGAAGAAAAAGTGTTTGGCGTACGTAAACTAATTCAGATTAATTTTAATGAATAAGATGCACTCGAAGAGTTGATTACTTGGAATCAAATTTTTGTTCGAGATAATATTTTATCTGTTTATGCTAGAGCAACAGTAAATAAACAAGTCTTTACGTCTGAAATATATGAGAGACAAAAAAAATATGTAATTTTATAGTTTCCTGGAATAAGCATAAAAATTTTGGCTTAATAAGATTTTTTATTTTAACTGAAAATAGTACTATTAAGCGTTTATTCGCGAATACACAACAAATTTACAAGACCCAGAATTCATAAACCCTCGAATAAGAATAGATATCCAAGAAATTATAATTCCAGTCCGTTTAACATATTGTTTTACGTGTATACCAACAAGCAAATTAGAAGGAAAAGTATCTGTGGCTTCCAGGAATAACGACCTAACCCACTTGAGGGTCAAAATTGAGTTGGCACTGGAATTTATACCTTCTAACTACCCTTTTTCATGTAGACTTGGTCGGGAAATCTGAAACGCGTTCAAAGAGCAAATATCAGCTAAATGCATAACCACTTAACTGCACCTGTGCCCGGAAAAACAGTAAATAAATTATGACATACCTATTTTTATAGCAATAAAGATCAAAGGCAATAGATAATAGAAGGTAACACAACAGCTTTGATTGCCGGATGATGGGGCGAGCGTGCATAAACAGTAACCGAGTAACGTTCGGTATTCGGTTTACCGTTGACTTCACGCATATTCTGTTGGGAGGCGCATGCGTGGGAATGAATATTTAAAAAAGAATTCGTATTCTATATTTTAAGTGTAGAAATAACTAAGTTATTTATCTTATTTAAACAATTTCCCTAAACCGCTTAACTGCACAGTTACCGGAATAACGACTTAACTGCATTGTTTTGTTTGTTTATTCAGAGAATAAAAATTTATTCTAACAGCTGGTAGTGGGGTTCGAAAGATATTTGATACCTTTGTAAATGTCTACATTGTTATGACTCATCTCGCGCATTTCGATCTTACATATGAAGTGTCATGACAGAAATTTTAAAACGTCGATTTCTCGAAAACACGTACATCCATCCTTGATGGATTCTTGCCGAACGTGCCTCCTCAGTTTGAAAATCCTGCTATCTCATTGGACAATTCAAGTGTAACCATTAACCTTGTATTGGAATCGGCCAAGGGGATTCCATGATTTTGAAACTGAGGAGGCACGTTCGGCAAGAATCCCTCAAGGATGGGTGTACAAGTGGGTTAGGTCGTTATTCCTGGAAGCCACAGGTATTATTTTTTAATAACCGAATTTGTTTATTACCGAATGTTTGTGAGAAAAAATTGTAAATAATATAAATTACTTTAAATCAAAATTGTTCTTTAATATACTATACACACCCACCCACCCACATGGACACGCACTCGTACTCATATCACACGTACACTCACATTACATACATAATATTTATTATGTATAATTTCTAAAAGGAGAGCTTGTACATAACTTATGCATATTTTATGCCTAGTCACCGGCTACTTTCTCCCTATATTGTTTCTTTTTGCTTCCTCAAAGAGGAAGCTTTGTAATGCTGAAAAAAATTTTTGAAACAAAAAATGTTCAAAACCATGTTTTAAGACTTTTGGAGCTAAAATCCATTGTTTTTGATAAAAAAAAAATTTCGTGCCTGTGTGTGTGTGTGTGTGTGTGTGTGTGTGTGTGTGTGTTTGTGTGTGTGTGTGTGTATGTAAGTCCGTATACGCTGATATCTCATGATCTACTCGACCGATTTTAACGGGAGAGTGATCATTTTTTTAGATTTTGCTTCCACAATTGGGGTCAATATTCTATTTTTGTAAAATTTAATTTTTTTTTTTATAGCCATTTTTTAATTTTCAAAATTTTTATTTTCGATTTTTTTAATATTTAGAACAAATATTGTTTATATATCATGAATTCTCTGTATGCAGGATAAAATTATCTACAATTTAAAAAAAAAAAAGTCAGTAGCTATATTTCGTCATAAATTATTGATGAAAACGTAATTTTTTGTAAATAGGTTATATTTCGAAATTAAAAAAAGATATTAACATGAATATTTTTTTGGTTATAAAGGATATTAAGTACTATAACTTACTAAATTTTTAGGTTTTTTTATTCATTATTTTTTGAGAAAAAAAATAATTTATAAAAAAAAGTGATTTTTTTTGTCGTTCAATAACTATAGTAAAATTGGCTTAATCACTTTGAAATTCTTTGTAGGGGTAGATTTTGTATACCAATCGAGTGAGTTCTTTGGGCAAAAGGATTGATCCATAAATTTCGGAGATATTTGAGGTTAAAATTTTTTTCAATTTTTTTTTAAATCGTAATTTCTCCAGAACGGCTCTATGTATCTAAATGGGGTGGGTGGCATTCGAAAGAGAATTAAATTACCTATATTTTCTAAAAAAATTAACTCTCTAGCTATCACGGTTCTTTTGTTATTAACAAAAACGTAAAAATTGAAAAATGAAAAAAATGAGTTTTATATGTTCAACTATTACAAGTAAAATTGTCTTATTCGCTTCAAAATTCATTGTAGAGGTATATTATTGATAGTTCTTGGATGAGTTCTTTTGGCAAAATGATTGGTTCATAAATTTCAGAGATATTTGAGGTTAAAATTTTTCTAGACATTTTTAAAATGTATTTCTTGAGGATGGCTCTGTGTATCTGAATGGGATGGGTAGCATTTGAAAGAGAATTAAAATATTTATATTTTCTAAAAAGAAAAATTTTTTACTTATTACGGTTTTTTATTATTAACAAAAATGTAAAACTTGAAAAATTGAAAAATGAAAAAAAAAATCTGTCTTTATCAAATTTTTTAAAATACATCCCCTCACATTATAACAGCCTTTCCACATAACGCATTCAATATAACACATGTAGCTTTTATATATCTTCAGATCGAATTCGTTGCCCAAAAAAATCGGTCCATTACGAAAAAAGATATTTGAGGTAAAAAATTTTTTAAAAAAATTTTCGAATCGCGTTTTCTCAAAAAATACTTGATTTATCGACTTATTTTTAATATTGAAATTATCTTTAGCCTGTCATTTGTTAGTAATGAAAATATGGTTTATAATTCTTTAATTAATATCTCAAAAACTTTTTCATTTATCCACTCAAAATTTTTACCAATTATTACACTTATCGAGTACAACATTGTGTTAAAATAGAGGTTATGTTGATTTGTTTCCGAGAAAGAAATTATTTTTGAAAACAAGTGCGTTTTTTTTTTCGTTTACGATAACAGGAGTAAAAGTCAATGAATCGTTTTGAAATTTGGCAGAGAAGTAGCATTTTTATATGTAAGGATCGAATTTTTTGCCCAAAAAATCTGACTGTTGTGACCAAAGATATTTGAGGTTAAATTTTTTTTATAAATTTCTTATATTTGCATTTTTAAAAAGAATATTCGATTGATTGACTCAAAATTTTTACCACTTATTACACTTATCGAGCATAACATTGTGTTAAAATTTCAAGATATTTCTTGATTTTTTTCTTGAGAAAAAAATTATTTTAGAAAACAAGTACATTTTCTATCGTTTACGTTAACAGGAGTAAAAGTCAAGGAATCGTTTTAAAATTTGGCAGAGAAGTAGATTTTTTATATCTAAGGATCGAGTTCTTTACCCAAAAAAATGTGACTGTTGTGATCATAGATATTTTAGGTTTAAAATTTTTTATAAATTTCTTATATTTGTATTTTTAACAAGAATATTCGATTGAGTGACTCAAAATTTTTACCACTTGTTACACTTACTGGGTACAACATAATGTTGAAATTTCAAGAGATTTTCTGATTTTTTTCTCGAGAAAGAAATTATTTTCCTTAACAAGTGCGTTTTCTTTTCTTTACGACAACAGGAGTCAAGTTCTTTCTCAAACTAATCTATTTCTTTAAAATTTTTTTATAACAATAATTAATTATTTGTACAGGATACGTAAATGAAAAAACCAAAAAGATATTTTTTGTATTAAGTCAAATTGTTTAACAAACTACAAAGATCAATAAAGAAAACAGTTTTATTTATTAATAAAGTTTTGTTGTGAAAAATTTACTTTTGTTTTTTAAATTTAAAAAGTGGAATGCATAAATTAGTTTGAAGAAGCATCTTGCCAATGAATTGGCAGCGGTTTTTTAATATTTGTTTTTAAAAACGCGACCAAATTACAGACAAAATTTAGTAAAAACATTTTAAAGTTGTGTTATCTTCATTAAATAGAAAATATGAGCAGAAAAATTGTTTCATCACTATCCAGAAATTAGCTATTTTTACTATTTATTATTTTCCTGGCCATTTCCGATAGAGAAACTTCTACCAGAGTATAGTGTCAATAAATAAAAAAAAAACATTGCTTTACTAGCTAGCGCACGTCCGCAGCAATTTCGGCAAATTTACCAATATATCAGTGATGAGAACAAACCGCTAATTACAATCTTCAGCGATACGACATTGACGTATATCCTAAATTAATTTTTCTCTCGTTCGTTCATTTAAAACCTTCGTAAGTACTTACATACAGGCTCTATATCGAAACAACGTGGCATTACGAGGAGCGCGGCAAGGAAAGTGATATGCCGACGCGGAACCTAATAGTCACCGTTACCATCACCAACCTCTCTTTCTCTCGCACGATGGGCCCCCTCTCATCTTTTCCTTTTTTCTATTATCATGATTATGAAACGCACTCTGGCAGTAATGGCCCTCTGACCGCAAAATTAACTTAATAAATTCGTTGCCGAGTGTACGTACGTATATATACTATATATTATGTGCCCATTTGCCTGCGCCTCTCTCCTGTTTAATTAGAGAAATTCAAAAAGAAGCGGAACGAAAGTCGTCGTCGTCGTCTTCTCACGATGGAAGCGCTTTGCCGAGAAAATCTGCAATTACGTTAAAATATTTTCGAGTGTTTTATTAAAATTTTCAGCCGTAGTTATGGGGCGAGTACACATACGCGTCGTGAAAGAGTTAAATTCACCGGATCGGCGCACCTGTGCAGCAGCGCCGCGCGCTGGGCAATTAGGCCCGGGAGAGTTATTTTAGGGTCATTTTAACGCGAGTGCATTAATAATTTAATTATATATGCTGGTCAACGAACGCCCTATTTTTACAAGTCTTTAGTTTGTCTGCAGATATTGATTTGTTAATGTAGTTTCGGAATCAAAACGGAACGTTTAAAATAACGCAGTGTTCTTGATTAACGGCATATTTTTTGTTTAATTTTTTTTACTTCTATTATTAAATTCCCCGGGGCGTAATTCTTCATAAACGGTCGTAATTACATATGTTTGCAAAAATTAAAAGCATAATAATGTTTATTAGTATTATATAAAGCAGAGTAGAGGTAAGGAGATATATTAATGTAATTGTTGCATGCATAATTCGGTAAACTTTTGCACAAATTATGTGTAAAATGAAAAAAAAAAAAAAAAAAAACACAATGAAAATGCCCTATTCATTTTAAGATAAATTTTAAATAATTATACATAAATGTTTGATTCTCGACATAAAATTTGTGTTATAACTCATACGCATCTTTAAAAATACAAAGAAAAATTTATACCATACAAAGTATATGATAATACAAATCGTCGGCTTATCGGAAAAAAGCGGACACGTCGATTTGGGGTTCAAAAAGCGGACACCTCGCGCCTGAATTTTTGTTCTCTTTATAAAAACGGTATACATTTGATAAATGTATAATTGAAGTAACGATACCAGAAAATACATAAATAAAGTACAGAACGAGCCAGATGATTTTCCAGTGCCAGTAGATCTCAACTAAAATAATAATAATGTAAACTCCGACACGAAGTGTGCGCTTTTTCAACTAAAATCGACGTGTCCATTTTTTCCACTAAGCCGACGAAATAACAACTTAAAATATAGCAAAAGATATATTGATTGAACTTTAAACGCTTCGATTTTATTACCACCCTTTTTTGTCAGAGATTTTATTAGAATCAGTTATCTACTTATGAATCCTTAATTTTTTTTTTAACGGATACTTAATAAGTTTAGAAGTTTGACAATAATGCCATCGACAGTACGACAACTTAAGTAAAAGTAGTATACGACAAAGAGAACAAACAGAAGTACCGTATCATTTAACACCTCCTGAATCAACCTAAATCCGATATAATTCAAGCCGCAACGTCCACCTCGAAATCGAATATATTATTCAAATCGCGAGCGAAAATCACGGCTCGTTCGATATCATGCGATCCGTCACCACATAGCGCAGCTACGTCAACGCAGACGCGAGTCATCCACGGAAATTCCTCGAAAATAACTGTGCGGTAACCCCGCGCTCCTCGCTAGCTCGCTTTCTCCTCCGCGCCTTTTTGCCTTTTCCGTGTAATATACTTATAATACCTACATCCTTCTTCTATAGCAAGTCTGTGTGTATATGCATACGCGCGTCACCGGCTGACTCACCCTTTGGTAAAAGCTGAAAAGAGTAAACAAAAGAGCCGAACGGGTTGAATGGATCGAGAGAGAAGAAAGTGAACGCCGACGAGCGTAAAAACCGCGACGACGACGACGTGAAAAAAGAGAAAATTCGGGTATATCCCCGCGGGGGGGGGGTTTAAATAAGTTCAGATGTGCTGAATATGTGCAAGTGTGGGAAGAGTAAACATGTTTACTCTTAAAATTATATATATTTGTTTTTTTTCGTAGCCAACGTTGTTAATTAATTAGTGTTCAGTGATTCGATTAAATATATTTTTCTTTACACGTTTTTGTTGTACACTATGTGTGTTTTTGAAGAATAAAACAAGACAAAAGGCTGCGTTATAGAGGTAACTGACACTTCAACTCGGCTCTCAATCTCGCTTTATGAGAAAGTACACATTTAGTTTAATCGTCATATTGTTATAATAAATTTGCGGAGTGCATATAAGCTGCTTTCATGCTCTGCGAGCGCCGGTCTAATCCAATTATATGAAAAATGGTATGCATATATGCAACGTTTATGCGAATTAATAACTTTCTATTTTAATTTGCTACATGTGGCTCTTAAACGCTTGGAATTATAATTAGAGTTTCTGCACGATAATCAGCACGAAAAATTAAATCGAGCCGGGTGTAAATAGCTTGAAAAGTAATAATCGAAATTAATATTATTAAAAAGGATTCATTTTTTTTTCTTCTTAATAGGATTCGATGGGTCCTTATAGATTAAAGTGCCACAATATTCATCTATTTTACTTTCACAAATATATATGTAACAGTTCGATCGAAATATCAAAACTCGCGTCTTTTTTTCATTTTTAAAAATATATACTTTTATTCGGACATTGACACAAGTTCCGGAACGTTGTGAAAACCACGCGCTACGTTTTTTTCTCGTATACACTTTTTAAGTCACTAGCAAAATCCAAACGCGCTGCGCGCGTAGTATTTTGTTTTTTAGGTTATGAATATATAATTTTTCATTATGATTTCATTTTAATTGGTTTAAATGATAGAATAATCAGATCATTTTTCAAAGCATGACAAAATTAATCTTTTTATTCTAATTTGATTTTATTATTTAGTTTTAAATAGTTAAGAATAAAAATTCAATTTCAAAAATTCAAATGTAGCGGAAGTAGCGAATTTTCGCGCCTATTCCTTACAGACCAATCAAAATCACTCTTTAAGTGCTTCATAACATCCGGCCATCGTTTTTTAAGAGAGGATAGTTCATGCATACCTTAGGAAACGTTTCCTCTCCAAAACAGATTCCAACTATATACGATGCACATACCCATCCAAATAAAATCCATTTCGCAAGAATAAAGCTCGCCATTATAAGTACAATTACAATCGATAACCTATACTGGCTTTGGATGTCAATACACGGCATTCAAATCACCGCGCAAAGGAGCCTCTGTACTCTTGTTTTATTGCTTCATCTTCTCCCACCTCTCGACGAGGGGGAGGAGGAGGATGTAGCTCGTAATTCAGCCACACACGAGGAGAGCCATCTGCTCGGCGGTTGTGCCTACATAGCGAAAATAAGCCATGCAGTATACTATAAAAGCTTGTTACAGCCGTATACATATGTATATATACGCGTACTTATACACACACACACACACATACTCGCGAGTCATTGACTGCGTACCGTTTCTGCCCCACATCCATGCGCGCGCGCGCGCTGCTGCCGCCTCACACGTTCGACTTTTACGCACACATCCTTACGTATATATAGCTAAGTACGCGTACGTATGTAGACATGTGCGAGAATACATAATGCCCTCTCTCTCTCTCTCTCTCTCTCTCTCTCTCTTTACATCGAGGCGCTTTTTCGAGGTCAGTTTGCATATATGCTTGTAACGCGCAAGCGCGCGCGAACCCTAATTTCTTCCTATACGTGCGCGGACTGATGTAGTATGTATATGTAGATACGAGGCGTTAATGGGGGCTTTTAATTGGATTAGTAAGGCGATTACTAAACACTTTCGGGGTTTTGAGAAATGCAATGGGTGAAAAAAAGGAAAGGAAAAAAAAATTGTACGGCGGGCTTGCTTGCTCAAAATTGTGATTGATGTGGGGCTGGTGGCTTCTTTTTTTACCTCTCTCTCTGTCTCTCTTTAATCTCGGCAGGAGTTTCGTAAAGTTATGTGACTTATATATTTTCGTCATATTGTTGCAGGTAATGTGGATTGCGAGTTGTCTTAAAGGAGGATGAGGATTTTTTTTTTAATTAGTTTGTGTACGCATGTCCTCGTTATATCTAGAATGTCCCAATATTTGGATAAGGATATAATGAGTGCTAGCGCCTCGAAGAATTGGAACTGTCAATTATTTTCATTCATGTGTTCTTAGGTAGTAAATCACTCAACTTATGCAGATATCTCTGTATACGAACTTTTTGTTGCAACGATACGTTGGAAATGCTTCTACTTTTATTTTTAAAGCGTTAGAATGTGTATCACATTTTGTTGCGAGATCGAAGATCATTGTATAATAAATCAGGTATATAAGTGTACCATTGTGCATTAGCTTTGACATATATCTTTGATGGGGCAATAAATATATATGTAAGTGCCTGTTGATACCGTCAATATTTATTTAGCTTTTTTATTTAACCGACACTCTCGATTACTTAAGGTTGTATTGGCCGTAAGGTCTTATTAAAAAATTTAAGACGTATAATTCGTCAAAAACAGTAATATTCTAGAGTACTAAGAGTAAACAAATATTTAAAATGTTTTTTAGAACTGTAAAGAAAATTTTACATCGATTTTAGAACATTTTAATGCTCATTTTTTTCACTTTTTGGTATGACTGTACGTCTTATTTCACAGTTTTTATGTTATATCTCAGGAAAATATTATCAAAGTGGACATTTTAAAAATAAATGGAACTTGTTTATCTAATATACATTGACGATTACACGAACTTTCAAAGCTATGACACCATGGCATCTATGTTTTTTTTTAAATTTAGTTGCTAATTTTGCAAATTTCCATAAGGCTAATGTTAAATTCAAATTGCAATAATTCCGAGACCATTCCCGTTAAGCCTCTGAAATTTTGCACAGCTCTTTATATTTATGATATTTAATGACTATCAACTTTTGAACAACTTGTCACTATTTTAGTCTTATAGCCAGTACAACCTTAATAAAATAATTTGTATCGCTAAAAGCAATTTTAATGTTCCCGATCGAAATTTCTCTTATTTCTTATCTGTTTTCGTAAACTGGTTGAAAAATCGTTTTAAAAACGAGATTACAAATATTGAATATTGACTCAAATAGATATAGGAAATTAAATTAAATTGAATTTAACTAATTAAATAAATTAAATTAATAATTATAAGAATAAATCAAATGCGTATATTAATATTTTAAAAGTCATTTTTTTATTTATTTTTTAAAGTCAGCGAGGAGGAACACTCGGCCTACCTCACAGTTTTTCGGATTACCATCGTCAACTTAACAACGATCGAAGTCACGTATGAAATTAAAATCCCATAGAACCAACTCGAGCTAAAAGACATTTGTAGAAAGCTCTTCACTTCCCCTAACGAATTCACAGAAACTCCAGAAGATCCGGCCGACCCTCAGAAGCCATTAATCCTCATTGTCATAACAGGAAGCGCAACCGAGGAAAGTAAAAAATCAAAGACGCCATACACCCATACCTACATGCCATCACACGGCAGATCGCATAATCGTGATAACCCTTACTTACCATCGCGCGTTATTTGACGCTCACAGATACACGCACACACACATTGTGTATAGACGAAAATCCCAGGATTGTCCCGCGCGCAACTGTATCCGCTTTTGCTTTCACCGTATAGGTATAGCTACGCCTCGCTCTGCACGCGACGAAAAATATCACAATCGACTTTTGATATCTGACGACGCGTGAGCGCCGCGGTGTACTTATAAGAGGCAGGTAGGTATAAGTTCCGGCGCGCGGATCGGCGTTTTGCGGATGAGGATCTTTTTGCGCGGAGAGTGAGTAAGTAAGTATGTGGGAAACTTCCGCGATGCGCGCGGGAAGATTAGAGCACGCGGTTGGTGTGTGGCTGCGGCTGATGAGCGGTTCGTTGAGAGACGGTTTGAGCGAGATAAGGAAGCCGGCGTACTTATACGGTTGCCAATTTTAAATTTTAGGTAAGTATATGTAGGGCAAATTTTGTGTGACCGTGTAAAGGTACATCATTAATATATAGGTTGTAAGGAACCCCAAAAATAAAAAAAATAAAACTATACTGCGGGTATTTATCCTGCACTTAAGTCGAAATTGGCACAGTCGCCACGCGTAGTCACGCGTAGTCTTTCTTTTTTTCTCACCCGCACGATACACGACTCGCACATTTCCGCACAATACCTTGAAGGAAAGTTTAAGAAATAACAATAAATTATAAGATATGGTAATTTTTTGAGTTTTTATACAATCTGTGATTGTTTTACGAAACAGTATGACAATTTTTGCAAAACTATAATTTTTAGAACATAGACATTCATCTCAATGTAAAGACATTATCCTTGGTTTTTGTAATTTAACTAAGTTTCATTGATAAATTATTTGTATGAAATTTATGTAAAAATAATTATTATATGAAATAAAAATCTCTATAAAAAAACCACTAAAAATATAAACAGCAAATTTTGCAACCGGTACCTGTTACAGCTGTAAATACCAATTAGCGAAACAAAAATCTCAATTGATAATTGAATTAAATTTATAGAAATCGATGTTATTATAAATTATTATAAATGTTATAGGTGCTCTTTGTTCCTGTTAGGATAAGTAGGTTCATCACGTCTATACTTAATAAATTCCGGAATTAACAAATTAAGGAAAAATTATTATTATTTACTTAATGGTCTTGGTTTTATCAGTCTTGTCCACCTTGGCACATATCCCAAAAGCTTTTCTAACTTGTGCCAGTTTCAATATTACTGTCAAAAAGCGCTTCTTTCCTGTTACATACATTCAATTAAACTCCGCGCACCGCTATAAATAAAAAATATGAAAGCACCGCGCACAGAGAGAAAGAGACAGCCTCCCGATACCGATAAGGAATACTAATTTGAATCTACATTTGCGGCGAAAGAATTCGTGTCACCGCGCCAGCGAAACAACGACCGCTATATTATTACATTTACTGTTATGCTTATGCGCGCACGCGTAAGTACGCGTACGCTATAGCGAAATATCATTGCTCGAAATTTTTATTTGTGTCATATAGTCTTAATAGGAGTGGGCGCCTAGGATAATGAGCTCCTTCAAAGTTTGCTAAAACACCGGGGCCCGCCCACGGTACGTATACGGTATATCTATATCGAAGGCTGCTTTAGTGGCTTAAATACATTTTCAACGCGGATATTATGCAGATGATTTACTTATTACTCTCTCGGCTGGGCGCGCCGTACTTGCTATGCTTATTATTATTTTTATTCAAATGACGACTTTTCGACAGGATATGAGAACCTGCTCCTTTTATGGGCGCGCGTGTATATAACTAGAGCTGTTTATACTGTTAGTGATATTGTTTGCTTAATGCCGCCGGTACACTTACTGGATTCATTGTAATACTTCATTCGAGGCATGCTTGGTGAATTTAGGATATATTATTTCTGGATCTAACAAGGAAGGTATCCCGAGTGTAAGTCGCGGATTTGGATGATATTGCAATATGTTGTAGTACATTAAAAAATAAGAGACACGAATTTTTTTGACGTACTGATAGACACTTTAAGGGGGTGAAATATACCCCAAAAATTCACCGTCAAAAACAGTTTTTTTTCAAATATTTCAAAAACAAATAAAGCTAGCTTAATGAAACCGACACCAAAAATTGTAGAATAAAAAAGGCTTCAAAACAGCATCACTTTCAATTTTAAAGGTGGCAACCCCTTTTTTTTTAAAGGAAATTAAGTTTTTTATCAATTTTCAGCTATCAAAATTACAATAAATTATATATCTCCTTAAAAATCATTCCACTTAAAAGAATATTAAAATACAAAGTTGACCTGTCTCGTGGTTTTGGCTAAAATATATCTTTTAGAGGGATACTACCCCCTTTTGTTCTTAACTAAGCAATGGAAGATTAAATATAATTTTTTTTAGAAAGTTTTTTCTCTAAATGTTTTTTAACTGGTAAGAACCACCCTTACATAACTTAACATTCTTTCCGTAATGACCATCAAATTTTGACCAATAACACAGACAAACGGTATGTAATTTTAGTGCTTTCGGGCAATACGAAATACTAATTAATTATCATTAATTTTGCAAAAATAGTTTGATTAAACTATTTGTTTAAACAAATTATTGTAAAGTTTTTTTTGAAAAACTAATTTTTAGTCGAATCCCACAAGAACAATAACATGTTTATTTAAACTTTTATATGTTGTAGTGAACCAAAAAGCGAAAAATATTCATATCTTTTATCTGTGAATAATACATTTTGAAGGGGTGAAAATCATCTTCGGAAGTTCATCCCTTTTCCAAAACAGTATATTATATATTATCACTAATTTATACTATTACGCAAAATTTACTCACTATTTGTTATAAAATGACAATATTATCCACGATTTTCGGTTCGCGGATGTTGCAATCCTAACTTTTTCGAAGCCCTGATGGGAAAAATTGATAGAACTCAATAAGATTACTTATCGACTTAAGGACGTTCTCCGGGTCGAAACAGCAATTTTAGTTTTTATATTTTTAAATAATGTTTTATTAATTTGATAATCCAAGAGTAAGTACATGTAACAAATATATACTTGAAAGAACATAAGACAATTTTTTTCAGACAAATTCAGGCAATAGTCACTATGGTATTGTTACAATTAAAGACAAAAAGTTCAATAAGTTCTTTAAATTTTTTTATTTTTTATCCGATCTTAACGAAATAAAGCTTATTTTGTTCGTTAAGAAATTTCAGGAGGAGTATCGATGGGAAAATTTATGATACGAGTTACCAGTACGGCGCAATATCAATTTGTTTAAGAAAGTTTTGATGAAAACTTGACTTGCTTTTCTTAAACAAATTAATATTGCGCCGTACTGGTAACTCGTATCAAAAATTGTCCCATCGATACTCCTCCTGAAATTTCTTAACGAACAAAATAAGCTTTATTTCGTTAAGATCGGATAAAAAATAAAAAAATTTAAAGAACTTATTGAACTTTTTGTTTTTAATTGTAACAATACCATAGTGACTATTGCCTGAATTTGTCTGAAAAAAATTGTCTTATGTTCTTTCAAGTATATATTTGTTACATGTACTTACTCTTGGATTATCAAATTAATAAAACATTATTTAAAAATATAAAAACTAAAATTAATGTTTCGACCCGGAGAACGTCCTTAAATGGTGAATCTTATTGTCAATTCCATTTAGTAGGATTCGATAAAATGCAACAAAATAGATATAGATCGACATAGGTCGATAAAAATCTATACGAAAA
This sequence comes from Torymus aiolomorphi, assembly GCA_036365515.1. Lineage (NCBI taxonomy): Eukaryota > Metazoa > Arthropoda > Insecta > Hymenoptera > Torymidae > Torymus > Torymus aiolomorphi. The sequence continues at coordinate 68,471,708 of CM070874.1, read as the reverse complement.
AATTACAATTGAAGTCAATGAAATTTCAAGACCTTGAGTTTATTAATTTCAATTGTAATTTTTCATATTGAATTTTATCAACTTATATTGACTGATATAGATTTTATCGCATTTTATCAAATTCTAATGCAGAAATTGGAATTAAGATTAACCACTCAAGTGGAAAGAGACTTTATCGACTTCAATGGTGAAACTTATCGACTTCTATCGACTTTTACCAACTTTTTCCAGCAGGGAGGGTAATGTTTTTTTATTATTTCTTTCTGAAAAAATTGTATAAATAATCAAAATGTAGTGAGATTAATTTTTTTTCAAAAAAATAATAAAAATTAAAGTTACGTATTGCAGAAAAATACAAAATGAAATGATAACTAATGTATATTATTCACAAATAAAAACGGTTAACTACAACGTTTTGGTTCACTACAATGTATAATAGTTTAAATAAACATGTTATTGTTCTTGTGGATTCGACTAAAAATTAGTTTTTCGAAAAAAACTTTACAATAATTCGTTTAAACAAATAGTTTAATCAAACTATTTTTGCAAAATTAATGATAAATTAGGATTTCGTATTGCCCGAAAGCACTAAAATTACATACCGTTTGTCTGTGTTATTGGTCAAAATTTTATGCTCATGGAGAGAATGTTAAGTTATGTAGGGGTGGTTCTTAACAGTTAAGAATGTCTATTTTACTTTTTAAAGAATGCATGTGACCGTAAAAAACATTTAGAGAAAAAAATTTCTAAAAAAAAAATTATATTTAATTTTCCATTGCTTAGTTAAGAACAAAAGGGGGTAGTACCCCCCTAAAAGATATATTTTGGCCAAAACCACGAGACAGGTCAACTTTGTATTTTAATATTCTTTTAAGTGGAATGATTTTTAAGGAGATATATAATTTATTGTAATTTTTATAGCTGAAAATTGATAAAAAAACTTAATTTCCTTTAAAAGAAATAGAGGTTACTACCCTTAAAATTGAAAGTGATGCAGATTTGTAGCCTTTTTTATTTTAAAATTTTTAGCGTTGGTTTTATTAAGGTATCTTATTTGTTTCTGAAATAATGAAAAAAATATAAATAAGGGGTAGTTACTCCCTAAAAAATAATTTTGGTCAAAACCACGAATCTTTATTTTTTAATTTTCTTTTAAATGGAATCAGTTTTAAGGCGATATATAATTTATTGTAATTTTTATAGCCGAAAATTGACGAAAAAAATTTAGTTTTCTTGAAAAAAAAGGGGGGTTGCACCCTTAAAATTGAAAGTGATGCTGTTTTGAAGCCTTTTTTATGCTAAAATTTTTGGCGCCGGTTTCATTAAACTAGCTTTATTTGTTTTTGAAATATTTTAAAAAAAAATGTTTTTGAGGGTGAATTTTAGGGGTATATTTCACCCCCTTACAGTGTCTATGAGCACGTAAAAAAGAAAATACATGTCTCTTATTTTTTAATGTACTACAACATATTGCAATATATATATATATATATATATATATATATATATATATATATATATATATATATGTGTGTGTGTGTGTATTATGAATAAAGGAAATATAAATAGAAACAGATTTACACGTATTTGATAAAGCGGGGTGTAAAAATACCCCGCTACTAGGGCTAGTGTGCTACTAGGCCACACGTATCGTAATGTACTAATAAATTACAACGAATTATTATAACTGGAGTTTTAAGAGTTTTAAATTTATTTCTCGTAGTTACCGACATTTTAGTATTTTATTTTATAAATTCTCATAAACGATTCAATGTAACTTTACAGCTTTCGATAATTTTTCAATTTTCATATCATTACCTACCTCCCCCTGAAATTACAAAAGCAACAAAATGAGTCCATCCAAATTAAAATCGGATAAAAAATAAAAAAGAATCTTATGTTTTGTTAATTTTTTTCAGATAACGGTATCTTGTTTAACGGGGTGCCATAGTCCTACCATTACTGACCGAGCAATTGGCACAGTTTCAAGCTTATTAAAAATGAAATACATAAAATCATAAAAAATCAAGAGAACACTTCGCTGCAGTTTTGAACGATTTATCACCCAGTACAAGTTTGAAAACGAAATATAAAGTGGTTTTTGCAAAAACTTTGAACAAAACAAAATTCGGTTTCTTTCAAAATTTTTGCAAAAACCACTTGATATTTCGACTTCAAACTTGTACTGGGTGATAGATCGTTCAAAACTGCAGCGAAGTGTTCTCTTGATTTTTTGTGATTTTATGTATTTCATTTTTAATAAGCTTGAAACTGTGCCAATTGCTCGGACGGTAATGATACGGCTACGGCACCCCCTTAACAATAATTAAATTTGGTTCAAAAAAATGTTTTTCTTACTGGAAGTACTACTTTTTTCCAATACATTATAGAATGCGACAAAATATATAGTATATGTATGTTCGACAAAAGGTATTTTTAATACTTTTTTTTTCCTTGAGGGTTATCCCCGCAGTGCGGACAGCGGATATGTACCCGAGGTATTTTTAATACTAATTACCGTAAGAGCATATATGCTATGACGTCGGTAAAAGTGCAAACACTGCCAACTGCCATGTCGAATGACGATAAAAGAAAACCCTGTACGTATTTTCAAAAGTATATGATGTCCCGCAGGCTTCAAGCAATTTTTGTTATTTGCAATAAACATTCAAGAAGTATACGTGGAATTAAAATAAAACAATGAGTTCATTAGCGAACAACAAATTAAATCTTCTTTTCAAGTGAATTTTAATGTTTTGGTAGTTTATTCCTGATCGCATCGAATAGAAATGACACACGACACATAAAACTTAAAAATTGTTTTGTTGTAAACAAAACTAATTTTAAAGGTTAGTTCTCTTTAAAGCTTTAAAACCTAAATATTTTCAAGCTTGATTTGTAGTGTCATATATACATAAATAACATTCAGAAATACCCCTGTAGTATATACTTACGGACTCACGCCCACGCTTATCAACGAACCATATATCCAAAATCCGAACATCCGATGTGCGCAGTGTGAGCCTATTCCTATAGCGCGCGCGTTGCCTCCGGTGCATCCGCGCATGTCCTGAGACGGTATCCACACACTTCCTGCTGAATAAAAGTTAGCGCCACCTGATGCAGTTGAAATTTGTTTACATGGTGACCTGCTGTATACGTTTGTCAAAGTTTTAGGTTAACTCAAACAGCGGTGGACTCCGATACACAGCGTCTGTGCGAATCGCGGACGTACAATATATATAGCGCACGCGTTGCCTCCGGTGCATCCGCGCATGTCCTGAGACGGTATCCACACACTTCCATATATGCTGAATAAAAGTTAGCGCCACCTGATGCAGTTGAAATTTGTTTGCATGGTGACCTGCTGTATACGTTTGTCAAAGTTTTAGGTTAACTCAAACAGCGGTGGACTCCGATACACAGCGTCTGTGGGAATCGCGGGCGTGCAATAAATGATAAAGGAAAGATCATCACAATGGTGGCAAACGACAATGACGCCGAGCCGAAGGAATGCGGTGGTGGATTCAGCTCGTTTAAGGAGATCGACGAGATCAACAATCTCATACAGCAGCTTCAGTTACCCGGTCTACCCACCAGGACAATGGAGAAGAACATGGACCACTTTTGCTTCATCCTCAAGCAGTACCAGGATCAGCCCCAACTGCTTGATCCCTACCTTGAGGGCTTTCTCAGTCCGTTGATACAGTACATAAGGGAGAAAACTGAATTTGATCACTTGAAGCACTATGTATTTAAGTATATATACATTATTATGAGCGTGAAGACATACAAGAAGATTGCTATTTATCTACCGCACGAAGTAACAGACTTTCATCCTACACTGGAGATGCTTGAGAAGCAGGACATTAACGACAAAGAAAATTGGCAAACACGCTATGTGCTTTTGATATGGCTGTCAATTATATCTAAAATTCCATTTGCTCTGTCAAAATTTGAAACCTGTGGTCCTTCAGGAGAAAATCCAAAAAGAACAATCACAACCCGAGTCATACAAATGTGCAAGCAGTACTGTTCCTCTAAGGACTCTTGTTCAGATGCAGCAATATTTTTAATGGCAAATTTTCTTACCAGGTTTGATGTGAAAGATCAGTATTTAGAGGATATGATACAGTGGTCATTAAAAAGTTTTGAAAATGATAAATTAAATTACAGACCACTGGCAGTAATTGCATCCCTTATTAAACACAGTTGTCGAGATGACATTTCACCATACACTCAGTCGATTATTGATAAAATTTCTGAAAGTAAATCAGACGAAAGTTCCGCAGATCTTGTTAGAAAGTTTTCAATAAAAATAATTCAACGAATAGGTATAACTTTACTAAAAGCAAATATTACCCCATGGCGTTACAAGAAAGCATCTAGGACTATAATTTTATCTGCAAATGTCTGTGAAAGCAGTAACATTGAACCTGGATCTATGGACAAAGAATTTGCAGTTGCTGAAAATGAAGATCATGAAATTCCACCAATCATGGAAGATATACTCGAACATCTTATAAAAGGCTTGCAAGATAAATCAATCATAATAAGATGGTCTGCAGCAAAAGGAGTTGGAAGAATAACAGCACGTTTACCTATTGATTTGGCTGATGATGTTCTTGGCTTTGTTCTCAATTTATTCTCATCTCGTGAATCTGAAACTGCTTGGCATGGAGGATGTTTAGCATTGGCTGAACTAGGAAGGAGAGGTTTACTTTTACCATATCGGCTGAAAGATTTTATTCCTTTAGTTATACAAGCTTTAGTCTTTGATGAACCAAGAGCATATGGTCCTGTTGGTTCCATTATAAGAGATGCAGCATGCTTTGTTTGCTGGTCATTTGCAAGAGCTTTTGAACCACATGTTTTTGAGCCCCATGTTAAAGAAATTGCTCCTGCTCTTTTGGTAGTGACTTGTTTCGATAGGGAAATCAATTGTCGTAGAGCTGGCTCTGCAGCATTTCAAGAGAACGTTGGTAGACAAGGAAATTTCCCATATGGAATTGATATAATATCGGCTGCTGACTACTTTGAAGTTGGAGTTCGCAGTAATGCATTTCTTAAAATAAGTGTGCATGTTGCAAAATATGAGGGCTATTTCAAACCTCTGGTAGATCATCTTGTTAAAAGGAAAGTAACACATTGGGATATAGCAATAAGAGAACTTGCAGCTAAAGCTTTGCATAATCTAACAGAACTTAATACATCTTATATGATCGAAGAAGTGCTTCCAGTGTTATTGGGTTATATTAATTCAATTGATTTATTTGTTCGTCATGGTGCTATATTAGCTATTGCTGAAATTCTTGTTGCGTTGCACAAGAAATTTAACACAGATATACGTAATATAATAGCAAAGGATGACTTAGATAAAATTTTAAATATTGTATCTACATGTCGCAATCGTGGACAACTTCGAGGGTTGGGTGGAGAAATTATAAAGCAAGCATGTGTAACCCTTGTCAGGAAATTTGCAGTTATACACATTCATGCTGAGTCACAAACTATTGTAAATGATTGGCAGAGTTTATTAGAAGAATGTTTGAGCAATGAGGTTTCATCTGTACGTATAATATCTGCTGAGGCTCATACAGAATTTTTGACTGAATATTATTTTACTTGGCCTGTGGAAAACAGAACTGCTATTATCAATAGATATCTTGATAATCTTGAATCAAATAGTCAAATAAACAGAGTTGGTTTTGCTCAAGCTACTGGACACTTTCCAGTTTCTGTTTTGAAAGAAAAAGGAGAGAATGTATTAAAAAAACTCATGCGATGTTGCTACTTAACAAAAGATACGTTAATGTGGGCTGAGAGCAGAAAAGAAGCTATAAATTCATTAAAAAAAATATGTGAAACTCTAGGTTTAATTCATGCAGATCTATGGAAACCTTTTGTAAATGATTTATATAAATGTCTTTTCAATGGACTTGCAGAATATACAAACGATAGTCGTGGTGATATTGGTTCATGGGTGCGAGAAGCTGCTGTTTCTGGAATATTTGTTCTAACAAATCTAGTTTATGATTCTGGCTGCTCTTCTATGTTAAGTGAAGATTTGATGACAAAAATTATTGGAGGAATATCTCAGCAAGCTGTTGAACGTATAGACAGAACTAGAGCTAAAGCAGGATCTGCATTCAATTCTCTTATACACAGTGAATTACCTAATATTCCTCATCATGAGGAACTAAAAATACTATTTTCTGGTAACAATGATGGAGGAAAATTTATAGATTGGAAATCAGAAAGTGAAACATTTCCACTTTTTATTCAAATGTTATCACTTCCACCATATGTTCAAGACCTTTTAAGAGGTATCATATTTAGTGTCGGGGGTTTATCTGAATCTTTAGTAAAGCATTCTAGCATGTCATTATTTTCATATCTCCAACAGTTAGATGCAAAAACATTATCAACATTATGTCAAGAAATTTGTAATATATTTGAAGCCTGCCATGGTGATGATCGTATGATCTCAGCAAGTCTAGCATTTCTGGATCGTTTATTCAGCTCAGGTTGTATACAAACTATCCTTGATGACCCTGAAAATGAAATACCTCGTCGCATGTTAACGCTTTTGAAAAAGGAGAGCAAGTCTATTAATGCCACTCAGCCTCTGCTTAACAGTGTTAAACTTTTTTGCCATTTATTACAGGTTCGAGGTCCTGTAAGCAAAGGTGCCTTTTCGCAATTGAGCATATACTTATGTCATAAGTTCAAATATGTTAGAAAAGCTACAGCATCTCGTTTATATGAGTGCCTCACTCTTTATGGAGATGAAATGGATATAAGTGAAGAAGAATTATCAGTTCTTCTTACTCAATTAAATACAGTTGATTGGGAAAAACCTGTAGAAGAACTAAGACCTATCCGAAATCAACTTTGTGAAATTATGAAATGTCCTACACCAACAATCAGGCAAAAACCAAAATAAAAATTACGATATGACTCATATGAAGATCTTAAGCATCATTTATTATGTAGGCTAACATCAGTTGTATTTTTTGTAAGTTAAATAATGATTTTAATTATAATGAATTACAAAAATCTGTATACATAGTATTCATAAAAATATTTTGTTTTTGCAGATAATTAAAAATGGCGAATAAGGTGTGACAACAATAAAATTTATATATCAATCAAGCGATCCTACTAAATTTTGAATAAAATTTTATAGTTTTAGCCTTATAAAAAATAATATATTAACACATATTCAAGAGTAAGGTTTATCAATATACATTAAATAACAAAAATTAGACTGCACAAAAATCATACTTCAGGTGAAAAGAATATATAAATTATATAGAACTGTAAAATATTTTTTATAGTGTTCTCAAACATAGACTGTGCATTCATGAAAAGACTACAGAATTTTATTTTAAAACTTGCATTTTTTATTACAAGAAAAGAAATTAAATTTAGCACTAAAATTAACATATTCCATTAATACTCATCATTATTTAAGTCATATTTAAATGGTACGTTTCTTTAATAAAATAATCTTTTTTAAATATGAAAAACTTTTTTAAATCGTGACAAATATAACAAATCAAATGAACATATAATGAAAAAAATCAACTTAAAAGTTGAAATGAAAATAGTTCTAAAGAGAAATTATAGAACAAATTGAGATATTAAAAAATAGCTACACTAAGTAGTTAGAAATACTGTATTGCAATTGTGTATTTTGAAAAACTTGTACTAACTTATTATTATTAATTAGGTAAGAACGAATAAGAGAAATGTTTTTATAATAATTATTCTACATTCTTTTTTTATGTTATAATTTGGTAGTAATAGATACCAATTAAAGTCATGTTTTTGTATTTGTTTGAACAAATATATTTTTAAAGCTTTACAAAAATATTTTTGTTGCAAGGGGCCTTAATATTTACAATTCATGTATATACATTTAGTAAAAAATGAATGATTTATTAATGTGATTGTCTACTATTGTAAAAAAAATAAAAGTTTTATTATTTACATATTTTTAATTGAGGCTTTTACTATTTTTACATCATCAATTGGTCTATCATTCTTATCTGTTTCTACAAGTCCTATCCTTTTAACAATGGCCATGCCAGTATGAATCCTTCCTAAAACAGAATGGTAATATATAAAAAAATCAATTTTAATTTTTTTTTTTTAATTTTATTCAGTGAAATTTAAAAAAAACTTGCCAAAAATTGCATGTTTTCCATCCAACCATTGTGTTGGAGCTAGTGTAATGAAAAACTGTGATCCATTTGAATCTGGCCCAGAGTTTGCCATGGACAACACTCCAGCACCTATGAAAATATGAATAAATGAATTAGGGTAAATGTTCTTTCAATAAATGATTAGTTATAAAGATATTAATTGATTAGAAGGCTACATCAACATATTTTCACACCAATAAGTTAAAATATTTTCAACATTCTATTTTGTATATAATTGTAATTTTGTAAAGGCACAACATTTTATTTGTAAAATACATTACCAGTATGCTTAAGGTCATCGTGAATTTCATCATCAAAACATTCTCCATATATGGAAGTTCCACCTTTTCCTGTTCCTGTGGGATCACCACCTTGTATCATAAAATCTCTAATTATCCTATGGAATTTTGTGTTATTGTAGTATCCTCTTCTAGCAAGTTCTGCAAAATTTCTACAAGTTATTGGAGCATGTTTCCAATACAACTCGATAACAATCTCTCCCATTCTGGAAATATTTAAAAATATCTAATTAATATTAATTTTAATAGTAATAATTAACAATGAAGGTAAAAATATCTTTTTCTTACGTTGTTTCAAAAGATACAAAAGGTGGTTGCCAATGTTTATCAGGAATCCCTGATGAAGTTGAAGATGTAAGAGCCATTTTCAGTTCTGTCATGAATAAAAGAGAATTTAACTTTATAACCAAGTAAAGTATAGGAAGTATACAAAATTATTTTAGATATAAAAATACAATATGTTGTATGCATAGGTAAAAAAACATGAATAGGTAAGTGTCTAAGCCCATTTTAAAAAATTTTAATTTTCCATTATTCACAGTATAAACTATAATAAAGTACAACTATGAAATAAAGATTACAGGGTGTAATAAAAATAATATTTTTATAATTTCACGTAAGCCTATATAAATCTGAAAGATGTTTAGCATAACAAAATCTAGTTAACCACAAAACAAAACTAATGTATTTTAATGCAGGTACATACATCTTATTATTTTAGATATGTTAAGTTGATTTTATTTTTATAAATAATAGTAATAGGAACTACTTTAAAGTTTTACGGTACTGTTATACTTACGACAGATCGATATACTAATTAAAATTTCTATGTATGTCGTATGATCTATGGCCGATGGTCCAGTATACGTATTCTATGTTCCGCTTTCCGGAATATAGAATACGTATTGAAATTTATTATTCTTAAGTACTATTAATTAATTTCTAGAATTAATTAATAGTACATTTCGACACTGGTGAGGAAGGTGATGATTATGATATTATGATGATTATGATATTCACATGAAGTAGATAATCAACTTCTGCACTCGTTTCGAACGGTATTTTATACCACGTATTTTATACTCTCCCCCCTCTAACCCTGGTTTTTTAGTTCAATTATATTTATTAGCTCAGTTGACAACATTTTATTATCCCCCCCCCCTCTAACCCTGGTTTTTTATTTAGATTAATTTCCAGAATTAAACAAATGTTATTATACCTCTCCCCCCTCTAACCCTGGTTTTTTATTTAGATTAATTTCCAGAATTAAACAAATTTTATTATACTCCCCCCCCCCTCTAACCCTGGTTTTTTATTTAGATTAATTTAAATTAATAATTTAGATTATTATCCCCTTCCTCCACTTTCAATCCTGGTTTTTTATATTACACATTTTTTCAGTTCAAGTATCAAAATTTAAGATCACTGCTGTACATATATAGCAAATATCTAGAGTTTACCGTGATATATTTTGTATTAATGTATTTGAACGTTTATGTCTTATTGAAAAGAAAGTCAACCAGAAAAATCGTGTATATTTCATCTGCAATATTAATACTTCCATTGTACGATTTAAATGTTTTGATTGTGGCAAATTGAAATCTTCAGATTTTCCAGTTTTTGAAATGTAAATTTTTAATAAAAGCAATTAGCATTTACATAAAACCAGCTTTTTAATAGGCTTTCCTTTAAAAAATATAAAAATTCTATATTCCTATTCCATAATCCATGTACTCAATGTTTTCGCCCTCTACCGGTGATTTATGGTTGTCATGAATTTTCGTATACGCCGACTTTCTATGTTCTTCAACGTGCTCGTCACTGCTCGTATACGACAGATTTCTTCTGCTAGTTTTTCTTTATCCTTTTTAATATACAAAACGTTAAAATTTATGTGTTTTGAGGATAGATTATTGTTCCTCGCAATTAATACGTCTAATATGACCATATTTTGAAAATTTTTACGACAGATTACTATTTTTAATCATCTGTCGTAAGTATAACATCGCCCAAAGTTTTATCGGTGTTATTTTATGTTTTAGGTTATATTTTCTGGCAGTGTCGAAAGCTTTTTTGATACTATCATCAGTATTCAATGTTGAGAGTTGACAGTTTGACACGCCACACGCCATTCACGATTCACCACTATACGCCGGTATATTATATATATACGGTGTGCACTGAGTGCACGCTAATAATGAGAGGGGTTCGTACAAGGTTAGGGTAGGTTACCAAATACAACTTAGGCAGGTCGTGACACTCGTGTGTCGTGGGTCGAATTTTCACTATAGGTATACAATCAACAAATATCATGCCAAAGTCACAAGTTGAATAGAATTTATGATGACCTACTTGAAAAAGTGATTTTGCAAGAAAAAACGTATTTTTTGGCCGCTTGAACTCATCCTACAATAAAAGTAGCAGGTTATTATGGTTAAAGCAAAAAAGGTAAGATTTATTTGATTAAACCTCAATCCTTGTCTATTTTTTTCTTTATTTAAGCGTCAATTCTTCAACTACAGAAAATTGAAGGTTAGGTTTTACCAATATGTAGGTATATGCGCTCTCATGAAATCTGACGGTGGTTTAGCAAGAGCCTAATAGTATATTACGCACCAAGGGAGGAAAAAACTTGGACAGTCCACAGCTCGGGTGGCAATTTACACGAGCTGTCGGCTGGCTAATTTTAATCCCGTGGAGCGTATACTATTTGTTTGCCTAGCGAGGCCGAAAATACAACCTTCGCGATCGGGCGCCGGGAGCGAAAGTGGTACTTTCGGCCCGCTAGGCAAAAAAAACTTTTTTATTGAGTTATCAGAAACTGATCCCAAAAAAGCGTGTCAAACCCAGTTTTCGATACTAGGTAACGTAACCATAAATTTTCATTAGATTTAAAATTAATAATTAATTTATCAATTCTTGTAATAAATTAAATAAATTGTTTCTAGATTTATTATTTTTTGATAGAATTTAAGATTTTTTGTCTGTATTTTTTTGGAGCATAATGTTTATCATACTACTAGGTTAGTTTTTTAACATATTTGTATTTATTATTTTCAGGAAAATGCTGTCCTAAAAAGAAAGAAGCCGTATTTTTCATACACTAAATCAAATGTTGAACAAGCTCTCCAACTCATAAAGAAAGGTACATCCATATCCGCTGCTAGTAAAGCCTTTAATGTACCATATGCAACACTTCATTCAAGAGCAACAGGTAAATATGGTATCGATACGAAACCAGGGCCAAATAGTATTTTATCAACATCAGAAGAAAAGGAAATAGTGGCATGGATTTTTCAACTAAACAAGTGTGGATTTCCAGTGGTAAGAAAACATTTATTGGACAGTGTACAAAATATTATTGTGAAAACGAAAAGGAGTACACCATTTACAAATGGGAGACCTTCTAAGAATTGGTTCCATGCATTTCTCAAGAGGAACCCAGAAGTGTCACAGAAGGTGTGCCAAATTTTACCAAAATCAAGAGCCAATATTACTGCATCAGATTTAAAAGGATGGTTCAAAATAATTAGCAACTATTTGGAGTCGAAAAATATAAAGAATATTGGTTCGGAAAGAATTTTCAATCTAGATGAGTCAGCTTTTCTTTTAAACCCAAAAAGTGGCAAAGTTTCAGTGCAGAAAGGTGAAAAATCTGTATGTAGCAGTGACCAAGAATGTTATACAGCTCTCATAGGTGGGAATGCTGCAGGTCAAATGCTTCCCACAATGATCCTGTATAAGTACAAACGAATTCCTGCTAGTGTGACTGAACTCTTTCCGGATGAGTTTATAGTAGGCAAAAGTGAATCAGGATGGGTGACAAGTGAGATATTTTATTCATACATTGTTAATCACTTTTATAACTGGATTATAAACAATAAGATAGAATTGCCAGTTATTTTATATTTAGATGGCTATAGCTCTCATGTGACAATGGCATTGAGTGATTTTTGTTGCGAAAAAGGAATAGAATTGATTTCTATATTCCCAAATGCAAATCGTCTAATGCAGCCAATGGATGTTGCTCTATTTCGTCCACTCAAGAGTGCCTATAATAATGCAGTGACAAAATGGCGAATACAAAGTGGAAAACAAATGTCAAAAGAATACTTTCCAAGTATACTTCAAAATGCCTTGTATTCATTAGATACCACCAAGATTCTTCAAAATGGGTTCAAAAGCTGTGGACTTTATCCTTTTAGTGAAGATGCAATTGATTATTCAAAACTGATGAACAATGATGATGAAAACCAGAATGATGATAATAGTTTATTATGTGAAACAGTGAATACGGATTACAAATCAAATGATAGCATGCATAGTGAAATCAACTTTTCAAACAGTATTAGTTATGTTGAAGCAAATATTAATCCAGATATTTTGAAAGAATTTAAAAATAACAAGTCTGAGGAATGGAAAGGTGACTTACGTTTTGAAGAATTATACAAGTTTTGGTTAAAATGTACAGAGTCAAATAAAGCAAATAATGGTTAAAATGTACATAGTCAAATCGAGCAAATGAACATAAAGCAGGAAATACACAATGACTTAAAGGAAATTATACTTAAGAGGAATAAAAATGATCGGAAGGATATTCAGTTAAGATTGCAAGAAAATAGAGCAAAGGAAAAATTACTATGTATACAGTTAAAAGCAAGGCAGTTTGAGGGAACACAAGAATCTACAGAAGAACAAATAAATAATTTAAGAGAAACCATAAAATAAGATACCACACTAAAGCAAACAAGTTTACAAATTAAAGAAGAGATTCGAATAGAGGAAAACCCAATCAGAGCATTGCATAATACTAGGAAACAAATTTTCACTTTAAGTAATTAAGTAAAAAAAATGTTTTCTTGTTTACTTCTTAAATTATTTATTTGTTATTTTAAATGACGGTTATTTAGTTTATTTTTTTTATTTTAATCAATAAATAATCTATTTAAATAAAAATTATAAAGTTTATTTATACAATGGATATAAAGTATTTTATAATAAAATAACGTTAGTGAATGTTAAATTTAATGTTTTATTATTTTCCAAAATATTTACATTTGTAATATTGTTTTCTTAACCTTACTTTTGTTTTATACGTTTCTTTATTTATTTACTACAATATTAAACGGGCTATAAAAGCCCGTTCGAAAAAACCGCTGCCAATTCATTGGCACGTAGCTATCTCCAAATTATATCGTTCCTATATGTATAGTATATATTTTAAATATTAAATATGTTTATTCATTATACTTTTTTTTTTCAATGATTTAATAATTCATTAATATTTAAAAAATTGCATATTTTTTTTCTTATTATTGAAATTATTTATTATTTGACACTTATTTTATTTAAAAGAAAAGTAATATTTTAAAATCTATAAATAATTAAAAAATTGCTATCTACCCTGAGATCAACTTACTTACATTTTCAAAATCATGTATAATAACTCCATTTTTTACATTAGTAGTTATTTAGTACATTAAAGTCATTCACAGAAATACCAAAATTTTAAATATCAAATATCTCAAAAACTAACCATATAATCTGGATAAAATTTTACATAGGTATTGCCTATATCGCATACAAAATAGTCTATAAATTTCAAACTGATACATGAAGTCGTCATTGAGAAATTACGATTTTGAAAGAAACGTAAAAAAATTTTAACCTTAAATATCTCTAAAAATTATGAGACAATTCTTTTACCTAAAGGGCTTATACGATAAATGTATAAACTCTACATCTCCACAAAATTTCAACAGGATTAAACCAATTTTTGTTTTCTCTAGTTATTGTGCGACAAAGAAAATGACTGTAAAATACGAAAATTTTAAATATTAAATATCTCAAGTAATCGAACGATCTTGATGAAAATTCGCACACATATTATTTATATCACACAAAATTGTCTATAAATTTGGAGCTGATTTATCAGCCGTTCTCGAAAAATTACGATTTGAAAAGAAAGTTAGAAAAATTTTAACCTCCAATATCTCTGAAATTTATTGACCAATCATTTAGCCCAAAGAACTCAGCCAAGAGTTATCAAAATCTACCTCTACAAGAAATTTCAAAGCGATGTCAATTTCACTCCCGTAATCGTGTTTCATACAAAACGCATTTTTTCATTTTTCAATTTTTTTCTCAAAAACTAGTCGACAGAATCGATTCAAATTTTAACAGATTATAGCTACTTATATTCTACATTATCGTGATTTTTTTTTTAAATTGACTTTATTTTTGGAGTTATAAGCTTCTTAAAAAAAAAACACGTTTCTGTTAATAGCAAAAGAACCGTAATAGCTAATGTGATTTTTTTTAATATAGGTTTTTTATGCTCTTTCGAATGCTATATGTCCGATTCAAATATCTCAATGTTATCATTAAAAAACGCAAAAATGAATTTTAGCGAAAATCGAAAATTCAAAACAAAACAAAAACACATCGGCGAATCAAAAAGTGGATTTCCCTATCGAATTCGCACAAAAAAAAAAAAATGAGACCTGTCCGGTTAAAATCGATCGAGTAGATCCTGAGATAAAATGGTACGCACACACGCACACACATCCATACAGACATTTTCTAAAATCATGTGATTCGAACTTCTAACACCTCTATTCGTGTTTCTAGAGCGATATTAACGAAATTTAAAATTTTACTATTACAAAACTTTCTCTAGGAGGAAGTAAAAAAATCGTCACCTATATGTTACCTACGTATCGAAAACTGCTCTGGCGGCGAAACTGGTTATCGAGAACTACTCCCTCGACATTATATATTTTTAAAAATTATTTTCCCCATTAATATTTATTAAATCTGAACTTTTTTTTCATTTAATTTATTTGAACTTATTCTATAACTTTATAAAAAAAAATTGTTTTCTTCAATAAAAATATTGGGTTTTGGTACAAAACACCTATTGCGTCTTACGCTATCGAAAACTGGTACCACTACCTAGATACTTATTACGTCTATATGAGAGTACCTGTGCGTAGGTCTGGCGTCTTACAAACTAATGCTTGTACATACTAAAAGTTGTTATATATCTTTAGAAACTTAACAAAAAAAAAATCCCAGTTGAAAATATCTTCTTTATAATCACAGAATTAAAAAAAATAATTTCATAAATTCTATTAGTATAACAAGGCACAAAGTTATAAATCTTCCAAAAATATACATGAAAGTTAGTGACAAAAATAGCTATAGTAAAGCTATAAAACTATTTAATAACCTGCCACACAATTTTCAAAATCCTAAATATAGAAAAAGGTAATAATAAGACTAAGATTAAAAATGGATTAAAGAAAATGTATATGTTAACATTTTTGTTTTGAAAATTTAAATTGTTTAAATATCTCAAATTTATTACGTGTTATGTTTTCAATTCTACAAATTATGTTGAATTTAATTATAAATCGTTTTATTTAATGTTATTATTGCACTGTATTAAACTGCATGTTGAATTTATTAAAATTAAATAAAATTGGATAATGCAGCGTTTATTTAAGTAAGGAGTATGTGTGTGTGGGTGTGTTAACATACATAGCACAATCCAGACGACCAGACTTGACAGCAGGAAATCCCATTTTTCTTTTCAGGGTTACTATGTAATGTAATGTATAATAATGTAATGGCCGAATCCATCTCAAAGACCGCTGATCGTCCCCTTACTGAAGTAATAATAATGAAGTCGAAAAACAAAGGTAGTTATAAAAATAAAAAATCTAAAAGACAATGTATTTTTTTTATAAATAAAAAAAAATACATACATATGTACATACCTGTATATTACTTATATACGCACAAAGATAAACATCTTTATATTAACTGTTATATCAGTGTTATATCACTATACATAAGCGCTAAGCGTGAAAAATTTGTTTGTGTGTTATCTCATTAGTGATCACTATCCCAGCAGAAAATCCGTGAATCTCACAAACACGCCTAGATAGCTATTTACGTTCTCTATCACGACAAAAGAAAATTGAGAAAAAAATAGGCTTTTTCTAAAAACTGCATTTTTCAGTAAAAAGTGCATAACTCGGGTATTATTTATTTTTTGTTTTAAATAACATACAGACCATGAAAGAGGGCTCAAACCTGAGTGAAATTATGTGTTACACGCTAAAAAGCTTAAAAAACTGGTGAAGCAGTAGCTGTTTGAAAATTACATTGAAAAAATTTATTTCGAAGTAAGGATTTTCTCGGAATTTTGCGGCATTGCTGAACGCATGAAATTTTGTTGCAACAAAAAAATAAAAATATACGGGTCAAATAATTTTTGGAGCAGAAAATAAATACTTTTATCCCAAAATGATCGGTGACATAGGCATACGCGGACCACCTGATTTGAGATGGATTCGGCCTAATAATTAATTATTTAATATTACTCTGGAATAAATAAATAAATAAAAATAAATATCCATATAGGTTTTTCAAGTGGGAAATCATATGGATTCATATATATGGGTTCCACAGAGAAAGCTATATAAAAATCCATCTCCTATTGCCAACACTTGGCGAACTTCCATATAATTTTCTATATGGATTTTGCGAAATCCATATTGAAATCTAGGTGGAAAATCACATGGAAATCCACACTGATACGTTACAGTACCTTCCGTCATATGATTATATGAATTTCTATGTGGAAAACCATATGGATTTCCATGAGATGTATACAATATGAAATTCCATCTCTAGCTGTTAACGGAATGCACATGGATACGAATGTCCGCAAGGTTATCCATATAAATTTATATATGGCGTTTTAGGACGGATTTCCATAATATGCATTTCCATGTGGAATCTATAAGGAATCCATGTGTGCATATTTTGAACTGGGAAATCATTCTGCTAAAGCATTTAGCAGCGGTTTTTTAGTAGAAATATATCAATCTGGTTTAATACAAATTATTTTTTACAATCTTTTAGAGCTTGACGAATCTGCAATTGACGATATGTGAGTTCCAGTTCAACCATTTTTGATGATACTGACGAATATGAATCATTCATTTCCGAAATAACAGAAAATTAAAATATAGATCCGTCATAATATTTAAATTTAAAAAAGAAATTATATAGCGTACACATATATATATACGCTCAATTTAAGAAATCCATCAAAGTAGTTTTAATTTTATTGAAACCCTAGCGGAAATGATTTTTGTAAATAACTGTTAATAACTATTAATAACTGTAAATAACAGTTTATAAGTGTTTGATATGAGACGCTAATAACAGTTATTTATAGTTATTTACAGTTATTTACAGTTATTAACAGTTATTAACAGTTATTAACAGTTATTAACAGTTATTTACAGTTTTGCAAAAAAGTACCTGCGAAAACGGAGGTACTGATAAAGGGTATTAATAGTTATTAACGGTTATTAACAGTTATTAACAGTTATTTACAGATATTTACAGTATAAACAGTTTATTTTTTTCGCTATAATACTAACTTTTTTCTTATCAACAAAACTGTAAATAACTGTTAATAACTGTTAATAACTGTTAAAAACTGTTAAAAACTGTTAATAACCGTTAATAACTGTAACTAACTTTTATCAGCACCTCCGTTTTCGCAGGTACTTTTCTGCAAAACTGTAAATAACTGTTAATAACTGCTAATAACTGTTAATAACTGTTAATAACTGTAATTAACTGTAAATAACTGTAAATGACTGTTATTAACGTCTCAAATCAAACACTTATAAACTGTTATAAACTGTTATTTACAGTTAGTTACAGTTTTTTACAGTTATTTACAGTTATTTTCATTTTTCATTTCCACTAGGGAAGGAATAACTTCTCATGCATCAATTCAGAACTCTGAGGGGAATTTCTAGAATTATCGCGCATGTAATGGTTCCTATTGTAAAGGTATAAAAGGCTCGATCTCATATACGGATTTGCACTTCCTTTTCACAGGTATATTAAATACTGTAAAGGGGTGAATTTATTCGCGAGCGAGCGTACTTAACTCCTACACCGAACAGTATGCAATGCACTCGGCGGCTACCGCGCTCGTTTACCTAGGTATATTAAGGAGGTTCGGGGGTTTTGATTGACGTTAACTTAAAGAATTTTTTACAATGATTTTTATACATTCCATGATACAAGCAGCGACATACATTGAAAGTAGATGTGTTAAGATGACGGAAATTTTTTTTAAAGACATTTAATTATTTATATTAAAACTAGTTTGAGAGACTTTTACATATTTATAAACAATTGATTGTAACTTTGCAGGTTTAGATAATTTTCCAATTGTTCCTGTGATAACTACCCCTGAAATTGAACAAGGAACAACATGACCGTTTTGAAATCTAAGTTGGACAAAAAGTCAATGACTGTTATATTTTGTTGATTTTTCGTCTAGGTGACGGTAACTAATTTTAATACTATTTGTAAGTAGCGGACATGAAACGAACCAGTTAAAATAAGATCTCTTTATTGCCAATTTTTCGGGAGGGTAAAATATACTCCCCTCTTCAGGGCTATAACCAAGATATGTAAAAAATATAAAAACGTACAAAAACAAATTGGTATTAACAACGGAGTGACAAGATTAAAGAGGTTTTTTGGTTTACCATAAAATTCGAAATTAATCGATACATGGTTCGGTCCTACTAGTCAAAACAATTGTACGTAAATTCAAAAATTAATTATTTAACATGTGAAAATATAAACTGAAAACTGAAACTTACAACCGACTTTTCCGTCTCTTTCTCATGGTTGATATCAGAAAGACAAGTGAAGATTCTGAAATATCAACTAGAACTAAAGTGAACATGTACAATTACTTAGAAGGAAGGTGTAAAGATTTGGAAAAACTGCCAAGGACTAGAGGGAGGGGAGGCGGGAACTGGAAAGTGGGAGAAATGACAAGCAGATATGTTCGAGTGGGGCATGCGAGTGTAATAAGAGTAAGAGCTTGGGAAAGCCAAGTCGGATACAGCGCGAGTTTTGATAATAATTAAATGTCGTTAAAAAATTTTTTTTTGCCATTTTAACACCTCTACCTTCAATGTATGTCGTTGCTTGTATCATGGTATGTGTAAAAATCATTGTAAAAAATGTTTTAATTTGACGTCAATGCGCACTTTACCTTGGCACGCGCGACTTTATTCCCCGTCAGCTTCCTCATTCTCGTAGCTGCGGCGACTGTAGAAAAGTCGGAGAAGGGGGAGTTCGGACGGAGGGATCGGGCACTCAAATATAAATACACGCGCAGCTTTACAATAAGAAGACACGAACCGTTTCTTGACAGAATAAAACAAATAAAAGTTAAACAATACGCGATTAATACTCGCAAATGCGCAGGTCAAGACGAGTCACGATTTCACAATACAAAATACTTCGTATGATCCTGCCAATGCACGCAGTCTCATTCTCTGGCCAGCTCTTCAGCTCGCTGTTTGAGGCGCTCGCCCTTCATTCTTTTCTCTCTCTCTCTCTCTCTCTCTCTCTATACACACACACACACACACACACACACACACACACAGACACACACACACACACACACACACAGACACACACACACACACACACACACAGGCGGCTGCACGATCAGGCTGGAGATCGACGGCCCATTTCTCTCTGGTCCGCGAGATGGGCGGTGCATCGTGCATGGAGCGACATCGGATGCGTCCTTTTGCCGACCACTTGGCGCTACTGCGCTTCCATCACGGTAATAAAAAGATCGCTGTGGTAGCGAACAAGCTGGTTGTGATTGATGTAACCTCAGCGTCAAAGAGCATGTGTGGGAAAAGGTAAAGAAAAAGGTAATATAAAAATGCGTACAAAATTAAATTTAAAACACTTCAAAGTACGGTAGAGCAAAAAAAAAAATTAGGCACGTGAAATTCACGCAAGAAAACTAAGGCGAAAATTTGGTTATGATTATTTCTCGTTCGTCGATTTTTTATCCCCCAGATGAGTTCAAAAATGCACGTTTGGAAGCATTTTGCACATTTTTTCAAATTCTACAAATTTTGTACATGAGATATCAGTTGAGAAATCAGCTGAAAAATCAGGTGATTTCTCGGTGAGATCTCAGGTGATTTTTCATCTGATTTGTCAGCTGATTTTTCAGCTGATATCTCATGTACAAAATTTATAAAATTTGAAAAAAATGTGCAAAATGCTTCCAAACGTACATTTTTGAACTCATCCGGGGGGTAAAATATCCTGATAGGATATTTCCAATACTAAATAAGCTGATATTTTATTTACGTAAGCTTTTGGCGGCATCCGGGCAGAATCTCAGGTGACTTTTTGAAATGAGAAATCAGCTGATAAATCATCTGACAAATCATCTGATTTACCAGCTGATTTTTTTTGGTAGGGTTATTACTTCTTTTTCAAATTACTTGATCATTGTTTCGTCTGTAGGAAATATCAGAATTGCCATTGCAGTAATAGAATAGTGATAAGCGTATAAAGTTAGCGTAAAAATTATAGTAAATTTTTTTAATTGTTATTAATTTTTTAATAAATTAGTAAGTTTGGATAAAGTTTCACAAAATTTTGCCTAAACATTCGTATGTTTACTTTATAATTTTGGGAAGTTCTCTTTTCCCAAATTTGGAGTAACTATAGGTATTTGTAAACTTCGGTGACAGGAAATTTCGGCAGAACTTTCACCAAACAAAAATTTTTTTACACAGGAGACGAGAACATATCACGCCATTTCGCCTTCTTTGTTGCTTACTTGCGTCCGATCGACATTTCTTAGGTTGCCTTATGTACCGAATACTGGCATCGCAGCGACCGTTGCATCTGTATCAGGCACAACAGGTGTTCACTACCGCATTTAGTAGCACAAATGTCAACATATATAATAAAATATGTTGCGATGTAAATTAAGTTGTACAATCAAGGAGCGCGGGAGCGCTCCGAAGGCAAGTATATTCTATTTTCTTTAAAATATATCTCGTCCGATACTCTAAACTGCAAAAACAACTTTTCTATTTTGTAAAAAAATTAATGATTATTAGTTTAGAGAGAACTAATTTAGCTCTTTTTATGTAAAGTCGTCATGTTCAAATATTTTAATACGTATCATTTTTAAAATGGATATATTGACAAGTTAACAAGTAATGTTTTTACTTACAATGTACTTACAGTGCTTATATATCATCAGCATTCATTTTATTAATATTTTGCTAGAAAAAAAATGGGCTACCCAAATGGCGGCTTGCAAATGCCGAAGATTTTACCGTAAGGATAATGTCTTCCTTATTTACATTCATTTTGAAAATTTCCATTATCGATTTCCATAATTGTTGATTTGCTTTTGAAAATTAGCGTAAACACGCGAATAAAAAAAATTCTAGTTTTCGTCGAAATCTCGCAAATTTTGTTAGTTTTCGTTGAAAGCTTGGGAACGATGCTAGTTTTCATCATAATCTCGTGAATCGTGCTAGTGTTCGATCCAAATTCATGAGTGATGCTGGTTTATATCGCAGTTTTGCGAAACGTGCTAGTTTTCGTACGTGGCATCAATCCATACATTTGACGCAGAATACCGGCCGATTTCCAGAAGTTCATAGATTACCACGACTCGAACAAGAGTCGGTTTCTCAGCAACCTCTGCATTTTTACCCACATCGTCGTCAACCTGAGCTTCCTGCGATAGTGAACGAAAACGAGAATTCGGAGGAGACTCGTCGGTGTCGCGCGCGCCTGCTCACTTGTTACTAAATATTGTGGATAATATTGTGGATAATATTCAGAGGTATACGCGCATAACGGGTTACGAATAGTTGTATGATGTTTTAGAGAAAAAAGAGTTAACAGCCATATCAGGCTGAACACACCGGTTTTCGTCTGATCACCGAAGTTAAGCGGCATTGAACGCGGTTAGTACTTGGATGGGTGACCGCTTGGGAATTAGTATTATCTTTTAACTTTTTAAATAAAGTTTTTACGTAAAGTTTTATATGTATTTATAAAGAGAAGACAGCGACACAGATATCGATAACATGAAAGCTATATATCGTCGACTAGGAGTCAAAAGGAGCTATTTCAAAATGAGCGCTGAAAAAGGAGCTATTTGAAGGGCCGCAGTGAGTACCGAAAAAGGTACTACTTTATGAATGATTATTATTTTGATTCAAAATTTAAGCGGCCGAGCTGTTGACATTTCAAAAGTGAAATTTTTTATAAATTTATTTTATCAAGCTATCAATCTATTATAACTTATATCCTATATAGACATTCGACACGGTAATATATGGCTAGACACAAAGTCATCTGTTCATATTACCTGTCATACCCTATTGATAAAATGACAGACGTTTCTATCATTACCAGTATCGTAAGCATAGCCATGAGCGTGGAATACACGTCAACAATCATCAGTGATCAGTGGCCACAGAGTCCGATAAGACGTGCTCAAATTGTTATGGAAAGATGCAGGAACAGCAACCAAGTGTGCAGTATGAATGAGAAGATCAATCGTATCATAGATATGCAGCAGGATCTGAACCTTTTCAAAGTGCCTGAACATACCTGTAGTGAAGGTTTTAGCAATAACCTTTGGCTCGAGTATTTTTGCGAGTTTTTTGAGTAAGTATTCTAAAATTATTAGACTAATGCGTCAGGTACAAAATGTGAGCGATTTCAATACATTATTTTATAATTTACATTATTATATTTAAGTATTAAAAAAGCTATTACTATTGGATTGAATTTCTATGAAAGTTTCTTTTTTTATAGATACATTGCGAGTTATGATCGTTTATAGAAATGTGCAATAATTGCTAGAGATTTTGTACATCATATGATTCCGGTATTTTTATGAAATGTAAATAAATTAAATATCTATTGTACTTTAATTTTTATTCTGTTTTTTACTCCTTAAATAAAAGTAGAATAAAATAAATGTATACTATAACTTAAGAATATCAATAAAAAATACTCATTTATTTGCTTACAGAAGTGTTTATTATGAAAATCAAGGTAAATATAATAAATACCCTCTATGGGTGTAATATTATAATATTCTGAATTAGCAAATGTCAATAGTTATTTTATCGATCTGTGATTTGAATCGTTGAAAGATGTTTGAAACACGTATAGAAGAATTAACAGTAACTTCTTTTTTTTTTAACCTGCAAAAATCTTAATGCTCTCGATATACGCTTCCCTCGATCCAAATCACAAGCGCTCATATTGTTTTTGTTGTCTGACAGTAGGCACTAATATTATAAAAACTTATAAAGTTACATATCTCTGCTTTACTTGACAGAACGAACACCCCTCGCGATACAACTCATTTATAGTAACGCTATAGATAGCGTTATAGTAACGGTTATAGCAACTCATTTATAGTAACGATATAGACCGTATTTTGTCAACAGAGCAAATAATAAAGCAGAACACGCGTGACGCCCTCCGACTTCTCAAAGAGTCGACTCTTGACCACTGAGCAAGAACCAATCAATCAATTAATTAAAAAAAAAAAAAAAAAACACTTAACTAAACAAACTCATACATGATTCCTCTGAGTACCTACTATAAACGAACGGAAGATACCATTCGTTAACAACGAATGTGAAAGATAAGTAAGCAGGCAATGACATGGTATATGTGTAAAATGTTAAACTCGCAACGAATCTATCGGTGGTATACTTACATCAACGGACCTAGAATAAAGACACATCGCGGATAATTAAAAACAAAAAACCCACAGTCGCCAGCAGTCGACTCTCGCGCCTCAACATTTTTCTCTCTCCTTCTCTCTCTCTCGTCTCCGGATGGCAATGCGACTGGCTCGAATTGTGGCGCGACGCGTTTCGGTCATTAGTCAAGTCCGAAGTCATCGGCGCCAGAGGATTTGGGCGGCTGCTGGGGTGGCGGCGGTGCCGCGCCACCTCCCATGCCACCCATGCCAGGCATACCACTCATGCCACCCATGCCGCCGCCTCCTCCCATGCCGCCCGTGAAGCTGCCGAGACCGGCGCCACTGCCGAACTTGCCCGCCGCCTTGTTGATCAAATTCATAACCTTGGGGTTGCTCTGGTACTTGAAGATGTTGCTCGGGTTGCTCGATATGTCCTTGAACGCTTCGGCTACCCCAGGATCCTGTAGAAAATTAGGCGGGTGTGAATTATGTTGCAAGTGTTATAATGACAATTGGAATTAGTTTTAGAGTAAGTAGTTGTTTTGTTCCAATAGAGGTATGTATAAGGTAACTTGAGATAATTCGAATAATGTGAAAAACATGGCTTACAAATCATTTCCAAACTTTACGAATCGTTTTCACTTGTTTACAAGAGTGTAATCTGAAGAGTAGCTGTATTACTTATATACGCTCTAAGGGCACAATTAGCCAGTCTTTTTATTTAGCTTTTAGCAAGGCTAATTTCATTTTTGAAGTGTTCGGAATTTTTTCCTAGTGTAAAATAGCTTGTATTTTAAACCTTGGAAAAAATTAAAAACCTTTCTAGACATGACGAAGCATAGTCAAAACGCTCTTTTTACATGTTGACTTCGTGTGAAGTCAATATCACTTCGAGAGCATCCTCAATTTTTTTCTTCGTAGAATATGTACTATATGTTGATGTACATTTAACAATTTTTTCTAAAGATGATAGCAAAAACATAAATATGGCATTATTGTGTTATTTAAGATTTTAAATCGTTTGATTTTTTATCTTCATAATAAAGTAACTGAGATATCACTTTACTTTTGCTATTAAATTTTCCAAAGTCAACTCCAACATCATTTTAACTAAAAAAAAAAAAAATGAAAAAAAAACATGAATAAATCCATACCTGGACTGTTTAAAATATTATTACAATGAAATGAAAAATATAGTTACAAATTCAAATAGTAAGACAAGAAATAAATCTATCATATTGCCTAAAATAGACAAAAGAGTAAGTGAAAAAAACGTGTTTGAAATTCCGAACGTTCATAATGAACGAAATATTAACTTAAAGTTTCTAATTCTGGTTAGAATTCCCCGGAGTGTGGTTTACTGGCGACTGCAAGAGTGAGAAGTGAAGAAATACAGTTATTATCCAATTTTAAATGTATTAAGTATCCAAATTCGGCTAAATTTGAAAATGGCAAAAATCTTTCGTTCACTATAAACGTTCGAAATTTCAAACACCTTGAAAAAAACAATTACATAACTGCAATAAAGACTTTCAATCTTCTTCTAAACAAGCTCAAAACTCTAGAAATAGACAAAAGGCCTGCTATGTACAAGTTAAAAAAATGGATTGTGGATAATATTCCTTGAAACCGATTTGATCCTATAATTTTGTTATAGGAATTCAAGTCTATAACTCAGACAAATGCGTATAACATATATACTTATTACTGTTTACATAAATTTTTATTATAATGTTATAAAATAAAGATGTTTTATTTAGTTTTAAGAATTAGTATTAGTTTTAGTTTTAAGTAACTTTATACTCCGGACCTGCAAAAAGGGAATTTATTTTCCTCTGCAGGGTTGCTATATGTAATGTAATGTATTTATTTATTACTCTGGATAACTAAATAAAATAAAATAAATACCTGGAAGGCCATAAGAATTTCAGGATCCTGAAGGAACTGCGCGAACTGAGCCATACCGGGACCACCACCAGCACCGGCGCCCATGCCTGGAGCGGCGCCCATATCCGGTCCCGGGCATTGTTGCTCATGTTCCTGCTGCTGCTCGCGCGCCTTTGCCTGGGCTTCGCGCACCTTTCGGAGTCGTTCGTGACGCTCGTGCTCCTGACGCTCGACCTGTCGGCGCTCCTTCTTACGCTTGTGCTCCTCAATCTTGCGCGCCTGGAAGACAGAATAAGGGTTCAATTAATACTTATGAGTGTAGCTGGTATTTTGTGCAAATGTGTTCTTGTACTAATTTTTTAAGAAATTTTGCTTTTTATGTAGGAAAAATTAATGTTTTTGCAGTAGGACTGAAAGATACTAGATATTCCGTAAATAATGATTTTTATACAGTACTTAAGCATTAAAATGTTATTTTGGAATAAATACTACAAAAAGTTATTGTTTTTACTTTTTTTTTTATTCTGTAATTTTTTTATTCAGTGTAATTTATTTGGTGGTTCTATTAAAAAACTGACCATTTGAAAAATCATTCATATCGTTGTCAGGCAGCCTTATAGTAAGAGAACATATAAAATTAGCGTGCCTGAGGCGCTAAGAAAAAGTTATTAATTATCATGAATTGTGATACTACTAGTACAAATATTATCAGTTTAAAGAAGTTTCAAAAGAACACTGACATTTTTCATCTTTTATCAAATTTTAACATTGAAGAACTCATTTTGATTCTCATTCAGGACATTCCAAAATTTAGAAAAATGATTGTTTTGTATAGCGAATATATAATTCTTTATCAATACATAAACTGTTCGTATACAAATATATGCAGTTCGCTGTAATGCAGTAGAATGCAACATTGAATACCGAATGAATTTGTCTCAAAATCAACATGAAGTTTCTTAATAAGAGACGTGAGCCTGAAAATTTTTGTTTGGAACATGACTAAAAATACAATTTCATATTTTACTAACAAATTTTTCATTTGTGTTACGTGTGGAGGTTTTCTAAACAGTATGTCTATTTTCAAAAAATTACGTTTTGATGCATAACTAAAGAATAGTAAAGTAAATAGTGAAGTAAATATTTTACTTCGTGCACGGACTTCACGCACAGTTGATCAAAAAATTGATTATTCAATTATATAAATTTATAAATTGAAAATTGTATGGACATAAAAGTATAGTCCAACAATAAAAATCAATTTATTGATTACTATAAGTCCTTCGCGGGAGTCAATAGCCTACTTTGCTCCCTTAGTGCATAATACACTATTTTTAAAATCGACATTAACACATCCAAAGCCTCCTCTATGAGGAAGCAAAGTGTAATAATACAGCGATAATAAAATCTGCTATGTTTGAAATTTTTTAAATTAAAGTTTCGAACTTGAGTATTGAAAAGTAATAAAATAAAATACAGTATAAAAATTGAAATTAAGTTTTCTTACTTATAAGATTTGTTTAATTATTTGATTATTAGGAGAAAAGAAAAGAAAATTATACAAAACAACGTGTTTATAATCCTGAAAATGAAAATACGACGCACGAAGCGCGTTTTAATTTAGCTAATTTGATTGTTAGTTGCATCTAATGGTAGTTTTCTTAGTATTACTATATAGTGATCCTAATGGCTTATCTATCAGGTAATGTTTTTATAAATAAAAAACAACATTTGTCGTGTTTCGACGTTTCGGACACTTTTCTTTGTGTCCCTCATCAGGATTAATGAGACAGTGTCAATCTAGTAACGCAGAGAACAATCTGCTCGTCAATTGACGTGCATTGACGAGCAGATTGTTCTCTGCGTTACTAGATTGACACTGTCTCATTAATCCTGATGAGGGACACAAAGAAAAGTGTCCGAAACGTCGAAACACGACAAATGTTGTTTTTTATTTATAAAAACATTACCTGGTAGATAAGCCATTAGGATCACTATATAGTATTAGCTAATTTGTTCTAAAAAATATAATCTGAAAATTTTAATGTTCAGACTTCGACGAATAAGTTAATTTATCTTATAGGGACTATATCAGCGTTCTTATTGAATGTGTAATATCACATGCGTTTTCTCTGAAGTTTTATTGTCTTTATTTAAAATTGTATATGAGCTTTTCTAGTCTAATGATGTTCATTTGGAAAAGACGCTTCTTCAGCATTTTCTTACAAAAAAGTAATTAACAGGTTCAACGACATTTCACTAAAACAAGTTTTCACGACGATGGTTGAATTGTTACATTCTTTTTAAAAACTCAATTAAGAATGTCAATTTTTTTAGAAAATAAAATTGTAAATCTGAGAGATAATCAGTAAATCGTATGACGGAATAATTGTGTAACTGAAACTATTTTGAATTCATAAATAAACCGTAACTTTCCAAAGTAGATGCATGAGTAAATGTGAACTCATCGATAAAAGCGTTCGCAAATAGCCAGAGCCAACAGAACTCTTCAGTTCGCAGTAATAGACCGTCAAAAATACATTACGAAAAGTTATCGATCAATAAAATGAAACTTTCCTTACACTATCGTGTATTGCATTGTTTTTGGGATATGGCTGCCATAACTTTTACAGTGCGTTTTAAAATCTTCCTGAACTAACTAACGCAATATTGAAATGCAAAGCAGAACTCGTTTTAGTAGTTTTCAGAGTAGTTTTAGAAAGTCTATTCATCACTTTGGAATCGCAAACGCTAAGATTAGAAGATAATACAGCAGTTCAAGTAGAAGCATTACGATTCGCTTCCAAGAATAATGCTTTCTCTACGAAGACATTTTCGGTATTTTAGGTACTCTAAGCTAAATATAATAATGTGAATAGCCATTTAGATCGTGAACTTCGCAAGCTTAAAATGCTTTTTATTCAACTTTTTATATTAAAATATTGATACACAGAGAAAAGAAAATCTTTACATTAAAAGTATACTTTTCTAACTATAAAATCCTGATGTTATTTGTGCCAAAGTATATTTCTTAGTAGTTAACAATATTTCTTAATAATTAAGTAATATTCCTTAACAGTTAAGACGCAGGTCATTTGTTCAAATTTTCTACAATTTCAAAGACATAGTTTCTTAACTATTAGGAAATATTATTTAGCTGTTAAAGAACATTCGTTTGTCCGTATCCAAACGTCTGTTCGTTTATAGTTAAGGACGTTCTCCGAGAAAACGATGTTCTTGTGATTTTTCTGAAACTTGCAGAAAATGTTTGTTTTAGTCCTTAATGCTTCAAAGCCCCACGTCCAAAGCGGTATTCAAAATAAAAATATTTGATTTCAAAGTTTCAGCGTTAACATGGGATCCCTATCTAAGCTTGTTGCAAAAATACATTTTAATTTACTGTAAAAAAAGTTTTCTTTGTGATTTTTTTTCAACGGTGGGATATAAAACTAGAAATCGAGAGGAATAATATGGTATAATTTTCAATATGACAAGCGGTATTAATGTCAGACAGCGACATAAAGAAAAATTACCATGTTATTTGTATATCTATATATAGTCACACCGTGTAAGTGGTATTTATTTCAAATATCGTATTGGCACCTTTTTTCTAACACCGTCATTTTTTATTATTTTTAGAGTAGTGTATAGAGACTCATGAAGGGTTTCCATAATAAATAATATTTTTAGATCACAATTTTTGCGATATTGGTGAAGTTGAGCCGGAGAACGTCCTTAATGACGTTCCTTTAATGTAAAGATTTCCTTTTCTCTGTGTATACGAAAAAACGATATAAATAACAACGTAAATTTTTCATACAAAAAATGTCTGTATTTACATCACAATAAGCGTTTAAAAAAAAACAATACGAAATTTTGAGTTAGTTAACACCCGTAGAGTCATACGTCATCAATTTTAATTTCGAACAACCTTTGTTGAGTCAATATTGATGCTTTCTGATTCAAATTACTTTCTAATTACCACGACTCATACATCAATAATAAAACAGAGAAAACAGAGCTAAACAATGTATTTTTCAGATAATAAGTATATTTAAAACATAGTTTAAAAATGACCTATAAAAAGTAGCGTAAAAAAAAGATTCACAGAAACTGATAAAATTGTTCTCCATAAAATATAAAACTACAAAGTATCAGAATCACTCTTCCAAATTTCAATCACCAAACATTTCTAATCATTTTTTCATCGAATCCATTTCTATTGTATCTCCTCCATAACCATACGAAATATCAACGTTAATCACATTAAATACACTCCACTATAACCCTAAACATTACACTCATTTCGATCTCGCCAACGACCACCCAACAATCACAAACCAGGAAACCTGCACCGCAATACCTCGACCGATCTCTCGTCTACCTGCAGTAGCCAAAAAAAGCGTCGAGTCGATCGCGTGCGCTCTCGTCACACGGCTCTCTTCGGACCTACGTCACACGTCGTCTCAAGCGCTAAATCACAATGACGCGAAACACCGCGAGCGCGTCTCTCTCTCTCTCTGTTTCTCGAGACCTCGACGATTACCGGCGGCGCGGGGTGTACTTTAATAATAGACCGCGAACCGGCCAATTGGCGGACGGCTACGACGACGACGACGTTGTCGCAGTTTTGCTGCACGACGCACATGAGCGTGTATAATATATAGGGTGCGTATCGTTGTCTCGGGATGATTGAGCGGTAAAGGGAATTGGAGATTGGCGATAACAATTTTTAGGAAAAGGTGTGTAAAGGATTAAGTTAGGTGGCTTTCAAACTATGTAACACTGTACACTGTTGCCGGATAGATGTAGTCGAGAAAAATATTCGCTAGATTTTATACACATCTTCAGAGGAAAGTATAGGGTAGGTTTACTCTTTCAGTCAAATGAAGACTTAAAAAATAAGAGATAATAACCTGTAAATGTTGATATGTACCCTGTAAGTGATTCGTGGCATGAAAAAATTTCTTTACAATTTTCGGTAATTTCAAAGTAACTTCCCTGCTAGAAATCGTCCATTTTTCTCCCATTTGTGAAACGATTTTTCTTCCATTTTCTAGCGATTTTCTAGTGAATTCGGTCAACTCGCCATTAAATGGCTAAGAAAATGGGAGAAAAATCGTTTCACAAATGGGCGAAAAAATCGACGATTTTCAACAGGGTTATTAGCAATATTTTTGCAAACTTTCCATTTGGTATAACAAAATTAAAAGAAAACAAATTTCGTCGCGTTTCCCATTTACTACAGATATATTCATACAAATTCACGTTTTCAATAAAGATACATTTATTCAGTCAAACTTTTACCATCCAAGTTATTTTTATCTCTTACACGAAAAAAATATATATATCTTCAAACACGAGCAGCAACATTTAACAGCCCCACAAACTATTTCTCGTTTCGCCAAATCTCTATCCAAAAACATTCAAATTACAAAATTAAAAATAAACTACTCTCTTATCCCCCCCCCCCCAAAAAAAACACGTTATTTTTACGCGAACATATAATTCCGCGGGGAAATTAGGTAACACCCGAAGGAAAGAAAAAATGTGTTCGAAGCAAAGTTCGCGCGAAATTTTGGCAGTCGCGCAAGTTTCGCCGCTTTAGTCATCGATGAGTTAATAGCCCGCATAGATAATACTTGCGCGCTGCGCGTGCATGCACTCGTCTCGAATCTTATAAATTCGATCAACCGAAACCTTTGACCGCCCACGCATGCACATACGATTATTTTCACAGCTCCCCCCCAGTCTATAAACACTTGTCATTTTCGTCACACATGAACCGCACATGGCGCAGTGATTCATGTGTGTGTGTGTGGGTGTGCGTCTGTGTGGACGCTGAATCGCGTTGAAATACCAAACAGACCGCCATTCGTTCTTTTACACAAATACTTTGGTCTCGGGTCGTGCAGAGTTTCGTTAATTCGGTATAGAGTTTGTACAATTTTAGCACTGCGATGAGTAACATGAGGTGGATTAAAAGTTCATCAGGTTTCGCCAAATCAATGAATTAACATCGCAAATTTTCGAAAACGCTTGAAGGAAAGGTACATCACGCGGACAGCCAAGCGGCGTGCGCCTTTAGCTACGTATGCTGCGAAGAGCCACCTTATTCGGCGGCAGCCCGGACGTCTAAATATAAAGGCGCCGCGCGCGCGCTTTCCGTCTCTCTTCTTCTCCTTTCTCTGTCTTCCTCGCTCTTCCATTTTGCTTCTTTTTATATGCTTCCAGCTTCGAGCGAGTGAATATTGGCATTTTAATTACCGTCTGGTCGTAACGAGCGGTATAGTAGTATATAAGAATTTTAAGTTGCAAAGGAAAAGAAAGTGCGAGATGGAATTGTGGAACGGAGTGAAAACAGTTAAATAATGTGTTTTGCTTGAAAAATATTTTTAAATCATAGTTTAAAGATGAGTCAACCCGTGATGTGGAGAAAAAGAAACTTGTGATTTCATGAAATATGAAATTCATTAAAAACGTAAATCACTGAATTTTGTTTTCTCCGCACGGAGAAAAATTTTATTTTTATACTTTACTTTTTCTATACGAAAATTTACAATTTTCTACAGTAGCGCTGTGACACACTCGTCATGTGGGATTTTTACTTTTTAAATGGTAATTTTTACGATTTTCGTAGTAAATTTTACTTTTTGAAATAGTAAATTTCATGATTTTTGTAACAAACTGTCTGATACCGTGATATTTGGTTTCAGCAGTCACAAAAATTACTATTTCAAAAAGTAAAAATCCAACATGACGAGTGTGTCCCAACGCTACTGGAGAAAATAGTAAATCTTTTTACAAAAAAATTTTTCTTCGTGTGTGAAATATATAGCAATACAATATTCATATTATGAATTTGTACATTTATTACTACAGTCACTCGTAGCCCTCTTATTGAAAGAAATCAGGGGCTTGCGCATATCTGACATTTTAACACGATTTACCACACCATTTTAAATTATTCCGATAAATTTTAATTAAAACCTATAAAAATGTCTTTTTGAGAGACTTTCTTAAATTGCATCAGCTGAACGACGCATACCACACATAATACCAAACATTCTCCATCACGAATTAACCCCTCAACTACTACTACCCAATACAATGGACACGTCCAGAAACGATAAATAAACAAACACCTTATCGTCACCAAAAGTATAACACAGGAGTACCGTCAACATTATCATCCACATACCACCAAAAACCTACCATCACCTCGTAAATTCTATATTTTCCCGCGTCGCACCTGGCGTCGAAAAAACTCGGAATTCTAAAAGGGACGGGGAGGGAAAGTCGGTCATCCGCGCGCTTCTTCTTCTTCATCTTCCGTCACGCGCTTGCGACCTTGCTCTCATATTTTCGTGCGCACCGCTGAAATCGGCCCCCGAGATGTGAAGCTCGCGGTGCGCGTACGATGGCGCAACGGGGCCGAGCGTGGAAAAGATGGTATAGCTTGAACTTGGAGGTTGTTTGGGTGTCGATGGGTGGCAAATGTATACGAAAAAAGAAAAACTGTTGATGGTGGTCACAAACTGTATTAATCCTCAATGGGCACTGTGGCTTATTATACTGACCGAATGAACAGTTATTAACTTATGTTCAAATAACGTATGATACAATTATATTTACTGTAAAGAGCAGACTTGCAAAAGCATTCAGTTACATTTTTAGTAAAAATAATAAAAAAGATAAACCTATAACTTAGTGAGTATCTCTATACCACGTGCTGATAGTGTGCGCGAACAAACGATTTTAATGAAGAGTTCAATGAAAAAACAATCACTGCAGCTATAATAACGTGCAAAAAAATGTTTATCCTGATTATTTGACGGCAGGCCAAATTTGGTACACCTTTTTTCTGATCATTTTTCAGCTCATAAATTCCACTCCCTGGGTATATTGACATGAAATAACTCATGATAGGATTTTTGAATGATATGCTGTATATGTTTCGGAAGTGATGAAAAAATTACATTTTCTCAAAAACAAATCGTGCCGCAAAGGGTTGATGTGCCGATAAGCCGTAACCATACTAACGCAACTGCAACGAACGTGCAATAATAGTTCATTTGGATGAAACCAGTGTTAGCATGAAATTGGTATTATACATAATCTAGGCATTACACTGAGAGAACAAGGTTTGTAAAAATTACTATACTGTTCGATAACGCTGTCACAGACTGTAAAAACTCAAAAAATTACTATATTTTACAATAAAATTTACTGTACTTATAGTAAATTTTCGTATATTTCTAGCAAAATTTCTTATAAAGTATGGTAATTTTTTGGGTTTTCACAGTGTGTGACAGCTTTATCAGACAGTATAGTAATTTTTACAAAGCTTTTTCTCTCAGTGTGGGTCGGGGTATAGTTTATTAAATTATCAAAAGTTTCTAGAACATCTCGCCGATCAGTGAAAATAAATTAAATCTCTACAAAACGCGTTACTTTCCCAGGGCAATCGCGAATAATTAGAAGAATCTATATAAATAGAAACCTTCAATATGCCATATACATTTATATCATTCCCTCACTCTCTCGCTCCATTCCATTCTCACTTATATTCTACGCTATACATAATACATACCCCACCATTCATCCAACCCATTACATTTCATTCTCGCTCGCCCATTAAAAGAAACGAGTAAAGACAGCGCATGAGGTTGAACTTCCTCCCCGAACAACGACCGCGAGAGAATGACAGGAGGAAGAAATCGCGGACGGACGGACGAGCGATCGGCACGCGGCACGTGCCATTGGCCGCTGTAAAAGCATCACGCGGACAGACGAGGCGCATCAAGAGAGAGAGAGAGATAGAGAGATTCGCATCGTCGGTAGAATTAGATTTCATTTGTTTATTTCCCCGGCTCGCTTGTCGTGCAATAGTTTTCGCCGCAGTCAAGTGTCGAACTAACTCTCAGAGTAATCGTTTTCAACGCTCCGCATCCTGTGCTACAAACTTTAGCGTCGTACACAGAGAAAAGAAAATCTTTATATAATAGTTAACGAACGGACGTTTGGATATGGACAAATGAATGTTCGTTTATAGTTAGACAAATTCGTTAACTGTTAAGTTTGAGTTGTTTACTCAAACGATTCGTGACTTAAAACTATATTAACGAATTTATCTAACTATAAATGAAGATTCATTTGTTCATATCCAAACGTCCATTCGTTAACAAGTAAAGATTTTCTTTTCCTTGTGTATTACGATAATTTACTCGGCCGCGTTTGTTTAATTTCGCGCAAATACACTGGGGGTTACAGTATAACAAAACAGTTAACAATCGGAAATCGGCAGTCGGCCCCGATTCTAACTTTTGAAACACGCACCTATATACTCCGCATTAAAGTTCACATCTCGTTCGAAAATCTATCGTCTAAACCACGCGCGGCTGCTACGAACGAGAGCTACGGTCAAAGTCGTCGATTACGCATATATATATATACCCTGCAGCGCGGCCTCGCTCTTCTCCTCTCTATCTCTCACCGGCCAGCAATAAATATAGAACCGCGCGAAAAAGCACAGCGAGCTACTCCCTCGAGAACAAAAAATCACCACGCACGCACGCACGCACGACAGAGTTTATCCGTCAAAAGAGCCGATCGCCCAAAGATTCGATGCTGCTTCTTCTTCCCCTCTCTCTTGCTATTTCCACATCTACCTCTCTCTCTCTTTTTAGCGAGCATCCGTCCCTGGCATCCGAGGGTAGGGAGAGAGAGCCGTGAGGCATCGAGACGCGCGAGTCTCTCTCTCGCACAGTCAGTCCTGGCAGCCGCAGCAGTAGCCGAGGCTTTCTCAGTGTGCGCGCCGGCGTCGTCTTGTCGACGACTCGCGTCGAGAGGTTGGGGGTGACGTGCGTGTGTGCGTGTGTGAGGGGAGAGAGAGACGACGACGACGACGACGCTATGGCGACGGGCTCGCGGATGAGACCCGCGATACTCGTCGCGGGCCTACTCCTGGGCCTTCTAGCCGTGACCTTGCAGGGTAACGATAATAGTAACAATAATAATAGTAACGATTTAAATGAGGCGAGAGTGCTGGTGAAGCGAGGAGAAAAGCGCATTCTTACTCCCGCCCCGGAACTGTTGGAAAGTGATATGGAGATATGTATAGCGGGTGTTTTAGTTGTAGCTTCGTGTATCGGTAGCTCTACAGGTCGTTGGGATACACTGAGATGAGGGTGTATATGGAGCTTGCAGGATTGAGAGTCAGGTAGACACGCGAAAAAGGTCGAAATTGAAGTGATGATCGGTATATATGTAAAGGGATTAGGAGTGCGCAACAAGTGAGAAAAGTACGGTTAAGTCTGATCGAATAATGTGGTAGGTATATACGGGAATGATTCTGTGCGTCTCATCGTAATTGACTCGCTTCACTGAAAATCCTCTATCCACGTTATAACGTCAGCTTTAACTGTGTTTTTCTCAGCTGACATGATGAAAGGTAAAGAACCGAATTATTGCTATACAGTTGATTTGTATGCTTCGAAAGAATTAAAAACAAATTAGGTTGGTACTAAATTAAAATAATGAACTTGTTGAAAGCTGAACGAGTTAATTATATCAATGGACTATAAGATGAATTTCTGATAGTTATTGATATACGAGCTATTACAAACCATTCTATTATTCGATTTACCCAACAATCTGAAAAAAAGTATAGCACAGCGTTATTTTTATATATTTAAAAAGATAATATGAGGAGAAAAACGAGCTACGAAAAAGTATCGAGAAAATATGAAATAATAAGCGGAAAATTTACAGCGGTTTCCCAATTTTCTTTGTGACCCGCGGGCTTCACTCCCTGCCAGGCATTACATAAGTCAATTCAAAGTTTTTCGCAACTCTCGTCGCCTCGTACTGGCCGTGGCGCGCGCACGTCACGCTTGTAAAATAGATTTTGAACTCGAAATACGAATTTTTATAAAAATAACGAGAAAACGGCCAAAATTAAATCGTCTCGGCGAGCGTCGCCAAATCGAGCTGCGTTTTCGACGATCATATCACTCTCTCTTTCATTTTCGTTTCTTTTTTTTCATAAAGATCGACTGAGATTAAGATTTTTGGATCGAGTTGTCAGCGCGGTGACGCGAGCCAATTACGTAAGGGGGTATGTGATGCGAAAAGGAAGCTACATTGACTAATGGCGCTCGACAATGTAATTAGGAATGCTCGGGATTCCGGTGTTTTTTGGGATTTGTGAAGAGTGGTATTGTTGAGAAATTTAAGGTTGAAAAAAGACGAGCTGATGTGTAGAGGATCGTTTGCTCAAGGATGTGATTGTGTCTAATTTGATATATATATTTTTTTTTTCAAGTTCTAGAGTATGTAAAATTATCGTAGACCGCGTTACAAGTCCTAAGCTTGCAAAGATGAAAATCAATCTATAGAAATTTGCTTGCCACTAATTCATAAGGGTATTGAGTTACTCCACCGACACTCGATCCAATATCTGCGGACAACAATAAAGAGATTCTGACGTCAAGCGAAATTATTTACCGCGACATTTAGGACAAGTCAATCTTTAAGAAATCCCGTGCCGAGGTTTCTCGTTGCCAACCGATTTGCGCGAAATTAATACAACCCCCCAGCACAACATGTTTTATTCAAAACTTCAAGCTCGACACTCGTTTGCCACATTGTTGATTCGCTTGGCAGTAGCCTACGTTAGAGTTGATAAGAACGGACTAATAACGAGACAAACTCTATACGCGCATTGGCTCGCTGCTCGACGCGGCAGCCTTGGTGGAGGCCTGCAGTTTTTGGCCGATATACCGAAAAACAAAATCGCCGACGCAACCTATTTTTCCGTTACACCAGCGAGGAGAGAAGAGCAATCGCCGAAGGCTGCGGTTAATGGCGAGAAAAATAGGCGCGCGCGCGCGTGCGATAGCGATTTATGCATTGTAATTTAGATGAAATATCGCGGGATGTAGCCTTAATTCCGCGTATTTTTAGCCCTCCCGGCGTGTATGTGTATAATAAATTTCAAGATCGTATATTAGTCCGGTTAATGAGCCAGTTTTTTCAGTTCAAGGGTGGGTTTTGATAACCTTTCGGCGGTTTTTTCTGCTTGGGGTGGTTTTTGTGGCGCTTCAAATGGCGCATTGTATTTTTTCAGTGTCGCGGAATCTTACCGGTAATTACTAAGTTTCTTTTAACTTTTCAAGACAATTTGTACCCTTTTTTCTAATATTCTTACAGTTATGAACAGTGTGAGTCTTCCTCTTGAAATCAGGAAGCTCAAATCTAAAAGTTCGTGGGTTACGTTTTCATGTTTACAATCCCTGGTGGAAATCAAATCCATTATTTGCTTAAGAAACGGCTCTTTTTTGTTGGCCATTTCTATCCATTGATAAAACGCTTTTTCTCGCACTATATTCTCAATTTTTGGAATGAAAAAATAGAATAAGGTACATACAAGCTAGCTTCGATGTATGTTAAACTAGAAAGAATAAAAAAATAATTATCTTTTTTCAGCTATATAAAATGGTCAGTAACATACACGTTATCATGACGATAAGTGAAAGAGACAGAATTATATAGAA
Source organism: Torymus aiolomorphi (assembly GCA_036365515.1). Taxonomy (NCBI): domain Eukaryota; kingdom Metazoa; phylum Arthropoda; class Insecta; order Hymenoptera; family Torymidae; genus Torymus; species Torymus aiolomorphi. The sequence continues at coordinate 68,433,121 of CM070874.1, read as the reverse complement.
AAATAAAAGTTTTGTTGAATTACTTGTAGAAGCAATATAGAAAAGGATTTTTTTTTGTTAATGTCGTTTGTTTACATTTTCGCAAGTTATCCAATGCCCTTGAGAACTTTATGACACTTATTTTTTAATCCATAAAATGGGCAATTTAGAAATGGGAATCATTTTATTATAGTTATAAATAAGGTATATTTTGTCTATAGCCAATAAATATGGACGGATTCTACCAGAAAAATAACAAGATTTGAATTAATACATATCCGAACTTCTTTCCAAATTTTAATTTTTACCAAATATCTTAATTCTATACCTTATTTCCTACAAAAATTTGATATTGAAATTTGTAATTGGCCATAACATCTTTCTAATTCACACATCCATAATCAAATAAGCTTTCTTATATTTCTTCCATTTAAATTTCCTCGATTCTTGGCCATTTTGCTTACCCCATATTGAAATTCCTACCAACCCCTTAGAAAAAGCAGTCATATACAGAAAAAATACCGAAATTCCCACCAATAGTTAAAAAATTTTCTTAAATTTAATGTACATTCTGTAATTAATCTTCACGGAGGTACATTAAGGGGATGCCTTACTTGTATAGTCTGTACATGCTTACCAACATTTATTGATTTTTCAAATATCTATCTCAATTTACATATTTGTGCTTATATTGAAACTGATGCACATTCTTTGGATTATATAGATTGTGCGTGTGCTTCAATAATTTTGATAATATGAAAATTGGTTGAGAAATTTGAAAAATCAAGTGCAGAAATCTGCAGTTTCCCTTAAAATTTCAGAAATCGCATTAATTTTAATGCAAATTTGCAATTTCTGAAATTTAATGTTCCCCCCTGAAGTTTAATTACAGACTGTACATTAAAAAGAAAGAAGCAACCTCTACAATCCACCACAACTACAAACATTACAATACAACAACCCCGCGCTTGCCACGACTTCTCCGATCCCGTAAAACTGCGCAAACGTCTCGTCGCGTCTCTGCAGGTCGCGGAGCCGACGATCCCTCGCTATCTTTAACCTCCCCACCCCTCCGCCCGAGAACCTTGCCAAGCGACGACGACGCGGCCGCGCGAGTCTCCAGAGCGCGCGCGCGCGCGCGACTCTCTCCGATCTAGCGAAACAATTTTGACATTGGAGTCGCCCCACCCCGCGGGCGCCGATCACGGTCAGGTCGGCGGCGTTAATTATAAAAACGACCGCCGGCAAGAGAGAGAGAGAGAGAAAGAGGAGACGTCCATCAACGCTGGAAGTGTCAAAGTCAATGGGGTTGTGTCATAGGCCGGTGGAATGTGGAGATGGTTATGGGAGATGAATTATAGGTTGAGTAACGGTGGTAGGAGGTAGATGTGGTTTAAGGAAGATGTGAATATTATGGTTTTGTTTTTCTATAGATCAGTGAGATGAAATTATAGCGGGTAGCATTATTATTCGTTTCTGATTCGTAACTATGCAGTTTGACAAGTAGAAAGATCTTAATTAATGTCAAGGGGAAAATACGAACACAATGGCATTGAATAAAACAACATTATCAAAATGTCATAGAAAGAAGGAAACATATGGGGTGAAACGTAGATTTAAACTTTTCAATGAATTACGTATATAGGAAAAAATGTTACGTAAGCGTTTTGTATATTAAAGTGGCTAAAAGTTCGGATATGCCACTGTATCAATTCAAATCTTGTTATTTCTTGTTCTATTACGTGAAAATGAAAAGCATATATCATTGTGAAGTGTATATCAACGGTTTTATTATTAGAGTTGGTGTAAGTAGATACGCCCCGATATTGGTCAGACGTCGGACATTAAATTCTCATAAAATGCAGCCGAGAATTCACTGTATTCGAAAGTCATTTGTTGTAAGTTTAATGCACTTTATTTCCGCATAAAGCATTTTCATGTTCTATTATAGTGGCTTGAGCCGTCGCTTGAAAACAATATTAAATTACCGGGTATAACGTTGAATTTAAGGAAACGAAATTTCTGTCTCGGAGTTGAATTTTTGGCACCGTATACACTTCGTCTTTTCGCACGTGATTACATTTGAATTAATTATTGTAGCAATAGAATTCGCGTCTTAAACGCTGTTCAAGATTTTTTTGTCTGGCTATAATAGTTAAAGTTGAACAACATTGCTATTGTATAATTTGCTAAAAATAGGAGTAGGTCAGATTTGTTATATCAGAATTTGTTATTAATTTTAAAACAAATAATTCAAGTAGATTTAAGAAAACATTAGATCTCTTTTGAATCTTGGGTGTTAATTATTTCACAAATTGAATCAGCTACATATTACAGAATGGTAAACGTGACAATAACCCAAATGTTTAGAAAAACAAACAGAAACTTGAGAAACCAAAATATTAATAGACGCATATCAACCTATTACGTTAAACATAACCTCAAAGTGCACATGTTGTTTCTATTTCGAATCACGGCGCATTACTTCATTTCGGAATCACTTGAGATCGACTAGGTAATAAATTCGAGTTATTGCTCTAATTATACAACCTTTCTATCTTTAATACTTCCTATATTATTTTCATTTCTAGGTCTGTCCTTGATTTCAGTTATTTTTTCTATTATGAATGACTTTGCGTCTACACTCTACCATCAAACATCGTACATTTTGTACTTTGAGTATATAAATAAGTTATGTGAGGAATATGAAAGTATATAAATAAGTTATCTGAGGAATATGAAAGTATATAAACCCAATTTGATCTAGTTGTTCTTAGGTGAACATTTTACAGTTAATTTAATGGCTATGTTTAATCTTTATGACCTCAAATCCTGGAAGATTATGATGACAAATTCCTCAATGTATAATATTATCTTTAAAAAAAAAAAAAAAAAAACTGTTGAATGTTAGTCCAACAATCAACGATTTAAAATAATCACAAAGCTATCACGAATTACATACAATCATCCCCAAAATACCATCGCCTTATCGATACGCATTACAGCTCCCATCGTGACCGTCGAGAGCCGCGTGGAAAATATTCGTCAGAGAGAAACTCGCTAGCTCTCTCCCTCTCTCGCCGCCTACCCACCGCTAAACTTAGAATGTTCGGCCTCGGCCCAGGTAGCCACCTAAGTGTAAATCGGCATTTTCCCCGGCCGAAATCCTCGCGAGTTTCCCCGAGCGCCGGCGACCCCGTGTCCGAATTCCCGCGAATCCGGCGAAATGGAGCGACAAGCGAGGAACGAAGTATACGTGAGTGTAAATGAGGATCCGATCGCGCGACGGTTCTTAATTGCGCGTGAGAATTTCAGTCGGGCGATTTTACAGAAACTTTCGATCTGGGAGTGTATTATTGGACGGCACGGCTTGTCTTGGTCTATAAAAGAAGAGAACAATTTTAAAGAGCGTACAATGTTATTTTGTACTTTTTGGATCGTAATAAAAAAAGTAGCAACAAATGTTTCATAATTTAGGCTTTTCTTGGTAATTTGAAAAGCAAAATTAAAAGCGAAAACAAGTAACGACTGAGCATGCAGTAGAGACTGACATAATTATTAATATTAATAATAGATAGGCATAATTCGTAACTAATACAGTTTTATCTAAGAAGCGTCACCAGTGAAAATATAGGTTAGCCATGACCTTCTGAATTACACCATAACTGCCAAGCAAATAAATATATGATGGGATCAGACAAACAGCTGTTGACATATAACGAAACGTGTAGTTCAATCATTCACCCGACTAATCACGTCAAAATCTCCATTAACAACATTCTTTGTAACACAATTTGTAACACAATCATTCCAAAAACTCAACAATATCACTGAGAGAAGGCTTTATTTATATTTCATATATATGTTAACTATTAATATTAAAATAGTTGATTTTGGCGAAATAAGGAAATATTTGACGGAAATATTTAAAGTTTTACTATAAAGATGCGCATATTAACAGTTAATATGCGATGTTAATAGTTAATATATTTTTCTGTAAATTTTTAATATATTTTCTTATTTAATATAAATAAATTCTTCTCAGAGAGATACGCTTTCCACTCAGTCCCAAACCATCTCCCGACCGCAAAAACTCAGCCACACCAACAACCTCTAAACTATTACCTAACATACGACATTATTTTTCCACTACTTACACACTTTCGCTTCACACGTGCCGCAGAATCCACGCAGACGACGACGAGAGTCGCGCGCTCACTCCGATCGCTATAACATACATCTGCGCGGCGGCGGGCCTTGCGTCATCGCAAGCTCGCTCAAGGTATATTTCTGGTGACCGACCGCTCCGTGTATATACCCCGTTCTGCTTTTTCGCGCACGCTGCGATCTATCGATACTGCCGCGCGCTCGATATGTATATATTCAAACGAAATATGAAAAAAGTCAGTATACATAGCCACGTCTCGTAAATTGAAAAAGAAGTATAAAGGGGAAGTATGCGCTTTTCTCACCGAGCACCTGCAGGTTGAAAATCAATGTAATACGTATCGACGAGTGAATATATATGGTGATGTGCGACAGGTGTGCAAGGCGAGGAGCTAGAGAAAGTTCCCTCCGAGGACCAATGTCGGCCTTACATTGAGAAAGCTTTGAAGGATTTGGGCACAGGTAAAGTTTAAGGGTACGATGTAGCAGCGTTGAATCTTTCTAACACGCTCTATATAAGTGTCCCGCGAGCTACACTCTCTGTTTCACTTTGTGTTCCGAAGGTACTACTACTAATGTTTGTTTTGCGCGCGCATTCTTGGCCATAAATTAACTCGCATGTCGTCCCGTATATTATATATAAACGCTAGCATAATAATATATGTATATATTCACGGGCAAATGTGTCAGCGCGCGAATCTACTTAACGATATTTAATGCGCGCGCGTCCATCGAAAGCACAATCCCCGGCATTAAGTTGCTTCATCTTGGCATCACCTGGGGTCAGACGTGTACAAAATTTGTCACCCCGCGTCGTAATAGCTCGCGGATCGCTTAATATTACGTATGGCTAAAATAAACATCTATTTAAATCAATCGTAAATAGACGCGGGCGGCATGAAAATAGACGTTTTTTTATCTTATAATACATATATATACCACGGGCGTGTATAATTGACAATGTGACAAGTAGATTCTCCTTTATTAGCCGTAAATAACGATGCTATTATACATTTGCTAAAACTGCTTCCTTCAACATTGATTCCTTCGTTACGTTCGCTTCGGTTGCTGGGAGCTAAAATTTAATCGAAGCTATTGGAAACTCCTCAGAAGGATCTCACGAGCACGAGCAAACAAGCGTCGAGGGCGGCCAATCTGCTGAGAAAGACGACGAAGATGGGCCAGGAGAAGACTCGGCCGCCGATGTAAACGATGATGTAAGTACTTTTAAAAATCTATCGGACATTCTCTAACAGCTCGCAAGTCAAATATAATCCGCGATAACTAGACTGTAACCTCAGAGTCTCGAAATAAAACAAAATTCAAGCGCCAGTTGTAAGCCTCTTCTTCCCACTCGAAAAATACATATACGCGCGCTTCGTAACTCAATATAATATGTATTCACGAAGGAGAAAAGAATCGTTGAGACGAATCTCGCTGACGAGAAGAAGACGGTAGGCGTGACGTTATTTACACAACAAGTCCTCGATCGACGCCGGACAGCAGCGACGACGGCGTTGCGGTGTACACATCCCCTGCGCGCCGCTAATTTCACGAACAACACTCGGGCGCGCGGAGCACGTAGCACACCCGGCGTATATTTATAACGTTCGCCGTGGCACATTCTGGCGCTTCGCTGGATATTTTGAGGTTTAACAGGTTTCCGTCTATTTTCGCGCGATGCGCTCGACCCTCGCGCGAGAGTGAGAGGAATCGCATGTTTGTTCTTTTCATTAAAAAATTGGTTATCGGCAGGATTGATGGTCAGGATTTCATTTGTGAATGGTTAAAATTGTGATACAGCTTAATGAGTACGATGGGTAAAAATAAATTTTGTTCGTGGTTGTGTTTTTTAAGAGTAACTAATATGGAGTAAATATATGTTTCAATTATTTATGAAACAACTTGTTTCGCGTTTCCTAGGCATTTTTAGATGAATTTGTCGAAATATCTGTAAAATTAAAATCTGCTAGAAACGGAAAAGAAAATTATTTGAAAAATGTGATGCCGGTTCGGATATTGAAGTTAATTCTTATAGAGCAAGTTTTTGTCACTTCTATTGAGTTAAGTTGTTCATTTCTATTGGATCGCAATACCGTGTATAACAAATGCGTAAACATTACCTTGAAACTAAAATACCACTTCTTAATGAGAATTTAACTAAAGACACGATGTTCGGAGTTTAGGACGACAAATCGGGAAGCAGAGAAAAGCGCGAAGTCTCGGCGGAGGATCAAGAAGGTGGCGATGCCGACGCCGACGACGACAGCAAGGTGGATGATGACGGCGACGAAGGAAGCGAGAATGAGGTCGATCAAGATCAGGTGGAGACGGTCGAGATAACCAGCGTAGAGGCGGACGACGACGGATCCGTTCAGATTGTCGAAGATGACGCCGAGGAGGCTGGCGATTCCAAAGAAGATAATAAGACGACAGGTGCGTACGCGATGAGCAAGGAAAATGAGTTAGAAGGTGTAAATTGGCTAAAATGTACTTTCAGAAGCTGATGATGGAGAAGGTTCCCAAGAACAAGAAGGCGAAGAGCAAACGGAGGGCGACGGCGACGACGGCGACTCCGGAGAGGCCAAATCTAATGATGAAGGCGTTGCCGAGGAGGTAGAGGGATCCGACGAGCAAAAAGAGGAAGAGGATGACGTGACTTCCGCCCAGGATGACAACGACACTAACGAGATCGACGAAGAACACGATAAGGATGACGATTCCACGGACAACGTCGAGTCCGACGAGCACAAGGCTGAGGAGGGCGATGATAAGAGCGGCGAGGATAACGAGGGTAAAAGTGGCGAGGAAACCGAGGAAAAGAGCGGCGAGGAGGAGCAAGGAAAATCCGCTGAAGAAGAGGGTGATGCTACAGCCAGCACTGAAGACACCGATGGCGCTGACTCCAAGGAAGATGCTGAGCAACAGGGTGAATCTGTAGAGGAGGAAGCTGGTGATGACCAGAAGGAAGATAGCAAGGAGGATGAAGCTGGCGATGATGGCAAGAGCGATGAATCGAAGCAGGGAGAAGAAGGCGGAGATGCTGATGACAGGAAGTCCGTTGAGGAGGAAGAAGTTGTAGCTGAACGGGATTCTGGCTCAGTCGAGCAAGAACCCGAGACTGCTGAAGCTAGTGAGGAAGCTAAGGAAGGCGAAGACGATGGCAAGAGCGATGAGGCGGAGAAGGAAGAGGGTGGAGATGGAGACTCAAAAGAAGGCGACGCTGAAAAATCTGGCGAAGGAGGTTAGTCATTCCGTGATAATAATTGTTGACATGTCAAACTGATACATTGTTATTTTTTAGAAGGAGAAGGTGAAGGAGATAGCGACGCTGAAGGTGACGCAAAAGGAGATGAGGACAGCGGAGAGGATGAGGAGAGTGAGGATTCCCGACCAGAGGAGGAAGAACTCATCATGGAAATCGAGATCCCAGAGGTGTTGAGACCGCGAGAGCATATCAACCAGCTGTTGCAGCTGGACGAGGAACACGAGAACAAAGAAAAAGCCGTCGAGAAAGTCGCCGACGTTGTCCTGAGGGACCTGAAAAGATTGTACGACAACGCGATCAAGCCACTGGAGACTCTGTACAAATACAGGGATCTCAGCAACCGTCACTTCGGAGGTTAATTATTGTTCTTGTTAGGAAATGTAAAAGTATTGATTGAATCAGAGATCGATATTTGTTCTTCTGCCTTTCAGACCCAGAAATTTTCTCCAAACCGTTGGTTCTTTTCATGGGTCCATGGAGTGGAGGAAAATCATCGATTATTAACTATTTACTGGACATCGAGTACAAACCTACTTCCCTGAGAACAGGTTAGTTCGAAGTAAATTTATACCTTATATTATAGTACAATTAATTATATGTTTTGGATTAATGTTTGTAGGTGCCGAGCCATCTCCAGCTTACTTCAACATCCTTATGCATGGAGAGGAAGAAGAGGTACTGGACGGCACCCAACTTGCTGCTGACTGGACATTCTCAGGACTTCAGAAGTTTGGTCAGGGATTGCTTGACCGTCTGAAGGGTGTCAAGTTGAACAACAAATTGCTTGAAAAGGTATGACATTTAACAGCTATGATGAAATATTTTAAGAATATACATACTAAATGTTCAAACAATTCTTTTAATAGGTAAACATTGTCGAGATCCCCGGAATTTTGGAGATCCGCAAACAAGTACAAAGGCTATTCCCATTCAACGACGCCTGCCAATGGTTCATCGACAGGGCAGATATCATCTTCCTGGTGTATGATCCATCGAAACTTGACGTTGGACCAGAGACTGAAGCCATTCTTGACCAACTCAAAGGACGCGAATATCAGGTAATCTTTTCACTTTATTTAACACACTATAGACCAAAAACATCCAGAGATCATCCAGAATATTATACCATTATGAATTCTATTACAGACCAGAATCATTCTCAACAAAGCCGACCAAGTGAAACCGGAGGAGTTGATGAGAGTACAGGGCGCTCTTATTTGGAACATTTCGCCACTCATGTCGAGCGCTGAGCCACCGATAATGTACTCGGCATCCCTGTGGTCCATACCCTACGAGGCTGGCGCGCCCACGAGGCTGCTCTACGCCCAAGAGCGCGCCTTCCTTCGTGACCTTCGCTCCGCAATCGACAAGAGGGTCGAACATAAGATCGCCAGTGCCAGGAGATTCGCTGTGAGTTCTTAGTGTTGTATTGATTGATTAAGAAATTAACAAATGGTATAATGTGAAATTGTAATTCTAGGTACGAGTGCGCAATCACGCGAAGATGGTGGACTGCTACCTAACGACCTACTACAACCACAAGAGCTTCTTCGCCAAGAAGAAGGAGACAGCGGATCGCATCATCGAAAACCCGCAGGACTACCACATATACGAGGGTCTTAGCACTCTGACCAACATATCACGTTACGATCTGCCCGATCCGGATGTCTACCGAGACTTCTTCCGACTAAATGCTCTGTACGAATTCCCACTGCTCAGTACGACTTGCACGTACTTCCGCGGTTGTCCCATCAACAGGCTCGATGTCTCCATTGCCTACGATCTGCCCGAGCTCGTCGGCAAGTACAGAAAGTCCGTCGAGGCTGTTCTGCATCAGGAGGAAGCAGCTGCGCAATCTGCTGCGACGCCAGCCCCAGCAGCGGCGCAACAGCAGCAGACCCAGCAAAAGCCTGGGGCGCGAAGTGGAGCATCAAGGATATCCCTGAGTTGAGAGGGCGCGCGCGGCGAGGAACGATATCCGGATATTTCGGAGTTTTCGTCAGGTTGGAGACCATGCTTTTGCGAGGACAGCGGGCTTTTCTGGAAATAATTCGCGGGGTGGTGCTAGTGGTGGGAAAAAGTTACGTAATCGGCTTGACGGTACAGACGTGTTTTTTTTTAATAAAACCTCTAAAAATATTCATGAAGGCTTTTTCTTTCTTCATTTTATTTGTACGAATAATTTATCTGATGAGCGGAGTTTCAAAGAAATTTGAAGTTTTTTTTTTCGGAGGAAAATACGAATAAAACGCAACGGGAGCGTTGCGGCGACACTTTTCATAATTGATGGAAATCAGCAGCGGATTATTTTTAGAAAATAATCAACCTTGCGACAAAAATACGCCGCGAAGACGTGGAAGCTCTGAAATAACGGTATCGCCTCTCGGCTCAGAGACATCCGAAAGACAGTTAAGGAAGATTCACATGCTTCGAAGGCGAACATCGGGGAAAGAATGAGAAACAATTTTTATCGACACTTATAAGTAGGTCGTCGGTAATAGTTCAAGGGCAAAACGCGGCAGTCAGCTGGTCTGCCGGATCGAACCAAAGAGCGACGAGTTCTTTGAACCTGTCAATCAGTGAGAATATTTACAACGTTTACCATAAAAAAGCGAAAAAAGATTATAAAAGAACATCTAATAATAATAATATTCAGCATCCTTGAGCAATCAAGGAATGCACATTCTTGAGAATTTTGAAAGTCCGGTTTTTATAGTACCAACGTATACATTTTTTCAAACAATTTTAAAGTTAATAATATTCTGCCGAATTTTTTAGCTGTGTTACAATATGTTATGTATTAAAAATATCTTCTTTAAGATATACCGACGTGTTGCTATTTTCGGAGAGAAGAGATAACTGAAACGACTTTCATTGTTGTCAGTTAGCGATACATAATATGTTATAAAATGACAGTATATTTTTTGTAATAGCAATAACGATTTAAAAGAATAAACACGTTAACAAAAACAGATCTTCCATATATATATATATATATATATACACGCGCGCGCACGTGAAAAAAAACATCAAATCAATAAAAAAGCTGATTTTTATCCCGCCAATAACATGCACGCATGTGCGGGAGTGATTAACTAATGTTTATTTAGTTTACGTCTTGATGATAATTTTTCCTCAAACTGTGAAAACATGTGAGAACGAGAGAACAAGTGTGAATGAGCGAAGAAAAGGATTGTTTTTTTTTTACTTTTCTTCCACCAAAAGGATTATATCTTAATTAACTAATTGTGTTCATAACAACGAAAAAAAGCACAGAATTCACAATGTACTTCAACCTGTATAGGCTTCGTCGTCTCTCTTAAAAAAAAAAGTCTTTGTACTTTGTTAATGCTGCACAATCCACAGCTGCCTGCAAATACTGCGCATCTTATGTCGATATATTTTTTGGTTTAATTGCGTTACTATGATGATTATTTACTTCGAGTAATAAGGAACAGTGGTGAGTTTTGACTGAAAAATGGTTTGATTTTAACATTGTTCAATTACCTCATGATAAAAATACTGAATTTAAATTATCGTTTTTATTTATTAAAATAATAAAAATTGATTATAGTACAACACTACATAACTGTATTTTCTATAAAATCTACTCAGGAAATGTATTTTTATATAGAATAAATACAATTGTTATAGAATTCACGTCTTTTTTTTTTTTTTTATAAAATAAAAAAAAGCATTTTTGTCACTGATTCGGCAAAGTTCCTTCTTAAGCGAAGATTGTTAATACCATAACTGTAATAATAATTATTAGAGCAAATAGATATGAATATTAAAATATTAGCGATCTTAGAGTCAAACATAATATATCAAAGTTGTTTTTAAACGTTTGCATTCTGCGAATACTGCCTATACGGTAATACGCATCGTCCCGACGCAATAGCATAAAATGGAAAACAAGTATTGGAAATTTTTTTTTACGTCAATACATCGTAATTTCGGACACGTAAAAAAAATGTCGTAAGAAGATATTGTATTATTGTGCTATATGGGTGCACCCAACAAATACGTATATTTCAGTGTAATTAAGATTTCATTTAAATTATAAAATGGTTTAATAAATTATTTATCAATATCTTGAAATAATAAATAAAATTTCTTTAAAATGTTTTTACTTATTTACTGTTAAGCCTTCATGATTTATCGCACTTGTTTAATCCTTTCCTACATACTGATTATAAATTTCTTTTTAATTTTGATGGTTTGTGATTTAATATAATTGATCTTAAATTAAAATTTTAAATTGAAAATAGAACACTAATAATTTTTTTTTTTTTAATATAATGTTAAATTATGTTAGGTAGGAAAAAACGGAAAATACTTACATTAGGAGTAACTTCTCTCAGCCATTCATCAGCCTGCTCATCAAAGTCGAACTTGCAAGCTTTTCTAAGATCATTTGCTGCTTCTTCCCATTTACCCAGAAGCTGATTTGCTCTTCCTCGGAACTTATGTGCAGCAGCACTGTCTGGATTCAGTTCGAGAGCACGATTGCAGTCACGAATGCAAGCATTTGGTTTTTTAATCAACAAATAGACCTGTCCCCGCTTGGCATATAAAAGAGAGCCCTGTGGATTAAGAAGTATTGCTTCTGTATACAGTTGAATAGATTTTTCATAGTCTTTTTCTACAAATGCAGACACTGCCTCAGAACGCTTGTCTTGAGACTGTTCGAGCTGTTCTTCTGTGGGTTGCAAGTCATAATCACCCATTGGCTGAGCTGGATCATTATCAGGCTCTGCAACAATTATTATTTATTTACAGAAAGATAAATAATACATGAAATTAGCTTTCAAATCTATTTATCAATTTAAAGAGAAATCTCCTAAATACCTATAACTCCAGTCATGTCCAATTCCAAATCACTTTCTTCACTTTCTGGATCTGGTGTTTCAAATCTGGATTCTCTATCAAAGGATTCGCTGGTATCTTCATCATCCTTATCTGATTTTGGAACTTTACCTCCTAATTTTTCAATAAAATTTTTTAAAAAACTGAGTTCTGGATTATTAATGATTGAAGGCTGCTTATTGCACAACTCAATGAAAGATTTCAATTGTACTAAATATTCGGTGTTGATTGGCAATGACATTTTTAAATCTGCAATAAAATATAAATTTCAATAAACTTTAAACACAAATTTTATTTATTTTACATAAATAAGTCAATATATTTTTAAAACATGAATGTTACTCAAATATCTAAGTAATTTTAAACGATTTTGCTATTCGTCAGTCAGATTTCTGTATTGAAGGTATATATCTATAGCATAGTAGATATAATAGTTTTTTTAGTCAAAGGTCAAAAACAAAACCAATATTGAAATATTACTACTCCGAGACAATGTATCTTTAATCTAACGCACCTTTAGCAAGAGCTAATTCTAAACTGCAAACAACTCTTTGAGGTTAAGAATCAAGATTTAATATATGTATTTACAAATAAATATTGGTAGATACGTTTATAAAACAAAAACTGAACACATGCAGCCTTTTGGCTAAGATCAAAGTGTAGAGTGTACATCAAAGTGTACACTAAGTTGCATAGACCATGCTATAAAGGTTAGGATTAATCTAATAAATCCAGAGCATTTTTTATTTACAAATTTTTTACGCAAAGCCGATGCAACTTGTTTATTTGCATATAGTCCACACGTCCTCCATGCATAAAGTACCTTTTCTGCCTCTATGCAAATTGCCCAATTATTTATAAAAATTCAACGAACTGCGCAATTAACCGACGTAGAAACGAAACTCCCAAATTCGCCTGCGACCATTCGAACCGTTAACAAATCTTTGTGTTATCGGCTCGACTAATACCAAAATACCCTCGTGATAACGCTATATTTCGCTTCCCCGATCCAAGCACGCATACGAAACCTTATCGCACGTTATTAAGTAAATTACATTTATATTGTACACTCGCCGGGAGCCGAACGCAAGCAATCGAATCATCATCACACGTACTATACACAACTCACCTTTCGTTTATTCTTGATTCTGGAAGCACTAGCACTTTCTCCCACGAGAAAGATGAATATACGACGGTTTATCTTCACCGGGAATCCTCTCACGTTTCTTACTTATCTCTCTCTCGAGTATATACCACTTGCAACGGAGTAAACAAAGACTCTCGCTCGGGTCTCTCGGCCGTAGTACACATACACCAGTCGAGTGTATAGGTATATATATATGCAGGACTTGCGTGGTTTCGTGGATAATATATATAGGTATAATATGTATATATGCCGGCGCGCCGACGCCGTTGTGTCGGTTGTGTGTCGCGGCAGGTCAAGCTGATGCGAGCGACCCGTATTTTATAACGTTGTTAACGTCCTTTCCACATGGAGTGCGTCGTGCGCCGTGCGTCGCGTCGTGCGCCGCGGTTCCGATCGCTTGAATACAGCAACTCTATGCTGATTGGTTAATTCTCTTTTACTATCTAGTTTCGTCAAAGGAATTAACCAATCAGCATACAATTGCTGTATTCAAGCGATCGGAACGCGGCGCACGACGCGACACACGTACGGCGCACGACGCACTCCATGTGGAAAGGACGTAACGTATGATTTCGCGGTTTCGGGCTCCGCGTAATTTCTGCGATTTGCATGTCTTGATCATTCTTCGATGGGTGTGATTGTTAACTTAAGATAAATGGGTTTTTACTTAACTTAAGATAAATGGGTTTTTACTCCTAGCGAGGTTTTTCCCCATTCTACACTCCACATAGTAGTTCAGCCATACAACCGTTTTTGCTCTATAACTTCTGATAGTGTGGAAATGCCCTCACAGGGTAACGCACAACTTCCTCTTTTTGATTTCCTTCTTTAAGGAGAGGTAACTGGAATCGCCCAGGCTCCTCCTACGTGGATTCATTTCTACGTAAGGGGCTCCTGGACGGTGATCCGGGCAGGCTGTACCTCACTGGTAGGGGGCGACGGAGGGGGCCCCCACCATCCCTTCTTTCTTTCTTTCTTTGGGTGTGATTGAAAGAAAAAAACCGCTGCCAATTCATTGGAAATTAGCTTCCTGACACTAAAGTAATTATTGTTCTAGTACATTGATTGTTTACGTCAGTAAATAGGTAATTAATTGTTATTTATCAATGTGTATGTGTGTTATACATATTTTATTTTTTCAAACTTATTTTACAAAGTTAACTTTAACTTTTTATCTTTTAAAAATTTCTTGAACTCGGTTCGAAGATATACAAATGTTATACTAGATAAGTGTAATATGTGGTTAAAATTTTAAGTCGATAAATAAAATATTCTCTTAGAAAACGCTATTAGAAAATATTAAAAAAAAAAATTTAACCTCAAATATCTTTGGTCCTGATAGTCGGTTTTTTTTGGACAACGAACTCGGTTCGAGATACAAAAAAGCTATCTCTGTGCCAAATTTCAAGACAGTTGGTTGATGTTTATACTCCTGTTATCGTATAGAGGAGCCGAAAATGCACTTTTTTTAAAATAATTTTTTTTCTAGAAAATAAGTGAAGATAATCTCTTGGAATTTTAGCTAAATATTGTACTACATAAGTGTAATAAGTGCGGTTAAAATCTTAAGTCGATAAATAAAATATTTTTTTAGAAATAAATTAAAGAAGTCTAAACCATATTTTCATTAATGACAAATGACAGACTAAAGATAATTTAAATATTATTGTAAAAAAAGAAAATAAAAATTTAAAGATCTTTTAATACAAATTTATGATGTTAAGTAATACTATCTGGGTCCCGATTCTGTTTTGGTAAATTTCGTTTATCGTCATAAGAACTTGTGATAAACAATGAATTTATCACTTTTTTATCGTTATAGAATCACACCCCTGTAACATTAAAAAATCGGAAAAACGAAAAATCTAAAATCGTCTTTTGGTTATAAAAAAAAAGAAAATCAATAAAATCGAAAAATAGGTTATGTCCTTCAAAATATCCTTCGAAACGAAAACAATAAGCTTTGTCTGGTGAAAATCGGTCGAATGATGTGTGTGTGTGTGGTGCCCTCACACACACACAGACACTCACACACGCACACAGAGGGAGACACGAAAAATGTTTTGCTCAAAACCGACGAACTTTAGTGCCAAAAGTCTTAAACACGTTTTTAAACATTTTTTGTCTCAAAAATTTTTTTGACCGTTACAAAGCTCCGTCTTTGAGTAGGAAGCAACAAGGTTGTGTCGGAAATGTTTTTAACTAACAATGAATTTTTAGTAAATATTGAAGTTACTACAGCACTTTTTAATTAGGAAAATAATATTAATGTATGCTTCACAACGTAGTTTTTCAGTAATAAGAGACTGTTCGCATAGTGGGTTTTGGGCTTTGATCTTTGGGCTTTGGACAATGTGTAAAAAAGTCGTTGTCGGTCATCTTGTAAATTCACAACCCGTGGTTGAAGACGAACAAAACTTCTATACAACTGAATACTGACATAACCTTATAATTGACCACGAATTGTGAATTTACATCAAGATAACCGACAACGATTTCTTTTACACATTGCCCAAAGCTCAAAGCCCAAAACCCACTATGTGGACAGTCTCTAATGGACTTTTTTTTGGAATTTTCATAAATGTTGACATATACACCTATCGTCGCTTCCGAATAAAAAGGCTTTATCATGGGAATCCGGTTGAAAAAGGCTTTATCTAAAAAGTGGTATATGTTCCAGAGACTAGGACCACCATTTCTCTGTGTATTTTGTCCCCCTACATGATTCTAAGGTCAGAATTGGTCGACCACGTCTGAATTTTGAGACATCTAAGGCATACGATTTTCTTTTTACAAAATAAAATAACATTGCTTGTACGGTTGTACCCTTCAGGACCAACTTTGAATCATACCTCGATATAGATTTTTTCTGCGAGATTTAAATTTCAAAGTTGGTTTCAAAGGAACTACTGGGTAATGCTAGATTATTTTGTAGACAAAATGAATAAAAAGTTTATTATACGTATATAGATATTTCAAAATTCAGACGTGGTAGACCGATTCTGACCTTGCAATCAGATTTGGGGGTAAAAAATACACAGAGCTACGGTGGTCTATAGGCCTATAGCCACTGGAAACTGGAACATAACTAGGTAAGCACGATTCTTTTCTTTTCCTCACACCTTTCAAAAATTTCTTATTCCCATACGCTACCTATACATATCCCCATCATTTCACAAAATCCCCTTTGAATTTGCCGGCAAACATTATCTCACCGCCACAGCGCGTGCGCGCACGATGCAGCGGAGTCGGCGACGGGCGACTCGAGAGCTATACTATAGAGTGTTATGAACTGCGTTCGCATGGATGAGTAGCAGAATATTTATAGGATCGTTCTACAATGATAATTTAGATTTTAAAAGATTAACTTCAAAATAAATATTAAATAAATCAACCGTTCCGTAAATAAATAAGAAATAAACAATAAATGAATTTAACTAGAATAGAAATAAATAATTGTGACGATATTACTAATTACGTACGTATTTAAATAAATAATGGACAGGTGATCAACAATTTGATAATCAATAGCGGAATAAACGTGATAACAGTAACTAATAATTAAATTAACGATAATTAAATAAATTGTCGGGGCGCTGGGGGAGGGGGGGTCGAACATGCACTTTTAGGTCCCCTCGGTACCTTCACGTAACTTTATGTTTTTTTATGCGTACAATCGATTTTTCGAGGGTACCGTGCAAAAATGGTTAGTTTAATTGTTAATTAACATTTTTTATAAACAATATAAAAAATTTTATATTTTTGATTTAAAAAAAATACCGAAGCTATTCTTTATCATAAATGATCCTTCATCAACTTTTCTCTTCGACTCATAGTTTTTGAGAAAAAAAATCCTAAAGTTTGAAAAAATGTGATATTTTGCAACTTTCAGAATTTTTTTCTCGAAAACTATGCGTTGAAGTGAAAAGTTGATAAGGACCATTTTTACTCAGTCGATGACAAAGAATATCTCGGTATTTTTTTAAAATCGAAAATATAAAATTTTTTATATTGTTTATAAAAAATGTTATTTAACAATACTTTTCATTATTTTCCGTATAATTTCCATAAAAAAAAAAATACCGAGATATTCTTTGTCATCGTCTGAGCAAAAATGATCCTTATCAACTTTTCGCTTCGACCCATAGTTTTCGAGAAAAAAATTCTGAAAGTTGCAAAAAATCACATTTTTTCAAACTTTGGAATTTTTTTCTCAAAAACTATGAGCCCGAGAGAAAAATTGATAAGGGCCATTTTTGCTCAGACGATGACAAAGAATAGCTCGGTATTTTTTTAAAATCAAAAATATAAAATTTTTTATATTGTTTATAAGAAATGTTAATTAAGAATTAAACTTACCATTTTTCGGTCCGGTACCCTCGAAAAATCGATTCTACGTATCAAAAAACATAAAGATACTTGAAGATACCGAGGGGACCTAAAAGTGTAGGCTCGACCCCCCCCCCCCCCCAGCTCCCGGACTAAAAAGAAGCTCGCTCAGGGTGAAAAGCTTTCTTGGAAACAATTGATTACTCAAGGATTCTATGAAATGGCAGGTGGCTGTAACAGTCAAGGCATTCAAGGACGAATTGAGGGCGAGATAGTCGAAGTCAATAATACCAGGATCCATTAATGCCAACGGTCACCCAACGTAAATACAAACAATTCCGAGAAGCAGTAACGGCAACAATCCCAGGAATTCATTAGCGAACAGGCTCGAGAGACAAACAATTCCAAGAACTATTGCGCAATGGAGCGCAACGACCTACCCTACCAAAAAAAATCAGCTGATAAATCAGATGATTTGTCAGATAATTTATCAGCTGATTTCTCATGCCAAAATGTCACTTGAGATTCTGCCCGGATGCTGGTAAAAACTTACGTAAATTAAAGATCAGCTTCTTCAGTATTGGAAATTGCCTATTAAGCTGTTTTACCCCCCCAGATGAGTTCAAAAATGCACGTTTGGAAGCATTTTGCACATTTTTTTTATTTTTAAAAATTTTGTACATGAGATATCAGCTGAGTACAAATCATCTGATTTGTCAGCTGACTTTTTTTGATAGGGTAACGGTCCGAGCCATATATATTTAACCAAATATAGACTTCAATGATTGTAATATGTGGTTAAAATTTCAAATCGATAAATAAAATATTTTTTGAGATATTAATTTATGAAATATAAAAACGTTTTCCTTAATAACAAATGACAGAGTGAAGATAATTGAAATATTAAAAAAAGAAAATATAGGTAATTTATATTTATCGAAATTCCAGTGAATTTCGTGAATTTTCGATAAACAATGAGATCTGGCGCCGTTC
Source organism: Torymus aiolomorphi (assembly GCA_036365515.1). Lineage (NCBI taxonomy): Eukaryota > Metazoa > Arthropoda > Insecta > Hymenoptera > Torymidae > Torymus > Torymus aiolomorphi. The sequence continues at coordinate 68,414,369 of CM070874.1, read as the reverse complement.
AGATCGGTTATACAACAATATCGTTACCGCGAACCTATCCTCAAATTTCATAAGGAACAAGATGAGACTTTGATCGATACGATTGCATGTATAATAAAAATTTGCATAGAAGCGACGTGTTAGTAAAATTTCAAAATAATTAATTGTTGATATTAGCGCCAATACTACGTAATTCTGCATGAAAAAAATGTTTTCAACTTCTTAAGGTAGTTCACCCGGTCAAAACAGCAGTTTGTATTTTTTAAATAGTGTTAAGTTGATAATCCAAGAGAAATTACATGTAATAAATATATACTAGAAGAAACATAAGACAATTTTTTTCAGACAAATTCAGGCAATAATCACTATGCTATTATTACAATTAAAGACAAAAACTTCAATAAATTTCTCTAATTTTTTTTATTTTTTATCCGATCTTAACGAAATAAAGCTTATTTTATTCGTTAAGAAATTTCAAGGGGAGTATCGGTGGGAAAATTTATGATACGAGTTACCAGTACGGCGCAATATCAATTTGTTTAAGAAAAGCAAGTCAAGTTTTAGAGTGTTTAAGATGAAAAAATTGATGTTTCGCCGTACTGGTAACTCGTATCATAAATTTTCCCACCGATATTCCCCCTAAAATTTCTTAACGAACAAAATAAGCTTTATTTCGTTAAGATCGGATAAAAAATAAAAAAATTAGAAAAACATAAGTTTTTGTCTTTAATTGTAACAATAGCATAGTGATTATTGCCTGAATTTGTCTGAAACAAATTTCCTTATGTTCCTTCTAGTATATAGGTGTCCCATTTTAAAACCACCAGGCAAATATTTCGAAAACTAAGAGAGATGGACAAAAACTTTTAATACAAAAGTTGTAGGGTTCAGAGGGGCCCAACTGATCGTGACCTTGGTTATGACCTTGAGGTCAATTATCAAGGTCATTTGAAGGTCAAATCGATTTTTTCAAATGGGAACCCCCACTTTTGACCTCGTAAATGGAAAGAGCGGAAAATTTTACGTTCAGATATATCCTTGAGTCAAGGTCATGGTCATGGTCATGGTCATGTATAAAATCAAAATCAATAAACGCATCAAAACATTCCCATAATTAGGTATACGAGACAAATTGTTAAATACAAAAGTTGTAGGGTTCAGAGGGGCCCAACTGATCGAAACCTTGGTTATGACCTTGAGGTCAATGATCAAGGTCATTTGAAGGTCAAATCGATTTTTTCAAATGGGAACCCCCACTTTTGACCTCGTAAATGGAAAGAGCGGAAAATTTTACGTTTAGATATGTCCTTGAGTCAAGGCCATGGTCATGGTCATGGTCATGTTTAAAATCAAAATCAATCAACGCATCCAAACATTCCCATAATTACGCATACGAGTGTTAAATACAGAAGTTGTAGTGTTTGGAGGGGCCCAACTGATCGTGACCTTGACCATGAACTTGAGGTCAAGGATGATGTCGTTTGAAGGTTAAATCAATTTTGTTTAACGGCAACCCTCACTTTTGACCTCGTAAATAGAAAAACCGAAAAATTCTGATATGACCTTGGGTCAAGGTCATGGTCAAAGTTATGGTCAGTTTCCGTGCAGTTAAGAGCAAAGTCGGAGATGACCCGGTCACCTAAGGCAAGGTCGGAGATTACCCGGCCAGTTAAGGCAAGGTCGGAGATGACCCGGCCAGTTAAGGCAAGGTCGGAGATGACCCGGCCAGTTAAGGCAAGGTCGGAGATGACCCGGCCAGTTAAGGCAAGGTCGGAGATGACCCGGTCAGTTAAGGCAAGGTCGGAGATGACCCGGCCAGTTAAGGCAAGATCGGGGATGATTAGGCCAGCTAAAAATTCATTGGAAAATTCCACGTTCATGTGTATTTAGTCATAGGATTCAAGTGTTTCGGTCACCATTTACTGAAGAAGATGCTCAAAAGTTGCACCATTTACTTGTTGACAACATTCTATTCTCCTTTTAAAGTTTGTAACAGTATTTAATAATACTTGACGTGGAATACTTAAGCAGATTTGTGTAATCCTTTGAATCATGTCATCTCTTGTAGTTGGCCGGTTGCGGTAGACTGTATTTTTTAGGAAGCCCCATAAATAAAAATCTGGAGATGTCAGATCTGGAGATCTTGGTGGCCATGCTACGGGACCTCCTCTACCAATCCATAGACCGTTAAACCTTTCATTAAGAAAATCTCTGACAATTCTGGCATAATGTGGAGGAGCACCATCTTGTTGTAGCCACATTCTGGCCCTTGTATGGAGATCAACGTTTTCTAGAAAGAGTGGCAGCTCGTCTCTCAGCAACTGTAAATAAGTATGTTGAGTTACGTGACCTTCAAAAAAATAAGGTCCAATCAGACATCCGTTAATAATACCACACCACACCGTTACATTCCAGCGATGCTGATGATCAACTTCTCGTATCCAATGAGGATTAACAGGAGACAAGTAGTGGCAATTATGGCGATTCAACATACCAGTACTCTGAAATGTAGCCTCGTCGCTAAAAAGAACATTGTTAAAGAAATTTTCATCATCAGTAATTTGTTGTGTTGCCCATTGGCAAAATGTTATTCTCCGTCGATAATCTTCCACAGTTAAAGCTTGATTTAGAGTAATGTGGTAAGGATGGTAACGCGCATATCGTAAATATCTACTGACCGTAGATCTTGGAATGCCCATTGTTAACTCGATTTCGCGTAAACTGACATGAACATTTAAATGTACCATGGCTAGAACATCAAGAAAGCGAGGATTATTTTCATAATCGTGTTCATTCAGTGTCCTCCTTCTTCGAACGAAGTTTCCTTGTCGACCGCGCAGTTCAATGTCACGTATTACCGTATGATCAGGATGTTGTCGTTGAGGGAACCGAGCACGATACAATCTGCTTGCCTCTCGATAGTTTCGTCGACATTCTCCTAAAATAAGAAGAATGTCAACTATTTCATTAGCAGAATAGTCAGGCACTCTTTTTTAGTTGTAAATGCAATTATTTATCAAAACACACCACAAAAGAAATAATATGTTATTATACTATACAATATTTTAAAACGAAAAAGTTTAATTTTCTGTGTCAATATAAGTGTGCTCAATTTGAAAACAATTTGATGTAAACAGTAATAATTATTGACTATTACCGATCAATGCTGAATACTACCGGTCACTATTGGATACAGGTGGTCAACACTTATTAACTTTTGTTATTATTTGATATAAGTGGTTAACCCTGGTAAATATTGATAATAGTAAAAATAGTAAAATTTTCCGCTCTTTCCATTTACGAGGTCAAAAATAGGGGTTCCCATTTGAAAAAATCGATTTGACCTTCAAATGACCTTGATCATTGACCTCAAGGTCATAACCAAGGTCACGATCAGTTGAGCCGCTCCAAACCCTACAACTTCTTTATTTAACACTCGTATGCGTAATTATGGGAATGTTTGAATGCGTTGATTGATTTTGATTTTAAACATGGCCATGACCATTACCATGGCCTTGACTCAAGGACATATCTGAACGTAAAATTTTCCGCTCTTTCCATTTACGAGGTCAAAAATGGGGGTTCCCATTTGAAAAAATCGATTTGACCTTCAAATGACCTTGATCATTGACCACAAGGTCATAACCAAGGTTACGATCAGTTGGGCCCCTCTGAACCCTACAACTTTTGTATTTAAAAATTTGTCTCGTATGCCTAATTATGGGAATGTTTTGATGCGTTGATTGATTTTGATTTTAAACATGACCATGATCATGACCATGACCTTGACTCAAGGACATATCTGAACGTAAAATTTTCCGCTCTTTCCATTTACGAGGTCAAAAGTGGGGGTTCCCATTTGAAAAAATCGATTTGACCTTCAAATGACCTTGATCATTGACCTCAAGGTCATAACCAAGGTCACGATCAGTTGGGCCCCTCTGAACCCTACAACTTTTGTATTAAAAGTTTTTTTCCATCTCCCTTAGTTTTCGAGATATTTGCCTGGTGGTTTTAAAATGGGACACCCGGTATATTTGTTACATATACTTACTCTTGGATTATCAACTACATAAAACATTATTTAAAAAATACAAAAACTAAAACTGCTGTTTCAACCGGGTGAACTACCTTAAGACACCCATCATTCGAATAAACTTGATCTGGTTGTATCAAGTATAAAAGACAAAACACAAAAAGTTCATTACGAATATCTTATATATATTGCTATATATGTGTGATGAACTACCTTAAGGTGGCTCCGGCGCGCTGGGATATATATATGTAAGTTTTAAGTGTTATTCGTATCACGCAGACCCCCCTCGCCCCCCTCCTACCCACTCATACCCCCCTCGGACCCCCTCAGACCCCCCTCGTGACCCCCCTCAGACCCACCTCAGACTCCCCTCATTTCTAAAACATATCTCATATAAAATAACTTCACTGATCACTGTGCTCTATGTTGGTAAATTGTTACAATGCCCGCTCTCTACTTGAGTTTTGTGCATATTTAAAAAAATACAATATTCTCATTGCACCAATTTGTTGGTGTTTGCTCGAATATTCTCATTTTTTTATTGAAATGAAAAATATTTATCTACGTCACCTTAAATGTACCTTAACACAAGCGTTGGATATGTATTTAAAGTGGGTATCTTTCGCCAATAGTTCTACATAAACACTTATCTTATATGTTACAAATATATTTTTGAGGAATAGATTAGTGGAAAAATTAAGCACATATATCTTCCACTGATCACTGTAACCGATAATGGCAATGTTATAAAGTTCAAGAGAGAAAGCGAAAGAGAGAGATTAGAGCGCGAAACGTAGAAACAGGAACCTGGAGACAAGGGCGTAGAGACAGGTGCATAGAGACTAGACAGAGACATAGAGACGGAGACGTAGAGACAGAGTCGGAGTGACAGAAACATAGAGACAGAGTCGGAGAGACAGAGACGTGGAGACAGAGACGTGAAAAGAGAGAGAGCGATTAAAGACAGAAACATAGAGACAGAGACGTAGAGACAGGCGCGTAGAGACAGAGACATAGAGACGGAGACGTAGGTCCGAATTCATAGTCGTAAGTGAGACGCGAGTCGGACTCAAGTATGGTTTGAAGCCATGCTTTAGTATATATACCGTACTTGAGCCCGTCTCAGCGTCTATGAATTTGGGCCGTAGAGACAGAGTCGGAGTGACAGAGACATGGAGACAGAGACGTGGAGACAGGGATGTAAATACAGAGACGTAGAGACAGAGTAGTGGAGACAGAGACGAGGAGGTAGACACGAAGAGACAGAGACGTAGAGATAGGCGTGTAGAGACAGAGACGTAAAGACAGAATCGGAGAGACAGAGACAGAGTCGGAGAGACAGAGATGTGGAGACAGAGACGTAGAGGCAAGGATGTAGATACAGAGACGTAGAGACAGACGCGTGGAGACAGAGTCGTGGAGACAGAGACGTCGAGACAGAAACTTAGAAACGAAACATAAAGACAGAAACGTAGAAACAGGGATGCAGAGACAGTAACGTCGAGACAGGCGCGTTGAGACAGAGACATAGAGACGGAGACATGGAGACAGAGACGTGGAGACAGAAATATTGAGACAGGCGCGTGGCGACGAAGTCAGAGACGTGGAGACGGAGACGTGGAGACAGAGACGTGGAGACCGAGATGTGGAGACAGGGACGTGGAGACCGAGACGTAGAGACCGAGACGTAGGGACAGGAAAGTAGAGACAGAGACGTGGAGACAGAGACGTAGAGGCAAGGATGTAGATACAGAGACGTAGAGACAGACGCGTGGAGACAGAGTCGTGGAGACAGAGACGTGGAGACAGAACCTTAGAAACGAAACATAAAGACAGAAACGTAGAGACAGGGATGCAGAGACAGTAACGTCGAGACAGGCGCGTAGAGACAGAGACATAGAGATGGAAACATGGAGACGGAGACGTGGAGACAGAAATATTGAGACAGGCGCGTGGTGACGGAGACAGAGACGTGGAGACGGAGACGTGGAGACAGAGACGTGGAGACCGAGATGTGGAGACAGGGACGTGGAGACCGAGACGTAGAGACCGAGACGTAGGGACAGGAAAGTAGAGACAGAGCCGTAGAGACGGAGATGTAGAGACAGAGTCGGGCACAAGCGAAATTAGAAGTTTGGAAAATTAAAAATTTTGAATACATCAACATTATATGTGATGAAATGGAATGGATATAAAATGGAAAATGGAAACAATTTTCAGAAAATTTTGAAACAAGAAGTACTAAATTAAATCAGGTAATTGTAAGATCAATTTATAAAATTTATTTAATATAATTTTATTTTTACCTTATTGATGTTTTTCAAAATTTTAGTGACATTGACAGTCGATTAGGGCTAATGAGGATACCACTTACAAATAAAACGCATCTTTCTATTTACCTCCAAGGTGATGCGGAAAAAATAGAACACAATATATCTTCTTCAATATATTTGCAAATGGATTAACTTAAAAATTAATTGAGTTAATGTTCTGAGTTAAAAGCTTCTCTTAACCGTCAATTTACAAAAAACTTTCACCCCTGCTGCTGTGCAGTCCCTCCTTAATTTTGTAGCTCCTCCTTAAAATATAAATCCAATTCAATAAAATTAAAATTAATTCCAATGCACGTGTAAGTATAACACATTATACTATGCAACCCCTCTTTAATTTAAAGCTCCTACTTAAAATAAGATTTCCTTTAAGGCCATGTGAAACCGTGAATTTCAATATTTTTTAAATCAGCATTCAAGCGTTTATCCGGAAAACAAATTTTGTCAAGCGCTCTGTACACATAAACACTATATCCAGGAATTTTTTTGAGTGATTCTATTAGCATTTTCGTTAGATATGCTCGTTTGAAAAGTAGGTCAATTGCAGATTCCTACTTACTGACAGTACGATTTTTATTTAATTAAATAAATTCTCATATTTAAAAAAAAACACGTTTGTCAAGTGCTCCGTATATGTTAATACTATACTCAGATTTTTTTTTTGACGATTCCATTGGTATTTTCATGAGATATCCATGTTTGAAAATTATGTCGGTATTTCACATCACCTTAAGGGGATATGAGTACCGACGTTATTTTTCAAACGAGCATAACTCACGCAAATATCAATAGAATTATCCAGAAAAAAATCTGCATGTAGTGTTTGCGTGTACGGAGCGCTTGACAGACGTCTTTTTCCAAAAAAATGATGAGAATTTATTTAATTAAATAAAAACCGTACTGTCGGTAAGTAGGAATCTACAATTGACCTACTTTTCAAACGAGCATAACTCACGCAAATATCAATAAAATTATCCAGAAAAAAATCTGCATGTAGTGTTTGCGTGTACGGAGCGCTTGACAGCCGTCTTTTTCCAAATAAATGTTTGAATGTTGATTTAAAAAAATATTGAAATTAGGGTTGCACATCCCCTTAAGTCTATAACATCACCATTATCGGTTATAACGATCAGCGAAAAATATATGTGCTTTGTTTCAACATTAAGGGAATTCTCTCGATACCAAACTAGTGAAAATGAGAGCCATTGATCTATTTGTTAATTTACAAAGTAAATGTTGTTCAAGGAAGTCTTACAAATACTGGTTAACTAATTAATAATTATACATCCAAACAAAACAATTTTATTCGTCTGAATGATCAATAACAAGTTTCGTAAGGAAGCTGATTTGACTCATTTTTTGAGGTTAAATGTGCCGTTTTTTAATTCACTAAATTTTGTTTAATACATAGAGGTATGCAATGATACTTTTTAAGAGCAATAATCGTTCGTCGCATGCTTATCTTTGGATGAAAATTTTTTCATTACAAACAACCTTTAATGCCCTGCAAAATACGTAAATTTGTGCGAATTCCCACAAGACTCCAGGTTAAATTACTTAAACGAAAACCTCAATATCTTGATTCCTAGGTACCTTTTGGTTCGAAAAATTTAACTGAGTTATTTTAAGAGTTATACTAACCAGTCCTTCAAATTTTATTAAAATCTGCTTTCTTATTCAAAATCGAGAGAATTCCTTTAAGCATATTCCTTAAACGATTATATGTAATATATTTTAATAGGAGAAGTGGTTATGTAGGGCTATTGGCGAAGGATACCACTTTAAATAAAAATCCGATGTATCTGTTAATAGTACCTCAAAGGTGACGTTGGAAACTTTTTTCGTTTCAATAAAAAAAAGAATTGAAAGCTTCTCTTAAGCATTACGTTGAATGTTCAAAATTCATATAACATATGAAAATATCTATTACAACTCGCCTTGAAACCAAGAATGTTACTTATTTTTTGACAAAGGTAGGGGGTTGACGAGCGGAGCGAGTAGGGGGAGTACCCCCTAGTGTATATGTGCGTGCGTGCGCGCGCGCGCGCGCGTGTGTGTGTGTATGTGTGTGTGTGTATGTGTGTGTGTGTATATGTGTGTAATGAAATGAAATGATCTGTCTTTCATATTTTGAGTCTTATTCTCTTCTTAAAAAATGATGACGTTAAAGTGAAACCGAAATAAAATATTTGTAATTAACTTATTCGTATCGTCAGCTGAGAGGTGAAATGAGATAATTCGGCTGAGCGCTAAGAAACCAGACAACTCGGCCGAGCGCGTAAGAAACCAGACAACTCAGTCGAGAGCTAAGAAAAGGGACAATTCGCGGGCTCTTTTTTTCATTCGCTTTTTAGTTGTGAACCACTGTATAGCGTTTAAATTTTTCGTTTACCTATATAAGGAATAGCAATTCTCAACTAAAAAGCGAATGAAAAAAAGAAGTCCGTGAATTGTCCCTTTTCTTACCGCTCGACCGAATTGTCTGGTTTCTTAGTTCTCGGCCGTGTTGTCTGGTTTCTTAGCGCTCAGCCGAATTGTTTCCATTCACCTCTTAGCCGATGGTATATTCTCGAATGCCTGATCAGTTTGTGTTCTACGACTTAAAAAGACGTATGATAAAATGTTTACCCTAAAAATATGTGTACTCTCAAAATTGTAACCTCAAAAATGCTGTTTGTAAAACGGTATTATTAACATTAATTATAATATAATAGAAATATAATAAGAAGTTGAAACTTATCATTTAACAAAGGACCCCGCACACAATGTATGGAAAATAATCATTCGGTCAAATTGGATCAAAGTTGGGGAAAAGATAGATCTTGAGGTCCTGAACAAAAGTTCTCATGGGCAAAACCCTCCAAAATTTGACCGAATGATTTTTTCCTATACATTGTGTGCGGGGTCCTTTAAAATTTAAAATCATGCAGTAAGAAGATTAAAAAAACATCGCAGAACCGCGTTTTGCGTAATTAAGAGCCGCAATATATTTTTTTTGAAAAAAGTGAGTATGTACATGTGTGTGACTTGAGAAAATGAGAATAAAGGAAGAAAAAAGAAATAAAAGGGATTCAAAGAAAATAAAAATTTGCAATTGAACTTTTATGTATTTATACAAAAATATTTACAAATCTGAATATGATGTATAAAAATACACATTATCTACAGAACCTACAATATTCAAGGGGACAAATGCATTCGACCTCGTTTGCCCCCGAGGCCGGACGCGGTAGGGCCCCAAGGACATTCTGGACTTCTGGACTCTTCGGTGGCTCTAATATCTCCGCGTTCGGATTCTCAGGCCGCTCGAGGCTTCCCTCATCTGAATCGTCGTCGCCCCCCGGAGCTTCCACGTCCACGCTGTTCTCTGACGCCATTCTCCTCCGTGTAAGAGGCACGCGGGGCTCGTTATCGTCGTCCGAGAGGGCAGCCGCATCGTCAGGATAGTAATCGTCGTTGTTGTCGTCGTCATAGTAATCGTCGTTGTTGACGTCGTCATAGTAATCGTCGTTGTTGTCGTCGTCATAGTAATCGTCGTTGTTGTCGTCGTTATAGTAATCGTAATTGTTGTCGTCATCATCGTTCAAAGGATTCTCCGCCCTCAGCCACTGCCTAAATCGGGGAAGCCCCATGAAGCTCGGTACCGCTGGAGGTTGCAGGTTGGATTCGTCATCCGACTCGTAACCTGGATCTTCCAACTCTAGGCGACTGAGTTGTCTGCAAGCATAGGCCGACTGCCAACGATCGAGTAACTCTACAGCCTCCTTTGTGACCGACGTTCTCATCACCAATTAGGAGAAGACCGCCTCATCGATCCCGGTTGCACTAATCGAGCATAACTGAATCGGTAAATTGCTCAATTCCTCTAGGCAGTAGAGCAGCTAAAAAAAAAAAAAACAATTTTTAGTTTTTCAAAAGGACGATAACCACTTCAGTAATAGATTAATACTACTGCTTTTATATTAAAATAATAAAAAAAAATGGTTTTACAGAAAATCAACTTACATTTCGTCTGTTCTCTCTATAATCCTCCCATTCGCTGTGTTTCTCGATGATTCTCCTGCACGCCCACACGGTCTTTTCTATCGGCGATTCTACATACTCCGCCTCGCCGCGAGGTCCAAGACAGGTGCAGATGGACTTGACCCGGCACGAGACACTTTTCTTGGACGGCCACGTCTGCCTCTTGGCGTAATTAATGTAGGACTCAGCGAAAGTTTTTCCACCAAACTCCATTCTTACGTTTAGGGTGTATACAAAGTACAGCGACAAATGGGTGAACACAGGCGAACAGTACACTTAACTCTGGCTTGTCTTCCAAAACTGGGTGCCGACCGGTGAGAGTGTACTAATATCTGCGTATGGTTTTGGCAAAGACTGGTAAGCGAGTACAAAGTTCTTACAAATGAGTGGAGGGTTCAATTGAAGAGACTTGGATGCTAGAAACTTTGATGCACGAATGAAGTGCTCTGCCCTCTATGACCGTATTTATATACGTGCTCGGTCAGTCAGGTATACTTAGGTAAAGAGCTGCTAAGGAGGAGTAGGGGGCCAGGTATATCGGACATTTGTTCTTGGCTAATGAGCGAAGGGTTCGGTTAGGGTCGGCCACCATAGACTTATACAGATCATAGACTGAGCACCCAATGAGTGGCGCGAAGCCCTTCATTAGAAAGAGAGAGCAATAGTGGCGGGCTCTCTTTCTCTTTCTAATCGTCATAGTGGTGGGGAGAAGGAGGAGAGACACAGCTGTATGTGTATGTAGATCTGTATCATTTACATGTTTAATTTATTTAATACGTAGACTTGTTTATTTATACTTTATCGTTTATTGGGATTTTTATTAAAGAAGAATACATAAATGTTGTAATGGTTTGGAGCTGTTGTATCTGTAAACTTTCTGTAAAATTTGAGGTTATGTGTATCAAAACAAACTTTGAGCTTTATGCGCATGCGCATAGCCTGCTTCTCCTCCGACCTTCTATCCCTCACTCTACCCGCTATGCGAGAGAGAAAGAGAGCCTACCAGCATATCTCCGTTCTTCAATTCGGATACTCGGCGGCCCGTAAGACCGCTCAGTCTATCTGTATAAGTCTATGTCGGCCACCCGTTATGGGGGTCATAAACCTGTAAGTCTTTAAGGCCAAAATCACCTGAAAGTAAACATAATTAATCACCTGGAAGTAAAACATAATTAGTTCTACATACTAAGAATTTATTGTAAGTAGGCACAATTTCTGATGAAATGCCTCAAGATATAATCTGCAGACTAATTTTACTTAGAGATATTGCATTGCCAAGATTTTTGCTTTGGTATAGCTTTTTGAAAAGTATTCGATATATTTTCATAAGACAGGTCTTAAAATACTTGAAATGCATACAGTTCTGTATCTAACAGTCGTAAATATAAGATTTCCTAAAAGAAATATTTTTTTTTATGGAAAAAACTACTTTTAATTCATTAATTTTAGGAATTTTTATGTTTTGCCTTCTTAAAGAGAAAGCTTGGTAAAGGTGAAATTTTTCGTCCTCGAGATTTCAATGATTATTTTTGAGCTCCCTGAGTCAAAATATGCGTTTTCTAGAAAATGTTTGTAAGTATGTGTGTGTGTGTGTGTGTGTGTGTGTGTTTTTTTTTTTTTTTTTTGAGGAGATTAGGAAAAATGCATTTACGCATACGAGATGTTATGTAGGACTCGACCATTTCTGGCAATACCTACTAAAACCCCCTGCTGTTTTTGTTCTATAGTAGGGCCTCCCCCCGACTGTAATTCCCACCGCGGAAACCGCCGTTAGGCATTACTTCGCGGAGGGCAGTCGCAGCCTCTACGGCCCTCTACCCCGCCTGGTCCTCTGTGAGACGGTTTTCTCTTCTTTCTTCTTCTCGCCTTATGGAGTTCAATCTGTCCACCACCTCGGTGAAGAGACCAATCACAGCATCCCATCCTCTCTGTGAAGAGAGTAAGCATCTCCCGATGCCCTCGGGAGTTAGGGGGCCTTCCCATAGGCCTGAAACCTTTCTCTCTCTTCCCGAAACCTGGGGCATACGAACAAAGCGTATCCAACGTCCTCATCACTTTCAGGACATGTTGGGCACTCCGCGCTTTCGTACACTCCAATTCTCTTCAGGTAGCTGCGAAAGCAGCCATGCCCAGTTAGTACCTGGGTGAGATGAAAGGTCACGAGTCCGTGTCTCCTCTCCGTCCACTCCACGACACATGGAATAATGCGATGGGTCCACCGACCTTTATCTGCTATATCCCATCGGCGCTGCCACTCTTCCACAGTCTTCCTGGACCATCGGTTTTGACATGGTCCCTGATCAAGTTCGCCCTCCTCTCTTATCACTCCTTCACGATACACCTCAGCTCTCTCACATGCCATTAGGTCCAAGGGTGGCAGTCCGGTGACTACCGAGAGAGCGATGTCTGACACGGTACGGTAGGCGCAGGCCACTCTCAGCGCGATTGTCCTGCAGGCCCTTCGGCAAGCTGCACCATAGCTTGGGTTACTACGTATAGCATTAGCCCAGATGGGGGCTCCGTATAGAATCACGGAATAAACCACCGATGAAAGAAGCAACCGTCGTGGCTGCTTCGGCCCTCCTATGTTTGGCATGATGCCTGCGAGTGCTCGAGCCACTTTTGATGCCTTTAATCCTGCGTTCCTAAGGTGGTCTTTGAACGACATCCGCGCATCTATTGTAACTCCTAGGTACTTCATGGTGTCCCTTGTCTTGATCTTCTCGTCGTTGACCGTGAAAGTGGCGTAGACTCTCTTTTTTGTTCTGGCAATGAGCACTGCCTCGGTCTTTTCGGCAGCAAGACTGAGTCCATGGTCGCTCAGCCAATCTCCCACTACCTCGATTGCCGTATCTCCGAGGTATTGCACATCTTCGATGGTTTTCCCAACGATAATGAGAGCAATATCATCTGCGTAAGCTACTATCGACACCCCATGTGGGAGCAGTTGCCTAAGCAATCCATCGTACATGATGTTCCAGATTGGGGATCCTAGTACAGAGCCCTGTGGCACGCCTCCTGTGATCTTATAAGAATGCATACCGTCGTCGGTATCATAGAGAAGCGTGCGGTCAGTTAGGTAACTCGAGATTACTCTTCGAAGGTACAGTGGCACGCTTAGGTCTTCCAATGCGAGCATGATTTTATCCCACCTGGCCGTGTTAAACGCGTTCCGTACATCTAAACCAATTATAGCACACATGCGTTTTGTGCACCGGCTACCACTAACGGCGTTCTCAGCTACTGACACCACCCTATCGATAGCATCGATCGTTGATCGACCCTTCCTAAAGCCGAATTGGTTATCAGACAAGCCGCCGATCTTTTGTATAGCTGCCTCCAGTCTGACGGATATGATACGTTCAAACAATTTTCCGACTATATCCAACATGCAGAGTGGTCGATACGCGGATGGTTCATCCGAAGGTTTATTTCCCTTAGGAAGGAGTACCAACCTCTGTATCTTCCACTGTGTCGGGAATATTCCTTCACTTAGGCATGCATTGAAAGTGTCCTTGAATATGCAAGGAACTTCCAGAGCTACAGTCTTTATAGCTAAACCAGGAACGCCGTCCAGTCCTGGGGCCTTTCTTATGGCAATCTTTTTGGCCGCTATCTTCACTTCTGATTCGGTGACTGCTGTTGGCTCGGCTGTACCGATTCTTTCCGTTAGACCAGTGCCATGTTGCCGTTCCTGGTGTTGTGGGAATAAATTTTGGACTACTCTATCAAGAAAGGTTGGACAGGAGGGAGCATTGGTGCCTCTGGGATTGATTTTATTTATGACCGTTTTGTACGGCCGTCCCCACGGGTCGCTGTTCACTTCCTCGCAGAAGTCCTGCCAACACTTTCTTTTGGCTGTCTTGATGCCAATTTTCAGCTCTTTCCTCTTTTGCTCATATCTAGTTGTTAATTGATCATACAGCAGTCCACGGACTGCTCTTTGGTGCAGCCTCCTAGCACGAAGACACTCTTTACGTATTACCGCAATCTCCTTGTTCCACCAGTAGACTGGTAAGCGTCCCCGGTGGTTCGTCCTTGTGGACATCGAGGCATCGCATGCCGCTGTGATGGTCTCCGAGAGGCTTTGAGCCCTAACCTCAGCTATTCCTTCGACAGATGCTCCTTCCAAAAAGCAGAGAAAAGCTTCCCTGTCGAAAGTAGCTGGTGCCCATTTCTCTCTCTTCGGCATCCGGGTCATATTCGCTGTTTTGCCTGTCGGGTGGAGCTGGTATGTGAGCGCTCGGTGATCGCTGCCAGTGTACCGATCACTGACTTGCCAGTATGAGCCTTCCCAACTTAATCTGGGGTCGACAAAGATCAGATCTACTATGGAAGACTTTCGTCCTTTAGTGTAGGTCGGCTTTGTCCCTATATTAGCAATCTCTAGCTCTAGTATCGCGAAGGTCTCAAGCAGTGCGTGGCCGCGGTTGTTCGTTTTCTTGCTTCCCCAGACAATTGCCCAAGCGTTAAAGTCCCCCCCGATTACGACTGGCAGCGTGGAGGTTCTAACGCTAGTGACGATAGCATCTAGGGATTTTTCGAACTCTTCTATTGAGTCGCTGGGTGGTAGGTAGCAGCTGTATAATCTTATACCGGATACTTCAACCCAGGTGAATTTGGGCTGAAGGACGTCCATTTTTTTGGATGTGTGTGTGTGTGTGTGTGTGTTATAAATTTGCCCGCAGCGTAAATCGAAACTGGCCAGAGATATTGTATTGTGTTGAATGTGATTGGATCGTGGATTGTAGAGGTTCAGAAAGAGAAGGCGTTTCGTGTGGAGACAAGTGACTTTATTAATGCGTGTCCGTTGTGCCTCGTAGGGTACATTGATGTTGCTGCTCTCTCTCTCGGCCGCCGCGCGTGATACTGTCTGAATGAGCCGGCCGGCGCGGCGAGGCACCGTCGGCAGGCGTCTTGGTAGATGGAGGGGCGGTAGAGAGAGACACGTGGAGAGCGCCGAGTGGCGCGACTCTCTCGCGTGTGTGTCTGTGGCCGGAATAGGGGGGCGCTCTCGCTGAGTCGTGAACAGATATTAAGTTTATTTTTGGCAGGTACCTAAAGCTTATTTTGAAGTTGTGCAAGTTCAATTATATAGTTGATTGGGTAATATTAAGTATTTAAAAAATATAAAAGAAAAATATGGAAAAATCGAATTTTTTTTTCGTCGCCGGGTTTGGATATCGATCGGAAGTACGCTCATTTTCTGAAAGGTCTTGAAATTTCCTATCTACCCATATTTTTTTCGGCCGGATCGGGTATTATTGAGTCGATTAAAAAAATAAAGAAATATATGGAAAACTCGAAAATAATTTTTTTTGGCTCTGGGGCTCTGGGTTTGGATATCGGTCGGAAGTAGGCCCATTTTCTGAAAGGTCTTGAAATTACGTATCTACTCATATTTTTGTCGGTCCGATCGGATATTATTAAGTCGGTTAAAAAAAATAAAGAAAAATATGGAAAAATCAAAAATAATTTTTTTTTGCGTTGGGTTTAGATATCAGTTGAAAGTAGGTCCATTTTCTGAAAGGTCTTGAAATTTCCTATCTACCCATATTTTTGTTGGCACGATCGGATATTATTAAGTCGATTAAAAAAAATAAAGAAAAATATGGAAAAATCGAAAATAATTTTTTTGGCTCTGGGTTTGGATATCGATCGGAAATAGACCCATTTTCTGAAAGGTCTTGAAATTTCCTATCTACCCATATTTTTGTCGGCCCGATCGGATACTATTAAGCAGTTAAAAAAAATAAAGAACTAGGGGGGCTGTGCCCCCCTGCGTGCCTTCGGCACGCCAACCCCCCCTTTCACCTGCTCCTCGCTTCGCTCGTCGCCCTCCCCCTCCACCTGCTCCTCGCTTCGCTCGTCGCCCGCCCCCTCCCTATGTAAAAATTTCGTTTTTACATAATAGGCACGACCGCAATACTCAGGATAACTATTGTCGAATAATCATAAAAAAATAATAATAGTAGATTATACACCTAGGGAGTAAAGTAGGCTATGTACGCCCATGAGAACTTGATGCACGAGCGAAGCGAGGGCAGCAACTCGCGGACGTTCATAGCCCTCATTATAGTCCGGGCGCCAGCCTGTGTGGCCGTAGCAAATATCATGCCGTGCTTAGCACCCAAGTTTTTCTTATGTATTTTGACCTCCTGAATCCGAATTTCTTGGGTGCTTAGCTCAAAAATGCAAAATAAATTTGTTATTAACAATAAATAGCTTTTTTTAACGAAGATTCCTGTTTAAACTCGAAAAAAATCGTTCTTTGACTTTATGTTGCATATAAACGTATAATTTGTTTATTTTACATAAAAAATTGAATAGAGCTTTAAAAAATATAAATTTTTAATGCTAACAATAAAACTTACTTGCACCTTCTGTATAGACCGAGTACCGCGCAACAACATGCGGCATCGCGTTCATCTAAAAGTCGATATTCGTATTTAATTGGTTATTTTAAATTAAGCACAATAATACATGTGGAACTTAATTTATGCAAAAGTTATATTATTACTGATATAATTATAATAATATATAATAGAGATAACTTATCATCTTTCATTACAGTTTTACCTTAAAATATTAAAAAAATTTACTTAATGTAGGTTAATAAAGAAAATTTTTGTTATTATATTATATAATTTAATTAAAGATATTTTATTTAATTTAAATAAATAAAGTTTAATACGAAATTACATTTTTTTATTAAATTATCAATAAATATAATTAGTTTATTGCAAAAACATATAATATAAAATTATAAACATTTAATTTTCTAACTTTCATCTTCATAAAAAATATCACTGTCAAACTCATTCTCAATAATATTTTATTATTAGCAAAAATTTATATTTTTTAAAGCTCAATTTTTTATGTAAAATAAACAAATTATACGTTTATATGCAACATAAGAGACTGTCTACATAGTGGGTTTTGGGCTTTAAGCTTTGGGCTTTGGGCAATGTGTAAAAAAATCGTTGTCGGTTATCTTGTAAATTCACAACCCGTGGTTGAAGATGAACAGAACTTCTATACAACTGAATACTGACATAACCTTATAATTGACCACGGATTGTGAATTTACAAGATAACCGACAACGATTTTTTTTACACATTGCCCAAAGCCCAAAGCTTAAAGCCCAAAACCCACTATGTAGACAGTCTCTAAAGTCAAAAAAAGTTTTTTTTTCGAGTTTAAACGGGAATTTTCGTTAAAAAACGCCATTTATTGTTAATAACAAATTTATTTTGCAATTTTGAGCTAAGCACCCAAGAAATTCGGATTCAGGAAGTCAAAATATATAAGAAAAACTTGGGTGCTAAGCACGGCATGATATTTGCTACGGCTACACAGGCTGGCGCCCGGACTATTACTCTCGAGGGCAATATACAATTTTTTCACATGCCCGGCGGAAAGTTATTTCTGCTTAATCCCCGATTACAGGGTCGAAAACGTCACATAACCTCATTTCTAGAAACTACGACGCTTATGCTCGTGTGTCTATTTTTTTCACGATTAGTGCTGCCTGCAGAAATTTGCGGTCCGAGCGAAGCGAGGGCTGCAATACGCAAATTAATGTCCCTCGAAAATTATCTTAAATTTTACCAAGAAAAGACTTTGCTTGAAAAAACTTATCGTGAGTTGATAAGAATTGTTTCTGATTGAGAATTATGCAGTTTATGGCGCTGAGAGGTTAGCCGTGAACTAATTAAATTGTAAAAAGCGCTCGTGTGGCCGAAAACGGAACAGTGGCCAGAACCGGTACTTCTGTGGCAGATCAAGCTTCACAGCTCTGACGCCAGAGTTCGTGCCAAGTTTTGACTCTCGCAAGTGGCCGAATCGAGTCCGTGGTTAGTATATAGCGTGCTTAACACAGTTAGGACATCCTACCCGAGTCTAAGGCATCGTTACTATCAAGCCTTACTGAAGAGTCCACGATGGTAATCCGGGACGAAACTACACTACCTACCTTACCGACCTCTCTCACACCTAACCTCTCTTCCACTTTACCTTCCTGCCTGCTCCACTAGATACCCTCGTAGAGTCGCACCGCGGCTTTGCGAGCCCGCACACTTCTACCTTATCAATTTTTTAAAAATGATTGTAGCCATTTAACATTTAGCTGTTCAATACTTATCTAATAGAATTTATTTGCCCCTTTGATGCACGAATTCTTATTAGTTGACTTTCTTAGATCTTTGAATATATTAAATCAATAAAATATATACTTTCATCATAAAAACAATTTAACGCACGGTGATCGATATGTTTTATACACATACTGATGCGTATATTGAAAGATGTGTACAATCATTCACAACCTAAAATCTAAATAAGTAAAAATATATAAGATATAACATAATAATTTTATCATGTGTACGAATGGTACAATGTGTTTTAGTTTAAATCAGTGTTGTGTTTAAATAAATCAGATACCTTTCAAATAGTGAAAGATGTATGTATATAATTATCTTGAAAATGACAAATCACGAATAATGATTTTTATAAATAATATTCTTCACCTCATTTTTTTAAACTCAAAAAAAAATCTTGTTGACTATCTGTAAATAAAAAATTCTCACAAAGTACAAAAGTATATCAACAACAAAACACAATATTACAATAACAAAAAGAAAGTTTTTGTATATTTATCTGATACTTATATACCTATACTATATCAACATTGTAGTTCTTGCTGAATTCTTGTTGAATGTGATTTCTTTGACTGGCGGTGGCATTTTTTACATGCATATACGTATGTATAGCTTTGAACTTATTTTATATTACAAAAACAAGGTTAAGTTACCGATTACTGAATGTAAACAGATACAATCGGAATCGAAAAGCAGACAGCTGAGCTATTTCTTATGCTATCAATGCTATCATCAACCTCTACTCTCTCTCTCTCTATATATATATACACACACACACACACACACACACAACACACACACACACACACACGCTGGGTCGTAGAGTCGGATCGAGCCGATCTCCGACGCACAGTATACACACAGGTAGTTGACTGAAAACATAAATATACCGCGGCTTTGGAGAAGGCAAGGCCGACAATTGCGGCATGAGGATTCGCAAATAGAGTCGGGCTTGTCCTCGTATTTCTACGGGGGCTTACGTGTATGTGTGTGTAGTTGCTCGCACGTGTAGCTGTGCGAAAAGTACCGAGTCCAACTACGACACACAATGAGCCCCGAAATGAAAACTCGCGACAACCTTGCGCGAGGGGGAAGGAGAGCGAGAGACAGGGCCCGGCAGTATCGCTTCTGCCGTAGCTGAGGCAGCTACTCGTCCCCCGTGCGCGACGACTTGGAGAGAGAGAGAGAGTGAGAGAGAGAGAGAGACACGCAGCACGGCTCCGAGAACCTCGTTCGCCGGTGGTTGAGGGAGAGGGAGAGAGCCACACTCGACCGAGGCAGCGAAAGAGCGAGAGAGAGCAGCGCGGCCGAGCTCACTCACGGGAGCGAGTGAGAGAGCATCGCGGCCGATACTCGCAGGAGAGAGAGAGAGTGAGAGAGAGAGAGAGAGAGACGCAGCGGCGCACGGCAGCCCACTGAGGAGGTAAGTCCTGGCCAGGCGAGCGCGCGCTTCCCCCGCGGACGACGAGCTTCCAGGAAGTGGAGACGGGCGAGCGAGCGAGGCCGCCGACGCGCGCGTGAGCGCCGATCGTGCGCGGCGATCGGCCGACGTCGGCGCGAGCCGCCTATGCGCTTACGTGTGTGCAACCGAGCACACACGGACTTCGCGTCTGCGGGCGGACCACCAGAATCGGCGCGTACCTATAGAGTACGCGCCGCGTGTGTAATTCAATAACCGCCCGAGGGTCAATAAATGTAAGTGTTTCTTTTACACTTGTTTACCTGTTATTTAGCGCACCCTAATTCCGCTTCCCTATTCGGTGGCACGGTGAAGAATACCGCCGGCCTCCGCGGTCGCGAGTACGTAGAGGAGCTGGGGCAGCACGCTCGAGAGAGAGCGCGACGACGAAGTCGCGCGTTGTAACGGAGCGAAAAGGCGCGGCTGCTGCTGAAAGCACCCGACGGCGAGCAACAGCACGGAGCTGACGGGCGGCTAATCGTCGAGGGTTGGCACGAGTAAGTGCTCGCGCCTGTCAATTGCTGCGCCGTTCATCGGCAAGTCCGCGTTGAGATATAGCGCACCGAGAACAGATTTTAGCCCGTTACAATAGATAATATGTGTGTGAATTTTCATCAAGATCGTATGATTACTTTTTGAGATATTTGATTTTGAAAATTTTCGTATTTTACAAAGTTATTTTCTTTGTCGCATGATAACTAGAGAAAACAAAAATTGGTTTAATCATATTGAAATTTTGTGGAGATGAAAAGTTCATATATTATCGTATAATATATGTCCTTTAGGTAAAATAATTTTCTCATGATTTTTAGATATTTAAGGTTAAAATTTTTTTACATTTTTTTTTAAACGTAATTTTTCAATACAACTTCATGTATCAGCTTGACATTTATAGACTATTATTATATGCGATATAGGCAATACCTGTGTAAAATTTCATCCAGATTATATGGTTATTTTTTGAGATGTTTGATATTTAAAATTTTAGTATTTTTGAAAATAACTTTCTTTGTTGTCACACAATATAACTACGTTAAAATTGTTTTACTTTCTTTGAAATTTGGTGGAGATGTAGAGTTCGTATATTATTTATTAGAAGAGTTCTTAGGGTAAAAGAATTCGTTTATGAATTTCAGAGATATTTGAGGTTAAAACTATTTTAGCCCTCATTAAAATCGTAATTATTCGGGAACGCATTTATGTATACTAGAAAATGGAAATGGCATGCGCTATGCACGCGTGTTGTGTAGCTGTTTTTGTTTTGTAATAGCCATTTATTATTTTTAAGGTTCGAACCTTTTTCTTACATCGGAAATTCTAGAAAGAGCATACAAATAGGGACAGGGATACTACTAGAGACAAGTACCCTATGTGTGAAATTTCACAAAGAAAATATAACTTGAAGTAAAGTTTATTTAGGAATTTTAAAAGGTTTTGACGATAATATCATAATAAATTATTTTATTTATTTTTCACACATAATTTTAAAAAAATCTTATCTATTATTTTATTCATATTTTATACATAATTTAAAAATGAATACATTTTAATCTTCATAAATGAATTTAATTATAATTATGTCATAAATTGTTGCAAAAATTATAAGTTTTGTTTTTAAAAATTAATTAAAGGAATAAGCAAATTAAGTTTGAGGAAGCCACGGGCCAATGAATTGGCAGCGGTTTTTTATATAGCCTTTGACTTTTCGTAAATATCTGAAAAAATTCTTATGAATTTTAGAAATAGAAAGAAGGCATTATAGTTATATAATTAAAATAATTTTCGTCCACACATGCGTAAAGTGCATAGGTTCTATAAAGTTTTGTAGGACTATGTGAGCTATTGGGTTTCTTGGGTGTTAAGTAGTACTTCATGCCCACTGGCTGAATAATTTTGAAGTTGCAACGTGCGCGTACAATGTAATCTTACACGCGAAGTACGAAAATTTCTTTTATGTTAGTCAAGTTAACTTATGGCCGGTACTTGACTGCAATAAACTGATTTCAGTACTTTCTTGTGTTTAATTTGTATAGAAGGATGAACAAATTTGAATACATTTCTGAAAACAGTCATACTTCCGACAGTTGTTTGCATTACTTGACTATCGATAATTGATTTCACAACTTTCGTTTGTTTGATTTGCAGTGAACAATTTGAATGTACTTAGAACATATAATTTGTTCAGCATACATTGACTCAAAGAAATACAAGACTTTTTTACTAGTATTTATTTGATTTCTTTAAAAAAATCATAAATATTATTTTATAGATTATACAGAAAAAACTTCTATACTTGCATTATTTTGTACTTTCGTAGAAAGTTTTATTAAAAATATTATTATGTGTACAGATATGAAAAAAATTATTACCATTTGTAGAGAGTGCTTATTGAATAGACGAGATTAGAATAAATAAAAAAACTAGACAAATTGTGTTATTAGAATATACTTAAAAAATTAGTTTTTTAAAGAAAAGAACGTGTTGATTGTTTTGAAAAAATATTTAAGCTCTCATTAAAGTTTTTGTTACAGAGTTTGACGGATATTGAGAGAGAAGGAGAAACGGAGAGAGAGAGAGGGGAGAGAGGGGAGAAAGAGAGGGAGGGAGCGAGAAGGGGAAAAAGAAAGGGAGGGAGAAAGAGAGGGCGAGAGGGAGATAGAGTGGGAGAGAGAGACTAATACTTGCCTTAGTTTAAACTTTTGTAAAATGTTTTTATTACTTTCTTTCAAAAGCGAATCTATATCATTTTTCATTGCAGTAAATAGATGTGGTAGCTCAAGATATGAATATAATATACTGGTTTAGGCTCCGTAACTAATTCAGCAAAATTCATAACTATCATTACACTTTTTGACCCAATTTGAAATTCAACAGGGTCAATATATATGTGCGACCTAGTATAGCCGATGTGCGACTCTACGAGGCCATCTAGCGGAGAGGGCAGGAAGGTAAAGTGGAAGAGAGGTTAGATGTGAGAGAGGTCGGTAAGGTAGGTAGTGTAGTTTCGTCCCGGGTTACCATCGTGGACTCTTCAGTAAGGCTTGATGGTAACCCTGCCTTAGACTGGCGGACATTAAAATTTAAATTTCGGTGTCCGCCATCTTGGATCCGCCATCTTGAATTTTGCAAATCTGATATCAGATTCGTAATCAGCGACCCCGAGAACCCCTGAGTAATAATTTTCATCGGTATTCTCGAAGATTTAAATTTTGGTGTCCGCCATCTTGGATCGGCTATTTTGAATTTTGCAAATCTGACATCAGATTCGTAATCAGCGACACCAAAAACCCCTTATTAAACATTTTTAGCCTCAAATACACTATTTTTAATTTTTTCGTCCGCCATCTTTTGTCCGCCATCTTGGATTTGAAAAAATCAAAATTCTGATGGCATATTCGTACTCAGCGACCCCAAAAACCCCCGAGTAAGAAATTTCAGGTCAAAATAGTGAATAGAAAAATGTGTGCTTCAAAGGGTTAAATATGATTTATGATTTATTTATACATTCTTATGGTATTCAAGAAACAAATTTTTAGTCTGTGACGGCTTGCATGAATTTGAATGGAATCAGCCATAATAATTGGTATGGGTACAAGTCAAGAGGGTATAAAACAATAACATGATAATTATTTTCGAGGGGGTATCTAAAAATAGAAAAATTTTCATTAGAAAGCTTTAGATGCCAAAAATTTGTATACAGACTCATAATTTTACAAAAGTTTAGAATGTAGAAAAGGCACATATTAGAAGTAGATTTATTTTAGAAAATTCATTTCATGGAAAAAATTGAATATCGAATTAAATTTATAGAAGATATTACTATCGAAAAAAATGATACAATTTCGTACGCTAAAAATGAAGAATTCCCCTATTATAGAAAGTTCACAGTTCCGAAAATGCTGAATTTAGTGGAAATTCAAAGGATCAATTATTCGAATTCTACTCTATAGAATGAAATATAATAATATGAATTTTAGAAAACCAAAATATAGAATGATACTTTTGGAATTTCTAGCTATTCGAATATAATGATTCGAAAGATATGAATGTAGAAAGGCAATACGTCAAAAGTTCAATGTTTCGAAAAACAAATGTCGAAGGTTCAAACTTTCGAAAAATTAATTGAGAAGGTTTGAACTTTCGAAAAAAAATAATTGAAGTTAAACATTTAGAAGGTTCAAACTTTCGAAAAACAAATTCAGAATGTTCAGACTTTCGAAAACATATGTACTATTCAGCTAGGGTAAAGAAAAAGTAATTAACGCTAGATTGTAAACTTTCGACATTTTGAGCTTTCGACATTTTGAACATTCGATATTTTTAACTTTCGACATTTTTAACTTTCGATATTATGAACTTTCGACATTTATTTTTCGATATTTTGATCTTTCGATATTTGGACCTTTCGATATTTAGACTTTTCAATATTCTGAACATTCGATATTTGAACATTTGATATTTGATATTTACGAGATTTTCAGCATTCTAGATTTTCAATTTTCGATCTTTTGAACTATCTAAAGATGCTATTAAATTCTATATTTTGATCTTTTGATATTATGATTTTCTAATTTATGTACAGATATTTTCTGTAGATTTCGTTTCTGTAATTTAATTTCTAAAATTTGGGTTTTCGAAATTATAGTATTCTAAAATTATAAATAAATATTTTTTCTACAAATTTACTATTCCTTAAAATTATAATTCGTAAAATCGAATTCGAACTTATAAATTTTCAACTTTATGAATTTCGAATTTCTTTTTATTGAAATTACAAGTTTTCCATTAAAACAAGTTCTGATAAATTACCTTTCTTTAAAAAAGATTTCTATTTTTCGATACCCCCTCTTATTTTCTCTTAATAATAACATTTATTTAAACTCAAGTATTTACATATTATTTACAATAAATCATACAACTTTACATTTTATTATAAATAAAATTATAACAAATTTTATTTATTGTGAATACAATCAGTACATAATTAAAAAATATACACCATGATCTACAACAACAACAACGACAACAGCAATTGTTATACGTTACACATGCCTCTCTATATCGAGATTGTTCTTACTGAGTGACTAACGCGTGAGGAAATGAGGATGCACAAGAGTTAATTTCATGAAACTCCAACTATTAGAAACATTCGTATTTGTTTCGTGTCTGGATCCGAAATGCTGCTTTTTCATATAGCCATCTTCAAGGCAATCGACGCGGCTGCTTACCGCCGATCATCGGAGAATCATTATCCTTTTCCCACACTCGCGAGTCATTTACGTCGCCAGACGACGAAGTGCGGAGCTTCAGTGTACGTACTCTTGTGATCGCCACAGGGATGGCAATTCCCGCTTTCTTCATATATACATTGGGCACATGTACTCATTACGAACAACTTAAGGTTGGGTGCTCTTCGGAATAAGATATCGAGTTCTTCACGTGGCATTTCATTTTTTGTCACTAATAAAACAAGCCTTCTCAGATCAGGCAGGCTAAACAGCGGCGCAATGATACTTTCGTTACATTGATAGTCCCAGGGAAAGGCCAAGGTCAGACGCTCTAGTTTCCGACAATTCTCGGCAATATCAACTATCAACGTGGCCTCGAACAGCCCGCTTTCAGCTTGCAGATTTAAGGATCGTAGATTTTTCAACTTGTACAAGTTTTGAAGGTACCACGTGTCGTTCAGACAGGGATCGTAATTGAACTCGACGAGTGACTCAGCAAGTTTGTCCGCTAGCCCGTCGGTCAATGCGAATATTCTACACTTCGATATATGCAGAAACTCCAGTTGACCAGGGTCAAGGTGATCGAAAACGCTCGGTCCGCACCAGAGGTGACAATCAACCTGCAACCGACGCAGTCGCTTGTTCGTGCGGAACAGTTGTCTTAACTCGGCGCAATACCTGTCTGCGAAGGCATAGAAGCTCAACACTTCGAGGTTACTGCCGATGGCTAACCAATCCTTGCGATTTAAACTTAGGGTACCTAGGTGCAGACACTTTAGCTTGGGGCAGAGCCCAACTATCCATTCGATCGTACCCGTTTTAAAATTCAAAGTATTGCACTGCGTAAAGTTGATCTCCTCAATGTAGGGTCCACGTCGTTGCAGGCTCTCCTCCAGCATGTTGGCACTCTTCTTCTCGTTGCTGTTGGCTTGCTGGAATGGAAAGCCACCCATGTCATCGTCGATTATCAGACGCTTGGAGTAGAAGCACCAGTTGGCTTCGCTGATGCCACGCCAGCGTTTGCAGACGCTTTCAATGCGTATCCTGTCGATGCAGGGCAGTTTGTTGAAGATTATACCCAAACTGTCGTCGTCCAGGTCATTGATGGTGAACTCACTGTTTGCCGCAGCAGCGCTGGATGAGGGAATTTTTTTTTCGACTTCCATGTTCAATATCTTTGAGTCTTCACGTTTAAAAGTAGAACAGAAATAACAGTTCCGGTCAAAACTTTGATCTGATGCGTCTAGTCTGAATTCCAAACCGAGAATGAGTAGTGCTCTTGTGTGTCTTAAGGGGGTCTCAACAACGTGGCCCGAACCCACAGAGCACGGCGCCCCGTGCGACGCGTACAGGCTCTCGCATGCGCTCCCCCTCTCTTTCTGTTGAGAGTTGCTTGCTACGGGACTGAGCACAGACACCGAGAGACGCCTGTCTGTGTGTGCGCAGCAAGCGTGCGCGCCAGCGGCGCTCCCGCTCTCTCTCCCCTTGCCATGCATGCGTCTCACGCGCGCGTGAAATCTAACCTGATATTCCGGACTTTCAATTAATGTATTTCACGAACGAGACCGCTGGGCTTTCTCAGATTTGAATGTCTTGTTCTAATAGATGTCATTAATAACATTTCGGTTTTTAGAAAAATTGCTAAGAAAACTTTTCGAGTTACAGACGAAAACGTTCATTTCGCGCGAGCCGTCCCATAAGGCGCTGTGTCAAAATGCGCGACTTTGATGTTTAATATCTCGAGAACTAAACCGCTGGGAGTTT
This sequence comes from Torymus aiolomorphi, assembly GCA_036365515.1. Classification (NCBI taxonomy): domain Eukaryota; kingdom Metazoa; phylum Arthropoda; class Insecta; order Hymenoptera; family Torymidae; genus Torymus; species Torymus aiolomorphi. Next base: position 68,387,390 of record CM070874.1, on the reverse strand, counting down.
TTAGATGGAAATATCTTATAGACAATAGTATTATCAACACCTGGTCAAAATTGAGAGAAATTTCTAAGAAAAGGCGTTTTGGGTGAAACCCCCTTAAAGTACTATTCCGGCTGCGGTTTTCCCCAAAAGAGAGAGGGAGAGAGAGCGCGTATTAGGTATGCGACCCTAATGCGCTTTGAGTCGCCAATGGAGAAAGTTGTGGAGCGAATGCCGAGCACTTACATTCTTTCCCGCCTCCCTTCTTCTCTTGCCCCGTTTCGTTCTCTTCTCTTAAGCCACTCTACGAATGTAGACATAAATATTGTTAATGAATTTATGCAAAAATTTAGTATTCTACATTTAAGTAGCCCACCGGTAAACTACAAACAGTCGGGCCCGCCAAGTATGTATGGGAGATCGGAGGGGCGCCCCTGCTAGAGCAACTCTAGACTTCTCTTGTCCTCCCAAGATGCGTAATATTATAGAAAGTTCAAAATTGAGAAAGAATAATGAAAAATGGTGATGTGTTGGTAACTATGTAATTTTTGCTTCCTCCTAGAGGAAGCTTTGTGATAGTAATTTCTTGAGTTGTTGTAAAAACATGTTATAATTGTTTTTCAAGGTGTTAGGAATCAAAATACATGATTTTTGAAAAATGTGTGTCGGTGTGTGTGTGTGTGTGTGTGTGTGTGTGTGTGTGTGTGTGTGTGTGTGTGTGTGTGCGTGCGTCTGGATTTCAGCTTCTACTCGATCGATTTTAACCGGACAGGTCTCGTTCTTTTGTTTTTTTTTGTGTGACGGCGGGTCAAAAATTCGTTTTTGCATTCACCGATGCGTTTTTGTTTTATTTCGAGTTTTCTATTTTCTCAAAATTCATTTTTGCTTTTTTTTAATGATAAGATCGAAATATTTGAATCGAATAGATAGCATTCGAAAGAGCATTAAAATACCTATATTTTCTAAAAAAAAAAATTTCTCTAGCTATCGCGGTTCTTTTGTTATTAACAAAAACGTGTTTTTTCTTAAAAAGTTTATAACTCCTAAACTTAACGGTCAATTTTTTTTTTTTTAAATCATGATAATGCAGAATATAAATAGCTATAGAATGAGTAGTGCTCTTGTGTGTCTTAAGGGGGTTCATCCAACCAGGAACGTATCAAGAATCAATGTCACCCCGTACCGCGCGCACAGGCTTGCTCGCATGGGGCCCCCACTCTTGTAGTCAGAGCGCGTGTTTATACGGGACTGACACATGCACATAGCTTCGTGCCGCTGTGAGCGTGCACACAGTGCGGCGCTCGTCTGTGTGTTCCCCCACCGCTCCAGCGTCGTCTGCACGCGTGGCCGTACACCTAAAATTCCATACTTTCAACTACAATATCTTAAAAACGGATCTCTGAACTTGTAATATGATATTCTAATTATTGATCTTAATAACATATTAGTTTTTCAGACAAATGCTAAATGTATCTTTGAAGTTGTAGACTGAATCGATCTTTCACGCGTGTGCGTCCCATAAGACGCCGTGTTAAAATGCTCAAATTTGACAATTAATATCTCGATAACGGTAAAGCTAGGCTCTTTTTTGTGAGGATATCATATAGATAATGATGTCAGGTACATGTGAAAAAAGTTTCAAAGACTTCCTAAATAAACTGAAAATTGGATGAACCTTCTTAAAGTAGTATTCCGGCTGCAGTTTTCCCCAAAAGAGAGAGGGAAAGAGAGCGCGTATTAGGTATGCGACCCTAATGCGCTTTGAGTCGCCAATGGAGAAAGTTGTGGAGCGAATGCCGAGCCCTTATATTCTTTCCCGCCTCCCTTCTTCTCTTGCCCCGTTTCTTTCTTTTCTCTTAAGGGGGTTAGTGCGGTAACGTACATGCCAAAAGTACAGCTGGTCGAACGCCGTACGCCTCACGCTCTCTCGAGTCTCCCCACTATGGGGTCACGTGACGTTATACATATCACGTGATCGGAAGCGGATGTAGATCTGATGAAAGAAAAGGAAAAAATTTAAAGATTGAAATCGACCAGTCTGATTTTTTGATACTTAATATCTCTTAAATGAGACAATATTTTTAATGAATAAATCCTTTAAATTTCACTAGTTTAATGAAAATAGATTTCAACAAGTGTATAGCTAAATATTTATATTCTGTATAGATAAAATACAACGCGATCAAAGTTTTCGCGCACTCATATCAAAGAATATAGGGCACGGGCTCACTCCTTAGGCCTCTTCTGCATTTGAATGTTACTTGCCTTCGGAGCGCTCCTGCGCTCCCTGATACCTTTTAAGAAAAGTTAATTATATTATGTAATAATGGCTGTAAGATATACAAAAATAAAAAAAACTAAAAATTCAAAATCGTTTTTTGGTTATAAAAAAAAAGAAAATCAATAAAAACTCAAATCCATTAGAGTATCGAGTTTTTTTCGCGAGACGAAGAGAATAGTCTTTGTCCGACGAAAATCGGTCGATTCGTTTCCGAGATATAAAGAGTTTACACACACACACACATGCACGCACGTACGCACGCACACACAAACACACACACATACACGAAAAAAATTTTTCTCAAAATCAACAAATATCGATATATATATCGCCTTAAAACATCTTTTTGAACATTTTTGTCTCGAAAATTTTTTTCACCGTTACAAAGCTTCCTCTATGAGGAAGCAAATACAAGAATATAAAAATATAAGAATATAAGAAATTTATATATTTCTTGAATACATTTCAAATTTCAATTTTTGTCACGGCTAAAGTTAAAAGAAGAATATTTTCTATTGCTATTTCACATGAGATACTTGAAAATGTTACTACAGTAAATAATCATTTAACAGTTAAATAATACAAGCGTGCGTGATAGAAAAATCCAGGAAAGCGAAAGAGGCGGAACCGATGCCCTTGTATGTAACTGCAGGGTTTCCCCGGTTTATGGGTTTTGGAGTGTTTGGGATATTCCGATGCGTACTCGGGGCCCGAGAAAGTTATTGCTTACAGATGCTGGGGTCTAGATATTAAGCCCGAGGAATGCGAAAAGAGGTTTTTTTTACCACCGTCTACTCGGAAACCTTGAGTCTGACCGGTGTTTGCTGAGGACAGCTCTGAGAAGAGAGAAAACGAAAAAAGATTTACGACATGCGTCGAGAAGGAAAGCATCGTACCCTTATCCGAAATGTTTGCAATGGAAAGTTTCGAACTAACGAAAATCTGACCTGGACGAATTCAAAATTATTTCTGCCTTGCATTTATTTAACATTGTTAAATGGTAAAGATTTTTACAAATAAAGAGTAATACTGATAAAAATACATACTCTAAATCAATCACATATGCATTATGATTACATCGCACAAATTCTATATAAGAGAAATTGTAAAGAGTAAAAGAATATTTCATGAGCCAGTATTTTTAACTTAAACCGTAATTATCTTATTAAATTGCGGAGAATTTAACTTACAGTTAATTTAAATTTGAAGATTTAGACCATAATTTAATATTAATTAAACTTTACGGTATTTTCATAATTTACTAAAGAATACACCTATTATAACAATAATGTTCAACAATTTAAAGTTGCCATTTAATTATGCACGTGATATAAAACTATTATTTATCAAATTTAATACCAACTCAAATAAAGCAAAGAAAAAGTTCATTAATTGTAATTTATTACTAAACAATCTACATAAACAAAGATGTTGCCACTCCAAATACTGTATATATAACTATTTCGACATTAAAAATATTATACAGAATAATTTGAAGCATGAATCTAATGCAGAGATTAAGTGTTCTTTTTCTAAAAACGAGAGTTCGACACGCGCGCTTCGCGCGCTGATTTTTTTTAAGTTACAAAAGAAGCTGCATAATTGATGAACGATTTCCTTTTTATTTACAAGAGAAATGTTATTATTCAATTCATTAATTAAGGTTGTATGGGATATATGTAAAAAATAATGTCAGATCAATAAATTTTCGTCAGTAGGTCAATAATATCATTATAAACGTTTCTGCCAAATTTGAATATGATTTGCGTGCTAGTTTTCGAGATATTGTAGTTTAAAATTAACGTGGGTTCTTATGGAGATTCTCTGAATGTGGCTAGACTCGTCGTAGTTATTGAAAAAATTAAGTTGAAAAAATAGTGTTTAGTTCTTGCAAATTTGTGTATACGTAAAAGAAAACCTTTATAATCGATTGCAATTGAAATGAATTGCTTTTGCGAGCTAGTATTAAGGAGATGCGAGGCCCCACAGTTACCGACGATTGCAGGGATCCGTTTTTCTCATTCAATTTTGAATTTTGACAAAAAATCTCTCTAACACGTTATAGATTTGATAGTCAACTATAACGTACCAGAGCGATATTTTCTTAAAATTCAAAATTGAATGAGAAAAACGGGTCCCTGCAATCGTCGGTAACGGCTGGCACTCACAGGGGATGTATCGACGTTATTTTTCAAACGAGCACATCTCTCGAAAATACCAATAGAATCATCCAAAAAAAATTGTGAGTTTAGTATTTAAATATACGGAGCGCTTGACAAACGTGTTTTTCCAAAAAAATGATGAGAATTTATTTAATTAAATAAAAACCGTACTGTCGGTAAGTATAGGAATCTGCATTTGACCTATTTTTCAAACGAGCATAACTAATGAAAATACTAGTAAAATCACTCAAAAAAATTTCTGAATATAGTGTTTACGTGTACGGAGCGCTTGACAGCCGTCTTTTTCCAAATAAACGTTTGAATTTTGATTTAAAAAATATTGAAATTAGGGTTTCACATCATCTTAAAGTTATAGCATAAAAACTGTGTAATAAGGCGTACAGTCATACTAAAAAGTGAAAGAAATGAGCAATACAATGTTCTAAAACCGATGTAAAGTTTTCTTCATAGTTCTAAAAAACATTTTACATATTTGTTTACTCTTAGTACTGTAGAATATTAGTGTTTTCGACAAATTATACGACCAAAATATTTGTCTTAAATTTTTAAATGAGACCTTACGGTCAATACAACCTTAATGCACTTATTTTGAATTCATTTAAACATTACGATGTTTTTTATCAAGCTATGTTATAGTTTTATTGACTAAAAAATGTATGTATGAAGAAGTATTTGTTATTTTAATATATGATTTGTCTTTATCTTTTGAATTTAGTTCTAGTGATTCATTCCATTCCATAGTTTCCTGCTTTAATAAATTTAAAAGTTCATTAAATTCTATAGTATCAGAATGTCACTACAATAATAAAGATTAATCAAGTTCAATTTCATTTAAATAATAAGCTTTTTTCATGTTGTGATTTTGTTCAATAAGTAAAATTGCCACTAAGATAGATAAACAATAACATAATTATGAAAATATCTGTTTTCTGTGTTTAATACTGTTAAACATATTATTCATTACTTGATCATTACTTTTTACCTTGCCTTTTTATTTCCCTTTGCCTTTTTATATAAAAAGGCAAAGTGAAAGTATAAAATTCAAGATGAATATTTTTATATTGAGAAAACCATGTTTTTAATTTTAACTAAATAAAAAGATCCTTACACTAATCCGACCATCATCACTAATAAAAAACCGCTCCCAATATACATTGGCACTTAGCTTCCTGAAACTAATGTATTTATTCCTCTTTTTAATTTTTTATATGACAATAATTAATTGTATTATACAAAAGTTTCTCTATCTATCAAATATTGTCTGAAAAACGCTATTCGAAAATATTTTAAAAAAATTTTCAACCTCAAGTATCTTTGGTCGTGACAGTTCGATTTTTTGCGCAATGAACAGTTTGAAGATATAAAAAATCTATATCCTCTATTCCAAATTTCAGGACGATTAATTGGTTTTTATTCTTGTCATCGTGTGTCAGTGAAAACGCATTTTTTATTTTAAATAATTTTTTTCTCAAAAAAAAATGAAGATAATCTCTTGAAATTTATACCAAATATTATCTTCAATAAGCGTAATAAGTAAATAAAATTTTGAGTCGATAATCAAATATTTTTTGAAAAATTAATTTATGAATTATAAGAACATTTTCCATGACATACTAAAGATAATTTGAAAATTAAAAACAAAAAACGTAGGTAGTTTAAAGATTTTTTGGTTATAAAAAAAAAGAAAATCGATAAAAAATTAAAACCGAGTATTTTTTCGGGACCAAGAGAATAAGCTTTGTCCAACGAAAATAGGTGAAATGGTTTTCGAGATATCGAGTGTTTACACACACACACACTCACCCACCCACTCACCCACACATATACACACACACACGCATGCACGCACGACGCACGCAAGCATGCGCGACACACACACACACACACACAATTTTCTCAAAATTGACAAATTTCAACTTTATCGCCTTAAACTATCTTTTTGAACATTTTTTTCTCGAAAATTTTTGTCACCGACAAAATTTGTCAATTTTTGTTGCAAAGCTTCCTCTAACTGATAAGAATTTTTCCATCGGTCTTACAGTCTTACAAATTAAATTAAAATAATTAATATTTATGGCAGTAAGATTGCCCTTGTTTATAATCACCCCCGCAGAATCTGAAATAAAAACTTAATTAAAATCTGGAAAAAACTTTGTTAGCAAAGGACGATCTGACTGCCCACCACCACCACATTGTCCGACGTTTCGAGCCTGCTCCGGCTCCTCCTCAGGGACTGAAATAATACCCGCGATACACCTCCTTATATACCATGCACCCATACCCCTTCTTTTCTCTTACCCCACCACCCTCCACATTCCCTCTCCAACTTGCCATTCTCACTTAAATTAATAAAGAATGATAAATGTTATCTAATTTACTTGACTCTATCATTAAATTTACATTATTCCGATTTCTTAGAATGTGAATACTTTCAAGGCTTTCCCTCTTATATTTATTCTTAATCCCCTGTTCCAAAATATCCACACTCCCAAAATCGAAAGAATGCAAACTATTTAAACAATGTTCTTTCAAACCCGATGTACAACTTGAGCTGCGTAAACTATATTGATGTTCATATATTCTCTTTTTCAAATATCTACCCGTTTGACCAATATAACAACCATTACAATCCCTACAATTAATTTTATAAACAACTCCCGATTTCAAACATTTATCATCCTTGTCTTTACAATTACTAAATAACCTTTCTAAATTATTATCATTTCTAAAGAAAACTTGAATATTATGTTTACTAAAAACCCTTCTAATCCTTTCCGACAAACCTCTAACCACCTCTAACCTCTCCACCATAAAAAAAAGAATAATAATATCATCGATAAATTTTCCGACGTATAGACTTGCTAGATTTTTGTCTAATATATTGTTCAAGATAGTGGGTAAAACAAATTCATATATTAAAGATAGTTGGAGTTTTTATGGTATAATGAAAGATATTATTATTCCGAATGATCATAGGATGGTTTCATTGGATGTAGTATCTTTGTTTACAAATATACCTTTAGAGTTGTTGAATGATATTATACAAGATAAATGGTCTGAAATTAAAGTACATACTAGTTTAACAAAAGATGAATTTATAAAGGCACTTAATTTGGTTTTTTAAAAACACAATTTTTTCTTTTGATAATAGTCTATATGAACAAAGATATGGTTGTCCAATGGGATCACCTTTCTCACCTGTTATAGCCAATTTAGTAATGGAAAAATTGGAAAGTATTGCTTTGTCTAAGTTGGTTTTTCAGCCAATTATTTTTAAAAGATATGTTGATGACATTTTTGCAGTTGTACCAGAATGTTTTGTGGATGAAATGGTGGATGTGTTTAATTCTATCCATGATAGAATTAAATTCACAAAAGAAGTTGAGAAAGATTATCAATTGAGTTTTTAGATATTAGAGTCATTAGAGGTAATAATAATAGAGTGAAATTAGATTGGTATAGAAAACCTACATGGTCAGGTAGATTTTTAAATTTTGATTCTCACCACCAATTCGGAAACAAGACAGGTGCGATCAAAGGTGTCATTGACAGAGCGATTAAATTGTCACATAAAGATTTTAGGAAAAAGAATTTAAATTTAGTTAGAGAAACATTTATTAAAAATAGTTATCCCGTAAAATTTATTGATAAAATGATTGATGAGAGAGTGTGGGAAATTTATAATGGTGGATTGAAGCAGCGGATAGACAATCAAACAAGGAATAGAAATGGAAAGAATGCATATTTTAGTTTACCATATGTTAGAGGTTTGTCGGAAAGGATTAGAAGGGTTTTTAGTAAACATAATATTCAAGTTTTCTTTAGAAATGATAATAATTTAGAAAGGTTATTTAGTAATTGTAAAGACAAGGATGATAAATGTTTGAAATCGGGAGTTGTTTATAAAATTAATTGTAGGGATTGTAATGGTTGTTATATTGGTCAAACGGGTAGATATTTGAAAAAGAGAATATATGAACATCAATATAGTTTACGCAGCTCAAGTTGTACATCGGGTTTGAAAGAACATTGTTTAAATAGTTTGCATTCTTTCGATTTTGGGAGTGTGGATATTTTGGAACAGGGGATTAAGAATAAATATAAGAGGGAAAGCCTTGAAAGTATTCACATTCTAAGAAATCGGAATAATGTAAATTTAATGATAGAGTCAAGTAAATTAGATAACATTTATCATTCTTTATTAATTTAAGTGAGAATGGCAAGTTGGAGAGGGGAATGTGGAGGGTGGTGGGGTAAGAGAAAAGAAGGGGGTATGGGTGCATGGTATATAAGGAGGTGTATCGCGGGTTTTATTTCAGTCCCTGAGGAGGAGCCGGAGCAGGCTCGAAACGTCGGACAATGTGGTGGTGGTGGGCAGTCAGATCGTCCTTTGCTAACAAAGTTTTTTCCAGATTTTAATTAAGTTTTTATTTCAGATTCTGCGGGGGTGATTATAAACAAGGGCAATCTGACTGCCATAAATATTAATTATTTTAATTTAATTTGTAAGACTGTAAGACCGATGGAAAAATTCTTATCAGTTGATATTAAATTGCAGTCGACATAAGTAATATTTTTAATGAAGCTTCCTCTAAGGGGAATCAAAATAGATATAAATTTACATTTCTACTAAAAAACAATAAAAAAAAATAATATAAACATAACTCTATTTATCTATAAAAGTCCCTCTAAAACCATTTAAAAAAAACATTCCCTATATAAAAAATATGTATGTACAAATATAACGTAGAAAATTAATTCAAAATTTACCAATATTACTTTTTTGATCAAGTAATGAATAAATATTTTTTTTTAAATAAAAATTTTTCATCGATTTATCAATTGATTATCAATTTTTATCAATTAATATATATCATATGACGTGTTCTTGTTTATGCACATACTGATTGTGCACATATTAATTGTGCACACTTTAACATTGGCATATATCTATATATATAGATCTGTACCAATGCTATCTGTGCACAATAAATATGTGCACAATCCTTATGTGCACAAACAAGAACATGCCTATCATATTTTCCCGCTCACAACAGATGCGCTATCTGGCTATCTCTATACCATTCCACCATAACTCTAAGGGTGTCTCTATAACTTTGCGCGTGTATATGCCCTCCCGTGTATAAGGTATACCTATATATAGTGCTCTCCTATAAGGTATACCTATATATAGCGCTCTCCTATATATAGGTATACCTTATACACGGCGAGCGCACACACGCGTGCTGCACGGTTGTAGAGACTCCCTAAGTCAGCCAAAAGTTCGAGATTTCGAGATATTCGAGATATTCGAGATATTCGAGAAAAAATCAACATGGCGTCGCAACATGGCGTCGACCATGCCAAGGATGCATTTTTTATGCCCTAATCACATAACCGCGTACGATCGCGTACGTCTACGTACAACCGCGTCCGATGTTAAGGAAGAATCTAGTGATTTTCGCTGTTGCCAACAGCGGCAATGTCAGTGCAATAACTAGTACTTTCGAGGAACAGACCTACTCACACGAAGTGCAGTAGATCGGAGTAACGCTTGCTTGTTTATGTCTGTTGTCGTTGGTGTAGTAACCGACTTTCGTATACGTAGGTCTGTTCCTCGAAAGTACTAGTTATTGCACTGACATTGCCGCTGTTGGCAACAGCGAAAATCACTAGATTCTTCCTTAACGTCGGACGCGGTTGTACGCAGACGTACGCGATCGTACGCGGTTATGTGATTAGGGCATTATAGAGGGATTATTATCGATTTAAAAAACGCCTTTACTAAACGACCGTCAGATCTGACGGCCAAATAACCTACAACACATTTAAAAACACGTAAAAACCGTTGTTTTAAGAGTCTGAGCTGGAAGGGACTATTATTTCTTTAGTCAAACCTCAATCTTTGTCTATTTTTTTCTTTATTCAAGCGTCAATTCTTCAACTACAGAAAATTAAAGGTTAGGTTTTACTAATATATAGGTATATGCGCTCTCGTGAAATCTGACGGTCGTTTAGCAAGAGCCTTTAAAAAACGGCAGAATTTAACAAATCCCAGGAATCCATGAGGGAACGGTCTCGAGAGACAAATAATTCCCAGAACTATTGCGCAATGGAGCGCAACGACCTAACGGCCCGAGCCATCGTTGGCAACCAATCACGGACCAGCGGCGTCCCACGCCACTGGGGGAGGCTGCCCATGACCATGTTAGTTTTTTTGTTATTAACAATTTAATTGTTTAAATTGCTGCCAAATCAATGATTAATTATAACTGAATCCTAACTGTATAAAACTATAATAAATTGATCTAGAATTACGCTCGTTTTTTCAGAATTGAAAAATTTTTATTAGAACCCGAATTATTGCAAATTTAGTGCAATAACTCGTGAATTCGAGCGCGAGCATGGAGCCGCGTGCAGCGCAAAGTAGACTTCCTAATCTGGCCCGCGCTCGAATTCGCGAGTTATTGCACTAAATTAGCAATAATTCGACTTCTAATCAAAATGTTTCAATTCTGAAAAAACGAGCATAATTCTAGATTAATTTACTACAGTTTTATACAGTTATGATTCAGTTATAATTAATCATATTGATTTGACAGTAATTTAAACAATTAAATTGTTAATAACAAAAAAACTAACAGTCTGGTGACTGTCCACCTTCGAAATTCGTAATCAGCAGACAAAAATACGTAAGAAAAGCTTTGGTGGAGGCGTGGACATCCATCGGCTACGGAAACCCTCCTGGCGCCTAGACTAATTCTGGTCTAGAGCACCTCCATCGCCACTGTCCCTACTTGAGAGTGGGGAGAGACCTCTGAGGCAACCTGGTGCGGGGCGCCTTACAGCCTCTACACCATACTGCCTCCCACTACCGACTTGAAGCTCCATCTACGATCCAAAATATGGCTTCGTAGCTCAGCCAGTTGTACTAGTGCACACGCCCTGATCACGTCACTGTCAGTCGTCATTGTCAATTCTACGCCGTTTGCAATTATATCGAGTCACGGTCGGAAAGTTCATTGTTTATCAAAATAAACAAGTTCTTAATTAATTTAATAAACCTCAAGTTAAAGTTTATTCTCTCGAGTTCAAGTTTTATTTCAAAGTTCCCGCGACTCCTTGCGCTTCAGTGTTTAATTGAACAACGAAATCCCACATTCTTATTGGTAAACGCGGCGACCATTGCAGAAGTGCCTTTCTGCTCAAAGAGCCCGACTCGGGTCATAACAAGAGTATAGAGAGAGCCTCATATATACACCACACGCAAGGCCTTTTATCAGGCGCTTCGTGGATTGGCGGGGGCGGTCAGGCCGGTTAGAGTTCGGCCTCGCCGCGGCTCCAATAAGAATGGCGGCCGCGCTGAGAAGGAACAACAACTTTGGAGCTCTGCTACTGCAGCCGGTTCTTCCCCGGACACGATTTTCAGCCAGGTAAGCGGCCCCACCCTTATACGCATTATACATATTTCCACCCTTTCTCACATCTCAATACCTATCGTCCCTTTATTCTTCCCGATAATAAAGTGGAAAGGAAACGGTGACTTTGTGAGCTGGACGCTGCGTCACTCTCTCCGCGCTATATATTGACCAACAAACCCGTGCGTACACGTACACGTGTGTGTACGCGCGTGTACGTGTTGTGTTTGTATTTAAATGCTCGATGTGTGTTTTTATTTTGCAGCCGATGTTTGGCAAAGTCGGCGGACCGCCAGGATATAAGCGAAGGATGGTTCAGCAAGCTGCTGGTAAGGAAGATCGAGCCGACGAAGGAGTCCCACTCGCGGATGCTGTCCGACAAGCAGGTCATCTTCGCCCTCCATACGCACAACATCCGCCCTGACTCCTATGACAAGTACTTGAAGAACTAGTGAGTGTTCCATTATCGCGCGAATAAGCATGCGCGTATATCAACGTAAATATATATAAGTATGTGGAAGCGTGTATATATTAGGAGTTATATTAGCGCGCACTTGTTGACCTTTCGCCTAGTCGCGAGGCATCTGCGTGTGCGTGCGCGCGTGTGTCTGTGGATACTTATTTCGCGCAAACGGAGCGGCTGCGTCTTGCTTTTTGTCTATCTCTCGCGCTTATGCTGCTACTGCTGACGATGCGTTATGCGAGTTTGATTAATAGGACGCGATGCTCCATTAACTGGATTGTTGAAGCTACAGAGGTGTATTTTTAGATTGGAGTCTTCCATATACAGTTTGATGCTCTGGAGGCTCTTTTTACTGCTCTGTACTGTATATATATATAGTACTGTGCTGTGCTTTGCCTTGCCATTAGCCACTTGTTTCATTCAGATGTTTTTAGATTGATAAGCAGTGTCTCTGAATGGAAAGTTAATTGGCTCATGAAAAATTTGTTAGCTGTATCTGCTAATATTGTTTTTTTTTTTTATTTTTTATCCGCTGTTTATTGCGTCTCCACATAAGGTCATCTGCAGTAATTATAGTAACACATGTGCCATCAATGTCAAAACAATTGATAATATTAAAAGATAATTTTCTTTTATTAAAATTTCCTTGTACTTATATTTAAAAAATTGGTATGCATGTATTCTTTGAATATATCCAGTCTTTAATTATTTAAACTTCAATTGATTGATATTTTAGCAACCTTGATGTTTATTTTGAAATCAAAATTCCTGCTGTGTATTTATGTAAACTAGCAAAATCCAAACGCGCTGCGCGCGTACTATTTTGTTTTTTAGGTTATGAATATATAATTTTTCATTTTAATTGGTTTAAATGGTAGGATAATCAGATCATTCTTCAAAGCATGACAAAATTATTCTTTTTATTCTAATTTGATTTAATAATTTTGTTTTAAATAGTTAAGAATAAAAATTCAATTTTAAAAATTCAAATGTAGTGGAAGTAGAGAATTTTCGCGCCTATTCCTTACAGACCAATTAAAATCACTCGTGCTTCATAACATCCAGCAATCGTTTTTTTTTTTAAAAGAGGAGAATATTTTTTTAACTCTGGTAATCTCAAAGATATTCTTGTTATTTAAAAATAATTGTTATGCATCAGCCTTATCTCTCTTATCCCAAATGAAAGTAAACTTATATCAAGATATTTCATAATAATCATAGATGTCAAATACTTATGAGATAAAAAAATGAAATGCTTTCTGCTTAAAAAATATATAGGAATTTTAATTTATTTTATACTATAAGTTGACATTGCACATGTTCTAAAGTTATTTATTGATTTTACAGTGCTGAGAACGTGAAACTCATTCAATCTAAAAAGTCAGATTTAAATCTAGAACTTGTTGGCTCATGGACTGTTGAAGTTGGTGATTTAGATCAAGCACTTCATTTATGGCAGTATAATGGAGGATTTCAAAATATAGATAAAGCACAAGCATTACTTGCCAAAGATGATGTTAGTATTTTCTAAACAATAATTAAATGATAAATAACAAATCTTAACATGCTTAAATAACATTATATATTTTGTTTTTGTAGGATTACCAAAAGCTTCTCAAAGAACGTGGAAATTACCTGAGATCTCGGCATTTACAATATTTGTTAGCATTTAGTTATTGGCCACAGATAGTTACCAGAAGTGGACCAAATATGTATGAGATTAGGAGTTATAGCTTAAAACCAGGAACCATGATTGAGTGGGGAAACAATTGGGCAAGGGCTGTAACATACAGGCGTAACAATGATGAAGCATTTGCTGGGTTCTTCTCACAAATTGGACGGCTTTACAATGTTCATCACATTTGGTGTAAGTTTAATTATTAATTTAATAAATTCTGATAAATGTTGTCGGAAATGAGAAACCAATTGCAAGATGCATGGACAACAAAAAATTAAAAGAATTTGATTTCCAGTCTTCCAATTGTAGTCAAAATTAGAGTAATTCAAAATAACAAAAATTAATTTATCAAAAGGAAATTACGTGCAATTTCATTCATTAACACACATTTTTCAGGTTACAAAGACTTTCAGTCACGCAAGGAGACGCGCGAAAGCGCTTGGCGATCACCCGGCTGGGATGAGTGCGTCGCCTATACGGTTCCTCTCATTCGTGAGATGCACTGTCGTATCCTTAATCCCACAGAATTCTCGCCGACGAAGTAGGGAGGCAAATCCGAAGAAAAAAAATTTTCGCGCGAGAGTAGCAACATCGAATGTTGAGAGAAAGAGAGAAAAAGCATAAGCGCCATCATTTTGTTTTAAAGAAAGCCAGGAATGTGTGTGTGTACTTGCATTTGTATATCTGTAAAACTAACGTTAATAAACTAAACCGAAATAATGTACAGAAAAAAGCAGTAACGAAGGTTCGCAGCAGCAGCGTCGAATATATAAGACGACGATGTATAAAAAAAAAGTTAATCAATGATGATGACGATAATTTCAGTCCTCTGTAGAAAGTCACATATAGCGAAGTTTATATAGCCGTGTAGCGATTACGCCGAAACCACGTTGATGATTAATTAATTTGTTGATAATGATAGCGATGATAATATTCTCGACAGTGTTGATGATTATATTGCGCTCGAGTCTCTCGCCCAGGGTGAGAGAGCTCGTGAATTATGTGCGGTGAAAAGTTTTGCGACTCTACAT
Source organism: Torymus aiolomorphi (assembly GCA_036365515.1). NCBI lineage: Eukaryota > Metazoa > Arthropoda > Insecta > Hymenoptera > Torymidae > Torymus > Torymus aiolomorphi. The sequence goes on along the minus strand of CM070874.1, from coordinate 68,372,360 downwards.
GTTGAATAAAATAAGAGCTGTTAATCCAGACATGAGAGAAAGAATTATTTGTTTGCGATTTACGAAAGAGCATGTAAAGAAGATGAAAGAAAAAAAAACTAGTGGGTACATAATACAAAATACAGCAACTTGAGTATTTTTAATATCAATTTTTTTATTATTATCTAATCGACGTTGCGGAGCGGCTCTCCTCTTGTGTTTCTTTTCCACAGTGCCTCCACCTCCTTTCCCGATGCTCCGTTGACGGCTCACGAGGTGCACTCCTCTTATGTTTTTCCGTTTTATTCAATATTTACTTTTGCGTTCGCTTTTTATTCAAGTTAGAAAATGTACTTTATCATATATACGCTCTACCTAAACTTAAGAATAAAAATAATCGTTATAATCGTTACACATCGGCCTGAACTGTTTCCGACCGTCATATTGTTATTATTATTTTTCTTTGCTACAAACGTTTTCTCGACAGTAACACACTTCTTAGTTTACACAAGTCATATTGCGTTTCTTTTCCGCCGCTTCCTCCGAGGAAGAATAAGTCTGCACTGTCCAAGAGCGCGTATGCCTCTTTATTCCTTCGGCATAAATTACGATTTGATTGGCACCAAACCGTAACATGCGCGCAATCATCGTCGTCGAATGCATATCGTCAGGACGTTGACTGGCGATGATATATATATATATACGTGCTTAATTTTATTTTTCTTTTAGCTACAAATGTTTCTGCGTCCTTGATTATTTTCTCCCATAGTCTGACAATCCTATTTTCGTGTAGGTATAAAAGTTTTTGTTGCAATTCGGTTACTTTAGTTTTCGACTCTGCGTGCATCGATTCGGGAGGAATCGAGTATATATAGGTATAACGCGCTGATGGAAAAGTTTTCAGAGGAAAATTATACTGCAGCGGTGCTCAACACACAATTTGGTTTGTCTTTAAGGTATAATATGATTATTATGGAACCGCTTAAAATGATTACTCGATAAATTGAATCAATCAAATTGTTAAATTTCTGACCGGAAAATCAATTTTATCAAAACTTTAAAGCATTATTACTCTGGTAAAAATGATTATCTTGATTTTATAAAAACGCTCAATTTGAGCCACTTTATACAATTGAAAAATTGGATCCAAAGAAGCACAAAATAATTCGGTAATTCATAAACGAATGTTACAATAGTATTATACTAATTTTCCTTATTTTCGAATCTAATTTCCCAATAACTCACAAAATACGGCTTAACAATTAATTGGTTTATGCTTACTTTTTCACAGTATTACTTCATAACATGAGTAATCTGATCGTACACAATGACACGTGGTTACAAACGACAGATTTATTTTTTCTTAGAATCATTATACTTTATTGACGTCTGCGTATGCATGAGTTAAAATAATCGAATCATCTCATATTATAGAACGTTGGAAAAAAAAGAACAGCACACATTACTTCTCGAGTACACATATCTTATCGTACGCGTGCTTTTTCTTCTTCTCCCCTCGGGATGTGAAAATAAGGCGAAAGCGAAAGAGAGAGGGAGGAGAACAGAGATTACGTTTACGCGCGGGCGCGCGAGGGGGAAAGAAACAGTCACTAGGAGAGCGAATTCGCGGCACTCGGATCATCGAGTTGGAATTTGTAAAACGAAAGATACGGCAAGCGGAGAGAGAGAGAGAGGGAGAGAGAGGGAGAGAGAACGAGACACGCGTGCCTTACTCTCGCGTGTAAAAGGGATCGCGCGGCGAGCTAAGTATATGAACAAAATTCCATTTTTTTTTCGTTCGTGTCTTTGGCTGGGTATATGTAATATTGTTTTAATCGTCATGATAAAGTCGCTTTAAAAAATGTATATGTCCCTAGCGCAACTAATACACGAGGAATGTAACAATTTTAGGTATCATACGTGGCTGGCTGTGTATATGAATTAACGGAACGGATATACATGTGTATAGTTTAGTAATATATATAATGACATTTCTAATTACGGATTAATGCACCTAAAAAAGTCTACGGAAATGAAAATATAGTGTTAATCGTCAATCATCACATCGATCGCTTAACATATGAAAGCTTAAATAATACGCGCTTTTAAAGTGACTTTATCTTACGTTACTTATTGTTTTTGTTCGTTTACGATAGAAAAACACGCATAATACACGTATGATATGCGCGTACGTCGCGTTTATATAGTCAATATATATATATTTTTTTTTATATACAGTGTATAAACTAGCAAAAAAAACGCTGAAATAATAATCTTTTCCTTTATCTATTACACATCAACGCAATTCCGAGTTCCGGTCTCTCTTGGCTGTTGGAACTCATTTCGCGAGATTTTTTACTTATTTTCGTATATATATTACCTGACTATCGCAATAAATTACAAGTGTGTATGCGCAATGCGGTGATGCACATAAGCAATTAAGTAATTGTATAAAAGAACCACGCTGACGACAAGTATAGACACTCAAATTAAAAAATCGCGTTGACATTTATATTTTCGGTACTTTATTGATGTTTAAGGTATAAATTGTTCAGCAAAAAATTTCGTTTGTAACGGGAAATATGAAAATCAGGTAATTTTTTTTCTTCAAAATTTTGTTATGAGTAATGATTAGTGATTAAAGATACATTCTAATGTAATGTTTAAAACAAATAAAACATCGATTATGATGAAAACGTTTGAAAAAAAAAATTGTAATGATTTCAATCTAAGTAAATGAATGAATTATGATGTACAAAATATTAGATGTGAAAGAATATGTTGATTTAAGTAATTGTATATAACTTTTATTATCAAATAGTTCTTCATGTTTGCCATTACAATATTCAAGATGAAAAAATTCTCTCCAGGTTTAGAGTTTTCTTCTTTGGTAGAAGAACCTTTTTTTACAAAGAAGTTCAATAAAAGAATTCTCAGCGTAGTTCTTTAAACCAGCTCCAGTGGTTCACCACGTCAATTCTTTTTCTCAATAAATACTACCGTTTTTTTTTTATTCATTTTTTCATTTAAAAAAAGTGATTGGCTGATTGTGACACTTTCAGGTTGACTTTTTATTTCTCACACGTTCTATGTTCTCCCTCTTTCCACACACCAACCCTCTGGAAAAATTTCTTCGTTGTTCCATCGCACAATCAATGACTTTTTTGATTAGATCCGAGCTTACGTTACTTTAATTTACCGATTCTCGTTTTCCGCGTTTCCACCTTGTCACTAATTTAGTTTACTCAGTACTTTCATATCCTTATCCATTCCTCACCTCTTCTATCAATCACTTAGAGACTACGTATATAACTATTCAGCAATGTCAACAAATCACAAATACTATGCTTTTTTTCCTCACTTTTAATTACAATAAATTTTTCCAATGGGTGTTCGCTCTCTAACTCATTTTTTTTCCTCTAATGTACACAGCTTACATACGAGTGATGTACAAAAATTTCCTTCAAATCTAAAATCGTCACTACTGATTGGCACTATATATAGACAACAAAATCGAGAGAGAAATCCGTCATTTTTGTTCCACTATTACGTGTTCCATACGCAAAAACAGCAAAGATCAATAGAATCAGAATAATTTTTTTTTTCTTGCACATACATTTACGTTTAACTTTTTTTTCAATACCTTATACAAGCGTATAATAATATAACTAAATTTCTTATACTTTTTTGTCCTCATTATAATTTTGTTAAAAGTACACTAACGACTTACGACTCCCTTCTGACGGGACTAAACAAAATCGAATATACTACTATACTTCTTTGCACAATCTACCACGAGTTTCATTGAGTGTCATTCCACTGTTGAATAACGAACGAAATTCACAACACCCTTATGTAAAACTGTCACAATCACCTATCCGACCGCTATATCGTCTTTTTTTATCATTTATCTTTAGTTAGACACTTTGTAACGTTAAAGTAATAATTATAGAATATTTTTTTATGATAATTATATCTGCGTATAAAAAGTTTCCTCTCTTTCTACAAAGAAAGAGTGAGGGAGATTAAAAAGTCCGTTATTTTTTCTGTTTTGCTTTATGAATTTTTTTAGAGCATGTTTTCTTTTCATATAGCTTACGTCGGGATGTGTACTGGATTAAAGCGCAAGTTCACAAGTGCCAAGTGAAAACCATCTTTTAAAAAATCACTGGATTCTAAACCCTTATGTTTCTTTTCTTGATGTTAAAAGGAAATTCAATTATATATAATTATGTATGTTACTTGATATTGGCTTTTTTCTATTAGCGTATATTTTTTAATTGATCTAATGCTTTATATGGTAACGTGTTTATGTTTATAATTATATACAATTGAATGTCTTATATAAAACTTCTTATGGATAAGTTTTACGCATGTCGGCAGTATCATGTGGCCTGCCAAGGCTAAATTTGTTTTTCGTATGAAAGGATAGTCGGAAATTGGAAGACCGTGAGGGCGTATTAAAAAAGAGACATATTTGCGCATGTCAAAAATTTTCTTAAAAACAGTACTGTGATTTTTCAGACAAAATCTTTTCGCATTTTTAAAAAAACGAGACTGTTACTTTTTGTTTACGTGAGCTCTTTGTGTAATTTAATTTGTATTGCTGTTATAGAAAAAGAAATTGTTAAATTGTGGTAATTGAGAAACTCAGCACACTCCTTCGAAATTGAATTAGTCATTATTATATTCGTCTTTACTTTGAATGTGATGATAATATATCTATATTTATATATGTATATTTATATATGCATACTTTTTTTTTAAATTAAAAAGTCGACTTCCTAATTTCTTAAATCGGGTTTTCAATGTATAAGAAAACGTAATTTCGCGATACATGTTTGTGTATCTCGAACAAAAAATACAAGACACAATCTAACAGCTAATCGATCAATGGCCAAGGTATTTACAAAGAGATAGACAAGAAACGATGTTGCACGGATTTTAACTTTCGACGAACACATTTTATAAAATCGGACATTCTCCTATATAAAATTTCGATGTACGGTAGGTTATTTTACTTGCACAATTCAAACGCATAGTGTTTGACTTGAACAAGCGTCAAAATAAAAACATTATTTTCACTGAAACGATTGTATAAAATTTTCGGATTCCATCGAAGCTTTCTTTAAATACATGTTTTCGAACTTTCGGAAAACTAGATATTCTCGAGGACAAAAAAATTAACAAAGATAAACAATTTTCTATAAGTTGATTATAGCTTGGGTCAGAGATATGGCTTATCGAAAATTCGAAAAAAATATAGAAAAAAGAAAATCTCCAAGAGCTCGGAAAGAAAATATCTACACAGACTATTATGAGTATCATAATTTATACAAGACAAAAAACTATACTTATTTAAATAAAATTAAAAAGAAATGAGAGGATAGAAAGAGACAGATAAAAGCTAACTTGGCCGTAAAACGAATATTCGTGCTCGTTTCATTGGAATAAAAAAAAATAAAAAAAAAAAAAAAAACAAAAAAAAGAGAACAATAAAGTATTCAAAGGTGATCGTTACGTTCTGATCCAATACGCATACCCGAATTCGAGCAAATCGATACCTGCCTGGCCTGTATTATAAGTTAAACGAGCTCCATATTCGCGGGATTACAGGCGGACATTACATTGTAACACGAATTATTAAGATTAGAGACTATTAGGGGGAAAAGATGTAGAGCTATTACTGTGAGCCAGGCTTAACATTGAACCGCTAAGGCTCTCGTCATCCGGGTAAGACTCTTTCGAAGCTTCGGCAATCGCCAGTGCACTGAAAATAACAAACCCACATTTAATTAAAATATCGATTATCAAGTGATTAAAAAATCATTGAGAAATCGCAAGAATATTCTTACCTAAAACCAATTCTCGCGCTCTCCTCGTCGAACTGTTGCAGTTCTCGTTCCTGCTTCTCATGCAGCAGTCGTATCCGCTCCTTGCGCTCATGCAAGATCTTTTGCGTCTCGTCCTCGAGTTTCTTTTCGAGCAACGCCCGCCTGACGGACACGCGATCCTCCAGCTCACGACGCTCGCGGTCCCGCTGGGCCTCCGCTTGCATTTTGTTCTTCGATTGATAAGCCATTAAAATCTCAAGTTCGTGATTTAACCTTTGCTGTAATTCAAACAAAACCGTGAATAAAATAGTATACATCAGTTCAAGGGCTCAGAGCAAAACAAGTTAAGTTGTATGTTAATACAATACAACGTAACCCATTTTTGTTCTGAGTTTATTAGCACTGATGTGATTCGTGTTATAGGTACCTTGAGGATCTGGCACTCAATCTCCTGCGATTCATCCAAACGAATACTCTGCTTCTGCAGCATTTCCGCGATGCTTTGCTCATACTGGTCACCTAGAAGTGCAAGTTTTCGTCTTTGCTCCTCTTTCAACTTTTTAATTACAGCCTTTTGTTCATCCTTCGGCGTGGTTTGCAAGATCTGAGCCTTCAGTGCCTTATACTGCCGCGTCTGTATTTTACATGTTTCCCTAAATTGCTTTCTTATTTGCATTTCCTTTTGCTGTAAAACACACAAAGTTTAATTATGGAACATTTTAATATCATACAAAAAGCAACAATTTAAAATTATACAACAGCTGATTTAGATATCATTATAAAGCTATTTCCATCATTATTAATTCAAGACAACAAACAAATCAATCATTTCGATCGAGGGTATGACACTTACCTTCAGACTTTTGGGTTGTTGTTTGAGCTCGAGCGCATGCTTCTTACGCAGATCACGTTCGGCTCGTTGCATATAATCTCGCTGATTGCTAAGTTCGGTGGAGTGTTGTCGTTGGATTTGCTCCTCGCGTAGTGCATGCACCGCTCTCTGCTGTCTATACTCTAGCTCCTGTGTTTTCTCATGGTGGCGCAAAAGCATAGCGTGAGCTTGCTCCAACTGCTGCTGTCTTTTGTTCAGTTCCTGTTTTAAAACAAATGAATGACAATGAATAAATAATAACAAGTTTTAAAATTAACTTCATGCAAGCACTTTGTCTACTTACTTCACGCAGAAGCTCCTGCTCGAGTGCATGATAGGCGAGTAACTTTTTTCTACGGAACTTCCGTATTTCAAGATCGAGGTACTCCCGTTGTCCACGTGCGAGACGCTGCTCTTCCTGTGCTTCCATCTGCTTTAAACTATCTTTTTGACTTTGAAGAGTCGCGTCTCGTTGTCGTTTGGGCGTAACCTCGTCTTGCGAAAGTTCCTTCTTCCACCTCTCCTTGTATGCCTGCATGAAACAAATTATAGCGTTATTCCGAGAAAATAGAAACATTAAAATATTTAAGCGTAATTTACCTTGTATTCCCGCTTCTGCTGAGATTCTAGGGCTTTACGGTCAGCTTCGTGCCTACTCGTTATTTCCTTATGGAGTTTCTTTTCCGCGTTTTGATTTTGCTTCAGCTTTCGATCGAGTTCCTGGTGATGCCTGGCCTGCAATTTCTCCAATTCTTTGCTGAACTGTTGCATTAGACTCTCGTACTCCTTCTCGAGTAGTTGCTTGTGGGAGTCAACCTCCATTTTACATCTCTCCTCTAATTTCACCTATTAATAGAACGAAACCGATATTTTTTAACCCATCAATCATTAACGTAATAACAACGATATCTCTTTGATATCGGATTATACTTTAACTAACCAGTGCTCCATGATGCTCCCGCCTCATCCTCTTGTAGCCGCTCATCTGCTCGTGCATCTCCTCCTGCATGTGCTCTTTCTGCTGCTTCGTCACGATCGACGTTGTCCTGATGGTCGCGAAATTGTTCGCACCGTGCTCGAGGAGATTGGCCGTGACACCGGCCGACATTTTGTGGCGATTCCTCACCGAGCCCGTGTAATCGTTGGCATCGGCGTTGGGCAGCGGCAGGCTGTTGGTCGAAGAACTCTGCGAGCTCGCCGAAACGCCCATCGAGTGAATCGAGTGCTCCGAGGTGATGCTGTTGCTCTTGCTGCTGTCGCCACCTGTTTGTTCGTCGGGAGTGTCTGCGTGTCAGAAAGTAATCGCAATACCCATCAAGGTTATTTACAGAGGATCTTGTTAGGTGCGAGGGGATTCTGTTGTTTTTACGTGTTCGTGCAAGTGCATCGATAATGAGGGTAAAGATTAAGTTGAGAAGGTTTTTGACGTTCCAATTGTGATTAATAAGACTATTTTTCCCATTAAACAGTACAGTTAAAAATATAATTTAAATGATAGAAAAATTCATTAGTTTGGTATTAAATTAATTAATTCACTTAACAGGTTAATAATAACAATTATAGAGCGTTTTAATACGAAAGAGGTGTCTTGATCTAACAATTTACGGTGATTTGAAAATATCCATCATAATGAGTAATGTCATTTACAGTACTTACCATCGGCGTCACCCACTTGACTTTCCGTTTCGCAAGTGTCGATCATCAATATTTTCTTCATTTTACGGTAATTCAAATTATCTAATTCTCGAACAGCAGCCTTCGTTCTTTGTATAAGATCTATCAAAACTTGAGGCGAACGAGTTCTCGTCACAAATTGATGCTGCAAAGTATAATTAATACATAAGCTCGACTTTTAAAAATTTATATCATTAAAAGATTATCGTCTATGATACGTTCAAAATCATAACTTTTTCTCGTTCCCCGCATAATTTCAAGAAATAAACGACTCTACATAAAATAATTCATACATAAAGTAATTAAGACACTCTTCATTTTACTCTGATGAGGTCATTTCAATTTTTAGCTAGTATGCAGTAATCGATAAAGTTTGTACCACAAAAAGGGCAAATTTTGCTCAAATGCATTTCACATGCATTGTCTCGTATTAAAAATACCAAGTGACTCTATTAGCGCGAGCGCACGCGATGACGCTGTTCCACGGTGATATTAATTATGGTAGGCATGTGTGATGATTTGAAATATACTCACCGATAACAATTTCCCGGAAGTTGGCCTTTCGCTAGGACTTTTAGTAAGGCAGACCTCGACGAAGTGACGGAATACGTCCGTCCACTCGGCCGAGTTGAGCGTCGGTCTTTCGTTTTGGGCAATATGATAGAGAGCACTCATTGCGTTCATATTGAAGTAGGGTGGCTTCCGTTCCGCTGCAAGTTCAATGAAATATTAACTAACTTTTTTTTAACATAAGTATAACATATGCTTATTTACACATTGAATCCTATTTATAGTCTTATAAATATAATTGCTATAATGTAGAATTGAAATTTCAAGTAATGGTTAAATAGAGCTTTTAAGTAAATTTAAAAAATTACTTTTCTTTGCAAAATTAATATCATTGTATGATGGTAATTAATAATGAGCACGAATAATAGCATTACTAGTAATAGTTTAGTCGAAATTATTTGACAATTTAAACCACAAATGATATTTTTAACATGAAATTATTTCAATACTGAAATATTGTTTCTAAACTAACATTTTTAATATTCATTTAGTAAATACTGCACTAAACCTCAAAATAAACGATTAAATTAAAATAATTCGAATTAAGTCATTTAAAATTTTAGGAAGTGATAAGAAAGAGGATGTTGGAATAGAGATACTTAATATTCTCTTGTAACAAGGGAAATCCTGACTTTAAATATTAAACAGCTTGGTAATATTAACAGATTGAATGCCTCATGGTCAATATATAGGCATGAATTTTTTCCCTTAAGATGCTACATGACAATACCCCAGACAAGTCAGAATATTTTTACGTTAGCTGTCAACCTGTTAAAGACATTTTATCCATCTCCGACCCTTAAGCCGCACATACCCAATTCGATACACGTGATGCCGAGCGACCAGACGTCAACCTTGCCGTCGTACTGTCCCTCATCCATGGCGAGTATGACCTCGGGCGCCATCCAGTAGGGCGTGCCGACGAAGCTGTTTGCCGGGCACTTGACGCTCGCCGAACCGAAGTCGGCTAGCTTCACCGTGCCGTTCTCCGTTAGCAGGATGTTACCGGCTTTCACGTCCCGATGGATGCGCCCGAGTGAGTGGAGGTAGTGAAGACCGCGCAGTACGCCCTCACAGATGGCCGATATCTCGTCCTCCTTCAGCGGCCTCTTGTGCACCTCGATGATGTCCGAGGCCGAACCGAGGCAGTACTCCATAACCAGCTGGAAATTGGCAGGGAAAAGAGAAAGATTATTTTTAGTCGTTTTGTCGGCAGAGAGCAACTAAGCGGTCGTGAAATATCAATACTTTTTCTGACTCGGCATTAGTATGTTTTCATTCAGATCAATTGGATTAGAGGTACATTTTTTTCAAAACATGACTTTTCCAGCACTGCTTTTTGCAGTCAAGAAGCAATTTGCGATATATATATTTTTTTTTTTGAGCTTGTGTACATAATAAACAACTTTGTCAATCTTCATATCAACACCAATTTTTAATAATACCTTTAAGAGCTTTAATAATAAACTAGACTTATTTTTAGCAAGTAATACTTTCTCACAGAACTTAATAAGTCAATAATAAACAAGTGGCAGAAAAAACAATCAATAGTCTCTCTTACCCAGGCAGTGTGGTCCCTGAGGTAGCATCCCTTATACTCAATGGTATTGGGATGCTTGAGCTGTCTGAGGAAGCGTATCTCTTTGAGTATGTCCTGCCACTTCTCCATTGTCTGCTTGCCCAGATAGGACATCTTCTTGATGGCGACGATCTCTTTGCTGAGCAGACATCTGGCATAGTACACAGCGCCGAAGCTGCCATGGCCGATCTCTCTCAAATCCTCGAAGATCTTCTCCGGGTCGTTCTTCTCGAAGAGCTCGGCGGTATCCGGGTCCTTGAGGCTCCCGGGCCTTGGCGCGACCGGCATAATTTGGCTGTCGCGGGCCCGGCCCAAGCCCTTCCTGCCCCCGCCCCCACCCTCGTTGTTGCCCGCCTCGACTTCCAGCTTCGAGTCTCGTCGACTACTGTTGTTGGCGCTGGAGGCCTGCTGCCCCTCGACCCAAACCTGAGCCGCCAGCTTACTGTCCTCTGTCGTCAGTCCATCACCCTGCTGCTGCTGCTGGCCGTAGGTCGCTTGGCCTGTGAACGTTTGATCAAAGGTTCATCGCTGCACAGTACACAAACACAATCAAAATTTTTAGGTTAATCGTTGTTCATTGTTTTTGATAAATTATTGGTGGATTTTTTCACGATGTCTATATATATGCAAATTTTGCAACGACGAGAAAGCGCAGATGTAGCATAGAAGAGAGAAGGCCAAGCTGTACAATAGAGTTCGCCGAGGACAATGCAATATTGGAATATTGGAGATTGTCAAGACAGAGAGAAAGAGAAGCAAAATTAGGAGGAAAAGTAGACAAGAAGTTGACAAGATGAAAATAAAACCGAAGGGCAAATTAGCATAAATTCGAGGACTGAATAATCAATCAGAAAGTTGTAGTTTCTTATTTTTTATAGCATTTAAATTTAAATTTTGATGATCCTTGAAAAATTAATGTAAATCATATTAAAAGTTCGAGGTCATTTATAGAAATATTATTTTTATTTTCTTTATAAAAATATTGTAAATTCACAAAGTTTCAAATTAATTTTGAATTGATCTTATAAGAAATATTTAAAGAGGAATAAAATCTGATTTATGTATGTCTACATGATAATACAGAACTTTGATTAAAAAACAAAAATCATATCAAATATTATAATTTTATATGGACAAACAACATAAATAAGGTCAAAAAGTAAAATAAATGCAAAGTAGATTCAATTTTAATTACTTGCAATACACACTGCTGCTCTGATACAGATATTGATTTTTGAGTAGTCATTTCCTCTTAAGGCCTTTCAAGACAATAGAAAGAAAAGCAGTGAACTTAAGAGAAAAAAATAGCGCATCAATAACTTATTGATTTCATCACAGCACTTTTATCAGAACATTTGATAAAAACAAATGCCTTCTTATGACAAAGACAAGCACTAATGTAGGTGTATCAATTATAGGAAAAAAAGAAAAGATTAAAGAGAAAGATCGTTGAACCCAGCAGAAAGACTGGTAAGGATTACATATTGCATTACACTTCGAAAGATGCAAACTTGATCAAGTTACTGAAAATAAGTAATGGCAGATTATTTGTTATTAATTTGATACAAATAATTGGGCAATTTTCTAAATAATTTTAACTGATTATAATTTTGATATTTATTGAAAATCTCATCTGACACCGTATATGGTTGATTGCTTCATATTTATCAAGATGAACATGAATGTATTAATTCGAAATCAAATATTATTGTAAAAGAATTGATTTACTATCACATGCACACAATCACTGACAAGATTAACAATTAAGTAATAATTTTCGCATAATTAACCTTTCTATTTTTAAAATACACTTTTATCAACTTTTAATAAAATCATAAAAATAAAAACAATAAGCAGTTAGATAATATGAACAACCACATGAACACCAATAAAGTCAAGGACTCAAACTTACAAAACAAATGATCAAATTTAATGTTCAGAGTCAATTACAGACCATAACACCAAGTAACCACTGACTGCAGGCACAGACCTCAAAGCCTTTCGACACCTTATACTGATAAAAAACAAAGAACACTCACAAAGCATTTAGAGATCAGTGATGGTCCAGGCTGAGCTCCATGTCAATGTGAATCCTCCTGACTGATGCGTGCACCCTGACAAGGAGACTGTCTATGGCGCTCCTGAACGAGCGGCAGTTAACGTGCATCCCCTGGTGAAGTTTTGCCAGCCAGCGTTTCTCTGTTTCCCTATCGTTGATACCCTCCTCACACACAAACCCACCTTGGAAGACCTGCAACACCAGCAGATCCCAGCATGAGTCCTTTACACATACACACACATCCACCCAAATACACAGTTCCTGGCAGAGGCTCACCGAGTGCAACAGGGAAAACCATTCCATTCCCCTGCACACACACACACACACACACACACTCACTCGCACGTTTATACACACCCATGCAGACATAAGCGAGAGCGACAGAGATAGCGATAGAGAGCGATAGGCGAGGGAGTGCGAGACAGAGACGGACAAACGAACGGATGGACGGACGTCGGGCGCAGCTGCAGGAGCGAGACGGAGATAGAGACACAGAAGCGAGAAAGAGAAAGGCAGAAGGAGAAATACACACGCATACTCATACTTACATACACATATATATAGACACACACGGCACGCACCCGAGAGTGAGAGAGAGAAAGAGCAATAAAATTTAATAAACGTCGAGAGTAAGAGAGCACGCGTGCCATTCCCTCCCTCCGTCTCCCCCCGAAAAGGCAGCGCAGCGTACAGCGCGCACATACGACAAAAAGGAAGAAGCCCCCCCAGAGGAAGAGGGCCGCGCTCACGCTAAACAGTACACAGAGCGAGAGAGACAGAGGAGAGCGAAAAAGAGACAGAGCGCGCGCGTGTATGTATTTTTCTTTTCCCTCACCTCCAAAATGGCGAGATTAAACTGTGTGTGCGCGCTCGCTCTATACTACGCTGCTTGCTACTGCTGCTGCAGAGGAGGTGGAGGCATGCGCACGCCAGCGGCGAAGTTCACGGCTGCTGATCCTCGTTTCTCTCTCTCTCTCTCTCTCTCTCCCTTCTACTTACTCTCTCACTCACTCTCTGTCTACCTCCGTCTTCCTCTGGGGCTCTCACTCACGCACGCATACACATAAGTACAGTGTTCTAGCTGAACAACGACGACTATCAACTGCTACAGCAACTCCGTCCGTCGCCTCCTGCTGTCGACGACCGCATCCTCCTCTTCGTCGTAGGGCTGCGCGCAACTTAGATGAGCGAAGGGGAGGGTAGGGAGGGGGGTACGAGATAGAAAGAGAGCTGCACAGACACACACCCACAGATGCACACACGGAGGGGAAGAGGGGGGAGGCCAGCTCTGCTGCACACTCACGACTCACGATGATCGTCGACTGGCACTAAGTAGTACTATATATGTATCAATATATATCCTGTATATGTGTGTGTGTGGGGTTCACTTGGTGTTATCTCCTCACCTCGTAGATGACGACGCTTTCTGTGTCAGCACTCTCTGCAGGACCCGAGATTTCTCTCTCACTCTCTTACAGCCGCGCGCGAGAGAGCGAAAAGCCCCCGGAAAGTACACGCCCCGTACGTGTCATGCAGGCAGGCGCGCGCGCTCTCCTCTGCTCGCGACCGACGACTCTACGAGAGACGACACTCACGCACGCACACAGAGAGGAAGAGAGGATATGTATATTGTATATCCTCTACTATATACGCGAACGAGCGCGAGAGAGAGACGATACGACGTCGGCTCTCTCGTATTATACAGCCCGTCGACTAGTCGACGACGACGGAACGGACGGACGACGACGGCGGCGGCGGCTGTCTCTGTGTGTCTGTATGACTGTATATATATATATGGACGTTTCGTAGGAGGCAGCAGCACAGGCTAGCCTGGCGCGGTATATAGCGCTATACGCGCTCGCTGTGTATATCGCGTTAATGTAGTGTATACCGACTCGGGGCGCTGCTGCTGCTGTCCTGTGTGTATCTCTCCGTTTCGCTCCTGCTGCTACGTGAAAGCAGATAATAGAGTGAGACGGATCGTGAGCGTGGCTGGTGCCTAGCTCCGTCCTCGTCGGGGTACACACTGGGTATAATCGTCAGATGGGACTGTCTTTGTCGAAAGGGAGGAGGAGGAAGACGGGTGGAACTGGAGAGGAGAGAGAGACGGACGCGAGACGGTTTGCGGACGGTTTTACGACGGTCGTGCGCGCGGGGGAGGAGAGAGATGGGAATTCGAGAGGGTAAATTTAATTAGGTTTGTTGTTGTACATACAAGCCGGCGGGGGTGTAAGCTATATATAAGTAGAAGCGGGGATATTTTAGACGAGCTTTCGGGAATCCTTTGAAAGAGCTGAGGATGTGGAGGTGTAAAAGGTTTTTAGTTGGCGTCTCGAAGGTTCATAAACGCTTTTTATTTTGAATGCGAATGAAAGTTTAGAAACTTTGTTGTTTAAAGTTTTTATGGAGCGCGAGAGGTTTAGAGACTCCGAAATGGAGCAAAACTTGTTGAAAGGGTCAATTTGCAAAGTAATAAGTTTCTTCAAGTGCTTTTATGTACATACTTTATCGCGAAATGAAACGTTATAAATTTTTATACATGTAATGCTCGAAAAATTCGAAAACAACAAGTGAAATCGTTTCGGAGCAGAGCATTTTCTACTCTTCGAAATTTCGGAGCTTTCACTTTTAGATAATCTAAAGTAAAAATTTAATTATAGCCATATGCAGATGCTCCTATAAAAGTACTACGCATTATGCAAAATAAAAAGTTTATTATATAAAATAAGGAAATATTGCGGTGTAGAAAAGTTTTATAAGCATTCGTTCAGTCCGTTTTAAAAAGCGCCAATTAAAAGCTACGCGGAGCAAAATTGCTTAAAAAAATTATGCCATTTGTTACGCGCAAGGCCTCAAATAGAATATAGTATTAAAAATTTATTCAGATTTATGGTTGTATTTAAACTACCACGATTATGATTATTTTTGCAAATAGCACTAACAATGTAATTACACTAAATATTAAAGAACGCCAAATCCATCACTCATCCATACAACCAATCATAATTTTCTTTATTTACTTAATTTTTCTCTATAGGATGACTTCCCCAGTGAAGGAACGAATAAGGAAATTGTAACTTTTGTTATTTAATTAAGTTGTTTAAAAATAGGTTAAAAATAAAGCCCTTTTGAAATTTATATTCTAAAATGTTCAAACTTTACATCGGTGAGCAAATTTTGAATAAAGAGTCAAAATAAAAATTTTATTTAATGAAAATCTCTAAATATCTCCTAAAAACCAGTAAAGGCACATGCAATCTTAGTATCTAAATACGTTTCACCAGTGAAGGAATACATCGCCAGTGAAGAAACACTTAATAGCGGCGATTTTATGATTTTATTCTTAACAAGATAATTTCTTGTATGCAGAATCTTTATATAAAATGAAATAAAAATTTTCAAGGATTCGAAAATTATCTTCATGTTAGATAAACAATACATAGAAAGCTTGATATTTTCATATATATATATATATAAAGAAAATGTTTGCTAACTGGTGACTGTTCCAATACTGGTGTGGTCACCCTACATACTTTTTCAATCAACCGCCCGCGATTTCCACGGCTTTTCCATCAACGGAAACTCTGACCGTCACGCGCGCAGCAGAGCAGCCCCCATCATACACTTCTCTCTCCTTCCCCCGCTTCGTTTTCTCTCCCGTTCCACGCGTCCACTCCGTCCTTCCCTCCAACCGCGATTTTCCTCCTCCCAACATCCCACACGGAGGAAACTCACTCACGCAGGCTGGCAGGCACGCACGCACGCGGTTTCTCTCGGTTTCTCCTTGCCCAATTCTCTCCGTATATATACCATACCACCACATGCATTCTCATTAGTCATCGACGGCTCCGTGTGCGTATGTGTGTGTGTGTGGGCGTGTGCGCCGCGGCCTTTTTCGTATTATTAAAAGAGCGCTCCCGTTTGCGCGCACGCGGTGCGAGTGCAAGGTGTCTTGCGGATAGCTATATACGATATAAGTATATATATATACATGTGTATGTGTGTGTAAGTATATATACGACGCGCATTGTTTCTCGCGCAGCGTTCGCGCTGAATTTCAAATGAGCGCGCGATGCGCAGAGGGGGGGGGATCTGCGCGATTATTATATATTGCGCGCTTTCAGCGTGTGTGTGCAGCGGTATTACGATGAGTATAGATATATAGCTTTGTGCGCGGCGAACCGATCGGGTCGATATTTCGTTTTTCGGGTGTTAAGAAGGAGGTTGAGATTTATTGATCGTTGATCAATAGACTAAAAATCTATGCAGTAATCATTTTATAATAGTTGTTACGATAATAAAATAATTAGAATATCGAATAAATTGTTATTTCGTAACATAATTTTAACTATACTAAACAAGTAAAAAAAATTATATAAGAATAAGAAAGTCTATATACAAAATAAAAATGTTGTTCAGTTGAAATTGATTTTTTTTAATGATAAATTCGACGTCCAATTTAAAAAAAAAAATTTCGAAAACATCGGGTATCGTTCAACATAATCTTTTTTATTCGTTCTACATTCACAGAATAAATAGGAGAAAATTTCAACGGCAAATAAAACATCATTCAACTCGCGCGCAAAGAAAACTTACAACTTTGGTAATTAAATTTTTCACAACGCACCGCCTTAGCGTACAGTAGCTAATTTTACAGGGGATTAGAGTCTGGGCTATATAGGCGAGGATATAGCGTGAAAAAAAAAATTATCGTAGAAAGTACATAAGTTAATCACTCTAGATGTGCTCTGATTTTTTTCATTGTTTATTAGCTACCATGCTACTTACATCGATGACTTATTATTAAAGGAAGACACATTTTCTAAAAATAATTAAAACCAGAGATCGGCATTATTCGTCTGCAAAATTTTTTCGAATACTCATATTATTTCATTAAATATTTGATGCAATGAAATAATTTTAATTAATAAACACTTTTTTCATAAAAACTGGGCCTTTAAAAGTGTTTTGAAAAAGTAACGCATCATCGGTTATTCGAAAAAAAAATTCGACAAATAATTTTTTCGAATATTTTTTCAAAACACTTCTAAAGGCCCAGTTTTTATGGGAAACGTGATTATTAATTACAATTATTTCATTGCATCAAATATTTACTGAAGTATTCGGAAAAAATTTGCGGGCGAAGAATGCCGATTTCTAATTAAAACGTAGCAATCTGCAATTATACGTGAGTTTCGAAAAACTTAAAATAAGTACTTTCGTATGTATATTACTTCGATGTAAGAACATAATTTTTTATGCTTTTTTCTACTTTTTAACTTTAATCTATAAGCTTTTTTGCACAAGATCTTTTTAAAATTCTAAAATCGATATTTTTGAAATTTATTAGTTTCCACTTTATATAATCATGTATAATTAATAAAAGAGCGAGAACGAATTGATATGTACCGTTATCTTATAGCAAGACTTAAGCAATACTGGTGTAAAAGCTAGTGTTCCAATGTGCAATGCGAATTCCTGGAAACTGATCTTCACTTCTGTATCATTTGCATTACTTTATAATTGGGCATTAATTTTTTTTAAGATTGACATCCCATTATCTGCTTCACTGGTTCTATCTATACTTTACGCACTTTGACGACTACTATAAGCTCAATTCGATCGTTTAAAAACTTCATTCTAAAGAGTTCTTAACGTAGAATAAACAATGCAAAAATAGCGGTACATTTAGTCATTACTACTTAATTACGTCTTCATGGAAGGAAGATTGCAAAGTAGCAAGGAACAAAACTGATTGTTTTGCTGCCGTCAGGTACAGGAATGCATATAATAAATACATTCAGGTGGATACTTTTGATGTAATCACAGCGGAGAATGGAGAGAAAGTCAACCTAACAATGTAGGCGAAGATGAGCCCGAAACTGCATGTGAATTTCCGACTTTTCTTTTGTCGGGTGTAAGAGTGCACTGTACCCAAGCACCACGCATTTCTACGATGTTTACACAGTGAAATTGTAATGAAAAACTATTTTTATTCGTGTATAATAATTAACTTTTATGTAAATAAAATTGTCAATTATTTGAGCTAAGCACTATATACTTCTATAATGTTTACAAAGTGAAATTGTGATAAAAAATGATTTCTTTTTTAATAATTATAACAATTACGTAAATAAAACTTTCAAGCATTTATTTTATTTGTTTATAATATATTCAAATCACAAATCTTTTATTTAACTTTGTTTGATATTTTGTGCTTTGCAAGTTTTTTATATCTATAAAATTTTTCTCAAGTAGTTCTTCTACGCATTTAAAAAATTATTTTGAGATTATACTGTTGTAATGAATATCAAAAATATATACGTGATTCATAAGTGTTTATTATTGCAAATAATATCGTATTTTCTACAAGACTAGTATCTGTGATTTCATTCAATCACATTAGCTAAATATTATAATTTCATTTGTGTTTATTACATTTACAGATGATATTATTTTCTTCCATTTTCAAATTGATTTGATTTCTAGCAAAGATAAATTTGTAAATTAAAAAATAACGTAGAATAAAACAAATTTATTTTGCAAAGTTGTATAAACTATTGCATATCCTATTACATTTAGTAAGCTTTCTGTTGTAAAGAATAAGTGCAATGCCGATAACAGTAATAAACGCTATAACAAATCCGATTCTATATTACATTTCTTACATTGAATCGCCTTCTGAAACAGGTACAACTATCACAACACATCTTTTCGTATGTACAAATATATCATTCAAAAATAATATCACTGGTCTCTCTCACATTACACGCCGACGCGTCAAATGTATTACAATAAAAAACAATTATTGTCTATTGTCTTTTTTTTTCTTTGTTAAAAAAATACAATAGATCTTTGGCGAAAGATTTTAACTTTATATTCTCATTAAAACTTCTCAAATGTTTCTAACACGTTTTCACATGCACCATTTACTTGTTTCCTCCTAAAGTACTCATCAAATCGAAGAGCTGCATATCTGAAAATAAATTTATATATATATATATCCTTAATTTATGTCATTAAATGTTTGGTGTTTTATTAATATTATTTTTAATTTATTAGTTTTTTAAATTTTTTAAATAATTTATTCAAATTCTATAAATGCTTCAACTAATGAAAAGTAATTCACTTAAAAATACTTTGACTGATTTATATATAATTTATAGACATAAATTTAAATAGAAGTATAGCTCTTAAAGTTTATAGTTTTTAAAAATGGAATTTACTCCATCATTTAAAAAAATTTTCCGCAATTATAAAATACTATTTGCTAAAAGCATATTTACACACTCAATATTTATCATTGCCATATTGGAAAGTATTACTTACTCTAAAAAGTCAAAATCGATCTGTGAATATTGGCTTTGAATAAGAGCCCAACAGCCCCAAAAGAAGTGCGTCAGAAGCACAAACTGATTGACTTGTTTGTACAGCTCCGTAACATCTTCTTCAGATACTTGAGTAGTATTTTTATATGTTTGTAAGTAAGTTTTTAACCAAGACTTTTGTAGCTCTTCATCAGGATACAAAGAATAATCTGGATCATCTACTCCTGTATAATCAAATTGGTACACTTTATTAAGTAAAAATTAAATAAAAAGATTTCTTTTTATTAAATAAAAAGAAATAATGAGATAAGAATAGTTTTGAATTGATAAGGTTTAAAATTACCAGCAAATTCAGCAAAATGGTTAGCAATATCAAAAGCTTGAGCATTGTATGTTGCATATTCAAAATCAATGAACGTTACTTTGTTTTCCCTCTCATTATATAATATATTAGTTAACAACAAATCATTATGACAAAATACTACAGAATAATCCAACTCTGATAAATTGTTTTTCATTGTTTGATATTCATGTAGTAAAGTGGAATGAGGTTTTATCAATTTTTCAAATCTAGAAACATTATTTGTATAATGAATAAAAAAGTTCAATAAATTTTAGGATTAACATATAAAAAATATTATATTATTTACTTTGCTTGTTTATCAGGATCATCAAAATACTTTGGCATTAGACGCATAAACTTTTCGGTTCTTTGCCAAATTATAGGTTCACTCTCACTTACACCATTTGATGTAGGCCTTAGTAAATGCATTTTAGCCATACGTTTAGCTACTAATTTATATATTTTTGGTTCTCGAACAGTCTCAATGTTAAGTGTATCTCCTTCAAGAAATTCATATGCCAGTCCATTATTAAAGGTTGCATAAATGGAATGTGTATGTCCTGCTTTGTGCAATATCTATATGAAAAAAAATAAATATGAAAAATCTAAGTTTTATATTTTTATATTTAAATCTCAAATCGTCACTACTGCGAATTTGCACCAGAAAAATTTTCTAGTTGCTAGTATTTCACACAAAATGTGAATTATTTATACCAATTTTTGTATAATTTAATGTATCTTTTTACTCTATTGGCTTGCACCCATATATTCTACAGTAAATTTCACCCCAAAAAGATATAAGTATATGTTCATTTTCCAATTTGCATCTGTGTACAGTACATGGGTGCTGGGTTGAAGTATACGGTTTGAGGGTTAAAAAATAAAGAAAACATACCCTTATGTTTCTGATTTCCTGTTTACGATCAATAAGGAGATCTGTTTTGTGCCCATATACTCTAACCAGCACCATATTTTTATAATCATCTTGGCACCATATCCCTACCAATTTGTTAGAGATTCCATTGGTAAAAATCTAAAAAAATATGTACATTTTATTTATAATTATAAAACAATACATTTACATAAATCTAAAATACATCTATTAATTAGAATATCTTTATTAGTAATACCTTGTGTGACAGCTGGTCACTGGGCCATGAAGGCCTTAAAAGTTTTACTATTTCTTCAGCACCATTGATTATATTGTTCTCGTTAATGCTAATATCAAAGTGTGGTTCTACTTCAACTGACTCCATGTCCAACTGAAATTTTTTTATTTTTTCTGAAAACATAGAATGCATATATTTATTGCTAAACAAATTTATTTTTAGAATTTAATGATAAGGAAGCTTTCTAATCTATTCCATGCTAAAATGATGTTTTAGAACTAGTTGTAATTTTCATCACTATATAAATTTTTAAAAAATATTGTCTTGTATAGTTTTAAAAAAGAATACTTTACAATAATAAATAAAATAATACATATAGTATTTCATATATATAATTAAAATATGTTTTGAAAAGAATAATATTAGGAAAGTATCTTTCAAATAAAAATTTTATTTGTTTACATAACTTTAAAACAATTTAAAAAGTATCAACACTGAATTAACTTACTCTTTATTTTACAACTGGTTTAAAAAAAAAAAAAAAATATCAAGAAAAGATATTTTTTACAATATAAATGTAAAATATAAATTAGTTATTGAAAATTTGTTTCTATTATTTATTTTAATATTTGTTTTAGTTCTTAATTGAACTTTTTTACTATTTACAACTAATATGTAGTTGTTAGTCCGCTCTACCATCAAATCATTATTTACAACTATATTTATTTTTTTCAAAAAGGGAAAATTCAAATCTTGTTTTTACTTTTCAATACTGCATGTTAGATAATGATGAACAAAATAATTTTTCTGAGTAAACAATATCTGCAGTATAAATTGCAGAGTAGTTTGAATTCTCTTATATAGGTAGATGCAGGAGCACAACTTCTTACCTTTACAACACAACAGCTAGAGTGATACTGATTAAACGTACTGTAATCTACTAGGTGTAGAGTGGGAGCTGTCTGATAACATATGACTTGCCTGCACAGACTGGCAGCCTTGGTTCCATTATAGGATTTGAGCAAGGTGCCATTCACTCTTCTCCTCTCACTCTTCTTTTCTTGGCATTGGTAGCTCATATGTTCCCACTACAAGTTTGCACTGGAGTGGGGCAGGCGTATTACCTGTTTTCAAAAGAAGGATATGACTCTTGTTATTCAATTGTACTTTACAAATAAGCTACTCCAACAATGTGTGTTTGCGCATGCAGTGTACACCCACTTTACCGGCAAGACACTTATTCAGAATTTAATTCAATTTATTTCATAATTGAATAATTCATCCAATCAATATTATTTTAAGAATATATGGTTGCTGAAAAAACCAGCTTATTTGGAAGTATAATTATATTTTATCTCATTGATTTTATATTAATTTGCCTAATGACAAAATTTACACTTTTAAATAAATCAACACACTAATTATTTATTGGAAAATCCATAAAATTTCCTACAACAAAATATAAACACCAATTAATTAAAAAAGCTTACAAAATTATTAAAACCCAATCAACAAAAATATCCACTACCCAAACCTATATTTATTGATCTTTTTTCCAAATCAACTTAAACATCGCGCACAAATCAATAAAAACGCAAGAGCAATGGAGCATTTTTATGAATAAAGGTAGAAATTTTCCGACGCAGCGCTTGATATACTTCTACTACACTCTCGTATTGAAAAAGAACTAACTTCGCGCTCACGCGCGCATGCATATAAACCAACAACAGAGACTGACCAGCAGCAGCGTGACTCATCCCGACGGCCGACTCCACGGCATTTTTACGCTGGTAAGTACATTCCGCAGGCAGGTATAAGTACAAATATATATATGCCAACGGCAACAAGTATATAACTACTGCCAGCAGTTTTTAAACCTTTTCTCCGTGGTAGGTAGGTATAGGGTGTAAACGTGTATCCAGCGACAGTTGCAGCTGCACGATACACCGCGCGATCGATCGGCGCAGCACGCGCGGCGCCGGGGTTGTGTTCTATATATACAAAGCTAGATGCCACATGCGCCTGAGCGCGTTTATATATGTACGTCATCGTGACCTGAGGCTGACTATACATTGGTCGTGGTCGTCGACGTCGTGGAAGTACAGCAGAGTTATCACCTAACCTCACTCTCTGTTCATCACTGCGCAGTGCGCACGGCGACCTAGCCTTTTCCCGCCGACCGTTTGTTGTTATTATGTTGACGTCCCCACGTAGCCGGCTGTTACTACTGCAAATAACCAAGTGGGCGTATGTATAAACTATAATATAAATGTGCATCCAGTCGAATGCGGGGCGCACGTGTGCGCGGGATTTTTCCGGCGCGTATGATATATGAACGATAAGCGCGCATTTTCTTTTCCATCGCGTCCCGTGTGCAAGCGACTTATATACACCGACGCGCGGTTTATCGCTAAAAAAATATTGTATATATGTGTATGTATGTAGTCGCGCATAGGGAGTAGCGAGAGGAGAGATAATAATGCGCGTATAGAGTTATTATCGTTGCGACCCGTGCGTACGCTTCCTATTCTGGAAAGTTGCCCGGACGACGGAGAGAGAGATACCTAGAGTGACATTTTACGGCCACGGATGCTTGCAGTGATGAGAATTGATGGCCCGGTGGGCATGATATAGGTATTTACAGCTCGAGGGCGATTTGAATGAGAAGTGTATATATGTGCGTGTGGTCGTTAGGATGATCAGGTCAGTTAAATAGTCGTATTTTTATTTAAGTATAGTAAAATAAAGTATGAGTAGATGTAGATGAGATAAATGACGGCTTGAGAAGTTTTTCTAACGGGTTATTTGCTTATTGGCGGAGAACATGTAACTATATGCGATAAGTTTTTCTATTTACAGAGAACGATAAAATGTTGCTTAGTCTATTGCTTTTGAACAGTCAAGGACTTGAGAGCCAAATAAAAAATTTATCTCCTTTTGAGCAATGCTATAAGTAATAGCTGACTCCATTTTTAACGACTACCTATTCGTAACGTAGATATTGTGCGGGACTCCTCGTTAAATGATTTTGACAAAAAGTCATTATAAATAAATTAGGGACATCAATTGACATACTTATTATATTATTTATTTTTAGAACTCAGTGAGCTCGTAGGCATAGCGCGCATAGCAGAAATATTCGACTGATGGCCACATCAGTTTTTACGTCCGTCCGGTTTTGTCTGTTACTACTTCCACTTGCATTCGAAGTATACATGCGTATATTATACCACTTCCTTTTCCAATACTCGTAAATAGTATTGAAAAATGTTACGCTCAGTAGGTTTGGTATTTATAGCTAGCTGTATGTTCTTGTTTTTAAGTATATTGTTACGCACACGAAATTATTCGAAATGGACATTTAAAAAATTGTTAACAAATACTGAGAAGAACAAAACGTGAAGGATCGTATATTCTGAAAATTCTGGAATGTCATTTTTTGAGATTTATTAGAATAATGTAATATTAATTTGCTAAAGATTTTGCTATAGATAAAAATATTTTTAATTTATAGCAATCGGTCGTATGCAGAATATTGATTTACTAATAAAACTGTCTTCTACACAACGAAATTGTTAATCAATCATATAAAGCAATATTTTTAAGAAGACAGAAAGATCTTAATTAGAAGCATAAATAAAAAGTCACGCGATCCGTAGAACGTAAAACGATGAAGCAATTAGTAATTGAGTATTCATTAAGATTAGTTTATTCTCTCTCCCAACAGTTTCATTCAAGCTTTATAAGCACACTCTCAGAGAAAAAGAATATTACGTTTATCTATTCCATTGTCAAAGCACAAAAATCGCTACGTTACAGGAAATATTAAATGTTTTATTCATATTTCGTCATATCAAAATCATAAATATAGTAGTCGTATCTATACACCCCACATAAATAGTCGCTCAAATATTTACTCAGTTTTCGATTAAACAATCGATGCTCGCAAGTGCTACGTAAACTGAATTTGCACATCCTTAGATAAAAGAAAGATAACGGCATTGTTTTGAAACATTTTACTTGAACAGAATTTCTGATACTCAAAGCAACATATGAATATTAAAATGAGTGG
This sequence comes from Torymus aiolomorphi, assembly GCA_036365515.1. Classification (NCBI taxonomy): domain Eukaryota; kingdom Metazoa; phylum Arthropoda; class Insecta; order Hymenoptera; family Torymidae; genus Torymus; species Torymus aiolomorphi. Next base: position 68,346,942 of record CM070874.1, on the reverse strand, counting down.
CATGAGAGAAACCGCTACAATTCATTGGTAGGTGTACTTATCTTTCTTAAATTTAATTGATTTATAATATTAAATATCAATGCTAGTAATAAATAATATATATTTTTATCTATATAATCAAAAGTGAATATCGTATATTTTATAGTAAAATGAAAATATTTTCATATTCTAAAAATGTACAGAGAATACCTTAAGTTTAAATAAAAATTTATTAAAAAAAATAATGCTGGTACCTAACGTTTTAAAATTTTAACATTATATGTCAGAAGTTAACTATGGTACAGAAATTCGTGAAGATACAATAAATGTTTTCGAAGATGTAAATAATAAAAAAAGGAATTACTATCCTTAGGATCATATGACGGCATATAGCAAATTCAAACTTAAAAAAAAGAAAATATAAATAATTGAAAGCCATTTCGGAGAAATTTCAGAAAATTCAAAAATATTAGCTCTATTATAGGTATAAAAAATGAAAATAACTAAAATTTGAAAATCATCTTTTGACCATAAAACAATCCACTAATGTAAAGAAAGATTTTAAATCTTGAAAGTATCCTCAAAACCAAAGGAAATGAGAGTCTTTTTATCCAAATCAGTGTATACGTTCTCGCAATATCCTCTGTACACACACGTAATCGAAAAAAGTTTCTTAAAAATGGTGGCTTTTCATACCAAATGTCTTAAAACATGTTTTTAAACCTTTTTTATCTCAAAAAATATTTTTCTCCATTGTAAGGCTTCTTGTTGAAAAAGCAACCCTGTTAAAAATAGCGAATCCGAAATCGAGCCCGATTTCGGGCTCGAATCGGGGCTGTCGATTCTACTCGATTTCTCCTCGATTTTACTCGATTTCGAGACCTCTCTATAAGCCCGATTTCGGGCTCGATTTCGGCTCGATTTCACATTTTCGGGCTTAATTTCGAGTACATTTCCGAGCTCGATTTCGGGCAAATTATGGAGCACATTTTCGGGGACATTTTCAAGCTCGATTTTGAGCCCCTTTTATAAGCTTGATTTCGGCTCGATGTCACATTTTCGGGCCTAAATTCGAGTACGTCTTGTAGCTCAAAAACGTACTCGAAATTAGACCCGAAAATGTGAAATCGAGACGAATTCGAGTTCGGAAATATCCCCGAATAAGTGAGCTCGATAAGGTGTCCGAAATCGAGCTCGAAAACGTACTCAAAATTAGGCCCGAAAATGTGAAATCGAGCCGAAATCGAGCTTGAAAATGTCCCCGAAAATGTACTCGATAAGATGCCCGAAATCGAGCTCGAAAACGTGTTCGAAAATGTCCCCGAAAATGTGCTTTCAAAGGTGCCAGAAATCGAGCTCGGAAAAATTTGCTTGAAAATGTCCCCGAAAATGTGCTCGATAATCTGCCCGAAATCGAGATCAAAAACGTACTCGACATTAAGCCCGAAAATGTGAAATCGAGCCGAAATCGAACCGAAATCGAGTCCGAAATCGAGCTTGAAATCGAGCTAAATCGAGGAGAAATCGAGCAGAATCGGGCGAGCTTCTTTCGATTCGAGACCGAAATCGGGCCCGATTTCGGACTCGCTATTTTTAATAGGGAATACTATTCCTGCAGTCAACGAATAGATTCATCATTGGGGATAATTTATAATTTATCATGGTAATAATAATATATTAAATTTTTCTTCATTTTTATCAAAATTTGTACGTTTTATTATTCTTATAAGGAGGGATTCCAGTTTCCAGAAAACGGATTCTGCTGAGGTTTTCGAAGACGTTTTCTGGTACTAAAAGATAAATCTCAGTACCCTCAGTTTGATCTCATAGGCTCTTTTTCCGATGATATATTCCAATAAGCAATTTTCTAATGAAAATTTTTGTAATTTTATTTTGTTGTAGCTTAGTAAATATTTGCACTAGGTAAATTTTTGAAAAAGCAAATAAAAGTAGTCGATAAGACTTTCAACACGTTCACAGCTATTTTAGTTAAACAAATTTATAAACATTCAAAAAGCTTTAAAAAGCATGAACTTATTTTCATTTTATACCAAATTTATAAAAGAAGTCAGAAATAATTTACTATTATCATTTTTATAGAAGTGACAAGCATGAAGGTGTTAATTTGCCTTTTTCCGTATTTGACTACAAATTACAGATAATCAAAGTTACAAGTAAAAACCTGGATACAAATTCACTTATTTTATTATTCGAAAGTGCTTTAATTTTTTGCTAAAGGCTTAGTCATTTTTGATACATGGTTTTTCTCTACGTAAGCGTTAACGATCACGTGTGTATTTTTGATGGCAATAACAATCAAAATGAAGTCTTTATTGTCATGAACTCAAATGAACGTCAGGAGCCAATTACTTAATGATCAACGTTTCTGTTACGAAACCATGGAAAAATTTTAACTGCCCCCCCCCCTCTCTTTCTCTCTCTCTCTCTCTCTCGTTCTCTCTTTCTCTCTCTTTCGTCAGCTGATCGTTCAGGATCAATATTTTTATTTCCGCGATAAAATGGAATTAAGTTATAGTATTGTCGTTGACGCATATTTTCTTCTATAGATGTAACGAAAAAAAAAAGAAAAACAAAAAATCTCATTTTGGATCGCCAAAGTTGACGAAAATTTATTTTTGTTCACACCTTCCGCATTTAATTTAGGTATCTCGTTCTTTATACCTTCAAGTTTACCATCATAGATCTTTGAATCATATAAAAATTATTCTTCAACAAAAAGTATTCAAAGTAGATGTAATTAATTAAGTGTAGGTGTAACTTGTGTTCAAAGTTTCATAAAAATCAGTTGATTAAGTATCACTTCTGTAATCGTTCTTTAACGAAAAGAAATCGAGAAATGAGCTATAGAGAATAAAGTACCAAATCAATGCGAGAAATATTAAATTTAAAAAAGCATTCTATAAAATAACTTCGTTAATTTGAATGTACATTTTTAAATATGAAAAATTTCATTTTTCCAGAAAACTAGATTGTAAAAATTTTACAAACAAATATACATTACATTTATAAATTAAGATTTGCTGTTCATTGTATTAATAGTATCTAATAAATAATTAAAATTAATAAGTATAAAGGTGAACGAATACTCGACTTGATGTATTTGAGCAATATTGAAATATTTTTTCGAGTTCGAGTCCAATACTTAGTACTTTAAACTTTTCCAGACAATACAAATTACTTGATTGTCAAAGTCGGGAATTTCGAACCAAATGAAAATTAAATCAGTTAAAAGTATGTTATAAGTAAATGATCTTAAGCAGGTCTTATACCTACAAATTTAAAAAATCAACGAATTTTCATTTTATTTGATATTTTCATTCATTCGAAATCTTATTCTGAATAAAAAAAAGTTTGGATTAAAGATTTAAAAAATTTAAGATGATATGATCTAAGAAGTAGACGTTTTTAACACTTTCGCGGCCGATAATGCATTAAGAAACGCCAATTAGTGCAATTTTTTCAAAATTAATTTTTTGACTAATTTTAGTTCACTACAATGTACACTCTTGAAAATTTTATCCTTTTTTTACACAAAATATGTGTAAAATATGAATTTCCCTATGTTATACAATCAGTTGTGTAAACTCGCCATTTTACACAAATATTTGTGTAAAATACGAGGTATAATCACTGTTTTGAAATTTAAAATTTTACACAAAATTTAAATTACTTGCCTTCGACTCGGGTGGCAATTTACACGTGCTAATGTATGTACAATATTTCTACAATATATTACATTACATTATATACAGTAACCCTGAAAGAAAAATGAATTTCCTGCATTCAGGTCCGGATTCTTAATGTAATATACATGCAAATCAATGCAAAACACGTTTCAGCGCTTCTACAGCATAAATCTCAATTTCACAGCAATATCCATGAACAGAACATAATTTGTACAGTTTTACACCATACTTATGTCTTTTCCCTTTTCAATGTTGTCTAAAGCTTAAACGCCCTTTCCAAGGCACCAAGTAAAGCCTGGTTTTCTGATTATATTCATGGTTTTCATCTACAGCAAAATGAATAAATTTTAAAATCATCAAAAATCTATCTCTACTCATAATTTGTTTGATTAATTGCATTCCATATAAATCCCCGTCGCTTCAGTAATGTCTTATGGAGGGAAATCGTACCAGACCCATCTATATCATTATTCCAAAAAATATTTTAATTTCTCGCACGTTCACTTCATCCCATTGGTTTGTACGTGAACTTTTTTTCAATTTAGTTTTGATAAATTGTGTTGCATATTTATTAGTTTTATCTACTATAATTTGAAACATTTCTTCGGAAATTAAAAATTTGACGTCCGCAATAATTGCGTACTTAATTTTTTTGTTGAAATTTGGGGAATTAGTCGAGCACGACTTTTTCCCCGTAGCGCGAAGTATGTGCCTCGAGAGCTTCGAGGAAGCTCGGCGTCGCTGCTCACTCGACAGGCTGCACCTTCGGACTTACGGAGTACGGAAGCGCCTACGCGCCACCTTGAGACAATAAGCCAAAGCGTGATTTGTAAAAAAAAAGGGAAAGGCCTTGCCCTTTTTGCAGTGCTATTGTTTAATTTTTTTTCTTAAAATTCGTTTTTTCACATGAATTAGCGTGTACCTCTCAAATTTGAGGATATACTTCATCTTTTTAAGATAACTTATTAAGTTTTAGTACAAGTTTTTATGTATAAATCAAAAATATTAGAATTTAAGGTTATAATAAGGTGAAGATTGAAAAAGAGAAAGGCCTTGCCCTTTTTGCGAGGGAAAAGCCGCAAAAGAGAAACGTCTTCAAGAGAATTGCTAAATGCGTTTCACAAATTTGCTAAAGCGAATTCTAACAATTACTAAAATCAAGTTTTCAATTTTCAAGTTCAGTTTTCAGTTTATATCTAATTCTAACAAGTATAAATGTATAAGTGAATCATTTTTATAAAAATTAAAATTTGAGGTTAGTTTCAATAATTGATAACGTGTTTTAATGTATTATTACAGATTACAGATATGGATTCAATCCATATCGGCGGCTTTTCCCTCGCAAAAAGGGCAAGGCCTTTCTCTTTTTCAATCTTCACCTTATTATAACCTTAAATTCTAATATTTTTGATTTATATACAAAAACTTGTACTAAAACTTCATAAGTTATCTTAAAAAGATGAAGTATATCCTCAAATTTGAGAGGTACACGCTAATTCATGTGAGAAAACGAATTTTAAGAAAAAAAATTAAACAATAGCACTCCAAAAAGGGCAAGGCCTTTCCCTTTTTTTTACAAATCACGCTTTGACTTATTGTCTCAAGGTGGCGCGTAGGCGCTTCCGTAACGGAGTGGGGAGCGAGCAACAAGCAACGCGAGCAACAGCTTCATCTGCTGATTTTGCCGCTGTCCTCACGGCGGATAATCAGAGGGCAAGAAAGGATCACCCTTCCACCCCTTCGAGGTTATTCTCTTGCGCTTCGGAATTTCGGAGCACACTTGTTCTCCGCGCTCCGTCGGGGATGGACCTCCTGGTCTGAACGCCGTGCCACGTTCTCCCTCGGAGAGGACCTCGTCTGACTTCCGCCGCAGCGACTATGCATGAAGGGAGCAGCACTTCGAAAACTTTCAGAGTCAACGGGGGGAGTTCCGTTTGAGATTTTGACACGAACAGACGTCTTAACGACCGCTGAGTAATTTTAGCTACGCAAATTGATTTTCTTTTACAGGCACTAGCCTTGCACGCTACTTTCTCTTTCCTTTTTCTGTCTGCATCTTAGCTATTTTAAATTACTTCTTCTTATTGCATCCCTCTATAAACCTAACTATGAACCGAACCTCAACCCAGTGGCCGCTGGCCACCGGCCCTCTCCTGCCACCGCTTTTCTTTCTGAAAACCTTAACTCTCCTTACACATATAACTTAAATACTAACCCACTAACCATGACTCGTTCCAAACACAAACACAGTGCTAACTCTTCTTCTCCCAATGAGAACTTGGGAATCTCAAATATAATACCTACCCATACCAGAAACAACCAACTAACTTTCAACAAGAAACAAACCCACTTTCACCTGACCCCTCTCACCAGAGTGATCTTACAGATAACTTTGAAGATCATCCAATCAACGAATTACAAAACAGGCTCTCCTATCCCTGATTAACGAGTCTTACCCTTCTGAGGACAACCCAACTCATAATAACAACAACTTTCCAGCCAACCAACTGGCATCTGTAGAGTTCATCTACCCTATGGACTATCAGTCGGAGTCTACCAAGAGACACAGGACTTCTTCTTACTCTTTAGACTCATATTCTACGGTAGACAGAACTAAGAACTCGCACAAAAAACCTTACGATAACCAATCTACTTTCACACAGGATTCTCTTAATATCCACGAGGATTCCGTCAACGATTCCAAGTCAATCTCTAGATTCCCAGAGGACCCAGGTACGAAACGCCCACCCTGTTCAGTGACCTCATCGAACCCAGCTCGCTATACTGCCAACAACAAAGGGTCTTTCATTGTATTTACGGAGCCCTTAGATCCAAAAATCAACAAAGGGAAACTTCACCTCACGACAGTAGACAGACTCATCGCATCCACCTACAAAGGTAATATCGTTTCCATCATCCCCTCTGGGGCTCAGAAAATATCTGCCACTCTTAAAGATAGGGTCACCGCCAACCAAATTCTGCTCAATTCACTTTTTGCCAATCACAACCTATGCTTCTCCAGCCCTTCCCATCGCCTCAACAGGCAGGCCAACATCAAGGGTGTCCCTTTCGACATCACCATAGAAGCATCCATAACCTCACAGATGCTAGAAGGCTCGACTGCAGGATCACCAATCAAGACGGTTCTACCAGTCTAATACCCTCCAAAACGATCCCTTAACCTTCGAAGGTCAATCCCTTCCACCTTACGTACATCTTTTTTTCGTTATATATGAACTTGACATTTACGTACACCTCATTAAAATGTGCTTTTGATGCTTTAGGTATGGACATCGGAAAGACTAATGCAGAAGCAAACATTAAAAATTGAATTTTCCCTAACTGCACAGCTGCTGGCATCCACCATCAAATACCCCTCATTAATTTCGCCTTAAATCAGCTCCAACCCCTTCCCAACCACAATAGACAATTCTCCCACCTCTAAAAACCTCAGAATCCTTCAATGGAACTGCCTGTCGTTCAGACAACGCAAAGCCTCCTTTAAATTTCTGGGAACTACGATATCCTTATCCTCTGCGAAACCTGTCTCCTCCCCTCAGACTACGCAGCTGTACCAGGCTTCGTTGGGATCCGCACCGACAGAACTGACGAAAGAAGTGGCGGCACTGCCATCTTTATCCGAAATTCCATTCCCTTTCAAATCAAAAAGACCTTCAGCTCTCCCCATATCCTCGAATCTACCTCAATCTCTATCCCTACCCACCAAGGCAACCTCTTCTTAACCTCCCTTTACAGGCCACCCACTACTCCCTTTCCCCAACACCTCTGGCACTCTCTCCTTGACTCTATTGACCCTCACGACTCCATTCTCATAGCAGGTGATTTCAACTGCCACAACATCGTGTGAGACAGCAAACACACCTGTCCTATAGGCAACGCCCTACTCTTTATCTTTTCCAACAAAAACCTCTTTTGCCTCAACAACAGCACACCTACACACATCAACAGACTCAATCCTGACAATCCCTCCTCATGCCTAGACCTATCTTTTGTCTCTGCTAAGCTTTAAACCATCTGCTCCTGGACAGTCGAAGAAGACAATATGCTCAGCGAGCACTATCCGACGCTGAGCTTACGTCAAAATGATAAATGTCTAAAGGCGAAGGATCTGTCAAATCTATTAATACTGTAGATGGTTGTGCTTCATTACTTGAACTCTGTTTCTTCATTTTCATTATTACTGCTAACCTCATTAACATTATCAGACTCTAATTCTGACCCTGTTTCAGAATAATCGCTAGATGGTAAATATTCTTCACCGCTATAATTATGATCTTCATCTTTAAATGATGAAGATCACTTTTCTATTAATTTATTCAAAATTTCTAAATCTACAAAATTAGTTCCAAAGTTAAAAACTCCATATAGTAAAAAATAATTTATCTTATTAAAAATGATAAACGTTGTTTAGTATTTAATCGTATCACTATTTATAGGACTTTCTGGGAATCCATAAAAATCATAATCTGTATCTGAATATATATTTGTTTCTAGTAAAAATTTAAATTTCGTTTTTTAAACCAATTTCGTACTGCTTTGTTAATTGTTATTAGACTTAAATATAAAAACAAAAAAAAAAACAAAAAATACCTCATCAATGATTATTTTTTCTTAAAGTTTGTTTTGTAATAAACGTGAATGATTATATTTTTCTGAATTTTTTTACGTTAAATCGCACTACTTTTGTTCGAGTTGAAACTTTCTATTGATAAAATTCGTAGTTTTGCAATAGTTTTGGAATTTAACGCTATCAATTTATCAATATATAATGATATTATTCGTATAGTCAATCTGTTCTGACTTATCAAAAACAATAAAATTCTTCTTCATTATTATCACTGCAGTACTATATTAATACAAATTTGAAAAAATTTGTTAGCATTATTTATTAAAAAAATAATATCCAAATTCAGAAATTACAATCTCGTGAAATTTCGATTTACTAGGATGAATTTGTTTAACTAACTGAGCAACGAATTATCAATACTAAGTACTCCGAAGATGTTATTTTATGAGTTATTCCCATCTCTCTTTGTAAAATTGTGTAGAATACTCAAATTTATATTCTGGCAAGTAAAGTGAAAATGTTATAGAAAGTGTTAAAATGTGTTTCAGGGAGGAAAAGAAATTGGGGACTAGATGTCTCAGTATTTTTGAAATTTTTGTTGAAGTATATAAAAGCTAATGTCGTTATATATAATACATTATTCACACTCTTTACTTTCCCAAGATCCTAATCAAAACTCGATGTGTTTATGGCTACCTAATAATAAGCTTATGTTCTGCGAAATGAACACATTTATTTTTTAATTATTTAAAATTTATGCTTTTTTTATTTTATACCATATAAGATTAGGTAATCTTTAAATAATTTATCAAACTATCCGATTATATTCCGAGCTGTTTAATCATTGAACTGTTTGATGCGTAATCAAACAGTTTAATCTTTTTAAACAGTATAATTATTTCGAACTGTTACGATCGTTTTGAACTATCCATCAAAATTTGAAATGATTGAATTTCTATTAGTTCAATCATTTCGAATTATTCGATCGTCGTTCGAACAGTTTGATCATTTGGAACTATCCGATCGATTTTTTAATCATTCAATTATTTAGTACTATTCAATTAAAGTTCAGTGTTTTTGGGTTCGAGTCGACTCAAGTTTGGCGGAATAGTACCATTACGTAAATAGTGTGCAAAATAGATGACCAAATAGTATCTACACGATTTTCGCATACTATTTTTAGTAATGCAGAGTACACAAAATTCTCTTTTTTTTGGACTCATTCGGATGCGAAAAATCGAATTCACAATTCGTGTGTAAGCTGATTCTCGCACGAGTTGAGTTTGTCGCTTACTTTGCGCATCTATTGTATAATGAACTATTAAACTACAATTTCAAGTATAATATATAAAGACGTTCTTAACAAATTATGATTCGAAAACAAATATATAAAACAAACCAACCATGACTAACTCTGAAATTTATGAATGAATATATCTGTCCAACTAATCAGACCGCTGTATATATGTACAACCTCTATCTCTTAAAAAAAATTCGAGAGCAAATAAACACAGTTTACTACTCCAGTTATTGTAGTACGCAGAAAAACGACTTTTTGCAGACAATGACTTTTTTCTTCTAGAAATGATAAACCTAAAAAATTATAATTTTGAAAAATTATAGAATTTTATAATACTATATCAAATACATCATTAATATAAAAAATGGAAAGTTGTTTATTACAAATGGAAAAATCAGTATAAATGAGAACTGAGATTAAACCATACAACATTGTTATTTTTCAAATATTTTAAGCGAAAATAAAAATTCTGAAGCTTTTTTCAAAGAAAATCGGATGGCAACCACCAAAGTTACAGCATTATACATTCCCGTACAGCTTGATAGAAATTGAAAAAAATAGCCAGTTTCTAGCCATATATTAGCTCAAAACTGGTAATACAAAATAATCAGTTCATAGCCAGAAATTAGCCATGAACTGGGTAGTTTTTTTCACTTTCTACCAGGTCACACACGCCTACACACGGATATTTTTTAAAAATAGCGTATGTCAACTCCAGATGCGTCAAAACATGTTTCTAACATATTTTCTCAAAAACCTTTCTTGCTATAAAGGTTCCTTTGTGAGAAAGTCTAAATTCGTGCAATAATCCGAGTATTTTATAAAATTTTAACTCACGGAACTTTTGAAGGAATCGACATTTTTTAATTCTAGAAGAAAAAAAATAACCTTTCTTTCTCTGGTTTTCTTTACGCCTTTGAAACTTTAGATATCGAACACTTCCTGATGAAATGATTCATGTTTTAAGTAGTGGGTACCCTAGTATGGGGCAAAGTAAACAACCGAGCAGATTTTCAAGTAAAGTTTTCGCTAAAAATTAACAAGTTACAAAAGATATCTACTGTTTCCTACTTATTCATTAATGCGTTTTAAAACTGGATTGATAAATTGTAACAAATTTTACGGTTTGCAAAGGTTATTCGATATTAAAAAACTGCTGCTCTGTTTCCTCCAGAGGTGCTCGCTTAATCCCGATGTACATACGCTACATCACAAGGATTTTTTAAATAAATATTTTTTTTAAAAACTATCACAAAAATATTTTTGGTAGCTCGACATTTTTCTGGTACATCCTAGAGTATAAAAATAAACAAGAAACATCAACTATACTTAAAAAACAATCGACATCTTTGGAGATGACAAAATGGTAGATGTATTATTACAATATTTTGCAATGTTGCTGCACGTATTCAAACCTTTTCTTTACTATAACACCCTGACCCCAATACCACACTATTACCTGCCCGTCTTCATCTCTCTTCCTGCCTTCCTCCCCGTTCCCCATACACACATGCAGCCTCTGCTGACCGTTGAACTTCCTGCTCGCCGCAAGTTCTCAATCACGACGGGAGTGCGTCTTAGCCGCGGCACTTATATAAATCATCCGCTAGGCTCTTTTCCTCGTGTGCGGCTATAATGTGCGAAATGGGCGCACGGTTCATTCAGCCGGCGCGGCGAGATAAGTGCAAAACGCAGCATCTTTGTCTGCCGCGATTGCCCTCTTGCCCCGTACTGAACTACACGAGCGCTCAGCAGGCGCGTGCCCGACGAGGCGGTGGGGGACGAGCGCAGACATCGTGGCGCGTGGCTGATCCGGTTATTGTCGTTAAAACTTGTGATGATGATGATGATGTTTTTTAGGGAAGGCGATCATTCATTTTGTGTTGAAGTTTTGGGATTTAGGATGATATGATAATTATAATTCGAGTTCTCTATACAAAGTACGAGATTGAACCAAAGCTTAAAATGTTCATTTTTCAATAGAGGAATAAAAAACAATTTGAATAATGATAGAGGAAGACTTTTTTTTTTTACAAAAAATTACAAAAAGAGAAAAAAGTGGTCATTGTGGTGATTTTTATGTTTTTTTCAATCGATTTAGGTTAAAAAGGTCACCTACTATCATAGCCAAATTTTTATAGCTCTTTCTTTATAATAACAGCTGTAATTGAAGCCCTGGTATATCAATGTGCCATGAAAAATAGCCTGGATATAAGAGTTTTTATTATCTAAATCTTCAAGGAAACTTTTTACTTCGTGAATTTTGAAAAATAAAAATTCTTATATCTGGGCTATTTTTCATGGCACATTGATGGCTTGAATTAAAGCTTTTGTTATAAAGAAAAAGCTATGAAAATTTGGTAATGATAGCAAGTGACCTTTTTTTGTCAAGATCGATTGAAAAAACGCATAAAAATTACCAAAATGATTATTTTTTGCTCTTTGTAATTTTTCGTAAAAAAGTCTTCCTCTATCATTATTCAAATTTTTTTATTCCTCTATTGAAAAATGATCATTTTAAGCTTTGGTTCAATCACGTGTTTTGTAAAGAACTCGAGTTATAACCTTTTGAATCTGAAATGTTGCAGTTTCCAAAAAGTTAAAAGTTCCTGAGATGTGCTCATATATGATAAGGACAGATTTTTAGGATTTGTCAGGAAAGAAGTTATCGCATATGGCTCTATAAAGTTGACGTTGTCAATGTTTTGCTGACTGGTATATATGTGGGGCATAAAATACAAGTTTGTTTAAGACAGTTATCACGGTCTTGCGATGGTTATTAATAGATTTTGCGTAGGATTGTCATTCCATTTGTCGTATATCCAATTATGTAAGATTTGAAATAAATATATATAGTTTCTATGCATATATTTATTTAAAACTAGGTGATCAAAAAAGTGTACCATTAGAAAGATGGACCAACAACGAGGTGTGACATACAAATATTTTAAAAACACGAAGAAAAAAAAACGTGACTGAAATCTTTGATCAGGAATGTATTGCCGATGATTACCTACTGCGTGAATAATTTCTTAAATATAATTTTTATTTTTACAGATTTATATCTATAACATTTTTTCAAACCTAAAACTTCAATTATAAATATAATATAGTAACATTACTCAAATATTATCACTAGCCAAAATTTAGTGCTAAACGAAATAATAGCAAAATAATGCTGTTCTTATTAATTTTTATATCTTTTATATTATAGTAGTTCATCTTCTTAAAATTACGTGAAAACAAATAGGAAATCTACAAATGACATATCGGCCAATTTATAGATATGCAGTTAATCTTCATTTTTTAATATAACAAAAATTAAAAAAGAGAGAAATTGTTGAGAATAAAGCTTTGAAAGTGTGCGCAAAGCGTCCTTGATTAAGAGATATTTTCAAGTTTTTATTTAATCGAAGAATTAAATAAAAATTAATAAAATAATAATTTTATAAATTAATAAAATAATAATTTTATAAATTAATAAAATAATAATTTTATAAATTAATAAAATAATAATTTTATAAATTAATTAAATAATAATTTATTAAATAATAATTTTATTTATTAGAAGGTATTAGTATAACTTTTAAAAACAGCTATTAATTTTAAATAATTGACACATTTCTATTTTACTTACTTGTACTAAAAAGAGTAGCTCCCGCTATTAAATTTCTAGAAATTTCACATATATTTATAAAAAATTATTTGCCAGCTTCTAGAGGAGCAACGCATTCGCGTCGCTTGAGATCCTTCCTGCACACTTTTAACCGTATCTCGATTCAATGGAATAATTTTGGCGCTAGCGTATGACGCAAATTTTGAAGTGCTTTATCGCGGCACAACACTAAAAAAACACGTGATTGCCCTCGTTGAGTCGAGCGGCAGTCAAGCGAAGGCGCAGGATCTTTTTTTTTCTTCCTGCCACACACTAAGCGTGTTCTTTTTTTCACTTGCCGGGGCAGATAGCGCTGGAGCGCCATTATCGTCGTTGTCGATAGGCAATTTTTTTCGCATCCCCTGAGGTCCGAGTAAAAAATTATTAGTCCATCGTTATCGCGGGCGTTGAAAAATTTATTTTTTCTGTTCTGCATGAGCGGCGCTTCCGATGATGTATTAGCGGAGTAAACATGCTTTACTCGGTGGAAAAAAATTCGTAGTCGTATCTATAAGTACTTATATAATAGTACGAGTGATATCTTACATTTCGTTATTTTATGAAAAATACAATGTAATAAGAATGACAGAACGATACGATGTAGTGATTTTTAGACAGTTATTCATATAGTTGCATGTAGATACCGGCTTTTTATAGTATTAACTTTCAACGATGCACTCATTGACGCAAAACAGTTGATAACTATTATGGTTTATAATTGCTGATTACTCTGGTAGGAATGTTAACCAACTGTTGGGGAACTATTTGTCAATTTTTCAATTAAGAATGTCACACACTTATTATGTTGCTATTGTCGACGAAGAATAACTATTTATACATGTAAAAATATTATATTATAGATGATTTAAAATATAATCATAGTTATAAATAGTTTTAATTAAATTTCAATGTTAATCTTAATTCCCTAATAGGACGTAACGTTTGAAAACGTTTTTAAAAAGTGCTTCGAAACACTTTGTAACGTTTTTAAAAAATGTTTTGAAAACGTGGATAATGTCCGCTTTTTAAAGCATTCGCAAGTTTTTAAAACGTTTTAAGAACGTCTAAAATGTGTCTTTAAAACATTTTAAAACGTTTATTTGATGTAGCGACATCTGGTTCCTAGTTTTGGGAAACGTGTGATAATAGTACATTTCGATACTAATGCGTGAAAGTCATTATATTCTCGCGCGGACGTTTGCAGCCGAGTGAAGCGAGGTCACACGAGGTTAAAACGACGTTGACACGACGTGTACAAAGCTTGATGAGAAGGGGATGTTCAAGCCTAATTTCAATATTTTTTTAAATCAACATTCAAACATTTATTTGGAAAAAGACGGCTGTCAAGCGCCCCGTACACGCAAACACTATATGCAGATTTTTTTCTGGATAATTCTATTGATATTTGCGTGAGTTATGCTCGTTTGAAAAGTAGATCAATTGTAGATTCCTACTTACCGACAGTACGGTTTTTATTTAATTCAATAAATTCTCATCATTTTTTTGGAAAAAGACGTCTGTCAAGCGCTCCGTACACGCAAACACTATATGCAGATTTTTTTCTGGATAATTCTATTGATATTTGCGTGAGTTATGCTCGTTTGAAAAATAATGTCGGTACTCACATCCCCTTGAGCGTGTGAGAAATGGAACTTTGCGCACGGAGTGTCAAAAAACATTTTAAAAACGCTTTAACCATTATAAACAAAGTAGTCTATACAAAATTATTAACGTTTTTAAAACGTTGAAAATAAGAGTATCAAACCCCGAGTCCCGTCTCCCCCACTCACCTACCCTTATTACCTGACTTTGACTTATAACCTGAACCAAACATTTTTTGTAACAAAGGCACGATTTTCGCGTTTTTTGAACCTAAAAAACGGGTTTAAAGTAACCGATTTTAGACTAGTGCTGGAGCGGGCGCAAAAGTAAAGGTGTATAGCGGGCGCAAAAGTAGGCGTAGCGGGCACAAAATTGTCGTAATGGGCGCAAAAGTTAGCTTAGTGGGCGTAAAAGTGCCGTAGCTAAAATCCAAACCTGTGTCACAAAAAATATCGTGTGCACCAAGGGCTGAGTGAGCTTTTTGACCTCATGTGGTTGCAGTACTCGGTTGAAAAAGGCCCACTTTACGCCCTTGATACATAATATACTATATTGATGTATCGTTGTGTGCCACCTATCGATAGAAGTTGAGGACCTATTCGGAATAAGGACGTTTCTTTTATGGGTTTTCCATAAGTGAAACGCCCTTATTCCGAATAGCTCCTCAGTCGTATTACAAAATATGTGTTTTGAATAATCTTATCATGTTCTTAATACGTTTTAAAAACGTAAAAATTTATTTAAAATATACTTTGTATGTACATAGAAAATTTTTTTTAAAATGTATTTAAAATATTCTACAAACTTTACGAACATTATCTACGTTTTAAAAACGTTACAAAGTGTTTCAAAGCATGTTTTAAAAACCTTTTTTAAACGTTTAGGTGCTATGAGGAAAGTAGAAATACTTCCATTTGATTAACATGCTAACCAACAAAGTTGGTTTATTTTCTACTAGGATATTGTCATATCACTTTTTCTTTAATTTTATTGTTTGTTTCTGTTGCTTTATTGTTATTTTGATATGCATCTTTGACAGTTACATAAGGATTTCATATCAAAGTTAAAAGCATAAACTTAAATAAAAAAATTGAATAATAAAAAACAATATGTTTTGATTAAGTGCCAGAAATGTCTTTCTTGAAACTAAAGAGTGATATTTAATTGTGTCAATAAATCAACTAATTTTCTCCTAAAGAAATAAAATTAAAAAATAATCGACAGCTACCTAATGAAGATATTTTGATTCATGCAACATTTAATAAAAGTAAATTTACAAATCGTTCATATTAGTAGAAAATTAATCACCACATTGTATGATTTTAGCTATTTTTTTAAATGCAAAATCAGGAATTAATCCGGTATTTAAACTTTTTGGATTAATAATGTAAACATAAAATTATACAATCCCCGATTGGAAAAAATCCACAGTATTATAACGTAAATTACCGTATGTCCCTGCAAGTTTACGTACGTTCACATACGTTGGCGTACCTTTGCGTACGTTCGCGTACGTTTGCGTAGGTTTTAGTTACGATTCGGACATTTTGTACAGTATTGAACGTAAACGTACGCGAACATACACAAACATGCAGAAACGTACTTGCATATACATATATGTACGGCTTTATACATTTTAGATATGATATAACGGCTGATAGATAAATATTTATGTACAACGAACGTACGTAAACGTATGCGAATATATGCGAACATACGCGAACGTATACGGACATCTATGGATACATACACGAATGTACCCGAGCGTAAGAAAACGTACTAAAATGTACAAATAATAAAAAAATGTTCCTATAATAAGAATAACTTTTTCAGTAAATGTACATTTTTGTAGTTTTTTACACGTTACTGCAAATTTCTATAGGCTTGCATACATCTGAGAATGTTCACCCACGTTTGCGTACGTTCGCGTACGTTTCTGTAAAAAATGTCCGAATCGTAACCAAAACGTACGCAAACGTACGCAAACGTACGTAAACGTACGTGAACGTACACACACATACGCAAATGTAACAGGAACGTACGGTTTACATTTACATTTGGGTCTCTAAGTAAAACATTTTAAGGACGCTCTTGCATGAAAATTTATGAACTAAGCAATACATTTTTAATTATTTACGATATGCTGAATCTTGTAGTATCTTATTTTAACCCGGTTACCGTACAAAATTTGATGAAATTAAAGCTTTAAATTTTTACTTTTTCATCGGCTTTTATGGGACAGAAGGAAAAAACTAGTAAAGTTGAATATTTGCCGAACGTAAACAATTTTTTGATCAATAAAAACTATGTGAGTTAAGAGAAAAAAGCTTTCTCTTTCAGATCATTATTCGTAAATCACTCGTAACCGTGAAAAATACTGAGATATTATCAGTCAAAGTAATTAAGAACTGCACGAAGCGCACGACATACTTTTAACCTCTTCCTAGCAGAAGCCGGCCACGGTGTCTTGTCAGTTGTCACTGTATTACTACAGTATGCCTACGTATCTCAAGGATCAAGTTAATGTCTATTTATTTTAATTAAAAATAGACAATGAACAATAAATACAATATTTGTTCTAACAATATGCATTTATCATTTTTCGATTTTTAAGCCTACAGATACACATAGATATTTTCGTTCATTTTTCGATAATATTTGACTTTAGTTGTACTCGCAAGTGCCTCCTTAACAAACAACTTACCAGTTTGTATAATATTAAAGCTGCATTAGTTCAAAATGCTAATCATAAATTTAACGATAAAGTTATTATAAGCGATCATTTTTCGAATCAAGTAGGTCGAAGATAATGCACTATCTACTTGTAACTGAGTAGGGTGATTGTTATAGCAGGATTGTTTCTAGACATATACAATATAAATGACATACTATATATATTTCTTCATTAATTGAGATTATCAATCTTGTTAGACTGGCAAAAGTGATACTCGTTGCAACAATGACTTCGGGTTTATCTAGCACTAGACAAAAGAATCAATTGTTTCTTAAACCGATTCACAATCTTTTTCTAATTTTTCAAGATAAAACTACACACGCACACACTGACACCAACGAGCACATCATTCACGCAGCCCGTACTTTCCGAAAAAATGCCAAACTGCCCATTTGAATTTTTAATTTTCCTCAAATCGCACTGATTCAATCCTCAGTCAAACTGACATTAAATTAATCAACTGCACCACTGTATCTTTTTTCAAGACGGAGCAATGTTCTCTGATGCGTCATTTTTTTTTCTGCGACATTGAAAAAATGCCGATAAACTTCCGACAAATGCTCTGATTTTTCGTGGTGAATATAAATTATGCCAAAGTAGGACGTGGACGTATTATAAACGAGCACATTTTTAGCTATAGGTGCGATTTTGTGCTTATTTATGGATTTTTATCGTCCAACATACCTATTTTTAAAGCGGTCTTATATCTTTGGATTTTGATATCAAATTATCTCGAAAAAAAGAGGAACCTTTAATTTCCTATATTTTGAAGCAATATATATCATAAAAAGACATTATTTTTGAGAAAATAAGCCAAGGTAGAAGTTCCTAAATCCATTTTATGCAGGTACAGCATTTCCAATATTTTAAGTTTGTTGTAACTTTTCTTTTTAACGGATTGATGGTTTTTCATGGGACAGCGCTTAAATATTTTGTATTTTATGCAGCTATGGTCCAGAGATTTGCAAATAAAAAAATTGTTAGAGTAACTTTTAAATTTCGAATACCACATAAAACTGCTTAATTTTAAGATTTTTTTTAGTTATTTGTGATTTTTCTCATTTAAAAATTACTTACTCAAATAATTTTTATATTTTCAACTCTGCCAGCTGGAGTTAAATCTGAAAATTGGAAAATCATCAATTAAAATTGAAGACAATATAATTATATAATTATAGGCTACTTTCCTAAAAGTAGGCTATACATATAACTAATGTATGCACCTATACGTACCAAATTTTCCTCTGGATAGCTGAAATGATCCTACGGGTCTTGTAGTATCCAAAGGTGCTTTACCACATGATTCTGAAGAGAGTATTGAACGGATTGGCTTGAAAAAATTCACAGATACTCTACAACATATCTGTTGTGGACTAAGTGGAGCAGATTTTGGAAAAAGTAAGTCAGAACTGAAGTAAGAATTCATTGATGCTGAAAAATATTGAAAATGTGCAAAATTTACTATACCTTCAATTTTTTCATTGCGAATGATTTTTTTTCTCAGGAAAGTATTCTGCTTTGTCTATCACAGATATGTTGTAGAATATCTGTCAAATTTTTCAAGACAATCCGTTCAAAACTCTCTTCAGAATCATGTCGTAAAGCAATTTTGGACGTATAAGACACGTAAGGATCATTCCCTATCCAGCTATCCAGAGGGAAATTTGGTACGTATAGATGCATAAATTAGTTATTTGTATAGCCTACTTTTAGAAAAGTAGCCTATAATTATTGCCTTCAATTTTAATTGATGGTTTTTTAATTTTCAGGTTTAGCCCCCGCGGATGAAAATCCCTCAAGCAATTTTAAAGAAAACTTACAACAAAGGTAAAATATTGAAAATGCTCTATCTCTGCATAAAATGGGTTTAGGAACTTCTACCTCGGCCTATTTTCTCAGAAATAATGTCTTTTTCTGAAATATGTACATTGCTTCAAAATATTGGTAATTAAATCTTTTTGTTTTTTTACCTGGAAAATGTACTTAAGATTGGGCTTTTGTTTTTTTATTTTTACGTCACGTTTCCGCTTCTTCAAACTTCAACAGCGCATTGCACCACTGTAAAGTAAACAATTTTGCTGAACTACTGACATACTCCGATAGCCTGTCGATTTTTACAGCTATATCCATGAAAATTGTCAGTTCAGCTAACCGCTATGAAAAAAGTTCCCGTTCAACCGCGGAGACCCGTCTGAGAAACCAGATATTTCTTCCCCCGATATCCCGATAACGATATACACCCAGAAACTGTCACACACAAAGACACACACACATACATACATTGTCACATGTCGCACAGACATCGATGCGTCCATCGTCTAAGCTAGCGCGTCTCTCTCTCTCTCTCTCTCTCTCTCTCTCTCTCTCTCTCTCTCTCTCTCTCTCTCTCTCTCTCTTTCTCTCTCTTCCTCTTTCTTTCTTATCTCGACAACCCTCGCATTGACCTGCGCCGCCCCGATAATAACAATATCCTCTCTCTTTCTCTCATCTTGTCACGCCTGGAGAGATGGAGTGCGAGAGAGAGAGAACATCGCATAATAATTCTTGTCTCTAGCCAATCCCTGGCCAGGATTCGCAGCGGCTGGCGCGTATATAAATTGGCCCGTGTCCGATGCGGCATCAGTCTGCGATTTTTCGGGCTTTCTATAGCGCATTTGCACTAACGCGCAGGCCGTGCGTGCTCAGAAGCCCTTCAATAGGCTCGCAGAGTAGCAGGTTTCGGGGTACCAAGAAAGTTAAAATGGAGATATTTGGAGACGCGAAGACCACTGGACTTGAGCACCTGACGCTCGAGCAGATGCTCGATGATAATCTGCCAGAGCCGATTCTGAAGGAGGTGAAGAGAATTATCTACGGTCGTGAAATTGAGTAAGGGCTCATGTACAATTATATGTTTTTATATTGTTGGATAATCGGTTGTTAACTATGATTGAAGATCGATCTGTCGCATGAGTAAATTTTGATTTCTGAATAAAGAAGTTTTGTAAATGCATTAAGGAGATCTAAAGGTATAAACCGTCGAGGCCACAATCACCTAAAAAAATATTTTAAGATCAAATTATTTATATATACTAATTGTATACTAAAAGAAGGCATGATTTCTGATAAAATCACTCAATACATAATCTCTAGACCTATTTTACTCCGAGATATGGCATTTCATGATTTTGACATTGTTGTAACTTTCTGAAGACAATATTCCATGGATTTTGATGGGACGGGACCTAAATTACTTGAAATTAATGCCGTCGTGAGTCGAAGCGTTAGAAATTAAAAATTTTTTTAATAACCAATTTTAAAATGACACAAATCACACAAAATCACTAAATTCTTCAAATTTAGGAATTAGAAGTGGTTATTCAATTAAAAAAATTACTTCATCAAAAAATTTTAATATTTACAACTCTTCGAGCCATAATTGCATGAATTTCAAGTAATTTAGGCCCCCGTCCCATGAAAATCCATGAAATATTGGTTTCAGAAAGTTACAACAAAGGCAAAATCTTCGAAATGCAATATATCTGAGTAAAATAGGTCTAGAGATTATGTCTTGGTCGATTTTATCAAAAATAATGCCTACTTTTAGTATATAATTAGTAGATATAAATAATTTTCTTTTGAAATATTTTTTCAGGTGATTTTGGCCTTGAAGGTTTATACCTTTAAGATTTCCTTAAAGAAACATTTTTGTGGACTCTTACGTACGGACGTTTCTTTGTAGTACCAAAATTTCAATAAGTAATTTTGTGCGCGTTCCGACAAGCGATAATTGAAGCTAAACATATTATACGTTCATAACTTCTCAAAATTCTTTTACTATACCTACCATGATTATTTTATTTTTCATCTTATACATTTTATTCATCTTATCCTCGATCGTTTTAATTATATTTTTCTACACGTTTTGCTTCCCGTATTTTATCTTCCTCTACTTTATACTCTACTTACTTCACTTTTTACTGTACTTGTTCTCCCTACTCTACCTAAAGCTGCACATTCTAGACTACCTGATCCTAGAGCTTTACCGATTCATCTTTTCCGTTAACGGTACCCCTTATACCAACAACGACAATTGAAATAACTCTCTCTTCGTCTTTCTTTCTCACGATCGTACAAAAAAAAAATATAATTTCCAAATTAATCGCGTGAGTTCAATGTAGCGTGTCATCGCTGGTACAGATAGCGCGGTTATCGGGGCTCTTCCCAATTATAATACCGCGATAGCTTCAAGCAAAACAATACATTGCCCTCTTATATCGAGCTCTTTCCACATGTAAGTATGCAACCGAAATTCCATTTATGTATATACAAATCCGCCAAAAATATATAACCGAAAATCAGCCCTGATTCACTGAAACTTTCGTCCCTGCTCAGACCCTTGGACCTGCCCAAACTTGACAAGGGCCTGAACTGCGAGCTGAAGGGTTTCAAAATGGGCGGCGCGATCGAGGAGCAGCTTCGCCCGCCGCGGGTCGTCCGCGTGGCCATCATCCAGAACTCTATCGTCTTGCCGACGACGAATCCGATCCGCGAGCAGCGTGACGCTATTTACAAGAAGATCACTAAGTACATCGAGCACGCCGCCAGCTGCGGGGCTAATATCATCTGCATGCAGGAGGGTTGGCGTGAGTACATTTATAACAGGGTACCTGCTTGAGCGATTGCCGAGTGATCGAGAGATTGAATGTGGAAGAGAATGTATGGGAGAATTTGAAGTTTCTCGGGTTTAGTCTTGATAGCGATAAGCGAATAACGTTGGCAGAGGTGATTAGTAAAGTTATCTTGAAAAAAATGTGTATCCTAAAAATGAGTATAAATAGATTTCCTTAGTTTACGAAAGCTTAATGTTGTCATAAATCGGTTAGAGTCAAGCGCAGATGCGATATTTCCTGGTATCTTTGTAATTTTAACTACAAATAGAAATGTAGGAAGCTTTATGACTTCGATTTCGTATGTTAAAAAAATTATTTCGTAGTATAAAATAAATTCCAAAAATTTATCTTATTTTCTATGGTGTCACATCCGATGCTTATTTAAAGTAACGTAATTGATATAATAACATAATATCAGTAAGTGTTTCTACCACACTTTAACTTTGATATGCATACAATAAAACTGTCTATACATATCGAATCCAAAATATACATTTTGACATAGTAGGCTAATTCCAATCATGTCAACAACCTTTATTTTCCCACATCCTTAAAAATATACTGTATCCAATGCAAACTAAAACCACAAACGTTTCATCCCTCCCAAAACAGCAATGCCGTTCGCCTTCTGTACTCGCGAGAAGTACCCCTGGTGCGAGTTCGCCGAGGAAGCTCTGACCGGTCCCTCTACCGAGCTCATGTCCACCCTCGCTCGCAAATACAACCTGGTCATCGTCTCGCCGATCCTCGAGCGTGACAGCAACGGCGGCGACGTGCTCTGGAACGCGGCTGTGGTGATCGGCCCCGACGGCCGCGTAATCGGCAAGTGCCGCAAGAACCACATCCCCCGCAAGAACGACTTCAACGAGTCGACGTACTACATGGAGGGTAATCTGGGACATCCAGTGTTCGACACGCCCTACGGAAGGATCGCGATCAATATTTGCTACGGCAGGCATCATCCGCTGAACTGGCTGATGTACGGTATCAACGGTGCTGAGGTGAGTTTCTGAATTTCGGCGTTTAGAAGGTAATATAAAGTCAGAATCTGGGAAAATAATAGTATGAACAAGTTTGTCACAATGTTTTAATATAACACTGCTATAAATATACACGGAGACAAAGAAATCAGTAAAAATTACCAAACTGTCAAGTAACCCCGAGGCAGACTTGTAAATCCAAAATTTTTACCAAACTTTTTAGCAATTTTTACAAAAAGTTTTGTAAAATTTACAAATAGTTTAGTAAAAATTGCCAAAAAGTTTGGTAAAAATTTTGGATTTACAAGTCTGCCTCAGGGTTACTTGACAGTTTGGTAATTTTTACTGATTTCTTTCTCTCCGTGTAATTATTACGACAAAAAATTATTTAAGAAACATGATTACAATTTTATTAAAATACTTTAATAATGTTTGAAAATCCCCTTTACAGTATTGATGTAATACTTAAACAACGCTGCTAAGTTATGACGGTTCTCAAACACTAAAAACCTTTCCATTCCAGATCGTGTTCAACCCTTCGGCGACGACCAAGACCCTGTCGGAGCCGATGTGGCCGATCGAGGCTCGCTGCGCCGCGATCGCCAACAGTTACTACACGTGCGCGATAAACCGCGTGGGCACGGAGATCTTCCCCAACGCCTTTACCTCGGGCAACGGCCTGCCGGCGCACAACGACTTCGGCTACTTCTACGGCTCGAGTTACATCGCCGCGCCCGACGGCACGCGCACACCGGGACTGAACCGCGTGGCCGATGGCGTCCTCATCGCCGAAATCGATCTCAACCTGTGCAGACAGATCAAGGACTACTGGGGATTCAGGGTGAGTGTGGATATACATGTAGCGAAGATCGGTATGTCGGTGAAACTTTATACGTCCGTGTATGGAGGTTGCGGGTGCGAAGGGGCGGATCGTGAATTAATTTTGAAGTGTTTGAAAACTCGTTTTATAAGTATGAAATTTTGGGGTTGTGAGAATGTTTTGGTAAGATCTTTTGAAGATTTTTTTGTTAAATGAGCAATTATACTTTACTGCAGGATTACCTAAGAACAACGTTGCGCAATTTCCTTATTAACTTATCATTAACTATGACAATGTGCAATCATGAATGACAGTACTTAAAAGTCAATAATACGGATAATACAAATGTACTTAATTATACTCTGCATATCGATATGAATTTACATCGTACGAGTCGGGAGAAATAAAAACGCGGTTCTGCTGTTTTTCCGTCGTAAATCGATAAATAAAAATAAATACAGTACTTATGCAATTCTTTATCAATTATTTCTTTCGAATTTTCTATTATATCATTTTTGTTGAGAATATATGGAAAATTACATTAACGAACACGTGACATTCTCGTTACGCTATTCGAAAGACAAACACCATAAAATCCAACCTCAGGCCATTAAAAAGCAGCGCAACCTATAGCCGCGCATTATGTAGGAATGCGTAAGCCGAGCGATTATTCTAATGCGCCTGAAAATGTTTGTGTAAATTCGCAGATGACATCGAGACTGGACATGTACGCCAGGGAGTTAGCCGAGGCAATAAAGCCCGAGTTCAAACCGCAAGTCATTAAGCAGTAATCCAGGCTCCGGAGTGGAAGGAGTTTTTGAATCTCATTTTTCTTTTGCTCGTGCGATTCCAGAGAAAGCTGTGTTGTTTTACGATTGTTTTTTATACGATGTGTTCATGTTAAACTGTATAAAATATCGTATCTCGTGCCAGTGACTGTTGAAGTGCATGCATGTATTTTATACTCTGTTACAATTTTACAATTAATTTTCTGTACCTGCGTTTTTATAAATAAAGAAAATATATATTAAAAACCATAAAATTATCGTTAATATGATTTCACTATTTTTAACCCACCAATATTATAAATATGATAAATACAATCATGTTGTTCAAGTAAATTTTAAGAAACTATCGACATAATTGTTAAAGCATTCTTTGATTTTTGTTTTGTTTTCTTTTTTTTACAATAAAAATTCAACTGCTTAAAACAAATGTAATTACACGCAAATGTACAGGTAACTTTTGTTTACCTCTATAGGATTACTTGATGTAAATTAACTGGTAATAAATAAATAAACTTTGAATATAATCGTCTCTTAAAAAAGTGATGGATATGTGTGTCATCACAATAAGCCTGATTTCATTAGTTTTTAAATACAAGATGTCGAAATGACGCGGCAATTTGAAATTTGAAATTCTATTTTGTATTCTTGTTAACAAATTTATTCCAAAAATTGAAATATTAGAAGTTGATAGTTTTTAATAAACAAAAAAGATTATATTTTTTAACTTTTGATTTGAAAGCATTGTGGACAGAAACATAAAGCGTGCGAGCGCTTCGATAGTTTAATAAAACATTCAATTATTATTGTTTCAAATTAAAATTGTTGAAATTTACTTTATTATTTCTACGTATTACTTTCACTCTCTAACTGGAAATAAAAATATGCAATTTCTTGATCAGTGTTTTGTGAAGTATAATCCCATACCTATTTTCAATTTATTAATGGAATTTGGTCAGCTTTTTGTTGGTATGATAAGATTAAAATCCACAAAATAAATATATCTATTCGTCTTTTCAGTTATAATTTTGCAAATATCCATTTTATTAATAATTGCGGGCCTGGAAACGGAAAGGGGACATGACGTATGTTAACTGAATGGGCCATGTCCTCTTTTTGTTTCCAGGCCCTCAATTGTCTTTAAAACAGGTATATTAATTAACACCCCAAGTAACAATCATCAATTTTGAAAAATAACAAATTGACTCATAAATATCAGGTAAGTGTGCAATTTATTATTTAGGAACAACCTTCTCAAAGTTTCGAATTCCGCATAAGTATATATCAAACAATATTGATAAACACCACATGGGCCGTCTACAACTCTATTCCTGTAGTAACATAATCAGCGACATAAAAATACACCGCGGAAGTCGAACGAAAAGAGACACCACGCACTTATCTCCACCGACGATTTCTTTACCACCGCTCATCATACAATTAGCTCGCGATCGATCGAGATATTTATTTTTTGGATTATTTTTACTTTCTAGATTAAGTATTACAACTTATGAAG
Source organism: Torymus aiolomorphi (assembly GCA_036365515.1). Lineage (NCBI taxonomy): Eukaryota > Metazoa > Arthropoda > Insecta > Hymenoptera > Torymidae > Torymus > Torymus aiolomorphi. The sequence continues at coordinate 68,320,624 of CM070874.1, read as the reverse complement.
TAACATTGTCAAATGATTGAGCAAATAAAAAAATGAATATTCACAATCATATCGACTCTCAAAAGTGTAATTATACTAATTATGTTGCAAAAGGGTAACTCCCATTTATCATCGATAAAATAAAATAAAATAAAAATTTCTTGCTCATCATAAATCGTTCTTGTTAATAATGTTTCTTTAATTTTTTTGTACTTTATCAAAAGAGCGAGAAGATATGGAAAAAATATCGAAGGCAAAAAATAATTTCATAAATATAGAAAATGAACGTGCGAGGTTTTCACAACGAAACTATAAGCTATTCCAAATTAATTATTAAAAATCACGTTGAAAATTATTTGATTCCAAGCGTGTAGGTGTAGAGGGCTTAAGGATTTTATAGCCCCTAACAACTTCAGTATGATTGAAAATTAAAACCTACCAAAAGCTAGCTATTTTTTTAGTTAGCTTTATCGCTAAAAACGAACATTGCATGTATTTCATGATTACGTACCAATCCGAAATAAATTATGGCATTTACACCTCATAAAATATGTATTTTAAGTAATAGTAGAACTTTTAGATGAATTATATTATTTTTGCTAAAAATGCTTCCATTTAATTAACGCGTTAGCTATAAAATATGGTTAATTTTCTACCAGGGTACTTAAAATAAAAAAACTAATTTTTCTAATCTAAGCTGAAAAACATTGTCCGCTATTCACATCAACACATTTCCAGTAAGAAATCAAAGACTATTGACAAACACAGCGTCTATAAACACAAGCAGACCGCGAAATCCCAGCGCAAAAAAATAAAACTGCCAAGCACTTATCTCCACCGACCGTTTTTTGTTATATTACCGGTCTCGAATCATCCAACTCTCCCGCGACCGCATACTCTCGAACGTTCTTCGCGCACCAACCATATTATGCATCGCTTATCCCCCGAAGCTCTCGATAAACTCTCTCTCTCTCTCTCGTCCAGATATAAATTGCAGCTCGCACAAAGGAGAGAGAGATCCGCACTTTTATCGGGCCACATCCTCCCGCTATGTTTATGCGCTCGCGCGCGAACTCGGTATGGTTTTATCGGCCGGCGATAATAATATAATAATTGTATTGTGAAAATTTTCGCAACTTCCTGCGGCCGGTATATACATATACTTGTGCAGAATCGCGCGCGCGTACATATAGACAATGTTTACGCGTGATGTTTGCAGCGCTGTTGCCGTGACGGGGCGAGGCTCGCGGCGTATATATAGGCAGCCGGCGAGTTACACCGGCAATAACGCGCGCGCAACCGATCACCTCGCATCGCACAGATTTTTCAAAGCATTTTCTTTGTATAGTAGTACGTTTGTGTGGATTTTTTTTGTTGGTTTGTATTGCACTTGGAGGAAAGAAGAAAAAAATAAGATGGATTCGACGACGGTTGAGCAGATCCTGGACGATAACATCCCAGAGTCGCAGCTGAAGATCGCCAAGCGCGTGCTGTATGGTCGGGATCTCAAGTGAGTTGTCGTACATAGGGTTAGATATATGTGTTTTTTTTTGTGTGTGGCGAGATGATTTTAACGGTAAAATTGAAATTTGGTGAGACGGGAAGGGATAAAGGGGGATTGATTTGTTGAATATAGGGGAATTATGTTACTTTTTATTTTCTTTTTGCTGCTACTTGTAACAGATGTATGAAACCAAAAGTCTATTATAATGCTGTTAAATTGATATAAACTATATAAGGATAAAAGTTTTTTCATGAATTTTAATTATTTATTCCTAGAGAATAAGTAGAAAAATGTTAAATTTTATATGAAAATTTTACTGTTTGAAATAGTAATCTTTATGTTTTTCGTAGCAAATTGACTGATACTGTGGTAGGTTCGTTTGAGATGTCATAAAAATTATTATTTCAAAAAATAAAAGTTGATATAACAATCATAAAAATGATCGTTTATGAAGTAAAATTAAATATTAAAAAATAAATATTCAATTTTCTTATAAAAAGTAAAATTTATAAAAAAGTTTTTCTCCGTGAATAAATAATTATATTTATAGTAATACTTTTATATTTTACAAGATACTGTTAAAGAAATATCTGACCAGTCTCATCCGTTATCTACTACATTTTATAATTATTTCGCTTAACTTCATTTGACGTATTCTCTCTGATTAATGAGAATAAAATAATAAGCATTGTTTTCATTAACGCTATCTACTGTAGTCAAAACTAATATTTTATTTACGCCCTTCATACTATCTGCAGCTTCATACAATAAGTAAATAAAAATATGAAAACAAAGACAATTAAAAGCCTTTTTCTTTTTTCTGAAATTTCATTTAATGTTTATTTTATGTAAATGAACAATTCGATATAAAGTCACACTAGACTCGGCAGTGATCTACTTACTTTTATATGGATTTTCGTTTTATTTTTAGCTACGGTTTTCATTTGCATCGATTTAATTTTTGTTACTCAAGTCCATTTTTAGCGCGTTTATTCAATGACTGGGGGAACATTCGCTCTAAAAACCCAAATTTAAAGTTTTTCATTGCCACCCTGTTTTAGCCTTTAAAAAGAAATCGTGAATCTTTATTTGAAGTTTCCTAATTCACGAGCTATACACGTAAACAAAGTTTCGTCAGGTACCGACGAAAGTTTATATTACACGAAGAAAATGTATATAATATCTCGTTTCAAACCTGGGCACACTAAAAGCATATGAAAACATAGAATATTTCATTCATAGTAAAAGATCTCATCTAGATTGTAATATTTTTTTAAGAAAAATAGCTATGTTTATAATGAGACATTTTTTATGGTATCGCAGAATCATAGCGAAACGTTGTAATTTTTACTCAGGAAATTCATTCAGTAAATGCATGTAGGTATATAAGGAAATCCAGAAAAGACTGCATTTGTCGGTCTGAAACATTAATAAATAAAAAAGAACTATTGAAAAAAGCATAAGGGACACATTTTTTTCAAAGATTGGATCTTTTGAAACTAAAGGAACGATTTTTCATTTCCTTCTTTCAGAGTTAAAAGACGGCTGATCAACTATATAGGTATAAAAATACGCAAATCAATATTTTTCAATTCTGAAAACCCCAGTCAAAGATCGTTCTATTTAGCTTCATTTTCTATTTTGAAAATACGCGTAGGACGTTCGTAAACTAAAATGGCTGAACTTTAGAGAAGAAGATTTTTGTTTCAATTTTTGAAAAATATACGTCACCAAAACTTTTTCAATTTCTCTCAATTTTTATACTATAGTTCGCTAAATGAGAAAGACTAAAAACCAGCGCGCAAGGTATACCTTTGAAAACCTTTTTCAACCACTTTTGAAACCACCTCGTGTAGATTTTTCGTGGGCTTTCTTATATAAGTTAAGCGTAGGTTTAACCAAGTAGAATGATTCCAAACTTTTTATTTCATTTATCAACTTCTCATTTTTCATAGTCTGTAAAACTTCCGCAAATTTCCCCTTTAAAATCCAGATTAACCTTCGACATACAGAATAAAGCCACTCCCCAATCCACCTCCACAAAAAAAAAAAGAAAAACCAACTCAAACATGAAAACACCACTAACTCCTTTCCTCGAAACAGGGCGCTGGACCTGCCTCCCATGGACAAAGGCCTGCAGTGCGAGCTCAAGGGCTACAAGATGGGCGACGCCCTGGCGGAGGAGCTGCGCGTCCCGCGCATCGTCCGCGTGGCCATCATCCAGCACGGCCTCGTCGTCTCGACCACCGAGCCCGTACGCACGCAGCGCGACGAGATCCACAAGAAGATCGTCAAGTATATCGAGCACGCTGCCAGCTGCGGAGCTAACATCGTCTGCATGCAGGAGCTGTGGAGTAAGTTTGAGCAAAATATTTTTTCTTATGATATTGAACGTTTGTGTTGCTACGTGAGGGTCTGGAAAAATGTTACAAAATATTGAACCTTAGTAGAAATAGGAAAAAAACTCGCCAGTTTCTAGCGAGAAAGTAGCCAAGAACTGGCTAGTTTGTTTTTTAATTCCTATGAGGGGAGTAAGTATGATGGAATATAATTTTGGAAATGTTTGGCGTGTATTGTATATGGTTTGCTTTGATGATGATATATTAATTTATTTTATTCAGATAAGAATGGAAATTTTTATCAAACGTTTCTCTTAATTTCAAAACACAAGATTATATAGGGAAATAGCTGTTTAATTTGACTAGTAAGTAATTTTGGAGGTGACTTAAAATAAAGAATTAGGAAGAGACAAAAAGCTACATTAATTTCAAAGTAGGACAAAGATTTGTGGCCTATTGGAATAAAGTATGTGGATATAAGTATATTTTGTTGAATACTTTTGAAATTAACGAATGTGTATTTTTTTACCTTATTTTCAAATTTCTTTTCAGCGCCACAAAATATTTCTAGTTCTTCTACAACCCATACACCCCTTCATTTCGATAAGATAACAATCGATGCGATGCTAGATTAGGGATGCATTAAATAATAAAGAAAAAATTGTTACCTATATCAAAATATTGCGTTAATCGCAATATTTGTTTTGCTCAATTTTCAATCTTTGTTTTCAAACCGGTCGTCGATTCGAAAGATGTATATATATATCTTCCCGATAAACTATAAGCGCCGGCATATCCGCGATCTGTCGATCTAAGCGATTAGAAGCGGTTCATTGGATAACGAGGCGGCTCTTGATTTACGAGATGAACTCGTATCGTTGTGCAATCTTGAATAATACATGAGGATGGAATACTGGTCGGTTATATTGCAGTAAAGCCCATAAGGTGTGTCGACTTTTTAAATGCCGCGAATGCCGGTTTTTTCCGCGTCTGTATCGTTCCCGCGTGCGAATTATTTACAAGCTATTATAGAAATGAATTTGTTAGATCGAGCGTGTATACCGAGCGGCTGCGATGATGATAATGGGTGTAGTATAGCGTGAGTGTGAGTTATTATCATTTTAATGCGCTGTAATAATTGATAGGATTTGAATTATTTGAGTGGATCATAATGTATTCAGTAAAGCAGAAAAAGTGTATAGAGTGTTTAGGAATATTGAATTTTATTATTTTGAAACCGCTCTCGCACATAATGTATGCGAAGTGATAAGAGATATTCATTTGTATTTTAAATATCCATTACAGTGCAGTTTTATAATTTCATACATATATATCTATTTCTCATCTGAAAAATAGGTTGCTAAGAGTAATGGATAATATTGTAAAGTTGCGAAATTACAGTATTGTAAAAAAAAAAATGATAAAATTAAAAAAAAAGAACGCTATACTATAACTGCGTTAGTGAGACAACTGTCTTGAAGAAACAAAGAATACAAGTTTTACCAATTTTTATTACTTATAACGCTTTTGTTTATTCCTTTACAAAGACAAACAAATGAGTTTTTTTCAATACCAGTCAAGGATATTCTTATTATTTCTGGTTCATTAAAGAAACCTACTTGATTGGTACCCAAATCAAAGTCACTAAAATATGGGAAACCATGAAATTTAAAATTTCACCGCCCTGCCACAATAACTATACTACAAAACACTTTTTTTTAAAAAGTAAAAACTTACACGACTTACAAGATTTTCCACTATCTAATTTTCCACTGACAGCAATGCCGATGGCCTTCTGCACTCGCGAGAAGTACCCCTGGAACGAGTTCGCGGAGGACGCGTTGACGGGGCCCACGACGACCCTGATGATCAAGATCGCGCAGAAGCACAACATCGTGATCGTCTCGTCGATCCTGGAGCGCGACTCGGACAACAGCGACACCATCTGGAACACGACGGTGGTGATCAACTCGGACGGCCGCGTCCTCGGCAAGCAGCGCAAGAACCACATCCCTCGTAACGGCGATTTCAACGAGTCGACCTACTACATGGAGGGAAATCTCGGACATCCGGTGTTCAACACGACGTTCGGTAGGATCGGCGTGGTCACGTGCTACGGAAGACATCATCCGTTGAATTGGCTGATGTACGGACTGAATGGCGCTGAGGTAATATGGGGGGTTCTTTATATTTTTGATTTTGTAGGTTTAATGATAAGGAAATCATTGGGGTAACGAAGATAGCAATTATATTGGACTGGACAAACTGGTTGATAATTGGTATAATGTAGCGTTGCGATTAATGCATCTGTTTGGCAAGAAAAATATTTTGAATTCTTCATATATAGGAAGAAATAAAGTAGAAAACGGTGTTACATTTATATTGAGTGATAAGGTGTTTTAATAAGAAATGTAAATTTTTCTTTATGTTTACACAATTGTATTAAGCATTTTTATATAACGGTTGGATCATTTTATATATAACGGTTATATATATAAGTGTAAAAAATGATCCCTCTATAGAGGGATCATTTTATATATAACGGCTATTTCGTGAGAGTTTCATTAAATTTAAAAGTCGCATTTATTTTTAGTTAAAAAATCTTTAGTTTGCTAAATGCATTTTAATAAAGTTCAGCTGGTAACTAGTCAGTTTTTCGCAAATTTTGTTAATTTAAAAAATACAAAATTTTTATCATCGCTTCAAAAAACTATAAAAAAAAATAACGTGAGAAAAAGTAATAAGTAACTAATTCTACTGTTCACACAGTTGATTAAAGATTATAATGCCAGGTTCATGTTAGTTACAACCATGTCGGTATAAAAACGGTATTAAAGAAAAGTACGATCTTCCTTTTATTATAGAGTGAGATTGGCATTACATTCTAAAACATTAAATCAACTTTAAAACAAATGGAGTTTCTACTTTTTCCGAAAAGGAGTTTCTCCGTTTTGAAAGGACTCTTTGAACGGATACTCCTTTAGTGAAAACTACATTTTAATTATAAGATTATTTCCACTACAAACAAAAGTAATTTTTACTTATTTTATAATGCCATTTTAGGCTTTTCTCCAAACCAGTTGGCTTATGCAAAAGGGTTAGATAAACGATAATTTTTTTTTGCGTAAAGATTTCTTCTCAATAAGGTGCCCTTCGTTATTCTCTAAATCCTTTTTATAATTTTCACACTTCAGAGAATTAACTTGTACAGTAAAAGCGATTTGCCCCCTTCTAAAATCAAATAACTCTCTAAAAAAATACTCTACCCTTTTCCAGACATTATCAACCCATGACCTTTTTTAACATTACTCAATTCCTCTGTATACTCTCTAAAGTTGAATTAGTGAAAATTGCTCCACCATTTCAATTAGTAGAAAAAACTTCTAATTTATTAGTGAATATTTACTATTTCATTTAGTAGTTTATTAAAACTACTATTTTGATTAGTAGTTTTTACTAATTTAATTAGTAGTTTTTAAAAAACCACTAATGAAATAGTGAATATTCACTAATAAATTAGTAGTTTTTTCTACTAATTGAAATGGTGGAGCAATTTTCACTAATTCAACTTTAGAGAGTATACACCAAAACATCTCCCCCCTTTTCTTCATCTTACACACTAACCAATTCGCCCCTCAGATCGTCTTCAACCCGTCGGCGATCATAGCAGAGAGCTTCGAGACCCTGTGGCCGATCGAGGCGCGTTGCGCCGCCATCTCCAACAGCTACTACACCTGCGCGATCAACCGCGTCGGCACGGAGGTCTACCCGAACGACTTCACCTCGGCCGACTACCGTCCGCCGCACAAGGACCTCGGCGAGTTCTTCGGCTCGAGTTACATCACCGCGCCCGACGGCACCCGCACCCCGGGACTGAACAGAACTGGCGACGGGGTGCTTATCGCGGAGATCGATCTCAATCTGTGCAGACAGATGAAGGATCTGTGGAACTTCCCGGTTAGTATTGGGAGTGAGAGTTCGATCTTGTATTTAATTTTTTCAAATTATAAACGCTGTAGCTAAAAATTATAGAAAAAAATATTGGCCATCGTGGTTTTAAATATCAGCGAGTAACTACTGAAATTTACCCGATATTGTATGAGAAATTGTACAGAAAACAATAAACAACTTATATGCATGGAGAAAAATTTATTTATAAACTTTACTCTTTTTATAAGAAAATTTATTATTTTTATAGTAGCGCTGGGATACACTCGACATGTGGGATTTTTTACTGTTTTAAATAGTAATTTTTATGATTTTAGTAGCAAATTTTACTTTTTAAATCATAATTTTTATTATCTTTTCAGCAGTTATAAAAAGTACTATTTCAAATAGTAAAATTTGCTACAAAAATAATAAAAATTATTATTTAAAAAGTAAAATTTACTACGAAAATCATAAAAATTACTATTTAAAACAGTAAAAATCCCACATGTCGAGCGTGGCCCAGTGCTACCATAAAAATAATAAATTTTCTTATAAAAAGAGTAAAGTTTACAAATAAATTTTTCTCCGTGTGAGTACAAAAAATTAATAAAAAGTTTTTGTGGGGCTCGCCTACCAGACCAGGTTTTTCTGGTTCTCGAGACGATTCTAAATATAAAAAAAATTGTGAACCCTGCGAATCTGATGGCAAGCTTTACTGCCAAGAATACTTTATTTGAATAAATTCTTGAAAATGACCTCCCTTCAAACATAATCATTTTATCAAGTCGCACATAATACATAAAAAAAAAGAAAATAAAACTCGAGAATGCGAGCTTTCATTTGTTTTTTACTGGATAACAAAATTTTGATTTCTTCAAAAATGAAATGAGTTCAAATCTGAGTGTACAAATATACTTTTCAGAGTATTTTGCGTATTTTACGCTCATCTTTGAACTCGTGTAGCTTTTGGGGGAATCTACATTTTTTCATCCAGTAAAAAACAAATGAAAGCTAATATTCTTTAGTTTAATTTCTTTTTTTTAATAGACATTATGCGACTCTCCCTAACAAATTGATTTATGTTTGAAGGAGATCATTTTTAAGTATGTTTTAGAAATAAATTTATAGTCCGTAAAATAGCTTACCACCCAATTGACTATAATCCCGATCTTTTGTACATTGAAAATGATCTAAAGAAACGCAAAAAAACCTGTTCCGTTAGGTGTGCCCCTTGAAAATTTTGTTTCATCTTTATCCGCAGCTGTTTGATTTTTTCCATATAGAATTGCTCATGTATAATAACTTTTTAATTGGCTTTTTTACTAAAATGTCTAATATTTGAGATATAACGCTACTTTCTTTTTGCTTGTCAACACTGTAAGAGTTACATCTTGATAATGCAATAATTGTGGTAATCTTATAATTTGGGAGTTGATAAGGGACCGAGGGGAATTTAAACTTAAGCCGACGAAGAACGATTAATCACACTCCATTTGTTATGTAGAATTCCATTCGATAAGCCTATAAGTATGTATAATGAATCTTAATTCTCATTGTAGATGACGCGCAGGCTGGACCTGTACTCGCGCGAGCTGACCAAGGCAGCCGATCCGGAATTCAAGCCGCACATCGTCGGCAACTAAGCTGCTACACTTGCCTCAACGAGAATCTCGTTCAACGGAACCACCATTACTATACTCTTATCGCATTACGTTTCTTTTCTTTCTACACTTCCTCTTTTACTATAAATGCTTTACATAAACGTATTTTTGTATATATGTAATCATCATTAATCGAGATTTTAAACTTGTACGCGATTTAAATTGTGTGAATTGGGATCGCTGCGTAACAGCTAGTTGCGCAATTTAATTGCAGAGAGCCAGTTTATAAACGGTAAGAGCCGCTGCAGTCTATCGATGATTCTTTTCTTAAACTCTTTTTTATCAATGATCGATATCTTTGTTAAAAATCGAAGTAATAATACATGTGCTTCAACCTAAGAATCTCTCTCGATGCGTTCGCTCTTGTATGTATTGTACATACATGGGCGTGGAAGATCTGGATTTGTATCATTGTTTGTTTAATGCGATTAAAGTATATTTTTAGATACGTGTGTGTGTGTATTTTGTTAATGTGTTTGACCTCTCATTTAATTCTACTTTTTACAGCTGTTGAGGATATCTGATATTAATATATCAGTATAGCGTGTAAACAGATATGAAAAGTAAAACAAAGTTTAATTTTGTGCAAACATTGTAATGTAAAAGGAACGCTTTAAATCATGATACTGAATAAATTTTTATTAATCTTTCGTTAATTTGATAGTCATGATTATTAGGTTTATTGATAAAGCCAATAAGATCTACTTAGATAAATGGACATAAATTTCACGTGTAAATTAAGGTTTTGACGTTGCAGATAATACATGTGCATAAGCGCGTGGAATTTCGGAAAGGTATTGAAGATTTTCACTATGTGCAGATAACTTTAAATTTTCAGAGATAAATTAACACCTTCGCTGTTGTACTATTCATATACTTATATACAACTGGTACTATTTTTGAGACTTTTATTTAGTTTTCATGAATTTCATAGATGCAGTAATCACGCATTTTTCATTGCTTATTCTATAACAGCCAATAAAAAGAAGAGAATTATTTTTTTTAATTGCTTAAACATATAAACGTTTACCGTAGCTTAATAGAGTAGAGCAACTTCTGATGAAAGCTAATTTTGATTGCAGCAGTGAACGCATCTTAACGATCTTTTAATGCCTTTTAACAGCATTGTTAATTTTTCAATAAAAGTTTTATCGAAAACCAAATGTCCTTCAGAATCTAAACTCATACCTATTCGCTCCAAAAATTTCCCAACAGCCTCACCGACCCCGAAACTCCAAAACTAATGAATTCGAAACTACACCTATCCTATCTAATTTTTTCCTCTCAAAAACCTTCACTTAATCAACATCAGAGAGCGAAAGTAAAACTCAACCTCGAGCGCAGCATTCCACTGCACTCCGACGACATATACGTATGAGCAATTCTCCAGAACTTTTAACTTTTACAGTACTGTAATAGAACTATGGTTCTAAGGTATTGAGCTGTTTAATTTAAGCAAATATCTGCAAAATTCACTTCCAGGTAAGATGTACCACTACGTAGTACTTACTTGTGAACGAAGATATTGACCGTCATTAAAAAAAAGTTCTTTTCCAAATGCCTTCCCAATTTTTTTTGTTGGTATATTATTCTCGCTTCGCTCGTGCGAAAAACGTCACATGAAGTACTCCGTGCACAAACTCGGGTTTTTCCCCCATCCTTTTGAAAAATATTGTTCTATTCCAGTAAGAATTAGTGCATATACATTATTTCATTACTTCAGCGGTGGATCAATTTTAACAATAATTAGTGGTTTTTCCACTAATTCAACTTTAGAGACTATGTTATGTTAATGTGTGTATATTACGTACAAACGTAATGCACGCGCGTACGCGAAAATATGCATTTTTTGTAAAAAATGAATACAACGTGTTTGTTGTAAATTAAGTGGGGTGACAACTGAACGTTTCAGTGAATGAACGGGTCACATGATATTTTTAATCGCTTAAATAAAATGCTTTTATGATATTAAAACCGTCAAAAAATTGCAAAAATTGCTTTTTCCTCACACCGGGCCGAAAGTGCCTCATTCCTGGCCGGCTCCGAAACGGAAATATGGTATTTTCGGCCTCGATGTGAGGAAAAATAATATACGCACCATGGGAATACCAGTTAAATATAAAATAATTTAACTGGTTGTTATAGAGTTGTTTCTACGTTAATAATTAGAGTTTGAAAAAATTCATGTGATTATGCTATAGGGTGACTTCACCAGTGGTTGAACAGACACCAGTGAATGAAAATATTTTAATAAAAATCGTTGATAAAATATATTTTTAATGTTTCTGGTCTCGTGAAGCACCTTCTCTCCCCATTTCAAAGTTTGAAAATAGTATATTACGCACCATGGGAGGAAAAAACTTGGACAGACACAAAAAATTGCCACCCGAGCCGGGGGCTGGCCAATTTTATTAAATTGGCCAACCCCCGGCTCGGGTGGCAATTTTTCACGAGCTGTGGACTGTCCAAGTTTTTTCCTCCCATGGTGCGTAATATACTATTTTCAAACTTTGAAATGGGGAGAGAAGGTGCTTCACGAAACCAGAAACATTAAAAATATATTTTATCAACGATTTTTATTAAAATATTTTCATTCACTGGTGTCTGTTCAACCACTGGTGAAGTCACCCTATAGCATAATCACATGAATTTTTTCAAACTCTAATTATTAACGTAGAAACAACTCTATAACAACCAGTTAAATTATTTTATATTTGTTCAAATAAAAAAACTATTTATTTAAAAATGAGGATATTTGACACACACACGTACGCATGCACGCACGCACACACACACATATATGCAGAATAGAAAAAAAAGTTTGGCTGTTGTGCCAAGAAATAAAAATGTTGAAATATTCTTGAAACCAAAAGTTTTAGTGAACTGCTCGCATATATGTCATGCGTCGTCGGGGTTTAACGTAAAGTTGTGCGCCATTGGTTGTCTCATCTCTTCCCCTTCTCGAGTCTCGTATATCGGGCACCGAGTAAGCAGCTGATGCGAGCGTGCGCGAGCGGCGTCATCAATACTTGTTATATATCGTGGGCGGCGTCGAGCTGCAACGGAGTTTACATCGGGCTGCGCAGACGCTTTCGACGGAGAAGTGTGTTCTGGTGGATATACATATAGTGAACTGTGGTGATCGTACTTTGAAATTGGGTGCAGACAGGTAGAGTTAATTTCCATGCTGATAGGGAGATACGGGGGAGAGGAGTAAATGGGCTTCGATTTGTGTTGTTGATTTTAGTTACTCAAAATTAAAATATTCAGAAGCAGTAGTCCAAAATTTGCTACAATTAATTTGAACTTAATCAATAATTTATATATACGGTTTATCATTAAAATGGCTTTTTTCTCGAATGCATTTTTCTGCAAGCTACAAAAATCGCGCGCGATTATAAGCCACATCCGCTTCCTCTCACAAAAAAACAACAACTCGCAACCACCTCACCACAACATACATTTATACATATTGCACACAGGAGGCCGGACAACCTATATATACAACAACTGCGCTCGGAGTAATAACCGCGCCGCACGCTGCACGGAGTGAGAGAGTGATCACGTAATTGGCGCCAGTCCAAGGCGTTATATACGCGTGTAAGTACGAAAATTTTCCACTTCTCGTTCACGCGCATTCGCGGCGGCATATCAGAGGTGCAGCAGAGGAGAAAGAGGAGAAGGATGAGTCTCGACCTGGAGAAGCTCAGCCTCGAGGAGGTGCTCGATAAGGAGGTCAGCGAGGCCAGCGGGCAGTTTGTCAATCGGCTGCTGTACGGTCGCGAGTTGGAGTGAGTGTTTTTTTGTTTTGGTTTTGTGAAAGGTGATGTGGAGTTTGGCTGGTTGGAGTTGATGGCGAATGTTTGTACGGAGTTTCTGTGAGGGGTTTGAGATGGGATCGAGTTTAAATAGTATAATTTGTTAATAAAATGAAGTGCGAATAAAGGTGTAGTATTGGAAGGATAGTTTTTTAAACAAAGTTATTCTAATATTAAGAAAGTTAGTTCGTCAAGTGAGAGATATTCAATAGATAACTGAAGCTTTTTTATTTTTAATTCGAATTTTATTTAGAAGGCCTCGTTTCGTTCAATGTATCGTGGAAATAATCAAAAGTTCGAAAGTTACATTGATTATTTTCAAGTTCTCAGGCATGTATTTAACACTTTCGCGATTCAAAAATTCAATGAAAATCGAACAAATTTTCAGTCTTTTATCGAAATTTTTTTCGTTTGATAAAAACAATCATTGCAATAACGAAATTTATATTAAAAAATTTACTTTATCACTTCAAGTACCTGTTTTTCACGTTGTCCTCTTTCTTGCATTATATAGTGCACGAGGCTTTATTATCTGTGTAAACAAAGTTAGTTTTTGTGAATCATTGTTTGCCTTATGTGAAATAAATCAAGAACAGCATAAGTACGCGAAGCATACAGAACTCAGTATTTCGAAAAGCTGATTGTATATATTACAGAAGACAACGAAATCAAAGCATTAATTCACGAAATAGAACCTCTATAAGTTACAGCTATTTAAATTAAAAAAAAAGTTACAGCTACTTATTTACATACGCATCACATTTTACAAATATTTTCGTATTCTCGAAAAAAGTCCTAATTCTTTGACTTTCGTTTCTTTTCAATTTACATTCGCAAAGATCATTGACTATAACAAAACTATGCAACTCTTTCAACTGCAGTAAGCTCGACATCCCGAAGCTCGACGACGCGAAATGCGAGGTCGCCGGCTGGCGTCTGGGAGGCGCGCGCTCGGAGCAGCTGCGCCCGCCTCGCCTCGCCCGGGTGGGTCTCATCCAGAACTCCATCGTCCTGGCCACGGACGCACCCGTCGTCGACCAGCGCGCCGCGATACACGAAAAGGTCGCCGGGTACATCGAGCACGCGGCCAAGTGCGGCGTCAACGTCGTCTGCATGCAGGAGGCTTGGAGTGAGTTTTTAAACAGTTTTTTTTTATATTTTACGCTGTTGTATAAGAAATGCTGGATGTGTGGAGAGTGTTAAGAATTATATTTTAGGTGCTTGTTTTAAAATAGAATGCTGGGTAACGTTTGTAGCGATTTTTGAAAAGATAAGTGATTATATTCTAAAGTTGAATTTCTGTGGAAATATGTGTACCTTTTGGTATCTTTCAAGAAATTTCGATAGTATTAGTATATCAATTTTTGATTATTTATATGAATGAAATGAAAGAAATGAATTAAAGTCAATTAATCTCTCATATCAGTAACTTGATTAACGGGTTAGCAGTAAGTGTTCAGGTATTTAATTCGTCTTAATGATGTCTCTCTGTAATGACTTTTTGGGACTTTATTGTTACAGCACTGTTTTTTCTGTGGAGTGATAGTCGGTATAAAAATGTATGTTAATGAGGTGTTAAGTTAATTCTATAAAAAGATTTTAATTACAAATTTTTATACCGCAAGTGTAGAATCGCAAATTTTTACCAGTTTTTCTTTATTTGTAGAGATTTAAGTAAGTAGTCGGTTTGTAAAATAATTTGTTGCTTAAAATGAGAAAGGAAAATTTAGATTCGAGTTTACAAATAAAATGTCAGCTATATTTGGAAGTATTCTTTAAAGCCGGATAATTTAATTTTTATTTTTATTTATAGACATACGTGCGTCTGTAAATTCTACAAAGTTACAAAAATTATATTATATTTTATAATATTACTATAGAAAACTCACTACGAACTCGAAATAGAGTTTAAAAGTAGTGCAGAATTTGTTACAACACACTAACATTAGAAGGTTCGCTCAAAAATTGTAAATTCTAAAAAGCATTTCCGTAATAATGTTATATGTCTTCCCTTAATTTTTTATTTTTGTTTTAAAATTACGGTTGTATTTAGCGTTTTATCATTTGATAACAAATACAATACTTAGATAGTCATTAGGCTGTTTTTAATGCGTATACTTTTCTCAAAAATTTTGGTATAATTATGTTCTTATATTTTTAGTCTTACTGTGTGAATTTATGAATTCTGTAATTCGTTATTAACGATAGCTTAGAGGCTCAAAAGCAAACAGCTGCTTTAAAAAATTAATTTTTAGCACTTCTTTATTAAAACTTACTGACGAATGAAAATAATCTTTGAGCTCGCGAAGTCACCCAAATCCATGCAAAATAAATAACATTTTCATTAAACGGCATAATTTAGAAAATTATATTTATTTACACGCAAATTCACACCGCATTTCATTCCCCTATACCGCATAACTCTTACTGTTTTTCCAGCCATGCCATTCGCCTTCTGCACCCGCGAGAAGTACCCCTGGTGCGAGTTCGCCGAGGAAGCCGAAACGGGCCCAAGTACCGAGCTTCTCTCGTCCTTGGCCCGCAAGCACAGCATGGTGATCGTGTCACCGATCCTGGAGCGTGACGTCGTCAACGGCGACACAGTGTGGAACACGGCGGTGGTGATCGGCACCGACGGCAAGGTGATCGGCAAGCACCGGAAGAACCACATCCCGAGGGTCAGCGACTTCAACGAATCGACGTATTACATGGAGGGTGACACGGGCCATCCCGTGTTCGACACCCCGTACGGGAGGATCGCAATTAACATTTGCTACGGGAGGCATCATCCGCTCAATTGGCTGATGTTCGGGATCAATGGCGCTGAGGTGAGGATATTATGGTTGGCGGGTGTGATGATTATGATTCTTTTTTTTACAGAGCTGGTTGTTTACAAGTCCGTTGCATTGTGATTTAATCCTTTATCAAAATTTTCAAAAACGTACTCTTTTAGCCGATGTCGCTAAAATATCTTGAAGCGCCGGATGTGGTGCCAGAGTACTTGACATGAAATGAAACTTGGTTTTACTAATTATTAATCTAACTTTATATTAACTATAATCTAACTAATTAAGTGTGTATGAATGAGTTATTCCATTTGCGTTTGAAATTACTTGAATAACAAACACTGGCAGCAAAAAAATTACACATTATCATCTCCAACGCACCTTTCTTTCGTTTCAGATCGTCTTCAATCCATCGGCAACTGTGGGCAACCTATCGGAGCCCCTGTGGCCAATCGAGGCTCGCAACGCCGCGATCGCTAACAGCTACTACACCTGTGCGATTAATCGCGTCGGCACGGAGAAGTTCCCGAACGAGTTCACCTCCGGCGACGGCAAACCTGCACACCGCGAGTTCGGCCAGTTTTACGGGTCGAGCTACGTCAGCGCGCCGGACGGCACGAGGACACGCGGGCTAAATAGATATATGGACGGGCTTCTGGTCGCTGAGCTTGATCTGAATCTGTGCAGGCAGACCAAGGATGTCTGGGGCTTCAGGGTGAGTATTGCGAAATTTTGAGTATATTCAGGGAGTGGATCACTGGGACCTTGGAAACCCTTGTTTAAACTTTAAAATCTGTACGAATGGCTCGCTATTAAGTTCAACTTTAAATATATTACTTTTCGTAATTTATGTTACTTTTCCTGATTTGATTTCAAGCATATTTTTTAACCAAGTGAAAAGAAAGTTTGATCATTAACTTATAGTAAATTTTTCTACCAATTCATTTACGTAATTATTACAGATGACTCAAAGACTGGGCATGTACGCCAAAAAGCTCACTGAAGCCTCCCAGCCGGACTTTCAGCCGCAGATCGTGAAAAAATGAATGAGAGAAAGAAGACACGAGATTTCACATTGTAAAAAGATTCATTTTATATTTATAAAACGAGTAGAACATTCTTTTTATAGCAAAAACACTTTCAGAGAGACACTAATATATAATATATTTTTGTACCAAAAACAGTCATAATAATAATCGATTAAATTAATAATAATAATAATAATTTTAAAAAGTGATAAAATAAACTTTATACAATAATCAGCTAGTTTTTTTTCATTTACCTAATTAAACGTTATCTACGCAATTAATTATCAATCGCTCGAAGGTGCGTTGGCCGTCGAGTTGCGTGTTTGTTTTTGGTAGTGTAACGCGTCCTGGTAAGCCTTCTTCACGGCTTTCCGGTCAGTCGGCTTGCGTGACTCGGTCAGCTTGCCGTCGTCCAGCTCCTGCGACACGCCGAGTGGCTCCAGTTTCTCGCCAGGTAACCATTGCCTATGAAAATAAAAACAAGATTTTCAATATTAAAAAAAAAGTTAGGTACAATTACAGCAAAGAAAAAAAAGTGGAAAGGGATAAAAAAAAAGCGTCACCATGTTCTCTTCGTGTCGAAGAACAGCACCAGGTACACTTTATCTTTGTAGTTGCTCGCGAGAGCCAGCACGTCCTCAGGTGGCGAGGGTATCGGCACACCCTTGTGGATCGTGCCCTTTGGTGTATTCGGATCAATTATTAGAGCTGGATACCACGGGTAGCCTCTACACTTCGCCCACACGAGTTGCAAGGCAGCCAGCTCCCCGTTACTATCCGTCTCCATCGTGCTATTGGAATCCACGATGTTCGATGCCTCGTCATGGGCGAGTTTTGGAATTTTTGGCTTGGGCGAGAGGATGTCCTGTGGGGTTTCTTCTGCATCTTCGTCGCGCTCGGGACTGGTTGACCTACTGGTGGAGCAACTGCTGCAGCTCGAGGATTGGCTTTCTCGTTCGCCTATATCACTGTCTGTCGCTCCACTCCTGCGTAAATGAATTTTAAAGTTAACGTATTTTCTTTTTACTGTTTTGTACTTTGAGAAGTAAATGTATGGGACGTGCGTACCTGTAAACCCGAAAGCTATCGCTCTGTTTCTTCTGCTCGTTCTCAGGAGTAGTGCGGTTCACCTCTCCTCGACTTGCGCGTGCTTTAGCTTTTCTCGTGAATAACACGGCTGTGCGCCGATTGACGCCACCTCCACTCACTAAAGCTGGGTTTGGACTCGAGGCACTTTGACCACCAGGACTCGAGCTGAGTACGCTAGTTGAAGATGTGTCCTTTTCACCACTGCAATTTACAACAAAATAATACGATTACTGCATGTTTCAATTTATATGCGCATTCCTATTTTTCAAAGTTAATTAAATTATGCCTTACCTAGGCTGCACCTCCGAGTCGTTTCGCACCCTCGCGTTCCGTTCGCGTTTCTTCGCCTTTCCTCCACCGCTACTTGGCTGCTGTTGATGTTGTTGAGGGTGCGCGTCTCCTTGTTCAGGTTCGGGAAGGGGCTCAAGCTCATCTAGCGTAGTTGCGCTGCTCAAGTCCGGGTAATCCTTACGAGCCTGATCGATAACGAAACCGCCCTGCTCGCGCATTTTCACCCCGGCCCTGTAGAACATCGTGTCCTTGCGATTGTACGCCAGACAATTGTTCACCATGAGGATGAAGTCCGCCTCGAATTCGGATATCGAGTCGTATTCTTGACGATCTATTTTAGCCTGTAAAAGATAAGGTTTGTTAGAAAAGGTTTTGGCAAAGGTTGTAGATTAAAAATATTGGTGATATATGCACCTCCATTGTAGACAAATCCATAGGATGTGTAACAATGTCCAAGTAATCTGGTACCTCGTCGATGTTCACCGGCTGTCCAAAAACATCGTTTGGATCACGGATTTTCAGTGCTTCTAATAGTATGCGTAATATACTTTCAAGTGGCCTTAGTTCATACCACAAACATTTCTCTTTTCTAAAAGAATTAGCATATTCTTAGTGTTTTCAAACAACAATTATTATTATATATTTAGTATAATTATATTTAAATATATAGTGTCGACTATTACTCAATGAAAATATAATCTCATCATGCCAGTTATCGTATTAAACTTACACTTTGAACAACTCCTTCTTAAGTTTCTCACGTTTTCTGACCAGTTCGCACAACAATCTCGCTCTCTCGAGATCCTGCCTCAGGCATTGCCAGTACTTGAGCTGTTTGTACATCTCATTTCTGATCTCGGCATCTGGCGTCGGCGATGACGAGTCTCCGAGAGATGGCGGCGCTCGCGGATGTGGATGCGAACTCTGCAACCGTCTCAGCAGCGGTACACCGTTACGATATTGCCGTTTTAAGGTCCAGTAAGCTATCAGTCGCTGAATCAGCTGATTTTTCTTTGGCAGACCGTCCGCAAGACTGAGAGAAAACGAAAAGTTAGTCGCAGAGGATACACCAGTTCGATTGAAATATACGTTAAAATTAAAAGAAAGTAAAATAAATGGCCATTCAACGTTATCATAAAAAAAAAAAAAAAATTCGACGTAAGGAAAATTCAAAGAAAACTTACTACCTAGCAATTTCGCGGATGCGTTCAGGCGGTATGGTGGGTATCGAGATCACAGGTGCGGACGAGCTCTTCTTGTTGGCAATAGCCCGGCGCCGCGCATCTGCGGGGTTTGTGCTTGGTTGATAATCCGGTGGCGTGTGCGTTTCGCAGTAAGCAGTTTTCTGAACGAGCATGGGCTCGCCGTTCGCGGGCTGTACAGTTCGCATGCGCATGCAGAGCCCGGCCTGCTGGGCGCAGGTGACGTGAAAAGCCGCATAGCAGTTGCTCTTGTGACACTGGATGCATGCTCCCACGCCGCGACGCTTACACACGCAGCAGGTAAGTCGCCAGCGCGCGGCTGGTATGCTTTCGACGCTGTCTATCGGCTCGAGAAATACTGTGTTGGCGAAGCGCACCTCAGGGATCCACAAGGCGCAGACCACGTGGGCCCACGTGGCCGGTCGATCGGTCTGTTTGAATGCACCACCTGTTGCATGATTATAAATTGAATGAGTGTAAGTATGTGATCTTTTTTTGGTGGAAAAAGGATTAAAGTTTGTAGTCTGTGGGTGGATGGTTACCTCGATTGGGACAAAGAGCACAGTCTACGGCTCTGGACGGGCTCTGTAAACACCTCCTGCACAGCCACTGGCCTTCCGGAATGTAGGGAACTCCATAGCAGTCTTGATGCACAGCCAAATTACACATGTCGCAGAAGAGGATGGCATTACTGTTCTGACATTCTCCGTCCATGCATATGCAACAAACCGCATCCTCGTCAGCAGCTGTGACGACGCCCGGTCCACTTCCACCATTTACTTGCTGCTGGAAATACGATTCTTTCTCCAGACGGTCCATCAGTAGTTCGAATGTGTCTGGTTCTAAGTTGGGAGTCAGACCTGAGGCTGCTCGCCGTTCGTTTACTATGGATAACCATGCTGAATCTTCTTCGTCTAAGTCATATTCGACTTCACCTACAATATTATAAGGAGTGATTTAAATAAAAAATAAATATGAGCTCAGTAAAATTATCAAAATGAATATTGATGATTGAGGTTACCATCTAGTTCTTCGCCACTTCTTTCCATAAATCTAACATATGAATTTGGAAGAGATTCAGCTTCACCAATTTGACTTTCATAACCATCTATTTCTTTGGCCACTGCTACAGGTAAAGAACTTAATATAGCTTTGTCTTCTTTTTCTCTGTCAACAGTGGATGTGCTATTTTTATGAGGACTAATTTTTTCATTAAAGTCATATTCTTCTTGTGTTACTATGGCAATACTGTCAGTGAAGTTTATTTTTACTGGTTTACTACATCCATCTAAATTTACCTGAAAAATAAGAAATATTTTCATTTTTTGGCTTAACAACAGTGAAAAAATATTTTTGCATAGACTAACATCAAATACTAGTGTTGAATCTATTTAAAATAAAACAGCAAAAAATGTGTCTGAAGCTTACATCGTTGGTACGCAACGAAATAATTTTCTGTAATTAATTAAAGCTACTTGAATAATGCAAATAACATTAAAATCCTTATTCGAAAGTTTGTTTATGCTATAACACATTAAATACACATGAAAAATTTTATAAATTAAATTATAATTGTGAAGTAAAAACGATTTTTTTTTAATTTTCGTTGCACTCCAACATTGCAAACTTCAGACCTATAGCAAAAAGGAATTGGATACTTTACAATAGTTTAATGTATTATAATTATCTTTAAACCTATAAACCTCTTCAAATAAAAAACTTTACAATGTTTTAATAGATATTTACAAATAGTTCATTAATTTATCTAAAACTTACTAGGATACAACTGTTATAAAGAAAACGGAGCAGCGTCATAAAACATCCTTGTTTTATCAAAAATGTGACAACGTACAAATAATCCAATTAAATCCTAGCCCAATGAATCAAACCAAACAATTATTCCATCATTAAAATTCCTCTCAAATCACACCAATTGCCACTGTCCCAACCGCCCCAAAACAAAAAAGTGAGGTTAAATTCCTCATATCCACCGCGCATCCGTGTCCTCTCTCATTACCCGAATAACCTACGAAAACCTTCCTCCACCATCTTCAACTCACCAGGGCATACTTGTTGGACTCCTGGACGGGTATGTTAGCGTCGGCGTTGGCCGGCGCGCCGCTGCCACCACCGGCGCCCGGGCTCACATCGGTAGCGAGCTTCTGCAGCTTATGGCTGCGGCTACGGCCGCCTTTCTTGCGGCTCCACGAGGGTGTGCCCCCGGGGTTCCTCATCCTCACCTTTACCTTCACTTTCACCTTCGTCGTCGCGCCGGCGCGTCTGCGTACCTTCGTTGCCACCGCGGCGCCAGGGTTCCTCTTCGTCGGCGGCAGCGGCTTCGCCGCACCGCCGGGCGGCCGCCGACGGCGACGACGCCGCGACGCGTCCCCGACGCTGCTGCTGCACTTCTGCAGCGCGTTCTCGCCGCCCCGGCGCGTCGTCGCGTGGGACAAGGGTATACACTTGGTGTAACAACGAACTCTCTCCCTCTGCCCCTGCGTCTCTCCCGCTGAGGCGAGGTTAACCTAAGGTTGTGCTGTGGTTGCGATGATGATTCGGTGTGGTGCAGAGTCGAGCCGTGCCAAAAGTTCAGATTCGTGTGTTTTGCATGCTCGAGCGCGCGCGAAGTCCGTTGCCGTGATGAGTTTTTACGCGCGAACGTCACGGTTCAGTCGATGCTATACACTGCGTTGCAGCAACCATGGAACCACTGTGCGTGCACTGTATAGTAAAGTTCATAGTGTACGTACCTATAGCAACGAATATAGACATATATAGAAGCGTACGTCAGATGGGGGGGCGAGGACGAAAAAAAATTAGTTCCGCCTTGACCGAGTGATGGCGCTAGCATTGACTTTGTATGCTTCTCTTCTCACGTCTGCGAATCGCGGCTCGGCGGCTCGGGCGCGCGTCGTCCGCGGCCCGCCGGCCCGCGCCGTTCACGATGATCCGGGCGCAAGCGCCGTAAAGCATGACTGCATGATGATTTGCAATTTTACATGTTATAAAATTTTTTTATAAATAACAATTTAATAATGATTAAATAAAATTTAATTTAAAAATAAATTATATTAAATATTATTAAAAGTTAATAAATTCTTACAATTATTTGATTAAAAAAATAATAATTGAAAGAAATAAAAAAAGATATAAATTGTTATACAAGAAAATAAATAGTAATAATTAGTTATGTAGTCATATATGTACAGTTATTTAACTTGATATATCACTTGACATATCACTTTTCGACTGTATGCAACCATTATATTAATTTTCATATTCACTGTAAAATAATACATTGTGTATCAAGGGTGTACTCAATGTTGGATTTAGCAGACCGAGTATTTATAAGTACAAGTCGAAGGCAAGTTAGCACGAGTCTCTGCAAACTCGCGATATAAAAAAGCCCACCAACCCTTGGGTGCACATGATATTATGTTTTCTGACAGTTTTTAATTTTCGAGTAATTTATTCATCATAATCAATGTATCAATAAAGGTTTAAGAAGAAAGACGCGGGGGTATTATATCAGACAACTAAATTGTCAGATGGGTGATTTTAAAGAAATTTTTTTAATTTATACATATTGTTTTACATTTATATACATTTATATACACTTCCATAAAATTAAGAAAAAAAAGTCTTATATAGCGAAAATTTTAAAAAAATATATAAATGTATATAAATGTATATATCTGTAAAAAAACTAAATATATGTATATTTACAAAAATACAAATTTTCAATACAACTATTCAAAATGTAAGAAAAAATATATAAATGTAAATAAGTGAAAATATTTGTAAAAAAAACTTATATAAATGTATATAAACGTATATAAACGTAAAAAATGTTCTAATTACAACTTTTATAAACACTTATTATATAAGTTTGTATACATTTTTTTACATTTATATACATTTTCTATTTCCATCGGGGATGTAACGCGTTCTTCGCACGAGCGATGCGAGTGAGAAAAGTCACACGAGCTAAAAATCATATTACGCACCAGTTTCGAACCGTATTTCATACCACGAGAGCCGAATAATTATGTTAAAGTTATGATTTTGAGGTTACAGTGGTATAAAATGTTTAAAGTTTAGTATATAAAAATTTAAAAAAACGTGGCAAGAAGTCCATAATATTCTCATTAAATTATTTTAATATGATATGTGATATCGGTATTTCCAATACCATTTCCACCTAACGATTAAACTATAGAAAATGCGGTGATTAAGGGAATTAAGGGGGTCCGAAAGTCAATTAAAAATTCAAATTTCGCGCCACATTATAGCAGACGAAAAAATAAGTAATTTGCCTATAACAAATAGTAAAAACAATATTACGGAAAACCAGGACTGCATTGCCCTCCGTTACCTTATTATCTATCATTTTACAAAGTTTGAAGTTTCTATATAAATATTTCGCTGAATGGCATTTGAATTACTTGATTTTGAGACATTATTCAAATGCCATTCAGCGAAATATTTATATAGAAACTTCAAACTTTGTAAAATGATAGATAATAATGTAACGGAGGGCAATGCAGTCCTGGTTTTCCGTAATATTGTTTTTACTATTTGTTATAGGCAAATTACTTATTTTTTCGTCTGCTATATTGTGGCGCGAAATTTGAATTTTTAATTGACTTTGGGACCCCCTTAAGCCCTACGTCGACACATGATCTAAAAATTTTATGGGAATACATCTTTTACATTTTTCGGAATGTTTTTCCTCTAGTTGAAAGTCTGTAAGTTTATGCAATTTGTTTTTAATTTTTATAGACGAGAATTTTTCTATTATTTATTTTTGAAAAGAATTTTTTTCGTGTTCTGAATAGCTCCCGTTTGTAATTGACAGTATCATATTTGGAAAATATTTTAAACGACTTTATATTTAAGATATTCCTTGAAGGAAATGGCCACATTATATTTAATAAAATATCTATATAACATTTCACCATTCTGATAAAATACCTCCCCTGTGGATAAAAATATGCTGCACCAATCTCAAAGTAATGGATCAGGCATAAAAAAAGGTAGTATCGATTTTTAAAATTGAAAAACACAAAAATCGACCCTGCGTTACCAAAATGATTGTTAATTCTACTTAAATTCATGGAATGTTCATTAATATGTTCTGCTCTCAGTTAATACGTGTTTGCATAAATAATTTTAACATATGTTTTACACATTATTTTAGTAATTTAATTTCATTAATTATTTAAAAACAATAGAAATAATATGCAAACTCGATATTATTCGATGGAAATCGAGCGGGAAGGTGGCAGATATTTTCCATCAGGATAGGATAGGAAACACAGGATTATTAGGTTAAGGAAGAAAGGGTGATGAATATTTTTAAATATTCCTAACATGCACTAAAAATTAAAATCTTTTGCCTGTAATCAGATATTTTTTCATTTCAATAATCTACAAAAAGAAATGCAAATTAGTTACCATGCGAAACTATTCACCACAATTTATTACAAAAGATAAAACAAAATTATAAATTATATTGCTTTGTGCACGTTACTACAAGTAATTGTTATTAATTTCAAGTTTATATCTATTACGTGAATCAATACTGAATTCAAGTACTTTCTGATTATCCGAATAAAGTATTATAATCTGAATCATTTATGAACGTAAATATGGATTATAAACAAAAAGACGATAATTGATATGGCATGACAGCGCTCATACCCTAAGAACTATAGAATAATTTAGTATAAATGCTGTCTTACAATTTAATATAGTATATACATGCAATATAAAAAAAAAATCGTGGTGTATAAAAAGTGACATTATATTTTTAATAATTTTATTTCAATAATTTTACAAAATGAATTAATATTGTAACTACGAAATGGAAATTACTATTATCAAATTAGCAATAAAAATGTTTATACAATTAAATACAACTAAACAAACTTTTTTTACATAAAGATCTATGATTTATAAATAAATTATCACACAGCATTGAAAAAAGTGAAAAATTTCTATGAAAAAAAATGAAGTTGAAAATTAATAACTAGTATTTTACTTATTTGAAGATAATCATAAATATTATAATTAAAAATCATGCTTTATATTAATAAATGGCCATTAAATGTCACCTTTTATTGAATCACAAAAATAATTGTCTGTAAGGAAATAAACATATATTCATATTAGCTTAAGACAATACAATAAGCGTAACAACTTGTTGAAATTTCATCATGAAAAAAAAAATTATTTCTTTTGTGTTAAAAAATACATATTCTAATTTAGTTTCTCATTAAGTAATATAGACGTTAATAAAATCTAATATGTTCTTTTTTTACTCATGACTCAATTTCTGCAACTTAGCATTAGGCTTGTTACCAGCAAAATGTCTTTTTCTTGAACTTTTAGCATCTCGCAAATCATAATTTATCCATTTCACCTTATTAAAAATATGAACTCTAACAAAAAACACAATTACAGCCTCACGATGCGATTTACAAGGTTCGTCAGTAATCCAAAACTGTGCATGATATTTAAGAATTTCAGCTGTGATTTTATCAATTAAAACTTTACTAACTTCTGTCTTGTAACTTACTTCAGAAAATAGTGTATCAAAAGTTTCAATAGCTGTTATAATGATTCTATAAAAAGCGTCAGAAGGGACGCAAAGATTTCCAAGTTCATTGGTCACATTAAATACTTTATACGCTTTAAAAAAAAGTAATAGATCATCGTTACTTTCCATGTTACAATTATAACTCTAGTGAAAGAAGCTTTACAATCAGAACAATTAAATTTTGAAATACATTTCATAGCTATATATCCAGCAACATACTTTATTGCTCCCCGTAAAGGAGTACATGAATCTTGGCGATTGTGAGAATTTGTCAAAACACTATTCATTTTATCATAAGTTTCGGATGACAAGCTCCTATCTATATTATTCAAATTCTCACTCCCTTCATTTAATGAATTAGATACTTATTGAAATTCATTATCATCAACATCACCTACAACTGTGTCTGAATCAGACATCTCTTCAACAAAAGTATCTTCATTTTCATCGAAATGAACAGATTCATTTACTCCATCGAATGAAAGTTCACTGCAAACGTCTTCAATATCATCGTTAATTAATTCATCATTTTCATTACTTGCATTTACTTCGATGATACTATTGTCATTTGCAAGAAAATTACAAGTAATACGATCGGTATTATCGTCAATGTCTTCAGTAAACGCGGG
Source organism: Torymus aiolomorphi (assembly GCA_036365515.1). Classification (NCBI taxonomy): domain Eukaryota; kingdom Metazoa; phylum Arthropoda; class Insecta; order Hymenoptera; family Torymidae; genus Torymus; species Torymus aiolomorphi. The sequence goes on along the minus strand of CM070874.1, from coordinate 68,293,767 downwards.
CACAGGATTGGTCATATTTTCTAACGATTCTTGTAAATCAAGCTTAGTACTTTTCGTACAAATTGCTAGTAACGCTACTGTTTCGTCAGGTTCGCAGTTTGTTAATTTCGATGAAGACGTTAAATTTGCAGTAATACTATACTGTAAATTATGTCTCACTTGCATCGCAGTTGGATTTTGATTGTGACCAGAACGACTTCTTAAAACAGAAAATAAATTTTCTAACGGATCTTGATTTAAACGCGTCGTTAACAAATATACTCCCTCGTTTGATGCCATATCTTCCCATTGCAAAAGTATACTGTTAATCGTCAAATAAAAACCGTCAAAGCATGGCGAATTACCATTTTTATCAACGCATTTCCAGGTTTTGATCCAATTCAAAGAATCTTTCAAATACTGTACTACTTGAGGATTTAAGTTTGACAAAGGACGACGCAAAGGATTAACATCTCGAGAACTTCTACTATTTAAACAATCAAAAAGGTCGTTTACTTTTTTAATAAAATTTGCTGTTGCAATGCAATCGGGATGAATGAAAGGTTTTTCTGATGCGACCGCGCCTGCTAATAAAGCTGAAGAAACACTGTTACTAAAAATTTGAGCCGCAAGACTAACGTTCATTAACTGAAAAGCATTAGGATCTAGATGTCTGTCTGTTAGTTTAGGGGCAGATTTAGTTGGAAGATCTTTTTCACGATTTCTTAATTCCCGAATCGCATCCCATGACACGGGCTTCTCATTAATTTCAAATTGACGTTTGCGAAAAGTGTTACGAAGGCATTTAAGTAAATGGGGAGCATCAAAATTGGAGAAAATTTTACGATTGTTTCGTTCAAGAAATGGTTTATTTTTGGTTATTCCCAATTCTTTTATAGCCGATTGATTTTGCGATCCTTGATCGCATACCATTGATTTTAATAGAAAACCAGTACCTTCAACGCAATCTATTACATCTAAAATGATTTTGTGCAATAACTTTCCATTTACACTGTTATGGGGAACATAGTAGCAAATAGGCTGTCTCCAATCATTTTGCCTACCTCGTAACATAAAAACTAAAACATGATTACCACGATTTGCATTGCGACCATGCTTTCCCATATCAGTGTAACCTTCAATCAAATCCTTTTTTGGGTTGTAATCTAACCACGTTTTTATGCTCATTTCATCCCACATTAATACGCACTCGCGCTCTTTTACTGTCATTGTGTTTGATTTTATTTTTAACAATTCAAATAACTTAATGTTATTTCCAGGCTCCAAATCAAGTTCATTAATCCATCGTCTTATCAAACTAATACATGGTAAGGGAAACTTCTTTTGGTCACGCAAATAACAATAAGCTTTTGGAGATTTATAAAATAAAATCACAGCAAATTCTTTTTCATCATTAGACCACTTTCTGAGTTTGACATGATTCATTTGCATTTTAAAAAAGTTTAATACATTTGCATTAAGCTTTAAATACTCGTCATAAAAAGAAACTGCTTCCTTAGATTTTTCAATTTTACGTTCAAGATTTTTAATTTTTTTATCTTTATTACGAATATCTTTAGAAAGTTTAATAGCCTTTTGTTTATACACATCTCTTCGTACACTCATTGTTTTAGTCACATACTGTGCTTGTTTACATTGTTTATCTTTTTTGTCTAACTGCTCTTTTAAACTCGCAATTTCATGTTGCAATTTTTGAACTAAAGTTTCATACTTTTTAGTTTGAACATTTGCATTTAATGATTTTCCGGTAGAGTCACAATCAAAGTTCGACTTGCTTTGCATTCCTGAACAAGATGGCTCTGCTGCATCAAAGTGTTGAGGAATGTTATGACTAGTTTCTATTAAAGAAGATGTTTCTAAATCAATTCCCACAAAGTTTTGTGGCATGTTGTTACTTCTTTCTCTTATAAAGGGTATTTCTAAATCAATAACTGATCTGTCTTCAGAGGTAGGAGGAAGATCAATTCCAGAGCAATCATGTTCTTCAACGTCACCGGAATCATTCGAATCAGTATCTGAAGCCTTTTGAATAGGTATAGCTATATTTTTCAATTTTGTCATACCAGAACCGACCACAAAATCGTCAGCAGTAAAATGGTCATTGCAAAGTCGCTTGGCTTCCAGTTGTTTGTCATCCAATTTAAGAAGATTGTCATTGCCTGAGTGAATGATCTAGTCTAGTTGTCTATGTAAACGAAATATATGATTGATAGAGGGAAAATTTAAGTCTTACAAGGAGTGTATTTCAGATCCGGATCATGGATTTTTCTCAAACTTTGAGATCTGTTTTTAGATGTTAAAATATGAAACGAACCGGAGTTAGACCCTCACGCTTTGATAAACTGAAGTTATGAACATTTTTAACTGCATTTAAGGAAATACTGAAAAAAAAATGCTTGTTTTGTTTCAGCAAAACCCGTGAGCCGGAACCCTGAGCCTCTCCGAGTTACTAAGAGAGGAAAAGGATCCTCTAACAAAACTATCGGAATATATAATCTTTAAAAAGAGCTATATCAAAGCCATCACCTTATAAAATTAATTGCCTAATAATTCTCAAAAATATAGATATAAAAAAGACCACTTTTACTAAAATGAAAAGATAGATTAATTCATATGTACAAATAAATACATAAATGCTTAAGGTGGTTCCGGAGCGATATATATGTATATAAATATAAAAATTTTTACGATGATTACTTCACATATTATAATTTGAGAAACAATATAGAATGAAACAATAATTCTTGAAGAAACAAACAAAAAATTTTCAAAGAAATTTAAATATAATTCAAGAAGATATCGACAATTGAAAAAGAAATCAACAAAACCCATAATTCTTTTTCATTTTTCATCCAATTTTAATTTGCAAGGTCTCATTTTATTCTTTGTTCAATTTCAGGGGACGTAGCAATATAAAAAATTCGAAAATTTTCAAAACTTGCAAAGTTATAAGCAATTGTTTGTAGATATGTGACTCACTTTTATAAAGTTTCTAGCATTTTAATACAGTTTTCTATGATTCGCAACGATTTTATACAATTTCAGGGTATTTACTCCTGACTTAAGAAAAAATTCCCGTGTTTGTCCCTCTTTTTTCCGGTCAGTTTTTGTAATTTTTCCGATATGAAACAAGCAATTTTTATTATAATTTTAAAGAGATCTTCACATTTATAAAAAAAAAAAAAAAAATGAAGAAGATAAGATAAAAGGTAACAATTTTTAAACACGACCGCTTCTCAAGAGAGCCTTATATTTTCTCCAGAGTGATATTCAAATGCGGCTCTCATACCGTCTTGTTCGAAGGGCGACATCGGTATACAGGAGGTGGTTGGTACTGTGCGACGTTTTTCAATCGGCCTTTATCAACGTTGGCATTATTTTTGTCACCGAATCGTAAAGATTGTAACCCCCCAAAAACTAGCAATTTACTGTATAAAAACTATTTTCCGCCAAGAATTAGTTCATTTGTGAATTTTCTATCATGTATGTATGTAGATATGTACGTTCGTATGTAATCAAGTTTATGGATTTTCTCAGAAAATTTTTCATAGATCATACGAATTTTGGCCCAGATACTCGTTTTATTATAAGTAACGGGTAGTCCTATACCGAGCCGAATCCATCGGAAAATAAAAAAATGCCCGAGCAAATAAAAATCTGAAAAATAGATTTTGAACATAATATTAAAAAAAATAACTTTCAGTCAAAAACAACAAATTCATCTGCTAAAATTAATTTAAAAATAGTACATGGTGCAACGATGGAGGAAAGTTGACTTTTTCTAGCGAGGGTGATAATTGACGAGTGGTTCTCGAGTGATCAAAATTATCATCCGATTTTGAAAAATTCAATTGCTCTAGGGCTTCATCAATACCAAATCAGAGAGTCGAAGTCGGACGGCAGCTTCGAGTCTGCGCAGTAGAGACTGTCGTGGATTGGGCACTCGCGCTGCACACCGTAGCGCGCGCGTTTAAATGACGAGTGAATTTAAGCTAGAGTCGGGTGTTACGTAAACGTGTAATACAAGGCAAAAAAATTATTTCAATAATACAAGGCAAACAAATTATTTAAATAATACAAGGCAAACAAATTATTTAAATAATTCTTAACACCAAGTAGGCGGGGGATGCGAGTTCAACGCGTGTACGGGAGCGCGTCAGACGTGCATACATGGCAAAATAATTATTTAAATAGTTCTTAACCCCAAGTAGGCGGAAGATGCAAGTTCCAATGCGTATACGGAATCGAGTCAGACGTGCATACGAGGCAAAACAATTATTTAAATAAATCTTAACCTCAAGTAGGCGGGGGATGCAAGTTCCACGCGTATACGGGAGCATCACCCACCTACTAGAGCTTGAGGATTATTTAAATAATTATTTTGCTATAATACACGTCTGCCTTATTACAGTATAAGCGTGGAACTCGCATCCCTCGCCTATTTGGGGTTAAGAACTATTTAAAAAATTACTTTGCCATGTATGCACGTCTGACGCGCTCCCTTATACGCGTGGAATTCGCATCCCGCTCCTACTTGGGATTAAGAATTGTTTACATAATTATTTTGCCATATATACATGTCTGCCTTATTCCAGTATACGCGTGGAACTCGCATCCCTCGCCTATTTGGGGTTAAGAACTATTTAAAAAATTACTTTGCCATGTATGCACGTCTGATGCGCTCCCGTATACGCGTGGAATTCGCATCCCGCTCCTACTTGGGGTTAAGAGTTGTTTACATAATTATTTTGCCATGTATACACGCCTGGCGTGCCTCCGTGTACGCGTGAAACTCGCCTCTTTGCCTACTTGGGGTTAAAAATGATTTAAATAATTATTTTGCCATGTATACACGTTTGCCTTATTCCAGTATACGCGTGGAACTCGCATCCCCCGCCTACTTGGGGTTAAGAATGATTTAAATAATTATTTTGCCATGTATATCTTATTCCAGTATGCGCGTGGAACTCGCATCCCCCGCCTACTTGGGGTTAAGAACTATTTAAATAATTATTTTGCCTTGTATGCCCGTCTGACACGCTCCCGTATACGCATGGAACTCGCATCCCCCGCCTACTTGGGGTTAAGAACTATTTAAATAATTATTTTGCTTTATATGTACGTCTGACGCGCTCCCATATACGCGTGGAACTCATATCCCCCGCCTTCTTAGGTTTAAAAACGGTTTAAATAATTGTCTTGCTTATTGTTGCACGTCTACGTTATTCCCTAATATGCGTGCACCTCGCATACCCCGGCTATTGGGTTTAAAAATTATTTAAATAATCGTTTGGCTTCATTTTTCATGTCTACATGATTCCCTTATATGCGTGGACCTCATATCCTCCGCCTACTTGGGTTCTAAAATAATTTAAATATTCGTTTGGGTTATTTTGTCATCGTAACTCCCTCATACCATAAGTAAGTACTCAATCTTTATAATCAGTTATATTTTTAAAAGTAAATTCAGCTTGGAACGCGCAGTTTGAACGCGCACCACGATGCGCTCCATGATGCACCCCGCAGTGTAGATACTCCCTTATCACGTTGGCTGAAAAAGAGAAAACGCGATTAATATCGAAGTGCAGTCAAAAGTATTGTTAAACGTATTTCTCGGCTTCTAATTCGCCAGCATATTTAGCTAATTTCATGTATCGGCGAAGCGCGCTGTAAATTAACCTCAATAAAAAACAAAAGTAAATGAAAAACGCGCTCGCATAGCACGTGTCATTTCCATTTTCTAGTATAGATATACCCGAAAAATTACGATTTGAAAAGAGGGCTAAATCAGTTTTAACCTCGAATATCTCTGAAATTCATAAACGAATTCTTTTACTCTAAAAACACATATAATAAATAATATACACTCTACATCTCCGCCAAATTTTAAAGAAATTAAAACAAGTTTCCTCTTGTTATCAGGCGACAAAGAAAATGACTTTGTAAAATAGGAAAATTTTGAATATCAAAAAGTAATTGTACGATCTTGATGAAAATTCACATACATAATATCTATATCACATACAAAATTGTCTAGAAATCTGGAGCTGATTCATCGAACCGTTCTCGAAAAATTACGATTTAAAAAAAAAATTTTTTAATTTTTACCTCAAATATCTCTGAAATTTATGGACCAATTATTTTGCTCAAAGAACTCGACAACGAACACCTTTAGTCATATTTCTAGAGCAATTTGAAGAAACTTAAAATTTTAGTATTACAAAGCTTCCTCTAAGAGGAAGCAAAAATTAAAATACACAACGATGTCTGGCACTAATTCAGCGTAATAAAGTCTTAAGAAGCAGATTGAAAGTACAGATTTGTGAAAAAAAAACTGCTAACAATTCAGTAACTCGTGGATTCCACAAAATTAATCTACTTAATTATCTCTCTTATTAATTTTTAATGCCCATATTTTAAATAATAGCACCAATTTAACGTCGAACGATAAATCCATTAAACAGCAAATCAGCGTTCAGGTTTCGTATAAAAAACGCGCCATATGATGGTCCAGAAGTCATAGCGACAATAGTTAAGAAAAAAAAAATTATTTTCATATGTCGTTTATATGAGCGTGTATGTAAAGGAATGTTATGTAGATACGTAAAAAACATTATTGAAAAATTGCAAATTAAAATTTTCATCTCGATTGTCTCATAAAATTACAAAAATCATAAAATTTAAAAACGTTAAACCAATTTCCCTCCATTGTTACTGTACAATAAAAACAACAACTTTTAAATATCAAATATGTCAAAAAGTAACACGATCTTGATAAAATTTGCACATCTATTAATTACATCATATATAAAATGAAATAAAAATTTTCAAGGATTCGAAAATTATCGTCATGTTAAATATGCAATTCATATATAAAAAGAAAATGTTTGTTAACTGGTGACTGTTCCAATACTGGTATAGTCACCCTATACACACACACTTACAACAAAAATTTGTCAAATTTAAATGGTTTCATTATTACAAAAAATAAAAAGAAAATAAATTTAGTAGCTAAATAATTAAAATTATTTTAAAGTTAATTTATTATTTAATTAATTAATTATTAGCTCAGAAATATAACCTATAATAATAATTTCAATAATTGTTTGCCAGGTCTCGCCCAAAATAACTCTAAAGATTATCAATCAATGTTTGATAATAACAATTTCAATTTATTTAATATAAAACTATTCATTATAAAGAAAAAGTTAATCAAAACAATCTAACCGTTCTTCATCCTTTGGAAAGCGATGAAAAATCAGTGTAGGGTTTTTCGCCTTCGTGTTTGTGCATCCTTCATACGCACAACGTGCTCGAGATGGTGCCATGACTCAAATTTCTCAAAAAACTAATATAAAAATACTTTAAAAGAAAGTCAAGACCCTTGAAGTGAAAGACGCCGTCGGAACTGCAACACTCCTGCCTCCGCTGTCAAAAAGACACTCTCGCCTTATTGCACGCTTCCCGCGCGATTGCCGAAACAAAAACATTACATTACCCAGTTTCATAGAATAGTTTATATTATTTTAAATGCAGTAAAATCTTTTAAATAAATCAAAATAATAATAATTTGTAAAATAACATTTTATTTTAATTCATTAATAATTATTTTATTAGTCTGATATCTTATATACACGTGTATATCTATATATACTCTTCTTATACAGGCTTATATATCTATATATATTGGGCGGCAGTCAGCACCATCTCACGGATGGATAACAGAACTAATCGGCTTGTTATCCAGTGACTTCGTCCAAAAGTTTCTTAAGCCGTACGCTTCTATATGCGTCTATATTCGTTGCCTATATCTTGGAGATTGATTACGCGCTCATTCGCTGGTAAATTACTTTTTTGAATCTTCTGCGCGTGCGCTTCCACAAATGTCTATAAAGGCGGGCTTTTCGAGTCTTTGATGTCTTAGGCAAGATAGCCACATCCAATAAAAGAGTACCTTTTTCTGTATTATCAACGTTGTAGCTTTCCACATTTTTTATTGAATTTTTTAAATAAATGTTTATGTCAATATTGATTTGATTGGTCTGTATGAAATAGGTGCGAGGATCTTAATCCTCAAGTATTTATAGAACTACTAAATAATTAAAATATAATATAAAAACATTTGATTTTTTGCTTAAAAAATGTATCTAATTATCTTATCACTTAAACTAATTAAAACGAAATCATAGTGAAAAATAGTGGTCATAACTTCAAAAACAAAATAGTACCCACGAAGCGCGTTTGAATTTTGTTGGGGAAGATAAAAACATGGTATAAAAATAAAAACATGATATAAAAATAACATAAACTTACATAATTAATTATTTAAGGTTTACCAGATTTTTGCAAAAATTGAAATTTTTTCTTTATACGGCTTTAAAAAAATGGCTTTGCATTTTCTTAGGTCTTTATAATATTAAAACCTTTGTTTTAGCATAACGAATAAAATAATATGTTACTCTGTCGTTATTCATCAGTGTGTCGCTTATAGAATTTATTTTACATTACCTTTAATGTCATTATTAAAAACGTAACTCGTTTAAAAAAACCAACTAATCGCTGGCACACTGACAAAGTCAGTTTGTTTTAAAAAGTTTAAAATTGAAGGAGAAAAACGGGAACCCAGAATTGAGTAATAGTGTGGGTATCACGTCACCTTAAAATAGGCGAGTAAGTAGTTTTTGACTTACTATAATATAAAAACCATCGTTTTTTATGCAGAAAAGATTATCACGAACAGCTATAGTGTTTCTAAAGCTTTCACGTGAGTTATCCGATAAAAAAAATGATATTAGAAAAAAATTGAGTAACGACATAATTTCTACACTATCTGAAACCTATAGAAAGGTAGAAAAAATATCTTACAAAAGTGTGCTTAAATTTTTTTTCAGTTTTTTTTACTGGAATTTGAGAGGTTTGGCGAAGTTACTCATATATTAAGATAGGGATACACAAGGAATGAAATTTCTTTTCTTTTAAATCAAATTTGAAGAGTGTAAGTGTAGTGTAAAAAGGTAGTTATGCGTTCCTTTCGAATAAAAACTTGTTCAAAAACTTTTTTAAGACTGATTTCAATAATAAAGTAATGACAGTTTATATTAATTGCTAAAAAATAAGTGGAAGTCGTACATATTTCAATATAAATGTCTCAAAAATATTCAATCTTTGTTTTAAATGTACAAAACAAGTGTTTAGTTTTAATTTGTGAAAGAGTAAAAAATTCGTCATAACGTATGTTGTGAGAGTGCGAGAGCGGAAGAAGTACCAATATTTTATCATATATGAGGAAATTTTTTATTTGACCACATACCTAGAGGGACTTCTTCTCATTCTTCTTCTCATTTTATAGGTCACAAAATATACGAAAAAACTTGTGAACATTAGAAAACGGTCTTGTGACACCGTTTTAGAAAAAAATCCATTTTTCTTATGGGAATTTAACATGGAAAAAATGGACGAAAAGTAGTCACTGATGATGAGCCAATAGTAAGCTTTTAAATGTGCTAACAAATATTCCACAAAAAAGCGATTAAAGTAGAAGAAAAGAGCTTTAATTTAAGCTAATGATCGTTAAAATCGGTCGGTTCTGCGCAAAATTACGTGCATTTGAAAATAGCGAAAAATGACCAAAAATGATTGAATTACGTGGATTCGGAATAAAACGCTCATTTTTGGTCATTTTTCGAAATTTTGAAATGCACGTAACTTCGCGCAGAACCGACCGATTATAACAATCTTTAGCTTAAATTAAAGCGCTTTTCTTCTACTTTAATCGCTTTTGTGTGGAATATTTGTTGGCACACTTAAAAGCTTACTATTGGTTCATCATCAGTGACTACTTTTCGTCCATTTATCCCATGTTAAATTTCCATAAGAAAAATGGATTTTTTTCTAAAACAAGGCCGTTTTCTAATGTTCACGAGTTTTTTTGTACATTTGATGATATAGATCACTATAGAATGAGAAGAAACTTGTCGTGAAGGTGTGCCTTCATTTTTTTTTTAATTTTTTGAACCCTCTAGGTGTGGACAAATAAAAAATTTCCTGATATATACATAGTCATATACCATCATATACATGAAAATTTTTCGATACTACATATGCATTTGCATATGGTTTCGTCTGACTATATATGATAATATATACTTATACATAAGTATAAAGACCTATAAGAGTTATTTCTGGGACTTTCACCCTGTACATGACTGTTATTTTTGGGACGCGCTGTTATTTCCGGGAAGTCCACTTGGTATATAACCGTTATTTCTGAGACCCCGCTAGAGTTTCGGTACCCAGAGAGGTATTATTTCTTTAGTCACTTGTATAGGGGAACGGGAAACTCTGAGGAAATAAACTATATATAGGACCCTCTATAGTACCAGAAATAACGGTGTGGGGTACTTATATATATGGTTACATAGTGTGTGTGTGTGTGTGTGTGTGTGTGTGTGTGTGTGTGTGTGTGTGTGTGTGTGTGTGTGTGTGTGTGTGTGTGTGTGTGTGTGTGTGTGTGTGTGTGTGTGTGTGTGTGTGTGTGTGTGTGTGTAAAATCATATATGCTTATATAAGATTAAATTCAATATATAACCATATATGATTCTATATAAATTATATATAATTATACATAACTTTCAGATATATATCATTTTTTTTCCTGGTATTTATTTACCCGAGATTATTTAACCCGCATAGTAAAACTGTGTACATCAACCTTAAGTAATAACCAATAAAAAAATGAAAACTCCATTTAAAATTGTATATTATAAAGATCATACAAAAGTACATACAAAAAATAATGTCGTTTATTCATTAGTGTTTTCAATGGCAAAAATGTGGTCAAGGACGGTTCTACGGTAGGGTTCCGCTTCAAAGCAGGAGTGTCTTTGTATTCTTCTCATACGCAATTGCTTAAGACATTTATCTTTTCCGCTTAAAGCAGACATTGTGACATGAGTAAGTCATCGACTTTTTTTTAGATGAATGATGAATAATTCACCCTTCACTTTTTTTGTTTTCATCTTTTCCCGAGAACCATCGGACCACGTGTTATGCAGACCTTGCCCTGCTTATATAGGAATCGCACCTCTTCCCGGCACTTGCGAGCGGTGTTTCTGCAGGGGTATCCATCTGGTGGCGAATGACAAAGCGGTCACACGTAAGTCCTAATTCCATCATTTCCATGCGATCAATAAAGTGTCATCTATATAGATGCTGCCATCTATAGGAGCGACGTAAAATGTCTTTGAACTTACCGTATGATGTCATATACAGTTAAAATTCTTTTACCTACTGTGGAGGTAACTTACTACTTATATAGTGAAAGTAATCTTGGGGTTTTCGTTTCGCAATTCAGAATTTCTTTGTTTCTGTAAAATGCTAAATTTTCATCTAATATTATAGGAATTAACCGTTTTTCGTAAAAACTCGTATTTTATATGCTAAAATAAACACAATCCTTTTATTTCATTAATAAACCTTTTTATATAGTGAAGTGTATACAAAATCTTTAGTCTTTTATGCATCATGAAAAATACAAAATAAACTTTATAGATAGCCGTGATGAGATACACATAACAAACTTTTTAAAAGTAATTTTGTATAATAATAACCAAATACAGTTCCACCGCAAGAATCTCCAACTACTCGTTCCCTACACTGAAGAAAAAAAACGCTATTATTGTAGGAGTGTCACCCGCCGAAACTGCAGTGGTGGTCATCAGCTGAAACGGCTGTAAAGTTCCGCCGGTTCCGCGTAACTTTTAGGTGAATTTTACTGTGCTTCGCCCAGGCAGTTTTAACGGTGGAGACACAGCAGCGCGCTAGAACCACTGCACGCTCTCCGGCCAATGACGTCATAAAAGTCACAATATCACAAAAATTGTGCTGTAAGCATATTATTTATGGTGGAAACTCTTCATTTATCTCTGTATACTATTGTAAAAATAATAAAAAAAGACGACATGAAAAATAAAGTGCCTACCTACACGATGTTTGAAACAATACGATGCAACTATATATAGATATAGAAATAACATGGGAATTTTTCTTCAAATAGCCATTAATTTATACGTACGTAATAACTAATTAATATATACGTAGCGACTTGTAATTGTTTACAGTTTAAGCACAAGTTTACTGTAAACAATTACATTTTGCTTTGTATATATTAATTATTCCATAATATAAGCATGAATGGGTCGTAGACAAATGTTTAAAGAGCAAAATGAGACGTTAAACATTAAAATTGAATGAAAAATAAAAATTTGGTAAATAGCGAAAGTAACTATTTACTTATTGAACAATATCTACGTGTTCGATTCAGAATTTTGTATCGTAATACTTTTTTTCGGTTCAGAAAGTATTCGCCTTGTTAAGACCAGCGTCAGCGCCCCTCGCGGCCAAAATTCGAATTGCTTATTAAAGGATAAACACTGCTGATTCCTGATTAGCATGGGTATACGAACCAAAGATTATTTAATTAAAAAATAAAATAAGTAGTGATCCGATGAACGTCTTAAAATCATTTATTGATTTGTCTGATATTATCAGATATATTAGCAATGGCACGAAGGCCTTATGTGGAAGGCGAGAGAGAGTTTATAAGGCAAATCACATAATATTTTATAGGTTAGCCAAAGAACTGTGTTGCACAGTGCTACTAACTCTGCTGAGCAATCAGTATTTTCTTTGGCTAACCTACAAAATATTATACGATTTGCCTTATAAACTCTCTCGCCTTTCACATAACGCCTTGTGTGATTACCAATATATCTTACAATATCGGATAAATCAGTAAAAAACTTTTCGACGTTCATACCATCCCTATTTATTTTATTTCTTAATTAAATAAACTTTTCTTCATATACCGCTCATGCTAAATAGCTGTGTTTATCCTTCAATAAGCAGTTCGGATTTTGTCGTGAGGGGCGCTGACGCTGGTCTTAATAAGGCGAATTCGTACTGTAACGCGAGGCCGGGGGGGCTATTTCGGTTAAGGACGTTCTCCGGCTCAACTTCATCAATATCGCAAAAATTGTGATTTAAAAATATTATTTATGATGGAAACCCTTCATGAGTCTCTATACACTACTCTAAAAATAATAAAAAATGACGGTGTAAAAAAAAGGTGCCAATACGATATTTGAAAAATAAATACCACTTACACGGTGTGACTATATATAGGTATACAAATAACATGGTATTTTTCTTTATGTCGCTGTCTCTGAAATTAATACCGTTTGCCATATTAAAAATTATACCATATTATCCTCTCGATTTCTAGTTTGTATTCCACGGTTGAAAAAAAATCACAAAGAAAACTTTTTTACAGTAAATTAAAATCTATTTTTCCAACGAGCTTAGATGGGGATCCCATGTTCACGCTGAGATTTTGAAATCAAATATTTTTATTTTGAATACCGCTTTGAAAAAAATTTTTTCGGCAGCTAAGACCGGTTCCGCTCTTATCGGTATATCCTAAACTAAAACTATGTTCGGTCCCAGCTCGCTAGATGGCGCTGGGACAAAACGGCAGACTAGGGAAACTTACTTTTTGAACACCCCTCGTATTAATTTATAAAGTTTTTAAGCACAGTTATTAAGATTGCCGTGCCATTCTTATATTTACTGTAAAGTTCAGCAGTTATTGCTGATCTCTCCCGTAAATACTGCTGATCAATTGTCATGCTGAAACTACTATCGGTAACACCGCTAAAATAGTATGGGTCCCACAGCTAATTCCGCTTGAAGCCTCTTGTAGTGTAGCCGCTCGCAAAGCAGGTAAAATCGTCTGATTTAACCGCTCTACCAAGCCATTCGCTTGCGGGTGACGACTAGAATTTAATGTGTGTTTAATCCCATAAACTTCACACAAATCCTGAACTTGTATGTGGATCAAAACCCAACACAAATCCTGAACTGTTTTTCTGCGTCACAATTTTCAAATTCAGCACATAAATTTCAGCACTATCCAGAATTATCTCAGTACTATCCCGAATTATTTCAGTATTATCCCGAATTATTTTCATATTATCCCGAATTATTTCAGTATTATCCCAAATTATTTCAGTATTATCCCACTTCTGATTTTGTTATGGAACAAAAAAATAATCACTAAAGAATCAAGAGTCAGGTCTGTAAATAACTTCAGAAAACACAGCTTGTAATATATATAAATAAAATAAGTTTATTAATAAAATAAAACTAAATTCGCCAATTCTGGCCACTGAGGTTACAATCTTTTCTACAAACGACCAACTGGTCCACGACTCCACGAGTCCTCTCGATATTCTCTTTCGCGATTACGCTTTACTTCTCGCTCTCGCTACGGCTCTCAGCCTTCTGACCCTTCTCGCTTCCTTGCGCTTCAAGTTCTCTTCTAGCCCTCTGAACGCTGGTTTTAGCTGGTACATAGCCTGATCTGCTGATTTATTATCACAATGTTCGTGGCTTACGCACAAAAACTGCTTTGCTGCAACTTAATCTTAATGCCATGATTCATGTTCCGGATGTTATCATCTTCACCGAAACCAACCTTTATCCGGAGTTTAAGGATGCGAAACTCGGTTTACACAACTACAACATCTACAGACATGACCGAAGTCGTTACACGAGTCAACGCATGAGTGGTGACGACATCTTAATTCCTGTAAACAAAACAATTGTATCTTTACCCATTGCGATTAACTGTGATTCTGTTGAGCAAAGTTTCATTCTGATTAACGGCGTCACCTCTAAGCTTCTTATTGGTGCTGTATATAGAGCTATTCAAAAAATTATTTCCCTTTTACGTCTCGAAACAAATAAAAAAATTTTTTTGAAAGCACACTCATCGAACAAGGTTTCTTTTGTTCTTTAAATTTTTCTGAACGTGAAAAAATAGGCACATGCTTGATTTAATGGTATCATTTCTTGGCGACATTTTTAAGTCAATTTTGGATTAAAAAGAATTGACGAAAATTTCACCTTTTTTTTCTAAACGACGAAACTTGAAAAGATGATTTAATTTTGAAGGCACATCTACAGGACAAAGTTTTTCTTGTTCTTTAAGTCTTTCTGAATGTGAAAAAAATTATTTACAAGCCCGATTGAATGGTATACTTTTTGGCTCGATCTTTAAATCTAAAAATTAAAGAAAATTTCGTCTTTTTTCTATACGGCGACACTTATAAATACTGGCATCTGCCTATTTGATCTTTCCATAAATAATTATCTACACTGAAATTATTACTTTAAAAGTTACAGTTTTCTAAGAAATAATAGTTATTACAATTACAACTTCCCATAATAATTTGCTACTAGCGATAATTCAATAAATATTTGAAAACGTAAAATCATTATCAATCTTTTTTAAATCTTTACATCAGTTTTACGTATTCAATGCATATTATAATTGAAATAACTAAGTGACTAAAGAACATCAGTCATTCCATTTAATTTTTTATTTACGTATTATAAGAAAATTATAAAATAAGTCTAAATAAGTAAATTCATAGCTCCTAAATTTTACCATTTTTAACTGCCTCATCTACATATTTACATGTCTTATCGCTAAGGCAGAAAGTATTTGTTTTTTGCTTCCCTTTATATTTAAATGGAGATTCAATTCTACATAATATTTGAATCGGGAATACTTTTTGGATGTCGTCCACTTGTGGCCATGAGAAATTTGTTCCGTTGCGCGCGAAAAACTTCGTAATTAATACGTTCTTCGATTTCGAGAATTACTCCAGGATACCATTTTTTATTATAAATTACTACAATCCAACTATCTTCTAAATAATTATTGGTAATATTATTGTCAAAATATTTTTATGTAATTGAATAATTAATTGCACTATCGACAAAACTGTAATGATTACAGAAATTATGTGTCGATAGACAATCGGTGCATGATATGTAAATAACCAAAACGTAAACTGTTTTTATTTGAATTCAATCAAATAACATGGTGCACTAATTTTGTTTTTGAAATGGGTAATAGTTTTTAAAAATTAAGAAATAAGTACATCTTTCTCAGGTTCTGTATCGTCTCTAAAGAGAAAAAATCTTATACGTGAAAAATCACTTGAAAATTACGTAAGAAAGAAGAAAAAAAATATACTTTCAACATTGTCTAATACCCCCGATGTGAAGTTGAACAATGTTTATGACGTTTCTATAAAAGCAAACGAATCAACTGTATGCCGTTGTACAGAATGGGTACAAAATGTTGGTTTAGCCTTGCAAAAGTCTTCTACGGTATCAGAAAAAATAAAAATTCTGACTTTGCTATCCCCATCCTTAACGAAAAATGAAATTTCATCCTTATTTCTAGACATAACAATATACATGATAGAAAGAGCGAAAAGTCTTGCACAAGAAAAGGGAGTTTATTCGGAACCAGAAGCATACGCAGGTCATTTAATTGATGAAAGGACCGAAAAAATTGTTATGGAATATTATATAAATGACGATTTTAATTGTTCAAGACATAGTCCTAATAAGAGCGACGTTATTACCGTTAAAATAAATGATAAAAAAGAGAAGAAACAAATCAAATAAAATAAGAAAAATTGTAAAATTAGTGGCTATGAATAATTTTGTTGCATTCAGAACTAAATAGAAGATGATAAAATAAAATACTGGCCAGCACTGCAAACTCTTCGTAGAATACAATATATTTCAACAAATATTTTATTATAAAACAGTCTTTTTAATTAAATTCATAAAAAAAAAGTATTGTAAATAACTTATCAAACATATTTAACGTATATAATCTTACAAAATTAAGTAGAGAACTATTATACCTATTAAGTTTACTCAAATAAATTACATTATAAGTACAGCACGTGAATCGTATAATAAATCATTTGGACGGTTACTCCGACTGTAGTCTTGAGATTTTCACCCACACGCCGTTTTCACTGGCGGTGACCAAACTTCGTCTGCTAAACTTTATCGGGATGTCCGTCTTCTCGCACACGTCGATTTGGTACTTCCTCAGGAAGGTGATGACACCGACCTTGGTTTGTAAAAGTGCAAACCTCATACCTGAAAAAGATTTTTTATTTTTTAAAATTATTCTGCTCTAAAATAAAATTAATATCTTCTTTCTATATTAAACAAATTTTTAATTGAATCTAAGATATTATTTAGTGCCCCAGTTTTTATTTTCACCAAACAATAAATCATACACATTGATTTACTTAGCAGATGAGTCAATTGCCTGGCGTTTTGGCTTGATCAATCACTTGATTTTTCATCTTAAATTTCCATTAAAATTAGTAAAAAACATTCCTTAATATATCAAAAATGTTTTTTTTTCCAAATATTATAATTATAATATTGTAATAATATCAAAATGGTACTATAATAATATTGCAATAATACTATAATAATATTTTAATGACATTGCGATGGTATTACAATATTAATTTACTATACCTTATGATAGTAACGCATGGTAAATAATATCTTTGATCATCAATCAGCTATATAGAATGATTTGTCAAAGAATTCATATGAATATTCTCACCTATGCAGTTGCGCGGTCCCTCGCCGAACGACAGAAACGTGTAGGGATGCCTCGTGCGCTTCGTCTCCTCGTCGAAGCGCTCGGGTCGGAAGACCTCGGGCTCCGGGTAGTGCTCGAGATCGTGATGGATCGCGTAGATCGGGATCACGACCCTCATGCCCTTCGGTAATTCCACGTCGCTGCCCGGCAATCTGTACGGCTGCTCGCAGCGACGCGAGAGCAGAGGCGCGGGCGGATACTTGCGAAGAGTTTCTGGGAAATAAAGTTTTTGGGTTAGAATAATATTGGAAAGTGAGGGTGTATAACCATTGGTATATAACTATTATGTATAACATTTTATGAAGTATATTTTGAACGGATGGAAAATTTATACTGAAGATACTATCGTTGATAAAATGTCAAATTAATGTAAAATTAAGTTGAATTAGAAAAATTTGTATAATTACATCCAAAATCAATACATAGAGATCTGCAGAGTTGTATATGACTGAAGAATCTGACCTCAACATTTTTACGTGAATGTCCATTTAATTTTCTATATGAAATTCATAAAATCCATCGCATGAAAAATTATACATATAAAACTTCACTTTATGAAATCTCACGATTTTCCGTACATATGAAAATCGACGTACATATAATCATATTATAGGTATTCCATATGATAGAAGATTATGTGATTCAACAAGGTAAATTCCTGTGCAATGCCATGTAGATTTTTTTTTTATATAGAAATCCATAGGGAAACTTATATAGACATTCGCCTAAAAATTAGTGAGATTCAGCAGATTTTGGACAGATTCTTATGTGTAATTCTATACACATATTTTATATAGTTTTCATATGGATATTTTCAACTATGGGATTTCATATTTCACAAAATTTCGAAAAAGTAATAAAGTAACCTGGTAAAAACTTTTCGTTTTAATGAGAGCCTAGCTCTGATATAGAAGCAAAACTGAAAATACCACCAAATGAAATTTCTCATAATTATTACCTAAACATCTTATAATTTTTCCAACCTGCAGTGTAACCATATAAGCATTATTCCTCAATCTCAAAATTCATCCGTAGAATGAAAAAAAAAAGACCACAAATTACCCATGATGACCATATCGAGGTACTTCATATCCTGGACCGCATCATAGCTGAGTCTGCCATCGCGCTTGTCGAGCGCCTCCTCGATATCGCGCCTCGTCCTCGCCTGAATCTCCGGATTCACGGCGAGCTCGTGCAGGCAGAAGGCTATCGTGTTGGACGACGTCTCGTAGCCCGCGACGAAGAAGACAAACGCCTGCGCCGCTATCGTGTTCTCGTCCAGAACTGCAAAAGTCATATACTTTATATACTTACGTAATTTATTGGTATTTTGTAATTGGATTTCGCGCGTAGTGTATACGTAGCGATAGCGATCGAACGTGCGGGGCAATAATAATTATCGCACGCGATTATCGCTGGGTTTTTTTTAGCAATGCGTATTTGCACACTTTCTTCGATGCGTCGCGATATTATTTACGAGGTATATATAATCCTGTGTGAATCGAATGAGCAAGAATGCAGGGAAATTAGATCTTTGATATCGATTTTGTTTCTAGAATGGCATGATGAATAAAGTGAGAGTATTTGGGGGTATTAAAAAATTCCTGGATACTTTGGTAGCATTCTGCTTTGGTGTGTTAATTTATATGAGCATAGAGAAAAAGGTATGCAATAAAAAATTACATAATAATAAAATTTTGCACCACCCTCGTGAAAACAACTCACGCGAGTTTTCACATCAAAATTTCACGAAACTTAAAAACCAGGAAAACGCTAGTTTAAGAATTGTTTGTTTTACCGTTTGGAAATTTATGAAGGTCATATTTCATTTATAGTTTCTTATAAAATGTATGTACAATGCATTATATATACACTTTTTAACAAAAAAAAATTAACTAAAATTGATTGCATAAAAAAAAATGTTGCTTCACACGTACACTTATAAAAATAGTAATATGTTTTCCACACAACTTTTCCCCGCACATACCGTTACTTTCCAATATTAGATTTTCAAACACATGCACTTTTTAAATCCACAAGTATTTATTTAAACATCTATATACAGTTCATCGAATACATAACGGCGATTACTCAATTATTTCAGAATAGAATAATTTACCTATTTCTTCGGTAGCGGTAACATCGTCGTTCTGCGCCCGCAGCCCGTTGCCATTATCGAGCTCAAGCGTTCCCTTGTTTTTCAATTCAATTAGCAGATCCATAAAGTCGTGTCGCTTCGTAGCCTTGTCCTCTCTCTCCGTCACCATCTGCGAGACGACATTCATGAAGAAGCTGGTGACCGACGGATCTATCACCTGTCCGATATAGGTAAATGTCAGTGAGTTTCGGTGTGTGATACTTATGTATACATATAATATACGAGGAAAATGAAGAGCAAAATGTATTATGTTACGAGCAACGAAGGAAAATGAGTTGAAAATGAAAAATTATACAAATTCGATGATAAAAGTATTCGTTGTAAATATTGACTTATCGAGGTGTCGGTCTTATCAAACTACAACAATTTTATCTTGCGAGTTCTAAAAATAGAAATGCCGAGGGTACAGTTCTTTAATCTTTTGAGCCTTTTGTGCGGTCCTGTACTTAGAAACATACAAGGAAAATCAATAGTGCGTCTGAAAATGCACTTTGCGTTATCGGTGACTAAACGATAGATTTACGACGTCGCCATTTTTTTTTCAATGTTATGATAACTGAGGGAAGTACTGCGAATTCATGAATCCGAAATTTAGAGGTTTAAAGTTGTATTGTTTACCTATGAAGTTTTATAACAAATGATAAATGACTATAAATAATTGAACTACTATCTGTAGCACCAGAAAACTTGTTATGATAGAAAATCATAGTTTAGCGTTTTAACTTCCTCCTTTTTAAGTTTCGTTAAATCGCTTTATAAACATGATTAGATGTGTTAGAAGTTTGAATTGCATGATTTTAGAAAATGGCTGTATGGAAGTGTGTGTGTGTGTGTGTGTGTGTGTGTGTGTGTGTGTGTGTGTGTGTGTGTGTGTGTGTGTGTGTGTGTGTGTGTGTGTGTGTGTGTGGTCGAAAAATCGTAAAAATTCAAAGTTGAAGCACACCTCCAACAACTGGTTTTTCCTATTATGTAGCCAAAATAATGCACGGAGAGCGTGTCGAATTAAGGAAATCGGCATAGTGTTTGTCAGGAAGCTACATTTAAGTTTTCTTATGGAAATTTAACATGGGAAAAATGGACGAAAAATGGTCATTGATGATTAACCAGTAGCAAACTATTGAAGCGGTAACATTTTCACGAAAAAGCGATTAAAGTAGAAGAGCTTTAATTTGAGACTAGAATCGTTAAAATCGGTCGATTCTGTGCAAAGCTACGTGAATTTGGAAATGGCGAAAAATGACGAAAAATGACCAAAATTTTAAGAATTACGTGGATTTGGGAAAAGTCACTCATTTTTTATCATTTTTCGCAATTTTTAAATTCACATAGCTTTACACAGAATCTACCAATTTTAACGATTCTCATCTCAAATTAAAGCTCTTTTCTTCTACTTTAATCGCTTTTTTGTGAAACTTGTTTTTGCCTCTTCAGTAGCTTGCTATTGGTTAATCATCAATGGCTACTTTTCGTCTATTTTTCCCATGTTAAATTTCCATAAGAAAAATTAAATGTAGCTTCTTGAAAAATACTATTCCGATTTCCTTGGTTCGACACACTTTTCATGCATTATTTTTGCTACAGAATAGGAAAAACCGGTTGTTGGAGGTGTGCTTCAACTTTGAATTTTTACGATTTTTCGACCACAGTTAGGGGTAATTTTCTGTAGAATTCAACATGTGTGTGTGTGTGTGTGTGTGCGCGTGCGTAGGTGTGTGTGTGTGTGTGTGTGTGTGTGTGTGTGTGTGTGTGTGTGTGTGTGTGTGTGTGTGTGTGTGTACGTATACCGCTTTATCTCAGAATATACTCGATCGATTTTAATCGGACAGTTCTCATTTTTTATGTTTCTTTTTTGCCTCTCAAACACTAACCCGGTGTCATAATTGCTCGATTACCTCGGGATTTTCAGATATCTGGAGTATAAGATTTTTGAGAGATCTTAAAATCTTAAGATCTTAAAAAACAAAGGGAAAATTTTTTTAAATTATCAAGTCTACAAAGTAATGTAGCACTGCTTGTTCCCTTTAATATCCACTTTGCACTTAAAAAAAAACGCCAAATCAGCCGGAGAGTCCTGCAGTAACTGCATGGGTCACCACCGTAAGAGGCTTCAAGCGGAATCCGCTGTAAGAGCCCTGCTATTTTAGCGGTGCGAATGATAGTAGTTTCAGCATGACAGTTGGTCAACAGTATTTGCGGGAGAGATGAGCAATAACTGCTGAACTCTAAAGCAAATATAACAATGTCATGAAAATCTTAATAACTGTGCTTAAAAATTTATAATTCGCAGTGCAATAAAATAGAGGTTAGGTTATAATAATCACTGTTATTAAGATTATCGTATCTTGTGATAGCTATATAATAGATACTTTCTTTTATTATTATTATTATTATTATTATTATTATTATTATTATTATTATTATTTATTGTTATAGTGCCCCATAGAAAAAAAATTATTGCTGAAATTATATCGTTAAAATAGTCTTTAAAAGTATTACTAGAAATACCAGGAGTATTTTCAACATGTTGGTAAAATCTACAAATGAATTTCAAACGAAAAAAAACATTATAATTATGAATTTTGTATAAGGTTATCTTTGGAAGAATAAATATCGAAATTGTGAAAACTTAATAAGTAAGTACGAATACTTTCTGAACCGAAAAAAATATTGCAATATAAAATTGTTAATCGAACACGTAGATACTGTTCAATAAGTAAAAAGTTACTTTCGCTATTTACCAAATTTTTATTTTTCATTCGATTTTAATGTTTAACGTCTCATTCTGCTCCTTAAACATTTGTCTATGACCCATCCAGGCTTACATTATAGAATAATTAATATAGAAGCAAGATGTAATTGTTCACAGTAAACTTGTGCTTAAACTGTAAACAATTACAAGTTGCTACGTATATATTAATTAGTTATTACGTATGTATAAATTAATGGCTATTTGAAGAAAAATTCCTATGTTATTTGTATATCTATATATAGTTGCACCATATTTTTTCAAACATCGTATAGGTACCTTATTTTTCACGTCATCTTTTATTATTATTTTTACAATAGTATACAGAGATAAATGAAGAGTTTCCACCATAAATAATATGATTATAGCACAATTTTTGCGATATTGTGATTTTTATGACGTCATTGGCCGGAGAGCGTGCAGTGGCGTTAGCACGCTGCTGTGTTTCCATGGAGATATCATTCCATGGATTATTCTTCTACGATTTTTTCTCCGAGATCGAAATGTAAATTTTCAAATCGAAGTAACGAATTTGATATTAAGAACTCCGTAAGCTTCCAAAATTCATACATTTAGATCTCGGGGGTAAAAATCGTAGAAGAACGATCCAAAGTTGATCTTGAAGGGAACAAGCAGTGCTGTACATTATTTTGTAGACTAAATTAATATAAAAATTTTTTTCATTTTGTTTTTTAAGATATCTTAAAAATCTTATACTTCAGATATCTCAAAATATTGACGTTACTGGAGCAATTACGATATCAGGTTCGTATCTCAGAGGCCCAAGCTTCGTAGGACCATGGTGGTCTAGTTAAAAGAACGGGCCACTTCTTCATTTTTGTGTATCTGTGTTATCACTATACACGTTCTTTTTTTTCCTATAAAATATTACCAAATATATGCTTTGTTTATAAAGTTCTATTTTTTACCTATTTATTATCGTTTTTCCTTTAGCGTCCCATTTTTCCCGGATCTCCCCTACGCTGTTATTCTTTTCATTATTTTCACTCTCTTTCATCCATCTTTTCAATTATAACGTTGGTACTCATTTTGCTAGGTATCTCTTACCGACTAATTATTATTGAACGACACTATTTACTTTCACGACGCGTTTGCCGGAAACACGTGTCCGTCAAAACAACTCATCGGCGTCTGCAAACGAATTCCTAGCAATATTTTTTCAATTTAGATTCAATTTGGGACTATCCAAGTTCAATATAAGAGTTTGAAATTGAAAATATAATGCTAGAAAGAGCTTTCCTTTATGGATCTTTGCGAAAGGTCATTGCACTGGCGAATACACGGATCCTCCGACGTGTTTTTAATTACTAGAACAAAATACATTTTGCTGGGATTCTTTAAGATATAAAGTCGGAAGAATTTTCGAATTGGTAAACTGACATATACTTGAAAAACGTTTACACAACAAAATACACAATAATCCATTGAACATTTTTGTATATACACTGATAGAAAGAAATTGATCTTACAAATAAATAAACAAGAATTAATAGTATTCTCAAAGTTTTAATAATCATAATAACATTATCAGTATTTATAATACTTTTTTGATGTTTTAAATTGTTTAATACGAAATAATAACTATTGACTAGATATGCAAATCAAACGTTAAATCAAATATTGACAAACGATGAAATGTTCATAAAATGTTTTATAAACAGTTGAAGTTTTATTACTCAATAAAATTTGACTTACTTATTAATAATATCATCGTATTTTTAATAATTTTAGTTTCGTGTATTAACAGTTAAGTCACAGGAATTTGGCTCAAATATTTCTTTCTATCAGTGTACAAGTAATATAAAAATTTGTCCAGTTGGATCATCCCATCCACCTTTCTATTCAAAATCCGTAAAAACGGTTAATAAACAAATATCGCATCACATATATACCTTAACACCGAGTACCCTGTACAACCTGGGCATAGCCGTCCTCAGCATACGCCAGAGCGTCGCGGCGTAACTCGGCCGTGACAGTCGCCTCGCGGCTTTGCGGAACGCGGATTCCTCGTCGCCGAGCGCGTTTATCTGTATGCCGAAGGCGCAGCTGCCGATCACGTCGATCGTGAAATTCGCAGCCAGCTCACGCGCCTCCACCAGCGTCACGTGCGACGTGCTCGAGCTTTCCCTCGCCGGGCCCGCCACGTCATTGTCGTGCGTGGGAGTAGCATAAGCGGGAGATTGCAGGCGACGCTCGATCAGGCGGTTCAGGTCGTCCGAGCACTCCGCCAGGAGGTAGAACATGTTCTTGAGCTTGCCAGAGGAGAAGGCGGGGGTGAGCTTGGCGCGAAGGCTCTTCCAGTGTTTGCCTGCGGACGGATATGGTTGTATTATTTATTTGTTTATTTATTTATTTAACCGTTTGTAGAAAAGATAAATACAGGTGGATTACAAAGTTGCTTATCATAAAGTAATAAATATATATAATATTTTAATATTTAGTTGAGAGAGATCGGACGGCACTCTTAAAGAGCAAAATATTAAGAATTATAATGGATTTTTTAGGGGAATTTTACTTTTGGTATGTGGGGAGAATATTTGTGTATCGTGGTAACGTGGTTTAAGTTTTCTACAGTTCTGTTGGAGAGAGAACGAGATGAATATATATTATATGCTTCACTCGTGATTATCTTATATAACATAAAAGAGTGTAAAGTAGTAAGTTAATTTATAGGTATATGCCTAAAAATATATATTAGAGATGTTCGACGGGAAAAAAACAATTGATAAATAAAGCATGATGAATTAATTTTTGAGACTTTCTTATTGTATATCTCAGATTTTCATTTCCGCTGGGATTTGCTTTATTTTTACTGTAGTGATTTCCTCTTCTGCAATTGCTTACATTGTCATATCAAGAAAAAGTCTTTAAATTATATATATAAAACAAAATTATTTGAAAAAAGTTCATTTATAATGTACATATTTATTTTTTTCAGAAGAAAAATTCACGAATCGCGTGTTGTTTACATCGGGTTTGATCAACTAATTTTATAAACAAACATTCAATAATAATAATATTAAGTAAAATGGCACAGATCAATTACTTCAATTTCGTTTTCTCGTGCATAAACAAACGTTTGTTACAAAATAAATAGAGAATGAAGTATTATAGCCTACCGTTAAAAAGTAGAATATACGTACACATAGAGTACTCTCACAGGAAAGGTACAGTTTTTAGTCTATATTTTGACTTTCTAAATGACTAACGGTGCAAACCCTCAGTTAGAATTCTCGGAATATAATTACGTCGAAGTTGATATTTTATGAAAGCTGCGGTCGATCATAAAATGTAATTGCTCCGAAGCTGAAGGTAACATAGTGAGACACAGCATTGAAAAATAAGATAAAAGCGCGCAAAGTAATTGCACAGTGTTTCCTTGATGCAATTAATACAAAATCGACATTTATTAAAATTAGAAATCCTAATGGCTATTTACAAAAGCTAAATTAATTGCAATGACATGTTGGTATATATGACAGAATCCACCAGTTGCAGAAGCAGTTTTTATAACAAGATTTATAACTAAAATCATCTTAATAATAAAAAAGTAACGAAATTATACCATTACATAGACTCAAATAATAATCGATTTTCTTATGACAAAAAGGTGCCATTACAACGTTTAATACATATCTTACTTATTGTTGCTTAAAGTTTCAATCGAATCAATAAATTTTAACGAGTTAATCAAAAAACACTATTATTAATTAGATCTGTGACGTTAACCGACCGAGTTCAGAAGTCGAATGCACCAGCACTTTTAAAAATACACTTTCCAACAAATATACATAAAAATTACGTCAATTAATAATCTTAAGGTATCCCATATACAAAGCCCACCGCAACCCTACCTACCTTCAAGATTAAACAGATGTCCGGACAGGGGATCCTTGCTGCTGTTCACCGGTATGCCCCTGTTGCAGAACGTCTGAAAGTCCTTCACGCAGACGCACTTGATCAGCTCGGGATCCCTGACGATCAGAATCGGCGACCTGACGCGAAACACCCCGAAGAATCTCTCGTTACCGAACCAGTTGTACATCTCGCTCACGCCCTCGGGCTGCGACTTCCTGAACAGCAGCAGCTCGCCGAAGTTGCCCAGCAGGGGCGTGGGCTTGCGATAGGGTACGCCACGGATGAGCCAGTAGTCGAAGGTCGAGGTGAAGTACGCGTAGAGGGTGTACGAGAGGCCCAGGATGCCGAGCAGCACCAGCAGCGGATCGCACAGGCTGTCCCTGATTAGCGACAGCATCGTGTGTTGCGCGGCGATATATATATCTGGGAAGAAAAGTTTACCATGTAGTCTTTTTTTTTTGTTCTGGAAAATTAGTGCCTGAGTTTTGGGATTAGGTGATAGATGATTTGGTAGTGGCCTGACGTCATGTGTACGTGATTTGTGAAACGTTGGAGGTGTAAGTAGGAGAATATTTTCGAACTAGGCGGTATATCGTAAAATACTATAATTAAAAGTATATTGTGGGAATATCCATGACTTCCGTTAATTTTGTGTGTAGGTTCCGGTCGCTAATTCATTTTGGCTTTATTAAGCGTGGTAAATAAAAGTAGTGATTGCGTTTGTGTACAATGTGCATCATTGCTATCATGAAAAATTACTTGGCAATGGTAATAAATATTATTGTTTTTTTGTATTGTATACGTAAAATATTTGAAATTCAAATCTTCAATTTTATAACTCAATTGCGAAGTTTTTTTTCTTGAACTCTTGACATTTTGAATGATGACACAATGTGCCAAATGAATTTTTAAAAAGGAACACGTCACAATCGACGATGATTCAGTTTTTGACATTCGCCTAACATTTGCATTGGTTTACAAAACTGACTCACTTTCTCTCGAAGGAAAATATTCATTACTTTTAAATGTAGTACAAAATTTACATTACTACTTTATTTTGTGCACAATGGTTTTGTAACTGTCAAACTAAAAAATTCATGAATTCACACTTCAAAACATTAATCAATTACAGATACCGTTCCACGTTTAAGATTTTTACGAGTGAATTTTCAAATATTCTCAAGAAGTATTAGTTAAGTATTGTTTTAATATTACTTAAGTACTATTTTTACTTCAGAAGTATAGTTGCCCTTTGAAAACCTCTTTTCAAACGTAAAACAAGAAATGAAAAAAAAAAAAAATAGACCAACCACTAACATGCGAGAGAAAAAGATCTAAGCAAACTAAGTAAATAAAACAATGATCACACTTATCTTTTGATCATTACAACAAACAAATTGTTTATATTTATAACTATTTTTATTGTTTTCCGGATATATTTAACCATTTAAACAGTAACAACTCAACGAAAAAAAAAAGAAAACAAGAAATTTTTCAATCCACTCACCTCAGTCAAAAAACAACAAAACGACGGCGACACACCTCTGACGCTCCTCCACGCGCACCTTCCGCTTGGACACCGCGCCTCCGTCTGAAGTTGTACCTGATGCCGGCGCGTTTGCCGCGCGCTCACTTACAGGCACTCGCCTACTCTCCCCCACTTTATTCCTTCGCTGACCGGCGGCGCGCTTCCGGAGTCGTCGCGGCGTGCGCGCATCACGCGTGTGATGCGTCTACATAATCGAAGATGTACCTAGGCACATGCGCTGTCGATTGTTTATGTATTACACAGCCGCAGGATGGAGCTTTCTGGTGACTATTATATAGGCTTCTGAGAATGGCTGGAAGTTGTGAGAGATCGAATACAGGATGTATAGTAAGGATGACTGGGTGGAATTCGCGGTGCGGAGGGTACGTCAGGAAAATTATTGTCGGTGCTATATTGTACGCTGAAAAAAAAGTTTAGGGAAAATTGGAGGAAGTTTTTGTGACCGTATATGGTAATTTTTTGCAAAACTTTTTGTAATTTTCGTTAAATAGTTATCTTAGTGTACGGTTTAGCTATGGCAAAATATTTATATAGTTTATGATATTGTTACTATAAAATATCTCTTCGTCTTAATGCGAAAGTAAGTATGTATATGTATATATAATGCCCAACGTGTTGGTGAACACGTAGTTACCAGTAAACGCATAAATCGTAGTTTAATTGGAAAAACGACTGAATATAAATTAACTTTGAAGAATTGGTAAAACGGAATGAGTACAATTTTTCATCTGGTCTGAAGGTTAACAGTAAGTTGCGGTATTATAATTATAAGTATCGGAAATCTAATGGGCTTGGCCGCGCTTATTGCCTCTCTCCTTATTCTAATTAGAAAATCCGTAACGCCGGACAAACTAAGCTATAGAGTCCCTCCGAGGAGGATTTTTAAAATGATATACGTGTGTTCGTTAGAAAACAACGGTGGATAATTCTAACAAATTGATTTTTTGTTTAGAAACCTTTTCTTGTGATTTGTTTCTATGAAAAATGATAAGCCATTATACAATAAACTATATAACCCAGCAATCTTTATAAGTTAGAAAGAAATTCAGAAAAAACGTGATAAAAACACGAATGAGATAACAATAACATTAAGCAGCTTACCGTTATTCAAATAGTTAAGCCTCTAAATAAAATATTATTTCTCTTATCGCGAAATGACATATATCATTTAATGATTCACTTTCTCAGCTATTTAAAATAATTCAAATAATCGATAAAAAAAAGTATATTTAGAATGCTTACGTTTCAGAACAATGCGAAAAGTAATTTGACGCCCAATTAACAAATTCAGAATTCCTAATAACAACAATCGCCTTCACTATCCGCGCAGACTACATGGATACACAAAAAACCTATCGAAGAAAGTGCTTTCGGTGGTCGCGTGCAAAACATACAAGTATATAGGCATACAGAAGGCAAACCTCGTAACCATTACATAATTTTGCGCGGCGACAAGTCGTACATACAGTATCGGCGAGAATAGAGTAGCGCTCCGGATTCACCTTTTTTTCCTCGTCGCCGCGCGCGCCTCTTCTGCTTTTGCAATAATTGTTTACTCGAGCCTCGCCTCTATTCGATAAACGCGTGCCGTACATAAGCGTCGAGTTTGTGCATGTATATGTAACGGAGTATCAGTTGTTTATGCGGACATCGGCGAAACTGTGGCTTGCATATATAATGTTTGTTTATCTATGACAGTAGGAAATAAATAATCTGGTAGAATGAAAATACTTTCGATTGTAAAAATGTTTGGGAAAGCACTTGAATGAAGCTAAAATTATGAAGCTTCATTTTCATGATAGTACACAATGAAAAATGGTAAAACCAAATTGTGAAGTGAGAAAATAGTTTTGGATTGAGGATGAAAGTAAACGATTACTTTTCTAACGGAAGAAGTGAGCCTGGTACACATCCAGAACATCAACTTCATAGACGCGCCCATAAAGTTACCGGATCAAATCTAAACCTTCATTCATAAAACACTCGGTTGTTTATAATTAAAAACGTGCGTTTCATTTGAACAACCTCGAGACTTACACAAAAATAATTACCAACTAATTTGCTGCATTTGCGATATAGGACACGGCAAATCACAAATCGCGCGCACTTCACCACAGTACCTCCATTCAACACCACCGCCGCACTAACACGAGAAAAGAAATTCACTCGCCGCGCGCGCGCGCTCGCGTTTGAATCGCAAATCGGACGCTGTATATATACCTCACAGTTGTTTTCACGGCCGCGCTCCGACCGTGCACTGCGCGTGCTCGACGCCCGCATCGCTGGCTACTTATATCTTCCGCTTTTCCCGTTGCGCGGAGAGAGAGAGAAAGAGAGAGATGCGCGTGCCGAGCGGCGCGTTGTTTGGCTTTCTCGTCGTCATCATTTCGAGAGAACGGGAGAGAAAGAAAATTGTAGTGCGTGTTTCGTATACAGAGGCTGCGGTGAGGTTCGAGGATGAAGGATGATGATGGGAGACGTTGATGGGTAGTGAAGAAATTTTTAAGCTATAAGTGTTCGATAAAAATTACAAAAAGTTTTGTAGAAATTCACAGGCAGCATTAAATTGAATTGTCGTATAGTTGAGTAAAATTTAGTATTTTTTTTTTCTTTAATGAAGAAAAATCATTTCTCCTCAGTTTTTTAAAACGATTGTAACGATTTTATTTTTCAAATGCTGTATTTAAAAAAGTTAAGGTATAGTTAATTATTAACCTTCGTATCGATCATTTTATTCGATTTGCTTACGCACGTTCACGCAGCTAAATCGGCTCTACCACTCTTTGTCTTATTTTCTCGTCACGCTAATGGCACTTCGCAGTTGATAAGCTTTCGCTTTTTTATCGATGTGTGCACTGGGATTCCCAAATGCGCGTTTTGCGTTGCTTTCCCGCGCGACGGTGCGCATATTGCAAAAGTTGAATTGTTTATGTTGGCTTCTCTGCAGAAGTACAATATCTGTATGAATATTTATAAAAAGGGAATAAATTTTTTATTGAAAATTATTAAATGTGTATTAACGATCACGACATAAATAATGTCCAGAAAAAGTGACATATGCACGTCAAGATATAATTCGATTTTTTTTTTTATATTATTTTTTCAAGTAATTAAAATATACGAGTCATTCCATATCAGATTTACATTGATATTATTTTTAAGATGGAAATATTTTCTTTATGAATCTTCATTAAAAAATACTCGATACGTATATTTTTATTTTTATTTTAACCTCATAATTTTAGATGATTTTTCGAAATTTTGGCTTATGACAAAAGAAATTCTTTAAGTGAGTAAAAGTTAGGATTTTTCTTCAACTTTTCAGAAAACAAAAACAAAATTAAACAAAAACTTATTAAGAATTTTTGCTCTATTAAAATTTTATGAAAAAAGGAAAAAAATGATTTTTTAATGATGTCGTCTGTAAGATTTAAGTCCTATTATTGCAATCCTTTTAGAGAACCATTTCATTCTGAGCGAAATAAGAATTTGCGGCGAGCTATTAATTTTCTTATAACTTTTAAACTAAACCTCATTCCATTTTCGGAAACAGACCAAAACATTCTTAAAATTTTACAGATCATTATTTTTCGTTAGATTTGAATATAAAAGACGCCCAAATAATTAAAAAATCACTTTTTCCTCTTTTTATAAAATTTTAGTTAAGCAAAAATTCTTAATAAGTTTTCGTTTAAATTTCTGAAAAGTAGAGAAAAAATTCTAACTTTTACTCACTTAAAAGAATTTCCTACAATGAGAATGCATTCAAATACAAGCGTTTCAAGAAAGCTCTTTTGTCATAACCCAAAATTTCGAAAAATCATTAATCTGAAATTATGAGATTAAAATAAAAATAAAAATATAAGGGGAACGTCCCAATACCCGAACAGTGCCCAATACCCGAACAATATTACTTATTAGTCTCTTTCTCGGTTAATAAACGTTAAAACACCTCAAAATTTTTTTATTAGTTTTCTTTAAAGTTTTAGTTTAATTAATATTCTTTTAAAGTTATTAAGGATACGGTAAACAGTACATAAAAAAATATTTCAATTAGATAGTATTCGGGTATTAGGTCATGACATTAAATAACATGTCCCGGTACCCGAACAGTATATGGTGTATGTCGTAACCTCAATACTGCAAAGTTTACATGTATTTTAGATTATGTTATGTTTTCCATATGACTTACATTTTACATATATAGTGTTTATACATCTATTCCAGTAATTATAACAACAAAAGAACATTGTAATAATCAAAAATAATGTAATAAGTCGTTTATTTACAAACGATTGTTCGGGTGTTAGGACATAAAAATGGAACAATGGAGACATACGTATTTTCTGCGTTCAGGTAAGGGGACAAAGACATCATCGTGCTTTTATCTTTATAATAAACAATTACCTTTATAAAGCAATCTCATTTTGATACCATTTGAGTAAGGACGTCATAATTGATCATATAAAAGAAAATATTATTGTTTAAACCTTCTAAAGTAATTATTTTCGTTGAATGTTGAAGGTCAATTTCTTATATGTTCGGGTATTGGGACGTTTCCCTTACGTATTAAGGTGATGCGATACTGACGCTATTACCCAAAATTTGGTTCCCGTTTTTCTCATTCAATTTTTAATTTTAAGAAAAAAACTCTTTGATACGTTGTAGTTCTTTATTAAACTTAAAACGTGTCAAAGAGTTTTTTTCAAAAAGTTTAAAATTGAAGGAGAAAAACGGGAACCGAGAATTGAGTAATAGCGTGGGTATCACATCACCTTAAGGGGATGTAGGAGCGAACTTTACCGATGGTGACCTCCACCTCGAGCCGCATTTCCCATTGTTCGCGCGAAATTTACTTCGTAATACAGAAAATTAAGTTGCTAACGATTTTTTATCGTGCAAAGAACGCGAGATCACAGCATTTTCAATAATCAAAATGTTCAATAATTTATATAATGCAATATTCTTAAAATTGACGCGTGGAATTACGTAAAAGTGACGGTCATCTTACAATTTTCTATGTGAAACGTCATCCTCACCTCGCCTCGTATTTCCCATTGTTTGGTTTAACTAAAAATTATTAAATGCTATATAACATTTATAAACATTCCTTATTATAACAAGAACACGCAATCACCGTATTTTTGTGCTTTACGATTGTACACTTTTTTTAAATTATGATATAAAGTTTTTGAGGTTAGGAAATTTTCAACCAATCAGCGTGGCTCCGACATCACCTTAAGTATTTTTTTTTATGAAGATTCATAAAAACAATATTTCAATCTTAAAAAAAATATCAGTGTAATCATACTTATTCATCGAGGTTTTTGGCAAAATTTGTTGGTACCTTTAAAATGATATATTTTTTAGATATACTTATCTAGAGGTTGTAATTAACGATAAAGTAAACATATTGCAAATTATTGATTGCAATAATCATTAGCAATTGATAAAATAATCATGCATGATTGTTTTAAGATCTAGAAATACTTTGGCGAAAACGCATCACGATTGATCATTCAATTATGCAGCAACATTCGTGTCAAAAAAATTTAATAACGTTCGTTAATAAAAATCAATAGGGGAGACTGGGGCAAAACCGGAATTCTCAATTTCTCGGTTACCACTAGTGCGACCCATATAATAGCTATATGGTATCTCTTTGAGAATATTCCTATTATCATTTTGTATGCGATCGGCATATCAGAAATAGCCTCGTGTTGACTTTATAAAAGGTCAAAGATTTCTTAGCTCGCAAGACCGTGTTCATCGTAAGTCATAGTGTGTATAATCTTCCTCCCACATAGGATTATATATTGCAGTAATATCACATAAATATTTCAATCTGGCAATGTGATATTACTATGATGTATCACGGCAATCCTCTAGTCATATTGTGACGACATTTAATGTCCGCGGCATTTTCATCACAGCAATATTGCGTTTCATATTTCCATAAGATTGCTGCAATATACGAAATATAATCCGAAAATTTTCGGAAATACTGGATAATATTGAAGTGATATTGTACTTATATGTCAGAGACATTACTGCAATATTACTTTGTAATACTGGGAAATTCAAAATACTAAATAACATAACAACAATATTTTGGCTATATAATGATGATATTGCAAAAATGTTTTTTGCAATTTTGTAATACTGGGCGATATTACTGTAATATTTCCATGAAATTGCAGTGTGACTCTCGTATCTAACAATCCTGACGTAATATTGCTAATAGCTATTGCCATAATATTTTTATATTGCAGTTACATTCTTGCAATATTTTTAAAATATCAAAATAATATTTATTTAATATTTGTGGAGTACTTTAATAATATTACTGCAACAATCTTGCAATATTTCTGAAATATAATGTCATATTCATTTGATATTTACGTAGTATTTCCTAAATTTTTCTACATTTTTTACGAATCAAGGACATGAAAATATTTTTGTGATCGTCTCAAAAAGGATATTGACATTCAGTAACAGAAAAA
The DNA here is from genome assembly GCA_036365515.1 of Torymus aiolomorphi. NCBI lineage: Eukaryota > Metazoa > Arthropoda > Insecta > Hymenoptera > Torymidae > Torymus > Torymus aiolomorphi. The sequence continues at coordinate 68,259,378 of CM070874.1, read as the reverse complement.
TATCTATGAAATATTACAATGCAATGCATCATATCGAAATCTTTCAGTTATGTATCTGGAGTATTTCTACGCTATATCCTGATTAGATCTATTCCTATAATATTACTTAAAATTGCAGCGCGATATATCACGAATCAAGGACATGAAAATATTTTTGTGATCGTCTCAAAAAGGATATTGACATTCAGTAACAGAAAAATATCTATGAAATATTACGATGTTATATATCATTTCGAAATCTTTCAGTTATGTATCGGGAGTATTTCTACGCTACATTCTGATTTGATCTATTCCTCTAATATTACTTAAAATTGCAGCGCGATATATGGCTAATCAAGGACATGAAAATATTGCTGCGATAGATACAAAAGGGATATTGAAACTCGGTAACAGAGAAAGATTTACTAAATATTACAATGCAATGTATCATTACGAAATATTTCAGTTATGTCACTGGAGTATTTATATCCGACATGTGGATTAGATCCATTTTATTAATATTACTTAATATTGTAGCATGATATATCCCTAATGATGGTCTCGGAAATATTGCTGCGATAGATACAAAAGGGATATTGGCATTCAATAACAGAAAAATATCTACGAAATATTACAATGTAATGCATCATTTCGAAATCTTTCAGTTATGTATCTGGAGTATTTCTACACCATATCCTAAGTGGATCTATTCCTCTAATATTACTTAAAATTGCAGCGCGATATATCGCTAATCAAGGACATAAAAATATTGCTGTGATCCTCTCAAAAGGGATATTGACATTCAGTAACAGAAAAATATCTATGAAATATTACGATGTAATTTATCATTTTGAAATCTTTCAGTTATGTCCTCGAAGTATTTATATCCGATATCTTGATGAGATCTGTTACAGTAATATTTTTTAATATTGCAACATGATATAGCCATAATCATGGTTACAAAAATATTGCTGCGATAGATACAAAAGGGATATTGACACTCAGTAACAGAAAAATATCTATGAAATATTACGATGTAATGTATCATTTTGAAATCTTTCAGTTATGTCCCCGAAGTATTTATATCCGATATCTAGATCAGATCTGTTCCAGTAATATTTCTTAATATTGCAGCGTGATATGTCGCTAATGAAGGGCACGAAAATATTGATGCGATATATAGGAAAGAGTGATTCAGACGTTGTAACAGAGAAATATTTCCAAAATATTTCGTGATATCACCGTGATATTTATTGCTAGTTATTATTGTAATGATATTGCTGTATTATTATATGTAGTCAATTCACGATGTTATATTTTTCGAATATTTCTAAAATTTTTATTATGAGATATATTGTACTTCAATATTTTCACAATATCTTCAAATATTATTTGTTGATATACCAAAATCTAATATCGCACGAATATTTCAGCAATGTGGTACTGCGCTTGATCATCATAAAATACGATATAAATATCTCTGGAATATTAGTATGCGATATATCATTATTCAATATTTTATCGATATTTCTGTGATATTCTAATTTTGTTCACAGTTTTAGAATATCAGTGCGATATTGTCAAAATATAGCAATGTCATATATCATTTTGATACATCGCATGAGTATTTTAGCAATATTTCGACTCTTCTGTAATATTGCTATGACATTGAAATACTCAGGAAATATTGCAGGAATATTACACCCTATGTGGGCTGTAAGCAACACATTCTTTCAGCAAGTACATAACTTTATTATTTATATTATAATAAATAAGTAAGAGTAATTCCGTTTCTCAATTTTACTTTTAATTGCAAAAAATGAATAATTACTTTTTTTTCGAACTTTGGGGTAAAATCGGATAGCTTATTTTCTCTTCTGACCCACATGTTGCCGATACTTAGTTGTCTCATAGTTTGCCAACACGCGTGTGAAAGGTCGGATTTCTGAGCGTAAAGTTACTTTACGCACATTTTTAATATTTCGCGACACGTATGTGAAAAAGTAAACTTTACGTTCAGAAATTGTCCCTTTACGCACGCACATTACACAACCGGGCAAACATTATTTTTTGACATAAAGTGCGCCAAGTGCTATTCTAACGCACGCTTGCAAATCTAAGCGTGCGTAAAAGTAGGACTTTACGCACGAGGTGTAAAATAGTATATTGTGTACCTAGCACATAAAGTGCGCCTTTTTAAACCGAGTGTGGAGTGCGGGTCTTTTTAGACCAACTCGTCTTCGGTTCGCAAAACGCACTCGCCTTCGGCTCGTGCTAGCTCACCTACGACTCGTACTACAAACACACGAGGAGGTCCACTAGCCCTAGGTGCATACCTATTTTTTGTGACTCATATATTGATGTTCGGGGTTTTTGAGCCGAAAAAGCGAGGCTAAATTGATTTTTATTTTATACGAGGATAAAATACTTGTAGGAATAGAAATTTAGTTATATTTTATAAAGTTTATTCAATTTTCTTTTTTTCTTATAATTATTTGGAAATCCAAATAAAAAATCAAAATAATAAATAATAACAAAAATTGTTAAAAATATAATAAATCCATCACAAATTTTATACAGTTTTAGAGCAGCAGGCTCAAAAGTATCTACTCAAAGATACTTTTACGCCCGCCGGGTAAAGAAGTATTTTATTTCCCGTCGGTCAAAAAAAGTCACTTTAGGACCTCTTTTTAGGCCGAAAATCGTGCATGTATTAAAAAAAATGTATTGGTTATATAAAGAATAAAAAATACTCTTATTCGCTAAATGTTTAAGTTTTTTTCTTTATTATTTTTGAAGAAATTTTTTTTAGGGGTAGATTTTGGATACCTTTGGATCAAAAACTAGTTGACAGAATGGATTAAAATGTATAGATTATAGCCACTTATATTCTGCTTTATCATACTTTTTTTCAAAACAGATGACCATTTATCTAAGCTTCTTTTAAAAAAACACGTTTTTGTTAAAAATAAAAGAACCGTTATTGCTGTGGTTGTATGGGTTTTGAGTTTACAGGTTTTGGGGTTTAGGTTTATGGGTTTGAGATTTGAGTTTTGAGTCTATTTGTTTTGGATTTTGCGTTTTAGGTTTTGGGTTTTGCGTTTATTGATTTTAATTTTTTGGATTTCAGGCTAAATGATTTTGGATTCTGGATCTATGGGTTTCGGGTAAGATTTCTATAATAATAAACACTTTAAATACGGCATATAATATAGGAGACATCTCAAGCAATGTAGAATATATATGTACATGTCCCATATGAAATGTGTAAATCGGTTAATTAAAAACTTATGCACACTGAGAGAAATGTTTAGGAAAATTTACTATAAATGTAAGAAAAATTACTATGTTCGATAGGAACTTTGGGACAGACTCGAATTATCATAAAATTTACTACAATTTATAGTAAAAATTGCTATGTACATAGTAAAAATTACTCAAAACATAGGAATTTTTATTATAAATTGTAGTAAATTTTATGATAATTTAAGTCTGTCCCACGACTACTATAAATATAGTAATTTTTGTTACACCATTTTACTCTGTGCATGTTTATATACTGTCATAATATTATGTTATACCTATGATAATATACACATAACGAACCCTCGCTTCGTTCGGGCGACAAACCTCACGCTCGTGCTAGAATCAACACTTTCGCACTTGCATCGAAATATACTATTAATGCACTCAAAATTTCTATAATAAAAACATCGTCTCGAGACATTCTTATGGTGAACAATTTTGTTTCACAACTTGAGTATACCACAAAACGTGCAAGTTTAACATTAACGACTGCCATGCCTAGTTGCACTTGTCCATAAAATGCATGTTTTTAGGGTAGGTTTTTTTGATGATTAATATCTTAACATAGTAATTATGTGTTGTCATAATATCAGTGGCAGCTAATAAAAGATTTCAAGAATACGAAAAAATGTGTAATTTTTGTAAATATTAATGAAGTTGTAAATCATTGAAAAAAGATGTAGAATGAATAAACATATTTAAAATTTAACTATACATAATATAGGAGTGATAAAGTAATTTGGATGAAGCTAGGTGCCAATAAATTGGCAGTGGTATTTTATACGAATTACTACCTTGGTAGAAAATAAACCAACTTCGTTGGTTAACATGTTAATTAAATGGAAGCATTTCTACTTAAGATTAACATTGAAATTTATTAAAACTATTTAAAACTAGGTATCATTATATTTTAAAGCATCTACAATATAAAATTTCCACATGTATAAATAGTTATTCTTCGTCAACAATAGCAACATAATCATGGTGTGACGTTTTTAATTTAAAAATTGCCGAACGGTTGGCATTTCTACCAGCGTAATAGATCTATAAAATATTTAATATTTGAGAAGATTGACTGAGGGGTTCTGATGTTCTATGTTAAATTTTTTATGGAATTAAGGTGAAACGCGCTATAGCGGGACAGCATTTTTTGTTATCGTGGATTTCGCCATTTTTAATGAAACATAATTATTTTTTAAAAGCTTTAACACAATATTCAAATTATTTAAAGTAATTTTCAAAAAGAAAGCATTTTTCAACCGATATTTTAATTGTATTAACAAAAATAAGTCTAACCTATAGTTGGACACATATTGAATTCAAACTACGCTAATACCTGGACAGAGGTGCAACCTATACCGGGACAAATTAAATTTAAATGCAATTATATTGGCAAATTGAACTTTATCGAATCATTAACTTCAGTTATACATCGAAATATAATATTTAACAGTAAATAAACAAAAAATTGAAATCCTTTCTTGTTTAATTGGCATTTTTTGTTGCAAAACAAGCATTCAAGACATGATAGTTTTTCTCCAGGTCGTCTAATTTTGTGCATAATTTTGTTTTCTCTTCCTTGATTTCATTTCAATTTTCTTTAATTGTTTTAGACCTTATTTTTTTACATTATTGTACAACTACTTTACATTATCTATGTCAATCTATTATTTTTTTATATTTCATGTATTATATTGATGAAGAATCTTAAGTAGGCTATATATTAAATGTTAAAAGTTGAGTTTTTGAGTGAATAGCATCCTTAACATCACAAGTAAGTTTATAATCTGAAAAAATACTTTTGTTAAGAGTTATTTTGACATAGGTAATTTCCTTTCACTTACTGTTTTAATACAACTTACCTTCTAACTACTTTTGAGGTTATGTTTTGAAGCTGCTAATTTTCACAGTTGTTACAGCACTAGCCAAGACTATTCAGATACATACTAATTAATAATTTATTTAAGTTACTATTTACGTACAATTACTTCAATAATTGTACTATTTCTGTAGAAAAGCCACGCGTAGATTGCACTGTCCGACTTAAGGAATGCGTGTATCGAATACTTACCTATAGTTGGACAGCTACTGCTGTCGTCCCGGTATGGAGCACTCGTATTTCAAAATAGCTCTATAGTTGGACATGGAATATTTTAATACATAATTATAATTTAAGTTCTGTTTACTTCCTAATTTATTTCAAAATATGAATATTTTGATTTGTGATCATTATTTTTTGACTTTGGGGTTAAATTATGTCTTTTTTCTTATAAAAGGTCAAGCTATAAAAAATACATGATTTGTATGAAAGTAGACTATTTTAAATGCGATTTGGAGGTAAACTTTTAATTTATTTTATAGTTTAAATTAATATTTAAATCAAACAATATTCACGCCTACTTGTAGCTAAGACCTTGGAATATTTAAAATAATTATCTTACTGCTTAAACATTTATTTTACTATGAGAATTTAACTGTCCAGATATAGGCATCACTTTTAGCTTGTCCCGACTTAGGGCATTTCACCTTATTCGGTAATTTCGTCGTCCGTAACAATTCCAGTTGTTCCGGTATACAGTTATTTCTTCACTTTATATACAATATTTTTCTTATAATTTTACATACCTTTAACACGTAATAAATCCTGTACAAATGTTTATAACTCTTATGAAATATTTATATTTTACTCTTCTATGGTTTAATAATGAAAACCAATTGTAATTATACAATTTTATATTTTACAAAAAACAATAAAGATAATCTCCTGAAATTTTAAACAAATATTGTCTGCATTGTGACGTCCGCAGAGAACAATTATTTTAATATCTTTTATTGTAGATATAAGAATATCTGTTAAGATTGCGGGTCCTCTTAAGGTTGGATTTTGCTAGTATCTTAAACATTGTGTCTCACTAAAGGGTGAAAAGACTACCTATTAAATGTATTTTTGCTTCCTCCTAGAGGAAGCTTTGTGATAGTAAATTTTTGAGTTGTTGTAAAAACATGTTATAATTGTGTTTCGAGGTGTTAGGAATCAAAATACATGGTTTCTGAAAAATGTCTGTATGGATATGTGTGTGTGTGTGTGTGTATGTGTGTACGCCTAGATCTCAGCTTCTACTCGGTCGATTTTGACCGGACAGGTCTCATTGTTTTTGTGTGATTACGGGTCAAAGGTCCATGTTTTGATTGGGCCGATGCGTTTTTGTTTTATTTCAAATTTTCGATTTTCTCAAAATTGTTTTTTGCATTTTTTTTAATGATAGGTTCGAGATATTTGAATCGGATGGGTAGCATTCGAAAGATAATTAAATTACCTATATTTTCTAAAAAGAATTTTCTAGCTATCACGGTTCTTTTGTTATTAACAAAAACGTGTTTTTTTTTTTTAAAGCTTATAACTCCCAAACCAAACGGTCAATTTTTTGAGAAAAATCACGATAATGCAGAATATAAATAGCTATAATCTGTAAAAATTTTAATTCATTCTGTTGGTTATTTTTTGAGAAAAAAATTAGAAAATGAAAAAAAAGAGTAAATTGACGTAATCGCTTCAAAATTCTTTGTGTTCTTTGGACAAAATGATTGGTCTATAAATTTCAGAGATATTTGAGGTTTCTTGAGAACGGCTCTGTGTATCTGAATCGGATGGGTAGCATTCGAAAGAGAATCAAAATAACTATATTTTCTTAAAAAAAAATTATAGTTATAACGGGTATTTTCTTATTTAAAAAAAAGGTGTTTTTTTTTTTTAAAAGCTTATAACTACCTAATGATGTTATATATGTATATATTATGTTAAACCTAGGACATTCTTTCCCGTTGATCTAAATAAATAAATAAATAAATTTAAAAATTAATACTTTTTAATTTTCATAAATAAATTTAATTATAATTATGCCATAAATTTTTTCAAAAATTATAAATTTTGTTATTAAAACTTAATTAAAGGAATCAACAAATTTAAGTTTGAGGAAGCTACGGGCCAATGAATTGGCAGCAGTTTTTTAAACTTTTATAACATTTTAACATTATTTTATTCGTGAAATCAATTAAACGAAGTATAAACGATCTGTTGCAGTTGTTATTTCACAGAAAAAACATCAATTCGCTATTCTTAAATCATATGTATAAGAGTTAGGTGGTCATAAGTTTCCCAGTAATAGCTATTTTATCTTAGTACAACACACAATACATATTTTTTAATAAAAAATTTTAGGTAATTATTTATTACACGTTTCTTTTTTGAGTTTACGTTTTGCTAAAGCACGAAGATATAATATTTATCTAGCAAAATAACATTAATAAGTGATAACTAGAATCACTCATCATCCGTAAATTTCTCATCACATTGCCAAAGATACATTTTATCAATCATTTTTTCTAATATAACATTTCCTCCAAGTCTGTCGATTTCAGCTCTGAATTGTTGTTGAGTTTCAGAATGGAGTTGTTTTACATATTCTAACGAGCCAATTTTTTCTAGTAAAAATAAGCAATATTTTATCAAGTCATTATCTTTTGTACGTTGCCGAATAATATCTAATTATTAATTAAGGAATGTTTGAACGTGCAATAAAAATAAGTCTTCTTATAATTATTTATAGAAATATGTGGAAATGGTATGCATTACGAAAAGGATACTAAGAACTATTTCTCCCTCCATTGTACCACTATTAACCGCATGAATTGTGGGTAGAGTATATCTTCCGGCCGAAATATCATCACCAAAGCTTTTACTTTTCCAGTACTGAAATTAAATATTTATTATTATTGTTCTAATTAAAATAAAAAATTAAGCATCGTACTAATTATGTCAGTACTTAAACGTTCTATTCTTATATAATTCTTCATTTACATATAAAATTGCAGTAAAATAAGGTACCTGTTCGTTCCAATTAATGTAATGATCATTTTGAATTTCGTAATACTTGCAATAGATTTTCAGTATTGTAGACAAATCCTGCTTATATTCTGACATAGATTGCATGGCTTGAATAATAAAACCAAAGTAATATTCAAGTTCTGAAATATAAAATAAAATTATGTATATACGACTAATTTTTTAATTCAATTGTTTAAATCATGTCATATTTTGTATCGCTTACTTATTCTAATTAAATCATAATATTGAGACATTGTTGGGCATTTAGAATCGTTCACCCAACACAATTCTTCATTTTGAGCCATTGCGAAGTGTAACATTGTAACATCAAACCATCTAGTTATCTAAAAATTTCAATCATTTAGTTTATTTTCAATAGCTTACCATTAAAAAACGTAAAATAAAGAAATTTTTACCATGGGATTGTCAAATTCTCTTAATTTTTCTGTGATGCGTAATAACACCGCATTACTTGAAAGTAATGTTCTTTTAAGTCCGTAAATTCTGTGAGCTGTTGGATGTGTTCTCCGAGCTGCTGTATCATCCAACGTGTCATCCACACTAAAAATCGAACGATAGAGGGATCTGTACATGATACACTATCAAATATTGCTGCTGCAATTTCATCAATTTTATATTTTCCTGTTTCATTATATTATACTGAATTTTATTGCATTCTTTTAAAGTATATATTTTTTCCTATAAAAATACATAAACATACAAAATAAGTAAAAATTCACATCGCTATAATAGTACATTATGTAACAAGGGATTAAAGTCGCAGATTATTCTCGCCGGTGAGTTTACTGCCCGGACGAGCGAAGCGAAGCGAGGGCAGTTATCACCCAAGGGAATGATCTACTTTATTGCCAGCTCCACTGTGACCAATTTCTAGATTTGAAAAGTTATATTGCAGACACGCGTGAGACCCGCTTGCATGCGGATGCGTTGAGCCCGATACCGCGGTCGAATTGAGTAAATTACGGTGTGTGCTTAGTGATAGAGAGTGGCTCGTAAGGACTTGTAAGAAGAGTCTAAGATCATTAAAGACAGTATCTGTAATTTCAAGTTAACGGGGTGTTTTATTTAGTATCCTTATCCCCGTACGCAAAATTGTGGCGACCGTTATTGCTTCCTCCTAGAGGAAGCTTTGCAATAGTAAAATTTTAAGTTTCGTTAAATCGCTCTAGAAATACGAATAGAGATGATAGAAGTTCGAATCACATTATTTTAGAAAATGTCTGTATGGATGTGTGTATCTGTGTGTGCGTGCGTGCGTGCGCGCGCGCGCGTGTGTGTGTGCGTGTGTGTTTGTATGTGTACGTATACCGTTTTATCTCAGGATCTATTCGATCGATTTTAATCGGACAGGTCTCATTTTTTGTTTTATTTTATGTGAATGGGGGAAGGAAATCGTCTTTTTGATTCGCCGACGTGTTTTTGTTTTAGTTCGAATTTACGATTTTCGCAAAATTTATTTTTGCGTTTTTTAATGATAACATTGAGATATTTGAATCGGACAGATAGCATTCGAAAGAGCATAAAAAACCTATATTTAAAAAAAAAATTACATTAGCTACTACGGTTCTTTTGTTATTAACAAAAACGTGTTTTTTTTTAAAGCTTATAACTTCAAAAATAAACGGTACATTTTTTGAAAAAAATCATGATAATTTAGAATATAAATAGCTATAATCTGTAAAAATTTGAATCCATTCTGTCGATTAGTTTTTGAGAAAAAAATTGAAAAATGGAAAAAAATGCGTTTTGTATGAAGCACGATTACGGAAGTAAAATTGACTTAATCGCTTTGAAATTCCTTATAGAGGTAGATTTTGGATAGCTCTCGGCTGAGTTCTTTGGGCTAAATGATTGGTCAATAAATTTCAGGGATATTTGAGGTTAACATTTTTTTAACCTTTTTTTTCAAATTGTAATTTCTTGAGAACGGCTCGATGTATCAGCTCCAAATTTATAGACAGTTTTGTATGTGATATAGATAATATATGTGCTCCAAATTTATAGACAGTTTTGTATGTGATATAGATAAGATATCATCAAGACCGTTCGATTACTTTTTGAGATATTTGATACTTAAAATTTTGGTATTTCTGGAAATGACTTTCTATGTCGCACAATAACCAGAGTAAAATTTAATTACTTTGAAATTTGATGAAGATTAGATTTGATGGAGATGTTGAGTTTGTATATTATTTATTACATGAGTTCTTAGGGTAAAAGAATTAGTTCATAAATTTCCGAGATATTTGAGGTTAAAACTGTTAAAACTGTTTTAGCCCTCTTTACAAATCGTAATTTTTCGGGAACGGTTTTATGCATATGTTACTAGAAAATGGAAATGACAGCGAGCTCTGAAGAAAGATGAAATTAGTTAGATACGCTGGCCAATTATTTTGAGTTTGAACTAATTTTTGAAACAATCGCGATTTAAGAAGTGAATATAGTAAGAATTACCCTCTCCCAATTTTGAGATAAAAATTATAAAGTTTAAACGTGTTTGAACTAATTTTTGGAATAATCGCGTATATAAATATACAATTATTGAATAATAATATATTTATACTGTAAAAAATGGGGTTATTATATATGATTTTGAAAATGTGAGTAAGTTGATCTCAGGGTAGATAGCAATTTTTTAATTATTTATATTTTAAAATATTATTTTTTTTTTAAATAAAATAAGTGTCAAATAACAAATCATTTCAATAATAAGAAAAAAATGCAATTTTTTAAATATTATTGAATTATTAAATCATTCAAAGAAATAAGTATAATAAAAATAAATAAATATATTTTATATTTAAAATATATACTACATACATACAGGAACGATACATTAATTTGGAGGAATCTACGTGTCAATGAATTGGCAACGGTTTTTTTCATTTGTGCTAGTGAGTGGAAAAAAGATCAAGATGGACGCACTCAAAAGGCAAAGAAAAGTACTGCGAAGTAGTTTCACAAAGGCACACACAAATTTTGTGACCGCGATCGAAAATTCAGAAATTTCGCGGGAAGAAAAGATCGTTGCATTCGAATTGTTGGAAAACAAGATGTCCGAACTGAACGTTGCGCACTCCGCATATAATCAAGCACTGTTTGAAGCAGATAAGGTGAGTTAAGAAGACCTCACTAGAGAGATAGAATCGGACGACATCTACAAAACGAATTATATAAGGGCCAAATTGAAAGTGGCAAATTTAGTGTCGCCCGTAACCGCGCCGCAAACAGTGACAGTTTTTTTCGCGAATAGCAACAAAACACTTAAGATTCCAAGAATCGAACTGCCGAAGTTTTAAGGTACGATGAAGGAGTGGCTTCCTTTCTGGAGCCAGTTCAAGAAAATACACGAAGACCCAAACTTGACTAAAGAAGACAAGTTTCAGTACCTTATTCAGGCAACTATTCCAGGCTCAAAAGCTAACGAAATTATAAGTAGCTTTCCACCCACTGTAGGAAATTACGAAGAGGTGATCACGTGCCTGAAAAATCGCTTTGGACGTGATGATGTGGTAGTGGAGTTTTACGTATGTGAACTTTTGAGTTTAGTACTCCAAAATACAGTGAGTAGCAATAAGAAACAGACTCTCTCGAGCCTTTACGACAAAGTCGAATCGAACATTCGGGCTCTTAATGTACTCGGCGTGACCACCGACAAATGCGCCGCCATGCTATTATCCATTAGTAGAATCCTCGCTGCCTGAAGAAGTTTTGCACGCATGGCAACGGCGTGGTCAAAATAAGGCGCCGGATGTAGACGGCGAGGTTCCAACCAAGGACCGTCTCACGCTGCTGCTGGGATTTTTGCAGTGGAAAACGAAGAACGTATTGGGATGGCGCTGACGGAATTCAACTTACCGACGAAGCAAGATAAAGGGAAAAAACTTAAAGGTAAAAGCGAGTCGATAAAGCCCATTACACGCAAAAGGAAAAAGTAAAAGAACAGAAACAGGTATAATAATAATTAGTGTGTGTGTGTGTGTGTGTGTGTGTGTGTGTGTGTGTGTGTGTGTGTGTGTGTGTGTGTGTAAGGAACAGGAACAGTAGGGCGCTTATTCTTTATATCTGTTCCTGTTCTTCATATATATAGATATACCTATCCATGTTATTCTTATATCTGTTCCTGTTCTTTTACTTATTCTTTTTGCGTGTAATGGGCTTAATGGAATACCTAGCGCAAGCGCGCTTTTTATTAAAGGAGAACGGGTGGTGTCCTACATTTTTTTGTAAATCGAGTCACGAAAGCGCGAGTTGCGATATGGTACGTAAATTAAGTTTAGACAAGCGCCCTGGTAGAAAATTAATCATAAGTTGGCCAGAATATGCTTAACCAGCATATGGCTTAGCCATATTCTGGCCAACTTATGATTAATTTTCTACCAGGGCGCCGGGATATTATTAAGAAAGAAAACGTCTGTTTCGCAAGTTTAAAACGCGGGCATATTGTGAAAAAATGTAGAGTTAGAGTAAAATGCGATTAGTGTTCAAGGGGGCACGTGTTGTTGATGTGTCCGGGTTTAGTCGCGAAAGAAAATACAGAGTTTAAACAAGCCGATCATTCTATAGTGCTAATCCCTAATATAAATTGAGTGATGGAGATTCGTTCGGTTTTCGAGCGTTTTTGCGAGTTATCTCGAAATTTCGAATCGATCTCACTTTAATTAAGTATAATATTCAATAAATCACCAGTTATTATTGTATCATTACCGAAAAATAAACCTCTCCGGGTGCGTAACCTAGAGAGGCCGGAAACTTAACAATACCCTTCACACGTAACAAAAACAAAGTATATGTATTACTAATGTAACTTATTTTTAATAAAAAATCCCAAGAGATAGATCTCTTAACCCAATTTATGCAGAATTATGCCATTTTAGAAAAATCAACTGCAAGCTTTCTTGTCAGTCACTCGATGGATTTTGACGAGACAAGTCGCAAATTACTTGGAAAACATATACCTATGGCACGAAGCTCTGGAATTAAAAAATTTCGTGACTAAGTATTTTTTTTAATTGAAAAAACTACTTTTTTTCTTAATTTTATGAATTTTTATGAATTATTATCGTTTTTTCAATTAAAAAAATACTTAGTCACGAAATTTTTTAATTCCAGAGCTTCGTGTCACAGGTATATGTTTTCCAAGTAATTTGCGACTTGTCTCGTCAAAATCCATCGAGTGACTGCCAAGAAAACAAGCACACCAGTTGATTTTTCTAAAATGACATAATTCTGCATAAAATGGGTTTAGAGACCTATCTCTTGGGATTTTGTATTAGAAATAAGTTATATTAGTAATACATATACTTTGTTTTATAGTAATTATATTTTAATTAATTTTTTCAGGTGATTTTGGCCTTGGTATAAAAGCAATTAGGTATAAGACCACCTTAAAAAATCTCGATAATTCTTTTGCTTGTAATTTTTGCGTGATAAATAAAGATATTATCTGCGAACTTCTTGCGACTATTAAGTCCGGAGAATGGATGAGAGAATTGCGCACGAGAAATATTGTTTTGAATAATGTTGGTTTGAACGCAGACCCTACCCTGGTAGCAAAACCATTGCACTTCTGACGCAATTCTGCTGCAGGCGATCGGAATTTCAGAGGAATTACAGCAGACCGTGCGTGGTCTGCTTCCAATTTTTACTATATTTCTGCTGGTAGGTCATTGCATCAGTCACTTTGAAGCAGAATTGCATTAGACTTGCGGTAGCTAAAGTGCACTAAAGTAGGGCCCACGTATCGCACGTACGAGTGCAGCAGCATTGCAGCAGAACTGCAAAGGCAGAGTTGCAGCAGGCACCTTGCAGCAGAATTTCGTCAGACTTGCGGCAGCTAAAGTGCAATCATAGGGCCCACATACTGCACGTGCGCGTGCAGCAGAATTGCAGAAGGATTGCAAAGGCAGACTTGCAGCAGGCACTTTGCAGCAGGATTGCGTCAGACTTGCGGCAGCTGACCTTGTGATCGGCGGCTCTCGATCAGCAAGCTTCGGCTATTTATCCGCTATGCGGCGCTCCGGTAGTGCTTTCTGTGGATACACTGGATGGCCGAGAGTATATAACACATGTAAGTCAACCGTTCAAATGACTCTTTACGAAGAGTCTGAAATACAAGGCTTGCCTTGTTTTTGATATCCCCTTTGCAATTGGAACGCAAAATTTTACGCCATCTTTTTATTTTTTTTTATTTATTTCCAGAAAATATTTACATTACATTATTATATACGAAATATACATAAGTAAGTAAATCCTACTGAGGCAAATATTATTGCCTGTGTGTAGATCTGGTATACAGAAAACTTACAAACTAAAAAAATATTACAAACTACAAAATTCTTAAAAAAACTATATAATGTTATGTGCGTAGTGTTAGTTAACATCGATAAAATCCATTGTAGTACATAAATAACAGTTAAATAATTTGTTAGATATATTGGTTAAGATTTAATTATTATTTTGAAATTATATTGCATCTTTTACTATAAACATTTTTAATTTTTTCTTCATTAATTGTCTACTTAAATTCATAACTTTGAGATCCTTAGATAGCCCATTAAAGACCCTTATAGCTTCATTGTAGCTATTTTTATCACTAATTCTTTTATCACATTTAGGTAATTGAATTGTTTTGTTTCTGGTCTTGCTCGCACTGTTTATATATTTATTTCTTAATGTAGAATAATGTAAGGATATTGACTCTAACTGGAATAATTTTTTTATTTCAAGAGGTGGATTAGTTTGAGAGAATTTATTTTTATTTATGATTTTCAATATTTTGTTTTGTGTTGATTGTATTAGTTTCATATTATTATCGTACGCACCACCCCAGGCAATTACCCCATAATTGATTAGACTATGAAAGAAAGCATAATATATTATCATTAATGTTTTTGTATCCATCATATTTTTTATCTTGGCAAAGACAAAAATTAGGTATTTGGTTTTTTTAATGATATATCTTATATGCTTATCCCATTTCATATTGTAGTCGAAATACAGCCCTAAGTATTTATGACTTTCAACTCTTTTTATTAATTGCGTTCCTATTTTGATGTTTAGTGTGCCAGGTACACTATCACAGTAGTTTCCGAGAGTCATATAGACCGTTTTATCTATATTTAGCGACAGTTTATTTTGTGCAAGCCACTTGGCCACATGATTAAGGTAAGCACACATTTTTTCTTGAGCTGAGGACCACATGTTATCACTTGATATGATAACCGTGTCATCAGCATAGGACATGATTGTGTCATTTTGCATACTTCCTAGTAAGTCATTGACATAAAGTATAAAAAGTAATGGTCCTAATATAGTCCCTTGGGGAACACCCGTGGTAAATTCTTTATATTCACTTTTACAGTCTTGAATTTTTACTCTTTGCCGCCTATCTGTGAGATAGCTAGTCATCAGTTTTAAGGCACTACCCCTTACTCCATATCGTTCAAGCTTATCTAATAGAACTCTATGATTAACAGTGTCAAATGCTTTGGCTAAGTCTAGAAAAGCAACAATTATTGGTTTACTTTTATCTAAGTTTTCGTATATGATATTTGATATATAATTTAATGCGTCAGTAGTTCCCCTATTTTTAACGAAGCCGTATTGTTTTTCTGATATTATGTTATGTTTTTCAAAAAAGTGGTATAATCTATTATAAATTATTTTTTCAAAAATTTTTGCAATGTTCGATATTAAAGAGATTGGTCTGTAATTATTGATATTAGATTTTTCACCAGCCTTGTAGATAGGGACTACCTCAGCATTTTTGAGCGCGTCAGGCCAGATAGATTTCACAATACATAAATTGAAGATATATTCTAAGGGCACACATATATATTCAGAGAGAATTTTCAATGATTTAGCGTTAATATTGTCTACACCTCCAGATTTATTTTTCAATGTATTGATTATTTTGTATATCTCAGCAAAATCTGTCGGACGAAAGAAAATAGATTCAGGATTCCTATCTGGAAGTTTCAGGTTATTATTATTTATATTAGCAAATTGAGCACTCAAATTTGGTCCTATTTTACAAAAATAGGTGTTCATAGCATTTGCTATATCAGTTTTATTTTCGATTTGTTGATTGTTATCGTATATATATTTTATTGGATTATCATGCACACTATTTCTCCCTAATTTAGTTTTAATTATGTTCCATAATTCCTTAGAGTTTCCGCTATTTCGTTTTACCATTTCCTTTTCATATTTAAATTTTGCTTCTTTAATAACTTTGTTCAATATCTTAGTGTAATTTGTATACTCTTTTTTTAGGGCTTCAGAAGTGGGATTGTTTTTCCATAAGATATACAGTGTCTCTTTAGTAGTACACGAGACTATAATAGCACTAGTAATCCAATTTTTTCTCGGAAGTTTATTTTTAAATTGTTTTTTGGTAGTGGACGCATCAATACAATTATTTATCATGTCTATTAATGCGTTAACTGCAAGATTAGGATCCTGCATAGACAATATTGAGTACCAGTTTGAATTATTTGCAACATGTTTTAACTTGTTGTAATTAATTGATTTCATATTGAATTTCTTCGGCTGATTTATTTCTAATTTATCTATAGTTATAAATAATGGGTAGTGATCATTAAATGGATTCGTTATTTTAAATGAATTAATATTTATATTTTTAGTTTTTATATAGAAATTGTCGATGCAGGTACCTCTTTTATTATCAGATGAAGGCCTTGTTATTCCAGTAAAGCATGGCGTAAATTTATATTCCAAGAGATCATTTAAAAATTCTTGTGTTATAAGGTTATCTGTTGAGTCAGTCTTACTAAAATTTTCGTCTAATATATCAATGTTAAAATCCCCGATTATACAATGGTTCTTAGTATTTAATTGATCTCTTAGGAATTTTTTCAGGCTATGTACAAATTCATACTTTTTTATATTGTGTGATCTATAGATCGCTGAGATTCTTACAGTTTCGGTGCCAATTAATTTTATAACCGAGCTTAAGATACGTATGTTGTCGACCACTATAATTTCTGTGTGTTCAGATAGTTCATCCTTTATATACATCATAACTCCATCTGCTTTATTCATTTTACTCTCACTATAGTAACTTTTGTAACCTGATATGTTGTACAATGGAGTATATTGCACATTCCAAGATTCAGTACATATAATGACACTTGGTCTTACGGCTAAACATTCAATAAAAGTTTCAAGTTTTTCAAAGTTTTGTTTTACACTTCTAATATTTACACATAAAATCAAATTTTTACCTTTATCGATACTTTTATTGAGTGTTTGTACATTACCAAAAGCTTGTTCTTTTTGTGAGATAATTTCAAAATTTAGTTGTTGTTGATCCATGTTCAAATTCAGAAAGTTCAGAAGTTGCTGAGTCTGTTGGGTAATAAATTTGTGATATGGTTCTGTTTAAATTTATTGGTGAGGTTGTGG
Organism: Torymus aiolomorphi; assembly: GCA_036365515.1. Taxonomy (NCBI): domain Eukaryota; kingdom Metazoa; phylum Arthropoda; class Insecta; order Hymenoptera; family Torymidae; genus Torymus; species Torymus aiolomorphi. The sequence goes on along the minus strand of CM070874.1, from coordinate 68,241,758 downwards.
CCGATAAATTACCAGCTGATGTTGCCGGACTGATAAAAATTCTACTTTGTCTTCTTGGTGTCGTTACGTCCGGTGATTTACCGGCAGCTGTATCAGTGTTTTGTAACTGTGATTGAAACTTTACTTTACCTACATATTTTGGAATGTGCGGTCTCACTGGATAATCTGTTTCAGCAATTAACTTCTTTATCTTGTGCAACATAACCTCGCATTTTTCGGTATCATTTACCACGTGTTTAGTATTATAATTTGTTTTATATTGATGATTACTGTACATACAATTAACACAATTGTGTTCGTTTGGGGTAGTACAGTTGATTGTGTTATGTTTTCCAGCACAATGTAGGCAGATCTTCGTATTCTTACACTTTTTACCACTATGACCAAATCGACCACAGTTAAAACACGGGGTTAAATTCAAGTCATCGAATGCTCTGCAATTTTGATAACCAATATGAACTCTATATTTATTACTCACAATTTGATTATATACTTCCGCGGGTGTTTCAATTAATATAGTGTTAATTTTTGTTTTAATGTTTTCAAATATATGTAACACTTTGCATTTGCTGTTTAGGTGTTTGAAGTTCCTTTTGTTAATATCTTGCTCTATTTCTTTAATCTCCATGTCTTCAAAATTGTCGAAGCCTGTTATTTTCATCTTGGGATTTTTAATAGATTCTCTTGTTATTTTGTAGTAGGCAGAATACTTTTGTTTTAGGATATTCTCAGTTTGTATCAAACTCTCCTCATTTATAAAGCTTATTATTGCTTCATCTTTATTCTTGATTTTTATACTTTTTGCTTGTATAGATGAATTTTTATTTATATAGTGAGCTATATATGGTTTTATATCTGGCACATATATTCCTTTATTATCATTCTGTACTCTTTTCACTATTAGTTTTTGTATCTTCTTTTCTAATTTCTTATCACTTACTACCACTTCTGCAAATGTTTTTTGTTTTTGGTATAGTTTTCTTTGTCTAAAATTTGGTTTAGCATGAGATTATTATTGTGTACTTCTGTACTTATTTGTTTTAATAGATTTTTTTTCTTCTTCAGGAAAACTTGTCAATTCTTGATTTCCTTTGATTTCCTTAGCTTTTATTAGTAGCAATTCTTCTTCAGCTTGTTTTAATTTTTGTTCTGTCTGTGCATTGGTTTTTATTAGTATTTCGTTCCTTGTCATTATCAGATCATTTTGGTTTCTCAGATTTTCTAGTTCCCTCCGTAGTAGCACTACTGCAACACGTGGGTCTTTAGAGGTTATGTCCTCTATATTATGTTCTTCACATATTATTTCTATGGCAGATAAGTAGTTTTGTGTTCTTTTTCTGTTATAATCACTTTTATGGTAGACATTGTTACACACTACACATATCACAACTCCCACTGGCGTCCCGGGATGACATTTGTAATAAATTTCTGGCGGAGGGGTCTGCTTAAGCAGCACACCCTCGTCCGCCATCTTGACTTTTCTTTCGCCATATCTGCGTAAAATAAATTTATACCTCTCTAACCTCAAAATCACAACTTTGGCATGATTTTTCGGCTCTCGTGGTATAAAATACCGTTCGAAACGAATGCGGAAGTTGATTATTTACTTCGTGTGACTTTTCGCACTCGCTTCGCTCGTGCGAAAAACGTCACAGAAAGTAAATCATCACCTTCCGCACCAGTGTCGAAATGTACTATAATTTTGTTTTAAGAATTGATTTTAAAACATAAACACAGGTTATAATTGCGAAGGCATGCTCAAGGCATTTTCAAGGCCCTATGATTGCCCTTTAGCAGTCGCAAGTCTGGCGCAATTCTGCTTCAATATGCCTGCTGCATGTCTGCCTTTGCAATTCTTCTGCAATTCTGCTGCACGCGCACGTGCAGTATGTGGGCCATATGATTGCACTTTAGCTGCTTCTCTACTTTTCTGTTTCTACGTCTTGGTCTCTCCACCTCTACCTCTACGTCTCTGTCTCTGCGTCTCTGTCTCTACGCCTCTGTCTCTACGTTTCTGTCTCTAATCTCTCTCTCTCTCTCTCTCTCTCTCTCTCTCTCTCTCTCCCTCTCTCTCTCTCTCTCTCTCTCTCTCTCTCTCTCTCTCTCTCTCTCTCTCTCTCTTTCTCTCTCTCTACATCTCTGTCTTTACGTCTCTGTTTCTACATCTTTGTCTCTACGTCTCTGTCTCTACGTCTCTGACTCTACGTCTCTGTCTCTACATTTCTTTTCTACGTCTCTATCTCCACCTCTCTGTCTACACGTCTCTGTTTCTATGCCTACGTGTTTACGTGTCTGTCTCTACATTTCTGTCTCTAATCTCTCTCTCTCTCTCTATGCGTCTTTGTCTTGACGTCTCTATCTCTACATCTCCGTCTCTAATCTCTGTCTCTACGTTGTCTCTACGTCTCTGTCTCCACGTCTCTGCCTCTACATCCCTGTCTCTACGTTTCGTTTCTATGTCTCTGTCAATAACAAAATTAATATTGATGTTCTTGATATCTTTTTTTTATTGTAACTCGTAATTTACGTTTCCTTTGTTAAAGTTGGAAGGTCTTTTGGCTATTATCAAAAGCCTTTTCCTGGAGTAACCACCTTTTTGATCACGGTATCCTATTTATAAAAATAAATAAATCCTTCTAAAAATTTTTCTAAAACAGGAAAAGTGGTTTTGTAGGGCTATTGGCGAAGGATGCCACTTTGCGAGAAGTTGCCGATGTAGAAATGAGGAGGGGCGCGAGAAGGTGGGGGCGAGGGGGGTCAGGATTTTCACATTTTCTTCAAAAAAACGTATAAATAATCACATTTTTACGTTATTGTGAGGGAGTGAGGAGGGGGTGACGGGCGCGAGGGGGTGCGAGGGGGGTGAGGGGACTCTGGTCGTAAGCATTTTCTTACAACTATATAATATAGGAATGCACACACACACACACGCACACACACGCACACACACACACGCACACACACTCTACAATCTCAACAAAATTTCAACGTGATTAAGGTATCTCGATCTTGTCATGCGGTGGGGCGAGGCTAGCGGGTCCCGTCTCTCCCCGCTGGTGCTCATCGCTCACCGCGCACCTCCTCGCACAGCCTGCGAACTCGGTATTGTGTTTACGCTTACTTCTTTCCCAAATGCCTGACAAGCGACCAAGACCCGTCTGCGTTTTTATTCTTTGATTATTTTTCTATTCAATTAAAGGTTTTTTAACTTTATTTCTGCTTTTTTTGTAAAGGATTTTTATGTTTAAAGACTACATAACCTCTATCTTCCGTAAGAGCCTGTGTTAAAAACTCATTTTTCAAAAATTATTTTCTCCAAATAATGCGCGATGAAAAATACTGAGAAAATTCATGTAACATATCAAAATTTTAAATTGTTCTCTGCTCTTATGCTAAAGGTAGGAGAGTCCTTACATTAAAATTTTTTGTTTTCTAGTTATCATACGACAGAAAAAATGACTTTGTAAAATACGAAAATTTTAAATATCAAATGTCTCAAAAAGTAATCGTATGATCTTTTTAAAAATTCACACACATATTATCTATATCACATAAGAAATTGCCTATAAATTTGGAGCTGATTCATCGAGCCGTTTCCGAAAAATTACAATTTGAAAAAAAGGTTGAAAAAATTTTAACATCAAATATCTCTGAAATTTATGTACTAATCATTTTATCCAAAGAACTCAGCCAAAAGCTATCCAAAATCTACCTCTAAAAAAATTTCAAAGCAATTTTTTGCCCAATTTGCCTAAAACATGATCTGCAAATCGAGTTTTGGTTTTCCAACTATTCACCCTCTCGTATAGTAACGCTGTAAATTTCACAAGTTTTAGATTGCAAATTTAACGAGGAAAAAAATAGACATCTGGATAAAAAAATATAGCCTATAGGGAGACATTTTGACGAGTAATTTCTAAAAAAAAAATTTAAAGCTCCAGTAAAGTCGAGAAAAAATTTTTCAAAAATGTCGTGATTTGGTAATTTTTCGACTTTAAATCGCTTGTAGCTCAAAAATGAAGTGTTTTCCAAAAAAAAATGACAGGAGTTAAAAAATTGTTATTTTTGTTCAATTTACCTAAAAAAGTTACTGTTTCATTAATTTTTAAAGTTCTTTTAATTTGACAAGTTTTTTGTTAATAGCAAATTACTAACCACTGGGACCAAAAAATGTCATAAGGGTTTTGGTTCGCAACAACATGATGCATCGATTCCAATAGGTTTCATTTTGGCGTCTTTGCGTGGTCGGTCAACTCGTTTTTTATGCATCTTTTTGGTGGTGCGCTGCTCACCTATATCTATATACCCAAGTGCACCCCCAGTTTAGGGAGTTCGCTCTCCGGCTCTACTGCCTGCAGTCTTGCCCCGAGTGTACCCGCGGCAAGAGTGCAGGGCTCGGAGCTAGTGGAAGCGAGAGGTTTATCTCTTCGCTGCCCCAAGCGGGCTGGCTTTTTCAGGCTCGTGCAACAGTATTTCTTTAACACGTGCATAAAAGACGCCCTTTTTCATGCATTTAAAGTGGATGGAAATTTGAGGTTGTCGAGTGTCCCGAAGTAGCGGAAGGAAAAAAGTGCGTGTGTGTGCGTGACCGAGTTATCTTACTAAAGATAGATATTTCATGTTATTTATGAAAACTTTTTTGCACTTTTGATTTAAACTATCATAAATATTATAGATTAATTCACTTACAGAATTCCATACTCATACATATCTGAATATATCTCTTGAAAAGTTATTACTTTGTCTTTCGGTAATTTTATCCAATGATTAAAGCCATTTATAACTAAATCCAATACATGCTTCCTTGGCACTTGTCTTACGTAAATATATGGAAGCATCAAGTTCTGAAACTAATTTTTTTCGGATTATTAAAGTCAGTATTCGCAAAGCGAACGGAAAATAGTGAGTACATATAACATAGAAACCCACTTTTTCGCTATCTTTTTCGGATACATCAAGTATAGGTGGTACTTTTAGTTTCGCTTCTGATGATATGAAGCTTACGTGGTTGGGATTAAGTAATTGAGCCATCACAGCTGATAACTCCGTTCTTTGAGAAGTCATAGGTGAGTATTGACGAACAGATCTACAAATCGCCTGCATGTATCCGAAAAATTTTAAAACTGAAAAAAAAAATTATATATTTTATTTAATAAAAATTTATTCATAATATAATAAAAATAATATAATAAAAATGAAATATATATGCGGAAGGGCGCGGAGGGTATGCGTCTTAATTTGGCTTACAATTACAAATTATAGTAAGATATATACTATAATATGACCGAATCCATCTCAAATCAAACACTCCGACTATGGCCACATCACCGACCATTTTGGAATTTAAGAATGTTAGCCTTCTCTTAAAATGATTTGATACGTATTTTTGCGCGCGCGCACGCGTATGTGTGTGTGTGTGGGGGTGGGTGTGGGTGGGTGTGTGTGTGTGTGTGTGTGTGTGTGTGTAATAAATTTGTCGGTACCATAACTCGAGACTGGAAGGAGATATCAAGTTCATCTTTGTCAGGTACATGAAGTTCATTTTAAAATTGTGCAAGTTTAATTTTATAGTTGATTGGATAATATTAAGTCGATTAAAAAGTATAATGAAAAATATGAAAAAATCGAAAATAATTTTTTTCAACGCGAGGTTTAAAGATAGGTTGGAAATAGGAGCATTTTCTGAAAGTGCTTTTGATTTCCTATCCATTCATATATTGTTCGTCTAAATAATTAAGATTTTTACTCCTTAAATGTTTTTAAATATAATTTTATATAAACTTTTGAATAACGTATTTATGAAAAATCAAATATGCAGAAAAAATGCAATTTTAAATTAAAATATAAAATTTTTAAAATTATCATGTAATTTAACAGTTTTCTTTGAGAAAGCATTCTGCTAAAGCAGTTAGCAGCTGTTTTTTATAAAAAGTAATGAATAATATCCACTATTCCTGAAAGATTACTCAATAATCAATGTTATTAGATTGTCTATATAGGCAGCATTTATGTGAAATTATAGGAATTGGCATTTGATAATATACCATTTTTTAATAGTATATACGGAAAGAATACCAATTCTTTTTGGGTTTATTGGAATAAACGTCGTAAAATCTGTCAACGTTTTAGTCAATTGTTATCAGTACAAAATTTTCTATTTCGCAAATTATCTTATCGATTTGAATTGGAAAAATACAATTATTAATTATATTTTTCTATATCGACGCCTGGATGCAAGAACGCTCTATCTCGGCTGCTGCTTCGAGAACGCTCTATCTCGGCGCCGAATTCAAAAACGCTCTATCTCAAATGAGATTTTTGTTTTCCTGATTTTGTAGTAGCAGCACTGCGCGATTTTAAAATACGACTTTTAGGCATCAGATGTGTGTCTAAAATTCTGAAAAAATCAGAAGAGCTTATTTAACATTACCTTTGCTTTGTAGCAAAAATTTATATCTTTAAGGTGGCTCATGCGATTTCTTATAAAAAAGCAGATACATCTTAAACTTAACAAATATGTTCTTTAGACATTAAACTTTCGATCTGTACTAAGAAAATTGTAGGTCAACGACCAAATTATCGAAAAAACTGAGTTTATAAATAAGTACGTTTAACACATAACCTTATGGGAATGAACAGTTTATTGCTTCGTAGTAACTTGTAAAAAAGCAGTTTTTAATGTACAATATATGAAATTAAAGATTTTTTTGTGAAGAATCTAATGATATCATCAGAATTATAGGTTAACGACCAAACAAAAAAGATATTAACAATAAGCGTTACAAATGTGCTACTGCGCATGCGCACTGCGACCAGTCATATAAATGTAGCGACAAATTAACAAAGTTTTTACTTATTTATAAAATCTTTTTTTTGTTTAAACATTTAGAAGTTATTTACAATAAATTTGCGTAAAATACGTTAACTTAATTTGGCAATAATAAAGAAGCCCCTTGCAGGGCCCCGACTTGATACGGCACCAAACGCATGAGCTACCTTAAATGAATCAGATTCAACTTTATAGTTGATAATTATTTTTTATTTTTTAATAACGATGTCTATAGACATGCATATTTGGAATCTTCTTTCATCATATTTCTTGCTAAATTGTTATTATGCAGATGAGAAGCATGTACATCTTGTTCCTCTCTTGAGCGACTTACATCAGTTAAATTTTTAAATGCCGCACACATATCGCACTGATCCTTTTTTGGTCGATGAAAGAATATATTATAGCTGTTGTTAAAAATGAATCGGTATAGCGATATTCAGTTACGATATCTTTTATGCCTTTGTCTTTGGCCCATTCTTTATACAATATATACATTTTATTAATCGTTAAATAACGATTCAGGTAAATATTCACGAGTTGTTGTTTTCCTACAATAATGAGAGTCAACCCTTTCAAATAAGACAATGTGTTCGTGGACTGAAGCAGTGGCCGTGTCGGACACTCGATTGGATTTGTTCTTATGCTTTCCACGCATATTGAGAGCCATTGGCTGAGTTTGACTAGATATACTTTTCTTTTTTGCTACAGTCTCAATCCATTTTCTACTAATACCTGTGAAAACAATTTTAAAGATCATATTGTATTAATATTTTTTATCTTCGTTATTGTAAAAGGACCCCGCACACAATGTATGGGAAAAAATCATCCGGTCAAATTGAACGAAACTTTGGAAAAAAATAGATCTTGAGGTCCTGAAGAAATCAATCTTTTTTCAATTTCGTTCAATTTGACCGAATGATTTTTTCCCATACATTGTGTGCGGGGTCCTTTATCAAAAAAGGGCCAGAATGATAAATTAAAAATACCACTAATAAGTAAACTTGTATACATAATTCTTGATAATTATTTTTAATAAAAATAAAAATAAAATAAAATAAAATAACAGATTATATTAAAAAAATATCTTTATAAAGAATAATATTTCTATTAAAATGCTTACCAAATGTTCCTCAAAACATTGTCTGGCAAACTTTTATTTTTGTTGTTCCAATAACTAAATAATATCTGTTCGTAATGTTCTTTATTTTTTTCCCATTTTTTCAATGATCTGCTTACGCATTATCTCTTTTTTCTCTCTCTCTCTCTCTCTCTCCCTCTCTCTCTCTCTCCCTCTCTCTCCCTCTCTCTCTCTCTCTTGCTCGCTCGCTCGCTCTCACGTTCCGAGATAGTGTGTATGATAATTTTTAATGTAACGTCTCGACGCCTCGCTTGCGCATCAATACGGTATGTAATCTACACCTGGATATGCGACAAGTGAATATATGAATCGTAATTAATTATAAAAACCCATACCAATTTCTTTTTTTCAGTCTACTTATCACAAGTAATTATAAATTATTTTTTATTTTTTTTAGATAATTATATAATATCCGTTTTTTACAATTTCTCCGAGCCATAAATTGCATTGCCGCGTTTATATGCACCTCCATTTTTCAATCTTAACGATTGCCTTAGACGTTCACTGACGTTTGACAGTTAAGTAAAATAATCTAAAATTTTTTTGAAATTTTATATATATACACACACATATACGTATATATATAGCTTGACGTCATTTTTTAATTGCTTTCTGCTGAGAAGCGGAAAAATTTAAATAAGTTTGATGTACTGGTAATACAATTATACAAGTAAGTTAAACGTAACTAAGGAGGAGTTGTTTAAACTCCAACGAATTTGAAGAAATAACCCGCTGCCAATTCATTGGCATGTAGCTTCCTCTAAATTAATGTATCATTCCTATATGTATAGTATATATTTTTTAAATATAAAATATGTTTATTCATTATACTTTTTTTTCAATGATTTAATAATTTATTAATATTTAAAGAATTGCATATTTTTCTTACTATTGAAATTATTTGTTATTTGACACTTATTTTATTTAAAAAAGAAATAATATTTTAAAATATAAAATTAAAAAATTGCTATCTACCCTGAGATCAACTTACTCATATTTTCAAAATCATATGTAATAATTCCATTTTTTACATTATAAATATATTATTGTTCACTAACTGCATGTGTATCTTTATTATAAATAATTGTGTACATATTATAAAAATTGAAATTTTCGCCATCCTCTTCTTTTATTTTCAATAAAATATCGTTGATTGTTGACTTTATCATTTCTTACATCATCTTATAATAATAAAAAAAAGCAAATAAAATATTATGTAAACACAAATATCAGTGGCAGCTAATAAAAACATTTACATAACTTTTTAAATGCAAAATGAGTGTATATATAATTATATGCCCGTGAACCATAAACGTTTAAATTTTAAAATATTTATCTCAAAATTGAGTGAGGGTAATTATTACTATATTCACTTCTTAAATCACGATTATTCGAAAAATTAGTTCAAACAAGTTTAAACTTTAAAATTTGTATCTCAAAATTGAGTGAGGGCAATTCTTACTATATTCACTTCTTAAATCGCGATTATTCAAAAAATTAGTTCAAACTCAAATATAATTTAAAGTAGTTCACCAAGAAATTGATTTTCTTTAAATTTTCTTCAAAACTAGTGTACACTCGACAGAAGTTGATTCTTTCTGAACGTACCTAGTCAATTTTAAAATCCTGCAATCTCATTGGACGATTCAAATTTAGGGTTAATATTTACACAATAGTATACAACAATAAATGAGGAGTTTCTACCATACATAATATGCTTAGAGCACAATTTTTCCGATATTGTGATTTTTATGATGGCATTATCCGATCAACTATCTTAAATTTAATTATTCCTTGCGGTCAGTTTTACCTGAGTAAAATTTTAAATTTACTCACATTATCAAAAAATGAACAATTACAACAATTTTACTCCAGTTATTTACACCCGAGGGAAGTTGATTCTTTCCGAACGTGCCTAGTCAATTTTAAAATCCTGCAATCTCATTGGACGATTCCAATTTACATTTTCAATTATTTAATAATTTATTAATATTTGTAAATTCTATATTTTTTTCTTAATTTTTTGTTATTTCACACTTATTTTATTCAATTTGTTTAAGACACAAATAATTATTTTTAATATTAATGATTTTGACATGTTCAGCCGATAAAACAGTATTAATGATAAAGTATAAGTATTACACAATCTTCATAAAAAACAAAAGCAAATAAAATATTATGTAAACACAAATCAGTGGAAGCTAATAAAAATCTTTACATAAATTTCTAAAGGCAAAATGAGTGTATATAAAATTATATGCCCATGAACTATAAAGGTTTCAACTTTAAAATTTTTATCTCAAAGTTGAGATATGGTAATTCTTACTATATTCATTTCTTAAATCGCGATTATTCCAAAAATTAGTTCAAACTCAAAATAATTGGCCAGCGTATCTGACTAATTTCATGTTTCTGCAGAGCTCGCTGTAAATTAACCTCAATAAAAAACAAAAGCAAGCAAGTAACACGCGCGCGTATCGCGCGTCATTTCCATTTTCTAGTAATATATACATAAAACCGTTACCGAAAAATTACGATTTGAAAAAAGGACTAAAACAGTTTTAACAGTTTTAACCTCAAATATCTCTGAAATTTATAAACTAATTCTTTTACCCTAACAATTCATGTAATAAATAATGTACAAACTCTACACCTCCATCAAATCTACATCTCCATAAAATTTCAAAGTAATTAAATTTTACTCTAGTTATTGTGTGACATAGAAAGTCATTTCCAGAAGTACCAAAATTTTAAATATCAAATATCTCAAAAACTAACCATATAATCTGGATGAAATTTTACGTAGGTATTGACTATATCGCATACAAAATATAAGCTTTGAACTGTGTCAATTGCTCGATCGGTAATGGTAGGACTATGCCACCCCGTTAAGTTGTTAAAATTTTAAGTCGATAAATCAAGTATCTCTGAGTTAACACGATTCGAAAATTAAAAAAAAAAATTTTTCACCTCAAATATCTTCGGTCGTAATGGACCGATTTTTTGGGCAACGAACTCGATCTGAAGATATATAAAAGCTGCATATGTGCCAAATTTCAAGATGATTGGATAATTTTTACTCTTGTTATCGTGCGACAACGAAAACGCCAATTTTTTCTAAAATAATTTTTTTCAAAATAACAAATGAAGATAATATCTTGAAATTTTAACCAAATATAGTTTTCAATGAGTGTAATAAGTGTTTAAAATTTGAGTCGATAAATAAAATATTTTTTGAGAAATTAATTTATAAAATATAAAAACATTTTTCTTAATAACAAATGACAGAGTGAAGTAAATATTAAAAAAAGAAAATACAGGTAATTTAAATAGCTTTCAAGAAAAGTTAATTATATTATGTAATAATGGCTGTAAGATATAAAAAAAAAATTAAAAAAACTAAAAATTCAAAATCGTCTTTTGGTTATAAAGAAAAAAAAGTCAATAAAAACTCAAGTCCATCACGGTACCGAGCTTTTTCGAGAGACGAAGAGAATTGTCTTTGTCCGACGAAAATCGGTCGCGATTCATTTCCGAGATATAAAGAGTTTACACACGCGCGCGCGTACACACACACGCACACACACACACACACACACACACACACACACACACACATATATCCATACAGACATTTTCTAAAATCATGTGACTCGAACTTCTATCACCTCTATTTGTATTTCTAGAGCGATTTAACGAAACTTAAAATTTTACTATTACAAAGCTTTCTCTAGGAGGAAGCAATATTTCATTATGCATAGTCAAAAACAGTGGTAAATAAGCAATTCTGATATTTTTTCAGAATTTTAGACACACATCTGATGCCTAAAAGCTGTATTTTAAATTCGTGCTGCCACTACAAAATCTGAAAAACAAAAATAGAGCGTTCTTGAAGCGGCAGCCGAGATAAAGCGTTCTCGAATCGGCAGCCGAGATAGAGCGTCCTTGCATCCAGGCATCGATATGGAGTAATTAATATTAATTTTTTTCGTAAAGCTATTCAATAATCAATTTTATCGGATTGTATAAAGTATTTGATAATATACCGGATTTTATTAGTATATACGAAAAGAATATTCTTTTAGGGTTTATTGGAATAAACGTCATAAAATCTGTCTAGATTTTTTACGATTTTTATCAGTAAAAAAATATCTATTTCGCAAATTATCTTATCGGTTTGACTTGGAAGAATACAATTATTAATTATATTTTTCTGTATGGAGTAATGAGTAATATTCTTTTTCCTGATAAAACTATTGAATAATTAATTTTAACAGATTGTATAAAGTCGAGATCATTTGTATGAGCTATTCCAAAAATGATTACCCTTTTACGTTTCGAAAAAAATAAAAAAAAATTTTTAAAGGCACACCCATCGGACAAGTTTTTTTTTTGTTCTTTAAGCTTTTCTAAATGTGAAAAAAATAGGTACATGATCGATTTAATGGTATCATTTTTTGGCTACACTTTTAAGTCAATTTTGGATTGAAAAGAATTGATGGAAATTTCACCTTTTTTTTCTAAACGACAAAACTTGAAAAGATGATTTAATTTTGAAGGCACATCTACAGGACAAAGTTTTTCTTGTTCTTTAAGTCTTTCTGAATCTGAAAAAAATTATTTACAAGCCTCATTGAATGGTATACTTTTTTGGCACGACCTTTAAATCTAAAGGACCCCGCACACTATGTATAGGAAAAAATCATTCGGTCAAATTTTGGGGGGTTTTGCCCATGAGAACTTTTGTTCAGGACCTCAAGATCTATCTTTTCCCCAAGTTTGATCCAATTTGACCCAATGATTATTTTCCATACATTGTGTGCGGGGTCCTTTAAGGAAAATTTCGTCTTTTTTCTATACGGCGACACTTATAAATAGTGGCATCTGCCTATTTAATCTGTCCATAAATAATTATCTATACTGATGTTATTACTTTAAAAGTTACTTTAATAATTACGGTCTTGTTGATAGTGCAATAATTATTGAATTACACAAAAACCTTTTGACAATAATATTACCAATAATTATTTAGAAGACAGTTGGATTGTAGTAATTTATAATAAGAAATGGTATCCTGGATATTCTCGAAATAATTCTCGAAATTGAAGAAAACGTATTAATTACGAAGTTTTTCGCGCGCAACGGAATAAATTTCTCATGGCCACAAGTGGACGACATCCACAAAGTATTCCCGACTCAAATATTATGTAGAATTGAATCTCCATTTAAATATAAAGGGAAGCAAAAAACAAATACTTTCTGCCTCAGCGATAAGACATGTAAATATGTAGATGAGGCAGTTAAAAATTATAAAGTTTAGGAGCTATGAATTTACTTATTTAGTCTTATTTTATAACTTTCTTATAATTAGTAAATAAAAAATTAAATGGAATGACTGATGTTCTTTATTCACTTAGTTATTTCAATTATAATATGAACTGAATACGTAAAGCTGGTGTAAAGATTAAAAAAAGATGGATTTCTGAATGATTTTACATTTTCAAATATTTATTGAATTATCGTTAGTAGCAAATTATTATGGGAAGTTGTAATTGTAATACCGATTGTTTCTTAGAAAACTGTAACTTTTTAAGTAATAATTTCAGTGTAGATGATTATTTATGGAAAGATCAAATAAGCAGATGCCAGTATTTATAAGTGTCGCTGTATAGAAAAAAGACGAAATTTTCCTTAATTTCTAGATTTAAAGGTAGCGCCAAAAAAGTATACTATTCAATCGGACTTGTAAATAATTTTTTTCACATTCAGAAAGACTTAAAGAACAAGAAAAACTTTGTCCTGTAGATGTGCCTTCAAAATTAAATCATCTTTTCAAGTTTCGTTGTTTAGAAAAAAAAGGTGAAATTTCAATCCAAAATTGACTTAAAAGTGTCGTCAAAAAATGATACCGTTAAATCGAGCGTGTACCTATTTTCTTTTCACATTCAGAAAAGCTTAAAGAAAAAAAACCTTGTCCGATGAGTGTGCCTTCAAAAAAATTTTTTAATTTTTTTCGTGACGTAAAAGGGAAATAATTTTTGAAATAGCTCATATGTATGTGAAATTATAGGAATGGGCATACCGGATTTTATTAGTATATATGAAAAAAATACCAATTCTATTAGGGTTTATTGGAATAAACGTCATAAAATCTGTCAACTTTTTAATCGATTTTTATCAGTAAAACAATTGTCTACTTCGCAAATTATCTTATCGGTTCGAATTGGAAAAATATTATTAATTTGTATCAATGAGTTTTATTACGGGGAAATATATTTGGGACGGAAAGAGGGAAAGGCGATTTCAGAAAGGCGCAGAATAAATTTGTACGCGACCACCGATTTTAACAGAAATAAAAACTTAACACCTTTATTTTATTCATTTACACGCGGACGGTTTGCTGGACGCCAGCCGCACAAACGCGGCACGAAAAAACTACTGCACACGCAGCATATAATCCTATAAATTTTTCGCGACACGAGGGTCGACCCGAACACGCACTGATCGCAGCACACAAAACTACTTACGTTGGTTTCGCTCAGAAAATCACACCAAACTCCGAGAACAGGCAAAACTTTGATACACAGTTCTTACGAATGAAAACTTAAAATGAATGTAGCTATGCTAATTTGAAACGGAGTATAATGCTATAGTGCAACTACTATGAAAGCCCAGTACAGAGTGATCTGCGAGTCACTCTTGTCAGCGCGGCTACCGTCGACCATCGCTGCGGCAGCGCTCTCCTCCTCTTACTCCCCTGCTCACCACTTGCTTTCGCTTCCTCCAGATCTCAGCTGCTGTGCTACTATATGGTGCTCGAGCACTCGAATACTCCAGTGACAGCCTCTTCCTTGAGTAAGTAGGGTCCCAAGTATCTACTGTTGTCATCGGATGCTCTATCTTCTTTATTTTTTTGCAGGAGGGCCAGCAGATGTCCATACGTGTGAGAGGTTTCGTTACTTGTGTTATATGTTCCAAAAATACTTCCAATTATTTTACTAATCACTTTGTGCGAGTTGTAGTTTCAAGTAAGGCGGTGCGAGATAATAGATAGCTGAGAACCAGGGGGATGCGAGAGGGGCAAGTGAGAGGACATGGCAACTAAGTCTCCTGAGTAGCGCAGGGTGCTGCTACTCTTTCGCATCTCTACTTTTGAGTCTGCAGAGAGTTCGCATACTCTCTGATAGGGGAAGGCGGGGCATGACGTGTCAGGTAGGTAAGTTTGGCACCCTCATATTTTTAATATTAATGAATGCAAAAAATGTAATTTTTACGTAAACCTAATTAGATATGCTTTTAGAATTTTCCTCTATACTTTTGAGATTATAGATAATGTTTAACATTTAATTTAATAAGATTGAAAATCGGTGCTTAGAAACAAGATTGACTTCATTTTTAAGTCGCTTGGAGCAACGAGAAAATGATTTTTTTTCTAAATGAGACCAAACCTATTTGATAGTTTCAACTTTTATCTTTCAAGCCCTGTTTTTGTTATTTTCAGAAAATCTTTATAAATAATATAATTAAAAAATGAAAATGGTATTAAAATGGGGCATGACGTGGCACCCTGACGGGGCACGCGTGGCACACTCGGGCGTATCAGTGCGCCGCGGCGGCCGCCGAGCGAAGTGACGTAACCTACAAACCAAAAACGGATCAAGATGGGTTAACAACTACGCAGTGCAATAATTTAGTTTTAAGTAGTTTTTAGTTTCAATTATTACATTAATAAGTAAATAACGATTATTTCGACTGCGTATTAAGTTATATTTAAAGTAGAAAAAAGCCGTACTTGAAGACTTAAACACAAATCAGCTTGATTTATCCATTGTTAATAATAATTCAGCTTCCGTAAATAATGAAAATTACTTTAGAGAAGTTAATACCTGAAGAATCAATTGTAGATACTCAAACTGCCTTTTTCAATGGTCAGGTAGTTCAAATATGCTACATAGATGAAAATGATGCGAAATCTTTAAATTTAAACTTATTGTAATAATAATGATAATTTGTTAATCAAATAAAAGTATTATGTTGTGATCATATTTTATAAGAAGGAATTTGTAATATAAAATCATTTATTAAAATGTAATAATTTATTTTAAAATAAAAATTGTTATGTTCCTTAATAAAAATAAAATTTTAAATTTTCAATAGACTGATTAATTATTTGATTTTTGAAAGTTTTATCAGGGCATAATTATTAAAGTATTAATTACTGGAAAAAAGAATTGAAAAATACCTATAGTAAAATATTAAATTTGACCGTGCCATGCGTGCCTCGTCGGGTGCCACAATCCACCCGCCGGTGGGGCACGTAGAGCATTTTTTTCAGAATTTCTTTTCTGTATTTTATCAATAATTAAAAGAAAATGAAAAAAAAGTTAATAGTTTATTTTATTTTATTTTTTTCTGATCTAATTATTCCGTTTTTGTACATTTTGAAATAATACACGGTTTAGTTGTTATTTTTAATCAAAGTTAGGGTGTCACACGTGCCCCGCCCTCCCCTATACACTTCTAAATTGTAGTAAGGGACAAAAACACAAATAAGTACAAAGTTTAGAGTCACAATTTATGACACAATTTTAATTACATTTATTTATGAAGATTAAAAAGTATTAATTTTTAACTTATGTACAAAATATGAACAAAAATAACAGATATGATTTAATTTTAAAATTTGTAACGGGATGACTGGGGGGAATGTTTTGTTTAATTCCGCGACCCGGACCCTAGAACTCATTGTCGTCGGGTGCTGCTTCTATGTCGAGCATCCGGGGTTTATGTTCTCTGGATGCCCGGTTACAAAATTCGAGTTCGCAGATGAGGTCGACTTTTCCGTGTGCCGGAAAGGGTTAATACTTGCGCTAGCTAATCGCAAGACGCGGTCACTCAGAATGATCGTCGTCTCGAAGCGACGATCCCGCAGAGGCGGCGGTATCCAGGAGAAAGTTAGGTTATAAGGTTAAAAGGTTAAGAAATGAAGAATAGCCTTAGTTACTCAACAGAACAATAACAAGGTCTATTCAAAAACTTTACATCAAAATCGCGTCGCGTTGCGCGCAGACAAGAAGTCGCGATCCGTCGCTCGGTACAGGCGGATCGATGTAATTATTTTCGCTTGGGCCTCGGTGAACGCAACAGCAGCCGCTCGCCGCTGCCAGCTGAAAATACAAAAGACGGTTATGCGAGAAGTACGAAGAGTCTTACCGGGAGAGGTGTGCACTCCTGTCGTCGCTCGCTCGCTAGTCCGCTCCTGCGTTAGGCCTTACCCTCCGGGCGACTTCGGAATGTTCAGGTCGAGTCCTAACCTCCAGTGTTCACCTATACAGATGCTTCGGACCCCAGAAGTGACTCGGACTGTTCGCGTGCGCTGGTCTTCGTGAACGGAACGTGGAATGGCGTTGCGCTGCACCGATACATAGACGCTCGCTGCCGTTTTGTCTGAACGGTGTAGTTCGCGTACGCGCGGTTTGACGGCCCGAGAGAATCTGACTCCAAATTGAACCGAGCGCGACTTTACAGCCGACAAAGTCGGGCTCTCCCCGCGCGTAGCTATCGCGAATACATCGTCCCTGCGATCCCTTATATAAATTGAGCATTCGAGATAATCTATTTTGTCCTCGAACGATCTCGAAATCTCGAATAATCGAATCCGTCTCGAAAGGAGAGAAACAAAAGACCAACAAACAGTGGCGCGCGTAGCGCGCTTATTAACGCTAGTTGTAAACAAATGCTCGGGATGCACGAATTCGCGAGAACGAGAACCAAACGAGTTCGATAGTATACGGAGAACCGAGATTCTTATTTTCTTCGTATTTTATCCTGAAACCTCGTTATACCCCTCTCCCAGACGTTGCATAGTGGGAGAGAAGCAACTCGATACCGAGGCTCTCGGTCAACACGACTTCACGTCGCGATGGATGAGAGTTCCGGATACGCGCTGATCAGCTCTCGTATTAAACGGCTGATCAGGAGATCCACGTCAAGGGATCGTCGTATGTGCACGGTATAGGTCGCTCATCACCGTGACTCTGCTGAATTTTAACGGTGGTTGGATCTTGTCGTCTCGCGCTTGACGGACCGGAGACTGTTGATTCTCAAGGCGTTGAGGCTCCGGTCGACGGCTGCATTAATTCCTCATGAGTTTACTTGGCAGGTCATGTCGTCTTCTTCTTGCTGTCTTCTGCGGGCGCTTTGCCACTGTGGACAGGCCCATTGGAGATGCGTCTGGGACTTACACGTCTAGTATAATTTTGTAACTGGACTTGGCGTGAAAGAGTCGTGGAAGTTCGTTGCAGTCCTCGATGAAGCCTTTGATGATAGGTTTCGCGACGAGTATCATACATTATTTTCTATTGATTAAACTGAAAAATAAGATAATGCCAAGGTAAGTATTAATTACAATAAATAATAAAACATTAAAACTTTTATAAAATTACAAGGATAAAATGCTTAAATGTAAAAACGGTGTAAAAATGTAAACCTAACCTTGAATATAAGACTAATGTAAACATGAGTTTTAAATAACAACTTTCGTTTTTTCATAAATGAAAATCTAATGTTGTTCAAACAATTTTAATCAACGTTTTATTATTAATTTGTCTTATTTAAAATTAATGTAATAAATAAAATCATTCGATGTGGAACTCACGTAATGAATATGTGTATTTAATGGATTAATTTTGTTAATAATTTCTAATGATGAATTCCTTTTACAGCACAATTTTTTAAAGTGATCAATTTTTTAAGAATTTATACATAAAATCATGTACATAATACTAAATTTTCTAAATTTTTATAATAGCTGTATGCATAATTTTTTTTCGAAGTGACTATTCGCACCAAGATTCTCATAATTACGTGACTCTACGTGACTGTAAAGATAGCTTTTCCGCCAAATTCTTAGAATCACGTAAATTTTCCGGGCCACTTACAGTCATGTAAATTTTACGTGACTGTAAGTCGTTTTCCGGAAAATTTACGTGACTGTAACTATCCCGGAAAATCTACGTGACTCTAAGAATTTAGCGTAAAAGCTATCCTTACAGTCACGTAGAGCCACGTAAATACATGAATCTTGATGCGAATAATCACATCCTTTTTTTATCAATTACGTAAAGTAGAATGAAGTTATTTTTTTAATCAATTTTTTCAGATATATTTTATTTCAATAAAAATTTTAAAAAAATTCGTAAATAATATTTAGTGTTACTTATTTCAAATAATTCTCTAAGAAAGAAACGTGAGTCTTACATATTTTTCAATAATATATTATAATTAAAAAATGGCGCCATGCTTCTCCTATTAATGGCGGACGTGGTAGTTTGCCACACTGTCCCTTGACCCTCTGTAGGCGCTGGTCACTGAGACGGAAAAGAGCCACATTGCCGAGTGCTTTAGTAGTGCCGAGCCTTTTTCTTATTTACGTCTCCCGTTCGCCAAGTCAGTGTGTGTGTGTGTACTACGAGTTGTTTTTCGTAATTGAGATTGTAGTGCCAAAGTACGAGAGCCACGTCCGGGTGGCTGTAGTTTTTTTAGTTATAGGAACCAGCGAAGACTGTTTTCCCTTGTAGTTAACGCTTCATGCAACGTATCGCGTGAGCGGCTGACGCGCACCTTTCGTTAAAACTGAATAAAGTACCATTGTATTTTTTTTATTAATATTACATCGGGAGTGTTGGAGTTTTCATTTTGCTCACCCCAGCGTTTTTCGCGCCTTTCCCAATTTCCCGCACTGCGGGTTATAATTTATGTACTTTTTGGTGGGAACAGTGGAACTGTATAATTTTATTATTATACATTAAGTTTTTACAAGTATTTGAAGTGTTGCAAGTTTCGCTCTAATGAAAATACAAGATTCTCCTGAGCAGTGCGGTCGTGCCTATAATGTAAAAATTAAGTTTTTACATTTAGACAGCAGGGAGTTGCTGCGCGATAGCGCGCAGGGTGGCACGGTCCCCCTAGTTAATTTTTTATCAAAATTACATTTTTTATGCTTCAACGCTATTAAAATAAGGAAGATTTCTTTCTAAATTTAATTTTTTTATTGTTAAACTGTCTTTTTTTAGTAACAATTTGAGTATAGGGACCTAAGAATGTATTCTTTAAAAAAGCGAAAAATCTCATTAAAATTTTGACATCGATTTGGTCGTTAAAAAAATTTGGCAAACGATAAGCCGTGTTCACGATTTTTTTCACGCTAGGGGGATACCAAAGGAACTGGAAAAATCCTGTCTCGTAGGTGTGCCCTTAAAAAAATTTTTTTCTGTTTTTATACCCCAGTTATTCTACGTAGTCCGCGAATGCGTACATATATACACAAATCAATTTACTTTGCCTATTATGGACTATAATTCTAAGGTATCAAAATTTGTTATATTTTTTCTCTCTTTAGGTAAAAAATACTTGGTCTACCATGCATGGTTTGATAGATATTTATACCCTCCATGGCATGTAAAATTTTAGCAGAAAAAAAACCGCTGCTAACTGCTTTAGCAGAATGCTTTCTCAAAGAGAATTGATAAATTACATTAAATGATTTTTTAAAATGTATATTTTAATATAAAATTTCATTTTTTCTTCATATCTCATTTTCCATAAATACATTATTCAAAATTATCTAAAAAATTATATTTAAAATAGTTAGGTAGTAATTATTAAATTACAAAATTATTGATTGATAGGTAATTTCAAGACATTTAAGAAAATTGGACTAGTTCCGACCAAAATCCAAACCCAAGCCGAAAAAAAATATTTTTGATTTTTCCATATTTTTCTTTATTTTTTTTAACCGACTTAAAATTATGCGATCGGGCCGACAAAAATACGGATTGATAGGTAATTTCAAGACCTTTCAGAATATGGAACTACTTTAGACCGATATCTAAACCCAGAGCCGAAAAAAAATATTTTCGATTTTTCCATATTTTTCTTTATTTTTTTTAACCGACTTAAAATTATGCGATCGGGCCGACAAAAATACGGATTGATAGGTAATTTTAAGACTTTTCAGAAAATGGAACTACTTTAGACCCAATTCCAAACCGAAAAAAAATATTTTCAATTTTTCCATATTTTTCTTTATTTTTTTAACCGACTTAAAATTATGCGATCGGGTCGACAAAAATATGGATTAATAGGCAATTTTAAGACCTTTCAGAAAATGGAACTACTTTAGACCGATATCCAAACCCAGAGCCGAAAAAAAATATTTTCGATTTTTCCATATTTTTCTTTTTTTTTTAACCGACTTAATATTATCCGATCAACTATATAATTGAACTTGCGCAACTTCAAAATGAACTTTAGATATCTGCCAAAGATAAACTTGATGCCTCTGTCCATTTTCGAGTTATGCCGCGGACAAATTCATTACACACACACACACACGCACGCACGCACGCACGCACGTACGCACGCACACACACACAGACATTTTCTAGAAAACGCATATTTCGACTCAGGGAGCTCAGAAATATCGAAAATCATCGAAATCTCGGGGTCGAAAAATTTCACCGTTACCAAGCTTTCTCTTTGAGAGAGCAAAACATGAAGTTTGGTAGAAAAATGCATTTTTTTAGTAAAAACTGTATAGCTCATGCATTTTTTACTTTTTTTTTCAAAATATCGTGTAGAATACGAAAGAGGACCTTAAACTGAGTAATAAAATGCATTGTTCACTGAAGAGCTTAAAAAATGCATGTACTATTATGGACTACAATTGTAAGGAATGGAAAAAATTGTTATATATTTTTTTTTCTCACTCCATGGGAAAAACAGATGCCCTACTATAATAGTTTGGTAGATATTTACATCGCTTATTACCATGTAAAATTTATTCATGTAAAATTCAGCCAAAAAAATATAGTTTTTTTTAAATGCATTCTTTAGTAAAAGCTGTGTAGCTGATGCATTGTTTATTTTTATTTTCTTCAAAATATCATGTATGGTCTAAAAGACGGTTTTAAACTGAGTAATATAATAAATTGTTTTTTAAGAAGCTTACAAAATCGTGGAACTGAAGCACTTTAAAAATTAAAATAACCTTTAAAATAACCTTGAATAAATTTCAAATTCGGCATTCTGAAGAAATTTTAAATATTGCATAAAGAATGCAGTTACAGTGCAATCGAAAAATGAAAAAATACGTATCAAATTATTTTAAGAGAAGAATAACATACTTCAAAACCAAAATGATCGGTGACATAGGCATAATCTGGCCGTTCGAATTGAGATCTATTCGGCCTACTACGGAATTTATAATTAAAATAAAAATTTATTATTTTAATACTCATTTTATACATGATCGAAGTAGCACCAAGAAACATCTGTACACACTTAAAAACAGTACAAAGTGAATTTCTTCTTTGCCACTCTGTGTATGAAGCGTTAGGTACTCAGAATAACCGTACAAATCGATTTCTGACTATTCATAGTCAAGTACAATCGCTTTCTGTATTATCAACTGAAGTTAACTAAAAGTCACGTCTGTACGCTCAAGTGTCCGGATGATGCTACACGATTCATCGCATCAGCATAACCGGTTCCGATGATTTAAATAAAGAAATGCACGGGATCCATTAGGAAAACGTAAATCACCAGTATTCATAAAGGAAGACTTAATGATAACTTTCTCCGTGGTTGAGTAAACAAAATCTTTGAATTAATTTACACGTGTAGAATGCTTAATAACTATTACATCAGAGTGTTTTAACAGTTCAAAAAGTTTTAACGTGGAATAATAATCGTTTGGGCTTCCTTTTCGATTCCAACAAAGCGGTAAAATCACTTTCAAGATAAAAACAGTTTTATCTCAAAATTTAACCCAAAAATTTTTATTCGTTGTCTTAATACTCATGATACTCCTAAAAAATACAAAAAAAAAAAAAATATTTCGAGAATTTTTTAACACACTAACCCTATTACAATTCAAATTATAACACCCATCAGAATGTTCAATTCCAAGACACCAATCACTTACGCTTCGAAATGTACGACAAAGTAACCGAGTGCCACGCCAGATGGCGGTTGCAGTCCCACGCAGGCAGTACCGCGCATACGCATCATCCAGCTCGCTGAACTCGTTTTCCCGGCTCCACGTTGCTTCTTAGACCGCTGAATCGATAACCACGAGCGCGCCGGCGAAGCAGAAGCCGCGTGTCGCGCGTCCAGCGCATATATATCTCTCTGCCGCTCCTCGTCACGCTAATGGAACGGCCGCGCGGCGATAAGGAACGGACCGGAGCCGATTAGCTGTCGCCTCTCTCCCGCAGTGCAGTTGTTGCCTCGACGCGCCGGGAGGTAGTTATATAGTAGAAACAGACGCGCGTGAGTGGAGTACGTGCGTATCATATACACATAGTGTGTATTGTGGTCGTCGTGGTGGTGCCACGACCGTCGTCAGCTGATCGCGTGCGCGCGCGCCGCGTGTTTACGTGTACATAAAACGCACAGGTGTGTGTGTGTGTGCAGGTATAACGCTTGTTTGTGTACCCAGGCGAGAGTGTGGGGATTCTGCGCTGTGAGCGGAAGAGGTTGTGCGCGTGTGCGCATAGTGCTGCACAGTGGAGTGGCTTTGAATTTTGCGCAGTTCTATCGTAGGCAGGATTGTTGCGGAGTTGCTGAAAATTTTGAGAATTTCAAGGTAATGAATTCTTTGGGATAAAGTTCTTATACGGTTACTTTATTTATGTTGATTTAAAGAACCTTCTGTTGGATAAAAAAAAAAACAATCATCTGGACTTGTTGATATTTATTGTGAAAATGGTTGCATCAGAATTGAGATACGTATTTTTTTGTTAAAACCTGTTAAATAAATTTCAATGTTAATTGAAATTTAATAATAAATTCTAAGTAATATTTTTAGAAACATGTCTATATAATAATACCCCAAATTAATATTACTATAATTAAGATATTTTTATCATTATCATTACTCATCAAAATATTTGAACAATTTAATAGAAGACACCTGATATCGAAAATCATAAATTTTATTAAATTGAATGTAAATGTACATTTTACTATCATAATAATCAATGATTGGTAGCAATAAAAAAATATTATATTTGACATACGTTTGTAAATTAAATACGTATTTGTTTTATGGCTTTCTTAATTTACATATACTTACATTTTAATAATTGATGAGTTTATAAATGATGTCATTAATGCAGTCACTGTTTTTTACAACTTAAAACAAAATTATGTTCTAAAAAATCATTAAAATTTGTTTGCTTTAATAATATGGGTACTTAAAAATTATTTAATAGATCAGTATTAACCCCTTAACTGGCAATGGATCATATATGTACATATTTGAATAACTTTTGCAATTTTTTTTTCAACGGATTTGGACAAAACTTGGTATACAACTGTTTTTGAGGTTGCTGAATCTGAATCTGACATCAGAATTATTATTTACGGTTACCAGTTTTGGCACGAAAAGTTGTAAAAGTCGCACCAGTTAAGGGGTTAAAATACAAGTAGGTTATTTATATTTTTTTAATTATATTATCTTTAACAAACATAATTCTATAAATCAATTATATCACTTAATTCATTAACACACTTCTTAAATTTATCATCTGCGTGATACTGAAAAACATTTCAATATTATGCAATAGTCGAACAGACTCTTTTCTTAAGAAAGATAAGATAAATTTGGTACAAACATCACTTTAATACAAACCCATGATAAGTTTACTGACTTCTCTCTACCAAATTCAAAATTACGTTACTTTACTGAACATAATTCGACAGTAATTTACAAAGCAGTGTTAAAATTTCAAATCTTAATTTGGAGTCTTAGCAATCAAATTTAAGTAAATTACTTTCCAATCTGTTGAATCTTAAAGCAATGTATACACTGCTTCGAAATTATGACGTACTGTATTTGCCATAGCGTAAGTGATTAGAATAATTACTTACTTTAGTAAAATTCAATATAAAAATGAATAGCTTAAGATTGAATGACTAAAGGGTTTGCTTGATCAACTCACTTTTGAGTCTTGAAGAATATAATTTTCATTCTATAACAAGGAGCGCGGGAGCGCTCCGAAGATAAGTATAGATAATAATCTTTCAATAATTTGTACAAAATTGGTCAATCTATTGTGAGCAAACTTTTTATAAATAAAAACATAAAACACGTTGATTAAAATATATTAAAGATTATACTTTGGTAATTACAACAATATGTTTTATTGCAAAAAAGTTAAAAATATTTTTTGAAACTCCGTGCGAGAAGTTCGATTTCTCGCACGCTGCGTTAAACGATGCGTGCAAAAATCTCACTTCTCGCACGTCGTGTCAAAAAATACGGTTCGA
The DNA here is from genome assembly GCA_036365515.1 of Torymus aiolomorphi. Classification (NCBI taxonomy): domain Eukaryota; kingdom Metazoa; phylum Arthropoda; class Insecta; order Hymenoptera; family Torymidae; genus Torymus; species Torymus aiolomorphi. The sequence continues at coordinate 68,216,454 of CM070874.1, read as the reverse complement.
CACTTGTGTGAGAAGTTGATTTTCTCCTCGTGTGACCTTTTCACCCTCGCTTCGCTCGGGTGCAAACAGTCACACGAGGGGAAAATCAAATCCTCGCACTAGTATCGAAATGTATTATTCACATTTTCACACTACCGATTTCCAATAATGGGAGTTTATTGTAAAAATGTCTTGGTTTACACAAGGGAGACCCAAAAAAAAACGGGCATGTTAAACAAAAATAAATAAAAATAGGCTACATAACAAAAAAATAAATTAAGTTTTGATATTAGAAAGTTTAGGTGTAAACATACACATTCATATATAATATCGAAAAACTTTATTTATATATAATTATGTCGATATTATCATTGCGAGTTGCGCCGCGCATAGCCTGAAACTTAAAACTTATCTATGCGATTAAAAATTTTACACTCCAATTAATCTATATGCAAACCGCTTTTCCCGACATGACTGCATTTTTTCCAGGTCTCCCCTAAGTATTTCGGTATTGTTATTACTTTTCAAGATCTATAAAAGTCCCATAATTCTGGTAGAAAATTAACCAGCTTTTCCACCTAACCTGTTATAATAGTCAGTTAGATTTTTTAGCTATAAATAAGCTATCCTGTTGACTATAATCTACCTAAAAACTAGCTAATTTGTTTAACCTATGAAAAGCGATATTCGTTAGCTAGAAATGAACTAGCTGAATTTTTCTAGCTAAGAATTGCTTAAGTTTTGAAGATATTGATTTTTCTTGAGAAATTGATTTATCAAGGTATTCTCGTGAATTTTATTTAATTTAATCATTGTGATACCACCGGGGAAAAAGAAAATTAAGAAAAATTGAATTGTTAGGTTAAGTAGTACATCATCGCAATGAGAATACATTTTCCTTTCTATCCTTTTCAGCCCTTCATCTGATTTCACTTGACCAAAAATTATTAGTAATTCCAAATCTAACACTAAGATACAATTAGTTTTAACAATAATTGATACGATCTAGACATCGGCAGCCAACGTCCTCGAATGCGATACATATACGTATATCTATGTGAGTGTACACATGTGCGCGAGAAATGCAAAAATTTACTTTAAATTGGTTTATAATTATCAAATAATAGCAGAATATTGTTCTTAGCCATAAAATTAGCTAAAATGTAGGTAATTTATGGCTAACATTTCTACCAGGGCTCGAGCATATTTTAGCCAGATCTAATACTAAAAGCGTCACGTTGTTACCGGGGTTTCTAGCTAATTTTTAGCTAAAAATGAACCATATTCTGAAAATCTAGCTAATTTGTAGTTAGAATATGATTAAGATTTCTACCAGGGAACTTCACAAAATATATTGAATCATTTTTTGCAAACAAATCGTATATCATTTGGCGCTTTCACAGTCATATCAATGCCAATGAATCTCTGGCCCACGCGATTCGTTAAATCTCCGCGCAATTGAAAAGCTTAAATTCAGTCCTTTGACGCGAATGGAAATTGAGTTTTCATGTCAACCATCGATCGTGAGTGTCAAAATACATGGTAAACGAGGTATAAGTCATGTTATTGACGTAATCAAGAACGAAATACAAAATAAAGTGTCTAACTATAAAGGATCGATTACTGGTCAGCTCAACAAATCCAATATTTTTTAATAAGCAGTCATACAAATTATATTTATTTTTATTAAATATTATTTTTCTTGCTCGCCCACCCGAAAGTACGTACTTCCGGCCCACATCTCCGGGCCGAAAGAGAAACTTTCGCATCCTATTTTAGACCAACCGCGCGCTCTGATTGGCTGCCGAAATTTCCTGACCCGCGGCGCTTGAGCGCCTGCGCGCATGTCCGACGAAAGATGTTTGTGCGGTGTGAAGGTTAGACACGTACGAAATAAACAGAGGTAAGTGCACGGGTGATGAGAAAAAAGAGCTAAATGAAACAAAAAGTGGTGTTGTTTGATCGTGGTCATTGTTTTTTCCTCTTGTTTCCTACACGTACTTTCGAGTCGTGTAGAAACAATTAAGTAAACGTACGGACGGGAGCGTCCGAGGAATAGTATATTACGATACGTGGGCCGGAAATTGGATTTCCGGGCCGTGCGTGGTATGACGCCCGAGGCGAAGCCGAGGGCGTCATAACGCACGGCCAGGGCATCCAATTTCCGGTCCAAGTATTGTATACTATTTTTCTTACTCCCCGGCCGAAAGTACGTTCTCTAATTGTTAAATAATTGATAAAATTGTGTTGTCGTCTGCTAGCTGTGTTTGAGTGTTAGTTTTTCTTTCGGCCCGCTCGATAGTAGTGCCTCTGTCGGCCGCTTTGGGTAGCTCGGTCGATATTACCGACTGTTTTTTCTTTCGGCCGGGCGTAGAGAGCTGGTTTTTTGGGCGTCTGCTACTTTCGCTATTGTACAGATGGTCTGATGCCCGCCCGACATTTGCAAGACCGAGGCGAAGCCGAGGTTTTGCTGGTCGGGGCGAGCATCAGAAACACATTCATTAAAAAAAGACAACACCACTTTTTATTTCAATTAACTCTTTTTTCTCGTCACACGTGCACTTTCCTCTGTCTATTTCGTACGTGTCTAACCTTCACACCGCACAAACATATTTTTCTCGGACGCTCCCGTCCATACGTTTAAAAAACAATAACGACGATCAAACAAAACCACTTTTTATTTCAACTAACTTTTTTCTCGTCACCCGTGCACTTTCCTCTGTTTATTTCGTACGTGTCTAACCTTCACACCGCACAAACATCTTTCCTCGGGCATGCGCGCGGGCGCTGAGGCGCCGCGGGTCAGGAAATTTCGGCAGCCAATCAGAGCGCGCGGTTGGTCTAAAATAGGATGCGAAAGTTTCTCTTTCGGCCCGGAGATGCGGGCCGAAAGTACGTACTTTCGGATGGGCGAGTAAGAAAAATATGTTTGTGTGGTGTGAAGGTTAGACACGTACGAAATAGACTGAGGAAAGTACACGTGAGACGAGAAAAAAGAGTTAGTTGAAATAAAAAGTGGTGTTGTCTTTTTTTAATGAATGAGTTTCTGATGCCCGTCCCGACTAGCAAAACCTCGGCTTCGCCTCGGTCTTGCAAATGTCGGGCGGGCATCAAACCATCTGTGTAACAGCGAAAGTAGCAGGCGGCCAAAAAACCAGCTCTCCACGCCGGGTCGAAAGAAAAAACGGTCGGTAATATCGACCGAGCTACCCAAAGTGGCCGACAGAGGCAGTACTATCGAGCGGGCCGAAAGAAAAACTAACACTCAAACACAGCTAGCAGACGACAACGCAATTTTATCAATTATTTAACAATTACAGAACGTACTTTCGGCCGGGGAGTAAGAAAAATAGTATACAATACTTGGACCGGAAATTGGATGCCCTGGCCGTGCGTCATGACGCCCTCGGCTTCGCCTCGGGCGTCATACCACGCACGGCCCGGAAATCCAATTTCCGGCCCACGTATCGTAATGTACTATTTCTTACTCGCCCACCCGAAAGTACGTACTTTCGGCCCGCATCTCCCGGCCGAAAGAGAAACTTTCGCATCCTATTTTAGACCAACCGCGCGCTCTGATTGGCTGCCGAAATTTCCTGACCCGCGGCGCTTCAGCGCCCGCGCGCATGCCCGAGGAAAGATGTTTGTGCGGTGTGAAGGTTAGACACGTACGAAATAAACAGAGGAAAGTGCACGGGTGACGAGAAAAAAGTTGAAATAAAAAGTGGTTTTGTTTGATCGTGGTTATTGTTTTTTAAACGTATGGACGGGAGCGTCCGAGAAAAATATGTTTGTGCGGTGTGAAGGTTAGACACGTACGAAATAGCACGTGTGACGAGAAAAAAGAGTTAATTGAAATAAAAAGTGGTGTTGTCTTTTTTTAATGAATGTGTTTCTGATGCCCGCCCCGATCAGCAAAACCTCGGCTTCGCCTCGGTCTTGCAAATGTCGGGCGGGCATCAGACCATCTGTACAATAGCGAAAGTAGCAGACGCCCAAAAAACCAGCTCTCTACGCCGGGCCGAAAGAAAAAACAGTCGGTAATATCGACCGAGCTACCCAAAGCGGCCGACAGAGGCACTACTATCGAGCGGGCCGAAAGAAAAACTAACACTCAAACACAGCTAGCAGACGACAACGCAATTTTATCAATTATTTAACAATTACAGAACGTACTTTCGGCCGGGGAGTAAGAAAAATAGTATACAATACTTGGACCGGAAATTGGATGCCCTGGCCGTGCGTTATGACGCCCTCGGCTTCGCCTCGGGCGTCATACCACGCACGGCCCGGAAATCCAATTTCCGGCCCACGTATCGTAATATACTATTAAAATGACTATATTCAGTCTTTTAATTTATTCATAATACCAGTAACAAATATCGTAAAGCATTTAAATAATAAATACAGTTATCTACCACTGCACCCATAATTGTGTTTACAGTTTTTATTACCTGCTCGGTTATCATTCACAGTGAAAAACACTTCGTTCAGTTTCTCATATACGGTTCCTTTAATAGACAAGCAGAATAAGTTATTACTGAGAAATAGTGAAAATGTCTTATTTAATTGTAAGTAGTTGTGAAGAAGACACTTGACCTTCGACGGTTGACAATAAGCATATATCATGAAGGTTAACATTACTTTAGAATCTTTCACAGATATTTTGAATATAATAGTAATCCAATAAAACAAAATTGTTTGTATATATACACCGACTATTATCAGAAGTTTAAAAAAAACTGAATTGGATAGTATTTTCGAGAATATCCTTGTAACTTGTGCTAAAAGAATCCTTGAAATAACAGTTGCCATATAGAACCGTAATAAACGTTGCAATAAGACATTTTCAAATCGTAATCACCGCGCATAAAAGTAATAATAAATTGTTCTCAAATACTTCGAGCGTTTTTCGAAACGAAATCGTTGACTTCTTCCGGAAAAAATGTAATAACTAAATATAAAAATTCTCATCGCTTTCTTATCGGAGAAAAATCGTCCAGAGCATGAAACTCTCGGGAAATAGCGTCACGGATTACGTAATATCGATGTTGAGAAGATTACGGAAAAGAGGTGATTCCGCGATGGGAAATGCGATGTGATATACATATATATGCACACGAGAAAATCTTTTGCCGTCGCTTTTCGCCAATGACGTCGAGACAAATATTACGTTAGGCGGAAAAAGTGAATAGCTTACAATTGCCTCGCGATTGTATGCCATTGAATAAATAAAAAGCGAGTTTTATTTCCTCATAGTGATTTTCAATGAAAAATTATTGTTTGTTCATTTTACTATTACACGCAAATTCTAATAATCAATTTTTGTAATAATCAGTGTGTATAATAAATACATATATCGATAATAATGACGATATTGTAATCGAGAATAATCTTATTCACTTAGAACAGGTAGTCTGCATTTACATTCAAATATTCTTATACAAATTTCAATAAAGTTTTAAATTATTGGCTCTTACATAGGCATTTCAGCACATTATAACTACGAATTTTGCTTGAAAATTGAAATAAATACACAACATTAATCTAGTCGTATAAATCGTACAAAATCAAATTTTCTTCATCCTAGATGAAATGCAATCGTATTGCTTCCTCATAGAGGAAGCTTTGTAAGGGTGAACAAAATTTTCGAGACAAAAAATGTTCAAAAAGATGTTTTAAGGCAATATATGTCGATATTTGTTGATTTTGAGAAAATATTTTTTCGTGGATGTATGGTGTGTGTGTGTGTGTGTGTGTGTGTGCGCGCGCGTGTATGTAAACTCTTTATATCTCGGAAACGAATCGATCGATTTTCGTCGGTCAAAGACTATTCTCTTCGTCTCGCGAAAAAAACTCGATACCCTGATGGATTTGAATATTTATTGATTTTCTTTTTTTTATAATCCCAAAAAACGATTTTCAATTTTTATTCTTTTTATTTTTTTATATCTTACAGCCATTATTACATAATATAATTAACTTTTCTTGAAAGGTATTTAAATCATCTATATTTTCTTTTTTTAATATTTAAATTATCTTCACTTAAATAATGAATTGAATAATAAAATTTCTCTTGTAAATAAAAAAGAAACCGTTCATTAATTATACAGCTTCTTTTGTAACTTAAAAAAAAAATAATCAGCGCGCGAAGCGCGCGTGTCGAACTCTAGTATATATATATATAAAATAGATTGGTTTCTCAACCAATCAGATGACACCTCAAATAAAAAGTTTACATCTGCGACGACCAATCAAAGACTACTTTTTAACGGACTTGACCAACCGCGAAGATTTTATTTCAGCTTCACATTTCCGTCATAATTCTCTTAAGGGGGTTTCACCGAAAACGCCTTTTCTTAGAAATTTCTCTCAATTTTGACCAGGTGTTGATAATACTATTGTCTATAAGATATTTCTATCTAAAAACTCCCAGCGGTTTAGTTCTCGAGATATTAAATATCAAAGTCGCGCATTTTAACACAGCGCCTTATGGGACGGCCCGCGCGAAATGAACGTTTTCGTTTGTAACTCGAAAAGTTTTCTTAGCAATTTTTCTAAAAACCGAAATGTTATTAATGACATCTATTAGAACAAGACATTCAAATCTGAGAAAGCCCAGCGGTCTCGTTCGTGAGATACGTTAATTGAAAGTGTGGAAAATCAGGTTACATTTCTCGCGCGCGTGAGACGCATGTTTGGCGAGGGGAGAGAAAGTGGGAGGGCCGCTGGCACGCACGCTTACTGCGCACATAGGCAGGCGTCTCTCGGTTCTGTGCTCAGTCCCGTAGCAAGCAACTCTCAACAGAAAGAGAGGGGGAGCGCATGCGAGAACCTGTACGCGTCGCACGGGGCGCCGCACTCTGTGGGTTCGGACTTCGTTGGTGAAACCCCCTTAATCCTTTAAGGTAGTTCACCCGGTCGAAACAGCAGTTTTAGTTTTTGTATTTTTTAAATAATGTTTTATTAAGTTGATAATCCAAGAGAAAGTACATGTAACAAATATATACTAGAAGGAACATAAGAGAATTTTTTTCAGACAAATTCAGGCAATAATCTCTATGCTATTGTTACAATTAAAGACAAAAACTTCAATAAGTTTCTCTAATTTTTTTATTTTTTATCTGATCTTAACGAAATAAAGCTTATTTTGTTCCTTAAGAAATTTCAGGGGGAGTATCGGTGGGAAAATTTATGATACGAGTTACCAGTACGACGCAATATCAATTTGTTTAAGAAAAGCAAGTCAATTTCTAGAGTGTTTAAGATGAACAAATTGATGTTGCGCCATACTGGTAACTCGTATCATAAATTTTCCCACTGATACTCCCTCTGAAATTTCTTAACGAACAAATAAGCTTTATTTCGTTAAGATCGGATAAAAAATAAAAAAAAATTAGAGAAACTTATTGAAGTTTTTGTTATTAATTGTAACAATAGCATAGTCACTACTGCCTGAATTTGTCTGAAAAAAATTGTCTTATGTTCCTTCTAGTATATATTTTTTACATGTACTTACTCTTGGATTATTAACCTAATAAAACATTATTTAAAAAATACAAAAACTAAAACTACTGTTTCGACCGGGTGAACTACCTTAAAGGATTAAGAGAATTATGACGGAAATGTGAAGCTGAAATAAAACCTTCGCGGTTGGTCAAGTGCGTTGAAAAGTAGTCTTTGATTGGTCGTCGCAGATGTAAACTTTTTATTTGAGGTGTCATCTGATTGGTTGAGAAACCAATCTTATATATATATATATATATATATATATATATATATATATATATATATATATATATATATATATATATATATATATATATATATATATATATATATATATATATATATATATATATATATATATATATATATATATATATATATATATATATATATATATATATATATATATATATATATATATATATATATATATATATATATATATATATATATATATATATATATATATATATATATATATATATATATATATATATATATATATATATATATATATATATATATATATATATATATATATATATATATATATAAGCATCTCGGTCCTCCGTATTCTATCGAACCAGTTAGGCTCTCGTTCCCGCGAATTCGTATATCTCGAGCGAGTATTGACATCGCTCGGACGATGTATTCGCGTTAGCTACGCACGGGGTAGGCGCGACTTTGACCGTTGCTAAGTCGCGCCCGATTCTTTTTGAATCAGATTCTCTCGGGCTGTCAAACCGCGCGTACGCGAGTTAATTTGATCGTCCGCGAAGAAAACTGTATCGTGCGTCCTCACCGGGACAGAGCAGCGCCCGTACACGTACCGACCACGAAGAGCAGCGCACGTGAGCAATCCGAGCCACTCCTGGGGTCCGAAGCGTCTGTAGGTGAACGCTGGACGTTAAGACTCGGCCTGAACACTCCGAAGTCGACCGGAGGATAAGGCCTGACGCAGGAGCGGATTCGTGAGCGAGCGACGAGGGGAGTGCACTCCCCTCCCGGTAAGACTCTTCGCCTATTTTCCGCGCAGCGATTGATTTGTATTTTCGGCTCGCACCGGCGAGCGGCCGGTGTCTTGATCGCCGGCCCAGCGAAAAACAATCACATCGATCCGCCCGCGCCGAGCGGCGGATATCCCGCCTTCTTGTCAACGCGCAAAGCGACGCGTATTTTGTATAGGATAATTTATAATAGATCTGGTTATAGTTTTGAATGTAACCAAGGCCACTCGTTATTTATTAACCTTCACCTAACCTTCTCCCGGATACCGCCGCCTCCGCGGGATCGTCGAACGTCAGTAATAAGTATTTTATGAGAAACTTATAAAAAATTTAAATTACAGGACATTTATGCATTTTTTAAATTTTAAGAATGACGGTACTCACCGAAAAATAGTTGCGATTTTTTTGCAAATGACCCAATTATGAAAATATCTGTTTTCTGTGTTTAATAATGTTAAACATGTAAAAATGTGACATGTTTTGTCACCGACAAAATTTGTCAATTTTTGTTGCAAAGCTTCCTCTAAGGGGAATCAAAATAAATATAAATTTACATTTCTACTCAAAACAATAAAATAAAAGTTAATATAAACATAACTTTATTTATCTATAAAAGTCCCTCTAAAACCATTAAAAGAAAAAAACATTCCCTATATAAAAAATATATATGTACACCCATCCTTGATGGATTCTTGCCGAATGTGCCTGCTCAGTTTCAAAATCCTGCAATCTCATTGGACAATTCGAGTGTAACCATTAACCTTAAATTGGAATCGGCCAACGGGATTCCAGGATTTTGAAACTGAGGAGGCACGTTCGTCAAGAATCCCTCAAGGATGGGTGTACAAATATAAAGAAAATTAATTCAATATTTATCAATATTACTTTTCTGATCAAGTAATGAATAAATATTTTTTTCTTACTCGCCCACCCGAAAGTACGTACTTCCGGCCCGCATCTCCAGGCCGAAAGAGAAACTTTCGCATCCTATTTTAGACCAACCGCGCGCTCTGATTGGCTGCCGAAATTTCCTGACCCGCGGCGCTTGAGCGCCTGCGCGCATGTCCGACGAAAGATGTTTGTGCGGTGTGAAGGTTAGACACGTACGAAATAAACAGAGGAAAGTGCACGGGTGATGAGAAAAAAGAGTTAAATGAAACAAAAAGTGGTGTTGTTTGATCGTGGTCATTGTTTTTTCCTCTTGTTTCCTACACGTACTTTCGAGTCGTGTAGAAACAATTAAGTAAACGTACGGACGGGAGCGTCCGAGGAAAATATGTTTGTGTGGTGTGAAGGTTAGACACGTACGAAATAGACAGAGGAAAGTACACGTGTGACGAGAAAAAAGAGTTAGTTGAAATAAAAAGTGGTGTTGTCTTTTTTTAATGAATGAGTTTCTGATGCCCGCCCCGACCAGCAAAACCTCGGCTTCGCCTCGGTCTTGCAAATGTCGGGCGGGCATCAAACCATCTGTGTAACAGCGAAAGTAGCAGACGGCCAAAAAACCAGCTCTCCACGCCGGGTCGAAAGAAAAAACGGTCGGTAATATCGATCGAGCTTCCCAAAGCGGCCGACAGAGGCAGTACTATCGAGCGGGCCGAAAGAAAAACTAACACTCAAACACAGCTAGCAGACGACAACGCAATTTTATCAATTATTTAACAATTACAGAACGTACTTTCGGACGGGGAGTAAGAAAAATAGTATACAATACTTGGACCGGAAATTGGATGCCCTGGCCGTGCGTCATGACGCCCTCGGCTTCGCCTCGGGCGTCATACCACGCACGGCCCGGAAATCCAATTTCCGGCCCACGTATCGTAATGTACTATTTTTTAATACAAATTTTTCATCGATTTATCAATTGATTATCAATTTCTATCAATTAATATATATCATATTTTCCCGCTCACAACACATGTACTATCTCTATACCATTCCACCATAACTCTAAGGGTGTCTCTACAACCATGCGCGTGCATGTGCGCTCCCGTGTATAAGGTATATACTTATATATAGCGCTCTCCTATATATAGGTATATATACCTTATACACGGCGAGCGCACAAACGCGCGCACGGTTGTAGAGACTCCCTATAGGGCATTTGCACATGCGCCAAAAAATTCGAGATTTCGAGATATTCGAGCTATTCGAGATATTCGAGATATTCGAGATATTCGAGATATTCGAGATATTCGAGAAAAAATCAACATGACGTCGCGACATGGCGTCGACCATGCCAAGGATGCATTTTTTATAGAGGGATAAATCAGAAGTACATGTAGTAAATAAAAACTATGAGCGCAAAACGCGCGTGATTTTGCTATTATAAGAAGATAAGTTTTGTTAAAAAAAAACACCGTAGAAACGTGTTTTGAGTAATTAAGAGCCGAAATACATACTTTTTTGAAAAAAGTGTGTGTGTGTACGTGTGTGTGACTTGAGAAAATGAGAATAAAGGAAGGAAAAAGGAATAAAAGGGATTCAAAGAAAATAAAAATTTGCAATTGAACTTTCATGTATTTATTACACTAAAATATAGTAGAGTATCTATAGTATGTACAATACTTAACTACTATATATATTTTACAAAAATATTTACAAATCTGAACATAATGTATAAAAATACACATTATCTACAAAACCTACAATATTCAAGGGGACAAGTGCATTCGACCACGTTTGCCCCCGAGGCCGGACGCGGTAGGGCCCCAAGGACATTCTGGACTTCTGAACTCCTCGGTGGCTCTAATATCTCAGCGTTGGGATTCTCAGGCCGCTCGAGGCTTCCCTCGTCTGAATCGTCGTCGCCCTCCGGAGCCTCCGCGTCCATGCTGTTCTCTGACGCCATTCTCCTACGTGCAAGGACAGCCGCATCGTCGAGATAGTAATCGTCGTTGTTGTCGTCGTCATCGTTCAACAGGAACTCCGCCCTTAGCCGCTGCCTAACTCGATGAACCCACCTGAAGCCCAGTACCGCTGGAGGCTGTAGCACGGATTCGTTGTCCGACTCGTAACCTGGATCTTCCAAGTCTAGGCGGCGGAGTTTTCTGCAATGATAGGCCGACTCCCAATGATTGAGTAACTCTACAGCCTCCTGTGTGACCGACGACCTCATCACCAAGAAGGAGACCGCCTCATAGATCCCGGTTGCACTAATCGAGCATAACTGAATCGGTAGATTGCTCAATTTCTCTAGGTAGTCGAGCAGCTAAAACCAAACAAACAATTTTTAGTTTTTCAAAACGACGAAAACCACTTCAGTAATAAATTAATACTACTGCTTTTATATTAAAATAATAAAAAAATGGTTTTACAGAAAATCAACTTACATTTTGTCTGTTCTCTCTATATTCCCCTCATTCGCTGTATTTCTCGATGATTCTCCCGCATGCCCACATGGTCTTTTCTATCGGCGATTGTACGTACTCGGCCTCGCCGCAAGGCCCAGGACAGGTGCAGATGGACTTGACCCAGCGCGAGATACTTTTCTTGGACGGCTCACCTGTGCCTCTTGGCGTAATTAATATGGGACTCAGCGAAAGTATTTCCAGCAAACTCCATTCTTACGTTCAAAATCACCTGAAAAAGTAAAAAATAATTAGTTATATATACTAAAAATTTATTATAAGTAGGCACAATTGCTGATGAAATGGAGCGAGATATAATCTGTAGACCAATTTTACTCAGGGATATTGCATTGCTAAGATTTTTGCTTTGGTACAGCTTTTTAAAAAAAGTATTCGATAGATTTTCATGGGATAGGTCTTAGAATACTTGAAATTCATGCAGTTATGGATCTAAGAGTTAGAAATATAATATTTCCTGAAGCAAATTTTTTATCAATACTAAAAACCACAAAAAAAAACATAAAAATTCATAAAATTAATGAATTAAAAGTAGTTTTTTCTATAAAAAAAATATTTTTTTGAGAAAATCTTATATTTCCAACTGTTAGATCCAGAACTGTATGCATTTCAAGTATTTTAAGACCTGTCCTATGAAAATCTATCGAATACTTTTTGCAAAAAGCTGTACGAAAGCAAAATCTTGGCAATGCAATATCTTTGAGTAAAATTGGACTTACAGATTATATCTCGGGCCATTTCATCAGAAATTGTGCCTAATACTTATAAAAAAGTAAAACTTTGGCGAGTATAAGTGTATTTTTAATCTCTCTCTCCCTCTCTCTCTCCCTCCCTCTCTGTCTCCTCCTCTCTCTTTCTCTCCCTCTTTCTCTCCATCTCTCTCTTTCTCGCCCTCTCTCCCCCAAAAGAATATCATAGTTTAAAACAAACACATGAAAGAAGTGGAATCAATTATTATTTTATATAGACAAGTACATTTTTGTAACATAGAAATACGGAATTATTTTTATAACAAAAAATCGTACTACTAAAAATAAACTCATGAAACTGGTGGAATCAATTGAGTGCAGGCAAGTCAATTATTATAATAAAGAGAATTTTTAAAATAAAATTTGTTTAATATATATTTACTATAAAAATTTGTATAAAAAATAATTACGTCTAACAAAAAATATTACAAAAATACTAACATAATAACTATAATTGAAACACAAAAAGTTAAAAAATTTTTGCGTAAACATTTTCGAAGTATAGATCATAGAAGTCACCACCCTGTAAAATAGTTTAACCATGAGCTGTTATACATCATAAATTCATGTAAGTTTTTCTTACACAAGTCAATCTACCTATTATCTGCAAATATGTATTTTAATTAAACACCTTCTTAAACTAACTTGAGTTTTTAATCGTATTCACAATTTTACTCCCCATTGTCAAATGTAAAAATTGTTTTGGTCATTTCTGACCAGATCCGTTGGGAGCAGGAAAGAAAATAGACTACGATCTTAAGTAGTTGCAACGTTTCGTCGACGGGTTTGTCGACCTCTTCAGGCTAAGTTATCGCACAGCGATTCGTCGAGTAATTTATTCGACGAATCGCTGTGTGATAACTTAGCCTGAAGAGGTCGACAAACCCGTCGACGAAACGTTGCAACTACTTAACATCGTAGTCTATTTTCTTTCCTGCTCCCAACGGATCTGCTCAGAAATGACCAAAACAATTTGAGTAATTGCAAACAATTTGAGTAAAACAATTTGAGTAATCGAGTAATTTACTCGACGAATCGCTGTGCGATAACTTAGCCTGAAGAGGTCGACAAACCCGTCGACGAAACGTTGCAACTACTTAACATCGTAGTCTATTTTCTTTTCTGCTCCCAATGGATCTGGTCAGAATTGACCAAAACAATTTTTACATCTTCTTAAACTGTTAATGTAATTTTTAAAATTTTGGGAAATTTTCTTTTAAAGACAGAAGATACTTGCCGGACGCATCGTTTTGTAGTTCAAGGTGCGTAGGACGGGAATCGCAACCTTCTATGTATTTAGTTATTGATCACGTAGTATGTAAATAATTAAAATAAAATGGTGATAACAGTTCAAGAAAATAAGTATATTTCAATATTTGACTAGAGCAAAACTTACACAAAACTTGTTCGTTATATAATGTTAGGAACAAGTATACGTAATATATAGATTTACATACGCAATGTAAAAAAGAAATATTATTATCTTACTATAGAATTAATAATAATTCAATTTGTATAATGAATTTGTATAATGAAGATATTACAATGAAATTATAATGAAATTATAATTGTAGAAATTATAAAGATTGATATAAAATTTTTGTGAAATTAGTAGATATAATAGATAGATATAATATAATTGAAAAGTTTTTATAAAATATAATATATAAATCTTATTCCAAAAAATAATGATATAAAAATAAATATTTGATAGATTACCTAAATACTACAAAACGATGCGTCCGGCAAGTATCTTCTGTCTTTAAAAGAAAATTTCCCAAAATTTAAAAAATTACATTAACAGTTTAAGAAGATGTTTAATTAAAATACATATTTGCAGATAATAGGTAGATTGACTTGTGTAAGAAAAACTTACATGAATTTATGATGTATAACAGCTCATGGTTAAACTATTTTATAGGGTGGTGACTTCTATGATCTATACTTCGAAAATGTTTACGCAAAAATTTTTTAACTTTTTGTGTTTCAATTATAGTTATTATGTTAGTATTTTTGTAATATTTTTTGTTAGACGTAATTATTTTTTATACAAATTTTTATAGTAAATATATATTAAACAAATTTTATTTTAAAAATTCTCTTTATTTATAATAATTGTAATAATTGACTTGCCTGCACTTAATTGATTCCACCAGTTTCATGAGTTTATTTTTAGTAGTACGATTTTTTGTTATAAAAATAATTCCGTATTTCTATGTTACAAAAATGTACTTGTCTATATAAAATAATAATTGATTCCACTTCTTTCATGTGTTTGTTTTAAACTATGATATTCTTTTGGGGGAGAGAGGGCGAGAAAGAGAGAGATGGAGAGAAAGAGGGAGAGAAAGAGAGAGGAAAAGACAGAGAGGGAGGGAGAGATAGGGAGAAAGAGAGAGGGAGAGAGAGATTACAAATACACTTATATTCGTCAAAGTTTTACTTTTTTTAAAAGTGTTATTTTAGGGAGATTCCACAAATTTCTAAGAGCTTCAATAATAATTACAAAGTTTTATAACGGTAAAGAATGATGATACCATATTTCATAGATTTAATTTTCGTGTTGGTACATGATGATAATTGCATCGTGTGAGGCTGCTGTATTTGTAAAAAATGGAATAACACTTTCATTGTATCAAGAAATCCCTTTTGATATATATAATAATAGTATATATTACTCTTCTTTTTATAGAGAAATTAATTTATTGTATAGAACTGGTAAGATAAAATTGTCAGAAGAAAATAATTATTTATTATTAGAATTCCTTTTCATAGAGTATAAGTTTTTTATTCATATTTTTATATATTACTGAAACACCTTATACTTGCCTTATATTGTACTTTCGTAGAAAGTTTTGTTATAAAAATAAACATTGCTATCTTCATAATTGTAAGTAAAATAAAATAATTTGAATGTTTTTCCATATCCGTTGTAATGATTCCTTTTTAACAAATGACTTATGGAAATAATTCATTCCAGTACAACATTTCGAACCTATGATTAAAATGAAGAACTATAAAGAACTATATGATTAAAATAAAGGACTATTTGTTTCCATTTTTAAATAGGGTATTATTATATATTTACATCCCTCACCCAATTAGTTATATACCAAAAGCCATATATATTGAAAATACCTTATGGATACATTATATGGTTTTAAAAATTAACATCTATAGCTGTTATATTAACAGCTTCGGATTTTACATTAGATATCCCCTTCAAGAATGAAGAAAATATATAGTTAGAATTAATTGCAAGTAATTTGTCACATTTGACATTATCTCTCATAATGGTAGCTAAGTGAGAAGCTCCAAAACCTATTTCATTGATCGTGAAGGATTTTCAATGTTTTATGTTTGCAATATGACCAGTCGGGTGATAAGGCTTTTCTTGAGACAAAGTTTTTATTCTTTGTATAAATGGTTTATAGTTATGTTTTGAAAAGTTAGAAAATATAAAAATTTATTGTGAAATGGTATTGTGAAATAATTTGTTTTTTTAAATAATTAAAATTAGAAAATTTTTATGTTTGATACTTTTCAAATCATAACTATAAATCATTTATACAAAGAATATAAACTTTGTCTCAAGAATCACCCGACTGGTCATGTTGTAAACATAAAAAATTGAAAATCCTTTACGATGAATGAAATAGATTTTGGAGCTTCTCGTTTAGCTTATATTATGAGAGATAATATCTTTGTCACAAATTACTGTAAAATAATTCTAAATATTTTCTTCTTTTATAAATGGGATTTTTGATGTAAAATCAAAAACTGTTATAATCCTCTAACTTGTTAGCATTACTGTTTGATAAATATATATAATACACTATTCAAGAATGGAAACAATGTCCTTTACTAAACTCAGCTTACAGTCTCCTTGTATTTAATTTATAGTTCTGGTTCAGACAGTTGTACTTGAATAAATTATTTCAAGTAAGTCATTTGTTAAATGGTAAAAGCTTTATCAGATATGAGAAAAAGTAAAATTAACAAATTTTACATTTGTTATTAAAAAATTATGCGTTATAATAATGTCAGTTATCGACGATAATTACAAGCATAATAAATAAAGCAGTAAAACGTACTCCAAAAGAAGTTAACGTTAAACTGATATCCTTAAAGCAAATGAGGAAACAATTTATATATTACATCTATGCTGTTCATATACGTAGATGACGTTAGTCCTGTGGATAACGTTCTCGGCTACGAATCTTTTTTGATTCGAGTTCGAATCTCCTTTACAGTAATTTTTTCTTTATAATATATAAAAAAATCTTTGAAAATTAAAAACCATTTATTTGCTTTTTATTTAGGAAGATTATTATAAATGTTGTTCTTAATATTTTTAATAAAAATGATTTTTTTTACAAAAAATAAATATATTTTTAAAATGGTGTGTAGGGCTACTGGGGATGGATTCCACGGTTTTATTGATAAGAATTATATAAAAAGATTATTGAACAGTTCAAGATAATCTCTACATGTCGTGAGATTATAATGAAGTATTTTAAAATTTTTTTAGATAATAATTTATAAATAAAATAAAAAAAATATCCAACGCACGCTGAACAGTACCTCCTGGTCGTGCGGAAAGCTGTTCCAACATAATAATATTTATAAACAAATATACAATATAAAAAAAATTTAAGAAATATAAATAATATAAAGAAATAAAATTAAAATTTTAAAAATAGATTTATTTTTTGTAAAAAAATAACTTGTATTAAAAATATTAAGAACAACATTTATAATAATCTTCCTAAATAAAAAGCAAACAAATGGTTTTCAATTTTCAAAGATTTTTTTATATATTATTAAAAAAAAAAGTTACTGTAGAGGAGATTCGAACTCGAATCGAATCAAAAAGATTGGTAGCCGAGAACGTTATCCACAGGACTAACGTCACCTACAATATGAATAGCATAGATGTAATATATAAATTGTTTCCCCATTTGGTTTAAGGATATCAGTTTCCCGTTAACTTTTTTTGGAGTACGTTTTACTGCTTTATTTATTATGCTTATAATTATCGTCGATAACTGACATTATTATAACGCATAGTTTTTTTAGTAATAAATATGGAATGTTTATTGTGTTACCATTGCAGTCGGCATGGGTGGTAAGTTATCGGCCGTACGTCCGCTGAGTCAGCTGTTCACGGAGCGCTCGGAAATCGCGCGTGGTCGGGGTACACGGAAAAAAAATAAGACGCGCCTGGTTACAGAAGGTGCGGAACGGATACAGTGCCGTAAGTCCGTAACTGTATTGATGACAGTATGAAACGGTTGCGGTACGCTATACTTGCGCGCGGGACAGTCAAAGGGGCGCAACGCCAGCCGTTGAGTGATGAAACGTCGCTCGTTCCAGTGCGCTGGAACGACTGCGTTTCGCAGCCGAGACGCACGCGGTTTCGGGCTGAAACAACAGCGCATTGCTAAAGTTGCGTGCGATGGCGTTTCGAGGCCGAACGCGCCCGGTTCGCGCGCTGAACTCGAGTGGTTTCCGCACGCTGAAACCACTACTGTTAAACAGCCGAGACTCGCGCGGTTTCGGGCCGAAGCAACAGCGCATCGGTAAAGTTGCGTGTGATGGCGTTACGAGGCCGAACGCACCCGGTTCGCGCGCTGAACTCGGGTAGTTTCGGCTCGCTGAAGCCACTGTCGTTCCACAGCCGAGACGCGCGCGGTTTCGGGCTCAAACGACAGCACATTGCTAAAGTTGCGTGCGATAGGGTTTCAATCCGAAACCGTGCGCTTCTTGGCTGAAAAACTGATTTGAACTATTTTCATGCTGAGACGCGCACGGATTCCATTATGCAGCATATTATTGCTACTTGCAAAACCACTGGACAATTGATCTATATATGGGAGTCTTTTTCCTTTTTTTTTCACGTCAACGAAAGTACTTTCATGAATTTTTCTTTTTAAATTTCGTTCAACTCGACACTGATTGTTTTTCGTCATTAAACAGAGATGCTTTTGGTCTGTAATCATTAAAGAGATGACCAATGTATATTCTAATGGTTTATTTGGAAGATAATCTTATACTCAGTGTACTGGTATGGTACAGCCGAATGCTTGTATGAACCTAAATTCGTTATACTAGTAGTATTCCCCGTAGGAAAAAGTTTTGTGCACAAATAAAATTTGTGCATAAATTTGTGCATAATTTAAAAATTGTGCATACATTTGTATATAAATGCATGCACAAGTGCACACGAAAACCGTGCACGAATTTGTGCATAAACATATGCACAATTATTAAATTATGCACAAATTTATGCACAAATTTTATTTGTGCACAAAACTTGTGCATACTTTTTTCCTACGGGTCGCTCCTCGTGTAGTGAAACAGGGTTTCCAAAAGTAATTTGTAGATCACCCTTGATTCGTTCACAGATTCCGCTATATACAATCGATTATTATCTGTAAAATTATTAGCCGGTTGCATGGAAACGTAAAAAATAATTTTCAATCAAACAATTTATATTCGTCACATTAAAAGAATAACCATAAAAATTTTAACATTATATTCGCTTTATAAATAATTACTTCTTTTTTAGAAAATAGTGTAGTTGCACTGCAGGAGTGCCGCTACTTTTCAAAAAAATTGTCGTTACACTACTTGTGACGCTATACGATTTTTGGACGATAATGGCACTGCTTTCATCAAATAGTGCGACTACACGGCTCTCAAGACATAAATATTTTTGCCGCAAAAATACTGCTTTATGAGTGTACAAGTCGCAAGCATCACTTACGACTTGCAGATCATCCACTTCTTATCGCTGAGTCTAATTTTTTTTATTCGAAAAGACATACCATACAAATTTTAATTTCATTGTTTTTGAAAGTAGTGCAACTACTTTATGCAAATAGTACTATCACCTTTTAAAAATCGTGTAGCGCTCTACGCAAATATCGATGCCACGGGTAGGGTACAATTTTTTGTAAAGTAGCACTACTACAATAAATTTTATTTGTAGTTGCACTACTTGTACCGCCGCTATTCGTGTAGCAAAATATGTTGCGGTAGCGCAAGTTCGGATTTGCCTAACACTGATTTTCGATAAAACTTTACTGATATCAGTATAAAACATTTATACACGAATTTTCAAAAGAATGTATAATGCTTTCAATGTATATTCAAGTACTTTTTATATCAAAAACTCAAACGTTCGCGCTTTCGCAATACACCATCATCACGTGATCATTTTAATCTACCAATAACAACGATCTGAGTCTTAAAGTATCTTCTTTAGTAAGGAAAAAAATCATATAAGGTAAGTTAGTGCAGGTAAGTTGGTCTAATTTTCAGCTCTATGAAAATTAAATTCGATTCCTTTTTAATCATAACATCGCAGTATCTACTTTTTACGAGTCAATGGACTTGCAAAACAAGATATAGTATTTTGTTTCCATAAATGGCAAACATTTTTACATAATTTGATTCCCGGAAACTGAATAGATCCACGATCTATATACTGAATTTTTCATAAATCTTGGAAAATAACAATGCTTTGTAACCAAAATTTTTAAAGTAAAAGGAAATTCATATTATAACAATTTTAGTCGACTACTCATTACTATTGTACGAAAAAATTTTTGACTAATAATAATCATGATTAACTATTAAAAAAAGGCAAAAAATTAATTGAATGTGTAAAATTTATGTAAAATTCATACAAAATACGTATAAAACTTGTATAAATTGTATACAAAATTTGTATCAAGTGTATCAAATTTTTACAAATTTTTTCCGAAAAAATGCATATAAAGTTTATACAAGTTTTGTACATATTCTTAGACAAATTTCGTATATATTTTGTACAAAATATGTATGTTTTCAGTAGCGACCTGTATTTTACAAAATTCTGCACAAATATGACCAATATTTAACAATTTCCATTTATTGACTGTCTGAAAGAGTAAATTGGTAACATGTAAACAGTCGAGTGCGTAACGCGTAAGTCGACAGTAACGCTTGATAGGTACAGAGAAAAATATTTGTGTTTAAAAATTCTTAAAAAACTCGCTGAATGTGTCAGAATCCGACTATGAACTGAAGCCACAATCAGCCTTGCGATGCGAAATTTCTTTGCAATCGAAAAACGGAAGGAATCGTCAATTTTCCAATAATTATAAAAATAATAGCACATCGTGGATCCAATTTAACAAGATATTTTTTAACAAGATTATATATATATTTACATCTATTGACTTGTACAAAAAAAATACCATAATAGTTAGATGCTACGCTTAAAAACAAATGGTAAACGAATTCAATTTTTATGTAGCTAAAAATTGGACCAACTTACCTTGCAAGACACCCCATCCAATTAAAAATTTTTGCTTCTGAAGTCGGTATTGCAAATGACTCGTCAGGTCGACAATTTTATAGAAAGTAAAAAAACCGCTGCCAATTCATTGGCACGTAGCTTCCTCAAACTTGATTTACTGATTCCTTTAATTAATTTTTACTTCCAATATTTAAAATTTCATACTTTATTTTGTACGATGTAAACGGCTTAAAATCGTTTTTATAAGTCTAACAACTCGTCAGGAGTTGATTTTACACGAGAATATTAAATAGTAAAATTTTTTGTTTTAATATTATCCACAACTTTTGTATTTAACATTTTCGTGTAAAATCAAATCCAATCAAGTTATAGCCAAAAATCGCCCATTTTATTTATAACTCCTCAAATATTTTAAATATAAAAGTTGTCGATAATATTGACATCAAATTTTTTCCCATTTAACATATTTCTGTTAAGTTAAATCCTATCAAGTTATATAAAAAAAATAAGAAGGTTCTACTTTATTTTTACTCTTTCATACATAGAGCCATCCTCAATACATTTTAAAAAAAAGGATGCCAATTGCTTGATGCCAGATCTCTATACTCATTTTTTTGTATGATCCTCATTGGCTCGATTCCTTTACGACGACAAACGAGCGGCAGCGCATGCGCTTGGGCATACGCGTACCTACACAACACACACGGGACCCTTTCTACATATGTGTGTTCTGTCTGTTCTAGTGTTCTAGACAACTTCTCTCTATGTCTGTCTCTGTATTACATAAACGGAACAGATCCTATCTGTCTTTGTCGGGAACACACGGAACACACAGAACACACATACTTATGTAGAAAGGCCCCCGGACACGAGCTGACGGACAAAGCCGCAAGGCCAAAAGTGTCGCCGCAATTGAGTCTCTGAGTCAATGCTATAAGTATTAGAAAATATTAATATTTTAATTCTCTTTCAAATGCTACCCATCACATTCAGATACATAGAGCCATCCTCAATACATTTAAAAAAAATTGGGAAAATTTTATGGAAAATATTAACTTGAAATTTTTTTAAATATCTTTGAAATTTAAGGACCAATCATTTTGCCCGAATAACTCGACCGAAAACTATCCAAAATCCACCTCTACGAGGAATTTTGAAGCGCTTAAGTCAATTTTTACTCCCGCAATAGTTGGACATACCAAACTCATTTTTTTCATTTTTCAATGTTTACGTTTTTATTAATAACAAAAGAACCGTAATAGCTAGACAAATAATTTTTTTTTAGAAAATATAGGTCTTGAAATTCTCTTTCCAATGCCGCCCACCCGATTCAAATACATAAAGCCGTTCTCGAGAAATTACGATTTAAAAAAAAAGTGAAAAAAATTTTAACCTCAAATATCTCCGAAATTTATGGATCAATCCTTTTGCCCAAAGAACTCAATCGATTGTGATACAAAATGTACCACAAAAAAAAATTTCAAACTGATTAAGCCAATTTTACTCTAATTATTGAACGACAAAAAAAAATACTTTTTTTTATAAATTATTTTTTTTCTCCAAAAATAATGAATAAAAAAACCTAAAAATTTAGTAAGTTATAGTACTCAGTATTCTTTATAACCAAAAAAATATTCATGTTAATATCTTTTTTTAATTTTGAAATATAACCTATTTACTAAAAATGACGTTTTCATGAATAACTTATGACGAAATATAGCTAACGGCTTTTTTTTTTTTAAATTGTAGAAAATTTTATTCTGCATACAGAGAATTTATCGTATATAAATAATATTTGTTCTAAATATAAAAAAAATTGAAAATAAAAATTTTGAAAATTTAAAAATGGCGATAAAAAACAAAAAAATCGATTTTGACAAAAATAAAATATTGACCCCAATTGTTGAAGCAAAATCTGAAAAAATGATCACTCTCTCGTTAAAATCGGTTGAGTAGATCATGAGATATCAGAGTATACGGACATACATACACACACACACACACACACACACACACACACACATCCATACGGACATTTTCTAAAAATGGTGTATTTCGATTCCAAATTTTCTATACAACATTCCTAAGACATTATCTCACAAACTTTTTTTTTTACTATCACAAAGCTTCCTCTAGGAGGAAGCAAAATAAAGGATTTTCAAATGCGTGTCGATGAGAACAACTATTAATTTGTAGTGAGAGGTGAAAATTGACGTCCAGTGCGCGCTCAGCAAGGGAAAATAAGAAAAGCCCAAAAATTTATTTTTTGCTCTCAATATTGCTGAAGGCAAATATTTTGAAGAAATACGCATTCGGCAATGGAAAAATGTATCGCTGAAAGTATTGATCAATTTTGATAAATATATCTTGTATTCATTAATAAAAACAGTATTGATTTACGTGATAAATGTTTTATTGTAATAAAAAAAGGTTACGTAGTCAATAATTTCAAATAAAACATTGGAATATACAAGTATTGGTCATCTCTTTAATGATTACAGAGCAAAAGTGTATCTCTGTTTATTAAATGACGAAAAACAATAAGTGTCGAGTTGAACGAAATTTAAAAAGAAAAATTCATGAAAGTACTTTCGTTGGCGTGAAAAAAAAAGGAAAAAGAGACTCCCACATATAGATCAATTGTCCAGTGATTTTGCAAGTAGCAATAATGTGCTGCATGATGGAATCCATGCGCGTCTCAGCATCAAAACGCCGTTCGTGCCGTCCAAGTGAGCTCAAACCACCGCCGTTTTCCAGCCAAGAAGCGCGCGGTTTCGGACCGAAACCCCATCGCACGCAACTTTAGCAATGCGCTGTCGTTTGAGCCCGAAACCGTGCGCGTCTCGGCTGTGGAATGGCAGTGGCTTCAGCGAGCCGAAACCACCCGAGTTCAGCTCGCGAACCGGGCGCGTTCGGCCTCGTAACGCCATCGCACGCAACTTTACCGATGCTCTGTCGTTTCAGCCCGAAACCGCGCGCGTCTCGGCTGTGCAACGGTAATGGTTTCAGCGTGCGGAAACCACCCGAGTTCAGCGCGCGAACCGGGTGCGTTCGGCCTCGTAACGCCATCGCACGCAACGTTACCAATGCGCTGTCGTTTCAGCCCGAAACCGCGTGCGTCTCGGCTGCAAAACGACAGCCGTTCCAACGCACTGGAACGAACGGCGTTTCATCACTCAACGGCTGGCGTTGCGCGCCTTTGACTGCCCCGCGCGCAAGTATAGCGTACCGCGACCGTTTCATTCTGTCATCAATACAGTTACGGACTCCGGCACTGTATCCGTTCCGCACCTTCTGTAACCAGGCGCGTCTTATTTTTTTCCGTGTACCTACTACGCTTCGGGGGACCTCACTTTCCCTGCAGGCTTTGCGCTTCTATTAGGGTCTATCTTCTTTGACCGAACCCTTCGCTCATTGGCCAAGAATAAATGTCCGCTATACCTGGCCCCCTACTCCTCCTTAAGAGCTCTTACGTATACCTGACGGACCGAATACGCATAAAAATAAGGCCGAAGAGAGCAGAGCACTTCATTCGTGCATCAAATTTGCTAGCATACAAGTCTCTTCAATTGAACTCCTCCGCTTGCTTGTAACAACTTTGTACTCGCTTACCAGTCTTTGCCAAAAAACCATACGCAGTTACTAGTACACTCTGAGCGGCCGACACCCAGTTTTGGAAGACAAGCCAGAGTTAAGTGTAGTATTCACCTGTGTTCGCCCGTTTGTCGCTGTACTTTGTATACACCCTGAACGTAACAATGGAGTTTGGTGGAAAAACTTTCGCTGAGTCCTACATTAATTACGCCAAGAGGCAGACGTGGTCGTCCAAGAAAAGTATCTCGCGCCGGATCAAGTCCATCTGCATTTGTCCTGAGCCTTGCAGCGAGGTCAAGTACGTAGACTCGCCGATAGAAGAGACCATGAGAGCGTGCAAACGAATTATCAAGAAATACAGCAGACGGGAGGAACATAGAGAGAACAGACAAAATGTAAGTTGATTTTCTGTAAAACCATTTTGCTTTCTCAAAGAGAAAGCTTTGTAACGGTGAAAATTTTCGAATCACAGATTTTTATGAATTTCGATGTTTTTGAGGTTCCTAAGTCAGAATAATATGTTTTTAGAAAATGTATGTATGTATGTATGTATGTATCTATGTTTTTAGAAAATGTATGTATGTATGTATGTATGTATCTATGTTTTTAGAAAATGTATGTACGTATGTATGTATGTATCTATGTTTTTAGAAAATGTATGTATGTATGTATGTATGTATCTATGTTTTTAGAAAATGTATGTATGTATGTATGTATGTATCTATGTTTTTAGAAAATGTATGTATGTATGTATGTATGTATCTATGTTTTTAGAAAATGTATGTATGTATGTATGTATGTATCTATGTATGTATGTATGTATGTATGTGTGAAACCAAATTTTGTCCCGGTCATAACTCTTGAACGGATGGACGGAATTGGCCGAACTTTCGCGTGCACCTTAGGTATGTCTCAACTTAGAACTGATTAAATTTTGGAGTCGAATGGATGACTTTAAGGTCTTATTTTTAAAAAAATAACAATTTTGGGAAATTTTTTTTTTCAAAAATAATTTTTTTTTTCTATGTGTTAGAAAGATATGAAAAATGGAGACCGATATTCTTAAAGTACATTTAATTACCTTCTAAATTATGTATTTTAAAATTAATCACGAGTTATTTTTGACTTAAAAATGCAAATTTGAAAAAGTAGGACCTTTTTAGAAAAATTAACTAATTTTACGAATTCTAAATAACTTTTTTGGCATTACATCTCGAAGATGAATATAATATAAACACAGATTCTTAAGAAACTTAGAACTGATTGAATTTTGGAGTCAAACAGATGACTTAAAAGTCTTATTTTGCTTTCTCTATTATAAAGTGTCATATTTTGAATTCTGACCTCGGTTATGTCTAGGTCCAAGTCTCTCACGTCAAGTGCTACTTGTTGTGAAAGCGATAGGACTGTAGCTTCCGTACCGATCGCTATTGCCACTGTAATGTCCTTCATGTTGCTGCCCTTCTTCAGCTGTAGTAATACGTCTCCAGTCTTGGTTTGTCTGATTTTTGCTTTCTCAAAGAGAAAGCTTTGTAACGGTGTAAATTTTCGAATCAAAGATTTTGATGAATTTCGATGTTTTTAGGTACCTGAGTCAGAATTATAGGTTTTTAGAAAATGTATGTATGTATGTATGTATGTATGTATGTATGTATGTATGTATGTATGTATGTATGTATGTATGTAACCAAATTTTGGCTCCGTCATAACTTTTGAACGGATGGAGGGAATCAGCTGATTTTTCGCATGCACCTTGGGTATGTCTCAACTTAGAACTGATTAAATTTTGGAGTTAAACGGATGACTTCAAGGTCTTATTTTGTTTAAAATAACAATTTTGCAAAAATGTTTTTTCAAAAATTATTTTTTTTTCAATTTGTTCGAAAGATATGCAAAATGGAGACCGATATTATTAAAGTACATTTTATTTTCTTCTAAATTATGTATTTTAAAACTAATCATGAGTTATTTTTGGTTTAAAATCGCGGATTTGAAAAAATAGCTACTTTTTAGAAAAATTAAATAATTTTATAAATTATCAATTACTTTTTTGGCATTACATCTCGAAGATGAATATAATATAAACACAGTTTCTTAAAAAACTTAGAACTGATTAAATTTTGAACTCAAATGGATGTCTTAAAGGTCTTATTTTTAAAATTAACAACTTTGCCAAAATTTTTTTTTTTAAATAATTTTTTTTTTCAATTTTTTTGAATATATGCCAAATGGAGACTGATATTCTCAAAGTACATTTGATTTTCTTCTAAATTA
The DNA here is from genome assembly GCA_036365515.1 of Torymus aiolomorphi. NCBI lineage: Eukaryota > Metazoa > Arthropoda > Insecta > Hymenoptera > Torymidae > Torymus > Torymus aiolomorphi. Next base: position 68,189,666 of record CM070874.1, on the reverse strand, counting down.
TGTATTTTAAAACTACTCACACGTTTTTTCTGACTTAAAAATGCGGATTTGAAAAAGCAGCGAATTTTCAAAAAAAATTTAAATACTTTTATGAATTATAAATTACTTTTTTAGCATTGCATTTTAAATGAAGACCGATATTCTTAAATTATATTCGATTTCCTTTTAAATTATGTGTTTTAAAATTAGTCACGTGTTATTTTTGACTTAAAAATGCGGATTTGAAAAAGTAGAAAATTTTTACAAAAATTAAATAAATTTATGGATTATAAATAATTTTTAATTATTACATAACTATTTTAAATATAATTTTATAAATTATTTTGATTAATGTATTTATAGAAAATAAGATATGCAGAAAAAATGAAATTTTATATTAAAATATTCATTTAAAAAAATGATTTGAGATAATTTATTAATTCTCTTTGAGAAAGAATTCTGCTAAAGCAGTTAGCAGCGGTTTTTTTTATTATTTTGATATAAAAGCAGTAGTATTAATCTATTACTGAAGTGGTTTTCGTCGTTTTGAAAAACTAAAAATTGTTCGTTTTTTTAGCTGCTCGACTGCCTAGAGAAATTGAGCAATCTACCGATTCAGTTATGCTCAATTGTTGCAACCGGGATCGATGAGGCGGTCTTCTCCTTGGCGATGAGTTCGTCGGTCACAAAGGAGGCTACAGAGTTACTCAATCGTTGGCAGTCGGCCTATCAACGCAGACAATGCAGCCGCCTAGACTTAGAAGATCCAGGTTACGAGTCGGACAACGAATCCATACTGCAGCCTCCAGCGATGCTGGGCTTCATGTGGGTTCACCTATTTGGAGAGCAGCTGATGGCGGAGCTCCTGTTGAACGATGACGACGACGACGACGCCAATTACTATAGCGACGACAACAACGACGATTAGTATGACGGCGACAACAACGACGATAACAACGACGATTGCTATCCGCGTCCGGCCTTGCACTGAAAGAAAAAAAATCTAGGTTGGCTTAAAACCGAAGTCAAAACTGCTTGAAAAAAGAAGAAGGGGTACAAGCGTCTTTCGCCGAGGCTGCCAAGTAGAATCTGTTTGGGGATGTGAAATATATGTAGGACCAACTTAAAAGAAAGGTTATCAATGTTTCGAATAAATGCGCAAACACTGTCAGCAATTTCAGCTTTCGAAAAAACAAATAGTCATTTATGCTATCGCATATTAAAATAGTGTAATTATATTTAAATATTATATTTAAGGTATTAATAGATACTTAGATTTTTATCGGGATTATGTACAACAATGAAATAAAATTTGAAAAATATTTTTTAATCAGTGTAATATAATTTATTAACATTGATATTACAATAAGTATTTTGGCATGATAAATGTACAATCATTGATTTCTACTAATGAACAGGGATTTATATCGGGAAACATATTCTGATTTTTACATAAAAAAATATTCGATTTCTTAACTTTATAAGCATACACATGGCTATCGAAATAAATTGTTTTGAAAAGATTTATAACAAAATGAACTTCCTTATTTATAACAAACATTTTTTCGATTTGACAAAATTTTAACAAATCATTATTTCCTATCTCAGCAACAATTGCCATCTTATTTTTATAACATTTCTCTGCGATTTCAATACGATCTACTACATATATTTTTTCAGTATTATTTGAAAAATAAACTTTGCGATCTTCTTCACTAATTTCTTGCAAGCATTCAAACACTAAATCGTGATTATTATCTTTTTTAACTTTCATATATGCAAGGCGAAGTTGAGCTTTCGTGCACAGAGTTTTCAATAACTTTATTGTACAATTTGTCGTAACAGCTGTTTGTTTCAGTTCTCTGTGCTTACTTTCGTACCTCATTGACCAATAGATATTCATAGGTCCATTATTTTGCATCAATCGTCTAAAGTGTACCATGTTATGAAATTTATATTTCAAATGACCATATAATTTTATATGCAGTAATAGAAAATTGCTTATATACTAGATAACCCTTGACGAAACGAGGTGAAAGTACTATGTCTACGATTGTACGAAGGTAAGTATAGAGCAGCCAAGTTTCATTTTCTACACCAACTTTATCCCCAATTAATATACCCAAATATTTACAAAAGTTTATCATTTCGGATGCAGACATTTTAAGTTTCTTTTTCGTTACAATATGTTCCCTTTTTATTTTAGGTATTTTACTAGCATTTTCAAATGTTGTATAATTCAAAGATTGTAATCTTCTATTCAAAAGATTTAAAGAAAAAGCCTCTTGTTTATAAATCAAATCATCCAAAATAGATACTAATGTTGAATTTACAACGCCTTCAAAAAGGTCGTGCATTAGGTCTAAAATACAATGAAGACCAATATGAAAGCCGTTAACTTTATGAAAGACGCATATCTCTTTTATCCCAGATACAGTAGCATCGCATTCTATACAATCTTGATTATACGATGCCATCATTCTTAAGGCTTCTTCGTCTTCTTTAGTTAAATGCGCGATTTCATGAACGTGCTTTTTACAAATTCGACAAGGGTATCCAGTTGCAAAACTTTCTGTAAAACCTAACATCGAATTTAAGCCTAGATTGTCACCAAGTACAAGACCTAAATCAAAATAAACTTTATGAACTTTGTTATCTACTTTTATTGTTAAATCATCTCTCTGCAATTCATTAATTTCGTTAATTAATTTATAAAAAAACTTTATAATTATGGTATTTTCTTTATAATTATGGTCTGCATAAAATAGTGTGTTTAAAAGTATATGGCTTAATTTAGATTTCATACTTGGTGGCAAGCTCGCAATGGATACATATACTGCACCGAGCTTATTTTTTCCAGCGTCAGAACCAAGTGCGTTGCCACACTCAAAATCTTCATGATAAACGAATAAGGGAAGAAGAATTTTGCCTTGAAATTCAGCTGATTTTTTTTCCAAAGATCTCCTTGGACGAAGTCTCTAATAATGTCTGTTTCTTTTTTCAATTCTTCCATATAATTCATTATTGTCGAAAATGTACCTGGTATCTCCAAAAGAAGTTTCAAAGACCACTTCAATGGTATATAATATCCTTGTACATGAATCAAATTTTGTGTGGCTTTTTTTGACGCATCATAATCAATATGATATGGTTGTGCTGGAATCACAAGTCTTTTTGTTCATATATCTTAAATCTAGAATACTCTGTACTAACATTTTTAAAAACTTCTTTATATTGTGTAAAAATCAAATTTATTTCTTTTAAGACTTTCTCACTTTTATTTTGTAAAATTTTTTCAACCTGCGTTTGAATAAAATTTAAATAAACGTCGTTGATAAATTTTCTTAACGTATCTATAAAAAACTGCACGACGTTTCTGGGAACTACAGGGTTATTATATAACTGTAATGTTAGACGTATGACTTCAAATTCTAGTTCGTTTATTGACGACATCTTTATTAATGTTATATAAACTATATTTAAATTAATTTTAACTTAAATTTAACTGTCGTAAAACGTCAATGAGATTTGTAACAGATTTATAAGGCCTAAGAGATTTTTCTTTTCGTTCGTAGACAAATTTCGAAAGAAAATACCAGAGTGGTTTACATGGAGTTAGAAAATCGAGATGTAAAATAATTAGGCATTTAAAACAATAATCAACACAGCTTCGATAATATCTTGTGATTCGATACTGTACAGGTACTCTTCAACAACGACATAAACTTTTACTTTCCAGGTTTTGTTTTCCCATAAGTCACCAATAAAAGCTATAATATAAGGTTCAATAATACCGGTTTCATCTTTGTTTTTATTTTTGATAGATTGGAATCGCTCGAACTCTTCTAGTGTCTAGAAAATAAGTGATAAATATAAGTTTTTTTAGAGCGTAATGTTGGATTTTTGCTAATTTAAATTTACTTACAGCAACGTTCAAAATGAATGAATTTAAATACAATTCCAAACTTGAAGCGGCATCAGTGCATGATTTTCTTTTGCGGTGTCCAGGAGCGAGAAGCTTCTGAAGACAAAACAAAGCCAGAACATCTATTTTGCCTGTAAATTATTTAGATTAATATAGCCTAGAAGATAGGTAGGTACAAAAAAGTTATTTCTAACAAAAATAAAATTTCTTACCCGACTCAATCAATGCTTTATCATTCAACGTATAACTTACACTATTTATGCCCTGAAACTGATTTTGATAGTGTGTCCACAGTTTTTTAGAGAGTGAAGACCACTTCTCAAGAAAACGATTGCACTCGTCAGCATAGATTTTATTAAAATCTGAAGATAGCTATAAAAAACATAAAAAAATATTTGTATGAACCGTAGTATAAGCGAATCTTACAATTATTAATTTTATTATATATTGTACCATAATGTGCCCATAAGATAATCTGAGGCATTTAAACAGCAGCAAACGAGCTTTTGCCTTTTTAACCTGCCCTCGAACCTCAAACTTATCCATCCATTTCTTTATAATTTCTTCTTTAGGTTCATCATGGTCTTGGAGAAATTCGACGGCATCGTCATTAGCATCTTCGTCAGTTTCTAAAAATAAAAAAAATTATCTATATAAAATTTGATTTTTTTAATAAAAAATTTGCAAAGCCATAGATGATTTGTCGAAACAAACATTCACTAACCATACATTTAAAAATAAACCACTCGACTAATTTTAACGTAGTCTACCAAAAGAAATGTAATATGTAAATTTATTTGGCTCCACGTACCTTCTGGTAGCCGATCTTTTTTATCAATGATATTTTTTTAATCAACTTTTTTCGCAAAGCCAAGTATTTATCATATAAAACACCGCCAGCATTGACACCTTTTTTTCCGTCTGCTTCTGGTGTGTACGGATAATACAATACGTCTGTTTCCAATTTTTTTTCTTCTGTTGAAAATATAACAGAAATTTCTGTTGCCAATTCCTTAAACCTTTCTGATTTTATGCTGTAAAATTATTCAAATTTATTATATTATGTTAATAGATATCATTTGTATGGCACTTAAAAGTAATTCATTTCTGATAATCTTTTTTTTGTTAATAGTTGATTTTCATTTGGCTTTTTTAAAACTGAAAATAAATTATAATATTATTACCGATAGGCATGCCAGAATTGAAACTCATATTTTATAGTAATATCACTCAATGAGCGAAAGCCTATTTCCTTGTTGATCGAGAATTGCGCCATTATAAGCTTTCCATCGAAATGATGTTCAAGCAATTCAGCTACGTTCTTTTTAATGACAGCTAAAATAAGATGAGTTGCATTTTTCCAAAATGAACATGATAATTGAAAATTATTTTTTTAATTTGTAATTTATAAGTTTTCATACGGATGCCTAGAACAGTTACTTCTTGAACTCGACTATCAGCGTCACCGATCTCTAAACTATTTACAGAACCGTCGATAACGACCGAATTATTACTTCTGACAGGAATGTTAGACTTTACGTCAGTTAGAATTTCTTTATTTAAAATGATATTAGGCGTTTCATTAGTAGCGGTACTAGTATCAACTTCTTGGTAATTTAAAATAATAGGATAAATGAATGGATCATGCTTGGCCTTATTATACTTTTCAATTGCAATTTCGAATCTTCTTTGATACCCGCACTCGTTTTTTTCAAAAAGTTTATCAAGTAATACAGTATTCATAGTAAAAAAACTTCCTCGTTAATACCAGCGACTATAAAATTAAAAAAAGAACATCACCATTTGTATAAAATATGTAAACATGCAATATTTTAGATCTTTAATTCTGTTATTATACTTTTTGATTACTTGATACTATACTGAGATAAATTTTTGTTATACTATTAATACAAAAATTTCATGAAAATCAATGTACATATACAAAAACAAATATATATAAAATAATGGGTTCTACTCTGTGTTTTAAAACTAAAAAAAAATTATCTTACAATATTAGTGAAAATAATGAATTATTAAAATTATACGTATTTTATACACACACACACACACACACACACACCCACACGCACACACACACGCGCGCGCGCGCACGCACGCACACACACACACACACACTAAATATTTAAAACCAAATCATGCATATACTAACATACACTCAGCACAAATTAAAATGTTAAATTATACTATAACCTATACCTGCAAATCGCTCGATGAAATTTTCCAATCCCCACGATATCAATAAACTTGGAATTAAACTATTTGGAAATTGGAAGATAAGAGCCCATTTTCCAATCTTCTTCACAATAAAACTTTAATAATAATTACATTTAACATTGCTTTAAAACTGCAAAGTTTATTTATACGCAATCAACAAATCTTTAGCTAAAAGCAAATAACACGTCTATAAACAATCAACAGCGCATTTCGCTTCTCGTAAGAGGCAGCAACGGCCGTAAGATAATGAAGTTGGCTGTACTTATGCGGCCAGGTACGCTTTGCTCGGAACGAAGCAGAAAATACTTGAAACCTATCCAGAGATAACTTGACTATGATACAGTCAATATTACGTGAGTTTTTCAAGCGCATTAGACTTTTTATTGCTTCCTTATAGAGGAAGCTTTGTAACGGTGAAAAAAATTTTCGAAAAAAAATGTTCAAAAAGATGTTTTAAGGCGATATATGTGTATATTAGTTCATTTTGATCATTTTTGTTTTCGTGGATGTGTGTGTGTGTGTGCGTGCGTGCGTGCGTGCGTGCGTGCGTGCGTGTGCCCGCGCGCGCGCGCGTGTGTGTGTGTGTGTGTGTTTGAACTCTTCATATCTCCGAAACGAATCGACCGATTTTCGTCGGGTAAAGCTTATTCTCTTCGTCTTGCGGGAAAAGAAAGGTACCCTGATAGATTTGAGTTTTTATTGATTTTCTTTTGTTTTATAACCAAAAAACGATTTTGAATTTTTAGTTTTTTTTTATTTTTTCATATCTTACAGTCATTATTAGATAATATAATAAATTTTTCTTGAAAGGTATTTAAATTACCTATATTTTCCTTTTTTAAAATTTAAAATATCTTCACTCTGTCATTTGTTATTAGGGAAAACTTTTTTATATTTCATAAATTAATTTCTCAAAAAATATTTTATTTATCGACTTGAAATTTTAACCAGTTATTACACTAATTGAAGACTATATGTGGTTAAAATTTCAAGAGATTATCTTCATTTGTTTTTTAGAAAAAAATTATTTTAGAAAAAGTTTGCGTTTTCGTTGTCGCACGATAACTAGAGCAAAAATTATCCAATCGTCCTGAAATTTGGCACAGATGTAGCTTTTATATACCTTCAGATCGAGTTCGTTGCCCAAAAAAATCGGTCCTCTACGAAAAAAGATATTTGAGGTTAAAAATTTTTTTTTTTAATTTTCGAATCGTGTTTTCTCAAAAAATATTTGATTTATCGACTTAAAATTTTAACCACTTATTAAATTTATAGAAGACTATATTTGGTTAAAATTTCAGGAGATTATCTTCATTTGTTTTTTAGAAAAAAATTATTTTAGAAAAAATTTGCGTTTTCGTTGTCGCACGATAACAAGAGCAAAAATTACCCAATCGTCCTGAAATTTGGCACAGATGTAGCTTTTATATATTTTTAGATCAAGTTCGTTGCCCAAAAAAATCGGTCCATTACGAAAAAAAATATAACGCACAGTTTAAGCTAAATCTGAACCCATGACCCTCTCCTAGTTAGTCTAACCGTACAAGATAAAGTATTAAATTTTAAATAATAAGAAGTAAAAATTAATTAAAGGGATCAATAAATTAAGTTTGAGGAAGCTACATGCCAATGAATTGGCAGCGGTTTTTTTCTTTCAGTGTGGGGGTAAACGAGGTCGAATGCATTTGTCCCCTTGAATATTGTAGGTTTCGTAGATAATGTGTATTTTTATACATCATAGGTATTCAGATTTGTAAATATTTTTGTAAAACATATATAGTAGTTAAGTATTGTACATACTGTAGATACTCTACTATATTTTAATGTAATAAATACACGAACGTTCAATTGCAAATTTTTATTTTCTTTGAATCCCTTTTATTCCTTTTTCCTTCCTTTAATCTCATTTTCTGACAACCTTGTAATTTAAGTTTCCGGTATATTTCGACTTTTGCGGTATTATAAATTTTAAAGCTCATCGGTGGCTCATTCCCTTTAGATTATGGCAACATAGCTTGCTTATATGGATAATCCATTTTCCTATTCCATCACAAGCATTAATGCCAACTAATATTACTTTTTAGGAAATTGCCTCTATCGGAAATAGCCAGGAAAATAATAAATAGCTAGTAAAAATAGCTAATTTGTGGCTACTGATGAAACAATTATTTCGGACATATTTTCTATTTAATGGAGATAACACAACCTTAAAATGTTTGTACTAAATTTTCTCTGTAATCTGATCGTGTGTTTAAAGTCAAATGTTAAAAAAGATAGCTAACCAAAACGTAAACACAAATTATTGGTATTTAATTCGTTTATTACTCTTTCAGGGGATACAAACGAAAACAATGATTTTTCCGTTTGATTCTGTCTCTCTCACTCCTTGCCATTATAGCAAGCCTCTTATTAATCATTTCCTGACTAAAAAAACTGTCTAACTTTAATATCTTTTAACATTTATATACTTATAAATAACCTATGTAAATTTGTGAAAAAACCTGTCTATTAAATAGCGAATATGATCGCAAAAATCGTTTCATCGATGGATAGAAATGTCCAAGAAAAGTGTCTAGTTTTTAACAATTATTGGAGAAAGTAGCTATTTATTAGGTAAATAATGGAATCGTTTTCCCACCAGTGCTGAATTTGTCAGAAAGCAACCAGCACCTAACCGATCACACTAATTAGTTGCAGAAAAAATGCGGTCCGATCAGACGAATTAGTCGCAGAAAAAAACCATAGTAACTTCGGTGATTGGCCGAGGTTGCGATAACACCGCCTTCCAAACTGTCAGTAAACATGTTTTTATACAAATAAGTCACTTTTGCTTTTTTTGATTGTTTGTATTTTCAACAATAATTTTATAACGCATTTTTTTATAGGTAAATTTCGGTATAAGAATGTTAATTGCTATTGGAATTAATAACTAATATTCGGTATCAGTGAACTAAGTTTGAGAAAGCCACGTGCCAATGAATTGGCAGCGGTTTTTCTGTAGTATCGGTATAAAACAAAACAAAGTATATAAATAGTAGTCTCTTAACAAAGCAACACTAAGAAGAAAAACTCGCCGTTCGATGCATTCCGCCTCTGGCAGTAAATAGCACAAATACAATCGCACAAAAAAAGTCCACGATGATAGTCCACGCGTACAAGACTGCGCATCTGTGTGTGAGTTACTCGCCCAAGCGTCTAATTAGCGCTGTGCAACGAAAGACACGAGTGACTGCGTACTTAGGTACACACAACCGACTAACGACTGCCGGACAACGTCGTCTTTGTCGCCCAGACCAAAGTCCGCAGCAAATCGAATTTGCGAGCGGCAACACTGGCCAGTTTGGTAATTGAATCCCTCTCTCCCGTGGGATGATGCGCATGGCACACACATACACACGTGCAGACCAATCGGATTTTTCCTCCTCGTTGTTTGCGTACTATTGGTTTTCGTGAGAAATAAAAGATACGGGGTTGATTGGGGTGAGTTATCTCTTACTTATGAACAGTGCTACGTTGAATTTGAAATGATTCCGGTAGCCAAGTGATAATAAGTTCCACAAATTAGTTATTAAAATTATTATATACTCAGATTTATCCTTTAAGGTGTCACGTTCAAGGCACAGGTAAACTATACCTCAGCATATAATTATGTTTATTTATGGCAACATGAACTCGGTATAATATCTATTTAGGGAAACACGAAGCGCTTTAGCTCAAAGTAACATTCATTACAAGTAATGCGAGCCTTGTTAAACTTAAGTCCATCAACTTACCTGACACGTGACTTTCGTAGAAGCAAAGTATCTGTGTTACAGTATTTACTTGCTAGAATAATAGTTTAAGTACCAACATGGAGAAAATTTAATTAGCACATTAAATTCATAAGCGCGGAGATGATCCGTTTTAAAGAAAAGTTCATGTCTCCTTCTATATTGCTGTTTAATAACAAATTTGATTTGTTTATAATTAATATTAATAATATAATTTGTCTTAATAACTACGTTAAAATCTTTATAAATCTATACAGTCATTAATTAAAAATGATTCAATGAAACCGATTTTTTCATAACTAGTTTCTAGAGAGAACAAATGAAGAAAACTCTGTAGCAACGTCTTTTTATATAAAATTGGGATCGGAGATTTTTTCCGTATTGTGAGATGCAAAGCAGAAAAATCAGATCAGGAAGAAGTACTGTAAGAGAAATTTGACATTTTTGGCGTACGCAAAAAGGCTAAATTTTTATGGATTTCATCATTCACACCAGGAACAATCTTTATGAAAAAATTTAGCCTCTCACAGCATCGTATAAATTATTCGGAAAAAGTGAATTTTCAACTTCACGCGTTTCACCGTGTCGGAAAAGCCGAAAAAGGAAAAAAGTCAAGCGAGTAGGGGAGGGTCGGGCACGATGGGTCTCCTTGACTTTTGACCATCATATTTAATTATGTGATAGGTATGAACACTTATGAATGAGGCAATTGTCTAAAAGAACTTTCGAAAAACATAATATTCATCTGTAAATGTTGATATTTTTCATATTATTCAAACCAGAAAGTATAATGAGACCTAGTTCAAAAAACCCATAACACCCCACTAGTGGGGCACGTTGGGTTTTAACGCGGGGCATGAGAGGTTGAGGATGGGGCGTGAGGAGTTGAGGGTGGGGCGTGATGAGTTGAGGATAAGGCGTAATAGATACAAGGATATAATTTCGGCTTTCATTTGATTATATGAAATGTAAATTAAAATAATAATTTTAACTTTTTTAATATTTTTACTTTTTCATCAGTCCCTTTGTATTTCTTTTGTTGTTTAAATTTTTTTAATGTATAATTAGCAATACCTATTATTACACTATCACATTTCATTTGTAGGTACATAATATTATCAACACCCTCGTTTATTTTTAGGTTACATAATAATATTAGTAAATAACAAAAATATCAAATTACCTTTTTTTAAAACCACAGGAAGTAAATTTTCTGTACATTCCTTGCATTTTCGTTGAAGAGTGGATGCAGGTACTCCGTATTCAGTCGCAGCAGCTTTGATGGTTTTTCCATTCAACACATCTTGGATTGCACTTCGCATTTGGTCTTCTTGCCAAGTTAGTCGTGTAGACTTTTTAATATACTTTTTGACCATCGTAGAAATTTATACATTTAACTCTTTAATTTTAGTACTCGCGGTGCTCCAGAATCGGCATAGCTTATCTACTAGTACTTATCTCACAGTCGTACGATGTTGGCGAATGTAGTGTAAGGTTAAGGCGCCGTCAGTCTGAAATTGCAGCCCGTGGTGCCCCACCCAGCGAAACCTTTCATGCCCCTCCTTGCAATTTTTTTTTTAATCGATAATTTTAAATTAATAAAAATTTGTATTAAAAATGATCAAAGTATGATTTTAAAGTAGAAGAACTATACTTTCTATTAATGCTAACGAAAATGACTAGAGAAAAATTATTTTGTATGTATTCCGTATTTTAAGCACCTTTAGAAATCGTACTCTCATACCTCGAAATTTCTTCAAGATATTTACAATTACATAATTTTTCCAAATTAATTCTTCTTTTCTGCGAAAAATTATTTGTTATTTTTTGTTTAAAATGGTATAAAAATTTACAATTAAAAGCATTTTGTTTATTTATGAAACTAGAACCCGTTCAACCCGCCTATCCCGTTGTGCCCCACTCTCCCCTAAATTAATTGGCAACTTGTAAGTGGCCAAATAAACCCTGGCTTATCTTGCATCGTCCCTCGGCTCACTTGCAGCAACAAATTGACCGCCCCTCCCCCATTCACATTTCGCGTAGAAGGATTAAGCTTGATTTACGTACAATGGGCCGATCGATATTTTAGCCGGCGCGCGAATTCCGGAATGGCGAGAAAAGTCCCTTACTTCGGTACAATACAGTTTCAGGAATAATTTGGTGGAAATTAAATTTCTGGAATAATTAAGGTACTTCTCTAGAATTAAATTGCTGTAAATAAATTAAGTGGTAACGTTCTTTGAAAAATGATTATAGTACATTTAGACTTTGAAATAAATTACTTTAAATTATTTTCGCGCAGGTAATTATTCGTTTTTTTTAGTATAAAAAGCGTTTATTTAAAATTGAATTTAGATAGTTGAAAATTACACGGGGTAATATCAAAATTTTTTTGATTTAAGATTGAATCTCAAAAAGAAAATAAAGTAAATCTGTTTCTTACACGGTAAACTGCTATCTTGAGAAGTTTCAATGACAGTAGGTCAATGACAAGTCTATAGTCTAAGGCTCATTAACAGGTGATCCAACATTACTATGAATGTCCAGGGTATTATCGGATATGGATTACACATCCTCAGGGTACATCCGAACAGATTCCAAGGAAGGGGTACCCTTATAAATCGTCTTCTTCGTTAATGCTCATTGTTGAATAATATAGTAGCTCACTTGGCCTTTGTTATAAATATTTAGGATAATAAATTATGTCGATTTCCACCAAAGTAGAATTATTCTTTCATGTCACCTACAAGAGCGTTTAAAGTTGAGCGTCGAAAAGGCATAAAAATGCATAAATCACAGGAATCGGCAGCCTCAACTTTGAGAGTATTTTTATATGCATTTTTGACGCTTAACTTTAAACTCTTATAATTTTTGAAGGAATCGTGATTTTATAATTTCCAAGAGTTAATGAAAACTTTTTCATTCTAATTGCAATTTCTTTTTTGAAACTCTGTGTAAGACGTTTCTGGGCTACATTGCTGAGGTTTAAAAAGGAAGGCCATTTCTTCAAAAATTTCAACCTTTAAAACAAAATGTGTCACAAAGAAGTTTTTAATTGGACACGATATTTTTTTTCGTGTACTTTGTGATAAGAGAAAGAAGAAAAACAGCACCCGGGAGGTGTGCCTTCAAAAAAAAATTTGTCCTGTTTTGAGATTGCCATAAGTGAAACCTTTATGTGAATTTCCTCATAAATTATTAATGAATACATTTTCTTTAAACAACCTATTATCATCTCAAATCTCATTTATTTTTGAGCTTATTATACATTCATTGTCTTAGTACATAATATATACAAATTAACTTCGATAAGCACTTAAATTCAAAGCCCAATAAGAATTAGTAAATGAAGTCAGATGATCAGTGAACAAAGGCTGAAAGACATTTTAATGAAAATTTATAAATTCAAGAATCAAATCATTTACTTATCTCAAATCATCATTACAAATATTATCACAGTAATATTAATTCCCATTCTGCTTTATTCCATTTTCAGATGTCGCAGAACGGCTCGTCGGTCGTTGACAGTGTATCAATCCAGAGGCCTAAGGACGATCAATTCAGAAGTCGGCTCGACGCGCTGGCGACGCATTTCAGGTCGAGTTTCCGTCGTGACCCTTCGTTCGTCGTTCGGGTGCCAGGACGGTAAGCTCTAGCACGCCACCTTTTTTCTCTCTTTTCATCCGCACTTTCTGCGCCACTTGACTCGCCTTTGTAACGTCAACAACACAATTTTTCGCATCATTAGATGGCGGCTTTTTGCCCACCCTCGATACTTGTGTATAATTCATGGATGAGGCTACGGGCTTTCGTGAGAGCTTGACATTCATTTGGCTTTTACAGAGGGATAGTTTTTTTGGAGGATGCGGTGGGAGTAATATTTTACCAAGGGGGGAGGAGGGGTTAATATTGGATTGTGTCTGGGGTTTATAGTTTCTAAGGAACTATTTTGTTTTTGATAGTGGTGGATAGCATGAAACATTAATCTGGCAATAAATTACGGCTACTGGTAAATTATTTATTTGAAAATATGTATACAACTTGTTCTGAAAATGTATGCGTCTGTAAATATAATCCTGTAGAGCGCAAAATTCTAAGAAAAAAGTTCCTTTACCATTTTTTCATATGACTAGTACTTTTTTAGTAACTGATGTGTTTAAATTGTTTGTTTTTAATAGAAAATGTATACCTATGTTTATAAGATGATATCTATAGATATACAATTCCTATTAAAAACAAACAATTTAAACACATCAGTTACTAAAAAAGTACTAGTCATATGAAAAAATGGTAAAGGAACATTTTTCTTAGAATTTTGCGCTCTACACGATTATGTTTACAGACGCATACATTTTCAGAACAGGTTGTATATACTGAGAATTTTTACAAGAACGTTTTTCCAAACTAATCTAGTATTGGAGTGTACGCCTTGTATATCTACGTACTTATTATTGTATTGCCCTAGTGGCAGTATTTCCAGTTGCCTATTACAAATGTGCAGTCTTTATTATTAATATAAACATTGGTTTTTATACAATGGGCTATTGTTATTAGGATTTTAACGCATATCATTTTTTAACTGAGGAGGACTTCTTCTCAGTTCATAAATTTCGAAAATTATATTTCTTCAAGTCTTTTTATTTGTAGAAAATACTATCAAACTTATACAAGTTTCAGATTGATCAGAGCAAGCATAGAGAGTATAGATTAATCACAAACATGGTTAAACAAATCTTTCAATATATGCTCATCATATATTCTCTGCAAAATTCTTGGAATACTTTTATCAATTTCCTCTTTTAATCATTCTTCGTCAATACAAAAAAATAACTTATTTTCAATATTTAAATAACAAGTTATTACAATATATATAGCATCAACTCACAAATTCTATTGCAAACACAATCAAACAGCAATCATAACGCCACCATTTCTCGCGTTATTTCCTCCACGTACCTCGTAACACAATTAAATTCCGGGTCGAACCAAGTGTGTACTTACGCCTGCGCGAAATAATTCAACTGTTGATATTACACATTAATGCCTCTCGTCCCGTTGATTCGGCTGCGCAGGGTCAATTTGATCGGCGAACACATCGATTACTGCGGTTACTCTGTCTGTCCCATGGCAATCGAGCAGGCCGTCCTCGTGGCGGTGGGCAGATCAGACGACGACGATAGGCTGCAGCTCACGAACGTCGACGCCAAGTACCAGGATTACGAGCACCAGGAATTACGAAGGATAAGGTGTGTATTTAACTGTGCCAATCACAGTAGTTAATTAGCGACAGAATTAATTTTTATCTTTTTTTACAATAAAGTAAACGTTTTAAAAATAACAAAATGTATAAAAGAACTTTTTTTAAAAATTCAACTTTTTTAGAAATTGAATCTAAATGTTATAGTTTATATTCTATCTAAAGTCCGCTTAAATACAGAGAAAGAAACTCTGGAAACATCCTACAATCTTCTTCACTAAGTAAATACATATTACAAATTAAATAATCAAAAAGTCCGCCGAGAATTGAAAAACCGCTCGAACCCGTATATCAACTACCCCTCGCAATGTACAAACGAAGCATGAAACATTTACTATTTAAACCCCATCTCCCATCTCTAGAAATTAACAGAGCGCGCGCAATATCGAACGTGTTTTAAAAAATCACTGCATGCGCGTACCTTTTCTCTCTCTCCTTAGGAAAGAAAAATACTCCAAACATTCGCGCGGCACTGATTTTAATTTATATACCCCAACGACAAGTACTCGCACGCTTGTCTCAAGGGGTAGGTTGACGTTAATGAAATTACCCGTCACGCTTCCTTTTTTGCACCTGCCGCAGCGGAGTCCTTAATTTAACGCGCAGACGGGACTAAATGACGCGAAATTAATTTCGCGAGAAATGCCCGAGGGTTTGCTTTGCCGCCCCGAAATTACGGCGAGTTTATATAATTGTCTGGGTGAAGAGGGTGGAATATTGGGTTCGATTGTCGATGGCCCACGGGGTGCTTTAAGAGGCTAGAATAACTCTTAAAACTCCCATTCTACTTTTTTGAAATATTATCTTTGTAAAGCGAAGGTATGCTCACTATTTTTCATTTCATACATATACCTGATATAAAAAAATTAAAATGTTATAAAAAAAAAAATCGTCTACCGCAGTTTTATTTTCTTATGAAATCGATAAAAGAATCATTGAAAATTATGCCATGCTAAAAACTAATCAACAATCAACAACATTATACCAACTTAAATCTAAAAGTTCAATTACAATAAAAAATACATCTTATACTTCGGGCTGATTTAATTAAAATCGAGAACGCTCTGTAATCCATTGTATTTAATAGTTGAAATTTGTCAAAGTCCCTTATCTAATCAAATCAGCAGTCACTACATATGAATAATGTTTGTCCGAGACGCACATGAAAATCAATATTAGTTCAAGTTAAAATAGAACAAGCGTATTGCAATCTCGACTGTCTATACAAAAAACTATCTCTTTAAAGCTCTTTCCAAAACACTACACAATTTCTCATCTCTCAAATACCGTAAAACAACGCAATATTTGCACTCATCAGCGCTCACTTCCACTCCAGCACAATCGTCCAAATCCACAGAGAGCACAAAGCAACGCTTCGTTAGCGACGAACCATCTTTCCTCCCTCCCCGCCCCTACACCTCACACTCCGAAAGCTAAACAACCCGAGACGATTCATCCTCCGTTAACCGTTTGCGTTCTCCACACAGGGAATTCCAACTGGATGATGACGGACTCGGGCCCTGCTGGCACAAATACTTCCTCTGCGGCGTGAAGGGCGCCTTGGAGGTCATCCCCGAGGAGATAACGCCTCGCGGCATCCTTGCCGCAGTCTGGGGCGACATCCCCCCCAACGCCGGGCTTTCGAGCTCCAGTGCCCTCGTCTCCGCGGCCCTCCTCGCCACAGTTCACGCTAGCCAGGTAATGTCGTGTGTGGGGGTGTGTGTGTGTGTCGTTAGAGTATGCACTCGAGTGGAACGGGGCTCGTGTTTGAAATTTAATTTCGAGCGCTGTGGCCTGGTATGCGTTTTCGAGTGAGTAGCATGAGATAGAATTTATATGGTAACTGGACAAGGAATTTACGGCTAATATATAACAGGAAGGAATAATGTGTGTTATTAAAGATTTGTCGTATGTTTATTAGATAGAAATGCCGAAAAGGTTTATTTTCGGAAATTGATCTGGGAGTTACCGTGAAACGAATAATCCATGTACTTCAAGAATTTTATGACGATATCGTGAGAAAATAAATTATGTACAAGCAAACTTTATTAAATGGCAAATATTCAAACATTAGAATTTTCAACAAATTTAGGTAGAGTGCATAACAATGACAAATAGCTTCACGTGTAGGAAATATGGTATTTGTAATAGAAATAACTATTCTTTTTGCAATACAACACAGTGTATGATTATATTGTTTTTCTCGTAGTAAAGACAAGGTGAACACAATAATAACAATTTACAATTCCTATTCGTAACAACCAAAGAACAGAAAGAATAAATAAAAGCAAAAATAACAGATCTCAGAAAAAAGTTGTGCACATATGTATTTTCGTAGAAAAAACGATATCTATTTTAGAAGAACGTATTTCAACTCAAATACTTAAAATAAAATGAATATCAAAATAAATTTAAATTAATTTATGATTTAATAGGCATGTGTAAAAACGGGGGGGGGGGGGGGTCCAGAGTTTCGATGATTCACTATAAAATTGAAGTCAACTGTAGTCGTTTTTGAGTTCGACATACGGTAATGCAGATTATTCTTAATTTCGAAATTCTAAATTACGAAAATCATATTCTCGAATGTAACAGTTCACGTACTGTCCAAAACATCGAATTTCATCAATACGATCTCAAAGCAAATATAACCTGTTTCTAATGATTTATTTGGAAATGTCTATATTGCACCCCTGTTAAAATTCTATTAATGAAATTCGATGTTTTGGACAGTAGGTGAAGTGTTACATTCGTAAATATGATTTTCATAATTTAGAATTTCGAGATTAAGAACAATCTGTATTATCATATGTCGAACTGAAAAACGTCTATAGTTGACTTCAATTTTATAGTGAATCGTCGAAACTCTGAACCCTCCCCCCCCTCCCCGTAAAAATGTATTTTAATGAACAAATGTTTTATTCCGAGAAAATCAACATTTTAATTAAAAGAGGGAAAAATATCTTTTGATGCTAATTTTACAATGATAAAATGAATCCTCTAATATTCCGATTAGAGAATATCGCAGTATACTGAAATTGATCCATATGTATTATTTGAATCAATATAGGGTTTACATAACATTAGAAAGTATTTGCGGAAAATAACTCTTTTTACCAAGTTTCACAAAGCGAAAGTTGCATTTTCAAAACTTCCACGAACAAATAAGGCGCATGGAAAAATGATATTGTACCTTTTTTCGTAGAAAAATATTAAAACCATAAAATGTGCGAATTCTTTGAAATATAAATTAACAAAACATATATAATAAAAGTTTTCACTTCAGATACCGATAATAAATATCCTGTAATTCTAAAACTTAAAATTACATTTCAAACACTCTTGGAACTTTCTCGCATCAATCTGACAAAAGAAACTCCTACTGTATCTAAAAAACAAATCATACGCAGGAGAAAACGTTTCTCGCGGGAAAAATCCACCAGCTACGCGGGAATTAATATCCAATCGGTACGCGTCAGCGTGACAGGCCGGCACCCCAGCGATATATAATTCGCGCAAAACGCGAGGCGATACATCAACTTCAAGCGCCGCTTTAAATCACGTGCGTAAAGTAATATTCGCGTGAACGGAATGAAACGAGAAAGAGAGAGAGAGAGAGAGAGAGACAGAGAGAGAGAGAGAGAGAGAGAGAGAGAGAGAGAGAGAGAGAGAGAGAGAGAGAGAGAGAGAGAGAGAGAGAGAGAGAGAGAGAGAGAGAGAGAGAGAGAGAGAGAGAGAGAGAGAGAGAGAGAGAGAGCAGTTGTTGTAAGTTGCGCGTAGCCGCGAGATACTTTATTACGTTCGTGGAATTGCTGAGGTTCGTGGGCTATCGAATGGACCCGAGATTTTGCAGGAAAAATGTTAGCAATTGTTAGACGTTGGTTACATCATGTGCTCGATGTATACAAATGTATGAGTCACTTCTGACGGTTTACAAACTTGCTTAGAATTTCCGCGTAGAAAAGTCTTTGCACAATTGAAACATATTAATTTTATTTATTTATCTTTGGATTCATCGCCTGAAAATACTTATATGAATAAAAAATTTAATTTAATCGATTAAGAAAATATTCTTGCAATTATTTGTTACAAAAAAATATACTATGTCACAACACTTAATTCTAAGTCGAAGCACGTAACCAATTCACCAGTTGATAAATAATAATAAATCCAAGTTTTTCAATATATTTACCATTTTATATATAATTCAAAATTCTAAATTATATTATAAACAAAAAGCTATCTTCAAAAGTAAATACAATGATATTAAATTATTTAAGGTTAAATATAAAAGCTCCCAATGTATACTTTACTATCATAGAATTCCATCATTGCATGCAGAAAAGCGAAACGACTTCCTAGAATTCCAGATTCCCAATCCCAACTTCAAACTATACTATTGATTATCGAATTTTCGATATTGTTAGCAACACGTGCTCAGCTCGGTTTCAAATGCTGAAGAGTGTTTCGATAGTCGGAAATTTGAAATAAATAACTGCGAAAGTCTTTTTTCTGTGGCTCGCTGCGCTCGGGCGCTAACCTCACGCCGTGCAATAATGGGCCACTTAATTAAGTCACACGTATCGTAATATACTATTATACAATCTGTTTTAATTACCACTCTTTCATTTAACTATAGGTTGATAAAAACTTCATTTTTTACAAAGCCATACCCGTATATGGCATCAGTTTATCACTGTAAATTTGAAGGTTCTTTTTTTTTATTTAAACATTAAAAGGGCATCAATATAACAAGGGCAACTTTCTTCGGAAGCAAAATTTTAACGAATTCAATCATAGATATATGTATAAAAGTTTATTTGTTAAGGAAAAAACATATTTCTCTTCAATTATATTTCGAAGACATATGAAAAAATGTATACCAAATTAAAAAAATTCCGTGCTTTTAACCTTTA
The DNA here is from genome assembly GCA_036365515.1 of Torymus aiolomorphi. NCBI lineage: Eukaryota > Metazoa > Arthropoda > Insecta > Hymenoptera > Torymidae > Torymus > Torymus aiolomorphi. The sequence goes on along the minus strand of CM070874.1, from coordinate 68,169,584 downwards.
GAAGTGCCCAAATTAGTGTCTGGTATCATGTATCAACTATATATTTATAAAGCTCATATCACAGGGCGAGCCGATATATCAGCTTTCCGGTCCTCTAGAGGTTAAGTAAATCGGATTACATCGGTTTAAAATATTACGAACTCAATGATGTAATCCTTTTTGCATTTCAAACAGTTCGTTAAAACTAGTAAATATTAAAAGCATCGCTATAAAGATATAGATAAGTACTTTTTAAAAATTTTAAAATATATTACAAAATTCTAAAATATTGTCCTCTAAAATATGGAAAATATCTTTTTCATAGCCACACAACTATAGCGTTGGAAATAAAATGTTTTGTTCTAAAAAGTTTGCAAATATCAGGCTAAAAGAATTTTCCAGGAGCATTCAGAAAATATAACGTAACAACGCGGAAAAATTTAAATCTATGAAAAGTATTCCATCACAGGAGATGACGTATCTTACCGTACTCTGCATATATCTACTTGCGTCTATTGATGAGAATTCCTATAAATATACAACGCATTGAATTGATGATCAAAATCTCTCCCTAAAATCCCCATTCATCAAGCTCACCAATGATTTATACACTAAAAATAAAAAAAAAACGCCATTCAAATATTACAAAAAAAAAAACAACTCAACGCCAACAAAACAAACAAAAAAAGTCTCCCCTTCGCTAACGTTTCCTCTCAGCCACCATTAAACAGCATCAAGAGTGCTCTCTACCCCGATTGGAACGCCACCTACTGTCAAAAGTGTTTTTTGTGCCTCGCGTTTTGCGCGAATTATATATCGCTGGGGTGCCGGCCTGTCACGCTGACGCGTACCGATTGGATATTAATTCCCGCGTAGCTGGTGGATTTTTCCCGCGAGAAACGTTTTCTCCTGCGTATGATTTGTTTTTTAGATACAGTAGGAGTTTCTTTTGTCAGATTGATGTGAGAAAGTTCCAAGAGTGTTTGAAATGTAATTTTAAGTTTTAGAATTACAGAATATTTATTATCGGTATCTGAAGGGAAAACTTTTATTATATATGTTTTGTTAATTTATATTTCAAAGAATTCGCACATTTTATGGTTTTAATATTTTTCTACGAAAAAAGGTACAATATCATTTTTCCATGCGCCTTATTTGTTCGTGGAAGTTTTGAAAATGCGACTTTCGCTTTGTGAAACTTGGTAAAAAGAGTTATTTTCCACAAATATTTTCTAATGTTATGTAAACCCTATATTGATTCAAATAATACATATGGATCAATTTCAGTATACTGCGACTTCTCTAATCGGAATATTAGAGGATTCATTTTATCATTGTAAAATTAGCATCAAAAGATATTTTTCCCTCTTTTAATTAAAATGTTGATTTTCTCGGAATAAAACATTTGTTCATTAAAATACATTTTTACGGGGGGGGGGGGGGGGTCAGAGTTTTTTTAATTAAAAAAATTTGGGGCAATATTAACGTAAAAATAAAGTTTTCCCACGTGTAATTAGTATTAAAGACACGATTACAAGAGTTTTCCCAAATTAAATTCCATTAATGAATCTGTATTTTGTAGAGAAAAATTTGGAGTCATTTTCAGAAATGTCCACTGAACGTTTCAATTTTCTCTACAAAATACAAATTCATTTATTCATTTAAATTCATGAAACTTTTTTAAAAGTAATCCTTATTAACTTTTACACGTGGGAAAACTGAGTTATGATTAATTTAAAATTTATAAGTACACTTAAATTAATGAAAATACGTAAATGAAGTTATGGGGGCGCTGCGATCTATTCCGGAGTTGGGGTTTAGGTAGAGAGCACTCTTAAACTCCATAGCTCGAATCAAAAACGCCTCCCATTTTCCGGCCATCAAAGCACCGCAAACTCCCCACAGGATCACATTGAATCACCGCTACGTCAGCGTCCTCTCGTAACGGCCACATTAACGGCGGCCATCACTGGCATCATGTAACCTCGTTACAACCACCTGTCGATGTTCGTTCACTAAAAAAACTCTGGCACGAGAGACGTCTTTATTCCTTTACGGAGGTCGTCTTAAGAGCACTCTTAAGGTTATGTGCGTCTATTGTCCCGCGCGAGTCTGTTGTGCGGCAAGGGGGCTCTGCCGTCTCTTTTTCGGGTCGTCTGCTCAACCGCCGCGCGGCGCACTCGTCTCGGCACGTCTCTTACCCCGACAGGGACATGAGAGCTCCCTTAGCAGGAACAACAGACATACGCAATTATCGAGGCGACTACTGTTTTCGTTTTGGAACGTCTGTCGTGCCAGAGTTTTTTCAGTGTTTGGCTGCTCGTTCAGTTCCCCTCTTTCTCTCTTCACAAGAATAAGAGGCACATGTACCTACTCTATCGATTATAAAACTTCTCGATTAATCTGCACGCGCGCCCACTTGGCTGGGGAGTCGCATAATTGCCCCACCCGGGCTCAAAGCGGCCAACCGAGCGTGAATATACGCGCTCGCGTCCGCAGAGTGATACGGTCGAATTAAGGGCCGGAAGCAAGGATTCCGGATCGGAGGCAAAGACAAGAAACCTTCTGACGTCGGGATTTTGCTCGGTGCGGTCTTGTAGTCGGAGAAATCGGAGAAAAGTGCGCAGTTATGGAGGTTCGGGGTTGTCGCTGAAAAATGTAAGCGATAAAGAAGGAAGAAAAGTGTGGACCGAGTGAAAATTTTTCATGATAGAAAGAACTCATTATCCAATATATGTTCACATCATTTTAAAGTATAAACAAAATAATTAAATTATTTGATTGTGCAAAACTTTCGTGTCGAGTTTATGTGTGTAGGGTGTTAAATACATTGCAAAATATCATTTACAACAAGGAATTTGAACAGAATGCTTATCCGAAACAATGCATTTTATTTATTTGACTACACGGAGAAAAGTAACATAGGAAAAATTGCCATATTTGATTGTAAGTCGAGGACAGACTGAAATCCTCCACAAAATTGCCATAATTTATGGTAAAAATTGCCATAAATTTATAGTAATTTTTACAATGTAGGAAAAATTGCCATAAATTTATGGCAATTTTTACCATAAATTATGGCAATTTTGTGGAGTATTTCAGTCTGTCCTCGACTTACAATCAAATATGGTAATTTTTCCTATGTTATTTTTCTCCGTGTAGCTGTATAACCTCGCCCGCTAATCAAATAAAAATGGAAAAAAATAGTAATAAGTAGAGTGCAGATAAACTGCCATAATCATAAATTTATTAAAAAAGTAGATAACGAGGAAAAACTGCATAAATTAATAATTAATAATTAATAATTAAAAAATTGATTATTTTTAATAGTAGATTATCTAACGTATATAAAATCGTACAACAAAAGTCGATTTTCGATAATATTAAAAAATAAGTATACATATTGAGTAAAGGGTTAAATAAAAGGTTAAGAAAAGGGTTAAGTAAAGGGTTAAGTAAAGGGTTAAGTAAAGTGTTAAGTAATGAGTTAAGAAATGGGCTAAGTAAAGGGTTCAGTAAAGGGTTAACAATAGGTTGAGTAAAGGGTTGAGTAAAGAAGTAAGTAATAAAAAGTTAAATGAAGAATTATAAGTATCTTGCCTGGGGGGTTGGGAAAAATAAAAGTCTAAATGAAGCTCCTTAATATAATAGGTGATGGGATATGGGTAAATATGGGTGGTTATGGATGATTATGGGTGGATATGGGTGATTATGGGTGGATATGGGTGAATATGGGTGGATATGGATGGTTATACTTGTACATGCAAAGCAAGCGGCAACTTCATGACGCGACGGGTGCTCTTGCCATAGTCATAACTACGACGAAAGAAGAATTGCCATTTGAAATAAAAAAAACGTCAATATCTGATTAGATTAGGTTATGCAATGATAATAAATAAATCTCAAGGTCAGATATTTAATAAAGTTGGCATCTATATACCCGCCCCAGTTTTTAGTCATGGTCAATTGTATGTCGCATTATCCAGGGTAGCATCACCAAAAAAACTTGAAAAGCTACATTAAAAGGTTCTAACTCCTGTATACTGATGTAAACAATCAATGTATTAGAACAATAACTTTAGTTTGAGGAAGCTCGATTGCCAATTAATTGGCATCGGTTTTATATCACAAAAAATTTCATAATATTTATTTTTATTTATTTTATGGTTATTTTATTTTCACAATTAAAATATAATTTTTCATTTATAAAAGAATATGCCGAGCGAGCGTTAGCTAGCGAGGATTTATAACTGGTGTACAATTATTACGTTCATTAGTAGATAATTTTTTTAAAGTAGCCATCATTGAATTAAAATGATAACGTATAATTGGAATCCTTAGGGGAAAACTTTTTCTGCAAACCGAATAAGTTTATAACTAATACCTCTATGACAAAATTATTAAGAAGAGTTATAATTTAATATCAACGATTAATTTATGGGGAAAACTTCAATGACTTTTCTTTGGTAGTACACAAGTCGAGTAATAGAGCATTGATTATATAATTATTGATCCAGAGATTTATCTGTTACGTGTCATTTGATTAAGTGTCCTTTACTTTACGACACGCTTTAATTAATGCACGATGCTATTATTGCTAGTCTCCTATTCTATGAAAAGGTTAACGGTATGTGGTCGATGGTCTGTGGTCGTCCATCTCCCCTTATATGTTTTATATATATATATATAAAATATGTTATTATCAAGGACCTCTTAGGGTTTTCTGCAATAAAAGTGGGTAAGGGCGCGCGCTACGCTGCCCGCGCGCCATTGTCTACAATAAAACATCCCTCTCAGTATTGGCTAACACCACGACGCCTGCAGCGCCCCCCTTAAGTTTCGTCGAATTTTACGTTGATTTCGAAAAAAAATTACAGAAAAAAATGTTGTGAAAGTAACCTTAAAGGTCTCCGAAACTACAGATCAAGTCCTGGAAGTTAACGTTAGACATATGCAGTTTCCAGGACCAGTCCTCGAAACTAACAAATGTCCTGGAAACTAACGTTACATATAATGAATGTTCTGGATACTAGCGTTAGACATAAATATACATATGTGTATATTTATTTAAATATTGTTACAAATGTTAAGTCCGGAAATAAGTGGAAATAAGTAGTAATTGGTTTTATGTAGGTTTATTATATAAAATACAATAATTTATTACCAATACAATCTGCTGGCTTCTGGTAGATCGATGTGTTGTAATTTCAATTACAATTCTTTTCTATAACACTTGCTTTTATAAATTTAACTAAGTTATAAATAACTTATACGATCTGCTTACTAGACGAGTAAGGCTTACGATTACAATTTCAATAACTTATAAAATCTGCTTACTAGATGTGTAAGGCTTACGGTTTCAACTTCTCGATGTCGTAGAGGTACACGGAGTTCGCCAGGTTTCTTGTACGCTGTGACTGATTCGCGTGACACACATCACTTCTTTTATAATACAAAATAATTAGGCTAAAGATGAGCCCGGTGACGTATCGAATTCATCTTTTGACAACTTACGTATTACAAGTTTTCTGGGTCGTCGTACTTGCGAAATGCTGAGCATTGCAAAGTGTGGCCTTTCGACTGCCGCGGAGTTCGGTGGCTTGGATTCTAGCTCGACCGTATGTTAAAAACTGCATCCGTTGTCTTCCTGAGTGGGTGACTCTATACGTCACAAGGTCGCATAAGCAGAACGCTGCGTAGTATTAAGTTGCATTCTCGCTTTTATGTGTCAGAAAATATCTGATACTAATTATGCTTTTTCTTTAAAATGCGAATAGGTCTCCGGACGTAACACCTCCCCCCTTAGATTGTTGAATGTCGTAGAGATTCAACAAATGTATCAGAGATTTTCTGTTACAGAATTTGATTTAATGATAAACATAATAATACGATTTATAATAGTGATAGTAATATTAGTAATAATAATTATAATAATAATAATAATAATACTCGTCAGTCTTGGATCGACATGAATTTCTCATAAATTATGGTTTAAACAATTAATACTTTGATTTACAAAATCATGACCATTGGTTATTTTACATTCATGGTTATCAAGTTTAAGTTTTCTAAATTGTTAATTACTTTGGTGCGCATTGTTTAAATTGACAGTTGTATTTAGCGCATATTATTCTTGCTGGAACATAAAAATTGCTGTATTTGTATTTTGAAGAGTTCATTGACTTGGAGTGTCGCGAGGCCGTACAGTTAAAAGTGCATAGTTGTCGAAATATAAGATGGAAAGTTAACTATAAATACAACAACGTCTTTCATGAAATGTTTTGAGAAATTTTTAAATAATTTCAATATGGTTCGTTTAAAATTCTGGTTCATTTCGTACAAGAATGTTTACAATTTCCCTGTGTTGAAATTTTTTTCTCTATGCTAGTTGATACGTGGGTGTCAATAAATTTGCAATCACATAATTTTGTGGATCAAGAAATTACTGATGAGAATATGAATATTAAATGTAATTTAGGGATACGTCACGGACGTAACACCTCCCCACTTAGACTGTTGAATATCGTAGAGATTCAACAATTATAGGAATAGTTGAACCATCAGTAATTTCTTGTTACAAAAGGTTCAATAATACTAACAATTCAAATAATAAAAACAATAATAAAAATTCATATCATTAAATCCATACTAAAAATTTATATATATAAACAATAACAAAAACAATAATAAAAATTCAATAAATTTAAACAAAATTTCGTATCGTCTATAAATTTCTATAAAGTAAATCATTTATTTTTGTTCCTAACACTAGACTACACTTAACCTACGGTTTTAATTTTATATAACAATTGGTTAATAAAACGTTACGTAATAAATATAGCATACGTTATGCATTAGAATTTGTATAGAGATATGTAATATCTTGTTTGAACATCGCATTTCGACAATTAAATTATTTTATTACGCTAATGTATAATAAATTTTGTTTTGCTGGTTTTACATAAATTAAAGTCATTGATTAACTGAGTTTAGAAATAATGTGTGTATTAAATAATTTTGTAATAAATAAAAGGTGAGGAGAAATATAGGGAATGATTCAAGTGATCATTCACTTCCCTCCCTGCTGAGATATTTGGCAAAAGATATATTATTTTTTCCTCTTTGTTTAAGTAGAATAACATTAAAGGGTTTTTGATATTATCATTATAAAAAAAATATTTTTCAACCGTATACTGAGAAAAATTATAATTATTTCCAAAAGAAAAATTTAATTATATTGGTAAGTATTTTTGATAAAAAAGGAAGGTTAATAGGACGGAGTGATTTTTGTTAATTTTGACTTGTTATTGCTCTTATGCATCATTGTATTACCTTTCTTTGAAAATCTCAGCCGTTTTAAAAGTTCATTTTAAAACTCAAGATTTTTTTCTGGCATGAGTAGCATTCACATATTTGCATTAGAGAGTATGTAGTGCGTTAGAGTAGAAAATTGCTTTACTCAATACAGTGCCGAATAGTGTATCTTGTAGGATGATCATGTTAGTATATGATGAAACTGATCACTTCCAATACATTATATTCGATTTAATCTTAGCAATGTGAGTACAGCTACCTAAATTCTTTCTTTCTTTTGTTCTTGAACTATTCATAAAATTTCTTTTATGAATGCGAAAAATTTTTGTAGGCAAATACAATCTGATTTTGCATAAAATTACAGTCAAATTTTTTTTATCTATGTTTGTTAGGGTTGCAAGGTTTAGGAATGGTTTTGTTTCGTTTTCTTTTAGATTAGTTCTATATTTTCTTATTCAAAGATAGATAGAATAATAAGTTATTAAATTGATCCCTGAAATGTTTTTTACCTTGTGACTAAATAATTAAATATTTCTATTATTTAATAACACATAATTTTTACAAATAAAACTTTTGCTTGTTTCATTAGCAAACAAAAACTGAGGTATTTTAATATGTAATCGCAATATTTTTGTTTGTTGTTGTTAAAACAGAAACGAACAATGTATATATTTTTTTAATTGTCAACGATGTTATTGTTAGTCGTAGCATTACTTCAAAAATCTTTCATGTATGAATCTTTTTGCTGTCTTCGTAAAAAATTTCTTAGAATTTCATTATTTAAACTTATATTATTCCGATCGCATTTTTATAAAATATTAACTTTCTTAGAAAATATAGTTGCTTTTCACAAAATTCTTACAAGTTGATACGAACAATTGCAGACAAACGGATAAGTGGTTATAATTTTAAATTATATATTTGGTAAAATCTGGATCACCCTAGGGTTATATATTAGTTGACCAAGAAGTAGGATGGTTTTGCTTCAAATGGAAAAGTTCAGCTGCAATTATAATTCTCCATTCCTGTATTAAATTTGGAAAAATAAGAAGAGATTATGATAGATGTTAATATTGAGTATGTTGTCCACATCCTAAAACAAAAATGTTATGTTATTATTTGTTATAATATTGCTTTGCTTGTTTTTCATAATTAGTTAAGATATTATTTTGTTCATTTTAATAGCGTTGAAAATTCTTATTATGCTGATCCTTTTGAAATTTATTCATATTTGGTTCTTTAATAGGCCATGTTTTGTCTCCCTTTTTAAACCTTTTTCTGATAGCAAATTTATTGTAGTAACCTTTAGATTTTAATTTTAATTTTGTAATTTTTGATAATTCTTTTAAATATTTTTTATAATTAGATATCCATTTTAGTTTTCTGACGTTTTTATTAGATTTTACTTTGATAGGATAGTTAAAAACTAACTGCAATTGGTGTACTTTATTAGGATTTGTATTTAGATTGATTATTACGTTATGATCTTGATTACCCAAAGTTTCTTTTAGTTGATTTTTATTGTCAAGCTGTTCTTGGTGTTCTTGATTATCAAATATTTTTAGATGACTTTTATTCTCTAAATGTTTTTTTAGTTTTTGATTATCAAACATATCTTTTGGTTGATTTTCATTTTCGAAAACTACTTTACTATTATTTAATAAGTTCTTTAGATTTTTTGTATCATTTAATAAAGACTCTTCTGAATGTATTGATGCTATATTCTCTTTTAACGAATTTTCAAGCGAGTTTTGTTGGAATTTAGTTTCCATTTAATCATCTTCGGAAAATGGTTCAGCTAAAGCAAAAGTTATGTCTAAAATGACTTTAAGATCGTCATAAAAAGTTACTGTTTCCAACGAATTATTACCTTCTTTATTATTTTCATTCGAAATTTCATTCTTTTGGTTATTTATATTGGATTCATTAAAATGAATTACATTAATTTCATCACAATCCTCATGGGTTTTTAAATTAGATTCGTTGAAATTCATTTCTTCATTAGTCTCATAATTTTTTACAGTAGATTCAATAGAATCAATTAAATTTGTTTCCATAATTTCTTCAATTTCATGATTATTTTTGAAAATTTCGTTAAAGTCTATAAAATTAATTTCATTAGTATTTCCATGATTTTTTATAATCATATTATTATCTTTTGGTTCATCAGTGATTTCATGTATTTTTATAAAAGGTACGATAATTAAATTGATTTCTTTATCATCATTAATTATTGTAGATTCCTCTATGATATTAGTTTCCTGTTTAATTTTATTTACTTTATTTTCTGTAATTAGTTCATTGCCATTATACCTTTCAATATTCGTTGTATTAACTTTGTTTTTCTGAATTTTTGATTCGTTAATTGTTTCTTTCGTAACATTATGGTATGATACATCAGTATTAATACTTGGATATTGTTTGATTTCCTCACATTCTTCAGTAGTATGATCTGGATTTTTACAAAGATCACAATGATTTCCCATTGCATTATATTGCATCATAAGATTTTTAAGTTTTCTGCAGTTGTCGATGTCATGTCCAATTCTTTTGCAATAATAACATTGAATTCTTTTCCTATTTACTGTATTGGGTTGTTGATTATTAAAAATCGTGTTTCTTGGCTTGTAATTTTGTTCTTGAGTTTTGTTAATGAATCGGTTATAATTTCTTGTAGTATTTGGTAATTGATGAATTTCTTTATTTTCTAAAATTTTGTAGTTTGTGCTATTTTGAGAATGAGCATTTCTTTCTGGGCAATACTTTGCTGTATGTCCGATTCTGTTGCAAATTTGACAAATTATTCTATTTCTTAAAATCGCACGCTTGCAATCTGATGAATCGTGGTCTTCTTCCTTACATAACGCGCACCACATTATTTTTTCGTTTATAGGGCAGTATTTTATCCAGTGCCCGAGTTTATTGCATTTCATACATACTGTTGACAGACAGTCTTTAGTTGAGTGACCCGTGCTTCCGCAATACTCACAATCAAGTTCATATTTCTTTATAACAGGGCATTGAGTAGCTGCATGTCCTATCATTTGACAGTATTGGTAATAATCTTCATTTGTTTGGTTAAATGTACACTTCTCTACAGAATGTCCTCTGTGATTACAGAGTTTACAAAAAAGTTCTATTTTATTTTTAGCATTCTTGCAAAAATAAGATATATGATCTTTACTTTTACAATAAACACAAACTGCATTAGAGCAAAACAATGCTTCGTGATATTGATCTCGGCAAATTTGACAATGAAATACTTTAGTATAATAATGGTTTTGTTGTTTAAAATTATAAAATGTATTAGCTTGATTATTCATCATGGTTTTTTCATTTTATTAAATGTTCGTAATTATTATTGTAGTTTATTTTTGAATTTATCTTTTATTTTGTTTATTATTGTCTTACTTTCATTTTCTCGTTTGAGTATTGTTTATTTTTTATATTATAATATTTAAATATTTTTCATTTTCTTATTTTATTATATTCCCTTTTGCAATGTAATATTTTATTGTAATTTTTTTTTGGTATGATTATTCATTATAATATTCTTACTTTTATTGTAATACTTTTCGTTTGTTTAGTTATTTTTTATTATTATTTTGATTTCCTTATTTTGATAAAAAATGACTTGATTATTTTATACACTGATTATATCTCTCATATGTTTTCTATTTTGTATTGTGTAAATTCTCTATTATTTATTTCCCTTTATTTATTTCTCTTCATTCATTTCTTATGTTTTGTTCTTTATTCTTTTTATTTATGTATCAGTATACTTAATATTTATTTTTAAATATCTTTTATTATTAGTTCAACTATATATTTTTTTTGTGTATTATTTATTTGGCAATTTATTTATTTATTTGCCAATTTTATATCTCTATTCTTAATGTTTTTCGTGTAATTTGATTTCTGATATTCTTATTTCTTGTTTATGTATAATATTTATCCATTCAATGATCATTATTTTGTATTATTATTTCATTTTTCTCCTTCGTGTTGGATTTGTTTTATTTATTTCAATTTCTTTTTATTTATTTATTCATTTGTTTATTTTTTTTTTTCACTAATATTTTAGTTATTTGTTTTTACTGATATTATTTAATTATTTGTTTCTTAATGTTTCCCTATATGAATTTTTCACTTTAAATTTCTTGTTTGTTAAATATATTTGCGTGATGCTATTTACTTATATATTTTGATTTATTTTGATTTTATCTTTATGTGAAATCTTTTTTTTTTTTATATTCGTTTACGTTATTTGTATTTGGGTTATCCTTTCTTCTTTCCCTATTTCTATAACATCGTCTATTTTCCCTTTTTTTTTTATTTATCTGTTAATATATTAGTAATCTGGATGAGCCGTACACGTTCATCTTCAGAAGTTTAAACGATCATGCTACAATGATCCTCTCAACTTCTTACTGCAAAACGAGAAGCTCGGAAGCAGTTAGTAGTGATATTTTTAGTAATTTTCAAATACTACTCGTTTCCTCTCATTCCAGTCTTATTTTTTCGTATAAATCTAGTGAACTTACGTTCGATTCGTACCGGAACCACTGTTAAGTCCGGAAATAAGTGGAAATAAGTAGTAATTGGTTTTATGTAGGTTTATTATATAAAATACAATAATTTATTACCAATACAATCTGTTGGCTTCTGGTAGATCGATGTGTTGTAATTTCAATTACAATTCTTTTCTATAACACTTGCTTTTATAAATTTACTATAAATAACTTATACGATCTGCTTACTAGACGAGTAAGGCTTACGATTACAATTTCAATAACTTATAAAATCTGCTTACTAGATGTGTAAGGCTTACGGTTTCAACTTCTCGATGTCGTAGAGGTACACGGAGTTCGCCAGGTTTCTTGTACGCTGTGACTGATTCGCAAGACACACATCACTTCTTTTATAATACAAAATAATTAGGCTAAAGATGAGCCCGGTGACGTATCGAATTCATCTTTTGACAACATACGTATTACAAGTTTTCTGGGTCGTCGTACTTGCGAAATGCTGAGCATTGCAAAGTGTGGCCTTTCGACTGCCGCGGAGTTCGGTGGCTTGGATTCTAGCTCGACCGTATGTTAAAAACTGCATCCGTTGTCTTCCTGAGTGGGTGACTCTATACGTCACAAGGTCGCATAAGCAGAACGCTGCGTAGTATTAAGTTGCATTCTCGCTTTTATGTGTCAGAAAATATCTGATACTAATTATGCTTTTTCTTTAAAATGCGAATAGGTCTCCGGACGTAACACAAAGGACATGATTGAGCTCGAATTTTGATTATGATGAAATATACGAGATACGTAAGTCCTCCGGAAGAAATGTATCATTTGTTCAAGTATTCACTGAATGACATATCACATGTTATTTATAGATTAGTAGTACATCTAGAAAATGAACAGTACGTGTAGTTTAATGAAGGTTCTGAAGAAGAATTAATTGATAAAAATTTAAATGCAACGTTAACGGCATGGTTTCAACTGAATCAAACTGATATGGAAACTAGACAGTATTTATACCTTGACATTCCTAATTTTTATGTTTTTAATGAAAAAACCAAAACATGGACCGTAGGAAAAAAAACCGCTGCTAACTGCTTTAGCAGAATGCTTTCTCAAAGAGAATTGATAAATTACATCAAATAATTTTTTTATATGTATAATTTAATATAAAATTTCATTCTTTCTGCATATCTGATTTTGCATAAATACAATTATTCAAAATGATCAAAAATATTATATTTAAAATAGTTATGTAGTAATAATTTTTTTATATGTATAATTTAATATAAAATTTCATTCTTTCTGCATATCTGATTTTGCATAAATACAATTATTCAAAATGATCAAAAATATTATATTTAAAATAGTTATGTAGTAATTATTAAATTGCAAATTAAAAAGTTTAAGGTATTATCACATGCTATTTATTCAATTTATAAATTAATTGCATTTCTTCGAAATTTCTTCAGCGTTTTCTTCGAAAACCTGCTAACTCTGTGTTTGCTTCAAAACTCCGCCAACTCAGCGAAGACTTCGAAAATCCACCAACTCATAGAGTGGTTTCAAAAACCATATAACTCGGCGAAGGTTTCAAATATCCTCTAACTCAGGTGTTTTTTTTCTTTAATTTTGTAGTGGTAGCTCTAGGATGTTAAAGTACAATTTCTGTATAAGCGATGAAAAAAATTATTTACGATTTTTCCATTTATTTATTTATCCAGAGTAGTACATATTGTAATACATGTTATTGCTTACTTCAAGACATAGTTATATGTCTGAAGCAGCAAACATCCTATAGAGTAGACATAGCTACCTGTACATAGGTCCGGCGTTCTTAATCTAAACTTAACCTAAGCGTGGAATCAATAATTCCACTATATATATTACTATTTGGTCTATAATTGTTTAACCAACCCATCTTTGGCTAGAAAATATTAACACTAATCCACATTTTTAGTTTTTGCTTGTTATAATTTTTTGTAATATCTAAAAGTTTTAGATTTGGATTAGATTTCGGAAGACAGTTAAATACTTGAATTGCTCTTACATAGTTACTTTTTTCACTAACAGCTTTCTCACACTTTGGTGGTATTATAAGTTTATTTTTGGTTATGCTAGTCGATGTTAAATATAATTTCTGCAGCTCATTATAATGGTAGGATACGCATTCATATGCAAAAATTTGTTTGAGATTTAATGGGTTGTCTTGATTAAAACTATTTTTGTTAACAATTTTCAAAATCCTGTTCTGGATTTGTTGAAGTAATTTTAAGTTTCTAAATACACCATCCCAAGCAATATTTCCATAGCTAATAACACTATGAAAGAAAGCATAGTATATTATCCTAAGTGTGTATGATTGCATATATTTTGACAATTTGTATAGTATATATATTATTTATTTAGTTTTCTTTATTAGGTATTCAATATGTTTGTCCCACCTTAGCTTATAATCAATAACTATACCTAGATATTTACAATATTCAACCCTATTTAATTCAATACCCTGTATATGTATGTTCAAATCTTCAGGAACACTATCACAATAGTTGCCAAAAGTCATGTACACAGTTTTCTTTATATTTAGCGAAAGTTTGTTTAACGCTAGCCAAACAGTTATATCCTCTAAATATTTGTTCATTTTATTTTCAACTTTCTCCCAGTTCTCGTCTGTTGAGATAATTGCAGTATCATCCGCATATGATAGGGTACTGTCTGTTCTATTAGTCAGCAGGTCGTTGACATAGATTATGAATAAGAGTGGCCCTAATATAGTACCTTGCGGTACACCCGTTGTTATCGTCTCGTAGTAACTTTCAGTAGTTCCTATTCTTACTTTTTGTCTTCTGTTGCTTAGATAGTTAGATATTAGTGCATGAGCTTTACCTCTTATACCATAATTATATAATTTGTCTAATAGAATAGCATGGTTGACAGTATCAAAAGCCTTTGCTAGATCTAAGAATGTAATAGCTATCGGTTTACTTTTGTATAATTTAGTATAAATTATGTTCATTAAGTAACTAAGCACATCTTTGGTACCTTTATTTTTTATAAAACCAATTTGATTTTGAGCTAATAAATTATTACAGTTCAAAAATGATTGTATACGAGAATAGAGAATTTTTTTTAGTATCTTTGCAACATTAGAAATTAATGATATCGGTCTATAGTTTGTTATTTCCATTTTGCTTCCTGATTTAAAAATAGGAACTACCTCAGCTATTTTGAGAGCTTGAGGCCATATTGCTTTTTCAATACAGAGATTAAAGATATGTATTAGAGCACTAACAATCGGATATGATATTATTTTAAGTGCTTTGGTAGTAATATTATCTATCCCACCATTTTTTATTTTCATGTTATCAATTATTTGAAGTATTTCCGCGTTATTTGTCGGTTTAATAAAGATTGAGTTCCTGTTCATTGGTGGTAGTTGCAATTGCTTACCATGGGGTTTAATCATTTTTTCACTTAGATTTTTTCCAATTTTACAGAAATAAGAATTCATATGATTGGAAATTTGGATCGGGTCCTCTATTGTGCAATTGTTATTTAATTTTATTTTATTTATTGTTTTGTCCTTTTGTAAATTGGTTCCCATTTTATTTTTTATGTATTTCCATAGTTGCTTGGCATTATTTATATTATTCTTAATTAAATTTTTCTCATATCTTATTTTTGCCTCATTAATAACTTTGTTTATTCTCTTAATATATTCCTCATATTCCAATTTTATGAGATTATTATTTGGCTCGTTGCACATTTTCTTATACAGTTTCTCCTTCTTTTTACACGAGATCATTATTGCTTTGGTTATCCAATCCTTCCTAGGATATCTATTATTATTTTTTGTTTTAAGCACTTTTTTAGATTTTTCTAAGCAGTCTTGTATTTCCGTTATTAAGAATGAAGTAGCTTCATCGGGATCATGCATTGCTTCTATAACATTCCAATTTTTCATACTCGCTATACTTTGAAGTTCATAGTAATTGTAGTGATATTGAATATTTTCTTTTTTTAATATTTGAGATTTGTCTAGCTTCACGAAAAGTGGGTAATGATCAGTGAACGGGATCGTAATTTTAAAGGTTTTAGTTTTAATATTTTTGGCTTTTATATATATGTTGTCAATGCATGTACCGTTTCCACCACTATTGTTTGGTCTAGTTGTATGTATAAAACCAGGGAAAAGTCCTTTTTCAAGCATGTTGTTTAATAATTCTAGGCTATATTCATCTTCTTTCATAATATTGATGTTAAAATCACCAATAATCAGGCGATTTTTTTATTTCTTTTACTATTGATATATGATTTAACGTTAGCGATAAATTCAAGGCACGGTAAATCATTTTAAATTATGGCATCTATATAGTGCAGAAATTTCAAGCTTACTATTATTATTTAGTATTATTCGTGAGTTTAGTATTTTTAGTCTACCAATTTTAATTATTTCAGTAATTTCTGATACACAATCTTTTATGTACACAACTATTCCATCATTTTGATTTAAGTTACTGTTATTATAATATAATTTATATCCCTTAATTGAAAAAATTTGAAAATTGGGTAAAGTCCATGTTTCTGTACATACAATTATATAAGGTTCGATCTTCAATCTCTTAATAAGAATATCAAGTTTTGTATAATTGGCATTTAGGCTTCTAATATTTACATGCAGTATCAAACTATCATTTTTGTTTATATTTTTATTGAGAGTTTCAAGATCGGGAAATGACGTTTCTTCTTGTATTACTTCATTTTGCAAATCTTCAATGATATCGATGTGTTGCTCCATTATATTTCTTGTTGTCATTGTGTAGGTGTCGGGTGTGTGTCTCTGGCTCTCGGCGGCGAATTCAGCATAATTGCAGTCGAGCTGGTCATGGTAGTGGCAGTGGCTTTATTGCTGTTTCCTATTTTACCTAAGTATCTTGGTATGGCAGGTCTTATCGGGTAATCAGTCATGTCTATGTATCTATTGAGCTTCCTATTAAATATTGTACATTTCTCTGTATCATTAGCCATGTGGTTAACCTCAAATTTTGTATTATATCTAGAGTTCCTATATACACAGTTGACACATGTAATATTGGATGAGTTATTATCACATTGCAACGTTTTGTGCGGACCTGCACACTTTAAGCAACATAAATTGTTTCTGCATTTCTTAGTATTGTGTCCAAATCTACCACAGTTTAAGTAGAGCTTGATGTTTATTAAGTCCCATACCTTACAGCTTTGGAATCCAATAAATATTCTATTCCGGTTGTCATTAATATGTTTATATAGATCTCTCGGAACTTCAATTATTAATGTTATCTTTTGTATATTCGTATTTTTTTCCATACATAGTATCTTACACTTATCTTGATATTCACTAAAATTTCTATTATTTAAGTCCGCCTCCAGTTCTCCCATATTCATATTATTGCAATTGTCGACTCCAACTATTTTTATCTTCGGTGATTCTATTTTTTCAATCATTGTTTTATAATCATTTTTAGAAAGATTTTCTGAGAGTAATTTAATTGTTCCCTCAGCATTTTTTTCATTCATACTTTTTATTTCAATTTCTTTTTCATTCACAATTTTTACTCTTTTCGTTTGTATATTTTTATCTTTTATTAAAGCATCGCAAACTTTTTTCGCAAACTCACGTGGGTTTTCAGTATCTTTTTTGATATTCTTGACTATTATTTTAGGTATTCTTTTATTTTTGCTTACTATTTTGTTAACTGTTATTTCTGCATATGTTTTTTGGTTGTGTTGATTCACCTCTGTTTTGACTTCATTTTTTTTCTTTTCTAATAATTTCTTCAATAGTGCATTTTTTCCCATTAGTTCTTGATTCAATTGTCTTAGTAGTTGAATTTCAATTTGTTGATTATCTAGTTCTGTATTTTCTTGTTCTGAATTTTCAGTTAGCATCGTCACGTTTAGCTTTT
This sequence comes from Torymus aiolomorphi, assembly GCA_036365515.1. NCBI lineage: Eukaryota > Metazoa > Arthropoda > Insecta > Hymenoptera > Torymidae > Torymus > Torymus aiolomorphi. The sequence goes on along the minus strand of CM070874.1, from coordinate 68,151,823 downwards.
CATTAACTATTGATTTGTGTACACTTTCAGAGATAATAGATATTTCGTTTAATATTCTTTGTTTTATTTGTTCTTCTTTTTCATTTTTTATGTAAGCAATTAAAATTTTGGCTGCTTCCGAAAGTTCAATATCTTCATTTTTTAAGGTTATGTTTAGCTCCACGTGGTCGGGACATAACATGAGCAATTCACCTATGTATTTTCTTTCTTTGCACTTTCCATAATCACTTCTATGATATGCATTTTCACACACTATGCAAACTAACATTGACACTTTCTATTTAGGGTGGCATTTATACACTTTTTCTAGACTTTTATCGGGAGGCTCGCCAGAAGGCAGTCCACCCCCCGACGCCATCTTTCCATATTTTTCTCTTTATTTTTTTCTACCGACTTAATATTATCCATTTCGACGGACAAAAATATGCATTGATAGGTAATTTCAACACCTTTAAGAAAATGTGACTGCTTCCAATGGATATCCAAACCCAACGCCGTAAAAACATATTTTCGATTTTCCCATATTTTTCTTTTCTTTTTTTTTTTAATCGACTTAATATTATCCGATCGGGCCGACAAAAATATGGGTAGATAGAAAATGTCAAGACCTTTCAGAAAATGGGCCCACTTCCGACCGATATCCAAACTCCAGAGGAAAAAAATTATTTTTCTTTATTTTTTTTAACGGACTTAATATTATCCGATAGAGCCGAAAAAAATATGGGTAGATAGCAAATTTCACGGCCTTTCAGAAAATGGACGTACTTCTGACCGATATCCAAACCCAGAGCCAAAAAAAATTATTTTCGATTTATCCATATTTTTCTTTATTTTTTTAACCGACTTAAGTAGTTCTGTAATACGCTATAGTCATGCTATAGTTTAGTACGCTCAGGGAGAGCACAACCTATACCATGCGCATCGTTCGGTCTCTCTCGTACTCAGTGCGTCGATACTTTACTGTCTTCTGGCGCCTGCGCACTAGAGGCCTTCGCCGATTGGGCGCTCGAGCGGCTCTAGCGGCATGAGTATAGCGTGCGCGTTCAAACAGCGAGCGCACGAGTAGGTGGGTCACGCGAGGACCAACCATACAATGAAGTTACGTAGACGTGCGAAACTAAGCGAGACAATTATTAAAATTATTTCTAAACCCAAGTAGGCGGGGGACGCGAGGTCGCCGCATTTAAAAGAGATGCGTAAAACTGTAACACGATTATTTAAATAATTTTTAGGGTGCGAGGTCCACGCATATTAGGGAATTGCGTAGACGAGCAACAATAAGCAAGACAATTATTTAAACAATTTTTAAACCCAGGTAGGCGGGGGATATGAGGTCCACGCACATAAGGGAGTCATGTAGACATGAAAAAATAAGCAAAACAATTATTTAAATAATTTTTAAACCCAAGTAGCCGGGGGATATGCGGTCCACGCATATAAGGGAGTCTTGTAGACATGAAAAAATAAGCAAAACGATTATTTAAATAATTTTGAAACCCAAATAGTCAGGGGATATGGGGACTACGCATATAAGGAAGTCATGTAGAGATGCCAAAATAACCAAACGATTATTTAAATAATTTTGAAACCCAAGTAGACGAAGAATATGAGGTCCACGCATATAAGGGAGTCATGCAGACATGAAAAAATAAGCAAAATGATTATTTAAATAATTTTTAATCCTAAGTAGCCGAGGGACACGAGGTCCACGGAATTATGTAGACGTGCAACAATAAGCAAGACAATTATTTAAACAATTTTTCAACTCAACTATGCGGGGGATATGAGGTCCACGCATACAAGGGAGTCATGTAGACATGAAAAATAAGCAAAACCATTATTTAAATAATTTTTAAACCCAAGTAGGCCGGAAATATGAGGTCCACGCATATAACGGAGTCATGTAGACATGCAACAATAAGCAAGACTATTATTTGAATAACTTTAAACCCATGTAGCCGGGATTGCGAGGTCCACGCATATAAGGGAGTTGAATTATTGAGAGGTTTTTTGATAAACTGGAAAGAAAGTGCCGAATTACATCCTTTTTAAGCTATGTTTTTCTTTTTGAAGTCCTGTTTTTTGATGAAGTAATCCTATGTTTCCGGTTATAGGTTATATGTCCCTCAATTACTCTCAATGTAAAAGTAACCATATTCAATAATTTTTTGGTGTTTTAATCCCATCTTCACGAATATTGAAGAACTGCCTTAATAATATCCGATCGGGCAGAAAAAATATGGGTAGATAGGAAATTTCAAGGCCTTTCAGAAAATGGACCTACTTCCGACCGATATCCAAACCCAGAGCCAAAAAAAATTATTTTCGATTTTTTCATATTTTTCTTTATTTTTTTTAACCGACTTAATAATATCCGATCGGGCCGAACAAAATAGGGTTGATAGCAAATTTCAAGGCTTTTCAGAAAATGGACTTATACTTCTGACCGATATCCAAACCCGGTGAAGAAAAAAAGAATTTCGATAACGCCGGCGTTTTTGTGTGTTTTACCAAATATCCAAAATGCAGCCATTCTCCTTCGAGGAGTCGATTTTAGACCTTCGTTTACTGACCGATACGAAGGGAACGCTTACTTGAGCACGTTGTATCGTGATGGCACTTTTTTGGGAACATGGTTTTCTTGTGAATCCTTCTTTCCGTGCACTTATTATGCTTATTAAAGACTATATTGGGTTAAAAATATTTGAGATTAAAAATTTTTTTTTTAATTTTTGGGTAGCGTTTCTTAAATAATTTTAAATGGTTATGATAATTTTTCCTGGGAAACTTATAAATTGTATTAGAAATCTGGGAATATCCCGGCTTTTGACAGTCTGTCCATGCACTACCAAGGCACCTAGGTAATTTTTACTCTAAAATTTCTCTCTGCATAGGTATACTGTACTGTGCTCGGCAGTTCAGCATTGAGTACACGGAGAGAAAGTTCTAAGGGCATTTCGTATGAAATGTGTCGCTTTTATTGTTCGTGCTCCTAGATTGCGATGATAGTGCGCAGTGGATAGTATTAACGCCACAAAAGCAAGCGTTATTTACAGGGGATTCTCCAATAGCAAATAAGCTCAACGCTCTTGCTATATTTACTAGATTTCGATGCATTTATGTCTCGTGCTTGATACTGGAAAAGCAGCGCCGCCGCTATGTCTCATTTGCAAGAAAGCCGGGTGCGATTTTGGTAACAACTTTTATGCGATTTCTGGCGACGGCTACTTCTACATCCAGCGCGTGCGCTTCTCTCATTGATCGTCGATGACGTGCGCGCCTGCTCTCAACCAATGAGAGAAGCGAGCACGTGCGCCCGCGCGTTGGATGAAGACGCATCGACCACCATGATTCGCAACGAGCTGTATACTAAAATCGTATCAAGCCTCTTGGGAAAAAGGCGACGCGCCTTGCGGTTATGGCCACCGTTCTTGCAATTTTAACTAGTTAAAATGTAATACAAAATACGCATAACTCAAGTCGATGCGTTTATCGCTGGCAATTTCTCTCCATGTAGTTGCACTCGAGGTGCCTACTTCTCTCAGTGTATACCTTTGACTCGTCAATGAGCGCAAGAGAAAGTATGGAGGAGGCGTGCGCAAGAGAGATAGAGCGACCGAAAAGATGGGAAGGCGCCATTAGTGCGTCGTTTATATACAAGCCTATAGGCTCGCACGATACTCTCTCTTGCCTGCTGCTGCGTTAAAAGCTTCTATAGGGGCCGCTGCAGCCCGACTACTACCTAAAAACATAAAGGACCACTAGTCATGCTTGGCTTGGTTTTCGACCTAAACGCTTCACACCAAACTTTCGACTCTCCGCATTTTCTGTTCTAATTCTAATCGTAAATATTTAAAAATACTGAAGATGGAGGCTGAAGAATGCATTCCCACATAAAGTGTCGGCGCTGCAAAGAGTGAGTTCACCATCAACGACCTGGACGACCACAGCCTCGGTATAATATTCAACAAGCTACCCTTCCGCGACCGGGTAGGCATCGAAAGCGTCTGTGAGCGCTGGCGTGATGTTAGCAAAGCCAATTGGGGCACGTACTCAAAATATCTCCTAATCGACAAGGACACGGATCACTTTCCACCCCTGCATAACGACAGACCCGAGAAGAACTACCTCGAGAAGATCACTTTTTCGTGTGGTATGGACTTTCGCCAGATTTTTGGAGTGGGAACAATCAAGCTAATAGTCGAGTGCTGCCACAAGCTGAAGCATCTGGACACAGTACTCCAAGAAATGAATGCCGAGGACTGGTTCGCCTGCAGCAACCTTGAGGCGCTGAGCTTGTTCATATACCTGAGATCACAGGACGGCAGTTTGAGAGAATCGCTCCGTAGGAACAAGCGACTGCGCCGACTAGAGATTGTACTTACTAACATTAACACTAGCGACTTCGATCACCTCGACCCTGCTCAGCTGGAGATTCTGAATATAAGATTTTGTAAATATTTGAAACTCACCGCAGGGTTAGCGAATAAACTTGCTGAACCGCTCGTCAAGCTAACTTACACTAGCCACTCGAGCAGGTCAGTCGACCTTCAACACTTTAGTAAGCTGAAGAATCTACGATTTCTAATCATGTCATTTAGTCGCATAGAGCTCAAGACCCAGTTTATAGTTGATATTGCCAAAAATTGTCAGAAACTTGAGCGCATCACCTTAAATATTATCGGGAAAGATGCACATAATCTAAATTTCATTCCGCTGCTGTTCAACCTGCCGTGTTTGAAGAGGCTCGTTCTAATACTGGAAAAATATGAAATACCATATAAAAAACTTGATAGATTGTTCCGGAAAGTATCTAACCTTAAGTTGTTCGTACTAAGCTCGTGTTACAGCTGTACATATGAAGAGGGCAATGTTAATCTCTGTTACCGACACCCCAAAAGTCTGGTCACACGAACAAACGGTGTAGCTAGTGATTCCAATGAAGCAGTTATAATGACTACTGCATAGGACACGAGAACGGTGATCGAGACCTTTCAGAAAATGGGCCTACTTTCGACCGATATCCAAACCCAGAGAAAAAAAAAATTATTTTCGATTTTTCCATATTTTTCTTTATTTTTTTTAACCGACTTAATAATATCCGATCGGGCCGAAAAAAATATGGGTAGATAGGAAATTTCAAGACCTTTCAGAAAATGGGCCTACTTCCGACCGATATCCAAACCCAGAGCAAAAAAAGATTATTTTCAATTTTTCCATATTTTTCTTTTTTATTTTTAAAATACTTAACATTATCCGATCAACTATATAATTGAACTTACACAACTTCAAAATAAGCTTTATATACCTGCCAAAGATAAACTTGATATCTCTGCCCAGTTTCGTGTTATGCTGCCGACAAATTTATAACAAACACACACACACACACATACACATACATACACCACACACACACACACACACACACACACACACACACACACACACACACACACACACACACACACAGACACACACACACACACACACACACACACACACACACACACACACACACACACACACACACACACACACACACACACACACACACACACACACACACACAGACATTTTCTAGAAAACACATATTTCGACTCGGGGAGCTCAGAAATATCGAAATTCATCGAAATCTCGAGGTCGAAAAATTTCACCGTTACCAAGCTTTCTCTTTGAGAAAGCAAAAAACCATGGCAAAATAAGAGTGACTGCAATGACAGAAACTTCGTGCGCTATTAAAGTATTAGCGTCTAAGGCAAGATCTGTTGTAAAATGAAATGCCTTACTGAAGATTTCAATAAAACAGATCCTATTTTTCACCCTTTTTTCAACACGTTTTTTTAACCCTTTTTTAATCCTTTTTAACCCCTTTTTAAAACTTTTTTAGCCCTCTTTAACTCTTTTTTAACCCTTTTGTAACCCTTCTTTAACCCTTCTTTAACCCTCGACTTAACCCGTCACTCAATATGTACAATATTAGGGGGGGGGGGGGTCCACAAACCACGGTGGACGACCATAGACCATCGACCACAGACCACTTAACCTTTTAATATAATAGGAGATTTTAACCCCTTTTTTAACCTTTTTTAGCCCTCTTTAACTCTTTTTTAACCCTCTTTTTAACCCTTCTTTAATCCTTGACTTAACCCTTCACTCAATATGTACAATATTGGGGGGGGGGGCGATCACAAACCACGGTGGACGACTACAGACCACCGATCACAGACCACTTAACCTTTTAATATAATAGGAGATTTTTAAAAAAGCAAATTATCTTTTGTACCCAAAAGTGAATACCTAATAATAATCATTTTTATGAGTACATTTCACTTTCTTAGCGATAAATAGGCAACTACCATCGACATTTTTTGCAAATAGAATAACATTTATGATTTTACCGACAAAATACTGTTGATTCTTAGACACAAGTTAATTCTGCAATGTTAACTAAATGTTTCATTTATTATTAATCTTCTTCTTTGATATTTTTGAAAAGTATACTTGTTTATTAAAAAAATCTCATAACTCCATTACTATATTTTCCCCTTTCATAAATATTAATAAAAATTGTTTTCATCTCAAACCTACGTACATGTAACTCGAACTTTTAAAATTAAATAATCTTCTTCCATCTCTAAAAGTTCATAAAACACGAACTTTACAAAGTAGTGAGAATTTTTTTATTATGAGGTTAAAATAACAGTCTATCAAATTACATTTCATATTCATTTAAGAATTATGAGCAACAATTTCGACCTATTTTTTACCGAGTTGAAAGAAAAAAACTTTTTTTCTTGCAACAAATGTACAGTAGTTCGCTTAATCTCGACAATATAATTTTTAATCCTTTCTCGTGCCGCGCCGCCGTTATTACTTACCCCCATCTAACTTGCGATAAAAGTTCCCGGAGTCAAGTAATATTGCAGTTCTCCGCCAACTTAGCCAGCTAATGCAATTTCAATAACTCACTAAAATTTGTTTCTAATATATATATGTGTGTGTGTGTGTGTGTGTGTGTGTGTGTGTGTGTGTATGTGTGTGTGTGTGTGTGTGTGTGTGTGTGTGTGTGTGTGTGTGTGTGTGTGTGTGTGTGCGTCGGCGCAACGTCGAGCACCAACGTATATACGTATATTATACCTAATTTCGCTTTATATACGAAATTCTCTATAACACTATCACTACTGTTGCAAAAGTTATAGTTACGGCTGTCCCTTTGCGTCTTATTCGCGTTCAATTTCGCAAAAACTATTAAGATTACAGGGAGCGTGGAAAGGGCGACGTCCGCGTGTCCCCTCGGGTCGTGCAATTTGTCATCCCACATTCTCGTTAGAGATTTCTTCTCTCGTCGTTTTTTTTCCATTGTACTAATGAACTTTCGGTATTATTTCCTCGGGGCTAAATGAGAAAAAGACATGGATGGCTCTCAGCGGGATTTTCAAGTTTATTTATAGATGTTAATTTCGTTAATTAAAAGTATTGCATAAGTAAAGCGGCTTTAATTTGTACTAATTGGAATATTTAAAGCTTCGATTATAAGGCTGTAAATACATTGTATAATATTTATTTGCAAACAAGTAGTTGATCCTCGAGTTGACCCTATCAATTAACACTTATTCGAATGCGGTATATATTCAATGCATTGAATAAAATAACATGAATATTGATTATTTCAAAACCTTTTTATAAATAATCTTTGCTGGTTCTATAAAGTTCGACCATAAATTTCATTAGAATTGATAACTTAAGTTATAAAACTCTTGACTGTTTTATTCTGTTAATTATATTTTCACGTAGATCAAATTAAAGACAATAGTATTAAATTTGATAAAATCAATGCTGTATTTATTTGAAGTCAAAAACGAACTAAAAGTAACAAAAATATACCTATATATTAATAACAAAAAAAAAATACAAATTAACTAATCTATTTTCTACAAGAATCCTTTTTATAACTAAATTAAAAAAATTTTCATGTGGTCACTACTCTCACGTTTACTATAAAAGCTCATACAAATGTATTCCTTCCGCTACGAAAGCTGAACTATGTAGTAAAAACTTCAAAGTGTAAAAGGGTGCATTCGGGCTGGCGATATGCATGAAAGCGCTATAAATAATGATTCGAGGGAGTGTCTCGAGTGGGTAAAATAAAATCTTATGTGAAATTTCAATATTTTTCCGGCTCACAGCACAAGATGTCAAAGGAGGATATGGCGACGGTGAGCGCGAGCGCCGAGAGATACATCGGCACCCAAGGTGGCGGCATGGATCAGGCCATCGCCTTTCTCGGTAAAGCCGGTAAGAGTCGAAAGCTCAATGCTTTCCTTTCATTATGTATATCTATCGATTTACTCTTATTTCATAGCATCTACATTTAGATTCGGTTATTTGCCTCCTAGCTTCGAAAATGTGATAAATTGAGTTATAATTGACAGATACATTTTTACGATACTTATAGGAAAAATAAAAATATCTCATAATGGTAGATGAATTTATCGATCTTTCTTAGGAAGGGGGGGGGGGTGGATAAATTCATCTCCCATTGTTAATTCGATCATCGTCGAGGGATAAAGCCGAAAATTAAAAGGTTGAAGAATATTTAGCTTATTATAATAATAACATTCAATTCTCGCAAAACTTTTTTTACGAAAAATGCTTATATTTTGTTTTACCGAATTTTACTTTTATACAATATATTTTTATAGTCCCCACGATTATTAAAAATTAATATTTTTACAATTTTTCGAAAGTCAAAAAAAATTTTTTTTTTTGAATAAGTGAATTCTCAGCTCTATTAATAATGGCTTAGCAATGTTTCTATTAACTTTATTTAGAGAGTGATTCTTGTTGAGATATTTTAGAAAATGCAATTTTTCAATCACCCTATCATTCTCAAACTTTATTTAAAATTTCATATACCTATTCAGTGCATTATCTTAGTATACCCTATACAAAATTCATCTACCAAACTTTCAAACGTCACCTCTACTTCATTTTTCAATCACCATTACCCCCCGCTCAACCCCATAACCTCGACTTACTTAACGCGAAATAGACAGCTCTTACCCATACCGCAAACAAAAAATTCCGCATACTCCGACACCGTACTCTCACCCCCCCATCGAAAAAATCCAATACACGCCAAGTGCATTTTCCCGTGAACAAGAGAGAGAGAAAGCGATAGGAGCGATAATCTGCTTGGCTTTCCTATATATAAGGCTCGGCGAAACTGATCGAATTCAATCCGCTCCGCGGTTTCGACGTGACGCTGCCCGACGACGCGATCTTCGTCATCGCCCACAGCCTCGCCGACCACAACAAAGCAGCCACGTCCGAGTTCAACACAAGGGTCTTGGAATGCCGGCTCGCTGCTAAGGTAATGATGCCTGTCTGTAATTTACTGCAGATTACATTGCACGATGGGATTGCATGTACCTCAAAGTATAGCTGTTTAGCGGAACGTCAAGTTAAATAAGTGATTTAACTATTTCTAATTGTTTACCTTGGTCAGATATTTTAATGGATTGGTAAAAGTTGCGAAAAAAAAGGATAATCCGCAATAATAAAAATATTCAATGGTTTCAATTTTCAAAAAATCTCGATACGCTATACAGATAAATCTGAAATGAAATTTATGATTTGATTGATACTATATTTTGAAACTCACAAATTATTATACTTATATTAATTTACTGAATACTTTAGAAAAAATGGGATATTCAAATAATATAATCTGCAATAGCTATGTATTCGTAATACAAAAGATACTTTTTCTTTAATTAATTAGAGAACATTAATTAAAGCATGAAATATCTTCAGATAAAAAGAAAAGTAATATTATAAAGCTCTTTATCATTAAATCTTCTCTAGAAATTCAAAGTAAATGTTTTATTATTTTCTTCAACTAAATGTCTTATTTTGACGACTACCTCCAAAACTTACGGGATTCATTTTTCATCACTTGTCACAATTCTTCACTGAAAGTTCTACTTTTGTTATCTGACATCCAAGAAGTATACTCATCCTCTACCCAAGGTTTCAGTCGTTTCGCATACCAGGGTCACCATCTTTTCCAGCTATTTCATCATCTCTATTACATGCAATCATCTGCAGATGGCGATTCCAGCCATACTGCAAATTGTACTTTTGATTGCGTCATATTTTTTCGGTAGACATGAATTGTGGCTTGTCATCTAAATATAAAAATTATTTTTTTTAAGCGTTTAATTATAACTAATTCAAATTTTAGGCAAAAGTTACATTCATCATGAGAAATAGAAAAATTCATTTTTTTTTCTTAGCAAAATCCATAAAAAGACAGGGATGAATGAGTGCCCTATCGATTTTCATTACTTAGGCCATTATTCATCAAACTTTATTACTCTCATAATCAATTGAGATAACGTCTTCGTAATAGCTATCCAAGTGTAGAAATAACAGAAAAGACATTTCCTTCTGTCAAAAGATTATCTTTCTATCAAAATAATTGTTTTCCTTTCACTTAGTCTGGAATAGTTTTTTTATTAATAACAAAATTGACGGGATTCCCTTTACTCCATAAAAAGGTGAAAATCACTGGAAAAGCACAATAAATAAATCAAATAATAACCATCATAATTCCATTTGCCGTTTTATTATGCCTACTATTCCGCGAATTCTGCCTTTCATTCGTGCACGTACTAAAGCCTTTAATTTCACGATTCGTTTATCACTTCACGCGCCATAAACATTATTCAATTATTATCATTCGCACGACCTAACGTTTTGATATTCGTTGGACTCTTTCTGCCGATTTAATTTGCTTTTTCAATTTCATACAATACTCGAATTAATCCTCATAAATATTCTACAAGTTCAAGTACTTGATTGTAAAATCAGGCAACCATTATGAACAAATCTAATCAAGTTTATCCTATTAAATCGATTCAGGAAAGTAAGAATAATAAAAAAAATAAAAATAATTTTTAGTTTGGCAAATATATGTCTATATAATCATTAGTAAATTGGCATCTTCAATTTTGTTATATTTCATCTAACATTTGTTCAATACTTCAATTTTCTTGAATAATCTAAGATCTTGATTGATCTAAGTTAATTTTTAACAATAAACTTCTACGCAGAAAAATACTTTAAATACAAAAAATTTAAAAAATCCAATTTATCGAAAATGAAAGAATCTACATTATCTATTTCATTCAAATCTTCAAAGCGCACCCAAACTATGCTTTTTCTTGCAATTATGAAAAATAAACTTTCCGTTTTATAAAATCTCATTTAACTTTATGACTTGTAAAGCTGCACATATAGTACGCGAGGTCAAATAATAAATTTTTCCACCTTATCATCATTTTAACGTTAAAAACTAACTTACGGCAGATATCTCACGGACATTCCGACCTTTATGAAGTACACTCCACATTTTCTACCCCCATTCATAAAACAAACATGTTACACGTGTCTGCAGCTGATAGCAGCGAAGCGCGGCCTCGACCCCGCCGACATCCAGAAGCTGATCGACGTGCAGCGCCGGCTGAACAAGAGCCTCGACGAGATGGCCGAGATCGTCGTGACTGATCTGCGCGAGGAACCCTACACCTACGAAGAAGCCGTACGTATATACAGATATGCACACAGACCGCATCACCGATAATGGCGTATACTATACCTCGTTACGCCTCGGATGGCCCATACGGCGCGTCATAAAAGAAAATACGATCGGAGAAACTCGTCAGCAGAGTGAATTGGATTATGCACCGCGGGGCCGATGGCACAGGCGCAAAATTGCGCGTGACGCCTGAGGCGATGCTCATATCGGGTATATATATATATATAGACACTCACGTATCGACTGGTTTACGCTTATTGTATGATCTAGTCTAGCGCGTGTGTCTCTTTTTTTATTGCGCCCGCGCGGTAATTGAATTACGCGTCGCGTCGCATGTGACGTGCTATTTACGACGTGAGGCTGTTAAGTGCTCGCCTGGATCTTAGTTCGTTCATTCACTTGGTCGAGTGTAGTTAATTTTCGCTGGAACGCGGAATTGTCTTATCAGCTGGTTTTATTGCTGGATCGGTTGATATTTTATCATAACTTGTAATAAGGCTGAAAAGTGTTTATTTTTATAAGAATAAGAATTATATTAATAAGAATACATAAGAAAAAAGAAAATTTATAAAAAGAAAATTTATAAGAATAATAATATTTTTACAAGAATAAGTTTGCTTTCTGCACAGAGATAAATTTTGAAGGAAAAATTACTATTTTTTATAGTAGCCATGGGACAGACTCATTTTCTTATGAAAATGACGACAATATATAATAAAAATTACTATATATACATAGTAAAAATTATAAAATAAAATTATATAGCAATTTGTACTATAAATTGTAGTAATTTTCATGAAAATATGAGTCTGTCCCACGGTTACTATAGAAAAGAGTAATTTTTACTACAAAATTTTTCTCTGTGGATATTGGAATTACAAGCAGCTATATAATAGAATGCGATCTTTCGATTCTTTTCATAAAAGTAACAATTTACGAAAGTGGCAGTCACGTTCTACATGTTACTTGAGACATGAATGCTTGGTATAGCTTCAGTAATATTCAAGAAGATTATATTTTCATATTTACGGATGCTTGTGCGCGTTTTTAATCTAATTATTAAAAATTTAATTATTTTGAATGAAATTTAATTGTTTCTCTAGCTACTTGAAGTAAATGACTCGATCCCAGAAAAACTCAAAGTCAAACCAGACCAAAAACTGAAACTACGAGAGCGAGCTCTTCATGTATTTGAAGGTAAATTTTTCATTAACGCTCCTATTTCCATTACATCAACTTCCAAACTACTTCTCCAAGTATAAATGTAATTGAGTTTTCAACAAAGAAAATTCGCCATCACTTCAATTCATTCAATATTTCCGGAATAACCAATTTCGTACCACTTCCCATTTCAAAAAATAAAAAAGGAATAAGTTGACATCTCCTTGTGTTTTACGACGCCCTCAAAACCACTAAACGTCTCCGCTATAAATATTCTAATACATTTGTGCTGTCAGTCCTCCTAAAAACGAAAATATTCACGAAAATTCAGACGCAAACGTCGCATCGGATCTTCCCTCGCGCGTCGTATTACGCTACGTCCCGGCGAGGTTTTGCATTTTCATGAGACGAGCTTTCGCGCTCGTCTCTTTAAATCTTTGTAGACAGGGCTGCAAGAGAAAGTGCCAGATGTTTACGCGTCAAGTACGAGAGTTGACGAGTATGTATAAACTGTGATGCTTGAAGCGGACGTTCGGGATTAAATCCAAATTTACAAATTTATAAAATACAAACATAAATTAACGTTGATCAATGTAAATATATCATTATTCAAGTAAAATTAAAATTGTATCCTAGTTAAGAAAATTGATAAAATTTATGCCAAACTAGGTGTCTATATTAGACAGATAAAAATATATTTTACAAATATATGGGTAACTTCATGTCAACTGTTCAGCTCAAAATTTTAAAATTGCTTAAAATTTTTTACTCATTCCAAATTAGCCCCAAAACACAAATATAAAGTTTTAGAGCAAAATATGCAATCGTTCTAAAATTATAATTAATTGAAATTTTTCAAATTTTCAAATTTTCAAATTCAAAATTTCAAATTTTCAATTAATTATAATTTTAGAACGATTGTATATTTTGCTCTAAAACTTTATATTTGTGTTTTGGGGCTAATTTGGAATGAGTAAACAATTTTAAGCAATTTTAAAATTTTGAGTTCACACACACACACACACACACACACACACACACACACACACACACACACACACACACACACACACACACACACACACACCCACACACACACACACACACACACACACACACATATATATACATATATTAAAACGGCACTCGCTGAAACTCTAAAACTTTCTTGATGATTTTAATCTTTTTACTTTCTTGAACTGTATCTACCGCTTCAGTCTCTTAGAACGACCCTACAAGTGGCCACACCTGTTGAAGTAAAAGCATAAAACTCAAGAGAAACTCTTTTAGCACGGTCAACTTGAGAAAAATAACTTACCTAAATGTCACTTTTACGTTAAGGCCAAATGTATTTTAAAAAATATTAACTGAGTTGGGTATTATCGAAAAATAATATTTGGCAATAAAAACAAAATCTGTATAGAAAACATTGATATCATTCGAATTTCCAAAAATGCTGGATAAAATAATGTAATCGCATTTACATACTTTCTGTACATGTAATGTATATTTTGCTACTCTCAATGATATATGGTTTTCATTTTAAAATCATAAAAAATTTTGTAATGCAAAAAACGATATCGACGTTATTTATTGCCAGCTACTTCCTTTACGTTGACAAACTTTATTAACAAATTTATATTGTTTTTCGAAAAATCATGATAAATCTTTACACGAATTTTGCCATAAGCTTTTACAATATAAATATCGAATACAATCAAGACAAAATCCGATTGCATATCCAATTTCCTTACGCGTATGTATAATTATTCAGACTCCTAAAGCAGACAAGCTCTCAAAAAAGGGGTAGCACAAATTTATTCGACGTCAAGTATTTTAATTACGAACACGTGATTACATTCTCGTCGCGTTCACTTTTAGATTGCACTCGCTCTTAAACTAATAGGAAACTACTGCAGCCTGGGCTTAATCAGAATCACGCATTTCTGCAGCCGAGCCATATATTTTAATAGCGCAGCGGTTGTTATTGATTGCAACATCCTTCTTACTTTGCTCCTTAAACTTCTTCTTTCTCTCTCACTTTGCTCTTTCTTTTTCGTCCGTTCTCCTCGTGGCAGCCGCTTTTTGCTTTGAATTTTTTACCATCTTTATCTCGGGCTATCTCTGAACAACCGCTTTTATCTTACTCCGACTTCTCTTTTTCGCGTTATTCGTTTTATATGTTCTTTTTTTCGTTACTTACTTTGTCTGGGATTTCTTAGCTCTCATTACTTCCTTTTATTTTGTTATTTTTTCTGTCATCGGGTGCGCCTTTCCGTTTGTTCCGTATATGATCTCTATAAGATTGTATTAATTAAATTAATACTTATATATAATAATAATAATAATAATAATAATTTATTTCCAAGTATAGATTTACATAATCTTTTTACATACATATCCCTTTTTCTCCTTCTCCTTCATATCACATTTCATATTCCATAATTTACAAATCTAACCTTAAAATGCTACTTATTTCTAATTAGCTACCATATCACTGATTCTCTTTAGGTACTATTAATACACTTTGTACTTTGGTTACGCTCGCCTATCTATTCCTAACTATTCCTAATCGCCTCCTTACAGTTCTGTTTCTTTTTAAAGTTAACAATCTTTCACGCAATTAATACTTATATAATAATTTAATATAAAAAAAATTATTTAAATAATATTAAAAATTTGATGTTAAGGTAATGCTGAAGTTAATGTATTATAAATGCAAGATAACGCTGTATATACTAAAACGCATGTTAATTATATAAATTAAAAAATTCTTATCTTTTGGAATGTTGGAGACATGTGCGTGCTTTTGATAATAACGTTTAGTTATTTCAAATAATCGCAACTCAAACGCAACTTCAATTCATTGAACAGAACCCAGTGAAAAACTTGCGCGTGAAACATAACCTATATGAAAATGAGAAAATAACTTATTTTTAATCTCAAGAATTGTTCGCACTTTATACATGGATTTTATGTTTTCTCCCAAAATTTCAGTCGAATCGATTAATTATTCGCAGAGAAAACTTTGAAAAAATAATTGAAGAGATTTCATCGTCCACTTAAATATACAAAAAATATATTTATCCGAATCATTTTCATTTATTCAGTTTAAATAATTATAAAAAATTAAATAACAGCATTCTCATAATAACATAAGAAGTAAAGTTCACTCCAAGTGAATATTCATAGAAAATAATCTCAACTTCAAGTTATTCTAGCCAGATTCTTTTAACAATTAGAAAAAAGTTAAATTTCCAGAGTGCCATGCTGATGCAACTAAAATCTACTCTCTAAAGTTTAACTGACTTCGCTTTAAGTTTATTGCAATTGGCATTTTACATTAACTCTTTAAATATCATATTTTTTTCCTTAAATCATCTCAGTTTATATTGAAGTCAAATTTGTTTAATTAAACTTATTATTTTCACGGTAGGAAAAATCGATTTCGTTTCTTCTTTACTATTTCCGGATTTATTTTTTGAAGAAAGTTCAAAATTAAGTTATAAAAATATGGAAGAATTTAATTTACACTTTTGACGAAAACAATAATTTATAAATATTATCAAATAACAATAAATTACAAAGGTACATCATCAATGCTACTATTTATACGTCGTACCCCATTTCCATATTACTATTCTATAAATAACACTTATAAATACGAGAAAAACGGTTCAATCATAAATATTTCAGAAAAAAATTCTTATCTTCCTCATACATTTTCCAAAATAAGCTTCTAACATCGTTTACGCTCTTTCCGACAGCACTTATAACTCTTCATTTCCACTATTGTTCTCGCTACCCTCTTTCTTCTATCCATGTAATTTTAATCTCTCTTTTTACATCCCCCCTCTCTCCTCTACAAGTTTTCGCCTCCTCAACAGTTTTCTCTTCCACCCGTCCCCGCCATACCTCCTTCCACTCCGATTTCTCCGAGCAGCGACGGAATCTTTCTCAAAGAGCGCAGAAATCCTTCCGATGTGAGCGCACACCCCTTACTCGGAGGCAGACACGCGATCCGCACGCGAGCGGAAATAAAAAGAAGATACGCGCGTACAGGCGTGGCGCGAAATCATGTCGGGAAATTATTTCTGTCCGCGCGCGGGTGGAACTCGATTATCGGCTCCGCGCGGCCGGGGAATCGATTTGCCTTGCAAATAACGCGCTGCCCGATCGCACACGTTTTCGTTCTTTCGCGCGCACACTCACGTCCCCTAGTCCTTTTTTTTATTATTATTCGCCGGAAAAACAAATTTACGTGCATTATAACGCGAGTGCGAATGCGATTGGGAATATCGGCCTTGGGCGCGACTCATGCCGCGCTCTTCCCCTTTCGCGGGATGCAGAATTTGAATTTGTTTTTGTTTGCGTAATTTATACGCTGATCCGCGGTGTATCATTTTAAAAGCACTCTGGAATCGCGCGATTAACTACTGAGAGAATGCGCAGTGCCAAACATTAACGGGATGCGCACAATTGCACGAAAATACATTTAATGTTTCATAGGCTTTATGAGTATAATATACAATTATTTATGCGAGAACGCAGAAAAATTAGGTAGAAATGTAAGAGTTGAAAGAGAAAAATTCTTATCTCGCAGAAAGCGCGCGTGAAATTTACATTTTTATTAAAGACGCGTCTGACCAAACAATGCCGTTTTCTACTTCGAGTCTTATACATGCGCATATAAGCCATGAATTTTCAGAATATTATTCGAATTCTTCAGAGGATTGCATTTTATATTTGTATAGTATCTTTTAGCAACGATGTCTTTCATTGACGTTTCAAGCCGGTGACAAATGCCAGAGCTACTTTCATACATAAAATATTACACTGAGAGAAGAATATTGTTACTGTTAACATGTTTATCTATTTGAAATACAACTATTTGACATGTTTGAGGATAAAATGTGATATTGTAATAGTTACAATATCTATATTAACTAATAACATATTCAGATTTGAAAGTAGCTGATGGTAGAAGTTCTTGTAAATTGTAGCTTTTGAATCTAATAGCCAATTTTCTACCAGGATGATGTTGTTATATAACAAAAAGGTTTGAAATAAAAACTCCATTTAGTTTTTTCTCCATCGTTTCGGACATTTTTATTCTTTATGTCCCTCATAAGGATAAACAATATAAATGTCCGAAACGTTGGGGTAAAAAAAATAAATGATTTTTTTATTTCAAACATTTTTATTATAAAACAATATCAGCCTGGTAAAAAATTGGCCATTAGATTGAAAAACTACTATAATAAGCATATTGTAACTATCACAATATCAATGTTCTCAAGTAACATATTGAAATTGTTTATGAGAACATGGTAACTTAACTGTTAACGTGGCATTATAACTGTTACAATGCCTATATTTGGTTATATTTAAACATACGCATGTTAACAATTACAATGCCATGTTAACAGTAAACAAATCCTTTTCTCAGTGTAGAAATAATTAACAGTGAGTGTCTGTTATTATTTCCCCATTTTCGCATCTTATCGGACCATCAAAGTTTATTTCCACGTAATTGACGGATGGCGCACTTCAACAAATAATCAAGTACACAAACGTGTATTTATTAAACTACCACGAAATTACACAATCGCGCGAACGAAGAAAACCGTAAACTGTAAACAAATTCAAACCGCGCTCTTTGAAATGACAGCCCGGAGAGTAACTCGCGAACTGGAACGGAAACTTTCTTTCCCCGACGAATCGGCTAAAAACACCCAATCGATACTCGACGAATAAAGCGCGTAAAGTTGGGGCAAAAAAGTTCTGAATCACGCGTAAATTGCATGCCTGCGCGCGCGTGTTTTTCCCTCGATAAATAAAACGTGTTTACCACTGGCGCACGCATTTATTATGATATTTTTTAAACCCAGCTGAGAGAAAACTTCTCCATACGTCACACTTTCATCCACTTTCTTAGCTCCACCCCATCATCGTCATCCTCAAAAGAAAAAAAAAGTCCCGGAAATAAAAGCACATCCGGCACTCAGCCCAAACGCGAGCTCCTCTTCACCCGTGAAGAAGAATAAGCCTGGTATTAGTTTCGCCGAAGACTGGCTTAAAAACGTCTTGTTATTGCCACTTATCTAATCTTTTCGCTTCACATTCTCATATCACGGAGAGAAAACTTGAATAAATGTAACCTTATTTTCATCCGCCAAGCTTAGTGCATGTAGCCAATCGCCAATGCCAGACTCTTAAGCCGTTTTTGTCTGAGTTCTCCGTAAACATAAACATCACAGTCACGTGTTTTTTTTTTAAGTTAGGAGATGCAAACATCATTTACAACCAAATAAATAAACTTTACATAGTTTATATACGATTTACATAAGTTAATTATAATTGTAATACGTTTTTCTATTATAATTAAGAATTGGTGAGCATGGAAAAAATCTTTACTGTTGACTCTCAGGCAGAAACTACCGGAGACTCCAGTAATGCTAGCTTTATGCTTACTACCCGAGTCAGGCCGTCACTCAGGCCGTTTTGGCCTAAGTCTCCAGTTAACGATACTTAACTTTTCTCTTCGTGTATTAATCATTTAAAAGTCTAGTAAAAAATCTAGTGCCAGACTAATTCCAGGCTTCCTTTATTTCTTCGTTACGGAAGCTCACACCGATAAATCTCTGTTGACATAGAGGCAGCGCGCGTGGCGGCTTTCCGTGCGGTCTGCGAGCGGCCGGACCTCGGCGAAGCGGAGCGACTGCGCGAGCTTGGTTCCCTGATGTCGGCGAGCCACGGTAGCCTGGGGAGCCTCTACGAGTGCAGTCATCCGAGGCTCGATGCGCTCGTCGACGCCGCCATGGAGTGCGGCGCGCTCGGTGCGCGATTGACAGGCGCTGGGTAAGGATATAATTCATTCTTCTTTTTCGTTGTTGGATTTTCTTTGGATTTTGAGATTTTATGTGCTGTGTTTATGAACATGTAAGAGGGGTATGACGATGAGTTATTCCATCAGCGAAAATGTATTTTTATGGGCAGTTTTTTATGCGTACACAGGAGGTATCTACCAAAGTGCACAAAGGCATTTCTCAAGATCGCGAGGGTCTGGTTACAATTTACGACAAGTGGGGACGCGAGGTTTTGTTAGTTTTACGCGTAAACATCGTAAATGCTTTTTTTAATTGATATATATATATATATATATATATATATATATATATATATATATATATATATTCTTTAGTGTCTGTGCGGATGAACAAAATGCCAATCCAAGCGTGTGAATTTTTATTTAATTTTTGATAGCTCGATGTAAAATATATATTCTGGGGTATATTTTAAAGCTCTCTTTTACGGTTTCTCAGAATCGTAAAACATAACTTTATGTTTGCAGACATTTAAAATAACAATCATGAAGAATTAATTTCATTTTATGTCCTCCATCAATTCACTGTGTAAAATATATTTTAAAGTGAAATGCAATGTTCAGGAGAATAATGAAATGAATGATGTCGAGGCATAAAATGTACGTTATTATGTCTTTCGTTACTTAATAACTTCATTGGAAAAATATATTCTGTACATAATGCAATTGAAAATATTAGAATACAAATCGTGCAGTACGAACAATTATATGTTTTGCAATTTAGCGCGAACTTCTCGTTTTTGAAAAACTTTTCGTGAATGCAAAACACATTTCAACCACAATCTATTTCTTTAATAATTATGGGACCTTCAAGTTTATTGGAATCGGATAAAAAGTAATTCTCCCTGTAGTATATATAATCAACCCTAAACGTTGAATCTTCACTAACTTATTTTTACAGAGCATGAAATATCGTAAATTAAAAGCAATTTAATCTTTGCTCTTCAAGGAAAAGTTGCCTAGACTAACGTAATAAATGTGCAGCAACTAAGAGTCCATACGGGCTATCTGTTATTGTTGTTTTCCAAATACTGCAGTTTTAATGTTAGGAGAAAACCCTTTGAACAAAATAAAACCTTTACTTTTTTAAGATACACCGCTGTATTTGTACATACTTATCTTTGATATAGTTATCATCCACATGCTTAAATTGTTCTTGACCGATTAACAAAAATCATATCTCTTGAATGATGAACCTAAACATTATTTATTGTAAATACACAATACACTCAGTTAGAACCCAATAAATATCTCTTACGTAGTATTCTTTGTTTACCTATCCGTCTCACCGATCCTATACCAATAAAGGAAGCACAAATGTACTGAAAAACAAACTTGCAAAATCTCGGACACACAACTCTCTATGCGCCAGGTTCTCGTGAATAAAACACTACCGTCTTTCTGAATAATTCGGGGAACGAGTGGGAAACGAAACGGCGATATAGGAGCAATCGTGTAAATAAGTTCGTAAACTCGATGATAAATGCACAAACCCCTAGCGCGATTTTCTCACGAACTGGGCCTTATTTACATACTACTCCCACCGACAACACACACATGTGTGTCGCAGTAGTTTCACTTTGAAACGGATCGGGTCTCTGTGATTCCAGGGCCACATCGTCGGTTAGTTCAATTAACGCGCCCGCGGAGTTTACCTAAGCTTTGACTTTCCAATCAAGCATGTGTCTGTAATGCGTGTGCGCTGCTCACCTCACGTGGGATAATTTTATTCGCCCGCGGGGGTTTGCAATCGCGCAAATTGCGTCGCCGCACAAGCGAGTCCGGCTGTTGTGGAGAGAAATGACTATAGAAGTCAGAAAAGTTTTGCGTTGAGACGGAGGGGTCTTGTTGTCGTGGGGATGTGACTTTTGCTGCTCGGAAGATGAAAGATGAGCTTTGGAAGTTGGAGTTATTTATGATTTTGCTGGCGAATTTGTGAATATAATTTATATTGCATTGTGCTTTTTTATGTATTGTGCTAATACTAATAGTTTGTAATTTTAATACAATTCATATAATGTAATTCGAGGGAATTCGGTCGCCTTAACCATGTTGGAAGTCCAAAACATTTTATAACTAATAACTGACCATTTATATTAGAAACTCACTATAAAATAGGAATTTCTCTTATCTAGTTTCTAGCTCCTGATGAATCGCTTTTTTTCCTATTATTTGGTCATTTAATAGATTAAAAAATAGAATGAGTTTTTCGAATACAAGCACAGGCTTGTTTTAGACTATTTTAAAGGTATTAAAATTGATCAACTTCTTTAATCTAGAAATGACTAGTAGAAGGCCTTTTTGTTATGACAAAGAGTGAAAGAGACAGAATCAGATGGACAAATAAAAGTTTTGCTGAATTATTCATAGAATGAGTACAACAAATGATTTATTATAGTTAATGTTATTTATTTATATTTTGGTAAGCCATCCAATGCACTTTAATGCTCTTTCATCAAAGATAAAATTAGTAAGTAAATCAAATACGAATATTTAGTTGTTACGTCAATCTCAGAAAAAGGCAAATAATGGTCGAAAAATCGTTTCATCATAGCGATTAATTAGACAGTTTTACTAGCTATTTTCTAACTTTTGGCCATTTCATGTACACGGAGAGAAAAATTTCAGTAAAAATTACAAAAAGTTCGGCAATTTTTACTGAACTTTTCGGTACTGTGGTAACAGACTACCAAAATGAGCGGATTTACTTGACTTTCTATACATTTTATAGAATTTTCAGTAAAAATTACCGAACTGTTCAGTAACTTTTAAGAGAAGGTTTGGAAGTTTTCGTATAAAAGTAACGGTACTGAATATACAAGTTCCAGAATTTGATGATGCATATGTCTCTGTAGGTAAATGGTTAGCGTGCCCGACTGCTGTGCTGAGGACCCAGGTTCAAATCTCGATGCCACCGAAAATTTTTTAATTTCTTTATTTCATTTATTCTTGTTTTAAATTATTATTTCCTTAATAAAATTCAACTTTAAATAATTAATAAATGTTTAAAATATAAATAAATGTCGTTATTCGGATCTCCCGAAAGGGGGAGTCCGAGTCCATTTTTTTCAGTGCATACTAGAAAATTACCGAACTGTTCTGTAAAATTTACAAAAATGTCAGTCTGTTACCGTAGTACGGTGAAGTTCGGTAAAAATTATGGAACTTTTTGTAATTTTTACTGAAAATTTTCTCTCCGTGTAGATGAATTTCTACCAGGCAAACGGAAAGTTTTTTGTATGTTTCTGCAAGCATGTTTAGAAAAAAAAACTGTTAAAGAGACATCAAAATATAATACATTTTCTGCGAAGGAAAAATTGAGGATGCCCTAGAAGAGATATTGACTTCACAAGAAGCCAAATTGTAAAAGGAGAGTTCTTACTGTGCTCCATCATTTTTAGTCAATTCAGCCGATTCAATCCAAAAACGATGATTAACGATTTAATACAGTATACCGGTAATTACAAAATAAAGAAAAACTAAAAAGTATTCACAAATAAAATACCATCGCAACGTTCGATTTTTTGCGAAATTGTATATCTATTGCTACATTGTTGACAAATTATATTTGTGGCTTCCAGGAATAACGACTTCACTGACTTTTTATCAAAATTGAGTTAGCACCGGAATTTATACCTTCTAACTACCCTTTTTCATGTAGAGTTGGTCCGAAAATCTGAAACGCGTTCAAAAAGCAAATATCAGCTAAGTGCATAACCACTTAACTGCACTTGTGCCCGGAAAAACCACTTAACTGAATATTTATTAGTACATTTCGACACTGGTGCGGAAGGTGATGAATTACTTCATGTGACGTTTTTCGCACGAGCGAAGCGAGTGCGAAAAGTCACATGAAGTAAATAATCAACTTCCGCACTCGTTTCGAACGGTATTTTATACCACGAGCGCCGAAAAATCATACCAAAGTTGTGATTTTGAGGTTAGAGTGGTATAAATTTAATTAAAAGCACCGTTTTGAAGTTAATACTATACAATAAATAGATTATGCCTACCTACCATACCTATTTTTATAACAACAAAGATCAAAGGCAATAGATAATAGAAGGTAACACAACAGCTTTGATTGCCGGGAGATGGGGCAACTGTGCATAAACAGTAACCGAGTAACATTCGGTATTCGGTTTACCGAATTCCGTTCACGCATATTCCGTTGGGAGGCGCATGCGTGAAAATGAATATTTAAAAAAGAATTCGTCTTCTATGTTTTAAGTGTAGAAATAACTATGTTATTTATCTTATTTAAAAAATTTTCCTAAACCGCTTAATTGTACAGTTACCGGAATAACGACTTAACTGCATTATTTTGTTTGTTGATACAAAGAATAAAAATGTATTCTAGCAGCTGATAGTGGGGTTCGAAAGATATTCGATACCTTTGTAAATGTCTACAGTGTTATGACTCATCTCGTGCTTTTCGATCTTACATATGAAGGTCCATGACAGAAATTTTAAAACGGCGGTTTCTCGAAAACACGTACAAATCGATTAAGTCGTTATTCCTGGAAGCCACAGATATATTAAACTAAATTCAGCAACGCGAGTAAATAAAATAGAAAACTGATCAGTCTTTTAGTACAAATAAAACTGAAATCAAATTTCATTTTTAACACTACACGTAAGATATTTAACATTAATTTAATACTTTTCCAAACTTGCTTTACAGCTGGGGTGGTTGTACCGTCGCAATAACAACCGCTGACAAAGCCGACGAATTTGTCAACAACCTAAAGAAGAAGTTCTACGAAAACGACGAGCTGGTGAAGAGTCTCGACTTAACGAAGTTTGTGTTCAAAACGGAGCCTAAAGAAGGAGCAGTCATTTATTGTATAGAGTGAATTAATTGACACAAATTTTAATTTAATAGGAATGAATTTTGTATCGATTTACGTCATAAATTGTTACATTTTGAAAAATTTATTTTTATAATTCATATATTCATAGATGACAATATAATTAAATGAATAGAGAATTCTGTTAATCATAAATATTAATAATATAGTTATTTCCTTAAAATATTTAAATAAGTAGTTAATAATTCTCCTATTAATCTGTTTTGTCTTTTAATATCGTTCTTGTTTTCACGGCAGTTTTGATACACAATAAATGTTTATTAGACAATCAAAGTTGCAGATATAAATGTGAATTTGTAGCGATTTTTGTGACCACTCATTACATAAAAATTTGTTATACAATATCAATAAAGTGTTTATTTATTCCCCTTTTCTTCCTTCAAATAAATCCATCATAAATCCTGGAACATTTCAATCACCTTATTGTTTATTTTTCATAAAATAAAATAGATCGAATAATCTGAAATTCGCAGTGACGGGGTAGTTTCAAAACACGTACTTGAAATTCAATCAGAACCACTCGACATTTAATTAGTCGTACATTTAATTAAACCAAATAATTAATCGCATATTGGTGAAAAATACTGTAAAAAACATGACAGACAACAACAAAGCGACTGAAAATCCAACATCCCTTTACATTCACCTAATATCACGCTATCTCGAACCAGGAACTTGACCGGATATTATTTATGATAGAATCAAAATGAGGAAAGCCATTTTTTGACGAGCGTCGCTTAACGGCTAACAACCGTCCCAAAGATGATCGAAAGGGCTCCTGAATAGCTGGCGAGCCGAATTTCACGGACATTGGAATGGCAAGATAAAGTGGTCTCTCTGAATGGCACATCTTAATACTGAATGAAAAAGTGCGCGTAATCTCGGCGATGAGCGGGACGAGTCATATATGATGAATATTAGTTGTGTAAACAACTTTTACATTTATTTCTAAACAAAATACCGTTACATCTTATACGATATAATAAATAAATAAAAAGTAAGTATATGAAATCATAAAATAAATTACATGGGGATCTTGAGAATTTTATTTTATTTGAATTTATACTACCTGGGAATTATTGCCCTCTAGACGGAATAAGTAACATAATAATAATACAAACATTGAGGGTTACAAAGTCAATCTGCGCCACCGAGAAAGATCGGAACGACTTTTACTTATAATGTCTTCGAAAACTTGCTACCGACGGGAATTCCATCCTAAGCCTCTGGAAAGATTGCTTTCTTGAATTTAAATTAAAAGCAGATTTATTTTTCGAAATAATGTAACCATAGCATGTATCTGTGTGTTCCAGGTAAAATTCCATTTTTCATATTTTTGAGAAATTGCGTTTTTAAGATTTGCATTGAAACACTAGATCGATGAATGCAAGTTATGTTTAGAAATGATGTTCAGCTACTGTCGTATTGGGTACATTATCAATGATTATTATATTTATATATTAGATATAAAAAATAGGTCGGTTATCTTTTTATATACTGTAATGTTTGAACTTAAGTTGTTTTTCCGCGGGAACGTGGACTTGAGTTGTTATTCTGGTACTCAATTTAAAACAAGAAATTTCGTATCATCACACTAAAAATATGATCTATTAGGCACGCACCATCTATAGTAAACTCAGCTAGTGATTGTGAACAGCGATATCAAAAGGATGGAGGACCCATTAAGGACATTCACTGGCTGATAACGACCTTTTGCATGAAGATTTATATAATAGCTGTAATAATTCTAATAAGTAATTTGTGACTTTTATGTAATATTAAATTATGTGGCATAATAGAAAAAAATTTTTAACATAAAATTTTGAGTGTTACAAGCGTAAATATTGCTGATTAAAGGAAAGTGACTTTAACTTTTTATAAAAATTATCTGATTTTATCGTATTTTAACGGGGCAGGGCTTATTTTCTTTCTTGTATAATTTAATTTAGGAGTTACGGGAAAATAATCCAGAAAGTATAAGTATAACGTACATTTGTTTATACATGTCGAGTGAAATGTGGTCTGAAATATTGTAAACAATAAGTAAATATTCAAATCATCTCAATCAAAGTCTTTTTTTAAAACCGAAACGTCTTTTGTAAAATTATTAATTTTTTTAATGAATACGCAGTATTAAGTCAATTAAGAATATTAAAAAGTGATTGATATAAAATGTGAACTCAAGTCGTTTTTCCGAGAACAATTTTTAACGAAACGGATTTAAGTCGTTTTGCACTCACTAATATCTCCATCTTTTCTTGCATTCTCGCTTATTTCGACTTTACCACGCAAAAGAGATGTATTAAAACGTATAAAATAATTATGTAATTTCAAATTTGGTGCCAAGAACCTCCAGATATGTGGGTATTACTGCGGAGGTGTAATCGCGGCTGTCACTTATTAGAAACTATTATTCCTTAATAAAGATGAATTAAATTGAAAAATATAATAAAATAGTTCGATTATTCCAAATTATGATTGTGCAATATAAATGTATAAAGGTTTTTTTAAGGTACCTACCCTGGTAGAAAATAACCCAACCAAAATGGCGTAACTGAACGGTTGGCCAATCTTTTTGGCCAACGAATAACAAAAATATTGACGAACGGTTGGCCAGTGGATGGTGAACTATCGATAATTAACCCTTAGAGGGCCGGGATGACGCCTTGAGGCGTCATGGTCTGACTCGCCAACATCCGACCTTGGTTTGGTTCTAACTTGGGGACCTCAGATCCCTTTTCAGTACAAATTATGAGCTTTTAAAATTTTTGAAATCCCGGCCCTCTAAGGGTTAAAAGCATCGAATGCGTAGACTAGGTCTTTGGGGTGGCCGATGATGGACTCTAGGTGGTGCGCTCCGTAGTTTTATGCGTTAAGATCTCAGGATGAATCAAATACGTGGCCCAGGTGTTCGGGGTAGCCGATAATGATGTCTAGGTTGCGTAGTCTGTGGTCGGGGTAACCAATAACTAGATGGTGCCCTCCGTAGTTTTTTGCATCTAGGTGCTGGAACACATCGAATGCGTGGTCTAGGTCTTTGGGGTAGCCGATTACGGAGTCTAGGTGGTGCGCACCGTGGGTTCTTGGTTGTAGGTGTTGGATCTTATCGAATACGTCGCCCAGGTGTAACGATTGTTATATTTATGCGTGGCATAACTTTTCTCGTATGAAAAAAGTCTGTTGGATTTCCTGTAGATTTTTTGCTACGCACTATCTATTCACTTTATCAAACTAATAGAATTGCTTATTCTTTGTTGAAAACTCGTAAAAGTATATAATGATGCTTACTAGAGTACTCTATAATAATATTTTATGTTATTTAAAAAGAAATTCATTTTTTCTTTCTACACTATTTTTTCGTACATTGATGAAAGATGTTGCCTTATTTTTAGGTTATACTAAAAAAAAAAGATAATTTTACAATGCTCATCTAGCAATTCTCACACAGAAGCGAGCAATAGCACTGCTCTCTCAGTAGTCGGAGAGGTGTTACTTCTGAACACAATTTGGTATAGTCTAGTGATTCAAAAACGTTCCCAACATAAAAAAACAAAAATTTTAGTTTCGAAAATTTGTATTACTAGCCACTTTTAGCGCGCTTCGCGCGTATGATTTATCTCTTTGTTTCTTGTTTTTGAGGTTATGAACATGATCAAGTATCATTTTAAAAGTTTGTTTCAAATAGTTTAAATTATACGATAATAACGTAAGTCTCATAAATAAAATCGAAAATTTTTCTTATAATATTCAGTTTTAAATATTCAAAGGCAAGAATCTAATCTTCAAAATTCAAACATACTCGATTTTGGCGCTTATTCTATGTAGACCAATCAAATGAGCTAGCAACAACCAATCAAAACAGTCTTATTGTGATGACAGATTTTCTCCATCACTTTAAGATTGGATTAATAAGCTTTCACTTTAAGAAAGCAAAAATGAATAGATTACGTTTTATCTAATAAAATGGTTTTGTAATAAACTTTATTTTATTTAACCCTTTAGCGCCTACTATGACGTATTTGTCCAACCACTTTCAGGCTCCCAAATTTGATTAAAATGAAGTAAAACGGATTTGAAACCTATCCAATCGTGTTATTCGACCTAAAAAAGAGTGGCTAATAGGGTGACTTCACCAGTGAATGAACGAATAAGCAAATTGTAACTTTTGTTATTTAATTAAGTGGTTTAAAAATGGATTAAAAGTAAACCCCTTTTGAAATTTATATTCTAAAATGTTCAAACTTTACATCGGTTACAACAAAGCTCGATTTCGCACACGCTCGAATAAAAAAGCATGTGCTAAATCAAGTTTTATATGCGTCGTGTCAAAAAATCTGTCGCTTCGCTCGGGTACAACGTCCACACGAGGATAAAATCACTCTCACGCACTAGCATCGAAATGCACTATATAAAAAACTCATTAAATGCTGTCCGGAAGTGGAAAAAGAAACTAAGGATCGAAGAGGTTTTCAAAATTATAAGTTGGATTCCTACAATTTTTTTTTTTAATTTCTATGCAGAAGTATAACCAAAGATGAATAGAGAGATTGCCAGCGCCCCGGAAAAAAGTGAGGCAGACTTCTGCGCGCGGCGCGCTGCTGCCTCTCGCGGCGAAAGTAGCGAAGCATGTCCACAATTTCGTGATTGGTCGTTGAGACGTGTACACGCGGCGCGGGGCGGGGCAAGCGGGAGACGACGGCTTGGCGGCTCAGTGCGCGTGCACCGGTCATGTGTATACACGAGCGACCCATGAGCGGCGCGCCCCGCGCTCGCCGTCTGTTTACTTCTCCCGCAACAATCCGACTTCGGCCGAGCGGCCTGACAACCGCCGCTCGGTCGTGCATTTGTATATTGTGTACACGCAAATTAATGAAATTATAAACTTTAAACTGTAAACTCAAATTCTAATTCACAACCTAAGCCCGAAGGGGAGAAGATGAACATAAACGATTTCAGTGTTAGACATTGACATCGTAGCGGTAGCCGTGGTGGCTAAGGCGTGCGGCTAGTTTTGCCGTAATCTTTTGGATCCACGTTCAATCCCGACTCAATATATTTTTTTTTCTCGTGCATAATTTTTTTCATTACATTATTGTAACACAACATACAGAATTTTCACCTTTTTATCATTTAATTATCATTCTCTAGTAGAATTGACGTTTTAATTTATATTTTAAAGAAAATTTTATATTCTGAATAAATTAATTCACCAAGAGTAAACTCATTAAAAATATCGTTATATTTATTTTTTGCAATAATATCCCTATCCAATTTATATGTAAAATGTAATCAATCACGGTCAAGATAAACTTTTTTAAGGATTAAGCAGGATAAAAAAGTATCGTTGACCAATCAAGTTCAATTTCAGAAATACATATTATATTCTCATTCCCATTCTCTAATCCCTATAAAACATACGTTATTTGTTCTAAAAGTAAGTTTTTATTAATATTATTTATTAAGTGGTAATCAACAAGTAAACATATAATATAAAAAGCATTTTTAATCGGCCGAAAATGCATAAAGGCTATTCTCAAAAAATGTGCTTGTGCTTCAAATTGTTTTATTTAAGCCTCAAAGATAATCCTGCATAAGATTTGCATTCACATTTGGGACTTAATGAAAACACCATTTTCCTCTGAATTATAATCAATAATAGTGTATAACATAAAAAAAATGGTATTATATTATACACATTTTTTACTCTAGTAGAGTTGAAATTTAATAATTCGAAAAAATCATACTTTATTCAATATAACAACTCTTCTGTAAAATAAATAATTATGTACATGTTTTTACAGCGATTTCGTCATTTACTCGGTTTTCCATACTCTATTTTTTAATCTATTTAAAATATAAGTAATCGCCAAAACTTCTGACTTTTCCATATAAATTCTTCAAAATATTTAAATGTAAAAAGTTATTAAATGGCGTTAATCATATAAGAGAAGGCAAACTTTTTAACATTCTTTCGAAAAATCTCTTATATTGACATTTTCTTATAATATTCTATTTTACCTTGATAATATTATTTTCTAATCATTTTTATAGTATAATATACCTGAAAAGTATCCTGAAAAGGATCCTGAAAATAAAAAATAATTTAGCATTCCTGTAGCTAATAAGGTATTATCGTTT
This sequence comes from Torymus aiolomorphi, assembly GCA_036365515.1. Lineage (NCBI taxonomy): Eukaryota > Metazoa > Arthropoda > Insecta > Hymenoptera > Torymidae > Torymus > Torymus aiolomorphi. The sequence goes on along the minus strand of CM070874.1, from coordinate 68,121,165 downwards.
TCAGATAATTTTATTTTCAGATGGGGGGTGGTATTGGTTGTCTTCCCGTTGTTGCCCCCCGAAAACAAATGGACTTATTGTAATTGATAAATGCAATACAATAATTTCCTGTGGCCAAACAGCCAATGAATTATTTTTAAAATCATTCTGCTCAATGTAAAATGTTAATGAAATTTATCATTTATTTTATGTAAAAATCTTTTTACATTTAAAATCTGATTTGTGAAAAGACAGATAAACAGAGCAACTAAAGATAGCCAAATACTTTAAAACAGAAATAAAAAACCGCTGCCAATTCATTGGCACGTAGCTTCCTCAAACTTGATTTACTGATTCCTTTAATTAATTTTTACTTCCAATATTTAAAATTTCATACTTTATTTTGTACGATGTAAACGGCTTAAAATCGTTTTTATAAGTCTAACAACTCGTCAAGAGTTGATTTTACACGAGAATATTAAATAGTAAAATTTTTTGTTTTAATATTATCCACAACTTTTGTATTTAACATTTTCGTGTAAAATCAAATCCAATCAAGTTATAGCCAAAAATCGCCCATTTTATTTATAACTCCTCAAATATTTTAAATATAAAAGTTGTCGATAATATTGACATAAAACTTTTTCCCATTTAACATATTTCTCTTTCAAATGCTACCCATCACATTCAGATACATAGAGCCATCCTCAATACATTTAAAAAAAATTGGGAAAATTTTATGGAAAATATTAACTTGAAATTTTTTTAAATATCTTTGAAATTTAAGGACCAATTATTTTTCCCGAATAACTCGACCGAAAACTATCCAAAATCCACCTCTACGAGGAATTTTGAAGCGCTTAAGTCAATTTTTACTCCCGCAATAGTTGGACATACCAAACTCATTTTTTTCATTTTTCAATGTTTACGTTTTTATTAATAACAAAAGAACCGTAATAGCTAGACAAATAATTTTTTTTAGAAAATATAGGTCTTGAAATTCTCTTTCCAATGCCGCCCACCCGATTCAAATACATAAAGCCGTTCTCGAGAAATTACGATTTAAAAAAAAAGTGAAAAAAATTTTAACCTCAAATATCTCCGAAATTTATGGATCAATCCTTTTGCCCAAAGAACTCAATCGATTGTGATACAAAATGTACCACTAAAAAAAATTTCAAACTGATTAAGCCAATTTTACTCTAGTTATTGAACGACAAAAAAAAACACTTTTTTTTATAAATTATTTTTTTTTCTCCAAAAATAATGAATAAAAAAACCTAAAAATTTAGTAAGTTATAGTACTCAGTATTCTTTATAACCAAAAAATATTCATGTTAATATCTTTTTTTAATTTTGAAATATAACCTATTTACTAAAAATGACGTTTTCATGAATAACTTATGACGAAATATAGCTAACGGCTTTTTTTTTTTTAAATTGTAGAAAATTTTATTCTGCATACAGAGAATTTATCGTATATAAATAATATTTGTTCTAAATATAAAAAAAATTGAAAATAAAAATTTTGAAAATTTAAAAATGGCGATAAAAAACAAAAAAATCGATTTTGACAAAAATAAAATATTGACCCCAATTTTTGAAGCAAAATCTGAAAAAATGATCACTCTCTCGTTAAAATCGGTTGAGTAGATCATGAGATATCAGAGTATACGGACATACATACACACACACACACACACACACACACACACACACACACACACACACACACACACACACACATCCATACGGACATTTTCTAAAAATGGTGTATTTCGATTCCAAATTTTCTATACAACATTCCTAAGACATTATCTTACAAACTTTTTTTTTTACTATCACAAAGCTTCCTCTAGGAGGAAGCAAAAGAAAAATGTAATTGGACTAATCTAATATTCTGATCGAGATAATATAATGCCCGGGGTTGTAAATTATACCATTATTAATTCAAAATTGAAATTTCAATCATTAATAAAACCCCGGGTTTAATTAATAATAAAAATTTCAATTGTTAAATAAGCCGTTAATTAAGTTCATATCGGTTAATTAATAATTAAAATTTCAATCGTTAATTAAGGCAGCGTTTAATTAAGAATTCATTTTAATCGTTTAATGGATTTTGAAGTCGAATGCGATATCCTCAAGCAGTAATTGTAAAGTCCTTGTAAAGAATCACGGCCGAAAACACGAATTTACGTCTATGTGTCACGATCGTCGAGTACAAAAAAAAGGTAAAAATGCAATCCATTTAATCAGTTAAACTAAACATACATTTTAAATATTTTCTTACGTTATCTTTGATTGATTGTAACTTCCTGAGAAATCAAAATTTTTAACGAATCAGGGCTTAAATTTTAGCTTTTACTGTCTACTTTTAGAGATTTGTTTCACCGTTTTCGTATCTTAAATAATTGAATTTAGGACTACGCTTTTACTGCAGAATCAGGTCCGAAGAAACTTAATTAAATACTGGTTTAATAAACGATTCAAACTTTAATTCTTAATTAGACGCTCGTTTAATTAATGATTGAAATTTTAATTCTGAATTGAACGCAGGTATAGTTAACGATTGAATTTTTAGTTATTAATTAAACTGGGGTTTAAATAACGATTGAAATTTTAATTTTAAATTAAACTGAGTAATTAATTGAAATTTCAACTAATATTATTCATTAGCTTTTAATACAGCTGGATTGATTATTTCTCTACTAAAATATCGCTTTGAAAATAAGAAACGCAGCTTCAAAAAATATTGAATGGTTCGCACGATATTATTTAAGAGATTATCGGAATTTTCTAAATTGTTTGCAACCATTTTGAGAAGTACGAAAATGTCAATATAAGAGATTTTTCGAAAGAATGTTAAAAAGTTTGCCTTCTCTTATATGATTAACGCCATTTAATAACTTTTTACATTTAAATATTTTGAAGAATTTATATGGAAAAGTCAGAAGTCTTGGCGATTACTTATATTTTAAATAGATTAAAAAATAGAGTATGGAAAACCGAGTAAATGACGAAATCGCTGTAAAAACATGTACATAATTATTTATTTTACAGAAGAGTTTTTATATTGAATAAAATATGATTTTTTCGAATTATTAAATTTCAACTCTACTAGAGTAAAAAATGTGTATAATATAATACCATTTTTTTATGTTATACACTATTATTGATTATAATTCAGAGGAAAATGGTGTTTTCATTAAGTCCCAAATGTGAATGCAAATCTTATGCAGGATTATCTTTGAGGCTTAAATAAAACAATTTGAAGCACAAGCACATTTTTTGAGAATAGCCTTTATGCATTTTCGGCCGATTAAAAATGCTTTTTATATTATATGCTTACTTGTTGATTACCACTTAATAAATAATATTAATAAAAACTTACTTTTAGAACAAATAACGTATGTTTTATAGGGATTAGAGAATGGGAATGAGAATATAATATGTATTTCTGAAATTGAACTTGATTGGCCAACGATACTTTTTTATCCTGCTTAATCCTTAAAAAAGTTTATCTTGACCGTGATTGATTACATTTTACATATAAATTGGATAGGGATATTATTGCAAAAAATAAATATAACGATATTTTTAATGAGTTTACTCTTGGTGAATTAATTTATTCAGAATATAAAATTTTCTTTAAAATATAAGTTTATCTTGACCGTGATTGATTACATTTTACATATAAATTGGATAGGGATATTATTGCAAAAAATAAATATAACGATATTTTTAATGAGTTTACTCTTGGTGAATTAATTTATTCAGAATATAAAATTTTCTTTAAAATATAAATTAAAACGTCAATTCTACTAGAGAATGATAATTAAATGATAAAAAGGTGAAAATTCTGTATGTTGTGTTACAATAATGTAATGAAAAAAATTATGCACGAGAAAAAAAAATATATTGAGTCGGGATTGAACGTGGATCCAAAAGATTACGGCAAAACTAGCCGCACGCCTTAGCCACCACGGCTACCGCTACGATGTCAATGTCTAACACTGAAATCGTTTATGTTCATCTTCTCCCCTTCGGGCTTAGGTTGTGAATTAGAATTTGAGTTTACAGTTTAAAGTTTATAATTTCATTAATTTGCGTGTACACAATATACAAATGCACGACCGAGCGGCGGTTGTCAGGCCGCTCGGCCGAAGTCGGATTGTTGCGGGAGAAGTAAACAGACGGCGAGCGCGGGGCGCGCCGCTCATGGGTCGCTCGTGTATACACATGACCGGTGCACGCGCACTGAGCCGCCAAGCCGTCGTCTCCCGCTTGCCCCGCCCCGCGCCGCGTGTACACGTCTCAACAACCAATCACGAAATTGTGGACATGCTTCGCTACTTTCGCCGCGAGAGGCAGCAGCGCGCCGCGCGCAGAAGTCTGCCTCACTTTTTTCCGGGGCGCTGGCAATCTCTCTATTCATCTCTGGTATAACTTTGCTATTTCTATCGTAATTGGAATGATATCCCTTTAAAAATAGTCGCAAGAACTTTTTATGAAAACTAGCTACTTTTAGCGCGCTTCGCGCGTATCATTTATCTCTTTGTGTTTTTTGTTTTTGAGGTTATGAACATGATCAAGTTTCATTTTTAAAGTTTGTTTTAAATAGTTTAAATTATACGATAATAACGTAAGTCTCATAAATAAAATCATGAAATTTTTCTTATACTATTCAGTTTTAAATATTCAAAGTCAAGAATTAAAGACCAATCAAATGATCCAGCAACAACCAATCAAAACAGTCTTATTGTGATGACAGATTTCCTCCATCACTTTTTTAAGAGAGGATATGTAGGTAATAACAGGATGGTAAAAATTAAACCTTTTATATCCAGTCAAGGTTTGCAAACTATTTTTAATTAAATAGATAAACAAATATAGGAGAAATTGAAAAATTAGAAATGGTTACGAATGCACGAAATTAATAGAGACTGGCTTAAAAATGGAATTGATTTATTTGTATTAATAAATAATCATAAAATCTACTGATTTTACTTTAATTGTACATTTGCAATATCTCAATTTCACTTAAATATCCCCTGGTAGAAATTGTAACCAACCGTACGCCATCCGTTCGCCAAATCGCAAGGATTTGGCCAACCGTTTAACCAACAGTTAGCGATAAATACCGCTTATTTCGTCACGGAATCACCCTTGCGCTTGGTCAATGAATGCTTAATATTAAAAATCTTAAATAAAAATCATTTACACAACTTATTATTTAAATGAAACTCTCAAAATTTGTATTATTCATAGAATAATCAAAACCCACATATTAATAGTATTTTTCTTCAGATAAATATGGTTAAATCGGTAACGGGTATAGTTTTGTTGGTTCAAATTGAGGTTAGGGCGTGTTAATGTGTAGTATGCGTGACTTTTTGACGTAAGTCAGGACATGTACAGGTGGATACTTACATTTTTTAAAATTTAAAAGTATCCTATATTTAAAATTTGAAAGAATCCTACATAAAAGGTATTCTACATTTAAAATTTGAAAGTATCCTACATAAATTCTTCGTACTCGTATTGCTCCGTTTTCTACACGGTGCTCCGTTACCATCTGACCTTTACAGTGAAGCAAAACCACGCGATCCCGGCAATCCCGTCACGTGACTCGTATGAGTCTGCGCAGTTAAATACTTTTACCTATACATAACACATGAACCTGCGATCGCACTCGTGTGTATGTAATATGTGTGTATTTATGTGCATGTGTGCTTGTCTTGCGGAAAGCGGGATGCGGACAGTAATTTCGGAGCATAGCCCACGTGCTACGCTGTCTACTTAACCTTCAAATAAATTTACTCCCAACTTCATTCAAATATTTTTTTAATGCATTACAATAATTTTTATTATTGTTTATGTATCAAAATCTTTTTACATATCTATATTTCTTATTAATTTCTATTATTGTTTTATGAGTTACTCAATGTTTTATTATTGATTGATAGTCCACCAACCGTTGGTTAACCGTTGGTCAATATTTTTCTTATTCGTTGGCCTAAATTATTGACCAACAGTTAGTAGATAAGCCATCCGAGTTGGTTTATTTTCTACCAGGGTCGTGTCAATATTATTCACCGTCATTGATAAATTTTAATCGGTATATCTGAAGCATATTAATGAAATTCCAAATCCCCAGAGCTCCAATCACTACCCCAACCTTCGGCCACATATTCAATTACAAAAAAATTAATAATCTTTCCGGCCCGTTTCAAATCAATACCCTGCCTCCTTTACTCATAAAATAAATCCCTACTCTAAACTTCCTCAAGACTCGCTCGCACGCAAGAAACAGACCTACCTCCCCTCCTCCGAGCAATTATAACGCATCCCTCCTCGACCGTTAACGAATGACCCACTCGGAAGATACGCTCTATAGCTTTCTCCGCTTTCCTTTTCCCCGCGGAAAAAACTTGTCCAAGAAAGAACGCGCGATATAAGGGCTCGCGCTCTATAAAAGTTTCTCTCTTTCTCCCATGCTGACTTAAGGGGGTTCATCCAATTTTCAGTTTATTTAGGAAGTCTTTGAAACTTTTTTCACGTGTACCTGACATCATTATCTATATGATATCCTCACAAAAAAGAGCCTAGCTTCACCGTTATCGAGATATTAATTGTCAAATTTGAGCATTTTAACACGGCGTCTTATGGGACGCACACGCGCGAAAGATCGATTCAGTCTATAACTTCAAAGATACATTTAGCGTTTGTCTGAAAAACTAATATGTTATTAAGATCAATAATTAGAATATCATATTACAAGTTCAGAGATCCTAGCTTCACCGTTTTTAAGATATTGTAGTTGAAAGTATGGAATTTTAGGTGTACGGCAGCGCGTGCAGATGACGCTGGAGCGGTGGGGGAACACACAGACGAGCGCCGCTCTGTGTGCACGCTCACAGACGGCACGAAGCTATGTGTATGTGTCAGTCCCGTATAAACACGCGCTCTGACTACAAGATGGGGGGCCCCATGCGAGCAAGCCTGTGCGCGCGGTGCGGGGTGACATTGATTCTTGATACGTTCCTGGTTGGATGAACCCCCTTAACGATGCACGCGCGTTCGCAATAGCAGCAGAGCTTCTTCGCGATCTCGCTCTCCGAGATTATATCGTTATTTCCGCGAGCATGGATTTTTACGCTCGGAGAGACGTCGGTAGAGAGGATAGTCGGTCGGAGAATTTTTTAATTGGCTGCGAGACGTTATGTGTGCGTTTATTTTTGATTATTTCGCTGTATTGGCTGTGAAACGGGAATGGTTGCAGAACTGATGATGTCGAGTAATCTGCGTTAATCTTTTAGCTTCAGAATAGATTATGTATTGACAATTACTTAGTTGAAGTATTAGTCTTTTGACTAATATTAATAATCAACAAGTTGACTAATACTAATAATCAACAAGTTGTTATCTATACTTATATGGAATAAAAATTAAAGAATTTATTGAATTAAAGAAAGTTAACAAAAATTAAAAGAAGAGTATCTCCTCGACTAATGCTTTGCGAAGTTCGTCTCACTTTGAGTTTAGAAATTCAATTAAAGTTTCAGAAATAATAATAAAAAGAATCGCAAAGTGTAACTGTGTCAATTACAGCATACTAAAGAAGGCAGGGAATCGCGCACAACCGACGAGAAATCATACGTACGTTCGTATATTAGATTCTTAAGTTTTAACATAATTCAAAAGTTGGGCACTTCATAGTCAACGGTGTTTAATTAGTAGTTCGAAACACCAGTGCCACCAATTTTCATTATATTCAAGTGGTACAAAGGAAAGCCGTTCAAAAGGCTATGAATCCACTTGTCGATGTAGATCAATGGGATGTCTGACTTTCAACCGTAATTAATGTAAAAGGTTGCGTCCAATATCAATTTGCATGCCTTTTCGATTCTACAAAAGCAATATCCAAATGCAGTTTTATTCAACAAAACATTCGCAATAACTTTTGTAAGAAAAAAACATTTTATAGTAAAGTTCTTGAAAAAATTGAAAAGTTAATAAGCAGACGGGATCCTCGGAAAGGTACGGGGCGTAAAGTTATCATTCCAGTTCAAGAACATTGTTAAATGCTTACAGTCATATTACAAACCAGTAACAATTTATGTAACGTTCTTTATTGAACCAACTTTCGAAGAATAAAACACTAAAATGTTATTTTTTAATAGAGACGACAAATATTTGTTCACGCAGTACTAATGAAACACCATTACTTTATTCTATCTGTATAAATCTGCGTAATAATACACCCTTTCACGCAACATAATCTATGATAGGATCTGCAGCTCTAGAGCCATATATATCATAGCATCGATTTTACACTGACCTATAAAACGCATCCTATAGCGCCAAATTCGACGTCACCTACAGCCCCAAAAATCGACGTTCACCTGCACCATCACAATATTCCTATACACTACAAGAGATGTGTGCGTGTGTGTGTGTGTGTGTGTGTGTGTGTGTGTGTGTGTGTGTGTGTGTGTGTGTGTGTGTGTGTGTGTGTGTGTGTGTGTGTGTGTGTGTGTGTGTGTGTGTGTGTGTGTGTGTGTGTGTGTGTGTGTGTGTGTGTGTGTGTGGAAACCACTATACACTGAAAAAAATTTTAGGCTGTAGAAACCATAGTTTCGATTTGCTGTACTAACACTATTTATAGTGTTCATTTACCCTTACAGACGGCTGAAGTAGCTATTTATTTGTATAATGTAACGACACTATTGGTCAGATGCGGAAAATGTACTTGTACAGCTCTGACAGCCGTACGATTTAGTTTTGCCGCCGATATTTGTTTGTTGACAACGCTACAACGCGAAGCCGATGTTCATGTTATAACCTAAAAAAGTCAAGAAACCGGCCACATCAACCGCATGTTTGCAATCCGCGTTTGCGTATTTCATCTGTAATCAATGTACTTATCAATCGAGATTATTTTAATGAAAATATGTATGTATGGAGAATCATAACCTATTTAATGCTCGGACAAAAGAACTCTATACATTAGTGCTTTCAGTGTATCTTGTACAGCTCTCACAACTGTACGAATACAATTACTGTATCTATAAAATTTAGCAGAAAGAAAATCAGCCGAACAGTACTGTTGTCAGAGCCGTACTTTCAGTTCTTACAACGTGAAATTTTTTTCAGTCTAGTAATAAATAAAGGGCGCACGTAAGGAAGGAGAGCGAAAATAGCTTCATAAAACCACGCTCACCCACCGATTTCCTTCTCGGAAAACTCCACTCTCTGCGAGGAAGCAAACTTTTCCCCTGCACGAGCCACTCTATCGTTTCCGATTCCCTTTGAAGCTCTCGCCGCGCTCTTTTCCGACCCACGACTTTCGAACTACTTCGAGCGGGGCCGGAAACCGGCGCAGGATATGTACGTGGGCGCCGTATCCACTGCTCTCGTTTTTCGTAGAATAGGGAGAGAGAGAGAGAGGGAGAGAGAGACGGGATTATCGAACGCGCATGCTTTTAGGATTCAAGCAGAGTGTATGATTTTGCGAGATGTTTGCCTCGGTGATGCTTTTTTTGATGAAAGTACTCGAATTTCAAAAGTCTTTTGATCGACGTTATATTCGAGAATTTCGGGTGGAGGGTGCTTCAAAACTTTTTATAAGATGTATCTTTTTATGTCAAATATGAATATTTTTGTGTATTTCAAGATGGATATTATATATATTTTATCCATCGTGGGCGGGATTTTATAAAGTATATATTTTTAGAAGAAATTCCACACCCAATCGTGAGGACCATTAAATAATGCTCGGAATTACTTTCAAACTGGTTTATTTAAAAATAAATACACAAGATAATTAACTTCGTAAATTTTAAAATAATGGTAATACTAAACCACTAAGTATAGCCAAATGGGGGATGCTTGTATGAAATTCTCGTTTATAAAAAAAAAAACATTTAAAATGATTTTTTTTTCTTATTCTGTGTCCGATGTAATCCTGGCTTTTCTACTTACTTTATCAAATACCCTCCTTTTCTTTACATTTCTTTTTTCTTTCTTTCCGGCATAACATTTTTTTTAATCCTCATATTATGATAGGATTTATATAATGGAGTAAGGCTTTTGCATTTACGTGAGTTTTCCCATTTGATAATAGATATCAAGTCATTTATAATCTAATACACCCGAATCTCTTCCAATAGTTCCAAACAACAATGATTTTCCTCGTTTCAGAATCTAACCGCCAAAATTTCAAACAAACGATAACATAATAACCGGTGACAAAAGAATAATACTCGTAGTAATTAACAATCGAATCGACAAACCCATTTGCATCCCAAAAAGCCTCTAAACCTCTACAACCGTGACAATTAAAAAGCAATCCCATCGGTCTCGGGCGTCCGCGCACTCGGCCGCGGTCACAATATCCTGCTTTCGTCCACGCGCGTGATCACGTTCTAATTTCGAATTGCCTTCTACCAAACATTATACGCCAATAAAAGCGTGGGAGGCTGCGTGTATGGCTACTGTGTGCGTGCAACGAATAAGCGTATATACATCAACGGGAACCTACATATAGTTAGTATACAGAATGTGATGCGTTTGGTTTCGTATATCCTCCGTTGATGTCAATGATAGCATTTGGCTGTGCTTTGTGAACGTTATGGTAATTAATTTTGCGGGGAGTTTGGATAGTTAATATATTATGGAGGATACAGAATGTAGAATTAAATTTTTCCTCTAAAATATTTAAATGAAAATTTGTTGTTAATTATTGCAGTTTACACTTGATTTATTGTTGATTAAAATTAACAGTTAAAATGCCATGTTTATTAAAAAGCATATAAATAGCATTATTAGAAAAAAATGCTCACTCGGTGATATAATATTAAAGTAAAAGAAAAATTAACGACACCGAATGTTCTAAATGAACTTTCTCTCTTTTTTCACGAGCTATGGTCACTTCAGCAGAATGAATGTTCATTATATTTCAATGAGAATTTTAACTAGAACAAAGGTATAAAATTATATGAAATGCGAAATACTAGGTATTTCTTTGGAACACGAATAGTTAGCAAAATTATTCATAATTAACCTCTATATACTATAAAAAAAAATGATAGCTGAATTGATAAATGCACTGAGAAAAATGATGTATTAAAAATTACTATAATATACAGGAACGTGGGGACAAATCTCAAATACTAAAATTATTACTATATTTTATAGTAAAAATTACTATGTACATAGCAATTTTTATTACGTATATATTATAGTAACTTTTAACACATCATTTTTCTCAGTGTGTGAATGTAATTCACCTAATATAAAATGCCAAATATAACTAATACTATAAATAATAAATCTGGTAGAAAGTATGATAAATAATTGTCAATATTGACAAATAAACGAAAATACATTTATAACACGATAAACGTATAATTGTGAATAATTCATATCCATTAATTGACTGAAAACCGTAAAATGAAAAAATAAATTAAAAATCATTTAACGAATCGGATTAACGTTATCGAATAGCACTTAACCATTATTCACGTTTTTCCATCATGGCTATTAAAAATATAAAAAAACAACTACTAAAAGATCCAAACCTATCAATGCTATCATCAAACATCGATATTCCTACTGACGCCCTAATAACACTTGTCCTTGTTCCCAGTCCTCTCTTTTCATTACAGCTATCATCGCCTATATCGCCGTAACAACGACAACTTTATTTTCTCCAACCCCCCTCATCTCCCCCAACAAAGTCAACTCATTCTGTTTCACACACACAACACTCCTCCCGCGAAATGTACACACACTCGTCGAATCTTAGTCAGCAACTTCTTCGAGCTACGTCTACACGATTCCCCGAAGGTGTCACCCCTACCGCTGTATCTCTATCCTAGCACACATCGCGTGTGTGCACGCTTCCTGTCCTGTACACACGCGCATTTTTTGCTTCCTCCTAGAGGAAGCTTTGTGATAGTAAAAAAAAAAGTTTGTGAGATAATGTCTTAGGAATGTTGTATAGAAAATTTGGAATCGAAATACACCATTTTTAGAAAATGTCCGTATGGATGTGTGTGTGTGTGTGTGTGTGTGTGTGTGTGTGTGTGTGTGTGTGTGTGTGTGTGTGTGTGTGTGTGTGTGTGTGTGTGTGTGTGTGTGTATGTTCGTATACTCTGATATCTCATGATCTACTCAACCGATTTTAACGAGAGAGTGATCATTTTTTCAGATTTTGCTTCAACAATTGGGATCAATATTTTATTTTTGTCAAAATCGATTTTTTTGTTTTTTATCGCCATTTTTAAATTTTCAAAATTTTTATTTTCAATTTTTTTTATATTTAGAACAAATATTATTTATATACGATAAATTCTCTGTATGCAGAATAAAATTTTCTACAATTTAAAAAAAAAAAAAAAGCCGTTAGCTATATTTCGTCATAAGTTATTCATGAAAACGTCATTTTTAGTAAATAGGTTATATTTCAAAATTAAAAAAGATATTAACATGAATATTTTTTTGGTTATAAAGAATACTGAGTACTATAACTTACTAAATTTTTAGGCTTTTTTATTCATTATTTTTGGAGAAAAAAATAATTTATAAAAAAAGTGTTTTTTTTTGTCGTTCAATAACTAGAGTAAAATTGGCTTAATCAGTTTGAAATTTTTTTAGTGGTACATTTTGTATCACAATCGATTGAGTTCTTTGGGCAAAAGGATTGATCCATAAATTTCGGAGATATTTGAGGTTAAAATTTTTTTCACTTTTTTTTTAAATCGTAATTTCTCGAGAACGGCTTTATGTATTTGAATCGGGTGGGCGGCATTCGAAAGAGAATTTCAAGACCTATATTTTCTAAAAAAAATTATTTGTCTAGCTATTACGGTTCTTTTGTTATTAATAAAAACGTAAACATTGAAAAATGAAAAAATGAGTTTGGTATGTCCAACTATTGCGGGAGTAAAAATTGACTTAAGCGCTTCAAAATTCCTCGTAGAGGTGGATTTTGGATAGTTTTCGGTCGAGTTATTCGGGCAAAATGATTGGTCCTTAAATTTCAAAGATATTTAAAAAAATTTCAAGTTAATATTTTCCATAAAATTTTCCCAATTTTTTTTAAATGTATTGAGGATGGCTCTATGTATCTGAATGTGATGGGTAGCATTTGAAAGAGAAATATGTTAAATGGGAAAAAGTTTTATGTCAATATTATCGACAACTTTTATATTTAAAATATTTGAGGAGTTATAAATAAAATGGGCGATTTTTGGCTATAACTTGATTGGATTTGATTTTACACGAAAATGTTAAATACAAAAGTTGTGGATAATATTAAAACAAAAAATTTTACTATTTAATATTCTCGTGTAAAATCAACTCCTGACGAGTTGTTAGACTTATAAAAACGATTTTAAGCCGTTTACATCGTACAAAATAAAGTATGAAATTTTAAATATTGGAAGTAAAAATTAATTAAAGGAATCAGTAAATCAAGTTTGAGGAAGCTACATGCCAATGAATTGGCAGCGGTTTTTTCTTTGCCCTCCCCACGCGCGTGCGTCTACGAGAATTAATCTCCATCGATCAATTACCCGCAGGCTCCACCGTCCGCTCTTTGATGCACGAAAATAGACGCAACGGGGGATGCGAGTGCACACGTGTATAAGTGTGTAAGCGTGTGTGTGTGGGTTAGAGAAAGGGAGAAGGGCAAGGTGACATAATTTGCATTGAGCTGTCATATATACGTGCGACGCGGATGAAGGGTGAGAGACGCGACGCGGGCGGATATTACGTCGTTCGGAAAGGTGAATTTTGAAGGGCGCGCGGTGTCGCGTGACAGCTGTTGTGTGGGATGTGGGAGAACGATGTAAGGGTGGAGTGGATTCTTTCAGATATTTGCTCTTTTTTGATATCGCGATGTTTTGTTTGCTGTGTCGAATGCAATGTGGAAATTTTGATATTTGAGTTTCGTGATGTGTAGTATGTAATTTTTGAAGTGTCCTAAAACTAATGTGGATGAGTGATGGATATAGAATTTTATGTAAATTTGAATGTATATGGAATGTTTTAAGGAAATGAAAATTAGTTTGTTCAAACTATACTTACGTACATTAGTATGAAAGAAGAGTGACGATTTAATGTAAGAATTACAGATTTTCGTATAAATCCTGATAAATACGTCATAAGTGTAAAAGTTCACGATTAGACGTAGATTGAGAACGATGTCGCGGCGCAGGCGTTTTTCGTGGGAGGGAATAAATGTGTTACGTTAACCAGAAAAGTAATAATTGGATAGCATCGAATCGACGTGTTAGCCAAGTAATGCCACTTATGTCCCTTCATCGAAAAGTTAAGTTTGCGGAACTTTTCGTAGTCGTTATTAGGAATTGGCGCCTCGGTATAATTATATATACTTTACAAGTAATGGCATATTCGTGCGCAAGTGTCATCTATTGACAAAGTTATCTCGGAATAACTTTATTTAAAATTCTTTTTTTTCTTCTAAATGAAATTAAAAGTAAATATAATTTTCCCGGTAGGAAAAATGTTAACTTATTTATTGGAACGAAGTTTATAGCTTCAAAACGAAGATTGATATCTTCAATGTTATTACTAATATACCTAATGAAATTTATAACATTTTATAAAAATGATGCGGAAATTTTTATTTAAATCCTTTTTCACGAGGTATTCACTCTATTTTATCTATACTCTATCTATACTACAACTAGATAAGGGTCGTACATAGTAAGACGGAGATATAATCACAGAAAAGTCTACACTAACCTTTCGACTATTAAATTTATTACTTAAATTATTTGTGTACTTTAACGTTCCATTATGTTAGAATATAACTGTCAAGCATTTAGCCGAACGTGGGTCGAAGAAAATGATTATTTGTCATTACCAACCGATGATCGCGCCCATACTATTCATCATCACATGAAAACCCGATAAAACGTAACTACCACAGCCATTTATTTGTCTCCCTATCATATACAAATCTCTAACAGTCATTTCCCTACAATGATCAATTAAATATCCCTCCAAAATCGATAACAACACAAGCTCGTTTCCAAATAATTCCTCGAACCTCACGCGTCAATAATTATGGAGTAATTAGGTATTATCGACTACGCGAGCTGACTCCTTACATACGCTAATACGGTCGTATAGCCTGTCAAAGGTCGGTGTAAGCTTTCAAAGTGAAACGACGCGCCCTTCCCAAATGAGACGCGCCTAGCGCTTAGTATAGGTATGAGATGAATTATTAATAACGCACACCGCGCACATCACCAAAGAGATATATAATTATACCGAACGAGCGCGCGTGCACACGTTTATTCTCTACTAATCTAGGGACCAGGGAGGTTTTCGTAGCCGATGGAGTCCCGTCACACACCAAAGTTTTCTAGACGTATTTTGGACCGCTGATCGCGAATTTCGAGGGTGTTTAACCTGAAATCATGGTTTTTTCAAAAGTTATTAACAGTTTAATTGTTTAAAGGGCTGTAGAAACGAGACTATATACTGATGTGTCATTTCGTCGCTTTTGAATAAAAAGGTGCTAATTCAGAAGCCGCGGTTGAAAAAGCTGCTAACTCAGACGAACAATATTTTCGCTTAAATTTAAGTTGGCAGTAATGCCGAAATATTTATAACGCTTTTTTTAAAAGACGAGGAATATTTAAAAAAAAAATTATTAGAATTCATTTATATGTTTTCAAGGTTGTCGATTATGAATATGCTATTTTAGAATTTATATTTATATGAATATTATATGAGTCATAAAGACTTTTAAGATTCATTTTTACTATTTAATTATTTTTTTGCCTGGCGGGCCAAAAGTACCACTTTTGCTCCCGGCACCCGATCGCGAAGGTTGTATTTTCGGCCTCGCCAGGCAAAAAAATCGTATATGCACCTCGGGAGCAAATAAAGAATGCCTCAGATCGCATGTTTGTCACCCTCGCCTTCGGCTCGGGTGACAATTTCCATGCGATCTGGGACATTCTTTACTTTTACTCCTTAGGTGCATAATATACTGTTAAATTCTTGGTGTCAAAATTATATGTAATACCAATTGCGTCATAGTACTCATAATACTTATATAAATATAAATTCTAAGACAGAATATTCATGATCGGCGACCTTGACAACATATAAATGAATTCTAGTCGCTCTTTCTTAAATATTACTCATCTTTTAAATCAAGCGTTATAAATATTTCGGCATTACTGTCAACTTAAATTTGACAACATATAAATGAATTCTAGTCACTCTTTCTTAAATATTACTCATCTTTTAAATCAAGCGTTATAAATATTTCGGCATTACTGTCAACTTAAATTTAAGCGAAAACATTTTTCGTCTGAGTTAGCAGCTTTTTCAACTGCACTGAGGAACTCTTGGTTCGTAGCTAGCGCTAAGTCTGGCTGTACTTCACCACCACTCCACTGCGTGAAGATACTCGCTCACGCGTTGTGGTCAAACCTCACCACGCATGCGAGCTGCGACTGCCACCCATGAGAGATGCAGTTATTGAGCAACCGTGGTGCATTACAACTTACACGCGCGGAGCTTACATACCTCACAAGCAAGGGAAGGTCTAAGCGGTGCATAGTAAGTGACTGCGTTTGAAGGACTGCGTATATAGTAATCATGGAAATTACTATACTATTAAACTTATTTAATGTGATTCTTATTTATTTTATTTAATTAATAACGTTTATGATTAATGTGATTAATAACGGTTACTAAAATTTATATATGAATCGCTTCACAGTAATACATACTCGGTGCAATAATACATACAAATAAGAATGATATCTACATTAATTACTAGCATATAAATATCAATTATTGAAGGTTTAGTGGTTCAGGACCATATGCTTCAATTTCAAAAAGTAATTTTATATACTCTAGTATCAAACAAAATATAAATTTTTGATTAAAATATGCACTAGTGACCACTCTTCGAAATTCAACAAAACTTTTTTACCGGTGTCCAGCTTCACAAGTAAGGTTATATATATAATTTTACTGTAGTTAATCTGATGCATAACTCTAACTTTAGAATTAAGGTTTTTTTCGAGATTTACTTACCGTTTAATTGAAGTACATACAGTGATATCAATCTTTTTCTTCTATAAAAATCACACTTTTATAGTACACACGTGAATCAAAACGAATTGCACTACCGTTGTTTGTAAATTTGCAACTGTGGTGTGAAATAGCTACCACGCGTAGCAGTTAATGCAGAAGAACTATTTGTGGTGGCTACAACCTACCAATAGCTTCTCAGTGTGGCTTCCGAGTTAAAGCTTTTTTCAAAGTAGGTTTGTTGCACTTTTCCACCGTAGAAATAAGCTCGTTTTTACAGAATTAAAAAATGTTGAGTAAAACCCTAAGTATTGCAAATTTAGTGAACATATGTTGCATAAGTTCTTTGACAGTGCTCTTTCAATATATGCAACGATATTTGCATAAAATGCTGTAAAAAAAAGTTTTTGCTTTTTTTGCTGTCAATCAACAAAATTTAGCATAAAAAGTACTTCTTTTGTTTAAACGATGATTTGACCCTTTATTTTTCAAAACAGGATATTAAAAATTACAAAGAATGATTCCTTAATTCATAACGAACAATTTTATGTATGGTAATATTCAATTATCATCTTTAAACCATTGGTTTAGGAGAACTGGAGATTAGTAAGGATCACGAAGTTTGCGCGAAGTCGATGGAAGTAGGTGGGCGTTCCACGAAGTACTGATGGAATGTGCCGTAATGAAGTCGTTTGAGACTGAGAATGTCAGTTTTGGATGAATTGTAATTTCGCAAAGGGTAAACGCAAAGGAATCTGGCTTTGTTTCGGTTATGTTTATTAGATATTGTTATTGTTACAGTTAATAAACAACTTGTAACTTTTCTTTTTATCAAGAATTTGGAATGAAGATTTGTTATTTCTTAAGTTTCTATTTATTAATAAAAAATAATTTAATAAATTCTCCGTCATCAATGAAGTAAGTGAAATATATGTAATTAAATAATATAAATGAGACTAAATTGAATAAATAGAAAATTTTTAAAGAGCAATAAAGATATTTCGAAATAGTCAGACCATCAACTCATGTGGATACCGTGCAGATCGCCCTTTTTGTCTACTTTCTTTTAAACGTCTACGACTTATTTCCGATTGTATGTTTACATTGCATCAAATGTATTTCTCACATAATCATATTTTACAGGATAAGAGAACTCCTTAAACAAAAATTGATTATCCTTGTTTCGGAAAAAAAATTATGATTAATACTCCTGCCATCAACCTATTTACTTATAGCATTCTCAATTATACTCTTAATCTTTTAGTATCATCACGCACTTTCTCCCTCTCTGTCTTTCTTTCCCTCTCACAAGATTCACCAAACTCGCTAACTATACCCTACCCACCCACAAAAAAAAACAAGAAAAAAGCCCGAAGCCGTCAGCTCTTGAAAACCGTGTCGGCCATAAACTTTCCCATTACGAATCATCGCTTGCATATTAAAGCGCGCCGAAAAAAGAAAGAAAAAAACCCCCTGAAACTCTCTTCGCAAAAACCTCTGCGCCCACATACAAACACTCTCCCCCCTCTCATCTCCTGCAGCGCTTAAAGACTCCTCCTAAAAAGAGAGAGCTGGCATATAGAGAAGGCACGACCTTAATCCCAATTATGTTCGCAGCTTATGATTCCCCGAAAGAGAGAGAGCGCGCGCGCGCGGTTCTCCCGCGATTGTACCTACGCGCAGGCGCGCGCGCGCGCGCGGGAGAGCAAGAGCAACACTGTTTCTCGCGCGCGGACGCGCCAGTCGACTTCCGCGAGCGTCCGCGAGCACTGACTGCGTAAGTTCGCACCGTCTTACCTGTTATCCTTCTTGTATACAGATACACACTCCGTGGGCCATGTGCGATCGGTCGTGTATCCGTCCGGAGAAACTCTCGTACGAACGATGAAATTGGCAGGTAGAAGAAGGGAACCAACGGGACGGTGAAAAATGTGACGATTTTGGCTTTTGACAGAGACGCGGCAATGTTAGACACGTGCGAGAACTTTGGGAGGCGGCGAGGCGAGTGAAAGTGCGAGGAGGCAAGAGCCGGCGGCGATGGCTGTCATGCAGTCCTGCTGCTGTTGGCGCTCGGTGCGCCGGGGCAGCTTCGCCTGCGCCGTTTACACCGTGGTGAGTGTGTGTGGCTATGTAAACACGCGCGGCGTGCCGGTGATTGGTGGCGCGAGAGAGGCCGTCATCATTGATGGCTGGGGGTGATTGACATGTGAAAGCAAAGGGGTTGATATATTGTGTTGTAAGAAAGGTTTTGGACAAGTTAATTTGATGTTTTTTTTTTTTTTTTTTTTTTTGACGTGAGAAAAGTTGTATTTGCAAATATAAATATAATGTCAGTAGCATTTCGAAAAATCAAATAATTTACTAAAGCTCCGACTTGAAAGCCAAACAAAAGTATTTTTCCAGCATACTTATTCTACTCCCGTCTACGCTGTAATTTTCAAAGTTTTCCCAGATAACATTGGTATTCAATCTACGGTGACACCCAGAGGAAATACTGTGACTTATAGTAACGATTTCTTTAACCATAAAAGATGCCATAAAAGAAAAACTTTTAGAGTGTATCCTATAAAACAATTTGACGAAAAATTAAACTTTACTAAAAATTAAGTAAACAAAGTACTGTCCGTAAATATTTCCTTCTCAGACATTCCTTTTTGACATTAAAAATTAGTTAACACTTTGAATATAACGGCCATAAAATATTACGTCGCTTAAAAATGATCATAAATAAATCACCAGAACATAAAAATTCAATCCACACTTACCCATCATACTCATCAACGCCACAACTCTAAACAGAAACTCGTACCAATAGTAATTCAGTCCAAACTGGCCCAATAAAACAATGTCAGAAATTTTGATCCGTATCAGTTTTTCCGATTCGCGCGGCCGAGGTCGAAATACTCTCGACTCGCTCTCTTGTAAACATAACACGCAGGCAGATACAACGCAACCGTTCGGCAAATGTCAACGTGCACACGCTCGCCTGTGGTTTACAGCGATTTCATGCGGTGAATCGCGGAATTTACAGGCTTGTAACTGTAACTAAGGGTTACGACACCTGCGCGCCGACGCGCCGCGGCCGTTTCGTTCGGCCGCTCGTTTGTTTACGACTTTGCGCGCCTCTCGTTTTGCGCCGCGCCAGAGATTCGTTGTCTCTGCATGTGTGTATACTCGAGCTGTAAAAGTTTCTGTAGCAAGTTGTTTTATTCATTTTTCTTCTTGCCTTTTGTGTTTTCAGTTTATATCGGTAGAAAAGGATTGGAATTGCATTGTATTATGGAATAATTTTTAATGGTTTTAGAGGAAAAATGTTGTGTATAATTATAGGGAGTAGGGTATAAGTAATTGGATCGCAGAATAAATCTTGGAAATGGTTTTAAGTATATATGTTTTTGTTGAAATGAGTAAGCAAAGTGTGTCACATTTATTTTAGGCCTTTACGAATCTAAGGTTGAATTGCATCATTGGAGCTCGCCTCAAAGCAATCATTTATCTTTAAAGAGAAACGTTTGAATGGGTTTACGAATTTAGGGTAACGCGCTTTGAAGTAAAATACGTAAGGAAATGATCATGCGTTTCATTTCCCTTTATAAGAGTACGAAAAACAATTGAACAAATATTGAAATACTTATAGCTATTACCTAATAACATTTTTACATTAGACTTTACTTTTCTGAATGTTTTTAATTAAAAAATTCACTTATTCTTTCAGAAAACTCTGATTTAAATAATGAATACTTTATCTCAATGTAATAGCTGCAAAAGTTAGAAACAATTTTCCAATATTGAATAACTATCGTTTCGAGTGATTGTTTTAGCCCACGCTCGTTTCGTTTTATAACTTTTTTGCAAGCAGTCCAACTTTTTATTATGGAATACAAATTTGTTTTTAATTCGCAATTTCTAACTTCTGTTATTCAGAATTAAAAAGTTTTATATTTCAAATAACAAATCTTTTATTTTTATAGTAATTGAACTATCTAAATTTTATAATTATTTTTCTAAGTAAAAACAGGTGATTTAAACAGCACGCACTTCTATTAAATACATATTAACAATATTTTATACGATTATTTTTTATATTCTTCACACATTCGAATCTGATATATTGTATGTATATGAACGAAAGAAACGAACTTTTAAAGCAGCAGACATATATCTTTTCGAAAGCGTTTGGGTGTTTGAGTAAAATCTTCAATGGCATTGTTACGAACAGTAAATAAGAACTTTAAGGCAAAAATACAAACTTATAAGCTTGGTGGAGGTGAAGGGACTAAGACAGGGAAGATTAGTCACACGATGAGACAGAAGAAGCCCATACCACTCCCCTGTTAGAACAAACTTACAACTACTCTGATTTATTTATTTTGCCGAATCCACAAGTCATTGAACATATTGTTTTTTATAACGTTTAATTAATATAAATAACTTTTATAAAAACACATTCTTTATTATTATAAGAAGAAGGTATAAAAACACAAATATAAATTATTTGCATGTACTTGACATAATTAATAATATACGATTATTGTACGTATGATATACTAGCCAAATTTTCATTTACGACAATAACATTACATGTTTTTTAGATTGGTGACGCATTTCTATAGATATAATTCTATTACGTGCGGCCAACTTTCAGGACAGGGTATGGGATACGTGTAGGCAGAATTAAAATTAGACTCCAGCAGTTATAATATACTTGTGAATGTTTATTGCTTATATACGTACAGCATGTTATCAGCGCGGGTTACTACGCGCAACTACTTAAAATCCCCTTAAAATACAGAGACCGCTACAATAAGGGGGGCGGGAGAGACGCACTCATACTTTCATACACACAGTCACGTATACCTTTAGAAAGCGCGAACAGGTATAATAAAGCGATCGTGACGCGGTACATTTAGACTCCCCTCTTTCACTCAGTTAGAATTATCAACATCGGCTCGAACATACCGCCCGCCATAAAACGACCCCCATGAGTTTCATCGAAATAGTAATAATCAAGAATGGTACATGTAATGCAAGACTCACAGGAATTTTAAGATTAAAAGCGTACTTACAAGTAAAATTAAGCAATTGATAACAAACAAGGTTCAATAAATTACAAAGCGATGAATCCAATCTAACTGGACTGCGATGATTTTAATAAAACTTAAAAATGAAAGAAATCTGTACCAGTTAGATTGCACTTTACAATACAACGCTAAATTACATATAAATTTCACTGTTCTTCGCTTTTCTTCTGAATCACGGATGGAGATTTTAAGCTAGATGCCTCGCAATTTTCTCCTGTCATAAGGACTCGTAATTGTATAAGGTGCGTAGAAGCTTCGTCACTGGTAGGAAGCAGTATTAATTTGTTGACAGGCCGTTTGTACTCTCCTGTAGATGTTTTTATGTCCGCTACGCGACTTAAACCATCGGGCCCTTGATAAAGTCGCACGATTCGAGCGAGAGGCCATTTTGTGGGAGGCATTAGTTGATCCTTGAATAAAACAAGGTCTCCCACCTTGAAGGACCGGTTGGGATGCAACCACTTTGACCTCTGTTGGGCCTGTAGAAGGAATTCCTTTTGCCATCTTTTCCAAAAGTGGTTTTTCATTAGTGTGAGTAAATGCCATCTGGATGACATAGAGGCCAACTCGTTCACTTCATTAAAGGGTTCCGGTGCGGCTGTAAGCGGAGCGCCAATTAAAAAGTGTCCGGGAGTTAAGGCAGCATTATCCTCTTCACACGAACTCATCGCACTAAGAGGGCGGGAATTTAGACATGCCTCAATGGACGAGGTAACAGTATAAAATTCCTCAAAGGTCAATTTGGTTTCATTGACCACCCTTTTTAGATGGAATTTGAAGCTTTTCACATTTGCTTCCCAAAGGCCGCCAAAGTTGGGAGCGCGGGGGGGGGGGGGGGGTATATATTTCCATTCAACCTGATCGCCAGCCAGCGCCGCTACAACTTCCTGACGCATCGCTGAGGTTTCTCCAAATAATCGTTGAAGCTCTGAGTCGGCGCCTTGAAATGACGTACCGTTGTCGCTGTAAATGACTTTGCAGAGACCTCGGCGCGCAACAAAACGCCGAAACGCGGCAAGGAAGGCCACTGACGTTAAATCTGAAACCACTTCTAAATGGACTGCTCGGACTACTAAACAGATAAAGATCACCACGTACCCTTTGAACGACTTTTGTCCTCTTCCGGCAGAACACTTAATGGAAAATGGCCCAGCGAAGTCTACCCCGGTGTATGAGAACGGTCTAGCTGGTCTTGATCGGACGGCAGGTAAACACCCCATTTGCTGTTCGAGCGTAGTAGCGCGATGCCGGGCACATCGAACGCACGCGCGAACTATTCCTCAAATTACATTTCTTCCTCGTACAATCCAAACCTGACGGGAAAGATGGCTTTGTACTAGGGTAGGCCCACCATGGAGCGTGATCTTATGAGCCTTCCTGATGAGAAGGCGAGTAACGTGGTTTTTTCCAGGTAATACTACGAGATGTTTCTCATCTTCAGTAAGAAAGGCATTTTGCAGGCGCCCTCCCACTCGCAGTAGACCATGCTGATCCAGTATCGGTGAGAGGCGGCATAGGGTACTGGATGAGCCTATTGTTTCTCTTCACTCCAGAGCTTTAAGCTCAGTGCCAAATTCTGCTCGCTGTACAAGCCGAATTAAAAATATACGACCGGCCGAAATCTCCGCTGCAGTCAGCCAAAGTCTCTGGCGATCGATAGGTATTTTCTTCGCGTTTTCTCGCCAGCGATGCATGTAAGCGAGAATTCTAATAATTTTGTCGGCAGAGCTGAAATTCTCCAACCATTTTGTAACTTCAGCTATATCATTGGCTGTTGAGATAAAAACATTTTTCGCGCTGCGTGCTTCTTCTTCTGTTTCGAGGTCTTCGGCGCAAGAAGGCCATTCAGACGACGGCTGCTGTAACCACACTGGGCCTTGCCACCACAGTTTTGCCTCGCGTAGTTGAGTAGGAGTAATGCCTCTTGTCGGCAGATCCGCAGGATTGTCAGCCGAACGTACGTGGCCCCAGATAGCCGTTGGTAGAGACGACACAATCTCACTAACTCTATTTGCTATAAAGGACTTCCAACGCGAGGGATGGGCTTGTAGCCAAGCCAAGACTACTTTCGAATCGCTCCAACAAAATATCTTAGCTGGCTCTCTTTTCAAATTTGCAAGTAAATATGTCACAAGGCGCGATAAAAGGAACGCTCCACAGAGCTCCAATCGTGGCAAGCTGACAACCTTTATCGGGGCGACCTTTGATTTCGCTGCAATTAGTCTCGGCGACAATTGCCCGTCCTCTTGGTGCACGACGGCGTATATTACTGCTGCATAAGCTCGCTCTGAAGCATCGCAAAAACAGTGCAGGTACCAGATTGAATTCTTGCGTGCGCCACCCCATCTTGGAATTCTTATGGCTTCTAACTCGCTCAATTGTATCGAAACGTCAGCCATGTCTGCGATAAAACCTTACTAACCGGTTCGTCCCAGTCGACGCCTTGCAACCAAAGATTCTGGAGCATTATTTTTGCAGAGACTATGACTGGTGCCAACCAACCTACCGGGTCGTATAATCTCGCAATTTCTGAAAGCATAGTTCGTTTAGTTATTTTTTCCGATAAATCAGATTGTACTACCTTAAAACAGAATGCATCTTCCGATGAGAGCCACTTCAAACCAAGTGTTGATACCACAGCTTGCTCCTGGATCATAGTACCTTCGTCGGTACTATGATTGACGTTTAGATTCGTCAGTAATGCAGATTTATTGGCGGCCCACTTGCCCACCTTCATGCCGGCAGAGTGCAAAATATCGATGAGCTGATTCCGAACTAAGAGGGCTTCTTCAAGCGAATCTTCTCCCGCAAACAAATCGTCGACGTAACGACCTTGTTGGAGCACCTTCGCGCCTTCTGGGAAAGCCTTTTGCTCGTCCTTTGCCAACTGTAACATGCACGCATTTGCGATAAATGGCGCACACGCTGTGCCGTAGTGGGCCAATATCGTCCCAGTTTTCACACTTTCTTTCTAGCGCGGTGAATGTATTAAGGGGACAAGCCATGGTTAGGGTATCGAAAAATCGATTTTTTTTTATGTACTATTTTGATAGCAAATTTTCCGCTGAATACTATGCTTCCAACCGCATTTCCAAATTCGATTTCGTTTAGAAAATACAGCTAAAACCGTGAAGTCACTTTTTTGCATATTTAGTGATTTTTCTTAAATTATCCATTTTAGATATACTATTGTTAATCTTATATTATTTTATGCTTCACAGCATACAATACTGAATTTAGAACGTAAATGTACATTGACATAGTAGGCAAACTTAACTCGAGGTATAAATCTCGTGTATTTTACTTTTACTCTACTTATACAAAAGTATATACGTACAATACATATAGATGGTTTAAAATCTCATCTGTTTACGTTCTGTCAGCGCCATAGTCGTTGGGATTTAAACTAAAAGTGTTTTGAATATAATTGAATCTGCATTTTTCAATGCAATTTATTCAGTATTGACAAAAAATTTTTTTGTAAATAAAGTGCTGTGTAGAACTCTTTTAACTGAGAGTGTAGAAGACAGCGATTTTAGGTTAACTGCACTGTGCAAAGTGTTGTTAATATTTTTAATTTAGTGAGTTCAGTGAGTGACTTTTATTTGTGTTTTTTAATAACTAACATTATAGAGGATTAGATATTAGCCACTATGGATTCTGACAAGAGAAATAGAACATCAGGAGCTCCAGAAAAGAAGAGAAAATTTGGAAAAAAAAAAAAAAAAACATAAAGGATTTAACAAAAATTCAGAGAATGTTCAACAAAAAATCACGAACAAAAGGAAAAGAAGTACAACTTCAGGGAAAATAAAAGATATATCTGTAGAAGCGTCACAAACAAGAAACAGAATAATAGATATAAACATTCTGTTCTTACAGCTGGAGAAATTTCTTGTATGTGCAACATGTAAAGGACAAGTTAAAATTATAGAAGAAGATATTCGAGGACTTGGCTCCAAATTTAACATTATGTGCAAAAATTGTTCAGAGAGAAGAATTATAAGCACGAGCAAGCAAGTTGGAGCTCAAAGCAATGCTTATGAAACCAACAGACGCAGTCTTCTTGCACTAAGAGCAATTGGGCAAGGATATGCTGCATTGCAAACTTTTTGCGGAATCATGGATTTGCCACCACCTGTTGCACATAGTTTTTATGACCATCTCAATGAAGATTTAAGCAAAGTGACTCAAAAGGTAGCACAAAATTCTATGCAAGAAGCCGTCAAAAAGGAAACAGCATTAACACCAGCTGAAAATCAAGGCCTAGATGTATCTGGTGATGGGTCATGGAGAAAAAGAGGATTTTCTTCATTGCAAGGAATTTCAAGTTTGATTGGCTTGCGTTCTCAACAAGTTCTTGACATATTTATCAAGAACAGTTTTTGTAAAGCATGTTTAAAGTGGGAAAATAGAAAAGGCACAGAAGAATATGAAGACTGGTTCAGTGATCATCAAGATAAATGTGCAGCAAACCATGAAGGAAGTGCTGGAAAGATGGAAGTCGATGGAGTTGTGGAAATGTTTAGAAGATCTCAAGAAAAGTATAATGTAAAATACCATCATTACATTGGAGATGGAGATTCGAAAGTGTACAGTGCTTTGTGCCAGGCCAAACCGTATGGAGATGAAGTTAAAGTTGAGAAGAAGGAGTGTGTGGGACACGTCCAGAAACGAATGGGAACCAGACTCAGGAATTTAAAGAAAAATTTTGGAAAAAAGTTATTAGACGATGGAAAAACCATTGGAGGCCAAGGACGATTAACAGCAAAAGTAATTGATCAGCTCACCACATATTATGGTAATGCCATCAGAAACAACACGGACTCTGTAGAAAAAATGCTGAATGCTATATGGGCTACGTACTACCACAAGATTTCCACAGACCAGAATCCTCAACATCATTTATGCCCACCAGGACAGAGCAGTTGGTGCAAGTGGCAAAAAGCGAAGGCTAAAAAAAAACTAAAAGATTTTCATCATAAAGGCAGTATTCCTGCAGTGATTATGGAGCAGTTGAAACCAATTTACAAAGATCTCTCTGAACAGGAGCTGCTTCACAGATGTTTAGGCGGTTACACCCAAAATAGTAATGAGAGTTTTAATAATTCAGTTTGGAAGATTGTAACCAAGACCTCCTTCAGTGGTGTACATGTGCTCACAGCAGGTGCTTGTATTGCTGTCACTTGCTTCAACGATGGAAGAGTTGGTTTTCTGAATATTATGGAAGCCTTTGATGTGAAACCTGGAGTAGCTGCAATTGAGTGGGCACAGAAAAGCAATGACATCAGATTATTTCATGCTGAGAGGAATGCCGAAGAAAATACTTTAGAAAATAGGAGAAAACGAAGGAGACTGCAATTGAATTTACCTGAAGAGTCATATGCACCAGGTTCTTACTAGAGTAGGTAAAAAGTTATTTTTATGCGATAATAGCTAATATAATATTTATTAATTTTTTTCTTTTTACAGGTGTGTTATTGGCTTTCATAAAAGGATTAATTTATTTTGAGGTTATTTTTACTGTCAATAACATTTATGACTAACAATGTTTTCAGCCTAGTACGAAAAAAAAAATAAGTACAACATTTATGTATTAATCTAAAAAATTTAAAAATATTGTTGAATTAATGAAATTCTTTTTTATATTCAACAGTTAAATGATTTAGCCAGGACTACTTTCATCTAATTGGCATACAGAATGAAAAAAAAATTTTTGGTAAGTAGTTTTGAAACTTATATGAAGTTATAGAAAACCAAAACTTTGAATTGAATTTCTGAATAACTTGTTTTTTGTATTTACAGGGACTTTGCCGCAGGATTTCTTTTAAATAAAGCAAGCTAGAGGTTTGGAAATTTAGGAGTATCTTTAAAATTGTGTTGGTTATAGAAAATGTGAGGTACTTTTTTGAAAAAGGCTTTAGAAAAAAAATTATAAAATAAAATTACAAAAAATATTGAAATTTTAATAAAAAAACATTAAAATATTAGATTTTTCATTAAAAAACAATTTTAAAAATTAAAAAAAAAAAAGTAGCTCACATTTTCTATAACTGGTATAACTACAAAGGTACTCCTAAGTAACCAGACCCCTGCCTTGCTTTGTTCAAAAAATTTCCTGCGGCAATGACATGCCAGTTTCTAATTCAGAAGGGTTTCTTAATCTAATGGATCTCAAGACCAAAATCTTAAACACCTGGATGATGTAGTCTTAAATTATAGGTAATTGTATAACTTAATAATAAAAAAAAGTTTGAACTCTTAAAATTATATATTGGCTTTGTTATTAAAGAATTAATACAATAGCTTTTTTTTCAGGTTCAACCATGGCTTGTCCCCTTAATGCTCTCATCGACGAAGTCAATTAGATGGCACAAATGATTTACTTTTTCGCTCGTAGCCGAAGGCATATTTATTAATGTCTCCATCTGAACCGAGAACCTTAGATAGGTATTATCATAACGTTTACACAGTGCCTCCCACGCCGTTTGAAAATTAACACCGACGCACTTAATACCTCTCAATTTTTCAGCTGGTTCTTCGCCCAGGTAGTTTGTCAAATGTTGGATTTTTATGATAGGATCCATTCTATGATCATTGATTATTAAGGCAGTGAATTTATCCTTGAAAGCCTCCCACTGCCTTTGGTCACCATTGAAATGCGGCAACTTAAGTTTTTCAAGCGAGGCTTGGGTAGATGAGACATCAGACGGTGGCACGGCGAGCTGTCCGGTGTTCGCAGGAGGCGGTGCAGCAGGCAAGGATAACTCGCGAATACGTCGACTGAACCACGCTTTCGCAGAGAGGTATTTCTCTAAGGTAGCTTTGTACGTGTCGCTTTTGAAATAGGTGCGCTCCTTTAGAGCATCCGAGCAGCGTTGCAGCAGATAGTCATGACGTCGACACTCGTTCCAGTAACCCTCTAACAGCTCGAGTCGAACTTCAACATCGTCTAGCGACAAATGTACAGCCGCATCGGATTGCGTAACGCCTAATAACGCAGTAATCAACCCTGCATCACCCTTTTGATCAAGCATAAGATTATCCGTGGTTTCAGCCATAGCGCACGCGAAACTGCGTTACTGAGCGAGTATGAATTCACTAGGCTGTAACACCTGGGAGCTTACACAGCTAGGCTTCGACTTGATCGAAACATAAACATTGTCTCTTTCTCGACAGTTAGTATAATTGAGTGTGTTTCGGCTTGCTACCTGCGGTCATAGTCGATGATTTGGCAATGTTTACCTTGCTGATCCTTTTCCTGCTTACGTAAATCGCACCGTTACTGTGCGCGTCTCTCTTATCGAATTTGGAAGGAGAGAGTTTGCTTTTGCACTCGATTCCTTTTTATTCGCTCCTTCTCTTCAGGTTGAGCGCGTATTACATGCCTAAAACTGCGTAGACTGGATGACTCTCACATATGAAGACGTCACAGAAATATCCAGAGGAGCTTATATTTTTCCAGCACCAAGCGTCTCACACACAGTTTCCCACAGGAGTCTTTCATTTTCCTAACACTTTTGATTAGAATCCGGCTCGAAGGACCAAACTTTATGGTGACGCATTTCTATAGATATAATTCTATTACGTGCGGCCAACTTTCAGGACAGGGTATGGGATACGTGTAGGCAGAATTAAAGTTAGACTCCAGCAGTTATAATATACTTGTAAATGTTTATTGCTTATATACGTACAGCATGTTATCAGCGCGGGTTACGACGCACAACTACTTAAAATCCCGTTGAAATACAGAGACCGCTACAATAAGGGGGGCGGGAGAGACGCACTCATACTTTCATACACACAGTCACGTATACCTTTAGAAAGCGCGAACAGGTATAATAAAGCGATCGTGACGCGGTACATTTAGACTCCCCTCTTTCACTCAGTTAGAATTATCAACATCGGCTCGAACAAGATCTATCAAAATAATTAAACCATTTTTTTAAGGAATTTATGTAATTAAATTTATATATGTAAGTATAATAATATGTATTGAACGAAAAGGGCATAGTTGTATAATAATCTAAGTTTATACCACTCTAACCTCAAAATCACAACTTTGGTATGATTTTTCGGCGCTCGTGGTATAAAATACCGTTCGAAACAAGTGCGGAAGTTGATTATTTACTTCATGTGACGTTTTTCGCACGAGCGAAGCGAGAATCATCACCTTCCGCACCAGTGTCGAAATGTACTATTTTAGCACGTTTTGTAAATTCCTGTGTATTTGGAGACGTTGCTGTAGGGTAATATTCGATTTACAAAACTGATGAATTTCGTTCGAATTATTGAAATTTCATCCAATTGTACTAAACACTATTTCGGTTGACGTTACTAATTGCGCCATATAATAGCCACTAATTCTTCATGGGTATGAAGTCCGCAACGTTGAAGTGCAACGAAATAAAAAAAAAAATTATTTTGCTTATATACGAATATGCCTGTATAGATAAATTATACGATTCATAAGTATTCATACATGTTTCGCCTTGCAGGCTATATTCATGAAGCAATTTTTTAAAAACTTATCACCAAATTACTGGTACGCTATATTTCACATTCGTGAGAAATATTTTATACGTTGTGATATTGCTACAACTACCGAAATTATCAGATAAGTAAATA
The DNA here is from genome assembly GCA_036365515.1 of Torymus aiolomorphi. Lineage (NCBI taxonomy): Eukaryota > Metazoa > Arthropoda > Insecta > Hymenoptera > Torymidae > Torymus > Torymus aiolomorphi. The sequence goes on along the minus strand of CM070874.1, from coordinate 68,090,383 downwards.
TACTAAACTATTATACTTCATATAAAACAGTAATTGCAACGAAGATACTGATTTTAAAGAGTGAATTCAGAAATACTCGTAACTTAATAAAGAATAAATAATTCTACAAAACTATATAAAGCATACAGACACTCCTCTCATAATTGGAATCCCGATACTTGAGAAATCCAAAAGACTGTCTCTTCAAAAATACTTCATCCGAGTTTCTCAAAATAGCCCATATCCGATCGATAAATCGCAGACCCAACGATCCTCCGTCACATCTCCTCGAATAAAACCAAACGACCCCGATTTCCAACATCTCGCGTACAGCATAACCGACACAAGTGATATCGGTGTTCCGAAAAATAAAAAAAACACGTACACGCAGGAGTAAAACAGAAGTACGTAACGCACTGACGCGCATAAAAACGCGCGCACGTACCGGAGTCAAAGGGTTTCTTTGAGCGCAGCCAACGCTTTGAGGGTTGGTCGCGCGCGCTCGCTCGCTCACCTTTTCAACTCCTGGACGACGTACTTACGAACGTGCCCCTTACCGTCGGGGATTAATTGGGGGCGCCAGACGTGCGGAGATTTTCGCCAACTTTTATCCGGTCGCGAACACGCGGACTCGGGGTGTCTCTTTTCGAGAAGAGGGTCACGGAAGAGAGTGAAGACGGGATGAGTGAGAAAGAAAGTGCAGAATTGCATTTTAGAAGCAGTAATTGTGAAAACCGCTTGACAAATGAGGTTTCCGTTTTTAAAAAATTAGCGGTGATGTAATAATATAAATGCATGTTTAATGGCTAGCTTTGAATGTAATTGGATACACTGAGAAAAATTATGTATTAAAAATTACTATAATATATAAGAACGTGGGGACAAATCTCAAATACTAAAATTATTACTATAATTTATAGTAAAAATTACTATGTACCCTGGTAGAAAATAACCCAACCAAAATGGCTTAACTGCAACGGTTGGCCAATCTTTTTAGCCAATGAATAACAAAAATATTGACGAACGGTTGGCCAGTGGATGGTGAACTATCGATAATTAAAAGCATCGAATGCGTGGACTAGGTCTTTGGGGTGGCCGATGATGGACTCTAGGTGGTGCGCTCCGTAGTTTTATGCATTAAGATCTCAGGGTGAATCTAATACATGGCCCAGGTGTTCGGGGTAGCCGATGACGATGTCTAAGTGGTGCACTCCGTAGTTGTTTGCATCTAGGTGTCGAAATACATTCCATGTGTGGTCTAAGTGGTCTGGGTAGCCGATGACGAGTCGAGGTGGTGCGCACCGTAGGTTTTTGGCTGTAGGTATTGGATCTCATCGAATGCATCGTCTAGGTGTTCGGGGTAGCTGATGACGATGTCTAGGTGGTGCGTTCCGTAGTTTTTTGCATCTAAGTGTTGGAACACATCGAATGCGTGGTCTAGGTCTTTGGGAGAGCTAATCATGATGTTTAGGTCGTGCGCTTCATAGTTTTTTGGCTCCAGGTGTTGGAACGCATCGCAAACGTGGTGGACGAGGAAAACTACGGAGCGCATTATCTAGACATCGTCATCGGCTACTCTGAACATCTGGGCCACGTATTCGATGAGATCCAACACCTAAAGCCAAGAACTTACGGTGCGCACCACCTAGACTCCGTAATCGGCTACCCCAAAGACCTAGACCACGCATTCGATGTGTTCCAACACCTAGATGCAAAAAAATACGGAGCGCACCACCTAGACATCGTCATTGGCTACCCCAAACACCTAGATGACGCATGGAATGAATTCCGACATCTAGATGCAAAAAACTACGGAGCGCACCACCTAGACTCCGTAATCGGTCACCCTGAATACTTAGACAACGCATTCGATGAGATCCAACACCTACAGCCAAAAACCTACGGTGCGCACCACCTAGACTCCGTAATCGGCTACCCCGATCACCTAGACCACGCATGGGATGCATTCCGACACCTAGATGCAAAAAACTACGGAGCTCACCACGCAGACTCCGTAATCGGTCACCCGGAACACCTAGACGACGCATTCGATGAGTTCTAACACCTAGAGCCACAAACCTACGGCACGCACCACCTAGACTCCGACGTCGGCCACCATTTACGAAGCTAATGAGCCATTTATTTGTATCAAGAAATCGCTTTTCTTATTATAGCATTAATTGGCCAACCGCAAGGCTTATTTCCGTGATGAAATAAGCGGTAATTATTACCAACCGTTGGTTAAACGGTTGGCCAAACCTTTGCGATTTGGCGAACGGATGGTGAACGGTTGGTTACCATTTCTACTAAGGTACATAGCAATTTTTATTATGTATATATCAATTTTTACTATAAAATATAGTAAAAATTTTGGTATTTGAGATTTGTCCCCACGTTCCTATATATTATAGTAATTTTTAATACATAATTTTTCTCAGTATACTTTGAAAACCAATGCATTACGGAATTTAACCTAATATTATTATGCTTATTGATATTTTACCTAATGTAAATTATAATTTGAACTTCAATCTATACACGCAACAATCACTATGAAATCTCGAACACGCTTGGGCCAGTTCCGTTTTCCACATTATACGTTATATTATTTAGGTAATGCGATAGCAGATTATTAAACCATCTAAGCTTTTTATAAAAATAAAAGTTATTTCAGCTATGTAATACTGTGTGTAATGTAAGAAACGCAAAGTTTTTTAAAGCCGCTTAAAATATAACAACAATTTAAATATTAATTTGAAATTTCTATACTTTGTATTATATTTGACCTTTTGAAATAAAATATTTTCTTATTATGAAAGTGATATATTTACGTAGAAAATTAATCTGTGTACCGTAATCAAATTAATCCATCCGTCCAGTCGTCTTAATAATAAAAACACTCCAGATTTTTTTGTTCACCGCTCAACGTCGCCGTGGGTATGACAACCGAACTAATCGAAAAATGCCGTGATGAAGCATGGAGGCAATGAAGCGGGCGCTTCGGAAGAACGTCAAGGCCTCTAATAAACGTCGCGTGGTTATTTATGTGGGAGCTGCGAGTTTCTGAAAATTGAAACCTCTGCGTATTTTTCTTAAGTTAATACTTATTAAATATAGTTAATCTTAAAATTCGTACAATTCCATGTATGCTACCGATAGTGTAATATAATCTTAATTTTACTTATAAATTTATTTTGCTTCCTCCTAGATGAAGCTTTGTGATAGTAATTTTTTTAGTTGTTGTAAAAACATGTTATAATTGTTTTTCGAGGTGTTAGGAATCAAAATACGTGATTTTTGAAAAATGTATGGATGTGTGTGTGTGTGTGTGTGTGTGTGTGTGTGTGTGTGTGTGTGTGTGCGCGCGCGCGCGCGCGCGCCTGGATCTTAGCTTCTACTCGATCGATTTTAACCGGATACGTCTCATTTTGTTGTTTTTTTTTGTGTGATGGCGGGTCAAAAATTCGTTTTTTGATTCGCCGATGCGTTTTTGTTTTATTTCGAATTTTCGATTTTCTCAAAATTGATTTTTGCTTTTTTTAATGATAAGATCGAGATATTTGAATCCAATGGATAGTATTCGAAAGAGCATTAAAATACCTATATTTTCTAAAAAAAAAAAATATTTCTCTAGCTCTCACGGTTCTTTTGTTATTAACAAAAATGGGTTTTTTTTTTTTTTTTTTAACTTATAACTCCTAAACTAAACGGTCAATTTTTTTAAAAAAAATCATGATAATGCAGAATATAAATAGCTATAATCTGTAAACATTTGGATCCATTTTGTCGACTAGTTTTTAACAAAAAAATTGAAATATAAAAAAAAATGAGTTTTGTATGTCCAATGGTTACAGGAGTAAAATTGACTAAATCGCTTCGAAATTCCTTGTAGAGGTAGATTTTGGATAGCTCTCGGTCGAGTTCTTTGGGCAAAATGATTAGTCCAAAAATTTCAGAAATATTTGAGGTTAAAATTTTATTAACCTTTTTTTCAAATCGTAATTTCTTGAGAATGGCTCCCATATATCAGCTCCAAATTTATAGACAATTTTGTATGTCATATAGATAATATGTGTGCGAGTTTTCATCTAGATCGTACGATTATTTTTTGAGATATTTGATTTTGAAAATTTTCGTATTTTACAAAGTCATTTTCTTTGTCGCATGATAACTAGAGAAAACAAAAATTGGTTTAATCATGTTGAAATTTTGTGGAGATGTAGAGTTTATATATTATCGTATAAGTTCTTTAGGTAAAAGAATTGTCTCATGATTTTTAGAGATATTTAAGGTTAAAATTTTTTTATGGTTTTTTTCAAAATCGTAATTTCTCAATGACGACTTCATGTATCAGCTTGAAATTTATAGACTATTTTTTATGCGATATAGGCAATACCTGTGTAAAATTTAATTCAGATTATATGGTTATTTTTTGAGATGTTTGATATTTAAAATTTTAGTATTTTTGAAAATGACTCTTTGTTGTCGCACAATATAACTACATTAAAATTGTTTTAATTTCTTTGATATTTGGTGGAGATGTAGAGTTTGTATATTATTTATTAGAAGAGTTCTTAAGGTAAAGGAATTCGTTTATGAATTTCAGATACATTCGAGGTTAAAACTAGTTGAGTCCTCTTTTAAAATCGTAATTATTCGGGAACGCATTTATGTATACTAGAAAATGGAAATGACATGCGCTATGCGCTATGTGCGCGTGTTGTGTACCTACTTTTGTTTTGTAATAGCGATTTATTATTTTTAAGGTTAGAACCTTTTTCTTACATCGGAAATTCCAGAAAGGGCACATAAATACGGGCAGGCATACTACTAGAGATAAGTACCCTATGTATGAAATTTCACAAAGAAAATATAATTTGAAGTAAAGGATATTTAGGAATTTTAAAAGGTTTTGACGATAATATTACAATCAATTATTTTATTTATTTTTCACACATAATTTAAAAAAAATCAGACCTATTATTTTATTCATATTTTATACATAATTTAAAAATTAATACTTTTTGATCTTCATAAATCAATTTAATTATAATTATGTCATAAACTGTTGCAAAAATTATAAATTTTGTTATTAAAACTTAATTAAAGGAATAAGCAAATTAGGTTTGAGGAAACCACGAGCCAATGAATTGGCAGCGGTTTTTTGGTAATACGATTGCATTCTTTTTAATTACTGGGGTTGACAGATACGCTGCGTGCACTTCTGATGTCTACTATATGTAAAATTTATCGCGTGGTTGTGATCAGCTAATCGAATTGCTAAAAAAATGCACTCTTAGGCTCATGAAAACGAAACTTGTATCATTTATTTACAAAGTGTATTTGCATTGATACACCTTATATGGCAATATCATATGCGCACACTTGGAACAATATAAATTTTAAATACTTTGTTATTTAAAGGGAAATTCATCGAATTACTGATATTTATTGAATGTATTTTATAATGTCCAATTAATTTTTAAAATCGAATTTAAAAATAACGTTATTTATACTTAAAAAACTTTTTTATCTTTCGCAAGGTCATTGTCAAATTGACTATTCCGCAAATTTTAAGAAAAAACGTATTCGGCAAACGTAATGAACAGAATAAATTTAAATAACATAAATCGAATACCAATACCCTGCTGGAAATCGTCCATTTTCTCTCATTTGTGAAACGATTTTTCGAACATTTGTAGCCATTTTATGGCGATTTTGGTCAACTCGCCATAAAATGGCTAGAAAATGTTCGAAAAATTGTTTCACAAATGGGAGAAATGGACGATTTCCAGCAGGGTACTTCGCGTTATAGATATAAAAATATTCTGTGGAGATAAACGCGATGTTTCCCGTAGCGTATCACTTTTTTTATGCTTCACCGAGCAGAAAATTGCATCATAATATGCTGAGGGAAACCTGATAAAATAAATATTTTGGCAGAAATTTCGTGAGATCAATATTGAAATGAATAATAATAAAAATCGAGTTTTAATTAAAATGGCCAGTATAAGTGATCAATAACTTATTATGTTATCGCGTGATACAATATATGTTACCTACTCTAAAAAGAATCAACAAAATACTTATATGGTTTGAAATTATTTTTGTAAAATTAATTCAAGATGGAACATCCAATTTTCTCGGATATTACAATAGATGGCGGTGAAATAATAGTGGGTATTAATGGATAACAACATTGTTGACTATATATATCCATGTGAATTGGGTGCATGCGACGATCAGGTTCAAAACATAGACAAAATTCCTTTTGAGCGGTCGATTCTTATGATTTCATCAAAGTAAACGTGTATATTTTAGATGAGCGATTTAGTTCAAACTTTGTAGAGGTATTATATTTTATTTACATTTAAAGAACGCATCGTTATAATTAAGTTATTCATTGTAATACATAATTATATTTAACAAATGATAAAAGGTATCAATACTTACTGGGCAAAATGGTACGGACAACAAGATGAAACAGTTTACTCGCAATAATTTGTTTTATTTTTGTTTTATTATATTTTCTATAGTTTATGCGGGATCCATTTTTTATTTTTTTGCACATATTTTTGCTTGTTTTACATAATAAATTCAATTTTGCACGTAATGGTATACAAATGGTATACAACAAAATATTATTGTTTTGCATGTTGTGAGAAGTATGAAGAGACGTTAGTAGAGGATAGGATCACAGTGCTACACTGAAAAAAAAGTACAGGAAAAAGTACTAAACGTTCCATAAAAATTACCATCTTGTGCAGGGAACGCGACCACAGACTGTAAAAACCCAAAAAATTACCATACTTTATAAGAAATTTTACCAGAAATATAGGAAAATTTACTATACTTTATTGTAAAATTTACTGTAAAGTATGGTTTATTACCATTTTTCGGGTCTTTACAGTCTGTGGTAGCTTTACGAGACAGTATAGTAATTTTTCCAAAACTTTTCTCTCAGTCTACTATTATTTAGAGTGGGCTCATGAAAGCTGCACGCCATTTAAAGGCTTTGATTACGTTATTTATGTGACTCCTGCAAAAATTAAAAAGGTGTTCCATCTTGTCCGAGTGATTTTTCGAGCCATCAAAAATTATCTTCGTTTTTTTTCTGTTATGTAAAATTTTATTAATGTTAATTTTGCTGGGTATATGGTTTTATATTCTTTTTTATTATTATAAAACCTTGAGAAATATATATTTTGTTTATAAAAATCAGTTTATTTGGTATTGTTTATTAAAGTTTTTCCTTAAATAAATGTATCGTCTTGCCCGGGTCTCCCCAAACCAGCAAACAATAAAATTTTTCAAATATCAAGAATTATGAATGTTAAAGTTAATTATATTGATAAAGAATGAAAAATTTCTCGTGAGTTTTTCACAGAAAAACAAAAAAATTCTTTTCTACCTGTTTATGTTTTACAAAGTGTTTCTCAATTATAAGCGTGTCATTTTTAATTACAGTATCTTAATTAATTTCATTTTATACTTCTATAAGACTATAAAGTACTTAAAATAATACAAAATTATACGAATTAAACGTGTATTTGCTATTTCAAGATAGCATTTTGTTTAAGCTTTTCATTAGTATTTCTTGTACAAAAGTTTCTTCTCCGTAAGAAGATTTCTTAAAAGGTATAGGCTATTAAGAAGGAAAGGTATAATTTCCCCAATTAGGATTCCTTTTTCTTGTGCCGTTGAATTTGAAACTGTGATATAATAAAAGAAACTTTAGAAATTGTAGTTATTTCTTATTTATAAAACATTATAAAATTGCTTCCTCCTAGAGAAAGCTTTGTGATAGTAATTTTTTGAGTTATTGTAAAAACATGTTATAATTGTTTTTCGAGGTGTTAGGAATCAAAATACATGATTTTTGAAAAATGTCTGTATGTATGTATGTATGTGTGTGTGTGTGTGTGTGTGTATACGCCTGGATCTCAGCTTTTACTCGATCGTAATTTTAATTTAATTTTTAATTTAATTTTCATAAATAAAATTATTTATAATACCTAACGGCAGCAAACCAACTTACCGCAAAGAACAACATACTTTTCTTTTACCAAAGAAGGACCTCACGAAAGTACCTTGACAGTACAATAGAAAGAATGGCTTAGAGCTGAGAGACGATATTTTCTGAGAATTGTTTCCTTCAACGAACAGTCTGGCAGTTTTGCTTTCGAGTTTCACACGTATATTACTAAATACAAAAAATATAAAATATAGTGCTTCTGCTACAAATGCTATTGTAGTCCACATAAGTAATTTTTACAGGTCCTTCTTTATAGAGTCAATAAAATTCTTCAAATAGTTTTCATCATTTTTTACCTTATTAGCTTTTTTCATTTATGAATTGAATAAATACTTTCAGACATATAATAAACATTAAATAAATACTTCAAAAATAAATTCAGACTATTTTCTGAACCTTTTTACAATTACAATATTTTTGTTTCAAAATCATTTATTTTAGTTTTAATAATAAGGTTTACTTTTGATAAGAACAATAAATTTTTATCTTGCTAAATATGAATGTTTTTGAATATATGAGTACAATTAAATACAAAAACAAATCAAATTGTACGTGTTAGTATTGTTACGTGTGAGAGAGTTCTGTTTCTCGTGGCCAGTTCGGTTCATAAGCCCAGAAAGGTGCACAATAAAGTATACGAGATTATATATGTATAGAATGATTACTTGAGAGTTTATTTTATATTAACTACGTTATCGCGAGAGAGAGAGAGATGTTCCTAAATCAATTGCGCGACGCGGTAGTTTCTTCGTGGCAGAAAGAGACTTGGTGGCTCGGTGAACTCGGTCGTCAGTCGTCTCGGCAGGTCGACTTGGTGGCTGGGTTGATGATTGTTGTGACTTTCTCTCGTGCAGCGTTGGTCGTAGCCTCGGTCTCTCTCTTTAGCTAGGCTTCTCGGGCGGCGTCCTAGCCTCGGTTTCTCTCTTTGGCTAGTATTCTCCTCGTGGTGTGCTGTCGCTTTTATAGTTAAAATTGGTGTATCCCCCCTCTTCTCTCAATCACCTATAAGTGGGGCTATTGTCGATGAGTCTCCGAACTCCGGCTTAGCGACCAAGTCCCCATGTCAGCGTTTTCGTGTTCGGGCGAGTCGCCTATATCGCTGAGTTGCGGCTATCGCCGCTTCGTTCTTGTGCTTCAACTATGTACGCGAAGCTACCACTCGTAACAGTATTAAACGCTTATTATTGTACAATAATATATTCAAAAAACTTCTATATATATATATGTATATATCGGTATAAAATATGTACATTTACACTGAGAAAAATGGTCAAGGAAAGTTTGTTATAACTTAAGCATAAATTACTATATTTTATACCAATGACGAGACATGTTTACTTTATGATAAATTTTGATACAGTTTTACCAATTACTAATACAAACCTATTAATTTTTACAAGATTATTAATATAAAATCTATTTTAATATCCAACAATAAGTACTATGTAACATAGGAAATATTACATTTTACAAATATTGAAAAAAAAGTTTACAAATTTTATTACAGTACAATATAAACTTTGTTAAAGTTTATCGATATTTTGCTATGTAACATAGTAAAAATAAGTGAATCCATGACAAATTTTAGCCTTTTCTGAAATTGTTATGTGATTCTCTCGCATTTTAATATGCGACATAGTAAAACGGGACATTATTTATACATGTGAGTCGAACGCAGCGCCGTTATTTCCGACCAGATTGGGTTAGGTTGTGAACAATTGCGCGGGAAACACCGGTGTTTCGGCGGCGACTCGGCGCGACGACGAGCCGGCAAGCGAGCGAGAATTCACTGCACAGCACGTGCCGTGTACTATACTGCTTTTGCTGACTCACAAAAATGTAAGTATATGCATTATATTTATTATTTGCTATGAACATTTCATATTCGATGCTTTGTTTTTTGGTTGCGAAGTTAAATCATTTTACCATTCTTCCCCAATTTAACATTATGCATGATTGAGTGATCCTAACCTTACTTCATATCCATCATCTTTTCATATTTCATGTGTGAAGTACGATTTTTACTTTCTTTTGGAGAGTGTGGGCGAAATAAATATTAAGAATGGCAAATGAAAGTAACGGCGAGGTAAAGTGTTTAGTCTAAAACAATTATATATTCGTGCGTTCAACACATATTTACTCTATAATGATGATTATTTACAGAATACAGTCAACACTGATCGCCCTGCATTACAAATTAGACGTGTACTAAAAGCTGAGAATGACAATCTTCTAGTAGAAGAAGCAGGGGGCGATGACCATATAGTCGAAGATGATAATCGTGCAGTACCTATTGAAGGTGATAATCGTGCAGTACCCATTGAAGGTGATAATCGTGCAGTACCTGTTGAAGGTGATGGTAATGTAGCACAGGCTGAAGTAGGAAGAAGCACAGTAAGTTGCATGCGAGCGTACTAGTGACTTTTATTTGTTTATTAATTTATTTCTCCTATTTATTTTATTTTTTTCGTAAGGGTTTAGAGGCTTACATGAAGAGAAAAAGTGATGGCAAAGCCATTCTAAAAGCATTCAAAGACAGTGCGGCGAAGAAAATCCCAGTAAAAAACACAATTCGTTCCAAACTCGTTAGACTGGTGATTACGAGAGAAAAAATGCTGTGCTAAGGAACATAACTGAAGATCAAGCTCTTGAAAAATTTGTGTAAGTACAAAAAGTTATTCTTTGTATTATTTGTTATTATTAATTATTTGTATACTAAAGTTTTTATCCACATATTATAAGTAGATATTGGAATACAATTTTATATACTTTTTCCAGAATCACAGCACAGCGCTTTCAAATTTTGGCAAATGAAATTGCAACTATTTTCAAAGGGGAAAATCCAGCGGCTTATTTCACAGCATTTACAAAATGTGGTGATCAATCTGTACTGGCAAATGGAAAGCTGTGGCATCATTATAACTACACTAAACTATGCTTAAGAAATGATCAATTATTACGTCAGAAGGCGAGTAGTAAACCAAGACATACGTTGACTGATGATGAACTTGAGCCAATAAGTGGTAAGCAGATATTTTTCTTTATTTTTTTATCATAGTTAAATCAATTAAACTTTAGTTAACTAATTAATATATTATTTTAGGACATGAAGATATTCTTTGGCTGAAGAATCACCTTGAACCGTTGAATGAATTGATTGTGAAATGGAAAACTAGCTTTGATAAGCGCATGATTCTTCTAACGCAGGGAAATATCTCTATATACGATTACATAAAAACATTTCCATGCCTATCAACTCAACGAGCGAAAGACCTGGTATAATTTATTTGTTATTTGTAAAATATATTATATTACTGTTCACTGTAATTTATACTAAAATTATATATATATGTTATTATGTATACTTTTTATACATAATATATGTATACATACACACATACTTTTTATTATTTATTACATATTCTATACTGTAATAAAACTAAACTAATAGTCTTATTTTTTATTTTTTAGTTTGCTATTGACTTTGAGTTATTACATCCTGGCAAGAAATTGATTGATACAGAGCAATGGAAAAAAATAAAAACAGTTTTAATTTCACGTTTGGATGATGCAACTGTAAAGGATTTTGATGATTCCGTTTTAATTGGACTACTGAAAACTGGAGAATTAAATGCAGGTTAATAAAAAATTATTATACAATCTACAATTTATTATTTCTTATAAATAACATCAATTTGAAATATTCCACAGAAAAAGAAGATTTCATTGTTTTATATCTTTTATGCCATGTGATTAAACCGAAGAGGAATGGAAAAAGAAAAAAGAGGAATCAAAATCAAAATGAACAGCCGGTAAAAATATCCCTTCAAGAACGACGGGAAACCTTTATAGTAAGGGTTGAGGTAATATTAGATGAACCTTAAATGGAAAATGATATTAATTGAAATTTTTATTTATACACATACGCGCGCACGTACTCACTTTATAGTTTACATATCTAATTTTATATACCTTGTATTCTAATTTATACATTTTATACCACACCAACTTAAAAATCGAAATTTTGATATGGCTTTTAAGCTCTCGTGGTATAAAATACTGTATGACACTGGAGTGTAAGGTGATTTTGATCTCATTCGAGATTTCGCACTCGCTTAGCTCGTACGAAAATGTCTTCGTGAATATTAACCTTCCACACCAGTGTCATAATGTACTACGCATAGCAGGGTGCGTCCATAGGCATCATGACTGATGTTTACCGTCAGCGAACTATTGTGGCTCCTTCATATTTACAACAATTGTGTTTAATTCTTATTTTGATATATAGTTTTGATATATAGTTGATATACAATTGAAAATAAAATTAAATTTATCTTTATTTTAGTTCTTATCTAAATAATAATCATTATGTTTGATTTACAGACAGCAAATGATGTTCAGCCGATGTTAGCGGAGATAAAAAATCGCCATATGAAAGATAATAAATCTTTCCAGCCAGTGGTCGTCGCAGTTGGTCCAGCTTTAAGGATTCAGCATTATTACGTTGTCATCAACGAGAAATTATTTGAAGTCTCGAAGGCGTTAGAAGCCATAGAATTAGCGATAAAAGTATTTTTTAGTTTAGATTGCAGTTACCCGGAAAATTCTCAAACTATCTGGGTTTTTCTGCAAAAAGTTTTGTTTGATATTAATTTGCCGTATGACATAGTAACTATCGATGTCAATATTCTTCTAGGACAGATTCTTCAATTATAAATATATATATATAGATTTTTAGTTAACAGAGATAGAGAAGATTTGACTATTGCAAAGTCTCTTAAAACTTGTTGCTTATATTGTAGCAATTTATTATATATTTAAATAGTTTTTTTAGTTAAGATGGATGTAATAATCTGTAATTATTGCGAATGTTCGCTTGAAAGCTACAGATTATTATTTCACCATATTTCAAGTTATCATAATTCAGCTAAGAATTTTCCGTGTTTTGTTCGGAACTGTAATAGATCATATTCGGCATTTCTTTCGTTCAAAAAACATGTTTTACAGAAACATGAGTCATTAATTAATAAAAGTGAAAATATTGAATGTATTACTCAAAGCGAAAACATTCAACCAACTGCTAACGAGTCTGAATGCGATATTCAAAATGTTTTAGAAAAAAACTTACTTTTTGATGATTCCGACGAATCACTGATTAATGAGTCTAGTGATTCCATCATTTACGATTCTGATGAAATAAGTATTAATAACACATTTGCAAGTGAGTCATTAAGAGAATCGCTTAGTACTATTGTCATAAAATATAGTGCAAATATATCAAATCTTAAACGAGTTCCGAGAAAGTATGTCAATAATATTATAGGTGATACAAAAGAATTTTTACAAGAAGTGACTGCATTGTTAAAACGAGAAATTATGTCTGAAATTAGCAGTAACAATGAAAATCAAAGCAAAAATTTAAATGCACTATTTGATGAGTTCTCCAATTGTTTAAATATTGTGGATTCAGAGCATAAAAGATTTTCGATTTTCGAAAAATTGGATACTTATATTAAACCAATAAGCTACCACATTGGCGAACGGGAGGAATATAAAAAAGTAAATTCAATTCAAAAGTTAGTTCACGTACCAGTAAATGCTCAATTTATCCCATTAAGATTGGTTTTGAAAAAATTCTTTGAACTATCAGGCGTATACAATCAAACAATGGAGTATTTGAAAAATTTAAAATCAAATAATGAAATAATAACAAATTTAGTACAGGGTAGCTACTGGAAAGAGAGGATGACAGCGTTTAAAGACAAAATTGTATTACCTTTGCTTATGTACTACGACGATTACGAAAATAACAACCCTTTGGGTTCCCATAAGGGCATTTCAAAATCAGGTGCGGTTTATATAAGTATTCCTGCTCTACCTCCACAATATCAATCAAAAAGAGACAATATCTTTCTTTTTATATTATTTAATACAATAGATAGGCAAGCATTCAAAACCCCAATTATATTTACACGCGCGGTGGAGGAATTGAATTTTTAAATGAACAAGGAATTGAAATCGATTTACCACATGGACGTCAAAAACTGTACTTTGAATTAGCTTTATTCATCGGTGATAATTTAGGGATTCACTCTATATTAGGCATGACGGAAAGTTTCAAAGCTAATATTTTTTGTCATCATTGTTTAACTACACAATCTGAAAAAAATAATATTTTCAGTGAGAAAAATTGTAAATTGCGAACGCCTAGTATTTACGATACGCTGTTGGCTTTAAATGACCCAAAAGTTTCAGGCTTTAAAGAAAAATGTATATTACATGATGTAAATAACTTTCACATTACAAAAAATGTTTCTGTCGACGTCATGCACGACATTTTGGAGGGAATTTGCAGGTATGACGTTCCGTTTATTCTGAATGATTTGATTTATGAAAAAAAATTATTTACCTTAGAAACACTCAATTTTCGATTAAGGGGTTTTGATTTTGGATGCGGTCACAATGTGAATAAACCTCCAGAATTAGGTGAAAAATCAATTAAAATTGGGTGCATTATTATGACGTCGTCTGAAATGTTTTATTTTATACAAAATTTGAACCTAATAATCGGTGATTTAATACCAACAGATAATAATTATTGGGAATTGTATCTACTTCTAAAAGAAATTGTAACTATTGTATCTAGTGATACATTTCATACTCTTGCTTATCAATTGTTGAAGACCATTATTTCCGAATATTTATCGTTATTCACAACACTATCTGGTAAACTGAAACCAAAACACCATTTCCTTATTCACTATCCGCGATGTATGAAATTGTATGGTCCGTTATGGAAAATATGCTGCCTTCGATTTGAAAATAAAAATCAAGAAGGAAAATGTGTTTCTCAAAGTACTACCAGCCGTGTCAACATAAATAAAACTATTTCAGTTAAGCATCAGTTGCAATTGAATTATAAATTTTTGACAAAAAAACTAACTCAGGTAGTATTTCATACCAAAAATAATAAAGCGAAGCCTATTAATGTATTACAAGATCGTAAAAATTATTTTCATTTAATAAATGAACTTACTGTAGTAAGCGTCAAGTCAGTTTTTTATTATGACAAATTAATTAAAAAAAATTGTATTCTAGTGATCTTTGCTTCTTCTGGACCTAAGTTTCAATTGGTGCACGAAATATTACTTAACAAATCTAAATATATTTTTATTACGAAAAAATTAAATGATTGTTTCTATGATGAATATCTGCAAGCATTTAAAATTTTTAATTTGGAGGATTTTAACTTTGAAAAGGTAGAAGAAGATCAAATTCATAATTGTAGAATAACAAACATGGTGTTATCGCCAAATGGCTATTATTATATTTCAAAAACTTGGATGTAAAAACTTTCTTAATAAACCAATTTCTGTAACCTTGCAATATAAAAATTTGTGTAGCTTTTTTCTTTCCAATTATTTAAATTATTATTTTCATTTTTAAATACAATAAGTAGTAACATTCCAAAATTTATCTTTTTAAATTTGTCGTAAAGAGTAATACTAGTTTTACACATAGATGGCGTATTATGAAACTCGCAAGTGACCGAACTCATAGCCGATTAGTATATAAGAACAATTCCTTCGAAGCATTTCATGCGAGACATGCGTGCGTGCGATTAGAATAAATATTATAAGCAGATAGGTCATAGGTATGATAAATAAATAAATATTGTAAACAGGATTGGCGAGAAGGAGACTAAACAAAAAACGATATATGCCTACAAAAATTATTTACTATATCTCCATAACAAATAAAAAAAATGTACTGCGCTAATAATTATTTCAAAAAGTTTCAGTGAACCAGTTTCTACTAGAAGAGCAAACTGAAAAAAAGAACAAAGAAATCAAAATTTCTTTTTTTATTTACAGATTTCAAAATAATTCATAAAATGAGCTAGTAAAAATTGCTATTTTAATAAGAAAATTTGTTACACGACATAGTAAAGTAGGAATATCATAAATTTTACTATGTAACATAGCAATTTTTGATAAAATGCAAGTATATCTCATCTTTGGTATAAAATATAGTAATTTTTGCTGAAGTTATATTAAATTTTATTAGACCATTTTTCTCAGTGTAGTAACGCAAAATGTAAGCACAATGTATCTATATATGGAAGTTTTCTAACAGTGTTATGCTAAAAAAATAGACGATATTTTTTAATTAACATAAATTCACTTATAATATCATAAATATACATCGAAGTGTATCCTAAATTTTTCCACCATATTTTTTTATTATTTGTTTGACAAACCCACATTATCGAACCCATTCCCACCTAGATTTTCATACCCCGAGGAGTCTCGCACGCTCCATCTCCCGCGGGCCAACACATTTTCCTTCCTCCTATACCGCTACCGCGTGCCAACTAAAACATTTGCTCAGCGCCTTACACATCCTTCAACGCTTGGCGTGCGGGGCGTAGTATAAGGCTAAAAATAAAGCGATCGGCGTGCATAATACTATATAGCCGATCGCATTTCTCAAAGGGGAGGCAATCTCGGGAGAAGAAAAACGACGCTTATCGCATTGGCGCTACAAAGGTTTCATAACGCCCGCGGACATCGTTTCGCTATACGAACAGAATAGAAAGCGGCTGCGATCTCGTGTTTACAAAGATGTTTCGTCGACGTGACTTTATCATGGATTATAGCCGCTGCCTGGGGTTTTTACCGTCTTGCGATTGATAGCAGGGTATTAATTTTGTTTTGATGAGAAAATAGCGGGTGGTTCGCTGAATATAGAAATTAGTATTGTAAAAAGATGCCTTTTGTAGGAAAATTAAAAAATTTAAAGATAATGGTCGATATAAAATTTCAATTTCAATTGCGAAAATCACTCGTTTGAAATCGTTGATTATTTTGCTGTTAATGAAGTGTCAATCAAATTCTTAGAGAACTTGAGACAAAATTTAGATGACGTAAATTATAAAAATTTACAGGCCACGTTTGACAATCATTGTCAAGAAATATAATTCTAACCAAATAGTTTACATACAAGTAAAATAAAGATTTTGTCAATTTTAATTGTATCATAAAAGCTTAGAATAAAAATAATACAAACATAATAAACAAGTGATATAAATTAAGATGTTAAAAAAATTCTATAAATTCATTTTTGTTTTTTATTTTTTAATATAAATCAAGGTAAATAATAACAACTTGTCTTTAATATTTTAATTTTTTAATTAAATGCTACTACTATAGGCACAGATTGAGTTTACTGTGAAAACATACAGAACATTGTGAAAAAATACTGAACATGGTTCAGATTTCATATATAATAAAGTTCTAGTTTCAGTAAACGTTAGTGAGGTGAATAATCCCAGCATTACGTTTCAACTACATTCACTCAGAAAATTTTTTATTTTAATCAAACGTGATAATTTTGTTCGCAAATTAGACATTCAAATACTATGTATGAAGGAATCCTTTTTTTAACCAGATAACGTTGAATGGGAAATAAAACTAAGTTTCTAACGGGGACTTGCAAAAGCAGAAATATATATTAAAAAAAAATCATTTAAAAAATCATATCTCTATCATTACATGATTTTACGAGTCCATTCTTTGTTTTAAATTAAATTAAAGATTCATATTTATTATGAATACCAATAGCAAATTGTACTGTAATTGATATCATAATTAATTACTCGTACTAACTACTCGTATTTTTCCTGGTAGAAATTGAAATAATTTTTTAGGTAGTAAATGGCTAGTTTGAACCAAGATGGCAAAAAATGGACTCTAATTTTCTACCATAAGTGTAACGATTTTTTCAACCTATTTTTCACATTGGTTGCAAAAATGGTCAAAATGTTGTACTATCTATTAATTTGGCATTTTAATACTAGTTAAAATAGCTAGCCGACGAAGCCATTAAAAATCGTAACAGGCGATTTGGTATAGCGATGAGTGAGAGAGATATAGTCACGTGGCAAAATAACGATTTTGGTATATATCTTATAGAATAAAGCTGTAAATAGTAAAAAGACTACTAAATTTTGTTTCAAAATCTCTACTAAATTTCCCGGTAAACTATCTCTTAAGAGTATAAGTTTTACAATATGTGATTAAATTGTTATGTAATTTTAATGTGAAGATTTTGAGGATAGGGCCATTCCATAAAATGGGAGAAGTTGATGGAAAAAAGCGTTCCACTTGTGTCTAATAACTAGCCAGTTCCAATGGCCAGTTTCTGTTTTCCTGCCCATTTTTAATAGACTAATTTCTACCAGGGTTTCTCTTGTGACAAAAAGGAAGTCGTTTTGTAATAAAAATTTAAGTTGGGTCTAAATGATCTATATTCTCTAAAGAAAAATACTTTGACTGTAAGATGCAATTATGCTTTAACATCAGTTTCTTTTTGTTACAAATATTTATTGAACATACTTTCTAAATTTAAATAAGTAAAAATTCACTTATTGTAAGTCAATATTCACTTAATTGGTAAGTAAAAAATCGTTGACGGCGAATAAGTGAATATTCACTTATTCACCGAGTGCAGAGTTTCATTTGTTTAATAAGTTAACATTATTTTATCTGTACAGTAAAATTGCACTTATAAGTATACTTATCGTAAGCAAATTTCCGAAATAATATTACATTATTTCTGAAAATAAAAATTTTCTGTTGGAGAGTTATTATATGTATTATCACGGAGGTGTCCATCGACGTCTGGACAACGTAGAAGATGAGAGACCGTTGATTCAGCAAGAAGAACAACTAGCTCGTGATGCACTTGTCGCAGCATCGCGACGTTAGCTCCACGTTTGAGCGCGAGACTACAAACCACGGGTCCGTGGATTCGCGTCCCGCTTGTCGCATGTTTTTTCACACTTTATTATTTAATTCCCCGCGTACGTAACAATATATAATATTTAAATTGAATTAATACTTATTTCAATGAATTGTTTATTAGTTTTCAATGTCGATCAATTTATTTCATTGTTCAATCACGTTGGCTACATAATCATGGGTCTGAAGTTTGCAACGTTGTAGTACAACGAAATAAAAAAATATTTGATTTTACTGCAAGTTTATAATAATTAGTATTACTTTTGCGTGTAGATTTATTGTTTTATAGTATCAAATAACTTTATAACAAAGATTTAGATAAAATTTCCATTGCTTGATAACTTTAATTAATTGTAAAAAATTGTTTTGTTGCACTCCAACGATGCAAACTTCAACCCATACAGCCTGGATGGGTCGTAAATAAATATTTAAGGAGTAAAATTAGACGTTAAACATTAAAATCGAATGAAAAATAAAAAGTTGGTAAATAGCGAAAGTAACTTTTTATTCATTTGAACAATATCTACGTGTTCGATTAACAATTTTTTATCACAATTAGTTTTTTTCGGTTCAGAAAGTATTTGCCTTTCATATCCGTGTGTATACTTACATTTTTATATTTTAATAATTTATGACATCAAAATTAAATAGTGAACCAATTTTAATATCACGATAACCCCCTTAAGCCAGACTTCAGCAAGACTTTGCCCAGACTTTTTTTCCCGTTCTTTTGACTCGAATGATAAATTCTCATTATTGTATTACCACAATATGAACAGTATAATTATTATCACAAGCCAATCCGTTGTAATACAGTCGACTCAATCAAACAGGGGCTGCTGGTATGTCCGTCAATTTGATTACCCCAATAATGGGCTATTCAAGCGGGACTAATTTCATCATCGATGCAAGAATTACATTATGTTAATCGATTGTTTATTATAATATATTATATATACACTTTCGCTCTAAAAATAAATTCTTTGAAAACAGCTTTTTGTTTAAAAAATTTAACAGCAGCTGACGTGATTATTAAAATATCATCTTGACAAAGTTTCCAAGCCATTAAACCATTAAGTTGAAAGTTTTGCGGTATAGTACAATGGGATTATTGAGAACTTTGAGCTTGTAATCGATCAAAGTCAATGAAGACTTACCAGTTCGCTTATGCATGCAAGGAATCAATTTAATGCCGAACTTCATCATGCAACGTCATCAATGCAACCTGAATTCCGAATTATAAATGGAATACTAAATCAAAATAACCAGCACAAATAAATAGCTCCATCCAACCGACTACAGCACCCAAGAAACGCGTAATTGCAGATCCACGATATTCTTCCCAAAACTACTTCATCCGCACAAGTGGTAAAACCGCTCCTCCGCCACAGTAATTCGTCATGGCAACCACGCACGATTTGCGCAAAACCCGACGCCCGAACTCCGAGAATATTATTCTGAAATGCCGGCCCATTTTTCTTCCGTCCTCTAATGCCACGCATTGCAGCGCAAAGCGATTTTCAGTTACCCGATTTATCGACGACGTATGTGTACCCGAATTTCACGTCGCACGCGGGACGAGCCTCAGCGTCGCCGTCGCGGTCCGACATTAATGCGCGCCTGGCGCGCTTTTTATTTTTACAGTCGCGAAATGGAGAGGCAGTGGGTATGAGAGTGCGCGGTTTTAATGCAGTTTTCCATGGGTTGTTTTTAGATCGAATCGTGGTTCGAAATATGAGCTTTTCACAGGAAGGTGGATAAAAATTTTATGTTATATGCGTATTTTTAGAGTTTAGTATAAAATAATACTGTAGAAGAAATTCTTAATTTCTTCAAATATTTGTATGCGTCTAATGACTTGATTTCGTATGTATAGCTGAAGGTAGTTCTCTTGGTCGAAACCGCAGTTTAAGGAATTTTTAATTTTTAAGTAATGTTTTATTAATTTGATAATCCAAGAGTTAGTATATGTAACAAAAATATACTAGAAGGAACATAAGAAAATTTTTTTCAGACAAATTCAGCCAATAGTTACTACGATATTGTTACAATTAAAGATAAAAACTTCAATAAGTTCCCTAATTTTTTTTGTTTTTTATCCGATCTTAACGAAATAAAGCTTATTTTGTTCGTTAAGAAATTTCAGGTGGAGTATCCATGGCAAAATTTATGATGTGAGTTACCAGTACGGCACAATATCAATTTGTTTATTAAAACGTGACTTACTTTACTTAAACAAATTGATATTGCGCCGCACTGGTAACTCGCATCATAAATTTTCCTCGTTAAGATCGGATAAAAAACAAAAAAAAATTCGGGAACTTATTGAAGTTTTTGTCTTTAATTGTAACAATATCGTAGTAACTATTGCCTGAATTTGTCTGAATTTTTTTTTGTTCCTTCTAGTATATATATTTATTACATATACTAAATCTTGGATTATCAAATTAATGAAACATTATTTAAAAATTAAAAATTCTAAAACATGCGGTCGGATCAAGCGAATTACCTTAAATATTATAACAAAGCTTTAAAAGTTTACAGAATGATGTATAGTCCAAGATTGGTATAACTTAATTGCCTTACTTCAATATCACTTTGATACAGAACTCATTTCCATCAAGATTAATGCAGACAAATATTAATACCATCAACAAATATTAACATTGTTAACTCTCGCATAAATTTAATTGGATTGTGAAATCTTGTCTAACGACAAGTTAACCAAATAACGGCAAATAAAGGCAATTAAATTCATTTCGTAACAAATACTAATTTGTTAAAAAGATAACAAAAAGTTCACAAAATAAGTTTTAAGGGGGTGTGGAATACCGACCTTTATTATGCGACCTTATACCATACCTACCGGATATCAATAAACCGTTACAACACAATTATTACTATACAATTAGCGACTTATCTGAATTCGCTTGCCATATCTAATATAATAATCAACAATTCTGCAAAGTTTCAAGTAGAAGTTTCAACAATACCTACAAACATTCTTAGAACGAAAAATGACAAAATTTTGTTCCAAGAATCTTTAAGGTGCCCTTGAAGTTTTAACTCAAAACTTTGCAGAATGCTAGATGATTTCATTACACAGAAATACACATTACACAAGAAACTCAAAAATAAACTTTAGAACACCTCAAAAATCTCAACATTTTTCTCAATACCTTTCATCTTGTCTGAACGGATTCGCCACGATCTTCAGTATCTCTTGCAGCATCAAATAAACATTTATATCACTCTAACCTCAAAATCACAACTTTGGTATGATTTTTCGGCTCTCGTGGTATAAAATATCGTTCGAAACGAGTGCGGAAGGTAATGATTTACTTCGTGTGACGTTTTTCGCACGAGCGAAGCCAGTGTCGAAATGTACTATTAAACGAACGCATCACGCAGAAAATCCTCGCGGCCCCTCGCACGCGAAAAACACGCTATGTAAGTCAAGCTGTTAGCTGAACGCGCCGCTGCAATACACTCGAGCGTCTGCGAAAACCCCGCCTTCTGCGGTCTCGCGTTTTTTCGTACCTCCTTCACGTCCGTTCGGTTTATCAGATGTATTTCTCGCTGCTCCCTCGCCGCAGGTCACGTTGCCTTATTTCTCGCTCTCCGGAGCTTTTAAATTTATAGCGGTTAGCCGACGATCGATGCAAGGGCGGGACTCCACCTCGCAGATTGTCTTTCGACTGTTTATGTATACGGAGGAGCAGTAAAGAACCGCAAAAGCACGCTCTTTCGCTCTTATCGCCCGCCCGTGGAACTATGGGCGCGGACTTTGCTCGTGGCACGTGCTCGCGCGATGTGTTTTACATCGGGATCCCCGACTCGTTTAAAATTATTCCCGGTGCTTCGCGGATTTTATGCGCGGAGGTTTCTCTGCGTGGATGACGGGTACAATAACGTCGTATATCTGATATTATTGATGAATGGAGATCGATTATGTCGTGGTTTGATTGGTTGAATATAAATGGGTTTACTGCTTCTTCGAATTTCCCTTCACAGTGTAATTATTTACTGCAATTTGTTTGCAAAAATTGAGAGACGCGTCTTTCTGAATTTAATCAGCTTTCTAGTAATGGAATTTTTTTTTTATATTTTATCTAAGTGAACATTTTTTCATTAGAGACAAAAGAAATTAATCCATAACTCATCTTTTCGTTTTCAATTATTTCTATTATTTGTATACCAGCAAAAATTCTTTATCCGTGTCTAGATTTATTAAAGTCTCAAGATAGAACTTCTAACGACATTGAAAGACCTGTACACAATTCAATAAACTCCAGAGAAAGTTTAAATTAAAAAATTATTATACTTCAGAGAAGTGCTGTCAGCGAGTTACGTTTGATAAAATTTTTATAATAAATAAATATCGTAGAAGTAACATAATGTGATATTTTGGCGTAAAAGTATATGTGATTTCAAATAAATTAATAGCTAAAAGGATGTTAATTAAAATTAATCAAGCACGTGAAATTAATACCATAACTATCATATAAAAGACAAGCATTACACCCTTTTCTCGTATAGAGTAAATTTCTAGTTTCTAAAATTACTTTATTCGACGCAATCGTCGCAGATTATCTTTTAAAAGCACCCGAGAAAAGGTACAACTGTATTTCATAATAAAATCTACATTCGCATCCTCAATTAGCCCGCCTTTTATTTTCTCTCCACCGGATATAAGACGATCGCGCGCAAATTTGCAATTTAAATTCAAATTTTTCGGAAATCCACGATTCAATGAAGCGCAGCTTTACCGTATGTTTTTATTCCGCTCGTCCCTTGCAATTTGCAGTTAGCATAATTGAGCCTCGGCGCGCGGACGACGCAGAAAGCTACTCTACTTATAGACACCTAGGAGAGTAAAATATTTAGCGTAATTGCGCGAGAGCGGCTCCATCAATTTCGCGTTTCTTATACTCGCGCGCAAAACGTTACCACGGAGAGTGAATAATTGAGAGCATCTACTATATATACACCGCGCGTGCGCCAAGTGCCGCTACCAGTTGGCCGCGCGCAAGGTAAATTTATTATGCGCCCTGCGCTGTGGTTGTTCATCAGAATTAATCACTTTCTGTTTGTCGTTTGTTGTGTAGGGGCAAAAATATACTAATGATAAGGTTTTGTTCGTGATATTTGCTAATTTGTCATTGCAGGTAAATGATTATGATACACTTGTGAAATTAATATTCAGAGATGAAGGAGATGTTTCCAGAACGTATTTTGAAAAAGGACATTATTCAGAATTCTTTTGTAGAATTAATTAAGAAGAATATCTCACTTGACATGTAAATGGAAATTTAAATTAATTCAGTATTGTATAATAAATGTCCTGAATATTTAAGATTTATACAATTAAATTAGGATATTAGGGGCACCTCGGATTCATTCCTTTCACTAATTGCAAATTACTTACTACAAACCTTGATGAAAAATAATCGTCGAAATAAATTCCAAATAAAGACTTAAATAGGTCATTTATCCAGCTAAAATATAAAACCGTGCCAGCGGCCATTTACAATTCTTAAAAGCCAATCGTGCGGGAAATCATTCTTCCTAAAATCAACGGACCCGTTATGTAAATAAGCCATTCACTTAACGTTCGGTCTGAGCACAATGCAGCTCTCTCTCTCTTTCTTTCTTCTACGCTAAAACCAAACCTCGCTCCTGGCGTCTAAAAGTATAATACAATCGAACGAATGGATTGCGCGAATCCGGAGCAATCCAGCGCCCCTCCCCCCGTAATACATTCCGTTCAATCTAAAAGTATAAAATCCGTTCTCCTTTCAGTACGAACGCTGCGCACAAAAGCTGCGCGATTCCATTCGACGAGTATCCTAAGCTCTTGCCTATTCACACGCTTGTTTTTCACGCGCGCGCGTGGACCGAATGAGCCAGTAATCCGCCCCCACGAAAAGAATGACAACTAGCCTCGGTAGCCTCGCTAGCTTTAACGATCGGCTGTAAAGTCGCATCCATAAAACGACGACGTGTGACGGCGACAACGCTTTAGTGAGTCACGTTTTCGAGGCGCAAGGAAATCGATCGGAAATGAAATTAAGTCGTCGTGCTCGCGCTGAAGCTGCGCGACGTGCGAACTCGGGGAAGGATGGGGTATAGGAGGCGCGGCTTTTATGGCTGCGCGTGAGGATTGTGATTTTTCGCGAGCGAGGAAACAGGCGCGACGACGGCTTTATTGGGGCTGTTATTTCGTGCTCGTCGCATTTTGAGGGCACCAATGAAGCCGTAGATTGGAATATTTATACTTATATTACTTTTCTGGGGGCTTTAGAATTTTTGTTTGTACAAATAAAAGGTTTTAGATTACAGAGCTGGCATCGATATCATCTTTAAGTATGTATTCATATAAAAAAGGAATGTATTCGTGAAGATTAATTTCAATCTGAAAGTGAATTACTATGTAAAATCAATTCAATCGTATCTTTTTAATTAAAAATGATCCCTAGATTAATATAAAATCGTCTTAAAATACGAGGAAAGAGTAATTTTATCAAGTGCCGTTTACGCAACACTATGGTTTTTTTTTCAAAATTACGGAAATTTCTCTAACTTATATACGTGGAATTTAGCAAACATTTCTAATAACTCATACCTTCTTTATATAAGACTTAAATACAAAAGGAGTTCCTCACTTTATGTTTCTGAAAGCCTGACTTATTTCGGGATGGTTATGATAATATAAAGGAAATACCTCTGTAATTTTATGATGTAATGCTGCATATAGTACATACCTTCGCAGTAAGTGTAATAAGTTTCATATACTGCGTCAGGTGTACCTTGTGTCATAATAAATTTACGGGCTCATAAAGAAAATGAATATTATCAAATGCTGTTACGTAAATAGCTAATATGAACGTGTAAGAAAGCTTATGTCTCAATTACCTTGTACTTTAATGGTTATTAAATAAACTAATTTTATGTCAATATAATACCTATCAATTATTCAATTACTTTATAATATATTTGCCGGCTACTCTATTACAAACATTCTTCAATAAATCAAATTTTAATTGTTAAGGGAGACTGGGGTATAATACACCGGATACATTTTGGAAATCGTTTATTATAAATAGATAAAATAATAACAATATTTAACACTAGAATTGTTTTGAGTTTACATTCAGCTAACTGAAAATCGATTTGGTTACCCAAAAAAATATTTGTAAAAAATGTTATTAGAAATTTACGAAAGTATCCGATTACGCCGTAAAACCGGATACTTTCATTATTCTTTCCAAAATGAGTTTTAAGCGGCATTCGACAATCTAGAGATAATACAAAGATGTAAAAACGTTGTTTAATGAAGAAATATTTTATTAATAATTATATAAATCAACGTTTTTTTTATAAAAAATCACTGAAGTCGTATTTTCTTCTGACCATCTTTGCTGGGACTCTCTGATATATTTACGCATTTCTATACCAAAAAACAAATTAATTTTATATGTATAGTGTATGAAGAACGCACTAAATGTCTATTAAAAATTAGTGGTTTCCACGCAGCCTCGTGGGCCTAGCGCGTTGCGTATCCTCCACACCTTTATTAATCCATACCTTTTTACAAATTCCAACCTTATAACTTCAATCTAAAACCCTACACTGTTAAAATTCTGCATGAAAATTAGTGTATGTACTGGAAGCAAAATTTCATTGCAGTACATTAAATTTAATGCAAATTTTATTAAATTTAATGTACGGTACATGAAATTTAGTGTAAATTGCATTAAACTTAATGTAAATTTTATTAAATTTAATCTACATTGCATTAAATTTAATGTACTACGATGTAATTTTGCTTCCAGTACATACATTAATTTTCATGCAGAATTTTAACAGTGTACGTTTTGCCATCCCGCATTCGTCCAGAGTTATGCCTGTGGAGCGGGGAAAACCTATAGACAAACCACGTGGGATAAGTCCTTATTAGGAAAACCCGCCTCGGGATGGTCGGTGTATTGAAATAATTTCAATTTGGATGTCTAGGTCATATTCCGTAGACTTAGACATCGAAACTGTAATATTCCACACCTCCCGCTCGATTTGTGAGAAAACAATCAACACCTAACCGATCACACGAAAATCCAACGCTGCTTAATTTCGGTGATCCGCCGAGGTGGCGACTGCACCTCCCACCAAACCGTCGGTACACTAAATGTCTATTATTAGTTTATTTTATCATTAAAAGAAAAGAAAAAAATTACATTAAAAGAAAAGAGAAAATAAGCTATCCAGTTTTACCCCAACCTAAACTATCCGATTTTACCCCAAAGATCGAAAAAAAGTAATTATTCATTTTTTGCAATTAAAAGTAAAATTGAGAAACAGAGTTGCTCCTACCTCTTTATTGTAACATAAATAATAAGGTTATGTACGGACTAAAAGAATATGTTGCTTATAGGAAGATTATACACATTATGACTGTTACGATGAACATGATCTTGCGAGCTAAGAAATCTTTGCGACCTCTTCTAAAGTCAACACGAGGCTATTTTTGACATGCCGATCGTATACAAAATGATAATAGGAACATTCTCAAAGAGATACCATAGTTATTATATAGATCGCGCTAGTAATAATCGAGAAATTGAGAATTCCGGTTTTGCCCCAGTATCCGGTTTTACCCCAGTCTCCCCTATATATAATAAATCATTCACTTTTTTTTCGTATTTCACAAATAATTCTTTATGGTATTCAGTACGTTTCTATATTGAAATGCAACCTCCTTTGAGAAGTATTATGATGCTCAAACAAGTGTTGAAATCTATACAATAAAGCTTGAAACAAGAGTCTTTTCAATAGATATGGTGCTGAACGAAAATACTCTAATGAGAGGTGAAAATAAAGCGATATTGAACTTGATAGATGCAAACGAGAGCAACTGACACTTCATAGTATAGCGCATCGAAATTCAGCCCCGCAAGATCAGTCAATGCTGCGAAGCCAATTCCGATGATCGATACGATACGTTTTGCACAAAAATTAGAACATTTGTCTATAGATGAATCCTTTAGTTACAAAAAAGAATTAATAACAAATTCTTTGAAAAAGGTTTAGGAAAATAAATGTTGCTGGCCTGTTTTGAATGTTCTATACAACAAACAATAAACGACTCATTAAACACATAACGATAATTTTCAGGTAAAAAAATAATCGATATTGAAATACATGTTGCAGAAAAATTAACAGAAATCGTTATTCAAATATATCTTTGATTGATTAATAAGACTGCCATATTCTCATTTATAATATCTAAACCTGCACAATTTGCAAAAATAAGTTTCGTTCTGTCGTTGTTTATATACGAAGTACTTGAAATAGAAAAACAACTTTTACAGTCTCACAAAGAGTTGATCCAATTATAGCTAAGTAATAACTTATACATTAAATATCATCGTGAATTTCTCCTTCAAATGAATTAGTTACATAAGTTCTAAATTTTCATGAAATTTCTGCTGCGGCTATTTCAAATACATCTTTTCATAGCGACAATTAACAAAAACCAGCATTACGGCTAACCATTTTTCCGTTTTCCAAACTGAGACTCTCGTTTCGACAATAGCGCCTGTATATATATAGTAGCTGCGCGCACTGTATTGCAATAAGCCGCCAACTTTCCGACGAAGTTATACGGCACGCTCATAGTGCAAAGTACTATCATCGCCGCGCTTGTTAACTAACAAAGGAGGAGCTCACACGCATCGAAATTTAGACACGGGCTTGAGGCGCTACTTTTCTAACTGGCTTAATTCTGAATGGCTTTAAGCCGCGTAAAATTAAAATTAGTAATTCCATTAGCGATAACGAGACGCGAAATTGCAGTTTCACGCTGCGTGCGTGTCCGCGTGTGTGCTGCGTAAGTAGAAAAGTCCCGGATCAGGTCAGACTAGGGATGAGAACGAAAGGCGTGTAAGTTTGCGTGTTTCGTTGTATACTTATGTGTGCTTTACTTTGTAAATAAGAATAACAATATTTTTTTTAAAAGCTGGTTTACGCTCCGCGAGCAAATTAATATTACTGTATTGCGTGCTCGATGTATTTGTTAATTTTTCTGATTAATATTTATTCATCATGTAACATAACGTTTATCTCGTGCAAGTTGAATTAAATATACATTTCTCTCATCGGTAAATGGTGAGATAATTCATTACTCAAGTACTTAAGAAACCTTTTTGAACCTCGGGGCGCAAAATTCCACTTTTGATGTCTCTTTAGCGGGCGCAAAGTGTCGTAGGGCGCAGAAGTGTGTATTTTGCATCCTATGACACAAAATACAGTATTTACAATATAAAAACGTACTGTTTATGTTTAAGTAATTTAGAATGTTAATTTAAAAATTATTTAGTATCTAAAAAATTATTCAATATAAAAAAAAATTACTTAGTATAAACTATTTGATGCATAAAACTAATTAAATGATATTATAACAAATCTTAAAGTTTTTGAATACACCGTAGAATTGAGCAACTGGTGAGAAAAAGGTTATACACATGTTTACAAACTGGACCGTTGACATTAACACACATATACACACAAAGGCTTGTACCTCTTTGACTTCTCGGTCATCGAAAACGTTATGATATTCATTCGGTTGCTTGAGTTCTAGCCGTATGCATCGTTTTTGTCAGTCTTCTCTATACATTTTAAAAAAAAAATTCACGAATTTAAATGCATTCATCAAGTGATTCGGACGAAGACACAGTGCCAAGGGAATTATCTGAAGCATTTATTGATATACTTTTTAAAAATTTTGTTTATACAAAATTTTTATAATTTTTGCTTATATTATCATTTTTTACGAGTATTTTTTTGGGGGGGGGGCTCCGCCCCGCCCCACCCCCCAACACCATCCTCTTAATCTACACATTCTTTGGTTGATTCTTGTCGTTATAACATTTTGCTTCCTCCTAGAGGAAGCTTTGTGATAGTAATTTTTTGAGTTGTTGTAAAAACATGTTATAATTGTTTTTCAAGGTGTTAGGAATCAAAATACATGATTTTTGAAAAATGTGTGTATGGATGTGTGTGTGTGTGTGTGTGTGTGTGTGTGTGTGTGTGTGTGTGTGTGTGTGTGTGTGTGTGTGTGTGTGCGCGCGCGCGCGCGCGCCTGGATCTTAGCTTCTACTCGATCGATTTTAACCGGAAAGGTCTCATTTT
Organism: Torymus aiolomorphi; assembly: GCA_036365515.1. NCBI lineage: Eukaryota > Metazoa > Arthropoda > Insecta > Hymenoptera > Torymidae > Torymus > Torymus aiolomorphi. Next base: position 68,060,380 of record CM070874.1, on the reverse strand, counting down.
TTTTGTTTTTTTTTTGTGTGATGGCGGGTCAAAAATTCGTTTTTGGTTCGCCGATGCGTTTTTGTTTTATTTCGAATTTTCGATTTTCTCAAAATTGATTTTCGCTTTTTTTTTAATGATAAGATCGATATATTTGAATCGAATGGACATCATTCGAAAGAGCATTAAAATACCTATATTTTCTAAAAAAAAAATTTCTCTAGCTCTCACGGTTCTTTTGTTATTAACAAAAACTTGTTTTTTTTTTTTTTTTTAAAGCTTATAACTCCTAAACTAAACGGTCAAATTTTTGAAAAAAATCATGGTAATGCAGAATATAAATAGCTATAATCAGTAAAAATCTGAATCCATTTTGTCGACTAGTTTTTAAGAAAAAAATTGAAGTATAAAAAAAATGAGTTTTGTATGTCCAACGATTACGGGAGGAAAATTGACGTAATCGCTTCGAAATTCCTTGTAGAGGTGAATTTTGGATAGCTCTCGGTCGAATTCTTTCGGCAAAATGATTAGTCCAGAAATTTCAGAAATATTTGAGGTTAAAATTTTTTTAACCTTTTCTTCAAATCGTAATTTCTCGAGAACGGCTCCATGTATCAGCTCCAAATTTATAAAAATGTTTGTATGTGATATAGATAATATGTGTGCGAGTTTTCATCTAGATCGTACGATTATTTTTTGAGATATTTGATTTTGAAAATTTTCGTATTTTACAAAGTCATTTTCTTTGTCGCACAATAACTAGAGAAAACAAAAATTGGTTTAATCATGTTGAAATTTTGTGGAGATGTAGATTTTATATATTATCGTATAAGTCCTTTGAATTGTCTCATGATTTTTATAGATATTTAAGGTTAAAATTTTTGTACAGTTTTTTCCAAAATCGTAATTTCTCAATGACGACTTCATGTGTCAGCTTAAAATTTATAGACTATTTTGTATGCGATATAGGCAATACCTGTGTAAAATTTCATCCAGATTATATGGTTATTTTTTGAGATGTTTGATATTTAAAATTTTAGTATTTTTGAAAATGATTTTCTTTGTTGTTGATATTTGGTGGAGATGTAAAGTTTGTATATTATTTATTAGAAGAGTTCTTAGGGTAAAAGAATTCGTTTATGAATTTCGGAGATATTTGAGGTTAAAACTATTTTAGCCCCCTTTTAAAATCGCAATTATTCAGAAACGCATTTATGTATACTAGAAAATGGAAATGACATGCGCTATGCGCTACGCGCGCGTGTTGTGTACCTGCTTTTGTATTGTAATAGCCATTTATTATTTTTAAGGTTAGAACCTTTTTCTTACATCGGAAATTCCAAAAAGAGCACACAAATGAGGCGTTTCACGTCAACTGTCCCAGCGCGCGGCGCGCGAGCCCCAAATCGTGCTATTTCTAACTCATGTTTATGATACTAAAAAGTACTTAAAAAAATTGTTTGATAAGCGTTTTCGACGTATTTTTTCCTGAGCTTTCCAATGATGTAGGTAGTTTTATCGAAACTTACCATTTTCATCTTCAAAAACTCTTTTGCATTCTATTTCTCGCAAAAAACATCTCGGGCCCTCTTTGGAAAATATCCTTTCCTACGTAAAAAATGCTCAGCTTTCGATCTAGAGGGTAAAAAAAAAAATATTAAAAATACACTTTTTGAGATATAACATGTTTTGTACTTTTGGAAGGTGAAAACGAAAAATTTTGGAAAAACTGTTTACGTCATTGGAAAGCTGAGGAAAAAATACGTCAAAAACGTTTATCAAACAATTTTTTTAAGTACATTTTAGTATCATAAACATGAGTTAGAAATAGCACGATTTAGGGCTCGCGCGCCGCGCGCTGGGACAGTTGACGCGAAACGCCTCAAATACGGACATGCATACTACTAGAGACAAGTACCCTATGTGTGAAATTTCACAAAGAAAATGTAATTTGAAGTAAAGGTTATTTAGGAATTTTAAAAGGTTTTGACGATAATATTACAATCATTTTATTTATTTTTCACACATAATTTAAAAAAAAATCATACCTATTATTTTATTCATATTTTATACATAATTTAAAAATTAATACTTTTTAATCTTCAGAAATGAATTTAATTATAATTATGTCATAAATTGTTGCAAAAATTATAAATTTTGTTATTAAAACTTAATTAAAGGAATAAGCAAATTAAGTTTGAGGAAGCCACGGGCCAATGAATTGGTAGCGGTTTTTTCTCAGCGTAGAATAATATCATAAAAGAAATAAGTATGTATACTCAAAAAATGTACGATACATAAACTTTTGAATCATAGTGCAATATAATATTGAATCAATTGCAACTAATTTTTATCTAATTCAATTTAAAATATTATACAATACTATTACTATTACATCTATAACGAATAAATTATATGTAATAATAAGCGAATACGGAAATATCATCAGAAGGGTGTAAAATCTTATACAGTATTCATTCGCAATAAAGTCGCTATCTGTCTCTCTTAGTCTAACGATTTATAAGAGACAAAGGACACATAGCGGTCTTATTGCAAAGGAATACTGTATTAAGTTTTGTGTTTTGAAAAATGTCCAATATCATCTCGTTCCTTCGAAATTCCCTATTCATATTATTCGTGAATTCAATTTATTGTCAATTTTTATTTTTATTTTTTTTTAATTATTTAAATTGCTTTTTCGAAAAAACAATTACGCTATTTTTTTTACCATTTCGAAACATTTTGAATAGAGTAGGCTGTGTCTTATGAGTGTGCTTTAAAAAAAATTATTTTATTTCTTCAATATCGAATATTAAAAGTTTGGGGGATTTTCCCATATATACATATCGTCGCGCGGTACGAAGAAAAGCTTAATTGAATAAGCGAAAGTAAATATTTAGATTAATATTACGTATATAAGTCGAACTGTTTCCATTGTCCACAGTTCTACTCTATACATTAGACTGTCTACATTAAAAGTATATATTCCTTCAAAGTATCTAAAGTGATAAAATAACAGAGTTACGATGGAGCAAACTATTCATATCAGAACCAACATCCACATGCAGCATACTCAACTGGAATGGGTAATAGAAAATTGGAGTGATGTACGCAAAATAACTGGAGGGTTCACATCCAGAGATTTTGTACTAGCAGAATCAGATGCAAAGATGTTTTTTAAATTTATCTTTGACAAGGAAGAACCAATATTTACTGGTTGTATAAGGCATAATGAAGCATTTTCACATCCAGAAATAAACGCATTCCTTTAGAGTTTCGAAAATAACGAATCTTTCAAGATCGAGACATGTAGATTCGAAAAAGAAGAAAATATAAGCAAATATATATATCTACTACCCAATAAAGAAAAATTAAAAGAATTGTATACGAAGGACAATTTAACAATCTATTGTAATATTCAAATATTATTATTATATTAACAAAGTGGAAGAAATAGTAAGACCTTCTCAAGTAAAAAGAGTGTAATTAAACTAATCTATAATGTAACAATTTAAAATAACAATTTATTGTATTAACAATTTAATAATCATTTTTTTAATAACAATTTATTGTACCCATGTAAAATATGTATAAATGTTATAAAAATTGTGTGAAATACATTTTATATAATTTACATGAAGGCTTCATAAAAAAATGAACTTATGAAAATTTCATATAGTATATATAATTTTTATACAATTGTATATAATGTTACAACACATTTACTACATGAAATTTTTGTGAAATATAACAAGCCTTTAGAATTTATTTTATTAGATTGCATAAATACAGAATGACCAAAAAACAATATATTAATGCACACATAACAGTGAAGTAAGATTAATTGATATCTTTAAATTTATACCTGGCATAGAATTGTTATACATAAATAAATTATAATGCGAATAAACGAGTATATTAACTTATGAAAAAGTACTTATAACAACTTAAACTCATTTCTTCCCTTCGGCCTTACTACTAGTATCATTAGCTGCTTTTAATTCTTGTAAGAGTGCCCGTACACTAGTTTTAATTTGTTGAATATTCTGTAAGTCCCATTTATTATCCTCGGCATATTTATTTGCATATGCTATAAAATAGAATTTAAAATCGTTATAAATTAATATCATTTTAAAATATTTGTGTATGCATTTCATTGATTAATTTATTGATAAGATGTATTAAATCTTACACTGAGAAAAATGGTCTAGGAAATTTTAATACAACTTTAGCAAAAATTACTATATTTTATATCAATTATGAGATATACTCACTTTATGACGAGTTTTAATACAATTATAGTAATTACTTATCAATTTTCACTATGAGAAAGAACAAAAATTGCTATGCAATATAGTAAAATTTAATGTATATAACAGATATTGAATTTTTCACATTTTAGTATGCAACATAGCAATTTTTGTTTTTTCTTATAGTAAAAATTACTGTGTTAACATAATAAAATTTAATGTATCCATAACAGATATTAAGTTTTTTTAAAGGCCTTTGACACTTTAGTATATACTGAAAAACCTTTGAGAGAGCGGGTCTACCACTTGAGAAAGTCGCTGCCCCAAAGACAGGTAGAGTTGCACGACATTATTTTGAGGTAAAATTTCTCCCAAAACGGGCGACTGAGTGTACCGTTGCCAAGGGAAACGGTTGGTAGATGGCGCGCGAAACTCTCATAAACCGCGCATAAACATCCGTTAGGGGTAATTATTCTCCCAAAATTGGGCGAGACGTTATGCGAAGCGCGGGTAGAGCTACACTGCCAGTATTGGTAGTAATTTTCATTACTCTCATTACATTCTTTATATACATAAATAGCTATATAAAGAATGTAATGAAAGTAATGAAAATTGCTATTTTAAATATTATAATAATAATATTTATAAAGAATGGGCACATTTTTGGCTTTTTTCGCGAAAAACTGGCTTTTCTTCGTACCGCGCGACGATATACACATAAAATAAGTCCGAGTAATGTCAACAAAAAAATTCCCAGAATAACATATACACAAGCACCATCCACTATAGATACTGCAGAGACAAAACATAAGCGCTAACAGAAATAATAAAGACTATACTAATTATGTCGGTACGCGTTAACGAGTGTGTGTGTTCAAATCGATTTTTTCTTTTTTTTTTAATATTAATTATATACAAGATTTTTAATGAAATGCATATAAAGTTATATCAAGTCTATTCTGTTATTAATAGATAAATTGGTATAAAAGTAACGGTATTGAATATACAAGTTCCAAAACTTGGTGATGCATATGTCTCTGTAGGTAAATGGATAGCGTTCCCGACTGCTGTGCTGAGGATCCAGGTTTCGAATCCCGATGACACCGAAAATTTTTTAATTTCTTTGTTTCACTTATTCTTGTTTTAAATTATTATTTCCTTAATATAATTCAACTTTAAATGCAATGTTAGTATAATAATCAATAAATGTTTAAAATATAAAATAAATGTAGTTATTCGGATCTCCCGAAGGAGGGGGAGATCCGAGTCTTTTTTTCATTATAACGTGAATTCATAAAAATTACTATGTAACATAGCCATTTTTATAATATAACGTTTATATAATAACATAAAAATTAATATGCAGCATAGCAATTTTTAATAAAATACAAGCATATCTCTAAATTGAAATAAAATATAGTAATCTTTACCGAAATTGTATTAAAATTTCCTAGACCATTTTTCTCAGTGTACATATAATATACTATACATATAGGAACGATACATTAATTAGGAGGAAGCTACGTGCCAATGAATTGGCAGCGGTTTTTTTCTATATTAAAAATTCATTTCGATTTTAGCGCCCTCTGGTTCAAAAAATAGTATACGCAACACGGATGCAAGGTGATTAACGCTCTCGTCTTTATTGTCACCCGAGCGAACTCGACTCGGGCGTGGATCACCCACTTTGCGCCCTTGTTGCGTAATGTTCTATTTCATTTAGGAAAGTGCATGTTTAGTGCGTCTTATTTAGTCCTCCTATAAATTTCTCCAATTCAGGAAAATTTCATAAGCCATATCTTTAATGAAGTACCCAATAACCGCTAATTTTACAACTCTACTAAACTACTTCACTGTAATTTATTCCATTACCGTGTAATTATAATAAAATTTGAGCATTTTTTTACAAGACACAATATAAAGAAACTATACGTAGTTAATACCAAACTTAAAATCACCATGTTATACTAATTATTAGCTACAAAGCACTTTTATTCATTAAAAATTATTTTATGTTTAACTTTCTCTACTAACCTTTTGCATTTAATACATAAATTTACTAATAAAGACCTATGATTTACATATTTACATCCGTTTAAACTATACACATCTCCTCACGCAACTTTTTTTTTTCTGCACTAAAAAAATATGGCTAGCACACGTACCGACCCTCCACTCGCGATTAACCACGTGCGATAAAAGCGCACGCACGAGAGAAAAAATTCGGCGAGAGAAAAAAAGGTGATGCGATAAAATTCCAAAGTGCCATGGTGAGCGAATGGAGAAGTTTTGGCGCGCTAGTTTAGAGCCGACTCACTCTCTTTCTCTTTTTCCTTCTGGAGATAAAAACACGAGGAGAAGGATTTATGCGAGCGGCGCAAATAGTCGCGGATGGACCCGGAGAGGTTGATATGCATACTTGCTCAATGACTGGAAACGAAGCCGTTATGACGGTTTCGAGAAAACACGAGATCTTGTTATAGTTATTGCAGTAGAAATGCATTCGAGCTTTATTTCTTCAAGTCCTCAATTTATTTTGTCAAATACGTTTCAGAATAGGTTTCTTGTATTTTATTACTATAGAATCATATTTCGAATTAAGCGCATTGGTTACCCTAGTAGCAAATTAACGATATTTTATAGTTAATGTGTTTAATCAAATTAAAGGATTTTTAACAAAAATCTATATGTAATAATAACCAATGTACCTAGAAGTATTACTAGTTAAAATATCAATGTTGTCAAATGTAAATGCCAACATTTACTTTAAATTGGTACATAATTATCAAATTAAGGCAGAATATTGTTCTTAGCCATAAAATTAGCTAAAAAATATAGGTAACTTATTGTTAAAATTTCTATCAGGGTAGTTTAATATTAACTACATTAAAATTTTATTAAAGTATTCTTATTGGGATGCGGAACCCTATTTTGATTATTTAATAAATTAACTTATCAACATTTATTTGCAAAGCACGATTTAAAGACATCTATTTATAAAAAGTGGCAATACTTTGAAAAATTTTCGAGCGATTTTATTAGTATTTTCGAAAAATTACCCGAGCACTTTCATAAATTTTTTTTTTTGGACTTCGGTGTTCTATTCGGTAAAAAAAACCCGCAGAAGAACACAAGAAATGTCAAAAACAACAATTCCCGAATATACCCATACACAAAATAATCCTTAAATAAGGGAAATAGGAGGGTGCACATAACTAATATATCCATGACGTTTAAACGACATCATACGACGCTAATTTTGTTAGGAACTCCTGTAAATGACAAAATTGAAATGAAAAATATATTCAGAGCAAAATTTCACGTCCGGAAACTATCCTTAGGTGGAAAAAACAGGGGTGCAAAATCGAGAAAAAATTCAAACTCGCAAAATCGAACTTATACCCCGCCAGTTACCTGAACACATAAAGCATGACATATCAAAAATCCTATCTCGAAAACGAGATCTTATACCTCGCTAAATTTTTAATATCTTTCTTAGTATAATAATACAAGCTGAAAAAAAAAATTGGCAAGAAAATCGTATGTCCGGACAACCCTGCTTTGAAGGGGAGATTGGGACGATACGAGCGCGGACAGCGTATACGTGAACACCTAAAGGATGATCTATCGAAAATTCTATCTCGAAAACGAAGTCTTACACCCCGCCAAATTTTTAATATCTTTTTTAGTATAATATAATAATACAAGCTTAAAAAAAATTCGGAGCAAAATCGCATGCCCGGAAAATACTGCTTTGTAGGGGAGATTGGGGCGATACGAACGCAGATAGCATATACGTGAACACTTAAAGGATGATCTATCGAAAATTCTATCTCGAAAACGAAGTCTTACACCTCGTCAAATTTTTAATGTCTTTTTTAGTATAATAATACAAGTTTAAAATAAAAATTGGGAGCAAAATTGAACTCTTATGTTTATTCGATAAAATTTCAGAAAAGAGGTTTACCACATGCACATACAATTACATTACATCAAAATTGTAAACTATTTACAGCAGAAGCTATTGATAAACATATATCGGCTGAAATACCATCTTCAAATGATAAATACTTACAAAAATTAGTAATTAAACATATATTACACGAACCACATAGTGAAAAATCCCCCTGTTACGATAAAAACAAAAGTATATGTAAAAAACTATTTCCAATACCTTTCAGAAAATATTACAAAATAACGGCTATCCTGAATAAAAACGACCAAATAATATTAATGATAATCATGTATACCAATTAAAAACAACTCATAAAATTATTCCAGTAGATAATTCAATGATTGTGCCTTACAATAGGCTTTTATTAAAAAAATATAATTGTCATATAAATGTTGAATATTGTGCATCATCAATCGGAAACATTAAATATATATTCAATTACATTCATAAAGGGGGAGACAAAGCCTGTTATAAACTAAAAAAATTGATAACGAATCCAAACACGATATATATGATGAAATTACTCAGTTTATAGATAGTAGATACAGAAGCCCAATGGAAGCAGCATGGCGTATACAAAAATTTCGATTATGTGGCAGAAGCCATTCCGTAGTTAGACTAGCAGTTCACACTGAAAATCAACAATAAAAATTGTTTTTGAAGAAAATAATATTGAAAAAGCTTTAGATAAATCAAAAACAATACTAACTGTTTGGTTTGATTTAAACGAATCCGATAAATATGCTACAAAAATTACAATAAATATTTTATCACGTGTTACAAGGATCACTTTTATTAATTGTTAATTAATGTGCCATACCGAAACTAAACTTATATTATCAATACACTATATTGTATACATTGAATCTCAAAATTATAGTACTTAGTCAATTTTTTTTATATATTGTTAGTAAGTAAGCTATACGACCAGGCCTACATACAAGGTGTCCCATTTTAATCGCCCCAGGCAAATATCTTGAAAAGTATGAGAGATGGAAAAAAACTTTAAAAACAAAAGTTGTAGGGTGCAAAGGGGGTCAGCTAATGGTAACAACGACTTTGACCTTGAACTCTATTTTCAAGGTTATTTCAAGGTCAAAGTGATTTTTTTAAATGAGAATCCCTACTTTCGACCCCGGAAATGGAAAGATCAGAAAATTTTACGTTCAGAAAGGTCTGATATATTGGGGTTTCAAGGTCAACCAGCTAATTTAATGAGGTCGACCTGGGAATACCTCTAGGAAGGACAAAATTGACCTTGACGTTCAAGGTCATTTTAAGGTAAGTTGATTTTATAAAATGGAACCCCTTATTTTTGACCCTGGAAATGGAAAGAGCGGAAGAATTTACGTCCGAATATGACCTTAACCTCGACCTTGACTTTAACCGTGATCTGGAAGGTTAATTTAAGCTCAAGTCGATTTTTTTAAAATCCCCTTATTTTTGACCTCGGAAATGGAAAGAGAAGAAAATTTTACGTTCAGATATGTACCGTCATATGGTGTCAAAGTTGGCCCTCTGGGGTCAATTAAGGGTCAAATCGTGCTTCCTGCACATCGCGTTCGATCAGTCAAGAATTTTCTCAATGATATGTATCGTAATCGTTAGATTGGCATCGGCAGCCAAGTACACGAGTGGCCGCCTAGATCCCCAGACCTCACACCTCTTGACTTTTTTTTGTGGGGAGTAGTTAAAGGCAAAGTTTTTGCACATGCTCCAACAACCTTAGAGAACATGAGAGGAAGAATTATGGAAGCTTTCCAATCCATTTCAGTGGAAACATTGAGGAATGTTCAAGCAAGCTTCCGAAGAAGGATGCAAATGTGTTTCTGAGAGAACGGACACTTGATCGAGCATTTGCTGCCTTAGATCTTCAAATGACAGTCCGTTAATCAATCGGCCCTTTTCAGGGCCAATGATGTGCGAAATCCTTTCGGCAACCTCCATGCGGTGCACATTGGGTAATGCTAATGTCGAGGGTAGTCTTTCTAATTTTCGATTCATTTGAGGGAGAAAAAATACTTTTAGATTCCTAAGTAACTCATAAAAACAGTGAAATCCACTTCAAAAAAATTAATTTATTTATTATTACCCTTAATTGACCCCAGAGGGCCAACTTTGACACCATATGACGGTACATATCTGAACGTAAAATTTTCTTCTCTTTCCATTTCCGAGGTCAAAAATAAGGGGATTTTAAAAAAATCGACTTGACCTTAAAATAACCTTCCAGATCACGGTTAAAGTCAAGGTCGAGGTCAAGGTCATATTCGGACGTAAATTCTTCCGCTCTTTCCGTTTCCGGGGTCAAAAATAAGGGGTTCCATTTTATAAAATCAACTTACCTTAAAATGACCTTGAACGTCAAGGTCAATTTTGTCGTTCCTAGAGGTATTTCCAGGTCGACCTCATTAAATTAGCTGGTTGACCTTGAAACCCCAACATATCAGACCTTTCTGAACGTAAAATTTTCTGCTCTTTCCATTTCCGGGGTCGAAAGTAGGGGTCCTCATTCAAAAAAATCACTTTGACCTTGAAATAACCTTGAAAATAGAGTTCAAGGTCAAAGTCGTTGATACCATTAGCTGACCCCCTTTGCACCCTACAACTTTTGTATTTAAAGTTTTTTTCCATACTTTTCAAGATATTTGGCTGGGGCGATTAAAATGGGACACCTTGTATATGCCTGTGTGTGTGTGTGTGTGTGTGTGTGTGTGTGTGTGTGTGTGCGTGTGTGTGTGTGTGTGTGTGTGTGTGCGTGTGTGTGCGTGTGTGCGTGCGTGCGTGCGTGCGTGCGTGTGTGTATGTAATGAAATGGAGTAAAATTGAAATTAATAAAAAATTATAATTCTAACTGATTTGAAAATGAATAACATCAATAATGAATAAATCAAAATTTATTTTGGTTTTTAAACAAGATATTTCAAGTATCAAGTTCATATGCAAATATAAATTATAAATTAGAAATAAGAATGGACTGCGTAAAATATTTTACTTATATTATATTTGCAGATCAAATTACAAATAATGGCTATTTGATACTATATATTATTAACTTCACAGTGATTTAGCGTCTAGTATACCGATGGGTCTGAAGTTTGCAACGTTGGAGTGCAACGAAATAAAAAAAATTTCATTTTACTTCACATTTATGCTAATACCATATTAAGTTTGCGTATAGATTTAGTATTTTATAGTATAAAATAACTTTAAAACAAAGGTTTAGATAAAATTTCCATTGTTTAAAAACTTTAATCAATCGTGCAAAATTATTTCGTTGCATTACAACGATACAAACTTCAGACCCATGTATACCGTGACTTCCTGCAAATTTATCGACTTCTTCATTCGAGTAGAAATTTCTCTTTCTTCAATTATAGTTACATTTGAAGAAAAAATAATTATTTCTGCAACGAGGAGAAATCTACTAATTGCAAGTAAACTTCATCTTGTCGTACGGTCAAAATTTTGTTTGCCTTCACATGATTTTTTTTTTTAACTTAAATTTCTCAATTGCTAACAACAGTCTACTCAGTGCAAATGATTATTAAATATAATGGATTTTTTTATACGAAAAATATTTATTTTTCTATCAAGTAAAATGATTGTTGAATACAATGGATTTATTTTCGTATTAAGAATATTAATTTTTTAACAATTCAAAATTACGCTAAGTTTTTTTAATATATTTAAATTTTCTATGCAAAATTCAAATTCTTCACCACTAAAATACTTCAACAATCGCATATGCACGCTTGAGCTAATACACGGATAATCAGATAACCGAACTTCTCAGTCGCCGCCCCCTCCCATCATCCATTTCGCCCTCGTGCATGCATATAACGGAAACTCTCCGCGCGAGTAGCAGAAATAGACGAGCATATCCCCGGCGTGTAATGAGAAAAAAGGGAGGGCGATTTGTTGTTCGCCCACTGTCCGGGGATTGGCTTATGAATAAATATGACGCGTTGGCACGCCCAAACGCGTAGATGAGGTTTCGCACTAGGAGGCGACGGAGCCTGCGTCAGGAGAGGATTATTTTGGTTAATAGCGGGTGTATTTTTGCGGGAACGAGAAGAGTGTGTGTGTGTGTGTGTGTGTGTGTGTGTGTGTGTGTATTCGTTTGGAGGCAAGATCGGTATTTTCATTTAATAAATAGTTTGATGGCGATTTGGTAGTCTTTTAAAGTGTATATGAAAAAAGATCAAAATAGAATACACAGTTTGTATCCAACGGAATTGAACTTTTAAACAAAAATAATAAAATATCTTCAAAAGAATTTTATTATTTCTGCTTTACATATAGTACTTTATCGGGTATTGAAAAATTCGATTTTACATATTATTGGCAAAATTTGAATAAATTTCTATACTTTCATCTCTTCTTAGGGGAACCGCCAATCAACAAATTAAATGAAGAATAATTGACTAAATGTACTATCCTTTCACGAAACTCTTTTTCGTGTAGAAATGATACAATACACATGAAAGTATCACCCGGAGTCCAATATATTGACTTATTGAAAAACAGCATTGAATTGCAAAAAGATTACATCCTATACTTTTCGTATATGTATATTCGGGAACAAGCAACTGAAATGGAAATGTGGTACCGGCATAAAATATTTTCGTATACCTATACTTTCAGATTTACTTTACGCAACGTTTCTGTTAGAAAAAGTAAAAATATTAATAAACAAGTAAAAAGAATTCACTTCGCGTAATTTTAATCCATGAATATTTAAAGAATTTAAATCCGTTATCAAAATTTAATTACACATTCAAATCCTTATTTGATTACTTTATACGTGGACACGGCGTCTAACAAAAAAAAATTAAAGTTGCGGCGTTACGAGAAAAATAGCTCATTAAGTCTGTGCTCCGAGAATCTCATCTCCGGCAAAAAAATAATTAAATAACTGGAAAGCCAGCGTGCGACATCCCACAAACTAGCGTACCGCATTTCAGAAGAAAATTAATCCACTGCCTTATAACTTTAATAATTTGAAATATTTGCATATTATATACCCTGTCAATAGCCATCCCCTCTCAAATTACGAGATTATTCGTTTTCCAAGTTATGTCGCGCAAATAGGAGTATGTTAATTGTTAATTCCCCATCGGGTAAAACTTCTTAATTGCTTCATTTCCGCTCCCACGCGCGCACGCGCGCTGGTAAATTAAACATGACGCCGTGAAATTCATACAAATCGCTAGCCGCGGGCCTACCCCAACGTGTGCACGCTATGGCTTTATTAAATGTCTAATCGAAAATATTGACTTTCTCTTACTACATCACTGCGCTACGTCATGCGATAAGTATTACCGTCGTAACGTTTGTCAGGGTGCAACGACCCTGCTGTTACCGACGGAAAAATAAAAATAATTGGTAATGAGAACCTTTTCCAACTAATTGGAACAATGAAGTATCATTATTAAAAATTTATTATTTCATCAACTGGAATAGTCTGATAAAATCTTGACTTTTTCACTTATTTCGTCAATTTTACTACCTTCCGTTCCTTTTCACGATTCCTGATTATTTCTTTTCAATTTTCGTATAGTGATAAATTCCAAATAATGGCATAAACTTTTTACGTGTTCTGGGACCCGAAACTTGTTAAAAATTCATGAAATTCCTCCTTTTGTTCTAATACTATTTCAGATATCATGGAATATAGATCTAAACTTTTATCGATAGGTATTATTAGGAATACTTATTGCACATAACATTTAAAACACAAAGGGAAAAAAGGTATTTTTTCCGTATCAAATAAATAATATGCGCTGCAACATCGAGTTAGTTTTTAATTATGAAAACTGTTACCCATAACAGTCATTTACCAAAAAAAAATGAATGCTAAACAACTAATACGTAGGTCGACCGTTAACTCTCGACTTTGCTGCACTATTAAAAATCTCTGACCCTGCATGCACGTGAGCGTCGTCGAGCACATCAGGCGTGATTTCGATAATGTCACCGATGCGTTCGATCGATCACGTCGCGTCGCCGTCTCGTCTGTATCGCGGACAAAAAAAGTACAAGAGAGGCGCCAACTGTCGCGCGGGTTAACCCACTTTTTGCCGAGGCAGCTTCTCCCCCTACTTTCTATTTTTAAGCGGCTTCTTCCTTCGATCTAGCGCGACGACAGCGGCGACGACTTTTTTCGAGATTATTTGCCGAGCTTTCAGCACCTCTTAATTGCTCTTTGTTAGATCCCAGGGAGAGAGGAAGAGATGCTTTTTTCGCTCTACAGCGGATAAAAGGTACGAAACTGTGTCTTTTTTAATACCGCGGTCTGCTTAGTCGAGGCAAAATGATATTTTCTAGAGATCGGGGTGGCGTTATTAAAAAAGTAATTTTACGAAATTTTATGGTTGGCTGAATTTTATGCGTAATGTAAGTTTGACGGAAAACACAAATTAATTTTAGTACGATAACGCGTGCGTTACTTTGATACTCGAAAAAATCCTGTTTACATAAAGCGGATTTTATAAACAAGTATCATACAAGAGGTATCGTGCAACAAGAACGAAAAAAAAATGCAGAAAAAAGCGATAAACTTTTTGAAACAGACTACATTTTCCAGGAAGCTCTTTTTCCACCGTAACTCACTACATATGAAATGTTATAAATCATGTGTCATCGCTAGTAGCAGCCAGCCTCGACCATTCAAGGTTGCATAATTTGAAATTCTCTCAATAATACCGTGGAGTAGATACAATATTCATACTTTGTGGAAATAAATATGAGTATAGCTTCGTTCACTCAAATTGTGAAATTTTGTATGAAATGTTTTTAAATATTCAGTAATAAATAAAATACTGATAATATTTCAATGTCTATGCTTAAACTGAAATAAAATTCGACCTAAAGAAAGAAAAAGAGAACGAAAAAAGATATTCCTCCTTACAGCTGTCCCTTACCCATGGACCGTTCAAGGTAAGCGTCGAAAAAAGCACGACGAAACGCGAGCATTTCTCACGCGGATTGATTCCGTCCCACCTCTCACGGAACAATACCTCATCGCTTTTTCCCACGATTCTTTGTGCGCGGGCGTCTATATGAACAGCGCGCCGAAAACACTTCCATTGAATTTCCAGCCGTCCAAAGACAGAAAGCGCGCGAATGAGGAAAAAAGAGACGAAGGAATGACATGCAAAAACTGGGGAGGGTCCGAATCCGCAAAGTGGCAATTTCACGCACGTGCGCTCTAGCCCGATATATATACACACACATACACACACACATACACACACATCCACCTCGCCTTTCGGCTTTTCTTTCACCGAAACGTCAAACCCGCCGCGCAATTTCTCTCCTTCGCGCGTCTTTTCCGGGGTTTGCCCGAGTCCTTTTTCGCTATGAAGAAGAAAAAGGAGTGGAGAAAGAGAGTCTCACGCGCATAAGTAATGCATCTCGAGAAAAGGATGAGGGACTCGAACGAGGTGAACAGTCAGTGTGAGCTTTGGACTTTTTTCCTTTGTCGGGTTCCTATGATAGAAAAGGGAGTGAAAAGAGCTTTTATAAGAATGGCTGAGTGGTACCGTAGAGTGAAAAGAAAGGTAATGATCTTATGATAAGTTCATAATAGATTGTAATAATATCTTGAATCTTAGACAGGCAATTGTATTACAATTTTTTTTTATTTTACTGAGAAGTTAATAGATTTCAATGGTAAATTTTTTATTTAATTTGAAAATCGACGTAGCAAATTCATCAACTAAAATGTGTTTAACGTTTTAATCGTATAATTCAAATAATATCGAAAAGTTGTCAGTTTACATAACTTTCTTTCTTCGTATTAAATGTATTGTTGTAGAAATATCAAAGATAATAACGTGTCAGAAGTGATACGTATAAAATAAGACATGACCACGCTACTAATCGGAATGCTCGTACTGTTTCCGCCAAGTAAACTAACTTGTTTCGTAAGAATGAATTCACGGGTGTCTGTAAATCCCGGAAGAATTAAATGATTGAGTGTTTTTTTATTTTCATTCTTATATATTTAAATACCTGTTGCTAGAAATAAATCGTAATAATTGAAATATTATTTAGAATTATCAAATACTTGTCAAAATAAAAATAAAGTAATTAAAAAAACACATATTCTATTTTCAAACAATTATCTTTGCCTAAAGAAGAAAACAATAGAATTTTAAAGATCAGTGATATAGAACTAATACGTTATTTATACACACAACATTTAAGAGACGACTAAAAAGTTCTCTCATGTGGGAGCAGGAAAAAGGGGGAGAGTAGGATGAAAATAAATAGGGTCTGAGGAAGAAAAAAGTTACTTTGACTTTAGCAGAAGGGTTTTTTGTGTTGAAATGTCACCAGTAACGAATTCTACCTTTTCATGAGAGATAAAGGGTGTCTTGCAAAATTCTTGCCTATATTTCTTGAGTTCACTCGGGTCTTCTTACATTATTTTTCAGAAATTCAAAGTTTTAACTTAATATAAATTTCAATAAAAGTACACAAAGTTAAACTTATACAAACATATAAACTTAAAAATATAGATTCATCATTCAGATTGAACTCATTAAATTAACGTTCGCGCTAAAGCATTATCAAACAATGAATTCACCTTAACATTGACGATCGACATTAAAATGTTGATAAAACACTCGTAACATTTCTAAATAAAACCTTATTGTTTCTGAGGAACATGAAAGCAACGGAGCCAGCTGCCACGCGAGATCGCAAAAGTATCACGAGCAATAAAAATCACAAAAGATCCATTGCGCAGGATATATGTTCTATTTCGCCACGAGTACACGGCGCGCGTAAGTCACGGGAAGGTGAGACGTCCCGCAACTGACAAGAAGTCCGTAAAAAGCGAATTCTTCCATTACAGTGTAGGGAAGAGCTTGGCCGCCCGCGGTTTTTCGATTCATATATATATGTGAAAGCTATTTCCCCTCGTTTTGTAACACAACGCGTGAATTCGACGTATAGATAACGATGTTATTCTAACAATGAAAGGGATACGGTAAAATCGAAAGGCGAAGCATACGAGTTGCACACGTAGGCGTTTTTGAGAGCTTCTTCAAAAGAGGAAATTTTATTTTCTTCGTATTGTGTTTATATTATGTATTCGATTTCATGGAAATGTTTCACTAAATAAGTTCAAATTGTATAACGCAACAAATAACGGAATATTGTTCCAAAATATAATTCAATAAATTAAATTGATTTAAGATAGTTCACCCGGTTGAAACAGCAGTTTTAGTTTTTGTATTTTTTAAATAATGTTTTATTACGTTGATAATCCAAGAGAAAGTACATGTAACAAATATATACTAGAAGGAAATAAGACAATTTTTTTTCAAACAAATTCAGGCAATAACTTCAATAAGTTCTCTAATTTTTTTATTTTTTATCCGATCTTAATGAAATAAAGCTTATTTTATTCGTTAAGAAATTTCAGGGGGAGTGTCGGTGGGAAAATTTATGATACGAGTTACCAGTACGGCGCAATATCAATTTGTTTAAGAAAAGCAAGCCAAGTTTTAGAGTGTTTAATTTCTTAACCCCCTGAAATTTCTTAACGAACAAAATAAGCTTTATTTCGTTAAGATCGGATAAAAAATAAAAAAATTAGAGAACTTATTGAAGTTTTTATCTTTAATTGTAACAATAGCATAGTGATTATTGCCTGAGTTTGTCTGAAAAAAATTGTCTTATGTTCCTTCTAGTATATATTTGTTACGTGTACTTTCTCTTGGATTATCAACTTAATAAAACATTATTTAAAAAATACAACTAAAACTGCTGTTTCGACCGGGTGAACTACCTTAAGTTTACATTGACTGCTCTGATTTATCAATTACTTAAACAGGGATTGGAGTACATACAAAAATTATCATGCTAAAAATTAAAAAATTTATTATATAAAAAACAGAATTAATAAAATTTATATTATGTAGTTTTAGTACACATATTTTAAAAGATTTAAATTGAAACGAATTTAAATTATGACAAGTATTTGAACTTTCAAAAGCTCTTTCACAAAACATGACTAGTCTTATTTATTTCAAGTTTTAACGAGCAAATGATATAATTATTGAATATAATAATATAAACTTCATTTTCCGAGTAAAACTTTATGAATATTTTGAATAGTCCATTTATTTCGAATGAATGCTGAGGCCTAGCCAGAAAGCTCGTTTTAAACAATCTGGGACGTACTTGATTAAATATTATTCTTTAGATATTCATTATTTAAGCTAAAATTTGGCTTCTCAGTCAAATAAGCTAGCTCCATGTAATACTAAAATCGCAAGACGAAAACTTTACTTATAAAGGATAAATTTTGAAAGTACCGAAGCCAGAAAAGTGAAAGCCGTAAAATACGTAACTCAAACTCTGCGAAAAGTTTGTATATTCTGTGAACTCCATATAATCATAAAATATTTTTCACACTTCTTGAAAACAAATTTATAAAATCACAAATAATACGTTTATCAATTTCAATCGCGTAATTCAGACTACATCCATTAAAACTAAAACGCGCTTAAATTACGAATCGTTATATTTGCAAAGTAATTTATTTTATTAGGCTAGGTACAGAGAAATTAACAAAGTTTGATCGTTTCTGAGTAATTTATTGTCGTTGAAATACGCATTGGAATCGATCAAATAAATTTCAACGCCACTTTGGAAAGCAAACACGTTTTACACTTCATTAGAAATTACTTCCATTCCAGCCTCTTTAACTCTTATTTTTCTTTCCTGTTTCAGTTTTATTATTCGGTGATAGCGGTGACCCTGGCGACAGTACTGCAGGAGGAAAGTCAGTATCTGGCCGGAAACCGTTCGCTCCCCAAGTCCAACAGCATTCTCGAACCGGAAGTGTCCCCCGGTAAGTGCGAGATAGAAGAAGTACTTTTCACTATAATTCGCTTGAAAAAAAAAAACGCGAGACCAACGAGCCGCACGATGTAATATTTCCTAACATCAAGATCAAACCTCGTTTAGAATTTCTGTCATTCGAAATTAAATTTCCTATTGTTTCTTCGTATTATAACGGTATGAAGCAATTTTAGTTACTGTTTATTAAAATATTCGCAAACATTTGAATGATAGATAAACGGCTTTAGCAAATCTTCGATGAAAGGCAAGATTAAGCGCGCGATTTCCATAATAAGCAAGGCGTTTAATCCTCTTACTTTCACAACCGCAAATGTTTGATTTTTGAATAGCCTTTATTAACGCTACTTATACAGAAACATTAAAACAATAGTCGAGTTGAAAATTTACGTATTCGTTTGGAGTTTCGACGGTAACGCATACTACACCCGTTGCTATATTTCATATAAGGAACATGAATTATGGGCCCATAAATCGTGGTAATGTTTTCAACTTCTTGAAAATTGTACTTTATAACATCTATAGCGATAAAGTTACAGTTGTAAATAATCTGAATTACGTCGAATTAAACTTATAATAGATTCTTGCCGTACATTAAGGATATTTCGAGATGTTGTTTTTACCAAAGTTGTTTTATTTTTTAGCAACTATGAGATTCAATATAGCACTTCTCATCTGCTCATCTTTTGGAGTCATTTGTTGTCTGTTGCTTCTATATGGGCTGTTTAAGGTAAGATTGAATATTCTTGTATATTCTCGTTTTTCACAACTGTTTATAAATTAAACGACTTTAGCTGTACAAAATTAAATAAAGAATTCGACAAATATTGGCTATACAAATAAGTTTCCGCCGTTTTCAAGAGATGGCTCCACCGACAAGAGTACTTTGAAATCGTCAGATGTAAAATGTCACATAGAAAGTTTGGACACCTGGCAACAACATAACCTTAAAATACTATTGACTTTGTATTGGCAGTATACATTTTTTTTTGTTCGAAAACGTCGAGTTTTGTCGAAAATGTCGAAATCTGCTGCTGAGGCGCATCGATCGCTTGTAGAAGTTTACGGTGATGCTGCTTTAAGTGAGAGAAGTTGTCGTGAGTGGTTTCAAAAGTTTAAAAACGGCGAGTTTGACGTGGAAGATAAAGAACGCGAAGGAAGGCCAGTCAAGTTTGAAGACGCTGAGTTAGAGGCATTATTGGACCAAGACTCATGCCAAACTGAAGAGCAGCTCGCAGCAAGCTTGGGAGTGACTCCTCAACAAGCGATTTCACACCGTCTCAAGACCATTGGTATGGTACAAAAGCAAGGAAATTGGGTTCCGTATGAACTGAAACCCAGAGACGTCGAGCGCCGTCTTTTCACGTGCGAACAACTTCTCCAAAGACAAAGTCGAAAGGGTTTTTTGCATCGAATAGTGACGGGGGATGAAAAGTGGATCTACTACGACAACCCAAAGCGTAGGAAATCATGGGGTAAGCCCGGCCATATACCAACTTCAACGGCCATATCGAATATTTATGGCAAAAAGTTAATGTTGTGCATTTGGTGGGATCAGCTCGGAGTAATCTATTACGAGCTACTCCAGCCTAACGAAACTATCACTGGAGAACGTTATCAACAGCAACTGTTGCAATTGAGCGGAGAATTGAAGATTAAACGCCCCCAATATGCCAAAAGACATGACAAAGTGATTTTTCAGCACGACAACGCTCGGCCACATGTTGCAAAAGTCGTCAAGGATACTTTGGAAGCTTTACAATGGGATGTCTTACCCCACCCGCCGTATTCACCAGACATTGCTCCTTCGGACTACCAGTTGTTCCGATCGATGGCTCACGCCCTGGTCAAGCAGCACTTCACTTCTTACGAAGAAGCCAAAAATTGGATCGATTCATGGGTAGTCTCAAAAGATGAAGAGTTTTTTCGACGTGGCATCCGCAGCGATCGCCCCCATCGCCCCCCCTAAAGACCGCACGCAGACGGTTGGGAGGAAGCAAGTTGATTATGAAATAAACCCAAATAGCCGGGGGATGTGAGGTCCACGCATATTAGGGAATTACGTAGATGTGCAACAATAAGCAAGACAATTAATTAAACCATTTTTAAACCCAAGTATGTGGGGGATATGAAGTCCACGCATATAAGAGAGTCATGTAGACATAACAAAATAAGCCTAACGATTATTTAAATAATTTTTAAACCAAAGTAGCCGGGGGATATGAGGTCCACGCATATAAGCGAGTCATGTAGACATGAAAAAATAAGCCAAACGATTATTTAAATAATTTTTAAACCCAAGTAACCGGGGGGTATGAGGTCCACGCATATAAGGAAGTCATGTAGACATGAAAAAATAAACCAAACGATTATTTAAATAATTTTTAAACCCAAGTAGCCGGGGGATATGAAGTCCACGCATATAACGGAGTTATGTACATGACTCCCTTATATGCGTGGATCTCATATCGCCCGCCTACTTGCGTTGAAAAATTATTTAAATAATTATCTTGCTTATTGTTGCACGTCTACGTAATTCTCTAATATGCGTGGACCTCGTGTCCCCCGGCTACTTGTCTTTAAAAATTATTTAAATAATCGTTATGCTTATTTTTTGGTGCCTATAATATGACTCCCTTATATACGTGGGCCTCATATCCCCCGCTTACTTGGGTTTAAAAATTATTTAAATAATCGTTTACTTTTTGTTTCATGTCCTCATGGCTCCCTTATATGCGTGGACCTCATATTCCCTGGCTACTTGGGTTTAAAAATTGTTTAAATAATTGTGTTGATTGTGGTTGCACGTCTACGTAATTCCCTAATATAAGTGAACCTCGCGTCCCCCGGCTACTTGGGTTTAAAAATTATTTTAATAAGCGTTTTGCTTATTTTTTCATGTCTACATGACTCCTGTATATGCGTGGACCTCATATCCCCCGGCTACTTGGGTTTAAAACTTATTTAAATAATCGTTTTACTTATTTTTTCATATCTACATGACTCCCTTATATGCGTAGACCTCATATCCCCCGGCTACTTGGGTTTAAAAATTATTTAAATAATCGTTTTGCTTATTTTTTCTTGTCTACATGACTTCCTTATGCGCGTGGACCTCATATCCCCCGGCTACTTGGGTTTAAAACTTATTTAAATAATCGTTTTGCTTATTTCTTCATGTCTACATGACTCCCTTATATGCGTGGATCTCATATCATCCGGCTACTTGGGTTTAAAAATTATTTAAATAATCGTTTTGCTTATTTTTTCTTGTCTACACGACTACCTTATATGCGTGGACCTCATATATCCTCCGCCTACTTGGGTTTAAAAATTGTTTATATGATTATCTTGCTTATTGTTGCACGTCTACGTAATTTCCTTTACATGCGTGGACCTCATATCCCCCGCCTACTTGGGTTTAAAAATTGTTGGTTTTTTTTTCACATCACTTCCTTAAGAAAAGGTCATCGGATATACTCCTTCGCAATCGCCCCCCCCTATGCCCCAGGACTGGATCCGCCCCTGGGCATCCGAATGCTGCCAGAAAGATGGCAAAAAGTAGTAGCCAATGACGGACAATATTTTGAATAAAATGTAACGTATATTTTGTTTACAATTGTCACGGAGGTTTCCATCGACGTTGGACACAACGTAGAAGACGAGAAACCACTCAGTCAGCATAAACATAACTAGCTCGCGATGCACTCGTCGTAGCATCGCGACGTTAGCTCAGTGGTAGAGCGCGGGATTAGAATTCTCGAGATCGCGGGTTCGCGCCCCGCTCACCCTTATTTTTTCACTTCATTTTATTTATTTCTCACATACGTAACACAATGTATTGATAATTTTTATAAAAAAACGGCGGAAACTTATTTGTATTTACAATATAATAATACATTTACAAGAGACACTTGAATCTTATCATTCTTGTTGCAACACTAGTATTTCGTCTATGTTTATTTCTTATTATAAACTATTATCTATTTTAACATTCTAATTTACATTTTATTTTCACTCTGACAAATTAAACAGCAGTACTAGCAAGTATTGCAAGTATAGTAGTAGCAAGATTCAAACGTGCGCTTAAATATTTACAAAATGAATCTCAAAGTCAATTTACATGAAGAACCAAATTAGTCGCCATAAATTACTTTATACACTTTCCGCGACTCTCTTCGCGATCTCGCGATATGTCATGTGCAAATACCGCAAATTAACTTACTGCATACAAACTAAAGTAAAGTGTAAAAATGTTCATAAATATCATAAGTTAATAATTAACAATTTTTCAAAGTACTAATATATGAATCATTGCTGGATAAAGTATTTAAAATATAATAACTAACATTCTGACAATTATTCTAACGCAATGTAAATCTTGATGACTTTCATTTCATTCTATAATATCCACCTGTAACTTCCGTTTTCAATCATCTAAGCATCTTTCTAAATGCTTTTCACCCCCATCAATCGGAATACAAAATTACTCGTGCATTCTTTCACCTATACAATACGCACCTCACAGCTTTATGCATTCCGAAAGCCCGACGATTTCTCACGCCGCTCCTCCGATACCCAGCCAGCCAGCCCCCTCAGCGTACTATTCAATATACTCCTTATTACATTACGTGGTCTGCAACTCAACGGGCGCGCGGCGCCTTACCTCGATATTAAAGTGGATGTGCCGTTATACACGCGCGTGTCTCCAGTACAATACGCACGTATACATCCCGTGTCTGCGCCACCTTCGTTCTCTCTCTCGGTCTCTGTAATTGATATCCAAGTGCGGATGAGAGGATGGGTAATTGCTTAGGGGCGAGTCGTCATCGTAGAATCTGCGCGACGAGAAACCGAGGTAAATTTATTCTGAATTGATATCGCGTGCGCAGAAAAGCGTTATGTGCCCCGAGGTGGTGATGGTGCCGGTGAAACTGATAGCCAAATTAATTTCGCCAGCCGATGAGTAGCTATAAATATAAGCAGAAGGGGCCGAAATGGGTGGTCGGTCGTTATAAGGGTTGAACTTGACGAGGTGAGGTACCGGAAGATTCTTACTAGAGTTTTGATGAGGTTACATTAAAATGAAAAATCGATTGTCTGGATTGAAGTAGCCGAATATTTATGGGCCATTTATAGCCGTCTTTGAATTTGAAATAGTGAATTATTGCTTTAGATGAGGAACCCTGTTAAATTCTACTTTTCGATAGATTTGTTAATCTTTAAAGAGCACACCTTATGTACGCAACATAAAAAGCATGCAGGGTCGAATTGGCCGCTATCACTTTTAGTATCTATAGAATCAGAAGAATACGCGCTTTCAGGTTATGTAATTCTTTAACTATCTTGAAATTAAAGGAGAATAATTTTGAAAAGAATATAAATATTATTTAAAATCATTAAATAAGAGCGTTAAAAACAACAATTTTCTCAAAGAACACCATAACTGTTTCAATTTTAAATATTTTTACTTAAAAATCGAACTGCATACTGTTGAAACAATATAAATTTAGACAAAGAGAAGGGAAATTCCTTTCCTATGTTGCGTACGAGAAGACGATGGAGCGCATTAAAAATTAATAAATTGTTTAAAAAATATGCAACGATCGAAAGACTAGTCCAGTGCTCTAACCACTGAGCTACCGTTACGAGGCTTGCTCGAAAGCTTCGCGCGGATCTTCTTTTTGTCATTGTGCTGACGCGTCAGAGCTTGGATGACAGCCGAGCTGTACCCGTGACACCTGGCCATTTAAAACCAGAGTGCTCTTTAACGATTAAGGTGATATGATACCCACACTATTACTCAATTCTGGGTTCCCGTTTTTCCCCTTCAATTTTAAACTTTTTGAAAAAAAAACTCTTTGACACGTTTTAAGTTTAATAAAGAACTATAACGTATCATAGAGCTTTTTCTTTAAAATTAAAAATTGAATGAGAAAAACGGGAACCCAATTTTCAGTAATAGCGTGGGTATCGCATCACCTTAATTGAAACATTCTTGATATTGAGAAAAAGTATTTAAATTGAAAGAACAGCAATAATTCGCTTATTAATATTGAGAAGAAAAGAAAATTCTAATTTCGAAATTTATTTTCCTGTATTTTCTCTTACATTCCACATAGACGTTATTTGCTTATTCTATTTGTAATTTAATATGTATTTCTCATCTGTACAGGATTAAAAAAACTGTAAACTATAGCTTTTACTTCAAATATAAAGAAGCTTCTTCAGTGGGGACTTGTTATTGTATTATTTATAAATTAGAACTATTTTGAATTTTCAGAAAATATCGCTCTGGTACGTTATAGTTAACTATCAAATCTATAACGTGTCAGAGAGATTTTTTGTCAAAATTCAAAATTGAATGAGAAAAACGGGTCCCTGCAATCGTCGGTAACTGTGGGGTCTCGAATCGCCTTAATTCTAATAATTAACATTCCTACACCGAAGAGAGAGAGAGAGAGAGAGAGAGAGAGAGAGAGAGAGGGGGGGGAGAGGTAGAGAGAGAGAGATTTTCGTCAGACGCGTAGTTATCGAGAAAAAAATTCTCAAAAACTTTTAAATTACTAAAAAAAATGCGATTTTTGAGAATTTTTTTCTCGGAAATTACGCGTCTGACGGAAAATCCCCAAAGGATATTTGTCTCTCAGAAACTGACGGAGAAGAGCCTGTAAATTTTGAAAACAAAAACACATCATTTTTCAAATTTGTTTATAACGATTATGTTAATAAATAATTCCTCGACCTCTTTATCGTAAAACACCTTGCAGATTCGGATTCAAGGGATCAAAATACATAAGAATAACCTTGGTGAATCTGTGGATCTCTCAGTCTCACGGCCCCCTCTATGCCGCGGCCCAACTATATTATCCACATTAGTCGAAAGTTTTACCTAATTAAAAGACGTTTATTGAAAAACCCCATTGAAAATTTCGGAGAGGGATAGAGAGGGGGATTAGATTTAGATTTAGATTTGTTCTTTATTTACACCATGGGGTAATACACCATGGGGTAAAACCCCGTCTGGTGCCAGGTGAAGGCAGGATACAGTAGAGTAGGTATAACAAAAAATACAAATTAAACAAAAATAGTTAAATAAAAATAATAAGAAAATAATAATAAAAGTAATAAGAAAATAATAATAAAAGTAATAAGAAAATAATAATAACGGCTAGAGAGTAGGTGAGCAAAAAATAACTGTACAAAAAAATAAATGCGTACAAAAAGCGGTAAAAATACGGTAGATGCTGTCGGGCAGCTTAATTAATAAAATAACGACGGTAGGGTGGGAGAGAGAGGGGGAGGAAGAGAGAGAGCGAGAGAGAGAGATTTTTGAACCCGAGTCGATAGTTTTCCGGAAGTGACCTTCATTCGTAAGTATATATCTTTTATCTATTCAAATTTACGCACGCAAGGTGGTGTGAAAACAATATGGATTACTTTGGTTAAAGATTTTTTCACCCTCCATGTTTGTTATTATATAAGATATATTTTTCGATCAAGCGGAGGTAATATACGACTTTCATTTCTTAGTTTACGAGCGACGTTTCGTTGGCGGGTCTGCCAACCTCATCAGGCTAGTGTTTTATTAAAAACAAAAATAATTGTCAGTCTTTTCAATGATACAAAAAAAAGTATAAAAATATACATAACATAGAACAACGCAATATTACCTCTAAAATTATAAATGTTAACGCACGTTAACAAATCAGTGGTCAACACATTTCGCCAAATTTATGTTTCGGAACTGTGATGAAATACATATATACATATTCGCGCTTATATATACAGCTGGAACGAGTATAAATGCGAAATTAAAACAATAGTAAAAATAAAAATAAACTAGCATTTGAATTTTCTTAATATTGGAAAATATGACTTGTTGAGAGTGAATATATCTTCCTTCTTATTTATGTTATTGTTATGGCGTTTAATATGCATGATTTCTGACATTACTTTCTTTTTATAATTACTCTCGATATCCATAATTTTAGCACCTTCCTAATCAAATTGATGATTAAAAGAATCCTGGTGTATGACAACTACCGAATCTTGTTTTTTATAATTTTTATGTTCATTAACACGTTTTTTTAAAGCTCTTTTTGTCTCTCCTATGTTAGTTGCGTGGCAATTCTTACACGTGAATTTGTATACAATATTGATTCGATCCCATTTTATGTCATATCTTTGCCTAATTTAACAATCGTGTTGAGGCTCTTCTTTACTATTTGATGAAATGTGTTGACCACTGACTTCTCAACGTGCGTTAACATTTATAATTATAGAGGCAATGTTGCATTCTTTTATGTTGTATATATTTTCATCATTTTTTGTGTATTATTGAAAAGACTGACAATTATTTTTGTTTTTATAAAACACTAGTCTGATGAGGTTGGCAGACCCGCCAACGAAACGTCGCTCGTAAACTAAGACATGAAAGTTTTTATTTCATATATTACCCCCACTTGATTGAAAAAATACGTCTTATACAATAATATCGATTACTTATTAATTGTACTTTTAAAGTATATAAATTATACTTTAGATACTTAAAAAAATAACACGAAGAAAAATAAATTTTTAAAAAATAAAACATTAAAATTAATTTGTATAATAATTTTGAAAATATAAGATATGTTAAACACATGCACGTTGATAAATAACAATTATTTACCTATATACTGATGTAAACAATCAATGTACTAGAACAATAACTTTAGTTTGAGGAAGCTAATTGCCAATGAATTCGCAGCGGTTTTTTCTTTTATTGTGACAAATATCTTCTTTCAAAAAACTCTTTTAGAACATCTTAGCTTTAATATATTCGATATTTATGCATAAAAGTGTAATATTCTTTTTTAATTATTATGTTGACAGATTTATTTTTTTTATAATAAAGCTTGACGTACTCTTTCATATCAAGATAAATGTGCACGCTGCAATAAATAACTAACAGCTAGAAATAATTTTATACAAAATGTTACAAATTAATTAGAATAAAGGCACCCTTATTCTAATATTTCCTTAATTAACTTAAAAAAAATTACACTTGTAAAAAATAAAAAAAATATTATTATACAAGTACAATGGGCACCGTCAAAAAGTACATCCTCGCGCCTCGACGTAATTACGCGCTTTGTCGAGCACACTTAACTCGGGGGAGGCTCGGGAATGCGCAGTCTTACCGTGCGACACATTGCCCCCCTCCTCGGGGACACCAAGCGTATATACTACACCCTGCTGCTGCGCGCGCGCTCTATAAATTTTTAAAGCGGACAGAGTGTTTATGAAAATGTGTTTTCTTATCGCGGGTCTCCCCTGTGAGAAGTTATCGGAAAAGCCGTTCAAAATAATAAAATAATAATAACGCGCTAGCTTGGACGTGTAGTGCTGCATTGGATAACCGCGGCAGTTTAATCGAAAATTTATTAAAATGACACGATGCTTTGTCTGTATTGTTTATTTAAAAGCCGAGAAAATCTGGGGAAAAAGCTCGAGTTTCAGAAAAAAGTAGAGTGAAAGCGGGCTGCTTTTGCATGTGAAAAAGGGAGAATAAATTTTTTGGAAAAGAAAAAGCAAGATTTATGATTGCTTATTCAAATATTCTGCAATTAAAGCCGAATGCCACTGAATGAGATGTATGTTTATATTACAAATATAACGTAATTAGATGTAATAACATTATTTAAAAAATGTAGAATGAAGACATTTTATCTAAAACAACTTTTGCTTATAAGTATTCTTTTATAGCTATATAATTAATACAACTTACCATAAATCTACACTCGATTCTACGTTTTACTGTCGATTAATACTTCTCGATAATGGAGATTATGGTTGTGTTAATAAACTTCAAAGATCAGTTCACATCTAATATAACACAACTTTTTTTGTAGTACTACTATTAAAACCCGCTACCAATTCATTGGCACTTAGCTTACTCAAACTAATTTATCGATTCCTTTTATTAAATTTAAATTCCCAAAATTAATTTTTCACAAAAAAAATTGCTAACGAATTTCCATAATAAAACTTTTTTTCTTTTTTTTTTTTTATTAGTAATTAAATAAAGAGATTTATATCTATCGTTAAATGTCATTGTCTAACTTTGAACCGATGCGGAAAGTCTTATATCTGACATTCTATTAGAAGCTGTTTTGGAAATCGTACTTCGTGCAAAAATTATTTTATCACTATCAACAAATGAAGATGTAATTGACTGATTTTTTTGGGCAACGAATTCTGAAGATATAAAAAGCTGTTTCTCTGCCAATTTTCAGGACGATTGGTTGATTTTTACTCTTGTTATCGTGAAACAACGAAAACGCTCCTTTTTTTATAAAATATTTTTTTTTTTCTAAAAAAACAAGTGAAGATAATCTCTTGAAATTTTAAAACCAATGAATATAATGTCTTAAAATTTTAACCAAAGATAGTCTTCAATGAGTGTAAAAGTGGTTAAAATTTCAAGTCGATAAATAAAATATTTTTTGAGAAATTAATTCATGAAATATAAACCATTTTCCTTAATAATAAATGACAGAGTGAAGATAATTTAAATTTAAAAAAAAAAGAAAATGTAGGTAATATAAATACCTCTCAATAAAAATTCGTTATATTAATTAATATTGACTGTAGCAAATAAAAAAATCCAAAAAACTAAAAATTCAAAATCGTTTTTAGGTTATAAAACAAAAGAAAATCGGTCAAACCTCAAATCAGTCAGGACAGTATTTTTTTTTCGCGAGACGAAGAGAATAGGCATTATCCGACGAAAATCGATCGACTTATTTCCGAGATATAAAGAGTTTACACACAAACCCACACGCACGCACGCACGCACGCACGCACGCACACGCACACACGCGCTCTCACGCGCGCACAGACATCACACACACACGCTCTCACGCACGCGTCACACACACACACACGCGCGAAAAAAAAATTTCTCAAAATCGACAAATATCGACATATATCGCCTTAAAACATCTTTTTGAATATTTTTTGTTTCGAAAATTTTTTTCGCCGTTACAAAGCTTCCTCTATGAGGAAGCAATAGTATATTACGATACGTGTGACTTAAGTGGCCCATTATTGCACGGCGTGAGGTTAGCGCTCGAGCGCAGCGGGGGCGCTAAACGCCGTGGAATAATGAGCCATTTAAGTCACGAGTATCGTATACTATTTTATAGCTCGTGTGACATATATCCGCCATATTCTTATTTTATTTATTTGTGCATATTTATAATGATAGTTGGAAGTGGGGTGGGAGAAGTGTGGGGCGGAAGGGGGGGGCGGTCGGGGGGCGCAGCCCCCCGCCCTGAAAAAAATTAATAAAAAGTTATTTAAATAATAGAATACCTGATATAAAATATGGTTATTATTGAATCTAGAATATTGAATATATACATAAAAAAATCATAAAACTAGATTCTTGGCAATTTGATTTGTATCTTTAACAATAAGTTGAAGTTTATGGAAGTGAAAGATTTGTATACGTTATATCATTAAAGAGAAAGACTTTTAAAACTAAAATCCATACAGTTTAATATTGAATATTTAAAAAGCGCGCGGTCTGCTATTCCATAGCAGATGAAACTAACCTATAATATAGAGAAGCCTTATTATCATTATTTTTATTTATTCTTTGTAGTTTGTCAACTATTAACGAAGTTTTACTTCTTTTCCTGTTCATTCTTATATGTAAAATCATATTTTTGAATAGTTTTGGTAGATAATTGGCGTTAATTACGTACCTGTGACTTAAGTAAATTCATTATTTCACAGTGTAATAATGGGCTACTTAAGTCACAGCTAGCCGTAACTTAAGTGCTGCGGATTTAGGTCACACAGTGCTATAAAATAATTAAAGTCTCACCACAAAATTATTCAACGAGTATATCCATAAGGTATCATGAAAAAAAAATTAGTTGCAGTCGCTAGTTGAGTAGTTTAAAGATCCATATTAAGTAGTATAGTAAAACAACTTGCTGGTACAACAAAAAGATGGTGGTAATAACTATTCAATTAAAATGATAATCACGATTAATTGTTTCCTTTCGTGTACAGTAAACAACCATGCCATAATTAGAACTTTCAATTTGTAGATCCTCATTCTGTTCACAGCACATTTCATTATTGGTTTCAATTTCCCGTTCACTCCAGGTAAATAAAAAAAAAATTTCATCTGCTCAACGTTGACGTAAAAAACCACACCCGATCCCTTCCACCCTCCTCGATCATTAATTTGAAATTACCCAGCGTGAAACCTTACGACCCGCTCTTGTTCTTGCGCGTATCTTTACGGCGGCGTATTCTCATTCTCACTTGCCTCGCCCATACCTTTATCGCCACCCCCGCCTCCTCCACCTCCTCCTCCTAAATTTTAGTAGACGTCCTCAAAAACGATATCGAAACGCGCTCAGAGCCGCCCGAAGCTACTGGCCTTATCGGCCGCCCCCGTACATATAGGATTTCTGCCGCGGCGCGCAGTTTATCCTAAATAAACGGAAACACCTCGAGAGCCGCTTAAGCGTCGTCGTAATTTATGGACCTATATTATGGTGCGCGCACTCGCGCGCTGGTGTATGTGTGCGTGTGTGTACGTTTCATTTATGAGGGTGGGCTTGCTCGATAAGTGCGATTAGCCAGATGGCCAGTGTTATGAATTACCTAGAGGGAGGACAAGGGCTTCGTGCGTTTGATTGCTACTGCTTTTTGGGGGAGACGGCATTGTTTGTTATTGTTAACGGGTGACAAGATTTATGCGTTACTACATTTTTGTCAGATCTTAGCTCATTCTAATGGCGCATCTATTACAAACGAATATATTGTGATTATGAGCAATTTTTCTATCGTAATGTGTACAGTATTTTAAAAGATACCCTTACGTAAACATACTAAATATGAATTATTGTGTCGTGGAATATCTATGAGATCACAAACTTATTTCATTTTGAAACTGAAAAATGGTAGGTACACTATTGTCAGTCTTTTATAACCTTTGTTCGTCAAAAAATATTTTTCTTAAAACTACGGTAAAGTTGCACGTACGAGGGTCATTTGATAAGTACCTAGCCTACAAATGAAAACACCAAAATTTTACAAAAAATAAAATTTATTTTTCAATGTAGTCTCCTTTTAGTTGAATACACTTGGTCCAGCGGTGTTCCAATTTTTTTAACCCCGTTGAAAAAAATGTTTTCTCTTGGTTTGCAAAATAGGCCTCCGTGGCGGCGATTATTTCGTTATTGGAGTGGAATCTCTTCCCGGCGAGCGAATTTTTTAGGTTCGGAAACAAAAAAAAGTCGCACGGAGCCAAATCTGGAGAATACGGTGGATGGGGCAGCAGTTCGTAGCGTAATTCGACCAATTTAGCCGTGGCGAGTGCAGAAGTGTGAGCCGGTGCATTATCGTGGTGGAAAAGCACTTTCTTTTTAGACAAATGGGGCCGTTTTTCTTCTAACACGGTGTCAAATCGGCTCAATAGTTCGGCGTAGTACTGTCCTGTGACCGTTTTGCCCTTCTCCAGATAGTCAATAAAAATCACACCTTGAGAATCCCAGAAAACAGTGGCCATCACCTTTCCGGCCGACGGGACCGTCTTCGCCTTCTCCGGAGCAGGTTCACCGGGTAAGGTCCACTGTTTTGACTGCTCCTTGGTCTCTGGAGTGTAGTAGTGAATCCATGTTTCGTCGACGGTCACGTAACGACGCAAAAACTCTTTTGGATTGCGATTAAACAGCTCCAAACACTGCTCTGAACTGGTCACACGGATGCGCTTGTTGTCTGCAGTCAGCAAACGCGGCACCCACCTTGCTGACAGCTTCCTCATGTCTAAAATCTGATGTAGGATATGCCACACGCGTTCTTCTGAGATGCCTACTATCGCAGCTATCTCGTGCACCTTTAATCGGCGGTCTGACAAAACGATATCGTGTATTTTTGTCACGTTCTCCTCCGTAGTGGCTGTTTTCGGAGCACCTGGGCGTGGATCATCAAAAACCGACGTACGACCACGTTGAAACTCGTTATACCAAAATTTAACGGTCGTCATCGAAGGAGAAGCATCCCCATACACTGCATCCAAGCGTTCTTTAATTTCACTGCGCGATTTCCCTTCCAAAAACAAGAATCGAATCACCGACCGATATTGTTCTTTCTCCATTTTTTCAAAAATCTACGGACACATTTGCTTTCACACGCTCTCAAAAATAAACTACAACTCCGATCCGGCTGAAATTTCGTCTGTAACCGTTTACAGGAAGATACTGCACTGTAGTGTATTTCTGGTGCGATCTAGTGGCACCATCTGGCGGTGAGGCTAGGTACTTGTCAAATGACCCTCGTATGTGTAACATTCCGTAACAAAAAGACGTTTGCTTTTATATGCAAATAAAGTTATGAAATATCTTTCTCACGCAATAAAAGAGACTATTATAAACTGTCTTTCTCATTCATGACATCTTTTTATTAAAGAAGAAACATTTTGAAATTCAAAACGGTATTAAAAAGCATTCGGATCAGTTTCATAAATAAAAGTTTACATAAAATATTAATAAAAGCAATGTAAAGAAATGTGGCGGAAATTAATTTTAAACGAGAGCAGCATAAAATACACATTTATGAAAATATTGCTCATAAACAGCCCAAAAAAGATTCGCCTTTAAAAGTTATTTTCGACAGCTAAAAAATTTAACAAAATCGTAAAACTATATACAGTAGGTATAAAATAAAAAAATAAAAAAAAAAAAACAAGTAAAACGATCCCTTCAAATAAAACCAACCGCTTCTGACATCAGGCCACCCTTCGAAACCGTTAATAATACAACCAATATAATCTCAAACCGGAACGTAATCCCTCTCAGCGTTAAACGAGAAAATCACGAGGCGCAGATACTTGAATTATAAGACGCGATTCCTTTGCTGTGAGGGAGGGGGCGAGGAAAAAATTTACGAGGGCACGAGCCGATAAGGCATCGAAATTTTTCATCGAGTTTTCGACCGATCTCGATTCGTTTCGCGTTGTTTTTTCCGTCCATCGCGTTCGCACAGGAGCGTAACCCACGCTCTCAAGTCGATGCTCAAAGAGAGACTCTCTCGCGATGTGCCGTTATTGGTGTCATTAATTCCGCCGGATTGACGGGCGCGCTTTTTTTCTTCGATATTTCACGTGAAGGGGCGGGGAAGCATTCGAGTTGGTGGAAATTAACATCCTTTGAGTGGTCGGAAATTATGGGCAAACGGGACAATGAATTTCGAGTTTCGCAGTTGTCGGGGTTGTAATCCGGATAAATTATACCGAAGTATTGCAATTAAATTATAGTTTTGGGTCAATTTTACTTAGCTTTTTAAAAGCATATTACTGCGAAAGTAATATTGAGCCTATAAATCACGTAATAACCCGGAGATTAATCCACAATATTTATTTGAGCACTTTTATATAGACATTAATTCTACAAACAAGATGAAAATGTTTATATATTTTTCATAAAAAAATAGGTTATTCTAAATTCACTGGTACACCTTTTTCCTCTTGATATATAGTATCATTACTTTGCTCATTTAAAGCTGATGTTCTGCTATATTCATCATGCAGGACCATTTAATATCATGCGATATAGTTATTTGAAAAAAAATGTTGTTTGTCAAATGTACGAGAGGTTAAACGGAAACGTTTCATTACCTTCAATTAAGTATGCATAAAATACACTTGGGAAATTTGAATAAGTACTAAAAACCTTAATCGTTTCATGTATTTCTGCTTTTTAGACACGATCGTCTCGTGAATACAAACTCTCTTGAATAAGCTATTCAGCATCTCAAATTACTTTTACGTCGCTTCAAATTAGTCAGATTTTACAATAGGATAATTGTATAATCTACTACTTTAATTTTATTAACGAATCTGCGCTGAATTTACGAAATGGAGCTAATGTAAATCAAGGGCCGATGGCAAATACGTTCCAGCTTTTGTTCACTCGCAATACGTACAGAAATATTTCAAATTATTTCATTATTCCGAACACATTAAACTTGTAATTTGTTTCAATTTAAACTTTGATGTTATTTGAAAATTATCGTTTGTTACTTTTGTAAAACACATTTGTTGTAACAATATAATACCTTTAAAGCTGGTGATGAAACTCTAAATTACTTAAATTGCTTTTTTAAAGTACAATTATAATTTGAAAATCTCTGGTGGTTCGGAACCTATCTAAAACTGTACATGTTCCCCTTGCAGCACAAGTTACTAGGAATGGACCCATTGAATCCAAAGATCTCGTTTGCATAGCAAGGCATTTTAAAGTTGGCTAATAATGACGTAGGATTAGCTTATAAAGAGAAAAATTTTGGTTAAATTTTCAATTATATGAATATTTTTTAATATTATTTTTATATATATAATTAAATTAGCGACGTTCATTTAACATCAATTCCTTTATTTATGCACTGAGGCAAATTTTCTTTCCTTTACTCATTTAATTTTGTAATGGAAGCTATGATACGCAATCAATTTTATTAACGAACTAATGGAGTAATTTTTCACAGGTAATTAAAATAAAAATCAGGCCATAGGTTTCAATCACATTTCTACATTTTACACTTGTCCATTGGCTTTCTCGAAAGTTTCATATTATATTTTTTCATTCGTCATTTTTGTACCTAATGAATGTCTAAAAATGATTTATTGCAGTGTAAATAAAATTGAAATCATCGTCATTCAATTGTGCCTATTTTTTCTTGATTTGCCTTCGAAGTTGCCTAAAAATTGCACATCTAAGCTGTGTCTTCTTTAGTAATATTCTCAGAAACTTAAAAGAGCTTATAAGCCCTTTATTATTATATTTTAATTATCCGGAAAAAACGATGAGGCTTCTTAAAAATATATAATACCTTTCAATGTGTTTCTTTGAATTTCAATATCTCAATGGTTTAATTAGTTACAAAAATTTGCTCAAAAAAAAAGTTTCTATCACTCATTAGTATATTGAAGTTGGATTTCGATCTGATTTGAGGCTAAGGTGTTTAATTAAATAAAACAAATTTTTTTATTTAATTAAACACCTTAGCCCCAGATCACATCGAAATCCAACTTCAATATACTAATAATACAATGGAGGGCGAAATCAACTCATCACGATTAATTTCTATTACTCAACTAATTAATTATATTGGTCGTGGTTGTATTATTTTAAAGCTCTAGAAAAAGAAAATTTTTTCAGTTAAATTTATAATTTTCTAGAAACTGAAAATATAATTCATCTGAAATAATGTGTTTCTTCTATTCTTGATTAATTTCAAATAATGATACGTTTTTTACG
This sequence comes from Torymus aiolomorphi, assembly GCA_036365515.1. NCBI lineage: Eukaryota > Metazoa > Arthropoda > Insecta > Hymenoptera > Torymidae > Torymus > Torymus aiolomorphi. Next base: position 68,023,991 of record CM070874.1, on the reverse strand, counting down.
TTGTTTTACTTTTTACTTTACTTACTTCTAAGTAAACAGTTTCCCTGATGATCCTGCATCTATATTTATCAAACTTTATCCAACGAAATTTTCCTTTATTAACAAAAAATACTTTTAAAAATCCCTACTTTTAACCCTTTATCCTAAGGCCCCAAAGGGAAAAGAAAATTACGCCCACATGAGCATCGCCGTGATCCTGTTGCACGCGAGCGAACGAAGAAGCGCGTGGCTCGCTTCGGGTTCCAGTCGTACGAGCGAAACTCAATATTCCGTCGAGATAGAACTCGACGCAACTCGCGACTGCTCTTTTCCGGTTCTTGCGAATTTTTCGATATAACAGGAGAATGTAGTCCTGTGGCATTGTCTCATGCGCGTATATTTGTACGAGCGCGTGCATGCGTAGATTGCTCGTACTGAAATCGAACGGCCAAGACTTTCGCATTGATGAAAAGAGATGGGGAGTTTTTGAGTGATATTTAAGTTTGTTCATTCGGAAGCGAATGAAAAATGAAGATATTGCATTTTGATGTGCGTAGGGCCAATGTTTCTAATTTTATGTGATGCATATTCCGTGTATTTTCGAAACAGACGATACGAAAAAATTGGAAATTTATTTCCTTTATAAAAAAATTTAATATCACACTATAGAATTCCCTTTTTCAATTTCAAATATTGTATTGGAGATTCAATAAAATTTGTGGAATATTTTCCAATAGACCATACGTAGCCCACACAGCCCACACTTACAAGGGGTGATTTCAATCACCGGGAAACGCATTTTGCTGAGGCTTTATGAGGCTTTACGGTTTCCTGGTACTCAAAAATGAATCCCAGTGCGCTCAACTTAATTTCGTGGACACTTTTTTTGAAGATGTGAGTTATCATATTTTAACCCTTTAAAGCATGATAATAACCCATATTACCATCTCGATTTTTTGAATTTTTGATATTTAATTTCTAGTTGATTTTACGTCGGATTTTTTGCAATTTTGCAATCTTAACATGTACACAAAAACTATGTAAATAAAAAAAATTTGAGTAGACATGAACATTTATTATAATATTTTATATGGAAACAAATATAAAGAATCAGCGTATTATTTGGAAAAGTTCATTATTGACAAAGTTTTTAAAACTTTGGAAAATCTGATAACGGATTCGCAATTAGCGATCCTAAGAACCCTTGAAATCCTAAAATAAGCGATTTTCTAATGAATGTTGATGTATTAATATTATGTTACAGCTTCAAAAATATTTGTACTATAGGCACAATTTTGAAAAAGCAAATGAAGTTGAACCATAAACCTTTGAATTTCTTTTTCCCGCGTATGAAAATTTGGAGTTGCCACAAAGTTAAAGATAAAGACATCCATAACAATTGACTCTGTATACTGAGATTCTTTTTTAGGTATCATAAAGCGCCTCCCAAAGCCTCGGCAAATTTTCGTTTCCCAGAGACTGAAATCACTCCTCGTTAGCACCAGAAAATGTCAAGTACACCCAAATTAGCATAATGAAGTATCCGGTATCGTAAGATTCCTATATTATTAGATTCTCAGAGTTGTGCCTTCGAACTTTAAGCCCTACCGTCAGCGTTATTGTGTGTGCTCGCAAGAGTCGTTGCGGAATCATCTGCACCTCGTCCAGAGCTAAATGCTTTGCAGATATGATGTCAGAGGACATTCACTCGTGACAGAACTTTAATTATATTAAAAGATGAAATACTAGCTTTTCATAAATATTTCATTAAACTTTTGTCCCTCAAGTTTAATCAGAGATATATATGCATCTACATTATTATTAAAAAAAATCTCGTCGAAATGCCAAAATTTATACAAGAAAATTATCCAGTAGAAATCTCGCTAGCACAGGACCACGAAGAAACACCTACGCACTCAACGACAACGTATTATGTGTATATTATGTGAACTTCCCCATTCACCGCGAGGATTGACACGTAATCCAATACTATTGACTCACTTGTTCCTCCGACGCGAAGCATCTCTATGTCTGCGAGTGAACATGTATTGTGGTCATTTTGCAGGTCACTTTGAGCAGTAAAAAAAGGAGACGAGAAATTAAGTGCAGAGACGGGACGTAATAATGGAAAAATATGGCGGGTGAATATAAATGTATATATAATAATTTTTCTCATTTATTGTCATTTAGCTAGTATTCGTCTATCTTTCATTTGTAATTACATTCGAATATTGAAGAATATTTTGTTTTTTATCAACTAAATCCGAGAATAACTCTAATCTGCATCTATACATGTATAGTCCGAAATAGACCTCGTATTGGAAAAATAAAGGCGAAAATTGGTAAATAAATTAAATTCGCGAACAGAGTAACCCCAGTGCCGAGCAGATAAAGAGAGTCGATTGTTGATTTCGATCGAGGAATACGCGATTCTATCTAAAAATAATCTATATCGAAAATCGTTGGCTTTTCGTGAATTCAAATAAATACGAAGACTGCCGAAACTATTTGAAAAGCAATCAAAATCTTCTATGCTCGGTAGTAAATGTAAAATTTTTTCATCACGATATAGAACATTCAAAAAAATTGTTTAATACAACTAAAATGTCGGGTTAACCATTTCGGTCTCGCAATATGCCACTCTTCATACATGATTTACTGCGGATGTACAAACTTTTGAAACTTTTGAAGGAGTAATAAACTTTTTAAACGACTAATAGAAAGTAACGGGGCTTAGCCGCGGTTAAGAATACTTTCCCAGTTTAATGGATCGAGTTTGAGTGTCATTCTTAAACTTGTTAAAGCTATTTTAATTTTTCTATTACTATGGCATTATCATATAATATTTTAGGAGTTTTATAATTTTATTTATTTTAAGTTATGAACATATTTGTATTTTTTTAATCGTTGTTATTAAATATGAAATATCTATCATACAAAAACAAAAACAATATATCGATTTCTTTTGTCTGACTTAACAACATCTCGGATACACAAAACTTTATAGTATTAAAGGTTAAAAGGCGTTATTTAAAAATCGGCCTGAAAAAGGTGTTATTTGGAAATCGACCTGAAGAAGGCGTTATCTTGTAATCAATCTGAAAAAGGCGTTATCTAGAAATCGTCCTGAAAAAGACGTTATCTAGAAATCGGCCTGAAAAAGGCGTTATCTCGGAATGAACCTGAAGAAGGGGTTATCTCGCGCGTAAATTTTTTTTACTCTAATTTAAGTTGGCAACACTGTCAACATTTTCTTTATTTAATTTCAGAAATATGTTATATGATAATAGTGTACAATTTTTTAAGTTAACTATACAAATGTGGGGCGATAGTAAAATGTATTGATTTTATAACACACACATACACACGCACACGCACACGCACACGCACACACATACACACACACACACACACACACACACATATATATATATGAGTAAATCTGCAAAAAAGTAGCTCTTGTTTTTAAGGCAAAAAAGATAATTAAACTAGATAGCGAGAGCTTTCATTTACTTTTTTGTAAAAATAAAAAATGTTAATTTCTTGTAAAGTTATATGAGTTTGGAGATATCGCTTTTACCGCTTTTTAACATTTTTGGTGTATCTTAAACATATCTTCAAACTCACGTAACTTTTAAAGGAATAATAAAAAGCAAATTAAAGATCTCGCTTTCTAGTTTAATTCGAGTTTAAATCTCTTTTTTTTATTTTTTTATTATTTTTCCTGCCGAATTGGCTAGCATTTGAAAAAGGGTAATTTTTAGCATTTGCTTCTGGAATTAAGAAAAAAACCTTTTCTTATTCCCAATTTTATTAATATAATTATTCCAATAAACAAAGTGTAAAGAAATATATACCCCACGGCGTGCGGAAAGTTCGTTTTTTCACCATACCCTGGCTGAAAGTACCACTTTCGCTCCCGGCTCCGAAACGCGAATGTGGTATTTTCGGCTCGGGTATGATGAAAAATCGTATACACAACATGGGGGTAAAGAGTGCCACCCCAGAACACGTGTTTGCCACCCTCGCCTTCGGCTCGCCTGGCAATTTACACCTGCTCTGGACTGGCCAACTCTTTACCTCCCTTGTTGTGTAATATACTATTCCGAACGCGTTGCCGTTCGGAAACGAACTTTTTAACACTCCGTGCGTAACGCTCCATTTCGTACACGCTCTAATAAAAAAGCATGCCCTAAATCAAGCTTCTCACGCGTCGTGTCAAAAAATAGTGTTCAATACACGAGTGAGAAAGTAATTTTGTCCTTGTATAGCCTTTTCCCCCCCGCTTCGCTAGGGCGCAAACGTCCACACGAGGATAAAATCACTTTTTCGCACTTGTATCGAAAATAATTATTTCAGAACTATAAGTGTGCAAAATCCAACTCTGCGCAGCTCGTTAGGAGAAATAGTATACGTCACACGTGCGCAATAGATCACCCGCACTCGTCTCTTTTATATATCGCCCGTGCTGTGCTCGCGCGACAAACTCGACTCCTGCGGGAATGACCTATTTTGCGCACTCGTTGCGTAATGTAATTCCGTAACTTGTCAGGAAAAATAGTGTGTACGCTACGCGTGCATAAAGAAGGAAATTATGCACGCGCGAAGATTGACGCTCGATTGGCCCGGGTATGGTGAAAAATAATATACGCAACACAGGGATAAAGAGGGCCATCCAAAGCACATGTTTGCCAGCCTCGCCTTCGGCTCGTACGGTAATTTACACGTGCTTAAAAGTTACATGAGTTTGGAGATATTGCTTTTACCGCTTTTTAACATTTTTGGTGTATCTTAAACATACCTTCAAACTCACCTAAATTACGAAAATCATATTTTCGAATCTAACAATTCAGCTACTGTCCAAAACATCGAATTTCATCAATACGATTTCAAAGCAAATATAACTTGTTTCTAATGATTTATTTCGAAATATGTTTATTGTATCCCTATTAAAATTCTATTAATGAAATTCGATGTTTTGGACAGTAGGTGAATTGTTACATTCGAAAATATGATTTTCGTAATTTAGAATTTCGAAATTTTGCACAATCTGCAGTAACCTATATCGAAACCGAGCACGTCTATAGTTGACTTCAATTTTCAAGTGAGTCGTCTAAACTTTGGACCCCCCCCCCCCAAAATAATTTGGTGGCACACTAATGGGAAATTTTTTTCTTATTTATAGAGTTTTCAAGGAGTAAGAAACAGTAGGCGTGACTCATTTTTAGTTAATTTTTTTGTTAAAATTTTATGTTATTAAAATGTCGATTTCACCATGTAAGATACCCAATGACAAGTTAAACATGTGATGGAAACTTCAGAAATAGTGTAAGGAAGAAATAACAGCGTAGTTGTTAGCCTCCCTCAATGTCCTTTAAGTGTGCCACTCGAAAATGTTGTTTTTCCGAACGAGTTTTGCACAGACCAGACTATTTTTAAAGTGTTCCTATAAAGTAAGTTTTTGGCGCACACGCACACCGGAAGTCTCATTTTTTACGGTTTTTGGTGTAGAATGAGCGTATGAAATTAGAAATTAAAAAAATTAAAAGTTATTTTTTCTATATTGAAACAATTAAAAAATTTTCAAATTTCTAAAAATCGGTATACGCTCACATTTTAGGTTGCACAATGTTTTTAAAGATTGGCACACTCTTGGCGCATTTTTTTTTTTTTTTAAGAGTATCATTATACGAAGATGCTATTATATTTTCAAAGTGATTGAATTAAAGTTATTTTTTTTATAGCGATATCAAAAAAAAATTTTTTGAGTTGTACTCTTTGAAATTTGGTAAAAATCGTACTTTGGGCTCGTTGTTCTTCTTTACAATACTTATTCCACTTAAATACATACAAGGGCATACTTTCTAATATATTATACAAGAAGAAGCTTAATTGTCGAGTTCGATATTCATTTACGTTCATGATATATCGTGTCAGACTGTAAAAGTTAAAGGTTCTGTAGAATTACTCACATATTCTCGAGAGTGAAGCTTGAAGTATAATCATATTGATCCGCCAGCGCCGAGCGGCGGATTCCTTCTTCTTATCTGCGCACAACGTGACGCGTTCTTTTGTATAAAGTGGATGTTAATAGACCTTGTTATTGTTGAAGTAACTGAGGCTATTCTTCATTTAGTAACCTTAACCTAACCTTCTCCCGGATACCGCTGCCTCCGCCGGAAAACGACTTCGCCAGTCGTTTTCATATCTGACCAAAGCGGCCGCGCGCTTTACTCTTTAAGCGCGCGTACCAATTTGTTGGAAAGCGGAGTTCGCGTTCGAACTTCGCGTTGTTTTCGGGATTTCAGGTGCTGATCCCCGGGCCAGTCATTTTAGTCTGACACCCGCGGCACCGTGTTCTATGGCATCGCTGGCCTGTGGCTTTTTGGGGAATTTCCCCAGAAGCGTCCCGTTACAATACATGTATTAAAAATTTTTAAAATACTAGAAAAGGATTACATAAAATAATTTTGATCGCATTAAATAAAAAATAAAAGAAACTGTTAAATTATTTAAAATTTATTATCACCTAGATATTTCTATAACTTTCCTGCAATTCAGTTTGGTGTAATGAATTCTTCGTATAAACAAATATCATCCTTAATCAAAATGCCAATGGCATCCTAGTATTTCAGATTATAGAAAATCGATTATTCCAATTATTTGTATACAATAGTTGTTCAGTTCCAGGCTTGATTATAGAACACGGGATACAAATTTTAAAAAATCCCCTTTCACTGAAATTACTTAACGCTCTAATGGACAATTTCATTTGCTCAGCGAACGAATTTCCTTGAAAGCTTATTAGAAAATATTCATTATTTGAATCACTAATTAAACTAAATATTGTAAAGAATATTATAAGTCAAAGTGAAAAATACGCTACAAAGTCAAAGATTAAATAATTAATTAATTTCTGGTTCGTTTATTTTTTTTTTTTTTTTATTTTTATAAAATAATTTATTCCAAAGTCTTTTAGAATTTCAAAGAATCCAAAAAGTATCAAAGGTAGAATAATCCAATACCGCTGTAGAAACTAATTGCCCCTACACTTTAAATACCTATCCGTAATTAAAGAAACTAAAAGAAAAAACTCGACAACGAAAAGCTTCGCAGAAATGAAGAAGACCAAAAAACGAAAGGCAGCCGAACGCGCAATCTCCATACGAACACCCGTGGAACCGTAGAAAATCCGGAAAAGCAATCTTCCACCCACACTCGCACATAGAGTCGTCGTCTAGCAATTAGTCGCCTCACTGCATTCCCATGCAAATGCCGGTGAAAATCCTCCTGCGCGGCTCCGATACCTCAGGCGCATTCCAAAATCGAACTCTCCCTCGCCCGCGTCGTTACAAGTTTAACATCCTATGTGTGTGCGTGGGTAGAAAAGCGACTTGCTGATAAAACCCTCGACGTCATTCTTCGCGATTGTGAATTCATCGGAAGGGCCGGCGATAAAGTCGACGGGGGTGGGTGATTTTCCAAGACCGTCGTTAGATGGAGAAGGGCAACGAGGAATTTATACGTGAGATCGCGAGCAGATTATTTTTTCATTGACCCGCGCGACGACAGAAGCTTTGACTCTCGAATGAGAAGAGTGATGGTGAGTACGATAATGTCTTGGCTATTCTCCGCGAAATTCTTTTCTGATATTCTGTAGAGAGAATTTCACAGAGTTTCGAAATGCTTTCCGTTGGAGGAAATTTCTTTATTAGTAGTTTTCAAGTTTTTGAAAAATTTTAGGATCGTCTAATTCTATACTGTTTGCTTCGATATACACCGTTAATTGATTATACATATAGACGATGTAAGTCTTAATATATTTAATTGTTAATTAAAAAAATGTTTGCGCTATTTGTGCTCAAGAGTTTTAAACTCTTTCCAAACTATTTTGGTTAAACTACTTTTTTACATAATTTTCCTGCTAACTAAAGCGAGAATTTACCGGAGCCCGTAAAGTTCAGTTTTTTTTTAAAAAAGATAATTTTCTTTTACGGTTCTAGGGTCAAATTAGATAGTTTCCAGCTTTTGAGGTTTTAATTTTTTACATGGCCATTAATTTCTGATAAAGCAACGTTTTTTTTTTTTGTAGACAATTTTTTCTACCAAAATTTACTACGAAAGTTCTTAATTTCGCGTGTTCAAACTTTTCAGCGAAACCGGATTGTATCGATCCAATGCACTTTTTCTGCGGCTGGAGACAAATGCTGATAATTTAATGCGATCGATATCTATGATTATTCTGTATCTGCGTATAAAAAGCTTTGATATTGATTTTCATAAGAGGGGTACACAGCTCAAACAAGCTGTTGCATTGTCTGTCCAGACGAAGTCTACTGCATTAATAAACTCGAAGCAAGAGAAAATGTACATGTATATTCAAATAATTTTATATCTGTCAAAGTCTCGAACAATATAAATTTATTACTTTATTTATGCAATTTGTATCAATTGATACCACGGATACGAGTGTACAAAAAAGAAACAAAATTCCAATTTCCATTGAACAGCTAAAAATGAATAATAAAAGGAAAATTTATCTGAGTACAAAATGTGTATTATAAAAATAATTGTGAATAAAAAAGAATAATATCTATATTTTGTAAAATATACAATAATTAATTCGATCGTATATAGTGTGCCACACCTTTGAATCGTCTACATCTAACAATATGATCGACCAGAAATAAAAAATAACATATCAATATTCTCCAGACGCTTTTAATTGCCTATTAATTTACTCACTGGGTAGCGCAATCATTGCCCCTATTGATTATTTATAAACAAATTCCTGAAACCATACCCACCAGTTCCACACACATTGCCCGCGGCCCCCGCTGCCTATAAATAAGCCCTCGCTCGATAAAGTATAACAACGGCATATGCGAGAAATTTCATAATTATCGCGCGCGACTTCTGACGGAGGACTTTGACCGCAGCGTCGCGATTTTCTTGAAACTGCAGGGAAATATGAGTGCACTCGCGCGAGCGCCAGAATTAGTTGGCGTGTCGCGTGTGCGATTAATAATGCACTTTTACGTCGGCTTACGGGTGTCACAAAGCCGGGACCCGGAATGCGCGAAGTAAGCGGAGAATAAAAGTGGCGGAAACGATGGTTTCGACTCTCAGATTTCTGGAAATTTAACAGGCAGCATTTTATTCCGAAAGAAAGGACTTTTTGTATTTTAAAAATGGATGCATTTGAGCGTTTGAAATTTCTGGTAATAGACTTAATGAAAAATTTCATTTTCAAATTTTCGAAAATACATACATATATGTTAAATAAGATGACAAATCTTGAGTATATTATTTTTTATAACTGACCATGACTTGTTTTTGGCCGAAATCGTCGCGCGGTACGAAGAAAAGCCAACTTGGAAGTTACAGGCTCTAAAAGCCAAAAACGCGTCTAAGACGAAGAAAAGCCAGTTTGGGTCCTCCTAGACGAAGAAAAGCCAGTTTGCGCCCTCCCAGACGAAGAAAAGCCAGTTTGACTTGTCTCAGACGAAAAAAAGCCAGTTTGCGCCGTTCCTGCGGAGGAAAAATCCCCCAACTGACTGCATCTAACCAATTACTACTTATCTTATTATCTTGACTGATTATCTTTTTATCTTTTTAAATAGATTTTTAATCTTTTTGGTAATCTTTTTATATTTATCTTATCTTATTATCTGATAGTTACCTATAAGATGCCATCTAAATGTTACTTTCGTTTGTGAAGTCAAACTGGCTTTTCTTCGTCTTAGACGCGTTTTTGGCTTTTCTTCGCCTGTAACTTCCAAGTTGGCTTTTCTTCGTACCGCGCGACGAAATACGCAAATAATATATACGTACACTGTACACACGCACATATCCACATGTACACGGTTGAAAATCGTGTGTTTTGTGTGAACACAAAATGTGTGTTATAACCCCATTTAAGGTAAAGTACCCAGTACTGGGACAATTTTGACCATACTTTTTTTATAATCTTTTCTGTTACCAAAACTAAGCATAATACATGAAAACTAATTACTTGAGCAAATAGCTCGTGTTTGAAGGTTTATTTTAAAAAAACGTCTTTTTTCGTTGCTGGTGTATTAAAATAATTGCATTAAAAGAAAATAACTATCGACTGGTGTAGTGGGACGCCCGTTCGAAACCAGTAGTGGGACAATACTTTTAAATGTGTCCCACTACTATGATATGGGATTTAAGAGGCACCCAAAGTAGGACAAAGTTTTCGCTATGCGCACTATTGAAACATAACCTCGAAAATTTGGATCTTGTTTATACACTAATTTAAGAAGTAAATCAATACAATAACAAAGTGAATACATAGTTAACATCATAAATAATGCTAATGAATAATGCTGTTATCGTATTCACTGTTTATTGTAGTTTTTTTACTGTTGTCCCACTACTGGTTCCAAAATTGGCTTGGTCCCAGTACTGGGTACTTTACCTTACTTTACATTAGTTCAAACTTAAAAGTTTTCCTATTAGTTTATAACAGAGTGTATCCCGAGCTAGAGAGAGTACCCTCACTCGGGCAATATAATGTAATAATTGAAATATCTAGGAATCCCTGATCGTAGATCCCAAAATTGATACGCCCATTCTTTGATTTAAGGGAGACCGGGGCGAACAGGCGCACTTTTTACATAATAATTTTTTTCTAATTCCTAAGTATATTTTTTTGAAAAATTGAACATTGCTATTTAAAGCTGTTATCCTAAGTACTGGTCTAAAAGTTTTATCTTAAGTTTAAAACAAGGAGTTATAAAAATACAAATATATTTTTATCACCTTTTCTTTGCGCCAATTCGACTCTACCGCGGGGCTTATTAGTTTTTAGGTTGGGGCAATTGACTAACAAGAAATTTGAGATAAATCATTGACCCAACAGATATTTATTATGATTATTTTTTATTTAAATTCAAACAAATTAAATATATTTAAAGTACATGTTTTCATTTATATATCAAATGTACACCATTTCCAACTGGTAAATAAATAAATCAATACTATTTTCGTAATGGAACTTTTATAAACATATAAAAAACAAAATTAACTTTTATACAATTATCACAAAAAAGTATTTTTTTTTTGCAAAATGACTCATTTAGTATTTAACCCAGGCCAATTTACCCCCGGGAAATGTGCGCCAACTTGCCTCGATGGGTTAGTCATAATTTCAAACATAATTTATGCATATCCCTATTGAAAAAAATCATGTGACAAATCATATGATTAATCCAGTGATTAATCACATGATTAATCATATGATAAATCATGTGATCAATCATGTGATTAATCATGTGGTTAATCATGTGATCAATCATATGATTAATCACATGATATTATCGACGGAAAAATCATGTGATTAATCACATGATTAATCACATGATTGATCACATGAATTTTTCCAGAATCCAGGAATATGCTCTGCTGAATTTATAACTTAATTTATTTATTATCTAGCAGTTTACCACTGATATTATAAATGAAAAATAATAGTTAAATGAAACATTTAGAATATAATATAATTATTTGTATATTACAGTTATTTAGATAATTAATTTAATTGAAGATATAGACAACTTTATTGTTATTACAATTATAATGTTCCGACACAACTGAAGAATGGGACAAAATAAGAACTTCTAAATATATTCTGCCCTAATGAAAAGATGGGATATTTGGGTTATTGGGTATAGATGGGCAATTGATATACGATAAATGGTCCCTATGGGTTTTCCTTGCGGGTCCCATATGACTGATATAAAACTAGTTAATATTTTTTTTCGGATTACAAACATTTTATTCGAATAATAATCAATATTACTTCTTATACTACTTTGATAAAAATATATTTTTATTATAAATTAAGGCTACAACTGTAAATAAACAATAAAGACACGTAACATACCTGTATATAGGAATAAGATTATTATAAATGATATTGTTATTAATGTAGAGAAATGATGTTTAACGAGCCTCGTGCTCGCGCTACTCGAAACCGACCCGTGGTAGCAAATTCACACGAAGCCGGAGCCGAGCGCGCCCACGTGTACTCGATTTTGGCAGCTACCATGAACAGTTGCGACGACGTCGGCGACAGCGCGAGGAGGCTACTACTTGGCGATGATGTTTCTATTCAAAAAACAGAGAAGATATTTTACATAAAGTCAGTAGCTCAAATTTTTAGAATCGTTTATGCTTTGTGAGTTAACTAATATTTTTTATTCAACAAAATTTTTTCTAATTCTTTATTAAAAACCATTTAAAATGAGCCCTGGAACGACATTAGCAAACATTTAAAATGATCCATTTGGAAAGTCTCAGATTCGCTACTTATTAGTATACCTTCATCTGAAAAAAAGAAAATAATAAGTACAGCAGAATATTTTTGATTGGACAAAATTTTTACTGAATCTTTATTAAAGTCCCTTTCAAATAAGCCCTGATCGATGTCCGCAAACCCACTTGAAAAGAATTGTATATTTTTTTAATGTCAGTACAAACCAATAATTGGTATTTTTGAGAACCTGCTGGATTTGAGATCTTAATATTATTCATATATCTTATGCCATGGATCTTGTCGCTGAATTTTCTCAAAGCATGAAAAATATATTAAACATCTATTTTCAACAATATTTTCAACAGGCATTTATACTTTCCTAAATTTTCAATGGGAGACGCTTACACTGTTAATACACTCTATTTGTAAACTTCATATCTGTTCGAAACTGAATTTTATAAGTAATCTATTATTATGTGTACCAAAGCTAAAATTAAAATACTATAAAAAAGTTGCAATCAAATTAGTTGAAAGACAATTAACAATTGTATATTTCAATGCGCATACAAATACTTCTCATTCAATAATTTTCAAATAAAATATGGTGTTCTTATTAAGGCTTCGTTTCATAAATTTCATAAATTATGTAATCTACAAACTTATAATAACTCATTAAGATCCATAATACAATTATTTAATTTTCAACTTAACACTGAATAGTTTATGAAATTTCATGAAGCGGAGGCTTAATAAGAAAACCATATTTTATTTGAAAATTATTGGTTATGGAGTATACGTCTGTGCATTTGAATTGGCAATTGCTAAATTGTCTTTCAACTACTTTATTGCAACTTTTTTATAGTCATTTACTTTTAGCTTTGGCACACGATAATATAGATTACTTATAAAATTGTTTCGAATGGATATGAAGATTACAAATAAAGTTAAGCGTCTCCTATTGAAAATTTAGGACAGTAAATAAAAATATTATTACTTATAAGCCAGTCAAAAATATTGTTGAAAATAAATATTTAATATATTTTTCATGCTTTGAAAAAAATCAGCTACAAGATCAATGACATGAGATATATGAATAATATTAAGATCTCAAATCCAGCAGGTTGTCGAAAAAGCCCTGATCGATGTTCACAAACCCACTTGAAAAGAATTGTATATTTTTTAATGTCAGTAGAAACCAATAATTGGTATTTCTGAGAAACTGCTGGATTTGAGATCTTAATATTATTCATATATCTTATGCCATGGATCTTGTCGCTGAATTTTCTCAAAGCATGAAAAATATATTAAACATCTATTTTCAACAATATTTTCAACAGGCATTTATACTTTCCTAAATTTTCAATGGGAGACGCTTACACTGTTAATACACTCTATTTGTAAACTTCATACCTATCCGAAACTGAATTTTATAAGTAATCTATTATTATGTGTACCAAAGCTAAAAGTAAAATACTATAAAAAAGTTGCAATCAAATTAGTAGAAAGACAATTAACAATTGTATATTCCAATGCGCATACAAATACTTCTCATTCAATAATTTTCAATTAAAATATGGTGTTCTTATTAAGGCTTCGTTTCATAAATTTCATAAACTATGTAATCTACAAACTTATAACTCATTAAGGTCCATAATACAATTATTTAATTTTCAACTTACGCTGAATAGTTTATGAAATTTCATGAAGCAAAGGCTTAATAAGAAAACCATATTTTATTTGAAAATTATTGGTTATGGAGTATACGTCTGTGCATTTGAATTGGCAATTGCTAAATTGTCTTTCAACTACTTTATTGCAACTTTTTTATAGTCATTTACTTTTAGCTTTGGCACACGATAATATAGATTACTTATAAAATTGTTTCGAATGGATATGAAGATTACAAATAAAGTTAAGCGTCTCCTATTGAAAATTTAGGACAGTAAATAAAAATATTATTACTTATAAGCCAGTCAAAAATATTGTTGAAAATAAATATTTAATATATTTTTCATGCTTTGAAAAAATCAGCTACAAGATCAATGACATGAGATATATGAATAATATTAAGATCTCAAATCCAGCAGGTTGTCGAAAAAGCCCTGATCGATGTTCACAAACCCACTTGAAAAGAATTGTATATTTTTTTAATGTCAGTAGAAACCAATAATTGGTATTTCTGAGAAACTGCTGGATTTGAGATCTTAATATTATTCATATATCTTATGCCATGGATCTTGTCGCTGAATTTTCTCAAAGCATGAAAAATATATTAAACATCTATTTTCAACAATATTTTCAACAGGCATTTATACTTTCCTAAATTTTCAATGGGAGACGCTTACACTGTTAATACACTCTATTTGTAAACTTCATACCTATCCGAAACTGAATTTTATAAGTAATCTATTATTATGTGTACCAAAGCTAAAAGTAAAATACTATAAAAAAGTTGCAATCAAATTAGTAGAAAGACAATTAACAATTGTATATTCCAATGCGCATACAAATACTTCTCATTCAATAATTTTCAATTAAAATATGGTGTTCTTATTAAGGCTTCGTTTCATAAATTTCATAAACTATGTAATCTACAAACTTATAACTCATTAAGGTCCATAATACAATTATTTAATTTTCAACTTACGCTGAATAGTTTATGAAATTTCATGAAGCAAAGGCTTAATAAGAAAACCATATTTTATTTGAAAATTATTGGTTATGGAGTATACGTCTGTGCATTTGAATTTGCAATTGTTAAATTGTCTTTCGACTAACTTGATTGCAACTTTTTTATAGTAATTTATTTTTAGCTTTGGTACACATAATAATAGATTACTTATAAAATTCAGTTTCAAATAGATATGAAGTTTACAAAAAGAGTGTATTAACAGTGTAAGCGTCTCCCATTGAAAACTTAGGAAGTATAAGCCTGTTGAAAATATTGTTGAAAATAGATGTTTAATATATTTTTAATGCTTTGAGAAAATTCAGTGACAAGATCCATGACATGAGATACATGAATAATATTAAAATCTCAAATCCATTGTGTTGTCGAAAATATTAAACATTAAAATATTAAACATTTAAAAAATATACAATTCTTCTCAAGTGGGTTAGCGAATATCGATCAGGGCTTATTTGAAAAGGTCTTTAATAAAGATTCAGTAAAAATTTTGTAGAATCAAAAATATTCTGCTGTACATATTATTTTCTTTTTTTCAGATTAGGTATACTAATAAAGAAAATATAACCACATATACAAATAAAAAGCAAATTTTTTCCCAATCAATATTTTATACAAAAAATTTCAGGATTCCACATTAGAGAGGTTAGAAGCGAGAAAGGGCTTACCGAATCTATACTTTGCAGATTACTTCGCTGTCTTGTTGTCTCAAATGGGTGATCACCTCCAAGTGATGGACGCGACGAAAGAATCAAAACCCACAGGACACCGTACTACAACCGCCGCTGTCATCGCTGGGAACGCCACGGACGAGACACGCGCACGGCAGCCTCGGTAGGCATTTCTTATACAAACAATTCAATCAGCTGTTGGTGCTGCCTTGCCTCGTGCGTGCTTTCGAATTTGCGATAGAATCGTCTCGTCCGTGGCGTTCCCAGCGATGACAGCGTCGGTTGTAGTACGGTGTCCTGGTAGGTTTTGATTCTTTCGTCGCGTCCATCACTTGGAGGTGATCACCCATTTGAGACAACAAGACAGAGAAGTCATCTGCAAAGCATATATTCGGTAAGCCCTTTCTCGCTTCTAACCTCTCTAATGTGGAATCCTGAAATTTTTTGTATAAAATATTGATTGGGAAAAAATTTGCTTTTTATTTGTATATGTGGTTATATTTTCTTTATTAGTATACTTTCATCTGAAAAAAGAATATAATATGTACAGCAGAATATTTTTGATTCTACAAAATTTTTACTGAATCTTTATTAAAGACCCTTTCAAATAAGCCCTGATCGATATTCGCTAACCCACTTGAGAAGAATTGTATATTTTTTAAATGTCAGTAGAAAGCAATAATTTATATTTTCGACAACACAATGGATTTGAGATTTTAATATTATTCATGTATCTCATGTCATGGATCTTGTCACTGAATTTTCTCAAAGCATTAAAAATATATTAAACATCTATTTTCAACAATATTTTCAACAGGCTTATACTTCCTAAGTTTTCAATGGGAGACGCTTACACTGTTAATACACTCTTTTTGTAAACTTCATATCTATTTGAAACTGAATTTTATAAGTAATCTATTATTATGTGTACCAAAGCTAAAAATAAATTACTATAAAAAAGTTGCAATCAAGTTAGTCGAAAGACAATTTAGCAATTGCAAATTCAAATGCACACGTATACTCCATAACCAATAATTTTCAAATAAAATATGGTTTTCTTATTAAGCCTTTGCTTCATGAAATTTCATAAACTATTCAGCGTAAGTTGAAAATTAAATAATTGTATTATGGACCTTAATGAGTTATAAGTTTGTAGATTACATAGTTTATGAAATTTATGAAACGAAGCCTTAATAAGAACACCATATTTTATTTGAAAATTATTGAATGAGAAGTATTTGTATGCGCATTCGAATATACAATTGTTAATTGTCTTTCAACTAATTTGATTGCAACTTTTTTGTAGTATTTTACTTTTAGCTTTGCTACACATAATAATAGATTACTTATAAAATTCAGTTTCGAATAGGTATGAAGTTTACAAATAGAGTATTAACAGTGTAAGCGTCTCCCATTGAAAATTTAGGAAAGTATAAATGCCTGTTGAAAATATTGTTGAAAATAGATGTTTAATATATTTTTCATGCTTTGAGAAAATTCAGCGACAAGATCCATGACATAAGATATATGAATAATATTAAGATCTCAAATCCAGCAGGTTGTCAAAAATACCAATTATTGGTTTCTACTGACATTAAAAAAATATACAATTCTTTTCAAGTGGGTTTGCAAACATCGATCAGGGCTTATTTGAAAGGGACTTTAATAAAGATTCAGTAAAAATGTTGTCTAATCAAAAATATTCTGCTGTACTTATTATTTTCTTTTTTTCAGATGAAGGTATACTAACAAGTAGCAAATCTGAGACTTTCCAAATGGATCATTTTAAATGTTTGCTAATATCGTTCCACGGCTCATTTTAAATGGTTTTTAATAAAGAATCAGAAAAAAATTTGTTGAATAAAAAATATTAGTTAACTCACAAATTAAACATAAACAATTCTAAAATTTTGAGCAGCTGGCTTTATGTAAAATATCTTCTCTGTTTTTTAATAGAAACAGCATCGCCAAGTAGTGGTCTCCTCGCGCTGTCGCCGACGTCGTCGCAACTGTTCATGGTAGCTGCCAAAATCGAGTACACGTGGGCGCGCTCGGCTCCGGCTTCGTGTGAATTTGCTACCACGGGTCGGAGTCGAGTAGCGCGAGCACGAGGCTCCTTAAACATCATTTCTCTACATTGATAACAATATCATTTATAATAATCTTATTCCCTTATACAGGTATGTGACGTGTCTTTATTTTTTATTTACAGTTGTAGCCTTAATTTATAATAAAAATATACTTTTATCAAAGTAGTATAAGAAGTAATATTGATTATTATTCGAATA
Organism: Torymus aiolomorphi; assembly: GCA_036365515.1. Classification (NCBI taxonomy): domain Eukaryota; kingdom Metazoa; phylum Arthropoda; class Insecta; order Hymenoptera; family Torymidae; genus Torymus; species Torymus aiolomorphi. Next base: position 68,006,084 of record CM070874.1, on the reverse strand, counting down.
AAATGTTTGTAATCCGAAAAAAATGTTAACTAGTTTTATATCAGTCATATGGGACCCGCAAGGAAAACCCATAGGGCCCATTTATCGTATATCAATTGCTCATCTATACCCAATAACCCAAATATCCCATCTTTTCATTAGGGCAGAATATATTTAGAAGTTCTTATTTTATTCCATTCTTCAGTTCTGTCGGAATATTATAATTATAATAACAATAAAGTTGTCTATATCTTCAATTGAATTAATTATCTAAATAACTGTAATATACAAATAATTATATTATATTGCAAATGTTTCATTTAACTATTTTTTTTCATTTATAATATAGCAGTGGTAAACTGCTAGATAATAAATAAATTAAGTTATAAATTCAGCAGAGCATATTCCTGGATTCTGGAAAAATTCATGTGATCAATCATGTGATTAATCATGTGATTAATCACATGATTTTTCCGTCGATAATATCATGTGATTAATCATATGATTGATCACATGATTAACCACATGATTAATCACATGATTGATCACATGATTTATCATATGATTAATCATGTGATTAATCACTGGATTAATCATATGATTAGTCACATGATTTTTTTCAATAGGGTATGTTAATTACATTTTCGAAAATATGATATGTATGAAATAAAAGTAAGCTCTATTGTTACGGACTGCCTGAGTATGTACTATTGCGATAATGTGCGCCTCTGTTATATTTAAGCAAGAGCGAAAAATCGAGTTTCGAAATTATTAAGAAAAGTTGAAATTTGAAAAGACTTTGACGATTCTTCGTGCACGACAAAGGTCGTGGCCGTGCCGCCACTCAGCTAGGGATACTTATTCTGAGGCTGTCTCGATCTCGCAATAATGTAATGAAGATCCAGCATGCACAAGAAAACTCACAAGAGTATCCTGGGGCCGTTTAGGCTAAAGAATCAGGTCAAAGCGATCGATATAAATGTCTAACGGGCATACCGGACGATGCGGCAGAAGTTCATTAGTCTTTGAAGCGTACGTATGCATATAGCCTACGCCTAATTTGTTCTAGTTCCCCGTTTCGAATAAAGTTATTATTTACTACATTAAAATAAATTGCATTTCATCTCAATCCTTTACATCTATAACATAAATTAACGTTAATTACTCATTAATATTTTATTAAAATCGATAAACAACTTTTTCCAAAAAATTGTTATTTAACTATGTAAAAAAATTTAAACTTATTTCTTATCGCAACAAATGATGTTTTGACTTTGATAGTCTTAGCACTTACTCACGACATTATTACACAGCGCTGGTATCGACAATATTGCCAAAATGTTGCTGGTAGGCGAAGTTATTAACACTGCGCCAACTTACCCCTGTGTCCCACTCGCCCCAGTCTCCTCTACGCAGATTTCGAATATGTCAAAAAACAATTACCTTATCGATACTTTTGTAAAGATATTATAATACGAAAATATCAAAACACGAAAAATGATATTGCAAGCAGCTGTTGTGGAACGTGGCAACGTCGCATTGGAAAGGTTATAAATAGTACCGTTTTCGTGACAGTATTTTTTTCGACAGATACAATCAAATGAGTAATTGAAAGTTTTTTTTTTCGGAAAATGTTAACAAATGTATTAGAGAATTCTTTTTTTATGATTAATTAATTTCCATGACGGTTATTTTCTTGTAGAACAAAACATTATAAATGTTATAGTTTTAATTAACGTTGTCATGAAAGAACCACCTTAAAGAAATAAAATAGTTTTATTTCAAAGTCGAGTCTCAAGATCAATACAATTAATCTAATCAGTGAATTGGAAAAATTACTATCGATTTAATAAATGATAAAATCCGTTACTCGCGGAAAAGAGATATAAATTGTCAAGATTCTCTGGCCTCGTTACTTTTCGAGCAATGAAAGTATTATATGAATTATAAAAACATTATTAACAAATATTATTGACAATGAGTGCTTACAAACTTCGGGAAGCGGATTTAATCTCATAAGTCGTCGTTTCGAAGACATGAGCTATTATATTTTTAATAAGCAATTTAAAAGTACACAAAAAGATCTTAGACTTACTGGTCTCGTTAATTTTCAAGTTATGAAAGTATTATATAAATTCTAAGAACAGTATTAACAAACATTATTGATAAGGGGTGCTTTGCAAATTTCGGGAAACGGATTTTGAGCTCGTAAACCGTCATTCTGAAGACATGAGCTACTATATTTTTAATAACCAATTTAAAAGTACATAAAAAGATCTTTACTGTGCCTTTTCCTTGTATGAAAATCTTAATTAGTCGAACAATTATAGCTCTTTAAAGATGATACAAAGTATGTTTGAATATAATATAATATATATAAAGTATGTTTGAAACTTAAGTATGAATCAATTTTCTGTATAAAATATTTTCGGAAAATTGAATTAAAGGTTTTTAATACTTGCATCTACTTTTCTAAATATTTCTTGTGAAAATATTTAAAATGTTATAACAATAAAAAATAACAAAATTTTTTCATTAGCAAATTTCTAATTTAACATGTAATATCTCCAAAAGTAGAGATTTAAGTTCATGTACACCCCTTTTCAAAACTGCAAGTCCAAACCAATAAACGCTTTGTTCTCGAACTAACAGCATAGCGTTTCGACAGTTTGGGAGACTCACTGCAGAACATCCATCGTAGCGTGTTTGTTACATCAGGTGGCCGTAAAGTGCGAAGTTTCCTTGGACCGTGTGGTTTTGAACTTGCGTAAGAGTAACAAAGGCCAAGTTTACGCGGACTCTTACAAAACAACCTTGTTACTGAATGAGATGGCTCGTGCAGCGCGAATCTTTTAAGTGATTAAAGCATACGCATGCGGATTGAATAATTATTAGATGGGTGATCGGCACATATTAGATCAATTAGAACTGGCTACTATCTGTGGCAAAAACTAGGCCTTTGATTATTTTTTAGACGTTTCCAATGCAAATTGAGGCCCTCTATGACTTGGTAGGGTGAAAGCCTAAACTCAAATATTAAAGTATACATTGGTAACTCAAAATGCCTTATTTGAATTTATGGAAAATACTTAAAATGTATCAATCGGGATATTTCCTTGAATTATCTAAATTTTTCATTAGTTAGAACAAACAAATAATTTATGACAATGCATTTGTAAGAATTAATAAAAACTTATTTTTAAAAAGATGTAATTAGCAACTGATGAGAATTTTTCCATCGGTCTTACAGTCTTATAAATTAAATTAAAATATTTAATATTTATGGCAGTCAGATTGCCCTTATTTATAATCACCCCCGCAGAATCCGAAATAAAAACTTAATTAAAACCTGGAAAAAAAAAGTTATTAGTAAAGGACTATCTGACTGCCCCCCACCACCAAATTGTCCAATTGCCCAACGTTTCGAGCCCGCTCCGGCTCCTCCTCAGAGACTCATTATTATAGATGTAATTAGTTTTACAAATGTAACACTTTTTGTTACTAGCAATAGTTTTCTATTAGTCACTGAATACGTTATTGGTTACCGAAAATGGGGTTAAATTTTGGTTATGCGATTAACTTCTATACAAAAACACGGCCTATTAAAGCGTGATGCACTGACTCCATTAGAGGATTTATTGTAATGAAACGCCTTATTATGTGCACGTGTGTGTGTGTGTGTGTGTGTGTGTGTGTGTGTGTGTGTGTGTGTGCGTGTGTGTGTTTACGCGTCAAAATCAAATGTACTACTTCAGTCTTATTACCTTTCTGCATCCTTTTGAAATATTTTTAAGAAACCAGCCATAACTAAAACATAAAACATTAATGGATATCGAATTTCTTATTACGTCATCACAAAGAACATTATTATATCGAATTCACTTATTTTTTTATTTGACAAAGTAAAAATGGTCTTTATAAATCTCTATGCATTTTGAGTGGTCTCCTCAAATACGGTACTTCCACTTTACTGCAATGTGCAAGGCTGCCACCTAACTCAGAGCTACACTGTCACAACAAGCCGACACTATGTCAAAACAATTTAAAACTAATTCCCGTACTACAGTTATTATCGAGAATAGAGTTGAAAACCCTTATAAGTGCTGATTTCTGCAATTACTTTAAATAAGAAATAATGCATACAACACTAATACATTCACTTCGATGGATCCTTTGTCTCTATTTAAACATATATTCAAGATCATCATTAAAGATTTACGTAATAAACTGTCTGGAAGTCTAAATAATATTATACATAACACAACTAATGATATATGACGCTGCCTTTCTTAAGCCCTTAATCAAGACGAATATTTTTTTTTCAAACAATTGCCAATCTAATTTTGCTACTCCCTTCATGTATCCTACGTCCATATACGTCGCAGCTGACACATATTCATGCACAATTCGATTAACGAGAACCTCTCATTTTTACAGGACGAGAAGCTGTTCCTGGTTCCGTGGATTTGCATAGTGATTGTCTGCAGTTTCGTGGATATCTCGCACCTGATATACCTGTTCTTCGTCGCTTCGGTGAGTGAATCTCTGTCCCTCCTTTCTCGCTCCTCTCTCTCTCTCTCTCTCTCTCTCTCTCTCTCTCTCTCTCTCTCTCTCTCCGCATCCCTCTTTCTTTGTCTGTTCTCCCTTTGATTAGCATTTTAATGTCAGCAACTCGGTTATTTTGATGAGAAAAAACTCCAGTATTTTCAAAAAAATTTCATTCTTTATACAGTCATTTAATTTATTGAAATTGACGTAGGGTGACTTTACAATTGGTGAAACAAACACCAGTGAATTTACATTTTTTAATAAAAATCGTTGATAAAATATATTTTTAATGTTTCTGGCCTTATGAAATACCATCCCCTAATTTCAAACTTTGAAAAAAGTCGTTTTTTGACGATTCAATGTCAAAATAGCATTTTATTAAAGCGATTAAAAATATCACCTTACCCATTCATTCACTGAACTTAAACGTTCATTTACCGGTGATGTCATCCTACGCGATTATTTTGAAAATTCGAAAATAGATAAAAAATAGAATACTCTGAAAATTTCGAAGCGACTTTCGGTCGCCGCAACTCGCGTAGGCAAGACTTCGCGAACACAACTCCGACCGAGGCTACTCGTGCCCCGTTACTCTCCTGCTCCCATTTTTGGGAATCGATTGAATGCGAAGAAAAATTTGAAAATTTTACGATTCTCAGATGACTGCCAAAATTGCACCAATAGACTTAGGACCTTTCAGTAAGTCGCGATGGATAGGTACATTACCTTCAAAACGCCGCTTGGTAAATTAAAATCGATGGCGTAGGTTCTAAGAAACAGCTGTTTGAAAATGGTCATTTTAGAAAAAATCACGTTTTTTTCGCATTTTCATACTAGTGGCATTTTTTTCTGGCAATCTCAAATGATACAAAAATTTAACTGGAAGTAGTTCTTAACATGTATAACAAACTGGCCAGAGAAATTTTCTTGACCCAAGTCTCTGTATACCTCATTCGAACCTCTGAAAATCGGGTATTCTGCTTCTCAAGTGAGCCAATATACTCGATTGTTATGACTCCTTCTCGTCATTCTTAAAAAATCTAAACATTTATCATGATACAGAATATAAATATAGACACAGAAACCTGAGTAGTCGTCTCGTCTTTGATGACTATACAAAGCTGGTACTATAAATACGTTACTCGATGTATAATTTGCAATTTCGGAGCAAAGCAATATATTAGATTATATAATAGTAAATTTTAGACTATAGAGGTAAATAGCACAATAATTAATGAAAGTAAATAAAGTATAAGTATGTTCTATTTGATTAAATAATTAAGACATAATAAAAGTAATCTTAACCTATAAAGTAACAATCTACCTTTTAAATAAATTTGTGCTTTTTAAAAGAATTAATAAAAAATGAGTGATAAGGTTGCCAAGGCTCAATTGTTAACGAAAAGAAGAGTGCAAAGCTTTCGCAATAAAAAACTACGGAAATCAGAAGAAAGTAACTCTACAGAGAGTGAAATTAATTGTGATCCACCACAGTGTCTCGAATTTGATAGTGATGCAACGATAAACTGTTCAAGATTATATGAATTAAAAAATGAAAACCAAACTAATGACAATTTATTTGATTATTCCTTTCAGTATGCTGGAATAAACAGTGATACTGATAATGACTCAGAATATAGTACAGATAGTGATTGTGATGACTTACAAGATGGTGTAGCAAGTACAATTATTAATACAACTTTGTTGATACTTGAGTTAAGAAGATGGGCTTTAAAGTTTAAAATTAAGTTTAAATTTTAAGTTTAAATTTTATCTCAATAAAAAAATCAATAGTATTTTATTAAATATATTGTAAAATAAATAAAAAATATTAATTACTTAAAAGTTTTATGTATTTCACGTATAATAAATGTTTATTTATTAATTTATATAAATTTATGTGTATTATTTAATAATGCAACCCGCCGTAATTAATCTAAATTAGAAATTCATATGTCATGATTCGTCTGCTAATGTGGCAGCCTCCCTTGACCCACGGGAGAACCCCATTACATACCATAGTGGGGCCACTGGGGTAGCCATTTTCGGCCCCTAGATGGCGGTAGGGCAACCACCGATGGCCCAGACCATAGCCACATTTGTATTTCCAGTCGGGATGTATCTTATTAAAAACTACCTAAATAAAAAAATCCGCTTGATTTGTTCGTTCAAAATATGTAAATAATATAATTCCGTGTTTTTAATATTTTTTATCCTCTCTTAAAAAAGTGATGGAGGAAATCTGTCATCACAATAAGACTGTTTTGATTGGTTGTTGCTGGCTCATTTGATTGGTTTACATAGAATAAGCGCCAAAATCGAGTATGTTTGAATTTTGAAGATTGGATTCTTGACTTTGAATATTTAAAACTGAATAGTATAAGAAAAATTTCATGATTTTATTTATGAGACTTACGTCATTATCGTATAATTTAAACTATTTAAAACAAACTTTTAAAATGAAACTTGATCATGTTCATAACCTCAAAAACAAAAAAACAAAGAGATAAATGATACGCGCGAAGCGCGCTAAAATTAATTTAAAAAAACGTTTGGGTGCTGCAAGATTTTGAAAGATCCATATCTTACTTAATATGACTTTTTTCAATTGTTTTTTTCATTTCTATAGATTGCGCGTCTTTAACAGACAACAAAAGTGTAATTATTTTGTATAAATGTTATCTACATCGTAAAAAAATTCATTAAATTTATTTTTTATATACGATATTTTTCGCGTATGCGCAACTACTAAAAATAGCATTCATTTTTTTCGCTTATCCAATAACCCAAAAACACAAACATTCATTTTCATTGGTCGAATCACTACCGTAATATTTTTTCGTAAAATTATAAACTAAAGAAATCATTTTAGAATGAGCTTAGATAATAAAATAAAATAATTTATATTTATTGGATAATTATTGACAAAATCAAACTTACAATAATATTTTCTGATTAAGTAAAATACGAACAACCGTTTGTAGCACTTGTCTTCTTTCTCTCGTTGTCATTCACCTCAAGAAAAGAAAAAAGAAAAATAAATAAAATTGATTAACTAAATTCTTATTATAATTTTGTATGCACGGAAAAAAATTTAGGATCTCCAGACCTCCGGTATATATGGACTCCGTGCAATACCATCGATCGTCTTAATTTATGACGAATTTGGAATTAAGGCGCATCCAAAGTTGAACCTGTAAGAATCCAATATCTTTGGAGTCTTCACGATTCAAAAACGTATGTTCTGAACTCCAATTCGGTCATCCCCAGACTCCGAGATTTTCGGTATTGTAGCGATTCCACTTTGGACGTCTGAGGCCCCCATCTCTGGTATCGTGGCGCGACAGCTTTGAGAGAAGGGAACGGTGTGTGTGTGTGTGTGTGTGTGTGTGTGTGTGTGTGTGTGTGTGTGTATGTGTGTGTGTGTGTTATTATAGTATAATATAGCACACACGTTTTGAACCGTTTATATATATATATTATATTATTATATTTATGAAGCGGCGCGCGTGAAATACGTCCGAATGTATAGTCGACCCGCCGAGATACCAAGAATGGGGGCCTGAGGACTCCATCGGGCGGATCCCGACGGTACCGAAAGTCTCGGAGTCCCCGCCATTTCAACATGGCATACACATAATCCCATTTTGAGATCCGTACACAACCGAAATTGTTGGAGTCCACGCAATTCAATTTGGAAGTGACTACATTCAATTTTGGACGCGTACAGATACGGTATTTTTTGGATTTCTGTTAATTCCATACTTCCGACATCCCAGGCTTCCAAATTTTTTTCCGTGTGGCAGTGCGACTGGTGATGGTTTTTCTCTGGCCCATTGTTGGTTGTCACTCTTAAGTTTACTCTCTCTTATTGTAAAACACTATATTGATTATTTGTTTTATTTTTATTTTCAGGTTAATTTATAACTTATATTGTAATGTACATGCGTCACACGGTTTCCCAATACGTAAGTACAAGGAATGTTAAAACGCATAAGCTAAAAAAGTTAAATAAATTGGATAAGAAGTTTCTTCCATATCTTGCATCCAACGCCCACTCATTTGGTCGCAAAAGCACACTAATATGCATATCCAAAATACTTTTAAAAAATTGAAATACAAATAATATAAATACGTATTTTAAAAATTTGTATCAGAAATACGTATTAGTATCTTTTTTCTAATGAAAAATTCAGTATCTTAAGTATCTTTTTTGTAGTTAATGAGTAATTTGCCCAACACTGCTCATATTAGACTGAAAAGAATATTTTATAAATATATTATTAAAGATGATGAAACTAGAGTTCAAGCCCTTGAACTTGCGCGGTGGTAGAGATTTTTAGGTGGCCTAGAACCGAAGTTATGAGGAATGTGACTGCTTGGTACCTTGAATTTGGTACCTTGAATTTTAAAAGATCTGAAAACCGTCGTAATTGTGGTTCTAGTCCTCCTGGGACCTTTTACCAGTGCTTAAATTGAAGGTTTCTGTGTCTACTTTTATATTCTGTATCGTGCTAAATGTTTAGATTTTTTGAGAATGACGAGAAGGAGTCATAACAATCGAGTGTATTGGCTCACTTGAGAAGCAAAATACCCGATTTTCAGAGGTTCGAATAAGGTATACAGAGGCTTGGACCAAGAAAATTTCTTCAGTCAGTTTATTATACATGTTAAGAACTACTTCCAGTTAAATTATTTGAGATTGATAGAAAAAAGTGCCACTAGTTTGAAAATGCGAAAGAACGTGATTTTTTCTAAAATGGCCATTTTCAAACCGCTGTTTCTCAGAACCTACGCCATGGATTTTAATTTACCAAGCGGCGTTTTGAAGGTAATGTCAAAACCTATCCATCGCGACTTAGTGAAAGATCCTGTCTATTGGTGCAATTTTGGCAGTCATCTGAAAATCGCCAAATTTTCAAATTTTTCTTCGCATTCGATCGGTTCTCAAAAATGAGCCTTAATACTTGGGGTTTTGAAATTTTTTTTATAAGAAGTAGAAGTTGAAACAAAAAAAAAAATGACGCTTGCCGGATTAAAATTGGCTGATAGATCTTCAAGATATCGGCCTTTGAAAATGGGGCAAAAAGGGTCTTTTTTGGGCATTCTAATGGCGTTTTTCAGGTCCAGGAATCCCTAGAGGGCTGAAAATTGGCAAGCAGTCCTTTTTTAAGGTACTACAACATATTAAAGTTTGGAGAAAATCCACGACCCCTCCCCACAAAAGTGGGCGAAAAGTAAAAATATTGCTCATATATGTGTGTGTGTGTGTGTGTGTGTATTCGTGCGTGCGTGCGTGCGTGTGTGCACAGATACATATTCAATAACGTTTTAATTAAACATTTTATACTATATATTGTCTTTTCAAAATTATTTGATATTTATTATAATTTAAGATCAAAATATTATAATAAGTAGTCCAATGTACAATACCATAAAAAAAGGAAATTTAATTACGATAACAATAAAAAAAGTTTTTATTTATATATTTTATAATTACATTATGTTGACATCATAATATAGGCATAAGATTTAACATATCACTAGGTATATCAAGGTAGTCAATACTACCTGTACTTGTAAAAAATCTTCTGTTCCACTATTCGCATCATACCTGTAATATTTATGACAAACCAATTATAATTATACTACAAATTTAGGTTTCAAAATACTTGAACTACATACTGCTATCGAAAGAACTTGGAACGTAAAAGGTAGGTTCATTGAAGGGAATCGCGGCTTTGATTACAAAATAAATCGCTCAATTATGTTCTAAGTGTTCCATTTTCTTCAAAAATTTCAACATTTAAAAAAATGTGAGACAAAGACGTTTTTAATTGTACACGATTTGTCCCGTATACTTTGTGACACAAGAAAGAAGAAAAAACTTGCACGGAAGGTGTACCTTCAAAAAAAATTTTGATCAGTTTTGAGGCCGCCTAAAGTTGAAATTTTTTCTGAATTTCCTCATATATCAGACTTGCAGTACTGTCACTCTAAATTAACATTAAATTAATTTTTTTTATTTTTAAAGATATTTTTACTTTTCAATGTTTCCTATTTTATTAAGTCTGACTAATAAATGTTCATCTTCTTCATTGAGCATGTCTTCCGCATTCATATCGGAATACAAAAGAATATGGCCTACATTACACATAACATTTTCTGGTAACTCTTTTAGAAGAAAATACTTTTTTTTCAATAACTTAAATATAGATTTTATCATTAATAAATTATTAAATGTATTTAATTTTTTGCTTGATAACATTTCCATTTCTATTTCATTCATCTGTCTGAAGATTTGATAAACGTCTGCGTTAGAAAAGGGCAAAGATAAATATTTCATTAATAAATGAGAAACATCTGCATAAGGATTCTCCCCGGCGGCATTTTTTTCACTGAAAATAAATTTCCATGACTGTTCGAAGTTTTGATTCATTTTACTCATTACATCAGGACTTCTTAAGCTCATTACTTGCCTTTCAATTTTTGTAATTACACTTTCATTTATATTTAAATTTTCTATCAATTCTCTTATACCATTTCTCATTTCCCGATCTCTATAATTTCTAGAAAAATCGAGTATGCCTATCCTATTTTCTATTTCAAACAGATCATCGAACCCAAAAAACTGAAGTTCAGAAATAAATCTATTAATAAATTTGGAAATTACATCATGTATCCACCGTAATTCAGCTTTATCCTTATACTGATAAATGGCATCTTGCATTTGAATACTCCATTCGAATTTATCTCTTGCTTTTGCATTAATTTTATTCCTTAAATCTCTTAATTCTTTGAATAATTTAATAAAATCAGGTGATGGACTTTGAAATGCCCTATTAACGTCTACAATGTCGAGTAAAATATCTTTTATAAATAATAAGAAAATTTTATTACGATCATCGTTGTAGTAACGCAAGAGGAATTTAGCTGTTTTACAACACCCTTCGGATGTAGATATATCTTGAAAATGACGTTTCAATTTTTTCCAGTTGTCAATAATATTTACAATAGCTGATTCCATTGAAAGCCATGAAATATCATTTATTCTTGATTTATCGGCAAGAATTTGTTTGGCGTTAATAGTATCATACAAAGATTGGTATTTTATTCGTTTCAGAGGATCGAACCATTGATAAGATTCTCTAATCATGTATTCGAGATTATCTGGTATACCTGCAGTTTTGCTTGCATTTGAAAATGCTTTTAATAATGAATTACTGGTGCACAAAATTGGAAAAAAGAAAGATAAATTATATTTCTCCCTTAAAGCAGAAAATATGATACCATTAATTTCATTCATACTTTCATTATTGTGGGTTCCAATGCCGACTAAATTTTTTAAATCAAGTTTAAATTCCTGTTCGATTTCCTGTAATGCATCTATGATACCTCTAGCTGTTGTCGATGTAAGTGTAACTATCTTCAAAAATACTGTGGCCAACTCACAATAGCGTTCACTGTAGTATCTAAATAAATATAATAAATAATAAAAATTGTATTTTTTATTGACGAGAAAAAATGTACTTTTGTGTATATTAAATAAATACCTTATTAGAATCCCAAGTTTCCCTGTCACTTTTGTTTCATTGATTTCATCGAAAATTAAACTAAATGGTTTAGATCCCACCTCTGTTCTCAATAACTCACGATAATACGGTGCAATAACATTTTTGATTGCTACTATACATCTACTATTACCATTTATTGCTTCGTCTAAGTTGCCGTAATTCATTGGTCTCAAATAAAATGACAAAATATTTTCAGCACCGGAATCTAATAATAAAGTATAAATTGTTTCTTGAGAATTTTGAGAATGTTTTTCATCTTTTGTGCTGCATACATTTTGAGAAAGTTTTTCATCATTTGTGTTACGTGAAGGACATAATTTTTGTATCAATCTCTGATGACTCTGATGCTTCCCGCTGTCTTCATGTTTTTTCAATATAGATGGAGCAGTACCAGATTTGAATTCGGAATCGCAAATCGTACAACAGTTGTTTAATAACCATTCTGGTTTCTTTTTGCTATCTTTTGGCATGATCCAAAAAGATATTATGTAGTAAGATGATAATTCACGTTCTGCAATAAAATTTTATTTCATTAGCATCTAATAAAGAACCTCGCTGACCATAAACAGAATTTAGATTACGATTCATATGGACTGAAACCTATTTTAAAAGTGTGCTACCATTTTCTAAAGTTTCAGCATATTTAAATTCAAACTCAAATTCTATTTCTAGTGAGAAGTATAACTTTTTATCAGTATAAGAAGCGCACCACTTTTACTAAAATATTTATGTGATATTACAAAGATTATTTTAATCATAGTAAACTTATAAAAAGTAGTCTATATAAAAAAGTAATAGCTACTGGGGCCTTTTTTCAATACAGGTCATGGTATTGGAGATATAATAATAAACATCATTGCTTCTATGAGATTTAGTAATTTCCACAGATGTGGAAAATGAAAAGTACTGTAAAGCTTAATGAAATATTTTGGAAAATAAAAGCTTGTAAAGAATATTCGAATGAAATTCTGATTAGTAATTTTAACCACATAATTCCTCGCATTCATATAGGCACTCATATTATTCCTATTGACTAATTATTTAATACTAATACATAACCTAAAAGTTTGTATTCCACCTAAGTTTCTTAAATCTAATTTTACTCATGAAAAAATTAATAATTAATAATTACATGTACTTACATTGATTTAGTATTTATAAAAATAAAAGATTTAACGTTCTATTATATATATATATATATATTTCCATATCACAAAAGAAAGGTTTGAATTATTGATGCGCAAATCTGACAACTAGTTATGTCACTATCAAGAAAAAAATCACCGGTGATTCATAGAATATACTAACATTTCACTGTGCGTAGGGGGATATTTGCCCGCCAAATCGTTTCTACTAGCGCCGCCATTCGATGATTTTCGAATAATTACTGACAATACTTCTGTAATTGAAAACGATATTTTTTATAATAATTGCAGCCAAATTGGTCATTGAAGTTTTTTATGAGTTGTATACTGTGTCAAATGCGATGTAGAATTCGACAACTACCAATAGTCATTATCAAGCTTCACTGATTTACAGAATCAAACCTTCTGGATTTATGCAAAGTTTGTTGAGCATAAATCATAGTATTGATGAGCAGATAAGAAATTAAGAATATTCTGTTTGCATATGATCCGTTTTCCAAAGTAAGATGCAGATTTAGAATATTAGGATCTTGGTGAAAAACATAAATCAAATCCCGTTGTGCACAGTTCAAAAAGAAATCTCTTTTCAACATGAAAATTGTATTAAAAACTTATAACACAACTTTCTGCATAATGTCTATTGTGTGTGCAAATACAAAAATACTTGATACAAAAAAAATGAAATAACACACGAGTGAGGAATTATAATATATTTATAGAATATAGTATCATTTATATGACAAAGTATCAATCAAAATTTCGATTTACAAAATTACTTACCTCAAGTCGCGTTCTACTAACTCTTCTTTTAATGACTTTTTCATGTAATAGCTTATATATTAGAAATAGATATTAAATACTAAAAATTCGTAAAGTAGGTTTTTATATTTTGAAAACATACAGTGAAACTAATTATACATTTTAAGATTCATTTTCAAACATATAAAATTTCCTACCAAATCTCATTCAAAGTTTATTCTGTTTAAAATGTTTATAGTGTCACGTTCGCGTGTCGCTAATTCAGAATTTACTTTAGTTAATAAAATAAAAATAATGAAATAAGCTAACGCGTGAAAAATGCGACAGAGTCGTTCAGCGCCGAGCGGTTTGCATTGACGAGATTTGTTGAGCGTGGCGAGTAGGTGAAAGAAGATGGTTGATTCTCGAACGACTCGAGAGTCGTTTTCACGAAATTGTTTCAATATAATTAAGTTCTTACCTTTAATTGTTGGATGAAGTTCACTTGAAAGAATATTAAATTGGTGTTCTGCTAACGTCCTTCTTGGGTTGTTCGATATTTATATATTTGTAAATTATTGTAATAACGGTGTTAAAAAGGGATGTTGGAACACAAGACGTTGAAATTATATCTGTGACTTCCAGGAATAACGACTTAACTGACTTTTTTTTCTTTTTTTTTTCGAGAAATCGCCGTTTAAAATTTCTATCATGACACTTCATATGCAAGATTGAAATGCGCGAGATGAGTCATAACAATTTAGACATTACAAAGGTATCGAATATCTTTCGAACCCAACGATCAGCTGCTAGAATACATTTTTGTTCTTTGTATAATCAAACAAAATAATGCAGTTAAGTTGGTATTCCGGTAACTGTACAGTTAAGTGGATTAGGGATTGTTCAAATAAGATAAATAATATAGTTATTTCTACACTTAAAATATAGAATACGAATTCTTTTCTAAATATTCATTTCCGTGCATACGCCTCCCAAGAGAATGTGCGTGAAGTCAACGGAATTCGGTAAACCGAATACCGAAAGTTACTCGGTTACTGTTTACGCACACTCGCCCCATCGCCCGGCAATCAAAACTGTTGTGTTACCTTCTATTATTATCTATTGCCTTTGATCTTTGTAGCTATAAAAATAGGTATGTCATTATCTGTTTATTGCATAGTATTAGCTTCAAAACGGTGCTTTTAATTAAATATAAATATTCAGTTAAGTGGTTTTTCCGCGGGCACAGGTGCAGTTAAGTGGTTATGCACTTAGCTGATATTTACTCTTTGAACGCGTTTCAGATTTCCGGACCAAGTCTACATGAAAAAGGGTAGTTAGAAGGTATAAATTCCGGTGATAACTCAGTTTTGAGAAAAAGTCAGTAAGTTGTTATTCCTGGCAGCCACAGATATGTATTGCCGTTAAAACAAGAGTAGATTTATTGAACACTTTTAAGTTTACACGAGCGTTATTCTAGTACTGCTCTCAAGCGGTGTGAAAAATAGAATGACTGTCCCTTGAGTGAGGGAGTCAGGTAGAAGGTATGTAAATTAGCACGACGTGCACTTTGCACCTATACAAATGTAGATGACGGAATATTCGGCTAAACGGATATATGGCGTTACAATTGTGTTCACTCTAGACGCGTCGCGCTAAGGCTGCGAGTAGGAAGCACCTTTGTAAGATAACTTATGGTGTTTCTGAACCGAGCGGAAGTCGCGTATCGCGGACCACTGTTCCGACGGCTGACCTTTAACGAGAAGTCCCGGGCCTAGTTGAGTCGCGTGTCGCAGACTAGCTTATACTAATGGCTCTCGAGGAGCAGTTCGTAAGCCCTGTTATACTAAGTATTACAAAAGAATAATGCACCTGTGTTTACCTTCTAATAGAGGCATACGCATCACGCGAGAGCGCGTGGTGGTAAAACCCGAAAAATATACTTCGTAAGAATATCTCTATTAAATGGTATACACAACTGTGTAAACAATTAGTTAGAAGTAGTAGATCGAGCCATCATTCGATGATCGGATGATGTCTCAATTGCGAAAAATATTTAATTAAGTGCAGGTGTTTATTGAAGAATTCTTGGAATCTAAAAGATATGACCAAAAAGTGAAAAACAACGAAAAATTATTAGTGTGACGTCACAATATAGATAATTTTAATTTGTCAAATCTAGTAAATGTAAAAATAACTAGCTGTGCCCCCTTCCCTAGAAATATCTGTATTTTATGTTCAATCATAAAACAAAGTAACTATATAATTGCATTGAACAAATTCTTATTATTCTTATTGTCTTGTATCTCTAAGAGTTTTTGTTGCTAATTAAAAGCTTATATTCAACAATTAAATATATATATTTTGTTTGAAAAAAATACTTCAAAGCTTAATTAAATATTCTTAATGAACAAAAGCCCTGTAGGGAATGACTACATTTGATTGACAATCTGAAAAATTGTAATTAGTGTAGATTATTTCGTAAATTAAATAACCCAACTTCACATTTACTTTAAAATAACTCACATTTGTTTTCAGTCAATGAATCTTAAATGAATATGCATATCGACAATTATTTACAGATTATTTACGGTTATACACTTTGCAAACTACAACATTTTTTTGTAGTACGCGAACAGGTGGTGTTGGCTTCTCGGGATTCGCTTTCACATGAACACAATTTCGAGGTGCTTGTACACTGTTATTCAACTTCGTTTTGACTTCTACCGTCGTAGAATGGTGAACGCGCTCTTTTTGACAACGCTGTTGATGCCATTGAGTATTTTTCACTCTTTGATATCGCATCGGATTATTTGTCCCGTAGTTATGAATATTGATTATTTTAGCAGCAGTCTGAGATGATGAACAGCTGGGTATAGTTGATATAACCGGATTTGTATTTTGTACTTTGATGAATTGCGGTTTTCGGCTGACGTTGCATTGCTTAGGCGTCTGTGATTTCACTGTCAATGAATCGTAGAAAATATTCTGAAACAATTATGCAATTTAGTATGTTAGCACTCTTCTTTTGCTTTTTTAAAACAAATGAGCGCAGATTCCCTGGTGGAAATTTGTCTATCTGAAATGGCCAACAATCTAAATAAATGGGTAGAAAAAATGGCTAGTTAATAGGCCCCGGTGAAACGCTTTTTCTCCCATTATTCGCACATTTAATAGATTGGACATAACCTCCAAATTTTCGTTTTAAGTTTACTTAAAGAATTGACGTTAAATTGGACGGTATTCAGCTGTAACTGATAGCTTACTAAAATATAAACAATATGAGGAGACAGAAAAACCATTTACAGTAGTCCTTTTGAAGATATTACGTAGAATGTATTTATTGCCATTAGATTCTGTCTCTCTCACTCCTTGTCATAACAACAGGCCTTCTACTATCTATTTCCGGACTAAAAAAACTGATCAGTTTTAATACCTTTAAAATACTCAAGAACAAGCTTGTGTTTGTCTTCGCAAAACTCATTCTATTTTTCAATCTATTAAATGTTCGAATAATAGGGAAAAAAGCGTTTCACCGGGAGCTAGAAACTGGAAAAGGGAAATTCCCATTTTATAGCAAGTTTCTAATATAAATGGCCAGTTAATAGTTAGAAAATGTTTTGGATTTCCACCAGGGTTACTGCCATTTTGTATGTGCATATGTGCATCCGTGCATACGTGCATATGAGGAATTGTACAGATTATCCACACTTGGAGGGTTCAACAAATTAAAAAAAATTTTTTGAGGCACACCTCTAATAAATTTTTTCTCGTTCCTTAGGTCATATAATAGACGAGAAAAATTTCCAACACTCGAAAATGATCTTGTGACACGGTTTTAGACGCAAATTTTTCTTATGAAAATTTAACATGGAAAACATAGACGAAAAGTAGTCACTGATGATTAGCCAATAGTGAGCTCTTAAGGGCTCCAACAAATATTCCACAAACAAGTAATTAAGGTGATGTGATACCCACACTATTATTCAATTCTGGGTTCCCGTTTTTCTCTTTCAATTTTAAACTTTTTGAAAAAAACTCTTTGACACGTTTTAAGTTTAATAAAGAACTATAACGTATCAAAGAGTTTTTTCCTTAAAATTAAAAATTGAATGAGAAAAACGGGAATCCAATTTTGAGTAATAGCGTAGATCACCTTAAAGTAGAAGAAAAGAGCTTTAATTTAAGCTCAAGATCGTTAAAATGAGCCGGTTCTATGCAAAGTTGTGTGCATTTGAAAATCGTGAAGAATGACCAAAAATGATCAAAATTTTAATAAAAAAAATCGCTCATTTTTGGTAATTTTTCGCGATTTTCATATGCACGTAACTTTCCACAGAAGCGACCGACTTTAAGGATCTTTAGCTCAAATTAAAGCTCTTTTCTGTACTTTAATCGCTCTTTAGTGGAATATTTGTTGGCACCTTTAAGAGGTTGCTATTGGTTAATCATCAGTGACTACTTTTCGTCCATTTTTTCCATGTTAAATTTCCATACTCTCGCTTCGCTCGGGCGCAAACGTCCATACGAGTATGAAATCGAAATGTATAATTTGACACGACGTGTATAAAGCTTGATTTAGTGCATGCTTTTTTATTCGAGCGTATGCGAAATCGAGCTTTGCACACGGAGTGTCAAAAAAACTTATTACAGAGGTGTGATTCCAAATTTCTTTTCTTTTATTTTTTGAACCCTCTAAATGTGGATAATCTGTAGAATTCCTCATAAGTGTGGGTGTGCGTGCGTGAATGTAGGCGTATGTGTATATGTTTGTATGTATAAACTTTACAATAGTAGGAAATATGAAAGGATCAATATCGAAATCAATCTTAGATATTTCAGTTAAAATAAAAAGCTCATTCTTTTGAAGAGGTCTGATGTTGCATGTAAACTCTCGATATCTCGAGAACCATTCTACCGATTTTGGTCGTATAAAGCTAATCTTCTTCGTTTCGATGAAAAAATTCAGTTCCTTGACTGATTTTACCAAGTTTTTATCGATTTTCTTTTGTTTCATAACCAAACAATAATTTTGGATTTTACTAGTTT
The DNA here is from genome assembly GCA_036365515.1 of Torymus aiolomorphi. Classification (NCBI taxonomy): domain Eukaryota; kingdom Metazoa; phylum Arthropoda; class Insecta; order Hymenoptera; family Torymidae; genus Torymus; species Torymus aiolomorphi. The sequence continues at coordinate 67,987,051 of CM070874.1, read as the reverse complement.
TTTTTTTTTTTTTTTTTTTTTTACATACGTTACAGCCAATATGACTTATTATAGTAAACTTTTTTTGAATGATCTTTAAATTACCTACATTTTCTTTTTTTAATTCCTTAAATTATCGTTAGTCTGTCATTGGTTATTAAGAAAAATGTGCTTTATATGGTAATTTCTCAACAAATATTTGATTTATCGACTCAAAATTTTAAGAACTTATTACACTTATTGAGGACCTAATTGTGTTAAAATTTAAAGAGATTATCTTCATTTGTTTTTAAGAAAAAAATTATTTTAGACAAAAATGAGTCATATGGTACACCCCCTCCCCCCCGCGCGCGCGCACACATACACACACACGTATATGGGCATTTGAGAAAAATATTGTATTTACATTTCTAACTTGTATTTTCGACAAATATTTATTAGTTTTATCGCGAATCTTCATAGAGGAAATTTGGTGTGATACAATTCATTATCAGTGGCGGATCCAAGGGGGGGCGATGGGGGCGATCGACCCCCCCCCCCCCCCCCCCCCCCCTAAAGACCGCACGCAGACGGTTGGGAGGAAGCAAGTTGATTATGAAATAAACCCAAATAGCCGGGGGATGTGAGGTCCACGCATATTAGGGAATTACGTAGATGTGCAACAATAAGCAAGACAATTAATTAAACCATTTTTAAACCCAAGTATGTGGGGGATATGAAGTCCACGCATATAAGAGAGTCATGTAGACATAACAAAATAAGCCTAACGATTATTTAAATAATTTTTAAACCAAAGTAGCCGGGGGATATGAGATCCACGCATATAAGCGAGTCATGTAGACATGAAAAAATAAGCCAAACGATTATTTAAATAATTTTTAAACCCAAGTAACCGGGGGGTATGAGGTCCACGCATATAAGGGAGTCATGTAGACATGAAAAAATAAACCAAACGATTATTTAAATAATTTTTAAACCCAAGTAGCCGTGATGTCCACGCATATAACGGAGTTATGTACATGACTCCCTTATATGCGTGGATCTCATATCCCCCGCCTACTTGGGTTTAAAAATTATTTAAATAATTATCTTGCTTATTGTTGCACGTCTACGTAATTCCCCAATATGCGTGGAACTCGCGTCCCCCGGCTACTTGGGATTAAAAATTATTTAAATAATCGTGTTTCTTATTTTTTTCATAGCCGGGGGATATGAAGTCCACGCATATAACGGAGTTATGTACATGACTCCCTTATATGCGTGGATCTCATATCCCCCGCCTACTTGGGTTTAAAAATTATTTAAATAATTATCTTGCTTATTGTTGCACGTCTACGTAATTCCCCAATATGCGTGGAACTCGCGTCCCCCGGCTACTTGGGATTAAAAATTATTTAAATAATCGTGTTTCTTATTTTTTCATGCCTACATGGCTCCCTTATATGCGTGGACCTCATATTCCCCGGCTACTTGGGTTTAAAAATTGTTTAAATAATTGTGTTGATTATGGTTGCACATCTACGTAATTCCCTAATATGAGTGAACCTCGCGTCCCCCGGCTACTTGGGTTTAAAAATTATTTTAATAAGCGTTTTGCTTATTTTTTCATGTCTACATGACTCCTGTATATGCGTGGACCTCATATCCCCCGGCTACTTGGGTTTAAAACTTATTTAAATAATCGTTTTGCTTATTTTTTCATATCTACATGACTCCCTTATATGCGTGGACCTCATATCCCCCGGCTACTTGGGTTTAAAAATTATTTAAATAATCGTTTTGCTTATTTTTTCTTGTCTACATGACTTCCTTATACGCGTGGACCTCATATCCCCCGGCTACTTGGGTTTAAAACTTATTTAAATAATCGTTTTGCTTATTTTTTCATGTCTACATGGCTCCCTTATATGCGTGGACCTCATATTCCCCGGCTACTTGGGTTTAAAAATTGTTTAAATAATTGTGTTGATTATGGTTGCACATCTACATAATTCCCTAATATGAGTGAACCTCGCGTCCCCCGGCTACTTGGGTTTAAAAATTATTTTAATAAGCGTTTTGCTTATTTTTTCATGTCTACATGACTCCTGTATATGCGTGGACCTCATATCCCCCGGCTACTTGGGTTTAAAACTTATTTAAATAATCGTTTTGCTTATTTTTTCATATCTACATGACTCCCTTATATGCGTGGACCTCATATCCCCCGGCTACTTGGGTTTAAAAATTATTTAAATAATCGTTTTGCTTTTTTTTTTTGTCTACATGACTTCCTTATACGCGTGGACCTCATATCCCCCGGCTACTTGGGTTTAAAACTTATTTAAATAATCGTTTTGCTTATTTGTTCATGTCTACATGAGTCCCTTATATGCGTGGATCTCATATCATCCGGCTACTTGGGTTTAAAAATTATTTAAATAATCGTTGTGTTTATTTTTTCTTGTCTACATGACTACCTTATATGCGTGGACCTCATATCCCCCGGCTATTTGGGTTTAAACCTATTTAAATAATCGTTTGGCTTATTTTTTCATGTCTACACGACTCCTTTATATGCGTGGACCTCATATATCCTCCGCCTACTTGGGTTTAAAAATTGTTGGTTTTTTTTTCACATCACTTCCTTAAAAAAAGGTCATCGGATATACTCCTTCGTAATCGCCCCCCCCCCCCCATGCCCCAGGACTGGATCCGCCCCTGTTTCATTATGATAATAAAAAATGAAAAAAGGAGTTAATACATTTCTTTAAGAAAGTGCCAATGTATTGGCATGTAGTTTTTAAATAAATATTTATATTATGTTAAAATATGTATAAATGATTCACACAGATTCTATAGAATATTTATTATCTGATCTTGTTAAGGTAGCTCATCAATGAATGAAAACACTGGATATCTGAACAAAACTTCGGAATTTTGTTTGCTATTAACTTAAAAGAACCCTCCCGAAGTTTCTGACCCAGTTGCCAGGCACATTTTTGCAAAGGAGCTATGTTTAACTGTTTACTTTTGCTTCCTCAAAGAGGAAGCTTTGTGGTAAAAAAAAAAATTTGAAATAAAAAATGTTCAAAAACATATTTTAAAACTTTTGGCGCTAAAATCCGTTGTTTTTGATAAAAAAAATTTTCGTGTCTGTGTGTGCGTGCGTGCGTGCGCGCGCGTGTGTGTGTGTGTGTGTGTGTGTGTGTGTGTGTGTACAGGCGATAACTTTTGAACCGATCGACCGATTTCCATCGCACAAAGCTTATTCTCTTCATTTCGGAGGAGAATAGAGAGAGCATAACCTACTTTTTGATTTTATCAAGTTTCTTTTTTTTATAATCAAAAAACGATTTTGAATTTTTCGTTTTTTTGATTTTTTAATTCGTTACAGACAGTATTACTTAACATAATCAATTTTTCTTAAAAGGTCGTTAAATTACCTACAATTTCTTTTTTTAATATTTAAATTATTTTTAGCCTGTCATTTGTTAGTAATGAAAATATGGTTTATAATTCTTGAATTCATATTTCAAAAACTTTTTCATTTATCTACTCAAAATTTTTACCACTTATTACACTTATCGAGTACAAAATTGTGTTCAAATTTCAAGAGGTTATGTTGATTTGTTTTCGAGAAAACAGGAATAAAAGTTAATGAATCAGTTTGAAATTTGGCAAAGAAGTAGATTTTTTATATCTAAGGATTCAGTTCTTTGTCCAAAAAAATCTGACTGTAGTGACCATAGATATTTTAGGTTAAAAAATTTTTTATAAATTTCATATATTTGTATTTTTAAAAAGAATATTCGATTGATTGACTCAAAATTTTTACCACTTATTACACTTATCGGGTACAACATTATGTTATAATTTCAAGAGATTTTTCGAGTTTTTTCTCGAGAAAGAAATTATTTTCGATAACAAGTGCGTTTTCTCTTGTTTACGACAACAGGAGTCAAGTTCTTTCTCAAACTAATGTATTTCTTTAAAATTTTTTTATAACAATAATTAATTGTTTGTATAGAATACATAAATGAAAAAACAAAAAAGATATTTTTTGTATTAAGCCAAATTGTTTAACAGACAACGAAGAATAACAAAGAAAACAGTTTTAGTTATTAATAAAGTTTTGCTGTGAAAAATTTACTTTTGTTTTTTAAATTTAAAAAATGGAATCGATAAATTATTTTGAGGAAGCATTTTGCCAATGAATTGGCAGCGGTCTTTAACATGGCTCGTGTGGGAGGCCATTTATTGAATGTTGCACCGGAAATGATACGATATCTTCTAAAAAAACTGGATATCTCATCCAGAAAGTATGGTCATCACATGAAGAAATTATAAGCTTTCTAATGATATAATAATAGTTGGGACTTGCCATGGATTTTTAAGAAATATTCACTCAGTACTATACGCGGCAAACGCGCTCTGACAGCTTCAATACATGCAGGCGATAGGTTAACAACGTTAATTAATTCATATTTCATGTATATTATTTTATTATTCATTACTAATGCAATATCTTCAGGAACATAGGATACGGGCACTGTGATCTGGCCGCAGCCAGTCGCCACTCACCAACGTTGACGATGTTCCGGGCGCTTGGCTGGCGACAGTCCTGGGCAGCTGATGGTCGCGATTATGGCTATGGCGATGACGGAGCTGGCGAGTTATCGGCGTGGCGCAGCGGCAAGCTAGCAGATAGTTTCGATGCTTGGAGCGGTCAGGCGATGACTAAGTTGCGCGTGCTGTGGCCCGAAACGGAGTGTGCCGGGCCGACGACGAACCTAGACGGAGGCAGGCTGCCTTACCGCCTAGGCTATCGTAATGCCCGGCACGGAGTGATTGAGGAGCGCGCGACGACGACTGAACGAGGCCTTGATAACCGCTACAGTCAAGCTCTTTCACTCATTTCAAACGCATACTATTCTCTCTCTCTCTCTCTCTCTCTCTCTCTCACTCAGTATGTGCCGAACGACGGCGCGCACGCTGTAATTCAAATAGCCTGTCTGCCAAGTTGAGCTCCCAGTGACGACAATAAGTGGTGTCGCTGTGTAGGTGCGACCCTGGCAGCGGGGACAACGACGGCAATCAGATCCAGGGCTCCGTGGTTGCAAGACACAAGTGAATGAGGAGAAGATGGGTTGGTGGTGCAGACAGTGGCTTTCTTCTTATCTCCTGAGGCAGATGAGTGGGATAAACACCTCCTGGCGCCAGCTGCCTTGGCTAGCAGCTACAGCAGTGGCTCTGCGTAACGCCACCTTCCTCCTTCGTTGTCCTATGTACTCGTACGATGATCATCATTTCTATCCGTTGGGATGTTATTGGCCGGCGGTAGCACCCATCTCAGCCCGTCATGAGGTGAGACAGAGAGAGGGGAGTATTGAGGGCGACTCGGCATGTAGGGATCGAGGGAGCTCTTGCAGCGGAAGGCTGGAACAACGTCTTCTTCTTCAGAAGCGAGACTTTTTTCTGACAGCACTAGGGGCTCCCAATGCTCCTTTACATGTGTAACCTGTCTTTTCGCACGGTTTGCTAGGGTTTTATAACGGTAATGGTTAGGCTAGAGGGTAGTTTACTTTCTCTTTTTACCTTGTCTTGTAAAATGCTCAAAAAGTGAGCGTTATAACATAAACGATTCAATTCCTAAAGAGTATCATCAATTTTACACCTTAATTTAGTTGGTTATAGAACACACTTATTATTAATTATGTGAATCCTAAATTAGTTGAAAAATAAATCTTTGATTTCATTTATAAAATTTTAAATATTGTTTTTATTGCGTGCTCCGAAGAAATAGTATATTTTTATATTTTTACAGCGGTTCTCAACTAAAAACTCATTTAAGTGTAAAGGAAGGAGACCGTAAATCGCCTCCTTTTTCAGCGCTCAAACGAATTGTCCCCTTTCATAGCGCTCGACCGAATTATTGTTCCCCTTTTCCTCACATCCTACAATATGTGAAATATACTCAATCTCCCAATATAATACAATCTAATCTTTTTTAAACAACTTCAAGTTAGTATTCCAAAACATTCAAGGACGTTCTCCGCGGGCAATGGTCCTCAACTTCATCAATATCGCAAAAATTGTGATCTAAAAATATTATTTATGATGGAAACCCTTCATGAGCCTATACACCACTCCAAAAATAATAAAAAATGAAGGTGTAGGAAAAAAGGTGTCAATACGATATTTGAAATAAATACCACTTATGCGGTTTGTCGATATACAAATAACATGGAAGTTTTTCTTTAATGTCGCTATATCTCTGAAATTAATCCTGCTTGACACATTGTAAATTATACCATATTATTCCTCTTGATTTCAAGTTTTAAGCCTCACGATTAAAAAAAAGCACAAAGAAAACTTTTTTGACAGCAAATCAAAGTGTATTTTTCAAAAGAGCCTAGAAAGGGATCCTATGTTAACGCTGCAACTTTGAAGTAAAATATTTTATACCACTCTAACCTCAAAATCACAACATTGGTATGATTTTTCGGCGCTCGTGGCATAAAATACCGTTCGAAACGTCACATGAAGTAAATCATTCCCTTCCGCACCAGTGTCGAAATGTACTATTTATTTCTAATACCGCTTTGGATACCGAACTTTGAAGCATCTACTAAAAACACTAAATTAGGCTTTCTCGACAAGTTTCAGAAAATCGCAAGAAATTTAATTTTTCGGAGAACGTCCTTAAAAATGATATTACATCAAACTTTTTAAGTAAGCCAGACGTAATTTAGAAATTTTGTCCCAATGATATTTTTAGACGACTTAGACTGTTCACTTTTTCAGAAATTTCGTAGAAGGATAGACTTTATCACGGGAGAGGGGAACACCGTCATGCTTTATAATTTTTTTTTTTTTTTTTTTTTTTTTTTTTTACTTATTATTTAAAGTCGCATCCCGCATATGGGTATTAGCACTGCGTGCGTGCGTGCGTGCGTGCGTGTGTGTGTGTGTGTGTGTGTGTGTGTGTGTGTGTGTGTGTGTGTGTGTGTGTGTGTGTGTGTGTGTGTGTGTGTGTGTGTGTGTGTGTGTGTGTGTGTGTGTGTGTGTGTGTGTGTGTGTGTGTGTGTGTGTGTGTGTGTGTGTGAACTTTTTATATCTCCGAAACGAATCGACCGATTTTCGTCGGGTACAGCTTATTCTCTTCGTCTCGCAGGAAAAGAAAGATACCCTGATGGATTTGAGTTTTTATTGATTTTCTTTCGTTTTATAACCAAAAAACGATTTTGAATTTTCAGTTTTTTTTATTTTTTATATCTTACAGTCATTATTACATAATATAATAAACTTTTCTTGAAAGGTATTCAAATTACTTATATTTTTCTTTTTTAAAATTTAAAATATCTTCACTCTATCAATTGTTATTAAGGAAAACTTTTTTATATTTCATAAATTAATTTCTCAAAAAATATTTTATTTATCGATTTGAAATTTTAACCAGTTATTACACTAATTGAAGACTATATGTGGTTAAAATTTCAAGAGATTATCTTGAATCATTTAACATAGTCTCACTGTACAAAATAAAGTATTAAATTTTAAATATTGGAATTAAAAATTAATTAAAGGAATCAGTAAATTTTAAGTTTGAGGAAGCTACGTGCCAATGAATTGGCATCGGGTTTTTTTCGCGAGACGAAGAGAATAGTCTTTGTCCGACGAAAATCGGTTTATTTGTTTCCGGGATATAAAGAGTTTACATACACACACACACATACACACACACGAAAAAAATTTTTTCAAAATCGACAAATATCGACACATATCGTCTTAAAACATCTTTTTGAACATTTTTTGACTCGAAAATTTTTTTTGCCGTTACAACGCGTCCTCTATGAGAAAGCAAAAGATTCACTTTATTATTTAAAAAAAGAGAAAAAATTCCAAATCTGTAAATTCAATAAATTTAAAATTTCGATTCGGAGTCGGAATCTCCATCAACACAAGAGACTGATTGTTCAATCATAATCGATCAAATCGTTTTCGAGACATCTTCTGCACACACACACATACACACACACACACACACACACACAGACATTTTTCAAAAACCATGTATTTTGATTCCTAACACCTCGGAACACAATTGTAACATGTTTTACAACAACTCAAAAATTTACTATCACAAAGCTTCCTCTAGGAGGAAGCAACATACTTTTCAATTTTTTACAGTTATTATATAATTACTCAATTCTCTATTCAACTTATATGATAATAATTCATAAAAAAAACACACGAAATACTTCGGTAACAATTTCAGTTTTGAAAACAATTTAAACAGAATATTTTGATTTATTAAATAAAAAATACAATGAACAATATACACAAACACACGCATACGCGCGCGCGCGCGCTCGCACACACACACATACACACACACACACACCGTTGGGAGTCAATGATTCATTATTCTTAAACAAAAAAGATAAAAGATTATATATAACAAAATATTTGAAGACTTGCCTTCTGTGGATGTGGATTACTCAGCCTTTTAGGATGATTATAGATAATGGGTTTCGGATTAGTATGACAATTCGTGGAGCAATTTGGTTTTTGATGAATTGAAATTTGTTTCATTTTAATGTTAATTGACTGGAGTGAGTTTTGCATTGAACATGAGTTTCCATGACATGGTTTAGACATTTTGAATCTAAGTGGACATAAATAAATATGATGAATTATAATTATTTATTATTATTGTAGTATTAAAGTTGAAATTCACTTTTTAACTATCAAAAATTTTGAAATATTTATTATGTATTAAGTTTTCTCTATACATATATATATATATATATATATATATATATATATATATATATATATATATATATATATATATATATATATATATAATACTATCTTTAAACACTTTATTTCAAATTTGGTAAATATTCTGTGGCAGTAAGCACCTTATAAGCAAAAAAATATCACTAGTACAGCCGCAACGATTGAAGTTCGAATATCCCGTAGTAAGTAATCTGTGATAAGACTACCCGATAGCACTCTTATCTTATCAGTGGACGCATGTTAATGTGCGCTTTGTTCAACTCCCTCATAACCATACTCTGAGTCTCTTGGAAATAAAAAAACAAAATACATATATATTAATAGATTTCTTTCCTGCTATTTCCAACCGTACTATTGTTTTTTCACTGAAATACTTTTCTCAGTCAAAAACTTAAGGTGAAAGTTCAGAGCGATTTTTCTAGAAAAATATCAGTTTCTATTTCAAAATAAAATGAAGGACTGATAAGTAATAACATTTATAAGACGGCAGCGAGTAACCGTGCGTATAAAAATTTTAACACAACACGAACTGATTTTTCGCGGTAACTGAATTCGCAGCATCGCACGTCGCCTTTTTATAATTTAGCGCATTCTCATCATATGTTGATCGGTTCGTTACACTTATGAAATGCTGAGCAGGAAAAATTGCTGCGCGTGGACTTCCATGGATACAATGACTCATTGTGTTGCGATGTCGCGCGTCTGAAATGCGAACGTTGTTGAAATCATGTATAAACAAGAGGCTATATATTTGAAACATTACTGATAAGAGTTTTGAACGTTTAAATCTTCGTTGAGTAATACGTCACAGGACGCAACAATTTAAATGAATACCAAAATTGAAGGGCCGGATGCAATAAGGGGGTTAGCGCTCGAAAATCCGTAAAAGTATTGTCAAATTGACTAAATTTTCAATGTAGCCAAATTAATTTAAAAAATATCACCTTGTAGGGAATGAAAAGAAGTATTTTTACCTAGAAGGAATTTTTTTTATTCGACTTTCTTTTTAATATAAAAATTAAAAACTGAAAATTTTGTTCATCTGTTTTTAATAGCTTTCAAAAACATTAATCGTCCAAACCTGGTCAAATATCATCGAAATATTTTGAAATTTGACAGGGACATGCAGGATACTCCAGCGTTGCGTATGGGATTGATAAAAGGATGTAAATCGATAATTGTTAATAATTATTTAATTGCAAATATATTGTGATCGGTAATTACGTTTTCTTAACTTTAACGGAAAAAAGTATCGAGGGAAGTTGAAGCTAGGAAAAACTTCCAGCGAGACATTTGTTCCTTAATAGTCTAATAAGTTTCTGACAAAGTTTCAAATTGATTTAATAATAAATGACTTAAATAGAGCGTTATTAATAAAGACGCGCGCTAGCAACATCGGCGGCGCGGCGCGGCGTGAGCTAAGCCTGTATTTACATATTTTTGCACTGATGTATCACGTTTATAAAAATTAACGAATTATTATGTAACGATATTATATTTTATATAACGTAAAAACACAGTTTATAAGTCAACGCACTGTACATATAATTATATTTTGTTAGTATGTTAATAAATAAATTTGTACTTTAAAATTTAATATGTTCATTAATACTATCATAAGGACACACACACACACACACACACACATACTAACGTAATGATTCTTGATTCTTTAATTTTTATAAACGTGATACGCCACTGCGAAAACGTGTGCGACGCAGTCTGAGCTCACGCCGCGCCGCACCGCCGATGTTGCTAGCGCGCGTCTTTATTAATAACGCTCTATTTAAGTCATTTATTATTAAATCAATTTGAAACTTTGTCAGAAACTTATTAGACTATTAAGGAACAAATGTCTCGCTGGAAGTTTTTCCTAGCTTCTACTTCCCTCGATACTTTTTTCCGTTAAAGTTAAGAAAACGTAATTACCGATCGCAATATATTTGCAATTAAATAATTATTAACAATTATCGATTTACATCCTTTTATCAATCCCATAGGCAAATCTGGAGTATTCTGCACGTCCCTGTCAAATTTCAAAATATTTCGATGATATTTGACCAAGTTTGGACGATTAATGTTTTTGAAAGCTATTAAAAATAGATGAACAAAATTTTCAGTTTTTAATTTTTATATTAAAAAGAAAGTTGAATAAAAAAAATTCCTTCTAGGTAAAAATACTTCTTTTCATTCCCTACAAGGTGATATTTTTTAAAAATTAATTTGGCTACATTGAAAATTTAGTCAATTTGACAATACTTTTACAGGTTTTCGAGCGCTAACCCTCTTATTGCATCCGGCCCTTCAATTGTCCTGGTGATGAATCACCAAAAAGGGATTTAGAACTATTTCTGGAGTTCTCTTACATTGGTGAAATAAAATGAGCTTGAAGTTTGCAGCGCTCGACTCGAGCACTTTCATAAATTTTTTTTTTTTTTGGATTTCAGTGTTCTATTCAGTAAAAACCCGCAGCATAACACAAGAAATGTCGAAAATAACAATTCCCGAACATACCCATACACAAAACAACCCATAAATAAGAGATTGAGGAGAAACGTGAGCATACAGCGTATGCGTGAACCTACAGGATGATCTATCGAAAATTCTATCTCCAAAACGAAGTCTTATACCCCACCAAATCTTTAATATGTTTTTTAGTGTAACAATAAAAGCTTAAAAAAAATTAACACGTAAATCGTATGTCCGGAAAACTCTGCTTTGAATGGAAGATTGGGGCGATATGAGCGCATACAGCGTACACATGAACACATACACCATGACATATCGAAAATTCTATCTCGCAAACGAAGTCTTATACCCCGCCAAATTTTTAATATGTTTTTTAGCATAGTAATACAAGGATAAAAAAAATTAACAAGAAAATCGTATGTCCGGAAAACCCTGCTTGGAAGGGGAGATTGGGGCGATACGAGCGCATACCGAGTATACGTGAACACCTAAAGGATGATCTATCGAAAATTCTATCTCGAAAACGAGATCTTATATCCCGTCTAATTTTTAATATCTTTTTTAGTATAATAATACAAGCTTGAAAAAAAATTGGCAGCAAAATTGTATGTCCGGAAAACCCTGCTTTGAAGGAGAGATTGGGGTGGTACGAGCGCATACCGAGTATACGTGAACACATACACCAGGACATCAAAAATTCTATCTCGAAAACGAAGTCTTATACCCAGCGAAATTTTTAATATGTTTTTTAGCATAGTAATACAAGGTTAAAAAAAAATTAACAAGAAAATTGTATGTCCGGAAAACCCTGCTTTGAAGGAGAGATTGGGGTGATACGAGCGCATACCGAGTATACGTGAACACATACACCAGGACATAAAAAATTCTATCTCGAAAACAAAGTCTTATACCCCGCCAAATTTTTAATATGTTTTTTAGCATAGTAATAAAAGGTTAAAGAAAATTAACACGTAAATCGTATGTCCGGAAAACTCTGCTTTGAATAGGAGATTGGGGCGATACGAGCGCATACCGAGTATACGTGAACCCATAAAGGATGATCTATCGAAAATTCTATCTCGAAAACGAGATCTGATACCCCGCCAAATTTTTAATATGTTTTTTAGTATAACAAATCAAGCTTAAAAAAAATTTACAAGAAAATCGTATGTCCGGAAAACGGCTTTGAAGGGGAGATTGAGGCGATATGAGCGCACACAGCGTACACGTGAACAGATACACCATGACATATCGAAAATTCTATCTCGCAAACGAAGTCTGATACCCCGCCAAATTTGTAATATGTTTTTTAGTATAAAAATACAATCTTAAAAAAAAATTTACAAGAAAATCGTATGTCCGGAAAACTCTGCTTTGAAGGGGAGATTGGGGCGATATGAGCGCACACAGCGTACACATGAACAGATACACCATGACATATCGAAAATTCTATCTCGCAAACGAAGTCTTATACCCCGCCAAATTTTTAATTTGTTTTTTAGTATAGTAATACAAGCTTAAAAAAATTAACAAGAAAATTGTATGTCCGGAAAACCCTGCTTGGAAGGGGAGATTGGGCCATACGAGCGCATACCGAGTATACGTGAACACCTAAAGGATGATCTATCGAAAATTCTATCTCGAAAACGAGATCTTATACCACGCCTAATTTTTAATATTATTTTTAGTATAGTAGGTAATATAAGCTTAAAAAAAATTGAGTGTGAAATTGCATGTCTGGAAAACACTGCTGTGGAGGGGAGATTGAGGCGATATGAATGTGTTTGATCTTCTGAACGTTCATCGTGAACGAAATATCCAGATATTCCAAATTCGGTTTTTTTTATGTTATTTGTTAGAGATATGGATAAAACATGGACAAACTGCAAAATAAGTTATTTCCAAAGTGATTATCCCCCAAATCATCCCTAAAATCAACCCGACTAGAAAATACATGATAAAAAAAATTTATACCAGCACCATTTCGTTGCGCGGTACGAAGAAAAGCCAACTTGGAAGTTACGGGCGAAGAAAAGCCAAAAACAAGTCTAAGGCGAAGAAAAGTCAGTTTGGGTCCTCCCAGACGAAGAAAATCAAGTTTGACTTGTCTCAGACGAAAAAAAAGCCAGTTTGGACAAAAAATCCCAACTGCCGACATTTCGCGCCATAAAAAAAGAAGTTTAATTCTGTTAGTGAAAATACTTTTACGTACGCGTATTGATAAATAATGTTGTATTATGCTTGTAAATTTTAATTATCATAATAAAATTACTCTTAATACTATTAATAAGTGGTACTAGGAATTGTGAATCAATGTACTGACTGTCAGTACATTGATTCAAGATTCAGTCTGTTCCTGGTTTGCCATTGGCTTTGAACATATGTTCAAAACAGTGCAACGCCGTTCATGAATTATAGTTTACTCGCAATCGCAGGTTTACTGCGCTGTCAGATATATCCGAAAAAAAAACCACGGCTCCGAGCTGCAGACGCGCATGAGCGCAGCCTTTCAAGCGTTTCGTGCAGTAGTGCCGCCGGCTGGGGCTAATGCGTTCGGCGTTCCTAAGAGTTTTTCTGTGTAAGTATAGTATAATAAATGTACAATTATACGCGTTCACAATCATTTTTTAACGACTTATTGCAGTGCTTTTGACAAATGTTCAGAAACAATGATAACAAAAAGTGGAATTATCAGTACACTGATTCAGGATTCCTAGAACCGCTTATTAATAGTATTAATAGTAATTGTATTGTAATAATTAAGATTTGCAAGCAAAATATACGACATTATTTATCAATACGCGTACGTAAAAGTATTTTTGCTAACAGAATTGTATTTTTTTTCTCGCGCGAAATGTCGTTAGTTGCGATTTTTCGTCCAGGGACGGCGCAAACTGGCTTTATTTCGTCTGAGATAAGTCAAACTAGCTTTTCTTCGTCTGGGAAGACCCAAACTGGCTTTTCTTCGCCTTAGACGCGTTTTTGGCTTTTCTTCGCCTGTAACTTCCAAGTTGGCTTTTGTTCGTACCGCGCGACGTTTTATACTGTTAAAATTCACCATTTTTTAAAAATTCCTTCCAAATAGTGGATTCTAAATCAAATTTTTTACTTTAAAAATAATAATTGGAAAAATTAAGGGATTCAAATAGCTTCAGTCAAAGGAGATATAAAAATCAAAGATTTTGGCCCGTATCCAGTTAAAAAATATCAAATGGTTCAGTCTGTAGGTTACGGTTTTGTAACTTACAATGCCAATGCGTGGACATAATTTTGTGGATCTAGTTGTAACAGTTAGTATAATATTACAATGAACTTTGTTCATTTATATAACAAAATTTGAAAAAGATAATATATTAAACATAAAAATATCCATGAACGCACTGAAAGCAGTGAAATTCGGAATAAAAATAATAGCACCATTGGAAAGAGCAGGAAAAAATCTATCGATATATGTCCTTAGTTCTTTTTTCAGAGACTTGGTACACGATTATTAGCGAATTGAATAGAGTGTGCACTTAAACGTGCCGTACGCACGGGCGCGAGGGGCTCGCGCGGACCCTCGGCGCTGTCTTTTTCATGTTGTTACTTTTAAACCCTTTATTTCTCCAACTTCTCCAAGGTAGGGTTTTGAAGCTTAAGAGTTGTACTTTCCAATGGTGTAGTTTATTTTGAAAAAAAACATGATATACTTTGAGAAAAATGGCTTTCAATATTCAACTCGAGTTTTCGTCCGGAAGAACGCGTTTCGCAATAAAAACAATGGCACCATTGGAAAGAGCAGGAAAAAATCTATCGATATAGGTCCTTGGTTTTTTTTTCAAAGACGCAGCATACGATTATGAGCGAGTTAAACAGAGCGCCTTTTACGCGAAAAAAGGCACGCGCGCGCTCGGTGGCCCGTTTCTGCTGGACGCTCCCATATATATATATATATATATATATATATATATATATATATATATATATATATATATATATATATATATATATATATATATATATACACACTAGGGGGCTCCGCCCCTGCTCCCTCCGCTCGCCAACCCCCATTTTTAGCGTGAATTGTTAAAAAAAAAATATAGTAAAATTTAATACAACTGGAAACTTAATTTTGTTGTTTAAATCTAGAAATACTACGATGTTTTTTTCTATTTAAAGTTCTATTCGAAATTATTCAAGACCCAGAAAGTTATAGCCAATTGAAGATAATTATTTTTATAACCTCATTCGTGATTTTATAAACAAGTATAACTATCTTAAATGTTATCAAATGTATTGGAGGGTGTACATAAGCGCTGTGCTGTGCTGTGCGGTGCGTTTCCGATGCCGGTGCTGTTGGTGCATTGGCTACTTATAGAACTATGCCGCTGATTGGTTGATGTTTAAATACCGACCAATCAGAAAAGTAGTTCCGTAAGTAGCCAACGCACCAATAACACGGGCATCACGCAGCATCGCACAGCACAGTACCGCACAGCGCTTACGTACACCCTCCAATACATTTGATAACATTTAAGGTAGTTATAATTGTTTATAAAATCACGAATAAGGTTATAAAAATAATTATCTTCAATTGGCTATAACTTTCTGGGTCTTGAATAATTTTGAATTTTTCCTTGGGCAAGTCCCCGTGAAAGAATAAAATGAGACCTTGATAATTAAAATTGGTTAAGAAACCAAAAAGATAGGGATTTATTATCAATAATTGTTTGTGCTGTTTCTAAAATATCGACATTTTGTTAAAAAAAATTATTTTAGTCATGTTAAATACACTATATTTATAGTATTAATGTATTATTATTAGATTAAACTATAATCATTAGTAACGTTATTAAAGCCATACCCTGGTGTGATTAAGGCTTCTTACATGCAAAAAGGAACGGGGAACTTATACAAATTTTTTAAACTTGACCTTATAATTGATAACATTTAATATTATAATTATTTAATAATATAGAAACAACATCAATAATATTAACAATATCAAATCATTCGTAATATATATGAAATGTATAACAAAATGAGAAAAACAATACAATATTAAGAGGAGGGGCAGGAGGAGGGGGGATGAGGGATTTTGAGGAAGGGGAGGAGGGGGTGCGGGGGGGTTTGATGAGCAAATGTAATACTAAAAACTCCTATTTCTAATCTCATTTTTCCGTTATTTTGAGGAGGGGTTGAGGAGGGGCTGTAAGGAGGGGGGAGGAGGGGGGCTGGGTACCCTACAAGCCTCTTACAACTATATACTATAGGAAGATATATAAAATATTACTGATCAAAACTTTTATTTTTTAGGTAAATCAAAAAAAAGAAAAATTTTAACTGTAGTACCCCCTTAATATAATTAAATTAAATTTAAACATTAAAACACATTCAGTAAATTGATTTTATATACAGAAAGACATGTTTAAGGTATAGCAAAAAGATTTTTTGGTCGAAACATGGTTTAAGGCGATGATTATGAAAAAACTGAAAACCCCTCCGAATTCGTTCCATAACTGGTACTTTTACCTTATACGAGTTATGAAAGCGCCCATAGTTGGAGCAAGTTTGAGAATCGGCAAAAGAGGGCCCGCGCCGCTCGCGCGACTACTACGCTCGAAGAAATATATCCCTTATATAAATTGAGCATTCGAGATAATCTATTTTGCCCTCGAACGATCTCGAAATCTTGAATAATCGAATTGGTCTCGAATCTCGAAAGGAGAGAAACAAGAGACGAAACAGTGGCGCGCGTAGCGCGCTGATTAACGCTAGTATATAGATATACCGCGCGATCAGTGCGTCGCGTCGAGGCGGTGTGGGGGAATCGGTAGAAGACGGTTCGGCCGGCGCAACTCACTAAAGTCGGCGGTGCTCGCTCCAAACTGTGTACAACGCGCGATCAGTTCCACGAATCGTTGCGGAGCGGGGGAAATCGAAGGTGCGGCTTTGCCGCCGCTGGCTCGCGTAAATCCACGATGTGCTCGAACTATTAGACGTTTGACACTACCTCTGTGGACATCGATGAGTGGGGGGGGGGGGAGCAACAGCTCGGTTTGGTCGAATCCTCAAGCGCTTGAACATAATGCGGTCGCACGGATACTGCATCGGCGACGCCGGCTCGGAAGGATTCGCCGAATTGCCGCTGGCTGTAATGTTATAATATGAGCGCGCGGAGACTGATTGTCTGCGCCGTTCACGATCTGATGCCTATATACCATTTGCGCCCACCTGCCATTCTCCAAAATCCTCCCACAATGGAACACTGTATAAACAGAAACAAGCCTTCGACCAGACCAGAAACGAATCTCAGCCGCTCCTAGAGCCTTTCTACAATAGATTCAGTTCAGTTGTTCAGTTCCGTCGAACAGTTGAACTGAACGTATTGTAGAAAGGTTCCTGTAAAACAAAGTTGTAACAGCTCCGACCCAAAGCGTTACACACAATCATGTGAGTGCGTTCACACCAATGCGCGAGGCGCAATGAACACACCGCGGCAGCAAAGATAAATGGGGAACGGCCGCGACGTTGTCCTCCTCACCGTCGCAACGTGGATAAATAAGACGTGCTTTAATCAAGAAGTTGCGCCCCCCAAGTGCTAAAGGGGAATGACATTTTCTTCGTGTTTTGAGGATTGATGCAAGAGGCTGAAAGAAACTTATGGAAAAATAGGCATTTGTGCGTCTTTTTAGAGGTTGATCGACTGTTTTGCAACAGGATGATACCGTGTGAATAGTAGTGGCATTGAATAACTATTCTAATATCTGACTCAACAATATACTAGTAATTACGATAGCGAGATAACCAGTCATACATATTTGAAGGGTTAAAGGAAAATATCTACGAAGCCCATATTTAATTTTAAAAGTGCAATATACAAAACCTGTCCTGTCATTTAAAATATATAAAAACGCGACATTTAAAAAAAGTTGGTCAGTTTGCTAAGTGGGAAAGTTAGGAAAATTATTATTTGATAACACCACATAAAGTTCATGGAAGTAGTGTAACCCGAGTTCAGACGGACATTGATTTTCGATAGATTTTTTCATACCGTTTCCGTTTACTAACTTTGTCAACTTTTTTTTAATTTTATAGTTTTTCATTCTCGAAGTGATACTACAGATTTTACAGGTTGAATTTTGAAAAATACATAAATTTACACCCCGTGGATATTCTCCTTTAATGCAGTGAATAATTTACACGTAGTTTATTTATGATAATTCTCCACAGTGACCGCTACTGTAATAAAATTATTATCAAATGAAAGTGACTATTGCGATAAAGCAATAATTAGTACTCGCCAAATGAATCAATTAAATATAGATTAACTGTCACAAGGCGAACATTAGTTAACTATAAAATATATAAATAACATATTATCATTAAAAATATCAATCATGTATAACTGACATTTATAAATGCAATTAGTAAGTACATTACGCAACAAGTACGCACGTGTTACATATACTATTTTTCCTAACGAGATGTGCAGAGTTCGATTTTGCGAATCGGGGGGAGGTATTTTATCAGAATGGTAAAATGTTAGATGGGTATTTTCCGAATGTTTAACAATTTATGATATATAAAAATTCGAAAAAATTTGGCAAGAAGGCCATAATATTTTCATTAAATTATTTTTATATGATATGTGATACCAATTTTTCGAATGCCATTTCTGCCTAATGATTAAATTGTAAAAAATGCAGTGATTTGGAAAAGCTATAACGTCGAAAAATGAGCTAAAAATCATATAGGAATGAATATTTTACATTTTTCGGAATTTCATTGTTCTAGTAAAAAGTATCTTTATAATTTTATGAAATCTGTTTACAATTTTTATAGTCGCAAATTTTTCTGATATTTTCTTTCGAAAGAAGTCCCTTGTGTGTTCTGAATAGCTCATGTTCGGAATTTACAGTATCGGATTGACGAATGTGGAAAATATTTTAAACGATAATATATTTTCTGAGAAAATACCCATCTAACATTTAACCATTCTGATAAAATACCTCCCCCTCCCCCGCTATTTTGCACACTCATTTGGGTTCGCAAAATCGAATTTTGGAGATTCAGTTAGGAAAAATCCTTTATGAAGACACATTGAAAACAATGCACAATTTAATAAAAATATAAAAAATTTAATTAGCTAAAAAATGTGAATATACAACTTTTTGCAAGGAATTTATCGTGTAATAATCTATATAGGTATGCGGCTTATCACACCCTATTAAGTGTTAATCAAGTAGATAAAACCCGACTTTAGTCAGACATTAAGATCTAATATTTTCATTTACTTAAAGATTATTTCAATTTTCCAAATCACTGCAATTTAAGAACTACGGTAGTTTAGTCATCAAAAGTCTCACACTATCGACACAGAATATTTATTCACCCAAACAGATCGAGTTCAAATTCTGGCCTCGGTGAATGACATATTTGTAATTTTCATGTGCTTATCCCGCTATATCTCCGATCGTTCGCAGCCCACTTCAAGCCCGATTCGTTATATAAAACTCACCAAAAGGACTTCAAACAGGTGTAAATATAAAAAAAAAACTGTAATTTTTGTATTATTACCATATGTAAACACCCTCACAACTAAAAGTTTAAATTAAATATATTCACATACAGATACCAGTCCAAACGACAGCAATACCTATTTCAGTACTTTCGTCCTTTAGCCCTCGCTTTAGCCGAAAATCTCCAAAAACATAACTTTGTAGAATCGCCGAGCGAAGTCAACACATATCAGAGCGGAAAGCAGTGACGCATGCGCACTTTCCGCGAATTCGCAGGAGTATCGAAAAAGTTTATTCCGTGTATACAACTTGTTCGGAAAATGTATGCGTCTGTAAACATAATCCTGTAGAGCGCAAAATTCTAAGAAAAAAGTTCCTTTACTATTTTTTCATATGACTAGTATTTTTTTAGTAACTGATGTGTTTAAATTCTTTGTTTTTAATAGAAAATGTATACCTATGTTTATAAGATGATATCTATAGATATACAATTCCTATTAAAAACAAACAATTTAAACACATCAGTTACTAGAAAAATACTAGTCATATGAAAAAATGGTAAAGGAAATTTTTCCTTAGAATTTTGCGCTCTACAGGATTATGTTTAATTGTTTCCAGACGCATACATTTTGCGAACAAGTTGTATAAGTACACGTCGACGCGGGCGTATGCGCGCCCGGTTCAATCTGATTTTGTTTTCGTCAACAGCAATCGGCTCTGGCACGTGTCGCGAACGGCGTCGAGTATTTTGCCCCCTTTTTCCAACCGTTAGATACAAATGCTGTGGGTACACAATGTGCGGTGCGCTATCGTAAATAACTTGCTTTGGTGAAGTTCGTGGTAGAATGCGTTAGGATCAGTGATGTGGATTGACCGGTCAGACAAAATTTTCTGACTTGACGGTCATTTTGACAAAAAATTTACCCCCATTGATAGTCAGAATTTACAATCCCTGAATGTAAAAATGACTAGACCGTCAGTGAGCTTTCTGACCGGTCAGAAAGTTTAAAAGAATAAAAAAACGATCAAAACTTTTATGAAACAGTTTATTCCGAGGAATTATTCACTCTATGTAATCATTAACCACTTTGAAAAAAAATCGATTACAGAATCATTTCGTAATCAAGTTTGAATGATAAATCAGTAATCATTATTTTCAAAACTGGTATAGAAAAAATCAAGAATTATTCGTAAAATCAATTAAGATTGTTTTGCATCACTCTTTCTAACAAGAAAAACGTAATTGCAATCTATATTTGCGTATGGCTTTAATATCCATAGGTACAGTTCGCTCATTACTCTAACACTTGATCACAGTGTGGCGGTGACTCGTAAGAGCCAAACGCGTCAACTCATATCTCGTTCCCTTAAGGAGTTATAGAACGCATTCATTACTAAATTTTAAGTGTAAACGATTCTCAAGCATTGGCGGTTGAGGTAGCCAAGTGTGCAACATCTGAAGTGCAGCTTGGGCCAAAACGAGAGATATAAAAACTACTCAGAAAAGGATTTAGACGACGAGGCACAAGTGAGGAAGCAGGAAGAATGACAGTCAAATTCCAATGCTTGAGCAGAGCAGATCATCGGGCAGTAGTGCAGAGTACCTAAGCTCTGCTTATAGTCAAACAATAGCTCAGAATATAAGCATACGTTTACTAACCAGGAGAGGCAGACCCTGCGGGAAAAGGATTTTAACGAAACTTTGAGAATGAATTTCTAGGTCCTGAAAATGAAGCCCACTATGCCTTTAGTTCCATCCCATAGGCCCTTCCGAGGGCCCTTCTCCTCGAGATATGAACCATCTCATCTATAATTCGATTCAATCTGTTGGAAAATGATGTCTCTTCTTTTGGCCATAATTTTATGAACATTCATATTATAAATATAAGGGAAAAATATTGTAAAAATAGGCAAAAAATCTTTAATTCAAGCTATTGATAGTTAAAAAATATCGATTCTTCGCGAAGTTATAAGCAATCAAAGATTAAGTAAAAATATAGTTAAAATTATTTCCTCCATTTTACAGTATTTCGCGGGTGTATTTTTAAGTATATTTTTACTTAATCGTTGATTGCTTGTAACTTCGCGAGGAATCGACATTTTTTAACGATCGATAGCTTGAATTAAAGATTTTTTGCCTACTTTTGTAATATTTTTTCCTTGTATTTATAAGATGAATATTTATGAAATTATGATCAGTAGAAGAGACATTTTCCAATAGATTAAATCGAATTTCAGGTGAGATGGCTCGTATCTCGAGGAGAAAGGTGTATGAGATGGAACTAAAGGTAGTGAGCTTCATTTTTAAGTACTAGGAATCGGAGTTCAGGGTCTGGATACGGAAACTTATGAGAAAGATGGTATGGCAGATGACATATTAAAATAAAACAATTTTGAGCGTGTGTGTGTGTGTGTGTGTGTGTGTGTGTGTAATTTCATTAATAAATAACTATTGAATATATTATCTATCTGCCTTCAATTCCGTTATTATATTAGAATTTAACGTGGTTACTTGTAATTACACAAAAAACCCGCTGCCAATTCATTGGCACGTAGCTTCCTCAAACTTAATTTACTGATTCCTTTAATTTATTTTTAATTCCAATATTTAAAATTTAATACTTTATTTTGTACGGTGAGACTATGTTAAATGGTTTGTGACTTTCTATTTTGACTCTTTCTATTTTTTATCATTAAAAAGCAATTATTATTATACAATTTTATATTTTACAAAAAAAAAATTCATTGCCCACAAAAAAAAAACAAAAAAATGATCATCATGACCAGATATTCGAGATTAAAAATTTTTTTAATTCGGTTGCTCACATGGCACAACTCACAGCGCACAAGGCACGTAATGTGGATTCACGGTAATCCAAATAGGGAAATGTACTATAGGTAAAGCCAATAAAGTGTTCAAAACTAAACTGAAAAAATTCTGCTATTCGTAATATTTTAACTTTTACTCAAAATTTCTTAAAATGTTATTACACTTTTTCTAATGTTTTCAAATTAAGTCTTATGCTAAAATAGAAATTTTTCTTAACAAAATTATTACATTTCTGAAAATTATACTTTAACAATGAACATAAATTTAAGATTTTAAATTTAAGATATATGTTTCTTACAAGAGATATATTCATTTTTACAAACTATGTATACCCAAATGAAGAATATCAACGAGCAAAAATGTCCCAGGTTAAAAATAATATATACATACAACACATCATCACATCACATCACTGTAGTAATCTCTAAGCGCGCTTAGCACGCTGTAATTTTATCAAAACTGTACCACTTTTTTTTTTTAACCTAGCAACCCATTACTCCCACCAATCAAATCACGAATAAATTGATATCATAACTAATCCATTATTTTTTAAGATAAGTGATAGGATTAGGAAGTTATAACTTTTTTTTAAAAAAAGCAGGTTTTTCTTTTTGTTAATAACAAACGAACCGCTACAAGCTAGGAATAAAATTTTTTTTTTAAATATAGATATTTTAATTATCTTTTGAATGCTACCCATCCGATCCAGATACATAGAGCCGTTCTCGAGAAATTACGATTTGAAAAAAGGTTAAAAAAATTTTAACCTCAAATATCTCTGAACTTTTTAGACCAAATATTTTGCCCAAAGAACTCGACCGAGAACTATACAAAATCTACCTCTACAAGGAATTTTGAAGCGATTAAGTCAATTTTACTTCCGTTAACGTCGGGCATAGAGAAAGCGTTTTTTTCATTTTTCAATTTTTTTCTCAAAAACTAACCAAAGAAATGGATTCAAATTTTTACAGATTATAGCTATTTATATTGTGCATTATCGTGATTTTTCTCAAAAAAATGGACCGTTTAGTTTGTGAGTTACAGGCTTTAAAAAAAAAAATACATTTTTATCAATAACAAGAGAACCGTGATAGCTAGAGAATTTTTTTTTTTTTAATTATAGGTTTTTTACGCTCTTTCGAATGCTACCCATCCGATTCAAAAATTCAAATCCGATCATTAAAAAAAATCAAAAATAAATTTTGATAAAATCGAAAATTCGAAATAAAACAAAAACGAATCAGCCCAATAGAAAACCGATTTTTGACCCGCCATCACACAAAAAAAAAACAAAAAAAATGAGACCTGTCTGATTAAAATCGATCGAGTAGAAGCTGAGATCCAGCTATATACGCACACACACACACACAACACACACACACACACACACACACACACACACACACACACACACACACACACACACACACACATACATACACACACACACACATCCATACAGACATTTTTCAAAAATCATGTATTTTGGTTCCTAACACCTCCAATAACACTTATAACATGTTTTTACAACAACTCAAAAAATTACTATCACAAAGCTTCCTCTAGGAGGAAGCAAAATGTAATCAGTTGTAATCACCTGAAATCACGTAATCAGTGTAATCAAATGTCACTGAAAAGTTGAGTGAATAACCCCTCGGTTTATTCTATCATATGTTTTACAGAGCAAAGAATAAATGTGTTTTAAAATAACGTTTTAATCGTCTTGATAGTGTTAAAGTTTATTTAGTTGAATTATAAAAATAACTGAATTCACTAGCAAAAAGGGTTTCGAATTCAAGAAAAAGTAAATTTCAAATAAAACAACGTAGAAAACCCGTTGGTATTCACATTCGCTTAGAGAGAAATGCTTGTGAATTGAACCCGACGGTATTTGAATTCCTCGACACTGGAAGCCATTTTTGTAGCACAACTTTTATGATCCAATGTACAAAGAAAAAAGTTTTCTTATGTTTTTGAATTTATTTCGAGTTATATTTTTATTTCTGCACTCTTTATAATTTTATTTTTTTATACAGAGCTATAAATAAATTGATTTAAAAAAAATATTTTCATTTAGCATCCTAACTAAACATTATAATTATATAGAACAAGAACAATGCAAGATTTGAAAGGTTTCGATTCAAACCCTTTTTTTCTCACGCATCGCTCACGATCCCGAATTTAAAAAAAAAAAAATATAAACATTTCCCCGAAAAATTGAACTTTTCGTACGAAAAACCTTACCATAAATACGCACGCTCTATGTGTATCGATGAATAAGGAAAAGCCCCTTTCAAACGAAAAGCATTAAGCACGTGCGCGAGCGCTCGGTTATTTCACCGCGGAAAAAACTTCACCGCAAGCTCGATTTGCCTCTGTTTTCACGGCCCGATGCGCCGACACTACACAACGCATGCGGCAGCTACGACCCACGTGTTAGGTACTTATCATGTTTCGGTGCGCGTCGCGCGGGTCATCCGATCACTGGCTTGGCTTTTCTACTCATCTCTCTCGCTCTCTTTTTCTCTTCCTTTCCCACTCTTTTCACGTCAATGGGTATACAAATTCGAGGCTGACGCGCTATGTACTCTAAAAGCTTTGCTTTGGAGATTTTCCCTTTACTGGCCGATTCTTCTTTTTGCTCGTGACTGAATGTATTAGTTTTATATTAAAAAAGAAATATCGTAGGTTTGGATAGTAGAGATTTTGGCAGTGAATAGAAGGGTGTTTGGGTTCAAAATCAAGTGCTGTAAAAGCCGTTTAAAATTTGAAAGATGTGAAGGAAAAAACTCTTAAAGCTACTTCTATCTAGGCGTATCAAAGTCTTTAAAAATAGTTTAAACTCTTAAAATAAAATATCAATTATTGTAGAGAATTTTATATAAGTAAATTGTACAGTGGCACCTTTTCTCGATAAAACTAAATTTTTAGAAGCACAAACTCACATGTACATTTTTACCTGTTTAAAAATGTTCCATTATACCACTCTAACCTCAAAATCACAACTTTGATATGATTTTTCGGCGCTTGTGGTATAAAATACCGTTCGAAACTAGTGCGTAAGTCGATTATTTAGGTGGTGTGACTTTTTCGCACTCGCTTCGCTCGTGCAAAAAGTCACACCAGCTAAATAATCGACTTCCCCACCCGTGTTTAAATGTACTATTTTTTATTCATGATTCTTTACATTTCGACATTCTTCACTATTCTTTCAATTAAAAATTAATTTTATTCGTAATAAAGTATTAACGTCGGCTTAGTGGAAAAAACGGGTAACTCCAGATAAAATCAAATGGAGTTGTCCGTTTTGTCCACTAAGCCGACGAAATACTGTTTTCTATTGGTAATGTTTCAAAAGCTTTCTCAGTACTTTTTAATCGATTATGATGATTACAATACATTCGAGGTACATATATATCCTAAATAATATGTACAAAGCTACCAAATATTTCAAAACTACGACAAACTATCCAACATAAAAAAATACCAAACTTGAATTTACCTTGACTTTTGATAACAATCGTCATGTTGGTGAATAAGTCATGAAGCAGAATTTTCAAAAAGCATTTATTCATACATAAGTTCTTCATTTCATTTTTCAAACTTTGAAATTTAAACAATACAACGATCGAATAATGTTAGCAAATAATAATTCATGAAAAGTTTTAAAATCATATTTGATTTTTTAACCTTTTTTCTTATACAAAATTTAAAGCTTTCACACATGCTCTACACACGTATTCCATAAAAAAGCTCAAAACATAGGTATTGTGGAAAAAACTCCATGATCAACTATTGTTACTGACGGTTCGTTTTAAAGTTGCTCATACACTTAATGCTACCGACTTTAAAGTTTGAAAATAGTATTTATAAGTAAATGTGAACTGCAACACAAGACGAAAAAATTAAATTGTATAAACAGATATCTATCTTTTTTTCTACAATTATTAATCATAGATATAATTAACTTTCATATATTTCAATTAGATTCATCCTTTGTACATATGTAATAATATGAAGTGTTATTACTTAATCTATATAAATAATGTTTATTACGAAAACTAATTTAACTTCATCCTCAGCCAATTATCACTTATAGTAAACCTAATATCGATATAATATCGATATAATAATTACCGATCGCCAAATTCTTGCTAACAATAATTCGTTAAAGTTGACATTTAGACTCAAGAATTCTTCTAAGTTGAAAATTGCCTCGAAACCATTAAAAATACTCCAATAAAATTATGTTAAAAATGCAATTATTTGAGTAACATCATTCAAGTACGCGTTCGCGAACTTTTCACCTCTGAAGAAAAAAATCTTGATTAAAAAAGTTTTTCAATTTTTAAACATTTGACAGAGCTCTACTCCCTTATCAAATTACTCCACTCTAGAATCCAACCTCTCGCGCGAAAGAAGCCGCGAAGTATAGAAGACACATGGATTCACGACAGCACCTTTCTGTTTCAGCTCGACTTCAACCCGATAACGGCAATGGTCCTCACGCTCGACTTTTTTCTCCTGTGCCTGAACGTGAGTATATACATCCCCAATCGATGAGAGTATGCCGTGCCCACATACCCCTTTGTTATATCGCCTTTGATATGGCGCGCCTCTCTCTCTCTCTCTCTCTCTCTCTCTCTCTCTCTCTCTCTCTCTCTCTCTCTCTCTCTCTCTCTCTCTCTCTCTCTCTCTCTCTCTCTCTCTCTCTCTCTCTCTCTCTCTCTCTCTCTCTCTCTCTCTCTCTCTCTCTCTCTTTCTGACCCAGATTCCAATAGAGAGAGACGGAGCGTCGATTAAGATCTCGAGGATCGGATTTGTTCGGCATGCGTAATGGACGGAATGGATCGACAGATGCGGATGTAGAATAGTATTTCGTTGGAGGGGGTTGAGCTGTGAATGATAACATTTTTGGGATACCTGTGGTAACTGTGCTATCGAAGATCTATTGTAAATATAACGATAGTTTTTTTAACGGTACTGTATCTCTCGATTTAATAAACGACCTGTTGAAATTTTGAGTTTCACGAAAATTCCAAGACTCGCTAGTTTTCAAGTAGTATATAAAACATTTCTTGCATGCGATCTAGCTTAAACAACCTGTTGCTTGCCTTGGTACTTTGTATACAAAAAGAAAACAATTTATTCATTTAACAATGTTTAACCACATATTATAAATAATCAAGTTTATTATAACATTATAAATCAATCTTTTTTAT
Organism: Torymus aiolomorphi; assembly: GCA_036365515.1. Classification (NCBI taxonomy): domain Eukaryota; kingdom Metazoa; phylum Arthropoda; class Insecta; order Hymenoptera; family Torymidae; genus Torymus; species Torymus aiolomorphi. Next base: position 67,959,263 of record CM070874.1, on the reverse strand, counting down.
TGGGTTTATATAGTAAGTGCAAGGTATACAAAATTTAAATAAGGTACATTTCTTTGGTGACAAACTGATCGGCTATCAAATTTCACAATGTAAAAAAAACTATTATACAACTTGAACTATATTTACAAAGTATATTACGTCACCGCTATATATTTTATTTTACAAAGCGTTTTTGAAGTGCATCTATATGATGAAAAGGCCATAAAAACATTTTACTAATAACCATCACGAGTCTCTAAAAATTCCACAGTTGTCACCAGTTTTTAAAACTGTCAAAACATCATATAAGCCTCCGTTCAGACACTTCCTCATTCTTGAATCCCCTCGGAGGGTTGCGTATAAGAAGAGCGGAAAGAAGGCAGGGGTGTTTAACCGAATAGATGTGCTGACTGAAAAGGTGGAGCGAAGAAGTTTCCGGGTGAGAAATGACGCGATCATTTGGATCATTTAAATTCTGCCGGCATTCTCAGTGAAATCAGGACGCTTTGTGAGCTTCTCTCCCCTATTTCTTTGAGAATTTTTTAAGATTCCAGTGAGTTCTCTCGATTACCCTACATTCTTCGCTCTAAATTTTTTTCGGTCGTAATTTTAAATTGACAATATATGCTCGAAAACTGTTATACACATCAGAAAAAAATTTGGAGTTGCCAGCTCCCCGAGATATTTGGAGTTAAAGAATGCCAATGTATTTTCATTTTACAAACCCGCCTTGGTATTCGTAAGTGCGAAAACTTGTAATATGTAAATTCAAAAGTTATTGTAACTTTAGAATACCAAAATGGTTTAAATATGGTTTATTCTCTCTGAAAGCTACCACTCGTAACAAATATAAGCCCAACATGGTAATATTTAATGTTCTATTAATCGAATTCGGCAAATTTCTAATAAGCCATCACTTATCCGATGTTGAACATCTGAGATGCTCAACTCCGCGATTCCGTTTTACAGAATTCTTTGAAATCACTGATTTCCAAAATCCTCTTCCAAATCCAACGTTGGGCATTATGCCAGATGCCCAACACTGAAATCGGGCAAGAAAAACCGTGGATATGATGTATTTCAATAATATTTGACTTTACTCACTCCCAAGTTGGAACTACGCTAATACCAATTAAAGCATACCATTATACAAACCTATCTAACATCGTATAATATTACCAATTTGGATATTGCCAAATTGTGAATCTATAATTTCAATTATTTGTCAACATCGACGAATATACAAAATATATGAATCATCGAAGCCCAAATTTCTTTCTGTGTAGGTATGACTTAATGAACACTTTTTATACTTAACCCTTTCAGTCACGCAATTTTCTGCACATATTTTTTCATAACAACTATAAACAATTGTAAAGTTCCATAACATCCAGAATATTTCAAAGATAACACCTTTGACCACCTAAAAATGCAAAAAACGGCGGGATTTTGCGATGAATATACAAAAGAGATGACCAAAAAACGAAGAGGAAAAATGGCGCCATTATAGTGGCGTACGTGACTAAAAGGGTGAACAAAGGAAGAAAATAAATACTACCGTGAAAAGTGAATTGCACGCAATACCTAATAATAATCAAATAACAATCGAAGCACGTAAGCGCTTTGACAATTGATAATTTTATTTCCTCTTTCATGTACCACCAACGACGACTACAACGACGACCGCAGGTGTACTCGGTACTCTGCGTAATCTCGCAATATCAGGAGTACGCCGCGGGTCGCGGCACCGCGTCCGACGACTGTGAGCACAGGGTCAGTATTGCCACCACATACCTGTATCTGTGTGTGAACGTGCGTGCGCGTGAGTATTTGCACTTGTGCGTGTGCGTATGTGCATGCACAGAAGTGTTTGCGTGTGTATGTCAATATTTTATGGATATCGTAATTAAGCTACTACCACCTGTTAATCGTTGCTCATATAATTTCGCAATGTTATTCATGTATATTTAAACTCGGCTTCCAAAGCTGCGGATAATATTATTTGATTGAAAAATCAAAGTATAATGACAGTCATTTATCACAATATTAAACTTTCAAAATTAATTTATCTTATTAAAATACCGTAAATAAATAAAAGTAGAATGCTGTTTAAATAAAATAAAGTAAATATATACCGCTACCATTTCATACAAAAAATTGAAAAATACTAAACAAACGGATTCGTATACTTTTATAAGTAAACCGCTGCGCACACGCCATAAAACTTATGAAATTATGCTCGAACAAAGTAAACAAGTTTAGTATAAGCACCACCGGTGAAAATAAAAATAAAAAAGCTCGCGCGCGCCCTCGTGAATGTTTAAATACGCGCATGCCCACGCGCGCATCATATACCAGGATATTCTTCGTGTGCTCGCGTAAACCCTAGCGGCAAACATATATATTTTTACGCGCTCGTCCCACTCTCCTACAATGACACAGGCGCGCGAGCGGCGGGCATTTGAACGAATGTAAGTACGTAAACGCGGGTGACCGGAGTAAATGTAAGTATAAGTAGGTATACGTGTGCGCGCGGCTATCGAGCGGAATTCCACACAAGCGCAGCGCATATAGAAGTCGACGCTGATGCTATAGAACCAGGCGCGCGAGGGCTTAAGTTTCCAGTTTAAAAAGCAGTTTATGCAGCGCAGAGCCGCGCGCGTGCCTTTTTCTCGAGAGTAAGTTGGCAGCTCAGATGGAAAGATGAATTAAGGTTGTTGCGGTTCGAAGTTTTTTAAAGCGAGTTAGAAGTTGCGGATATTATAGTATCTGCTCGCGTATATAATGCAGTTTCGTCGAAATTGATTTAAAGTAACTTTGATATAGTTTATTTTTGGCGGATTATTTGATGCAGAATAACGCAACGTTGAGGTTTATTTGCGGACGACATGTCATACTTGGAATCAGACAAGTAACTGAATAGTAGATAAATTAAGATCAGAGCTGCAAGTTATTTTGGCACTAAGTATGCTGAATTTGATAAATTCAAATTTGATACCATTAATATTTGACAGTTGAATATTTTAGTACTACAACGGATAAAAGATTTCTTTGTGCATATTATTTAATTATTATTATAGATGAAGGAAATTAATGGCGCATCCCACACAAATCAATTTCCAACCAGTTCTATAACACAGTTTGCCTGCGCTACGTTGTTTAACTTACGTTAAAGTGCGCGTAAATCAATTGACATCGGAACGGCTACTCTAATTTCCGGGTCCTCTATAACTACATAAACAAATTACCAAGTCAGGTTTCGTCTTTACCGCTGAATGTCATTGATGAATTTCCAATTTAAACGTCTTATCAATGACTTCGAGTAATGAAGACGCATATCCTGTTTATATACGTAAAAGAGACAGAGATTATTATACAAAAGAACTTTTACCTTAAATTAATATTTATATAGGGTTAATGATGCACAAAATATAAATCGATCATTAAATGTACGGATTTTATTTTCCTTTGCGAAATTTTAACCTTTGAGAGTAACGATGTACACGAGTGACATAACTTAATTCTCATAACTGCTATAAAAATAGACACCGCTGAAGAATTTTCCCAGAACTCATTATCGACGTATACTAATAAGCTATCCGTTGCTCCAACAACTTCCATTCCTGGAATCCCTTTTCATCCAAGCCCATTTTTCTGGAAAAATCCGTCTATTTGAAAAACAGCAGCAAACCAAAACTTCACCTGTATCATTTCCGTGTATTACATAATCATATCACGTACCTCTATATCTTCAACTACCCCCAGCTCCCTCCACTACTCGTCCCTATTTCATTTCAAATTCCCCGACACGAACGACTTATATTCGCATAAAAAACAAGGACACGGCAATTCCGCTCCCATTACGTAAAACTTCCTCCTCCCCTATTACAATTCAGTACCGATATCCTCGCGATTACTCGCCTCCTACACTGAGAGAAGAATATTGTTACTGTTAACATTTAACTAATAGACATATTCAGATTTGAAAGTAGCTGATGGTAGAAGTTTTTGAATCTTGTTCGGGATTCAACGTGACCAGCCGAGAGCATTCCCCTACTCCGGCCACCTATACATGCGTGAGAGAGCCGTGCCAGTCAGCGCTCTCTCTACCGTCCCCCTACTACCAGGCACGCCGATCGCACTTCGCAGCGCCGGCCGGCGTCAGTTCAGCACTCGACGGCAGAGAGACAGCAACGACTGTACGCCCAGAGGCACGACGGAGTCGACCAAAATAAAGCTACATTTAATCTCCACACGGAAGTTATTTATTTGAAGAACCTCTCAGTCCACGATCCCATTCAACTACAACACAAAACAAATCTAATAGCCAATTTTCTACCAGGATGATGTTGTATAACAAAAAGGCTTGAAATAAAAACTTCATTTAGTTTTTTACTTCAACGTTTCGGACATTTTTATTGTTTATCCTGATGAGGGACATAAATAATAAAAATGTCCGAAACGTTGAAGTAAAAAACTAAATGGAGTTTTTATTTCAAACCTTTTTGTTATATAACATCAGCCTGGTAAAAAATTGGCCATTAGATTGAAAAACTACTATAATAAGCATATTGTAACTATTACAATATCAATGTTCTCAGTAACATATTGAAATTGTTTATGCGAACATGGTAACTTAACTGTTAACATGGCATAATAACTGTTACAATGTCTATATTTGGTCATATTTAAACATATACGCATGTTAATAGTTACAAATCCTTTTCTCGGTGTACATATACACCAGTCCCTGTCGATCGGCAAAACCGATCAGCCAGTCGCGCAATGTACATCTAGACGTCGAACCGAATCGGCCCCATTATCCGTCCCTCCGCGACGCGATGCTGCGAAATCGAAGAGAAAAAAGATAGAAATAAAAGGCACGTACCCGAGCACTCCGGTAATTGGAATGCGAGCACTTAACCGATTCGTAGAAGCGTAAGAAACACCGGGGATGGCTGCGATGTGAGAGGGCGCGTAGAAGTAGTCCAATCAAGCGGGCACTGGCGCCGTGTGAAAAGGGATAGCTCATGACTTTATCGACTCCCATGTACGATCGTCTTTTTGCGGGCAATTATAATTTTTTGCCCCTTTGTCGGCGGGGAATTCTCGAGAAAGGGTCGAGTGGCTCGATTGATTGTCGCATTGTTCGATGAGAATAGAAGTGGAGGTGATGAAGTGCAGAAGAAGTGGCTTTTACAGCGTATGAGATCTATTGGAATGTTAATTGGAGAATTTTGTTGTATCTGTCCTTGGTTAGAGGGAGGATTCGTTCGAAAATCGTCGTTTACTGTCTTATTTGATGAGAACGAGGTAATAAAAGTCAACCGATGATCTCTGTGCTCTTAATGATTGAACTTTCTAGGTTTCGTTGTGCAATCATCAGATAATAACGGCAACAGCTTTTTATAATTGTGTAATAAGAATATTTTAATATTGATATACACCATTTTTAAAATATTTATTCGTTAAAACCTTTAAAACAAATTAATTAGTTAGCCTCGTGCATTTTTTATTAAATTTAATTTTATAATTATATATTTATTGTATATAATTTACTTTTATATATATATATGTGTGTGTGTGTGTGTGTGTGTGTGTGTGTGTGTGTGTGTGTGTGTGTGTGTGTGTGTGTGTGTGTGTGTGTGTGTGTGTGTGTGTGTGTGTGTGTGTGTGTGTGTGTGTGTGTGTGTGTGTGTGTGTGTGTGTATATATATATATATATATTGTATTTATGCGGACATGTCTGCATAAGTCTGGTTATATGTATGCCGGGTGTCTACGTAAGTACACTTCCGTGACAAAAGTGTGCCTGCACAAGTCATACTTGCCTAAAGAAATAATCCCTCCCTTATGCTGACGTCTGCATAATGTCGTCGATGTCTGCGTAAGTCTTTCCATGTAAGAATGTGTCTGCGTAACTAACCTTTCATCAAAATATACTCATGCGCATGTCCATCGGCGTAAGACCAATGGTCTTTTAGCGAAACCTTCTATAGAAATCTAAAAATAAAATGAAATTTTAATTAAAACGGTCTGTTCTTTATTTTTCAAAATTTTATCAGGCAGGTGTCGGCGAGTTTAGTTTAAGAAATTATTTATAATTTTGTTGTGTGCTCAAATTTAAAAGTAATTTTTCCTCAGTGGATTTGATTTTTATCTAATACAAAAGTTAATTAAATACTAGTAAAAATGGAAAATTCGTAATTTGTTATTAAGTATAAAATGTTTCATATAGGGATGCAAATTTTAAAAATGCGTGTTTTGAAAGCGGTATACAACGTTCCACACCTTTAACTACTTTAATAATTAAATACATGTCGAGTCCGGTTAGTAATTTAAATTTCTATCCTCTTACACATTATTCTCATTATATCCACATATCAAATTTCCACTTATCCAGACATGCACATACACACAATTGTTACACCTGAATTAATGAATTACCAGAATATCGCAACAATGCAACAGTGTACGTGCATCAAACCATTCTGCAATCTTGACGAATGGTGGCGGACTATCACAGCGATATATAAATGATCGATAGCTCGTACACTTTCCTTTTCAAGGCTACACCATATTTTGACAAAATTATGTAAACAGAGAAACAGTCAAAATTCAATGTAGATAAGTAAAAAATACATTTAATGCAATTGGAATATTATGAGCTTTAAAAATAAAAAATCAAAGCAAAATTGTAAATTTGGCACTATTTTTTTCAAAATCGTTATTTCGTTGAAATTAGTGCATTTTGACGATTTAAAAAAAAAATAGTGCCGAGTTTACAATTTTGCTTTGATTTTTTATTTTAAAAAATAAAAATAAAAGTTAACAATATTATTTATTTTATTCAAAATAAAATATAATCAGAGTACAAACAATTACGGACATAGGTCCGAGAAATGGCATTTTACGGCTCTAATACAAAAAAAAAATTTAAACGTGGATTTTAAATTTTAAACAAATTAATTGATTTAAAAAAAAAGAATGAAAGTAAAATAATGCAGTGCCTAATAAAGACTTTAATCAATTCTAAATTACTTTTTGGCAGCATAAATTAAACTTTAGTGTACTTTTCATCTGAAAACAACTTTGCGTTCAATAAAATATAGGTTTTACCGAGTGCATTATTGTTTTTACGTTGATACATGAGCATGATTTTGCGAAATTTATCAAGATTCCTATCCTGTTAAATTTTGAATTTCGATTAACCTTTAGAGGGCTGGCCAGCCGATATATCGGCTCAAAATATGATAGGAACTTTGTATATGAGGAATCCACGGAACCTTTAACTGTTTTGATACTTTTTTCTTAAAGTAATTTATTGCTGCTATTAGTTGAGCGTGCGAAGCACATAAACGACAAAAGGTGTAAAATCTTCAATTTTTACGTAGAAAACCAGTCCGGTAATCCATATTAGTGTGCCACGCATGCTCAAGTCTGGGGATGTAAAAAACTGTCGAAAAAAGTCCACTTTTTCCACTTTTTCCAAAAGTGGACTTTTTTCGACAGTTTTTTACATCCCCAGACTTGAGCATGCGTGGCACACTAATATGGATTACCGGACTGGTTTTCTACGTAAAAATTGAAGATTTTACACCTTTTGTCGTTTATGTGCTTCGCACGCTCAACTAATAGCAGCAATAAATTACTTTAAGAAAAAAGTATCAAAACCGCTGCCAATTCATTGGCACGTAGCTTCCTCAAAATAATTTTTTAATTCCTTTTATTAACAATCTTCTTCAAGTTCTATTTTTCATCAAATTTTTCTTCTTCAAGTCCACTGTCAACGGCTTCTCGTTGTACATTGGTTCGAAATAAAAAAATATTCTAAAGTTGTTCTTTGATTGTGTTTACAAGAAAAATTATTGTATGGGAGACAACGCACATGCGGCACAGCATGCAATACAGTAAAGCAATTTTATTTTCTATTATATTTCTGTAAAAATTATAATATAATTATATATTATTCCATAAAAAATGTTGTATTCAGATTTTATAAATAAATTTTTTTATATAAATATTATTCAATTGTTAGTTCAATATATTCATTTTATTTAATATTTTGCTATTATTACATTTTGAGATTGATTACAAAAAATTTCATAAGAAAAATTCATATTTTTAAACTATAAAATAAATAACATCGAAGGTTGTGGATTCGTCTAGTGTCATGCTAGAGAGTAAGCTTGTTTCTTTTAATATCCAGAGAATGATTCTACATCTTGTACAAGATCATCGTTTTTTAATAACTATGGTTTGACGATTCGATCGACTTCTCTTTGCTGAATATTCGTCTTCTTCAGTTACTCACGCATGTCGTCGTCTGTTCGATTGTTCTTCGGATATGTGTGCGCATTTTAAATGTACTTTAAATGATGTATTTTAAAAAATTTGATAAAGACAGATTTTTTTTTTCATTTTTCAATTTTTCAAGTTTTACATTATTGTTAATAATAAAAAACCGTGATAACTAAAAAATTTTTCTTTTTAGAAAATTTAAATATTTTAATTCTCTTTCAAATGCTACCCATCCCATTCAGATACACAGAGCCATCCTCAAGAAATACATTTTAAAACTGTCTAGAAAAATTTTAACATCAAATATCTCTGAAATTTATGAACCAATCATTTTGCCAAAAGAACTCATCCAAGAACTATCAATAATATACCTCTACAATGAATTTTGAAGCGAATAAGACAATTTTACTCTTGTAATAGTTGAACATATAAAACTCATTTTTTTTTCAATTTTCAATTTTTACGTTTTTGTTAATAAACGAAATAGTTATTGAACAACAAAAAAAATCACTTTTTTTTATAAATTATTTTTTTTCTCAAAAAATAATGAATAAAAAAACCTAAAAATTTAGTAAGTTATAGTACTTAATATCCTTTATAATCAAAAAAATATTCATGTTAATATCTTTTTTTTATTTCGAAATATAACCTATTTACAAAAAATTACGTTTTCATCAATAACTTATGACGAAATATAGCTAGCAACTTTTTTTTTTTTTTAAATTGTAGATAATTTTATCCTACATACAGAGAATTCATGATATATAAACAATATTTGTTCTAAATATTAAAAAAATCGAAAATAAAAATTTTGAAAATTAAAAAATGGCTATAAAAAAAAATTAAATTTTACAGAAATAGAATATTGACCCCAATTGTGGAAGCAAAATCTAAAAAAATGATCACTCTCCCGTTAAAATCGGTCGAATAGATCACGAGATATTAGCGTATACGGACATACACACACACACACACACACACACACACACACACACACACACACACACACACACACACACATCCATACGGACATTTTCTAAAAATAGTGTATTTCGATTCCAAATTTGCTAAATAATATTTCTAAGCTTCCTCTAGGAGGAAGCAATACAAGACACACATTTCAGCAATTTTCAAGGACATTCTGAAATCGCAAATCCCGGCCCTCTAAAGGTTTAAATTTCATCACTCCTTCTTATATACAAAAAGATATTAAGAACCAAAATCCAGAATAATTAAACTATTTAACTTGATTTTTTAATTGAAAGTTTACCTTTGGCCACAGCAATCAGTGCCTCCGCAATAATACCCGCACTTCTATCTTAATGCACATCAAAACAGCTTGCAACCTTGACGCGTCGCGGCCAATTAGCGTCACGTTATACAAATGCACTACTTGGCATTTCGCGGGTAATACACGTGGCGAAGGTCGAGTGAAACCTGTGTAGAAGGGGCAAAAGCTCTCGCTTTCTCAAAGCTTCGGCGGCTCGCAAGCGATTGAAGTGGCCGGGAAATGAAGAGATCCCATGTTGCTACGGAGTTTAGAAGTATATGCAATAGAGAAAAGGGTATTTGAGAGATTATGGTAGCGCTGAATTGGGGCAATTTAAATGTGAGGAAGTAACGTTGTAGTACGTATTGTATCTTGTGATTTTTTTTGGGATAGGATAATTCTTTTATGACGGTACATAAATGACTATGTTAGCTTTGCAAAAACATTTATTAGTTATTAATCTTACTATCTACATTCGATGTTGTTTACACCAAAAATAATTAATTATAATTGAGACTCTTTGAAATTCAAATCTACGAAGTTAAATGTATTTGTAACAAAGTTGAGCTAGCAAACATCGGTTAGAAGAAAATAACATTTACAGTAGATACTTGAACCTCAAACAGCGGACACTCATAGTCCCCCTTGATTCCTGAATTGGTCTTGTTTCTCAACGATACATTTAACACGGACTGAGTTGTCCTTCATGCACAAAAGTCGAAAGCACAGCCCATGGTCCATTTCTACAACGTCGACCTTATTTCCCTTACAAATCTTATGGTCAAAAATTTTGGTCAATTTACCGACAATACCATCCGAGCCAATAATTCTTATATACGTGGATATCGTATCTTCCTTGTACTGCAAGCTTCGAGTGTTCCTAATGGCATAAAAAAATATCGCACCGCCGTCCGGTGTATTGAAGACCTTCCAGGCACCCGTGGTCTCGACGTTTTCATCTATGGGGATCACGGCAGTTGCGACGTCAGTCAAATTCGAGTCCAAGAAAGTACATTTAATATCGGTTTTACAAATCTTTTCGCATACGGTTACTCGTCCTTGAGTAGCCGAGTACGACACCATACGGTTCCATCTTCTCGTTCCCACGACTTTCAAGTCTGAATCAAACTTTAGAATAAGGTATTTATGATCTTCGTCCAGCTCGTTATAGAAAAAACCGGAAGATGGACTGTTCTTGTCAGCCACGTCGATACCCCAATCCCTGGACGGACTCGCGAACTCCGAGGCCCCTGAATTGTCGACGTGATGCCCATCAGCATCGTACGAGACTTTGCATAGATGGCCAAGGCCGCAGAGCTTTTCATTCTTGATAATTACATCGAACGTATTCTGATAACCGAACACCGTCTCACGACGTCCACTACCCATGAGGTCGCGCTTGAGTACTAGTGCATCAATAGTTGGTTTGGAACATGTGTAGGGATCTCTAATCTTGTACACTTTTAGTACATATTCGGTCTCTTCATCCCCCTTTTCCACCAGCACCACAACCAATGTGCCATCCTTCAGTGCAGTCGCGCCAAGTACATCGTACACATTTTCCGGGGAGGATAGCTGAAATTCGCAGCTACTCTTCGAAGATTCTAATCGCACGACGCTGGTCTGATTGATCGCGGGAAAGAAGATATGTAGCAGGTCGCCGTTTATGTTGGTGATGAGTGGAGGAGAGCGGGATGAGTTATCAGCATGGATGATCCACTCGGGAGTCGGTTCGGACCCGGTGAGATTGAACGTTGAGGATTCGTAGATGGAGAGAAAGGTTACGACGATGAACACGTAGATCGACTGCATTGTGTGGAATCTGGAATCATGAAGTTTAATTATGAGGAAATAATATAGAATGGAACACGGATCATAAATAAGGAAACATTATTTAGATGAATTAGCATATATATTAAGCAACATTACCGAGGAAATCCGCAGAAACTTATAAAATTTAATAAATTTGTTTTTACGCATACCTACTGGGTCTCATTCTGGGTTTACACAAAATATCTGTGGGTTATTATATATATCAATTCTACAATTCTGCTTCGATTTCCAATTTTTAAAGTTTATATACAATATTTTTATTGCATTTATACATAGATCACGAAAACTCAAATTTGATTATTGGCTTTACATAATTATTTATTGCAGTTTTAACGTCAATAACTAACTTTTGAATAGGACGTTACGGGTCATACAACCTGAAGCTCGTGGTTGTGAACAGCGATGGCAAAAGGCCTCTTAACATGTTAAGATGATGTGAAACCCTAATTTCAATATTTTTTAAACCCAAATTCAAACGTTTATTTGGAAAAAGACAGTTGTCAAGCGCTCCGTACACGTAAACACTATATTCAGGAATTTTTTTGAGTGATTTTATTAGCATTTTCGTTAGCTATGCTCGTTTGAAAAGTAGGTCAAATGCAGATTCCTACTTACCGACAGTACAGTTTTTATTTAATTAAATTCTCATCATTTTTTTGGAAAAACACGTTTGTCAAGCGCTCCGTATATGTAAATACTATACTCACAATTTTTTTTTGGTGATTCTATTGATATTTTCGTGAGATGTACTCGTTTGAAAAATAACGTCCGTACTCACATCCCCTTAAGAATTTTTTTATACCCGTTTAAAACAAGAATCCTCCAACACTCTTTCCGCCGTTTGAGTTTACAGCAACGCATCAAACCAACTTGTGTTTCAAGAATAACGATTCTGTTTTGGAACACTAGAAATCCGGAGCATACTTGTTGGCAAAATTTTAAAATTTTTATAGAGCTAAAATAAATTAATAATAAAATGGATTTAATTCGAGATTAGAAATCTTTATCCTAATCGGCAGAGTCTTCGCAAAGCATGTTAACTGTTTTATTCCCATCTCTACTATAATGGCCATTTTACAGCCTGAAAAGCGGGGCAAAAGTGGCATCTGATTCCGTCTTTTACTTTATTTCCGCTTATGCGGGAACAAAGTGAATTAGCGGGAATAAAGTAACATAGTCTAATTTTTTACGTTTATGGTGAATTGGGTTAAAACTAACAAAATTATAACACATAAATACAAAATAACTTTTGAAATCTATGAAATGGCCACAGTGGAGATGGAAATAAAGTACTATATGTAACACGGGACTAAAGTCGCAGATTATTCCCGCGGGTGAGTTCACTGCCCGAGCGAGCGTAGCGAAGCGAGCTTGTTACATAATGTACTATTATTCATCACCACTTTTAGCAATTTAAGTTTCTGGCTTTCTAACCTTGTAATTGGCCTCCTCAAAGCTTTTTTACAATATTATGTATATTAATGGGAAAAAGTTATTTTCGCATCTTTAAATATTTGCGATATTATAATACAAAATTTTATCTCCAGTACAATTAAATAAATCTCAAATCATCTCAGTCCAAGTCTTTTTTCTTCAGCAAACTGAAGCCTCTTTTGTAAAATAACAACTTTTTTAATGAATATGCAATATTAAGTCTATTGAGAATATTAAAAAGGGATTGATATATACAACGTGGACTTAAGGTAGTTCTCTAATATATCAAAAAGTGGGTTTCGAAAGTAACAAAATTCTAGCGTGTTCTTTAAAATCTAAATAATTTTTCTTTATTTTTTAAAATATAGGTTACCGACCTATTTTTCAAGAAAAAAATTATTGAAAATGGTTACTTTTACATTGAGAGTAAATGACGCCATATAACGCATAACAGGAAGTAATAGTATTACTTGATAAAAAAGTAGGTTTTCAAAAAGAAAAACATAGCTTAAGAAAGATGAAATTCAGCTCTTTCTTTTAAATTTATCAAATATGTGTCAAGCTGACCTTTTTAAAAAGATATGAATGATTATAAACACAAATAGCAGACGACATGCACGAGAGCGAGAGACAGATCGACGCACGTATGGCATCCGTATCGTATAGTTTGTGCTCTCGCTTCCGGGAACAATTTTCAACGAAACGGACTTAAGTCGTTTTGCACTCACTAATATCTCGGTCTTCCCTTACATTTTCGCGTATTCTAACTTCACCACCCGCAAGAGATGTATTTAAAATATAAAATATTATGTAATCTCAAATTTGAGAAAAATGGACTTAAGTCGTTTTACCGTGAACCCACAGATATTATGATGTAAAAAAGTAGAAAAAACAAGTCCAGAACGTGTGCCACAAAAATATATTTTTGATAATTTTATTAGCTTACCTCTTCTAACTTATCAATTTATTTTTATTCTCTTTATTATTATTTTCAAAGAATTTGAAACTAAAAAGTTAGTATTACGTGGAAATGAATTCACTAAATTAATTGAGAACTATTTTAATAGTATTAAAATAAAAGATCCAAATATATAATCATAAAATCAATGTATGAAAATAACTAAAAATCAAAATGGAATATAATTTATTATGAAACCAAAATTGTAAAGAGTTTTGATATTTCAATAGTAAAAATTTATAAAATGACAAATTTCTCTGTCGTATACATCATAGTTTTCCTCTGTGAACAACGTTTATTGCATAACAATACGTACCCAGCAGTCTGCTTCATTCCCCAATAACACGTCCTCTTTCACGGTTTATCAAATCTTGTATAATAGTATAATTATTTCATGAAAGATTGGTTCCTTCCCAAGAGTCGTCTGCTAACTGGTCAGTTTCTTCTTTATGAGGAAAAGACAGATAGCCTACGTTTATATATGTAGAAACGCCGATGTATACATTATTATGAATCATGTTTAAATATAGCATTAAAATTACTTACGTAAGATAACATAATGCTGATCTTTCATTCAAATAAATTCGAGGTCAGAACTAATAGTAAGAATACATAAACTCATGATCAAGAAGCTGCATTAATTATTGTATGTACTGCAAGAAAAATATTTAGTTAAATTTACGTTAATCGCTCAACAATTTTTATTCGAACGAGATATTTTAGCAGAAACTGACTATCAAAACTTTTTCCGATACTGCTAGGAAAAATGATAAGTTACAATTTTCGTAGAAGTGCGATTACAACAAACAAGGAAAAGTTAGTTCGATCTTCTCGGGAAAACACAAGAAGACAACGAAAAAATTACACATTCAATATATTTCTTTAACCGTACCCACGCCCCACAAATAAAAGAAAAAAACATCAATTAGATTAACTCCTCGTCAAGCGTTCATTTAGTTTACACCAAACAACAGCTGCTGCACTATACGCCATCCACTATCCCCAACCCCTTAACGCTTTAAGCTCGAAAGCCTTAGCTGGCTACGCCCCCGCATTACAGCTTACGTCCGCTCCTCTCCTTATTCCCGCATCGATTGCGCAATCGAAGTTAATTAGCGCGCCAGCGCAAGTCTCGTTTTTGTTATCGGATATGCTCCGCGCGGTATATAATTGGGCGCCCGGGTCGACGCACTCGGTGAAAATTGTTGATTGCGCGCGCGTCAGGAAACTCGCCGGCTTTAATCAGCAGAGCGGATTTGGGTAAGTGTGCTGACTGCGTGTGGGTGTGTATGTCTTAAGTTTATGAAGGGTTTGCATTTTTTTGGGAGGATTTAGTTTTTTTAGTGTGGAATCGAGGGTGTCAAAGGATAGAAAATCCAATTGTAGCTAGGTAAACTAATTAAATAAAAAAAATAGTTATTATTTGAAAAGTATATTTTTTATAACGATAATAATAAAAATATCTAGTATGAAATTCTCTCGAAAAGAATAAAAAGGAGAAGCGAAATTATATCTAGACATATAAGTATAATAATAATAATTATAAGTTTTTAGAAAAACTTTGCCATTACATCATTCCGTACTCTATCTAATTACTTTGAAATAATAATCAGTTCAATAAATTGAACACTGAAAGGTTCTATAAAGCTTATTTGATTTTCCAGATTCATTAACTAATTATTACCAAGAATCTCTTCCATTCTTAAAAGCTTACCGCCGTTTCCTCCTACAACTTTCAAATAATAATATAATTCGCAAGAAAAATGATAAAAAATGTTTAATTCTCCACTCGGCTTGTCTTTATACATAAACCGAAATACGTTATTGCAAGCACATTAAACCATATGTAATCCATAAAAACATATTTTCCTGGTATATATGGAAAAACAAACCCGATTATGCGGCATCCATTGAACGCGCGCACAATAATGATCGCTCTAATTGCATAATCAGCGTGGGCTCGATCTGAACATACAGACCGAATCACTGCTATTACTCGGCTTCCCCACCCCCCACCTTTACCAACTCAATTACCACGCCCGCAGCATCAAAAAGCATATTCCGCAAACTCCAAGGCGCGCCCCGACCCAAACGCGCGCCATTTCCGCGCACAGCTGCAAAAATCCCGATTCCAATAGTAATTAGAGCTGTGCGGCGTCGGTTTACCCGCGCGGGAAATTCATTCCGCGCTTAGCCGGCGCGCCGGAAACTGCAAAAGCTAAAGGCCGGAAAATGAGAGAGAAAGAGAAAAACTAGACTTAAATCACCGCGCGCTCGTACGCCTGTCTCTTCGCTGTCTCGCGTGCGGCGCGCATTGTAGTCGCTTTTTCGCTCTTAGTGTGCGGCAAATTCGTATCTAACGGCCCTTTTCACTACATGCACACGCGTCCGCGCGGCGGAACATCATTTGACTTGGTAATTTCTCGGGATTCGGGAAATAGGCTTTTCCGGGGGTTTTGATATTCTTTAGCGGATTGAATATTAGCTGCTGCAGTGCAGTATAGAGTAAATAAATTGAACAGTACTTTTTTGTTTTTTACATAATCCTTAAAAATTGAAATTGGCTTTTTATTCCCAAAATGTACCGGATTTGACTATTTTTAGCGGTGATTCCGTTATTTTTAATTAAATTTATCCATCCAATAAAATTGTAGTCACCGTCACTGTCCCTCGTGATTAATGAAAATAAATTTCGACTAAAAACCTGTCTAATAATACAAAATATAAATCTAAAAATATTACAACAAAATAAATATGAAAAATGAATAAAATTGAAATTGTTCTTATACATATGTATAATTTTAGTTCACAACTACAAATGTCTGCTCTCTGTATTTGCTGTTTTCAATCTTCACTATTCAATCACTCAATTGTATTTGTATACTCCTTTGATGATGCACAAAAAACTGTTATAATGATATTGGCTTTATATTTAATTAACCTACATCCAATCCCTTCTAATAAAATTATTTAAACTAATTGATATAAATTTAAATAACACCTTCATTTTTTAAAGAATAATTAAATAAAAGTTACTTCATTTTCAGAGTTCCATACCATCAAATACTCCTCATGATGAAGTTTGACACCGATGAACTGTAAAATGGGTAGGTTTGAAAAAAATTGAAAATATCAAAGTGATTTTTGAATAAAGAATATGGTTATAAGACATTTTTTTGGCAATAATTGAAATAGAAAACATGATAATTTCATTTTTTCTAATTCAATCTTTTCTTCGCCATTTTTGTAAGGCATCTAATTTTCCATTCATACTTAATATCAAATTTAAAAAAAAAATCCCTTTGATAAGGTTTATTACGCTATTTGTAGAAAAAATATTTTCATTTTTAGTTCATCGATGAAAAACTTTATATTGTGGAGCTTCTTAATAATATTACTTTTACAGATACTTCATACAATTATATGCCTGCTACTTTAATCTAGAATTACTAACATTATTTATTCATTGTGCTATTTATGTCCGATCAATTATTTCAAGCAAAATTTGCACAGAGGTAAGGGTAGGTGGGGCGATATGAGTACCTGATGGGGCGATATGAGCATTTTCGCTATTAAAAATATTAATCGAACTCTGAAAAAAACTGTAACACGCTTAAAGGGTTCAGCGATTCTCTATCTACAAATAAGTACACTTCATTATTTACATTAATGCATAGATATTGAAATGTATTAATCTGTAAAAAAGCGATCACTTGAAAGCCCATATCACCCCATGCAGTTTGGAGTTGGGCGTTATGGGTTTCTCGTGTAAATCAAATGGAGTCAGTCGACCATATTGCAAAAAAGTTTTAAGTGAGGCTATATGAGTACTTTATTTTTTAAATTATTTATACTCGACTATTTTAGTTTCTACCACTTCCAAATTCCAATACATTTGCTACAACTTCAGCCAAAACTTAAAAAATTTGCAGCTAAAAATAGCTTCGCATTTTTTAAATATCGCCAAAACCCATATCGCCCCACTGCCCATATCTGCCCATATCGCCCCACCTTCACCTACTATAAGCCGCTTTTATTAATGATGTGAAATTGGTTTATAAATTTATTCAATATCAATTCAAGCTTCGTTTAATCCATAAATTTAATTAAAAAATCTTTTAATCTATAATCTACAATAAAGAAACAAATGAGTTGATCAGACATGTAGCATTGTATCAATATATTATTAATGACATAATGTTTCCTACAGGAAGCTTCTTCATCATTTATAAGCTTAAAGGAATTAATGAGAAATCTTTAATTTACTATTTTCTATATTGTGTCAGAATGATAATGATAATGCGAAAAGAAAGAATTTAAGCTTTTATTATGAATTGCAAATATAACTAAAAAACTCTGAATGAATAAAACTATAACTCAACAATACATAAACTTTATTTCTTAAACTGCACTGTAGAAAGTAGGTATCTCTACTACACTCTGTACGCGGCAAAACATGATTGGTTAAGAAAATAATTCAAATGATCTTATATGAACGTATGAAAATTCAATTAGTTCGCCTAATTGACTGATCGCAGAACGCCACCTCCATTAACACCTCCATTATCTAACCAACGTATTAGTTGCTATACAACCAATTAAGTTTTCCCCAAAATTTTCCCTGAATAATCATGCCCACGTCAATTAAATCTCAAGATGTCACATGTGAGCTTTTTACATGAAATCATGCATACAAGACATAATCACGTGAGATTTTTCACGCTCGACAGACGCTTGAATGCAAGCTTCAATCTCTTCTCTCCGCCCTTCGCCTCTACATACACACACTCTTCCCTCTCTTTCTCTCTAATCTATATATGCATTATCCCACCCCCGATCAATTCCCGCAAAAGTAAGAACGACTCTACCTGAGCAGGTGCCGGCGGTGCGCTATACCGTGCAGCCGACGACAACGGCGACCTCCTGCCTAAGCTCGCGTCGGAGCGCACCGACGAACAACGAGACGCGGGTGACGGCGACGGCAACGCCGACTCAGAGCCCGACCGCCGCACCGATCGCTCTCATCCTGGAGCGCAGCCCGACGAGCGACAAGCCGGGTGGCCGCAAGCACGTCCAGTTCCCCGATACAGCATCGGCCGGCCTCGCCAGCACAGGTGTAGTGTTATGCGTGGCTTTTCACTTTTTTTTCATCAGAGTTGCTGATGAGATTTGTTTTTTCACAGTCGTGGGCGAAAATTTTTGTAGATTCTTCAGTACCGAGGTAGCAAAATATCTCAAAGTAGAATAATTCTAAACGGGTTTCTATGTGAAGTCGAATAAAGTTTCAGTAAAAGTTAATAATTGATAAATGTTTCACAGCGTCAGTTTGAGTAAGGAAATTAGTTTTTTACAGAATTTAGAAGTGAAATATTAAAATGAAGGCATACAATATTGTCAAAACGAATTTTTAGTTTTGCCTAAAAATAATGCAAATCGTCTTCTTTTTGTCCAGTATTAACCTTTTATTCTTATTCATTTATGCATAATTCATTATACTTATATACCATTTACTTTTTACTGTAAAAATTTGCGATATAAATACCTATCTAGCTATATGTACTGAATTTTTGCCCATGACTGGTTGCCTATACGATAGAAAGCTAATGTAAATGTATTCTTTGCGGATTTTCCAAACGCAGATTACGGAATCGACGACGGGGAGATGACGTGCGGGGTAATTTCGGATTGACTAGTTACAAACGCTTTTATCACAGAGGCTGATGATAATTATAATAATAATATTATTTCATATTTCATTCGATTATACACGTGTTTGATTGCAGTTTAAAATCATTTGTTATTTTTTCGAATTGACTGCCTCTCATGTTTCATGAACGAAGTATAATTCTCATTGCAAGTGTTTGATTTTTAAATTAAATTCATCCGAATGGCGATTTATTGAATGCATATATTGTTACTTTTATGGGAATATAATCATTATTCAAGGCAAACAAGGAATGTGGAAGAGTTAATTGGCTTTATCGATTTATACACTCACATAATCCCTTTATTTTTCATTTATAAATTTAATTTCACAATTCAGTTTATGTTAAAAAGGCATATTAAATAACATAGTTGAATACAGATATTAGGTGTTCACAGTTCCTTCAAATGACATGGAATGCTTTGAAATTTGAATTTTGATCTAACATTGTGCATGAGGAATGCATTGCTACCACATATATACCACCCAATGAAAATAGTTGAGGAACATTTTATTATCACTAATGCAAGCAAATATTATACAAATAACTCATATGAAATGCTCATTGTTTGAATTGGCGCATGACAATATTAAAATTTTACATTTTCAAATTAAAAACTTTATATGTTTTTTCTTAAATTGACTACACCTAAAGCGTGACCACTTATACATATACGAACTGCATTAAACAAACTTGACGCTTACAGCTCTCTCTATATTATGAACTGTCAATTTACATTATAACAAGCTTTATGAACATTTTACAACATTCAAAACAAACGAAAAAAGTACAAACCACATTGACACTATAGCGTATACATTCTCTACTTTCCACAAATGTCACTCTACAAACACAACCTACCGTGAACAGCCACACGCAGCCTCTCGCAGTTGCATTTTTCGGCTTTCGTCCTCTGATTTGAGCTTCACCATACTTTAGATATAAGGGTGTCCATTTTAAAACCACCAGGCAAATATCTCGAAAACTAAGGGAGATGGAAAAAACTTTGAATACAAAAGTTGTAGGGTTCAGAGAGGGCCAACTGATGGTAAACTTTATCATACTCTTGGCGTCAAGGATCAAGGTCATTTGAAGGTCAAATCAATTTTTTTTATATGGGAACCCCCACTTTTGACCTCGTAAATGAAAAGAGCGGAAAATTTTACGTTCAGATATGTCCTTGAGTCAAGGTCATTCAAGGTCATGGTCAAAATCCAAATCAATCAACGCATACAAACATTTCGAAAATTACGCATACGAGAAAAAGTGTTAAATACAGAAGTTGTAGGGTTCGGAGAGGCAAATTGATGGTGACCTTGACCATGACCTTGAGGTCAAGGATGATGTCATTTGAGGTCATAGATTTTTTAAACGGGAACCCCCACTTTTGACCTCGTAAATGGAAAAAGCGGAAAATTTTACATTCAGATATGACCTCTGGTCAAGGTCATGGTCAAAGTTATGGTCAGTTTCCGGCAAGTTAAGCCAAGACCGGGGATGACCTGACCAGTCAAGGCAAGGACGGGGATTACCCGGCCAGTTAAGGCAAGGTCGGGGGTGGAAAGAGCGGAAGATTTTACGTTCAGATATGAGCTTGAGTCAAGGTCATGGTCAAAATCCAAATCAATCAACGCATCCAAACGAATCGGTTAAAAGAAAGTAGCCATGTGCGGATTTCTCCAACATCACTGTGGGATAGAGAGAATGGTTACTTTCCCCGGTAATTTTGACCTCAAAGTGAGATAGTAAGGTCATTTCAAGGTTAAATAGTATTTTTTCATGAAAATTCATATTTTTATTCAAGAATATGGAGAGCAGGTAACAATTCTAACAGTGCCAAGAGGGTGTGACCGTCAATTAACTTTCCGGAAACTGACCAAAACTTTGACCATGACTTTGACTCAAGGACACATCTGAACGTAAAATTTTCCGCTCTTCCCATTTACGAGGTCAAAAGTGGGGATTCCCATATAAAAAATCGATTTGACCTTCAAATGATCTTGATCCTTGACCTCAAGGTTATGATCAAGGTTACCATCAGTTGGCCTCCTCTGAACCCTACAACTTTTGTATTCAAAGTTTTTTTCCATCTTCCTTAGTTTTCGAGATATTTGCCTGGTGGTTTTAAAATGGGGCACCCTGTATATACACAAAACACAGAGCTGCGCTGCACGAATATATAAGTTTTTTTTCGAACGTCGCGGCCTTGCGCGCGCCTATACGCAATCCCTTGAGCGACTAACGCGCGCTACACTGTTACAGATGAAGCGGTCGCTGTTGAGCTGAAGGAGCCGAGGTTAATAGAAGAGGAGCCGCTCGTGCCCGCGGAGCAGCGCCGCAATAATCATCATTATCATCGCGGTGACAACGGGGTAATCGATGTATTAGCTGAGCCGAGAAACAGACGGCTGTGATGCTCGTCGAGTCGTCATCCCTCTTGGTTATATAACGATGCAGTGAGAGTTGACGAGCTGTTGGGATGTTTATCGAGATTTTCAGTATTTTGCTTGGATTTTCGATAGGTATGGGTAATTGAGACTACGCATATACAAGGGTAGAGCGCGGTATGATTGGTTTAAGGGTGAAAAAGAGTTGGTTTACAAGTAGAAATTTTATATGATCGTTACTTGGTCAACTTTTGAATTTAAATTACACGATAAGTATGTGAATGAAAAGATGGTTACGAAATTTGTAACTCTTTCGGGATTAATTTTTTACTGGATGTAAGATATTTATTAAAGTACACAATAAAATGCAGAATAGACGAATTTAATTACACGATAAGTATGTGAATGAAAAGATGGTTACGACATTTTTAACTCTTTCAGGATTAATTTTTTACTGGATCAAAGATATTTATTAAAGTACGCAAGAAAATGCAGAATAGACGAATTTAGATACACAATAAGTATGTGAATGAAAAGATGATTACGAAATTTTTAACTCTTTCGAGATTAATTTTTTAATAGGTCTATACCCATTTTTAAATGCAAACACGTAAAAAATATAAAGCTTCCAAATGGTTTTTTGATCAAGGTAATATAATTCGTAAGATAATGCTGTAATTGTATTTTTATGTTTTTTATATCAAATCACTTGGTTCCTCATTTAATTTTTACAGTTATGTCTAGGAGCTATCCTTTGCAAAGAACACACAACTCGAGAAGTTAACAAATTGATAACAAAAAATGACTATTTATTACCAAGTTACTAATATGCCATTTTTTAAATACACATAAAAGAAACTAAATTTAACTGTCCATTACTTTTTATATTAACAAAATATACAAAATTACGTGAGATTCTTAGTATATAGATTACTACTTGTATAAAATCTTTATACGAAATAGTGGAAACTTACAATGTTGTTCCTCGGAAGCAGAATAAACTTTGTACTGTGTGGAAAGGCAACCATTGTAAAATAATACGTCTATGAAATTATCTCTATCAATATAGAACCTAGTCAAAAGATAAATGTTTATTCATTTTTTTGTCATTGTATATAACTGTAAGTAAAGTTAAAGTAATATTCCTAACATTTGTAGAATAATAACAATATAAATTTTGTTAAATTTATAATAGAATATGCCTGCGTAAAAAGTATACGTAATATTATATTATTGGTGTAAACATGTGTAATATTACTTTTAAATGTGAAATTGGAAGTACAAAGCATAAATTATGTAAAGAAGGGATTTATTTTTCAATTTTTCTAAATTACTTATTATCGAGATATTTATAAATTATTTTTATCATTTGCAAGTGAAGAAGATGCTATATAGAAATAAATGAAAACATTATTGTATGTTTTTATTTATATAAATATGAATTAGTATCTAAAAACCATAAGGACACCGCTGCTATTTATTGCCAGTGTGGAACCTTTATTGTGATTTTTTAATATTTAATAAGCAAATAAAAATTTCCATTACTGTAAAAATGAATACTCAAATGAATATTGTAAATAATGCATACTAAGTCTATTTTTATTATAAATGTAAAAACATTTTCTCTGCTATCTTTACGTGTTCAAAATTTTATGGAAATTTCAGTTTCAATAATGGAAATATATCGGAAACTATCTATTGCATGAGTTTTCTCGCCATTCTCAGTGAAAATGTTCTTGCATCGTTTCGAAATATGTGATACATACATAAGTATAACTTATTATTGCTAATGTATTTTAGGACACAGATATACATTAAATTATAATTACCGATGCATACGCTATTATCCGTGATGGTAAATGCTAAAAAGAGCCGAAAAATTTTATATATTATATGTGAAAACGAACTATATAAATTTTACAGGGAATTTTTTTAGTAAACTTGAATTTAACTTTTGTAATTAAAACATTTATGTGTTATTGAAAAGTAAATAACGAAATTTTCATTCAATCCATCCACATACCATTATTCTAGGATCTTCGAATACTAAAAAGTAAGTTCAATGTAAAGACACGTGGCATATTCGTGTTTGTTAAAAACGAACACTTTATTTATCAACATTGTTCTATGAAGAAAACGACAGCCAAATTGAGTTTCATAAATTCAGATTTCATTGCACAGCACACATACTTACCTGAAAATTAAGGACCAACTGACTATTATGATTTGTACTTATACCCATTAAAAATGTACAATGTCACTCTTTTCTGGATAAAATCTTAAATTATTCAAAAAAACATCGCGCCTGTCTCTCATTCTTCACAGTCTCCACGCATCCTTAAAAAATCCCTCACTTACTTATCAACACCGGAGACCGGATCATGAGAGCACTGGGAACAAAGCGATAGAGCTTAGCGGTGTGGTGAATATGACGATTTGTAAACAGCGAGTCAAGAGAGTCCAGCTACAACGACGACGAGCGTGTAGCTCTCAAGGTGAAAAATTGCGATAGCACGGTTGAATGCGCCCGCGCGTAAGACGGACAAATGCGCGCGCGGCGCTGAGAGAATTGGGTTAAGTTGCCTCCATGCCAAGGGGTCCGGGGGAGAGTTATAGTAATGGTAACAGTAGTGTATACATTTCTTTTTATTAAATACGGCTTTCGCGGTTTATTTATTGGGACGGAGATAGGGGTGCGGTTAAGACGAGAAAGTGTTAGAGAGGAGAGAGAGAGAGAGAGAGAGAGAGAGAGAGAGAGAGAGAGAGAGAGAGAGAGAGAGAGAGAGAGAGTATCGAGGGCTATCGGTGTGGTTTACGAGATTGGTCATTGTTAAGGAGATTATAAGGTGGTTTCGAGATTAAAAAGATTATCATGGTCATTTCATACGCATTTTAATTTACTTACATTTATTCGTGAGTGACTTTTTGATTAGATTTTTATAAACGTTTTGGATGTTATTAATTAATTTTATAACTTCTTGAAAGAAATCAAATTAAAGTTCTTTCTGATATAACTTCAGATTTCTAGAGCTGCAAATTGCATCGCATTAATCAAAGCTTTTATTACGCCTGCATTTATCCGGTTTGACCATTTTTAATAGAACTTTTTTAATTATAAAATCAAACAAGGTTTCGCTTACTTTTCAGACATTATCGACAAATTCAACTTCACTAAACTGAAAAAAATATGTCAGGATCGCCTATCGTGCTACTTGCACCGACGAGTAAAAGCCAGATTATTTACCGCATTGCTAATTCGGTCACTTAATAAATTAATAATTGCCGCTTCATAAATTAGGAGTAAAAAACAGCTCCTTAGTGTGGCCTCTTTCTGATACTTAGATTACTAAAAAACCGTACGTGGTTGAGTTAAATGACTCTAATTTATTACAAAACTCTCGTATTTCGATTCTGCGCCATCACGTAATAATTTCCTCAAAATGTAATGGGTATAAACAAGGCAGACTATACTCACTCGAATTCATTGTCCCAAAATTTCCTTTACTTTCAACAATCCCTCGAAATCAGCGAAAATGCAGAACCCCCAGCATCCCTACGCTCAGCGCGAATCCTATACATGCATACGTGCATGCCTGGCTGCATCCACGGAAAATCGCCGGCAACACGCTCTGTCAATAACGACCTGACAAAAGATCAGCGAACCGGCCTTTGCACATTATGCAGCTCACGCCACGTGGTGGTAACATCGTCCCGGAGAGTCAGCGCATGTGCACGGCGAGCTCATCGTCACCCTATAGCTCACGCCGCCGAGATTGTCGACCTCGCGTTATCTCGTAGATCGCGCTTAAGTGTTCGTTATTGATCTCTATATACTTATATGCAGGCGGCTTAATAGATGAATGGTTGGGCCGGCGATTTGGCGTAACTTGATGGCGGCTGCGATGTCAAAAGAGGTGATTGTTATTTTATTGCTGGAGTAATAGATTGATGTGGAGTTCAGGATTGTTTGGTACTTAATGTTTGAATAACGTTTCAATAACGTTTTAGTAATATTTGAATGACGATTCAATAACGTTTTAATGATATTTGAATAACGTTTCAATAACTTTTTAATAATATTTGAATAATGTTTCAATGAAAATGTTAAACAAATTTAGTTCAGATTGACGATATATCATAAGTTTAGAGCGAAATTGAAGAATAGATATTAGAAAATGCATGCGTTAGAGCATAAGAGAAAGCGTAAGTAATTAATGTCAAATATGATCAGACATACATTTTCTGTAACGAAACTATTTAAGTTATTCACTTTCTCAATAGAATTACTGTATAATAAGGTATACCGAAAAGAGTATTGAATTCTTCGCATAATGTAAGAAATACTATCGAAATATTTTTATATATTAAACGTAGAAAGGAAGAAGAAAATTTTTTATACAAATTCCATTTCCTCAACGACGCTAGTACCATTTTAATAAAGAAATACCTCGCAACTTCTATCTACAAAATATTAGCATTTCCCCCCACGTAAAATATAAATATAATGTCCGACATAATTCAAATATACACTCGAAACATTCAGAATAAGAAATTCCAAACGCTGCTGCTGTTGCCAAGTTACGTACCGACGCGACGTTGTACTTACCTCCTATCTCCCCGTTCCGCAGGAATGAAAACGAAGAAACAAAAATTTACTGCGACGCTGCGGGTAGCTTTCCGCAATGTTCGCGCGCGCGTGCGGCTACGAAAAAATGTACGACGCGTAAAAGAAAAAGATTGCGAGTTCGTGTCATAACGACAAATTTCGGCGCTACATGAGCTGACACAGCTTTAATTGCCGTTTTTTTCTATATACAAAATTAAGATTGAGAATAGATTCAGACCCAAAAGTTAAAGAAAATTCCGTACCCCAGCAAATGATGAAAGTTCAAGTGGAATTATTCTCAAGACGACGAATCTTCCTTAATCGACAATCGCAGTTGTTTCTGCTTTCAATGCGTCAAACGTTATTTATCCGCTACTTTATAGAAGTTCGCGGAATAGCAGCCAACGGATTTCAATCTGCGAAATGATGCGTAGCGCTTGCGCGGCTTTCTTATCCCTGTCCCTCGGGCAGTTTATAAGACGCGGATGTATCGATAATCGATTCTCTCGCCCCCTTTGTCGAGAGTCAAAAGTTTCCTTTTCATACTCCAGAAGTGTTACGCACTTATATCTATCTCCGAGGCGGTCTTTCTTTTCATTGAGAGCCACATCCGCGCTTCTTGCGCGACGCTGACTCCTTTCACAGCACAGAGACATTCGGAGATTCGTCAGAAAAAGTGGGAGGTTTCTTTTGTTATTTTCTACTTAATTCCTTTTAACAAACAATTAGCGAACTTCCCGAGGTAGAGATGTTTCTGAATGAATATTGTTTCCGTGCAAATAATAGATATAATTCTGAACTAGCTACAACTTCTCGTTCGTAGTCGCTCGCTACGTTGAAATATTCTCTTTAAAAGATCCATACATTATTAATGTACCCAAAAAGTGTACCAAAAAGTGTCCCAAAAATGTCTCGAAAAATATTCCAAAAATAAAACAAGGAATATGGGTTAAGAATCAGCGTTATAGAATAAAACAAGTCTGAAACTTTAATATAATGGAGACGGAGAAAAAGGGTAAGGAAAAATGGATATCGAATACATGTACACATCAGTCTTATTTTAAACTTTTATAATTTTCAGCCGCGAAGAAAATCAATTGTAAGTTTTTATACGTGTCATTCCCTCGATTATATAGCTGGTATCGTATATTTCCAACAAAAGGAAGAGAGCAGAAAAGTAATTTTGCAATCCAAGTGGACATTGTTGGCCCACTATCTAGTGTGGTCCAGCTAACATTTTTATCCATGAATTCATATTGAGTTACACTGACGACATCGGTAAGACTATGACCATAACAGGAACTTTTGAATAGTTCAAAAGTTTTTACCGGTTAAGAGTATAACAGTGAGAAAGACACCCATACGTTACTGACATTGTTTTTTAATTTCTTCCAAAGAATTTATTGTGAGTTTATCATGGTTATCTTTATATTCATTATAAACTTTTCAAAAATATAGGCAAGAAGTTAATAAGGGCTTTGATTTAGCCACGAAGATACATAATTATTGATTTGCATTAGAAAATTAGCGCGGCTCGACGGATAAGAGAGCGAAGTATATATCATATAACGAGGTTCCAAGATAAAATACCGAGAAAATGTGAATCTTAATTCTTCGTATTTTATTGAACTCGTTTGGCCCTCGTTCCCGCGAACCCGTTCATTCTGAGCGTTTATTTACATCCTTCGGGCGATATAAGTATTCGCTAGCTCCGCGCGGGGAGAGCCCGACTTTCGCCGTTGCAAGGTCGCGCTCGATTCAATTTCAAATCAGATTCTCTCGGGCCGGTGCACCCGCGTGTACGCTTTTGCGATTTTAGAGAAGTGACTCCGGGGATGCGTCCAAGGAAGACGGATCAACGAGTGGCGAATAGCTTCGTTGTATTCAACGTCTGGAAGTCTGTAACAAGCGCGGCTGGACAGAACAAGCGAGCGACAAGCATAAGTTTCGCTTCACTATAGCGCCTACCTATAGGGTTCGGGTTGCGGAATTAGATAAAATATTCTCCATCTTATCCCGTTACAATTATTGTACATATAATTATGCATTTCCAACCAAAACAAGCCCACTTTGGATGTTTTTCACAATGTATGTGTGCGGATGTATATACGTAGGTATGTAATCAAATTAGCGGATTATCTCAGCGAGTCTCGCACGAATCAGATCGAAATTGACACCAGATACTCATCTTATATAGTCTCATCTTATAGTACCTATGGTTTCCAGCTGTGACTATTTTGGGCCATCGAAAAATATAAAATATAAAAATACCAGCGCAATCACAAATTTTAAATAATCAATTTTTAATTATAAATGCAGCAAAAACAACTTTTTTAAAAACCTAACACGTTAAACTGCTAAAACTAATTTAAAAACATCTCTTTTTTATGCAAATTTTTTTTTGTAACCAATATTTTTCAGTTATGACGGGTTTTCTAGCTTCCTAGATCCTAATCTAGTTAGATTTTTATTTGTAATAATTACGGGCGCCAGGTGTCGGTTGGCACCAGGATTCTTACCTGCGTACTCGGCTAGCTGGATGATTTTTCGGCTGTGTACGAGGAAACATCAGAGGAGGTTCCTGGCCTGTAGCCAACTGTTATATTTTTGATAAGACATGCAATTTTATGTATTATCGACAAGCTAATTACAAAATAAATTATACACGAGAGTTTACGCTGTAAAACCAAACTAAACTTTATTGACGAACTTAAACTAAACTTTACTGACGAACTTAAACTAAAACGCAAATCGGAAATTATTACGTACACACAGAAATCCAGTCGAGTACATTGAAATTCAGTTTGTCACGAACAATCAAATAAAATAACTTAATACTTAAATTCAACTCTATTCAGGACGAATCTCGCAGAGTTATTGACAGGTCCTCGCTCGCGTACTATCACTTCTTGTTTCGCAATAATACTCGACTTACTTGACGAAAACTGTAGTCGGGGAAGTCCAGAACAGCGTCTCGTAGGCGCTGGACTGCTGTTACCCTCTGCGATCGGCTCTGCTTCCGGGACTTCCTCTCGAATGTGGCGAAGTATTGCGTTGCTCTCTGCGAAGGACCTTCCAAACGGCGGCGAACGCATGACGAGCGCACAAGCAAAAGAAAACGCTACGTGCGCAAGGTCTCGACCGAACGCAAATACATGAAATCTAACTACGGCGTTAGACCACAAATCAATTACAAAAAAGAAGTATAAAATAGTAAAATATAAATGTAGCGCGAAATGTTACGTCACACAGTAAAAAAACAAAAAGTCTCTAAAAACATAAAAAATAGTTGATTTTTGGCAATTGCTTGATTTTTGGCCATTTCGTCGCGCAGTACGAAGAAAAGTCAATTTCGAAGTTACAGGCGAAGAAAAGCCAAAAACGCGTCTAAGGCGAAGAAAAGCCAGTTTGCGTCCTCCCAGACGAAGAAAAACCAGTTTGCGCCCTCCCACACGACGAAAAGCCAGTTTGACTTTTCTCAAACGAAAGTAACATTATCTTATAGATAATTTTCAGAGAATAAGATAATATAAAGATAAAAAGATAGCCAAAAAGATTAAAAATCTTTTTAAAAAGATAAACAGATAAGATACAAAGATGATCAGTCAATTAGATAACTAGTAATTCATTATATGCCGTCAGTTGGGATTTGTACTCCACGGCAACGGCGCAAACTGGCTTTTCTTCATCTGGAAGGGCGCAAACTGGCCTTTCTTCGTCTGGGAGGACGCAAACTGTCTTTTCTTCGCCTTAGATGCGTTTTTAGCTTTTCTTCGCCTGTAATTTTTCCAAGTTGGCTTTTCTTCGTACCGCGCGATGATTTCTGTGTTAAATTAAGTTAACTTGATTTAACGCGTTAAGTAGTACAAGAGTTATAGATCTACTTCTAACAGACAAAAACCTTTTCTTATGGCACATTTTTTTTAAAGTATCAATAATTCACAATAAATGCCTAAATACACTAAAATTTAATTTAAATACAAACTGTAATTTATAGAATCAAGAAGGTGTCAAATTTCAGTTTTTTTTTTATTTTATTTTTTATTTTTTATTTAAGTTTTTGATGAAATAAATATCCTCGAAGTTTTTAAAGCGATTTGTTAAAATTCGGCTAGTTAAAATACTCAAAACCGTTGAGTAAAAGAAATAGTTGCTAGACAGCGAGTTGTGGACCATTTAAGCTTAAGCTTGGTGAAAATTTTCCGTTTATGCGTTATTAACAACGGCCTATTTCCGGTCTAAAATCCGCTTGAAATCATCATCACTATATATTCATATAAAATCTCTTTAAGAATCGTATGTTTCGTTTTGGAACATTTTTTTACCGGTATAAACAAAGTAGAATAATAGGGGAAGGTGGGACGGTAGTGGCACCCTAACTTTAACGTAGAACTGTATGGAAATTACAAATATAGAGAACATTTAAAAAAGTGGAAACCTTAGGCAAATTACATTAAGAATCAGGATGTATAGTTGAATATACTTTTTTTGTGAAGCGTTTATTTATATAAATCTAAAAAGAGTTTGTCAAAAGTGCTCTACGTGCCCCACTAGCGGGGCGTTTGTGGCACCAGGTGGGACACGAGTGGCATGGGTTTTTACAAAGTATTTTCACATTTATAATTTTATGTAAATAATCAAATGGGAAATAATTAAAATAAGAAGTACTTTATATATATTTGATTGTATGATATGTTTTACAATGATAAATAGCGAAATTCGATCTTACAGCTTTATTGTTTAGGGAACGAGCAGTTGACGGCGCCGCGCAACGGCGCAACACATTTCGTATGCCACTCGTACCCCGTTTTCACTGTTTTTTCAAATTGATAATGCATAATTATTAAGCATTATTAGGTAAAAAATCAAACAAGGCCTCAAAGTTCAAAGTCTGAACTATCAAATTACACTTTATTTTGAACGGATCCATCCTTTTGTTGCATTCTGTCAGATAATGAAAAATGAAACCAACCTTTTTTTCACTCTCAATTTCATTCTCATTAAACGAATTAACATGACTTTTTTTATACGCATCTGCTATTTGTACGACAGATTTATGTACACACAGTGTATATACATATATAATGGGATATAATTTCTCTGTCAGATATCAAAACAAAACAAATATCACAGCGAGGTGTTTTAGGACTTATACTCTGAATTAACGTACTATATTTCTGTCGTACAAATAGCATCAGCCTTTTTTATATATTTTTTTAATCGAGACTAAGACTAGAAGTATTTTTCTTCGATTTCTATAAAAATTTGCTTCGAAATATTCATTATCGTTTAAATATCGATATTCCAAATTGGCCCGCCTGCCTCGCCGTGACCCACCTTCCCCTAAATTGAAGCTTGTTCTATCTTCAGGCCAATTTTTTATCGACGACATCCACAGCACTTATCCGCGATCTAGACGCGTGTGTGCCAACTAAAGCACGGTTCTCAAACGGACAACGTTAATTGCCGAAACGTCAAGTGCAGAGGAGAAGGGTTTCATTCAATTAAATTTTGCTTCTTTTTTTTCTCTCCACGACCCCGAAGAAATTAAAGTAACAAGATGCTACAGAAGTTCACCGGGTGGCAAAATGAAAGAGTAATTCATACAAATATTTAGCAGACAGCAATTCTTCGATTGACTAAATTAATTATTACGCATGTTTTTTCAAATATCCTTGTAAAATTCTGTTTTCTTTTTTTTACCGTTAATTGACGCGATTTCATAATGTACAAAACTATCAATAGACAAAAGGAAAACAATTTTACGAAGTATCGAACACGTACTTCTACTTACACTTCTCAGAATCGATCAAACTCGTAAAGCACTTTCTTACCTACCTGCAACGTTCTAATATTAATTTACCAATCCTCGCTGAAAGCTACACCACCTCTCGGCCACATATACACAACCGAACTTCCCACTCCACGCCTTTCCCAGAAGTCTTGAAGTCCGTGCCGCGAAGCCTCTCCGCGCGCAAAACTTTTCACAACAAAACTTTCTATAAGCGCCTATACCTACTTGCTGAATCGAGAAAAATAAACAGGATTCCCGTAGTAACGAGCCGGTGTTGTATACGCGTATACCCCACAACACGAGTTCCTGGATTGCGCGGGTTAGTGTGCGGCTCTATGTACACAAAACTAGGAACTACGATACGAGTTCGATGAGAGATTTCGAATCCGCGTTCCCTTTGACGATGCGATTGCAAATCCCGAACGTCCGCAGCCTTCCTGGAAGCGATGCAATTTCACCGATTGAGACGATGTATACCTAGATCGGCTTTGCGGAGGCGTCGATGCGTGAACGGTGATTTCAACTATGCACAAACCGTGGGTATATACTGCGGACAATCGTGAGGACGGAAGTCGTGTACACGTGAAATGAGGGCATTATAGAGGATTTTGGGAGTTTAGAGCCGAGTATGGCGGAAATTTTGGGAATTCGGTGGTATTTCCTGGAATCAACTTATTTACGCCCAATTGCGTGCATTTTAATTATTCGCCATGTCATTGCTTGCATATAGATGATTATTTACTGAAATTATATTTTCGAGGCTTGTTTGTCGTTTTCTTCATATACCTACCATTTTTTAATAAATAACTACACTGTTACAAATTGAATTAAATTAAATTTAACTGCCTTAAAATGCAAATTTGCATAAAAATGAGATTAATTCTGCATTAAATATAATTTAATTGCATTCAAATTAATGCAAATTTGCAAGTTAATTTAATTTTAACGGGCCTTAATGAAATTTTACTCTCAGTATGTACATTAAATTTAATGTAATAATAATATAAACTAATTATATGGTAAAGGCATTTCTAGTGCTTGTTGGTTATTCTTGATAATGAAAATATTGTCAGAATATAAACTAATTTTTTCAACTTAATATTGAATCCAAATATAATATAATTTATGTTAAAACAATATCTTACCAATACGCCCATAACCACTTACGCATACGAAATATCGCATTATTTCATCCATATGTGAACGAATTTTCTTTCCCCCTCATCGCATAGTACTTACATCAATTCCGCAATTCCATCCCCATATACACTTTTGCCACGTAAACCTCGAAAGCTTACGGCGGCCAAACAATCGCCGCCCGATACATTTCCATAAAATACCCACAATATTCCCGTATAGGCGATATCGCATAACTGTCGCTTACAAGCCTCACTCCGCCGGGCTCATACACTCGGCGATCAAACGATCGCGCGAATGGAGCAGTGTGGCAAAGTCGACGATGCCGAGCGCGAACGAGGAGTATAAGTGTATATACGTATATGTACAGGTATACGTATACATGTATCTAAGAAATTACTCGGGGACGCGGAAAAAAAGGGACGGGAGAGGAGAGCAGCTATAGACGGGCGGGAATGAGAATCTTGAAATATGGGGCGGGAGATAGGGTCGCGCTGTATATACGACACTTTATAGTAGAATGGAGACGCAGAAAAAAGCAATTAAGGAGAGGTTCCGCGGTGATTGTTTATGAAGTGTGTTTCGAGGGATCGTTTTTTTCTCGCCGTGATCCTTTGTAATGATGACGGGGCGGAGCAATTAATTGGGGGCGCGAATTGGTCCGTAATTAAAGGGATTCATTTTGTTTTTAAATGGACTGGTGGCTATTTTCGGGAAGAGTTGATTGCGACTATGAAGAGAGTGCATTTTAAAACTTATGAATTTAATTATCTTTCAGCTTGTCAGAATTTGGTCAGTGTCTGAGGTATATTTAATAATTGCGAAGTATATTAAATTTAAAATCTCGCTTAGTTGGTCTATGTATTCACATATCTGCTGGATCATTCGTTCATTTTTGGACATGTCTATTGTGTTATATAAAAGTTTGATTATAGAGTTTAAAAAGTGTCAATTTTTAATTAATCTAATTATTATTCTGAATAAAATTGGGAAATTGAAGTTTACTTTAAAAGTATTTTGAAAGTATTATCTACCATGGTTGTTATTTTTACAGATCATCGAGTTCGAAATTTTCACTTTCATGTTCACTGTGGCATTGTGACAATATACTTTAAGAGGATATTATCGAAAGACCCTTTTCACAGAAGAGATAACTTTACACGTGTGCAATCTTGAAGTCAAAATCATTGAAGAACGTATAAGAAAGATTTTTCCCTTTAAAAAGAGAGAAAAAAAACGTTATTGGAAACCAGACTATAAAATTCTTTTTTTTAATTATTATGCTCGTGCGCGTTTTTTAGAACCCGTGTTCATACATTATTCACGTAAAAATTGTTATAAAAATTTTATGCTTCGTCACACTTTTCGCGTAGCTGGCCTGTAGAATTCAGATGTCTAAATAAAATCGACCTCAATTTTTTTTCCTGGAAATATTTAAACTACATTGCGGAACACGTATTCGTAAGTCCACGTGTGGCACGGCAGCATCTGTATTCAAAAGCTTATGTACATATGATCTTATGCGGACTTGTGTATTATAAGCGGAAAACTAACTACTGTTGACCTATATTTATATTTTATCATATTCATATGACATTTTTCTATAGCGAATTTTTACAAAGAAACTTTAAAATCAAGACTAAAAATAAAGTAAAAACAGTATATACATATGACTATATAAATTATACTCGAGATTTTTAAGTTTCATTTAAAGTTATAATAAAGGAAGTAAAAGTTAGTTAAATATACTTTTAAGATAGAAAAATATTAAAAAATGCAGAATTATATTTCGTTCCTTGGAAGCTAAATGAAACCAGATTGTAACATCCCCGACTACTAATTACATCCATTTGCACTATATGTATATATTAAAGTTGCAGTGAACTTATGTTACAAATTGATCAAGTATATCAATTTATACGTAACAATGCTAATAAATGTCAAATGCAGGTATTTCAAGTATTCTAAAAACGGAATTTGTTAAGAAGGCTACTGAATATTTATATAAAACACTCCGAAAAATAAAAACCGTATGCGAGAATTCACTCGAATCCCACCTATACTTTGGTCAATAAAAATCACCCCCAGTTCTCCCCCGCTGACTTCATCTCAATAAACCGCAGAGAAATATTTACGACGATGACAGTCGAAAACGCTATTCCCTTCCGCGTATAAAATTTTCGGACGGTAAGTACCCATAAAAACTCCGTCAATTCCTTTCCATACAATTTTGGCATCGTGATGGATACCAGTACATTCATGTATATACATACATACATACAAGTGTACGTATACATATATACATATCTGTGGCTTCCAGGAATAACCTATTATCTTCACTTTTCATTATACGAGTTTTTAGTTTGGCATCGGTGTTTTAAATCAAAACAAATAAGATTGAATGCAACACTGCATCTGTGAATACTAATCTAAATAATATATTTTGTACCATAGTAACTAGACCAAATAGCGTTCATGTCTTCGAAAACGACTTTCACTTATGTGGTTATTCCGGGACTAAACAAAAATTTCAGTGGAGTTACGTGGGTTTTCTGATCTCAATGGTAATTATATTTTTTTTTTTCGACAACTATACATGATAAATATGAACGAGAGCTTGTAGGGGCAAATGTGTACTTATAAGAATAAGAATCTGTCTCTCTTATTGGAATAAAAGTGGAGTTGTATCGTTTTTCCGCAGGATATTGGATGAAAAAAGTGGAGTTCATTGGTTTTACCGGGAATTATTCTTTAAAAAAATGTGGAGTTATGTGGATTTTCCAGGAATTATTCTAAAAAAATGGAGATTCCGTAGTTATTCCGGGAACATGTTGAAAAAATGGAGTTATAGCGTTTTTCCTTGTGTTGATTCAAGACAACGAGTGCACTTTCGTAATTTGTGTCACGATTACGTGATATAGAGGACGTTCGAAGATAAGAAATAGGGCATAAAACCTATTTTGAAAAACACGTCACTTAATTGGTTTTTCCGGGAAACTACACACACACACACACACACACACACACACACACACACACACACAACACACACACACAACCCACACACACACACACACACACACACACGCACACGTGTGTGTGTGTACATACATATACACGGTTCGAAATAAAAGTCCCTCGTTCATTGCAGGCTCTCTCGGTCTCCATTAGGTATCTTGCAATCGAGATTATGCAATGAATGATTCAACTCACGTGCGCGACGAGCTGATTTTCTGGATTTTTTTAACAAAGTTTTGTTTGTAGCAAAAAGGGCTCCGACTTTAAGTATCGGGTTTATTTGCAGATGCGAAAATAGTATACACACCTTGGCAGATAAAAAAGAAAGCCTCAGATCACAGGTCTGTCAACCTCGGCTTCGCCTCGGCAATTACATGTGATCTGAGACATTTCTTATTTTACTGACCTAGGTATGTAATATACTATTGTTCATATTCCGTGGTAGTTTGTTGTGCCCGATTGGAAAAAATCCACAGTACTATAATGTAAATTACCGTATGTCCCTGCAAGTTTACGTACGTTTACATACGTTGGCGTACCCTCGATTTACGATTTATTTATTTATTTATTTATTTATTAGACGGGCTAAAATCCTTTGTACAAAAGATAAATACATAAAATTCGGACATTTTTTTTGTACGGTATTGTACGTAAACGTACGCAAACGTACGCAAACGTACACGAACATACACAAACATACAGAAACGTACTTGTATATACGTAATGTACAGTTTTATACCTTTTAGATATGATATAACGGCTGGTAGATAAATATTTATATACACGAAAGTACTCGAACGTACGTAAACGTACGCGAATATATGCGAAAGCATGGGAACATACGGACACCTACAGATACATACACGAATGTACCCGAGCGTAAAAAACGTACTTAAATGTACCAATAATAAAAAATGTTCCTATAATAAGAATAACTTTTTCAGTAAATGTACGTTCTTGTAGGTTTTTACACATTACTGCAAATTTCTGTAGATTTGCGTACATCCACGTATGTTCACGGACGTTTGCGTACGTTCGCGTACACTGCTATACGTTAAAGTATGAAATTTTTTACTCAAAAGTAATTTTTTCAGTAAATGTACATTTTTGTAGTTTTTTACACGTTACTGAAAATTTCTGTAAGTTTGCGTACATCTGAAAATGTTCACGTACGTTTGCGTACGTTCGCGTACGTTCACGTACGTTTCTGTAAAAAATGTCCGGATCGTAAAGAAAAATATACGCAACGTACGCAAACGCACGCGAACGTACACATATACGTATATACACAAATGTAACAGGAACGTACGGTTTATATTTCCATTCGGGCATGGTAATGAATTTTAACATAACGTTATAGCTTTAGTTGAGTACAAAGGAATGAGACTGCGGCATAAGAAACATTGAAAATTCTAATTTGACAAGGGAAAAACAATTGAATATTGAAATATATAGAATTGGATTATTTTTTAAGAACTTTGGCAAATTTAAATATTTCATCTGAAAAATAAAATTTTCTTACAAAAAATAAATTATTTTTAAGTATTTCTTTTTTCTTTAATTTCTTTATAAAAAATGCAAACTTAATGACTATTTAAAATTTTTGTAATTTCTTATTTATGATTTTACATGCATACATCAATAAAAATGTATTCCTTTTATAATATTTTTATTTCACAGTATGAAATACAATTCTTACATTAGTTAAATCCTATATTAAACACGTATAATAAATCATTTTTATTTGCGATTATTTTTCAATTGTATGCGAATATCGAAAATATTAAATCAGGTATAACTTGTTAACTGTATTATTATTAGATACAATTGATTGATAAAGATTAAAAAAAATTCATTCAAAATTAATTTAAGATTAATGAATGAAAAATCATTATTAACTTTTCTTTTTTCTTCATTTTACTATAAAACTTATTGAGGAGTAATTTTATAAATTTGTATGCGTAATTTTAACGATACATTGCTAATGCTCAATCCGCATTAGCTGAACATTTAATTTACTAAAGGAACATAGAACTAAAAAATAACTTTAGATAAAAATTAAATACTGGCCGCTACTGAGAATTAATACTGTTCTTCTGCATTCGTATTTTTTATTTTGCTTAAATGAATTCAACATATAGGATTCTTCATCTATTTCCCAAAAATAATTAATCATTTTTGCGGCATACATTTTCTTCTTTTATAAGTGAACATAGCAGAAAAAATGGAAATAAAATAGTTATACACATATATTGTACAGTATAAATGAAAGTGATATCAAAGAACCTGCAAAGAGAAAAAGAAATGTGGTTTTCATATGAATTTATCACAGACCTTCAACGCGTGTTTTAAATTTCATTTACTTTTATTTTTAATTTAATTATATCTCTTCATTTTTTGTCTTTAAATACAACTATTTACATACTTGTCTGTGTAAATTTAAACCCAGTAAGAAGAGAAAAAGAGAAAGTTTCCTGTTCAAACTTTTGTATGGATTGATTTTCTCAGATTATCTTTTTCTTTTTCGTCACTAAGAACGAAGAAGACACTTACATATTTTACGAGTATATACAGAGACAATGACGAATGCTGTAGCGAATTATAGTTTTTGCATCTCCTATTCAATTTACAGAATTATGAGAAAATAAAAATTATGTATCTTTGTAGCGCATTGTTTGTAGAAATAAAATATGTCAAAATAATTTAATAATATAATCATAAACAATACTAGGACATTTAAATATCAATTAAATGAAATTTTAATGCAGCAATTCATAACTGTACATTTTTTAGTCTATTTATAAGGTTTGAAGTATACATCAATAACATATTGTGGAAAGCAGGAAGAAAATAACATTAATTTTTTACATTTGCATCTCCTCATATATCGCTATTCACGCTACGATTTCAATAATTATAAACAATATTAAACCTACGTAGATAAATTGACTAAGAAATGTACACCTTATTACATTTTAGGTCAAGTTTTATTTAAAATAGCACACTTTAAATTCTACATGAGAATGCAATGAATATTATATATAAAAAAAATTTTTAATTTAACGGCTTAAACTGAATTAATAACACAGCCAATAATTGTCTAGTAATTTTTCCTTCGTTTATGTCGTCGCGCGGTACCAGAAACGGCAACTTCTAAGTTCACGCGAAGAAAACCCAAAAATGTGCCTATACTTTGGCTTTCTTTGCGCGAACTTAGAAGTTGATTTTTCTTCGTACCGCGCGACGATGTATTGTATAAAATTTATGAATACTCACTGTATTAATTTTCATATTTTAACCAATATTTATGTTTGCTTTAGTCAAAGTGTAATAATCTCAGGAAAAAAACTGTATTTTTTATCTAATCCACTCCATTTATTGCTATTATTAAAAGAATTTAGAAAATAATTTAAATAAAAGGAAATTAATTTTTTTTTCAAAAGATATTGAAAGCGTCTACGTGCAAAACATCTTCATGTTAACGAATGATTTTTAGTGTGTCTTGTCTTTTCTTCTTTATCTATCGTTGCTACAACATTGTTAAAGTCTAAATTCAAAACTACTATAAGCTTTTATAATTACATGCTTACATGACAACGATAGATCACATCGTAATCATATTAATTTTATTTATGTAAAAAAGATGGACTTTAACGAAGATTATGACTGTCCCTTCTCTAAATTGAAAACAAGTCAATAGCTCAGTAAAACATGCCTTTAGAACATTTTGTCGGACAATCATCTAACATTAATTGCTTAAGTGGAATCGTGGTAACGAATCAACGAGGCTCTTAATACAAAATTTAAAAATGTAAAAATATACATGAATAGTTATTCAAGAATTAATATTGTATGGTTTTAATTTTTTGTCAATATATAGTAAAAAATTGGCAGTGCGTAAATAAGTATCTAAATACGAGTACTACAACTTTTATAAAATGTATTTATTATGTAGAATAGAATTTTGACATTTATAAATTACGGTACCATTATGCTGAAAACTGTTGATTAAACAGTTAATATATATAACAATTTTTTTTTTAATTTATATTATTATTTTATAAAGATATTTTCAAGTACACGTAAATAGTAATGATTTACAGAAATAAAACATATTTAGTATTATAAAAATTAAAATTTCAGTCGCATTAGAAGTATGTCATACTTTAGTTATTATTAAAAAGAAGCGAACTATTTACGTGAAATTTCTATTATTATTAGTACTAGGAAAACTATTGTTAAATCAAATAAATATGATGATGAAGAAAGAATAAGCATCAGCTACGTTGAGAAATACAAAGAAAGCTCACTTTTTAGTCATACAAATGTAATCGTACAATTAATTTCCGGTATTCCATGTTCTTCTGCTTAAGATATATGTCAAAGTAACATGTGCTCATTAAATAGATGGTAAAATGTTTGAAGACATCTGCTCTTAACGACTTAATATGAAATAAAAAAAATTGTTTTACGGGCCTAATAGAGCGCCATAATGTTAACTAGCAGAATTTTTTACAAAAAATAAATTTCCTAAATAAATTTGAAGTGTTTTATATACGATTACACATTTTAAAATACAGTTTCGATAAATTGGCACGCGGCCTAATCCTATCGCTTCTCGCGTCGCGAGACCTCGTCGATACTCAACCACGATTTCAGCTTTGCTATACGCCTCTCATACAGCTCTGGAGCGACAATGTACTTTCCTCAATACAGACACTGTTGGGTAGGAATATTCACATGGTCAGCGCAATTGCTAAGCGGCCCGAGGCGGCGGCCCCCGCCGCCGCCGCTGTCGTCGTCGTCGTCGTCCCGGTCCCACGAGCGATTCGCATTGTGCCTCGAGACCGGTCCAGCTATCACTGGCCGCTGCTTTTTACTCTCGAGCTGGTAATTACGCTTGTCTTCCTCAATGTACTCCTGAAGCTCTTTGCTGAGCAGTGAGAAGTCGGGTTTGTCTTCCTCGTCCGCCAGCTCAGTGCGCTTTTTGTAGAAGAGTATGTAAGGCGTGTCGGGCGGCTCGAGGCGCTTGAAGTCGTCGAGCGTCGACTCCGAAACGTAATTGTCGTTGAACTTGTACCAGTGATTCTGGGCGTCACACGCGTACGTTAAGTAGTGACCGTAGTCCAGGCTGTAGCCAGAGTGGACGACCGCCGCATACAGATCATACGTCTCGTTCGCATGGTCAAAGACGGGCAGCTGGATTGTGTGATCGTAAATGACCTTGCGGCGCAACTTCGTTCGCAGTCCATTTTCCATATTATACCTGCAGAAACAATAAGTATTAACATTACATATAAGATCATGTACCAAATTTCTGAACATTTTTGACAATTGCAATTACCACCAAATAAG
Source organism: Torymus aiolomorphi (assembly GCA_036365515.1). Taxonomy (NCBI): domain Eukaryota; kingdom Metazoa; phylum Arthropoda; class Insecta; order Hymenoptera; family Torymidae; genus Torymus; species Torymus aiolomorphi. The sequence continues at coordinate 67,917,486 of CM070874.1, read as the reverse complement.
ACATTTTGTTTGAGCATCATGCTTTGGAGTTACAAAAGTAATATAATAAATGAGAAAACGATGCATACCTAAAGTGCTTAAGTGTCAAGATCAAGTGTGCCGGAGCCTGGAGGATTTTAATAATTCTCTGGGCTTCACACAACTTAGCACACTTCTCGCATTTGTACATATTATCGCCGGTCAGCTTCTCCGGCTGAAAGTAATTCGCGTTGATGAGATCCTGCACTTTGATCGGGTCCGAAGGCTCGAGAGCCTCGAGGAAGCACAACTGTAGGTCCCTGAACTTGTCCGTGTTGTGGCTCTCGGTGCCGCACTGCACGCATTGGTAGATGACCTTGAGCTCGCCGCCGAAGACCCGGTGCACGAGATAAGAACACGCATCGGAGGGGGAGGCAGCGCCGCTGGACGTGGCCGACGATGAGCTCGAATCCTCACCACCGACAGACTGGATGCCGCTGTCAGTAGAGTCTGAGTGAGAGTCCGACAGGCCATTTTGTGTCTGTGCCAGCTCTTCGCCTACAAAAGACAACGAGACAGAGGCACGTTTTTGCGTTAGTGGCTTCAATTCGTGCGTACGGCTAAATTTATTTTTGGAAAATGAGTCAGCATATAGATTGTTTTAATGTTGCTGTGAGATAAAGAATTGAATCGAAAATAGTGCAATCGAATTTTGTAATTTTGCTATACATATTTTTTTTACTCTAGCATTTCTTATGATCTTCTTTACGCATTATTAAAAATAACTCGAACCGATTGCATTGTGCTTGACTATATGCTGACTTGATTTTACAAAGACTCTTAACCTTGAGTGAAATCTGCTAAGGATTGTGTTTTCCTTTGCAAAGAAGCACCTTCACTTAAGTTCTCTTCCGTGGTCCATCGAACCATATTTGGCGCCGTGCCATCATCGTTCAAAGGCGAATCAGATACTCCAGTGACTTCCTCTGCATCAGCCATCTCTTTATCCTCTACTTTTGATTTCTTAATACTTTGGTCGCCATTACCAAGTGCAGATTTCTGTTGTTCATACAAAACATCCAGCAAATGACTGAAAAACAAATGATTTTCAGAATTTTGAATTTATAATACTATAGCATTTCAGACATAAAATTATAAAAACTATGTAATCATTAAGATCTTAAACAAATAATACAAATGTGAAATCTAAAGGGAAATTATTTTTTAAATTTAAATCTTTTTTTAATGTTATTGAAATTGAATTTATCTACTTATAAGTTAAAAGCAATGTATGTTCATTATAAAATTAACTATCAAAAATCTTAAAGGTGAAAAATGTTTGAACTAACCATAAAAATTCAGAGCTATCTTGTTGCTGTCCAGGTAAAAAATAAGATGGTCTAGATGCATGAAAAATTTCGATGGGTGAAAGTGTAGTTCTGTTACAATATTTCAATAAAGCAAATAAATTCTGCAGGTTTTTTAAAACTGATTGATCAGCCAAGTCACTTTTGTAGAGTAACACTTCATGACAGAACTGCCTAGTCATTGCAAGTGCTTGTAAAACACTGTTCATGTAGCAGGTATTACCAAGATTTGTAAGACCAACTTTGACACCCTCACATCTACCCTGGCCAGTGCTTGTGCTAGGATAAGAAACTTCCATTTCCTCGTTTTCTTCTGAGATGCGTGAACGATAATCTCCCTGTATGAGATGAAATATTTTTTCACACTTCTCACAGTGATTTATGCTGAGAGACTGAAAGAATCGATCCCTAACTGTGCATGTGGTTTTTATGATGGATCGCACTATTTCCTGTCCATTCGGGTAATTAGTGATTCTTTCAGACTTTTGGAGAAACGGAATAATCCTTTCTATCATTGTATGATATAATTCCATTGATCCCACTTTCATTAATAGATATAAGACAATATTATATTCAGTAGAAATCGAGTAGAACTTCTCTATTTCAACACACTTGCTGAATATTGTAGGCAAGATATTTTCGGCCACTTCTCTTGGTATTCCGTGTTTCGTCATTTTTTCTAAACCTTTCATAAATAAAGTTATCCACGTACTTAGATACTCAGTATGTGTGTAAGGAGGTTGATAAAGCCAATGACAAAATAAACTCAACATTTTCACAATTTTTCGGTCATCTGTGACTTCTTTATAAATTTCTTTAACAGCTATATCCATATAATCTTTCCATAGTTGTTCATCAACTATTTGTAGAACAATAACTAAAGCAGAACTTGGGTCTTCACTCCTATTTCCTTTTAACAGAATTTCACACATTTTCATGAAACAAGCAAGTGCCATATTATTTTCTAGACTATCAAGATCACAAGTTTCTTTTAAGAAATTCCTTATTAGTGTGAGGTCTTCATTATTTGTTTGTATTTTTTTCTCAGGCATATGCATGTAAGATAAAACTACAACAATAGCTTTACACAAATTTTTGTGATTGTTGTGTGATGGCAGGTATTTCTGACGATTGTCCTGTATTGCCCGGATGATATCAGCTAAACATGGATCAGCCTTAAATACAATGAAAATATTAAAGATTAAGATAGTTCTTTATTAGATATTACTAATAGTCCACAAGTCAACATAAGAAGTTAAAAAAAGTTTTTTATATGAGAATAATATTTAGTATTTTCTACTTTTCAACTATTCATTGTAAACACAATAAGAACAATCTTATTAAGGTTAGTTGAAATCTATTTATACCTTTAAATGATTTAGTACTGCAAAATAACTTACTATTTGATTTTATTCATAGCAAAACGTCTTTCTATAAATCTTCAAAATTTATTTTATGTTTTGTAGAACAAAAGTATAGTTGAATTTGACTAAGAAAAAATTATTTAATTTTCTAAAGTGTGTGATAAAATAGCAAAAAAATAATCAAAACTCATTTCAAGGTTATAAAATATGTAAATAGAGCAATAATTATTCCATACTAAGACAATACAATAACATACACGAATCTTAACCGTTAACTATGCTTGACCCAGCGTGTTCAACTACAAAACTCACCTTGAAAGCTTCAGCCGAGTCACTGAGGAATTGAGCTATGTCATCCGAGATGGGGTTCGAACTGGAGCTAGGGAAGGGAAATCTGGAGAACCAACTGAGCAGTTTGGATATCTCCCTCACGTTCCTCACGTGCATCTCCTTGAGTATCGACCTGAGGAACTTGTCGTAATTCCTGTTGCAGTCGTACGTGGAGTTTTTCCCCCCGCACTCGGCATTCTCCATCTCCTCGAGATTGTTCCATGCTCGCCGGACGTCATCGGGATCGTTGCTCTCGACAATCGTCCTCAGACAGCAGACGAACTCGGAGTCGAGGTCGCTATCATTACCGATCAGCATCGTGTTGTCGTCGTCGTCACCGTCGCCGCCGCCGCTATTACTGCTACTGCTGTAGTATGCCTCGCCCTCGGCAATGGCAATGCTGCTGTTACTATGATCCACTGCCTCGCCGAGACGTAGACGACGGGAGCGCGGACCGCGACGACTTGCTGCAGAGTTGAGGCGGGCGCTGCTGGTGCTGCTGCTGCCGCGGCTGTCGTTGTCGCTGCTGCTGCTGCTCCTCCTCCTCTTTCTCCTTCGCCACCTCCTCTCCACGACGGCAGGGGTAGGCGACGATGACGGTGCTGACGATAATCGCGTCAGGGCGCCGACGTACTATCTTCGCCGTAGCGAGATAAATTCATCTAGATACATGTCACACACTCACTCTCTCCCTCCTTCTCTCTCTGTATATAGGCTCTTTTGGTGAATCCACGAGCGCGGAAGGTGCACTAACGTCGACGCGCGTAGCTAGGTATACTTATTAACGACGAGACGAGCTCTGTCCCTCTGTCTGTCTGTCTCTCGCTCCCAGACCTGTCTATTCCGTCATATTGCGACACTATGCATACGCACACACTGACGCGAAGGGCGCGTGCCACAAGCAAGCTTCCCGATCCTTCTCGCGTCGCGCTCCTCCAACATATATATGCTCCTCTCAATCAACCTACGACGACTCACTCCGCACTATATGTATGTATATACATATATACTAACTCGCGCCTATAAGCTATAACCTCAATCGCTGCGTCGCAGACGTTTACGTCGTCGTCGACGAGACGATGCTGCAGATCCAGTGCTACTGCTGCTGCGTTGCGTACGCCGCGAGCACAAGAGCGCGTATAGCCTTTCTGCTGCTGCTCTCTGTATTAACGTGGATGCGTGCGTGTGGGTGTACGGGTACGCGCACCACGGGATGGCCGTGCGTGACTGGACGCGATGTGAGAGAGAGAGAGAGCGGAGCTGCGGTATTGTATAGCTATATAGTAGTATATAGGTGGTATATAAGTATACAGTCCGAGCGAGAGAGTTACTTGATGGCCTCTATATGTATGTGTGTGCGCGTAAGTACGCGCTGTCTCGGTTGCTCGCTCTTTCGCGACGGAGGCGGACTTTCATTTTAGGCGCACACGAGAGTGTGCGGGGACCTGCGCGGTGCGGGTTTTTCGGACAAGGAATATAAAAGTGTAACGGGAGGGAGATCGTGAGGTAGTTGCCCCCTTTGTTTTCCGTTATTTTTGGTGTATAAGCTGTCGAGTGCAGCGCGTGAGAGTGCGATGACGAGTAAATGAGAAAATAGATAATATTCTCACGATCACGAGGTTTCTTTTTGTTTTGTTAGTTCTGTAGGAAGTTTTTTAAAGATCGCTTTATGAGGATAGTATATCTGTTGTTATTATTGTGAGTAATACGATTATCGACCGAATTGATAAAAAATAGCTGACAAAAATGACATAATGTATCGAATAATTGTCGAATAATTGATTATAACTTTACTAGAATTTGAACTTACTTGCAATAAGACGATAATAATATCATAAGACACACGAGCGTTATACCTACGCAAAAGACAAATGAAATCTGAAAAATGCTTTATCAGAGCGTCGATTGTTTTATCCGATGATAAGTGCTCCACTTTGGAAAAATTCTAGTAAAAACTAGTTTCTTTACGTAAAAATAAAATTTACAAGGGTAATAAACAGGTAAAAAAACTACGATTAATTATTTTCAATTTTTAATAATAATAATAATAATAATAATAATAATAATAATAATAATAACCAAGTATTTAAGTACAAAAAATTCTTGTACCATTCACTCCAAAGAGAACTTGGAAATATTTTTTTTTTTTTATTGATAAACTTTATTAACCTCTTACAAAATTTTTTTAGCATAATACATCGTATTTTACAGAGTAAAAATCGCAATTGGTTACATTGTTGTTACATGTTATTATATGTCTAGATTAGGGACACATAATGCCAAGCTGCGACTTGCTTTTTGTAGACTTCGTCGCTGAGTGGTCAATATTTACAAACCAACCAACCAGCGACGAAGTCTACAAGAAACAAGTCGCAGCTCGGTATTATGTGGACAGTCCCTTACATTTATCTATAAATTTACATATTGCGCTTATACCACTGATGTTCGGGTGTCTGAGAACTAAGAAGTGCTTATACATAGGAAATAAATCTTATGTTTATAGAGCTCTTTTACAAAGTCTTGACGTTGATTATTGAATAGTGGACATTGCCATAGAATGTGGTCAATGTCTTGGACGCTTGTTTGACATGTACAGTTTAACGCGAGCTAGCGAGGCAGACAAATTATAATGGTTTGCGAGGCATCTGTTTATTGTTACAATTTCGGCATGTTTGAGGTTCTTTTCTTCATACCACAGCTTACTATTTACAGAGTAGTAGTGTTCAAAGTGTTCTTTGCCCTCTTTCTTTCCTATTTCAGTTATCGCCTTGTGTGTGTTATGCTTAGTAATTGCAGATTTGAATTGTTCACGTATATACATGTCTTTCATAATTCAGAAATTTGACGAGTTTGATGATTTCAATTGGACAGTTATGTTGCGATAATATTTAAAGTAGGATCTCACTATTCACGTTATCAAAAGCACTAATGATATTTAGAAAGGACACTAATACGTGTTGGTTTTGTTTAAAACCCTCTCGTACTTTGAGGGAAAGTTGTACCAAGTTGTCTGCGCATGATTGTCCTTTTCGGAAACCAGTTTGCGCGGGAGGTAGGAGGTTGTTTTTTTTTCAACCACCATTGTAAGCGGTTTTTAATGAGAATTTCAAATAATTTACACGTGCAAGATGTAAGGCTGATCGGTCGATTGCCAGCTCCATCGGGTTTACGGACGAAATGAACAAAGGAGTTTTTCCAACTGTGATGATAATCTCCGGTTGTGACATTTGATTAAAAATATCAAGTAAAATTAACTTGAATTTTAAAGGAAGATTTTTTAAGGGGGTATCCTCGTATAGATCGATCGAAAAATCGATTTTTTTTATTACATAAATCGATAGTATAACATTTCAATAATATGCTGTTAAAATTTCAAAGTGAAATTCGTAGCGGTTTCGATGCTGTGGCTATTTTCTTAAACGTTGTGCGACGCGCTGCCGGCGCGCGGCGCAGGTAGGCAGGTGCGCGCTCGAATACAATAGGTGCTCCGCTGAGTTTGGATCTTCAAGATGCTTCGCAATTGTACTGTGGCAGATGCTATTCCAATTTTGGTTGTATTAGTGCGTATACTTGTGTAAATCAGAGCATTACTACAGTCTAAGCCAACTGAAAGTATAGGTAGAAAAGTTCATTTCGAAGAGTTTTACAATAGTTGGCTCAGTATTCTCGTAGCTGTCGATTAGTTCACTGCTGTTTTGCGTGCAAAATGTCGTCTTACCCTAAAGGTGAAAAGGCCGGGAGGTATCGAGCATCAGAACGCAAGCGTTCTTTTCAAGGAAACCAGCATACAACGGAAACGGGCGAGCCAAAAGGTGCTAGTGCAAGTGCCCGAAAATTGTCAGCAGTATCCACTGATGATGTTTCGATTGAATATATGATCATCGGTACCGCATAATCGAGTTTGTGACAGTTTTTACCGTGTTGAGCGAACTATTGTGCTGCAAAAAATGCAAAGGAGGGGTGAATTTCAAGGAGGCTGGGCATCGCGGTCTCGGTTGGAAACTAGTGATTTCGTGTAGATGTGGTGACACTCAAGTGAACTCTGGCCCTTTCATGAATAACGGCTTCGAAGTCAATCGTAGAGTAGTGTTTGTGATGAGACTTTTAAGTGTAGGCTTGAAAGGCCTCAATTTATTCTCAAGTTTAATGGACTTTGGTGAAGGATTAAGTAAAAAGGCATATGATGGCATATTGGAGCATATACATCAAGCGTCGAAGATCTGTTTTATGAGTAGTTGCCACAGTGCTATTGAAGAAGAGAAGAAGCTCAACGAACAAAATGACAGGCCACTTCTACAGTTAAAAGTATCAGGCAATGGATCGTGGAAAGAGCGTGGCTTCTCATCAAAAATTGGTGTCACCACTTTGATTGCGTACGAGAGCGGAAAAATCATTGATTTAGTCGTGAAAAGCACGTTATGTCAAGCGTGCGCAACATGTAAATACGAAAAAGAAACAAGAATATCTGGAGTGGTATGAGGAGCACGCAGCGAATGCAGCGCAAACCATGGCGGATCTGCTGGCAAAATGGAGGTCGATGCAGTCGTCGAAATGTTTTTGAGATCGCAAGAGTATTACGGCGTCATATACACTATTTACATCGGCGATGGTGACTCCAAGACTTTTTTTGGCTATACTTAAAATAAATCCTTATGGAGAAGACTGCATTGTCAAGAAATGCGAGTGCATTGGACACGTCCAGAAACGAATAGGTACACGTTTACGAAATTTGAAAAAAAGGGAAAAGCTTGGCGGAAAAGGAAAGCTCACCGAGGCGCTCATCAAAAAGTTAACCAATTATTATGGACTTGCGATTAGAAGAAATGTAAACTCCGTTGAAAACATGAAAAAGGCTATAATGGCAACATACTACCACATGTGTTCAACTGACGAGAACCCGCAGCACGAAAACTGCCCTGCTGGAGTAGACAGTTGGTGCGAATGGCAAGCCTCACAACTTATTGGAGCAAACGTCTACGAACATCCTCCGCCACTGCATCCGGACGTTCAAAAACACCTACTTCCAATCTACCAAGATCTTTCCAAAGATGATTTATTGGAAAGATGTTTAGGTGGCTACACTCAAAACGCCAACGAGAGTTTCAATGCGCTCGTGTGGCGTTTAGCACCAAAGCACTTGCATTGTGGCGCAAAGACTGTGGAAATTGCTGTTTATATAGCCGCCGTAATTTTTAATGACGGATTCAATGCAGTTTTGAAGATGATGAAGTGCCTGGAGTTCGAAATCGGATTGCCCAGTGCCACTTTCGCCAAGAAAACCGACGCAGAACGAGTAACACGGCAAAACATCAGAACGGAGAGCGCATCCAATGAAGCTCGATTGGCCAAAAAAAGGAAAACTGCATCTGAAAATCAGCATTTCGAAGAAGAAGAAGGGCTTCTTTATGGCGCAGGCATTGCTGAATAGTGCAAAAGTCGATTAGTAGCTGTAAGTATGAAAAAATTGTATTAAAAATTGATTTATTGTATACCGCGAAATTTAAACGCGTTTTTCTCGAAAACTCAATTTTCCGATTGTCCAAATTGGCGCCACTGATTACTCAACAAGTTTTGAAGCTATTGAAAAAAAAATACCATTTTAAAGGAAATTTAATTAGCTAGTCGACAAACCTAAAGAATTTTGTTTCAACAAATTATTTAACAACTCTTTTGCAATAATAAAAAAAAACTTTTATGAATTTTTTTTCAAAAGTCCGCCATTTTTTCAAAAATTTGTTTGACATTTCAAAATTAGGTAAGTGGACGAGGAATTGGTATAATAATGTGAAAAAACTTTGTTTCTTATGTTTCAGAATGACACAACAACAACGAAACATGGCGCCAATTGAGACGAAAAAAAAAATATCTTCACCTTTAATTTGATTATGTGGCTCACCTAATTAAGATTATGTATATATAAAAATTTTTTATGTTTCTACAAACTATAAGAAATCACGTAATAAAATTTCAAATAAAAATATTGAATAGTTTCTTTTAAAAAAATTCATAAAGTTTGTCTTCATTTTTCGATCGATCTATACGAGAATACCCCCTTAAGGTAAGGTAATCGACTCCGTCCGGACACGGTGAGGTGCTGTTTTTTCTCGAATCTAAGGCAATATTAAACTCAGAGAAGTTAAAGGGTAGACTAAGAAAATCATTACTTTCGCACGAAGGAAGCCATTATGGATCTATTAGGACCCAGGAAGGGCTTATTTTGCCCAGTAAAGAGTGTAATTCGGACTGATATTTAGCATTGTGAGTGTGGTGAGATTTTACCTTGACATATTTGTTTTTGAATATTTTCACTGTATTCCAAACATACGAGCTATTTGTATTAAAGTTAATAGTATCCGTAAAAGTTATAAAGCTTTCTTTTTTCTTGTACTTAAAAAGTTTTCTAGTAGCTGCAACTTGCTTTTTGTATGAAATGAAATCGTCTAGTTCTTTAATGTGTTCCCACTTTTTAAAAGCGTTTTTTCTTGATTTAACCATTGCATCACAATCTTGGTCCCACCAACTAACTGGATTTTTGTTTTAAAGTTTTTTTTATTATTATTACTTTTTTTTCTGGGGGTATTAGATGTAACTGCAGATTTAACAATTTCTATGAAAATTTCGTATTTTTTGCTGGAGCTAGAATTAAAGAAATTAAAATCAAAGAATTGGCTATAGCTTTGCTCTAAGGTGTATACGAATTTCTTCCAGTCTGTTCTTTTAGATGTTATTTTTAATGTTTTTTTTTTTTCATAAATAGTTCTTGTAATATTGAGAGCTATAGAAATCGGAAAGTGATCCGAGCCAAGTGTTCCCTCAAGTGTGTATGTTACGATTTTATCACAAAGATTTGTGGTGGAAAGGACTAAATCAATATTCGATTTTTTACCTGTTTGAGGATCAATTCTAGTTGCAGTGCTGCAATTGTGTACATGTAGATCATTATTATCGATCGCAGTGAGTAATCGTTTACCGTTTGCATCGCTGTATGAACAATTCCATAGGGTGTAATGAACATTGAAGTCCCCTAATATTATGCTGTGTGAGTTGAAATTTGGGAGTTGAAAGAATTTATCCCATTGTTCTTGGGTAGAAGATGTGATCGAAGCGTTGCTTGATGTTCTCGATGATCTATAGCAAACATATACATTTGTAACTGGTTGTATGCCGTTTATTTTGATTCCTGCAACTTCAAAGCCTTCAATAGGATCGTCTGCTATATTTGTAATGCTGTAATCTAGATGGTTTTTGACTGAAAAAAGGATTCCACCTCCCTTTGACTCCTGTCGATCCACTCGATAGGTCTTGAAGCCCGATAGTTAAAAGTCTTTGAGTCGGTGATTTTCAGAAGACAGCCAAGTTTCAACACAGATAAAGATATCAACAGAGTAAAGCAGGGAGGTCATGTTTACGTGTGGCAATACTCCTTGCATTCCAAAAGATCAGCTTTAAATCTGTCGAGTTCGAGGCCGTATTAAAGTCTGCCATTATTTTCTTCTATTTAATGTTGTCTCTATGTGTCTGCATTAGTTGAGTCTTGAACCTGATCAAATTCCTCTGATTGATTATGTTGTGGTGTGTCTTTTGATTCTGTTTCCATATCTGATGTGTCGGTGGATGAAACTTCATTTTTATAATTGTTAGCTTTAGCTAATTTATTTCTTAGCCTTGTGAGTTTGGCTTTATCATCTCTGTTGTTTAGTAAAGGATATAATACTTTATCTATGACTTTTATTAGGTTAGCAGAGTCGCATGGTATTTGTTTCATTTTAGGTAGTATATCTTCTTTGCAGTAGCTAAACCTTATAAGACTAGAAAACTCTTCATATCTAAGAGGAAGTTTATTTGCAGGGTCGTTGAAATATTGTTCTAACATAAAAATTGGCTCTTTTGATATATGTACATTATTTTCCTCAGTTTTATTTATATTTTTTGTACTTAGTTCATTGTCCTGAGTTTTTCGTCTTTTGTGTTTAGCTTTTCTTTTTTCATTGCCTTGGGGCTGCTTTGGGATGAGAAACTGGTGAGTAAGGACATTATTCTGCACCTGCTCAAGGAGCTTTCGATCAGTCGTTGATTCTCCACTTAAAGTAGACAGCGGTCTCTTGGTAATATTTAATTGTGCATTTGTCATTTCGTCAGTCTGATTAACTATATTTTCCTTAGAGCTAGACTTATTTTGTTTGTTTACTTCATTCGTCAAATTTTGAGTATACTGTGGACAAAGTTTAGCTATGTGCCCAGTTTGTTTACATGGGAAGCACGCAGTAGATTCAATTGTGAGGTATGTCCAGTACATCGAATCGTCGAAAAATATTTGTAGCGAGTCCGGGAGATTCTTTTCATCTTCTTCTTTGATATAAAATTGTCTTCTTAGGGATAAAATGTGAGTCCTACCTGGTTTGTGGGTACTGGCCTGAAGGTCACTGATTTCGGATACAATGTTAATACCTTTTCGTTTCAGTTCAACTTTAATGATTTCGTCAGGAATCATTGGATGTACATTTGAGATGACCACACTTTTGTTGCTGTTGATGTATGGTATTATTTTTAATGCGTAGTTTTTGACTTTGATTATTTTGTTTTTAAGTTGTTGTACGAGATCCTTATTTGCGAGGTAGATAATAACTCTACTTCCTGAGATTTTAGAGATATACTTTATATTGTTTACACTTGTTATTTCTTCCATACCATCTATGTAGTCGTCATTAGTTAGACCTTCAATCGATTCAATTATTACTGCATCTTCTTTGCTGGGTCGAGTTTTGGTTGCTGTGACTTCAGCGAAGGACTGTTTTTCGTGACTTATTGAGAAGGTTTGACTTTGATTGTTGTTGGTGCACTTTGGGGGCAAATTACCTATTTGCGAGGCCATCTTTGCCTCCCCTCCCCTTGGCCCCTGCAGTTATAAAAAACCGCAGTACCAGGGTAGGGAAGATGTGCAAGTTCTCGTACAATTATTCACAGTTCACTCGCGGTACTATGGCACAGTAGATACAATCCAAGAACCTTCACTACTTGTGTTATTAATATTTACTGGAGCGGTTTAGAAACACGTGTACTCGGTACCAAGGGACTCGCCACAACTGACTCGTGGCGTGCCGTGTCGGGCGCTTTTGAAAAACGTGTGTGCCGTCTACCAACACTATTGCGTCCGTGCTTTGATCTGCGTGTTCGCGGTTTGATCCTTATTGCTTGCAGCACGGACGCAATAGTGTTGGTAGACGGCACATTCGTTTTTCAAAAGCGCACGACACGGCACGGTACGCCACGGGTCATTTGTGGCGAGTTCCCTAGGCTCAAGTCGGAATTATCATGCAGCATATATATTTTTTATGCAATATATATATATTAAAATCACTCGGTCGATAAAGTCTGCTTCGCGCCTTCCCGGGATAACAACAAAAACAAAATCTTGAATCGGAGCAGCGCAGCCGCTGCTCCAAAAACACAACGATCGCAAACGTACAAATTCCCAACTCTTGTCCCCCAACCCCCACCGACTGCTACTCCAAAATAAAAAAAAAGAGCCGACGAATTAAACCGCGATCATCCCATTCGTAAACAGCTGTCGACAAAAAAGTCTTCCATCTGTTGGCCCGGAAACCACTACGCAGTGTGCTTTCGGCTAAAGCACTTAAACTTTGCGTCGAAGTATCTGGAATTCGTGTAAGTCCTCGCGCCTACACCCGTGGAGCCACAAAACGGAGGTACGATACGCACGGCATGCGCAGTGGAAACCCGACAAACTCTCGCTCGAAATTTTAACCTCCTTCTGTCACCTCCCACAACTCCAAATTAAAAATCCCATCCAAACCCACATATTTACCTCTACTAATTCGAAAAGTCGACGAACAACCACCCAACCACCAAACAACCAACGTTTCTAAAGCACTTTTTCATTCAAATCGCCCGCTCGTCCACTGCGCACCGCGCTGCGTACCGGCCCTCAAGCCGCTTTTTTACCCCAAACGAGTGCGCTGGCCGCTGCTAGCGCGCATATACACAATACGAATCGGAATCATCTGGAAAAGCAGCCAGCTCTGTAGGTAGTCTCGAATAGTGCGCCACAGGCTACAGCGACTCTACTCTCTACTACGCGGAGGCCCGCCATTCGTTTACAAACACACGCAGACTGCGCGAGAAGAGAGAGTAGGCCCGTCATCAGAGCTATAACATAAACTCGTGTCGCCGATTATCCCGTACAAAACTTGGCAGAATCACAGAAAGCATGTCGGACTGGGATACAGCGCCGATCACACTGCGGAAGCGCATCCCCAAGGCGTCCGCCCTCAAGTCTGAGCAGGTGAGTGTGTGCGATCGTCGTCATAGTGCGGAATTGCACGTACGCATCGCCTCGTGGTGTGCCCGCGCTGTAACCGCTGGCGAGAGTTGTGTATGCCTTTTACGGAGTAGGTATATATATACTCATAATGTGTTTCGTTGCAGGCAGTGAACCAGGCCCGTCGCCAGGGCATCGCCGTCGATACCCAGGTCAAGTGTAAGTGTTTTATATACCTACTGAGGTGTACCCATCACGGGGATCTATATATCTTTCTCTCCCTATTCGTGTCTGTCTGTACTCGTGGAAGAGCCTGGAGAGCGCTGCGCCGCACACACATATATAGCCATTCTATTTTTTCTTGTGCATTCTCGCTCACTCGTTCTTTGTGCATGTGTGTAAACATGTTTACGTGTCGATGAGCACGTATAATTTAAGTAGTATAGGTCTCGAGAAAGTCGGCGATTCGGTTTTGATTTTGTGTATTCTACAGGTTAAGTACGATATGGCGGTTGCGCGTTGGAATAGAAGTCTACGAAAGCGGGATGGTGGGGGCACGATAGACGACCACTCGAGCACATGGATTTCGCATAATAGATAAGATGGAACCGTGGGTCAGTGGTATTTGTTTTATTGAATATTGGACGCGACGGTTTATGTAGATCCGCTCTACAAGTACTTAAAGCTCACGCTTCGGTGATAAATTTAAATACATTATGTAACGCCGAGTGCATTATAATTTACACGAGCCGTTTTGTGTTGGATCATCTTTTTTTTTTAAGTCTATCAAATGTGTTTACACACATGCACAATGATTTATTTTTGTCCAGTAGTTGTCAGTTTGCATGCTATTCATGATTATTGATTTCATTGAATGTTTTTCTTGCTTTCTTTATCAACTGGTGGATTCATTTTTTCACATTTCAGTAACAATCAATTCATATCAATTAAGGAAATGAAGATAATGTATATTATGAATATTACATTGTTTATGAAATAATTATTCTTCATTTTATGAATTATGATTAACAACTAAAAAATCTATATCAATTTAATGTCTTACGAATATATAGGCTTTCATAAAAATAGAGTTGTATTACAATAAAATTTAAAATAAATATTTTGTTCTATTTAGTACATGTTTCTAAATTTTATCAACTTAATAGTACAAGAAAGTAACTATATTACACAAAAAGAAGTAACAATCTGGGTAATTAAAATGATTGAGATAATGATGCAATCATCAGCAATATATTTTATTTTCTGTTAAGGTGATGTGATACCCACACTATTACTCAATTCTGGGTTCCCATTTTTCTCCTTCAATTTTAATCTTTATGAAAAAAACTCTGACACGTTTTAAGTTTAATAAAGAACTATAACAAAGAGTTTTTTCCTTAAAATTAAAAATTGAATGAGAAAAACGGGAACCCAATTTTGAGTAATAGTGTGGGTATCGCATCACCTTAAGGTCAATATTTTAGTGATTTCTTTGTCAATTATTTTAACAATTAAAAATCTATTTAATATAAAAATTATATTATAAAAGATACTTTAAAATTACAATATCAGCCCAATATGATAAAAATGATATACTTAATATGAAATAAAATAAATCTTTTATTTCTTAATTGGTTCTAAATATACTACTATAAATTTTCAATAATTTCTGTTTTAGTTAAATGATAATTAAATTTACTATTTATTATAAATTAAATGTTGTACTTGAATTGTATATATTATTAACTTTTAGGGGGTGGAGGAGGCAACAGACAACATGTTACCACTAAAAATACTGCAAAATTAGACCGTGAAACAGAGGAATTAAAACATGAAAAGGTTCCACTTGATTTGGGTAAACTTATCCAGCAAGGAAGACAGGGCAAGGGAATGTCGCAGAAAGATCTCGCAACAGTGAGTGAATTACAAATTTCTTTTGTTAAATATTAATTGAAAACACTGACAAATATATTAAAGCATTTTGTTTCTTATAGTTAAATATTAATCCTAATTCAATAAAAATTTGTAATCTAACACTTGCATATATTTCTGATATAATCAGTTTTGTAAAAATGAGTGTATCTTTTTAGAAAGTGAATGAAAAAACACAAGTTATTAATGACTACGAAGCAGGACGAGGTATCCCCAACCAATTGGTGATTGGCAAAATTGAAAAAGTACTCGGTATAAAGTTAAGAGGAAAAGAACGTGGCAAACCACTACCAGTACCAACTGCAACAACCACAACAACAAAGAAATAAAATTGGATAAACAAAAAATGTCTTACTGTCCTTTCAATTGTTTCCATGAAACAGCCAAGTGAGAAAATAGTAAACCATCTACGCAATCTCTATCTGTGTTTCTTTTTGTTGTTTTGATATGCTTTACCATAATATAGGTTACTGTATTACGTTTGTATATAAAAATCTAAAAATAAGCTACAAAAAATTAGGTATAACTCATTATCAAGTGTTAGTCATTGATGGATAAGATTTCTATAAATATTGTGTCCTGCACGCACCTAACACATTATCGACTGGTTCATAATTTTTGGATTAGATGATCGTTACTACTTGTAAGGATAATGCGATAATAAAGTTTAATTACTTAAGTTATTTAAAGTGAAATGACTACTATTTTTTCAATAATACCTTTCTCAAAATATTTTTTTATTTTTTAAAGTGCAATTATTTGTTTGATTATTATTTATTGGCTGAATTAAAATAAAAGTTTTATAAAGCTTTAGTAATTTTATTTCAACTTTGTATAAAATTTTAAGTTATGGGGTATATATCTATTCAATGGAATTTATATTTGAAAATTAAAGTTAACAGATATTTTATTAATTATTTTTAAAATTTATATTAAAGAAAAGAAATATATTTCAATATAAAGTACAATTCATTTAATTGAAAAAAAGGCTTCCTTTACAAAGAGCACTAATATTTAATCCCTCCTCAAATCAAAATGTTCTTCAACAATACCATCCTTTGTTATAATTTTAATGCTGATTCCATCACCAGTGTAAATGTCTCTCTCAGCAGCAGATATAAACACATCTTTTACAACAGCTAAAGCTTTTTCTTTAGTCAGTGGTACTTTTTCTACATTTTCTTGATTAAGGTAACCAATCTAAAAAAATAATTTACTATTAATTAAACACTATGATGTGCTGATTACAAATTTAAATAACTATTATTGTTAGTTAAAAAATAGAAACCTTAATAATACAATTGTTATTTATACTTTGTTTAATAAACGTAAAATTCTTAACATAGACATTTGATCATATTTAAAAAAAATAACTTTTTTATTTGTCGGACCTTTAACAATGGCTTAATAATAATTGTATTTTGCAAAATTACATTAAATTCATTTTAAAATTAATACCTGATTATCCAACAGTGGTTGAAGTAATGCTCCAGCAGATCCACCTGCTACATAAGTATTCTTTTCACAGTGTCCAACAGGGTCATATCTGTAAATAGCACCTTTGCCATCCTCATCTAATCCAGCTAAGATGTTACTCACATAATAAGGAAAGAATCTCTTGTAATAGAGCATTGTTGACAGCATTTGAGCCGATGCTGGTGTAGACATTGATTTATTATGTTCATGTTCATACATCTAAACAGAAGTCATTTCTAAATTTTCTGAGACATATATTATGATAAAAATATATTCTTACCTGCATGCGCGCTGCCATTACTCTACTAAGAGTCAAAGTATCACACCAACATCCTGAGCATCCTAAGACTGTTGTCTTGGAAAGAGTGAACAATTTTTCTTGCTTACGTGTGTAGATTGAGTAACCCGTACTGAGACGTGTGTCAGCTGCTATTAAACTAAAATCATCACCTGCAAGTGCTACGACACTCCTGAAAAGAAAACAAATTATAATTATAAGATGTTTTAAATTCGTTTATGAAGGTACAATGTACGAGTTCTCATTTCTTTCAACAAGTTAAACAAAAGAATAAATCATTCTATTACTATTGATTTGTTCAAGAGTGAAAAGAAGATTATGATTATTAACTGCTACTAAATAAATTGATTTTTCAGATTTAAATCCTCCTGTTTATAAAGTTATAGTCAGCAAATTTGGTTGTGTTTATAGGTTAGGTAAAACATTACCCTCCGTTATCAGCATAAGGGCTGAAGTGATGTTGTTTCGGCGCCTGGATATCGTAATCGGGCAGATGTCTTGAAGGATTCCCATTATCAACAAGAGCCATTTTAATGCCTGTGCTTTATAAATATAAAATCAAACGAGCTCTTGCAGGTTGGGGATGACAGTACAGTTTTCTCCGGTGAACCGAAATCGCATACACACATCAAGCTCATTACACATCATTGCCAACTTCAACTGCTAAAATTGACGGGAGCTTAAAGTTTTTTGAAATTAGAAAACCATTTTTTATTATAAATCTATTAGTTCGTTTGAAGGTTCTTCTAAAAACTTTTAAATATATTATCCTGAAAGTAAAAAATTGTTATTCGAACATTAATGTTGATTAAGAAGTATAATAGATATTTATAAATATTACCTAATTATTTAATTCCATAGACGGATTCGCGAGCCCGAGATTATTCATAAACGTAAATTATTTTAAACATCATTTAACGCGACTATACCTATATATATAATCATAAAACAGTTTTTATTAACATGACTACCTATATACAATGATATCTAACTTCTTGATAAATTAAAAGAATTGATAATATTACTTGTTTCTTATAAATAAATTTTATCAAATTGTGATATATTTACAATTCGTGTTAAAAAAAATATCCCGTGAGTAATCGCGTGAGTGACTGTGTGAGTACTCACGTGAGATATATTAAAATCGAAATACAAAACATTGTTTATATCACAAAAGGTTAAAAATAGTTAGAGCTAAAACGAGGTGTATGTTATCATCTCGATAATATTCAATATATATACAAATTTATTGATATTTCTATTTTATGATATCTCAGATGAAGATCACGTAGAAATTGCGCGATTTTCACATGAGATATCACAAAAGAGAAATATGAAAAAAAATTGTGTATATATATATGTATAAGAAAAAAGGTTTAAAAAATTAGTTGTCGGTAGACAGGGTCCATAATAGCTGTTTATCATATCTGGATGACTATTTTTAAACCTTTTGTTATATAAACAATTGTTTTTTTTGTATTTCGATTTGAACATATATCTTACGTGAAAATCACGCAATATAGGAATACGTCTTTGATACTTCGTATTTTCTTACACATTCTCAGTTTCCAATCCACAACATTTCTAATAGTACTGAATTGAAAGTAAGTTCACGTCTACGCGACTACAGCAGTACACCGCAGTTTCTATTTTCAATATTAAACTTCGACTGACAAAAAATGAATCGATATTGGACAGGATAGAGATGTTAGAATATATAACTTTTTTATTTTTAACTAGTCATGGAGAGAGTTTAATTAAGGTATCAGTAGGACAACAAAAATACAATTAAAAATATAAGATCATACGATTTGTAAATGCAAAAATCTAAATATCAAGTGATGCAATTTATTTATTTTTTATTTATTTATTTCCAGAAAATATTTACATTACATTATTATATACGAAATATTCATAAGTAAGTAAATCCTACTGAGGCAAATATTATTGCCTGTGTGTAGATCTGGTACATAGAAAACTTACAAACTAAAAAAAAATATTACAAACTACAAAATTCTTAAAAACTAAATAATGGTATGTGCGTAGTGTTTGTTAACATCGATAAAATCCATTGTAGTACATAAATAACAGTTAAATAATTTTTTAGATATATTGGTTAAGATTTAATTATTATTTTGAAATTATATTGCATCTTTTATTATAAACATTTTTAATTTTTTCTTCATTAATTGTCTACTTAAATTCATAACTTTGAGATCCTTAGATAGCCCATTAAAGACCCTTATAGCTTCATTGTAGCTATTTTTATCACTAATTCTTTTATCACATTTAGGTAATTGAATTGTTTTGTTTCTGGTCTTGCTCGCACTGTTTATATATTTATTTCTTAATGTAGAATAATGTAAGGATATTGACTCTAACTGGAATAATTTTTTTATTTCAAGAGGTGGATTAGTTTGAGAGAATTTATTTTTATTTATGATTTTCAATATTTTGTTTTGTGTTGATTGTATTAGTTTCATATTATTATCGTACGCACCACCCCAGGCAATTACCCCATAACTGATTAGACTATGAAAGAAAGCATAATATATTATCATTAATGTTTTTGTATCCATCATATTTTTTATCTTGGCAAAGACAAAAATTAGGTATTTGGTTTTGTTTAATGATATATCTTATATGCTTATCCCATTTCATATTGTAGTCGAAATACAGCCCTAAGTATTTATGACTTTCAACTCTTTTTATTAATTGCGTTCCTATTTTGATGTTTAGTGTGCAATCAAGGTATACTTATAATTTATCCACAGAAATATAGTATGAATCATGCCCATTACGTGTTCTCTTATATTTCTCTTTGTTTGATCTAATCAACATAATCTAATATATTAAATTCAAACGTTAATCTGTATGACACGAGTCTTAAAGTTTTTTCGACGACGCTTTATGAAAATAATCACGCCCTTTACACTCTTCCCCTTTAGTGCGCTTTAAGAAAAACTTTAATGAAAAACTCATCGTTTTAAATGTAAAATCTATTAATATAAGTAGCACAATAACAAGTTAACGATAACCAACCACGTCGGATAATACTAATATGAATATATACAGGTAGACTGCATGAATATTACACCTTTTTACGATCCATTTTTTCCCCTTCTTCATTAGCTCCAAGTCCTCGAGTGCCGTCGTAAAAAGCACGCGCCGAAGGAAAAAGACGGGGGATATCGCGCGAAGATAACTTTTAGCGTTCGAGCCAAAGTGTTTCACTACCACGAGATATACCTGTAAGTCGTATGGGAGTCGAGTACTTAACTTCTTGGCGCAATAAAATGTCGCGCCCGCGACTTTTGTTGAACGACGTGACACTCGAAGACTGCACGCGAAAAAAGTTTTGAAAAACTCCAGGACTTCGTTCTTTTTAAAGTTGACGCTTTGCTGCACTTAATTAGCTAGAACTTTGATGCCATTATAGAAAATTTCGTCGTAAACTCTGCCCTTATTGAGACCCAGTTAACTTTTTAATCTCGATAACAAAATGAAAAGACGGAGTACCCACCACTTAATGATGATTAATTTTTAACTTAGATGAAAGTAGCTTGTCCGAATTTTTTCTTAATTTTGAAATAAATGTCTGTAAATTTTATAAAATGTTTTATAATCAAAATTATATTTTTATAAAAACGTCATTATTTCTGCAAAATAAATAATTAGATTTTGGAACGAAAAATTCTTTGAATATAAATCAGCGAAAAGAACCTCTGATTCAGCAGTAAAATCTCACTATTCAGCAGCCGAGTCCTATATCTATATATTCACTTAAGAATTCAGTATATTTTTCCACAATTTTTGTTTGCTCGTTTTATCTATTTTGTTTTTATTCAGTATTTCTAGTGAATTAATGTAAAATATAATGTTAAAGTGATTCTGCATTAAAGTCAAAATAATTCAATAGATAATTTATGTTACTTTGACATTTATGACTTTATTTTTTTCTTCCATAAAATCATAAATACACACGATACATGTAAATTTTTCATACTTATTAAAAATATACAATGAATTTTAAATTACAAAAGGAAAAACTGATTTATCAGCTTCGGCCAATTTAAAAATAAAATCTTTTAAAAATGTGCTACAACTCATCTTATCGAGCAATATCGTAAATTGCATTTACGATTAGTTTTTCTAGCGAAAAAAGCACCGTAAATCATTAGGATGCAATTTCATGGAAACTTCCGCAGAATAGCTATTCTAAAATTTTCCGTGATAAATTTCCATAGATAGAAGCTACAAATAATATATGCAAATTAAACCTCTCGAAGAGTACATTACCCCCTTTGACATAATAGTGCTTTCGTTTGTAAGCGAAAACATCTATCAACGAAAACGCTCTTTATTTCCGCTTTAAAAGCATTCGCGTGGTTTTAATTTTGCATCGAGAGCTTGGGGAAAAATAAAAAATGATATCTTTATTAGATTAATTTTACAGAGTTGTGGAGAGAAAATGCTGGCACTTATACGTATTCAGACTAATGAGCGTGTTTTATAACTTCCTCTTTAAAACAGTTATTAACTCAGTGTATTATGTAAAAATCGAAGTGAAACTGTATTGCAACGTAATTATTTTCTATATGCGAAAACAGCTCTTGTATGTAAATACTATAATTGCAGAGTAGAGAGAACCGATTGAAAATAAATAGTTTACAATACCATTTTATTTTTAAAAGATGTTACTTATAAATTCAATTAGAAAAATTTATTTCAAATTTACGAGCATTTTAAAATTATACGAGACCTCTTTTATTGATATTAAATATTAATATATTAATTGTTGTTACACATTTTTTATAAACCTCTGCAAAATAAAAGTATAAACTCTATGTAACCAGAAAAGTTGGTTACAGTTATAAGTTTTAAGTAATTAAAAATAGATACATTAGTTTTATCTTTGTCATCATGACAATTAAACAACTGTAAATGGAACCAATTGTTGGTTCACCCAGTGGTTGCTGTAAACAATCAAAAAATTACGAAAAGAATTCACTTGGTAATATTCACAGACTTATATTTACCATACTTAACGATAAATAAAACAGTATACACAACGAATAGCAAATTTGTTGTGAAAGCTATTTTTCTTACTACGCTGAATACTGTGCGACTCTTCAACAAACCGTTTAGTATTAGTTTTATGCATAAACCATTCCAGTAAAAATTTGTTATAATATTTCTATGCTTCTAAACTTAAATTCACATTTATCCTATATTTCAGCTTGAATTTAATTCAACAAACTATATGTACACGAAAAAAAAACTACTTTTTCCAATCCCATTAATCACGAAAAATTGAAAATCTAACAAAATACGTAACATTACACGGACATTCTTTCAGATACCAACACTGGACACTCCTGCCAAAAAACAAATCAACCTACCTCTCAAAACCCCCGCGATTTTCAACTCACTTCGCGCCACGTACGCGAGTCACGTCCGCATTCGAAATTCGAATTTCCGCGGCGCGGCGCGACCGAACACACAAAGACATACATACACGAGCCACTCGATATATATAATGATGTGCATCGTCGTCGTCGTCGTGTCGGGCGACACACATATCCCCAGCCGCGAGGTAAATCAATATCGCGCGCGCGCCTCCCACTCGCGCGCGAACCCGCGCAGCGAAAAGGGAGCGCGAGGTCGGTTCTACAATCGTGTGCTTGCAAGCCCGTGCGCATCGAGTCAGCGCGAGAGCTTCGGCGTGTAAACAGGTGGTGCGGTTGTTTAAAAGGTGATTGATGTGAAGTGTATTTTCAAATCGCGCGTGCCCCTTTGAGTAGGCAAATTTTAGTTTGTCTTACTTGTATTGGAATGTATAAGAGAATAGTTAGAAAATTTAAGGAAAAAAGCTTTATATTAAAGAAATAATTCAGTCAATTCTGACAAGATCCATTGGGAGCAAGCTTAAAAATTCAAAACTACAAAGGTGTTGTGTAGTCCAAAGCTTTATATTTTTGTAATTAAGATCTCGAATAGATGAATAAGTATAATATGGCAAATGTTACAAACAAAAACGAAGCTTTGAGAACAAAAAAAAATCATTAAAAGTTTGATTCTTTACATATATAGTTATATTATTAAAAAATAATCCAAGCAAATTTAATAGTACCAAATTTGTCTGTTGTACTATATATAAAACTATAACATCTTTATATAAAGATTTTGTTCGGTTGTTCCTTTTGCAGATTTCTGTTTAACTTTAGAATATAGATTTTTTATTCCACTATTAATTAATTTCCTACATTTAAAAAAAAATGAATAGGTCCATGCAATTATATAACATCACGGAGCAGCCATTCAATTACATAATAATGTCGAAAAAACCAAACAATCAATCAATGAAACTTACGTTCCCACTGTTTTGCTCACACACTATACAATAAAAACAAAACCTGTTCTCACCTCGCCACCCAACCAAACATTCCCACACCTTCACCCCTCCCCCACCCAACAACACACTCCCGCGCTTATACACCACCTCAACAATCACCGGCGCATTGCAGACGCGGCCTCGCGCAGCTCGACTCTTCGCTCAACTATCAGCGCGCTCTCTCTCTCTCTCTCTCCTCGCAGCGCGCGCAAACGTCAAAATCGAAGCCGCGCAGTCAGGCAGTCCAGCTCCAGCAGGCCAGTCGCGAAGCCAGATTGCGCGCGCGCGCGCGTGTATCTTATACACACGCTCTAGGTGTCTGTCCCTGTCGACGATGACCATACCGAGGTCGTCGCTCGCGTAAGCTCGAAAGCGGTGGAAGTGACTCGCCCGCATAGTGTTGTAGCGTAACATATAGACGTACACGCACGTGAGGCGGCGGGGGGGTGACGGGAAAGGTGCGGCGATGACGAGGGTGCGAAGTGGGTGATGAGCGGCAAACCGCCGAGACGGCGACCCGAGGGCCGCCCTCCTGTCACGGAGCCTGACCAACTCTGAGGGAATACACATCATTTGCATATACACGCTGTTGTACTACTAGGATGACGCTCGAGGACCCCTTCTTCGTCGTCAAGGAGTGAGTTTTATTGTTCCTTTTTTTCTTTCTTTGTCATACCTTCTTCTTCTTTTTCACGTGAGGGGGTTATAACATAACGCACGCTCCGCTGGCCTTGTTCGTCGCGCGCGTGCAGTGGTAAAAGTGTGCTACGGTCGGACGGGGGTGGCGGCCCACTGGATGGTGTGCTAACGAAGTGTGCTGACGAGAGGTTTTTTAATCTAGAGTGGGAGAGTTTTGGGAAGGGAGATAGGCGAGGGGGAGAATAATCAGCTGCTGGCTGTCTTTTGTTTACCTCCCGCGGGTCGCTGCAGGTACGGGGAAGTTGGTGGTGTGTGTTTTTGAAGGAAAGGGGAAGGTGGAGGTTTTAATTATGCGGACGATTAGAGCCGAGGAGAATGGATGTTTTTTGTTTGTTTTGAGTCAGACGTGAATTATTGTTACACAAAGGAGTAGAAAGTCATTGTTGGATTCTACTGCTTGTACACAGGTAAAAGTGCGATGTTTCATTGTCGTTTAATTTCTGAATAAACTTTGTGTTTCATATATTTATGTGGATATAGTGTTTCACGCTGCGCGTTATGCATCATGCGTATTATTTACAGTTTGAGCTTTTTATCAGGAAACTTTGTATTCTATTTTAATGCTGCAGAACTGTAATTATCGTTTTGCAAAGTTATATTAATTAGCGCGAAGTTTACGAGTTATAAAGAGCGCTTTTACCGTTATATCTTATCGAAATGGCTTTTTGCCTATTTCGTATTACCTCGGCATTACTGGCTGGTTAATGGCTGAGAGAGTAAACAACAAGATGTATCGAGAAGATATTAGTACACTCTTTATTTCCGTTCATATTTATATAGTTTCCTTGAAATAAATACTAATGATTTTTCCTTATAATAATGTCATATTTGATTACAGGCTTAATTAATGACTGATATATTATTATTACTCGGATATGCAGAAACTCAAATGAAGCATTATGGATTATAAATTATAATAAATTTTACGAGTATTATATGAAAAGTAACTATATAAGTATTCAACTCAACGTATATATTATATCTTGATTAAATCCCACGCACAAATTATGTCTCTTATCATTTGTACCGGAATCTCTCCATACGAAACATACAATCTATACTTTAATCTTATACAACATATTTTTCAGTTCTTATAACGCGCTTTGACTAAATGAATCTCCGCGCCTCCAATGCGATTATCACTCGTTAAACTTTAATTTACCCGCGTCGCTCCGAAAAAGCAAAAATCACGAACCGTCGCCATGTGTCTCACATACATATATAATGTGACACTCGCGCAGGTAATTTTTCTGCTGAGCCTGGCAAATTATTATTTGCATTACTCTAGCTGCACTCGCGCGACGAAAGAACGGAAGCAAAAAAACGGAAAGAAGAACACGCATCGCGTTTATGTGTCTATGCATGCTGCATGTACTGCACGCGTGTCGAGGAAAATTACGTACGCGCGCGCTTGCTGTTTTTTTTTTCGTCCACTGCAGAAATTGAAGGGAGCGTAATTGAATTGCGCGAATTGCACGGCGCGTTTCGACAATTGCGCGTATCGATCGTGGCGTGCTCGGTTCTTTTTTTTTGTTGCTTCTTGTCTCCAGGTGCGTGAATACATGTATATTATGTATAATATATAATAAGTGTATGGTTGCGAGGAGAGAGAGAGAGAGGGATTTCTTTAGGTAATCATGAAAAAGCTGGTATCTCCCCTTACTCATGTGACATGAGTCAAGTAATGATAGCAGGCTGATAAGGGGAGCAAGATATTTTAAGATGAGGCGTATTGTTATCGATGATAATGCTTTTGATGCGTGTTATATGAGCGCGTAGACGTTTCATGGGTACTGGATAACTCCTTCGTTTGGATTTAATAAACGCAGAACGATTCTTTACTCAAAATATTATATTATTGTTTTTTTACCTACTACATCATATTACTATATTCTTTATTTTATTAAATGTATTCATTTACATCGGCATGCAATTAATTATTCAGGAACCAGCAGATACTGCATAATAAATATTCCACCAAAGTTCATCCCTTGCTCTTCTTTCCTCCTCAATTATTTCTCGAATATCAAATTAGACGCTTCATAAATTCACTCATTTGTGCGGGAGGGATAGAAAGAGAACGATTAAAGAAAGTACTTTTTGGTATATCGCGAATGCTTAATGCGGGTTTTCACACTTCATGCTGACCTTGACACACGGGCAGGCAAAGTTTCCAAAAGACCTGCGTGTACTCACCGCGACGACGAGAAAAAAAAAGTTGCCCTTAATATTTATGAATGCTAGAAAGTCCGTTGGGAAAAGCTGTGATCAAAGTAAGCATTACATTTTTTTTTTGCTCGATGATGGAGGAAGCGTTTTTTTTGGAACAGATTCGTTTCTTCTGTTCTCTTTTTTCAATTTCGTATGATTGCACTTTGTCGTTAATGCTAATTTATAGCAACGTTATTTGCCAGATTTCCCTTACGTAACATATTTCGGCTTCATTACGATTTGCCGCATGAATGCGGCATGACTGACATAATATACAGAATAATTAACTGGAAAATAGTTATTTCATTGCTAAGCTTTATCTGCGTGATTATACTAATACTGAAAAATATGAATATTTTTTTAACAGTTTTTATTGTGTATATTGAAAACTGTAAAATACGACAGATACACATATATATTCTTTTCCTCTGTCGTTGTTCTTTGATATTGCACTGACGATGCGGAGGCGGGCTGCAATTAAAAGTATTGATTGCTCTTTTCTAGACACATTCATGACGATATAAGGGATTGCGGACATATTTAATGATGCAATGGGCGTGAATAATCCTTTGTGAGGGTCCGAGAGTGATTTATAATTTATGGTATGTATCGCAGAAATATAAGGCTTTAATATTGATTAACCTTTTATGTGGCTAAAAATACCTTAACTTTCTTATAGGCTATTTTTTACAAATTTTGTGGCACTAGAACAGAATACTTTACTTTAGCGCATAAAATGTAAAATATGTTTAGCAATATTTTAATTACGGATTATTCGAAATGGTACCTTTTGATGTGGAATAAAATATGTATATTTCGGAATATTTTGCACTACCTCAATACACCTAAAAGGGTAAAATGTATTTTAAAATATTCTCATGATATTTATTTATAATCATCATTTTCTTATGGCACGTAATATATTAATGCTAAAAATACAAGTTTAAATCTGTCATAAGTCTCTAAGGGCTGGAAGGGTTGAAAAAGTTATATCGATTTTTCATGTTTTATATGCGGTATTTACGAGCCGATGCACAACGGGTACAATCTGGGCTCTAAAATAATAACGAAAAAACACGAACATTATCGCATGGATGAATTTATTTTGTAAAAAAGCGCGAAACTCAAATAAATAAATACAAAGAATCTAAACAATGCGATTGCAGCTAAGCGGGTGACCGAATTTGTGACAATACCGCATTATTAGTATAAAATAACATTTCCAAATAATTCTGAAATGAAAACGAAAAAATTTGTTGTTAAAATTGTTAACCACCATACAGAATAAAACGATTCTTTAGTCAGTATAAACCTCTGTGGCACTATAAAAATCTTTTAGTAGACAACAAAACGCATACCGAGACATTTCTATAGCGACGATTACGAGCTGTTAACGATACAATAACAGGTTCATTCACAAGTTGCCCATACACAAGATCAGTGCCACTGAGTATCGTCAATTTGATCCTTTGTCCTTTTCATCGCTATTATATAAAAGTAACAAAAAAACATTCTGTTAAATTATTTTCAATTTCTTAATATAAGGAGCAAGCGCGTCTAGGGTTACAAAACCCAACGGGGCAACACGTATACGTGAACCGGGCTATCTTTTACGGTATAAAATATTCAGTTGGGAAGAATTGTTGGTTCGGCTTACCTACAGAGAAAATTGAGAAAAGTGCAGTGAAGCAGCTCCGGTATTGTTCTTATACACACGCGGTATGTCTGTACGAGTTTTTCCATTAGATGGATAAACCCGTACGGTTCGTAGCTTATTCCTCTATTCCAATGATTGTTATACTACGGGAATTGGGAAAATAGGCTTATTTCTGGTCTAATAATAAGAGGATTTTATAAATTAAGGTTGTACTGTAAAATAGTGACAAGGTGTTCAAAATTTGATAGTCATTAAATATCATAAATATAAAGAGCTGTGTAAAATTTCAGAGACTTAACGAGAATGGTTAATTACGGAATTATTGTAATTTGAATTTAATATTAGCTTTATGGAAATTGTCAAAATTAGCAACTAAATTAAAAAAAAAACATAGATGCCATAGTGTCATAGCTTTGAAAATTCGTGTAATTGTCAATGTATGTTAAATAAACAAGTTCCATTTTTTAAAATGTCTACTTCGAGAATATTTTCTGAAATATAACATAAAAACCGTGAAATAAGACGTACAGACATACCAAAAAGTGAACAAAAAAACGAACATTAAAATGTTCCAAAATCGATGTAAAGTTTTCTTCACAGCCCTGGTAGAAAATAAGCTAACGAAAATGGCTGGAAAAGCCACAATAACGATAATTTTTTTAGCCAACGGTTACAAAAAGTGTAAGTCAACAGCTAACCAACGGTTCGGAAATAAACAAATATAACATTTCAAAAACAAAAGAAGTTTCTTTTATAATATAAAAATTTTGACAAAAATATATTTAACCTGAAAATGTTTAAATTCTTAATATGTATAAAACATTCATTTACCATAAAAATATTTTTTTTCACAATGACGTTATCGCATTATTATTATTATTATTATTATTATTAATTTGATTACTTTTATTGTATACTAAATGAATAATTTATTATTTTAGTAATTTTGAAAATTCAGGATCTGTAGGCCAACGGCCCATTAACTCGGTACATAAATTTATAGAATTTTCAAACCAACGATTGGTTTAATTGTTGGCTAAGCGAACCATCATTTTGTGACGAAATTATAGTAGCATTTTAAAGCAAGAGTTGGTTAAACCGTTAGCGAACTCGTTCCGATTTCGCCAACCGATTGTAATTTATTGGTTAATATTTCTACCAGGGAGTTCTAAAAAACATTTTACATATTTGTTTACTCTTAGTACTGTAGAATATTACTGTTTTTACCAATACAACCTTAAAGAGATGCAGTCTGTAGCTATAATAGACAAATATTTTATCCAAAGTATAACTTAAGGTATATTTTTCAAAATGTTAAAAAAATTATATTAAAAAAAACGTTAACTACCAATACTTTAATCGGTTCAAAATACAAGAAGCTTGATTACCGACTTTACATTACCTGAACTGATGCTAAGTGCTTCCCCTCCAGCCACATTCGTCTTCATTATACTGATTTAATTAGCGCAGCTCCCATAATTTCCCAGCCAATCTTGAATGTAACAATCGATCTCTCTCTTTATATACACATAGCGATCACATTTGAATTCTCTGTGCACACTCGCACGACCTTCTGCCTGAAAAAAAAAAGATCGCCAACGGCCTTGACAATACTCGAATCGATTTCGACCATTTAGAGAGCGTTTCGAACGATAAGAGCCGGCAGAACTTACGCTTAAAGATACACCTATAGTACCTACTTACAGTATATGACAAAGCGGAAACGTTCGGCGAAATTTAACGCTCCGCACTTGCCCTACAAAGTGATTTATCCTACGCGCGGACGAATCGAACGGAAATCGATCGGCTAGCAGCTGTCAGTTGGGAAACTTCCCCGCGCGTTTCGGCCGAGGGTAGAAAAATGCTATTAAACCTTCAATCTTGCATCGCTCATCGATTCGCTCAACCATATAACTTCATTGGTCCCTCCAGTGTTTCCAAATTCAGCCGTATTCGATTTTCAGAAGGTTCGAAATCCCACGAAAGAAAAAAAACAATATAAAGAAAAATTGATTCCCCGCGCGACGACGGGTTTAATTAAAGCAATACATTATACTATATACGTCCACACGTTCACACACAGAGAAAGAATAGGCGCAGCTCTAGAACAAATCGCCGGACCGAGAGTCCATAAATAACGGAGCGGCTTTGCAAAACGCCTCGAAATTTTCCAATAACCACCGGGACGAGAAGAACAAAAAAGCGCCCACGAGATTTATCGCGCGAAAAGAGAACCGCTGCTAACGATGCGTCGATAATAATTCGTTTCGTCTAATGGAAGTATATAATATATACTATATTATACATATACATGCATATACTCGCGCGCACATTGTATGTATATGAGAGAGCGCGCGGGACACGTGCGCTATTTCCGGAGGCGCGCAAACACGCGCCGCCCTTTCTTTTGTTGCCAGCGCCGCGGTGCTGATTCAGAGGGATTCCGCGAGAAAGGGGGGGTTTGCGTGTGTGTGGTGGGTTATACAGTGTATATAGGCGCTGTGTGCGGGAAAGTTAAAGATCGCGCGGGGAGGTAGAGGCGTTAATATTGAATGATTTCCTTTGAGCGGGGCCAGTATAGGCGATGTGTATAGCGGCTCTTTGTTTGTTTGCATTGCGGGTTGTGCGAGTGTTGACGTTAGTGCGGTCGAAGTGGACAGATTTTTGTACTTTGTTATGGATGTTAATTGCATGAATATTTTCGTAGGAGAAATGACCGTGGTTTGTGAGAAAATTTAACGGGGCTATCCTCATAAATTATTTTATTAATAAGTACAGGAAAATTTGCGCAAAGCGAGGTAACCTTCTATCTTGGACATTTTTCTCCGGGTATAGTAGAAGGCTCCTCTTGATATGAAAATTTTATTTTTACCAGAATCAAGTTCTTGAAAAAGGTCCTTAAAAATATGGTCTATAACATTACAAGTATATAATTTTGATAATTAGATTAGATTTCTATACATTTTGTGATAATTCATCAACTTGTCAAGACCGCCTGCTTTTGTTTGCGAAGTTTTGGAGTTGAGTTACACACATTCAAAATTCATCAACTGCATTTAACAAGTTTCACCAAAGCTTCATTGGGTATTTGCTTAAATTATGGAAGTTAGCAAACTTGCAGCTAACTTCCATCAAGAGATTTTAGCTAAAGAGTTTTTAATAAAGTTTAACGTATGTAATTATTTCCCTGTGATGCAATACTTATATACATTTACATCAAAAGAAATATAAAACGATTTCGAAGAATTTAAACAAGTCACAAAACTTCTATGAAATGTAAACTATATGAAATTATAAATGTATAGTTATTTATATATGTAAAATAGATTCAACCAGAATAAAACTGCGCTCCTCTATAAATCAACATATTTAAACTCTCAAAGTTAATAATATTTGCTTTCCAACAACCATCTACTTTACTCAACAGTTTCCACAAAACTCTTTCACCGTGTTAAAAAATGTTCTATACCTCTTAATTAAAAATCCACCGCAAATTGCACCCAAACAAAGTATACTCTTTATACATTTACCAAAGTATACACCCACCCAAACCGCTGCACGTCGTCCTAAACAATATCGCGATATCTTCAACCTCCTGCAAATCACCGAAACCTCTTTTCTCGCCGCTCTCTACGACCACCGCGCACGCGACACAATCACCTCCACCACCGCCAGCAGCAGCGCCGCATACCTAATTTTTTCGCAAGCTCGGTCTTCCGGCCTCGTCGCGCCATTTCTCGTGCCTCTAAACTGCACGCGATCGCTCTTTTTGCCAGCCCCCCGCACGTAGAACGGGAACGCGTGTGTGTGTGTGTACACTTTTTTTTATTACCATCGGCGATGATTGCGAATTGATTCGAGGATGCCGCATGGCGCTGGAGGCCGCGAGTGTTGTACATACACACGAGAGAAGGAGAGAGAAGCTAAAATTAGCCAGCAGCGCGATATTGGGCGCGGCACTTTCACTCTTGCGAAAAGCGCTGTGTATACCCGCCGGAAGGAAGTTTTTCTAATAAACCGGCCGCGGTGGGTATATTTTTGGAGACGAGAGGTGGGATGAGTCGTGGGTGGTATTGGTATATACTGAGGGCGATTGCGGATGCTGCTGTTATTTTGCGGATTATACGGAAATACGGTGTGGGTCTTGGTCTGCGTTTTGTTTCGGTGAAGCGAACGGGTTGATAAATGGAAATTCGGATTTCGAGATGTGATGTGGGCATGCGTTTATGTGTGAACTACTGTCATTGTTACAATCTATAATTCAATATTTTCAATGGCATATATCGATAATCGTCTTTATAAAGATTTGAATTTATATTTATCGGCTTTTAAACGGAGAACAATTTGTTTGTAAGAAACTTTACTGTTTATTTACAAAAATTTACTATTTTTCACAGTAGTGCTGGGATTTCCATATCAGGTGGAATTTTTACTTCTTGAATAGTAATTTTTATAATTTTTGATGCAATGTTTCATTTCAGCAGACAAAAATTATTATTTCAAAAAGTAAAATTTACTACAACAATCCTAAAAATTATTATGTAAAGAGTCAAATTTGCTACGAAAACCATAAAAATTACGATTTAAAGAATAAAAATCCCACATAATTATAGTGTGTCCTAGCGCTACTATGAAAATAGTAAATTTTCTTATAAAAAAAGTAAAGTTTACAAAAAATTTTTTTTCCCTGTAGGTGTACAAACTATCTTTTAGAATCTTAGTTCTCGAGCTTCAAATTGAACAAAGAAAATTTTAATTTTCATTACAAACTCTCTTGAATAGGAACAGGTGAATTGAAGATTCAATAATTTGTTTAATAATAGATGACGTTTATTTACCATATCTATAGTACGCTTGATCACATATTCTACTTGTAATTTTAAAAATAATTTTTACTAACATTCTAAAAATTCAATTATACTTTACTTTCAACTTTTTGCGATAGCACTTCTGATATTGCATGTTCTCAGAATTAAGAACTTTTAATTAACCTTTTTACGTCTTTAATTAGGGTTTCATCAACTACTGATTTACACTAAAGCCCTGCAGTAGCATAAACGTACGCACAAAAGTTCTTTCTTTGAAGAGGGATGCGTCCTGCACACAGTGAATACAATTGTTAATGAACATTAATTTTGACTTTCAGAGCCAAATTTTTATTAAAACTTAATTGTAACATTAACAAAGTAAAATTTAATTAAAAAGATAACGATACATATATATGATGAAATATTTAATATTATTAACTTTATGAAAAACTTTTAAATAATGCAGTGCTAAAGCCACATTTTCCTGACAATTTTTCGCAGTTATAATTTTAATTAAAATCATAATATTGTCAGACCATAAAACTCGGTGATATTTTGCATCCCTTGGGAGTCGATTAAATAACGGGGAAAACTGGTACATATAGACAGCAAGATTATCTTACGAGACGTCTATTTAATTTATATAGCCCCCCTTCCCCCTGTATTAAAGCCTATTAAACCCCAAGAGTAAACTCATAATCATGGAGCAAATATGTATTTAGTATCAAAATATTGAGAAATGGTTTTTAATTAAGGAGTATTTTATAGATGAATTAAAAACTATTTTAGGATAATAAGTCTAACTATATAAGAATAACAACATATCAAAGTGATATATATCTTGAATATACGTTTTCTTTTGTTATAAAATAATTATGCTATTTGGTACAATAAAATATTGAGATAAGCTCTATATATTTTCTCCGGAAAATCAATTTAAATTATTAATTATTATGATGTGGCCACTGGTTCATATAAATGATATATTTGTCATTTAAAATATCAAATACATTCAACATATTGAAATAAGCTATTTAATGCTCCCGTGGATTAGATAGCTATCAAATGCACATGTAATCAAACAATATTGAGGCTGAAAATGATTACCTGTTAGTATTTATTTATTCTAAGGTAAAATAGCCATTACTGGGACAACATAAAAAGTGCGCCCTATACCGGGACAGTCATAAATACTATTAATAATCTAATACATATGAACTTAAATCATAAAAGTAAAAATACTTTAATCATTTTTAAGTTCTAATTTATTCAATTACATGATTTATTTTGATTTAAGAAGTTATGAATTTATGAGAAAAAAATAATAAACAGTGCTCTCTGAAAACAGTGTATCTAATAGAACCTTGAATCGCCCCACTATCGTCAGTTTGTCCCACTTTAGGATGAAGTTCGATTAACCCATAAGGTTAATATTGTCCCAGTGTTGGGCTTTTCTTTGTCCCACTTTAGAATTAATCTAAAAAATCGTGTCCCACTCAAGGGCGAATAGACTACCTATTAAATGTATTTTTTTAACTTTTATAACATTTTAACAACATTATTTTATTCGTGAAATTAATTAAACGAATTATAAACTATCTGTTGCAGTTTTTATTTCACAAACAAACAACAATTCACTATTCTTAAATCATATGTATACTTATAAGAGTTAGGTGGTCGTAAGTGTCCCAGTAATGGTTGTTTCACCTTATAATATATGCATATTAAAAAGTAGTTTTACTAAATATTAATAACAATTAATATTATAAAAATTGAATTTTCCTTATTAAAATCATAAAACATCCCTTTGTATTTCAACAGATAATAATCAATCCACCTGAGTTTTTTTTACTAGTTATAAATTGATGACAATTGACTACAATAATCGATATTCTATTTTCCAACACGAAAATATATATTATATTTACCCCGATTTCACTACAGTTGAAAGGATCAATACAAAGATAAACGTTTATTTAACAATAGAGAATCAATGTATAGTTGAAACTTCAAAACAAATTGCACAATGTTTGCCAACACATCGATCACTTCGAATGTTCGCGCAGGCATTTTTTATTTATATACGCCTTCGAGCGGAAAAAATACGCGCTGTGTATATCGAAACATTTGCTTAAATCAGCTCGATAAATATGTGCTTTCTGCAAATGTGGATCGCATCGGTATATAGTGAATAATGCAAAATTTAATCGCTACAGTATACGCTTATCATGCATGCACTTGCAGTCGTGTCGTTAGGAGATTGGCTTGTGTAAACTTCTTTTATTAGGTTGATTGTTTTCGGTTGACGTTGGGAAACATTTATAAAATTAACGCCAATGTTTTGAAGCTTAGAAGATGTGAGAATCTTTTCCAGAAATATGTTTTTTATATTTGATGCAATAATATGGGAAATTTGGAAGTTGATTATTATTTTGCTAAGTTTATCAACTTGGAATAATTTGTTTGAACCTTTGATAAACGGAATTTGAATCTTTGATTTTGCAACGTACGAGGCTATATAGGCTTTAGATTTACGTAATATTGTTATGTATCTGCATGAAAAATATATAGTAATCTATATAGGAACTAATAGATTTATTTGATGGTTTCTAAAGGAATAAATCTATAAGCCTCAATTATCAAGCATTCGATAACAAAGCTACCGTAAATATACTGATAACAATATTTTATCTTTCACGATACCCTTACACCAATAATAATTAGTTTCTTCCTTTAAATCAACCAAAGAAATACTTAAAACTTAAATTAATTGAAGTAAAATATCCCCACCTAACAAATCCATTTCCCACTCTAAACAATTTCGCTCTATGCCTATAGAGATAATTTCCTCCTCGTAGATACCTCTCCGATAAAATTCAAAATAATCAATGCCGTCGAGTATTTTTGACGTATTGAATGTTTTGCATATATATACCCACTCCGCGAGACGCTTCTTATCGCTGAATCTGCACAACGCCAGGCGAATGTGCCGCGCGGAGCTTCGACGCGAAGAAACACTTCGTCGGCATAAGACGTCGTCGTATATCTATCGCTATTAATTCACTTAAAGATACTAAATATACGTCTTGTTACATGCAGGATAAAAACATACACGTGCGGTCGCCGCGGCTCGAGTATTAGCCGCTATCGATACGCAACCGGATATGTCATTTTCATACGTTATATATTCGATTCGAATATAATTTTATAAATAATTCGAGAATTTTCAATGCAGAAATATCCATTCTTATCTAATAGGTCCTTTCTTTAATCAGTGTTAGTTGTTAAGTAAATGGCTATGGAAGGTGTCAAGTTAAATACAGGATGTAACTTAATACTTTAATTTAAAAAGTAAAAGCATTCGATAAAACAACATTACGGGGATATAATTTTGTGTTTTTTTCTTTTTTTAAAGGCATTACACTCTATTTTATTCATCTCTATTAAAAGTAACGACAATATTCTGCTTTTATCTGATAATTATATACCAATTCAAAGTAAATTTTGTCATTTACATTTGACAATATTGATATATATATTTTATTAATTACTATGTATGTAGTAAGATACTATAAGGTATCATTGGGTTCTTGTTACATATTGATTTTTGTTAAAAATGGTTCCATTTGATTAATACATTAACCTTAAAATATCATTAATTTTCTACCAGAATACTTATTATTATAAAAAGGTTATAAATTTCATCTACATTACATTGTTAAAAATTTTCTGAACTTTAATATAAATTTAATGTGGATTCTGTAATAAAACTTCAAAATTAGAAATTTATATTAAATTTCAGAAAATTTTTATCAGTGTAATTATTGTAGGCTCTAAAGTTGAATTAGGGAAAAAACCACTAAACATTAGTGAAAATTGCTCCACCGTATAATAATTAGTGAATATTCACTAATTCTACGGTGGAGCAATTTTCACGAATGTTTAGTGGTTTTTGCACTAATTCGCCTTTAGAGAGCACTGTTAACATTCAAATTTTAAACATAATCCATAAATTTTAACGGATCGATGGAAAAAATGATTATTAACTAAGACTCCACGACGATATTCTAATACCGATATAAACTCATATCACCCTTAAAAGCAATATTTATTAAAAAAAAGAACCTCTCTTCCACTCCCTTATAATCGAATTCCACGACACCACGGCACATGCGAAATATCGTTTACAGCCATTAGCCGACGATCCCCGGCAATCCACTTAACAAAAGTCAAACGCGATTTTACAGCGCGCGCAAACAAATTCCTCCCCTCCTCGCAACACACACCCCTCGCGTTGCATCATCGCGTCTCTCCCCTCCTCTCTCCCTCTCCCTCCCTATATATAATCGCGTTAAACCATCCCGCGTGTACCAGCATTACAAAATTCCCCGGTGGCGTTTTTGATCGATCGTTTACATATAAACTCGCATGCCACACTATGCACATACATATATAATACGCGAGAGCAGTGCAAACTGCACATACACTGCGACATTGAACTCGTAGCCTGCATATCGGCTGATAAGACACGGCCGGCCAATTAAGCCCGCGCCCGTGTAGTGCAGTACTCAACGCGCGCCCGTGTATTATGCATTATACATCGCATATATGCGGTACATGACTGAGGACGCGGGCGACGTGTGGGTGCATGTTGTAGTCGTACTTACGTAGGGGCTCGTTAGCGCGCGGCGAGCTGAGGGAGGAGCAACAGTTCCCCGGCTTATCGACACGTTTCGCCGCGAGAGAATAAGTAGAGAAGAAAGAGAGAGAAGAGAGGAAGATCTCTGCCCTTATCGATCCGGGGTAACCGACCCAATTACCTATAACGTCGCTCCGACGAGAGGAATTTTTTGGGATGAAGGTTTTTTTGAAGGGTTTAGGAGATGCCCTCGGTGTTTGGGATATGGAGTTAGCGGGATGCGTATAGCGTGCTTTTGATTTAGATAATCTTACGATTTTACCTTGCTGAGTCGAATGAAAAACAAATTTATATGTAAGAATAAGAAGTACATAGTTGCTTTAGAGGTGATATTTAAAAAAGTTATTTGCGCTTGTGTTATTACGCTGCTGGGTTAGCATGTCGTAAAAAATAATTTTAGTATCTTGATC
The DNA here is from genome assembly GCA_036365515.1 of Torymus aiolomorphi. Classification (NCBI taxonomy): domain Eukaryota; kingdom Metazoa; phylum Arthropoda; class Insecta; order Hymenoptera; family Torymidae; genus Torymus; species Torymus aiolomorphi. The sequence goes on along the minus strand of CM070874.1, from coordinate 67,879,604 downwards.
GACAATAATTGTGCAAATTATAACAATAGGCATATATGATTGGACAAGATTTATAATTATAAACGACTTGGTTAAACAACTTTTATATATATATATTTTTTTTTCCTTAGCGAGCAGTATATAGTAAATTGATAATAAACATTTATAAACTTTAAATACATATTTTTAAATTAAATCTCTATTTTCACTATAACAAATTACTAATATTTTATGACAAAGTCTAAGAACTAATTACTTTATATTTTATGATGGAATCGCATTAGGGTTACTTAAAGCATAAACGAGAATACCCGTAAAGTATTAGATTACTTAACTCAGCAGGAAACCTGTTTAGTATGTTACTCTAGAAAATGCAATAACCGTGTTTTATAACAAATTTATTTCCTCGTGTATTAAAAACCTGAAATACATTTTTTAACGTAAATTAAATAATGAGAAAAGTTTATTATTAAAAAATAGATAAGATTTAAAATTTTTAATTTCTTCCCTAAATGAATAATAAATTAATATACTTCATGATAATGATAAGAGTTCATATATAGTTTCATAAGAACTCACAATGGTAGTAAAACTTTCTGTGCCTGATAACATCTCTTGATCTGGTTCATTTTATTTCTGATCTCGGCAAAAAACATAAAAAGTTAATTAAGGCCGATTGCATTATTGTACTAAAGATTATTTTGAATGTTATTTTACGCCTCACATCCGTGGATTAATTATGAATGGTAAATTGAAATTGGAAATTAACTTCGTTGAAATGCAATTCCAGAAATGCAGGTAATGAAATTTAATTCGTTGGGAGCCCGAGCTGTTTGAAATTATAGAATTATAACTAAACGATTACATCGTTATTGATGATAACTCGCACCGAAATTCGTAACCGAATCCGCTGATTTAATATCGCACAATATACTTGGAATTTTTACGCATTCGCACTGCAATTTACCGCTTTATTAAATTTTACCTTTTTCTCATATTAATCAGTGCGACATTAAAATTAAAGTCCTAATTGGAATAGAAAAATTTTAAAAAGTCGAAACAAACATCCCACGCGATTCCCCAATCTAAGAGATTTAATTAAATATAGAAATTCCCCACGACCTCTACACAAATGGACCTATCAACTGATTATCCCCAGCTAAATCGCAACGTACCCCAAAGCGATGAAAAAAAACAATCCAATCACACACCAGCAACGCGAAGTTACTCAAACTCATCCTTTGACGGAATACCTACCTCGACCCGCTCTAATCTGGTCTTTCTCTTTACTATATATACCGAATCGAAACTAACTACCTACCTACCCCGAAGCTGCGTCGATCGCTAATGAATTCCAATTTCTCTCCATTCCGTCGGTTTGTATCGCCTCAAAGAGCTACATCGCTCGTGCGTCTTTGCTGCTCTATAGCGTTCCCGTCAGAATTCGTTATACACTGCGCGTTTGCTCGGAAAAGTTAGCAATAGCTTTTAGCGACAATCGAATTCCAAGAGCGGGTACACAGCGTCTAGTGATAAATCGCCGAGATTAAAAACGCGAATTACACGCGCACGTTTTTTACTCGGAAAAAAAGGACATAGAGAGAGAGACACTGCGGAGACGAAAAATCGAAACTACATTTCTTTTTTTTTTGTAACTCGTTTAACCCAGATGCAGGCCTAGAGTTCCTCGTCGGTGCCTCTACATATGTATACCTACGCCTCCCTCGAAAATCGTTATAAGCTGTACCTACTTGTATATACGTATGCCCGACCAGCCCAATTGAGATTGCTTCCGCTGCAGCTCGCGATAATTCGCTTGCTCGTTCTCGCGCGCTATGCGCCTTTTTGAGAATATTCGACTTCCGAGGGTCGGTCTTTAGCAGATGGAAATGAGGGTAAGGTATACCCTTTTCTTTAAGCGAGAGCCACATTTGTTTCGATGGGAAATTTAGCGGACGGTGTTAAAAAGAAAGGGGGGCAGTAGCTTATTTCGCACGCGCGTGAAAGCAATCGGTTAATGGAGCTCGCAGTTTATCGCGAATTTCGCGCGATGGGTGAGTTATGGTATATGCACAGTTGCTCTTATAGTAGCATTTTTTATTTAAAGATCTATACGTATACATTTTTAATTATGATATAAAGTTTGAATAATCGAAAGATAGGTTCACACGCTGCTTATTTTATTATACTACTATTTTCATCTTCAAAAGACGTTTCTTTTACTCTTATATTATTAAGTACCACTTCAGCCCAATAAAAAGCAATAAATCCCGTTATTCCATAACACTGCCTCTCTCACTTCCTTCGCGAAAACAATCCCCTCGAAGGGCGAAATTCGACTCCCAGCCACGCGCGAAAAAGGCTGCCGTCGCGCGGTGATCGACGTTATGTTATATAATAGAGAAGAAGCTTTTATCCTGAGCGAGCGATATACCGCGTGTCACGTTAAACATCATTTCGTATCGAGTTACACGAATGAAAGGTTAAACCGGCAAACAGTTTTCGAAAAGCTATAAACATCAATATTTAATAAGGATCTTCTTCGCGCGCTGAAACTTAAAACCCCTCGTCGAGATGAAGAAGAAGATGCTGTCTGGGTGCGCCGTGGGCAGCTGGTATATAGTACTGCAGGGGTAAATAATTCAGAGTCTACTCTGACTGAGTGATTCCTGCGTGCTATGAAGAAGTAATACTGCCCGGTCGGTTTTGGATATTTCAGGTGGATAGACCCTCAAGCGAGATATGGTTATGGGGGGCTGGTATGTATAAGGTTATATATGTTGCTCAAGAGCTGCAGGGTGAATTTGGATAAATGTTTCAGGAACGTGGGTAATGGATTTCGCTGGTGAAGCAAGATTAGCTTGAAAATTGAAAAAAGCTCCTCGTAACGTTTGTATTGCAAAAATAATGATGCATGTTGATTTTAATTGCCTTAAAATTTATCTCCATTATCCAATTTAAATGAAATACGATGATCAGATAAGTGTAATGTTTCTTGTAACTAATTTAATTTGAAAAATAAGGTTGCCTCTAACAACATTTTTACTGTGAGTTTCGTAATATATTATAAGGTGTCACGTGTTATAATTCACTTTCTTTTTTGTATGTACATAATATACCTATACCTATCTATTTAAAAAGAAATTTATATTAGAACTTTATATAAGAAGGTTAAAAGAAAGTTAGAAGGGTACGGAACAGCGAACTTTCGAGATAAGCATTTTTTAAATGCCAGCTGCGAAGTTTTATTTTTACAATCTTCCCCCGTAGCGTCAAGCTCGCAACTTTAAAAACGTTTCTACAAAAACATTTTCAAACTGCACTGAGAGTAGTTTTATAAGGACGGTACAAAGTGGCAAATCGATTCTCGAAAATCTTACGGCGAGTGGCTTGCCTGATGGAAGAGCCAACAGAAATGCGGTTAAGCGTCGGGTATTTACATTGCAAGGATATAGCTTCGTGCGACGAAGTAGAAAATAGACAGATCCAGTCAGACGTGAATTTAGAGGACGCGATACAGGTATATACGCGATGCGATTCCTTCAATAACCACACTACATATATACAGTTTTATGAGCTTTTGCTCAATTTGGTTTTTAAAGAAAATTTTTCAAAAAATATTTTCTACGACAACTTTTTACTTTACGAGCCATTAAATAAAATATTTTCGAATTAAAACACAACCGCAGCCTCGTTAAAAATTCAAAAATACATTTTTCTTTGTACGAATTTTTGTTCTACCTTAAAGTAAAAAAATTACATCATCATTCGCGGTAAAGTTTCTCGTAAACATCTACAATAAAAAACAAAAATAATGTTCAACCGCGACTTTTTCCCCGGAAAAAGAAGAGAATTCATATTTCCTGATACAGTCCCAATAACTCTTTTCGGAATTACGAGGTTGCGCACTCGCGCACATATGTCGCTCTACCTGACGTCCTGCGCGCCGAGAAAATAAAAATCCAATAGCGCGCGTATATATACTCGTCGCAAAACCTACGGCGAAATTGCAGCCTAAATATTCCAGGGCCTCTGCGGCGCCGTCGATAAAACGTTCGCTCTGTTGTGTATACGTGTGTTTTATTTGTGAAATATAAAGCTATATAGCCGAGCAAATAAAACACAGGCGCGCGCGTGGGCAGAGTAGACAAATTTCGTCTTGCGCAGTGTAGGTGGGTTCTTAAATATTGAAGAGGGATAGAAAAAGAAATAGTTCGATCGAAGGATTTGAAGGAAATGCTACTTTTTCGCCTTTTTTGCGCCAGTTTGGCTTTGGCCAATCGCTGCTTCGTATTTTGTTTTGATGAAGTGATGCCAAAAGAATTTGATGTCAAAATATGTACCTTTTTTAATGAAATAGAAAAATATTAAATTTAAGAAAAAGAAATAAAATTTTCTTGTACTATTTAATCTGACTAGTGGGAAATTTAATTATAAAATTAGCCTTCATTTTTCAATTAAACTTTGATCTTATTATGAATCGTACTACATATTATTTCCATTTTTCTTAATAATACTTCCTACCAAAGTAACTGAGTTTCTTTATTCATATTGTTATGTATTAGTCTATTGTCATCGAACATGAAAAGAATGAATGTACTTGTTTTTATAAGTAGTTGTTACTATTTATTGTGTGTCTTTGTGATTGTAACAATATTTTACACCTTTTTGTAATAATGCACATTATCACCTGCAACGTCCGTATAGGTATTTAAAATTAATATTATGGTATAAATACAATATTAAAGTGGCTCCGGCGGATTAGCTAAGTCGATAAATAAGAAAAAAGAAAAATACCTACTGAAAGTACTAATTTTAACTTTTTTTTGGTATTTTTCTCAAGTAGGGTCACCAGGTGAACTACCGAAAAAAAAATTTGTGAAAATTCAATTTTTAACGTAGGCTCTTATGGAAAGAAAAGCATTTTTTCTGGTCATTTCGTAAAAATCGATAATTTTTTCATAAAACCACCTAGAGAGTATAGCATTTGAGCTAGAAAATCTTTTTCTGTAAAGAAAATATCAAGTCACCAGCAAAATTAAAATTTAATTTCATAAAAATCGAAAATCATGCTTTTTACACGTGTGTGTGTGTGTGTGTGTGTGTGTGTGTGTGTGTGTGTGTGTGTGTGTGTGTGTGTGTGTGTGTGTGTGTGTGTGTGTGTGTGTGTGTGTGTGTGTGTGTGTGTGTGTGTGTGTGTGTGTGTGTGTGTGTGTGTGTGTGTGTGTGTGTATATATATATATATATATATATATATATATATATATATATATATATATATATATCATGCATTGTGGTTATTTTTATGTATCATAACATATAATAGATCCATATGTATAGTACATGATATTGTACTACAATAAATAAAAATTTACTGGTCATTTGACAAAAAAATATTGGTGCCCCCCCCCCCCTCCCGGGTCCTTCATAGATACGGCCCAGCACGACGGAGCCACCTCAAGTTAACTCTAATCGGCCACTCTCAAACTAAATTTTTTTGTATTTTTGTGTAAACACAGCAGGAAGAAAATTAGAACGCACCAAAAGTTATTGACTTTACACGGACAAGCTAATTGTAAAAAATGACCGTATTAGGTAATACATTACTCGTATAGAACATTACAAAATACTGCTTCCAAACACGTGAAGCTGTTTCATAAGACTTTTAATTTACAAATAATTTGTAAGGCATATATATTTTACGTTTTTTATCCACCCGTACGTTTATAAATTTTTCAATGAGATAGAACCGAAAAACTGCAAAGTTGCAAAATTCTAGATAGAATTATCTCAATTGACTGCCAATATAAAATTCGATTTCATAACTGCGATACTATAAAGCTATATATAAAAGTATTGACATATTTTCTCTCCCTATCCTTAAGTTTTCACATCTAATAATAATTACAACCCTCTAAGAAAAGAAATAAAAAAAAAAAACATAACCAAACCCTCTTTATTTCTGCTCGCAGCGAGGTATGCAAGGCGCTGAACAAGACGCGCGGCCTGTTCGCGCGCTGGACGGAGCTGCAGAGCGTGCTGGCAAGTGGCGGCGGCATCGGCGTGGCGACTGGCCCCTCGGTGGCGAGTACACCCGGGATCTACCACCACCACCACCATATCCCGGGGCTAGGCAGCGTGCCGGCGACGCCGAGCCTCGGGCTGCCCATCATCCTCAACCCTCGCGAGGAGCTCGAATGGACGACGACTGAGCTGAGAAACTCGCTGCGCTCGATCGAGTGGGACCTCGAGGACCTCGACGACACCATCGATATCCTTTTGCTTGATACTTATATGTGTACTTATAAGGCGCGAGGTATTATTGTTATTATTGGAGTATGCGTGGAAGGTCTTGGGGGAGAAGGAGGTTGCGCCGCTCCAGTTTTCTTTTGTCGGGGAGGATGCATTGTGTGCGATGTAGGTAGGTATGTACACGCCTGTGTGGGAGTTTGAGAGTTCGGTCGAGGTGAAAAAAGTTGGGAGTGTACATATGAGCAGAGGGAAAATTGAGGGGAGATGCGGAGGTTCGTTGCGTACGGAGTTTCGCGGGATGAAAGGTTTATTTGCGAGAAAATAATGGTTGATTGTGCGGAATTTTTTTGAGAGCCCTAGCGGAAATGATAAGTGTAAAAAATTGGAAAAATACTGTTAAATACTGTTACAGTTTACAGTTTTGAATAATTATTAACAATTATTTACAGTTATTTACAGTATTTAAATTATTAATACTTATTAACATTTTACAATTATAAAATTGAATATTTTTTCGGAAAGTCAAAAAGTAAATAACTATTATTTACAGTTTTTAACAGTTGTTATTAACATTTATTTAGTTATTTACATTAAAAATAGTAATTATAAGCTAAAAGTGTGATTTTTTTTGTGAAAAACTGTAACATAACTGTACAAATTCTGTGTAAAATTGTAAACAACTATAGGAATCTGTTGAAAATTGTAAATAACTGAAAATACAACAGAAGGTAGCTACTTGAGACAGCGAAAGAACTGTGAAAAACTATAAGTAACTGTAAGTAACAATAAATTTCGGTTATAAACTGTAAATAACTGTAAAAATAATTGTAAATTACTGTTATTTTCATTCTCAATTCCGACATTTTTTTACAGTTTTTTACAGTTTTATATACAAATGCTTATTATTATTAACAGTTATTTACAGTTTTTAACATTTCTTATTTCTACTAGGGATATTTGGGAAGAATTTATGAAAGCGTATAACAAATTTTTAAGTACTTTCGCGTGGCTGATATTAATTTGCTTGCATTTCATTAAGGAACGTGTACCAGGTATTACAATATTTTTATATTATTATATTTTGTTGTTTTAAATTTTTGCCTTTTTTTAATTATTATTCTTGACGCAATTGTACTCGGAATATAATATTATAAAAGAACAGTAAGTAGATAAAATGAAGTTATTTAATATTAGTTTCTGAAATATTTTATAGCAACTCGGTTTATTTTAAAATAATCAGAATTTTATATCACGTTATTTTTATTTTATATCACGTTATAATATTTTTCAGAAGTTGAAAAGTACAAGGGCACAGTAGAATTCAAATAACGAAAGATAATAATATTACGAAACTACGACTTTTTCATAGTTTTAAAGTAGAATTTAAAAATTTTAAAGAGCTTGCTGAACATCGTAGCTGCGGAGCATGAATTTTCAATTTCAGGATTACGTTTCGTGTTACCGTTCAACTATACATACTTACAAAGAGATTTTAGAATCAATTGGATTGTGTGTGACATATTTAGACCTACTTATAGTTGGATATGAATTGGATTATAGGATTTTCTTATTTTGCCTCTCCAATATTATTTCTTTTTTTTAAATCTTTTTAACCATTTCTTTCTAATAAAATATTTACAACTAACGAATATTCATTTGCCAATCTCTTTTCAGTGCTTTAATTAACTTTGCAAAATGGCTTTCAAACTCTCCCAATCCCCTACTATTATTTTTATACACTCTACACCCACACGTGTGAACACCTTAGCTCGAGAGAGAACGAGTAAAGCCCGGGCGGACATATTCTTATAATGCTCATTCTCTCGTGTTATTCCGCGCACTTTAATCGCGCTTTCCTCAATTGCCCCTAGGGGCAAAGTAGGTCAGAGATTCTCCCCGCGCGCGACCCGCCGAGCTTCTGTGCCTTTCCACATAATCTCGCATAACAAGAAAATATAAAAAGAAACCCTTTTTCGCTCTCTCCTCTCATAATGCCGCAGTTCTCACGGGCGCACGAGCCTGCCATATATATGACCGTACAGCCAGATTACAAGAGAAAAATATCATTTCAAACGACACGGAATTTTCCATTTTTATACAGCTATATGTACGCACTGTTGCCGGCGCGCGCAAGGAGGTGAAAATTGTGAATTCAGAGATTTTTTTGCATTCAGATATATGCGTACCTGCGCTAGACACTATCTACTTACCGATATAAAAATGGCAGAGTCGGCGTTTTGCGAGACGCTGCCGCCGCGTGAATTTTAACAAGCTACGGAATCAGCGCGATTTTTTTTCATAGCTTTTCGCACGAGTGGTTTTAGAGGATTTGCAAAAAAAATTTGTGTAAATTCTTTATCAATAGCGGAAGGTGTGTGTTAATTCTTTATCAATAGCGGAAGTTTTATAAATTTAAATTTCAAATATGCGTCGATTTTATTGAACAAAATATACAGCTATAGATATATAACAAATATTCTATTTAGAAAGGCTTTTTTAAATTTTAAAAGTGAAAGAAGAAATTTCTTTTAATATCACAAGATGACAATGTATATTTGATACTAAAATGTAAAATCTCTGGTTTAAAGTTTTTCAATAAAAATTATATTGTAAAAAATGAAATCAAAATAAAACTTTATATAACAAATCGTAATATTTTAACATAATAGGAAATTAATTTATACATTTAATCTTCCTTAACTCATTCAATACCTATCGTAGAGAAAAATCCTAGTAAATTCAAACTAGACAACAAAGAACTGACGATTCGACGAAACTTCGTCGAGCAAACGCGGGAGGAGATCAAGGTAAGGAATATAGAAACCAGAAGTCAACGATTTAAAAATAATAGCAAATTTATTTGTTCATAAAAATTGATCTACAATACAATATTTCTTTCAGGTCATGAAAGATAAAATGAACATAAGCAAAGGAAGAGATCGCGACCGAACAGCCAGACAGGTACGTGCGAAAACGCAACTAAAAATGGACGAACAGTTTCTAAGTATTTTTTACATCGTTTAATAATAAATACCTTTATTACAAAAGCGAGCTATTTTCAAATTACCAAAAGCAAGGTGAGATGTAAAGTAACATGGCGTTACCCTGCACTCACCTCGCTTTGGGAACTCGAAAGTGTCGATGTGATTGCTAGTGATGTCTCATCATTTTTTTAATAATATTTAAGTAGAAAAAAAACGCTTTTTTACAAAAATTTCTTACGCAACTACGGTTAATACTTCATTATTCCTTAAGAGTTAGTCTATAAAAAGAATTAAATACTTAAGTATTTAAGAGTTAGTTCGATTAATAAGCAATTGATTATCGTGTAGATTTATAAAAATATTTATAACTATTACAAAATTGGTAGTATGTATAATATCGCATCGATAAAAATTCATACCGAAAATGTACTTCTATCCACTCTTTATTAGCAAACAAATAAACTTTCTTGGCGTTTGTACAAAATTATATTAGTTTCATAAAAGAAATGATTTTATTCGTACAATGAGCGTTTCATTCTTGTACTTGAGATTGGACGAAAAAAGCGGTAGCATTCTTACGTTGAGTAAATTAACCAACTGAGTCATAACTTCCTCCAAAGACTATGATGAAGCTGTCAAAATGTACTTGAAGCTGCCGTTTAAAATACTGGTGAAACTTTATTATAATCATATGTATATTTATATATTTATTTATTTGTGTACATATATTAAAATATATTTTTGGTAAAAATCACAACTGACGTGCCGATTAATTTTCTCAACGCAAGAACGCTCATCGAATCTCAAATGACCACATGACTCATTCTTCTTCCTCTACTTCTTACTCATTATAAAATAGCCTACATTTGTCCTATATCGTTCTCACAAACACCAGCAAAGTCTATTTGTTCAAAAAAACGCTTTAAAACTGCTCGAAATTGACTCAAAAGAGGCGGAGAAAAAAAGTCCTCTTTAGATGAACCACTCTTTCCTCTTTTGCACTTGGTGTCCCGTCGCGGAATTGACGACCGCGGAGTCCGGATCGAGGGCGATCTCCGCGCCCTTGTCCTCCTGGGTCAGGTACTCGCCCTTATGGCGTGACATGTAGCGTCCGATTAAGATAATCATGACGATGAGAGCTAGAAGGATGATGGAGAGTACGCTGCCGAGGATGGCAGTGTCAGTCTCGTTGTACGCAGCGCGCACCTTATCCTCGTCGATCTCCGGTGGCGGCCTCGTCTCCACGATGTTGGGTGGATGCGTGATTGGCTCCACCCCGCAGAAGTCCTCGGTCAGCTGACCGCTTAGCGAGCGGACGTTACCAGGTCCGTTCTCCTGGAAAAGAAGCTTCAGCGGGTAGATGTCGTCAAACTCCACGCGTGACACACAACCTACGAAGCCCTCAGTCATGGACTCGTTTTTGCCGATGTACATGTACTGGATGTTGTTGAACTGGGCGTCAGCCGAGGCCTTGATGTTGAAGCTGAACTCCTTCGGCTCCTGATTGTCCACCTGAATGACGAGTATCGAACCGGAGTTCTTCCTACCAATACGCACGTCGTGGTACTGGCCAAGACCAAAGTGCTTGTCTGGGAAGATGACCTCCTGCCTCTCAAAACCAAAGTCAAAGACGACGCGAAGATGACCGCTGTTGGACACCATAATCGTCATGTACTCGCCGGAGATGTTTGACGAGAGCCCGATGAGGAATCCCTTGGGGTTGGTCGTGGTGAAGCCCACGCGTATCTTCTCAGCGATGGTGGAACGCCAGCTCCCCGAGAAGTCGTATTTGATGATCGAATTCTGCCGGAGGTTCACGCCAATCTCATCCGCACAGATCGGACCCTTGAATGACGTCCACCTGCAGTCGCACCAGTAGCCATCGTAGCGCTCGTGGCAGGTGCCATTGTTCAGGCAGGGATTACTCTCGCATCTGCCCACGCAGTCTTCACTTACACCATACAAGCCTCTCCTGGCTTGTCCTCGCAGATCCTGCAGCTTACCGTTCAGCAGGAGTGACCTGATGCAGCCGACGTAGCCGTCCCTGAAGTCCGTCGTAGCACCCACCACGAAATTCGAGGTCAGATGTAGCGCCCTCACGGGGCCTGGAGGCTCGCGTACTTCGTTCTTGAAGGCACCGTCGATGACAATACGCGCCTCCTTCCTGTTTCGCTCCACGGACACGCTGTGCCAGTTGTTGTCAGCCAGTCGGTTTGACGTCTGTACGCTGACAGCGAGGGGACCACCGCCCGCCTGGTACTGGAAGTGGATCTGGTTGCCGCCGTTGATGGAGATCTTTATGTAGTCGGTGGGTCCACGGCTGTGGACGATCACCGCGTTGTCCTGCGTCGTCCTGAACTCGAAGTAGATATCGCCGCTGTGGCCCATCTCGAAGGTCGGCAGACTCACCGTCGCGTCAGCGATGCGGAACGTCACCACGTTCGTCGACAGGTCGTCACCCTCACAGATCAGGGCACCTAGAGTATACATACCCTCCTTCTCGTCTAACGGAGTGCCAGTGTCACCGAAGCGCAGCTGCTTCACGGGTAGATGCTCCTTCTCGGTGATGTCTCCGGCATCCTCGAACCAGCCCTCAAGGTCCGAATCGCAGTTGCACCACTTCTCGGGCTTGGCGCAGCTGCCAATAATACCGCACTCGCATTTACGCGAGCCCGGTAGAGCGCCACCCCAGTAGTCCATCTTCTGGTTGTTACGGCTCACCCACCAGGAGTTGGGCTGGAAGACCTCGTTCTGATTGACCGGCGTGTTGAACAGCCGCGAGTGCTTGCAGGCGTAGCTGATGCTCTGCCGGCAGGTCTGCGAGCGGTTGATGAACGCCTCGATCTGGTCTAGGTCCGCGTCGTAGTGGATGTCCTGGATGAAGCTACCTGGCTCCTCGAAGCCGTCCACAGGAGTGGGATGCTCGTTGCTATGGCGCAGAATGGTCATGACGCGGCCGTCGGCGAAGAACTCGCAGGTGACGGGGAAGGGTCTCAGTGGTCCGCTACCGTCCACGTCGATCTTTATCTCGGCCTTCTGGTTCAGCGTGTTGGGCGACTTGCGGTAATCCTCGCAGGAGAGAGGATTGAGGGAAGTGTGACAGACGGCACCGGAGTAACCGGTGTTGGCGCAGTCGCAGAAGAACTCGTCCGAGTTCTGCATGCACATGCCGGCGTGTTTGCAGGGATTGGGATTGCAGCGGTCGACCATCTGGCAGGCGTCGAAGACGATCTCGTTCTTACAGCAGTATTCATCGTCCTTCCAGTCGGTGGGTAGCTTGTAGTTACCGTCGATCTGAATGACGCGCATGCAGCCGATGAAGCCCCGATGGTTGTTGGGCATGCCGCCGACGTAGTAGAGGTAGCCGGTGAGGATCTCCATCTGACGGGTGGTCTTCATGGGCCGGCCGTCGACGTTGAGCACGAGGCTGTTCTTGGCGAGGGTGAGGATTACCTGATGCCACTTGCCGTCGTTGAAGCTCTCGTCGAAGTTATCGAGAATGGCCTTGGGCGACATACGGGTAGAGCGGATCTCGATCTTGAGCTTGCCCTCTTCGAGGAAGAGCTTGACATAGCCGTTGGAGATGAATTCGTGGTAGAGAATGAGACCCTGATCTTCATAAGTTCTGAAGGACAGGGAGACGTTCATGGAGGAAACGCCTTCATAGCCCTTTAGCTTGGCATAGGAAGAAGATGTGAGGAAGGTTACAGGGATGATAGGAGGCTCGGGGCAGCTGTAGAATGTGTGAACAGTCTGGTAGCGCCAGTTCTCTCCGTAGAGTTCCATGTCTCTAAGTTCTTTGATCATATTCGTATGGTTGAAGAACAAGTTTTCAATGCAACCTGTAAAGTTTTGGTTAACAACGAGTCCTTCTTGTTTGTTAGGCACACCTCCAATATAAAATGCTCTGTTCAAGTCTAGTCTGTAAAACTCTCCTTTAATACGTCCATTTATCAAAACTCTGTCTACTGAGAAATTTATATCTTTGCGGTTTCTGGAAATAACAACGTCATGCCACATATTGTCATCTAACAAACTACCTACTGACAAGCTAGTCATGATTCCTGATCCAAGGTCAATGTTGAGCAGCATCCTATTGTCTCGCACTTGCAGGGCTAAGAAATCACCTTGGGATCCCCGAGAGTACATGATGACTCCGTCAGCATTATTAGTCTTGAAACGGAATCGTAAGGAATGTCTGTCAGTTTCTAAAGGCTCTCTGAGTAGATCCCAGCGTACCAAAGAAGATCCATTAAATGAGACAATGTTAGAAACATACTCGCAACCATAGAGTTCAACTCTCATGGAAATCCTATCGCGCCAGCGAGTAGGATTTATTCTAATCCACTGAGCTATAATAGGCACCTCAAATTTATTCAGTCTCATAGTATCGCCATCCTTGTTACCCTTAAACATCTTGATGTTACCATCTGTCTCCTTAAAGTCTGCATAATCAAGGCCATTGGTACCATAGCTGATGCCATACTCCATAACGTACTCATTGTAGTGCGCTCTTCCTTGAGTGGCTATGGCAGTGATATTCATAGTCTGTCCAAGGTCAATAATCAAATACTGACTGAAATCTGAGCTACTGGCAGTCCATACATTTGGTCCATAAAGTCTTGCGTTCGCTGGTCCTCTCTCGGGCAGAAAAGTGGTAGCCTTCAGCTGCGCCTTATCCAGCAGAGGGTAGTTGCAGTAATCATAGTCGTATGCGGAGGCAGTGGCCAGCAGACTGCAAGCTGCCAGGACCACTGCAATGAGATTCTTGCTATTTAGCGCAGTCATTTCTTTCTGCAATTAATCAAAAAACAGCAGAGAGCGTCATAACGAGATTCCAACGAGATTCTTAAATTACAGTTACCGCATTGGCTGCTCCGAAAATTCCTTATCACTTCCACCTGTTTAACTTTCCCTTCTTATCTACAGTACCAAAATATCCGCACTGCTGCGAATTTTCGCGTATCTCTCGACCAGGGCGCGGACGCACACAGTCACTTACTCATGACTAATCTTCTCCGCCGACCTTTTTATCGAGGTTAGAATAATATGGCTGATTGATCAATAATCTCGGCGCGCCGTCCCGGGGCGTATATAGAGAGGCACGGAGCGCAGACACAGCGCGACACACAGACACAAGACGACGCTATTATATACTTGCGTCACGCGTCGCCCCGTCTCTCTTGCGAGAATCCGCGAACGTTATACAAAACCTCGCAGGTCGTCGTCGACGTAGACGTCGCGCGTTACCTCGGCCCTCGCCTTGTTTTGGTCATTGATGCTCTCACAGAGACGGGAGACACACGCGAACTATGGGGCAGCCACCGACCACACCTAAAAGCCTCCGCTGCCGCTCGCTACCGTCTCGATTACCTCCACCACGCAACACGCTTAATTTCAAAATGCGCGCGATGCCAGCGACACCACGCGGCTCGTTCATTCACGTATACAACTCATGCCGCAGTGGTGATTCACAATCACGCACTGTACAGTCAGTACAGTGTACACTGCACTATAGCTGCGTGTATGTGTATAGTGGATACCTGAGAACGCATTGTCGAGAGGGTGGGTGTGTGGGCCTGTCAGTCTGTCTCTCGCGAATGCACAAAAGTAAACACAAAAAAGGGAGAAAGAGAGTGGAGCCGACAGACGCAGCTTCCGTTCGATTGCGCGCGGGTATTGATCCTTTAAAATTGAACGATGGCACGATGATGTCACGATCTACTTACGGAATATAATAGTTTGATTTTATTTGGAAATTTGAAAAAAAAAAAAAAGACAGTCAATATGGTTTATAGGGTAATATTATTGTTCGTTACTCTTTTTTTAATTAATACAAATACTTTTTTTATTTTTTAAACACTAAAGATATAATTTCTAATTTTATTTGTTTTACAATAAGTATTGAATTTATATAAAATTTTATCGTGCAATAATAATTTGGTTCATTTAAAAAACAATATGAATATTTTTTTTTAAATAGTTTTCATTCAGTATTCATTCATTATTTTTATTAATAAGTTGAATTATTTTTTCACCATAAGAAAATAAATGCTTTATTAAATTTCTTACCTTTTTCTGTACAGCCATTGCTGGATAATAGTCCAGCAAGAGTGCCTCAAGTCAGCCATGGGACAGCAAAGTACAGTAAACTGGAAAATGAAATGGACAGTCCCAATCGACAGTTCCTCGATGGTGTTATATGTAACCAGAGTTCCATGATGAGACATCAAGATGAACACCTGGATATTATGAGTGATAATACTGGCACGTTAAAGACAGTATCAAGGCCAATTAACTCTGAATATGACGAACAGCAAGTGTTAGTATCACCAATGAGAAATATATTTAAAAAAACATAACATATTTTTTACTTATAATTTATTCTAACAATTTTTTATTTTTTAGAATGCTTGATGATTTTAATAATGAAATGGAAATAGTGACTGACTCAAAGTTGGATGCGACCATGAAGAAAATGGCAAAGGTCCTCCATATGAGCAACGGTAACTATAACAATTATATTCCAGCTCCTACTACTGCGACATCCAGTACCTCTGACTTTGCTCCTCCAAAGCCTTGTTCCTTGTCCTCCTTGTCGACTACTATAACTAACTGTTTTCTATGCTCCAGAGATTAATTAGTGTCTAACTATGCAAATGGGCCTTACAATGACTCAATAATTTTACTCCAAATATTTTTATTTTTTAACGATATTTAATAGTACAAATAAGCCCCTCATGAAAATGATTTTTGAAGACTTTATAAGATTTCATAGATTTACCCAGTAGGCACAAAAACATTATGAACAATTTTAAAAGCAAAGGTAGTTTAAAGTTTTTTCTTACAAATTCTTATATGACATGAAAGTCTTTATCTAAAACAAACTTAAAAACAGTTAAGTGCTTTATCGTTAAAAAAGTGCTTATTTTAACATTCTAAATCTCAAAAATTCAAGTTATTTTTTTAGATTAAAAAACTGCTTGAAATTTTAAACGTAAATTTTAAATTTTTACGTAAAAAAATAGTACTTATTTTGAAAATTTTTTATTTTACGCATTTAACGAATTCTTTGCGCCTATTGGGAATTTTGCGTTAGACTAGAAAACTCTAGTATTATTGATTCAAATTTCGAGGTTGCATTTCAAGTCAATGCCCGTGAAAAAAAAAAAATAATGTCAATAGCGAAATTAACGTAAATCGGAATCACAAAAAACTGGCAGCATAATTTAGGCACTAAAATCGGATACTTATAATTCGCATAATAGTAAAGGTACAAATCGTTTTACGCTTGGGTTTAGCCATAGATAATTTACCAAGTGTAAGATCTTTCAAAAGCATAGGAGTTCGAAGCAATTGTATGCTTCATCACTTAAGTCCATTAGTTTAAGTTTGGAGACAACAGGAACATATAGCAAAAATCACTCAGAAGATGAAAAAATTTTTTTTATTTTCCATCATTAGTAACAAAAAAATATATATTTTTAACGAAAAATATATTTCTTAATCCAATAACAGTGTCATTGAAGTGAAACGTTTAAAAACTGGATTTATATAGAATTCCAAAACAATAAAACTTCCAGCAAAATTCATTATCTGGATGATTTTTGCCAATACATTCCCTCACAACTAAAAAAAGCAGTACAGCTTTACGGAAACTATATTGCCTCAGTGATCAAATAATAAGATGAATATGTATAACAATAAATTTTTTTGCGAGATGTACTTAGATCGAGACAGGTCGAGCCCTCTTTTAAGGCTCACTAATTTCGTGGTGAAAACAATTACTGTTAACGGTATAATGCCTAATCATAGCCAAAAGTAACCAATAGATACGAGGGAAACAGACGTTAGCATATATATATATAGCAGCATATATATTTCTTAGTATTGTGTCATGCCAAATATATATATATTATCCAATGTATGCCAAAAGAAATCACTCAAGAGAGAGAATGAAGGGAAATACAAACGAGAGGCTAAATATTTATTTGCGTTTCGAATCAAAGGATAAACTCGATATATTATACAGTTGTAAGGGTACAATAAAATACAAAAAACTAAACGCCGCATATAGCAGCCAAAACCGGAGAAAAAGTTTTGCAACAGGCATTTTGCAACGGGTTTTTTCTATATTTTTGCGGGTACTTGAATCGATCGTCGTATCAAAATATGAGGGTATATTACACATGTTTTTTACGAGCGATGACAAAAAAATAATGATGATAGGGTGACAAGGGGGGAATTGTAATGTTTTTGCGTATACACGACATTTGCAAGAGAGAGATACATTGTTGTTCCACAAGATACCTATATATTACGATATACTCGATGTGAACACAATTGTGGTTGTTGATGATATAATTAAGCTAAGAAGTTAAAACTTGATATATCAATTTGAATGTTGATGAAGATAAACCTTAGTGAGAACAGAGTTAGGAAAAGTCATTATTTTCTGATTGTTGTTGAGATGTGAACGGGTTTTTGTTTCACGACCGTTTTGTGCGAAGGAACAAGTCGCGTGGAAAGATTACTCGTAAATTGCCTTATACTTTGTGTGTACTTAATTTACTTGTTTTATTTTGTTATTAAGTATAAAAGCGTAACAGATGGATCCCGAAATCATTTGACGAATTTTGTTCATCCTATTTTTAAAATCTTTCTTTACATTTATTTACAATATTGATTCTTTTTTTACTATTATACGTTGGCGATTCAATTTCGCGATCCTCCAGTTATTTTACGTGCAAAAGCTATTTAATATTCTAAACTAAATATAGTTACTATAATGACTTAATGGACATTATTTATACATATCCAAAGTAAATATGATTTAAAAAATCTAGTTTTAGAAGTATTTAGAAAAATCGGTCAATGACGATCGTTTAGTCGAAAGCGTGTAGAGTATCGAAGAAAAAATTTCCAAAACTAGTTTACTATGCTTTAAAATTAACGAGTACTTAAGCAATTCGATAACTATTCTGCGCAAGAACAAATATATATTACCGATTGTTAATCCGATACGGTGGGACAACGTTGAAAACTGTTAATTTAAGCTATTCCCAGACTCGAGCTTTACTATTATTTTGTACATTTCAGTTTTAATCTTATGTGTGTTACTATTATTGTATTAAAAGAAAAACCGTATCACTGGACGTGACATATGTTTATCTTATCCAATAATTTTTTCCCTCACATCCTATAATGCAAACGAAAACTGTATGTGTCGTTCCGTTTCTTCCTGGCAAAAGAGATCATTGTGTGTGACTAACCACCACTTGTACACATCTCTGTGTGTGTGTGTGTGTGTGTGTGTGTGTGTGTGTGTGTGTGTGTGTGTGTGTGTGTGTGTGTGTGTGTGGGTGTGTGTGTGTGTGTGTGTGTGTGTGTGTGTGTGTGTGTGTGTGTGTGTGTGTGTGTGTGTGTGTGTGTGTGTGTGTGTGTTTTACCTTTGGGTTATTTACATTACGAACGTAGAACACTTAGACCATGGTGTACTAGACCATCGTATATCCGACCATCGTTCGAAGAATTTGGGCCAAAAAGTTCTATATACTAATTATATACATAATAACGACACGAGCATCGGACGTGTTTTTGTTCTTGTAACCGTACACTGTAATAAAACTTTAGCGTTAAAATGTGTCTAGTGATTTTGTATCTCAGTGATGTACGTTGGTAACCAAAATTATACAGCATTATAAATATATACTAACGACATATAACGTTGTGGAAAAAGTTATACTGGAAAATTATTATTGCACGCTCACCAACACACACGAACACACCGGTTCCAAAAGATGATGACGAGAGAGAAAAAAAAAGAAAGACACCATTGTTAACATGATATATACTGTGTAGACATCTTATATCTTGTAAACGATTAATAAAAAAAAACCACCACCATGGGAATAGTTTTACAAGTGGAGCTTGTGATGTTTACTTTTACGTTTGTTTTAGATCGCAGACAATGGGTAGTCATTGGAGTGTTGACTGCTGTGTTGTTAGTTCTCGTTGTTTTGTTTGTACTTTGAGCGAGGAAAGAGAAATAAAAGGGGAGAGAAAGAAGCGAGAGGGTGCGAACTTCAAGTTCTCCGCTCCAGTGGTGCGTGTGTCTTGGAAAGAGAGAAAGCGAGTCCGATGATGACGATGACGATGATAAAAAAGAGCGCATTGGCGGGCGCCACTGACTTATCTTCATAAGTACGATTCTTTAATTGTAAGCGAACGACGAACAAGTTTTTTATTATTACGTTTACTTTTTACTACACGCACTTATTTATTTTGCATAATGATATTGATTAAGTGGTTGAATATTTTCAATAAAAATCTTGTATCATAAATTCTCTGTTGTAGTGTCATCCTCGACGTGGACATGGAAATATCGACGTTCCATGCTTCCATTCATATCATTTCATAAGAATTTTTTTTTATTTTTATTTCTTTTTATATTTAGAAGTATCGTTTTGTTGATTCGTTCATTATTATCTGAGAGAATTTACTAATTTGTTCACGTTTTTTTATAATTTGAGAACACTTTTATATATTCTTTTTACTGTATTACTCAATTTTTCGTCACTCTTTATAACTGCAATCTACACTTGTTTTGATGTCAAGAAATTTTTGTCGCACTCTGAAAATCTGCAACTGTTATGAAGGCAAGAAAAGGGATTCCACCAGCAAAATTATACTCTCGTCATTTTCTAGTAAAATTACTTTATTTTTCGAATTAAGTTTTTGTTCTACATTTTGTACTAGGCTAAATGGTATAAAATAATTGAATTATATTATCTCATAAAAGTACAAATATTAGAATAGTTGATACGCTTGAGATGCATGTAAAAGACTGGATAAACAAAGCTTTAAAAATCTATAAATTTTAAAACGAAGTCTTCGCGTGCTTTTTAAGCGCACTCGACATATATAATAATAATAATAATCTACTTATAATGAAAAACAGCACAATACACTTGCACTCGTAGATTAAGTTTGAAAAGTCGGAATTCATAATAAGAATAAATTGATTGGTCCAGTGTATAAATGCAACGTAAATTAATAGTCATCTGAACTTTGTCTATTTTTTTAAATCGTACATTAATAAAAAAAAAAAAAGATCTTTGGTATGATACTTAAAATATTGCAATTGGTCGCACCATCGTATAAAAATTGCGCAACGTAAGCTGAGCTTTGAAAGTACATAGAAAAGATTCTTTAACTTAGACTTAAATAAAACAATCGTCTAATCGGCTTAATGTACACACGTAAAACAATGATCTGCTAAAACGATACGCCACGCAGTCGTGCCTCGTATCGATCGACTCTCGTTTACTCGTTTCTCTAAGTATACTATAATTGACAGTTTGCTGTTTTAAATTTTCTTTTACTTTCCAAGTTCGTCACCAATTTTTTTTTGTTTTTATACTAGCGTTTAAGGCACCTCTAAATGTTTCAAAGCCGATCCAATTGATATGTTTCACTTTCGCGGAATCTACAATTTCGATTGCATGCAATTTTGATAGATATATGCACTTAATAAATTTAATATAAAGGAAGTACAAGGTACTTCTAAGTACTGTAAAAGTACTTCGATATTTACTTATATATTAGTATGGCCTGATTGGTTTGTCTATCTCGAGATTCAATTTCAGAAAAAAAAAATGACGTATATTTTGATAAATGCAAATTTTTAATAATAGGCTCTAAAAATTCTGATTTTTAAATTAAAAGAAAGAAGACTAATGAACACTGCGAGAGACTTAACTTAAATACTCAAAGCTAAAACTTAAACTGTAAGATAAAGTTGACTTTATATATAATATGTAAATAACTCGTAGTCTATTTGTTCATAAGAAATTGCAATAGTAACTTAAGCACAGTGAATCACTCGCGAGAGTATAATAGTGTATCTGAATCATCCTTTTTTTTTTTTTTTTTTCTTTATATATATATATATATATATATATATATATATATATATATATATATATATATATATATATATATATATATATATATATATATATATATATATATATATATATATATATATATATATATATATATATATATATATATATATATATATATATATATATATATATATATATATATATATATATAAATATATATATATATATAAAATATTATATATAAGTATTCTCCATGCAGGAAAAAAGAAGGACGAGAAATCCGATAAATCCAATGACAGACAACTATGTATAGCACTCTACCTCTCATTCTCGCTCTCGCCCACCGCCCTCGAAAGAGAGACGCGTTTCTACGTGTAGACAGAGAAAGAGAAGAAACTCGGCGCCGCGCGCAACAGCGGCAGTATAAGTAGCAGCATACCCTTCTCTCCTTCCGCTCTCTCGTTCACGTATCGAATGGGACGTATGTGGGGGTCTGTGTGCATATGCAGTAAGGAGATGCGGGCGCGCTTATAAGGGCTCGAGGCGCGGGATCTTGTAGCAGTTGGTGGGCAAGACCTTGCGCATGTCGTTGATGTTCTCGACCTCGTTGCGCAGCCGGCTCACCTCGTCCTCGTAGTTCTTCACCCACTGGGTCTGCAGATTCTTCGCGTCCGTGAGAGCGCGGATGCGCGAGTCCAGGTCCGCTGCCTTGATGTCCGATTCGGCCTGGCGCAGTCGGTCTTCGAGTCGGTCCAGGTCCGCGTTGTCTGCGAAAAAAAGGGTGAATTGGGCTGTTAATACTTGAATTTATTTTCGATTCTTTATTTGAATAGAATGAGAAGTACCTATATTTGTAAATGTATAGCCATAAATAAAATATTTTTTATTTTATTGTGAGTTTTCAAAAGCGTACCGTTATAATTTTATTTTATTTACATAACATATCATTATGCTTTGTTTTGGAATTCAAATCAAATATTCTTTTAGTAGGAATATTTTGAAAATACTTACTGATATCAGGAAGTGCGTCTAATTCTCTAGTAATCTGCGCGATTTCTTCCAATGCCTTGGCAACTTGTTGCGATGCAGCAGTCACATTCGATTTTGCTTGTCCGACTTTTCGTTTTACCTAAATTTAAAATAAGAATAAAATATTAATTTTAATTTTGCAGGAGTCAACTACAATATAATTTACAGAAAAAGACTTTTATAATAAATTTATGGTTCGATCAACTCTAAGAAAGGTTTCTGATTATATTTATATTTGAAAAATAATGCAAACTCTTCATTTGTTTATTATCATTTTATCATTTTATATATAATAAAAAATATGTACTTCTAGCTACTAATAAATATAAAGTTATCCATACGAATATATTCGAGAACTAAATATGCGATGTTGCAGATTTCTGTATCGTATTTTTCGGGTATCCATAGTCCGATTTATAATTTTTTTTAATGATGGCTATGTATTTTGAAAAATTAAGAAAACAATAAATGACTAATATATTTAACCCAAAATTAAAATTCAAAGATTAAAATAAATAAAAAAACAAAGAAATTTAATAATAGGAAAATACTAAAATGTCAACAATCAAACAAGTTTAAATCGACTAACAACTCGCACTGTTTCAACAATACAAAACAAACCTGTCCTGTAACATCGGCATCCTTATTGATGTGCCCCTCATACTGCCGGACCATCGAGTCCGTCGTGTTCACCCTCAGATGCAACTTGTCAGCCTCGTTGCCGAGCTTGATAACTTCAGCCTTGGTCTTGTTCGCCTCCTGCCTGATCTCGTTGGCCATCGCGCTAGCGTTGTTCGCGTTCGACTGGGCCTCCTGGGCGACCTCGCGCGCCCTGTCGGCGTTCTGCTCCGACACTTCCAGGACTTGGTGAATTTTGTTGGACTTCTCGTCGGCGCTGCGAATGAGGTCGCGGATCGCGTCCACGCCCTGGAGCGCCTCGTAAGCCTTGGCGCGCGCATCCTGCACCTCCGCGTCGAACACTGGAGTAGAAGATAAAAATTACGTTTTATTTTAGTGGTGGAGAACAATTTTTTTAATTATGCCTTTTGATGTAAAAAATTAATTATAAATTTGTCGTTATAATTATTAGGTTTGAAAGACAGCATAGAAGTAAAATAAATATCAAAAATAAAAAGTAAAAAATAAACAGGAAATACCGACACAGCGATACGAATGTAATCCTAATATAAATAAATCCAAGAAATAGAAATTTTAAATATTAAATATCTCTTCTAAATATTTTTTAAATCTGATAAAAA
The DNA here is from genome assembly GCA_036365515.1 of Torymus aiolomorphi. Classification (NCBI taxonomy): domain Eukaryota; kingdom Metazoa; phylum Arthropoda; class Insecta; order Hymenoptera; family Torymidae; genus Torymus; species Torymus aiolomorphi. The sequence goes on along the minus strand of CM070874.1, from coordinate 67,856,191 downwards.
AAAGAAATGAAAACAGAAATATTTTTGAATAATCATCAAAAAAATGAAAAACTAAACCTAACAATATCATTATAATATTATAATTTTATCAAGAATTTCAAAAATTCGGAAGTAGAACAGTAACCAGAGCCTATCATCACTCAGCATCCCGCAAGTAGTTCTAGCTGCACACGCGAAATTTGATTAGCTTTGAGAATTTCGTAGGCAACTTGGCAAAACGCGGGAGCCTAGCAACTAGCCTGTGGGAACGGAAGTAAAACGATGCTTTAAAAATACGAAATTCGAAAGGTGTAAAGTTTCAGGAAAAAATATCTTGATGATGTTTACATCTAAGAAGCATTTGTAATTAACGCGGATAACTACGCTTTTCTTAGAAAATAAACTATAAACAGTGTCCCTCGTACAACTTATTCGCGAAATACAAAGCATATGACAATTACCGCTGAGTTTTGACAGAGTATCTTGAGCCTCCTTCAGTGTCTGGTTTCCGCGGTTCACGGCGTTCTTGGCGATGTTGTTGGCCTCGTCAACCTCGGCGAGTAATTCGGCAGTCGTGGCTTGCTGGTCCTCGGCCTTGTCCAGCAGCTCCTCGCTCTTTCTCACCTTCTCGTCCACGTCCTGTATCAGGTCTTGGTTCTCTTCTAGCAAGATTCTCGCTTGTTCCTTGATCTTCATGGCCTGAGAAAATAAATATTTTGGATATAATTTTTTTCTATTAATTATTACATCTAACGAAAGATTTTTTTCACCTCTTTGTTTACTTCATCAACGCGATTTTGCAGCTCCGTCAGATTGACGGCTGGTACAGAAATACCGAGTATTAGCAGATTTAGCGCTTCCTTTGACACAGCATCTGATTTGGCGACTGCGGTGGCAGTCAGTTTCTTCACATCGCCGTACCGTTCTTCCAAAGCCATCAGTTTGTTCTCTAAGAATCTAATCTCGTCACTGCAAATATCGAGGAACATAAGTATTATGTCGAAATGCTTTTAATTTCTGACAATTGGAATTCATAAGTACAAGTTATGCAAAAAAGTACCTTATGTTCGTGTACTTCGCAATAGCCTTCTTTGCCAAGTTGTAGGCCTCCAAAGATGTATTCTTAGCCTGTTCAGCTACTACTTGCAGTTTCTTAGCTTCCTTCATATTCCTGTTATAAATAAATTATTGTCAATTACAGACACATTAAAAGTAATCTGTTTATATATCAATATAACAAAAAGTAAATTAAAACTACGTACTGGTCGGCTACTAATCTAGCCTCTTGCGCGATTGCCGTCATCTGTTGATTTTGCTGACCGACGTGTTCCGCTCGTCTTTTCGCCTCGGCCAAGGCGCTTTGTCCGTCGGTAGCCAAAAAGTCCTCTGCTTCCTAAAATTATCAAAGTTATTATTTATCAATCAATAAACTTTACGTTTTTAATATTGTCGCAGTAAAATATATACAAGCTTGGATAAAATTAAAACTAATTAAAAAACTATTCAATTTTTTTAAATTAAAAAAAAATTATCAACTTTAATGAGTTTTTATTATAAACGATCCTCTCTAATAGCATTTACTCTTCCGCTACATAAATTCTACTGGAAATTGAATTAAATTTGATTCGCCTCGTTAAACGAAATTTAGTCTACTTTACCGTTAATTGCTCGTGTATCTTGTCCAATACTTTCTCTGCCTCGTCAATGCTCATTCGGCCTTGGGATGTTGTTCGTTTGGCGTCCAGAGCAGTTTGATCGACGTTCTGCAGAGTTTCATTGATGTCCGTCAGCTGATCGCGAAGTTCGTCGAGCTGTTCTACCAAAGATTTCTTGTCGCCTGTAGAAACAAATGGTTAATTAAAAGCTTAAAAATATGAATAGTCAATAATAAATAAATTTCACACTATAATAGTAACAAATTCATTGAATTAATGCAATTTACTCGCAATTTATTCCACCTTCACCAACATCACTATAAAAATCCATTAACTACTCACTTCCGGTTCCGGTCTTGGCGAGCTCCAGCAGCTCCTTCACGCGGTCCTGCACGTCCCTAAGCTTCTGCTTGAATCCGGACTCGTTGATAACCGTCGGGTTGCTCTTGATCTTCCTGAGTGTGTCCTCGAGCTCGGCCAATCTTCCACGGTGCTCGTTCACCGCGTCCTGCACTAGGTTGTAGCAGGGCGGACAATCGATACATCCGTACTGACGGTTGTGCTTGTTCTCCTTGCACCGGTCGCACGTTCTGCCCTCGACATTGGTTAGACACTACAAAGGATAAACGTTGAAATTAGAGAAACGATCGAATTCAGTACAAGTAAAAATAAATAAATACTTACAGGACACTGTCCACTAGCATCGCACTGCAGATCCTGCGAACCGATTCTATCGCAGTCGCAAGGTTTGCAGCCATCCCTGCTGAAGCCGAACTGATAAGGCATGCAGGCGTCGCAGCGCTGTCCGGTGATTCCGGGTCTACACTGACACTGGCCGGTGATGGCGTCGCAGGTACGGTTGTACGAGCCCTCGAGGTCGCAGTTACAAGCTGAGCATCCCTGAGGAAGACAACATTATCTTTGATTAGCAAAAGCTTTGGGAATTCGGATCAACGGTTTGCTTACCTCTCCGCTCTTGATGTGGTAATAGCCGTCCTCGCACTTGTCGCAGTTGCGTCCGATGACGTGGGGCTTGCAGAAGCAGTGGCCGGTGAGCTGATCGCAAGGTAAAACACCGCCGTTCTCAGTTTCCTGCGTACCGGGGGCGTAGCACTGGCAAAGCTTGCAGCCGTCCTCCTTGTTATCGGATAATGCGTCTCCGTAGTATCCTATGATAGATAGATAAATAAAGCACACCATTCAAAACCAGTATTTTATTAAGTTTATTTATTTTTGATTTTTTTTTAATTTCTTAAGTACCTGCCAGACACTCTTCACAGTGAGGACCAGCAGTGTTGTTGACGCACTTCAGACACTCTCCAGTCTCCTGATTACAATTGCGCACGGCGTTGAGATCGATGTTGTTGTTGCATTCGCAAGGTCTGCAAGGTATTCCCTTCTCCGGGTTGCCGTAGTAACCATCGGAACAGATCTCACAACGTGGTCCTAACATAAAACGATTACTTTCATTAAAAATTATTCATTCAACAATTACACTTAATCGGCAAAACCTATCCTACTGTTTATTTTAAAATTACCTGTACGTCCAACCGGACACTCCGAGCAAATCGGATCGGGATTGTTTCCCAGGAGAATGCAAGGGCCGTTATCGGGACAGGGACAGGCCTGGCAATCCTCGTGCGTTCCTTTAAGCGGCTGCCCGTAATAACCGCGCGCGCAATGCTCGCAATTAGCGCCGGCCGTGTTGTGCTGGCAGATACATTGACCGGTTTCCGACTCGCAGATGTCCGCGTGTCCGTTACAATTGCAGGGCACACAGAGAGCGAAAGGTCCGCCGTTGGGTGGATCGTGGTGGTAGCCCGGCTCGCAGGACTCGCAGAACTGGCCGACGTAGCCCTGGGGGCAGGAGCAGTGCTCGACCCAGTCGGCGGGCTCGCCGGCGGCGCCGCGGTGCGCTGTTTCTAGACGCACGTCGTCCAGGAAGCCCTTGCCTGGAATTACAAAAGGAAATGATGAATTGATGAAAGAATGAATGAAGTGGTGGAGAGAACGTGGTAGGGATTTTTACCTTGGTGAGTGTAGGTGCCGCGAATTTTGAGGGATGTCAGGTTGGCCAGGATGGAGATGAACGCCCTCGATGATAGTCTCGGTTGCCATCCGTATTCGGGATGCTCGTGGAGGCGGAAGGTGTAGTCTTGTGGCTGGCAAGTATTCATAAATTAAAATTCACCGTGAGAGCTACGATAATATTGATCGACTGGAAATGTTAATACTTACGTTTGTGCCAGGCAGTCTGTTGTTCTGGCCAAAGATGGTTTGGGTGATTTGCTGACCATTTCCGCCCTCCAAGATGATGTCTCTAGCAGTTGGCGCTGGACCGTTGCTGCTGATTCGCAATGTGAACGACAGGTCTTGGTTGTAGGAGGTTCGCTGGTCGCCCAGGAACCGTTCTGTAATTTAATATTGCACTTTAATAATATAGCTATCATCTTTAATTAAAATGTAGAATACCAGGAAGGAAAATCGTTAGTAGAACATAACTTTGATACATTGATATATTTATCATTTATTTAACGGTCGTTCCAAAATTAAACGTACCAGGAGCAACGAAGTAGACGTTATCACGATCGGGCGCGCTGACGGAGATGGTGTGGGTGAGGCCGTCGTAGGTGACGGCCAGTGGGGTACCGGCGACTTCGGCCGACCAGCGCTCGATGCCTCGGACGAAGCTGCTCTCGATGTTGACGCGCGAGTAGCCGCTCGCGGTCGAGCACACAGACGAGTGGCCGTAGCAGAAGCAGGGTGTGCAGCCGAACTCGTTGTCCTCGTCGAGGTTGAAGAAACTCGGTCGGCATCTGTAGTATTAGTAAGTTGGATATTTTAGGGTATTTATCTCGTCACTTGAGAAATGTAAAGCTCTTAAAAGGATATCGGTAATATACTTACCGACATTCTCGTATTTTTTGTTACTTAATTTCAATCTTTGTTTTTTACTATTTCTTTTTTTTTTGTCATCTGCTGTTCGTTAACTCGTTATGAACAGCGGATGACTGCGATAATTTTAAAGAACTTTATAACAAATTTAAATTACGTAAAATACGACTTAGGAATGTGTGATTGGCTCCAACATCCTCTTAAATAATTTTTACAAAATGTGGATTTGATGTGGATGGAAACTAAGAATTTTGAAAATCGCAAAATTTATCAGTGTTTTTAATCTGTGATCATAGAAATCATAATGATTGAACAAATTGTATAAATATTTTTAATTCGTTATTGTTTTTATCATATTTTTATCAACTCTTATAATTAATAATTTATCATTTAAGCTTGCACCAATACTTGTAAATAGGGCGCGATTTCATTTATCTTCAATTTATCTGATCCACATTTTAGAGTTCTTTTTATGTATCTCAAGTCTAGAAATTCCAACTTTCAATTAAGACTACTAAATATCACTAAAACAAAAAAAAATACTTACTCCCGACAGCGTTTGCCTTCGACGTTATCCTTGCACGTGCAGACACCGGTGACAGGGTCGCAGCTCGGCGAGTTCTGCAGCGAGCCAGCTTCGCTACAATCGCAGGACGTGCAGCCGAAGCCGCTGAAGTCGAAGTAGTTGGGCGCGCAGCGATCACACTTGTCTCCCGTTACTCCGGGCTTGCACTGACACTTGCCCTCCGTGTTGCACTGGAGGCTTCGCGAACCTACGAACGAAAATTATTTTTGAAAAATAGTCGTTGTTTTTATTTTTATTATTAAAGATTATAACGAATTAAAATAACACTTTTTCACTAAAATTACGAAATCGGTTATTACAATAATTATTTATCAGTTGATAAAACGCGTTATTACAATATTAAAAAGCATGTTTTTTCGTTAATCGCAAGTGATATTGAATCGAAAATATACCTTTACGTCACTATATAATTGTACAGGCGACCGAATGTATACTTTCCCTTAAACGTCGCGGCCGCCTCACGTTAATTCGCGATTTATCGGCGCGGAAGATTAAAAACTCCCGCTGGCACTTAATGGCGAGTCATCATCATCTCCTTCGGTTTATCGTCGCCGAAGAATTGTGAAAGTAGGTCTTGTGTAGACAAACACGTATACACATGCGCGCGTGCATCGAGCGAGTGATGAGCGAATTATCCCTTTGAGATGCACCGCCCGATCGCTCGTTTCAATCCGTTTCGTCGTTTTTATGACCCATAAAAGTTATCAAATTGTATATAGTTTTAAGTGCGTTGCGTAAGCGGCGGCTCTGATTGTCGAAAGTATGTCCTGTTCGTCGTTCGATGTGACACATGGTGGTTTTCACTATTATTTGGAGCGGAACTTGGCTTTTCACCGTGTAAATCAATTTTATATTTTACGATAAATCTTAAAGATGCACTTTATTATTGAGTTATACTTCAGTATAGTTGTAATGTTTTATGAACGATAAAAAGCTTCCATAACCGCTCGATTTATCGGGGTGATAATACCATTATCAAAAATTTGTTTATAAATACGTATATAATACCTATTTATCTACATGAGCTCAAAATCGTTTAATAATTCTAACTAATTTCGAGTCCTTAACCCAATAAGTCGTATACGTGTATTTTGTATACTACTTAAATAAAAGGATATTCTTTTAATTGGATGGTTTGACTTTCTTAAAATACCGATCTTTTGCTTATTATCTAAAAACTTTTACTTCAATCTTATATAGTATAATCTTAATAAATAAGATTTTCAAACTTTATCAAACTACAAAAATAAAATAGATTTATAGAAACAATTCAAACCTGATAAAAGTAACTACATTGAAACAATCAGCATGTAAAAAAATATGAACAAACTCCACGATCATTTCTTAAATTCCATCTTACGTAAATCGAATCTTTCTGCAAAATCCTTTTTGACGCGTACATCTCAACAAGAAAAGCGCCATAGACTCACCGATCTCATTACAGTTGCAAGCTATACAGTAGCCGTCCTCGGGCCTCGCGTAGTAATTCTCGCGGCAACGCTCGCAGTTGGCGCCGTCGCGGTTGTCCCGGCAGTCGAGGCAGTGGCCGCCGTGGCCCGTCGTCTTGAACAGCTCCTTGTCGAAGTAGCAGCGGTCCGAGTAGCCGTTGCAGTTGCAGGCTGGAGAAAAGAAGAAACGCGTATAGTGACATCGATGTGTTACTCGGTGTGTGTACAGGGTCTGAGTAAGAAATATATGCGTGAATCATTGTGTTTGAAAAGTAGAAAGGCTTAATTTAAAAAGGATGGTGAGTTAAAAGGAGAATTTTTGTTCATTTGAATTCTGACATAATGACGTAATTATGATTAAAAATAATGTTGATTGAACATGCCAATTAAATGTATACAAGTGTTGTTTGCGTAATTGATTGACTATATAGTCAAACGATCATAATACATCCTAAATTGATTCATAATTACTTTTTACCTCGTCATCTATTCTTCCAATTTGGCTCCATTAAAATTTTAAATTGTTACGTGAAACACCAAAATTATATCCCCTTTATACAAACTATATCCGCAATTCTTATTCCATGCATAACTAACAGAACCAACGATTAACAGTGCAAAAAGGCCGCCAAGAAAACCTCACAATACGAATCAATTCATCTGCATAATGCCCCCCGCGCTTATACATACCCACCCAATCAATTACACAAACTGCATCAACAAAATTAGCTCCATCTCGCTTTATCCCCCGTATATATCCACTTACAGCGTATATCGCTCGAAACCTCTAATCCAACCCATAGCGCAACCGCACCCATCAGCGCGCGCGGCTCGAATCGCCTGATAAACGGTTTGCCCGCGGGAACGAACAGCGCGCGCTCGGTGCAGCAGTATATATACGCAGCCTTTGCAAGGACTTCGACGGGAGAGTCGAGTTTTTGTCATCGCCCGCGAGCTGAGGTCTGAGAAGAAGGCGAGAGAGACGACGACACGAGCGACTGCAAAAGGGATGAGGAGCGCGTCTCTCTCTTTCTCTCGCGGTCAGGAATGCGAGATGCGTATCGAGAGCGATACGCGGAATTTATTATAGGTGTACAAGCGGGCGACATTGTTTCTTTCTATCTGTGTGTGCGGTGGAGTCGTTGTTAGGTCCTGGTTGTTTTTATGATGGGGAGTGTTTTTTTTTCCTTTTAGGTGGGAATGGAGGTTGTTTGTTGTATTAGAAAAAGAGAGTTTTAATGTGGTGCTGTGGCAGTTGGAAAATGTATATTCAGACGATTTTTGTTTTATTCAGCGGTATATCAAATGTAAATCTATTGATTTTGTTAAAGGTAATATACGAATATAAGATATAAATATTTCTTGATTCGGGAATTAATTTTCAACGGGTTTAAGGCGACCTGAAGTGAAGGGCAAAAAGAAAACGTATGGAACGGTTAGATAACTCGCACGCAACGTCATGAAAATCATGCGTGCGAATATTATATACTGCGTATTCCATGATCCTATAAAAGTATATATTTTCAAAATTATATTCTTAAGTTAATAAAATTTTATTGCATATATGTATATATATATATATATTTATTGTTGTTATTGTTATAGGTAAGAATTTATATCAGAGATATAATTTTGTTGTAATTAAAGATTATTAAATTAATTAATTTAAAGTTAAATAAGTTAAAATTATTTTGATAATTTACTTGTATATGTTACGTACGGGAGGACGACAGAATGAATTAAGATGAATTAGTCGCGTAAAAAATATGCGACGAGCGCGACGCGAATCCGCGATCTCGAGGATTCTAATCCCGTGCGCTCTCACTGAGCTAGCGTCCCGATGCTTGCTCGAAAGCATAGTGAGAGTCTAGTTCTCATCGTGAAGCGGATGCATCAGGGCTCGGATGACAGTCGAGCTGAGCCCGTGACATATACTAGTATATTCAGAATCATATGGTACTTATGATAAATTGCGGTGACTTACAAAGTGCAGAATACCTGGAGAAATATCTGTCCCGGCCATAGCATAAGCTGCACGCGATGCCGTTCGAAAGCAGCAATAGTATTAGGAACTTCATTTTTTAAGCAAATGAAGTTTTCTATTTAGAGTTCACATTATATCGTAGTACTTGTTGAGCAGTTTAATTCAGACTTTGAATTTGAAAGATTGTAAAATGCAGATATAAAACGTTGGAATTCGAACTTCATTAGTAATTCTCTTTTCTCGATCATTTTGTCACTGAATGGTTTCCAAGTCGGTGATATTCAAGGAATGACAAGTAGTATTTCTTATGACTTTATTCCTTCATCTCACTTTTACATAAAATTAACTTGAACTTCATACTCTGGATACGATCTCTACCTTTCATACCTATCCCTCATTAAAATCACTGATCCGCTAAAAAAAAACTACTCCACTTCACAACACCGCACCGTGACAAAAGCTCCACTATATACTTCTCACATTTTCCGCCCACGACCTTTAATCTCCACCGACACCCAACATTCTCATTCCCTCGTCCCGTACACTTCGCGAAAATCCCCAGTAAATCACCTACTCCTCTCGTCTAAACCGTGCGCGAACCTCGACTGATCCTCTCGCGCGGTTGTCTCTCTATACCCTGCGCGCGTCCCCACTACTCTCCTCGCGAGTGAGCGAGCGGGCGAGCGCACGTAAAAGGTAAAGGCCGGTTAGGTAACGCGAGTCGTCCGCGATGCAGGTCCTTACAGGGTGTATAAGAAAAGATAAGATCCACGGGAGGGAGAGCCATTGTTTTTGCCGTTGGGTTGTTTCGCGCGATTGAATGCCGGGGCAGATGACGGACGCGCAATTGTGTGTATGGGTCGGTGGAGCGCGGTTGTTATTGTGCAGATGAAGGTGCGCACAGTATAGGTAAAAGGAGATCGCGGAGAGCGCTGGTGAGGTGGGTTCATTATGTCGGTTTCAGGGATGTTAAGGGAGAGAGGGAGAGTGGTTTGAATTGGGAGGGTGTATGGGTTTGCGCTTTGTGCGTGTGTCACAAAGGAGATGATGAGCGTTTGTTGGGGTTTAGGTAGAAAGAGAAAAGGAACAAGATTGATCTTGATGAGTTTGTAATGGAAGAAAGATTTCTCGAGTGGTAACATGCGTGGATTGTTCCCGAAGGAGCTATTATTCGATTTGGAATTCCTGCAGATTTTTATTTCTATATAGGCTATCTAAGTTCTTTCGTTTATGAAGTATCGCTTTGGTGAGCTCTAATGATTTTGAATTACTTACATTCAAGTAACATTCAGTTTATTTTATTTGTAATTATTCTGTCATTATTCTGATAAATGTAAATAAGACAAAGTTGCGCAGTACTATAAACTCACAACAACTAAAACGATTTAAAACAAGCCATTGATGATCTATACACCAATTACAATTCACTCTTCAAACTCCAATAAAACCATCTAAACCCTAGAGAAAATCAAATGAGAAAAAAAAATTCGAGATCAGTATCTCACACGCCTACATACCAGACCCATTCCGATCCGGAAAAAGCCCGCGACAAAAAACCCATCAACATTCAATGCGTAATTAGCGGCACGCTCGTGTGAGTGCAAAAAGGGCACGTGCGCGAGATCCCCGCAACGATGAGAGAAGCGTCGTCGCCGAGAAAGGAGACGGAATTGTTTTTCGTTTTATTAGTCACCGCGCGATCGTTTCGCCCGCAGTACGCGGGTGACGGAGATAGCGAGCTTCCAGGAAGTTGAATTGGTTGGACAGGGCGAGCGAAAAGTGGGGAAACGGTGTGTGGAAAGAAGACTAAAAAATTAGATTTTTAAATGATAGTGGTGTGAACTCAGAAGTATTTTTATTTTGTTGGAAATTGGATAAGAGGAAAATTAAATGCTATTCGTTGAAAGCAGGGAAAAAGTAAGTGTGAATTAGTTCGCTCATTTATAGAACGCTAATAAAGTACGCTGAGGGAAGAGTTTTACGAGATAGGAAGACGAAGAAAGACCGAGACAACATGATCGATTTTTGTTCTATAGCATTTTCGGCCTCTTACTTGAAATGCACAGCACGAAAAAGACGTCTAGACAGAGGTGATGAGAGCAAAGAGGTAGCATGTTATATCATGTGCACTCATTCACACTTGTTGTAACTTACAATTCGATTTTGATGCTAAAAAATAGTTATGTGATAAGTATACAATAAATATCGCTTTTCTTATTCAAACTAAAGCATTAAAAATAACTTTTAACATGAAAAAGTTAGATGCAATTTTTAGTTCTTATTGTTTCATAATTATATTAGAGAAATTGAATTCTCTCTATGGTATCAAACAAAAATACTACCGAGTCCAAACGAAAATTGAAAAACAAGTAAGTATAGACGTCTTTTTGCCTCAGCCTCCCCAAGCAAAGAAAGAGCGAGTGAAAGAGAGAAAGACAAAGAGACCCTCATTGCGGCTTTTCATAAAGCGACTTCGTCACGCGCGCGCGCGCTTAGAACCCGAGCAATTGCAGGCAGCAGGCGCACCGCGAGCGAGGGAGAGAATAAGACGAACAAGAAGTAGAAGAGAGAGAGAGAGAGAGAGGGAGAGGGACAGAAATACTGCGCCGGGACGCGCGAGCTATATAGGTACTGTACGTGACGTGTACTAGTTGCTCTGCTGGAGATGCATATTTATGCGCGCGCGCCGGGCCGTTTATTTTTATCGGTTATGCGGAATCGTCATAATGCGGTTTATGAATGGGAGGTTTAATTGTGCACGGTTCCGTGTCTATTTTAGCGTATCGTAATAATTGCTTATACAGTGATAATTAAATTTGTTTAGCCGTTAATTCTTTATATTCAACGAAACAGCCATACCTTGACGAAAACTTATTATATGAAACATAATATACATAAACTCTCAAAAACTTAACAATCCAAACCCTTCTAATAAATTTTCCTGAACCATCAAAATAACACGCCCGTAATAAACTTTACGAGCTCACCACGCAGGAAAGGCGCAAGCCCAAATTGCTCGCAATAACGGAAGAGCTCGTCGGAGGGAAAGAGGTAGTATCGTGTGCTACAGCTATATATATATATGGAATACTCACGCTTGCACTCGTGGGCATCGGCGGTGGTGGCGCGGCCCCAAGGGGCGTCGTTGTAAAACGGCAGGCACTCGTTGCAGTCCGGCCCGGTTGTGTAGTGCTCGCACCTGTAATGAGGGGGCAATAAAGGAGGTAAAAACGTCGCTTAGAAACGCGCTCAAGACGAGTGCGCCGCAAGTGTGACACGATAAAAAGTTGTTTGTATAATATGTTTGATTTTAAATCGATTTACTGCAAGATGAATAATGTAATAATTGATGAAAAACTATGGTTTGTATATAATTTCAATAAATATTATAACAATAAATTTTTTTTTTAAGTCGTAGTATATCTTTATTTTAAGGTGATGTGAAATATCGACATAATTTTTTAACGTGTACATCTTATGCAAATACTAATAGCATTACTCAAAAAAATTTTAGAGTATATAGTATCTACATATACGGAGCGCCTGACAATCCTGTTTTTCAAAAAAAAAATACTTAGAAATTAATTATAATTAAATAAAAACCGCAATGCCGGTAAGTAGGAATCTACATTTGCATAGTTTTGATCTAGTTTTTAAACGAGCATGTCTGATGGAAATGCTAATAAAATTACTCAAAAAAAATTCTGAGCATAGTATTTACATATACGAAGCGTCTGACAAAATTGTTTTTCCAAATAAACGTTCGAATATTAATTTATTAAATAATGAAATTGCGTTGATTTTGCACGTCACATCGCCTTAATACTGATAATTATTTTTATATAAAAAAAAGTATAGCACAGTTTTTCTCCAATTATAGAAAGTTTCAAATGTTACAAACTTTAAAAAATATTGCGCATGACTCAAAACCGCGTTATTCTATTCAAACCACACGAAAACATAAAAAAAAAATACTAAAACATATGTATATAATATTTATATATTTAATATTTAGCATTTAACATGTACTCATATCAACAAACTAATATCAACAAACAATATGAAAGTATATAGCCCCATCACACTCACCGACACACGCGCCGCGTCCGTCCATCGACGCTGGTACTGTTGACGCAGGCGCCCGCGTGTCCGTTGCAGGCGCACCTCGCGCCCACGGCCACGTCGGCGATGGCGTAGTAGTACGACTGCAGCACCTGGTCGTCGCCGAAGACGTCGTCACCGAAGGTGTTCAGCTTGTCCAGCGTTATACGGATGTCCGTGGCTTGTACCCATTCCTGGGTGAAAGAATTTATGACGTTAATATATTTTTCATTTTTATGTGCTGGATGGAAATAGCGGTGTGTTGTAATAAAGTTGACAATTTTAATTTAAGGATTATGAAAATACGTTGTTGTATAGGTGTAAGAGAGAATGGACTGGGAAGAGTAGCTAGATACCAGTAGTTAGAAGGTATAGAAGGTATATTCATGATATTTGATAGTTCCGTTCATTCTAATTCAATAAAACCGGAAATAGTACCTTGTCATGAACGTATTTATCTACGATGACGGATTTATCAGTGGAAACTGTTTGTAAGTTAACACACTTATTTGAATTGAATTTTCAAATCTAACATATAAAAATATTTCTAAATTTAAAGTTTTTTGATATACTTACATTTATTTTGTTCAAATATCTTCAAATTAAAAACACCGACTACTGATTTACTAAACTCAATATTCTTAATAAAAAATCCACTTATACCATGTCAAATCTATCGTAACTTAAAAAACTAAAAGTCAACAACTTATCGCCAAATATCAATATTTTTTATCAAATTTTTACATTTCACTAACATATTTTACCACTTCTTATACACCGTTTCTACATTACAAACACCCAAAAAACCGCATCATCAACCAACCTGGAGCTCGGCGTTCGTCTCGAAGTTATGCGCGGACGGTCTGCCCTCGAGGGTGGAGAAGGCCACGGTACCCTTGGACAGCGGCACGATATCCGAGTACTCGCTGTTGCAGAGGACGCGGGTGTCGTCGCCGCGCACCGTCTCCTTGGACTCGGGCAGGCCGTAGGTGTCGCGGCATGTCGCCGAGTAGAACTGGTACGGCTCCCAGGTCGACTTCTCGTTCTTGCGCTTGTAGATGCCCCAGGACTCCGGGCGCAGCGACTCGAACAGCACGCGCACGTACGTTATGTCGAACGTTTTGCCTGGAAGAAGGGATTTCGTTAGATCGTGGTGTATTTGCATTTGTTTCGGTTTCATTGAAGTTGAGATGTTATATTTAATCCATGTTGTATCAACATTGAGGAGATCGAGATATAATTTCATTTTTGTTGTCATGTTAACAATCAATTATTCACAATGAGATATATTATTAATTTACTTAATTATTATTATACCCCGCGTAAAAAAAAATTTGTGGGCAATATATGGGCCATATGTGGCTCCGGCGCCTCAGCCGAATATGGGCCATAGTTTTCCCACATAATACTTACATGTATCCCACACTTGAAGAAAAAAAAAATGGGACCAATGTGGACATGATATGGGAAACAGTATGGCCAATATTCGGCTTAGGCGCCGGAGCCCCATATTGCCCATATGCTGCACTAATGTGGGCAGTGTGGCCCATATATTGCCAATATATTGCCCATACTGTTGCAAATATGTGGGCCACGAAATCATTTTTGGGTGGGACATCATATCGACAAATTATATTATACATCATATCGTCCCTTACAAAAACTAGCACGATTCAGTTTCCCATGCGAACACTAGTCCATTTCAGCGTTTGCAGCGAAGACTAGCACGTTTCAAAGTCGAAACTTATGCTAGCTTTCGGCATTTTTGTTGCAGTTTTGTGAAATGTGCTAGTCTTTGTGAGAACGCCATAAAGCGTGCTAGTCTTCGTAAAGGGCGTCGATATATTGATTTGGCGATGGTTGTTTAGAGAAAATACGTAATTCTCTTAAAAGTTTATATTTATACTAGAGCAATTAGAACTCAATTCTTTACAAATAAGGTTTTATTGACCCTATATATCAGGGGATATAGAAAATCAACGTACTTTTTTAACACAAACATCCTATAAAAGATACTAATGAAAATTAGCTAAAAAAAAAAAAATCTTAGTGTAATTTTTATATAAACAACAATTATAATCCAAAAGCCAATTTTCCCATAGTCTTTTTTCACAAAGAAATCAAAGAAAAATTCTGTTACTCAACCAAATTAAAAAAGAAAAAGAAAAAAATTGATTCAACTCTCATTTCATCCCCTACCCCGTCACATCCCGCAACGCTCCTTTCTCTACACTTCCCAACCACCGCACGGCCAATCATCCTCCCCGTCCTCCCATCCGCGCTAACCCTAATCTAATCTCACTCCAAAGCGGAAATTAGTAGCCAAACCCCTGTGTATACCTATATACATACACACCGACTGCAAGAGCCTCTTCCAAGAGCCGCGCTAACGGCTCGATTCGGCGTAAAGGCGTCGCGGGGGCGTCATGGATGGACCATGTGGCGCACAGCCGGCGGTCGTGTTCTCGAGCGACAGAGAGAAAAAGATTCGTCGGTTCTCGGTCGCGCCTGAAAAACTCCCGCGTCGTCGGAGTGCTGTAGCGTCACCGGCGTGTTTATACAGAGGAGCCGATCGGGAGTTTCGAAATCACGATAAGCGCGCGTGTTTGTCGGACGTCGTATACAGCGGGTAGGGGAGATCGGTTTAGGTAAGTAAGTTTGGGGTACAGTAAGATGATAAAAGTGTTGTTGTTGTTTTTTAAAACCAAAGAGGGTGAGAGTATTTCAGACGTTGTTAGACTGATGATTCAGTAATGTATGAAATTGTATGATTATGTTAGAAGACGGTTGAAATTATAATAAAAAAATAAATAAAGGGTGAAACTGATTTGTGATTTTTTTTGCTTTGTCGATTGACAGGGTATTTTTTAACGTTCTTGAACTAAAAATATAGGGATGTAGTGAATTGTATTAAAGGCTGTAGGGGAATCTTTACACTCGTAATGTTATGTCACATAGGTTTTCGTAAGAAAAATCGGTTGTGAATATTTATAATAATTTATTCCAAAATGTAATATATAAAATATTACAACAATTTTCAGAAGCTTATAGATTAAAAACATACACTTTGTCAATTGGTCTATTGTTCCTAGTCATTGATATTGATTTTTGTTAAATCGTCGTCTCGGAGGAAAAAAGAGCTGTTTCAAACAAGCTCTGAATAGAGAGATATTTTCTTACTAGCAAAATCAATGGCTTCAAAGAAAAATTCCCTTTTTTGGAAATGGTAACAACTTGGTAGATTTAAGTTTGAATAAAAATAATCATTTATAAAGTAGCATTTTTTCGGTAATTACTTCGCTGCTTTAAATATATATATATAATAGCTCTTTTTTACTCCCAGCCGACGAAATGCTGTTGATGGGAAACGAAGTCATGAAGTTTGGTGTTAAGAGGAATTCCGAATTGATGGTATTTCGTTCAATGTTTATTTACATTTTGAGAGTAACTATTGATTATTTCGATCAATCAAATGCATAATCTGCTACAAATTAAAAAAACCAAGTTCTCGTAATATACTACAAAATCGAATGTATCATCATTCACCGCTATACACAATACTAAAACCAACAAAACCCTACTTACCCCAGACACAAAAACGTCCTTTTTATACTCAACCGCCACTCGATGACTCATTAAAAAACAATTAGAAAGGAGCGTCGCCGGCGAGCGATCGCTGCAAAAAAGCGCGGAAAGGGACTTCCGAGCTGAATTACTTATTACGAGCGCACGGGCAACTGGTTTTCAGCGCACTCGCGTGAACCCTCTCTTACCTACTCTGCGCATGCGTGCGCGCGAATGATGCAAATGAACCGTTGCCCACGTTTACGTGCGCGCATATATAGCGGCGTGCGAGCGCAAAATTAGCGGAGGCGCGATCGGTTTCGCACTTGTTAGTCATATATGTACCTATACGCGCTGTATTTGCTTTGTTTATAAGCGGACGAAGTTTCGTTTTTTCCGAAAGGACTCTTCCGATATTTGTGTTAGAAGTATATAACACGTACAAATCAGCTTCGCGTTGCCCCTGTTTTATAAAGCTATCTAATTCCGTTTTCCGAGCTATTAAAGTGAGAGAATGATTTATGGCGGCCGAAGCGGTTAAATTAAAACCTCATCGTTCGCGAAAATGTGACTCAATATTTAGCTACTGTCAGTATTATAAATAGAATCGTAACATCATTGAACGCCGTTATGAGAGCGGCTATTATGTTCTCATAAGTCATCTCTTGTATACGAAGACAAATCGCGTTCCATGAACTTTATACGTACATTTCAAATGAAAAGCAAAACATATAATTCTGTTATTCGATTTAACAGCTCTATTGGAAATGATTTAAGCGCAAGTATAAATTACGCGGTAATTGATAAATTATACAAATATCCATTAAAACGTGAGCTGCGTAAGTGATCGCTAATAACTTGGCTAATCAACGCCGTAATATCCATAAATTATTATCTGTATACACAAGTACGTCAAACATTCTGCTGGGCATTTTTTAACTAAAAAAAACTGACCCGTTTCCGCTAGCTTTACTATCCAATTACTCGATAGAACAAGCTCGAGCTAATCTTTAAAAAACTTATTCTACTTTCTCAGCCTGTTAAATGTTCGAATAATGCGTTTCTCGGGTAAAAAATGTTTTGCCTTTCAACCAAGGCACAGTAATCCTATACGGAGAAAAATGTTCTATTAAAAATTACTATGTTTTATTGTAACCGGGGGACAGACTTGAATTCTTAAAAAAATTACTATGTTTTCTAGCAAAAATTGCTATGTTTCTAGTAATTTTTACTACATTTATAGCAATTTTTGCTATAAAACATAGTAATTTTTTAAAAAATTCAAGTCTGTCCCCCGGTTACAATAAAACATAGTAATTTTTAATAGAACATTTTTCTCCGTGTACTATTAACGTTTATACATAATAAATTTTCCAGACTTTTAAAATCAAAACTGCCCCCCAACTGCCTCATTCCAGAGATCAAAAACTGCATAATCCATTACCCCGCACAAACCATGGCGACTTCAAAGCCCCCCAACGGCGATAACATCCCAAGCTGCCATCGTCACCCGTCATCCTCCGGCACAACGAGCTCCTTCAGCCTCATTATCGCTCACCCCCGTCGTTATAAACTATATAATCGCTCGCGTACTGACTCACTCCATGTTTCTATAAAGACCCGTCATCGAACCTACCGAATGGACATTCTCCCGATCTCGCCAGTACTACAAACGCAGCCGCCGCCGTTCTAAGCATTCCGCAAATCAGGGACATCTCTCGTGTGTGATGTCAACGGACTTATCGGAAACGAGGGAGAGAGTCAAAAGTTCATCGCTGCGCTCTCTGGGCGCGATGAATGGGAACGCGATGTCCCTCTCGAGACGCGAGAGAATGAGAGATAGGGAGGCTGGTGATTATGTGGTAAAGTTCTTGGGATGATGGGGCAAGTATAGCGATATACGCGCAGACTTGCGAGAGCTGAGAAATTGTGAATGGAGGGTCGCACGCGGTGAATGGGTAAACGTTCGTTTTGTTATTCACTATAATATCTGATTGCTCTTGGGTAGTTTAGAATTACGATAAATTTAATAATATCTTATTTCGTTCTAAATTTATCGGGCACTTTACTACGAAACACAGAGCCGAAACCGTTACACCTATTTCGAAATGAATTAAAATAAAACTAAGGAAAAGAGTTTACGAATATTGTAACTGTTAGCAAATGTACAAAGTATGTAAATTCTGCTAAAGCGTACACAATGTTAGCTGATAAAACGGTTGAGTAATGTTACCGAGAAAACAAAACATCAAGTATTGTGATCTATGTCATCAGGTATATCAGTGGATTGAAACGTAAGCAGCATACACTTTTCACGGCTATTAATTTATACATAAAATTACAACGCTTCGTTACTTCGGATAACTGATCTATAGATTCGATATACTTCTTGTTCCAGCAAACAAACATTATAATATTAACTTAAAACAACACCACCGATTACCCCAAAATCCCACAGGAAAACTTCACTCGCTCTCGCCGCTATATAGAAAGTAAGCTAGTACATGCACTCAGCACAATGAAACGGCTTGACCCCCTCCACCTTTCTCTCTCTCTCTCTTTCGCGGATGTGGGTGTGTGCATAAACGATTAAGCACGAGTGTTTATCTATACATACACACACTCACACACACATAGACGGCTGCAGCGCGCCTCGTCGGACGATCGCCGCACGATCTTTCGCTCTCTGTGTGTTACAACCACGTATATGTACTCTTCCTTCCTTCTTTCTTTACGCGCTAACGGCATCGTGCGATTATCGCGATCGACGCGTATAGTTAATAATTGAAAATGCAACGTTTCGTTTGCCGATGGTCTAGTTTCGCTCGAAGAAGGGAAGGTTTTGTGTTGAGTGCAAAGACTGGAGGTAAACGTTGGATTGACTTTGCAGGCTGTGGTTTATCTTGTTCGTTGAATGGGCGGAGTAAGATTTTTTTTTTTTGCATGCTTTAACTGAAAAAGTGTACTCTCTAAATGTAAAATAGTGAAAAAATCACTATTCAGTAGTTAAAAGTCGTGCATTTCCAAAATAGTGAGAAGTCACTGTTTTAAGTGCATATTCACCCTTTCAAATAATAAAATTATCTTCCCTATTTTAAAAAGTCAATATGTTTAACTATTGAATAGTGTTTTTTTTCACTATTTTACATTTAGAGAGTAGTCTGTGAATATATAGGAAATGATTTAATTTAGTTTTTTCATGTTCATTTTTCTTTCTCGAAAGTTTCCTCTCTAAATATAGAATAGTGAAGATTCATACTATTTCGATACGTTATGTCGTTCACTACTGAAGTAATGGACGCCCCTTATTTCAATAGTTCATATCCACTATATTTGATAATGAAAACTCAATTTCGTTATTGCACTGCGGATATCCACTACTTCATAGGTGAACGACTTATAATTACTGAAACAGTGAATTTTCACTATATTTTAAATTTAGAGAGTATAGACTTTTATATAAAAGTCCTACTAACTCAATATCGTCTGTTCGTAACCTGATCGACTATCTATATCCTTTACAGTCGACACTTTTCCATAAATATAATGAAATGGGCATCCAGTATTTCAGTAATGAATGACTCAATACACTCAGAAAACGATCTTCCTTTACCAACGAGAATCTGCCTATCGGAGGAGGACTTTAAGTTAAAAATAGGGCCAATCTTCCTATGGAAGGAAGAATATTTATAATGATTATTAACAAAAAAAAAATAATTAATGTAAAAATAAAATTATTATACACGAATGGAATAAAAAGACTTTAGTTATTTTAAATATTTATGTAGTAGTCCTAGTGTCATCTGTTATCAATAAAACTTGTTTTACACTGCAATTTAACGATATTTATAAAACAGAGTTTTGGAGACCCAAGGCCTAAAATATCATTCCTCCATTACTGACACATAATATTCTCTTAATAAAACGTAAAATTCTCCTCCTGCAGGAGGATTGACCTCCTATAACAGGAGACCACGGTTCCTGCAATCGAATTATGATTCTACCGCGCGGGAGGAAGTCCTTTTTATTGCAGAAAGATTTTTTTCGGGAGGAATTTTATTTTGGTTATACCGGAGGATCGTTTTTCTGAGTGTAACTATTAGAGCAGTAAATCTTCACTATATCCCTGTGAATTCTTTCATTATTCATTTAACCCTTCAATCTTCTAACCCCTCTTATCAGTATTCCACCCCCACACCACCCTATCCCGTCCCCAAAAACTCACCGAAGGACAACGTGAGGTTGATCTGATTGGGATACTGTATCCCGTCGTACATGGTCTGCGACTGCCACCAGGTTACGTTCTCGTTGGTGTCGTGGTCGGTGAGGAAGCTCGCCGGATGGTCGCCCTCCTCGCAGACGTCGCACGACTTGTTGCGGTGCAGCAGGCCGGTCTGCTTGCAGAAGGGCGTCGGTCGGCCATCCTGACCGCAGGTGTTGGTCACCTCGAGGGGCATGCTGAACGCCGCGTTCTCGAACGGTGGTATGCATCTCTGTAACAGGGCCAAGTCTATTTCTCACTATTATTATTTTGAGGGACCGCGGTTCGCGTTGCTTTTCGACTGGTGGGGTGTTGTTTCGTTTAGGTTTTGATGGAGTTGTTGTAGGGGAATGATGGGTAGGCGACAAGTGCTAAGGGACGAGGTTGTTGGAATAGTTATGGAATTCAGTTGTTGGCAGTTTGCGGTAGTTTTAAGAGCGGTAAAGTAATTTAAAATTAAGTTAAGTAGGAAGCAGCAAATTGATCGTATAAGGTGCAGTATTTGTTCATGATGCAAAATCCATATTTAGAAAAGATAAGGAAGAGACAGAGTTGGAATTCTTATACAATATTATACAAATAAATATGTTATCTGAGTGTATCTTTTACTTCATAAATGTATATGATTAGTTGTGCACATCATTATTAAAATATTTTATTGTGCAGTTCTTTACTTTTTATAATATCACACTAGGGTCGTAATCGTAACCAAAGTAGTATAAATCCTTTGTTGCAAATAGAAAAAAAATATTACTTCCACGCAATTTTTTTATTTGTATTTATTCACTTTAAAATTCATGTGTCCAATAGAAAAAATATAATTTATTTAAAGTTTAATACGAAATTATTACATTTAATTCTATGTATTTTAAAGAATAAATGTATCTTTAATTAAATGTAATAAATTATTTCGTTGCACTTCAACGATGCAAACTTCAGACCCATGAAACTTAGAGGTACAAATTGGAAGCGTTATCAAATTTTATTTGTATAATTTTACAGTACATTTATACAGTGTACGAATTCTTCAAAGTATTCAAATTAAAACCGATTTTGTAAGTCACTGAGTCACTTTGGCGACAAACATGATCGCAACTTATCAGAAAAGACAATCTCTCGCTTATTTGGACGTTGACCTACTGAAACTAACTCGTTATATTTTCCCACTATATACTTAGCAACATATTACTTCATTCATTCATCAAAAACTCTTCCACCAACTTCGAAACCCCAAGAGAAAAGTAGCTGCTACTCTAAATTCTTATCAACGACACAAACAAGACCCATATAAAACCCATATAAAATCCTCTCCGTAAAAATAATCAGAGCCATCTCTCTTTTTCTCAGCCTCTTACGCGAGAGTTTTGTAACGGTGGGTGATGTTACAAAAACGCTTGCGCGCGCACTCTCCTATACTTATACTACACGCTCACTCGGTCGCGAGAGAAAAAAAAACCGTCCTCTTATCATCACCACCGCCGCCGTCGCCGACGCCTCTCTTTTATCTGCTAAAGTTCAAGCGACACCGAACCCTCACCCGATAACCCAAAATTCAAGAAGCCGAAAAGAAGCTAAACATACGGGAGAGCCTCGCTACACACACGTAAGTATAAGTATACAACGCTGTTTCGGAAAAAGCCGGAGAGGCGTACGCGCGCCTGTGTCTGTAACGCCTATATATACATGACGAATATATTCGCTGAGGGCATCAAAAGCTAGCGCAGCAGAGTTTACCTTCTGATCTGGTTACACACGTGGGGATCCCCCACGGCAGTGATGCCGGAGAGCGAGAGATATATGTATAGCGATGCAGCGAGTTATTCGGTTACTTTGTTTAATTAAAAATAAGGATGAGGAATTCGAGAGGTTGCATTCTTTATTGTCTCGAGACGAGAGAGATAGAGATATGGTTAGGTATTGTTTGCGGGTGTGGAGATCGAGTATATTGTAAGCTGCACGTGACGTTAATGGACGCTGTTTGAAGTTTCGTATTTTATTTAGGGTAATTTTTTGGTGAGGCGCAAAAGATCGTTCGAAGGTGAGTTGGATTATTGGAAACATGGAGCGGTGGTAAAGTAAAGCGATGGTTTTCCCAGGAATTCGCGGTAAAATTAAACCACGTTTTCATCGAATTGTGGTCATGAAAATTACAGACTATAAAAGTGTGTTGTATCGTAGGAAATTCGTTTTATTAACCCAACTAATGAAATTCCTATCTAATAAAAAAATCCGAGTTTGAAATATTTTATTTGTAGAAAAGCATGCTATAGAGATTTGGTGGAAAAATGTATTACTTAAATTTCAACTGTGCAAAAAAATTGAGAGATTGAATTTTCATAACAGTATCTTATATACGCTAACGATTGTTTGCTTTGCGAAGAATTACCTAACAGAATCGAGACGATAAATTTAATGTAATGAATCGTGATCATTTTATTTACAAAAAAATTTTTTTATTAAAATTTCACAATAAAGTACGTGTAATATTATTTGATTTTAAATGTCATTTCAAAGTAAAATTGTTGATTGTAAAATAATAATTTTCCAGCAAATAAAGCAAAAGTATGGTGTTAAGTGTAAGAATAGTCAATAAAACTAGGTTAACTACTTCTTGCCAATTATAATGAGGTATTATGAACATTTTTTCCTGTAATAACAATTTAAAGGTAATAAACGTACTTATGTTTGCTTTACGACCCGAACGAGGACATTACTAATATATCATAAAAAGATTTCATATTTTATATGGATTTTTGATTTTTTGAAAATAATGGTCAAAATCTATACAAAAACATTCCCACAATAGAAAATGATAGTACAAGAATTATATATTGTTGCATAACCGAAATTGTTTGATTTTCATAAAATACAATTCAACAAAAGCTAAAAATAAATTGAAAGATACGCTTTTTTAAAGTTGTAATTTATTTACAAAATTAATGCCGATAAACTAGATATTACAATTAGTTCGTTAACCCATCCAAAGCTTTTTAACGTTCGATCCACTAATTTTGGTTTCGCTCAATTTAAAATCTCGATAATTTACGGTTTCGTACCGAGAATTTTTACAAAATACCCGCAAGTACTTTATAAGGACCTTATAATTCCTCTTTCCACATTAATTATTGCCCGACCGCACCGTACTTTCACAACGTAAAAAAATGCACTTATCTCGAACGAAAATTTCATCCTAAGAAATGCCCAGCTTTTTTAACGCAATTCTTTGCACTGTACGCAAATTATTGTAATTTGGATTATGTTTTTGTTTAAGCTATTCTATACTAATTATATGCACTATGTTTAATTATGAATATTTATTCTTGTCAATTGTGTATGCATTTTTTTAACAATCTTGAGTCAAAAAAATAGGTGGCCAATTGGTAATTTTACTGTTCCCAGTCATTGATATTGACTTTTCCGCTGTAGGGCAATAATTGCACCCTAAGCGTAAGTCATAGATGGGTTAATTACGCATACTTGAGAATTGTAAAATATTTTTCGCCCACTTTCGTCAGATTTTAAGCCTCCTCAAATAAAGAAAGTGAATATCCTCATTCCCATTTAAACTTTTCTAAAACAATTATTCCGTCTCTAAAATGAACCAGAACTTATCCTTCTAATATGAACTTTTGCTGAGCAATCAAAATTAAATACATAGAATCTACAAGTGCCACTATATCGCCAATTTTTCAGTTCACATTTTTCAATCGAAATTAAAATTTGGATAATCCTCCTATTAAAAACCCCCCGTTCCCCTTTTCAAAACACCTCCAATTAAAATTAAAATCACTTGGGTCGGCAATTTCCAAACACTGTATATACACGTCAAAAAGCGGCCTATACACAGGTCACTATTACAACAATAGTACAAAAAAAAGAAGCGGCCACACGAAGCAGCGTGTTTATCCGCTCTCGCTCACCTGGGCCCTGCCGTTATTATCGTAGCACTTGTCCTCGTCGCGCAGCTTGGACATGCGGCTCCAGTCTAGCGCGGGATCGGGCTCGGCGTGCCCGCCCGCGCACATGAGGGCCACCGCCGCCACCAGGAGCAGCCGCCTCGGCAACATCGCTTCTCTCTCTCTCTCTCTCTCCTCCCTCTTCTCTTTCTCTCTCTCTCTCTCCCTCTCTTTCTTCTCCTTATTCTTCCCCGCACAAAATCACAGACACCCTTCGCACAGAGTCATGAACATGAGCGACGACAGCGTGCACACAACCATACAATACATATACCCAATTGTACGTATATATACTGCATCAGCAGCAGCAGCAGCACAGCTCGCGAACGCGCGTGGTGTGGGGCTGCAGCAGCGGGGCGCCCGCTCCGCTCGAATCTCGGCGAGGCACTAATTCGCCGCGCGCGCCGCTAGCGACTCGCCTCCGACGCGCGCGTACGGAGAAAGAGAGAGAGAGAAGGATATATATATACGCGGCGCGCTGTGTATGTGTGTGTATATGTGTGCTGCAGCAGCGGCAGCGGGGCAATTTCGAGTTTACTGCCGAGGCCGCATTCCGCGAGTATATAGCCGACGAGCCAGCCCGGCGATCGCGCCCGCGGGTTCATTAATCTCGCGCCGAGGTGAGAGTGTGCAGGATGCAGTGGCCCAGTGCCGGTGGTGCAGTGTTTCAAGGGGGTGAAATTGCAACGGTGGTGGTGTGTGAGAGAGAGAGAGGAGGCCGCGTTGCGGTGTCGCGAAGCGTGCGCGAGAGAAAGTCCTCCTGCGGGAGATAGTTTGTTTATACGCTGCTGCGCTGTGGCCAGTGCTGGTGCGGTTACTTATATGTAATTACCATGAGAGAGAGAGAGGAGAAATGTTGGTGGCTGAAAGAACAGGGTTTTTTGTTGGGTTGGTTTTGATAAATTTAATATGTTTAAGGTGTAAGAGGGTTTCGAACTGTCAGAGTGGCTTTGATAAATCCGAGTATTTTCATTAAAAATTTATTGGTTCTTTTGAAAGATAATTTTTTTTAATTAAATGTCATAATACATGAAAGTCATGGTTTGGTTCTTACATAGGATTTTTTGAATTTGTAAATGAATGTTTGTGATTATAAAGTTATCGAGATACCTATAAATGTATAGAACGTGTACTTAATTATCTGCGCTTTATAGTACAACAATGTTAACAAAAAAGTCGTTTCTATTAATATACAAAATAAAAATCGAACCGCACGCTTATTCCTTAAACAAATTATAACCCGATCTTTAAATCGACCGCGGCTATTATTCATGCGGCAACTCGGACTCGTTTTCAAAATAATCCAATTCATGGCACCGTTTGAGAGCACGCGTATATACGAATGTATATAGGTACAGAGAAAGAGGGAAGGGAAAAAGAAAGAGAGAAAAGGCGTATATAGTAGGTGCGTCGCGACGCGTAGTCGTGCTTTCGCACGTGTTTCTATTTTCGGAGCAGACGGAGGGACGGCTCTTTCCTCTCTCTCGCTCACTCTTTGGAAAAAGACGACGGTGAGCAGCATCCTGACGCCCGCCCGTGTGTGTGGGATTTTCTCAATGTGTAGGAAATTTTCAATGTCTTTTGTTTACGCGATGCGTTGTGAAATAGTTATTTTTCGAAGGGTAAATTGAGATTTTTGGTTTTCTATTCTGTTAAATTGTATATGGGAATGTGTGTATGATGCATATCGGCTAACGGTAATAATATAACAATAGTTATTGAAAGGAAATCGTCGTGTCCAAATTTTTAACAATAATTATTTGGTTCCAACCTTTTCCTTAAAAAAAGATTATTGATATTTTTTTTTTAAGTTTTTAAATTCATTCAAATGTATCCAAATCAATAATATGTTACAATTTTGTTTAATTTGCTTCTGCATTATCATTTCGGAGCAAAGGAAAGAAACCCATACCGAACTTTTTGGTCATTTAACTGACGCAGGGCCACACGCAACGGCACGTCCGGACCCGCATTCTGACAACATGTCACTAAACCTATACGGTATCTCCTCCCTACCTCTTAACCATCTCCTCCAATTGATCGAAAATACCCATCATCGTCGTCGTTTCCCCGAAAACCGATAGAACTTCTGTTCCGACCGCTCCCTCCCTCCTTCAACTCCACACGCACACACACCCGACATCACACATGGCATGAATATACACTCATCCATATACATATATAGCACAGAGAGGAAACGGAGTCCGCGCGAAAAACGGAAGTACTACGAGCGCGCGCGTTGAATCCTACTCCCTCGCGATAAACAGTTCCCACACACAGAAACGCGAGCGCGCGAGATGAGCGATAAGGAAGAAGCGCTCGCGGATAGAGAGAAAAAGGAGAAAGAGAGAAAACTTTTGTATCTACTCTGCAACACGCGTCGGAGGAAAGGAGAGCGCGCCGCGCGGCGCTCGCCTCCGCATTAGACTCGCGCTCTCGACGCCCCGGCGCGGCTCGTCGTGCAGACTCCGCGCTGCTGCAGCAGCATACAACCGCGGAGAAGGATGGAAGTAGGATTATACGCTGCGGCGGAGAGAAAGAGAGGAGAGAGTTCTTTCCCTCTCTCACTCAAGAGAGCGCGAGCGAGGAGAGTTTAGTGCTTCGTTTTTCCGTCTCCGTCTCTCTCTCTCTCTCTCTCGCTCTCTCTCGGACTTGTGCGGCTCGGTACTTTGGCTTTTTCTCTTCTCTCCTTCACCGCGCTCTCGCTCTATTCCTCGCCTCGTGCCGCCGCCGCCGCTGCGGAGGCTTTGTAGGTATACCTTTTCCTCGTGCGCCAGCGCACGTATAATACGTATATATATACTTCCCTTTTAAAGGGGACAGCGCGGGTGTTGTGGTTCAATGGTCGGAGGAGGTTTTTAAATTTTCGGAGTTTTCAGGGAGGGTTTGGTTTTGCGAATTTATACGTTTGGATTATTAACGTAAGAAAGTGCAGATTTTTCAAAGAGTAGTAGTTGTATTGTTATAATGAGATTCAACTTATAGAAAAATTTAGTCGAGTAAATCTAACAATTATGTTTTAAAAGGTTTTTTAAATGATTTGCTTTTGAAAATTCGTATAGGTGCAAAAATTGGGAATTTAATTTGAGCCGAAGGATTTCTATAAAAGCAAAGTTATTTATGTAGTTTATTTGAAATTATTTTCAAATATTATGTATAGCAAAAGAAAAGCTTTGAGAAAATTAAATTTACCACGCAAATTTAATTTGCATTTCGCAAGACAAGAACAAAGCTCTCTCGCACTTGCACTTTCTGCAGTTGCAGTTCTTGTGTGTCGAGCACGTGCACTTAAAAGTTAGTTCTCCTCGAGAATAGTATTCTTGAAACGAACTTCTTATTAGAAGAAACGCGTTCCTTATTCAAATAAGAATCGTTTTAACGAAAGCTATATGTGGGAAGTTGTTATTCAAATGAATCACAGTGTTTTAACTTCAATATGAAAACACATGACATTTTTTAGGATATAGCTTATATAATGGGAATTCTAAAAATGTATCATGAATCAATTAATATGCTTTTTAGTTAATAAATGAATTAAAATAATATGAATAGGAAAATTTTAATCTTCGTAGGTTGTAAATTGATCTTATTTAATGTCACTTGGTCTCATTCTGTGCTCAGGCATGCACGTCATATAATATTATAAGAACACTGCGTATAATTTTTAATCGCATTAAAAGTATACTGCAGAAAATTTCATTTTTATTCTTACCATTATATTTCCTGTATCTTTCCGCACTTTTCTTAGACCCTAATTCTCCGTTCTTTCATTAATATTGCATTGAACTAAAGGAACGTCTTTGATCATGTAAATCGTAGACGTATACTTGTTGAGCGCATATCTGTGGAAGAAGTCGGGTAGTGAAAAATCATGATTAGATCACTGAATTATAACTATTTAGAAAACTGACTTATCTCCAACAAGAAATGTCCGAAAAGGCCCTTTTAATTTAATTTTTGGAAGGAAGCAAAGTATGAAAAGTTTTCAACAATATCTCATTACTCTTACACTATTTTTACATCAATATATAAAACGTAAGTAATTAATCATTCAGTTAAATAACATTAAACATACAAAAAATTACCAGATTTTACAAAATACTTTGCTAAAAACTTCGCACTTCTTTACAACCCGTACATCGATTTACAGCTTTGAGCTTTCCACAAGTTCCCGGAAATCCTCGAGAAGAAGAGGCCCTTTAAAAGAAGACGGCGCGCGCGCGCGCTCGTAAACACATTCATCGCTGCGAGCATGAAAGGCCGAAGGTTCGTCTCCTCTCGTTCATTTTATGCTTTTAACAGAGTCACGCGCCTTTACTTCCTTCGCTCAATGGATAATGTATGTGCACTCGCTGCTACCAACTGGTCACAGCGTCTATACATATGCGGATTTCTAATTAAAATTGCAACGGCTTCCTTAGAAAATCCGCGAACAACTGTTATAACTCGTGCTTGAGTTTTATTTTCAAGATGAAAAACTTGATAAACAACCCGTAGCATAAACATTTCTCTAAATAGTAATTTGCACCTGAAAAATCACTAATTAGCCATTCACCAGGTACTCTAATGCTCCAAGCATCCGAAAGCTCGTTTGCGAGAATCCTATGTATCCATTGTTCGGCAAAGGGAAGATTTAACGAACTACTCTGCGCGTGTACGAGGAATGCAGCCAGCCAGCGCCCGCGGCTGTGTATATCGCCGACGCCGGAAGTTTCCAGCCGAAGCGTGTGGCGAAATCGCGCGGGATCGCTTGTGATTCTGGTTATAAGTAGTATTTTTTATTTTATTTTATAAGTAAATATACAAAGAATAAAGACAAAATGATAGAAGTTAATGAAAAATAAAGTCAAAATTACTTTTGTTTGGAAAGAGAGGTATTTATTTCTTAGTAATGAAATACTATTTTATATATTATAGTGAAACGTTTTTACAATGAAACAATTCATAATATCTGTGATGATTTTTTATGATTAATAACTGTAAGGCACGAAAAATAAAAATCTACCTAAAAATATGCATTAAAAGGACCATTATTGGTTATTAAAGTATTTCAATCAGCACGTCGAATGAACAATAAAATATTTTCATTAAAAAAAGTTATTAGCAATGTACAGAAACAAGAATAAACCGCTGAAGTAATAGGCCGAAAATATAATACAGCCGCCAACTAGCGCACTAGAGCTCGCCGAGTCACGGCGTTTCAAAATTCCTTATCGCAATTTTTTGTCCGCACCCCTATCAGCCAAATAGATAACTCTCAACTCGAGTCCTTAGCGCACGTTCGTTGAGAGAGCGGCCGCGCGCTTCTCATGAATGGGTCCGTCGCTGCCGAGTGGAGTGAAAAACACATGGAACCAAGAGAGAGAGAGAAAGAGAAGAGACTCGACTGGAAAGTTAGAGGTCGGATGTGACTCTCGAGGCACATGATATAGATATCAGCCCGTTTACCCGGAAACGCCGCTTGATAATCGTCAGCCGGACACCCACACGCGCTCGGCCGCGGGGAATCTCGTCGTCGGTCTATCTATTTCTCGCGTGCCGAGGATGGACGGGAGCTCTGGATAGCGATTTTTTTCCTTCCTCGTCGTTGGTTAAGTACGGTGCAGAAATAATAGATGAAGTGTTGGCCTTAAGTTGTGTAAGGATGACCTTTTTTTACTCTCGTAATTTTATTTTAATAGAATTATAAAACTAATAGATGTGCTAGTGGTTTCTAATTGTAATGCATAGAATTTTATTTTTAAGCTGAGATATGAATGAAAATTAAAGAAAATTAAATATAATTCAATAATGCATAGGTCAGGAGAAAAAAAGATTAAATGAATTTTACAATAATGAAGTAAAGTCATGCATTGAATGCATTTTTTATTATATGAGAATATTCCACATATTACGAATATAAAAGTATTTTTGGTATTCAACATTTAATGGTATGAGTATTAACATTATAGTATTTAGTAATTACTAGTAGTATTATGTTGTTTATTCAAAATATATTTTGTAATCTCGATATTATTTGTTAGGTATATAGTGAAAACAAATTAAATTCCAAAAAAAAGAAAATAAATGAAATAATTTTTTTATAAAAACTAAACTCCAACTAATTTATAGAAAAACAAGTATCTTACTTGCATATCATAAAAATTCAGATCTTTATTTGCATAACGATTCATTATATTTATATTCGCAAACATCAAGAGTTTTATTTCGAAGGTACACGGAAAAAACGGCGGCTGAAACTTTTTGCTTTCTTAAGCGCCCCCTCCTTTTTGGCACAACCGATCCGCGAGTTTTGGGAGAAAAATTACACCAAACCTGCGAGCGCCAACAGTTCTTAAAAGGCGCTGCTGCGCTCTCTGGTGTTGTCGCAATACTTTCTAAAGTACGTGGTCTAAAATTTCTCCCAAAAGGGGCGACTGTTTCTACCAACTTCGAGTAAAGTGAATAAGCTTTTCTATAGTCAACTGTTGTGCTTTTTGGTACAATTTTTCTCTCAACGTTTTTCCAGTGTAGCTTTGAACTATTGTCATATTTTATTCTATTATATTAATATTTTTTTAGTATAATCTTTACAGATATGAACTATCTTTGAGAAAATTCTTCCATCATAAAAAAATAACAGTCTGCTAATAATTGACAAAACAAGACCGTGACCATTGTATTGCTTATAATATAATATATAGTCCGCTCAAGAGCATCAACATGAATTCTTAAAACTATCAATTATTAAAGATTAATCTTTGACAAAAATAAAATACATTTATTTTGCAAATACAAACGTCATTTTTCAAGTAAATTTAGTATAGATACTTTCAGTACCTACATGCTCACATAATTAATATACATTTTAATAATGTAAAGTTTAACCAAACAAACTTTCAATTTAATGATCACTACGTAAAATAAGTTTAACAGCATAGTTACTTGCACTTTATCTGAGAAACCAATCCATTAATCAAAACGTAAAAAAACAAAGATTCAAATGTTTTATCTACGCCTAGGTATATACATTAATACTCGACGTCATCGTAACAGCCATTGTTTATCACATTATCCTCCAATTCATTTAGTTTCACCTCTATCTAAACATCCTAGAAACCGAATGAAAATTTAGGAAGTGCAAGTAATCACACGATAATCCATAGCGCTCGCTATAATACAAAATCCGAGGTCGGCCGTCACCTGCACGGCGCGGTCGCTCCATCGCTCATCACCTGCCGTAGGCCGCGTTGTCCTTCGTCATCAAGCTGTCCAAGTGTCCCTTGAGATCGTCGAAGCTGCGAAAGACGTCGCGGGAATGGACGACGGACTCATCGACGGGTGCCTCGTCCCGGTTTATCAGGATGGCGTTCCAGCTGGCGTTGCGTGCGCCCAGGTAGTCGTTGTCCACGCGGTCGCCGATGTGCACCGCCTCGTGCGGCTTGACGACCTCGTTCAGCTCGCGAGACGATAGTCGCAGCGCTTCCTGTTGATATAGATGCAGTGGTTTCAGCGTTGGAATAGGTGGAATGTTATTATATTTTAGTATTGTAAAACGAAAATTAATTGTATGCTTTTTAGGTAATACATATTTAGTTTTTTATACCACTAGCCAAATCCATGCGCGCGCTCTTTATACTTTTTTTCTTAAACATGCAAAGAATAATTTATTCCATATATAAGCCGGAAATTGTTTTCTTTTAATTTTGATGCTTCTTTAATAATTTATATAATACTGTACATTTGCTCTTAACGAATACAAAATTTTGAGGCTAGAAACTATATAAGCTTATTCGAATATTTTTTTTTTCGTGAAGTATTAAATAAAGAATAAAACCTGAACATAATATTGACATAATTTATTCTAATATTAACATAATTAATTCTTCTAAGATTAAAACATTGCTTATTGTTTTGAATTTTATCGTGCAATTCAATAACTAATCGCATTGTGTTTTGACAATTCTTTGCTACTTCTGACCATCACTTTAACAAATAATTAAAACATGTTATTTATTTTTTTAAGCTGCATGCAACCCACGTTAATTTGATTATTATTTATTTAATACTTTTCACTTTAATCATTTTCATTCCAATAAATATTCCAATAAATAATACCTAATTATCAAATGAAAATGCATATTTAATTTTAAATTCTCGCGCCTTTTATCCAAGAGCCAATCACAGATCAAATCTATAGAGGCTTCACTTCTTCCGGTCATCACTTTTTTAAGAAAGGATTATACGTAAAAAAGAATGGATTTTACCGAGATAACTTTATTTAACTTTAAAATTGACAATTAATAAAAAATATCTACATATCTACATAATGATTCTAGTTTCCGAACGATTTCTCATAGCCTACTTTATTCGTAAAAATTGAATGAAAACGTAGCTCTGGACTAAAACAAAATTATTTAAGGTGGCTCTGGCGTTTTTTTCTGACTTATATATACAATTTTTTACAACACTTCACATATTATAATTTGAGAAACAATATAATATAAAAAAGGATTCTTGAAGTAACAAAAAAAAAATTTTTCAAAGAAATTTCAATGTTGCTAAAGATATATAATTAAAAAAATCAACAAAACACAAATTTTTTTCATTTTTCATCCGATTTTAATTTCAAAGGACTCATTTGGTTCCTTGTACAATTTCATGTGGGGTTAACGATATGGAAATTGAAAAATTATTAAAACCTGCAAAGTTATATCCAATTGTTTATAAAATTCATGGACAAATCTACAAACAATTGGATACAACTTTTCAGGTTTTAATAACGTTTCAATTTTCATATCGGTAGCCCCACATGAAAGTGTACAAGGAACAAAATGAGTCCTTTGAAATTAAAATCGGATGAAAAATGAAAAAAATAATTATGTTTTGTTAATTTTTTTTTTTTTTGAATTGGCGATATTTTCTTTGACAGTATTGAAAGTTCTTAATTTTTTTTTTTTTTACTTCAAGAACCTTTTTTCATATTATATTGTTTCTCAAATTATAATATGCGAAGTAAGCATCGTAAAAAATTTGTGAATATAAGTAAAAAAACGCCGGAGCCGCCTTAAATAACATCGGTAAGTAACGGTTCCACATTAGCAAAACATCAATGGCATTAAATCTGAATAGTAACGCCCGAGTCGAATATCACAGAAAACTTTCATTCATAATCCGGAATAAGACTTGGGCAATACTTGAGTAACAATTGAGGCTATCTACGAGATGTTGAGCAATACTATTTCTCATACTTCGTTATCCTTTAACTTTCCTATACATATATAACAGCTTACTATGCAATGATAAACAACAGTTTAAAATTAGATTATCAATTTGCTTTTTTCAAATTCAAACACTTGATAACTTTAAATATGTACACTATCAAATACTATATCCTTTACGATTCATTTCTACCCTAACGGTACATTCCCACAACCTCTATCCTTCCACTCGCACCTAACAACTTCCCAAACGCGCCAAAGCTCACACTGGCGATAAAATCGGCGCCATATAATAACGACTGCAAAAAGAAGAAAGAAAAAAAAACAAAAAGCCCATATATATACACTTCATCATATAATACACACAGTGAATATATACGGCACCTGAAATATAGCCGGGCTCGGTTTCTCGACGCCGAGGCCGTAGGAGGTGATCACGAAGGCGAAATACGATCTGATGCCGGCCGAGTCCAGGACGCCCT
Organism: Torymus aiolomorphi; assembly: GCA_036365515.1. Lineage (NCBI taxonomy): Eukaryota > Metazoa > Arthropoda > Insecta > Hymenoptera > Torymidae > Torymus > Torymus aiolomorphi. The sequence continues at coordinate 67,822,080 of CM070874.1, read as the reverse complement.
CGAGCCGCTCGTCGAAATTCGAGATGACGCCGAGGATGAGGCCCGGCTTGCGGCTCAGGCTATCGAGCAGCTCCAGCGTGCCCGGATACTTGTGCCAGCAGCGGCTCGTACTGTAGCACTCTATCAGGCTGTCGGCGATCTGCGAGGCGCGAGGGGTCAAGCCAGATAAGACAACGGGAGGTCAGTTGTATATGCGTGTATATAGGTATGTATATGTGTAACTGTGTGTGTGCGTTGTAGGCGAGATAGGGAGGAGAACAGAGGTTTCGGGAGGAAGTCGTGGCGGCGGCTGCCGTTTGATGAGTAGCGTGTGCGGCGGTTATTGGCGACAGCGACGAAGATTTACGAATTAACGTAGGTGTGTACGTTAAGTAGTTAATCTAGATTTTTTAGAATAATAATGAATGCGGTATAAGAGAGGAAAAAGAGTTTGATTTTAAATTTCTTAGAGAAGACAATTTTAAATGTCTTTTGCGTTGAGTTAAACGGCATATTGTGCGCTACAGTAAAATAAAGTGATTTCCGCTACAATCTTTTGCCACATTTGATTACGAGAGTTATCTCTATGGCGCTTACGTGTTTTCGACTAAATGAAGAGATATCGAATACTGCCCCATTCACTCGAGCTCTGATTTCACAAAATGTTATCTATTTTTGTGTAGTAAAAGCTCTTTTATTATTTTGTAGAATTATTGCTATGCAATAATAATATTAGTGAATATTCAACATGGATTTATGACGCGAAATACAGTGTAAATGCTCTGCTCCAAATAATTATATCGCTCATCTCATATCAAATGGGCATTTTTCGACATAATTGCAAAGTTGCTGAATTGGCTATGCTTAATTTTGCTGCAGAAAATTTTAATCTTTATTTAATTTTATTTATATAAGTAAATTTTTTCATAAAAATAAAATGAGTAATGTTTTAAAAGCTAAATTGAAAATATTAATATGTATTTTTATACTGCAATCATTATGCAAAAAGTCTTAACAACAAATTCGATTTTATCTAATCTTAATTGAGCCAGAATCTAATCTAATCTTACTTTATCCAGACAAATTGATTTTAAATTTATAAAGAATAAGATAAAAATGTTTAAATAACAGCAATACCGACCAACCGAATTTTTCAATCCCACTACTTAATCACAGAACGAATCAATCATCATAAAACATTTTATACATTTTTAAACGGCTTATGTTATAAAATCGGGGAAATGTAACAAAGATGATAAGAATTATGAACTTTCAGCAAACTATTATAATATACGAAAAGACGATCAATGGGTATTAAAATTGTTTAAGTGAGTAAAAACGTATTTACTCTTTTTATACGAGAAAAATTTCTGTGTTTAACAGCACAAACCGAGAAACTAATTTTTAAAGTAAAACATGAATACTTCTTCCTCTCATTATCGCGAGCCAAGAGACACGTACTCAATCCCGTGACATGACTTCCTCCTTTGGCATCAACATAATTGTAAACAACTACTGCAAAACAATTCTTTTTTCACATAAATCAATTATTTATTTAATAAATTTCGAATATAAAAAAATAAAAAATTTTGGAAAACATATAACATAAAATAGTTATTTTTGATTTAATAATGTGATAAACATATATTTAAAAGTAAAATAAAAAAATGAAAAAAATGTATATGTTTATTAATAAAAAAAATTATTGAATTTACTGGAAATGCATTTTCCATTGTTTCAGTCAGCTTTTTTTAAATTTTTCCTAATGATTTTGATTGCATTTTACAGAAAACAACTGAAAAAAAACACGACTGTCATTTGTTATCAAAATTAAAAAATAAACAATAATCAAGTATTGTTTAAAAAATTAGTCAAAGAATATTGTTTTAATGCGGAGCGATTAGAACTATTGTGCAATCTTAAATATATTTCCTAAGTCGGACAAAATATTGTAATATATATACGGCGTCTTAAACGAATTATCTATATCTTTAAATTTAATGTAACTTAGGCCAGAAGTTTATTTTATATTACTGTATTAGTATTACTGTAAATAAATCAAAAGCTCGTGGAACCTGCTTCCACGAAATATCACCAACATCTCTAACATTATACTTTTCAAACGTTGACTAAACTCATTAGTCACTAGTTTTTAGTCCGAAAATTTTTTACTCTATGCTATAATATTGTACATAAATAATAAGTTGTAAGAGGACGTATAATAATGAAATAAATAAATAAATGAAAAGAAAAATACTACACCATCTGAAAGTACACACCTTATCCACCTTCTCCCTACTGATATTACGATTCTGATCGACGAAGACGTCGCGCACGATGCTCCGCCACCAGTTCTCCCAGCCGAGGCCGGTGTGCCTCCCGAAGATCGGGTGCTCGACCTCGAGCCTCTTGAAGCTGTCCTTGAAGGCGCGGACCATGCGAGGGCCGTTGAGGTTGGCCAGCCCGTGGCTCGTCGCCGCCTCCGTATAGTGCTGCTCGAGCTTCGTCATCAGCAGCGTGCCCGTCACGTCGAACGTGATCAGCCGCGGTACCGGCAACCGCATCCTCGTTTAATCCTGGTCATGTACACCTACAGGGATATATAGTGGTGTTTTGATGAATGGATGAAGATGATTTCGATATTCGAATTTCCTGCGTGTAAAATTTATTTTACAAGTATTGAAGAAGGATACTTTTTGTTGTAAAATAAATGTACAAATAAGGTGTTTTATTCAATAAATTTTAATTGCATTGTATCGAAGTAAGGCTAGATGATTGCCGTTGCGATAAAAAAACGTACTCCATGTGAATATGTAAAGTTTTATCATTTTCGCACGGAATGAGCCCACTCATTATGAAATATTACCATGTACATACATATTGTTAAACAACATTGTTTATTATTGATCGACAATGATTTTAATAAGAAAAAGACGATTAATATTAGTTAGATTGTGCCCAAAGTGAATATTAAAAAATTGTAAATGTGTGATGTTATTAATTAATTGCTTGTAACTTTTATGGAATAAATTATATTTACGCCTCTGCTATTCGTCTGTCAGATTTCTGTATTGAAGGTAAATCTGTATATTGGTAGATATAGTTTGTTTAGTCGAAGATCAAACCAAAACAAATATTAAAATATTAATGCTCTGAAACAATGTAGGGTGACTTCACCAATATTGTTTATCTAACATGACGATAATTTTCGAATCTTTTAAAATTTTTCTTTCATTTTACATAAAGATTCTGCATAAAATAAATTATCTTGTTAAGAATAAAATCATAAAATCGCCGCTATCGAGTGTTTATTCACTGGCGAAGTATTCATTCACTGTCGAAACGTATTTAGATACTAAGATCGCGTGTTCATTTACTAGTTTTTAGGAGATATTTACAGATTTCTTTTAAACAAAATTTCTACTTTTTTTCTTTATCTAAAGTTTCGTCACTGACGTAAAGTTTGAAGATTTTAAATTTAATTAGTAAATTAAAAAAGATTTTTGCTTTTAATCCATTTTTAATTCTCTTAACCAAATAACAAAAATTGAAATTTCATTATTCGTTCATTCACTGGTGAAGTCACCCTACTCTAATCTGACGGGCGTCTAGCAAGAATCATTATTTTATTGTTATTAAAACTATTATTTTTTTTATTTATAAACATGATAGTATATCTAATCAACTAATCAATAAACTAATCAGAAAAACATTTACTTCGTATTATTTAATTATGTAGTTAACAAATTTAAAATTTCGCACCACCGCCATTAAGATTTTATCATTCCGTTTAATTTTTTAGAGCGCTTCGAATTGCATCCCTATTCAATTACGGATTTCTGTACTTAATTTTTCATATTTTTCAACCAATTTTCGGATTTTCTAAATTATCAAAGCACGCGCACAATTTGTTCACTTCAAAGAATGTGCCTCTGCTCAAATGTTAGAGAAAATATGTATTGAATCAGAACCTGCGTGTCAGCTTGTTTTCTAGCCATCCGCACTGGTTCGCCAGAGAACATTTGGGTAAATATGTATATATATGGCAGTCTCAACGATAGGGTTAGGTTTATACGAGAGTCGAGAATTCTCACATCCAATTCGTTATTTCAGCTTATAAAAGAACCACGAAAAAATGCCATGACGAAAGCGGCGACTCTATTTATAAACAATCACCACGTATCAGCGCATGACACAGACTTGCACAAAAGCTAAAACCTTTAAAAGTACAAGATTTGTTGTGGACAATGCACTCAACGCGAACTAGATCGTCGCACTTTTTCGTCCACTGCGAATGTCTACGCACGCAATACGTCTCGCCATCGTGTTTGTATACATGCACAGATCTATATAAGTATATACCAATGATAAACCAAACACAACGGCGTGCACATCGCGCGTATTACGCGAATCAATAAAAACCAAGTTATGCACTGGCTCCGTTCATTACCTCAATCACCAGCTCCTTCCGAATCTTTCTCTCTCCCTTCTTCGTTCTATAAATCTACTTCTACTGTACGACGACGCGTGCTCTCCTACACTTTTCTTCCGGCTGATGCAGGAAACTTTGCACACGCGCGCGCGCGATAACTGCACGAGAGAGATTGCGCGAAACTGCGAAGGTGAAAAACTACTGACGCGCGCACGATGCACGCGCGGTTTTAACCGCGAGGTGCTGCTATCGTGCGGCCACGGCGAGAAAGTTTTCGAGGGATAAAAATAGGGAGAGGCGAGCTTCTGTATCGTCATATAAAGTAGGTACATATAATAAGTGTTGGTATATACGTGTATGCTGAAGTAGAAAGCCACGCGTGACGATGGTTATTATGATTATACGACGGCGCTGGGGGGAGGGGGGGGATATTCGTCATGTTAAGCGATGGGTGGCGGCGCTATGCGACAAACAACCGTACTAGTTTGATGAAAAAGTTCCAAACGTAAGAATAAAATATAGGGTAGTGGTCCGTATTAGTGTGCCTGTCCATATTTGTGTGCCCTATTATTAAAACATATCCTAGAAATGAACGAGTAAAAACGTAACACTAAAATATTTTTTTTCATAAAGTATAGTTAATTAAGTTTAAATAGAATTAATTACTTAATTTGTTTTCATTTACTATAACATTATAAAAGAACTTTCAAAAATATGTTTCATGGTTTGCGGTGTATCACGGTGTTTCCTTGTCCAAACTTGCTAAGAAATGACATTTTTAAAAGTAACATTAAATAATGTTTCGGAAAGATTTTAATGTGTGATACAATTGATTATATCATAAAATAATATTATGTTATATAATAAACCTTAATATAAAGGTTTTCAATTGATTTTAATATTTAATTAATGGTGTCTACTAATAGGGCAGTGAAAAACGACTTGTCCAAATTTGTGTGTGCACAAATACAATACGAGCATGCTCGCATCGGCGCTTGAACAGAAAAGTTAGGTTGGGTTGTCTGCGTACAAACGTTGTTTCATATTGCATTGATGACCTTCAGCAGTTTTTACCGTATTGGAATTAATTAACATTCAATGTAAACAAGGATTAGAAATTGATTATAAATGCACTACAGTTAACAAAATAATTTTGTTGGCAATGATAATATTATCAAGACACACTAATATGGGGCACACAAACGTGTACACCCACATTAATACGGGGCACACAAAAATGTACTTTGTAGTCTGCTAGGGCACACAAATGCGTACAAAATTTTTTTTTTTATATTGCTTGTAACTTTCGTAAATATTAATACTTTGCTATAAAAAAAATTGTTTCGCGTAGATTATTACTTTTATTATCTATATAAACCTGCCCGGAATCTCTGATACAGCTTAAATAGTCTATTATTATGCGACAAAACTGAAGAGTTTCTTAAACCCACACTAATACGGACATCTACCCTAGTACATTTCGACACGGGTGGGGAAGTCGATTATTTAGCTGGTGTGACTTTTTGCACGAGCGAAGCGAGTGCGAAAAAGTCACACCACCTAAATAATCGACTTACGCACTAGTTTCGAACGGTATTTTATACCACGAGCGCCGAAAAATCATATCAAAGTTGTGATTTTGAGGTTAAAGTGGTATAAAATAAATTACTCCAAAGTTTTTATAATGGAGAATCATAAGAGTAAAAAAATTCGTAAATGCAGTGTTACGGGATGTAAAAAGAGTGAATTTTCCCCATTGCTGCTTAACATTAGTGCATGTAGCTACTTGTATGGATTCCTTTTCTGTTCTAAAATATATATTAATAATTTTTTATTTCATTCTATGAATAAAAATCTTATGCGTTACCTACTTACTTCACAAGATGTACTAAGGCAGCAACACAGTGCTTACACCGACCAGATTGACCTGCTTTGCACGAACAAATACAAGAAATCGTTCTCTGTATTTGAGAACCGTTCTTCTGCACACTTGAACTTATTTTAATGTGCAGTTCATGAGGTACCCCAAATAAACACGAAGTTTTCAAACATAGACACATAACCTCGATAAGGTTATCATCTTGCCTTGTAATACCGCAATAAATCATATGTTTCGCATTATACACATTTTCCCCTTCAACATATTTTCGAACCCCATCCCCTACATACTCAAATAATTCGGATATAGTTATAAGGTACATGGTCGTAAGCTCATTTGAATTTTAAGTTTGAATGGCGTTGTTCATCAAACAAACTAGTTGATAAACAACCCACCGAGCGGCGCCACCCATTGCTTAACATGACGAATAGCGCGTGTACGCGTTCGTGCGCTGAAACGGTTTAAAAATAAAATAAAGCTACGGGGTGGCCGCGTCGCTTTTTTTCCGCATGAAGTTTCGAACGCGGAGAAAGCTGTTGATGCGGTATATGTGGCTTTTGTTTGATGTGCTGGAAATAAATCGTGATTTTTGGGTGGTTAATTTATTTGTTGAATACAGATAATCAACAAGCTGTTGAGAGGAATCAAGAATCTTAATAAAAAAAGCTCCGAAATTTTTTTCTTCGAAATGTAAATGTAAATCTAGTGTTTCTTTAGGCTTAGTTTTAAAAATCACCTTTTAGTCAAAATATTTTTGTAATGTTATCTATCTTTAATTGTAAAAAGAAAAATTGTAAATGTTTCAATTGGATCGAATATGTTTACACCGGATAAATACCATTAAATATTTTTTATATTTTATTAATAAATATTACCAAAGCTACCTATTGTTTAAAATTGTAATCCTTACAAACCTTACTAGGCACGTATTAAATTGCATTAAATTAATTTAATCTCTATCTTCGAGTTCAAATGTATCTAAATATAAATTACGCCTGACGAAGTTTTTAAAGGTCACTTTCAAGATCAATATGAAGTTTTGGCACTCCCCATTACAGACACTAAAAACTTCCCGATGTACCAAGTGCGAGCGAAGACACTGCTAAATCATACGTTACAGAAATATAAAGTTCTTTTTATAAAAACAATAACTGTTTTACATAACTTATTTAACTCATGGATGTATTTAAAAAAACTCATAATCGAAAAAAAAATTCAAAACTCCTTTGCAATTATTGTTAATAAACGAGTAGCGGTCGTGCCTAAAAAACGTGCAAGTGCACTAAGTAACATGTGCACAGAAATAATAATTTTGTAAAATTATAACGTTAAGTAACAAAAACTGAATGAGGCAAGAGAAATTATTTTTTACACAATACTTTAATCAATGCTTAACAAATGGAATAATACATAATACTTCGCACAGTATGTACAATTACTGCGAGTATACGATAGAAATATTTTTTTCAAACCTTGCAATGTACAGAAGCGCATATATTAATTAATCGTTGTGACAGCAATACGATATTAAACATTACGTGATATCAGATCGTTAAAAAACATGAATCTTGTAAGGTACTTCGGATCCTTCGCCTAACTGTAAAAATTCTTATATCGGAGAGTACAAAATAAAAAAAAAAAGATCTATAATGTTGCACCATTTATTCTTAATTCGAAAGAAAATAGACGTTTATGATTAATTGACGACAGATAATAGATGATAGTACGAATCTCCGTCGCGAGAGAAATATAGACGAAAAAAATGCACGATTTTTCGCGCGCTACGCAAACGCACGATGGACACATAATTGATTTTATGTCGTATGATATTATACATCAGTGCTAAAATTAATTGGAGAACGACATTCGGTTTCTTTAAATCTTGAAACGGAGTTTTGTTAAAAAATAAAAAAAATAATTAAAAAAAAAAGTATAGGCAGGAATGCGTTGCTTTGGCCATCGTGTACATATATATATACAGGTAACCAAAACGCAACGCGCACATGAGATCAGCCGATTGCCGATTGCCAATGCAATTCACGTTGCATCAACGTACAAAGGGATGCGAAAGTAAATCAATAGTCTTTTATCTTTCCAGCGATATCACGTGAAAACTATTTCTTCTTCTCTACAAGTTAAAATTTCTGTTTAATACAATTTAAAAATGCATAATAGTTTGTGTAAGTATTATATAACAAAATTTCACTTTTATGTACTAGGCAATATATATATATTTAATATATTAAATATATTTTTTTTCTTATCCTTCTAACTAATTTTGTTCAAATTAAACAAATTACAAGTGTTAGTTTGCCTAATTTAATCAAAATCAGTTAAAATATTTGAAAAAACACAAATTACTATGCACCATTTGAGGAAGTCTCCATTTACTTACAACTATTCGTTTTACAAAACTATCTGTATGATCTTAAGTATAAACTTCAACAATAAGAAGGAATCTTCGATAATTTTATAACACGAATAATCATCGCAAAAACGAAGCAACATTTAAAATGGGTACAATGACAACGATACAATTTAAAACGCAAGAAATTTACAAGGTCCTCCGCTATGGATAACAGCTAAGCAACTCCCGCATCCACTTTATTGCTCGTTCTCTCGCTCGCGTATTACTATTTATAATATATATATATATACATATACGTACACCCTTTTGCATTTACGTTTCTAAAACATACTTGACACTGCTAACGCACCTTTCGTCCCACGAACGCCTTTGTCATCAACTATACTTTCTCCAACGGAGAAAGAGCAAGTCTCCAACCTCTTATACATCACTTACAGTATTTCTGAGAGGAGAAGAGAAGAAAAGGGAACATTATCACGAAGTGTTTCTTTTCAGTACAAAATCGTTACAAATATTGCAAAATTTCCACAACTCCTTTCCTTATAAATATAATTCTCTATCAAATTTAGTATCACCGTATAGAACGAGACTACCTTCGATTTTTTCTTTGCCTAATACGCGCGCATATTTGTACGGTCTTAACAATTTTTTTTACTTCGATTTGGCGACTGTATTTTGTAAATATATTTGCTTTTCTTATAAACATTGCTAGTTGTACGAGTCTGTAAACACGTGGCGTCTTTTTTTTCATTGATTTTTCACTTTTCTCATAACAACCACTTAAAAATTGCAATTCTTCAATTTCATAGAATTTTTGCCTTTTCTCGTTTCGCGAAGACGAAACGCGTTTGCCAAGTACAAAAACATGATAGTATATACTCTATATATATATATAACTTATGAAATGACTATAAATATATATATACTCTTATAAGATTATATACTAGATTGTGTTTGTGTGACTGATGGATTGCTTAAAAGTTAAAGTATAGTTAATTTATTACACAGTGTAAATGCACTCGGGAAAATCATTTTTTCGAACGTTCGGGCGAGGATTACGTCTTCTTTGCTTCTTAATATGAATCATTCCGATAAAATAATTACACAAAAACTAATTAGTTAAAATAAATATGCTCTATAAAATCCTAACTTATAAAAAAAATGGAGAAATACATTCGTGTTCGTTTACATTTTCATCTGAATATTTCAGACGAATAAATTTACGATATTACAAAGTCGAACAATTTGTTTGTTATCTTTTTGAAAACGTTTTCGACATTGAAAATAAACTTTTTTTATAAATAAAAAATACAGCTGATGTGATGCTTTACTTGAACAAATATAAAATATCCATCTAGATAGTAAATATTTTCTTACAATGTACCTTATAAATAAAAAACATACAAAGTAATAAAAGTCTTACGCGAAGCAAGATAAACTTTTCTGAATAAGATGATATATACGCAGGTAAGCACTTGATTTGACGAGAAAAAACAAACGCGAACGAATGTTTTTGTTTAGCTAGGTTTATTGCGAGCTGCGATGATTTAGATAATAATTCTATGCTTTGGCGAAGCGAAACTTCTGTCTCTTTCTCTCTCGTAATTGACGAGCACCTCGCCAAAATGCGCATTATGCGTTTTGCATTTTTTCCCTTTCTTTGTATAACCACGTACGCGCTTTCGCCGTTCGAAATCTTCGTGGTTGTCCTCTCGCTTCTGTTTAAAAGCTTAGACACGTGCGTGAACTTATGCTATCTAATAACGTCTAAATTTTTTTTTACAAAATTTAAACAGCTGGAAGTACTTGCTCGCAGAGTATTAACGATTCAAAACTCAATCATTATTTTAATATCTTTTCTTCTAATTTGTTTCTTTTAAAGAACATTAAGCTGTACAAAGTATGAAAATAAATAATTTTTTTTTTTTTTTTTTTTTTTTAGCATTTTTTGGTAAAATTGCATTTTTTCTGTAAAAATAAAACTCTTTAAAATTACGTAAAAATTTGTGAAATAAAAATAAATCATCTTATAATTTTATTTATACATAACTTATTAACGTTATTATGCTAAACTCAAGTTCTTCAAAAAGAAACCTCATTGCACTTTTTTTAGTCTTCTATTTCTCGATTCAATAAAAACAATTATAAATAACTACATGCTCGGGGGATGCTCTCATAAATAAATTTATCTATAAGCAATCATATATAGTCATATATAATCAACGTTGATCATAATTATTACTATTATAAAATAACAGCTGATTTTGTTTTAAATCGATACCAAGCGAGACTTTGCGTTTGATTTAGCTACGTGAAGCGAGAATCATTCGAAGTTTCGTAGGTTTCTGAAAACGCGCATCGCACCTAAGTTATAGTTTTCTGACTGAGAAAAAACAATCTCAATAATTATTATCACCTCATTTGAATTCGCAATACATGATATATATACAATTGTATATGATAAAGATAACCATCAAGATAACGAGATAATATTTTATGGCAGTCGTCGTTTTTTTGTTTGTATTGTTAGAATCTTCTCATATATATAAAATATGTATGTATGTATATAACATATTTACGAATGTTACAAATCTCACCTATTTTCTAATAGTTGTATGTAAAAAAGAAAATTATCTGCTTAATACATCGATCAGTCTCACAATCATTTTCATATTCCGAAAATTGTGTGTAAATAATCTATGACGCACGGATAGGATCAGGTGGAATTCTTTGTTGAGCTGCAACTTTTCATTTGTACATTGTGGCTGCCAGAACTATGATTTTCTCTGAATTGTCGCCAATTTTGCATCAAATTTTTACTTCGGGATTTTACAATTTAACATCAAACATTGAAAATACTTTTGTATGTATAAATATTAATATAAATGACAATATCAATTCACATAAAACTACACACAAAGAATAATATTCTTGAAAAAATATAAGGAATATTAAATATTAAATATTAAACATTAAAAAATTATTTCGTTTATTCGAAAATACCTTTGGTTTATCTTTTTATAAAAAGTGTCTTACGTTTTACAAGATAGTCTATATAAAAGTGCAACATTTAAATTTCTTGTAAAATGTAAAAGACTTGTAAACAGTAATAAAAAAACAAACCAAAATAGTTTTGTATATAAACATATATACTTTTTATAAAATATATCCATTTATGAATTATTGAAAAATATTGCATAGGTATCTGTATGAAAGCAAATCAATCCCTAATTTCATTCACAAATTTAAAGTATCGAGGCGGCCACGATATTATTAATCTCTGAAAGTACACATTTTTCTTTGTTTAATAAATTTGCACATTGACACTTTTCATACGGTTCAAGTCAAAATTTAAATTTTTTTATAAATTTAATAACCATTTTTTTCAATTTCGTTTTTTTTATAAAGTATAATCACAGTGCAAGTTAACTTGCAACTTTAATAATTTATATGACTCTTCAACAATCTTACGTGGCAGTTTTGTGCGAGCATTCGTTCGGTGTGCTTATATATGAACAGTACTTTGTATAGGAATGTAATGACTGTTATTATTACGGAGTTTGTATATATAAATATTCTTTTTTTGTCAAGAACCAACTGTTTTATAATAAACTGCAAGTAAATGACAATATTTGATTGACTTTGGAAGATTTCTTTCTTAATTTTAATGAATTCCATTTGGTGGCTTTGCGCATGAGGTAACTTTAATTACTTTTACATTCATACACTGTACCACGATAACAGCTAACTTAGATGATTTTATTCGTAACCACTTTTATTGACATAAACTTTCTCCTCTGTACTCTATGTTTCATTTTAGATCTTTACTATTTTTGCAGGGACTTTGGACACATACCCTTTTTATGACTTTATGATAAAAAGGATGAGATTGATTGTCTTGCTTAACTGTAATAACAGTGCCGATTACTTTATTTTTAAAGCATTTTGCTTAGTTATGTTTGTCAAGGTGATATGTTAACTCTCAAGACTTTAGTTATTAAGAGGTAGAAAGAGAGAGTTAATTTTATAAATAAATGTGTTTTTCTTTTGTTTTTTATATGTATGTACACGCAGTATCAAATGCCTATACGCATTTGATACTGCAATAAAGTCGGTCTATAAACAGGTCATATAGTCATTTGGTCCGCAATAGTACATTGAAAAGTTACTGGAGTCATGGAATCTCTTTTTATAAACTTTTAGAATGTTTTAACATTCCAAATAATTTCCTTTGACAAAGATGTTTTCTTATCACATAATATAATTTGCCGCTAGAACTTGAAACGTAATTATGATCTTCAACAATTCATTATATCATTTTTCTTTGAGAAATGCTATACCAACAGCTTATTTTCTAAGACAGTAGTTGTTAAAATATACTAACGGCAAAAAATATTTCCTTTTCTAATGAAAGATCCTTGTCTGTTATGAGGACAACAAAGCTAAACAAAAAAAAAACTGGCTTGAATCGTATGAAATGAAGAGTATATCTGTAGGAAATAATTTAAAGCCTGTGCACTTTTCAGAGAAAAAGCTGCAACTCTGAGTCATAAATATACTTGTATATAATATGTATGTCTGTATATACAGATTTAACGTACACCTAACTATACGCGAAAACGACAAAAAATAAAAATAAATTAAGACTCTGTCGCGCACGTACGTACGCGTTGATTGCTCCAAAATCACTTATATCTTCTTCATTTATATCGTATTTTCAATAAGCTTTCTATAATATACGTTGGCAAAAATACTTTGTACACTGTAAGTTATTGCAAGTGGCACTTCGTCTTACTGTGTATATGTAGACACTTTAAATCTTTTTAACTGTAACTCTCTTAGTCTCTCTCACATACGTACTAGCAAGTAAATCTACGATTTACTAAATAACATACACTAAGTTATTTAATACATGATAGATTTATCCTCACTTTCATTCAAGTTACACAGTGTTAAAATTAAAATGACAAAACGAATTCAAAGTGTATACCTGTGTGATCTTAGCAATATTCAGCTCATCGTTTAAGCATAGGGCTAACTAACATACCTTACACTAACTCATAACACTATATATGTGTATATATTAAACAAGTCAAAGATAATCAGTACTCGTGATTTTTGAAAGAAAATCGGTAAGAGCAGCTTTACGAAGAATACGATATAAACAAATCGAGAGTCAGGGTAATCAAAAGAGAAATTTTTAGATTTTTCCAATTAATTCGCGAGCGACTGTCGCGGGGGCTGAGGCCGCACTGCAAAGTCAAGAGTAACGGGCCGCGGTGTGCCATTGACGAGAGCTACAGGCTTGCAAAGCAACTTGATCGGCATCTTAGTGCCGGTGGCTTTCAAACGTACCGTGCGCATGACAGGTATTTTCTCTGACTTGGGCAACTGCTCCTTGAGAACTGGCTTATCTGTAACAACAAATACAATATCCAATAAGTACAATTGCGATCTTTCGATTTATCAATCGACAGCTTCATGCGAAAGTATGCATTTAATCTAGTAAAGATTCAAAACTCACTCGATCTAGCGATGAGTTGGAGCGCGACCGCCGCTGCGGGCGGCTGGGGCTCGTGATGATAGGGCTTCTTCAGCTCAATAGCGACGCTCTGAATGGACGAATCGTCGTAGCCCGAGTCGGAAGACGAGTCACAGAAGCCTTTGCCGGCCTTACCGACGATGACGGAGCCCTCAGTGCTGGATTCAACACTATGCGCTGGACTGGTGGAGGCCGAGCTGTGGCACGGACTGGCCGACGCCGAGGAGTGCGCCGGACTAGAGCTCGCACCAAGAGGTAGAGCGGCAGCGGCTTGCTGTTGCCGCCGACGAGCCAGACAGCCCACGCACGGCTTCATGAGGGACGGTTCGATTATCACCTCGCCCATCATTCCTACAAATATCACACCGCAACATACGTTTTTCCTGTAATGATGAAGATTTGGTTATTTATTTTCTGAAAGTTAAAAGTAGTAGTGAGGTGTACTATGGTGATGAGTGGTTGAAGACTCTTACCTCTTGAAGTATGTTAAGTCAATAAAGTTATTTATTTCTAAATCATCTTGATCAATATCTAGTCTCTTCTCTCCTACTACAGTACCTTCGCTACTGGCTGGACTGTCTGCTCTGCTTGATCCTTTACTGCCACCACCATTAGCGTAATCATCTGTAAGTAGCATAAAGAACATTGATTTTCTTTTCTAAATTTAATTTTCAGTTGTGTTAATGAGAAAATCTATTTTACAATTTAGAATATGTATATGTTAAAAGGTAAAGTAGCGTAATTCAACTTTTTATTCAGATCCAACATGAACAAAAGACATAAAAAGAGAATTATACTGCATCCTGACATTTGAAATGATTTTTCTGTTATAAACTCTGCAGATATTGACAACCAATATCTGATACAAGAGTTTAAAACAGCTGAAAGCAGTAATAAAATATAAAAAAAATGTTTTTGAATACCTGCATATTCAACATATTTTTGAAGTATTTTATCAATGTCAACGTGATACTAAACTAATTTTAAGTCTAACACTTTTTAACAATCATACCTTCTTTCAAAAGTATCAAGTTGAGTGAACCTCAAACTTGTAAAGTCATCTTCGACAAAAATAAACTTTTAAATTTTTACTTCTCAAGTCAGTTACTGACATAGTTTTCGTAGTCAAGCCCGTCATAACAAATACTTTTTCACGGCTTGCAAACACCACTGTGTTCCTACAAGAATTTTCATGTAAAATATATATGTCCAAGTATAATTTCCAAACCTGTCAACTCATCACTCATAGCAGGACTCTGTTCACATTCTCCGTCATTCTTCAAGTAAATGTGCTTCTTCTTCAGAATTTTGTCAAACTTTTCTGGAGATTCCTTCGTCTTTTTCTTGCTTTTTGCTTTAAATTTAGTCAAGGATTTTATTCCTGGTCCAGCTCTGGCATCCACTACCTGTTGGTAAAACAAATAATCTTTGTGAATAAAGAACTGAGAATAATGAAATTTTTAAAAATAAACTTTTAAATTATAAAGAGATTAAAAGAGAAACAAATTTTTTAATAAATTAATTTATTATGAAAGTGTTACTTACATGTCTCCAATTGCGATTGCTTCCAGCTGGTAGCTTTTTCCACCTCTTGACTAAGAGAACACAGGCATTGCAAATTTCCCCAGTACGTTTTTCTTCCAATAGGAAGCATGTAACAAAATCTTCTTCATATTTCTTACTATCTGTAAATCTTGAACTGCTGGATTTGGCTTTGCAGATACAGCATCCAGTGGTGGACCGGTAGACCTTTGGTTTATGAAAACTAAACATCTTGGCCTTTGCTACTTTTCTTTTTTTTCTGTGAAAAGACAAAATAAAATTTATAATTAGAAGTGCTCGTGTTATAATATAAAAATAATATTTTTCAGCAAAAAGATATTTCTATCTAATGATTTTATTATTACATACTGATATTTATGAAATTAGTAACAAGTATTATCAAACAAAATATTATTAACGCTCATTTCTGAAATAAATTATTGTACGTTTTCATGTTATTTATTGAAAAAAACATAGTGTATCTAAAAATATCAAACGAATTATTTATCTAAGTAATGACTGTATCAAGTAAACATAAACATTCTGCACAACAAAAAAAGAAATATTTTTCTCATTCTGAAAAACACAAATATGTCAGAAAAAGTACATTACATTTTTCAAAAATCTAAATTAACAGAGCTAAAAAAACAAAGATGTAGCATCATTCAATAAAATTGTGTAACTTTCTCAATAAAAGTTGAATTAGAAGTAGTACAAACATTCTTTATTTCTTAACTGTCATTCTAAATTTACTTTAACGGAATCATGAAACAAATTTACTCATGATGTAATAATTGTTGATTGCATCAACTAATATTATAGTAGTTTGATAGTTTGAAATGGCTGAATTATTAATGTTCAAATACCAATAGACTGTAAAAATGATTCAAAGCAGAGTACTAAAGTGAAACAATAGACATGAATAGTTTCAAGCGATAGTTGATGAACAAACTCTGCTATTTTCCTAAACAACAATGAAAAGCCTACCCAAAAATGCCTTTGAATAAAATTTCAAACTACACTAAGTTGAAGGATCATACAACATGGCTCCCACAAGTAAATACACACCTGTGCATTACCCCTACCATTTATCATTGACCCAGCTCTCCTCTCCCCCGAAGAATCCTCCATTTTCCAATCCACACCACCCTTCCCGTCCAAACTCCAAAAAACCAACGTGTGCATACATCCTCCTTCGAAAACTCCACCATTATTGCCTATCGCAACGCTGTTGCACGAGCTCACGTATATCACGGACTTTCTAGAACACGGGGTGCGCGCGCACGCTCGCGGGCATACCAAAAAGCTATACCGACTCGCCATGCCGGAGCTGCAGCAGCGTGCATTGCACCCACATATGCAGACCTGCCGGATCTCTTTTTTCTCTCTCTCTCTGTCTTTCTCACACTCCTAGCCGTCGACAACACATACCTACTACGATGTAAAAGTCAACGGCGAACCGGGGCGAGAAGAGATCGTCTAGCTGCAGCGTCAATTGTCCGGAGTTATTCTTGTCGAAAACGGGCAAGGAGGCGAAGGGCATCAGCATATTGTCGCCGCTGCGCGGCATCGGTCTGTGGTGCAGGACACGCGTGCAACACACCACCACCCTTTTGCCGTGTGCTCTCCCGGATCTGTGTATACGTCACAGCGGTGTATGATTTTTTAAATGTATATATAACATGATATATTTCACCGACGCGGTGGATCCTAATCGCTGACAGCCGCAAAAAGGCATGTGTGTGTGTTATAAAAGAGGGAAAGCCGCGTGACGTGACAACCTTCAAAAAGGACGCACACGAAAATACACTATACGTTCTTGCGGCTGTCAGCTTGAGTTCGACTACCTATACGTGTATCTTTGTCACCCTTACCTTATTCCACGACGACTCCTACGAGCACAGACACACACATTCACTCACTCAGCAGGAGGTGCGAAAAAAGGTGCCGTATGTATCAGCAGCAGCTGCAGACACGTGTGATTCTCTGCTATCAATACGCCACAGACGCCGCTCCGAAAGAGGTCAAGTCAAGCTCGCAACCCCACGCGCTATATCTCTCTTTCTCTCTGTTCGTGCGCACCCACACTGACGCGCGTGCGTGCGTATCGATCCGGTATGGCGTATCAATCGACAAGGACTCCGCACTACGATATGTATACTGTATGTCCTGACTCCTGCGCAATATGTATATAAGGGCTTGCGCGTGAGCACGTAGCCGACTGCTGTTTACGTGCACGGCGTCACACACCGTCCCGCCGCCGCTGTCATTCACGTCAGCCGAGCCGCCGGCGTGGTGGGGAGGTGCGCGCGCACTCATACAACAGGGGGGAGAGAGAGGAGCAAAAAGGTATAAGTAGGTACGGTTAGGTGCACGCGAGCGAACGAGGATTTTTCGAGCGTCGCATGCAGGAGCTATTTTTAGCGCGCAATGGATATACTTACTCACGAGTATATATAACATTTTTTTGGGCGCGGGGAGTTTATATAGGCGGTGATTTTCGAATTTAAGAGCGGTTGTTCCTGTTTGGGTATTTTCGGACAGTGCAGGAGGTGGATAGCCTTGGCAGAGCGAATGGCATTCCACAGACGGTGAACTTTGCGCATGGGGAGAAAGAGAAAATATATTTCCATCTCATATGTACAACTATACACTCTGGTAGTTCGTAGACTTAGCCTGACCTGACTCACGCGGCGATGCGGCAACATTATTTACCACCGCGTATTGTAGGTATGGAGTCCTACACCATGAATCGAAATTGAGGTCATGCACTCGGAAATATAAAGACACAGTCTTCTGCTGCTGCTGGAGCGTAGTGCGCGATATCTGAAATGTCGCTCTCTCGTCGAAGATATAGAGGGGGATACGTGCGTGCCCGAGTGCACGTATGCCACTGTGTTGAAATCCCCATGAGAGATCAGAGTCGGATACAGACGCGGCGAGGAAGTTTCTCTTCTTTGTGATGATCGAATGGAGAAGTTTACGTAAGGGAAGGGGGAGGGGAGGGGGTTAATTCGAAGAGTTAAATTTTTTTTTTCTAGAAGCTCTTTAAATTTTAAATTGCCGAAGTCACCTGTGAAGCGGTCTACTGTCACGGAAATTGCCGCGAAGAAAGAATAACAACAAAGCAAGAGAGCTAAGGTCGCCTATCGGACGAAAATAAAGAACCAAGTGTCATAAATAGTCCAGACTGTCTTTTAATAAAAATCGAACGATCTTTCGGAGCCGTTTGATTTCGGGAATTAAAAAGAAAAAGCGTCTTTTTGCGCTTCAAAACATTGATGCCGGGGTAAATATATATACCTCTAAATAAACGACCGCGGCGAGTGAGAGAGAGAGAGAGAGAGAAAAAAGAAGAGACAACAGAGCGAGGGAAGGATCGCCGGCGAGAGCGCGCATCACATGTACGAAAATAAGCATTCTGCGACTGAATAAACATTTCGGAGCGCGCGATACGGTCTCGCACGAAAATAAAAGCGTATATGCGAGATAAAAGCAAGAGAGTGAGAGGGCGGAGAGGCTCTTACACTTGCATTTTTCACAACTGTCACGCGACGACGTTGAGCAATGCATATAACTGGCGTATCGGGGTTGAAAAGGGATTATTTTCGGAGGTTCAATTGTCGGAGTAATAAATTCGATGATACATACGTGATTGTATACGTTATATATTGTGGACGCTGCCAACATTTCTCCACGCGCGATTGTGCAACACCGCATCGTACTTTCGATCGACAATAAGACGTAATTTAAATGTATGCAATGACTGCGATTAGTAGTCTAAATTTAAACGACTGACTTTCTTCGCCGGGTTTCAAAAAAAAAGGCGCGAAAATATCACCTCGTGTTCATCTCGAATTCTATTCGGTTCCTGCAAGATCAGTCGATTCTCCGAAGAGCGCGGATCCACAATCGGAATTCCAACTTCCCCGAAACCGGCGCTGTTGCTACGCCACTGCATCTCGTTTTTTGACCTGGACCCGGCTCCCGCGGGCGCATCTGGTAACTTCGAGCTTGAAGTACACCTCCCTCGAAGTGTCGAAGATTCGCCTTCTTTTTCACCCAACCTCTTTCTCAAAAGAACTCCAATCCATCTTCACCCTACTCAAACAACGCCTCCTATACATTCTCCTAGACAGCATTTCTAACTTCAGCCCATGCTCCAAAACACAACGAGTGTGAAAGGGGCCACAACTACGCCGCCGTCGCTGCGCACAACAACCTTTCTCGTCCTGCCGGTTTGCCTCCCCCCTTAGTCATCCTCCACGACCACCACCACACATAACGGAGGTGTGTACACACACGCGCACGACAGACTGCAGATGCGTAAAAATCCTCTCTCTCTCTCTCCCGACCTACCGCGCGTAGTCTGGCGCGCGCGCACGCGATTGGTGGACTCGCGAGTGGGCACGACGCGCGCACGAGACGAGTGTGTTCGGGGGGGGGGGGGGGTTATGTGTTCGTGTATATGTACATGCGAAATGTGACGAGACGACGGGGTATTCGCGAGAGTCGAGATTTCAGGGGCGATGTCAATGAACTGAAAGGATGCGATGCTCTAGGGTTTGTCTCTTGGATTGTAATAAATACAGAATGAATTTGAGAATAATATTTGTTGTGTGTAGGATGAAGGGGAGGAGAATGTGAATTGATTAGAAATGAGTGGCTCGAGGTATAGAGCGTATGTACGTAACTTTTATGTGTGTGTGTGCGTGTAGTAGTAGATGAGAAAAGGCTGGATAATTATATAAGAAACGAGAAACTGGCGATTTTTTTCGAATAGAAATCACTTCAAAAGCCGTACGATATCCAGTTATAATGGTTGTAGGATAACCAGTTATAATGTATTATAGACTATAAGTATAATAAATTCATGTTTTTACTTTTTTATTGAGACTTTATGTTACAGGTGAGTTACGTAGCGACGGGATTAAAGTTTCACCGTTACACTCACCAAAACGACGGAATAAAATGTGCTCCCCCAGCTATAGGAACTTATACTCACGTTCTGTGTACATTAACCACGTGTGACGTTGAATAATTGAATTTTCAATTGATAGATATTTTTTTTCCTGACATTCGCATGTACCACAAACCGCTTTACAGCAAATTCATTCCAACAAAACAAACCGCGAATAATCACTTTCCGCACTGGCGCTCGAACGTTCTCATAACCCGGATAAATCATATTATTCAATGCCAGTAGGGATCTACAGAGCAAGTGAATCACGCGCGCAGCCGTCACGCAAAAGCCTCACATTGACAGACATGCGTGTATACTTCATTAAACCGATTACTTACGCGTTGATAATCCACGCGCTCGCGAGACCGTCAAAAGGAACGAAAAAACGTGCGCGCGAGTTATCGCATAAAATATATCGCGCCGCGCCACGCGCGCGAAAAAAAGGCGAGGGAATCGATAATCCGTTGCACAATACACATCGAAGCGACAGCAGCGGTAACATGAGTCTAAATATGCTACACACCGCGACGGATCTAATCGCCCGCGAGCGTTGGAAATCATGTGGTACTTACACGCGCTCAGAAAACGAAGCACACGAGCGGAACGTAAACAGAGACTTATGCAATTATACAGTCGATCACAATGCAACGGTGGCACACTGCAATGAGGAGTATATACCTATGCATGCATTGAGCGAATAAACAGCTGTGATGATGGAAACAACACGCATTTTTCTGCATAAAAAAGCGTGAAAATCGAATAAATTGAACGTGCGATGCTTCATTGACGTACGCGAAATTTTTCGCTGTTATCCAGCGGCGCTTGACGCCGACCTACGCGGAGAATGGACGAGCAAAACATTGCGGGAGGATTTTTTATCTCGTGTCCGGACGGCCAAACAAGTTCTATTATAATATTCATGCGGAGTGCAGTATGAGTATGTGTATGTATGTGTAAACCTCCATTTGCGAATTGTCGAGTTTCGCTACGCCCTTGAATTTTAATTTTACATTTAGCAAAAAAAAACAAGTTCTCGTTCACTACACGTTGTATATTCAATTTACTCAAGTCAATAATTATATATGATTTGAATAACAATTTGGCTATTAAATGTTATTTGTTATTCAGCTTGCATGTACGATCTTTTGTTATGAAAAGTGATCTTCAAAATGATCAACACGGCAATTACGAGCGAAGTCCACTGATAAAAAGCCCAAACACAATGCGTCCCGCGCTTATCTAAATAGCACGATGAATGAATTTCAAGGTTTCAAGCATCACCGGTGTTATAAATTTCCTCGTCTACCGTGTATACACGGAGAGAAATTTTAAAGTAAAAATTACCAAGGTGCTTTGATAGTGCATGGATAGACTGTCAAAAGCCGCGATATTCCCAGGTTTCTAATACAATTTATAAATTTCCCAGGAAAAACTACCATAACCACTTAAAAAAAATACCAAATTATCGGAATAAAAATTACCAGACACACTGGTAAAAATTGAGATCTAGTCATTTTTACAAGGTAACCTAAGAATTTTTACTAAGAAAACTGATAAATTTTACCAAATAACCTGGTATTTGTGTATTCGCGCATGCGCACTGCGCATTATTGTGTTTCAGAAGATTGATACTAGAGGCGTGCACGACGTTAAAATGAAAACAATACACATATTTTCAGTAAGTAATAACGGCGATTCAAATGACTGTTGGTAACAGCTTCCGTGGCGCAGTCGGTAGAACGTCGGACTCTCAACCCAAAGATCGTCGGATCGAATCCCGCTTCCGTAAAAATTTTTTTTCAGTTTAATGTTTTTTCATCCTTGTTTCTGTTTCTATTTCTATATTAAAATACTATATATCCATCAATATGGATAAAAAAAGTTAATTTTTTTAATTTAAATTAACTAAAAAAAAATTTTACCAAGGCACTTTGGTAAAAAGTTTGAAATTGTCAGTCTGTCCATCCATTACCATAGAAACTGGTAATTTAGTCTCGAATATTTGTAATTTTCACTACAAAATTTCTCTCCGTGTATATACACCTTGATCTTGATGTTCTTATACCATCCTCACCGTCCGTGTATAACATTGCTTTATTACCGAGAATTTATTGCGCGTATATTTTCATTTACATTTGACGATCTTAACTAAAAAAAGGGGAACTTTATGGACCCTGATAACACGTCAAAACAAAAAGATTGTTTTCGCCTTGACGACTACTTGTCACATTACTATATAAGTACACTACCACCGCGCCCCGCAGAATGTCATCGAACTCGTACAAGGGCCTATATAACCCAAACAACGACCTTCTCTCTCTTTTGCGTCGTCGCCGAAAAGTCATCTGACGGGGGCCAGATGTCGCGCGAACAATTCGCAGGATTACACACTACCCCGCGCGTAACGCGTATGCGCGAGTTTCTTTTCATTGTACACTCAACTGGTAGCGGCGCGACGACCTCGAAAGCGCAGGCCGAGTGCGCCGGTACTCGACGAATATACATATATATATATATGTTCGAGGATCAGAACAATTTTTTTGTTTTCGAGAGGAGAGATATGCGTGTTGGGATAGATTTATGCGCCCGAGTATTTTTAGACGAGATTCGTATTTATAAGCGAGGAGATGCTGTTTTCGTGCTGGCGAGTGCTGGTGTTTTTCAATTGAGAGCTGCGATTGATAAATATACAGTATTAATAGGGGAAGGCGGGGCATGGCGTGTCAGGTAGGTAAGTTTGGCACCCTCATATTTTTAATATTAATGAATGCAAAAAAATGTAATTTTTACATAAACCTAATTAGATATGCTTTTAGAATTTTCCTCTATACTTTTGAGATTATAGATAATGTTTAACATTTAATTTAATAAGATTGAAAATCGGTGCTTAGAAACAAGGTTGACTTCATTTTTAAGTCGCTTGGAGCAACGAGAAAATGATTTTTTTTCTAAATGACCTATTTGATAGTTTCAACTTTTATCTTTCAAGCTCTGTTTTTGTTATTTTCAGAAAATCTTTATAAATAATATAATTAAAAAATGAAAATGGTATTAAAATGGGGCATGACGTGGCACCCTGGCGGGGCACGCGTGGCACACTCGGGCGTATCAGTGCGCCGCGGCGGCCGCCGAGCGAAGTGATGTAACCTACAAACCAAAAACGGAGCAAGATGGGTTAACAACTACGCAGTGCAATAATTTAGTTTTAAGTAGTTTTTAGTTTCAATTATTACATTAATAAGTAAATAACGATTATTTCGATTGCGTATTAAGTTATAGAGTAGAAAAAACAATGGTAAGGAAGGAATCAATTGTAGATACTCAAACTGCCTTTTTCAATGGTCAGGTAGTTCAAATATGCTACATAGATGAAAATGATGCGAAATCTTTAAATTTAAACTTATTCTAATAATAATGATAATTTGTTAATCAAACAAAAGTATTATGTTGTGATCACATTTTATAAGAAGGAATTTATAATATAAAATCATTTATTAAAATGTAATAATTTATTTTAAAATAAAAATTGTTATGTTCCTTAATAAAAATCAAATTTTAAATTTTCAATAGACTGATTAATTATTTGATTTTTGAAAATGTTATTATGGCATAATTATTAAAGTATTAATTACTGGAAAAAAGAATTGAAAAATACCTATAGTAAAATATTAAATTTGACCGTGCCATGCGTGCCCCGTCGGGTGCCACAATCCACCCGCCGGTGGGGCACGTAGAGCATTTTTTTCAGAATTTCTTTTCTGTATTTTATCAATAATTAAAAGAAAATGAAAAAAAAAGTTAATAGTTTATTTTATTTTATTTTTTTCTGATCTAATTATTCCGTTTTTGTACATTTTGAAATAATACACGGTTTAGTTGTTATTTTTAATCAAAGTTAGGGTGTCACACGTGCCCCGCCCTCCCCTAAATATGCGACGTCCGATAAAGCGAGAATTAGAACGATCCTATATATAAATGTATAAAAGGGGTTCGCAGTATAATTTGCCTGCGGAGCAATTTTAAAAATTGTGCAATATTTGCTTATAAGATCGTCGTCGCTGAAATAAACAAAAACCTGTTCCGAGTGTGTAGTTATATACGCGGGGCGATCGGGTAGTAGTTACAGGTCGACCGGTCGGACGACTGTGCGCGCGCGCCTTCGCATATCTCAACTTCGACTTCGCAGCTCTCGGATATAATCGAAATCGATCTCGCGCATTCTGCAGCTCCGGCAAACACCACACACCCAAAATTACATCCAAACCAGAATAAGAATTCCTCCGCCGATATTTATAATCGGCCCGAAATCCCATCAACAACCCTATACGGCGGGGGAATCGGCTTCCAAAACAAGCTCATAATATATACCTGACCCGACGCGCGCCGGCCTTCATTCGCGCTGTACATATCTCCCCGGCAAAAAGGAGCGGCGGGCCGCGCGCGCGCAGCTATGCGAACTCGACAGAGAGAGAGAGAGAGAGAGAGATCGCGACAAAACAGCCGACGGGTTCTATAAATAGACGCGCGCGGCCAGGAGTAGTGTGCCGCGCGGCTGCGCCGATGCAACACGTGCGCGCGCAGAAAACGAGCCTCCGCGAATAGAGAGAGCGAGCGAATGGGAGAGGGAGAGAGGGCCGCGCCTGAGTGGAGAGGGAGTGAGAGAGAGAGAGAGGTTTGTTTTGGTTCGAAAGGTTGAAAGAGATAGGTATATAGGAATGGGATATGGTGGGTGGAATGCGGTGTAATAGGCCGTTGCGAGGTTTCGTGAAGATTTCGTTACGGAGTACTTATATTGGTGACTTTTTTTCTTTTTTTAATTTGGAGCTGAATGCTGTGGTGAAATGAAGTAACCCATTGAATCGATGAATTAAAGAGAAAGTTTTCTTGCTAGCTATCAAGCAAGGACAAGTAATCTCGATTACAGTTGTTTCGTTTGTAAACTGCGTAACTCAACGCACAGCTCGAAAGGGGGGGGGTCCAGAGTTTTGACGATTCACTATAAAATTGAAGTCAACTATAGACGTTTTTCAGTTCGACATATGATAATGTAGATTGTTCTTAATTTCGAAATTCTAAATTACGAAAATCATATTTTCGAATGTAACAGTTCACCTACTGTCCAAAACATCGAATTTCATCAATACGATCTCAAAGCAAATATAGCCTGTTTCTAATGATTTATTTCGAAATATCTATATTGTACCCCTATTAAAATTCTATTAATGAAATTCGATGTTTTGGACAGTAGGTGAAGTGTTACATTCGAAAATATGATTTTCGTAATTTAGAATTTCGAAATTAAGAATATTCTACATTATCATATGTCGAACTGAAAAACGTCTATAGTTGACTTCAATTTTATAGTGAATCGTCGAAACTCTGGACCCCCCCCCCGCTCGAAATATATTTTGAAACGAAGTTTCGGTTTACACGAAGAACACAAGGTTCAGTGTAATTGCAAAATTTCGTTTCAGTGGTTCTTTGGCGAACAATTAAAAATTTCTCTGCTCCGAAACGACGCTGACCACGCGACGTGAACCTCAATAACTACAAGCCGCTTTTTCAGCGACGGAAAAAAACTCGTCAAACGAAACGAAAACATCAAAACTTCAATTCACTTAACGCACGTATGTACCTCTATACTCAGCGCGAATTGCGCCGCGACCCGAGAAAATCAACGACGCAGTTTATTGAGCTCCGGCGCGCTCGCTCTCTCGCGCGAAAGCGGTTCTGGTCTTGTCTTTTTCTCTCCCCCTCTTTGACCATCCCACACCTATATACCATCACGCTGTGTATGTGTGCAGTGTGTATCTTTCTGTCCTGCGCATTTTGTTTCGTCTCGATCCGTCCCACACACACACACACACACACACACACACACACACACACACACACACACACACACACACACACACACACACACACACACACACACACACACACACACACACACACACACACACACACACACACACACACCTTAATACTACTATAAGTACTACGCATCACACTTTTCTCGGCCGGCCTACTCTCTGCAAAAATACGCGCATCGAGACTAAATGCGCGCGCCACGCTAATAATAAAATCGCGCGGCGGTTCGATTATATGCTAATCGCGGACGGCGTCCCGGCCCGGCGCGCCGAAAATAGGCCCGGCAGTGATAAAAGCGGCTCACCGCCTCTGCCGTACACTTGCGAAGTGTATTATAAAAGAAAAACAACATTTGGCAGCGTCGTCGTGTGGGCCGACGAGGGAATGTATATATGTGTGTGCGTACGAGAAAAGGAAGAGCGGGAGCGAAATAAGGGCAACCGCGGTGGGCTTTTCGGTGAAGTCGACGACGACGACCCGGATTAACGAGGAGTAAGAGAAGGGCCGTCGCGAAAAGTCCGTTATTTCGGGAGAGTGTGTATGCGCCGAAGTTTTGTTTACGTTATTTTTTGTACGGGAATTTGGGCCGAGTGGATGTTCAGATTTGGCGGTATAATTCGTTATAAAGACAATATTATCGTGTACAGTTCCTTAGCGCTCTTATACATACTACGTTGCGAAACTTCATCTTCAACATCGCGAACCCCTGCGGGCGTTTTCGCCGTGTCTCTTCGCAACAGCAAACAAACGCGCGTATTACAGCCACATACACACACAGCTGCCACGCTACAGAAAAGAGATGGAAGACGACGAACCACCTGTCGCGCGTTGACCTTTCCGATTCAAGGCGAGCGCGAGTGCGCATAACCTCAAGGCGTATATACGTATTCGCGCGCAAAAAAGACAAACAAAAAGCTGCACTACCGTGTATGTCGCGCACGTTAAAATATATATAAGTACAGAGGCACGAGCGCGTGTCGTCGATATTAAAGGAAACACCGGCGGGCAATTTCAGTGCGCGAATGTATATATATATATACGCGCACGCGCTCGTTATGTGCTATTAAGGATAATCGAATGATAAATTGGAGCGGGGAACGCCGAGGAATTTTCGGAACCGAGGTGTGCTCACCGCGGTGGGTTAATAAATTTACGCATATGTCGAGATCGCGAGCTACGAGAGTGCGCGCCTTTTCGAACAGGATCTGTGCGTGGCACTTTCACATTTTCGTGCGTTTTGCAAAAATGACATTCGAATTTGCATAGAGAGGGAAAGTAGTAATAACACCCTTGCAATAATTCTGACCAATCACTCGTACGATGCCCCCCCTCCCGAAAGAAACCTACTCTCCATCCAGTACAAAAATAAAGTGCATCAAAATCAGCGTACGTCTCGCGTACTTACGGTACACTCTTGAACGTACATATATATATGCCGGATCGCAGCAACACGCACATATACACGCACTCTCTCCGGTAAAAATAAACCAGTTTTCCTCCAGCGCGCAGCGCCAATGGCCGGGGACCCGTATAAGTACGCGCATGCACTTCGCCGACGCGTAATATACATGTTAAACGGACGTGCACTACTGTTTTATTCCTTTCCATTCGCCATGCGTGAGTGTATGTGTACATATGCAAGGCCTAAGTACATGAAAGTGCTCGCGGCGCGGCGCGAGGTCGGTTGGTACGTTTGAATTTTCGCGCCAGTGCGACGGGGAGGGAGAGAGCGAGAGAAACTCCTGGTATCGCGCGTCGGTGTTGTTTTGTATGAAAAGTGCGGTGGGTCTATAGATGAGGTTCGAGGTTTTGGACGAGGAAAAATAGCATTTCGGTGGTTATAAACGTAGTTTTCGAAATCGCGGAACGACCAGATAACACACACACACACACACACACACACGCGCGCGCGCGCGCGCGTGTGTGTGTGTGTGTGTGTGTGTGTGTGTGTGCGTGCGTGTTTGGCATTTTTTCTTATCTCTCGCCGTACAGTTCTCATTTATAGTAAAAACACATTAAAGCTTCCGAAAGTCGGGACACTCTAGTTCGCTCCGAGGAACTATACAGATTATTATTTTCTGAAATCAAATATATTTCCAAGCGTTATCCACTAAAATCTCATTCACCATTCAACAAAAACCATATATTTTACCTCTTCTCTACCATATTTCAGTCCGCATCCCAAAAGCACAAGGCGGCTCCCCTCACATCAGTACAAAGTCAACCTGTATATGATACAGTTTCCAATAACACTCGAAACAACAACAAAGTTCACTTAAAAAGAAAAACTCCCAAAGTCACCACCACAATCGTCACTGTCTTTCACAGTTTTCCTCAACTCACAACTAACTACCATACACGATAAACCCATCAACGGCACTCCTCGTCGTTCCCCATCATCACCGGGGCAGCGCGTCAACGGCGACTCTTGTTTAGCCGGGCAGCGTATAGTATCGCTTGTTCCCGATCATCGTCACATCGACGACACGACGACCAGTCAGTTGCACACACGCGAGCGTATCGCAAAAAAGTGGGAGCCGCACACTCTCGCGCGACGCTGCGGCAGCGGTGGCGTCGTGTTATAGGGGGAGTGAAGAGCAGAGGCATGGCGCCCTGGCGACGTTGCCACGTGGTGGTGGTACTGGCCCGGCGAATCGCGACTCCGCGTGCACACATACATTATTTTCTCTTTATCTTGCTCGCTCTCTGCACTTCGCGTTGTCTCTTGGTCTCTAGGCGCGCAGTCGCGAAGCGAGCGAGTTATATTTAGGCCGCGTACTTTATCTTCGGCCGGTGCTGCCGCTGTTCCTTTTGTTTGGGTAAACTGCGCTACGAGGGGGGGAGGGGCGACGATGAGAGAGACGTATTCGCGAAGTGCAACTTCGCAAGCTGCAGCGGTTGATGTGTATAGAGAGACGCGGCGACGACGAGTTGGTCCTATGCTGGTGGGAGATTTACTGCACGTACATACGATAGTATGCGATTTTCGTTCATTCGTGATGTATATATGTTTTGTATGGAATTTACGATGGTTCCGATAGAGGCAATTATCTTATTTTCTTTATTATTTCGTATAGCATCCTAAAAAAACAAATCATCGTTAAACGAATCACCGAACTTCACGAAAGAATCTTACTTCGCAGAACTTTTCCGACTTCATTACAGTATAATACTTACAGCGCGAAAACATTGTTGCAAGAAACACTCGTCTATTTATAGCACACACCGCGCATTCTATAAGCGAACCGGTTCGACATCCCTTGACGACCTTATCACAGAACCAACCCTTTCAATTGCACTTGCAACCCCGGAGGGAAGACGTCACGGCGGTAGCTCTTCTCCCACCCACGCGCAGAGCCGACAATCGTATCGCGCATACTTACATATTATACGTCAAAGCGATCGGCCGATAAGCGCCGACGCGGGCGTGCTGTTTACGCGATCGAGAAAAACATGATAAGTATAAGTGTGTATATATACTCGCTCGCTCTCTTGTCTTTCTCCGCCGCGATAAATGCAACAGAGTTGCCGGGATACGCGAGTTTGCGCAGTTCTCGCGCGCGCACTTAATTTATAACAATGAGGTGGTGGTGGTGGTATAGCTGCAGATTGATAAGGCACTTTGAAATTGTTGCATGCGAGGTTGCTTATCGGTAGATATTGGCTTTTTGCGCGCTTGGTAACAAGTATATAATTGATTGCTACTGATATTTTGTGTGTATAGTGTTCGTGATTTTCCGGCATTGCTTGAATTATTGGAGAATTTTTCCGCGTGTTATCGGCAGTCTTTTACGTTATATGCAGCAATTTTAATGTCTTCGAGCGAACGCATTAAAAAGGCGTTTCGAAAAGTCAATATGATTTATATTATCTATGTTAAGCAGAAATGTGTGGTCCCGGAATATCATAAGAAGCGTACTCGGCGACCTTCCAAAATTCCGTTCCGTACTTTCTATTACTTTCGTTTGCCTTGAAGTTCACGAAAGCTTTCAACATTATTCAAAATGCTGAGAAAAGGATAGAATACCTTCCTATGGAAGGTGGAATATCCGCTGCTTGGCACAATGTTGCATCGCGATAAGAGAAATTCCTTTCGTATATATAATAATTATTAACAAATAAATAAATAATTAATGTAGAAATTAAATTGTTGTACTTGAATGGAATAAAAAGACTTTAGAATTTTAAAATTCTCCTTCTGCAGGAGAATTAGCCTCCTATCACAGAAGACCACGATTCCTGTAATCGAATGACGATTCTACCGCGTGGGAGGAATTCCTTTTCATTGCAGGAAGATTTTTTGGAGGAATTGTATTCTGATACCGGAGGATCGTTTTTCTGAGTGTATATATCAGCGAAGATTTATAATAAAAACATCGCGGTAATTTCGCAAAAATTGGAAAAAATTTATAATTCCTTCTCGTTGTAATGAATTAACGCGCAATTCTTGCAAGTATATATAAATAAATAAGTTGAACGAAACAAAGACAGAGTTTGCGCTTGGACGACAATTCCACAAAGGAGCGTTGCATTGAATCGCGAACGAGAAGATTTCGTCAAGAGATTGGCAACCGTTTCCCAATCCGCGATATATAATTCAAGAAGGTGCAGATACCAAAGACGCTGCATACCTATATACTTGTAGCAAGAGACATCGAAAGTGAAAGAGAAAGACATAGAGCTGGTGTATAGCCGCGAAATTGACAAGCGAGCGAAGGTGGCGATCTATTGAGGCTGTGTGCTGCCGATTCCAGGTCACTATGGAAACTTGGCAGCAATGCCGGAGCAATAGCACAAAGCGTTTTATATCCTTGGCGAAGGATATAGGCACAGTTCTTCCAGGGCGCGCGCAATCGAGAATCCATTATTATGCGCTTGTTACCGTAATATGCCTTCTTTCCTCGACTGTTTCGTATTTGAATGCTTAATTAATGATGATAAGCCGCGCGTGGTGTCTTAATAAAGAAATCACAACGCGGCGAGCGAGCGTTTTATTATCCATTAAAGGAATGTTATTTGCTTCGCGGTTAAATATATTCTTCCGAATAAGTATTTCTTTATTCGATTTTTGTCAGTGCACTGAGAAAACTGTCGTAGGAAAATTTACTGAAAAGCTAATAAAAATTACTATTTTTTATAGCAACGATGGGATATCATGGAAATTTAGGTACTTTTGCTAACTAATATAGTAATTTTTGTAGCCAAGCTTAAACTTAAAAAAAATTGATTTTCATGATTTTATATCTATAGGATACCTAATATTTATACAATATTTAATATATTATTAATTAAATTTAGCTATACAAGAAATAAATAAGGAAATAAAATTTTTTTTTTTACGGTGGTTGTGTATTCGAACCCTGGACCCTCCGCACGCTAGGCAGACGCGCTAACCTCTTACCCACGTGAGCTTCTTGAGTACAAAATTTTGGAACTGATACATTGGCTACCTTCGCTTACGAGAGAACTTTGATGATTATTTGATAGCAATAAATAACTATGATAATGTAAAGAAATAACTCATAGCTCACCTGCACAACGTAAAAATAAAACAACTGAATCGATATTGTCGATGTTTTTGATAACTTAAAAGGAAGATCATCTCAAATTGCGGGAGAAACATAACCTCAATCAGAGACGTGCTCCCGGCGTGCACGCAATAAGTACTACATGTAGAGGGCACTTTTTGCTATGTGTAGTAGTAAAAATTATTAAGATACCTTGTAAATATTCCTGAACTATAGCAAAATTTTTTATAATTTGCTTATATCCCCGCGTTGCTATCAAATATAGTAATTTTTGTTAGTTTTTCAGTAAATTTTCTTACGACAGTTTTCTCAGTGTGCCTTTAATCGAATATAAGGAAACGTCTTTTTCACTTCCTGTCACTTTTTATATATTAAAAAACGTAGGAAACACGAAAATTCAGCGGTTCATGCCCAACCGATTTCCGGCGTGCTGAGCTTGACTCTGAACTTGAACGACCACCGCGTGATAACAATGCCAAACAAAAACACCTCGCCGCAAAATAAAAAAAGCCATCGGTACAGTGCTAACTGTAAAACTAAATATATACACACGCGAATGCTACGACCCGACGTTGCCAGTTCAAGTCGATTGTTTCGCGCGACCGATAAGCGCGCAATCGCAATAACGAGCGCGCGGTGCATCGGCTCTTATCTGCCGGAGGGGGGAGAGACCGAAGTGTTAAGTATAGACGAAGAAGTGCGTATATTGTTATTAATTACGAGTTGCTGCGCTTATCAGCGCCGCGAAGTGTTTGCGCGTATTATATTATACGACGATGACGCCGACCTTGCGCAGCGCTGCATGAGAAACGAAAATATCCAAGAGAGCGATTGTCGGTGATGATCGGTTCGCGCTGGTTTGCCGAGAGATACTTACAATGTTGCGCTTGTTGGTGATGATTTGTGGGGACTTGATGCTGCAGCGGAGTTTTTGCCGCAGGTGCGGGGAATGCCGATAATGGGGGTTTTTTGCGTGATTTGCAGAGGCATGAATGATGTATTAATTTTTTGCAGATGCATTATAATACTAATCGTATGCGTTTTTTAAGGTGTTGCTATAGCGATGGCGGATATCCAGTTTTGGTTTTTAATGAAGTATAGTAGTTGTGGAGTTAATTTTGCGGTGATTCTTTTTTATTTTGACGATGTCTCTTTGATTGAACGGCTGTAAAGCTGGCAACCTGTTGCTTTTATAGTGAGGATTGAAGAAAGCTCTTGAGTTTCTTACCAATATGTGATCGTTTATTTATTAGATAATGCAAAAATTAGAAAATTTCGCTGATCTGAGATATGATCCTGCTGATACTATCATAATTGTAGGTTTGGTATTGAAAATACAGTCAAGGTCAAGTTTAAACCAGAGACTACGCCAAACCTGATTACATGAAATATGATTATAACGTTTGCGAAAAAGATTAAATGCACATTGTCAAGTGTTTCTTTAGCTGTTATCGGCTGATACGAATCGCCGAAAATCGATCATCGCTTATATCTATAAACCAATGCCACACAAATCCACGTATAAAATCGATGGCGCCAATGTCACCAAACGCATTACAATCGCCCAATCAATCACCGATATAATCCACCACTTCAACCGTTCCGATGACGATCCAGTTCTACTAAAATTCTAAAAACAATCCTCACTCACTCGCTCTCGTAAACAATACACACCTCCACCCTCTGGAAGTTCAAGGCGCTCAAGTTTCGCGCGCTTCTCTCTCCCGTCATAAATATTCAAAAGCCGGAGCGCGATTCTATTATTAACCCGAACCGAAAATCGAGCCGCAAAAAAGATCCGAGACTTTCTCGTGCAGCAGCGGCAGCATCTCGTAAACAGACCGGCGAACCTTTGACAACGTCGTCGTCGGGGCCCGATCTATAAATACACCTCGTCGAAAGAATTCCTCGCGCGATTCCCGCGGTACATGCACAAACACACTAACACACGCAAAAAAAGAGGAGTCGGACGAAGCCAGCCAATGGCGGGGCAGGATTCGGGTAGGCGTGCGTGCGGCAGAAAAAGGTGGCGGCGATTGGCCGGGGGATTTTTAGAACCGGATATGTAGCTGCAGCGCTGCGGTGGTGGTTGTTGCAAGAAAGGAAAAGGGAGGAGATGGGTCGACGATCGCGAAGAAGGAACGCGCGACGACGAGACCCTCGAAATTGCGCCGCCGGTGTGTGTGTGTGCGTGTGCGAGAGAGGGCCATCTATCTCCCGCCCCTACCGCGATGGTGGAGCTTGATTGGTTTGGGATTATTATATGAAAACGTTGTTGTTGTTGGAGGCGCGCCGTACGTGGACGCCCGCAGGTATGATTTCTTCTAGGTTTGGGAGTTGAGTTATTATTTTTTTTTTTTTTAATTTTAGCCGTGTTTATGGTAACTCGTGCTCTCTAAAGTTGAATTAGTGAAAATTGCTCCACCATTTCAATTAGTAGAAAAAACTACTAATTTATTAGTGAATATTCACTATTTCATTAGTGGTTTTTTAAAAACTACTAATTAAATTAGTAAAAACTACTAATCAAAATAGTAGTTTTAATAAACTACTAAATGAAATAGTGAATATTCACTAATAAATTAGAAGTTTTTTCTACTAATTGAAGTAGTGGAGCAATTTTCACTAATTCAACTTTAGAGAGTGTGTATGCATAAAAAAACACTTTATTTACTCGTGAATACGAATGTAAGAGTCCAGTTATTTTAATGTACACCTTTTTAATATTTTCGGCTCTTGCTGGTGCCGTTTCACGTGCATTTTTATATTATTGACCAAAGTTCGCTAAATATATAGAACGATTATATCTGAAAAAATAAACTAGTATACGTGTTATCCAATTTGCTCCTATAATACATGCAGAAAAGTGCAAACAATTTTATCAAAAGTGAAATAAAAAATGACAGATTTACAGTATATGTATACCGCTCGTAAACATGCGAATTAATCAACCGTAACCTTTTTTTACACGCAAAAATCGATCCAAATTTTATTATAAATAAATTCACCCCTAAGTTTTCTTTCCGGCTTTATACATTCCTGCACTCCGTATCTGAAATTTCACTCGAAATTTTTCGAGATCCCTCGCCGCCATATATACACATAACATCGCAGACGGCGACTTTTTGCGATGCAGCGACGCTGCTGCCGGCGAGATGGCGTAACGTGAGATGCCGCGCCGCCGCGACTTTCTACATCGTCTGCATGTGTATGTGCATATGCGCGTTAATTTCGCGGGAGGGATGCGAATTTTTCAAGGTGACGTTTAAATGGACGAGATGATATTTTCGTCCGAGCTGTTTCGGGACGCGTGATATCTCGAAGAAATGCGCGCGAGTGTGCGTTTGATCGGCAAATATTTTGTCCGATTGTAATATTTACGCGTGGCTAAGTGTGTATTTCGAGAGAATTTCGGCAACGTCGCAAGGTGTTTTCATTGAGTCAAGAATGGTAGTGTGGCAAGAAAATAACGACATTTGTTGATTAATAATTGGTTCGAGTACTATGTTCTCCAGTTATTATTCTCGGTGGCGATTTGTATCTTTCGAAACGATCAATTTCTCACATACGTGTTCTAAAAGCACGAGCCCGCTCAATCATTAATAAATTGTATCAAATAATACCCGTATAACAGCTGCGGACCAAACTTTTACAACCCACTAATATATACTTCACACAAACTTTATACCTGACCCCAATCCTCGAAACTGTCTCACACACGACCCGTCGGTACAATTAAAAATCAATTTATTCGGTAAAAACAAGCCGCGGCTCGGTGTCTATAAATACAAACAATAAAAAGCGCGATGCACGAAACAGAAGACACAAACTCGCTCGAAAAACAGGAAGTGGCTTCCACTCCCCCTGCGTTCCCCCGTCGCGTTATCAATCAGCCGCGACGTTATTTTCGTTATATATACAGCGCAAAAATATTAACTCTGGGCGTCGTCTCGCGTAAACATACCGAATATATTCGTTCTTTATTTATAGCAACCGCGCTAATTATATACCCGGCACTCCGCACACACACGCAAACGCTTCCTGTTATTCCTCTCTCTCTCTCTCTCTCTCTCTCGCGCGCGCGTTTGTGCGTTCACACATTTATATGATGTACCTCTACTCCTATCTCTTTTTCTCTCCCATCGAAACCCCTCCTTCATCTCGAGAGCTTTCCTTCTCGCGCGCTTACGCAACGTGCACGGCCGCACGGTTTGTTTGTTTTTTTTTTTGCCCGAAACGACGATTGCGAGTCGCTCGCTGGTTATATTTAGGCGCTCGGTGTATCTGGAACGACAGATAAGCGAATTATTATCATTCACGTGTGTGTGGGTATATGTGAGTAGAAGACAACGAGCGCTTTCACTTTCGGTCTTTTTTCTCGCGATCGCGTTGAATATACGAGAGGCCGAATTGGAGAGATATTTCGGACTGCGACGGGTGAAAGTGGATTATGCGCGCGCGCGCTTACGCCGGGTTGTTTTTGAAGTGAAACCCACGGGCATATAATTGTATATTTCTTATAACAGTGTACTATTGGGTATTAATGACGAGGCTAATTGTCACGTCAACGTATATGACGAGGCGTCCGAACGGAAGCGTGTCATCAGCAGCCACTCATCACCTCCAAGTAGCCACTGTATATACACACCATATGGCACGCTGCTGCTCTCAGCGCGCAAAAGAATCCCCCCACCCACTCGCGATCTCCCACTTAAAGTACAGCCACAGACGTAACACACTTACACCGCGTATAGCGGCCAGACGACAAAAAATCGTCGTTCCGAAATTTCACTTTCGCAAGCGGGCACACACGTCACCTACACTCTATATATACCGATTAGCCTACATTCTCTCGCTCTGAATCAACAACTGTTGCCAAGTTCAAGATCGAAATTTTACCCGTGCGTCTCTAGGAATTCGCAAAGTATGCAGAAGCGCGCGGGCGCCTGGTGAGTGTGTATTATACGCGCGCGTCCCTGACACCGTTACCCGCTAAACCGAACTTTCAGTCTCGAGCGCGCCGTATAGTTGCGGGGAGAGAGAGAGAGAGAGAGAGAGAGAAATGAGGAGTAGCGCGGTCGTGCAGTAGGTTGGTATTATCCTTTTCCTCATTGTGTGTCCTGCGGAGAGAGAGGGAGAGGAGGATGGTAACGGTATATCGAAGAGTGAATGGGTAGCCTGGTGGGTATTATACGTGCGGCGGAGGTGGTGTATACACGGAGAGAAAAATTTCAATAAAAATTACAAAAAGTTCCGCAATTTTTACTGAACTTTTCGGTACTGTGGTAACAGACTGCCAAAATGAGCGGATTTACTTGACTTTCTATACTTTTTATAGAATTTTCAGTAAAAATGACCGAACTGTTCAGTAACTTTTAAGAGAATTCTCTTAAAGGTTACTGAACAGTTCGGTAATTTTTACTGAAAATTCTATAAAAAGTATAGAAAGTCAAGTAAATCCGCTCATTTTGGCAGTCTGTTACCACAGTACCGAAAAGTTCAGTAAAAATTGCGGAACTTTTTGTAATTTTTACTGAAATTTTTCTCTCCGTGTATTATAAGTGGTGGCATTATATTGGTTACAGTTTTTAGTATTATATTGTAGAGTAATTGGGGACGGATTGGTGTACGTGAATCAAAAACGTGCAACTGATTAGAGATGGGGTGTATTTTAACTGTAACCGTTGTTTTGTGATTAATGATTAATGAAGAAGATTGTCCATGTTTAAAATGATTATTGTTCTATACATGTTTACATTTAGAACAATTATATAATAAAAATTGTTCAATAATTTTTACTATGTACGTAGAAATTTTTACTATGAAACATAGTAATTATTTTGATATTGCAAGTATGTCTAGATATATTATAGTAATTTTTATATATTATATCATTTTTCCCAGTGTACAAGGAAACCATTGTTTCTTATATATTTTATTTTCAATCTATTTTATGATTATATGATGGCATTAAGCTCTACGGCGTACCAACGAGAGTCAGATTCTATAAACAGAGTACCGTCTAATCTTTACGAAGTATAAACATGAATCGCCGAAATGGACCATCACCAGCTGCTAAGCAAAGCAAAGAAATCCTATCGCTGTTCGTTATTGATGACAATTTATTCGTCTGATTCATATTCATTGTCAACGCCAAAACTGGAAGCACTGTCATTCTATCTAAAGTGAAATCCACAATTTCAAGGAATCCAAACAATATCCTTAGCATCAATGCATGCGATAAAGTATACGAAAGACGACTCAAAGGCTACATACGCCATTCAAATGCCCTGGCAACTGGGAATTACCGCGTATTTTCCTCCCATCATGTTGTCAATCTCTACACGATCCTCGGGGCTTGTAAAAAGCGTGGATTTAGTTTTATCTAACGCTTACTCTCCGTACGAGCTAATATATTAGATACGGTAACGTAAGGCTACCTCTAATAACGCATTCAAAGTTATACATTGCCGTGAAATAAAAGCAATTATTGTCTTTACGTTTATCCATTCTAAACGTCGTTTAAATCATTCTACCGAAAGACTCAATTTTCAAACAACTTCGCAGTGAAGCTCCTCTCGAACAAAGTCAGCCCACACTGTACGCATATATATATAGAGAGATCGCCGATGAATGCCACTCGCAGTCTCTGCCTCTCCTCCCAAGAACTGGCACCGCAGATTAGATAAACTCGCCGGAGAAGAAAGCAGCACGAGATAATATACGCACACTCACATTGTACACCAACACTATGCACACTCTATCTACTTCTGGCAGAACCCCGCGAAGACACGCTCGCGATTACATATTTATTATTTCAGCTGACGCTTTTGCAGGGACGGAAACACTCAGTGGCATAATGTACAATTCCAATCAATCGCCTCTTATATGTATATACACATTTTTTTTTCCTGTTTGCTATTATACACCGCGCTAAGCGACACCTGTGTAAATATACAGAGGCGGAGGTGTAAGTGCGCCAATCTGCCTAAAGACGTAATGACGAGCTATGCAGCGGTCGCAGTGCGGCGTTGTTTTGCAATTATATCCGCAGCGCGAGACGGCGCCGGCTAATTGCGCGCGTAATAATATGCTATGACGCGAGCGCTGCGGTACATATCCGCTTTATGACTGCGCGCTGACGAGTGTTATATACTATAATGCACTGTCTCGGAATTGTATTTACAACTTTTTTTTTTTTTAAGCGGGTAACCGTTAATGCTAAGTGAGCTGCGCGTAATAATCGTAAAAATAAGTTTATTCGGGTTATTGCCATTGTAAAATCTGGCGTTTTAAAATAAAGCATTTTAGTAATGCTACAAGATATAAGATTTCTTTTTCAATTCTTTTGTGGGTCTGAAGTTTGCATCGTTGGAATGCAACGAAATAATTTTTTACAATGAAAATTTTATCTACACCTTTATTTTAAAGTTATTTTGTACTATAAAATACTAAATCTACACGCAAAATTAATATTATTTAGTATAAACGCGAAGTAAAATGAATTATTGTTTTTATTTCGTTGCAAACTTCGGGCCCATATTTTTTTTCACATTATATTGACAAAAATCAGTTAATTAAAAACCGCCTTTGTATAATATATCTGATTAATTTTGAAAATTTTCAGCTGACATTATCCAAACCTCGAACTCCTCCTCGAACTTATACCTACATCTTAACCCGCACAACATCGCCTGCCACTCAGCTGACGCTTGTCGCTCACCGGCTCCATTACCGATTAGCGTGCGTGTCGTTATCGCCTCTCTCCTCTCCAACCTCGTTTTTTGTCCCTCCTCTCTCGCAACGAAAACCACACAACTCTCTGCGCCCCCATCTATTTCCGAAT
Source organism: Torymus aiolomorphi (assembly GCA_036365515.1). Lineage (NCBI taxonomy): Eukaryota > Metazoa > Arthropoda > Insecta > Hymenoptera > Torymidae > Torymus > Torymus aiolomorphi. The sequence goes on along the minus strand of CM070874.1, from coordinate 67,782,130 downwards.
TTCCCTCTCCCACACTTCGAAGGAAGTCAACTCCCCGCGCTACACAACGCGCCGGCTAAAATGGAAACGCGCGCGCGCACGTCCCTGACACGATTACCCACTACCTCGATACTTTCATTTCTCTCTCGCGTTCGCTGCGTCGCGCGCGAGCTCGGATTATTATACTCTCGCTGTCATTCGGCGGAAAAAGTGCTTTTGGTAGATAGGTAGGTAGGTAGATAGACGCGGAAGAGAGACGCAGTCGCGAAAGTTTGTTGCATGAAGGAGAGCGGTGTGTTATGTCAAGGGACGCGCGCGCGGCGTGTACAAAGTTGCGCGAGAGCGAAAGCGCCGGTTACGTTGGAAATCGAATTTCGGCCGGCGATTTTCTGTGTCAAGGTGCGCGGTGGCAGGGTTTCTCCTGGGGCGCGCTGAGAAGTCGCTGCGGGTTTTTTTTTTGCGGGTTCGGGGTTTTAGACGGAGAGATGAGGTTGGGGAACGGATGGGAGCTGGTGAAGTTTGAATTAATGAGGCGGTCGAGAGGCTTGTTTGGGCAAAAAAGCACACAGACACATACACCTGTTGGTTATATTTAATGTTCGCGCATTAGTCGGGAATTTCGCAAGATGAATTTGAATAACTTTAAAAAAAAGCTTGATGAAAAAGTGTCAAGAGATACAAGATTGATACTTTTTTGTGAAAGTCTTTCTGACAAATTATACATTTCGATGCAAATTTTCTTGATTCCTTGATAGTATAGTTACTCCAAAATATATTCCAAAGCATATAAACTATATACTCTTTTCTATAGATACTCTCTAAAGTTGAATTAGTGAAAATTGTTCCACCATTTCAATTAATAGAAAAAACTTCTAATTTATTAGTGAATATTCACTATTTCATTTAGTAGTTTATTAAAACTACTATTTTGATTAGTAGTTTTTACTAATTTAATTAGTAGTTTTTAAAAAACCACTAATGAAATAGTGAATATTCACTAATAAATTAGTAGTTTTTTCTACTAATTGAAATGGTGGAGCAATTTTCACTAATTCAACTTTAGAGAGTACAAGAGCAAAAATGTACACAGTTTATCATTAAATGTGCAGAGCCCAATTCCGATTCTACAAAGTATTTGCCAAGTACATAATCCAACCACATTGCCAACAATAAGCCTATCCTCCTTCTCCTCCTCTTGCGTGACCCAGCGCGTTAATTACCTCCTTACCACTCGCGATAGCTATATACACACCACACCACCACCAGCAACCTATCTTTCCAGTAGAAAAAAAAAAACTGGTTTGACGTTTCGGGACGTTATATTATCGACATAACAGTAATCTCACTATACTCACGCCCCGTGCCGTACAAATGAGATGTCCCGTGAATTTATCGATTAGCGGGGAGACAGCGTGACTTTCGTCCGGCGCAGGCTTTCGTTAATCGAATGTGGCGCGTTTGCATTATCACGCAGGGTGTTCTGTTGTTTCGTCGACAAGAGGTTGATGAGAGAATTGAGAGTGAATCGCGCTGGTGATGGTTCGGGCTGGCGCTCGATGTATATTTGCTGATTGTTGTTGACGCGAGGTTGCGGTTTGTCAAGGCCGACAGGAACTGTGGGAATCAATCGAATTATCGAGAGATGGTTTCAGGCGTACAATAGAAAGTTTTAGATGAAACAGATGTAACAGGTCGGTAATAAAAGAACGTGATCTTGAAAAAAAAAAAAAAAGAAAGAAACGAAACGAGGACAGTCTAATTTTTTCGACCTTCGTATACGACCGTGACTGTAAAAGACCACGAGTAGGGGCCTTCCTAGCGTAGTGATTAGTATACTTCCTGTGACGTAAGTGTCATTAGCTACTTTCCAAGTCAAAATATATACGCCTTTGCGCTGTTAAACTTCGCGCTCTACACGTTACAATGAACGATCACTTCAAAGATCTTCGCCATTAATTTTCAGACGGAACGTTCTGTAACTTTACGTAATCAGCTGTTTACGCTTGGCTCAGCTGTTACCACCTCGGATGGTCGTCCACGGGGAAAATTTCACTCGCGTGCGCGCGCGCGCGCAGTGAAAGTATAGGCGCAATTTTTACTGTTCAGGTAGTAAAATTCGCCTCCTCGCCAATTATACACTGAAACCTAACAGAATGCCAAGACCACAAAACCTACCGACAAGAAAGCTATTGAAAAAACCTCATGCACTGCACTACCGTGTAACCCAGCACCAGTAGCCTCCGGAATTCAAAAAATGCCCCAGCGCGGCACAGACAGCAGCAGCAGCAGGCACCAACGAGTTCTCGTGACCCGAATATTCGAATTTCGAGCCGCCGCTGCCGCCGTGAGTCTGCCCCTTACGGAATTGTGTGACCTAACAGTACAGAAAACACGTCATTGCGCGGCGGTGGCACCTTGCGCTCGTCACGTAGCCGGTCTCCTGTGGATTTGATGTATGTATGTGTATATGCGTGTACCTTCGTACGGGACGCGATCTCCGAGCGAGCGAGTTTGTGTAAGTCGTCCTTTCGGAATAGCGTGGAATTTTTACTGGGATTTAAATGGCTCGGCGAGTTTTAGTTTTTGAGATGTGGGCGGTGATTGGATTTTATATTTGAAGTGTGGTATGTGATGAAGTTGGAAAATGTAGGGGGATGCGAATTTATTGCATTTATTGATTGAAACATATAGGCTGAAAGCTAAAGGCGATGTGAAGTCCAAAATCAACCGAATTTCATTATTTAATAAATTAATATTCAAAAGTTTATTTGGAAAAACAATTTTGTTAGACGCTTCGTACATGTAAATACTATGCTCAGAAATTTTTTTAAGGTGGCTCATGCGATTTCTTATAAAAAAGCAGATACATCTTAAACTTAAGAAATATGTTCTTTAGACATTAAACTTTCGATCTGTACTAACAAAATTGTAGGTCAACGACCAAATTATCGAAAAAACTGAGTTTATAAATAGGTACGTTTAACACATAACCTTATGGGAATGAACAGTTTATTGCTTCGTAGTAACTTGTAAAAAAGCAGTTTTTAATGTACAATATATGAAATTAAAGATTTTTTTGTGAAAAATCTAATGATATCATCAGAATTATAGGTTAACGACCAAACAAAAAAGATATTAACAATAAACGTTACAAATGTGCTACTGCGCATGCGCACTGCAACCAGTCATATAAATGTAGCGACAAATTAGCAAAGTTTTTACTTATTTATAAAATCTTTTTTTTGTTTGAACATTTAGAAGTTATTTACAATAAATTTACGTAAAATACGTTAACTTAATTTGGCAATAATAAAGAAGCCCCTTGCGGGACCCCGACTTGATACGGCACCAAACGCATGAGCCACCTTAAGTGATTTTATTAGCATTCCATCAGATATGCTCGATTAAAAACTAGATCAAAATTATACAAATCCAGATTCCTACTTACCGACATTGCGATTTTTATTTAATTAAATAATTTCTAAGTATTTTTTTTTTTAAAACAGGATTGTCAGGCGCTCCGTATATTTAAATGCTATACTCTAAAATTTTTTTGAGTAATTCTATTAGTATTTGCATAAGATGTACATTAGATGCAATATGAAAAAACTTTACTTCAAATTTGCTTAATATTTTTACACTGGTTAAACTTTAAATTAAAAAGGTATGCTCCTTGCGGGCGCAATGACATCCTGATCACGGAGCTTGAATAAAAAATTCCGATCGCGCTAACGATCGCCTTCGAAAAAGTAAATAAAATCCGCCGCGAAAAGGCCTTTTAATCCGCCCTCGCTGTCTCGCACACTCGCGCAGTTCTTTTTAAAGCGCAACTCGGCGGCTCACCTCGACTCGCACTTCTTTTTTGAACATTCATACACCCGCTACGTACACACACACACACACACACACACACACACACACACACACACACACACACACACACACACACACACGCACACACACACGCGCACACACACACACACACACACACACACACACACACACACATATGCGTACAGAGCGAGTTCGAGGATTCGCCGAAGAAAGAGAGACAGGTTTCGCGCGAACGGGAATGGAATCGCGCAAAAATAGCATAGCGCGACGACGAGAAAAAAGCGCGCGCACAAAGACATTGGCTGATGCGTTTTTCGCGACGATGATCGCTTTGTAGATGGAAACGCGATATGGCCTATATATTTTTGGCGGGGATTGTCCTTTTGTCGCGAGAGGAGATTTTTGTCATAATTACGGTTACGAGCGGCCTTCGCGTGACGAGGGACTTGTTTTTAAATGAGGTTGTCGAGTGTGGATAAAAAGAAGGCGGAGTTTGATTTTTGCGACGCGGAGTTGCTGAATGTAAGAGTGGGGAATTAGCGATGCACATTTTGGGTGGTTTCTATTTTTGAGGAGTCGAAAGGTGCTTGAAATTTCGAACGTTCATAGCAAACAAAAGATTTTTGCCATTTTCAGATTTACTTAATATATTTTAAAAATGATAATAACTGTATCTCTTCAGTTGTCACTCTTGCCTTGTCACCACTAAAACTACTCCAACGAATTCTAACCAAAATTAGAAACTATAAGTTAATATTTCGTTCATTATGAACGTTCGGAATTTCAAATACGTGAGTCGAAGAAGTTCTTAACAAAAAAGTTTTTAAAGACGATATTATATATGTAAAAGGATGATTAATACATTATTCTACATCCAAACAAAGACAATTAACCGACTGACCCGATTCTAGTTTTTTTTTCTATAATCTATACTCCAAACAATTAATGCCACCTGCAAACATACCGATAACCAAACTGTCAATACAACACATCGATCCAGCCAATCTTCAACTAACTAACCTACAATATTCGCAAACAACAAAATGGACGTCTCGCATGACAGATAAAAACTCGCGCGAAGATCCCTCCGTTAGATAACCTATATATGGCAGCGTCGCCGAGGCGGCCGCGCGCGCGCAGTTTTTTTTTTCGGGAACGAAAAAAAAGTAGAAAGTCACTGCTGCGCGAGTGTTGGCCCGGTTGTGAGAGAGGAGATTTTCGAAGGATGACGCGATTTCGGGGCGGATGAGAATATTACAGTGTACCGTTCGGTCTCGCGCGGAGAAAACTGAAAGTAATGGCTCGGTTTGGTGAGGAGAGGGAAATGGCGTAGTAGGTATAATTGTGCCGAATTTTTGTGCGGTGAAGGTCGAGATGGTGCTATTTTAGCTTTACAATCTGATAATACACGCGCGGTTTGTATCTTTATTTCGAGAACGCGGAACGAAAAAAAAACTTGAAGATTAAAATAAAAAAAAAAGCTACCGGTAGAGACCACAGCTGACCACGATGAATAACCAACCTACTGCCTCAGCTACTTCCTTGGCAACAGCGGCCAATATACACATATCCCAATTAGGCTAATTTCGTTTCCGGCACCGCGGAAAAATACCGTACGATTGCATGTATAATAATAATAATAAATGCAAACACTTGATATAAGGTTCAAGGAGCGCGCGGCAAGATGCACACATATCACCGTTCCCGGAAAGTGGAAAGTGGAACGATCGCCGGCGGCGCAAAGGCTGCAGCACGACGGCGGCGGGGAATTTATATTCGTTGTTTCGCGCGGTATGCGGCGGGGGCTATTTTCGGGGCGGCGATGGTGATGGGGATTTGTTGATGCGATTGATAAATAGGCGGGATCGCGTGTCGTTGGATGTGGGTGTGTGTAGGAACGGTGATGTTTATGAGGAGGATTTGGTTTGTTCTATATATTATGTTTGTGAATATAATGGGCCTGAAGTTTGCAACGTTGGAGTGCAACGAAATAAAAAAAAAATTCATTTTACTTCACATTTATGCTAATAGTATTAATTTTGCGTGTATAGATTTAGTGTTTTATAGTATAAAATAACTTTAAAACAAAGGTTTAGATAAAATTTCCATTCTTTAAAAACTTTAATCAATCATGAAAAATTATTAAACTTCAGACCCATTGAATATAAATGTGTGAAGTTTGAATGAGCTTTTTTTTATTAGTATAAGATAAAGTAGTTCTAGGTTACCGGAAATGGAAAGAATTAAATGATGCCGAAAGTATTTAAAATGACAATGAGCTTCCATCTCTCATTCTCACGCAGCTGAGCTTTAAGATAAGACTGTATACAATGCAAACCAGTTTAGATTCAAAAGCTCAAGAATTATACAACGATACAAATCCAATTAGATATTCTTTTTTTGACAACATAGAGACTCAATTCAACCGAAAAAACTAATTTCCTTTCATTCTTATTCAAAGACTCGCGCAAATTTCAGATGTTTATCATCAGAACCTCTACAGACGCGCCAAAAGATCGCTCGCCAACCTTTATATACTTACATCGCCCAACCGAATCAATTGACGCGCGCGATAAATTAATATCCATCTGACAAGGTCTCCTCCTCTCGCGCTCCATTGACACCAATCGATCGAAACGGCACACCATATACTACTGTTGTACTCCCCAACGTCGACAACTTTTAGCAACTTCGCTCGCGCTTATATATACATCGAAGAGTCAACGCGCTCTCACGTTTCTATGCGCTCGCGAAAAATGCATTATTCGCGCGGGGCGAACAAAGCGGCCTCAAGGTTGACCCCCGCAGCGGTTAATGACACCTGCGAGGGGACAACGCTCGTGTGTGCGAGTGCGTTATAGGCGCGCGACGGGATTAAAATATACTTACGTGCGCGCACGAGGAATCGTATTGTTTGCGCTTTGGCTATGAATTTTCGAGACGCGAGAGGCGAACAATATGCAAATATAGCGTGGCCTTCGGTTTCTGGCGAGGTGGATGCGGAAGTATAATAATAATGATAATAGTGGTTTTTGTTAGCGGGTAACGCGTAGTGTCAAAATGTGTGACGCGTCAGGAGACTGCGTACGCAGCGAGTTGGGCGACATGACGCCATACTCTCAATGCGTGTCGGGGGGGTTTCTCTCTCGGAGAGCTGCACGCAATTCGTGCAATCGATTTTTTCGATGAAATTTTCCCTTGGGTTGAGTGATTTTGAACAAGCATATATATACATGTTATCAGCGATAAAATACGCGCAATATGATATTCATCGGCTAAACATTTGTGCATTAATATAACATACTCGCACTTAAATATTACACGAGTTTGAGACCTCGACACTTATTCCACTGTTTCGAAACGTTATACCGAATAATTTGAGCTGCAAAGCAACAGCGAATCATGCGTTAGCTCGATTCGACAGCTGCGCGCGAGCGAAGACGTCCGCACGCTCGCCGCGTCTTATCAGTTAGGCCTAAATTTGTTTTTCAACAGCGGCGCAAGTGTGTATAAAACAAACGTCAATGAACCTGTCAGCGGCTGTCAGCGGTAGCTACGCCACGCACGAATACAGCCGAAACTTTTCTGCTTCGTATAATATACAAAGTATTATATTACACTGCAGGGAGAGGAATTATTCTTCGATGAACAATTATCAATTATCGATTCGAAACTGCACGCGCCTGACGTCATGGTCATATGATACAGTGCCCAAAATAGCGCCCTCGAATCAATACTGGGATTTTTCTATAATTAAAAAATCACGTGCACAAAGTAACTGCGACGTTCTTTTTCTATATAGTATAATACAGCGAACAACCAACCGAGCGAACTACGACTCATCGCAATTAATTACGAAGCACCGCAACAAAGCGTTTGTCTTTCGCCAGCCGCCCAACCATACCAAACAATCCTTGTAGGTACCTAAATACGAAAACTCCGAAAAATAGGAAAAACAAAAACAACCGAGCGCTGCACGCAACCGGAGAAGCCCTGCGTGTATAGTATTCAACACACGGAAGAGGCCGCATCATCAGCCAGACGAAGAGTATAAGTATACATAAAGAAAGAGAACCTGCGCAGCGGGCGAAAAAGGGGCACGACTCGTCGGCGCAGCGAATGGGCGCGGGAGCGCGCGAGCGAAGGAGAGAGAGACATGGCGCGTGGCGCAACACGGCCGCCGCCATACTTGATGCCCCCCTTCTTCCTCCCCTCCTGGCCACCCACGCGAAACTACCCGCGACTGACCTGCAAAACTATCCGGATAAACGACCCTCTCGAGGTAATTGGTAAAATGGAGCTGTTTCAGAGCGATGTTCAGTGATGAAGGTATTATACTGTGGCATAGAAAAGCGTGGCACTTGTCAACAGTCTCGATACCACGCAGACAACACAGCTGCGCGCGCGCGAAAGCGCGGTGTATACGCGCCATGACAGCTGCCGACGTTTCTCTCTCGCGCGCGCGCGCGTTCACGGGATGTGTTGTATATATATATATATATATATGTATGTATGATACACAAACGCACGCGTTCGACACATTGACACAGTGAACTTATGTACGCAGCATCCGAGCTAAATTTTTCTGATACTCCGCTGTATAGCGACTTACTTGATTATTATGCGAGCCCTCGGCGTGCGTTTAACAGTGGTATGATCTTCAGTGATGATGCGCGGACTGCACGCGTGCGTATTTTATTCCGGAGTGCACTGTGTGTGTATATATATGCGCGAAGTGTCTGTCTCTGTATATATCTGGCCGGTGCTTAATTAATGCTTACGCTAAAACACACACACACACACATACACTGACACGCGATATAGAGGTATACAATATATGCACTATAGGTTCGTCCTTTATTAGGTCTGCACGGCGATGTACCGACACTGCACTAGCGACTCGAGAGGTTTTATAACTGCGAGGATTGAGCTCCGGGGATGCTGGACTGCGACAACTGCACGGCGACGATGCTGGCGGGGCTTCACGAGCATATTTCCTATACGCGGCCCGGCTGCTGCTGCTGTCTCAACTTTCTTCGCTTTCTGCTTTATTGACACGCGAGATACACACACGCACTCTCTCGAGCAACGAAAAACGACGACGCACTTATAAGTCCTGTCAGAAAGTTACAACAATCGCGATTACAAGTAGAATAATAATACGTTATGTATATATTGTATTATCGTGAGAGGTGTATGCACGGAGCGGCGGCGATTGCACAGGTGACGGGAGCACGTTCGAGTGTGGATTGTGCAGTGTGGCGGCGTCTGCGGCGCTCGCGCGGGAGAGAGAGAGCTGCCTCCCCCCCGCCATCGCCGGATAGGTGGATGTCCTCGCGCGCGTGAGAGAGAGCGAGAAAGGCGCGAATCCGGCTGACGGTCACGTTTCCGTCATTGTGCTGTGGGATGTGGTATAGGAGCAGGTACATATATATTGTGTGGATAGGGGGTGAGAGAGAGAGAGACGTGATGTCGGCAGGGATTGCGTGGGATTAAAGGGAACACGTTTTTTTAGGGGTTATGGCGGCGGAGGGAGGGTTGGTTGAGGTATGAAGAGGGAGAGAGTGGGAAAGGAATGTTGCGCAATATGGTTAAAGAGAGAAGAGGTTTGCGTTAGCTTAAGATAAAGATAACTTTATGATATTGTTATTATTTTAGTAGTATCAAATTTCAAATGGATGTGAGAAAAGAAAAAATATTGATGAATTGAGGAATCGATTGAAAAATATTAAAGTTATTCTGTGTAGCTTTGTTTGCTCATCGATGAAAACAATGCCGCAGTTGTAACAATGTGTGTAACAACAATTTTTTTTTTTACAGAACGTTAGAGAGAAAGCAAAACTTTTCTTATTCATAAACAGAAAGCGTCATTCAGCGACAACAATGTTCTGGAAAAAGAACAAATACTCGAGGTGAATAATACAATGATCGAGCTTATATAGAAACGTTTTCATAAATATCGAAAAAGAAACAAACAAACGGCATAAAAACAACGTTCGAACAAAAGTGTCGATGTAGCAAGAAATCGTAAGAAGGTCGGCGCAGATATTATACTTTGTCAATGGCTGCCGTTATCCAACTATTAAATACATAAACATCACACATACGGGCGCATAATGATGTTCGTGGAATTTTGATAAAAAACAAATGTTTCATAAAAACAAGTTAGCTTTGATAACGCGCAACTATTGTCCAACCTCTTCATCCTATTTAGAAAAAGAAAAACTATACTTCATGAAACTCGACGAAAAATCTACATCGCCGTGCTCCAAAATTCCTCACATTCCTTCGGTCGCTAGCAGAAGATGCGCGAAAGCTAGGTATAGCCCATACCACGTGCACCGAATGTCATATGGCCGTGCAACAGCCGAAATCACGAAATATTCTCTCCGCGTTGAAAGCTACAAGGGCGAGCGAGGCAGCAAGGAGGGGGTCGCCTCGGCCAACATGGCAGAACGTGGAAATCCCGGAGAGACGGTCGTTTGATCGAATAAATTTCGGTTCTTCATGAAAAGAATAAGGTATACGACGAGGGAACTCTAAAAGTAGACTGAATTCATTATGACGCGGCAGTAGGGCGCTATTTGCATTTCTTGAATTAGTTCTATCAAAGAATTTTGAAAGAGCAGTCGTGTAATTATTGCAGCTTAGCTTTCTCGTTTTCAAGTCTTTATGCAATGGAAACCCCTCCATTATGATTTTATTTTCTCAACAATGCGACATATTTCGATAAGGAGATAAAGCGCATTCCATGCCCGCGCGCGAGCGCACAATGAGTATAATTCCACCTATATATATCGCGCCTCGTGGCACATATTTTTCGAAACGCGTTAGAAAGTAGTCTCCGGGAATAATTCAGACCCGATCGCCGACTTTGAATTTTCAACACCGCGCAGCGCTCTCTTATAAATACAGAAAAAAATCGACGAGAAAGTCATATAGGTACGTAGATTCCATATGCAACGATCTGCAGTACGCGTCCCCGAATCTTTCGTTCCTAATCCTCCCTCGATTGCGACAATCACACATACACACAGGCACCTGCTCCTGCAATCCCGTTACAATCAGCCTGCTGCATGCGATCTCGAAAAATGTCGCGCGAGGTGTGCTATTATTAGCCCCCCTGTGCGAGCGTGCGAGCGTGCAGCTGTTTACGAGCGCGTATATACCTCTCTATAAATATGAAATCTCGTGAAAAACAATAAAGGACGAGCGGTGCGCCCCGAAAGCCGACACCACTGTTTACATGGATATAACCGATCGAACGCGCAAAGAATTATGGAATAATAAGATTTTCTTCGGCTACCTCTATTATCATTGGGTAAGGTGACGGTGTATCCTGACGACGGGGCTGACGCGCGCCCGCTCTTCCTCTCTCTGTCTCTCCTTGAAATGGACGAATCGCGGACTCGCGCGCGCGGGGGAGATTGTGGCCGGTGAGTCGAGCGACGCGCCTCCCCCTCCGTACATATATAAGTGTGTACACGATAGATACAAATATACAGATACGCATGTGGCGAATTTTTTCACACGCCGCGCAGCGGCCGTTGGCTTTTAAAATTTTTTGAATGAATACTCGACTAAAACTCACCTGATGAGTGCGAGAACCGCGTGGCGTGTGCTGGCACGTTCTATTTCAGCTCTAGTTTAAGAGGGAGCAGGTGGCTATCTTCTTCGACGTGAAGGTGAAATTCGACATGGACAGCGGTAAGACAGTTCCATTACACTCCACGTGCCCCACAGTTTATTTTCTCTCTCACTCGCACTTTTTACGCACTGTCATTAGTCCGCACCTATACTTACATACGCGCACACCGTGGGTATTAATTGTTATGTGCGTACCTTAAACACACGCACACCGCGCGGCAGTTTATCCGGCGCACTTTGCCGCTAAACTTCAATTAATCAGGCAATATATACGATTTTTTGCAATTTCTAACGATGTCGGCAGGATTGATTGGTGATCTGGTCTCGTGGTCCTCGTGGATCCCCTCCTTGTATGTTGGCCGATATGTTGTCTGCGAATTGCGGCGACGTCAAGTGTCAAAATATAATATGGTGCGTGCGCGTAGCAGCAGCAGCAGCGGTCTGCCCCGCTTGTTGACAACGCGCACGGCGACATCTCGCGGCCACCGCGTCGGGATAACGTTTCATCGTTGCGAAAACGGCTGTTCTTGCACTTTTTGCGCATTGGAGTAGGTATAATGGAGTAAACGTAATTATGGCCTCATTTCTACGACACTCTGAATGATTTTCATCGATCTACAAACATTGGATCGACAGTTCAGCGGGGATTTCAATGATTATTCATGATTGTTCGTTTTTCGGGTGATCACGAACTTTGATTACTGCACGGGAATCCCAGAGGATGGTTCCGCCATCTGTCGTCGGAATGTCCGACAATGTTGCAGAGTTGCAGTCATTAGCCGTGATTTCGAAGCAGAACACTGCTACCCGCCGATACGGCATCGTCGCATCGTGGGCCATCGCACACCCCCACGCGAAAAGTAAAAATAAATGGCGAATACCGACGGTGTGACTCACTTTGTGACTATGTCTTAACCCTTTTGTTGTTTTGTTTTCTCTCCCTCGTGATGCATTCAGGGCTTACTGTCATAGGTCAGTTTTCGTTTAGCAGCTGTTTATTTATCTAAGAATTTTGGAGTTCGAAAGTAGCGAAGTCTTAGAGATTAATTAGCCGTGAGGAATGGAGGGAAGTAATTAGCGTTGATGACGTTTTTATTGGATGCTATGAAACAATGGCTGTAAAATTTATTACAGATATTATCATATTACGCTGGTTAGGTCGCGAGGATGACAGATAAGCAGAAGATAATAAATAGATGAAGGAAACGCTCTGCGAAGATATATAACATATTTGTTCCGAAGCATTCGATGGATAATAAATATATTCCTATTAAAGTGGAATTGGATGCACAGTCGGACGGACTGATTTTTTTCCAGCGAGTGACATATGCAGTTCATCATAATTACCCAGATATATAGTTATATAAAACATTCTTTACACAATCAATCATTATCATAATTTATGCAGTATAGCAGTGCAGTGAGATATGTTATATAATTATAATTAATAATGCAAATCAGTCACTCAGCTCGTTGATAAGGACAATAACAAATGAACCCGCTATCTGTAATTTATACCATTAGAAACATACTCGATATCGAATGATAATGATTAATGTATCACCTTTACAGATCATCCATCCCAAAACGCGAAATAAATATAGCAGAAGACAGGCGCCATGATTGCTGAAAAAATTTAAACGTTCGCGCCTTTTCCAGCAACGGGAAAAAAATCGTCACGTGACATACTGCCGCGACGCAGAATGTGACTCAATATCATGCGCCGAGGCTGAGCTTTCCACGTTACTTACTCGCCTCTATCGTAAAAGTCGGTGTTCTGCAGCATACGTATTACACTACGTATCAGTGTACACCTCTCCGTACCAGCAGTAAGCACGCATATTTACACGACAGCTCGGCAACAAAAGCGTCTCTCCCCCAGTCCATCTATATATATATATATACATGCTGTGCTTGCAGCAGCAGCAGCAGCGCGCTCAAGTAATGCGAACAGCTGATTGTGTCCGCTGACTACATCAGCGCAGCAGCAGAGAACAAAACTCTCTTCGCGATTGAGAGACATCACCGAAGACGACGAAGAGGTTGATCCCGCACGGGCCCGCAGGGACATTGTTTTAATGCGAGCCGCTTGGGCGCCGGAAGCTCAGATAAGCCAGCAGCAGCAACGCCGGAGCCGCTGGAAGCGTAAGCGCAGAGGAGGAGAAGGAGGAGGAGAAGGACTGTTGTTGTTGCTGGTGCCCGAGGGCTAAGAAACTGCCAGGCGATGGCGGCTGTGCAGACGAGCAACGCCAACGGCTACGACTTCAAGGTCGTATTGCTGGGCGAGGGATGTGTTGGCAAGACCTCCGTTGTGCTGAGATACGTGGAGGACAAGTTCAACGACAAGCATATCTCCACGCTGCAGGTGATTTGGGATTTGGTGTTGTTCGATGAGGAGTTGTGGGTGATAAGATGTTTAGAGTGGGGCTTTGAATGAATGGTCATCTGAGTAATTGAGATTTCCATTAGGCTTTGAGTTAATTAAGGAGGTGGAAGAGATTAAAATTTTTATTGGAGCGCTTCAGTAGTTTATGCTGATGTTTTTACTTTTAACAAATGTTGAAACTGACATTTAGTTCAATGGAGGGAATAAAAAGATAATTCCTCAAGTTATTCATATAAAAGGATATTGTGTTTTCACAGTTCGTTACAATAGTAATGGGTGTCTTTTGTCGCAAAGCTTTTGTTCCATGGACACTATGAATATAACTTTGAATGGCACTTTAAAGTTGTAATATTGCTTCTAACATTTTCCAATAAGGAAAATCAGGATTTTATTTTGATAAAATGAAACAAGTATCATAACATTTTATTGTTTATTAAGACAAACTATTGAGACTTTGTTTCTACAAGGAAAATATATAGTCTTCTTTTTGTTGAAATTTTTTTATTTTTCCTTGTTTTATTCAAAGCATTTGATCAATTTATCATCCTACACCAATTATCAATTAAACTAAACTTTCTCAATTAATCTTTGTAAATTTACATGACTTCTCTTCTAATAATATTTTACAAAAATATTGATTTATTTGAAGTATAAAAATGATTATACTTCTACTTATATGAATATTATTGAGTATTGTTTTAGTTTATAGTTATAGCATAAACACTGTAATTATTTGATTAAGAAATTAATTTGCATAGTAAGATGCAAACTTTTTTAGTCACTCTATAAAGGTAAAAGATTATATAAGTACAAGTAGGTATGAGACCTTCAATGTTACTATTATGTCCTATTTTCTACTTGCTATTTGTTTTATACCTAGTTCAATTGAATAAGAAATTCTAAAAAAGAAGCTGATAATCTTTAGATGATTTAAAACAGTTTTGCACAATATTTTCATGTGTAATAACTACTTTAAGAAATTTGTATGTATCTCATTATCATCAGAACATTAATAAAAGTTTGTACAATGTAAATATTTCCAATGCAATGAAACAGTTAAAATACTAATAAAAATCTCTTGTCAACAGGCCTCATTTTTCAAGAAAAAGTTAAACATCAATGGAAAAAGAGTAAACTTAGCAATTTGGGATACAGCAGGACAGGAAAAATTCCATGCACTTGGGCCTATTTATTACCGAATGTCTAATGGAGCCATATTAGTTTACGATATTACTGATGAAGAAACTTTTAAGAAAGTGAGTAATTGTTCTTTATAAATAAACCAATTTAATTTTAATATTTTTGCAGTATTGATTATTTCTTAAAATTTGGAAATAGGTACTTGCATCTCATATTTATTATAAAAAGTTGATATTGTTTTATCATGCTTGACATGTTTGACAATAAATATCTTTACCATAAAAGAAAATATCAATTCTTTATCTATATTAGTCATTAGTTGAGTCATTTATCATTTCTATTACATTCCATTTTATCATAAAACTTGAAAATAAAATTTAAACCTATCATTGACTTTGACCATTAATGTTTGTCAAATTTAATGTCTTTGTGAGATAAAAGAGAACAAATATATCAATCTAATCTTTGTTAAAATTGCCAGATGTGCAGTCGAGTAATAAAACGCTTTTAATTTTCCAGGTGAAAAATTGGGTAAAGGAACTAAAAAAAATGTTAGGTAGTGATATTTGCCTAGCTATAGCAGGAAATAAAGTGGACCTAGAAAAAGACAGGAATGTCACGGTTGAGGAGGCTGAAGAGTAAGTTTGTTTTTTTCATTCTTTTGTTTGATAATTGATTTTGAAACCTTACTAAGTCTAGACAAACTGTAATGAGCTTTTAAATAGTTTATGCAACTAGAATTATGCAATCATATTTTTGTTAAACTACTTGGTAAAAGATTATTGCTTGCACAAGAAGAAACTTTACTGTTGCTGCATGTTATAAAACATGAGTATTTTGTAAAAATAGTGTTTTAAAAATCACGTTTTAAAACTAAAATTTTAAATCTTTCCTACATAATATTTAAAAAAGTATATATTAAAAATATATTCTTCAACTGTTCTTTGATTGTGATATAAAAACAGTATTTCGAGTGCTGTACAGTACATAAACCACTTCAATAAATTTTGGATGCATGACTTCATTGTAACCTTGACTTATGACTACTTAAAAAGTAACTTGTTTACAACAGTGAGCTAATCTTTTAACAGCTGTATAATTACTTGAATTTACGAGTACTTTCTTTGTTTAGTTCTGAATTAAAACTTCGCTTAAATCAGGTGCTTCCTTAATAATATCTTGTTTAAATAAAAAATGTTACCTTTTATATAAAGTCAACTTTTACATCTTCATACTTTTTTATGTAGGTATGCGAAACAAGTGGGCGCGGTACACTTCCACACGTCTGCCAAGCAGAACCTCAACGTCGAAGAAATGTTCCTGAATTTGACTCGTCGCATGATGCAACACGCTGACCAGGTCGAGCAGAAATCCACGCTGACGAGGAGCAACAGCACCAGGCGCAACGTCGTCGTTGTTGAGGACGAGGCGGCCGAGCAGAGGCCCGCGCCTAAAAGCTCGTGCTGTGGCGGTGGTAGCTCGTCGTAATGATGTTCCATGAGCGTTAAGTATAGTTCCCTCCCGAAAAGCGAAGCTTTACCGAAGTTTTAACGCTATGTGCGCGTATATATCGAGAGACACAGAGACGTTGATCGCCAACTCGATTTTTATGCTATCGACGTTACGCGTGTTTGGAAATTGAGTTTACCGTATTCAAATACTAGAGAAATTAGGCGTGGCTCGTCGAGTTTGTTCTTCTTATAATGAATGTAGTGGTTGAAAACGGTCCTATAATATTAATCGATACAGATTCTGATACAGCAACGATCCTTGGTACATTACAGTTTGTATTTGTAACAATTATAAATTGTTTATTAATGTGATTAAATGATTAACAAGCAAGATTAACATTAAATGTTCAAAATTAACAAGCTATTTTTCTAAGCTTTCGTACAATTTGAGACAATGTCAAAGTATTTTATATTAATTTTGTATTCAGAGGATATCTTGTAATTAACCTTTGGCATATATTTTGAAGTATTTCGTGCGAAAAATTCTCTTTATTACGATCATCATTAAATTAAAATTACTCAGTAATATTTTTATTAGAAGGAAGGACTAGATTGTTTTCCACGAGTAAGAAGTCGATTCAAGCTATGAAACGCCAATGTTTCGAACATTATTATTACTGCTCCTTATTAAAGCTAAAAATTTTACTAAAATATTTGTTGAAAAGTGTCAAATCAACAAAACATAAGAACACAAGTGACATAAAATTAACGAAATCGTACCTTAAAAATTTTATACTGTTAAAGCATTGTCTTACGGTTAGAGTGTAAAATGAGGAAGTCAATGTTAGCTACTAAAAGTACAGTGCAACCCCGGAGTAAGCGCTCTCACAATAAGCGCGTTTCCCTAGTTTCTCGCTCAATTCTAAGGACAGCGTATCCCCACTCCGACTCAAACTACCAGCTCGAGTTAGACTTCACAACCTGTCCTCTCAATAAGCGTGCCAAGCAAAACAGAGTTTAGAAGAGACTTTTTAATAGAAAAATTTCATTTTAATCAACACACGTAGACTTGAATATTCTTAAAAGTATAAATTTTTATGCACAGCACACTTTCCTATACTGCAAACGATATTCACTCTCAAAAAGTTGTATTACGTGCACTTCAATGTTGTCAACAAACTGACGATCGTCAGAACGCTTATTGAGAGGTCACGCGCCGAAGAGAGAGAGAGAGAGAGAGAGACAGAAAGCGCTAGATACTCGAGGGGAAAGTGCGTGGAGGGGGTATACGTTTATGTAAAAAATTCTTCCCCTTACGGGCCTAGGCGCGTTTATTACGGGGTTGCACTGTATGTGCAAGCAGACAATTTTTTTTAAAAACAATACAAATTTACATAAGAGAGAAAGACATAGTAATTAAATTACAGCAAATGATAGAGAATTTACGACTTACAATCATTTTTTAAGAGGTGCTTGAAATTTGGATAACGAAAGGCTATGGCTAAGATGTTGTGTGCTGTATTTTGTCGTCCTGTAAACCAAAACTCAACTGAATGATAGACCAGATCGACTGTATAGTAAGATAATCACTAAATCACCAATAAATGTGCTCGAAGAGTTGTCGTCTCTCAACTTAAATCACCTTTTACTTGTGGAAAACCATCTAGTCCTTCCTTCTAACAATTATATTTATGCAAGTAATAAAGTCTCACCAACAAAAAACAGTAATATTTTTATTTGAACACAATAAAAATATTCATATAAATTATGAATTTCAATGAAAACTTCGATTGCTTTTGCAATATTAATTGTTAGTTAATTAAAGTAAAATATTTTTAGAAATATCATTTACTATTAACCGTGTTACGACCTTAGTATTTTTGTGTCCTTTATATAGTTACAAAATTTTATTATACATATTTCTTAATACTTTACCTTATTCAAATATTCCTTTTTAAATCTGATCATAACGCTAAGTTGGTGGTTTAACCTTCTTTTATTTAACGTGTGCGTTAGTATATACTTGTATATAGCGTTATAACTTTAAAAAACAACATGGGATTTTTGTTGAAATTCGCACTGAGGATTTTAATATCCTTTGTTCTAATGTATATAATTTTCAGTCATTTTTTTTAAAAGTACATAGCATACTAATTGAGATTTTCAGTGTGGAATTGAAGCACTTTCTCAATAGGATGCCAAAAGAGTTTACATTAAATATGTAGCTAAACAAAAGAAATTTAAACATCTAAGAAATAACGTGCAAGTAGATTATATTCTCGATTGTTATTGTACTCTAAAGGGCAAAACATGTGATTGACTTATAATCAGCGTATTTATCGTCGACTCTAAAAGAGCGAAATAAAAAGATAAAACTGAGAAAAAACCTTATTTTCTATTACTATAGAGCTCTTTTTACATGTATAGTCACTGTAACTCAGAGAAAAAATTATGCATATAAATTAAATAATAATAATCAATCTATATAAACTTTACCTCTATGATAAATATTTTTTGTGAAAGTCAACATGATATCTAAAATATTTTAAACAAGTTATTTAAGTATAATTTTAGATTTATGCTAATAAACTTAATTATTTTTTATTCAGAATTAATCATACATAATTATATTCATGTAAATACTTTATATGTAATACATATGACCATATACTACATAAAATTCAACATCTATTACACAAAATTCATTTATTGAATGTAATTTTTTCTCTGGGTGACTTGTTTAGTGAACTAGCAAAGCTTTCTTTCTAATGTCAGACTGATGATGCAAACATTGATAGAATTTTGTATACAAACAAAAATTAAATTATATATACTATATTGGAACATTATGGAATTGCAAGGGTGATAATAATTTCAGTATTTTTAATGAATAACAAACACGACTTGCGCCACCTTTGCTACTTTTTATAAGAATTCGACCGCAAACTTAATATAACTATCAGAAATGAACTACGTTTATCGTTGCGCTACGATATATTCTCCAGTAACCGTGTTTTTCCTCTCGTGCAATCACAACATTAAAAAAATTAAACATTAATCTGTATATAATATTACTGGCATTTTAAGTGTACAAAACGCTATGCTGTGTAAGAGATAGTATCGGTTCAGTCATGATTATTTCATTACTTTAAATTTTATGTTTACTAAATGTTTGACTAATTGTTGTAGTGTTATAACAGTTGTTGCTTGCACTAATATATATTTTTTTTCTTATATATTCTTGCATTGTTTATCCCAAAATGTTATGAAATAACTAAAGCCTTTCTTTTTAATTTAATTATATTAAAAATTTCATTTTAACTTACACGATTTTAGTGACAAAGTGTACTTTAAAGTAAT
Organism: Torymus aiolomorphi; assembly: GCA_036365515.1. Taxonomy (NCBI): domain Eukaryota; kingdom Metazoa; phylum Arthropoda; class Insecta; order Hymenoptera; family Torymidae; genus Torymus; species Torymus aiolomorphi. The sequence continues at coordinate 67,762,333 of CM070874.1, read as the reverse complement.
GAATAGTAATCATGCCTGAAATATAATTAGGCTGTTAATTATGTGGCAAAGAAAAAAAAAGAAATAACGAATAGGTGTAATAAAAATATACTGCTATATTAATTATTAGGAGCAGACTGCTATTGTTCCTGATGACTATGTATATTTTTCTTTTTTGAGGCTCTTACACTGCACCGAATTATATGTTTGTGATAATTTTTGCAAAAAACCTCGCCATCAAAAGATAAAATAAGCATATCAAGTAAACTCTTCCAGTTGCAACCTTTGATGAACAAAATGAACGCTTTGATTATTTTATAAATATTTTTTTAGAAATCGTGCATTACTTGTAAACTTGAAATTTTATTAATTTTATTTAGAAAGGCATTTTATTATTTTTAATGCGGATTAAGATTTTTAATTTTGTAACAAAACACTAGTTGTTGTATTAACTAATTTTTAAATAAACGACTTATACGTATTTCACTGAAGTTAAATAATTTTTAGTTATGCGCAAGTTTTACTAATGTATTACCCTGCATTTTTTGTTATCACTTGGCTTATTATTATTGTGAAAAAGGGAAAAAACAATAAACAATATTGTTGAAGTACGTCTTTTTTATTACCTGAAATAATAAACAACACATTAATTGCCGTTATACTCATTTAATTGCCAATTCGGCAAAGATTTGAGATGATACAATGTGCAACTATCACAGGTATATACATGGGTCGTGCATGTATCAGTCTACACTACGGACACATTTCACTGTTTTACGCAGACTGAACTACCTGCACAAAAAGTATAGTGTTTTAAAATTAGAAAATTCTATCACTACCCTGTCTGACTTTTATTAAGAAAATCATGCAATTCTCGCTCACAGATAAAAATCAGATTAACGTAGCTTATGCTCACTTTAATAAAATAAATACGAATTTCAGTTATTAATTTACAGTAGTTAAAAAACTCCAACATTTTACTTTCATACAATTTATTAGACAGTATATTTTTTGTACAGGTAATAAAAACAAAGTGAAGTGGATATGGTTATTTAATTATGCACATTTTATGCACCATGAAACAATCCCTGATATTTTTCGCTTTTCTTGTACAAACATTTATTTAAATCACCAAAGGAATGGCTAGTGATTCGGAGTTGACGCACTGTAACAATTATTAATTCGCATTTGTTAGGTGCGTACAAAGATTAGGTGACTGAATTTAAACGTGTTATCTTCAGTGTGTTTGGTGTTAACGTACATTCATGTGTAATCGAATTAAGAAAACGTGACAAATACTCCGGCCAAGTAAGTAAAAATCTTCTACAATAATTTAAACCTACAATTATTAAAATTTATATATATATTTATATAGAATATTCTGAAAAATTCATATAACTTCGATTATCGTTTCCTGTACGCATATAGACATATTTCGACATGATTCACAATCATCTTCGTAGTCATCTATGTTTATATTAAAGTATTTTCTCTTATATTCTTTTTTTAATTAAAAATCAGTTCTAGGCGCCTTAAAAACTATAATTTTATACACCGTTGAATTATGTACAAGTTATTATTTATATTACAGGATGCTTCGATAAATTAAATCAGTTAAATTGAAGTTACTGACTCAGTTGATGTAACTTTTCTTTGAGTCTTTATTAAATTAGTCGGGTTATGTATTAGCTCAGTAAAACTGATATGGAATGTTGATGGTAGTGATCATTGTTAAAAAATTATAAGAAAAAAATAAGAGCTATTGACGAAAAATGCTATAACAGATCTGTATCTTACTATTGCAGTACAAAGTATAATAAAATCTTGGAGGAATCATCCTGCATTACATGTAATACCTATGAAAAATTAATTACACCGTTTGAATAATACTACTTTTTACATACAATCGTGTGACATTTTCATATATCTTTGGTATGCGGTCGTCAATTTTTTATGTAAATATACAAACCTCCAAGACTTGTCGATGTTTTAGCCTCAACCTGATCATTGACTCGATAAATTCCAGAATCTTATGACAATTGTAGCGACCTACATTGTGCATAAATACGTTGTTTTCAAAATTATTCTATTTTTCTATTATTTTTGTCTTTTTACGGCAAGTAGATAAAAATATTTTGTTAAAATGAATTTTAAAAAGATATTTTAAACGTTAAATGGACAAAATTTAAAAATTAACAAATGTTATTACAAAATATAAACATCTAATAGATTTTTCTTCATTAGTAATCACCGGTATAAGACATTTATAAATATAACAATTGTACCAACAATCTCTCGTTATCTATTTGTCGAGGCGTTATTGTTGTTATCTAGTACAACAAGGGATTCTCCTTTCTTTAAAATAGCTCTCTGGTGATTTTTAATATTCTTACAATTTACAATAATTTCTAATTGTCCACAAACGACTACTTGACGTCAAGTACGAACATTTTTTGGTAAATCAAGTATACTCATATAAAAAATTAGAATGTTCTCTTTGAATTTGATAGTGAAATTAATATCATAAATAATTTACAAAAAAACATTAACGACAAGATTTACGTAAAAAGTGTTCAAACGACTTTACAAATTTTGCAATCATATACTTCATGTGGAAGTAATGCTACTTTCCAACATAAATTATACACTTTCTAAGTGTTAAGATTATTCAAATGGTAGAAAAATTAACAGGGAGCTAGCTTAAAGTCTATACAAAAGGCCTACGTCGGAACGTACTTAGGCCTTAACGCATGAGACTATACACTTTACTTTTAAATTATAAAGATCTTATCTTGGTCGGTGAACACATAGTCGATGAATTGGTTGATTGGGCCGATTGCTGATAAGGACATGCCCCGTGAGGGCGGTGCTCTCACGAGATTTGGACCGAAAACCACTGCTAAATTACTGGACGTCATCTTATTCAGATCACATCTATCCATTACCTGTAATATCGCATCATAAGTATAAAACAATATTCATACACTAATTTTCTGTAGAAAAATTGAATATGAATAAGTGCATAATAGTACATTATGTATAATAAGGGACTAAAGTCGCAGATTATTCCCGCGGGTGAGTTCATTGCCTGAGCGAGCGTAGCAAAGCGAGGGCAGTGATCACCCAAGGGAAATGATCGACTTTAGTTCCGTGTTACATATAGTACTTTATTCCCGCATTATGCGGGAATAACGTAAAAGAGGGAATAAGACGCCACTTTTGCCCCGCTTTTCAGGTTATAAAATGTCCATTATAGTAGAGAAGGGAATAAAAATATTTATCAAAAAAATATTTACCCTAGATAAGAACTGAACTATGTATTTTAAAAGATGATAATTATCTTCAGGAAGTTTTTCAAGAATAAGGATTTTCACTCTTCTTGGACGTTCATCTTTCGACAGAGCTGCAATGATAAAATAGATTGTTAAATTTCTTTGTTATTGAATTTTATAGTGACTTAACAAGTTAAAAATGCTTACTTTGAAATTGTGTTATCTCATCATACAATTCGTATGTCATTAGCGGCTCTTCTAGCTCCCGTAGAAACGTCTTTAGAAGCACTGCAGCTATGTGTGCGTCGCCTTGAAAATCAACGGGCAATCCTTGATTACACCTGCTCTGAAGCTCTTTAATTACCGCTACATTAGCGGATCTTCTAAATATGCCTTCAGTTTCTAATGCTGTAATTTCAAAGCCGGTGTGAAATTAGTAAACACGGCTATTATCAAATCGTTTATACTTTAGTTTAAATATCGTTATAATTTTTAACAGTTTTTTAATTTTTTGTAAATAATTCTGATCAACTATTATATATTATGAGAAGAAAATAACATATTTTCACGATAATGAATAGTTAGTATTTAATGATGTATTTCTGTAGGAACAATTTTATAAATTACAAGACGTACCGTCAGGTGTATCAAGAAACTCTACACATTGCCGTACTATTTGTGGTATAGGGTCGCCTCTGTTATTTTCTTTGATGAATTGAAGACTCGCTCCAAATTGTGTCGTTCCAACTGGAGTCGCTATTGAACTAGGTGGTGGGCTTGTTGGCAGATTTTTCTTGTTTTTCAACATTAGTTGCTCGTCATGTCTAAAATACATTAATTAAAATTAATTTGAATGATTGACCATTGTAATAAAATATTAAATAACTATTCATTATAATTTTTAGATTTGTAAGTTGTAATTAAACTAATAAGAGTAGTTTTTAATGCATACTGAACGTTTTGAATATCTTACTTGTAATATTATTTAATTTAAATTAAGAATAAATTAATAAATAAATCGAATTGATACTTACTCTAACACTTGTTGTGGAATTATTAATTGGTCAAGATTAATATACTGAGCCAATTCATCTAAGTAATTGACATACATCATTTTTCGGCCAAATTTAGCACTGAAAACAAAAATATTTCACATTGTATTTTCATAAACTAATCTTCAAGATACGAATATTCAAAAATCTTATTGTTTAGTATAATAGCAGTAATTACATAATATTATGCTTTTAACTCTTGTGCACCTACAAGAATGAGTTTTCAACAAATTAAAAATTGTATTCGTTTTCCAAATCGTGAATAGCTTTGTCAAAGTATATAATAAGTTTTAGAATTTTATTTCTCAAAACTTGACTACAGCTAATTTACAGAAAAAAAAACTGGAAAACTTTTAAGTACTATATTTTTCTACACTCTGTTCATTATATTGTAGAAGAAATTTATTTTTCGAACAACACTTTTTAATGTAATTTATTTAAATTCTACGAACAGGTATTTTTCGAATTTAAATATGTGTATTTTATTCATTTCAGAGCATCAGAGTACGATAACTTATCGAGTGGATTTTTTTTATTTTTAAATTCTCGCTCTCGTTTCGCACAATCAACATTCTAAAACCGAGTACTCTATAACATATTTCTCTCTGTGAAAGTCGAATAATTAAACCGAGATGAAACATTCCCCAAATTAATGAAATTTTTTCCGACCCTCCGCACTTAGTTTCTAAAAAAAAAAACAACAGAACCAATACAAAACACCGAAAAACTTTGCTTATATCCTCACCTGATGGCCGGCTTGAATATCTGCCAGACTATCCGTATAAAGTTGGTCGGATGCACGAGATACAGTGCTTTCAGATTCTTCTTGTACTTGCGGTCGAACGCCTTGTACGCCTGCCAGAGCCAGGATAGCGGCGGCTTGTTCTTGGATGTGAGGCCGTGATGAAAGTAGACGAGGCTGTAGTCCTGCTCGACGAAGGTGTCGAGGGTGTGCGTGAGGTAGCGCAGTAGCTTGGCGTGATTGAATGTCTCTTTGCCTACGGGCGGGAGCTTGCACGCCGAGACGACGATGACTTTGCGACCGGCGCTGTCGTCCCCAACAACCTCGACGATACCCAGTCGCGCAATGTCGTGGTAGTCCTCCTCGTCGGCCAGCTCCGTGTCCAGTGCCGCCAGATCGTCAGCTGTGCGAACAAAAGTGAAATTGATGAAAGCTGTAGGTGGTGGTGGTGGTGTAGGTTGATTATGAATTCCGCGTTGCAATATACTTTTAATTTCTCCATATGTACGTATTTTTTAACGCCGCTTACGTAAATTAAAAGTCATTGGATCCCGACGACTTTTCCTTCGTTTCGAGAACTTAGTCATTCGTAAATTGCGTTTTTCGTGGTATCCTTGAAATTTTATTAGTGTTCGAAAGACTCTATCCACAAGGAATAGGAGGTATACAAATCCCGCGTTAAACATAGAGGAAAAATTACTTTCTCACGAATCAAATCACCAAACGTACATATATGCTAATATCCATGACTCAATTCGAAATATCACTTCCGTTCGCATTTTCAATTATAATTAGCGCCACTTTACAAAAAAAAAAAAATCACGAACCAAAGGCGTCCCGCATCCTCGACGTTAAAATTCACACCAGCGCGCTTTCTTTTTTCCGCTTTTAAATCCGCGTTTTATAATCGCAATATTCGGAAGAGAAGAAGAAGTGTTGAGCAACAATATCGCGTGCTGCTGCGCTGCTGCAGTATTGAGTTGAAACCGAATTCTCGGGACATTTGATGAAATCAGGCGTGGCGAGTGATTTGGACATTCTCGTAATGCCCGATGGGAATCACTGATGCGTCATACCGCGCTACCGCAGCCACGCGAACCCGTAAATCGATTTCCATAACGAATTACATAATTATTCCCGTGCGCAATGTTTGTCCGATAAAGATACTTTCATTTTCGTAAGAAAAAAAAAAGGAAGAACAATCGGAACGAAAGCTTTCTTGCTATAATATTATGTACACCCAAAAGTAAAAGTCCATATCTAAAACGAATTAACGTAGCTTACATACCGCCATGTCCCATTGTGCCGGACGAAACTGTAAATCACACGTAGAAGCAAACGTCGACGGCGACGTTGAAACAAAAAAAGAATAATAATTTAAGTAAACGATATGTAGCAGGCGAGCTCTGCATGTAGACAGAAGCCCCCGATAACGACTGTAATAATTAACTCTTGTTTACATGTGAAGAGGCCACGGCGAACGTAGTACGATAATCTCTTGGAAATTCTCCAGAAACACGGCATCTCCATTCTCCTCTTCTCCTCGTGTATAAGCTATGTGTATATATATATGTATAAACAAAGCGCGAGTCCGTGGCAAACTTCCCGCACACGTTCGGCGCTCACTCGCTCGCGGAAAGGTGGAAAAAGGCGGTCAAAGTTTGGCGAGATAGCGCGCGCGGCGGGCGCTATTATCATACATACACGATAAGACACGCGCCCGCAAATAAATAGCAGTAGTATAGCATACAAAGCTTGTTTTTTTTTCCTCATTTTCTTTTTAGCGCATCGCAACGTGTTGTCGTGCGCATTTTGCAACCGAAAAACGTACCGGTCTCGACGACAGGCGCGTTCACGAGTGCCTCCTCGAAGTTCTCCTCTATGGTCCCATCGCTCACCGGGCTCTCGAGGTAGTCGATCCCGGAGCCTATCACCGAGCCCACCGTCAGGTCGAGCTTCTCCTCTAGCAGCTGTATCGCTGGAAAAGAAGAATCAACGGTCGAGGATTAATAAGTAAAGGTTGAAGAAGAATGTATATATAAATGGCTGTATGTGTTGTGTGGGTATGTATACTTACATGTGGTTGAGGTCGCCTGTAGCTCTGTGTCGTCGAATTCCAGATTCGGCTCGTAGTCGTGAAAATCTGACAGGCTTGGGTACGGGTCCTCGGATTCATTGTTAACTGTCGCTGCAAGTACAAAGAAAAGTGCATCGCGTTAAAATATATATATATAAACGTGGAAAGTTTCGTTTATGAAGTAACATCGTTTCTTCTAATTAAAGTGAAATTTTACTATTTTACAAAAAAAAATATTGCTCGTATATACGTTGAAGCTTACAATCGCCGGCCATTATTCAACCCAATTAATCCAATATAAAAATGAAAATTATAAATCACATGCTTAACGCCGCTGGCGTGCGCAACATTACTTATATTCCCACAGGGGTTTCTATACGAACGCAGAACGCACTCTCGATTTTCATACACGTACTCGGACCCATTAAAAGGATATAAATTATAACGGAACGCGTAGATGTGTGTGTGTATATCGGGGAGCCGAGGAAAGTGACAGTTATAAATCTATGGCAAAATAGAGCCGCTCGTAAAGATAATTATTCACGCGGCAGTCGGCGTTATCACAAGTTCACGTGAAAGCCATACTATGTGTACCTGCAGCGCGGAGCAGAAACAGCGGCGCGCGCGGATCTTTTTTGCGTCCATTCAAGCACAGAAAATATAAACAAGCTGCTTTCCACAGCGCCTCTCTAATTCTTCGCGGTGCATTTGTTATAGGTTAAACGATGCCAGGTACGTTGAGACGGTCAGCTGGTAGTTTATAAGAGAGTTTGTGCAAAGAAAGGCACATTGTGCTCGTTATATAAATATGGTTTCTTGATTAATATTAATTTTAGAAAACTTTTCGTTGCGTAAAATTTATAAGTATAATTAAAGCGCTTTCGGAAAAAAAACTGAGTTGTTTAATCAAGAATATTGTTTAGAAACGACGAAGAAAATATACAACTTCGGTTATAAATAATCACTAAACTATAATAATAACAACAGCGTGAAAAGCACTGCTTGTGTTAGTATAGGTCAATCCTCTCAATGGCTCTAGTTTATTATTATTATTATTTTTTTTTTCAGAATTTTCAATATTCAACTTTAATATCGTCGCATACAGCGTATGTATACACAAATTTAATGCGAGATAAAAGCTTCAAGATTAAATTATTAACAGACGCGTATATACTTTTTTTTACGACTGCGCGAAATTGTAACAGTTATGTTTTCGTCCTTGTGCAGATTACAGCCGAAAATTGAACCGGTTAAATTAAGTATTTTTACACGCGCGCGCGTAAATGTTCGAATGTTCGAATTGTAAGTAAATGTTCGAACGTAAACAGAAGAGAAGGAATGTGTCAAAATGTGTTCTTTGTTGACTCTTTGAACCCGCTTGCGATTGCGCAAACCGCCTTGAAGTCTGTTATATCTTCCAACGTTTGTTTAAGTAAAATTTTCCTAGAATACTTCAACGCCATACTTCCTTTAAATTTCTACATGACAACGCATTTGTCTCAATAATTATGAGCAGTGTCTCATTTGCACATAAGGCGGTCTCATGCGGTATTATATATATTGCTCCATTGATTTGCGTCAGTGCTCAAGCGTCACACACCGTATACCTCGTACAAGAGGCGACCCTCCGCCTTTATTCTCTCGACCGAAAAGTTTTATACATTGCATTTTCATACAGTTAACAATCAATGCCATTCGCCAACGTCCAATCCGACCTACACAAACATTTATGCGCGCGAAAGTAAACGAATTAACCGCGCCAACGTCACTGCGCAGTCGTCCTGTGACCTTTTAGCGCGCAGCGGCAACAACGACCGACCCTGAAAAAAAAACCTCTGTAAAAATTCACGTGACTCATCCCGCTGATGCTACAGATTCACGGGGAACAACAATGACGACTTTTCACCGGCACCTATATTATTATCATTCATTTTCCTTGAAATATCTTGATTGCCATTCGCATGACTCACGCACATCGAAAAACACACACACTCGTCCATGGGAATAAACTTCAATTGTGTACATATACCACCTCTCTCTCTCTCTCTCGCGCGTATTTAACTTCGTGTTGGACTTTCGCGCCCCGACGTTTGATTTTCACGCCTCGGAATATATAATATCGTTCGGCGCGCTTTATAAACCATGAAATTGCGCTCGCGAGGTGCCAAGCCGTTAAAAATCTATCAAATCTATTCTTATAGCCCCGGCAAACCATATATACACACACACACGCATCACCTCACACTTCGCTCCATAGATAGAACATACCGAGTGACCCCGAGAGACAGCCTCCGGGTCGCGGAACCCACGCGCGTCGGTGATCGTCGCAGCTCTAATCACTTAATAAGGAGAGAAATTCCACGGCGAAAGTCCATTCTCTCGTAGCGATCTCTCCCCCCGGAGCGGCGCGTCACAACAATCGTCGCACCTCCTCCACGGGAACTGAACGCACGCACACACACACAGGCAGAAAAGAAAAATGAAGAATCGCCGTCGACGACGCTCCTTACGCGCGCGCATTCCTAACGAGCCGAGTGTGCGAGGGGGGAATAAAAGATCGCGTGGGCTTCCGGTGTGTGCCGGCGATCGGCACGTTCGCCAGTTCCTTCCTCGACGCGCGCGCGAGCTGCGTACGTGGGCGCGGGTGCGTCGGCCAAGGAGTATAGGTATAGGATATAAGATATAACGCGTATGAGTCGTCGTTGCGATGCACACGAGACCGGTGTAGTATAAGTTGTCGTTGTTGAGTGCGCACTTGCAATGACGATTGTGGGAAAGGGTGTGGATGGAGGTGGGTTCGGTAATGAGTTTTAGAGTTTAGGATGTGGGTGGAAAAGGACGAGTGCAGGTAATTTGAAGCGGAAGAAGCTTAGCAGAATGTAGTTGAGAAAATATATATATTTCGTTGAAAGAGCGCGATGTTTTTTTTTTTATTACACTAAATGCAGGAAATTAGGATATGATTATACAGTTATTAGCGTTAATAATAAGTTGATTTGTATCGAGAATTTTTTTTGTAACAGTAAAATTAAATGGTTATAGGCGCTAAATACAATAGGCATGACTTTCACTAAATAACTTGATTAACCAATTATTTAATTAAATTGTTACCTGAAAAATTTGATTACATAAATCAAATCGACGGATTTCTCAAACTACTAAAATACCTTTTTCATTTGAGATATAATAAAAAAGACAATTAATTTTGTTTAAATAAAAATATGAATCATTCTACGATAAATGCATTCAACGATCCAAAGTCTCTGTATATAAAAATATTATGTTTCAAAACAAAATTATATACTTTTCATTACTCAACACAGTTTCTTTAATCTCTTATTTATATTATGCTATTTGTATATCAAAAAACTTTTATTGCCATTCAGCTCGACCGCTCTCAAAGCCCGATAATTAAATTAAACATCCGCCTGAAGAAACAGGAAGTTAATCCTATCCCGCGCGCGTGCAACACTTTCTTCTCTCCCCCGGAGATAAACTATAAAAGCAATAATTGCCATTGTATATCGCACGCAGCAACGCGATACTTATTACCATAATCGCGGCCCGCGCTCGCTTACTCTGCAGTGTGCGACTAGCGATAAAGGAACTAATTAACTTTTTCTCAGATATATCGCACGTGCGCGCGCGCGCAGGTATTGTTTGTGTGTACCGCACGCGGGTTTGCGCTACTTGTTGTATATATACATCACCCGTTCTAAATTTAAGACGACCGGCGGCCGGAAAACTCGCGTACATAGGTTTATTTGATAATAATGCGCGCGTAAATAATGCCGTTTAGTAGAATTAAAATTTTTGCATGACTAGGTTGAATAGTGGCCCGCCTAGCTGGTGACTTAAGTGGCGCGAGGGAGCGCAAACTCGTTTTATATTATACGATGTGTATATAGCGAATGTGTGACGGAAAGTTAGTATACAGCGGAGGCCTGGAAAACTCTGAAATTTTATTTTAAAAAGAGCCGGTGTGTGAGGTTCTTGATAATATTAGTGTTAAAAGTCACGACGCGATGTTTTAAATGTTTACAGGAGGAAAAACCAGCCGAATGTTTGATTTCGAAGCACAGATTTTACGCGTGATGCTTGTGTACACTCGCGTCGTGTACCATTTTTTACGAGCTTCGAGATTACTTTTGTCGTTTCGTCAATCATTTTTTTTTTTTTTTTTTTTTTTTTTTGATGAATTTATAGTATATAATAAAAGTACTTGTTAACAATTAAATTTATCTCCGCGTGTTATACCTCAGCTTTAAACAAATAACGTTAAACGTTTTTAAATGTAAAAAAGCGATTAAACTGCCGTTCACGTTATCCTGCACAAATAAAAGCAAGCATAAACTTCACATTACAGTAGCGTGTACTCTCAGCAAGTCTCCGCGAGTCTTTCATTACGCACTGTTAATAAAAAAAAACCACAACTCAACAATGAAAAAATAATAATAACCTATGCATTCGAGAGTGAACAACTATAACGAAAGCCAATCCTAAAGATTTTTTCTCACGTTATAATCCATACAAAAGTGCACCTAATACATGACTCATCGGCCGCTCCGCGCGCTTATCGATCAAAGTTGCTGCCGCGGGATAAATAAACGCTCATATACACACACACACGCGCGCTATAATCCAACCGCGCCTCATACATTCACTCGCAACAACCAGACACAAAACACCACATCGTATCAACCGCTCGAAAGCCTCTGCAATCATCGCACCCTCCCGAAATTCACGCGGCGACTTCCTTCCTATACACACATAAACGAGGCGACAACGAATTCTGCGCGCGGGGCCGGCCGAACCAGTGCAGAACACGCGGTAATTGGGTTCTCGCTCGCGTAATGCGCTCTGCCACCGTCGTTCACTCACGGCTATAAGCCATTGTTATATAGAATGTGCGAGTGTGTGGGTATAGTGTATAGACACCAAGAGAGACGACGCTTTTTTCTTCTTCTTTCATCGAGAGCGCGGCGGGCAATTAAAATTGATTTTACATTAAAGCGAAAGTGCCTGTCGCGCGCGCAAGCGAAATTTTATATTGTGTGTGAGTAGGTGATGGAAAAATGGTCCCTTCTTTTTTGCCGCCGACCGGCTCACTGATTTTTATTGCCGCGTATGGAAAGAAGAGGAAAAAAAGGCGCGCGCGCGCTACTAGGTTTCCCAAGAGTTTTTCTTCCGTCGCGAGAGAGTGTATAAGATAGAGTGCGGTGGCTGTCAGCTACTAGACGATTTTTTGAATGGAGCGTTATGTCACGGCTCCCCTGTACACGTTTATACACATGCTTACAGGAGACAAAGGTATTGTCGCGCGCGTGGTTCAAAGCACATGGGCAGCGTATGCGTGCGCCTTTCGAAACAGACACGCACACACACACGTGTATACTTTGTAGACTTAGTCTTTTTGGCAGGCAGGGGACGGTTTAAGGCTCTTTTTAAATGCAAAATAAGCGGCTGATAAGGACACACACGCACGAGCGAGCGTCTTATCTGTTTGATTAATTGCGCTTCCTGCCGATAGGCGCGCGAGAGAGAGACCAGAGAATTGTGTGAAATTTCGTGCTGCGGAGTATGTAGGTACCGAGTGTTCGAGCGCTGAAAGAATAATGGCAAATGCCTTTTTTTTCCTCACGGTCGTTTCACAAGATTTTTGTTTTTATCATCGGCCGTTCGTAAAACTAGTTTTCAATTGGTGTTTTTGCTATGCGCGCAGCAGCGCAGAAGCATGATGCATAATCGAGAAAACTTCTTTCGCGAGACTATACGCCATAATGTTAATGAATTTTTTTTATTCTTTGCTCGAGTGTGCGAGTTATTTTTAACATAATGTCCTGTGAGTTTGTATATGCTGTATTGCTTTGTTTGGACAGAGGTTTCTGCAAGAGTGGGTGTACTTGCTTGATGGTTTTGAAGCTTTGTGTTAGAAATGTGCTAAGATGTGTTGCAATTTCCGAGATTCAAGTCTCCTCAGATTTATTACATCACGCCTTTCCTTGTAGATACAATAAATTATCTAATCAGGTTATTCAGATCGGGAGATATGATAATGGTAGCTGGCATGTGTAGGTGAACTTATATACATATTGAATTTCATAGATTAATTTGAATAATCAATAATGAGGATAACTTGGATTTGAAAAGAAATTCTTTCGGTTAAGAATTTTTCTTGTTACTATTTAAATATAGCTATTGCAGCATAAAATATAATGAGTAAATACAAGAGTCATTTTCCAAAGTGGAATTTTGAAATTTGCAAAGATTATTTATAAAGTACGCTGTTTTAAATTTTAAACACAAGTATTTAAATCATTACTTTAATCAACAAAAGTTATTTTAATGCGAGTGTCAAAGGAACAAGGATGCCATAGTCAGCAAATACTTGGGACTGGAATCTCAGCACGACTACTCCTTTTTTATGCTAATGCTTGTTATACCCATTACCAATCTGCTAACCTAGCATTTAAACACTATACTTGTTATTTCATGACGTCCTTCCTCAACTGCATCTCATTCAAACAAACAATCCCAGCTTTATGGCTAAACGCCTGCTCTAGCCAGCCAAGACTGGCTCATTAATAATACCCGTATAAACTCTCCTGAAATACTCCGAAGGCAGTTTCATTGACAACAAACCTTCTAACTCCATGGATTACCCACTGAATCACACAGCAGTACAGTACACCACCTTTCTCCATATCTATCATTATCACTCATAGATAACAGAATACGAGTCAGAGGCGTACTTTCCTGCCAGCGTTACTCACATGCCATCGCAAGAGCTGCCAGCTACTCGACAACAACACACAAGGTGGCCATTGCATGTATATACATGTGCAGCAAAGAAGATTCGTCCATGCTTGCGACTCTCTCTCGAGCCAAACATAGGCTCCTCGCCGCTATATACAGAGCTGTGCTGCTAACTGGCAGCCTTCACTCTTTCTCACTCCCTCTCTTTAATTCTCACCTGTCAAAACTTTCGCGGGACTGAGCGTGGGCTGGTAGTCGGCTTCCATGTCCTCGGCTCCAGCTTCTCCGTGTTGTCTCTCTCCTCGTCGTCGTCCTCCGGGAACAACACGCAACGGGAAACTCGTGTACCGCTCGTGATGTATATTCGCTCGTTAGGTATCTCGTGCTCACTCCTATTTCTCCTTTCTTTCTTTCTCTTGCTCTCCCCCTCTCTCTCTTTTTCGCGGTCTTCACGCTGCGCGGTTGCAGTTCCGCGTAGTTTCAGCCGCAGCTGCACGCGCGGCCGACGACGACGACGACGACGTAGCCAGCGTCGTCATGATACACCCGAGAGACACAGACTTACTCTCTCACATGCACAGGCAGAGGCACACGCGAGCGTGCGGGCGGATGATCACATACACACACGCCACTCTCGGCTTCTTTCCTCCTCCTTCGCCTCCTCGTCGTTATGTATGTACGCGGGCACTGGTATACTGCTACTGTTTTTCACGACGACCGTTGTTCCGACAACGACGCGCGACAATAATAGAGCGTTGATGCTACGGAGAGTTAGAGTCGACTCCCTTTTTCTTTCTTTCTCTCGGGCGAGCGAGCGCGCGTGCGACGGCCGCCCCTTCCTTTACACTATTCGCTCTCCGACTGCTCCGCGCCACGGTTCCCCCTCGGTGCTCTCCCTCTATCTCTTTCTCTCTCTCGTACTCTGCACAGTGCACGCCTGACGAAGTCGCGTGAGAGTGTGCGCGTTCGTTCGGTTCGTTGTCGTTCGAATGTTGATGATGTGCTTGTGTGGAGAGAAAAAGAGAGAGAGAGACTGATGCGAGGTGCTGGAAGCGCAGCAGCAGCACAAGCTAAGGAGACTCCCGCTGAGGCTCTGCATGCGGGCGATGAAAGTGACGCCGCGTGGCGATGCTGAGAAGTCAGCTGGCACTTTTGACGTTACCGACCAAGTCACCAAACCAATGTCAAGCCGGTGATTGGTCGAGTGGCCTACAGCTGGTCTGCTGGAAAACAATAAACAAATATAGTGTAGGTGAGAAGTCGCTTAGAGTAATATGATGCTTGTTTATTATTATTACGTTTTCTATAATAATAATAATAATAATAATAATAATAACTGTGGGTTTCATGGAAATACCAAGCTTAATTTTTTTGTCGCGGGTGAGCTTTTTCGGGACGGCAATAATTTCCTGGAGAAAACCGGAAGCCAGCTCTTCCAGTAGGATTAGTTTTTCGAGTATTAAATTTCACGTTTTGGTCTATTTCTGAGAGTAATAAGATATATCATAATATTTTTAGACATCCAGTAGTACAATAAATTACACTTGTTTTTTTTTCTTTTTCTTCCCGAATGGAAATATAATAATCGTACAACTATGTTACAATCTATAGTACACTATTGTAAATTCTCGCACCATTTGGTACGTTCCGGTACGTTTTGACTAAGATTCGGACATTTGTACGGGATTGTACCTAAACTTATCGAATCATACGGAAATGTATGTCAGGGTACTCGCAGGTATACAGCCTCGTACAGAAACATGCAGCAATTTACAATATGCTGAAAAAATTATTTTTTGTCTCAACAAATTTCTTGCCTAAGCGTACCGAAACGTACCAAAACGTGCGGAAATGTACCCAAGTGTACAAAAACGTTTGAAAACGTACGTCATATGTACGTACGTGAATATATGGTGCTGTAAAGAAAAATAAGTATTTGTTATTTCAAAAGTTTTTGTAGTACTACTTTTGTAGTACTTGCTATTCCGTACGTTTACGTATGTTATCACATGTTTCTGTAAGGTCACGAATGTTTTACGACTTTCGGAAACGCTTCAAAATTATGCGTTCGAATTTCGGAACGGTTGGAAACAAGCCTTATATAATACTTATTGAATATTAGGTACTTATTTGGATATACAAATATTTAGGGTTGGTCTTTTTTCATGAACGTGGTTACACATTTCGGAACGCTTCATAATTTAACATGATGTTCCGAAACTCCGTAAGTACCCGAGTTTCCGCATTTCGGAATAAGTATATGTACGCCTCATGTGTATGTCGTTTGCTGGCTTTTACTTGTAGCTATTAATCTATTAGCTCTTGAATCTATATTTACATACGTACCTGCGCAGAAGATGCACGTGTGCAGGTACGCCAGATGTAGTCAGTAAGCCTGCAATTTCTCTTCATAGGTAAATGAAAAATTCGTAGGAAGAACGATGCTCCAAAATGGAATTTTTTTACTGCTTCTATTTTTGTATAGTGAAACGGAGCATCGAGGCATAAGTGGAATTGTTTGTTTTTCGTATGATGCAGCTATATTATATTTATTTAGACGGATGTCTTGACGTGGCTGATAGGCGATTTACAAGTGTAAAAAATTTTGATAATGTTCATACTTATTTCACGTGAAAATTATATAAAAAATAGAGATAACAAATTATTATGATGCACTCCAAGTCTAACGATAACAAAATATGCTGTCCCCGCTGAATTTCACGTTTTCATTATTATTCAGTCTTCTGTACACAAGACTCAAATCTCGATTTACAATTTTTCTTTAAACATCATTCAACGACAAAAAATTATTTGTTTAATAGTAATAGCAAGCGCACTGACACAGTGACCGGCGATTGGAAAAAAAGAAACATCCATCATTGGCGTAGTTCGTGCTCCTTGCGCCACGTGACTGCATGTTACCCATGTTTGATTCCGAAAACCTTTTCCGTTGGCTCTCCGGCTCTCCCCCTCAAAAACAACACAAGCATCTGGCAGGCAACGCATCGTCGCTGTCATGTAACGAAGAAAACGAACGTACCGTCGCACACACCTCTGGTGCTAAGTACACGACGAGGATTTATCGCGGGGCTGACGAAATGGCATTCAAGATAACATATGAGGCGTAGCGAGAATCCGTGCGTGCACATAACACCATATTTAGAATGCCTGCATCGCGGTGAATTGAATCTACTATCTCTCGCTCGGGGCGACGGGCCGTCGTTCGCTCAATTATAGATAAATAAGCGTCGCCGTCTCTCGTCGGGCGCCTGCGAGATAATAGCCTCCGAAAGGTGCGCGTCAAGCGCAGCGCATTATATATCAGATGCGTCGTTCTGGAGAGCGAGGGAGGAGAGAGAAAAGCAGCAGTGCGCGCGCGTGAGGTTATGTGTGAACCGCGCATCCTGGAGATGGCCGAGGAAAGGGACACGTCAAACGCTGACGCACGTACTTGAAATGTAAACAAGGCTCTGCAACGTGTCGCATTCGTCAGGAGTACTCGTGTATGCGTGGGTTTTCACGCTGCTGCTGTTTACTGCTCCATTTCACGCGTAGAGATCTACTACGGCTTTGTCTGTCTGTGTGTGAAATACGCGACGAAGATGTTCGTGAAGGGGTTCATCTTCTGGGGCATCGAGATCGCGGCGTTCATGGCGACCTGCTGGCTCTTCGCCCTCTCGCTTTATCCGCTCATGATCCTCGTGTTCATACGGATACTCCTGGCGCGACGGCAGGATCCGGAGCGGCGGGACAACCCGGACGAGATCACCGTGGGGATCTTCCATCCGTACTGCAATGCCGGCGCTGGAGGCGAGCGCGTACTCTGGTCCGTCATCCAGGCGCTGCAGCAGAACTACCGCAACGTCCACGTCTTCATCTACACGGGCGACCTCGACCATGACCGCGAGAAAATTTTGGCAAACGTAGAGAAGGTCTTTAATATGAAGATGCAGCTCAATATAAACATTGTTTATCTGCATAGGAGGAAGTGGGTCGAGGCTAAGATGTATCCGTTTTGTACACTACTGGGACAGAGCGTGGGATCAATTTGGCTTGGTTGGGAGGCTCTCTCACTGTTTAAGTCAGATATTTATATAGATACTATGGGCTATGCCTTTACTTATCCATTGTTCAAGTACTTTGGTGGGTGTAAAGTTGCTTCTTACACTCATTATCCGATAATCTCTACGGATATGTTAACTAATGTCTCTCGGAGAACTATTTCTTATAATAATCGTCATATAATAGCTAGAAATCCTATCCTTACTGTCCTCAAGCTTGGCTATTATAAGGGTATTGCTTTCTTATATGGCTTAGCTGGAAAGTCAGCTGATATTGTAATGGTCAACTCTTCATGGACTAAGGATCATATTAATAACATTTGGAAGTGCCCTCAGAAAACCCACCTTTTGTACCCTCCATGTGATGTGGAAAGACTGATAGATTTGCCACTGCTGAGCGAAGCAGAAAAGAATAACGAAATTCGGATTGTCTCTGTTAGCCAGTTTAGACCTGAAAAGAATCATGCACTAATGATCGAGGTGATGAGCAAATTGAAATCTTTGATCGACGAGAGTATTTGGAAAAAAGTACTCTTAGTTCTGGTTGGTTCATGTCGTAATGAAGAAGACGAGTCTTATATGAAAAAATTGGAAACAATAGCCAAAAAATTGGCAATAGAAGATAATATTAAATTCAAGGTTAATGTATCATATTCAGAATTAATTTCTGAAATGCAAAAAGGTACCATTGGTATTCATGCTATGTTGGACGAGCATTTTGGAATAAGTGTTGTTGATGCACTGGCAGCTGGACTTATCATGGTTGCTAATGCATCAGGTGGACCTAAAGATGATATTATTAATACAAAGGATGAAACGAGAAACGGATTTTTAGCCAAGGATGCTGATGAGTATGTTCAAACAATTCTGACCATTATAAATATGACTGCTGAAGAAAAAAATAAAATTCAAAATGCAGCTAGAAAATCTGTGGAACGATTTTCAACAAAATGTTTTGAACAAGAACTAGTGACGATAGTGGAACCATTTTTTAAATTAAAACAAAGATAATGCTTTTATTGTTGGTGATTTGTATAAAAAATTGTGAAAATATAAATAAATTTTATATGTTTTAAATTTTTCTTTTCCTCTACTATAATAAAAAATTTTAACACATATTTTGTATAATAAGCTGTATAAGTAAAAACGTTATCAATTAAAAACAATGTACCTATTTATACTAATATTTGATATGAAAAACCTAACACATAAAAATGAATAGAATAGGGTGAATAATTTTTAAATAATTAGAACATCATGCATTCTTTATGGATAATCTTTATTAAAAATGCATACTTATTATTTATGTAACTTTAACACCTAAACTTTATTTTTATAAAAGGTCAAACAAGGTAAATATATTTTTACAAAACGTCAACACTATAAAATTTATGATTTTTATATATACTATTTCATAATGAAATTAATGCCATAATGTAGAATACATTAAAAATTCTTCACAGTATACAGTAGTAAGTATTAAATACAAGTCATTTTGGCACAGCCATTTTTTTTAAATAAAAAATAATTTTGAATAGATAATGCAAGTTTCAAATAAATTTCAAATTTTTCAAATATAATTATGAAAATTAGTTATGACATTAAAATATTATTACATCAAGCTCATAGGATCAAATATAAGCAATAAGTTTTTTAAAACATAGGTTATAAAGTATGATTATTGGATAGTTTAATAATAATTAAACATAGAAAATTATTCTAAAAATTAGTTCTAGTAATATTAGTATAAATATTTTTTGTATAGTTATTTTACATTTGTTATAAAAATTCTTTGCTTATTATTTCTTAAAAATTATATGGATTTGAAAAATAGTTATTTTGTATTTTTTATCTACACCGATTTTTTATCTTGTATAAATATATAAATTTCATAATCTTTATAATTGATTATCAATCACTGAAGGGATATGTGGAACAATAATATAATTTCATTTAAATGTTCATATATCTTGTACCCTTTTTCTAAACATACCCTCAATTATTGTTGTTACACTACTGTATACTCACAAATTCTTGAAACTATGATCTAATGACTGCTTATATTTATAAAATTATTTATAAAATTATTCTTATAAGTATCATTTATAACTATTTTATGACTATTACTGCACATAAGTAATAGTATCGATCTTTATGGTAGATTTTGATAAGTTTTTTTTATGGATAATTAATCTGACTGCTATTAGTAAATAATTTTAGTATACTTTTTCTGAATATACTTCTGAAATACGAAGTAATTTCATTACTTTTTTTTAATAACTTATTTCAGTATATTATTTTCTTAAAAAATATTAAAAAAGTATCACAAATTATAATAAATAGTCTTGATTCTATCAAAGTACTAATAAACTTTCGTCATATTTAGGTAAGATGTACTCAACTGGTATAGAACTTTGAAATCGTGGAACTTGAACTATATCTTTATCTTTTCTAGAACTTACACGATGAATAACTTTTCTAGTCCATGCTGTAACTGAAATGGGTGTTGATTTCTGAAGTTCGGTACAAATATCTTGAATAAACCAAGTACCTAAACAAAATTAAAATAACTCATTTATTAGATAATAAAGTCATAATTATATTATAGAGGGGTCATGCCTCCTTGCGCACCTCCCTAAGCTCCTAGCACCAACCCCCCACTGTCTATGCAAAAACTTCGTTTTTACATTAAGGCACGATCGCTACTACCTACGAGAAGCTTATATCTTTACCATTGCAAAAACTGTGACATCTTAAATTCTAATATATTATTTTATAACACCATTCTTTGAAAAACCACTTTTGTATTTAATATTTCTGTATGAAATTAAATCCTGTTAAGCTATAAGCGAAAATCGACTAAGTATTTCCGGTGTATTTAGGCGTTAATAATAATTTTTTTTTATATACTTGCCCGTAAAATTCGATTTTACGGACTCATTTGCGAACGTCTACCCGGTTCCGGGTAAGTACGTGCAATCGCATTTGTACGTCTGTAAATGAAGACGTAAGGTGGGATTCA
This sequence comes from Torymus aiolomorphi, assembly GCA_036365515.1. NCBI lineage: Eukaryota > Metazoa > Arthropoda > Insecta > Hymenoptera > Torymidae > Torymus > Torymus aiolomorphi. The sequence continues at coordinate 67,741,372 of CM070874.1, read as the reverse complement.
CTTTTCGTAAGATGCGATTTCACGGAATAGTGTCGAAAAATACTATTATAGATCTAGCTAGTCAGGAATTGATTATGTAAAAAATGTCCATTGAGAAAAAGTTTTGTTTTAATATTATCTATAACTTTTACATTTAATAATCTTATGTAAAATTATATCCTGTCAAGTAACGACGGAAAATCGACTATTTGGTCGATTACATTACTATTCTTTACAAATATTGTTTGTAGAAAACAATAATGTTTCATTATAAAAAATATGTTTTAATTAGTTTTAGGATAAGCATGCATGTGTTAAATGTAATACTAAAAATTAATTTTCAATACATTACGCTTAAAAATAGATTTTTTCAAAATTTTATGCTTTTTATTTTTTATGCTCGCATTTCATGTTTCTATGGATCTTTCTTAAAGTATATACATTGTGTATATCATTTTCGATCAGATCCGATAAAATTTTATTGATAATCGGGTTACTTGATCACATACATACGTATACAGGCATAAGTACATACATCCTCGAAATGCCTAAAATGAACTCATTTTAAGTGGAAAATAGTTTTTATATTGTAAATTTTTAGAATTTGAAATCTTACAATTTTTGCTCTGGGAAAAGTGGTCGTCTAAAAATAACCTTTACTTAAAAAAAAAAAAAAAATACTTTCACTAAAATTTACCTTCACTTTCATGTCGCATTGAAACAAAGGTAGTTACTGTGGCTAAAAAGAGACCAAAATGCAACCGAGTTAAGGGATTACCATATTGTTGTGGCCCATCTGTAACTAATCGTCCTGGGTTTTTCATAATCAATGCTGGGTCTACTGTACCTGTAAGAAATAATTTAATTATTAAACATTATATGTGGGTAAAGTTAATATCAATCATTAAAAACTTTAAATTCCTTTTTATAATATAAATTTTTTTCGTTAATTAATCATAAATGAATTACAAATTTGACTGACCTATATTTCTGCCTTGGCATGACTGTAAAATAACAATTTTAAAAACGTTTTCCAAATTTTTACAGCAAAACTTGTCTTCTATCTCATCAATGGATAATGATTTATTATCAGAAAACACGACATGACCTAGAATACATGACATTATTTGATAGATTTACAAAATGACAATTAGTAAATATTGTTATCGTTATTAATACCTTGATATCCATGACTCAAAATGCACATAAAAATGCTACTATACTCTTTGTACAATGGTTCATTGAACTGATTTAAAACAATCAGCATTTCATCTTTTGTTAAGTTACGATATATTTTTATTTTAAATCCACATCCTTTAAAAGATTTATTTAAATTTTTTTCATCTACATTAGATCCCTTTCTGTTTTCATACTACAAAATAATAATCTTGTATGTTAAATCTTCAATCAAATTTATTTAACAAGTTCAGTTTTAAGCAAGGTTTTTGTTTAACACATAAATCGTAAAGGTTTTCTTTGTATAATACATTTATAAGACATGTGTTACACTGAACTTGTTATAATTATATTCAATTGCATCAATAATTTAAGTGAAAAATCCTACCTCCTTAGGATCTTCAAAATAGACTTCATTAATTATTATACAAAGTCTTTTGTTATTTTGGACCCAAGGAATATTTTCATTAATTTCATTAAGTGTTATATCATTATTATTTATGAACATCAAAGAATTACCATTCTCATTAACTCTAGTAGAATCTTGCTGATTTTCATTTTGACGTTTCCAAATTTCAAAGTCATTAAATTTGGATAAACAATCAATGTCCTTTAGACATTTTAATATATTATTTAAATTAGGATCTAAAAAACAAAATTTATGAAATATCATATTAAAAGTAAATAATTAGAATCTTGGAATGTGCCGTATATTGTGGTTTTTATTTATTTATTTTAATAATAAAACCAATATTTAATAACAATGTGATTCCAAGTATTCAAAAAAGTTTCAAATTAAAATGATTTCAAATAAATTGAGTGAAAAATGCAATGGGATAATGAGAACATTAATAAATTTGACTTGAATTCAGGATTCAGAAAAGTTTTAAATAATAATGTGTAAAACAATACCTTTATTGATTGTAATATGTTTTTCTTTTAACCAATATAGAATATAAAGTTCCAGACATATATTTTTTTTATCTAATTGTATTGGTGTATTTAGTTGCTTATTAAATCTATCTGCTAATCTGTTTACTTCAGATGGAACTAAACTATTGCATAGAAAGTACAAACTCTTCATGACACGATTTATGTTTACTGTATGGTTATGCACAGAAGGCAAAAATCGTTGTTTCATTGCTTCAATCCAAATTTTGTCATATCCTAGTTTTCTAATGGCATCAATGTTCTTTGTTATTACTAATGCTTCCAACAATTTCTCTGCCCAATTATTCAATTTACTTAATTTAGTGAATCCATTATATTCACCATCTATGTCTTTTATTACTTGAATTAAATCTGTATGTTCATCAACCATTAAAAATGTTATGGAAATTCTATCCATTTCATCTAGTTTTATTTGCATTTCGTCCAGTACATCTTCATTAATCCTATTTTTTGAAAAAAACTTTACACTAATTAATGGTCCAGGAATTGTACCAATTGCATCTGTTACTAACGCCATTTTGAGCAAATAATTTCCTTATTTCTAAAAATAAATAAAAAAACTTTAATTATTCTTATAGAATAAAGGCACTAAATAACAAAATCTACTTTTACAATTGATATGTTACATGGTCATATTTTTAAAGGCTCTTGCTAAACGTACGTCAGGAGCGCTACATATAGGTATACAATATGACGTATACAAATAAGCAAAAGCATTCATTTGTAAATTTAACTAAGTATGACGGGCATATAGAGAATCGACATAGTTTTTAAAAACAAATTATGATTATGCATAGAAATTAAAGAATCAATAATATTATAAATGGAAAAAGTAATCTGTAGACATAACCTATAACGTACGATACAGCACGATAGCAGTTGACAATAAAATTGCCGATAGTAAGAAGGAAGCTAGGGAATTTTACGAATGAAATATGGCATTATGGGAATGTAGCTAACTTCAAATGACATAAGGGTGCGATCCCATGGCGTTCTGAAAAATTAGACGGAACCATTTTTTTTTCTTCCTTATGAGGTATCAGCTTCAGGTAACGTCCTCAGACGGAACCATTTAAGCCCGTGAGAGTAAGACATTCACGGAAGAACCTCTTTCTCGCACTCACGGGCTTAAATGGTTCCGTCTAATTTTTCGGAACGCCATAGGATCGCACCCTAACGTATGTCATTGTAGCGCTAAAAATTCGAAATATTATAATCAATGAAGCGTCAGATAACGCTTAAGGTAGTTCTTTCCCAAGATACGAACCTTCTAAAAAACAATTTTCTTTTTTCCTACATAAGATCTGGCAATATGGAGGATCATACATGATAAACAAGAGAGTTGATATGTTGAAAAAAAATTTTTATCTTATATTTACATAACAACAAACGCAGATTGTCCATTAAAGAAATAGTCATAAAATGTCATGAATTTTTTTAATTTTGATTTAATTTTAATGTTCAAAAGTTTTTTTTAATCCTTAAATAATTACCTAAAGATCTACCGTTGGCAAATCTTGAAATAATTCATTGAAAACTAGTAACATTTAATTATTTATGGATTCTAACACATTTTTTAGAATAACAATGAATTTGATCGCCTTACAATTAATTATTTCAAATTTTGACAACGGTGGATCTTTAGGTAATTATTCAAGGAACAAAAAAAATTTCGAACATTGAAATTAAATTAAAATTTAAAAAAATTCATGACATTTCATGACTATTTCTTTAATGGACAATATCTTCATGTGCTATTATTATGTAAATTTCGGATAAAATTTTTTTTTCAATATATCGACTCAACTTCTTTATCTTCTATGATCCTCCACATCACCAGACTTTATATAGGTAAAAGAAAAATTAGCGGGTTCGCAGAGCAGAAAATTATTTTCAAATAATGTGAAGGGAGAAATATAAGACAAAGAAAAAGAAAAACAAATGTTTATATAATAAGACAAAATAAAAATTTGCTTAGACCGACAGCAGATATACTTTATATAGACATTACTATTATTCGTGCCCTACTACTAATATTTCGTGCCCTTACTATTTCATGTTCTGCTAATTTCATATGTAGTTCTTCTATAGCTTTGCATTTTGCTACCCAGATATGGATCTTTCCCCTCGCAAACGTAAATGTAATTTTCTTTTAGTTTTTCGCTAAATCTCTCTACACACAAACCCACCCATCCACCCACCCGCCACCCACTCACACGCATACACGCACACACACATATGGTTTTAAAAAATAACCATCCTTCTCAGCGTGGATCGCATAATTACAGACTCTCTCTCTCGTGTGTTAATCTCGGTTTATGATTTTAAAAAATAACCATCCCTCTCAGTGTGGATCGCATAATTACAGACTCTCTCTCTCTCTCTCTCTCTCTCTCTCTCTCTCTCTCTCTCTCTCTCTCTCGTGTGTTAATCTCGGTTTATGATTTTAAAAAATAACCATCCCTCTCAGCGTCGATCGCATAATTACCAACACTCTCGCACGTGAAATTTGGTTTATGGTTTTAAAAAATAACCATCCCTCTAAGTGTGGATCGCATAATTGCAGACTCTCTCTCGTGTGTTAATCTCCGTTTATAATTTAAAAAAATAACCATCCCTTTTAACGTACATCGCATAATTACCAACACTCTCGCACGTGAAATTTGGTTTATGGTTTTAAAAAATAACCATCCCTCTAAGTGTGGATCGCATAATTACAGACTCTCTCTCGTGTGTTAATCTCCGTTTATAATTTAAAAAAATAACCATCCCTTTTAACGTAGATCGCATAATTACCAACACTCTCGTGCGCGAATCTTGGTTTACAATTTTAAGAAATAACCAGCCCTGTCAGAGTGGATCGCATTATTACAGACTCTCTCTCTCCCGTGTATTAATCTCAGTTTATGATTTTTAAAAATAACCATTCCTCTCAGCCTGGATGACATAATTACCAACACTCTCGCGCGTGAAATTTGGTTTATGGTTTTCAAAAATAACCATCCCTCTCAGCGTGGATCGCATAATTACACTCTCTCTCTCTCTCTCTCTCTCGTGTGTTAATATCCGTTTATGATTATAAAAAATATCCATCCCTTTTAACGTAGATCGCATAATTCCCAAAACTCTCGTGCGTGAATCTTGGTTTTCAATTTTAAGAAATAACCATCCCTCTCAGCGTGGATCGCATTATTACCAACACTTTCGCGCGAGAAATTCGGTTCATGGTTTTAAAAAATAACCATTCCTCTCAGCGTGGATCGCATAATTACCAATACTCTCGTGCGTGAAACTTGGTTTTTGATTCTAAAAAATAACCATTCCTTTCAGCGCGGATCGCATAACTATCAACACTCTCGCACGTGAAATTCGGTTTGTGGTATTAAAAATTAACCACCCTTCTCAGCGTGGATTACATAATTACAGACTCTCTCTCTCTCGCGTGTTAATCTCGGTTTATGATTTTAAAAAATGGTTCATCTCTCTCAGCGTGGATCGCATAATTACCAACACTCTCGTGCGTAAATCTTGGTTTTCAATTTTAAGAAATAACCTTCCCTCTCAGCGTGGATCGCATAATTACCAACACTCTCGTGCGTGAATCTTGGTGTTCAATTTTAAGAAATAATCATCCATCTCAGCGTGGGTCGCATTATTACCAACACTCGCGCGTGAAAATCGGTTTATGATTTTAAAAAATAACCATCCCTCTCAATGTAGATCGTATTATTAGTAGCACTCTTACGCCTCGAAGTTGGTTTTTAATTCAAAGAAATAACCATCCCTCTCAATGTAGATCGCATTATTAACCGCACTCGTCCGCCTAAAACTTGGTTTATAATTTAAAGAAATAACTATAATCCCTCTGAAGGTGGATCGCATTATTAGCCGCGCTCGTACGCCTAGCAGTTGGTTTATACTCTAAAGAAATAACTATCCCTCTCAATGTAGATCACATTATTAGCCGCTCTCGTACGCCTAGAAGTTACTTTTTAATTAAAAGAAATAACCATCCCTCTCAGTGTGGATTGCATTATTGGACGCACTCGTACGCCTACAAGTTGCTTTCTAATTACAAGAAATAACCATCTCTCTCATCATGGATCGCATAATTTCTTATACTCACGCGCACAGAACTAGGTTTTTAAATTTAAGAAATAACCATCCCTCTCAATGTAGATCGCATTATTAGCCACACTCGTACGCCTAGAAGTTGGTTTTTAATTGTAAGAAATAACCATCCCTCTCAATTTAGATCGCATTATTAGCCGCGCTCGTACGCCTAGAAGTTGGTTTATAATCTAAAGAAATAACCATGCCTCTCAACGTGGATTGCATTATTGACCGCACTCGTATGCATAGAAGTTGCTTTTTAATTCAAAGAAATAACCATCCCTCTCAGCGTAGATTGCATTCGCAGCGATGCCTGCGACGCTCACTTTTTCTCGACAGTATTTCTTGATTAAAAAATGACCCATCCCTTTGAGTGTTAATCGCATAATTGGTCGAATTCTCACGCGTAAAACTACGTTTAATTTGTTTAGAAATAACAATCTCTCTAACGTCGTTCGCGAAGAACTTTCCAACACTCGTACTTAGTGTACATCGTATAATAATAACCGCACTCGCATGAGTAGAACTCGGTTTTCAATTATAAAAAATAACCCTCCCACAAAGTTTAAAGTGCATTATGAGTAGCGTCGCGCGCGTAAGACTAGATTTGATAAAAAAATAACAATCTCTATCAATGTCCATAGCGTAATTATTTGAATAATTTAGTTAAATAGTTTGTTAAAATACGCACGGAACTACTGTTCATCTGAATAATAAAATAATCAACAGTGAGACAGAGGAAACATAATATGAAAATTATGTATAATAGTACTTTGTATATAATATGCAATTAGAAATAAATTTTAATATATCCCGTATTTGAACAATAAGAATTAAATTATTTCATTAAAACAAAAATATTAAATTGAATCGTATGCATATTTTATTACATTATTTTAATCAATCACTGAATCAATGATGTATGCATTCATTTTAATCTAATATTTTTGTTTTAATGAAATTATTTAGTATTTAGGTTACATCATAGGTGGTCTGAAAAGTACAACTGAATAATTGATAATTTAAAAATGCTAGTTTACCATAAAAAAATGGAGTTTTTCCCACCATTTTTTATCAGTATATATATATATATACCTAGAATATAACATTGATTAATATCAATACTTATATTTGAAAAAATCATAATATCAATACATACATCTAATATTAACAAAAATATTGTATTTTTGAAAGTTACTATAATTAGAGATTATATTTGTTGTATATTTATGATACATAACTGTCACGTGTAAAAGGGTTACGTACTTCCACACGTAACAATAACTAAACTTAAATCAAAGGGGGCGGCAGCGCCCTGCTTGGCGAGTAAAAGAACGAAGTGACTAACGAGCAAGCGGGGCGTTGACGCACCCTTTATTCTTTGGAATAGTCCGCTCCAACCTTACTTTTTCCTATTCTTGATAACAACATTTTTTTACTCTTTATTTGAATACTTAAATGCATTCCATTAGATAGAATCCTTTATGTACTATCCATATCTGCAATTTCATGTTTCAAGATTCTTTCGTTTTCGTATACTTTTAATAGTAAATTTGCCCTCTCAATTTTCATCTCATTTTTCATTTTCTTCGTCGTCTTCGCGTCGTCGTCGTATTTTAATCCTATACCATATATACGTATGTATAGGCACTATTAGACAGTGGTTCTACTTGTATCCGAGAGTGGCACTATATAAATTTTTCTACAGGGCTATAATATACACTCCTATTCGTAATCGTATCGACATAACCTCACGCATCTCTAATCTCTAATAAACAAAAACAATGTTATTATGAAATATGTACATACACAATATGTATATACTATCACGGATTAATATTTAAATTATATCAAAGATCTTAGAAAGTGGACTGATGAAAAGAATTTATTTACGAGCATCATCAATGAGACAATAATTTTTAGATAAGTATTTTAAAATATACATTGACAGTAGAAAGCAGAGATCAAGATGTAGTTCTGTTTTTATTTTTTTAAGTACTGTCAGATCAGATCTTAGAAATTGAGTCTATCCCAACTATACGGCTACTACAATACAAGAGTTTAGATAAGTATAATTTTCAAGTAATTTGTCACAAAGACATTATCTCTCATAATGTAGGCTAAGCGAGAAGCTCCGAAACCTATTTCATTCATCGTAAAGGATTTTAAATCTTTTATGTTTGCAACATGACCAGTCGGATGAAGGCTTTTCTTGAGACAAAGTTTATATTCTGTGTATAAATGGTTTATAGTTATGATTTGAAAAGTATCAAACATAAAAATTTTCTAATTTTAATTATTTTAAAAAACAAGTTATTTCACAATGCCATTTCACAATAAATTTTTATATTTTCTCACTTATCAAATCATAACTATAAACCATTATATGAAGAATATAAACTTTGTCTCAAGAAAAATCTTCACCCGACTGGTCATGTTGCATAAATAAAACATTGAAAATCCTTTACGATGAATGAAATAGGTTTTGGACATTTTCGCTTAACTTATATTATGATTATGAGAGATAATGTCTTTGTGACAAATTACTTGAAAATAATTCTAAATATTTTCTTCTTTTATAAATGGGTTATTTGATGTAAAATCAAAAACTGTTATATTCCTCTAACTTGTTAGCCTTACTGTTTGAGGTAAATATATATAATACACTATTCAAGAATGGAAGCAAAGTCGTTTACTAAACTCATCTTACAGTCTCCTTATATTTAATTTATAGTTCTGGTTCAGAAAGTTGTACCTGAATAAAATATTTCAAGTCATTTGTTAAATGGTAAAAGCTTTACCAGATATGAGAAAAAGTAAAATTAACAAATTTTTCTTTTGGAACTTTTCAAATCATAACTATAAACCATTTATACAAAGAATGTAAACTTTGTCTCAAGAAAAGCCTTCACCTGACTGGTCATGTTGCAAATATAAAACATTGAAAACCCTTTATGATGAATGAAATAGGTTTTGGAGCTTCTTGCTTAACTTATATTATGGAAGATAATGTCTTTAATAACAAATGTAAAATTTGTTAATTTTACTTTTTCTCATATCTGGTAAAGCTTTTACCATTTAACAAATGACTTACATGAAATAATTTATTCAAGTACAACTGTCTGAACCAGAACTATAAATTAAATACAAGGAGACTGTAAGCTGAGTTTAGTAAAGGACATTGTTTCCATTCTTGAATAGTGTATTATATATATTTACCAAACAGTAATGCTAACAAGTTAGAGGATTATAACAGTTTTTGATTTTACATCAAATAACCCCTTTATAAAAGAAGAAAATATTTAGAATTATTTTACAGTAATTTGTGACAAAGACATTATCTCTCATAATATAAGCTAAGCGAGAAGCTCCAAAATCTATTTCATTCATCGTAAAGAATTTTCAATTTTTTATGTTTGCAACATGACCAGTCGGGTGATTCTTGAGAGAAAGTTTATATTCTTTGTATAAATGATTTGAAAAGTATCAAACATAACAATTTTCTAATTTTAATTATTTTAAAAAACAAGTTATTTTACAATGCCATTTCACAATAAATTTTTATATTTTCTAATTTTTCAAATCATAACTGTAAACCATTTATACAAAGAATATAAACTTTGTCTCAAAAAAGTCTTATCACCCGACTGGTCATATTGCAAACATAAAACATTGAATCCTTTACGATCAATGAAATAGGTTTTGGAGCTTCTCACTTAGCTTACATTATGAGAGATAATGTCAAATGTGACAAATTACTTGCAATTAATTCTAACTATATATTTTCTTCATTCTTGAAGGGGATATCTGATGTAAAATCCAAAGCTGTTAATATAACAACTATAGATGTTAATTCTTAAAACCATATAATGTATCCGTAAGGTATTTTCAATATATTTGGTTTTTGTATATATAACTAATTGAGTGAGGGATGTAAAATCCAAATTGTTAATAAGTATAACAGTTAGAGGAATACCTCTACTTGTTTGCATTACTGATTGAGGTAAATATATAATAATACACTATTTAAAAATGGAAACAAATAGTCCTTTATTTTAATCATATAGTTCTTTATAGTTCTTCATTTTAATCATAGGTTCGAAAAGTTGTACTGGAATGAATTATTTCCATAAGTCATTTGTTAAAAAGTAATCATTACAACGGATATGGAAAAAAATTCAAATTATTTTATTTTACTTACAATTATGAAGATAGCAATGTTTATTTTTATAACAAAACTTTCTACGAAAGTATAATATAAGACAAGCATAAGGTGTTTCTGTAATATATAAAAATATGAATAAAAAAACATACTCTATGAAAAGGAATTCTAATAATAAATAATTATTTTCTTCTGACAATTTCATCTTACCGGTTCTATACAATAAATTAATTTGTCTATAAAAAGAAGAGTATATATACTATTATTATATATAGCAAAAGGGATTTCTTGATACAATGAAAGTGTCATTCCATTTTTTTTACAAATACAGCAGCCTCACACGATGCAATTATCATCATGTACCCACACGAAAATTAAATCTATGAAATATGGTATCATCATTCTTTACCGTTATAAAACTTTGTAATTATTATTGAAGCTCATAGAAACTTGTGGAATCTCCCTAAAATAACACTTTTTAAAAAAGTAAAACTTTGGCGAGTATAAGTGTATTTGTAATCTCTCTCCCTCTCTCTTTCCTACTCTCTCTTTCTCTCCCTCTTTCTCTCCATCTCTCTCTTTCTCCCCCTCTCTCCCCCAAAGGAATATCATAGTTTAAAACAAACACATGGAAGAAGTGGAATCAATTATTATTTTATATAGACAAGTACATTTTTGTGACATAGAAATATGGAATTATTTTCATAACAAAAAATCATAAGTACTACTAAAAATAAACTCATGAAACTGGTGGAATCAATTAAGTGCAGGCAAGTCAATTGTTATAATAAAGAGAATTTTTAAAATAAAATTTGTTTAATATATATTTACTATAAAAATTTGTATAAAAAATAATTACGTCTAACAAAAAATATTACAAAAATACTAACATAATAACTGTAATTGAAACACAAAAAGTAAAAAATTTTTGCGTAAACATTTTCGAAGTATAGATCATAGAAGTCACCACCCTCTAAAATAGTTTAACCATGAGCTGTTATACGTCATAAATTCATGTAAGTTTTTCTTACACAAGTCAATCTACCTATTATCTGTAAATATGAATTTTAATTAAACACCTTCTTAGACTGTTAATGTAATTTTTAAAATTTTGGGAAATTTTCTTTTAAAGTTTTTATAAAATATAATATATAAATCTTATTCCAAAAAATAATGATATAAAAATAAATATTTGATAGATTACCTAAATACTACAAAACGATGCGTCCGGCAAGTATCTTCTGTCTTTAAAAGAAAATTTCCCAAAATTTTAAAAATTACATTAACAGTCTAAGAAGGTGTTTAATTAAAATTCATATTTACAGATAATAGGTAGATTGACTTGTGTAAGAAAAACTTACATGAATTTATGATGTATAACAGCTCATGGTTAAACTATTTTAGAGGGTGGTGACTTCTATGATCTATACTTCGAAAATGTTTACGCAAAAATTTTTTACTTTTTGTGTTTCAATTACAGTTATTATGTTAGTATTTTTGTAATATTTTTTGTTAGACGTAATTATTTTTTATACAAATTTTTATAGTAAATATATATTAAACAAATTTTATTTTAAAAATTCTCTTTATTATAATAATTGACTTGCCCGCACTTAATTGATTCCACCAGTTTCATGAGTTTATTTTTAGTAGTACTTATGATTTTTTGTTATGAAAATAATTCCATATTTCTATGTCACAAAAATGTACTTGTCTATATAAAATAATAATTGATTCCACTTCTTTCATGTGTTTGTTTTAAACTATGATATTCCTCTGGGGGAGAGAGGGGGAGAAAGAGAGATATGGAGAGAAAGAGGGAGAGAAAGAGAGAGGAGGAAAGAGAGGGAGGGAGAGAGAGAGAGAGAGCGAGAGAGATTGCAAATACACTTATACTCGCCAAAGTTTTACTTTTTTAAAAAGTGTTATTTTAGGGAGATTATTAGTAAATTTAAAATTACCGCGTTCATGTCGCTAGCGCCACCACGTTAAAATACCCTACACAAGCAACGACCTGAAGTTGCCCACTCATGTCTTTCATTCGTGTATAAAATTCCCTAACTCGATGCTTATTTGTACGTCAGATCTGACTTACGTTTAGCAGAGGCGTATTTTTAATGAATTGTATGGCATATGAATTGGAATGTCATAAATATATTGGTAAAACTTTCGTTAAACTAATTACAAAAATCTCTATAAAGTAGATACATGGGATATTTCAGGTGAAGTCAGCAGCTCAAAATTTTAAAATCGCTCAAAACTCGTTTTCTTTTAGTTTTTTATGAAAAAAAAAAATGTTCCTCAAATTTTAGGTCGATATTTGCAAAAATAAAAAAGCCATGCAAGATTGAAAATTCAATTTTTTTGCAATTTTTGGTTAAAACCAAGTTTATTCATTTTTTAACTCAAAATCTTGAAACTTTTTGTGTAGAACATTGATTGGCAAAAAGTTTGCATTTTTTCTGTAGAATGTGCCAGTATTTATTTTTTGACCCTTGTTGAAAGTCTCTGATTGGCTGCTTCTTAGTATATCGAAGGATATTGAGGCTGCGGCCAAATATTTTTTATTCGATAAATTTTTTTTTTATTCTTCGAAAACCCTTCAAAATGCTTTTTTGATCAATACTGGCCGAGCAAAGGGAAAAAAGTTACAATTTTTTGAAATATCAAGAAAAATCCATAATTTCAATTTTTGATAACATGATTAATGAAACTGAATATTATTCATACATCTTATGGCATGGGCCGTACCACTGAATTTTGTTAGAGCATCAAATAGAACATTATATATATCTATTTTCAATAATATTAGGCTTACACAATAAGCGATACCTAATTATGAATTAATAATAAATTAACAAACATTATTTACTAAACTCTCCCACCCTCTCTTCCCCCTCTCTCTCTCCCTCTGTACCAAAAACTTTAATGAGTGCTTAAATATTTTTTCAAACAATCAACACGTTCTTTAAAAAACTAATTTTTTAAATATATTCTATCCACACCATTTGTCTATAGTCCTTTTATTTATTCTGATCTCATATATTCAATAACCACTCTCTACAAATGGTAAGAATTTTTTTCATGACTCTACAAATAACTTTTATTTATTCGAATCTCATCTATTCAATAAGCACTCTGCAAATGGTAATAATTTTTTTCATGACTGTACCAATAATAATATTGTTAATATAAAACTTTCTACGAAAGTATAAAATAAAGCAAGTATCGACGTTTTTTCTGTATAATCTATAAAATAATAATATTTATGTTTTTTTAAAAGAAATCAAATAAATACCAGTGAAAAAGTCTTTTACTTCTTTGACTCATTGTATGCTGAACAAATTATATGTAAGTACATTCAAATTGTTTATTGCAAATCAAACAAATGAAAGTTGTGAAATCAATTATCGATAGTCAAGTAATGCAAACAACTCTCGGAAACAACTGTATGACTATTCTCAGAAATGTACTAAAATTTGTTCATCCTTCTATACAAATTAAACACAAGAAAGTACTGAAATCAATTTATTGTAGTCAAGTACCCATAAGTTAACTTGACTGAATAATACAACTTTTCGTAACTACTTAAAAATATTCAGTCAGCGGGCATAATAGCTCCCATACTCCTACCAACCTTTATAGAACCTACGCACTTTACGCCCGTGTGGGCGATAATTATTTTAATTATATAACTACTATGCCTTCTTTTTATTTCTAAAATTCATAAGAATTTTATCAGATATTTACGAAAAGTCAAAGCCTATATAAAAAAATTACATAGTTACCACCACATCTCCATTTTTCATTGATCTTTCTCAATTTTGAAATTTCTATAATATTACGCATCTTGGGAGGACAATAGAAGTCTATAGAGCTGCTCTAGCAGGGGTGGTCCTTCAATCTCCCATACATACTTGGCGGGCCCGACGGTTTCCAGTTTACTGGTGGGCTTTGTAAATGTAGAATACTAAATTTTTACATAAATTCATTAACAATGTTTATACCTATAAGCCCATTATAAATAATTACATTGGCTCTAATTTTTAATTGATACCGTTTAAATATAATATCCCTACATGTGCAGAATCTCATGATTTACTTTCATTACTGAAAATATTTTTCCTTGTGTCCGTCTTTTTTAAGCGGGAATGCGATAAAAAATGCATATCAATTTATTGTCTACTCAAAAGTGCTTTAGGTTTTGTTAACCATTTTGTAAACCACCTATTTTTTATTCTTTTCCGTCGTGTAAATATCATATGAGATCTCATATGAGATATCATATGTGTGATGTCATCTGCAATTTTACATATTATGGGATCTCATATGAGATCTGATGCCCGATATTCTCTATGAGATCTGATGTCCGATATTCCCAAATGAGATCTGATGTCCAATATTCTCATATGAGATCTCATATGATATTTTCATGCGGGTTTGCACTTTCTATTCAAAAACAGAGTAATAAATTCAATACTGAGCCCTATTTAATATGTAGAAGTAACCCATTTATACATTTTATCTGATCTTTAAACATATGAATATTTATATGAAAATGACCATGTCTAGACCTTAAACTGCAAACCGTCGGGCCCGCCAAGTATGTATGGGAGATTGGAGGACCACCCCTGCTAGAGCAGCTCTATAGACTTCTATTGTCCTCCCAAGATGCCTAATATTATAGAAATTTCAAAATTGAGAAAGATCAATGAAAAATGGAGATGTGGTGGTAACTATGTAATTTTTTTATATAGGCTTTGACTTTTCGTAAATATCTGATAACATTCTTATGAATTTGAGAAATAAAAAGAAGGCATAGTAGTTATATAATTAAAATAATTTTCGCTCACACGGGCGTAAAGTGCGTAGGTTCTATAAAGGTTGGTAGGAGTATGGGAGCTATTACGCCTGTTAGGCGTTAAGTAGTACTTTATGACCGCTGACTGAATATTTTTAAGTAGTTACGAAAAGTTGTATTATTCAGTCAAGTTAACTTATGGGTACTTGACTACAATAAATTGATTTCAGTACTTTCTTGTGTTTAATTTGTATAGAAGGATGAACAAATTTTAGTACATTTCTGAGAAGTCATACAGTTCTTACCGAGAGTTGTTTGCATTACTTGACTATCGATAATTGATTTCACAACTTTCATTTGTTTGATTTGCAATGAACAATTTGAATGTACTTACTTACATATAATTTGTTCAGCATACAATGAGTCGAGGAGGTAAAAGACTTTTTCACTGGTATTTATTTGATTTCTTTTAAAAAAACATAAATATTATTATTTTATAGATTATACAGAAAAAACGTCTATACTTGCCTTATTTTATACTTTCGTAGAAAGTTTTATATTAACAATATTATTATTGGTACAGTCATGAAAAAAATTATTACCATTTGCAGAGTGCTTATTGAATAAATGAGATTCGAATAAATAAAAGTTATTTGTACAGTCATGAAAAAAATTCTTACCATTTGTAGAGAGTGGTTATTGAATATATGAGATCAGAATAAATAAAAGGACTATAGACAAATGGTGTGGATAGAATATATTTAAAAAATTAGTTTTTTAAAGAACGTGTTGATTGTTTTGAAAAATATTTAAGCACTCATTAAAGTTTTTGGTACAGAGGGAGAGAGAGAGGGGGAAGAGAGGGTGGGAGAGTTTAGTAAATAATGTTTGTTAAGTACAAACTATGTAGAATAGTAACCAAACTTATTCTTGCCTATAAGTTTTTACTTTTGTAAAATAATTTTTTAAAGAGATTTCACAACTTTTTAAGAGTAAAACTACATTGTAAATAATGTCTGTTAAGTATAAAACTACACTTTAATTGATTTCACAACTTTTTTGGGTTTGACTTTCAGTATCCGCGTGAAAGAAATTTATTTCGACTTTAGAACGCAAACATTTATTATTTATTCGTAGAATTCCTTTTCATAAAATAAAACGTAAATAATTTTTTAGGATATTGTATAGGTTTCGGAAAATAATTCTTATGGTTTACGAAAAAATTCTTATCGTTTGTAAAAGTTTTTGTAAAGTGATTGTAAAGGTTTTGGAAAAGAATTTCTCGTTGCTTGCAAAAGTTTGTAAAAGATTGTAGAAGTTTTGTAAAATAATTTATTAATGGATTTTTTAAAAGATATAGAAATGGACCATTTTTTGAGATATTTTGTAGAGAAAATATAATAATGAATAATTTACAGATAGAAAATACTTTAAAAAATAGTTTTTAAAAGTGTTTATTATAATTGTTTCAAAAAACATTTAAGCTTTCAGTCAAGTTTTTTGTAGAGAGTTGGACAGTTGTTGAGAGCAAGATTGTTTGGATAAAAACATTACACTTTTATTAGTATTTCGACAGAGAATTTAAAGTTGTTAAAAACGATAACAATAATATATTTTTTCTTTGTAGCGATCGCAAGGAATAAAAGAAAAAAGTACAAGTTCTCAGAATTACAATTCAAATCTCTATATCACCTGATTCTCTTGCTTTTATAAAACTTGAAGCTCAAAGTTGGCTGAGAAGTTGAGTTCTCATGTTAACTGCCATTTCCATAGCAGCAGGCGGTACAAAGTTTTTTAAAAACTATTCTTTCGCATCTATTTCTCTGAAATCACCTAATCCTCTAGCCTTTACAAAATGCGAAGCTCAAAGTTTGCCAAGTTAACTACCCTTACGTAACAGAACCTGATACTAAGTTTTTTTTACAAAACACTCTTATGCATCCATTTGCTTTTGTTTTTTTGACAAATTATTATTACATTATTAAATTTGTGCTAAAATTTACCTTTAGCCTTTTATTGCACATTCTAAAGCTGGAACTCATTTCATTATTTTGATATCCACATATTTCTTTTTCATAATATTTTATCAAAGACTTGCAAGGGTACTAGATCTAATAATCATACTATTGCATCACAATCAGCTAGCAAATTAAAATGTTGGTTGCAGATTCAAAAAGTAGCCATTACAGTAATTTATATTATGGTTTCATGTACTGTATATTCACAGAACAAATGGCTCCTCTGAATCATTTGGTGCCCCTCACCATAAGCCAATCATTAATTACATTATTTTCAACACTTGGATTCGTTGAAGTTTTCACTAGAAACCACTTGAATTAATAATCTATCAGACACATCTTGCAAAATTAAAAACAAAAGTTTATGAACTAAGAATCATTGGGAGAAAAAAACTTTCTCCATATTCTTTTATAGTAGAAAGTATAAAACAGCTTAATTTAATAACTCATGATTGCCGCACACATCTTGTAAAATTAAAAACAATCAGTTTATGAACTATAATTACTGATAATAAAAGCTTTCTTAACATTCTTGTATACTTTTTCAAATAATTATCTGAATCTTGTGTAGAAAAATATTTACTGAGAAATCCTCTGAAACATTTTGACGTCTCCCTCCGTGAGAAAATTATAAAGTTAGATTAACTGAGCACTTTTATTCGTTGAAAATTTCCCAACAATAACACATCATTTTGGCTTTTTTCTGTATTTTAATGTTCATTTGGCATAATCTTTTAATTGGTGTTTAAGTAAATATGTACAAGAGCACAGCACTAATATCGACTCAGTTTCTTGAAGTATAGACAAAAAATGCTTTTTTTTAACCAAACCTCTAACGTCTGACCAATATTTTAAATTCTGATTTTAAGTAGAGGTTCTAAATTTGTTATAAACACTTCATTTAACACATCATACTGCTACTTTATTTCATTTATTATACAAAACATTTTATTATGTCTAATCTGAAAACTTGCACTGACTTCACTATAATTATATTATAGATATGTCTTGAAAAATATTGTGTCGTAAATAATAATATATTTGCCCCATAGTAATATTGGTTTGGTTTTTCTATCTTGAGTAGTACGTGTCTGTTCTTGTATTAAAATAATTTTTTCTTGTTCATTAATAATAACTCCAAGGGTCATGAGGGCACTCGTTCATTTTTGTTAATTCAAAATTAGATTTTTCAGACAGTACACAATTAGAACTCCTCAACATTATTGGCTATAATTATATATATCTTCAAAATGACTCGAAAAAAATCTTCTGGTATAATATCTGTAAAAATAAAAAATCTCACAAAGTATCAAGTTTAAAAAAATGATTTTAGCCATTTAACATTTAGCTAGTAAGTACTTATCTAATGAAAGTTATTTCCCCATTGATTGATAGACAAATAGATCAATTTTTCTCATCACCAGTTGACAACTTGAGATCTTTCAAATACATAACTAATTAACTAACTCACGATATGATAACATTTGTAAAATGTATATCTATAAAATAATAGATAAAAATTCTTCTTCTTAGATTGCTAAGAATAAGTTCTTAACCTAAACAATCTAGCAACTTCTTGAGATCTTTGAAATGTGTTATTAACTAACTCACGATATGATAACATTTGTATATAAAAAGATACTGACATGTTGTATGTAAGGTTAGATCGATCATATACGGGTGTATATATATATAGATATACAAGCGTAAGATAGACGACAACCGGAAGTGTCGTAAGAGCTGCAAACCGGACGCCGGAATAAGGAGAAGAAAAGTATAAAAGGAAATCGCACATAAAAAAATTCAGCTCTCTATATCTTCTGAACGAGATAATCTTTTTAAATAAAATTTTTTGATTTGAGCAGACCAATGAAATGGCTTTCAATTAAGAGGGATATGTTATATAGTAAAAACTAACGCAATATACGTAAAAGCGCATTGAATTTTTCGTACACCCATTTCAATGTATATGTAGCACGGGTCGCTCCTTTAGGCTTCTTCTATACTTGCCTTCGGAGCGCTCCCGCGCTCCTTGATTAAGCTATAGAGGTTAATTACTATAAAGCTGTCAAAATGAAATCGGGCTACAGACTCATAATTTCATTCATAATTAGGTATCGCTTATTGTGTAAACCTAACATTATTAAAAATAGATATTTATAATGTTCTATTTGATGCTCTAACAATTCAGTGGTATGATCCATGCCATAAGATGTATGAATAATATTCAGTTTCATTAATCATGTTATCAAAAATTGAAATTACGGATTTTGCTTGATATTTAAAAAAATTTTAAATTTAAAAAAAATAAAATTACGAATTATAAATAAAATTATAAATAAAATTATAAATAAAATTTATAATAGAGCAGTATTTGTGTCTTGTTATTGGAATATACACTGAATAACTGTCTGTTGCCTGATTTTATTTTGACAGCTTTATAGTAATTAAACTCTATAGCTTAATTTATTATTAATTCATAATTAGGTATCGCTTATTGTGTAAGCCTAATATTATTGAAAATAGATATATATAATGTTCTATTTGATGCTCTAACAAAATTCAGTGGTACGGTCCATGCCATAAGATAAATGAATAATATTCAGTTTCATTAATCATGTTATCAAAAATTGAAATTATGGATTTTTCTTGATATTTCAAAAAATTGTAACTTTTTCCCTTTGCTTGGCCAGTATTGATCAAAAAAGCAGTTTGAAGGGTTTTCGAAGAAGAATAAAAAAAAAAATTTGTCGAATAAAAAATATTTGGCCGCAGCCTCAATATCCGTCGATGAAGGTATACTAAGAAGCAGCCAATCAGAGACTTTCAAAAAAGGTCATAAAATAAATACTGGTATATTTTACAGAAAAAATGCAAACTTTTTGCCAATCAATGTTCTATACAAAAAGTTTCAAGATTTTGAGTTAAAAAATGAATAAACTTGGATTTTAACCAAAAATTGCAAAAAAAATTGAATTTTCAATCTTGCATAGCTTTTTTATTTTTGCAAATATCGACCTAAAATTTGAGGAACATTTTTTTTTAATAAAAAACTAAAAGAAAACGAGTTTTGAGCGATTTTAAAATTTTGAGCTGCTGACTTCACCTGAAATATCCCATGTATATAAAATATAAATAATAAATTAAATGGGAAAAAGTTCATTTACTCACTAATAATAATTATGTTTGCTCACTTACACAAGCTTTTTATAGATTCACTGGCAAGGTTAGGTGTGTACAATCTGGTACAACAGTCAACACCAAATTCTTGGAATATTCCTTACTCCTGTGTCCCTTGTTATGATTTTTATGATGCTCTTTTTTTTCTCAAGTATATAAATATATTATATAGTTAGTTGAAGTATCAAAAACATCCGTTTGAAAATTTTCTTCAAAATCTTGCACTTTTATAACACGGAACCAGGGAAGTGCACTGTCCAGTGTCTCTATAACTGCTTATACAGTATTTCGCATATACTATTGAATTCATCCGATAATATTGAATAAGTAGTTTCACATTTCAGATGAAACCTACAGCCGTGTTGATATATTCGCGGCCAAAACATGGCGAGAGATCGTGTGCACCAATCGTTTCTTGCGTTTGTATCGTTATCTGAGGCAGTATAGCAGTACTTTCCTGGAACTACATTCATCAGATACATACATCCCTCTATATAAAATGCAACCAGACATGTTCGGCGCCACGTTGATTTTTTCTCGAAAATCTCGAAGTATATCTCGAAAATCTCGAATCGCGTCAATTTCGTCTGCTAAAGTTAGAGGGACTAGAGTTTTAAATGCGAACTAGATCAAGTTTTGAATACAGATATTGTAGTAATATGTAAATTGTATTTTGTATTATGTTGACATGTTGTATATTACATTATTGTAATTATTGCATTTGTAATATAATAATATTAAAGAGGCGTATACATTCAGATGTTGCGCCGTGTTGCATGCGCAGAGATGCAACGTGACTGTGACGCGCGTCATAAGACGGTCATGCGACCGTCTTAAGACCGTCGCAAGACCGTCGAAAATATGAAGCAAATGACCATACTTTGTCAAGTTCCTGATGACGCTTATCGCCATTTTAACAGATTTGATATTGATAAATGCAACACATATTTGTCTAAAGTTTTTAAAACTCGTATCGTATATTTCTTAAAATAAACTTTTTATATTTAAACTATTTATTTAATAGCAAAACTTAGATTAAAATTAAAATTCATGACGTGACCAAAATTTTTAAGACGGTCATTCTGTATCTATATAGATTTATAGGGTTATAGATTGGATAAATGCAATACATATTTGTCTAAAGTTTTTAAAACTCCTATATAGATATACATAAACTATTTTTTAACTATCAAAATTACAATTTAAATATATTTTATTACGAGAATAAAAGTTACAATCACAAAATAATTTATTAGATTAAATTAACTTTATAATGACAAATATTAAATGTAGCTCCTATTACACTATACTCGGGACTACCGCTTTTAAATGTAGCTCAATCTGACACAAAATACAACAAACTTGCGGTTTTTATAGGCGGCGATCACGAATCTGATATAAAAAATAATGTAATAATGAATTTAAACAAAATTATTTAAACAAATTATTGAGAAATATAATTTTTTGAAACTATAATTACGGAACTGTATTATGTTTTGTTTTTGGGGTTGCTAATCACGAATATGATATCAAAAATAATGAAATAATTAATTTAAACCGGATTATTTATTTAACAAACTATTACAAAATAGAATTTTTTGAAACTATAATTACGAAACATGTATTAGTACAAGTAGGCGGGGGATATGAGTTCCATGCATGTAAGGGAGTTACGTAGACATAAAAAAATAAGCAAAATGATTATTTAAATAACTTGTAAACCCCAGTATAGTCAGGGGATATGAGGTCCACGCATGTAATTTGCCCACCACTAAGCATCGAAGCCGAAGATTGGCTCCGATTGGCTGAGAGTTGGGTACCTTAATGCACAAGGTACATTATGTAGATACTCATGAATGATAGAAATTTTAAAACGGTAATTTCTCGAAAACACGTAAAATGTAGTTACGTCGTCATTCCTGGAAGCCACATATATGTATTTGCATGAATACTTGACCATTTTGATAGCTTTATTAACAAATTATTAGCAAAATAAAAAAAAAAGAAAATCAGCGCGCGAAGCGCGCGTGTCGAACTCTAGTACAATATAAAAGATGATAGATGACAAGATGACGTCGAAAATGGTGTGGTGCATTACATCATCATTCAACTTTATTTCTTTACTTTTTATGCTATACAAAAAACAAGAATTTTTTCACTACAATTTAACTGGCGATATCATATGTTTTGAATAAATAAAACTAGAACTATTTTTCTATATAATTATCATTTTATTTTAAATGTTTTAATTCTTTTATTTGTTAATTTTACTCTTTATATAATAAATTATTTTAATATATTTATATATTCCTTTTAATATTTGTAAATATTGTATTTTATTAAATATTTACTAGTTTTCTCGATGTCAGGCATCATATAATATATTTGTTTTAACTGTTTCTGTGATTTACAAGAAGTTTTCTTCTTTTAAAATATCTTATCGTAACTTTTATCTCAATTCAGTGTCATTTGTGGATGTGTAAGAACTGTATAGAGCACTCACATTTCCAATATATAAGTTTCAACTTTACTTTATACGGACAAAGAACGAACTGTTGGTAAAGCAAATATTACGTTCAAATACTAGATTTTATAGAATAGTTCATTTATACATAGAATACCTAATAAATATATATATATATATATATATATATATATATATATATAAATATAGATATATATATATATATATATATATATATATATATATATATATATATATATATATATATATATATATATATATATATATATATATATATATATATATATATATATATATATATATATATATATATATATATATATATATATATATATATATATATATATATATATATATATATATATATATATATATATATATATATATATATATATATATATATATATATATATATATATATATATATATATATATATATATATATATATATATATATATATATATATATATAAATATAAATATTTCGATTTTCGAAACGATTTAGTAAAGTAAAATTTATCAGAAGCAAAATTGATGGATTGCGGGATAAATAAATAGATTTTACAATCCTAAAATATGAAATAATAGAAATTTTATGCATGCATAATACATATTTTACTTTGTTCAAGCATAATACTCCGAATTTATATACAATAATATTATTGAATGAGAATTAAGAAAATAAATTTCAGAGTACAAACTTATTATTCTAAAATTTTATTTGAAACTGGGTATTATTATGGCGTTTTTTTGCGAATTAAAAATTTATAATACATTGTACAACAAGTGGAGAAATGAGCTATTTTAAGCGAGGGTGAGGTGGTCAGCATGCGTCGGAGTCGAGTGCGAATAAGACACGCACCTTACCCGAGTTTGAAATAACTTTTTTCCAACACGTGCACGAAAAAGGCCCTTTTCCTAGAAAAGCGAATGAAAAATCGAGCATTTCGAGAGTCTAGTGCGACCTCCCTCAGTAGCGGGAGGAAATTAGTACATTATGTAACAAGAGGCGAAAGTAGCAGATTTTTCCCGCGGGTTCGTAACCACTCCAGAGGAAAATCTACTTTCGTCCCGTGTTACTTATAGTATTTTTCCTCACACCGGGTCGAAAGTGCCTCCAGGGCCGGACTACGGGATTTGCCGCCTCTACGCCAAGCATCTTGTGCCGCCGCATGTAAGGGGAGTAAAATTATAAAAAATCGATTAAAAGTTTTCACCGGGGGGATATGTGGTCCACGCATATAAGGGAGTCATGTAGACATAAAAAATAAGTAAAACGGTTATTTAAATAATTTTTAAACCCAAGTAGCCGGAGGATATGAGGTCCACGCATATAACGGAGTCATGTAGACATAAAAAAATGAGCAAAACGGTTATTTAAATAATTTTTAAACCCACGTAGCCAGGGGATATGAGGTCCATGCATATAAGGGAGTCATGTAGACATAAAAAAATAAGCAAAACGGTTATTTAAATAATTTTTAAACCCAAGTAGCGGGGGGATATGAGGTCCACGCATATAAGTGAGTTAAGTATATACGTGCGACGTAAGCAACACTTTTGTTTCAAAAATTCTTAACCTCTACAATTCAAGTCCCTTATATGCGTGGAGCTCGCATCCCACGGCAACCTGGTTTTAATAATTATTTAAATAATCATTTTGTTTATTTTTTCATGTGTACATGACTCCCTTATACCTATGCGTGGACCTCATATCCCCCGCCTACTTGGTTTTAAAAATTATTCAAATAATCGTGTTGCTTATTTTTTCATGTCTACATGACTCCCTTATAAGCGTGGACCTCATATCCCCCGCCTACTTGGGTTTAAAAATTGATTAAATAGTTGTCTTGCTTATTGTTGCACGTCTACGTAACTCCGTTATATGCGTGGACCTCGCGTCCCCCGGGTACTTGGGTTTAATAATTATTCAAATAATCGTTTTGCTTATTTTTTCATGTCTACACGACTTCCTTATATGCGTGGACCTCATTTCCCTCGCCTACTTGGGTTTAAATATTATTTAAATAATCGTTTGTCTTATTTTTTCATGTCTACATGACTTCCTTATATGCGTGGACCTCATATCCCCCGCCTACTAAATTTTTCTATCGTTTAACTGAGATAATTATTTAAAAAACAACCATTTTTTAGTTAAAGGCCATAAAAAGTATGTAGAAAATAAAATTCTAATGCATAACTTTTTGCAAATATTTTTAAGTTTGTGCCTCATAGGTTTGGGATTTTTGAAATTTTGCCGCCCCCCAGATTCTGCCGCCCCTACGCCATGCGTTGGTGGCGTAGGCGGTAATACGGCCCTGAGTGCCTCATTCCCGCCCGGCTCCGAAACGGAAATATGGCATTTTTGGCCTCGATGTGAGGAAAAATAGTGTACGTACCACGGGAGTAAAATTGGCCAGCCCCCAGCTCGTGTAAATTGCCACCCGAGCCGAAGGCGAGAGGGACTGAGGAGTCCCTGAGGAGGAGCCGGAGCGGGCTCGAAACGTTGGGAAATTTGGTGGTGGGGGGCAGTCAGATCGTCCTTTACTAACAAAGTTTTTTTCCAGGTTTTAATTAAGTTTTTATTTAAGATTCTGCGGGGGGGATTATAAACAAGGGCAATCTGATTGCCATAAATATTAATTATTTTAATTTAATTTGTAAGACTGTAAGACCGATGGAAAAATTCTTATCAGTTGATAAATATATACTATGTTATTCTTACATGATATGATAATTGAATATAAAATTAACACTAAAGTTATAGGGAAAAAAATTAAATCAACAACATGAATTTTATTTATTTTAATATAAAAGCATTTATTAAAATTAGCGCAGTGGTAGGCAACATAATTAAAATGTTTGGCTATTCTCGTCATGTTAGTAGTCTTGACAGTTACATTTAGTCGCATTTAAACTGTATGGATCTTAAAATTACATTTGTGACTGTGTCTTTATTATATCTGTACAAATCATACAGGTTTTTAATTAATTAATTAATGTAAATCATTTATAAATATGTACATATGTGTGCCCATTATACATTAATTAAAAATGAAACTTTTCTAATATACCTCTCTAACATCGATTAATGTAAACATTATCTAAAGTCTCCGCTTATGAATTTCACGTTAATTTTTAGTTGGGCTGAAAATATTCTATTATTCCACAAAAAGAAAAACTATTATGACTTTTATTCATTCGACTAGGTTTAATTAATATCTATAAATTACAATATCACGAGACGATCGGATATCGTTCGTTGTAACGGGAACAATTGATTTATTTTTTCGGACTTCACGTGATTGCATTTCTTGCGTATAATCATTCGCACTCTTTTCTTTCAAACGCCTATGCCTTAAAAAAAAACGAAAATGAAAATTTCGTTAGACCTGTTATTACGTCGTAAATAACTATTATTTAGCACTGTTAGCAATAATTAATTTAAGTTCACTTGACACGTTGACATTTAACAGATATATCGGACACACACATACAATGCGTATCGCTTAAAATTCCGATTATCACTGCTTTAATTTAAAACTAAAGCTATAAATATATACCGAAAGGAATGGCAGCATGCATTTAATTCATTTTATTCCATTAAGATTTCATCGGTGATCGAGGAGAAACACGGATAAGAACCAGTGTCAAGTTTCAGGACGTTAATAAGGATATCAAAATATGTGTACATTTACTTTCATCTTACACGAAGATAGTTATAGGTCAATTGAAATTTAAAATTTCACTAAATCTAAATTCATCATGATTCTTTTGTATTATTTGGAATGAATTTTGAATACATTCATTAATTTTTAATCAAATTTTAAATTTCATTCATGCTTATATAAAAAAGATTAATCCTTGACGCTGTTTTCTTCGCAATTCAAACCATCGTTTCTCCCCTTACACTTAGAGAATAAAATTCAAATTCCAAGTACATGATTCATTTTATCGCAATTATAGGGCCGGCAGCCCTTATTTTTCTCTTCGCCTCTTTTGATGCAACTATCGTTTGCGTAAAAAATTGACTATACAGTGACTTATTTAATTATACCTTACAACAATCAATATCTTTTGTTATTTTTAAAATAACTATACCAGTCTCTTTCTTTGCAAACATAAAAATAGACTTCTTTTGCTCTGTCAATTCACAGAATGTACATATCACGCATATACTATACTCATAACCATACGTCTCGTTCATCAAAAATATTTTTTTTTTTTTTGCTTTCTCGCCGAACCTCTATCCGCGTTTATATCTTTCCGCCCACGACTCATATATACGGTATAGAATATATTAACGTTCCTAATGCCGAGATAAAATTCTATTTTAAACATGTAAACATTCATCCGCTAAATTCGGTTATCGAGAACGCCGTTTGATTATTCCTCGCTCACCGTCGGTGCTTCTTATAACCGTTAGTACCATTTGTTCGCACGGCAAATGATGTACACTACAATTCGCCTTCTACATAAGCCTAAAATTAGCCGCACTCCTGCACGCTCCAACCATACAGTGTTCGTAAAAATCGAGTGTATATTGCAAAATAACAGGACAATAATAAGTATAAAAAATTGCTATTGCTGCTGTTTTTTCACCGCTGCGAAATAAAAGCTCGCAAAGAGGTCGTCGTCGTCTTGAAATGCATCGATCATCTCTGCTGCTCGTCTCGAGTCGATTTCCGGTCAATTCTGCGCGTGCAATTGCACCCTGCAACTTTATCGGCAATACTGCTTGAGGAAATACTAAACGGAATACTTGGAGCCACGCTTGTTCACGGGAGTCAATCTTAGGCCTTTCGACAGCATTTGCGCCTCGAGGTCTCGATCTTCGTCTTGGTACCTGAAACACCGAAGAAACCGATGTAATTAATAGTGAAACGATCGAGAATTATAAAATAAAAAAGAATTTAATAAACAAAGAAAAAAGCTATTCACTCGACAATCGAAAACGTAAAGTAAGAATTGTGTGCAAAAATAGGAAAGCTTTTAAAAACATTGCATTGACAATTGTGAAAACACAAAGATGTGCTATGTTTAAAATTCAAACAAAGAGACTAAAAATAAGGCATATTCATCTTTTGTTCTGTTTTTATAAAAGAGACAAGATCAAAGTAATTTCAATGAGCTTCTGGCATTAAAAAAATAATGTGTTTATTTTCACGTAAAAGCGAATCGTAAACTTTGGTGGAAAATTCTAATTTTTTACACAAACCATAAAAATATCAGTTAAAAGTAACTCATTAAAATTCTTCGTTTTTTAACAAAAATCCTCTGTGTATTGTAACATCAATTATTTTATGTAATTGCTTTGAAACATATTATTCATATTTCTTAATAACTGCAATATTTACTAATTAATGTTGTTATTAATTAAAATTTTCATAATCAGTGATAAGCGCCGGCTTACCAGTATATCTCTCAAGTGCACTGCGCAGAAGTGCAAAAGTAAGCGAAGCCGTGCGTATTCCCTAACACCCTCTGCCCGTAATGTCTATTTTTCTTTTTCATGTACTCGGGGACATTTTTTTTTTTTTCATTGAGACACTGACACATATGTAAATGTTTCTGATGACGTTGGGTAATATGTTTTGACAGTTATGAATCAACATAAAGCAGATGTACTATGGAGCCCCGACAATTGACTGTACACTAATTTTTACTGACCCTGTACTACGCGTTCTCTATTTATTTACGTGGAGAGTATACTTTTAGTAATATAAACTAGAAAGATGAATAAACAAAATAATCTGTTTTCAAATTGAAACATTGAAATAAAAAAATATGAACATTTTTATATTACTTTTATTATAAAATTTTAAGTATATTCTCCTAAAAACTATTCTGCAGTAGAAGACTTCTATAGAAGCTTAAAGTTTGTACAATAAGGAAGAAAATTTGTAAGAAAGCAGTAACGTTATATATTATTTTATCTTAGATAAATCTGTGTATTTTTTTTATTATAAAAATATAATATCTCGTTTATTTTTTGAGCAGTCTCATATATAAATCTGCTAATAAATCGCGATCATAACACCTTTATAAAAATCTTTTCATTTGATTATAATAATGAACATGACTTACGTGTTCTTTTTTTAATATAATATATAATATAACTTCACGAATTTGTCGTGATATAAACTTTTATAATTGGTTTTTAAGTATACTATAAATCTAACAGGCAAGCTGCATTGAAACATGCATATTAGCTTCATTGTTAAACAGCTTCATGCCATTTGCTTATACGAAAAAGATCATTAAAAATCTCACACTCTATTTTATAAAATATATATAGTAATACTCTTAAAAAAGCATAAAAAATTAGTTGAGATTCAAAAGTTTCTAAAGAAAAAAAAATGAAATGATGAGATCTGAAAGCAGACACTAAAATGAAGCCATGCAGGAGATATAAAATTTGTGACACAGAGGAAGAGAGAGACGTAGGATAGATTGCTGTGAAAGATTATCTTCATCTTTAAAAAATAGCAAAATTTACCGGATTTTCTATTTAAAACCCCCTTAAAAATCGCATTTCAGCAGACATTTTGGCAATATTTTTCACCATAATATGCTCAGACAACGCATATTTTGTAAATATTTCGTCTACTTTTACGAAATTCTCAAATCTCTCGCAACTCTGTTCGATCTGCTTCGGTTTCAAAATTCTCATCATATTATGCCAGCTACGCGATATCGCTCGTTTCTTAATCTATAATCGTCATTACGAGTGACACGATGTAGCGCGATAATCGTTCACAGCATCGAGCGTGTGTTAGGTGAAGTATAGAAAGGAATTGTCGTGAGGCGTGATAAAGAGCTCGGTGAGGTAAAAGGAGAGCGAGTACGCGACTAGAATCGCCAAGACAATGTAGGTGTAGGAGACGTGTGAGCTGCCGCCTGACGGCGAGTCGCTCGTAATAGTGGTGGGTAGTGCAATGAGTGTCGGGCACGAGGGTCTACGCCACCTTTGTCGCTCCTCTTCCAACAGAGCAATCAGCGAGTCGCGCTTCGCTACGATCTCTAACATCTCCGTTAAGATCTCGCCCTCTTTCTTCACGTCCGCACGCGTTTTCTTCTCATCTGAAACATAAAAGGCAAGCATGAGCATATCTTGTTTGCTTTGAAAAAAAAATTCTTTTTGTAATCAATAAAAAACAATATATCAATCTTCATAATATATCTACAGCTAGATTATTATTATCAATTGATTTTTATTTAATATAAGGATATGATAAACTGTTTGATCGTATCAAACATTACCACAGCCTTACATAAAAAAAAATTGTACTTATCTACTGACCATCGTCAGCTAATCTCTCACGGAGCTCTTGCTGCAACCTGTCATGCCGATCCTCGAGTTGTACTTCTTGTGCTCTCACCAATAGCTCTTTCTCGTATCTGCGAAGCTCTGTTCTTTCTCGCATCAGATCGAGCCACTCGCGCAGTAAGTCTGGTTCTTCTCGATCGGAACTTTCTAGACGTTGAAAATAACAATTACAAATTTGTACCAATTATGAATTGTGTTATACACATCCAAGGGGACAGCGGAGCCAATTACTACAGATTCCTACATCGGATTTTACATTATTTAAATTCAGTTTTAAGGTTTTTTAAATTATCGCCGTCATCCAGTGTTTGTATTGGGTTCACGAACGCCGGATGACAAAAATAATTAACGGAAATAAAAAAATGAATAAATATAATGGAAAATACGAGAATGTCGATATGTGTGTAATTCCAGATAAGCTCCGACATTGTGGAATTGGATGCGCGCGAAACTATCATTGACATGTATTCTATACATTGGGACTAAGAGAAAAATGATCAACAAAAACTGTGGTAGAGTGTATAACCCAGTGGCAGATAATCACAAACTATACGAATATCTATATAAAAAACTGTTTAATAATACTAAAGAATATAATTATTTTTATACCATTACATTTCACAGTTATTGTATTAATTACAGCAAATAAAATTTTACCTCCTTCTCCTCCCAAAGCCTTCTCTACGCTGACGCCTCTGCTTTCCAGCTCTCTCTGCTTGACTTCGGTCTCCTCTAGCTTTCTCTGTATCTCCTGAGCCATTCTCAACCTACATAGTACGGGCCCAAACGAGTTTATCATTACATGGTATTTCTCGGGAATGAAGTTACTCAAGTAAAATTTCCATCGACTTTTACGAACCTCTTGAGTTGCGCTTGCCTGGCGATGCGCTTGGCAGTTTTTACTTTTCGCGGAATGCTATTGCACGAGCCGTCGGCCGCGTTCGAAGTCTTGTTCAGCTGGGACGCGGACAGCGCCGTCGCCTTCGAGTCCTCGTCCGACAGGCTGTCCTCTGTTTAATAAAGTAACGTATCATTAATTGTAATAATATGAATTTCGATTAGAACTATTATGTGGAACGAATTTAAGTATTTGAAAAAGTATAATTCTTACCGGAAACATTGGTGGGCATGGTGTAGTGTATTGGTGGCGGCGGCACGGGCGGCGGATTCTCAATGAAGAAGCTGCCGACGTTCAGCATTCCCTCGCAGACGCTCTTCGGCCTCTTATCGAACTGTGGATTTAGTTTATCGAGCTGCAAAGAACGAAGAGAATTAATCATCCGCGCGAGTTTGGGAAAATCTTGACGATTTTTTCACCACAAAAATTCTCGTGTCGACTGTATAACTCAACTGTACTTATGCATGCAAGGCTACGCAGTAAGAGTTTCGTAAGCGTATCATAGATTAATTTTGTTTAGTTTTCAGTATTATTATTTTGTAAGAAGTTTATCAATGAATGATATGCTTATGAAAGGTCTTGCTGGATTAAATGTGGAATTTTCAACTATGCACAAATACAATTTTTAGTCATTCGCTATTATTTACATGTACAAAATGTTTTTGCAGTGAAAATACGTCGTGACAAAATATTTGAACTCAACTAAAATAAGATTATGTATAAAATTCATTGGTTAGAGAAACATGGGTAAAACAAACTAAACCTAACTGAACTATACCATAAATTTTTCTGATAATTTTACTATTTGTATTAAATGTTTTATTGTATATAATTATATAGTTGTAAGATTTGAAATTGGAATCAGAGTTTATCAGAAGAATTTACTGTGGTATTAATGTTTAGGGGAGAACTTTCAGCACACACAAAATAAAAATCAAAATAAGAAGCATTAAATTAAAATAAAGCATCAACATGGATTGAACAAAATAAAAGAAGCGTTAATAGTTTTTTCGTCGTGTGATCTGCATTTCGTATATAAATAATTTTAATGTTGTACTGTAGATATGTAAATTATATACAAAAAAATATCATTGTTGCTTTGGTTGCTATGTTGTTCTTTTGTATTAGCTGTAATTGCAAAAAATAATTTTTCAAAAAGAAAAGTTTTGCCTGTGTATTATATCACATGTAGGCATTGGTAGGTAGTGCAAATTTGTTACACACGACAAAATTAAAGCCTAAACGAAAAAATACCTGCAATTAAAAATAGCGAATTGAAGTATACTGGAGCAAACAAAAGATAAAGTGTTCAACGACTACGTATTATAAATTGCTTACATCTGACCCATCCGAATACGATTTAAACAACTGAAACACGTTAAAATAAGTTAAAACGTAATTTCGCAATTAAACAGCTCTCTCGGTGGAAAAAAAAGAAAGATTACTATTTTCTGTGCGAAACCGGCCTGACGATTCGAACGTTGTTTGTTCTAAAAGCGTGTTAAAAATAAGTATTAAACAATAGATGAAAGAAATTACCTAAGGATATCGCTTATTTCCTTGAGTAACTCCTTACGATCAATTGTCTTAACATTCATTACTAAAAAAACGCTTTCTCCAAAAAGGAGGATGTTTATAGACCGTAATATGTTAGAGCTCGAAAGTTTTTTACAATAAATAATATTCACATACATTTCAAAAATTATTTCTTTTTTATAGCATTTTCTACTCTTACATTATGAAAAATTCGACGTATCGATTATATTGTAAAAAAATGATACTTATTTAACAAAAAAAAATGTATAATCTTTGCAAGAAACATTTTCCCTTTTCGATCTATTCCTTGAAAATTTCTCTCGAGCTCTCAGTCCATCCCCCATTTCATACATTCATTCTACACCATGAACGTCTCTCAACCTCCAGGCCGGCGTTCGCCCCTACATAATCGAATCCTCACCTTAGACTTGTCCTTGGACTTGGGCGTGAGCCGGAACATCGAGAGCTTGTTGTCCTTGGGCGGCGAGAGCGAGTCCTTCTTCTTGAAGAAGTCCGAGACGGCTTGTATGATGCTCTTCCTCCTCTCCGGGTCCTTGGACTTCTTCTTGTCCCTCTTCTGCACGACGACCTCGTTCTTGGGCGACTCGGCGCCCAGCAGTTCGTCCAAACTCTTGGCAGTGGCCTCCTGGCTCGAGCGATGCACTGTCATGGCCTTGACGTTGTCCGTGCTTTTACTGGTCTGAAGCTTACCAGCCGATCTGTGCAGCCCGAAGCTGTAGCGCTTGTTGGCCTTCGCCGGGGTGATGTCCTCGTCGGTTTCCGACTTGAGTTGCCGGCGCGCTACCTTCATCCGCAGCTCTCGTAGACGATCTTCTGGGCTCAGACCGAGGTCCTCGTCGCTCTTCAGTCGCGCGCGTTCTCGGGCATCCTGGCGCGCCTTTTCCGCCGTTTTGCGAGCCTCTTCGTGTTTAAGGCGGGGCGGGGCGATCGGTGTCTTGAAGTCCAGTTCCGTTGGCTTCAGCGATGTTGAGGCCGACGACGTCGGGGTCTTGGGCTCGGGGTTGTCCGGTTCGTTGTTGAAGACAGTCGCGCGGTAGATGGACATCGGTCTCTCGATTTTCATGCCTGAAAGGGATTGTTTTTCTTTTAGATTATTGAAGGGGTCTAGGGAGAGTTAGGAGTTTTACTTACGCAGATACAGGCACGCCTTTAATTGCAAACGTCAGGGTGGGTAGGGAATTGAGGACTCACACTCCGTTTCACGCACACAAGGGCACTTTTATTACAATATCGTTACATAAGGGAATTCGACAGGAATTTGTTCAATCCATACGCTCGCTTATATATACTATTACAACATTCGTACATGCCAAACTCCGGTACGGTTGGATATTTGCTTTAAAAAAATTTTACATTTACTTAAGTAGTTTGACTTCATGGGTCTATTATGTACACAGTTATAAAAATAAAATTTATCATATGATTTTCAGGTATACAAAAATAGATTGTATAATTATTATATGTTTTTCTCTTATTTACGTATTTTAAAAATGTAATATTTTTTCAATACTTTAGTTAAGTAAATACTTAACTAAATAGTTACTAAATACTTTAGTAAGTTATAAATTTTTTTTAGCATCACAGTTTAAAGTTAATGCAGTTTTGCGTAGAAACATGATTACGCGTATAATTATAGTCAATCACAGTCGTTTTCATACGACGATACGACTAAGTATTAAGATTACGTATTGCCATAAGTTTATTAATCATGGTATCACTTTAGAGACTCTTACTTATGTAATCTAAATTGAAACTTAAAAAATTTATTTGGTCATGTTTATAATAAAGTCTTTTAGTCGTGCATTGCAAACCTAGTGAATTTAATCAAAAAATGATGAATTAAATAATTCGATGGTCAAAAATATTTCTATATGATAAACGTGCTTAAAATGTACCAAAATGCACTAAAATGCAATATTTTATAATTATTCGCGTTTTTAAGTGTTATTACACATTTTGATATAGAAATAAATTGTTCACATTTAAAAAAAATTATTTTAGTTTGTTTAGTTATTCAGAACATTCAGGCACATTTTGAATGCAGAAATGCCATTTATTTTAATGAAGATATTTCTGTGTAATTATATGCTAAAATGTTTGATCTTGTGCAGAATAAAAGATGCACCAAACAATATGACCTTTCGATGCAATTTTAATATTTTATAGTGTATAATTCATCGAGAAAATGTGCATCGGAAATGTGCGAAGATGTATTGAACGTATTTTTTAAATGTGAAAATTGTGTTCAAAGTATATCAAAGCTGTGCAAAAATGTTTAAAATCATGAAAAATGTTTTATACCCACATTTCAGCACATTTTCGAGAACGTTTATTCCCTAAAATATTTCCAACGAAAGAATTTGAAGATGCTGAAAAAGATACATTGTTTAAATATTTGTTCTAAATAATTCAGTTCAGTAGTTTGATTAATACTATTACCTATGACCTTTTTATCTAATTTCTTGGTATGTTCTGCAATGCATTTTTTATTAATCCAGCAAATGACGAAATTGACTAGAAATCTATTGAAAATATCCTTATTAAAGTCAAAGACATTCATTTTGTTCGTTGCAATATACGAAATGTAAAATTGTGAACCTATTTTTGTCATTGTAACTCTTTGGAATGTTCAGCGCAAAAATGTAAAGTTTTATATAATATTTGATATTTCTGGTATGTAAAATATTATAAAAATAATCCGATAAAATAAAATAAAACGCATTTCACACAAAAATTCAAGCAAGACAAATAATCCACACACTAAAATTCTTTCTGAGTCCACGGATTCGACGTTCCATTCCAAAGTTCTTTTCCCACCTCCTAAAAGATATTTATTTTTATTTATATAAAAGCTATCGCGCGCATGGTAAAATTGTTTAACGTAAAGATTAATATCTTACTTTACCTAATAAAATTGTAAAAATGTTGTCATGATATTATTGTTCATACAACTCATTTTGTGAGAGATTTATTTGGCTGATCAGTTAACGTTTAAACATAATAAACCTCGGTAATTTCACTGTTATTAGAATCTGTAAATTAAGTGTATGATAATTATTCTCTATCTTTTCTGTACATAAAAGTACAGCTCTACGCAGAACAATAGCTTTTTTAACTAACTTTTGATTTGCTTAATTTTACGTAAAAAAGTTTACGTTAATAATAATTTCTAAAATATTTAGAAATATCCGTAAAGCTGCACCTTAAAATAATTTAAAAGAAACACTGTATAAGACAAGACATTTAAAGGTTCCATATTAATGACAATCTGAAAAGTAATCTACAAATCTTAGACAAGTGGTGAAGTTAAAGACATTTGAGAACAAGTATCATAGACAGTGACACGTAAATGAATTATACCATAGTAACCACGTGAGAATTACCTTCAATGTTCAGATTCGTGACAGTAACCACCAAAGCATATATGTACCCTACTGAAAAATCTCAGGTGAGATCTCAGGTGATTTCTCAGGTGAGATCTCATGTAAAATCTCACGCCAAAATCTCACCTGAGATTCTGCTCGAGATGCTGCCGAAAACTTACGTTAATTAAAAATCAGCTTCTTCAGTATTGGAAATTGCCTTTTAGGATGTTTTACCCCCCAGACGAGCTCAAAAATACATGTTTCAAAGCATTTTACACAATTTTTCAATTTTTAAAAATTGATACATGATATCTCACCTGAGATCTCACATGATATCTCACCTGAGAAATCACCTGAGATCTCATGTAGCAAATTTTAAAAATTGAAAAATTGTGTAAAATGCTTTTAAACATGTATTTTTGAGCTCTTCTGGGGGGTAAAACATCCTAAAAGGCAATTTCCAATACTGAAGAAGCTGATTTTTAATTAACGTAAGTTTTCTGGAGCATCTGGAGCAGAATCTCAGGTGAGATTTTGGCGTGAGATTTTACATGAGATCTCACCTGAGAAATCACCTGAGATCTCACCTGAGATTTTTCAGTAGGGTATATAGTATCGCAATTGCAGTAAGATAAATTAAAACATTAAACACAGTAATTAACGAACCAAACACATAACCAGTCCCAATATAACATGTGCATATTACGCGTGAACAAATGTTAACGAGAGTGGGAAAGAACGATGGTGACGCCGTCAAAACCCGCATATTATTCTCATCCATATCATTAAATACACTTTTTCGCAATCAACCCATTCACAGTATAGAGATGACCATAGTGTATAGAGAAACAGGCAAGAGTAGAATATCACACACAGATGATGACACACAGGACCAGGAAGCAACAGAAAATCCTCTCTATTATACCTTCGCTCTGCTCGGCCGCCACAGCAGCGACCACCGCAGCCGCTGCCCCATCGTTCATCGACATCGTGGACACACCACCGATGGACGAGGGCACGAACCTGGTGGGCGTGGCTGGCGCTCTGGGCACGGGCGGACTGCAGCTGGTGTTGAAGGAGGTGGTGCGCGCCGCTCGCTTCGCCCTCTTCTCCGCGCTCTTCTGCTTGTGCGCCTCCAGCTTGTCCATCAGCAGATCTTGGATCAGCGACTTCTGCTTCGTGCGCTCGCGCGTTATCTCCTCGAGCTTCCGCGACGTCGCTGGCGAGTTGAGGCCGTTGTTGAGGGACGACTCCTGGGATTTTATCTCCTCGGCGATCATCTCCGCGGTGCGACATTGAATGGCGGAAGAGGGCTTGGAACTCTTGCGCTTGGACTTGCGCACGTCGATCGAGTCCTTGACGTTGCTGAACTCAGCGATGCGGGATTGAAGCCGTTTGACGTACTCGAGGTAGTCCGGGTTATTCGTGTCGTCGTGCGATTTCGATGTTGGCTCGATGACTGGAAAGGTTTTGCAATCGTTTATATTGATGAAGAAGGGTGAATCGTTATCTATTGTTGGGGCGGTTCTTTTATTAGAAAAAAATATCTGTACGTTTTTGACAACAATATTCCATCAATAAAGACGATTATTTTCTTTGATTATGAAAACAAGTGATCCAGTACCTGGATACCTTATGAATAGGTCAGCAGATGGATGTTCCAGTAATAATTGCAGATACTACGGGACATATCCACCTGCTGGTACCATTTTTAAGGTATCTAGGTAATGGATGGCCTATCTTAATTCAAAATATAAAATTATAACGTTTGAAATTCTTAGTAAGTACTTACTCATATCAGCCGTCTCGGTAGCCTCACTCGTCTCCTCGTCCTTATTCGTAGCAACAGTAGCAGCACCACTGGGCGGCATCACCGCAGCCTGCGGATTCACGGGACTGGCCAGCACCGTCACCACCTCGCTGGTCGTCGTGTCCTCGTGTGGCTCGACGATCAGCAAACTATCCTCCTCCATGGACATGCACATCAACTCCCTGTTCACCGCCTCGATAGCCGGATCCTCCTTATCACAGTCCGTCACCTTGATCTCGCACGGTGGTGGCGCCGCGTTCGCGTTATTCTTCGCCCTTAGCCTTTCCCTGACATCGTCTATCGTCACGGGATCGAACTCAATGACGTTGAGGTCGTTGTCCTCACAGCAGGGTGTAATAGCGTCCGAGGACTCGTCGTACTCGAGTTCACTCTTGGCGATGGGTGCGTCGGATTTCAGAGCAATCGACGTAGGCGCCGCTGCTTTGAAGTTGACGAACTCGATGTAGCCCCGATTGCGTGGACGCGTGATCTCCTTGAGGCTGTCCTCCTCGAGGAGGCTCTCGTTGTCCGTGTCCATGTAGTCGATGTCCTCCTCGCCGTTGGCCAGGAGTTTCGAGGCAATCGTGCTCGCGCAGTTGACATTCATACGCTCGCCGTTTATTTCTTCTTGCGAGTAGTCGAGCTCGACATCCGTGAGGTCCTCGCCGTTGGCCATCCTTGCGAGCATCTTGTCGTTGGACGGTCGCTTGCCCTTGCCCTGGAACTCTGGGTTCATGTCGTACTCTACGTCTCTCAGGTCCTCCGACACGAGATCGTCGCCGTCCCTCGCCCATTCAGAGAACTCGGTCTCGGTGTACGCCGCGGTCGTCACGTCGTTTTCTTCCGAATCGTCATTCTTGCTCGATGCGTGAGACGCCAGGGACGTTGGGCTGCTGCGTCCGCTGAAGTTGCGCTTTGACAGCTCATCCTGCAGCTGCAACTGTTTTAGATTCGTATTTACAGCCTCGATATCCTTGGAACACGTGTTCTGCGGTGGTAGCGACGTCGGTGGTGGCGGTGGTGCTCGCGACGGCGGCAAGTTGTTATCAAAGTTGTTAGTGTCTTCAATCAAATACGAGCACTCTATCGAGTCGGGTTCGAACGTTGACGTATCTTCGACATGATGCTTATCCACCTGCTCGTCTAACAGCAGATCCCCATCTGTACTATGTATTTGTAACCTAGGAGGTGACAGATTTATCGCTAGTTTCAGCTTATTCGCCTTCTCCGCCTCTTCATCATCAGTCGATGACAACGAGTCACTGTCGATCTCATCGGAATCGTCGCTGTTATCATCCTCCTCGTCCAGCTTCTCCTCATCTTCCAACTGCTTCTCCTTCTTATTCTTCCGCCAGTCGACCTGAGGCACGATAATTGAAGTTTCATGAAGCGGACTCCTAGGCCTGAGATCCTCGTTATCCTCTTGATTATTGACATGCAGGGTATCACCGTTGAGTTGCGTCATTGTAGCTTCTCCAACGATGATCTTCTTGATTTCGGTTATCGGCGTGGGTGTCTTGGATTTGGGGACGGTTCTGTCTGGTTCTTTGGGCGGTTCCAAAGGTTCCGTGGGAGATGCCTTCTCCTCGAGGATCGTTGGCTTGGACGGCTGACTGGCTTCGACTTCTTTGACGGTGCTCGATTCTTTTATTAGGTCGGGTAGCTGGACGTTTTTGGCATTTAGATCCGCTGTAAGCGTAACAAACAGTTTATTCATCATTATAATATGTCCAAATAACCATTTTTCTCCAGCTATATACACATATATAAAACTCACCAGCACTATTCTCAACGCCCGTAGAGGCCTTCCTCTCGAAAGGGAACGCCTTCGCGGACGACAGCGAATTGAACAGCGCCGAGGGCGACATTGGTGACAGAGCCGGCAGCTGATTTGCCCCCGTGCCACCGGTACTCGCCGACCTCAGTTTCGGCGTGCCCTGCATGAGGAACGCCTGCATCGTCAGGCTAGGCTCGGGTGCTGGATTCAGCAGCTTCTGGTGCTGGGATATCGCGTCACTGAGGTTACGCAATCGTGTGTCGACGTTCGACGTCGAGCCGGATTTCACGACCGAACCACCGAGACCCGAGCCTCCGAGGAGGTAGCGCTTTTTGAGCTCGAGCGAGAGCTTGGACGCGATACCCTCGGTCGAGTGCGTGCGGTTCAGCAGGTAGTCGCCCCTGCGAGGATTGACTAATGGTGTGGAAGAAATGAACTTGGAGTTCTGACTACCACTTATGTTCGAGTTGAGCTCGTTGTTGCCGCGAGGTTTCGAGATGGGGGCTTGGTTGAGGGCGTTCAGTTTCGAGGTTTGCTGCTGTTGTTTCTGAAATGGTAAAGGAGATTTCAAATATGTATAAGAGTGACTTGCTACTTCTGACCGTAAATACTCATGTGTCAATAGTACTTACATAAATTTAAAAAGTTAAAACGAAAAGAATAGATGAAAAGTTTAAGAGCATCGTCAAAAATAAAATCTGAAGAAGTTGAATAATATTTTATTAATTGATTTTTTTTAGCCAATTGATTTTTATTGTAATTGTTAGAACTTTACAGAAAATAATTTTGATCGTCGACAAAGAATTCTAGTTGTATTATTCAAAGCATTATGACGAAAAGCAATAAATATTTGTTTCTATCAATCTTTGGTGAATAAATTGAGTGTTTTAAAAAGTTTAAGAAATATGATAATATAAGCTTGTCTTTATTGATTATATATCACATCTTTCCACCTAGCAAACGACAAGTCACAGCTCTCACCGTCTGCTGCTGTTGTTGTTTCCTATTGCTCGGCTCGTTATTCTTCACAATGTTTCCATTCACCGAGGTGATAACTCGACTCTTGACCTGCACCTTCTTTGGCTCGACGTAGTCACCCCGGGTTTTGCGCACGAACACGTCATTGATCGTGATCTCGGGTATCTCGTGCTGCGTCGGTGTCGTTCCGTCGTGCTCGAACTCCGAGTCCGTCGAAATCTCCGTCGCTGAGTTTTCCTCCTCCTCGCTCTCCTCCGACGATTCGTCGTCCGAGGCGATCTGCGAAATTGGAAGACAACGTTGAAAAAAAATGGTGGATTTTGAGTATGGCATTTTGGTGGACAGTTGCATTCACTAATTTAGAAATAAAGAGGTATACCATAGTTAAAAGCGTTCGAGTGAAATTTTTTTTTGTCACTAGGTTGAGAAAGCAAGTGCAACAGTCCACGAAGTTATTTGTAGCAATCAAGTTTTATTGGATTAGTTAAAGTAAAATATATAAGTGGGGAAGAAATAAGTAGTTCGACTCTAGAGTCAACAATAAAGCTAAACTCGTTTAATACTCAAAGTCTACGCATTTTGCTCTAGCCTTCCTACATAATTTACGTTGAAATTTATTTTTGAATTTATAGACGTGGGCTTTGCATACCATCAGAAACAAAATTATATCATATTATTTATGTAGTTATGTGAAAGGGATTATTATTGATAGAAAAAGAATGAATCGAACTCGAATCGTTGATTTAAACAATAAAAAATTATAAAGGCATTAAAACCATGTATGTTTCAACGCATGTCAAAATAATCAATGAACCGTAATGTAAGAAATATACAAACAAAAATTTGGTGTGAAGTTAATAGTGAGTCGAGTAAGCATTGTGGAAATAACACTGAGAAAATTACAAATCGAAAAATACATTGAAATAATTATTTACCACATCTAAACAAAAATTGACATTGAATAATTTGAAATATGACACTTTTGTTAGAAACACGTTGAGAAACTCGATACCGAATGGATGATATGAGGGATGAGTGTTTTAAGTCTCTTTTTTAATCATACAGTCGTACAGTTTTCGTAATCCGCACAACTTACAATTTTATAATGTAAGAGATCGAAGTTAAGATTGTTATTCAACACTTTTCAAGAGCGAAAACAAGTTAGAGAAAAAGACGTTACAAAAAATTTTACGTTTTAGAGGATTGTTTTTACACCTTCGCGCAGAACAGGATGATGTTTGTCGATGTGCTCCAATGACAATAATACCGGATAATTTCCACTTCTAAATCGTATTGTATTATGCAAAAATCTCATTGTACTATACTAAATATGTACAATTTTTAATACTTTAAGCATTTTTAAACATTATACAATATAATATGATATAGAAATAATCGATCCAGTAATATTCGCATCGGAGGTGCTAAAAACATTAATAAAGTCATGGCTGGTGGTAATAGAATGATACATTATGATATAAAAAATTGCCAATTATGTGAGCTGAAGCACTTTAAACAAACACATACGAGTTAAATCCAGTTTGAGTGACTGTTAGAATTATAATCGAAGATTAGTTCACACGTCATTCGTAAATACAATGTATCCTTTACCTTATCCGACATGATCTCTCACTTTCCGGGGGGGTTGCATTATGTTTTTTTTTATTCTCGACGATAAAAAAAAGAATGGTAATGTATATTTTTGGGATAATTCGCTAATCACCATCAGCCATAAATTTAAATTTTTCTCAGACCTTTATTTAAATAAAATCTCAAACACAGTCTCTCAGGAGTAAAGTAAATATTAAAGTAAACAATGTCATCTTGATAAAAAGAATATATCATATCGTCGTCAGTAAGACACATTATTCGATCGCATCGTCCGTACAACATACACATACTCGCTGCACCGGTACAATTTAATTT
The DNA here is from genome assembly GCA_036365515.1 of Torymus aiolomorphi. NCBI lineage: Eukaryota > Metazoa > Arthropoda > Insecta > Hymenoptera > Torymidae > Torymus > Torymus aiolomorphi. The sequence goes on along the minus strand of CM070874.1, from coordinate 67,698,866 downwards.
CGTAATAGGTATGTCATACATACTCGGCAGTGTATTCTCCAGATTTTTTAAAAGTGAAATTCGAATTTAAACTGGTTATGAATGACTAGAAATGATGATGTGATAATAGTCTGTAATTTCTTTTAGAAATATTCAAGAATTTTGAGTTTTAACTCAAAATTAATTGTAAAAGTGAAATGAAGTATATATATTTGAATTAATGAGTTAAGATGAAGCTGAAAATCAGAAATATTCTTCCTTAGTTATTTTAGTACATTACCTTTTAAAATAAGCGATTTCTGATTAAATATTAGTATAAAAATGCCCAATATTATAGGTAAATAATTTCATAATGTATACAAAATGTTATTACCTATCACCTACAAATAAAATTATGAAATATCCTAAACCTTTATATCAAAATAATTATTAAAACATTGCACAAGACATCATTATATATATATATATATATATATATATATATATATATATATATATATATATATATATATATATATATATATATATATATATATATATATATATATATATATATATATATATATATATATATATATATATATATATATATATATATATATATATATATATATATATATATATATATATATATATATATATATATATATATATATATATATATATATATATATATATATATATATATATATATATATATATATATATATATATATATATATATATATATATATATATATATATATATATATATATATCTCATTTATATAAAATGCCTTTCCCATAGTACCTTTAACTCCCCTCACTTTAACTTTATCACATGCTATCACCGGGACTCCGAAATTTCACCCCAAAAAATATAGAGACCACATTACCGGAGTACAAGAAAAATTCAACATCACGCAATCCTCACGATATCACGCACTTCTCCTTCTTGTCGCGGGTCTTTCCGTCTACGGATTTGAACGAGCCGTGTACTTCAGATTTCTGCGCCGACAGCCCGTTCTTCTTGTGCGGTAGGGTCGAGCTACCTTGCGATTTAGCGACTGGCGATTCCGAGCCAGAATGTTTGCGTAGTCTTATGCTTAGTGACTTTTTAATGTCGGACTTGTTGTTTCGCGCGGGTGCTATGGGCGAGGAGGGTGAAGATATGGATTTCCTATGTTCTTCGAGTCTTCGTCTACCAGGAGGTTTAGGCATGTCGTTTACAGACGAGGATGTGGCTTGGGGGGTGTCTGTTGGGGTGTAGATGCGGGCAGTGAGACGCTCGGGTTTGATTTCGGCTATTTTGACCGGGAGGAGTTGCTGCTCTTTGATGGTGACGCGGTGAATTTTAAACCTCTGGGGTAGGGTGTAGCTACGGATGAACGAAGTTTTTGCAACCTCTTTTGTGGGGACATCGCTTTTTATCGGATTCGAGGTTGTGGATGGTTTTGAGTCTTCGATGATTTCTGGAATTCGCTCTAAGGGTCTGTCAATAACTGTCTTATAATCATTGATTAAATGATTGTCCAAAGGTTCTTCTACTATAGTCTCTTTAATTTCGATAATCGGTTCTAAGTCGTCTTTTAATTCTGCTGGGAAAGATGCAATGTTATCCAATGAATTATCTTCTTTCACATTAATTCCAGAAATTAAGTCAAGCGAATTGTCTTTGACTAGTTTTTGATTCAATATTTCCTTTGGTGGTGACATTTCTTTTGGAGTCTTTGCCACAGGATCTTCAAATAATTGTTCTAACAGATCATTGTCGACAGTTGCATCATCTATATCTAGCAACTTATCAAACTCATCCTCCTCATCTATCACTGCATCTAAGTCTTCAGTCATTGGCGAAGATTCGTTCTTTGGATTAACAATATCCTTTTCATCTGCTATGGATCCATCACTTGATGCACCTAGGTAGTCTGTGACAGCCGTCTCGAACAAATCAACTCCATTATTAGATGTAGGATCACTTAAATCTACGGATTTCAACAGTTCTAAATTATTCTTATTCTGCCTTTCAATCTCGTTAAATTCTTTTTCAATTTCATCCATGTCTAAATCATTAACAGTAATGTCATTCATAATATCCATATGATCATCTCCATTTTGAGTCACTGATTTCTCTTCCACTGGTTCATAAGGTTCTTCTTCAACGTTATTCACTGGACTAGTTCTACTTTCGAAACTAGAGCTATTAAAGTACTTCAGGATATCCTTCTTGTCAATCTTATCTGATACCCTAGCTCTGGATCTTAGCTCCGCTGGCTTGGATTCAGAATTATCATCCTCTGACTTTGTCGAATCCTGTTTCTTCAACGCTTTCTTTTCATCATCAGTCTTTTTAATTTTAATTTTCGTACCACCAAAGTACTTGCTGACTTGAAGCTTAGCAGTTTCAGCAGCCAGAGGCTTCAGGACCTCCGCCTCGGCCTCAGCCTTATTTTTCGCCTTTCTCTGCCTCAGTTCTTGCAGAAGGTTGTCGAAGGATGTCGGGACTTCGGGTTGAGATTCCCGTCGTACCGGTGACGTTTCCTTGGGTACTGTTAATTTAGTAGGCTCTATTAAACGACTCTCTGGCGGTCTTTCAGTCGTAGGCGTTGCTGCTGTTACCATAACTATCGGTTTGTCCATTTCTTCATCTGGCTTATTAAGAACTGCTTCTACTTCTAGCCATGCAGGATCCGGAGTAACTATCTTAAGGGTCAACGACTTCTCCGATACATCCTCATCTTTGAAGGAGGACAAGTCTTCTATGGATTCAAAGGATTCAGAATCTGATGCTAACGATAACTTAGACGACTGTCTACTAAGTTTCGGGGAAGAAGTGATCAAATCCGGCAGATTATTATTACTATTGCTAATATTAACTGCTTTCAAAACTTCCAAACTCACTTGACTACCGGACTCGTTCTCGTGACTCGGGATCGCATCGGGCAAACTCGGAGGCAGCGGACTAGGACTGCTACCCACATCCTTAATCGATATTGAAACAACGGGCTCATAGGGTTCTACAACTGCCGCGCGCGAGACAACAACCCCGTTCTCTAACTCGATACCGTGCGCACTGTTATCGTCGTCTTCGGCGCTCGCGAGTGTGATTGTAATGGGTGGTATGATGGGTTCGCTACTGGGCTCGTCGCTATTATTCGTAGAGGTTTGAGAGTTTTTCACCTCGGTCTCGGAGCCGGTCTCAGTGTCGGAGCTGCGTGGCGGCACCTGCAGCCAGACTTCCTTCTTGCGTAGCTCGCGTGCTCGTACGTCGTCCTCGTCCTCCGTTGCCGTCTGGCTATCCTCCTCTGTAACAGAAGCGTGCGTTTGCAAATTATCTGTGTGGACTAATATTATACTATAGATATGCGATTCAAGATTGTAGTAAATTTTGGGATAGTTATCGGAATACAGTATTAGCGTTGTAGATAAATTACTTGTTTAATGCAATGCAAGAACCAAACACTTTAAATTTATATTTTTAATTTAAGATTAGGAAATTCAAACTATAAAAAATATATTAATTTTTAGTGGAATTCATATATAATCATGTCAAGCACTTCCTAATATTTATTTTGTTTTATAAATAACATTGTTTGATCTGTTGTCTATTTATAGATGATTATAAAAAATAACTATTTCATAGATACTTTCAATTCAACATATTATTTTAGTGTCATTAGAAGATTTTTCTCATTCTTATTAATCTATGCGGAGATCAACTAAAAAATAAACTCCTCCTTTTATCGAAATAATTTTTTTTCTTGCACTTTTTTTTTTAATTTTAAGAAAAACGATTACTGTTTATAATTTTTGAATTTTGAAAAAAACCTTCAAATACCTGTGCTCGTATATTCGTCGCTAGAGTCCTCGTATTCGTTACTGCCCGTGTCTGACTGTGCCGCTGCTGGATGCGGATGCGAGTACCGCAGCGTCCAATTTTTCGCTAATTCGAGGGTGCCCTCTGTCGTCAGAGGCTGATCGATAGCCTCCTCGAAGACTTCGTTATCGTCATCAGAATCGCTGCAAAAACAGAGTTACGTCATTATAGATGAAGATTTAACGTGCGATACCCTACATATCAAAATTAGCACGAATCTTTAGTATGTATAATAGAATTTAAAAAGTGATTAGTCTGCAGTTAAAAATCGTTTCTATTTTACATTAAAAATAGATTAACGAAATTAAAAATAACTCCAGCAACAGCTAAAGGTCACATAATATCTTTTACTTTCACCGCTATTTATCAACGAATGTACTCTCATTAATTCTAATCAAAATTTATTTCAGAGCCTAGCCATCTTTGCGAGTAATGCAGGCAAATGAAAATTTACCTCATGTCGGAAATATCGTCGCTCGAGCCCATCTCCGCGGCCGAGGGTCCGAAGTTGCGGTCCGTCCACTCGTCCTCGTCCATTATGCTGTGAGCCTCTTCCGCGTCCGAGATGCCCGCCAGGTTCTCGAACTCTATCCTCTCGGGCGTCTGGCCGCGGTCGAGCAGGTCCAGCCCGGATATGCCCTCCATCGGTATTTTCGCCTGAAATCATCGTTGAAAATTATTGTAACATTCAGTAGTCTATTGAGCAAGCAAGAACAAATAATTCCAAATATAGTGAATTGATTTTTTTTCTTAGATTTTATGCCCAATGGTGCAAAAGTTTACTTTTCAAGTTTAAGCAGCAAAACAAATAATCTTCTGTAACATACCTTATCGGGAGCCTTAAGATTATTCGACGATTGTGGTATATTTTCTTTATTCGTGACGGGAACTTTCTTCTTTTCTATTCTAGTTTTCATAGTTCCTGGCAGTCCAAAGTGTTGAGTACAATAAAATCGGCCGCCATTCTTATCTCTATCAAACGTATGATTTCCTGAAATGCGATAATTCATTTAATAAGCCAAATCTTTCATACCTATTAGAAGAATCTTTTAGTAAATGAATAATGTATACCTATTCTTAACGACGTTGAGCAATATTCACAGCGGAAGCATCCACGATGGAAGGACTTTCCCTCGGCGGTGAGCCTCTCCATCAGGTAGACGCGTTTGTCGCAGAAATGGCACATCTCCGAGCCGCCCTGGGCCGGTAGCGTGATCGCTGCCTTTGAGTTCTGCAAAAGTCCAAGTGAATTAGTTTATCGATCGAAATTTGTAGCCCCAGTATTAATAATTAATAATCCCACACAACCGAACAGATGCAGGATGTAACGAGCAATAGGGCACACGGAAGGTGAGGTGAAAACATGCTGTTGGGTGTGAAGTTGAAATGAAGTTGAAGATTGGTAGTTTGATTTATATGATTGGAGTTTGCGTTTACTTTTGGAATGTAATTTTAAATAAGTTATAGAGTGTTCATTTTTACAAAATGGTTCAGAGCTCGACAAAAGTCTGATTATCGGGACGATTTGATATCATATATTATACGATAATAAAAAAGTAGTTGGTTTTAAGTTAATTTATATCAGAAAATGTATAAAGTATATGAAAATGTTTTAATACAGCTCTGAACCTAATTTGAATTTAATTTGAATAGTTACGTTATTTGCATATTGGGCACTCTTTTGCTGGAATACATCAATGTAAGTTTTATTAGTCGCTTTTTGTTATAAATTTCGATTAGAAAGATATTAAGAGAATTTTTATTATTTGTATTAGTTTGTTCAGTTACAAAATTATTTTAATTATTTTTATATAAAGCAATAGAATTCAGTACTGTAATGTTATTAAACAAGGGATATTTTTATTTACTTTACATATATTTAAAATTTCAAGACTATACGTAACTGTATGCTGAATGCGTCATCTAATATTACCATAGTAAATTAAAAGAGCAATAAAAAAGAGGGTAGTCCAGCATCGATCATCGTCGAATAAAAAGGCAAGCTATATATATACCGAAGTCTTTTCGTCATATTCTATTGGCAGATGGTTTATACGCAGTGCAAATGAATGTTCGCGAAAGTGCTATATTTTTTTTGCTTTTTAATTTTAGATAATGCAAAGTGAGGCGATGCGTCAGCGATTTCTTGTCTCCACAACAGCAGCCATTCTCTATACTTTTTGTCATTTCGAATGCAAAAACGTGTCACGGCATCAATTATATTTTTTATTATTACACAAATTCAAATGTTCGTAATGACTTTTAAAAATTCTTTTATTTTTTACTTTAGGCTATAATTACACAAAACTACGTTTCTACAAATCATTTCTACAAAACTACATTCCTTTATATAAAAAATGTACTTGTACATTTTTCAGTGGTAACAGTATAATCAAGCAGAAAATATAAATGTAAGAATGCTCATTAATACTTTTTCAGATAGAAAAGTTTAATGATCCCTTCAACCTAAATAGCATGAAAATGTTAAAGCTTTCAAAATTTGGTATGAAGGACACTATTCTGACTTTATAATAAAAAGAACGAAATATACCACTACCCTTACTTCTATTTAAATACTATAAGGAAGCGATTAATAAATGATTCATCACACGCAATGTTTTTATAAATAAATTAGTCACACCAGCTACTGAATTTCAAGTGCAAAACCGAAATTTATGTACTATTGTTATCTGAAACCATAACTGTGCTTAATAAATGATTAAAAAAAAAACTTAATTCTAAAGCATGGACATCAATGTATAGTGACTATGGAAATCATGAAGCCGATCAACTCTTTATATACGGGCATATCCTAAACACCTAAAAACAAACCAACGTCAGAATAGTGCCCTCCCGGATAAACTGCATAATAGAGATTTATAATATATATATAAAAGAAAAGCATAATATTGGCAAGCTGATAAGCAAGCAAGCAAAAGTAATGCGATCAATCTAGAAAGTCGTGTAGTAAACGCAGTACGGAGCGGCTGTGATGCGATTTTTTTCCCTCTGCAACTGCCATAGAATAATTACCGATCTCTGGACTTTGGGCTGATCGGCCGCCGCCGCTGCGGCTGCTGCTGCTGCTGCTGCGGCGGCTGCGGCTACCGCCTCCTGATTCTTATTGGCGAACTGCTCGGCCATCGCCGAGACCTTATTGTGCCCGAGCACGTTACCCTCTTTGATCTTGCGATCGATGCTCTTCAGCGTACTGTCGATCTCCGCGTACTTACTGTCCGTCTCCATCGGCTCGCGGCCACGCTTCTCCATTTTCGTCTGACGAGCTAGAAACTGAATGAGGCAACGTGTTGTCTTGAGGGGCGTCACGCACAGTCGGCGTGGGCGCGCGGGCGCCGGATCTTTCTTTCTTTGCGGTTAAGGGGAGAAGGCATATGTGCTACCTCGGGCTATAATTAACTTTTAACTTTGTAACGAAAGTTGATACGGATTTCCAAAGTGAAATTTCTTTTTTTCTTTTTTTTTGGATTTGCAAAACTGTGGGAGGAAAAAAATTTTTTAATTAAAACGAATTTATTGTTACATTTGATTAAATGAATCGAATAGAATGAATAAAAATCAAAATGTCAATGGATTTCATGAATTTAATAAATTACAAAAAGGGTGAACCTTTTCGTTGGAATGAAATTTAATTTTTGAAAAAATATTTGATACCTTCTTCCCTTAAATTAATAGTTTATTAACTTTATAGCCTACCTGCTCGCGACTCCATTTTGGCACCCTTTCTACTTTATCGTGACGCACGCCTCGACCCATCTTATTCTCCTCGATTTTCTTCTCGATTTCCTTCACGTTCCAGTCGGTTTTTTCGATCTTACCTGTAAATCGCAAACAATAACACAGTTTTATCAAGCTATTCCTGATTTCAAGAATAGAAACACATAAATAAAACATTTTTTAGTGTACTCACCAATAGCTCGAAGTAAGTCTTTGGGCTTCTTTTCGGCAGAGGCAGTCCCCTTCAGCTTCTCCTCGAAATTTTTTATCCTGCCGGAGAATCCTTCGTCGACGCTGCCCCGATGGTGGCTAGCATGGAGTTTCGGTTCACGATCCTACGAACAAACCGATTGTGTTATTCGCAATATCCATAAAAGGGTAAAACACACCGGTATGAAATTATAATAAAACAAAAGAAACACCCAATTAATTGTAAACACCAAACACTTGGAAAGCTGCAAAAATGGTAAATATTATGATTTGATGGTGGTGGCAATATTGTTAGGTGGTAGCTGTTGATAAAAACATCTTTATTTGGGCAAGGGCTTGAATTAATTGCTTCACACGTATAACATCTGGTTGTGAGTTTGGTATACTTTGAAATTTTAAACCGCAACATATTTGCCATTTTTCATTTTAATTCATTAAGGTATTTTATTACTGGAAATTTTGTACACAAAAATTCAAAGAGCAACTACTATTGAGGTTTCAAATTTCAAAACTATTTTAAAGTAGAAATTTTAATAAAGTCTGTGCTGCACACATACAGAAAATGTTTAAACTCGTTCATGAGAATTTCGGAACCAACACTACAGAGGAAAATAAAAACATTTGCGCTGCCTCCTAAACAGACTCTATCAACAATTCTCTTTCAGTACACATCATGCTCAAAGATTCTGGTTAAAAGTATATATACTTAATACGGGTGTTAAACAGTTACAAGAGCTCATCGTTCGGCCACTCTAAAACACATCAAACTCTCACAAAGGGCTTTGCAATGTCTTGCGATGCATGTTATAGGAACTTTTGTAAATCGCTCTAGAGGCCAAAGAGGAGAAAAGAAGAAGACACATCGATGGGGCGCGTGCGCGGGGCCAGCTCAGGCTTACGGGATAAAGAATTTTCTGCTCGAGGTCTTTGACGCGGTCCTTGAAGTCCGGTGCCGTCTGCCGATAGAGGAATATCGAGTAGTCCTCGAAGGGCTCGTCCTTGTCGCGCTTGGCGTTCGCCTGGAGCATCTGCATGCTCTTGTAGAACTGCTGGGTGGCGCGCTTGCGCTGGGCCTGACGGCGAAGCATCCGCTCGATCCGATTCTTCTCGATGTCCTGCAGCCGCTGCGTGCGCTCCTCCTTTTGTTTTGGTCATTTTGCGGGTGTAGTATATCGTTTTGTGTGAGTTTTTGTGCGGTAAAGACGAGTCTAGGTTTTCTTTTAGATTATAGGATGGGGGGTCAAACGCTTTTGGATAGCTTTGACTAATGACTGTATTTTTGAAGTTTTATATAACGTATCGTAAGAATGTTCGGAGATAGTGACTTGGAGTTGCCTTTTTTTTTTTAAATACTAAAATGAAACTTCTTTTGAGATTGATGAAGTCAGGTTTTAGATTGGTCGTTATTGCATTTTAGATAGATTTCGTAGAATACATTATTATTCTTAGTCCATTCATTTTAACTTTGTAAAGAAGCGATGTACGTATATGCATATGCATGATTCATCGATTAAAAGTTCACGAATTCCTTTTCAAAGAAATTTCTTATGATTATTTTTATAGAGGAGATCTTTGAAATAAAAAAAAAACTATTTTTATTTTAATCTGTGAAATAGCGTAAAAACTAATAAAATAGTAAATTAACAGCACGTTCAAATGAATAAACAATAAACTGTTCTGGTTTTGATTCATTCATAAATATTTTTAGGAAATATTTATGCAGAATACTCACACAGTAAAAGTTATCGTGAAAGTTTTTTTAATGTTAACAATGTTTAAAAGTTTTTTATTTGAACGTCAATTTAACATAAATAATTCAGACAAAACATGTTTTACATTTTTTAAATCTAGTACAATACGATATTTATGAAAACAACTCATATCGACATTCACGAAAACTGTGTGATGCTTCAGCAACAACATGCAAAACGCAATGACAGCACAATAATTTTTACTGTGTTATATAGTCCCAAAAATTAAAATTATCGAGAAAGATAATTCTGTAGTCACTTCAAGAAATCACGAAGTGAATATGCAATACACAATATACACACATCTCAACTCGACAGAACAACATAAATTATATCTATAAAATATACATTTCAAGAATATACCATTATTAAAGGTTAAAGATTAAAAATTGTTTATTACATAATATAAATATTAAGATTCGTTCATTATTATCATACAAAGTTGGGGGGAAAATGAACTGTACAACTGACTTTGAAAAGTGATAAGTGGCTTAGCTCATAAAATTGATGACAACTCCGGCCGAAGTGAACAAGGTCAATATCAATATTCCTCGAAAAATGCGCGACAGCGTCGTCTGCCACTTTGACTGGAGGGAGAATTAATAACGATATCGTTTTTATCTTCCTTTTCTTGATGCAATGTCTGTGCGCTCTTTTGGCGATCGACGCCGACTGTTCGTGCGTTCGTTCGCTTACGTGTATCAATTTATCAGAGGTGGGCAGGCGTTTATCAAAGAGCTCTGTATTGAAAATATTGCGTTTCAATCGTCTATCGCAGGCTCGCCAAAAAAACCAAACTAAATAAGTATGTACAGATATGGGCCAGGAAGTCGCGCGGTTCCCGCAGACAAAATAGATAATAACTTTCAAAGAAACCGCTATCTCGTCAACATTTTCAAACTTTACAACGAAAGTAAAAGCCCACCTCTGCGAACCTACTACGTGAATATAATAATAACCATAACCGGAAAGGTAAAAATCTCAACTTACCACGGTAGCGCCCATCTTCTCGTTGCTGCGCCGTTTGCGCGCGTGCCTGCGCGATATCGTGTCGCCCGCGGCCTTCTTCTCGGCGAGCGCAGCCAGGCCCTCGGTGACGATGTGGCGAGAGCGACGCGCGCGCGCAGTACCTGTTGTCGGATCCGGATGCTTCGAGGCGATGCGGCCCAGCAGCTGGGCCTTCTGCTCCGCCGACAGAACGTTCAACTTCTGTGTAAACGTAGGCCTATCCTCAGTCTCTGGTTCCTGAAAGTGATAATGTGGGGTTTAGATGTGGTATAGTTTTATTGGAAAGAGATGAAATATATAGTAAAAGAATTTTCCTCATAGTAATTTTTTTTTAATTTTTAAATAGAAGTTTCTTTTTACTGTAAATTATGATAATTATTTTGAAAATTGGTTTATGTTACACGGAGTTATTGCGGATTATGCTAATTTCCAGTAAAAAGTGTATCTCCGTTTATGTAATGGCAAAGGAATTTTTATGATTTTTTCACTATACAGTGAACTTGAAGGATGATTTGTGATTTAAACGATTCTTTATTCTTTTCTCTCAAAATTATGATGAATAGAAAGATTAATAAAAAACAAACAATAATCTTTTTCACACCAAAAATCAACTTTTAATTGAAAATTTACGATGTAATCTGTTATAAAAGTAATGAATTATAAAAGTATAATAAAAAAAATATTTACCAGTTTAGGGTGTTTAATGTGTGGTATCTCTCCACGAAATGCCTCGTAAATCTGCGTCAAATACGAGAACATCGCAAGTTTGTCTGGCACGTCGCACTGCACCATTTCTTCTCCAGTCATAATCTGTAATAAGATGCACAAAAAAAGCATGAAAGGTCAAGCGTGATTTAAAATTTTAAATGATTCATAACGTTCTTATAAATTCTACTTTAAACGTAAATTTATCATTTCTCCACTAATCATTCGCTGTCCCTCAAACAGATAAATACAAGTCTTGGGATATCGAACATATATAGAATAAAAGGAGGCAAAGTGCTCACCGACGTAATGCCGAGCTCCTTCTCGAGTATGTCGAAGACGAGCTGGTTGTTGGCCACGGGCTCGTCCTTCTTGAGGGCGTGGAAGTCGATGAGATCGGGCCGGTAGCGATGGATGATGGCCGCGATGGCCAGGCCGTTCTTGAACGAGATGCCCATGTCGTGGATGCGCACCCCGTCGTAAAGGGCCACCTGCCGCTGCAACCAGTACAGCAGCGTATCCGGGTGGACCTGGGTATCTGCGAATTGTATGCGTTCGGTGTTAATTCTCTCTCTCTCTTTTATATATGTTTTAAAAGCTTTCTATATGAACAATAACTTTGTTATAAGCATTCGCATTAAGAAATTCAATTGGTGATAATACTCTGATTGTAATTTAGTACAAAAACTCATTACCGTATTGATAAATGTCGAACTCACCTCTCCTCCGCCGTTTCTTGGGCAAGTCGAGCGCAGTCTGTACGGGCAACAACTTGAAAGTTTCCGGATCGTCGGTGTTGAGTAGAGTTCGCACTTGCGCCGTCATCACCGATCGCATATTTAGATTCGGGTACCTGGAAACAATTAAACTCCGTTTTTACTATTTAACTGGTTTCGAAATTAGTTGACAGAATCTTACTGGCTCTTGTTGTTGATGAAAAAAAATTTGAAAATCCATGATAATGAAAGTTGAAAGAACTAAGAAGTTGTATTAAAAATTGCAAAAGGAAAAAAGGAGAATTCAATGAAGCCACAAAGTACTTATGAATTTTTTGAAAATTCTTGGCACTGTACCGTTTATTACATCGTTTATAAATACAACGAGCTTAGTATAAGAATTTCGAAAGATGAACAAACATACCTAAAAAAACATTTATTACTCGGACAATTCTGCTTTTGTTTACCTCACTTTCCCTAAAGTAGGTATAACAATATTTTCATAAATGCAACAATGAATTAAAAAAAAGAACATCTATTAATCAAAAAGTTACAGACGAGATGCCTGCACCGTATTCCTCGTTATTCTATTTTTTTTTTTTTTTACACGTACGTCTTACAGCATTTTCACCAGAAGAATAAAAAAAATTATCGTTGGACTATCCAATACCGACCTTGTGTGCGGATCGAGCGTGTACGCGGCGTAGTCCCGATTGAGGTTCTCGGGCGTCGTCTGGCCGAGGAGCCGGTAAATGGACTCGCGCTCGGCAATGACCTCGAGGGGCGTGTGCGTGGCGCCCCAGCCCTTGATCGCCCAGCACGCGTCCAGGGAGCTGAGGAAGCCGCGGGCGCAGCCCGAGCCCGTCGGCCAGAATGGCTGTGGAAAAAAGAGTTGCGTTTAGTTATATGCGTTTTTTGTGTATAAATGTAATAGAAGTTCTCTAAAGATTTTTTTTTATTTTGTATTTTGTACTTACTTTTTTTTTCTAAAGATTGAGAAAATGAATTAAAACGTAAATTCAACTTGAAAGGTATTTTTAGAAATAGATCCGTTCTTTTGTTACACTTCAATGGTTTAACATCTAACCATTCTCTTTTTTATTTAGCTATAATTTTCAGAAAACGTCTAAATAATTTACATAACCGCGAGCATCCATTAGAAAATTAGCGTCAATTTCTCTTTGTGAAACTATAGTAAACAGTTTTATTGGCGCACGTAAAACAACAGTAATTATTCCACTTACAATACCACTTCAGTCTTAATGTTACAGATCATTAATATCGGAAACCAGCATGATTTCACTATTATGCAAACGTACATATCACCCACACACGAACCATAAAAATACAATTGCAACTCTCACCTCGAGGAGACTGTCGCCGACGAGGGTCATGAAGAGCCGGTGGCCGCGTCGCTCGATCACCCGACTCGCGTTCTCGGCCGCGTACATGGAGGTGAAGTCAAACATCGCGACGTCCGGCTGGCCATAGTGATTGACCGCGAACTCCATGTCCATCATCTGGTACTCGGTCGAGAACTCGGCGGCCTCGCGAGCGTACAGCATCAGCGCCTCCCGATCCACGTTCTCCTTCGCGAGCAGCTTCGCCGTGTCCGGGTGGTCCTGCAATGTTGTGGGAAATGTTAGATTGTGTTCAATTTTTAATGGTGAGTGAAAAGGTTGGTATAGTGTTGTTTTTCTTATTTAAAACGATTAATGAGTTATAAAGATATCTAATCTTTTGTCGTAACTTTTATGTAAGAAACATTAATTGATCAGTTAAAAATATAAGAATTTATTATGACGAAAACTAATAATTCTTCTAGAATAACATTTATATTAGTACATTTTCTAAATATATATAGAATATTTAAGATTTGTTGTTATATTTATCCTAAATTTTGTATTTTCAAGAAACTATAATAACTCGACAGGAACTAAATTCAAGATAGACTGATTAAAAAAAGGAAGTTAATCGGGTTACAGCCATCTGTCACTGCTCCGTCAAATGACGCAGAAAACTGTTTTTCCCCGTCGAACCGTTGCCGGCGATGAAAAGCATCCATCATGACAATTCCAAAGATAGAATCTAACCACCTGTGACTCCATCCGAGTGATGATGCAAAGTCACGAAAAAACGGGAACACGCGACAGCTGAATTTTCGTTACTTTCCGCAGCACGAGTCTTTCCTCTCAATTTTCCCCACCATCCAAACAGATAATCCTATACATATATATACCTGAAGGATAACGCCCTTATCGATGAGGCTGTGCTTCTTGGCAGTCATGACGAAATAATGCGTGTCGTCCTTGTAGTAAACAATGTTCTCGAGGTCGATGCCAGTGTCGGAGTACAGTTCCTTGAAGAACTTCTGATTGAAGATGAAGGCGACGCCGCTTATCTCCTCGACGCGCGCTTCGGCCTCGGTGCGCTTGTTGATGAAGTTGGCGGTTATGGCGATGGCGAGCTTGCCCCGGAACTCCTTGCGCTTGAAGCCCTCGAGGGTGTTTCGCTTGCCGTCGGCGCCGATCAGCACGTCGAACTCGTACTGCGAGACCGGGTGCTCGGCTGGCTCTATCTTCGCGCGCCAGCCGATCTCTGTAATATGGTGCCAAGTGGTTTCGTGAGGATAGGCGTGATGTACAGTTATATACGATGGATGTAGGTGATTGTGGAGGTGTAAGAATGAAATTCTATACGTGTAGAATGGTTTTGATGTAGATAGAAATAGATATTTGTATATGGTAAGATGATGCGGTGGTTTGGATGTATTTTTCGATATTTGGAATCTTATTATCTGTAATCTCCTTTAATTTGATAGGGAAATTTAGTTTGTACGATTTTGAAATATATTTTAGTTACTTCAATGTCAGCTATAGTAACCTTTGACGATTAATATAACAAGCAAGAGATTATATTCCAAGATTAATGTCTACAGTTTTGATCATAAAAGAGAACATACAGTAAAGAACATACATAAAGGTGAATTATCTATTCACCTTTCCAAAGAATTTGAATAAGAAATACCCTATCATTATATTTTACATTGAAAATTGACTTAAGGGGGCGTGGAATACCGACCTCTATTATGCGACTACCGTACCGGCCGGACAGAAGTAATTCATTATAACTCGATTATTACTACGATTAACGGGGTTTTATAGTCCTACCATTACCGACCGAACAATTCACACAGTTTCAAGCTGATTAAGATAATGTGTACTTACCGACAAATTTTAGAACATATATATCTTTTGCAAATAATAATAGAATTACTAAAAAAAAAAATTGAGTATAGTATTTATATACACGGAGCGCCTGACAGAATTGTTTTTCCAAATAAACGTTCTAATGTTTATTAATTAAATAATGAAATTGGGTTGATTTTGAGGTTCACATCGCCTTAAAAATAAAATACGTCGAATCACAAAAAATCAAGAGAACACTCTTCTGTGTTTGTTAACGTTCTACCATCCAGTCAAAGTTTCGTGTCGAAATATCAAGTCGTTTTTTCAAAAACTTTGAACGAAATTAAATTCGTTCGGTATCGGTCGGTAATGGTACGACTATGGCACCCCATTAAGGACTTATTCAAATTCGCTTGCCCTCCGTAATGTAATTATCTACCATTCTGCAAAGTTTTGAGTCAAAATTTAGAGGTGTTCTTGAAATTTTGACTCAAAACTTTGCAGAATGATAGATAATTAAATTACGAAGGGCAAGCGAATTTGGATAAGTCCTTAATCGCAGTAATAATCGAGTTATAACAAATTACTTCTGTCCGGTCGGTACGGTAGGTCGCATAATAGAGGTTGGTATTCCACACCCCTACAATTAACACTTGTAGAAGTTACTAAAAGTTATAAAAAAATTAGTATTCTGTTCTTATAAACCTTCTAAAATTATAATTAAACTCACTTCCATCCTCCTGATTATCTGGCGGCGGCACGAGCGACACGAAGCTGACGCTCTCGTGGAACTCGACGCCGAGGATGAGGGCGACCTTGAGAAGAATGCACTGCAGCTGTCGGATGCTGATGTGATCGATCGAGCCGGCGCAGAACTTGCCGAAGAACTTCTTGGCGCCGAGGGCGCGCAGATCCTGAATGACGAAGGGCCACAGGTGGAGGACGTTGTTGCGCGACATTCGGTCGCGCTTCTCCACCACCACGACCTTCGCGCCCAGCATCTGCGCCTCTATGGCCGAGCGCATGCCGCACGGACCGCCACCGATTATCAGCACCTGCGGATCAATGAGTTGATTAACGTTTTAAAGAGGATTTTGTATGAAAATGATTGTTTAGAGAGTATGTCGACTTGGAAGAGTTTGAAGTAAGGCCAGCTGATGATTTCAGATGTATTTTTAAATCCAGTAGAGCGCGGGAGGTTAGTGCACTCGAAATAGAAGCGTACTTCAATTGCTTCATGTATAGTACTATTGATATCAAAGAGTACATTATGTAGTATATTTGAAGCGTTAGTCTAGTAACGCGAAGATTGGTTCTTCAAAGAGGCTTGTGGCTAATAAAAGAATAGTTCGTCATTATACAAACTCGCGCAATCGAATTGCATTAAAGCCATGAAATTGTGTGGAAAGCATAATTTTGTAATTAATTTATCGGTCGTTCAACTATTTGCATTATTTAATTGTGAATTTACTTTTATGACGATTCCTTATCGAAAGCGTGAAATGAATGTTGAACGTTTCGTACACGCGGTTTATAGCCTTGTCATGCCAAGTACATTTAGATAAACGAAAATCAATAGTATAATGCTGCGGATAATATCATGCTTATACGTTCAATCGAAAAATAGGAAAAACTTCAAATTACTAATTTTATTTCAGAAAACACTTCTATTAACTTTAATAAAAAAGGGTATTTATTATATTTTGTCACCTGTAACTGTATGTTAACAAATATTCTCATCCACAGGTAATAACTACTTTCAAGAAAATATGTTTAATGATGTCAAATGGTCGTTGTAATTTACTGTATTTTTCAAACGTTATAATACACAATTCTCAAACGTAAATTATGGAGGGCGAAAAGAACAATACAAAATTTAATAAAAAAAAAACTATTTTCAACGAAAATTGTAATCTGAAAAATTCCATTTATCACACATTAAGGGCCTACAATTCAATAAAATCGATCACACCCAGCTACCACAGTTAACCATTCATCCCCTATATCTATATACATAAATGAAACTCACCCTCGTATTCGGACATGCCTTCCCCCGATTATAACACTTGTGATTCGCCCTCTGATCGAACTTCTTCCACAGCGCCTGCGCCTTCCACGATCTCAGCTTCGACTTGAGCTTCGGATAGAACTGATTGAAGTTCGTCGGCTTGATCTTGAGTAGATCGCAGAGGTGTCGAAAGTGTCCGAGTATGGACTTGAGGGTCGTCGCGTTGCAGAACTGGTCGAACACCTCGTTCGCCAGTGCGACGTCCGGCGAGGCCATCTGCTTGCGCACGTGCTGATGATGTGGATCCATCATGGTTGATCGGCTTTGGGGGATTTTTGTATAGCGGAGGTTTACGGGGGTGGCGGTGAAGTCGGTGGTGGCGGCGGTTCTGCTGCTACGGCTACTGATTGCAACACTTCAGTCTGTGTCATTACCTGGAAGCAGAGAAAAGGGAGAGGATGGTTAGAATATTTTTTTGGGAATTTCTTTTTCGAGTGTTTTATGTATGCAGATGATATATATGCGAAGATGAAAATTTGAAATACGAGCGAATAAACGCGAACGAGCGGTTCTAAACTGGTTATGAAAGTTAACGGAAAATCTTGCTGCTAGAGGAGTAGCATCGCAACAACTTTAAACTTTGAAAAATGGCTCTTCAAGAGTTGCGCGCTAATGTTTTCAAGTTTCGCAGAGCTGAGGTCATCTATATTAGAGCTTCGCATAGTCTGAAAATCATTTTTCAAAGGAAACTTGAATTGTTGCAGAGCGCCGAGCGCTGAGTACGAAATGCAGTTGTTTGTCTGGAACTTCTTAAATTAAAATGTTATTGTTGAAGTTCGTTGCAGTTGTTTTCTAGAATGTTTGCAGGTATTTTGTTTGTTCTCGTAATTTATTGTGTTGGAAATCAATATGCACAAAACCTTAAAATAGATTCCAAACTGTAGAACAGTGTAACAATAATGAAATTTCCATTTACTCGAAAAATTACAATTTCCAATTACCCACCCACCTCCAGAATTCCATAAAAATATGTGAATGAAATTAAACGATAAATTCGGCAACAACGCGCAGCCACATATATACGAAAAATTTCATTAAACCGCTCTTCAATCAACATTGTCATTCGCAGAAACAGCATTCCACGACACGCGCGTGTAATCCCTCGTATTTCATCTACGCCCGTAAAATGCGCCCCCCTCTGGCGCCGTAAAAACCGCGCGCGAATCCAATAAAACTCGCGCCGCCGCACACTTCCCGCCTCCGAATTCATAATTATCGGGCAACACGCGCGTGAACCGGAAGCCGATACACGGCACCTCATATAACCACATTGTCAGCGTCTATATATACATATATATACATACACGCATTTCTGGCGATCGGACACCAACAAAATAAACGCATCACCCACATAATATTGATTTTCATGACACGCCCGCGCGTAATTAGCCCTCGGGTCGGCGTTCGCATGCAGGTATCGAAAATAGCCGCGCGCTTTTTTTCGTATATAAGAGGCGCGACACAGACGGCGCCGATGATCGAAATTCGCGGCTCGCGAGCCACGCGTCTCGGTTGTTCCTCGTGCCTCGGACTGGCGGCTCTAAATCCGTCGGCAGCGGCTGGATGGAGTGTAATTCTAGACCGGGATGTACCGGGATGGAGATTTCGCGCGCGTGATATGTGTTTGTGTGTGGACGCGAGCGAGGTTTTGAAAGTAGTCCAAAATGAGACTTCAAGAGTGAATTAGAGTTGATCGGTGGTCGGATATGCGAGGTAGGAAGCGCTAGATTGAGATGTATTTTTGGACTGGAGGTGGTTTATGTGTTTGTAGAGAAAGACATTTTCGGTTCGAGAAAATGAGGACGTATAATAAGGATCGAGTATAGCATTATCTATATAGAAAAATTGATTTAATTTTCGTGCGAGATTAACAGTGGCAAGAATACGCATAAGTTTGTAAGTAGAAAATTTTAATAATTGCATTTGTATATATATAGATATGAACTCGGGTTGTTTTTCCCAACCCGTGTTTATTATGTTCAGAACAATAAAATCACATTGAAGATATTTCCTGAACATCACGGATATGCACAGCACAAAAGTGTTTTAGTCCTTGTATTCTATAAGACATATGCCTAAAAACTATGTATGTGTTTACCAAGAATCACTCACAAAATAAGCTAATTAATGCCGCTGGATTAATTGGAAAACATATTCGGGCGAAGGCAAGCAAATAACGGCGCTCGAGATATGTTTGACGCGAACACGGTAAACAAACTGTTTAGTCTTGGCAAAGTTTAATTAGATTCGCATATACATTATGTATGTATAAGGAGTGACCGAATTTAGAATGATCATATTAATCAGTGACGCAAATCCGATTAATAATCCTGATCTATCCGCATAAATTCAATATTATATCCCTTTACATATTATACATATTATGTATGCATATACTAACGTGATTAAATTCGCCCCAAAAAAAATACCTGCCATCCATTACTTTGCATTATCATAAACACACCTCGCCTCAAAACGCCAAATCCAGATCAGCCAGATACTTGCCACGCTCAAACACAGCGTTGAAAAAGAAAGAGTCAAAGCCTACGGTATTTTCGTGAATCGCGCGGGGAACGGGAAATCGGTCGCGTGCCGAATATCAACGGCCGGATCAGCGGCTCGGAAAAAGAGACGGATTTCAGTGGCGCGCGCTGATTATTAAGCGGGACCCAGTATTCCGCGTCATCTCGGTCGGATAATGACCGTACAAATAGATCAGACGTGACGAGTTGTTCCGGAGCCGTTCGTCTAGGGCTTTGATATAAGTATGTTGGGTTATGTGTGTTTGGATTAATTGGTGTAAAGAATTTTAAATGGATAGGTAAATGTTGCAATTAGAGGGTAATGTAGGACGTAATTGGAAAGAACGCGGCAGAACGGTATAACGTTGGCATTTACGGTCTACATGTGTGTTTCCTTAATTGGACAAGGCGGTTCGGCAATGCCCGCGTCTTGAGAGTTTCTATGTGTCTCAGGTATATATCGCTCAATACAACAATATAATGTGGAAAATTAGCCTGTGTTTTTCTGGGAATATGCAGAACCGGCTTAACTTTCTTCATAATCGTTTTTATATAGGTAATGAATTTCATTGAAATGGGTATACATAATAAACATCTATAAAAATTATCTTATTTAAAAAACTAAGGTATTTCCATCTATTTACTAACAACTGTTTCTTTCCCTCAAACCCACATAAACACCAGCATTTTCACTTTCCAACACAGCCTTCGCTCGCCCTGCAACCTCATCTCTCTCTCTCCTCTCTCTCCGCGATTTCACGTAACAACCATGTCGCGCCGGGAGTAATACCGCCGCTCGTACAGGATAGGTACATATACGTGCACCTCGCGCGCGTTACGTCACGCGAGCAGCTCCAGCAGCAGCCTCGTGTCGAAAATTAACATTCCGCATGAAAACCGCCGCGAGGAGGACTGCAGCGACGACGAAATCGCGAGAGGTAAAAGGTGTAGCGTAGTGTCTGCTGCCACGGTTCTTTGAACTTGCAGCCTAATAGTTTTGTACATCAGAGGGGAGAGTTGTGGTGTTTGAGAGTACACACGCGAGGAGGGGAGCGAGGTGGGATTATAATTTATTGTGTTTGATAAAGAGCGTAAATTACGGCGTGGATGTGTGTAAGGTGCTTTGCTTTAAAGAGTGATGTATTGTTGGAGAGAGGGGAGACTGTGTGTGTGTTTATGAGAGGGCGTGTAAAATACTTTAAAGCGCACGCGAAGGATTTTGTAGGGTTCGTTGGGAACGAATGTTAAAAGTAAGGTTTTACGAAAAATTGTGCGTCCTTGTGCAGGAGTTGAAAAAGTAAACTTTTTAAAATTCAGAATGAAAGTATGAAAGCGTTCCTGCAATATTATACTATACTTTTACTTTTTAATTAGGCTGTATTTAGCAGGTAGTAGTGCAATTGAATGAAGGTGTCCATGAAGTTTTTGTTTAAAATATATCTCGCTTAATTTATAAGAAACGTATTAAGTATTTACGAAACCCAAATACAAAATTCACTATCACTGTTAAAAATTTTGAAGTTTTATTCATATAAATTTAATTGAAATTTAATAAAACTTGTGAAGTTTTATTCAGAATTTATCTTAAATTTCAGAAAATTTTTAACAGTGTACCTATAAACCAACACAAAAAAATGTATCACCACACCTATACAAAAATAATACCCCACGTCTCCTCGCTCACCCAACCCAGCTCCATATCCAAACCGTCCCACCCCATCCCCAAAACTTCCACACCCTCGTTCGACAAAACCCCTCATGAAAAAAAAAGCCGCACGAAATTAACGCTGCGAGCTCGCGATAAGACTTTACGCTCTTCTCGCGGCGCGAAATTGCGGAACTGCGCGCAAAAAAAAAGATTAGCTACAAAAAAGCGCGCGCTCTGAAAATAAACGCGCACGCGTGCGGCGCCGGCTCGTTACCCACCTACATTCTCCCCGTCATCGCTCGTATACTTTGTTAACGCGATAAAAAGCACGCGCGGAGGGAATTTGAGTGGGAGGTGTAGGCGCGTGTATATAGCACTGCCGACGGCTGGCAGAAGTCCTTTTTTTTTCTTCTCTCGTTTTGCGAGTGCGCGCGCGTGCGTTTTCGTATATATACGGAGGGGAAAGTTTTTAATGCATTTGAAATCCCCTTCGAAGGGAGCGGACGAGAGGTTGCTGCAGTTGGAGCGACTGTTATTGTTGTACCGGTGTACGGTAATTGCCGATGTGATGCAGCGGTTGATATGCAGTTGGGGAATTTTTTAATATGGAAGTGAAGTAAAATTGATCTTATGTGACGGTATAATGAATCTCTGTTGAATTAAAAATTTGTTTTGTATACCGTTTTCTACGGTAGGCTATGTTTTGTAAGGTAAACGTTTCGATTTATTTCGCATATCTTAGTTTCTTCACTCCATAAAGTTTTAGCTTCCAATTTTCACTTATCACACCACAGATCCAGTCGGTTATCGGAGAGAAAGTGGAAAAACTACTCCGTTTCCGTTTAGAAACTACCCACAGAACGGACCTTTTTACACGAACATAATAATGGAGCAGTATATAATTTCCATGGATTTACATACACTGGTGAATTTCAATGGAAATCGTAGAACAGAAAGCCGAAGTTATAAATTTAACAGCTCCAAATAAAGCATTTTGACAAACCCAATGCGTCCCGTCAGGCGTCGATAAATTATACCGAACCGTCGCGTGAAACTTTACCTCTATACGCCGTCTAAATCATCTTACGCAACCACCCGTTACCTCTCAATAACCGTACTTCACGGTTAGTCATCATCAGCATCTGGGCCACTGTCAAAACACGCATAGCCGAAAAAGGCGGAGAAATCATCCTTGATCGTCTTGTCGCACGTAACTGCAAAGGGTACGTGTTTGCATCCAAACATAACCACGCGCGACGCTAATAGAAGCCATCGGGCATTGCGCAACGGCCAATCGAATCAGTTGGAACGGAGCCATCGTCGGGCCCCATAGCGCCGCGCGAAAAAGGAGATCGACGGCAATTGATTTATCGGTTGTCGCTCGTGTCTATCGATGTTTATCGCCGGCGAATTTGTTGAAACCCGAGAGAACGTCGTACCCACCGCCGGCGGTGATATCTGATTGTGCGGGGTGAGATGCGCGCGGATTACGAAATTTTCTTTTTTGTCGCGCTCTCGTTTGTCGCGGCTGTTGTTTGCACTTCTGCCGTGGGTGAATCATGGAAGTGAGTGTATAAAGTTTGCGAACGATGTTGTCGTTAGCAGTGGTGTAATTGGGATTTAGAGAGATAAGGCGGCTTTTTCTGTTCAGGATTATAGTTTTGCAATGAGACGTGTCGTTTCGTAGATATAATAAGAAAGGTTGCGTAAAATATTATTCAGGTTGTGATGCTATTTGGAGTATATCTATTAGCATCGACGCGAAACGAGCTGTGCTTTATATTTATAAGACAGACGGATGATTTACAAAGACCGTTATAACATACCAATTTGAGTATAATGTAATTGTATTTAAGTATAATTATTAGGTCAGACGTAAATAACGTTGTTATCATATATATTAATGCTGAAAATACATCTGCTATAAATTTGACTTTTCTGTATAATTTCGAGTCTGTATATTAAAGTAGCGAAAATAGATCTCTAGATACACAAGCATCCATTAAACGTAATTTACATCTTTGTTACTGCAAATATTCAGTGTGTGTGGCATAGTGCACACGCAGCCGAAGCCAGAAAGCCGCTCAGCTTTAACGACTCTCTTCGTGCCACAATTTATTTTGGCCATACGCCGGAAAAAATAGTTTAAACAATTTATAATGCGAGTGCGAACAATGCCGAATGACCGTACGAAAATAAACTCGCTAGTAACGCAGTCATTGTGTGACCTCTTTTAACCCTATCGCGTCGCGGAGCGCGAGCGTATTATAGGTATGCATATAACTGTATAGCGGAACCTTGAAAAATTTATTGCTCAGTTCAATGCGTTTATAGGAGATCGATCATGAGAATGTATATCGCGTTTGCAAAGGAGGAGAAGGAGTTTAAAAATAAAAAGAATTCGAAGTTGAGAAGGGACTGGCGAATATCGCAGTGAGTAGTGTATAGAATAGTTTGGTAAAACTTGTTTTGTTTTATTAATGTGAAAGACTTGTCAGGTAATGGAAAGGATAATAAGAGGCTTTTAGCACGGAAACGGGCGCGATTCGCGCAAAACAAAAAGAATAGTATAGTCACGATTCCAATTTTAATGTGTAGTATCATCTTCAACTCTGTATTTCAATATTCCTCGGAATTTTGGAGCTACTTATACATTATTTACATTTTATAAAAATTTATAATATTTTAATGCGTCAAAATAAAGGACACGCAGCTCACGTTATTTAACATCCTAATTATGAATATTTCCCAAAACACAAACGTAAACTGCCAATTCACAGTCTTTTATCTGCAAATATACTTATATGCGTACACCCAAATTTTCCGCTTTTACACGTATTATACGAGAAAACCCAAACAAAACCATCCTCCGAAATCCATCCGCCGCGCGTGAACTACGTTCCATGGAAAGAGAAAAAATAAAGGTACGTAGACTACCGCGCGTGCGAGGGACGACGACGACAAAAACCGGCGATTTCCGCAAATTAGCAACGCGCGCACAATGACGAATGCTCGCGCGAGCGCGCGCTTATTCCGGTCATTAGAGCAAATTGTCTCGCTTCGCCGCTGTTCCGCTCGCGCTCTCCCACACTCAATCGGTTGGTTGTAGAGTGGGTCGCGCGTTCGCGAGTGTGTGTGTGTGTGTGTATTATACATAATCGCTTTCGGTTTTCTTTGTGCAGGTAAACGAGCGATTTTTCGGTGCGGGTCTTCGATGGTGCAGGTCTGATGGTTCGGGGAAGGCTGTGGGTAATTTTACGTTTCGATGGAATTTAGAGTGCAGGAAGGGTTCGAGTATGGATTTCTTATCGAATTGTAACAGACGCGAAATACTAGTTCTGTTTTCGATATAAATGATATTTCCCAAATAAAAACTGTATATTTTAAATGTCTACTATAAGTATAAGAAATATCATCAGCTGTTTAAGATTCAAAAATATTACATGTTGAAATATTCATGGCTGATGCTATTTGTACGGCAGAAATATAGTACATTAATTCGGAGTATAAGTTCCAAAACACCTCGCTGTGATTGTTTTGTTTTGATATCTGACTAGAGAAGTTATATCCCATTAAATCAAGGAGTGCGGGAGCGTTCCGAAGGCAAGTATAGAAGAAGCCTGAGGCTCGACCGCGCTATATATACATTGAAATATCTGCCCGAGAAATTGAAATATTTACTATTGTATAATTTTCAATCACTTTTATATATCACTCAAATTAAAATAACAACATGCTATATGTATATACTTTGTGTACATAAATCTGTCGTACAAATAGCAGCTGCTATTGTCATGCTTCATTGTTATGTTTTATTTAAAGAACTAGTCAAATCCAAATGCGCTTCGCGCGTACTATTTTGTTTTTGAGGTTATGATATGTTTTCATTATGATTACATTTCAATTAATCTAAATGATATCATAATCAAATAATTTTTCAAAGAATGAACATATTAATATCTTATTCAATTATGATTTAAGTATTTAGATTTAAATATATCTTTAAATAATTAAAAATAAATAATTCAATTAAAAAAAATTCAAATATACATAACGGAAGTCGCACATTTTCGCGCCTATTCCATATAGACCAATGAAAATCAATCTTTAAATGCTTCACAACATTCGGCCATCACTTTTTTAAGAGAGGAGAATAGAAAATGTTTATGGTTTTCCCTACATTATCTTGTAATCAAGAGTTTTCATTAAATTCCAAAGCCATATAGATTATTCTTTGATAAACTTAATATCGAAGATTTATATAGTCTTACACATTTTCGAGTTTAAAAGGGTTATTTTCGCCTCACCTTTTTTTAACGCGACGGCCAAACAGGGAATGCCATTTAATCCTCCCTTACTCATTTGCTATCTTATCTAAGCTTTTTAACAAAATTAATTTCCGAGAATCGCAAGTCGAGTCTGAGTCAGCCCCAAAAGCTTCAAATTGCCGGTGTGCATTACTAATGTTTGTTTGTTTTTTTACAAGAAGTAATTGGAGCTATTTTGAGATATAGCACTTGTCAGTAATGAAAACAAATTGAACGAGGCAGACAATGCTTGGTTAAAAAGTGACCTCACATATAAATGCTGTAAAAATTTTAACGATCTTTCTGAGAAAACCGAACGGCTATCGCGCAATCTTTACAGCTTTTTATATCACATAATAGAACAAACATTTTTTTTTCAGATAAACAAATCAATATTAATTTTAATATTTTCAAAATATCAATCCAACATCTCTATATACTTCAAATCCTAAAACAAAATAAACCAACTTCAAAGCTGGCCTGCTTACGCGTGCGCGAAAAAACCGGAACCCCGGCCGCCGCGAGACACCCGATCCTCAATTTGTTTTCCCACGCAAGTGCGCCGCGGCGAACAATGCGCACTCTGCGTTTATACGCTCGAGGAAAGGTAAACCGGAAGGTTTATACCGACTAAGACGACGACGACGTTGAGTTGAAATACACTTGCGTAATAGCACAGGTCGTCGTCGTCGTCGGGTTGCCGCGTTTTTCCAGCGTGCGTGAACTCGTTGCGTGTGCCGGAAGCGGTTTGCTTATAAGTACTTACGCGCCGAAAGTCGGGGACGAGGTGCGGGGTGATTGCACTCGCGATGTGGTTTTGATGATCGTGAGTTTTTAAAGATGTTTTGGGAAGAGTAGTGTGTGCGTAAAATTTAGTTTCGAGGCGATTCGGATCTTGATGGTGATGTACTTGAATTTTGTGGAAGAAGACGTAGAGGTGTTTTCGTTTACTTCCCGAATGGAAATAATAATCGTACAACTATGTTACAATCTAGTACATTATTGTAAATTCTCGCACCCTTTCGTAGGTTTCGGTACGTTTTGATTAAGATTAAGACATTTGTACGGGATCGTACCTAAACGTACCGAATCGTACGGAAATGTATGTCAGGGTACACAAAGGTACAACCTCGTACAGAAACCTACAGAAACTTACATATGCTGAGAAAAATTATTTTTTGACTCAAAAAATTTCCTGCCTAAGCGTACCGAAACGTACCGAAACGTACCAAAACATCCGGAAACGTACCCCAGCGAACAAAGACGTACGAAAATGTACGTTAATGTACGTAAATATACGGTGTCGTAAAGAAAATTATGAGAACTTGAAATATAGTGGAAAATGTTTGTTATTTTAAAAGTTTTTGTAGAATAAAAATTTTCGTAAAATATGTTATTTTACATTGCTTTACGTTTTGGTACATGTCAGTACGTTTCGGTCCGTTTCGGTCCGTTTCGGTCCGTTTCGGTACGTTTCGGTACGTATCGGTACATTTCGGTGCGTTTCGGTACAAAAATATTTGCATATTGATACATTCATTTGGTACATACAAGTATGTTTCCGTTCATTTTCGAACGTACATGTATGTTACTGTATGTCACCGTACGTTTCTGCAGGTTTACCTACGATTCGATACAATTTGGTACGTTTTGGTAGATTTTCGTATAAAATGTCCGAATCTTAGTCAAAACGTACCGAAACGTACCGAATTGTACGGAAAGGTACAGAAACATAGCGACATGTAAAGGAACGTGCCGAAATATACGACAATTTACATTGTAGTACCGTTTATTTTTTCCATTCGGATTCGGGTTGAATGAAATCTTGTTCTTTAATCGGCCAAAATCGTTTAAGTTGAATATATGTATTGTTAGATCGAACATTTATAATGAAAATAATTTATCAAAATAAAAAATCGTGATTCTCATTACTTTATCAACGAGATTACAAAACTAAAAATTACGATTGAATGAATCAAATCGTTTTATATTATCGCCAATTGATATACGAAATGTACAATTCCTAATAAGGATCGAGAATCACTACACCTATGCACAGTTTCCTAATAATTTATCTGAATATTTTTATAAAAACACATACTCGATAAATACGAACTTTGACGTTGTTACAATACTCAAATCTTATCGCCAATTTTTCAAGTATCTGTTATACAGAAGTTATGATTAAAATTATATGAGTCACATTCAAAGATGAAAATCGGCTTTATACCGGCCTGTTAAACGCTCTGAATATAATTTTAAAACTCGCTTAATTGCGGCCGAAGAGCCGACGACAGGTAACCGGTATAGTTATGTAAATGTAGGTCAATGACATTTATTGCAAAATTTCTGAATATATAAGCCACATTGTGCTTAAGAGTTTGGCAACGATATATATCTGAACTTGTAATTATTAAATGGCAATATTTAAAACAATTTTCATTTATATATATTTTATCACGCGACTTGCTTTCGAGCGAGTTTTATTTTTTACGTAACACGTACGTATGATAAACGTGTCATTTTTTTGTATTTAAATTATACTAAAAAAGATAACTAATTCAATTAATAACCAAACCTTTCTATTACCGCATCATTTCGAACTACATAATAACACCCTTTTAAAATTCTGAAGCAGTTCACAGCCCCACAACACGACCGAATGATCAAAGAAAAGTCAATCCAATCCCACAGCCCACCGCACCTTTCCATCCCTCGACCGCCCGCCGCTCTCTCCCCACCACCACCACATCATCTTCCAGCCATCGACATCTGTCTTTTATCGACCCAATCATCGCACTCCCCCACTGCACACATATCTCCCTACCTCTCACACAACAACACCTCGTTCCTTCCACACTCCTTCCTCGAATCCTCTCTTCTCTGTCTCTATACCCGCACAATATCTCTTCTCTCGCACTATCAATCGCGCGCTCTCTCGCGTATACACTACGCCGGTCAGCTCGCGCGCAAAAAGACTGAGCGCTGGGCTCTGCTCTCTTTCTCTCCTCTCGGCCGCGCAGAGAGCCGGAGAGCTATAAATAGGGCGCGAAGAAGTGGGCAACGCGAGATGCAATCCTGCCGCTGCAGTCCGCCCTGCAGAAGTAGAGCGTCAGCGGCGGTGAGGCAGACCAATTTTACCGAACGCCGGCCCATCGTAGGCGTATGCGTATATAATACGTGTGTAAGTGTGGCTGTGTGTGTGTGGATTTTAGAGGTGTAGTGTGTTACGTGTGCGGGCGAGTGGACGAGGTATAGTCAGGTGTATAGAAGGAATTGGAAGTTTTTAGTGGGCTGAGGTTTATTTTTTGTAAAATTTGATTGGTTTGTCGAAGTGACATTCAGTGGTTGATGTGTTGCGGGAAGAATAAAGAGCATCGGTAATTTACGTATCGAGATAAAGTGGATGATGTATAAAAAGGTCGGAATTGCTTTTAACCGAATTATACTCGAATTACCATTGACAGTTGAGTGCATAAAGGAGCGCCTTGATTCGGAAATTTTAGTAATAATGAACGAGAAGTGAGATAATTGAGGGAATTATTTATATTATACTGTTGTCATATTGAAATGGATTGCAGCATTGGTACAATTAAATGTGAATGCAATTAACGAGACTGATAAAATCCTTTGATAAAAAATTAAACAATTAATTATTTTTTTGTGCGCATGCGACAGTTGATGTGTTAAAAATTTTATAGAAATTACAATATACTTATATAATTATTTCGTGTCAAATTAATCGATCTTTATACCGTTACATAATACGATCAAACCTTCCGCTTTAAAATTAAACTTTAAATGAATTACGAGTGATATCCGATTCATAAATGTATAACCATTGCTGCGTATGAATAAAGTATACACAAACGCACACATCTCGCACTACTTAATAAATCCACATCTTCAAATTACATACCACGATAACACCGATAAAATCTTTCGCCACATTCGCCGATTTCCCAATTCACCCACACCACACTCATGTCACTTTACGAAATTCCACTTCCTCATCACGCGAAGGCCGGGCACTCGCACCACCCACGAATAAGAAGAAGAAGAAGGCGACCGCGAATCTCTCGCTCGGAGCAATTTTCACTTCACACACACACATACGCGCAAGCTCTCGAATTGCCATTTAACGCCGCGCTTAAAGGGCGGCCGACGCGACGCTGAGGACATGGCAACGAGCTCGAATTGGATCGTCCGGCGCGTGTGGGCGTTGCCCCCTGGCGTTTTTCGGGTAGCCGCGACGAGGTAGTAATGGAATCGTCGTTGTCCCCCCCCGTCTTCGATTGCCCTTCGCAGACGACACGGAGAGAGATGAAATATGACGGCTGCGGGTATTGGTTATTACGCGTCGTTGAATTAATGCGGGCGGAGAGCCTGCGAGTGGCAGGGCTGTTTTGTTGCTGCTGCTGCTGCTGCTTTCTTTGTTTCGAAGTGATGTCGGGGTTTTTAATTAGCGGAGGGTGGGTTATTAATGGGTCCGAGTGTGGCGAGAGGTTGATTTGTCTGCTGAGGTTGGTTGGATTGGGACGGGGAAGGTGAAGATGTTGTACCAAAAGGAGGTGATAACGGGCGGTGTTATATTGTTGTGAAAGGAAGGAAGTGCGATGTTGTAGCGCAGATGTGGATTTCGGAATTAATGAGTTGTGAAAACGCAGTACAATAAATGGGGTAGGGTGACTTCACCAGTGAATGACGAATAAGGAAATTTTAATTTTTGTTATTTAGTTAAGAGAATTAAAAATGGATTAAAAGCAAAAATCTTTTTTAATTTGTATTTTAAAATCTTCAAACTTTCATTCAAACGATAGTGACAAAATTTTAGATAAATAATAAAAGTAGAAATTTTGTTTAAAAGAAATCTGTAAATATCTCCTAAAAAACAGTAAATGAACACGCGATCTTAGTATCCAAATACGTTTCGCCAGTGAATGAATACTTCGCCAGTGAATAAAAACTCAATAGCAGCGATTTTATGATTTTATTCTTAACAAGATATTTCTTTTATGCAGAATCTTTATGTAAAATGAAATAAAAATTTTCAAAGATTCGAAAATTATCGTCATATTAGATAAATAATACATAGAAAGCTTGATATTTTCATATATTTAAAGAAAATGTTCGTTAACTGGTGACTGTTTGGATATTGGTGAAGTCACCCTATGTCTGTTTCGAAAAGTAAAAGCTTCTAACATGTAGATTTTTGTGAATAGTATTTTTATATAAGGAGAGTAGATAGATAATTCGAAAAATAAGAATAGAAGAAAGAAAATTCGGATAAACAGATAAGCTCCTTCCTGTTGTCTATAAAGGTTTACTTCGGAGCAATGCATTTGAGATCGTGTGCACGAAGCACTCGCGTAATGTACGTGTATAAAAATCGTCAAAACGCTAAGCAGCTGCTTTTAGTGCGGCTATAAACACATCCTTCACTTCGCGAGAGGATAGAAACTCGGAATGACCGAGAGCCGGGCGTAAATTATAAACCTTGATGAGCACGACGAAATAAGTGGTTTCATCCTTTGAAGCGAGGAAAAGGTGATTTGAATAATGATGACGTTGCCATTATGTCTGTAACTTTAGGTGTAAAAATGTCTTTTGTACGCGCGGATGATTAAGATAAAGGTTATGTTCTATAATTATTTGGTATAAAAGTGTAATTATTTATACTGCGGATATGATTTACATATAGTGTTGCTCGTGAAACGAAGGAGTAAAACAATCGATTTAACAAGTTGCGGAAATCGTTCGTCATTTTCTAACGGTGCTATAAGCACGGACAGAAAAAATTCTATAATTATTAATAGAAATCGCTGTAAATCTGGGATAAACTGAAATTCTTTTAAAAAAAATACCACGATTTATAGTGGAAAATACCTATATTTTTATCTCTATCCACTTTTACGATTACCACAAAAATTTGTACTGAGAAATTTTCTCCATCCAGATCCAAAACTAAATAATCCACAACGAGCTATGATATATCCCCACCGCGAACAAATTCCACCTATGCGCAACGAGGGCCCGCAAGAACTGAATGAAATCCCAAGAATCCAGACCGCGAGTGTCTCCGCATGCACACACTCGCAATCAGCGCGGCGAAATAGAAAGGACCAAACGCATTAGCTACCTTTCCGATCCACTATACTCGATCACGCTGGCTTTTCACTCTTGGATCCTGTCGAGTCGAACGGGCGCCACGCGCGCTATTGTTTACGGCGATGCGCTCGAGAGGAGAGAGAGAGAGAGAGACTGCGCGAAAAAGGGGGAAATCTCCTTACTTACATCCCGAGAGTCGAGAAATCTCGGTTGTTGTGTTTTTTGCTCTCGCCGCGCTTGTTTACGAGGGGATTTCACATTTTTTTTTTCGTTGCACGCAAGTCGAAAGTTTCTCCATCGTGCACGCGGGTATATTAAGAAGTGAAAATTGATTCGTGTGATGTGGATGTGGATGCATATGGGAGGGAAGATGAGTTGGATTGAGGAGAGTGAATTATTCATCTGGTTTATGGTGTGGTCGGGGGAAATTTATTAGGCGTGAATATAGCGAGCGCGTTTGTTTGAAACTTGTAAGTACGAGTGTAACGCGAAGAAAAAGAGAGTGGAAGGAAAGTTTGAAATATCAAAATTTGGCCCTGGTTGGTTTCATAAGGAAAGAATCGTTATTTCAAACTTGTGTAACTGCAAAAGTGCAAGAACGAAATTTAAATTTTCAAGTTTCGGCATTAAGCAGAGCGCTGTGTAATTTTTTCGAGTAGAGAAACTAATTTCACGTGAGACAGTTTGGTTCATTCTTTGTTCTTCTACATTGACGCAACTTTTTTACGTTTCGATCGTACGAAACTTTGCTTCAAGTTTAAAATTCATTTATTGTCGTACCGAAATAATAAGAGAAACTAGGTTAGAATCTTGGGTATTCAAGGCGCGCGAAGCGTGTAAAGTCAAACGTTTCCGTTAAGGAAATCCCTACGCGTTGAAAATTCAGTGGACGTGTGAAAAAATTCGAGCTTCTCGCACGTTCGAGAATCATTCAACCCGGTTGGTAAAGATGTTACGATGCGAGCTATAAAAGTGTGACTACGAGACGCGTGGACTGAATAAAAATTGCTGATAACTTTTCTCCCACAGTTTTGTAGGCAAATAAAGAGAGTCACTCATTTCCTAATTGGGATTCAACTTTTTCATTCAACGTCTAACTTTGCTCAAAATAGGTGTCTTGAGTATTGCTTGCAAGTTTGCATAATTTTTAGATGAGTTTTTCTACACTGTAAACAAAATTTACATTGAAACTAATGTACATGTAACGAAAATGTACATTAAAAAAAAAAAAAAAAAAAAAAAAAAACTTAAATTTAATGCCCAAACACAATAAAATTCATGTGTATACACATTGATACATCATTTTGTTACAAGTACATTAAATTGAATGTACGTATGTACATTAAAAATGCATTAAATTCAATGATATTTTTTATAATAGTGCGTATATACAACGAATATTTTAGTATCCATTAATTCTTTTGTAAATCTTTTTCCGCTACTTTAAATATTTTATTTTTGTGATTCATATAACGACAAAAAAAATGTTTATTATTATATATGCACTTCTTTAACATTTCAAAATTAGAACTCCAGAACACATATCATCATAACGAAACATTCTCCACCAACCACAATTCACGCGTATTTTCCAAACCTTCCTTCTTCCTTCATTACAAAGAAACTACTGCTACCCGACCAGAAACTAAATCTTCCTCTCCAGTAGCCTACTATTCACTCATCCCGAGACAATGACTCACCCGACTCGTCGCCTCGACCGTGAATCACGAAAACCGCGCAAAAACGCTTCGCTTACGTAAGCAGATCGTCATCGCGTATCAGAAAGAAAGCAGCGCTGCACATCTCGAGCAACCAATTAAATCAGCGAAAAACGTGTCAGTATAGTTGCGCCCCCCCGTGCTTTTAGCTTACATAAAAGCCCCGGCCGGCTATTTTCATTCGTCAGCGGGGAGACGAGATATATTTATTCCACGCCTAATGACGGCGTGCGCGCGTGTATGTTTATCCGATGGAATCGCGCGCACCTGCGGTGGCACCCGGTAGTTAACGTATATATGTATACACATCCGCCCCCGTGTTGTCTTTGTTGTGTACACGCGCGTGTATATACACATATGGGAGAGAGGCGGAGGTTTTGCCAAAAATCTGCGGTAATTATACGAGGAGATGGTTTTGGAAAGGGGGACGAAGAGATGATGTATGCGGCGAGCGGGAAGTGGAACAGATGTTCTAATTATTGGAATTTTATAAGAGTCTAATTGCTGAATATCAATCCTAGTGGTATACGTTGTGTGTACGACAAATGGGAATTAATTGAAACAATTAGAAGTAAATGCTACTGCGGAGTTTCGCGAGTCGATGGTTCGGCGAGTCTATAAATATATATATGGCGGGGACAAAGATTTGGTTTACTTTGTTCCTATCGTCGTGCGAAAGCAAGATTATTATTGGAACAAAGAGGGAGAAAGCTTTATTTTGGCAGAACTATGGAAACATCGCGCGCAATTTTGAACAATGCAAGTTTGTGGAAGGTGGAATCGTTACCAATTCGCCGATGTTTAAATAGGTGGCAAGCTGAAGCTACAAAGCTTCATCTACGGAAGTATTATACACTTCGACATTTAAAAAGAAAAAAAATCTCTCTGCCCTCATTCTTACCATCGCGTTTAAAAATACTCCCTATATACTCCTCAATGAAATCAAAAATATCAAACCACCGCATCACTATCCCATAAATCCCCCGTTTCAGAAACCCAGCCCCGTTTCCGCTAAACGGGTCATCGACGCGAAACGAGACCATCGCGCCCTTTTTCCACCGAGCGCTTCTGCTGCACGAGCGCGCGCGTGTCATTGGCCGGCTAATTATAGCGCGTCGCGGGAGGTACGTGTGTGTGTACAGCACACTTTCGTCGTGCCGTTGAACGCGGAGCTGGCAGGTGTACCTACGTGTTCCGGCTTTGATGCTGTCGCTGGCTCTTCTGGATTAGATAATAATCGTGGTGCGGTGGTTGCAGTGGATTACGCGGGTTGCGTATTATAGCGGAGTAATGAGTGTGTGTGTTAAGGAGGAATTTTTTGTGAAACGATGGATTTAAATTAGGGACCGGTATAGTTTTGATAAAAATCGCCGTAATGCGCGGGCTGCTGTTTCGTACAATTTAAAATTTTTCTTTTGTAATAAGTTACGCGATTACATATATTAATTATTATGTTGTGTAAGATAATCGTCACATATATTCTGTATCTTCTTGCGAAAGTCACTTAAGAGAAAACATGGTAAAATTTTTAAAATCATGTTTAATGAATAAAAGTTGATATAGTGTACATTGATAGAAAGAAATATTTGAGCCAAATTCCTGTGACTTAACAGTTAATACACTAACTAAAATTATTAAAAATAAATTGATCTTACAAATAAATAAATAAGAATTAATAGTATTCTCAAAGTTTTAATAATCATACTAACATTATCAGTATTTATAATACTTTTTTGATGTTTTAAATTGTTTAATACGAAATAATAACTATTGACTAGATATGCAAATTAAACGTCAAATAAAATATTGACAAACGATGAAAAGTTCATAAAATGTTTTATAAACAGTTCAAGTTTTATTACTTAATTCAATTTGACTTAATTATTAATAAAATCATCATATATTTTAAATAATTTTAGTTTGGTGTATTAACAGTCAAATCACAGAAATTTGGCTCAAATATTTCTTTCTATCAGTGTATGTTTTCATAAAAAATGCAATGGCTAGTCAATAATAGATCAATGGTCAAAACATAAACTACAACTTCTCAATAGAAAAAAAATCAGGCTACAATTTTATTTTTCAATCCTAATGCCTGCAATCTCGACGCTGCAGCCGTCCGAGCTTTCCCAAAAAGGAACTGCTCGCGAGCAATTCGCGTCGCGGAGATAATAATTCGTTCGGTTTGTAATAATTACGGAAAATTGCAAATTAAGCTGCCGATAAAGCTGACAACCTGTATGGGTTTCCAGGCGCGTGCGCGCAGTCCGGTTTTGCGCTGCGCGCGCCGATATTTCAGTATTTGCAATTTATTGTCATACGCACGCGTAGCATAGCTACCGCGGCGTGCGAGCAGAAATATGTAGTTGTAGCGCGGCTTGTAGTACACAGGCGGCTAATAATGACATGGAATTACAAGGATTTGCATGATTTGATTTCTTTACGCGCAGGGTAATACGTTATAGGAACGTTAGAAAATTTCATTTTATTTAAATGCGGCTGAATTGAAATGACAACGTTGAATGAAAACACGTAAGTGGAATTGACAATATTGCAAATCCTAATTCCTTTGCGGTAAGTGCATTTTTGATCGAATTACATTTCAATGTTTTAATTGAAACGTGACAAAATATTAAAATACTTTTCAAAAGTGACTCCTGATAAGATATGTATTATAAAAATAGTTGTTGTATTACATATAAAATCAAGATTATTAATTTATCTTTGCGAAACAGGTATCTACCTTGATTAAAAGATAATTCTCCAACGCTTCTACAAAAATACCCCTCTTTTTTAAAATTTCCAATAGATTACCTATATTAAATTAAAATTTTTTCTAAGCTACAAATTAGGCCTAAATTCCCTAATAAAATTAAACAAGCGCTTAATCATCACTATTGTGCTGCATCTAATTACAGGCAACAATTGACGTTAATAGTTCAAATTTAACGCGAACGAATGTAATTACGGTACTTAAATTTACAGCCCATCGCGCGAGCTATTCCACCGCCACGAGGAATAAACAAAACCGTTCATGCACCTATATATACCAACCTTGATAACGTACAACAACGATCGCTATAAACAATCAATTAATACGCAACACAATCCCCAACTACTCCAAAAACAAAACTCCGCTTACGGAGCCATCCGAAAACCTCCGTACCACTTCACTAACATACGTCCGCACTACACACTATCACGCTGCACTATCCAATTTTAAACTGCTTACACGCAGCTCCTCGCAGGAGAAACCGAGCCGCTCGCGCGCGAAGCGCATCTCTCTTTCCTCCTCTCACTCAATCCACGTGTGCGTATAAGTACTATATATACGTATACATGCAAAACGACTTGTATACGCGCACTTCCTCGATTAACAAACGGAGTTTCACAGCCGTCGCGGGCCGCTACGCCCGAGCGTCTGATAACCGCGACGCGCGCGCGGCTTTTATTATCGAGCGCTCTTCCGCGAGTGGTGCGTATGCGTTTGCGCGTTACGCGCACTTTGATGCGTGCGTGCCGGTTGGATAAGAAGTTTTTGGTTTTGCAATGCGCTGCGTTTGGAGAAACAAGGTTAAGTTATAGTTGTTGGGTAAAGTATTTGTTTACAGATGTTTGGGTTAGAGGAATCGAGGAAATTCCTTCGGTAACGAGCCGAGTGTGTATACCATATCTATTATCTGCTGGTTACGAAAGAATGTGATATTTTATGAGACGAGGATTCTTTGCTAAAGACTTTTTTTTTCCTTACACAGAAGAAGAAACCGTTATTTTATTATTTATTATTCATTATGTCTCATCGATATAAACCCACGAAAAAAAAACTCATTATGATACAATCTTTGACAGAAATGTTAAGCAGAAGCTAGCTATTTTTCAGTTAACTTTATGGCTAAAAACAAACATTGCTTGTATTTCATAATTATGTACCAATCCGAAATAAATTATGGCATTTATACTTCATAAAATATGTACTTCAAGTAATAGTAGCACTATAAGATGGATTATATTATTTTGGCCTTATGATGTTTGATAAAAATTCTTTCATTTAATTAACACGTTAGGTACACTGAGAGAAGAATATTGTTACTGTTAACATATTTATCTATTTGAAATACAACTATTTGACATGTTTAAGGATAAAATGTGATATTGTAATAGTTACAATATCTATTATTAACTAATAGACATATTCAGATTTGAAAGTAGTTGATGGTAGAAGTTCTTGTAAATTGTAGTTTTTTAATCTAATAGACAAATTTCTACCAGGATGATGTTGTTATGTAACAAAAAGGTTTGAAATAAAAACTCCATTTAGTTTTTTACTCCAACGTTTCGGACATTTTTATTGTTTATGTCCCTTATCAGGATAAACAATAAAAATGTCCGAAATGTTGGAGTAAAAAAATAAATCATATTTTTAAAATAACATCATCCTGGTAAAAAATTGGCCATTAGATTAAAAAACTACTATAATAAGCATATTGTAACTATTACAATATTAATGTCTCAGGTAACATATTGAAATTGTTTATGAGAACATGGTAACTTAACTGTTAACATGGCATTATGACTGTCATACAATGCCTATATTTGGTCATATTTAAACATACGCATGTTAACAGTTACAATGCCATGTTAACAGTAAACAAATCCTTTTCTCAGTGATATAAAATATGATTAATTTTCTACCAGGGATTAGGACACTCCCTTCCGATCCCACAACGCAGACACCAAACCCAACTACGTCGCTATATCTCCAAGTAGTAGTGGCCGCGACTGGCCAGCCGGCCACACGGCTCATGTATAACCGAGAACTTCATTACCAGACCCTTAATTTCCCCAGGCACGCGCTTCCCTAACGCGATTAATAATGCACCTTTGATCTACCTATACAACAACTATCGCCAAAAGCATACCCCATACACTCCCAAACTCTCACCCTCTCTCTATACTACGAAAACTATATGGTACACTAACATCTATCTCGCCCAGTAACGCTCTTCTTTCTCTCATACCTACATATACTGCGTCACGTCGCGACAGCCCGTTTTACAAATTCACGACACGCGCCGTGCGCTCCCTACCTGCGCGACGGTGGCGGCGCATATATACACAGCGGGCGTCGATCGATGCGCGCCGACCTTGAATGCGAATTTCAGGAAGGATCCCAGCGACGACGCCGAGATGTAGTTTGCGTTGTCACTGGAGACGAGGCATCGAGGGGGAATGAATGTCTGCGATGGGTAAGTATTGAGGGGAATCCGAGTGGAGATTGAATATTAAACGGATGGCGTTTGAGGTCTGGCTCTGTCGTCGGGGAATCCGGGTTAGGAGGTGTCGCGTGTGGTGCGCCGGACGTGCTGCAGGTGCATTTTCAGCTCGAGAATGATGGTGGGCATTCGACTCTTGAGGCCCGTCGTAAATGTTATTGTGAGCAATTGCGGTGAATTTATGGCGGTATGTGTCGCTTATGTCGTGACGAATTGGGGTGTCGTTGCTGCTGAATGGGTTGGTTGATTATTATGACTAACGTGTTTTATGTGTAATAAAGTAGGAGGAATGTTGTTTGTTAACCTTTGAAACGGTTAAATAAATTATGATTGTGGGTGAATGACAAGTAATCGGCAGTGTGCTGGCGGACTTTCTAATATTTATCTTTTGGAATGCGTGCTGTGCAGGGAATGAAGAAGTTGGGACTGTTTTGCGAAAAAAACATGGACTTTTAGCAAAAAAGTTGTAACTGTACTCAACAAAAGGATGATCCTTCTCTTTTTATAGTGCCATATATTTTTGAAGACAGTTAAGTACAAGAACTTTCTCTTGTCAACTTAACCCAACTTGGATAAAATTTATGATCTTGTCATACATATGGTAAATATTTTGTTAAATAAAATATATTTCTTACGATTTCCAGGACATTTTTCTCAAATAAACCTTATTTACAACAAAAATGCTTTGAAACACTCTACACATTACAAATTACCAAACAACAACCAAACCCCTTCCACACTCGTCCCTTGTCCCCCCTTGGAATTGAAGTTCATTCACTCCGGTAACGCGATAGACCCGTTCTCGCTCGTTCGCAGGTGCGGACGTATTAGACTACTCGCCGCCGGCGGCGGCTGTGCTCGCTCGCTGTTGTTTATCGGCTCGCCGTCTGGGCCGCCGTCTGCATGAGGCCGAAGCCCGCGCTAATTGTCGGCGATTTATGAAGCGGCGGCAGCGAGAGCGACGCGCGCCATTAATTTCGCCCCCGCCGTGTACAGAGCACGAGCGTCGTGTGTATATGGAAAGTATAACGTGTGGGCTGAGGTTGCGAGGGGAGAAGAAGGTGAAGGTAGGTCTATCAAGTTTGCACCTAAAATCTTAATTCATTAAAACAACAATAATAAATCGATTGCGCATTAAAAAATAAATTAATTTTGTTAATAACATTTTTTTGCGCGAGCTTTTATTTACGAGATATTGACCAATATGTACTGGGCGCAGCCCCCAAAATAAAATCGTATTTTTTATAAAATGGAAAATAGCTAGAATTTTTCGACAAAGCTTATTCGATTGTGCGTCGTGAGCGCGAAGTGCACCCGAATCGTAAATTCGGAAATTCGCATTATTATAATTAATAATAATTAATTTTCCATTCAGCCCCAACGAAATATTATATAGTACTGTGCGCATGCGCGCACCCATTATTTCGTCGTGATGTTTCGCGCAATCCGTAGATGACTCCCTTTGCAACTACCTACCAACGACGGCAACGACCATAAGTAGACCATAAGTAGGATTGCGCGAAACATCACGACGAAATAATAGGTGCGCGCATGCGCACAGTACTATATAATATTTCGTTGGGGCTGAATGGAAAATTAATTATTATTAATTATAATAATGCGAATTTCCGAATTTACAATTCGGGTGCGCTTCGCGCACACGACGCGCAATCGAATAAGCTTTGTCGAAAAATTCTAGCTATTTTCCATTTTATAAAAAATACGATTTTATTTTGGGGGCTGCGCCCAATACATATTGGTCAATATCTCGTAAATAAAAGCTCGCGCAAAAAAAAACGTTATTAACAACATTAATTTATTTTTTAATGCGCAATCGATTTATTATTGTTGTTTTAATGAATTAAGATTTTGGGTGCAAACTTGATAGACCTGGTGAAGGTAGAGGTTTGGAAGAATGCGAGGAGAAGCGATGATGTGGTTGTGGGTGGGTTTGGGTATGGTGGCAAATGCCGGTCCTCAGGTTTTATTCTGTGGGAATGTGTAGTTAAGTATCCCTGGTGGAAATCCAAAACATTTTATAACTAATATAACTGACTATTTATTTTAGAAACTTGCTATAAAATGGGAATTTATTTTGTACAGTTTCTAGCTTCCGGTGAAACGCTTTTTTCCCTATTATATGGCCATTTAATAGATTAATAAATAGAATGAGTTTTTCGAAAACAAGCACAAGCTTGTTCTTGAGTATTTTAAAGGTATTAACTGATCAGTTTTTTTAGTCTGGAAATGGCTAGTAGTAGGCTTGCTGTTATGACAAGGAATGAGAGAGACAGAATCAGATAGAGAAATACAAGTTTTGCTGAATTATTCATAGAAAGAGAACAACAAATGATTTTTTAGTTAATCTTATTTATTTATATTTTGGTAAGCCATCCAAAATGCACTTTATACGATAGAATTAGTAAGAAAATCAAATACGAATATTTTGTTCTGACGTCAATCTGAGAAATAGGCAAATAATGGTCGAAAAATTCTTTCATCATAGCCTTTAATTAGCCAGTTTTACTAGCTATTTTCTAACTTCTTGGCCATTTCGTATAGATGAATTTCTAACAGGGAAAAGTGAATTTGAAAAATTGACTTACAAATTTTTGTAGTTGAGTGACTGATGCGGTTTACCTGAAACAGAAAGGAAATTTTCATTAGTTACACCGACAAAACATATGCATCGTAATAAGAAGCGCTTGTCATTTCGAAAATCATTTTATTATTAGAAATTCGATCGTTACTCGAATGATTAAATCATAAAAGATTCGGCTAGAAATGATCTGGTAATTATAGAATAATTTCTAGATCCTACCGATACCAAACATTAAAAATTCATGAACATTCATTAAAAAAAATTATGATATAACATCTACATTTCTCCACCTGGAATCACATAACTGTAAATTCATAAATTTCAAAATAAAACACAACACATAATATATATCGCATTTCAATATACAAAATCCTTCGCGCCCGTTTATTCCCATCAGATCTCCGCCACTCGACTTTCTAAAGTAAAAAGTGCACAGGCCCCCAACCACAATCATCGAGAGGCGCA
This sequence comes from Torymus aiolomorphi, assembly GCA_036365515.1. Classification (NCBI taxonomy): domain Eukaryota; kingdom Metazoa; phylum Arthropoda; class Insecta; order Hymenoptera; family Torymidae; genus Torymus; species Torymus aiolomorphi. The sequence goes on along the minus strand of CM070874.1, from coordinate 67,657,007 downwards.
GATAAGCGCACGCACGCAAGTACTTATATATACGATTCGTTTATGATCTAAGCATCGGCGGACGGACGCACGCGCCTGCGCTCTACTTGCGACGCATAATTTTTCGCGTCGCGAGTTACACCGAGAGAGCGCGCGATTTTTCTCTTAGTTTAAATAACCGTGAAGACGAAGAGATAGCGGTGTCTGCGCGTAAAAAGAGGGAACAATACTTTCTTCTTCTGGACTCTCTGCCGCGCGTTTATCGGCATACTTTCGTCGCTGCGCAGAAAAGGTGTATGTGTGTTGTGGTTGCGGTATACGGTTGTAATTGCACGTCTCGATAACCGCCGAGATTAAAATTTTATCGGAAATTCGTAAAGCAATGTGTAATATACGGAAAATGAGTTACGAGGTCAGTATAGTTAAAAAAAAAAAATTACGAGGTTAACAATTCTCCCGTTTGATTCATGTATATAGCCGTTGCGCGCGCACACGCGCAGGTAAACTTCTATCCGACTTAACGAGGTTCCGATTTTGTTGCCGATTATTATTTTTATGACTATAATAAAAGCAATAATTAGTATATATGTCTTTTGTCCGCCAGACACAGTTTTATCACGACAAATTATACACTATACCTTTATTATTTGCGTATCCTCGCGACTATTTTGCCCGACGAATCATTTCCCAGAACCGCGGCACTTCTCCCCCCCCCCCCCCGATTGCCTCTCTATTTTTAGGACATCGCGACCGTCCCTAATTAGCAATGACGGACGCGCGCGCGCTGCAGCATCACGGAAAAGAGAGGAGGACGGTCGCACGGATTAATGCCCATCCGACACACATACGCGCAAAAGTGTCGCTCGGCCTATGGATAAGTGGAATAATTGCGGGCCGTTTTAATATGCGATCGCGCGAGCGCAGTGGCGTAAGTAGCGCGATTCGCCGCAGGTTTTTCAGCAGAGGAAGAAAATAGTTATTCTGCCGACCGCAGGTGCCTTGGAGGAGGAGAAGGTTGGTCGTAAAATTGAATTTCACGGCGCGCGGCGCAGGATTTGTATACATAGTCGGTGGTGATGTGTATTGTATACGGGTTTGGAGGACGCAGGTGATGGCTGTGGTGTTTTGTTGCGACACGGTTAATGGGGGTTGTAAATATAAATAGGCTTGACTATACGTGAAACTGTTTTTTAATTTAGAGGGTGAGATTTTTGTTGATTTTTGATTAATTTGTGTATAATAATGAAAGTGTATAAAAATAAAGAGTTGGTAAGCATGTTGGAAAGATGATCTTGTAAGATTTTCATGGGAAAGAGTGGCGCGGCCCAACAAGGAGCGTCAGTTCTCTTAATGAACTAATCAATCTCACGAGCAACATATGTGCGTGCAAACTCTAGAATTTTCATAGGAAACGATCGGAGAGATTTCTCGTACTTTTGCTCTTTACATAGAAACTGAATATCTTAACGCGAGTTTACACGTACATATCTCGTAAGCCATGTGCGGCGCTTTAATTATAGAGCGTAACGTGAATGCAGGGTTTTTATAACATGAAAAAAACTATAAACGACGAGTTATTGATTAGACGCAGCATTTACTAATTTCAACAAAATTTAAAGTTTATGAATGAAAAAATAATGTTAATAAACATTAGTTGATAAATTTCCCTTGTTTCTCTTCCTTTTTACAAATTTAATCGTTTCAGAGCTCGCCTCTTAGAAAAGTTTACGATATAGTTTCAGCTTTAAACTTTAATTACATGCGAAAGTGTTTGCACGATGTTAGCCCGCTCGCGTGTATACAAAGCTTGCTTTCGCGAAATCATAAACTTTTCCATAAACCGTAGCTCTCGTGAAAAGTTCACCATTCCATCCCTCCCCGACCATTAAACAACCTTAAAAAAGTTTCCTCAGCCAACCCTTTCTCAAACACCATTCGTTTTGCACACTCCGCGCCTCATTACGCGATTAATCATCCCACCTTTCCCACTTTTCCTGCAATTTTCACGTCGCTAATTCCCATCTCAAAGCCACCGTCTCCCCCCGTCATCAGATTTCCCAATGAATACCTTCCCCGGCCGCTTTTTTCTTACCCTATTGAAAAGACGTTTTCCTCCGCCGCTGATGTACACCCACAGACACGCGTGTATACATATATACACGGGGCGTTGAATGGCCTCTTGTCAGGAAGCCCGCGACGCGGCGAATTAACCGCGCGCGCTGAAAAGGCTGTGTGTATATGTGTGTTTGCGAAGAAGCCAGCGGCGTGAGCGCTCAATTGAACGAGATAAGGAAGCGCTCGCGGGAATTTTCGTGTCGCGCAGTGAGTGAAAGCGAACGCGCGGGATGTTATTATGCAGTGTGTATAGGAAGAAAGCGTCGCGCGGCTGCTACTGTGGGGATATATATATAAGTGCGAGCGGCAGTCGCGTTTATGAAATCGATACGGAGGAAGTTATGCGAGCTGCTGCGACGACCGTACATGTATATACCGTTGTTTGTAAGTATAGAGTGGCGATGGTTTGCTTTTGCTTTGATGAGAGAGGAAGTGAGGGTTAGTTGTTGTTTGGGAAGCTAAGGTTTTTTGTCTTTCAGGTGTTCTATAACGCGGCGTTAGAAACGTTACTGTAAAACTGGTAAATAAGCGATAAATTGCAATGATGATGCTGTAAATCGAGGTAGGTCAAGATATTTTAGGACTATAGAATTTGTGCGAGCATAATTTTCTCTGCGCTAATGGAGATGTTCGGAAGTAGTTATAATGCACTCGAAGTGCGGGTATAATTTAATGCTCTATCGAGAAAGCGCTAACAATTTAACTGAATAAAAGACACTTTTCGGGCTGACCCGACGCTTTCTATATGTCTTGCTTGATTATACTTGAAATTTCTCGCTCGAAAGTTCCCGAGAGATATATTAAAATGGAATTACTCTTCCGGAAGTTTGATGATAAAAGCAAGATAATTCAGGCGATTGCGCTAATGCGTTCATCTCGGTTCCAGTGTTGCCAACTCAGGTCGTATTCGTCAAATAAGAACTAGACGTTTAGCATAACTTTTGAATCCCTATACTCTCTTCAAATGGTTAAAAAAGTTACTCAAAATCCATTTACTTCACAACCACGCCGTTAGAACTTCCCGATACCATACGATCTACGCGACTCTACACCAACTACCTCACTCCCATCGAATCCATTCTCATTCAAGAAACCCTCCACCAACGGCGTAATGCGTAATTCAATTTGCCGCGCGACAAGACTGCTCATCTCCCAAGAAGCGGCGAAAGAAACCCGTTCTCTCCCGCTCTTGCTCGTCGCTACACTTTTCCATCTCCACTCGAGCCATTTCCCGTTGTAATAGTTTTCCATTGTACGTTTACGCGCGGACCGCTTGCAGCGCGAAGGAGATCCGCGATTTCATCGGCCCTGGGAAAAGCGATTGAAATACACATAGACACGCACGCGAGCGAGCGAATGCTGTTATATATATTCGATCGATATCGGACGGGAATATCTCGCGGACTTTATTCGGAAGTGAGAGGTGGCGGGTCTCTGACAATCGCATAGTCAAAGGTTAGTTTTTACGAGGGGGGACATGGAATTGAAATTGCTGGGGTGGCGGCGCGGTGCATTGGGCTAATTTCTGGAGTGCGAAAGAAATTAAAAACTGGAGTAGTGTTGAGATATTTTGTTTACGTGCACGGAGAGAAATTACATAGTTAAAATTACTAAAGTTCGCTAGTAATTTTGTCACAGACTTACTAAAATGAACTTTTTACGAGATTTTTTAACAAATTTTACGAGGCACAAAATAATTTTTATGATCTTTATTCGAAAAATTACAATAGTACACGGTAAAATTTATTTTGTGCCTCGTAAAATTTCTTTATAATCTCGTAAAAAGTCCATTTTAGTCAGTCTGTGACAAAACTACTAGCGAACTCTAGTAATTTTAACCATGGAATTTATCTCCGTGTGGTATATCGCGTGAGGTATATTAAGAATGTAGCAAAGGTTTTATTAAACGAAATACTTACTTTACTTTGTAGAAATCGCTAATATGTATATAATACCTGTACGACGCGTATTATTTTATATTTTCCACGCTATAAGGTATAGATATCGCTCGGAAATGCGGCATCAGACAGTTTTTTTCTTTTATAGAAAAGTGCGAGCAGGAGGAAACTATACATCCCCATGTCTGTAATCTCCTATAGACCGGAAAAATCAATATCCGGTTCTGCACGACTGATACGCGAATGCATATATATCGCGCTCTATCCCAGTCCGGCTCTATTCTGAGGTCGGGGGAGGTTTGCTTACAGCGCGTGTAAGTTGACGTGAATAGAAAGCGCTGGCGCTTGGAACTATTGAATGAATAAAGTATTTTCCCTTCTTTGATGCTAGTTTATCAATTGTTGTGGAACTATATTGATTACATTTATTACTAACACGCTGATATAATGTGAAATTCAGTACACGATAATAAGCTGTGCATGATAACAAAGGGGCGACTTTTTTTTAACGTTTGCAGAGAGCATCAAAAAGTGTCCAGAATGTTTGCTCGACATAACCTGATTTTCCTAAGACACGGAGACCGCGTCTGCCACCGCACGTACACAGAGGGGCAGACGAAAAAGCGCATGCAGTCTTAAACGAAGAAGCCAATTACGCGGGTCGTTCACGTTTTCTAATTAGCAGCTGCTGCTCAAACACGGCGCGCGAGGCTCAAAAGTTACGTAAAGGTATACAGACACACGTATATATGCATATAGAAAAAAGAGAGAGAGAGAGAGAGACGGTGGTATTACAAAAGTCGCCTCGTATAACCTCCGCGCGGGCTAATATCCCCGGCATGCAGATCTTCTCACGCGCAGCCCCGATGTACACACACACACACACACACACACACACACACACACACACACACACACACACACACACACACACACACACACACACACACACACACACACACACACACACACACACACACACACACACACACACACACACACACACACACACACACACACACACACACACACACACACACACACACACACACACACACACACACACACACACACACATATATATATATATATATATATATATATATATATATATATATATATATACGCGCGACGCTACTGTGGCAATTAAGCGCTGCAGATACGTATATGTATAACGTAACCTGCGGAGAGGTCGACTCTTCGATGAAAAAAAAAAAGCCCGCGAGGAGGGAGAGATGGAGCTAAAAGACAATGCGACGCTCGCACGCGGTTTTACATAATTGCGCGTAATTTCCCCGGGTAATTGGCCCTCTCCTTCCCCTCTCTGTTCCCTGCGATGATTGTCCATAAGCAACGACGACGTCGACGAGTTATAGACGCGGCTGACGGAGGCTTAATTAGACTCGCGCGCGCGCGCGTTTACGTATATATGTGGACTTAATGAGTCAGGATGCATTAGGGGGTGGCAGAGAGGAAAATCGCCACTGATGGATATTTACGGAGTGTAAGTTTCTAGTATGTGTCTATCGAAAAGGGAGATGGTGAGTCATGGACGTATGTGCGCAGGTGAACCCACGACGAAGAGAAATGTGGAAAGCATCTGCTGCCCATGGGGATGGTATATTTTGGGAGTATGCGCGCTGCGGTAGAGTTGTTCAAGCCGTTTTCGGAGAGCGATCGTGTGCATGTGTGTAAAGCTGGTGTTTTTAGGTGTCGGTGCGGGAGCTATGTAGGCTTGTTTGAATTAAATATTTGAAGGAGACAGAGGAATGTACGAAAATATTGGTTGTATTGAAATTTTTGAATTTTTGGGTGATGATAAGTATATATAGTTTAATGCGGAGTTTTGTAAATATTTCTGTAATTCTTCTTTTTATACTTTTATTGAAAATACATTTAATGGAAGCTCGGATTTTGTAGTTTGAAATTGCATTAACGGCAAATATACGGCGTCATTGACACATTTACATGAACGCTGATTTGTTCTCCGGCGCAGTTTACGTAAAACTTTCCTAATGAAATGCAGGAGGGATGGCCAAGAAGAATCAGGGCTTTTAAGGAAACTTAATGCTGATCTTCTCATCTAGCTAGACTTTCCGGGCTTGATTAGTTTTTCCTAGAACGAGTTTAACGATATAGAAAGAAGTTCCGTGCACTTAACGGGCATGAATAAAATTATCAACGAAATTTTTGAAAGTTTACTTTTGCAAGATATAGCATGAATAAAAAGCAGTGTTTTTCTTTGGTATCAACCATAATAATAATCATGTAATTCTAAGATTTTATAAGAATGCAAAGATTTGTGAGATAACTTTACCCTTTGTAATGAAATTCTCTACCTTAACTACAAAGTTTCGAGCCAAAGCTTTAAAGCTCTAAGAATGGTATTTGAGTCAAATTTTGATGACACTACTCTCTAAATTTGAATAAGTGACATTTCACTTATTACATGTCAATATTCACTTATTGATTCAGTTAAAACACGTTCACTGCGAATATGTGAATATTGACTACAAATAAGTGAATATTGTCATATTACATAAGTGAATTCTATTATTTCACTAAAAAAATAAGTGAAATCAATATTTAATAGATGAAAAATTCGCTTATGAATAAGTGAATAAAAATGATTAAGCAATTAATTCACTTATTTCGAAGTGAAAATTTTCACTTATTCAATATGTCAATATTCACGTATTCGTAGAGATGAGTGTGAAGTTTGCAACGTTGGAGTGCAACGAAATAAAAAAAAAAATTTATTTTACTTCCTGATTATACTAATTAATATTAATTTTGTGTGTAAATTTAGTGTTTTATAGTATGAAAAAGCTTTATAACGAAGGTTTAGATAACATTTTCATTGTCAAATAACTTTAAGCAATTGTAAAAAATTATTTCGTTGCACTCCAACGATGCAAATTTCAGACCAATTCACAGGGAACGTGTTTTTACTAGACGAATAAGTGAATATTGACATGTAATAAGTGAAATTTTCACTTATTATGGAAGTGAACGTCTTTTTTAACTTTCAAATAAGTGAATGGTATAGGGTTTCACATGTTAAATTTTTTACTTATTTAAAGACGTGACAAAGACGTTCACTTCTAAAATAAGTGAAAATTTCATTTATTCAAATTTAGAGAGTATAACGCCTAACTGTTCTCAAATAAGCACAGTTGGTAACAATCCGCAGCATTACTCAAACCCCTATTTTCATATAAAAAATTACACAAACATTATACATCACCTACAATAACTCCAACACCCACGCCACAATCCTCCCCCCAAAAAAGCCAAAGAACGCGAAGAGAAAAAAAAAATTAATTAAATCAAGACAAAGCAAACTCTACCACCCCTCGTCAACAACCCCGGCACCAGCGCCATCACCCGCAGCCTCAATCGAAATTCCTTATCTCTCCCTCATCCGCGCGCCGTGCATTAAAACGCGTACGAAGCGCGTACCACCTCCTCCGACATTGACGTCAGAGAACCCTCGCGGCGCGTCCGCTCTGTACGAGACAAAAGAAGAAGCGCGCACCCCTGATGCGAGGGTGGCGCCGGCTGGCTCGTAAACCCAGCCCCAGCAGGGGATGTAGATAGATACAGTGGCAGTAGCGACGCCGGCCTTCGCTGCGCTGCTGGAATTCACGACGGCGGCGCGTATGTCGAAGGTTCTCGGGATGCGAGAGGGAGGCGCCGCGTGTTTGCCCTTTCAAGAATTCAGCGAGCTGGATTTTGCGTATAGGCGGTGGCGAGTGCGATGACGTTTATGGAGGCGCTCGAGGGTGGGTTGAATTTGCGAGTCAGATATGAGAGTAGTCGACGATGGTCCGTGCAACTTTGGCATTGGATTCCGCGCTCGAGGTTCGAGTGTCCTTTTAATATATGCGTAAGGGCAGAGGCTTTTTCGGGAGTTAGTTTCAGGGGTCTAAATGCGAAAATTCTGCGTGAGAGGTAGAGAGAGAGAGATTCGTTTGTGAATCAAAGACGCGGTATAGCCGTTGGAGCCATTCAGAGATATAACTTTTCTCCTTTTGGTTTGGAAATTAGGTCGATTACGGAGAGAGTATATCTACCATTGAATCGCGTAAACGGGTTAAGTGCCCAAGCGCGAATGGATCGGATGTTTTTTCGTTTGATTTCAGGGGTGAACCGAGAAGTTATATGGGTTAACGTGGATTTATATGGTGGATCCATGAGGATTATACTAATTTGCTAAATAAAAATCATTATTTGCTTGAAACTCATGAATAGAGATTGACGTTCTGATGAATCTTCAATAATACTTATAATATCCACTCTCGAAACGGTAATCGAACCGTCATTAACTTCATCCTCAACTTCCCCCACCGAAACCCATCCCCCGAACCTCTTGAACTTCTATCTGCGCCATCTCGTCCTTGCCAGCATCCTCACATCCCCACATTGCGTATATTCAATCACAAAAACTCAGCACCGACATGTACACACATACATACTCCGCAACCTTTCTCTCTCCGTTGTTCCATCGATCATCTGTGCGCACTCCCCGGCGCCCTTTGTCTTCTTTCTCTCTGTGCGAGCGCGGGAGAAGATAAGGGAGCGAGTGGTATTTACGCTGTATCGATTGTCCGTGCGCCGAAGGGACGCGCGCGCGCATTTGCATTTGGCCCGGCCCCCGAGAGAGAGAGTAGAGTATACAAATAGCGTTTGCGACCGGAAGGTTGTACGGAATTTCATTAGGAACCGGGAATTCATGGGTGCAGTTGTGGGGAAGAGGTAGGTATATAGATAAGAGGGGCGAGGATAGATGTAGGATTATCGGCTTCTTTGTGTTTTTTAATGATGCGTCGTCGTGTATCGGTTACAATTGAAAGACAATAGCGGCGACGATGACCCGAGAGCGGCCAATCACTTGTTATATATTTAGTTGCTGTAAGCTGATCTCCGAGCGAAAATAGAAATAAATAGGTACTATCGCTATGCAGATAATTCAAAGAACTGAGAGGGCAGAGCCGAGAGTAATCCGGAATCGATCGATTATTTATATCGCCTGGTATTCTATATTTAAATCAATGATGATTGATTTTCAAAAGTATTTTCCAGAGTTATTAAGGTAGTTTTTTAACGCGTTATAGTTTGTGCGGTCAGCGAGAGCACAAACTATACCATACGCATGCCATACGCGTCGTTCTGTCTCTCTCGCTCTCATGCATGTCGTTTGCTATTTGTGTTTATAATCATTCATATCTTTTTAAAAAGGTCAGCTTGACACATATTTGATAAACTTAAAAGAAAGAGCTGAATTTCATCTTTCTTAAGCTATGTTTTTCTTTTTGAAAACCCACTTTTTTATCAACTAATACTATTACTTTCTGTTATGCGTTATATGGCGTCATTTACTCTCAATGTAAAAGTAACCATTTTCAATCATTTTTTTTCTTGAAAAATAGGTCGGCAACCTATATTTTAAAAAATAAAGAAAAATTATTTAGATTTTAAAGAACACGCTAGAATTTTGTTACTTTCGAAATAAGTCGAGATGGATAACTTTACAGATAGAATTATGATAATTTTAAATAAGTAACAAGATATTTGAGAACCAATTCAGTCAAATTCTTAGGAGAATTGATAATAATATTGTTTTTCATTCGTAATTCATTAGAATTTTTATACCACTCTAACCTCAAAATCACAACTTTGATATGATTTTTCGGCACTCGTGGTATAAAATACCGTTCGAAACTAGTGCGTAAGTCGATTATTTAGGTGGTGTGACTTCCCCACCCGTGTCGAAATGTACTATTTTAGATTTACACGGAAAAAATAATCAGTTAATATTCTACATTTCCTACAGTTGTTTTAACTGTAAAGTGGCAAGTGCATTTTACTTTTAAAAAATCGGTAGAATTTCAATTCTGAAGTGGAAAATCTCCATTCTTAAAAAGTAGAATTTCCATTTTTGGAAAAATGAAATTATTACTTCACTAATTCAGTTGATTTTACTATTTATTTTTTTCTGTGTAGCTAATTTTAAATATTCAACTCGATTTTCATTATTTAAATACTTGAAATTACCAACCTCCACTTAAAACTATTTTAAATAAATAGTTTTTTAAGTCTCTCAAAATTTAAAATTCGTAAACATTTGGTTTTGGAAAACGCTCTTAGAACATTCTTAAATAACAAACATATTGATCACGCCAAACGTATATATTTCTGGACAAACTACTTTAACATAAATGAACTACATTCAGGTCGAGCCACAACCCAAAACCACAACACATACCTACATTTTGACAGCCGGAAAAACAAATCGGTCGGTTGCTGCTCCCATTTTATACCAAATCGCTTTTTACGCCCGCATCACGCGCAGCGACAAACCGGCGTTGACATTTTTGGCTCGACAGTGCGAGAGAGCGCGTACATATCTCCGGGAGAAAGAGAGTGCTGCACACGCGACCTGAAAGCCATTCTATTTAAACGAGAGCACACGCGCGAGCGAGCGTTTCTAAACGCGTGTTTACTGTTTTCCCAGTTTTTTTTTTGTTTGTATACAAAATAGAGTGTGAAAGAGAGGAGGAGGAGAGAGAGAGAGCAAATTGGATCGCGCGAGATTTGCATTTCTCGGGTCACTGACTGTACGCGAGCGCGTGCGCTTATCCATGGCAGTAGCCGCGCGTTGTGGACTTTGGAATTGTCAAGAGTGTGCGTACAATGGTTCTGAAGATCAACTTGTTTATAGATGTGATTGTTGTCGGTTGTTGTTGTAAGCTTTCTTTTATTTTGCATTAGGTGGGGAAATCGATTTGGTCCAATTTGAACGGAGATAATTTATTTATTTATGAAATGTATTTATGATGAGGTTTCTAAAAAAGAGATGATGGAATGTTTAAATTAAAATTTACTTTCAAGTATAACAAATAACGATCTATACTTAGACTGGTTGAATAACAATGTATTGAATACTCGATGAGTACACATAATCAATATAAAAACGAAAAATTGATTAAAATCATATGCTAAGACACGTAGTTAGATGACGCAATTTGTAGTTAGATGAAATGCAGAGATGCATGCACAAGTCTTTTCTAGTAACGTGAATAAATAAAACACCAGGCTGATATCGCAGAGTAATTAATAATCCTGTAAGTAGTCATCGTTAAATAAATTCACTAATTAGAAATTATTATTAATAAGTCTTTTGCTACAGCAGTATAGTTTCCCACAACCAACCAAATAAAAAAAACCATTTATCAAAGCCATTACTCTTACCCTAAACTACTCATTTAACAATCCACCCACTCAACTCCCAGTAGGTCAACGACCTCACCCAACCACACGCCACTCATTAACCACCGCACAACATATCCCCTCCATATAATTTCACGCAAAAACAACATCATCATCATCATCATCATCGTCGTCGTCGTCCTCCTCGTCGTCCACATCTCAACAGCCCATTCGCCATCACATCTAATCCTAGCCGCGACGAGGAGACACACACGCACGCATCCATATACACGCGCTCACGACACGCCGCTTAATTAGAAACGTTCGTCGGCTCGGCATAGCGCACACGCGATGCAGCGCCAGAGGCCTGATAGAAATTCAGATTCGCGACGACTACGGCGCTGGCTGTGTGTGTGTGTCTGTGTAAGTCATACCGGTGGGAGTATGCATGTGTGTGTGTGGGTAAGTGTACGGCGGAGTCAACGAACCGGCGGTGGCGGCGGGTACGAGTGGTGTATCGTAATAAGCGCCAGTGAGCGAGCGAGTGAGTAAGCGCGGAGAGGCGATTCTTTTCGTTTTGGGCGCGCAAAAGTTTCGGAGTTTCGGTGGAGTTTCGAGCGGTAGGGTGTAATGGTGAAGCGGAAAATGCGATTGTGATTTTTACTAATTAAGGTGCGGGGTGAGGGAGTGTATTGGGATTTTTTAATTGGATGTGCTACTCGTTTTGCAGGAGCAGGGAAGTGTGAAGAATTTATTATGTACGGTTTTTAGAAAAAAAGAGCTTAGATCGTTAAAATCTTTTGGAGTAATCTTTAATTAGACATAAAATGTTTAATTGGTTTAATTAGACAATAACCTATTAATTTCTAACTTAAAAAAATCCATTTAAAAAAGGAGTATAATTGAACCATCTACATAAGAAAAGTAACAAAAAAAAAAAAATTATTCTCTATAACCAAAGATAATCAACCCTTTTTCACTCCGAATTTTCCTTTTGTATTTTGCAGAAAATAGGTATTCGCCCCGAATTTCCATCACACCGCATACCTCCACCACATACCACACTCCCTAAAAAGCAAACATTTTAAACGTTCCCCCATACCGCATGCACCTTAAATTCCGACATCGCGTGCATGCTCGCGCGGCTTACACACACACATATCCGACAAAACGTGCAGCGTATCACGTGTCTCTCTCTCCATACACCCACGCAGGGGGGGGGGGGGGGGGGGGAAGCCCAGTTCACTATGTGTCCCGACCTCGGGCAAGTCCCGCGTGACAGGTGTCCCCTTCCTCCTGCCGTTATATGTAAGGGCGCACCTTGGCGCGTGAAAGGACTTCCCGATTAGCGTGTCACGGAAGTTCGCCGGATTGGAGTTTGAAATTCGCGGGGAGTGGGGGTTGCGCTTTGAGCGTGGATCAAGTTGCAGGAGAAGATGCGAGTGTGGTATTCTGAAATCGGTAAGTGCTTTTTGGGGGGCTTTGGAGTAGGTTTTGTTTCAAGTTTTCGGCTGGTAAGTGGGAGTGGAAAGTTGAGGGATCGATAATTGAGATACTATAAATTACGTTATTACAGTGGATATGTTTACACAAACGGTTATTAATCTAGCCGCTATATTTCATTTCGTTGTGATAAAAATTCAGAGCTATAATGAGAATTTAAATGCAGTTTTCTGTTATAAAACACTTCGCGTATATAGCAAAGGCACTCAAGAAAAAACAGCATTACATAAACGCGTCAGTCGTATCTATCATTGTCTATAACGTACATTCACTCGTATTACAATATCGTTTGTTAAATAAATAGCGTTAAATTGCCATTTAAAAGCCGGTATCGGTTGAGTAACGCCATATATAACTTACATAAGAATAATAAATCTGATACATTCCCATAATATGATTTATGCAATGCCGCGGAGCGTATAACGCATCGATTTTCGATCGAACTGCGCGCGCAGCGTGAGGCCTCGGAATCGAAAATATTTCCGACAATTTGATCTGCAAAGCCAATTGTCCTAAGCCTATCGGGAAAACATTTTTTTTTTCTTCTAAAGCGATACGCTTATATCGTGTATGTATATACATGCATGATACAGCCGCGTGTTGGCGATATTGAAATGCTTCGCTGTTAAGTCGATGAGCTCGTGAATTCTGTATGCCTGCCTGAAACTACTCCAAATATGGAGGCTCGACCAATAACGTTTTCGTGACTCGATGTACCGGCAGCTCGAGTTCGCAATTTCTTTTTGCTTCGGGTCGCGTTGAATGTACACGAGATTGGCTATGGCGTGTATAAAAATGATAGTGTAACTTTGTAGTTTATTTTTGGAACATAACTCGTGGTTATACGTTATTACAAAAAATTTGTTCTTCGTGTAAAATTCAAATATTTATCAAACGGGAAAAATGGGAGATATTTAAAAATATTATTCCTTCACACAAATATTTACACTACTTTTTCATGCGTTTCATAAACTTCCTGTTTATTTTCGGAGAAATCTATGATTTTAGAGGATATTGAAAGAAAATATTTGATTTTATGGAACTACCAATACACTTTTATCTTTCATTCCTCTTTTTTTCGTAATTTTAATATACTCTTTTACACATTTTTATTAACAAAAAAATCTAGCAAATAAAAATGTATCTTTTGAAATCTATCGAGAGTAAATATTTATTTATATTATCCAATAATACTCTTTCCAAAATCAGAATCCTCATCAAACCTCACCTCCTCAATTACATAACTCGAGCGCCACCACATCCCAATCCCGAATCGATCCTACACGTTTTCCTACACTCCGCCATCACACCTCCATCGAAACACCTCCCCCCCCAAAAAAAAATTCTCTCGCCTTATTTGCACTGCACCCGCAAAAAGACGCAGGCGCGGATGGTAATTAGGCCTCGGGGCGTTTACCTCGCGGGGGGTCACGGATCGTCCGCGTGTATGTGTAACGCGAGCCTAAACGACGCGCGAATCTGTACGTATTATATCGCATTTCCGCGCGCGCAAGCGAGCGAGTCTACGGAGCCGTGATCCGCTTACGTAACGTGGCTGTAGTGGTAGTAACTTCCATGTTGTTACGAGCGCGAGACCTTCGCTGTCATGTGCGATGCAGCTGAGTGCAGTGTTGCTGCGCTGCGCGCTCAACCTTCTTTACTTCCGTTTTTTTTCTGTTGTGTATTATAGGTTTGGAGAGCTGTGTTGTGGCTGATGGTTAGGAATATTGGTGTGGAGATAGCTAGATAATTGAAAGTTTGTATGGAAGTCTAGGTGTCAGTCGAATGTGTATGATTGGGATATCGTGGATGTTTTTTAAACATTAATAATGTATTTAAATATTAAACAAGAATGAAAATCTATCGAATTTACAGCATAAATATGTGTAATTTTATAAGATATTTATTTGAAATATATTAATATCATTATAATATTCGTAAAAATAATGATAAATAGTTTTTAACGATTATAATAATATGATAATTACGTATATAGATAGGATAGGAATCTCATTGAATATCACGGCGTGAAATTTCATCTTCCCACACTCAATTTGTTTCTGATTATGGATTGTTTACGTCGGACGTATAATATTACAGTTTCTACATAAAAAGCGTCCGCCTCATTTGCATGAAAAGTTATAGATAATGGTACATATAAAACGCTATTCTATATAAAAATAATCGTTTATCTCACGTCTCAAGAATAGACTTTGTTTTTATACTCCTTATAATACTCAAACCCACGAGAACCTGAACAACACACCATCCAATTTGCTTTCACCCACGTCACTTTCGCCCAAATCCTCCTGAAATATGTTCGCACACTCTAACCTGCAATTTGTCACCTTCCTTCCTAATAAAGTCAGCGCTATACTGCGGAAGCTCCGGAACATCCGCGCACGTAGCGTTGGGGCCGAACGACGCGAGAGCCGAGGACAGCCGCAGCGATGAAATTTTGATTCCTCATTAAGAGGCCGTGCGACGAGCGAGCTCGTCGCACGGCTAATTGCGACTGGCTGATACGCGATGATATATCTATATATCGTGGGTGCGCGGACTCGCCGATGCGATTCATATTGTAATCGTGAGTCATTCCGCGCTCCGATGAATATTGGATATACCGGCGCGCGGATCGAATGTATGTATTCGCAATGACGCGATTGAATTCATCTTTCAGTGATTAATTACGGTGGCGCGATTGTTGGCAGCGCGGGGACGTTGTGCTTTTTTTCTTTGCTGTTGGGTATACGTGCGGTGCGGTTGGTGTTTTATGGAAGTTGACGGGACGAATAAATTACACGATGTTTGCTTTGTATACGTTGTATTTTAATTTTCGGGGGCGGTGGTGGACTACTATTATGAAACTTGTGTTTAAATTATATATTAAAGTCTTGTAATGATATTTTTTTCTGATTTATTGATACTAAAAAATTAGACATCATGTAGTTGTTTATGCCCGGTGCTTTGTAGATAACTATAACGTACAATTAACTACAATGTACTAAATAATATCGTGACAAGAATCTGTAAAAATATCCTTTAAATATATAACTGACTTTTCAGTAATTATATATATTATGCACACATTCTAAATATACAATAACAAAATTTGGTCAAGATATTCTCCTGTGTAAAAATACGCTTGTTCATTATTCCCTTCAATACTCCACTACAATTGGCCTATTACAAAATTTAATCCCGTACAAGCAAACTAACAGTTCACATAATTTATTTCGCTGCCTGAGATAATACACTACAGGAGTCCCCATTTATACCAATCGTCAAAGATTGAATCCGATCGGAGCAAAATCGAAAGTAGATTATTACAGCCCGTTATCAACGTTTCTATTACACACACACACACACACACACACACACACACACACACACACACACACACACACACACCCACACCCACACACACACACACACACACACACACACACACACACACACACACACACACACACATATATATATATATATATATCCCAACCGTTTTTCAATTCCAACCGGCGCGCACGAAACCCTCGGGCTCTCCCACGCCATCTCAAAACTTTTCTCCCCTGGTGACCTACAAAACAATGCGAAAAAGTCTCTCTGTCTCAGCGTGTGCGTGCCTGTATAATGGAACGTCGAGAGAGAAAAAAAGAGCGGAGCAATTACGCGCACGCGGGCGGCGGGGTATAATCGATATTATGTGCATCGCGCCGCTGCTGCCGGGGCGACGGATAATATCGCGGCGGCAGCGGGGGAGGAAAAGGTTAATTAGAGCGACGCCTCGTGTGTCCCGGAGCGGAGCAGGTGGAGGAGGAAAGAGACAGTCAGGTGATCGACGCTCGAATAGGGCCGATTTGTTATAGTTATGATATTTTGTTCTCTGAGAAAAAATTACAGTGGTTTACGGTGTTTGTGACCTTATGTGTGGGTTTTTATGAGTTTAACAAACAAACGTAATGACGGGTTTTACGTATGATTTTTTTTTAAAATAGCACGAGAAAATTGTCGAAAGGACCTTGGCAATTCATGACTGCTTAGCGTTAGTTAGTATCAATTGTGTAAGTTTACAACTTTGTTTGAGTGTGATTATATACACGTAAATTGTTTCTTCATTTTTTTTTTAAACGTAATAAGGAATTAGAAAATAAATTGTTTACGTAAAAATTGAAAATTTAAATCAAAGGATATATTTATTATTTATATTTACTTACGCACGGGTCGTTGGTGTATAAGGGTTAGAGAAAGAAGATCGTGATCAAAACTTACCTGAAACAAAAAAGAAAATATACATTAATATATGAGAATAACAAATAAACGTATGTAATTAAACAATAACCATTATATAATAATTATGGATCTCGTTAAAAAAAGGATCGATTATATACATTTAAGCATATGTTTTTATTGAATTCTAATGAAACAGTCGACATAGAATGACCAACAGATTCCTCCCACACCTTCTAATGAAAAGAAATTACAGTCATCCTCGCGATCGATTATCGAAACCTATAATATTATTTCCTAACGTCGGCCTCGCAACGTCGTCGAGCCTCATGTGGAGCAGAGAGTCCGGGGGGAAAAATCGATTAGTCCATCCTATTGAAATTAAATTACACGCTGGGAAGACAATTCGTTCCTTACAGCCTTAACAATTTTCTGCTCGAACGGTGTTAAT
Organism: Torymus aiolomorphi; assembly: GCA_036365515.1. NCBI lineage: Eukaryota > Metazoa > Arthropoda > Insecta > Hymenoptera > Torymidae > Torymus > Torymus aiolomorphi. Next base: position 67,639,622 of record CM070874.1, on the reverse strand, counting down.
AACGCACTCTCCTCGTCCCGCCGCGAGCGAGTTAATCGCGCAAATTTAATAGGGACTGCGCGTCGTTATGTATATATGACGCGCTATTGCACGCCGTTCAAATTGAATTAGAAGAAGTGCGGTGTCCGTTATTGGGGTACGGAAATGTAGTTTTTCTTTTTTCCAGTAACGAAGTTGAGCTCGGTTCGGAAGAAAGTCCGCGGTGAAACTTCGTTTTATGAGCTACATGTGTTTGAGTAGTTATTTTATATAAATTAGTATATAAAGTTAGAAGCATTATAACAATAACAAAGAAAATTAGCTACATTAGTAAATGTTGTTTTATTTTTTTTTTTGTTCATCAAATTGGTTAAAAGTTTTTTGAAACCCCGTGTGTAAAGTAGTACTTTTACGCACGTTTAGATTTGCAAGCGTGCGCTAAAATAGCACTTTATGCACGCTGTGTCAAAAAATAATGTTCGATATTCGTGATAAAAATGATTCTGACGTGAGTGTGATTGTTTTTTTATGTAGCTAGTTTTATCGCACTCATATTGAAAAGTACTATATTTCTCAGATAATTTCGAACCACTAAAAATGATTAGTTAAATTTTTCTGACATTGCAAAATTCCTATACACGGTTAAGCTCACAACCTCGTCCACAACATTTATATTTCCGTCTACAAACCCCCACTACATTCGACCTCAACAAATTCCTACACAATATATAACCCAACAAAGAAAATCCACTTGCTCAGCCTACCACCACAAGACTCCCCTTCCCTTTACATAACCCGACTAATATACCCGACGACGACGACGACGCGCCGCGATTTTTCTGCGCCCGAGAGCGCCCGCGCGCCGTAATTGAATCGTCAAACCGATGATTTCATCGATTACGGGGCATAAAAGTCGCTCGCCTCTTCGCGATTCTCGAGCGCTCGCGCACTTGTTTCGCCGATAATCGTTTTGCTCGCGATCATTGCAATCATCGTCGTGCTCTCGGGAGCATGAACGCCGCACGTGGCCGCGCGCGCGATGCAGCAACGTGATTCTTTTTTTGCGGATGGAGTGTACGTACACGTTAGAGGAGGTTATTTTTGCGTTGGGGGGAAAAGATGAGCGCGTTGGTGTATTTTTATTGCGGTGAGAGATCGGTGGTGGTTGCTGCTTCCGCGTGATGCTTTCTAATTCTGATTTTCGCGTGGGTATTATATAGGGTCGAGTTTGTTTCGCAGTTAAGTGGTTTAATTATAGCGGTGTGTGCGTGCTTTGCCGTTTCTAAAAAGTTTGTTACCGTTTGGTCTTGTAATTTTAATAAATATGGTAGGTCTGTGGAATTGTAGGAGTGAAAAGTAGGCGAATTGTTAAATCTATTAGTTATGGACCATTTTTTATAATTAATGTTTTAGCTAAGAGTTAAACATAAAAAGATTAAATTCAATCGATTTTGTATATACTGTTCCATTATAGCAATAACATATTATAGACAGTAGATTAAAAGATTTTGTTATTTATTAATTAAACTACGATTTGTTCGTCTACTGGTTTGATTACCTTAATAAATTCTTTAAAAATACATAAGTTTCAATTGTACATTAGATTTATTCATTGAGTCGCACATATACGTATCAAAAGATCAAATATATTTTCGCTTGAAGCCTGCATTTTACTCTTAAAAAAAATCTAAAAGAAAACAAATTAAATTCCACAAAACCTTTGATATCTCTTCTACTACTACCCAACGAAAAATCAATGCATTTCTAAAAGGCAATCCACAACCTCGCCGAGGAGGAAAACCGGCGCGTAAAAAGCGTATACGTTATCACCACGTTCGTTTTTGGTAGCGTATAGCTCACCGCACAAGACACGGACAAACTCGTGAATTCCACGACGCCATCCATTCGCAAATATATCTGTGTGTGTGTGTTTGCAGCAGCGCGCATGCGTTAGACGCTCGTGTTGTCGCACTAAGAATAGAAGTGTTTCGGAAAGTGTGGAAGCGAAGCAAGCCGCGCGCGCGGGTGAAGAAACTGCGAGTGAGGAGCAGCCATTCGTTAAAGTCGAAACGGAGCCAAGAAAACATCGCTGCTTTTTCGGCTTCTAAAAGTATTACACCTTTTTGTTAGTTGCTTATTGGAAAGTCTCGACGAGTTTAAACGGGGTTTTCTAAGTGGTGCCCGTGTAGGGTATTGTGTGTAAATAAATATAGCTGATAGGACTATTTAAACTTGCTTCTGCAAATCTTTTTTCTATCGAAATAAAGTAGCAAGGTGGATAAATTTTTGTCTTCGAAAAATTATCTATCGATTACTATTCATACAATTTTATATGATTTCTGAATAACTTATACAATTTATTCTTCGTATCCACGTGTTTCAATTAATTACAGTAATTATTGCTCAAATTATATCAACAATGCCTTCGTCACTTATCATTACACTTATCCGTCACTATAATATGATTGTATTTATGTGTCTCTTCTCGATTTCCGTCGTTCACCCAACTCATCAGTCACAACACCTATAGCATTATGATTTCTAAATATACATCCATCGATTATCCGATTTCCAAAAATCCCTATACCGCCAAGAGCACTCTAATATATATATATATATATAGCCATACATCATACCGCTTCCAAACGCAGAACTCAAATCACAGCGACCCGTCGTCATATTACTTATATTACTTCCGCGCACATCACGCCAGAAAACCACCATGGAACACACGAGATTCCTAAAACGAAATCCTCGTTCTCCCCTGTGCAATGAAAAATCGATCTATCAGCGATCGGCCAGGGAGACGTCAAATAAAGGCACCCATGGACTGTATGAAACGACCGCCGTGCGCTTATATATAGTAACACGAGCAAGGGGAGGAGAAAAGGTCCCCGCCCTCTTCTTTTTTCTCGAGTGCGGCGAAGGGAGAAAATTCGAGGAGTTTGTTGTGGCCCTCGCATAAAGACGGGCTCTAACGGTCCGATTAATGGCCATCGGCCGCCGTCGTGCCGCTCGAGAGGAAACGAAAATATGGATTATGGCTGTGTGCTTTTTATTCAAATCAGCAGGGTTGGGAGTGAATGGTTTACATGATTCGAAGAACAAAGGAATCATATTTTTTATGATTAAAAATACTAAGAATAATATGGTAGGTTTAATTTTATTTATTTGTCATTTATTACATAATAGAAGGTGAATATTAATGATGAAAATATCCAATCATTTACAGTACTCCTTCAGAATACCGCCGCTATGCGTCTCTCTTACTCTAACGAGTTGTTTATGAGATAGAAAAGGACACACGAGGGCAGTATTCTGAAGGAGCACTGTAGATTGTATCGAAAGACATTTCAAAGATATTCGTATTATATATTCGACATTGGATAATCCACTGCCAATCAAACCTTTATTAACAAAAAAGTATACCCGAAACTCAATTATCGCAAAAAATCCAATTCCGAGGACAAAAAACTGTTTCCCAACTCATTCAACGCCTGTCAAACAATAATCTCAAACTTTCTATCTCTTTCATTAGCTCTGACGCTAACCCCTGCCAATCCCAAAACAACGCGCCGTCTTTTATATACCGAACCAGTAGCCAGCTATAATACTTATACTCTGTCGTTGTTAATGTTTTCAAGAACGTCTATACGACGCACCACCTCCTGTCAGACGCAGGGGCAGGCTCCTATATAAAAGGACCACGACGCTTTACGCGACGACGAAGGGTCTCGGAACATATATACTGGAACGAGTTGTTCGGATTGGGGGTTGGCGCGACGTAGGGAGGGGGAGTCTGGAGGCGAAAAATGGAGGATGAGGAAGGAGTGATATGTGGAAAAAGAGAGAGAGAGATATGGGGTGGGTGTATATCGATACTGGTGTGATGGATTTTTTTGTACGAGTTGGGAGGTGTGGGTAGAAAAGTCAGGGAAGTAGATTAGATAGGGATTAGGTTGTTTGTGCAGAAGTCAAATTTTTAGGACAGGAAATTAATTATTTTGGTGGTTTGTTGTGTTTATATACAGATAAACTTTGTTTCCCCTCTTGTTTGTAGTAATAGTTTACTATTAGTTCATAAAATATTATGTATCTCCTCTCATACAGGATTATATTAATGTGACACTTGTTCTAAAAAGTATAGCATTTTATAACGAATCCAGATCATTAACACGTACTTTTGAAAACAACATTCAAAACGCGCGTATAAATATTATTTTCAAACAAAAACTTGCAAACAACAACACGTTCAATACGTACGCAACAAACGTACATAATTCGTCCATCACAAACAGAATATCTCTTCACACCATCACCATCCACTTTTATCATCACTACATATATACACTCAATCCTCTCAATCCTCCGAACCTCGCCTTTCTCCCTCAATTAGATAATTCGACCGACCCCGCCACGAGTAAGTAACACACGCACACGAGCAGCCCTCCAACAGCTAAAAATACACTCTGTTGGCTCGCGACGGAAAAAATGTCTCTCTCTTGCCGCTGGAATTCGAGTCGCGACGACGACGAGAGAAAAATGACCCCCTCGGTGCGGAGACCCTTTCTCTCTCTTTCTCTCCTTTTAATTATTACGGAGTGCACTGTGCACAAAGATGCTGCAGTAGGGGACGGCGCAGCTGCAGCTGCTGGCTGGCTGGCTTTTCACCGGGAAACAGGCCAGATGAGCAAAGAGACGAAGCGAGGGAGAGAGAAAGAAAGAGAGAGAAGAGTGTTTGTGTGTTTCAGGGATGAAGCTACGAGCTGGAAGTTCATTTTTAATGGCGTGGGTTTCGTGAGGCTGTATAGTTTTCGGTGAGAAGAGCAGGCGAGATAAAGAAAGTGGGATGGATGTATGACAAAATTATAGCGTAGATGAAGATGAAAGAATGGACAAACGAGGATAAAGTTATGTGTGGTTTGTGTATATACTTTGGGTTAATTGGTGACTTTTTTTTGCTTATTTTTATATTACACTACCTAGCTTTAGTTCGCGTTTTATTACAAGACTATACAAATGATTTCTTTTGCGGGCCATGCAAACAAACGAAACATTCATTACAGAGTATCAAGACGACATCGGGCTAAAAGACAATCATTACAATCACTTTCTAATCTCGTCGAGCGATGATTGATCGACGACTCGCAAAAAGCTCGAATCTCCTCCACACGCCGGCCAATTTAGATCCCATTTCTCGCGACCCAGACACTCTACCTACACACTCCTAATCTCTCATATCCCACTTCGCCAATTTAAATAAACACCCACGCCATCGCACGCGCGCACAATCGAAAAGAACATAACCTATACGGTTTACGTAACCCCATCGCGCGGATGATCGATCGAGAAAACGCGCGCGACTATTACAGAAAAAAAAAAGAAGAAATGATGCTCGCGCGCGCCGCGCTTGTGTGAGCACTTTCACCGGGTCGCGCGGACCCTCGCATCGTGCAGACAGGTCGGCGCGACGTCCGTCGGCCTTTTGTCTGCTCGTATAACATATACGCTTCAGCTGTCCGTCATGCGTGTATATACGCGGCGCGATGCAGCGGCTGAAAGGGAGCGATCGCGCGATATTGTCTGATGGAAGAGGAGAGGAGGTTGCGCGTGTGTATAGGAAAAGCGGAGGGAGAGACATGATCTTGGGGCTTTGTTGCGAGTAGGTAGAGAGATGGGACACGGCGCGCGGGCGACGGAGTTTATTGAGAAAGTTGAATTGGGATTTTTTTTGGTAGGGGACACGATCGCGTTAGGGGTTTTTTGTGCGCGGGGGTAAAGGTGAAAATGATTAGGTATGGGCTGCTCGTGGACGCTTTTCTGGCTTTTTTGTCGGCTATAGGCGCTCTTTTTTTTGGCTGTTCCGTAATTTACTGTGGAAGGGTTGTGGCCTGATATTTCGTAGAATAATGTTACGGTGAATTTTATCTTACTGAAATGTTGTATTAATTTTTTAATAATAGTTGTTTACTTGACATCTTAATACTGTGAAATTATTTTAGCAATGACATAAATAATATAATGTAAGAATTTCTTTTTAAACAGTATTTTGGAAAAAGCTGATAAAGTTGTCAGCATTAAAATTTCGTCAATACGTAAAAAACAGTAAAATTTATGGTAAAGTAGAATTGAAAATTAAAATAATCCAAAATAATTCATAGACTTAAGTTACAAATTTATTATATGCATTATGACAGTAAATTTGTATAAATCAAAGTCTTAAAGTATTACCATAAACAGCTACAAGTCTTATTTACATTAGGAAGAGATAATCCGTCAAGGTTGTCACAAGTGCAAAATAACACAGTTATTTTTTAAGTTCCTCCTACTCGTATTACCATGCGTTTGTAAAAAAATCGTTGTGTGTTTAGTTTTGAAATTAGGTAAATTTGATAATGCTACTTCATTTGCTTAGGACAGCGCTAATCACTCCTAAGACAGGTCTAATCGTTCATTCGCAAACACGATAAGGCAGTTAACGAAGTCATAATCAGAACTGTGTAATTATCGAGATTAGCATATCTGCACAAAAATTACTTATTAAATTAATTTTTTTTCAAGCTGTAATTTATGTGAGGTACTCGATACGTTGATTTGTTGGATAGTAATTTTAAAAATGATAGAATTAGCATATATTTTGTACAACTACACAATCACTCTAGTGTCTAATTACTCGTAGTGTTATAATATGCCAGCCATTATTCGCTCCATTTCATAATATTACGATATATATATACGAACACCTGCAAACGTACGTAAAATACGTTAAACTCTTAACCCTAATTGTCACTGTAAATTTTGCCAAAAGATATCCTTAAATGGCTACCGCTTTAATCTGCGCTCCCTCGCGTATCCTCAAAAATGAAGAACGAAAAAGCGACGGCGCTGGCGAAGACCTTGCGAGCGCGTGTCTTAATTATTTTCGAGCATTAGTCATCAAAGATCAAAAATCGAAACCAGCTTTTATGGAAACCTGTTCTGGCCTTTCTCGCAGTTCCCAGCGCGTGCGCAGACGCTAACTACATATTTTAATACCGCGGCGGGTATATATACGTATAGGCATAAAACAGTTTTATAAAGTCGCCGAACGGCGTGCACCACGCGCAAAAATTTACAAACTTAATGAGACATTTTTATGTTGATGGCGAGATTGACGTTATGGCGCGGACCGAGGCTGTACAGAGTGTGTGTGTATGTGTATATATACGAAAAATCGAGAAAGTTTTTAAACGTATAACTTGTAAATTATCGGTAGGCGTATAATTAAGATTTTATATATATTTGCCAGTTCGAGTGGCCCATCAAATCATTTTTAGAACGTTGTATGTTACAGGTTGACGCGTGTCATTATTTGTATCTGCCGAATAGTATTTTAAAGTTATAGTATATAGCTGTAACGAGTCGGTTAGCGATATTTTTAGTTCTCAAATTAAAGAAAGTGGTAAAACTTTATAGACCTACGCTGCCAGAAAAATTTGTTATGTGTAAGAAAACATGGTTTCATTCAACTGATATTTACTTCATTCAAGTAGACTTCACGTGAGTCAGATCAGGTAATAGTGAATGTTTTGCAATGCGTATGTATACAAATGGAGAAGATGCAATGACTGCATCTAACCATGCACACATTTTTATATTAAATTTATCATTGTGTTAATGACAATGTAAATAAAAACTACAATAATCCATACTTATACCACAAAAATAATAAAAAAATAATGAAAAGGTCAACGTCAGTTCCAAAAATCTTCCTCCATCCATCACGAAACCCGAGAAATCCGCAGTCAACTCTATAAATAAAACATTAACAAAAACACTACCACCCACGCCAAACCGCACTTTTCGAAAATATCACAAGTGCACCATTTAAACTCGCATCACCCGAACAAAGCTATTCCCAGCGCCATCCTCTCGACACAAAATTCTCAAACCTCATCACACACTGTCATCTTCCGCGGAAAACTGCCTCGTTCACCGCTAAAACCTTCACCGCGCCAATTTCCCGGCCGACTGCCGCTAAAAGGGACATCGCCCCCACCTCCGCGCAGTTGAAAAACGCATTTGCGCTCTCCACACAATGCCCGCGCTTTATCTCGAGAAGCTCGCGTCGTCTCGCACAGTAGAAACAGTAGCCGCACAAAGCGTCGCGCGTGCGCGTGAATCATCGGGGAGTTAGTCTGTTGGCCGCGAGCCGGAAGTCTTCATGCCTCGCAGCAGCAGCGGCGGCGTGAGTCAAAAATTAATTCGAGTCGCCTGCGCGCGCCTTTTTTGCGGGGCGTAAGTATACGCGGTTTTTGCAGCGTCGGTGGTGCGCGGGTGTTTTGCTGCTGGATTGATTGTTCCCGGTAATGATGGGTTTGGCGACGAGAGTTGGAAGGATTTTAATTATCGGAGGGTCGGTGGAACGAGGGTCGTTGATTGTTGGGTTGATTTTGGATGGGTGGCGGTGCCGAATTAGCTGTTGTAATGCAATTATTTTCTCAATAAATATTATATGCGTGCTTGAATAGATAGGTGCACGGTTTGGTCTAAATTTAATTACCGCGGTGCTCGAAATTAGGATAGTCCTCTCTCCTCTTAATATCTATAGATTGAACGACTTGATTTTCATTCAAATTATTTTACTGAATCACCGTTATATGTATAAATTCAGTTGATATTTGTTCTAGAGGTAAATAAAGTGAATTTATAGCTATTGGAATAGATGATTGCGCAGATGAAATTTCAGATTGGCCCGATGCCTAAAGTTAAAGAAACAATCTATTTGACAATTTTAGCTTGTATTTACAGTGCGGATAGTCCCGAGCTATGATCCGTTAAATTTAGCATCAAATCGCGGTATAAATAATTTATTTCCTTTCTCCTTTTAACCAAACTACAATATATATTGTAAATTTCACAAAAAAAAAATCGCACTAATTTTCTCCAAACTAAAGTAAATTTTCCACCCAACCTCCGACCCAAAATAACCACTCGTACCACATAAAAAAACCTCTTTTGTTTGGCCACCAACGCCATACAAAGAAAAAAAATCGCCAACAACCTCGCACGTCAAACACTTCAGCGCGGCCAAAGTCGTCTGCTCCGCGCGCGCGACGACATCATAATCCGCGCGCACATATTCTCGCGGGCGCGCAGTGACGACAGCGCTCGGGCTTCCATAAGCGGCTACCACTGCACAGACGCGAGAGAGAGGAAAAAAGGATCGCGCGCATACCTGCAGCTCGTCACTTTCGCGAAGGATACACAAGTGCGCATGACTGAGCGTAGCCGCCGCCGCCACGTCATGTGCATATGCACTGCGCGCGGGCGACTCGACACCCGGTTGTTTCGTTTGCTCGCTTTTGCAGCGACGGGTTTAGTAGGTCGGTGAGGTTTACAAAGCGGGTGGGTGGGGCTGGAGAGAATTTTTGTATAAAAATTATTACAGTGACAGTTTGGCGAAGATGGGATAATTGAAGCGGTTGGAAAAAAATTGCCGTGACAGCCCGGTAAAAATTATAGAGATTTCGCTGTAATTTTTACAAACAGCTTCAGTTGTTTCGTGTTTAGCAAGATGTTCCGGTATTTTTTACGCGAAAATTCTCTCCTTGTGGTATATTGGTGGACTGGGAAGTCTGGTCTGCTTGTCGTAGGAAATTTGTTGTGAGATGTTTTTTTGTTAGGAAAATTCGATGAGAAACGAAACTATACGGCAAAACATGACGCTTTATGAGGTATAATTTTGAAATGATAAAAGTGCAACAATACGACTTTATTGCAAATGATACATTTAGGACTTTTTTAATTTTACATGTTATCATCGTTTGGTGATTCGACAAAATGACTGTTAATATTCACACGTGACCGTCATTATTCCAAGAACAAAATTTGTAAAATTCAAAGTCACTATGTATATAATTTCAAATTCATGTCACGGAAAAACGTCGTCTACAAAAAAGGCTTGATTATACAAGAAAAACTACTAAAGATATTAAGTAATAAAGATTTTTAACAAGATCAAGAATCAGAACTATTGTACAACGAAACTATACAATTTTTCAAATTGGCAGTGTGCGAAAGTTATGCCTCGGGATGTCATTCTTTTTATCGACAGCTATACACCACAATAGCCATCTACGCAAACGATTATATATATATCCTCACAATCCCGCACTTACGCATCATCATCATCAAAACATCTCAGTGTTACTCTTTCGCCACTGCACACACTAACAACAACAACAACAACAACGACGTCGCTCTCCTATCTCAAACCCCATCTCCCGCAAGCTTACATCTCTCGGCGTTAATAAGAGGACAAGGATACGCCGCGGCGCGCACCTGTCATCCCACTTACGCCATCGTTCTCTCTCTCTCTCTCTCTCGCGTTTGTTTTTTTTCTCGCTCGAGCGATCATCTCTCCTGGGCCGGGCTCAAGTAGGTCTTCGAGGGGCGCGGGGGATTCATTGTTCAAATTGCGTGTGCCGCGCGCGCGGCTATTTTTTTGTCGCGCGAAACGTGTCAGCGGGTCACGAAACACGGCGCGGCGGCATCGATTGCGACCGCGTAGGCGGCTCGGTTTCGCGGAAGCGCTGGGACTTTCTTTGAGCTGTTATATTATGGAATATACATATACTTTGTGTATGTGGAGCAGCTGCTGGGATTTTGACAGATGTGCGAGATGTCTTTGCGGAGGCTTTTAGAGACGGAGAGAGTGTGTTGCGATTAGGAGCAGCGGACTGCGATTGATTTTGCTTTTTGCAGAGTGTTTTATAGCGGCGAGAGAGGGAGAAAGTCGTAGAGCGCGGTTGGGAGTCGATATGTCGGTTGTAGCAGGTAATTGAGAGTGAAAGTGTTCGCTGTCTTGTTGGATTGGAAATACTATACACAGCGTGTGTGTAGTAATTTACGTTGTGATCAAGTGTTGTGGAAATTTCGCGTGTATATATACAGATGTGTATAATGTGCCAGTGTTATTAGCGATAATTGGATTGGTTTAGTTGGGTTTTGATTATGATTCGAGAATTTATTTACGATGTTGAGGTAACAATAACGAGGGATTCGATTGTTGCGTTATTTCAACGAAGAGAATAAGATAAATTGCACGTGCTCGACGATATTCCGTGTTTATGATGACAATGGCATTGTTCTAAAAAAAATGTTGTCGATACTGAGCATATGTATACGTATGTGTAACAATGGTATACACTTCGGACTTCATGCCACCGAGATTTACTCATTGTCGTGTGTGAGTAACTTAATTATCTATATATAAAAAACGTAAATACCGGAAAAAAGATTTTTACGTTTTATTTATATTTTCAGAGAGAACTAATATCAATTACTGGGTAATTTAGACTGTGTATAATTTAAAGCAGATTTTGTATTGCAATTTCATAAATACAAAGGAACGATAAATATTTGAAAGATTTTCATTCGACTTACTGGAAGAGAGTTGTAAATAATAAAATGTCTGTATATCTGTCAACTCACTGCAACAAAAAAAAAATAACATGGAATTAGGACCACGGCCAATATAAATAACCAAATGATAATTTATCATTCATTCTACTTCCAAAAAATGCTTCGAAACTCCGAAAAACTCGAATAAACCGGGGAAAAAACAAAACTTTATCCTCAAGACCAGACTCAAACAGCATCGCTCCGCACAGACACACACGCGCACGCAATCAACGGAAGCGCATTACATCGCACAGACATCAAAGAGACTCGAAAATAAAGCGCAATCCAAACGAGGCTCACTCTATACACAAACAACTCAACACAAAAAAAAAAAACGAAAGAGAGACAGGCGGACGGACAACAAAAAAAGAAAAAAGGATCGCGCGAGCGAATACCTATCCCCGGAGTGCTCGGGCAAATAAAAGCGACACTCGAACCGCTCTCTCGTCGCAAAGAGTTGATCATGCGAGATCACGCGCCTAATTTCGCTATAGCAGCAGCAGCAGCAGCAGCAGAGAGAGAGAGAGAGAGAAAGAGAGAGAGAGAGAGAGAGAGGACAAAGACCCGGTATACATGTATACAGACGCACACTAACGCGCGTACGGGCGTAGTAGTAGACGTTCGACGCTCGCTCGCTCCATGAAAAGAAACGACGGCTGCTGCCCACACGTAGATGTATATGTACGTACGCGCGTGTGTGTAATACCTACACAGTACGCGCCTACGCGTCGCTGAAAAATCGCTCGCCTCTTTTTTTCCTACCCTGTGTGTAACTGTGCCGACGACGACGTTTTACGATTATACATATACGTACGGCGCGCGTATTATATATATAGTATAAATCGGACGTTTGTTGTTGTCTCGCGGATTCATATATACGCGGTGTGTTGCTCAACGGCGCAATTCGATCGCGCGCTTAATTGGCACGTTAATTGGCGACAGATTTGTCGGGCGCTGTGCGAGCCCGCGGATTTTTCTCGCCGCGCGCTAATGTTATGAAATATAAATGCAGTAAGTTTTATTGGTACCGCATATAACGAATTTAAAGTATTAATTGTATTATATCCAAACGGTTTTATGCGCGCGGCCGGGATATATACAAAGGATATACGGTGATTTAACGATTCGTCGTTCGCAAATAAATTACATAACACATTTACGTCCGGTGTGCAGCCTCCCCACAGATTATTTATATCTGCATCCTCGTGTACTTGTAAAACAGCCGGCTGCTATGCAGGCGCGCGAAATATGAAAAACGTCACGAGACGTACGAGAGAGACTCCGGGGCTGTCTTGAGAATCGCTCTGATGAGGTGACGGTCTAAGAGCCCGGGCGTGAGGGTTTTTTTCTTATTATGCGACGCTTGCGCGCGTGCTTTGGACTTTTGAACAAGCTAATCTCTCTCTTTCTCTCTCACTTGAGACGCGTGCATATGCGAGGAATTGCAAAACTGCGGAATAATAACGGTGATGCATTTTTTTGAGATAGATGGAGGTTTTTTTATGCGGATTTGATGGTTTACGATTCTAATTGCGAGATAGCGGCGCGGGCTTCGAGTGTGTAATTTAGAGTGAGTCACGCGCGTCTGGAAAGCGTAAGATGCTGATTTTCCGAGTAAGAAGATTTTAACTTGTTCAATAATAATTATGTCTTTGGCGTTCCTGCTGGAAATCGTCCATTTTTCTCCTATTTGTGAAACGAGTTTTCGAACATTTTCTACCCATTTTATGGCCAATTGGCCGAAATCGTCATAAAATGGCTAGAAAATGTTCGAAAAATCGTTTCAGAAGTGGGAGAAAAGTGGACGATTTCCAGCAGGGGTTTGGATATACTGTATTAAGTATCGATGAAAACTGAAACTCGCGTTGTAATTTGGTGTGGATCACGTTATTAAAATGACTATGTCGAAAGACGAGATTTACTTTTGAATAAAGCTTTTAATGCGCTTGAATATAATACCAAATAACAAGCCATCTGAAAGGTTACAGTGAGTCACTCACAATAGCATTTTCGTATGATTTCATTCATTATGTACATTGTGAGAGTAACTGTCGGATCAATAGTCACGCAGTTGAAGGTTGATTGTGATTCTTTTGTAATCTCACATTACTAATAAAATAACAGATTTGTACACTTATAAATCATTATTTTCGCAGCATAATCAATCAAACTTAGCTTCACCATTTCCTAATACGATAACTTTTGCAATTCAACCATGTTTACAAGATTACAATTCGCCTGTACTCGCGCTAAAAGCCATCATTTAAAAACTACGACAGCGCAAATAGCCCCGATAAAAACAAACGTATGTGCACTTCTGCTATCAGGCGCCGAAGTTTTTACGGAACACATCGCGCGAGATAGAGATACTCCTCTCGTAGGATAAGCCGTGCGCGCGTGGAGTGCAAATGTTATCGGAACGACGATTCAATAAGAAAAAAAAAAGAAAAAAGTGCCGCGGCGTGTATCCTTGGCGCCGTAATGTTAATAGCCGCGATAACGGGGGAATAAATCGCGAGCGACTCTATTAACGCATTGCGGCTCGGTTCCCGCCATTGTGCATTCTTGAAAACGACAGCGACGTTGCGAAATAAGCGGAGAGCCGCTTATTGCCACTCGCTCGTTTTTTTTTTCGTAATCCGCGATAAATGCTTGTTATGTAAGGTCGGCCGATGTGCATTCTGAGTGCGTTTACGGTTGTTGTGAATGGAAGGGTCGGGTGTATCGGTCTTTGAAGAATTTTTTTTTAAAGCGTGTTCTTTTTTAGAGTTAAAGGTACTTATTGTAATAATTAAATGGAAGCAGCGTGATTTTTAGACTAATTTATTAAATTTACACTGTTAGCAATTTTCTGAAATTTAAGATAAATTCTGTAATAAAACTTCAAAATTTTTCTTAAATTTCAGTTAAATTTTGAAGTTTTATTATAGAATTTATCTCAAATTTCAGAAAAATTTTAATAGTGTAATTAATTATATTTATGTATGAAAATAAAATTTACAAGAGAATTGATTTTTGTAGAGATGACTTACAGTGAATTTTTTTTTTTTTTCATAAATATCGTATGTTGAGATGACTGGTCGCACTGTCCATTAATTATGAGGAAGGAGGACAAAAATAAAACACTCAAGTGTGTGATTTTTTTTTGCCAACGTTTCGATCATTTCACTGTGATCCTCATCAGAGACGCTGAAATGGTCAACAAAAAACCATTTACACGAATGTATTTGAATTCGTGTAAATGGTTTTTTGTTGACCATTTCAGCGTCTCTGATGAGGATCACAGTGAAGTGATCGAAACGTTGGTAAAAAAATCACACACTTGAGTGTTTTATTTTTGTCCTCCTTCCTCATAATTAATGGACAGTGTGACCAGTCATCTCAACATAAGATATTTATTTACAAGCGAATGTTTTTTTTCAATTCAAAGTAAAAGCTTCACTTAATATTTTTAACTTCAAAGAATTTCTTTCATCACCTTAGTACTATTTTTCTAGTTTTAAAACTTAACGACCAAAGAGTATTATTAAAACCCGTGTTTTCAAAAATAATTTCATTCTTCTAATTATCTTCACAGTTTTTCTTTCAAAATAAACACTTTTTCGACCGCACACACCCATATCAGTTTCTTTTAACTAGCACTTCATCTTCATTACAATCACTCCAAACCATCTCAAGAACAAACCCTCCAACACTTCTCAAAATACAACCTCACCTCAAAAATAGTCTTAAAGTATGACTCCCACTTTAGACTATACACACGATATACCTATACGATATCCCCAGAGGAGTTAAGCAAACGCGCAAGTGTACGTATACTTACGCACGGCGTCTCGAGGCGCCTATGTACCTTTCCCGCACTGGTACGTGGCCTTCTACGGCGCGGCGGCGCGTCGAATCGGAAATCAAACACGCGCGAGCGCTGGAACTAATGCAGATTTCGACGAGTCCGCTAACGAGTAATGAGAAAACGGTTACGCGGCGAGAGATGCGGGTTTTCCGCTAATTACGAGGATATACGTTTTTTTTTTCTTCATCGGTGCTTGTTTGGGGAAGGCGTTAGAGGAGACAGAAAAAAAAGTGAGAGGATTTGCGATTTTATTTTTAAAATGGTTCGAGAGGTCGAAGGCGAGATTATAGAGGAAACGGCTGTAGAAGGCGGAGATAAAAAGTCAGCGTTCAAATGAAATCACGCGCGTAGGGATAAATATTTTTAGAATTTTCGACGGCTCGTGGGAAGGAGACGTTTTTAAACCTTCGAGCGTCGACATTTTTTTTTTTATTATTTCTTATGGCAAGTGGAAGGATACAGTTACTGCGTTTACTGGGAAATCTTAAGAAAAATTGCGCGGCTCCTTTGATTTCCTTTTAATTATACGAAAAGACTCTTAAGATTTCTGCTGGAGCAGAATGCAATCGATTCCAGGAGAGCAATCAAGTCTTTTAAGAGAAGTATATACACTCTGAGATAGTTTCTAATTAAGATTTATCAAGATAGGCAATCGGCCGATATATAATTGCGCGACGATTCTACCATTCCCGAGCTATTTGAAGCACGAGAGAACGCAGCCTCAAGTGCGATATCCATTAATATCCATTACTGCGCACTCGGCCTGCGCGCACCGAGGTCCACTCTGATAATAAGGGATACTTACGTCTATGCATTATTCATTCATGCATGCATTCGCTCGCTCGAGCATTCGTTTCTTATTCTTTCCGTTACATTCTTCACGTCGTCAATGAGGCACGAGGGCAATTTCAAAGTATAATTCGGCTTCTCTCGTGCCCCCCTTAAAATATGATCTTTTAATCTTTTATGTATTTTGGAATCCGACTATGGGTTTATATTATATCTTTAATATTTTCATTCTCACGTTTGTAAGTTTAGTAGCTTAATTGAATGGGTATTCTTATTATGTATAAGTGGTAACACACGTGGCTGCAATCGATATCGATGCTGAACAAAAGTTTATGATGATCCGCGCCATTGTTCGCCGTTGCTAAGAATCTTTACACCTATGCCGTTTAAGGCAATCCATCAATTGGTTTTTAAATTATATAATACACGGGTAAAGGACAAAAGTGTAGAATTCATTTAAAAATGTTTTCATTTCTCGAAGCATAATAATTTATATTTATATAGAAATATTTTCGACGAATAATGTAGCAACATGGCATTCAATTTTTTTTTCTTATTCCCCCGCAGCATCTTATGAATAATTCAGAAAATCTATTTCGAATACTACATTTCCTCTAAAAAAAATTATTTTTCACCGAGCTATTTCCAGAGCACACCCATCAGCGTATATAGTAACAATTTATCCCGCGCCATGTTCGTATCCCACTACACGCGAAAGACTAAAACACAAAAAGGCCAAACGAGCATCCCCCCTCTCGCCCCGAAAAACCACCCATCGCTTTGCTCCTAAACTCGATCTGACCCACATTCTTGCCCGTAAATAACCTCCCCACACACAGACTACCCACCACCTCGCAAAAATATTCTTCCAGCCGGAAAACTCTTTCCCCCCCTTCCCTTCAGTACCAACAATCTAATCTACCGTTTAAAAAGCTCGCCTGACTTCGCGTTCGCCGCTTCATATTGCAGGAACTTTGAGCGCTCGCTCGAGCGTGCAACTTCTGCAGCAGCAGCAGCGCCGTCAGCTGACGACGCCCAGCCAGCGCGCGGGCTGCTGCTGCTGCTCTTCTGGGAAGAGGAGGAGGTCGATCGAACGCCGGCGCGCAGGGCGACGCGCACGCGAGGGCGTAGGTATATAGTATACGGGGGGAAGGAGAGGAAAAATGCGGCTGCAAGCGCACAGGCAGCCGAGCGAGCTTTCTGAATATTGGATTTCGAGGAAGTACGGAGTTGTAGAGGTGTACTCTGTGTGCATGGGACGCGAGGAAGGCTTTTTTTTCTTCGTGGGAGGGTGGATGGAAGAGTGGCGATTATTTTAATAGGTTTTTTAATTTTTGGGTTTGAGTGTAGTTGAGTTGG
This sequence comes from Torymus aiolomorphi, assembly GCA_036365515.1. NCBI lineage: Eukaryota > Metazoa > Arthropoda > Insecta > Hymenoptera > Torymidae > Torymus > Torymus aiolomorphi. The sequence goes on along the minus strand of CM070874.1, from coordinate 67,622,200 downwards.
GTGACTTTACCAGTAAATGAACATTTAAGTGTCCAGTGAATGAACGGGTCACGTGATATGTTTAATCGCTTAAATAAAATGCCTTTATGATATATTAAACCGACAAATAATGACTTTTTTCAAAGTTTGAAATTGGGGGAAGGTGCTTCATGAGGCTAGAAACATTAAAAATATATTTTATCAACGAGTTTTATTAAAACATGTAGTGTCACTGGTGTCTGTTCCACCACTGGTGAAGTCGTCCTATTTTGTGCGTGTGTTTTTGGTTGATTGTTGTGCGAGTATTTGATGTTACGGAAGTGCTGGTTGTAGTTGTAGTTGAAAACAGTATAGTTGTTTAATTATTACAGGTATGAAGAGTACTTACAGAAGTGAGTCACCGTGAAATATATAGTTTGACGAAAACGAAGTTAAATACATGTAGGTGTAAATAAATTGTATCATTTTTAGAACTCATTCGTACTACATTATTTTCTCACAAAAACGAAAAAATTCAAAAATTATAATACTAGTCATTCCAACTCACGTTTTAATCAAGCCATTAAGCGATTGGAATTCAATTCAGTGTAAGAGCACATTTTCTCCCAGCAGTACATTATAATAACTTAATAATAAACCTAGAAATTTCACAACACGCCATGAGTTTCCCACCAACTCACCCGTTCCCCATTTCTCGTATCGTCAACTCCATCGACGTCCACAAATTTACATCTCTCGCGATTTATAAGATTTCTCTCCCAATCTCCGTCGTATACGACTACTCCTCTCTCTCTCGGAGAGAAAAGCCAGCCTCGCGCCTCCTCAACATCAATCAGGCCAGCACGGCAAGTAATAATAATAATAATACGGAAAAAGCCGGGACACCGGAGAGAGAGAGAAACGAAACAGTCGGACGGAAAGCGATTCCCTGCCTCTCCATTCCATATTCCGGCCTCGAAAGCCGATGAAGCGGCGACGACGCGGTTTATCGCCTCTCGCGGTCTAGACAAACAAACGCGCGCGAGCGAGCGAGTGTCCGAGTGGAAAGTGTATAAGTCGCTGTATAATACAAAAGCGCGGCTGAAAATTTATTTCCCGCGCGAGAGAACTTCCGGTTTTCGGGGTCTCCCGTCGGGTACTTATGTATATAGTATACGAGTATCCCCGATACGTACATTAGAAAATTTCGTATGAATAATTGGGTGTGGGGATATTAGGTATACACACGGTGTGCTGGGAACGCGTCGTCGTGGCGTATGGGTAATGAACGTGTAACAGGGTTTGTTTGTTTGCTTACTTTGGAAAAATTTTCCGGTTGTAAATCAAGTCTAAATAGAACACGCTTATACAGAAGAAGTTTTGTGCGTTAAAATAAAAATGTGCCTGTATTTTACAGGTATAGTATAAGTGGCACGAATAAATCAATAAAACATAAACTATTGTATACACCCATTGAAAAGTTAATGACCTATTTACCGTAATAATTAAATAATTGAAAAAAGGAGAAGAAAAAAAAAGAATAAAAGTTAAAGCTTGACTCTGCATGCGCGCGAAAACGAGGCCAGCCATACGTGCGCGCGCGTCCAATAACAAATACAGCAAGACAGACTTTATTATAGCAGAGGCGAGAAATAAAAAGGGACAAAAACGTTTTGCAACACAATACTCACGAGGCTGTGCGTGCGTATCGCAACAGCGTATATAAAATGTTTATATCGACGTCCATAAGCAGTCGCACTATATATATTTCACATACATTTCGAGCGAAAAAGAAGAGACACGGACGACGCGCCATGCGCGAACAATAACCGGACCGGAATCCGCGACTTATCAGACCATAACGCAGGCGCGCGCGCAAGCGTATAAAAACAAACAAAATAATATAATGCGTAATCCCGTTATTCAGGCGGTGCCGGCGCGCGCGCGCGCGAGGCGATAGGCCGCGATCGAAGTGTCGAGCGGGCCGCAGTCGGCGCTGAAAACCTCTCTCACCTGTTTTGTGTCCTATTATCGCGAGAGCGGTCGTAATAATTCCTGAGCGGATAAGTGTTACCGTTTATCCGTTAGCCGCGCGGTACAATAGATATACCTATACAGCCGCGGTATTTTTCGCCGGGCGCAAAAAAGTTATCCGGGGTATGCCGGATAAGGCGAGCGCGTTGTATAGTCGCAGAGGTCATTGTACATTCCTGTGGGCAGCGCGCGGTGCTGCTGCCTGACAGTGTTATAATGGAGGTTTGAATATTGGAGAGTGCGCTTGTGTTTAATAATAATGATCGAATGAGAATTCAAAAGTAATGTGTGATGAGTGGGAGTAGCCGAAAATATTTTGGGTTACTTTGGTAGAGAATTAACGATGTTTTTTAGTTAATGTGGTAATCAAATTGAAGCATTTTTAATAAAAATCAATATGTAACAATAACGCAAGGTGCCACCTAATGTATTACTAGTAGTCAATGTTGTGAAATGTAAGTGCCAGAATATAATTTCAATTGGTACATAATGCAAAATATGGTTCTTAGTCAAAAACTAGGTAATTTATCGTTAACATTTCTACCAGGGTAATTTTATAGTATTATAATACGAAACCCATTTGAATGACGTTGGCCAATAAAATAATACACTTGTTAATCAATATTAAAAAAAAAAGAAAGAATCGCAGCAAATGGAAAAGGCTACATAATATTTTCTATTTTAATAAGTAAACTCTACGCCTCATCTAAATTCACACACAATATTAAATTCTTTCTTTCAAACATCTTAGTCCGACCAAAATTCCACTCGGCAAAAATATCTCTCCAAAAACCTTCACACACACCAAACTCCCCTCACGCACATACCACCACGCGCGCGCGCTCCATACGCACAACCAAAACAAGTCAAAAAACCGACACCGGCGCTCGCTCGTAAAGGTCGAATTTGCGAAAGCCGAAGGCGTACTTACTTGCGCGCGCGACAGCCCATATTAGGCCGCTGCTTTCGCGAGCGCAAATCCTAAAAGAGTTTCGACCTGCGCGCGTTTATCTCTCTCTTTCTCTCTGCCTCTCACCTTCGTGTAGTCTTTTTTCAACTTCTCTAGTCGCGCGCGCAGGCGAAACGCGTATAGGTAGGCGTATAGAGACGGCGTTCCGCGGCGCCTACGGAACGCACGTGGGCACACGGCGATGTGTACCAATTACCGGCGCGCCGTGTCGGTGGATGATATGGTGTAGCTTTGCAGAGGTCGTGGTTGGCTTGGTTTTTGTGGACAAGAGGATGCGGTGTTACAGGTTTTGGTAGGAGAAGTTTTTATCGGGACAGGAAGAGATGTAGATAATACGGTGGAGAATATTTATTGAATTTGAGAGTTTTATTTTTTGCTGTAATTTTAAAATCATTCTGATGTGGTGTAAATGTATGTTTTACTTCATAATGAAAAAGTTAAAGTAATAAAAATTGTGAACTTCTTTAGCTATATATTTGGAGGATTTTATTATAAAAGCAGATTTTACGATTATTTTTGTACAGTGAAAATAAAATTTTCGAAAAATTATCATGTTGTCTCGTAAAGCTCGCACAGACTGTAAAAGCAAAAATATTACCAATTTTTATGGGAAATTCCGATGGATATACTCTTGTTTTCCAATAATTACCATACTTTACGGGTCAATTTTATAATACAGTACGAAATTTAAAAAAACTTTTTGTAATATTTACGAAACTATTTTCTCAATCTATTTAATATACGTAACGCTTAAAGAAAAACCCTTTTAATGTAACAAAATCATCACTTCACATTTAAACTATATGTACAAAGTCGTAGCACGTGATCTCTTAGTACGTGAAAAGTATAAAAAAGGCATTCTCTCGCGGCACTCTAAAAATAATAAATTAATAATAGAGTTAACAACGGCAATATAAATATCTAGACGTACTAAAAATATATGTAGGTACGTGATTATTGGCGACGACATCAATAGCTAGACGGCGCGGACTATTTATATTAATATACATACACGCACGTTGTCGTATATAGCGTGCGCCTAAAAATACTATGGGAAGATATTTAATTAGCGCAAGTGCGATCGAAACTGATAACCATCGAGGACTTGTATCTAATTACCTCATCTTTTTAAACGCTCGCGTAGTTTTTAGATTGATTTTTATACGCGACGAACTAGTAATTGCTTCTAATTACCACTTATGATATATATACATTAACTTTTTTCCGCCGCTCGTTATCTGATTCATTCAAATTATACGAAGTCACTTATTTAAAGTCCGATTTCCTTGTGCTCCCGCAAGGCTCATTAATAAACTGCACGGTATAGAATATTTCTAATGTAATCCAGCGTCATTAAAAGCAGTGAGAAGAATGGTGTGTGTAACTCGAGCTCTTTAAATTTAAATAGCCAAAGATTAGATAACATACCATTACACTATATTCACCCACCATTCCCCCGATTGAATTCAAACCTTCTAACCAAAAATTCCACAAATTTCCTTTATTCTCACACTCAATCTCGCGCTCACCACATGAATCTCACTCTCCGAGATTTACTCTTCACCCGTGCATGCACCCGAAAAAACGCTGCGATCGCGATGCACGTGCGACACCTGATTTACGAGAGATGCGCGGGAAATATGAATAATTTACGCGAGATTTTCCATGTACGTAGAGAGGCAAGGTTTAAGGATATATAGTGTGTCAAGGTTGAAGATAAGGTAGATTCAGGAAACGGCGGGTTATACGCGCGCCTCGAAATTGATAGGAAAAATATTTATGACGGAATTAATGGCGTATCAATCTTGAGGCCTGCAGTGGCGGCTAAAATTAAGGCGGACGCTAATTAATGCTAAGTGGAGCGGACGGAAAATGATTTGAAAATTTTGATATAGGCTTAGACGGCGCGCGCTTGTATGTGTATGACGTCGGTGTATAGAGAGTCGGGTTTTTGTGTTGTGTGTTTTGTTCTTAGGAAATAAAGAGGTTTGTAAAAAGGCCAAGGTTTAGTTAATTGGGGGAAATGTGGTTGTATTAATTATAAAATTGTAAATGCACTGAGAGAATAATTTATTTATATTTAATAAGAACATATAATAAAAATGTACAGAGAAATATATTAACTATCAATATCGCATATTAACTATTAATATGCGCATCTTTATAGTAAAACTTTGGATATATCCATCAAATATTTCCTTATTTCGCCAAAATCAGCTATTTTAATATTAACAATTAACATATGTATTAAATATAAATAAATTCTTCTCTCAGTGTGCGTTTTATCAAAGTGCTGATACGTTTTATGACTGCTTTAAAACTACTTTTTAATATTTAGGTCAGAGCGATAGTAAATAATTATCATTATACATTAATGGCTTGTTAAATTTACCAATGTTATAACTACTAAAGAAAATTACACACTTTAATAAGTTCCGTTAAAGCACATTTTCAGTAAAAAAACGAAAAATCTGATTCCAAAATTATAAAATCAGTATTCCAATAAAGTCAATCCATTCACGCGCGAATACATCCACACCTAAATAACTCAAATAGCGCAAAAGCCTCGTCGAGCACTCGAACCTCGCCGGCAATCATCAACGGCCCTCGTACACATACGCGCAATCGCGTCGGCGTCGGCATAGGAGAATCAGCGAGCGTCCAATCGCTAATAAATCGAGGGAGATGCCTCTAATCGCGCTCGTAAAACAACGCATAAATACGAATCAATGCCTCGATAAACCAACTCGCGCGCGCGCGTTTCGCAAACGCAGTTCTGCAACAGTTGCGTTTGCGCGCGAAAACTCGCGTCGTACGGCTCTGTTTCCGTCCTCGCGTTCGTTATTTCTCCCTCTATTTTTTTTTTCCTCTATCTCGGTGTTACGTGATGTATAGGACGCGAGCGCGTTTTCTTCCGCGAGCTGTGCTGGTGAGCTGAAATCGATATCGGCGCCTCGTGCAGCGAGCGAAAAGTTGGTATGGTGCACGTGTGCTTATGTGCATTTGAGAGGGAAGAATATATTTCCTTGAGGAAAATGAAAATTTGAATGGTAAAGAAGTGACGTGATTTCTTCTAAAAATGTAAAAATTCTGTTTTGTATGGTATCGATTTAAAATATTCTACCTTGCGCAGCAAAATTAAACTATTCTTAGAAAGAATGCTTATTATACGGAATTTATATAAAATCACTTAGGAAAATATCTCCTAGATCTCAAGAATCCTCTGAAGAGTTTCAGATTCCAGGTATAAGAAGTATACAATATCGGCAACGGTACTATCAAGATCCGATAACCGTGGCGTTCAAACTTTCGTGTCGAGATACCGTATTGCAAATAGCGCTACTATAAGAAGATGTGTAGCGGGTAGAGAAAGAGAGAGAGAGAGAGAGAGAGAGAGAGAGAGAGAGAGAGAGAGAGACAGAGAGAGAGAGAGAGAGAGAGAGAGAGAGAGAGAGAGAGAGAGAGAGAGAGAGAGAGAGAGAGAGAGAGAGAGAGAGAGAGAGCATTGAAGCATTCTAAATGCTACTCGAGAGACAATAAAGGACTCCGCACACAATGTATGGGAAAAAATCATTCGGTCAAATTTTGGGGGGTTTTGCCCATGAGAACTTTTGTTCAGGACCTCAAGATCTATCTTTTCCCCAAGTTTGATCCAATTTGACCGAATGATTATTTTCCATACATTGTGTGCGGGGTCCTTTGTGCAGATTAATTAGGAGCGGAATTTAATTGCATCAATAATCGAATAATGAAGCCTAATGAAGCCATTGTGCGAGATTTCATGATAATGAAGAAAATGTTAGTCATCGAGGTAGGCTCTAAAGCGGTAACAGTGTATAGAAAAGTTATAAATAACTCGAGTCTATAACGTTGCTTCAAGTAATAGTAGAAAGATTTGTATTTTACTTTCAGGATACTCGTTACAATTGTGTGGCTGAAAAAGATGTAATAAATAGTGTACCGTGCAAATGCGTGCTTGGAATGAAGTATTTTTAATACGGGCCATATATAACCGCTTGCAGCCGCGGATACCGTCGTTCCAATTTCTGGATTTTATTTGGAACGGTACATAGAGCGCTGCGCTAGACTAGAGCAGTCGTATACACATGAAATAAAGCAGAAAACGCTAGCTGTTTCTTAAATAGAAAGTATTTGCGCGTGAAAAATGCAAGTGCTCCAATTCCTAAACGGCTCAAATTTAGAGCTGCGCAGTACGCAGTACATCCACTTTGCTGCAACGAATAGTTAACCTGCTTTGCTCGTTTCTCGTTCCGAGTAAAATTTTATTTTTCTGTTTTTGTTAAAAAAAGGAGTATAATGTGAAATTACACCTGCGTTAGAGAAATGAAGATGGGGATTGTAACGGAATTATCGAAGAATGATTTTAATTGAGATTTAATTTTAATCTTTTATATTTGGATCTCATTTTCTGAAATTATAACAACTTTTATACATTTTCTAACAGTGTCATTTAATTTTATTCAATCTTTTTTGCTGCACAGTAACGATATGCATACTCCAACCTCATTTCCTTTACCTCGCATCACAACAAAAATACGAATAAGAACGTACACTCGAATCAATTATACAATTAATTTATTCCTCAAACAGAAATTTCATCTACTAAAAACCCACCCAATCACGCAAAACCTACACCAACCATATCAATCACATCCAATATCTCTTCCCCGCCACCCTCACCAACAAAAACCCCATTTCCCAATCAAACCTCACGCACAAAAAACAGTGCATTGTCCCTATTCCTCGCGCCCGCATTCTCTCTCTAAAAACGACAATAGTCCTCTCTACTCCGCCCGAACTCGCTGCATGCAGGGGGAAAAGCGCGTTATCGAGTGTAAATACTCGCACAAAAGCCGCATTTTACATACGCACACACACACACAGACGCAAGAGCGTGTCGTAATTATCGACCATGAACCTATTGCCGACCGCTCCTATAAAAATCTGCATACATGCGAGCGCGCATTTGCATTTCTCCGCACCGCCGGCGCTCGTCGGTATGCGGTTCGAGTAGGCTGCTGCCACTGGCTGTTGGATTGAGGTAGTGTGATGGTCTTGGTGTGTCCAAAATTGGATGGCGTTGGAGATATCAGATATGTTTTTGGGGATTTCAATTTTATGGTTGAATTGGCGATGTAATTTGACAAACTCTATTTTTTTCTTAGGGTTCGGTATCGGGAGGTAGGGGGAAGAGGATATGGAAATATTTGCAGAAAAATCAGGTACACGTTTCCCAGCGTCTATAACTCATTTTCTTCTTAGAGCAGACGAACAATGACGAACACAGGGGAACCTATAACTGATTTTTTTGTTTCTATTACAAAACGCACAGGCCTATATGGCTTAAACTTAGAAGGAGTTATTTCTTCTACGTGTCGTTTGATTGTTTTGCTTACATTTCTGCTACCACTCCGTGTTGACAAATTTACATACGAAGATATTTGGATGAAAAAACAAATGCTCGTCGGATGGCTAAGCGCAATGGCTACTTGTCTTATTACTTATATCGTCTTATAGTTTTTATGTATTTTAAATTGTAAATATACCATTAGCTCTTTTTACGACGAAAAAAAAGTTCTTTGCGCATGCCATGCTAAAGTGCATGGTTTACGGAATATATCAGGCGTGAAATGTTATATTTTAGGTCACTTCGGAAAAAAATTTTAAATCCGAGAAACTTTCCAAGAAACTCAAGAAACTACAAAAAAAAATTGTAATTTGTTCTTTAGTTCCTTCTGTGTAAATTTATAATAATTGATAAGATTATAAAAAAGTATAAACATGAAAATCTCAACCAATTTTTAATTTTGATTTTTTTTTTTAAATAATTTAACATGTTAAAATTTTTAAATTTAATAATTGTTTACAATATAATTTTTGATTATAAACACGAAATTTATAAACAATTTTGCGTGTGGTAGAGGCAATATATGTATGAAATTTCATCAACAAACTGTGATTTGAAGTAAAGGTTATTTAGTATTTTTCATACATAACTATTGTTTTATTCATATTTTATTCATAATTTTAAAATTATACTTTTTAATCTTCATAAATGAATGTAATGATGTCATAAATTGGTTCAATAATTTTAAATGTTGGCATTAAAAATTAATTAAAGGAATCAGTTAATTATTAAGTTTGAGGAAGCTACGTGCCAATGAATTGGCAGCGGTTTTTGTATTTTATTTATATAAATACAATACTATTTGCATACCAGAAACTCTCTCAGTCTTATGTACACTCGACGTTGTCAATACGGGAGCAGCTGGCGGGTCGCCACGTATCAGAGGTTGCCATTAAATATTACATGGACACCCTTTACGAAGAACTGGTAAAGCAAGGAGCATTCGCGCTGGTTGGTAATTGGATTAACTATACTGATGATGTTTCGTATGCCCTGAAAGTTTTAAAGCTATCTTTCGAGACGAAATTGTGCCTCGACCAATGCAGCCTTACCCAAATTTATGATATGGAAAACCTAATCGCTTTTTTATAGACGGCTCGATTAGGAGACTTGACTACTCGAGGCTAAAATTGTATTTATTAAAAGGTACGCTTACGGCAAGTGTAGGGGGTCGCGGCTTGTACCAACTGCAATTTTATAATGAGCCGCCGCCATCCTGGTAGAAAATTAACCATAAGTTGGCCAGAATATGCTTAACGAGCATATGGCTTAGCCATATTCTGGCCAACTTATGATTAATTTTCTACCAGGGCACTGAAAGAAAGTAAGTACATGCCGCCTGACAGGGATCACAGAGGCGGAAAGAACTGTTTTGTGGGAAATTTATGTTTTATCAAAAAATGTGGATTTCCAATTAGCGCCTGCGCATATAAAGTTATTAGCAGTATACGCCGCTAAAATAAACTACAAATATTTACTATACTGTATGCAGTGATGAATAAATACGGTTTCATAATTTATCGGGACAAATGTTTTTGCTTATTGGCTTTGTATACTATTGAACGTATACGAGAATTTATATTGTCAGGGTTTGTCAGTGAGAAGAAATAAATTGGAATTTAAGAGTTTTTGTACCAACCGTTTCCTAAGGTGAGATTGATAGCAAGAGTAATATGATAGATACGAGAGCCTCTCGTATTATAAACAAAGTATGTAAAATGTAGTAAAGGCAATGTAACCTAGGCAAAGCAAATAGTGTTTGGCGATTAGGCCGAGTGAAAGAATGAAAAAAGGGATGGTGGGGGTCCCCTCCGTAGCCCCCTACCGGTGAGGTAGCCTGCCCGGATCACCGTCCAGGAGCCCCTTACGTAGAAATGAATCCACGGGCGTATTCCGAAATGTGTAACCAACCACGTTCATGAAAATACCTCTTATGTCTGAACCTCTGTCGACGATCGTCAACGGTCGGTCCTACCCATGGTCATTCCCAGCAAGTTAAGGCTCATTTACAACGTCCAGCTTATCTTATTAATTACGGAAAGTTCCGTAACCTCACAGCACCGGACAGAAGCGATCCGAAAAGTCGTACACACTATCAGAAGTTATAGAGCAAAAATGGTTGTATGGCTGAACTACTATGTGGAGTGTAGAATGGGAAAAAACCTCGCTAGGAGTAAAAACCCATAGGCCGAGTGCGTGCCACAAGCCTCTATATGTACACTCGGAATTACGTTCATAAGTAGCGCATTGGCGCTCGCCATCTAGCGGCTCGCGCGGATACTACAAAGTACAATCCCGAACAGGCTTGGTCATTGAGATTTCAATAAATATATTCATACGATGAACGCGAGAAAAGATGAAAACACATTTTAGTCATGGAAAACTTGATGCAACCTTCTACTCTCTAAAGTTGAATTAGTGAAAATTGCTCCACCATTTCAATTAGTAGAAAAAACTTCTAATTTATTAGTGAATATTCACTATTTCATTTAGTAGTTTATTAAAACTATTATTTTGATTAGTAGTTTTTACTAATTTAATTAGTAGTTTTTAAAAAACCACTAATGAAATAGTGAATATTCACTAATAAATTAGTAGTTTTTTCTACTAATTGAAATGGTGGAGAAATTTTCACTAATTCAACTTTAGAGAGCACGTTTGACGTTTGCGATAGAAGGTTTGTAATAAATAAATTTTCCTCGACTTTTATTTCGTTAAAAAATCGGAAACGATTAAACAGGAAACCCTAAGGTATTGACACTGAAAACAGGTATTCTTTGTTCGTATATCAGTGTAGTCAATAACTAGGGCATTTAACAACGATATAAGCCAGATAAGCAGCGATAATCGACAGATATAAAGAAGCTTATAAGCAAACACGCCGTCCGCGCGATTTTCTTCAAGATCAACGCACTTAATGAACTCTTTTTATTGCGTTCCAATGTGAAAACATTAAAACGCTCGCCCGCAACAGCCGTAATATATGTACGAATACCAGGACTGTACGCCTAATCGCTCCCCGTCTAATTTAGAGCTTATCACTCGATAATGTACACACGCGAGAGCACAGGAAGTTCCCGTTGTGTTTTGATTAACGCGCGCCGACGAAGGCTCAATCGTCGCGTAATAATACACTAATAACCGACATTTGGCGGCCAACGATTAAGTATTATTGTGTTATTGTTATTATTAAAATCCGCTGATTCGTCGGTTTCCGCGCACGGATTTCTGCGTTGCAGTGCGCACAAGAGCTTTTTTTTCGATTTGATTTACAAGGCGTTGTGTAATATTGCGATTGGGCCTGTTGGGAGGATTGAATCGTCGCTGGGTATTAATGTTTTTACATCATAAGTGGGGACTTTTTTTACGCCAATAGGATGGATTTTATCGGAAGATTAGACTTTAATTTAATTTACGACGGTTAACGCGGTGAGATGATGAGTATCGTCGAGAACAATTTAGTTGCTGTCGAGGTGGGAATGTTTAATATTAACACAGTCGAATTGAAAGGTGCGAGAGCGGCATTTAAATTTGAAAAGGCGGAAAACCTGTCACTCGAAGACACTTATTCAATATACTTACACACACACACACACACAGACACACACACACACACACACACACACACACACACACACACACACACACACACACACAAGAAGATAATTTAAATTTTAAAGCAAATTAGCTTGAAATTTGTCATGCTAATGTTTAGGAACCTATACGAACACAATCTATATAATAGGCTTGTATCTAAACTTTCGATAACTATATAACAAAGTGTGCCGTTCTCTCTCTCTCTCTCTCTCTCTCTCTCTCTCTCTCTCTCTCTCTCTCTCTCTCTCTCTCTCTCTCTCAGCACACATACACGTACACTTGTACACGGATAACAATGGTAAACAATGAATGAACACAGCTCGACGTCAAGTTGTCGATCAATCCGGAAAACCTTCAAACGTCGCTCTCTTTCTCTCTCTCTCTCAAATCGCGCGCACATCGTAGTTAGAACAAAAATCAATCACTGCTTTTGTACGCACCTGCGCGCGAATAGTTACATAAACAAAACCCGCAAGATATCCGTTTATCCACTTGAAAAAAACCGTATACAGGTACATACACGTTCAACGCCAAAAAACACAGCTCTCCCACCTGTTCGTCGAACAACAAACAATCTAAAAAGCAGTATAAGGCAAAACATTGGGGAAACCCAACGCGAGAGCATCTCCCTCTCTCTCTCTCTTCCTCATTATTACACACACTACTGTACGTTTTTTCGCACTTGCGCGTGCGGCGGAAGCACCACGTCCTTAATCCGCCTCTCCCGTCATCCCTGCACGATTCGCGTATGTACTAACGCGTGCATGTGTGCGTGTACGCGCTTATACACACTCATACTCAGGCGAGCGCGGATACACGGGAGACGGGAGAGAGAGAGAAGAAAAAACCGCCTCCACGGCGCGCGTAAAAACTTCATCATCGCTCGCTCGCTCTCTCGCCGTTCTCTCGCATACCAAGCGCGTGAAACGCTGTAGTGCAACAATAAAGAGAGAAAAACGAACGAAGCACAGCAGACGCACACACACACGCACATACCCAGAGATGTATGAGAGGAGTTTGGACACTCACATTTCGGCTAGCAGCAGCATAGCAGCAGCAGCAGCAGCAACGACGGCACACATCCGACGCCCTACGCTGGCGCGTGTGTGCGTGTGTATATATATGTACTCACACGCGCGCACAGTGATGATAGGGAGACACACTCGCGTATGCGTATTTACAAAGGCTGCTCCTCCTCGCCTGCTGCAGCGGCGTCGCGAGCCTTCCACATGACGATGATAAGGGGTGCACACACGCGGCTGTCGCGGTGATGAGAGCGAGAGAAAGCACCACCGTGTATGTATATATGTATATATATATATATATCGTATATAGTAGTATATTACACTCGCCCGCCCGTTCGTATATGTACTTCTGCTATATCGGAATCGCGGTCTGCGTGTATATATGTCGTATATTATTATCGCTCCACCGTCTCTCGTCTCTCTCTCCTCCCCGCGGTTATAAACAGTGGCGCGCGCGCGAGCGCTCGCGTGTGATGATGGAAATCCTCCGCAGCGGCACGCGAAAATCCGTGCGGGAAAGAAGACGAAGAGAGGGAGAGAGAGAGAGAAAGATAGAGAGAGAGAGAGAGAGAAGTTGGCGGCCGTGCGACGGGCCAGAGAGGACTGACTGTCCGCGCGGGGCGACGACGTTGAACCCGCGCGAGCGGCGCCTCTCTCGTCGTAGTTACGAGGAGAGCGTGAAAGGAAAGCCTGTGTGAGTGCGTGGGGAAGAGAGTTGTATATCAGCGGAGAGATGGCAAGGTGGCGGCATCTGTTGGGGAGAAGGAGACGTGGGAGTGAACATATGGTAACAGACGTTAGGGCGATCAGCTGATTTTTGTTTATACGCCGCGCGGTTGTTGGTAAATACAGGGGGAGGTGGTTTTGTTTAAAGGGGTGTGTTGGATTGGAGCAGACGGTGTTTTTCCGGTACGGAGTTTGTCGTATGCTTGATGGTAAACAGAAAATTGAAAGCTATGTGAGAGTTTCCGAGATTGTAGCGATTTCGGAGCAAGTAAACACTGTTTTGATTAGGGAATTTTGATATTATAGTAACGTAATTATGTGCATGCAAGATGGACGTGATAACTTTACGTTATTGATGTACAAATTAGCAAGAAAGAATTAGTGATAAGAAGAAAAAATTAATGAATTTAAAGCGAATTTACAATGCTGTTCAATGCTAGTTTATATTACGCTTATTATCAAATTGTAAATTTCCAATAAAATTAGTGATTTGTGTTTGCATTCGTTCTTCAACTTTAGTATTTTACATTATTGCAGTTTGCATTAATAAATAATAATGACAGATATATGAAGTTTCTCAATTTGTTTAATAGAAACATCATTCTTTTAGTTAACTTTTTTATTAAATATCTACTTTCAACAAAACCAAAAAGTTCAAGGAAATATTTTTTAATCGAAAATAATAAAAACATAAATATATTGACGAGGTACAATAAATATTATAAATCCAAAGTAATATATAATCATAATTTTATTTTCCTTATTACAATATACTCGCTGGAATGCTATGGGTCTTCGGGTTCTTTACATTCACATAACATATCTGCACGACATCAGTACCATCAATTTACATAATAGCAACATTGAGTATATTTTCCATCGTTTTCTGTGAGTTACATGCACAGTCACGTTATACATTTCTTGCTTCAATAAGTTACAACAGTCGAAGATTTAGACCATATTAAAAATGTAGAAGCTGATTATATTTAAATAAATACATAATAAATAAAAAGAAAACGTTATATGAAAGTTATATTTTGCATACTTAATACTGCGTTTATAATTTTATTTAGCGAAAATAATAAAATATATCTAGTCTGTAAGTTGCATAATTTCAAGTAATTACTTCATAAAAAAATTTGGAATTTAGAAACCTTTACCAATTGTGCCAAATCAAATTTTTTTAAAGAAGCGGTTGAAATAACTCCTTAAAATTTTGCAACTCCTAGATATTTATACACAAATAAGAGTATTGTTTTGACTTAGTATAAGAAAAACTAAAAATGTTATAATGTGTACTTCTAATAGTAGGCCCAAATAAATAATGTCATATACGTAAGTAAATATAACAATTCAGATATTAAAAATTACCAAGTAAGCAATAATTACTTTCACTATAGATAAAGTAAAACAAAATTTACCAAGAAATACAGCTAAAAATACTACTACACCGAAATGAAATTAAAGTATTACGATTCAAATTCTTGTAATATAACAATGTTCATTATTATGTAATTTCGTTCATTATATTAATCTTTTTCTTAAGAAATTTAGGTTTAAACAACACTGTAAATAAAAAACTGCATAAAATTGTGATTTGACATTATTATAATACAAAAAAAAACATAAATATATATGTTTGACAATCACCGGGTGGTAGATAAATTATATTCGGCATTTCGTATCTTCTTGAAAATAGAAAAATGAAAGAGCAACATCTGCTTCTACATTATTAAGCTTAAATCTTCGATTATTGCGAGGTCCATTGAATACAAAACAATTTCGGCAACTATCCTCTTTATCGCCCTCGTTTTAACACGAGGAGGCAGAGAGACGTGGCTCGTTCCCGTTCTTGCTCCGTAACTGCAGGACACAAGGATTCTTTCGTTCGTCTTTTTTTTGTTCGTTTAGATCAAGTGAAACTTTACATCGATTTAATAAATTAATGTTGCTCGAAATTAAAGTGAAATTTATTGTTTTCTTAGTGTTTAAAAACAAAGTTCAATGTATCAAATAAGCCACGTACGTGATAATTTATACTTTTTATTAAATTAACCAAAAATCATAAAAGAATATAAAAGTTTTTCTCATTGATTAATTTTAAGAATTTGTAAATTACAAATTTTTCTGGTATAAATAAATTTTATTAGTTTTTGAGAAATATAATATTTCACTTTAATTTATAAAAACTGCTATTCGATGCAGAGTTTCACTCTGACGTATGGTACATCGTTACGTAAAATAAATAAAAAAGTGTGTTTCGCACAATATAGAAAAATTCATCGAAATCTTAAAGTCTAAAATAAAAAGATGAACGGAAAAGAAAAATGCATCTGTTGCAACTAAGCTTACATACTATAACTTTTATATATATATAGAACATTGTTCATCGCAAAGACTCCCAAAAGCCTTAACTCAGAAGAATCATGTACAGCTTAGATACAATGTTTCTTTCTACTTATGAACTTATAATAATATTAACATTAACGTTATTAAGTCTAATCGTTCTCAAGTAAATTTTTGTTTAATGCTCTATGTTGGGTATATATAACCTTGCGCACCCTGTTTTTACACTAATTTTCTTTTTAATTACCAAGTATACTGTGGCATAAACAGCAAAGAGTCGGCGACGACTTTAGAATTCGGAAAATTTCTTGAGATAATAACGAAAGTAATCGCAATTATTTTAACCGAGATTCAATCGTTTCGATTAATACTTAATTTTATTAAATACAATTTTTCTTATACTGCCTGTACAATACGAACCGATTTCAAGTAAATAATATATACATTTCGAATGATAACGACCAAATAGAAATTCTACGATCAACATGATTATAATTTAGTAATTTAAAATTTACATGAAATAATCGTTGAAGAAAAACGGCGAACATGATACGTTAAAATTTTGTCAGGCATTTTTTGAACATATATGGAAAATATTGTACCAACTGAGCTATTATATTCAATATATATTTTTTTAATGATATTGATTTGTTCTTAAGAATTGTTGAAACGTCAGTAACTGCTGTATAATGATTTGCTTAACTATAGTTTAACATTTTAATGTAAATACGAACGAATTTTAATTTAATAGAATTTTCTGACAAAAAACATAATTATTAATTTGTGATATTAATATATGGATCATTATATAATTTTTACCCTGTACAAATTTCTTAAATGATAAATCTTATTTAAGCAGAAGTAAAATTCGTTCAAAATAATATTACTCAGTTGATAATCCCATTAATTGATATAGTGGATTTTACATATATTGACATGGCCAACATACAAATATAGTTTGGGCTGTTACAAAATTCGTTGAAAAAGGTTTAAAACCTCGATGACAACATTGACGTACTGGAATTAATTAACAAGTGCTCGCACTAAGGCACGGGATATAAAATTGTATATTGATTGATCGATCGGGATCTTTGCTGTTCAAGGCTTGTATGTTTCTTCTTTATATATCATACGATAAAAGTAGTTTAATTACATCCGAGAAACTACCGTCCATGTAGTTCGAAAAGCTCGCGTGTTCCAAACTCTATGACAAGTTAATATTTACGAAATCGTCATCTTTTAATAAGAAAAGTGTTATTGTACGATTGTAAAATTAAAGTGATCGTTTTATAATAAATTAAATGCATGTTCTATTAATCAAATAATTTTAGGAAAATCAATTTTCTTTTTTAAAGATGACGATGTTACTTTAATAAATACATGCATATTAGTATACAGTAAATTGGGCTGAGACGTTATTAAGTACTAACTGACAACATCTTTTAATTAAACGCAACAGTCTTCTTAAGGGATTACGTATAATTCAAAATATACTAAAATTGTTCGTTATTTTGTCCAATTCCTGCATGCTCTACAAAAGTTTTTATGCTAATTATTAGTTGTGGAACTATTAGCATTATTTTTTTTTAACTCTATAACACCTGATTTATACTTCTATATAATCAGCTGGCAGTTCAGTTTCTGATTACGAATTTCTATGAAAGATACCTTTACGTCGATTTTGTTTAAAATTCAAACGAAAAATAGATACTGTGCGAGGTCGTTGAGCAACGATAGCAAAAACCAAATATTGCCGTCGAAAAAATAAGAGAAAAAAATGAATTTTTTAAGAACAGTTCAAATATCTCATACACCATTTTTGGAATCCATCTTCTCATTTACTTGCACCATCAAAGTATTGGACGATATCTTTTAAAGTCTCGTTTGGCAATGTCTGCAGTGCAGAATATTGTGTCATTTCCATATTTCAGTTTTTTTCAAAAGTTGTACATATAGCATCGTTATCATCATGAAAGACATTCATAAAATTCCACGCATAATTTTCTTCGGCACAACAATTTCTTTTGTTATCACAGTTGCTTGAAACCGAAAAGTATTAAAGTCGACAGAGAGAATGAATGAAAATATATAAGCAGGCTTTCCTTTAGTATTAGTTAGAAGTTGAATCTCTCTTTTTTTATTTTAGAACAAATTGATCAGGAATGTTACTTCACGTCCAAACGTGAGTTTGTAGTTATTGCATAATATCGTATAATTATCACTGTTATATTTTTTCACAGAGTAGAATAATAATGAATTCTTAGTTCATCAATAATTTTCTATACTGACGGCGACAATAACTCGGCAAGAGGTTAATTTTATTAAATGAAAAACGTTTTGTATAAAGTTTTCCACGCTACATAATATTTTGTTTTTACTGCAACTATCAATAATATCTACACTGTAATATACTTTTTCGAAATCACTTCTTTTTATACAAATTTTATAGGAAAATTTTGGCCTCGAATTACAACTAAACCATATCATTTTTACTTTAAAAAAAGTATTCAATACACGGAGAGAAATTCCCTAGTTAATATTACTAGAGTCTATTGTAATCTTCTCACAGACTGTCCAAAGTGAACTTTTTATAAGGTACTATTGTAATTTTTTATAAAATTCTATCAAATTTTCGTATGTGAATCATAAAAATTACAATAGTACTCATAAAAATTACAATAGTACATGGTAAAATTTGTTAAAAATCTCGTAAAAAGTCCACTTTAGGCAGTCTGTGACAAGATTGCAATAGACTCTAGTAATTTTAACTAGGGAATTTCTCTCTGTGTACACACATAAATAAAAATCGAAAGAAAAATATAAGTATTTGCACCGGGCAAACAAAATTGTGTTATAAATAAAATTGTACATTTTATTATAGCAGTCTATTTTGTACTATAGAAAAACTATTTTTATTTACATGTTTATACAAAAAGAAATGTTATCATTATAAAATAATCTCTTTCGATTGCACTTGATACCATATTTATACTCTAAATAATCTTCTAATTCATAATTTGATTGCAAAGCAACGGTAGATAATAAAAATTTATAATTTTGAGAAGCATCTAACATAATAACTATAACATAAATTATACAACGGAAAAAGTGTAATGATAAGCTAAATCTAAGTATCGTACGCTGAAGCAAGAAACGTATTTATTTTACAGGAATATCTATTTTATGTATTCTACAATCGTTCGCATCCTCAGTGCGAAAAATGTCACAAATAAAATATTTTTAGAAACTAAAGAAAATCATACTTTTTCAAAAACAACTTCCTACACTATTTACACGCATTGGAAAATCCACAAAATCAAAAATTGCAAAGCACTGAGAATGCAAACGAACCTCTGCCTGACCAATTTCCCTCAACACCTCACGCCGAGCTGTACTACCGTCAGTCCATTCCAAATAATGCATCGTCCTACGTAAACACCGTGTCTGTGTGTGTGTGTCTTTCGTCTCGTCTATAAACGATCAACGATCTAACATCCTTTCATCACACCCTCGGCTACCGACTTAATTCAAACAACAACAAGATTTATCATCAACAATCAACGTGCGTTTTGAGCACTTGTTTTTTACAGGGTCTGCTACTGCTGGTGCGGCTGCGACTGGGCTATCGCGGCGACCTTGGCGACCTTGGACTTGCGGCCCAGGAGCTTGCGGAAGGACGAGGTCCAGCGCGAGCGATTGAATGAGCCGGCGGGTTTCGAGTGGCTGGCGTCGCCAGGCTCGCTGCTGCCTGACGATTCGCTGATCTTGCGGCTGCTGCCGCCGCACTCGTACGAACGCGAGCGACGATCGCCCGTTTCCGAACCGGAGAATCTGTAAGAGAAATGAGGAAGTTTAGTTTGGGTTTCTGATTTATAGGATGTATGTGAATGGTCGAATCAAGTTTGAGTTAATTGATATTTTTGATTAATTATTCATTTATGGAGTCTGGTGATTTAATGAATCTGTGTCAAACTATATTGATACTGGAATGATGAAGCGATAAATCTTAAATCAACTATACATATTCATAATTTTTGTTTAACTTGATACATAGAAATGAATATGAATATATTACTGGGCTACTATAAAACTATAAAAATACATAAAAATGCTTTCACGTAAATTTTAGAATTTCTTTATATTAATGTTAATTAATACATTATCACCAAACTAGGTTACGACAATTTCAAGTACATTATTAGTTCAAATATCATTTTATATTTATTTTAATTCTAAAATTAGGTCGACGCTATCTCGGTAAAAGCTGTAATCCTATTAACATTCTGCACTGTTAGCTCGATATATATTCTAGCAAAAATAAAGAAATTGTCCTGCTATTAAAAAATTTCTTCACAACTTTTCTTAAAACATTTCAAACTCGCCTCTAAAACACGACATCAACTCCCAAAATACCCATTAACATTTCCAATCGACAAACCACAAAATCGCTGAGCCCGCTTTAATCCCCACTAACCCAGAATCCGAGGAGAAGGCTCGGGCGGTGGGCGGGGCGCTCGACGCCGTGGACGAGAGCGAGACCTCGTTGCCGGCAGGGTTCGAGTACGCCTCGTCCTCGCTGCCGCTGCTGCTCGCCGAGTCGTCGATGTAGCTGCTGACGGCGCGCTCCAGGGGCGAGCTCGTGCGCAGTGGCGGCAGCGCCGCGGCTCCGGATGGCGATGGGGTGCCCGGTCGCAGCCACGTGCGCAGGTCCTGCAGCGGCGCTTGAAGGCACTTGAAGATTTTGCCGCTGTGGGGGAGAGATGAGATGGATTAGTAATTATGGGGTTGGTTTTTGGAGGGTTGGTGTGAATGTATGTATGATGGGGTTGAGATGTGTCGAGTGGGGAGAGTTGGGTGTCGAGTGTTGGTTAAAGTATAGGGGGTTAAGTGAGTATGTGAGTTATTATGTTATGAAGAGGAAAGTAACTATATTTGTTTGCATATAAAAATTAAACTATTCGTCTAAAATTTACCAAATTTTCAATAATGTTTCTGTTATTTCAAATGGTAAATTTTCAGAGAATTGAGTCTTTTCTTTATACATACGAAAAATAGTGTTTATATTTCTTATTAGAGAAATTGAAATGAAATTAATTTAGTTAGAGTTAGAGTTAGACAGAAGATAGATAAATAAATGTGTAGTTATTTTGTGCAATATTTATGATTGTAATTTAAATTTTAATATTAAACTTTGATACTTTCTTCAGACTTCCGTTCTAATACTTTACTACAAGCTAGTCCTGCTTCAAGAAAAGTAAAAAAACTTGAATTTTAATGACCTTAACACATAATACGCACGTGATAAAATAAGTAAGTAATAAAGTGGTATCTGTATACATTAATTTTCTTTCTAGACAATATTTTTTCGCTTTCTAAACAAGTACACATGCTCAATTAATTTCGTTGGAAAATTCTAATGCCGTGGGAGCTTTTTTTACTTTTATCTACATATACAAATGCATATTTCTTGCAAATTAAATTTTTCTCATAAAAATCTCTTATAAATGATCGGAGGAACAATGACAGACATGACAATATGTTCTGAAAACATTAAAAAAAAAAAAAAAAAAAAACAAAGTCCACTGGTATCCCAGTCACAGGTGACTCTTGTAAAAAAAACTCACCGAAACGTAACGCTTTTCATAACTTTCTTATCTCTGCTGTACAACGAATCGTCATAACTTGGTACCAACATACCGCTAGAATAAATGCTAAAATACAAAAATATTAAAAAAAAAAAGAAAAAAACAGTTTTCGCTTGACCAAAGCCAACAATATTTATCCGTATAGCTTCATTCATAGCAAAATGCATGATATATTTAGGCGTTTGCAGCAGATTGCCGTCGAATATAGCAGCCAACGCGTGACAAATAAATCCGTCTCGATTACACAGCATCCACTCTTCCGCAAAATCCCATCGCCGGGGAATTCCCCGAACCCATCGCGGAAGCTCTCTCTCTCTCTCTCTCTCTCATCCAATTACTCCCCATCACCTCACGCATTCCTCATCAATCTCTTACTCTCTCTGCTCAAAATAGCTTACACGTATACTCTCAGCGCGCAAATATACCCTCTGATCTCCGACAAAACAACGCCAGCGGCAGTACAGCAGAGGGGCAATGTTATATACTTACTCGTCGCGGAAGTCGTCGACGTCCTGGAACGTGCGACGGGCGTAGAGGCAGACGGAGCATCGTCGTCGTCTGCGGCAGGAGGTCGCGTGGAGGGCGGCGGCGCGCAGGTGTCGGGCCGCGTGGCGCAGCGTCGCCGCCTCGTGGGTCAGCGCCGCGACGCCAGCCTCGTTGCGACGGCGCTCCTCGCCCATCTCGTCTTGCTCCACTCGCAGCTTCTCCTTCAGCACCTCGTTCTGCAATTTGCCGGAAGTGGCGCGGTTAATGAGCTGTGAGAGAAGTACGGAGAAGGAGAGAGGAGGTTTGTTGCTTTTGGATGATGGTCTAGTGTGGGGTTAATGCGGCGGAACGAGGGATGCGGAGAAGCGGGATGGGAATAGTTTCGGTGTGGTGGTATTTTTGGGGGGTGAATGTATGAGATTATTTTTGGGTAAAGTGAAGGTTTCTAAGAGGGATAGATAGTTGAAGTTTTTTCGTAACTTTTGGTATGAATTTTGTGTGGTTCTATAGTTTTAGAATTCCTTAGACAATTTGAAAAGTTTTGTCACCTTAACTTTTGACTATTATACTAAACTGTTATAAACTGTGATGTTTTTAGAAATTGTTACTATTATTATTACTAAGATAAATACTCTTTTCGAGTACATAAAGTAAATATACAATATCGTTTATTCAAAGAGAATATTATATTTCACTCGAGCTTTTATGAATATTAAGCCATGAATTTGAAACCAACTTTTGACAGTTACGTTGATTTGAAAATAGAACATGAAACTACATTGTCACTGCAAGCACGAGGGATTGAAATTTCAGCTTTCAAATCAGCGAAATTGGCATCGATCCAGCCAGGAAGGATTCTCAGCTCGCAGTAGCAATTTAGATGAAATTCTGGACCTGACAGACCGAAACGAACGACGGTTCCTTTTTCTCGTATTGATTTAATCCGAGCGTCGTGTCCAAATTTCAATCAAAACTGTCTCTCATTCGTGATTATAAATACAGCAAAACGGATAAATTCGCTTAGCGCTAAATATACAATTTACGGACTTGAGCAGAGCCGACACCATTGGCAAATAAAATTCTTCTCACTCGCAGCGTTGCCACGTGTACCCATTTTCCTTCAACCGCGCGATTAGCATACTCAGACTCATGCATGACTAATAAATCCAAAGCAAGCACATTACCAGTCCTAAAAATTCCCCGTACACTCTAACCACGGAACCCTATAAATCACCTTCAATTAACTCCCCTCGCGATCTTCGACTTCTAGAAAAAAAAGCCCCCGAACACAGTCCGACCTCTCGCTGCGAGAATCCTCACCGGTGTACAGCTATAGACAAAAAATACTGTACACCGAGCGAGCGGCGGTAATTTTCCCCTGTCGCGCTTTCTCTCGGCGAAGGGCGACCGCAAGCCACCCGGAAACGCGCGCGCGGCGATCGCGTGACGGACGGCGACAACTGCGGCTATAAGGAAGAGAGAGAGAGAGAGAGAGAGGGACAGGTGCGAGCATGGAGGTTAGGAAGGTTTTAATTAGTGGACGGTCTGGGAGAGTGGAATTTTTCTAAGGTTTTTCTCGTTTTCTAGGAGGTGGAGATTTTTGGTGCGATGGGGTATTTTTTGGGGTGAGGCTGCTTGAATTTCAAATTTGATCGAGGGAAGTGGCTTCTTGATGAAGTGTTTGTGGGAGAGTATGTAAATTTTGGTCGTCGCAAGCAATGGGAAAATTCGTGGGGGAAAGTTGGCTGGGTAAGTTAGCTTTCAGATAACGAATAATGAATAATTTTAGTAATAATATGCGTATAAGTTTACAGTTTTGTATGAAAACTTTGAATGTTTTCTCATTAATAATTGAATTAGTGTAATACAATTTGATCTGTGTAGAAAATTTATTAAATATAAAAATAAGAAACCAACGTTCCATTTAACCTGGTTCTAGTTCAATCTCATACCTAACCAATTTCCGTTCAAAATTTTTTTATAATAACTATACCCATTCCGCAACAAAAAATCCAATATAAACCGCGGTAACCCAATCCCTTATCAACCTCGCCATCATCTGCACGACACGACACTCACCGCGCGTCTATATAACATTCTCATTCGGGTTATGTTCGCGCGAGAAGTAGCGCGTACGTCCCTCTCGCATCATCGTATATCGTTTACGAGCGCCCGAATTAATTAGCATTCGCGTACAGCGTTATACAGCATCTGTACACTTATACGCGCCGGGTGTCAACCGTGTCGGTCTCTCGCGTGATGTCCTTGATAAATCGGGATTTACGATGTTGATACTGAAGAGTGCGCGCGGCAGGAATTAACGAGATAACGCGCGCGCGAGTTTCCGTTTAATCTCGCGGCTTGATTTCGTCACGGGTGGTTGCGGCTGCAGTCGTTCTCCGCGCGGAATGACGTTCAGCTGGAATCGCGGAAGGAGTGTTGGGGTGGGATCGAAGGTTTTGCAATAAGTGTGCGACGTGGAGTATGGAGAAACTCGGATTTTTACGTATTGACGTTTGACAGTAAGTTTAAGCTCTTAGGTGTAATTTATTAAAGGATATATCCGGAGCTTTTTTAATACGTCATTATAGTGGTAACTTTCTTTTGTTTTCTGCGAACCATGTTATCGATCTTTTTTTTTAATTAAAAATAACTGTACGTCGTCGCGCGTATCCGTTATAAATAGCGACGTGCTATAAAAAGCAAAAAGTGGAGTAAACGGTTTTTCTACTTTTTTATTTTTATTTAGATGAAAGTCTGTAAGGGAAAAATCAGACCCTTCCCGTGCACCCCTGGAGTATATGGTTTCCTACTTAATATTGTTACTTAGAACCCATATGAATTCCAGCGTGAACTTATACTAATTCTCCTAATGCTTTTGTACGAAACATAAATACGCAGTAAAAGTACATTCGAAATTACGCTAATCCTTTAGATTTTGCGGAACCCACGCAGCTATATCTACGCAGCCCTTTTTAAATAATTTTAAATGTTTAAACAAACTGATGGCTTTAAGGGAGTTCTATCGATGAAACTGAAAGATTTAACGCACAGTTAATTCTAAAATTTGGTGTACTGTTGAATGTAGCTGCAAAACTAACTCAGTTAACTAATTTTCAAAAGCCTAGGATTCTTGAAAAAGAAGACACAGGTGTTTTTCTTTTCAGCTGATTAATACGGGTTCTTATGGAAAATCGTAATTTCGCCGTATTCATTTATTACATGTTACAAAGTAGTTAACACTGAAATGTTTTCCAAAATTTTTGTACTACAAGGCAAACGTTCCGTCAACATTTATAGCTTTCGAAAACTATCATTGAATAATTCTAAATTATGAAGAAAAATCATTAAAAACGAAAAACATACATTTAACACCTCAAAAAATAAATTAAATCAGCTTCTTAATGGAACTTTTTGTCAATATTTAAGACGAATAAAACAAATGGAATAATTTAATTAAAATGTATAATCAGTATTTGGCGTAAGTTTACATCTAAACAATATTTATACTGAGGTGAATGAACAACAAATAAAAGGGGCACTACTTTGACTAGAGTCATAGCGAGAGAGAACTCCCTTAAAAGCCTTTCAATTAAATCTGCAGGCGTGAAGCATTGTTTTATGTTTTCGAAAATCAATAGGAGCTACCGAAAGGAAGTTAGTTCTTTCAACTGAAGACACGATATGAATTTAAATATCAAAATATAATTATTTCCTACTCGTCATTTATACATTAATGTTTTACTTTCTTGGCATGCATAAACCCCTTCTCATGTAAACTATATTCAATATTCTACATAAAAACTATTCATAAATTTCATAAATATAATGTAAATTGACACGTGAAAATTTTGCAATAATTTCTTAAATAATTCTTCCTAAAAAGTAGAATCGTAAAGTATCTCTCATATTTTCAATTTTATGTTGACAAAACTTCGAACAAGTAAATTTTTCATGACCTATAATTTTGCTACCCTTCGCTTAGTTCATACACAACCATTATTCCTAACCATACATTATTAATACTCCATCATAAAAACCAAGTTTCCCAAGAACTTTTTACAATTAAAAGCCACTTAAATCCACCAAAAAAAAGTTCACCTCTCGTTCAAGCGCATCGCGCTCCGCCCTGATCACCGTCGCCTGCTTGATCACATCCTGACGCGCCCTCTCGAGCGA
Source organism: Torymus aiolomorphi (assembly GCA_036365515.1). Lineage (NCBI taxonomy): Eukaryota > Metazoa > Arthropoda > Insecta > Hymenoptera > Torymidae > Torymus > Torymus aiolomorphi. The sequence continues at coordinate 67,595,806 of CM070874.1, read as the reverse complement.
CTTGCGCGTTATCTCGTTCTGCGCCGCCTGTATCTGCAGCTGTCGCAGGGCCGCTGCTTGCTCGCGCTCGAGACGCTCGCGGGCCTCGATGCACGCGGCGCGCTCCTGTCGGGCGCGTTCCACCTCGTCCTCGAGGCGCAGACTTCGCTCCAGCTGCAGGAACAGCTCCTCCTCCTTGTCCTTGAGCTCGGCCTCGCAGCCCTCCAGACGCTTCTCCAGCTGCTGGCGCGTCTCCTCCAGCTTGTCGCGCTCCGCCTGTGGGTGACAGAATGAGAGAAGTAGGGGTTAGTATGTGTATGTATAATATTGATGGGTGGAAAGTGGTAAGTTAAGGTTTTGTATATGTCAGATCATTAAAATGCAAGATAATTAATGATTATTTGGTTATATTACTTAGAAAAGTTTAATGAGAAAGCGAAATTTCGTTGTAGTTGTTAATATTTGTGTATAGCATTATGCTTTAAAAATAGAATTAAGTGACGTATTTAAAGGTCTAAACGCCTCATTGACTATACCCATAAATAAATTTTCTTTTTTTTTCTCAGCTGATGACGGCGATATGGCGTAAATTGACGTTTACTGTCAAGAGCTATGTATGGCATAAAAACTCGACGAGCACGTCGTTTATAGAAAGGCGTCATATAATTTTGACTTTATTGAGCTTCTGAGTTGTATCGCCCGTGGCTATTGTAAATGAGCTCGTAGAGGTACAGTTTATAGCACATTGTGCTTTCTAAGAACTACTAGTTTCAGAGGCTATCAGCTCACAAAGAAGCCAAAGTTTAATATTGCTGTTTCATAATATCTTTTCAATATCTTTCTCGATACGCTTTTCTCAAAATGATTGGTGAAAGCTGTATGCGCACTTTTACGATGCTTCACTTTTATTCTCACAAGTGTAGAAATTTAATGGGATTGTGAGTATTGATTGTAAAAAATCATATTTATATAATTTTTTGTTATGCGTCCGCGAGGTTTCACTTAATTTTTTTGATTATACAAATAGAGGAAATTAGCGTTCACACTGAACTGTCTATTATACGAATATCAGGCATAATTATAGTCGAGGATTAGCTGCCGATATTCTATTAATATTTGATTTGGTTGACACTTACATATCAATTAAATTTTAGAAAAGACTGATATTAATTTACTTTACTTTTTTCCGCGTATGCACATTCGTCGTACGCCTTTTGTCGGTACACGTGCAATGAACATAAAATCTACATAAGTTCCTCTTAGTTTTATACAACTACGACTTGATGACACGTTATAAACGGCGATTGACGAGCAAAGTGTAAATTATCCGACCGTCGCGTTGAATTATTACGGGATTCCATCTGCGAATTAATTAAAGTGAAAGGAAAATTGATAATAACGTTGAGAAAGATGTGTCATAACGTCGACAAGTATTTCGCTGTAAAACACCTATAGTCGTTGGCCATTCTCAACAGTTATTCAAATTAATTACCTTATCAAATCTTTATTGAGGAATCACAGAATAATTAATTTCCAAGTCTACAAACGTGCGATTAAATACACAGTTACTTTTGTAGAAACGCATATGATGCTTGCGGGAAAAAAAAACTTTATATATGAAAATGTAATTAAAAATATAAATTTCCCGCGGTAAGAGCTGACCTGGTCTCTTTTTGCTTATACGGCTGTCATTATAGCTTTATACAGACGGCTCACTAGCCGTTAGATTTTCCGACAAGCTTCACACATATACAACTCCACATCTTTTCCAAAACAATTTCTTCATTCGGTTATTAAGGACGGCGAAATTTCAGATCGCCGCGTTCGCGCGCGGAGACAAATCTATCGAAGCGGCAGTTTTGACGTAATGAAACCAGGTTGCTAAATGGTTCGCCAGATCATTAAACATATAACGGCGCGTGCTCTCGGATTCTAGAAAACTGCCGGGATAGACAGATATGGCTATCTTTCGGGAAATACAGAAATCGTGTAATTCCTTATTATATATATGTACCGCGCGCGTCCGAAAAAGGCAATCGATGATTAATTACTATATTATAAGTACTTTCTCTCCCGCAGCTCTATTATTTTAATCTCACACATACACACCCATACTCTCCCCGCGAAGTAGAAATCTCCCCCCGAAAAAAAGATAAAAAGCCAGACCACCACCGCGAGACGAGAATCGACGAAAAGTCAGCGCTACCGCCGCGTCTCGGAAATTTAATACGAATTAACGAGCAAGTCTACGTATATGCATGCAGCAGCAGGAAGCATAATCGCCGGGGAGGATGATGGGGAAAGTAGGCGCGCCGCGCGCTGCATGCACGAAAGTGCATTGTGTGTGTCGCGGTGTGATTGCCCTCCGCTACCGTAACTATATATCTGCAGCCTTTTTTATGCGTACGTGTGTGAATAAAGCGGCCATTCATCGGCAGATGAGAGCACGACGAGCAGCAGCAGCTTTTTTCTCTTTCTGTCGTTTTACGCGCCAGTGGTAACGATCGGCGAAACGCCTGTTGTTGCCATGCAGCGTATATATACAGAGCTGATGAGAATGGTCGAGCGAGTTTGTCGCGGGTGTAGTAATGACGATGTTTAGTAGATTTTGAATGGGGGAATGGTGGTAGATGTTTCTGTAAGCAATGTAACTTTCAAGTTTTTTTTAGATTGTTTGAAAGGAGAATGAGTCACGGTACGGAGCGACGTTTTTAGACGCGGGTGCTCCGATTTTCATTTTTCTCCCTTTTGCTACGCACTTTATAGGCTACGAATTTAAATTTCAAATGGTTATACTTGCGGGAAACCCATAATTTGACTTGAGCACCGTGTAATTGTTAATCTACGCGTATATATAATCGAGCTACTGCTCTGAAAGTGTCTCAGGATGTTTTTGCTCTGGCGAGGATTTTTTTAGACTGTACACGGGTAGAAAATGTGTATTCTTGGAATAAGCGAACGTTAACTACCGCTCCTCAGATTCACGGTTCAACCACTTAGAATCAAATTGGGATTATTACGCAAACGTTTTTTTTTTCATCCTCTTCCGATACACACACTTTCAACCGACCGCTACTTAAACGCCTGCCATTCACAGAATTTTAAAACCCACCGCGAGAACAACAACAACAACAACACAACCTACATCCAGAGAGTGTCCCGCGCGCTACACGAAACTTGTTAATTTTTTCCCGTGCTTTTTCTTCTCCTTGTCACAAGGAGAGACACAGATACGGTCGCCCGCGGTGACTGGACAGATCTCCGCGCGCGTTTCTACTCGAGCGCGCATCAAGAGCGTCGTCGTCGAGGAAAAGCCAAAGAGGCCCAGTTATGTGTATGTGTATACATGCAAGAAAACAAACACAAACTCGTTGTTGTTGCGTACGCACACACTTTCTTCTCTCTCTCGGCGGGGGGATCATAAAAGCCGTATTATTATTGCGCGTGGTTTATTAGGTGCCGCGCGATAATGGGAACGCGGCCGCTGTGTCTTTTTTTTTCACGAGAGTAGTAGCAAAGACACGCTGGGGTTTTGTTTTTTTAAAGCTATAGGAGTGGTGTCGCTTATACGGAGGCGATTAGGATCGATAATGGGATTTAGATATACGGTGATCAATGTGCTGCTGCCGGTGAGGTGAGGCCCGCTGGATATTTGGATTTGTAGGTTGGCTCTTATGGCGATCAGCTGTAAAAAGGCGATTTTGTACGCGTGTGTTGAGTTTTTTATGGCACGTTATCTGCGGTGATTGGGTCCTTTTTAAGTGGAGCTTTACAGGGTTTGAGGAAAAGCTGTTATCTTGTGAGCTGGCATTTTTATACTTTAACCAAAGAATGCGCAAACAAGAATTCGCGCGATGTAGTTTAATTTTTTTGATAATAGTATTTGACCTAGACTTACAAGTTTTATATGATGAAATTCTTTACGAAACATTCAAAGCATGAAAATATTTATCAGTTTTTCCTCAAACTTTATCAACACTTTATTGGGTCTGAAGTTCGCAGCGTTGGAGTGCAACGAAATGAAAAAAAAATGTATTTTGCTTCACGGTTATGCCAATTAATATTAATTTTATATGCAGATTTAGTGTTTTCTAGAATAAACTAACTTTATAACAAAGGTTTAGATGAAATTTCGATTGTTTAACAACTTAAATTAATCGTAAGAAATTATTTCGTTGCATTCCAACGATGCAAACTTCAGACCGATAACACTTTTACACTGACCGCTCGTCGCGCGTATAGCTTCTCACGTGATTTCTAATCAATTATCTGCGCAATTATTAATGCACGCTCTTATGACGCATATAATGCAATTAACGATAATAATGTTATTTTTCAAGCAACATTCCAATCGTAGAAAGTGAAAATAACAAAAGTGAATCGAAGAAAACTTCGTTGGATCCTTGATATAAAAGCATCGTGTCCACCTCGCCCACGTAAAAAGACGCGAAGAATCCTTGTTTCTTGGCGTTGGTGCGCGCGCCAGTTTTTCTCGGGACGATCCCGCGGCATTTGGAAACTTTCTAATTGTCAGTTGCGAGCGCGCGTCACTTTCTTCACGAAATCGACGTCGCGTGTGTATGTATATATACACACACCCGGGGGAGTGGATCTCGAGCAATAAAAAGAACAGCCGAGAAAATTATCAAGTCTCGCGCGCGTACTCTCGTGGCTTCTCATTTTCTATATCGGTGTAAAAACTCCTTTCGGCGTAAAACTCTCGATATTATACGACGCGGTGTATATAGTGCGTCAATAAAATTTTGTATTTTCAAGCGCGTCGAAGCCAGCGAGCTTTGAGTTAAAACTCTCTCGATGGGTTTTTAAAATCTGGTTCGAAAGTTTTATTTTGACTGCGCGGAAGAAGCAAGGTTGTTTGCGCGGGTAATAAACGTGAGTTTTAATTGACGTTGAAAGTAAGAGGAATATTATTGAGTTTTCGTGTATAAGCGGGGCATGTAAAATTTTAATCTTTTCATTTATACTGATGTTTATTGCATGGGAGGCTTGGTTTGTGCGCTTGTGGTGCAGTGAAACAATAATCTTTTCGTGATATTTAGGATTGGTGTATTTTCAAAATTTAAAATATATGGGTGTAAGGGTCATAAATACGCGGTTGCGTAAGACAATGTAATGAATCTTAAGCGTTTCGTTCTGCATAGCGCCTAATTACAGTCATTAAACTTCTTAGGAATAAAATGTGAAACAATTAAGTACTCATTTAATCATTACGATACGTAACCACCCAGAAACTATTTAAAAATAATCATCGTTCAGGGGAATGAGGAACTACCTTTCGAGCTGTACATTTAATTAATGGTATAAAAAAAATGTTTTGTAAATTTTTAACTAATTTAATAAACTATTTGCTTGTTAATTATAATTCTTAATTTCAAATCTACGCTGGTAGAAATGTTAACCAACAGTTGTCGAACTGTTTGTCAATATTTAAATTAAAAACGTCACACTATCATTATTACCGACGAAGAATAACAATTTAAATACATGTGAAAATATTTTAAATATAGTTTTAATTTAATTAAATTAATCTTAAGTAGAAATGTCTCGATTTGATTAACATGCTACCCAACAAAGTTGGTTTATTTTTTTACCAGGGCACCGATTTATATATGCGAAATGTTCATTCCACCAACTTTCGATGCTGAAAACATACCGTCACGATCATCAGCTTTATATCTCGAAAATTTTAAGAAAATATATATCTACTACACGATCCATAAAATAATCTCTCTCCCCCTTGCGCATATTCATAAGCATCTGCGCGTATCCTTCAGACTAATTACTCGGAACAAAAGATGAAAGTCCGATAAACTCAGCGCGGCAGCTCTCGCGCGCGCATGCAAAATGCTCCGTCGATTTTTAATTACAGAGCAGCGGAGGCGCGCTCTTATCGAGTTTAAACGGATTTCGATCCCCGGCGCGCAAAAGTCAGTTCCGTGTCTTCTGGATTAACGTCGCGCGCGCACCGTCATGGTCTTAAACCGCGTCGTTGTCGGCGAGGTACGTCGAACCCTCCAAGCTCGGAGGGATTTGTTTACTGTTATATCCCCGGCGCGGATGATGGTTCGATGGTTCGAGGAAATATTGCGGCGTTGCAATTGGAATTGGTACGTATTTTTGGGGTTGTGGTGTATTGGTTTCGAGAAGTTTATTTTGTGTTTGAGGAAACGGTTATGCAGTTGTTAGATGTGTTTGTATACGTTGATGGACAATAGGTCGCTTTGAATATAAGCGGAATATTTTTTTACGTATATATATTTTTTAAGCAAAAAATCAAACGTTTTTACTCTATTTTAATTATTTAGTAGTTCTATAAATTCTTGAGTTTCCAAATTCAAATCTAGCGGATCTTCGCACCTACTTCTTACAGACCAATCAAATCAATCTTTAAATGCTTCACAACATCCGGCCATCGTTTTTCTAAGAGTGGAATACATGGAGAAAAATGTTATAGTAAAAATTACAAAATTCATGAAAATATGAATCGGTCCCACGGTTACTATATCGAAAATTGGTAGTTTTTACTGGAATTTTTTTTCTCTGTGTATCAAAAGGTCATTGCACAGTCATCTTCGTCGAATTAGTAAGTTTTTAGTTCTATAAAAATCCGTTATATTTAATAATTATTTAAATTGATTAGGGGATTGATTCCGAAACAGCCAATTATAACCGACATTATAAAATTATTTTGATACTTCTGACTCGTGATAATAAAAACAAAATATGCATGGACTCTCATTGTTAATACATAAAAAATAGTCGATGCAACAGTGTACATACGAGACTGTTCACCATTACCCAACTGTTGCTTCGGCAACCTCAACTACACTTCATAACTTGGCTCCATTATTTAATAATTCTCAATACACAACCGACGCAAAACCTTCAACCCACCAATTTATATTCTGCTTCGCAAATCATAAATCACACACCTCTCTCCACCTACACTGACGTAATCCACATCGGAATTCCGCCCCACCAGGAAATCATTCGCTCTCTCTCGTCGGAAAAATTCGCTCTCCTCCCTCTCCGCATTTTTAATGGATCACTCTCGCACTCATCGCGTGAGCGCCTGCGCGCCTCGGTTCAACGTGCGTGCACTACTCGCGGAACTTGATTTTCATTTTTTTCTAATTAGCGATTTCGATCATGCTCGTGTGCGTGCGCTTCTTTTTAGCCGTGCGCGCGTGCGGACGTTGCGTAACAAGAGAGGTCCTGGTCTTGACCGTAAGGTATATGATGGACATGCGCGGTATAATTTGCATGCGGCGAGCGAGAGAGTTTTTGGCGATCGTATGGTATGTGGAGGTGTTTGGGTTTTAGTCGTAAAAGAAAGTGTTGTTTTTTGAATTTTTTAGCGATAAAATTGTTTAGCCTTGTATTTTGCGGATATGAAAAATTACAAAATACTAAAGGTGTAAAATGTATAATGCTTTTCTGAAGAAAATTATATTTTTCTTTATTGAGTATTTTTAATGTAACATATAATAAATACCAAATTATCGAATTATTGGCTTATCGACAGTATGTAAACTTTCCGAACGACGCGACAACAGTAAATTTATTCAATACAACATTCCTCACCCTATACATTACATTACCTAACTTTTATATATTAATCACTATATCACAGTTTCAATTTACAATCCTTAAAATAATTCCTACACCCATATAACCATCGTTCTAATACCGCTCTAGTTTAATTATACCCGCACCGCGTAATTAAATAACGACACGGGGAATTTCGATATAAAAAGCCCACGCGCGATGTAGGTGTGTGTCACACGGGCGTACAAAAGATTCCCCTGAAGTGTCATTACACACAGGTGCGCTTTTGCACGCTCGCTTTTATCGTATCATCCCCCTCGCCGGCGCGCCTAGACGAGGCTCGTGAAAAAATGCCCTCGCTCATGCGACCTCTCACGAGCGCGGCGTTATTACACACAAAAGCGCCGCGAGTGAATGCGAGGAAAAGTTTATAGTACCGCTATCGTCGGCCGTGTCGCGCTTTGGACGGGCAAAAGTTGGTTGAGAATCACTTAGCAAAGGGTTATTAGTTTTTGTTCAAAGTTGGAGATGATAGCGTGGGTTCTGGTGAGTTGATGGAATTTTTTTTGGAATTTTAGAAAATTTAAGGGAACAACGAGAGAAATTAATGGATGTAATGAAAATTCTAAGCAGTTTTACGAAAATTCGATAGGTCTGAAGTTTGCAACGTTGGAGTGCAAGAAAATGAAAAAAATAATTAATTTTATTTCAAGTTTCTACTAATTAATATTAATTTTGCATTAGGATTTAGTATTTTATAGTATAAAGTAACGTTATAACAGTGGTGTAGATAACATTTCCATCGTTTAATAATTTTAATTAATTGAAAACAATTGTTTCGTAGCACTCCGACGATGCAAATTTCAGACCCATAAAATTCGGGTGAATCTCGCATAAATACACCAGAAATTACCTGCACCACACCTTGAAGAAAATTTCATTATTATCCCACAACCTTGCAAAATTTTGCATAGAATACGGTATTTTTCGAGACATTTACAAACTGTTGCGAGATCTGTTGTCGCCGTTTATAATCTCTACTAACCATTTCTTTTACCCAACATTCTTAAACCATCTCCTCTTCCTCTAAACATCTCACGACAATTTCCCCACCACCTTATCTTCCCTTTAAAATTCACCCTATCCTCAATTCCGTAACCATCCGCACCTCACTACACTTCTAACTATATACACCGCAGGGCTTCTTCTTCTACGCGAGTTCAACAGCAGCAGGCAGGCGGCCACGCGCATAATTCTCGCTGATGCGTAAAAGACTGCGTGCGCGAGTAGTCCACTTTTAATTGGCCGCATCCTCGCGCCTCCCCGAGCATATCCTCTCTCTCTCTACCTCCTCTGTGCATATATATATGCGCGCGAGGTGGAATGCGGGGAAGAAGGAGAGCCGCTGTTCTTTCGCTCGGCTGCCCCTCTGGAACAATCTTTTGTCTCGGTGTATATACATACGCGTGCGTGTGTGAGGAGAGGACGTGGTTTTACGATAGAGTGCGTGGAGATGCAGAGAGGTGGTTGCGTGGTGTGTTTTTCACGAAGGAGGAGTCTCGTATATTGAAGTTGAATATGTGAATTTTTGTACAATTTTTCAAGGCAATACATTTTATTTTGTTTTACTATAAGGAAAAGCAATTAATATAAGAAAAAATTAAGAGTCACATTAATAATGACCCTTTAACGTAATGGATTTTTAAATTATACATTAACCCCCGGCTCTGGCATCAGTGGAAATTGAAGCTCGCGAGACGCGCGTACACTTAATGGCATAAGTAGCACCTGAGAATTGAAATGCAGGCTTGATAACAATCTGAATCCTGGTTCCAAATCGTCTCAAAAGATTTTTATCTTAAAAGCTGCTAATAAGGGACCATACAGATCCTGTCGGTGCCTCGTCGTCGGCCGGAGTAGTGTTTTCAACCATTTACATTCAAAGCGGAGGTCAAGAAGAATTAAAACGGTGGAAGCGGTAAAATGTTTTTTTTTTTTTTTACTTTAAACCTTTTGTACACAACATTTTGATTCTATTATACACTATATTTATAAATCGACAGCGTTCACGGGGAAAAGCACGTTTCAATTTATTAAAAATGCAGTATTTAAAAAACTGAGAAACTCGTCTTCGTAGAGGGCCGTCGAAATAATAGCTTATATACGACATTGTTAAACAGGTTTGTTAAATGTACGTAAAATATTTTGCACACGTATCGTTCAGTCTTGACTTTTCAAGAAATTTTACGACCACCGCTAACGTTTCATATATAATACCTCGCGCAGGAACGCGTGATATTTGCATAAGACGAGCCGAGCTTAGCGTAATCGCAAACTACAATTCACGACTACATAATACAGCCGCAAAAAGATCCCAGACAGAACGTCGCGGAATTCTCCCTCCAATTACACCTACAGCGATAAGAATTACACTGTATCGCACCCCAATCGCAAGAATTACAGTATCGCCGCCTCGTTATCCTCATTACTTCTCCCTTCCCTTTCACCAACGCACGCATCAACTCCTCCGCGTCGCAAAAACTATCGCGGCATTCGTCTCCCGCAGCGTGAGTAAGTCGTCGTTCGACGATTCTTATACACTGCTATATTTTATTTTCCATCGCGTCTGGAGGTCGTAGGTCTCTCATCGCATGAGGGAGCACACACGAGCGTGCGCGCGCACGCGAAATTAAATACAGCCGCGCACGCGTGAGGAAGTTGCTATAGCTCGCTTCCTGCGATATTAAGGAGGAGAAGAAGAAGAAGAGCGTTTTAATTGCCATGGAGAGGAGGAGAGCAGATTACACGCCGCGAATGAGATTTCGAATCGATCTTGAGGGAAGTGGCGCTGTATATATATACAGGAGTTTACGTAACGGAGGCGAGATGTAGTTTCTTTTCGCTGATTTGGATTATCATCAGTTTTAATCTACCGGGGGGTACGGGAGGGGAAGATTTTTCGCTTGCGGAGCGCGAGAGTAGCGATAATCTAATTAAATCGCTTGGTGGGCGTTGCCGAATTGGCGGCGATGCCGTAATGGAATTTGATTCAGTGGATTGATATTGTGGAGTAAATAGCGCGTAATGGGCGTTTAAGAGGGACATGAAAGTGTAATAATTTCGTAATCGTTGGATTATTTTGGTGATAGGAGGGTGATGATGAAGCGAATTGGAAGGTACCTTTCCATCGTGTCTTTTTTTTAAGAATGTCTCTACGTCTTTACGATTGTCGTAATAACTCTGAAAACTTGAACATTCATTTCCTCTCTACCACGTATCAAAATTTTGATTTTCCCGTTCCGATTGAATATTAGTACCGGCCAATTAACATTCCCCGGCCATAATAGATCACTCGCAAAAAGGCCATAAACGCTCATTAAATCCCGTGCATCGAACACGCCGCGGTATAAACTTCATCCTACAAGCCGAGCTTATATCATTATACTTTTTGCGCCCGCTGTGTTCTCTCTGTGACGCAACCGCTTTCATCCTCAAAACCACTATCCTTTCTATATAATGAAGCTTCATTACCTCTCCTCGATATATACAGCGCGTTGTTATTTTTTTTTTTTCCAATCGACGTATTCCCCTCTCTCTCGACGCATTATATACACACATACGTCCGTCTCGTCCTGGCTACACCGTGTGTGCACACAATCTTCCTATCGCGAATTTCGCCCGCGTACTTTCTACATACGCGAGTGCGCGCGCGCGTACAAAGAAAGCATAAAATGAGTCTTTTCCAGGGAGAGGCGCTCTACGCCCGCTTTGTCCGGGTCCTGGAGCGTGAAATTCCGCGCGCGTGTGTGTGTGTGTTGGTTGTTTTCGTTGCGAGAGAATTGGAAAGGTTTGCAAGACCTACTTGGGCTGCTCTCTGAGACACGAGCTTTTTGCTTTTTTCTGCGTATGTAAAGTTATAGTTACGGCGAGACTGAATTGGGATTATATTGTCGCGTCGCCTTGATGCGCAATTGTCCCAAACGCACGTGTATACGCATGTAGGTGAGATTGGGCTTGTTATTATCAGCGAGGAAAATCGTTTACATTGTGCTGTCGGATGATTGTAGGACAGGAAGCTGTAAATTTTCCGAGTTTTCGCGCAGCAGCTGCTGTCGTGTGCGTCTAGTTGGAAATGTAATATTTTTGCTGCGGGTTCGCGTATATGTGTGTTATTAAGAAATACGCGGCGAGGAGGATCTGGGGAATGGGTTCATGAAATGATAAGAATGCGTACAATAGAGATGTGGTAAAGTCAAACACGTCACAAGTACACGAGTGTCGGCTTCTTTCTTATATACGAAGGAAATAAAGTAAATTGAAGAAAATATGAAAAATAGCTCTTTTTATATCAGTAGTTAAAAACCATTCATTTTTAACACTTCTATTATATCCATCTAGATTATAAAGAAGATCCTTGAAAAAAAAAAAAAAGAAATTCTTATCACTCAAAAGCCGCCGACCGCAATCTTATCTCGCACACTAAACCTCCTAATTACCTTCTACGCGCTTTGTCGCCTATTATCTTCTTAACTAAACACCCACGCGGCTTTTTAAACTCCATCAGCACGTATAGTTTCGTTCATATATTCCACAAGGCGCACAAAGGCCTCGCGCTCGCGCCGAAACGGGCGCACAGGAAAAGTCAATAAAACAAAGTCGACCGCGAGGGGCGACGATGATTCACGCTGTGTGTTGTGCTGTGCGTTTATATATATATAGGGTCCCCGAAAATTTCTAACACCTCGCGCGCGTTTATAGTCAGTATACGAGGAAACGTCGGTCCCCGGCTTCATAAAAGTTTGTTAAACCTTTCATTGCGGGAGTTTCATTGTTAAGTTTTAGTATACGCGGTGAACTGGAAGTATATTTCATTTTTGTCGCTACATACATTTTTAGCTTTTCGCGCAAATTCCAAAATTAGAATTGTTTTATAGTTATAGGAAATCGATAACGATTGTCTTCGCGCGCCTTTTTCGCCAACAAATTGAATCAACCCGCTGTTTTTAACTCTCCTCATCCCGCGAAATTTAATAATGCATTCGGAGTTATTTCCACGCGGCGAATCAATAGCCGGTTAATGAATTATCGCGCCTGACGATCGTGCTCGAGCGAGCTGATAAAATATTTTCGCTCGGTATACGCGAGTCTAGGCGGCGTTCTGGGGCCGATTATAGGGAAGAAGGTTGCTAGGCAACTCATTAAAATTATCGACGTCTCAGCCCCCACATATATGTATGAGGCGCGAATCGAAAGTTCCAAAGTCTTTCGCGCTGAATTTTCAGAGTTTGTTTTGTTTTTCGTGTGTTGTAGATTGGGTGAAAGTATTGGCATTTTGACACTTATATAAATATGTAGGTAGCTTAAAATTCACGAAATCGTCGGCGGGGAAATAAATCGTTGCCATTAAAGTTAGACTCGCGTCTGGCGGCCGTTTATCTTGATACATTTTTCTTTTTTTTTATACGCTATTTCCCTTTGATAATTGAGGATTCGCGTGTGCTTTCTATAAGAACTGCATTCGGCGAGATATATCGACCTATTTTTGTTCCTTAAAAAAATAAAAGCGCGCGAGCCGAGTGAGAAAATCGTGTTAAACGCTCCGAGATAAATTTAACCGTGTTTACTGACGTTACAGATACGCGAGATTAAGCTGAAAAGAATAAAATCAATCAACCGGCACGTGAGAACTTTAAGGTCTTAATTCACGTTTTATTGTTGCAAATAAAATTCATGAGAATATATTATTATACTTGTACGTGAGATATTATACACGCGTTTCATGACTCATTTTTCATTGAAAGTAGAAACTAGTTACATACGTGCTTGATACGAGATCTCAATTGTTGGGTGTGTAGCTCACAATGTAATTCCGTGACTAATTTCAAGTTCGACTATCACTATATAGATAGCTCGCTGGCACAGAAGCGCGAGAGATTTTCCGGTTGGAAAAAAAAATGTTTAAAACAATCGTTCTGTGCGTGCATTGTTAAAACTACTTTTTATTCCGCGGCGCGTGAATCAACGATAAATGATCTTCATATTATTATTACATTATCTAGTCACTTATAATAATGGTCTAGTTGAACAAAAATTTATGAGTGACAATTGAATAGAACAATAGGCGAATTTTTAAAAAGTAAAACCATGAATTATCGCCAATATTTGACTTGTTATAATCACATTTTCAAGTAATTTTGATTAATCGTTTATGTAGTAAAATTAATTTACCAACTTTTTGTTTTCTTTATCACGAATTTTACTATATAAAAAGAGAAATCCAGTGATTTATTACAAACGCGTTGAAACAATACATATAACGTACAGTACAGTTTCCTTCATACATATACAGCTACAAAAGTTTCACGTCACACCTTACTGGTCCCGTGGTAGCTCGTTTCTCATTTTGTTGAATTTCACGCTTGCTTTTGTTATCTGTCTGCATACCGCGACACAAAATTTTTCACTCCAGCTCCGAATTTCATCATATCACTCGCGTTCACCATTTTCAATTGCCACCTAGCACATTCATTTTCAAAATTCAACTCGCATAATATATTAGAAATTATCTCTCGTCAAGCATATACACGCGACAATAAACGCCATAAATATAAAATTCCAAAATTTGCCGAATCATCTCAACGACCATATACATACCCTCTTAGCCAAACTTCAGCGTTTGGCTGAAGAAATCCCGAGCTAGCCTTCGCGACCTATGCAGGTAGCCCCATTCCTCCCTCTTTCTCGCATCCTAGCTTCTGTCAATATAACTGCCGTTAATCCGGGGGCTCTGCACACTGCCTCTCTCGGGGTCTATTATCTCTCTTCCCCGTAAAAGCGCGCCCGGCTTTACCCGCTCGTAAAACGTCCTCTCCTCTCGCGCACAATACGGTAAATCGCGCGCCACGTGGTCGTTGTCCCGTCTCTCTCTGGAAGATGCGCTATAAGTACTCGCGCATTCTGAGATGCAGCGCGGTAGATTTAGAGGAGAGAAAGTCCACGCGCTCTCGGAGTTGCCGGGTGAGTCGATAGATTTTGCGGGATTTTTGGGATCGTATACTACGAGAGGGCAGCTGAAAATGAAGGTTAGATGTGAAAGTGAGTTGTAATTGCTTGCCGAACGATTGTTTTGGAATAAGCAATGGCTGTGGTGTGTATCGCGTCAGAATCTAATTTTAGCTGCGGGGAGATTGCGTTGATGGAGGATAAGGTGGTGTGGTTTTTTTTTTGTTTTTCTGAGAAAATGGGTTTATCGAAGCGCTCGTGTAGTTGATAAGCGTTTTGCGCTAAGCCTCGATTAAACTCTGGTAAATTGATAATAATTGAAAGTTTATTAATAAATAGAGAATTGTGCCATTAGAGCGATAAATCAATCGTGTACATAGATATTAAATAACTTTTTATCGCGAGCAGCAGCAGCGGCAGCATCTAATACGACCGGTATAAATTTTATAGATTTCAAACCAATTAAGCAACTCATTAGCCCTGGAACATGATTTTTCAGATTACCCCTGAAATTTACAGCTGCAATAATACTGTTATACCGCCTTATGATTAATTAACGCGCTCTGTGTTTTTTTACGAGCCGACGCCTTGAAAACCTTCTCGGTCATTTGCAAACAATGACTGCAAGCAGTCATATCGGATAAATAAAATTAGCGTTCGTTAGACTCTGGTAGCGGTGAATATATACGTTCCTCGCATCCTTGGAGGGCTTTTTGCGCACGCGCGCGCCGCTGAATGCGATCGTTGTGATTGGTTTTTGCGCGAAGGAATCGCCTCGGTCAAATTATTTAGCGATGAATGTTGCACACGCTGTGACACAGAAGTGAGAAGATGTGTGCGGCGTTGAAAAAATTAACGGGCTTACACGGTGCTTAAATGTCCATCGAGATAAAAACGTTTTCTGTTAGAAAGTCGATTAACATAAGGCGTCAAGGTGTGTACTTTCTTTGGGTTAGACTTTCCTCGGCCAATTACCATTTTCAACGCGAGCATTAGTATTATTTACACCCGAAATGCAACTATTTCGAGGGAGCGTGATAGAATCGATCTTTTATACTGCATAACAGGATATGTATATAGTTGAATTAAACGCGTCAAATTATGTGTAATGACGGAGGTAGGACGAATAATTGACATTAGATATACGTGCAATTAAGTGCGTGATAAATTATCGTCTGCTATACCCGTATAATTATAACTTTCTACTTTACGTAACCAATCAGAAGAGTCAAGCCCAGTGTAACCGTCATATTCTCGACTCAAAATCCACCGATATACAAAAATGACAAGCTTCTAAACCTCGAAATCAATCACGCCTTAGACAGCGATCACCCCCTGATAGAAATTTGTCTATTACGAAATGGCCAGAAAGTCAGTAAATAGCTAGAATAAGTGGCTAATTAAATATATTTGAAATTCCGAACGTTCATAATGAACGAAATATTAACTTATCGTTTCTAATTTTGGTTAGAATTCGTTGGAGTAGTTTTAGTGGTGACTGCAAGCGTGACAATTGAAAAGATACAGTTATTATCATTTTTTAAATATATTAAGTAGCCAACTTCGACTAAATCTGAAAATGGCAAAAATCTTTCGTTCACTATGAACGTTCGAAATTTCAAGCATCTCTAGTTAATGACCATATTGAAACGCTTTTTCCGCTATTATTCGCCCATTTAATAGATTGGAAATAGAATAGCATAACCTCAAAATATTCAATTTAAATTTACTCAAAGACTTGATGTTATATTTAAAAGCATTCAATTGTAAAGATAGCTTACAAAATGTAAATAATAAACACAGACTAAAAAATACTTTACAGCACTTTTTTCTTAGATATTAACTGAAACCCATATTTTTCTATTAGATTCTGTCTCTCTCACTCCTCGTCATAAGAACAAGCCTTCTACTGGCCATTTTCTAACTAAAAAACTGACCAACAGTTTCTTTTTCTCCCCAATTTTAATACCTTTGAAATAGTTAAGAACAAGCTTGTGTAAATCTTTAAAAAATGTCTTTCTATTTTCAATCTACTAAATGGTCGAATAATGTTGGAAAAATCGTTTCATCGATAGGTAGAAATATCGAAGAAAAGTGTCTAGTTTTTGGCTATACTCCACTAAAACTAGCTATTTATTAGGCAAATAATGAAGTCAGTTTCCATCAGGGGCCCGACCAGTGAAAATTCTCCGCGCGTGATCAGGAAAACCTATACAAAAAGAGAAAACCCATCTCTCGCGAGCGCCAGTCACTCGCCTTAAAAGCCAAAGGTCCGACGGTACTTTGTAGATCGACGAAATTAGACGTCCATTAAACGGCCCGTAATAACGCACGTACGCACGC
This sequence comes from Torymus aiolomorphi, assembly GCA_036365515.1. Classification (NCBI taxonomy): domain Eukaryota; kingdom Metazoa; phylum Arthropoda; class Insecta; order Hymenoptera; family Torymidae; genus Torymus; species Torymus aiolomorphi. The sequence continues at coordinate 67,578,913 of CM070874.1, read as the reverse complement.
ACGCGTGTGGATAATGAGCGGCAGCTCTCAAAGCCACGTCGTCGGCTGTGAAATAATCGTCCGTCACTCCTCTCAATTACACGCGCGCATAGCAGCACCGCCTCCGAAATATTTCGATGCAAGACGCGCGCGTGTCAATTATATATATACAGACGTTAATTATTGGCGCGTCTCCATTGAGGAGATTTTCCCGCCACCGCGTCCTTATCTCCCCTAATTAATCTTTCGCGCTGACGGCGCGCAGTGTGCGGAGAAAATAATGCGCCCGAAGAAGAGGAGGAGAGTAAAACGTGTGTGGGTTTGGCCGTGTATGGAATGAAAGACGAAGAGGAGAGAGAGAGCGTCAGCCAAGTAGCGCCGGCACATACGCGGTTACGTAAGCACGTGAGGACGGGATGTGCGCACTGCAGCTCTGAATTGGCAGAAAGTGAGGCTTGAAGAATCGCGTGGAACGGGGAGACAAATGTGTGCGAGAGGGGTATTTTTTTGTTGTTTTGGGGAAAGGTAAATTGCTGGTTGATTTAGTTGATTGGCTGATTGATTGGCCGGGAACGGGCACCACGCCTTTATCTTGAGGCATACATTTATTATGCTAATTTTTGCGAGAGTATTAAGAGGTATAAGGCTGTGACGGTTTTGAGATATTTGTTTGTAAAACGAGACTTGGCAGATTAATGGAGGCAATTTTCCATAACGTTCGCTATATTCGAGAAGAAAAAAATTATATCGGATATGGATTTCATTTTTGGTATGGCGGGGCAATCTGCATCTGAATTTCTCGTTAACTTATGCAAAACTGAGGTTATGAGCAGAAACTTCTTCTAAAAATGGAACGACTTGACTAATGGCGTTAGGTTCATAAAACCTTGATGGCTCTATTAGTGTGGACGAAATAAAGCAATAAATGGTTTTACATTTACCGTTATAGTGTAACGTTATTTAATAAATTTTATTTACTACTATATACAAAATTTCTATATATTGTCACATAATAAAACTTATTAAAAGCGCAGTTACGTCATAAGACGTACAAAACTATCCTTATTCAATATCCAAAATCAATAACCTGAACGTCTGCAAAAGGTTATATTATACAGACACACGTTTATCAAGCTATTTATACATTACATCACATCCGCGCATAATTGAATTATTTTTACCCACCACCTCTTGCCCGATAAGACCTCTGCATTACGTATATATCAAGCCATAATGCCGTTTACGTAATACCGACGACTTATCTCGCCCGCAGGTTCACCCGGCAGAGTTCACTTTATTAATAAACACACATACACATAAGCGACTGAGACGCCGGCGGCTGCTGGATGCAGTTTAGACGGAGGCACTTTGCCAACTGGGAATTCTAATAATCCCAGCTGCGCGTGCCATGATGCGCCGTGAGATTAATCGCTCGCCATAAGTGCCGCGGCGATAATTTTTCACCAGGGCGAAGTAAATTTTCGCCGCTCACGCGCGCCCGGAGAATTATTGTTGTTGTTTATCGAGTGTTAAGTATATGCGGGCATGTATAGCTTGTATAATTCTGGATAAATCGTCGTTTAAGCGTTCAGTTTTATGCGCGTGTGGCGCGATAACGGTGAAAATGGACGTTTTTCGGCGTAGTAAAAGTATTTTATAGCCTTTATGCGTAGTAAAACGGATTCTTTTTTCATTTAATTTATTTTAAATGCGCAAGGAGATAGTAAATATAAAATTTTAGCTCGAAACGGGAGATAAAAAGTTTTCACTTCGTCTATGTATATATCGAACGATAAATCACGAGGCACGCGCGCGAACGCATTTCCAATTTCAGAGAGCGCCATCACAGTATCTTCACATGGTTGACTTCGCGTGATTAATGGACTTAAAATTGAATCTGCGCCTCGACGATTCGATCAAGATCCCATCGACCGTAACTCGCCCTCCTCGATTTATAATAACAACGAAAAAGCCGCTTCGTTATTCGCAACGAAAGAGAAAGCATAGTAATAATATCCATCGCCGGCGATAGTTCCCGGGAGGTGTCTCGGCTTTCCTGCGCGGGGGTTATTAGCGGTCAGATGACTGAGATAACGATTGAAGGCGCAGTAGCTTCTTTCTGATTCGGGCCGCCTGATTACACTGATAGAAACGAATATTTGAGCCAAAGTCCTGTGACTTAACAGTTAAGGCATGAAACTAAAATCGTTAAAAATAGGATGATATTGTTAATAAGCAATTAGTCAAATTTCATTAAGTATTAACAGTTAGAGTATATCTACAACTTCTTATGAAGTTGTCATCGCTTGTCAACATTTTTGTTTAACGTCTAATTCACATATCTGACCAATAGTTATTATATTGTGTTAAACAATTTGAAACATATAAAAGGTATTGCAAACACTATAAATTTTTGTAGAAATACTCTAACTTTTAATACTTAATGAAATTTGACTTACTTATTAACGATATATCATCCTATTTTTAATAATTTTAGTTTCATGCCTTAACTGTTAAGTCACAGGGCTTTGGCTTAAGTATTCCTTTCTATTAGTGTATAAGACGCGATGCGGCGCTATATAAGTGCAACCCCGCGAAAGATGCACTTCGGTTATCAGTGAAGGCGACCTGGTGACATCCGCGGGCGTAGGCTGGTTTTTCACGATCGAGCGGGGATTTTTAATTTACGAGGCGCCGATGGGTGGATTTGCATATCGAGAAAGGCGCTTTGTCGGTGCAAGCGCAACGAGTGCAGGTTACTTAATTATTCGAGGCTATCTTGTTTATTGGTAGTAAAGAGAAGTGCGGTTTCTATATATACAGACTTGCTGCGCTTTTCGGGTCGATTTCACGCGCCGTGTAAAAATCGCTGGAAAACTCACCTGTAACAGAAAAGACGAAAAAGAAGGTTTAGAATGTTTGTTGAAACATGGTATAATAAATTACAAGCTTTTTATTTATACGAGTAAAAGTGTATAAACTGATAACTGGGCTTTTGTTCGGATATACACGCAATATTTTTCTAATATTCTGGCAAATTGTTGTTTGGGTGAAACCTCGGTTGTTTCTTCGCTATGGAACGCAATTTAGTTAATATCTACGTACGTTTGGTCTATTTACAGCCGCTTGGCAATATGATTTAGTTTCCAGCAATCAGCTGAACCAAGAGAAAACAACGTTAGGAGGAAAGTGTATGTGTTCCATACAGATGATCATTCGCCATTTCCCCTCGTTTCAGATATATAAAATCTTATTAAGGTCGCCGGTTAATCCAGAAGACGGCTAATAATAACTCAAATAGAGCAAAATTAAATCGTCATCCGAAATCTGGGTCGATAAGATCCAATTATCTCGGCATCTCCCTCTAAAAATCTAAATCGTATCCCGCTGCACCTTCGAAAATCCTTTCAACGGAAACCATTAGAGATCCAATCCCCCAAAGCACAAAAAACGAGATTCCAATTCTATCTATTTCTCCATCTCTCTGCTCGCCGATAAACGAAAGGTTTCATCACAACCGAACACTTTCCTCGATAATGCGTGCACTTACGCAAAAAAAAGGAGCTATATAGGCGGCTACCACTCTGTGCTCCATTATCTTATCGGCGCTATACGCAGCATCGAGCAATGCAAGTCATTTAGCGCGTCTCGGACGAGTTGTTCGTTCGCCATTGACGAGCGTAACGACTCGCCTTATTGAAAATTCATTAGGTTACGCACCTGGCCAGCACCGTAATGACCGCATTGTCATCAGTCACAAGACTGAGAAAGAGTGAGATCGTGAGAGGACTGTTTCATAATTTAATTTCGCAAAGACGCTTTTGCAAGATGCCACGTCTCTCTCGGTGTGACGCGAATTTTCACGTAACGACAGCTCTCTGCCGATGTGATTTGTGACGTTCCGGTTTTTCGAGTAGTGTCTGATGGTGGTTGAGAAAGAGAAGCGGAGAGAGAAAGAGAGAGAGAGAGACAGAGAGAGAGAGAGAGAGAGAGAGAGAGAGAGAGAGAGAGAGAGAGAGAGAGAGACTGCGGTGTGGGTGATGAGTTGGTTGGCTATAGGTATATGTCTTGGGAACGACGGATTCGACTGGATTTATGTCGGCCGGTTGTGTGTGAATGGTAAGGCGAAATGAGCGCGGAGTGTCGTTATATGGTTCGAGCGAGTGAAATAGATCAGTGTTTCGTCGGTGTTGCGAAAGATGGTATAATTTTTTAAGCGGATTAGAGTGATGCCGAAATTAGCTTTCAGGCGTAATTGTTAGATTGTAATCTTCTGTGAAGATAAAGCCGAGTATATGCGTGTGGCATATACGTTTGCTAAGGTCAATAACTGTATCTAACGTGTCTTGAAAGCTATAAGTTTCATTTTAGACGGTCGATATTCAATTATTAATCACTGTCTAGAGTTTTTCAGCCTCTCATAAATATTTACGTTGAATAGTACATGTCTAGAAAATTAGACGCGATAATTCCAATGAATGAAAAACGCGCATAAATTGTTTTAATTGTATTTTTAAGGATGCACATTGCATCATTACGCTCACGTGGAATTACAATTTTTAATAGATCGGCATGATACACATTAATCTTCTGGTGAGTGATGCACGATGCACTTCCATACCAGGTATTAATTAATGTTTAACGAGAGTTCGGAGATGCATTCGACAATGGCTCATTAGGAGGAGAATCAATCAATGTCACGCGTCACGTCCAGTAGCCTAATGGGCATATAGTTGTTTCGAGCCCTTATAAGAATGTGAAAGTAACCTATTTTAAATCGAACAATCGCGCTCGGCATACGTAAAGTATAATAAAATCAAATGGAAAGATCCGAATAAAGTGAAATGAAAAAAAAGACGCTATCAAGTATCTGATTACACCTTCACACATCTCGCGGAAATGATTGCCCACCAAAATGGCGAATCCACTGTACTACAGTTATCACACTTATTAACCTCGCCGCCATTTTGATTATCCCTCGGCAAAACCTTTCACTTCTCACATACCACTACATCTCAAACAACCAATCACAAAAAATTTTTATTCAAAAACGCACCCGCCGCCTCATCATCTGCAGTCAGCTTTAATATCAGCTCTCCTCTTGTGTAAAATCGACGCAGGCTTGTGGTGCACGTCCTCGGTACAAAGTTCACACTCGACTGTGCGCCGATCCCCCGGCGCGTTCCCATAAATATAATAAGATTCCAGCCTGTTCGCTCGCTCGCACACGCGCGCTACCGCTAGGTACTCGTGTATTATATGTACGCCGCTGCATACACGCTTATGTCACGCGTCTACTATACCCGAAGAGGAAGAAAAATGCGCGCACTCTCGTCTTACAGTGCGCACGTGAGATGCACGTCCTCGGGTTACCCCTGTCGTCGTGGGTGTCGGCTTCCGCGACGACGTCGACTTCATACACTTCATATTCTCCAGACGCGATTTCCCATTCCCACATCGGAATCGTCCGAAGTTATTGCACCCGATCGCGTCGCTTTGTTCCTTTTGTTGTTCGTATATAGTGGAAGGAGCTCTAGTTTTTTTGCCTCCTTCTCCGGTTAAGCGTGTTGGTTGTTGAACTCGGGAGAAGAGAGAGAGAGAGAGAGGGGGGCGGAGAGGAAGAAGGAGAGAGAGAGAGAGAGATATACGCCTTTATGCAAAGTCGACCTGGTTGGGATGTGGCGTGGCGTGCATGCACATGCATGCAGCGCATGTTGTTGTGTCGAGGTTGTCCTAGTGAGGTGATTGAAGCTTTATTGGCGCGCTTTTGTGCGAGGCGCGGACGTTTTATTGCCCGGGAGAGGCTGCGAGAGAGAGAGGAAATGGGATGGAGCGCGTCAATTTTGAGAAATGCCCGGCTGTTAATTGGTTGCACGTTAGGTCTATTAATAACGTGGACAATAGGGAAAAATAATGCCGCAGTTGTGTGGAAATGTTTGCTAACTTTGTGTGATATCGTACATTGAGACATATATGATTATCAACACCATTGACAATGTATAGACACTGCGGAGACGTCATGCGAGCTATGTAGCACTCACTTGCAATCGAAAATCAATAACGACGCGTATATATGCAAGCGGAGTGAAGGGAAATAGTTAGGTCTACATCATCGCATGTTTCATAATCGCATGCTTTTTTTGCGTGTGTGTGTGTTTATGCTAATAGGCATGCAGATGCTTATATACCACTGCATTGTTGTATTTTTAGGAATGCTCTGATCAGATCCTCAGCATCATTATACCGTCAGAAAAAAAAGTGTTTTGCAATTCCTGAACGTTTCTGCGATTATTCGCAGAATAGGAAGTAATTACACAACCAGTACATAGTTTTTTTAGACTAATTGTCAGTTTTCCCGATCTTTGAATTTCAAAGACACTGTGCGAACGGTCGCGGATTTGCACTGTGTGTGTGAAAACGGATTTACCGATGACGCCATATTAAGACAAAAAAATTACATTGTTATAGTCTACCTCCGTTAAGTAATTAATTACAGTACTAGATGTATTCCATTTATTCCTCAAATTCTTAATTAACTAACCAAACCTTCCAGTCTTCCGCGATCGCCAATATACAACCTAACAATAAATATATTTCCCCACCTCTAAATAATTCCCAGCAGCTTTATCGAAACGTCAACCTGAACAAGTCACTCCGCGCCAGAACCCAACCGCTAACCGCTTTAACAACCGCGCGACGAGCTATATCTCACTATGCGCAACTGCAGCAGTCGCCTCATACCGGCGAACCCGTCAAGCGCGAAGGAGAGTCAGTAGCGGCGGCGGCGGCCAATTCGCACGGAAAAGGAATTAAATGCTCGCTGGTGGCTGTATAAAGGTGTGCATGTACTATACGCGGGCACAATGGGAGGCCTCGCCGATACATATAGATAATAAGCTGACGCGCGCTGCGGCCTTAATTGGCACCGTATATGCTGCTGCACACTTTCAATGGGAAAATTCGCGCGCCGAGGGATAGCATCGAGCGCGCATGCGCATGAGTTTCCCTTTGTCCCAGCGCCGTCGTCTTCTGTTTTTTTTAGTAATGTAATGAGCTTCGGTTTATTATTTGATCGCGGAGGGCGAGAGAATTCAATTTTCGCATCGAGCGGTGTTATCGGGACGAGAGGAGAAACTCTGCGTGCGTGGGTATATTGAGAAGCTGCTGCTCATTGTCGAGGCGGATTATTAGCATATTCACAATGGAGAAATTCGACGCGCCGAGGATTTTTTTCGCGATCCGCCAGATATGTGTGTGTGTATATATATTGGCTGCTGCGGTAGATCGTCGGGTAATGGGCGGCAGATTGAATTACATTTTTAAGCGCGCGCGCGTGCGCGCGTTGGAAAACGATAACGCAGGCTCGTTAATTTTAATAAGGTGCGTTCTTTTTTCTTTCCCTCGAAAATTCGCGCGGGTTAGAAATTGGAGCGATTAAGTTTGAAATGAGTCGAGTGCTTGCGTTTAGTTCTTTTTTTTTAATTGCAGTTTTTTACGGTTGGCATTTGCCGACGGTAACGTAAATATGTTATAAATGTAATTTATAATTATACGTCTCGTTTTGATATTTTAAGTAACTATACCATTTATAATCTCAAAAACTGAAAGCTTAAGGAAGTTAAAATGTCCCCCTTAAAAATTAATTAACTTCGAAACGCCCCGCGTAAAAAGCTGCCGGCGTTCCCAACTATATTAAATTCAAGCGGAAAATAACGTATATCGGAACCCGCGGCGCAATAAACATTTTACATTTCGTTTTCCCAACGTGTACACACACACACACCTGCGCGCCGACCTCAAAGCGGAAAGAATAATTTTATTACCACGTCGATTCTCGCACGGCCGACCCGATTGCAAAAATATATCGCCGCAGCTCCCGCCGCCACGGTTTTATTGCTCCGAAACGGAAAACGCACGAGTGTAATTGCTCCGGTCGACGTGTGTCTGTCTGCCTGTGTGTACGATTCCTCCCGACTTTTACACCAGTTCACGTGCGCAACTAATTACTCGTGTGCACGTGCATATCGGTCGGAATATACAGACCACGCGGTGCAGAAAATTCCAGTGCTATCGTCGTACACGCTTGCGATAGCCGCGCGTCACGTTGACGTCACGCGATTGCGCGCGCGGCGTCCTCAAGAATTTAAACGGAGAAACGTCGAAGATGAACCGGCGTGTCTATATATATAATCGAACTCGTCGTGACCGGGTCACGAGACGTGCGAGAAAGGGGACCAAGGAACATCTGTTTCGTTGGGAAATTGAATTCTGTTGTGGGCGATATCGAAATTTCGCGAGGGAGCTAAGGGTATTGTGTGTGCGTATATTTTTTGTGCGAGAGATAACAGGATACGAGAAAAAAGCTTGTTTTGCTGTTCAGGATAGCCGGCTGATGTAATATAAGATTGCCGCGTGTGTCTTGTTTTCGTGCTATAATAGATTGATTTCAGTTGTTTTGTATATCGGTTCGTCGCCGGGTTCTGGAATACATTATCCTATTTTTAGGATTTCAGCGCGCATATTTTCCAGTGTTACTTAACCTTATTACACGATATTGTTAGTTGGAGGCGTTGCGGCTACGTAATTACATCTGACTCGAATGACATATATATATGTATATTGTCTCCGTGATTTGTAATTTATTAATAGTCGCACGAGAGTTATTTACACGCTGCGTATGATTCACCCACGGCAATTATACAGGATCGTCAAGGCTTTGTACCATCACCATTAAAATATTTTTACCCGAAGGATGTAAGTTTCCTTATAAGCTCGGTCGATAATTAAATACAGAATCTTCATTAAAAACACTATATATATATATAAAACAGTAGAATACACGTGATCATCGTGACAATATAAAACATTTGTTTCGGTACGACATGTATCCAGGATACTACCTTGCGAAATATCTCGAGAAATCTTAATATTCGCATACAAATGATCGCATGAGTAGAAACGAAAAGTGATATTGGCCATTGTCTAATCGCTCGATTAACTCAGCCGCTCGTTCGGTTGGCATTCACGCGTATATCGCCCAAAACGCTTGCCCACTCGCCGTATCATCCGCGATACCCTCGATAAAACTCGCCCACATTCTCACAATCAAACAATCGAAAGAACAAGAGGGGGGGGTCCAAAGTTTAGACGATTCACTTTAGAATTGAAGTCAACTCTAGACGTTCTCCATTCCGACATAAGCTTCTGCAGATTGTGCAAAATTTCGAAATTCTAAATTACGAAAATCATATTTTCGAATATAACAATTCACCTACTGTCCAAAACATCGAATTTCATCAATACTATTTTAAAACGAATGTAACATATTTCTAATGATTTATTTCGAAATATCTTTATTATATCCCTATTAAAATTTTATAAATGAAATTCGATGTTTTGGACAGTAGGTGAATTGTCACATTCGAAAATATGATTTTCGTAATTAAGAATTTCGAAATTTTGCACAATCTGGAGTAGCTTATGTCGGAATGGAGAACATCTAGAGTTGACTTGAATTCTAAAGTGGATCGTCTAAACTTTGGACCCCCCCCCGAACAAGAAAAAAAAACTCGCCTCCCGCTACCGCGTGATTCATCCACACCCAATATTCCATCGGCTCGCGAAAGAAGAAGAAAACGCGTGCCGAATACACAGCAGGCTGCTCACCTCCCGACCGAAAAAAAGCACAAAGAGAGGTTCATCATCATCACCACCATGTACACGCACGCCGGTATACGCGCATATCCCGTTATCCCACAAATCAACGGCACGGCGGCGACTCCCACGCGCGCGAATCCCATTAATTGAAATTCGCGACGCCCGGGAGAACCGGTTTCTCTCTCTCTCTCTCTCCGCCTTCCTCATCGGACAATCGCGATGCTCCACAATGCGTGCGCGCGTCCGGAGACGCAGCGACCGACTGTCCCGTTTAATTGCGCTCCACGCTCGCACGCTCCACTGTTACGGTTTAGCGCGACGACGACGACGACGGCGGCGCTCCCTTTTTTCCTCCTCCTGGAAGCGCGAGGAGAATTTGGCGCGAGGCCATGATGGGTATATACTCTTTCGCGCTCGGGTGACCGCGTGCCGTCGTCGCCTGGCAAGAAGGGTAGAAAGGAAGTGGATGTGGGTGAGAGTGTTTGGTCGTTGTTGCGAGGGGTAAGAAATTGGGGGCAGTTTTATATGGAACAGGGGAATTGGAAGTTTGCGCATTTCTGGCAATTAGGGGGGTTGTGTACGTCGCGCAAGGGTATATAAATAGTCATGCGAGCGCGAGATTAACGGTAAACAAACACATTGCGTGTCAATTAAAAGTCGATATATTGTGAGGGCCGCGCGCACTCTCGAGAGGTAAATATGGTTTGGTCTACATCTCGTGCTGATCCACATTCGGAGCAATTTAGCTTAATTAAAAGCGCAGCTGCCACGTGCTTACATGTATATATGTACGCGCGTGCGCACGAAAACTGGTTTCGAGAGAGGTTACGAGACTTTTTTACATGTCATTTTTCACACGAAGGGAAACTGATGCTGCCGCTTGTTTGAGTTGTATTCCGACGTCGAGCGTCATTAGGACAGCGCGGTAATGACTTCATATACGAGATGTATGTGTTATTAAATTTAAACAAAAAGTGAAGGTGGATATTTATTTGAAATTAGACGTGGATATTTATTTGAAGTTCGACGTTGATGACGAATCTCATTAAAGGTAATGAATAAGCGGCTGGGAACGTCGAATCTCTGTGTAATAATTTGTTCGCTAATAAATTAAAATTGATTACCATAAATTAAATTAACACATGATCGAGCCGACACGTGAATCACATTGTATATAAACGAGAGCTCGGAACAATGCACCTTTCCAATGCATCATCGTTATATTTGACTATAATAATACATATAATACAGTAGCTCATATTCGCAGGCTCACGCTGTGTGTGTGCAATTGATCTAATTCGCGAAAAAAAAAAAAAAGAACTGGAATGTGCGAAAAAATCTCGTTACCACCCAACACATTTTCCACCAAATTGCCCGCGAAAATTTGCAAACTACGTAGGAATGTGCAATAGTCGCGCGGAAATTATACACCTCGTGTGCATACGATGCACGCGAGGCTTGCAATTGATCCAGTTTTTGCAAAAGAAAAAAAAAAAAGTGGAATGTGCGAAATGTCACACCTTCCCGTTCGCTTCTGCGCTGACGCTGTACATGCCACTTTTTGGTTATTTTCGATCGTAAATAAATTCAAACGACGCGACACTCGAGCAGACGCAGCTACTACACTCGATATCCGATTGACTTTCTAATCGCGCGTTATACGCGGGGGATAAGTGTGTAAACACTGTCGCTGTCGCTTCGATTTATTCACTTCTGATGCACATGTCTGGGCGCGAAATTATTTTCGACCTGAAGATCTTATCGATTCACGTTATTTACGAAGTCTTAATTAAACCTCGCCGCTCCGGTTTAAATATAGACGGCGGCAAAACTGTGTTTTAAAACCGCAGTAACATTGATTTATTCCGCGCGAGCATCCGCAATATTTGCTTATTAAATCGCCCGGAAAGAGCTTCAGCTCGGCGACAACTCTAGTATTAAAAAGTTCATTCGAACTTTTCGCGAACATCCGGCGCCACTTCTATCTCTCTGACCTACAAACACACAAGCCACCGAAATCCGCGCGCAAAGATCATTCAAACTCGTCCTCCGGCTCACTCCAGTTCCATGCCTAAACCGTCGCGTGGGCTTGAAGCACAAGAGCTATATACTAATTACACGCGATACCTTCTACGCTGCACACGCAGCCCGTAGGTGGGCGCTGTATATAACTGTTACGACGCGGCGGCTGCGACCTCGAAACGCGGCTACACCGGCGCGACGATCCGCTGAGGTCGCCGGCTCCCACGGTGTATGTCACTGTCGCGAGCGGAAAAGCGAGGAGATGAAACTGCCAGTGTGTGGGTGGGGATTGAGATCGATCTACTGACGCGGAGGTTTGTCGATGGTTTGGTTCTTTAGGTGGTGTAGGGCAGTGATTTGTTCGGAGTGTGGTTGAATTATTCATTGTTGGTAGTATTTGTCGATATGGTTTAGGAGAGGTTTATGAATGGATATGTAGGAAAGAAATGGGGTCGTGAGTTGTTTACCGAAATGGGGTTGTTGACGTAAGTGAAGTTTATTCGACTCGTGCGTGAATAATTCACTGGATGTGTGTTATTTACTGCGAAATACTGTTTAATTGCTGCTATATATTTTCCTATCTTATTTTATGTATATATAGAATGATTTCCGTAACAAATTTACTGTTAAGGTGTAATAAATTATACCGTAATTATTTTCTCTTCTAAAACACTTTATACGAGATATGTGAATATTACTTCTGATATCAGGATGATATTCAAAGGAAATGTATAGTATTTTTGCAGCCAATTAATGTCCCGAAAAAAGCTCGTTATAAGGTTATTATCATTTGATGAATTCCATCCGCATTTCTCAAAATTCTGCGCATGGGAATCAACGCGTATAACTTACAGCATTCCCACCACCCGACAATTACAAAAAGTCCCGGCACCGTATTTTAATATTACTGTAAAAAATTCCCCGCGTTCTCTCCCTTCGGCTCTAAAAATCTCCTAAAACAGAGAAACAATGGAACGCGGCGCGCCAGCACAGCGTGTAATAACCCCTCCGGTACACCTCCGAAAATAATTAACGCTCCCGTGAAGAATAACATTCATTATACTACGGGCGCGAGCGCAGCGAGAGAAAAACACCAGAATTTTAATTAAGTCCCGTGGAGACCGAGCGACTTTTTGCGATTTTTAAGGAAAACGCGAAACCGGAAGAGCTCGCTTTTGACTTCATTAGACCGGGGAATGGCGAACGCGTGATTACGTTGGTGTGTATGGAGGGATCGGTTATGAATATGCACGCGTGCTGCGCAAAATAATTGTTTGTTATTGAGCGAAGGATAAGTGCTCGTTTCCGTTTCGGTTTATTGCGCGTGCGCGAACATTTTTCCGAGTGAGATACTATTGGAAAATTTGCGCTTTCGAGCGAAACTGTCTGTCGCAGGGTCGATTGAAAGACAGAAGAAAAAAAACGTGACTTTGTATGTATAGGTTGAAAAATCGATGGCCTCGAAGGATTGAAAATTGTATCACTTTTATTGGCAATTTTCAATGTCGGAAGAGGTATTGACACTTTTCCGCGGTAAAATGAATAATCTAGATTGCTCGCTGCGTGTTTTAACCGATGCAAAACGATTTTATTTTTAGAAAAATATACATAAAGAATTCATAAATCAAGAAAATAAATCATTGTTTCCGAAACTTTATCTGAAATTCAGTTTTCAGTATTTATCTAAGTTCTCGCTTAATGATTCCATTTACTCTAACGAGATCCGACACAGAAAATAGTTCAGTTTAATCGTGGTCGGAAGCATAAACAAACCTAACGTTTACGGCTTTTCGGATTAATAATTGAGTAGACACTAATGAGCGTATTTATCGTTAAGATTTTAACGCGACTCGAATGGTACACCAGCATTTACAGCCTCGTAAGTTTTCCATTGTCAATTTTAATTCTCCCTACAAACTACAATACAAACCTCGACTTGTTAAAAAGAAATAATAGTCATATAACCTTTTCCGAGCCTCATTTTTCCTTCCTTCCACGAACCCAAACCCCCGACACTACCACGCTAAGGACGCAAAAAAATTCCATTCTAATTGCACCCGCGATCGCTTTACTATACACGTCGCCCCTAAATACATGGGAGTATAGCGCTGCGCCGCGTGTTCACATCCTGTCGTTTTCGACCAGTAGCTCGCTCACTAGCTTGCGTCAGTACGCGTGCGTATAATACTTTGAGAAAGCGTAAAAAAATTCCTCGACTGCAGTCGACAAACGAAATTACTAATTAGCCACGTACTGGAGACCGACGCGTTCTTTTTTTTCTTTCTCCTCGCGCCAGGGGACAAGGTTACGAGGAGTTTTTCCGCTGGCATTGGCACTGTGGACGTGAGCGTGCGGAGGCGAAGTGAAAAAACGCTGGTGCCGGAATGTCGCCGCGGGTGCGATGTGTCTCTCGTGCGAGCTATCTGGAGCGCTGTAGTGTTTTCTCGAAGTGTATAGTTTTGTGGGGGGCGGTGCCTGTGTGACTGGAGGGGGTATCTAAAAATAGAAAAATTTTCATTAGAAAGCTTTAGATGCCAAAAATTTGTATACAGACTCATAATTTTACAAAAGTTTAGAATGTAGAAAAGGCACATATTAGAAGTAGATTTATTTTAGAAAATTCATTTCATGGAAAAAATTGAATATCGAATTAAATTTATAGAAGATATTACTATCGAAAAAAATGATATAATTTCGTACGCTAAAAATGAAGAATTCCCCTATTATAGAAAGTTCACAGTTCCGAAAATGCTGAATTTAGTGGAAATTCAAAGGATCAATTATTCGAATTCTACTCTATAGAATGAAATATAATAATATGAATTTTAGAAAACCAAAATATAGAATGATACTTTTGGAATTTCTAGCTATTCGAATATAATGATTCGAAAGATATGAATGTAGAAAGGCAATACGTCAAAAGTTCAATGTTTCGAAAAACAAATGTCGAAGGTTCAAACTTTCGAAAAATTAATTGAAAAGGTTTGAACTTTCGAAAAAAATAATTGAAGTTAAACATTTAGAAGGTTCAAACTTTCGAAAAACAAATTCAGAATGTTCAGACTTTCGAAAACATATGTACTATTCAGCTAGGGTAAAGAAAAAGTAATTAACGCTAGATTGTAAACTTTCGACATTTTGAGCTTTCGACATTTTGAACATTCGATATTTTTAACTTTCGACATTTTTAACTTTCGATATTATGAACTTTCGACATTTATCTTTCGATATTTTGATCTTTCGATATTTGGACCTTTCGATATTTAGACTTTTCAATATTCTGAACATTCGATATTTGAACATTTGATATTTGATATTTACGAGATTTTTAGCATTCTAGATTTTCAATTTTCGATCTTTTGAACTATCTAAAGATGCTATTAAATTCTATATTTTGATCTTTCGATATTATGATTTTCTAATTTATGTACAGATATTTTCTGTAGATTTCGTTTCTGTAATTTAATTTCTAAAATTTGGGTTTTCGAAATTATAGTATTCTAAAATTATAAATAAATATTTTTTCTACAAATTTACTATTCCTTAAAATTATAATTCGTAAAATCGAATTCGAACTTATAAATTTTCAACTTTATGAATTTCGAATTTCTTTTTATTGAAATTACAAGTTTTCCATTAAAACAAGTTCTGATAAATTACCTTTCTTTAAAAAAGTTTTCTATTTTTCGATACCCCCTCCGCACAAGAGGGGGTATCGAAAAATAGAAAACTTTTTTAAAGAAAGGTAATTTATCAGAACTTGTTTTAATGGAAAACTTGTAATTTCAATAAAAAGAAATTCGAAATTCATAAAGTTGAAAATTTATAAGTTCGAATTCGATTTTACGAATTATAATTTTAAGGAATAGTAAATTTGTAGAAAAAATATTTATTTATAATTTTAGAATACTATAATTTCGAAAACCCAAATTTTAGAAATTAAATTACAGAAACGAAATCTACAGAAAATATCTGTACATAAATTAGAAAATCATAATATCGAAAGATCAAAATATAGAATTTAATAGCATCTTTAGATAGTTCAAAAGATCGAAAATTGAAAATCTAGAATGCTAAAAATCTCGTAAATATCAAATATCAAATGTTCAAATATCGAATGTTCAGAATATTGAAAAGTCTAAATATCGAAAGGTCCAAATATCGAAAGATCAAAATATCGAAAGATAAATGTCGAAAGTTCATAATATCGAAAGTTAAAAATGTCGAAAGTTAAAAATATCGAATGTTCAAAATGTCGAAAGCTCAAAATGTCGAAAGTTTACAATCTAGCGTTAATTACTTTTTCTTTACCCTAGCTGAATAGTACATATGTTTTCGAAAGTCTGAACATTCTGAATTTGTTTTTCGAAAGTTTGAACCTTCTAAATGTTTAACTTCAATTATTTTTTTTCGAAAGTTCAAACCTTTTCAATTAATTTTTCGAAAGTTTGAACCTTCGACATTTGTTTTTCGAAACATTGAACTTTTGACGTATTGCCTTTCTACATTCATATCTTTCGAATCATTATATTCGAATAGCTAGAAATTCCAAAAGTATCATTCTATATTTTGGTTTTCTAAAATTCATATTATTATATTTCATTCTATAGAGTAGAATTCGAATAATTGATCCTTTGAATTTCCACTAAATTCAGCATTTTCGGAACTGTGAACTTTCTATAATAGGGGAATTCTTCATTTTTAGCGTACGAAATTATATCATTTTTTTCGATAGTAATATCTTCTATAAATTTAATTCGATATTCAATTTTTTCCATGAAATGAATTTTCTAAAATAAATCTACTTCTAATATGTGCCTTTTCTACATTCTAAACTTTTGTAAAATTATGAGTCTGTATACAAATTTTTGGCATCTAAAGCTTTCTAATGAAAATTTTTCTATTTTTAGATACCCCCTCCTTGTGCGTAGTAGGCTTTTGTTTTACAAATTGGGGCTTGGAATATTAATTTTTATAAGCATGATTGACGTGGACAGTCGTTGCATAATTTCATATTTTAACGTTGCGTAAATGCAAGTAACGCCCTGTTCTATGACTTCGCGTAGCGTTTTACTTACGCAATAAGTACTTGCGGTTAAAATTTTCAATTAATTAGAAGCGCCGAGGTAGTTCATTACCTAATTAGTTTATTTACGCAAAGCGGAAATTGATACTTTTAAAACGTTCTATTCCAACATTCTATCATCGTTAAATATAAATCTTAACCTTAATTTCACTTTCTTTTGAAACTCTACATCCAGAGACATTATTTCCAAAAGAATTAAGTACATTACAGTAGAAATTGATTTGTCACGCATAGTCGCAAAAAGAATGCCCACAGCAGTAGAAAGCAAAATTTGTCTAATTAACTGGGGAATTCGTGTCTCCCGTCTGAGAATCCCGGGAATTCTCAAAACTCACGAGACTCGCGTATATAGGAAACCTGCATTTACATCGCTTTCTATACCATTAGGCAAAAATGAGATTAAATTATCCCCGCACGCGCTTACACGTTGATACCACATCGGCGTAATCGTTGAACCTTACGCAATTGTCTGTGCACGGTATACGAATTATTCTCATCGCTCTATAGCTGCTCTCGCAGAAGGCCAAACCTGGCTCATGTACGCGAACTCCTGCGCGAGTGTCTTACGCAACGAGCCGAAAAAAAAGTATATTTATATTACCCTCTCGTCTGGGAATCGCGAAATCCTCTCGCTTTGATTCTTGATAGCCTCGGAGATTGCTATTACAGGAGAAGGTTTTGCAAGATCCAGAAACGCCAAGAGATATACTACTGGGGAGTTAGAAGCGGTGGAAAGTCCAGCGACGCGGCATGTGCGTGTATCTTATCTAATCCGAAAGGGGCCTCGTATATACAGCAAGTGCTAAATAAACGGGTCGCACCTTAGCCCCGAAGAGCGCAGGTATAATAGAATTGGATATTGCGGAGCGGCGGCCGCATATTTCCCCGCTTCGAAGTGGTTTCTTGGCTTCTCCCGGTTGTGGTTGTGGAAAGTGGTACGAAAAGTTGGAATCGGAATGAAAAATGATGGTTGAATGGCGAAATTATCGAGTGTTTCTTTGATGAATGGATGGATGGATGGATGGATGTATACTCACTGGGGAGCTTGGTCTTTCTATTTATAGGCTGTGGTATTACTGAATAATACTTTTGTATGACAGGTTGAATTATATAGCCTTGTATTCGTTTAATTATTGCCATAAAGATAGTTTTGTGCGCCAATAACTTCTACTAGGGTGACTTCACCAGTGAATGAACAAATAAGGAAATTATAATTTTTTTTATTCAATTAAGAGTCTTAAAAATGGATTTAAGGTGATGTCGAAGCCACGCTGATTGGTTGAAATTTTTCTAACCTCAAAAACATAATATCATACACTGAGAAAACTGTCGTAGGAAAATTTACTGAAAAGCTAATAAAAATTACTATTTTTTATAGCAACGATGGGATATCACGGAAATTTAGGTACTTTTGCTAACTAATATAGTAATTTTTGTACCCAAGCTTAAACGTAAAAAAAATTGATTTTCATGATTTTATATCTATAGGATACCTAATATTTATACAATATTTAAAATATATTATTAATTAAATTTAGCTACACAAGAAATAAATAAGGAAATAAAAAATTTTTTTTTACGGTGGTTGTGTATTCGAACCCTGGACCCTCCGCACGCTAGGCAGACGCGCTAACCTCTTACCCACGTGAGCTTCTTGAGTACAAAATTTTGGAACTGATACATTGGCTACCTTCGCTTACGAGAGAACTTTGATGATTATTTGATAGCAATAAATAACTATGATAATATAAAGAAATAACTCATAGCTCACCTGCACAACGTAAAAATAAAACAACTGAATCGATATTGTCGATGTTTTTGATAACTTAAAAGGAAGATAATCTCAAATTGCGGGAGAAACATAACCTCAATCAGACACGTGCTCCCGGCGTGCACGCAATAAGTACTACATGTAGAGGGCACTTTTTGCTATGTGTAGTAGTGAAAATTATTAAGATACCTTGTAAATATTCCTGAACTATAGCAAAATTTTTTATAATTTGCTTATATCCCCGCGTTGCTATCAAATATAGTAATTTTTGTTAGTTTTTCAGTAAATTTTCCTACGACAGTTTTCTCAGTGTAAATAAAAAAAAGTATACAATCGTAAAACACAAAAATGCGGTGATCGCGTGTTCTTGTTATAATAAAGAATGTTTATGAACGTTACGCAGCGTTTAATAATTTTTAGTTAAGACAAATAATGGGAAATACGACGCGAGGTGAGGATGTCGTTCGACACAGAAAATTGTAAGATGACCGTCACTTTTACGTAATTACACATGTCAATTTTAAGAATATTGCATTATATAAATTATTGAACATTTTGATTATTGAAAATGCTGTGATCCCGCATTCTTTACACGATAACAAATCGTTAGCAACTTAATTTTCAATATTACGAAGTAAATTTTGCGTAAACAATGGGAAATACGACTCGAGGTGAGGGTCACCATCGGTGAAGTTCGCTCCTACATTCCTTTAAAGTAGAAATCTGTTTTAATTAGTATTTTAAAATCTTCAAACTTTACGTTAGTGACAAAATTTTAGATAAAGAATAAAAGTAGAAATTTTGTTTAAAAGAAATCTGTAAATATTTCCTAAAAACCAGTAAATGAACACGTGATGCTAGCGACAACACTTTGAAACCAGTGAATGAACACTTACTTTGTATGTACTTATGTAAGTTCAATAACAGTAATTTTACAATCCGAATGTTGAAAGTTGACACCAGGATGATAATGATATACTTTATGTATTAAAACTAAACATTAAATATTAAGAATTATTTATTTTTTCATAGAGTACAGAATGAGGTGCGAGTAACGTTCGTTCATTGGGTTGCCGGGATAAGACTCGCGGCCCAGCAAAGAAGTGTTCGTTCGTTCACTAGATTTAGGAGTATAAAATGAACCAAAGTTGGAACATGTAAATTATATTTAAATAATTAACTTTTTTCTTAATAATAATGTCGAATCGTCAACTAATAAGTATAAAACTTCATTTAGACGTAATAGCACAAAAACTTTCGATTTTGAAAAAACTTCAGCATATGCCTACAGTGCATCTACGTCACCCTTATAGCGAATGGCGTATATTTAATTCTCATCACGATATCGCATTATTAATAATTTTTTTTTCTTTCAAGGCAATTCATTTCATAGAATGTACAATATATAAAATGAAAGGAAATTTCGCAAAGATTCAAAATCATGATTACACGGAGAGAAATCGTGTAGCAAAATTTACAAATTTCTATAGGAAAAATTACAATTTTTCATAGTAAAACGGAGACAGACAAATTTCCTATTAATGTTTCCAATTTAATATGGTAAATTTTATAACAACTCGTATAGGAAATATTTTTCGAGTTAAAAATTTTAAAAATTTAATTTTCATTTCCGTTATCGTGGTTATTCGTGATATTCTATGTATTTCAAGGTTGCACACACATATATTATTAATACAAGAAATACAAGAAATAAATTAAAGTAAAGAATAAAGAAAATTAAAAATTTTTTTTCGACGGAGGCCGGATCGATCCTTCGACCCTTGGCACGGCAGTCGGACGCTCTAACCACTTACCCATAACAACATTAGACTACCAATTTTTGGAACTTGTACATTAGCTATCGCTAGAGATGTATGACAGATTTGAGTTAGACGCGTTGTTGAATTTCAATTAATATATGGCATTATAATTAACGTAAAGAAAAATTATCAACTAATAATGCATTTATAAAAGTAAAAATAAATAGGAATTTATTATATCCGACCAGTTTTGTGTTGCAAAACATATTGTGTGAGATCTAGATAACCTGAAAATTAGGGACGTCAGTAAGACAGAGCAGCAGACTGCGCGTGTTCGCCGCGCGCATGCGCATTTCACACATCATAATTTTTACCATAAATCATTGTAAAACTTAGAATTAAATATTAAAATTTTTGTAACTCCTGCATTCGAATATCAAGTCTTCGCAGTTTTTGCCATAAAATATAGTAATGTTTCATATTTTTTATAAAAAAAAGAAGATACTTTTAATAGTATATTATAATATGTATATTTTTTGCTATATAAATATAGTAGAAAGTTATCTCGACACTTGTAATATTTAAAATGAAAGTTGTAAAAGGAATACATTACAATGGTAGAAAATCCTATAATAGTAGTAAAAAGCGTCAGAATCAGAGTATATCTTCGCTTTGATAAGATTAATGGTAATTTTCCAAATCAAATTTTTCTCCGTGTATATTTAATACACAAAATGTATAAATTTTACAATTTTAAATATTATTCATATGTAGGAAATGCTCGCTGGTAATTAATTGGTTAATCTAATAAATGATCACGACGAGCCATAAATTTGTGTAAACTTGTTTATTAGTGGTCGACGTTTCGGCTCTCGATGAGAAGCCCTTCTCAAGACTAAATAACACAATAAAAGCAATCTTATTTTAGACCAACGCATAAAATGCAATTACATAGTGATAACAGAAAACATATATACATAACTTACAATATAAAGAAATATAAAAACTTCGATTATAAGTACGCTAAGAATTCTGTCTTATAAACTATTAAAATAATACAAAATATCGTATTAAGTCAAGATGTTATCATTGTCAAAGGATTGACGAGTCACTAAGTCAAAATGACAACAAGGCGGTGTATTTATAAACAGAGTATGAACGAGTATATATAGATATAGTTGGTACATTATATGTCAAAATTTCAAAATAAATAACAGGTATTAACGATGAATTTGAAAACTTTTTAGAGAGTGTTTATACATATTTTTAAGATAACAAATGCCTAATTTTCTATTGATATTATTAGTATGCAGAAAAATGTGGATCATCTAAAAAAACTCTCGTCTAAACTTATTTTTTTCGGTATCTAAAACTTGAACTTTATTGAAGTCGAAACTGTGTTTATATGTGTGACAGTGAGTTGCTATGACAGATCTCTCATCATTCTTTTTAACCGATCTATCGTGTTCATAAATACGCTTTCTTAAGTTTCTACTGGTTTGTCCAATATAAGACGTATTACAGTCAATACAGTTAATTCTGTAAACAACTCCACTCTTATCGTGATTATGTAATCAATCTTTACCGAGTTTTATGAGATTATTAAATTTACTATTTAAACTATTAATTAAAATAATATTATTTTTGTGTAATATCTTCTTAAATTGTGAATTCAAGGATGGAATGTACGGCAAAGCTAAAATGGGTTTACAAAGAGAACGATGAGTAGCAGGAATGATAGTTTTATTGGCACCACTATTTAAATAATATAAACGCGTTTTGATGCATTTATTAATAAAAGCTAAAGGATAGTTGTTGGCAATTAATCATTTTTTGATAAAAGAAAGATTTTTATTATGGAAAGATTTGTGGGAAAGTTTTGTAGATCTGTCGACAAGATTATAAATTATTGCTTTTTTGATGGTTAATGGGTGATGTGAATGAAACGAGATAAAACGACCCGAAAAGGTATTTTTTCTGTACCAATCGGTCAAGGAAACTGCATCAGGCACTCTCGTGATCGTGATATCTAGAAAACTTAAGCTCTTATGGTTTTCATTTTCTATTGTAAATTTCAAATATTTATTATACGAATTGAATGTTTCAAAAATGTGATCTGTTTTTTCACTATCAACAATCAGAAAACAATCATCAACGTATCTTCTATATAAAAGGACTGAATTACCCAAGATATTAAGACAGTGGTTTTCTAGCTTCTCTAAGGCTAGTTCAGCAAACCATGGGCTAGAGTGGCCACCCATGGGAGATTCGGTCAGTTGCTTGTAAACATTATCATTAAACGTGAAGATAGTTGAGTTAAGCAAAAATATTATGCCATCTATGAATTCATTACAGTACAAGTTAATATGTTGTTCAAGGTACTTCCACTTATTCCTGATACCAGCAATAATCAACTCACTATGTAAATTAATGAATAAGGAAACTACATCTAATGAAATAAGAGTGTGGCTGTTAGGAATCACTAACGAATCCAAAGTCGTTTTCAGTTCTAAACTATTTTTTAGAGAAAATTTTGGACGAGGTAAATATTTCTGAAATATTTCAGAAATAGCCTTGTCAAAAATACTGATAGGGCTATTGACATTTAAAACTATGATTCTAGCGGGATAACCATTTTTATGGATTTTTATTAATCCGTAAGCTCTTGCCAAAACTGAATTGTCAATAAAAGATTTGTAATTATTTAAACTTGTGATATCGTCAAAAACATCTCTGTTATTTACTCTATACGTTTAAAATGTTTTTGTGCAGTTTTTTAATTTTGAAATCGGATTCTTTGAAAGTTTAGAATAGTATTTGGGGTCATTCAGCTGTGACTCGATCTTATTGATGTAATCAATCTTATCAATAACAACAATAACGCTTCCTTTGTCCGCTCTAGTAACAAGTAACTCATTATTATCATGTAAAAAGGTTCTAGTCATTTTAATGTTGTTCTGTAAGTTCTTTACAAAGATAGTCTGATGCTTTTTATTTTTTCTGTCCTTAACCATGCATTGTAAAATTTGTTCTCTGACCGGTTCTAGATCTAGATCTAGATTCGTCTGCACAAGGGTTTCGAGATTCTTGCAGATGTGTATTACAGATTTTTTATCGGTTAGGGGACAGAAGTTAAAATTTTCACCTAGATACAGAACGTTATGTACATAGTCAGGTAAGGACTTTTCCGTTAAATTCATGAGCCACCCATTTACATTTTTGTGCGTATTTACATTGTTGTCTAAATCGAGATCTTGAATCTGAACGTTATTCTTATCATTTTGTAACGAGATGTTTTTCAATTTGTTTTCAATATTTATATCTTTTTTACTAGTACTTAAATTAAACTTGAGGTTAAAAAATTTACAAAAAGTATCAACGAAGATTACAGAACAAGGCGATGTATTTATAAACAGAGTATGAACGAGTATATATAGATATTGTTGGTACATCATATGTCAAAATTTCAAAAAATTTGAAAACTTTTTAGTAAGATAACATCGTTAATATCTGTTATTTATTTTGAAATTTTGACATATGATGTACCCACTATATCTATATATACTCGTTCATACTCTGTTTATAAATACATCGCCTTGTTGTCATTTTTACTTAGTGACTCGTCAATCCTTTGACAATGATAACATCTTGACTTAATACGATATTTTGTATTATTTTAATAGTTTATAAGACAGAATTCTTGGCGTACTTATAATCGAAGTTTTTATATTTCTTTATATTGTAAGTTATGTATATATGTTTTCTGTTATCACTATGTAATTGCATTTTATGCGTTGGTCTAAAATAAGATCGTTTTTATTGTGTTATTTAGTCTTGAGAAGGGCTTCTCATCGAGAGCCGAAACGTCGACCACTAATAAACAAGTTTACACAAATTTATGACTCGTCGTGATCATTTATTAGATTAACCAATTTTAAATATTATATCAAAATATTCATTCACTGGCGACTGTTCCAATACTGGTGTAGTCACCCTAGTCCAATATATTTTAATAGCGGCTTTTTTTATTAGTATGCAACATAAACTGAAAAACACATTTTAGTTTCATGAAAGAAACAATGTGCAAATTGTCGACCGCTGGAATAACAGAACGACACACTGACACAGCTTATTTTTACTGTCGGTAAATTGTTGTATTTACATTATTGCATGGAAAGTCATGTTTCCTCGTAGCACTTCCTCCGCGGGGCAAGTGTTTATACACTCAGAGAATTGTAGCTAATGATGTTAAACTGAAGAAAGTAACTGCAACTTTAAAACTTTACGTAAACATCGTAAATTTATCTTCAACAGTTTCTTGTGCCAACAACACGGTACACTCTTCGTCATTAGTTTCCTATGAAAATAAATTGTCGTTGCACAGCGTTCGGATCCAAAAGTGGAATGCGTATAAATAAATGCATCAGAGCGAGCGAACAATAAAGTTTTCCGATAACGAAAGGACCTATGTCATATTTAATAGGATTTGATGGCTACATTAGATCAGATATAAGATTATCTACGACCGCATACGTTGCTATTACTGAATATTCAGAGAAAACAAGTCAAACATTATCCATATGCATCACTACCATTGACATAATTTAGACCCACAGCCAGATACACGATCGTATAACTGTTTCGAATCAGATCGAACGGGAGCGGATAATAATTCATTCCCGCGCTCTCGAAAGTTTCGATTTCCAATGCATACCGATCTCGTTCCCCGTCAAACCCAAACTTTTTCTCAACACAGCAGCCGCTCACCATCCAGACACCGAAAGTGTTGAAACTTTCCTTCACACCACACGATCGATCCTCACCAATTAATTGTCTGCGTCGCTCAATACATCACCGGATTACCCATCCGTCGGTTTCGCCCACGCTTTCCTACTCGCACTTTTTGCCCCGTTCTGTACACGTCCAGTTCTTCGTCGCTTCGTTACGGAGGGACACGAACGAAAGTCTGCGCGGGGCCTCGTGTTTTGCGAGTAGCGCGATCAATTTATCGGCGTGACTCGCGGCCGCGGTCCGCGCGTAAAACACCGGTGAAATTTGCCAGCTTGTTATAGAAAGTCCGGAAAGATCTCCTGGGTGGGTAATATCGCGATGTGTGTGTGTGTACCAGCGCACGCCCTTGAACGCGAAATTTATGTACGGCGGCGGCGTTTCCGCTTTGCTTTGATTGCGCGTGCGCGCGTAGGGGAAAAATCAAGGCTGAGACATATGTTAAAGAGTGCGCGTGTGGATTGTTGGATAATATACGAAGAAAATGTGAGGTCTTGTCGTGTTATTTCTTTTGGTGGATTAAGGACACTGTTGGTTGATAATTGGTGGGATATTGTGGAGAGAATGCAAAAATACTAATTAGGTGGCGATTTCATCTAATCGGGTTGTTTAATCTAATGCAGATTTAATCTAATCCGTGCTCGCTCGTCATTTTATTTCATCGGACGCATATAAAACATAAAAAGAAAAATTATGAATAATGTATCAAAAGTAATGCATAATCAAATAAAAGCAAGAAACTGTTCCATAAGAATAAGAAAGTTCTCGTATATGAATGAGAGTCGAGGACTACAGAGGACATTGAATGGAAAACTTTCGGAACTATCAAGGAGACTGAGCATGCGCAAACTGTAATTTTCGATAGCGCTTGCATTATATTGATTAGATTCCCAGTATCCCTAAACCAACGTCCTTCTTTCGGACTGTTAATAGATTCCGAGCATTGGAACAGTGTGGAAAGTGAGATACAATGTATTATTTAACAAGTTTTATATATTCTCCTATTAGTGATTGTAATTTACTTTTTTCAAAGACTGTATATAGATAATATCATTTGACTTAACGCTCGTATATAAATATGCATGATCCATAGAACTTACTACCGCGTCATGTAAATATTCATCGCAATAAATTGTGTTAACTATAAGGCTACACTTAACGCAGCTGTTTACGAATACCCGGCAATGATCTCGTACTAATTTACATCTATTTGCCTTATCAGCCTCTAAATTAAGAATATAATGTTATTTACGAATACAGTACAGTTAAACTATACCAACAAATCATCCAGATAATTCGTCCAATTAATAACCTCAAAAGTAGAACTCCTCCGCGACGCTTATACAAACAAATCGCCCACGTCACGCGTTCGACTAATCTATACAAGAGAATTCGTACTCCCGCGTAAAAATTCCTTATCTCGTCGCGTCGCGCGCCATTCCACCCCTACGACGCCTAGATTTATAGCCCCACAAGGCGAGCAAACTTTCCTCTCGACGACGAGGACAGGTGCATGCAGGCACGTCGTATGTGGAATCGACGCGTCGAGGCGCGGCAAAAAGATCGGGGCAAGGCGGACGCGTGTAAAAAAGAGATACTCTGTATATAGAGAAGGAGGTGCGGAGGAAAAAACGAGGAGCGCATGATCCATTCCTGGGAAAATCGATCCCGTCACGCACACGCGTCTTTTCTCGTTTCCTCGATATCGGGGCGAATCATCGCTCTCGTTTCGTCGGAAATTGCTGAATCTTTTCACGGGGTGCGAGAACGGAGAGAAAAAACAGAGAGATCGGCGGAACGGTGGAAAATTTATGTCGTGATAATTTAACGCGCGACGAGGCCCGTTAGCCCTCGGGCATGCAGCCGAGTTAGCGCGCGGCTTTTAACCTGCTAATTATTTTAAATGCGCGATGCAGTGTAACAGTTTCCGCGCGCGCGCAGTTTTGAAATTATCGAGGAGATGTGGCGGCGCAGGCGGTGGATTAGAAAGAAGAGAGCCCCGCGAATTAAATTCTTCGCTCCTCTGCTGTTTGCGCTGGTGTAGCGGTGTTATACGAGGTGTAAGGAAGTTTTTTTTTTCGTTATTGGCCGGGGTTTGCGCTTTTCATTAATTTTAATAGGGATAAGGATTTTCAATATCTTTTAGTTAGTATTTTTATTATGTAAGTTGAGTTTACGTTATGACTTTGAATATTAACTTCTGACTTACGGTACCAAGAGGGTAATGTATAATGACGAAACTCACCTGAAACATATAAAAAAATAATAATTTAGATAAATGTTTACATATAAAAAAGAGTAAAAATAATATTTTTTTAAATATTTTTTAGTATAATAATTTTTTACTTCACGATTTCCTGATGTTTTGGTATTTTATAATGCGCGGTTACCACCAATAAATTCCCCACATTCTCATAATCTCGATAAAAGTAGAGAAAAACCAATATTTAATATTGCCATAATTATTTTATAACCACAGGCTTGCGATATCTTTTCGAATAACCGTATTCTCCCTCCCCTTGCACTAATAGACCCATTTTCATCGGCTTTTTCATATTTTCCTATTACGTACAAAATTGCAAGCGCTTTTTCGCTCGAAGCGATTACCGAACAGGTATTCCATCCTCTATACCATTCGCGGCATCTTGAATCATCCGCGCGCTCGCGCGACAACGAGGCAAAATAAAGACTTATAATATCTTCTCGGAAAACTCCGACTCGCGCGTGCGGTCGTAAGATTCCTCGATCCATTTTACCATAGGAATAAACATCGGCTCGCGACTTTTTGTATAACGATCACGCGAGAAAAAGCGAAGCTCCTTTTAATCGATCGCTTTACTGCCGCCGCGAGGTGTCGAAAAATGTCTAGTCGATGTATATAGCGCGAACGCTCGTTGGATTATTAAGGAGGAAGCGATTTACGAGCTGTGGGCTCGGTTTGTTGCATCAATAATGTTGCGTAAATTGCGAGGCTCGATTGTGTGTGTATAGGTAGGTATACGTGCCTTAAATCTTCCGCGAGCCGGTGCGAACTTTCCTTTTCCCCTTTGTTTACCTCGTGTGGGTAGGCATGGGAGGCTGCGCGCGCGGGGCGATAAATCACTCATTTTTTTCGGTAATTAAAATGAATGGCAATCTTAATGGCTTGTTGTGCGCGCGCGCGGTCTGAATGTCGTTTTTCTAAATATTTTTAGATGCGAGACGCGGCGAGAGTGATTTTTCATATTTCCATTAATTATTGCTGTACACGAATGTTGCCGGGATAAGTTATGTTTCGAGGTGTAATTATAACTAAATATAAATATGATACGAAGATATTTGTGTTTTTTTTTATTCCCTGGGTTTCCTTTACTTTCACTTCATAGTTGAGAAGAAAATTTATACATTCCTGCCACGTTTTAAATAAAAGTATAAAATGGAAAATTCTAATAATTCAAAATTAATTTTGAATCAATAGTGGAAAAATAAGCTCAATTAATCCGATGAAAAATGGATTATATTGTAACACGTAAATCGTGCTTCTTATTCATTTTGCTCGCATCAGCGAATTCAATAAATGGCTCATTGTGTTTCACGCTATGTACTTTCATAATGATTGTTATTATCCTTGGTAAGAATGTACTTTGGTCTAGCTGTGAGATCCGTAAGATTTTTCATTATAATTTCCGACACTCACGGAAAAATACGCCCGAGGCATCGGTTCTAATTAATTAATGATAAAATAAACATTAAAAATAAAGTCGAGTACTAAATTATCTAGAAAGTACTTTCAGAAATATATATATATAATAATTTTATATATATTTACAAGACGTGAAAGTTGATTAAAAAATATTATATCTTCCAGATAAATTAACGGTGAAGTAATTTTTAAAAATATCTGTTAATCATAGGATAAAAATATCCCATATTCATTAATTTCTTTCCCTAGTATTCTCATTTTTATTGCACTATTCAGACCATCGCCTACGTAGGTAGATGAATCTCACACTGTCTTTATAACACTGTTATTTTTATGCAAAAGAGAATCACGAAGATATTATATAGTAATCAATAAAATCATATACAATTTAAAATTCAACAAATCTATTAATAAATAACACATGACTATTCATCCCATCCCAGTTTAGAAAAAAACTCGTAGAATTATGAATTACATTAAAACCATCAATTGTATATTCGATTCCCAAAGATTTGCTCAGATATATTCATTCACTCCACATCCTACAGTATAGTAGACTCCAACGAAGATCTCTCCGCCGCGCAGACGACACATTCGAAAAGCATCCTCCCTCGTCTCTCCCTACTTTCGCAACCCCTCGCCCATTTCACGACCCAGCAGCTTCCTCCCTCTCTCTCAACTCGCCCTATAAATAAATCGAGGGCTCGTCGCTCGCCCTATAACACACAGACACTCGTGCGCAAGTGCGAAACACAACCTCACCCTCCGGTAATTGCCGGTTCTCTCTGTCTGCAGCGTGCTGTTCGTGACTCCTCGCGATCGAGAAATTCTCGCGCGCGCGATGGAATCGTGATGCTAGCCGCGGGCGCTGGTTTTTTCTCGCGCGCGAAGGGAAAGGAGAGAAGAGCGATGTGGGTCGAGGGAGGTCTGATGGGAAAGGTTTTTGCCGGCACGGTGCATGCGCGGAAAGGGTGAGGACTGCTGGATGCGGGCTTTATTGATTGGAATGGGCTTTAAGGTTCTCAAGAAGTGGCCTGGTTGGGTGGAGACTTGAGACGGTGTTCAGGAAAGTTTTATTGCGGTAACTTTTCTGTAAGAGTACTTTGGGATTTCTTAAGAGAATCTTCCTAATGTCGTAGTATGTATTGATTTTAACGAAGGAGTTACGCAAGTAAGGAGATTATTGAATCTTTAGGTAGGAAAGTGGTGCTAACTATTGTGAGAGCTATTATCACTATACACGGAGAGAAAATTTTCAGTAAAAATTATAAAAAGTTCGATAATTTTTACCGAACTTCACGGTACTATGGTAACAAACTGACATTTTTGTAAATTTTACAGAACAGTTCGGTAATTTTTCTAAGCACTTACTTTTTACTGAACAGTTCCGTAATTTTTACTCTTTTTTGAGTTATAAATTTTATAGAATATGGCGAATATGGTAATTAAAAAAAATTTATCTATTTATGGGAATAATTTATATTAATCGCACTTATCGCCATTTTAATAGTTGGGAATCCAGTGTTGCTTTCCTTGTGGTGTAAGATAAGATGTAAATATGCACGCCGCTTTTACATAGGAAATTTTTATATCTAAAGTCCTAAACATATCTAACTACTATACTACACATAACCTAAGTAATGCCTTACATTTCGCAATACGCAAACGCTTACATATGAACTTTAGAAACTCAGCGGACTTATATACTAACTGAGGAAAGTCGTGGTCACTTGCGAGTTTCAATATTCGCCATCTACCGGTTGTGCACGGTAATTCTCGCTGAAATTCAAGAACGCGCATGCGCACAACAGTCAACAGCGCCACCGCGCGTTACGCCAACGAAAACTTCCACACCTTCTCTTAAAAGTTACTGAACAGTTCGGTAATTTTTACTGAAAATTCTATAAAAAGTATAGAAAGTCAAGTAAATCCGCTCATTTTGGCAGTCTGTTACCACAGCACCGAAAAGTTCAGTAAAAATTGCGGAACTTTTTGTAATTTTTACTGAAATTTTTCTCTCCGTGTACTTAAAGTCCACGGTGAAGTTGGGATGTAGTATGGGCATAAGATTTTGAATGCCTAATAATTGTAACCGCAATTTGACGATGGTTTCAAAACGACTCTTCAAGCTTGTAAGCCTTGACGTTATTCTTAAAACTTGTGTGATGTAACGAATCCTTTAATACTGTCATTTTAACAAAGTATATTTTATCTTAAAATAGGTATATTTCACGGATAAATGTTATCAAAAGTCAATATTTATTTCAATAATAAATTTTTTTTATCAAATAATACAGCCACTGCGGTCACAATTATTTATTTTTAAATAAAGTAAATTCAAAACCAAGCTTATTTATCTATGATGACCATTCGGTCGATGACGGTCGACGACCTAAACATAGAGCTGACGCAAACCGATTTTCGCACGGTTCGCGTGTTTTTATCTCGCATAATGAACGCTTCACCTTATAGAACATAAATATTATCTTCCCGTCAAATATTAACACAAGGACAGAAATCGGGCGATATCCATCAGCAAACTCGAAAGAAAACACTGCCTCGTATATATATAACAATCCAAACAATTCCGTTCGCTCGTTAATTTCAACGAGTTTACAATTATTCAATCTCAATGATTCCGAAGCAACGAAAAATCAAAAAATTTTCAATCATCAGCTAAGATCACGCGATCTAATCGCTTCCAAATAAAAGCTACTCATTCCGGAAGTATTTAAGCCATCCTCTGGATTGCACACTCGCGATCGACGCTTAACTATCAATAACACACCACCCCGGCGTGCGCCCTACAGCGTGTAAACCTCCTCCTCCTAAAAAAAAAAAAGGCAGAACCACTATACGACAACCGCCGCCGTAAAATCACACATACACGGGCAGCAAACAACTGACGGCGCGGTTCTCTCCGCTAGCTAAACCTCGCCATCTCAGCATCACACTTGCGGTGTGTGTGTGTGTGTGTGTGCTGCTCTCCTCCTAACGAGCCTCGCGCGCGGCTCGCCGGCCATTATCATCCTTTTATCGAGCGCGCTGCTGCAGCGGTATATAGGAGCAGCCGGTAGCTTCCGGGTGTAATATACGCGCGCATACACCGGCTGACACGTAATTTCGAAAGTCGTTCGCTCGCTCGCTGGTGAGGTGAGTCACGCGATTCCGGATTTCGCGCGAGTGTATGTGCGTATGTGTGTGTGTGTGTGTGTGTTTATGTACCATACGACGATGATGATTTTTACTTTCCGCGCGAGGGGACGACGGATGTGCTCGAGGTGTACGCTGTCTTTGTGAGGTGAGCAGCAGTTTTTTTTACGTGGGTGTATATTGTGCTTGGTTTTTTTTTTGGTGCGGCGATTCCGGTTTTACTTTCATGCGCGCGGGAATTTATATATTTATTGCGAATGGGTGTGCAATTGGCGGTAAGTTATGCTGGCGGTAATGGTTTACGGGGGATATATGTTAGTGAAATGCAGATTTTGTAACGTCGCTACGGTACGCTGAGTTTAGGTGGAGTGGGTCTTTAGTCAAAGTTACGTATGATGCTGAACTATTTTGCGGGAGGCTGCAGCGCTTTTATTAGCGAAGGCTACTGGTAAATCGGTTTAACTATGGCTGTAGGAGATAGTTTAATCTTGTTATTGTACGTTTAAATTTTACGACAACGTTATAAATGTTTTACATGGAAAACAGGGTCAACTTTGTGCAGCGAGCTGCTGCTACTAAAGTTTTATCGTTAAATTTGTTTGATGGACTTCAACTTCCTCTCGCGGGAGAATTTAAAATTCATTACTCTTGAAAATTTAATAGCGTGTCGAAATTTAATTTCTCCTGCACACGAACTTTTTTGAAAAGCCAAAACCGCATCATCTTTATCATTTCGTAAAACATTAATCCTCTCCATAAATAATTAAAACTACAAAAAAAAGAGGTAATGGAAATTGCTTTTCTATAAATAAGATAAATCGAACTTCGAATCGCGATAATAGCAAAAGTTACATTAGCCAGCAATTTTCGACTCGCGCTCGCTCATCGCGTCGGCGCATGCAACCATTTTCCACGGCGCAGCAAAGCCATTTCGGTACGGCTAAATTTCCAAATCCCGCGCGCGTCGTCTTATCCGACTGCGCGAACAAGGTCGAAGCAGGCGCGCGTTTCGCAAAGCTTGAAATAAAAGAACTCGCGCGGTGTGCGCGAGCGAGTTTGCGTATATAGGTATACGCTCGCTTTGTAATTTTATCTCGAAACTTTTACATCACGAGGGGGTTTAAAAAGTTGTAATAATAGCAGTGGGTTTGAAGTTTGTTTGTAGCGCTGTATATAAGTACTGTGGCGACATGAGATGATGCTTTCGAAGTAACTTTTCGTTAACGGTATAAGTTGGCGTTTTAAGGAATTATGCGGAGAAATAATTCTTTTTTAAAAATAATATTGAAAAAATATACCTATTTTATAGTCATTTCTATAGTATACTATCAACATAAAAAAATCTAATTTGCATCCATAAAACACTTTTTAAAACTGGCAAAATTCGAAGTATACAGATCTCTGCTTATCGGCATTGCGGCTTTTATTTAATTAAATAAATTCTGAGTAAATTTTTGGAAAAACAACTCTTTCAGGCGCTCCGTATATGTAAATACTATACTCAATTTTTTTTGTTAGTAATTCTATTATTATTTGCAAAAGAAATATACATTCTAAAATTTGTCGTACAGATTACCTTAATAAAAATAAAATTTTAAATTTTCAATAGACTGATTAATTATTTGATTTTTGAAAATTTTATTATGGCATAATTATTAAAGTATTAATTACTGGAAAAAAGAATTGAAAAATACCTATAATAAAATATTAAATTTGATCGTGCCATGCGTGCCCCGTCGGGTGCCACAATCCACACGCCGGTGGGGCACGTAGAGCATTTTTGTCAGAATTTCTTTTCTTTATTTTATCAATAATTAAAAGAAAATGAAAAAAAAGTTAATAGTTTATTTTATTTTATCTTTTTCTGATCTAATTATTCCGTTTTTGTACATTTTGAAATAATACACGGTTTAGTTGTTATTTTTAATCAAAGTTAGGGTGTCACACGTGCCCCGCCCTCCCCTATATACTCACTGTACCAATCTGACACAACAGCTACGGAACTCGGTTAGTGTAGCGGTTCCTAACCTCGCTCTCGCCGGGATTGGTGCACTGAGTGCGACAAATTGGCATATATCGTCGCGCGGTACGAAGAAAAGCTAATTTCTTAACTCGGACGAAGAAAAGCCAGTTTCGCGCGAAAAAAGCCATAGTATGGACTCATTTTTGGCTTTTTTCGGGCGATACTGGCTTTTCTTCGTCCGAGTTAAGAAATTGGCTTTTCTTTGTACCGCGCGACGATATACTATTGAAAAGTGTGAGGGCGCTGCCGCAGCAGCTATGAACTAGTCACAGAAGGAAATTTTTTTCCGTGCATAGTCATCAATGAAACAAGTTTTTTCAGTATCCGTAAGCTTTGGAATTTTCCTGTGGATGAATTGATTCCAGATTTGAACTAAATTACTCCTGAATAGTATAATTCTCATATGAGTGTAGGAATTTTTGATTCGATGAGAAAAAAAATTTTGTGCTGTTTTTCAAGAATTTATTTTCATTTTTTTTAATTTTTTCAATTTTTTCAAAATTTTTCTGATGTAAAAATTTTTTCTAACATTTAATCCTAAATCCCTACACTCATGTGAGAATTATACTATTCAGGAGTAATTTAGTTCAATTCTGGACCATATAAAAGGTCTATCGGAAAAAGTTCTAAGGTAAGGTAAATATACCCGCTTTTATATGTAAAAAGTATGAAATAATTAGTTTACATTTATGTATTAAAATATGACTTCTTATTACAGAAAGAAAAGGTGTCTAGCCCCCTTAAGATGAGCCATTTTGTTTGTAAAATCGGCTGAATGTTAATTGGGTATAAAGAGATCGGTCGAATTTTACGTAAGGATGAAAAAGGCGTTTTCCGCCCTTTAACCTCAAAATGCCATCTTAAATGTCATTTTGCGGCCTCGGACGGAAAAATACGTTACTGAAACGTGGACGTAAGAGAATTTTTACCTCATGCGACTTTTCGACTTCGCTTCGCTCGGCCGAAAAACGTCGCATGAGGTAAATAATCCTCTTCCGCCCGCGTCAGTAATATACTATTATCTCATGGAAATGCTGATAGAATCGCACAAAAAAATCTGAGCATAGCATTTACATACACGGAGCGCCTGAAAGAATTGCTTTTCCAAATAAACGTTCGAATGTTTATTAATTAAATAATGAAATTGGGTTGATTTTGAGGTTCACAATAACAATTTTTATTTTAAAATAAATTATTACATTTTAATAAATGATTTTATATTATAAATTCCTTCTTATAAAATATGATCACAACATAATACTTTTGTTTGATTAACAAATTATCATTATTATTACAATAAGTTTAAATTTAAAGATTTCGCATCATTTTCATCTATGTAGCATATTTGAACTACCTGAACCTGACCATTGAAAAAGGTAGTTTGAGTATCTACAATTGATTCTTCAGGTATTACTTCTCTAAAGTAATTTTCATTATTTACGGAAGCTGAATTATTATTAACAATGGATAAATCAAGCTGATTTGTGTTTAAGTCTTCAAGTGGCTTCCGTAGTTTGCTTGGTAGATTAGCAGGAGTAGACTTCTTACGTTTACGGGACTTCTTGGCGTCATCAGATTTCACTGCTGTTCCTTTTACTTTTTTTTCAACATTTTCTTTTTTTATATTTTTAATTTTTTCTGCTATTAAATTTTCCTGGTACGCATCACTAGTAATAATTGCTGCTTTTCCCTTTCTATTAACTTTTTTTGAAATTTTTTCATCAGGTTTGTTGTCTGTAAGAATAATTAGATTCGTTTCAACATTTTCTTGAATAGATGAAATAGATGAGTTGTGTGTATTTACAGAAGTAGTGGCTGTCATCGATTGATTATCTCTGAGAATAGTTGGGTTCGATGCAACATTTTCTTCAACAGATGAAATAGATGAGCTGTGTGTATTTACAGAACTAGTGGCTGTCATCGATTGATCCATTAAGAGTTGATTCAGTTCAGACTGTAAGCAGGAACTCTAGATAAGAAGAAAAATTTCAATTAAAAATTAAGCAACATTATAAATTAAATTACAATATAAAATATTATTTACCAATAAATCAATGAGAGGTTTGGCTTGAATTATGTAAGGTAGTGGTATTCGTATCTCATCTCCACTTGATATATTACTATCAGTAGTTTGACTAGAACTAACTCGATGATTTGAAACTAAACTATTCATAGAAGTAGACGTCTCACTTTGCGTTCAACCAGCTTTTTGACTAGGGTTCATTACATCTTGAATAACATTTTGAAATTCTTCAATTCTTGCCTCCGATGCTACAATTCAAACAATAAAATATTCATATTATTAAAAGAAATAGTGAATAATAATTTGATATTATAATAAGATTTTTAATATTTAATAGTATTAGTTTTATTTACCTGAATTACGTGAACTTATAGAGCTTGCATCATCTCTAGCAGTAAACTCTGAATCAGGAAATGCGTCTGAATTGAATGGGTAGATACCACATTTTTTAAAAGTATTGGTGGCAGTCTCTACCTTAGCTGCTTTAGCGAATGCCTTACCAAATACTGAAGCCAATTTATCAAGGGTTACTTTGTTACCAGGTCGTTGATAAGAAGAGACTTCGTTACCAAAGTATCTATTAAGCGGACCATTGAAGCCAACATCAAGTGGCTGCATCTTATGTATACAATGGGGTGGAAAACAAAGTATTACAACCCCATTGTTTCTTGCTTTATCGATCACATCCACATTTTTTATATGGGTTGAATGCCTTACCAAATACTGAAGCCAATTTATCAAGGGTTACTTTGTTACCAGGTCGTTGATAAGAAGAGACTTCGTTACCAAAGTATCTATTAAGCGGACCATTGAAGCCAACATCAAGTGGCTGCATCTTATGTATACAATGGGGTGGAAAACAAAGTATTACAACCCCATTGTTTCTTGCTTTATCGATCACATCCACATTTTTTATATGGGTTGAATGTCTATCGAGGAGAAGTAAAACTGGATTGTCTGGTGTTGCATGAGAGAACTCAACAAACTTGTCAAACCATCTTGTGAAAATATCAGTTTGCATATATCCACTCTTGTGAAATTCAGCCCATGCACCGGCTGGTGCATCTTTCATTAGAGCCAGGTTCGTCTTTACCCTGGGAAATATGAGAAGTGGAGGCATGAAAACACCAGCTGCTGACATGCATATTTCTGCTGTGACATTTTCCCCTCGCTCACCAGCAGTTAGACCACCAACTTGTCTTCGTCCTGGTTTTGCAATGATTCTAGGTGATGATTTAGGCACAATTGACACTCCTGTTTCATCCACGTTATAGATTCTTTCAGGTTTCTTATCAAATTGGTATTTGTTGAAAGCATCCTTTAGCAATACAAAGAACTCTATAACAGCATTCTTGTTGAACCCGTTGGCTCTGGCAGAAGATGTATGTTCTGCTTTGCGATGTGCAAATTGATGCCTTTCCATAAAATTATGAAGCCAATCCTTTCCAGCCATTTGTTTTTTCAAACTGAACTTATGAGGAATTTTAAGCCTTTCAGCATATTCAAATGCTAACTTTCTAACCTCAATACCACTGAGTCCTAACAGTTTGCTTTCCATCTCCAAAATGTAGCGTGCCGCTTCTTGTTCATCAGTGAAAGTGCGACTAAATCCTGGAACTAAAATAAAAATTCTAGTAATAAAGTAGGTATAAAACTAAGTATTTAGTAAAACTACTATTAAATAAAGTTAGTGTTAAGTAAAAGTAATGAAGTAAGTATTTAACATCAATATAATCCTATTAATAATACTTTAAGAGGAGATTCACTAATATATAATTAAAATATATAAAAAAATATCTACTTTTGGTCTTATTATTTTCTTTTTGCAATGAAGCATCAGTCTTCTCATTTATTTTCTTTTGAAGAGTGGTTCTTGGAACTCCAAACTCATTTGCACTACTTTTAATTGATTTGCCATTAATAAGCACATTTTCAATAGCCAAGTGCATTTGTTCATTGCTCCAATTATATTTATCTGTTTTTTTTTATACTTCCTTACCATTGTTTTTTCTACTCTATAACTTAATACGCAGTCGAAATAATCGTTATTTACTTATTAATCTAATAATTGAAACAAAAAACTAGTTAAAACTAAATTATTGCACTGCGTAGTTGTTAACCCATCTTGCTCCGTTTTTGGTTTGTAATAGGTTATATCACTTCGCTCGGCGGCCGCCGCGGCGCACTGATACGCTCGAGTGTGCCACGCGTGCCCCGCCAGGGTACCACGTCATGCCCCATTTTAATACCATTTTCATTTTTTAATTATATTATTTATAAAGATTTTCTGAAAATAACAAAAACAGGGCTTGAAAGATAAAAGTTGAAACTATCAAATAGGTTTGGTCTCATTTAGAAAAAAAAATCATTTTCTTGTTGCTCCAAGCGACTTAAAAATGAAGTCAACCTTGTTTCTAAGCACCGATTTTCAATCTTATTAAATTAAATGTTAAACATTATCTATAATCTCAAAAGTATAGAGGAAAATTCTAAAAGCATATCTAATTAGGTTTACGTAAAAATTACATTTTTTGCATTCATTAATATTAAAAATATGAGGGTGCCAAACTTACCTACCTGACACGTCATGCCCCGCCGTCCCCTACCAAAGGCGTGGAGTCACTCCTCTAAAGAGAAGTGTACTATATATATGCGAGATATTCTATAGTCACTCGTGGCGCTGCGGTAGTCACTCTAGGAAATTTTTTTCCGTGTGGTTCTGGATAACATAAAGGGCCCAGACCAAGGTCTAAGGTGAGGTAAATATACCCCCTTTTATGTGTAAAAAGTGGGAAATAATTAGTTTACATTTATGTATTAAAATATGACTTTTTTATTTCAGAAAAAAAAGTGGTCTAGCCCCCTTAATAAAACCCCAACGCAGCTCACCTTTATATATCTATACCTCTCCGTCAGTCATCGACCGGCTCGCATGCGCGTTGCGTAGGCGGGTTATTATTATTACCCTATACCGGCGCAGACGTCTGGTCAACGCTCGACCGACTCGCTGATGCATATTTTGCGAGACCCCGGCGTTGCGTCAGCGCGGCGCGCGATTTGAAAGTTTCGCGCGAGTCGTGCGCTCTCGCTGTACACACACGTGCAATGTCTCCACGAATATATATACACGTCGCTGAAGAGATGCAGATTGACGACCGAGGAGGAGGACACACATATACACTGTATCTCAACGGGACGGTAATTTACAAGCACGAGCGGCTGTCGACTACTTTCTCGAGAGCTGTATACTATAGTATGACGCATCGTGCGGTGATTTGCGAAGTCGAAAGGTGAAAAATCGCAAAGAGTTTGTGGATAAAGAAAATTGAGGATCTCGAAAGCGTCGATGTAGTTTGGGGAAAGTGTAAAAGTCGTTTGTGCAGCTCCGCTTTTATTTTCGCAGCGGGAATTCGCCCCATCGTATATATGTGTATGTGTACATATATATATACACACACACACACACACACACACACACACACGCACACACACACACACACACACACACACACACACACGCACACACACACACACACACACACACACACACACACGCTAATTTGGCGCTGGTATAATCATCGGCCGTAATGGGTGTACGCGTCGTTGTGCAATTTTCGCGCACGCGCGCTCGACTGCTTTTATGTTGCGGCTAATAAATTGCTACAGGAGC
Source organism: Torymus aiolomorphi (assembly GCA_036365515.1). Lineage (NCBI taxonomy): Eukaryota > Metazoa > Arthropoda > Insecta > Hymenoptera > Torymidae > Torymus > Torymus aiolomorphi. The sequence goes on along the minus strand of CM070874.1, from coordinate 67,539,299 downwards.
CACTGGTGTTTCGAGCGAGGGACTGAAAGTCTCTGTATTTGCGGTAAAATCTGTCTGCGGGCATAAAGGAGAGTTTTTCGTTTAGTATACGCGCGAATAAACGAGAGGATATATGTAATTCGATCCTCTTTATTATCTGCGAGGAGTGCGGCTCCGAATTGCTTGCGCGCGCGGTGCGATTTCATGAATCTCTTTTACGACAATGCTGGAAATCCCACCAATTAGGCTTGACTAAAAAGCGCGCGCCGGGTTTACGGGGCGGGTTTGAACATTCTGTAGCAGTTGATGCGGTTGGAGTATAATGAACAACTTTCGAAATGTTCTAATTTGATGTAATTGAATTTTACGGCATTTAATAGACGGGTAGGCGGACGGACGAAGGTATCATTTGGGTGAAAGTGTTGACGAATACGTGGTTACTTGAATAATTGAGTGTCTATAGGGAAGGTCAGGTGATTCCCAAGAATATCGCTATCCCACGATCTCTCGAATCGACCTGTGTACCGGTGAAATAATCGCCGAGGATTAGATAAGACCCGATAAGCGCATTTGCGCACGCGACAAACATCGGATAATAGAAGTCGCGCAACACATACGTCCCAGCGAACACGAAATTGCTTTCTAGAGCTCTTCAATTGTTATCTCGCGAGCGCAATTGTTTCGATATACATAACATCCCAACCCACCGCGAGACAATGAAAAATCATCAGCGCAGCGCGTTCTTCTTCCTCAAGCGAGCGACTTTTCAGAACCCACCATCATCAGCGGCTCTAATTACGCCCCCCCGCGCATAATAATAGCGCGGCCGTCGAATTAATCCCGCGCGGCGCGAATTCTCACGAACACGTGTATATATCCCGGATGAGAAGGGGGCAGCGGCAGCAACGAGAGAAAGAGAGCCTCCGCCGCCGACTTTCACGCGCGCGCGCTTTATGCGCCTAGGATGGATAGCGCCGCGGTTATAATATGCGCGGATCTCGTTCGGGGTCAATGGTCTTTCTACCTGCCGGGAGAAATTGAACCCAAAGCAAGCGGATAATGGTGGTTTCGCGAACGTGGGTCGGGAGATCGGCGCGAGTCGAGGTGAGATGGGGTTAGAGAAAGAGAGAAGAACAATGAGAGTTTTTCGGCGTGGAATCGAGCTGGCTGATGTATTGGATTCGATTGTTGAGGTTTTTTAAGCCGTCGGTGCAGTGTAGTGGATGGGCGGTTGTGTATAGGTGGTTATAGATGTAACGAGGCTTTTGGGATGATGTATATTTTGATGTATCGCGGTTAGGTGTGGTAGGTATATAAATGATGAACGAGGGAGAGGTGGAAAGCGTTTTGCTGTGTTGGAATGTAAAAGTCAGTTGATGATTTATAATTGATATTCTGAAAGTAGATAATTTTTTAGTTGGTTACGTATCCATAACCGAATTAATCGGCGTGTCGTCACGTACGAATAACATCATCGCGAAGGAAAAATTGTAAATTAATATACGGTGCTCCCCGCATGGCAGTGATAAACGAGCGTCGATTGAATTGGACTAATGAACGCCGCAGTTTATAAAATGAAGACTAACTGGATAGCTTTCGTGAAAAAAAAAAAGAAACCAACGACGACCTCGTAATGATTGCTACAGTTATTCTAAATACATCACGCTTAACCGGCAGATCGAATCGTTTCGAAATTAAGTTCATATGCGGCTATTAAAACGACGTGTGTAACGCTGTGTTTTCGCCGCGTATACATCCGTTGCTGCCGCTGTGTACAGATAATCTCGTAATTCGATTCAACGGACGCTTGTTCGTCAATAACACATGTGGAGCGAACTTTTTTTTATTGTAGCGATAATCACCGGAAACGCGCGCGTGCGGGAGAGAAAAACACAAATCCATGTTTAGCCAGCAGCCGCCTGTGCAGCCTAATGCGATCTAGACAACCGTCGAGGTTTGTACATATGTGTACAAATAATCGCACCATCCGGTGACCTAATCGCTACATACACAGTTCCATATTAATTGACGTCGAGTTAACAATTATTCACGCGGCGCGTTGCAATAAGTGTCGAATTTCCTCGTGCACAATGGCCGCCGCGGATGCATATATATACAAATAACCAAACCGAATCGAATCGGGACTCACTCGCCGGGGCAAATATATAATTACGGCGGTGCTGTTACGATGATCGGAGCTTTTCAAATTAACCTCCTTGCGCGGAGGGGATGGAGCGTAAAAATCCGCGAAAGTTGCCCGACTGTACGTACGTACGTGCGCGTATCTCGATCTGATACACGCCGTTCTCGGCTTCGTGCGCAGTACATACGGTTATCGCTTATTAAGCGGATCCGTGAGAGTTTTTTCCGGGCCCCGCGCGCATTTTTCGCGATAAGCGTTTAATTCGGTTCGTGCGCAGCGGCTGTTTTTTACGAAGGTCCGTATGGAAGAGAGGAAGAGAGATTAAAGTATTTTCTTTTTTTGTAGGTGATGGGAGAGTTGGTTTTTGAGGTCCGCTGCGGCTGGTGAGATCGCGCGGATATAAGTAATTTTTACGAAACGCGACTCGCTGTGATGGATTGATAAGCGTATGGAGCGCGTTGTTGGCTCAGCTGGGTTTTTCCGACCTTGAATGTAATGAGGAATAAAGAGAGTTTTTTTTTCTTTTTTTGAAAAATCGCGAGAAACAATGCCGCAGTGATGTGTTATTATGGATTTAATAATACAATTTATCAGACGCAAAGTTAAATTAAAGAGCATCTGATATAGTAGCCTGGCAAATAAATACCCGCGTGTATGTGAATGAAGTTTAAGCTCGCGTGAGGCATGGTTATACCTGCACTTTGCATATAAAGCACGTTAAGATCGAATCTTTTGGAGGGTGCGAGTTTTATTTTGTTACAACTAACTCAATAGCATTTAAAACTCTTCGCCGAGCACTCAAACTTTTGTTTTTAAATGACTTTTGAGAACTCTGTATAATTCCGCAAATATAAATACGAAATTTGGGGTCTGCATTTTACGTAACAGTCAAAGCTTGTATGTAATCACGTCGAAAAAGGACGTCATCTTACCCAACGTGTTGACAACATTTGTTTTCCACTATACGTGTACAGCGCGCGCGAATTTCACAATACGCGATCGCTGTATTTCTGGAAACGCGCTCGGACAACGGTACGTTTCCCGCTAATGATTCAGCCTGGTTTATAAATAAAAATACCGTCCGAATCCCTCCCCACGAAAATAAAAACAAACGCAACGCGTGTTTATACTTAACTCAATCGAACCGCTACATTTCAAAACTAAAAATTCCTGCGCGCTCTCACCTTACCCGTGATAATTCCAGCATTAAACCCAAATTAATAATCACAAAGCCTGCGTAACACCGTCTCCCCAAAACAAAAATTTCTCCTCATATATATATACACACAAACCGAACTTTCCATCCTCTCGTATACCTAAAAAAAGAAACGAAAAAAAAAAAAAAAAAAAAAAATTTCCACCGTCCTGCACTCCGCGAGAATAAGAACGCGAGCCACGTCACGCGCGCGCCGTTCCTCTTTTTTTCACTCCGCTATCGTGCATATATATGCGCGCACACTGCACGCTGCGTATATACGCGAGAGCGCAAACGGCCTTGCCACCAATACACGCGCGCGCGCGAGTCTACGACCTCCGGCGCGAGACGCCAAGTCGCCGCCGCCGCTTATGCGAGATGCCTAACTCGATTAATCATCGTCGCGTGTGTGCTGCTGAGGAGCGGAATATGTATAAGTAAGCGCGAAGTGCCGATGCGGGTCTGATTGGATGAGCGGAGAGATGACGCAGGTATGCGCCCAAGGAGAGGGAGGATTCGAGGTTTAGAAGATGCGTTTTGGGGTGATTGGAATGGTTTTGGTGTATAGGAATTGGGGTTCGATGGCCTTGCGGGTGACCTAGATTATTGCTAGACGTGGTGACGTTATTAAAGCAGATGTGTGTGTTATTTAATTTTCTAGAAATAAGTTTACTGGGGGCGGAGAATCGTCGTAAATTTGAATTTCGATTTCGATTCCGTATACTAGATGGACACTTTGTAATCGCAATTTTTCTTCTGGCAGTTTGGACAAGTGCAACTATACGCAATCACGGCGCAGTGCTTATATATAACCTATAGCAATGTCAAACGTACATTCACACAACTCAGCTCACTTAAACGCATGCGGTACAAATGTCTTCAAGCTGTCTGAAAAGCAGCGACGTATTCAAGCTATACCTAGAAAGACTCTTTAAACGGATGTTAATATTTCAGACCGAGAGAAAGAGAGAGAAACGCATACGTTAACTCTTCGCGGACGTCAGACGTAAATCTCGCCGTTTACAGCTTCGCCTTCAAAGGGTCACCACTGCACCACAAGGAAAGTCCTTTCTCGATTGTTATAAGTCGATGACGCGCGAGAGTCGCACGCGTATTTTTACCACTTCCCTCGCGCCTGTATTTTTAACCTCCGCGCGCATAAATGAATGAGGAAAATCGAGCTCAGCTGCAATGGCATGCATCGAATTTCGCCGACTTTCGTTTCCCCGGGTGTTAACTCGCTCGTCTCTCTCGATATATTCGGTGTCGTTTTTCCCGTCGACGTCGCGTCAGGCTCGCGTTATAGACCCAGCAACAGCAGCAGCAGCATCAGCGTGAACTGAATCCGCGAGCGCGCGCGAAATTTATTCAGCTTTTGAGCTCCCCATTGGCAGCCGCGCGCATTATAAGCGCGTGCCGCTTTCTCTGACTTCGAGCCGGCGATTTGAACCATGGGCGTGGATGTATCCGCATGCATCTTTCATATATACGTGAATTCGCGGCCCTGAATTTATCCGATCTGGGCGAGTTATTATATATACATTCGATAGCGGAGATATCGCGTCTATAATGCCTGCCAGCAGCGCCGGTTGATGCGTTTATTATATTTCCAGAGTGGATTAATTGTACTTTCCTCCCTATAATGGCTTTCGGAGAGTCCTGTGCAAGTGGCGCGTGCAGGTTTCCAAACGACCGGGGATTGACTTTGCGATGGCTTTGATATAATTATTCGCTTTCCCGGTTTATGTATGCATAGTTATTCATTATCCGTATTATATTAATGGGCGTCTAGTTAGGTAAATATGGAAAAAGCTTGGACGTCTAATGATGGCTTTTGATAATCATTTGGCTAAATAGACCATGCCAATTGTTTATAAATAAAATGGAATATAAATGTTGTTAGGAAAATTGAGGCCTAATATTCATGGATCGCAGTGTGTTCGACGTAGAAGAGCGATTTAACTGAATCATCGGGGATAATGTATATGCATTCTTTCGCGTTTTTACTAATACAACGGTACGATGCGTTTACAACTAATTAGATGAAAAATATTTTAATTAATGACTTCTGACGGTATGATTTAATTGTACAGCGGACTGCGTGACTCTAGTTGGATTTTCTCCAATCTATCAGGAATTTTCGTACGCCAGAAGGCCATAAACTTCATTGATTTGCTATAATTCGTGTTAACTCTTCGAAGCTAGACGGCAATTACAATTGACCCAGTTGGGAGCACAATATTATCCTCGGCGCGTCAATACACTTTAACAAATGCCTGCATAATGTAAGGATTCCGAAGTTATAAGTAAGCTTGCATTATAGGCATTAAAGTTGTAAAATTGATAAGGAAAATTTCAAAGTTTCTTCAACAATAACGTCATTCTTCTGAAGAAAATTGCTTTTCGCGTTCATGCATAGTACAAGAGAAAAACGTGTTGCGAAAAAAAAAAGATTATCACTTCCACGTAATATATGGGTGTTTAAATTGTGAAAACATTTAAAATATATTATGTCGCGGCCCGCATATATATATGCAAAAGTTACGAAACACTTTAACCAGTCCGATAATAAAGGATTACAAAATAAGGAGCAGCTAATCGCGGCTAAAAACTTTCTACGCAATTAGCATCAATACCTTCGGGCACCCATTAGAACCTAATCCCGCACATCCGTGTTTTATCGTCACAACAGCAAAACCTCGTTACAATAACGCCATGGCAATTATAACCCACCGTAATGCACGCGCAATAATCACGTCGTTAACGAGCTAATTGAACAGATTCAAATTTATTCAACACAACTCGCATCATCACATACTCCATTTTTTTTTTCTCCGCTCGAGTCTAGGTCGATCTCTTCTCTTCTCGGCAAAGAAAAAAAAATATACACCGCGCACGCGTAATCGACCAATCAAAGTTCGCTAATTTAATAACGCACGTCTCGCACAATTTATTACGCAACGTTAAATTATGATATTAGGCGGCCGCACGTATACGCGGTACTTTTATATACACGCACACGAGTGTACTATATGTATCGTGCGCGTGTATACATGCCGCGATGCACTTCTTATTGGAGCATGAACGAACGGTTTTTGCCCCTCGCGTAAAGTGAGCCAGCCGCGCGACACAATGCCTCTCGTGCAAGTGACGAGCAAGTAAATGTCTCGATGTACCACTGTACTATATATATAAAGCCATCCATTGTCGCGCTCGCCACTAGTCCTGTCTCTTTGTAAAGCGATTCGCAGCCTCTCTGTCTCTGTCTGTCGTTCACACACAATGACAAAGTGGAATTTGGTTAAGATATAGCCGCGCGCGCTTCGATCGCATTATGCGCCGTTAGTCTGGCGTAACGCGTGTATCGGAATTGTCGAGATAAAGATAGCGTTTGTTCTTTCACGATTTGACGAGGGCGTTTAATGGATGTGGCGGGGCTTCAGTTGACGGGATTCGTTCTTTTAGGCTTTGTTGTCGTGGCGCGGGTATATATATGCGATGATGGACGTCGAGTGCGGAAATTGCCGCGCGAGTCTGTGTTAAATGTTTGTTGGGAGGCGGGGAAAAAGCGAAGTTTAATGAAAAATGTGGTTTACACGGGATGAGCTTTCTTCGTTACTTTCGATTAGAAACTAATAAATGAGGTGTGGCAAATTAACTCGTATCGAGCGGTAATAGAGTTCAAAAGGTCGATGTGTACATTGAATTTAATTAGAAAACGTCAATGGGGGAATCGGCGAGGTGTAATCTAATTATTTTGGTTTTTCATAATTTCAGCGCTGAGGTAGCCATATGATGGGAAAATCAATTACTCTGACTGCATGTACATACATGTGCGTTTATATACACGAAGGCGAGAGGATTTATGAGGAATGAGTTTCGAAATAACTCGGTAATTGAATTTGAAATTCTATATTTGTACTCTAGACTATACTACTACAACTTTAGAACGATTCGCTTTTTCAGTTAGATCACACGCTCGTGGACAAATAAATAACCGATTTAAAAATTAAGAAAGAGACCTCGTGTACACACAACGTCGAAGTTGTAACCGCGATAATCGATCAATGCACTTTCTTATGCGCAAATCAAAATATTATATAAACAGCGGCGCAGGCACGCAGAGGCCCCGTTAACGATTTACAATCGAGTAGCTTGCGAAACATAATCATTTTATCAATTCCCGCGCATTAGCGCAGGATTCGCAACACACACGCGGGGCGCATGTATATAAGCCACGAGCAATTTATAACATTGTCGAGCGCCTAAAAATCTCTCGGCTACTTTATCACATACCTCGTTCGTTCGCGAGAGCGTTGAAACGCTCCTATCCTCGACGCGCGCAAAATTTATTTCTATATCTCAATCAATCCGCCGCCGGCACACAATATGGTAATTTGGCACGGGATTTTTAAGCACTCGAGGAGCATAAACCTTCCGTACGTACGTATGCACATTATGAGCGCGCAAAACCCGCTCTGCGAAATGAAAAGGTGCCCAAGCGCGCACAGGATGAAAATATATTACGAGCGCGCCCGTGTTCTGCCGGGAATACGAATTGATTTCACTTTTGTTATTTATACGCGCGCTGAATTGCAATGCGCGGAGAGTGAGGCGAAAAATTTCTGAGAAAACGTTGTTGTATTGTTAAAGAGAGGTTGATGACGAGGATGAAAAGTGTAAGTATAGCGCGGGGTGTATAACCTACATTCGCGCGCGGTCGTGTTGTTATGCCTCAATGACCGGCGAGTGCCAGAGGTTGCAGACGTATATGGTAATTTCTAAATTTAATAAAGGCAGCGGGAGGCGCGCGAGTTTTGCTCGAAAGTTTGTTTTGCGAGTGCCGCGAAGGACATTACATTTATATGAGTAAGTCCACAAAACCGTCACACTTTTTGTGTCACAAAACTGGTGAAAAATTTTTTTTTTAAGAACACTTCCCGTACATCATTTTTTTCGTTCTTTATACCTTAAATTATGTCAAAGTAATGTTGAACAAGTGAAAAAACTTTTGTGGCACGGTTTTGTTTACTAAAAATGATTTTTGAAAAAATGATAAAAAATTACCCTTTTTCCAATGTCGGCCATTTTGTAAGGAAAAATAATACGGAAATTCTGAAAAAAGAGAATTAAAATAGAAAACGAGAGCTTGCATTTGCTTTTTTGAAAATTCAAAAAATTTTGATTTCTTCGAAAGTTACGTAGCTTTGAAGATGAGCTCAAAATGCAGGAAATACTACGTCGATGTACAGAATTTCGCCTTTCACTCTTCATCGTTTTTCAACGTTCTTTGGGCATTTTAAGCTGATCTTCAAAGCTACGTAACTTTCGAAGAAATCAACATTTTTAATTTTCAAAAAAGCAAACGAAAGCTCTCGTTTTCTATTTTTATTCTCTATTTTCAGAATTTCTATATTATTTTTCTTGAAAAAATGGCAAAAAAATGCCCTGGCATTCTCTTTTTTCAGAATTTCTTATTATTTTTCCTGAATGTGTGATTTTTGTGTAACAAAAAGTGTGACGGTTTTGTGAATTTACTCATATACTGTTTCATGGTTTCTAACTCAAAACGAGTATGTAGATTGCTAGATTCCTTGCTCTCGTTTAGTTTTTTTAAAGGTTAATACCAAGTAGTCGTAGAATTTTTGCATCCAAATGTCTTGTTTTAGGAACGAGATCGAAAGCTAGGTATAATTTTTCAGTCCACCAAAATGCACTAAAATATTTATGAAGCAAAAGCGCAAAAAACTAATGGGTCTGAAGTTTGCAACGTTGGAGTGAAACGAAAAAAAAAAAAAATCATTTTACTTCACATTTATGCTAATAATATTAATTTTGCGTGTAGATTTAGTATTTTATAGTATAAAATAACTTTAAAACAAAGGTTTAGATAATATTTCCATTGCTTAAAAACTTTAATCAATCGTGAAAAATTATTTCGTTGCATTACAACGATGCAAACTTCAGACCCATAAAAACTAATAACCAGCCGCGGCAGTCGCGTAGACAGATATACAATTCCGGTCGATTAACACGCTAAGTGCGAAATTTCTCTTGTAACCTGTCATCGGACTTGACCCCACACATATAAAACGCGCTTTAAAACCAAGCAGATAACCCACACTCGCCTATTTTTCAGTCTGCGAATGAAATGAAAACAAAAATATCTACGTATAAAAAAAAACACTCACTGCTTTCTCGTGTCCGATGGGCGAAAAGTAAAAGTGCGTGATGTGTGTGTTTTGCAACCACTGCCGGCGCGCGCACCCCATCCATCATTCGGCGAGTGTATATCCACACTTCCTCGTCTGAACTCTCGGAGCGTTTATTTCGCATATTACATACTAAGACGACTCACCTTGACTTCGTGGTAGCGCTCCTCGAGGTAGTAGGCGAGGCCCCTCGCCTCCTCGTATCTGGCAGCCAGCGCCATGTACTTGTCGTAGTGCCGCTTGAACAGGACGAACCTGCAACGAACGAAAGTTTGCTTTAGTAAAGGTGCGAGGGGGGGGGGGGGAGGTTTAATTTCGTATACAAGGCTAGGCTTTTATGTTAACGTTAAAACGCGCTCTCGCGACAGTGTGTGCACCGTGGAAACGGGTTTAAAGTGGTCTGTGCAAATTTTATGACTCGCGTATATTATATATGCGTGGCGCGCGAGTTGTGTGTGTGTGTGTGTGTGTGTGTGTGTGTGTGTGTGTGTGTGTGTGTGTGTGTGTGTGTGTGTGTGTGTGTATGTATATATATGCGTTTAGCGTAATTTAAAATAATAAGGTATACAGGAGGCGCTGGTCTTCAATTATGCAGTAAGTGCAGTAAGGTGTGAGCTCTGACAGTGTATCTTTGCTTGGTGAAGGGTATAGAGTTGGTGGCAGATTTTGTCGTAACTTATTTGTTGAATTTTAATTGGAATGATTTATTAGAAACTAAACAAGAAGTGTAATGTTGAAGTAATTCATAAAGAATAAATAATACATTTAAAATAATAAATTTAAATTTATATTATTTTTTTTCATTACTGAAAGTGTCATAACTTTTTATTATCGATTTAAAAGGTTACTTGAATACATTAAAAGAGTTGTGATAATGAAATAACCAATTACTGATTATTAAAATAATTATTGTATACATTTATGATGGCTTTTTAATCTAGGAAGAGTACGAGTATATCTAGATAAAAAAAGACATGAACTATAGCAATTACTGAATAAGCATGACTAGCGGAGAGCGCTTTCATCCATTAAATTAATTACTCGGCTTTAACAGCCGCGAGCCTTTCCCTAAATTGTATTTTTAAGGTCTCGTATAAATTTTTTAACGATCGAGCATCACAGATGCAACTTCAAAATTACTAATTGAGTTATAAAAAATGCGATTGGCATGCATACGTTCAATCGTAAACACAAACACAGGATCAAAAAATACAATAATTGGTATCCGCGCGTACGAGGCGGTATTATAAGTATAATAAACCCGAAAAGCTCGGGAGAGAGTATCACTTCGCTCTGGAAATTGGAACGAACTTCTTTTTTCTCTTTAGGGTCTTCGCTTTACTGTACAGGCGTTTTCTTAACGGTGCTCGTAACAAGCGCGCGTGTATAAGGAGTGTACACTCGGCTAAGTATTTTTCAGCACTCGTGAATTTATAAAAATAAGGGACGTTTCTTTCGTTCTTTTCTTCGCGCTGCATTTTAGCGTCACTTAACCTGCTATTTTTTCGCTTCTTGGCGATGGTTTCTTTTTTCTCTTTTTATGCATACTTTAAGGATAGTTCTAAAAAATTCATCGCTCGCGAAAGTTTTTGCAGCGAAAGTTCGCTGATGAAAAATGTTAAAGAGTGCATATTTTACGATCAAAACAGCGCAAAGTGACACCTGAATAAATATTGGGTTTATTGCTTTATGCAAATGCTCATTGATTTTCAAAATATTCATATCGATAAAAGGCTTTCATGTAAGAAATAGATTATTATACGTGCGTGTATAAAATTATATGCAGTTAAAATTTATAGTATATTTAAGATTTTGAAAGACGAAATTTTTACGATAACGAAATTATTATTATTATTATTATTTTTTAAGAAGTCATTATTTTTTCCCTTTTACATAGAAAATTTTATAAAGTATACTCATAACTCATAAACTAAAAGGTTAAGAAAATATTTTCTAAAGGAACAACAAGCAACGGCTATCAAACGAAATTCTCTTCCTTCTCATACACACACACACACAGACAACCTCTCGCATCTCTGAAACCGAAAATTCCATCTGCATCCAGAAAAATAAAAATCTTTCTCTCTCGAAACAGCATCTCTGCCTCTTCGCATACCAACCTTCCACGCGCGCATAAACTTTTCTCTCAGCACACTGCGGTTGCTGCTGCTGCACCCTCCGCGCGCGTATTTCCCGGCACCGACGAAACGGCTGCATGCGCGATGTCGCAACGCGCACACACACACAGACTCTACACGGCGCGCAAATTTATCGGCCGGCTCTCATCGGCGATTTTTTTCAGCGCCACCGAGCGAGCGCGTAATTTATCTCTCCTCGCGGCATGAGATGAATCGCGCAATGGGAACGACTTGGCGATTGATAAAGCCGTTCGCGCGCGTTCAGCTGGGGGTTTCGATTAATGCAAATTAAAGCGATTAATGGGCGAGCGGTGGTTCTTTGTGGGCACGGGAGAGTAGCGTGTGTGAGAAAGAGAGATGCTAATTTTCCGCGAAGGTGAATTATTTAAGGCGCGAGAGTTTGTTTGCGCAGTGCAGATCCGTGTGTATAAGTACTCGCGGGAGTCAATTTGTTATCGTTTGATTGCCGTTTGGATAAGGCCGATTCTTTTCGCCGATCTCATTGGTCGCTCGCCGCGGGAATGCGGTGAAGTGGAATAAAAATAACTGGGTTGCCAACGTGTACACGTAATCCCTCTCGATTTGAATTTATTGCATTCGGTTAATCGGCACGAATAAAATTTATACACGTAGCGTTGCTATGAGTATATTATTTTATTTATACACTTTTTTACTTCTTTTTTTTTTTTAATGCTTATTCGTCTATACGAGGTAACGAAGATCCGACCACATTTCCTCTGAATTAGAAAGGAATGGAAACCGTTCGGAGAATAAAAAAGTCCGGAAAACGCGCTAGCGCTGTGTTCTAATGCGTAAGCCGTTATACAAGTCTCCCGGCGGCATCGCGAAAAATTTTTACACTCCGCTATATAAAAGAATAGAGGTAAAAAAAGTAGGAGCGCATTCCCAAGGAACACCGGCGATGGGAGGCGGGCAAACTTTGGTTGGGAAACGACGGAGTGCGTTCGATGACCTTTATCGAATCAACGGTGTCACGAAGAAGTCGAGGTAGAGAATTGTATCGGAGTAAGGCATGTTTGTTGAGTGTTTTTGGAACGTTGTTTGGTTTGATGTGAAAAATGGTAGAGTGTATTTTTCCGATTGTTTTTTAAGCTGATTTCTTTATGTCTAAAGTGACCTTGGTTTGGTCTGAAGCAACGAAAAAAAAAATTATTTTGCTTCATGGTTATACAAATTAATATTAATTTTGTGTGTAGATTTAATTTTTTATAGAATAAAATAGCTCTATAATAAAGGTTTAGATGAAATTTCCATTGTTTAATAACTTTTAATTAATTGTAAGAAATTATTTCATTGCATTCCAACGATGCAAAGTTCAGACCCATGATGCAGTTCTATAATTTGATTTATCTATATAGGCAGCATTTTGTCATCATAATCGGCTGATTATCAATTCACAGAATGTCGGCGCCTGGCTGCCAAGTTTAGATGTGAAATTTTAAGACCATTGACGCACGTACATCTCGGTTACGTAATATAAGAATTTTCCTCTGTTTAGATATATATATATATTATGTTTAGCCATTGCGTAAGCGTATTAACGGCGATATTTCCTGATATACATTTCAGTAAGAAATATGAAAGTGAAATTATGGAAAATTCTGGGCTCTTTATTACTTGTTACAACAACAAAATGTTAAATACGTTCCTAATCTTTCCTAAATCCTTTACTTATAAGCGAAATAAAAGTAAGAAATGTAATGGGAGGTTAAATATATAGAAACAATGTTATAAAACGATAGATCATTTTTACAACATTTTAAAACAGCTGTTGTTTTTGATGGACTATAAAAAGTTTATATCAGCATATGAAGACAAGATGTTGTTCAATTGACTTGAGCTATAACAATATACTATGAAGATAATTGAAAATAAACGATCTTTGTTATTAAAGAAGAATCGCATATAAATGTTATGGTGGCCGTAAAGTATAATTATTGAGGTTTTCTTTGAAGTCTCTTTTAAATACCAGAATGCAAATATTGTTGTTTGCTGTTCTGATTAAGGTGAATTTGCGCGTATTTTAGCAGGAACCGGATAATTAGCAGAACTCGTTTGCGTTTTATACGTATCGGACGAGATTCACCGCACACCTTAGGTCATTTTAGGGAGCAATTAGCATGCTCCGACTTAAATTTAAAAATGTTTTTCACGTATTCTCGCTCTACATTCTGACAATTTGAAATATTTCCAATTTTTTTTATCGACTTTTATGACCTCTTGGTACTTTTCATTATAATCGCACAGGCGACATTATATTCGTTACTTATTTATTAATTAACTTTAATTAAACTTATTTCATACTTGTTCACAATATTTACAAATTAATTAAACGGCTTCATAAAAGATGAAATAAATGTTACTTTACGTAAAAAGCATTCCATTTAAGAGATAAGAAACGCTGCTTCAAACAACAACTACCGACGCTCTCAGGACTTCCATTACACTTTACGACACTTGTCTGACGCAAACAACGAATTATGCAAACTATAACAAAACACCAGGACCTTTTCCACATTATTCAGAGAAAGCCTATATCTCCCCTCAACCACCACCACAGCAACAGCATCATTTTTCATCCACCCCCTTTCCCCAAGAATTAATAATCCGGCACCCCGTAGCGCTCCGAAAAATTCCACTGAACTGTGCGCTCCACGCCGACACAACACCTACCTGTACAGATCATTCTCCGTGACGATATCCCGAATGCTGTCCTCGGGATCTACCCTATCGGCGGGTGCCCTCGGTCCCCCCCTCAGCAGTCCGCTGCACCCCGCCCTGGGGCTTCCGTTGCTCAGAGCGCTGGCCGCGACCAGGTCGTCCTCGGACGCGGCGGCAGCCATGAGGGACGGATGGGGCGGCGGTGGCGATGGGCTGCGAGTGGAGGCTGGCGGCCCGAGGAGATCCTCCGAGCGCGAGTGTCGCATCTCGCTGTTGCGGAACAGCTGGCCGGCCCCACCGGGCGCCCGGAACACCACCTCCGAGGTCTTGGACACGGCGGCGACCCCGCTGCCGACGAACGTCGGCGATGATAGGCCGATCAACAAGTCCGTCATCGTTATACTGCTGCTGGCTTTTTTGCTCGTCGATGGTGATGGGGAAACACACGCACTCTGACACACACACGCGCCGCGCACACAGAGATAGTTTATATTGTTGAGGGTAAAAGTGTTTCTATGTAGAGAGTGCTGGGTAGGTTGACTCGATTCTCGACTACGTCGAGTCGAAGGCGGACGAGGGTATCCACTTGACTTCGTGCAGCACGCTACGATTCTTCCCGCACCTCCTTGACATCTTCGTCCGGATCAAGCTGTGTGTATCTGGTATACGTGCCTAGTAGGAGCGTGCCATGCTTATGGGGACGCTCGATACTGTGCTGTGTGCCACTATATATGCTACACAGACTCTTTTCCCGCCGGAATGTTTCAGGCTCGGGGCAGCTTCTTCTTCTTCTCTCCCTCGTCCTGCGTTATATATCCCCTCTCCGCGCCGAGGGTCCTGCCGTGATGCGCGCAGCGAGCCCTATAACATGCATGCGTGCGATGCGTGCTCCGAAAAACGCGCGCGCGATCGATGCGCGCTCGCTATACTTTTGTTATGAAAGAAGGATGTAACGTCGTCACCGTGTACTACCCTTTGTTTACACACACGTCGTAAGTGTATGCGCGCAGGCTCCTTTCACTATTGGCAAAGAAAAGGGCACAGTGGTGACGGCAGTGGTGTTTGTAGGTTATAGACGTGGCGCATATAGGTGTGTGCGAGAGCACACAAGTATCCCTTCGCAGGTAAGTATATCCACATACACACACGCACACACACAGCACTGCTCCGTTTCCCGCACTACTACTACTACTGCTTGTATACCGGTAAGTAATCCGAATCGAATCCTCGAGCGTAATTCGAGCTTCTCATATATATATATACGTTGGCGACTTTAACCGTGCGCACTGCTGCCAAGCTACTTTATTTTTCTTTATTACACGTAAGTGTATATGTAGGTACCCGTTGAAAAAAAACAGGCTAGCGTGACGGGGGCAGAGAGAGCACCGACACGGCGTCACGGCTCTACGGCGTGTACCTGACAACTGAGCGGTTCACTCAGCGGGCGGCGCGCACGGAGAGCAGAGAGCAGCAAGCCAGCAAGCAGTCCGGAATCGCCGCTAGTTGGCGCTCGCGCAGAGTCAACATTATATTGCCGCTAGCGTTGCTGTAGTCGCCTGCAGTGGGAGAGAGAGAGAGGAGGTATATATACAGCTGTCTTCGTTTAAAGGTCGCCGCGACGGAGAGGGGCTTGTGTATGCATCGATGCGCCCATCAGTGGCGGGATTTCGGAGTTGTGCACCTGTGTGTGACGCGAGAGTGCGGAGCTGTATATGCATAATAGGGGAAGTGAAAGTTTTGATTTTTGGAATGGATAATAAGGGGGTTTGGGTTTTGCGGTTGGGAGATTTTGGTGCGCGCGCGCGGGTCAGAGTTCGAATGAGTGCAAGCGGGATGCGGAGCGGTGGCGGTGGTGGTACATTAGGCTATTTTTAGGGGAAAATCGTTATATGCTAAGCGCGATAATGCGGGCTGCGGGGATGCAGAGTGGCTGCTGGTTATTATTTTAATTTAAATATTTAAATTTTGACGCAATTATTAGTCAATATTTGGGGGCTCGAATAAGCGCAGGCGCGCGAAGCTGGTCTTTTCTCATTTGTTTATGTAAAGCGTCGTTCGTCGGATTTTTTGTTTCAGTGACAAAGGCAATCAATTTTTTTCATTTGTTTTGCAAAAAGTTGACGATTTTTAGAATTATGGTGGAGTAAAATTTTATAGATATTTGGTGTTACGTGGAGTAGTTACATAATCGAAATTTATTAACTGCTTATGGATTTACTGTTGGAATAAGATGGATATCTATTTATAAAAGCAATTAGTATTCAAGCTAATAGAAGATTGCACTGATAACTACTGGTAAAGTTAATAGGTTTACTGAAGTTTGAGTTGGTAGCCATGTTGAAAATGTCAAATAAGTCCTTTATTTTAATACAAATAAAATTTTTGGTGTTTACAAAGAATATTATAAATACTTTATTTTCTTTATTCAGAGTTAATTCGAACGTCAACGCTTGGGTCAATAGTACGGTTCTTTGATCTTAAAATAAATAAGGAAGTGCGTAATCTTTATTCTCCTTTATCTCGCGCAACGTTGAAAAATTCACACAAAAAACTATTGACACTCAGAGATTACAACTACAAGTCTTTCTTAGAATTACTACTATAACGTCCGTGAAATCGTTTTCTTTTTATCTGATTACTACACAAAATTATTTCCAATTCAACATTGCACAATAAAATGTATTTTTGCAAAACCATTTCTATGCAAAACGATAAAAAATACAGTACATTTCTCTAATCATAAAAAAAAACGTTAACTCGTCTACAAAAACCCTAACAACGGCCCACTTAACGCCACTCAGCCACGCTCTAAGAAACCTCGCCAGCCAGAGACCCGCGCAGCGCAAACATCCTCCGCACGTCACTCTGCGCGCGCGCTTGTGTCTTCTCTCCAAACAGCAGCGCCCGTCTTTTTTTCCACCGCTCCGCACTCTTTTCGTTTTCATCCCCCGGCACGCGGCCTCCTTTCATCCCCCGCGGGGTCGGAAGCGAAAATGAGGGTCAGCGCTTTATCGAGTTGCCTCCTCTCTATCATACGCCCGAGCCCCGCGCACAATTTGCCTATGTGTCTATATATTACAGAAACGGCAGCGGCGATTACGAGGGTTAAGGGCCATGGGTCACGAAGCCACCTTCTTTTCGCGTAATGATGTTGTGAGTTTGAACTGGAGCACTGGGTTTATGGGCCCTGGATTTTCTGTTTTTCGGGTAATGGGGAGCGAGGGAGGGAGATGGAATGGGCTTTGTTATGGTTATTGATGTGCGCTTGTGTGTGAAGAGGGACGAGGGGGTGGACGAGTGAGGGTTGCTCTTTACGAGTCGTTTCAGTGGGCTGCGGGGAAATTTCTTGGAAATTTTTTTTTATAGTGGAAGAAGAAAAACAGGGATTTTTTTTACGTTTTAGAAAGGTTGAGATTTTTATGTATGATGAGTATTATTTTAATAAAGTCAAAAATACATTATTTATAAGCGGAATTGAGAATGTAGTTTATAGAAGCGGCGGCGTACAACAATTTATTTTTAATCGAAGTGTAAACATTATTATTTATACCATTAAAAAATCTAATAATAGACGTTGCAGATTTTAGATCTGGTGTCAAGCCTTCTGAAAAGAATTATAGGATTTATTTATATTATTCTTTGAATTTTATTTTCCGTTGTTATAAATCATGTTTTAAACCTGCCTATAGTCGCTATCATTGTAATGATTGTATCGATCTTTGATAACATATCATGCGAAATTAACTGTTAAGACAAATATGTATAAGTACTTTATTTGTATGATATTTTAATATAATTTAAATCATGTCGTACTAAATTAAAGCGAATTGATGAACAACTTTAATAAATATTTTAGTGGTAAAATATGTATGAGAATTTTTTATAAAAAATGTTAAAATTACATAAGAATTTTTAGAGTATTTTCCCATGTATGCAACAGTCTTACGAAATTGCTCGAGTATAATAATAAATTTTTCAGAAATATGCGTAAGGACATTAAAAAAAACTGTAAATTTTCTTTTATAAGCCATCAAATTTAAACCGTAAACCGCCAGTATACAAAGTGACGAATAATAAAAAAGATTATAAAACAAAGGCTCTTAAATAGAGCTATAATATATTTCATCAAAAAGCCCGCACGATAAAGCAAAGCACGGCGAAACAAAAAGACACTAGTCATTCGAAAAGCTGAAAAGCTGCCTTTCCGCCGTTACTGGATCGAAAAATCCTACAAAACAAACACAGTTATGCTTTCATAACTTATACCGTTGCCGGGGCTCTATGGTCAAGTTCATGCGCATGCACACGCGCACTGCAGTAACGGATCGAAAATTGCTTTTTCTGTTATAACTGCGTGTATATAGCTTTTGTGCTTTTCAGAAAGTTGTTTTGTAGTTTCGTGTATACGATTTGTTCAACGACAAATATACAAAAACTCTATTGGTGTTATCATTTTTACGAAATCTTTGATGAGCGCCGAATTATTAAAAAAAAATATTTTATTGGATTATATAGTTTGGCTATTATATTTTTACGTGAACAAATTTTTAATTTATTGTTTTTATACTTTTGTGAATTTATTTCCGAAATAAATTTATAGAATTTCATTAATATTTATATTTTAATGTGTGTCTGAATAAAATGAATATAGAGAATAATAAAATGTTCAAGAAAAATAATAGTTAGTCATTGCATTCCAATCTCAATCATAACTACCTACCGCTTGTTATTTATAGTCAAAACTCCGTATAAATTCATTTGCTCATTCATTGGCTGTTTACGTTTGTTGTCACGTCTCTCGTTTAAATAGCAAGGGACACGAGCAGACACGAGCTTATATAGCAGATATTGATACGACTTATTTATGAATTAAGGCTTGGAGTGTTTCATATGATCTATTATGATTAACCATAACGCCGTAGTTGCATAAACTGTCAATTCAAAGAAGTCTTATTAAGATAATTAAAAGAATGTACTGACATGACAGTGGATGTGTATATGTAGTCGTTTACATACATTATACCTTGATAAAATTGAATGCTTGAAATGTTTTACCTCTTGTAAAACGTGAATACAAATTATGCTGTATCAAATTTTTAATTATATTCGATTATAAATAGCAAAACAATTATTGTCCAAATAATTTGATTATCATGAGCTTTTTCTAACATTTTCTATATTTAATATAGATTTTGTATAGATATAAATGATATTAATTTTATGAATTTTGTACTGCTTTCACTAATTTAATTAACTTTGCATAATTTTTTTATTTCTTTTATTGTCCGAGAGTGTGTATCATGACGTAGTACTTCAATGCTGCAAAACAGCTTTTTCCAAATTCAGAATCATATATAAAACTTCTTTATACAGTTGTTGGTAAAGAAGTTTTTTAATATACCGATCAAAATTCACTCCATTGATAACATTTGGCCGCGCACCGCGCACGCAGTATTCAAAATTTTTGCTGATATATATAGATGTCACTGTTTCTCACGTGAACTGGCAGTTCTCTTACATACCGACTGTCCATATTTACTGCTCTACAGACTGCAGACTGCAGTAACAACCCGGGACCGCAAGCATGGAGAGCAGACGGTCCCTGTGAAAATAAAAAGTATTGTTAGTTAATAAAAATTGTCAACAATGGCCAGTCGGATCTTCAGGCTGCTCGCCGCCGATTCGGTGGGCTTGATGCAGGTCCGTCACAAGTTCTCGAGAGGAAAGCCCCCGACGTTGGCTCGGAATTTAGAGCAGCGAATTGCAGGTTAGCTCTTTGATATTTGTTATGTTATCGATGAAATATGACTCGATGTTCTCATTGTATTATTTGAAAATTTGTTTAGAAATGGAGTACAAGGATCCTGAATTGTACTTTAAGGTGGACATAGGGTTTAAACCAAACTTTTCCACGAAGTCTGAGATGTTAAAAGCTTGGGCGAAGCAGCTTCAAGTTCAAAGGACTGATCCTGAGTTAGAAAAGCAGGCTCGCAGAAACCAGTGTAAGTTCATATAGTAATCATTTTCGTTTATATTTTTTTATTCATAAATCCAGAATGTTTTGTTAGATACTGCGCAAGTAATTCATTGTATCTGTTATAATATTGCAGTGGTTGTCGATTTAGAAAAAGCCAAACAAGACTGGATAAGTACAAAGGCACCTATACATGTAAAAATAATTGCAGAGCATTTTGGGATATTTAATGATTTGTATGAAGATGGATACTTTCATCCTGTAGTTCCATTAACCATTGATTATGATTTTGGAGATAAAGATATTTTGGCCAGAGTTCATACAGGAAATTTAATTAAGTCAAATGAGGCACAAAAAGCTCCAAGTATATCTTATGAATCTGATCCTAATTCTTTGTGGACTCTTCTTCTCACAACACCTGATGGAAATTTCAGTGATCCAGACTTTGAATATTGTCATTGGTTCATGTAAGTTTTATAATATATAAAAAATACAACTTATTCTGAAAATGTATGCGTCTGTAAACATAATCGTGTAGAGCACAAAATTCTAAGAAAAAAGTTCCTATACCATTTTTTCATATGACTAGTACTTTTTTGGTAATTGATGTGTTTAAATTGTTTGTTTTTAAAAGAAAATGTATACCTATGTTTATAAGATGATATCTATAGATATACCATTCCTATTAAAAACAAACAATTTAAACACATCAGTTACTAAAAAAGTACTAGTCATATGAAAAAATGGTAAGGGAACTTTTTTCTTAGAATTTTGCGCTCTACACGATTATGTTTACAGACGCATATATTTTCAGAACAGGTTGTATAATATCTTTGTAGCTTAACAGGTTCAGTGTGGCATGGTACACATTATACCACAAATGCAAGACCTGTTCAAAACTTTTATTTTACAATTTTTAGAAAAAATAGTTCAAAATAATAATTCTTTCAATTAATGTGTTTCTCTTATTTATAGACTACCAGAAAACAATTTTTTTTTTTGTTTAAATGGACATACAATAAAAGTATATATAAGTGTATACAAGAATAATAGAAAATTATTGAATTATTCAAAATCTCATGCTGCACTGAACCTGCTAAACTGATCAAATTTTGTTAAATCGAGTATTTCGCTTATACAAAATTTCTAGAATTAAATGATTAAAATTTACTGTATTACATTTAAATAAATTTTTTTTCTTTGTAGAATTATGTAATTCATCTAACAAAAAATTTTGTTTTTTTTTAGTGGTAATATTCCAGGAAACGATATATCCAAAGGAGACCAAGTAATAGATTATTTAAGGCCAATACCAGCAAAAGGTGTAGGATATTGTAGATATATTTTTGTATTGTACAAGCAAGATAAGAAAATAGATTTTTCAGAATACAAAAAAGAACAGCCATGGTAATTTTCATTATATTTCAATTTTAAACATACTACACATCTTTTAGATACAATAACAATATTCATAACAATTTCAGCTTAAATCTTGTTGATCGCAATTGGAAAACATATGATTTCATGCGTAAACATCAGGAGTATATAACTCCAACAGGTCTTGCATTTTTCCAAGCCGATTATGACCCTTCATTAAAGGATTTCTTTTATAATGTATTAAGTAAGTAGTCAATTGATGATTAATTTAATTTGCATTATTCATAAAATTTTTTGTACATAGTTCTGTTTATAACTTTTCATTATTTAAATATTTTAAAGTAAAAAATTATCATAAATCTAGTAATTTATTAAGCACTTGTACAAGAGAAAATTATAAATATTATACAATAATGCATGGACTATTAATTTTTAATGTTTTTCTGTAGGTATGGAGGAACCCATCTTTGAGTATGACTTCCCAAAGCCTTATATTAAGCCTCAAACGTGGTTCCCGAAAAGACAACCTTTCAACCTATACATGGATAAATACAGAGATCCAAAGCAAATTAATAAAGAATTTTTATTAAAGAAACTCAAAAAAGAGCATCCATTCAAGTTCCCAGATCCACCCTTGAAATATCCGAATGCACATAAATTCAAAGGATACCAACCTTCTTGGCTGAGAACGGAAATCAGAAAAGAGCGGCTTGGTATAGGCCGAATAAATGATTATAAATAAGTGACTTTTATATAAATTTTTATTATTATTGTATAATAAATTATGAAATCGTTAAAATTTTTTAAGTATTTTTTACAGTCGTTGATTAATGTCAGTCACTGGACAAGACGCTACATCCTTTTCATTTAATCCACTTTAGTATTAACTTCAACGACTTGCTTACTCTTCATTTTAATTTCTGCTCTAGTAGGCACACTTGCATCTACTGCTTCATGCTCGATGTACATGCCTATAATCGATTGCAAAAATTTAGTTTTTTATAAAACCCTTTATGTGGAGAATTTAAAGTAATCTCACCAGTTTGTTCTGGTTCTTCAACGCCGAATTTCAATTTTGATCGATATTCAGCAATGTAATTTTCGTACAAGTCTTTGGCCTTTTCTTGTTTCTCTGGATCAAGCGAAAAGCTCGTCTGTCCAAATAAAGCAGTAGCCTTTCGAAGTATTTGTTGAAGTAAAACAAGACCTAAAATTAATATTTTGCCATTTATTTTGATACGTTAATTTCTTTTTGTACCGCAAACATGATTTTCGCGTTTTTCGAACCTATTAATAGAGCCGAAAGCAGCTGCTTGCCGACCAGCGGGCGGTAAAAACTGCAAAACGCCCGCTGCTCGCTGTAGCGGGCGGTAAAAAATCAAAATCGCCCGCTGTCGATTTTAGTACATTAGAACAAAAAAAAAGCGAAAATCCATACTTGCGTTACAAAAAATATGGTGTGCACCAAGGGCTAAGTGGATTTTTTGACCTCATGTGATTGCAGTACTCGTCTTCGGTTCGCAAACACACTCGCCTTCGGCTCGTGCTAGCTCACCTTTGACTCGTACTGCAACCCCACACTTGGTCTAAAAAAACCCACTTTACGCCCTTGGCACACAATATACTATTTCGCCATACCCTGGCCGAAAGTATCACATTTCCTCCCAGTGCAAAAACGGGAATGCGTAATTTTCGACTCGGGTATGACGAAAAATAGTATATGCACCACGGGAGAAAAATTGGCCAGCCCATAGCTTCGGCCGAGCCGAAGGCGAGGGTGTCAATTTACACGAGTTATGGAAGTTTTTTCCTACTCTAGGTGCGTAATATACTATTTCATAAAACGTACTTCTGATTCTTTGATTTTATACTAAAATCAACAGAAGAACAATTGGTAATTTTTATGTTCTAAAAATATTATTAATTACAATCAAATTTTACATTCTTATACTTTTACCTCTTCTTTAGTTGTTCTTATTATTTTTATTGGTAAATCATCAGAGTCTTAAAGAAAAAAAGTATCCGTACCATCGGGATCGACACTATCGTCGCACTCGCCCTCCTTCAGATGCTTCTTCGGCTTCTCTCCAGACTCTTCGTTCTCCTCGGGCTTTTCGGCGCTTGCGCCGCGTTTCCCTTTGCCCCCCTTGGCTGCTTTGACGCACATGAGCATCGCCGCGAGGTTCTGCAGAGCCGCCCTGATGCTCATCAATAATTCGCCCCGCGACTCTATCATCTGCTTGTTGTCACGCTCGCGCTTACGCTCGTCCTCGAGCTTCTCCATCATCGCTTTCTTGTCGATCTTGTACCTGCAGGTGTGTCGAGTCTGGGTTATTATTCAGGGGCGAAGTTTTTTTAGTACTCCTTTCTGTTTTAGCGTAGCTTTTGGCAGGACGAGATAAGAGCAGGATTTATTTGAACAAAAGTACAATTAATCTGTGTAGTACTAATATAAAATAAAGGAATTTAACAGTGTATTAGTAAATTTATTCTATATTTACAACTTGTGTGATTGCTATAATCTTGCTGGATAAAACAGAAATTTTAGCTCTGTATACATGAATCTATCAGTTTTTTTTAGATAATATATAACTAAAATATGCAAAAATGAACTTACCGTGTAGTTGTCGATAACATAGAATGTTCTATATTGTGAAGAATCAATTCCGCGTGATTCTTTTTATTTTGCATAAATTGACGCTCCTTCAAATCTCGTTTGTACAACTGTGAAAGTCTTTCTCTCTGTTTCATTTGCCCTTCCAACCTAAAATTGAGATTCAGAATAGTTTATTGCTTTTGAATAAAATATTAAAACACAAAAAAAAAACTTTTTTTTACCTTACAAACAGTTCTTCATACGACCGAATAAGCATCGACTCTTTCATGGTATTAAAAATATCTTCAAGCTGTTGAATTTGCTTTTCTAATTGTTTATCTATTTTGTTTCCTGAATCATCTTTTTTCTTTGCAAGATTAGTATCGCTCTATAATACAAGTGTTATTCTTAAAGTAATAATACAATATTTTCTTTTTTGAATTAACAATCAACAATGTAGCCGAACAGGAGATAATAATTGGAAAGGAATTCTCGCAATTTATCTGAATATTTGCGTGTACAAGTTCTCTTAATTTTTAGTATATATAATGAAAAATAACAACAATCATAAACGTAAATTCCAACGAAATAGTTATAAAACAAGAATTTGCATAAATTCAACAAAATAGTTATAAAACAAGAATTTGCATAAATTCAACAAAATATATTATATGTGTGCGGTACATTGTAAATCAGTATTTACGATCATCGAAATAAAATTTTATCAAGTTAATTCCATCAGTATTCCAGCTACGCGCATTCATGTAAACGTAAAAAAGCAAAGAAAAAAAAAGGAATATTTTCCATTTATACGAATAAAATACTCTATATCTCACCTCAATCCTGACGAGCGATTTCGCGTACTCCCACACGTCCTCGGCTCTCTTGCGCGCGTCCTCGAGGCTGTGCTCGCGCTCCTTCATGTTCACCCAGACGTCGCGGGCCATCCTCTTGTACATCAGCCGGATGTCGTCCAAGTTCTCCGCGGCGAGTTGACCCATGAGCGTTGTCTTGTAGATGATGCGGCACTGGTCGCCCCGGTCACCGCGCAGCGCGCTTAGCACGCCGTCGAAGTACTTTGAGTCCTATACGTGTGTTTGAGAATAGTTTGGGCATTAAGATAAATGTTACGTGCATGTACGTGGATGTCGTTATTTCAGGTGTCAATTTATTTATTTAGAATTGCATTCCATGAAAGTAATTACATATAGGATTGGTGTTGAATGAAACTTAAATTGTACATATAATATACATAGGTATTGGTATTAAATATATGCAGAATATTGCAATGGCTTTTGTATCCCAGTTTTATGAGGTGTTTAATTTGCCAGTTATACAGGTAAATTGATATTAGTCGCTTTATCTAGATTAATATAATAATGGAAATGATGTTGTAGGTATGAAAGGATGCATAGCGGTTTCTGTTATAGCAGTACCATTTAATAATACAACTAAATAATGAGAATAAATATTATATTAAATTTTAATGCGTATTAAGATATAATATTTTGATATCCTGGAAATTGAATATAACATTTTTTTGTGGTGATTTCAGTTTTGGTAAATTTAGATTCCGTGTACTAAAGCGTGATTTCTGGGCTGCAAGCTATTTTTAATAATATTATAACGCCATTCAATAACATCATAACACACGTATCATTTATCACTTTTTAATTTTATTTTTCAACGAGTGCGTATCTCTAGACGCTTTTACGTAAAATTTTTAGTACAAAAAGCGTTTTTCATCAAAATATGAATTATTATTTGAAAAAGCTTTCATTGGCATGGAATGAATGGAGATTAAATTGGATATATTTATTCATACAGTGTATGTAAAGTATTGATACATTTTTTATAAAATTTTCAATGAAGTGTAAATAAATATTCTTTAAATCCTATGTATATATCAATTTTATTAAATAATTTTATTTTAAATCATTCACGAGGCATATACTTCTTGCATTTACCAGCTTATACTGCTATATTCATTCGAATTTTCTATTAAGGACGTTCTCCGGGTCGAAACAGCAATTTTAGTTTTTATATTTTTAAATAATGTTTTATTAATTTGATAATCCAAGAGTAAGTAAATGTAACAAATATATACTTGAAAGAACATAAGACAATTTTTTTCAGACAAATTCAGGCAATAGTCACTATGGTATTGTTACAATTAAAGACAAAAACTTCAATAAGTTCTTTAAATTTTTTTAAATAAAGTTTATTTTCTTTGTTAAGAAATTTCAGAGGGAGTATCGATGGGAAAATTTATGATACGAATTACCAGTACGGCGCAATATCAATTTGTTTAAGATAAGCAAGTTAAGTTTTCATCAAAACTTTCTTAAACAAATTGATATTGCGCCGTACTGATACTCCTCCTGAAATTTCTTAATGAACAAAATAAGCTTTATTTCGTTAAGATCGGATAAAAAATAAAAAATTTAAAGAACTTATTGAAGTTTATGTCTTTAATTGCAACAATAGTATAGTGACTATTGCCTGAATTTGTCTGAAAAAAATTGTTTTATGTTCTTTCAAGTATATATTTGTTACATGTACTTACTCTTGGATTATCAAATTAATAAAACATTATTTAAAAATATAAAAACTAAAATTGCTATTTCGACCCAGAGAACGTCCTTAAACCCGGGAAAATCTAATGTAACCGATTTAGCCTTATGTAACAAAACATTTTGTATTCTCTATATACTACCTTGTACAGTGAAGTCCCACATTTCAAATTCCGAATACCAAAATGCGAAACCCGCTCTCACCCGCAATCTTCAAAACCCCAATCACTTCAACATTTGATTTGCAATTCCACATCGGCCGCAACACGCTCATCATCCTCATTACTCGTCCGCAATCCCGGAAGCCCGAGAATTAAAAGCGCACGGCGCGCACTGGACTACATATGTATACCTCGGGCTCGACAAATCGCATTAATCCGGCGGTGTGCTCTTGATTTTATACGCCAACAAAATCCCATCGCCCGGGATGCACATATAGACGCAGTATACCAGGGACCTTGGAAAATAATTAAAAGCGACTTCTCTCTCTCTCTCTAATTTCGTTAATGGATGCGTGATTAAACGGCGATCGGATCGCGGTCTCGGAATTAGTCGAATCACGCGGCGTCGGCCGGCCGGTAGGTCGGCCATCATGATTTGATGCCCGCTAATGGAATGATCAACCAATCGTGATGCCGCGCGATTGGTTATCCTCTAATGGAAGATGAGTATACAGGCGGGCGAACGGGATCGGCCCTGTTTATACGAGGGAGGGTTTTTTAAAACTTTTTTTTTCTCTTCTTTCGAGAGGGGGACGAGAAAATCTTCGGAAGCGCTGAGTTTCGGCCCGATTGGGGGAAAAGTGTAGCACTCGCTAATCGAAAAGTGCAGGCAGAGCGGGAAATGGACGCGAGAGTGCACACATCCGGATGCGGGTGATTTTAGTTTCGAAGTTGCCCTGCTGAGCGCAGCTCCGGGAGATGAAACTTTTTACTTCGATTGAAAATGCAGCGAGCGGAGTTGTCGATTATAGGAATTTTTTGAAGGATTATGCGTTTGGAGTAATCGGTATAATTATGATTATCGAAGGCCGCCTGTCGGGCTGATAATCAATCGGTGGTATGTTAATTAACACTTGTTATTGGAATATTGTTCTCAAAGATTGACACAGCATGAAACGAGTAAGATTTTCATGCGTGATGAGTGTGAATATTCATATTAGTGACATGTTTTGCGGAGAAATGATTCAGAATTCATGGATGCAGACGACAATGAAGCGAAAAATAAGTAATTGATGTTAATGCACCTATTTATAATACCACTTTTTTTTTTAAATTCGATTAATGTAGTAAGTAGAATAGTATAAACAGATCAACTATATAATATTCATCAATGTAAAGAGATACCAATTATAATTAGGGATTCCTATTTCAATCTTTGTATTGGTTTTGCGTTTAATTAAAGGAGAAGTACATTTGGAATAATTGTGTGGTTCAACATGAAATTGATATAAGTTATATTTCAAAATGATTTCGTTCTAATATATTGTTTGGAATTATTTTAAAGTAATAATCTAGGTCATGAGAACTACCCATTGTTTATTTCAAAAATTTTGAATTTTGACCACTTTTAAAAGTATTTATTGTTTTTTCATTGTTATTTGCTATTAATTCAGAGTAGTAATCTGGACAATGGGAACGGTCCATTGTTTATTTTTGGATATATGAATTTTCGACAGATTTCAAGACGATTTGATTTTAATATTATTAATATTTATTGTATAAAGTAAAGAAACTGAACAATGGGAACTGGTACAGGATTAGATGAGCACCTTAATTATCGTTTTTGGTACATAGATTATGTGGTAAAATGGTCGTTGTAATTGAAAGCCAACCATTTTTTTCGCGTAAATCGAAATATGGTATATTAACATAGGATTCGCATAATTTAAAGGACTAAATTTTGGTATTTTTTTTAAATTTTAAAATAAAAATTCTTTCTAGTTACACAAAAGTGTATTAATTAAGAATCACAGACCCTAATCAACAGTTTAAGGTCTGGGAGGTCGTTATGT
Organism: Torymus aiolomorphi; assembly: GCA_036365515.1. Classification (NCBI taxonomy): domain Eukaryota; kingdom Metazoa; phylum Arthropoda; class Insecta; order Hymenoptera; family Torymidae; genus Torymus; species Torymus aiolomorphi. The sequence continues at coordinate 67,510,416 of CM070874.1, read as the reverse complement.
CAGATGTTTGACTAACAGGGGTTTTAATTACGTCAATATAAAAGTTAAAAGTTTCAGAAAATTACTCACATACGACAGATAAAATTTAAATTTAACTGCCACTATTTTTTTTCGATAATACGATAGCAAAAATGGCGGAAGTTAATTCTTTAGCAAATTATACCGAATTTTGTTTCCAAGTGTTTTCGAAGTCTATGATTTTATTTCAACAATTATTCTTCGAGTCTGGGTATCCATTGAGAGTAGAAAATAGGCATTAACGGGTGCAATTTCTCTTTATACTCATGTGATTCATTATCAGTTAAGTTATCATTTTGACATGAATATCTCAAAACGAGAAATATGTGACTTACACAACTCTTTTTCTGGCTGACATAATTGAAACTAATTTTAATTTATTAGTTTGTATTAACATTAAGAAGTATATATTATTTTGATACTTTTTTAGTGGTTTGGAATATCTGCTCATTACTTTTCTTATATACGCAGCTTTATCTTTTTTGAATATGTAGATCTATTATATTTGGTCGATTCATCAGAGCGCTAACAAATATTCCGAAATTTAAACTTTTATTTCGCTGCGCACTGCGTGACTCGACTGCGCGATAACGGATAATCGAAAATATATATTTTATAAAAGGGTTTATCCTCTTTTTTATGATTGCGAGCATCCCGCAAACTGTCGAAAATAAAAATGCGGCAAGTTCTTTTGTTCTCAAATATGTATGGCAACTCTATCGTCTATAAAAGAATAATGCAATCAATACAATAGAAAATCGAATCGGTTTGACCTATTTCTCGGGGATTTAAAAATATTTTTATTCAATTTTTCAAATCTACTTTATCGGATATTCCGCAGTGTTTAGAAAAGATATCAGTAGCACTTTAAAGTGAGCATCTTTGTGAAATGTACTGCACGATATTGCTAACAAATATTTATACCATAAAAATAAACTATATTATTGATTTTATAATCGCATCAGATATTCCAAAAATGTAGAAATAGCTGAATATTTTATACATGTTTAAGATCTCGAAACTTTTAGATTCATAATTTTTTTTTAATTTTCTTAATGACTTAAAGATAACTAAAATCTTTTAGTCCATCTACTTACAGAAGTACACTTTTTCGTAATAGAAGAAATCTTGTAAAACAAGTTGTAGAAACTTTCACGTTTCATATAAAAAGAAAATAGTCATTTGACGTTATACTCTCTTTAATCCGTTTTCATTGGTATAATATCTTGAAAACTTGAAGTTTACCTCTGCCGTTCGTCCTCTAATTTTTTAAAACGCCTCGTAAACTAGATATCCCGTAAACATAACAACCGACGCAAATTTCTCCAAACCCACCTTCTTGAGAATAGCGAGAATCGACCGGTACGTGTCCGAGATGGATTTGGCGGCGTGCCGCTTGGCCAGGGCGCCCTGGTACCGGGCGATCAGCTCCTGTTGCCGCTTCTGCTGCTGCACCTCCGAAGGCTCTACCTCCTCGTCCGCGTGCTTGAGTCGGTAGGTCAGCTGCGTCCATTCTCCCTGCAAGTTTCGGTAGTTGGTATTTGTAATGAAAGTCAACCGGCGATTTGATCTTTCGACGATAATTTTTCAGAAAGGAATAATTTTTACTTTTATTTAACAGTATTATAGCGTATTAGTGTAAAAAACATTTTTGCCAGAAAGATAAAACACTGTTAAAGTACCTCATGATCGAAGATTTTAAAATTTGATCCGTATAAGTATTTGTCACATTACCCTCAAATTGCACAATTCTTTCTTTTTCTTCTCCTTTAAATACTGCAGTTTGTCCAACTGCTTTCGCTTGAGGTTATAGTCCTGGAATATCGCTCTGGAAGCCTCCTAATTTTATATTACTATTATTAAAAAAAGACTCTTGAAGATCAAGAGCAATCATCGTTTTGCCGCACCGATGGCTCCGCGTCCTGCAATACCACCGCGAAATCCTTCTGAGTCTGCAGAATCGTCCTCAAAAGTCTTTTATCGCCGACAATAACATCGTTCACGATTTTGCGGTACTCTTTGACATCGCTCTTCAACTCCTTTAAGTTCCTCGAGACCTTTCTCTTGAGCTTTTCCCCGTTTGTCGTCTGTAATTTTTTGTCCCGAGCTGTTTTAAAGACAAAAGCTTAAAGTTAGTGTTGAGGAAATAAAGTTCGAATTTGAAATATTGAGATTTGAAAATAAATATATTGTGTTGGTCGAGTCTGAGTGATATCGTAAAACACTCAAATTTTGAATCTGATGCCTGTTATTTATTTTGATGCAAATTGATATAGAAAATAAAAGACTATTTTCCTTTTTTATTTTAGAAGTAAAGAGCGATATGTATTCTATATAATCAGAATTAAATAAGGGTTTATTAAAAATCATATGAAAAATGAAAAAGTTTTCACTTTACTACAACAAGTATTTTTTGGGGGCTTCAAACAAAGGAAGTCAAATACATGTTCCGACAAAAAGTTGTTTATTTGCAATATTGAAAAATGAGTTGGTAACCAAAAAATTTACTTTAGTAGGAATTTAAAGTATTTAGTCAGTTATAAAATACATTGTTTCGATATTTTATTTCTGTTAACAAATGCAAAAATTTCCTAAATATTCCATGATAATTTACGCGCCTCTAATTTGTTTAAATAAGCAGTAAAATTAACGTTTCATAGCCAAAAAAAATGTTTATTCGCAGCAAAAATAGCAAGTGGAAACCGTGTCAATAGCGAAACTGCACACCTTCAATAATTTATTATCCAGCCAGAAATTCACTTGACTGTATCGATATATCGGTAAATAGCGAAATTCGCCCAAAAAATACGATATTTCCCCAACCGAATAGCCCGAAAAACCAGCCACTGACCCAAATTCTTTATTGGATTTCATCCTCAAACGCACTCTACAAGATTCTCCAATCCGACATATATACATTTGCGGGCCGCGATTTTTCGAACTCCGCGCGCGCTCTCTCCGCAAAAAAAGGTCTCACTCGGAAAACTAACCATGAAGCTTGAGTATGCCGCGGTACTGGAGCATTTTCTCCCGCGTGTTCCACTTCTCGTTCCTCATCCCGTGCACCCGGGCGTACTTGGCGGACAGCATTTTTGCGCGCTATTCCCGTGTCCGCTTCTGCTATTTCAATATTTAACGACCGCCATCAAAAATTCAAATGGGGATTGCTGCTGCTGCTGCCGCGTGCTGACGCGCCGTCGCCATTACGCGCGGAGTATACGCATGGCGGCGAAAAAAAAAAAATTGAACGACGGCTGCGGGATGATCAAGGGAGGGCGGAGTGGATGGATATTTCCCCGGGGGTAGCGGCGGTGATATTGTTTTTGCTTTGCGGAGGTTTAGAAAAAATTTTTTCCAGCGCCCGCCGGCCTGCGTACGAGCGAGCGTTTTTGATACGATTTGCTGGCGAGAGGGGCCAGAGATATTGCGTTGGTGGTGTATTTTTTTTTTGGAAAAAAAAGACAGGTGCGCGGAATGTGCGATGTTATTTCTCTTCATTGTGCTCTTTGTAGGAACGCTGAATTTTAACATTAATATGGTCCCGAAAAAAGATTTTTTGCACACGGTCGGGTAACAATTATTATTGTAAAAATAAAATCATTGTAGGACAATCCAAGTGAAACTTCATATAAGATAATGACTTTAGCTCTGATTTTCCTATAATAATTTTATTTTTACATTAATATGTGCAGTTACTACTTACAAGGAGAGTGCGTAACCTTTGGGTCAAGGATTTGTACCAAGTTGAAATATTTTGTTTTAGAGTAAAAAAATATTGAACCCCTGTTGCAGGATTTATTCTCATAGGCCCTTTTTTCTCGAGATATATGCCATGTTATCTTAAAAATGCGTTATTTTGTTAAAAAATGATGTCTCTTCTATTGTATGTAACTCTGCAAGTATATTTCCGTTAAAAAAATGAGCGACAAAAATTATAAAAGTAGGCAGAACAAACTTTATTTTAAGCACTGTTTCGACTAAAAATATCGAGAAAGTTATGAGAAATCAAATATAGTGTAAAAAAATGATTGAAAATTTCCCCCTTTTTAAATACTTTTTTAAAATTAATCCTTTACATTCATTTTTTAAATTAATCCTTTTTTAAAGGATTTTAAGGGTGCTATTTTCAATCATTTTTTTACACTATCTTTGATTTCTCATTTTTTAACAAAATAATGCATTTTTAAGATAACATGGTACATATCTCGAGAAAAAAGGCCTATGAGAATAAATCCTGGAACAGGGGTTCAATATTTTTTTACTCTAAAACAAGATATTTGAATTTGATACAAATCTGTGACCCAAAGGTTACGCACTCTCCTTGTTAGTGCAATTTAGGCTGTGGCATAGTTGAAATTAAGAATAAACCAGTTATTATTTTCAGTTAAAATAGTTAATTTTCGTTGCATTTTTGTCAAACAATCGATTAGAAACATTTATTTATAAAATTTGTAAAACATACAAATTTATCTAGATAAGAAAATTCACATAATTTAACGATAAATTTTGCTCTTTGAGTGGTAGAATTTCTTTTAAAACGCAATAATATAATGAGGCTTCAATACTCTTCATAATTATACTGGACAGTCGTGTGAGCTATATTATTCACAGAACCGCATATCATCAAAATGAGTAAATTAATTTCCATTTAGCTTCGACGCGACCCGCATCTATTTTTCCCGGCTACAGTTACAAATGTTACGTTACATCGGCTGTGTGTTGCGCCGATGCGATATCAGCGCAAAAGGAATAACTCACAAATCCAAAACGTCCCAGCGATGGCTCTCAGCGTCGCTTTGATTATTGATAATTTTACGGAAGAGCGGAGCTGCGCCGCGCTGTCTATACGTATATACACGACGCTCTCGGACGCGCATAATTCATCGGGAATCGCTGCACAAAGCGAAATGATCTAAGCTTCGAGATTTTAATCCGCGGTCAAATGCGAATCGGAGATGACGAGGCGGCCGATAGCGGTGCACGCTGTGATGGACTCAATCACGTTTATGGGGATGTTGTTGCGAACGTTACTTTTCTAATGGGATTAGTCGGCTGTGGAAGGACGTCGATGCATGTGTGGCTGGAATGGGAGTGGTATAAGATACATTAAAGAAAAAAAATGAGTTATTTGCACATTTGGAGTCTCTACAACTGAAATTAATATTAATGCTCTGAAATAAAACCACTACTTTTCTTCTTCAAAATGATAAATAATTTAAAAATTAGAACTTAATATAGAAATGGAAAAAGCTAAGTAAGTTGAGTTTAAACACTGTAAGGTACCCTGGTATTAACTGTTGGTTAATTTTGGAGTTAAAAACGTCACACTAACATTATTTCGTTGTTAAAGATAAATATTCAATTTTCGTTCATAAGAACATATTCTATTGTCAATATTTGAACATGTGATTATAATTTTAGATACTTTTAATAAGGTTTAAATATTGATTTTGGTCGAAAATGCTTCCATTTGATTAACACGTTAACCAACAAAAATGCTTAATTTTCTACCAGGGTAACGACAAAAATAAAGCATATTCGTCAACGAGGTGAAGGATCCCGTGGTACAGGCGATCGACATCGACCCGGGATCTTATTCAGTAAGATTATCGTACGTTATATGCTGGCGTAATCGCATTGAACGTGCGTACAAAGTCGATTAATGCTGACATTATCGATTTAACTGAGCGTTGTTTACTATTTCGATGATATAACGATCGATATAACAAAAATTCGAGCGTTAAGTTGGTTCTTTCATGAATCCCTAGTCAAAGCAGTGCTAAATGAAGAGGGTACCTAAAATTAAAAAAATGATAGTTGAAATGTGATTTATTTATTTAAAATGATAGAGATAGTAAATGTATTATAAATAAAGTGTATTTAAGATGACTAAGATAACTTTTTTAACAAAATGTTGATATTTTAGAAACAGCACAAACAATTATTGATAAAACATCTTAATCTTTTTTGTTTCTTAACCGATTTTAATTTTCAAGGTCTCATTTTGTTCCTTAAGTAATTTCATTTGGACTTGTCTCAGGAAAAATTTAAAATTATTCAAAACCAAGAAAGTTATAGCCGATTAAAAAGAAATATTTTTTTAACCCCGTGCATGAATTTATAAATAATATAAATTATAATAATAATTGGCTATAACTTTCTTGATTTTGAATAATTTTAAATTTTTTCTTGGGCAAGTCCCCATGAAATTACTTAAGGAATAAAATGAGACCTTGAAAATTAAAATCGGTTAAGAAACAAAATAGATTAAGATGTTTTATCAATAACTGTTTGTGCTGTTTCTAAAATATCGACATTTTGTTAAAAAAGCTATCTTAGTCATCTTAAATACACTTTATTTATAATACATTTATTATCTCTATCATTTTAAATAAATAAATCACATTTCAACTATCATTTTTTTAATTTTAGGTACCCTCTTCATTTAGCACTGCTTTGACTAGGGATTCATGAAAGAACCACCTTAAGTGAAAATTTTAACGGTATTCTATAGGCGGCCTTATACACTGGCAATAAAATATCGCTACATTTGTTTACACCATGTTTTCCCTATGATTAATTTTTAACTTAAAAATGCACACGAGGAATAACGAATTTTTCTCATGTTTGGTAAATATATTGTTATATTTATATAAAATTTATACATTTGTTTAGGTGTACATACAAATATTCATAAAAGAAATTTAGTTATAATGAATATTTATAATTCTATTTCTTTCAATGATACCTGCTTCGTACTCATTATCGTTGTGAATGATAACATTATCTTCCTCGTGAAATGGAATTAAAAGATCAATCATCCTGTAAAAAATAATAATAGTTTTAAAAATTGGTTAATGTTTGACAAGATAAATTTACTTTATCGCATTATTTACATATCTAAAAAAAACACATTTATATCATGTTTTTAACAAAACTTAAATTTGTACTATTAAGCTTCTTCTATGAGGAAGACAAACAAATTAATTTTAGATAATAATGAATGTAAAATATACCCATTTATCAAACGGAAATTGTGCAATACAGCACAAGCCATTATAATTTTGGCTACTTTAATTGGCGCATAATATAATTGTCTAGATCTGCTTATCGAAAGCCAAATGTGTGTCAGAATGCCAATGCACTGTTCTACCTTGCAACGCGTAGAAACATGCTCTGCGGCGTATCGAGCTTCTAGCGAATTTTCTTCTGCTTCGATGATGGGAGTTAGAAGAATAGGCGAAGGAGTGTAACCGTTGTCTGCTAGTGGAGTAATAATAAATATTATATATTAAATCTAAAATATTGTAAGTAATATGAACTAAACTTATCACAGAATCATTTCCATAAAAATCATCAAACTCTTAAACTTATGCTATATTATAAAAGTTTTACCTAATAGATAGTAACGCTCTTCTTCACAAATTATATTTTCATTTGTACGTAACCCTTCCATTACTTCTTTAATTTCACTGTGGCGCCAAATGAACTGATCAGTGTTGTTACCTGGACAAACCCGCGCAAATAAATGAAGACTGGCCAATACATTACTCGGAATGTGGGCAATATATGGGATATGTCACTTCCCATACATGGCCAAAATTTTTTCATGATGCGCTCCGTGCTTTTTTCCCATATATGGGAGAACTTTTGGGGACTTCTATAGTTCTGTATGTATAATGTAGTTCCGAAGCCGCCACTAGGCGGCGCGCTGATGGCGTAACACATGGATAAATAGGGACCGTGCGGGTATATAAGGAAGTATGAGACATAAAGGTGTGCGGGCGGGACCAGTGCTTCGCTTGTATATATATTTACAAAATTCGTTGTTAACGAGGAACTGAAAGCAACACTTGCCCAACTATGGGAAAAAGCACGGAGCGCAATATGAAGAAATTTTGGCCATGTATGATGGGAAGTGACATATCCCATGTATTGCCCACATTCCGAGCAATATATTGGCCAGTCTTCATTTTCTTGCGCGAGAATTCGTATGTCTCTACACGGAAAAGTCATTGAGCACACCGTAGCCTCTGCGAAGAGCGCGCGGCGCTACCATCACTTCGGTGCTGCATCACGCTCACTTTTGGGCTTGCAGCGCGCCCGCCGCGTTGGCGCGCTGCAAGTCGGATATACGCGGGCGCGCCACCGTCTCAATTTCAAGCGCGCTGCATGATCGCATAATCAGTGCGACGGGCCGACGGCTCACTCATTTGCGCAGTATAAGATTTTTACTGCAAAAAATAATTAAAGTCTTGAACTAACAATAATATTTAAAAATAATTTCAATTAAAATAGTATAAACATTATAGTCTAGTTTTATATTTATCTAATTCGTTAAATTATTTCATAATTCGAAGTAGTCAAAACTAAAGATTATATGTATGTTTTCTTTTATGATGGAGTCAAATTAATAAATGAAAACGACTCTGACGACTTTCCCTTAAATAGCATTTATTGCACATTGCAAAAAATGCTATTTGATGGAAAGTCGTCAGAGTCGTTTTTATTTACTAAAGATTATATAAAAAACAAATAAATATTACATTTTTTGTGAAATAGTATTTATTTACATATTGAAATTATCAAAAATATAATCACAAAATTATCCATTACAAAATTTAGGCATATTACAAAGCATACCGCGTAGTTACATATGATGTTTTGTTTTTATTTACAAATAAGCAAGGCGCTGTTACCGATATGTAGATTAAAACTTACTCACAATGACCATGCTTGTATTGATGAAAATAACAACAACTTACCTACAAAAATTGGATACAGTTTAGAAAATGTGCTATTTTGAAAAAACTTCTCCATTTTCACAATTCAAATCTTGCTCCATGTAATGCGTGAAGATCCGCAAAAAAAAAGAACGGCGCGACCATTAGCTCCGGCTTGCTGTAACACCACGAAGCGAGCTGCCGTAGCCTTGGCAACTTCGTGCTGCGGGCGCCTCAGACGGGGCGCACCGTGCGCCTGATATGAGTGAGCCGTGCGTCTAAAGTATGAAAGCGCCGCACTCTTATCAATTGGTTATCCCGAAGGCTTGTACGAGGCTGCAGCGTGCCCAACGACTTTTCCGTGTAATAATATAGTCTGCGTCCGAAACCTACAAACAAAAGAATATTTAATCTAGTTCAGGGTTGCGAGTCGAGACATTCAAGCCTTCGATAAGTCCAGAAACACTTCGGGCTTCTGAACTTGAAAGCAATCAAGTGCGGAAGTGCAGAGTGTTTACGGATTTGATTGCGATAACTTTGCACTTCTGGACTTCAGGATGCAAGAAGTACAAATCCTGAAAAATGTTGTTTCAGATTTTTTTAATGATTGAGTTATGAAAAATATATACGCGCGAGTGACGCCGATGACGTCGGACACGCGCTCATTCGTTATATAGGACTATGAATATTGAACAATTATTTGCCTTTACACGTCGCGCGCTTTCTCCCGAGGCAATCAAACATATAATTATAAATGATACTTCCGCAAATGTCGACGATCTGCTGCGCGTACGCCGAGTTATTAATGTTGAGAGAGAGAGAGAGAGAGAGAGAGAGAGAGAGAGAGAGAGAGAGAGAGAGAGAGAGAGAGAGAGAGAGAGAGAGAGAGAGAGAGAGAGAGAGAGAGAGAGAGAGAGAGAGAGAGAGAGGGAGAGAGAGAGAGAGAGAGAGAGAGAGAGAATCTCAATAGCTGAATTTCAAGTGATGGGTAACAATTTTGTGTGCCTTTTAAACAGTTTTAATCATGATAAAATAACATAAAATAATCTTAAACTCCCAAACTGCACCATATTTTCAAATTTTTTTTTATATTTGAAACAGTTTAAGAATTTCCCGTACTGCACATCAAAATCACAAAAGTGTCCCGCAGCATTAATTTACCAGTAAGACACCGTATAATATACTTACACCGCGTTCTATCCACATTCTCCACACACTGCGGCCGCTCGTTACGGCCCAAATAGGGCCATCGGTGCGCGTGTGCTTTCACGCGACTTTTTGTCACCGCGTCCTGCTTTATATATCTATATATCGTCATCCCGGCAGCAAAGCGGCAAAACAAGCGCGCGAACCGCTACACGGAATATCTATATGTCACCGCATTTTCGGCTCGAAGAACACGCACCCGACCGGTGTATTGTATCTGCGCTGCTGTACAAGTCCGCGTGATGGGGATAAACAATCGGCACGCGTCATGCCGCATGCTGCAGCTGGACGTAATGACCGCAAGAGTTTATAAGAAAAATGCGCGAGCGGCTTAATGCAACCTCTTCGTTCGAGTGGAGGTGAGCATTTTTTGCGGGACCAAAGTAGGCGACGAAATTGCAGACCTGTTGCAAGAAGTGCTAAATCTGCAACCCTGATCTAGTTATGCAGTATTAAAAATTATTGTACAGAATATACTTACAATTTGAACGTTCATGGCAGTACCCACGGCATAATTAAAAAAAGCTTTTTCGTTTTCTGTAGGCCTCCAAAAACAAACTTTAAAGCAATCCATTAAGCCCAGAATAGAAGGTATCTTATTATATCTTAAAAACCTATAAATTTATTATACCCATTCGATTCAAAAATTTTAATCCGATCATTAAAAAAAATCAAAAACAAATTTTGAGAAAATCGAAAATTCGAAATAAAACAAAAACGAATCAGCCCAATCGAAAACCGATTTTGACCCGCCGTCACACAAAAAAAAAACAAAAAAAAATGAGACCTGTCTGATTAAAATCGATCGAGTAGAAGCTGAGATCCAGCTACACACACACAGACACACACACACACACACACACACACACACACACACACACACACACACACACACACACACACACACACACACACACACACACACACATCCATACAGACATTTTTCAAAAATCATGTATTTTGGTTCAACATCTCCAATAACACTTATAACATGTTTTTACAACAACTCAAAAAATTACTATCACAAAGCTTCCTCTAGGAGAAAGCAACTGTGCCAAATTTCAAGTTGATACATTGAAAACTTCATCGCCAAACCAATTTTGAAATCTGAAAAATAATAGATTTATTAATTTCAAGAAAATTAAGGTTTTATAAAAAAATATCAATTTTCTGTAGAAGAATAAATAATAATGCATTTTTATTTCCTGTATATACACTTTTTATATTTGTATACTTATTCATGTTCACTTTTTATGTACGGATATTTATTTATTTTTTATTTTTACTGTAGCAACTTTTCGTTGGCTTTTTTTCACTGATTTTGCAGTAGTGGTATCGTCTGGGCTAAAAACAAGATAAAATTAAAAAGTATTTTATAAACTGTTGATATGATATGTTTTATATTAGTATTTAATATTTAGTTTTTAATCCTTACATGTCAACAAATCCTCCAGCCTGATAGCTTGGTCCTTCGAGTTTCTGTTTTTTGTTTTCAGTATTTTTTATTTGTTTCTTTCTTCTTTTTTGTGATGTTCTCACATTTGCATCAGAAAGCTTTCTACTTGATCGAAGTCTTTCTGAGTCTCTAGAGCTGCTGATACTTCTTCTTATTCCAGTCATTTCTTCTCCTTGGACTTTGCTTAGTAAGCGGGTTGTTGTTTCACAACCCATGTTAAACTCGCTAATAGCCAAAATCACTGCCATTTCCAATTTATTTTTTAAGTGAAAAGTTTCTTTGAGACATTTTATTAGAGCGGGTATAAAATAAGGAAGTCCTGGGCACTTTATTATATAAATTAATCTCTTTATTGAAGTCTTCTGATATTTTGTTCTGTTTTCACAATGTGTAGCGAAGTCGATGCGTCCGTCGTAGTCGGCGTTCGGCACGGGAGAGAGCGAGCGCCGTCGCTGGCGATCACACGTTGTAGGCGAGGGGAAGAGGGGGACACGACTGTGTCTCCACAGCGCTCCTCTGCTCGGCGCGTGGCGCCCTCCCATCGTCGCTGTGAAGCGACGCTCAGCTACCCGCTGCGTTGTGCACGTAGCGGTCTGCTACATGCGTGCTCTCGAAGCACATTTCTTACACTCCCTCCCTTCGAGGGTACGCAACTTCTGATTATAGTATCTTCTGATTATCTTATAGAATTATACTCTGAGTCTTGTATATGTATATATATTTGTAGGTATTAGAAAAATAAACTATACATCTGGTATATAAAAAAAAACTAGGAGATTTGATCTTCATTTTTGTTGTTTGGAGTCATCTCTGAAATAAAGAAAATTATACATATATGTATTATATCCATCTGATTTTATATTTATTATTATATATTTTATGTGTATTAGTGTATAGTGCCAATTCTCTGATTTTTAAACTATTCTGAATTTATTATTTTATCTCTCAGGTGTTTGTGTGTATCAAAGGGAAGTGGTTTAGTCATTATGTCTGCTTCGTTTTCTTTAGTAGAGACCCATCTGACTGTTACTTTTCCTTCTAAGACACATGATTTTATATAGTCACCATGAGTGACTGACATATGACTTTTACTCCCTGTCTTTTCTCTGTTTTCTAAATTTCTTCTGATTGAGTCTAGATTGTCATCAAAGTTTTTGAGTTTGTGGCTGCCTTTCATCTGAGTACAATCACCAGCTGATTTGTTGTCGCACCAAATAGTCACTGGATACATGGTTTTGCCTATAATGTCTCTGATGGCTTTATCTAGTGATACGAGTTCTTGACATGCTTCACTCATAGCAAGATACTCTGCTTGGCAAGTTGACAGTGTCACATACGTCTGTTTATGACTTCTCCACATTATTGGATCACCAAATAATTTTATTATATAGCCACCTGTGGACGATGAATCTGAACAATCTCGGAAACTTGCATCTGTCATAGCTGTTAGATTTTCACCTTTGGCTCTGTATGTCAATCCTTGATCAGATGTTCCTCTGAGATATCTGAATATCCTTTTTACACCCTTCCAGTCCTCTTCTGTTGGATTTATTTGTCGTCTGGATAAGTAGTTGACTGCGAATGCAATGTCTGGTCTCGTGGCTCCTGCCAGATATAACAAACTTCCAATTGCTTCTCTGTATGGTGCTTTGGTTTTTATTTTTGGTTCTTCTGATTCTCTCGAGTTTTCATCACTTCTGAGTTCTCTGTTTTTAACTTGTCTTGTTACCATTGGTGTTCTCTGAGTTTTGCATTCTGTCATGTTAAATCTTTCCAAGATTTTCTCTGTGTATTCTGTCTGTTTTAATGCCAAGGTTTTATTTTGTCTGTTTCTGATAATTCTCATTCCTAAGAAGTTCTCTGGTTCTCCTAAGTCTTTCATTTTAAATACAAGACTTAGTTTCTCTCTGATTTCCTCTAATTTTTGTTTATCATTACCTGCTAGTAGTATGTCATCTACGTATAGAATCAACATAACCACTTTTCCATCTTTCCTCCCGGTAAACAGGCATGGTTCATTTATGTCTTTTTCCAATCCTAGTTTTAGTGCTTCTTCTGAAAACCTTACATTCCATCTTTTTGGACTGATTCTCAGACCATATAGAGCTTTCTGTAGTTTGCATACTTTTGTTCTTCTGATTTCTGCATCACAGTTTATACCATCTGGAATCTCCATATATATCTCTTCTTCCAGTGTTCCATTCAGAAAAGCGGTTTTGACATCCATCTGAAATACCTCTAGGTCGTATTTATTTATTATGGCTAACGCCGCTCTGATTATCGCTAATCTGGATACTGGTACGTATGTCTCTTTCAATTCGTATACATTTCTGTCTTTGAAGCCTCTGATTACTAATCTGCCTTTGTACACATTTTCACCTTTCTCTCCTGTCTTCCTTTTGAAGACCCATTTCGAATCTATTATGTGTACCTTCTTGCCATCCTTTGTTGAAGAGGGTCTATCAACAAATTGCCATACTCTGTTTTCCTCCATTGATTTTATTTCATCATTTATAGCTTCCAACTACCTATTTTTGTCTTTTGATTCCATAGCTTCTGAGTATGTTGTTGGATCTTTATTGATGGTTGCAATAAAACCATGTATGGTTTCATCCTCTAAATTGTTTCTATCGCTTGTTATTTCAAAGTTTGATGTTGTTACTTTATTGTTTAATTTTAAGCTTGTATCTTCTAATTGTTTTGTTGTTTGAGTTCTTCTGATTGCCATGTATTTTTCTCTGTTTTCCATGGTCTTCGCATTTCTTCCAGGTTGTTTGCGTTTCTTTGCTTCTGAGTTGTCTGGTTCTTTGTTTTCTGCTTTTCTCTTCTTTGGCCTTTCATCTTTTTGTTTCTTTTCTGATTGTTTTTCCTCTGGTTTATTTTCTTGAATCTCTTTTGCTTGAGTTTCTTTCTCTTCTGAGTATACTGGTGCTATTTCTTTTTCTGGGTACTTAGATTCTTCTGTTTCTTCTAATTTGTCGTTCTCTTCTGACTTATGTTTGTAAATAAGCCAGTTTTTCATTACATCTGACATGTCCGGAGTGAAGAATTTTCCAGTTGAAGGATGCCAAGGAACGTAGCCTGTCGCCGAGTACCCTACCATTATAGCTTTAATTGCTCTTTCTGAGAACTTCCTTTCGGTTATGGGTATTTTGGCATATGCCACACATCCAAATCTTCTGATTTTCTCTAAGTGATTTTTAACTTTTGGAGTTAGCATATTTATTGGAGTTTCTGAGTTTAACGACTTATGTGGTGTTCTATTGTACAAGTGAACTGCGGCTTCTACTCCCAATATCCACATTGTTTCTGGTAAGCCGGAATCAATCATTAAAGCTCTGATTTTATTTTGCAACGTCTTATTAAATCTTTCTGCTGTTCCATTTAGTTCTGGTGTGTGTGGAGGTGCTACATTATACTCTATCTTTTCTTTTTCCATTACTTCTGAGAACTTTCCTCCGATGAATTCTGTTCCGTTATCTGCTCTGATGTAACATACTTTTTCATCTTTGCCTAATAGGTTTCTTGTAGTTATTAGAAATTTCTCAAGACAATCACCAGCTTCATTTTTGTGTTTGACCGAGTAAGCTTTAGCAAATCTCGTGTAATCATCTACAAATACAATTATAAACCTGTTACCACCAGGGAATGAAGCTGGCTTTATGTCCGTGTGTATCATTTCTAACGGTCTGGATCCTCTAGTTCTATTCTCTGAAAACGGTAATTTTTCCATCTTTGCCATGATACACACTTCACAATCCATAATGTCTTTGTCGAATTTAATTCCTTTCAGTTTTTCGTCTGATTTTTGCATCTGTTTAAGATAACCTAAAGAAGCATGTCCTAATCTAATGTGCCATAACATGCCTTCATTTAATTTGCTCTTTTTGTTATCCTCTGATTTTTCATTATAGTCCAAAATTTCCATTGACTCATTTATGCTCATGCTATCTAGGTTATGTATTTTTCTGTTTAAAATTCTTTCATCTAAATCGAAGTCGTTAGTTATTTGGGGGCTGCTGATATTTTGTTCTGTTTGAACGAGTTTTTCTCGATTCTCCCTCCCAATCTCACACGTGTGTGTTTCAAGTTTCTCTGTATTCTCTTCTGATAATTTGTTTGAATCTAAGCTCATAACATCCGTCTGAGATTGTTGCAAAAACTCGTCTAAAGTTACCAACCTAGCTATGCATGAATATTTTTCGCAATCTGAATTTACATTGTTAATGTTTCTTTGTTTTTCTACTTCCAAGTTTATTATCCAATTTGGCTTTTCATATTTCCCTGTAATATATTCAGCACCTGTATTTTTATCAAAAATTTTGAGAATTTCGTCATCTAAATAAATTCCTAAACCTACATCTGCAAATCGTCTGAGAGAGATTAAATTCTCTGATATATTTTCTGCTGATATTACATTTTTCAAAATAATTATTTCATCTTTATTAATATTTGATTTTACAACTAAATTTCCTTTTGCATCTATCTGAATATTCGCTGAGTCATTTTTGTTCGCGCTTCTGATGAACTCTCCCGTGCAATGTTTAAAATCGCTCAATATAATACCCTTATTTACAATATGATCGGTACCACCTGAGTCTGCTATAAAGACTATCTGTGTTTGTGTTTCGAGTTTATTATTATCTTTAGTGTTACCTGCTATAAACGCTGTTGCTCCTTGTTTTAACGTGTTTTGCGATGCGCCTCTCGCACCTTGATTTCTACCTCTTTTGTACACCCTACCTCTGAAATTTCCCTTTCCACCACCTCGTATTGTAATACCTCTGCCTCTGTTATCTCTTTTTCCTCTGATATTACTATTGCCTCTGTATTGTGTGTAGGTGTTTGTGTTGTTTTGTGTTGTATAGTCTTTAACCTTAAAGTTATCATACCTTCTGGGTTGCTTCTGTATTGCCCCCTTTGATGGACAATCTGGACCTTTGTGGCTAGCCTCTGCATTGCAGACATAGCAAAACCACAGGTTGTACTCAGCGAGTGGGCACTGAGGGGCCACATGTCCCCGCTTGTTGCATCGAAAGCATTTGGCATGTGGTCCCGATTGCCACTCCGGTGCACCTTGTCCCTCTGGCTTCCGCTGTGCTACATTGGCTCTGGGTCCTCTGGATTCTTCTGAATCTTTCTTCTCTGCTTCTAACTGCAAAAGAAATGATTTTATTTCTTCTAAAGTCATTTCTTTATTGTCAGTTTGTCTTCTGATTAAGTAAGCGGATCGAAGTTCAGGATTCTCATATGAGACAGCTTGGTAGAACGCAGACCTCTTCTCCTCCTCAGTCAGTGGCACACTTGTATCGCAACTCTCGTACTGTCTAATGATGTTATCGAATCTATCGCAGAACTCGTTTACTTTTTCTTTCTTATACATTTTTAAGCGATACAATTGCGCCCTAACCGAGGAACCAGTCACGTTAGCCTCTACTCTTCTGGATTCTCTGATCTTCTTTAGAATTTCTTTGGGGTCTTTTATATTCAGAATCTTCTTATGATAGTATTCATCCAAATGATTTATTATGATATCTCTGACTAATAACTTTCTCTTTTCTACATCTGTTTCATTCTGGTTTGCTGGTGCTTTTACTTTTTCGTCGATTATATCTAATAAATCATTTGTTCTTAACTCAGAGTGAAGTCTAACCATACGTTTAAAACTACTTTTTGTGTCAGTTTGTAATCTCTCTTAATGTTTAATTTTGAACTACTTTTATTTGTTTCTAACTTCTGAGTAAAGTTTCTGAATGTTTCATTAAAATCGTTTATTAAAAAGTTTTGACGTGTTTGTATGTTATTGTTATCTAACTCTGAGTTAATATTATCTTCTGAATTTATGGTGGTAGAATTGAGAATTGTAGGTGGTACCTCAAGTCTTCTGATTTTAGCTGTTTCCACCTCGAGCATCTTCTCCATCAATTTGTGTTGGGTCTCCATCAATGACTTCATCTCCTTCATAATTTCTTTTTGTTCTTTGTGATTCTCACGCATTGCGCGGAACCACATGTCAACATCCCCTCTCGCTCTTTCTGATGGTGGTAGACTGGGCGGCGTGTATGAGGACTTTGGTGTTGATTTACTATCTGAGTCTATGTAAATAATTGATCTTATAAATATTTGGTCTTTTAATTACTTCTGAATAATCCAATTTAAAAACTTTACAGATCTGTATTCTGGTTCTCTTAAAATAATTATTTACATTCTGTTCTAATTAATCGTAATATCAATGTTATATAAATCTATTTTTAATTATCACTGTGTAAATGACTTTATTTTAGTCTAAGATTGAGATTATTCTTTATTTATATATTAATATTTTATATGTATGTATAAATATTTTAAAACAAATTACTTTGATCGTCTCCGTCCTGAGCTTTTCTCTCTGGTGACTCTTTTCTTCCGTCTGACATTCTGGATTCTCTTTTTCTCTCTTCTGCTGCTTCTGAGCTTCTGGATTCTGGAATGCCAAATATTTCTTCTGTGTAAAGTTATATTTTTATTTGTTTTATTGTTGCTTCTCCCTGTACTAGACCGCACAGCAAGTCTAGTAAGTTCGAAGCTAGCCGTTACTTCCGTGTGTATCGTTTCCGCGCTCGTGCTCCCTCCGAACGTGACGTCACGCACAGCAATGCCGCCAATAGTGTCAGAGGGTTGGCCGTGCACTTACACAGTCCCGATAATTCACACAGTCGTAGTGACTTTACATGAAGGCAAGAATTCTCTGCACGGCAGTATCATCTACGCCTCATGTCGTCATTACAGTGTATATTTATTTATCACGTTTGAATTTACTTCTGGGAATTGTGTATGTGTTCGTGTGCGCGCCGGAGAGAGCGAAAATGGCGTCTGTCCTTCTTCGTGCCTCGACCACGTGAGCGTGTCCGTACGTGCACGCCGTGCGTGCACGCCGCGCTTGTTTCACACCGGTTTTCTTACTCCCTCCGAATCTCTGGATTCCACTCACGGATCAAAACTGTTCAAAATCGCATGCATATATTGTTCGCTTTTGTTTCGCTCCCGCACCACACCTCTTATATAATTCACCTCACACGCCCCGTCCTGTTTCAGTCGGACTCCACGTATTTTCTTCTGAATGCTTAATCTAAGATTTTAACGTTAATCTAAAATATCTCTTTTGATTTTCTATTTTATTTAATCCAGTACAAGAAAGCTATTTATCGCGTTTTCTAAATTGACCAGCTCGTCTGACAAACTCGCATCTGAAAAAAACCCTGCCATGCGGTCAAGAAGTCAACATGGCCGCGCTTGCAGGTTAGCCTCAAAAAAACTCAGGTACTTACCAATCTTCTTCTGGATGCTTGCCTTCAAAGCTCACAGCGTGGCTAGGCCGATAACCTATTGGAGCGGGTATAAAATAAGGAAGTCCTGGGCACTTTATTATATAAATTAATCTCTTTATTGAAGTCTTCTGATATTTTGTTCTGTTTTCACAATGTGTAGCGAAGTCGATGCGTCCGGCGTAGTCGGCGTTCGGCACGGGAGAGAGCGAGCGCCGTCGCTGGCGATCGCACATTGTAGGCGAGGGGAAGAGGGGGACACGGCTGTGTCTCCACAGCGCTCCTCTGCTCGGCGCGTGGCGCCCTTCCATCGTCGCTGTGAAGCGACGCTCAGCTACCCGCTGCGTTGTGCACGTAGCGGTCTGCTACATGCGTGCTCTCGAAGCACATTTCTTACACATTTGGACCATATCAAGTGGTGAAGACTTTCATTAGCATTCTGAGTACCTCCTCGAATGCACCTTTCTAACAGTTTTGTAGAAAAAAGTCTATCATAGATTGGTCTCAGATGTTCTATGACTAATTTATTTATTTTAATTTTTTTTGTAGAATGACTTGGTATTTTTTACCTTCAGCCAATGCTTTGTTATACCAGCACCATGAAGTAGGACCAGCGGGACATTTTGGCTCTTCGTCAGTAGAATCATAATGATCTAGAGTTGCTAAAATAGCCTTTTGTATCAAGTTGACATGAGGTATGTTATTTACTATAGCGTTTCTATAGTACCCAGCCAAGTCATACATCACTTTCACAGTTAGAGCACCAGCTTTCTTGCGACCAAGAGTAATTTTTTTTATTTTACTTTCACTAACTAAGTTTTTCATGGCAGCAACTAAACTTTTGGCAACGTGGTTGATACACTGCTCTCTCACAAGTTCCACATTTTTCCCATGAACTTCCAAGCTACATAGGTGAGAAAAAGTTTTAGCGTCTCCATCTGCCAAAATATGTAAATATCTTGCCTTACACTGTTCAACTGAGCGCTTCCATAAAATCTCAGCAGCATGAGGTTCCATAGCCCCAGAACTGCCTTCAAAATTTTGCTGACATTTTCCATCAGTCTCATGATCCCTTTGCCACTTTTTAAAGTTGTCATTGTCTTCGCCCATTGATTTTTGTTTTTCTATGCAAGTTCGACAATACTTGGATAAAATTTCATAGTCAATGACAAGTCCCATATAGATGTCAATTACTATGCCAATGCCATATCGTGATGAGAAGCCACGCTTTTGCCAGCTACCATCATAAGACACTGGATAATCCACAACACTATTTTCATCAAGATTGTGATTCATGAAAAGATACTGTTCACGAACAACTTTTCTAGATTCTCTTAACATATTTTCTTTTAATCTTCTATAATCTTTATGTAAATCTTGCATGATTGTGTGAAAAGTAGTTTTACTCATGATGCTCATACCCATAGTTAAGCAAAACTTTTGTAAGCTAGCATATCCAAGTCCCATCGTGAGCATGGATTCAACAATTTTTCTATTTACATGAAATGATTTGTGGGTTGAGTCAGTAGAATTAGGACTTGAATAAAACTCTTCAATAATTTCTGGGCACATTGAACACTTCACAAAAACTTTCACCGCAAAACCCATAGGGCTTGAAGTGTCAATGTAGAGTGATTTTGACTGGCACGATGGACAATCTTGTTTACTCACAAAACAAGAAAGTGTATCTACATGAATTAATACATAATTAGAGTTCTTCTCTTCATTAACCTCTTCTACAGCCCAACTTTCATGAAAACTTTTCAGTTTCTTCTCACTTCTTGTTACAACTTTGACAGATTCTGTAACTTTATTTCTTTTGACACGCAATTTTTGAAATTTTTCTTGCTTTTTTTTTGGCTTGTACTTCAAGTTGTTTATCCTGTTCATGTTGACTTATGATTTAAATAATGAGAGGATATGACATTTACACAAATCAAAATTCAAAATTAGAGTAAGCTAAGTACTAAGTTAGTAGCATAGTAACTATAGAGCAAAATCAAAACATCACATGAAAATACTCCTTGGGGCGCCATCTATAAGTTATTCTATATTATTTTTTAGCGTCTATGCTTTCCTCGTGGGTAAATTTACAGACGTATAGTTACAGGCTACCCTTAAACAAGATACTGTGGAACGTGAAATTCGTATAAATATGTATACGAATGAGATGAGAATACATTTCAATGTGGGTTACAGCAGAAAATATAAAAAAAGTAAAATTAATGATTTTAATTAAATTAACGATTATTTTTGTATACTTTGTAGAATACAAAAAAAAATATTCCTGCATCCAACCAAGTTTTTTCTGTTAGTAAAATACATATAGAATTCAAAAATCCAATAAAAAAAAATTAATTCTTTTGAAAAATTTGGTCTTTTGAAGGGTGGACGGCACCCTTAAAATTTTAGCATTTAATTTTTTTTGTAAAATTAAACACTGTTATAAGCGAAAATCGATAATTTCGAAATTGATTTTATATGAAAATGTTAAATGAAAAAAGTTTTGTTTAAATATTATCTACAACTTTTGTAAAAAGAGCATAATATAGTATCAACAATGTTTGAGTTTGCATAATATTTGAAATAATGCATAATAATGAAAAGTAGAAATTCCTTTTTTTTAAATTATGCTTTCAATCTGTTTATCGCTAACATTGTAATTAAATGTAATTTTTTAGCTTATTATTATATTTTTATAATTATATGATCTTCTGAATGTTTTATTGATTTTTCCGCTCTTATTTCTAGCTATTGTATTTAATATTTTTGTGTCAAATCAAATTCTGTTAAATAATAAGCGAAAATTGATTATACTAAGGTGTATTAAGGCGTTTAAAATCGTTTTTGTAGGTTTAGACCATGAGGAATTGATTGTACATGAAAATGTTAAATGGGAAAAAGTTTTATTTCAATATTATTTATAACTTTTGTATTTAGTATTTTTTGTAAAGCCAGATCCTTGAACAATAAGCGAAAATCGACTATTTCAGACTTATTATAGCACGGCGTGATCTAAGTCCGCACTTAAATCACGCCTATCCGTGACTTAAGTAGTCCATTATTGGACCGTGTTTATCGCACTCGCTACGCTCGCGCGCTAACCTCACGGTGCAATAAAGAACTGCTTATGACACGGATAGGCGTGACAGCGGACTTAGGTAAACGTGCTATAAAATATCGTAATATACTATTATTGAAGAGATATTAAATGTAGCTGTGGATTTTATTAATAAATAGCTTATAAAAATACTATTAGCAATTTAATTTAATTTTGGTAAATTACAAACGCAATAAATGTAGGGAAACCGTCAGGTAATGTGGTAGTTGGAGTAATATGGGTTTCTTTGCTATTAGAAAAATTTTTCTGTTTCGGTCTGTTTTTTATAGCATTTATTTATATAAGTTCGGAAAATAAAACTGACACAAAAATTAGTGAAAAAAATCGCGAACTCTCGCTTGCGCTATGTAAGTATAATTTAGTCGAAATTATTCTAGATTTGTTTATTAAATTAATTGTAGTCACTTAGTATTATCGTGCACAACAATGTTGAGGAAACAGTGAAACAAAGTTGGTATCCAGATTAACTAGAAAATGCTAATTATAGCAGTGAAAGAATTAATTATTTTTCAGTAATGAAAAAAAGGAACTTTTGTTCATTGAATTTCTTTATACAATCTATAAAAACAATTGTTTCAAATATTCTATAATTTATGCTTATTCACACAAAGTAGTAGGGGTTTTTGATCACCTGTATTAAAATGTTATTTTTAGGAAAGTTATTTAATTTTTTCTATTAAATTTTTTCCATTTATGTTCCTTTAATACTTGTAAAATAAAATTAAATTTTCCCAAATATTTATATGTTAAAAAGTTGATGTACTAATAAAAAATGGCATCATATTCCGCTAATTGATGCTACTTGCTAAATCAAAATTTATTTTGAATCACTTAAAGCCAGCTAGAAAATTTGTTTAGGAAAAGAGGCGCATTATTCCCCGATGTTTAACATCTAAATGACATTTCAAGTCCTTCTTGCAGTTACATAACTCTCGGACTTCATTGTAAAACCTTCGGCTGCACGACAATAGACCAATTTCTCCAAAGAAACGAGCTCGCGCTCACGCGCAACACTCATCGTGGCATCATTCAACTACACCATCTTCTGCTCTGTATCGACAACCCTATATATATATCTTGCTCGCTCCTTCTATAGGTCAGTACTCGGCATCTGGCGCGAAATTGGAGCTATCTCGACGAACAAAGACATCGTACGCGGGCGCCGGCCAAGCATCGAGGTAATAATCTCGGCAATCGGCAAGATCATCAGACCTCCCTCTCTCGCTCTCTTGGCAGGTCTTGCTCCAATTCGCCGGATTCTGAAATTGATTGCCGCGCAAAGGAGACGAGGCCCTCAAGCTGCTGCTGCTGCTGCTGTTGCTGCCGAGCGTAATTCGCCTTTCTATGGCTGCGGATGGATAGTGTACATACGACGAGCACTTTGGTGCTCGAGATGTTTCTGCTAAGTATTTTGGGGTAACTTTGACCTTCGTTTAATGATCGAGCTGCTAAGTTCACTAGGATATACGAAATTTTCAATTACGCGCGCAGACCAAACTAGTTGACCTTGTTTTATGTCTCATATCTCTATCAGTTGCTTTTGGAGCAAAAGCGTTTTGGGAGCGAAAATAACAAGGACGGGAAGAGTTGTACATTGACTTTTCATGCGTAATCCTTTGATCAATTTCTGGACGGAGGAGCTGTCTAGTCATCAGATGGAATAAATCACTCAGCCAGTCGCGTCGTATAAATCAGACGATTTCTGGCTCATTAAGTCGATCGAGAGAGAATGTTTTTTTTTTCAGCAGCCTTATGTTTAGTGCATCATCGATTACTGACACTTTTGATCTATAGGGCGAGAGTTGTAGAATTCGTTGATTGCGATGATACCAAGAAACGATGACAAATTGATGATATTTATACTGTTTTTACGTAATATGATACAGCTTTGTGTAAAATGAATTCATGAATGAATTATAGAGATGTACGTACAATTTATTTATAACAAATAAATTATTACTTTTATTACGATAGATGTAATACATTCGCGTCAGATGTGTAAGAAGGATTCTTGTGAATGAATAACGTTGAATTTTAGAATATTTTACTACGCATTCTCGTGGTACATACACTATGCTTTGTAGCGCAGTAATTTGAATCTTTCATCATTTTTGGGCTCAGTTTTTTTTAGTTAAGGACAAAGAGTAACATTTTTCATAAAACTTCATAACCTTATATGAAAGTTGTGCTTCAAAGCCTCTGGTTAATTAAGCCACAATCAGTATTTGTGAATTTTCACTTTTATGAAGTTTGGGATAATAAAGATTTACTTATGAGTGAGGTTCTGATTGATATTTAATTCATTCTCATATGTAGCCGATTTATTCTTAGCGATGATAAATAAATGAAAACATTACAGACAGCATATTTTTTACTCATAGAAAATATTTTGTGAATTTCAAAAATACACCAAGGTTCAATTAAAACAGAAAATAAAAAAATATTCAATTCATAAAATGAGAGAAAAAATTTTAATAATCAATATATTGACCTCTTTGAACGTTTCCGCCTTGAAAAGGTTATAGTAACCTTGAAAAGATTATAGTAACCTCTCGTATATTAATAATTAAGATACATTCTTAATTCAAATTTCTATATCTTCGTAGTAACCGTCATATCTTAACTATTAAGGAGGTTCTACCGGTACACCGCTAGTCAAAATGACCGCACTTTTTATTTACGATTCATTCGCAAGGAATATTGCACTAAAGAAACTGCGTAGATGAATTTACACGAAATACCGATTATTCATTAAAATTGTACAATTTTATTTGGCCCTATTGTCGATTAAAAGTTCTATACAGACGCTAATTTGACTCTTTTTTTGAGGTTAAATGTACGTTTCTTTTATTTAACATAATTTTGTTATAAGTCAGAGTCTGTCAATACAATTTATGAAGAGTAATGAATGTTCGTCATAATTTCATTATCTACTACAAAAAATATAAATAGAATCTCAATTTTTAATGCTTTTTAATACACAAATAAGTACAAAGAAATCGTGACTTTCCAGGGGGGGGGGGGGGTCCAAAGTTTAGACGACTCACTTGAAAATTGAAGTCAACTATAGACGTGCTCGGTTTCGATATAAGCTACTGCAGATTGTGCAAAATTTCGAAATTCTAAATTACGAAAATCATATTTTCGAATCTAATAATTCACCTACTGTCCAAAACATCGAATTTCATCAATACGATTTCAAAGCAAATATAACTTGTTTCTAATGATTTATTTCGAAATATGCTTATTGTATCCCTATTAAAATTCTATTAATGAAATTCGATGTTTTGGACAGTAGGTGAATTGTTATATTCGAAAATATGATTTTCGTAATTTAGAATTTCGAAATTTTGCACAATCTGCAGTAGCTTATATCGAAGCCGAGCACGTCTATAGTTGACTTCAATTTTCAAGTGAGTCGTCTAAACTTTGCACCCCCCCCCCCCCACTTTCCATAAGAGCCCATGTTAAGGGGATGCCATACTCGTACCATTACCGATCGAGCAATTCACACAGTTTTAAGCTGATTAAAAATAAAATACGTCGAATCACAAAAAATCAAGAGAACACTCTTCTGTGTTTTTTAACGTTCTATCATCCAGTCAAAGTTTGGAGTCGAAATATCAAGCCGTTTTTTCAAAAACTTTGAACGAAATTAAATTTAGTTTGTTCAAAGTTTTTGCAGAAATGACTTGATATTTCGACTCCAAACTTTGACTGAATGATAGAACGTTAAAAAACACAGAAGAGTGTTCTCTTGATTTTTTGTGATTCGACGTATTTTATTTTTAATCAACTTGAAACTGTGTGAATTGCTCGGTCGGTAATAGTACGAGTAAGGCATCCCCTTAATCAGCAAAAGCCGAAAACATTAACATCTTAATTTCTAGCCTCTCTAGCCTTCTAAAAATTGATATGAGTGTTTTTGAGATATTTACAAACCTGTGTACGAAATTTCACATGTATTTCAATTTTAATTCTATTACCGGTAGAACCTCCTTAAGGTAGTTGTCGAATGGTAATCGTAAGCAAAAGTTTCGACTCTCCCTTGCTTGCCACGCGTGTTTTGTTTACGGTGGGCGAAACAAGAACTTTTTGAGCAGACGGTATAACCTAACCCCGTATTCTCGCTCTGTCTCTCTGGCTTTATACGCGTGCCCTATTTCTCGCACTCGCAATGTGCCTTCGTGTATCAACTAAAAGAATGCTACTTTTAATTACAATAACTCGAAAACGGTGCCTCTAGTCTATCTGATTTTTCACTACAATGTTGTAAATATTCCCCTTAATAACATATTTCTTTTTCAAAGACATTCTCCAGAGATTCTTTCTTTAGTAGATGAAAATGTAATTCTATAACACCTCTTCCCATAACCTATGTATTAAAAGTCCAAACTTTGGGAATTTATATTTCGGAAACGGCACCGCTGAGATCTCCAAAATTTGAGTCACCGATAAAGAATAACTTTATTAATCTAAAATTAAAATTTCAGAAAGATTCTCTAGAGCACAGTTTACTTGACAACTGCCTTAATATATGTAAGTTTGGTTTGATTTTCAATTCCATATATTTATAGTTATGATATTAAGTTTATTATAACTTTTCTTTTCTCTCAGTGTACAAACTTGAATAAATTAAACTTGGTAAGTCAATTACACTCACGAACGATATAAATCAAGCAATATCAAAACAAAACCAAAATTACTAAATTGTTTTACATAATATTATATCTTATCATATGTTATCATGTAGTATTCATAAGTGAAAGACGTACGTAGGAAACATTGATGGTTGATCAGAAGTGATAAGTTGACGTATCAGAAGTGACATCAGAAGTTGACGTCATCTTCTGCAAAAATAAAATTACTCATATTTAAAAATAACTTTTGTGAATGACAGAATGGTTTATTCTGCATCTTATGTAGACAACTATATGCTGTCCAAATAGATATAATGAATGTTTTCATTCGTACATTCTTTCCAAATTATTCGATATTCAATCATTTAATAATGATTAGTTTGTCAAATAATTCGCGTAACCATGATTAAACAAAGTTTGAATAATCTACGACACCAAAAAATTAAATCAAATACATTCTAGTTACATCGCTACATTGCTTATGAGGATTCTACTGTAATTTACAGTTGCCACTACACATCTTACAAACGCATTAATTCGACATTTGCAGCATGCCACAAGCCGGTAATATCCGTTGTAATCTAAACTGCACCTAATTGCAAATGTATTCCGACCGCCCGAACCGAGCGAAACTCGCTCGCAATCCAATGATCCGACCATTCATCATCCCAGCGAATCTCGGAATAACTCATCCGCGCACTTAAAATATCAACATCGCCGCTCAAAATCTTATACCACCGTTGTTCTCTCGACCTTTTATTATGTACCCTTTCAAAACCTAATTCGATTTTTTTGTGCGCAGTGCCTCCTCTCGCAACGCGAGATATGTACTTACGGTTTTCTCCCTCCGTGCAACTGGGTCGAAACGGTGAGTGTGAGAGAGAGGGGGAGGCAGAGAGAGACAGGCAACTATTCCTCGCTTTGAGCATTAATCTTCGCTCGGACCGCTAATGGATGCTCGAGGGGGTTAGGTCGAACGAAAAGTTTTGTTGCTTTCTCTCTCTCACCCCCTCACTCTTTCTCCGTCTGGCTTTTTCCAGACCGCGTCTTCTGGATTTTCCTAGTACTCGTACCCGCGTGCGCGTGTGTGTGTTTCTTACCCCTTTCGCTAGTTCCTCTTATTCCGTATATAGACTTTTTGCCAATCGTCATACATCCTCCCGCGATCTTTTTGCCGCGCAGCAGCCAGGCAGGGTTAATCCAATGGCTCTTCGTACCGGCCGCATGTGCGAAAACTCGCCGGAGATGCTTTATCTTCTTAAATTGATTGGGGGTCCCCGGCTAGCTTCTTTCGCCTCTTTTTACTTTAACTCTATATATCCTAACGGCTGCGTTACGTTCGATTGTGCAGCAGCCGGTCTGTAGAATGGGATAAGAAATAAGTATTTTTCTCGTCCCGAAGGTAGCTCGGCACCGATGCTATTGCCCGGTAGTTTTTCTGACTTTAATTAGTGTCGCGAAATCGTTATTGCTTTTATGGGGATTAAGACGGTGAAGTTTAAAAGTTTTACAGAGCGAGTTTAATTGCGTAAAAAATGGTGTAAGTATACTTGTGGATTGTTTACGTTGCAACTTTAAGCTTCTTGCGAAAATTAAAGTTAAGTATATAATTTGTAATTAAAATATTGAAATGTAAAGGCTTTTATAGAGATCTGGGTCCTTTGTTTATGAATCATGAAGATAATGAAATAGTACGTAATGTAAAAAGGGCGTAAATCACACTCGTCGAAGAACAACTACTTTATCCGCGAGTACTATTTTTTTAAACATGATGCAAGAAGATCATCCCTTCGTACCTGTGTTTTGTGTGGAAAGAACTACTTTTTGACTCCACTTTTAGACACGCTTACGTTTACAAGCATGCGCAAAATAGTATACATTTTCATTCTATAGTGCGTGAAAGTGATTTTATCCTCGAGCGGGCGTTTGCGTCCGAGCAAAGCCGGAGTGAAAAGGTCACACGTGGTTAAAGTCACCTTCTCACTCGCGTATCGATCGAACTAGTACATTTCGATACTAGTGCGAGGATTTGATTTTCCCCTCGTGTGACTGTTTGCACCCGAGCGAAGCGAGGGTGAAAAGGTCACACGAGGAGAAAATCAACTTCTCACACAAGTGTCGAACCGTATTTTTTGACACGACGTGCGAGAAGTGAGATTTTTGCACGCATCGTTTAACGCAGCGTGCGAGAAATCGAACTTCTCGCACGGAGTTTCAAAAAGTATTATTCGATACGACGTGTACAAAGCTTGATTTAGCGCATGATTTTTTATTCAAGCGTGTGCGAAATCGAGCTTTGCACGCGGAGTGTAAACAAATTAATTATTTATTTAAGATAAATATAACTGTATTCTTTTTTTTTTAAATAGTTTAATGACATTGATGAATGAAATTTACGTTCTAATTTGGACATTTTAATGGAATTGATAAACGTTAGCGAGATAGCAATATAAATGTCTTTCAAAAAGGAGAAATTGTCTTCAATTAATTAATTCAGCTTGTGTAATATTCGAACGTGTGTGGATTAGAATAAGCCTTAACACCGTAAAAATAAATTATTTTTTGGTGGGAAGATTGACTGTACTATTATTGAAAATAAAAATTATAATAAAAATTAGCAAAATATCTCAAATTTCAATGACGATTAAGTTTCGAATATATATAGAATATCTGTCCTAATTCATATAAATTATTTTATAATTTATGAAATATGTTAATACTCACCATCTAGTTAAAGTAATTTCGTGTTTTGGTTCCCATTCAATTCCGAAGTTAATCGAAAGATTCATTGCACTAAATCAGGCTCTTTCGCTGTCAATTGCGAATTTCATGTGATTTACCAATTGCTGTCTGAATAAGTCATTTTGTTCAATTAATTAGTTTTAAACATGCGATAGTAAATCAGAGTAGTGCAAATGGGAAATGCAATATAATTATTGTAGAATTTTATGGAAACTTTACAAACTTCATTTTTTTTTACAAATCGCTAACTGCTTTTGTGAATACTCAGATAAAAGCATTAGAGACATTATTATATCCAGTAGAAATATGTATTTTATTCTATAGTAAAAAAGGTATTTGTTGTATTATTGAGATATATTTATTTTTACACAAATTTCACAAAACTAACTACAGATCAATAACAAACAACAAACTCAGATATTCTACAGAATATGTAGTTTTTTAAGTAGATTCATTACACACGTAGATTAAATTTCATCAATATTTTGAGAATCTTCCTGACCACTTGAGCAAAAAAGGGTAAGCAAAATTCATTTGGAACAATGACGATCTTTAGAAGGTTAAATAAAAGTCAATCAAAATCAGTAAACCGAAAATGAGTTGTCATCCATTTTGTAAATTTTCAAATTATAAAGCTTTAATATATTTTAATAAATGTTGGTTCTTGATAAATAATGGAAATACGTAACTATTTAGCTTGCAGATTAACGATGAATCGCCGTGTCAGTATACGCAATAAGGCCTATTGAGTTTGATATCTTCGCCGATGTAAGAACTTCTTGCGGGAAGGTTCCATTGTTCCGATCTCATGAATCCGGAATAAAATATATCTTTTGCCACGGATAGCGATAGAAGCAATGCTTTTTAAGAAATTTTAAAAGATTCGGGAGGAAATTCTCTTAGTAGTTTAATTATTAAGGGATTCTATATTTCGCATCAACTGCGTATTTGATACTATCTATGAAATCATCTTTCAAAGCTCGTGTAATCTCAAAAAATATTGATAGTGAATAAATAAATGGTTAAAAATTGTGTGGTTTGTGTAATACAGATACAAATTCGTTGTTAGAATTACACTTTTTTTTTGTGAAATTGTAGATATACATTTAGTTACTTTAATCTGTTTACCGTCTTATTCTTACTTAATATCCAGCCCCTATCGACTTACTTCACGTGCATAATTTATCAAAGACAGTATACTTAGATCGGATATCAGAATTTTAATATAATATCAGAAATTGTAATACGTATCCAGTAAGAGTTGAAACATAAACATAAACTACTTTTTATTTGTACATACTTTTAAACTGCATTCAACTATTAGAGCTATCACGGATACGGCATATCCTGTACATGTTATAGTAATCATGTGTATTTTCGAAATCGCATTAGTAATTTCACTTTGCTGAACTATAATTTTTCGAGTTTCCCAATAATTTTTTTTAAAATGCCAAGAATTCAAGAGACCATAGTCCACTATTTTCAGCGTAATATCATCAAATTTTTCAACGTAGGGACTTGCTCTTTCATAACATAGCACGACAAAATTATAGTTTACACGAAGACTGGTATATTTTATTAAAGATGATTTATTACTTTTTATTTGTTGATTAATAAAATACTTTGACATAAAAAAGCTTATAACACAAATGATTTTTTCACCTTTCACTAATCTGTTCACACATTGCTTAGTAGTTACATTTTTTATTTTATACTTCATTGAACTGGTTAAGTCATCGTTATCATATAATATTGGTACTATAGAGTGCTGAGCATATACTGGTAGACCTGATTTTTCGACTTCTTGCCATGTATCCAAAGATACTTGAGTGTATTTAAGTTGTATGTCTGTTAATATGCTAAAGATCTCCGTTGTATATTTTATAGATAGTAAAACTAACGAGAAATAAATTATGCGTTCTATCCATTTTTGTGGCTTTTTCGGTGGATGTTGATTTAATAATATTTGAGACATTCGGAATGGATGCCAGATGTTCCGAGGAAAATGTAAAATGTGAGTAACAATCCAAAAGTATAATAGGCTTAAAATGAAAGAGACAATATATGTAAACAAGTCAAGAGATATATTTATATTTGTTGTATACAACATGGGCATACAAATTGAATAATAACTTGTCATAAACGGCCTCCCTATGAGGACATTTTTATCTTGTAATACTGAGGATATGTACGCATTTGGTAGTAAGTTTATTTCACTATTCTCTAATTTTTCAAGGTAGTAATTGTACGGTACATCAGTATATAATTTTGTTTGCACTCCTTGCAATGAAAAATTCATTTTTTGAGAAAAGACTTCCAAAAAGGAGTAGATAAATCCTTCTATACTTGAAATTTCTTCTTTTTCATTTTGATAGACGATTATAGATGGGGGATAATTGTATACAGGAAGTGTTAGGGGATAATTATTCATATTTGATAGTTTGTCAGGAAAAATCATTGTATTCGATGTTAGATTTTCAAAATTTAATTTTCGTTTGAAAGGATTAAAATTAATCACAGTAGCAGATTCCGCATTCAACTGTAGAATAGTAAAATCTAAAAATTTCTGTGTCCAAGCACGAGTCAGTATGTTATTCCAATTCAACTCTACAGAACTTTTGGTGTCAGATAATAGTAATAATAAACATTTAGGACGTGCTTGTAAAGGCGATAATTCCACAATTATATCTAATGATTGAATTATGTACGATTGAAGTATGTCTTTGTCGTTGTCATTTAGTAGAATTATGTATAACGTCGGTGATCTTGGATTTTTCAATGTAGGCAAATGAATGTTACTGATTACATTATTAGTAACAAGCCTGTCAGATAAATTGATCAAAACAGCTGGCTTATAAGAAATAATACTTTGTATAACATTATCTTGAATATTGCAAATTTTTGTGTCTTTCCAAATAAAAAGTGTGGTTTGATAAATCTTAAACTGGTTGACGATTTGATTTAATATTAAATCCATTGATGAATACAGACTGATCACTTCAGTACCTATACAGCATGTACTCAGGATTAACGTAAGAAGATTCATATTATTCTTGTTAAGTCATAAACTGTAAGATAATGTATTAATATAAATATTAATTCTATTCACGGTCCATATCAAAATCGAATATTATATCATAGTGAGCCGAAATGAAATTGATACTTCAAAGGGATATAAAATTATATATAAAAGTAAATAATTTTTACAATATCTCTGTGATACACTTAAAAAGTTGAGAAATACTTCCGGAAAAGTACACTGACTATTTGCATTTTCAGCTACGGATTTTGAAGTTAAGGAAAAATACAATGTCAATTTTTCTGTCTACAATACGTTTAGAATAGAACATTTTGTGGTCGTAAACTTCTGGTTAATTTTGTCCAATTATATCGATTATAATAAAATATTGTTTTCTAAATATTTCTATGTTATTTTCAAAATTTTGTTATTTTTGAAACCTATATTATTGATTTTCGTAAACAAGTTTTACAATTTTCATGCAAAATGATATAGGCATGCGCACGCGCACGCGCACACACACACACACACACACACACACACACACACACACACACACAATGATAAATAAGTAACAAAAAACATGAAATCGATTAACTGTTAACCAATATGTATTTGATTTCAGTCAAATGCATTAACAGTTAAGGAATGGATCATTTGATAAAAATAACGCTTGTGACAAAAAGCGATCGCGCATTAACTGTTAATGAATATTTTGTAACTGTTAAGAATTATTCATTTAGGTCAAATACTTGAAAAAATTGTCTTTCAAATGAATCGTCCATTTGCCTCAAATATTTCTTTCTATCAGTGCAGGAAATAGAATGGTACATACAAGCGTTTCACAAATTTTTTTCTTTGCTTATCAAATGTCGGGCATTGCTATATTATATGATTGAGGTGAAATTATAAAAGAAAAATATAAAAAAAATTTAATCAAATAGGATACATCTATAATCGATACAAACTTGCGGAAATTTTAATTGACACTAACATATTTTTATAAAAGTGCATAAAATACTTTTAGTTAAATGTAAGTTATATTAGCTATTATGAACAATGTAATCACTTTCAATCATTTGTTAATGCTTTCATTTTTTTTAATAATATTAGTATTCCTACATGCCTTGATTAATTTTAGTTTTACACGAAGAACATTATTTGTCATAAGAATTGAATTGTATGTGTTCTGTAACATTTATCTATATATGATACATTGTTACTTTTATGATTTTTTTTTATTGACACTTTTATCAGTTAATTGAGAAATTATTTTAAAAACTCAAAACCCTAAGGTATTGTACATCTGCGAAAGTCATTACTTTTTCAAGCAGCAATTTTCGGTGTCGTGAAATAGATTAATTTAAAGGACCCCGCACACAATGTATGGGAAAAAATCATTCGGTCAAATTGAACGAAATTGAAAAAAGATAGATTTCTTCAGGACCTCAAGATCTATTTTTTTCCAAAGTTTCGTTCAATTTGACCGGATGATTTTTTCCCATACATTGTGTGCGGGGTCCTTTGGAAAAGCCCCAGATAAATGATAACGTAAATACTAATTTCACTTTTAGAAAAATCAGAATATTTTTGTTGTAATCTTGGGGGGGGGGGGGGGTCCAAAGTTTCGACGATTCACTATAAAATCGAGCAAACTAACGATTTTTATAAATTCGACACAAGTCGTTGTCGAATGTACATAAGTCCGAAATTTTAAATGACGAAAAACGTATTTTCGAATGTAACAATTTACCTACTGTTCAAAATATCGAATTTCAAACTACAGAATTTTAATGTAGATGTAGTAGTTTCTAATGATTTATTTGGAAATATCTTTTTTATCTCTGTATTAAAATTCTGTAGTTTGAAATTCGATATTTTGGACAGTAGGTAAATTGTTATGTTCGAAAATACGTTTTTCGTTATTTAAAATTTCGGACTTATGTACATTCGACAATGACTTATGTCGAATTTATAAAAATCGTTAGTTCGCTCGATTTTATAGTGAATCGTCGAAACTTTGGACCCCCCCGTAATCTTTTGAATGTCAAAACATATATTAAAATGTAAAAAAAACATCAGCAGATTTATTAAATATTATTATACGTCTTATAGTTATATTGTGTTGCAAATAAGTTTCAAAGTTATAAATTCTGGAACAATTTTGTAAATTTAATGTAGAACGTTGAACCATAATAATAGAGAATTTCAAATATGTTCATAACCTAAATTGCTCCTAAGTCTATTGATTTTCGACTCTTTAAAGTAGTTGTTAAAAAATTTACAAGAATCCTTTGAAAATACGTTCTTGGAGATAGGAATTCAGTCTGACATAACTGAGATTCAAAGTTTCTATAGGGTTACGGTTATCTAAAGGGCTCCGTAAATCAAAGAATGGCAAAGTAGAGCGAATGAGTTTGAAACCGAACTTTCGATCGCGTTAATTAAAATTTTTCCTCAAAGAAAATGAGAATGAGGTCAAAAGAATGAAGTTTTGAAAGGAGTTCCAGGCCATTATACGGATCTTATTTTCTTTACCTTTATTCGATAATAATAAGTTCAGAAATAAAGGGGGATCGCACAGAAAAGATTTACTATAAATTAAAATCGATTTCAGCTTATTTAAATTTAATTACATCCTTTAAGATTCTATTAAGACGTCTTACTGTTTTATTATTTCAAGATCAATTGAAACTAATCCTTTCATTATATTCTTCGAACAATACGTTTCATCGAACGAGTTCCTTTCGCGAGTAATTGAAACTCCGTGAATGGGTACAATTACGTTGCGAACACTGCAAAACGAAAGGTTTTAACTGTCTCCGCCGCTATGAAAGAAACAACTCTCGAATTTGTTGGACTGCCTCGTCACACTCGTTACAAGACTCCGTGAAGAAGTTCGACTAGGTCAAGGGTTTCAAACCGCTTGAAGATGTTAACTCACGGAAGGGGCAAAAGTTGTATGCAGTACATACCCGTTAAAGTAGGTGAGCATAAACTCGCGTGTGCCATTGGCAGACATGTGTAATCCTGCTTCTTCGTGACATCCGTTTCGCGTGCAGTGTGCTACATAATTATTCCTTCAAGCGATGATTTCCATTTTCCTCACATGCGAGTTTCTTGACACAGAACGTTGTTGTTAATAGGTAAATAGTAAGTTTTAACTTCAGTGACATGAAAATGCAGTTAATAGAACTGCATTTTCGTGTCAGGAAGTTAAAAATTCTATTTTTAATGAAAATTTAGCATTAGCTAATAACAAGTTTCGTAATCTAATCGGTCATAACAAATAAGTGAATTACATAGGAATATCCAGCGTCCCTTTAACCTTTTACAATCAATGGTCATTTGGAAAATCAAAAGAACTCCCTTTCCTACACTCCATGAAATGATAACGAATATGACCCATTCGCTCTAGTCACATGAATGATGAATATATCAAAAGTGCGAAAGGCATAAAAGCCATAAATGATGCATCCACTCGTACCAGGAAGAAAAACCTGGAGGGAAAAGCGCGCGCCCGCGCGGGAGGATGTCTTTGATCTCAGTTCGTATTCATCAGTCACGTTCATTTTTCACTGTCAACAAAGAGGTGTCTCCTCTTTGTCTTCGCTTGCGAAAAAGAGAAAGAATCGTCCACGCGCACGCACACACACACACACACACACACACACACACACTGCAGGGATGCGAAAAAATGTAAATGCGCTTGACTTTACGCATTATCTTCATTTATATTGTTTCCTTTTCTCCTCTCGGGCGTTTCTCTCGGATGTGAAAAAATATATGGTTCGTTAGGCTTTTACGCTATATATTACGGAATGATGGGACCTTTCCTGTTTTTGCCTCGTACGCTACGATGATTTCTATACAAAGCGAATTCCATCCCGAAGGTCTTGTTGTTACAGTTTGCGAGTGATTTTACTGTAATTTGTCATCGCTGTTTGTTTTTTAAGTTTATACAATCCCTTTGCATTTTACAAAATTCGCCATTTCCCAATGATGTAGTTATAGTTCTATTACCTCACGCTGTTGAAGCATTTCTTTTAAGCGTATAAATGAAGTTACTATTGTTATCCCACTGGTCGGGGTCGAGAAGAAACCATATTACAACACATATTACACATTAGTACAATACATTTAAAACCAAAGATAACACGCTTCATTCAACGAACTTTAGACTGGTGAGCGTCAGCCGCCCTCATGGCACGTCGCATATAGGCAGTGTTTCTCAGGGGTTGGCGCGGATTTCGACAAAATGTAGTATCGATTTTGCCTGACGCCGCGAAAACCTCGCGGAAGCTCCCTCGCCGTCGGTCGCTGAAGTACGCGGTTGCTGGGATGTTTCTCTTTGTGCTTGCTTCCGTCTTCTTCTCGTCACTGCGTGTACCTTCCCCATCCGCGATCTTGTCCAGCTAGAGGGTGTCTGCAGTGATGTACCGAAGAATATAAAGGCGGTGTTGCGGTTGCTGCAGGACTGATGTCTCCATGAAGGAGTTTCAACTGGTAGAGATGTTACCGCGGTCGATGAGCGACTCCAGTGCATCAGTGTTTATGAGCTTGTATCAGCGAGATGATGTAGGTACATGATTGTGTATATAAGAACTTCAAAGCGTTACTCGTACTAGTATCGCTTGCCAGACTCGCTTTGCCCTCTGCGTGGCTTTCTTTTGTAATATGACAATTCATGTTGGAATCGACAAAAGTCAGAAAACGACTATGTTATTCCGGTAAAATAAGATCCAAATATTTAATGTGAAATTTATGTAAATCCACTCGTGTAAATGGTGTGTTGCCAATAGATAGTTCTGTGGTATCAATTACACATAAAATTAAAATTGACAATAGAGTTGTATCGATTCTGTGTTGTTGAAACCAAAATCAAGCTTTTGCTGCTCAATAAAATATTAAATATAAACAAGTATGTATTTAACGTTATCGTTGAACACAAAATATATTTAGTATTCAATTTAAAATTTCCGAAACAAATATTTTTGGTTTTAAGTTGTTTATACATTTATTGACTCGTTTATGCAAAGTTAATTAATTTTTTAAATGTGAAATTGTAAACAATTAATATTTGACTTTGTTATAAATAAATGCTCAACGAACGATTACTGAAATTCGGAAATGTTATATTTCTCTTCATTTCAAATTGAAATATGAAACGTAAATTTACTGACATACTTTAGATGGAAAAATGAAATCCCACAACTGAAAATTGGAATATGAGTTATTTGAAATTTGTATTTGCGCAGATATTATTATTTCAAAACGTCAATCTTGCATTTGACGTCAAATATGAATAATGGCTTAGCTGACTGAATTTTTATTGTATCTTTACAAGCAGTTTTCTATTTTGAATTTTCAGTTTTTATTTTAACATGAAGCTAAATTGAGATTAGACACATAGGCGAATTCCACGATACATATGAAACGAGTTCGGTTTAACTTGAAAACAAATGGTGTTCCGGGGAAATCATTCATATAGTCGGTTTGGCACTGGTTCCCAAATTTCTGCCAAGCAAGGAAATATGCACTTTAGAGGTTACGATTAACCCAGTTATACATAATTGAGATATTACTGCGTCCATTTATTTCCATTTGAATAAACACGAAAAATTAATTACTACAAATTTAAACTTTTGATAACTTTCTTCCTCTTTTTCACTCTTAATTGACCTTTTTCTTTCTGAATTAATTTAATGTTAGCAGTAATCCTTTTAATTTATTTATTACAAAATGTATTTGTTATATTTCCTATTCGTACTATGTTCTTAGTTTTTTTTTTACAAAATTATACTTTGCCTTTAAAAAATGATTTCACCTAAAGGACATTCATTCGAGAAAAGCTCTATCTACATTGATGAATATATTCCTTGCAACTGTACCTTACTATTTTACATTGACCATTCGTTTGCCAAGCAAAACTTTATTAAAATAGCCTTTCTACCGAGAAAACATCTCTCATCCTCAAAATGCTCGCAATTGATGTACTACAGCATTTAATCTTGCGAAATACGAAGACGCAATTATAATATCAGATTTCTGGAAAATCTTCTTGCCGTGAGCGTATATTCCAGCACTTTGAATAAACTTCCATCATCCCACGGGAGTTTACTTCGCTAATTAACTCTCCCATCGCCGGCTGGAAATCTTCGCTCATGCGCGCATGTGTATGCTCGCCAACACAAAGACGCGTGCCAACAAGTGCTCGCGGCCAAATGTTTATTTATCTCGCCGTGATGATTTTCATGGACGCGGATTTAATTAGAAAACAACTAACACCACATTATACCTGCTCTGTGCGATGGTGCATTGATGGTTGCGCTTCGAACCTCGATTATAATACTACATGCGTACCCCGCGGAATCGATAATCCAAGGCGCGCGCAGCAGCTTCTTGCGGTTTACGCGCGGGAGAGCGGAGAGTATAGTTCGCGTGCGGGCTCGCTAAGGTGCGAAAGCGTATAAAATGTTTCATCACACTTTCGGCTGCCGACGCTGCAAATGGCTTTGGAATGTATTTTTTATGAAGATCCATTTAGAGAGTGCGAGTCTGCCAGGGCTGGATTAGGTTTTTATGTGATGGGCGGGAGGGTGAGTCTGTCGAAATATTAGACTTTTTATGGGGGTTTCGGATGTATTAAAGGGTATTTACGGCCCTTAATTTCGTATTATTAGAAGCGGTTTGTGCATGTTTCATTAGCTGTAAATCACGAGTTTTGGCTTAATACGATCAGCGTTTATTATTATACTGTTGGCAGGATATGATTTGTGGAATATTATGGCGCTCAATAATTATTTGATTCCTTCCATTAAGTATAATTATATTATTTCAATAATACGCGCAATTATGAAAAATTAATCTTGTATACATCTGTTCAATGACTATAGTGTACTCCCAGTACATAATGGTCCCGTTCTATTGCATATTACAATAAGTGTAAATGTGAACAGTAGCTAACGAGATCAATAAGTTTATTGTTTTAGAATTGGAACATTTGCCAACGTACTGGATTATGGATTACTATTGATAGCACATGTGTTATTGGGTTTATTAAATTACTCACCGATGTTTGATAATTTTATTTGGTTTTTAGTGGCATCCTCGTGTAGGTAGACGACTCGAAAGTTATTTGCGGAGATCGATAAATTCAAGGAAGATCAAATAATAGTGTTTAATTTGTTAATTGAATTCCATATAAATGAAATTTCCATATAATACAATTGTAAAACAGTCAATCCCTCTTCAGTCTCAGCATGTTCAATATTTTGAATCTTATTCATCGTTAATATATAACGAAAGGCCTTATTACTCTCTCACTTCACTTAAGAGAAAATAAAAACTCTTAAAATACTGGCATTTAAACGATAACGTAATACAGTTGCCTACTTTTCCATTAAAACCACATATAAAACCACCATCCACGACTTATCCCTTTATAAATTCCACCAAGTAACTAGCTGTATACACTTCTACAAGCCATAATGCCCACTTCTCTCCGGCTCTCGCAGAAATGCAAACTCTATAACGTTCATTACGCGTGCGTGCGCGGAGGCATGAGGCAGGCTAGCGGCGAACGGATGCGTTGGCTGGCGGACGGTAATAACTTAATTTGGCCCTCGCGATCCTTTTTGTATCGGGCCACTGAAAAGCGCACGTTTCCGTAACAAGCCGTAACGTTTCATACATATAAAAGCCACAGGGGCGCCGGCGACGACGCTGTCTCGTCGCGTCCAATTAAGAGGGCAGCCAGCTTGTTTAGCTCCCCCCTCGACCGCCACCGGGGCAAATTAGTATTACCGGGCGATATTTCATTTGTTACGGAGCGCCAGCTCGTTGACACTCCGCGCGGAGACAGAGTTTTCCCGCGTGCCCGATGGAGTTATGCGCGCTGTTCTCATCGGCTCTGCTTTGCTTTGATGTGTGGGTGTAGGTATGTGAGTGCATGGATGTATATACATGGTGAACTCGCCGTCGGGAAAAATAATGGCCGCGTGCGTAATGGGGAAAAAGGGGTTGGTCGTTATTACTGTTGGGGTGGTGTGTGGGTTTTTTTTGTGGGGTGGAGGATGGGTTTGGTAATGGCAATTATTTCGTGACGTTTGTGTTTTGTTGTGGAATAACAGTTCGGTACGAATATAATGGAACTATTTTTGTTTCGATTGGAGGGGTTGTTATGTGCAGGAAAGTGTAGTGAGGAATAAATGTAGGACGAAGGATGGGAAGCATTTGAAGTTTCATGTTTCTTGTTCACATTTTGCAAGATCTAAGGTACAGTTTTGGAACTGAAAGTAAGAAAGGGTATATAAAATGTGCATACACATTCGACCGGTTTTTTATTCGCCATATGTTACGGAAAATCTGTCGTAAATTTTTACACTTTCTTTCGTCTTCGTGATATCGAAAAGTATATGAGATGGTGGAGAATAAAAAGTTTAATAGTTAGTTTAAAAAGTGCATAAAATGTCCGATATCATGAAAGATTTGAAAAAATAGATTTTAGAATTAATTATTAACGTGAATTTAACAATGCAGGATTTACATTTAAGCACTGCAATGGCTTGAGAGTAATATCAGTTTATTTCTTTTATTTAATATTTCATAAAAAATTTATAACAAAAACGTTTGATATGCATTAATTTTCGTCAGCTATCTCAATTCATATGAACGCTCAGATCCAGCGTAATATAACTTTTACAACTTTCCAATACTCGACGTCAATAATGTCAATGAAAACAGCCCTTCATTCTACAGATAAATTTTTACATTCATCGTAATAAAAATCCATTCATCCCTTTCCACTATTATTCATAATGAAAATCCGTAGCACGTCCCTACACCGAGTGCCGCGAGAAAGACTTTAAATCCGAGATCTTTCCATCCTCTATGTATAACACGCGCGTGCGCGAAAAAATCACTACGGACGACAATGTCGTTAACGCGCCGTCTTTCCCCGGGAAAATATACACCCCACCGGTACGGGGGTAGGGATTAAAGCGTCGATTCCCGTATGGTTTTAATGTACTAAACGCCGTTAAGTAACGTTTTACGAGCGCACTTAATGTACCGCGTTTTATAGATCGTAAATTGACTGACGCTCGCGTGCGCGCGCGCGTCTCGAGAGTCGATTTTCACGTAGGTATAACGGCGAGAGAGTGCGGCCGATGGCGCACGCCCGAGAACTTTATCATCGTCCACGCCGTTTATCGATCCATTCGCGAATTATAATATTCGTTCGACAGCGCGCAACTGTCGCGAGATCTCGTAAAAAATCGACTGTGTCCCGAGAGTTAAATAGAGCGTAATTCCTCGAGATAATTTTTTCCCCCCGAGAGCGAGTTGCGTTATCCGCAGGGGCGTGAGAAATCGCGGTTCGAAAGTTGAAGTGCCGGATTATTATTTTAACGGCGGGGGATTTTTGTTTTAGGGGAGAGAAAATTCAGCTGAAGTTTCGAGCCGAGGGTCTTTCAATCGAGGTTTATCAACGGGCTTGCGGCAAGTTGGTAATTCAATTTTTGACGTGGATTAAATTTTGCTCGTTTTGGAAGTCTATGGCCTGTGTACTCAACGGTGGAGAATTTAGTTTCTCAGATTTTTTCAAAGTTAATTGGAATGGATAATTTAAAAAGTAAAATTTCAAAAGAAATGTTCTTAATTGAGAAAAAGTGTTCTAATTTTTAGAATTTTCTTATTTACAAGTAAAATAAATTTATTTTACGATCAGTTAAAATAAGTGTGATTAAATTTCCGACAATGAGCATACTTTATAAAATATATAAATTTTAATTTTAAAAAACGATGCAAGAGGTATCTCCTTAAAAAATTTATACTATCGTTTAAAATATATAAAAACTCTAAAAAGATTGATTGTGATATGAAGGAATTTATTGCTTGCAATGATAATTAAAATTTATTCGGATTTTAAATAGATAGAAGTAGTTTGACACTGAATCATTTACATATTCATTTTTAATCTACATTCTGATAACTTTTCTATCTACAGTATCCCATGAAAATTCTTTGTCATATTTCACATTTTTTGTTTCTTAAATAGCGATCAATATTTAGTGGCTTCCAATTTGAAAAATAGTCAAATTTATTTGGCGTATTCTCCTCTACATTCAACATGTAGAACAAATATTGATGGCGCCATTACTAAATAAAATCAAATTCCATACCCAATCGTTTACTATATTAATTTTGTAATGAGTGAAATGATAAATTCATAACAAAAATTACAGCTATTTATACAATAATAACTTATTTATTTACAGTAAACATTTTACATTGATTTAGTTATTTTTTAGAAGAATCGCCCAATAAATATTTTATCCCATTCTTGCTGTGATTCTTACAAGATTAGCCGCGAGGAGAAAAGCTCCGATCGCCGGGAGATAAGCAGAGACAAAGGACCTCTTTCCCCCCGAAAAAGTAGCCATAGCTCTTTACGCAACGGTGATTGATAATAATAATTCAAATAAAAATAATAATCCGACGACAACTCCTTAATCCGGGGAAATTTCTCTTTCTCGTCTTTCGTCCGAGGGTAAGGAACTGCTACGCTCTTTTCCTTTCTCTTGAGAAGAGGGAACGGACGACAGGCTACTCGGCTTCGACATATCCGAGTCCTCGGATATATCCCCCGGACAGGTTTGCCCCATAATCGTAATCAGTCTGAAAGCATCTTGCCTTTTCTCGTTCTTGTTGCCCTCTCTCCCTCTCTCTCTCTCTCTTTCTTCATTTCCCCGATCTCGATCCGGCGGTGCGCTTCCAGATGCTACATCTGCGTCGATTGTCAGCGCTCCTCAATTTTGTAACCTGTCGTCAGCGTGCGGAGACGTGGGGATGCTCACAGACGAAAGCTCGGCCGTAAAAAGGGATTAGGTGGACATTCTTTTTCCTCTTCGTGATTATTTGAGAGGTGAATGAAAAAGAAGGAAAGTATTAGTTTGGCGAGAGACCGAGTTGTGAATCAGTACTATATGTAACTTCAATTAAGATCATTCTCATTTATTTAGAGTGGTTCATTAGTCTACTTGAATAAACATAACAAATGGTAGTATTATTGAAAAGATTATTACTGTACCTTATTGCTTCCTCAAAGCGTTTTTGAAATGATGAAAAAAACTTTTCCGACAAAAATATTTTAAAACATTTTTTAACAGTATTAGTGGAAAATGCGTAAATTTTGAGTAAAATTTTCTTTACAGTTATTGGAAAAAGATAGATTTTGAAATTTTAATTTTAATTTTTTTTTATATACTTACTAGAGCAAATAGTTTTCAATTTTGTAAAATGACTTCAAATAACTCTTACTTTTTGAAAACTTAAAATGTTTGTCGTTTGTAATTTTTTTATAATTTATTTCTCGATAAATACATAATGAAAAATTTTCAGTCATTGGACGTATAAAATACTTTAATTCGTTGAAAATTCAGAAGGTTATCTATGTTTATTTACAAATTATAAGCAATGTAATGTTAGCAATGCAATTGAAAGTAAAGTTCATATTAGTATCCTATTTACGTAAAGATACAATTTATTCATTACAAATAATGATTCGGTGACAAATATTTAAATTTTGATGAAGAAATGTCTTGCGACGCCTTGACACTGGAGAATCCTGCCAACATTCCACTAACCTGAAAAGCCTTGGGGCTCGATCTTTTTGAGGATTTTATTGCATGTTGGCGATCAAACGATTCTGACATTTTAAGTTCTAGATAAAGTACGTCAGTCTCTTTTAGTATATTTAG
The DNA here is from genome assembly GCA_036365515.1 of Torymus aiolomorphi. Classification (NCBI taxonomy): domain Eukaryota; kingdom Metazoa; phylum Arthropoda; class Insecta; order Hymenoptera; family Torymidae; genus Torymus; species Torymus aiolomorphi. Next base: position 67,466,425 of record CM070874.1, on the reverse strand, counting down.
TATATTTAATCCAGAGTAATATTACATAATTAATTATTACATTAGTATACATAACATTACATTTCATTATAGTAATCCTGAAAAGGAAAATGGGATTTCCTGTTCTCAGATCTGGATTATGCTGTGTGTCATGTCACACACTATACGTACTTCACACACTCACACACACTCATACACAATTTTGATAAATACAACATGCAGTTTAATAACATTGAATAAAACGATTTATAATTAATTCAACATAATTTGTAGAATTGAAAACATAACACTTAATATATTTGAAATATTTAAACAATTCAAAATTTCAAAACAAAATTTCAAAACAAAAAATTTTAACACACATTTTCTTTAATCCATTTTTTAATCTTATTATTACCTATTTCTACATTTAGGATTATGAGATCGTTGGGTAGGTTATTAAAAAGTTTTGTCCTTCAACATTTAATAATATTCGTAACAATATTGCTGCTCGCGCTGTTGTAACCGCTGATGTCGTAACTCGTATTGCTCATGAAGCGGCTTTTGAAATTTGAACGCGCTATCATTAAAATGTTTTTAATTCTTTAACTTATCATGTGTAAAGTTAAGAATTCATAATATTTAAAAATGTGATTTTTCAGTATCTCGAACGTGGGCATACAGAGGTATGAAAATTTAATGAAATTTTTGAAATATAAGAACTTACTTTTTCCTAGTACGCAGTGAGTCAATCTTTCAATCTTCTTTATTATATATAAAAAAGTTTTCCAATTGATTGACAAAATAAATTTTGTATTAAAAAATAATAAATTCTATAGACGGAAGCAGGGAAAAGAGATCGATTACTGGCAGACAAGAAGAATGATCACGCGTTAGGAAGAGTTAATATCATTTGCCCTAACAGCACTAAATGATATTATCTCTGTAATCTGATACATGAGATAAGAGGTCCAACATTTTTCTGAGACCTGACAATCATGGATGATGTTTCATATCAAACATCTATAAAAGTATCATTTATTTCATCTTGGTAGAAATGAAATAAGTGCATGACTGTATAATATTCAGTACTTCCTTTGGATCTCTGTAACACATTGAATTCTTATGGTGTTTCAGTATATAATAATAAGATGATGATTTATTTTGTTTATTTTCCAGTGTCATTATTATTAAACTTTTCATAAGAATGTATAATTTATTTAAGGGACAAAGGTAAGTACCACTGTACTGGCACCGGGTTTCCCGTCACTTTCTCTTTTTAATTATAACAAAAATATAAATCTGTTAGAATGATATAACAGTTTACAAATGAATTTATCTCTATGAATATCTCTTTGTCCTATAGGATTTATCAATAAGTTTTTAAAAGCAAAAATTAAAGCATCCATAATAACTGCTCACTAAACTTGACATGACATATGCCGATAATAAAATTTATAAAATCGGGGGGCAGAAGTAAAATACATTTTTTCAGCGACTTTTAAAATGAGCAAGATATAGTTTAATATTTAATAACAGTTGAAATATTTATGCAATTATAGATATTTAAACGGCAATCTTGACAGTATTAAAAAAAATCCGTATTGTATAAGTAGAAAAGTTCAATATTACGTCAGACAGGGCATGAACTACCTTCAAACAATTCTACAGTAATAATTTGTTGTTTTATTAAACAAGAAAACACTATATCTGATACTAATATGTAACTACACGATAATTACTATAATTATCCTGCATATGATAATTGTATATATGATAAACTTATTATTACAAATGGTCTTTTCATTTCAACTTCAATGATCTACATAGTCTCACCTCCTTTTCAAACCGCCACAGAACGATGAAATCGATCTTTGGCCAACGCGAGGAGACATTCCCAAAAGATGCCACCACGATCTCTCGCAAAGCGGGACATCTCCGCGAGTCGAAAAAGAAAGGCGGAGTCTCCCTCCTCCCCCAAGCGTATAAAGAGAGAAAATCGCGACTGGCAACCTTATTTCCTGCCGATGGATTTATCGCTCGGCCGTTCGACCCGAATATCCAATGTGCCTCCCCCCTGCCGCCCCGAAAAACCAGGGCGAGAGTAGAAAAAGTCTCTCTTCTTCCCTCGCTCCTTAGCTGATTTGTCATCTCCTTTTTGTTTCTCATTCGGCTCGCCGTCGCGCGAAAATCGAAGAGCCTTCGTTTCTCGTTTAATTCGATTTGCCGGCCGATTTATACGCCGCCGCCGCCGGCTGCATAAATCTCCTCAGGCTTAGGCCGATGCACCGGGGGACAAAGAGTGAGACAGAGAGAGAGAGAGAGAGAGAGAGAGAGAGAGAGAGAGAGAGAGAGAGAGAGAGAGGAGGGGATGGGAACGACGCTTCTTCTTAATAAATGTCCTCCGCCGTGTATAGTTGGAAACAAGCTCTTCTAATAAAAGTGCTGGGTAGTTCGTTAAATTAGATACAATGGCAAGTGATAGAAGGGGCGGAGGGTCGTTTATCGCGTTAATTTCTTAAGTGATTTAATTTCTTCATGGTGTTGAAGAGTCAAAGATGTTTGCGATACGATAAGAAAAAAATCTTCGATCTTCTTCAACGTCTTCGACCCTTTTTAATAGTAAATTATTATACGGAAATGTTTGACTACAGCTTTATATCCTAAGTAATCCTTACTTTTATTTTGCTTACTAATTTTGAGAATAACGGCAATTTGGTGAAAGGTGAATTCTGGTTGAAAAGCTAGTTTTTAAACTGATTTTGGTTTAATTATCCTTGTGAAAGGACTCCGTACACAATGTATGGGAAAAAATCATCCGGTGAAATTGAACGAAACTTTGGAAAAAGATAGATTTCTTCAGGACCTCAAGATCTATCTTTTTCCAAAGTTTCGTTCAATTTGACCGGATGATTTTTTCCCATACATTGTGTGCGCGGTTCATTATTGATTTTTCCTCATTTATAAAACTATTTTGCTCTTTGTTTCTATAGTCATTTCTTATTTATATTTTAGAACTATCGCTATAAATATATGAGTACTTAAAGACGGTTTTATACCTAATGGCTCCTGGGACCAAAATTACCTGAAAAAATAAATTAAAATATAATTACTATAAAATAAAGTATATGTATCACTGATATAACTTATTTCTAATACAAAATCTCAAGAGATAGGTTTCTTAATCCACTTTATGCAGAATTATGTCATCGTAGAAAAATCAACTGGTGAGCAAGTTTTCTTGGCAATCACTCGATGGATTTTGACGAGAGAAGTCGCAAATTACTTGGAAAATATGTACCTATGGCATGAAGTTCTGGAATTAAAAAATATCGAGAGTATTTTTTTAATTGAAAAAATTCATAAAAATTGATAAAATTAAGACAAAAAAGTAGTTTTTTCAATTAAAAATACTTAGTCACGATATTTTTTAATTCCAGAGCTTCATGCTATAGGTTTATGTTTTCCAAGTAATTTGCGACTTCTCTCGTAAAAATCCATCGAGTGATTGCCAAGAAAACTTGCTCACCAGTTGATTTTTCTAAAATTACATAATTCTGCATAAAGTGGATTAAGAGACATATCTCTTGGGATTTTGTATTAGAAATAAGTTATATTAGTGATACATATCCTTTATTTTATAGAAATTAGATTTTAATTCATTTTTTCAGGTAATTTTGGCCTCAGGAGCCATTAGGTATAAGATCACCTTAAACTATTATCATATTATCATAATTCAATATTTAGTTTTCTTTTATTGAAGGAAATGAAATGTTCTACGTCGGACAAAGAAGAACCCCGTTTGTTCAAACAATTAGCGGGTTTGCTTCAGCAGCTCTTCAGTATATGTCGAGCGCTTTGTTCTCCCATTTCGATTGCCAGTCGAACGCATTTGATAAGTTTCGCTCAGCCCTCGCGTTTTATTTCTCTGCGCTTTGTTTTTCCTCCCCTTTCTATACATATTTCCCCTCTGCCTTTTAATATTTACGTTTTCACTCTTTTTATATTATATGTATTACTTATTTTTTGTCCTCGTTATTGTTTCCACGTCATAAAACATATTGTCGTTTGCTTGAGGTTGGATAGATGGGCTGTGTAATTTAAAACTTAAAACCTTTAATGCTCTAACAAAAATTAAATGTTGAAATCCATTTACCTATCGGAAATTAGTTCGCCTTCTCTCATCTCTTTTAAAGACCAATATTTAATATTTCATACTTAGATTTCAGTGAATTGCAATATTGAATATTCACATTTCAACTCTTTTATTGAGTTAATTCTTTTTCTATTTCAACGAAAATCCATCTACATCACAGTCTTGCCACACAAGACACCGATTAAATACTTCGTTACAGCTGCATAATACCAACCAGCACCTTAGCCTCTGGATTTCAATCTCCCATTTTCTCGCGACTCGTTTCACTGGGGAAGGGCACCCATCTGCATTTTTTCTCCTTCCCCCTGGCCCTCTCGTCTTATATTTGCCTTTTCCGCGCCATATCATTTTTCACCCCTTCTTCTTCTTTTTCTCCTTGTTCTTCTCCTTCTTCTTCTGGAGAAGTGTAGCCGGGTGCGCGGGCGATATGCAAATTTCGCGCGCGATATCCGGCGTGATGTTGATAAATTATATTTCAATGCCGCTGTGCCGGGAAATATCGCCGCCACTGGGATGATGGAAATGGCTATGCGAACGCGTATTATATATAGCTATATCTCAAGTCGTCACTTTTTACCTCCCGCGTCTCGGGAGGCGAGAATCGCCTCGTTATATTCGCGCGCGATTTCAGCGTAATTAATATTCATCTGCTATTCTATCTATAATAATGAAGCGTCATCGCAAGCGTGCGCAGGTGTCTCATTAAACGTCGGTCTGCGTCACAAGTAGTGCGAGATTTCTTTTAAGATTTTCTTTCTCACTCTCTCTCTCTCTCTCTCTTTGGACGTTCTGCGATCGAGAGGTGAACGTGGACTATACGATAATCATTATTCTGTTAATTAAAATAATTCATGAAGAGCCTGGTGCGTGGTGGGGCGTGAATTTGCTGGAGATTTCGTTATTGGAAAATTTTCTAGTGAGATAAAATGAAGATTGAGGTTGGATTGAGTCATAATAATTTCTGCATTTTTGTATAATTTTAAAATATACACATAATTAAATTAAATTATCGTAAATTACATCATAAACTTCAATTGAAAATTATTGTAGAAAAATATCGTAAAAAAGTAACTTTTTATTAGTGAATAGTTTAACATTTTCAGGGGCACATTAAAAAAAATAGTGTTTTTTCACATTGATTATTTATTCATTAATTATTATCACCCCCCCCCCCCCCCGGTGAAAAGTAATACAAAAATACAATATATAAGTACTCAAGAGTCTGAGGAACTTGATTGCATGCAATTAGTTGTTGTAATATATCCATAATGAGAAAAATAATAAAGATAAATAGGTGTATCATATATGATACATCGACCCTCAAAGCGTTAATATGCAAGTATCTAAATGCTTATCTAAATGACTAAAAAATATATGAAATACTGCAAAACGGTTATTTAATCTTTTTCTTTCATACAGTTTTAGCCCACAATAACTTTATCTCTACAGCAAATATATTAAAACAAAATGATGGACAGACAATTCAGTCACCACATCGGCAGCTATTACCGAGTTCTGCGATCAGAGAATCATACTACTTGCTACTATACATCCAATACTCAAACTTACCCCTAACATAATAAACAACTAAGTTAGACAAAACCATCCTCACTCTTATAGCAAATAACCCGCAATTGCGTTTATAAATCTCGGCGCGCTTCATCGGACACAAACGCGCCTGCGCAAGTTTAAATCGTCCCCGGCGTCGTGGAAACTATATACACACGTTTTGCGCGCTCATCGACGCGAGGCGGGAAAACTTTAATTGACGGAACATCCGAGCGCGCACTCACGGCAAGCGTACATACACATACATGTATATATATACACGTTCGCACGTACAAACTTTGCAGCGACGGCGGCGCTCGTTTGAATTAGCGCAGCTGTTGAGATTTCCTGTTTTCGCTATATAGCGGACGCTCTTTTTCGTGCGTGCGCGCGTGCATCTGCGTATTCCATTTGGGTTTTTCGGTCAAATTAAATTGGCGCTGAATGCAGCGTTGCGCTGCGTTGCGTTTTCGACCGGAGTATAGATGGGATTCACGGAAGTTGGATAGCAAACTTTTTATGCGTATGAGTCGTATGAATGTATAAATACATATTTTGATAGATAGATTGTGGAATCTTGTTACTGTATAACGATGTTCCAGCTTGCGTACCGCTATCTCGTGACCTTTTTTGTTTGTCAACTATTATAACAAATTATTATTATAAGAAAAAAAAGTTCAGCACGTATAAAATGTACATCAGCGAAACTACAATATAATGGAATATTTTCTATGAAAGTCTATGAAAATCTATGAAAGTCTATAAAAGTCTTTGAAATCTATAAAAAAATCTATATGAAAGTCTACAGGGAAAGAAGTACGCAGGGTCTGCTACGCTGTCGGTAGCCCATGCCACCGTGCGAGGTGGTAGGGGAAAGCAGGCTGTACGACGTTTATACAGCGTATCTCACACTGCGACGCACGGAATTTTCAGGTCTTGAGCACTGAGTTTTCGATGCGAGCCGTCGATTGTCCAGCGGGGCCAATCTTAGTTCGGGAACTGGCTATTTTTTCGTGTTATACATAACCTTCCTCGTGGAAAACGTAATTTTTTCATGTATTTTGATCCGCTGAATCTGAATATGAAGGTCTTTTTGCAAGAAAATTCATAAAAATTGTTTAGAATCTAATTATTTAAACAAATTTTGAAAAATTGATTTTTGCTATCAGAGAAATTTTTTTATAAAAATTTAGCTCATTTTGTGAATAAAAAGTTCTTTTGACGATAATTGAAAAATGCAAATCGATATGATTCTTTGAAGTTTTTTTAAATTGCATGATTTAATACTTTTTCTCGCTTCTACTCGCCACAATTTTAGGGCTGGACAAGACTCGAGATTAACCTTGGTCTCGTCTTGGTATTATCTCGAATTCAAGACCAAGACAAGACTTGGAAAAGATTTTCAAGGCGATATTGAGATTAGAGAGGTCGAGATCTTGGTCTTGTTTTGAGTCTTGAAAATTCGAGTTTTAAGTAGTATCAGTTTGTGACACGAAATGTACTTTTACTTATTCAAAAAATAAACTGCGTTAATAAATATTAAATTATTGTTAAGTTTTGTTAATTAATTATTGTTAGGAAACGAAACAATTTTCAGAAATCAATAAACAAAAAGTATTTGGTATAGGCTTATAATTGTTGATAGAACAAATAAATAAAATTAAAATTTATATTTTTAAATAATTAAGACTTATTATAATAAAAACTTACAAATTTATTTCACATATTTTTACTTTTAATTTACTTCTGTAAGTAATACACATCAATGCTCTCAATGACCACAAGATTAATGAACAACAATTTTTCCTCATGATGAGAGACCTACCACATAAAAATCACTCACACGGCACTGTCTCTTTAAACTTTTCAATGGAAACCTTGTTGAAATCGTTACCCCATGCAGTTGTATCAAAACCATCTACTTTGTGCCGTGGATCTAGAATAAGTAATACACCATAAATCCAATTGCATTTTCGGTAATGTTTTAACATTTTATCACGTCCTTTTTAAAAAGCTAGAAGTAATATTTCATGACTTTTAGTTCTATCGATTTTATTATTTAAGTCAGAAATAATAGATTTGAATCTGCCAATAAGCATGTTAAAAAGTACAACAGCGCTAGGTAATGTTACATCATTTTCTTTTCCAATCTCTGTAGAAATATATTTAAAATATTTTAGGTATTTTAACATCTGTCTCAAACATTGCCATTCTAAATTACTTACTAGTTCCGGAACCCAGAGCCTCTCCTAGTAGTTTAAAGTTTACTAATTCACTGCGCAGCTTCCAAAGCATCGATAATGCAGGTTCTAATCTATCCGCAACGAACAACATATCATAACAGCTATTCCACCGTGTTTTAGCATCTAAGGTGGGAACTACAAAATCAATTCCTTCCATGGCACAAACATTTTTTAATTGAATTTTAAGAACTTCAGGGTGTTTAATTTTTTTGAAAATTGCACTAATTTTTGTAATTATGTCAGAAAAATTTATTTATTTTGTGTGTGTGACTCCTCATCGCAGGAGTCGTACGTGTCCTTTCTTCCTGTATCTATAATCACATCATCTTCTGTATGAACATTGAATAGCATTAAAACATCTTGAACTCCTAAATTAATTACATGAGCGAGACATCGAAAATGCTGATTTTCTTGATCAAAGTTCAAATCATCTTTCTGAAATAATAGGCTCAGCTCATACATAAACATATTTGCGGATGCATTATCTACAGTAATGCCTTGTATTCTTTTGTGAATTCCGAAATATTTGAGACTCTCGTAAAATTTTTAAACTATATCTTTACCACTGTGCTTCCCTTCGGAAGCGACAAGATCCAGAGTAAGAGATTGAAAAATCCAATCATCATCAATAAAATGAATAGTAATACTAAAATGTGAAGTACCGTTTTGCGCAGTCCATCAATCTGTCATAAATGAAAATTTAGACTTATTGTTCAGCAATATTCATTTTAAATTTTCACACATTGCTGTTGCACTTTCGTTTTCCTCTTCGTTTGTTTCTGAATTTTCTGCAAAATAGTAATAATTAAGTATTTAATTTAAAAAAATTCTTGTACATTATAATATACGAGTAACGCGCGCGCGCGCGCGCGTGTGTGTGTGTGTGTGTGTGTGTGTGTGTGTGTGTGTGTGTGTGTGTGTGTGTGTGTGTGTGTGTGTGTGTGTATATATATATACCTGAGGTTTTTTCTGGCCGAATGCAAACATCGCTGATGAAGTTCGGTATTTGATCTCCTTCGAACCAACAGCATTCATACTTGCCATCAACATCTTCCTAACTGCTGTTCAATAGTGATTTATTTGTCGGCCTTTTTAAATGAGCATTCCCCCAAATGCTTGATATATAAGCCGCTCGTGCGATTTGCTGTTGTAATTCACTCGCGCATGGTGAAAAGCTGGATGCGTCAATATTTTTGGTTTCAATAGTGAAACGATCTTTAATGTCCTTAAAATTATAGGTATTTGAAAATATGTCAAATCTTGCATCGTTTACTGATTCCATATTTTTGAATCCATACAGTTGACAAACAAATTGCTCAAGCGTTTTATAAACGTCGGGTAAAACCGGTGATTCGCTGACGTTCTTAAATCCCGTTTGGTATTTCTTCGACTTTGTGAGCAATGTCAAAGGTCTTTCCTTGCCTTTTCTGTAAAAAGCAGGGTTAAAATCGCACCCTGTAAATGCGTGAAAACCAGCTAGTGAACTGCAATATAAATGTCCAAGCATACTATATAACTCACTAGCGTTTATATAGCGCTGGGCGTTCCCAACACCCATCTTCAGCAAAATTTTTGAGGCACTTGTTATGTTTTCCATGTTGCTCAGCATAATTATAAAGATGTCAGTGTCAGAACAGCATATTAAGATATTTACATCCATTTGAAGATTGCACGCATGGTATACTATTTTAGTATCTGCTTCTTCGTGCTTATCACATTCAAAATCATCTAAAATAGTCTTACCTTGTTTTGGAGGATGGCGGCTGAAGTAACCGCTCATTTGCTGCTGTATTTTGCTGTATTTTTGTTGCTGTATGTATTTTCGTAAATGTAATAAATTATGTAATTTAGATAATCAATTTCACGGTAAGAATTGCTTTAAATCAAATTATGAATAAACTTTTAATTTTAATATAAAAAATAATACAAATAAATAACTGAATAATTATTCTATCGACTATTAATGGTCTCATTAAATAAAAGTTTTTGTATTTTATCTTGTCTTACCTTTTCTGTTGAAGAGCTTCTCTATGTTTTTTGGAAAGCCTCGTAAACTTTCGATAGTACTGTGAATGGTACCCATGGTATTTATTCGGACTCCGAGATAATTCGATGTCAGTTTGCCCAACCACATTTTCTGTCCGATATTGTAAAATCACTCTATACTTTTCAAGCGTGTTAGCCGAGAATTCTTGCTTCTTACCTTTTTTAATTTTGCAAAATACACAAATTATTTTCGACATTTTGGAGCGTCTGAAAGATTTGGCGGTTTCCCACAAACTGAATTTGAACGAAGCAAATACTAAAGGAATTAAATGCAGACTGGAGAACGGCGACTCAGCTTATACTAGGTCGTTCGTATGTCGCGGTGCGGCACGCGCATTCGCACTTCGAGCACTGCCGAGTGGTCGTGTCCCAAAAACATAATAGCTGACAACTTCTTTCTTTTAGTTTAATGAATAAGGAAGCGAATGCAGTAGATTTCAAGCTATATAAAATGGTTGCATGGTATACGATTTTTCGACATGTTTGGTACACTGCCGACCGCGTTTGTCCCAACTTTGGGCCTGCCGACTTCGTCTATGAGTGATTAATATTATAATAAACGCGTCTTATCAGTTTGAGATTGTATAAAATGCTTTCAAGACACTCGATTTTACGACACGATCTCAGCCCAGGGATGCCCTCCAAGCCTACCTTGCCGACCGTAGGATTGGCTTTTATTCATGCCAATTATGCATATCCTAAAATATGATGCTGTATAAAATGGTTGCACTTTTGGACGTCGAGCTCCCTAACTATGAGTAGTCGTTTCCATGGACTTATCACCCATTTTTGGTTTTATTTGGGGGTGCCTTTCCCTATCTGGGTTTGGTCCACCCCGGATATTTTATTTCCCTGGTGCCCTTCATATCTGTATATGTGCGTGTGCTTGTGCATGTGCGTGTGTACATGTGTGTATGTTTGTATGTGTGTGCGCGCGCGCGCGCGTGTGTGTGTAATAAATTGTCGACACCATAATTATAGCAAGAGATATCAAGCTCATCTTTGACAGGTATATGAAGTTCATTTTGAAGTTGTGGAAGTACAGTTGATCCAATAATATTAAGTCGTTTGAAAAAGATAAAGAAAAATATGAAAAAATCGAAAATAATTTTTATCATCGCTGGGTTTAGAGATCTGTCAGAAGCAGGTTCATTTTCTGAAAGGTCTTAAAATTTCCTATCTATCCATATTATTTTCGGCCCAATCGGATAATATTAAGTCGGTTAAAAAAGATTAAGAAAAATATAAAAAAATCAGCGTATCATATCTACATTCAGTTTTTAAATACTTTGACAAAATGTATTTTGCCCGTCATTTTAGCTAGTCGGACCACTGTGCGCCGTAGATCCAGACATAACAGTATTGCCGGAATACAAATTGATTAGTTTCGAACAAGAAGAATGTATTTACCAATAAATAGAAAAGAATATCTTGTGTTAAAAAATTTTTCTTTACTGATATTTCCATTACAACGAAAAAATGTCGTCGGTAAATTTTTGTTGGACATACATTGAAAACTTGGCTCTTTACTATCATTGCAACTCGACTCGTAATCCCGCCAGACTTTCGTCGATTTTTAATCCGTCACAGTTGTTCTTATTATTTTTAATAAATATTTTGTTCGTTCCGTTTGTCTGCTTTTCAATTTATCGGTAAATTTTTTATGAAAATATACGTAAATATCTACTGAAATTAAAAAATGATAAAAAGCAGTGATGCAAAAGATTGTGATTCAAAGTACCATTGATTTCTGCTTTAAAAAATTTATCATTCACGAATGCAGAACATTATTCCGTAACTTAGTTTCTTATTATTCAACCCGTCCAATATATCACAATCAGCAGGTATCGAATAATACATTCACCTATATACACACCTTGTTCCGCGTACGATAAATCGTTACCAGCCATGTAAAATTAACCCAGCCCAGCCTAATTCCATCAATGTGCGTCTAACTAAACAATTTCACAACCGAGGCCATCCTTAGCCCCAAAATAAAGAAATCCACATTACTCGCCGCTTACTTATTCACGTAACGGACGACGCACGTGGTGCTCGCGCGCGTGGGGGTCCGGCGAAAATAAAAAAGCTAGTACACGCGCGCACGCGTGCGGCTGCAGTAGCGAGCTTCTTATAAATAAAACCAACGACGAGAAGGTCGTGGCATTGAAAATTCATAAAACAATTTCCGACTCGCGGCTCTGAGGCGTCGGCGTCGGCAGCGGCAGGAATGATCTTTGGAGAAGCGACCCTCGCGAAAAAAGCTCCCCCGGGATACCGCGGTTGTGTGTCTTGATAGGGACAAGAGGGAGAGAGAACGAAGGAGAGAGAGAGGGATAGAGAGAGAGATAGAGAGGCTTCGGATGAGGCAATCGATATATCTGCGTGGCACGCTGTTCATATTCGAAGGTTACATGACTGTATTATGAAAATATGTAATATTTATTGTTCGTATCGAATGTTTGCTTTACTAATAGACCGAAATAAATACGGCTATTCAAGATAGATATATTTATATATCAGATATTTTCTCGGACAATCAAAATATGTACAATATTTCATGAAGATGATTATAGATTTGTTTTGAAGGGTTTCGTATTAAATTATGAGTCAATTATAATTACGTTTATTAAGATAATTTATGTATTAAATAAATCTACTGGCGATATTAATGGTGGAGTGTAATTCACTGAAAGTATCATTACAACCTCATATTACAAAGTTTATTCATATGAAGTGAAATTGCAATTACATTGTATAAAATGTATATGGCGCTTATTCCATTAGTAAGTTTATAATTACCCTTGCTATTTCAATACATAATTCCGACAATATTTACATCAAAATAAATAACACCCAGAGAAAAGATTTCTTGTAGCTAAGATTAGGTGACTTAACAATTAAGACACAAATTTAAAATATTAAAAATATAGTGATATTATTAATAAATAAATAAGGATTGATGGTGAATTTGACGTTTAAGTGTCTACGCAAATATTTTTACTGTTTCTAGTACCTTTTATATGTTTTAAATTGTTTAATACCATATAATAAGTTTAAGTTGGGTATACCCATTATATGTTGAATAAAAGATTAATTAGCAATAAAAAATTCATAAAGAGTTGCGTAGACATTTCAACTTTCGATATTTATTAATAATATCACCATATTTTTAATACTTTTCTTTTTGTGCATTAATTATTAAGTCAAGATTCTTATCTATAAGTAATCTTTTCTCTCTGTGAAATTACACCCAAATGTTATCTACTAATTGCATTTTACAATTATCGCCAATGTAGTGAATAATTTATTCGGAATGATATATAACACATATTAACTTCAATGAAAAACTTAATATGGAGATTACATTTTATGTAAATAATTTAACTGACTATTAAAATAATACAAAACATTAAATACAATTCAATGACACGTTCCCCCCAATACCCATATACGAACTACCTATGACAAAACAAACTAGTAATAAAATTCCCTAAACCAGTAATCCCGTCAAATCATTTAATTCACCCTCCAATCCGGCTGCATTTACATTAAACATTCATACAATACTCCACGGCAGTCATGTACATCTCAGTTCTCCCATCGAGCCATTCGCGCGATTAGCCATAGTATAGGCTAAGCACCGCGTGCGCTGGCGCTAGCATTAGCCATCACCAACGCCAATAAGGCTTCAATGGCACGCACGACGGCCTAGATTACCACGACCGCACTCGCGGAAATAGTGCGTGTACGTATACTTATATATACATACACACACACACACACACACACACACACACACACACACACACACACACACATATACACACACATATATATACACACACATATACACACACACGCACACACATGCAGGCCGGTGCTATTCACGCTTCAATCGACGAGCGCTCTCTCGAGTTGAGAGCTTGACAAGTGGAGCGGCAGCGCGTGCGCGTGCTTCAGAAAGGCAGCATCACGAGAGACCTGGCACACAGGCGACGTCCTTCCGATAAATCAGCGAGCTATATCGGCCAAGTTGTGAGTGCGCTGCGTTGTTGTTGCGTTTGTTATATATATGTGCGCGCGCTCGTATATAGGAGTGAGTGAGCGAGGGATGATATGAGAACGCGCAGGGTTGTTGATGCGCGCATTGGTTGCTGTCGGTGCGAGCTGCGAGTGTGCGGTTGACGCGCGGGCTGTGTAATGATTTTTCGATGATTCTATGAGTGCAGCGCGGGGTGAGCTGCGTGTTTGTGATGGTGATTAATTTTAATGAAGATGAAACAGTGGTTTTTTAGTAATTCTAGAAAGGATTATTATAGTTGCATATAAGTGGGATTCTTTTAGTTCAAGGAAAATAAATTCATAAGGAAAAAATAAAATTTGAAGTTCATTATTATGCGCAATAAATGGTAAATGGCTTTAGTTTAATGCAATTTTAAAATACAGATCTATAATTGTTGTTTTTCCAATAAATAATATGTTTTATCGATTATGATCAAGATTAATGATATTAGTTTCATATAAATATAAAGATAACTAATTATAATACCTCTCTATTTTAGATAAGTATGTATGTCAATCAATAACTCTCACATCAATGAGAGTTATTGTTGTTCAAAATATCGAAGTTGTCAATCATATATCAATTAAATGTAACACAATATCTTTTTATAGGGGTGTAACGACCCGCTAAAAATAATGCAATTTTTTTTTATTTTTCCTTTTAAAATTATATTTCATTCTATGGCAAATTTTTATCCTGAACTCGCAACAGTTCAAAAAACACACCTGAATAAACATTGCGCAGTTATCTGTTAATTGATACATCATCCGATCGACGGCTGATGACTCAATTAACAGAATATTAATACTATTAGCACAGTACTATCTAAAAGAGACACGTGCCTAATTTAAATACAGGCATATTCGGGTATTTCCAATATTCTCTTTTAGATGGTAAATATTGCACCACGAAAAGCGAATTGATACGTCATCCGATCAACGGCTGACGTCTTATTCTGCGAAGCATAATGTTTAAACAATTGTTATGCTATCTAAAAGAGACGCTCTCAGCCTGAATGCGAGGCTATTTTCATCTTTCCCCCAATACTCTCTTTTAAATAGTAAATAAAGAAATCACCAAAAATTCATATATAAAAGCGCCCGACAATCCGCAGTGCAGAGAGATCTTCGTTACAAACAAGCCTAAGTGCGTAGAACTAGAAGCCCGCGATTTGCGACTCAACTCTACCATAGTTTACTATAATAAGTTAGCTACTCGCTACACAGTGTCACACGAGTTCCTTCGTTACCAACAAGTGCAGTGTGTGATTAACTAGAAGTCCGCCACCAGCAACTCAACTCTACTCGAGTCCCTATATAACATCGCAAGAGGTAAAGACGTTGTCCGCGATACGCGACAATTGTATCTTACTCACGTGATTAACATAACATAGTCCACCTGACATATGTATTTTCTGTTGACTATTCTTCGGCTATAAATTATATACACATAGAGTTTCGCTTCTTATTGTACGCGTTCTCCTACTGTAAACTTATAGAGCCACCTGCACCGAAGCCCAACCAATCAGAAAGACCCTAAGTCTATTTGCTTCTCAAAGGCAACATACCTCCGCCGAATTTCCCAAAAGGAAAAATTAGTCATAGTTAGTTTTGCCTCCGACAAGTACAGACGTGCTCTCGTGAGTAACATTAAGTTCTAAGTTAAGTTACACAATTTTTCCTCTAAATTGTAATAAATAACAAAAGGTGTCAACCTTAAACCGTGTAATAATATACATTAATAAAAGTGCCAATTATTAACCAGTGGAATTATATTTCATTTAATATAAAATACAACAATAACCTGCATCAAAACAGTCAAGGTAAGACGCAAAACTACTATTAATACTTCCGGTAAAGATTCTCGAGTCTGTCGGAAATAATCCGTTGCCTTCTCAAGTCGCGCTTCTAATAACTTTTAAATTCCTCGAATGTAAACCGCTCGGCATTACGAGGAAGGCCGTGAATAACATTTTATTTAATTTCTTTAAATAAAATCAGGACGTCACAGAGGCATACTCAACTTTTACCGGATTATTTCATGAATGGTTCAAAACTTGATAGAGTAAAGGTTGTGAAGGATCTCGGAGTCCTCTTTGACACGTCGCTCACGTTCTCGCAGCATATAAATTCGGTAGTTTCAAAAACATTTAGTTTGGTAGGTTTTATTAAGCGAAGTAAGGGTTGCTTTAACAATCTAGATGCAATCATTCATCTTTACAAGACGTTCTATCAAATTTTATATATTGCCTCTCAAATCTGGTCACCTTTTACCGAAATTCTAGCAAATAAATTAGAGCCTATACAGCACACATTTATCCGGTTTATGTCTTTCAAAATTAATCCGATGCAAAGATTCAATCACGATTACTCCGAAATAACCTATATCAAGTCTTTGCATTATTATCACGACTGTGTTCTTACCTTCGAAGTTCTAAAAAATCAGATCAATTGTGAACCTCCTAAACGCAACTTGGGGAGGGGGGGGGGCCTATTTCGGACATGGGGCGGTTTCGTATACTCCAGTTATTTTGTAAGTAAAAACTTTTATCTGGTATCGGTAAGGTAGATTCAACCTATCTGTAGAGACGAACTTTTGAACCCAACTTCATTAAGTTATTCGACAATTTCGCTGCGATCCAAAACGCAATCAGGTGTACCCGAATGGAAAAAATAAACGGTACTATAATGTAAATTATCGTATGTTTCGGCACATTCCTTTACGTGTCGCTATGTTTCTGTACCTTTCCGTACGATTCGGTACGTTTCGGTACGTTTTGATTAAGATTCGGACATTTTATACGAAAACGTACCAAAACGTACCAAATCGTATCGAATCGTACGTAAACTTGCAGAAACGTACGGTGACGTACAGTGACATACTTGTACGTACGAAAATGAACGGAAACATACTTATATGTACCAAATGAATGTATCAATATCCAAATATTTTTGTACCGAAACGCACCGAAATGTACCGAAACGTACCGAAACGTACCAAAACATACCGAAACCTACTGATATTTACCAAAACGTACGAAAACGTAAAGCAATGTACAACAACATACGTGACCTTACAAAAACATGCGATAATATATGTAAACGTACGGAATTTTAAAATGTAATATTTTACGAAAATTTTTACTCTACAAAAACTTTTGAAATGACAAATATTTTCCAGTATATTTCAAGTTCTCATAATTTTCTTTACAACACCGTATATTCACGTACATTGACGTACATTTTCGTACGTTTTTGTACGCTGAGGTACGTTTCTGTATGTTTTGGTACGTTTGAGTACGTTTCGGTACGCTTAGGCAAGAAATTTTTGGAGACAAAAAATAATTTTTCTCAGCATATGTAAGTTTCTGTAGGTTTCTGTACGAGGCTGTACCTTCGAGTAGCCCGACATATATTTCCGTATGATTCGGTACGTTTAGGTACGATCCCGTACAAATGTCCGAATCTTAATCAAAACGTACCGAAATGTACCAAATGGTGCGATAATTTACAACAATGTACTAGATTGTAACATAGTTGTACGATTATTATTTCCATTCGGGTATCAATAAAATTTTAAATTGTACTATTCGTTAGTGACCTTTAACAATGTGTTCACACATTGCCAATCACATATAACATAAGAACTTTTAGCCAGTGTAATAAATAAAATAAATAAATAAAATCAATATAACAATTACAGATTTTTATTTTACCGTCAATCTGAATTTTCGAAATTCCACTGACACTTTATTATTGAAATATAATTCTCTTACCGTTCTTTTCTTTCATATCAGACATTCCAATCCTGTCACACAGAGGCATATTTTACGATTCAATCGAATTATACATTCGGAAATACTACCCCGCCCCCACCCCCACCCCTCTAAATCCACGCAAAATATAAAATCCAATAAACCGATTCCCAAACAATCACTATACGTGACACCCATCCTCTCTCTTCCTCTCTCTCTCTCCCTACATCACAATATGCTAATAAGTCTTTCCCGCGCTTTCTCTTCCACGTCGCGCGTTCCACATCCTCCACTTTCTCCCCACTCGATCCCCCATCCTTTATCTCTCGACCTACACACGCGAGATTGCGCGCTTTAAATTCCCGGCCTGGATTCCCCGTGCGTGTTTACTTCTCTCTCCTTCGATTTTCACCTCGCGATAGAAATATCGCGTCTAATCTCCATCGCATCCCCGCTGCTGCTGCCGTGTACAGCCCCCCACTTACGCGAGGGTGCGAGAATGCGTGCGTATAATGGCTCCGTGACGCGGCAGTTCGATCTTCGAGGAGAGGACTCGAGTGGAAGCGGCTCGATTGCCTCGTGCGCTGTAGTATGTACGGTATGTATGGGGAGATGCGAAATCGGAGGAATTCGTAAGTTGAATGGTTGGGATACGTTGTCTCTATTAAGTTTCAGGAAGATGATTAATAATGTGTTTTGTTTGAAATATTTTCCGATGATGCGCGATGAGCTGTGATGTTGGTTATTAAGTATTCGATCTTTAGGATTATGGAAATTAATTTGTTTATGTAGATACTTATTTATGTGTAATACTGTCAAATATAGCATAAAGAATAAATTATACATTTATGTATTTATTGTTTTGTTCCCAATTATAGAAGATTTATAATTGTTCATATTATTAATTTAATGTTAAGGTGTAGATTGGTTTCTCTTAATTTTTGGTACAAAAATTCAACAAAAGTTTAAACCGACATTTTCGATAAGTAAGAATTTAATACATTAGTTATTATAATTAAATTGCAATTTAATCTGCGCTGCTTGAGTACTTGAAATAATCTGACTTAAAATATAATCAAATCGTTATCAACTAATAAGTTTTCCTCTCAATTAAAATATAAATAGAAATTAAAATTTTTGTTTAATGACTGAACATCCATGAAGTAACTCTCAACGTAGCTCTTCTTGTCTTTTAAAAAAGATGGAGGGAGAAAAGCGGCCCCGAAAGTGGTGACCACTATGTCTCACAATCATGAGAATCAATTTGAATTTTTAATAAACACAAATAATAATATACTATAAATTTAAAACAGTGTAGAAATAAAATTTTAAATAGTCGGCAACGGAGATTTACAATTAGCTTAATTTTCTTACTAAATAATAGTCGGTAGACTGTAACAATCATTGTACTGTATTACTGTAATTAAATTTAAAAAAATCTAGTAGAATATAGGAATCGTTGAATATTTTCTTTTTATAAAATCAGTTTTATCGCAGATAGATAAATATACTTTTTTATTATTAATATTAATTATAGGTAAACCTAATAGTAGAGTAACGTTTTAGAAACTTCTTCATTAAAAGTAATTTCTCCTTGAAATATTATACTCAAAGTTTTTAATGAATTCCAGAGACTTATTAAAATATTTCATTAAAAATGACACGATTACATAAGGACTTTAGTACGGACACGAGGTTAAATTAATTCTTTAATAACCGTCAAAGTTTAATTTAATTTGCAGTATATTACCAATTTTATTCAATTTTTCTGTACCTCGTTTTACTTTAAACTCCCAATATATCCCTGCAGCAAAAGACATCGCGTCCACGCCCTCGAATTTTTCCGAAATCCAACCTATTCAGCTAAAATTAAAAGAGAAAAAAGTCTCAATCTCACTATCGCGTATCACCGGACCCCCTTATCTTTTAATTAAATCCTTTCAACAAAAGAAGAACGCTAATTTCAATAACGCTTATCTTTTGAGCCCGAAAATGCGTGGCAAAAACAAGTAGCCATTCGCGCGGTTGTGCATATATATTCAGTCCACTGTCGACGCTCTTGAGTATTTTATGATTTTCATCTTGTTGTCGAGGCGCGGACACTCTCGAAGAGTCGTAGCGATGGTCTGGGATTTACGAGGGTCTTCGCCTCCGGGGCAAGGAGAAATAGTAGTGCCGAGGGAGGAGGGGGGTAAAGTTGACCAGCCCCTGCCCTATCCTCCTCCTCATTCCCCTTGAAGCGTCGCCCGTCGTCAGGGAAATTTTGTCGTAAGGGTAAAAGGGAGTATGAGGGTGTTGGGTTGTTACGGAGCAGCTGAATTATAAAAAATTTTGCGGTAAGTTTGGCACGTTTTTAAATTTAATAAGCGGGTTTATTAAGGACATGTCCCATGTGGTCCAGAAAAAATGTACACAGAGGCGGTGATACAATTAATTACATAATTTTATAATAAAGCGAGAAAAATAAATAAGTAAAAGATACAAATAGATGTGATATAATAATATACAAAGAGTGAAATATAAATATTTACAAATATATTTACAAAAATGTGTCTGATGTCGTAAAAACACAAACAATATTTACCAGTAGTCACTGTGACAAATGCGATACTTAAACTAACAAAAGATGACCTAAAAAGATATCGCATAAGAATATAGAAAAACGGAAAAATAAGAATACATATAAGTGGCAATACAACTATTCATTTGTCGCAACCTGATGTACGGAGGAAAGTGGTATGAAAAAGTTATATCATGAATTCCTTAATGTTAACCGTTGAATACTATACTATCTAGTAATCAAATTAGTTAATAGTCAACTGATTCAATATATAAGAAATATACACTTTTTAATGTAATAAAATTTAATTTTTATTGTGAAATAGTAATTTCTAATCGCTAAATTAGTTAATTTTTTCACTAACGTCTTTTTAAGTCGTAGAACACAAACTCACCACAGGCATTCGAGAATATACAAAAAAGTCAATTACAAACATTTTATTTCTGTTTCACTTTTCCGTCATCATTTTTTAAAAAGAGGATAAAAATATAAAACACAGATAATTTTATATATAGGTTAGTTTCTCAACTAATCAGATGACACCTTAAGTAAAAAATTTACGTCTGCGACGACCAATATATCAAAGACGGCCTTTCAACGGACTTAACCAACAGCGAAGGTTTGGCTTCACATTTCCGCCATCATTCTTTTAAGAGAGGACTCGACGTATAATGTTCCATTTAAATTATTTACTATATAAATTTTTATTTGAAAGTTTTCAAAAGTTTTTAAAAGTATTCCGTAATAATACAAAATTGGTTATAACAGTATTTTCCATGAAATTGTATCCTATACGTATGCGGCACCGATGTAAATGACAATTTTAGAAATGTGATTAAATGGAATGACGTGCAATCATTGTAAAATTAGACGTACCCTGTTTATCGCAAATTATTCTGAATAATAAATGGCGGTATGCAAAATATAATCATTATCAACATACCTTCATTCGCGCTCGCGTGCACCATCCACGTAATTCATTTTGAAAATCGATCCAACAAACGTTTAATTAAATTATTCAAAGGCTAATTGAGTCTCCAAATTAAACCGGCAAATAATTACGGGCGCGCTTGCGTACCCACGCGGCTATCGCTAAATATTTATTGTTTTTAATTAATTAGTCCAGCGGCGCGCGCGCGCGCGTCCACGGCCGCACTTTCCCTCGTAATTGGCGGGCAAATGTAGAATTGCAGCGAACCAGCCGCGATTTCCTCAGCGACGCGCGGACGTAATCACTCGAAGACCACGTAGCTGGAAACAATTTTAATTGCAGGCGTCAAAGGAGCACGAAAATCATGTTTCTCTCTGCGCAAGTGAGTTAACGCTTTACTGTGCGAAGAAAAAATATTGGCGGGACTTTTTCGAGCATTGGTTTATATTTACGAAACGCGCAGTAAAGGAAATGTAAAGCGAATTTTTTGCTTTTCTGTGCGCCGCGAAATATTTCGCGCCACTGCTTGCAGCCCTCGAGTGAAAATAAATGTATTTCCCAGCGCTTTTTCCATCGGGCGACGCTCTCGTGAGCAGCTGCGTTCCAAAAGAGTTTGTTAATTTTCGAACAGGGTCAATCGTCGGGAAGCCTTTCCTTTGCGCCCGGATGCGGGTAAACAATTTTCACTAAAGGCAAAAGGCTGAAAAGCTTCGCTCGGCCAATATTTCGAAGTTGATATCGCGTGTGTAGCTTCAAATGAATGCAAATAAGCATACATTCGAGAGAGGCGCGCACGCGAATATACAAACGAACTATTGCGTATTTATTTTCGACCGGAAATATATGTTTATAAGCTCTACATATACACCTACTGGCTTAAGTGACTATACGTAGCCATGTATTTATACAAATTCATTTATACACGCCTACGCGAAGCTACATATACGCATATAGACGAATCAGCGAATATGTAAATATCAACGTTTACCAAGTATACACACGTGCTAAAAACAAATGCGTATTACACGTATATACCAGACATGCGAGCGCGCGGCATTAGAATTTCACTTTACGCAGCAACGTTCGCGCGCGAAAAAAACTCACTCCGGCACTTTCACACGTGCAAACACACGTTCGCACTTACATATAATACAAATGTGCGCGCGCGCAGTGCCATCGTCCTCTCGCCCAGCGAACAGCAATTATCGCCGATTGCATGTATACAAGCGCGTAAATGCGCCCGAGTGCTCGGGTATATGTATAAATGCGCGCTCGTATTTCCGTCCAGCAATGCGCGTCAGTATAGCCAGGGCTTTGACGTTTCAGTGCTCGCATAGTATTTCAGTGCCTCGTGTGTCTGTCCGTACGCGCGCGTTCGTTCGTTTTATGCCCCGCGCGTATATGCATGTATGCACGCACGTATGCATGTATACGGGCGAGTGCAATACACGTGTTTTACGTGTGACGAAGCCGCATGCCCGATCTCTTGCATTAATGCGTGAGAGCGTGTGTATGCGAATGTTTTGTTGCAAACATGTATATGTGGGGGTAGGGGAAGGACGAATACGGTTTTTAAGGGCCGGTTTTAATGGCTCGTAAAGCTTAAGTAACTGGGGGATAAAATTTTTAATGAAAGTTTTTTGTTTTCAGAACCGAACGCGCGGTTCGTGCGCGATGCGGCGAGGAATAAGGTGGGTGAGGCGGAATTAGTCGTTCTGGGTGTAATTGAAATGCTGAGATAACTGGTGGGGAATCTTAACGACAGATAGTTTTCTTTACGCGATTTGATGAGTAGCTATGCTGGCATTGTTTTTTGCATTCAAGTTATGTGGTGAAATTGATTAATTGCTGCGGTTTAATTCTAAGAATAATTAAATTCTAATAATATATTAACAATTGAATAAATTTAATCACAATCAATTAGTTTGACTGAAATTTATCGTTTCATTTTGTAAAACTATCTGTAGTATCAATCTATTTTAATTAGAAATCAATCTATAGCTCAAATTTAATTGTTTGCTCTGTGATTTATTTCATTAGATTTTGTTAATGAATTTTCGTAAGCAGTGCATATTTATTCAATAATTACAATTTTTTGAATTACAAAATCGATTTGAATTTCTCATTTTAGATACAGCACAATCAAAGAAAAAGAATTTTCATTTGTTTTTTCTAATTTTTTCCAATTTTTTTCCAGAGATATGACAGTTTAAAGTTGAATAACTTAAAGTGGTTCCGTCGATTTTTGCTTTCTGAAAGAGAAAGCTTTGTAACGGTGAAAATTTTCGAATCAAAGATTTTGATGAGTTTCGATGTTTTTAAGGTTTCTGAGTCAGAATAATAGGTTTTTAAAGACTGTGTGTGTGTGTGTGTGTGTATGTTTTTATTTTTTATTTTTGTGGGCTGAAGAGGGAAAAGCCTTGCATAAGGCACCCAGAGAGTACTGGATAGTGTCGAGATACATATCGACTAAAAATCCCCCTCGTTAACTTGCCCTTGCGGCGTCTATCACCCACCGGTACTCCTTTTCAGTATTACTTCGGTTGGGCCTGTTCTGATCCCAGAAGATCTCTCTTCGGAAGCTGTATTTCTTAGCCTATCAGTCTTTTTTTCTCATTTCTCTTTCCTTTACTTCTTTGGTCTTGATTGCACTCCTGATTAAGGAAGCTATCCTGTCCCACTTGCAACTTGAGTATAGTCGTTATTATGTTGTCTTTCGACAATAGTATACCAACTTCTGCTGCTAATTCTCGTCTATCCTGCTCATGCGCGGGGCACGCGAATACCATGCGTTCCACGTCATCTTCTTCTTCTTCTCCGCATTATCGGCAGTTGCTGTTGGGTATATGCCCTCTCGTGGCTGGATACACTCCAAACCACCCGTGGCCGCTGAGTCCTTGTGTAAGGCGGTATTCTATCGCGCCGTGTTTTCGGACACCTCACTCCTTTATCCTCGGTATGATCGTACGAGTCCATCTTCCATCTTTCGACGAGTCCCATCCCTCTCGCTATCTCTTGAAACGGGTTTCTCTTGCTTTCCCCCGTAAGGATTCCTCTCTTCTTCGGGCAAGTGTCCTTGTCTTCGCCAATACTATCCTTGTTGGACCAACATTTCCTTCCTTTCAATAGCTAGCAATCTGATTGGAGGAACGACTGAAAGTACGTTGGCCGCGTCTCTTGACATTGCCCGCCATTAACTGATAATGCGCAGATTCATCTTGCCCTGCACCGATATGTTTGTCTACTAAGTATGCAGGAATGCAATCTGCTCAAGTAGATGACCCATGTAGCTGGATCGAATCGACCACTGTTGACAGTAGTTGTCTGCGTGCCGGCCACGGTCCTCCTACGTTGGGCATAAGTCGCACTAGTGATATGCAAGCTATCGATGCCTTCGTTGCTGCTTGCTTGACATGGTGCTTGAATGACCATTTCCTGTCTAGCCACACGCCCAAGTACTTTATCTCCTGCTTGAGAGGGATTACTTCGCCGTTCATCTCAAACCAAGGAGCCTTGTACTTCCTTTGACGTGTTACCAAGATTGACTCACATTTGCGCACTGTTAGCTGCAAAAGTCTGTTGGTCAACCATTCAGCGATTAGCTCCTGGGCTTCCTTAGCAATTATCTCAACTAACCATGTCTTTTCTACCACCACTACTCTAGAGCCAAGTAGTCAGCAAACCCGACCAGCGTTAGCCCGTGCGGTAGTTTCATCCTCAATAGCCAGTCGTACATTTAGGTTCACAAGAAGGGCCCCTTTATCGATCCTTGCGGTACTCCAGCCGATAGGTCGGCAACTATTCTACCTTCCTCGGTTATTATTGTTGGTTTCCTTCCCTTTAGGTAGCTGCTCATAATCCTGAGAAGGTATTGGAGCATTTTCTTCTCTTCTGCTAGAGATTGGTAAATGCGCTCCCAGTTAGCAGAGTTAAACGCATTCTTGACATCTAGTGCTATTATGGCGCAGAATCCTCCCAGGCTCGGTAGTTCGTAGAGAGCTTCCGAGACTTTCTCTTCTATCCTTTTCAGTGCGTGGTGAGTTGACAGCCCTTTCGGAAGCCGAACTGGACTGCAGAGATTCCCTTGTTTTCCTCTTCTTCGCACACTTTCTCCATTCTATTGAGAATGAGCCGAGCAGTTTGCTGATTGAGTCAATCATTCCCAATGGCCTGAACGACCAAGGATCAGCGATCGTGCCCTGTGTACCCTTGGGTATCAAGACCAATTTTTGCCTTTTCTATCTATTCGGAAAAATTCCTTTCGCTAGGCATTTATTGGAGACGTTCATTAGTATCTGGAGATTCTTTTTTGCTATCAGGTGCACCGCTTCATTGGAGATTCCGTCCAGTCCTGGACTTTTGCCAGGGGATAGTGCTCGTTGTTGCCTTCAGCTCTTCGAGGCTGAAGGACTCGCCTGCTTCCTCGTGTTCTTGGTTTGGAAAGCTATTCCGAGGCTCTCTCGTTGGGAATAGCATTTCCACAATTCTCCACAGACTTGCTTCGTCTTCCGTCACACTTGATCCTCGCGACCTCCGGAGTTTACCCATCACAATCTTGTAAGCTAACCCTCATGGATCGTAGTTGATCGACTCGATGAGGTTTTTCCAGCTCTCACTTTGCTCATCCGGATTGCTATTCTGAGGATCCTCTTGGCATCTTTGTATACCTCTTGCTCCTCTGTCGTGTTTGGCCTATTTGAGTTCTTAGCTCTCTGGAATTTTTTTCTTCGTTTGTTGCACTCTTTCCTCAATCCCGCCAGCTCCTCGTTTCACCAGTAGGCTGGTTTCCTGTGGTAGGTTGACGGCCTGCGTGGTATCGACGCATCGCACGCATCCGCTATGGCCCTCATAAGTACTTCTGCTGCTTCTTGTGCAGTAGTAGAACCTTCCAGGTTAGCAGCGCTAATTCTCTGCAGGAGTTTATCAGGGTTCACCCTTTGGAGGGACCATCCTCTTTTCGTTTTGTACTTTCTCCATTGGTTCTGATTCCCTAGGATTTTCACCGATATATATATATACACACACACACACACACACACACACACACACACACACACATTTCTCGAAAGGGGTTTATAAAGCCCGTTTTTTTATATATAGGGGTTTATCGAGCCCGATTTTGATTATGCAGCCCGGGCTTCATAATATTTCTAAATATAGGGGTTTATGCGGCCCGACCTAGAGTCTATAACCCCAGGGTCCATTATTTCTTTAGTCACTTGCCATAGGGAACTCTCGGCTGTAGGTACTAATATACAGGGTTGGGCTTCATAAACTCCGTGTATATATATATATATACACACACACACACACACACACACACACACACACACACGCGCGCGCGCGCGCGCGCACACGCACACACACACACATACACACGCACACACACATACACACGCACACACATCCAAATGGGGTCTCTACCTGGGCTCAAATGAAAGCTCTTGACTTCTACTTTCGAACGCCGTCTGGCGATTCCGAAAATTCAAAATGGCGGATCCAATATGGCGGCTGAAAGTCTCGGAATGATGGAAAAACAAGTTTTTCTTCACTCTAATAGCGAATCTGATACGAAAATTGTTATTTCTTGCCACTAATATGAAGTTTGCGACATATTTTCTTACTACTACCGTTCAAAGCGAGCGGTTTGTATTTATATTTCAAAATTATATTTCAAGGTCATTTTGAAGGTCAAAAGTTATTTTCTGGGTTTTCGGACTAGTATTCCACGAAACTAGTAGAAAACTTGATTAAGATCATAATTAGACTTGACCTTGGATCATTTTTCAAGGTCATTTTCATGGTGAGTTCTAATTTTAATAAACCGATTCTTTCGCAGTTATACTTCTTCAATTCATGCTATCAATCGGTTCTAATTCGGAACAGTAACAGAAAAACTATGGTTATATCCACACTTTAGCGTAGAGTATCAGTACCAAATGCAAGAATTGTTTCGTAACTAAACATTAAGTCCTTTACTCTCCCATTTTAGAGCAAATGTTGCACTAAAATTGTTCCGCATTTAATCTATTTCATCGTTCTTCAGGAGTACAAAAGTTTAGGGCAGAAGAAGCACTAAAAAATGTGGCAATGGTACAACACATTTGTGCTGCTACTGCTTTTTTGATTTGGTGCTCCTCCTGCACAAAAATTGTGCAGTATACGCACTGAGAGAAAAAAAACCGACGTGACGCCGTGGATGCTATAGTTGGTGTAAGACCGTGTGACTACACACGTATACAATGCGATCAAAAATTGCAAAATTTTTGAATTTTGCAATTTTTAAATTGACTTTGAAGATCAACGACGAGGTCAGATTCAAGGTCATCAGACCAGACAAATCCTCGTTGAAAATTACTTACGGTATGACCTTAGCTTTTTCAAAAAATATCGTTTCTGGGAAAATACGGGGGTCCCATACTTTTTGATAACCCTGTAATTAAACTTTACAATAGAACATTTCTAAAATCTCTAACTTTTTTTATTCCTCTTTCGAAACTCTTTGAGTACCGATGCTTCTCTAAAAGTTTAGTGCGGCTGTTACTCTAATTCTTTGGTGTATCTGTGGTTCTATATTTCGTGCATTATCTTTCCTAAACGTTTCATACATATAGTTCCCATCGATTTTCGAGAGGATTCAAATTAATTCGAAGACATTTTTCACAGCACCTGTTCTAACAGTCCTACGTTATTATATTCGAGTATTATCACTTACTTAGATGGATTGAATATGTCTACTGTAGCACGGTCCGATCGTTGTATCAACCCTCTCAATGGTAAGGGTCACATAGGTAATGATTTACGCTTGTTGTCGAACAACTTAAAACGAAGATTTCCAGATTTGCCAGATAATTCAAAAATTTGTAGTAAGTGTAGAAAGTTATGTGGATCTCCCATTTCATCTATTGGTACAAGAGATAACGAAGGCAACAACGAATATGAAAACATGGATATAGAGACGACATCAGAAAACACTGGTATTGATAAATCTGTTCAAGAAGCTACACGATCAGCTAGAGAAATCGAATTGGAAGACATGTTTTCAGAATTAAAAGAAAAGTTTTCTAGATTAGCAGTTAATGACCCTTTGAAACTAACTATACTTACAATCGCCCCATCAACTTGGAGTATTAGTCGAATTTCCCGTGAATTCAATACATCAAGACATTTAGTAAGAAAGTCGAAAAAACTCAAAGCCGATGGAGGTATTTTAGCTACAACAACGGCTAAACATGGTAAAACTTTGTCAAAGGCAGTAATAGAAGTCATTGTTGAATGTTATAATAACGATCTGCACAGTCGGATGATGCCGGGTCGAAAAGATACTGTCTCTGTTATTATTGATGGAAAGCGGGCTCAGGTGCAGAAACGTCTTTTATATTTCGATTTACGAGAACTTTACGAATTATTCAAGATAGCAGAACCAACAGTGCAAGTAGGATTCAGTACTTTCGCGAAATTACGACCAAAACATTGTATTCTTGCTGGTGCTAGAGGAACGCATAGCGTCTGCGTTTGCACCATTCATCAAAATTGTAAATTGATGTTGGATGCAATCGATATTCAGAAGCTCACGAAAAATCAAGAAGAACCCATTTGTAGTTATAAAGATTGTTTACAGCAAATTATGTGTAAGAATCCTACACCTGACTGTCACTTGGATGAATGTTCGAAGTGCCCTGGTTCTGAAAATCTTACGTCTCGTTTACTTGAAATATTGGATGGGGCAAATATCTCACAAATTGAGTACTGTGCGTGGTCAGGAACGGATAGATCAACTTTGCAGAATTTAACTCTACCAGTTGAAGAATTTGTTGATGAATTATATGCCAAATTGGCGATACTCAAACCTCACTCATATATTGCCAAAGAACAAGGTAATTTCATTGCTCAAACAAAAAGTAATCTAGGCAATGGAGAAGTTCTGGTAATGTTCGACTATTCTGAGAATTACTCTTTTGCAGTTCAAGATGCATCTCAAGCCTTCCATTTTAATAATGACCAGTGCACTGTTTTTCCAGCTATTTACTATTATAAAGAAGATTCAAAGCTGAAGCATGAAAGTTGTGTATTCTTGTCGAATAGTTTGAAGCATGACACTTCTTCTGTCTATACTATTCAGAATTTATTGATTCCAGAAATCAAGAGAAAAGTAAAAAAACGTAAAAAGATTATTTACGTGACAGATGGAGCAAAACAGCATTTGAAGAACCGCTTTCAGATAGCAAATCTTCTTCATCATGAGAAGGATTTTGGTATTGAGGCAGAGTGGCATTTTTGCGCCACTGCTCATGGTAAAAGCTGTTATGATGGTCTTGGTGCAATATTTAAAAGAGAAGCTTATAGAACTAGCTTGAAGGCGAAACCGAAAGATGCTATTCTGACGCACACATCTCTTGTGAAGTGGGCTAACAATCATTTTGAAAATATAAGGATTTTTTATTTTACGCAGACTGAACATGATAAATTCAAAAGGAAACTCAATCGTAGGTTTCAAGATGCATTACCTGTCCCACAGATTCTTAAACATCATTCTTTTCAATTATCAAGTGACGGGAAAGTTATCATGAAAAGGTACTCGAATGCTGCTAAGTCTATATCTGTTCTACTTTAATTTTCAATGGGAAAATATACTGAATTTTTTTTATAATATTCAAGTTTTTCTATTTTTTATCCTCTTTTTTCTTAATTTTTTTTATGTTCTGAGAGAAGTAGTACCTTCACGTGGTTCAGAATGGGTTATGCTAAAACTACTTGATAGTTCTATTGTGGAACTTTATCTTCTCTAAGGATTTTATACATGAAATTTTTAGATCGCCGGTCCCACGATATGCACAAAGGAACAAATGTCTCATAGGAGGTTACGTTCAACAAAACATTAATTATGTAGAGACAGAAGTCATGACCTTGAAAAATGATCCAAGGTCAAGTCTAGTTATGATCGTAATCAAGTTTTCTACTAGTTTCGTGGAATACTAGTCAGAAAATCCAGAAAATAACTTTTGACCTTCAAAATGACCTTGAAATATAATTTTAACCGCTCGGTTTGAACGGTAGTAGTAAGAAAATATGTCGCTAACTTCATATTAGTGGCAAGAAATAACAATTTTCGTATCAGATTCGCTATTAGAGTGAAGAAAAATTTGTTTTTCCATCATTCCGAGACTTTCAGCCGCCATATTGGATCCGCCATTTTGCATCTCTCAGATGTTTTCTGTGACTTCCGGAGATACAAATGTCATGTCCAAGACCGATCTAGGATTCCCTTCTTGTAAGTGTGCACACCTGGTTGGTTTGTCGCTACGAGATTATAGGCCGCCATCATTTCCTCGAGTAGGTTGCCTCGCGGATCCCTCCTGCTCATGACCTTACCTTGGAATTGAAATCGCCCGCCAAAATAATTCGGCCCTTCCACATTCGAATGTGTTATTCTAGCGGAGCCAGATCTAGCTCTATCAGTGCGTCCGCGACATTCAGAGAGAAGTAGCAGCTGAATATAGCCAGTTTTCCTACAGCCACACCTATACAGCCGTTACCGGATGTCACCTCTCTGGCCCTGTAGTGTTCGTCCTTGCAGACGTATATTGCCGCATCGCCTTTCTTGTCCTTAAACCACATCGCGTCGTGAAGATCTCGGTTTTGTTCCCAACGACTATACCTACTCCTCTTTCCCTCGCGGTCTGTATGACAAGATCTTGTACTTCCCGAGACCGGTTGAGATTGATCTGCAACATGTTAACGCTCGGGAAGTTTCCGTTTTGGCGATGGTCCAGCTTCCCCATAGCTGTCCGAAGGGTGGCGCATGTAACAGCCCCCGGCCTGTGGCCGGGGAGTTTTCCTGCCGCTTTGTAGATTTGTACATGAATTTTATAAACAATTGGATAACTTTGCAGGTTTTAATAATTTCTCAATTTTCATATCGGTGCACGACATGAAATTGTACAAGGAACAAAATGAGTTCTTGAAAATTAAAATCGGATAAAAAATGAAAAAAATTGATCTGTTTTGTTAATTTGTTTTCACTTAGCGATATCTTCTTTAACAATATTAAAATTTCTTTGAATTTTTTTTTGTTACTTCTAGAATCATTTTTTCATAATTATTGTTTCTCAAATTATAATGTGTGAAGTAAGCATTGTCAAGAATTTGTATATACATATAAGTCAGAAAGAATCGCCGGAGCCACCTTAAAAGGGTGTAAAAGTCCTACTAACCCTGTTTTATCGGCGGAACATGCCAACATAATTAATATAAATAAAAGAATAGCGATTTGGAGTATGGACAGTCTATGGGCCATTACAAGCCATATGAGGGCAACATATGGGAGATATGCGGCTCCGGCACCTGAGCGGAATTCGGGCCGGAATTCTATAGTTCCCATATTAGTCCCATATTTATTTTTATGAGAACCATTAAGACGTAAATCGCTATTCTTTTATTATAATAATTACTTTTACATGTTCCGTCGATAAAACAGTGTTATTATAGTGCGACACTTACCGAGTTGAGTTTCGAACTTCAACAATTTATTAGCAATATTCCTCAACTACGATAAATAAAATCAGGTTTAATTTAAATGCAAGAGTATACCTTTGTACTGCCTCCCTTATCCAGTCAGCGGAAATACATATTTCGAAGCAAGCCTTGCGCACTCACATACATCCGAACAACCCGAGGAAGCAAAGAACCTTGTATAACAGCACCGCAGAAAAAAATAAACAATCTTCTCTCTCCCTCTTCGACTTCGATCACGAAGCGAGTAAGCGCGAGCGAGCTTTAAAAATTAATTAAACATTTTCCTCTCTCCTCCAGCTCTCCAAGTCCCTTAACCCCGGAAACTCAATGGCTCACACACACACACACATACATTTGCCCACCACTCTCAACGGTTCGCAAACTAATGCTCGCTCCTCGTTACGTCGACGACTATACTACGACGATGTCTTTGTCTGGGTGCCTCTTGTCTCGTCAAACGTATCTTTCTCTCCTCGCATATAGTCGTCGACTTTAAACATTCAGTTGTTAGTCGAGCGTACGCTCGCGAGCTTTTTTCTGAAAAAATGCATTTATGCGTGAGAGCCCTTCGCTCGCGCAAAAGTGAAAGCTCCGCGCGGGATGATGGAAACCGCGGAGCGAGCTTTCATTGTTGTCTAGAGAGCGAGAGATACACTCGAGAGTCCGTTACTCTCCCTGGTTGGTGCGCGTGCGCGCAAGAGAGATCGTCTTCGCCTTTTATTTTGCCTCCTTCGCTGTTGCCGAGGCTTTTTCTGTGGGTTGTCCCTTGCCTCGTGTGAGGGCGCGTTTTTTACGACTTCTTTTGTGACTGTTTTTGCTATATTTTTTCGCGACCGTTTGCGTGTTTGGATAAATATTTGCGCTGAGTGGCGCTATTTCTTTTTGAAAAGTTGGTCGTTCGAGAAGAGGAATGTAGATTTTCGGGGGAGTTTTTCGTATTTTTAGAGAGATGGAAAATTATTTTTAACATCTGGCGATGTCATGGGAGGGAACGGTTGATCGATAAGAATTTTATTATAATCTTTCAACATTTTAGTACTTAAAATTTACTAAAGATATATCAGTGCTAACAACTTTTTAACTGTGTTCATATTCCAATCTTATATTTTTCAAATTCTAAAGCAAGCATATTTCTTTTAAAAATAAAATTTTACTTCAAAACTTCAATGAATATATATTTTAAAATTGATATAAAATTCTATTTCTGAATGGGTTTGTTTAAGGTGCTGGAAAAGGGAAATCCAACTATTGAATATAATATTCAGTAAAACGCAGGTTTATTCGAAAAATCAATTCTATCCTTCAGTTTTCTTTTCACTTTATGTTCGGTCGAACAATTTTCTCTGTTTAAATTTTCATTTCTTTAACTATTTTTCGTTGAAAAACATTGTATAAAAGTTGTTTAATTTACAATTTTATATCACAGTATTATAATCTTATGGAAATCCATCACTTTTCTTTATAGAGAAAAACAATTTGCGTGTGTAACACTTTTATAATAATAGAGACTCTTATAAAGTTTTTGATTAAAGCGATTTTGAAAGCATAGAAAAATACATAGTTTTATGTAATAGAAAATTTCTAATGGTATTTAGAATTTTTTCAAATTTCTTTAATGTATAATAATTATAGATGCACGTATAAGACAAGAAAGACAAGGCAAAAGTAATATTTTTACTAAACGGGAACGTGAATCCTATCTACTTGGCACGGAAATCAAACGCAATAATTATTTAAAAGTCGCCCGTAACATATGCATCGCATCGATCCATATACGAACATGCATTTTTACTTAAAAATCCTGCACAATCATCGTAAGCTACATTAGTAGAAATAATCAATACCACTTCTCGCATTAAGCAAAGGTAAAAAATATAAATATTTGCTCCCCGCAAAAAAAAGAAACTGAAAAAATAATAAAAATAAAATTTAACCATCGAATCACATATCCGCCGCAAAGTAAAAACCATAAAAATAACGACTGCATTCAAAGTAAAAGCTTTCCACACTCCCCATCCTCTTCCACCTCTCTTCCGCGCACTCGCACACGCGCGTCGTATACACCATTTGTCTTCCTCCCGCGTAATTTTTCTCCCCTCCCCCTCCAATCTCATTTTCATTTCCCCTTTGCTCCCTCGCGCTTTTTACAATCCATATTCTCTCCTTCTCCCGCCGCGTGTGCGTATGTACGCGCCATGAGTTACGCTAACCGCCGACAAATGAATTCGAATCAGGATCCCCGTGTACAGCACTTTGCTAGCGCGCGTTGGATACGTGACGCGTCTGCTGAGTAATCACAATGCCGCTACGCAGTTTTTTCCCTTTCTTTTCGCCCACAAGCGCGTGTATAGCAATAGTCCTCCTCTGCGAGTCTGCGGATAATTCTGAAAACTTCCGCTTTTCGCCCGCCTCGTCACGACACGCGGCTGCCTGCGTAGACGCGGGGTCGTCGGTGTACGAGGGGGACACGAAGCTCTCCTCTACTGAGTTTGTCTACAGCGAGACTCGTGTTTCTGTCATTCATCCTCCGAGCGCGACGCTCGTTGTGCGTCTTTTTTCTCTGGCGCTATGTGATTTGCAAATCTTCTCTACCCCCTGTATATACGCGAGATATGCGACTGCTTATGCGTGCCTCGCTCGTAATGGGTCGTTGGTTTGCAGTCTGGGTTCGTAGAATATAGCGAGTTTCTTTTGTTATTTTTTTCTGTTGATTACTGTTTGTTTCTTCTATAATTTTAGTCTGTTGTGCTTTTTACCGATTTTTTTTTTTATTATAAAGCTATATGGGTTATTCTCGTGACTGCATTATGTTACAATTTAAAATCTTTAGGTTTATAGAAGCATGGAGTGAAAAGGTACAAAAATGTATTTCATATATTCGATAACTTAGATAGCTACACGAGTTTGGAGAGAACATAATTTAGAAAAGAAATCTTAGTTTTTGTGGTTTGTCTTTAAATGCAAAGTGGTAAAGTTCGAGTATTATCAGCCATAAATTTGTAAACATTTTTCATTTTACTTGTCAACTTCAACGGTTTTTCCAACTTTTTTTTAAACAAGTCTCGAAATTTTTGCCAAGAAATATTGTATGCTTGTATAACGATAAATATAATTTTACGTTATAAAATGTTACTAGATATAAAAATCTTGTTAATATGAGTTACTATTTTTATTAGTACCATATCCCTTGCTTCAAAATATTAAAATCTTGTAATTCACGTAATGGATTTTACAAAGTTTTACTTTAAAAATTTCTTATTTTTAACAATTACAAATATATATTTAAAACTAAGAATCACCAACAGTTTTCTTAATTTTCACTAGTTTCAATGATAATTTAACTATTTTTCATAATGCAACTTATAACATCTATATTACCTTTTATTAAGTTACATGTTTTTATTTACTCTAAATTATAAGACAGAAGATCATAATTAAATAAGTTTAAACAATTATCTCTAACAATTATCGTCACCCACTAAACTAATAAACACTTCCAATTCACTCAATATCCATTATTCCTAAAAAAGTAACTCGACGATCTCGCGATTTTAATATCGATACATCTTACTTTTCCCCCATGTACATCCAATCTCACTTCAGCTTCTCATCTCGCTCCCTGGTTTTGCATTACCTTGAGACACGCAAAATGAGTATATGTGTGAGCGCAGGCGCGCTATATCAAACTCCCAAGCTGCTATACGCGTCGACAGTTTACGCGTGGAAAATATTTTTTTCGCGGCAGCAGGTGCCATGAAGGTTGATCGATTTCTCACGGTTCAGCTGTTCCAATACGCAAGCGCTCGATGGGCCGGATGTCGGGGTGATGGTGCGCACGTCGAGTCCATGCAGCTCGGCGATTTTGTTTTGATGGGTGAAGTGGTTTTTGAAAAGGCGCTGGCGTTTGAAACTTCGTTTATAAATAGTGAGTTGGCTGGAGACTTACTGTGGGATTGTCTTTTAGTCAAAACATTGGGCATACTTTTATATAAATTTTATGTAACGAATTACTGCACTCGATTAATGGTAGATTATAAGATTATAAACATATTGTACATTTTTCTTTTAGAAAAAATATCTTAAAAATCTTAAATATTGATTACAGGAATCAATGATATTCAATTAATGTTATAAAGTAAAAAAGATTAAAAATTCAAGTTATTAATATATTCATTATAAATTTTCACATCAAAAAATGAAAACTTATTTAAAAAATGTGATATTAAAAAAATTTCAGTTCTGAATGAGAATGTGCAAAGAAAATTGAATATTGTTGCGTAATTTACGGAGATTTTAAAATTTCACAAATTTTGTCTCGTTGATTGCACGTTAAAAAAGATTTATACGGGTGGCTTTCGAAGGGTCATATGCAAGCTTTCGCTTGCACTTTTTCGCTCACACCCATGACGCGCTCGAACAACTTTGAATACATCGAAAGCGATACACTCTCTCTCTCTCTCTCTCTCTCTCTCTCTCTCTCTCTCTCTCTCTCTCTCTCTCTCTCTCTCTCTTCCCCCTTCTCTCTCGTTCTCTCTCCCTCTCTCTCTGTCACCGAGAGCGAAAAAGCGAGATAATGTAGGCGTCGATACTTTTTGCGCTCTCTCGAACGAGGACAAATACATTACCCAATATAAGTTTGCGCGGCCCTCACCGCTCGCGAGGAGAGAGAACGGAATTTACGATTTACGCAGCTGCCGAAAAGTTTTTGTCCTCGGAGGCCCCCTCCTCTCGGACCGCCGACGATTAGATTTTTATTAAATGTATCGTGGATAATGGGGGTGGGTTTCGGCATAGAGAAAGAAGAAGGGGAGCGCGGATGACGCTAAGATGCGAATAAATTGCGCAGGAGAATGGTATTGTTCTAAATGGTTACGATTATTATTTTTACTAGGTCTGGTAGTCTTTGTTACTTCAAAAATTATGTAAAAAAATAAATAGATAACTTTATTTGTTTGGCAAAGTTATAAAGTACAGATTTGGTTATAAACAATATTCCTGTAATACAAGTAACGGCAATATTTGTAGAATACACAATGCGAATAGTAGCAAATTAATACAAATAATAATAAAAATTTGTGGAATTCACGACGCTGTCTGACTATTACATAAAAATACTCTTTGGTGAAAACTATCTTGTAATGTTAAAGATTAAAATACACGTAGAAAAGGAAAAAAGAATTTAAAATTTTTCCTTATAACCTTTCAATGTACATTGACTACGCAGTATCACAAATAAATCACAGATATAAATCACACGTCAAATATTTATGTACAATTATTTGGACCGTTAGGCCGCGTCTTAAAACTAGTGACTAGAATAGTTTCATTAGTTTGCCGGCATCTTCACTTCCCTCTCGGGGTGTCAGAGCAGAAAAGCGCTTCTGTAATGGTCGCCAGGTTGACCAATTAGAATTTGGAAACGTTGCTCAATTAAGCGCTAAAGCGCACAGAGTTGCGGGTAGTTTGAAATAAACACTCACGAGAATATTAAAGTTAATGATGTAATTTATTGAAATAAATTGTAACTCGAATTAATGACTTTAACGATTCACAATAGTTCGTTTAACGTGTTCGTGATTCTATATAAACTCAATCTGACAATAAGATAGAGCCGGATTACGCGCACTGATGCGATATTGTTACAAAGCTTAGAGTGCTTGATAACTTGCGACTAGAAGCTCAACGGCGCAACGTACACGGTAACAAAGACCAGATTAGTTGGCAACAGACTGTTAGAGCTTCTGGGCGCAACGTACACGGGTTAGTTGGCTTGGATCGCAACGTACACGGTGACAAGGACCAGATTAGTTAGCGATGACCCAGGTCTCAGCTACAAAGCGTCTCATGTGCTCGGTAGCGACTGACTCTGGCGGCCCGGGGCTGTTCTTCTATATCCCTGACGCGGACCTTGAACCGTTGATGAGAGGGTATGGGAGGAGCGAGTTCCTCTGGTGGCGGAAAGCTGAAGTCGGTTCCGAGGCCTATAGGTGCCTAGAAGGGCCAAGTGCTTCCCTCTCTTCTCTCAATCACGAGCGAGCTTCGAGGTAGGGGAACACCTGTAGATGCTCAGATCCTGGCCTAAAATCCCCTCTCGACTTGCGGCGCTTGTGCCTGCCTCCTGATTGGTTCTCCCCTGTAGACCGTTGCGCTCTGTGACGTAGTAGCCCCAGGTTGGTAGTGGGGATAGTATGGTGTAGAGGCTGTAGGACGCCAAGTTGCCTCGGAGGCCTCACCCCACTCTGAAGGAGAGAGAGCGGTGATGGAGGGGCTTCAGACCTGAAAATAGGGTCGAGAGCGCCGAGCGAAGAATGATGGTTGATGGCGAAGGGGGTACTGATCTCTGATTGGCTGCTCCCCTGCCAGCAGTTACGCTCCGTGACGTAGTAGTTCCTGAACTTGTTTTGACATCTTGCTGTAAACAGTTCCCGGACTTGTTTTCGCCCTCGCATTCCTTCTCGTCGGGTAAGCACCTCTCAGAATTGCTCGTGCTTTCCCGACTCGTTTGCTAATGGATTCCGGTAACTGGTAGGCCGTTGGTGGTCATCCCGGCCTGCTTGCTAATGGATTCCGGAAACTGATTGGCCGTTGATAGTTGTCCTGCTGACTGTCATCAAAATAATTCCTATAACAGAGCTTTCCCTACCTGAGCGAGCTTTTCCCTAACTATTATTATTATTACGGTTCATCTTGAGCATTGACGACGTAATTATTATTCATTATTAATTTAATCGCAGATTGCTACTGTTATTTGGTTTTGTTATAAATCTCAATTTGTTCATTAACGCGTTGACCTTGCTATTGTTTAATTTAAATTATATGGTCGCAATTATTAATTGTTAAAGGTAATTAGTTAATAAATTCATTATCGCTTGTTTATCATTGATTCTTATTCGAATTATTGTTTACAACTAGGTTAGATTAGTTAATTTATAGATTCTACCATTAGAGTTTTAGACCGAGATTGTTATGGGAACGCATTCAATTATTATTATTTAATATATTATTTTATTTAACTTTTATCAAAAATAAAGATTCCATTGTAGAATTGCCTTTATATGTCGCACGACTCGTCCGCGTAAACGCAGTTCATAACACTGTATATAAGATATGGTGTGTGTGTGTGTGTGTGTGTGTGTGTGTATGTATGGATCGCGCGCGCTTTCTGCTACTAGCCTAGCCCTAGTGAGTCTGTGTTGACTGCGGCCCTACGACGGCGTGCGCGCGTATATGCCCATGGTATGTGATGTCAACAGTCGCCGGCTCCCGGCGTTCCCAGTGATGACGGTGGCTGCTGCAATACGCCGCCCTGGAGAATGTCGTCCCTTTGATCGTGTTACTGGTCAATGATGATATTCGTCAGAGACAGGAAGGCAGCGTGTCGACGGCGAGAGCAAATTTCGTAAGCCCTTTCTCGTTCCTAACCTCTCTGATAGGTAAGCTGATGGTACTTTCTCTTGGCGCAGGTATCTGGCGACGGGAGTAGTGTAAACGATTGGCATTGCTGCAGAATCTTTCTTGAGTGTGGTGATGTTGCTTGGCTCATTTATTTATTAGCCATATGTGGTTTTCAGATACTCAATTTTCCATGTGTGTGTTTGACTCTTATACTAGTGGCTCTGTGTATAGTTAATCTACTGCTGGTGCCTTCAGCGACTATCAGGCTGGAGGTGTATTCAGCAATGAAACAACTAATGAGGCTCCACCATAGTCTTTCCCCTTTAAATGTTACAGGGAGCTGGATAGCGAGAATAGTGAACAACAACCAAACTTTTCTTTTATATGGTAATGTTTTTTTGTGTCATCTATTCATTAGTCATATGTGGTTTCTAGGTGCTCAACTCTCCTCGCTTGTCTCCCAGATCAGTGGCTGATCTATTCATGTGTTTTGTTTATCCCTATTGTGAGGCAGTCATTGAGATTGAGACATACATGACAGTCTCCATCAGTATTTTCCTCCCAGATGGCTATTAGATAATTCTGAGCAGACTGTAATCCTAGGAGTAGTGCCCGGCCTGGGCCATCCAGCCTCATTTTGCAGCTTCTCCAGCTCTATCAGTGATCTTCAAGTGTTAGTGCTTTAGAATGTCAGGGGATAGATAATTAGGAATTGGGGGATATCATAAAAGTGCTGTGTGTGTGGTTATATGTGATACGGGTAGGCAGTTGTCGCTGGTCATATTAGCTCACCTAGTTAATTTCTGAGTTTAGCCAGGGTATACGAACTCATTTTAGGATATCTGTTGTTTTAAAATACATTCTTATGTATTTTGCAGACTTTTACTAAGTGAGACTTGCCTATTTAATAGTTTTCCAGCACACTGTAAGACTGACAAAGTCAACATTACATTCTTTATACATTGAACTTTACTATATTACAAAACCTATAAGACATACATTACACTATCCTTTTTTGCATAATATAATATTACTTTAAAATATACTTTTATAATATTGGACAATTTTGATTCTCTTAGTTCAATCGCTTAAGTTCTGTGAACATAATTAACAGATTAAGCTGTGTAATTTTATATGAAATTTCTATTTGTTATCAAAACAGTAAGATAACATAATTATAGATTTTTAACAACAGAATTTTTAAACATTTTTCCAATTTTGATTTTACTACATACTAAGTTCTCTAGATCATTGACAAGAAATTGTAAGTTTTGACAGCTTTGATGTAACAGTTTTTGTTAGTTATTGTTTTAGTTATTTTTATAGGTATTTAAACGATATCTATATCCTTTGTATTTAAGAGTTCTATTGGAAATCAATTCTTTGTACGATAAGCAAAAATCGTCTATTTTATGTATATTTTGGCGTTTAAAATCGTTTTTATAAGCTTAACTCGTCAGGAATTGATTTTACACAAAAATGTTAAAGAGGAAAAAGTTTTATTTAAATATTATCTACAACTTTTATATTCAACATTTTTGTGTAAAATCAAATTCTGTCAAGTTACAGCCGAAAATCGTCCATTTTTTAACTTTTTTGAACGTTTATCGCAGTTATCTTAGGCAACTATTGCTCGTAGAGAAAAGTGTACAACAGAAAAAATGTGTATTTTAATTAGTTTTAGCAGATAAACCGGTACATATTAGCTTAAAATTAATTTTTCTATATGTAAGGCTTGAAAATCGATTTTTTGCAATTGTTCTTTGTGCCTGCATTTTGCAAATTTTTGATCGATCTTTCTCGTTAGAGAACCAGCACTTAGGTATAATTAGAGGAGTATTTTCTCGCAATCCCGATGAAATCGGCCGAAAATTCGCTGAGATAATCCATAAACTTGATTACATACGGACGTACATACATCATAGAAAACGCTCAAAATGAACTATTTCTGGGAGGAAAATAGTTTTTATACAGTAAATTGCTAGTTTTCGGGAAGTTACAATTTTCACTATGTTGAAAATATAAGGCTCTCCTGAGTAGCGGTCGTGCCTAAAAAGTGTTAAGTCTTGGAAGTTGAGGATGTCTATGTCTATATGTGGTGGAGCGGGCGAGCGGCTCTTCTCATAGACGTGTTGCCCAGTACTCAGGCTTATGCCCATTGTGCTATCCCCCTTGGCTATTGTGTTACTCTATCTTTAGCTGCGCTGAAGCCTTCTGCCCATCCGCTCAATAACCTGGCAGATAGACTGTAGGCTCTACTGCCTCAGAGTTTCGGGCTGAAGGAAGCACCCACCCCCACATTCCTCTCCTAGTGCCCACAAAAGTAGGGAACTGTAAGAGGAGGTGGAAGGTTGACTCCTCCGGCCCTTCAAACCATCCACAGCTTTCCACGCCAAAGATCGTGCATTTGTAAAGGTACTATCTGACCCATCAGTGCCCCATGAGCCAGCCCACTACCCTCCTTAGCATAGGCTTATTCAGCCGTTCTATGTCTTGTAGCCAATGCTCTGTAGGGCGTCACTTATGATTCTCTTGGCTTGCCGTAAATATGGCGGCTCCCACCATTTCTTAAGTATTTTCTCCTTTATCATGAAAGATCTTGATTTCACTCGGCGGAACGCCTACAGAACACTGAGTCGCTTTGATCCAGCGAGCGCCTCCACCCGTCAAGCGAGCCGCCTTCACGTTGCCCCTGATACCATTATACCCCGGCACCCAAATAAGGGTTACCGCATTATTGTGGGATAAGGCCGTAAGGATATTTATGAATGTAACACTTCCTTGGAGTAAATGCTGGTGCAGTTAAGAGCCATCAGTGCAACCCTGCCCTCTGAGCAGATAGTACAGTTTTATGGTATGGCAAATGGAACAGGTTTTAGGGTCGTTGGACCAATAGCAACGGAGTAATTTTGAAAATTGTTCTATATTCCTCCGTTTATTCGGTCGTATTCGATTTCAAATGGCTCAAAAACCCAAAATTTTCATTTTCTGAACCCACAAGTCGCTATACCCGACTATTTCTTTCCGCTCTGCCGAATGGAACAGGTTTCAAGGTTGTCGGGCCAATCGGAGAGAAGTAATTAGAAAAAATTTTGAGATATTGCAAAACTCATAGCGTCAATCAAAAGAGGATCAAAAATAGTATATTACGCACCATGGCAGGAAAAAACTTGGACAGTCCACACCTCGGTTAAATTGCCACCCGAGCCGAGGGCCCTACGATCCTAAAATCTGTTCCATTCAATAGAGCGCAAAAAATAGTCGGGTATAGAGGCTTGTGGGATCTGAAAATGGAAATTTTGGATTTTTAAGCGATTTGAAATCTATTAGGTTAGAATAAGCGAAGAAATATAAAACATTTTTCAAAATTAATCCTTTCCTATTGGTCGTACGACAAAAAAACCTGTTCCATCCACTAGAGCGGGAAGCTATAGTCGGGTATAGTGACTAGCGGGCAGAGAAAATTGAAATCTTGTGTTTTTGCGCGATTTTAAAGGGATTAGCTCCCAATCAACGAAGAAAAATTTTTTTCCAGCAAATTTCAAAACTCATATATAAAGGTATTTTTCGAAGCCCTTTTGATTGGCGCTATGAGTTTTACAATATCCGTAAAATTTTTCTAAATTACTCCTTTCCTAAGGTGCTACGGTCCTAAAACCTACTCCATTCGATAGAGCGGAAAGAAATAGTCGCGTATAGTGATTGTTGTGATCAGAAAATGAAAATTTTAGGTTTCCAAGAGATTTGAAATCAATTAGGTCCAAATAAACGAAGAAATCAAAAACGTTTTCCAAAATTGCTCCTTTCCGATTGGTCTTTCGACGCATTGTGACTGGTAGGCTGAGAAAATTGAAATTTTGCATTTTTGAGCGATTGTAAACGGATTAGATCCCAATACACAAAGAAAAATTTTTTTCCTCCAAATTTAGCAAAAATTCATATATAGGGGTATTTTTCGCTGCTCTTTCGATTGGCGTTATGATTTTTGGGATATCCCAAAATTTCTGAAAATTATTACTTTCCTATTGGCTCTACGGCCCTAAAACCTACTCCATTCGATTGAGCGGAAAAAAATAGTCGCGT
Organism: Torymus aiolomorphi; assembly: GCA_036365515.1. Taxonomy (NCBI): domain Eukaryota; kingdom Metazoa; phylum Arthropoda; class Insecta; order Hymenoptera; family Torymidae; genus Torymus; species Torymus aiolomorphi. The sequence goes on along the minus strand of CM070874.1, from coordinate 67,423,170 downwards.
ATAGTGATTGGTGGGATTAAAAAATGGATATTCTGGGTTTTCATGCGATTTGATGTCGAATTGGCCCAAATAGACGAAGAAATCTAGAACATTTTACAAAATTGCTCCTCTCCCCTAGGTCCTTTGATCCCAAAAGATGTTCCATCTACTAGAGCAGGAAGTTATCGTCGGGTATTGTGACTAGTAGGCTGAGAAAATAGAAATTTTGTATTTTTGAGCGACTTTAGACGTATTAGATCCCAATGTACGAAAAAAAATTTTTTTCCTCCAAATTTAGCCAAAATTCATATATAGGGGTATTTTTCGCTGCTGTTTCGATTGGCGCTATGATTTTTGCAATATCCTAAAATTTCTGAAAATTATTACTTTCCTATTGGCTCTACGGCCCTAAAACCTTCTCCATTCGATTGAGCGGAAAAAAATAGTCGCGTATAGTGATTGGTGGGATTAAAAAATGGATATTCTGGGTTTTCATGCGATTTGATGTCGATTTGGCCCAAATAGACGAAGAAATCTAGAACATTTTACAAAATTGCTCCTCTCCCCTAGGTCCTTTGATCCCAAAAGATGTTCCATCTACTAGAGCAGGAAGTTATCGTCGGGTATTGTGACTAGTAGGCTGAGAAAATAGAAATTTTGTATTTTTGAGCGACTTTAGACGTATTAGATCCCAATATACGAAAAAAAATTTTTTTCCTCCAAATTTAGCCAAAATTCATATGTAGGGGTATTTTTCGCTGCTGTTTCGATTGGCGCTATGATTTTTGCAATATCTTAAAATTTCTGAAAATTATTACTTTCCTATTGGCTCTACGGCCCTAAAACCTTCTCCATTCGATAGAGCGGCAAAAAATAGTCGCGTATAGTGATTGGTGGGATTAGAAAATGGATATTTTGAGTTTTTAAGCGATTTGAAGTCGTTTTGGCCCAAGTAGACGATGAAATCTATAATATTTTTCAAAATTGTTCCCAAAAGATGTTCCATCCACTAGAGCAAAAAGATATAGTCGGGTATTGTGTCTAGTAGGCTGAGAAAATAGAAATTTTGTATTTTTGAGCGACTTTAGACGTATTAGATCCCAATATACGAAAAAAAATTTTTTTCCTCCAAATTTAGCCAAAATTCATATATAGGGGTATTTTTCGCTGCTCTTTCGATTGGCGTTATGATTTTTGGGATATCCCAAAATTTCTGAAAATTATTACTTTCCTATTGGCTCTACGGCCCTAAAACCTACTCCATTAGATTGAGCGGAAAAAAATAGTCGCGTATAGTGATTTGTGGGATTAAAAAATGGATATTTGGGGTTTTCATGCGATTTGATGTTGAGTTGGCCCAAATAGACGAAGAAATCTAGAACATTTTACAAAATTGCTCCTCTCCCCTAGGTCCTTTGATCCCAAAATATGTTCCATCTACTAGAGCAGGAAGTTATCGTCGGGTATTGTGACTAGTAGGCTGAGAAAATTGAAATTTTTGTATTTTTTAGCGATTTTAGACGGATTAGATCCCAATATACGAAGAAAAATTTTTTTCCTCCAAATTTGGCCAAAATTCATATATAAGGGTATTTTTCGCTGCTCTTTCGATTGGCGCTATGATTTTTGCAATATCTCAAAAATTATGAAAATTATTACTTTCCTATTGGCTCTACGGCCCTAAAACCTACTCCATTCGATAGAGCGGAAAAAAATAGTCGCGTATAGTGATTGGTGGGATTAAAAAATGGAATTTTGGGTTTTCAAGCGATTTGAAGTCGATCTGGCCCAAATAAAAGAAGAAATCTAGAACATTTTTCAAAATTGCACCTCTCCCCTACGTCCTTTGATCCCAAAAGATATTCCTTCCACTAGAGCAGTAAGATATAGTCGGGTATTGTGACTAGCAGGCTGAGAAAATTGGTATTTGGTATTTTTGAGCGATTTTCATCGCATTATATCCCAATAAACGAAGAAAAATTTTTTTCCTCCAAATTTAGCCAAAATTCATATATAGGGGTATTTTTCGTTGCTCTTTCGATTGGCGCTATGATTCTTGCAATATCTCAAAATTTTTGACAATTATTATTTTCCTATTGGCTCTACGGCCCTAAAACCTTTTCCATTCGATAGAGCGGAAGAAAATAGTCGCGTATAGTGATTGGTGGGACTAGGAAATGGATATTTTGGGTTTTCAAGCGATTTGAAGTCAATTTGGCACAAATAAACGATGAAATGTAGAACATTTTTCAAAATTGCTCATCTCCGCTAGGTCCTTCGACCCCAAAGGATATTCCTTCCACTAGAGCAGGAAGATATAGTCGGGTATTGTCACTAGTAGGCTGAGAAAATTGTAATTTGGTATTCTTGATCGATTTTCAACGCATGATATCCCAATAAACGAAGAAAAATTTTTTTCCTCCAAATTTAGCCAAAATTCATATAGAGGGGTATCTTTCGCTGCTCTTTCGATTGGTACTATGATTTTTGCAATATCTCAAAATTTTTGAAAATTATTATTTTCCTATTGGCTCTACAGCCCTAAAACCTTTTCCATTCGATAGAGCGGAAAAAATAGTCGCGTGTAGTGATTGGTGGGATTAGGAAATGGATATTTTGGGTTTTCAAGCGATTTGAAGTCAATTTGGCCGAAATAAATGTTGAAATGTAGAACATTTTTCAAAATTGCTCATCTCCGCTAGGTCCTTCGACCCCAAAGGATATTCCTTCCACTTGAGCAGGAAGATATTGTCGGGTATTGTGACTAGTAGGCTCAGAAAATTAAAATTTGGTATTTTTGATCGCTTTTCAACGCATTATATCCCAATAAACGAAGAAAAATTTTTTTCCTCCAAATTTAGGCAAAATTCATATATAGGGGTATTTTTCGCTGCTCTTTCAATTGGCGCTATAATTTTCTCAATATCTCAAAATTTCTGAAAATTATTACTTTCCTATTGGCTCTACGGCCCTAAAACCTACTCCATTCGATAGAGCGGAAAACATAGTCGCGTATAGTTGGTGGGGATATAATGCGTTGAAAATCGATCAAAAATAACAAATTTCAATTATCTCAGCCCACTAGTCACAATACCCGACTATCTCTTCCTACTCTAGTCGAAGGAATATCCTTTGGGGTCGAAGGACCTAGCGGAGACGAGCAATTTTGAAAAATGTTCTACATTTCATCGTTTATTTGGGCCAAATTGACTTCAAATCGCTTGAAAACCCAAAATATCCATTTTCTAATCCCACCAATGACTATACGCGACTATTTTTTTCCGCTCTATCGAATGGAAAAGGTTTTAGGGCCGTAGAGCCAATAGGAAAATAGTAATTTTCAAAAATTTTGAGATATTGCAAAAATCATAGCACCAATCGAAAGAGCAACGAAATCCACTAGGGCAGGAAGATATAGTAGGGTATTGTGACTAGTAGGCTGAGAAAATTGAAATTTGGTATTTTTTATCGATTTTCAACGCATTATATCCCAATAAACGAAGAAAAATTTTTTTCCTCCAAATTTAGCCAAAATTCATATATAGGGGTGTTTTTCGCTGCTCTTTCGATTGGCGCTATGATTTTTGTAATATCTCAAAATTTATGAAAATTATTACTTTCCTATTGGCTCTACGGCCCTAAAACCTACTCCATTCGATAGAGCGGAAAAAAATAGTCGCGTATAGTGATTGGTGGGATTAGAAAATGGATATTTTGGGTTTTCAAGCGATTTGAAGTCAATTTGGCCCAAATAACGATGAAATGTAGAACATTTTTCAAAATTTCTCATCTCCGCTAGGTCCCTCGACCCCAAAGGATATTCGTTCCACTAGAGGAGGAAGATATAGTCGGGTATTGTGACTAGTAGGCTGAGAAAATTGAAATTTGGTATTTTTGAGCGATTTTCAACGCATTATATCACAATAAACGAAGAAAAATTTTTTTCCTCCAAATTTAGCCAAAATTCATATATAGGGGTATTTTTCGCTGTTCTTTCGATTGGCGCTATGATTTTTGCAATATCTCAAAAACTTTTAAAATTATTATTTTCCTATTGGCTCTACGGCCCTAAAACTTTCCCCATTCAATAGAGCGGAAAAAAATTGTCGCGTATAGTGATTGGTGAGATTAGAAAATGGATATTTTCGGTTTTCAAGCGATTTGAATTCGATTTGGCCCTAATAAACGATGAAATGTAGAACATTTTTCAAAATTGCTCATCTCCGTTAGGTCCTTCGACCCCAAAGAATATTCCTTCCACTAGAGCAGAAAGATATAGTCGGATATTGTGACTAGTAGGCTGAGAAAATTGAAATTTGGTATTTTTGATCGATTTGCAACGCATTATATCCCAAAAAACGAAGAAAAATTTTTTTCCTCCAAATTTAGCCAAAATTCATATATAGGGGTATTTTTCGCTGCTATTTCGATTGGCGCTATGATTTTTGCAATATCTCAAAATTTTAGAAAGTTATTATTTACCTATTGGCTCTACCGCCCTAAAACCTTTTCCATTCGATAGAGCGGAAAAAAATAGTCGCGTATAGTGATTGGTCGGATTAGAAAATGGATATTTTGGGTTTTCAAGCGATTTGAAGTCGATTTGGCCCAAATAAACGATGAAATGTAGAACATTTTTCAAAATTGCTCGTCTCCGCTAGGTCCTTCGATCCCAAAGGATATTCCTTCCACTAGAGCAGTAAGATATAGTCGGGTATTGTGACTAGCAGGCTGAGAAAATTGGTATTTGGTATTTGTGAGCGATTTTCATCGCATTATATCCCAATAAACGAAGAAAAATTTTTTTCCTCCAAATTTAGCCAAAATTCATATATAGGGGTATTTTTCGTTGCTCTTTCGATTGGCGCTATGATTTTTGCAATATCTCAAAATTTTTGAAAATTATTATTTTCCTATTGGCTCTACGGCCCTAAAACCTTTTCCATTCGATAGAGCGGAAGAAAATAGTCGCGTATAGTGATTGGTGGGATTAGGAAAATGGATATTTTGGGTTTTCAAGCGATTTGAAGTCAATTTGGCCCAAATAACGATGAAATGTAGAACATTTTTCAAAATTGCTCATCTCCGCTAGGTCCTCCGATCCCAAAGGATATGCCTTCCACAAGAGCAGGAAGATATAGTCGGGTATTGTGACTAGTAGGCTGAGAAAATTGGAATTTGGTATTTTTGAGCGATTTTCATCGCATTATATCCCAATAAACGAAGAAAAATTTTTTTCCTCCATATTTAGCCAAAATTCATATAGAGGGGTATTTTTCGTTGCTCTTTCGATTGGCGCTATGATTCTTGCAATATCTCAAAATTTTTGACAATTATTATTTTCCTATTGGCTCTACGGCCCTAAAACCTTTTCCATTCGATAGAGCGGAAGAAAATAGTCGCGTATAGTGATTGGTGGGACTAGGAAATGGATATTTTGGGTTTTCAAGCGATTTGAAGTCAATTTGGCACAAATAAACGATGAAATGTAGAACATTTTTCAAAATTGCTCATCTCCGCTAGGTCCTTCGACGCCAAAGGATATTCCTTCCACTAGAGCAGGAAGATATAGTCGGGTATTGTGACTAGTAGGCTGAGAAAATTGGAATTTGGTATTTTTGAGCGATTTTCATCGCATTATATCCCAATAAACGAAGAAAAATTTTTTTCCTCCATATTTAGCCAAAATTCATATAGAGGGGTATCTTTCGCTGCTCTTTCGATTGGTACTATGATTTTTGCAATATCTCAAAATTTTTGGAAATTATTATTTTCCTATTGGCTCTACAGCCCTAAAACCTTTTCCATTCGATAGAGCGGAAAAAATAGTCGCGTGTAGTGATTGGTGGGATTAGGAAATGGATATTTTGGGTTTTCAAGCGATTTGAAGTCAATTTGGCCGAAATAAACGGTGAAATGTAGAACATTTTTCAAAATTGCTCATCTCCGCTAGGTCCTTCGACCCCAAAGGATATTCCTTCCACTTGAGCAGGAAGATATTGTCGGGTATTGTGACTAGTAGGCTCAGAAAATTAAAATTTGGTATTTTTGATCGCTTTTCAACGCATTATATCGCAATAAACGAAGAAAAATTTTTTTCCTCAAAGTTTAGCCAAAATTCATATATAGGCGTATTTTTCGCTGCTCTTTCAATTGGCGCTATGATTTTTGCAATATCTCAAAATTTTTGAAAATTATTATTTTCCTATTGGCTCTACAGCCCTAAAACCTTTTCCATTCGATAGAGCGGAAAAAATAGTCGCGTGTAGTGATTGGTGGGATTAGGAAATGGATATTTTGGGTTTTCAAGCGATTTGAAGTCAATTTGGCCGAAATAAACGGTGAAATGTAGAACATTTTTCAAAATTGCTCATCTCCGCTAGGTCCTTCGACCCCAAAGGATATTCCTTCCACTTGAGCAGGAAGATATTGTCGGGTATTGTGACTAGTAGGCTCAGAAAATTAAAATTTGGTATTTTTGATCGCTTTTCAACGCATTATATCGCAATAAACGAAGAAAAATTTTTTCCTCAAAGTTTAGCCAAAATTCATATATAGGGGTATTTTTCGCTGCTCTTTCGATTGGCGCTATGATTTTTGCTATATCTCAAAATTTTTGAAAATTATTATTTTCCTATTGGCTCTACAGCCCTAAAACCTTTTCCATTCGATAGAGCGGAAAAAATAGTCGCGTGTAGTGATTGGTGGGATTAGGAAATGGATATTTTGGGTTTTCAAGCGATTTGAAGTCAATTTGGCCGAAATAAACGGTGAAATGTAGAACATTTTTCAAAATTGCTCATCTCCGCTAGGTCCTTCGACCCCAAAGGATATTCCTTCCACTTGAGCAGGAAGATATTGTCGGGTATTGTGACTAGTAGGCTCAGAAAATTAAAATTTGGTATTTTTGATCGCTTTTCAACGCATTATATCGCAATAAACGAAGAAAAATTTTTTTCCTCAAAGTTTAGCCAAAATTCATATATAGGGGTATTTTTCGCTGCTCTTTCGATTGGCGCTATGATTTTTGCTATATCTCAAAATTTTTGAAAATTATTATTTTCCTGTTGGCTCTACGGCCCTAAAACCTTTTCCATTCGATAGAGCGGAAAAAAATAGTCGCTTATAGTGATTGGTGGGATTAGAAAATGGATATTTTGGGTTTTCAAGCGATTTGAAGTCGATTTGGCACAAATAAACGATGAAATGTAGAACATTTTTCAAAATTGCTCGTCTCCGCTAGGTCCTTCGACCCCAAAGGATATTCCTTCCACTAGAGCAGGAAGATATAGTCGGGTATTGTCACTAGTAGGCTGAGAAAATTGGAATTTGGTATTTTTGAGCGATTTTCATCGCATTATATCCCAATAAACGAAGAAAAATTTTTTTCCTCCATATTTAGCCAAAATTCATATAGAGGGGTATCTTTCGCTGCTCTTTCGGTTGGCACTATGATTTTTGCAATATCTCAAAATTTTTGAAAATTATTATTTTCCTATTGGCTCTACAGCCCTAAAACCTTTTCCATTCGATAGAGCGGAAAAAATAGTCGCGTGTAGTGATTGGTGGGATTAGGAAATGGATATTTTGGGTTTTCAAGCGATTTGAAGTCAATTTGGCCGAAATAAACGGTGAAATGTAGAACATTTTTCAAAATTGCTCATCTCCGTTAGGTCCTTCGATCCCAAAGAATATTCCTTCCACTAGAGCAGAAAGATATAGTCGGGTATTGTGACTAGCAGGCTGAGAAAATTGGTATTTGGTATTTGTGAGCGATTTTCATCGCATTATATCCCAATAAACGAAGAAAAATTTTTTTCCTCCAAATTTAGCCAAAATTCATATATAGGGGTATTTTTCGTTGCTCTTTCGATTGGCGCTATGATTTTTGCAATATCTCAAAATTTTTGAAAATTATTATTTTCCTATTGGCTCTACGGCCCTAAAACCTTTTCCATTCGATAGAGCGGAAGAAAATAGTCGCGTATAGTGATTGGTGGGATTAGGAAATGGATATTTTGGGTTTTCAAGCGATTTGAAGTCAATTTGGCCCAAATAACGATGAAATGTAGAACATTTTTCAAAATTGCTCATCTCCGCTAGGTCCTCCGATCCCAAAGGATATGCCTTCCACTAGAGCAGGAAGATATAGTCGGGTATTGTGACTAGTAGGCTGAGAAAATTGGAATTTGGTATTTTTGAGCGATTTTCATCGCATTATATCCCAATAAACGAAGAAAAATTTTTTTCCTCCATATTTAGCCAAAATTCATATAGAGGGGTATTTTTCGTTGCTCTTTCGATTGGCGCTATGATTCTTGCAATATCTCAAAATTTTTGACAATTATTATTTTCCTATTGGCTCTACGGCCCTAAAACCTTTTCCATTCGATAGAGCGGAAAAAATAGTCGCGTGTAGTGATTGGTGGGATTAGGAAATGGATATTTTGGGTTTTCAAGCGATTTGAAGTCAATTTGGCCCAAATAACGATGAAATGTAGAACATTTTTCAAAATTGCTCATCTCCGCTAGGTCCTCCGATCCCAAAGGATATGCCTTCCACAAGAGCAGGAAGATATAGTCGGGTATTGTGACTAGTAGGCTGAGAAAATTGGAATTTGGTATTTTTGAGCGATTTTCATCGCATTATATCCCAATAAACGAAGAAAAATTTTTTTCCTCCATATTTAGCCAAAATTCATATAGAGGGGTATTTTTCGTTGCTCTTTCGATTGGCGCTATGATTCTTGCAATATCTCAAAATTTTTGACAATTATTATTTTCCTATTGGCTCTACGGCCCTAAAACCTTTTCCATTCGATAGAGCGGAAGAAAATAGTCGCGTATAGTGATTGGTGGGACTAGGAAATGGATATTTTGGGTTTTCAAGCGATTTGAAGTCAATTTGGCACAAATAAACGATGAAATGTAGAACATTTTTCAAAATTGCTCATCTCCGCTAGGTCCTTCGACGCCAAAGGATATTCCTTCCACTAGAGCAGGAAGATATAGTCGGGTATTGTGACTAGTAGGCTGAGAAAATTGGAATTTGGTATTTTTGAGCGATTTTCATCGCATTATATCCCAATAAACGAAGAAAAATTTTTTCCTCCATATTTAGCCAAAATTCATATAGAGGGGTATCTTTCGCTGCTCTTTCGATTGGTACTATGATTTTTGCAATATCTCAAAATTTTTGGAAATTATTATTTTCCTATTGGCTCTACAGCCCTAAAACCTTTTCCATTCGATAGAGCGGAAAAAATAGTCGCGTGTAGTGATTGGTGGGATTAGGAAATGGATATTTTGGGTTTTCAAGCGATTTGAAGTCAATTTGGCCGAAATAAACGGTGAAATGTAGAACATTTTTCAAAATTGCTCATCTCCGCTAGGTCCTTCGACCCCAAAGGATATTCCTTCCACTTGAGCAGGAAGATATTGTCGGGTATTGTGACTAGTAGGCTCAGAAAATTAAAATTTGGTATTTTTGATCGCTTTTCAACGCATTATATCGCAATAAACGAAGAAAAATTTTTTCCTCAAAGTTTAGCCAAAATTCATATATAGGCGTATTTTTCGCTGCTCTTTCAATTGGCGCTATGATTTTTGCAATATCTCAAAATTTTTGAAAATTATTATTTTCCTATTGGCTCTACAGCCCTAAAACCTTTTCCATTCGATAGAGCGGAAAAAATAGTCGCGTGTAGTGATTGGTGGGATTAGGAAATGGATATTTTGGGTTTTCAAGCGATTTGAAGTCAATTTGGCCGAAATAAACGGTGAAATGTAGAACATTTTTCAAAATTGCTCATCTCCGCTAGGTCCTTCGACCCCAAAGGATATTCCTTCCACTTGAGCAGGAAGATATTGTCGGGTATTGTGACTAGTAGGCTCAGAAAATTAAAATTTGGTATTTTTGATCGCTTTTCAACGCATTATATCGCAATAAACGAAGAAAAATTTTTTCCTCAAAGTTTAGCCAAAATTCATATATAGGGGTATTTTTCGCTGCTCTTTCGATTGGCGCTATGATTTTTGCTATATCTCAAAATTTTTGAAAATTATTATTTTCCTATTGGCTCTACAGCCCTAAAACCTTTTCCATTCGATAGAGCGGAAAAAATAGTCGCGTGTAGTGATTGGTGGGATTAGGAAATGGATATTTTGGGTTTTCAAGCGATTTGAAGTCAATTTGGCCGAAATAAACGGTGAAATGTAGAACATTTTTCAAAATTGCTCATCTCCGCTAGGTCCTTCGACCCCAAAGGATATTCCTTCCACTTGAGCAGGAAGATATTGTCGGGTATTGTGACTAGTAGGCTCAGAAAATTAAAATTTGGTATTTTTGATCGCTTTTCAACGCATTATATCGCAATAAACGAAGAAAAATTTTTTTCCTCAAAGTTTAGCCAAAATTCATATATAGGGGTATTTTTCGCTGCTCTTTCGATTGGCGCTATGATTTTTGCTATATCTCAAAATTTTTGAAAATTATTATTTTCCTGTTGGCTCTACGGCCCTAAAACCTTTTCCATTCGATAGAGCGGAAAAAAATAGTCGCTTATAGTGATTGGTGGGATTAGAAAATGGATATTTTGGGTTTTCAAGCGATTTGAAGTCGATTTGGCACAAATAAACGATGAAATGTAGAACATTTTTCAAAATTGCTCGTCTCCGCTAGGTCCTTCGACCCCAAAGGATATTCCTTCCACTAGAGCAGGAAGATATAGTCGGGTATTGTCACTAGTAGGCTGAGAAAATTGGAATTTGGTATTTTTGAGCGATTTTCATCGCATTATATCCCAATAAACGAAGAAAAATTTTTTCCTCCATATTTAGCCAAAATTCATATAGAGGGGTATCTTTCGCTGCTCTTTCGGTTGGCACTATGATTTTTGCAATATCTCAAAATTTTTGAAAATTATTATTTTCCTATTGGCTCTACAGCCCTAAAACCTTTTCCATTCGATAGAGCGGAAAAAATAGTCGCGTGTAGTGATTGGTGGGATTAGGAAATGGATATTTTGGGTTTTCAAGCGATTTGAAGTCAATTTGGCCGAAATAAACGGTGAAATGTAGAACATTTTTCAAAATTGCTCATCTCCGTTAGGTCCTTCGATCCCAAAGAATATTCCTTCCACTAGAGCAGAAAGATATAGTCGGGTATTGTGACTAGCAGGCTGAGAAAATTGGTATTTGGTATTTGTGAGCGATTTTCATCGCATTATATCCCAATAAACGAAGAAAAATTTTTTCCTCCAAATTTAGCCAAAATTCATATATAGGGGTATTTTTCGTTGCTCTTTCGATTGGCGCTATGATTTTTGCAATATCTCAAAATTTTTGAAAATTATTATTTTCCTATTGGCTCTACGGCCCTAAAACCTTTTCCATTCGATAGAGCGGAAGAAAATAGTCGCGTATAGTGATTGGTGGGATTAGGAAATGGATATTTTGGGTTTTCAAGCGATTTGAAGTCAATTTGGCCCAAATAACGATGAAATGTAGAACATTTTTCAAAATTGCTCATCTCCGCTAGGTCCTCCGATCCCAAAGGATATGCCTTCCACTAGAGCAGGAAGATATAGTCGGGTATTGTGACTAGTAGGCTGAGAAAATTGGAATTTGGTATTTTTGAGCGATTTTCATCGCATTATATCCCAATAAACGAAGAAAAATTTTTTCCTCCATATTTAGCCAAAATTCATATAGAGGGGTATTTTTCGTTGCTCTTTCGATTGGCGCTATGATTCTTGCAATATCTCAAAATTTTTGACAATTATTATTTTCCTATTGGCTCTACGGCCCTAAAACCTTTTCCATTCGATAGAGCGGAAGAAAATAGTCGCGTATAGTGATTGGTGGGACTAGGAAATGGATATTTTGGGTTTTCAAGCGATTTGAAGTCAATTTGGCACAAATAAACGATGAAATGTAGAACATTTTTCAAAATTGCTCATCTCCGCTAGGTCCTTCGACCCCAAAGGATATTCCTTCCACTAGAGCAGGAAGATATAGTCGGGTATTGTCACTAGTAGGCTGAGAAAATTGGTATTTGGTATTTTTGAGCGATTTTCATCGCATTATATCCCAATAAACGAAGAAAAATTTTTTTCCTCCAAATTTAGCCAAAATTCATATATAGGGGTATTTTTCGTTGTTCTTTCGATTGGCGCTATGATTCTTGCAATATCTCAAAATTTTTGACAATTATTATTTTCCTATTGGCTCTACGGCCCTAAAACCTTTTCCATTCGATAGAGCGGAAGAAAATAGTCGCGTATAGTGATTGGTGGGACTAGGAAATGGATATTTTGGGTTTTCAAGCGATTTGAAGTCAATTTGGCACAAATAAACGATGAAATGTAGAACATTTTTCAAAATTGCTCATCTCCGCTAGGTCCTTCGACCCCAAAGGATATTCCTTCCACTAGAGCAGGAAGATATAGTCGGGTATTGTCACTAGCAGGCTGAGAAAATTGGTATTTGGTATTTGTGAGCGATTTTCATCGCATTATATCCCAATAAACGAAGAAAAATTTTTTTCCTCCAAATTTAGCCAAAATTCATATATAGGGGTATTTTTCGTTGCTCTTTCGATTGGCGCTATGATTTTTGCAATATCTCAAAATTTTTGAAAATTATTATTTTCCTATTGGCTCTACGGCCCTAAAACCTTTTCCATTCGATAGAGCGGAAGAAAATAGTCGCGTATAGTGATTGGTGGGATTAGGAAATGGATATTTTGGGTTTTCAAGCGATTTGAAGTCAATTTGGCCCAAATAACGATGAAATGTAGAACATTTTTCAAAATTGCTCATCTCCGCTAGGTCCTCCGATCCCAAAGGATATGCCTTCCACTAGAGCAGGAAGATATAGTCGGGTATTGTGACTAGTAGGCTGAGAAAATTGGAATTTGGTATTTTTGAGCGATTTTCATCGCATTATATCCCAATAAACGAAGAAAAATCTTTTTCCTCCATATTTAGCCAAAATTCATATAGAGGGGTATTTTTCGTTGCTCTTTCGATTGGCGCTATGATTCTTGCAATATCTCAAAATTTTTGACAATTATTATTTTCCTATTGGCTCTACGGCCCTAAAACCTTTTCCATTCGATAGAGCGGAAGAAAATAGTCGCGTATAGTGATTGGTGGGACTAGGAAATGGATATTTTGGGTTTTCAAGCGATTTGAAGTCAATTTGGCACAAATAAACGATGAAATGTAGAACATTTTTCAAAATTGCTCATCTCCGCTAGGTCCTTCGACCCCAAAGGATATTCCTTCCACTAGAGCAGGAAGATATAGTCGGGTATTGTGACTAGTAGGCTGAGAAAATTGGAATTTGGTATTTTTGAGCGATTTTCATCGCATTATATCCCAATAAACGAAGAAAAATTTTTTTCCTCAAAGTTTAGCCAAAATTCATATATAGGCGTATTTTTCGCTGCTCTTTCAATTGGCGCTATGATTTTTGCAATATCTCAAAATTTTTGAAAATTATTATTTTCCTATTGGCTCTACAGCCCTAAAACCTTTTCCATTCGATAGAGCGGAAAAAATAGTCGTGTGTAGTGATTGGTGGGATTAGGAAATGGATATTTTGGGTTTTCAAGCGATTTGAAGTCAATTTGGCCGAAATAAACGGTGAAATGTAGAACATTTTTCAAAATTGCTCATCTCCGCTAGGTCCTTCGACCCCAAAGGATATTCCTTCCACTTGAGCAGGAAGATATTGTCGGGTATTGTGACTAGTAGGCTCAGAAAATTAAAATTTGGTATTTTTGATCGCTTTTCAACGCATTATATCGCAATAAACGAAGAAAAATTTTTTTCCTCAAAGTTTAGCCAAAATTCATATATAGGGGTATTTTTCGCTGCTCTTTCGATTGGCGCTATGATTTTTGCAATATCTCAAAATTTTTGAAAATTATTATTTTCCTATTGGCTCTACGGCCCTAAAACCTTTTCCATTCGATAGAGCGGAAGAAAATAGTCGCGTATAGTGATTGGTGGGATTAGGAAATGGATATTTTGGGTTTTCAAGCGATTTGAAGTCAATTTGGCCCAAATAACGATGAAATGTAGAACATTTTTCAAAATTGCTCATCTCCGCTAGGTCCTCCGATCCCAAAGGATATGCCTTCCACTAGAGCAGGAAGATATAGTCGGGTATTGTGACTAGTAGGCTGAGAAAATTGGAATTTGGTATTTTTGAGCGATTTTCATCGCATTATATCCCAATAAACGAAGAAAAATCTTTTTCCTCCATATTTAGCCAAAATTCATATAGAGGGGTATTTTTCGTTGCTCTTTCGATTGGCGCTATGATTCTTGCAATATCTCAAAATTTTTGACAATTATTATTTTCCTATTGGCTCTACGGCCCTAAAACCTTTTCCATTCGATAGAGCGGAAGAAAATAGTCGCGTATAGTGATTGGTGGGACTAGGAAATGGATATTTTGGGTTTTCAAGCGATTTGAAGTCAATTTGGCACAAATAAACGATGAAATGTAGAACATTTTTCAAAATTGCTCATCTCCGCTAGGTCCTTCGACCTCAAAGGATATTCCTTCCACTAGAGCAGGAAGATATAGTCGGGTATTGTGACTAGTAGGCTGAGAAAATTGGAATTTGGTATTTTTGAGCGATTTTCATCGCATTATATCCCAATAAACGAAGAAAAATTTTTTTCCTCAAAGTTTAGCCAAAATTCATATATAGGCGTATTTTTCGCTGCTCTTTCAATTGGCGCTATGATTTTTGCAATATCTCAAAATTTTTGAAAATTATTATTTTCCTATTGGCTCTACAGCCCTAAAACCTTTTCCATTCGATAGAGCGGAAAAAATAGTCGCGTGTAGTGATTGGTGGGATTAGGAAATGGATATTTTGGGTTTTCAAGCGATTTGAAGTCAATTTGGCCGAAATAAACGGTGAAATGTAGAACATTTTTCAAAATTGCTCATCTCCGCTAGGTCCTTCGACCCCAAAGGATATTCCTTCCACTTGAGCAGGAAGATATTGTCGGGTATTGTGACTAGTAGGCTCAGAAAATTAAAATTTGGTATTTTTGATCGCTTTTCAACGCATTATATCGCAATAAACGAAGAAAAATTTTTTCCTCAAAGTTTAGCCAAAATTCATATATAGGGGTATTTTTCGCTGCTCTTTCGATTGGCGCTATGATTTTTGCTATATCTCAAAATTTTTGAAAATTATTATTTTCCTATTGGCTCTACAGCCCTAAAACCTTTTCCATTCGATAGAGCGGAAAAAGTAGTCGCGTGTAGTGATTGGTGGGATTAGGAAATGGATATTTTGGGTTTTCAAGCGATTTGAAGTCAATTTGGCCGAAATAAACGGTGAAATGTAGAACATTTTTCAAAATTGCTCA
Source organism: Torymus aiolomorphi (assembly GCA_036365515.1). NCBI lineage: Eukaryota > Metazoa > Arthropoda > Insecta > Hymenoptera > Torymidae > Torymus > Torymus aiolomorphi. The sequence continues at coordinate 67,407,790 of CM070874.1, read as the reverse complement.
TCTCCGCTAGGTCCTTCGACCCCAAAGGATATTCCTTCCACTTGAGCAGGAAGATATTGTCGGGTATTGTGACTAGTAGGCTGAGAAAATTGGAATTTGGTATTTTTGATCGCTTTTCAACGCATTATATCGCAATAAACGAAGAAAAATTTTTTTCCTCAAAGTTTAGCCAAAATTCATATATAGGGGTATTTTTCGCTGCTCTTTCGATTGGCGCTATGATTTTTGCTATATCTCAAAATTTTTGAAAATTATTATTTTCCTGGTGGCTCTACGGCCCTACAACCTTTTCCATTCGATAGAGCGGAAAAAAATAGTCGCTTATAGTGATTGGTGGGATTAGAAAATGGATATTTTGGGTTTTCAAGCGATTTGAAGTCGATTTGGCACAAATAAACGATGAAATGTAGAACATTTTTCAAAATTGCTCGTCTCCGCTAGGTCCTTCGACCCCAAAGGATATTCCTTCCACTAGAGCAGGAAGATATAGTCGGGTATTGTCACTAGTAGGCTGAGAAAATTGGAATTTGGTATTTTTGAGCGATTTTCATCGCATTATATCCCAATAAACGAAGAAAAATTTTTTTCCTCCATATTTAGCCAAAATTCATATAGAGGGGTATTTTTCGTTGCTCTTTCGATTGGCGCTATGATTCTTGCAATATCTCAAAATTTTTGACAATTATTATTTTCCTATTGGCTCTACGGCCCTAAAACCTTTTCCATTCGATAGAGCGGAAGAAAATAGTCGCGTATAGTGATTGGTGGGACTAGGAAATGGATATTTTGGGTTTTCAAGCGATTTGAAGTCAATTTGGCACAAATAAACGATGAAATGTAGAACATTTTTGAAAATTGCTCATCTCCGCTAGGTCCTTCGACCCCAAAGGATATTCCTTCCACTAGAGCAGGAAGATATAGTCGGGTATTGTCACTAGTAGGCTGAGAAAATTGGTATTTGGTATTTTTGAGCGATTTTCATCGCATTATATCCCAATAAACGAAGAAAAATTTTTTTCCTCCAAATTTAGCCAAAATTCATATATAGGGGTATTTTTCGTTGCTCTTTCGATTGGCGCTATGATTCTTGCAATATCTCAAAATTTTTGACAATTATTATTTTCCTATTGGCTCTACGGCCCTAAAACCTTTTCCATTCGATAGAGCGGAAGAAAATAGTCGCGTATAGTGATTGGTGGGATTAGGAAATGGATATTTTGGGTTTTCAAGCGATTTGAAGTCAATTTGGCCCAAATAACGATGAAATGTAGAACATTTTTCAAAATTGCTCATCTCCGCTAGGTCCTCCGATCCCAAAGGATATGCCTTCCACTAGAGCAGGAAGATATAGTCGGGTATTGTGACTAGTAGGCTGAGAAAATTGGAATTTGGTATTTTTGAGCGATTTTCATCGCATTATATCCCAATAAACGAAGAAAAATTTTTTTCCTCCATATTTAGCCAAAATTCATATAGAGGGGTATCTTTCGCTGCTCTTTCGATTGGTACTATGATTTTTGCAATATCTCAAAATTTTTGGAAATTATTATTTTCCTATTGGCTCTACAGCCCTAAAACCTTTTCCATTCGATAGAGCGGAAAAAATAGTCGCGTGTAGTGATTGGTGGGATTAGGAAATGGATATTTTGGGTTTTCAAGCGATTTGAAGTCAATTTGGCCGAAATAAACGGTGAAATGTAGAACATTTTTCAAAATTGCTCATCTCCGCTAGGTCCTTCGACCCCAAAGGATATTCCTTCCACTTGAGCAGGAAGATATTGTCGGGTATTGTGACTAGTAGGCTCAGAAAATTAAAATTTGGTATTTTTGATCGCTTTTCAACGCATTATATCGCAATAAACGAAGAAAAATTTTTTTCCGCAAAGTTTAGCCAAAATTCATATATAGGCGTATTTTTCGCTGCTCTTTCAATTGGCGCTATGATTTTTGCAATGTCTCAAAATTTTTGAAAATTATTATTTTCCTATTGGCTCTACAGCCCTAAAACCTTTTCCATTCGATAGAGCGGAAAAAATAGTCGCGTGTAGTGATTGGTGGGATTAGGAAATGGATATTTTGGGTTTTCAAGCGATTTGAAGTCAATTTGGCACAAATAAACGATGAAATGTAGAACATTTTTCAAAATTGCTCGTCTCCGCTAGGTCCTTCGACCCCAAAGGATATTCCTTCCACTAGAGCAGGAAGATATAGTCGGGTATTGTCACTAGTAGGCTGAGAAAATTGGAATTTGGTATTTTTGAGCGATTTTCATCGCATTATATCCCAATAAACGAAGAAAAATTTTTTTCCTCCATATTTAGCCAAAATTCATATAGAGGGGTATCTTTCGCTGCTCTTTCGGTTGGCACTATGATTTTTGCAATATCTCAAAATTTTTGAAAATTATTATTTTCCTATTGGCTCTACAGCCCTAAAACCTTTTCCATTCGATAGAGCGGAAAAAATAGTCGCGTGTAGTGATTGGTGGGATTAGGAAATGGATATTTTGGGTTTTCAAGCGATTTGAAGTCAATTTGGCCGAAATAAACGGTGAAATGTAGAACATTTTTCAAAATTGCTCATCTCCGTTAGGTCCTTCGATCCCAAAGAATATTCCTTCCACTAGAGCAGAAAGATATAGTCGGGTATTGTGACTAGCAGGCTGAGAAAATTGGTATTTGGTATTTGTGAGCGATTTTCATCGCATTATATCCCAATAAACGAAGAAAAATTTTTTTCCTCCAAATTTAGCCAAAATTCATATATAGGGGTATTTTTCGTTGCTCTTTCGATTGGCGCTATGATTTTTGCAATATCTCAAAATTTTTGAAAATTATTATTTTCCTATTGGCTCTACGGCCCTAAAACCTTTTCCATTCGATAGAGCGGAAGAAAATAGTCGCGTATAGTGATTGGTGGGATTAGGAAATGGATATTTTGGGTTTTCAAGCGATTTGAAGTCAATTTGGCCCAAATAACGATGAAATGTAGAACATTTTTCAAAATTGCTCATCTCCGCTAGGTCCTCCGATCCCAAAGGATATGCCTTCCACTAGAGCAGGAAGATATAGTCGGGTATTGTGACTAGTAGGCTGAGAAAATTGGAATTTGGTATTTTTGAGCGATTTTCATCGCATTATATCCCAATAAACGAAGAAAAATTTTTTCCTCCATATTTAGCCAAAATTCATATAGAGGGGTATTTTTCGTTGCTCTTTCGATTGGCGCTATGATTCTTGCAATATCTCAAAATTTTTGACAATTATTATTTTCCTATTGGCTCTACGGCCCTAAAACCTTTTCCATTCGATAGAGCGGAAGAAAATAGTCGCGTATAGTGATTGGTGGGACTAGGAAATGGATATTTTGGGTTTTCAAGCGATTTGAAGTCAATTTGGCACAAATAAACGATGAAATGTAGAACATTTTTCAAAATTGCTCATCTCCGCTAGGTCCTTCGACCCCAAAGGATATTCCTTCCACTAGAGCAGGAAGATATAGTCGGGTATTGTCACTAGTAGGCTGAGAAAATTGGTATTTGGTATTTTTGAGCGATTTTCATCGCATTATATCCCAATAAACGAAGAAAAATTTTTTTCCTCCAAATTTAGCCAAAATTCATATATAGGGGTATTTTTCGTTGCTCTTTCGATTGGCGCTATGATTCTTGCAATATCTCAAAATTTTTGACAATTATTATTTTCCTATTGGCTCTACGGCCCTAAAACCTTTTCCATTCGATAGAGCGGAAGAAAATAGTCGCGTATAGTGATTGGTGGGACTAGGAAATGGATATTTTGGGTTTTCAAGCGATTTGAAGTCAATTTGGCACAAATAAACGATGAAATGTAGAACATTTTTCAAAATTGCTCATCTCCGCTAGGTCCTTCGACCCCAAAGGATATTCCTTCCACTAGAGCAGGAAGATATAGTCGGGTATTGTCACTAGCAGGCTGAGAAAATTGGTATTTGGTATTTGTGAGCGATTTTCATCGCATTATATCCCAATAAACGAAGAAAAATTGTTTTCCTCCAAATTTAGCCAAAATTCATATATAGGGGTATTTTTCGTTGCTCTTTCGATTGGCGCTATGATTTTTGCAATATCTCAAAATTTTTGAAAATTATTATTTTCCTATTGGCTCTACGGCCCTAAAACCTTTTCCATTCGATAGAGCGGAAGAAAATAGTCGCGTATAGTGATTGGTGGGATTAGGAAATGGATATTTTGGGTTTTCAAGCGATTTGAAGTCAATTTGGCCAAAATAACGATGAAATGTAGAACATTTTTCAAAATTGCTCATCTCCGCTAGGTCCTCCGATCCCAAAGGATATGCCTTCCACTAGAGCAGGAAGATATAGTCGGGTATTGTGACTAGTAGGCTGAGAAAATTGGAATTTGGTATTTTTGAGCGATTTTCATCGCATTATATCCCAATAAACGAAGAAAAATCTTTTTCCTCCATATTTAGCCAAAATTCATATAGAGGGGTATTTTTCGTTGCTCTTTCGATTGGCGCTATGATTCTTGCAATATCTCAAAATTTTTGACAATTATTATTTTCCTATTGGCTCTACGGCCCTAAAACCTTTTCCATTCGATAGAGCGGAAGAAAATAGTCGCGTATAGTGATTGGTGGGACTAGGAAATGGATATTTTGGGTTTTCAAGCGATTTGAAGTCAATTTGGCACAAATAAACGATGAAATGTAGAACATTTTTCAAAATTGCTCATCTCCGCTAGGTCCTTCGACCCCAAAGGATATTCCTTCCACTAGAGCAGGAAGATATAGTCGGGTATTGTGACTAGTAGGCTGAGAAAATTGGAATTTGGTATTTTTGAGCGATTTTCATCGCATTATATCCCAATAAACGAAGAAAAATTTTTTTCCTCAAAGTTTAGCCAAAATTCATATATAGGCGTATTTTTCGCTGCTCTTTCAATTGGCGCTATGATTTTTGCAATATCTCAAAATTTTTGAAAATTATTATTTTCCTATTGGCTCTACAGCCCTAAAACCTTTTCCATTCGATAGAGCGGAAAAAATAGTCGTGTGTAGTGATTGGTGGGATTAGGAAATGGATATTTTGGGTTTTCAAGCGATTTGAAGTCAATTTGGCCGAAATAAACGGTGAAATGTAGAACATTTTTCAAAATTGCTCATCTCCGCTAGGTCCTTCGACCCCAAAGGATATTCCTTCCACTTGAGCAGGAAGATATTGTCGGGTATTGTGACTAGTAGGCTCAGAAAATTAAAATTTGGTATTTTTGATCGCTTTTCAACGCATTATATCGCAATAAACGAAGAAAAATTTTTTCCTCAAAGTTTAGCCAAAATTCATATATAGGGGTATTTTTCGCTGCTCTTTCGATTGGCGCTATGATTTTTGCTATATCTCAAAATTTTTGAAAATTATTATTTTCCTATTGGCTCTACAGCCCTAAAACCTTTTCCATTCGATAGAGCGGAAAAAATAGTCGCGTGTAGTGATTGGTGGGATTAGGAAATGGATATTTTGGGTTTTCAAGCGATTTGAAGTCAATTTGGCCGAAATAAACGGTGAAATGTAGAACATTTTTCAAAATTGCTCATCTCCGCTAGGTCCTTCGACCCCAAAGGATATTCCTTCCACTTGAGCAGGAAGATATTGTCGGGTATTGTGACTAGTAGGCTGAGAAAATTGGAATTTGGTATTTTTGATCGCTTTTCAACGCATTATATCGCAATAAACGAAGAAAAATTTTTTTCCTCAAAGTTTAGCCAAAATTCATATATAGGGGTATTTTTCGCTGCTCTTTCGATTGGCGCTATGATTTTTGCTATATCTCAAAATTTTTGAAAATTATTATTTTCCTGGTGGCTCTACGGCCCTAAAACCTTTTCCATTCGATAGAGCGGAAAAAAATAGTCGCTTATAGTGATTGGTGGGATTAGAAAATGGATATTTTGGGTTTTCAAGCGATTTGAAGTCGATTTGGCACAAATAAACGATGAAATGTAGAACATTTTTCAAAATTGCTCGTCTCCGCTAGGTCCTTCGACCCCAAAGGATATTCCTTCCACTAGAGCAGGAAGATATAGTCGGGTATTGTCACTAGTAGGCTGAGAAAATTGGAATTTGGTATTTTTGAGCGATTTTCATCGCATTATATCCCAATAAACGAAGAAAAATTTTTTTCCTCCATATTTAGCCAAAATTCATATAGAGGGGTATCTTTCGCTGCTCTTTCGGTTGGCACTATGATTTTTGCAATATCTCAAAATTTTTGAAAATTATTATTTTCCTATTGGCTCTACAGCCCTAAAACCTTTTCCATTCGATAGAGCGGAAAAAATAGTCGCGTGTAGTGATTGGTGGGATTAGGAAATGGATATTTTGGGTTTTCAAGCGATTTGAAGTCAATTTGGCCGAAATAAACGGTGAAATGTAGAACATTTTTCAAAATTGCTCATCTCCGTTAGGTCCTTCGATCCCAAAGAATATTCCTTCCACTAGAGCAGAAAGATATAGTCGGGTATTGTGACTAGCAGGCTGAGAAAATTGGTATTTGGTATTTGTGAGCGATTTTCATCGCATTATATCCCAATAAACGAAGAAAAATTTTTTCCTCCAAATTTAGCCAAAATTCATATATAGGGGTATTTTTCGTTGCTCTTTCGATTGGCGCTATGATTTTTGCAATATCTCAAAATTTTTGAAAATTATTATTTTCCTATTGGCTCTACGGCCCTAAAACCTTTTCCATTCGATAGAGCGGAAGAAAATAGTCGCGTATAGTGATTGGTGGGATTAGGAAATGGATATTTTGGGTTTTCAAGCGATTTGAAGTCAATTTGGCCCAAATAACGATGAAATGTAGAACATTTTTCAAAATTGCTCATCTCCGCTAGGTCCTCCGATCCCAAAGGATATGCCTTCCACTAGAGCAGGAAGATATAGTCGGGTATTGTGACTAGTAGGCTGAGAAAATTGGAATTTGGTATTTTTGAGCGATTTTCATCGCATTATATCCCAATAAACGAAGAAAAATTTTTTTCCTCCATATTTAGCCAAAATTCATATAGAGGGGTATTTTTCGTTGCTCTTTCGATTGGCGCTATGATTCTTGCAATATCTCAAAATTTTTGACAATTATTATTTTCCTATTGGCTCTACGGCCCTAAAACCTTTTCCATTCGATAGAGCGGAAGAAAATAGTCGCGTATAGTGATTGGTGGGACTAGGAAATGGATATTTTGGGTTTTCAAGCGATTTGAAGTCAATTTGGCACAAATAAACGATGAAATGTAGAACATTTTTCAAAATTGCTCATCTCCGCTAGGTCCTTCGACCCCAAAGGATATTCCTTCCACTAGAGCAGGAAGATATAGTCGGGTATTGTCACTAGTAGGCTGAGAAAATTGGTATTTGGTATTTTTGAGCGATTTTCATCGCATTATATCCCAATAAACGAAGAAAAATTTTTTTCCTCCAAATTTAGCCAAAATTCATATATAGGGGTATTTTTCGTTGCTCTTTCGATTGGCGCTATGATTCTTGCAATATCTCAAAATTTTTGACAATTATTATTTGCCTATTGGCTCTACGGCCCTAAAACCTTTTCCATTCGATAGAGCGGAAGAAAATAGTCGCGTATAGTGATTGGTGGGACTAGGAAATGGATATTTTGGGTTTTCAAGCGATTTGAAGTCAATTTGGCACAAATAAACGATGAAATGTAGAACATTTTTCAAAATTGCTCATCTCCGCTAGGTCCTTCGACCCCAAAGGATATTCCTTCCACTAGAGCAGGAAGATATAGTCGGGTATTGTCACTAGCAGGCTGAGAAAATTGGTATTTGGTATTTGTGAGCGATTTTCATCGCATTATATCCCAATAAACGAAGAAAAATTTTTTTCCTCCAAATTTAGCCAAAATTCATATATAGGGGTATTTTTCGTTGCTCTTTCGATTGGCGCTATGATTTTTGCAATATCTCAAAATTTTTGAAAATTATTATTTTCCTATTGGCTCTACGGCCCTAAAACCTTTTCCATTCGATAGAGCGGAAGAAAATAGTCGCGTATAGTGATTGGTGGGATTAGGAAATGGATATTTTGGGTTTTCAAGCGATTTGAAGTCAATTTGGCCCAAATAACGATGAAATGTAGAACATTTTTCAAAATTGCTCATCTCCGCTAGGTCCTCCGATCCCAAAGGATATGCCTTCCACTAGAGCAGGAAGATATAGTCGGGTATTGTGACTAGTAGGCTGAGAAAATTGGAATTTGGTATTTTTGAGCGATTTTCATCGCATTATATCCCAATAAACGAAGAAAAATCTTTTTCCTCCATATTTAGCCAAAATTCATATAGAGGGGTATTTTTCGTTGCTCTTTCGATTGGCGCTATGATTCTTGCAATATCTCAAAATTTTTGACAATTATTATTTTCCTATTGGCTCTACGGCCCTAAAACCTTTTCCATTCGATAGAGCGGAAGAAAATAGTCGCGTATAGTGATTGGTGGGACTAGGAAATGGATATTTTGGGTTTTCAAGCGATTTGAAGTCAATTTGGCTCAAATAAACGATGAAATGTAGAACATTTTTCAAAATTGCTCATCTCCGCTAGGTCCTTCGACCCCAAAGGATATTCCTTCCACTAGAGCAGGAAGATATAGTCGGGTATTGTGACTAGTAGGCTGAGAAAATTGGAATTTGGTATTTTTGAGCGATTTTCATCGCATTATATCCCAATAAACGAAGAAAAATTTTTTTCCTCCATATTTAGCCAAAATTCATATAGAGGGGTATCTTTCGCTGCTCTTTCGATTGGTACTATGATTTTTGCAATATCTCAAAATTTTTGGAAATTATTATTTTCCTATTGGCTCTACAGCCCTAAAACCTTTTCCATTCGATAGAGCGGAAAAAATAGTCGCGTGTAGTGATTGGTGGGATTAGGAAATGGATATTTTGGGTTTTCAAGCGATTTGAAGTCAATTTGGCCGAAATAAACGGTGAAATGTAGAACATTTTTCAAAATTGCTCATCTCCGCTAGGTCCTTCGACCCCAAAGGATATTCCTTCCACTTGAGCAGGAAGATATTGTCGGGTATTGTGACTAGTAGGCTCAGAAAATTAAAATTTGGTATTTTTGATCGCTTTTCAACGCATTATATCGCAATAAACGAAGAAAAATTTTTTTCCTCAAAGTTTAGCCAAAATTCATATATAGGGGTATTTTTCGCTGCTCTTTCGATTGGCGCTATGATTTTTGCTATATCTCAAAATTTTTGAAAATTATTATTTTCCTATTGGCTCTACAGCCCTAAAACCTTTTCCATTCGATAGAGCGGAAAAAATAGTCGCGTGTAGTGATTGGTGGGATTAGGAAATGGATATTTTGGGTTTTCAAGCGATTTGAAGTCAATTTGGCCGAAATAAACGGTGAAATGTAGAACATTTTTCAAAATTGCTCATCTCCGCTAGGTCCTTCGACCCCAAAGGATATTCCTTCCACTTGAGCAGGAAGATATTGTCGGGTATTGTGACTAGTAGGCTCAGAAAATTAAAATTTGGTATTTTTGATCGCTTTTCAACGCATTATATCGCAATAAACGAAGAAAAATTTTTTCCTCAAAGTTTAGCCAAAATTCATATATAGGGGTATTTTTCGCTGCTCTTTCGATTGGCGCTATGATTTTTGCTATATCTCAAAATTTTTGAAAATTATTATTTTCCTATTGGCTCTACAGCCCTAAAACCTTTTCCATTCGATAGAGCGGAAAAAAGAGTCGCGTGTAGTGATTGGTGGGATTAGGAAATGGATATTTTGGGTTTTCAAGCGATTTGAAGTCAATTTGGCCGAAATAAACGGTGAAATGTAGAACATTTTTCAAAATTGCTCATCTCCGCTAGGTCCTTCGACCCCAAAGGATATTCCTTCCACTTGAGCAGGAAGATATTGTCGGGTATTGTGACTAGTAGGCTCAGAAAATTAAAATTTGGTATTTTTGATCGCTTTTCAACGCATTATATCGCAATAAATGAAGAAAAATTTTTTTCCTCAAAGTTTAGCCAAAATTCATATATAGGGGTATTTTTCGCTGCTCTTTCGATTGGCGCTATGATTTTTGCTATATCTCAAAATTTTTGGAAATTATTATTTTCCTATTGGCTCTACAGCCCTAAAACCTTTTCCATTCGATAGAGCGGAAAAAATAGTCGCGTGTAGTGATTGGTGGGATTAGGAAATGGATATTTTGGGTTTTCAAGCGATTTGAAGTCGATTTGGCACAAATAAACGATGAAATGTAGAACATTTTTCAAAATTGCTCGTCTCCGCTAGGTCCTTCGACCCCAAAGGATATTCCTTCCACTAGAGCAGGAAGATATAGTCGGGTATTGTCACTAGTAGGCTGAGAAAATTGGAATTTGGTATTTTTGAGCGATTTTCATCGCATTATATCCCAATAAACGAAGAAAAATTTTTTTCCTCCATATTTAGCCAAAATTCATATAGAGGGGTATCTTTCGCTGCTCTTTCGGTTGGCACTATGATTTTTGCAATATCTCAAAATTTTTGAAAATTATTATTTTCCTATTGGTTCTACGGCCCTAAAACCTTTTCCATTCGATAGAGCGGAAAAAAATAGTCGCGTATAGTGATTGGTGGGATTAGGAAATGGATATTTTGGGTTTTCAAGCGATTTGAAGTCAATTTGGCCCAAATAACGATGAAATGTAGAACATTTTTCAAAATTGCTCATCTCCGCTAGGTCCTCCGATCCCAAAGGATATGCCTTCCACTAGAGCAGGAAGATATAGTCGGGTATTGTGACTAGTAGGCTGAGAAAATTGGAATTTGGTATTTTTGAGCGATTTTCATCGCATTATATCCCAATAAACGAAGAAAAATCTTTTTCCTCCATATTTAGCCAAAATTCATATAGAGGGGTATTTTTCGTTGCTCTTTCGATTGGCGCTATGATTCTTGCAATATCTCAAAATTTTTGACAATTATTATTTTCCTATTGGCTCTACGGCCCTAAAACCTTTTCCATTCGATAGAGCGGAAGAAAATAGTCGCGTATAGTGATTGGTGGGACTAGGAAATGGATATTTTGGGTTTTCAAGCGATTTGAAGTCAATTTGGCTCAAATAAACGATGAAATGTAGAACATTTTTCAAAATTGCTCATCTCCGCTAGGTCCTTCGACCCCAAAGGATATTCCTTCCACTAGAGCAGGAAGATATAGTCGGGTATTGTGACTAGTAGGCTGAGAAAATTGGAATTTGGTATTTTTGAGCGATTTTCATCGCATTATATCCCAATAAACGAAGAAAAATATTTTTCCTCCATATTTACCTAAAATTCATATAGAGGGGTATCTTTCGCTGCTCTTTCGATTGGTACTATGATTTTTGCAATATCTCAAAATTTTTGGAAATTATTATTTTCCTATTGGCTCTACAGCCCTAAAACCTTTTCCATTCGATAGAGCGGAAAAAATAGTCGCGTGTAGTGATTGGTGGGATTAGGAAATGGATATTTTGGGTTTTCAAGCGATTTGAAGTCAATTTGGCCGAAATAAACGGTGAAATGTAGAACATTTTTCAAAATTGCTCATCTCCGCTAGGTCCTTCGACCCCAAAGGATATTCCTTCCACTTGAGCAGGAAGATATTGTCGGGTATTGTGACTAGTAGGCTCAGAAAATTAAAATTTGGTATTTTTGATCGCTTTTCAACGCATTATATCGCAATAAACGAAGAAAAATTTTTTTCCTCAAAGTTTAGCCAAAATTCATATATAGGGGTATTTTTCGCTGCTCTTTCGATTGGCGCTATGATTTTTGCTATATCTCAAAATTTTTGAAAATTATTATTTTCCTATTGGCTCTACAGCCCTAAAACCTTTTCCATTCGATAGAGCGGAAAAAATAGTCGCGTGTAGTGATTGGTGGGATTAGGAAATGGATATTTTGGGTTTTCAAGCGATTTGAAGTCAATTTGGCCGAAATAAACGGTGAAATGTAGAACATTTTTCAAAATTGCTCATCTCCGCTAGGTCCTTCGACCCCAAAGGATATTCCTTCCACTTGAGCAGGAAGATATTGTCGGGTATTGTGACTAGTAGGCTCAGAAAATTAAAATTTGGTATTTTTGATCGCTTTTCAACGCATTATATCGCAATAAACGAAGAAAAATTTTTTTCCTCAAAGTTTAGCCAAAATTCATATATAGGGGTATTTTTCGCTGCTCTTTCGATTGGCGCTATGATTTTTGCTATATCTCAAAATTTTTGAAAATTATTATTTTCCTATTGGCTCTACAGCCCTAAAACCTTTTCCATTCGATAGAGCGGAAAAAAGAGTCGCGTGTAGTGATTGGTGGGATTAGGAAATGGATATTTTGGGTTTTCAAGCGATTTGAAGTCAATTTGGCCGAAATAAACGGTGAAATGTAGAACATTTTTCAAAATTGCTCATCTCCGCTAGGTCCTTCGACCCCAAAGGATATTCCTTCCACTTGAGCAGGAAGATATTGTCGGGTATTGTGACTAGTAGGCTCAGAAAATTAAAATTTGGTATTTTTGATCGCTTTTCAACGCATTATATCGCAATAAATGAAGAAAAATTTTTTTCCTCAAAGTTTAGCCAAAATTCATATATAGGGGTATTTTTCGCTGCTCTTTCGATTGGCGCTATGATTTTTGCTATATCTCAAAATTTTTGAAAATTATTATTTTCCTGTTGGCTCTACGGCCCTAAAACCTTTTCCATTCGATAGAGCGGAAAAAAATAGTCGCTTATAGTGATTGGTGGGATTAGAAAATGGATATTTTGGGTTTTCAAGCGATTTGAAGTCGATTTGGCACAAATAAACGATGAAATGTAGAACATTTTTCAAAATTGCTCGTCTCCGCTAGGTCCTTCGACCCCAAAGGATATTCCTTCCACTAGAGCAGGAAGATATAGTCGGGTATTGTCACTAGTAGGCTGAGAAAATTGGAATTTGGTATTTTTGAGCGATTTTCATCGCATTATATCCCAATAAACGAAGAAAAATTTTTTTCCTCCATATTTAGCCAAAATTCATATAGAGGGGTATCTTTCGCTGCTCTTTCGGTTGGCACTATGATTTTTGCAATATCTCAAAATTTTAGAAAATTATTATTTTCCTATTGGTTCTACGGCCCTAAAACCTTTTCCATTCGATAGAGCGGAAAAAAATAGTCGCTTATAGTCATTGGTGCGATTAGAAAATGGATATTTTGGGTTTTCAAGCGATTTGAAGTCGATTTGGCTCAAATAAACGATGAAATGTAGAACATTTTTCAAAATTGCTTATCTCCGCGAGGTCCTTCGACCCCAAAGGATATTCCATCCTATAGAACAGGAAGATATAGTCGGGTATTGTGACTAGTAGGCTGAGAAAATTGATATTTGGTATTTTTGATTGATTTTCAACGCATTATATCCCAACAAACGAAGAAAAATATTTTTTCTCTAAATTTAGCAGAAATTCATATATAGGGCTATTTTTCGGTGCTCTTTCGATTTCCGCTATGATTTTTGTAATATCTCAAAATTTTTGGAAATTGTTACAATACTTAGAAAATAGTGTAACATCTGAAATAGTACATTACGATACGAGCTGCGCTCGGGCCCTAACTTCACGCCGTGCAATAATGCGCTACTTAAGACTCTAGTATCCTACATTATTTTATAGCACAGTCTAACCTAAGCCCGCTGTCACGCTTATCCGTGCGCTAAGCAGTCCTTTTTTGCACCGTGAGGTTAGCGCACGAGCGTAGCGATTGCGATATACACGGTGCAATAATGGGCTACTTATCGCACGGATAGGCGTGACTTAATGCGGGCTTAGGTCACACTGTGCTATAAATATAATCTTTTAATCTCCTTTTCATTTTCACTTCACAGCTAATTACTTATTTCGATAAAGCCAGAAGGATAGGTTTCCAGTAATTACAGGCTTTCCCAGGTATAATTTTGAGAGCCCTAAATGTGTGGGAAAATCCCTCCGCCCTAGAAGGAACTCACCCGCTCCAGGAGTAAGAGTTGTACTTGTCTCTTGAGTATATAATGACTCAGTCACTGCGTTATTTGCATCAGTTGTTCGAATTCTACTGTACATAGAAGACTGTATAGTACTGCACTATAACAAAAATCATAATGGCAGGAACAAATAATGTACTAGAGAGCGCCCAAACACTTGCCGAACAAGGTCATCGGGAGGATGCTCTTTCATTATTGGCGGATCAACATTGCATAGAAGCATTATGGATCAAAGGAAAGGTTAGTTGCACAATTATTCCTACATTGTTAATCCATTACTTTACGCCTAACTGACTCGCCGGCAGTTGCTCATCGTTTTTAATTAAAAGCTTTGGTACTGAATAATATCAAACATGAATATAAAAAGATATTTAAACATTTCAATGTTTCTTTAGTATTTTTTTCTTTATAATTTTTTATCTCGTTTTCTTGAGTAGCTTATAATATATCATTTGCGCTCAATATGACGCTCCAGAAAATCGTAACAATATCGTGTATCGGGATGAAAAATCTTTGATGTAATATTTAAAATAATTCATAAAATAATACATCACAAGATGTAACACCCCCTTTGCCAGATTGTTGAATATCGGTATAATACAACAAACGTGTAAATAACTGAAGTAATCAATAATTTATAAAAAGCCGTAACATTATAATAATTGCAAGTTTATTATTCTTTTATTTTGAATCTAAATTTCAAATCGTATAATCATATGTATTTCGAAAAATATTAATTTTAAAATTAATATAGTAATTAGCGCAATCCCTCATTATTTGTTGTCCTAAAATTTTTATTTCGTGTAATTTTATTCAAGTTAGTATTAAAAAAAAAAACATAAAAACAAATATATTATATTTATTTTTTCTGTCTTTTTATTTTTTTACAGATTTACTTTTCAGAGGCGGAGGAGTTAGAAAACTCGTTTGTTTTCAAATTTTATTGTACGCAAGACCTTACAGATAAATATCGCCATTTATTATCTGAAGCGTATAAATATTTTGAAATCGTCGCAAGGATGTTGAGCAATGTAGAAAAAGACATTGCAAAAAGTTACAATAGTTGTATATGGACATACATAGGAAAAATACAGAACTGTTTGTTGTGGACCAAACCAGTAGCTTGTGAGGAGGATGAGGAGGAGGACATAGAGGACGGCGAAAACGAAAATATTGTAAGTAATAAATTAAAATTGTCCCTTTCTGAACAATAACACTTTAGTAATCATCTAAATCTTAAATATGCTAACTCTTTTTGTTTCAGATGGAGGAGCGAGTTGAATGTTTGGCACATTGGGTGAATCATTTGAATTTTTAAAAAATAAAAAAACATGTAATAATTTGTAAATTTATTTTGTATAAAATGTCACCAACATCAATAAATTATATTTTTATAAAATTATGTTTTTATGTATAGTTATTTCGGCATGGTATGATTCATGCACATAAGAGTTGTAAACATTTTCGTTGTACACAAAAATTAATGCGTTATATATATTTTATGCACATGGTATTTTTTATTTTGCACATTATTTTGGCATAGTGTGGTTTATGCACATAAGAATTAAACAAAAATTCATTTTACACACAAAAATAAACCTCGAGTTTTATGCACAAAGCATTTTAGATTTTGCACATAATTTTTAAATAAAATTAAAAATTCGTTCCGATTTTCATGCACAATATTTTTATGCACATAAAAATGATCGTAATAAAAAAGGTGTTAGATTGTACTCTTAAGATTACTTTGTAACGATGAAAAAAATTTTTGATACAAAAAATATTCAAAAAGATGTTTTAAAGCGTGTTATGAGTAATACGTGTTCAAATCTGTCGATTTTGAGAAAAATTTATTCGCGTGTGTATGTATCTGTATGCGCGCGCGCGCGCGTGTGTGTGTGTGTTTTAACGTAGGGTAGTAGTGCAGTATCGCTGCAGGTTAAAGATGATAAAATTGAAGTTATTAGAACTTGCAATTCCATGAGCATTATACTATTTCCTTCATTAATTAATTACAGTAATAAGTAACGTTTTTTAACAGATTCTTAATAAGCTTCTTGAAGAAAGAAATGCAATACGTTATATAAAATAATTCCAGAAATCTATTACATTTTTGAGTAATTATTTTCTTTTTCATTTTATTAAGCAATAAATTTGTTTAAAACAAATTATTTATCCTTTAGATGAAAAAAAAATCCAACTGAATATTGTTATCTCCGATTCGATAAAATATTTATAAGGAGAGATAGATTATTCTATTTCTCTTACGGTGTCACCTGACTGATTCCATTCAAATTCAGGCAGGCTGTCACAGATCGAATTTTGTTTTTGCCTAAAAACTAGAAGACTGTATTCTAAATCATATTTAAGAAGGCACACGTCTCGGGATTTTGTTTAAAATTTTGTTGTTTACTTTACAGCCAAATTAATATTAGAAACAAAAATAGATATTACAAAATTTAAAAAGTATCTCAGTTTTCAAACTGCTGTAACTTTGTCAATTTTCAACTTTATGAGACGGTTTTTTCAAAATGTGAGGAATTTCACCTAGTTTTAAGAAAATTTTTCACTTTGATTATTAAGATTTATCTTACAGAGTTATTAATGAAAAACTAAAAAATGTCGATTTAAAAAAGATGTAAATATCTCAAAAACTAACCAATTTTTTTTCTCTGGAAATTTAATATATTTTTATACATTAAAACTAGGGGGGCTGTGCCTCCCTGCGTGTCTCGCTGCGCTTGACACGCCAATCCCCCCCCCCCTCCCACTCACCTGCTCCTCGCTTCGCTCGTCGCCCCCCCCTTCCCTATGTAAAAACTTCGTTTTTACATAATAGGCACGACCGCAATGCTTAGGAGAACCTTATAATTTTATTATTGCATAAATTGTAATACTTTATTTTCATCGTTGTTATCACTAAAATAAATATAAATACATCTGTAGTAAAATTTAAATTACTTTTTTTTACTTTTACACATTTAATTCTTCTTTTTTATAGAAGGTTTGCGTTTTAATTCTACACATATAGATATATGTATTGAAGATAACTTTTTAAATAGTCTATGATGTATATAAATTTATGAAGTAGTAATTGATATGATTAAAGTACACATAGGAATATTAAATATAAGTACCATGATTGCAGTTATATTTAAAATTAAAAACATTGTTTTCATAATTTTTATCATAATTATAATAATCGTTTTTATTTTTATTAATGAAAAAGTTAAATAGGAAAAAGTTTTGTTTAAATATTATCTACAACTTTTGTATGTAACACTTTGGCATGAAATCAAATCCTGTCAAGTTACAGCCGAAAATCATCCATTTTAGGTACATTTAGGCGTTAAAAATCCTTTTTTTGGATTTAAATCGTCCGGAATTGATCGTAGAAAAAAATGTTCAACAGGAAAAAGTTTTGTTTTAATATTATCTATAACTTTTACATTTAACATTTTTGGGTAAAGTCAAATCCTGTAAAGTAATAGCAAAAAACGACTATTTTTTATATTTTTAGCGGTTTTTTCTCTATTCTATTGCCAAATATTATTCATAGAAAAAAAATGTTCAATGTAAAAACGACGTGTTTTAATTAGTTTTAGCAGATTGTGCACGAATGAACGTGTACGAGTTATTTATATTGTTAGAGTTTGTCAACGAGAAGAAATGAATAAGTGTGACTCTTGGAGTCTCTGTTCCAACCCACTCGAGAGTAGAGATGGAGCAGAAAGAAAGGTTGAACGTGAAAGCACGTTCTAATAAATAAAGTAAAGGTAATAATATGTCTTAGTCGCAACTAAGACAAGTGTAGGCAAATGTACGCAACAAGTATAGGCAAAAGTATAGGGGAAAAGTAACAAGGCATATGCATAAAGCACCTAATAAATATGTAAGTAAAGGCAATAATATGTCTTAGTCGCAACTAAGACAAGGGTAGGCAAATGTACGCAACAAGTATAGGCAAAAGTATAGGCAATGTCTGTATATAGCGGTTAGAGGGGTATGGGTAATATTGGTAAGTAGAGGAGACTGTATGTTTTAATGTCTCCCCCGAGTGCAAGTCGCGTGCCTATACTTATACACTCGGGGTGATGTTTTTCATTGCGGGTAGCGATTTGGCGCTTGCCATCTAGCGGACACTTGCGGCACTATACAGTCCCGAACACAGATGCATTTGTTGTTTTTGACTTAAAGTTAATTTTGTTCACTGTATGTCCAAAAATCGATTTTTTCAAATTTTTATTTGCTCTGCCGTTTTTTTATTTGTCTATGGATTCGACTCGATAGAGAACTGTTAGTTACTTATAATTCGAGTATCTGCGCCGAAGCTTGTTTGGATCTATGAAAAATTTATTGAGATAATCTGGAAACTTGATTACATGCGTACG
The DNA here is from genome assembly GCA_036365515.1 of Torymus aiolomorphi. Lineage (NCBI taxonomy): Eukaryota > Metazoa > Arthropoda > Insecta > Hymenoptera > Torymidae > Torymus > Torymus aiolomorphi. The sequence goes on along the minus strand of CM070874.1, from coordinate 67,389,332 downwards.
TAGACATACATACATCTCGGAAAACGCTTAAAATGGACTGATTTTGGGTGGAAAAAGTTTTTATGTTGTAAATTTTCAGAATTTGAAGTGTTACAATATTCGCCCTGACAAAACTATAAGGCTCTCTCGAGAAGCAGTCGTGTCTAAAAACTAACTTTTCCAGTCGGTGAGAACACGCTATTTTTTTATTTTTTTGTTAACGAATTTTCAAAGTTTTAATCGATTTTTTCGATTTCTAAGCTGTCAACTCGTGCCGTTATTTACTATCCCATTTACTAATATATTGATAAAATAAATGAGAAACTTTAAAATAAGTCGCCAGACAGGTTTCCTTGATCAATTATACGCGAATTTATAGCGATTTTTCAATGTTTATGTTTTTCCAAATTTAAGTAGTCAAGAATCTTCAGTTTCTACGCTAATTATAAGTAGTGAAGAAATTTTTAATAATCGTGAGATTTTTGTAAATGACTTAATAAGACTTTAAGTTATTTCAAATTAAAAACTTCACCTATCAATGTGCCGCAAACTGTGCACAGTAAGATGCGACAATCGTATGCCATTGGAAAAAGAAAAGAAATTAATGTTGCATTTCTTTCATGCTGCGAGTGAAAAAATGGTTGACTTTTTTAAATTTCATGCCATCCTCTTTAACGGACATTGTGTCACTTTTATTTGCACTCTGACGAGAGCAATTAAAATCATCGTTTAAATAATAATCTTTGTTTTTGGACACAATTTCACTATCTAAAGAATAGCCCGTGTAAGTTCCAGGCCCACGCTTCATCAAAAATATATTTATCTGCTTTGGGTGTAACTAGCAATAAATATTTATTAGAAATATCAGTTGGAATAAGAGTTGTTACTTAGGTATTTCCGAATGGAATGTATCATTAATTTGTTTTCTTTTCCAAATGGCATATGATTTTGTCACGCCTTACTGTTCACAGTTTGAGGTACTTTGACAAAAGAAGTTTTTTTTATTTTAAATAACTTAAAGACTTATTAAGTTCTTTTACAAAAATCTCACTATTATTAAAAATTTCTTCACTACTAATAATTGACGCAGATTGAAGATTCTTGACTACTTAAATTTGGTGCAAATAAACATTGAAAAATCGCTATAAATTCACGTATAATTGATCAAGAAACCTGCCTGGCGACTCATTTTAAAGTTTTTCCTTTATTTTATCAATATATTAGTAAATGGGATAGTAAATACATAGAGAAATGGCGTAATTTTTGAAAAACGGCACAAGTTAACAGCTTAGAAATCGAAAAAATCGATTAAAACTTTGAAAATTCATTAAAAAAAAATAAAAAAATAGCATATTCTCACCTACTGGAAAAGTTAGTTTTTTAATGTATAAAAACATATTAAATTTCAGAGAATAACAAATTATAGTTTTTGAAATATTAAAATTTTTTTTTAAATCGTCATTTTTCAGTTTTTCATTAATAATTCTGTAAGATGAATCTTAATAATCAAAGTGAAACGTTTTCTTAAAACTAGATAAAATTCCTCAAATTTAAAAAAAATCGTCACACGAGGTTGAAAATTGACAAAGTTACAGCAGTTTGAAAATTGAGGTACTTTTTAAATTTTGTAATCTCTATTTTTGAGTCTATATTGATTTGGCTGTGGAGTAAAAAAAACATTTTGAACAAAACCCCGAGACACGTATCTTCTTAAATATTATTTAGAATACAGTCTCGTAGTTTTTAGGTGGAAAAAAAATTCGATCTGCGACAGTCTGCCTGAATTTGAATGAAATCAGCCACCTGCATAAATAAAACATAGATAAATTACGAATAACAGGAACAATCATGAAATAGAATAGACTTATCTATACATATTAATATAGTTCATCTCATAGTTAGTTAGATAAATAAATTTTATATAAAAAGTAAAGAATAAGATATGTATACAAATTCATTTATGATAGTGAAAGCGAAGACAGATTTAAATGTCTTAATTTTTAGCTTTTCGTGAAACTCGCAATCTTACGATTTATCTTAATTTCGCCTTCGAAAGTGACACAAAATTATTTGGCAGAATTTCAGTATTCTATTGTAAAACTACAGTTTTCTAGCAATATTGTGATTGTAGCGATCCAGCTAAATATTGCAATGAAAGGAATTTCAAGCGTTTCGGAATATTCTTCAAACTAGCGAAAAATTGCATTGTTGATTTGGTCGGCAAAAAAGCTTGGCAACCGATAAACCATATTCACGGTTTATTTCTATATTCTGGAACAATTAAAGAACCGAAAAAAGATGGCCTGGCAGGTGTGCTTCCGGATTTTTTTTTTTTTTTTGACTCCAGTCGTGTGTCTATTTCTGTAGAATTACACTTATAATATGAACAAACATATATTATAGTGGATTTCTATAGAAAAAATCTTGCATAACTTGGACGTTATCAGTTTTTTAGAGATAAGATTAATCTTTACGTATAAATGGATAGTGCGAATGCTTACATAAAAAGGCAATTATTAAAAGCAAATTCCACAATAATTTTTATTTACGTCCGAACGAAAATATATAAAATGATGAGGAACAATTACACAAAAATATCTTTTGGTTCAAATTTTGTCATATAAATTAATGTTCGAAAAAAATACACTAAAAATCACCGGCTATTCCACTCCGCTCTTTGCCATAACGTTGAACACCTCAACAATATCGTCCGGGTGCAAGTTCTCGAACATCTTGAATTCAACTGTATTAATCAGTTCGGCGGCGTGCGCCACAATGAGTTTCACCGTCTTCAACTTGAGCTTATCGGCCTTACAGCGTTCAGCGAGGCTGAGAATACCCACCGCGTTATCGACGCTGAGGCTCTTGCACACGATCTCCTCACACACCGCCTGCAGACCGTCGATCTTGTAGTCACTTGCCACTCTCAGTAGTTCATTTGATATTGACTCGATATTTCTCACCCTTCCGGTGTAGATGATGTAGCGCAGCGCCTCCTTCATGATGTCCGGGTCGACGTCGATCGCTTGCACCACGGGATCTTTTACCTTGTTGACGAATAGCGTCGAGAAGACAGAGCTACGGGCGACGAGAAGGTTTTTGTGCACGGGAAATCGATATCGATTCGAGATTTCGCACCCTGCCCGTGTAGATGTAGTGCAGCGCTTCCTTCATAACGTCCGGCTTTACGTCGATTGCCTGCACCACGAGATCTTTCACGTCGTTGACGAATAGCGCCGAGAAGACGGATCGGGCGGACTGCATGGGGAATCGTTGACTTCGAACCATGAAAACGGCATCGCTATAGTTTCCGTTTTCCAGCAGGTGCTTGGGATGGTCGGAAAACTATCCTTATAGATCCCTTTTGTCACGTATGATGCAATCGCCAGAGATGCTTTCTGTTTGCTCAACGTGAAAGCTTAACTCAGCAAATACACGAATTTTGTCGTCCGCCATGACACCGTTTGTCTCGTCCAAAGTGTAAGCTCTATTGATAACGCTATTTGATCCCCAGCTAATTCCTTTGTCGAATTCATGTTTACTACTGATTGTTGTTTGTTTGCCATCAGCGGTATTTAAGACCGAAATCTCTGCAGATGCCTCGAGAGAAGGCAGAGGACCTAATGAGTATACCAGGTATATCGCGATGTCGTCTTTGTATTTACTGTTTTCTCCATTAGGACACATTCTTAACTGCCATTTGATCGTGTTGCTTTTCGGGGATGAGAACATCGGCGACTCAAAGTAGTATCCAAGTTTTTGATTATATAAACTAAAGTTCTCTATCGTCCACAAGTAATTTAACTTTATTGTTTGCATCCGCGTTACACCCCAGCTGTCAATGGCGTAAGGTGATTGACAACTAGAGTGTAACTTTTCATTTTCCAATATTGAATTTGGCACTACCATCACAAAAAACAAGAAAATTATTTTCATACACCATCTTTGACGATACTGCCCCTTCTCCATGTCAGTTTTTCTTGGACTTTAATGCCTATTTAGGTTTTATGTTAATAATTTTAAAAATCAATACAACTTTGGTATACTACCACTCTACAGAATCAGCGTAGTTTCTCTTATATATACGCTTCTCATAATCACAATTATTGAAAAAAAAATCTAAGTTTTAGAAATAAAATGATATCGGGGTTTTCTCAGAAGTGTGCACTGAGAAAAAAATTTCTTTGAATCAAGACAATATTTCTTTCAATTGAAATTGATTCTTCAATTGAAAGAAATATTGTCTTGATTGAAAGAAATATTTTGTGGATTGCCCGCAAAGAAATTTTGTTTGATTCAAAGAAATTTTTTTCTCGGTGTGCGTTTGCCCTTGGGATAGCATTTTATATAACGAGTGCATCGCGAACTAGTTGATCTTTTTGCTGAGTCGACGGTCTCTCATCTTCTACATACGTCGTCCAAATGTCGACGGAAACCTCCGTAATAATACAAAAGTTATTGTAGATATAACTGAAAGGTTTTGGAAAAATTTAAGAAATTTTTTATTCTTTAGATGAAAAAAATCCAATTGTGTATTGTTATCTCTTGCAATAAGAGTAATTTTGTCTCTATTTCGATAAAATCTTCATAATGAAAGATAGATTATCTTGAAAACTAATAGACGTTGTCATCTACAAAGAATTCCCAGTACAGGGTTATTTTTTGCTTCCTCCTAGAAGAAGCTTTGTGATAGTGAAAGAACTCGCTACACATTCATTGGCACTTAGCTTCCTCAAACTTCATTCTTTTATTTTATTATATAAACTATTAAATTTAAAAATTTTAACTTCTTAAATTATTTAATAAAAAATTCAAAATTCAAAATTTGTTGAAATTTTCATGTTTATAATTTTTTATAATCTTATCAATTATTATAAATTTGCACAGAAGGAACTAAAAACAGTACTTTTTCTTATTAAAAAAAACGCTTTTATTTTTAATTTTTGTGAAGTACATATAAATATTAGAAGTAGAAAATTGATGTTCTAATTTTTTGTATATAAATGCAGAATTTTGCACAAAAATATCTTCATAAAAATAATTGTGCAATCTTAATGAAATTTTCTACATATACTCTTCATAACATGAGCTAGATAGCCTATAAATTTAAAGATAATGATAATTTTAGAATCCACTGGCCATCCATACCAAATTAGTGCTCTTATTTATTATGGATAAATAAAAACACATTTTTCTCGTTCGACGTTTCGGACACTTTATTATGGTTATTTATAATAAGGCCAATGTTCCCCGCATCGACAACCATATTGTAAAACTGACTCGCGATTACTGCGCTAACCTATGTAAAATCGATAATAAATATTTACAAAGATATTCAAGTACCAAAGAAAGCGAATATATGCCATATGTCAGATCCCAATATCTTACGCCGCATTCTTTTGTATAATGTACCGATCTTATATCATATACTTAGACACCGCAATAAAAAATCAATAGATTTTGATCCTTCAGGCAATCCACCAATACTAAAATACTCCACGTCAATCCCTGACAGGGACTACTGCGATACATATAGGTTTGAGAAAAAATATTGGTGGATTGCCAAGGATAAACTTATACTAGACGAAATACGAAAAAGGAAAAAGAGAAAAACAACTAATACCAATAAGTAAATTACCTCATCATCATTTTATGTTACTTATTAAATACCCATAGAATCACATTTCATCTTACTATTGATACATTGTCTAGATACTCATCTTATTTTATTTCTTTTTGCTTTCCCTCCTTTTAGATATTTACCTGCGGTTTTTTTCATATGTACACTTTTTTTTTACCGCAATTAACTTAATTTAAAACATCATGGCACATAAAGACAAATATGTCAATGCCAACCATCTACATATCTCTATAAATTTTGAAAACCCCTATATGAACCAATTACGAGTGCAGAATGCTGCCATGTAACTGTAAAAATTGTTTAACTTTAAGGTTTTTTGTTTGTAGCGTATATTTGCGCCTCCAAATGTAAAATATGTATATAAAAATGCAAATAAACTCTTTTTTAAAAAAAAAAAAAAAAGGTTCGATTCCCCGCCGGGGAGATTTTTTTTTTCTTTTTTTTCACATTTTCGCAATATTATTTTATCATTTATAAACAAACAGTATAGAAACTTAACAATTAGTATAACATTAGTATTACAAAATAGGTTTATACGATACGAAATGCAATCTGTATCTGTAATTCAAGTGTAGTATCTACACAGGATATATTTTCATGGTGTTTACTCTAGGAAAAGTTTTGTAGATCTTTGTTTTGGGTATCTTTCTCAGAATGCTCTATCTGAAGAAAGTTATAGTTCTTCTTACAAAAAGTGGACTACTTTGAGCCGTTACTTTCTTGATAGATATCTGTATATACGAAAAAAGCACGAAGAGACGTGTCAAAGCTCTCGTTTAATAATTACGTCAACTTATCATCTTTAACATTAAAAAAATTTACATGAGAATCGTAAGAAAATATTCAACTAGTTAAATTAATTTCTACATTTTAATATATAATTTTAATAATTTTTCTATCTATCAGTTATTATAAATATCTTATTTTGCTTTCAGAATTATTATGGTAACGATTAAATAAAAAGTAAATTTTACAGGTTAATTACGCTCAAAATTTCTGGTATGTTGAGAATTAAGAAGATATCAAATAATGCTATAAACATACATTAGTTGCCAAATATTCGAATAAGCTTGTCTTATGATGAACCGTACTACTATAGTAGAACTAAAAGAGTTTTTATCACAGTAAAATAATGCACCATTCAGTGTGAGCTATTATATAGATAAATGTTGACAATCAAAACTTAATAATGAGCTATACGTAATACACTTAAGGACGTTCTCCAGCTCAACTTCATCAATATCGCAAAAATTGTGATCTAAAAATATTATTTATGATGGAAACCCTTCATGAGTCTCTATACACTATTCTAAAAATAATAAAAAATGACGGTGTAAGAAAAAAGGTGCCAATACGATATTTGAAATAAATACCACTTACACGGTGTGACTATATATAGATATACAAATAACATGGTAGTTTTTCTTTATGTCGCTATATCTCTGAAATCAATACCGCTTGCCATATTAAAAATTATACCATATTATTCTTCTCGATTTCTAGTTTTATATCCCACGGTTGAAAAAAAAATCACAAAGAAAATTTTTTTACAGTAAAGTGGAAAAATGTATTTTTTCAACGAGCTTAGATAGGGATCCCATGTTAACGCTGAAATTTTTAAATCAAATATTTTTATTTTGAATATCGCTTTGGACGTGGAGCTTTGAAGCATGTACTAAGAACTAAAAATCAAACATTTTCTGCAAGTTTTACGAAAATCACAAGAAAATTGCTTTCTCGGAGAACGTCTTTAAGGTGACTTGAGTGGTCTAGTAGACCTAAAGCTATGAAATTTTTTTACAATGATTTGTTTACACATTACAATCTGAAAACTGATATAACAGGAAAAAAGGTTCTTGACGCAACAAACAAAAATTTTGCTAACAAATTTCCAATCTCCTAAAAGTAGATTTCGTTCACAAAAAAGAAATTCAATAAGAAATACTACTAAATACTACTAATCTTCTTTGCTTTTCGTTCAACTTTAATTTGGAAGGTCTCATTTTATGTCTTATTCAATTTCAGGGAGAGGTACCGATATAAAAATTGAAAAATGTTCAAAACCTGCAAAGTTATATCCAATTGTTTATAAAATTCGTGAACAAATCTACAAACAATTGGATATAACTTATAATCAAACATTGACAGTTTTGAAAATTTTCCAATTTTTATATCGGTACCTCTCCCCGAAATTGAATAAAGAATAAAATAAGACCTTCCAAATTAAAATTGAACGAAAAAGAAAAAAGATTAGTATTTCTTATTGATTTTTTTTTTAGTGGACAAAATCTACTTTGAGTTTTTAGGGACAAAATAGTAATAGTAACAAAAATAACAGATTTTTATAGAGAATCTTCATTTGATTACAAAATTAAAATATTTGATGTGCTTCTATTAAAATCAGAGTTCTAAAATAATACATTATATAACAAGTGCGTAAAGCAGGTATTTTTGATTACGCTCGTCGAAGAACAGCTGTTTTACATACGAATTACATATGCTATTTTTTCACACCAGTGCGAGAAAAGCAGCTTCTCGCACTTTCTTTTAAAAATAGTATTATAAAATTCAAACAATATTATATATAATTATGCAGAGATTCGGCTAACAGCAGAGTTATTGAATTTTAACTTGATGAAGAAACTGGCCATTCTCAAATGCTGAAGGTATGAAAATAAATAAACTACCATAAAAATTTTAGTAATACAATTCAACATTACAGAATTACAAATTGCTATTACAAAAAGAAATATTACGTAAAGGTAGCAATATGTAACCTGCTACCAATCAAGTAAATACAAATGAAACTGTAATGGTTTATTATAAACTACAAGATATGTTTGTATATGTGAATATAGATACCTTTTGTAAGAGAGATAAGGGGTGCGAATAAAAGTTCGAAAATTGTTTATTTCTTCTTAACATTACAAAATGCATATATGTGAAAATAAATTGTTTAAGTCTATAAAATTGCATTTTTTTACATACATGAAGGAAAAAAAGTTCGATCTTGGTCGCATGAACCTCGTGAGCTTATAAATGTGTTTTGAGCTTTTGTACCTTTTTAGTTTACTAAATTAAGACGATGTGAGTGCCACCCGTTACCGACGATTGCAGTGACCTTTTTTTTCCTTTTTCTTTTTCTTCATTTAGTTCTAAAGTTTAAGAAAATATCGCTCTGTACGTTTTAGTTCATTACCGAATCTACAACGTGTCAAACAGATTTTTCTAAACTAAATACGCAAAACTCGATTTTCTATTGCCTAATTAGCGTACGCAAAGTGTAGGATTCCCACATTCTTAACTCTCAGTGAGCTAAGCATTCACTTTGCACACTGCGAGTTCAAAATGTGAAAAACCCACACTCTGCATACGCTACGTAGCTATTGAAAATCGATTTGCGCGCACATTTAGAAAAATTGTATACCCAACACGTGCGCGTTCCAGATTCGTCTTTTTTGTCGCTCGATCGTAGCGAGAAGACGACTCGTGTGGGAATCACCTACTTTGCGCACTTGTTGCGTAATGTACTATTTCCTCAAAATTAAAAAATGAACGAGAAAAACAGCTCCCTGCAATCGTCGGTAACAGGATGGCCTCGCATCGCCTTAATGTACTGGTTAGAAAATGCGAATGATTTTAATACACTATTTTATCATTTACACTATTATATTTAAGTTTATTTAAAAAATAGGAAGAAATTTTCGAACTATCCGTCCCACCCTTAAAGAGAGAGCGATGAAAAAGTTATATTATTGTTTTACAATTTTTATGGTGGTTTATTTATTTTCATACCTCCACCATTTGAGTGTGACCAGTTCCTTCATCAAGTTAAATTATTATTTTTTTTTTCGTGAGTTTTTTTTATTTATGAGTTTTCATTTGCAAAATAACTCAAGATACGTTGCACAACGATTATTTATAGCAAATTAAACACTAAAATTAATTTCACTTCAGAAACAATTTGCGGTGGGCTGCCCGCATATAATAATGAATGCCTATTTTGATTACCTGTTTAAAAAGAATGAAAATCAATAATTAACTACTTCAAAAACGTGTATAAAAAGTTAATATAAAAAAGAATGAATATTTAATTTTTTTCTATAGCAACTTTAAATTTGTATAATCATTTCTTCCGTGTTCCATACATTCATGAAGTATCGAGTAATATTTAAAGTTTTGGTGTACATTTAAAGAATTCAGGAATATTTGAATTGTTAATATATTAAACAGATTTTTCAATAGTTATACAGAATATATATCATATCTTTAATAATGTGTACAATTTTATGAACATTTACAGTTTTACATATAAAATAATTCTATAATAGATGGGTATATGCAGTGATCTGCATTACCGACGAAAAAGTTTCTGTTCTAATTGACATATTTTATTAAAGAAAACAATTAAATCGTGGAAATAATAGTGAATTAAAAATAGACTTATTGTTATGATATGGAAAATACTATTTACGTAAGTAGATCACGTATAACGCAATAACTGCAATGTACATATAGAGCAGCGTTGGTTTTTCCAAAAGTCTACGCTCATAGTTAATGACTGTAGATGAGTGGCGCCACAACGTCATATCATTGTAACTCATGCGCGGATATGGATAAAATTTGAAATTTTGTCGAATATGCTTACGTTTAATTCATAAATAATCCTTTCTTTTATTTTTGCAATGAGTACGGATTATTTAAATTAAAAATGGATTATTTATGAATAGCTCATTCGATAAAATTTCAAATTTCATACATACTTGCGCATGAGTTTCAATGATATGACCTTGTGGCGCCACTCGTCTACAGTCATGAACTATGATCGTAGACTTTTGGATAAACCAACGCTGATATAGAGTAGTATGAAGATCCAAAGACAAGCATCGGTGGTTCAGTGGTAGAATGCTCGCCTGCCACGCGGGCGGCCCGGGTTCGATTCCCGGCGGTCGCGAGTGAACGCCCGGCGAGTGCAGACGTGTGCGCGGAGCGCGCTCGTACCGTGCCATTGTCCGCCGACCTATTAGCGTGTGCCTATGGCCGTAACAGTGCCCATGCTTGTCTTATTTCTGCCTTTCAATACGGGTCTGAACTATAGTGTGTTATAATTCTGCATATTGAGACACGCCCTCGCCTTACGCGAAAAGTCATCTAAGATTCGAAGAAGCTAGCGAAAAATAGCCTAGTGTATACACTTCGGCTTAGAGCCGCTCTTTGCTTCTATGACTAACTGATCTAACCATCATGAAAACCACTCCTCAGAACCAAGGAAACAGTGAAGTGACCGATAATGGTAAGGAAGTGCATAAAAATACCAAAATGCACAACGTGAATAATTCTTCGTGGCCACCACTGAAAAAGCCACCGAACTCAACGACATTAGAAAAGCTTTTTAAACAAGCACTCAAAGAAACGCACAGATACAAATCGCCAATACAACCGAACTTGACGAAAAAGCAATATAACATAATCCGCACAGACAGATCAGTAACCTCAAAGGGGGGCGGGCACTGCCATAATAATCAAAAACACAATCCCTTTCAAGGTAATCTATTCCCCTTCCTCCAAAACAAACGAGATTCTTGAATACACCATTATTCGAATCAAAACAAATGCCAAAAATCTCTATATTATAGCCGCATACGCTAATAACAAAGATAAACGAAAATTCACCGACGAACTCAACGACTTATTTAAACGACTAAACCTCACAGACGCTCATAATTATTACATCATGGCGGGTGACTTCAATGCTCGCCACACTTCATGGGGTGACAGTAACCCCAATCGCAAAGGAATACGACTATACAACTGGAACAATAACGAAGGTCTTGCATATAGATCGCTTATCTTACCCCCGGATATGTCAACATTTCCAAGCGCCAACTCATATCTCGATTTATGCATACTAGACAATCGATTGCACATTATTAACCTCATTAACAATAAAATCCGCACGAGAGATTATAACAGCGACCATCATGCACTCTATTTCATTCTCGATATAGCATCAATAATATCAATACAGCTCACCAATCCATCAGACCACCACAGATTCATGTATAAAAAAACACAATGGAAAAAATTTACCAAAAAATTAAAGAACAATTATAATAATAGAATTCCCATTAATAGAAATCTTACAATAGACGAAATAGATATACACATTGAAGAAATAGAAAACATAATATCTAAAACAATCAATGAAATAGTGCCGAAATACAAACCTACAGATAATATTCTGAACTACATTAATCAGAAAATCAAACAGCTCCATAAATATAAATCCTACCTAATTACCCTTATAAACAAACAATATAAATCTGACAGACAGCTCTCATCATTCAGCATCCCATTCCTCAAAAGCCTAATCAATAAAATAAATAGCACACTTAAAAATGAGTACAAATCTACCTACACTAAATATTGGCACTCCCAAATTTCCTCCATTAACCCGAAAATGTCCGATTCATTTTTCCCTAAAATAGATTTTTTCGACCTAAAGAAGAACTTAAAATTAATACTTTAGCCATAGATGCAGATAAAGCTGAACTATTAACCTGTGGCCGCTGTGACACTCCTAACCTCAATGTAATAAATAATAAAACCATAATAGACAATCCAGTAGATATACTAAATGTGATCGGCGCACACTATGAAAAAATAAATTCCCCCAAAAATTACAACGCGAATACCGCAATAAAAATCCGTGTGGACAATAAAGTCAATAATCTAATAAATGACTTCAAGACTAAAAATACACCCATTTCGATTTTCTCAGAAACAAACCCAGCTGATAATCCATCCATTATTCATAATTCCATATATTTTACGAATCCTCGACACACAGCCATGCTTTTCAGATACCTTCCCAATAAGTGCTCATGCGGTCTCGATAATATACCCCCAATAATTTTGAAACACCTTCCTATTAATATCAATACTGTCTATACCACAATCTTTAATAATTGCTTAAATAATAAATATTTTCCTAACCGCTGGAAACGTGCCAAAATCCTTCCCATCCTTAAAAAAAATAAGCCGCCCGACGATCCAGCTAGCTACAGACCTATCAGCCTCACACCTGCAATAAGTAAAGTATTTGAAATAATTATTAATCAGCACATCATCACTCACATTAATAGCAATAGCGTCATACCTAATAATCAATTTGGATTCACTCACAAACTATCAACAACCCACGCAATACACAAAATAATAACAGATATTTATTCCCACCTAAACAAAAGCGAAACGGTAGGAGTTTGCCTCGTCGATCTTCAATGTGCATTCGATTCTGTTTGGATAAATGGCCTTTGATACATTCTGGAAGAACAAAACTTTCCCCGTGACCTCATCCATATAATATGGCAGATGACGACCAACCGCATATTCGTTACATGGAACGGCGAAATAATGTCGTCAATAATTTTTAACATTGTAGAAGGGCTAATGCAGGGCACAGTCAACTCTCCGTCATTATTTAATATATATACGCACAAAGTTCCTACCCTCTTCAATGCAAACAGGAACAACAACAACATATATTCCGCCGCCTTTGCAGATGACTACATAATTATGATAGCCGACAAGCACCCAGCAATCATCCAAACCAGACTCGAAGACCTTGTTAACAAAATAAGTAGGTTCTACCTCGAGTGGAATTTAAAAATAAACCCATCCAAGTGCGAAACAATTCTTTTCCATAGGCCTTTAAACACAATAGGTAACAATATCCTTCTCGAAATAAAAAACTTTTCAATATCAATAGACATTAATAACACCAAACATAAAATAGAACACAAAAAAGAGGTCCGATATCTGGGAGTGATCCTAGACCACCTACAACGTCTGAACCGTCACGTCATCACTCAGCTCGACAAAGCAAGGAAAGCCTTCAAAAAGTACGCAAGACTGTTCTTCAACAAATCATTATCACACCGAAGTAAAATTATTTGCTACCTACTCCTCATCCGACCTATTATCACCTACGCCGCACCCATCTGGTGGAACGTAAGCGCATCTGTAATGGAAAAACTCCGAAAATTTGAGCGATACTGCCTTCGAGCCTGCCTCCACACCTACAGAAAAGATACTAACAAGCATTTTATCAGCAATAGCCACATATACAATAAAGCCAATATCCCAAGAATTGACAATCATATTATCAAACTAACGCGTGACTACCTCCGTAACTTAAAAAAAATTAATAATCACTTCCTTCAAACATATATCAGTACACTCGAACAGGAATACCTACTCAACTCGACCACCGAATACATATTACCCCACAGCTTCATATATTTCGATAAAGAAGGCCTCATACAAAATACCCAAAACATCCCACTTTTATATCATGCTTCTCGACACCAAAACAACTATCCTAGCCTAAAATATTCCCAAACCATACCACATAGAGATAGTATTTTTAAATATAAATGCGCAAAAAAATATTGGTGGCTCAAATCTGACGAGCATAATATCGATGATGTGCGAAGAAGATCTCGTAGAAAGAAAAATAAGTAGTTTATAACAACCATGTAAATAAGTATGCAACGCCATTAATTTATTATATGTACATAATTACTATTAAGAACTAACATAACTCATATATTTATCGACTAGAATTAAAATAAATAATGTAATTAATCTAACCTTTCCCCTCCTCTCGCTAATTATGTCGGGTTTTTCTTGTAATACCTTTTACCGAAACCATATTCGAATACACTTAAGGTAACAGACGAATGGAGTCACCGCCTAACCAACACACACACCTAATACTATTATCCCAACACTACATAGCCATTTAAGTGCGAGTGCTAAAATATTAGCCCAGCTCCTTGTAACTCCGTAACATTAAGGCAATTTTTTTGTAATGTTTATTTGTGCCTACTACTATGTACTACCATGTTTACTTTTCCAAATAAACGTTTTTTTATAAAAACAAAAAAAAGGTTCGATTCCCGGCCGATGCATTTTTGCTTTTTGTATTTCTCAAAATCATGTTAATATATATTATATTTTATTTTATTTTATTTTGTAAATCAACAGGTTTCAAACATAATATAACCAAATAGTTTTATATGTGATAAAGATTACAAAGAATTACAAAGATTACAAAGCAAATAGAAAATTTTGGTGTCAAATATTTAAAATTTTACATTTTATTAAGACGGTGTTACACGCATAGTGGCTTTTTTTCAAGTATCACTTGTTTACACATATCACATATTATACAACTTTGAATTCAAATCTGTATTAATATTTCTTGTGTGCTAAGCAGGCTTGTCGCTAAAATTTGAAGCATAACAAGGTGAGGTTACAAATGAGGAGTGTAGTATATTTCTTTCGAATTGTTGATGATCTGGTGGCCATTTTACAAGAACAGAAGTGCACAATTGTCATAAGACGATTACATTGGATTTAAAATTTTAGAATATAGTTAATTTTATTTTTATTATAAATTTTGTACATACATTTAATTAACAAAGGATATTTCTTCCACTAGAGCAGGAAGATATAGGCGGGTATTGTGACTAGTAGGCTGAGAAAATTGAAGTTTGGTATTTTTGAGCGATTTTCAACGCATTATATCACAATAAACGAAGAAAAATTTTGTTTCCTCCAAATATAGCCAAATTTCATATATAGGGGTATTTTTCGCTGCTCTTTCGATTGGCGCTATGATTTTTGCAATATCTCAAAATTTTTGAAAATTATTATTTTCCTATTGGCGCTACGGCCCTAAAACCTTTTTAATTCGATAGAGCGGAAAAAAATAGTCGCGTATAGTGATTGGTGGGATTAGGAAATGGATATTTTGGGTTTTCAAGCGATTTGAAGTCGATTTGGCCCAAATAAACGATGAAATGTAGACCATTTTTCAAAATTGCTCATCTCCGCGAGGTCCTTCGACCCCAAAGGATATTCCATCCACTAGAGCAGGAAGATATAGGCGGGTATTGTGACTAGTAGGCTGAGAAAATTGAAGTTTGGTATTTTTGAGCGATTTTCAACGCATTATATCACAATAAACGAAGAAAAATTTTTTTCCTCCAAATTTAGCCAAAATTCATATATAGGGGTATTTTTCGCTGCTCTTTCGACTGGCGCTATGATTTTTGCAATATCTCAAAATTTTTGAAAATTATTATTTTCCTATTAGCTCTACGGCCCTAAAACCTTCTCCATTCGATAGAGCGGAAAAAAATAGTCGCGTGTAGTGATTGGTGGGATTAGAAAATGGATATTTTGGGTTTTCAAGCGATTTGAAGTCAATTTGGCCAAAATAAACGATGAAATGTAGAACATTTTTCAAAATTGCCAATCTCCGCTAGGTCCTTCGACCTCAAAGGATATTCCATCCACTAGAGCAGGAAGATATAGTCGGGTATTGTGACTAGTAGGCTGAGAAAATTGAAATTTGGTATTTTTGATTGATTTTCAACGCATTATATCCCAACAAACGATGAAAAATTTTTTTCCTTCAAATTTAGCAAAAATTCATATATAGTGTATTTTTCGCTGCTCTTTCGATTGGCGCTATGATTTTTGCAATATCTCAAAAATTTTGAAAATTATTATTTTCCTATTGGCTCTGCGGCCCTAAAACCTTTTCCATTTGATAGAGCGGAAAAAAATAGTCGCGTATAGTGATTGGTGGGATTATAAAATGGATATTTTGGGTTTTGAAGCGATTTGAATTCGATTTGGCCCAAATAAACAATGAAATGTAGAACATTTTTCAAAATTGCTCATCTCCGCTAGGTCCTTCGACCCCAAAAGATGTTCCATCCACTAGAGCAGGAAGATATAGTCGGGTATTGTGACTAGTAGGCTCAGACAATTGAAATTTTTATATTTTTGAGCTATTATAGGCGGACTGGATCCTAATATAGGAAGAATAATTTTTATCCTCCAAATTTAGCCAAAGTTCATCTATAGGGGTTTTTGTCGCTGCTCTTTCGATTGGCGCTATGATTTTTGCAATATCTCAAAATTTCTGAAAATTATTACTTTCCTATTGACTCTACGGTCCTAAAACCTACTCCATTCGATAGAGCGGAAAAAAAATAGTTGCGTATAGTGATTGGTGGGATTAGAAAATGGATATTTTGGGTTTTTAATCGATTTGAATTCGATTTGGCGCAAATAGACGGAGAAATCTAGAACATTTTTCAAAATTGCTCTACTCCGCTAGGTCCTTCGACCCCAAAAGTTGTTCCATCCACCAGAGCAGCAAGATATAGTCGGATATTGTGACTAGTAGGCTGAGAAAATTGAAGTTTGGTATTTTTGAGCGATTTTCAAAGCATTATATCACAATAAACGAAGAAAAATTTTTTTCCTCCAAATTTAGCCAAAATTCATATATAGGGGTATTTTTCGCTGCTCTTTCGATTGGTGCTATGATTTTTGCAATATCTCAAAATTTTTGAAAATTATTATTTTCCTATTGGCTCTACGGCCCTAAAACCTTTTCCATTCGATAGAGCGGAAGAAAATAGTCGCGTATAGTGATTGGTGGGATTAGAAAATGGATATTTTGGTTTTTCAAGCGATTTGAAGTCAATTTGGCCAAAATAAACGATGAAATGTAGAACATTTTTCAAAATTGCCAATCTCCGCTAGGTCCTTCGACCTCAAAGGATATTCCATCCACTAGAGCAGGAAGATATAGTCGGGTATTGTGACTAGTAGGCTGAGAAAATTGAAATTTGGTATTTTTGATTGATTTTCAACGCATTATATCCCAACAAACGATGAAAAATTTTTTTCCTCCAAATTTAGCAAAAATTCATATATAGTGTATTTTTCGCTGCTCTTTCGATTGGCGCTATGATTTTTGCAATATCTCAAAAATTTTGAAAATTATTATTTTCCTATTGGCTCTGCGGCCCTAAAACCTTTTCCATTTGATAGAGCGGAAAAAAATAGTCGCGTATAGTGATTGGTGGGATTAGAAAATGGATATTTTGGTTTTTCAAGCGATTTGAAGTCAATTTGGCCCAAATAAACGATGAAATGTAGAACATTTTTCAAAATTGCTCATCTCCGCTAGGTCCTTTGACCCCAAAGGAAATTCCATCCACTAGAGCAGGAAGATATAGTCGGATATTGTGACTAGTAGGCTGAGAAAATTGAAATTGGTATTTTTGAGCGAATTTCAACGCAATATATCCCAATAAACGAAGAAAAATTTTTTTCCTCCAAATTTAGCCTATATTCATATATAGGGGTATTTTTCGCTTCTCTTTCGATTGGCGCTATGATTTTTGCAATATCTCAAAATTTTTGAAAATTATTATTTTCCTATTTGCTCTACGGCCCTCAAACCTTTTCCATTCGATAGAGCAGAAAAAAATAGTCGCGTATAGTGATTGGTGGATTACAAAATGGATATTTTGGGTTATCAAGCGATTTCAAGTCGATTTGGCTCAAATAAACGATGAAATGTAGAACATTTTTCAAAATTGCTCATCTCCGCTAGGTCCTTCGACCCCAAAGCAAATTCCATCCACTAGAGCAGGAAGATATAGTCGGGTATTGTGACTAGTAGGCTAAGAAAATTGAAATTTGGTATTTTTGAGTGATTTTCAACGCATTATAATCCCAATAAACGAAGAAAAATTTTTTTCCTCCAAATTTAGCCAAAATTCATATATAGGGGTATTTTTCGCTGCTCTTTCGACTGGCGCTATGATTTTTGCAATATCTCAAAATTTTTGAAAATTATTATTTTCCTATTAGCTCTACGGCCCTAAAACCTTCTCCATTCGATAGAGCGGAAAAAAATAGTCGCGTGTAGTGATTGGTGGGATTAGAAAATGGATATTTTGGGTTTTCAAGCGATTTGAAGTCAATTTGGCCAAAATAAACGATGAAATGTAGAACATTTTTCAAAATTGCCAATCTCCGCTAGGTCCTTCGACCTCAAAGGATATTCCATCCACTAGAGCAGGAAGATATAGTCGGGTATTGTGACTAGTAGGCTGAGAAAATTGAAATTTGGTATTTTTGATTGATTTTCAACGCATTATATCCCAACAAACGATGAAAAATTTTTTTCCTCCAAATTTAGCAAAAATTCATATATAGTGTATTTTTCGCTGCTCTTTCGATTGGCGCTATGATTTTTGCAATATCTCAAAAATTTTGAAAATTATTATTTTCCTATTCGCTCTGCGGGCCTAAAACCTTTTCCATTTGATAGAGCGTAAAAAAAGAAGCGCGTATAGTGATTGGTGGGATTATAAAATGGATATTTTGGGTTTTGAAGCGATTTGAATTCGATTTGGCCCAAATAAACAATGAAATGTAGAACATTTTTCAAAATTGCTCATCTCCGCTAGGTCCTTCGACCCCAAAAGATGTTCCATCCACTAGAGCAGGAAGATATAGTCGGGTATTGTGACTAGTAGGCTCAGACAATTGAAATTTTTATATTTTTGAGCTATTATAGGCGGACTGGATCCTAATATAGGAAGAATAATTTTTATCCTCCAAATTTAGCCAAAGTTCATCTATAGGGGTTTTTGTCGCTGCTCTTTCGATTGGCGCTATGATTTTTGCAATATCTCAAAATTTCTGAAAATTATTACTTTCCTATTGACTCTACGGCCCTAAAACCTACTCCATTCGATAGAGCGGAAAAAAATAGTTGCGTATAGTGATTGGTGGGATTAGAAAATGGATATTTTGGGTTTTTAATCGATTTGAATTCGATTTGGCGCAAATAGACGGAGAAATCTAGAACATTTTTCAAAATTGCTCTACTCCGCTAGGTCCTTCGACCCCAAAAGATGTTCCATCCACCAGAGCAGCAAGATATAGTCGGATATTGTGACTAGTAGGCTGAGAAAATTGAAGTTTGGTATTTTTGAGCGATTTTCAACGCATTATATCACAATAAACGAAGAAAAATTTTTTTCCTCCAAATTTAGCCAAAATTCATATATAGGGGTATTTTTCGCTGCTCTTTCGATTGGTGCTATGATTTTTGCAATATCTCAAAATTTTTGAAAATTATTATTTTCCTATTGGCTCTACGGCCCTAAAACCTTTTCCATTCGATAGAGCGGAAAAAAATAGTCGCGTATAGTGATTGGTGGGATTAGAAAATGGATATTTTGGTTTTTCAAGCGATTTGAAGTCAATTTGGCCAAAATAAACGATGAAATGTAGAACATTTTTCAAAATTGCCAATCTCCGCTAGGTCCTTCGACCTCAAAGGATATTCCATCCACTAGAGCAGGAAGATATAGTCGGGTATTGTGACTAGTAGGCTGAGAAAATTGAAATTTGGTATTTTTGATTGATTTTCAACGCATTATATCCCAACAAACGATGAAAAATTTTTTTCCTCCAAATTTAGCAAAAATTCATATATAGTGTATTTTTCGCTGCTCTTTCGATTGGCGCTATGATTTTTGCAATATCTCAAAAATTTTGAAAATTATTATTTTCCTATTGGCTCTGCGGCCCTAAAACCTTTTCCATTTGATAGAGCGGAAAAAAATAGTCGCGTATAGTGATTGGTGGGATTAGAAAATGGATATTTTGGTTTTTCAAGCGATTTGAAGTCAATTTGGCCCAAATAAACGATGAAATGTAGAACATTTTTCAAAATTGCTCATCTCCGCTAGGTCCTTTGACCCCAAAGGAAATTCCATCCACTAGAGCAGGAAGATATAGTCGGATATTGTGACTAGTAGGCTGAGAAAATTGAAATTTTGTATTTTTGAGCGATTTTAGACGGTTTAGATCCCAATATACGAAGAATAATTTTTTTCCTCCAAATTTAGCCATAATTCATATATAGGGGTATTTTTCGGTGCTCTTTCGATTGGCGCTATGATTTTTGCAATATCTCAAAATGTTTGAAAATTATTATTTTCCTATTTGCTCTACGGCCCTCAAACCTTTTCCATTCGATAGAGCAGAAAAAAATAGTCGCGTATAGTGATTGGTGGTATTACAAAATGGATATTTTGGGTTATCAAGCGATTTGAAGTCGATTTGGCTCAAATAAACGATGAAATGTAGAACATTTTTCAAAATTGCTCATCTCCGCTAGGTCCTTCGACCCCAAAGCAAATTCCATCCACTAGAGCAGGAAGATATAGTCGGGTATTGTGACTAGTAGGCTAAGAAAATTGAAATTTGGTATTTTTGAGTGATTTTCAACGCATTATAATCCCAATAAACGAAGAAAAATTTTTTTCCTCCAAATTCAGCCAAAATTCATATACAGGGGTATTTTTCGCTGCTCTTTCGATTGGCGCTATGATTTTTGCAATATCTCAAAATTTTTGTAAATTATTATTTTCCTATTGGCTTTACGGCCCCAAAACCTTTTCCATTCGATAGAGCGGAAACAAATAGTCGCGTATAGTGATTGGTGGGATTAGAAAATGGATATTTTGGGTTTTCAAGCGATTTGAAGTCGATTTGGCCCAAATAAACGATGAAATGTAGAACATTTTTCAAAATTGCTCATCACTGCTAGGTTCTTCGACCCCAAAGGATATTCCTTCCACTAGAGCAGGAAGATATAGTCGGGTATTGTGACTAGTAGGCTGAGAAAATTAAAATTTGGTATTTTTGATCGATTTTCAACGCATTATATCCCAATAAACGAAGAAAAATTCTTTTCCTCCAAGTTTAGCCAAAATTCAGATATAGGGGTATTTTTCGCTGCTCTTTCGATTGGTGCTATGATTTTTGCAATATCTCAAAATTTCTGAAAATTATTACTTTCCTATTGGCTCTACGGCCTTAAAACCTACTCCATTCGATAGAGCGGAAAAAAATAGTCGCGTATAGTGATTGGTGGGATTAGAAATTGGATATTTTGGGCTTTCAAGCGATTTGTAGTCGATTTGGCTCAAATTAACGAAGAAATCTAAAACATTTTTTAAATTGCTCCTCTCCGCTATGTCCTTCGACCCCAAAAGATGTTCCATCCACTAGAGCATGAAGATATTGTCGGGTATTGTGACTAGTAGGCTGAGAAAATTGAAATTTTGTATTTTTGAGCGATTTTAGACGGTTTAGATCCCAATATACGAAGAATAATTTTTTTCCTCCAAATTTAGCCATAATTCATATATAGGGGTATTTTTCGGTGCTCTTTCGATTGGCGCTATGATTTTTGCAATATCTCAAAATGTTTGAGAATTACTACTTTCCTATTGGCTCTACGGCTCCAAAACCTATTCCATTCGATAGATCGGAAAAAAATAGTCGCGTGTAGTGATTGGTAGGATTAGAAAATGGATATTTTGGGTTTTCAAGCGATTTGAAGTCGATTTGGCCCAAATAGACGAAGAAATCTAGAACATTTTTCAAAATTGCTCCTCTCCGCTAGGTCCTTCGAGCCCAAAAGATGTTCCATCCACTAGAGTAGGAAGATATAACCAGTTGATTTATTGTATGAACTAACATTATATATGTAAGCTGCGATTCATATTATCATTAATATTATTATATTATTATGTAGTATTATTACGCTCATTGTCAATCTGTTAGGCATGCTTTCTTCTAAACTAATTGTTTTCTACATGTTATTGATTTGTGAAAAAAATACTTCTCAATGTAGTTGACAATAATAAATGACATTGTATTCAACTATATTTATCAAAATAACTATAGTTTATTTTGTCAATAATTTTTAACCCATGTATCATGATATAACAATGATAGAAGTAATTATTATTAATAGTTAAACAAAGTTCTGTCTTATGTTTTATTTAGGAAAATAGAATTATTTTTCACATTATTTTAATATTTGAACTGATTTAGCATTTCAAAATTCTTTAAACAAGTACCTTAATCCAAAAAATTGTTTTATTAACAAATTATTAAATAATGTGTTACTATCGTAAAAGAAAAAAAATAAATATAATGGAAATACAAGAAATAATTCAAAATACTTATAGATTTCAAAGCCACTATTCTTATTATTATTGTTACTACCTCCAAAAGATGAAATAATTCTCCGCTTAAAAAGCCGAACTATCGCGTTGCCGTTATTTATCCGTTATTTAATCACTGCAAAATTTGGCGTGTAAAATGCAGTTTTATAAATAAATGGCATATAAGTGAAAATTCATCTATAGGTTAGGCTGCGTTTTTATTAATTATTTATATCTTCCAAAACATCGATTCACCCAGAAACTTATGAGTCTTGTTTCCAATGCACTCGTAATAATATCCACAAAAAATTGGGCGTGCAAAATGCAAAAATTTAGTTTTGTTATAAATTTAGGTCTGAGCGGAACCGAAAACGCCTTATTAAAGTACCTTCCGAAACATTTATTTCAATGAAACAAATTGGAAATGGTTGTTAGAGGTCCTATTTAGTAATTTATCACAAATTTAGCCGTGCAAAACGCAAAATTTTCAATTAATACGAAATTTAAAATTAAGTATCGATTGGAAGCGAAAATGACTTATTAAAGTACTTTCCGAAACATGAATTTACGCAAAAGCGATCATAAATTAGTTGTAGATATTTTCCTATTGATCCATTTCAAGTAAGCGACTTACATGTTTTAAGTAAATTTATATTCATTTTTCAGCTTCATGTTACTAGATTCCTTTTAGACATAATTTTCATAAAGCATATAAAATTTGACTGAACCCTTTTTTCTATAACATAAAACTATTTATATCACAGCCTAAAACATATTTCTATAGTTATCTCTTAGGAATAAATGTTAAAGAGCAATATATATTAATAAGGCAATTAATTGCAATAAGAGCAATTAATAAGGCAATACAAGTCTAGAAGTTTCTTTAATGATTGTATTTTCTGTTATATACAGGAATTACGCCACTTTTTGATATTTCTGACGTTTAAATGCCTAAAATAATTCTTTGTAACTTAACCCAATTAGTAATTTTTTGCACAGGTGTTATTGCTTGCATAATTTAGCAACATGTTGAAATTTTCCTTCATTTCTACCATAAGAGCATTTCTGCTAAATAAGGATGAAATCTGTAGTAAACATGAACTGGTAGAATATCGTTTAGCATTGTGTGCACAGCTGTAAAATAATATTAATATATTTATTTAGACATATTTCATAATTGATTATTCTAAATAATTTTAGGTACAACAAGAAGCTTGCTCACTTTGTGTTTATAACTTAGACGACAAATCCGAACAATCTCGTTGTCGTTAATTATCCATTCCCACGTTCGAAATTCAGGATTGGTCCATTCCATTGGATCCAAACAGCTGTTCTCTCCGTCTTACAAATGTACTGCGGGGCCAACGCTGTTTCCTCCGAGGAGGCTAAGGATCGAGATCTAGAAGATAGTCTCGCACCGCCCTCTTGAATGCATGGTAAGATGATAGATGGCGCAGGGAAGAGGGGAGAGAGTTCCAAAGACGAGCACATGAACTTGGAATGGTCTGGCACCAGTCCCAGTGCTCACTCCGGGAATATTTAGTTCCGGAGGAACTCCTCTACTAGGCCGCCGACGCTTGTGCTCCGTGAAAAATACAGCTAAGTAATCGGGCTCTCGTAATTGGGCTATTTTATACATTATAAATGCTGCAAAGTAAGACCTTTGAGAGTATGAGCGGAGCCAGCCCAGGCGTCTCCTATAGGAACTAATATGCTCATCCCTGCTAACCCCAAAGATGCACCTAACTGGTGCATTGCTCAATCGTTGTAGTCGGATTCGCTGTTTGGTTGTTGCATCTAGGCACACCACCATGCATTAGTGAAGGTGCGGCTATACTAGAGTTTCGACTAAGCTTTTGCGGAGGGTCTCGGTGGTAGAGGCCCTAATAAACCGCAAGCTGTACAGGGCTTTATTGACTTTTTTCGTTACTTCATCAATATGCGGTTTCCATGTTAGTTTACTGTCAAGAGTCACCCCGAGACTCACAACCTCACCAGTGAATGGGATGAGAACTCCTCCCCGCATCCCAACACCCCATTCGGTTAATAGTATTTACATTTTTCTTTGATCCAAACAAAATTGATTTGGTTTTGCCAGCATTGAGGCGCAGACCAGAGTCCCCCGCCCAATCAGATACAAATTGTGCCGCTTCAGTTAGCCGAGCCACTCCCTCTATAATTTTGCTTTTTGTGGTGTGTAGATATATCTGCGGATCGTCTCCATAGAAAATATGGTTGATTATTCGTCCGTTGAGTATATGGCGCAGGTCATTTACATAAAGACAGAAGAGTAATGGTCCCAGGACGGAACCCTGTGGAACTCCCAGATTTGTTTCAAGCCAGTCTGATGATCCGCTACTTTTAGATAGAATGGTCTGGGACCTTGCAAATACGATTTAATCCGCAAGAGCCATCCTAGAGAAGCCCAGTCTTCATAGCTTACTGAGAAGTTTCATTGGTGAGATAGTATCGAAGGCTTTACTAAAGTCAAATAACTAAAATAAAGTGACTTTTCTATCAATGGACATGCGTATGTGGTCAGTTAATTTAATTAGGTCAGTCTGCGTACTGTGATGTCGTCTAAATCCGGCCTGAAGGAGATCAAACAGATTATTTTTATTTAGATACTCCATGATTTGGGTATAGGTGATTTTTTCAAGGACTTTGGAGAGGAAACACAGCAGCGCTATCGGGCGAAAGTCCGAGATTGTTGATGGCGCTACAAACTTTTTAAGCGCAATTACCTATGCTTGCTTCCAAGAAATCTGAAAGATTCCCTGAGCGAAAGAGAAATTAAAAATTCATACTAAGTAATCACCAATAGCTGGGAGAGCTTTTACGATCACCTTTTGGAGAATCCCCTCTCGCCTGAGAGGAAAAGTTAGAAATAGCAAGAACTACATCAGTAAAATTTACTGGTTTAAAGGTAAAATCCTCCTCGCTTGCAGGCAGTATAATGTCCATTGCTTCTTCGATATTCTCGACAGAAGAGACGGCGATTCCAGCAAAGTGGGCATTCAGCTCCCCCGGTTTGAAATCATGAAGATCATTCTCTTTTCGTTGTGGCAAGAGGCCGAAGTTACTCATTTCCTTCCAAATATTCTTGTTCTCATCAATACTCGTGACTTAAGTGGCTCATTATTACACGGTATTTAGCGTCCTCGCTGCGCTCGGGCGCTAATCTTACCCCATGCAAAAATGGGCCACTTAAGTCACACGTATCGTAATGTACTATATCTCAACTCAGGCATGAAAAGTTCGCATTGTGAGCGTATTTTATGAAAGTGTTAAGAAATATACATTTCTACCTTAAGGCAGGTGAGAAATGAAAAACTGGTGAGAAATTGCCATTTCTATCCTAAAACAGGTGAGAAATGAATATTTTTACCTCCCTATAGGGAGGTACAGTTATTTCTGTATAAATTTCAAATTATTTTGATTTCCAACTGCGTTGTGTACGACTCGAAATGCCTAATCCTCTCTCCGACTCACACACGTAAAAAAAGCCCTCTCATGCCTTCGTTAACAAAAATACTGTGTGGAACACGAGAAGAAAAGCTATTTCAGACTCGGGTGCGGTGTTTTCAGCACCTTCGGGCGCCTTCGGGACCCTCGACTCCGACTCATGCAGAACACCTCCCCCGCGCTAGAAATAGTTTTTTTCTCCTTGTTATACAATGTACTATTTTGCAGCTGCAGGCCATTAGTTAACTAAAAAAAAATTTTGGTTGAACTTCTACATTTTTGAACAGTTGTACAATTTTTTTACGATAACCTTTTGAAATTTTTACAGGAAGAAGTACTTTTTGTACTGAATAACTGGTAAAAATTTCGTGTAAATATATTTAATAGTTTCGAAGATAAAAATTATAGAAGAAAAAATGTTTCCTTAATAACAAAAGAAAAACGATAAATATTCAATGTTTCAAAAAAGAAAATGTAGTTAATTTAATGCCTTTTCAAATGCATTTCAAACAATTGATAAAAATTTGCCATATCATATGAAAAATTGAGAAAAAGTGAAATTTAAAAATCTTTTTTTGATCATAAAACAAAAGAAAATCGGTAATTTTGTGAAAACGATTGTGGATTTGAAAGCGGCATACAAATCGAAGAGCTTTGTCCGTTCGAAATCGATCGATGCGTTCTCGAGATATCTTCCATACACATATAGACTTACGCACACACACACACACACACACACACACACACACACACACACACACACACACACACACACACATACACACACACACACACACACACACATACACACAGACAGGACGAAATTTTTTCTCAAAATCATAAAATTTTTATACAACTATTCATAAAAAACATTTTTAAGACTCTTTTGTCCAAGAATTTTTTTTTCACCGTTACAAAGCTTCCTCTTTGAGGAAGCAATAATACATACATCTAAAGTAAAATGTAATTGTTCATAAGTTTAGACATATTTAATTTCAATTATGTATTTTAAATCAAAGAACAAAATGAAACCCGAAAATTAAAATCCAATCAAAAATAAAAAAAATTCCATTGTGCGAATGAACTTTTTTTTAAGTATTGATATCTACTTTTGCAATACATAAATTTTATTTAAAAAAAAATTGTTGATACAAGAAGCACTCTACTTCTTTATTATATACCCTCTTTTGCCGCATTGTTTATGAATGTACGATTGTATAAATGTTTATATTATATGATATACAGGGTAGAGACATACCACCTTGAAATTGTATATTGTTGATGATATTATTGATATTGTTGATTTTTGAACATAAAATAGAAAGTTAAATATTAATGTATGGATTTTATTTTATGTTATAATATTGGTGCTATAAACGACAGTTAACTACAAAGCTAAAAGTAAATTTATTATTGTATGAAAAAGACATTATTGTGTAGAAAACGGTGCATAAATTTCGGTGTGTAAAACTTATCTCTACATCTTGTATGTGCAAATTATGAGAGGTATCAATTAAAGTAAGTGACTGAACGTTTATAACGAGAATTTTATCTGCTTGGCATAATATTCAGTTGTCATAGATACTATAAACCATTTATGATAATATTTCCGATAAAACAGAAGTGTGGATGAGTCTTTTCAAAGTACTCGTTGGTGCACAAACTGCCTTTGTGTAGCATGTCTGTAAAAACACTCTAGCGTTTTTTAATATAAAACAACGACTTCTGATTTGCAATTATCTATTTGTATCTATTTCAATAAGTTGTGATACAAAGTCAAGATTAGTTTTCTACAGAATACCAAGTAAAAACGTTAAGTAAACATAATTTAATAAGTAGTAAATTTTTAAAGATTGACGCAACATTTAAATTTATTTTATCTATAAGTACCACTTTAAAAACCGCTGCTAATTCATTGGCACCTAGCTTTCGCAAACTTATTTTTTGTTGTGCTAATAGATAAATTATGTGCGTTAAAAAGTACAATTGATAGTGAACAATAATGTATTACAAAAAAAAAAAATAACAAAATTCTCTAATCAATTATTTTAAACACATCAGATAAACTTAATAAAATTGTATCTATACATTGTCAGTAGTATATATTATATAACTGGTAAAACTCTAATTTATTCAATTGTTTTTAAAAAAATAAATAAATTCAAAATTGTTTGAAATTTTCTTTTTTATAACTTTTTATAATCTTATCAATTATTATAAATTTGCACAGACAAAAGAAGAGAACTCTATTTATTATATATCAAGTTGCTATTATTTCTATAAACCATCTTGTGGTAAATATCATGGTGAGTTTTTTTACACGGAAAAATAAATTTTTATTTTTAAGTGAGTCAATTTTGAATCAAGTAACATTTACATACTTTAACTAAATTACCCTCGCTTCGTTCGGGCCACAAACGTCTCGCTCGTGCTAGAATCAATACTTTCGCATTTGTATTGAAATATCGTCGCTTGATACGAAAAAAGCCAACTTTGGTATTACAGGCGAAGAAAAGACAAAAACTCGTCTAAGGCGAAGAAAAGCCAACAAAGGGCTATACCGCGACAAAAAATCAGTTTGCGCCTTCCCAGACGAAGAAAATCCAGTTTGCGCCGTACCTGGACGAAAAATACCAGCTGACGACATTTCGCGAGAGAAAAAATCCAATTCTGTTAGTGAAAATACTTTTACGTACGCGTATTGATAAATACCAATGTTGTATATTATGCTTGTAAATTTTAATTATCACAATACAATTACTGTTAATACTATTAATAAGTGGTATTAGGAATCCCGAATCAGTGTACTGATAATTCCAGTTTTTTTATTATTGACTTTGAACATTTATCAAAAGCACTGCAATAAGTCCTTCATGAATGATAGTGTACGCGCAATTGTACATTTATTGTGCTACTTACACAGAAAAACTCTTAGGAACGCAGTAGTCCCAGTCGGTGGCACTGCCACGTCAAACGCATGGAAGATTGCGCTACACGTCTGCAGCTCGGAGTCGTTGCTCTTTTTTCGGATATATCCAAAAGCGCAAGAAACTTGCGATTGTGAGTACACTGAATATCGACGGCTGAGCGTAAGAAGAACATATTTCGGCGCGCGGATGAAAAACGACGTATCTCGGCGCGAGGATGAAGAACGACGTATTTCGTCGTGTACTGGCCGTGTACTGGCCGTAAGAGCGTCGAGATACGTTGTTCTTCATCCGCGCGCCGAGATACGTTCTTCTTCTGCTCAGCCGTCGATATTCACTATAATTCATGAATGGCGTTGCAGTGCTTTTGACATATTTTCAAAGCCAGTGACAAACGAGAAACTGTCAGTACATTGATTCAAGATTTCTAGTACCGCTTATTAATAGTATTAAGTGTAATTTTATTATGATAATTAAAATTTACAGGTATAATACAACATTATTTATCAATACGCGTACATAAAAGTATTTTCGCTAACAGAATTGGATTTTTTTAGCATGAAATGTTGTCAGTTGGCATTTTTCATCCAGGGGTATTATTCTGTAAAAATTACGCGCGTTAAGTTATATTTTCAATATCGCTAACGTAAAGCGATAAATTTTCAATACATATGAAATGATTTTTTAGCACATGTAAACTATATTTCCAAAACGTTTTGTTTTTTATACATCGACGGCTGAGAGGAATAATCCCCTAACTCGGCGTTTGCTTTAAGAGATCCCTAACTCAGGAGTATTTTTTTGTCTTTAATTTTGTAGTGGCAACTCTGCAGGATTTTAAAGCAAGACTTCTGCATAACAGGCGTGATTAAAAATTGTGATCAAAATCTGCATGGATAATTCAACATTGCCTTTGTTCTGCGCCTGTGCACGATAAAAATGTATTTCTTCAAACCAAAATATCTAATTATTTCTCATACGCGGAAAGAAAAATCTTATCACCATAATTAAAACGGTTTATACTCGTGGAGTATAGGAGTTCCCATACTATATAAGTAACACAGTTTTAGGAATCGAAGTAAGGGACCCATATAGTATGGGCTGCTTGCTATTTAAGTATGATGCTTTTCATACTACAACAGTTACACAATTATATACGATCATTGGATGAGTAGCATACCACGGTAGTAACAGTGTCACATGATTTTAGTATACATTGCTCCCACCTTCAATTGTAAGGGAAATCACAACTATTATAAGGAAGTATTACTTATCGATAAATTAAAGCATCGAATACGTGGTCTAGGTCTTTAGGATAGCCGATGATGGAGTTTAGATTATGCGTGCCGTAGTTTTTTGCATTTAGATATTAGGGCGCACCTAATACGTGGTCCAGGTGTTCGGGGTAGGCAATGATGATGTCTAGGTGGTGCGCTCCGTTGTTTTTTTCCTCTAGGTGTTGGAACGCATCGAATGCGTGGTCTAGGTTTTTGAAGTGGCCGATGATGGAGTCTAGGTGCTGCGCTCGGTATTTTTTTGCGTTAAGATATCAGGGCCCACGGAACGCATTGAAAATATGGTGGACGATGAAAACTATGGAGCGCACCACCTGGAGCTAGACCTCGCAATCGACGCGTTCCACTATTTACTTTTACAATTATTTAATACAAATAAAGTTATACATTTATTAATTGTTAAAAATAAAAATTAAACTTAATGCCAAACTAACACCGAGTTAGGTGGTTTACGAATTCAATGCCGAGTTAGGGGGTTATTCCTCTCAGTCGCCGGCATACGCATAACACATACATAAAAATGTATATAATTATTATTGTAATACAATTATCGAAATTTATTACAATAATTAATAACTTGTTTTGGTACTTATAAGGGTTTTTGAAAAAGTGAAATACATTCTAAATACTGATGAAAAAGAACAATTTATTTTCTCAATTAATAAAATAAAGAAATGTTTCTTTTCGAATAACTCAAACAAATTTTTCTTTTTTTATATATCGAAATTATAACTATAAATTACAGTCCAATTCGAACAATTTTGACCTCTGTCTAATACACAGTACCTCGCCAAACTATATGTAAATATATGCGGAGAGAAAAGTTCAGTATCGTTAACTGGAGACTCAGGCCAAAACGGCCTGAGTGACTCGGGTAGTAGACATAAAGTTAGCATTACTGGAGTCTCCGGTAGTTTCTGCGTAAGAGTCAACAGTAAAGATTTTTTTCACGTTTATCAATTCTTAATAATTGATTTTGTTTAGCTAAATTATCATAGAAAAGCATATTACAATTATAATTAACTTATGTAAATCGTATATAAGCTACGTAAAGTTTATTTATTTGCGTGCAAATATTGTTTGCATCTCCTAACCTCAAAAAAAAACATGAGACTGTGATGTTTACGTTTACGGAGGACTTTAAGGCACACATGTTGGAGGCACTTTTTGATGTCACCAAATATACGAGAAAACTTGTGTACTCTTCTTTTTGATGTCACCAAATATACAAGAAAACTTGTGTACAATTAAAAATACGTTTTTGTCACCCTTTTTTTGTTGAAGGTTGAAATTTTTGAAAAAAAGACAGAAAAGTCCTTTTCTTTAAACCTCAGACATTTAACCCAGAAACGTTTTGCTCAATTTGAAAAAAAATTAAAACTAGAAAGAAAGAACTTTCATTACCTTTGTACAACTTTAATTTTCTTTGAATACATTTTTTGTTTTATGTATTGAACAACATGTGAAATAGATACGTATATCCATGTCTTACTAGCACATGAATATTTTGAAAGCGTGTTGCATTGAGAAATTAAAGCGCGAGTCTTGCTTTAGCGCTATTTTATCTAGGCGATGTATAACGTTGAATATAATAGCGCATAAAAGACCAGAAATAGCGTAATTTTCAATTGATTATCGCGCGATGGTAGCATAATAGCTTTTATCGCTAGCGAAAGGCGATCAAAATTATTAAAAAGTATCGCTTTTCGTTACTGCGCATGCGCATAACCGCTTAACGCGCGTTTTTTGGAGGCGTTATTTTTACAGAATAATACCCCAGGGATGGCATAAACTGGCTTTTCTTCGCCTGAGATGTGCTTTTAGCTTTTCTTCCCTATAACTTCAAAGTTGCCTTTCTTTCGTACCGCGCAACGATATACTATTGCATTGCAGTGGTATCTCAGTAGGCCAACGACTGGTACATTGATACTCGTTGTTATTTGATTAATTTATTATGATAAAATTCTTAAAAATGTTTTTAAATGTTTTTTTTTTCATGATTTGAAGAACGATTTACAACTATCTAGTCGTTATTTTAGATTTCATAGTGTTTTTGTACGTTTAATTCTTTTTCTTATATTATATAACACTTTAGGCTTTTAAGATGGCCAATGATTGTTACATTTACCTTATTCATTAGTTTTTGCGTAATCATTTAACAAACTTAAAAGTGGAGACAAGCCAAATCTCAATATTTCGTTCAAAGATTACGCAAAAATTAATTAATGTTGTGAATTGAAAATTTATAATAAAATCTAAAAAAGTGTTATCATTATTTTGCATAATTCGGTGAATTTTTTTGTCATAAAGTGTATTACGATATATGTATGAACTAGATAACTGATAAATCCCAATTTTATTCAATTGCTTTTAAAAAATAATTTAAAAATTTTCTAATATTTTCAATTTTATAATCTTATTAATTATTATGAATTTGCATAGACAGAAGTAAAACATGATTAAAAAAAAATACATTTTTATACCACTCTAACCTCAAAATCATACTTTAATATGATTATTCGGCTCTCGTGGTATAAAATACTGTACGACACTGGTGCATAAGATGATTTTTACCGCATTCGACCTTTCTCACTCGCTTCGCTCGTGCGAAAAACGTGTCATGCGGTAAATAATCACCTTCCAGACCCGTATCGTAATGTACTATTAATTACTTGATTTACAATAACAAAGACTTTTTATGCTGTCCTAAAATACCAAAAACATTCCAAAATTCTAAAAACGAATATCTCCAAAAATAATCGAGCAATCTTAATGAAATTTTGTACATAAATTCTTTATAACGTGAGCTCTAGCTGTCTATATCCTATACATTTCAATTTAGTTTGTTAAATCATTTTCAAGAAATGCTATTTGAAGAATTAAAAAAAAAATAAACCTTAAATATCTTTAAGTCTTATGAACGTTTTTCCTGGTCAACAAAAAGGTTTCAGAAGTTTAAAAGAGCTACCTCTGTGCGAAATTTTATAAAGATTAATTAATTTTTACTCCAGTTATCGACTCGTGCGATAACGAAAACGTCATTTTTTTTCTTCAATAATTTTTTTTCTATCGATATAATCTCTTGAAATTTTTACAGAAAGAAGTAATTTTTGTGCTTAACAACTGATATAAATTTCGTGTAAAAATATGAAATATTTTCTGAGATAAAAATTATGGAAGAAAATAACACATTTGCCTTAATAACAAATGAAGGAAAATAGATATTCAAATGTTTAAAAACGAAAATGTAGCTAATTCAGTGCCCTTTCGAATGCACTTTAAAAAACTGAAAAAAATTGCCCTATCATATAAAAATATACAATAAAATGAAATTTCAAAATCTTTTTTTGATGATAAAACAAGAAAATCAGTGAACATTCAAAAGCTATTGTGGGTTTGAAAGTGGCATCAAAATCGAAGAGAATAAGCTTTGTCTCGTTGAAATCGGTCGATGCGTTCTTGAGATATCTTCTGCACACACACACACACACACACACACACACGCACGCACGCACACACACAAGAAAAAATTTGTCTCAAAATCAAAAAACTTTTATGCGGCTATTCTTAAATAGTACATTACACGACTAGTGCGTAAAGTAAACACTTTACGCACTAGTGAAAAAAGGGGGTACTTTACGCACGCTAAACAGGCATCTAAAGTCGAGTTTTACGCACTCAGTTATAAAAATATTTTTTTGTCCGAAAACTTTTTCTCATCGAGGAAGCAAAAAATTAGTATTGCCAATTCATTCGCAATATATTGATAAGGATTATACATGGCATGTATATCAACAATACTTTGCCAATACTATGTGCAATATATGGCTCTGGCGCCGTGGTATTATGATGTCCATATTTCACCCATATATTACCCATATAAGGCCAATGTTTCATCAATGACTCATATATTGTCCATACACCATCATCTTCGTGCAATATATTGACTTTACTAACTACTTGTTGAGAGAGTAATTTTTTAACAAAATATGGCAGAATACTGTATCAATTTTCAACTGTTTTAATAATTTACTTTTCTAATAAATTTCTTAATTTGATCCTTTTTAATATATTACTATTACCATATAAGTAACAAGAAATAGAATAATCTAAAACTTTTACAAACAATCTAATTGCTGTATTTATTTTTTTCAGAAAATGTTGTTTTCACTAAGCAAATCCGTATTGGTTATTTTAACGATTGCGTTCTCCGTCAACGTTCAACAGAGTTGCGGGCTAAAAATTCTCGGGCTATTTCCCTTCCACGTCTACAGTCATTTCGTGATATGCGAAGAACTGATGAGAGAACTAGCCGCAAAAGGTCATCAGGTTGACGTTTACAGCCACTTTCCACAAAATAAGCCATTACCGAATTATAGGGACTTCAGCCTGAACGGAACCTTATCTCGCATGGTAAATAATTTGACATTCGATGATATATCATTTATGACTCCCGCGGAAACAGTGAAAAGGTGGCTGCGAGCACATGGAAAGCCTGTATGTGAGCTTCTAGGACATTCAGTATTCCAGAAGTTGTTCCATGATCCACCGAAGGATCCAGCTTATGATATCGTGATTATTGAAGTAAAATAAAAGACTTTTAAGGTGATGTGATACCCATACTATTACTTAATTCTGGGTTCCCGTTTTTCTCCTTCAATTTTAAACTTTTTGAAAAAAATTCTTTGACACGTTTTAAGTTTAATAAAGAACTACAACGTATCAAAGAGTTTTTTCTTAAAATTAAAAATTGAATGAGAAAAACGGGAACCCAATTTTGAGTAATAGCGTGGGTATCGCATCACCTTAAGTGAAAACACTCTGAAATGACTCACAATTAATACATATATTCATTTATCTTAGACATCCTTGATTCATTGTTTCATCCCATGGGTACGCCAATTAAACGTACCCATTGTTGGCGTTGTGGCTGCAGCAATGTTGGACTGGCACTGTGATCCATTAGGATCTCCAATGAACTTGGCAACCGATCCTAGTATTTTTTCACACTACGTTGCACCCATGACATTTTTTGAGCGCTTGAACAACTTTTACATTTACCATACAGTTAATAGAGTTTTTATTAAATACTCTAAGGAGCAAGAAGAGTTAGTTGAAAAATATTTAGGATCAGGGTTTCCGTCTACGGTGGGTATGCTAAAGGAGATGTCATTGGTCCTAGTTAATCAGCATGCAAGTTTAAATGGAGCAAGATTTTTCTCTCCTATTGTCATTCCAGTTCCTGGGCTTCATATTGTTGATCACAATGAAACGTTGCTACCGGTTTGTTGTAATATACAGTTCAATTGTAAACATATATTTATATATGTTCAATATAGATTCAAATATAGATTCAAAATCATTCAAAACCGACATTTGAATTTCTTAGGTAGTACAAAAATGGCTAGATGAAAGCACAAATGGCTGCATATATTTTTCTTTTGGATCGATGATTAGAATTGAAACTTTTCCAAAGCACATTTTGGATGCCTTCTACAAGTCCTTTGAAAACATAAAGCATGTTCGTGTGCTTCTTAAAATAGCAAAGCCAGAAGAGTTACCACCAGGTCTTCCTTCTAATGTTCTTGTACAATCTTGGATTCAACAAAAACAAGTTCTTAGTAAGTAACGAAGAATACTATTCGAGACTGTGGAAGATGGCTGAATTATAGGAAATTTACAAACTCTACACTGATCCAATTAATATTCTGATTATTTTATTTTAGAACATGAAAACGTTAAAGCCTTTGTAACACATTGTGGGCTAATGGGAACTCAAGAAGCTATCTATTACGGTGTACCTCTAGTAGCAGTTCCTTTATTCGGTGATCAGTATTTTAACGCCAAGGCTTGCGCCAAGAGAAAAATAGCTGTGTATATTGAAGTACAAGAAATAACTGAGAAATCCTTTACGCATGCATTGAAAGAGGTTCTCGAAAATCCTACCTATATGTAAGTACTTAAACCCAAATACGAATAGTAATTGTTAAATGAGTTTGTTTTGCTCGAACTATTCTTCAATTCTTTTTTGTAGGAAAATAGTTAAAAAATTCAGCAGTGAATTTAAAGATCGACCATTAACTCCGGCTCAAACGGCGTTGTTTTGGATAGAATACGTAGTACGCCATGGCAAAGACGCCCTCAGATCCCGAATAGTAGATATGCCTTGGTGGCAAGTCTCAAGTATAGATATATATGCTTTTATTGCATCTATTGTACTTTTAGTACTATACGTCATCATTAAAATTCTTAAACTATTAAGCGGATTGATTTTAATACATATTAGCACAGGTTCAAAAATAAAAGAGAATTAATTATTTATTATATTCCTAAGTAACAAAATAATATGATACATTTCATGTGTTATCTACGTGGTTATAAATAGCATATTGCTTCCTTCTAGAGGAAGCTTTGTGATAGTAAAAAAACAGTTTTTGAGAAAATATGTTAGGAATGTTGTTTAGCAAATTTAGAATCGAAATACACTAGTTTTAGATAATAGTGTATTAATAATTTATAATGTAATAATAATAATTTATTAATAATAATAATTTAATAATTTATAATAATAATTTATAATATCCCTATAGATCTGTGTGTGAATGTGTATGCATGTCCGTATACGCTGATATCTCATAATGTACTGAACCGATTTTAACTGGACAGGGCTCATTTTTTTCGATTTTGCTTACACATTTGGGATCAATCTTCTATTTTTGTCAATTTTTTTTGCTTTATAGCGATTTTTCAATTTCACAAATTTTATTTTTGAATTTTGTTACTATTTAAAACTAATATTGATTATGTTGAGAAAATTGATGTAAAATCACAAATATCAAATGTTTCTCTTATGTAGCGCGCCCTCTACAGTTCCGTTCTCCGTGCGTGCATGCGTGCGTGTGTGTGTGTGTGTGTGTGTGTGTGCGCATGTGCGTGTGCGTGTGCGTGCGTGTGTGCGTGCATGTATGCAGCGCTACGGTACACCAAAATAAGTTATGCCCTCAAGGACAGTTCGTTTTGACGCTGCATAGTGCCACATCATCAAATTGTTTGAATATAAAACTCTCTCGCTCTGTTTCTTTCTCTCTCGCACACTTGCACTCTCACATAAATTCTCTTTCCCATACACTTCTAAAACTTTTCGAACATTTTTAAGTTTTAAAACAGCGAAATTTCATAAATTATAAAAGCAAAAAAACTCTGCCTCCCAAGGCCAGTGCTATGGCACATCAAAATAAACCTGGCCTTGGAGTTTTTTTTTTTAAGGGCAGAGTTTGTTTACTTTTATAATTTATGAAATTTTGACGTTTTAAATATTAAAAAATGTTCGAAATTTTTCGAAAAGTTTTAGAAGTGTGTGTTAACATTTAACTTAGAAATTAAATTAAAATTTAAAATTTTTTTACTTTTATACTTTATGAAATTTTGATGTTATAAAAATTAAAAAATGTTCCAAAAATTCAAAAGGTTTTAGAAGTCTGAATACGGGTGTTAAAATTTATATATATTGGGTGTATGACTTAATTTTTACAGATTTTTCATCAAATTTATTTCATATAAAAAAATAGAGAACAACGAACTTAATCTTGGAAAAATTGTCCATCGTTTTCTATGACTTCTCGCTATCTCTCACGTAACAGACGAATGCCGGTGCGAAAGAAACTTGCAGGCTTCGAGGCGATAAAGTCATCGACGAATTTACGCACATCGTCCAGCGTTTTGAACTGTTTATCAACTAAGGCGCGCTGCAATGACCGGAACAAATGGTAGTCGGATGGGCCCAAGTCTGGTGAATATGCCGCGTGCGGGAGAACTTCCCATCTCAAGTTCAAGAGGGTCTTCTGAGTCGCGCGAGCAACGTGAGGTCGAGCGTTGTTATGCAGCAGTATGACTTGCCTGCTTCCTTGCCCAGTAAATGGCCTTTTCTGATCAAGTTCTTCGCTCAGTTTGTTCAATTGTCGGCTGTAGCATTCTGCAGTCACCGTCTGACCAGTTTCTAAGAGTTCGTAATAAAGCACACCCTTCATACCCCACCAGATACACAGGAGAACCTTCTTTAAGTGGATGTTCTGTTTCGGCGTCGATGTACTGGGTTGTCCGGGCTCTACCCACGACTTTTTATGTTTGGGATTCTCGTAAAAAATATACTTTTCATCACCGATCACAATTTTCCACAAGAAGTTCTTTTTTTGTTGCCGGGTAAGTAGTGAAAGGCATGTGTTCATACGTTGACCTAGGTTATGTTCGGTCAACACATGTGGGACCCACCTTCCAAGTTTTTGAATTTTTTCCATTTGGTGCAAACGATTGGAAATAGCTGTTTGGGTAACTCCTAGCTGATCTGCAAGCTCTTGTTGCGTTTGCGTTGAGTCTTCATCCAGTAGAGCTTGCAATTCCGCATCTTCAAACTTTCGAGGCTGTCCAGAGCGCGGCTGATCACTGAGATCGAAATCACCACTTCTAAAACGTTTGTACCAATAATTACACGTTTCATAAGACACAAAGTCGGTACCGAGAACCCTACAAATTGATTCTCGTGCTTTAGAAGCATTTTTGCCTTGTTGGAATTCGTATAGAATGCAGTGCCGAATGTGCTGTTTATCAGTTGCCATCGTAAACTCTGCTATTCTGAGAGGTTATGTAACTCACGTAGACTTGTCATTCGGTGTTCTCAAACCTCACATCCGATTCTTTCAAAACCACAAAAGACCACGAAAATATTTCTATTTTAAATATAATTTTAAGCTCGAAGAAAAAATCTGTAAAAAGTAAGTCATACACCTAATATATAGCAGTTTATAAACTTACCATTAATGCTCTGGGCAGCATAAGTAAATAATACACGTGGGACAGATCCACATTCGACATCGCTCGCAGAATAGCCATTTTGTTTTCTTCTGATTGTAATATCGTCTCTCGTACAATTCACAAAAGTCTTTTCTTGTGATTTCCCGTGTCGGCGGCGGCACTAACTTCGGTAAAAAATGTTGTTCAGCCTGCCTATTAGTTTTTTAATAATTTTACTACTTTCGATGTTAATATCGTCATTCGAAAAATCGCGAAACGAACGGTCGTCGCTGCTGATCCGTCTGTCGGCATTGTGCAGCCCTAAGTGCCCACGCGCTAATCGTTTCTATACGCTCCTGTATGTCTAATAGGCGTAGATGCAATCGACCATTGAACGAATTTACGCTTTCGTCACTAGAATTTATATCTGATGTGCAATATCTCGAAACTTCACTGTCACTGTCACTGGTCAATACACCATCAGAAACGCTCGTATCAGTTGAAAATTGTACATCAGCTTGTAGAATGTTTCTCTCGTACAACAAATTGACGGGGTCCACCTCGGTGTTGAATACGGAAGCGTTCTCGTCTGGTAAATATACACCCACAATATACTTTTCGCGACTCTTCTTTGTTTTTCCTTAGCCTAAGCAGTTGAGAAATATATTAAAATTCTTTATGACGCAGTCTTTCTAATGTTACAAATAATATGTGCGATTATAAAATGAAAAAAAAAAATGAGAAAAAGTCACGCACGGGAAATGTTGGCAGCTGAGTCAGATAAAATAAAACATCAGCGCTTCTTTAGTTTTGTCTTTACCGTAATCATTAAAAAACATCTTTATTACGTTACATAGAGAGTATGCGGTTACCGGATAAGTAAGACGACATATTATTTTGGTAAG
Source organism: Torymus aiolomorphi (assembly GCA_036365515.1). Classification (NCBI taxonomy): domain Eukaryota; kingdom Metazoa; phylum Arthropoda; class Insecta; order Hymenoptera; family Torymidae; genus Torymus; species Torymus aiolomorphi. The sequence continues at coordinate 67,349,417 of CM070874.1, read as the reverse complement.
GTGTAGATTATATTACCGTGAAAAGAATTTCGCTACGTTAATGAAATCAGCAAAATCTCTTAAATGATTGTTTATTGCTAGAAGACACGTGTTTGCTGATTCGAGAGAAATGTCACGTACGAAAGGCGCATCAAAGTGTAACTGTATATTCATAAATAATATAAAATCTCTCTCTTCCTCTCTCCCTATCTATCAATATCCGCCAAACTCTGTACCAAAAAATTTAATGAGAAATTTAACAACACAATTTTTGTACAGACCTTTTATTTCTTCGAATCTCATCTATTCAATAAGCACTCTCTGCAAATGGTAATAATTTTTTTCATGACTGTACCAATAATAATATTGTTAATATAAAACTTTCTACGAAAGTATAAAATAAGGCAAGTATAGATGTTTTTTCTGTATAATCTAAAAAATAATAATATTTATGATTTTTTAAAAGAAATCAAATAAATACTAGTGAAAAAGTCTTTTACTTCTTTGAGTCATTGTATGCTGAACAAATTATATGTTAGTAAGTACATTCAAATTGTTCACTGCAAATCAAACAAATGAAAGTTGTGAAATCAATTATCGATAGTCAAGTAATGAAACAACTCTCGGAAACAACTGTGTGACTGTTCTCAGAAATGTATTAAAATTTGTTCATCCTTCTATACAAATTAGACACAAGAAAGAACTGAAATCAATTTATTGTAGTCAAGTACCTATAAGTTAACTTGACTGAATAATACAACTTTTCGTACCTACTCAAAAATATTCAGTCAGCGGGCATAAAGTACTACTTAACGCCCAAGAAGCGTAATAGCTCCCATACTCCTACAAAACTTTATAGACGCACTTTACACCCGTGTGGGCAAAAATTATTTCAATTGTATAATATGTAAGTACATTCAAATTGTTCATTGTAAATCAAACAAACGAAAGTTGTGAAATCAATTACCGATAGTCAAGTAATGCAGACAACTCTCCGAAACAACTGTATGACTGTTCTCATGTTCAAATTTTGTTCATTCTTCTATACAAATTAAACACAAGAAAGTACTGAAATCAATTTATTGTAGTCAAGTAACCATAGGTTAACTTGACGGACATAATAGAACTTTTAGTACCTTGCGTGTAAAATTACATTTTACGCCCACGTTGTAACTTCAAAAATATTCAGCCAGCGGGCATAAAGTACTACTTAACGCCTAACAAGCGCAATAGCTTACATACACCTACAAAACTTTATAGAACCTACGCACTTTACGCCCGTGTGGGCGAAAAGTATTTTAATTATATAACTATTATGCCTTCCTTTTATTTCTAAAATTCATAAGAATTTTATCATATATTTATGAAAAGTCAAAGCCTATATAAAAAAATTACATAGTTACCACCACATCCCCATTTTTCATTATTCTTTCTCAATTTTGAAATTTCTATAATATCTTGGGAAGACAATAGAAGTCTATAGAGCTGCTCTAGCAGTGGTGGACCTCCAATCTCCCATACATACTTGGCGGGCCCGAAGGTTTGCAGTTTACCGGTGGGCTTTGTAAATGTAGAATACTAAATTTTTGCATAAATTCATTAACAATGTTTATATCTATAAGCCCACTATAAATAATTACATTGGCTCTAGTTTTTAATTGATACCGCTTTTACTTTCATTACCCAAAATATTTTTCCTTGTGTCCGTCTTTTTTAAGCGGAAATGAGATAAAAAATGCATATACATTTATAGTCTACTCAAAAGTGCTTTAGATTTTATTAACCATTTTGTAAGCCACCTATTTTTATCCTTTTCCCGTGTGTAAATATCATATGAGATTTCATATGAGATCTGATGTCCGATATTCTCATATGAGATCTCATATGATATTCTCATGCGGGTTTGTACTTTCTATTTAAAAACAGAGTAATAGATTCAATACGGATCAGTATTTAATATGTAGAAGCAACCCATTTATACATTTTATCTGGTCTTTAAACATATGATATTTATATGAAAATGACCATGTCAACACCTTAAACTGCAAACCTTCGGGCCCGCCAAGTATGTATGGGAGATTGGAGGTCCACCACTGCTAGAGCAGCTCTATAGACTTCTATTGTCTTCCCAAGATATTATAGAAATTTCAAAATTGAGAAAGAATAATGAAAAATGGGGATGTGGTGGTAACTATGTAATTTTTTTATATAGGCTTTGACTTTTCATAAATATATGATAAAATTCTTATGAATTTTAGAAATAAAAGGAAGGCATAATAGTTATATAATTAAAATACTTTTCGCCCACACGGGCGTAAAGTGCGTAGGTTCTATAAAGTTTTGTAGGTGTATGTAAGCTATTGCGCTTGTTAGGCGTTAAGTAGTACTTTATGCCCGCTGGCTGAATATTTTTGAAGTTACAATGTGGGCGTAAAATGTAATTTTACACGCAAGGTACTAAAAGTTCTATTATGTCCGTCAAGTTAACTTATAGGTACTTGACTACAATAAATTGATTTCAGTTCTTTCTTGTGTCTAATTTGTATAGAAGGATGAACAAATTTTAATACATTTCTGAGAACAGTCACACAGTTGTTTCCGAGAGTTGTTTCATTACTTGACTATCGATAATTGATTTCACAACTTTCATTTGTTTGATTTGCAGTGAACAATTTGAATGTACTTACTAACATATAATTTGTTCAGCATACAATGACTCAAAGAAGTAAAAGACTTTTTCACTAGTATTTATTTGATTTCTTTTAAAAAATCATAAATATTATTATTTTTTAGATTATACAGAAAAAACATCTATACTTGCCTTATTTTATACTTTCGTAGAAAGTTTTATATTAACAATATTATTATTGGTACAGTCATGAAAAAAATTATTACCATTTGCAGAGAGTGCTTATTGAATAGATGAGATTCGAAGAAATAAAAGGTCTGTACAAAAATTGTGTTGTTAAATTTCTCATTAAATTTTTTGGTACAGAGTTTGGCGGATATTGATAGATAGGGAGAGAGGAAGAGAGAGATTTTATATTATTTATGAATACACACTTGAGCTACTCTCAAAATATTTGAAACTCAAATTTAAAAAGTAAAAGTTAAATTAAGTTGATTTTATTTATTATTTTTTATTTTATTTTTTTATTTATTTAAATTGTTGATTATAAACACTGATTTAATTTCATGTAATACATCATACTGGTACTTTATTTTGTTTAACACAAAACAATGATTAGATATCACTTTTTGACAATACAATAATACATTTGTATCGGGAAGATCACTATTTATTTTTGGTTATAACACTGTTTATTTACACTACTTATTTAAATTGTTAATTATAAATACTGATTTTATTTCATCATGTAACACATCATACTAGTACTTTATTTAATTTAACGCAAAACACTGATTAGATGTCACTTTTTGACAATAATACACTTGTACCAGGCAGATCACTACGTTCTTTTTTGAGTTTGTTATCAGTGATACAATAATACATTTGTATCGGGAAGATCACTATTTATTTTTGGTTATAACACTGTTTATTTACACTACTTATTTAAATTGTTAATTATAAATACTGATTTTATTTCATCATGTAACACATCATACTAGTACTTTATTTAATTTAACGCAAAACACTGATTAGATGTCACTTTTTGACAATAATACACTTGTACCAGGCAGATCACTACGTTCTTTTTTGAGTTTGTTATCAGTGAGTTTCCAATCCCTCAAAAAAAGCACACTATTTTCACCTAGATTTTCAACTAGATAATCTATTAAAACTAAATTCTCCAAAGATTTCTGTAATAGATCCTGTTTCTATTCCACCTCCTAAAAGTCTGTCTAATTGTATTACTTGTAGCCTATGAAGACTTTGCCGATGTAATGAGAAGTTACTGGTATTACTACTGGTGCTGCTCCTTTGATAAGAATCTGTTCCAGAGGTCAAAGTCTGTGAGAAAATTCTATAATCTGAAAATGAAAAAAATTTTCACAAAGTATCTATTTTTTATTTTTTTTAAGTTATATTTATTTTTCCGGCTAAAACCATGTAGAATTTTAATGCCTTCAAGAGATCTACTAGTCAGAAACATAACAAACAATACACAAAGCAACAATTCTCTTGAAAAAGAACAGTTTAAAAACGAAAAGAAACGTTTAAACTTATCTGATATATAATCGCTTTCCATAAAAAGTACTTTGCACGGACATTGACTAAATTTCTTGAAGTAGATGAAAATACTAGATCTAATAATCATACTACTGCATCACAATCAACTAGCAAATTAAAATATTGGTTGCAGATTCAAAAAGTAGCCATTATAGTAAAATTTATATTATAGTTTCATGGACTATATATTCACAGAACAGATGGCTTCTCTGAAACATTTGGCGTCCCTCACCATAAGCCAATCATTAATTATATTATTTTGAAATTAATTATATTATTGCAAAATTAAAAACAAAGTTTGTGAACTCAGAATCATTGAGAGAAAAAAGCTTTCTCGACATTCTTTTATAGTAGAAAATATAAAACATCTTGATATTTCTATACCTTGTAAATGGGAAGTTGTGAACCTATCATATCGTTCTTTCTAGACCTTCTCAAACTGTGTCTTCGCCTTCTTAGCATTTTTACACAGTTGTAAGATCATCCTTGTCAACATCTGTCAGATTATCCGATAACGAAGAATAATCTATTGTATTACAGCTTTCTCTTTTGTATGGTTTTTGGGTACTAACACTGGAATCATTATTCATCACCAGCAGTATGCCTTCCATACATATTACCACGAATCATTGGAATGTGGTGATATCTTCCATCTAAAATTAGTATAACATTTTTCATTAACAATACTATTAATTGTGAAGTCATATATGAAAATAATTCTTTTTATTTTTATATATTCCAGGAAAAACTTATACTTGCCTTATTTTATACTTTCTTATATTTTATAAAATAAATTTCACGAACTCGTGTTCCAGCTTTTTTTTCATATTGATTCTGGATTCATAGATTAGCTTTGTATTATTAAGTTGATAATAAAAAATTTCACTAGAATGCATCCTGGTTTTACTTTACATTATTTTTTAATGACTTCAAAAAGTCATAAAATCTGTAACTGTAATAAAAAAATCACACAAAGTATCACTTTTTTTAAATGATTATAGTCACTTAACAAATTTATTAAAATACTTATCTAATGTAAAAAACCCCGATGATGTATAGATAGATAAAAATTCTTCTTCTTAGATTGCTGAGAATAAGTTCTTAACCTAAACAATCTAGCAACTTCTTGAGATCTTTGAAATATGTTTATTAACTATCTCACGATTATGATAACAACATTTGTATATAAAAAATATAAATATACTGACATGTTATATATAAGGTTAGGTCGATCACATATGTGTGTGTGTATATATATATATATGTTATTAACTATCTCACGATTATGATAACAACATTTGTATATAAAAAATATAAATATACTGACATGTTATATATAAGGTTAGGTCGATCACATATGTGTGTGTATATATTAGTAGATAATACAAGCGCAAGATAGACGACAACCGGAAGTGTCGTAAGATATAAAACGGAAGTCTTACGATGAGAAATGGAGAATTGAGAAAAATCGGAAACGAGACATAAAATTTTTCATTATTTAATATCTTTAATATGAGAACACCTTTTGACATGAAATCTTTTGATTTGAGTAAAGCAATGAAATGGCTATCGATTAAGAGTGAGATGTTATATGGTAAAACCTAATGCAATATACGTAAAAGCGCATTGAATTTTTCGCATACCCATTTCAAAGTATAAGTAGTGCGGTCGTCCCTCAGGCTCTTTCTACATTGGATAGATACTTGCCTTCGGAGCGCTCCCGCGCTCCTTGATATTTTTTCATTAAATTAGTATATGTAGCGCCAGTATATTTAAGGAGAACAGTGACTTGACTCATCAGTGCGCTTTGGCCAATTGACTCCAAGAGATCACCCAGTAAAAATGGTTAGAGCTAGTATTAGTAACCTTGTGAAAATTTTGCGACTTGCTTTACGCATCGCAAGAAATCGCGAACTACAAATTCGTACAATGTTGGATCTGTGTGGTCCAGTGATTTTGAAAGATTATCTTTAGATGTGTTATCTAAAAAATAGCATTTCCGTTTACTGCATTGTCGGATATCTGCAATCAATTATATGTACGGTATCGGCTTATTTCATAATAGAGATATTCTTTCAATCGTTGTGAAGGCGGTAAAGCAACGTAACGAGCACAACGATTCTCTAGCCAGGGGAATAATGCGACGTCATTGTAAGTATCACATTTTATTATCAATATTTTTCTTTATCTTCAATAAGGCCGAATCCATCTCAAATCAGGTGGTCCGCGTATGCCTATGTCACCGATCATTTTGGAATGAAGCTATTCATATTCTTCTCCAAAAATTATTTGACACGTATTTTTTTATTTTTTTGTTTTATCAAAATTTCATGCGTTCAGCGATACCGAAAAATTCCGAGAAAATTCTTACTTAGAAAAAAAATTTTTCAATGTAATTTTCAAACAGTTACGTTTCACCAGTTTTCTATGCTGTTAAGCATGTAACAGATAATTTTACTCAGTTTTGAGCCCTCTTTCACGTTCTCTATGTTATTTAAAAAAAAAATAAAAAATGCACGAGTTATGCACTTTTTACTGAAAAATGCACTTTTTAGAAAAATACATTTTTCTCGAAAACCCCAATTGTTTTTTGCACAATTTTCGTATGTCGTGATAGAGGACCTAAATACCTATCTAGATGTATTTGTGAGATTCAGAACGTTCGCACTGGGATAGCGATCACTAATGAAATAACACAGAAACAAATTTTTCACGCTTAACGCTTATATATAGTCAATGATATTAGAGTCAATATAAAGGTATTTACCTTTGTGCGTATGTAATATACAGTTACACATAAGTATGTATTTATTTTTTATTTGCGTCTTTTAGATTTTTTATTTTTATACCTTTTTTTTATTTTTATACCTATTTTACTACCTTTGTTTTTCTGCTTCATTGTTCTTAATTCAGTAAGCGGGCGATCAGCGATCTTTGCTGTTAAACAATGTACTTTATCATCACATGTTTTTTTAACCCATATATGAGTTTTTTGAATTCCAGGATACTTCGGAGTTGTAAGCCAATCAATATTTTTTTCTTTTCTGAATTGTTCTATTTCAACATCTCGTAAATGTATTATTTTAATAGCCTCAGTATATTTTTGAACATATATTGCAAAATCATTTGCGTTTTGAACAGCTTCTTCAAGGGGCTCTCTAAGATTATGCGAAGTAGCATAATGCTTTATAAGTCCACCCACACCATCTACAGCTCCTTTGCCGTGCCCAGTAGCAGAGAACAACCATTTTATATCATACGGTGCTCGTTTTAATTCATCTAATTGAAAGCGATTTTTAAAGTGACTAGCGACGCCGTCGGATACGATGGTAATTTTTTAAATTGAATCACAACAATTTTCTTTCAAGAATTTTATAATTTTTTGTACTGCTAGCAAAGCATACGCTGAATCATGTTTTCGGTCATCACTTATGACTGCGAAACTTTGTGTCGAATCCCCTTGATAAGACAATTCTGTGAAAATAGAAATTTGTTCATTAACCCAATGATTTTCTTGAACAGCTTTATTATGAATCACAGCCCAGTTTTCAGCGAAGTCTATTTGAAGAACTAAATGATGTGGGTCTTTTTTACATTTTCTCTTTCTGCTTTTATAGCTTTGCGTTGTATATTTTTTACATACATGTGAGTACTAACCTTCATGGTCGAAACCGAAAGTTCATCTTTAAAAGCAGAAATTGACAGTGTTTTTTTAATCAAGTTTCCATTATCCCATAAAGCATATGTAATTTCTTCTGTGTTCTATATCTTGGAGTTTTAAAACATGAATAGTAATTCCGTTACTGCCTGGACAAATTTTACATTCTTGTAAATAGCATAAATCAGATGGCTCAGAACACATTGTTGCGTTTATTATTTGTGACCGAATTTCATCCAACTCGGTAACGTTACTACCTCTGAAATTAATTAAGCTCGTAAGAAATAAATCGTAATTTGCGCAATAGATACAGAGACAAACTTCTTTGATGGGGGAAAGTAAGACATATTTTGGTCGCAAACTATAAAACTTCGATTTACCAATTCTCAATTTGGGATAATCATTTTTAAATGCTTTATACGTTGCTTTCAGACTTCGAGTAAGAAAACGTTTAACTTTCTTCTCTTTCTTATCATTTAGCTTAACGATAATAACGTCACTCTTATTGGAACTCTGTCTTGAACAATTAAAATCGTCATTTATATAATATTCCATAACAATTTTTTCGGTCCTTTTATCAATTGGATGGCCTGTGTATGCTTCTGGTTCGGAATAAACTCCCTTTTTTTGTGCAAGATTTTTCGCTCTTTCTATCATGTACATTGTTATGTCTGGAAATAAGGATGAAATTTCATTTTTCGTTAAGGATGAGGGTAGCAAAGTCAATTTTTATTTTTTCTGATACCGTAGAACACTTTTGCAAGGCTAAACCAAGATTTTGTATCTATTCTGTACAATGGCATACAGTTGATTCGTTTGCTGTTATAGAAACGTCATAAACATTGTTCAACTTCACATCAAGGGTATTAGACAATGTTGAAAGTATATTTTTTCTTCTTTTTTACGTAATTTTCAAGTGATTTTTCACGTATTAGATTTTTTCTCTTAAGAGACGATACAGAACCTAAGAAAGATGTACTTATTTCATTATTAAATTTTTCGATGCGTTCTGGAGTACTTGGTAAAAAATCTTCATCTCTATCAACTACGTTGTCGGTAACTTCATTATCCGTTATAAATTCATTGTCAGTGCTACTCATCAATTTTAAAGCACGATTGTAACAATGTTGACACAGATATGTAGAGGGTGTCAAAGGTAAATTAGGATAGAGGAGCTTCAATGAATGAGCAAGATCCTCAAGTTGTTTGAAACATACGGAACTAGATTTGTAACAGATTTTGTTGTGCTTGTGTAAAAAGTCTGCACAATTGATTCTCTCCATTGGGTAATATTGAGACATCGTAGTTGAGTTGATAAGGTGTAAATATGTAATAATTTTCTAATAGATGATGGTTTTAAATAAGACGAGATGTGTGATATATAGCAGAAACCGAACTTTTCTTTGTAAATATTAAGTCAAACCATATCCATCTAGCGAACAAATGTACTAGTACATAAACTCATACAAGTAGGCGCACGTACATGTATATGTACCCACAAAGATAAACATCTCTATATTGACTGTAATATCATTGGCTATATATAAGCGTTAAGCGTGAAAAATTTGTTTCTGTGTTATCTCATTAGTGATCGCTATCCCAGCGCAAATGTTCTGAATCTCACAAATACATTTAGATAGGTATTTAGGTCCTCTATCACGACATAAGAAAATTGTGCAAAAAAAATTGGGGTTTTCGAGAAAAATGCATTTTTCTAAAAAGTGAATTTTTCAGTAAAAAGTGCATAACTCGTGCATTTTTTATTTTTTTTTAAAATAACATAGAGAACGTGAAAGAGGGCTCAAAACTGAGTAAAATTATGTGTTACACGCTTAAAAGCAGAAAAAACTGGTGAAACAGTAGCCGTTTGAAAATTGCATTGAAAAATTTTTTTTCTAAGTAAGAATTTTCTCGGAATTTTGCGGCATTGCTGAACGCGTGAAATTTTGTTGCAACAAAAAAATAAAAATATACGGGTCAAATAATTTTTGGAGGAGAACAAAAATACTTTTATCCCAAAATAATCGGTGACATAGGCATACGCGAGCCACCTGATTTGAGATGGATTCGGCCATAAATTAAATCGATTTTGCCGACAGCGGTCAATCAAATGCTAGACGATACGGAAGGTGACGAATTCATCATGCGGTGTCAATATCAAGACGATGCATAGTCAGGACCTTCGACAGATAATGATCCACAACCTAGTCCATCAACAGCCAATATATACCGTGATAATGAAGATATAGCAAATCGTAAGTATTGAATCTGTTATAATAATTTTCATATTATTAAGGCACGATTCAATATTTCAGCTTTACAACCAGTAACCTATGCTGTACAGCACGAAAACGAGGAAACACGTAATCGTAAGTATTGAAAATATTAAAATAAAATAATATTTTACAATGTATAAATTTTGGTACATTTCAATACTTTAGTTACAGAAGCTGATTCATTTATTTTAACGATGACGTAACATGTCGAGGAAGGATATGATTCTGACTCTAGTAGCAGCAGTACCAGTAGCAGTAGTAGTACCAGTAGCAGTAGCAGTAGCAGTAGCAGTAGAACAGATACAGCTGAAGAGAGAAATGACTTAAGTAAGGGTTTATAACATTTTTAATAATTTTCAAAAAATAAAAAATAAAAAATAAAGATGGAAAAATAAATAAAAATGAAGAAAATGAAAAATAAAAATAATTATTTCACAGCTAATCACTTACAGCATGATGAAGGATCGAGGCCATGCTTTATCGTGGAAAGCGAAACAACACGACGCTATCACCGCTTTCGTTATCAAGGACGAGAGATACGAGGAAGACTAGCTGACTCACCGGCAAACGCGAACATTTATATATGGTTCGAAGGTTGTTTAAAGGATTTATATATAGACAACTCTGTAGTCGCGGGGAGACTATTGAATTTATAGGAGTAACGATAAATACCGATACGTAACGATAAAGTAACGATAAGACCGATTAAAGATTTCAATGTAGAAGATCTTTGGGGACTGTTATCAAGTGCAATTCAAAATGCAAATAATTTTGATATTAGTGATAGATTGTCAATTAGCTGTGCAATTGTGAGAAGTGTAGCAGGACGTGGTCGCACGCAGCTAACTCAGAAAAATGTCAAGAAAAAGTCCATCTTATCTATTAAAAATGACGATAATCTTTGTTTGCCACGAAGCTTGTGATTTTTCCATATTTTTCTTTATTTTTTTAACCAACTTAATATTATCCGATCGGGCCAACAAAAATATGAATTGATAGATCATTTCAAGACCTTTTAGAAAATGGGACTACTTCCGATAGATATCCAAACCCCCAACGCCGTAAAAAAATATTTTCGATTTTTCCATATTTTTTTTATTTTTTTTAACTGACTTGGGATGCCAACGGGGCCGTAACGATAGATGGTACGATTGTGCCCAAAGCCAAAATTGTCGACTTGGTGAATGACGCAATGAGAGATAGAAGAAGGAGCGCTCCGCCTAGACATTTTCAGTTTGCTGTTGCTTTTCGCCAAACAACTGTGCCTCGAGAGTGTATAGGTTACAAGCGTGTTTGGAACGACTTTACCAGATCTTCATCGACCAGTGAGCATTCAGAAAACAGTGCTTTTACTATACCGCCTCGCGTTCCTACTTTGAGAGTTCAGAGTAGCGGCGACAGTGCTGGTGACGAAACAGATTCAACGCAAACCGAAAAAAATAAGAAAGAAGTCATCTGAAAAAAAAGAAGGTCTCACCACCACACTCTGAAATACTGTGATGTCACGCGATGAGCAAGACATTCGAGCTGCGCTAATAAATTCTAAAGAAGAAACAGGAGAAAATTTGCGAACCTGGAACTAAGCTAGCAGAGTGTATTGAACGTGGCGACGTTGGAATCAATCCGTTGGATGAGGCCTGCCGACAGCATGATCTAACTTATGCTGACTCGAACAGTGACCGTCGTCAAGCCGACCTAGTTTTAGCGCGATATGCCTTCTCTTGCATGCTCGCCGAGGAAACGCCGTCTAATGAAAGAACAGTCGAGATGATGTCAGCTTGCTGCATGGTTAGCAAGATAACTTTTGAAAAATTTTTTTCGCTTATCAAGAATGTTATCAGAAAACGAGACAAGAAAGATAAAAAATCAAAGCGTGGACAAATAAAAAAGGATAAAAAGAAGAAGAAGGAACAGAAACTACAGGATAAGAAGAAAATAGACAAAATAATAATCTCGAACAATGAATAAAACGTTTGAAAAACTTTATTACGAAGCATATCAACCTTCGGCGTACGCTGGTGCTGATAAACTTTTGCGAGCTACGCGTAAAAAATACGATCGTCAAAGTGTTATTGAATGGCTAGAGAGTTAAGACGCTTGTAACTTGTATAGGCCTGTTCGACATCGTTTTCCTAGACGTAATTATAATGTGCGCAATTTCGACAACGTGTGAGAAGCTGATTTAATGCATATGAGCTACGTTTTAACGGTTATCGATGTCCTCAGGAAATACGCATGGGTTGAACCTGTCAAGGACAAAACTTTGAGAAACGTCGCTGATGCTTTTGCGCGTATTTTGTCGAGAAGTAACGGATGGAAACCAATGTATCTTCCAACTGATAAAGGTAAAGAATTTATCAGCGGAGCGCTGCAGAGCGATCTCTCAAAGTAAGGTATAGCTTTTAGAGTGGTACGCAGTCCAGATGCAAAAGCTGCCATTGTGGAAAGATTGATAAGAACTATAAAAGAATGAACATGGCGGTATTTTACTCATAAAAATACTCGAAGGTATGTTGATATTTTGCAGAAGATCGTAGAGGCGTACAATCATACCAAACATTCGGCCACAAAAATGGTGTCAGCAGTCGTAACACTGTACAATGCAGCCAAAGCTCGTGAAAATTTACAACATAGATATGGCAATTATGTTTTCAAAACCCTTAAATACTGCGTCGGTGACTTGGTGAGCGTCAGTTGAGAAAAGAACGTTTTCGCTAAAGGATATGAGAGGGTTGGATACTAGAGATTTTTAAAATTACACGAATCTCATCGATGCGTCCGCCTGCAGTTTATTATTTAGAAAACTTGGCAGGCGAGAAAATTAGCGGTTCTTTCTACGCCGAAGAATTGTGCAGAGTGCGTAAAAATTTAACTACAGACGTTTTTGAAATTGATGAAATTTTGAAAACTAGAGGCAAAAGTTCGTCTAAAGAATATTTTGTAAAGTGGAAAGCATACGGCGATAAGTTCAATTCCTGGGTTAGAACGAATAAATTGACGAATATATCAAAAAAATTTTGAAATGAAAGATCAGTTTTATATTGTGTTGCCGAGGAACAGCAGCATGAATTATTTTGCGGAAAATACCACGACATATTTGATCACACAACTTCCTCAACAGATACGTCTTCAAGGTTCATGGTCAGTCGCGCTTATGGAGGTTCAAATTCCGCTGACGTTTCACACGTGTCTTCCGAGCAACTGGATAGAACAGTTTCGCTTAATCTCATTCCACACTCGACTCTAGAGCCAACGGCGAAAAATGTTAGTACTACAGTGTCGTTGGTTCGTCCAGGAATTTACAGAGATGTAAACATTATAGTAAGCGAGATAAATAATTTAAACTGTATAGAGGACCATTTGGAATTCGGTGTCGATCCCGGTGGCTACGTGACAGTCTACAGAGTTTGTACAAAGATAACTTGCTCTGAATTCAGTCACCAACTTTATTTATCCAAGAGGTTGCGAAAAATTTTGGGATTCGAAAGCACGAATAGTATTTTTATAAGAGATGAAGAATCAGTAGTTAGTGATAGACCTGTTCATCTCTCTAATGAGCTTCCGTCCATGCTTATGATTTATAGTGATATTTGCAAACCTTACGTAACAGGTGACGTTCAATTGCGATTGTTGCGAGCAACAAATTAAATATCGTTAAATATCAAGAGTTTCTGCCCATCCACGTACATACCTTTATTATTCAACTCATTTCAGACAATTGAAATCGATATAAGGGGCCAAAGTGGCCGTGCAATCCCATTCGATTATGGTACATTGACGGTGACACTTCATTTCAAGAAACTTGACTAGAACTCATTTTTAATACAGTGATGGATCGTTACCAAGAATACTTCAACATGCAAGTTGGCGGTGGATATGGCGGTGGGGAGGTGTTTCGGGGGGTTAACGGATTAATGGTGAGGTCGGACGTATTTACGTTGGATCCCCCTACCAAAGGGGTCACGGTGGTATTGGTTCATTTTTGGCTGGAATTTTCCGTCGCGTTCTCCCACTTTTTACCCGTGGAGCCAAGGCTGTTGGGAAGAAGGCTTATGCGTACTGGTATGAATGTCGATTCGCAAACGCTTTAAAGAATCTGGCGAAGTTCTCAAACGAAAAGCAGAGGAGAAATTAGATAAACTAATGGAGGGGTCGGAATATAAATTACCACGCTACGGCTTACTACATCAGTTGCTAATGGGCGCTGGCTCTGATACAAATCACAGAGGTAAAAAGAAGAAAAGCAGTTCTAGAAAAAGGAAAACAAGAAAACGCAAATCTAATAGTTCGAAAAAGGCAATGCTAAGAGAAAACAAACGAAACAATAGAAGAAGAAGAGAACTACGAGAGATATTTTTGAATAGATAAGATGGCTTTTTTACATACCCATTCGTGCGAGTATCTCAAGCCGGAGTTGTTTCTGTTTGAAATTCCTCCTACTCAAACCACGATAGAAAATTCACACTGGATACAATATAAACCAATATCGTCTTTAACTGATGACACCTACAGAATTTGTGTTACCTGGCAATGGTGAAGAATATATTGATCTTGCTCACACAATGCTCAGTCTGGACTTCGTCCGGACTTCGTCCGGACTCGCCTTAGTCTTCAGCTCCATTAGCATATCGGCGTAGGACATCTTATTGTGCCCACTCGCTTTTATGAGTACCACTTCTGCCTTTGGCCTCGGAAGTTTCCTCTTCGATGTTGCCTTTCCAGGTGCCGTCTTGCCTTTTGCTGGGACAGGATTTTCTTTCTTGCTTTTTCCTTTACTCTTTTGCTTTCTGACAGTCGCTTTCAACCTGGTCCTGAGGAACGTCCGTCTTCTCAGTGCTCGGGATTCTGTCCCTCTGGGATGAAGATGTAGATGTAGGAGCAGAATTTAGCCGTTCCTTCCAGATGATGACCCTTCTGTTCTCGCCGACGCACAGTGGGATGAAACGATGAAAACTGGACAGAAATTGAATTCCACGCCGTTTTAAATTGAGCCGAGCTCAATTTTGTTTTAAAATGATCCCTATATGATCACCTTCTAAGCTACTATGCGGATTTTCGACATTTGCTATTGGATATTTTTATATAACCAATTAAAAAAACCGCTACCAATACATTGGCATTTAGCTTCCTCAAAATAATGTATTTATTCATATTTTTTTTTTATTTTTTATAACAATAATTAATTGTATCATACCCAATATTCTTTATGAATATTCGTAATAAATTAATATATATGTTTCGAAAATTCATTCTTGTTACTCTTTTTCTCGTGCGACAACCCGATATTTTTATAAATCAATTTTTTCAAAATATTATCACATGTTCAATTAGTTTTATTTTAAACATCAAATATCTTTCGACGTAATAAATCGCGCTGTAAATTACCCTCAATAAAAAACAAAAGCAAGTGAACAACACGCACGCACAGCACGTGTTATTTGCATTTTCTAGTATAGATATATCCAAAAAATTACGATTTGAAAAGAAGACTAAATCAGTTTTAACCTCGAATATCTCTGAAATTCATAAACGAATTCTTTTACTCTAAAAACGCATATAATAAATAATATACACTATACATCTCCGCCAAATTAAAAAAAAATTTAAACAAGTTTTCTCTAGTTATCAGGCGACAAATAAAATAACTTTGTAAAATAGGAAAATTTTGAATATCAAAAAGTAATCGTACAATCTTGATAAAAATTCACATACATAATATCTATATCACATACAAAATTGCCTAGAAATCTGTAGCTGATTCATAGAACCGTTCTCGAGAAATTACGATTTAAAAAAAAGTTTAAAAAATTTTAACCTCAAATATCTCTGAAATTTATGGACCAATTATTTTGCCCAAAGAACTCAACCAAGAGCTATCCAAAATCTACTTCCACAAGGAATTTTGAAGAAATTACGACAATTTTCCTTCCGGAATTGTTGGACATACAAAACTCATTTTTTTCATTTTTCATGTTTTACGTTTTTGTTAATAACCAAAGAACCGTGATAGCTAGAAACTTTTTTTTAGAAAATATAGGAATTTTAATTCTCTTTTAAATGCTACCTATCCCATTCTGATACATACAGCCGTTCTCGAGAAATTACGATTCGAAAAAGAGGTTACAAAAATTTTAACCTCAAAAATCTCTGAAATTTATGAACCAATCATCTATCCCAAAGAAAGGTGCAGGTGGCAGTCAAAAATCTACCTCCACAAGGAATTTTGAAGCGATTAACACAATTTTACTCCCGTAAATTGTCGCCACCTAAAACACGTTTTTTTCATTTTTTTATTTTTTTCTCAAAAACTAACCAACAGAATGGATTCAATTTTATACAGATTATAGCTATTCATAATCTCCATTATCATGATTTTTCTAAAAAGAATTGACCATTTAGTTTGGGAGTTATAAGCATTTAAAAAAAAAAACCGTTTTTGTTAATAACAAAATAACGGTGATAGCTAGAATTTTTTTTTTTAAATATATTATTATTATTTTATGCTCTTTCGAACGCTACCCATCCGATTATAAAATTTAAATCCAATCATTAAAAAAAATCAAAAATAAGTTTTTCGAAAATGAAAAATTCGACATAAAACAAAAACGAATCAGTTAGTCGTACAAAATTATTTTTTTCCCGAATTCGGAATCAAAAAACAAAAAAAATGAGACCCGTCCGGTTAAAATCGACCGCGTAGATCCGAAAATAAAGAGGTATACTTACATACACACACACACACATCCATACAGACATTTTCTAAAATCATGTGACACAAACTTCTAACACCTTTATTCATGTTTCTAGAGCAATTTAAAGAAAATTAAAATTTTACTATTACAAAGCTTCCTCTATGAGGAAGCAAAATAACTATTCGAAATCAGATATTTCGTATAATTATCCTTCGTTCATACTTTACAATCTAAGCGTTATTAATGGGAATGTTTAATACTAAAGTTGTACAAACAGACCGGTGAGACAGCGATCTTAACCGTGGAATTATTTCTCAAGGTCATTTAAGGTCGAAGCCTTCTTTTTACAATTTAGGTAGATAAATCAAATTTATCGAACAGATGTTGAGAAAACACTTATTGAAGACCTTGGACTCCACCTCGGCATCAACCGTCAAAATCATCTCAAGCTCAAAACTTATTTACTATATTTTGAGTAGTTAACTTTGACAGGAAAGCGTTTATGTGAGAATTTCCTCTGAGGTTGTTGAAGTCTGTAGTAAATCCTCATTCATGACCTTGAACACGACCTTCACGTCATTCGTCAAAGTTATTTCATTTCCAAAACCTATGGCTTACCGTTTAAGGTGGATATTATCGAAGAAGAGCATTGAGTTCAGAATATTGAAACAGAGAGTCGGAGAGACAAACAAGTCTAGATAGGCTAGATAGTTGACAATTTACATTTACATTTTTTAGGGTTTAAAAGTTTCTTCCAACTTAAAATATATATGAATAAATGTCTGAGAATGATCCAAATACTTTTGTTTTTATATCTAGGCCATTTATGTTATTCAATTTAAATTTCTTTCAAGTATATTTGTTGTATTTTGACTATAAATTAAAAAACTTATAGAAAGCATGTCATGTGTACATGGAAATCTTTATTTAAGGTGGTTCTTTCACGACTTTCCTAGTCAAAACACTGCTAAATAAAGAAGTTACCTAAAATTAGAAAAACGATAGTTGAAATGTGATTTATTTATTTAAAATGGCAGAGATAGTCAATATATAAAATAAAAAGTAAAATCATTTTATGAAACATTACCCACTGATGATGACACGTTAACGCAATAGACTCTGATATTAAGGATATGCGTGCAGAAAATAAATCTAAAATCTAAAGTTTTGAATTGGTAGCAATAAAAAATGATGCTCAAGAAAAACAATAAACTCCAGTAAAGAAACGCCCTTCAAAAACTATTAAAAAGAAATTTAGAAAGAAGTCAAAGCAAGAAGAAACTGAGAGAAAACAACTAGTTAATATTGAAAAGAAAGCTAATAATAAATCAGTTCTACGAAAAAGATGTAGGACGACGATAAAAGAATTATTGAGCTACTATTTTTATTACTAGTTTCCAAATTTTGTAAATTATTTATTTAATGTTATTTGTATTGAAATAAACAATGCAGTTAAATAAATATTCAAATTGAGTCATTTTGTTAGCAACTACTTTTAGTACTTTACTTTTTGTTAATTAATATACAAAGTTATATCAATTAAGAGTATTAAAAAGTTATTTATGTATAAAATGTGGCCCTGTCGTTTTTCCGAGAAAAATTTTCAACGAAATGGATTTAAGTCGTTTTACACTGTGCGATATCTCGTGACTTCCGCACATTTTTACTTATTATGTATGTACCATATAAAAGATAGGTATTTAAGTATATTAAATATAATGATATCTCAAATTTGAAAGAAAAAATAGACTTAAGTCATTTTCTGAGCACCAACTGATGTTATGATCCTCATATGCAGCTGAAAACAATCAAGGTACCAGACATGAATTAATAATTTTTCTACTTTAGTTGAATTCACTAGAGAAATATTTTTATTTCAACTTACCGTAGACAAATTAGCCTTCTTATTGATTGTATCCATTTTACTTTGAGGAAATAAATAAATCCATGCAAGAACTTACCAGCTAAATTACAAATTATAAATATTGGCTATCATTTGGAAAAATATTGACACTAAAACAGCTCAAAAACCTTGAAGCACTTTTAACCCAAGGAGAACACAAAGGGTCAATTTGACTCTGACATCAACTTTGATCAGAGATATCTAAACGAATTCGTATATTAGCGAACCCGAGACCCTTTAATAATACTTTGCGATACTGACTATATGAAGATAAGATGCTCCTCCTATAAAATTTACTATACAATAAACGTTGTAAATCATGCGGAGTAGGTGAAAGGTTATTTTGATTCAGATGTCTACATACTGATTAATTGATTTTTCCAAATCAGCTGTGTATGTATGTGTGTATGTATGTATGTGTGTGTGTGTGTGTGTGTGTGTGTGTGTGTGTGCGTGCGTGCGTGCGTGTATGCGTGCGTGCGTGTGTGTGTGTGTGTGTGTGTGTGTGTATCATATAATGATATGACGGAGTATATATAGATGTTAAAGCTGTAGAGTTAATGAAGTGGACAAAAATTTGAAACTCAAAATTATATAATTGCAAATACAGATATTGTTCATTAATGAAATAGACTGCAATGTTTCGAATATTTTATTATTAATTTAGTTTTAATGGGTAGCAGCTTATTTTGTTTCTTGTGTAGTTACCTACATGATTATGCACCTTTGAAAAATACCGAAATAATTAATTAACAACGAATAAAATCTAATTGTTTCTAACTTCCGGCATATTGTTTTATATAACAATAGATTTTTTCTGCTTACAATTGAATCCCTGATAGCACAACACGTTTTAAAAACGTTTTTCAAACTTGCGCAGAATAACTACAAGTTTTTCAGAAAACGTTTTAAAAACGTTATATAAATGTTACGTCCTGTGTGGATATTCATAAAAAATAATAAGTAAAAATTTTTGTTTACGTTTTTATGTAAAGATTATAAATATAAAAATCATAATTCTTCAAAGAAATCTATTTTAACATCTCGTAATTAAGTATTGTTCTCCGCCTACCCATTCAGGTCAAAATCCTTTCTTCGACCAGGAAAAGGACAAATAACCCGGACAAATCCCGTACTTGTCTGGGCCTAATGACCATCTATCTAGTTCACTTCCTTGCGTTTCCTGAGCCGAGCAAAATAATTTTTCATATAACTACGTATTACCTATATTTATATTTTTATATTTCATGAAATAATAACAGAAAAATTTAAGTAAATCATCATTTTATACAAGATCAAATTGAGATTGGAATACTATTCAAAAATATATAAATGTTACCCATTACTTTGTTTCTTCTTTTTGAAATTGATAAATTATTTATTTAGCAATACTTCAAAGATTGTTAAAGTAATTATAACTTATCCTATATCTTGTTTGAAATACAGTTTACCACCAAATCTTTCAAATTTCTAGTTAAAGCCATGCGCGCTTTATGTTCTTTTTTTTATTCAATATGCTAAGAATAATTTATTGTTTAAAAGTCAGAAATATTTTTCTTTTAATTTTAATGCATCTTTAATAATTGATATAATACCGTAGTACATTTACTCTTAATTAATACTAAATTTTAAGGTTAGAAATTATAAGTTTATTCGACTTGTTTTTCATAAAGTATTAAACAACTAAATAAAAAATAAAAGCGGAACATAATATTGACATAATTTATCCTAAACAATCTCTTTTACTTTCCATTCCAATTCACTTCTTTATTGTTAAGGTTAGAAAATTTGCTTGTTTTGCATTATACTGCTCCGTTCAACAACCAATCACATCGATTCTTTAAGTGAGCCACTACTTCCGGCCATCATTTTTTAAAGAGAAGAAAAACGATAATTTACAAGAATATATTCAAATTAGTTTATAGAATAAAATAATTATTACTAAAATATTTATATATAAATTTAAGCAATTAAAAAGGTTAGTAACAAATAGGAAATGTATAATCTTCTTCTACATAAACAAACTAAAACACGAATTTACACAATTTATATTATGACTTTTAATTTCATTATCATTAGTTTTCGTATACAACCAATTAGTGATATTCTTGTAAAACATTAGTCATTTATCCATACATTCTTTTTTATTTTTATAGATAGTTTGATGAACCGTAAAACTGAATTATTTCAGTTTACTATATATAACCGTTCTGCATAGTCATTGTTCGGGATTGTAGTATCCGAGCGAGCCGCCAGATGGTAAGCACCAACGAGCAACCTTCAATGAAAAATACTCCTATGAGTATACATATAGAGGCCTGCGGCGCCCACTAGCCAGGTGCTTTATACACATGCCTTATATGCCTTATTACTTTGCCCCTATCGATTTTACCTATACTTTGCCTTATTGCCGACACTTCACACTTTGCCTACATTTATTTCCTACAGTTACATTGCCTATACTTTGTTGTCTTATTTGCGAATAAGACATATTATTGCCTATATTTACTCGAACGCGCGTAGCGTTCATATGCCTTTTGCTACAACTTTACTTTCGAGTGGGTTGGAGCAAATACTTTAAGAGTCGTTACAATTTATTATTTTCTCTCGGCGATAAACCCTAACAATATAAACTCCGTATACGTTCATTCGTATACAGTCATTTTTAACTCAAATTTTTGGATTATAATCATAAATATCATTTTAAAGAAGTTGCGCTCAAAGCTTATTACTTGTGATAACTATTATCTCAGTTGTCAATTTGAATATAGAGGACAACAACTCCAAAGAAAATAATCTGTATTCAATTTCCTGCCTACCGATTTTCTATTTTCAGCATCATTCCTGTATGAGGCGTTTCACGTCAACTCTTTAAATGTGGCGCGTAATCGTCCTGTTTTAAGCTCGTGTTTAAAGTACTAAAATGCACCTAAAAAATGATAATAAGGTGATTTCGATGTATTTTTTTAAGCTTTATGATGGTGTTATTAGTTTTCCAAAATTGTTTTTCTGAAATTTTTTGTAATGATATCTTGGAAAAATCAAAAAACGCCTTTCTAGAAAATGGCTATACCTATGTAACATTTCATCCTCTTTCGAGCTAGCAGGTAAAAAAAAATGTAGTTTTTGAGATGTAGCACATTTCATGTTTTTTCAAGGTCAAATAAAGCAAATTTTTGAAAACTGATAACGTCATTGGAAAGCTGAGAAAAGAATACATCGAAATCACATGTTCATCATTTTTTTAGGTGCATTTTAGCCCTTTAAACACGAGCTGAAAACAGCACGATTCCGCGCTCGCGCGCCGCGCTTCGACAGTTGACGCGAAATTCCTCATGGTACCAATTTAGCAATTAATATATAGCCTAGTATAGTAGATATATCTAATAAACAAATCTGAAAGTTCTACACCGTTATCATTATGTTAATTTATCGTAAAATATTGTAAACAAATTGCCGAGTTAGTGCAAGAACGTACCAACTCGGGAAATGAAGCAAGAAGGGATCTCGGAGAAATAGGCAAGAATGTACCATCTCGATAACCAAATTTGTCTATCAAAATTTAAGTTGCCAATACTTATTTTCTTTCTGAATTATGCAAATAAGCTATTCATTACTCGTAGTATCTTTATAATCAATGTATGAATAGCGCGGTCGTTCCTCAGGCTTTTTCTGCATTGGAACGATACTTGCCTTCGGAGCGCTCTCCCGCGCTCCTTGATGTTTTATAATAAATGAAATCGTCCACTTCCTTTTTCTCCCCCCCCCTCTCTCTCACCCCTCGTTCTCTCTCATGGCATTATTTATTGTTTTTGTTTGTCGTGTTATTGATTTATGCCTTCTCGACGCCCAATTTTAAACTCTTATAATTTTTGAAGGTATCAATATTTTTTAATTTTCAAAGTAGTAAATGAAAGCTCTTTCTTTCTAGTTTCTAAATTGCTAAGGTTCAAAGAAAAGGATTTTTTGCCATTCTCTTTAAAACTTCAACATATAAGAAAATGTGTTGTCTGAAAGGTTTTTTTAATTGTAGACGATTTTTCCCATATACTCTGTGATATAAGAAAGAAGAAAACATGCACCCGGAAGGTGTATCTTCAAAAAGAAAAACAGCTGCCAATTTATTCGCACGTAGCTTCCTCCACATTAAGTTTCGTTCCTGTATGTATATAGTTCAAATATAAAGTTTATTCATTCTACATGTTTCTTGAATGATCGACAACTTCATTAATATTTACAAAAATTACAGATTTTTTCAGATTCTTGAAATCCTTTATTCCACGACAACACACAAATAAATATAACTACTCTGTTCACGGTTCTTTTAAGCCGTGGTTTCTAAAGGGGATCCATGTCGTGATAACTATGCCCACTTATCTCAAGATTATAGTTAAAACATTCCGGTTTTTTTAAACCTTTTTTAAAAAAAAAACACGTTTTTGTCAAAAACAAAACAACAGAATAGCTAATGTAAAATTTTCATTTGGAGAATATAGTTATTTTTATACTCTT
Organism: Torymus aiolomorphi; assembly: GCA_036365515.1. Lineage (NCBI taxonomy): Eukaryota > Metazoa > Arthropoda > Insecta > Hymenoptera > Torymidae > Torymus > Torymus aiolomorphi. The sequence goes on along the minus strand of CM070874.1, from coordinate 67,326,205 downwards.
TGAACTACTATTTGTACGATTCAAGTATCTCAATCCTATCATTAAAAGAATGTAAAAATCAATTTTGCGAAAATAGAATATTTACCATAAAACAAAAACGCATCGGTAAATCGAAAAATTGATTTTTTCCCGAATCCGGACAAAAGAAAACAAAAAATGAGACCTGTCCGGAAAAAATCGATAGATTACATCCTGAGCTAAAGCGGTATACACACTAGGGTGTAGAGAAAAACTTTCATTTTTGAATTTCCATTCGCTAAACCTAAAAAACGTTATCTTCTGACTTCAAAAATAGTTTGTCACTAAAATTTTGAACAAAAAATGTATTTTACCCGCTCCCCAAGCTAAAAAACGAAAAAATATATTGAATAATTATGGAAGTAAAATTGTAATAAAATGATAGAAAATTTTTTAGTTAAATCACGTTTAAATTGGCGTAAATGTGCATTAATAAAACATATAGTTAATCATGACATCTGATGACATATCAGTTTCAATTTTTGAAAAAGATTCATTTGGATTGATTACCCGCGTAGAAAAAAATTTGTGGGCAATGTGTTGAGGTTTGGATAATTAATAGTGTTGAGGTTTGTGGTAAATTAATAGTCCATTGTTTAATAGAGAGAGATAAATATAGAGACTTTATTTAGGTGGCAAGAAAGCCAGTCGGCACGTCCGACTTACATCGCAGTTGGAATAGCAAGAAGGTAAGAAACATTCTAAGTGCGCTACACTGCTCTCGCGTCTCACGCAACTCTCATACAGACATCCTGGAGTGGGGAGACACTCATATGTGTGTTACGTCTGCCGTCGCTTGGCAGACGCGCATACCATTGAACCTATCCTCGCGTACAGCGCGCCGCATGTTGAAACATTCACATATTCCAACACCCGAATATGGGCCATAGTTTTCCCACATAATACTTATATGTATCCCACACTTTAGGAAAAAAAAATGGGACTAATGTGGACATGATATGGCAAACAGTATGGCCAATATTCGTCTTAGGCGCCGGAGCCCGATATTGCCCATATACTGCACTAATGTGGGCAGCGTGGCTCATATATTGGCAATACATTGCTCGTACTGTTGCAAATATGTGGACCACGAAATCATTTTTGGGCTGGTATACAATATACAAACTAAAGTGGTTCAAAAATGGAAAAATGGCAATTTAAAAAAAACCATAACTTTGTCAATTTGCATTTAACGAATGTAGACGAAAGGACCTTTTCTTCTCAAAATAGCGTAAATTTTCAGAAAAAAATACTTGAATGGAAAAAAACTATTATTTCATTATTTGATTAAATAATCGTTGTTTAAATAAGATTGTACCAGTTTTATCGAAGAAAGGCCTCCAGATTCGGATTCTGCATGCCAAAATACGTAAAAGACAACAATTTCTACCCCGCGAATGATTACTGCATACGGGATGGTACCCATACTGAAAAAAAATTGGCACGGCAATACGGCATTTGTTTCCATCACAGTTCGTCAGAGCCCCCTTCGCTGCGTGCGTGAGGTCTCCCACTTTTGGCGCAGCGTTTGTCCCGAATGTTCAGAGGCAGGGCGCATCCGCGGTGCGTTTACAGAGAGGAGCTGTACCAGTACGGGACAGGAGCTGTTCCGAATCGCGGTACAACATTTGACCCTACTTTTGGCACAGCATTTGTACTCATCGGATCAGCTGGAGTGCCAAATTTTTTTCAGTGCAGCGTCCGAACTAAACGGAGAGAGAGAGAGAGAGAGAGAGAGAGAGAGAGAGAGAGAGAGAGAGAGAGAGAGAGAGAGAGAGAGAGAGAGAGAGAACGAACGGGCTGCAGGGTCTACCCGGCGCCGCGCGAATGAGCGCCATGAAAAGTCGTGTGGTGCTGCCAGAGACTTGATTACACTCAAAGAAAAATCGATCTAGATTAGCTTGAAAATCGAGTCCGTTCAGCTCGGTCGTCGACGAATAGTGAATTGAAGGAAAAAGCGAATCAGTGCGTGTGGCGCTGTCTTTCAGGCAAGAAGATGATTTGAGGTAAACATGTGAGTTAAATCAATTTCACTACAAATACAGTATTATATAAATTTATTTATCATTATGTTAACACAGATTAAAATATATCTTCATACAGTTGATGTTCAACAGATCTTGCACACTGCGAGAACAGTTTTCACAGTCAACTATTTTCTAACTTGCACTCAGTTGACGACATCGCAATGTTTCTTAGCTGCGAAACCACCGAATATATCATTGTCAACGTCAAGGGCAGAGGTTCACCTGGGATTGCAGCTGACGGCGGTGAGCTGCATGTTCAGGTCGAGGGTGCGCGGCGTGGGACCACCGCGACGATGAGCGAATACCAGCCGCAGGGCCAGCTTCTTGTTCGCGGTGAGCGGCGGTGATTCCAAGCCGGAGTCCAACCTCGAGCAGATTTCATCCTCCGAGTCTGAGCTTGACGCCAAACTTTCCGAATCCGATTCAGAACTCGAGCTGGAGCTCGAATCCAATTCGGAACTCGAGCTGGAACTCGAATCCGATTCAGAACTCGATCTGGAGCTCGAATCTGATTCGGAACTCGAGCTGGAGCTAGAACCCGAGCTGCTCGAAGTCAAGTTAATCGTCGATTTTTCCACCGGCTCCTCGTTCGGCACTAACTGCTCGACCGCTTCTTCAGGCAGCTTGAGCCACACCGCAGGTGTAGGTATATCAACTGGCTCCGGCTTTTCGTCCTCCAATTCCGAGCTGCTCGAGCTGTCCAAGTCGGAGTTCGAGCTGCTCGAGTCGGACGACGACGAGGACGATGTCAGCTCAAGGTCGTCCTCCAGTGAGGGGTATCGTCGGACACTCGGGATCCTGGAGGCATGGTCTTCCTTCTCGGGCATTTGGCGTCCAGACAGCGGGCATCGCGTGGTCCGTGGCAGCACCGAGATGGCGTCCACCGCGTTGGAGAAGCCCCCGTAATCCGGTCGTGCTGCGGCTGGCCTGTTATTGTACTGGTTCTTCTTCCCGAGGGCCGTGCGTGCGATCGACGAGTAGCCGCTACTATTGTGCTGGGAGTAGTAGTTGTTCGGTGGTAAGGTACCCACTCTATTCTCCCTCACGTTCTGTTTCCTGTGCGCCGCTGGTTTGACAGATGTTGGTGCTGGAGCTGCAGGGTTTTTCTTTTTCTGCGGTGGCAACCGAGACCGTTTCCTGCCGACTAGCTGACGAACTTCCCCGTCATCGACTAATTTAATGGTGCGGACTGGAAGAGCATTGGCCGCCGTTTGCCTAACGATAGCAGTGACGGCCTGCAATCGATTGTTCCGTTCTTCCTCCTCGGAACCGATTTTGACTGCAGTCTCCTTAGGTTTTTTGGGTGCAGGAGCCTCGGGGTGATCGCCCGCCGTCCTTTTAATTGGAATTGTCATTTTAAATAGTTGCGGCGGAACTCGGGAGCGCGATGTCTCTTGCTCTGTGTCATGCGCTAAACTGACTTTCAGCTAGGCGAACGGTTGCTTATATACTAGGCCGGCCATCCTTTATACCTGCTAGGTAAGCGACGAGTGCGCCGTCTAACGGCTGCGTTTGTAAGCATCATTCCTATATAGATGTGCCAATTTAGCAATTAATAAATAATCTATTATACTAGATATATCTAATAAACATATCTGAACTTTATTTCCCGTTCAAATTCAGTTAGTGTATCGTAAAATATTGTAAACAAATAAGCTATTTTATATAATGGACATTCTAATAGAAGACCTTGAACGATTGTGATGTTATTCGCCATCGCCAACTTAACAGCACGAAGCTGTGACTCATTTGGCGGATCTTTGACTGGTATATACTTGATATTGTTAATATCGAACGTTAAATTTGGCTTCACATACTTATATTGATCATCAATAGCATTCAACAATAAGTCCAAAAAGTAGTCATCGATCTTATTATTCTGTAATGCATTGAAAGCCACTCTCATCCTATTAAATAAAAGTTTACTTTTAAAAAGTGAAGTTAAAATAATTGTTTAAGATAATGTGTACTTACCGACAAATTTTAGAACATGTATATCTTTTGCAAATAATAATTGAATTACTAAAAAAAAAAATTGAGTATAGTATTTATATATACGGAGCGCCTGACAGAGCTGTTTTTCCAAAAATCTACTCAGAATTTATTTAATTAAATAAAAGCCGCAATGCCGATAAGTAGGGATCTGTAATACTTCGAATTTTGCCAGTATTAAAACGAGCGTATCTCATGGAAATGCTGATAGAATCGCACAAAAAAAATCTGAGCATAGTATTTACATACACGGAGCGCCTGACAGAATTGTTTTTCCAAATAAACGTTCGAATGTTTATGAATTAAATAATGAAATTGGGTTGATTTTGAGGTTCACATCGCCTTAAAGTAAAAAATTAAAATTTTTTATTCATAATTATATACAATTATTAACTGTCAATTCCTTAACTAATTTTCACTTTAAATTTAATATTATTCATGTTTTACTTATTATTTCAGTTAATTTGTATCAGCTCCGCCTACTTTTTTATTTTACCTGAGTCTTGCTATTAAAAATTACTTAATTATAAAATTGTTCACATCTTGTTTAACAAATAAGTTATATAGATTATGCATATTAGTGTGTATGTGTGTGTGTGTATGTGTGTGTGTGTATGTGTGTGTGTGTATATATATATATAGAGGATATTTCAGGTGAAGTCAGCATCTCAAAATTTCTAAATCGCTCAAAACTCGTTTTCTTTTAGTTTTTTATGAAAATAAAAATGTTCCTCAAATTTTAGGTCGATATTTGCAAAAATAAAAAAGCTATGCAAGATTGAAAATTCAATTTTTTTTGCAATTTTTAGTTAAAATCGCAGATTATTCATTTTTTAACTCAGAATCTTGAAACTTTTTGTATAAAATATTGATTGGCAAAAAGTTTGCATTTTTTCTGTAGAATATGCCAGTATTTACTTTATGACCCTTTTTGAAAGTCTCTGATTGGCTGCTTCTTAGTATACCTTCATCGAAGGATATTGAGGCTGCCGCCAAATATTTTTTATTCGACAAAATTTTTTTATATTCTTCTTCGAAAACCCTTCAAAATGCTTTTTTGATCAATACTGGCCGAGCAAAGGGAAAAAAGTTACAATTTTTTGGAATATCAAGAAAAATCCATAATTTCAATTTTTGATAACGTTATTAATGGAACTGAATATTATTCATACATCTTATGGCATGGACCGTACTACTGAATTTTGTTAGAGCACCAAATAGAACATTATATATATCTATTTTCAATAATATTAGGCTTACACAATAAACGATACCTAATTATGAATTAATAATAAATTAAGCTATAGAGGTTAATTACTATAAAGCTGTCAAAATGAAATCAGGCTACAGACTCATAATTTCATTCATAATTAGGTATCGCTTATTGTGTAAACCTAATATTATTGAAAATTCAGTGGTACGATCCATGCCATAAGATGTAGGAATAATATTCAGTTTCATTAATCATGTTATCAAAAATTAAAATTACGAACTTTGCTTGATAGTTAAAAAAAATTGTAAATTTTTTAAAAATAAAATTACAAATTATAAATACAATTATAAATAAAATTATAAATAAAATTTATAATAGAGCAGTATTTGTGTCTTGTTATTGGAATATACACTGCATAACTGTCTGTTGTCTGATTTTATTTTGACAGCTTTCTAGTAATTAACCTCTACAGCTTAATTTATTATTAATTCATAATTAGATATCGCTTATTGTGTAAGCCTAATATTATTGAAAATATATATATATATATATATATATATAATGTTCTATTTGATGCTCTAACAAAATTCAGATGTATGAATAATATTCAGTTTCATTAATCATGTTATCAAAAATTGAAATTATGGATTTTTCTTGATATTTCAAAAAATTGTAACTTTTTTCCCTTTGCTCGGCCAGTATTGATCAAAAAAGCATTTTGAAGGGTTTTCGAAGAAGAATATAAAAAAATTTTGTCGAATAAAAAATATTTGGCCGCAGCTTCAATATCCTTCGATGAAGGTATACTAAGAAGCAGCCAATCAGAGACTTTCAAAAAGGGTCATAAAGTAAATACTGGCATATTCTACAGAAAAAATGCCAACTTTTTGCCAATCAATGTTCTATACTAAAAGTTTCAAGATTTTAAGTTAAAAAATGAATAAACTTGGATTTTAACCAAAAATTGCAAAAAAATTGAATTTTCAATCTTGCTTCTAGCTTTTTTATTTTTGCAAATATCGACCTAAAATTTGAGGAACATTTTTTTATTATAAAAAACTAAAAGAAAACGAGTTTTGAGCGATTTTAAAATTTTGAGCTGCTGACTTCACCTGAATTATCCTATATATATGTATATGTGTGTGTGTGTGTGTGTGTGTGTGTGTGTGCGTGTGTGTGTGTGTGTGTGTATATATGTATCATATAATGATATGACGGAGTATGTATAGATGTTAAAGCTGTAGAGTTTATGAAGTGGACAAAAATTTGAAACCCAAAATTATATAATTTTGAAAATTTAGATATTGTTCATTAATGAAATAGACATACAATGTTTCGAATATTTTATTATTAATTTAGTTTTGATGTGCAACAACTTATTTTGTTTATTGAGTAGTTATCTACATAATTATCCACCTTTGAAAAATTCCGAAATAATTAATTAACAATGAATAAAATCTAATTGTTTCTAACTTCCGGTACATTGTTTTATATAACAATAAATTTTTTCTGTTTACAATTGAATCCCTGATAGCACAACACGTTTTAGAAACGTTTTTCAAACTTGCGCAGAATAACTACACTGCAGAATAAAAATTAATTTATGAAATATAAAAAAGTTTTCCATAAGGTGATGTGGTACCCTGATTTCAATATTTTTTAAATCAACATTCAAACGTTTATTTGGAAAAAGACGACTGTCAGGTGCTCCGGAGACGTAAACACTATATTCAGAAATTTTTTTAAGCGATTCTATTAGTATTTTCGTTAGCTGTGCTCGTTTTAAAAATAGGTCAATTGCAGATTCCTACTTACCGATAGTACGGTTTTTATTTAATTAAATAAACTCTGATCATTTTTTTGGAAAAACATGTCTGTCAGGCGCTCCTTATATGTAAATACTATACTCAGAATTTTTTGTGGATGATTCTATTGGTATTTTCATGCGATGTACTCTTTTTAAAATTATGTCGGTATATAACATCACCTTAATAACAATTGACAGAGTGAAGATATTTTAAATTTTAAAAAAGGAAAATATAGGTAATTTAAATACCTTTCAAGAGAAGTTTATTATATTATGTAATAATGACTGTAAGATATGAAAAAATCAAAAAAACTAAAAATTCAGAATCGTTTTTTGGTTATAAAACAAAAGAAAATCAATAAAAACTCAAATCCATCAAAGTACCTTTCTTTTCCCGTGAGATGAAGAGAATAATCCGACGAAAATCGGTCGATTCGTTTCGGAGATATGAAGAGTTCAAATACACACACACACACACACACACACACCCACGAAAACAAAAACGATCAAAATCAACTAATATACACATATATCGCCTTAAAACATCTTTTTGAACATTCTTTTCGAAAAATTTTTCACCGTTACAAAGCTTCCTCTATGAGGAAGCAATAAATAACGAAGTTATTACACTAATTGAAGACTATATGTATGTGGTTAAAATTTCAAGAGATTATCTTCATTTGTTTTTTAGAAAAAAAGTTATTTTCCAAAAACGAACTTTGAAACTTTAGTTTTTTTGAATTTTTCATATCTTATAGCCATTATTACATAAAATAAAAAACTTTTCTTGAAAGGTATTTAAATTACCTATATTTTCCTTTTTTAAAATTTAAAATATCTTCACTCTGTCATTTGTTATTAAGGAATAGTACATTACGATACGTGGGCCGGAAATCCAATTTCCGGTCCAAGTATTGTATACTATTATTCTTACTCCCCGGCCGAAAGTACGTTCTGTAATTGTTAAATAATTGATAAAATTGCGTTGTCCTCTGTTAGCTGTGTTTGAGTGTTAGTTTTTCTTTCGGCCCATTCGATAGTACTGCCTCTGTCGGCCGCTTTGGGTAGCTCGGTCGATATTACCGACCGTTCTTTCTTTCAGCTCGGCGTGGAGAGCTGGTTTTTTGGCCGCCTGCTACTTTCGCTGTTACACAGATGGTTTGATGCTCGCCCGACATTTGCAAGACCGAGGCGAAGCCTCGGTCTTGCAAATGTCGGGCGGGCATCAGAAACACATTCATTAAAAAAATAAAGAAATAAGGTCATGAAATAAGTACAATAAAGTTTGATTTTCATAATTTAAACTTTTTCAATATATTAACATCAAGTGTTAATACAATAATTAATACAAGATTTACATTTAAATTAACCAGCTTTGGTCTTAATAATTTTAACTTTCAATATATTAATCTCAATATAAAATAAAAACACATTCATTAAAAAAATAAAGAAATAAGGTCATGAAATAAGTACAATAAAGTTTGATTTTCATAATTTAAACTTTTTCAATATATTAACATCAAGTGTTAATACAATAATTAATACAGGATTTACATTTAAATTAACCAGCTTTGGTCTTAATAATTTTAACTTTCAATATATTAATCTCAATATAAAATAAATTTTTGTTTGATTTTTTTTCTTTACAAATGATTTTCTTTATCAGATTTGTAATTGTTAATATTTACAATGAAATTGCCGTTGATAGTACAATTTTTAATTTTAATATATTTGTTTAAAGTTGAATTTATTTGATCATTCAATGAGTTATTCTGATCTTGATTTTTATCTGCATTCAGAGATTTATTTTGATTTTGGTTTTGATTTTTATCTTGAATTTGAGGATTTAAATTTTTAAGAATTCTTTTTGATTCATTGGTGTTGGTTTGAGGTTGAAGAGTGGTTGTATTGCTTGTTGTCGTAGTAGGTTTTTGATCTGAAATAAAGTTTGTTACGAATGAAAAGTAGTACAGGTGGCATCGACTCTATACATTAGTATTTTTTATGCTAACCCGACGTTGAATTGAAGTTGTTCGTAGTGATTTCTTCTTCAAAATCTGACCAATTTAAATTGTAATCAGATTCATCTTTGTCGGGTGTAGTATTTGTCAATGGCTTCGAATGAGACATTTCATCTTGAATTTGAGGATTTAAATTTTCATGAATTCTTTTTTCACATGGAGGTGGCTGAGTAGTTACTTTATCTTTGAATCCTACTTTCACTGGTGTTTTTGAAAGAAATATTTTACTGTTGTGGTTTGTCGAGGATTGATTTTCATTGTTTTCCGGTGTAAGTATTTTCTTATTGCTGGCTGTGGTAAAGTGGAGTTGTTGGTCTGAAATAAAGTTTGTTAAGAATGAAAGGTAGTACAGGTGGCATCGAGCAAACTTATCTAGTATATTAATTTTTTTTATACTTACTTGGAATTGGATGGAACTGGTTCGTAGTGAATTCCTGGTTGGAATGCGACCAATTTGAATGGTAGTCGGAGTGAGTTTCATTGGGTGTAGTACTGTCGATGGTTTTGGATGAGTGTCTCTCGTAGCTGTACGGATAATACCATTGAAAATCATTTGTCTATTATGTAGTGAATTTTCTATATACAGCGGAGTGCACCACAAATTCCAAATATAAGTATTACCTGTGAATGTTAAAAATATAGTGTAAATTAACCAAGTATAAGACCGAGTATTAATTGCGAAGTGAATATATAAATAATGAATTACCTCTGTGGCTAAATACACTTGATCATCGGCTGTTGTCATAAAATTCATAATTTCAATCCAGATTTCTTCTTCGTCTTCAGAACCATCGGATGAGGATTCATCTGGGTTTGTTTCTTTGAAAGACATTTTTTTATCTCAATGGAAATTGAGAAATTGCACGTAATTTTATTGCTTTCAATCTTGACTTGTTTAGTTAAGCACGTTTTAGGTTAGAATGCGGACACTACCACTGCATGTGAACGCAGTATATATTGCTACATTTCTCGAGAGAATTTGTAGAAAATAACAATTCATTTTTACATTTCTCGAGAGAATTTCAGTCAGAGTGCGTGTCGAGTTATTCATTTTTCTGTAAGATATCGTGCTGCCAGAGTGCTGGGACTTGTGTAGTGTGTCACTATTAATTGTTTCTACACGACTCGAGAGTACGTGTAGAAAACAAGAAAAAAAAAAACAATGACCACGATCAAACAACACCACTTTTTATTTCAACTAACTCTTTTTTCTCATCACCCGTGCACTTTCCTTTGTTTATTTCGTACGCGTCAACTCGCGCTCGGACGTGCGAGTGAGACAGAGTGGCTCATGCGCGCGGGCGCTTAAGCGCAGCGGGTCAGGAAATTTCGGCAGCCAATCAGAGCGCGCGGTTGGTCTAAAATAAGATGCGAAAGTTTCTCTTTCGGCCCGGCGATGCCGGCCGGAAGTACGTACTTTCGGGTGGGCGAGTAAGACATAGTATATTACTAACGCGGGTGGAAGAGGATTATTTACCTCATGCGACGTTTTTCGACCTCGCTTCGCTCGGCCGAAAAACGTCGCATGAGGTAAAAATTCTCTTACGTCCACGTTTCAGTAACGTATTTTTCCGTCCGAGGCCGCAAAATGACATTTAAGATGGCATTTTGAGGTTAAAGGGCGGAAAAATTTTTTTATATTTCATAAATTAATTTCTCAAAAAATATTTTATTTATCGTCTTGAAATTTTAACCAGTTATTACACTAATTGAAGACTATACATGGTTAAAATTTCAAGAGATTATCTTCATTTGTTTTTTAGAAACAAATTATTTTAGAAAAAATTTGCGTTTTGGTTATCGCACGATAACTAGAGCAAAAATTATGCAATCGTCCTGAAATTTGGCACAGATGTAGCTTTTATATATCATCAGATCAAGTAGTTCGTTGCCCAAAAAATCGGTCTATTACGAAAAAAGATATAACGCACAGTTTAAGCTGAATCCGGACCCATGACCCTCTCCTAGTTAGTCTAACCGTACAAGATAAAGTAATATATACATGGAGAGAATTTTAGGAAAGAAGAACTCCTAGGTAGTCCGTCCGAACTACGAAACGCACCATTTGATTTGCACTATAGGTTAGGATCGCAGCTGCACTAGTGTATTCGCGCGAAGCTAAAGTGGCGCTATCGCAGTCCGAAAGAAACAGTGCAACGGCTTTTCTGCTTTTCGTGCAACGCTAGACCGAGTTTAGTATAACATAATCCCATTTTAGTGTAACATTCGCATTACACGCGTAGAGCAGCCGCTCTTCCAAAACTTAGTGCGGCAGCGGTCCTAATTTAGCATAGCTGCAACTCGAACATTGTAGGGTAGCTACTACACTACCACTAAGATGTCTCCTCTCCTAAAATTCTCTCCGTGTATATATAAAGTATATTATAAAGAATTAAATTTTAAATATTAGAAGTAAAAATTAATTATAGGGATCAATAAATTAAGTTTGAGGAAGCTACGTGTCAATGAATTGGCAGCGGGGTTTCCTTGCATTTCTAAGAGAAAGGATCGTATGCTATTGGATACTTTAGATGTTCTAGAATAATGGACGTATACAAAAAGCAAAGTGTATATAAGTGTGTGTGTGTGAGTGTGCGCGCTTGCATTTGCGTGTGTACACACACAAAGACACACACACACACACACACACACGTGCCTAAACATGCATATTTTCGAAAAAATTACAGAAAATACGATCAAAAAAAAAAAAAAAAAATCTTTCTAGTGACGCGACACTTTTCCGATGTATTTTCATCCGCTGAACACAAATATTTCGGCCTCATCAACCCAAAATCCCCCAAAATCAACAAATTAAAAAAAAAAATCGATATATATATAGTCAAATATCGCATTTTTCTTGCTTTGATGAAAAATGCTTTGATTTTGGGTTGATGGGATAGAAATATTCGTGTTCAGCGGATGAAAATACATCAAAAAAGTGTCATATTACTAAAAAAAAATTTTTTTTTTTAATTCTGGATCGTTTTTTCTGTTATTTTTTTTCGAAAATATGCATGTTTAGGAAAGTTTTTTTAAGTTATGATATCAAAATTCCAAATCGGGTATAGTTTTCCCATATTTTACAAATCGTCACCTTCATTTAAAAAAAAAGTAGTTGAAGATATCTTTAGCCGATCTCGAGATATCGTCGCGCGGTACGTAGAAAAGCCAACTTGGAAGTTACAGGCGAAGAAAAGCCAAAAATGCGTCTAAGACGAAGAAAAGCCAGTTTGCGTCCTCCCAGACGAAGAAAAGCCAGTTTGACTTCACAAACGAAAGTAACATTTAGATGGCATCTTATAGATAACGTTCAGATAATAAGATAAGATAAAGATGAAAAGATAACCAAAAAGGTTAAAAATCTTTTTAAAAAGATAAAAAGATAAGATAAAAAGATAAAAAGATGATCAGTCACGATAATAAGATAACTAGTAATTGATTAGATCCAGTCAGTTGGGGGATTTTTCCTCGGCAGGAACGGCGCAAACTGGCTTTTTTTCGTCTGAGACAAGTCAAACTTTCGTTTCTTCGTCTGGGAGGGCGCAAATTGGCTTTTCTTCGTCTAGGAGGACCCAAACTGACTTTTCTTCGTCTTAGACGCGTTTTTGGCTTTTCTTCGCCTGTAACTTCCAAGTTGGCTTTTCTTCGTACCGCGCGACGATATATGATTTTTCCGCCCTTTAACCTCAAAATGCCATCTTAAATGTCATTTTGCGGCCTCGGACGGAAAAATACGTTACTGAAACGTGGACGTAAGAGAATTTTTACCTCATGCGACTTTTCGACCTCGCTTCGCTCGGCCGAAAAATCCTCTTCCTCATATAAATAATCCTATAAATAATCCTCTTCCGCCCGCGTTAGTAATATACTATGTCTTACTCGCCCACCCGAAAGTACGTACTTCCGGCCGGCATCGCCGGGCCGAAAGAGAAACTTTCGCATCTTATTTTAGACCAACCGCGCACTCTGATTGGCTGCCGAAATTTCCTGACCCGCGGCGCTTGAGCGCCCGTGCGCATGTCCGAGGAAAGATGTTTGTGCGGTGTGAAGGTTAGACACGTACGAAATAAACAGAGGAAAGTGCACGGGTGACGAGAAAAAAGAGTTAGTTGAAATAAAAAGTGGTATTGTTTGATCGTGGTCATTACTTTTTTCCTTGTTTGCTACACGTACTTTGGAGTCGTGTAGAAACAATTAAGTGACACACTACACAAGTCCCAGCACTCTGACTGCACGATATCTTAACAGAAAAATGAATAGCTCGACACGCGCTCTGACTGAAATTCTCTCGAGAAATGTAAAATTGAATTACTATTTTCTACAAATTCTCTCGAGAAATATAGCAATAGATACTGCGTTCACATGCAGTGATAGTGTCCGCTTTCTAACCTAAAACGTGCTTAACCAAACAAGTGAAGATTAAAAGCAATAAAATTACGTGCAATTTCTCAATTTCCATTGAGATAAAAAAATGTCTTTCAATGAAACAAACACAGATGAATCCTCATCCGATGGTTCTGAAGACGAAGAAGAAATCTTAAAAAATTTTGACCAAGAGGCAAAAATAATTATAGAGTCAGAAACATTACCAAAGAAGTCTTCCGAACGCTACCTCCTAGTCTACAACGCTTACAAAAAATGGAAAGAAGAAAATAAAAATTCACTTTCAACAAACTCCGAAGAAAACAATTTAATTGTTTACTTTAACACCTTAAGACTAAAATTGAAACCGCCAACTCTATGAAGCATATGGAGTATGCTTCGAAATACTTTAAATACAAAAGACAATATTGATATTACTAAGTTCTTCGCTTTAAAAAGTATGATAAAAAATTGTGGTAAAGGTTACAAACCTAAAAAATGAAAAACTTTAACCTGGACTGAAATTATGAAATTTATGACAACAGCCGATGATCAAGTGTATTTAGCCACAAAGCTAATTCATCATTTATATATTCACTTCGCAATTAATACTCTTATACTTGGTTAATTTACACTATATTTTTAACATTCACAGGTAATACTTACATTTGGAATTTGTGGTGCACTCCGCTGTGACGAATTAACTAATATGCAACTTGAAGACCTAAAAGACTTGGGTGATGCCTTTCTAGTATCGATCCAACATAACAAAAACGACTACGCTGGCGAGTTTCTTATTGGAAACCTTTTCTATAACCAGGTTAAACATTACATTTCCTTAAGACCAACCGATCAGTTTACAGACAGATTTTTCATCCACTACAACAAAGGCAAATGTACTCGTCAAGTCATTGGAAAAAATAAGATACGTGAAGTACCACAGACTATTGCTTCTCATTTAAAATTACAAAATCCAAAAAAGTACACAGGTCACTGCTTTAGAAGAACAGCAGCAACGCTTCTTTCTGAATCCGGTGCAAACATGCAAATGATCAAACAACTAGGAAGGTGGCGTTCGGATGCTATAGCACTCCGCTGTATATAGAAAATTCACTACATAATAGACAAATGATTTTCAATGGTATTATCCGTACAGCTACGACAAACACTCATCCAAAACCATCGACAAGTACTACACCCAATGAAGCTGACTCCGACTACCATTCAAATTGGTCGCATTCCAACCAGGAATTCACTACGAACCAGTTCCATCCAATTCCAAGTAAGCATAAAAAATATTAATATACTTGATAAGTTTTTGCATCACTCATTTGTAGGGGTTTCTATTTTGCAGTAGCGAGATAGATTCATATGTTCATTAAGAAACCGTATTTCCCACATTATTTATTTATTTAAACACTAAATTGCTTTTTTAACACATCGGCAGTTATAGGATGTTGTTTCCTATGTTACAAAGAACAGCTCCATAAATGTTGGAGGGATTTCCATTTTGTAGTAGCGGGATAGCTTCAATTGTTCATTAAGAAACCGTATTTTCCGCTGGAGAACCTCTTTAAAATAAGAAAGCGACTAAAATCCGAGCAGCCCGCCTCCCAGAAACCAACAACATTGAAGGGTCTCGGATGAAATGAAAACAAAAGATTAGCGGAGTGGGTATATACAAATGTATTTGGGACATACTTTGAAAATGAAATTTGTGAAATAGAAGATTATAATGTGCTATGGCAATATATTGGGTGGCCTTGAGATCAACAAGAATTTTGAAAAATTTAACTATACTAGATATATGCTGCTTTTTAGGATGTCAAAATGGAGTTAGAAAATTTGCGCAGAATATAGGGTGGATATGTAAAATTTGTGAACAGCACAAACACCAAGGCAGTCCGGAGAATCGATAAAAAGGTTGAGGGGTGGGGCCGCTAAAGCTCCCCGATATCCATGAAGATCAGGTACCTGACGGGGTCATTGGCCAAAAGAAACCACTACTCAGTTACCTCTTGAGTATCTCTTGATGAGTTTTCAAGAGAGACCATTAGATTCTACGCTAGGAGACTAAAATTAGTAAAAAGGAGTTGGTCTCACCCGATCGCTGAGGCTCGATGAGTAGCGACCCAAACTTTTCGAAATCCAAGAGTCAGTCACAAAATGAAAGGAAGCACCACGATAACTTAAATTCTCCCAGAACTAAGGGAGAGAATTAAAAATAGACTGAGATAAGACGGGATGAGCGATGAAGTTGAAAAACGATAAAAATAATTTGCAGGAAATGATTGAGTTTGAATTTGAATTGAGTTTGAGATTGAAATTGAAACGTGATTCTGATATGAATACGTCCGATCGCTTCGAGCGCCGCGATCGAAATCATCAGCGGCGTTGTACGGGAAAGACTGGCGCTGCGCAGGTAAGGTTAGTTCATAGTTAGCAGCGGGTAGTTCGTGGGCAGTAGTTGGCAGCAGCGACAGTGTGCAGCGCCGGCTCTGGTAAAAAGCGGCTTAGGTTTTCTGCAATACAAGCCGGGTGTGCCTATCCGTTACCTGTGCCACTGCGCGTCTTTGCCGGTCAAGAGGGGATTCTACAATGGCGAGTCGCCCGGGCGTATAGTACGCCCGAATATTACCCCGCGAACCCCTGAGAGGGATTATACCTTCTCCTTAAGGTTGTATGATCCGTAACATCCCATTCAAAAGTTAGTTTTGGACGTTAAAACTGCGATAAATAATTATGTAAAGCAAATAATCAATTTTGAGTTTTCGCGATCTACGTATAAATACAATAAGAATATTGTAAGCTTTAAAAATTGGAAATCGAAGCAAAATTGTAGAACCGGCATATCTCATTTTAAAATCGTCAAAATGTGTTAATTTAGACATAATGATGATTTCAAAACGAGATATGCCAGTTCTACAATTTTGCTTCGATTTCCAATTTTTAAAGCTTACAATATTCTTATTGCATTTATACATAGATCGCGAAAACTCAAAATTGATTATTTGCTTTACATAATTATTTATCCTAGTTTTAACGTCCAAAACTAACTTTTGAATGGGATGTTACGGGTCATACAACCTTAACTGCAATCCGTTACAGCGTATGAAATTATAAAAATCTTTTTAAATATTAGCGTATAACGACTATGAATACCGTCAAAAACATGATTTTTTCAAACTTTGGGAATTTTTTTACGGAAAAGGATGCATTTTCCGAAAAAAGTTGTAACAACAAAAAAGTCTTAAAAATACGCAAAGAACTTTGTTTACCCGGAAAAGCGTCCGTAACAATTTTCCTCTGTGTAACATTTATATAACGTTTTTAAAACATTTTCTGAAAAACGCGTATCAACGTTTTCAAGCTAGCTCTTGAAAGGAAAGAAATATGGATCGAACAGGAGGGGTATCGGCGGAGACAAGGACACTTGCCCGAAGAAGAGAGGAACATCATACGAGGAAAAGCAAGAGAGACCCTTTTCAAGAGATGGCAAGAGGAATGGGACTCATCGAAGGACGGAAAATGGACGCATAAGCTCATATCAAAGATCAAGGAGTGCGTACTCCGAGAACACGGCTCGATGGAATACTACGTCACGCAAGGACTCAGCGGCCACGGGTGCTTTGGAGTGTATCCAGCCACGAGAGGGCATAGACTCAACAGCAACTGCTGATTATGCGGAGAAGAAGAAGACGACGGGGAACACACGATATTCGCGTGCCCCGTGCATGAGCAGAACAGGAGGGAACTAGGAGCACAAGTCGGTACGCTATTGTCGAAAGACAACTTAATAGCGAATATGCTCAAGTCGCCAGACAGTTGGGACAGGATGGCTTCCTTTATCAGGAGGGTAACCAAGACCAAAGAAGAAAAGGAGAGCGAAATGAGAAGAAAAGTCTGATAGGCTAAGAAATACAGCTTCCGAAGAGGGATCCTCTGGGACCAGAACAAGCCCCACCGAAGTAGTTCTGAAAAGGAGTTCCGGTGGGTGCTAGATGCTGTGAGAGCTAACACATGAGAGGGGGTTTTAGTCGGTAGGAATCTCGACACTATCCACGTCGTGGGTGTCTTATGAATGATTTCCCCTCCTCTGCCCCCCCCCCAAAAAAAACATACATACATACATGCATGCATGCATACATACATACATACATAATTTTTTAAAAACCTATTATTCTGACTCAAGAACCTCAAAAACATTAAAATTCATCAAAATCTTTAATTCGAAAATTTTCACTGTTATATAGCTTTCTCTTTCAGAAAGCAAAAAATCACTTTTTCCCGGGAAAGTGGTCTCGGTACGAAAGGGCTAGAGTAAAATTTGCTCGATCTCTTTGAAATTTTTTTGGCGGCTAGATTTTGGATACTTTTTGAGTGAGTTGTTTCGGAAAAAGGATTAGTCTGTAAATTTCAGAGATATTTGAGATTAAAATTTTATCAAAATTTTTTCAAATTGTAACCTCTCGAGAACGGCCTGATGTATCAGCTTCAAATTTATAGACAAATTTGTATGTGATATAGACAATATGTCTGTAAAATTTTATGAAGTTCATATAAGTAATTACTTTTAAAGATATTTGATATTGAAAATTATAGTATTTTAAAAAGTGATTTTTTTTTTGCCGTGGGATAACTAGAGTAAAGTTGGCTCAATATCTTTGAAATATTTTTGGCGGGTAGATGTTGCATACCTTTGGATGAGATCTTTCGGAAAAAGCATTAGTCTATAAATTTCAGAGATATATTTGAGCTTAAAATTTGTTTGCAATTCTGTTAAAGTAAGTAAAAAATTTGTACGCATTGTTTGTTACCCGTGCGCAAAAGTCTTATTGCGCACTGGTGTAAGTGTGTAAAAGTGTTTTTTAACGCTAATTCTTGTGTGAAAAATCATTTGCACACTATTAATTGTGTGTTAAAACCTTTACCACACCATGAACTATAAAAAATAAATCTTTTGTATACGGCTATCTATGCTAATAGTACATTTCGACACGGGTGGGGAAGTCGATTATTTAGCTCATTTCTCTTTTTGCACGAGCGAAGCGAGTGCGAAAAAGTCACATGAGCTAAATAATCGACTTACACACTAGTTTCGAACGGTATTTTATACCACGAGCGCCGAAAAATCATACCAAAGTTGTGATTTTGAGGTTAGAGTGGTATAAAAAAACTTTACACATTGATAAAGGTACGAGTTTTTGTCAATTATCAAAGAACGTGGGCGCTTAAATTAATTGTTCTATTCAATAGAAATTTCCTAATGAATACTTAAATTAATACTTTTTAATCTTAATAAATGAATGTAATTAGAATTGTGTTATAAATTGGTGTAACAATTTTAAATTTTAGCATTAAAAATTAATTAAAGGAATCAGTAAATTTAGTTTGAGTAAGCTACGTGTTTTACTTTAAATATTTACACATTTTTAGTTTAAATATTTCATAATTCCAAACTTTGTGGATTTTATTTGAACCAATCAGCTATGACCTTAGCGAAAAGCTAACGTCACTGTCGATCAAATGCGGGCTCCTTTTAAACGGACTTTACCAATCGCAAAGGTTTTATTTCGGCTTCACATTTCCGCCATCAGTTTTGTAAGAGTGGATTTTATACATAATTTAAAAATTAATACTTTTTAATCTTGAATGTAATTAGAACTGTGTCATAAATTGGTGTAATAATTTTAAATTTTAGCATTAAAAATTAAAGGAATCAGTAAATTAAGTTTGAGGAAGCCACATGCTAATGAATTGGTATAGGTTTTATAAATATGTTCATGTTCGAGAACCCTTACATATGGTAAATTTGATCGTGTCATTCATCACGATACATGCTGACTAGAACTATTCATCAAATTTTAATTATAAATAATCACACACACATACACACACATACAGACATACAAAAATAAAGTTTAACATGCAATGCTTTTCTCTTATCCAGTTAGCGGAGTATTGATTTTATTTTTGCCATGAAATGCAGAGTCCTATAGTTGGATCTTCGATTCAATCTTCACGTAAACATTAAAAGAAATAATAAAACAAACCAACTGTAATTTACACTACGGTAATTATTTCGAGCTCAGTTCCACTTCGAAAGAAGCCCCGAAGATCCATTCGAAAATTTTTTCCCCGGAAACGCAATAAGAGCACATATACACGTCCACGGAAGCGCAAACCTAGTGCATTTCATTATATTTGGGTCAGGAGTTCGTTATAACGACGTCGTCGTCATCGACACAAAAATATCCGCGCAATCAAGTTGAAATTCTCGTGTTGTCGAAGCCCCGACTATAATGGCGCAGAAAACAGGAAATCGCAGAAAATTCTTCGAGCTTCGCCCTTTGTCCCGGTTTGAGGGAAAGAAAGAAGTCGGTTCGGCGGGCGCGCTCTTTATGAAATTTCGTCTTATTTACCCCGCGAGAGTGGAGGGAACGGAGCCGAGTGATTCTGTAAGTCTTATCGGGTTAGGTAAAAATAGGGTCCATGTTCGATGGATGCAATGTGAAGTTACTGATAGAGAAACATGCTTTGGTTTCATTTGAAAAAAATTTTTATCTCAATTGTTTAATGAATAATGGTTTGTAAAAAATTTGAAAGGTTATCAATGCCAACTTTATTTTTAAACCATTTTTTTATTAAATTATTGGAAAGGCAAAGTAATCATTAGAAGAAATATGTTCTCAGTGACCGGTACTTCTAAGACTGATTCGTAATAAGGGTTCAATATCAAAATAGATTAAGCAAATATTTATTTGGCCTTATTAGAATCAAATAAAAATTGATTTATCTCTTTATTGTATTCCTAAAGATTTTGTGAAGCTGTCAACCTTCATAATTGGGAACGTAAATGTTGTTAGCTTTTCTACGTTTTACTTCAAGTAAAACATATTCCTCGTTCGAATATCTTTTACGACAAACAGTAAACTTATATTACTGACATTGAAGGAATTGATTAGTTCGATAAATTGAGTGCTTAAATTTATTTTATTTTCATGAAAATAAAGTTGAAGAAAAACGTTTATCTTCTTAAATATATTATAATACGTATAGTAAAATGTTGTTACATGGAATTCAATTTACAACAAAAACATAAAGTTGATAAATATTTCGACCAAAGGTTAACAATATGTTAATGTTGCTCCATTTTTATTCGTTGATACATTATATCTAAAGGTGCGAGAGTAAATGTAATGCCTATAGCCAGTGCGCTTTTTGACGTTTATGCGTCTCTTGCAACTAAACGTACACGAATCTTTCTTTTCATTGAAGCACGTACTCTCAACTGCTTCTTAAGCCGTGAATGCTGCATTTCGAATACCTTTGATTGCAGTTCCTGAATGAACTAAGTATTCTACATTGCTATTAAAGATGAAGTACCTGATGTTGAAAAAAAAGACTAAGTTATCATAAACTTTTATTTTTATTGATGTTTTATTTTGTAAGAAGTCAAGTTATATAAATTTTTAATAATCAATAACCCCTTTGTCGTTTATCGAATATTATTTTACAAAGAATGACGAGTCAACAATGCAATAAAAATAGTTTTGTTGAGAAAATTATTTCTTCAACCTCTTTTATGGAAATTTTGTAGTTTAATTTTTTTGCAATTATATAAATATCGTGGTTTATTATTTTGGTCAGTTCAAGATTTCCTAACTTATAACACAAAACTCGCCCTTATTTACACTTTAAAAATAACCTATCAAACCCTTGAATAATCCCAAACAAGATTGAAACTTCAAAACTTTATACGACTCTCGCACACACATCACACATGTGCATCCGTTACCGCACACGCCTACATCTTCTCGCGCGCATATACAGCCGCACTAAAGACGCAGGACATTACGGCGAAAGTATGAGCGCTCGGGCGGGTCAGGGAGGGGCTCATCGGGGTGAAAATTATGATGGCCTCGAACGATCGGCCGTATACGCTCGCGCGCGCATTCCGCGCATTCCCGGCATTTACGCGGCACGCGCGTATGTGCAGGAGGGCCGAATTACGCGCATAGTAGGGACACGCCGAAATCCACATGCGCCCGCACGAGATATTGTTGTTCCCGGGGCTTGAGGGCCAATAAAACAGCTTCTCGAATGGATGATTTCTAGGTACGCGTGTGCGCAAGGGAGAAACAATTTGGATGTGGGTGAGGCGGAGGAGGAGTTCATTGTTATATCCGCGAGAATGCGTATAATGCCGCACGCATATTCGCGCGAACTTGCGCCGATTAAGCGCGCGTGCGAGCGCAGGGAAGTTTAACGGCGGATCTGCGGGTATTAAATTTGTAGGCTGTGGTTTGCAGGAGGGTGCGATTCGTGCGTATTTGGGCTGATTATGGAGAAGGTTACGGCGAGTTTCGTAAGAATTTGTACGAATTTTGGTTGAAGGAATGCTGAAGCTTAGGACAAATTATCAAATCTTTTTGGTTTTAGTGGAGGCCCATTTCCATTTGAAGAAATTTTATAACGTTGTATTTGAATTGGGCAAGAATAGGAAATTTTTTAAAGACGTTTAAGTTTTGTGAATTTCAATAATTTAGAAAAGTGATATTTCTGGTAAAATCATTGCTTTTTTGAAATGAAAACTAATGAAATCCATGAATCTGGAAAAGAATACCAGCTCTCAAAAGTCCAAAAGATCGTTATGAAATTCAATACAAAACTAAGTAAGTTGTATAAACATCTATTTTCTTTGTTAAATATACTTGCTGTTCATAACACCCCATCTTTCTAATATCTGCCAATTTTTCGTTAAAGTAATATTATTGGAAATCAAGATGTTGTCTAAACAGTAACAATTTTTCGATAACTACTTCAAACGAACAGTTTATTCAACGACGCAGAACAGACAGCTCTTTTCTCGCAGAAACCAATCCACCTCGCCCATTCATTCTCCTGCCGAACCCCATCGAATCACTCACTTCAAAGGCCAATCAACTTTTTATCCTTGTGCTGCGTTAAAATTACAGCCACGTAGGTATCGCGCGCACGTGCGAATGACTCACAGTCGTCGCAATTAGCGGGAATTACATTGTCGCGCACGCGCGTGTGCGGAGGTCCTCACCGGTGAAAGTAATTGCCGCATCCGATTACTTCACGAGGGCTGCGCATTTGAGCGGCCGCTAATTAGCCGGAGTACACGAGCGCGTGTATATGGATGTGCTCGAGTGCTCCGGCGGGGATGAACAAAGAGGGGGACGGCCCAGAGAGGCACTTGAATTCGTCGGTGTATGGAGGAAAGATGACGTTGCGGAGGTATATACGACAGGTGTGCAGGGGAGTAGAGAGGGATCTAAGGGGATGGAGATGAGGGGAACATGATGCGGAGGATCGGAGAAAAAAGGAGGGTTCGATGAGGCGAGTGGGAGGCCTCGAGAACCGGTCCTTCGTGTTTTGAAGATGCCGGGACTTGGAGGTATGAATACGAATGTTTGTGATGATTAAGAAATAACGAGGCAATTTCACGAGGGTCGCGGAATATTGTGTTCGAGAAATTCAATACAGTTTTTTTCAAGGTCGTAATTCAGTCTTACGATAAGTACGTACCGAGTGTACGGAAATTTTTCTTTCTCTACCTTTGAAATACTCTTTTAAAGGCCTTGATAAATGTTCGATGGAAACAAAAGTAATATTTAGTTTGATTTTAAAAGGTATCAAAATTTTAAATTAATTAAAATCCAAAAAGTTGGATTAATTATGGTTTCAATTGCGTTGGAAAATTTTGAATGACAATTTAATTTTAATATTTAATTGAATTTCAACGAAATTCTAATTACAGAATGTATTTTTACGTTTAATCTTTTAACAAATAAGGTTTATATTATTTTAATTTTCAATTTAACTTTAAATCAGATAAGAAAATGAGTTGTTTTTTTTATGATTTTTAGCAATAGTAATATTAATTTAATGATATAATAGGACAATTATTCTTTAACCGTCGAACAACAACAGGATTCTTACCTATCTGTATTTTCATTTTGAGCTTCGTAGATTGTAGGAAGCTTGTCTTCGTAATCACGCTTCGAGCAAACAACTTTGAAGCACAATTACCTACATTCCCTACACCTTTTCTCCTCATTTATTTAGAACTATAAAATTCTCGTCATCCTCTTATATCTAGCCTCTCACGAAAACCTGAAATTCCGAGAATACCAATTCTCTCTCTCTCTCTCTCTCTCTCTCTCTCTCTCTCTCTGTCTTTTCTACTTCTATAACCCGATACACACGTCCTCTTGTACCGATACCTGCAGTTGACAATGGTTGTAAGGAGAGAGCGTGAGAGAGGGAGGGCGTGAGAGCGAGTGAGAGAAAGCGAGAGAGAGAGAGAGAGAGAGAGAGAGAGAGAGAGAGAGAGAGAGAGAGAGAGAGAGAGACGGCGGCGACAGCTGATATCGATGCCGAAGTGGCGTTCTATTAGTTTCCTCTCTTCGACAAAGCAGTGGCGGTAGCGCACGACAATCTGGTTTGCGCTGTGCATCGACGCTGTGGCTGGCTATACACCGGCCTTTGGCCGATTAGAGGCAGCGCGCACTCTCGCACCGACGCGGACATCCGATTTCAACATGTCCGTTCGTTTATGAACGGATTCGCGTGCGAATCCGAGTTCCTTTGGTCTGTGAAGCGATCGGAAATCTAGAGAGACAAAGGGTGTGATTTTATGAAAATTTTTTAATGAAATTTGTTTACGTACTGTGTTAATGAAGTAATTAAATATTTATGTAGAGAAGGACAGAATTAGGTATGCAGCGGATTGTGAAGTCATGCATCAGAAAACGATTTTATAGAAGAAAAATAGTACATTACGATACGTGGGCCGGAAATTGGATTTCCGGGCCGTGCGTGGTATGACGCCCGAGGCGAAGCCGAGGGCATCATGACGCACGGCCAGGGCATCCAATTTCCGGTCCAAGTATTGTATACTATTTTTCTTACTCCCCGGCCGAAAGTACGTTCTGTAATTGTTAAATAATTGATAAAATTGCGTTTTCGTCTGCTAGCTGTGTTTGAGACGTTTGAGTGTTAGTTTTTCTTTCGACCCGCTCGATAGTACTGCCTCTGTCGGCCGCTTTGGGTAGCTCAGTCGATATTACCAACCGTTTTTTCTTTCGACCCGGCGTGGAGAGCTGATTTTTTGGCCGTCTGCTACTTTCGCTGTTACACAGATGGTTTGATGCCCGCCCGACATTTGCAAGACCGAGGCGAAGCCGAGGTTTTGCTGGTCGGGGCGGGCATCAGAAACACATTCATTAAAAAAAGACAACACCACTTTTTATTTCAACTAACTCTTTTTTCTCGTCACAAGTGTACTTTCCTCTGTCTATTTCGTACGTGTCTAACCTTCACACCACACAAACATATTTCTTCGAACGCTTCCGTCCGTACGTTTACTTAATTGTTTCTACACGACTCGAAAGTACGTGTAGGAAACAAGAGGAAAAAACAATGACCACGATCAAACAACACCACTTTTTATTTCATTTAACTCTTTTTTGTCGTCACCTGTGCACTTTCCTCTGTTTATTTCGTACGTGTCTAACCTTCACACCGCACAAACATCTTTCGTCAGACATGCGCGCGGGCGCTCAAGCGCCGCGGGTCAGGAAATTTCGACAGCCAATCAGAGCGCGCGGTTGGTCTAAAATAGGATGCGAAAGTTTCTCTTTCGGCCCGGAGATGCGGGCCGAAAGTACGTACTTTCGGGTGGGCGAGTAAGAAAAAAATTTTTCGAACGAAATTTCGGTTATTTTTGTTCTAAAAATTTTGTAGGGTGTCGTCGATATTTGGGCTCAACACTGCGTAGGATGGTCGATTATTACATAGCGCAGGGCAACGATCTCCTTATAAGACGTAATTCAATATATTTATTTTGATAATATAGAATTGACCGTGTTCTGTCGGTAAAACCGAGTACAGGAGTACTTCACCGCCTTAATTTAAGAGCTTTAAGGTAAATAATAAGTGTTGTTTTATTCAATAATAGAACAACGATTTGAAGAATTTAATTCATACGAATTTAATTGCCTTGAGTTTTAGTAGTACGCGCCTGCTATGTTTAATTCACAGATAGTCCTTTGAAAATCAGTTACTAAAATATTCATTTTTAACATGATTTTGGAAATCTAATATTACAAGAAACTATGTGCAAGAAATCGAGTTTCAATCTCCTCTATTTGTTTTTTTTTAGAATTTATAATTGTCCTTTAACATTAAATGTTTTTTAATACCGATGAGAAAGATAAATACTGTCGTCGACAAAGTTTTTAAATTGTTCTGGTCCTTTTGAAATGTTCGTATTGCTATATATTGCGATGTATATTGATTAACAAATACAATATCAAGAGAAGTTGATGAATTTCAAAGGCCTTACAAACATTGCGAGTACAGCACTTCAGTACTGCAATATCAATTTCCATTTTATTGATACCAGAAATTACAATTGAGCAGATTTCACGCACCGCTATACAAGTGGTACACGCGATGCGGCGCTTAGCAACTTTTTTGCCGACCGTACTAGTCATCCCCTCATTTATCTCCATACACCTGTATACCCCTGTCTGCTGGCGCGAACCGAAATTGCGCCAGGCGGGCGTGAAAATCGGTCGAGGATTTGCGCGCGCAAAAATTTTTCGCCTAGAGTGTCGAAAAAATCTGGGACGAGTGTTGTGAATTTACGCGTTTCCGCGCGAAGTACAATGTATTTGCGTGTAACGGACGGGACATCGAGAGAGAAAAAAAGAGACGAATTTTGTTCGGTCGCGGGTGCGGTTTCCGCTTTTTCTTTTTTTTTCTCAACGGTAGCCTGCTGTCGGAATTGGGAATAAATTGATTCGCGCTTTTTATTCTGTAAAGTGCGCGCGGTTTTTGAATTTTTCGTGTCAGGGCTTGGGCGGAAATCGCAATGATACTTTTTATATTCAAAAGTCCGTCGGTGAAATAATTCTTTTGTGAAAAAACATACCTTTCGTTTTAAATAACTTTGAAATCGAATATAATAATTAGATTACCAGAGTTCTCACCGACTAATTTTTCACATACCTTGTATCCTAAATTCTTGAGACAGCTCTTAATGCAAGATGCATAAAGCACTGCTTAACTATCACATGCTCAATAACAACAGCCGAGGTAAACACGACTTTGCTGTAAAAATAAACAGCAACCGTTAGAATATAGGTTTTCATAACAACTTCAACTATACGCTTTTTGTTAACTAAAGGCTAACTATAAATTACTTTAACTTTAGTATTTGGCCCGTAATTAAAACTTTAATGATCAGCTTATAGGGTTGACTTCTTGACTCGTGAGAGCACCTAACGCGACGAAACAATGGTCTATAAAACAATTTCCCTATTTAATTGATTTCTCTTACCAGCTTTCAAATGATCATCTTAGATAATGACCCTATCGCAAGCAACCCTTATCACTTTTATTACTCTGTTTTCCTCTTAAGGTTTGTGGTGTCGAAAGCTATTAACGCGCCGTAGGCCCGACTCACGTAATAGCAAGCCACAAAAAGCCAAGTAGTATTGCTAAATGAATTCAATTTAGAACAATATTTGATTGATAATTTTAGTTTTAATTTATTAATGATTATATATATATATATATATATATATATATATATATATATATATATATATATATATATATATATATATATATATATATATATATATATAGTTATAAGATTTTGTTATTACTATCGTGAATTTATGAGCGCGTGAATTTATCGTGTTGGTTCTTTTATAAATGGATTGTCGAATGAGAATATCCTCTCTTAAAAGAATGATGACGGAAATGTGAAGCCGAAATAAAACCTATGCGATTGGTCAAGTCCGTTTAAAAGGACCCCGTGATTGGTCGACAGTGACGTTAGCGTTTCGCTTAAGGTCTTAGCTGATTGGTCCAAACCCACAAAGTTTGAAATTATGAAAAAATGTAGGTCATAAATAGTATTAATGACTTAAAATTTGGTTTTGTATGATAAAAAAGTATTAAAATTTGATCTGTAGTTAACCATGAAGGACTATGAATACTTTGTTCTATCGATACTAACGGTCGTGCTGTCCAAGGAGTCAGGATGGTAAATGACAGGCCGAGTGTTTAGCTTAATGTCGACGTTTCGGACTCTTTTTTTATTGAGTCCCTTCTCAAGACTAAGAAACAATAGTCTAACAAATTTTTAGGTGGTCACAGCGATATCACCAGTCAATTTCTTAGTCTTGAGAAGGGACTCAATAAAAAAAGAGTCCGAAACGTCGACATTAAGCTAAACACTCAGCTTGTCATTTACCATCCTGACTCCTTGGACAGCACGACCGTTAGTATCGATAGAACAAAGAACTCTTGAAGCAGCTGTCGTTAGAATCATCATCTCAATCGACTATGAATACTGTTCTGATTACAGTTAAATTTCTAACCTCCAAATTTTTGTATTGTAGGAATAAACTTAACTAAATACAATCCAAGTTTCAATAAAAAATATTGGATAAATTTCCGGATGTTGAAAAGTAAAATAAATTTTAAATTCATAATATTTTAATATTAATTGTACATAGGTAAATAGGTAGAAGCAATGGAAAGGAAGAGCGCGCGCAGCGCGCTTGAACTTGCTAGTACTAATTAAAAAAACCAAAAGAATAAATTTTACATTTGAATGCGAATAGAATAATGTTTCGTCTCACTATTATGACTATTATTATTATTATTATTATTATTATTCCTATTCCAATCATGAACAGTATTTAATATAATTTCAAGTTTTTTTTACTACGTGAAGAATATATATATATATATATATATATATATATATATATATATATATATATATATATATATATATATATATATATATATATATATATATATATATATATATATATATATATATATATATATATATATATATATATATATATATATATATATATATATATATATATATATATATATATATATATATATATATATATATATATATATATATATATATATATATATATATATATATATATATATATATATATATATATATATATATATATATATATATATATATATATATATATATATAACAGAATATTGATTTAAAGAATTAAATTACATTTAACAAAACATAGAGCGATAGAAAGTGTTTTTGAGGCTAAAAAAGTGAGTGTAAACAAGATGATAGTTTTTAGGAATTTAATAGAAACAGAGCTTGGGGAATTAGAGGGTATAGAAGCCGATTCAGGACCCCTGAAGTATTCATACTATTTTGATGCATTTTATTGCTTAAAAATATTTGAGTTCTGATACCGACAAACTATACATAATAACACGTTTTAGTTTTATGCACGCCTATAAAATGCATATGAGTTGCGATATAAAGTTAATGGCGAATCTTTGAAGGATTCATAAAGGAGCGCACTACACAAATGTTTACGATAATTGTATATAATAAAGTTTTCATGCAGAAGTAACAATTACAAATTTTATAGGTTACATGATTTTTGTAAAATTGTATGTACGGCAATTTAAATTTTTTTTTAATTATATGTTATAAAGGTTTGATTTTCAATAAAAACTAAACTGTGTTTTTATTATGACACTTTCATGACGTACTAAAAAAAATCATAGGTCTACGCATCTAAATTCATTCAAAATCCACTCAAGCTTTCCCGATTTCCAACGGATCTACCCCTGCGTCACGCCAAACCAATATTATGGTTCCCTACACTATCCTCACATCATTAACGCTTTACCCTGACACCCTCAAAACCGAAAATTAAAACAACCACTACCTCCTGCGTACGTATACGCTCCCCTCGAAAGAATCCCTGGGGGTTCATTCGATTACGAATCGAGGGTATAGGCGCACCAAACGAGATTACGCGTTGATTGCGGGGGCAGGACGCGGTTCGCTCGACCTTACGATTTCATTATACGGCACACGCATGTACGGGGACGCGTATAATTGGCCTCGTCGGCGCGTAATTCACTTGGCGACGCGGTCGCACGCTGAAGTCTTTGGCTTTGTTGCTTTCGGACCGCCTAGATGGAAACCGTGTATCTTTGTGCAGAAGTACATGGAAGCAGGAATGTGGCATTCGTATTAGTACACAAACGTTCGGAAAGTATGTACATTTTCAAGGAAAGCTACGAGAAATTACAGAAACTACTTTATTCATTGAAGAGTGGTAGTCGTTGTGCTACACGCATGAATGTAGGTGTGGAAAAGTAAAATGTTTGGATAATACTCAATTCACGTGAAGTAATACAAAGCTAAGTGCGATTTGTATTTATATTAGTAACAGGTGCTTATACTTACATGAATTTGGGTGGTACTCTTTATAATTTCTCAGTTTTTTCAGAATTTATTTTGCCAAGAAGCGGTAAAAATCTGCAAAACATTCAATTATCATACAATAATAGAACCAGTTAAACGATTTATTTATTATTGACAAAGATCCATCTAAAAGGACTGCCTGAAAGTTTTACATTACTTGAGCAAGGGTCAATAAACTGCAGGTGTATAATGTATGCAAGTAGATACACGAAAGAGTCCGCAGAAAATCAGCCTCCACCACACGCAGAACGACGTTTTTAGACGAAATGCCTTTCGTTAAATCTTTTCAATTTGGAAAGCTTGAGGATAGGAAAATTTTCAAATATGAGGCGTTTCGCCTCAACTCTCCCAGCGCGGCGCGCTAGCGTCAAATCATGCTATTTTCAAGTCGTGTTTACGATATCAATATGCATTTCAAAAAATTATGTGATAAGCGTTTCCGACGTATTTTTTCCTCAGCTTTCCAATGGCGTAGGTGGTTTTTCCGAAATTTTCCATTTTCCCCTCCAACAAGTATAAAACATACTATATCTCGAAAAGTATATTTTTAAGATTTTTTTTTACCCCCTAGATCGAAAGCTGAGCATTTTTTACGTCGGAAAGGATTTTTTTCAGAATTTGCTCGAATGTTTTCTTAGAGAAACAGAACGCGAAAGAGCAGACGCAGCGTCTCCTTCGCGCGCGGTTTTCGGCGCGCTGTACACCGCGTGGACTAGATGTATTTCGCTCTCTAACAACCACTTAAAATTTTGATTTCCTTAATAATAGCAACAATAAACTAGTATTTATATTAATAATTCTTTTTTTTTAAAGTAGATAATTTTATTTTGTTTTGTTTTACGGGTTTTTTAGGGAAGATTTGATATTCTGAACTCATTGACGTTTTTTTAGTATTAATGTTGTTTTATTCATTGGAATAACGGCATGGTACTGTAAAGTTCCCGGTATAGATTTAATTTTACTTAACCTTGATTTTAGTTTCAAAACGGCTTTTTCATAGGTCTTTTTAGTGCTGTAAAAAACTTTAGTTTCTTTGCAATTACGTAAAGCCCAGTTGTAAAGGTCTTCTGGTGTTAAAATATGATTACTCGAAGAGAGTTGAAGACTTGCTCTTTTCGCCCCTCTTTTCAAATTTGCGCCTATACCATCGCACGCACCTTTACCGTGCGCTGTTGCATGAAAATGCCATTCAGCAGGAACTCCAAAATCTTTTTGATGAAACAGAAGATTTTGGAAGGTAGACTTGTTCTTAAAATGCTGACCTGCTCCATCAGTTAAGTAATAAATTTTCTTGACTATGAAATTACTTTTTAAATACGATATTATAATTTTTTGATATTCATAAACAGTAACAGTATCGTGATTTAGATTATCAGAAATTATAGCAATGCTTATATGTTTAAGATCTTGATTTTCGTTATAATATACCACTGTTGTAAAAACTGTTGCTTGATTATTGTTCCAGTGGAACGATTGTGTTGAATTTTGCACTATAAACGCATAGTTTTCTGCAAAATCACAACAAACAAGGAATTCTCCTTTTTGAAGGTTTTTTTTCAAATCGCTTAAGAAAAGATATTGTTCTCTCGCAAAGAAGTCATGAGTTTTAAATTTTATTAATTTTTCTCCCAGTATGTTCATGAATTCATAAACATTTACAGTTGTAGATACTATTGTGCAACGATCTGTCTGAAGCCATGACTCATACTGTATTTGAAAAATATAATTTCTCTCAAAACATTCAAGCAAATGTTTCCGTAATACAGGCATATTGGGGCAATCTAAACAGTCTCCCAAGTAACATTTCGAACTAGCATTACTACATACGATTGCTTGGATGCAATCGTGGTAGTTTTTAAGAAATAGTCGAGTACCTTCAGTTAAACTCTATAAATTAATAGCATTTAACATCAGCTTGATATTTTCGTGGTGTACACATACGCATACATTATGCGTACCACTGCTTCCCGCTAGAACACAATGCGGCGGCCTCAATTGAGTAAATTTAGTGAAGCCAATATTAACAGATTCATGCTCTTTTTTAAATAAACAATAAATTTCACGTAAATTACCAAGTAGTAACCTTTTCTGTACATGTTCTCTTTTACCATTATCCTGCTTAACAGATATACAATCTTTTAATCCGGGCATTACACGACTAATATCGTCCCTCTCATAAAAACGTTTAACTGAATCTACACTTTCAACTGGAAATATTTTGCCCCTTTTCTTTTCAGATTTTGAAAAAATTCCACTTTCAGTTACTAACTTTTTCGCTTCTCGAGCTTCCCACTCAGTACAACCGAACTCTCTGATTAAGTCTCTGTGAGACCAAAAATCAGGAGCAAGCGTGAGTAGCTTAATTTTATCTTTCTTACCCGGTGATTCTAAAATTTTTTTTTTTAATTGGTTGAGAACTGCCACGCCTGCTTTATGATATTCATCAGTACATTCAATTTTAGCTTTTTTGGCATCGCATGAAGGTAAACCTAACTTATGTTTATAAAGTTGACGTTGACAGTTGGAACAAATTTTCGCGTTTTCTGGTACGAGGGGATACACACTCCTAAATATTGAAGGAAAATTCGACAAATTTTTACGCACAGAGTGATTAATTTTATTAAAAGGATTTATGCATTTCAGCTTCAAAGCTGGATCCATTTCAGTAGCGAGAAAATAAATGCAATAAATAAACCAAAAATAAATTATGATTTAATCAGCAAACACACGAAGAACACAAATATAACGGAAACAGCGTTAAAATTCTTAAACAATTTCAAGGATAACAAAGATAGAAAATTCATCAGACTTATATAATTGGATACAACAAATTACTCTCGGGCAAAAATTTTCTATACGCAAGCCACCTATCGGGTAAAAAGTAAGTGAGAAGCGTTGCGTCTGCTATTTCAAATTGATTGTAATGTTTTTGCTTCCTCAAAGAGGAAGCTTTGTAACGGTGAAAAAATTTTCGAAAACAAGTCTTCAAAAAGATGTTTTATGGTGGTATATGTGTATATTATTTGATTTTGATGATTTTTGATTTCGTGGATGTATGTATGTGTGTGTGTGCGTGTGTGTGTGTATATTTCAACTCTTAATATCTCCGAAACTAATCAACCGATTTTCGTCGGGTAAAGCTTATTCGCTTCGTCTTGCGGCAAAAGGAAAGTACCCTGATGGATTTGGGATTTTATTGATTTTCTTTTGTTTTATAACCAAAAAACGATTTTGAATTTTTAGTTTTTTTGATTTTTTCGTATCTTATAGTAATTATTACATAAAATAATATACTTCTCTTAAAAGGTATTCAAATTACCTACATTTTCTTTTTTAAAATTTAAAATTTAAAATATCTTCACTCTGTCATTTGTTATTAATGAAAACTTTTTTATATTTAAAAAATTAATATCTCAAAAAATAATTTATTTATCGACTTGAAATTTTAACTGTTACTTATTACACTTGTTGGTGGCAATATTGTGTTGCAATTTTAAGTGATTATCTATATGAATATATATTATACATTTATTTTCGAGAACTATCATTTTAATATTTTTATATAATGTAGTAAATTAAAATATCAAAACGTATTAATAGTGCCATTTTTAGCCCCTTCTTTTATCTCTTTTTAATCTCAATTTTTTTTAAACTTGGTGGTCTGTCAAAGCTTTTTTTAAAATAGGTACGTAATATACTATTTTGCAAGAAACTGGTATAAGACGCATCGGTTCAAAGTATTATTGAAATTCTTTAGCATTCCTTTTTATGAAAAATGTATTTTCAGAATTTCAATTTTTAATTAGGAAACGATGAATTAGTTTGAGGAAGCTAAGTGCCAAAGAATTGGCAGCGGTTTTTTTTTTGCGAAATAACCTATGAAAATGTCAATCGTGCATATAAGTGAAATTCGAAGTGCAAAAAGATATTCCATAAAGAATTAAAAATGATAAATAAAAATAATAAGGTTACTAGAGAGCGAAATACATCTAGTCCACGCGCTGTACAGCGCGCCGCATACCGCGTACGAAGGAGACGCTGCGTCTGCTCTTTCGCGTTCTGTTTCTCTAAGAAAGACATTCGAGCAAATTTTGCAAAAAATCCTTTCCGACGTAAAAAATGCTCAGCTTTCGATCTAGATAATAAAAAAAAATATTAAAAATATACTTTCCGAGATATAGTATGTTTTATACTTTTTGAGGGTGAAAATGGAAAATTTCGGAAAAACCACTTACACCATTGGAAAGCTGAGGAAAAATACGTCGGAAACGCTTATCACATAATTTTTTGAAATTCATATTGATATCGTAAACACGACTTGAAAATAGCATGATTTGACGCTCGCGCGCCGCGCTGGGAGAGTTGAGGCGAAACGCCTCATATATATATATATATATATATATATTTTTTTTTTTTCAAACATTTTAAAAGCATGAAACCTTGAACATTTTTTTTTAGTTTTTATATTTACTTCTTAATAATGTATGTATGCTCCACTGGCCTCTATAACTTTCTGGAGACGGGTGGGCATCGAGTGGCTTAACGATACAAAATAATTTGTATTATTATGTAAAGTCTGCCAACTATTTGCAAGACATTCGCCTAATTCATGTAGATTTTGGGCATGGTCTTCTGACCTCCATTCTCTTACCATAGTTACCCAGACATTTTCTATTGGGTTTAAATCAGGTGATCTAGCAGGATGATTCAGTCGTATGAGGTGCGGATGATTGTTATACCACTGTCTCACAACTGTAGCAGTATGAAATGCGCTGTTATCTTTTATAACAAAAATGGACGGTTCATTCGGGTAGCATTCGAGGACACCGAGTAGAAGGTAGTTATTCAGTAATTGAACATGTTTGCCGTGAGTCTTCTTTCTATTTCTATTAAATCTCCTGGATCATCACCTGAAATACATCCCCAGTACGATTTAGTGATTCGCCCACTGTCTCGTGTCAGAAGAACGTAATCTGCACAATATCGTGTACTAGGTGGCCTCCAAACTCCAAGTCTTCCTATAAATAACAGTATATCCAATTAAACTTGTTTAGTCATTTCTTTACATAGTATCTTAATCAGTATTTATTGAAAGCGTATTATCGAGTAAATATATTTTTTTAGGTATTTAACTGAGATGATAAAATAGTATTTAATTCGTTTATAGTACTGTTTCAGGGGATACGAATGACAACAATGATTTTTCCGTATGATTCTGTCTCTCTTACTCCTCGCTATAATAATAAGCCTCTTACTAGCCATTTTCTAACTAAAAAAACTGTCCAACTTTAATATCTTTAAAATACTCATAAATAAGCTAATGTAAATCTGTGAAAAAAGCTTATTCTATTATTCCGTCTATTAAATGGTGAATATTATCGGAAAAATCGTTTCATCGATGTATATAGAATTGACCAAGAAAAATGTCTAGTTTTTGGCGATTATTGGGAAAACTAGTTATTTATTAACTAAATAATGGAGTCGATTTCCACCAGGGTGACAGTCTCTTAATAGGTATGCATCAATCATTATTTTAAAAACTTTACAGGACATCTTAAATTCTTCTCAAAGACAAATCTCCGAAATATCTTTTTGAAACGTTTTTGTCACATGTTGAACATTACTTACAAGGGGAGCACCAGGAATATGGATCCTGGATTTGGCTGAAACTGTAGGAGGCACTTCTTTATGACAAATAATGAGACACGTATCTCCGGGTTTTTGTGATGGGCCTTTTGTTCTAAGATTCAAGATATTTTATGTCTAAAATGAACTGTTTTTTATGAAAATGGGGTCTCCTTCTTTAGTTATGGCTTTTTAAATATTTTTGTTATGTAGATGGACTAAAAAGTTTATAAAAGTAAGTTGAAAAAGCTTTAATTTAAGCTTTGTCTCGTTAAAAAATGTCAATGTCTCAAAAAGTTATAGGCTGTCAAAAATAGAGTAAGAAAATGACTGATAAAATACCACCTATTAAATGCTTGAAAAAAATAAGAAATTGTCAGTCGTTTTCTTACTCTATTTTTGACAGCCTATAACTTTTTGAGAAATCAACATTCTATAACAAGATAAAGCTCAAATTAAAGCTTTTTTTGCCTACTTTTATAAACTTTTTAGTCCGTTTACATAACCGAAATATTTAAAAAGCCATAACTAAAGAAAGAGACCCCATTTTTATCAAAATCAGTTCATTTTAGACATAAAATAGCTTGAATCTTGGAACAAAAGGCCCATTCAAAAAAACTCTGAGACACGTGTCTCAGTATTTGTCATGAAGAAGTGCCTCCTACAGTTTCAGCCAAATCCAGGACCAGCATTCCTGGTGCTCCCCTTGTTAGTACGGTCCTCCATACTTGCATTTATTGTCAATGAAAGAACTCGCGTTTCTTAAAAGTTTCATCGTTACATCGATTCGAGGACAACTCTCTTCTTCCTTGTAATACCTTGCAATCCTACTTTTCCTCGGTCTATATACGTAGACTTGCAACCAATGTCAATTACAACGAAAGACCGCTCGCTCGTAATTCAATCCCTGAAAGGAAGGAGTTCTTCGCTTTCGCGTGTATCGCGGTCGCTACAATTATCGAACACGCTAGGAGAAGCAAGCTGCAGCAAAAGGCCGAAAAAAGAATGTCTCTCAATAATCAAGAAAAGAGAGCAACTCGCGCCCGCATGCACATAGCCGTCCTATCTTTCCGCTTCTTTTTCTAATTCTATAGACAGAAGAGAGCGAAAGAGAAGGACTTTCTTTCGCGAAGTTAGGAGCCTGGGAAATCAATGATGGAAAGCGCGCACCGGACTTTATTGAGGGGATTCGCGCCTTGGGTATTGAAATCGCGCCGAGGTTTAACGTATAGATCGTTCATGTTGGACGAGGGATTATTTCGCATGGATTATTAGGTTTCGAGTCATGTTGGCAGATCGATGTCCGGGATTACAACGCGCAAAGATGCATTGTGCCAGTGCGGAGAATCCAATATCCTTGCCGGAGACGTCTGTAGTCTATTTCGCTTACATTGTATGGTAGCGTAGCTGTAATTTGTTTTACGATCCATTGCTTTTCATCAAGCTTTTACACATTTCTAATAGAGATTTCCTGAAAAAAAAATTTATACTTAAATTAATTATAATTTTTATTAAAAATAACTTTATAATTGTTATTAGTAATTAAATCTTAAGATTTAATTAAATTTTAAATAAAGCCGTTAATAAAATTACTAATAGCTAACCTAACTTAAATTAATTGTGAAGTCCGGAATAAGGGATTAAAAAACAAATAATAATTGTGAATAAAATATTTATTTATTACCTTATTTTAGTTATCAAATAGATGTAGATGTACAAATTAATTCTCGATTTATACACACACACACACACACACCACAAACTTCCACTGATTTATTCGTAAATAAAATTATGCCCTCGTTTGTCGACCGTGGCAGATGGTGTTCGCGACTGATTTTCTGCTACAACTGGGGTTCGTAGAGTCACACGTAGCTATTGCGATAATGAGTCAAGGTTATCTTCAAAAAGAAATTTATTTAGCGCAATCCTGTATTTACATCAGTTAGTGGCACTTAGGAAACGCTGAGTAAGGAAAAATTGCTGCACGTGGACTTTCGGTCATTTAATGACCGACGTGTGAGGCGATGCCGCACGGCTTAAATGCGAACGTCCTTGAAATCGTATACAAAACGGACGATATTCGAAAAATTACTGATGAGATAATTTAGAGTTTAAATTCACAGGACGTAACCAAATATTTATCATTTTATAATTAATTTCGAGAGACTTGTCCGTTAAAGTTCCATGTCTGTTAAAGTTTTGTTGGACAATGATTATCATACCAATGAAAACAACCTCCAATCCCCCACCAAAATATCAAACGGCGCGTCGCGTATCGTCCCCGCGTACTCCACGCGCCGCAGCAGAATCCCATTTTCCAAATCCGGTGACTCTTACACCACAACTCCGCGCCGCGCGTATCTCCTTACGCGCACGTACAGCTCCTCCTCCCTCCGCCCATCCTCAAAGAGTCTTATACGTACAGGCTATATACGCGCTATCTGCTGCGCGTCTCGCGCATTCCCTTCACGAACGGTATAACGCGCTGGCGCTCGAGTTCGGATAGTCGTTATCGGGCGCGTGTCTGCGGCAATGAAACCGCGCTGGCTCGATTTCACGAGAGCGCGTTCTTAGAGGTGTACTACACGTGTATAACGCGCGGTAGAGTCGCGGACGAGATTAGTTGATCGCGAAGCAGGGCGTGTTGTATTGCGCTGGATTTTAAGATTCGCCGGGGCGAACTGCGAGGAGTCGAGAGAGAGATAGGAGCGATTTCACGGAAGGGGGATGTAAAAGGGGTACATGAGGCGCGGGGTATGTTGAGGGATGGAGAGGACGTATGGATGAGATGAATTATCGATCGGGAGAAATACGTGAGCGGAGGGTTTGGAAAAAGGGATGATTGGGCCTGATCAGATTTTGCTGAAGTGGATTGCAGAGAAATATTTAGAAATATAAAAAATTGGGAACGCTGAGGGTCGAGGAATATGTTGGATAAGGATTTGATAAAAGAAAACTTGTATTGTAAGTTTCTTCGTTATTTTATTTGAAATGATTTTCGTTTGAATATACTGTTTATTTCAAAATTTTGCTTTTGTTATAAATTCAAGAAGTAAAGAATTCTCATCGATCTGTATTAAAATATACTAATTAACGTGATAAGGTTTCTTCTTTTGCAAATGATACAATGATTTAATTTTTAATCTTCTATTTGCGACTAAGCAAAATATAAACGCTTTCTTAAGCATCATAAATTCAAATTTAACAGGGTCAATCGGCCGACGCGTAACAGGAAAACCACTCAGTTACCACTGATAAATAGGTCACGCTGTAATCCCTATCACCCCCCCCCCGCTACCCCCACCGTTACCTTTGCAACACAAATTTTCGCTCGTTCCCGATCATTCTGGCGCGCGGACCAAAGTTCCCAAAACCCCCGGACAGAGAAACACACTCTAGGATCTCTCGCTTTCCCTTGGCGGCACTGCCCGCGCGCCAACTTCTTCGCGGCACTCAGCCTGAAACATTTACACAAAGCGCCTCGAAAGGGAAAGCGCCGGGCGCACTACTCACTTTCGCTTTTTCCCGCGCGAGTAAGCGAGCGAGCGAGCGAGCGAGACTTTTCTAACGAGAGATAGCCGCGGGGGCAAAAAGTAATTTCGCCGAGGAGTTCGGAGGAGCGTGAACTTTATGAATTTTTGATGTGGGTGGATGGAAGAGGGTTGGAGGGGCGGGGAGTCGTGTGATGGGATCGAAGCAGAAGTGGGAATAAGGTTCGTGAGGGAGAATTTGATCAGCGTAGAAAAGGATTTCGCGCGGAATTTATTGCGTGATGTCGTTTCGTGCCGGTGAGAGAGAAATATGCTGCATGTCTCTGTTTAATCGATTCTTCCCTGTAATCGCATACTTCCTATTTTGCATATATGTTTTAGTCCTGTTCGTATTAAAATTTCTTTGTTGGTGGAGTAAAAAATTTAATACACTTTCTAAATTATGTTTACAAATTGAAATGAGATTTTTTAATATTTAAGGATTTGTACTATATATATGTATTTGAAACTAAGAAATATAATTTGATTCGAATAAATAATTGTTTTAATTTCTCAGTTTAAACTTGAATAAAGTTAAAGATGATAATTAATTGATTGAGTCAAATTACGAAATTACTTTCTTCCCTTTTAATTCTCAATTTATGATATCAAAATTCAGAGGATTATACGTATTTATTATTTTAATTATTCATAGAAATTACTTGGTGTCTATAAATAAAAGTATGTAAATTTTCTTACATTAGCAATAAAGCGTTTATCTATTTTACTTACGGAATTAAGTCCCATTTTGAAAATTTTATTACAAAATTTCTCAGAAATGGTTAATTTCATAACTTTTCACCCCCCCCCCCCCGTACTTCATGGTATCGCGACTAAAAAGATTACACTTTCCCTCTACGCAGCGAGTTTCTTCCTTTCTCACTGTTTTCTACATTGAATTAAAATTAACTTAGCGTCTAGAAGCCGTCTCGGCGCCAGCTCCTCTATGAGCGCTTATAGACTATAATAAAAGGACTTTATGGAGAGAGGGAGTGCTGAAAGAGAATAGAGCAGCTACTCGAAAAAGCGAAGAAGAAACAACGTAATGGAGCGCAGAAATGCGCGAACGCGAAGACGAAACGCGGAAACTCTTTATGACAGTGGGCGACGAGTGAGAGCGCGAATATGACGCGCGCGGAGAAAAATGATATGCGTTACGCTCGGTGTGAGGTGGAGGAACATTTTTATGAGAGAAAAAGAGAGGTATATGAGAGAGAGAGAGAGAGAGAGAGAGAGAGACGAGCGTAAATGGAAAGTAGAGGGGAGATGGATCCGTGAAATATGGTAATTGTATTAGGTGGATTGAATTCCAACGCGAAATGATTTGAATTACGATGTATCCGAGCGACGTTGAGTGTATGCCGCGCAAGTGTTGATGCGATGTTTCGTGCTTGGGCTAAAGATTACATTGAAAAATTGCTTCATAGCAATGCGAAGTTATGAAATAAATTACAAGAGAGATATTTACTTTTAAATGAATTATCAATGTATTAAAATATAATACTCTGCGTTTATGTTTTATTGCTTATTCTTTTACTTATATCGTATATGTATACTTAAAAAAGAAAATTTGCAATTCCCTGTATCATTCTCATATAAGTTCAATGTTATGCATTCTTAGAAATAATGAAATGACTGCACCAAATTAATTTCTTAATGCTGTAATTCAAACAGGAGGTTATTAACCGTAATAAACAA
The DNA here is from genome assembly GCA_036365515.1 of Torymus aiolomorphi. Lineage (NCBI taxonomy): Eukaryota > Metazoa > Arthropoda > Insecta > Hymenoptera > Torymidae > Torymus > Torymus aiolomorphi. The sequence goes on along the minus strand of CM070874.1, from coordinate 67,285,579 downwards.
ATTTAATTTCGTAACGAGAACGTAAAATCCTCCATTTTGCTTCACCCATTTTCGCTATCCGCCACATAAGAATCCTTATAAGCAACCCTCCCCTTACGCATTCTGACCCTTCACAGACGCAACAAAGAAACTCATATACTTCCCTCGGAGGAGAAAGCAGCGTAATAAGACGCGGCGTGCAAGAGGGAGAAAACGCAGTTGGGGGTGCGCCAAAATTCGCGTTACACGCGCGCACGGGTCAATACGACGGTCATTCTCGCTTTCTCACAATTACGTCATACCGTCTGTTATAATAAGGTAACTGCCTCGTAAACTTTTAGCATCGGGTTTTATTGCGCCGGTCAGTTGTCCACGGCGGCGAAAAGTATTATAGTATTCGCGCTCTGCTGCGCGTCTTGTCGTGAAGACCAGATCAAATCGAATAGGTTTATGGGAAAAGGAAAAGATAACAGGAGGCTGGCATCGTTTAATGACAGACATATGAAAGAAGATATAATTTTATATTGTTTCGGTTATTTTATTTTTGATGTTTGTATAGTCTTTTTTAGATAATTATAATATAGAAAATAATAAATTGAAATATATTAATAAGTATAGAAAGACAAAAGGAAACAAAATTGAATACAATTTTCTTTTTCAATGAAAACTTTATAAAAAGAACTAGAATGTTGGGCGCGCTTCGCGCGCCTACAATGCAGCTGTGTTCTCTTAAGTCGACTACAAAAAATTTTTAAAATTAATGCAAAATCCACAAAAAGTAAGCACAAAAAATTTTTCTTGTATGAGATCAAAAATCCCTACATTGATAAAAGAATTATGCATTTTAGAAGTATCCACTTTAAACTTGGGATCATTTCATCGGCAGGAAAGTTTGAAAGCTTACGGACAGTGAAAAAATTTGCCTAATCGATAACTATGGTTCTGGACCATATAAAGGGCCCAGACCAAGGTCTAAGGTGAGGTAAATATATCTCCTTGTATGTGTAAGAAGTAGGAAATAATTGGTTTACATTTATGTATTAAAATGACTTTTTTTATTTCAGAAAAAAGGTCTCTAGCCCCCTTAAAGTAACTAAAATGTGTGCATGAGATAAACCTCATTTCTGAAATTCTACTACATGTACGTGAGCTGAAACTTCGCCAAAATATTTTTCTTTTGCTATTAGCGGGATTAAATATTCTTTTTTTAAATGAAAAACACGCACACAAATGTCAGGACGATCTGAAACCTGTTGACCCGGTAATAAATTTCCTTTAATTTCATGCCAGTTAGGATTACGTCTCATTGTTATAAACAGATCAGGTTTTCCTTTCATACGAACTATAGCCATTGCATCTTGACAATTTGCATCATATATCTAGTAGAACTAACAAAAGTTGATGGCAATATAACTATTTTACCTAGTTGACAATTGATATAATTTGCAGTATTATTTACATGATCAACTAATCCCTGGTATGATTCCACATGCGATTGTTTCTGATTGCGCCGAATATATTCACTACTATACCTCTCAATTTTGACGTAACTATCAGTAATCCATTGTTGAAGTAATCTACGACCTAACAAAATCTTATGCCTATTCTATATTTACCATAGGAACCCCCAGTTACTGGACGATAACTTTGTTTATCTTGTGCATTATGATTATCTACTACGAATGTCCTATTATTTATCTTCGCTATATTTTTATGCCAACCTTGCAAACACTGACAATAAAGCAGTGGATATACCATAGGTTCTACGTTTGGATCCATCGAACTTAATGGTTGCAGTACACGCCTAGCCTTATTACGGATAGTTACATATGATTCAGGAATGTCACCATCGGCTGTGGTAGCAAAAACCGCAGCAACCTCAAAATATATTTAACCTTAAAATGTTTAAACTCTTAATATGTATAAAACATTCATTTACCATAAAAATATTTTTTTTCACACTGTCGGTATAGCATTATTACTATTAATTTGATTGTTTTTATTGTATACCAAATGAATAATTTATTATTTTAGTAATTTTGAAAATTAAGGATCTGTAGGCCAACGAGTCATTAACTCAGTACATAAATTTATAGAATTTTTAAACTAACAATTGGTTCAACTGTTGGCTAAGTGAACCATCATTTTGTGACGAAATTAGTAGCATTTTAAAGTAAGAGTTGGTTAAACCATTAGCGAACTCGTTCCCATTTCGCCAACCGATTGTAAACTATTGTTTAATGTTTCTACCAGGGTATTGGACCACTATATTTCAATGTACAAAGTGTACATAAGGTTTTCGAAAACAAATGAATTTGGACATTATACCATGAATAAATATAATTTAAATTGACGGTTTGACGTCCGCAACCATTATTAAAAATAATAGAATAAGTACTTAATTGTCGGCCATTTAGTCCGGGAATTTATCGAGGCTCGACTTTTTCGCAGTAAGTCGCGAGCAAGCGTGCCTCGAAGAGTTCCGCGTTCCGCGGATGCTTGGCACTGCCGCTACTCGCCGCGTCTTGACGAGCTTCGCGGAAGCGCGGCGCTGCTGCTACTCGCCCGCGGGGCCACAGAAGTCACTCGTGTATACTCAGGGAGCCTAATTTCTTCTCTATTTTCGCGCGCCCTCGGCAGAGCCAATCAACGAGAGAGAAGCTCGCCCTCCTACGCGCGTAAGAGCTTGATTTGAGCCCGCGAATTTTCGGCGGATAGTCGCTCGCCGCTCCGCGCCGGAGACGGAACTCGACGAATTTACTCCGTGCCAGATCGCTCGACAGAGCAGACCTCCGCCTGACACTCTCGCTGAGGGCGACATTAGATCGCCCAACGGCATAAGGAGCCTTTAATTTTTCTCGCTTAGTGCGGACGACCGTTCGCGAAGGGCAAACAGGAAACGCGAGTTTTGGGGAAGGCCTGGAGCGTCCTGCTACTCGCGAGCATCTCGCACGACCGAGAACTGCCGCGTTAGATTTTCATTCCCGTATAATTTTTCTCTCGATAATTATTACTGATTTTGCACTCTACCGTAAATAATTTTACGTTGACATTTTTTTTAAATATAACCACGCAGTCTTCTGATTATTTATCCTGAGGACATTTCCTTATTCTCTCGAACGCTCTATCTAAAGAAAGATCTGAGCTTACGTCAGGTTATTTAGCAACAGCCTATTAATTTTAATACATATTGCTTAAGGTGGTGTAATAGTCCTACTTTACCACTAACCCTGTTTTATCGGTGGAACATGTCAAAATAATTAATATAAATAAAAGGATAATACATCGTTCTACGAAGTTTTGAGACAAAAAACGATGACACCTTTGTTTATTTTTGGAACGAAAATTAACGAAAATTAACCAAATTTCATTCCAAAAATAAACAAAGGTGTCGTCGTTTTTTTGCCTCGAAACTTTGTAGAATGATGTATTACACCATTACGCAGGGCAACTGAATTTGTTCAAGGCGTAAATCATTATCCTTTTATTTATATTAATTACTTTTACATGTTCCGCCGATAAAACAGTGTTAGTATCGTGCGACACCCCCTTAAATGACTTTAGTATAAGTATATCCTGCTAGAAAATAGACCTACTTCATTGGTTAAGATTAACATCGAAATTTAATTAAAACTATTTAAAACTATCACTATATTTTAAAGCATCTACAATATAATATTTCTACATATATATATATAAATAGTTATTCTTCGTTGATAATAGCAATGTAATCATGGTGTGACGTTTTTAATTTAAAAATTGACGAATGGTTCGCCAACCGTTGGTTAGCATTTCTATCAGGGTAATACTTCTATGAATGAAGATTATAAAGACAGCTGCCTTTCCTATTTTCATAAGTGAAGATCCTTTATGAAATGTTGCTTGATATACAGTGCAGCAAACAAATGAAACTTTTATACCTAATAACGTAACAAGATTTTCATGAATTCCAATATCTACATGGAAAATCTCATCTCTCTCCCTCTCTCTTGCCAACCCAATAAAATCACACGCCATAATCATTCAATTTCCCGGGCGACCTCCCCCAAAATTAAAAAATCCAGGGGAACATCTTGCCGAGTCCGCTGTGCTCAAGCGACAAGGGGGATGGTCATGCACCGAAGCATAACCGAAACGAACCTCTCGAGCCATCCTTGTACCCCCTCACACTACCCTCTCATAATATCCCTTGGGAGAAGCGACGACGACTTGGGCAGTCGGTCGGTCGGACACTCTCTCGTCAATGAGGTCATGAGGTCGATATGAGAAAAAAGACAGCGGCAAGACTTTCTTCTCTCCCCCCGAGCGCCGGGCCTTGCCTGACTCAGCAAACGCGCGCAAGCGTGAGCGCGCCCGATTGAATCCGAACGAGCGTAATACCCCAAGATTGGCATCGAGAGGCTCGCTTCGGCTATATATATACGTAACGCGCGGAACGTATTGTTGTACAAGAGCCTGTGTCCGGTCCCGGAAAACGGGAATCATCGTGGCAATTTGCTACGCGCGCGTGGTATGCCCGAGTCTGTGTGTGTGTGTATGTGTGCGTGGGTGTGTGCGTAACGAGGCGCGGGTGGGATTTATATACGGCTCGTCGAGATAGGAAGGTGGTTTATGTATGGGAGAGGACTGTTGTAGGGTATAGGAGGAGAGAGAGGGAAAGAGGGCTCTCAGTGATATCGACGAGGGCGAGTTGATTGTAATATGCGAGTTTATGACGATAAGGACGTGGATGTAATATTTATTTGGGGACACGCTCGAGGGGCACAACTATTGTACGGATAGCGGTGCTTCCAATTTACGTTTATTACGGTTCGTTGGGGTCCTAATTCAGAGAGAATCTGATACAAGCCATAAGAGTTTCAGTACACAATAGATTAATTTTATACGGATATTAAAATCGGAGGGAATGATACGGTTATCATTTTGACAGGATGGAGATTGTGATTTAATACTTCCTACATAATTTGTACTGTCTGGGAGTCTGAAAATCTTTTCTGGCGTGTCAAGTTCTAACGAATGAAAGCAAATTAATTTTTGAGGACCTGAGCGACCGAGTTCGGGGAAGAAAGTAAAGGGATCGTCTATTTTTTGAAAAAAGATCTACCAGATCGCAATCTCGTGGCACTACTGTATCGTAAATAATAAAAAAGGTAGGTGAACACAGATGTCACGAAATTGAATCAAAGGTTTCATCTAGGGTATTGCGTATAGTTACCGAACAAACTCTAATAATGGTAACTTATTACCAAACCACTTTTCACTTAAATTATAGATTATTTTTGCTAAATATAGTCTATAATTTCAACGATAAAAATGATTAAAAAATTAAAATTATCCCACTTTATAGTGTAAAGATAATGGTGTGGGGGTCCGAAGTTTAGACGATTCATTTTAAAATTGAAGTCAGCCATAGACTTTTTTCAGTTCGACATATGATAATGCAGATTGTTCTTAATTTTGAAATTCTAAATTACGAAAATCATATTTTCGAATCTAACAGTTCACCTACTGTCCAAAACATCGAATTTCATCAATACGATTTCAAAGCAAATATAACTTGTTTCTAATGATTTATTTCGAAATATCTTTATTGTATCCCTATTAAAATTCTATTAATGAAATTTGATGTTTTGGACAGTAAGTAAATTGTTACATTCAAAAATATGATTTTTGTAATTCAGAATTTCGAAATTAAGAACAATCTGCAGTACCATATCTCGAACTAAAAAACGTCTATATTTGACTTCAATTTTAAAATGAATCGTCTAAACTTTGGACCCCCTCCAAGATAATACACTCTAGTGTTAGATCACGTTTAGCACTGTAATACAAAGTTGTACTTCTATTACCCATAGATGTCCATTCTTACAATACTACAAATACATCTTTACCTCTCAACTTCAGTCCATTTCATTCCACTTACACCATTCGCCAACTTTTCTACATTTATAACATTTCGATCTTCCTACCTCTGCCACCCTTAACAACGAAACATCACCGCAGTCCTCGCGCCAGGCAGCCCTCAAAGCAAAATATGACCAGAGCTCAGAAACTTCAACATCCCTCTCTCTCCTTCCTCCCCCGCAGAGTCCACCATCGAACTTCTTTCCACCGTTTCTTCCCTCTCCGTCGTTCGTGCAGACTGCAGGACTTACGAGTTGCCGCAGTCGCCGGTGGAGGAGAGGAGAAGGAACGTCGAATAAGAAGGCGACCCCGGGGGGCTACTCTCACTCATGATGTCGCGCCGCTACCGCCGCGCCGAATCCCGACATATCTTTACCGAACGCGGAACACATTGCTCCCGCGGGACGGCGCTCCCGGCGCACACATACGCGTGCGTTAGGGCGGCCGGAGAGATCTACGAGCTTGATTACGGCGCGGGATGTTCCGCTCTGCCTTTCGCATAGGGAGAGAGAGAGAGAGAGAAAGGACGAGCTCGCGTGCGCGACGATATTCTGGTCTGGATGTTTGCTTCCATATTCGGGGAACTAGGAGATTGGGTTCGGCAGATCGCCGGAGTAGCTGAAATATGCTGGGTTTATTTTGCGAGAATAATCGGCGCGTAAGCTGCTGAATAATGCGCAAGCGTGTGCGTGGGCTGTTAGATAGGTGCGTTTGATTTGGCGGTAAGTGCAAGCGACGGGAATTGATGTCTGGGAGAGGTTGATTGAGAGGTACGTGTATTGCGCATGATAACTTGAAAGTAGGTATGTATTGATATGTCGAGAAGAAGAATTTTTTGTCAGAAAAGGTTGTTATTCTGTGATTAAGTCAATTTGTTGATTTTTAGTGGTTTATTCTTTGTTTTTTAGATTTTTATTTTTTGTATTCTAATTTTGTGTCATGGACCTGACGGAATTCGTTTTCGTTTTCTTTAAGCAATAAGTGTAGTGCCCTCGTTTGAAAACTTTTGATATATGATTGATACGTTTTTGTTCTATAACGATCTATCAATCTTTCCATAATAGGCTTTCTATATTTTTACCTTTCTACATTCTATAAGTGAGTTTTTAAGTTCGATTGTAATCCCTCTTATAAAAACTTTTTTACTGTTATTCTTTCGTAAGAATACAAAAATTTTCTGTCACTATTTCATTGATTTACAAAGTAAGTTTAGTTCTTTTATGGAGACTTTAATTCAAAATATTAATTTAAAATTGTTATCTATTTGCTAATGAACATATCATGTAAATGTTATTTAAAATAAATGAAGAATTATTTTAGAGATTTACGAAATAATAATAGCCATAGTATAATTTAGATTTATGTATATCATTAGATGTTATCCAAACTATATACTAGTACTCTTGAAAATCATGTTGCAGGATATATTATAAGGAAATAAATGTTGGAATTGAATGAAAAATAATAGGTTTCTATATTTTTTCGAAGTATTTTCTGAATACTCTTTAATGAACAATATCTACACTTAGGGAATGCAAATTTGTTAGAAACATATTTTTCCAAATGCAAAAATTAGCAACAGTTATAATAGAAGTGACAACATTTTTTTCTGAAGATTCATGATAACTTATATCTGATGCAAGAACCTCTTTAAATATTATGTAGAGTTTGGAGATCGGATTCTCTGTGGCGCTACACGAAAGCGCTAAGCAGAGCGAGGTTCAGAGTAGAGTATATCGTCTACCACGGGAGTCTTTTCTAAAAAAAAGCGGGCTTTGATATGCGCTTTTGTCTGAAACTAACCAGTCTGACGGATGTGTAGCACGCCGTTGCACTCATGGTATGGACTGTTGACACAGTCTGCGCGACAAGTCAGTGCGCGATGAACCATTCAACGAGTGATACGAATTCAATAAACCACCAGTTCAACCTCTTCAATAGTATTTTGATTATTCCTCCCCCGCCATCGTTCCTCCGATAACACCTTACCGTGCACCTACCACGTAACACCAGTAAGCAGTATTTTTTTTTAATTTATTACTTTTGCTAATTCTTTTATCATCCATTGTTTTCAAACTTACTATAAACAGGAGGTGGTTAAAATAATTTTGAAAAGTTTAAAAACCATTTGAAATGATGAAAAAATTCGATGTAATAAGACTCTTCTCTAACTCCTTAACCATATCGAATAGATCTTGAATATTTTAAATTTATTTTGAATATTTCAAGACTGTACACATATCGATAAAAGAGGAAATAGTTAACTTAACATTCCTAGTACATGCATACGAAGGCGTTTTAAAAAACGGAAAATGCAGTTTCTGAGCTTATTTTTATTTTAGAGAGCTGCAATTCCAGGGTATACTGTGAATTTTTATGACAACAAAATAAATTTAAGAAATAAGTTGAATAGAGAATATTTTATTTTTTAAATTTCAGCTTCAGCCAACATATTTCCTTTGCCAGTGACAAATCTCTCGGGCAAGCTTCTTATACCCAGCCCAGATTTTTTACTCCCTTCTCTTTGGGAATCGCATTGACGATATCGGCCATAAGGGGACGGATAAACTTTCATGCGGGGCGACTGCTCTCGTTCCCAGAGCGAGGCCGAGAGGAAAAGAGGGAATTTCCGAGTGGATGTGGAACATGGTGTAAATTATCGCCGACTCGAACGTTATATTACCCCTGGCGGAGTCCTCGCGAATTTCCGGCGCGAATCGGCTATTCCTTTGTGAAAGGGGAGAGGAATTGAATTTTTTTTTTCACTTTCATTCCGATGTAGTACAACTGATATGGGGTTTTATACCCTTGCATGTAAATGTTTTCTTTTGTGTAAGTGTTGCTTTTAAAAAAGTTTTCTTTAATTTTTTCAAAAATAATGTGATAAGACAATTTTATTCCTTTGAGGATAGGTATTTCAATAAATTTATAGTAGTTTTATCGAATAAATTGATATTTTTAAAAACCGATTCAAAATCTTAAATAAATTTTCAGTTCCATAAAAGTGGATTATTTTATTGTAGGCACTTAATATACTATCAAAATTTAAGCAAAATTAATGTTTTCACTTTCTTTTATGAAACAGAAAATTTACTATTATTCACCACCAGGGTTTTATTTATTTCAATGTTCCGACTTCATCCAGATAGGACGTGATAAATTTCGAAATACGCGCCTCATACCTCTGCTACACGTTCATAAAGGAAAATCAATGGCCGGCTGAGTGCTGCTCTTTTTAGTCGGCGCTGCATTGCCAGCGCACACGGCGTGATAAATGGAGCGTTTAAATGAAAAATCGGTTTTGCGCGTGCGCATCGACTGTCGTGTATATCAGGTCCAAGTTTAGATTTAGCGAAGATCAAGTGCCGCATAGGGGGGAAAACTTGAGTGCAGGCATTAATGCCACATCGGGTTAGTGTAAACCGGTCAAGTTCGTTACTTATTCACGGGCAAAGAAGTTTCTTATTCTGTGTAGACCACCAGAAATAAAACTAATTTTTTTTTCCGTAATCGATAGAGTAAGTTTCGTACAGTTTCAAAGCACGTGTATTAATGAACTCTGCAGCTGATGAATCTTTCAATTATTTTTTACGGATTCACAGTTACACGTGACCTTTGTTTTCCCAGGTTATTGAAATTTTTAACAAAAATTGAGATGAAAATAAATAGCATATATATTGCCGAATCCATTATAAACGAAACGCAATAGTACACTGAAAGCTCTGTATAAATCAAAATATTCTTTACCGTGGGCCATGCTGATTCGATTAATTATTCGATCGGCGAAACAATGCGCTCGCGCTCGCGACTTTCACGCCCCATAAATTACTTTTCACGCATATGTTTCAATTTCGGAAAATCCCCTTTTTCAATTTCACCGACCGAAGCCCATTGAATCAGGGACAAACAAAACCCCGAATTAATTCGGCACATGGAAACATCGAGCGTCCAAATTATGTTTCCGGAGAAAAAATGTATATATAAATGAACGTGCTTATAGCGCGGGATGTAAGCGATAGAGGCGCGTACTCTCACTCCCCTCGAAGGAATAAAAGCCCGAGTGCGCTTCCTCGGCGGAAGGCGTAAAATTTCGTATACGTATATGCGTGCCTCTATAGAGCGCGTAGTGCCGATACCGTTTTCTCGTCCCGATCGCGCACACTCTCTCCATTATAGGTAGACGCACAGACGCGCGCGTAAACACGGGGCCGCGAATTCCCCGAGGAATCTTTATTAGCGGCAATGAATTTCGCGCGCTCGCGCGCTCTCGTCCCCTTCTCGCGATCGCTATCTCGGGATGTATAGAAGTTCGGAAGCGGACCGGCGTTAAAGTTATCGGCTCCGCGTCGCGAATGATCGCGAGGACAATCGTTTCTAATGCTTTATCGGCCCTCGTGCGTCGTTTTACGCGTGGAAAATTGCGCCTGGGACACGTAGATGTATATAGGTGTATAGTATAGGGGCTACGCGGAGGTTTACTGCGCAGCGAGGCACGAGAAATGCAAGTTTTTATTCCGCCTTTTGTTTTTTATTGCCAGGCGGTTGAGGTTACGAGAAGAGTGCGGTACGTGCTCAGCTGGGAGAGAGCGACCGGGGAGGGGGCGAAGAAAAAAAGAGGAGATGTTGTTCGGATGGAATGAGGAGAAGTTTTTTTAATGATGTGGCGTTCGTTAATTGTGCAAATGTGAATGGTGAACTTTTAGTCTTTAGTTTTTTGAAAAAGTACTAGATTATTGTGGGCATTCTTATTTTTTCGTATGTATTTTGTGCAGACTGAATTTAAATACATATAAGAGCTCTTTTGAATTTAGTAGAATGTAAAAATAAATAATTTAATACTATTTTTTTCTTCACTGTGACAATGCAGTAGCTTATATTCAGGTTTACAATTCATAATTTAAAGAAACATAATCGAAAAAGGGCAAAATGTCTTTTTTATTGAAACCCTTTATTATTTAGAAAAGATGTACAATACTGTTAAAACTTTTTTATACACAGGTTTTGTAAATGATATTTTGTAAAATTCTATCCCATAAATTATTTAATTCGTGTCTATTAAAGAATATCGACAACTTTAGTAGCTTTGATTAAGGGCAAAAATTAGTAATGGTACGTTCCATTTATTTTTATAGCTAATCTTATAACTCATTTTCTTGATTCTCCAAGTAATTCCATCAACTTCGTCAAACTCTGCCAAACAGATAACAGTTGCAATAAAACATTTTATTACGTCCGAATAATACCACGATAATTCGACACTGAAGGCCAACATTTACATTACCAAAAGCCATACGTGCCGAGAACTTCCCAAGCCGCCCCCGCCAAATGTGAGTCCGATGTGAGCACAGCTCATTTTCGCGTCGTAAACGCAAGATCATCGGGTCGCTTTGGCGCCGATCGGTTATTCGACGTTGTTTTTACCCCAGAAAATGCCGAAAGTTTCCTCACTACAGTCATGAGCAGGACTAAGGTGCGTGTAAAAGTTTACTACGATTTGCGCGTAACGCTTTGGCAAATAGCTAAATAAGGCGAGAGGGAGAGGGACTCTATTGGTGGTTTTACTATATTTGTGGTAGAAGTTGGTGAAATAATTTTTCATTTGTTTGTTACATAAAAGTTTTGTCTTTAAAGTTATTGAAAGTTTCTTTGTAGATGTGATATAGAAAAAAGATTATAATATAATTTATACTAATACCTTTTTTTAGCAAAATTAATTTTGTGTAATAAAAGCATAAATATGTCGAAATAATATTTGATTCAATAAACGGAATGATTTTATTATACAACATATTTTTTTCATTCTTGGACAATTTTAGAACGAAAAATTCACAGTAAAACTAAAAAATATTTCCGGAAAATAAAAACTCAAATTTCAAGGGTCATTTTCTGAAATTTTTTTAAGTAAGTCATTCGAGTATTTGTGTTAGCATATAATATGGATGGAATAGTTGTATGCATGAGCGTGGCATACGCGAAGAGTAAAGCACGTGAAATTATATTCGACCGATTTTAATTTCGGTTTTACGTTGTCAAGCAAAAGAAAGATTTCACTTTATTATTATTTTGATTAAAGTTAAAATTGCATTTCGAGGAAACGTTCATATTCTACTTTATTTGCAGATAAGGTTTCCTTCGAATGAAAGTTACGATTATTAAAAAGTAAATTCTATGTGAGATACATAAATCCCAGAATTTGGGCGTCGAACGTTCAAATAACGTTACTATTATTCATAGCAGTCAAAACTTTGTTTTTATGAACTTTAAAGGGGAAGTTCTACAGTAAACTGAGTACAATTAAAACAACATTGCTATAACGTACGATCCCGTGTGGATTTACGAGTGCGCGCTTTAATATCTCTTGGATTGCTATAAAACAACTGTGATCGCGAAATATTGAATGCAATATGCCACCGTATCCTCGCTGCAATATCCCGACAATTGAAAACTGCTCTTTTCAGGAAATTGATTTTGCAGAAAAATCATTCGTAAGATGTAATTTCTCTTTTAATATTCTTTTGGTGTCTTCGGTTTAAAATATGGATCTCGGTGGCAGTGGAATTTAATATTATTCAGTGCACTTCTTTAATTTCTATTATATTTTCAGAAACGTCATATGCTTTAGTTTAAATGCGGAATATTTTAATAGAAATTTAATTATTTATAGACACAAATTTAATAAAAAAAAATAATGGTAAGATTGTTTATTATTGAAAAACCCTTTTTGAGTGTGTTAACAATTATATTACAATCAAAATCATATTACAAATTAGAAAGAGTTATGAAGATTGAAAATATCTAATATATAATATAATAGTTAGAGATATAAAATCAGAACGTAAAAGAGCAAATAAAATTCGTCTTTTGAAAACTTAGAAAAAACCTCTTTATTTTCACGAGTTTCAATAAAAACAAAAACGAAAGCATTTAAAATCCATTAATTTGAACAGTACGCCAAAGTTTCCAACTTCAACTTCAATGACTTTTCTAGAACTTCACTCTACCGAACGCGCTTCTGAGCCCGAGCCAAAAATAAAATTAAAAACTTCCGGCATCGGCAATCGAAAACTCAAAACCAAGCTTCTCCAAAGTGAAGTTTCGATCTTCAATCGACCGGATCGACAGACAATTTGCTTCCCCATCGTGAGAAAAGTTCAAGGCCATGGCTGGCGATGCATCAAGTCGCGCAGCGTCTCGGAAAAATAAATGCTGCGCTGCCGCAATCCGATACGCTGGCTTTTCGCACTTACGACGCGCGCGCTGTATGCTTCATACATCATCCCTGCGCACACGCGCAAGATTTCCCAGCGAGTTCTTGTTGCATGAGTTACCGTGTGAGAGTTGGAGCGAGAAGAGAGAGAGAGAGAGAGAGAGAGAGAGAGAGAGAGAGAGAGAGAGAGAGAGAGAGAGAGAGAGAGAGAGAATAGTTTCCTCGCGCGCTTTATATAATGATCGATGGAGCTTGTGTAGTGCACACTTTTGTTAGAATTCTTTCATTGGGCAAGTGAGGGCAGTTTTGAAGTTGGATTAAGGGCGAGGTTTTGGATTATTAAGTACGCTTTGAGCGCTGTTTTTGTAAAATGAAGAAAAGAGGTATTGACGCTTAAAATATTCATAGTTAGTATTATTTCAGGCGAAGGTAAACTGTAATTATAACTTTATCAAACTTTTTGTATAATATAGAGAGGAGCGTCAACTTTATCATAATATATGAGAACCTATATACATCTATTGAATGTTATGGGAATGTGCTTGCTTCAAATATTTGAGGCAGCTGAACTATTTGCTAAATTCTCAAGAGATACTAGGGGCTCGGGGAAATTTTCGAATTCAAGCGGGGCCCCACATTATGTCCACTAAGGACTGCTAGTCTAAGGTTGATCGAATTTCCAATATTTACAATACTTATTTGAATTTGATGCACGAACTTTTAGATGTAAAAATAGAAAAGTTTTGGTTAACTTTTCCATTATAAGAATTAGATAATAACTTGGAATTGTTATTTTTTAGTATGTTAAACTTCACCGACTAATAATATTTATTATGCGCAAGACAAATCAAGGAAATAGTCTGAAGTCATGTAAAGTAAGTCTGCTGCAATATGTGTTTTACTACTTACAATTCCCAAAAATGTTAACCCAAGTGTTCTCATAATACATTAGCATTGAAATTTTCCATGCAAAAGAATTACTTCACACCTCTTAAAAAAATCTACTCCAACACTCCGCTAGATCGTTTAACACTGTTTCTCAAATTTACGTCATAACGGTTTTTTACGCGGTCTCGAGAATCCCATATTCCGCAAGCATCTCCATTTAAGAGCACTTCCCACCGGGAAACCTTGACTTTTCAGCCGTAAACATTGCATTATCAGCACGAGGGTGCGAGACCACGGCGACGGATATGATAAATGTCGAATGCCGCACGTGTATGTGTGTGCGCGCGCGCACATGGAAGGAATATCTCTGGTCCATGTCGCCAAAGGACAGCCGACAAAGGGGAATAGTGTAGAGATGTGAGGGATGGACATTCTATGCAAAATTAAGGAAGGATTCGACGTAATGCTATGTTGATAATTTATCATCGTTTGGGATCGTTTAATCCACCGAAAAAAAAATCTTGGGAGAGGATATTGATGGAAAGCCGAATTTATGTACTAGTAATTTGGGCTATTATTTGATATTATTATAACTATTTCATAATTATTACTCTTAATAAAGGAAAACAAAATTATTACTCATATTTAATATTACCAAATAAAGAAGTCCTATTTTAATATGACCCGATTTGAGAGGTACTTTTTATATCGGAAAGATTTAATTTACTCACGTGGTTTAAAGTCATATATATTTTTTCATTTAAAAATTCAATCGTACCAATCTATATATTAAAGTCAAATTAATTTCGCTTTTAACACGAAGCTTTAATAGATTGTGAACAAATGAGGTTTTCATGAAAAATCGGCGCATGTGCATGCGAGTTACCCCGATAAAATTTTATTAAGAAAATCAAACGAACTTTTAATGAACGAGCGCCTGTTAACGAGATCTGCTTTTGGCGTGTAAATGACAAAATAAATTGGAAGAATTATACATTTGGACTGGTTCATAGAGGTTCTTCGAAGCGATAACGTGCACGCGATCCTTCAAAACTTTCCAATTACTACGAAATTCGAATAATGAATTCATTGGAAAAAATTATTTAGGTTACGACATTATTAAACCCTTGCTTCATTAATTCGTCTTGTTAAAGGTAGCGATAGCGCCCTCTGTGGCTCAATTGGAAAGGGAGCTAATGGGTGTAAAAATCGTAAATATAATAGAAAAATCAAGAAAATAGAGCAAAAAATCGTTTAAAAAATAAATCGAAGTGGTGCAGGGTACCCCAATGTACATTTATGAAAGGCTCTTCTGTATACTATTTTCCAGCTGATAAAAAGCTCCGAAAGAAGTGGATAATAGCTTGCAAGATAGATAAAGCCATAACCGCATACATGTTTGTGTGTGTTGCTCATTTTGCTAAAGAAGATTACATACCAAGTAAATTAATTTTAATACAAATTTTATAATAATTAATAATTATCGTAATAATTATAACAATATTAAGAATAAAATAATGATTTTTAGCATTGAATCCGCAAAAAATAATGCTAATAACATTGTTTCAATTTTTACTTTAGCAAATTATATTTTTGAGTAACTGTTACAACAAAAATAACCGAAAACTAGGGTATGGCCAACCACTAGTGCTACCACCCTATTAAGATCATTATTTATTTATTATAAATTAATTTCTCTATAAAAATCAAAATTGAAATATTTCAAACAGAGAAATGATATAAAAAAATAATGTAGGCGACTGCAATGAAGCACTTTGATAAAATATAGAGGAAGAGGATTATTATTCTGTATTATTTATTTATTATGCATTGATGCGTGTATATAAATCAAAATTGAGATATTTAGAGTGGAGTAATGATGTCAATAAGTGAGGCAAACGACTGAAATGAAGCACTGTAATATAATAAAAGATTTATAAAATCACCACTGAAATTTAATTAATATGAAATTTCGGCATAAAGTCAGATGAAAGGGAACCTATTTCAAAACAGTCCAGCAACAAAAATGAAAGAGGAAGAGCATACTCACGAAACATATTAATTTTCTAAAATATTTCCAAAAAGAGAGCATACCAGTACATTTCTCTTCTGCCAGGCAGGCCAATTAAAACGAAAAAATCTCTTTCTCCCACGCCGCAGCAAGCCCTCCAAATTGGTCTACGTGATTCCGTGCGTCGCCATATATGAAAGCTCTTAGAGAAATTACGTGGGAATTTCCGAGCTTTTCTCAAAGCATCGCGGCGCGCCTCGAACCGTGGCAAAGTGGAGCGTTTCCTCTCTCTCTCTCTCTCGCTCTCTCTCTCTCGCCGCATAGCTCACCCACAAAGAAGCCCTCGGCTCTTTTTCCCTTCGGGGCCAAAACAATGGCACGCCACGCGTTGTATATGCGTCGAACGCGTGAGATTTTCACAAGGGGGAGAGAGAGAAAGACTGAGGGCGAGCGAGAAATCTCGACCGGAAATGTCTTAATTTAGACATTTTCTCGTGTCTCGAATGTTTCTACTTGTTTCGCAGAAAGTTCGCTGGCGGGAAATGCCTTTGCTCTTTGTTGTGGAATTGATACTTTTTTATGTAATAAAGATTTTATATAATAAAGATATAATGACGCATAATTTTACTTAATATTTGTTTATGTTAGTTAAAAATATTAAAATAAAGTAATGTTATTATTTTAATAATCAGATTAAATTTAATTAGGGATTGGCTATACATTTAAGAATAGTATATCTTCATGATATTGTTTTACTGTAGGATATCAAGATTTTCTTTAAACATTTACTGAACTCTATTATTAAATTTAAAACTTATTAATATCAATTTTGAAATACCGTACTGTATTATTTAAGTAAAATTATAATAATCAGTTAAGTGATACATTATATAAATTGCGTGATGCCTAGGAAATTATAGCTCAAGTATATGTTATCCTAATTAAAATTCTATTATCTAAAGTAGGATAATGGAGAATACGTGTATAGAAAGCGATTAATGCGGTATTATAAATGAAAACAGTTTTAGTCGAATAAAATTATTATTGGATTCATTTTTAATCAATTAAATCCATCACCTCGTTTGGCATCAAATCCATTTGTGATATATTATAGATATATAATTATAAAATATTACGGTTATCATTTACAGGTATTTAATTTTTAATTTTTTTGGGATTTACATATTTTTATAAAAAATATTTAGTTGTACAATGAAAGATATATCTTGAAATCCAATAAAAGTGTCGAAATGAAATCTTATATCTCAAACATACGTTCGTCGATTGGAAATGAAATTCGATATTTCATATAAATTAGATGCATATCCTTTATTGCGTGTAACGTTACGAGCACTGTTTGGTTGTACGATCTTCGTTTCACAGATGGATATTGGATCCTGATTTTGATTACAGAAGCAAGAATTAAAGTGTTATGATATCAATTTTGCCGTGTAGTTTTGCATCCGTTTCATCCAATATTTGAAACAAAGATACTACACATTAAAGATAAATACAGCTGCTACTATAATCCTGGTAGAAAAGTTAACCAGAAGCTAGCTATTTTTCAGTTAACTTTACGGCTAAAAACAAACATTGCTTGTATTTCCTAATTATGCATCATCAATCTGAAATAAATCATGGCGTTTGCACTTCATAAAATATGTATTTTAAGTAATAGTAGAACTTTTAGATGATTTATATTATTTTTGCATTATGATTTTTATTAAAAATGCTTCTATTTAATTAAACAAGAACGTAAGCAAATGAAGAACGTAG
The DNA here is from genome assembly GCA_036365515.1 of Torymus aiolomorphi. Classification (NCBI taxonomy): domain Eukaryota; kingdom Metazoa; phylum Arthropoda; class Insecta; order Hymenoptera; family Torymidae; genus Torymus; species Torymus aiolomorphi. The sequence goes on along the minus strand of CM070874.1, from coordinate 67,267,814 downwards.
ATGGGAAAGTCAGATTTAATTTAATTTTCTATACAGTGTGTTGAATTAAAAAAAATTGCGTTACTGTGAAATTATTTATTTTATCGTAATGAACATAGAATATTTGTATTTTAGAAATGAAAAGCATAATTTGAACAATACTTCACGCAGTGCATTTTCATAAATATCAAATTTTAAATTTTACCGCCTAACGCTGGTATAAAAACCTTTTAACAAATGTTTTGTAACACTTTATAAATTAAAACCCATTACGAATCCGACCGTGTAATTCAGGAAACACTGTAAATATTAGATTGCGTAACATATACCAGATAAAAGTAAACCCTTCACACTAGCCACCCCGGGCAGCATATATAACCCCATTTCGAAACGCAACTTCGCAATCACCGTCATCGTTTATCCCCAACCGCATTAAACTCCTAAACATCTCGCCTCCTCCCCTTCCACAATTAAAACACACGCACTCTCTCCTACTACAACAACAACAAAGAAAAAAACCTCAGACGTAGTTGGGGGTGAACCCGAAAAATAGCTGCACGCCGCCGCAGTAGTATAGCCGTAGGCTCGGTCTGACGCAAGCGCGCGCGTGACCCATTCGGGATAATCGAGGGCATAAATTCTCGAGTGCGTGCCGCGCTAACAATAAGGACTGGCCCTCTCCCTCCCTCTCCATCTCTCTTTCTCTCTGCGGGGGCGCATTCTCTTGTTGCGACTGTAGGCCGGGGACCTCGGGCTGTGCCGCTCTAACATTCCGCATCGGGAATTCGGGATCTCCGCGAGACGACGGCGATTTCCGCGCCTGCGCGCTTATTGCCGAGTGTGCAGGAGTGAGTGAGGGAGAGAGAAAGAGGGGGAGATACAGTAAAAGAAACTCTTTCTGTTGGGAGAGTAGGGTTACGGTGCGTGGGGTAAGGTAAATTTATATCACACACGTTGGTGGGTGAATGGGATTGATCGAATAATTTAATTGTTAATTGCGGCTAATTATAGGTGGAACTGTGGTACGACTCTTTGTGGATTCAAACGGACGTCATTGCGTTGACTTCGCAATTTGATTTTAAATTAGATTCTACGTCAATCGTGTTCCTATTTTAACGCAGTTTATCGCAGTATATATAGCCTTGATCGCAAAATCAATGTTTAAAACTATTTTAGAAATCAACTGTTATTATTGGTAGAAAAAATCTACTGAAAAAGAAGAGGTGGAAAGATCTTGGAAAACATCTTAAAATAAGTACAAATGTGGAACGTTGTTTGTAAAGGCAATGTATGTCAATTAGAGAAAATAAAGTTAGTTATTTGCGTGCATCGAGATAAACACAATCTTTTTAAAGAATAATTAAATTTAAAATAAAGCAGTGCCAGTTTATTAAAAATAATCTCGATTTCATAAAACAATTTTATTTTAAGTATTTATATTTAGTTATTTATTTATTCATTCGTTCTCTTGTATTTTTCATACGGATATTATTGGCCTTTAAAACTCATTCGCAAGACGAATCTAAACAAAACAAAAAATTTTCAAATATTTTTTTACTTTATGCTTACTTTCCATGCTAGAGTCAGTGCAAAGTAGCAAAGGATTCGCCTATCTCTATCACCTAATCGTTTAATGTTTTATTTCAAACTTAGTTTCTATTTCAAACCCATTTTTTATGAATGCGCTTGTATATTTTAGTAACATAACTAGACTTTTATAAGTCAGCAAAAATAAAACAATTAATATCACCAAATATAATCCTTTTATTCAAGATGATACAAGTAAGCCAATAACATCAACCACATAAAGATACATAAGTGTACATCAGCCAAAAATCTCCTCCGACGTCCATCGACCATCATCGCAATCACCCCCAAAAATTACACCACAACATCAACAACTTCATAACTCTCCCTCTCCCCCCAAAAAATATCCACCCTCTTCTGCATCTCCAACATCTCTCTTTGAAACCTGCCGCACACGGCTTATCGCGGAATTTACTCACTCTACCACCACCAGCAGCAGCACTGCTACTACACGGAGACTGCGCGCAGCGGCCGCATGGTGGGGGAGTTGTCGGCTCGGAGCGCTCGCTCGCTCGCAAGAATCTGCGCGTCGTCGGGAGCGCGCCGTCGACGAGGAAAACACACGGGGGGGTATTGTATAATCGGCCGGGGGAGGTTGCCGTGTGTGTATGTGCGCCGGCGCTCCTCAGTCTCGCATCGGCCGAGCGCGAGGTCAGCCGCCACACGAGAGCTCATTCGCGATCCGCGCGCGCGCGAGTAAGCAACATGTAGGCGAGGAGATACACACTTCTCGTTGCATATAGTTTGTGGGTTCGCTTAGAACGTCGATGCAGCAGCAACAGCAGAAGGAGCAGCAACATCAGCAGCAGTAGTTGTTGTAGTAGGAGGAGGAGGAGGAGGTTGTATAGGTGGAGAAGAGGAGGAAGCCGGGATGATACTGTACGCGGTCTGGCTCGTGTTCGCGCTGCGGCTGACGAACACCGGCTTCTGCCATGGCAAGCAAGGTGTGTAGAGTGATGATGTTTTGTTTGCGCGATGGGAGGGTATAGCGGGGTAATAAGATTCTAGGTGGATGAAGGGTTGAAAGGATGTAAGGGGGAGATGTGTGCTTGGCGAGGTTAACGATCGCGTTGGTAGGGGATTGTAACGAATTGAAATTCAGGGAATTTTAATGAATAGTTTGACGTGATACGTTCGTATTTTTACCGTATAATGGCTTTGTTGACATCTAACTCATGAGGGTATTGTTGAATATAATACGGTCTCATTATATTTTGAGTCGGTTATTATTGAGAGCGTATTATAGTTACGAGGGTTGGATTACAATCTTTACCGTGATGAAACGTGAAATGTTCATGTCTGGAAGCAGTTTTACTTTACCAAAGAAGTACGACCCGGCATCTCGTGAAATGACGTATATAGCATTGTGGTCATAAACATGTCCAATATATTTCTACAGTATATTTTGAAATGATTAAACGAAATACAAAGTCAACTAGATTAGATCATTGTAAAGAATTGTCAGAAAATTGTCAGGATGAAGCAAACTAGATTGGATTCTTGTTTCTCAAACAATATAATGACTTTCTTTCCTCTGTTTTCACATGAAAAGTTCCTGGAATGCTTGTTCAATTTTATTGGAGATGTTTGCATTTTTCCTTGTACGTTGTTTTTTTTTTTTACCTTATCTAACAACAACTAGAGTTTTACGCAAAAATTAAACAGCTTTTATTCATGTATTTGATAAGAGGCCTACAACAAATTCCAATATTATTTTGTTGAAAAAATATATTGTTTAAATTGAATACACAATATATGCTGAAAGTGGAGTAAAAAGTACACTTCAATAGATACGTTCAAAATATTTTATAGCTTAGATGTAACGTTGGCCTATGAGAAACTGCCGACAGATTTCTATGTCACAACTTTTTCTATTCATTTTCTCTTACTACAGTTGACGTCAGGTCTTCCATATTCTGTTTTAACTCGGATAGTTTAAGCTCATTTGTACAGAATAAAGAAACCTGAAAGTTGCATAACTTACACGGTTCGTTGACTCTCAGGATTACTTCGAGCTTTCGGATTAAGAATATTTATAACTCTGAAAATTTCAACGTTGTTAATTCTTCTCGAGGGATAAAAGTTTTAATTTTCAAAATAGAACTTTTCATACATTCATTTTTCATGCCCCCAAAACGAGCTTTCAAACAAATATAAATAAACGTAAACAACAAACACACTCTCTTTTCCAATAAAATTTCCACTCCCAGAACCTCTCCTCCCACTTAACCGCATTTCAGCTCCGCTACGAAACCCTTTAACTGCCCTTAAAACACAGCACGGGTCGCTGACTCGTGCCGTCTCTCTCGCCGCATGGTGCGCTCAATCGGCCGGATTACCATTGTCGTCTCGGCGCAAGAGCTAAAGACCCTCGATCGAGGAGCTGCCGCGACGACTTAGGACATGATCGATACATCGTAATGCGGGCGTGCATCCATTATGCACACATACGGGCGCGCGCGCGCTGTAGCGGCACAGCACGTGACGACGAGCATGCAGCACCGGTACGATATATGAGTGTGCGTGTGGATCCTCGGGATGTCGCGAAAGGGGTGGATTTTGAGAGGCGGGTCGCAGGGATTGACCTTGATTCGGTGGGTGATTTGTGGAAGTTGGGAGGATCGATTGATCTTCGTGTTTGAAGTGGGCTAGAAATGGTGGGGCTTAGGTTGATGATGTTTGGATCTGTTAGTGAAATTTTTAAATAGATTAGAAGAGACTTGGTTGTGTGTAAATTTGTTGTTGAGCTTGATTACAAGAATGAGTATGGATCAGTTGGTGAAATGTATTTTTAGAAATAGGTTTCATCTTGCTGGAATTATTTAATATTTTATATGTTGCATCAATATTCAAAAGTCAAATTCGTATTATATTATACAATGACATTTGCAGGGCACAGTATATTTCATTATATATATTTTGAGTGTCATTAAAGCTTTTGTTATTTTCCTCCCTTACCTCTAAAAGTGCACCGTATAACCATTTAATTTAAATTTATGATTCTCCATGGAAATCCCAATCTGACAGTTAATGGATCCCTGAAATAACGCGTTCAAAATTCTGACTGCACACCTTTATTATAGTCAATCATAATTTCCACGTATATTAAAGTCAGGATTTTAGTAACCTTATTTTTTGTTTGTAATAACTTTTTTATGGTTATTTTCAATTTCAAAGTAATACACGTAAGCTATACTGTTGATTGTCTATTCATGGTTGTCATTCTCTATTAAGGGTGAAGTTTATAGATGCTTTTATTTCTAAGGCTCATAAAGTTTCATACTCGCAGCCATGACAAGGCACGTAGATTTATGAGGAGGACAGGCTTGAAATAATTACTGGAAAGTATTGTGTAATTATGTAAACTAATGATCGTCATAAAGAAGCATCAAATGTGAAAAATTATTACACAACACGCACAGAGGCACCGTAACATCTTTTACTGCTTGCGTTTGCTGAAGAATAAATGGGAATGACGACATTTCATAAAATAAATTTTAGAGGCATCAATTAATAGGATATTAGTTTCCATTAGTAGATTCAACTTAATTACTTTTAATAAGGATTTTAATTAAATTGTTCTAAGATACTTATTTGATTACTTTAATTAATTGACGCATAAAAATCTGTGTGTAATTATTTGAATTCCTCATTTAAACTTCATTTTTGATAATCATGAAAAACGTAGCCCGAAAGATTAAATAATAGTAATGAAAGAATTACTTGGTAATGCATTCCATCTCGTTCACTACGCGAGCGAAGAATATTTGATTGAGTGGATTATACCCCGTGCACATTCTTTGATGTGTGCCACTTGCAAAAGTATATCGTCAAATAGCTATTTAAAACGCGACCTACATTTCAAAATCAAGGGTTTTATTCTCGTTAAATGACACGAGCAGTCTTCAAATTAAACACATTTAATAAATCTGCACGGAATTCACACCTACCTCTCACCCAGATTCTGAATTACATTTCATAACTATTGCTATCTAAAAATAGTTCATCTGACTCTTGCGTCCTTTAGTATTTCTAACACTTTGTAGAGATTTTCTGATGAGATTTCCAATACACCGAATTATATAAAATTTGATTTATCGGTTTTTGATTGGATTGGTTTGACAGAGTAGAAATTAAATTTACGTCGATACTTAAACTTTTTGAAAATGCAAATTTATAAATTTTTCTGAATAACTCGTTTTTTTCTTCTTTTGTCTATTTAATCATTCTGGAACATATCTTTTTTCAATTTTTGAATGCCTTGTATGATGCATAATATTAGCTATACATTATATGCAAATAATATTTATTAAAAAATACGTTATGGATATGTCGGGACGACCAGTAGATAACTAAAAATGTAAAACTGAATTAGATATGCGAAAAGAAACAAGTGGATAAGTCTTTGCAATTGAATGCTAATTCCGCTACCCCTCAATACATGAATTTACTAAGAAAAAAAATGTTCATGTATATCTATTCACTCGAATCAATGCCGAAAATAAATTAACCCATACCTCTATTCATTTGAGCAACGCATTCAGATGAACCTTAGCTGAATTTCCGCGATAATTAGCGAATCTGCCTCAACAATTTTCGCGCATCATGCGCCCTCCACGCCGCCTCTTAAAGCCGCATCGCTCGGCTCCCGTATAGCCACCCAAGTTATTCGACGCATTCGAGCCGCACAGCAGTCTGCGTGGCCAACAATAACACTGAATCACGGCGCGCCGCTACTGCTCTTTATTCATTTTCAGCCGCGGGCGCAATTCGATTTTACGCTCGATGCGTGCAGCGTATACCGCGGGGCCGCCGCCGCCGCGACGCCGCCAATTTGTCCCGTACGGGTGTCCTTAATGACGAGCGTCAAAGATGAAAAAAAAAAAAAAAAAATGAAGAAGAGGAGAAAGGAGCAGAGAACGTACATCTTTGATCAGTTGATTACGCGACGTTGGACGCGATCCAACGGGCGCCGAAGTAGAGCGAGCTTTCGCGCGCGCTCTCGGGTACGACGGAGAATCAATAAATCCGCTTCGTTTTATGAAGGATCCTGTCCTTCGGTTTTACCTTTTTCCTTGCTTTTTTCTTCCCTCGGAGTTGCTCTCTATCCTCTTTATTTCTTTTTCCTTCGCCGGCGTATGGAAGCGGAGAATTAAAAGTGGTCCGAGTGGAAGAGACACACTGCGGAGGAAATTCGATTATGGCGCGCTGGAGGTAGTGTATGCTGGGAATCCGATTTTCCACGCGTCTGTTTAATAGTGGATAGAATGTGATGGGTGGAATTAAGAATTACTTACTGATTTTACGTGAGGGAATTTAAAAATAATGTGTAGGTCAAGTTTCTTTTCATTTGCTAATTTGAATCCCCAATATGTTATGATAATTCTTGAAAATCCTTTTTTCTTTCTGAGAAAATATTGAGAATTGCAACCTGTTTTTACAAAATTTGTTATAAAATACTAAAAATACATGTCGGATATCGATCTGAGGAGGAGTAATATTGGTCAGTATCGGGGCATGAAAGATTTAACCTTTACTTAAGCTTGTAAAAATTTTAAGAGTGTGCTTTCCTCTCAGAGACATAATTTCCTATAAAATAAATATCAAGATTTGCGACCGGCGGCGAACATTATTTCATTTTTATCTTGAGCCAATATTTACCCGAGCGTTCAATACTGTGCAAAGTGTTAGCCAATTTTAAATTTCTGCGTCGGTGATCCTTCGTTAATTCCCATTATAAACAGATAAATTTATCGCGTGTAATATTTTTACATCCCGTTAATCTGAGTATTTACGTTTCAAAAACAAAACGTAAAATATTAATATTTGATTTAGTTTGTGTATTTTTCTCGATGCTTTTATTTATTTTCCGCAAATAAACTTAGTAAACCGTTGAAAAAAGGAATCATTGCATATTTTAAACAAAAACATTTTATCGTTCAAACTTGACGCGGAAAATTCGACTGGAACTTTCAATGAACAAAACACGCCACACCACTCGCGATTCGCCCAGTCGCAAAACTCTGACGGCACTATAGCCCCAAAATTTTTCATCAAAATCCACTCGGCAGCGTCCGGCGATGACCGCAACCGCCATTAACCAGCCATCCGCTCCATAAATACTCGCGTACACACGCGCAAGGCGAAAATAAATCACCCGAAGCGCCGTGGCGCTCGCGCGCGCGCTAATTGTTAAACTCGCCTCGTGGATTTTCTCTCGCTCGCTAATAGTCCTCCGCTGCGGAGGGGTCGTCGCACTAATGCAAGTGTATCTGTGTGTATCTATGTATGTGTGTGTGTGTGTATGTGCGTACTGTGACCGGAGGGGCGCGTACTGCGACCCAATCAAATTTGCGGTTTTACGCTGGCAATAAATGCCCCCGCAGCCGTTATGCGGCTAGGGCGTAAATGTGTGTGTGTGTGTGTGTGTGTGTGTGTGTGTGTGTGTGTGTGTGTGTGTGTGTGTGTGTGTGTGTGTATGTGTGTGTGCGTAGGTAAAACATTTCGCGCCGGTCTCGCACCATTTACTTTTGACCAGTTTGGGGGTGCTTGGAAAAGGCAGAGGAAGGGCGAGGTTGGGTGTTTCCATACAAATTCTCTTTGGCGCGTGTCAACATTTACGGCGTTTTTGTGCATTTTTAAGAGATACAAAGGGTAATTTCATATGCACAATCGAGTTGAGATTCTTTTTCCGAGATAAATTCAATACCGTTTGGTATCGCACGTAAATGAATTATATAAATATAACTATTTTTTTTTCCCGAAAATTTTAGGCTCTCTTGGTAATAAAATTTTGTAACAGTATTTTTGCAATTGTCTTTTGATAGAAAAAATAAAAATAAAAATAAATTTGGATATGGCTGATCAATTTCGAACTATATCACTTACCTAGACTATAAAGTAATTTGATATTACCGAAAATTTATATACTTGATTTCGAAATCAGCTGATAAAACTAAAATAATATTTAACAATACATAACAAGCGGATGGTTAAAAATATATAACAAGCGAATGGTTACAAATATATAACAAGTGGAGGAACACATATGAATGGACAAAACAGATGCTATTGTTTAAAGCTTGATCAAATATGAAATGTTGCAAAAATTTACGAAGAGAAGTAAATGAATAGCTGAAAAAAATATCAGTGAAACATAAAACAAGTAGAAAAGTCAATATTTCATCCAACATATACTAGTGAAAATAGAAAAAAAAATACTTTTGACATATTTCTTTGTTATCCACAAGTAAATTTTCCTGTATTTCTCGTGTTTACATCAGATTTATAGGTTTCCTATTAGTGTTTTACTTGCGGGGGCACATGCATTTTCCTTCATCGCGATTTAATAACATTAGGATTGAATAAAACAATTGAAATCATAGTATACGATGATTAATCTTTAACTAATATTTCGTGTACAATTTAAAGATGATAAAACACAAGACATCCAACTCGTTTACGTAATATCAACACTTTCCTAAGATTTGTTGATCAACACTGTTTCGCCGCCACAACAACTTTTTACCAACCCCCCACTGTTGATACCCCCCCCCTCCTGCCCCACGACTACAGCCAAATTATCCGAGCGTATTTTCCAAAGTAAACGGAATATTCATTCTGCGCTGCCCCCGATTTTATTGCTGTTTTTCCTTGGCAGCATTGGCTTTCTAACGATCCACGCACGCTCTCACGTTAGGGAAAGTGATTTCTTGTGTGCTATTTGCGCTCGACTTTCCATGCGTGAGTAGCTCACGCGCACGCGTACAAGCAGAGCCGATTGAAACCGACGTCGTATTTTTTGAATAACGATCGGCGAGTGCACATGCAGCGCTGGACTGTAAAAGGATTGACGAATTTCCCGTTCATTTTCAATTGACTGTTTGTGCGTAAAAGAGAGCGAGAAAACGTATTCGTTCCACGTGTTTTCTGTCTCGTTTGTCGATGATGCTGATAATGGCTTTTTTTAACGTGTCTGCTTTGACTGCGCTATTGGTAAATTAATACGATTGAGTTTCAAGCTAAAATATGTGGAAAATAGAAGTCTTTCATGTGAGCATTGGAAAATAATATCTGGTTGACATATCGATGATTCGTCCGGAAATCTGAAAAATACGTATATGCGAGCACATTCGTGATATTAAAAAGTATAACATTTTTCTGACTTAAATTTTTTCACAATAATATGGATTTCTGATTTCCGATACTACGGTATAAAATGAATATTTTTCATTAAAGGACATTAAAGTATTAAAAATAAAATCATTTTAACGTTTTGAAGCACTAATAATTGTAAACTTTTAGCTACAATTTTCGTTGTAATGCTATCTCTAAAATTTATTTACTTAATAATTTAATTTCTCGCCCAGGCGTAACCTGCAGCCAAACGACGAACTATAAAAAAACTCCTTCGCCGCACTCTCAGCTCATCCTGCGCCGGCGCGCGTAATAACGCCATTTTTTCAGCTGAACTAAACTGTAATATCTCGTTGCTTAGTTCATGAAATTATCCCCCGAGTCTTCCACCCACCAGCCGGCAAACAGTTTCCCAGCGCGGTTGTATAATTAAATGCAGCTTAAAGCCGAAGTTTCCATTGCATCTTGCTCTCTCTCTCTCTCTCTCTCTCTCTCTCTCTCTCTCTCTCGCACTCACTCTTCTTCCCGAGCAGTTAGTTGCCTTTCGCGCGCAAGCGTTGATTACTTGTCCTTACTTAGATTAACTCGCCACCTAGAATCTTCCGCCGGCGTCTCTCTGTCAACACACGGGATGGAGAGAGAGAAAGAGAGAGAGAGAGAGAGAGAGAGAGAGAGAGAGAGAGAGAGAGAGAGAGATGCAGAGAAAAATGAGCCGAGCGAGCGTGCACGCGCAGCCAACTCAATTAGAACAACTGCGCCTGCGCGATAATGCGTATTTTTGTCGAAGTAAGCGAGATTAGTCGACGGCGCGCGGAGAAGTGTTAATTAAAATTGAAATACGGATGGGGAGCGCGTGCGTATGGTTGAGAGAGCGAGAGTGAGAGGGAAAGAGCAAGTTTTAGTTGATTTTGTTTTCCACTTGTGTAAGTAATTGCCGCGAGTTTGCGCGCGTAGTTTTCTGCATTGAGGTTTCGGTCTGGATATAGTATTAGGAACTGCAGTGTCGCTTTTTGTTGTTTCGCTAGAGTAAAACGAAGGTGGCATAATTAATTATCTTAAACGAGCAGCGAAGTTATTTAATGTTTAAATTATCAAGGAATAATTGTATACAAAGTAAAAAAGGAAAGCAAATCGCATAATACAATAATAAGCTCTTTCATATTATTATAAATATGAAATTGTAATAGGATAATGATTATAAATATGATTTATTTAAGTTGAAATTATCGAGACGTATCTTTATTTTATGAATAATAGTGCACAGTAACTTTGCTATATGTCATTTTTGAATTGTCTTACCAGACATAATGTAGAGCTAGTTAATAATGTAGTTAACTATACATGAGGAAAGTATTTCATTTACTAATGATTTTGATCTATCAATCTAATGGGAACCGAAATTCAAATGATTTAAAATTATATTCAATTAACATCAAATAATGCATAATAATTATTGCCATCCATTTTAATTATTAAAATAGGTCATCCGCGTGTAGTCAAATTAAATAATACATCCCAACCCCGTTATAGACAATTAATATAATGCAATATGTTATAACAATGTAATATAAATTAATTAATTACCATGCCGTCATCCATACTCCAGTCTAAACAAGCCAAATAGATATCATCATCGAAATTAATATGAATCCACTCTAAAAAAAATACTCCTTCTACATGCAAATGAACGACGTCTGGCCCTCGAGCACCAAGAATACAGCCGTGCAGATAAAAACCGGTAAAGAGACACGGTCAAAGTGTATTAAAAACAACGAAAAAGAAAAATCAACAACCGTTCGCACAGCCGCGTCTTATCGCGATTAAATCCCGCGACCTTATCGTTATACACCCGCGCACAGCGACGAGATGAAGTTTTTTCGAGTAATTGGATATAACGCGCGACACGGCGTGGACTGCTCGGGGGTGGGGGGCGAAAAGAGAGATAACGAGTCGCGCGTGAGTACCTACCTCGGTGGCGAATGAAGCTGGTTCTTCTTCTTCATTTTTTTTTGTACGGGAGAAGTCGAGTTTGCGTATAAATATACGCGAGATAGTCTATTAGCGGTGGAATCGGGCCGCGGCGTAAATATACCACCGTGGGAATTTGCTTAGCGGAGTTGATTTAAACGGCAAAAAATCGGGGATGGAGTCGAATCGTGTTGGAATATATTATCGACAGTAATTGAAAGTCGTTAGGTGGTAGGGGGTGAACATTAATTGGAACGAAAAAATTCGAACTGGTTTTTCGTCGAAAGTCTGTTCAATTGGACAGAGATGTTATTTCAATAAAATTTTTCCGATTTTATAAACTGGACAAATATTTATTTTAATCAAATTTCATGGTAGAAAAGCAAAATTTTTAATATTTTAACATGATTTCACGTATTTACGAACGTTATTTTACTGATCCAGAAACCAAAATAAAAGCATTAAACTTCGTACGCCCTATATTTTAAAATAAATACATCGATGATGTTTATTTTCTCGAAATAAAAATGATAAAATTGTGCTTTTATTTTATTTATTTCCCAATCTATATAGATTCCATACTGAATAAAGTACACTTTATGATAATTCCAAACCATTTTAAACGCGAAATTTTTCATTGAATTTTATTTAGTTCGAAAAATTTTAATTATAAAATTTCTCCTAGAAGTTTTAGTTGAAAAATTCGTACAATTTTTAAAATGTAAATATACAATACCCTTGCGACATTTTCAAAAGCGACCAATTTCAGTTTACATATATTATAAATATTCCGTTTACACGAATCCTAAACCATAAAATTATCGAAACACCAGAAAATGTGACCCTCTTTCCACTTATCACGTCAAATTCAAATCTAATTTAAACAACGTTTCACCCCCTCTCCCCCAAGCTACCAGCACCTTGCCACTCCCTCTCAGCCGGCACATCGCGAATCTGAACGCAAAGAAGCGCCTCCCGCGCGCTATCCCCCAGGTGGGCTTCCTCTCCTTTTCTCCTGGCTTCCCTCTTATACATGTATAATGCACCGCGCCTCTTATTTCCCCGCGCATATTTTTCGTACACGCGGGTATTCGAGCTTTGCGGCGTTCGAAATGCGATATGCGATTTCGAATTCAAGACTGCCGATACATACAAACTCGTGCGCGCGCAAGGGAGAAAGAGAGGCGGCGCGAGTCGTGCCATGAAAAACAATGTCGCGACGCGCGCGGATCTGTAGGTATGCCATCCCTTGGGATAAAGGGATGTATAGAAATATGAAGGTAAGGATGCAGCGAGAAGGAAGTGAGGGTTTTGCATGTCGTCGATTGGATGATGGATGTGTTGCGGTTTTAATTAATTAAAGTATGCACGTTTCGGATTATTTTTATTAACGTTGTACTTATTAATTGAATGAGAGGTATTGACTACTCTTTCATGGGATTTATGTTAGTTAGGCACGACCGCTTCTCGTTTTGAATTAAAAACATCCATTTAATTTCAGCAGAGAAACGTTTACTGTTACTTTTCTGAGCGTACTATCCATTGATTTTCCTATTAATGAAAAGGGCTAACAGGAGAGTTTTATTCATGATCCTGGCATCAATCAGAGAAGTCCGAAAATATTATTACCATTGAATGTTCATTTCAAGGTTGCATATATCTAGTTTTATTTGCGTAATATAATTGTAGAACTATACCCTGATGGAAATAATAGTACATTATGTAACAAGGCACTAAAGTCGCAGATTATTCCCGCGGGTGAGTTCGATCGACTTTAGTCCCGTGTTACATATAGTACTTTATTCCCATCGCCACTGTGGTCACTTCATAGATTTGAAAAGTTATTTTGTATTTATGTGTTATAATTTTGTTAGTTTTAACCCAATTCACCATAAACGTAAAAAATTAAACTATGTTACTTTATTCCCGGTAATTTACTTTATTCCCGCTAATTTACTTTATTCCTGCCAATTTACTTTTTTCCCGATAATTTACTTTATTCCCGCTAATTAATTTATTCCCGCATTGTGCGGGGATAAGTATAAAAGAGGGAATCAGACGCCACTTTTGCCCCGCTTTTCAGGCTATAAAATGGCCATTATAATAGAGATGGGAATAAAATCCATTATTCACTTAAGAAACAGCTAGTTTTACTGAAAAAGTCTAGGAATTGGACACATTTGTTGGTCATTACTACACCGTGACAAAACAATTTTTCTAGCATTACATTCCCGTTTTTTGGAATGAAAAAAAGAATATGTTGTACAAAAACAATTTTTGAAGTATACTCAAGCTAGTTAAACTGGAAATAATAAGAATGTAGTTCAACTTTTTTGAGCCACAAAATGGTCAGTAATATACTTGTTATAGCTATGAATGATACAGAATCAGATGGGAAAATAAAAGTTTTGTTGAATTACTCGTAGAAGCAATATATCTTCCTATATTATATAGTTGTAAGAAAATGCTTACCACTCAGCCCCCCTCGCCCCCCCGGTGCCTCCGCCCCCCACGCCTCCTCGCGACCCGTCGTCCTCCCTCGCTCCCCCTCAGCGCCCTCCTCCTTTCCAACACAAATCGGAACAATCTATATGTTACAAAAAATATACATGAAAATTCAAAAATATTTCAGATTGACATGGAAAACTGTTCTTTTGTCTCATCAATAAAACTATAGTGTCAATTCATGATCAAGTTATTGATATGGAACGAGAAGCGACAGCGGAAACTATTTGATCTTGTTTTGACAGAGACGTAGAGATAGAAACGTAGAGACAGAGACGTAGAGACGGAGATGTAGAGACTAAGACGTAGAGACAGAGATGTAGAGACAGAGATGTAGAGACAGAGATGTAGAGAGAGAGAGAGAGAGAGAGAGAGAGAGAGAGAGAGAGAGAGAGAGAGAGAGAGAGAGAGAGAGAGAGAGAGAGAGAGAGAGAGAGACGTAAACACGGAGGCGATGAGACAGAGACATGGAAACAGGGACGTAGAGACAGGGATGTAGAGGCAGAGAAGTAGAGACAGAGACGTAGAGACGAAGACGTAGAGACGAAGACGTAGAGACAAAGATGTAGAGACAGAGATGTAGAGACGAAGACGTAGAGACGAAGACGTAGAGACAAAGATGTAGAGACAGAGACGTAGAGAGAGAGAGAGAGAGAGACGTGGAGACAGAGACATAAAGACCGAAAAACTATTTTCACCATACTTTAGCCGGAAGTACCGCTTTGCCCCCAGCTGAAAGATGCGAATGTGGTATTTTCGGCACATAGATGTTGAAAAGTAGTATACGCACCACGGGAGGAAAATTGGTAAGTTTTTTCCTTCGAAGATGCGTAATATACTATTCCTTAGGTATTATAGACTACTTATTAAAGTACATGCTTAATTGGAAAATTATATTTCTTTGAAAAAATAGACACCTACACTAAAGGACCCCGTACACAATGTATGGGAAAAAATCATCCGGTCAAATTGAACGAAACTTTAGAAAAAGATAGATCTTGAGGTCCTGAAGAAATCTATCTTTTTTCCCATACATTGTGTGTGGGGTCCTTTAATATATTACACTCTAGATTAAATTAAATAGATTTTCAAAATTCTAATTGGGGGTTGACGAGCGAAGCGAGTAGGGGGGTACCCCCTAGTAAATATATATTTTCGTATGTTATCCGATGCCCTTGACCACTTTTTCTTATTTGATGAAATTAGTAAATAAGGAATACGAATATTTTGTAGTTATGCCATTTTTTCAATCTATAAAATGAGCAATTCATGAACGGAAATCGTTTTATCATAGCCACAAATAAGCTATTTTTCCAGCCATTTTCCAACTTTATACCCATTTCATTTGAACAGATTTCTACCAAGTTATTTTCTTCCACAATCATCAGGATTTTTCTATAATTTATAACTTACTCTATCAGTAAGCATGCAACAATAATATTCACGGCCATCCCCTCATCATCACACAGAATCCTCCGATCACACCGCATCTGTTCAACTCCCCATCCACGAACCGTCCACTTTTCTCCCTATCCCTGTCACCTCCATACCCCATTATATTCATTCCGCGTAATATCGGTCAAGCCTGTCGGCTCAGCTCTTCATTATAACTTATAATGGCGCGTTGCGTGCGCGCGAGAAGAAACTTTAAATCCAATCTCTCTCTCGGCGCCGGCGATGCGCACATCCCACCCCCGATGGCTATCTCTCTTTGTGTGTGTATGTGTATCTCTCTATGTGTGTTCACCGCGCAGTCAAGAGTAACCCCCGAGACGTCGGCGTCGCAGCGACGCGCAGCCGGACGAAACTTAAGCCGCATTATCACTCGCGCGCGCACCGCCAAGGCATCCCTTTGGCGCCGCCGCTCGTGACGTAAAGCGAACCGTGAAACGAAGACGCGGGCACCGCGCGGTGGCTCGATAGTTCGCGCTGTAGGAGGTGCAGGCTGTTTTGACAACGTGTTTATGATGATTGAGAGGAGATGTTATTGGCGTAGTTTTACGCTGTTTGGTGATATGGATTTGTGAATCTTGTGAAATTAAATTAATCTGGTGTAGATTCAAATCGAGTCTGAAAGGTGTAGAATGTGATATTAGTTTTGTTTATAGAAGTGTAGAATATATGATGTTATTGGATATTCGTTAGGGATTGAATTTTAAAAATAAAAAAATATTAGCGAATGACATCTGTTTTTCTTAAATGTAAACCAAGTGTTATTACTACAATTAATGAATATCAAACAAAAAATAACAATAACAGATATTACATATGGAAGTGATACTAACGAATGCTTTATGATGGTGTTATGACGGCAGCTAAAAATTTCTGTATAGCTATTAAATTTTTATAAATATCGCTAAAGTGACAGTAAAAGCAGGAATTGCGTAATAAAAATATGTGTATATTTCATTCGTCATATGTTCGTATATATGGTTAACAAGCGAAATTTGTGTAAAATGTAAATATGCATGAACGTTTATTTTTCGAAAAGTTATTCATAATTCAGATTTATGCTGAAACGTTGCCTTAAATTTTTCAGATAGTCTCATTAGTCTTCAATAAAATCACAAATGTATGCATTAATAAATTATATACAATACCCGACGATTCTGAAGAATCTCTAACGTATTAACCTAAACATGTTTTCCTCTTCAAGTTTTAGAATGTTTATCTTAACCTGCCGTCCGCAGGCGAGCTTTGTCTCGAGGCAGTTGTTGGGATAGACGTCTCAAGAGTGCTGCAAACAAAATTCGGTTTGAGAAGATACAGCGAGCCGCAAACATTGTTATGCATTAAACTCTTTGCTTTAAATTTTACGTGTTTTTCCTAAAAAATTATTTAGACACAGCTGTAGGGAAAATTTAATTATAATACGACTTTTTTAATTAAAAATATATAAATATAACTTTAAGCATGGAAGTGAGTGCGAGATATACCTTTTCTTTTAGAAAATGTTGTTATTACAGCAACGACTCAAATGTTTTCAGATGAAATCGTAAACATAAAGAAATAACAATAATATTTTGTAAATCTGTATGAGTTTTATTCAATAAAATAAATACTCTCGATATCAGGAATACAAACTAAATATCCATCAAAAATATTGCAAAAAAAAATATTTCTCTATATTTTTATTGTTTTTGTTGCATTCATACAGTTTTCCAATTCCAAAAAAATATTACTGTATTTAAAATATTTACTTTCCCATTGATATCATTTACAGTAAACGATAACAAAAAGTCTTAAACCTCTTTTAAAAATTACGTTTTACCCCTTAATTCAAAGAGGCTCTCAATCTTTATTCAACCTAACACCACTCTGCTGACAATACAACGTCTCTCGATCACTTAGGGCGAGACTTGTACACCCTTCGAAACCTTTCCCGAGCGCACCAGCAGGGTCGTCGTCTTCCCAAACTGCATCTGTCCGTCTCCGCCAGTCATCGGCAACTTCGAGTTTCGGACGAATAATCGAAGCAGCGGACGGCGACGTAGACGATGTCCCCCTTCGCCCATTAAACGCGCCATTGTTTAGTATAACGAATCGAATTCAGAGCTCTAATTGATCGGCGTTCTCTTCCTCTCTCTCTCTCTCTCTCTCTCTCTCTCTCTCTCTCTCTCTCTCTCTCTCTGTCTCTCTCTCTCTCTCTCTCTCTCTCTCTCTCTCTCTCTCTCTCTCTCTTTTGGCGCACGTTAATCAACGCCCGCTAACGAATCGAAGACGCCACGGCACTGGCGTCTCGATGCCCAGGTGAATTGGGCGCGGGGAAAAGGAGGGAAGGTCTGAGGTAGAAGCTGAAGTTTCTGCGAATAAAAGGGGAGGGTTTCGCTTGCTTGAAAGTTAGGAGTTTATTTATGGAGATGGGGTTATGAGACGAAGATGCGTGATGATTATGAAGAGGATATTTTAGGAATTGATTATTTATATTCGAACTAATTTTTCGTTTTGATTTGTTAGTACCGTATTGTAAATCATTCAAGTGAGTATTGAGAAATTTCTTGTTTTGATTCCAATAAAACATCTGTCGATCATTGCAGCAAATATCAGAAACTGCAAAAAATAAATATCGTTAGCTCCTCGAACCTTAAATAACAGCGTAACACTATTTCTACGTCATGTACATCATCTTTATCTGCCAATTTATTATTTTTTCGGATATACTGCATATTATATATCGACCCTTCTTTTGCGATAAAGCTGATACATCTATGAAGAGAGTAGTAATATCGAGATAGCAATCTGATCTAAGAAGGCAAAAGTAGGTTTGTGGTGTAAACATAAGATGAAGTGCAGCATTCGGTGGTTATTCTCTTTGGGATCTGATCCTGATGTATGTACACGATACTATCAAAGATGCATCGCATATCGGAAACAATCGATACCTATGTTCAGTCAAAATCATAACTCTGCATCTATTTACCCTGAATATATATTTACAGAACGTAATAATAGTAATGAATTTATATTATTCACGTGTATTTATAAATATTCACGCAAAATGATATTATAATATTAATTCAATTAATAGCTGTAAATATAATATTGATTATGCCGATGCCCCAATATTTAACCAACATTTTATCCGAAAACTCTACTAATTTAGTACGAAAATTTATTTCCACCTTCCCCATTGGCAGCTAAAGTTTTCCTTAATAATGAAACGCAAAATTTACTCGAGTACATTAAACGAGCTGTGCTGTGGCAGGTAACTATAAACCGTGCGTTTAAGACCCGAAAAACGCAAAAACAAAAATTCGATTCAGGTCAACTTTAAAAACTCCCTCGCCCAACCGCCTATATACACCGGCGTCGCAGCTCTCTTCGCTTCTCGCGCGCGCGTCGACACGACCAAAACGAGCGCTACGCCATCGTCGTCGTCGCGGCGCTTACGCGCCTGTCGTTTGCATAAGTGCGCACGGGGGCTTTTGAACCCTGAGAGGTCCTGCAGTTTTCTCGGCCGCCGGCGAATCGTTGCATTAGGATAATTAAAACTGAGAAAGTTTCGGAAGCACGAGATTTTTGGAGCGTGGATTACCGGCGCTTTTTTCCACCCTCGGGAGAGGCGTGTTCATTATCGTTTACGCGCTGGGTGAGCGCGATTATATTTCACGTTGAGTTTCGGAATTTTCGGCGAATGGGACGCGCGTGCCTTGGAATTTCAATTTGGAGGTGGGGACCGGGTTAGAGAAGGGAGGGGAAGTGCAGTTGGTAATTAAAATTTGAGCGGATTTCTTCGCGTAATATGCAGAAATATGGTAATAGGCGAAGGCGTGCAGCGACACGGCGGCAGAGGTTTTGCGCGTGTATTCGACGATTTTCGAGTGACAGTTTAGTTTTGCTATTCAATTTTGTACGTAGTTTTGTTCAATGTTTTATGTACACTGAGAAAACTGTCGTAGGAAAATTTACTGAAAAGCTAATAAAAATTACTATTTTTTATAGCAACGATGGGATATCATGGAAATTTAGGTACTTTTGCTAACTAATATAGTAATTTTTGTAGCCAAGCTTAAACTTAAAAAAAATTGATTTTCATGATTTTATATCTATAGGATACCTAATATTTATACAATATTTAATATATTATTAATTAAATTTAGCTATACAAGAAATAAATAAGGAAATAAAAATTTTTTTTTTTACGGTGGTTGTGTATTCGAACCCTGGACCCTCCGCACGCTAGGCAGACGCGCTAACCTCTTACCCACGTGAGCTTCTTGAGTACAAAATTTTGGAACTGATACATTGGCTACCTTCGCTTACGAGAGAACTTTGATGATTATTTGATAGCAATAAATAACTATGATAATATAAAGAAATAACTCATAGCTCACCTGCACAACGTAAAAATAAAACAACTGAATCGATATTGTCGATGTTTTTGATAACTTAAAAGGAAGATAATCTCAAATTGCGGGAGAAACATAACCTCAATCAGACACGTGCTCCCGGCGTGCACGCAATAAGTACTACATGTAGAGGGCACTTTTTGCTATGTGTAGTAGTAAAAATTATTAAGATACCTTGTAAATATTCCTGAACTATAGCAAAATTTTTTATAATTTGCTTATATCCCCGCGTTGCTATCAAATATAGTAATTTTTGTTAGTTTTTCAGTAAATTTTCCTACGACAGTTTTCTCAGTGTATGGAGCGGAAAAACAAAAGTGTAATGCGAAGTCGTTACGCGAAATTATCAACAATCGAGAATAAATGGTGTAACGTGGAGAAGCTTTTATCGACGGCGATTGTTATTTATACACTAATATATAAATGAAATACTTGAGCTTAGTTAAAAATTATTTGCCTATTACATTTGAAAATCAACTTTTTTCCCAAAAATTTTAATTTTGAATTTATGGATTAGTTAGAGTACAGAAATCGTTTTGACAGTAATTAAAAACAGAAACTTTCAGTACCTCATTGCCATTCATACTTTTATGAAATGAAATAAAATAAAAACTGTTCCGCTCAGCTATATAATAAAAGCTTTGTGTTTCTTTACAGTCGGCGTACAATTAAATTTCAATCACGAAATTAATGCATTCAAAGTATGTATACCTCGTACTCGTCCGTTTCGTACGAAATTTCCACCGCACTACCGCGGTTTCATCAGCCATACAATAACGTGTATTTCGGTTCAATCTATCCGCCGCTGCTGAATTGGCGGCAAATCAGGGAAGAGACTCGCCACACCCGCTATCCACTGAACGATTAATTAACTCAATCTCATTTAATTTCCTCTCTATTACTAATCCACCAATCTATTACCGTTTCCCAAATAAATTTGCCACTGACCAATCATATTTTCGAGGAGATAGAAGCCCGATGATTGTTAGTAGATTATGTTCATTGCAATTTAGAGACGAAATTTGCGTTGAGTACAATGGAGTATTAGAGCTGCGGATATCTGTAAATATTCTCTGATAATATAATTAATACATAATGATGGTAGAATTATGAGCAACTCAATTATACGTCATTATTTACGTGTATATATGAAAGACTTTAAATTTTAGGTTTATAAAGAGATTGATGTTCTACTCGTATTGTTCTATCTGTGTTTATCGACGCCGTTAAATTGGGGTTTGCTTTCTCAGCATACATACACTAGATCATCAAATTACTACCAACGTAGTATCGATAACAGAAGTATATAAGCATTAGGCTAATAGAGCATTTGCACGACAGACTCTTGTTATCTATACAAGTTATAATGAGCTAATGGGTTTTGATTGTTGAATCTGACTAAAAACTGTACATATGCATCTACATTATGATTTTAGTGATGAATGTAAGAGATAGAAGATAAATTTATAAGTGGAAATTGAAATAGAGTAAACTATTTATACTACCATATTTTTGGTAAGTTGCATTATGCAAATTAGTCATACGTACTTTTGTAATTTATAAATTATTATACCTTTAAAATTTATGAGAGACCCAGGAATTACTACAATATTGCTTCTGTGTGTTCTCCTTGCTGAATCATTTCTATTTCTCATATCTTTTATTTTAAATTAATTTTTAATAATTTAAAAAGTGGTAGCATACCTTTCACAATATAAAATATGGATACCAGAGCTTTCAGAAATCGATTTATAATTTAAACTTAAATATTCAAATTTTAACTGTTATTAATAGACCATTTGTAAACGAATGATTTGTTAATAAATTGAATTAAAAATATTCGGCTTTATATTGCAAAGTTTGCATTTCAATGCTTTATATCAATTATCTCGAATACATAAATCTTTCATTTCTGACGTAAACTCCACCAACAATATTACAAAAATCTCGCTCCGCCATTTAAAATTTTAACAATTTTAATCCTGGAGACCCAATAACCGAGATTATAATATACAATATCGCCGAGGCATTCCGCAAATAACCGAGAAGTGTTAATTAAACTCTCCCTCGCGCTTTCCATCAGGCCTGTTCCACCTCGAGGCGCTCAAAAATGCGAACCAACTCGTGCCGAGAATTTCGAGAAGTAATTATCCTCGATGGGATTAGACGCGTCTGCGCGACGCACGCGCATAGACACGTGCGCGCAAGAATAATTCCCGCGTGAAAAGGCTTGCGCGCAGCAGACGCAGAACGAGCAAACGCGCGAAGCCGGGTCGCAAATTGCGACGGCGGCGGCTGCGAGGTAATGTATGCGTAATTACAGTTTATGTAATAATGCGATGCGCATACATTATCCATTCGTACGGAAACTACGTAGCGCGCTCTCTCGATTCGGCCGCGCGGGATATAGACCCTTTTTGCATTTGCGATCGCGTTAGCTTCTGCGCGTGACGTAGCTCGCTCGCTCGCGCACCCACTCGAAATCCAACGCGGCATTATTCACTCGGATGGCGGGGCTGTACGAGTGATTTGGGACGGCGACGGCTATGGGGTGGAGTGAATTTTTTTTTCATTAGCCCGGGGGGCGTGGTGATGATGCGGGGGTGATGGTTTGTTATTATATTGCAGAGTGCTCTAGTGGTGGTGAGATAGTGACTGAGAAGGGGAGAATATGTGTGTGTGTATATATAGAATTTGGTGGGTAGCGGAGCGATAATTTTTAATTGGACTGCGCGGGTTTGATAACGATGGTGGTGTTTTTTCACGATGGCCTTGAACTTATTTTAACTGGAATTCAACATTTTTTTAATTATTACATGAAAATTCTTTTCAAACTTTAAATGGGGGCGGTTTGCACAAAAAGAATATGAAAAATGTTCTTTTGAAATAAAATATTTGGTTCGATGATTTAGTTTATTTTTACGAAACAATAGCTTGTTCATTAAGTAAGATTATTATATAATTTTACATATATATACCCCGGTAGAAAATTTATACCGACATAATTTTCAAACATGGATATCTCATGAAAATACCAATAGAATCGTCCAAAAAAAAATCTGAGTATAGTATTAACATATACGGAGCACTTGACAAACGTGTTTTTTTAAAAAAAATATGAGAATTTATTTAATTAAATAAAAATCGTACTGTCGGTAAGTAGGAATCTGCAATTGACCTACTATTCAAACGAGCATATCTAACGAAAATGCTAATAGAATCACTCAAAAAAATTCCTGGATATAGTGTTTACGTGTACAGAGCGCTTGACAAAATTTGTTTTCCGAATAAACGCTTGATTGTTGATTTAAAAAATATTGAAATTCACGGTTTCACATGGCCTTAATCATATTTTGTAGCTAATGTGTTAATTAAATGGAAGCATTTTTAGTAAAAATCATAATGCAAAAATAATATAATTCATTTAAAAGTTCTACTATTATACTTAAAATACATATTTTATGAAGTTTAAATGCCATAATTTATTTCGGTGGTACATAATTATGAAATACAAGCAAGCAATGTTCGTTTTTAGCGATAAAGTTAAATGGAAAATAGTTAGCTTCTGCTTAACATTTCTACGAGAGCAATAGAAACTTTTTTAATAATCAAACGAACAATTTTAGTTGCGAAACAAAAGAAGTTTAACAAATAGACAAATTTTTGATAAATTTGTTGTTATACTCTACATACTTTTATAACGTGCACTCTTGGTGTACATTTTCGAATGTAAAAACCAGTAGATACTTAAAAACCTCCTCACGTGCTCGAGATGTCAATTGTTCCAACTCGTCGGCACTCCAACGACGATTCTCAAATTTTGACTTTATCATTTAAAACTATTGTAATTTATACGGTTGAATGTACTGCGATCACAAATTCAAATAGGGTGTCTCGTTACAGATCGCAGCGACTCGACGTCGGCGCCCCAGCAGGAGTGCAAGCTCGAGGGTCTCCATCCGCTCCTGATCGTCACTTACAAAAACATCACGATATCGGTGAGTATGATTCCTCCATACAACCACACGTATACATATGTATATACATACAGCGACTGTAACGATTCGTGAGCAACTGTTATTTCGACCGAATCGTCGCTCAGACTTCATTAATCCCTTTATTCGCGCGGCCTGGATCGAGCGATGGTGACACGATGCATATTTATCGTTGCGCGGGGCAACCGCGGCGTATTTTTAACGCGCTAGCGCGGGGCCAAGGTGTATCGCGATTTATATCGCGGGAAGAGAGTAGAAATAAAGGTGGAGAGAGAGAAAGAGAGAGAGAGAGAGAGAGAGAGAGAGAGAGAGAGAGAGAGGGAGAGAGAGAGAGGGAGGTATAAAGTACTATTTTACCTAGAGGCGTGGAATTGCGCGGGAAGCCACAATTTTCAGCGTTGAATATGAAATATTATCCGCAATGAAGTTTGACTGCGAGGAATTTAATATACCTTTAAATTTTCTTGGGACACAGTACTTTATTCTTCTGGGGCGTATGTATATGTATATATGGGAGCGTCCAGCAGAAACGGGCCACCGAGCGCGCGCGGTGCCTTTTTTCGCGTAAAAGGCGCTCTGTTTAACTCGCTCATAATCGTATGCTGCATCTTTGAAAAAAAAACCAAGGACCTATATCGATAGATTTTTTCCTGCTCTTTCCAATGGTGCCATTGTTTTTATTGCGACACGCTTTCTTCCGGACGAAAACTCGAGTTGAATATTGAAAGCCATTTTTCTCAAAGTATATCATGTTTTTTCAAAATAAACCACACCATTGGAAAGTACAACTCTTAAGCTTCAAAACCCTATCTTGGAGAAGTTGGAGAAATAAAGGGTTTAAAAGTAACAACATGAAAAAGACAGCGCCGAGGGTCCGCGCGAGCCCCTCGCGCCCGTGCGTACGGCACGTTTAAGTGCACGCTCTATTCAATTCGCTAATAATCGTGTACCAAGTCTCTGAAAAAAGAACTAAGGACATATATCGATAGATTTTTTCCTGCTCTTTCCAATGGTGCTATTATTTTTATTCCGAAATGCTTCTGTTCGGGATTTTTAGCGTCAGAAGATTCTCAATTATATCCACCGATCAAAAAAGAAAAAGTACTTAAAACTCAAACAAAGAAAGAAGCGGATGTCGCAAAAAGGACAATTCTTATAAAATAAAAAAAATGTAAAAAAATTAGAATTTAAAGGAAAAGGTAATATTGTTATGCCAGATTAAACAATCTATAAGGTTATTTTAAATTTCTGTTTCACTGCTTTCAGTGCGTTCATGGATATTTTTATGTTTAATATATTATGTTTTTAAAATTTTGTTATATAAATGAACAAAGTTCATTGTAATATTATACTAACTGTTACAACTAGATCCACAAAATTATGTCCATGCAATGGCATTGTAAGTTACAAAACATTTTATATTTACAAAAAAGAAAGGGCGAAATAGCACATCGCGTGTATTAATCCGCCCTTGAGCATAGCGTAAAACCCTCGGCGCTGTCTTTTTCATGTTGTTACTTTTAAACCCTTTATTTCTCCAACTTCTCCAAGATAGGGTTTTGAAGCTTAAGAGCTGTACTTTCCAATGGTGTAGTTTATTTTGAAAAAAAACATGATATACTTTGAGAAAAATGGCTTTCAATATTCAACTCGAGTTTTCGTCCGGAAGAAAGCGTTTCGCAATAAAAACAATGGCACCATTGGAAAGAGCAGGAAAAAATCTATCGATATAGGTCCTTGGTTTTTTTTTTCAAAAACGCAGCATACGATTATGAGCGAGTTAAACAGAGCGCCTTTTACGCGAAAAAAGGCACCGCGCGCGCTCGGTGGCCCGTTCCTGCTGGACGCTCCCATATACATATTCACGATAAAACCAGATTTACATTTCCGAGCGCAAATATTAATTCGTTTTAGACATGATTACATGAGGGAATATGAAGAATGGGTTGCAAATTGTGCTGAAGTTTTCGAAATTTGATAGTTGAAATCAACTGAGGTTTTGTTTTCAAGAATATTGCATAGAAAAGTTCAATTTAATGAATTTTATTAGTTTGTAATGCACGGTGTAAAAATATATATATATATGAATAATCATTGTAACGGTGTAATTGAGTTCAATACTGCAGATTGTAATCAGCTTGTACAAAATTACTTTTAAACAATTTTTCACATTTTAAATTAAAAAGACTATATATGAAATTTTATGTCACCTCGTAACCACTTTATTCCACTCGAAAAAATCTTATTCAAAAATTTTTCAAAAACCCTTTAGCACGCTTTAAAATGTTGAAGTACACATGTTCCTAAACGTATTTCTCCCCCCTCTCTCTCTCTCACTCACGTCTCCTCGCTCTCTTCCACTCCTCTCGGCCTCCCGCCACCCCCTTCTTATTCTTTATGGAGGCAGTTCCTCTTCCGGCCCTCGTTATCCTCTTTATCTCGGGCGCACTTTCACTCGCGTGCGCGCTCGCAGATTGCCTCATGCGCACGAGCGCGGCGGGAGACAGCCGAAAAAATCCTCGCGGGGGATCGATATATTTCCCTAGCGCACAAATCTTCGCATAATGGCCGCGCGTCAAATTTTATTTTCGAGGCAGGTGGAGTATAGGTTGGGAGGTAGAGGTGGAGGTATGCAGGCGAGCAGCAGATTCCCGGGATGTCGGGGATGCGCGGGTGCGGGGATGGGGGAAATTTAAGACAGGGGAGGGGGAGAGCGCATGTCCGGCACGTGAATGTTCCAGGAGTTGCAGCTGCAGTGAGTTTGCTTATAGTTGTGCGCTTAGTGATACTGATGTTTCAAACGAAGTTGTTTATTACATGGGTTGCAGACTTTTGAATACGTTGTAGTAATGCAATTTGAAATGATTGGGGGAAATAAAAATCTTTGTAGAAAGCTTAATATTGTCTATTGATCGAGCTAGAGCATTTCTGATTTCTTGATGGAAACATGTATTCTCAATTATGTGGCAATTGGGTATTTAATTTATGTTGATGGTGTTCTATTCAAGTTTTTCTTAAATGGATGATTTAGTTATTTTGTAGTTTTGAAAAATTACAATAGAAAGGGTATACCATATTTCTATTAAAGTTGCAGAATTTTATTGATTCTGGTTTCCATGTTAGTCATGGCAATTTAAACTTACTAGATTAAATTTAAATATGCTATGCTCAATTGAAGGTGCATTTCATATTACACACTTTAAAGTTGTACCAGTTTGTAATGTATTTTACAGTTGATGGGCATTTTCCATCGAAATCTAAAAGGGAAATAGTGAAAAATAAGATAATAGCATATTGAGATTTAATCTAGTAAGTTTAGATTACTTTGAGATTACTATGACTACCACATAAATTAGAATAAAGTTTCGCTCTTTTAATAGAAGCGTGGTATATCCTTTCTATTGTTTATTTAAAAAAAAATGTAAAATATAAATAAATCATCAATTTGGTAATACCACGAAACGAAACTTTAAAATGAATTTTCGATTCCTCGAAACCACGATTAAAGACAAATTCCCGGTAGAAAAATAGACGAAAAAACTGGGTGGGGAAAAATCAATATTCCAGCCCAGGCTTCGCAAGCGAGCGAGCGCACGAAATTCCACGCTCGAAGGGCAGAAAGAACCGCGACCTGGCGCTGTATAAATCAGTTGAAATTGCTTATTCCTTAGCAACTAAAGAGGATCAGCGTGTCCGCGTCTGCGCGCGCACTATGCGAAACAAAAAGACAAGGGAGCGAACAGCTCAGCGCGTCGCGACGTCGTCGCCGGGAAATCACGTTAATCCGCGAAAGATTAACATTTTGCTAGACCGCATGCAAATGTAATCCCCCGGGCACCGGCGCTAAATCATCCGCCTCGAGGACGATCGCGCGTTTAAATAGGGAGACGCGCCGGTGTTTTCGCATTAGTCGACGGGCGACGACGGAATTTCCGCTCGCGCGCATAGGGAGAGTCAGTGCCGCCGTACCGCGTTGTCGAGAGCTGCGAAACGGGCTTTTATCCGGGGCTTTGTCCGCCTTCGTTCGGAAGAGGAGGAGTAGCAGAAGGATGGTAGCTGAAGCTGTGATCTTGGAGGGTGTTAATGTTGAAAAAATTTCTTGGTAGAGTAGATGAGGCTAGGGCAAGGAATGCGTAAGAATGTCAGGGTACGAATAATTAGGCGTTTTAATTTTGATGGTAATGAGTTGTTGTAGCTAATTGACGGATTAATTTTAAAATAGATTATCTCATTAAAAATATTTTTTTGCGTAATTATAATTTTGTTGTTTCAATATACAACGAAATTTCTCTGATGGAATACAATGTTTGTTTTATGAACGTGTGATGTAAATATTCCTCTACTATTGTTAGTACAGTAGAGGAGTGGTACTTTGTAATTTGTTGTTATTAAATAATTTTAGTAATATCATCTGAATCAATGAACTTATTACCCAGCTTTAATAGATTTTAAACAAATTATCAATTTACAAGCATACTATAATAGATATTATTGAATACATAATTTGTTTGATAGATATTGGTAATGTCTTATGAACTAATGTTTGCGTATATCATTTCTTCGACGTTCTTCTACAGATATAATTATATTTGCAATATGAACATAAGCTTTTGAACAATCTAAAATCAAATTGCCGTTATACGTGTATTTTTAAATACAGATTTATTTTTATATCAAATTTAATTAACGATTAAACTTGAAACTACATACTTTGTAACTCATACTTTTAAGTAGAATAAAAATACAAAAAATTTGCCTTTCCACCACTCGCTAAAAACGAATAAATCGTAATTCGCACCTATTAAATCACCCAATTACCGTATTAAAACGACCGAAACTCTCGATCTCACCCCTTCCCACGAGCTTCGTCGCCATCCGCCTCGCATTCCCACCGACCCGCCGCATCTCTCCGAAAAAAATTCGACCTTTCCCCGGGAATTACGGCGACAAAACGAAAAAACGCCCACACCACCCGCACGAAAATCGAGTCTCCCACCCCTCTCTCTCTCTCTCTCTCTCTCTCTCTCTCTCTCTCTCTCTCTCTCTCTCTCTCTCTCTCTCTCTCTCTCTCTCTCTCTCTCTCTCTCTCTCTCTCTCTCTCTCTCTCTCTCTCTCTCTCTCTCTCTCTCTCTCGCCGCGGTGACCGGGCAATTTGTAACCAAATAAGGTCCCGGCATTTATTCCGTTCAATCCATTAGGCAGTGAGCTAGCGAACGGGCGGCGGTATAGCCACCGCAGGCACTTACCGCTCTAAGCCCTTTTTCCGCTCTTCCGTGCGCAGGTATTCCCGGATTACTTTGCATTCGAATGGGCCAGCAGCCCGGGCTGCGACGCGTCAAAGGCGTATAGTCGGGAGCGCTAACGGTTAACGCACCCTGTGTCTGCGCGAGTCGATACATTTATCGCTTTTCTTTTCGGCTGTGTGTGTGTGTGTTTCGGTCCTCGCTAATCTGCGAGATCCACGCTGGATTTCTCGTCATTTTCTGCCCGGACACCGGTTGCAATTTCTTGCTTTAGCGACGGTAACTCTTATTCATGGCTTTTGAAACGCTGGATATATGAAGAAAAACTGCGTTGCACGGTACGCTTTTCTTAATGACTTTAAAAACGAAACTCGCCAGCCGCAAAACCAATTTCACAGTCAAAATAGAACGGCAATGTTGAAAAAACTTACGAAAAAAAAAGAACTAAAGAACGCGGTCAACAACCCGACCAGCGAAAAAGCAGCCAGCATCAGCCTTTCAGGTGGCAACTAAACGAAACGAAAATTCAATCAAACTTTCAATAAACAAACTATATACGCGTTCCCTATCGCCATTTGTTTACACCTTTCTCCTCTCGCGTCCGCCTTGTTTCGCCCCGACAATCCCAATCGATTCCGCGGCGAACAAAGGAAGAAACCTGCGTCGCGCGAAAATCACCAAAGTGCCCGAGGGAGGGGGGGGGGGGCGTCGCCACAATTTTTTTGCCGAGTTTGCACGCGGCACGAAAAAAGTTCGGCAGCCGCGCGCCGTCTTGCCATTGACGAGGCGCAAAAAGCAGCAGCGAGAGAGAAAGAGAGAGTGCAGACTATAAGAACGCCTCGGGCTCCCCCGGCGGCACACGTTGCGATCGACGACGTCTGCAATTTCCGCGGAGTGACCGTATCGGAGTGACTACGCCGTCGTCACGTGCTATAGTATCGCGTAGGTGTGCCGTCGGGGTATGGGAAAAAAGAGAAAGAGAGGGAGAGAAAATGTACTTGCTGAAAATACAGGGACTGAGCGGCTGGGAAAATATCGAAATGAAATTCGGTACGGGACTTTTGCTCTTTCTCGCACTTTCCCTCGCGCCGTATGTCTGTACGTGTGCACGGGTGTTTGTAGAGATCGTGACATGTGTATACAGGCAAATCGTGTACGTGTACGCGTGGGTGTGTGCGTCCATATTCATGCTCACGTGTATAATTGTATATAGACCCGTTGGTAAGTGTAAATATCAGTGTGTGGAGATTCGCGTGCACGTACGTCTGTGTGTGAAGGTGTATATTCCAGGCTCTGATATTTGCTCCCACGTACATAATTGTATATATCGACGGGCACACGTGCGTGCTCGCTGCAGCTGTGCGAACGTGCGAGGCTGCGTCGTCTGGGTCACGCCGCACCACGTCGCGGCCGCGTGTCTTTTTCTATCGCGTTTTATTTTTCTCGCTTCATTGCTCCTCTTTCGCTCGCTCGCCAAATTGGCGTCGAAGTGTTGGCTGCGCGTGACGACGACGCCGTCGAAGAATTTTATTCGCTTAATTTTTTCGTCTCTTTATGTCGAGGTCGCCGTTATATCCTTTA
The DNA here is from genome assembly GCA_036365515.1 of Torymus aiolomorphi. Taxonomy (NCBI): domain Eukaryota; kingdom Metazoa; phylum Arthropoda; class Insecta; order Hymenoptera; family Torymidae; genus Torymus; species Torymus aiolomorphi. The sequence continues at coordinate 67,236,971 of CM070874.1, read as the reverse complement.
TTTTTTTGGGTTTTTTTTTTGAGCAAGGCCATTTTTTGTTGTTGTTTCTTTCGTGTTGGTTCGGATGAGGGAGCGTTTTTTGTGCCGGATGCGCTGCTGGCGTCGCGTGTTTCAGTGGTCGGTTAATTCGGAGGGTCGAGAGAGGCGTGTATTGCTGACGACGGTTGTATTTCGTCGGCGAAAATTTTATTAAAGGAGGGAGAAGGTCGTTACACGCGCGCGCGCGCAGAAAGCGACGTGTATGCGATTGTCTGTTATGTATGAGTATGAGAAAACAAAGTGATGAGGTTTCATATTTTTATGATAAAAAGTGAGGAACGATATTTATGCGAATTCTTTCGAATTTCAAGGTATCATGGAGAAAAATTGAATAGTGAAAACTAATAAAATTTGTAGTAAAAATTGCTATTTATGTACTAATAATTACAAAATAATAGCAATTTTTACGATAAATGCAGTGATTTTCTAATACGAGTTTGTGTCACGATTATTATTGAACAATAGTAATTTTTACTGCAAAATTTTTCTCCTTGTATGGTATTACAGACGAGAAAATACGAAATAATGACGTTGGAAGAATTGGATTTTTTTTTCATCAGTTCTTGCTAACATAAACGTAAATTATTGTGTTGGAAAAATTGTTCACAGCTTTAAATTGAAAATGTAATTAAAGAGAACGAATTTTTCTTTGAAAATGAGAAAAGAATGCAAAAATAAAAAAAAATTGTAGAATTTCATTTTTAAAATAATTCCAACATCTAAAATATATTCCAAACTTCAGTTCATTAAATTTTCCGTTATAAAATAAAAACTAGATTTAAAATTTTGAAATGAAATTACAATAATTAACTTTATATTAATAAAATAAGGTTAATAAGGTTCACTTGCCAATTTCATATTATGAGTTGATTAAATTTTAAGTAGTTACAGTCTAAAATTCAACCATTTTCTTGAATATTTGCTCAATCATTATCATTATACATAGACATTTTTCCGAAAAGTCTATTCAACGAATCAAGAGACTAACTTATCCATTTGCTACAGCCATTAAAACGTTTCCAAAAATCTAGCGAAAATCTCCAACCCGACCACCTCAACTATATTAAATTTGAAGTTTCCTCGAAATTATGATAGAACTTCCGTTTGTAGGACGCGAGCGCGCGCACGCGCACCACTTTACGCAAGATAAGAAAATCGCAACACTTTCGCAAACGCAAACTTTCCGTACCTGGCAACGCAGTGCATTCTCATAGCTCGCCGAAGCGTGGATTAAAGAGTAGAATTAATATTTGCACAATGCGAGAGCGCGAAGTTTCCGTTCGCGGATTTTAAGCGGGGCAATGGGATAGAACGGGAACGACCCTAGTAAACATGCATTACGTAAGAGACTCTGGAGAAATTACAGCATAAGGAGCGAGCGATAGAGACAGAGACACAGAGAGAAAGAGAGGGAGAGCGGGTTCTCCCGGGCGCAACCCGAGGGACTCCTAGTCAATGCATGTTAACGAACTTCTTCTGGCTTTTCTTTGCCGGTAAAGTAAGCCTCGAAAAATCTCATTTCATCATTGCAGAGTAGAAGGAAAGCTTGATTTTTGTTGACTCTGACCTATACTTTTCCATTTCTTTTTTTTATAATTTTCTATTTCTTGATAAAATCTAAAGCAAAAATCTTTAATTTATGTTGTAAATTTTACTTATACCTTTAAATTGTTAATTTTCAATTTTAAGCAAGTGCAGCCTTAATTTTGAATTTTGTAAAGTTTAATATCAAATGAAAGTTATTGTATAGTAAAGAACAATAAATCAGCAGTTTACCGATAGTTTACGGCTTCGCGGTTTACATAGTGTTTACTCCCGCCTATTTATTGTTAAAGTTTACCACATCGAACAATAACAAATTAAACAGATTCATTGACGCGAATATCGAGCAATAATTCACCCGACATTTATCACCACGTACACCATAAACCAACCCGACTAAAATTACCCTTTTTTACGACCCACCGCTAATAACCTCAGCTCCCCACCCTCACCCGCCACTTTTCTGAGGAAACTCATAGCCCCGTTAAGCGCGGCGCTACACACCCACTCGGGGAAAAGCAACTTTCAAACGGCACTTCAGCCCCTCCTCGAATCTCACTGCACCGCGTTATTATCTCATCAGACGATTTCGCGAATATTACGAGCGCCGTGACAGCTGAAATTCTCCAAGCGGTAGAGAGAGACAGAGTGAGGCGAGCTGCTGCTGCCGTACTCGTTCGACCGCCCGGGGCGCCGACCTTCCGCGCGCGCGCATCTTCAAAGGTTAAACTTCGCCGTCTCGTGGCGGCGCGGTGGAATAGTCGAGGACCCGTCTTATTACCGCCCCGGGATTTCTTACGTACCCGTGATGACGACGTCTTCTTGAGGTAAATTATTAAAACGAGAAGATTTTTTGGGGAAATGTTGGTATTTTGATTTTTGAAGGAGGAGGGTTTTGGGGGAAAGGAGGGAAGTCAATATTTGCAAAGGGGAGTAATTGGCTTGAAAATTGCGCTGCGCGCGATGCGTAATTGTGCCGTAATTTGAGCGTTACGCCATGGAACAGGGGCAATTTGATGTAAGTTTGGTGCTATGAGAGGGTTAATTTCGCAAATTAAACGTTGATATATTTTGAAATACATTCATTCCAATATATGGATTTAAATAATTGAATTGTCGGATAAGCTATTCAATTATTGCGCACTCAGATAGATTTTTTATTGGACTGACAGTGAATGATGATTATTATATTTTCTTGAATTTACTGGTTGCACTGTCTAGTAGGTAGGTGTTTTAACAATAAAAATACATACTGTGTTGAAATTTTGTCGACGTTTTCACCATTCACTGTGGTTTTCTTCGGGACTAATGTTTATTAAATAAATCACAATTAATACAAATTACAAGGAATATACAAATACCATTACAAGTAAAAGCCGCACTTGCAGTTCGTTACACATGTTAAAATGATGTACTAATTCTCCAGCAACCAGTCCAATTAGTTAAATTTATCGTGGTTCATGATTTTTATAGGTAAGAGCTGTGAAAATATGTGTAATATCTATATCAGGGACTGTGTGTGTGTGTGTGTGTGTGTGTGTGTGTGCGTGTGTGTATGTTGTATTGCGAATTCAATTTATCATCATATTCTTATTATTAATTGCTTTGTATATAATGAGTGTACAAATGCTTTGTGCCATTTCATTATGTCAATTATTCTTTGAAAATATTTTTCATTTAATTTTACGAAAGTGTAAAACATTACTATGACGGATGAATTTGTAGCAATAGTCCCGATTCAATTGAATTCTTATTTCATCAGTATCTATATATACTGAACTGTACTAAAACTACAACCAAGACAGTAGAATGACATCAAAAGAAACATCTATTAATTTTTTCAAAGATTAACGCAGTCACACACTTCGCACTTCCGTGCGCTCATTATTCATAAAAAGTGATATAATTATGCGTCGACACCGGCAAACTCTCGCTACGATTTTCAAACTAAAATTTTTCAGCCATTTCTTCTCTCCCTCCCGCTCTCTTCACATTTTTCGCTCAAAAGAAACGAACTCGCGCGGATCGACTTTATTATAGCTGAAACGCGCTGAGCGCACGCTTCTCGGAAAACTCGATTAACTTCGACGCACTGTGTGCAAAGCAGTGCAGCGTACATTCCATGGCGTTGCTGCTGCTATCGCTACTATACCCGTGGGGACCGCCATGAAGAATTCAGGACGCGCGGATCGCGAATTATTTGCACCGCCGTCGGCGAAATTTAAAGGACCTTTAAGGCGCTAACCGCCGCGGCGAAAAATCCGAGAACGGAATATCGAACGCGAAAACTCGACGTATATATATATATATATATATATAAGTATATGCATATAAGGAGGAGGAGGAATGAGAGGTGCATTCCGAGCACGACCTGGACGTCTTTTCGTGGAAGGGGGGGGGGGGGGTTGGAATATTCGCGATCGCGAAATCATACGTCGGCGCGCGCGCGCACGGAAAAAGTTTTGCGCGTCGATCGTTTTTCGCGCGCCGTGAATTTTGCCGTCGGCCCCCTTTGTGCACACTCTTCGAATTTCGCGCGGCTGCCGTTGCTACTGCGGCTTTAATGGAGGATATTTTGCAGTTTGTTGATATTGTTTTGGAGTTGGTATGGAGGGGAAATTTTCATTGAAACTAGTTGCTGTTTTGCAGTTGGCGAGTTCATAAAAAGTTTTCTTGCGAAGCCGGGGGATGGAAAGTTTTTATTTTCGGTGGGAGAAAGACAGGGGATAGTTGGTAATAGGGACAAGTTTGCAAACTCCTAATTACTTTTGTATGGGTGGCTTGAGTGCATTGCAACTTGTAGTTCAGTATATTGATTGTAATTTCTTTTCAGACACTCGGTGCCTTTGATCTTACTTTCTGCGAAATGAAAATTAATCTTTCGACGATTTTTTTTTGCTTTTCAGTCAACGTAATATAAGGAATAAGGAAATCTTTTCAATAAGTTCTTTATATGTATTTAAAGGAGTGATTGGAAATTTTACTAGAAATTTCTGCACATTTTTAGCTGAATGTTCAGCTGAATCAATTTCACCGTTCTATTTATATACTATAAGTGTGTTTGGAAATAGAATCTAACAATATAAATTACATATTTGCAACTGAAACGTATTATCGACGTAATACTGTTATAGCACTAGTCTTAAGAATAGTATTATAATTTGGCACTGTATAAAAATATTCCCTATTAATTAAAAACTATAAATAATTTCCCCTTAATAAGACCAACAAAAACCACACGAAACACCATATCAAGCTTCTTCGAATATTCCACAATTAAACGCAAACACAAAGATACGCACGGAGATTACTAAACAAACCGAAGCAAAAGGAAAAAGAAAAATACAAACAAAAAAGCCCGTAAAAGAACTATACGCGAACTAGAGGAATTCCAGTCTATCAAGCCTCCACATCAAACATTCCTTTATAGCTGCGCGCGCATACGCGGAGTCATTGACTTCCTCGTGCGCGCACATAGTTTTTTTTCTGCGTTGGGAAATAAAAGTTGCTCGCTATCTCTTAGTTGCACACACGCACACGACGTTGCATTATTTTTATTTTTACGTTTTTTATCTTTTCATTTCTCCTCTGTCGCAGGTGGATAAGATCACGGTGCCGCACAGCGAGCGGGTGACGGTGCGATGCCGGGAGCTCGGCAAGTACAAGCTCATCGGCGATCCCGTGCTGCACTGCCGCAACGGCCAGTGGAACGGCCAGCTGCCGTCGTGTATACCCACCACCGCCCTGTCTAATTACACCGGTGAGTACGCTTTGCTACATCGTTTTGTTCTGGTATATAGGTGGTAATGGTTTTAGTATTTCTTTGATATTTTATTTTGTTTTTATTATATTTAATTAAAAAAAGTTTGCTCTCTGAGACAGTGGAAAGTCGAAGTGATTGAATGTTATATACACAAAAAATGATGATTCATTCAATCTAAATTTATAAAATTTAATCGTCTGTAGAATAATATCAAAACGACGGCAAAAACATTTAAAACTGTATATAAAATTCTGCGAATAAGTTTTTGTCCATAAAAGTCGTAATTTATGAAGGTGCTACAAAAAATTTAACGATTATATCTTTTTTTTTTACAAGAATATATTGTCTAAACGACTTTCTGGAATTTATCGCTTATTTATACAAGGGAAAGGGCTTTGAAAAAAAATAATTCTGCTTTTTTAAAGGTATAATAAATGTTTTTATTGTGAAAATACATTAACAATACAGCAATAACACAATGACAATACTAAAAATAAAAAAAAAAATGGCAAGCATATTGCAAAGGGATTTCTACTACAAAAATATAATCATTTGTACCCAAAACTCCAACGTTATATATATATATATATATATATATATATATATACGCGCATAGTAATCGATACCAAGAACCCTCGACGCATCTCAATTAATCCCGGCTACACAAAGTCATCTCGACCCCCTCGGCGCTCCCTTATCTCCCACCACTTTTTGCCCGAATCTCAGGCCAAATACGACGCATATCGGCTGAGCTTGCAATTTCACCTTTGTACACAGGCGTGAAAAAAAGCCAGGGGCAAATTAACTTCTGTACCGGGAGATGGAAAAAAAACACTTGCGTCTACGTGCCTTTTCTTGCCCGCGTATACGCTCGAGATAACGTCACGTACGGGGTGTCTAATTCGGGTGCGCGCAAGTCTATTTAACTAACGAGCTTTTATTTGGCCGGGAGATAGAGAGACCGGACGACCCTCTTTTCGTGGTTTTGCAAGGAGGCGGTTTGCTGTCCTCTCGTATACGGGGAACGAGTCATTAATTTCGTGACATTCGGGTGGTGGAAAATGGTGGATGGGTGAGGGGTTACGAGGAAGGAAGGAGTTATGGATTATTTAAATTGAATGTAGCTCGAATTTTCAATGATATCCTATGGTTTTTTACGCCGATTTCATATTTGAAGACAAATAGTATAGCTCTATAGGTATTTAAATATCTGTGTTATCAATGGAATAAATAAAACTTGTAAGTAGAATAACGAAGCAGTAAAATAGTTAAAATCATCATAAATATATTATACACGAATGTCTGACTACAGTCAGAATGTTCCACTTTCTGCATTTATCAAACTGTATTATTCTATGCTTTCGAAAGAAGTTAAATATTTTATTACAGTTTTTAACTATTTTAATCAAATCACTTCGATATATGTGGCATACAAAATATTCCATTTCCTGGAATAATATCACGTGTTAGTCCTTTTTAATAAAACTTTTTAAATTACGCCTTACAATAAGCCTGAAAATTCTTTCGAGAGGGACTAAGTTGCTCGAGGAAAATTCCAGCTCGATGTCACGGTAAATACCTAATGGCATGATGAATCGACGCCAGATATTTCAAGAATGTCGATAATTCCGATCTTCCTCCCTTCGGGCGCCCGAGGAAATTCTCCGAGACCGTGTATCTCTTTAACCGAAGTTCCCGTACGTCGAAAAAGAAGGTATAAAAATGAGGAATCCCAGAAGAAAGCGAGAGTACAAATCTGCGGAATTTTCATGCGTCCCGTCGAAAAAACCCCAGAATTAGCCTCTCGTGTCGACCGCTTCTTTTTCTTTCCTTCGTCTATCTTAATACCTTACCGCTCGTTCTATTTATCTCAAGTGCTATCTCGTTAAAGTAGGCTGTTCTTCTTTCTGTAAATCGTAAGTGTTAATCTTAATTACGTGTCTTGTTACAAGGTTTAATTAACTTTTATTACCATATCAATTACGCTAAATTGCTCCATTTCACTCTCATTTGTAATTATGGTATCCCTTTTTATTTCGTATTCACGTCACGATACTTTTACGGTTAGGATTTTGGAAATCTTTAGTGAGCATAAGATGAATTTATGCGAATGGTACAAAAATGTAAATCATTTCTGCATTTTATCAGTAATTAAAGTTACACATATAAGTATGGAAATGTATTTATACTTTTGAATTATTTTTTTATAGTTACATAATACAATGGAAATAAGTACAAGAAATACTTTTTATTTTTTCATCAATTGTTTTGATGAGTTATTTAATTTCTAGATTACTTAAAAAAATATTGAAATATATTGTTTAAAGAAACTTGTTAGTTCAATACTATAATTAATTCGTACAAAAACAGGGACTAAACTACTGATTACGTTGTATTCTCCTATCATCTTTAAATAAAAAATCGCGTCTTCCGAAATTCAGTCATTTTCAATCTATCGTAAGGAGAAAAAAAGAAAAGTAAGATAGTTTATTATATTATTATTTTTCTCCCTCTCCTATCATACAGCCGATCACTTCCGACCAATTGAACATCGCATACCCAATCACCACAACCCACCTCGCCGCAACCCAAGCTATCAAACCGACATCCATTTCTCACCTCCCAAAAAAAAAAATTCTGGTGGCTCCTGCTCCACCATCCTTCTTTAATTCATCTCGCACACTGAGCAAATAAACCATCGCCGAGGCCGCGCCTTATCCCCGACGGCTCGACAAAAGCGCACCGCGCGCGCGATTCACTTTCCGGCCACGTATGAGACCAGACTCGGGCTCCTGGCGCGCGGCCCGCACGAGAGAGAGAGAAATGCACGCGCGCGCGCGCACGTGTTCGATAGGCCGTGTGCGCGCAGCACAACCGCCTGTCGACCGCCCGCGCGCGGGCTTTGAGTTTATTACGCGATTACGCGGGCGTTCGCGCTACTGGAGATGCCAGTGCAGAGGGAATGCAGAGTGTGTGGTTCGTTTATTTGGTATAGTGCGAAATGGGGAGTGGTTGATGTGTTTAGAGTGATTGAAATTATAAGGATTCTGGGAAAGATGGAGTTATAGTGTGGAGCGGTAGTGGATAATTATACGCATTGCGATAAACGGGTATAATACGAATGATTATAAGTATTTTAATGTAAGGTTAAGTTTCCACAATCTACGTATAATATTTATGGGGTTGGTAAAACGTGAACTATCCTATTACTTTTTAATTATAGTAGGGTAGCTGCATTTGCATTCATCTTGTAAGTTATAGCAAAATGATTACAAAATTAAAAAAAATTGTATATTAGAAATGGATTCTCTCTCAAATAATGAAAAAAAATGAATAATTTAAACGGAACTTACGTAAAATACTGATCAGTTGAAATCAAATAGAAAAGATTTAATATAGTCAGCCGAGGCTTAAATTCGTAAAACTAAACAACTCCAATGGAATATTTTTCAATGGAATTCCTTACAAAGCTTTCATTTTTACAGCCAATACTCAATCCGAGTGCTTTTCAAAAATATTCCAAAATTCCTAAACAAAGTTTTGCCCAGGCACTTACTGAAAAAACAAAAAAAAAATTCGAAACAACAGTTTTTTTAATCCGTCCTTCTGCCCTTCAAGTAATACTCGACGGGATTTCACTCTATGTCCTGAAAACCGTATCCCGAACCGCGGGCTTTGAATTCCGATCTATCGCGTAACCCTTGATACTCGAATAAAGTGCCATTTTGCGCACGGGAAACGCAAAATCGATACTACTCGAGAATCGAACAGGCGCACCTGTAAAAACGCACGGGAATTTCTCTCTCTCTCTCTATCTCTCTCTCTCTCTCTCTCTCTCTCTCTCCGACGATCTAATTCCATTAAAGCTTACCGTGGGGCCTCAAAGACCCACCGCACGCTACTGCCAGCTTTTGGCATCAAAGTCTCTCTCTCTCTCTCTCTCTCTCTTTGCTTCTTACCTTCTTTTCCCTCGGCCTTGGCTCCTCTGCGCTCGCTCCGCTGCAGTTTTTCCTGAAATTTTAATAAGGCGCCGGATGTTTTCAGTCTACTGCAGCAGCAGCAGCGCGTCGCTGCGTCTCGGATTGACGTTAGGCGTACAGGGCCGCGCGCGTGTAATATCCCGGCTCTGCTCTAGCGCGCGGGGCAATATGTATGAAAAGGGCTTTACGCGCGCCGCTGCTGAACGCGCAGGGGTTAGTGCACCGAGCGAGCCGGTAGTTCATCTTTCGCTTTTCTAACGCGAGCGAGAGCGGCGCCCGGCTGCATTCAAGCTTTCCGAGAGCGAGGGAGAGAAAAAGTCTCGATGTTTGTTTTTGTTTCTTCTTTGCCAAGTACAAGGCCTTTGAGGTTGTTTTCTCTTTCTTGTACTCTCTCTCTCTTCTGGCAGGCTCGCGCCTTGTTCTTTTTTTATCGTTGTAGTGGGTATAACAGGGGTCTACGCACGGGCGAATTATGGTGTCTGCGTGGTGCGCGAGTGCACTCGACAGCTTGCCGGGTGTACTGGCGCGCGGCGTTCTCGGCGAGGATTTTGAGAGAAAAAGTTTTGTACCGGGATATTGTTCTTTTTTTTGTTCTATAATGCGCAGTTGGTGTACATCCGTATGTTGGTTTAATTCGGAGTAGCTCAGGGTTGAGTGAGAGTCTGCGTTGATATGTAGTGTGAAACATTTATGTAGAACCGAAAATAGTTTTATATAATGGAAGTGATGATGGAAAGTTGGGGTAGCATCATTAGCGGTTGAGTAGCGTTTTAAACGAATTGAATTGAATGAAAGCATATATTAACAGATAGTGGAATTTTGGTAGTAATAATTAATAACAAGGTATATATTGCGGATGAAGCGGTAAAACAGTTTAATTTTTCATTGTTTGGTCAGTTGATATTGCTTTATCATAATTAAAAAGTGCATTTAGTAAAAGGGTAATACGCATAACCAATCTGATTAGGGAAATAAGAATTGATTAGTGCAGTTTAAAAGGAACTTTTAAAAAACTGACTGACGTGTTATTTTTTCGATAAACCTACTTTATCTTTTAAAACCATTTTTATTTTTCCATGTTTCGTCTAATAGAATAAAGAGCCAGTTCAAATCATTATTTGATTTTGGGAAATGTCTGATTTCATAGGTAGTTAATACTATCTAATTGATATAATCGTTATCGATCTTTTATTCCTAGCCATTAAACTCGTACGTTCTGCGTGCGTTCTTTACAAAATATGTTTTTAAGGTTAACAATAAAACAAATTAAAAACGATATCAATTTCGGGCTCTTGAGAACTAACCCATCCGACAGTTTTACCACATCTCACCTTCCAGACTACCCCATTCGCATAAGAAAATTTTTGTCTCCAACCATTATTTGATCCGCAACATATACCATCTCCCTAACAATTTCGCATCGCAATTTAAAATCCGGCAAACTCGCAGCCCTAGCAACTTTCCAAACTCTCCCCCTGCGTCGCCCTCGAGCGACATTCATCCCACTCATCGCAGAAAAGAACCTCTGACGCACAATAGACAGCGGCGTAGTCCCGCATGCTTGCGCCATCCGCCTCTCTTTATCGCCGCGTCCCATCTTCACGCTCCCCCGCGCTCTCCCACTCCCCGAAATTTAAGCTCCCGGGAAGTCAAACCGCGAATAATGAGCCGCTTTACGCCCGGCTTTCCCCCCTATACGCACACACACATCTGCTGCAGTGCCGCGGCTAATGGAAAGACGCGTCCGCGTGAATTACCTACGGCGACGACGCGAAAAAGCTCGCGCGCGAGTGCGCCCCCTCGAGAATAAAAGGAGGAAGCGTATAGGTATATAACGGGAGGGGAAAAAAGAATCGCGAATGAGGCGTGGGCTCGTCTTTTCACGCGAGGTGCCGATATAAAAGTATAAACCCCGGCCCTCATAAATATTCAGCGCGCGGGTTTTCGCCGTGCGCGCGCGCGCGCACGTGCTCGAGAGTGGCGGGCTTGTGTTTTGCATTTCAGATGTGCGTGCGCGCGCAGTGCGAGTGAGTCGGGATTGCTAGAAGCGTCGGTGAAATTGCTGATGCTCGTGTGGGAGAGGTGTCGGTGTGGGGAAAGGTGTGGTGAAGGGAGAAGAGAGATGAGTCGCGGGTATATGGGGAGGGAGTAATGAAGGTTATTAGGGGACGCAGTGTGGCGAGTGAAAGCTCGGGTCCAGTGGGATTGAAAATAGATTGGTGAAAGTGTTATTATGTGGTTAACGGGGTAGGGTAGGTATGGGCAGTGTTTTTAAAACGGTTTTGAGAGCCAAGTGCTATGATTTTGGAAAAAATTTCGAGACTGAATAATTAATGATTTAACGGCATTATATGATTTTTACTTTTAATATTATTATAGTACATTACGAGACGTGTGACCTAAGTAGCACTTTTTTGCACGGCGAGAAGTTAGGCCTCGGGCGTAGTGAGGTCACAAGTGTCATATAGAATTTTATAGCACTGCCTACTTTAAGCCCGCTGTCACGCCTATCAGTGTCCTAAGTAGTCCTTTTTTGCACCGTGAGGTTAGCGATAAACACGGTGCAAAAAAGTACTACTTAGGTCACCGATAATAATTAAAATTATTAAGTTAAATTATGATATTGAAATCCATATATATTTATAACATCATGGCAATAATGGGTATAATTCTAACGAGATAAATTGTTATTTGATATGGTTAAAATCATGACTCCAAACGAATTATTGAATTTCAATACTTATTATATTCATGAAATCTGTATTTCTAACAATGGAACATTTTGAATGCAAAATTATTATTAAATATTATTACACATTATCATTGTAACGGTTTAAAACATAAATCAGTATTTCAATTATATTAAAAATTACACTCATAACATCGACTTAAACAACGAAACGACAATAGCATATAATACCTAAAATCTATTCAATTTCGCGAATGAAGAAAATAGAATTAGACTCCATTAACCCAATCCCATCTGCGTAAAACCGTTGGGAGTCTCCACGACAGGCTTTAACTAACTCAACAAAATCTCCAAGAGACCACTTCAATCTCGGTTTATTTTTCGGGCTAACCGCCTCCACGCACGGCTGCGCGTAGTAGTACTACTATTACTACTACACTATACTCTCCCAGGATTTTTTACGGTAAGCCGTAAGCCGCTGACTGGCGCCGCGTGCGTGGCCCATACGCAGCTCCGGCGTATACTTTAACACGCGTGAGAACTTATAAAAATAAACCCGCGACCATCAATGGCCGCACGTCAAACGCACGGCACTTTACTCTTTCCCATCTCCGCGCTCTCGATGTCTGCGTGCGGCGCGCGGACTTTAGAGTCAGTTTGAACTCTCTGCGCGTTACGTGTATAGACGTCGCTGACGCGCGGTAACTTTCGTTACTTTGAAGCTGCGCAGTGCGGATGGGTTGTTTTTCTGTTTGTAGACACACACGTGCGGTGATGGCGCTTTTATTGTCAGTGGCGTGTTGTGCGGGGATAAACGGCGGTGGTGCACGTGTTTGAAGTGTGTCAGAAATGTTTTGGGAAAATTTCAGGTTCTGTGTGTATGCGTAAACGTCGAGTTTTCAGTTCTTCTGCGGCTGCGTATAAGGCAAAATGTGAAAGGGTGGCGGGGATCTGTATCTGGACAGACACCGGTGAATGGATATTTTTTCGCGAAAATGTTGGAATAAATGTGTTTTTCGTATTTTAAAGTGAATTTTTTCATTTATTAATATAACATATTGGATGTTACTGACAAAAAGCAGTAGAGAGGAAAGATTTTTGTGAAATATTTTTATGAAAGATGATTTATTTAATAACCGTGAATAATCCAGTTTGGTAAAAGTTCGAAATAATTAAAACCTTGCTGAAAGTATAAAAGATGTTAAAAAAGGATGATGAAATTTAAATTTTGATGCCTACGTAATTGAAAGACAACAACGAGCACTTAATAGCCATTAATTAATTAGTAAATCCTAAACGTATTTATATAATTCCCATGCAATTAAATAGAGTTTAGTCTCGTTAAAGATTCAATCCTATATAAATATCATTCCCTTCCCTATCCACTTTAATAAACAAAAGCAGACTTCATCTCCAAATCTATCTATTCCCCTAAAAAAAAAACAATCGACGACACCCACGTCTCAAAGAACAAAGACCAATCAGCGCTCACTCGGGGCGCAAAGTATGTGTGTGCACTAAAGCTTAGGCTGGTTTTGGATTTGCAGAGGACGTGCCGCCAACGATACTGTTCGGCCTTCCCGCGGGATCCGCGGCATTCGAGCCCTCGGGCGCCCTCGCCGTCTTCCCAGGGAGCATCCTCCACCTGGAGTGTCTCTTCGCGAGGCGGCTCGGCAATCCCGAGTGGACCTGGACGTCAACGTATCGACAATACCTGACCGGTGAGTACATAATATATACGTATATATGTATGTGCATGAGAAAAGAATCTTTTTTCGTAGCTTCTGTTTGGTTCCTTTGTCGTCGTTTGATTAGATTTTTGTGAGATGCTTGGCGAATCTCTTTGTGCGGTCGAGTGTGTACTGAAATGGATGTGGTCAACAACGATTCGCTTATTTTTAATGAATGAAAGATAGATATATACAGATATTTGACACGTTAGCTAGGTTCAAGGAAGTTCTACATCATTTTTCTATTAAATATATATAATTATAATATCGTAAGAATTGATTTAACTGTCAATTTATAGTCATTCTGAAATAGAAATGTAATCTTAAAATAAATTTCAGTTTCTTAGAACACTAAATTTTTCCGTTCTGTTTCAGGTGTCAATATAAACAGCGATGTTGCATCGCATATTTCATAATTAAAGTAGAGTTTATTATATTTTCAATGTCTCTCCCATAATTTAATTATTTTAATCGTATATAAGTTACTTCATTCTATTGTAAAAAATTGCTTAAAAAACGCAGAACAGTGAACAATTTCAGATATATTTTGATTTCAAAAACGTATTCATACAATTACGAACAATATCATCGATAGTATATAAAAAACATTGCGAAATTCACGCGAAATTCACGCGCATCCTTTGAATTTCCTACACATACAAATTGTCTGCAGTCATATCCACCCGACAACTTGTTATTATTTATCACAATAAAAAAACTCCCATCATATTAACGTCACCCCCAGTCGCGCCTCAACGCTACACCCCACTAAAAAGCCCACATTTCACTCCAACACTCTGCACTCGAGCGTCTACAAAGGTCGTTTGCCTAATTAACAGCCCCTCGCACTCGTCAAAAACTAACTCCCCCTCCACCTCCCACGATAAATACAAAAACACACACACACATACATTCACGCATAAATTCAGTCACCACCCCCGGGTAACTTCGTTACAACGCATGCAGGCGAATAATTCAATCCGACGTCTGCGTCGGCATACTCTGCAAAAAAAAAAAAAAAATCAGCGCCCCCTCGTCGCTTATTCAAACAGCGTCCGTGCGCTCCTTGCCATATGCGCGCGCTCGCGGAAAAATGAGCGGGCGCGACACTGTAGCCTCGCGCGCACGCGCCTCTCGTCATAAAATATTGCTCTCCTCTCTCTCTTCCTCTACGCGAGAATTCCAGCCTTTTCCCTCTACTACCTCTCTCTCGGTTACACGGTAATTAGCTTTGGAATGAATACAAATGCCAGCGCATAAATAATCGCGCCCGTTTTTTTCATTGTGCGTACGTGTGTGTGTTAATTCGGGACGAGGGGGAAGAGGAGGAGAGCGAAGGTCTGCGTCCGGCGGAGACTGGATTATTATTGCTATACGCGCGGTAGGGTGGGTTAGTTATTCTGAGAATCGCCGTTGCGTAGCGTTGCATAATTATGCAGACGGCGCTGTTGAAACTAAGTTTAACGCGCGACGCCTTTGTTGCTGCGGGAATGGTGTATAATATGTATAGATGTTTATATCGATGATGCTCGGCTTTAGCGGTTTAGCGTCGTTTTCAGCGTAACGCGCCGCGGACTTTGCGGGATTTCGAGTCGGTTCTTTTTGCGGTAATCGATATTACACTGTGAATGGTTATGTTTTCAAAGTTTGCTCAGGGCCGTTTCGTAGGTTAGAATGGTTATGGTAGTTTAACTGTTGGTTTGAGCTTATATAACAACAAAATAACGAAACGTTGAAGTTTACGTTGTATTACAGTACGTTATTGCACATAACTGTTATTATATAGTGATTCAACGTCGATATTCATATTTGAACTTAATTAAGTATTGTTATTTTCTGTGACAAGTGAATAATAAATTTAAAAACTCTACCTAACATCCTCTCTATAATATTCTATACAAACTTATTCATTCTAAAACCAAATATTGACGCAACAATACATTCAACATATTTTTCAGCCAAAACACTGCGTTACCCCTCCCATTACACGCGCACCCACCTCTACACCACCCCTCTATTTATTTATCCTATTTGCCAAAAAGTAACTTCTCACCCGCGCCTCTTTCTCCTCTTCCCCCTATTTCCAGGCGCACCCTCGCAAATTAAAGAAAATATTGACCGAATCTCCCTACAAACACACACTTTTTCGGGAGGACCGCTATGTTTGTCCACGTGTGCACGCGCTCGCGTCATCCCATCCATCTGCATCGATCACGCGCCGGTGCAATCAATTTCGAAGCCGTTTGCTGGCTCGAAAGTTGCCGCGGCAGCGGTGGAGAATAAACAGAGAGAGAGAGATAGCCGCGCAGTGTCTTTTGTATGCGGTCCGAAGGATTGGAGGATGTGTGGCGTGTGTCGCGAGGTTCGAGTTTTTGCGTTTGTCTTGGCTGGTTGGTGCGAGGTTGATATGAGAGAGCGAGGAGGAATCAGTCGATGATTAATGCATTTCCTATGCATAGTTTTATAGGCTGGACATGTATTGCGTAAAAACTTTTAAAACGTTGATTCTTGAGAAAAATATTAATGTTCAGTCGTAATTTCAAATGACTTCATTGCGTCTTTAGTTATTCTATAACGTTATTGTAGTTGAACAAAGTCATAATACCGTTACAAAGTTCGACATGCCTGACTAAAATGTTCTTGTACTGCCGTCGCTAAATAAAGACATCTATTATAATATTTTACCGGCTTAATCTTCGCGGTACTTAACTTCATCTACCTCACACTTTCCATTCTATTTAATGAAAATTTAGTGCACGTCTCCAACACTACTCAATAAATCAAGTCAAATTATCCTTGATATTCGAAAAAAAGAACGCAAAGTACACACAGTGCCGTCTCACTGTATTCCAATATGCAGTACTTCTCCGATCACAGTACTGTCTGTTATTCAATTTTCCAGACCATCCTTTCTGTCTCGACTTTTCCGTCCTCATCATCCCACCTTCTCCCCTTTCCAGCCGCCTTTTTGCTCTATTTCTCCCCGCGCGCGTTGTTCGAACTTTCGCTCGCCCCGTGCCGCGAAATTCCGCGGGCTCCTTACCGCGCAATAAGGCGAAATCGATCGTCAGCAGAGAGAAACTTCCTCCGCCCAGCGATCGCGAAAAAACTTTTTCCTGTTCTAAATCTTGGCGAGCGGACGCGCGTCGATTATTAAAACTCGAATCTTCGATTTTTCCCCCATTGATTGCCTCTGCTAACGCTGCCCCGCGAGCAAAGTGTACGGACGCACGCGGCGGCGAAGTTTTAATCGATTTTCGCGCCGTTAGAAAGAATCGCTGCGCAGCGGCCCCGGAATGAACTGTGCGCGCGCGAGCGAGCGAGCGGGAGTTTTTAAAATCTTCTTTGTTGGTACAAAGCCTCTCGTATTTTCTTTGAGGTACTTGCAGCTCATGTTTTTTCTTCTTTTTCGCGTGAGATTTTCGAAGTAACTAAAAGAAAAAAAATTGTATCGCAAGTCATCTTGAACGAGCTTGAAAGGAAAATTTTCGATGGGAAAAGTAGTTGCAGTCATTAATAAGATTAAGTCTCGGTGCTGTAAAGAGGTATTACATCGAGTATTTTATTGAGCTCGCAAAAGTATATAACCGGATAACTGATGTAAAGAGAAGTTGATACAGTGTACGTTTCTGTGGTAATAATTTCTTAGAAATTCAATAATAATGATAAATTAATACGTTCTCAATATTATCTCTCTGAAAATTATTAGTATTTTATACGCACTAGTTACTACAGGAAATAACTAAACTGATTTCGCAACGAATTTTCTCATAGATGAAACATTCTCAGAATTATTAACATATTTCTGGGAATTTAGGAACACGATGGTAGGAAAGGCAATCAGTTTGGGTTTCACTATCAATTATAACCTATCAATAATCTCCGTAGCAATTACAAAATGAAATAATTTCATAGTACACCTAATTGTTGTTTTTGTCATATTTGTCAATAACATATATTATTGTTCGGTAATTATTAGTTGTCCATTTCTTAAAATTTCAGATAAGTGTAAATAAAGAAGCCAACAGAAACGTCGTTGCATTATACTGTATCACATCAGTACAGTAATTTACCAATGATCAATCGCTTTTCCTTTACTATTACTAACGCGATACTTACCAGCATTTCCAACTACAAAATACCTTTTAGTACAATGAAAAACCTCGTTTCCAAACCTACCATCCACATCGCTCTTCTTTCCTCCACTCACCCGCCTTAAAAATCGCTCGCCTTCTTTCGCCCTATCTCTCACACCTGCTCCATGCAAAAAAAGAAACACAAACAAACCTCCCCGCCGCCCGCAAAACGGCGCCGGCACTTTGTCGTCCCCCGGCGCTGCGCAACGCGACGTCGCGGGGGAATAATTCGCCGTGCCGTGCCGGCTATTTATATCGAATCGCTCTCTCTCTCCCTCACGTGTACGCATGCACACACGGTTCGTCACGATGAAACATCGGGTCGCCGGCAGACAGATTAATGCGCGCTCGCGTCCGTTACGCCAATTTCAGCGATTCGCGAAGATGATTGGTCTGCGTTCGCTGATTTCGCGCGAGCAGGGGAGAGAAATTTATACGCGCGCCAGAGCGGCTGTCGCCGGGAAATATGAGCGACGGACGGACGGATGGACGGGGCGACGGTGAGCTTGTTTTATCGGTGTAATTTAATTATACGAGTGCACGGAGGGGGGGAGACGAGCGCGATATCTCGGGCGAATGCGAGGAATTCGCGTGACGCGGTGTGCGGCGGTCTGGTGGGTGGAGGCGTTTGTTGCGCGCCGGTTATGGGGTTGTAATTTTATAGGGAGGGGGATAGAAGAGTGAGGTTGTGATGAAATTGATGATTACGGGGAGCATTTAAAATTTTGTTTGGGGGTGGCTGGAATGCAAGATGAATTTATTCAGCTATTATTAAGTTGAATGTTTTCGGAAGTAAATTTTTTAGTTGTGAATATATAATTTTATTAAATTACTGAGGGGAAATTTGTATTGAATGGAACGGATAATAATAGTATGTAAATGTTGTGTACTGTTAACGAGAGATAAATGAAGTGTAGCACATGATTCACGTTTTTATACTACACATAATTTGTAATTATTTGTTTAACTACAATTTTTATAATTTAAAATGTATCATCGACAAATACGAACTATTTATATGTTTAAATGTTTTATTTAAGTAACTTTAAGTCAACGATTTTCTGAACAAAATTCTGTTTTCCTTTTTATTTTGGGTGAGCGAGATAATAAGAGGTAGAAATTTGCGATGACCAGAAAAGTATCTACTTTCGGGCGTTCTATGGCTACTTACATACCCAATTTACTTGCCTTTCGACTCCTCCCGGGATTTCTTCCTCACCTTGCTACTTCCAGAAGAAAGCGATTCTTATACAACGTTCTAAATTATCCCTAATTTAGATCGCTACTTACCCCGTGAGTTGGTTATTTCACGGTCGATTAAAACACGCTCTCGAGCGAGTTATTCGACTCTCTAAGCCATTAGACAATTACGCTAAGATAAGTTTTCAGATAACCGTGCGAAATTAACTTTTAGTGTAATGGTGGAAAAGTAGTCTTTTAAATAACTCAGAAGTAGGTTAAACGAATATGTTTCTTACTTCGAAATGCTTGTTAGCATAAAAGCAGAATGAATAATAGTATCTTTTCAAGTATTTATACTTTTTCACGAAAATCACATTATAGTACTAACAAAATATGGAATTATGTTATGGAAGTCAAAATAATATGATAAGTAGATGAAAGTAATATTATTATACCATCGAAGATTCAGAGTATATTATCTTGCTCAACTCGAAAATTTATCATAAGCGTTTCTTAGTGTGTACAAACATTTGCCATTTAAAATGTACAGGCACTGATAGAAAAATTCCTATTTTTTCTTATTATTTCGAAATATTGAGGAAAACCCAAAATATTTACCATTTTTAATGGAAAAAACTTAATATTTACAAGCAAAATTCCTATTTTACGATGTATTTTTCCTTAGTACAATAGAAATTTTTATGTGAATCTATCAATATTGCCCGATTACCAAGAAAAATCGAAATTTTTCCCGCTATTTTTCTATCAGTGTGCCATTCAAAGTAAACGCAATTCCCTACAATAATCCATAACATTATTTTAAGAAATACGAAAACTCTCCGAGTGAAAATTGCAACACCACTAAATTACAACGTCACCTCCGATATTTGACTCGAAAAGGGGAAATATTTTTCGAAAGAAGAATTTCCATCCACGCCTGGCACGCGGAATTACCGCGCGTCGCATAAAGCCACCTCCCCTCACTCCGATGAAACGCGTAAAAAAAAGCCGTTGGCACGAAGTGCGCGCGCGTCGAGAATTTATAGGTGTAAAACAAACCGAATTTTCCCCGTCGATTTGGCCCTCCCAAAAAGCCAAATGGTATATATACATACGTGTGCACGCACGAAGCGAATTAATTCGCTCGCATCCAATAATGGGAAGCGCGCGAGTCTCTGGCTCTCGCCGTCCACGAAATTTTCATTTTCGAATACCTCGCTATATTAAGTGGAAATTTTTCACGCACCCGCGCTGTTGTGTGTGCCTTCGCCCTTTGAAATTCGAGCTGACGTTTCTGTATTTACGCGAACCGGAATGGGGAGGAGTGCGGAATGTTTGGTTTGTCGCTTTTTTAATATCACTTCAAAGTTAATAAAAGTCTGTGTCGGGCGCTTCAGGTATGGATCTGTGAAAAATAGTCTATAAATCTACTGACGTCTGTTGCTAAAAAAACATTTGGTAAACGAAAAATTGAAAAATGTTGTAAGCTTTTTAAAAAAAGCAATGGTCGGATTCATTTACACAGTTTGGAATTCATCAACTTTTATGCAGTTAATCTGACACTTGTTTGCACTAATATTCGTTGAATAGAGCATAGTTTGTAAGATTTTTTGTTTCTTATACGATAATAGTGACAAAGACAAGTTTTTATTAACAGTATTCCCTCGCAGTAGGACCACTACGTGTCCTTTTTTATCTCATAAATAACTCATCACTGAGGAATACTGCATAATTGTCATTGCTTTGTAAAATAATAAATAATAAACAAAACATAGGTATAACACAAATAATAATATCTGTTCGTTTCCGAAAATAACTTTTATAAAAATACTGCTACAAATACGTCTGACCATACACCCTCTCTACTACTGATTCACCTCAAAACACCCACACATAATAATCCTGCAACAATACCCTTAATCTATAAAATTTGCTTCCATTTGCCCATCCACATTTCTCCATTCAACCAACCAACTACCGCTGGCGCGACAACAAAAAGAATCACAACATTTCCTCGATCCCCGACACCCAACCGGCAATATTACCGACGGCGCGACAGAAAAAAGCGATTTCCGGCTGCATGTTTTCCCATCATCCTCCACCCCCCTCAAACGAAATCCTCCTCGCGCAGCCGGGTTATATAGCCATAGCACCGCAATGCCATGTTGTTTTATTCATAATATTTTCCCGTCTGGCGTTTAACCGCGTGAATTATAGTTGTACGGCTGCAAAAACCCCCGGCTCGTACCCCCGCGCATATTGATACAATAAGCCGCGGCTAAATCGGATGAGCGGCGCGCGCGTCGTTATATACATTTCGCTCTCCTCTGGCCTTCGCTCGCAGTCGCTGTAGCGGATTATTGATGGGTTACAGGGAGCCGTCGCGCAGGGATGAGAAAGATATGCGAATTTTGCTTTCGAATTTAATTTGTCCAGTCTATTTGCGAGAGCGGCGTCGCGTAATTCGCCACGGGTGATTATTCATTATTTCTGGGCGGATGGGGTGGGGGAAGTGCGGCCGACTGCGCGGGATGTTTATGTCTGAAAGGGAGGATGAATGAAATGACTGTGGCGGAGAAAGGATTGAAGGAAAAATTGAATGGAACGCTTTTTTGCAGATGATGGGAATGCGTGGATTTTGGTTAGCGTGTGGGGGATCTAGATTATGGAATATGTGAAGTTGTGCGTACAAGGATAATATATGCGACATTTTATAAATTTGAAAATCTTTGTTTAATTATTTTGTAAAGCATGGTTTCAATAATCCTTGAACACGTCAGTGATTGTCTATTTTGTAGTTTATTGAATGTTTTTAGCATACATGCTCGTATATTGTTACATTTATTACTTGACAATGCATACAATAGTAACATACTTTTTTTATTTATCATAAAAATTGTATTTATATCGAAATCCAGTTATTGTTGCATTTAGCTGTCAGAGATGTGGGTATCTTTTGTAATTTTGATATGCATGCCAATCGCGTATATGAATATTGACATATTTGACATAATGTCAACAGTTTTATACTTTTTTTATTTACTTACCTGAATAATACATCTGTAAAATTTTTAGCGAGTAATATAAATACAAAATCTATGTTTATGCATGTAGCAAGAAAGAGTACATATCAATTAAAAGCAGGATATACTGTGTAGACGTAAATGAATGAGAAATAATCCATTGATTCTGTTGTAAATATTTATGCTTTCGCAGATTTTAATTAATGTTTCTCTACTAAGCAGTAATTGCATCGAAGGAGTAACCGATTACTCATCAGTTTGCATTTACAGAGTAAATTAAAATGCATCATTAATATTAAAAGATATATGAACAGCCAGAAAAAAAAATTCACAATACTACAACTCCAACCTTTATTATACACCCAAATAAATCCACCAGCAAACACTTATTACCCAACCGTAGAGCACCGGAACAAAAGAAACTCCTCTGGAAAGTAACCATCGCACATCTCCATCGGCCCCCCATAGACACCCACTTCCATTCGCACGACTCCCCGCTCAAAGCCAAAGTCGATGTGCCCATTCTCACCGGAATTCTCATCTCTTTGTTTCGCAGGCTGGGCTATCGCAGCCTTCGAGAGGGACTGGAAGTATCGGCTCTCGATATACTACGCGAAAATCCAGGACTCGGGCGTGTACACTTGCACGACCCCCCGGGGCCTCACGAACTCCATCCGGGTTCACGTCGTCGGTGAGTATATACACACATACAAAGTTTCTCTCCACGTTAATGGCCTTCTTCTGCTGCGGTCTGTCTTTTCCCCCGGCGTGATTTTCGCCTATATGCGCGTACGTGATCCGCAGGGATGCGCGTGTGTGCTGTTACTTTGATCGCGGGGTTTCGCCTGCCGTAAGGCGGGAGAGTTGCGTGCGGCTTTGTTTTTCTCGGTATATCTAGAAGGTGCGAAGGGAGAGTAAATGGAGTGTGTCCGGGATATTGCGTGACGTGCAGTTTTGGGAAGTGAGCCTGGGTCTGGTTCGCGTGTTGGAAATCGACTTTTCGACGGTTCAAGTTCGGGGGATATTCCTAGAGAAATATATTGTGCTTGTTTACGCTAGGAATGCTAAATAGTTAAGTTGTTCATTTTTTTCGTATATATTTTGGTATAGGATGACATAAGACAACCGATGCTGTGTAAAGTGATACCAAAATATTCTTTATCTAGTATAACATTTTCTATATTCCCTAGTAGAAATTAGTCTATATGAAATGGATAAGAAGTTAGAAAATAGCTAGTAAAACTGGCTAATTAACCTCTAGGCTGCCGGAAAGCCTAAATATAGGCTCTACCTGTGATTGGAACATTGTATAAGTTGTATCTAAAATATAGTGACATAGTTTGGGCATTTTCTAAGGGGATTAAAGCCCTTCAAATCCCGGCAGTCTAAAGGTTAAGGGGGTACTACAGTTATAGTATACTATTTTTCCTCACATCGAGGCCGAAAATGCCATATTTCCGTTTCGGAGCCGGGTGGGAATGAGGCACTTTCGGCCCGGTGTGAGGAATAGTACATTACGATACGGGTGTGGAAGGTGATTATTTACCGCATGAGACATTTTTCGCACGAGCGAAGCGAGTGCGAAAAGTCAAATGCGGTAAAAATCACCTTACGCACCAGTGTCGTACTGTATTTTACACCACGAGAGCCGAATAATCATATTAAAGTTATGATTTTGAGGTTAGAGTGGTGTAAAAACTTTTTTTTTTTGATTCACCTAAAAAAAATATAAATTTTGATTAGTAATAATTTTTTTATGTATATTATACTAATATAGTTTATTTTTGATGAAATAGGCCCTACCAGAAGTTTGTAAACACCGATTTGATCCAAAGACATTGAGATTTTGAAATTAATATTTTTAAAGTCAAAAATTTGATTTAAAATTCATCATTTGGAAGGAATTTTTAAAAAATGGTGAATTTTAAATCAAATTTAAGGGATGCGAATAGCTTCAGTCAAAGGAGATATAAAAATCAAAGATTTTGGCCTGTATCCCATTAAAAAATATCAAATGGTTCAGCTGTAAGTTACGCAGGATACAAATTTCAAAATCTCAATATCTTTGGATCAAATGAGTGTTTACAGACCTCTGGTAGGGCCTATTTCATCAAAAATAAACTATATTAGTGGCCGAATCCATCTCAAATCAGACAGCCCGCGTATGCCTATTTCACCTATCATGTTGAAATAAAAATATTTATGTTCTACTCGAAAAAATATTTTACACGTGTTTTTTTATTTTTTTGTTTCATCAAAATTTCATGCGTTCAGCGATACCGAAAAATTCCGAGAAAATTCTTTCATTGAGAAAAAAAATTTTCAATGTGATTTTCAGACTGCTATTGTTTCAGCAGTTTTTCAAGCTTTTAAACGTGTAACACATAATTTCACTCAGTTTTGAGCCCTCTTTAACGGCCTTAATGTCATTTTCAAAAAAAAATAAAAAATCCACGAGCTATGCACTTTTTACTGAAAAATTCATTTTAGAGAAGTGCCTTTTTCTCGAAAACCCCATGTTTTTTTTGCACAATTTTTGTTGTCGTGATAGAGGACGGTAATGCCTAGCTAGACGTATTTGTGAGATTCGGTACTTTTTCCCTGGGATAGCGATCACTAATGAGATAACACACAAACAAATTTTTCACGCTTAACGCTTATATATAGTCAATGATATTAGAGTCAATGTAAAGGTATTTATCTTTGTGCGTATGTAATATACATGTACGTGCGCCTACTTATAGGAGTATATGTACTAGTACATTTGTCCGCTAGATGGATATGGTTTGACTTAACATTTACAAAGAAAAGTTCGGTTTCTGCTATGTATCACACATCTCGTCTTATTTAAAACCATCATCTTTTGGAAAATTATTACATATTTACACCTTATCAACTCAACTACGATGTCTCAATATTACTCAACAGAGAGAATCAAATGTGCAGACGTTTTAGACAAACACAAACAAATTATTTACAAATCTAGTTCCGTACGTTTAAAACAACTTGAGAATCTTGCTCATCCATTGAAGCACCTCTATCCTCATTTACCTTTGACACCTTCTACATATCTGTGTCAACATTGTTACAATCGTGCTTTAGAATTGGTGAGTAGTACTGACAATGAATTTATAACGGATAATGAATTTACCGATAACGTAGTTGATAGAGATGAAGATTTTTTACCAAGTACTCCAGAACGCATTGAAGAATTTAATAATGAAATAAGTACATCTTTCTTAGGTTCTGTATCGCCTCTTAAAAGAAAAAATCTTATACATGAAAAATCAATTGAAAATTACGTAACAAAGAAGAAAAAAAAAATACTTTCAACATTGTCTAATACCCTTGATGTGAAGTTGAACAATGTTTATGACGTTTCTATAACAGCAAATGAATCAACTGTATGCCATTGTACAGAATGGATACAAAATCTTGGTCTAGCCTTGCAAAAGTGTTCTACGGTATCAGAAAAAATAAAAATTCTGACTTTGCTACCTTCATCCTTTACAAAACATGAAATTTTATCTTTATTTCCAGAAATAACAATGTATATGATCAACAAATCGAGAAATCTTGTTAAAGAAAAAGGAATTTATTCAGAACCAGATGCATATTCAGGCCATCCGATTGATGAAAACATGGAAAAAATTGTTATGGAATATTATTTAAATGATGATTTTAATTGTTCAAGACAAAGTCCTAATAGATGTGACGTTGTTACAATTAAAGTTAACAATAAAAAAGAGAAAAAAGTTAAGCGTTTTCTTACTCGAAGTTTAAAAGAGACGTATAAAGTATTTAAAAATGATTATCCAGAATTGAGAATTGGAAAATCGAAATTTTATAGTTTGCGACCAAAGTATGTCTTACTTAGCCCCATCAAAGAAGTTTGTCTCTGTATCTATTGCGCAAATTATGATTTATTTCTTACGAGCTTAATTAATTTTAGAGGGAGTAACGTCACAGAGTTGGATGAAAGTCGGTCACAAATAATAAATGCAACAATGTGTTCTGAGCCATCTGATTTATGTTATTTACAAGAATGTAAACTATGTCCAGGGATTAAGGGAATTACGTTTCATGTTTTAAAACTGCAAGATGTAGAAGGCACAGAAGAAATTACATATGCTTTGTGGGATAATGGAAACCTGATTAAAAAGACACTATCAATTTCTGCTTTTAAAGATGAACTTTCGGTTTGGACCATGAGGGTTAGTACTCACATGTATGTAAAAAATATACAACGCAAAGCTATAAAAACAGAAAGAGAAAGTGCTAAAAAAGACTCACATCATTTAGTTCTTCAAATAGACTTCGCTGAAAACTGGGCTGTGATTCATAATAAAGCTGTTCAAGGAAATCATTGGGTTAATGATCAAATTTCTATTTTCACAGCAGTCTCTTATCAAGGGGATTCGACACAAAGTTTCGCAGTTATAAGTGATGACCGAAAACATGATTCAGCGTATGCTTTGCTAGCAGTACAAAAAATTATAAAATTCTTGAAAGAAAATTGTTGTGATTCAATTAAAAAAATTACCATCGTATCAGACGGCGCTGCGAGTCACTTTAAAAATCGCTTTCAATTAGATGAACTAAAACGAGCACCGTGTGATATAAAATGGTTGTTCTCTGCTACTGGGCACGGCAAAGGAGCTGTAGATGGTGTGGGTGGACTTATAAAGCATTATGCTACTTCGCATAATCTTCGAGAGCCCCTTGAAGAAGCTATTCAAAACGCAAATGATTTTGCAATACATGTTCAAAAATATACTGATGCTATTAAAATAATACATTTACAAGATGCTGAAATAGAACAATTCAGAAAAGAAAAAAATATTGATTGGCTTACAACTCCAAAGTATCCTGGAATTCAAAAAACTCATATATAGGTTAAAAAAACATGTGACGATAAAATACATTGTTTGACAGCAAAGACCGCTGATCGTCCGCTTACTGAATTAAGAACAATGAAGCAGAAAAACAAAGGTAGTAAAATAGGTATACAAATGAAAAAAAGGTATAAAAATAAAAAATCAAAAAGACGCAAATAACAAATAAATACATAGTTATGTGTACCTGTATATTACATACACACAAAGACAAATACCTTTACATTGACTCTAATATCATTGACTATATATAAGCATTAGGCGTGAAAAATTTGTTTGTGTGTTATCTCATTAGTGATCGCTATCCCAGGAAAAAGTACCGAATCTCACAAATACGTCTAGCTAGGCATTACCGTCCTCTATCACGACAACAAAAATTGTGCAAAAAAAACATGGGGTTTTCGAGAAAAAGGCACTTCCCTAAAAATGAATTTTTCAGTAAAAAGTGCATAGCTCGTGGATTTTTTATTTTTTTTGAAAATGACATTAAGGCCGTTAAAGAGGGCTCAAAACTGAGTGAAATTGTGTGTTACACGTTTAAAAGCTCGAAAAACTGCTGAAACAATAGCAGTCTGAAAATCACATTGAAAATTTTTTTTCTCAATGAAAGAATTTTCTCGGAATTTTTCGGCATCGCTGAACGCATGAAATTTTGATGAAACAAAAAAATAAAAAAACACGTGTAAAATATTTTTTCGAGTAGAACATAAATATTTTTATTTCAACATGATAGGTGAAATAGGCATACGCGGGCTGTCTGATTTGAGATGGATTCGGCCTAGTATAATATCGATGTTCCCTACGAAAACTAGCACCTTTTTTGGCCTCCTGACGAAGACTAGCACATTTCAGAAAACTGCAACGAAAACTAGCATAACTCACGACTTTGCCGCGAATACTAGTACAATTCGCGAGGTTGCCGTGAAAAATAGCATCATTCACGAGTTTGCGCCGAATAATAGTACAATTCGTAAGATTGCGACGAAAAGTAGCACGATTCGCGAGTTTGCGACGAAAAGTAAGACGATTCGCAAGCTTGCCGCGAAAACTAGCACTTCATGTCACCGTGTTAATTTACATAAGAGGCAGTGGAATGTGCTAGTCTTCGCCGCAATCAAGCGGATCGGGCTAGTCTTCAACGCAAATCAATGGAGCGTGCTAGTCTTCGCGGCCAACGCTGAAATGGACTAGTCTTCGTGGAAATCTGAATCGTGCTAGTTTTCGTAGGGAGCGTTGATATATAAAAAAAATTATTAATGATCAAAATTTATATTTTTTAGGTGAATAAAAAAAAAAAAAATTTTTAACTGTAGTAACCCCCTTAATCGCTATGATGAAACGCTTTTCCGACCATTATTTGCCTATTTCATAAATTGACGTAACAAAAAAATATTCGTATCTGATTTAATTACTAATTTTATCGTAGAAAAAAGAGCATTAAAATGCATCAGATGGCTTATCAAAATATAAATAAATAACAATAACTAAAAAAATCATTTGTTATATTCGTTCTATGAATAATTCAGAAAAACTTTTATTTCTGCATCTGATTCGGTCTCTCTCTCTCTCTCTCTCTCTCTCTCTCTCTCTCTCTCTCTCTCTCTCTCCTTGTCATAACGGCAAGCTTTCTACTAGCCATTTCTAGAATAAAGAAACTGATCAGTTTTAATACTGATGTCTTCGAAAAGCTCATTCTATTTTTTAATCTATTAGATGGCCGAATAATAGGGGAAAAGTGTTTCACCAGGACCTAGAAACCTGACAAGAGAAATTCCTATTTTATAGCAAGTTCGTAATATAAATAGTCAGTTATATTAGTTATAAAATGTTTTTGATTTTCATCAAGGTTCGGACATTGAATACATGAAATATACTTTCTAAAACCATAAATTAGCTTTCCGCTTTCAAATCAATTGATTGATAAGAAAAATATTCAATAAATAAAATGATTGCTGTATTTCAAACCATCATACTATCTACATCAATATATATATTCATCATTTTTTAATTTTGTAGTACTTTAATTAACATCCTTTAAAAATAACTAACTAATTAAACTCAACCGAAAAAGATGTATTCCCTTCACCTACAAATTCTGAAATGAAAAGAACGCAACTCAAGGATAAAGAGCAGGCTAACAGCCGCTAAAATACGGTCAAGTGTATATCCCACGCGCCTGCCGGACACTCCACGCATTAAGTAGTCGAGCAAGTTCCGCGTCGCGCAGCGCGCAGCACCTGTGCGCACTGCAGTCGCTGTATATATACCCAGCTCGCTCTTCGCTTACACAGACGTACGCGTGTAAGCTTGCGCGCAAAGTCAAAGTTTCACCGACAGCTCGCCGCAGCAGCAGCAGCAGCAGCAGCAGAGGCGTACGTGTATAAACCGGGCTTTGGAGGAATATTTTTGCGCGTGTGGTCGGTGCGGGGGTGAGAGGTATAGTTGAGCCGCGACGTGGAAAAATAATTAAAATTCTAAAAGAGGGAGGAAAAAGCGTGTATGTGTGGATATGAGTTGAAAAGGAGGTTCAGGTATGGGTTGTTGGGTAGTACAGGATGAAGTTTTAATAAGGTGATTGTTTGGTGGATAACGACTCTTGGTGCGCTGAAGGAATAGTTTAATTTTATGATGTATTCTTTATATAATATGTGGTATGGATATAATGAAATGATGTATAAGTATTAGATCATAAAGGGTTTTATATCAAAGTTAATTAGCAGGATGTCGTTTTATGAAACAAAAATATAAAGTTTTAATAATATCTTTATGAACAATGGAACAGTTTTCTATTATAGTTTTTAAGTTTGTTAACGAACAGTACACTCTTAAACGTGTTTTCCTCAACAGCAAAATAATTGTCACCAAATCAACAAACCACCGCTTTAAAAGCTCACACCCCCAAACAACTTGAGTGCTTCGTTTACTAAGCACTCATTCTAAACTCTCCAATACCTCGGCTCTGCAAACGGCGCGAACAACAACCGAGAGATAAATTCGAATTCGTGCTTGAAATCATTCGCTGGCTTTACCAGCAAACGCAGACTCTCTCTCTCTCTCTCTTCGCTTTTCCCACGTTTATATACCTACCCCGCAGACTTGTCACCCGCGAGCTCTCGGTCGAGCTCACCTCGGTGCTTTCGCGGAAGGTGCACACGCGTCAAAGTCACATCAAGTGCATGTGCATTTCCTCTCGATTTTCCCGGCGAGCTTTTTGTCGAGGGAGACAGTCGACGGTTAAAGGATATAACGTTTAAAAAATGTTCGCCGAACGTTCCGCGCGAAGCGTTGTTTTTCGAGGGGGGCATGGGACTGGATTTCGCGCGAGGTATAATCGGATTTTTGTTCGGGAAATTGATGAGTTTTGCGAAATTTCGAATATGTAGGTCGTAAGATTGAATGAGTGATTCGTAATATTCTAGTCTTCTATTGTACGTTCTGGTGTATCAACGTTTGATTTTCAAGAAAAGCAGGAATATATAATTATATAAAAACCAATTTCAATGTTACTCAATGATAAATTGTAATAAATGATAATGATAGATTTTAAAAATAATGTTCCTATATGCTAATAATAGTGTGACGAACAGAGGATCTTTTATTGGTTATTAGATTGTTTCACTTTCCAAATTTATTATCTATTTTCTTCTATTTTATTGAAGTAAATATAGATGTTTATATATATGGGAAGTGTTGTCAGGATGACACCACCTTTACATAGTAAAGGAAATATAGGGGGAGAAACTAATGGAGAACTGCATTAAGCGGTTCTTGTTTCTTTTTCTATATTTTTTCGAGTTGTGGATATTTAGATTAGCGTGAGCTGACTTTTCCCCTTCCCAAGGAAAGTAGAAATAAAGAGATTGAAGTTCTTATTCGTATAGTCTAGATGTTTTATTATTTTATTTAATATTACCTCTCTTTTAACAGCAGTATTCCTTTTATTAACAGAGGCCATTGGTATTTATTAACTTAATCGAAGATATAACATTTACTGATTAATGATATTTAATTACACAATATTTCTTAACTTGTGTTCTTTTTTTTATAATTCTTTTATTTCGATACCCTGGTAGAAAATTAACCATAAGTTGGCCAGAATATGGCTAAGCCATATGCTGGTTAAGCATATTCTGGCCAACTTATGTTTAATTTTCTACCAGGGTACTTGTAGTATTTTGTTCCTTGAATGAATTCTTTGTATCTATTATATGTAATATTTTCTCTATGGCGGAGTATCGCGGTCTGAGTTCGTTTTGAGCGTCGGCAGCTGGCACGGACGAACAGCAGTCTCCACAAGAGACGGCAGAACTGAGCAGTGATCGTAGCGCACACTAACTATTTAAAGGAAAAAAAATGTAGGCGGTTTAATTATTATTCTACGGGAGATGGCGCAGGTGTAAATATGTTCTCTTAACGAGGTTACAAATCTGTACATCAGTTTTCGGGGACTCCAGAACGCTTGACAATCAATGTGTGTATGTAGGCTAGAGACCGCCGCTTATCTCGAGCCGCCACTTATTTCGAGCCGCCGCGATTTACTCCGTTTATTTGGGATTAGCTCCCGCGCGTGCTCTGTATTTATTTTACATTTTTTAATTCTGGGAGGAATATTCTATTTTCATTAGAGTTTTATTTTTGTAGAATTTTTAAATAATAATTAAAAAATATTGGACGTCACAATAGCTATCAAATAGGTTTAATTTTATTAGCATTTTACTTCCCATTTATTATTTCATATTTTGAAATCATTTACGTACCACGTGAATTGTTGGTATAAAAAAGGCATTTACTAAGCATTTAATATAAACTATTTTTTTATTATTTTTGGTAACCATAAGCTAATTTAAAATATCCGCATTTTTACCAGGATTTGAGTCATTGATAAAGCGGCTTTCACAAATGCGATTTAATCGCGTTATTGTTATTGATCAAATAAAAATTTGTCTGACATAAACATTTTTCTTCTATTTTATTAAAGTGATAGTTTATTCTTTTCCTAACGCTGATTCTTGATTCTCAACCCAGATACGTGCCCTATTTATGGAATAATTCTTTGTTTATTTTTGGCATATTTTCTGGAACATTTTTAGGGGTATATATAATCGTACATCGTAAAAGAGAAGATTTCAAGCGTGTGAGCGATGACGACCGAGAAACTGTAGCTAGTCAGGAATTAAATTGTAATATATGAGATGGATTAAATTAAGTTAAATAGTTGAAATATATTTTAAGTAAATAAATTAAAAAGACATAAATAATCGTAAAATTATTATTTTAAGATTTAAAACAGCCATTTTATTGATACCATTTGTAGTATTTGTACATTTATACAATTATTTAAAGTAAAAAGAGGTGTCTTATAAAAAGTGTAAATACAAAGAAATATAAAGAGGAATTCGGGAGTTTTGCGCAGTATTGTCGGATTAGTGAAAATTTACGATAAACGCGTTAACAGCAGGACACACAGCATTCGCTTATTTCGATACATAATTTGCGACCGTCAATTTTCAGTTGACTTGACATTACATGATATATTCATTCGCTAATATAAAAATAAAAATTATTTATTAATTAATTAAATAGACAAGAATATAATATTCTTATAGAAGTGAAGTTGCATAAGATTACTTTTTATGTGAAATAGATAAATATAAAGGTTGAACATCTCTCTTTATTTTTATTTAACCGTCATTGTATTGGAATCGTAAATTAAATAAACTAAGAAAATTTTTCTGCTCATTGAATTATTCTCCATCATAAGAAAACGATTGACCTACATTTAAAAGAAGATTGATTGCAACTGAAATGAGTTTTACAAACGTGATATCATTATACAATGTAATTTCAATACTTAACGAAGATAAAACGAATTCAGCGTATAAAATT
Organism: Torymus aiolomorphi; assembly: GCA_036365515.1. Taxonomy (NCBI): domain Eukaryota; kingdom Metazoa; phylum Arthropoda; class Insecta; order Hymenoptera; family Torymidae; genus Torymus; species Torymus aiolomorphi. The sequence continues at coordinate 67,204,106 of CM070874.1, read as the reverse complement.
ATAGTAAACCTCAATCCAACATTTTTATTTCATCTTCGAATCCATTAAATTTTCCAACCGTCCGCGTCACTTGTGAAACCGATTATTTTCATCAAAAAACACTCGCACTGCGGAAAAACGCCAGCAAAAACAGACGAATCTAATAACAGAGATAATTCGACGGCTAATCCCAAGCGTAATACCCGCAAAGCTCCGCATGAGCGGAGAAGAATTAGGGAAGAAGAAGGCCGGCCAGCAGCAGCAGCCGCCGCCGCTACGATTAATTCCTCTCCTCCCACGAGCGAATGACTGGCCGCGCGCAAATGGATTCCCGCGCGGATTTGGGTCACTCGCGGCTGGCGGAAATCCCCCCAAAGCCCGCGCGCGCGCCTCACTCTCTCCCGAAGGTAAATCATTTTCACCGCGCGCTCCATATCCCCTGAAATTGCCGCGAAATGAATGGCCAGAGCGAAAGAATGAAGAGAAAAAAGAAAAACAGTATCACACGTATCTATATATACCTACCTATGCTCAAATAGTTCGTTTGCCTCTGTTGAAGACGTGCACTGCCCGACGCTGAGCGTGACGGAGCCGCCGCTGATCGCCAAGATCGAGGGGCCGCGGCTGGGCGAGAGCGCGACGTTCGAGTGTCCGCACGGCTACCGGCTCGAGGGCGCCTCGAGCATGACGTGCCAGTACAATGGTGAGTATATATATAAACATATGTGTGTGTGTACGAACACTGACTGACCTGTATTTCTCGCTCTCTGTGGTAAGAGAGAGAGAGGGATCCAGTTGGTCGGCCAGAATTGATTGGAGTGCGAGAGCGCAGAGCTCGCGCGAGATTGCGCGCGGCTTAATTCGGGAGGCGCGCGCGCGCAACTAAGAGGGAAGCCGAGAGCTTCCGGCTCTTGCCCTGTTGGGTGTTTTAAGGGTTCGATGCGAGAGGAGGAATCGAGGTGAAGTCTTAAGTGAAATGTATCGGAGGAAAATAAAATTGTAGGTTTATTTAGATTATTTTTAGTGTTGATATATTTTTCTTTTTAAAAAAGGTAGGGTTATGGGTAGAGCTTTGATATTTATCAAATACATCGGTGTCATTACATTTTATTAAATATAATATATTGGTGCTTACGTTTGAGAGAATGGATAGTTATTGCAGATAATTGTAAAATTAGTAATCAACTTGTCTTAAAGAACTTTTCTGTAAGAAATAAAAACATTACGCAGAAATAGGAGTTATGTTTTCCATCAGCGAGTAGTGCAGAATAAATCCGCTGGGTGGCCAATTGCTTTCTGCAATAGCAATCGGGCGCCCGGGTATCTAAGAGAACTTTGATAGCTACGACTTGTTACACATTATCTTCCGTAATTGATGATATCCTGGAACTAATTTTTTTAGAGCCCGAAGGAACTCGGGCTCACAACTAATATAACACAAAATATGATATATTTACTGAACGAGTTCGCGGATCAGAAATGTATTGGTATTTGAATAGTTTAAGCATTTGTGTCTCTATACTATATCATCGTGGCGTTATTTAATAAAACCAATACATAGCAAGTATAGAAATTTTCAACAATAATAGTAAAATAAAAGTAAAGTAACGCAATTTGGAACTATAATTAATAAATAAAATTAAATATTGTAAATAAAAATTAATAAATAATTGTTTTAACAATAAATCTATCGATGAATGCGTTGATGTAGAAAATAAAAGAACATACCTTGATTGAGCCGATAATCATTCTTTTGTATTTGCTCTTCTGCGCACGTGGTTTGTTTATCATTGTTTAATAAGTAGATACACCTCATTTTTTTTTTCGTTTTTTTCATTTCAATTTGCAATTTAATCTGCTTTGTTCATTATACGCTTTAAAATAAATATGCTAGTGGCTGTACGGACTCCAGCTAATTGAAACACGGGATGTATCGTCAGGCAAACTCGTACTCGAATTAATCAAGCTCCCGCAATTATGATTTGCATCCACATAATCAGCAATCAATGTCCGCATTTGCACACAGACAATGTAATTTTTGCAAAATAAGTCTATCCCATAAAATTTAATTAACGTGGATGAGTGGAGTGTGCGTTAAAATTCTTAATTGAGATAAACGCTACTCGTACAAATATAACCAAATTAGAATTTCGCATATTTGAGCACTTGCATTGTAATTGCAACAACAGGATGATTAGTTTACAGATAATTACAATAGACTGTGGAGTGGAATTCATATAATGAATATATACTTTTATTATTCATCTAACGTCACAAAAAGTTTTATGTCTATCACATTTCATTCTTTCTTTTTAATTTGTACGTATGTATACTGTTTTACTATTTTTGTTGAAAAGTTTTCACGTACGGATATAATAACCCAGTTGAAAATATCCACCTGGAATACTAGCTGGAATTTCAGGTGGATATCCAGCTGGAATCCCAGCTGGAATTCCAGCTGTACCTCCTTTTTTTGGACAAACTCTAAATGGATTACTAGCTGGAATTCCAGGTGGATATCCACCTGGAATTCCAGGTATGTATTCAGATGAAATTTCGGCTGGTATATTGTTACAGCTTTTACTTACGAACTCCGAGTGGGTTGCTAGCTGGAATTCCAGGTGGATATCCAGCTGGATATGAATGCCAGGTATGTAAAGACATTCCAAAAACGAGGCACGCCTCGTAGTTCGACATTCCAATGAGATTGGAAAAGTCGTGCGTACGATGCCATTTGACTTGCTTATCTACCCTTCGCGTTACTTACTTAGTAAAGGGAGTTTGCTCCAGCTCGCCGCCTAGCGGACAGCGGCCGAGATCGCCGACGTAAACAGTCCCGAGTCCCGAGAAAGGCGAAATGCCGCGGCGCGCGCCATGCACCGAGCGGAGCCGTCTTCTCGGCTGCTTCCCCCACTCTACTGAGTTAGGGCGCTGGCAATCTCTGCGGCTATCCGCTAGGCGGCGAGCTAGAGCAAACTTCCCTTACTAAGTAACGTCAAAGGTAGATAAGGAAGACAAATGGCATCGTCCGGACACTTTTCCAATGTCATTGCAATGTCGAACTACGAGGCGTGCCTCGTTTTTGGAATGTCTTTACATGCCTGGCATTCCAGGTGGAATATTCAGTTGGATATCCACCTGGAATTCCAGCTAGCAAGCAACCTACTCGGAGTTCGTAAAAAAAAAGCTGTAACAATATACCAGCCGAAATTTCATCTGGATACATACCTGAAATTCCAGGTGAATATCCACCTGGAATTCCAGGTGGATATCTACCTGGAATTCCAGCTAGTAATCCACTTGGAGTTTGTCCAAAAAAATGAGGTACAGCTGGAATTCCAGCTGGGATTCCAGCTGGATATCTACCTGGAATTCCAGCTGGTATTTCAGGTGGATATTTTCAACGGGGAACCATTTAACCAGTTATTATTTATATAAACAATACTATTGGGTAGTTTTATATAAATAGTAATAGTTTTATACCAATATAGTATATGATGCAAAAATAAGAAGTTCTACTCCTCCCATTCATTCTTCAAAGCATTATTGATGAACTCGTCATAAAAAATTTCTCTATGAAGAATATCTGAACCATTAAGAAAGATTTCGCTTCAAACTTTATAACCAGGCAAAACTATTCGTGAAAATTTTTAAATAAAAAAATTGATCTCTAAAATAATTTATAATTAAACATAAACCCCTTTTTTTTAATTCTCAAAGGGCTCTATTTCAACAAATTCCCACTAACCAATACCCTTAATTCGCGAAACGCAAAACAGAGGCAAATAAAAACGTATTAGCGAATGTCGAACAGGCGACCAGCCGCAAATCCGGCGAAGCCGGACTGCGAACGCGAGGGTACAATTAGAGCGCAGGCTACTATAGATCGAATGGTCTTATTTACGGGCTGCGGTGGCAGCTCTCGTCCGCGGCGAACTTCCGGATTAATCAGCAAAGGAATTGTCGCCTGCTCTCATTGAGAATCGCCCTGCGGCCGGCTTATTTCACCGCGACGCGTGATGTATGGAGATGGCCGCGATAAGTAATGACCGGGTTGGCCTATTTTGCATGAAAAGTGCGAGGTGAAAAACGCGATGAATTAAAATCGATGATCCGAAGTGGATGATGGACGCGAATGGCGAATGAAAATTGTTGTTAACATTTTTTGGAAAGATTCTTGAGTTTTTGAACCAAATTTCTTGTTTTTATAAGCCTTTAATAGTTTATTTCATAACTATGTGGATTCTGCGTAATTTCCGCTCGAAATTTTCCACCGTAGAGGCTGGCTAAAATAGGTTGCAATAAACGATCGATTGCCCTAGATACGCTTAACGATATTTTTGGAAACAATGAACGCTTAATTTTTGTAGCAGCGAACAAAATCGTAATTAAACCGGAGCTTGACAATGAATTGCTAAATAATCGAGTCCATTCTCGACGAGAGCTTTGTAAAGCACAAGTGTTTACCGATTGCAAACTAGGTTTCGAATTTCTCTAAAAAAAGAATGAAAAAATCAACAAAAAAACGTTTTTTCCAATCCTTTATCTATAAAATAGTCAATTTTCCATAATCTCATGAGATACAGAGCAGAAAAGGAGAACGGCAAAGCTTTTAATAGGAAAAAACCGCTGCTTCGGCGCGCATCCGGTCCTCTGTCGAAAAAACTTCAGTCCGATCCGCGGTCGTGAATTCAATCTCGGGAGAGAGAGACGCCAGTATAAAAATGCTGCTGCATCTCTCCGTAGTGCAGCTCTCTTTCCCTTAATTAAATCAACCGATGCTTTTTCTCCTCTGCCCCACTCGCCGATGTAGTTTGTTTTATTATAGTTTCTCTCCGATCTCCCTCTCTCTGTCTCTCTGCTTTCTCTGATTTCGACAAGTTCTTTATTTTTCCTATTCTCTTCCCGCCCGATTCGTAATCTTCCTGCGGCTCCTCTCATTTCAGCCGCTACTCAATTTTCCGCAGTTGTTCAACTTTTTTCCTCACCGCTTTTTCTTTCTTCTAGTTGCTCTTCTCTTGCCTTTGTCCGGCTTTTTCCTCGTGATTATCTCTTTGTTTTTTCTTTCACTCTATCTCAATTAATTTCTTTTAGCTTTCTTTGATCTTATCAATCATCCTGGAGAATATTGTATTAAAGAATTTCGTTTTATATTATAAATTAAGTTCAGAGAAAAACTTCAGAACGCTTTTAGTCTAATTGTACAATCTAATACGTTTTAGTACTCTAAGATCCTATCGACAAAATTCCCTTATACTAATTTCATCTTCAAAATACACCATTTTAGTTAACTAAATGGATAACAGAACTATTTCTATTCTATTTTTCCTATTTACTTAAATAATATGGAAACTGACCATATGCAGTAGGTATGATTATTTAAATAAACTTATAACGTGTTATTTATAAATATGTAATTTTTAACTCTCAATATTTTTGTTTTGATTAATTTCAAGCACATCTGTTATGCAGTCTTCAATACGATTTCTTAGAGCATAATATAAGTTCGACAGGAACAAATATTTCTTGAACAATCGACAAACATTCCCTCACTGAACTCCCAGGACTTGAAAAACATATTTGGCGCGAACTCATAAAAAGTGCGATTCAATCGAATCCTTCACGCGACGAGAGAGAGAGGGATAAAGGGAACAATTCCGCCGGTCACTCTTAATCCACTTGAAGAGAGCGCAAAGGCGAACTCTTCTCATCCCCTGTCGCTCCCATTCTCGCGCCTCTCCGTTCCTCCGAACGGGTTTTTTCGTTCGTTCTCGCACCGCTTTCTTATCCTCCCCCATCCCTTTTTTTATCTCCGTCGCGCGAGTACGCGCGGGCGCGCAGAACGAATGGCGTACTTATCTTAAATCACTCCATCGAAGCCTGTTTTCCTTCTCTCTTCCAATCGGGAACAGCTTACGATCGTCGGTACTTTTTCCCACGTCCCCCCTCCCTTCCTCGTAGAATTGAGTCTTACCCTTTTCCCTCCCCCCATCCCGGAAAGTGATCGGAGTAATTGGAGTCCGCGTGTGTATATATAGGGTCATATCTCGTAGAGGCTCGTAAACGTGCGTCGCGCGCGTGCACGGCACTTTATATGTCGACTCTCTTTCATTACTGCGCGCGTCGTCCTCGAGCTTTTTTCTCTCTTCTCTTTGGCTCTTTACGCGCAAGAGGAAAAGCATGGCTGCAGACCCGATTCGCTTGTTTGCCCACTCGTCGATGATGATATCTTTTTATTTGGTGGCCGGATTGAGAGAGTAAGACAGAGAGAGCTAGAGGGAGGTGTATGGAATATCCGGGTCAGCATCCGCGTGGGTGCGACGAGTGTTTATTTTGCTACTCTGCGGGACGCTGGGAAAAATTTTCGAGTTGAGGGGGCGCGTTTTGATAACCTGGATATTGAAATGTGCCTGGTGTTTTTGTTTTTTGGGAAAAATATGTGCGCATAGATCGGCGTTTGGTTCTTAAAAGCAGCAAAACCGTTTACAATTTGCCGCGATTGATTTGTTTTTTTCTTTCCACTTTTTCAGCGAAACGGGGTCAAAAGGATTGCGGAGATTGATGCGCATGTTTGATATATATATATATATATATATATATATATATATATATATATATATATGCAGAAAGGTTCATCATATTTTTGATAGTTTTTTTTTTGGAGCAATAATAAAAATAAATCTTTAAACGAATCAAAATAATTTTCTTTATCAATTTTGTGTCATTCTATTTCGAATATCATTTTTATTCATTACCGTTATACTGGGATATTCCAATAATAAAATTATAATTTGATATGAAATGTACCAGCGATAATAAATCTAAAAAATGAATTTGGTATTGATTACTTGTTATTCTTAGCCCGTGAATTTCAATTTTACATGATAATAATTATAAGAATTATTCATTTCATATCGTGTAAAATATCAATGGGATGGTTATCCCTTCTTAAAAAAGTGATGAGCGGCCATGTTGAAGCATCTAAAGGCTTGATTTTGATTGGTCGATAAGAAGGCGCGAGAAATTTACTGTTTGGAATTTAATGTTTGAATTTTTTAAATGGAATTTTTACATTTAGAGTAGTATAAAAATGATTAAGTTCTGGCTTTGAAAAAATACTTAAATAAGTTAAAAGTAAAACGTAATGAAGATAGCATACATAATCTCAAAAACCGAAAAATACGTGCGAAGCGCGTTTGAATATTGCATGTTTTAATTAAAATTTAAGTAATTTTAAGAATTTCAAACATTTAAATTTAACATTATCCAGTTGTAGCTTTGTTGCTCTACGTACCACTCTCTGTAAAAATAAAAAGAGAAAAATCGTTTAATTTAGCAGTAATAACTCCTAAACGGCAGCGATAATTCAATCTCATTTCCAATAATTAGCTTTAAAAACAATCTTTTTACAATTTATTTTTACAGTACATTTGCTCCACCTTTTAATAAGTAATAGGATCCTTCAATTAAAACCTTGAATAATTACTTTTAAAATTATTTTAAAATAAACCGAGCTGAAAATAATTAAAACTCAAGTTCATAAAATTGTATTCAGCTAGACGTACCGCGTGCAAAAGTTTAATAAATCAAATACTCCCCGTATTAAAAGCGCCTTTCTCTGCTTCCACCTCGTTCCAGGCAAATGGTCGGCAGATGTGCCGCACTGCGAGGCAATCATCTGCCCGGCGGTGCAGCCGACGAACCCCAAACTCCAGCTACTGGAGCACAACAACAGCTACGGCGGTCGGGCTGTCTTTACCTGCATGTGGGGCCACAAGCTCAGCGGGCCTCAGCTCGTCAAGTGCGGCGGCGACGGCGCCTGGAGTGGGCCCATACCCACGTGTTCGGGTGAGTTTCACCTTTTTTCTCATCGAGAGTTCGTATTGTGGTAGTTGAGTGGTGCGAGAACAGATATTAGAATGAATTTATAAATGATTAGGTGTCATAATTGGAAAAGATCATAGTGTAATTGAATACAGATAGAATTTATAAAATAAATTTTAGATTGCTAGTAGATGAATATTGTAAAACATTCGTAGAAAGAATATCGTCGCTCCCGAATAAAAAGGCGGTATCTGAGCTGCCTGTTTGAAAAGGCGGTATCTGAGCGACTGGTTCGAAAAGGCAGTATCTCGCAGGGAAATTTTTTACTTTAATTTAGGTTGGCAGCACTGACTAAATGACTTGCGGTGTTTGATTTCAAATGCAAAAAAATAGACTTTATTCGCACGCGCATGAATAAAATAATATAAAGAGGATTAGTATACGAGGATTAGTATTCGTTTTGACAAAAGAAAATTAGTTTCGAGTAACAAATACCTATATTAATAAAGTAATAAATCTATCAAAAAATATGATGTATTTAATCCTCAATATTGTAAATGTATAAATATTTATCAACTGAAAAAGAAAAAATTATAAGAACGCAAGTGCACGAGTAAAATAACACGAGTATAATATTATTTAAAAACATTAATTTATTTCGCACATGTGTGTACGCTGTAAGAGTAATAATATGTCTTCGTATTTTAAATCAAATAATGCTGCAAGTATTTTGTTAGCGCTGCCAACCTAAATTAAAGCAAAAAATTTGCCTGCGAGATACTGCCTTTTCGAACCAGCCGCTGAGATATACCGACTTTTCGAATCGATCGCTCAGATACCGCCTTTTTATTCGGGAGCGACGATATATACGTTCACACGTTTGTCTTATATTTAATTTCTTTACTGTTTTACTGGAGCTTCTCGTCATATAAATTTCATTGGGCCATAAATAGATTATAAAGAGATCATGGAATCTTTTCCCCGACCGTCTTACCATATTTTCTGTACCCTCTTTGTTCAAATCTGCTTCTTGCTTTACCAGTATCTTTCTTTTTTATATATATATTTAATCATGTAAAGGGTTTATGCCCGTTTAATATTTAATAAATAAATATATACGAGCATTTAATTTGTTGAAATTAAATTTTTATAATGGCATGCACAATAAAGTAAATTTTAAGATAATTAAAAAAGGTTATTAGTAAACTCATTTTCGATATTATTTTCACATTTTAATAACACTTTTGTAAAAATAAAATAACGAAACGATGATGTCATATTTCAATTTCCATGATTGTTTTACGTAATACGCTTAATCTAAATCATTTCCGCTAGCACATAACGAATTTTACGGCTACATCCAATTAAAAGTATACATCGCACAAATAATAACCTTTTTCATCAATTCAAACAACCCGACCAAAACCTTTTCCCAATCACAGAACCAACGCGAACGAAATCTCCATCCATTGTTATAACGTGTAATCCGAATTTCTCAACATTTTTTCTCACCACGCCAACCGCGCGGCACGCGGCTAATATTCACCGCGAATAAAACGGAACCGAAGGAGGAGAGACACGTGGTACGGAGCTGAAGCGGTAGGCGGCGGAAATTGGTTCGTTATAACGCTCTCCGGCAAGTTTGAAGTTGTGGGGCCAAGTGGCAACTTGGACAGGGAAAGTTCTGGGCTAAGTCCCCGGGTGGATGTGTTATACGCATCGAGAGGTAGCCCGCGAGGGAGTATATGTATGTATATGATTACGTACTTCGTGGGCTAGTTTCGGCTTCGTAAAAATAACTTTCCGTGTAGTGAAGTTGGGTTATAAATTTCAAGATTAATGTATCGACTATGTGGGCATGTATAGGTAATATACTGTCCTGTTATATTCTTTAAGAAGTGAAGAAATTGAATATTTTACAGTAAAGAAATTCTTATTTTGCGAAATGACAGTTTCATTGGTTGCAATCTAATTACAGATTGATGATTCAATGAGTACGAATAATCAGATAAACCAATACAATTACGCGAATTATTCGTGCAATTTATTTCATTTAATTCTATTTATCAGCAAACAGCATTCAGAACGAACTTTTAATTTTCCTTCATTATAATAGAGATAAAGCAACTTAAGCTTATTTCCATATATTCCGAATAACAATCCAATTAAATACGCATTTAAATAACAGCAGAACCTTGCGACTCGTAGATCTCAACTTTTCGCGTACTTATTCAAAGACCGCTATTTATAACCTTCCCATCGCGACACCCCCTCTCGATAATTACTCTCTCTTTCTCTCGCGAAAAGCAAACGCCGAGGACGGCGGCAGGGGGATAGGGATTAATCACAACCGCTCTCGGTGCCGTCTCCACCCCCGAAATTTCATCCCCTTAAATTGTCCACTAAGTGCGCATTACCCGCGAGCGCGTCGCGTCGCGACTCCCGTCGTAAATTTCCCCGAGCGCAACGCACATCCGCGCGAATTTCTCTTTTCCGTCCGTTTTTTATTGTGAAATATTTCTTCCCCACCGTCGCGCCATTTTGCCGGCGCTGTTTACACCATCTTCCGGGCTTTTCACCGCCAGCTTTTTATGTACAATATATATAAAATAGATATAACTGCCAGGCGCAACCGTCGCGCAAACGCGTCTCTTCTCGCGCGACATCCGAATCGAAGTTTCGAAATCGTCTCGCTTTCGTGTACACACGTAGTTTTCGCGGTTCGGCGGGCACAGACAGAGAGAGCGAGAGGTTCAGCGGAGCATCAATTTCAGGAATCGCACGGAGAGGCATAAAACTCCTTTTGCCCGGGATCCCACCAGCGTAATTAAATGCAGGCGCGAGCTCGTCCTCTTTGGGTCTGAGTATATTTTCGTCCGTCGCGTCTAAGGAGAGTTCAGTTTAGAGCTATTTTTGGCCCCTGGCAGTCGCGAGGAAGATTTCCTAATTATAATGCGGATAACGAGGGATGTGACGCCGAGTGTTTTTGCCTCTGAGGATGACGAGGGAAGTAAGTATTAAAGCGAGCATCGATTGAGGTATTTTGACGCAGGGATGTACTTGTGGTGGAGGGCTGCGGATTAGAATTTTAAATCGAACTGGAATATTGTTTTATAAATATGCGCGGGAGGAAATTAATGGCTGGAAGTTTTTGCTCGGGGCAATGGCTTCGAAGAATATTCAATTAAGAATTATATGAAAAGTGTGTTAAAGCTTTCGTTAAACTTCTAATTAAAAAATGTTAATTGAATTGGGAGTTTTTTCTTATTGTTTTTAGATGATGCTTCTATTAGAAGACTTTTTAACCCAAAACTCCTTAACCCAATGTCCATTCCAATGGACATACAATTTAAAAATTCATAGAAACGAATCCATGTACTAGATCAGCTCAAAATCTATACTATTGTCATTGTAGACTTTAAAACTAATAGAAAAAAAATTATTTTGAGTCATTTTTAAAATTTTGTAGTTTTTTTAAGGATTAAATTTTGCAAATTTTGAAAATTTCAAGATTAGAATTTTTATACGTATAAGTATTTTTCTATGCTGTGAGACACTTAGTTTTTATTCAAAAAAATATGTTGAGATTCAGAAGGACTTGAGATATTAAAAGAATTTATTACTATTTTGAAATATATTTATACAAATCATATATCTAAACAACAATGCGTGCCCATCCCAGTGGACATTGACGTACCTGTATCTATTTTTATATACGCTATCAAAAATTTTGAAAACAATCAGAATTCATATTGGCAATGTACAGAATCAAAAACAATCGGAAAAGAATTTTTATCTCCGTCGGAAAAAATTCAGGTTTCAAAGGGTTAATACAAAAATTTTAAAATGTAACTATATAGTATTTTAACATCGGAAATGCTTCTATCATCTTTCAATCAAATATAAAAACCATTTCCAAACCTCAATTACTTCTAAAATTTCTATATCCACAACAATTCGCCAGAACACCCTCCCAAAAAATCACTCAACCCTGCAAAACCACCACCCAACCATCGTACTTCCCAGCCCTCCTCTTCTCCCCCAATATCTCGAGTCCAATTCTCCGACCACGCAGTAGTAACATCAATAGCGCCTCGCCGCAAGATCCAATACGTCCCGTCTGGCGGTGCGCTGACCTCCAGCAACGTATGGTATATGTATTTCCCTGCAGCTGCACGCGCGCGCGTCTGATTTAACACAGCGCATGCAGTGCATAAACAGCTCGTAAGGTACATGTGGTACTAGCGCGTGGAATTATTAATCGACGGCTCGGCTATGCACGTGAGGGAGATTCTCTTTGCCACCCTATCAATTGCCGAGTGTTACATGGAGTTTCGGGACTGCGAAGTTGGAGAAGGTGAGTTGCGGCTTTGCGGAGTTGCAATTGTTGGAGCGGAGCTTATGGATTTTTGTTTATGGAATGTAGGTCGAATAGTGTTGTTAATGCACTCAAAGTATAGGTAATGTCGACGTTTTATAGGAGCTTTAGTTCCGTTAGAGATTTGAAGCAAGTAATATCACGTGGGGATGATATTTCGTGTTTCTCTTTCTTAAATAAGGCCATAAACAAAAATTGGACTTAAACCCGTTATTCGCGTGTTTTGTCTGTACAGTCATGTAATATTCAGAGTTATTTCAAAGCCACTGTCTATTACGTCCGACACAGTAGTTTCCCTCAACAGCTTTTCGCTTAAGCACATTTAAATTCACGAAGATTCAGCCCCCACCGGGACCTTAAATAACCTCAGTCTCCGACCGAGGGAACCGTATTTAATCACCGGCGAAGAAAAGACTGATTATTTAGCGAATTCTTTTTCCTGCCATTTCCCCATCCCTTTCCTTATATTGCTTAGCTCCCTCCTTCTTCCTCCTCTCCGTGAAAGTAATAAAAACGAAGGCGGAAATTTCGTCGTCGTATCTAATTGCGTCGCGGGGAATAGCGTTATGTCGGCTCTTTTTCGCCGTCTGCGTAGTATGTGCGGGAGCCCGAAAACGCGAGTCGGTGACTTTCTCGCATTCGCATTCCCGCCGCGCGTATTCGCTTAATTTTCACTTCATTTAACAAAGAGTGCTGATGGCGGCGCGCGCTTAAGACTGCGGATGACGGGAGAGGTTTTTTCGCCGTCGTCGTCGTCGCTGAGTGGAGGGAGATTGGCAAGCGAAATGCGCGCCCCGGCAAAAAGGTGAAAGTGTGGGGGGTGAAAAAAGGGGATTCGTCGTTCGGAGATGGAGAATTGGTATTTATGTTGATGAACGTTTGGGAAAAAAATTATTTCAGTTGGGGTAAGATAATGTGGTGTCTGGATGCCGTTGAGAAGCTGCAATGGAAATAAATACTGAAAGAGTTGACTTGAACGGTTATGATGGTATTTGGATTTTTATTTTGATAATTTTTAAGAGAATCAACAAGATTTAAATGTATACTTAAAATTAATTAAAATTAATCTTGATATTATCGTGATACACATCGTTACTTTCGGGGACGGCTATTTATTAGTATCATACACTCTTATTTTTTAATTTTTATTCTAATCGGAAGATATCAAAGTAATACAATTCGTTAATTTATGATCATTATACTATTTTTTTTTTTACTATTTTAATTGTTTTATACATAACTCAACGGTAAGCTCAGCTTTACTATATTCACCGACGAAATTCCCCCGAAAAATTTCAATCAATACAGAACGGCGCATCGACTTCTTATTACGAGCACGCTCAAATTTATTATCCGTAATAACAGGCGGTGGCAACGGCGGCGGCCGTCCGCAATAACACAAATTTTACCGACTGACTACCGATAAATCCCCCATTCGCCTCTCCTCCGTGCACACGCGACTCACCGCCATCAGCACCAGCGGACCTGCAGACTCGTCCGTTATTCTCCCCTCGCGCGCAATCAGCGATTCGCGAGCGCGGCGATAATAATAATAACGTATATATATATATATATATATATACGCCCTTGTCTCTCTCACTCGAAAAAAAAACTTTCAATAAGAGCAGCCGCAACGCTGCCGCAGCTGTAATAAGACGATCTTTATTGGCGGCCAGCGGGGCGATAAAAGGCGCGGTAATTACAAATAACAGCGGCTCAATTTTCCCCGGGCCGTTGTGTTTTCCTTTCCTCGAGGGGGGGAGACGCCGCCGTGTCCGACACGAAGCAGCTGAGTTGATCAGTCTCCGCCCGCACGTCGAAAGCTAACGAACGTGCAGGGAGAGAGAGAAAGTTAGAGAGGGTAGGTTCTGAAAAGTACAATCTCTCGAGCCCCGAAGTTCTTGCGTCGCCGTCCCTCGAGGGGGAAGCGAGCGAGCACGAGGGAGGATGAGAATTTAAGGATGGATGAGCGCTAAGGGTGAAAAATCACTCTTTTGAAGTGAGAGCTAGAGGATGGGGAGACTGCAAGGGGGCGAGCGTCATTTTTATCCGCTTGAATAATGACGGTTATTTAGGGGGGGGGGGGGGCTGGTTCGAGTTTTGATCAGGTTGAAAAGTTGCCTAGGTGCAGTGATTGTATCGGAGGTGTCGAAGATGGTGCATGGCACGTACGCGAGGTGGGAAGATTTAAAACAAACAAAAATGTTGACAATTCGTAAGAGCGTTGGATGAGAAAGTAGATGGGTTGTTTAATAATTTAGAGGCAACAAATATATTGAATTCACGTGTAAACCAATAAAGATTTGGATGATCGATTACGATTTTTTTTTTTTTTTAAGTATAGGTAAATAAATATACTCGAATGTTTTTATACTCAATTTTAATATGGCAGTAATCTGTTTGCACATTTTTTACTTTTGGTTTCCATGTTTATTCTATTAAAATACACGATTTTCAGAGTAAAAAGAATATATAATTGGAAACGGTAAATCCAATTGCAACATGAGAATTTGGAAAATTGAATTTTCATTAAAGTTAAGCAAACGTAAAAACCACGTTTTTACCTGCGACTGTCTTCGTAAAATATAAATTACGAGCTGTATATTTTACAGCCAAGTGCTATTGACTTTCGCGTATATGCTTGTAAACCTGTTCCAAAATTTATGGCGCTTTCTTTATGAAATTTCGCCTGGCGCCGCTACACGGCGTATACACGAAAATCCCATTACTTATTTACTTAAAACAGTGCAATGAAAATGATCCGTTATCCATTAAAGTACTTTTATGCGACAAAAAGGAAATGAAAATTGCTAAAGGAGTATTGAATACTACTATTAATTAGAGTAAAGTAAATAATTATTCTACAAAATATCATTGGAAATTATTGAAGCAGATATTATTCAGGGAAATAACTATTTTATATTCTCCTGTAATGAAGGGATATAAACTTTTGCTCCATGATTTCATTGTAAATATGATGCTACTAGTTAGTTTCCTCTGTCTTTAACAAGTGAATCCAACAGTAGCAGTCACATGATCCTTTTTCCAATTTACGCCGTATTTTGAGATACTTTAAGCTTCAGATTAAAAAGTTTCAAATATTCTAATTAGAAAACAGAATACTCTCTTTCTCTCGCTACGACCCTAGTCGAAATGAGTACTCCTTTCATTTGTTGTTCATTCACTTCATAAAAATATTGTTTAGATTAACTTACGTCAAATACTGATTGTACATTTTAATTGAATAATTCTATTTGTTTTATTCGTCCTAAATATGAATAAAAAGTTCTTTTGATCCATCTTTTGAGATTAAATGTATGTTTTTCGTTTTTAATGATTTTTTTTTCATAATTTAGAAGTATTCAATGATAGTTTTCGAAAGCTAAAAATGTTGGCTGAGCGTTGGCCTTAGGTAGTATAAAAATTTTGGAAAATATTTCAGTGTCAACTATTTTGCAATAGATAAATGAATACGGCGAAATTACGATTTTCCATAAGAACACGTGTTAATCATCTAAAACTAAAAACATCTGTATCTTCTTTTTCAAAAATCGTATAGGCTTCTGAAAATTTAACTGAGTTTGTTTTGCAGCTATATTCAACAGTACACCACATTTTAGAATAATTCTTTCACCGATAGAACTCCCTTACGAGAGTAAGTACCAGGATTTCGAAAACGTTAGCAAACAAATATCGATCTTACTTGCAAAAACCCTTAATTTACTTACAAACTTCCTAACGAACGACACTCTACTAATATTTCTCTGCAACTACAAATGACAACTCCAACGTGACGGCGACACTTTTGTAACCAAAAAAAAGAAGCACTTTAGCCACGACTAGAACCGAAAATTCGAGTCGCTAGATCGGGAGAACACACGTAAACCCGTTCGCTGAAAATACCATCCACCAGCTCCTCTTGCGCACACGACACGCGAGAGTAAGAAGGGGGGTGGGAGTATAGTAGCAGCAAGGAGAGGAGGAGGTGGAGGGAACGCTTTCAGCGGGTCACGCCGTACGTTTGCGAGTCCCGCGTATAACTCGAGCAATCCTTTAGCGCGCGAAGCTTTCTCGAAAAGTTTAAGCCGCCCCTGCACTTGCGCTCGCGAGCGCCTCTTTATTTACCGCTTCTCCGCGAAGCCACCCGCCTCCCTCTCGTGTTCTCTCCTCTCTCGTGCTTTCCCGTCGCTTCTCTTCCTCTCTATCCCTCTTCTTGGCGCCTCTCTTTTTATTTCGCCCGTTCTCCTTCGCCGGGTAATTCTATCCTTTTATTTGCAAGTATTTCCCTACTTTTTGGCATCCTCTTCTCTCGCGGCCGGTCGTACGTTTTCCGTCCCTCCTTCTCTCCTGCCTTTGAGATTGTACCGTTTCGGTCCTGCGAATTCGCCGGGCGGCCGAGGAAATTGCGCGCCCACTTTACAGAAGCAAAGCGCTTCCGCCTTGCGCGCTAATAGAGACAGAGACAGTCGCGGCCAAAGGACTGGAAGGGAGAAAAAGCTGAGAAACGAGTAGGATGGAAGAGAGAGGAAGAGCTGGGCGACTTTACGGAACTGTTACTTTCGAAACTTTTATGCAGCGGGTTCGGCTTTGCCGTGCAAAATGGAATGATGCTATCGTAATTGTAGTGGAACATTGATTCGTGAGGTTGTATATCGTTAGCGTGCGTACAGTTATAACGTTGATAATGGATTTTGAAGAGAAGAAGGGTTTTATTAGATTTTTAATGTCGTGGATATGTTTGAAGCTGATATTAATTCAATTAATCATACAATTAAAGTAATGTTTACCAAATTTATTAATTGTATATTTCCTATGATTTATATTCTTGCAGAAACAAAACCTAAAGTGTCGAGTAAAAACAATCATGTTTTGCCTCTGTATATTCAGTTGTACACGTAGAGAAATCTTTAATAAATGTATCACAACTTTGCTTGAGAAACAAAAATATTTATGTAGGTCATCCCTCAGCGTAAAGTAGTACACATGCATATTGCATGCTACGCGGTACAGCGGCATTTTAATCAAAATTCTTAAATATACAATTTAAACCAGCATAAATTTGTTCTATGGTAGATGCAATACCGTTTATTTATTTTACGTATAATTTTAACGTGTATTTGCGTGTTACTTATATTTATGTAATATTTATATTTCAATCGTTTATTGCAACTGTTGACAATAAAAAAGCAATTATAAACTTTTAAATGAAAAAAAAATTAAATCAATAGTTTTAGTGATCTTAAAATTTAATTGACCAGCGATTGGATAGTGGTATAAACTGAACAGTTGTAATATTTGTTCAGATTTAATTAGAGACAAACAAAAAACCGCTATCAATTCATTGGCACTTAGCTTTCTCAAACTTTTTTCATTGATGCCTACAAAAAAAATTCAGATAATCTCTTTCAATTTTAGCTAAATTTTGTACTACATAAGTCTAATAAGTGGTTAAAATTTGAAGTCGATAAATAAAATATTTGTTTAGAAATAAATTAAAGAAGTATAAACCATATTTTCATTGTTAATAAATGACAGATTTCTGAAAAAAAAAGAATTAAAAGAAATTAAAAAAAATGTTTAACATCAAATATCTTTGGTCGAAATAGTTGGATTTTTTTGGGCAACGAACTCGGTTCGAAGATATTAAAAAGCTACCCCTATAGCGAATTTCAAGATGATTGGATGATTTTTACTCCTGTTATCGTCTGGGAATGGAAACGCACTTTTTTTCTAAAATATTTTTTTTCTCTGAAACAAGTGCAGATAATTTCTTGAAATTTTAGCTAAATATTGTACTACATAAGTATAATAAGTGGTTAAAATTTGAAGTCGATAAATAATAGTACATTATGTAACAAGGGACTAAAGTCGCAGATTATTCCCGCGGGTGGGTTCACTGCCCGAGCGAGCATAGCGAAATGAACAAGCACGCACGCACGCACACACAGACAGACAGACACACAAGCATCAAAATTTGTTTGCTCAAAAACGACGGATTTTAATACCAAAAGTCTTAAAACATGTTTTTAAACATTTTTTATCTCAAAAAATTTTATTCACCATTACAAAGCTTCCTCTTTGAGGAAGCAAAATAATTTGAGTGCATAAGTTTATACACGCAACTTCAATTATACAAATATTAAATTTCTAGATAATTTACTTTCATTATTTAAACATTATCTGTCAGAATACAGTTTATCAATGAAATAAGAGGAAGTGAAAACGCATAGGTAGTCCATGAGAAGTTGACCATAATAAATACTTGTACTCACAAGAAGAGTGCACAACTTTTAGGAAACGGATTTTAACTGAGCTTTAGGGATTGATCGTCAGTAAGATTTTAAAATCTAGTAATTTTAATCCATTATATCTTATTCCGAATGATTGATTGGTGAAGTATTATTTGTGTCACCTTTCATTATTAATGGCGGATTGTTATACATTAATTTGACCACCAAAGGGCTAGGTGTTTTTTAAATCACGTTGATTTTAATTTAAAAGTCTCTAGTGACCATTTACTTTAATAATGAGAATTTAATGAGAATATATTTTATACCTATTTCATGATCTATTATTATAACAATGAGTCACATATCCTCAACATTCTCAAAAAGTAATTCGAAAAGTACATTTTTTGCCATTCAAGATCGCATCAACCACAATATCCTATTAATAATCAACCACTCCAATTCAATATATCCAAACACCACAGCACAACAAGACCACCGTCTAACCATCTCTCCCCCTTGATTCTGTTACAGAGATAACGTGCCCGACGCCGCAGCCGCCGAAGAACGGCCTCATCGTCGAGCACAAGCAGCAACAGCAACAGAAGCGGCAGTCGGGCAAGCGGCGGGTGCACCGAGTCGGCTCGCTCGTGCCCTTCTTCTGCCTGCCCGGTCACCAGCTCATCGGCCAGGCCTCCATCATCTGCACGGAGAACGGCACGTGGTCGCATCAACCGCCGATCTGTAAGTCCTTTTTAATGTCTGCTTTAGTGTGTGCGGGTACGTGTGGGTTGTATAGGATGCATAGATTGATTAAAGTGGGAGGGAGACGAGAGAGGAGTAAGCCGGGAGAGGGGAGAATTAGGTGTGCTGGGTGGAGATAAGGTGAGGGAATTTAGGAGGGAAGATTGTAGTTTGTTGTTTTGTACTGTAATATGTAGAATATAACTTAAATTAAATCAAACATAATGGTTATATTAGTTTTTTATTGCAATTCTACTGCAATTTTTTTGCTGATTAAGAACGTTAATGAGGGCAAATGTTTGGTAGAGATGACGGGTATGACTTAAAATTTAAAGGTAGAATTAGTATCGAGTTGGAAATGGATGAATATCGATTTCTTTGAACTCGCTAATTTATTTCACTCCTTCTATTTCCAATAAAGCTTTAATACAAACCAGAGAAATTTGAACTGATTTTCTTCTCTAATAGTTAGTTCGTTCTGGAAATTTCAAGTTTACTAAACTTTACAGACATGGTTTAGACCGTTAGTGTTTAGTTCAGCTGCGTAGTCTAAACAAGCAGGCAGCGTAATAGGATAGTACAAACATTACCACTACAGTGTAATATATACCTACTGGAATAATATTTCCTCGTTACAATATATCTATATTTAAAGATAATGAAAAAATGTTTCTATCGTCAATATTAAATCAATACACATACATATCACATTATAAATTCTTTTACCACGAAATTTCATAAAAATCTCTTCCAAATACGTGATCACATTATAATATATATTGAAGTTCAGGGTAGTGCAAGTCCAAAGGTCAAAAAGCACGTTAACCATTCCGTCCACCAGTTACGATAACGGCACTATCGACGTTGTCTTCCCATCGTAATACCTTTCCGCTTTTAGCGCCGGAAAAAATCCATAACAGCATAAACCCGCCGATACAACACCTCATTCCGTTGTCTGCAGCCATTTCCATCCTCCTCTCCCACCACCCACTGGTGAAAATTCCGCACTATCCAGAATATTTCCGGTCATCTCCGAACGACCGGCGCGACCCTGCCTTTTCGTTTCGGAATTGCGGCATCGTCGCCACTGCTGCCCTTTCCTCCTCCCCCTCCACCCCCTCCCGAAACAGGTTATCGCGCGTTGGCGATGGAGTCGTAAACGGCTCGACCGGAAGAGGCCGAAAGCAATATCCGTCCCGGCATCCGAGTTCATCGTCTCTCTTCTCCACCTCCTCCCGCTACTTTCCAATCCCTTTGCTTTCTCGCGCGCTACGAGGGTCTGCGAACTCCGAGTCCCTTATACCTAGCCTGACTAGCTGTGCAATTGATGCGCGTACGCGCATATATCATCTCCCTCCCTCTCCTTCTTTGTGTCTGTCTGTCGGGTTGTCTGCCGGCTTCTGCTGCTGCTTTCTTTGTAGTCGCGGACTAATTGCCCCGTCGTTGGGAGAGTGAAGCTTCCCAAAAGTCATTTAACCGAGCAAACGCAATTTCGATTCGGTTGGGGGAGGCAGGGCTGAATGGCTCGGTGCGAGAGTGAGAGTGAGTGAGCCAGAGAGGGGGAGTTTTGATGAGGATCCAGTTTGTTAAATGTTGGCCTTAAGTAGGCGGAGAGAAAGAGGGAGTATGTGTGTATCTGGCGGAACGCGTGCGTGCGTTGGTATATGTCTCAAAGTCATCGTCGAAATACTCCTCCATGCGGAATTGAATCACTTGATGCTTGAGAGTGGGCGAAAGAGAACTGGATACGAGGCGTTAATGAAAGCATAAATGAATGATTAAAAAGTTTTGTCTTTTGAAGAAGATAGAATTTTTCGATTTAATGCTGATTTTCATAAATATGAATTGAATATTAATGTGGATGAATACAATATTCGAAAAAGGTTTATTAAGTTCCATTTCTCGTTTGGAGGATGGAAGAATTATTCGTATACGATTTCGACAAAAGAATTGTAACAGTTTATTTGTTGAGTTTGTTCAAAGGTGGACTTTATTTCGTTGCAAACCTTTTCCGAAAATCTCATTCAAAACGTATTGCATCCTGTTTCCAATACTGTTTTCGAAAACGTTATTTGCAGAAATGTAAAGAAACCTGACTTTTTGTAGGGAATATCTTTTATTATTGCTAATAATCTTAAAATTGGATAGCTACAATCTCAGGCTTTTAAATCTAGTCATAATAAGTAAAATTAAATACTAATCTCACTGTAGAAAGGTCGTCTCTCAATCACATTTGTGAAATGAATCTTAATTAAACGTAGAAGAGTTGAG
The DNA here is from genome assembly GCA_036365515.1 of Torymus aiolomorphi. Taxonomy (NCBI): domain Eukaryota; kingdom Metazoa; phylum Arthropoda; class Insecta; order Hymenoptera; family Torymidae; genus Torymus; species Torymus aiolomorphi. The sequence continues at coordinate 67,182,683 of CM070874.1, read as the reverse complement.
GTGAAATATCGCATTGGCAAAAATCCCAAAAATCCTTCCCTCAACATTTTTTGCAACTGCCTTGCTAGCGTTTCACCCCAAATACTAAACAACCGCTTCCTACTTTCTCTGTCCACAGGTGACGTAAGGTGTCCGTACCCAGGCGACCCTCTTCACGGTCGCATCGCGCCTCTCAAGTTCTGGTACAAGTCGGGCGACACGATCCAGGTGACCTGCTCGCCGGGCTACGTCACGCCTCTGGAGCCGGTGCGCAAACCCACCTGCCGCGAGAACGGCATCTGGAGCGAATCACCGCCATCCTGTCTCTCCTACCGGGACGTATGATGAGAGCCGCTCGCGCCTCCGACGACGACGACGACGATCGCGTGACACGGCGCGACTTGGCGGACGGATGACGGGCAGCTGCCGCGGGGATAAATAAACGAGAAGCCGGAGCTGTGCAGGATAAAGGATGAAAGCGGCGGAGAAAGAGGAGAATAGCGGGCGCGAGGCGCCGCGCCGCGGCTTCTCACGCGACGTGACCTGCTTCGGCGAGTTGGAAGAATACCGAGAGGGGAGGAGTGGCTGCTGCTGCTAGGCTATATACCGAACTCGAGGTTGGCGGCGGCCACACGAAATTACCAGGAGTTTCTGGCCAAACGAACCGACCGGCCTTTTTTCCATTCTCTCTCGCTCTCGTTCTATACGCGTACACGCAGGAGGGTAAACATTTTCCGGTGAATGCAAATGAGTAAATATTGTTCATGTACACATATACATATACACAGTTATAAGCGTGTACGCGAAAATGTGGAAAACTAGCTCGCTCTCGAACCAAAATATTTGTAAGCAGAGGGTGGAGAGTCTGTTCGCGGTTCGCGCGGAAAGTGTGTATGTGTGCGACGTATACAAGGTATACACAGGGGTCGTGTGACCTCTCCGAGAAGGAAGATAGCGCGGATCACCGAGCGGATAACTCGGCGCGATTTCACGCTCGCGCGCGCGCGCGCGCTGAGGGCGACAGCGAGATTTGAAGTTGGAACAGACCGTGGGTGATTTTTTTATTTAGTTATAATTGAATTTAAAATTGCGGTTTGCACGTTTTTTTTTTTAAATTACTTCCGTTTTAAGATAAAACATATTAATGGATAATGTGCAGTGTAATATTGAAAGATAATTAAGTCGTTCTCTTTTTTGTACATAAAAGCTTAACTGCAATAAATTTAAATTTCCTCGTTTTACGCGTGCTTTTTCATTAAATCTGTTAAATCCTACCAGAAAGTATATAATAATCAGTGAATTTACACATTCGTAAGGCTTTAAAAATAAAATTCGAAATGAAATTGCGATTTAAACCCGTAGAAAATACGTTAATCACGCGGAGCTTCATTTAAACCTATACAATATGCTCTCGAGATTATAAAAGAAAAAAATGACCAGAACAATGAAAATGCAAATGCGAGAAGCCAGTGCAGCCAAAAAACCCTTCTTGGATCGTCCATTGCCACCGGCGCGAATTCATAAACTTTCACAATTAAAGCTTTGAACATACAATAACACCTGACAACAGGGCTCTGCGCCGTTCTCTCGTAAACGTACAAACCATATACACACACATCCCCTGCACGTACGCACGCGCACATATATCTAACAAGCGCAACCCCAGTGGCTCTCTTGTGTGTGTTTATTTTGTAAATCCGCGCAAAAGTGTGTTAAGCGCGCTGCAGAACATATCGCCCGGCCGTAGAGTACAGTACTGTATACTGTATACCGTACGGAACACACGTATAGAGAGAGCGAAAGAGGAACTATACTGCTCTCGCCGCAGTGCGCGGCAAAAAGCTCGCGGTCGAAACGAATGGCGGGCACGAGACTCGTTTACGTTATGAGTCCCACTTTTTTGGCCGACACGTGCGCAACGAATAAAAAAAAAAAAGAGTTTGGCGCGACTCTGTTCGAGCTTTTTCTTGTCTAGCCCCGCGTGTGTGTACGTGTAGCGCGCGCGACATTAAGCCGAAAGCGACGCCGTAATGGTCGGCCCTATGTGTACACGTCGGCCGGCCGGGGCTGTATATATATGAACACGATATATAAAAATGTACAAGAGGGGAGAGCGGAATAAAAGAGGTTCGATTGTTGATGGTGGCATAATTGGACAGGGCGATGGTGGGTTTAATATAGATTTCATTCGGAGAATGAATTTTTAAGTTTAAGAAGGTATCGTGTGATTCGTATTCATGAAATTGTCATACTGATGACATGTTAGTTTGATTTGACGATTTTTTTATTGAAATATGTTGAATGCATTAAATCAAAACCATTTGTTGTTGTTACGGATGACACAATAAGTATTCGATTCTTATAATAATCTTCAGCAAAAAGTTAATTGACCAATAAATTTAAAAATCTTCGCCACGTAATCCCGCCAATATATATTTTTTCAAATTACTCCGAACCCCCGCGCGCAGCTTACTTAAACCACCGAATCGCCAAGAGAAATCAGACCCTTCGTCTTCCACCCTCCCGTCACCCCCACACCCTGCCACACATACAGACACACACACACACACACACACACACACACACACACACACACACACACACACACACACTCAACATTCGAGAGATAGAGCGAGAGAAAGAGAAACGGACGGCGGACGCGGTACCAGCGAGCCTTCTCTCTACGCTCGCGCGCGAGAGATTAATTAAGCTCCTCCCTTCGAGTTAGTCGGCTATAGAGGCGGCGCGGCGGTGTGCGGCTACGGCCTGCGCGCGTGTGTAAATATTAATCCCGGCGTGGGCTCTCTCTCTCCCATACGTACGTACGTACGCACACACGTGCGCGCGTGCGCGTATATAAATGAGGTTAGTTTCGAGGAACGCGCGTCCGCGCGCACAGGGGTGTGTATATGGGGCTGAAGCGAGAGAGAGAGAGCAGCGCACGCCAGGAAACGGCATTAAGTGAACTCATTAGCGGTATTATCATTTTAGAGCGCGACGCCGATGACCTCGGCTAATGAACAAACTGCGTGTCCGGTGTCTCTCTGTGTGTGCATGCGCGCGTGCGTGTATGTTTGCACGCGCGTCTGCTGCTGGTTTATAATTAGGCTGATTCGGTATGGCGGTGAGGCGACGGTGCGTCGTTGATATGTCGAGGGAAGGGCGGTGTAGAGGGTGGGGAACGTTTTTGGAAGATTCTGAGGGGAGGTGTGTGTTCTTGTATGGGGTTGAGTGAAATTTGAGGTTTGGAAGGGGGTGTTCCAGAAACGTTCCTTACGGGGCGGCGGGCTGATGATGTAATGGCGAGCCGGAAGTCTCGGGTACCAGCTGGAGAGGCTGATGTGAGTTGAGTTCGAGTTGAGTTAGATACCATACTATATAGAGTATGTACATTTTATTACACAACGATGTGTATGACGAAATTAAAATAAAAAGTTGCATTTTTTTACATTGTATATGAGGAATTCATAAACAATTAGTTTTGATGGCCTAATTGCGATCGTCTCCTTGGGACTTCATTTGGCCTGGTACTTATACTTGGTTATCGTTGTGTGGAGAGAAACGAGCGAAGATCCGCGTGTTTCGTTGGTCATAATGAGAAAGACTGTAGAAGCTAGGATATCGATTCTTTTGATGTAACAATGAGGTATATATATATATTAGTATTGAATGAACAACGAAGACTTTGTTCATTTGCCGTTCGCGAGCATCGAGTCGTAATTTAGCAAGTTTTACCTATAAGAAATATTTTAGAACCTATTCCTTTCATATCGATGTATAATAAAGTACTGTTTATTCTTTAAATTGGGTTTTTATTTGTGGTTATTGATGAATCCTTCATGTTCCTCTCCTTTTCCTTGAAATCTTTATTCTCAAAAATATCTTAACATTATTAGGAATTTCAAGTTTTATCAATATATTTTATATTTCTTTCGTAATATTGCTTTCTCAAAGAGAAAGCTTGGTAACGGTGAAATTTTTCGACCCCGAGATTTCGATGATTTTCGATATTTCTGAGCTCCTTGAGTCGAAATATGCGTTTTCTAGAAAATGTCTGTGTGTATGTGTGTGTGTGTGTGTGTGTGTGTGTGTGTGTGTGTGTGTGTGTGTGTGTGTGTGTGTGTGTGTGTGTGTGTGTGTGTGTGTGTGTGTGTGTGTGTGTGTGTGTGTGTGTATGTGTGTGTGTGTGTGTGTAATAAATTTGTCCGCGGCATAACTCGAAAATGGACAGAGGTATCAAGTTTATCTTTGGAAGATATGTAAAGTTCATTTCGAAGTTGTGCAAGTTCAATTATACAACTTGTTCGGAAAATGTATGCGTCTGTAAACATAATCCTGTAGAGCGCAAAATTCTAAGAAAAAAATTCCTTTACTATTTTTTCATATGACTAGTATTTTTTTAGTAACTGATGTGTTTAAATTCTTTGTTTTTAATAGAAAATGTATACCTATGTTTATAAGATGATATCTATAGATATACAATTCCTATTAAAAACAAACAATTTAAACACATCAGTTACTAGAAAAGTACTAGTCATATGAAAAAATGGTAAAGGAACTTTTTTCTTAGAATTTTGCGCTCTACAGGATTATGTTTACAGACGCATACATTTTCCGAACAAGTTATATAGTTGATCGGATAATATTAAGTCGGTTAAAAAAAATAAAGAAAAATATGGAAAAATCGAAAATTTTTTTTCGGCTCTGGGTTTGGATATCGGTCTAAAGTAGTTCCATTTTCTGAAAGGTCTTGAAATTACCTATAAATCCCTATTTTTGTCGACCCGATCGCATAATTTTAAGTCGGTTAAAAAAAATAAAGAAAAATATGGAAAAATCCAAAATATTTTTTTTCGGCTCTGGGTTTGGATATCGGTCTAAAGTAGTTCCATTTTCTGAAAGGTCTTGAAATTACCTATCAATCCGTATTTTTGTCGGCCCGATCGCATAATTTTAAGTAGGTTAAACAAAATAAAGAAAAATATGGAAAAATAGAAATTTTGTTTTCGGCTCTGGGTTTGGATATCGGCCTAAAGTAGTCCTATTTTCTGAAAGGTCTTGAAATTACCTATCAATCCATATTTTTGTCGGCCCGATCGCATAATTTAAGTCGGTTAAAAAAAATAAAGAAAAATATGGAAAAATCGAAAATATTTTTTTTCGGCTCTGGATTTGGTATCGGTCTGAAGTAGTTTTTGAAAGGACTTGAAATTACCTATAAATCCTATTTTTATCGACCCGATCGCATAATTTTAAGTCGGTTAAAAAAAATAAAGAAGAATATTGAAAAATCGAAAATATTTTTTTTTGGCTCTGGCTTTGGATATCGGTCTGCAGTAGTTCCATTTTTTGAAAGGTCTTGAAATTACCTATCAATGCGTATTTTTGTCGGCCCGATCGCATAATTTTAAGTCGGTTAAACAAAATAAAGAAAAATATGGAAAAATAGAAAATATTTTTTTTCGGCTCTGGGTTTAGATATCGGTCTAAAGTTGTTCCATATTCTGAAAGGTCTTGAAATTACCTATCAATCCATATTTTTGTGGGCCCGATATGATGATATTAAGTCGGTTAAAAAAAAAATAACGAAAAATATGGAAAAGTCGAAAATAATTTTTGTCGCTCTGGATTTGGATATCGGTCTGAAGTAGTCCCATTTCCTTAAAGGTCTTGAAATTACCTATCAATCCATATTTTTGCCGGCCCGATCGAATAATATTAAGTTGGTTGAAAAAAATAAAGAATAATATGGAAAGATCGAAAATATATTCTTTTGGCTCTGGGTTTGGATATCGCGTGAAATTAGTCGTATTTTCTTAAAGGTCTTGGAATTACCTATCAATCCATATTTTTGTCGGCCTGTTGGGAAAAAATAAAGAAAAATATTATAAGAAATTATAAGAATTATTAAATTATAAGAAAAGTCGAAAATAATTTTTGTCGCTCTGGGTTTGGATATCGGTTGAAAGTAGGCCCATTTCTGAAAGGTCTTGAAATTACCTATCAATCTATATTTTTGGCCCGATCATATAATTTTAAGTCGGTTAAAAAAAATAAAGAAAAATATGGAAAAATCGAAAATATTTTTTTTCGGCTCTGGGTTTGGATATTGGTCGGAACTAGTCCAATTTTCTTAAATGTCTTGAAATTAGCTATCAATCAGTATTTTTGTAATTTAATAATTACTACATAACTATTTTAAATATAATTTTTTAGATAATTTTGAATAATGTATTTATGGAAAATGAGATATGAAGAAAAAATGAAATTTTATATTAAAATATACATTTTAAAAAATTATTTGATGTAATTTATCAATTCTCTTTGAGAAAGCATTCTGCTAAAGCAGTTAGCAGCGGTTTTATTTTCTGTAAAGGTGAGTAAAAAAAATACTGTTGATGGAAAATTGAAAACATAATATAATATGAGTACATTGTTTTGTAACATTATTCAATCCCTGGTAGAAATCCAAAACATTTTATAACTAATAACTGACTATTTATTTTAGAAACTTGCTATAAAATGGGAATTTCTCTTATCCAGTTTCTAGCTCCCGGTCAAACGCTTTTTCCCCTATTATATGGCCATTTAATAGATTGATAAATAGAATGAGTTTTCGAAGACAAGCACAAGCTTGTTTTTGAGTATTTTAAAGGTATTAAAACTGATCAGTTTCTTTAGTTTGCAAATGGCTAGTAGAAGGTTTGCTGTTATGACAAGGAGTGAGAGAGATAGAATCAGATGGAGAAATAAAAGTTTTGCTGAATCATTCATAGAAGGAGTGCAACAAATGATTTTTTAATTAATGTTATTTATTTATATTTTGGTAAGCCATCCAATGCATTTTAATGCACTTTCATCAAAGATAAAATTAGTATGTAAATCAAATACGAATATTTTGTTGTTACGTCAATCTAAGAAATAGGCAAATAATGGTCGAAAAATCGTTTCATCATAGCCATTAATTAGCTAGTTTTACCCTGGTAGAAATTGAAGTCATTTTTTAGGTAATAAATGGCTAGTTTGAACCAAGACGGCAAAAAAATGTACTCCAGTTTTCTACCATAAGTGTAACGATTTTTTCAACTTATTTTTCACATTTATTGGTTGTAAAAATGGTCAAAATGTTGTACTATCTATTAATTTGGCATTTTAATACCAGTTAAAATAGCTAACCGACGAAGCCATTAAAAATCTAATAACAAGAGATTTGTTATGGCGATGAGTGAGAGGGATAGAGTCACGTGGCAAAATAACGATTTTGGTTTATATCTTATAGAATAAAGCTGTAAATAGTACAAAGACTACTAAATTTTGTTTATATCCCGGTAAACTATCTCTTAAGAGTTTAAGTTTTATAATATGTGATTAAATTGTTATGAAATTTTAATGTGAAAATGTTGAGGCTAGGGCCATTCCATAAAATGGGAGAAGTTGATGAAAAAAAGCGTTACCCTTGTGTCTAATAACAGTTTCTGTTTTCCTGTCCATTTTTAATGGACTAATTTTTACCAGGGGTATTTAAAAATTTTTTATTTTCATTTTCACACATTTACATTTTTCTGCATATTTAAGTCAATAAGCTATGGGAAAATTATTTTAAATATACGCATTTTCACTAGGCTTTCTTCATTAAAAATACTATTAAATTTTTAAAATTAACTGAACCAGACTAGAATTCATTAAAAATTCATCAAATTTTGATTTATTTTAATTTTCTTCAGAAACTGTTGATTTCTTCTTTTTTCTATTTATATAAAAATCGATTTTCAAGGGAACCAGATGAGACTAATTTGAATATTTTAATGGATTTTTTAAAACTAATAATGCTAATAAGAAAGACTTTAATTTTTCTTTCAAATAACTGGATAACTAGACATTCACGGTTCCACCAGAAGAATTTCAAAATTAAAGCATAATCTTATTAGATGAAAATCTATTATGCATGCGCGCATAAGAAGTCGAAAAAGCGAAGAAGAGGAAGTAGAAGATACGAAGGACATCCCCTGCGGCACCGAGGGGGTTAAAAACGACGAGAAATGCATGAAAAATAAAGGACGGCGAGCCCGCGAGAAGAGAGAGAGAGAGAGAGAGAGAGAGAGAGACGAGCTCGCTCATGCATTTCAACCAGTCGCCGTCTCGTCTATCGCCTCTCCTGCCTCTTCTCCTCCTTCACTACCTACGCACACATATATCACGTACGACAGAGTCCTCGTCATCGCTCGACAAATGTATTCAAATATATTTACCCCGACTTTAATAATGCCGCGCCTCCATTATTGTTCCGACGCGCGCGTAACGCGCGGACTGCACTGGCGACGGGCGGCTTATAACTATACGAGAGGGCAATAACACGGCCGGCATCTGCTCCGGACGGACGGAGAGAGAGAGAGAGAGTGACTTTCTCATCTCTTCTCGTAGCTCTCGCGCACCTTTCTTCGCTGGTTTTTTTTTTGTTCGACCTGTGGAACTTTGGATCGGGCGATTGGATGCCGTGTCTCTGCTATGAACACGATGGAATTGCGTATAATCAGGGAAGGTTGTTGTGTTTGAAGCTCATCGATTGATTGGCAGAATTAATTTACAAAAATGTCAAAGGTTTATTGTGTCTTACAAGCTTGTCATGCACAGGTACTTAAGATTTACTTTGTTCGTCATATTTACTTTATAATTTGTCATTTTTAGTACTTCCATTTATAGACAATAAACACTTGTATTAAAAGTAGGATGACTTTCGTTTATTTATAAGACCAGAATAATTTTTCGTTATCTTAAAATAATTTTTAATTTATTATATCAATGTTGATATTATTCTTGATAGTATGTATACATACATTACAACTATCATTTTCCACAACTATTTTACTGCGATTTATTGTGAAAACTTATAAATTAATGTTTATCTGAAACAAAGTTATCAAAAAAATATCAATTTAATTCTGTATTATTGATTGCTCCGCTCCTTATATTAAAAATAATAATTGTATAAAAATATGTCCCAATAGCGTAACCAATTAAAACTCCCCAAACTCTCTACAAGTTTGTAACCTACTTTTGCAATTTTTCGGTGGAGAAAAGTGGAAACCTCCTTTGTCACGCCGCAAAGTATCAGATAAACGCGCTGCCCGTTGCAACCAGAGCCAGATTCAAAGCCACTGACTATACACCTACCGTACCCGCCACGTCCACAATCGCGCTCAATCTGTCTGGCGCACACATCGTGCTCTCTCTCTCTCTCTCTCTCTCTCTCTCTCTCTCTCTCTCTCTCTCTCTCTCTCTCTCTCTCTCTCTCTCTCTCTCTCTCTCTCTCTCAACTCTCCGGACTTTCATAAAGAGCCCATAAACGGTTTCAAGACGCTTGGCTGGGGATGCAGCGAGATCGAAAAGCTGCGGCGGGTACAGCGTTTTCTTTTTTTTTTTTTCTGCGGCTGCACAAGTTCCGCGCAGTGGTGGCGGCGTCGCCGGGCTCATTTCCCATCTCACGGCTGGATGGACGGCTGAATGAGCTCGATTTCGAGGCAATTTTTCAAGCCGTCGCTGGTGCTCCAAAGTCGTTCTGTCGCGTATATATATAAGCATATAGAGTGGTGGAGCGGAGGGCAGTGGCGCGGTTATAGTCGGGTTAATTGAGCCGAAGAAAAGTTTCCGGCGGCGCGCGTACGCTCGTTGAGCAGCAAGGCCGCCAGTACGATATGACGAGAATACGTATGGCAATTTGTTGTCGGCGTGGCTCGCGCGCAAATGGAGCTTTATATAGGGAGGACAGTTTTGATGGCTTAGGAGGTTGATGAACATAGGGATGAATAGGAATTTAGGATCGATGAGTGGTTGGATTAAGTGCAGATATTTTTTTTTTTCAAATCACAACATTTCTTAAGATAGTGATTTATAGAGCGTTCTGCGAAAAAGTGCGAAATAAAAAAAAAAAGTAGTTTTTTAGGTTTTTTATTAAACATATAAAGAATAATTTGTTCGTTATAAGCCGAAAATCTTTTTCTTTTAATTTTAATGCGTCTTTAATAATTGATATAATAGTGCAGTACATTTACCTTTAACCAATATTAAATATTTTGAGGTAAGAAACTATAAGTTATTCCAATATAAAACATACTATTGACATAATTTATTTTATACCACTCTAACCTCAAAATCACAACTTTGGTATGATTTTTCGGCGCTCGTGGTATAAAATACCGTTCGAAACGAGTGCGGAAGTTGATTATTTACTTCATGTGACTTTTCGCACTCGCTTCGCTCGTGCGAAAAACGTCACATGAAGTAAATTATCACCTTCCGCACCAGTGTCGAAATGTACTATTAAAGAATCTCTTTTACTTTTCATTCCAATAAATAATAATCATCGAATAAAAATGCATATTTAATTTTAAATTCTCGCGCTTTTTATCCTAGAGACACTTACAAATCGAATCTATAAGGCTTCATATCTACCGGTCATCACTTTTTAAAGAAGGGAATAAGAAATGCGCGTCTGACCATACGTGACATTATCTACTGAAGTATACTCAAATACGTAACATAGAGAAAAGAAATAATATCAATTACAAATTTTGGTAACTTTGATGTCAGTAGACAGTAGAGCGCATATTTAATTAAACAAATTTAAAGTTACGTTAGTAATTCATGTTAAAGTTATTCAAGTCTCAAGTAAAAACTATCTTAAAAAGCAAAGGCGTTGCTACTGTTAATGTAGTTTGATATGACTCTCTTCTTGTATTTGTTTATAAAGTACGTAATAGCAACAACAATAATATTGTTAAAGAAAATGAAAAGGATAGTTTTTTCATGCAATTCTAAACTATAGCAATAACTTTTATTCCACTCCTGGTAGAAATTTGTTTATCTGAAATGGCCAACAATCTCAATAAATAGGTAGAAAAAATGGCTAGTTAATAGGCCCCGGTGAAACGCTTTTTCTCCCATTATTCGCACATTTAATAGATTGGACATAACCTCCAAATTTTCGTTTTAAGTTTACTTAAAGTATTGACGTTAAATTGGACGGTATTCAGCTGTAACTGATAGCTTACTAAAATATAAACAATATGAGCAGACAGAAAAACCATTTACAGTAGTCCTTTTGAAAATATTACGTAGAATGTATTTATTGCCATTAGATTCTGTCTCTCTCACTCCTTGTCATAACAACAGGCCTTCTACTAGCCATTTCCGGACTCAAAAAACTGATCAGTTTTAATACCTTTAAAATACTCAAGAACAAGCTTGTGTTTGTCTTCGCAAAACTCATTCTATTTTTCAATCTATTAAATGTTCGAATAATAGGGAAAAAAGCATTTCACCGGGAGCTAGAAACTGAAAAAGGTAAATTCCCATTTTATAACAAGTTTCTAATATAAATGGCCAGTTAATAGTTAGAAAATGTTTTGCATTTCCACCAGGGACGTACTATAAAATTGTTAAGCGATTGTATTTAAAGTAATAAGGATGGATTAGTTTTGTCATTAGATAGCAGTTAAAACTACTATAAAAGAATAAAAATATAAATAATAGCGTTTTGTTGAGAAAAATTTATGGATAGGATTTTTCTATTACTTTAAAAGGCAATTCTTTAACGCAGTTAGTAGTTTTTCAATGGAGCATGGTACGTTATACGCGGAAATTCTTTAAGCTCAAGAAAATAATTTCAGCCATGGATTTCATTTTCCGTAGAGTCGACTTCGATTTAAAACGTTTTGTACTTATCGCACAATTTCACGACGCAACACAAGAATTCAAATGAAATATCCAAGCCACAACAATTCAAACGAAATATCCAAGCCATAAAATAGATTCAATCGGAAACAATTCAATAATTTTCCACCTTAACGAACGAGTGGATTGGAATCAAACTTTTTCCCCTACTCACGGCGCACCATTTAATACAAAATAAACGGCAAACAAAAAACTGTAAACAGCTCATCAGGGCTCTCTCTTTCCCTCTCACTTCGCGATCCTCGCCGGAAACTCAGAAATTCAATTTTCCCCTCGCCAAAGCCACTCTCGCTCTCTCTCTCTCTTTCTCTCGAGTCAACGCCTCCCGCGCCATCCAACTTTTCCGATACACTTATAATCAAGTTACGGAAGAATGCACGCGCCTCCGCCTCCTTAAGGGCGATCTTCCGTCCTTCCTTTCGCCTCTCACCGCTTGCACGCGCGCGCACATTTTTCTCCGGCCGTTCGAGCACCGAAACAATTAACGCGCTACCACCGCCTCCATAACGCGCGGGGAGAAAAAAAATACTCGAGTGGGCGAGCTACACCACCGTTGGGAGAGAAGGAGAAGATAAAGCGTACGCACGTACCAGCGTACATAAAGCCTGCGGAGAGAGAGAATTACCGCAAAATAAGCGAGAGAACGGGGGAAAAACAAATGGCGGAGATGCCTCGCGAGTGGAGGGAAACAACGATTTCAACCCTGCTTTTACCTCTCCGACTTTTTACTCTCACTACATGCTCGCATTGCGGGTTCTTTGGTTTTTATTATTTTTTCTTCTCTTCGGCAGGATTTTTCGTTTCTTTATTTTCGCCGCGCGTAAAGCGTGGTTTACGAGTGAGAAGTTTTTTCGGCGGTTCGCAGAGGCTCTTTGCGAAGCGTAATCACGAAATGAGGGATTTCTTATATCTAAGCAAAAGGCATTTTTATGATGTGTGCGAAAAATTTCGTAAAACGATGTCTATAAGGTGTAAATTGGTTAAAAGATTTGATAAGAATGTTTAAAAGCGTATACATTATGTGCCAAGAGTAAAAAACTTTTGCAAGTTTAATCAAGTAATTAGATTAAAAATGTATAAATGTAATCGCGTAAGACGAGAAGGACAAAAAGAGTAAGTGAACATGATTAATTTTTCTGAGTTGCATTTATACGATATCCCTTTCTTTAATCTGAGCAGAATAATCTTAATCTACTTAAAATAGGCTTTGCTACATTATTGGTAGAAAGATTATTCAATCTGTTTAATTAGCTTGAAAGGAGAATACCTAAAATGCGTAATTATTATATATTTTACAATATTCTTTTTATAGACTTTAGTATAATGAAATAAGATCCAATATATAAGGCTTAGATAAGATGAAGGAGAAACTAGACATGTTGTAGAATTACAGGTACTAGAATTACAAGTTATCTGATTTTTCCTATGCTTTTGTTTTTAGAGTGTCAACTGCCAGAATATACAATGAGATTATAATATGAGATTCCCTCGGAAGAAAAATTATAAACAATATTGTATTATAATGAAATGCGTACTAATTTTCGTTGAAACACAAGGAGTTATTTTGAAAGGCTCAGAATATTTTACGATTTTATTGTTTTGGTTAAAAAACTTTTTTTTAGTAAAATAATATTATTTTATTCAAGCAATTGGCTTAAAAAATAAAACCAGCAAAATATAATAGAGTTTGGCTCAACAAAAATTCTATAAAAATAAAAATTGGGCGTAGCTGCAGCAATAGTTAGTAATGTTGTTATTCCGATACACGAAAACGCAGGTCCCCCAAGTACGTGAACCAATTAACAATCTTCTCATATTGTGAGCACTGCTCGGCCGAAAAGTGAGAGTAAGGTAAAAGTACCAATAGATGGACGCTTAGTGAAGCTAGAATTTTCATGTCATATTTTAAATGCGGAATATTATTAAAAATGCATAGAATCAGTAGCCAATAGATTTATTATTACTTTTTACTTGCGAAAAAAGTATTTAATTTGTGAAAATAAGCTTTTATGATAAAAAATTAATTAAATTATGAATACACTGCTTGTACTAGTAGTTGGCCCGTGTTAAAAAGTCATGTACTAGTGGTTGAAATTGTTAGTCCCAATACTTGGACCATATAATTTGTACTCTATATTTATTTTGATTTTTATGTAAAAATAATAAAATCGCTAAATTTTAAACTGGAAATACTTTTTAACACTAAATCAATCGTTAATAATATGAGATTACAGCAAATCAATGTATAATAATCATATTATGGTTTTCCAACCTAACTAACTCTACCAATACGTAGGAACCCTAACCATCAAAACATCGGTGAAATACGTAGGGCCAAGTATTGGGACATGACGTTTAAGCTGTACTAGTAGATAACCTTGAATTATTTTTATTAAAAACAATAATTATTGGCTCCTAACGACTGTAATTGAATTCGATGGATCTTAGAAGTGTCTTAAAACTTTCAAGAGTAAAGATTAACTTCAAATTTATTTAAAAATACCTAAAAGGCGAGTCATGAATCCTTACGAAAGCATTAAGGACCTCTCATAGAAAGCCGTGATCCCCGCGAGTAGCATTTTCAAATCGTCTTTTTAAGTATTAAATTTTCACTAAGAGTAATAATACTATTTAAACAATAAGCATTAATTATTTTAGAATCATCTTATAGAATAAAATATTATCCAACTACTACACATTCTTTAAAGTAATTGAATATTTATCTAGATGGCCACATACTGGGCACTGGCCGCTCATTGGTACTTTTACCTTATAAGCTTTTCCAAAACTGTGAGATCACTACGGTTTGTGTTTTGTTGATCGATCAGCTTCCTCGATTCCCTTCGAGTTTCATGCATTTCTATACCCTCATGTAGCACGTAATTGCAACGTATTCCCATCACCTTTTCACGTTACAAGCTATACTCTCTCAAACGCGAAATACCAGATCCGACGTAAAAAAATTACGCGCCAGAATGCCTGTAACCATTAAACCTCCTTATTCCTGTGTCAATCGCGGCGCCTTAACTTGCATCGATCCCTCCCCCAGCGACGCGTCTCGCCGTCAGATTAAATTACAAATAGCTCTTCCGAGAAAAGTAATTCTCTCGATAGCTTTTTCCGACGGGCAATCCACGGAGAGTCGTCCTCTCAAGCGACGCGGTATAATAACCGCTAAAAGCGTAGCGCGCTCGTTCTAAAAATTATACGAGCTTTCTCTCTCTGTCTTTCTGTCTCTTATTTGTCTTTTACTTTTTACGCAGTCGCGAGCAAGAGCGTCGACGCGAAGGTAAATTAATTAAGGCCTTAATCAGGCGGGCTTAAGTCACGACGCGCTTTACGTAGATTCGCGCGCTGCCGCTAAACTACGCGTAATCCCCCACGCCAGAAAGACGGACTGCGCACTGATTCGGACGGCTGTCGTCGTCGCCGTCGCCGCGGAACTATAAAGCGCGAGAGAAAGGAATGAGTTTGAATTTTCCGCCTCGCGCTGGGAAATTACGTTATTCCCGCGCGGGCAAAAGACGTGTATATTCGCAAAACTTGCGCAATTGCAGTACATGCATGAGCTCGAATTAGTTTGCGCTTTGTAATGATTGTGATAATTATTTAAATCTCGCGTGCAGTATATAGTATGCACAGTTTTTGATGGAAATGTTTTATTATGGTAGGTGTTGGTTTAATTGTAATGATCAGCGCTGACCGAATAGAAGTTACTCTTATATGTAATAATAATTTTGAAATTATGCTTCCAGTGGAAAGGCCTTTTTTATTATTTTTTCCATTGGAAATTTGTTTATCAATTGCAAAAACTAAAATAAATTTTGACATATTATGTATATTCAAACTTTTGTTATGAAATTTGTTAATTTCCACTTCGGTGTTTTTGCGTGGATTACTTGGCAAGTATTAATTAATAATGAACTTTCTATATTCTAATATAATTGTTCGAAATAATTAAATTCACGTAATACAAGTTTCACGAAGTTTAAACAAGTATCGGAAAGGTTAGTTTGATGACACATAGTAACTGGTCAATTTTCAAATAGCTCCCAAATATACTTAGCGACGAAATTAATCTCTGGAATTTCGCTTTAAAACTTATTAGTTGGTAAATTTCTTATGCACTTCGCTCGAGTGGATCCGACAAAAGCAATTTCATTGCAATTTTTTTTTTTAATTTATAATTAAATGTAAAATATTAATGGATATTTGTGCTGAACTTTTAATATTTACAACGAACTCACAAATACAGAGACACGCATACATATGCGCGTGTAGAGATTCTTCTACCTGGTGTAATTCAGAGAAATTTTTAATTGAAATAATAACTTTGAAGTATGTAAGGGGTATAATTAATTCATTTTATTTATTTAATTGTTAGCAATTTAACGATTTTGTAGATATAAAACACAGACGACGCAGCACCTTCTATTTTTAAAACGCAATTTCGCTAACTTGCTAAGAAAACCATTCGCATTACTCAATTTGAACTACTCAGCGCAAAGATTATCTGCTGTCTGTCTCTCTCTCTCTCTCTCACACACACAGACACTTCTCGAGGACGATTGGAAGTCTTTAATTTTATAACGGGCCGACGCAGCTCATAAACCGATTAATCGCTAATTAATTTATGAGATCGAAGTGGCACGCGGCGCGTTTACGACCGGAGAGAAAGAGATAGATAGATAGAGAGAAGGAAGGAGGAATGAGGTCGACCCTCGATATCGTCTGCTTTCTATTGCCTTCTCTTGGCGACGTCCGCCTCCGTTTTTACCTAATTTTTACGAAGTTATAAAGTTGAGTGGTGAGTCCCCGAGCTATAAAACCTGATTTTTACTCGAACGCTTGGATAAATAAAAGAAGAGGTCGATGATATAAACGATAAATATAAATAGTCGATGGTGGAAAATGGCGGTTCACTGCATTGTTCTCGATATACGATTTCTCTTCGCTGAATTAACAATGAGAATCAGTTAAAGAATTTTCATAAATTTCAATGCAAATATCTTAATATTAAATAGAGACTACTAACATGATGAAGCATTTGAAAATTTCTTAAGGGCCAGTAATGAAAACATCATATTACCCATTGCAGTACGGAGCGGTATAAATGTACTATTTTTTGGAGCTTAGATAATCGCTTCTAGCTAGTAGCAAAAGGTTACTAACATGATAGATCATTTGAAAATAAGAGCAAAATGCAATAATTATTAAAGGGCTAGTAAGTACTTACCGCCTAAAGAAAACTACATATACTGCACTATGGAGCTGTATAAATGTACTATTTTTTGTAGCTTAGATCATCGTCTTTAGCTAGCAACGAAAGACTCCTAACATGATGAAACATTTGAAAATGCATGCAAAATGGACAATTTCTTAAGGGTCAGTAAATACTTACCCTGTAAAGAAAATCATATTACCCATTGCACTACGGAGTGGTATAAATGTACTATTTTTTGCAGCTTAGATGATCGCTTTTGGCTAGTAGCAAAAGGCTATTAACATGATGGAATTTCTTAAGGGCTGGTAAATACTGACCCTGTGAATAAAAATCATATTATCAATTGTACTACGCAGTTTATAAATGTACTATTTTTTTTAACTGAGATCATCGTTTTTAGCTAGTAGAAAAACGTTACTAATGTGATGGATCATTGGAAAAAAAATGCAATAATTATTAAAGAGCTAGTAAGTACTTACCCCATAAAGATGTAAAGGTTCGTAGGATAAGAGAGGGACGAAATAAGGTTAGGAGTCACCCGTGTGCAAAGGTGACTATAAGGAGTATGACGACCTCGCTTGTGCTGGTGATCTCGATACTGCTCACGCTGCTATAGTTGTCCTCGGTTGTAGAATAAATATTCAATCGTTCAAAAGTTAGAATTAATTGAAAATTTGAAAATTTTGAAATTTTTCGTAAATCTGAAATTTTTATGATTTTTTAACTCAAAAACTTGAAACATTTTGTATAGTATATTAAATGGGAAACAGTTTGCAAATTGTAAGTAGAATTGCTCACAATTTTTGCAGATCGATGCCAATTATTTTGCTAATTTATACTTGACAGAACACCAATTCAAAATATGCTTAAGGCGAATGCTACAGTTTCAATATCCCTCACCAAAGACTAAAAGATTTGTAAAAAATGTTACCTTTAAAATGTGATCTTGATGAAGATTGAAATAGATCACTGAAAACAGGGGCAATTAAAACTGTCAAAATAGTGAAAAAGCACTATTTTCACTTTTTTTACAGCTTTAATTGCACATAACTTTTTTCAGTGATCTATTTTTTACAAATCTTTTAGCCTTTGGTGAGGGATATTGATACTGTCGCATTCGCCTAAAGCATATTTTGAATGGTGTTCTATCAAGTATAAATTAGCAAAATAATTGGCATCGATCTGCAAAAATTCTGAGTAATTCTACTTACAATTTGCAAACTTTACGTCCTTGGCTGGACCTCGTGCTGCGCAGAAAGTCGAAAGACGCAGAGGCACCCTGCCACTCTTATACTCGAATTATCTTGCGATAACTTTGCCGAACCCAGGAAGGGGGCTATGCAGCCCTTTAATTTCACGTCCCTGTGCCCCGATAATATTAAGAATGTGGTGGGCTGGGCAAACCAACCCGACACGGCCCGCTTTGTCCCGAAGGATTAATCGCAGGTCCAACACTGATTACTTTGCAATTATGTGGCGACCGAAAAAAATTTTCTGCTGCATAGTTCTGCGATGACTCGCGGGGGACCCGCAGCGCACGTGGTCCGCTGTAAGTATTGGAACGGTCATAAATGCCTTACATTAAGTACATATATATATATATCCTTGTATATATATAGGTATCTCATGACTTATTATCACAATTATAAGGAATTCTGTTTACCGACGCAAGTCCCTCGCAGTGATTCAAATTGGCAAAAGTGGTACTCAAAGTGGTAATTTTTAACTAACAAATTATCTAAATACATAATTGTTCTCCAGTAGCATGACAAAGTATCTCGCAAACCAAGCCAATTAAAAGGCGAGAATTCTCGGAAGGTTGCGCAACTATACCCTACCGTATATGTAAATGAGTTGATTACGCATCCTCCCGAGCAGGTGATCAGGTAATCTATCATCTACGCTTTTCCAGTATAAATATAGGGTGCACGCCACGAGAAGCTCTCTTAGTCTTCAGCTCCAGCTCCAGTTCGGTTATCTAGTGCAGAGTAGCAAGCGAGGTAAGGTAAGCAAGGTGAAGTTAGAGCATAGGTCAACGATTACTACTTCGGGATAAATCTGACCAAGTCGAGTTGGTTCGCCCGACTCGGCGCTTCCCTTACTTGTATAAGGTAGCGGCGTAAAGCCAAGGGCGGCGTCGCCCCTCCTTGTATTGTAGTAATCACGATGAATATATACAATGTAACCAGACAACGCCTTGCAGTTATTTCATAGAAATACCAATTATTTCGCAATTAGAAAAATTATATAAACGCGAATGTCCAATATCTTTACATTGACATATTCTTTTCGAATAAAACTTTTTGATTTGTGTAGTACAATTAAATAGCTCCTAATCAAGCTAAATATATATGTTTTTAAGTGATACATTAAAAATATACAATAATCTAAAAGACTGCATGACCCATTTCAAAGTATAAATAGCGCAGTCGATTCTCAGGATTCTTCTATACTTGCCTTCGGAGCACTCCCGCGCTTCTTGATAATATCAAATTTCTGTCAAATTTAACTTGATTTTTTAAATTACTAAAACTAATTATTTAATTCTTCCACGTCATTTATGATTTTTAAGTATGCATAGTGCTTATTATGTGAATGCATTTACATACTGAAAAAAACCCGATCAATATAAATTTTGAAAATAACCATACCATGATATCACGCCGAATATCTTGTCAATGAGTCCCACGAGTAAAACTTCGCCGCATAAAAAAACAATATTTCCATCCGGGGAAACCCGCAATTTCCCTTCGCGCAATCCAATAACCGTCGCTCTCCTCGGTTCGCATAATGAGCGAAAAAGTAAAATTTATCTCCCCCCACAGCAGCAACAGCGGCCCCGCGAAACCGCTAATACACTTTTCTTCCTCGCGCCAAGGATATTCCCGCGCTCCCGTGCTCATACGCATACACGGAGCGGGTAAATCGCGTGATTTATTGCCGCGGCGAAACTACACATCGCTTTAAAAAAGGAAGAGAGAGAGAGAGAGAGAGAGAGAGAGAGAGAGAGAGAGAGAGAGAGAGAGAGAGAGAGAGAGAGAGAGAGAGAGAGAGAGAGAGAGAGAGAGAGAGAGAGAGAGAGAGAGAGAGAGAGAGAGAGAGAGAGAGAGAGAGAGAGAGAGAGAGGCCTCGACGCAAAGCCGCGGCGACGGCGGCGGCATTACCGCACTGATTACGCGACGCGGGACCTAATCGATGGGTACATCGACTGCTAGGGGAGTCCCGATTGACTCCGACCACAAGGATTAGAGAAACACACAGATGTGGCGAACGGGGGGAAGGATGTGGAAAAGGATCTAGAAAGATAGAGAAATTGATAGACAGATGCCTTCCATTCAGAAAATTAAAAATAGAATATTTACGCCTCATTAGCAGATACACAACTATCCCAATGCGTTTCGATCAGAAAGTACAATTACTAGAGAATACAAATATAGAAAAACATTTATAGAATTGATTTCATATTACAATACGATAACCGAAATATAGAAGTTAGAAATAATAAAAGTAGAAAGTATATCTCTGAATCTAGAAACCAATAAAAATCAACAAACGAAACCAAGAAAACATATAGTATGAAAGACACATTTATAGAAAATAATCTTCCGACGTTTTCTTCTTTAATGTCATCCATAAATATAGTATAGATCCAATTACGAATATTGTATTTGATCCACCCACTAGCTTTCAATTTTCGATGTACAAGAAATCTTGTTTAGCATATGCTCTGGATTTCCAATAGCGACATTAGATGATAAGAGTAGAATATACATAAAAATTAGGTAACATATTATGAAAGTTTATTAATTATTTGTGCCAAAGATATGTTTTTGTGGAAAATTATTCTGTAAATCATGTTCTAAAGTTATATGAAAATTTTCATCGTTGTGTTAACTAATCCGATATATATTAATGAAATGCACCAGTATAGCTATGAGAGTTCTGAATCATGAGAGTTCTGAACCATGAGAGTTCTAGACTACTACCTCCCCCCTCCCCTTCCGGCCAGGACCATGAAAGTTCGAGACCACCATCCCCTCTCCCCTCTATGAGAGTTCTTGACCACTCCCACTTCCCTTACACCCGCTACCACTACTCCCCCTCCTTTTAAAATTTTATATTTTTTCATTATTTCATTTTTTTATATTTTTATTATCTCATTTTTTTATCTCATTTTTTAATGGTGATTTTGTAACTGTAGATAATCATTATATTAATATATTGTAATATATTATAACTGCCTAAATAAACATTAATATTGTATTATAAAATGTTTCTTATGAAAAAAGGCCGGAGGGTAGATTCGAATTCACGATCTCCAGATCATTGAGCAGTCATGTTAGGCTATCGAGTCATATGTACACTCACAAAAATATTTTCTTGAGAAGCACAACTTTGAAGTTATGAAAATTTTGTATAGGTATATACACGATATGTTTCTATGCCAAAAGTGCATGTGGTGTATACATCACATGTTTCTATGTCAAAAGTTCGACCCCCTGTTGATAACCCCAAAAATTTTGTCCGTATTTCGATCGGACCTCGACTTTCCGATGTAAAGTATGGTACATTACGATAAGTGTAACTTAAGGTGGGACTCAATATAATAAGACAGTTGACGTGAAACGCCTCATATACAAATAGGTATTTATATAAATGTATTAATTAATTTATATAAAATGTAGATTTTTAAAAATATTTACTTCAACTTTTAATAAGAATAACTTTGAAACAATTTAACGCTCAATAATATTGACTGAAGGAAATTTTTGTCGAAAGTTAGCAACATTGTCAAATTGTGCGGGTAGTTTAATGGAGTTTCCAACTGTGCGCTTATGTGCGTCACGAAATGGGAAACCAACAAACGAAAAAGCAATTTCCATTTTAAAGGCGTGGAACATCGTATTATTTGGTTACGATCGCCCTCAGGGATTAGGTCATTATATGGTTAGGATATTGCGTGAGGTTATGTAAGAAACAATTTGAAATCGTTTTATGGGTTCTTATCAGTCATCCAATAATAGTAGCATTGTTCTGTTTTAAAATAAAACAAATAATACGAAATTATGTCATTCCATATTAGCTTCAACAAAAACACATATTGAATTAAGTAAGTTATTAACAAAAAAAGATACTGCACGTAGTTGATCTTTTAAAATTTTAATCGTATTAAAATTCAGATACTTGGAATTAATAAAATTGGAGAGCTGACTTAAGAATAAGCAACATGCATGTTGCTATAATATTTCATACATTCTATATAATAACAACTAGTTTCCATATGATCAAGGGATTTTTCGTGTAGTTACATGTAATCACTACTTTTTATTAGGATATATATACTTCACTATCCTACGCGTCCAATGATTTCTAACAAAGTTTCGTCACCATTGTGATTCTATTGGTGGGGCTTCATGATCTTCAAACCTCAGCTTCTTGCCTGCGCCTCGCGGCAGTCGCGGTCAGGCGTTAAATTTTTCGAGGCCAGATCAACGATACCCGGACGTCCGGTGCGTCGTCCCCGCCACTGCCGCCACACCGATGTGAAGCGCCCGACCCACGCGTCGAGTAAATTTCACGTACATATATAGTGTGTATGCGCGCGCGCGGAATTCGAAGTTTCGACTATGAACGTGTCGCGCGCGTTATTTAATGCTCTCTGGCGGCATGGGAGTGGGTGAATTTATATCACGGGAAAAGGAAAGGGAAAGGGCGTGGACGTGCGCGCGCCAGAGAGAGAGCGAGAGAGAGAGAGAGAGAGAGAGAGAGAGAGAGAGAGAGAGAGAGAGAGAGAGAGAGAGCGAGAGAGAGAGAGAGAGAGCCGACAAAAGCGGGATGATGGAAGCGGCTGGCGTTTTTTTTTATTACTATGTGAGAGAGGAGAGAAAGTGAAGTATGCCGCGTTTATTTAGAGATTTTTGGAGGGTGTTTAAATTGTGTGTACGGTGCGAGAGATGTAATGGATGTGCGTTTAATATTGTTCCGGCATGAAAAAAGGTATTATTTACGGAGATGAAGCTTTATAATATGGCCATTTGGATGTCACGGATGTTTAAATTTATTTTTACTGAAACGAATGTCATGTCATATTCGAAGTTTTCATAAAGCATATTCTATCCGTGCATATATTGTGATTTACTATGAAATTTGTCTAAATGTCATTTTTTTATAAATGTGACAGTAAACTGGAATACAAAAGTAGGAGGGTCTGAATTTTACCAAAATCTGTTGGTCCACACATGTTGACACATCTGCCCCAGGGTTAATCAAAATATGCATAACCTCTCATATATCTTAGCTAACAATACATAAACCTTCACTGATCCGCGATCAATGATTATATTAATGATTTCTCGTCATAGCTCCGTTTAGTTCCGAATGTCTCGAAAAACCTATTTTTAGCATTAACAAACATTTTCCACCAGGATCCGGTCAAATTCAGAGTGAATCGCAATCCGTCCTTATTGACCATCCTCCTGTACTTTGTATTCTTGTTAAAAAATGTCAGATCTATTTTTATATTTTGTATACTTTTTGTTACGTAGTATTATGCGATAGTTGATAAAGCTATATTATTCAGAACTCTGAACCGACGACAATTAAAGTGTAAAAATATAAATCGATTTAATGGTATAATGATTTTTCTAGTAAGAAAAATCCAGTAACACAATAGTATTTTTAATTGGTACAAAAAATATATTATTATAAAGATAACAATTTGTATATAAATTCACGTTTTTCAAGAATTTTCAGTATGGATTTGTAGATATGCGTATTTAATAGTTTTTAAATGATTATACTTTTGTGGAGTCTTATACAAACCTAATTTAAAATATATTTTATCAAAACTTATTTGAACAATTTTTAATTTTCTTTTCATTATTACAACTCTGCAAAAATAAACAAGTCTTGTCTTTATGCTCAGCGAAACGTATTAGTAGAATTGTGAACGTATAATGATTTCATTATTTAAATCTATCATTTGAAAAATGTCTCAATATTTCTTTTGAGAAAACCAAGTTCAGAATTATTTAGGCCTCTTCAGACATATTTTAACCATAAAATAACCTACTTTTACCAATGTTTTTATATTCAAAGCCTTGTTCGTACTCACTTTTTTTTTAATTTAATGTTTTTAACAAAACTTTATTATAAATGAAATACACAATATTAAAAAGTTATTCCCTCTTCGCTTGGGAAATTTCCTATAATATTTTTAAAAATAATGAAAACCATAAACAATATTCTGAGAGTTATTATTAATTGAAATTTCAATAAAAAGCGAAAAAATCATAAGAATTAAAATATTTAATTTTAAAATCTCAGAATCTGAAAATTTTTTTAAAGTGTACGCAATAGAATATTTTTAAAGCTTTAAATCTATTTTTTGACGTCTCAATTTGACAAAGAATCAGCCATATACAAACACATATTAGAGCTATCTCTTTCACTCTCTCGTTGTTCATTTATTATATATTTAGAGGTTATAAACTGCAGCTGTCAATTCGTTGTTCACCAAATTCTGACCATATTCTCAGTTAATTGTTGACTAATATATGGCTAAATGTCTGACCAATAGGTTGTGAGTAGGCCAGAAAAGATGGTTAATTTTCTACCAGGGAATAACAATAAATCAAAACAATATAAAAAATATTGACGGCAGAAGACTTTAGCCAATCAGCTGGATCCTCAAGCTAAAAGCTTCGCGTCAGTCACGTCAGCGCCGACCAATCACAAGCTTCGTTTACATGGACATAACCAATCGTAAACGTTTTATTTCGGCTTCACATTTCCATCATCATTATTTTAAGAGAGGAAAGTATAAATAGAATGTAATTCAGCTTCAGTAATCTCACAGTAATAGCTTTGCAATTCCTCTATAAATATAATATGTGTAAAATTCTTTTTCACGTGAAGTGACATGTTCAATTTGATTATTAATTTTATAAGATCGTCGGGTGGGAGAAAAAGGAGCTATTTCGAAAAAGCGTTGAAAAAGGAGCTATTTTGAATGAGCGTTGAAAAAGGAGCTATTTCGAATGAGCGCCCAAGAAGGAGCTATCTCGGAAGTAATTTTTTTTTCTCAAAATTTAAGTTGGCAATACTGTAGTATAGAGAAGAATATGTTTAATATTAACATGGTATTTTAACTATTAACATGCCATTGTAACTATTAACATATATATTTTAATAGTTACAATGCCACGATAAATATAAACATTTTGATAAAATATTTTTCTCAGTATAGAAAAACACACACACATTTTTAGAATACGCTTACATACGATCAACTATATTATATTTTTTAACTGCTTTTATTTCATTAGTTCTAGATAATAATTCAAGAATTCATGAGGAATCAAATTGTGATCAATCATATATTGAAGATCCTTTTTTTTGTCCAGATCTAGCAACAACTTTAATAAATTTGATGTCCTGATATAGCGAATCAGCTGCCTTAACGAATTGTTATGAGGAAAAGTTGTTGCTAGATCTGGACAAAAAAAAGAATCTTCAATATATGATTGATGACAATTTGATTCCTCATGAATTCTTGAATTATTATGTAGAACTAATGAAATAAAAGCAGTTAAAAAATATAATATAATTGATCGTATGTAAGCGTATTCTAAAAATGTGTGTGTATTTTTCTATACTGAGAAAAATATTTTATCAAAATGTTTATATTTATCGTGGCATTGTAACTATTAAAATATATATGTTAATAGTTACAATGGCATGTTAATAGTTAAAATACCATGTTAATATTAAACATATTCTTCTCTATACTACAGTATTGCCAACTTAAATTTTGAGGAAAAAAAATGAC
Organism: Torymus aiolomorphi; assembly: GCA_036365515.1. Taxonomy (NCBI): domain Eukaryota; kingdom Metazoa; phylum Arthropoda; class Insecta; order Hymenoptera; family Torymidae; genus Torymus; species Torymus aiolomorphi. The sequence continues at coordinate 67,156,920 of CM070874.1, read as the reverse complement.
TTCCGAGATAGCTCCTTCTTGGGCTCTCATTCGAAATAGCTCCTTTTTCAACGCTCATTCGAAATAGCTCCTTTTTCAACGCTTTTTCGAAATAGCTCCTTTTTCCTCCGACCCGACGAGATAGTGTCTCACTATATTTTACTATTATAAATTTCAAGTAAAAAAAAAACGAAGACACCTTTGTTTATTTCTGGAACAAGAATTAACAAAACTTAACGAAATTTCGTTTCAAGAATAAACAAAGGGATCATTGTTTTTTTGCCCTGAAACTTTGTAGATCAATGTCTTGTTGGATTATGCAGGGTAACTGAATTTGTTCAAGACGTAAATTATTGTTCTTTCTTTTATATTAATTGTTTTTTCATGTTCGGCCAATGAAACCTGGATAATTAATGGTAAAATAGAACTATTACACCCACTTAACATATTTAATATAAACTTTAACTATTTTAGAAAATATTTTTATAATTTTAATTTTAACGATGTACTACCAAATAACAATAACAGAACTAGGAACGATTTCATAAAACAAGTATTCCTAATTTCTAAACTTAATTTCTAAAACCGATGAAATCTTGTTTGAAACTATATACGTAAACGCGCGTGTAAATCCAACACTCTCGACGGATCTGTAAAAATAACGGCGCACTCCGTCTTCGCGCACATAAATGCCAACGCGCCGTTGCCTATCTGAAAAGAAAGAAGAAAAAAAGAAAACAGATAAAATCGAAGCTCTAAAAGGACTCAAACAACGAATAAAAAAACCTGTACATTCTCGAACTCATAGACGAAGTGACAGTAGAAAAATATATATGTCTCTCTGTTCCCGTCTAGCCCATCAGTGGAAAGATTTCTCGTAAAACGCGCGCGCGCTTTCTTGAGTTTTTCGAAAAAGCGTCTTCTCAACGCCCCCGCGAATGATTTCCTCGAGAGCTGTCTCACAGTAGGAACAGACAATGCAGGCAAAAACCGCGAAAGAGTTTTTTTTTCGTCGCGACGCTCTCTCTGCAAAGATGCGACGTTATATTTTGATATTAAATTATCGATCTCCTTAGGTCACTGCCGCCCGTCTGCTGATGGGATTAAGAGTAAGGAATATGGTGTTTTCTTTTCGTCCGCAGTGTGCGAGAGAGAGAGAGAGAGAGAGAGAGAGAGAGAGAGAGAGAGAGAGAGAGAGACAGAGAGAGAGAGAGAGAGAGAGAGAGAGAGAGAGAGAGAGAGAGAGAGAGAGAGATCGGTTTGATTAAATTTGAATTTTTTCTGTAGGAAGGGGCCCGTGGACTTTCACGTGACGTGTTTACTCGTCTTGAAGAGATAAATTAATTTGGTAGGGATGAATAAGCTTTCCATACTTACATTGTAAGAAGTGCCAATTTTAATATTTACACAAAACTCGAGTTTGTTGGACATTGCCATTTCAATTTAATAATAAAAAACTTATATTGACTACGATTTCAGTTATTTTATGGTATGTATTATCAGAATAGGCACCCAATAGATTTTGCGGTCCGATTATGATGCAAATATGTATACGTATAATCGTTATCGTTAGCATACAACAGCTCTTAATAGATCGCAGCTAATATCCAAGAATAATAACTAACTGAGGAAAAGATTAAATTATCAGGTTAAGCAGAATTACATGCAGTCTAGACTCAGTGGAGGTTATTCGCTATGTGTATTCTACGGGTGGCTGACGAGCGCGCAATCTCGAACTGGAATAGACGCACCGTGGGCCGAACGTCGAGCTAAACATTATCGGCTTAATTTGGACGTTTTGGCTATCCCTTCCGATGCATCATAATTAAAGCCCCCGGTTACCTAATATAGGGAAATTCAACTTTGACGTGCGTACGATGCTTGTAGCACAATAATTTGATACTCATTTAATTATTTTGTAAAGTTAATTGTTATGTAATGGTAGTAGAAATAATTTATAGTAATTCTAGGCTGTTATTTGATTAAGATATTTGAGTGACAAATATTAGATTATGAATAATTTATGAGAATAATTTCACGTAGATTTTTAGCATTTGAGATATTGATAATTGTATTTATGGAAAATATTTTAGGTTTTAGTTGAATAAATTGCGAACTGAAATTTTTTTGAAATGCAAAAGAAAATCATTTTTTTAAAGATGTATCTTGTATAATATAAGTTATTTATGAGTCTTCCCTTTAAACACCGTAAAAAATAATAAGAAATTTTTTTAATAAAATAGATTTTTCAACAGAAAATTTGTATTAAAAAGATGTCTTTCATTACTGTGAATTTCTATGTTCTCTTCGAATGCAAGTGTTTAGAATTTAGTTCATACAATAACTTCCCAACACTGGCTCTTTTACTCCAGGCCAGCGCTTGATCTTATTTGCAAAAACAAGCCAAAGCCGATAGCTAATTCATGCACGAAGCAGTTTCATACTCTCTGCACCCGCAACTTACTCACGCTGTATTTTGGTATTTGCATTTATAAAGCGAAGAAGCTAGCTTAACGGGATTTCGCTGCGCTCAACGATATGCGTGTGTATATTTGGAAACTGAAACAAATTAACAAGAGTATACATGGTTTTGCAAAAGTGCTCGTTGAAAGAGTTGTATATACGCAAAGATAGTAGGTAGAACGAGACTATGCATAAATGTATAGAAAGTTAAACATAGTGAAAAATAAAATAACAAATTTTTTCATGTGCTAATTTTATTAACCCATTCTTTTTTAATTTAAAAGTGGAATTTATTGTTATAGTGGTTGGTTTGTATGACATAAATTGTAATTGAAATACCATTTATTTTTCTAGATGGCATTACTTTTTTTTAACAGTATTCAAACAAGAACATTTTTTTATACTTAAAAAAATTAATGATTACATCAATCGGATCAAAGAAAAAGGATGCTGCATTTAAAATCATAAGCTTTGAATAATTTGTACAAAAAGTATTTGAACTCGTACAGTTGCACGCATGCTTTTTCAGAATTACGTCGGAAAAAGTTCGTCGGTGATAATCCCATTAGTACAACTACTTACGCACTTACATAACGGACTCCGCGAGAAATCCTATTCGAACTCAATACAATAATGGCTGGTTAATCATCTTAACCTAATGTCACTCAACAGCCTCTCCCTTACATCCTCACTCCACTCTCGGCAACTTTTAACGATGTTTACGCGAGAGCCGATTTCGCGAGCCGCCCGTATGATCAAATTGGACTGGAGGCGCGGAAAATCTCGTTTGCATGTCCCACTCGCGCTGGATAAAGAGGGTATATCGGCTTATACAAGACGGCGCGAGCGCGCGAAACTGTCAATCGGCGTCAAGGATGGCGCAAGAGGAGGCACGCCATCGCCGGATTCGAATCGTGAGGCTGTAAATGGATTTTAATCGCGTTAGCGCCGAGACGCTGACGGATAGATTGATTGGCTTTGGCGTATGAGATGAGGTGAGGAGGATGGGGAGGAGGAATAGGTCTAATCGCGGGCTTTTCAAGCGATTATAGGATCGTGTTAATTTCGTCCCGAATCCACTGATAGGAGGTAGCCGAAAAGATGGCGCGGATGAGTTTGAATAGAAATCTTGAAGCTTTTGATGAAGCAAATAAATGTATGCCTCTTCATGGGTAGTTCTGCACTGAAAAAAATTTCACGTTGTAAGAACTGAAAGTACGGCTCTGACAACAGTACTGTTCGGCTGATTTTCTTTCTGCTAAATTTTATAGATACAGTAATTGTATTCGTACAGTTGTGAGAGCTGTACAAGATACACTGAAAGCACTAATGTATAGAGTTCTTTTGTCGGAGCATTAAATAGGTTATGATTCGCCATACATACATATTTTTCATTAAAATAATCTCGATTGATAAGTACACTGATTACAGATGAAATACGCAAACGCGGATTGCAAACATGCGGTTGATGTGGCCGGTTTCTTGACTTTTTTAGGTTATAACATGAACATCGGCTTCGCGTTGTAGCGTTGTCAACAAACAAATATCGGCGGCAAAACTAAATCGTACGGCTGTCAGAGCTGTACAAGTACATTTTCCGCATCTGACCAATAGTGCCGTTACATTATACAAATGAATAGCTACTTCAGCCGTCTGTAAGGGTAAATGAACACTATAAATAGTGTTAGTACAGCAAATCGAAACTATGGTTTCTACAGCCTAAAATTTTGTTCAGTGTGTATATAGGTATGTACCGATATTGAATTTCGGATCGAATTTCGCCTCTGAATTCAATGTACATCGAAAATCAAATTGGAAAAAATATTGGATCGAACATAAAAATCATATCTGACCTAGTTTACTGTATACGTACTTCATTCTTTTTGAATTTTTAAAAAATATTTCAATATAAATATAAAGGAATGAAGTAAATTCAGTCTGATACAATGTTATCAAATTATACCGACACTTTTACAGTTCCACGTAGGAGGTTCCAAAGACACAGACTAAATTAAACATACCTATGTAGAGTGACTATTGACTAAAATAAATTGGCTTTTTCCTTTAAGCATGTTATACTATATACTTTTAATTTCAAATATGTGATGAAATATAAATAAAAAGATTAAGTGAATCATATATAAATATGTTTTGGAACAAAACGCTGTGACGAATATCGTAAAACCAACCATAAGTGGAAAAATCGATTATCCTTCAGTCACGTGGGCATGTAAATAAATGCTGTCTTCCAGCGTCTTAAATCAAAGTTTGTTTCTACTCCCGGCGCTGCACCCACGCGCGCAACGAAAAAACATATGCGTCGCGCGCGCAGACACCGCGGAAACTTTGGCAATATGCGCTAGATGCGCTAAAAGCCGCAATAATGCGCGCGGCTGCCGTCGCGACTGGCAAGTATCAGCATACCAAATCAGATTGAAATTTTTCTCGCATTTGAACTTTCCGCGCGAGCACGCGTGCTGACACAAAATTTGCTTTCAGTCTCTCACTCACTCACTTTCACGTCTCTCGTCTTCGTATATAAGCACATTTCACATTCCCGCCGTAAGAAGCTCATAGAGCGTGATGGTGTATCGCAGCGTCAGATTTCTCTCGTGTAATTTTAATTAGTTTTCAAATGTTGAATTGAGTAGCAAGTATCGCCAACTATCCTGTACATAGTGCTTTGGTTAATTCACTCGTAAGTTTTGATTTTTAGACGATGAAGAGAATTAATGTCTAAATATAGCCTCTTTTGTTTTTTGGTAAAATGCACTATAATTATAGTTTTATTGTGGTGGATTTTGTTCTGCTGAAAATAATGTTGGAAGGAGGAAATTAAAATAAAATTGATTTGTAATGCTCATACCACGGAATGAAAATTTAAAATACGGTACGAAAAAAGAATAATTATTAAACGATTAAAACGATGTATATTTTAATATTTGGGTTAAACTCTACGAATCATTTAGAAACTTTCATAATTATAAAGAATTTCCCTGATAAAAGAAATATATTTTACTCTAGTTAAATGATAACAAAGGAATAGCTTACTTTTTAATTATAAACCAAAATCTTAGCTATTGCTCAACATGACATATATATCACTTAGACATACACATAACAATTTATCACTATTAATCGTAATGGAGTCGACACTTACCTTACTATAAGCTACCCATTTTTATAAAACCTCAAACAGATCGAACTGTGTTTTTCTCCTCTCTCTCACTTTGTTTATTTCCGCACTTACGTTCCTCTTTCTCCGCGCACCCTCCATCTCCTTGCATCTTCTTCCACGCTACTTTACTCTCTCTCTCTCCCTTCCCAGCCACATCTCTCTATATCTCTCCCGCGTGTGCAACCATCGAAAATCCCCCTAATCCATCGCGCTCCTTTAATTATACCACCGGTGTGCGCACGCGCGCGCTCCGATGTTCCACCGATAGCCAAGCGAATGTATCACCGGCGATTTCTCTCTCTCTCTCTCTCTCTCTCTCTCTCTCTCTCTCTCTCTCTCTCTCTCTCTCTCTCTCTCTCTCTCTCTCTCTCTCTCTCTCTCCTCTCCTGTTGGTGGAAAAGAAGCGAGATCAGCTCTGGGAAAAGGGAGCGAGAGAGAATCACGCCGTCGACGACGAATTTATTCCCGCAGGATAGCCAGCTGAATTTCCGTTTTAATCCGCGGAAACATGTATAATTACAAAGCGATGGCAAGTGGTGGAAGAACGAAACAGAGAGAGAGGGAGTGGAAAATCTATTACGGTCATTTGCCGCAGAGACTGTTATTAATGTTTTATGCGGCGCGCGTCGGCAATAAATAAGCGCTTAATGACGGTAACGAGATGGCAAGAGGGGTCGGGGGGGGGGGGGGGGATTGCGAAAAATTGCCGAGTGCACGAATCGATTTTGCGCTGCGCATGGGTGGATATTGGAAAAAATGTAACGCAAAAATTGATTTACGCAGTTTTTTGCATTTAGGCGTCGTGGGATGCGAGTAATGGGTGATTTCGTTTTGTTTAGGTTGTAGAATTAAGATTAACTGTATTATTTTATGCTTTATTACAAACACGTGTATACTTTGGGATTTCCCATGATCAGAATGAATTATTAGTTTTTTCCTTTTTTATTTCTTGTAATCGATTCCTCGTTTGTGTAGTTATATAGTTAAAATAGTCATTAGTAATGAATGCTGTCAATGTTACCCATACTTTATCAAAAAGATTTATTATAGATATTCCTAAAAAGTAAATTTTTTAGTTTATTTGGAATTCATTATAAATTTTAAAATGCTTTAGGTTCAATAAGTTCCGATAAAAATCGATATCCAATATTTTATGTAGTATGATAAAAGGACTGCAGGTGTGTTGATAAAAGTCTTTTAAAAATTTCTTATTCACTGATCAATGAACGTATTTCCTTTAGTTTATAGATTTTCATTATATTTAAAAAATTTTCTTGAGATATAACAACATTTTTTCGTTAGAAAGATAGTTTAGGTACGTAGATCGGTGAAGAGTGAATTCATATAAGAGTAGAGGAGAGCGGGGCTAGTTGTTATACGAGGTAAGTTGATCAAAGGTTAATAACTCGTATAGTTGGAGTAACCGAGGTCAAAACTGTTGATCTCAGTAACGTAAAATGGAATAAGGAATATTTGTTTTAATTTTCAGTTGGGAAGCATCATGAGTTTTGGAAATACGCAAGTTTAAAATTTTTTTGAGATGTGGTGAAAATTTTACATTTTGAAAAATGTCGTCTAATTCTTTGAAATATTTTGTTAATCTATTTTTTCTTAACGTAGGGCAATATGATTGCTTTTTTACAACGTTACCACTTGTATTTTTTTTATCTTTCAATTTTTAATATTATTAGGAGAATTTTAAAATTAGTGTTCCCTTGGGGCATGTTGGCTGAACTACTGAGAACAGGCAGATTGTTTAACTAATCATTTTACTATTTTAATACCTAATTAACAAAATTATTTTTATATAAAAGTTCTTGAATGTTGATACAGAAAATCTAAGGAAGTCTAATAAAACCTCCATTTATACATTTTGGGTAATTTATAGTTTTTAGCTGATTATAGCTTACTTTCTGTTCAATGTCACATTCTCATATGTGATTCTTTTATATAATGTAATAATAATATCTTTATTTACTCAATGATTTATTATCAGTGAACTTACCACAGGCACGTGGCCAACTTACCCCGCTTATGGGGCAGGTTGACCAAAAATCGTGCAATTAGAAACTTGTTTCTACCTTTTTTTGTAATCAATTTATAAATTTGAAAAAATCTTGAAGATACTCTATATGAAGTACTTTCATGTACTAAAATAGTTTTGTAAAAAAATTTAAACGGCATTTAAAGTTTACTTGCGATTCATCTAAGCAAAATTTAATGATAGGGGAGACTGAGGTAAAACCGAAATTCTCAATTTCTCGGTTACTACTAGTGCGATCTATACATATAATAGCTATGGTATCTGTTTAAGATTCTTCCTATTATCATTTTGTATACGATCGGCTTGTCAAAAATAGCCTCGTGTTGACTTTAGAAGAGGTCAAAGATTTTTTAGTTCGCAAGACCGTGTTCATCGCAACAGTCATAGTGCGTATAATCTTCCCGTAAGCAACATACTCTTTCAGTGCGTGCATAACCTTATTATTTATGTTATAATAAATAAGTAGGAGCAATTCCACTTTTAATTGCAAAAAATGAATAATTATTTTTTTTTCGAACTATGGAGTAAAATCGGATACTTTAGGTTGGAGTAAAACCGGATAACTTATTTTCTCTTTTCTTTTAATGTAATGATAAAATAAACTAATAATAGACATTTAGTGCGTTGTTCATACACTATATATATAAACTTAATTTGTTTTTTGGTACAGAAATGCGTAAATATATTAGAAAGTCTTCCCGGCAAAGATGGTCAGAAGAAAATATGACTTCAGCGATTTTTTATAAAAGAAACGTTAATTTATAATTATTAATAAAAGATTTCTTCATTAAGCAACGTTTTTACATCTTCGTATTATTTCTAGATTGCTACAGCAGTTATTGATCCAACACTTCATATACGCCAATATAAAAATAATTTTCCAAGTTGTATAACTTATATTTGACAAATAAACAAGTGCGGACTTTCATATATATAAAATATCCAAAACCATTGAAAAAAAATTTATCCGGTCATTCACGCGTGCTAGAACGACAAACCGTAGTATGACGCCGTGCGAATTACGTCGCTACCCTCATGAATTTTCATACGCGTTTTTCACGTCAAACGATGATTTATCGCCCCCGCGTCATCCATCATCAGCGCTAATATCTTCTAATACATGGAATCGATTTTAATCCCAAAGTTCAACGCTCATATTCACGCCTCCCTCCTCTTCGCTTCCCTCCCATAAAAGGCACAAATTGCGCGAAATAACTTAGCGCGCGCGAATGTGCGTTACGCACTTGCCCTTCGAGCCATCCCATTCAGCGATTGCGCAAGCGTCGGGGGTCTAATTACGGTACCGTCGAATTGCGCGAAAAAGCTCTCTCTCTCTCCCTCACACACAGACAAAACGGTGAAGTAGCGTATTAAAGTCCCCAGGACTAACTGTCTCTGCTGCTCTCCTACGCACACACCTCGTAAAGAGAGCGAGGGCCAACTCCCGCGGGTCGTGGGTATATAGCGCGGGCGCAGAAATTTCGGTCGCGGATAAATTCACTTTATTTAAGCGGCCTTGCGCACGACCCTACCGGGAGCGTTTTGCTGCGCGACGGGAGGAGGGTAGGGAAGGGAAACCTTCGATATAAATTACCTGCACGTGGCGGTGGGGTATTGCATGCACGTTATATACGTACGTACACGAGCTCGTATATGCATGCGACGCTTCGCGGTATTACTTTTAATTTCGAGCTGGAAATAATAAATCCGGGAACACGAGGGCTTGAGCGACGTGGCTGCGCGACGTGCGGAAATACGAGATTAATGGTGGCTCGTTTGCGTTTTGTATGGTAGTGTGTGTGTGCGCGTGTGTGTATGTGCGCGAGGGAGAGACGAAGGTGCCGGGTTTGATTGCCAGGGGTGAGTTTTGATTTATTCAGTCGTTTGTTCGCGCGATGTGTGCGCTAAACGGTTAGTAATTAGCGTGATAAATAACAACGGAGTATTTATTTAATAAGTTGGTGGTGAGAGGAATCAATAAGAGAACTGGTATAATGGCTATGGTTTGGAAAAGTTTTAAGTATATAGATTAGTGGCTCTCGATATGTAAATTTGCCTTTACCAGGTGTTGATGAACGCACTAGTGTGATATAGAACTTTTTAGAAACGAAGAATATTTATTAATAAAGTTTGGTATGTAGTTGGCGGAGATATAGGTATCCCGGAATGAGTCGTCACTTCAACCTAACTGCTCTGAGATAGCTTGGGAATATCGGCTTGTTATGAGCGAAGGAAAGTTTCCGATCAACAGTGAAGTTCTTAGAAAGGCCAATATTTAGTCGATGATATTATCTGCGCTGTTTGATTAGTTAAATTGTCTAATGCTTATGCTTCGCTAAACTATGACTGATTGAGAATATCCAAATATTGTAATTCATCAGGGATTCGCCTTGAAGAATTAGAAAGTTACATCTTTATAATATACTTAATGCTTACAAATGTTGATAAAAAAAACTAACGCGATAAATTTCAAATTTATAATGTAATGCTTTTATTTACGAAAGGACATTTTAAACTTAAAAATAAGTTTAATTTTGACGCAAAATGGTATTAAATTTAAATCTTTTTTAATACTATAATTCATCCCCTATAAAATGCTATATGATTTTTCTTTCAATAAAATTGATTATACGCAGAGTAACCATAGTTTTAGTCTAAATGAACTTTTTTAAGATCAATAATAAAGCTAAACATTTGCATAAGGCCAAATGAACCATATATCCACGCTCCAAGTTCTCGTGAAATCAATTTTCTAGTAAAAAAATGCCTATAACTTCGAGTTTTCAAAGCATTTACGGTCTATTATTACAGTATTCTTTATACTTATATTCACATCAGGAAACATAAATATCTCGAAATTTGAGTCCAACTTTAATATGCAGGTCGTATACTGCTCCAGTAAGATACTTTTATATGAAATCAAATTCACTAACATAGAACTTTAAATAACATAAAAAAACTAGTAAATATCAATAATATTCATGATTATCAAATAAACTTAGATAAATTAGTTTTGTTTCGCGCTCAGTGTATAAAGGGAAATGCACGTCAATATTTACACTACCAATACTAAAAACAAACCTGCAAGCAGTACTAAATTTAGTCGCCAACACCATTACTCCCGCGAAATATTCCTATAGTCACACTTGGAAACACCATATAAATTAAATGATCATCCACACTGCAATTGTATCGCCTAACGACACAATTGCAGATCCGCCCCCTCTACGCGCGGTACTCGAAAAGCCAAAGAAGAACATCGCGCGCGTCCACTTGCCAGGCGCGCGCGTCTGTGTGCGAAAGAAAAGGCGCGCGTGCGTGATGTCACCTGTCGGCGGCGCCACCCGGCTATTGTTTGCGGAGGCAGAAGCGAGAAAGCCGACCCTTAATTACTCGCACTAATTGGATGTTTACGGTAAACGAGCTCGCGCGTCGCCGCCTGCTAAAACAGTCCGCGAGGTATATACACAAATATATATATACACCGCGCGCTGCCACGGAGTTGAATTTCCGCGATACGCGCGTCGCAGGCTAGAAGTTGAATGTGCGACGGATGTGTGTACATACGCGAACGGGTTTGTTTTATTTTGTTGATGTGATGCTGGCTCGAGATAGAATTATTATACTGGTAAATATGTTGCGAAATACCGCGAGTATTTTTACGGTTACTCGTTATTCATAAAATCTGATGAAATATTTTAATATTTTAAAACTTTTATAAGCGTTTCGAGAATTTTAAAAGTGCTCCAATAATTTGTATGGTTAATATGTTGTAATATGGATTCATATCATCCTTTAGTTAAATAATCTAGTTTAATGATCAAATAAATTGTACTTCTTTTAAACCGTACGTTTAAGCTTTAATCAATTTTACAGAAAAAATATTCCTAAATTATCCTCTATTTCCTCTGTAATTGTGGCAGAGAAATAAAAGAAAATAATGAATTTTGAACTTTTCACTTTTATTTTATTGTAACCGAAAAAGCAACACTTAAAAGAATATTTATTCTCATCGTAGCCGTAAAAGTGCTAAGAATTTAATTCCGTGAAAGTAAATTTAAAACCGTTATTTTAGCTTTTAGTAAAACTGAACTTTAAATTTGGATCTCTTTCAAATTTATAAGTTGTTTTATTATTGGGGATAGTATACATATCAGTTTTATGGCGAATAAAAAAGTGACACGAAGTGATATAAATATTATTTTTATTTTATATATATAATATTTTACATTTTTAATATTGATTAAAGATGATTATTTTAGTGCGTAAAATAGAATCATAAATTAGTTTCTTGTCGGACCATGTAGTAATATTATGATGTTAGTTTAATGATCACTATATATTTCAGTATAAATTTGCGACTATATTACTATATATATTACTATTCGATTTTAATAAAATTACCAGCAACAATAGTAATATTTACATTCAAATCTATGTCTCACATTACCATTAAAAATATACCTTCGTATTACAACATAATACGAACGTATTTACACAATTCTACAAGCAGTAACATTAAAGGACACGGAACCATTATGAATGTAACGTTCAAACGTAAGACAAACGCTCATCGTTACATTAAAATCTCAATTCTCGCCATTCAAACACTCGGAGCACACACACATACAAGCAACAAGACCCATTCGTAACGCGCGTGCACTTACGCGCATCCCCGTAACAAGCGCTTTACACACGCCCGCGTGCTGCTTTACAGCCGCTGCAGGCGCGTTTTCCTCGCAGTCTATTGTATGCACGCATGCATGTACGCGCTCGCTTGTTTAATGCACGAAAGAGAGCGCATGTGCCGCTGCTCATTAATTTCCGATTAATTAAGTTCGAGGTTGCGGCGCTCTGTGCAAGCACGACGACAACGACGACGCGAAACTTCTTGGCGCGAAGTATATGTGTATGCCGCCTCTGGTTGGGGATTTCTCCTGCAGGTGGCAAATTTACGAGGGTATGCGCACTACGACCGCGTGGGTCGCTGTTGGGCGCGGGAAATGAATAACAGAAAAGGGCGGGTAAGGGTGCGTAAAAAATTTAGGGACTCGAGGGGAAGAGAAACGTGGAGGCGTGCCCGGAGTATTATGCATTTTTCAGGTAGCCGGTCGTGATTGTCAAGTTCGATGGTGATATATGCGCGTAGTTTAGTAGGGAAGTAGTTTTGGTTTTACGAATGGTTTGATTTGTTACCGGGAGAAAGAACGATGATAGCTTTTTAACACAGGGATGCCATTTATCATGCAGAAACATTTGTATTTAAAATCGTGATATTTAATTGAAAATAATATATTCTTCTGTACATTTGACGATTGTTAATTAAATGAATACAATTTTATTACAAAAATAAAATAGAATAAATAAAAATATTAATGCTCTTTAAGTTAAATAATCATTAAAAATGGAAAAGGGTATAAATTTCGCTGCATAATAATAATATTACTGCACTTGAGTATCGTAGATAACTTTATCTTAACGTACCATTGTTTGTTCAGTTCTGCTTAGCCTCTATCATAATAACGAGTACACAATATTTTTTATATTTGCATCAAGTCAATATTAAATTACTGTTTAAACCGTATTAATTATCCATATAATTATAATTAATTATTTTATAGGGAATAGTCATTCGATGATATTATGGCAGTAACATTGTTTTGGTATAATTACAGCAAAATATGGACAAACTATGAAATAGAATACTGTCGGCGCATCCTGCAATAACATTCTAAAGAATTACTTCAGCATTAATATACGTCATTAATTATAATCTCTAAAATTACCACGATGACTGTGTTGATTATCAAATTTAATTAACATTTCGTATAACAATGACATTTCTGTACGAAACAAATGTATTCCACTTTTTTATTCCCCGCAAAAAATCTTCTCGGCGCTATGAAAAATACAGAAATGTAAAACTTAAACGTTCAATCGCATACGCAAGAAAAGAAAAGCTGCGGGAGTACGTCCTGAAAAAGCGAAGAATGCACAGTGACGCACGATCAATTTCACGAGCAAGAGAGACAGAGAGAGAGAGAAAGAGAGAAAGAGAGAGAGGGGGAGGGCGAGAAAGAAAGAGATGGCTGCGCCGCCGGCTCGCTTAATCCACGGAAGTTCGCGTTGTTCTGAAAAATTACGGCTCATTTTTACGCATTTTCACGGTGGGGGCGCTCCGGGGGAATCCTCAGCAGAGAGAGAGAGAGAGAGAGAGAGAGAGGGAGAGAGGAATCGCTTCGTTGGGACGCAAAGCCAAAAAAGATTTAAAACCGGGCGCGAAGCCGGGAATATTTTTTTTGTTTCGTCTCTCGTGCGCGTGCACGCCTCTTCTACCCATCCTCCTGTTTTTTTCTATCCCACTTGATAAAACGGGTTACTTTGTTATGCTTTTTCTTATGTGAGAGTGGCCGGCGGTACGGGTGCGAGATTTATGGAGAGCAAAAGGTTTTAATTTGCAGCTGCGGTGGAAATCGGGGTTTCTTTTCTTTGGGCGATTTTTTGCGAGTTACCGGTATTATTTTTGAAAAATTTTCCCTGGCGTGCGTAGTATTTCAGTCTTTTATTAAATTTTGTGTCTTGGAATGACACAAAAATTTTCTTTCAAGAAATTTGTTGTATTAATTAGAGTAATTTGATTATTTACAAACAGCATAACGAAATGAATGTGATGTTAAAGTCATAAGTAAATTAATTAAGAAGTCGATCATCGACCGTATAAGAAAAATTTGCTTAATCTTATATGTAATCTTGAAGTTTGTAAAGACTTTCTGGTACTATTTTACAATCTTATTCAAAATTTTTGTTATAAAGTCTGTCATTTATACTTCGTCAATGTATTTTCAGTACCAAACCTTGAAAAAATAATTTGTTTTAAACATAATCTAAGAAAGTTAAAGTCATCTATTCGATGCATAAGACATCAAGTATTGATTTTTAATTATAAAATAGTGCACGGAGAAAAATTTGGTTTGAAAAATTACCATTAATCTTATCAAAGCGAATATATACTCTGATTCTGACTCTTTTTACTACTACTACGCACTTTACTTTCAATTACGCATTTAGTATTGAAATATTATGAATTGAAAATTGATTTTACTTTTTAACATCCCCAAATTTATCCAATATTTTTTATTGCAACTTGGATTGTATTTATTTTAGTTTAAATAAAATACAAACATTTGGAGGTTAGAAATTTAACAGTAATCAGAACAGTATTCATAGTCCTTCATTTTTAATTACAGATAAAATTTTAATACTTTTTTGTTATACAAAACCAAATTTTAAGTCATTAATACTATTTATGACTAATATTTTTAGTTTAAATATTTCATAATTTCAAACGTTATGGGTCTTACTTGGACCAATCAGCTAAGACCTTAAACGAAAAGCTAACATTACCGTCGACCAATCACGGGCTCCTATTAAACGGACTTGACCAATCGCAAAGATTTTATTTCGGCTTCACATTTCCGTCATCATTCTTTTAAGAGAGGATTATAGAATTTTGTACCATTGCAACGTATTCCTTTTACAACTTTCATTTTAAGTATTACAAGTGTTGGGATAACTTTCTACTATATTTATATAACAAAAAATATACATATATAAATATATTATTAAAAGTACCTTTTTTTAAATAAAAAATATGAAACATTATTATATTTTATGGTAAAAACAGCGAAGACTTGATATTCGAATGCAGGAAATGCAAAAATTTTGATATTTAAAGCTATGTGATACTCAACAAAAATCGTG
Source organism: Torymus aiolomorphi (assembly GCA_036365515.1). NCBI lineage: Eukaryota > Metazoa > Arthropoda > Insecta > Hymenoptera > Torymidae > Torymus > Torymus aiolomorphi. Next base: position 67,141,495 of record CM070874.1, on the reverse strand, counting down.
TTGGGTTTAGTCGATAATGCAGGTGGAGCCAACTATTGTATATGGAACAGTAGATGGCGCTGAAGATATGCTCGATCTGGAGTAGAACTTTTAGTTCCAAAAATTACTCACAGATGGCGCTAAAACTCATGAAATAATCATGATACATTTTTAAAAATATTACTGATAATATAATCAATTTTTCTTGAATAAATACATTTATCAGTAATAAAAAACTATCAACACGCTTATAAGATAGCACTACGACTATTCTTATTACGTATACTATGTGTATACAAATATATGATAGTACTAATATCCGTAAAATATGCAATAGGTTCAAAATTATCGCTATTGCTATTATGTATACCCGAGGGAAGTTAATTCTTTCCGAACGTGCCCCTAAATGGCAACGTCGCACAGCCTCTCGGCCATTCACGTTTGAGTGGCGTTTCATCTAGAATGATGCGCTAGTCTATGGCTTAAGAAATCATTCATCAAATGGTTTTCAGGTTAAGGAATGAATATTAAAAAATAAAGATAAATAAAATATCCATATTCTGGTGCACCGGAGATGATAAAATATTAATAAAATAATTTCAATAATGTTCGTTGTAAAATTTTTTAATTATTACTAGTATAATTTGATTGGCAAAGGAACGTTAGATTTGCAAGTAGTCAGTGGTGCTCAACCTGCACGCAAAGCTCTAGCCATTTTCCAGCTTCGTTTAGAAACGCGTAAATTTACTACTCTGGAATACTTGTTAAAAATCCTATTAAATTTACAAAATTTCGCAATAAATATAACAATCATTGTAGTAAAATAGTTGAGTCAGATTAATTCTCTCTATTCTCAAAGTAAGGAGTATAAAAACCAATTTTTTACCATGTAATTGCACGGGTTTACGTAATTACGTTAATAAGGAGGATATAAATACAAATTAATAAATGACATAGTATTTATTTGCTTGGTAATTTACAATTTATTGTAAATACAAATACAACAGTTTGCTGTCTTAATTTTCAATGTGACTGCATTTTTTGAGCTGCACAGATTTTTCATTGCAGTTGACAAGCATAATTTTCTTTCAATGGACGCAGTCTTTTCCTTGCAACATAACATTTCTATGCTCTTTGACAGCGAATACACATTGCACGATTTTATGCCTTATGACTATGACCTATGACCCTAGTACTCGTAGGTTCATGCTCTGATTGGTTTACTGGTAAAGCTAAACCAATTAGCGGATGAGTCTACGAGTACTGTAGTTCAAATTATACTAGTAATAATTAAAAAAATTAACATTATTGAAATTATTTTATTAATATTTTATCATCTCCGGTGCACCAGAATATGGATATTTTATTTATCTTTATTTTTTAATATTCATTCCTTAACCTGAAAACCATTTGATGAATGATTTCTTACGCCATAGACTAGCGCATCATTCTAGATGCGAATCAGCCACTCAAACGTGAACGGTCGAGGGGCTGTGCGACGTTGCCATTTAGGGGCACGTTCAGAAAGAATTAACTTCCCTCGGGTGTACGTTAAATTTATAATTTAGTAACACTTGATAATTTTATATTTTTGTAGATATATTTATATTGAACCACAAAATAAAGAGCAATCACGCTATTCTGGTTACGTATACCATATTACGTATACAGATATACATTAGCACTGAAATAAAATTAAAATGCGATGCTAAAAATAAATTTAATTATTCATACAGCTATTTTCGCATACATAAATAAGATGTATAATTATTGAAAAAAAAAATTTGATTAAAGATCAATATAAAAATTATCTATTGTGACAGATTAAATAATATCATCCAAAGTTATCAATACGATCTTTGATTATAAATTGATAAAGAAATGATCAACTACTGTAGTATTTTAGGATAACATGCAATATCATAAACATAATCTTTGATTATGCAGTATTCAATAAAACCATACACAATTATAACTGCAACATTTGATTGCAGTTTAAAAAAACACGTTTACACTGTAACGGTGAATTCACTTTTGGGGGAGAAGTGTGTGGGGGAGGGATCGGGGAACGGTGTGGCTATTCGCACTAAATCCACGTAAAATACGTGGATATAAGAGTACTTACGTGGATATAAGCCCGAATTTTCCGGAAGTGTTAGAGAAACGTAAATTTTCCGAGTACTTTCAAGTACTCTTACATCCACGTAAACGCTTACAAAATCGTGAAATTTATTTTAAATCCACGTATAACCTACAGTAACGCAAAAGCTTAAAGAGCCATACACATTAGTACTGGCATGGCTTACGGAAACGTAAAAGCTTAAAGACCCGTACACATTAGTACTGGCACCGCTTAAAGAAACGTAAAAGCTTAAAGCCACGTACACACTGAGTAGTTACTGGCTGAAACTTAGAGACACGTAAAATATTAAATCCACGTAAAAAGCAGAGTGACTGGCTTACGGACACGCAATGGGCTTAGAGACACGTAAAATCTTAAATCGACGTAAAATGCAGAGCGACTGGGTTACGGACACGCAATGGGCTTAGAGATACGTAAAATATTAAATTCACGTAAAAAGCAGGTGCGGCTGGGTTACGGACACGCAATGGGCTTAGAGACACGTAAAATCTTAAATCCACGTAAAATGCAGAGCGACTGGCTTACAGACACGCAATGGGCTTAGAGATACGTAAAATATTAAATCCACGTAAAAAGCAGGTGCGGCTGGCTTACGGACACGCAATGGGCTTAGAGATACGTAAAATATTAAATCCACGTAAAAAGCAGATGTGGCTGGCGTACGGGCACGCAAAGGGCTTAGAGTCACGTAAAATATTAAATCCACGTAAAAAGCAGGTGCGGCTGGCTTACGGACACGCAATGGGCTTAGAGACACGTAAAATATTAACTCCACCTAAAAAGCAGGTGCGGCTGGCTTACGTGCACGCAATGGGCTTAAAAACACGTAAAATCTTAAATCCACGTAAATTACTCCACCTACTGGTGGAGTTGACTTACTGACACCCATGGACCTAGAGATACGTGAAATCTTAAATCCACGTAAAAAGCAGAGCGACCTGGCTTACGGACACGCAATGGTTAGAGACACGTAATAGTACATTGTGTAACGAGTGCGGTAAGTTGTCAATAGCGCACGCGGGCGTGTTGGCGCATAAGCGTAGTGAGTAAGTAAGTAGCAAAATAATGGTATTTTTCACCTTATTAATGACAGTATGTTAATACTAATATATTTTGTTACAGAACATTTAAACGGAATTGTATGGCTTTCATTTCATTTAAAGTGACCAATGATAGGAAAGCTTATGAAATAATAAGGTTAAATTTAAATCACACAAATCACGAGGGATTTGAGGTGACTATATATATATATATATATATATATATATTGTTTTTATTTAATTTATATATATTTTTTGCAGGAGTTTTATGATTATCTGCCAGAAGTGCGACGCTTTCATTTCATTTAAAGTGACCAATGATAGGAAAGCTTATGAAATAATAAGGTTAAATTTAAATCACACAAATCACGAGGGATTTGAGGTGACTATATATATATATATATATATATATATATATATATATATATATATATATATATATATATATATATATATATATATATATATATATATATATATATATATATATATATATATATATATATATATATATATATATATATATATATATATATATATATATATATATATATATATATATATATATATATATATATATATATATATATATATATATATATATATATATATATATATATATATATATATATATATATATATATATATATATATATATATATATATATATATATATATATATATATATATATATATATATATATATATATATATATATATATATATATATATATATATATATATATATATATATATATATATATATATATATATATATATATATATATATATATATATATATATATATAATAGTATACTATATTGTTTTTATTTAATTTATATATATTTTTTGCAGGAGTTTTATGATTATCTGCCAGAAGTGCGACGCTTAGATGAAGTTGAAAAAATATGGGCATTAAAATTTGTATCTGTTGATTCAAAAACAGCAAAATTACAAGATTTAATGAGCAAAAAAACCAACAAATTCATTCGTACTAAGGATTTGCAAAATTTAGTCACCTTAGTTACAAATAAAAACGAGAATGACATTGAAAAAGTTGTAAAGATACTGGAAAATGATTATGGTAAGATATTTTTTATATAAATATTTTTGTTCACTTTATAAATTTCAAAATTGTTTTATCTTTTGTTCAAAATAATTCAAATTTTATAGGTGCGCATGTGGACATTTTGCATGAAAATAGGGAGTTTCAAGGACTTTATTTTCAAACACAAGAAATGAAAGAAAATTTGCTGAAATTCTCAGAAATAGTTTTCATGGATGGGACATACAAGATTTTCAAGAGGAAATATACTCTTATTTTGTTTGCTATTAAAGATGGTAAGGGCCGAAGTAAGGTGGTTTCTGCTGGTGTTGTTACTAATGAAACCCAACCAGTTATAAAATGGTTGGTGGAGTGTTTAAAAAAATTAAATGAAAATGCTGCTCATAAAATTAAAGGTTTTATGACGGACAAAGACATGACTGAAAGAAATATCTTAAAAGAGATATTTCCAAATGCAAGTTTATTTCTTTGTCAGATTCATGTTCTTAAAACTTTTAACCGAGAAATTTCAAGAAATAAAATGAATATTACCAGCAAAGAAAAAGAAGTAAGTTGTTACCATATAGATCGTATGGTAAAAAGTACAAGTAAAGATAACTATGAGTATTGGCATAAAAAATTATTGAATGAAGCACCAAAGGAAATTGTCAATTATTTCGAAAAAAATTGGGAGCCAATTAAGGAACAGTGGACTAAATTCAACGTATTTGCAGGAAGTTGTGGAAATTTAACCAATAACCGTCTTGAGTCTATAAATGCAAAATTGAAAGGATACTTGAAGTATTACAATTCTTTTGAATCTTTTATCCATCAGTTTTTCAAATGGTACCACTACCGCGATCAAGAAGCATTGTACAAGGATGTACAGGATATATTAAAAGTAGAAGTTAATGAAAAAAAAATAGAAACTGATTTAGATAAAATTAAATTAAAATATAAAAATACTACAACAGAATATGCATTCGGTTTTATAGAAAAACAATTAAATTATTGCAATTTCATTACACTCAGAACAATCAACGAAAATAACGCTCACTGCACAGTACAGCAAGGTAAAAATTGCATTACAGTTACTCCTACTGATTGTTTGTGTTTAGATAGATGGACTATGATGCTTCCTTGCCGTCACATATTTGCAGTACGTAAAAGGTTTGGCCTGTCATTATTTGACCAAAATTTTTACAATAAGAGGTGGCAAACTGAAAAATGTTTTTTAACAAATAAGGCTGTTCACAAAAATACAGGTAACAATGCATTATTTATTATCTAAAGTTAAATAAAATATAATTTTAAATGTCTATAATATACATTATTTATAAACTTTCAGAATCTTTACGTGCCAATCAATCAAGAATCCACAGAATAAATACTCCAAGAAAATTAAGCATTGGTCAAAAAAGAAGAAAGTTGAAAATTTTAACTGATCAATTAATAAACATTACTTCAGAAGAAACAGTTGAAAAGTTCAACTGTAAGTTAAAATATTTTGAAAAAACACTATCCATTTGGAAAAGAAATGGGCATACCGAATGCGTAGAGAAACGTAAAGAAGATGAAGAAAGTGCTCTAAATCAACTAAATACATCATTTACAAATTTAGTAATGGTAGATAATTCTTTAGAAATGTCAACAGATGAAGATGTGAATATCACACTCAGTGACATTAAATCACCCTCCTCAACGAAAAAAATTGGGAAAGTAAAAGATGCATACTCATGCACTGTTAAAACGCGCAAATAAAATAATATTTTTTTTTTTTCATGAATTTATATCAGAACTATTTTTATTTCTAAAACTTAATATTTATAAAATGTATTGATCTTGTAAATATGTATCTTATAAAATCACTGAAAAATTAAACTACAAAGGCAGTCATTAGATTATACAAAAATAAAACTAATTTTTAACAACAAAAAGTCATTTCTCATTTTATTAAATAAATTCTTTAACTCACAATATTCTTTACATAAACCGCTATACCCTATTCTAATTTTCTTCAACGAATTGTACCATACTGTCATAAAAAAAGAAACATCTGTTATAATAGCGAATATGCTGCTAAGATTACTTGAAAGTATATAAATCTTAAAAATATTTTGTTTTTGTCAGTATACCTATAGATTTGCTACATAATTTTTAATTAAAAAATGCGTAGGAAATCCACGCAGCATGGATGAAAATTGGAATCTGCCTAAAAAATCTACTGAAGTCTATGTGAATCCACCTGGTCCAGCTAGGAAATCCACCTGCAGAGGCTAGAAATTAATCCACCTGCGGGTATTTTTGACCAGGAAGCGAGTAAATGATTACCTTCAGTACCCCTGTTGAAATATACTATATTATTAATTTATTTTGAATAAATTAAAAATCATTCGGTCATTGGTAAAAATTTTATTTCAAAAATTCAAACACGGTTAATTTTTCGCGTCTTCTTTTTATCGGCCAATTCACCGTTTGCGAAATATTACTAATCGACGATCGATGAAACTGCCCGAAGTTATATGTGTGCATGCCAGTCCCGTATCTGACGCGCTCTGACAACGAGAGTAGGGGCAACGTGCGAACAAACCTGAGCGCGCAGTGCAGGGCGACTTCATTCTTGGTACGTTCCTAGTCGGATAAACCTCCCGCGAGAATTTCTAAAACATTCAAATATACGATCGTCATTTGTTTTTGCTATAAACACAAAGACGTTCGCATCTCGCATTGATAGGTGGCAGGTAAAAGACGCGTTGTGTGAACGTTTTTATTTTTCACTACAATAATTTTCGTTTAGTGAAAAAAATGTGCGAAGAAGGTTTATTTATAAAAAAGAAATTTGCATCCTATTCGGAGGTGGATGAACATATCGCGCAATATGAGCAAATGTCCGATCATAGGATATCAGTAGTAGATAGTAAACAAAGATCGGGGGCTCTAAAAAATAGTAATTTTGAATTTGCCTATAAAGTTTTCCACTGTACAAAATCCGGTACTGCAAAAAGTAAGGGTAGAGGTATCAGGAACAAAACGTAAGTACTTATTTATGTATAAGGTAGTATTTGTTTGAAGAGGGTTAGAGATCTCTAAAATGAGATGAAAATTGTTATTATAAAAGTATACAAAAAATGCTGATGTTTTTCTATTGATGTAATAACACCGTGTGTGTTATCGTGTGAATTTATCTCTCGGTGATGATGTTTTTCATTTATTTTTTAAATTAAATTTTTCCTTTTGTACATTATACATTTATTTAATCGTATATTGATTTTTACTATTTTTTTTTTCATTTCTTTTTTACTTAATTTACTCTGTTATCTACCTAATTATGAAAAAACACTAAAGAAACTTTAATAGTCTGACCTTTTAATGCTTTATCGTGGTATAAAATACTGTTTGAAATTAGCGGGGAAGTCGATTATTTATAGCTCGTGGGACTTGCATGAACTATTTTAGGTTATAAACACTATTTTTTAAACAGTGAGATAATTTCATACATGTTTGAAGCAAAACATCAAATCTTTTTTATTCTATTTTAATTATTTAGAACTTCTATGAATACTTGAGTTTCAAAATTGAAATCTAATAACTCATTTTTAATCTAAAAAAATTCAAATATTCGCGCTTTTTTTCAATAACTATATAAGCACGTGGAGTCTTTAAATGAGCCACTGCCACTACTTCCGGCTATTACTGCTTTCATTTGATTAAGTGGACGTGGAATATCGATAGTAGGGATCTTTTATCATAATCTCAATAATACTTTATTTTTTGTTTTGCGTTAATATTGTAACTATTTTGTCTAAAAATGACTTTTTTGCTGTTCAGTTTTTATCCTCCTACTTCAAAAGCTCGTCATTTTCTTAAAAACTTGCAACTGTGTTACGCTACGTGTAAATCTTATGGAGTGGATGAGTTGACTACTCCATTTGGCTTATTAAAAGTTACAGCAACAATATTCATGGAAAAAGGTAGTTGTCCGCTCTAGCTAAAATAGTAAAAATTATCACACAATTTATTTTATATTGGAAAAGTAAATAATCTATATGAAAACTTGGAAATACAACACGAAATAGAGAAAAGAGAAATATAATCTTCCTTATTTACTCCGATGTCCTCTAAAGAATAGATATACATCCCATATAAACGCTTGCTGGTATGTAAAGTATTCTTATTTTCAGATCTCAGAAAACAAACTGCCCATTTATGATGAGAGTTAAATATACTAAAATAAAGAAAAATAAAAAAGATAAAAATTGCGATGAATTACAAGAATTTTTAGAAATTTCTCAATTGCATTTGTTACATAATCACCCACCAAATGTAAGAATTACATTTTGTATAAATCATATACTTACTATAAGTTTATATAGTTGTAACCCACTAATCATTGCGATCCATAAATTTTCAGTATGATTCAGTAAATACATCAAGTTCTATGGCTGTCAATCAAAATTTATTTACTATGGAATTAAATATTTCAGAGAAAGATTTACTACTTGATAATGTAACTGATAAGGCATGTACATAGCCAAATATATTCTTCAAACTCATGTTTAAAATACTGATTCATTATTGTGATGTATTAATTTTCAGGGAGATACAGTGAATTCAACTTGTGTGGGTAATGAACTCATTGCATTGTCTGTAAAATCAGATGATTCCAACAAAGCTTTATTCTTAGACGCTACAAATGAGGCATGTATAAAAAAAGATATCGTTTCTTTAATCTCATATTAGATAATACTAATACGCTTTCATTGTGACTTTTAGTCCAATCTAGTGAATCCAAGTTCTACGGGTGATAAACCCATTTCATTGACCATAGAATTAAATGATTTTGATCTTTCACTCATGGATGCTACTAATAAGGCATGTACTTATATAACAAAAATTTACCCTGGTAGAAATGTTAACCAGAAGCTAACTATTTTTCAGGTAACTTTACAACTGAAAACGAACAATGCTTGTATTTGTTAATTATGTACCAATCAGAAATTAACTATGGTGCTTATAATTAATAAAATATGTATTTCAAGTAATAATAGTAATATTAGTAATATTTTCCTAAAAATGCTTATATTTAGCTGCATAACACATTAGCTATAGATTATTATATGGTTATAATTTTCTACCAGGGTATTGTTTAAGCTAATTTTCAATAACAGAATAGTAACAAAATTTACTGATAATCAATCTATTTTACAGAATTTGCGCATCAGAGATGAACTGGACACTCATAAATCCAGTAATGAGAATTGCGATAAATGCGAAAAAGCAGTTGATGAAAATATATATGAAATGGAAAATATACCAGATAAAAATAAGATAGTTAAAGAAATAAGAGCTGATCAGTCAAGTGAATTTACGACAGAAAAAAATTCAAAACCTTGTGAAACTAATGAAAAAGTGTTTATTTCAAATGCAGATGATGGTGAGAAAGAGAACAATATAACAGAAAACATACAAACGGAAAAAGAATCAAAAATCATAACCCAGAATATAGGAGATACGAAGCCTCGAGGAAGACCAAAAGGAAGAGCGAAAACTGCAATTGGCTTAACAAAAAAAAGCAGATATTGAATTTGTGAATTTATGACAATGAACATTCTATGACAAGAAACTGTCGCTGTTACCACTTAATTAATTGCATTCACAAATAACCTATCAGTTACTGCTACTAAAATTTGTTACATTTTCAGGTTTTATTAACCTCATTCAAAACTTAAGTTGACACCTTTTTGTGTAAATTAAGCAATAACATGAATTAAGGACAGCAACTTTCTCTTTTATAACATATGGCTAATTTCATGTTAACTGTTGAACACTTCATGTAACACGTCATACTATATTTTCTTTATTATTACACAAAACACTGAAAATTATATTGTATATTTATAACCTCGGGTATCACTCAGCAATATTTTCTTCTATGCAAAAGCGTATTATGAAGTTTATGAACCTCATAACACGTAATTACTTATTAATATTTTAATCACTATGTTATTTGTTGTCAATAAAATTTGATTATATATGCACTTCATGCAACACATCATACTGGTATTTTATTTTATTTATTACACAAAACACTGATTAGATGTAAGTGATGCTTTTCTCGATCAGGCGGGGGTCATGTATGAAATAAAACACCTTATTTCATGTAAGTTTTTTTTAAAGCGACGTTTCGTTGACTGGTGTGTCAACCTCTTCAGGCTCTTAAAAGTTGTGTATGTTAACGCATGTTAACAAGTCGAACGACCGACATTATTTCGCCGAATTTTCGATTTCGGAAATGCGATCCGAAATCGAAAATTCGGCGAAATAATGTCGGTCGTTCGACTTGTTAACATGCGTTAACATACACAACTTTTAAGAGCCTGAAGAGGTTGACACACCAGTCAACGAAACGTCGCTTTAAAAAAAACTTACATGAAATAAGGTGTTTTATTTCATACATGACCCCCCGCCTGATCGAGAAAAGCATCACTTACACATATCAACCATGGAGGGTGAAAAAAACTTCAATTCAATCACACTGATTAGATGTCATTTTCTAATAATCACAACATTTTTATTATCAATATAATTTTCAACTAGATAGACGATCTATGAAAATCACAATTTTCTTTTCTTATTTTGAAAAACTTACTTCAAAACATAATACTTCTTTCGTACTTTGAGTCCAATACTGTCTAAATAAACATCTTAGTTGTTGTTTGTTTTATGTGAATACAAATATGAATACAAATTTTTAACATTCTTCTAAAATTATATCTCATATGAAAAATTTTCATGTTGAGTATATATAGATACATCTTGAAAAATATTGTGTCGTAAATAGTATTTGCCTGCTCTTCCATAATAATATTGGTTTGGTTTTTCTTTCCTATATTCTTTCTATCTTCTTTAATATAAATTATTCTATTCTTAAGCGTCTGTTCTTGTATTAAAATAACTTTTTCTTGTCCATTAATAATAAAATAACCACCAGGGCCACGAGGGCACTCGTTCATTTTTGCTAATTCAAAATTAGATTTTTCAGACAGTACACAATTAGAACTCAACATTATTGGCTATATTACATATATCTCCATATTTCAAAAATGACTCAAAAAAAATCTTCTCGTATAATATCTGTAAGATAATAATAAATGAATTCTTCTTTGTTAAAAACTATTTTTCTTACTCCCCCACCCGAAAGTACGTACTTTCGGCCCGCATCTCCGAGCCGAAAGTTAACTTTCACACCCTATTTTAGACCAACCGCGCGCTCTGATTGGCTGCCGAAATTTTCCGACCCGCTGCGCTTGAGCGCCCGCGCGCATAAGCCACTCTGTCTCATGCGCACGGGTGACGAGAAAGAAGAGGAGCTCATAGCGGAACTGACCGCGATACTGAACGAGATATGGAAGGGCGGGGAAGTCCCCAGTGAATGGAAGACAGGTACGATAAAACCCATATTTAAAAAGGGAGATAATAAAGAGGTAGAGAACTATAGAGGAATCACACTAATGGATACAGGATACAAGATTTACGCGGAAATTGTCAGGAGAAGACTCATGGAAGTAGAGTTGGCAGAAAAAAAGGTACTGGACGAGACACAAATGGGGTTCAGAGAAGGAAAGGGCACAGCAGAGGCCATTTATGTACTCAAAGAGATGATAAGGAAAGGGATAGAAAAAGAGAAAGGAAAAATCATCATCTGCTTCGCAGATATGAAGGCCGCATTTGACAGACTGAAAAGAGAGAGGATTTGGGACAGGTTAGGTAAAAAAGAAGTGAATGGAACCCTCATTAGAAGGGTACGCAGCCTGTTTGAAGGAACGAGGGCAAGGGTGGAAATTGGAGGAGAAATAATAGATGACTTCGGAATTAAAGAAGGGGTGAGACAGGGCTACACGTTGAGCCCCACGCTATTCAATATAGCGATGGCCGACCTGGAGGAAGAGATGGAAAAGGTGCAGGGAGGAGGAATATGGATAGGAAAGGAAAAAAGAAGAGTGAAAACCATATCATACGCAAACGATATAGCACTCATAGCGGAAGATGAAGAGGTGATGAAAGATATGCTAAAAAGATTGAAGAAATGGAGCGAGAGGAAAGGTCTGGAGATAAACGCAAAGAAAACGAAGATAATGTTATTCAGGAAAAAGGGAGGAAGGAGATAAGAAGTGACCTATAAATGGAAGGATGAAGCCTTAGAGATGGTGAGGAAGTTTGATTACCTGGGATATACTCTAAAGGGTAACAACTCAGACCAGGAACATATAAGAAAGATAAAAGGAAAAGCAAACGGGACAATCGGGAGAATATGGAGCATAGCAGAAAGAAAATTTAAGAATTCTTGGAACCTGAGGATGAAGTTATTTGAGATAATGGTGAAGGGAATCGTCATGTACGGAGCGGAAAACTGGGGCTGTAGAGAGTGGAAGAAATTAGAAGGTATAAAAGTGAAGTACGTAAGATGGACGCTAAAGCTAAATAGAACAACACCGTGGCACACGATCAGGAAGGACACGGGGATAAGGAAAATAGCAATGGAGGCGGCAGGCAGAGCGATGAAGTTTGAGGAAAAGCTGAGTAGGGCGAAGCCAGACTCGCTGGAAAGGGCGGCATGGGAACAGGCATACCGGGATGAGGAGGATAAGTGGAACAGGAAGGACAGGAAACCGTCGTGGAACGAAAAGAGGGAATATCTGGAAAGCACAAGAATATCCGTCAAGGAATGGAACGACTGCGTAAGAATTGGATGGGACAAGAGAACGGAGGTAAGAGAAAAAAGAGATGACAGTTTCAAGGAGGAAACTGACAAGGAAGTGGGGAAGTCGACGTATACCAGAAAGATAGGAGAGGTGTTGGACAAAGAAAAAAGGATTTACGCTAAAGAAGAAGTAAGGAACGCGAGGAACGGACTCGAGACCTTAGGCAGATTCAGGATAGGAAACGAGGCAAGAGCAAATGAATACTGGAGGAGAGAGGAAGAAAAGCTGTGTAGAGCATATCTGAAGGAACCAGAGACTGTGAGACACGTCCTAATGGAATGCGCAATAACAGGCAAGGAGAGCATAGACTGGAGGGATCAACTGAGGGCAGACATGGTAAGTATGTGCAGATTAAACGAAGTCATATGGAGAAGGAAAAGGGAGGAGATGAGAAGAGTGGTCGGACAGCGAGGGAGTGTAGACAGACCCTAAGGCAGGTGCAGGGCACGAAACGGAAAAGTACCAGTTCAGGCGGATCTTGAAGAGGGAACGGTGGGAAGGCCCTTAGGAGAGAGGAGAGGGAGCAGTCGGAGCAGACGAAGGAGAGACACGTGCGCACATAACCTGCTCAAAGACACAGACCGCATAGCCGGAGCAAAGATAAGACAAGCAAGGGAGACGCCGTCAAAGAGGAAAGTAAGAAATGGAGGGAAGGCAAAAGGAGACAGAGAGGAGATTATTTGAGATGAAGAGAAAGTTGAAAAGGATAGACGAGGAAATGGAAAACATGAAAATGGCACAGGCTAAGGCAAGGAAGGATAGAAAGAGAATGGAGGAGAGATTAAAGGAATTGGAGGAAAAAATGGTAGGAGATAAGAAGAAGGCAAAAGACTCAGAGAGTGGAGGATGTTGTGACCAGGAGGCTTGGCGGAGCAAAGACTCAAGCGGGGATAAAAGAAAAAGGGACAGAGGAGTGAAAAGGATGAGAAGCGAGGTAACAAGGTGCGCTGGACCGAGCGGAAGAGGGGAAAAGAGACGACAGGAAAGCAATAAAGGGAGCAGAGAGAGACTGGATAAAAGGGGAGGAGACGTGGTAGAGAGGCACTGCAACAAGGTGCTAATGGTTAGGAAAGGAAGAAACTGGGAGGAAGATTTTGGAGTAGAGGAGTGGTTGCAGGAAGAATTGGGACATGAAATGGAGGTGCACGTGGAGAACATTAAGGACGCTCAAGTGTTCAAAGTATGGTGCGAAGGAAAGGAGACGAGAAAGAAGATATGGGAAGCCAGGAGGAAATGGGAAGAGGAGGGAGTGGCGACCATTGATGAATGGAGGCCTATGGCAGAGAGGCGAGAAAGGGCAAAAGCTTTTGGAAGAATGAAGGAGATTGCGAGGAAGGCTGTAACGAATCTAACGCAGACGTTACATAGCCACGACCTTGCTGCAAGGGTATGATTAAGCGAACGGGAATTCTGATTATAAATTTCCCCGACCTTAAGTGTATCTAAATGTATTTGAACAATGGTTTATTTATGTTAAATTAACATAAATAAGGATTGTTGTAAGTGTTTCAATGTTCATGATGATCCGAGCCCCAGACGCGTAAGACATGAGACAAACCACCAAGAATTTGAATTTCGCGCCGACGTATTTTAAATACGCTACAGTACCGAGTTTTTTTTGTTCTAGCTTTATATTGCTATAGTGTTGAGTCTCGCTATACCTATAGCTAGCAGAGCAACCACATGTTGGCTGATGCAATGAGACAAGGACGTCGCTATAGCCTTACGCATGAGTGCCAGTGAGACAGAATATGAATAATCTTTATTTAATTCTCCTCGTTATTCATGCACCTATAAAAATAAACAAAATTCATCTTTCAATTAATTTGACTATCGTGCATCCAATTATCGACAGAACCAAGTCGATAATCGAGTCATTAATTAATTAAGTATAAGAAAGAAACATGTTCCGTACAATAAACATTATGAACAATTATTTCAGAAATCCCAACCAATGAGCATGATGTGTGACAGTCTTATGTGGTAAAGTCTATGGATCATACTAGGAAATTATTATCCTTAATCTAATATTCAATTACATTAATTATAACACTGATTTAACTCATTTAATTGATAATTAACATTTATTATAGGAAATTAACCCACGAGCATGATGTGTGTATGTCCCACGAGAATAATCATATTAATAAAGCTTGAATAACGAGTCAATTTATTGTTAATAATTAAAATATTCAATTTCTTTTGCATAATCATGCGATTTAACGTTTAACGATTTAAAAATTCCATATCAAAGCATGCTGTATGATCGCCGTGTGTTTTGTTATTCTCTAAATAAACAATTTAGTAATATCAATTGAGAAGCAGAATTCCTAGGCGAGAGGAGCGAGGGGACAACGATGGACGCCCAGAGTAGGAGTACCTGAGAGGGGTCGACGGGTAGGGAATGCGCATTACTTACTCATGACTTACGTAAATGAGTCTGTGCGCACCCTCTCAAAAATAGGTGTTCCTCGCCACTGCAGGGTCGCGAGCCGGAGGAGCGGTAGCCGGCAAGGCAGTTGATATCCACCAGCGGTACAAGCTGGTCGTCCCCTCGTGCCCACCAGTGCACCCGGAGTGAAGGTAGGCACGTGCGCCGTGAAGAGGGGTGGTAGCTGACAAGGAGCCAGGACGTCAACGACAACCAGGTGCCGAGGCAGGTATTTTCCTCCCACGGTCCCCATTATCGGAAGTAAGTTTGGTGCGCGCCAGGCCTGGGATTACTCCTCCGGGATAAACCAGGTCGAGTCGAGTTGGTTCGCCCAACTCGGTGACAATTAGGTTATGAACCCAGGAGCAGGGTGTAGAAACAAGGGACGGCATAGCCTCCCTCCCGGTCCTGGTAGGACTTGCCGCACGGCGAGCCTACAGATGGGCGACAGGGTTGCCCTTCGACCTGGGGATCTCCGCCGTAGATAGAGGATATAAATATATTCATATATATATATACGCGACGCGAGTGATTTCGGGTGACTTAGTTGGATTTTCATTCTTTTCTTTTTGAATATCATTCTGTTTAATTTTTCTCCATCGTGCGGCAAATTTCGCGTGCGGTGAGTTTGGATCGTGGCGCGCTTTTAGATTTCGTGTAGTGGGAGTGCAATTTTCCGAGCGCCAATCTCGGAAAATTTAAAATTTCGCGTGCGGTGATTTTGGATCGTGGCGCGCTTTTAGATTTCGTGTAGTGGAAGTGCAATTTTCCGAGCGCCATATCTCGGAAAATTCCGGCGGAAAATTAAAATTTTCGCGTGCGGTGAGTTTGAATCGTGGCGCGCTTTTAGATATCGTGTAGTGGAAGCGCAATTTTCCGAGCGCCATATCTCGGAAAATTCCGGCGGAAAATTTAAAATGTTGTGTGCAGGGAATTTGGATCGGTACGCGCTTTTAGATTTCGTATAGTGGAGGTGCAATTTTCCGAGCGCCATATCTCGGAAAATTCTGGCGGGAAATCGAAAACTTCGCATGCGGGAGATTCGGAACGTTACGTTTTTTCAATTCTCGCATAGCCGGGGCGAGTTTTTCCGAGCCCTATATCTCGGAAAATTCTCACGGAAAATCTTAGCTTTCACGTGCTGAGTTTTTAGTCTTTACACGCTTTTATTTCCCGGGGTGCCACGGTTCATTTTTCCGAGCGCGATTTCTATAAATTTTCTGTGTGGCTCACGCGATCTGTATTGCGCGCGATCACTTTGCTTTTGTTGTTTGGATAATTACTTTAATATCACACGAATTATTTTCGAGGGCGACCGGGATTCCTTTTACGCCGAGGCACGTACGCCGCACATATTAGTTTGTAGTAAGACGCAGGGGACTTAGGATAGAATAACAGCGCATTGCCGGCGTTCGGGTGTAACCTTGCGTCATCGAGGCACGTCGGTCACCGCTACGGGTGTTTACGTGTGGACGCCTATATAGATATACGGAGTCGGTAAATAACATAGGGGACGAGCGAATCAGTTACAGCGTGAAAGTTATTTGTAGGAGACATCGACAATTAGAACGAAGTTGGTTTATATCGAGCCGTGAAATTTTACTTTTTTTTTTAATTCATATTTGTAAGTTAATTGTATGCATATATATATATATATATATATATATATATATATATATATATATATATATATATATATATATATATATATATATATATATATATATATAAACTTGTATAACGTTAGTTCCCAGGACCCCATGTTACTGTATACCTATACGTGACTAAAGAAATAATGTCTCTTATGGGGGCCGATGTCCTCAAAACTGACGTTAAACATATGTAGATTCAGGGACTGTCCCCAAAACTAACAAATGTCCCCGAAACCAACGTTAAACATCTGGAATGTCCTGGAAACTAACATAAAACATAAATATATATATATATATATGGATAAGAGATCTCCCGAGTAAGGGAAAGAAATAAACATATTTTCTGATACCTCATATTTGTTATTAATTTTCCTGGGCGTTTTCTACCACCGTTTCCTATCTCTTGACATTTACCTTTGCGAATAAAACATCAATTATTATTACTATTATTATATACTTTCAATGTGCTTCGGATATACTCCATTCATCGATGACTACAACTTAACTTTGGAGGATCGCCATTCATCGATGACTACAACTTAACAGTGGAGGATTCTTTGACTTCCGGCAAGATATTGTATGCCGAGTCACTAATATTTACGCAAGTTTTATTACTTAAATTTTTGACACTTTAAATTGATAGCCATTCTTTATTCAAGATGGTTTTAGAGGAAATTCTTACCAAAAGATTAGTCTCTAAACTGAGTTATGTTCTACACTTAATCTTTAAGAAGTTTGGTTTTTTTATAAAAAAACTCTTTTATAAATTCAGTGTGTTACTATACGATTATAAGAAATCGTGTTGTCAATGTAAGTTCTTAATAAATTGCAGATTTTATGATCTAATTCCGACACATATTAGTAATAGTTCTAAAAATTTATCTTATCTTCGGATGCATTCTTGTAAAGAACTCCGTAGTCTGAAAATATTATTAGAATAACCGAAAAAAGAATTTTAAATATAGAGATTTCAGACATAAACCTCCATAAGAGATTTCTTATAAATAAAATATCGAACTTTAAGAACTTATTAAATAAACACACGAATCCAAATCTGACTAACTTGTTCACGCATTTTTATAATACAAAACTAATGTTTATAATGGAAAAAGTTGAAGAGAAACTCGATAGTAAATTAGAAAATTTATATTTACAAAGATACAATACAGTTTTAACTAAAAACACATATAGATCTGATACTTCATATAACGCAAGGGCTATTGACCTCAACCACAACAATACGCATGTCAATGAACTTTCGCATAATATATCTAATGATAAATGGTTAGTGAACCTTTCTAATGTCCAACTACCTCCGTTTGTAATTAACATTTTAAGGCTCTGTGATAAATTCAACTTCACGGAGAAATTAGAGAATAATAATGTTTTAGAAATTATAAAAAACTTAGAATACTTTTTAAATGACAAAACTGTAGATTCTGAATTTTCTAAGAATATAAGAAATAAGATTATGAATATTTTAAGTAAACATCAGAATAAAAAATTTAGTTTAGATTTTTTCGATAAAAGACTCAAGATCGATTTAAAAAAAACAAAAGAATTTCTAAAGAACGACAATAATCTTTTAGTAACACGAGCAGATAAAGGAAATAGTACTGTTGTTATTGATAAACGAAAATACGTTGAAAAAATGATTAATTTATTATCTGACTCTAAATATTATTGTATGGTTAAGAAAAATCCTCTCCCTTCTTTGGAAAAAAACACAGACGCACTTATAAAAAACCTAAGACAAATAACATTTTTTCAAAAATTACAACCTATTTCGAATAAATGTACAATAGCCAGAGCTTACGGTCTCGTTAAAATACATAAGATCAATTTTCCTGTTAGACCGATAATCTCTGCTATTAACACTCCTACATATTATTTATCCAAAATGCTTGCTAAGTTTCTCTTTAACAATTTAAAAAGGCCTAATTCACACGTTACTAATAATTTAAACTTAAAACAAAAAATTGAAAACATAGTTATACCGGCTGGATATACCATTATCAGCTTAGACGTTGTTAGTTTGTTTACAAATATTGCGGATTATTTAATTTTCGACTCAATAGAAAAACGTTGGAATCAATTGTATAATCTTTGCGAGCTTAACTGTAGCAAATTCATAAATGTTCTTAGGTTTATCCTACACAACAATTACTTTGTATTTAATCACACTTTTTACAAACAAATATTTGGAGCTGCCATGGGCAACCCCTTAAGTCCAATCTTAGCTGATATTGTCATGGAAGACTTAGAAAATCAAGCCTTATCAAAAATTTGCTTTCCTGTACCGTTTTACTATAGATATGTTGATGATATTATTGTATGTGTTCCTGTGAACATGATAGATTATACAGCAAATTTATTTAATAGTTTTGATAAGAATTTGCAATTTACAGTCGAGACACCAAGCAACAATAAAATAAGTTTTCTAGATCTTCTTATTATTCATAACGAACAAAAAATTTCCACGGATTGGTATAGGAAACCAACTTTTTCTGGTAGATTTCTAAATTTTAATTCTCACCACCTGATTAGTAATAAGATTGGTATAATATGTTCTTTAGTTGACAAATGTATTAATTTAGCTGATACACACTTCCATGATAAGAATCTTAATCTAATTAGAGATTTATTATTGGAGAATGATTATCCTATGGATTTCATTAATAAACATATCAATAAACGTATATTACATATTAAAAATAATAATAAAAATACTTGTAATTCTAAGAACATAAATTTTAATAGCATTTTAGTTTTCCCATTTATTAAATATATTAACCCGGAATTAAAAAATATCTGTAAGTGTTACAACTTAATTATGATTAATTCAATCTCCAATAAATTCAATCATATAATTAGACTAGGAAAAGATAGATACCATAAAAATGAAAAATCTCAAGTTGTATACAAAATTAATTGTTGCGATTGTGATGCGTCGTACGTGGGACAAACTTCTCGAAAATTGATTGTAAGAAGCAAAGAACATGTTAGCGATTGTAAATTTAAGAGAGACAAGTCAGTTTTACACGGACATATAGCGAATACTAATCATAAAATCGATTTCAAAAATATTAAAATTTTAGATCAAGAGCCTAATTTACAGAAAAGATTACTATCTGAAATGCTACATATCCATTCCCACCAATGTAATAGTTTGAATAGACAGTTTGACACTAATTTTTTGAAGTCAGATTATAAAATTTTTATTAATAATAATAAGTTGATATAAACAAGGCTACTATTATACTATTATTATTACTATTATAGGTTTACATATCTTGTTGTGTATTTATGGCTAAAGTGTTTCGTAGTTCTTACCCCTCCTATACATACTCTAGAGATGATAAATACTGGGAAATTGCGTGCGCCGTCTCACTTTGACTAGTGGTCTCTTATTGTGTCCACTTATTTATATTTGTATATATAGTTTTTTGGTAAGTGTTGTTAAGCGAGTGTTTATCAATTTTAGTGTCTTTTTTTATGTTAATAAACTTGTATTTCGTGTGTATTTTCACAGACCTTGAAAAGGGACGGAAATAAACCGTCCGAAACGTCGGAAAAAATTTTTTAAAAACTTTTGTTTTTATTTAATTACTACCTAGGCAGTAGAACCATCAGCTTCCTAACTTACTTATTACTATTATTATTAATAATCTATTTGAACATTTATTTTTGCTAATTATTTTTGAATCTTTTAATTAACTATTTTCTGCATATTAAATAACTTTAGTACGACAAATTTTGCCATTATTTACAATAATTCTTTCAATGTTAAATTCATTATTTGAGAATAATTATATAAATATAATCATTTATCTGACGACCGAGGACATCAGCAGCAGAGCAAGCAGCATCGATATCTTCAACATTCATTCATCGTATATGCACATTAGTCACCATTGCACTTAAGGTGACTCCTAACCTGGTTTTCCCTCCCCTATCCACAGAACCTACCTATAAAACCTTACAAGGCAGGGTACAAGGACGCAAGAATTGTGATTGAGGAAAATGGATGGAGAGAAAGGGAGCAGGAAGAACGGTCAGAGGATAAAAGACAATGGACAAAGGAGAAGAAGGAATAAAGAACAGATGAGTGGTAAAGGTGGAAAAGGGGACGAATGGGAAGGCGCAGAAAGGTAATATGTAATAGAAAGGAGAAGAGTGAAGGAGAAGGACAGAAAGAAGAACAAGATGTGAAAAGATGATATGTTTATAGAATTAAAATAAGATAAAGTGTAATTTAAACGAGCGCATACACTGTCGGTCATTAAATGTACATAGAGGTTTAAGTATATTGTAGAAGCTATATAATTGTAACCGAAAGGTTTAAATAAAGCATTTTATTATTATATATAGATATACAAGCGTAAAATAGACGACAACCGGAAGTGTCGTAAGAGTTGCAAACCGGATATCGGAATAAGAAGAAGAAAAGTTCGGAAAGGAAACAGCACATAAAAAAATTCAGCTCTCTATATCTTTTGAACGAGATAATCTTTTTAAATAAAATCTTTTGATTTAAGTAGAGCAATGAAATGGCCTTCGATTAAGAGGGATATGTTATATAGTAAAAACTAACGCAATATACGTAAAAGCGCATTGAATTTTTCGTACACCCATTTCAATGTATATGTAGCACGAGTCGCTCCTTCAGGCTTCTTCTATACTTGCCTTCGGAGCGCTCCCGCGCTCCTTGATCTGTTGGGGAGCATGCAATAATTATCGAAACCCACTGCCATAACCACCAAAAATCAGTTTTATTGTATAATCAGAAATAGAAAAGAAATATTATTGGACAAGAAAATTTTCTTTTCTATCATTGTGCATTAAAAATTTCTTTTCTATAAATCCAACAATTTACAGAAAAGAAGGAACTGACAATGAACTGACTAAGAATTTCATGAGAAAGAACTTCAAAAGAAATTAAAACCACCTACCAGATTTAGCAGGCAGGTGGCTTTTATTATGCATTACTTTTATATAGTTAGAAACAGATTAGATACTCACCATGATAATTTAACCGTTAAGTATCGTCTTCTGACCTGCATAACACTGATATAAGATAAGATATTCTTGGCCTCTACTGCAGCTTCTGTGTGTGCGAAAACTTCTTCATGTTAACTGATTAAAGAACGACTTGTGCGAGATAACTATTGGGGCAGTTTGCACCAGGATGTCTTCTTAATGCATATAATGATATGTATACAATTGAATGCAGAAAAAGCCTTGGTTGCATTCGTTGCATATGTCGTACTGATATCTTCTCATCCTGCATGTGGTGCTGTTATTCCTGTTCATAGCAGGGCCCTCGCGGAAGCGATAACATAGTTAGAGGCTCTTGGAACAATGCACAGATGCTCTGCACTTTCTGAGAAGACAAGAACACCTCTTGTTTTCTGGCCACATAATGTCACTGTTCACTCACTGGCATTATTTCACTACTGCTGCTGCTGCTGCTGTTGGAGGATATTATATTCTTCAGCATTTGTGCTGTTGAGACTGGAGTATTTGACAACTTATTGAGACTGCGAAGGCTGTGTGACTGAAATTCAGTTTTTTTAAGTCACCTCGAGAACCATTATTATGTCACACCATCAGAGGAACATTTTACGTCTGTGTTCCCAGCGCATATGTATAATATCGTGTAAAACAAGGCTGAGAGAATAACTACATCATTTACATGGCATCCCAGAGGGGCTCGATGAGTTTGCCGCACAAGCTCATAGTAATAACATCTACGCATACCTTCCAGAAGTAGGAGGCGAAGGCTGTTCATATCCAGAAAGTCGAAGGCAGTAAATAACCCGGAGTAACGCTGAGCACGAGGACAGCAGGAGTACGAGCATTTTCGGAGTAGGACAGCCCGTTGACGCTTGTTCTGGTGTTGCCGAGGAGTGCGGCGAACTGTTGGTGCAGAAACAGGAGGTCATGGCCGAAGCTCTTGATCCCTGCCATGGCCTCACGACAACTCCGGTGGCGGCGGCGGCGACGACGACGTTCATACAATAAGATATTAACTTATTGTTTTTCGTAATTTTGACAATTTTTTTCATTGGGCCTTTAATTAAAAAGGACACTCGCGAATAACTTGCCCGTATTACCCATTAGCAGCATTACTTACATGAAATCTTGATCGGGCATTAGCTTCATAAATTTATAATTTTTCAATTAACCGATCTCGAATCTCGAAAGAAGTAAAAAAAGGCTATTTCTAAAAAAAATAATAATTCTATTCTCTGATTGCTATCTCCCGCGCACACAAGCGCTATCTATCATAACTCTACACGGAAAAAGTTTTGGTTAGCTCCCGATACGAGACGGTTGCGCGCCCAAGTCGCACAATCTTGCAACTCGCGCGCGGTAACTGTCTCGCATTGGGAGCGTGGCGCTCTCAAGAAAGACGGTCACTATACCAACCGATAAATAACGCGCCACTATCACGATTAGCGCTGCCACCTAATCAAAACCTTTTTCGTGTAGAGCGCATGCCCCAAGCATTCGAGGTTTTCGAGATATTCGGAATGCATTTTTTATGGAGCGACATATTCAGATCAGTTACTAAGGTACTGGCATTGAGTTTTAGGAACTGGAATAAGAATCGTAAAATACCGGCGCTGTGTGCAACAATAAACAATTCCTTACACGAATTGTATTAACTATTTTGCTATCTTTATCATATACTACTTGATTTAATCATATCTGTAAACTATCATTTCTTGTCGTGATTGTTTCCCATGCATAATTAATCTATCATGGGTAGTAAAAAAAACAAATCCACAACGACAAGAAAAAGAATAGCAAAAAATGCGTAAGTAGTGACAATATTTAATAGTATATCATTTTGTAGGAAAATAGTTAACATGCTTTTTCTACTGTCTACAATAATTTATAAAAAAATTATAGCCACACCAAATGATCATAATTATTTCGAAAAATTCAGAGTTCTTAGAAAAAGGTTCAATTTGATATCTATTGATATGAGAATAGATCTAATATATATTTAAAATGCTTCTGGAAGGATATTACGAAATCAGAAAACAATTATTATTTAGTCATTTATATGTACGTAACCTCCAGTTTGAGGTTATGTCATCTAATTTTATCTCTTCCGTAATAAAATCGATAGCAACTTATTTGATTGTTTTTCACCTTTTCTGCTTTTTGTTTTACTTCAATAGTAGAGCTTAAAGTATTTTTAGTATGGAGTACACATACCCAGGGAAAAGTAGGATAGTGTCGTAGTAATTCAGAGGCAAATTTAATTGCATAAGCATTACAAAAGTTAGAATTTTAAAAAAGCCATTCATAAATCTGATATTGTTAACTTGGTAAAAATCATAAATAAAGGAGGATGAAAACGGGCATAGGTAATAATTACTCTCTCCGGGGTAACGCACACCTATTTAAGGACTCTGAATGGGGTCATGCGGTCATTATAGAGTCAAATGCTAAGAATAACGTTATTTTTCTTAATCGCACTCCATGGCGAACTGTATGTCGAACTACGAGACGTGGCTCGTCTTTGGAACGTCTTTACATAATTACAAGGCTTGGTTTTTCTCGTTTAGACTTTGGATAAAGTCTTTCTATTTGAGAAAGTAATATAACTTAAATAAATATTAATAGAATTTAGTTAGATATTCACCCAAATATTTTAAATAGACCCACTGGAATCCCAGATTTACCTGGAATTCCAGCTGGATATCCATATACATAACATAACGTAAAATAACCTTATTATTATGTTTAATTTTGATTTTAACTTTTATTATTAAATAGCATTAAATAATATGTTTATTTATTTTTATTATTATTATTTAGTTGAAATAAATAATATTCCGAAGAGTGATTAATAGTATGATTAATAGCGTGATTAATAGCATGATTGATCCCGGGTTCTATCTAACGATAGATGAGCATTTTTCTATGCTACCGGGCGCGTCCCCAGGTTGTGGATCGGGGAACGGCCAGCATAGTCTGGTCAGCCGTGAATATAATGAATAAGCGGTCGCGAACAATGAAATCGGGAGAATGGCTGAATGAATGAGCATAGTGAGAATGGGCTGCGGCCAACGGATTGTGGATATTCCCGCTAGACTAGCCAAAGGGAGAGTAGTAAACTCCCTAACCGGGGTGGCACGGGATGTCAGTACCTAACCTCTACGTTTATTATTATTATTATTGATAAACGCATGTTCAATGTGGAAGGACCGCTGGAGTGCTCACTGACTGGAGCCAATGGTGGGGTTGAAGCAATCATTGTTGGGCGCAGGTGTGAAGGATTACCTGGTCAGTATTTCCTTATACCCGAAGCTGCGTAGGGCAAATCGCACACCGTCTAGCCCGAGGTTTGGGTCAGGTGTTGGGACGGACCCGACATCGCCCACTCGGTAGGGATGACGTTAAACCTTTGTTTCATTATGGCGCGGGCCTATCCCGTAACCTTTTTTGTAGAGTCACTAGGTGCCGATAGGAGTGACCGCCCGACAAACCGCCTCTCGGCTTCGGCATCCATAACTAGGGTTTCTTATAGGCGGGGATAGCAGTCACACCGAGGTGTGGCTCCCATAGTGGGCGAACCGTCTTAAAAAACATATTCTATGCATGATGATGAATTCCAACACCCAACAAAACCAACAAAATAAGGAGACGGAAGGTGTATGCCAGACTGCGGTGGAGAAGGTGTTCGCAGAAATGCGAGCGCTCCTCAAGACTATGGTTAAGGCGCTAAATTCACAGTCTAACATCAAAACGGATATCAAGAAGGGGATTCCAGTTATGGCAGACCAACTGGAGCAGCTCGAATGCGCCGTGAAAATGGAACTGCGGGCTGCTAAGCAGGACAGGGCTTATACCCCAGCCAGGAGGCAAAGGACGACGTCCTTGGTAGAAAGTATGGGCACACCAAGAGGGTCACTTGGCCTCGAGTCACTTGGCAGCGCGAAGCGAGGCGCATCTAGCCCACCTAGCCTGGATACGGGGGAAAAGCCGGTGAAGAAGAAAAAGGCAGATACCCCTAAAGAAGAATGGGTTGCAGTAAAAAATAGAAAAGGGCGGAAGCAGCCGAAACAACAGCAGCAGCAGCCACAGAAACAGTAGCCGCAACAACAGCAGGGGAAGCAGAAGACATAGAAGAAGAAAGAAAAGGGATCAAAGCCGGATGCGATCGTGCTCAAACCGGCAGGCGGCAAGTCGTATGCGGACATTCTGTCCACCATACGTAAGGCTGTCAAGCCGGAAGAGAGGGGAGTAGAGATCCGATCCATCCGGCAAACAAGAGCAGGTCAGGTACTCCTCGAGCTGAAAGAAGGCAATTCAGCAACAAGAACTGCCTTCTCAGAAGCACTCAGAGAAGCTACTGGAAACGACTGCACGGTTGTTAGGGAACTGGTCCCCAGAGTCGTCCTGGAGATCAGAGACCTCGACAATTGCACTTCCAGTGAGGAAGTAGAGGAGGCCTTAAAAAGAGACCTGCAGGACTACAAGGGGTTCCTGCAGTCTGTCTTGACTCGGCCAAATGCGAGGGCACAACGGATGGCCATAGTGACGGTGGAGATACCAGCTGCGGATAAACTAATGGCCACCGCCCGCATAAAGATAGGCTGGGTCAACTGCAGGATTCGCAGGAGAGCAACGGTTATCCGTTGCTATAAATGTCTGGGCTTCGGCCATCTTAGCCCGGACTGAAAAGAGCCCGACCGCAGCAAGCGATGCTATCGATGTGGAGCGGAAGGCCACATGGTCGCAGGATGTAATGCCACCCCACGTTGCTTCCTGTGTCCAGAACAAGCAGACAAACCTGACTCCCGCAACCATACGGTGGGATCAGGAGCTTGTGGGGCCTTCCGAGAGGCACTTGCAAATGCCAAGAAAAAATGGCGGTAGTTCTTCAGGGCAATATGCACAGGAGTAGGGCAGCTCACGACCTCTTGGAATAGATCTGTTTCGAGAAAAACGCTGATATTGTACTAATCAGCGAACAGTATCGAAACAGAGATGGTCCGGGATGGTTTGCCGATGATCTGGGCAACGCAGCCATCTGGAACCGTGACCCGCAGAATATCCACATTGCGGGTCATGGCGGCGGCAGCGGTTTTGTTTGGGTGAGGCACCAGCAAACGCACTACATTAGCGTATACCTCATTCCAAACCAGACCATCAGCGACTTCCAGGCCAAGCTGGAGGGCCTGGAAGATGCAGCGCGGGAGATGCAGGGTGAGCTGATTATCGCCGGGGACTTCAATGCTAAAGCCCCGGAGTGGGGGGAAGCCCGGTCGGACCGTAGGGGCCGGCTGGTTATGGATATGGCCAGTCGGCTAGACCTCGTGGTACTAAATCAAGGTACCACGTCGACCTTCAGACGACCGGGCTACGGGAAGACCATTATCGACGTCTCCCTGGCAAGCGAACGTCTAGCCGTGCGAATCGAGAGCTGGCATGTGATCGAAGACTGCACAGGAAGCGATCACATGTATATCACGTTCCGTGTGCGTGATAGTAGACCGGCTCCGTTTTCGCACAAGCGCGGCCCCCCCAGATGGAACATCGCCAAGATGGACTCCGAGAGGCTTGCCACGGCGATAGAACACGGACAGCGAACACTGCGTGAGATCCCGGAATCACTGCCGCTATCTGCGCGGGCCAAAATGGTGACCGACTACACCATGAAGGTCATCGAAAAGGCCTGCGTAGAGGCGGTTCCCAGGAAGAGAACACGTGGGTCAAGACGTCCTGCTTACTGGTGGACGAGCGAGATCGCGGACCTTCGTAAGACGTGCCTGCAGTTGCGACGCAGAACGCAGAGGGTCAAAAAACGCGATCTCGACCCAGTCCCCTTGGCCGCAGAGTACAAAGCGGCCAAGAAATCCCTAAAGAGGGCCATCAAGTCCGGCCGGCAGCGATGCTGGAAAGAGCTGGGGGAAGAGATGGATCACGATCCGTGGGGATTAGGGTACGAGATCGTTATGCGCAAGCTGGCGACCTTCGGTTCGTCAGCACCGAAGGATGCGCTAACGATCACCAACATCGTACGTGCCCTTTTCCCCGAACACCCAAGCAGACTGGATTGCCCAGCAACATCTGGCCCGCTCGAAACACCCCTGTTTACGAACATGGAGCTCTCCATCGCAATAAAATCTTTGCGTAATAAGAGAGCTCCGGGGCCGGATGGATTACCAGCAGAGCTGTTGAAAGCCATCGGCGGCAGTCACCCGCGCCTCTTGCTGAACATGTACAACTCCTGCCTGAAGGCGGGCATTTTTCCTGCCCGTTGGAAGACAGCGAGACTTGTCCTCATCAGCAAGGGCAAGGGTCCAGCAGACAGCCCGTCGGGCTACCGCCCGCTGTGCATGCTAGACACGGCGGGAAAGCTCCTGGAGAAACTACTGAAACCTCGCCTGCAGGCAGCCATAAGTGCGTCCGGAGATCTGGCTCCGCGGCAGTATGGCTTCAGGCGAGGTAAGTCAACCATAAACGCAATTCAGTAGGCGGTAAATGCCGCCAGGTCAACGAAACAGGGCAACCATTACTCTCGCCCTATCTGTCTGCTGGCCACCTTGGATGTTAAAAACGCGTTTAACTCAGTAAGGTGGGACAAGGCGCTGGACGCTTTCGAGCGGGATTTTCACGTCCCCGCGTATCTTTTACGCATCCTTGGGGACTATCTGAAGGACCGCTCGATAGTCTATGACACGGAGGATGGCCCGATAAAGAGGGAAATAACATCTAGGGCAGCCCAGGGTTCCATGCTGGGACCCGACATATGGAACGTCTCCTACGACGGGATCCTACGGATGGAAATGCCTAAGGGCGCGTTCCTAGTGGGGTACGCGGATGACATCGCGGTGGTCATCGTAGCCAGAGACGTTGACCTCGCTCAGCTGCTACTCAACCAGGTAATGCGACGCGTCTATTCCTGGCTAGAGGATCGCGGGCTCGAATTAGCCACGGCTAAGACTGAGATCGTGCTACTCACGAAGAGGCACATAAACACCTTGTGCCCCTTCCAAGTCGGAGGCGCGATGGTCCAAGCCAGACACGCGGTAAGGTACCTGGGGGTGACGCTTGACAACAAGCTTACCTTCAGGGAACATTTGGTGATCGCGACGGACAAGGCCGGAAAAGTAACATCCGCGCTGAGCAGGCTAATGGCCAACACCACTGGCCCACGGCCTTACAAGAGGCGCCTGCTCATGAGCCGTCATACTTTACGGAGCGGAAGTCTGGGCCGGGGCATTACGGAAAGAGGTGCACCGTAAGCGCCTCGCCGCAGTACAGCGGAGGGGAGTGCTCCGCATCGGGTGCTCTTACCGCACGGTCTCTGAGCCCGCGATACTAGTAGTCGCAGGGGTAATACCCATCGACCTACTAGCACAGGAAAGACAGTACGTCCACCAGCAGAAGTCCGTCCTAGGGACCCTGGAGGCTCACCGTGCCAACACCATGCAGGCTTGGCAGAACCGGTGGGAAGAGGAAACCAGGGGGAGATGGACAGCCAGGCTGATCCCACTCGTGGATCACTGGCTGCTCCGCAAACAGGGTGAGGTGGACTTCTACCTCACTCAACTCTTGACGGGGCACGGTCTGTTTCGCACTTGCCTGTTCAAGATGGGTAAAGTCGCGCAACCAGACTGTGCCCACTGTGACTGCCCCCTCGACGACGCTCAACATACATTTTTTGATTGCAGAAAATGGAGCGCCGAACGAGGGGCATTGGAGAGCGAGCTCGGAGCGGTCATCACGCCCGACACAATTGTCGGGCTGATGCTCAGAGATAACCAGTCCTGGGCGAGGGTCGCCGTCTTTGTTGAGACGGTCCTTCGCTCAAAGAAGCAGGCTGAGGACGGACGCGTTGCGGCCACCCACAGGGTGTAAGAGAAAGGGGTAAGAGGGGAAATCCTGTTTTTCCCTTCTTTCTTCCATAGAAGACGAAGAAGAAAGAGGAGGAGCCCTGTGGGCGGATCCTGGCTGGCGTCCCCCTGAAGTAATGCCTCGCGGCGGTTCCGGGGGGACAAACACATGTCAGCAGAGGACGGGGGTGTGACTTTTTAGTGGGTAAGAATCCCACACGCCAGGGAGTGTCGGACCCTCCCTGGTGTCTTTTTGAAGATTTTTACACATCCCTTCCGCAAAAAAAAATAAAAAAAAAATAGCATGATTGATAGCATAATTAATACCGTGATAAATAACATGCCAAATCTGTTCGATAAAATCATGGTATTTGTCACGCTATAAATCATCCTATTAATCATGCTATTAATCGTGCTATAAATCATGCTATTAATCGTGCTATTAATCATGCTATTAATCATGCTATTAATCGTGCTATTAATCGTGCTATTTATCACGTGACCTTTTTTCAGTAGAATATAGAGCGTTCCCACATGAAAACTTACTCATCGCAGGCATCCTCTTGCCTGTGGGCTTTGGTGTAATAATAAATACAATTACACGACAGTAAACTGTTTCAATAGACTAACAATTTAAAAAAAATTTTCTCGGCGAATGTAAATACTGAAAAAGTGACAATGCAGTATCAAAATTCAAAACTTGCTGAATTGGAGCCTAATTTTTGGCATAGCAGCACAATTCTGTCTTCATTTGTGAAATTCAATACAGAACTGTAGGAATGATTGCTGAGAAGGCTTCTGAAATGCATAGCATGGATCCATTTCCTTTACAAAATGTTTACAACGTTTTGCAAGTAGACGGTTTATCAGGATTTCTGTTTGAATACTCGAGTTTCTTTTTTTGATGTTCTCCCAGTTCAGAACATTGTATCACCTATGTATTTGATCGGCATATAGATTCTGAATTTTAATCAATTTTAAGTTCGTATTTTACTTTGCTTTAGCATAAAAGATTTAAAATGTGATATTAGGCATACAACACTATGTTATTAATAATATATTAATTTTAAAACTGTTAAAAGATTAAATATTTTTTGTATACATCCTTATGTTATTTCTAAGCATTTAGATTGTATTAGAAGCTAAAATTGGAAAGCTCCCCAGGCGGATATAATAACTACAAATAACTATTAAAAGCTGCAAATAACTGTTAATAACTGCAAATAACTGCTAATAACTGAAATAAACAGTTAGGTTTGAGACAGTATATTCAGTTTTTTGCAGTTATTAGTAGTTATTAACAGTTATTTGCAGTTATTTGTAGTTATTAGCAGTTATTTGCAGTTTCATTAAATATTAACTGTAGAAATAAAGGTATTATCAACACTTACTAACAGTTATAAACAATTATAAACAGTTATAAGCAGTTATTAGCAGTTATTTGCAGCTATTTGCAGTTATTTGCAGTTTGTTAATAATAAATAAAGTTATTATTAGAGCAAAAAATTAACTGTTTATAACTGTGAATAACTATAAAAAACTGCAAATAACTGCAAATAACTGCAAATAACTGCTAATAACTGTTGATATAGTACCTTTATTTCTACAGTATTTATTTTAAAAACTGCAAAATAACTGTAAATAACTGCAAAAAACTGCAAAAACTGCAAATAACTGTTAATAATTGCTAATAACTGCTAAAAACTGATTATACTGTCTCAAACCTAACTGTTTATTTCAGTTATTTGTAATTATTTGCGGTTATTAACAGTTATTTGCAAATCCTATTTCCGCTAGGGTCTCTAATTATTATATTGTTATGAATAGGTGCAAAAATATTGTGTTCAATTAAAGTAATAAAAGTAATAAATACATGAAATACGAAAGAATGTTTTTATTTTTTCCTTTATTTAATCCTTTATTCATTTAACGAAATAAAAGTAATAAGTACCAATATGAAATACGAAATAACGTATTTATTTTAATTCTTTGTTTATGCTTTGTTAACATAACCTGCAAAGTTTGCACGTAAGAAGCTTCGCTAAACCCCTGCCTCACGTGCCCCGCATCATGCTATATATGCCCCAATAGAGGGGCATGGAGAGCATTTTCAAAGACTTGACTGCAAAATTTTCACTGAAAGATATCGTTTGAAATTCAACTTTTTAACTATCGTTTCTATTTTTAGTCATACTCTGTAATGTTTATCATTTTTTTTACTATTCAAATATACAATATATTTATTTAATTTTAAGCTAAAGTTATGGTGCCCGCCATGCCCCACCTTCACACAGTAAACTACATGGTCTGCAGCCGCTCGCTCGTTCGTCTGGATTAGGAATAGGATTAGGATTTGGAATTTAAGAAATTATAGTAATGTATCGAGGGATTTGAGAAGTGATCTTTATTGACAATATTTAATATAAAAAAATAATTTCTTACAATAACATTGTTTTATATAATTATAATATTAGAAATATCGGAATGCGTAAGCTGGAGACCCATCATGGCAGGTGACATCATTTGTCTTACCATTGGGGCTGACATCATGTGCCCCCTCATATGGGGCAGGATCATTTGTCCCATCAGATCTGGCATCTGGCCTGGCATCATTGGCCCCATTATCGAGGCTTGCATCGGTACCACCATCGGTGCTTGCATTGGTCCCATCATTGCGGGCTGCATTACTCCAATAATAGGTGCTGCCTGGCTTGCCACAGTCTTGACTGTGTTGAAAATTTTGTACATTATTGACTGAAAATAAAAAAATAAGTATATATATATATATATATATATATATATATATATATATATATATATATATATATAATAAAATACTCCATAAAACTAAAACTGAACAGCTTTGAATCACTTCGGTCCTTACACACACACGTGCACGCACACACGCGTGTGTGTATATCCTTCTATAAAAAAAAATTGTCACATTACGCTGTATTGCGCGCGCATCTCATGACGTAGTATCATGCAGTCGTATAAGAGAGAGACAGAGATAGATTTTTCGCGGAAAACGAGTGAAGGCGCGTGTAGCGCGTCCAACTTCTAATATATATATATATATATATATATATATATATATATATATATATATATATATATATATATATATATATAACACACTTACATCACTAGAATTCCTGTGGTAGGGCTAGTAACTGTAGCTGCAGCCCTGCCATACACCTCTTCCTCGACCTTCTCCTTGTCCTTTTGCTCCCTGACCACCCCCTTAGTTACGACCGCCACCTTGTGCGTGACCGGCACCGCCTCTTCCTTGGCCTCCTCTATTAACCACCTCATTCTGCGCAAAATTTTAAAATATGTTAAAATCAGTTATTAGTAATATTTAGAATACCTGTGGTAGAAATCTTAACCATAAATCAGCTAGGTTTCTTTGCTATAACTTTATGCTTCTATTTTATCTCCATGTAACAATCAAAAATAAATTTTGGTATTTGCACGTCGTATAAATTTAAACTGTAGATTAGGTATGCTTATTGCGTAAGCCTAATATTATTGAAAATAGATATTTAAAATATTCTATTCGATGTTCTAGCAAAATTTAGAGGTACGATCCATGACATAAGATGTATGAATAATATTTAGTTTCATCGATCATGTTATTAAAAACTGTAATTTTGGAGTTTTCTTGAAATTTCCAAAAAATGTAACTTCTTTCCCTTTGCTCGGCCAATAATGATCCAAAAAGCATTTCGAAGGGTTTTTGAAGAAGGATCCAAGAAAAAATTTGTCGAACAAAAAATATTTGGACGCAGCCTCAATATCCTTCCATGAAGATATACTAAAAACCAGCCAATCAGAGACTTTCAAAAAGAGTCATAAAAAAATACTGGCATATTCTACAGATAAAATCCAAACTTTTTTCCAATCAATGTGCTATATACAAAAAGTTTCAAATTTTTTATTTAAAAAATGATAAAAGTTTAATTTTAACAAAAAATTGCGTAAAATTTTAATCTTCAATGTTGCATAGCTTGTTTGAGGTTATAAAGGTTATATCATCTCCACACAAGCTTTTTTTCTCGCACTTGTGATAAAAAACATTGTGTGTAACTAGTACGGTATGTTGACAGTAGCTTACGCGGGCGACATGTCGCCCTCGCTACGCTCGTGCGCCAACGCGCCCGCGTGTGCTATTGGCAAATTACCGCACTCGTCACAAAATATAAATACCTTTCGTTTTTCTTCCTGATAACTTGTATTATTCTGTTTATCCAATTCTTCCCCCTCCTTGGACGTATCCCTTTTTATCGATGTCCCATACCTCGACCATCCTCGATCGAGGAATGTAATTATTGGCTATCTCTACGTGAGTTTCTTGCAGAAAGAAACGTAGGGCCTCGCTTAACTACGCTGGCAAATCGACAATAGAGAAACGCAGGGCCGCGCTGAACCTGGCTGGCGAATCTTATATTCGCACAAAGAAACGCAGGGCCGTGCTAAATCCGGCCGGCGAATCTGAATGTGCAAATTCAGTTTTTGTGTATAAATCTACAGTTTTTTTTTCAAAAGTGTCAATAAGTACTATTTTTCAAGTGGGTCCTGGAGGACCCATACAATATTGATGAATAGTAGATTTTCTTACAAGGGGGGAAAATGGAATTTTCGCATGCACGTGATATGACGACCGGGGCGAAGCCGAGGCCGTCATATCACGTGCATGCAGGAGTTCCACTTAACCCCCGTGTAAGAAATAGTATTTTTCTCTATTTCCGGACGAAAGTACGTTAATTAATCAGTCTAGAAAAGTCGAAAATCATCGTCTTTCCTGGTGACACCAACTCTGCGCAGTCATGTTTTTACTTTCGCCCTGTGCTTTGATAGTGTTAGCGACTTACGTCGTTCTTGTAGTTTGCAGGTTATATTTTTCAATTTTATTTTACCTGTCGCAGTTGGTTTTTCCCGATGCGCGTGTTTATGTGTGTTCGATGCCCACCCAACATTTGCAGCACGAGCGTAGCGAGCGCATCGTAACTTATATATACATACATTTTATGATGCACGTGTTGATTAAATGAAAGCACTTTTAGTAAAAATAAATATGTTAAATAAATAAATATTATTGTTACTTCAAATAACAAATTTACGACGTGCTAATACCAACATTTATTTTTTATTGTTATATGATAAATTAAATTACTTCAATTTAAAAATAATTAATTTGTTTTTTTTTATTCAATTTAAGTCATAATAATTTAAAAATTGCCTCTACTTACCTCTTCATCAGCATTTGGGCCAGGCGCCGTCGACGCGGCATTTCATTCCCTTTGTTCGTCTGACACATGCCTGGGCACCTCCGGCAGATTTCTTTGCCGTTCATCTGCATTTTGGGCAGTTGCCATCGGCGGATTTCCTTGCGATTCCTCCGCATGTGCATTTGCACTGGGTGCCGCCGATGGGTCCTGGCCTTGTGCGACTGCCTTAGGAACGGGGGCAGCCGGCAGATTTCTTCCCCTTTGCTGTTCACGTGGGTCGAGGACGGGGGCCGCCGGCGAATTTCTCTGCTCACGTGGGGTAGCTGGGCCGCGATTGTCTCCTGGCCGGGCACCCCGGCGGGTATTTGAGGCTGTCCGTTGACGTTTGTCATCCTCACGAGCTGGTGCGCCTTTTTGGTGGGTTTTCGTCCATTGCAACTGCTATCAGTGCTGTCCTAAGAACGACTAACGGAAACCCGGCGTGGTCGCTGCACGGCAACGAGAATGTGTTGTTCGGTTGGCATTCCTGCAGTGCATTATAATGCACTGCAGGAATGTCCCCCTTACTATAGTAAGGGAAAATATAGGCAGAGAATGAGGCAGGCGGCGCTACGTTCACCTATACTTAAGCATGGGCGAACGCAGCGCCGCCTGCCTCTTAGGGGGCTGAACTAGCGCTTGTTAAATATATCCACTGACTTATATTGTTATAATATTCATAAATTACACAAAATATAAAGAATCTAGTGAAATTACTAATTAAAAAAATTTTATTACCTGAATATATTCAATTTCTTGAGATATTTGGATTGTTACTGTTTTGTGCCTTTATTGTTAAAATAAATACTATAGCTTCTTTCCTTTTGTCGTAAGGGGATTTCTTTATATGTGATTTCATCATATATTGAAGAGAATAGAATGTTGTTGAGGATAAGTTATGAGGATTGGTATTAAAAATCCAATCAATCCTTTCTTCTCGACAAAATTCTCATTTGGTCTCAGAACGCTTTTGCTGATCTCTGACACTGATGAGTTTATCTACTTGTGCCTGCTGAAAAGAAAGAAAAAAAAAACAAAGAATCTATTTTTTAAGCCAAAAATAAGGCATTATATTTTGAATAAGTCTCCTCAAAAAATGTTGAGTTTATTGATACTTATCTGACCAATACAATCCTGGTGATCTTCTTTTTTCTGTGAACTGTAGCAGAAGTAGTTGATTATTTCTAAAGTTAGTTATAAAAAAAATGTAGTTGTGAGAAGTTCTGTGCAGTCCTTTAATAGTTACATTTTAAAAATGTATTTATTATGATAATTTAAAACATAATCTGATTTCCCGTGTATATACAATATAAGTATACAATACACTGCCGACATGCCATATGAGTAGTTGTAAATTCGTTGCACCTTGCTATAATACTCGTATATTTATCTATGGTAACTTAAGATGTAGAGTGTTGTGATGGTACTGTACTGTAGCAGTACTTACTATAGTCTGTATGGTGATATGCAGCTGATCAAGAGGACGTATTTTCATGAGTTCCGACGTTTATAGGAACGTAATCTAGTGGTAATCTGAGAGAGAATACAGAGTCGTTCTACGCGGTATGCCTGATACCCACACTACACCGTGAAATACTAGAGATGTATACTTATATATGTATATATGTATAGGTATACATCTCTAGTATTTCACGGTGTACACTGAGAGAATTTTGGGGTCGATGTCGTACTTATAAGTACATACAGCAGACGTACCGTTCGTTTCGCGCAGCAGCTCTACCGAATTTTGGAGAGCTGGTGTCCTAAACCGCGAGACGTCTGCTGTCTTTTATTTTCCCGTACCATTAGCGCAGCAAAAAATTAGGAGAGTAGTTGCCCCGTGAGATTCGTGCAGCAGCAATACCGAAAAGAGGCGACTGTTGTGCTACAGAGGGAATCAGCCGTACCAAAACAAAGGACAACTCTTTGTGTACATTTAAGAACGGAGTCGTACTACTTATAGGTATACTATAGTATACCGGCGCTCCCGAAATTCTCTCAGTGTAGTGTCGGTGTCAGGCATAACGTGTAAGAACGACTCGTACGTAAGCGCTGCGCTACGCTGTGGTGTTCCGTTTCTATGTTAAGACGTAGAAACGGAACACCACAGCATCGCGCAGCGTATAGCGCAGCGCAGCGCTTATGTATATATTCTCTCTAATCCAGGGTTCCTTCGGAATAGCGGACGCTTTGCTTATAGTCGCTCGGAGCCGATTGAAATAACTGTTTGCCAGCCTGTGCATATATGAGGCGTTTCACGTCAACTGTCCCGGCGCGCGGCGCGCGAGCCCCAAATCCTGCTGTTTCTTACTCATTTTTATGATACTAAAAAGTACTTAAAAAAATTGTTTGATATGCGTTTTCGACGTATTTTTTCCTCAGCTTTCCAATGATGTAGGTAGTTTTTTCAAAATTTTCCATTTTCATCTTCAAAAACTCTTTCGCATTCTATTTCTCGCAAAAAACATCTCGGGCACTCTTTGGAAAATATCCTTTCCTACGTAAAAAATGCTCAGCTTTCGATCTAGAGGGTAAAAAAAATATTAAAAATACACTTTTTGAGATATAACATGTTTTGTACTTTTTGAAGGTGAAAATTGAAAATTTCGGAAAAATTGTTTACGCCATTGGAAAGCTGAAGAAAAAATACGTTGAAAACGCTTATCAAACAATTTTTTTAAGTATATTTTAGTATCATAAACGTGAGTTAGAAATAGCACGATGTGGGGCTTCCGCGCCGCGCGCTGGGACAGTTGACGTGAAACGCCTCATATACTTATCAGATATCAGTGACAGCAAAATTTCACAAGGGCTTGCTAGAATAAAACTCTACACAACTACAATTTTGTTTGGTTATAACTAACTTTAGAAATAATCAACTACTTCTGCTACAGTTCACAGAAAATGATCACCAGGGCAGTATTAGTCAGATAAGTATCAGTAACCTCAACATTTTTTGAGGAGACTTATTTAAAATATAATGCCTTATTTTTGACTTAAAAAATAGATTCTTTGTTTTTTTTTTCTTTCTTTTCAGTACGCACAAGTAGACAACCTTATCTCGGAGAGCAACAAAAGCGTTCTGAGACGAAATGAGAAGTTTGTCGAGAAGAAAGGATTGATTGAATTTTGAATACCAATCCTCATAACTTATCCTCAACAACATTCTATTCTTTTCAATATATGATGAAATCACATATAAAGAAATCCCCTTACGACAAAAGGAAAGGAGCTATGGTATCTATTTTAACAATAAAGGTACAAAACTGTAATAATCCGAATATCGCAAGAAATTGAATATATTCAGGTAATAAATTTTTTTTAATGATTAATTTCACTAAATTCTTTATATTTTGCGTAATTTATCAATATTATAACAATGTAAGTCAGTGGATATATTTTTTGTACAGCTGAAACAGTGGTCAAAGATGAAAAAAAAAAATTAAAAAGTAAAATTTTTCATACGTCAAAGGCTGGTATCTGCTTCTTATAGTTACAGCTTTAAAAAGAGATCATTTGACTTAAGCCCTACATTGTACCCAAAAAAGAGATTAGAAAAGATTTATACGTGCATCAAACTTTTGCACTAAAATTAACTATATCACCTTTGAGTCTTTTGAAATAAGTGAAGTGACAGCTTGCTAACGCTGTGAACATACTTATCAGATATCACAGGCAGCAAAATTTCACGAGGACTTGCTATAATGAAACTTCACAGAACGACAGTTTTTTTCTTATAAGTAACTGTAGTAATAATCAACTACTTCTGCTACAGTTTACAGAAAAAAGAAGATCACCGGGGCAATATAAGTATCAGTAAGCTCAACATTTTTTGAGGAGATTTATTTAAAATATAACGCCTTACTTTTCACTTAAAATATAGATTCTTTGCTTTTTTTCTTTCTTTTCAGCATGCACAAGTAGACAACCTCATCTGTCAGGGAGCAGCAAAAGCATTCTGAGACCAAATGAGAAATTTGTCGAAAAATGAAAGGATTGATTGGATTTTGAACACCAATCCTCATAACTTATTCTCAACAACATTCTATTCTCTCCAATATATGTTGAAATCACATATTAATAATGCCCTTATGATATATTATAACGATATAAGTCAGTGGATATATTTTTTGTACAGCTGAAATAGTGGTCAAAGATGAAAAAAAAATTAAAAAGTTAAATATTCCATAAGTCAAAGACTGTTATGTGCTTGTTATGGAGAAAACTTTTAAAAGGTTTCATTTTAAGCACTATATTTAACCCAAAACAGAGACGAAGAAAGATTTATATGTGCATCAAACTTTTGTACTAAAATTAATTTATCGTATCTGAACCAGGAATAAGGACAGGTTGCACATCTTTTTGAATTCCGTTATTAGGGATTTTCTGAGATTCATCTTTTTTGTTTTTTTTTCTATTTCTGGCAATTTATTCTGGGTAGCTTCCTTGGTAGCTTCATTACATTTAACACCAATTTCTTCACCCTCTAACTGTAATATAAAATCCTCTTTCTT
This sequence comes from Torymus aiolomorphi, assembly GCA_036365515.1. Classification (NCBI taxonomy): domain Eukaryota; kingdom Metazoa; phylum Arthropoda; class Insecta; order Hymenoptera; family Torymidae; genus Torymus; species Torymus aiolomorphi. Next base: position 67,101,795 of record CM070874.1, on the reverse strand, counting down.
TTCATTGGTTTCAGAAATTTCTTTTCCTTTCTGTTCTGGTTTTATTTATGGTAAGATAGATAGGTACTGTAGTGTCAACTTCGGGGCGTATGGATTTTAGGTTTGATGGCCGCAGATCAGACTCCAATTAAACTACTATTTTCAAGTTGAACAATTTGACAAATAGGTACCTCACTCAAGGATTTAAAAAAAGTCTAACAATTTAGAATCTACTGACTTATTTCTAATGTGAATTTAATATAAATCCCTTCACTTTAATAAACCTGTCACCCATTGAAAATTTTAATATTTGTAGAAAAATTAGCATTTTTTAATTATAAGCTTATAATTAGAAGAAATTATTTAAAAACATTTTTCGAGAATTCCTGGGGATATATCACAGTAATATGTAATATAATTTGCATTGCACTTAGCATCTTTATAGTTTTCTTTCGTGCGGTAAGTACCTTCTTTGGAGTATGTTTTTATTGAAGATCAAAACATAAATATAGCGCCAAGTTTTTTTAAACGGTCAGTAGAATGCAACGTTGCCAAACCTACATCTGCATAAGAGCGATTGCAAGCGAACGGACGCGAATGCGCGCGGACGTGCGCGTAGGAGCACATGTACTCGCTTCTCTCATTGGTCGTCGTAGCTCCCAACCAATGAGAGAAGCGAGTGCGTGTGCTCCTCCGCGCGCACTCGCGTCCGTTCGCTTGCAATTGCTCTTATGTGCCGGGAGCCAAAGTCTTCCGCATCGAGAGTAGTAAAGACAGTGGCCTTTTACAGAATAATATATAGAAAATATTATTTAACCAGAATTGTAAAAGTGAAAAACCAAGATATAACTGAAATATATTGCATTCTGCATCACACAAAGTGGTGGACCGGTAAGTAATGATTTTTTCAATTATCCATATTATAAAAGAAGTGACTGCTTGCTTTCTTTCTTTACAGTTGTACATCGTACATTAACCCTAACCTAGTCAAAGATCCAGATGTTGATGATATTTCAATCGAAATTAAGGACTGCTCTCTAAATGATGCCATAGCAGTTATAAAAAATTCGCCAGCAAAGTGGGATTCCGCGGAGAATATATAGAATTTTACATTTACAATCAAAATAATGAGTAATATAATGCATAAGAAATATTTTAAATATTTAAAATGTGCAATATATTGGCAATATATTTGCAAAGTATTGCCAATGATAAAATTTGCAATATATTTGCAATATATCAGTGCAAGATTGGGTTATGTGCATTTGCAGAAATGTTGCCACTATATTGCAAAATTATTGATGCACTTATTGCTAATATAGCGCTAATGCAAATATGCAACATAGTTGCCATATGTCGCCAATTATTTCAATTTTAACGCGGGCATGATTATGTTTCTATTGCCGACGAAAAACAACTATTTATACATATGGAAATTTTATATTGCAGATGCTTTTCTACCAGGGTCCTATAGGTAATATATTGGCTACAAAGTTTTTTTTTTACGCGACAATATTATACTTTCATTAATAATTTGATTGTAATAAAATTGAATGCATAATAGATACAGTAATCTACAAAACACCGACTAACACGATTAGAAATTGATATTTACAAGTTATTAGCAATTCAAGTTATTTATTTAAAAGGATGCTTTATTTATAATAGAATAAACGAATATCAAAAGTTAAATGTAAACTAATAAAAAATGAGACATCAAAATTTGATTTCTTAATTTTGTACATCCAAACCTGTCGAGAATTAAATTCTCCGCATGCATGGTGTAAAAGATTTTTTGAAATTATTCAGTCAAGTAGCATGTTAAAAATAATTGGAGAACTGAAGGCGCAGATTGATTGAATATATAAAGGAAAGAGACTTTGTACTTATCATTCAAGTTCGATTCATTCTTTAAGAGATAATCATGAATAATTCGATAGTTTTTATTTTGTGTTGTATTGCAGTTGGTAAGATGTAAGCGAGATTTTACCTAATCAATTTTGAGGGAAGCGCTAAATTGACTTGTGCCACAAGCGCGTTATAAGGCTGCAAGTACCCCCACTTTGCATAATTGTATACCTTATTGTGCTTTATCAAAGCGAATATTTTCTATTGAAATTCATGTATTCAAAAGTCCCGGGGAGAAACAATGGCGATGCGTAATAACACAAGAGTGTGCGAGAGGAACGGGGACAGTGTATAGGGAAGAGAAAGAGAGCGAGCGAGATGATATGGAGATGGAGATAGAGAGAGAGAGAGAGAGAGAGAGAGAGGGAGAGAGAGAGAGAGAGAGAACGAGAGGGAGAGAGACGAGGACGCGTAACCGCACTCGCGACGAATTTCAAAGCTCTTATGGAACAGACGTTAATTTCCCGACGAGTGACGCACCACAGCCCAGTTCTCTAGCTCGTGTTCTCTTCCTCGCTTACTGTCTAATTCTCACATGTGTCCGAAAGTAGGTAGTTATTTACTGAAAAATTTCAAGTCAGATTTTAGCTTCAAATAAAATCTCACTTAAAAATATCAGGAATTTGTTATAATTGGATGAGTACACGATTTCGAGAAGAAATGAACCATATTATTGTATCTTATTTTTTGAAAATTATATAATCAAAAGATGTTCGGTAGATTTTTTTAATTAAAATTTATGAGTGAAAAATTTAGCTTAGATTTTGTACTACATTTCAGGTGAAATTTAAAATAAGGTCTCGGATGAAATTTTATGTAAGAACATTGAGCAAATTTCGAGAGAGAAATAAAGTAGAATTTAGTTGAACAATCTCAATTTACACAAATGTCCATTTTTAATATGTTCTGCATGAGATTTTGAATCCACCTCTCTTCTGAAATTTCCCCTGAGACTTTTTGGATTGTGAACTTTTAAATTACAATCTACTAATTAGTATAGTCGCGTAAGATAGCTTTGCGTTAGTTGACTTTAATTTGAAAAGTTTATAATAATACAAACAAAACTGTTTTGCTTACAGCAAATCTTGACGTTTGCGGAAGAGGATTGAACTGTAAAGTAGTTTTTCAATTGAAAAGACTTATTGTTAGTTGTCTGTTAATAATAAGAAAGAATTTTAGAATCTTATTGCAGTGACATGAGAACATCGATACTTTCAAATAATACAATATTTTCTAGAAAAAATAATCAATCAACTAAATTAAAGTCGTATCATAAATAATTAAAAATGAATTTGAGTACGCTAAATATACAAATATAAATTAATATATAAATAAACATATCAAATATAAATAAATATATAAAATAAACATTTTATTGATAAATTTTATTCGTGCATCACAAATATTTACATAATCTAAATCTATATAACTTCATAAATTAATCATTCAAGTCCATATGTAAAAATAATATAGTTGAAACACAATTCAAATAAAACTAACATATTAGACTTAAAAAATTGGCCTATTTATTTAGTCACAGTTGATCACTATGGTTAAATACATATGTTTTCGATAGATATGACAATATAAGTTACAGGAATTACTTGATTAATTTCTATTAGCTCTGTCTATATCCGCACAACATATTCAATAAAATATAACTCCTTTGAACTAGTCGAGAATGTTATTGGCGTATTGGTGACGTGGACACAATCTGTATACTTGGCGAACTTATTAATTGAATGACGGGTCATACACTCAATGTACCTATCCCTCTCAATGAAACCACAAGGTAAATACGATTCACGAAGCGTATGATTCGCTGGATTATAGAAGTCAAATAACGTATATCTATTTGCGCGTGCGACTCCGATATTAAAAATGATCTTTATGACTATTATACACATCAGTAAAAAAAATTTGTAAAACACATTTTTAACAGCGTGCTTTTTAGAGTAAATATTTATACTTACAAAGTTATCTAACAATATATACATATATACTCTACAAAATAATCGCCTAATTAATTCCAGTAACCAGAAACCATGTATTTGATATATATAACTCTCATACCGAATTTCGCATTTTGTTTGCCGTCAGCGTATAAGGAGTATAATCGACAAAACTCGGCCACTGGGCGTATAGGTCCATCGGCTCGCATGACGCGTGTTTGTTCTGCTGCGCACGGGTCAACGGCGATGATGCGGCGGCATAAATGTGCTGAGATCGTTGATACGCCGCCCGCGCCGTTGCTGTATGATTCGAGCTGCTTACGTGGGCTACATTTCTCGGACTCGGAGAAGGCGGTGGTGGGAGCAAAGCAATTATCGAGGATATAGGCTTTGCTGGAATCACAAGTAGGTTGCGGGGGTATTAGGATGTTTCGGCAGTGAGTTGGTAAAATATGGAAGTTAATAAGGGCTGTTTATTTTTTCTGAAAGTTTTTTTTTGCAGTTGTTGGTAATTTCGTTCTGATGAACTTTGTTCTTCTTTTGCCAGTATTTTAATTACGAATGAAATATCGGGGAAGTGTACTGCTGATATACATTTTTATTACAACTTTGTTGTGAAGTATATTAACTAAGGTTATGATCAATGGGAGTGCAGAAAGATTTCTGATATTCTGTAAAAAATATGCTTGTAATGAAACAACAAATGTTAATAAGAATCAATAAATTAAAATAGAACTAAATAACTATATATATATATACATTTCAATTGGATCAGAAAGGAAATTAGGGATTGCTATTCAAGATTTAATTTAATAATTTGGCTTCAAATATAAGTGATGGGTGATTCAAAACAATATTTCAATCTTCCGCTGCAACATCCCTAAATAACATCCACCAGTAAAGCTCATCTCCAGCTAATCCCCATCCCCGCCAAGAAAAGCCGCTCGGATCGTCTGCGACACGGTGAAAAGCGAAAAACCACGCGATGCGCATCATCCAGTTCTCTCACACGGGCGCATTTCTCGCCAAGGTTGCCACGCGCTTCGACCTCTGTGTAAGCTTGATGGCGTCGGCCCAGTTAATGCAGTTTACATGTCGCATTTGACCTCTCGCTCGTGTCTATATAAAGGCGAGCTCTCGGTCGCCCGCTGGTCATCTAAATTGCTGCCCATTAACGACGCGAAACGAGCGCGAGCCTTTTGTTGTCTCGTGTCGTTTAGTGATACAGGTTTTCTTTGATCGTGGGTTGAGATTTTATGGGTAATTTCTCTAGAGAATAGTCTTCAGTGATGTTGTCATTTGGTTTGCGAAATCATTTATTGTATATTCAATTGTATGTTCAAACTAAGGCGAAATTTCGAGATTATACATAGTGTACATATACTCAGTTATCAGTTACGTCAATGGAAATTAGATTATATGAATCAGCTAATCAACGTCATCACATTTCGAAATAAGAAAAAAAAGACATGAACCATATTTAGGAATCAATGATCTCGTTAAATTATTACGGTTGAAAAAGCTAACCCACATTTCCCGTGATGGGAACGTCGATTCTATATATTTTTACAAAAATTCAACGTTTTGTTCGATGTATACCTGACGTTTGATTCACTTATTTTTGGAGAATCCATCCCAACCTACTATGTAAATTATTCAAATTCCTGTCTTTAAAAAATTTAAGTAATTTTAACAAAATAAAAATTTGCATACTTGAAATTTTTCTTTTAACACATAATGAAAATAATTCCTCCTGAAGTTAAATGCATTCCATTTTAATGAAGATTACATGTTTGTGAGTGTATATGTGCTCGAAAATATTCGCAGTATTCCCGTGCATTAATTTCGAGCTTTAGAAGCAGGATCTTTTACGCACGAGAGAATTTATAACATATTCCAAATGCTTTTATCAACACGTAAGACCTTAAATAAATTAATTAAATATTCATGCAGATGCAATGGATAATTTTGGTACTGAGATTTTAGTCGTATTTACATTTGGAACGTACTACTTTTTAATAAAATTCAAATTTATGCGAAGTGTCGAAATTCGGTTTTACCGACTGTCACTTTTTATCGCAGGAGTACAAGAAATCTCTGACATTAATCAACACAATCTAATAGAAAAATGTTTTTGTATCATTATCATTCGGTATTTAAGAAGAATAAGCAGTGCTCGCATATAATATCAATTTATTACCTAGTACCCTGGTAGAAAATTAACCATTTTTGTTGGTTAACGTGTTAATCAAATTGAAGCCTATTCGACCAAAATCAATATTTAAACCTTATTAAAAGTATCGAAAATTATAAGCACATGTTCAAATATTGACAATAGAATATGTTCTTATCAACGAAAATTGAATATTTATCTTTAACAACGAAATAATGTTAGTATGATGTTTTTAACTCCAAAATATATTAACTAGCCCCTTATAAAAATATCCTATAGAAAATCCTGTAGGAAATGCTATAGAAAATCCTGTAGGCATTTCGTAGAAATCCTATAGGAATCCTATAGGATACTCTATAGGCAGTCCTATATGAAATTCTATATAGGAAGTTCTATAGGAAATCCTATGTGAATTTCGCGCTTTTCCTGTAGGAAATCCTATAGGAAATCCTATAGGAAATTCTGTAGGTAATTCTGTAGGAAAAACTGCAGACAATTTTACATGGAAAATCCTGCAGGGAATTCTGGAGTATTTTCGTGAAAACAGTTTATAGAGGTTTAGCATCTTATTTAGCGCTGTAACATCGCACAGCAAAATCAGTGGCAAACAATCCTAGGTAAGGAGTTGCACCTAGGGACTGCCGTGCACGACTGCCGGCGCTTACCGATTAAGCCCAATGAGCTCAGATATCAAAATCAAGGTAATCCTTGTCACATTGACTCTCCGTAAAGTCGTTCAAACGGTTGAATCTCATGGCTTTACATACCCTCGCGGTTCCAATGTGTTTATGAGAGTCCCGACTGCTGCGCCCCATAGCGGCATAGCAGCGAACATATATAAACGAGGCTCTGAAGAAGCAAGCTTCTACCGCATGCCGCAGCGCAGCGCAGCAGTCGGGACTCTCATAAACACATTGGAACCGCGAGGGTATGTAAAGCCATGAGATTCAACCGTTTGAATGCGCCTCAAAACCGCAACGAATGCCTGACCGGACCGGCTGGCGGATGCGGCGTCTCCCTCTGGGTGAATCTTTTTCCTCTAAAACTTTCTGCCGCATATCACCTTTACCTACCTATATAAATTACTCATCTATTTTTTCTGTCTAATAAAGTCATTCTACGCGTCTCAACAACTAACTTAAGATAAATGGGTTTTTACTCCTAGCGAGGTTTTTCCCCATTCTACACTCCACATAGTAGTCCAGCCATACAACCGTTTTTGCTCTATAACTTCTGATAGTGTGGAAATGCCCTCACAGGGTAACGCACAACTTCCTCTTTTTGATTTCCTTCTTTAAGGAGAGGTAACTGGAATCGCCCAGGCTCCTCCTACGTGGATTCATTTCTACGTAAGGGGTTCCTGGACGGTGATCCGGGCAGGCTGTACCTCACTGGTAGGGGGCGACGGAGAGAGCCCCCACCATCCCTTCTTTCTTTCTTTCCGTTTGAACGACTTTACGGAGAGTCAATGTGACAAGGATTACCTTGATTTTGATATTTGAGCTCATTGGGCTTAATCGGTAAGCGCCGGCAGTCGTGCACGGCAGTCCCTAGGTGCAATTCCTTACCTAGGATTGTTTGCCACTGATTTTGCTGTGCGATGTTACAGCGCTAAATAAGATGCTAAACCTCTATAAACTGTTTTCACGAAAATACTCCAGAATTCCCTGCAGGATTTTCCATGTAAAATTGTCTGCAGTTTTTCCTACAGAATTACCTACAGAATTTCCTATAGGATTTCCTATAGGATTTCCTACAGGAAAAGCGCGAAATTCACATAGGATTTCCTATAGAACTTCCTATATAGAATTTCATATAGGACTGCCTATACAGTATCCTATAGGATTCCTATAGGATTTCTACGGAATGCCTACAGGATTTTCTATAGCATTTCCTACAGGATTTTCTATAGGATATTTTTAATTAGCCAACATGTGTTAACGTTTCTACCAGGGTAGCCTACAAACGATTGAAGGCATTAACATGAGTTAAATTCAGGAACGTGAAAATTTTAAAATCGAATCACAGCTTCTCTGATACATTATAATTATAATAAAAAACTTTGCAAAAACGATATAACCATACTGAGATATAACACCGTTTTCTGCACTTCCTCATCGCCCTGTATATATGAACATCCATACCATTATTAAAAAAGCAAACCAAGCCTACAGTGATAAGACTTAGAATACTCATCTGACCATTCGAGAACAATACCGGAGAGTTGAACGTTCGATTAAACCAACAAATTTCGTCATGCCGAGAAAGTTGGCTCCCCATCTCGCGCTGCAATAACAGAGAATAACGCGCTCGACCATCCATCCCCGCCGTTACCCGCACAGCCCGACGAGCTAGTCACACACGGGGCCGGCTCGCCGAGTGCTTGCGTAACCACTCGTGGATAAACACGACGGATGGTTACGCGGAGGGTATAAAATTATCCGTCTTAAATTCATGAGGCGCTGCCGGTGGCCTAGCGATCTGAATTGCATTGAGAGGGATTACGCAATTCTTTGGGTCGTTGGACAGTAGGTAGGGAGACGGAGGGAATTGCGTCTGGGGGTAATCATTCGGGTTATTAATCTTTTTGTTCAATGAGTCTGTCAGGAGCAGTGTGCGGTTCAAGTGTAAGAGAAATATCGATTTCTGCTGGTGCGCGTTGCTGGTGGTTTATGTAGCAGGTTGTAAGAAGTATTCATGTTTAATAATTTTGATGGATATTTAATGATAATATATATAAGTTTGATTATTTATTGATATACTAGATTAAAAACATTTAGTATCTTTTTCTATACAAGGGGTTACAGAAGTAGTAACGATTGGCTGTATAGGTTGGTAATTAGAAGACTTAAAATTTTTTGATGGATCACCAAAAGTTCCAGGGACAAGTTCATATTTAAAAAAACAGGGTTTGAGTATTAACCGTTTTAATAACTAGTAACTGTTCCCGCAATCCGATACCAAAATAGTTTAAATTATATAAATGTTTTAAAAAAAAGTTTACTGATCATCGATAATCGATAGGAATTTGTAGAACATTTGCAAACTCAATTTCCGTTCGTAAATAGTAATTAGAGAAATTCGAACAGTAAAATATTTCTAATCTCAAATCGCATTCATGAGCATTATTACCAATATATATATATATATATATATATTAGTAATAATATATATCAAGAATCAAGATTTAAAAATCGATAAATGTTGAGATTTATTGCTATACATTTTGCTGCGCGTTGGAATCCTACAAGCGCAATAAATATGTGTCAGGGCAATTTCGACTGATTTAGTTACGTGCTCGGAGAATGGTAATTATTCATTTAAAAAAGATTATGCATTTTGGAATTTACGTCCGAGCTTGAAAAACGATGGCTCGGCATCGATTTGCATTAATGTCGCAGGCTCAGTAATTATGTGTTCAAACAATAAATCATGATTTGCAAAGTTATGGTTATAGCTTATGTAAAATTTATGATATTCATATGTACAGTTGTCAATTAAAACAGAGAAGTGATAAGTGACTGTAGACTTCTAAGTAAGATTAAACCCATTACTTTGATGTAAAGTGTATCTGAAAATTGATTCTAAGACTAATGTATACAAATACTTCGAGTATATACTGTTATATGTAATGTAATTCACAATTCTTCATACTATAACGTTAATTGTACAGCAAACTTATATTGTTATTTTTTTCATTATTGGGGGAGATTAGAAATTTTATAGAATAACAGATAATGATTTTCTAGGATTCCGAAATGAACACTCATGAACGAGGCTTTTAGTTTAATGACAAAAGATACATTTTATTATAAAAAGCTAATGTGCGTAAAAATGACAAAATTGAGTTAAGAGTCATCTGAACGATGTTCAGCACAAAAATCTAATTTTTTCCGGCCACAATTTCACCACAGAGTGGCACGCAAATCTATTCGCGAAACGTTGACGAGTGACTGTACGACACGAAAATTTAAATTTTACTACGTATACAATACAATAAAGACAATACGGGAAAGTGATAGAAAATGTCAATAAACGAGACGATAGAATAACACAATATAAACAGTCAGCCGGAGATACTCGCGCACTATAGAGCCGACGCGCGAGAGAGACGCGAATCCCTGATGCCCTTTTCCTTAGATATCCCGTTGAGGCCCTCAGCTATTATACACAATCTTCCTGAATGAATGGTGATGACTCTTGATGATGGACACGTGATTACAGGTGATATCTATGAGTAAGTTTCGTTAGGGTCTAATAGTGGTGAAAGGCTATATGTTAGAGGGTAAAGTGATTGCTTGGGCCTTTTTCATTCAAACTTGTCCTATTATCGGTTTACATTTAGGAGGGGGGGGGGGGCGACGCTTAGGGGGTTTCTCAATACAATTTTCTTGTGATGCTTACAAAGTGAGAGTTACAATACACCAAGATAGTTGCAATACATACAATTAAAAAAATATATTTAAAAACTAACATTAACCGAAACCGTGTACTGATATAATATAACATTGTATCTGCTAAAGCTCAATGTTAATTTATAGTTATAAAAAACTCTAATAAGCATTCATTTATTTTGCTCAACAGACTTTTGTTTCCGCTTCATGATTTTTTGTTCGTATCTAAATTCAAATATTATTTACTTTAATTGTTTATGTTTTGATAACTCTATCTTATTAATTTTACATAATTCAGATAGCTCTGATCTAATTAATCTTTCATATACCTTCATGAAACATTTTACATTTCTAGAAATTTACAATTACATCGCATTCATAACTGAAACCACTCAAGCTCTATACATCCAAAATTCAATTTTCGCCAGCTAACCCAGTTTCTCGCCGCTCACGCGCAACAAACGCGATATATGTTTCATCCCATTAAAAGCTGCCTCTCCTCTCTCCCTCTACATATATACATCGCCTTGCAAGATCGACCCTGCAAATCCACATGGAAAACCACCCGCCGCTCATTTATGGATCCACCCGAGCGCAGCCGTATTTCAGGCTTGCCGCCCGCGAGGAATTATGAGTTTTCGCGGCTATGACGGTATAGATCCTCCGCATCACACTCCCTGACAAAGAATCGCATTTATCACTGACGCGAAGGAGAGAACGAGTAAGAGAGAGAGAGAGAGAGAGAGAGAGAGAGAGAGAGAGAGAGAGAGAGAGAGAGAGAGAGAATTCATATCGCAAAAACAGCGAAGGAAGTCTCTTCCTTGGCGCGGCTGTGTGGTAAGCTGTTATTAACGACGTCGCTTTTTCGCGCATCCGGACGGCTGGAAGATAATACACGGCGCGGTTCCGGTTCTTCTGGGGGATCGGTACCTTTTTCGTTGACATAAGTTGACGTTTAGGGATGACTATTTTCACGGTTCAAGTTCGAAAGATAGTTAGGAAGAAGCTGAATGTCATTTTGGATTTAACTGTCGAAATTGAAATAAACCAATGGTATTATTTAAGGTTTCTCTGCTTTGGAAAATAGATGCACAAAAGAATCGTCATGCAACGAAGAACACTCATTAATTCTTAAAAAGTACGAATTCAAATAATTGAAGTAATTGTTCCTTAAAATACGTTATTACTTAGGCAATAACAGTCGAAGATCAATACAATAGAAACAACAGTGAATGGGTAATTTTTCAATGCAGATGTTTAACTATTAACAGTTCTCATCACTGCTAACGAACAAAATGTGTATATACAAAAAATCTGTTTACCTGAAGCTACAAAAATCGAACCCACAATAAAAAGAAAAACCTTAATCTATCCTTCTATGATGGTAATTAGAACTCTACGATATCGAGATACAATGATAGATCCAACAAAAGGAATCTCATCCCGTACATTAATCCTCCTATCTCCCTCTCTCTCGCAAGCGCCATGTCATAATCTGTTCGCCGTCAAATGAGTTCCATTGTAACTCGCACAAAAACGAAGCCAGATAAATCGGCGACAAAGGGCTGGCGAAAAAACGTGTAAGGGCGAAAGAAAGCGAGTGAGAGAGAGAGAGAGAGAGAGAGAGAGAGAGAGAGAGAGAGAGAGAGAGAGAGAGAGAGAGAGAGAGAAAGAGCAGTCGCGGGGTTGGTGGAGCGTCGAGAAGAAACCGGAACGGGCTTGTCACGGGGATGCGGACGCGGGTTATTGTTTTGCTTCGGCGACACGCGGCTCCGTTTTCGCTTTGTCACGGCCGGCCGGTTAATCGCGAACAATACTACGAGCCGTTTGCCCCGAGAGTTTATATATCTATATATACGTGCGCCGAGCTGGGTTATACAACAATTGCCGTTTCGGCAGATTTACAGCCGGGGTTAATCGATCACCGTGGACCGAGCTTCCGCCAGTCGACGCGGGATTTCCGCGATTGTTGTTCATTGGAAAAATTGAACATGTGAAAGAGCGAAGCAGTTATAATATTTATAATATTTTGATGCAGAAAGCTAAATTATCGGGTCTATTTTGAAAAATGCATCGGGCTATTGAGGACAGGAATTTGATTCTACTGTAGCCATGTTATATTTCGTTGCTGTAACTAATCATTTCTTACTGGGAGAAAAAAGAAGAGCCTATGTCTAGCGATCTAATATTTAAATAATGAAAATTGTACATTCGCTATTAAGAATTCTATAAATTGCAGAAGAAAACCTAACGTCTTCAAAGACACAGGAGATAGGAAAACCCAGGCTCAGTCTAATCAAAGACGCGGGTATCAACATCGATGAACTCCTTCAAAGAGCCAATTACGAATGCGGAATAGAATTAATATCATACCCGAGACGCATTAAAGAGGTAATCCTGCCGCGGAGATTACCGGAATAATCCGCCGGCAATCTCGAAGCGAGCTTCACGGGCAAAAGTAATTGGCCACGTGCTATTCTATCTATCCCACCCGCCGGCGTTCATTTATACAACCGCGCGAGCAAATCGCGTCAAAGGATCCATCGAGAACGGGAGAAAAGCGCCGCTGATGCGCAGAAAAACGGCTCCAGCCCGAATGCGCTTTCGAGCGGTGAGCGCGCTCGTAAAAAGGGAGAAAAATCGACCGAGAGAGAGAGAGAGAGAGAGAGAGAGAGAGAGAGAGAGAGAGAGAGAGAGAGAGAGAGATAGAGAGAGAGAGCGAGAGAGAGAGAAGAAAGATATGTGTACGTAGAGAGAGTGACTGAGTGATGAATATAAGACGATGTGGGGAAGAGTGGAAATAAGTTGGTGGCATACGAAGGTTCGTTCGAGAGAACAAGAAATGGATAAGAATATGGAGATGAGGTTTCAAGAGTTAAGCGGGAAATATGGCACATCTTGTTCTCGCTCTGTGGATGTCAATACGGAGATAAGGCTTTACTTCTTACAAAGAGAAGGTCCTTAATAACTTTGATTAATTCTATTCTTTTATAGCGCGATTAGAAACGTTTGACCTGAAAATTATTTATCATCTTAACAAAAATAAAGCTAATGCATAAGTAATGATAAAATTGAAGGATAATTAACTCTTATTTGCAATTTTAATATAGTTTATTCATTTTCTCTACTTTAATATATCACGGGCTGCGGTAGCGGCCCTCCGTGCTTGATCAATCATTAAGGCCTCAAAAAACCTTCTAAAAGAAGGTTAAATTATGTGGCAAGTATACATGTTTCTGGGATTCTGTATAAAGAAAAATAAATTTAATCATTATTAAAAATTCTCCCATGCTTTCTCCGGTCATCATCCATCTCAATTAAGTTTGTTAGAGCAAAACAAAGAAATTTTTTAAATAAGAAAGATCATGCTCTCCAAACTTGTGAAAATAATTCACAAAATTGTGCATAAAAGAGTAATAAAATCAAATATAAAGTGGGCTAGTATTCTTATCCATAGTTTAATTATTCGATTCGATGTTTATTAAACATTATTATTACCCCGCACAATAACGTAAATGAAAAATTATAAAGAAAAATAAATTTATATTCTCCCACGATTTCTCCCGTCATCATCCATGTCAATTAAGTTTCTTAGAACAAAACAAGAAATTAAAAAAAAATTTTGAATAAGAAAAGTCATTCTCCCCGAATTTGTGAAAATAATTGACAAAATTGTGCATAAAAAAGTAATGAAATCAAATATGAAGTGTACAAGTATTTTTATTCCTAGTTTATTTATTCGATTCGATGTCTTATTAAACATTATTATTATAACATTTTTTTTCTATCATTATATTTCGTAATATGAATTAAATTTAGCGAACCATTAAAACAAATATATCAACAAAAACATTATATAAATGTTCTCTAGATTGCGTTAGTTCTCTAATATTCCTGTATGTAGGCCCGAATTCATAGACGCTGAGTTGGAGTCAAAACGGACTCAAGTCGGGATATATGGATAGCTATACCGAAACATCGCTTCTAACCTTAGGTGAGTCCGTCTCAGTGTCTATGAATTGGAACCTTAATACTCTAACCACCTTCTGAAAACGAGTTTATTTTTTCTCTAAGCTCAATTGAGAAACGTTACTTTTTATTTAATTGCTTGGTATTATTTCTAAATAATACACATCTTACATGATTCTCACTTTTCCAATAGTATTATTAATATTTTTCTACATTATTTATTGATTTTAACGATTCCAAATCACAAAATTGTAAAAAAAAATATCCATGAAAAGCAACCAAAGAAGTCTGTAAAAAATTCCAAAGTCGAGGAAAACGACAGCCAAAGATAGAAACCACTTGAAGCGTGGAAAACTTTCCGGCATCCGTTTTCCTCTCATTCGGCTCCTCTGTATCAGACTTTACGATGCGTCTCTCTCGGCTGCATCTCAAGAGAAACAGAAAAAAGGAGGAAAGAAGCTCGTGAGAAGAAAGTCGGTCGCGTTGCGCGCGCGCGCTCATCCGCGGAGTATCAATCCGACGAGTAGACGCGCGCGGGAAGAAGCATAAAAGGGATCGGGTATATTCGCCGAGAATATTCTCTCCCCCTCTTTGCGTCGTTTTATATCCGAGTCGCGGAACTGATAAGAAAGAAAGACGGCTTAGGAGTCATCAATATGCGCTGGCCCATGAATTATCCATGTTTGTTTTTTTCTCGCGCAAGAGTGCACTGCGTGCTCGCTCGTGTCCGTGGTGGGGAGTGTGATTCATCAAGCTCGAACTGTGGGAAGGGTGTAAAGGTTTGAGTGACTTGTTCTTTTGTTTATGGTCAGATCCGGTTCCGTTTTAAAATCATATTACTCAACTGGAAGTCGTTTGGTTTCAATACCGTTGCTCGAAAGTAGATTTTTAATGTCTGTTAAGTTCGGACATATTATAGAAAAAATGTTCAGAACAACATGATAAATTAATTAATTGACTTCTCAATAGAATCAATAACATAAATATTAAAACTTGTTCTAATAAAATAAATAATATCAAAAGTAAATGTTTGCTTCTTCAAATTTGTTATATGACCGAATCCATCTCAAATCAGGTGGTCCGCGTATGCCTATGTCACCGATCGTTTTAAAATTAAAGTATTTATGTTCTCCAAAAATTATTTAACACGTATTTTTTAATTATTTTATTGCATTAAAATTTCATGCATTCAACAATGCCGGAAAATTCCGAGAAATTCCTGACTTAGAAAAAAAATTTTTCAATATCATTTTTAAACTGCTACTGTTTTACCAGTTTCTTAAGCTTTTTAGCATGTATTGAATAGACTTGTGCACATTCATAAATAGACGTAGCCGCACATGTAGATGTTTATATGAGATAATGTACTTGTATATTTGCACGCTAGATGGCTGACGTTGAGTTTATCGCATAACAAGACAACATAGGCTTTAGCTATATATATATATATATATATATATATATATATATATATATATATATATATATATATATATATATATATATATATATATATATATATATATATATATATATATATATATATATATATATATTTATATATATATATATATATATTTCCTAGCCTTCTTTAAAATCAACCCTTAGTTGAGATTTCTGAATTCGTTTTCGGGAACAAGAATTGAATGTCCCGACTTTTTTCCGTTCAAGGAAATCATTGAGTAAATAATCAAATTTCTATTTTCACGATAGTTTGTTATCAGATGATTCAACACAAAGTCTGACGCTTATAAGTGATGATAGAAAACACGATTCAGCGTTTGCTTTATGGCAATAAAAAAATCATTACTTATTTAAATGAAAATAGTTGCAGTAAAATAAAAAAAATTACCATTATATCAGACGGCGCTGCTAGTCACTTGAAAAATCGCTTTCAACTGTGTGAATTAAAACGAGCACTGTATGATATTAAATCGTTGTTCTCTGCTACTGGACACGGTAAAGAAGCTGTAGATGGTGTGGGAGGGCTTATAAAGTATCATGCTACTACGCATACTTTGCAGTAGAAAACCCCTGAAGAAGCTATATGCAAAATGCTAATGATTTTATAAGGAATGTTCAAACTTATATTGAAGCGATTAAAATAATTCATTTGCAAGACATTGAAATAGAATAATATAGAAAAACTAAAAATGTTGATTGGTTTGCAGTTCAAAAGTATCATGGAATTAAAAAAACTCATATGAGGATTAAAAATACATATAATAAAGACAAAACACATTACTTTACAGCCAACACTGCTGATCGTCCGTTCACTGAAATTAAAACAAAGAAAAACAAAAACAAAAGCACTCATAAAATTAAGAAATCTAGAAAGCTAAAAAGCAAAAAATAAAAATTATTTGTTACGCATGTGTATATCATGCGTGTTTGTGCACGAAGGTACACTGCCCACACATGTATAAAAGTCATTTGCATTAACTCACTCCAGCGTCCACATGTGTGACTAGGTGTATTTATGAATGTACAAAAGTCTATTCATATTGATTATATGATGTTTATTACTGACAGGCAGGAAAAATTTTAGTATTTTATTTTATCTTTGTTCTCTTTCCACAGCAAAAAACTAGTAATGTGACACACATGATTTGATAGGTATTTACACCCTCTACCCCCCTGTACATTTTCAACCAAAAAAAATGTGGGTTATGAGAAAGCTGCATTTTTCTAAAAAGTGCATGTTTTAGTAAAAAGTGCATAACTCGTGCATTATTTATTTTTTTTTAAAATAACATAAAGGACGTGAAAGAGGGCTCAAAACTGAGTGAAATTATGTGTTACACGCTAAAAAGCTTAAAAAACTGATGAAACAGTAACAGTTTGAAAATGACATTGAAAAAATTTTTTCTAAGTCAGGAATTTCTCGGAAGTTTTCGGCATTGTTGAACGCATGAAATTTTGATGCAACAAAAAAATAAAAAAATACGTGTCGAATAATTTTTGGAGAAGAACAACATAAATACTTTAATTTCAAAACAATCGATGTCATAGGCATACCCGGACCACTTGATTTGAGATGGATTCGGTCATATATTAAAATAATACAAATATTGAAGAAGTTATTTTAAATTATTATAATAAAATGTTTTAACACGACCTTAGATAGTAAAACGAAATATATTCAGTCACCGAATATAAGTTGATAAAATTATGTAAAACAGATAGTTCGAAAAGTGCATACTTTAAAATAGTTTGTGAAAAACACTTGTCGATATATAAGCATATTTGCATGACGGAGTTTCTTGCAAAAGAATGCGTTTGCTGAATCGTAAAAATATTTTTATTCTCGAAGCTGTTACACAATGACAAAAGTAACGTGAGAACGCAGAAAAAGATGACACGAAAAGAACCAAACTATGAAAAGACAGAAAGTTAAAAATGTACTTACTAAAAATCGTGATTTCTCATTTAAGTCATTATTTCCGTATCTAAATTACGAAAAAAATCATTCCATTACTACGATCCAGTCTAATTAAAATAAAATTTTTCATACATCCCAATGAACTTTTAATTATACCTTCCAAATGTCGCGAACACGAGTGTAATATCATGTACACTGAAGGTCAAATGAGCTCATTCCACTGCTTTTCACCTCAAACACCGCCCAAATATCATCCTCGCGAACAAAACACCAAACATAGCGCGCGCCACCAACTTTGAAAAAAATGCCGCTCCGTAATGAAAGTTTTCCGACGTCTGTCTGCATAAATATCGTCGCACAAAACCGCCTCGACTAGCCTCCAAAAAAAAGTCCGCCCGGAGACATACACACAGAGATACAGCATCTAGCGATACGCGCGCAGTTTCGCCCAGCGTCGACGCGGAAAAAGCGGCGAAGTTTTATTTGAGTTTTACGCGGGGAGCGCTTAGCATACGCGAAAAACCGGTATGACAAGCGCCGTTGTGATCCGCAGTCGACTGGCTGGCCCGGGCATTACTACAGTTAAAAAGTTGAAAAGGGAAAAGAGGAGCGCAGCAAATACACACACACGCGCGCGCGTGCTCGTAATACGCCGGAGGAAAAGTCCGTGGCTGGCGAGACCGCAGTCCCGACGCGCTTTTCCTAGACATGTTAATTCCGAGCGAGATTTCTCCCTCTCACGTATAGGCAGCGCACATGTATATAATACGAACGCAGGCGAAGGTCCGCTGGGTGTATGCATATATGTAGGAGGGCGCAACACGTGCGCGTGCCCCGCGCGGAATACATTTTCGCGAAGGACTTTTCGCCGGACTTCCGCGCGCGCTGCATCTGAAATGTATATTAGCCCCGCGCCCGCGCTAAGTCATCGGACCCCGGCGAAGGGGCGAAAAAAGGGTGTATAACGGGTTGGAGTAAGAATTTCCGGGACGGCGAGCGATCGATTCCACCGCCGCATGGCGTTGGGAAGAGAGGGAGAAAGTCGAGACGACCGTCGATGTCGGGAGTTTCCGATGTAGGAGAATGAATTGAAAGGCCGCGCGACTGTTGCGTGTGGCGAAGGAGGCGAAGTTGCGGGGATTTTTTTTTTAGTGACAGGAGGGCGTTTTCTGATAGTTTATTTGTTGCGTGCTAGTTTGGATGGGAATAAATTATTAAATCGTTTTAGAAATCGGTTTGGACTTTATTTTTAAATTATAATATATTTAATATACATGCTATTACATATATTTAGTGCGATGATAATATAATAATACAAACGATTTATTTGAAACGCACGATTCGTTGATTAAACTTTTATTAGCTGCATATTAATTTACTATAATGAAATTCTATATAAAGACAATGCGTTGCAAAATTAATTTCATTGATCCGCTAAAACAGTTAATAGAGAATATTGAAACACGTTTGTATATGTGATACATTTATGTCAGATATTTAAAAAAAAATATAATACACACTATTTCTGACACCTACGTTACTATGCGAGTTATTCATAGCTCGTACTATTTTTCAAATATTAATGATTTAGTTTTTGCAAAATAATATGTGTTTTCAATTTTTTCAACGTTTCTTAATCAAAACGATTTCTAAAAAAGTTCATTTTTACAGTGAAAGTGTATATATATATATTATTTATTCAATTTTAAAAACATGGCCTTGACAAGCTGAAAAATTGTAAAAGAAATTCTTTCTAAGCAACGTAAAACGGTTGCAGCTTTCACACAACACCTATACAAAACTCTCAAGCAATGCAAACGCTTTATTCTCAAACGCTCGCACCTTGGCTCGCGCGCAAAATTGAAAGCTCACAGGTGTACGCCCGTCGTGTCGTCACAAAAGTCGCAGCACAGCTATCGCGACGACTCTTATACGCGTGTCCGCCTGCAGCTGCAAAACTGCTCTTCAGAAGCTTACAGGCGCGCATAAACGGCTTTCAGAAATGCGCTGTGCTCGATTAAAAGGAGGAGCAAAAAATGTATATTCCTTGTATCTGCCGCGGCTCCCCCCCTCCCCCCATCATATCGTGCTCTTTGTGAATTCCTTTTGCACTTTGGCGCGCGATTTTTTGCGAGCTTTCGCTATTGTTTCGGAAGCGCGGAATTCGTGCCCCTCGCAAATATATTCCGAGGATTCATCGCGCGCGTTCGTTCGCTTTGAGGCGTTTGATTTTACTCGCCTTTGCTACCGGCGCGGTGCTGCTTTTAATAGCGCACGTATCGGTGGGCGGTCGCTTTGTTTTGAGAGCTGATTGGTATGCGCTGTACTCGCGACCTTATGGTACGGCGAAATGAATACAGCTGGGAATAATTGGAGAATTTTATTTTCGTTAAGTAATTTTTTAAGATACACACAAAATACATTATGTCGGTGTTGTAATTAAATACGTGCTTTCCTATTTTTACAAAAACGTTTAAAATAATTCACAGAGGTCAAACAGGGCATTGACAAGAGTATGTGCTAGTTATATATTGATAATTACAGCGATTTCGCAAATACTCAAGTTTCAAGTGTATTATGTACAATTTTATCGATTTTTTCTAAAGTGGTTGAGCTTTTTCATTAAAGTATACCTGTTGTTTGATATAATTTTAGACTGAACATTTTTCATAAACAACGAGTCATTGCAAGCCTTTTATGTTTTGATAATTATTCTAGATATAGACCGATACAAATATACGAATAATAGATAAAATATATTTAAAATTTATTTTCATTATCACCACTTGCAGTGAGGTATTGTGGCTCAACTTTTCAATACAGTCAAACGTGTTTGCGAAATATTTTCATTCAGAATTATATCAAACAAAAATCTCTAAAATTTTGTGAATACTTTAATCGCAGTCGTAAGTACATAATTTATTTACTACAATCTCTGAGGTACGTAGTATAGAAAAATCGAAAAACGTTTAAATGATACATTTAAATTGTTATTTTCCTAATATATTATTTGCTTTTGACTAATTTTAAGAGGTAGCAAAATAACAGGCATTACAGCACGATTAACGTTTTCCATTTGCATACTTATTTTAAAAACTTATTTATTGTTTATTATATTAAAGAACATTAGTGATATGTTCTGCAAAGAGATGAGACCAGTTTATTTAAGGCTAAGTAAACACAATTCTAGCAAAAAAAAACGAAGCCTTGTTATTGTTGATTCATTTTCAATCTCTTTTTACGCATTTGTATATATATTCAAAGATAAATATTAAAATTGCTATTGAATATCCAATTATCAATATAAAAATTAATTCTAAAATTAAAATACCACTATTCTGTTCAGATTCCTTTTTCCAGTCAACTGCCATTATTTTATATTTTATTTCTGTGATCAATCTTTCAAATATTCCAGAATCAAAAATTAGTTGTATAATTTTATCGAATTTTTCGACGTGTAGTGAAGATTTTTCAAAAAAATATACAAATATCTCTTAAAAGATAGTAAGTAGGTTTAGCCATTTTCATAATTGGCGTGCCATCACTGTTTTTATATTTTTCAATAAACTCACGTGCTTATTGATATAAATAAAACTAGAAATAAATTCATACTTTTCCGAGAAAATATACTTTTTTGCATAGTATGCGTAAAGTACGTCGATTCGCATTGTTTTCAGTGCGTAAAGTTGAATTTCACACATAGTGTGCGTAAAGCTTCGCTTCACGCATACTATGCGTAAAATTCAACTTTACACACTCAAACCATGCGACGACGTGCTTTACTCATAATATAAAAAAAAAATATTGTTCGCCACGCGGGCGAAATCTTTATGACCTCGTGATCGCCCAACACTCGGCGCGTAAAGTTCAACTTTACGCCCTAGTGACGAAAACTACTATTACCAAGGTTTGAATTCTATTTTGACATAATAAAAGCTAACACAATTGCTTATGGTAACAAATACCCTGATACTTTAAAAAACCGCTGCCAATTCATTGGCACGTAGCTTCCTCAAACTTGATTTACTGATTCCTTTAATTAATTTTTACTTCCAATATTTAAAATTTCATACTTTATTTTGTACGATGTAAACGGCTTAAAATCGTTTTTATAAGTCTAACAACTCGTCAGGAGTTGATTTTACACGAGAATATTAAATAGTAAAATTTTTTGTTTTAATATTATCCACAACTTTTGTATTTAACATTTTCGTGTAAAACTATCCAAAATCCACCTCTACGAGGAATTTTGAAGCGCTTAAGTCAATTTTTACTCCCGCAATAGTTGGACATACCAAACTCATTTTTTTCATTTTTCAATGTTTACGTTTTTATTAATAACAAAAGAACCGTAATAGCTAGACAAATAATTTTTTTAGAAAATATAGGTCTTGAAATTCTCTTTCGAATGCCGCCCACCCGATTCAAATACATAAAGCCGTTCTCGAGAAATTACGATTTAAAAAAAAAGTGAAAAAAATTTTAACCTCAAATATCTCCGAAATTTATGGATCAATCCTTTTGCCCAAAGAACTCAATCGATTGTGATACAAAATGTACCAATAAAAAAAATTTCAAACTAATTAAGCCAATTTTACTCTAGTTATTGAACGACAAAAAAAAACACTTTTTTTTATAAATTATTTTTTTTCTCCAAAAATAATGAATAAAAAAACCTAAAAATTTAGTAAGTTATAGTACTCAGTATTCTTTATAACCAAAAAAATATTCATGTTAATATCTTTTTTAATTTTGAAATATAACCTATTTACTAAAAATGACGTTTTCATGAATAACTTATGACGAAATATAGCTAACGGCTTTTTTTTTTTTTTAAATTGTAGAAAATTTTATTCTGCATACAGAGAATTTATCGTATATAAATAATATTTGTTCTAAATATGAAAAAAATTGAAAATAAAAATTTTGAAAATTTAAAAATGGCGATAAAAAACAAAAAAATCGATTTTGACAAAAATAAAATATTGACCCCAATTGTTGAAGCAAAATCTGAAAAAATGATCACTCTCTCGTTAAAATCGGTTGAGTAGATCATGAGATATCAGAGTATACGGACATACATACACACACACAAGACACACACACACACACACACATCCATACGGACATTTTCTAAAAATGGTGTATTTCGATTCCAAATTTTCTATACAACATTCCTAAGACATTATCTCACAAACTTTTTTTTTTACTATCACAAAGCTTCCTCTAGGAGGAAGCAAAAGTTATTGTTTAATAGTTTATGGTATTATAAATTATTGAAGGTTACTTTATGTTTATTCTGCTTCTTAGTAAAGTGTCTTACATTCGTACTGACAACTGCGTATTTGATATAATTTGAAATAAACGAAAAGTACTTTTTTAAAAGATATTGAAACACACTGTCGATGTTTGTAACATGAAATGAGTAAGTTGAGCATACTTTCTAGGGAAAGAATGAAAATATAAAATTTTTACGTGTTAGAAAAACACCCTATTTTTTCACATAATCTACTCTAAATACTTCTCATTATTTTTATTATTTTTAAACAGAAATGATTTTAAACTAAAATTGCAGTTTTTTATGATATTATAATTTATAGTTTACATGATCATTTAAATTGTAATATTGTTAAAAATAAACAAATGGATAAAAAGAAGGTAAATATATTATACTGTCAAAACTTGTATTTGTTTAGCTAAACTACTAATTTCATGAATCACCTTCAAAATACCTTGCACAGTATTACTCCAGAATACATGAAAGTTGTTTTAGTTCAGGCACATCTTTTACACTCACGATTGCACATGGCATTCAGCATTTTTCATAACACAAACCCGCATAACTTCCCATTATACTTACGGACTTCCGTAATAGAAATAAACCAGTAATGTTCCATTTACAATGAAATGACTCCACTCCCTCCTCCTCGGGAAGGAAAAAAGCAACTCTCGGTCGTTTTGAGCATTCGCCGTTCATACTTAATAAGAAACAGTAAAAAGAAAAAAAAAGGGAAAGGAGAAAAGTCCAGCGGGAAAAACAGAAGCCCGGAAAAACTTGCCCTTCCCCCTTGTTTTCTTTACGCGCATAATAAGAGGCGAAAAATAACGATCGAAGTACTTTCTCCGTCTTCCCTCGCCCTACTCGGCTCTCGAGATTCGCGCGTCGACTCGCGACTTATTACGAGCGTTAGGTAATTTACTGCGCGTCGCTCGCCGCACTTTCTCTCTCGCTCCCGTTTAGGGCTGTAAAAAATAATGCTAGTCTCAGAACTAGGGGAGGGAAGGGGAGCTACAGAAGGAGCGACGCACTTAGCCAAATGGGCTGGGCTTTTTACGGACTATCGGTTAAATGCAGTATGCAAAGCCTGTTATGATTTTTCTTATGTGCAGCGCGTAAATCATTCCATGAAGCCCAGCTTCTGCCGTCTTTATGCAGAAGTTCACTGTTGCGCGCGCGCGCGCAAACGGCTCTCTGCTGTTACTCTCAGAGCTTTTCTTACACGGGCGAGGGCATGAATATTAATTGCGCGCTTTGTTATTTAGAATTCTCGGCTTGAGCACGGTTCGACTTTTAACGGTTTTTCAATCTCTTTTAATTTGAGATGGAGGATTGGCTTTTACTCTGATTAGGACTTTACAATGACAAGCGAATAGATTCTTCGAACTTCAATTTGTGTCGATTGAATTATCCTTTTCTCATGTATAAGTGGCGATAAAACAAAAATGTTTAATATTTCAGAATTTTATAAACGTTGCATTATATTTTTTTTTATTTTGCACAACGGGATAAACAATTGCAAGTATTAATCCGTTCTTATGATTAATAAAATAAAATGTCATTATTTACGAGGGTCATTTGATTAGTACCTAGCCTACAAATGAAAACACCAAAATTTTACAAAAAATAAAATTTATTTTTCAATGTAGTCTCCTTTTAGTTGAATACACTTGGTCCAGCGGTGTTCCAATTTTTTTAACCCCGTTGAAAAAAATGTTTTCTCTTGGTTTGCAAAATAGGCCTCCGTGGCGGCGATTATTTCGTTATTGGAGTGGAATCTCTTCCCGGCGAGATAATTTTTTTGGTTCGGAAACAAAAAAAAGTCGCACAGAGCCAAATCTGGAGAATACGGTGGATGGGGCAGCAGTTCGTAGCGTAATTCGACCAATTTAGCCGTGGCGAGTGCAGAAGTGTGAGCCGGTGCATTATCGTGGTGGAAAAGCACTTTCTTTTTAGACAAACGGGGCCGTTTTTCTTCTAACACGGCATCAAATCGGCTCAATAGTTCGGCGTAGTATTGTCCTGTGACCGTTTTGCCCTTCTCCAGATAGTCAATAAAAATCACACCTTCAGAATCCCAGAAAACAGTGGCCATCACCTTTCCGGCCGACGGGACCGTCTTCGCCTTCTTCGGAGCAGGTTCACCGGGTAAGGTCCACTGTTTTGACTGCTCCTTGGTCTCTGGAGTGTAGTAGTGAATCCATGTTTCGTCGACGGTCGCGTAACGACGCAAAAACTCTTTTGGATTGCGATTAAACAGCTCCAAACACTGCTCTGAACTGGTCACACGGATGCGCTTGTTGTCTGCAGTCAGCAAACGCGGCACCCACCTTGCTGACAGCTTCCTCATGCCTAAAATCTCATGTAGGATATGCCACACGCGTTCTTCTGAGATGCCTACTATCGCAGCTATCTCGTGCACCTTTAATCGGCGGTCTGACAAAACGATATCGTGTATTTTTGTCACGTTCTCCTCCGTAGTGGCTGTTTTCGGAGCACCTGGGCGTGGATCATCAAAAACCGACGTACGACCACGTTGAAACTCGTTATACCAAAATTTAACGGTCGCCATCGAAGGAGAAGCATCCCCATACACTGCATCCAAGCGTTCTTTAATTTCACTGCGCGATTTCCCTTCCAAAAACAAGAATCGAATCACCGACCGATATTGTTCTTTCTCCATTTTTTCAAAAATCAACGGACACATTTGCTTTCACACGCTCTCAAAAATAAACTACAACTCCGATCCGGCTGAAATTTCGTCTGTAACCGTTTACAGGAAGATACTGCACTGTAGTGTATTTCTGGTGCGATAGTGGCACCATCTGGCGGTGAGGCTAGGTACTTGTCAAATGACCCTCGTAAATGAGAACGAAGGCTTTATTTTCATACTTGATAATATTTATTAAAAACTGTATGTGAGGTACTCATTTAATTGCGAAAATAAATTACTTTCGTATTCATTAAATCTACCAAAATTTAATTTTGTCAGAAATAATTTAAATAAAAAAAACAAATTCATCATTCGTGTGTAAACGAAATTTCACGCCACTTTAAAATTAATCCACAGCTCTCCCTCACCCACTTATTCTCTTCCTTTCCTGTATTTTTACGAATTAATTTAAAAAGAAAATAATTAAAGTCTCGTAATAAAATGCGCGGCGCGCCACGACACGGGCCATAAAACTAGACAATCTTCTAAAGCATGAACGTGTATATGTATACTCTCCGCGCTCATGCAAGCGCAGAGACACGTGTTCGCGTAAACGAAGGAGGAGAACACGCGCGTGCGAGTGAAAATACGAGCGGCTCTTGCCCCGGCAAAATAGAGATTTGTATGCAATGATAAAATTAAAGGGGGGAGGGGTCGAGGGTGGAGGTAAGGGCACGCGAAATTGAAATTTACCGACGACACTTCGCCGTTGTAATTTGCAAATGCGCGCGGCCAGCTACGCGGCGGAAGTGCTCGCGGGAGGGTTGAGAGAGGGCAGCTTAATTATGAAAAAAATGAGATTCTACGAATCAAGCACTGGCGCGAGGGCAAGGCAATTTCTTTAATGCCGTGTATATGCGATTATCATTCTTTTTCTCGTTGTGTATAATTTCCGGAATACGTGTGCGTGTGTGTGTGAATGCAGAGACTTGATGAAGCTGGGAGATGCAATTTGTTTGGATGAGTCTGACTAAACCCTGGGGTTTCTACTTATTACTTTATCATTCTTTCCTCTCGCCTTTTTTTTATATTTATTACATGGCTTTGAAGTGATTTTTCTAGTAAAATTAACAATTTTCAAGTAAATCAAATATAATTAGAGAATTAGAAAACTTTAATTATTTTATTTACATAGATTATTGTATTAGATATTAATGGATACAGCGATATGTTTTCTGAAACTTGGATAAAATTGAATTTTAAATTTCAAATTAAACGTCGAATTTACTTCGAATTTATGTTGCATTCAGTTGTTAGTTTTAGTATAAGTACACCTCAAGTCTCGAGTTTCGTGTAAATGTCGTGTAGTTCCGTGCACTTAATGTTACTCATGCTTCTTCGATCGACCTATTGAAATAGTACATTATGTAACCAGGGACTAAACTCGCAGATTATTCCCGTGGGTGAGTTCACTGTCTGAGCGAGCGTAGCGAAGCGAACCCAAGTGATCACCCAAGGAAATGATTGACTTTAGTCCCGTGTTACATATAGTACTTTATTCCCATCGCCACTGTGGCCACTTCATAGATTTGAAAAGTTTTGTATTTATGTGTTATAATTTGCTTAGTTTTAACCTAATTCACCATAAACGTAAAAAATTAGACTATGTTACTTTATTCCCGGTAATTTACTTTATTCCCGCAAATAAAGTAAAAGAGGGAATCAGGCGCCACTTTTGACCCGCTTTTCAGGCTATAAAATGGCCATTATAGTAGAGATGGGAATAAAGTAATTTATACTAAAGAAGGTCGAGGAATGGCCGTATGAGGATAAGAACATAACAAGCTCTATATCTTTTAAATTTACTGTTGTACATAAAATTTTAATTTTTTGAGATTCTGACACAACTATCAATGTAGGGTATCTGTATTGTTAGGAATCGATTATTTAATAAAATTTTATTATGGTTAGAACCTGTAGTTTCAAATTATACATTCTATATAAAAAATTATTAAAATTATATCTAATATATTATGAAGAATGAGGATTAGGATGACTCACACAGTAACTAGACATCCACCAGTAGATGAAAAATTTTCCCCAAAAATAGTTAATTATTGGTAGAAATTCATCTATATGAAATGGCCAAGAAGTTAGAAAATAGCTAGTAAAACTGGCTAATTAATCGCTACGATGAAAAAATTTTTCGACCATTATTTGTCTATTTCTTAGATTGATGTAACAACAAAATATTCGTATTTGATTTACTTACTAATTTTATCTTTGATGAATGAGCATTAAAATGCATTGGATGGCTTACCAAAATATAAATAAGTAACATTAACTAATAAATCATTTGTTGTATTCATTCTATGAATAATTCAGCAAAACTTTTATTTCTTCGTCTGATTCTGTCTCTCTCACTCCTTGTCATAACAGCAAACCTTCTACTAGCCATTTCCAGGCTAAACAAACTGATCATTTTTAATGCCTTTAAAATATTCAAGAACAAGCTTATGCCTGTCTTCGAAAAACTCATTCTATTTTTCAATCTATTAAATGGCCAAATAATAGGAGAAAAAGCGTTTCATCGGGAGCTAGAAACTGTACAAGAGAAATTCCTATTTTATATCAAGTTTCTAATATAAATGGTCAGTTATTAGTTATAATATGTTTTGGATATCCACTAGGGAAAATATACTTTTAATGTTTCTGACTTCATGAATTACTTTCCCTCAATTTCAAACTTTAAAAAAAGACATGTTTTGACTCATCAGTATCATAGAAGCATTTTATTTAAACGACTGCAAATATCACATGACCTGTTCATTTATACTGGCATTAGACGTTCAACTACTAGCCGAGTCACCCTATCAAAATATTTATATACATTTCTATTCAACGTATTATAACAACCATTTAGTTTTTCAATTAAATTTCATATCTACCTTCTCCCCAGCTCTATCTCCTCCATTATAATAAAACCTCCCGAAAACCTTTACCAACCACTCGACATCCTGCTTTTTATCGCCTCTCGCACTCATTCTTGTTCCCCTCCTCGCCCCTATAACCCAACCATCTACCAACTTCGCCCGAGAACGGCGCGAACAGACGGACGGACAGGCCGGGTGAGCGCGCGCGCATAATAGCCAACGGAGCAAAAGCTCGCGGAAACGACCTCGGCCGTCGTCCTCGTCCTCTCTTCGACAAGGCGGGTGCGAGGCCCCCGCGCGCGCGCCATTCCGCGCACACACGCGGCCCTGAATCCGTAATTCATCCGCGGCGGGTGACATTTGTTAGCCGGGGAACGGGAGGGAGAGATCGGTACCACCTGCACGTGTCGTGCTGAGGCCTTAACTCACGCGACCGCAGATGCAGCTGTTGCGTGGCGCGCCTTGCAAGAAATGTTCGGCTCTCCAACGTTAAGGCAGAGATTTGTACAGTGTATGGTTTATTTATGTCGAGGGTGGGGGAGAGAAATAGAGAGAGAGAGGTGGTGCGGTGTTTTGTAGAAATATTTGCGTTGCAAATGTGGCGCCGCTCGTGAGAGAATGTTGCGGTGATGCGAGGCAGTTGCGTTAACGGTGTGAGAATGAGGGTGCGGAGAGGTTTACGAGAAGTGCAAAGAGTAGGACAAATAGATGTAACGGTGTTATTCTAGTTCATCAAATAAATTTAGAGGTACAGTTCGTTCCGTGAATTTTAAAATGCCCGTGAATATTTTTGCGCATGAAGAACTAGATTGGCAGAAGAATTTAGAATAGTAGACAATTTAGAAAGAAAATTTTTTATGTAGAATGTAGAAACTATACCATTTTATGTATGAATGAAATTTTCAATTTACATCAACACAAATACTAATATAATAAGAATTTCTTATATTTCTCGTATAATTTTACGAATATTTTATACTTGTGATATCGAAGAACCTTTGAAAGTTCGTATTAAAACAACAGCTTTATTCGTCTACTTTTAAAGTACATTTTTATAAACCAAGAAAGAGAAAGAGAGAGAGAGAGAGAGAGAGAGAGAGAGAGAGAGAGAGAGAGAGAGAGAGAGTTCAATTTTGAAAATATTTTATTTCGTATAAAATCTATATGGATTGTGCACTCGTTTACTCTATTCAAGATTTTTTTTTTAAATATTGTACTGTCTACAGTTCTTTAAAATATTGCAGTTTTTTCGAGCAATAAGAATTTTTAAAAGTGATCCTGAATTAATTAATGACGGTAAATGTCATGCTATAGATATTATTTACCTATGTAGAAGTTAATAAATTTGTAATTACTGATAGAAAATAACATTAAAGGCCATCATCAGTGTTTCTTAGTCCATCAATCATTGAGAAATATTCTTTATTTATAGTAAATAAAAAAAGACAAAATGGAAGATTATAATCGATTAAGAAGTGCTTTCTTACAATAATCTACGAATATGAAAATCTTAAATCAAACAAGCATTATTACTAAATATTTTTTTAAATTATGTAAATTTTAACATTTACAGTTGAAAAATTCAAATCAGAGAAAAATAATGTTTTACTAATAAATATTGCAATGCTACCCAAAAATTTTGGCAAGCTCAAGACGAATTCCAAAAACAAAGCAACCCACCCGTAGGGCTTAAAACAAGTCTGAAATAAGGCGAAAAACATTCTCGAGAGAAGAGCAAGCCGCTATTTTTCCTCTTGATTACACGGATTACCCAAGCTGGTGCCACACCGTACAAGACCCTCTCTGCGGTCCTCTCTCATCCCCCTCCCCTTCGCTTTCTGTCTTTCTCTACAGAGACACAGAGCCGGGCAACAGCGGAATACCGGAGCCCAAGATTAGGGCCGAGGAACGCCTCCCGACAACGGCGCTGAGGAGGTTAACCCACTTGTCCGACCGTCGCCGTGCAAAAAGTCGTCGTGCGATTACGCCGACGAGACGCTATTGGATTCGGAAGGCCAAGCGCATGACGGCGCGAAAGGATCTCGAGAGCCAGGGGGGCTTTCGATGGATATCCCGTGACAGGGGTTTTGTAATCGATCGAGTCGAGAGAGCCAGGTCGATTGAATTATTCAGAATAAGGTATTGATGGTTTTCATGATAATATTGGTACATTAATAAGAATAATGGGCGTGTCGCTGTCTTTTAGATAAGAAGAGGATTTGAGGTAAACATACGCAGAAGATAAATCAATCTAACTACAAATACAGTATTATATAAATTTATTTATCATTGTGTTAACACGTTAAAATAACAGAATATCTTCATACACAGCCTTTTTCAACAGAACTTACAGCGAGAACAATTATATATATATATATATATTGTGTTTACATTATGCGTTTCCAAATATACACATGTATTCATAAATATATACGTTTCAACAACAAAATGTCATTATATACACCTTTTGTTATCAACAGATCTTACACACTACGAGAATCATTATTCACAATCAATTATTTGCTATCTTGCACTCAGTTGACGACTTTGCAAGGTTTCATACCCGTGAGTCTGCCAAATAGCTGATCGTCAACGTTCAGGGCACAGCGTCGTCTGGAATTGTAGCTGATGGCGGTGAGCCGCGAATTCAAGCCGCGCGGAGTGGGACTACTACCGGGACGAACGAACACTAGCGCGGTGATTTCGAGCCGGAGTCCGAGCTCGGACGGACTGGACGGTGCGCGAACTTTCGACGGCTGATGAGCAGACCCGAGAGTTTCGCATTTGATAGTTGGCTTTTTCTTGTCCTTCGGTGCCTGGCTTATTATTAGCTTTCCGCCCTTATCGGTTCTCGATTCTGTTGGCACTCTTAAGCTTTTATCTGCACTACACACCGATTTCTTTTCTACTTTAACTTCGCTTACTAAGTTGTCTATTGATTTCCTAGAGTCGATATTTCTTCAGAATCCGACTCATGTTGCAACTGCAGATTGATAAATTTCTTTGGTCGTTCCAGATTTTTGTCTTTAATCAGCGAAACTTTTCTCTCCATTTGGGCTGCAGTGGCTGTCTGGCTTATCGATTTAAATTTCGGCTCTACTCGGTTAGGTCTTTTTGCTCTTATCTCATCGTCAAAAAGTCATCGCTGATCAGTATTTTTGTATTGTAATTGTATAAAGCGCCTCTTCCGAAGTGATCAACACATGTAGCCCCCCTCTTCCCGCCCGGCTTACCACACGTCCAAAGCAAAAAAAAGAGCGCTAGCGGTCGTACCGCGCCACCACCGTAGCCGTCTCCCGGCTCTGCAGCCGCTCGATTCTCATTTCTTTAAAGTGTTGCCGTTTCAACTTGGAGGATCTATAAAGGCTTATACATAAGGGACCAGAGTGGGATTGATCACTTCGGAAGAGGCGCTTCACACAATTACAATAGAATTACGAAATAATATTTATTTTATTTATTTATTTATTTATTTACTTACCAGAGTAAGTACAAAAGGTAAGTACATGTTTACATTATACATGATGTATAATCCAGCAGAGGAATTGTTTTCCTGTTCGCTGGTCTGGTATTCTTAAATCTAACTTAACCTAAGATTCTAGATAGAAATATAAGTTTTGTAACAAAATATAATATAATATAACAAATGTGATTAAATTTTTCAATATAAAAATATCTATTTTCAATATAAAAATATCTAGGTTGCTTTTATTTCTAAATGTTTCTAAATGTTTTCTTTTACCCATTTCTTTAGCTTCCTTTTTTTACTATGTATGCTACTAATGGTCTTTAAATCGTTGGGTAAGCGATTGAATATCATTATTGCTCTAATAAAACTGTTTTTAATGCTAATGGTTTTGAGCCTTTTAGGAATCTGGATACTTTTATTTCTTGTAGTTTTATTGGAGCTAAGGTATATTAACTTTAATTCATTGTAATGATAATCTAGTGATTCATACTCGAAAATTTGATCTAAGTACATAGGATTTTTATTAGTGATAAATTTATTTTTATTAACTATTTTTAGTAATCTGATTTGTAGTCTTTT
This sequence comes from Torymus aiolomorphi, assembly GCA_036365515.1. Lineage (NCBI taxonomy): Eukaryota > Metazoa > Arthropoda > Insecta > Hymenoptera > Torymidae > Torymus > Torymus aiolomorphi. The sequence continues at coordinate 67,069,126 of CM070874.1, read as the reverse complement.
GAGCAAATTGATGCTGTCCGCATACGCACCTCCCCAGGCTATTATACCGTAGGAAATGACACTGTGGAAAAAGACGTAGTATACCATACGTAAGCAGTCTGTTGACATAATCTTTGTTAGTTTATAAAACATGAAAATGAGATATTTAGTTTTGTTGTACACGTAAACAATGTGTTCGTTCCATCTCATGTTACTGTCAAAGACTATACCTAGATATTTGGTACTTTCTACTCTTTTGAGTTTTGTACTATTAATATTGATGTTTAAGTTTTTCGGAGTGCTATCACTTTGATTACCAAATTCCATATACACTGTTTTATCAGTGTTTAACGACAGTTTATACAGAGCTAACCATTTAGATATTTTTCGTAAAAAGTCATTCATTTTTGACTCTACTTCATGCCATGTTTTAGCTGTTGAAATAACAGCAGTATCATCAGCATACGATATGATTGTGTCTTTCAGCATGTCTAATAATAAGTCGTTGATGTACAGTATAAATAGTAACGGTCCCAATATAGTACCCTGTGGGACTCCCGTTGTTACTGATTCAAATTGACTGGTTTTATTGTTTAATTTCACTCTTTGCTGTCTATTAGTGAGGTAACTTTTTAATAGATTATAAGCATTTCCTCTTATTCCATAATTATACAATTTATCAAGTAGGATTTGATGATATACAGTGTTAAATGCTTTAGCTAGGTCCAGGAAAGTTATCGCAATAGGAGTGCTAGTGTCAATGTTGTTGTATATCATATTGGATAATTGAAATAGTGCATCTTTAGTACTTCTATTTTTCCTGAAACCATATTGATTTTTTGTTAGCAGATCGCATGCATTGATAAAGTTAGTAATTCTATTGTGTATAATTTTTTCAAAAATTTTTGCAATATTTGATATTAGCGAAATAGGTCTGTAATTGGTAGGGATATGTTTTTCTTTAGCTTTGTGTATTGGTATTACTTCCGCTATTTTTAAAGCATCTGGCCACGTTGCCTTTTCGATACATAGATTACAAATGTGAACAAGTTGATAACTTAGAGTTTTTAATGTTTTTGTGTTGATATTATCAATTCCACCTTCTTTATTGTCCATGTTGTTAATAATATTTAAGACTTCAATATGGTTTGTTGGAGTAATAAAAATACTTTTTCTGTTCATTGGTGGGAGTTTTATTTTCTCATTTCTTGGCTGCACTATTTTATCACTTATCTTTTTTCCTATTTCGCAAAAAAATTTGTTCATGTGTTCAGTCATATCTGCTGAATCCGTGATTTTAACACTATTATCCATTACATATTTAATGTTTTTGTTTTTTTTTTTGCTATTTTTCCCAAGTTTTTGATTTAATACGTTCCACAAACTCTTTGGGTTTTTCATCTTTGCCTGTATCTGCTCTCTGTCAAATGACTCTTTGGCTTTATTTATAATTTTCTTTAATATTAAGTTAAACTTTCTATAATTCTCTCTTTTCTTTGGATTATTTGGATCTTTTTTCCATAATTTGTAAAGTTTCTCTTTGGTTACGCAAGATGTAATTATAGCAGAGGTTATCCAATTTTTTCTTGGATACAGTATATTCTTTTTACAATCTTTTTTCGAATATTGTGCTTTACTTAGACATATTTTTATTTTACTGACTAGGTTATTTAGTGCTAAATTTGGCTCATTAATTAAAGACAATTCTGACCAGTTAATTAATTTAGCTTCAGTCCTAAGTTTGTTATAATTTATACGATTCATTGCATGACATTCTTTTGTGGCTCTTATCTTATTTATGGACATGAAAATCGGAAAATGATCATTAGCGGAATTTTTAAAATGAAAGTTTTATAGTTAATTTTATCTAGCTTAATAAAAATATTGTCTGTGCATGTTCCTGAATTATTGTTTCTATCAGATGGTCTGGTAATATTTCGAAAGCCTGGGCAGTATTTTTTTTAAATGTAGAGAATTTTATCGTGTATACAGAAAAATCATAATTAGCTATATCACCGATGCAAATGGCTCGCTCTGCTTGTCATTGCACAATAGGATGTCGCTCTTCATTCTATCCGTTATATACATACGTACGACTTGATACATTCTGAAATTTCACTTCAAAAGCATATTTTTTACATTAATTTATTGCATTAATTAATTTAACAAAGGATGATGATCTGAAAAAATATATTTCAAAGTAATTATTCTTTAAAATTTACTCCTTTTATTAATATAACAACGAGACTATAAATCGTATTACAGATTGCAAAATGAAAAAGTAAAAAAATGTAAAACGTAGATGTTATTTTAATAACAAAATCCTATTAAGAATATCCACATAATTATAGAACGAAGTGGAGAATACGGGCAGTGAACAATAAAGCGAACGAAACGTGAAAAATCGGATAAATTCCTTAAGAAAAACGCTAAATAGCGCCGTCCTTTGTTTCCGCGGACTTAAAAATGCAAAGTAACGCCCGGGTAAAAAGGGTGGGCCAAAAGAATATAATGAAAAGCCTGCGCACAGGCGCGCGCGCGCGACCGTGCACAGAGATCCTATTCTGCGCTTATTTAAATTACTCGACATACTTTTTTAGCTCGCATTCCCGCCGCAAGCTGCATAGAGTGAGAGAGTGCGCGTCGAGTGCGAATCTATACGAAGGCTTCCGAATAAAAAGTTTTTCGGTTGAAGAATAAGAAAGAATGAGTTATAAAGGGGGTTTAAAAAAATCAATGAAATATTTTTTCCAATGGCAGTGAATAAATAATATTTTTTCAAAAAATAATTTGATATAATTTTGAGTGCTTTTTTATAATTAAGTAAAAAGCAAAAATACATATATACAAATATATACACGTAACTACATTTTACATTAAATCCGATTATTTGATTACTTTCAACGAATAAATCTAGATTTATTAGATAATTGTATATTCAAATTACGTCATAAAATATTGAAGTGTAAAATATAGAACATGGATACTTACTCCGAACATTCCATTAGCAGATTTTCAATATTTTAATACGTGATGAATATTTCACTTCTCTTAATCAGATATTCACATATCGAGTTATAATCGATCAAAAATTATCAATATTATAATTAATTATTTATTATTCCAGGGACAGAAAGCTATTAGATTAAATAATATAATTATTCAATTGATTGTAATACAAAATTTATATACAAACCATATAGCAAAAATTTGCAAGAGAATACCATCCCATATACAGTGAATATTCAACTAAACACTGAACTATGCGTATATACCGTACGTTTACCAGCCCGTATTTATAATTATTTCATACTACGGGCACGCTCCTGGAAAACCCAGCACCGGTGTAAGAGTAAGAGATAGAGTGCAGCACAACTCCTATAACAAAAATTAGCCCGCGACGTCTACAATGAACTTTTCTCTTTTTCTCTCTTTCTTCTTCTCTCTCTCCCTCTCACTCTCGCTCTTCCTCCTGGGCTGATCCGGCTTCGGTGTGTATAAGAAAGGAAGGAAAAACGCAAAAGGATAGCGACCCAGCCGCTCCTCCGCTTAGCGCCGAGCATAATAGAAACGGAAATAGGGTATCTTGCTCAGCAGAGAAAGAGAGAAAGAGAGGGCGGGGGGGGCGAGGTAAAAAAGCTCGCGCTGGTACACGGGTGGGCTAAGGTCTTATATACTTTTCACTTTTCACCGGAAGGGGAGAAGGAAGTTTCCTTTTGCGCGGGATCGCGGAACGATACAAAGCACGCGCGCGTTTGCGTTCGCACGATAATGACCAAAGGAGGAGCGAGAAGAGACTGACGATGGGGAATGAGAAGAGATGGGAAGGGGGTGAGGTATTGCCGGGTGAAGTGGAAGTGAGTAAAAATTAGACTCTTTGACTCTGTCTCTGTGTCTCATTTATACCCAGGTGTATAATTGCTAGCTTTACTTTTGTCAAAAGGAAAGGAGAGCGCAGAGTTCGTTGAAAAAGAAGATGATTTGTTTAAATAAATTTTTTTGCAGCTTTTGTGACGGAAAGAAATAGCGTATCTAATTTTAAACAAGAACAAAAATATTTACAGGGAGAAAATAAAATGTTTTATTTACACAAGCTCAAAACTATAATCATTATTTTTATTTCAAGAAATATTATATTCTGTAATCCAAATTGTTAATCTTTAAGTCAACTTTATGCATTTGAAGTTACAAAAGTTTTATAGTAATAGACTCATTTTATTAATTTTACTCAACCATAATTATTATGAGCCATTACAAAATACTGTTTTGATAATATGCATAAAAATGCCAAATACTTTCTTCTACGTCTTGTAAAATCTACTCTATTCCTCTTTTTAGAAGTTACAAAATAACTGATTTCGAAAAAATGAAGAAACCGTTTCATATTTCCTTTACCCAAACCCCTCATAAATCAACTCTTTCCGCATTTCGAAAGCCATCCCCGAACCCTTTTACAACCCTTACATCGCTCCCGCGGACCTCAGAGATCTCAAAAACAAAGTAAGCGAGGAGCGCAACTCCCCACCACCGTGTATATCTATAAGGGTTTGGAGCCATATTACACTCGACGATGTAATTCGCACTATGCAGGTCTCGGAAAATCTTTATACCAAAGGTTTCGCTCCCCTGCACACGCACTCACACACACACACATGCGCGCAAGCATGCGCGGCGTTCGAAGGCTTTGAAGGATACACGAGGCGCTGGGAGGGAACGTGTCCGGGGCAGTCGTATTGCATGCATGTATGTATGAGCCGGGTAAATTAAGCCAAGCGCGCGCGCGCACATGTCTGCGGGCTACGAATTTATGTTTTCAATATCTCGCCCTTTCTTCTGTTTTCGCGTTAACGGGGTACCGAGACTTTCCTTCTGCTATACACACCCTCTGCCCTCGCGAAAGTTTACACCTCAATTTCGCGGGGAATTTCATTCCGCGCGGTTTCGAAAGACACACCGCGCTTGATGACGGAGGATAAATATGAAATATGGGTTAAGCGAGTCGCGGCTGCTCTCTCTCTCTCTCTCTCTCTCTCTCTCTCTCTCTCTCTCTCTCTCTCTCTCTCTCTCTCTCTCTCTCTCTCTTTCTCTCTCTCTCTCTCTCTCTTTCACTGTCTTCTGTTTATTTCCTGTCGAGATCTTTTATTACGATGCCGTGCGCGCGCGCGTATTAAGACGGAGGTGGAAGAGTGGCGATATTAAAATTTTTATGCTTTTCGAGAGAGAAAACGCAAGGTTGTCGAGTGCTTGGCTATTCAATTATGCCTGCTGCGAGGCAATAGTAAATTTGATCCTCGTCGGCTGTCTGCCGCGCTTCATTTTTGCGAAGAGGAAGAAGAATTCTAAATATACCTAAGAACCTAAGTGCATAGTTATTTTGGGTCGCTATGAATCAGACCGTTTGCTTTGGAAGGCATATTTCTACAATGGGTAACAATCAAATGACGGAGCCCTAAAATAACGAATGAAGACACAAGCTTCTGAATATTTCAGAGCCTATAGAAGATGCCGAAAGTACCGCATGCTCTCTACTTTCTCGTGACACAATGTCGGACCGTCACTTCGCGGGATGCCAGTGCTTCTTCCGTTTTAAATACAATCAATATTTGTTATGTATTTGGTATGTATAATAAAGTTATTTTCTTGTTGTATTTAGAATGGGAAAAAATAACTCAATTAGAAAATTATCGCCAAGATCAAATTTAAACACTGTCAAAGATTGAAAATGTTCCTTTGTTGCACGAATATTATAGGGTAAAAGCACTAGTTGTCGATATTTTACTTTAGTTGTCGGACGCTTTTTCTTTCACGATTCTCAATTGAAATAAATAAACGATTTTGAACTTTAAGGCGGCGATCGAGAAGTAAATAACCTCTATTTTACTTTACGATTTATTAGTTTAGCAAATTTTATTTTCGTGTAACTGTAACAATGAAAATGTCCCACAACTAGGGTATGGCCAACTACTAGGGTCACCACCCTATAAAATAATTATTTATTTATTTTCATCATTAAACGGGCATACGCCCTCTTACAACTTAATATTTATGTACAATATTATGTACAAGATATTATACTTATTAAAAGTCTACTTTACATTCATAAAATATGTTTTTAAGTTTTCCCGTTATTATCTATATTATTACACAGAAAATATAATTGATTACGGCTACCAATTGATTTGAATGCTAATAATCATAGTAATCAATCAGTTTATCCACGTAAAAATAAAATCGCTATTTAAAACTGATCCTGAAGCGTACTCATTCTAAACTATTCATAAACGGTTTTCTTATATCCTGACACAACTGCCTATCTGTTCTGTTGACGTCACTCCTCCAAAAAAGAAACGTCCCACGGCAAATTACACGTTTATTTTAGGACAGAGCTTGAATTTTTTCACGTGTATTCTTCCCCTTACGTCATCCCTCTCATAGATCCATCACTCTCTCGCGAAATCTTTGCGATTATCGAGTCGCTGTCTTCCGCGTTGTGGCGCGAAAGTTCGTTAAAGTCGACGAAGTCGGAGAAGTTCGTATACCCTCACCGTCGCGCGATAACGAAAGGGAGAAAAAGAGGAAGCGGAGGACGAAGTTTCGCTTGCCCCGAGACGGAACCGACGATGAAATATTCAGATTCGTGGAATTCGAGCGGCTAAATCTAGGCGCGCAGTCGCTGCAGAGGAAACATTTGCTCGCTGGCGGTCTAAAAATGTTTGCGAATGCAGTGCAGTGGAGTTGATCTAAAATTGACTGGCAGTTAATTTTGATGTTATCCCAGTTATAAATGATTCAACGAAACATTTTTGTGCCTGATTTGGCACTCAAGGCGGATGCCTTACTCGAGTAACTGCAATATTTTAGGATGTTGGTAGCTTTAATAAATGACATCTGTTAAAATTATTCGTCTTTCCTATAATGTCTGTCATGACAATTAATTTTTATACTTTTAGTATATACTACTTCGCTAAAATTCTCTCCTTACATATTGTACAAATAAAGAAATTCCTCATACTTCTTACCATATCTTTTGCTTTCATAGACCTTTCAAAAGAAGTCGAACCTCACCGTGCTTGAAAAAATATGACTTTGGCGCCTCCGCATATACGGAGCATATAAGCTCAGCCGTGCGCTCACATACCCAGCAGTCGTGGAAGTGACCGAAAAAAGGAGGAGCGTATACCGGAACGTAAAACCGCGAAAAGACGGGCGGTGCAGCGGTTGTAAAAAACTCGTAGGAGATGTTGCGTTCGCCGACGCGAGTAAGAAAGAGAGAGAGGGAGAGAGAGAGAGAGAGAGAGAGAGAGAGAGAGAGAGAGAGAGAGAGAGAGAGAGGAATTTATATTCAATTCGAAAAATACATACTTTACTTTCGTGGCACGATTGCAAAGTTTTCTCGAGCTGCGAAGCGGCGAATGGTTACACACTTGATTAGAGTAAAGTAGTGTATTATAGGATTTTTCGATCGACTTGTGAGTGAAATGGTTTGAAAAATTTTATGTTTTTCATTTGTTTTGAATGTGAATATTGCTGTAAATGTTTAATAGAGATAGGAAAATATTTATTTCCAATTTTTCGATTATGTTATCATGAAATTCGTGAAAATATTTAAATAGAAGTGAGCAAGATAAGAATGCCATCAAATTCGTAATAAGTAGAAGAATGGATAAAAGTATAAATCAATGTTATTGTTTATAGAGATTATCTTACAAATCACAAGTAAATGTTGTACACGTGTACGAATACGCTCACAAGAGAAAATATTTTTGTAAAATGTAAAATTTTTCAGCAAATGTCTTGAAACATGTTTTCCAGTATTTTTCAAATGAGAAAGAAAATTTTTTGAAGGTCATTTCTATAAGATATAAATATTGTCCATTACGCATATACTAGGAATTTGAATGATTCATTGGTAATGTTTGCTATACAATACATCAAGATTTCACGATTTTCATAAAATGGATTTCTAGAAAATACTTAACGGTAATTAATCTTATCTTATATGGTTTTTCTAACACTCATTTTGTAGCATACAGTAAGGCTTAACTTAAAGTTTCGTTGAATGCATGCAGTTGGATATTTTCTTCCTCGCTCGAAAGTTGCACAAAAAATGAAGCCACTACTTCTCATTGTAGGAATCGTGTTAGCGATAAATGGAAATCCAGTAAGTATTGCAAATATTTGTATATTTTTATTAATGTAAAAAAAAAATAAAACTTATAAGATAAGTCACGGATGTGTCCTTTGCATTCCAACATTTGGTTTGTTTATTTTATTTTATCGCATTGAAGGAATCATCAGGTTCACCTAATGACGATGCTTTAACAAATATCGCTAGAAATATACTTGCTGAAACAGAAGACTTAAAAGCACGTGTATCGCGTATCGAAGATTATTCTCAGAAGATAGTTAAAGAAAGAATTTTGGAAATTAAAGATGTAAAGGCGTTACAAGTAATTTTATATTTTTCTAGTCCATTCCTAACGAACATTTTTCAATTCTCTTGTAGTCATATTAAAATTTATTTCTCTTTTCATCTTAGGTTGCCTTTCACAAAGCATTGGAAAAAGAAAACGTAACACCAAATTGTGCGGTGAGCATTGATGTAGGTTTCCAAAAAATTATTTTGTCCGTTAATAATGATTTACTTCAAGAGGCAATGCAGAACATCACTGGCAATGAGGACTTCTTAAAACAAAGCATTCAAGTAATTTATTGATAGTATTACACCAAACAATTTATTCAATTGTTACATTAATAACTTTACTATAGCATCTTATCAGAAAAAGGAATATGTTTATAAATTTGTATTATTTCTTAACTTAAATTTGTTTATTCGAGTATCAAAATAATTAAAATCAACATATTTTATAACTTTTAGACACTAAATGATATTGAATCAGCTCTTACGACATCATTGGACAAAGAAATAACATCGTGCAAAGCTGATGAATCAAATTGTAGGTTGACCGGAGAATTTATGAGCAAAACAGAAGAATTATTCCGCCTGGTCGATTTACAGCGATATGTGATCGTTGATTTTGTTAAGAACTCAGAATATTACGATTCAAAAGATTTGCAAGACAAAATCCAAAAGGAACTCGTTGCACCATCATTATCGTGTCTGCAATAGCGTTTATTTAATATTAAGTAATAGTCTTTTTATTAGTTCAATAATAATCACAGCTGAAAATTGGGATAATTATTATAATAAATTACGTATTATAAAATCTGCTGTGTGTGTGTGTGTGTGTGTGTGTGTGTGTGTGTGTGTGTGTGTGTGTGTGTGTGTGTGTGTGTATTATTAACCCATTAAGGCCCAAGCAGAATCTGAATTAGACAGGATCAAACTAATTATTGCATTCAAGGCAAATAAAAAAAATAAAATATGTGTATTTTTTCTTTTGACATTTCCAATTGTTTATAAAAAATTATTTAACAAAAAACTTGTAAAATTATAAAAATTTTAGAAATCGATGCATCAACCATTTTTTAGGTCTTTTTTTAAAAACGTGACGTAAGCTCCGCGTCGGAGAGCATGAGGATGAAGAGGATTAGGTTAAGGTAATAAAAGATCACAAACGAGATTAAATTTAAATAAACATTTCAAAATTCGGTAGAGCAAGAATTAAATAGAAGTAAGGTTATTAAAAAATAATACTAAATAAATAATTGAAAAGTATGTGGCGTTACGCGGTCGAGTCGTTTCGCGGGCTCGCGAAACTCTCCAGGTTACTCCTGCCATGTCCTGGTGACACAGAGCGTGGCTCGAGGTGTCACCCCCTTTTTGCCTGAGCTGCGCGGTAGGTCGCACTTGGCGAGGGTAAGGGCACTCCTTTTGCCATGTAGCGATAAGTCACCGTTGGCGGGAGTAAAGACGAGGTTACCTAGTGCGAGAGCCTGGCGAGTGGAGTCCCATCTCCGGCAGAGCGCGGAGAGCGAGTTAGCTCCGAAACGGAGTTGAGCAGAATACCTCGGAGAGGGTTGGGGGCGAGCGGTCGCGCGCGCTGATTGATCGCCGCAAGGCGGTGGTAAAACAGTCGGCAGATAGGCTGTGGCTGGGGTTGCGGATCGACTCGCTCCCCTCTCCTCGAGACCGAAGGTGCAGTCCGGCGGCCGAGTCGTAGCGCGAGCTTCTCCGAAGCTCGCGGGGTGGGCGATGTAGACGTTTTGTAGATTTGTCACTGAATTTTATAAACAATTGCATATAACTTCGCACGTTTTGAAAATTTTTCAATTTTGATACCATTGACTCCCTCTGAAATTTAACAAGGAAGAAAATGAGATCTTGTAAATTAAAATTGAATGAAAAACAAAAAGATTTGTATTTCTTATTGAATTTTTTTTTTTAATGGACAAAATATACGTTTGCAAAATTGGAAATTTTCTAACAAAAATATTTTCCGTTGTGTTAAGAACTCTGCTTCCTGTCATATCAGTTTTCAGATTGGAATGTGTAAATGAATTTTTGTAAAAAATATTCATAGCTTTAGGTCTACTAGACCGCTGGACAAACCTTAAGGTAATCATCTTACACACAGCAAACAAAAGCATTCCGACTAGTGCCCAAAAAACTCAAAATCGCAGTATACCTTGGTGGAGCAATGAGTGCAATACCGCAATAAAAAACGCCAAAATATCCTTTAACAAATATAAAAGAAACAAAACAACAGAAAATCATATAGAACATAAACGACTTAAAGCGATAGCTAAAAGAACAGTAAAAGCTAGCAAAAAGACATTTATCACTAAAACTATCAAATGCCCTTGAATGAAATTTGGAGAAAAATCAAATCGATAGATGGAAAAAACTCCTCACCTATTGTAGCCATAACTGAAAATAATTCTATAATAAATGATCCATACGCAATATCAAATACACTAGCACAACTTTTTGATGACAATTCCAGTGACAAAAACCTCTTCAAAAAATTCTTGAATCACAAAAATTCACACCCCAAATTGAACGAATCTGAAGAAAACAACAATGATAATCCAATTAACAACCAAATCACCATTGAAGAACTAAATTCGGTACTCCAAATAAGTAAAAATACAAGCCCAGGATCCGACAGAATCCTCAACATTCTTGTTTGAGAATGTCAGAATATAATGAGGACATGCTGTGGGTGTTAGTAAATTTTGAGTCACACACTAATTAACAAGTTAAAGTCACTATATATTTTAAATGTCGGTGAAAACTGAAATAACTATTACATAATTACAATGATTATTAAAATTACAGTTGCATTACGAAAAAGTTAAATAAAATTGGTGTTACGAAGTTGTGTGTAAGTATTATAAAAGAGTTGTACAAGTTTGAGTTTTTCTGTGTGTGAGTGAGTTATGCAGAGAAATTGCTGAGTTGTGCTGAGAAATCCCGTTGAGTCTCACAGTGAAGGCACTGCTTGTATAAATGATCACAATTAATATTATTGATTAACGTGATTTGAGAGTTGCCGAGAATTACATGTGCAGAGTACATTCACGTTGTATCACTGCTTAGTTGTATCAACAAAATGGCTGTGCCGATTGCGATACACAGCCGATGATACAGAGGCATGGTGAGTTGCGCCAGATGAGAGAAGCTAGTGAGAAAAGCCCTGAGCTTTGGTGAGAAAATCCGTGTGAGTCTAGCCAGTGAATTTTCCTTGTTGAGAGACGCTTGAGTATTGAGATATCAGTTGCAGTGAGGTGTTGCCTCGTTACGAGCTATCTGTCGAGTTAGCACACACCGCATTTGATGATCATTGATGTGAAGACATGCCCAATCCCGAAAATGTTATTGATCTCGCCGATCTTGAGTCCCATATCAAACTAATAGTAATAGTAATATATATTGTAAAACAAATGAAAGTATTATTAGTCAGAGTTCGTTTGATTCACAGTAGAGTTTAGCTGAAGTGTTGATATATAAACACCCCAGATTTTGTGATATGTGTGCCGCGAATGGATTCGACTATAAATAACAGCTACAGCTTTAATATATGTTTAGTTCGAGCTGAACTCTGAAAGCATAAACATGACATATCCTCAGCGAGAAGCGGATAGTCTTCGTATATTCAAAGATGCTATCAAGCAAAAATCTACGTCTTTGAAGAACAGTATCGACAATTCTCTTGATACTTTGAGAAATGATCTCTCTTATTTAAAGATGACGGTGGATCTAGATAGTGCTGACAGTATTCCATATACCAGTGCTGTTGACGTTGATAAGAAAATGGTTTCACATGTCAAGAAATATTTATCCAAGCTAAAACGTAATTCAAAGAGGTGTCTTGATAGTGTATACGGTGTTTACAAAAAAGCAAATGTTCTTATGATTGGTAATTCGCCAATAGAGTTTGAAGGTAACATCGTGAAAGTATGTGGTGCAACTTTTCAACTGACTGAGGGCTTATTACAGCTGCTGTTTAGAAAAAATCCTAATGGAAATCGCATTAACTCAGCTGATTTGGAAAATTATGGAATGATCATAGTACATTCGAGTGCTCATAAAAAGCTATACTGCGTAAATGAGTCGATTCGGAAACTAAAGAGTAACGAATTTTATAATTTTATTTCATCAATGTTCGAACAATTGTCAAGATTATTTCCAGGATTGAAAGATGCCCTTTCTGAAGTTTAAAATGCTAGTAATGTAATGAGAGAGCAATATAAGATTGCCGAGCGAAAAGAATCTGCAGTGGTAGCCAAATTGAAGATCAACCCTTTAAATCTCACATCTATCAATCAAGAAAATTCACAAATTGACTCTCATTTTCTAGGGCAAACTACCAATAACGTGGATAATTATTACAAAGCTTATCATTTTAATAAAGGTGCACCTGATTTCTCAACCGATAAAAATTTATCGAGAAAACTTTGGAAAGAAAAACATGCCAAGTATAAAATAAAAAATAAGGACTTGATTAATTGGAGATATAAATGGAAAAAAAGACTGTGGCCTAGTGATGAGGAGGAAGAAGTTGTTTCGTCATTGCAAGGCAATATTGCAACTGCATATAAACTCAATGTCTGGGGTGACCCTAACAAATTAGTTGACCGCCTTCGAGTACTCATTGTTGAGCAAAATATGGTAAATAACTCTGCAGAAATCTATTTTATTATTAATGAACTTCGCGAGGCAAGGCTCATATATTATATGGTAAAGGAATGTTGATTGATTGGGAGGTAATTATATGTGGTTGTACCTCACAGGTAGGAGCGATTGTTGGGGCTCTCACCATTTAAAAATACCAATTTTTTTTAAGTTAGCATACGTAGATGTCTGGGAAACCCAGCGTAGTAGTTGCTCAGCTGACCGCTAGGTTGCTTTAATATGAAAGTACTCTCGCAAGCGGTTAGTCGAGGCTTCGGTTATATCAGCCTACTGAGGTCTTCATTACATAATAATGGGCTAAACTTTCCAATAATCAATCATCAGATCACAACCTGCGGAAATCCTTCTGATTGGTTGAAGTAGCATACAGCGCGATCATTCAGAATGGAGTACGTCGTGGACATGCAGGGCTTCAAGCAACCAGTGAACGATTTCATTCCTAAGGAACTCGCCATACTTCCTCTAGACGATAAATCAGAACCTCTGGTGCTCATGTTTCGAGAGCCGTATCCGTGGCGTTGACTCACGGACAAGTACCGACACGAGAAAGCACGGTTGGAGCATTGCTATCACGGTCTTGCCTGGAAATCTGGAGACGTTCTCTACACTGACATGGAGAAAATCATTCGAGATAGTCTGTATGATGCAATAAAGGTATTTGTCCATGGTGAAGTCAGGAGAGAGTGGTTAAGACGCTTCAAAGTTAACGCTATCGACGTCATCGAGTACGGCTATCCAGGCTTTGACGGTCCTAACAAGGCGGTGACTCTTTGCACCAATCACAATGGAGCATACAAAGCTGCGTGTGCACTTCATAACGTCAAGCTGATGAAAAATTTTTACTTTAAATACATATATATGGATTATGAATAAACTCTATTAATAAATGATGGAGAGGTAATGTGATTGTACCTCACAGGTGAGAGCGATAGTTGGGGCTCTTATCATTAAAAAAAAAAAAAAATTTTACCGTTCGATGCTCCATGAATTCCCGCCGGAACGGTGAAAATTTTGTCCAGCCTCTTAAATTTCCTGCCCTTTCAAATTACTCGCTATTTTAAAATTTCCCGCTATTTTGCATTTCCCACTTTGTCGCTAAAGTAGATTTCTACCTTATCAATCGTTGGTAATGGTTGCATGGTGGAGAGAGCGCTCTCGCGCGGTGGTGGAGGGTGGTGGTGTAGAGTGCTAGTATGTATAGTATATGTAGTACACATAGTATATGCAGTATACATAGTATATGTAGTATACATAGTATATGCTGTATACATAGTATATGCAATATACATAGTATATGTAGTTCACATAGTATATAATCCATTCATTGTATGTGATCTTAAAAGTTAATGTATTACAATTCTTACAATTACCGATGGAGGTAATCAGCTCTATCAATAAGGTAAAAATGCCGTAGGGTTCGTATCTAATATAGTGGGCTGAGACGTGAAGAACCTTGTCTAAATTTCCAAGAATTTCGGACCTCGCCTTTATAATGATGGCGACGCTCGATCAATCAGAGAGCTCCATATCATTTTTCCAAGAATTCTATGCAGGTTTGAACTTGCATCAGCGATCTCCGTCTCAACCTGTCCAAAACGTTTTTCCAAGAATTCTGTGAAGGTTTGAAAACGTGAACCCCATTGAGTGGTGGTGGGATATAGTATGCGTGTGTTATCCATTTATGGATTGGGAGTAGATTGCATACTGCTCTGTCGGTAAGGTAGAGATGGCTGACTCATCTGCAGATAGCGCTACAAAAGAGTGGGTATTAATGGAAACATAACCTCAAAATGTTTACAAGGCAGAGTTGGGTTATCAACTGCTGGTAATGTTGGGTTATCAACTGCTGGTAATGTTGGGTTATCAACTGCTGGTAATGTTGGGTTATCAACCACTCTGCAATTATCGGCCGTCGACAAGGTAGCGACCTACCTTACCGACCGAGCACCAGCTCAGAGGGTAACTGCGCCCGGGGTAACATAGCTCACCTACTGGTGTGTATAGATAATTCGGACGAAGGCATCCGGGACATTTAAAAAAAATATCTGCAGACGTTCACAGCGCGCGAACATCACCCGTGATTTAATGTATTCTTTCACTTCTAACTAATAAGTTGCTGACTTCAGTATAGCCAGATATTGTTAATTAATCATCATATGGATTGAGAATTTTTTACTTCTTTTGTTTTTTAATTATATTTTCATAATTACCGATGCTTCATTAGTAGTTTCATAAAGAGCACGTCTTCCAAGAGTAAGAAATAGTTTGGCACGTTGCTACATTTTGCATATTCAATAATGCGACGAAATGAATTTTTCAGTGACATAATACTGCTCTTTTGCTACATTTTGCATATTCAATAATGCGACGAAATGAATTTTTCAGTCACATAATACTGCTCTTTTTATCGCTATAAAAAAAGTTATGACTAGCTGGTTGTCTTTGGAGTGTAATAGTTTTCGTGAGTCACTATCTACATTGACGTAAATCGGCTGTAACCCCTAAAGGTATCAATTATAAAGATTATAGGTGCAAATTTGTTACGTTAAGCAATCGCCAAATATTTATATTTTGAATATGAAAATTAACATGATAAAAGAGTGATAATCATATACCGATACTTTCAAAAATTTCGTGACAAGTATTACTGATTCACGCATTATAATTATAGTTTTATATTTTTTTTGCAATTAAGTGCAATATATGAAGTTACCAGTTTTGTAATGGTAGACGTTTAGCTATCAATTCTAATGTATAAAGATATAAATAGAATGATAAAATAATATGAAATTACAAAGTCACATCTATTATTACATAGTCTTATTAAAATGATTTTTCGATTTATTATAAACATGACCCAATAAAAGATTTTAATTATACGAAGTAAATGTTTCTAAATTAAATATTTTTAATCTTTCCAAAAGTTTTAAGATTACGACAATTTATAAGAAAATAAATGATAAAAATTTGAGAAACTTTTAAACTGTATTTATGAGACCTTCAATCGCTCCCGTAATGAGATTAGAATAAAAAACTGCACAAGTATTTTTCAAATTGTTTCCTCGTATAAACAAGTGACGTTATTTCTAGTACTTGTCAAAAAACTGTAATCTGCATTGCAAAAATTGAAACTCGTTAAAATAAAAAGGATTTCTAGTTTTTTTATTATCTTATATGAGTAAATAAATTTACGTACTTTTACGTTACTAGCTAAATCCATGCGCGCTACGCGCGCTTTATGTTTTCCTTTTTATTAAACATGCTAAGAATAATTTATTTGTTATAAGCCAGAAATCTTTTTCTTTTAATTTTAATGCATTTTCAATAATTGATATAATACTGTAGTATTACCCTTAATTAATACTAAATTTTGAGATTAGAAACTATAAGCTTATTCGAATTTTTTTGCATAAAGTATTAAATAATTACATGAAACATAAAATCTGAACATAATATTGACATAATTTATTGTAAAGAATCTTTTTTATTTCCCATTCCAATTCTCTAAACCTTCTTTATTGTTAAGATTAAAAAATTTGCTTTTTTTTACTTTTACCGCTCAGTTCAACAGCCGATCACATTGATTCTTTATATAAGCCAATACTTCCGGCCATCATTATTTTAAGAGAGGATTCTTTTATCTGGACGCATAGTGGCGCATCGATGGAGACTCCCTTGAACACATGGGGACGCCGAGATTACGTATTCTGCCGTGAGACACAATCATGAGACCATCAGGCCGTGAGACCCAACCATTCGAATGACTCTTCTTGGAGAGTCAAACTAACAAGACTTACCTTGCTTTTGATATCCTTTTATAAAAAGGGATTCAAATTCAAAATATTTTTGCAATTCCTTCGATAGAGAAAAGGGTATAAATAAAAAAAGGATAAAAATATTACAAGAAAAAACAACCACTAACAATTTGTATGCCGGAAGGTTGAGTAGCCCTGGCGGAGCCCCATTCCCCTAAATCTGAATTCGTAAGATGTTTTTCGCTAAAGTGGGGCATTAATTAGTTATAAACAATTTTATCAATAATTACGGGAATTTTACATTTTCACATCAAGGTGAGTGCCATTATAATTTTTTATAGTATTTTGAGCCATAATGTGTTACAAAATACATAAGTAATACAAAAGTAACAATAATGATTAATATAATAGTACTTTTCGACACGGGCGCCCAAGTCGATTATTTACGGCACGTGACGTTTTCCGCTCGACCGAAGCAAGAAAAAAGCGTGCAACGAAAAGTCACACGAGGTAAATAATCTACTTTCGGATTAGTCTCGAACCATATTTTATACCGCAAGCCCCGAAAAATCATATCAAAGTTGTGATTTTGAGGTTAGAGTGGTATAAAATACATAAACAATTGAAATATTAGACAACTTTTATAAAGATATGTGAATGTAAGACAGATATAATCATTTCTTGGTGATTTTTTCTAGGGAAAATAAAAATTAAATTTAAATAAAGTTATAAGACATAAATAATTATTAACAATTAAATCAAACAATATATAACATTTAAATTATTTAAAAATTGTCAGTTTTCATCTCGAGACGCGTCAATACTTTAAGTATATAGTAAGTTTATGTAAATAACTTTGTATGCATTTCGACATAAATATTTTTTAAAGTCAATAGTATATTACGATACGTGTGACTTAAGCGGCCCATTATTACACGGCGTGTAGTTAGCGCCCGAGCGCAGCGAGGGCGCTAAGACACGCCGTGTGATGGGCCGCTTAAGTCACGAGTATCGGATACTATTTTATTGCACGTGTGACATAAACCCGCCACCCCCTTATTGAAAAAATGCATTGCTCGTAATTAGAATACTTTTCATTACGAGAGTCGCACAGTTGTTAGGTTGTAAACGTCTGGCAATTCGTAATTAGATATTTCTATAGCTGCGATGTCGATGAATATACAATAGCAGACAGCTTTCTGTATACGCATCGGACGTGCGAGTCTGAGCCGGTGTTCTATACTAGATCGGCGGCGCGCTTAGTCGATTTACGCGTAAAGCGGTGATGTCGATGTATAAACGATAGCAGATAACTTTATGTACAACTTATCGAACGTGCGAGTCTCAATCAGTATTCTATACTAGATTGGCAGTGGTTTGTCTATTTACGCGTTAACGCTAAAGCTATTGTGTAAAACCCGCTTAATTTGTGAAAAAGTTCTTCGTACAGAAAAAAATTTAAGAATCTCATTTTTGCCACTTCGTTCTAAGGTTTTTTTCTTTCAATAATAATGAATGACTCAAGTAGTGTGTCAAGTGATGAAGATAGTGGTGATATTGTATCAGAAGAAATCAGAAAAGTAGCAGAAAATATATCTCTGAATTTGATGCCACAAAAATCTAAAATGCTATATACAGCAGCATATAATTGTTTTAAAAAGTGGCGAAAAGAAAATGGATCGAATTCTTTTTGTGAAGACGTGCTACTTGCGTATTTTTCTGCACTTACCTCAAAATATGCTGTCTCCAGTCTATGGTCTACTTATTCGATGCTCAAATCTACAATTGAAGCATATGATAAGATTGATATAAGCAAGTACAACAGATTGAGAACTTTTTTAAAAAGAAAAAATAAAGGATATATCCCAAAAAAATCTTCAGTTTTTACAAAGGAGAATATATCCCAGTTTCTCAGTCAAGCACCTGACGAGTTATTTCTATCTGAAAAGGTAAATAACAGTTGTTGAAAAATTAATAAAATGGAACTATTTATTTATAATAATATTTTATAGGTTGCTCTTATATTTGGAATTGCTGGTGCAATGAGAAGATCAGAGTTTATCGAGTTAGAAGTAAAGGATGTTAAAAACGTGGATAACGAATTACTACTAGTCAATATCAGAAAGACGAAGAATTACAAACCAAGATCTTTTACAATCACAGGTGCATTGTATGAATTATGTATCAAATACATGCAAGCTAGATCAAAAATTGAACTTCAAAGATTTTTTGTCAGATATTATAAGGGAATATGTTATAGCCAACCAATTGGCATAAATAAATTTGCTGCAATGCCAAGAGAAATAGCTTCATATTTGAATTTGCCTGACTCGATGACTTATGCTGGGCATAGCTTCAGGAGAACTTCAGCAACTCTCTTAGTTGATGCTGGTGCTGACTTACTCGATCTAAAGCGACATGGAGGTTGGGACTCAGATACAGCTGCCGCTGGCTACATTGCAGAATCTCTAGCTAATAAAAATAAAATAAGCAATCTAATTAGCTCTGGAATTAAAGTTAAGGGTTCAAAACTTTTTGGTACGCTGAATAATTTAGATAAATTAGCTTCAACTTCTGCATTAGCCATTCTATCAACTTCTAAGCAAATAAAACATTTTACTCCTGTCAAGTTAATAGAAAATCACAGTCATCAAGTTTAATCACAGAATACTAATAGGTATGTTGCCTCTGAAACCAATACAACATCATCCGCTGCTGTGAAAATCCCATCCATATCTAGAACTCCACCTACATCTAATGCCATGCAAGAAATTCCACCAAGTGCACAAAGTTTTCCAGTATTTTATAACCCAGATTTTGGCTTGTACGTACAAGATTTACAGAATAATTCATTTGTCTTTCATAATTCCAATGTGACAATAAATAATTCTCATTGGGGTTCTTTTGTATTTCATAATTGCAATGTGGAATACAATGGCAAAACTACTGGAGATGAACAATGAAATTAAATGTAGTCACCGTAAAAGAATTATTTTCAAAAGATATTTGTATCGAGTATGGAGAAGAAATATTTTATATTTTTATATTTTGTAATTTGATGTATAACATAGAGGCATTTAAATATGTGTGACTTAAAAATTTAAAGAAAGTTATGAAAATATTATTTATCTTATTTATATGCATTTATTTCAATATACATTTATAATTTGAATTACATTTAGCTAAGAGAAAATGGTTATATATTTTTTATAAACACATTTTAATATATTTGAATTTTAAGAATTTTAAGACAATAAATGTATTTCATTCGAAATTTATTTAATCGACAATTATTTTACACATGTACCTTAACCTTAACAATTATGAAATTAAGTTAATAAATGAAGATAATACAAGGTTAAAAGCATACTAAACTAGCAAAATTAAAAAAGCATCACAATTAGATAAATTTAAGTAGAAAATCAAATGTTTTTATTCTATTTTAATTATTTAGTAGTTCTACAAATACTTGAGTTTCAAAATTCAAATCTAGTACATTTTCAATCTAACAAAATTAAAATATTCACACTTTTTTCAAATGATCAATCATATCGAGTTTTTAAATAAGCCGCTATACTTCTAGCCATCATTTTTTAAAGAAAGGAAACCTTCTGCGCATGCGCGAGTGGGCTGTGCGACGCGAACGCCTTTAATACACTGTGAAATAATCGGCTGCTTAAGTCACAGATAGGCGTGACTTAAGTGCGGGTTTAGGTCACACAGTGCTATAAATTAAATTAATTTAAATTAATAAAAAAATTAATTAATAAAATAAAAATAAAATAACAATAAATTATTAAATTAATTTTCTTTTTATAAATTTTTTTTTTTTAATTTTAATTACTTAGTTATAATTGTAAAGTTTGCACAAGAAAAACGTACTATTGTGTCGCTGCTGCAATTGAATGTTCATTCTGTTTTTGCGAAAAAGAAAAAAACATGTCAAAATAAATACAATATTAACTGTATTAAAATGTTTAAAAACGAAAGATGATGAAAATTCCATAAATGATAATTTGTTTACTATTTAATTAATATATTAATTTATGTGTTGTTATTAAAATTATTTTGAAAACGTCATAACATTGTTTAAAGTTAATTTTTTAAAGCTATGTCTTACATTCACATATCTCTATAAGAGTTGTCTAATATCTCAATTGCTTATATATTTTATATTTATTATTATTGTTAATTTTATATTACGTATATATTTTGTGACATGTTATGCTTTAAAATACTATACAAAATTATAATGGCACTTACCTTGATGTAAAAATGTGAAATTATCGTAATTATTGATAAAATTTTTTATAACTATGTAATATCCCCCTTTAACCAAAAACATCTTGCAAATTTGGATTCAGGGGGTCAAAATACACAAGAAAAACCTGATGAAACCTTGGAATCGATGGCCTACGGCCACTTATGGGCTGCACCAGGACTACGGGTAAAAGTGCTGGATTTAGTCTAATAACTTTTTACTCCACTATATTAGATTACAATCACGAAGTGTAGTAAGTACTACAGTCTTGTAGTGATAATTATAGTCCGTTTCCGGGGATAGTAGCAGACTATAGCATGCAATTACATTACTGTAGTAATGATTATACTCTACTATATTAGGATATCATCACGAAGTGTAGTAAGTACTATAGTCCAATAATGGGCCATTTTTAGGGATATAGTAGCAGACTATAGTATATGATTGTAATTATGTAGTAGTGATTATATTCGATAATTTTAGTTAGAGTCAGATACTATAGTAGTCACGTATAGTAGCGCGAAAATACTATAGTTATGATTACAGTTTAATTATAGTCCAACTATAGTTCAAACTATATTCATTATTATACGTAAGACTATAATTATTTTCTATAAGGGAATCTTTAGAAAAAGCCTCTTCTTCAAACGATAATCATTTGATTTTGGAAAGTCTTTAATAATATTAAATTTGAAAAGGAGTATATGAAACTAGAGAAAACAAACTTTCATTTGCTTTTTTTGCAATTGAAAAATATTAATTTGTTCCAAAGTTATAAAAGTTTGAAGTTGAGCAATGGAAATGCACTACCATAAAATTCGTTGTTGAATGTCATGCATATTTTGGTGCATTTTCATTGCTCAACATTATACTTTTATAAGTTTTGAAGGAATTAATATTTTTTAGTTCCGAAAAAAGCAAATGAAAGCTTGTTTACTCCAGTGTTGTTTGCGCTTTTTGAAATGTTTAAGTTTTTCCAAATTAAATGGTCAACGTATCAAGAAGAGGTTTTTTAAAAGATTTTTTTCAAAATATAGCTAAAAATGTCCCCCCCGTAACTTGAGTTTTTTGGAGCGTTAATATTGAATTCATAATTGTTTTGGAATTAATATTGCGGCTTTCTTCATATTTTTATATCCAAAAAGATATCCTAAAGTATGAACTTTCGAAATTTCAAGTACAAACCAATTCCTAACCCAGGCTAACAAGTGCTCTGGGGTAGCCGTCTTTATCCCCGCGTTGTGTATATGATTTTTCACTATATTGGGCAGAAAATACCACATTTGCGTTTCTGAGCCGGTAGCGAAAGTGTTACTTTCGGCCAGGGTATGGTGAAAAAGAAAATGTTCATTTTTCAATAGAGGAACAAAAAAAAGTTCAACTTAATGGTAGAGGAAGACTTTTTATGTAGAGTATTTTTATGTATTTTTCGATCTAGAAAAAAAAGTCACTTACTATCATTCACAAATTTTTAGAGCTTTTTCTTTATAGCAGAAGCTTTAATTTAAGCCCTGGTAGATCAATGTGCCATAAAAAATAGCCCCGATTTGAGAGATTTTAACTTTTTACTTCTTGAATATTGGAAAATAAAAACTCTTATATCTGGGATATTTTTCATAACACATCGATCTACCAGGGCTTAAATTGAAGCTTTAGTTATAAAGAAAAAGCTGTAAAAATTTAACAATGATAGTGACTTTTTTTTCTAGATCGAAAAACACAAAAATACTCAAAATGACCACTTCTTTCGCTTTTTTTGTAATTTTTCGTAAAAAAGGTTTTCCTCTACCATTTAGTTGAACTTTTTTTTATTCCTCTATTAAAAAATGAACATTTTCTTTGTTGGGCCAGTTATGTCCTTTGTAAAGAACTTGAGTTATACTCTTTTAAATCTAAAATTTTGGAGTTACATAAAATTTTAAAAGTTTTTGGGATTTGCTCATATATCGGATTAGAGCGTGTGTTGCGCGCACGAAAGGAGGAGACACGACGGTGGTGGTGGTGGCAGCCTGGCGCCTTAAAGTCACTAGAGCCACGGCCGCGCGGCTGTATAGACGAGCGGCCGCTGCGCCGAGAGTACGAGACACAGTATAATACATATAGCGTGCGTTGCAGCGGCCGCTGGCTCACATCAACAATCGCGTGGACGCTAATATAGTTAATCTCATGTGCGGTTAATCATTAGTTCTACTTTATACTTATTATTAAAAGAAAAGTTAAGGTAGAAAGATGATGGCTAAGGATACTACGCTGTTGCTGCTGCTGATCGTCAGCGCTGTAAGCGGGCAGTCGTACCCGCGGATGAACCGGCTGTTGTCGACGAAGCACCGCTGGTTGTTAAAATACAACAACAACACATCGGCCAACAACGTCACAGATGAGTTCGTCGACGAGGATGCGGTCAACGAGGATAATGTTTTGGAGCGCTGGGAATTGGAGGCGGGGAGGAACTGGTACGAGAGCGTGCCGATGCCGCCGATCGTCGTCGCTACCAGTCGCACGCTGCCCGAGGGAGCTTGCAAGCGCGAGCTGACGCGATACCTCCAGGCGCTGGGCAACGGCACGCTTTGGGCCACGCAAAGTGAGTATTATATTATATACGGGTTGATTGCGACTTCGCGCGCGCATGTGTATGTGTGTGTACGTGTGTGTTGGGGGGGGGGGGGGGTAAAATTATTTAAAAAAAGGGGTTTCTACAAAAATGAAGAATACGCGCAGACACGTACACACGTGCGTGCGTACACACGTATACATGTGCACGCACATGTACGGGTGTGGGTTACGGATATGAGCAAATTTTTTCCTTTTGAAGCTTCCTTCAAATTAATGTATCATTCCTATATGTATAGTATATGAGCAATTCCTGGGAAATTTCCCTTTTACGTCGCCAAAAAAAAATGAAAAATTTTTTTGAATGCACATTCACCACACAAGGTTTTTCTCGTTTCTTGAACCTTACAGAACGTGAAAAAACGTGTGTTCCAAGCCGATTGAGTGGTATCATTTTTTACAGCACTTTTAATTTTTCTTATGGAAATTTAACATGGGAAAAATGGGTGAAAAGTTGTCATTGATGATGAACCAATAACAAGCTATTGAAAAGGTCAAACCAAATTCCACAAAAAAGCGATTAAAGTTGAAGAATAGAGCTTTAATTTGAGAGGGCAATCGTTAAAATCGGTCGATTCGGTGCAAAGCTACGTGAATTTGAAAATGAATGAAAAGTGCGAAGAATGACGAAAATTTTAAGAATTACCATGATTTGGAAAAAATCGCTCATTTTTGGTCATTTTTCGCCATTTTCAAATTCACGTAGCTTTGCACCGTTTCGACCGATTTTAACGATTGCCCTCTCAAATTAAAGCTCTATTCTTCAACTTTAATCGCTTTTTTGTGGAATTTGGTTTGGCCTCTTCAATAGCTTGTTATTGGTTCATCATCAATGACAACTTTTCATCCATTTTTCCCATGTTAAATTTCCATAAGAAAAATTAAAAGTGCTGTAAAAAATGGTATCACTCAATCGGCTTGGAACACCCGCTTGGAAAAACCTTGTGTGGTAAGTGTGCATTCAAAAAAATTTTTCATTGTTTTTGGCGACGTAAAAGGGAAATTTCCCAGGAATTGCTCATATATTTTAAATCGACGGCTGAGCGGAACAAGGTCGTATCTCACCGCGCGGACGAAGAACGTCGTATCTCACCGCGCGGATGAAGAACGTCATATCTCAGCGTGCGGAGTACGGTAGACAAAAAACACGTCTACCATAAAACACGTCTACAACACGTAGACGCAAAAACCTACAGTGCGCACCACCTAGACTCCATTACCGGCCACCCCCAACACCTAGAACACGCATTCCATTCGTTTCTTAACAGTTCAGAAATGGCGTTTTGTAAAGTACTTGTGGCATTGGATTCATTCCTTAACTGTTAATGCACGTGGCTTTAGCTTTTTTCAAATGCATATTCATTAACAGTTAAGTCACCGTCTTTATCGGAAATGATTCTTTCTATCAGTATACGTAAAAAACGGAAGAGGGAGCGACGAAGTATAAGTGAGTGCAAGATACATCGGGAGAGAGCGAGAGAGCGAGCGAAAAAGTGAGCGAGTACATAAAGAATGGAAGAGGGAGCGAGGAACTGCAAGTGAGTGCAAGATACGGTGAGAGAGAGAGAGAGAGAGAGAGAGAGAGAGAGAGAGAGAGAGAGAGAGAGAGAGAGAGAGAGAGAGAGAGAGTTGGACCTACTGAACGTGTATTCGGATAGCCATGTATGCCCCTCTAGCGGCCTCTCCTTCTCCTCCTGCCTCGGTGCATTAGGTCCGCCCACTTTTCCGCCACGCACCGCGCCGGCGACGCTCATTGGCTGTCACATGTTAATTTTTAGTTAATAACAACACCTGTAAATATTGATACTATGAAAAAAAATTGTAGAGGAATTTTTTGTTTAGAATTTTATGCTTTATCCGATTCCGTTGTGTTCGTGGGTGAATTCAAGAACAGGTTGTATAAATAAATTACATAGTTACCACCACATCAACATTTTTCATTATTCTTTCTCAATTTTGAAATTTCTATAATATTACGCAGCTTGGGAGGATAATAGAAGTCTATAGAGCTGCTCTAGTAGGGGCGGTCCTCCAATCTTCCATACATACTTGGCGGGCCCGACGGTTTTCAGTTTACCGGTGGGCTTTGTAAATGTAGAAATCTAAATTTTTGCATAAATTCATTAACAATGTTTGTACCTATAAGTCCACTATAAATAATTACATTGGCTCTAATTTTCAATTGATACCGTTTAAATATTTATATAGGCTTTGACTTTTCGTAAATATCTGAAAAAATTCTTATGAATTTTAAAAATAAAAAGAAGGCATAATAGTTATATAATTAAAATAATTTTCGCCCACACGGGCGTAAAGTGCGTAGATTCTATAAAGTTTTGTAGGAGTATGTGAGCTATTACGCCTGTTAGGCGTACTTTATGCCCGCTGGCTGAATATTTTTGAAGTTACAACGTGGGCGTAAAATGTAATTTTACACGCAAGGTACTAAAAGTTCTATTATGTCAGTCAAGTTAACTTACGGGTACTTGACTACAATAAATTGATTTCAGTACTTTCTTGTGTTTAATTTGTGTAGAAGAATGAACACATTTGAATACATTTCTGAGAACAGTCATACAGTTGTTTCGGAGAGTTGTTTGCATTATACTTAACTATCAGTAATTGATTTCACAATTTTCGTTCGTTTGATTTACAATGAACAATTTGAATGTACTTACATAATGTTATTTAATTGAAATAATTTTTGCCCATGGGCGTAAAGTGCTAGACAAATTGTGTTGTTAGAACGTACTTAAAAAATTAGCTTTTAAAAAACGTGTTGATTGTTTTAAAAAAATATTTAAGCTCGCATTAAAGTTTTTGGTACTCAGTTTGACGGATGTGAGAGAGAGGGAGATAGAGAGGGGCGGAAAAGAGAGGAAGGGAGAGAGAGGTAGGGAGATTATTTATTCGTTGAATCCCTTTTTATAAAAGAAAACGTAAATAATTTTAAAGGATTGTATAGATTTCGGAAAATAATTCTTATGGTGTCGGAAAGAAATTTTTACGATTTTCAAAAGTTCTTATAAAACGATTGTAAAGGTTTTGGAAAATAATTTTCAATTGCTTGCAAAAGTTTTTAAAAGATAGTCCAGATTTTGTAAATAATTTATCAAAAGATTTTTTAAAAGATGTAGTGCTATAGTGATAGACGATTTTTAAAAATAAATTACACAACAATATTAATATTTAATTATAAATAATAATCATTCATACGTTATAAATTTTTTTTTTTTTTTCAATAAAAATGCAAATCACTGGTATCAACATTTTTTGTCATGACTTTCATTTGATGAATAAAAGAAGACCAATAAATGCAAACAACTACAAATAACTGTAAAGAACTGTTACTGACAGCAAACAATTCTTAAAAACTATTATTAAGTGTTATTAACGTTCTAAATCATGCATTTATAAACTGCAAATAAAAATTATATTTAGTTACTAACAACTGTGTGCAGAATTTATTTCCACCTGGGTGAGTCTGGGTTAGTATTACATTGTAATATTTTTATTAAGATTCTTGCACTTCTATATTATTCGATAGATTGATAAAACCTCCTTCATAACTAAACTCACAGGTCCGGTGCCAACTTTCTTTGGTAGAGTTGCTATAGCTTACTTTTAAAGGAATATCTACAACAGTATTTCTCTTTGTTTCTACTACAGGAGGTTGTGTACTTTGAGAGACTTGAACATAATCTTTTGGTGGCCTTAATGCATGATGATTTGATTCACACCATTCAACAAGAAAAATTTGTAACGAATTCATATGTACTATATGTTCAGCATTTTATTATAACAATTTAACTTTAAGTACAATAAGTTAGTTATGTATGAATAGAAGATACAGCCTAAACAGTCTGCTAATATATAATAAACTCGTGTCCCAGGTTCAATTGCATATAGACCTTACATCCATATAGATCACACAGTAAACTTATTTCCAAATGCATTTTTTTAATTGACTTATTTATTCACTCCTTCTATTTTAATTATTTATGCTTTCCACTTTACAAAACTTTTATCAAAGTACACAAAATAATGTAAATTTCACTGATATAAGAATTATTATTACATTGTCCTTCTGCATTCTACACAGATACAATAACACTGACATTCAATAATTATAAATTATTATAACCAGGTTCTGGCTTAGTATTACATTGTAATATTCTAAGATTCTTGCATTTCTAGATCCGACAATTTTGGACGAGTTGCCTTTGGAAGAATTGCTAGTTTACCTTTAGAAATCATAGGGCCAGTAAAGCATTGATAATTGAAACACTATAAAGTAGAATGAGGCTCTGCTAGCGGGATATCTGCCACAGTATTTCTGCCTCTACTACAGGAGGTTGCATGCTTTAACAGACTTGAACGTAATCTTTTGATGGCTGTAATGCATAATAATTTGATAACACAATCCAACAAGAAAAATTTACACATGTATGCACATGTATGCATATTATTACACTCTTAGTATATTTGTAAAATATCAAACTCACTATTTCCGGGTTTTAATAAGTAAATATCCTCCTTATTTTAAATGTTGTCAGCTGTCACAAATGCTTCACAAATTTTTTTAGAAGATGATGATTTTTACTTCCGGCAACATTTTTAAACCAAGAACTTGTAAATGGATTAAAAGTTATGTATTTGTTGAATGAGGTATACTTGTCAAAATAATCTTTACGTGCTAATACTCTGTAATATAAAAAAAGATTTCTCAAAGTAACAAGAACTTTTATATTTTATATTAATAAGATTATTTCTAATAAAAGTTTGCTACATATCTAAATCCCTTCCAATTTGTTGAGATAGTCTAGCTATAACCTACTCACACAAAATAAAAATGATTCTCTCTATATATCTGCATAAAACTTTAACAAAAACTAGATAGATAGAGTAGAGGTTATGTTATAAACATATACTGTAACATATTTATATTTCTGTAGCTCTCTCTCTATCTCTCTATTTCTCTCTCTCTCTATCTCTCTCTCTCTCTCTCGTGTCTTTTTTTACTATATTCACTGAAATCTTCTGATCTTCTAGCCTTTACGAAATGCGACTCAAAGTTTGCTAAGAAGTTGAGCTCTCATTTTAACTACCCTTACGTAACAGCACCTGATACTAAATTTTTTCACAAAACACTCTTATGGATTCATTTGCTCTTGTTTTTTTGCCAAATTATTATTACATCGTTCTTCTGCATCCTAAACAGATACAATAATACTGACATTCAATAATTATAAATTATTATAACCAGGTTCTGGCTTAGTATTACATTGTAATATTCTAAGATTCTTGCACTTCTAGATCCGACAGATGGATATAATCGCCTTCATAACTAAAGTCACAGGTCCTGGGCCAATTTTGGACAAGTTGCCTTTGGAAGAATTGCTAGTTTACCTTTAGAAATTATATGGCCAGTGAAGCATTGATAATTGAAACATTATAAAGTAGAACGAGGCTCTGCTGGCGGGATATCTGCCACAGTATTTCTGCCTTTACTACAGGATGTTGCGTGCTTTGACAGACTTCAACGTAATCTTTTGATGGCTGTAATGCATAATGATTTGATAACACCATCCAACAAGAAAAATTTATACATGTATTCACATGTATGCACATTATTACACTCTTAGTATATATGTAAAATATCAAACTCACTATTTCCGGGTTTTAATAAGTGAATATCCTCCTTATTTTAAATGTCGTCAGCTGATTAAAAGTTATGTATTTGTTGAATGATGTATACTTTTCAAAATAATCCTTACGTGCTAATACTCTGTAATATAAAAAAAGATTTCACAAAGTAACAAGAACTTTTAGATTTTATATTAATAAGATTATTTCTAATAAAAGTTGGCTACGTATCTGAATCCCTTCCAATTTGTTGAGATATTCTAGCTACAACCTACTCATACAAAATGAAAATTATTCTCTCTATATATCTGCATAAAACTTTAACAAAACTAGATAGATAGAGTAGAGGTTATGTTAAATAAACATATACTGTAACATATTTATCTCTCTCTCTCTCTCTCTCTCTCTCTCTCTCTCTCTCTCTCTCTCTCTCTCTCTCTCTCTCTCTCTCTCTCTCTCTCTCTCTTTCTATCTCTCTCTCTCTCTCTCTCTCTCTGTCTTTCTCTCTCTGGAGTTGCTCTCTTGTCGAGTTGAGTAGTCAGTGTACCGGTCGCTCCGTCTTTTTTTAAGCCGTGTGTTGTCTGCCGAAGTCGTGTTTTCCGGTCGAATCTACTGCCTCGCGCAGGTTTGCATCGGTTTCGAGGTGATATATTTTTTATCTGTGTTTCGCCAAGGACATCTTCAGCATTCATCATTTTTTAAATCAAGATTCTAACCTCAATCTAAATGATTCGGCACATTCACATTCTCGCCGCCTGTGGTGACATCTTGTGATTACCCTCTCACCTTCTCTTCAGTTGATTGATTATGGCTACGAGTCTAATGACTCTATCAGCCGACGTCTCAGCACATCGCGATGATCTCATAAACATTTTGAGAAATGAAAAGGACACGGGTATGAAAGCGAAATTACGGACTGCGATCACTTGTTTTTGCGACGCATTCCATAAAGTTTCGCTGTCTTACTCGCATGTACTTGGCTCCGAAAATACGGCTAAGAGTCTTAAAAAGGATATTAACAGCGTCGTCGACTACGCCAAAACCTCGAGTGTGTCTCTGGATGCTATTTCATCTATTGTTAAAAATGTCGCCTCTACTCAGGATCGCTCCTACGCCAGCATAGTTAATGCCTCAACTACACATGATAGAGGTAATCAGCGTAAAACCATGATTCTCGATAAGGGCAAGACGCTACCAATTAGATCTGACTCTCAGGTCATCGTCGGCCCGGCGGACCCCTCGTCAGGCACCTTCGCTTCGTCGGCAGTTACTAAAGCGAAACTCTTGGAGGTAATCAAGCCTGCTGAGCTTGGTCTTCGCAACACTCGTATATTTTATACCGCCAATAACTCCGTCATTGTGGAAGGTGACCCACGCAACTCTACCATCTTGCGAAACTGTGCACCACTGCTGGATGCTGGCCTCGAGGTAAAGGACAAAGTGAAAAACAATCCGTGCTTAATAGTTCACGACATCCCTGCCGGTCTTCGCAGCGACGAAATTTACGTTGCCCTTCACATGCAGAATTTTCCCGATAACACCATCGATGACTTTAAAGTGGTTTACCTCTTCCCGGTACGCGAAGGCAGGAAAGCGCGCTCTTGTATAATTGAAACTACGCCGGATTGCAGGAAAGCGCTCTGTATCTCAAATCGAGTTTATATTGGCATGCGCTCGTGTCGCTGTGCGGACCATATTTCGATTACACAGTGTTTTAACTGCCACAAATTCGGGCACATTGCGAAAGAGTGTACTCTCAAAGCACCTCTGTGTGGCTTTTGCGCTGGATCACACCCGTCTAAGGACTGTGTTTCGAAAACTGCCTTATGTTGCGCTAACTGTAAAGCTACGAGTGGCAACGATACAAAACACGCAGCATTCGACAGGCTTAAATGTCCTGTCTTCTGCGCTAAGTTAACGCTTAAATCAGCCTCGGTCAATTATGGCTCATAATGGTTATGTGCACGCCACTGCTCCCTCCGCGACGGCATCTTCACTTAATATCAACTTCTGTCATTCGAACGCGGAGTCGTTATCGGCGCATCTACATGACCTCCAGACGACTGTCTTCGATAATCAAATTCATGTTCTTGGCATCTCGGAGTCATTCCTTAAACCTACCATCGCGTCGAAGCTCGTCGAAATTCCGGGCTTGGAACTGTTCCGCGTTGACCGTCTCAGCATAGACCGCGGTAGAGTGGCTATTTACGTACACGAATCTATCTCTGTGCGTGAAGTCTGCCGATCTCCCCAGAGTGAAATTTATGTAAAAAGATCGGAATTTTTATTTCTCGAACTCACTGTAGGCCGCTCCAAACTCTTATGTGGCACTATTTATAGCGTGCCTCACTGTGGCCACTGGTTTGACGTCGAGGAAGCCATCCTGAATTGCAACAATACCTTCGATGCCACCATCATTATGGGCGACTTTAACATCAACTGGCTCGAATCCTGTTCTACGCGACGCATTCTGCACGATTCACTCATTAGCTGCTGTCTCGAGAGAGTGCCCTTTGACACCACCCACCATCCTCTCAACAAGTCACCATCGACGATCGATTATATATGTGTTAGTAATCTGTCGCTGGTCGCCAAACATAAACAGGTACACTGTCCCGCAATCTCGAGGCATGATCTCATATTCGCTTCGCTGGCTTTCGCGGTGCCCTCCATTACTCCGCGCACCGTCACACGGCGCTCATATAGGTCATTCTGCCTTGAACGTCTTCAACACAATTTAGGAGCTCTCGATTGGCATGCTGTGGTCGATTCACAGGACCTCGATTGTAAAGTCACGGTGCTAACAGACGCTATCACATCGGCTTATGACACTCACGCACCTTTTCGCATGTTCGTGGTTAAAAGGGATCGATATCCATGGATCACACCATCAATTAAACGGCTCATTAATGAGCACAACAAAGCCTGGAAACGTTTCAAGAGAGTCGGTGGCGCCGACGCCCGTTCTCACTTTAACTCACTTCGGAACCGGGTGCAAACGGACGTGCGTAATGCTAAGTTTAATTTCTTTAAATCTAAGCTAAGAAATGCGTCTAGCTCGACCGATATGTGGAGGACTCTCAGTGAGCTTGGGCTTTCTAAACGCTCTCAAGATACGCCGACTCCGTTCGATGCTGACACTCTTAACGCGCACTTCGTCAATGCTGCCACCACCTCCTCGAATCTACCTTGCCGGCCAACCGCACGTATAGCGCCTGATGATCGATTTTTCTTCAGGCACGTCGAAGCCGCAGACGTTATCGAAGCTACAATGTCGGCTCGCTCGAATGCCGCTGGGCCCGATGGGATTCGACTGCGTCAATTGAAAGACGGCCTACCTGTAATTCTGACGTTACTTTTGCATATCTTCGATTTTTCGTTTCAATCGGGTATTTTTCCAACACTTTGGAAACGAGCTGTTGTTCGCCCCCTTCCGAAGAATAATAAAGCGATGTCACTATCAGATTTCCGTCCGATCAGCATTCTCTGCTCCATGTAAAAAATCTTGGAATCTCTGGTGACCACGCAAATCAGGAGGTTCATCGAAGAGCGAGGAATTTTGGATGCTCACTAGTTGGGGAAAAGGATTCAGTACGCACTCGGCATTTGTTAAAATGGTCGACGATTTTAGACGGGCTATTAACTCTAAATGCATCAAGTTACTGGTCACGATCGATTTTTCGCGAGCATTTGACGTGATGGACATTAATGTGCTCATCTACAAGTTGCGTACCTACGGCTTTTCTGATTCTTCCTGCTGCTGGATACTCTCCTTTCTATCGGGCCGCACGCAAACTGTTGTGTTACCCGATGGCTCTACGTCAACGCCGTTAAGCAGATTGCCTGGTGTCCTTCAAGGAACTGTGTTGGGGCCGCTTCTATTTTCATTATTTATTAATGATCTTCCATCTGCCCTTCAATTCTGCAAGTGTCATCTATACGCCGACGATTTCGTCATCTACTGCAGCGGTAATTTCAAAGATATCAACAGTATTATCGAGA
The DNA here is from genome assembly GCA_036365515.1 of Torymus aiolomorphi. Lineage (NCBI taxonomy): Eukaryota > Metazoa > Arthropoda > Insecta > Hymenoptera > Torymidae > Torymus > Torymus aiolomorphi. The sequence goes on along the minus strand of CM070874.1, from coordinate 67,035,774 downwards.
AAATAAATTTAGATCTGGCTAATGTCTCGCGTTGGGCTTCCGACAATGATCTTGCTGTAAATGCCAGTAAGACCCAGGCTATGTGGATCGGTTTAAGAGGCTACAAGACTAAAGTTAATGTCTTGAATAATCCTCCGGTCTTTCTTGATGGCAACGTAATTAATAACTTGCCTTCGGAGCGCTCCCGCGCTCCTTGATGAGCGATTCACTTAAGGTTCTCGGGATCACTATCGACAACTCGCTCACATGGAGGGACCAGTGCAACATTACCGCCAAGAAAAGTTTTGCTGCTCTTGCACGTTTACGCAAGAATCAGGGGTTTCTGCCATCGTCCATGAAGCTAATGTTAATTAAAACTCTCATATTTCCATACTTTGACTACTGTGCTAGCCTGTTCTTGGAACTGTCCAACGAGCTCACCGTGAAGCTTACGAGATGTTTGAATGCGGCGATCCGGTTTGCCACCGGCACCAAGTTATTTGATCACATCACGCCCGACTATATCTCAAATAAGTTGCTGCCCCTAAAGGTCAGGCGCGAGTACCTCGTATTGTGCTTCCTAGCTTCTATATTAAAGAGCGGTAATCCACCTTATCTTGCCAACTGCTTCAAATTCATGGACCCGGACCGAGTAGGCAGTAAGAGAGGCTCTTCACTCGATCTTAAAATCGAGGGTTTCAGTAAAGAGTACATGCGCTACTCATTCTACATTGGGGCTGCATACCTATGGAGCGATAGCAGGGCAAGAAGCCCTGCTTCAAATACCGGCTCTTCGAGTTTATTTTTAACCTTTAGAGGACGGGGATTTGGGTTTACTGTTTTCTCTCACTTTTCTATAGAAATCGAGTTTTTGTGATGTCTCACATCTCAAAACTAACACATGTAAAGGGTCGATCATGGGCATGGCCCGTATAGGGGCCATCCCGTCCTCTAAAGGTTAACCGTTCTTATTAATATAGCTTATTTATTTGTTCTTTTATTGTACATCTCTTACGCTGCGATTTTGTAATTTCATTGTGTACAATTTATTTTATTTTTTTTTACGATGGACATTTTTTGTTATCTAGTTTTAACTATTTTATCTTTGTTTTTTTTCTCTTCTTTCGTTTTATTATTATTTTAAACTTTTATATTTTTATATCGAGTCCTGCGTCGGGCATGTGCCGCCCGAATCATATGTAATTCTAAAAAAAACTGTATTTCTGTTGTACTGCACGGGCTACCTTGGACCACGAGTCCTTAGCTTAGTTTTAATAAATTCAAATTCAAATTTAAATTCTCTCTCTCTCTCGTGTCTTTTTCTACTATATATTATCATCATCACACTCCTTTACTTTTGATGGTTCTCTGTGTGTGTGTGTGTGTGTGTGTGTGTGTGTGTGTGTGTGTGTGTGTGTGTGTGTGTGTGTGTGTGTGTGTGTGTGTGGGTACTTTCTCTCACAGAGCTGTGGACTGTGGAGAAGTATAGCTATATATATGGTCGGAACAAAAACAGCTGATCGAGTAGGTCTGAACAGAAGCGCAAAGGAAAATAAATCGGCCCTCGAAGCCCCCGAATTTTTTAATTATCAATATAACTTGAAAACGGCGGTATATTTTTAATTGAAAATTTGTATACATGTAGTATCAAAACAGCTATCCGTTGATATATTCATGTATATTAAAAACCGTAATTGAAAGGCGTAAAAAAAATTAGTAAAATTCTCGCGCACCCATTTCAATGTATATGAAGCACGGTCGTCCCTCAGGCTTTTTCTACATTGGACAGATACTTGCCTTCGGAGCGCTCCCGCGCTCCTTGATTAATTGCATTTCTTCGAAATTTTTTCGGCGTTTTCTTCGAAAACCTGCTAACTCGGCGTTTGCGTCAAAACTCCGCCAACTCAACGAAGACTTCGAAAATCCATCAACCCATAGAGTGGTTTCAAAAACCATATAACTCAGCGAAGGTTTCAAATATCCTCTAACTCAGACGTGTTTTTTTTTCTTTAATTTTGTAGTGGTAGCTCTAGCATGTTAAAGTACAACTTTTAGTGTAGTGGTAGCTCTAGCATGTTAAAGTACAAACGATCGGAAGTAGACCCATTTTCTGAAAGGTCTTCAAATTTCCTATCGATACTAGCGATATTGAGCACATTTAGTATCTACACAAAGCCCCTATACAGAACTTTTATAGCACGTCTAAGTTCTACACAAATAATATTAAGAAAAAATGTACACATATGTAGTCTACACTGAGATAGATTACACGATTAAAATGTACATCATGTGTAGATCATATTAATGTAGATTATAACTGTGCACAATTTATCTCGATAAATAGTTTGTGTGCCGAAATTCTCTGCATAGACTTTATTTGTGTAGCATTTTACAAAATACTTGTGTACGATATCGCCGAAACTCGTCGATTAAATTCACATACTTAATTATAGGTAGTTTTTAATCAATACCGCGATTTTGCAGAAAAAGTATCGAATTTGAAAATTGAGCAAATTGCGATTTTTAAAGAACAGGCATGTAAAGAATTGAAATGCGTATTTTTATGTGAAGAAATTAAATTTCCGTCTTTATTAGTTTTATTAAAAATCCCAATAAACTATTTTTTTTTTTTTTTTTTTTGGATAAAAAAAGTTTAATGTAATTTTCTGATTAACTCGCCAAAACTTCGTTCTGATCAAATATTTCCTTCAAAAAATTTTATACAATAAATTTTGTAGTATTAGGAATATTATAAACCATAGTGCAATAATAAAGATTGTTATTGAACCAAATAGAAAATTTTATCACAATTTTTTTTTCTATTTTAAACCTGCATTTTCAAATGCAAAAATCGTGTAACGAATTTCCTAATTTTTCTCTATGTATTGTTGGTAAATAGAATTTTTCGTGATTGTTACGATAAATACTGTTGAAGGCCACGCGCCACGCTATACGTGTTACGACGGTCGCACGACAAGAAAATTTCAGTAGTCTATGTATTGTTGTTAAAAATTTGTACCATTTTTCGTGATCGTGTCATACGCACGTCCTAATACGTGTACCGTGGCGCGCGGCCTTCAACAGCATATGTCTTTTATTCATCTCATTATCGTCTTTTTCGCTCTAAAAAAAAAACCGCTGCCAATTCATTGGCCCCGTGGCTTCCTCAAACTTAATTTGCTGATTCCTTTAATTATTAATAACAAAATTTATAATTTTTTCAACAATTTATGATATAATTCTAATTAAATTAATTTATGAATATTAAAAAGTATTAATTTTTTAAATTATGTATAAAATATGAATAATAATAGGTATGATTTATTTTTTAAATTACGTGTGAAAAACAAATAAAATTCCTAATAACGTTTACTTCAAATTATATTTTCTTTGTGAAATTTCACACATACCTATATAGCCTATACCAGCCACAAAATTGTCTATAAATTTCATGTTTATACATAAAGCCGTTGCCGAAAAATTATGATTTGAAAAGAGGACTAAAACAGTTTTAGCCTCAAATACCTCCGAAATTCATAAATCAATTCTTTTACCATAAGAACTCGTATAATAAATAATATACAAACTCTACATCTCTACAAAATTTCAAAGGAATTAAAACAATTTTACTCTAGTTCGTCGTGCGGCACAAAGAAAAGCCAACTTGGAAGTTACAGGCGAAGAAAAGCCAAAAATGCGTCTAAGGCGAAGAAAAGCCAGCTTGCGTCCTCCCAGACGAAGAAAAGCTAAGAATTGAAATCTCGGATTCCCTTGGCCATTTTATAAAAAATGGAAAATCCAAAAAGGTTCTTTTGAACAATTTGAAAATATTTTATGGGTAAAATAGATATATTTTCTAGGGGGGGTTAAGAATTACAATGGTCAGAAATTCCGATAGCGAAAATCCCGATAGGTAATTTAACCGATAGCTAAATCATCGGAATAAGGTTCTAATCTAATAGGAAAAATTCCTACGAGAAAGTTATAAATGGTCAATAGTTCCGAAAATAATTTTGACAATGGTCAAAAGTTTCGTAAATAATTTTGACAATGGATAGTAACAAAAATGAAATATCCGAAAGGTCGAATAGTCGAAATAAAATCAATGATAGAAAACGATTTTGAATTTTTCGTTTTTTTGATTTTTTAATTTGTTTCAGCCAGTATTACTTAATAAACTAAATTTTTATTAAAAAGTCTTTAAATTACCTACAATTTCTTTTTTTATTTAAATTATCTCTAGCCTGTCATTTGTTATTAATGAAAATATGGTTTATATTTCTTGAATTAATATCTCAAAAAATTTTTCCACTCAAAATTTTTACCACTTATTACACTTATCGAGTACAACATTGTGTTAAAATTTCAAGAGGTTATGTTGATTTGTTTATGAGAAAAAAATTATTTTTGAAAACAAGTGCGTTTTCTTTCGTTAACGATATCAGGAGTAAAAGTCAATGAATCGTTTTGAAAATTGGCAAAGAATTAGCTTTTTTATATCTAAGGATTCAGTTCTTTGCTGAAAAAAATCTGAATTTCTTATATTTGCATTTTTAAAAAGAATATTCGATTGATCGATGCAAATTAAGTTTGAGGAAGCCACGGGGCCAATAAATTGGCAGCGGTTTTTCTTTTAGAACGAAAAAGACGATAATGAGATGAATAAAAGACATATGCTGTTGAAGGCCGCGCGCCACGGTACACGTATTACGACGTGCGTATGACACGATCACGAAAAATGGTACAGATTTTTAACAACAATACATAGACTACTGAAATTTTCGTGTCGTGCGACCGTTGTAACACGTATAGCGTGGCGCGCGGCCTTCAACAGTATTTATCGTAACAATCACGAAAAATTCTATTTACCAACAATACATAGAGAAAAATTAGGAAATTCATTACACAATTTTTGCATTTGAAAATGCAGGTTTAAAATAGAAAAAAAAATTGTTATAAAATTCGCTGTTTGGTTCAATAACAATATCTATTATTACGCTATGGATTATAATATTCCTATAATACTCCAAAATTTATTGGGTAAAAATTTCTGAATGAAATATTTGATCTGAACGAAGTTCTAGCGAGTTCAACAGAAAATTACAATAAACTTTTTTTTCCAAAAAAAAAAAAAAAAAAAAGTTTATTGGGAATTTTAATAAAACTAATAAAGATGAAAATTTTATTTCTTCACATAAAAATGCGTATTTCAATTCTTTACATGCCTGTTCTTTAAAAATCGCAATTTGCTCAATTTTCAAATTCGATACTTTTTCTGCAAAATCGCGGTATGTCCCTTGTCGTTTCCAGGCACTCAATAGAGATCAAATTTTATGTAATTTATTAAAAACTACCTATAATTGAGTATGTGAATTTAATCGACGTGTTTCAGCGATATCGTACACAAGTATTTTGTAAAATGCTACACAAATAAATTCTACACAGAGAATTTCGGCACACAAACTATTTATCGAGATAAATTGTGCACAGCTAAAATCTACATTAATATGATCTACACATGATGTACAGTTTAATCGTGTAATCTATCTCAGTGTAGACTATATATGTGTACATTTTTTCTTAATATTATTTGTGTAGAACTTAGCCGTGCTGAAAAAGTCCTGTATAGGTGCTTTGTGTAGATACTAAATGTGCTCAATATCACTAGTATCTTCCTATCTAGCCATATTTTTGTCGGCCCGATCAGATAATATTAAGTCGGTTAAAAAAAATAAAGAAAAATCTGGAAAAATCGAAAATAATTTTTTTCATCTCGGGGTTTGAATATCGGTAGAAAGTAGGCCCATTTTCTGAAAGGTCTTGAAATTTCCTACCTACCCATATTTTTGTCGATCCGATCGGATACTATTAAGTCGGTTAAAAAAAATAAAGATAAATAAACGTGATCAAATTATGTACTAAATCTGCATTACCTGCTCTCTGGTTGAATGATTCTCGACTCGCACGACTCGTATTATCATCAATTTTTCGCACTTTTTAAGTAATGTACTATTTTATATATTTTTTTTAATAAAAATAGAAAATAATCGTGACAAAAATTTGATTATTAACACATCTTATTTCAATGAATTCGTTTCGCTCGGGCGCAAACGTTCAAACGAGGATAAAATCACTTTCACGCACTAGTATCGAAATGTAATATTTTGAAATTTATATATTTGATCAAAGAAATATTATGGCTATTGCTGGTTGATTTGCTTTTCAATTGATTAATATTCAATGTGTGGATGAATTGATTTTTGACAATAAATAAAAATTACTACCATTTTATAAAGAGTAATATTTTATTTGAAATTCGTTACAATCTTCTATGTATAAAGTTATTCTCATTTTATCGTAAAAAAGTGATGAGCAAAAAGTAAAGCCTAAATGACACTTATGATAGGCTAAATCAGATCAAATTAAATAGTAATTGACGCTGGCGTGACTGAAACGAGGAAATTATGCTTAAGAAATGAGCAAAATTGCCTAAAAATAAACTATGTAGAAAAAGACATGTCGTAAACCCTGTTGACAATGTACCGTATATAGTAACAGTATCATATATCTTGTTTCATTGTTGTCATATCCTTTTATAACAAAATTATGATCGATAGTGTAAAAAAGATGATAAGCAATTAGTTGAAAATCGGCGAAATTTTTGAAAATTTCGACGTTGAATTAAAAAACCGCTGCCAATTCATTGGCCCGTAGCTTCCTCAACCGTAATTTGTTGATTCCTTTAATTAATTTTCTTTAATAAAATTTATAATTTTTTGAAAAATTTATTGCATAATTATAATTAAAATCATTTATGAATATTAAAAATTTTTAATTTTTAAATTTATTTATTTATTATTTATTTATATCAAATTTATATAAATTTTGAGCTGATAAATAAAGTTATCATTTGAAATAGAAGTAAAATATCTATATTTTATAATAAAACAAATAGCTATCACGGTTGCTTTGTTATTAACAAAAACGTGTTTTTTTTATATTTCATAATTCATATTTTTTAAGAAAAAAAAAATGTATAGCTATCATTGTTCTTTTGTTATTAATAAAAACGTGTTTTTTTAAAAAAGTTCATAACTCACAAATAAATTATAATAATGCAGAATATAATGCATTCATAATGCATAATTCATAATTATAATAGATTATAATAGATATAATTTTTAAACATTTTAATCCATTTTGTTGGTTGGTTTTTTGAAAATTAAAAAAAAAATCATCGTATGCCTACTCAATGACGTTTCCTCATTCCGCACCACCTAGCGGTAGATATCGTATCGTTAGATAGCGGTAGCGGAGTTATCAGTTTTAAAAAAAACACGTTTTTGTTTTTGATGATAACAAAAGAACCGTGATAGCTAGAAACTTTTTTTTTAGAAAATATAGGTATTTTAATTCTCTTTCGAACGCTACCCATCAGATTCGAATAACTCGATCCTATTATTAAAAAAAATCAAAAAACAGTTTTGAGAAAATCGAAAATTTGAAAAAAAAAAAACAAAAACGCATCGCCCCAATAAAAAAACGGATTTTTGACCCGCCATCACTCAAAAAAAAACAAAAAAAAATCAGACCTGTCCGGTCAAAATCGACCGAGTAGAAGCTGAGATCCAGGCGTACACACACACACACACACACACACACACACACACACACACACACACACACACACACACACACACACACACACACACACACACACACACACACATCCATACAGACATTTTTCAAAAACCATGTATTTTGATTCCTAACACCTCAGAACACAATTATAACATGTTTTTACAACAACTCAAAAATTTACTATCACAAAGCTTCCTCTAGTAGGAAGCAAAATAAAAAGTTTCGCTTTTAATGATAACATAGCATGGAATGACATTACAAAGTTCTTTGAGAAAGCATTTTGCTAAAGCAGTTAGCAGCAGTTTTTAATCAACTACATAAAATTTGATCTCAATTGAGTGCCTGGAGACGAAAAGGGACATACCGCGACATTGCAGAAAAAGTATTCTTCAACGATCCGAATTTGAAAATTGAGCAAATCTCGTTTCTTAAAGTACAGGGATGTAAAGAATTGAAATGCGCATTTTTCTGTGAAGAAATCAAATTTTCATCTTTATTAGTTTTATTAAAAATCCCAATAAACTGTTTTTTTTTTTGCGAAAAAAAAAGTTGAATGTAATTTTCTGTTGGACTCGGCAGAACTTCGTACAGATCAACTATTTCTTTCAAAAATTTTTACACTATAAATTTTGGAGTATTAGGAATATAATAAAAATATTAAACCAAAAACCGAATTTGAAAACAATATTTTTCGCTATTTTAAACCTGCATTTTCAAATGCAAAAGTTGTGTAATGAATTTTCGAATTTTGCGATTTGATTCAAACTACTATATTCTTAAACACCTAAGGAAGTGTTTTGAAAAATTTCAATACTCTATGCATTGTTGCTAAGTAGAATTTTTCGTGATTGTTACGATACTGTTAAAGGCCGCGCGCCACGGTACATGTCATGACACGTGTACCGTAGTGTGCGGCCTCCAACAGCATTTAATGATAGTACGAATAAGTAGTTGACTTCAACACTTGTGTTTATTTTGTTTTTATGATCATTCAACAAAATCGGTGTATATGAGGAAGATTTTCTTTTACTTCCATTTATTGCAGTCATGAAGGTTTTATGGCCGAATCCATCTCAAATCAGACAGCCCGCGTATGCCTATTTCACCTATCATGTTGAAATAAAAATATTTATGTTCTACTCGAAAAAATATTTTACACGTGTTTTTTTATTTTTTTGTTTCATCAAAATTTCATGCGTTCAGCGATACCGAAAAATTCCGAGAAAATTCTTTCATTGAGAAAAAAAATTTTCAATGTGATTTTCAGACTGCTATTGTTTCAGCAGTTTTTCAAGCTTTTAAACGTGTAACACATAATTTCACTCAGTTTTGAGCCCTCTTTAACGGCCTTAATGTCATTTTCAAAAAAAAATAAAAAATCCACGAGCTATGCACTTTTTACTGAAAAATTCATTTTTTAGAGAAGTGCCTTTTTCTCGAAAACCCCATGTTTTTTTTGCACAATTTTTGTTGTCGTGATAGAGGACGGTAATGCCTAGCTAGACGTATTTGTGAGATTCGGTACTTTTTCCCTGGGATAGCGATCACTAATGAGATAACACACAAACAAATTTTTCACGCTTAACGCTTATATATAGTCAATGATATTAGAGTCAATGTAAAGGTATTTATCTTTGTGCGTATGTAATATACATGTACGTGCGCCTACTTATAGGAGTATATGTACTAGTACATTTGTCCGCTAGATGGATATGGTTTGACTTAACATTTACAAAGAAAAGTTCGGTTTCTGCTATATATCACACATCTCGTCTTATTTAAAACCATCATCTTTTGGAAAATTATTACATATTTACACCTTATCAACTCAACTACGATGTCTCAATATTACTCAACAGAGAGAATCAAATGTGCAGACTTTTAGACAAACACAAACAAATTATTTACAAATCTAGTTCCGTACGTTTAAAACAACTTGAGAATCTTGCTCATCCATTGAAGCACCTCTATCCTCATTTACCTTTGACACCTTCTACATATCTGTGTCAACATTGTTACAATCGTGCTTTAGAATTGGTGAGTAGTACTGACAATGAATTTATAACGGATAATGAAGTTACCGATAACGTAGTTGATAGAGATGAAGATTTTTTACCAAGTACTCCAGAACGCATTGAAGAATTTAATAATGAAATAAGTACATCTTTCTTAGGTTCTGTATCGCCTCTTAAAAGAAAAAATTTTATACATGAAAAATCAATTGAAAATTACGTAACAAAGAAGAAAAAAAATACTTTCAACATTGTCTAATACCCTTGATGTGAAGTTGAACAATGTTTATGACGTTTCTATAACAGCAAATGAATCAACTGTATGCCATTGTACAGAATGGATACAAAATCTTGGTCTAGCCTTGCAAAAGTGTTCTACGGTATCAGAAAAAATAAAAATTCTGACTTTGCTACCTTCATCCTTTACAAAACATGAAATTTTATCTTTATTTCCAGAAATAACAATGTATATGATCAACAAATCGAGAAATCTTGTTAAAGAAAAAGGAATTTATTCAGAACCAGATGCATATTCAGGCCATCCGATTGATGAAAACATGGAAAAAATTGTTATGGAATATTATTTAAATGATGATTTTAATTGTTCAAGACAAAGTCCTAATAAATGTGACGTTGTTACAATTAAAGTTAACAATAAAAAAGAGAAAAAGTTAAGCGTTTTCTTACTCGAAGTTTAAAAGAGACGTATAAAGTATTTAAAAATGATTATCCAGAATTGAGAATTGGAAAATCGAAATTTTATAGTTTGCGACCAAAGTATGTCTTACTTAGCCCCATCAAAGAAGTTTGTCTCTGTATCTATTGCGCAAATTATGATTTATTTCTTACGAGCTTAATTAATTTTAGAGGGAGTAACGTCACAGAGTTGGATGAAAGTCGGTCACAAATAATAAATGCAACAATGTGTTCTGAGCCATCTGATTTATGTTATTTACAAGAATGTAAACTATGTCCAGGGATTAAGGGAATTACGTTTCATGTTTTAAAACTGCAAGATGTAGAAGGCACAGAAGAAATTACATATGCTTTGTGGGATAATGGAAACCTGATTAAAAAGACACTATCAATTTCTGCTTTTAAAGATGAACTTTCGGTTTGGACCATGAGGGTTAGTACTCACATGTATGTAAAAAATATACAACGCAAAGCTATAAAAACAGAAAGAGAAAGTGCTAAAAAGACTCACATCATTTAGTTCTTCAAATAGACTTCGCTGAAAACTGGGCTGTGATTCATAATAAAGCTGTTCAAGGAAATCATTGGGTTAATGATCAAATTTCTATTTTCACAGCAGTCTCTTATCAAGGGGATTCGACACAAAGTTTCGCAGTTATAAGTGATGACCGAAAACATGATTCAGCGTATGCTTTGCTAGCAGTACAAAAAATTATAAAATTCTTGAAAGAAAATTGTTGTGATTCAATTAAAAAAATTACCATCGTATCAGACGGCGCTGCGAGTCACTTTAAAAATCGCTTTCAATTAGATGAACTAAAACGAGCACCGTGTGATATAAAATGGTTGTTCTCTGCTACTGGGCACGGCAAAGGAGCTGTAGATGGTGTGGGTGGACTTATAAAGCATTACATGTTCAAAAATATACTGATGCTATTAAAATAATACATTTACAAGATGCTGAAATAGAACAATTCAGAAAAGAAAAAAATATTGATTGGCTTACAACTCCAAAGTATCCTGGAATTCAAAAAACTCATATATGGGTTAAAAAAACATGTGACGATAAAATACATTGTTTGACAGCAAAGACCGCTGATCGTCCGCTTACTGAATTAAGAACAATGAAGCAGAAAAACAAATGTAGTAAAATAGGTATACAAATGAAAAAAAGGTATAAAAATAAAAAATCAAAAAGACGCAAATAACAAATAAATACATAGTTATGTGTACCTGTATATTACATACACACAAAGACAAATACCTTTACATTGACTCTAATATCATTGACTATATATAAGCATTAGGCGTGAAAAATTTGTTTGTGTGTTATCTCATTAGTGATCGCTATCCCAGGGAAAAAGTACCGAATCTCACAAATACGTCTAGCTAGGCATTACCGTCCTCTATCACGACAACAAAAATTGTGCAAAAAAAACATGGGGTTTTCGAGAAAAAGGCACTTCCCTAAAAAATGAATTTTTCAGTAAAAAGTGCATAGCTCGTGGATTTTTTATTTTTTTTGAAAATGACATTAAGGCCGTTAAAGAGGGCTCAAAACTGAGTGAAATTGTGTGTTACACGTTTAAAAGCTCGAAAAACTGCTGAAACAATAGCAGTCTGAAAATCACATTGAAAATTTTTTTTCTCAATGAAAGAATTTTCTCGGAATTTTTCGGCATCGCTGAACGCATGAAATTTTGATGAAACAAAAAAATAAAAAAACACGTGTAAAATATTTTTTCGAGTAGAACATAAATATTTTTATTTCAACATGATAGGTGAAATAGGCATACGCGGGCTGTCTGATTTGAGATGGATTCGGCCTTATGTATTTTGTTGTGCGTTGCTTTCGCGTGCGGCTTCTATATAGGTAAAAGAGATTTTAAATAGTATTGTTGTTGATTAAAATAAATTTTTCAGTTACATATTATATTTCAATTTCTAATAGATAGCAATGGAATCCATGAAAATAAAATTTATGGGGGACGTCACGTAAAATAGAAGATGTACCATATCAGGTAAATCAATATAAACTAAATTTTATAACATTCATTCCTTTGCAGCAATTTCTTTAATGTAACTGGTTAAAAAATTAATAGATTATTTTATAGATTTATTAATAGATTTATTTATTAATAGATTGTTGAATAAAATAGTCCATGAATGATATTAATAGACGTACTTGCTTTATCACTTTATCACATTATGTTATTGAATAAATTTCATACAAAACAGTCTACAGAAATTTAAAAGTTTTTTAAAATAATTCAAGTAGATGTTAAATCTGATTAAAGCTCCTTATATCTTATATATCAACATAATGATTTGAATATAAATCTTCAAGCCCATAGCTCTCAGGATGAAAGTATTTAAATTTGTTTTTAGGCTATAGCTTGTTGATGGGAATAGATAACATCTGGGGTGCAACTATTATACACAAATCTTGGGTTATAACTGCTGCACACTGTGTCAAGTAAGATTTCATTTAATTTTTATAATTACATTAAGTATTTCTATATAATAGAACTTCTTACAAAAAATTAAATTAATATCTTAATTGCAAAATAGAAATAAAACGCATATATCAGTACGAACTGGCAGTGAACACAGAAATAAAAGATTAGGTAAAGTATACAGATCTGAGAAGATTATAAAGCATGGTCATTATAATAAAAACAACAATAACAACGACATTTAATCAAAGTAATTAAATGTGTTTATTTTACCTGTGAATTACTTAGAAAGGATTTAGTATAGATATAATATCACTATTCATGACAATGTTAGTATTTCAATGTGTGTAATAATAGTTTTATACAACTTCGAAACTTGTTAAATAAATTTCAGTACAAATTTTAATTTTTGATTAAGAACTAAGAACTTGTAACTAACATGAATATTTTCATTATATTTTTCATCCAGCTTGCAGAGCCTATTACATTTAATGATAAACAACAACCTATAGCTTTTGCAAAGCCAGACGAGATTCCCAGTGAAGGTGAAGTGATGCAGATTTCTGGTTTTGGAAGGACAGGGGTAAGTTCTTATCCGTCACAGAAAAAGGTTTTCTTTTTTTCTAGAATGTCTTTAGTTAATTAAATTAACTATTTTCGGAAATATCTGGGATTTTCTAATATTTTGAGGGCTGCACGCGTATCTGTAATGAATCAAGAAAATTGTGAAAAAGTTTACACGTCAGAAGAATTCATAAGCGCAAATATGTTTTGTGCGGGCAATGGACGCGCTGATACGTGCGAAGGTGATTCCGGTGGACCTGGTGTTATTGATGGTAAACTCTATGGAATCACTTCCACTGGTACACATTGTGGATCGAAAACATTTCCTGCAGTATACACTAGGGTGCACAAATACTATAATTACAATTACATGTGATCTGAGACATTTCTGATTTTTACTGCCTAGGTGTGTAATATACTATTTCACGAAAAAAATTGGAAAAATTTTATGGAAAATATTAACTTGTAATTTTTTCATGGCTATTCATTGAGGTTCCATTTGCAATTTATTTGTTTGTGATTTTAATTCTTCTATGAATGGAAAACAATCTTCTTCAAGTTCTATTCTTCACCAAATTTTCCTCTTCAAGTCCACTGTCAACGGCTTCTCGTCGTACATTGGTTCGAAATAAAAAAAATATTCTAAAGATGTTCTTTGATTGTGTTTACCTCAAATATTTCTGAAATTTATGAACCAATCATTTTGCCAAAAGAACTCATCCGAGAACTATCAATAATATATCTCTACAATGAATTTTGAAGCGAATAAGACAATTTTACTCTTGTAACAGTTGAACATATAAAACTCATTTTTTTTCATTTTTTAATTTTTACTTTTTTGTTAATAACAAAAGAACCGTGATAGCTAGAGAATTAATTTTTTTAGAAAATATAGGTAATTTAATTCTCTTTCGAATGCCACCCACCCCATTTAGATACATAGAGCCGTTCTCGAGAAATTACGATTTAAAAAAAAATTGAAAAAAATTTTAACCTCAAATATCTCCGAAATTTATGGATTAATCCTTTTGCTCAAAGAACTCACTCGATTGGTATATAAAATCTACCCATACAAAGAATTTCAAAGTGATTAAGCCAATTTTACTATAGTTATTGAACGACAAAAGAAATCACTTTTTTTTATGAATTTTTTTTTTTTCTCAAAAAGTAATGAGTAAAAAAACCTAAAAATTTAGTAAGTTATAGTACTTTATATCCTTTATAACCAAAAAAATATTCATGTTAATATCTTTTTTAATTTCGAAATATAACCTATTTACAAAAAATTACGTTTTCATCAATAACTTATGACGAAATATAGCTACCGACTTTTTTTTTTTAAATTGTAGATAAGTTTATCCTACATACAGAGAATTCATGATATATAAACAATATTTGTTCTAAATATTAAAAAAAATCGAAAATAACAATTTTGAAAATTAAAAAATGGCTATAAAAGAAAAATTAAATTTTACAAAAATAGAATATTGACCCCAATTGTGGAAGCAAAATCTCCCGTTAAAATCGGTCGAGTAGATCATGAGATATCAGCGTATACGGACATACACACACACACACACACACACGCACACACACACACACACACACACACACACACACACACACACATCCATACGAACATTTTCTAAAAATAGTGTATTTCGATTCCAAATTTGCTAAATAACATTTCTAACACATTATCTCATAAACTTTTTTTTTTACTATCACAAAGCTTCCTCTAGGAGGAAGCAAAATACTTGTTTTACGTGATAAAAATAAAATTTTTTTCATAGAGAAAAAATTAAGCTTGATTCTTCCTGCTAATAACGTCACACGATTAGATACTGATTACTGAACGATTACTTCTAAAATAAGTATGTGGAAAATACACCAAAATTTTACGGTTTACAGTAAGTTCAATTAGTAAAAAAAATTTCTTTTGGAGACACCAAATCTATCTTCTGTATTTGATTTTTCTACTACTATGTATTATATCCGACAATTCCCACTTAGGGCGTAAAGTTATAAACTACTATTTAATAATCATCTTTCTACAAAAAAAGCCTGTGTTAATTTTTTTATGGTTGAAGCTTGTTCTAAGATGTACGAAACCAATACCTAACTCAAGCTGAACAAATTATGAATGATATTTAAATTTCTCATTTAGAATACTATTTACTACCAAGGGGAATGATTGTAACTTTTCCACAGAAAACTCTTGACTATTTTAAAATTGATACGCTTTTCGATTATTTTGTATGATCAATATTATATATAAATTTCAATGTATATGTAGCACGGGTCGCTCCTTTAGGCTTCTTCTATACTTTTAAGGAGTAAAAAACGGACTCGAGACGAACCAATTTGTTTTGATGAATTTATTGGGCCAACGTTTCGAAAGTGTAATTAACTTTCTTCATCAGGGCATAAAAACAATATTCTCACATATTAAGTTCGTCTACGAGGAGTTACTTAATATGTGAGAATATTTTTTTTATGCCCTGATGAAGAAAGTTAATTACACTTTCGAAACGTTGGCACAATAAAATCATCAAAACAAATTGGTTCGTCTCGAGTCCGTTTTTTACTCCTTAAAATAATTACAACTTACGAACGTATTGCAAACACTTCAAAATTCTTCTATACTTGCCTTCGGAGCGCTCCCGCGCTCCTTGATCTTAAAATGTACACATCTATTTATTTGTTGGAATGCTTCAATGAACATAAAATCAAAAATTCGCGAAGGAGAGGGCCGAAGGAACAAACCGTTTCTTACGTACGTACTGAAACGTGCCGTCCATATTTTTACTCATATACGAGGGTCATTTGATAAGTACCTAGCCTACAAATAAAAACACCAAAATTTTACAAAAAATAAAATTTATTTTTCAATGTAGTCTCCTTTTAGTTGAATACACTTGGTCCAGCGGTGTTCCAATTTTTTTAACCCCGTTGAAAAAAATGTTTTCTCTTGGTTTGCAAAATAGGTCTCCATGGCGGCGATTATTTCGTTATTGGAGTGGAATCTCTTCCCGGCGAGCGAATTTTTTAGGTTCGGAAACAAAAAAAAGTCGCACGGAGCCAAATTTGGAGAATACGGTGGATGGGGCAGCAGTTCGTAGCGTAATTCGACCAATTTAGCCGTGGCGAGTGCAGAAGTGTGAGTCGGTGCATTATCGTGGTGGAAAAGCACTTTCTTTTTAGATAAATGGGGCCGTTTTTCTTCTAACACGGCGTCAAATCGGCTCAATAGTTCGGCGTAGTATTGTCCTGTGACCGTTTTGCCCTTCTCCAGATAGTCAATAAAAATCACACCTTCAGAATCCCAGAAAACAGTGGCCATCACCTTTCCGGCTGACGGGACCGTCTTCGCCTTCTTCGGAGCAGGTTCACCGGGTAAGGTCCACTGTTTTGACTGCTCCTTGGTCTCTGGAGTGTAGTAGTGAATCCATGTTTCGTCGACGGTCGCGTAACGACGCAAAAACTCTTTTGGATTGCGATTAAACAGCTCCAAACACTGCTCTGAACTGGTCACACGGATGCGCTTGTTGTCTGCAGTCAGCAAACGCGGCACCCACCTTGCTGACAGCTTCCTCATGCCTAAAATCTCATGTAGGATATGCCACACGCGTTCTTCTGAGATGCCTACTATCGCAGCTATCTCGTGCACCTTTAATCGGCGGTCTGACAAAACGATATCGTGTATTTTTGTCACGTTCTCCTCCGTAGTGGCTGTTTTCGGAGCACCTGGGCGTGGATCATCAAAAACCGACGTACGACCACGTTGAAACTCGTTATACCAAAATTTAACGGTCGCCATCGAAGGAGAAGCATCCCCATACACTGCATCCAAGCGTTCTTTAATTTCACTGCGCGATTTCCCTTCCAAAAACAAGAATCGAATCACCGACCGATATTGTTCTTTCTCCATTTTTTCAAAAATCAACGGACACATTTGCTTTCACACGCTCTCAAAAATAAACTACAACTCCGATCCGGCTGAAATTTCGTCTGTAACCGTTTACAGGAAGATACTGCACTGTAGTGTATTTCTGGTGCGATAGTGGCACCATCTGGCGGTGAGGCTAGGTACTTGTCAAATGACCCTCGTAGTGAGGACCTGTGAAACTAGTTTCTCTCGTCTCTAAGGCACTGATCAAGCAACAATAGATTTAGATCCGTAGTGCGGGAATATAATCTGTACATAACATGGACTTGTCCACACTACTTTATCAAGTAATCACGTTAATCGGTCAGTTATTGTATTCTAACCTTGTTGTTTATTTATTTACTTTATTTGGTCTTATCTACCGGATTATAATAGAAGAATTCTAATTTATTATATGAATGAATACATGGATATATGATTAAGTGTGGATATTTTCTTTTACGTATTAATTTGCATCGTACCGATTGACTAGATAAGTATTTCTCCATCATTTATCATTTAATCAACTTATTTTTCTGAATATTTTATGTGCGATTACTACAGCGATACACATATATGTGTATCGACAATGCATATTACCATGATTCTAATGGTTTTGTAAATACTGAAATAAAAAGCTATGCTATTTAGCTTATCGTAATTTTTTTCTTATACTAGTGCTGGCTTGATATAAACCAATTTTAATAACTCTTAGTAACGTTTGTGTTCATCTAATATTATTTGACTTTAATCGACTGCGCACGTTGTAAGACGTGTACCGTGGCGTGCGGCCTTTAACAGCATTTATCGTAACAATAACAAAATTCTATTTAGTAACAATCCATAGAGTACTGGAATTTTCCAAAAAACTTTCTTAGGCGTTTAAGAACATAGTGATTTGAATCAAATCGCAAAATTTGAAAATTCATTACACAACTTTTGCATTTGAAAATACAGGTTTAAAATAGCGAAAAAAATTGTTTTAAAATTCGCTATTTGGTTCGATAACAATCTCTATTATTCCGCTATGGTTTATAATATTCCTAATACTCCGAAATTTATTGTGTGAAAATTTCTGAAAGAAATAGTTGATTTGAACGCAAGTCTGGCATTTCAATTCTTTACATGCCTGTACTTTGAAAAACTAGATTTGCTCATTTTTTAAATTCGGATCGCTGATGAATAATTTTTCTGCAAAATCGCGGTAGTCCCTTTTCGTTTACAGGCCCTCAATTGAGATCAAATTTTATGTAATTGATTTAAAACTACCTATAATTAATTTATCAATTGAAGCTAATGCCCGAATATTTTTATGTTAATTAATAAATGAAGCTAATGGCTATTACGGGCAATCGATAAAGGATTAACATAAAAATATTCGGGCATTAGCTTCAATTGGTAAATTAACATTGTCTGCTTTGGCTTAATAACGCAGACGGGGGGGTTTTGGGGAAATAAAAAATTGAGAACGATTAAGAACCGGTTAGGGTCCTGATAGAATCGTCATCCCAGTGGCGCAAATGGTAGCGTAGCTGCCCGGTATGCAGAAGGTTGTCGGTTCGATCCCGACCTGGGCCGTTATTTTTTCGTTCTCATTTTTTCATCCTATACGTTTACCTTTCCTTTCCTCATCCTTTAAAAATTCTTGACTGCACTTTAAAATTATTAAAATAATTGTGCATTAATATCCTTGACTGCTTTACTCTAATAGTTTAGAATAATTAGAGATGTGTAAGTATACACATGTAAAAAGAATAAAATCGATGATTGATAAGTTAGGCACCTTCCTTATCCTTTATCGATTGCCCGTAATAGCCATTAGCTTCATTTATTAATTAACATACCTATAATTAAGTATGTGAATTTAATCGACGACTTTCCACGATGTCGTACACAAGTATTTTGTACACGACAATAGTGCACAAGTCTTTAAAATATAATGAAATTCTACACAAATAAAGTCTACACACAGAATTTCGGCACACAAACTATTTATCGAGATAAATTGTGCAATGTTAAGATCTACATCGATATGATCTACACAAAATGTAAATTTTAATCGTGTAAATTGTCACAATGTTGATTGTATATATGTACATTTTTCTTAATATTATTTGTACAGAACTTAGCAGTATTATAAAAGTCCTGTGTTGGGACTTTGTGTAGACACTAAATGTGCTTAACCCCTTAACTGGTACGACTTTTACAACTTTTCGTGCCAAAACTGGTAGCCGTAAATAATAATTCTGATGTCAGATTCAGATTCAGCGACCTCAAAAACAGTCGTATATCAAGTTTTGTCCAAATCCGTTGAGAATTGCAAGTTATTCAAATATGTACATATATGATCCATTGTTAGATTTGGCACGGTTTTTTTTGTACATATATGATCCATTGCCAGTTAACCCTTTGCGGCACACATTTTTTAAAACGATATTTTTTGGCCAAAAGTGTTACTGGATTTGTAGATTTTCAAATTTTGACTTCAGATTCGTAATTAGCGACCCCAAAACCCCCCTAGAAATACATTTTGATGATTCTAAGTATAACAGCAATTCCAAAGCCGATTTTGCTTCCTCATAGAGGAAGCTTTGTGATAGTAAAAAAAAAAGTTTATGAGATAATATATTAGAAATGTTATTTAGCAAATTTGGAATCGAAATACACTATTTTTAGAAAATGTCCGTGTGTGTCCGTGTGTGTGTGTGTGTGTGTGTGTGTGTGTGTGTGTGTGTGTGTGTGTATGTATGTCCGTATACGCTGATATCTCATGATCTACTCGACCGATTTTAACGGGAGGGTGATCATTTTTTTAGATTTTGCTTCCACAATTGGGGTCAATATTCTATTTTTGTAAAATTTAATTTTTTTTTTATAGCCATTTTTTAATTTTCAAATTTTTTTTTTTCGATTTTTTTAATATTTAGAACAAATATTGTTTATATATCATGAATTCTCTGTATGTAGGATAAAATTATCTACAATTTAAAAAAAAAAAAAAAGTCGGTAGCTATATTTCGTCATAAGTTATTGATGAAAACGTAATTTTTTGTAAATAGGTTATATTTCGAAATTAAAAAAAGATATTAACATGAATATTTTTTTGGTTATAAAGGATATTAAGTACTATAACTTACTAAATTTTTAGGTTTTTTTATTCATTATTTTTTGAGAAAAAAAAATAATTTATAAAAAAAAGTGATTTTTTTGTCGTTCAATAACTATAGTAAAATTGGCTTAATTACTTTGAAATTCTTTGTAGGGGTAGATTTTGTATACCAATCGAGTGAGTTCTTTGGGCAAAAGAATTGATCCATAAATTTCGGAGATATTTGAGGTTAAAATTTTTTTCAATTTTTTTTAAATCGTAATTTCTCGAGAACGGCTCTATGTATCTAAATGGGGTGGGTGGCATTCGAAAGAGAATTAAAATACCTATATTTTCAAAAAAAAATTAATTTTCTATCTATCACGGTTCTTTAGTTATCATGAAAAACAAAAACGTGTTTTTTTTTAAAAACTCATAACTCCATTTTATGCGTTTTTGAGCCTAAAAAGCAAGGCTAAATTCATTTTCGCGATTTTACATAATTTTAGAGCAGAGGGAGAGAATGAATTTCTTTACACGATAGGTAAAAAAAGTCACTTTTTAGAACATATTTTTATGTAGGAAAACGCAGAAAATCATTCATGTGTTACAAAAAATAATTTAATCTCTAAATTAAAAAAGATTTATATTTTATTTAAAAAAAACGCGCAGTGATATCTACCGCTAGGTGGTGTGTCATTGAGTAGGCATTCGATGATTTTTTTTAATTTTTAAAAACCAACCAACAAAATGAATTAAAATGTTTAAAAATTATATCTATTATAATCTGTTATAATTATGAATTATGCATTATGAACGCATTATATTCTGCATTATTATAATTTATTTGTGAGTTATGAAATTTTTTAAAAAAACACGTTTTTGTTAATAACAAAAGAACAATGATAGCTATAAATTTTTTTGCTTTCTCCTAGAGGAAGCTTTGTGATAGTAAATTTTTGAGTTGTCGTAAAAACATGTTATAATTGTGTTCCGAGGTGTTAGGAATCAAAATACATGGTTTTTGAAAAATGTCTGTATGGATGTGTGTGTGTGTGTGTGTGTGTGTGTGTGTGTGTGTGTGTCTGTGTGTCTGTGTGTGTGTGTGTGTGTGTGTGTGTGTGTGTCTGTGTGTGTGTGTGTGTGTGTGTGTGTGTGTGTGCCTGGATCTCAGCTTCTACTCGGTCGATTTTGACCGGACAGATCTCATTTTTTTGTTTTTTTTTTTGCGTGATGGCGGGTCAAAAATCCGTTTTTTGATTGGGGCGATGCGTTCTTGTTTCTTTTCAAATTTTGGATTTTCTCAAAACTGTTTTTTGATTTTTTTTAATAATAGTATCGAGTTATTCGAATCTGATGGGTAGCGTTCGAAAGATAATTAAAATACCTATATTTAAAAAAAAAAAGTTTCTAGCTATCACGGTTCTTTTGTTATTAACAAAAACGTGTTTTTTTAGAAGCTTATAACTTCTAAACTTGACGGTCAATTTTTTTGAGAAAAATCATGATAATACAGAATATAAATAGCTATAATCTGTTAAAATTTGAATACATTCTGTAGGCTAGATTTTGAGTAATAAATTGAAAAATGAAAAAAATCAGTTTTGTATGTCCAACGATTACAAGAGTAAAATTGACTTAATGACTTCAAAATTTCTTTTAGAGTTAGATTTTTTATAGTTCTCAGTCGAGTTCTTTGGGCAAAATGATTGGTCCATAAATTTCAGAGATATTTGAGGTTAAAAATTTGTTGACATTTTTTAAAAATCGTAATTTCTCGAGAACGGCTATATGTATCTGAATGGAGTGGGTGGCATTCGAAAGAGAATTAAAATACCTATATTTTCCAAAAAAATTAATTTTCTATCTATCATGGTTCTTTAATTATCATCAAAAACAAAAACGTGTTTTTTTTTAAACTCATAACGCCAATGATGTTATCATCAGTATATTATAAAAGTATATAGTATTGGCGTCAAAATGTAATATGTTTGAATTTTCAAGATTGAATTCTTGAGTTTAAGTATTCAAAACTGATGAATAATTAAAATAGTATAAGAGTAGGTGGCGCTCCGGTCGGGGTAGCGTGTAGTACAGTATGTATTCCGGCCGGGTCCAACAAGCTGTGGGTTAGTCACGAATCCCGCAGTACTGCATACACACCTACACGGTGCGGTGCGTCGTGCGTTGTGCGTACATATAAGGGATTTTCTAATGCTTTGATAATTTGTCGCCATATTGGAAATTATAGGAAATTATATCATAGGAAATTATGGATTAGTTTGTCCCCATATTGGGAAAAAAAAACATGTTTTTGTTAATAACAAAAGAACAATGATAGATATAATTTTTTTTTTCTTAAAAAATATGAATTATGAAATATAAAAAAAAAACACGTTTTTGTTAATAACAAAATAACCGTGATAGCTATTTGTTTTATTATAAAATATAGATATTTTACTTCTATTTCAAATGATAACTTTATTTATCAGCTAAAAATTTATATAAATTTGATATAAATAAATAATAAATAAATAAATAAATAAATTTAAAAATTAACAATTTTTAATATTCATAAATGAATTTAATTATAATTATGCAATAAATATTTTAAAAAATTATAAATTTTGTTATTAAAAATTAATTAAAGGAATCAACAAATTACGGTTGAGGAAGCTACGTGCCAATGAATTGGCAGTGGTTTTTTTTTTGCAAAAAAAAGTTTAAAATTTTCTGTTCAACTCGCCAGAACTTGGTTCAGATCAACTATTTCTTTCAGAAATTTTTACACAATAAATTTTGGAGTATTAGGAATATTATAAACCGTAGCGGAATAGGGATTGTTATGGGACCAAATAGCGAATTTTAAATCAATTTTTTTCGCTATTTTAAACCTGTATTTTCAAATGCAAAAGTTGTGTAACGAATTTTGTAATTTTGCGATTTGATTCAAACTACTATATTCTTAAACATCTAAGGAAGCTTTTTGGAAAATTCCAGTACTCTATGTATTGTTGCTAAGTAGAATTTTTCGTGATTGTTAAAATAAATGCTGGTGAAATCCGCGCGCAACGGTACACATCATAACACGTGTACCGCAGCGTGCGGCCTTCAACAGCATTTAATGATAGTACGAATAAATAGTTGACTCCAACAATCGTGTTTATTTTATTTTTATGATTATTCAACAAGATCGGTGTATATAAGGAAGATTTTTTTTTATTTTCACTTATTGCAGTCATGAACGTTTTGTGTATTTTGTTGTGTGTTGCTTTCGCGAGCGGCTTCTATATAGGTAAAAGAGATTTTAAATAGTATTTTTGTGGATTAAAATAAATTTTTCAGTTACATATTATATTTCAATTTCTAATAGATAGAAATGGAACACATGAAAATAAAATTTTTGGAGGAGATCCCGTTAAAATAGAAGATGTACCATATCAGGTAAATAAATATAAACTAAATTTTGTAACATTCATTCCTTTGCAGCAATTTCTTTAATGTAACTGGTTAAAAAATTAATACATTATGTGATAGATGTATTAATAGATTTTTTTATTAATAGAAAATAAAATTTAATTTAGAAAATAAAATAAAATTTTTTTCAATAAAATAGTCCATGAACGATATTAATAGACGTACTTGATTTATCGCATTATGTATTGAATAAATTTCATACAAAACAGTTTATGGAAATTTAAAAGTTTTTTAAAATAATTCAAGTAGATGTTAAATCTGATTAAAGCTCCTTATATCTTATATATCAACATAATGATTTGAATATAAATCTTCAAGCCCATAACTCTCAGGATGAAAGTATTTAAATTTGTTTTTAGGCTAGCTTATTGATGGGAATAGATAACATCTGCGGTGCAACTATTATACACGAATCTTGGATTATAACTGCTGCACACTGTGTCCAGTAAGATTTCATTTAATTTTTATTATTACATTAAGTATTTCTATATAATAGAACTTCTTACAAAAAATTAAATTTATATCTTCATTGCAAATTAGAAATGAAACGCATATATCAGTACGAATTGGCAGTGAACACAGAAATAAAAGATTAGGTAAAGTATACAGATCTGAGAAGATTATAAAGCATGGTCATTATAATAAAAACATCTATAATAACGACATTGCTTTAATCAAGGTAATTAAATGTGTTTATTTTACCTGTGAATTACTTAGAAAGGATTTAGTATTGATATAATATCACTATTCATGACAATGTTAGTATTTCAATGTGTGTAATAATAGTTTTATACAACTTCGAAATTTGTTAAATAAATTTCAGTACAAATTTTAATTTTTGATTAAGAACTAAGAACTTGTAACTAACACCAATATTTTCATTATATTTTTCATCCAGCTTGCAGAGCGTATTAAATTTAATGTTAAACAACAACCTATATCTCTTGCAAAGCCACGCGATATTCCTACAGAAGGTGAAATGATGCAGATTTCTGGTTTTGGAAGGATAGGGGTAAGTTCTTCTCCCACACAGAGAAGGTTTCCTTTTTTTCTTGAATTTGTTTAGTTAATTTAATTAACTATTTTTAGGAAGATCTGGAATATTCTGATATTTTGAAGGCTGCATACGTATCTGTAATCAATGCAAGAAATTGTCTAAGAGCTTATGGGTCAGAAAAATTCGTAACCGCTAATATGATTTGTGCGGGCAATAAAGACGCTGATACGTGCGAAGGTGATTCTGGTGGACCTGGTGTTATTCATGGTAAACTCTATGGAATCACTTCCACTGGTACACATTGTGGATCGAAAACATTTCCTGGAGTATACACTAGGGTGCACAAATACTATAATTGGATTGAAGAAAAAACCGGACTCAAATTCTAAAATTTATCAACCTAGCTTAGTATAAAAAATACTTGTTTTACGTGATAAAGATAAAATTTTGTTCATAAAGAAAAAACCGCTGCTTATTCATTGGCCCGTAGCTTCCTCAACCGTAATTTGTTGATTTCTTTAATTAATTTTTAGTAACAAAATTTATAATTTTTTAAAAAATTTATTACATAATTATAATTAAATTCATTTATGAATATTAAAAATTTTAAATTTTTAAATTTATTTATTTATTATTTATTTATATCAAATCTATATAAATTTTGAGCTGACAAATAAAGTTATCATTTGAAATAGAAGTAAAATATCTATATTTTATAATAAAACAAATAGCTATCACGGTTGTTTTGTTATTATCAAAAACGCGTTTTTTTTTATATTTCATAATTCATATTTTTTAATAAAAAAAAAAAACCGCTGCCAGTTCATTGGCCCGTAGCTTCCTCAACCGTAATTTGTTGATTCCTTTAATTAATTTTTAATAACAAAATTTATAATTTTTAAAAAAATTTATTGCATAATTATAATTAAATTCATTTATGAATATTACAAATTGTTAACTTTTAAATTTATTTATTTATTTATTATTTATTTATATGATATTTATATCGATGTCATGAAGAAAAGATAAATGCTATATTTCCCAATATGGGGACAAACTAATCCATAATTTCCTATGATATAATTTCCTATAATTTCCAATATGGCGACAAATTATCAAAGCACTAGAAAATCCCTTATATATACGCACAACGCACGACGCACCGCACAGTGTAGGCGTGTATGCCGTACTGGGGGATTCGTGACTAACCCACAGCTTCTTGGACCCGGCCGGAATACATACTGCATTACACGTTACCCCGATCGGAGCGCCACCTACTCTTATACTATTTTAATTATTCATCAGTTTTGAACATTTAAACTCAAGAATTCAATCTTGAAAATTCAAACTTATCATATTTTGACGCCAATACTATATACTTTTATAATATACTGATGATAACATCATTGGAGTTATGAGTTTTAAAAAAAAAACACGTTTTTGTTTTTGATGATAACTAAAGAACCGTGATAGATAGAACATTAATTTTTTTAGAAAATAGGTATGTTAATTCTCTTTCGAACGCTACCCATCAGATTCAAATAACTCGATCCTATCATTAAAAAAAATCAAAAAACAGTTTTGAGAAAATCGAAAATTTGAAAAAAAAAAAAACAAAAACGCATCGCCCCAATTAAAAAAACGGATTTTTGACCCGCCATCACGCAAAAAAAAAACAAAAAAAATGAGACCTGTCCGGTCAAAATCGACCGAATAGAAGCTGAGATCCAGGCGTACACACACACACATACACACACACACACACACACACACACACACACACGCATGCACGCACGCACACACACACACATCCATACAGACATTTTTCAGAAACCATGTATTTTGATTCCTAACATTTCGGAACACAATTATAACATGTTTTTACAACAACTCAAAAATTTACTATCACAAAGCTTCCTCTAGGAGGAAGCAAAATAATGTCACACGATTAGATACTGAACGATTACTCCCTAAATAAGTATGTGGAATATACACCAAAAGTTTACGGTAAGTTCAATTAGTAAAAAAATTTCTTTTGAAGACACCAAATCTACATTCTGTATTTGATTTTTCTACTACTATATATCATATCGGACAATTCCCACTTTGGGCGTAAAGTTATAAACTAATATTTAATAATCATCTTTCTACAGAAAAAACCTGTGTTAATTTTTTTTTATGGTTGAAGATTGTTCTAAGATGTACGAAACCAGTACCTAACTCAAGCTGAACAAATTATGAATGATATTTAAATTTCTCATTTAGAATACTATTTACTACCAAGGGGAATGATTGTAACTTTTTCACAGAAAAGTCTTGACAATTTAAAACTAGATACGCTTTTCGATTATCTTGTATGATCAATATTATATATAATCTTAAAATTTGCACATCTATTTATTTGTTGGATTGCTTTAATCAACATAAAATCAAAAATTCGCGGAGAAGAGGGCCGAAGGAACAAACCATTCTTATGTACGTACTGAAACGTGCCGTCCATATTTTACTCACATAGTGAGGGCCTGTGGAACTAGTTTCTCTAAGCAACAATAGATTTAGATCCGTTGTGCAGGAATATAATGTGTACAGAACATGGACTTGTCTACAATACTTTATCAAGTAATCACGTTAATCGGTCAGTATTATTGTTTATTTATTTACACTTATTTACACATATATAAAATAAACACGATTGTTGGAGTCAACTATTTATTCGTGCTATCATTTAATTCTGTTGAAGACCGTACGCTACGGTAAACGTGTTATGACGTGTACCGTGGCGCGCGGACTTCACCAGCATTTATTTTAGTAATCACGAAAAATTCTACTTAGCAACAATACATAGATTACTGGAATTTTCCAAAAAGCTTCCTTAGATGTTTAAGAATATAGTAGTTCGAATCAAATCGCAAAATTTGAGAATTTCTTACACAACTTTTGCATTTGAAAATACAGGTTTAAAATAGCGAAAGAAATGGTTTTAAAATTCACTATTTGGTTCAATAACAATCTCTATTATTCCACTATGGTTTATAATATTCCTAATACTCCAAAATTTATTGTGTAAAAATTTCTGAATGTAATAGTTGATCTGAACGAAGTTCTGGCGAGTTGAACAGAAAATTACATTAAACTTTTGTTTTTCGCAAAAAAAAACCTCTAAAATAATGTGTCATTCCTATGTGTTAGTATATATTTTAAATATAAAATAGGTTTATTCATTATACTTTTTTTCAATGATTTAATAATTCATTAATATTTGAAATCCGCTGCCTATTCATTGGCATGTAGCTTCCTCAAACTTAATTTACTGGTTCCTTTAAGAATTTTTAATTCCAATAATTAAAATTTAATATTTTATTTTGTACAGTGAGACTATGTTAAATGGTTTCTGGCTTTTTATTATTACTCTTTCTATTTTTGTTATCACTAAAAAGTAATTATTATTATACAATTTTATATTTTACAAAAATATAAACTAAAATTAAATATAAACAAAAATATAAATTTTACAAAAAATTCATTGCCTACAAAAAATACAAAAAAATGATCATCACGACCAGATATTCGAGATTAAAAATCTTTTTCATCTTTTGCTTCCTCATAGAGGAAGCTTTGTAACGGTAAAAAAAATTTTTAAAAAGCTGTTTTAAGGTTATATATGTCGATATTTGTTGATTTTGAGAAAAATTTTTTTCGTGGATATATGTGTGTGGTGTGTGGTATGTGTGTGCGTGCGCGCGTGTGTGTGCGCGTGTGTGTGTGCATGTGCTGTGTGTGCGCGCGCGCGTGTGTGTTAACTCTTTATATCTCGGAAACGAATCGACCGATTTTCGTCGGACAAAGACGTAAATCTCTTCGTCTCGCGAAAAAAGCTCGGTACCTTGATGGATTTGAGTTTTTATTGATTTTCTTGTTTTTATAACCAAAAACGGGTTTGAATTTTTAGTTTTTTTGATTTTTTTTTTATATATTACAGCCATTATTACATAATATAATGAACTTTTCTTGAAAGGTATTTAAACCTATATTTTCTTTTTTTAATATTTAAATTATCTTCACTCTGTCATTTGTTATTAAGGAAAACGTTTTTATATTTCATAAATTAATTTCTCAAAAAATATTTTATTCCTCAACTTAAAATTTTAACTACTTATTACACTCATTGAAGGCTGTATTTGGTTAAAATTTTAAGAGATTATCTTCATTTGTTTTTTAGAAAAAAATTATTTTAGAAAAAATTTGCGTTTTCTTACAACTTAAAATTTTAACCAATTATCTTCATTTG
Organism: Torymus aiolomorphi; assembly: GCA_036365515.1. Lineage (NCBI taxonomy): Eukaryota > Metazoa > Arthropoda > Insecta > Hymenoptera > Torymidae > Torymus > Torymus aiolomorphi. The sequence continues at coordinate 67,006,648 of CM070874.1, read as the reverse complement.
TTTTTTAGAAAAAAAATATATAAAAAAGTAGAGTTTCCGTTGTCTTACGATAAAAAGAGTAAAAATCAACTAATTGTTCTGAAATTTGGCAGAGATATAGGATACGATAATACACGTAAATAGACATTATAAAAAAATAAATGCTATCATTTTGAGTATGGAGAAAATTTATATAGGATATACAAACAAGCAGAGAAACAGTTATTTCTTGTATTAAGTCAAATTGTTGAACGAACAGTAAAGAACAACGAATCTTTATTTGTTTTTGAGAAAAAATTATTTTATAAAAAATAGTAGATTTTTAATAAATTTAGAATAAATTATATTTTTAAGACATTGCGATCAACGAAATATCAGTGATGTCCAGAAAATATCAGTCTCAAATTAAATTGATCATTTCTAGAGAAATAAATATTTTATTAATTTGAAAGTCTGAGCTCTAGTTTCATAACTTACCTGTTCTTTTTAAGTTATTTCAATATCAACAACGTATTCCAATAGACAAATTTTACAATTCATGAATAAAAATGTATCGATCGCTTTTAGCATTGTGATGGTTTCCGTTATCGATGTCAAACATTTTTTAAAAAACGCAAGTTTTTCTTTAAATAACTTTTTTATCAAAAAAATAAAGATAATCTCTTGAAAATTTAAATAAATATTGTAATAAATAATTGTAGTAATTGGTTATAATTTCAAATTGATCAAATATTCTCTAAGATATAAGTATTAAAAAACATTAAAAAAAATTTGTAATCTCGAATATATCTGGTCATGATGATCATTTTCTTGTGTTTTTTGTGGGTAATGAATTTTTTTTTTTTGTAAAATATAAAATTGTATAATAATAATTGCTTTTTAATGATAAAAAATAGAAAGTTTAAAAAATAAAAAATCAAAAACCATTTAATATAGTCTCACAGTATAAAATAAAGAATTAAATTTTAAATATTGGAATTAAAAATTAAAGGAATCAGTAAATTAAGTTTGAGGAAGCTACGTGTTTATAATTTACATGTAATTTAAATAATGCGAAAAAGCTTCCGCCTGCGACCTTGGCGCATAATGCGAATTTTATGACCCCAAATACAATCGGATTTTAATCCTCGATCCGCGCACAGTCCTTGGCGAAATCTTTGACATCTTCCGCGCATTAGCATACTCATGCATATGCACAAATATAGTTCTTGTACGCCGCGGATTCCTAACTATTAGTCGCAGAGATGAGGAGATCGCAGCAGTGCGGGTACATGTGTTTCGGCTTCATATCAATAATCGATGCGTTTATCTGCGATCGCATAAGTACGCGCATTTAATTTGCACAACATTATAAGATATGAGGAGCGAGAGTGGCGAGGGGAATGTAGCCCCAACTTCCCCTGCGCAGTTCCATGTATTATATTCATATACACACACACACACATACACACACACACACATACATATATATATATACATATACATATATATATATCCCTATATAATATAGATGTTTCAAAATTCTTACCACCAAGCCCCCCTCGCCCCTCCCCCCTCACGCCCTCCTCGTGTCCCTTCGCCCCTCCTCAGCCCCCCTCAGCGCCACCCCAAAATAACGGAAAAATGTGATTATTTATACGCGTTTTGAAAAGGCCCGACCCCCTCAGCGTCCCCTCGCCCCCTCCTTACGTCCACTCGCCCTCTCCTCGCGTCCCCCTCTCGCTCCCTCCTCGACTTGTCGTCAAGTTTGACGAGCGGATTGTTGCCCGCATATCAAATTTGACGACAAGATTGTATTAATCTATTCCTGAAGAGGGAGATAATAAAATCTCCGAAACATTGAATAGAAGAATATGGTGTGTTTTTATTGTTAAATCAATTTAAAAAAATTACCTATCCATAATGTAATTTTGTATTACTCTGGTTAATAAATAAATAAAATTGGTAGATAACTGATTAAATATATAGTCACAAGCAATTCCTTCCGAAAAATTTTTAGAAGAATAAAAATAGGATATCGTGATCAAAAAGGTAATTCCTCCATGATAAGGTTTTTAATAACAGTCGAAGGACCTTCTAACTTTAACAAAGAAAACGTAAATTACGAGTTACAATTAAAAAAAGGCACCATGATCAAAAAGGTGGTTTCTCTAGGAGAACCTTCCAACTTTAACAAAAGAAACGTAAATGTACTCCAAAGAAATTGACATTATATAAGAATAACAATTGTATGTTATGGAACTTCAAAAAGATTATTGAATACATTGAGGCTATAGAAAACTCACGCGCAATTATTTCTAAAACTACAGGATAAACATACGGTCGAGCTCAAAAAGGTGGTTCCTCCAGGGTAAGGTTAAGGTGGCTTCGGCGAGTTTTTATAAATACACAAATATTTCTGAAACTTTACAAAAATATTTGAGCATTAAACTTTTCATTTCTGTAAAGAAAATGCAAGGTCAACGACCAAATTTTAGAGAAAACTAAGTTTATAAAATGTTTCTTTTAACGTGTAACCTTATGGGAAAAGACATTGATTTATTCCATTATAAGTAAATAGTTTTTATAAAACAGGATATAATATTGAAGATTTTTTAATGGCGATTACAATGCTGTCATCATAAATATGAGTTAATGACAAAATTAAAGAGATAATAGCAATAAACTTTCTAAACATGATTCTGCGCATGCGCACTGGGAGCAAACAAACACATAAGTAATAAGAATGGCGATTTTTTTCATAATTTAACAAAACTGGGACTTTTTAAGACTTCCTGAAGTAGTTTGGAGATAATTACTAAGATTAAAATTTCAAAAATTGCCAAAAATAAAGGAGGCCCCCACTGGAGCCCCGATTTGAGACGGCACCACGCGCCGAAGCCACATTAAGTCAAGGAACCTTCAAACTTTAACAAAGGAAACGTAATATTTTGGACCGTATAACGTTCTATTTTAGATAGAAGCATGTAAATGTATAGTCAGAAGCAATTACTTTGGAAAGCCTTAAAAAGAATATAAATAGAATATCGTGATTAAAAAGGTGGATCCTCCAAGGCAAGGCTCATGTTAAAAGTCAAGGAACCTTCATACTTTAACAAAGGAAACGTAATATTTTGGACCGTATAACATTCTATTTTAGATAGAAGCATGTAAATGTATAGTCAGAAGCAATTACTTTCGAAAACCTTAAAAAGGATATAAATAGAATGTCGTGATTAAAAAGGTGGATCCTCCAAGGCAAGGCTTATGTTAACAGTCAAGGAACCTTCATACTTTAACAAAAGAAACGCAAAAAGGTGGTTCCTCCAGGGCAAGGCTTATGTTAACAGTCAACAAACCTTCAAACTTTAACAAAAGAAACGTAAATTATGCATTACCTTTAAATTTAAGTAATATTGAAAAGCATTTATAAAATTAGATTCTGATAAAAAAACATTGAGACAAACAGACATTATAATTTGGGTCGAAGCTTCAGTGACTCCAAAAAAACGTTAGAAATTATTAATAAAACTTTAGATGTCACTTGCAAGGATGGACCTTTCGGAGGAAAGTTGATTGTTTTAGGTGGAGATTTTCGACAAATTTTACCAGTAGTTAAAAGTCAATTTAGAAATACTATTATAGGAGAAACTGTCAAAAGTTCATACTTTTGGCCATTATTTAATATTTCTAATTTAAAAGTAAATATTCGTACACAAAATAAAGATTTTGCTGCATTTTTATTAAATATTGGAGAAGGTATAATTAATCCGTTTTTGATTTCTGATAAATGGATTATAAATTACGTTTGCCATGCAATTTATAAAAACATTATCAAAAATTATTATAGAAAATATATTTATAGATTTATTCTCTCAACAAAAGTAATCAGTCATTAAATTAATCCTTATTCGATAATTTTATAATAAAAATCATTACAATTTTCTTAATGAGGGGTTGGCGAGCGGAGCGAGCAGGGGGGCGAAGCCCCACTAGTATACATATATAATTCTCTTCATAAACAGATGTCAGATGCTGTGTGTGTGTGTGTGTGTGTGTGTGTGTGTGTGTGTGTGTGTGTGTGTGTGTGTGTGTGTGTGTGTGTGTGTGTGTGTGTGTGTGTGTGTGTGTGTGTGTGTGTGTGTGTGTGTGTGTGTGTGTGTGTGTGTGCGCGTACACTGAGAGAAATATCTAGAGATTATCGCGTGGAGTTTTTTCACGCTAATATCGCAAGAATCACGCCTGCTTTATTCGCGTGGCTACTAGAAATATTCACATGCACTCGTTCCTAGCGAAAATCGCAAGAGCGCCACGGAATTATCCCGGGAGATTCCTTGCAAATAAGCATGCGGCGCGGTGGGGAGAGCGTCATAGCAGACGGCTACACTGCGGGCGCGTGCTATTAGCTTTTCTCATTGGTCATCATAGGCGCGCGCGCTCGCTCCCAACCAATGAGAGAAGCGAGTACGTCTGGATGTAGACACAGCCAAGGCGTGAACGATTCCCCAACTTAATCGCAAGGAACCTCCCGGGATAATCCCGTGGCGCTCTTGCGATTTTCGCTAGGAACGAGTTCATGCGGATAACGCGGGGGGTCTTGCGAACATCGCTTGAGTTTCTCGTAAAAATCGCAGGTTAAAACGTCCTTGCGATACACCTAAGAGCGCTCTTCCTCCAATTCCTAGTTTTTTCTCTCAGTGTATGTGCGCGTGTGTACGTGTTTGTACGTGTATGTACGTATGTGTAAGCCGGGAGCTTGCATACATGTGGAAGCACACGCAGTGTGTATTGCATATATGTGCACATATTTTGCTAATGCAGCACTATGGCGAGGCCCGAGAAGCTTTGACTTCAACTGGCGCCTATGAGTCATGGTTTCTTTGGGTCTCGCCATAATGCTACTCATGCAATTGTTTATGACCATTTTACACTAACAAATTCAAGACTGACGAAAAAATGTTACTTATGTTTTCGCCATAATTTTTCTCGTTGAATCAATTGGCGCAGTCACTTTTTCAAAATACCGACTTACGGTATAATTTATTACAATAATTTTTTATAAACAATTGCAAATATCAAATAAAAAAATAGGTATACTTAATTTTTGCTTCCTCCTAGAGGAAGCTTTATGATAGTAATTTTTTGAGTTGTTGTAAAAACATGTTATAAGTGTTATTGGAAGTGTTAGGAACCAAAATATATGATTTTTGAAAAATGTCTGTATGGATGTATATGTGTGTGTGTGTGTGTGTGTGTGTGTGTGTGTGTGTGTGTGTGTGTGTATGTATAGCTGGATCTCAGCTTCTACTCGATCGATTTTAATCACAGGTCTCATTTTTGTTGTTTTTTTTTTTGTGTGATGGCGGGTAAAAAATCGGGTTTCGATTGGACTGATTCGTTTTTGTTTTATTTCGAATTTTCGATTTTCTCAAAATTTATTTTTGATTTTTTTTAATGATCGGATTTAAATTTTTTAATCGGATGGATAGCATTCGAAAAAGCGTAAAAAACCTATAATTTGAAAAAAAATTCTCTAGCTATCACGGTTCTCTTGTTATTGATAAAAATGTTTTTTTTTTAAAGCCTGTAACTCACAAACTAAACGGTCCATTTTTTTGAGAAAAATCACGATAATGCACAATATAAATAGCTATAATCTGTAAAAATTTGAATCCATTTCTTTGGTTAGTTTTTGAGAAAAAAATTGAAAAATGAAAAAAACGCTTTCTCTATGCCCGACATTTACGGAAGTAAAATTGACTTAATCGGTTCAAAATTCCTTGTAGAGGTAGATTTTGTATAGTTCTCGGTCGAGTTATTTGGGCAAAATATTTGGTCTAAAAATTTCAAAGATATTTGAGGTTAAAATTTTTTTAACCTTTTTTTCAAATCGTAATTTCTCGAGAACGGCTCTATGTATCTGGATCGGATGGGTAGCATTCAAAAGATAATTAAAATACCTATATTTAAAAAAAAAATTTTATTTCTAGCTTGTAGCGGTTCGTTTGTTATTAACAAAAACAAAAACCTGCTTTTTTTAAAAAAAGGTTATAACTTCCTAATCCTATCACTTATCTTAAAAAATAATGGATTAGTTATGATATCAATTTATTCGTGATTTGATTGGTGGGAGTAATGGGTTGCTAGGTTAAAAAAAAAAGTGGTGCCGTTTTGATAAAATTACAGCGTGCTAAACGCGCTTAGAGATTACTACAGTGATGTGATGTGATGATGTGTTGTATGTATATATTATTTTTAACCTGGGACATTTTTGCCCGTTGATATTCTTCATTTGGGTGTACATAGTTTGTAAAAATGAATATATTTCTTGTAAGAAACATATATCTTAAATTTAAATTATGTTCATTGTTAAAGCATAATTTTCAGAAATGTAATAATTTTGTTAAGAAAAATTTCTATTTTAGCATAAGACTTAATTTGAAAACATTAGAAAAAGTGTAATAACATTTTAAGAAATTTTAAGTAAAAGTTAAAATATTACGAATAGCAGAATTTTTTCAGTTTAGTTTTGAACACTTTATTGGCTTCACCTATAATACATTTCCCTATTTGCATTACCGTGAATCCACATTACGTGCCTTGTGCGCTGTGAGTTGTGCCATGTGAGCAACCGAAAAAAAATTGTTGTTCGACATCTTTAAAGTCAGCGTCAGAGGCTAAAGTGGAACAGACCTATACTTGTTTTGGAGTATTGGAGTACGAAGGAGAGGTTATATGCACAAGAATTACATTGGACTTTGAAGCAGATCAGTGGCAAATTTCTCATCATTATTCTGCAATTATACTTAGAATGCCGTTAATGGATTAAAAAATAGATTATACTTAGACTTCAGTAAGTTAATTTTATTTTTTATTGAAAATTATGAATGCAAGTAATAGATAGTTTTCAGTAACTTAATTTTATTTTTTATAGAATTCTAACTATTAGCAACATGGATATTTTGCAACTTTTAAATCTATTTTATACATTGTTACTGTTGCTAAAATTAAAGCGTTTAATAAAATTACGGAAAGCTGTTCTAAGTTCTAGAAGATGGTGGGTGAAACCACACCTTAGAAATAACATTAGAGATGCAATAGGTGGTTATAATAAGATTTTTATCTATGACAAACTTGAAGATCATGAAGAGGTCTATAGATTAATTGGAATGTCTGTTGCATCGTTTAATTATCTTTTTAAAATAGTAAAAAGAAAATTAACCAAACATAGAGTAAATTAAAAATATTAAAATATTTATTTACGTACTATAAGCGTAAAATTAAATTTTTCATCAGCAACCCATACATATATTCGCGTTTTACTTTATGTTTAGGTCTAATATAACGAAAAATAATGCTCGCAAAACGAGCGTAAAGCGGACGTAAAGTTCAACTTTACGCTCTTCTAACAAAAACTAATATTAATCTCAAAATACAAAAGCTTTATATTTTCTTAAAAAAAAAAAACGCGCCATGATATCTACCGCTAGGTGGTGTCGAAATGATATCAAAACAATAAATAGATGATAATAACGTATATTTTCCATGCGTATGTTTCTAAGCCGAAGGCGATGACGAACGATGAGTGTTGAATTTTTGATTAATAAATGGAAAATAAATGGAAAATTCTCAAAGACAAATAAATTTTTTTAACTTTGAAAATTTTTTAATCAAAGCTACAACAAAATTTTCTGCTTTTTTTTAATAAAAACACAAGTTTTTTTTAAATAACTTTTTTTATCAAAAGAAATAAAGGTAATCTCTTAAAAATTTAACTAAATAATAATATATTGTAATAAATAATTGTAATAATTGGTTAAAATTTTAAATTGATCAAATATTCTCTGAGATATCAGTATTAAAAAACATTAAAAAAAATTTTTAATTTCGAATATCTGGTCGTGATGATCATTTTTTTGTTTTTTTTGTGGGCAATGAATTTCTTTTTTGTAAAATATAAAATTGTATAATAATAATTGCTTTTTAATGATAAAAAACCGCTGCCAATACATTGGCACTTACAAGGAAACCGATCGAGGTGTCCGCCTCCGATTTTCCTGAATTTTTGATATGTTGTAGAGGACCAAAAAATAAGAGACTCGCAATTTTTTTTATCTGCCCAATCCCTTATTAAAGGGGTGAAAACCGCCCTTAAAGTTTACCCCCGAAAACGGTTTTTTTAAAATATCTTAAGTTCTAATCGATATTTTGAAATGAAACAAAATGGAAAATATTTCTCCTTGAATTATGTAACCATCAAGTATAGTTTGGTCCTCGAGGGTGGCAACCCTTACTTTTTATTTTAGAAAAACCTTATTTTTTAAACTATTTCGGCATATAATATTTGCAATAAAATTAATTAATTATTATAAAAATCATTTTTTGACTTAAAATAAAAAATAAAGTTTACGTGTTTCAGGGTTTTTGCAAATAAACACGTCATCAGGGGTAAACAACCCTTTAGGCACAAAATACTTTCAAACTATTAAAATTAATATTTTAAGTTATATATAATGCATAATTTATTTTTATTTGGGCTATTTTTTCTATGGGCCCAATTTCCTATTAAAGGGGTAAAACGCACCCCTAAAAATCACCCCCAAAATAGGTTTTATCTGAATATCCCAAGTTCAGATTCAAATTTAAAATGAAACAAAATGAAAAATATTTCTCTTTGAAATGCCAAATTAGCTACCCTTATATTTTATTTCGGAAAAATTTTTTTTTTTAATTTTTTTCGTATACAATATTTGCAATAAAATTAAATAATTATTATTAAAATTCAAAATCAAAGTTGACTTGTTTTAGGATTTTTTCTAATAACAACATTATTGGGGTTTAGGAGCCCCTTGGGCACGTATACTTACAATTAGTACCTTTGAAATAAATATTTTGAGGTGTCTGGTGCGTATAATCAGAATAAATAATCATGGATATTTTATTTATTGCAGATTGATTTGTCTATAGGCTTAATTTTCTATTTAATGAATAAAAATCACTGACAAAGAATTTGACAATTTCGTTATTTTAATGTTCAAAATATAATAGCATAAGATAAATAGAGGAATAAATAATTACATGACTATATTTTTATTATTTCTGCATAAATATTTGTATGCAGAAAAGCTTTTAAAAGCTGAGCCAGGATTAAAATTATTTTCATGGTATATTTTGCAATTAGTTTTTTTTTATATATCACTGCTTGATAATTATAGTTTACTTATAATTTTAGAATATTTATGTTTGCGTATTTAGGTATATCACATTATATTTCATTTGTACTTTTTAATAAATACTTATTTTTAAGTAAATATTCTCCTGATTTCTATTTATATATATGAATAAGCGATTTTTTGTAAGCCCATCTTGTAAACATGCATAAGCAAAGATGACGCAAGTGAGCTTGAAGTCCACGGCTGCCTAAAAACGGATTAGTTAGTCAGTATATTTTTATCGGTTCTGTTGCGAGGTACAAATTTTCGAGAGTCCACTATTTGTTTTTTTCCTACAATAGAATTTATTATTTCATAAAAATCAAAGAATAGAAAAAATGAAGGTAAATCCTATCAACGTCATAAATTTATTATTGGCAGCATTCTCAGGGCTTCAGATACCAGAAAGTCCTGTTAATCTTGTTGAAATGGATTTAGCTAAAAAATTCGAAAATATTTTATACGACAGTATGAATAATTTTAATGCGATTGAAACAATGGAAGAAGAAACATTAGATTTTCAAGAGCAATTTAAAAATTATGAAGTACAAGCCATTGAAGATGACGCAATTTTCAATGAAAAAAAGATTATGATGTATGTTCATACGATGATGAAGAGTTGAGCTTCGATTATAAAAAAAGAGCAGTCGAATATTGGAGATCAGGTAAAACTAAAAAAAATTGCAGTATAGAAAGTGTTAAACATCGATTTAAATTAGTTAATTCAGAACGGCAACTGCGTCGATGGGCTAGTCAAATCAACAAAGGTGGAACTTACAAAGAAAAATTATATCAAATTTCTGAATTTGTTTTAAAAAATCTCAAAGAATCTCTTGAAGCTGGCCATATTATTCACGATATTGATATACGTAGCTGGGCCTTAGAAGCTAAAAATAATTTAGAATTTAATGATGTTAGATTCAAAGCAAGTGATTTCTGGCTGCGAAAATTTAAGAAAGCTCACAGAATTGTCAGTAGAAAAATCAACAAATTTATAACAAAAAAAACTCTTGAGGACAAAGAAACTGTAAATCAAGAAGCCAGTAAATTTGTAGCCGACATCAAACTACTGATTTCAGAAGTTGGAACTGAAAATACCTACAATGCTGATCAAAGTGGATTTCAATTAGAATTACATACTGGTCGTACATTAGCAGAAGAAGGAACAAAGACTGTTGAATGTGTTGTGCAATCTGTTTCATCAACAACACATAGTTATACAATATTACCTACAATTAATGCTGCTGGAAAATTGCTCTCTCCATTATTTATAGTTTTAAAAGACACTAAAGATGAATTTGGACCAATAATACAAAAAAATTTATTTCAGCCAGATAACGTATGTTTGATGGCATCTAAATCTAGCAAAATGACATCATGTGAGTGAAATTAAACAAAGTGTACTTGTATTCGTAAACTTGTAGCTTATATCTATTTTAAAGATTTTACTTGTAAACTTTTAATTTCAGTACTCATATTAAAAAAGATTTACAATAATTAGTAAATTATTTTTAAAATAAGGTATTTTAACGTAAACTCCGAAAATTATAAAAAAGTTCTTGTAAATTATCAATGAATTTCATTATTTATTTTTGTTAATTTGATTTCATGTAATAAATCTATATATATATATATATATTAATACAAATAGCAATAGTTTACTATAATGACCTGCAAAATTTATTTGTTTACAATTTATTTTTAGATCATTTTCGGAAATGGTTAAGGGTTGTATTTTTTCCAAATGTTGGAAAAAATAGTATATTATTGCTAGATTCTTGGAGTGGACATTGCACAGAAGCAGTCGAAAGAGAAAAACCTGATGATAAAAACATCAAACTTTTCAAAATTCCTAAAGGTACAACTGGAAAAATACAACCGCTGGATGTTTTTGGTTTTCGTATATGGAAAAATTTTGTGAGACACTTTTCCGATAGTGTAATTTTGTTGGATAAGGATATCAGTTTGCACGTACGAAATAATGTAATTAAATTGCACTCTCTGGTGCACAATCAGTTATCTTCTCCTCGATACGTAAATCTCTTTAAATACTCTTGGTATAAAAGCGGTTATATCGATAATAAACGAAATGAATTTTTAAATCCGGTGGACTTTAGCTTTGGTGGATCCCAAGCTCATTGTGAGGTACCAGGATGTAAAAATATTGCTATTATAAAATGTTCATGGTGTCAGAAATCACTCTGCTTAAAACATTTTTTTGAAGATTTTCATTATTGTTCAACCTATAATCCTTAAACAAAATTAATTGCGATAAGAACTAAATTATAAGCGCATTTGTATAGAGTTTCTTTGAATATTTTTTGACTATTTGTGAAAATATACCTATATTTTACTTTTAATAAAAATTAATTACATAATAACAATTAATATTTTATATTATATTTTTCTATTTATATTTTAATTTTTTTATTTTTATTTATATTTTTCTATTCGTTAGATTAGTCAATCATTTAACTCACCTATTCTTTTCCCAGTTCCATCCTCTTTATTTACCTATAAATACCAACAAAATATTCGAATATAAATTGCACAATAAGTATAAGAGTTTATAAGTGACTTCATTAATTACGCTATCTCGATAAAAAAAACTGACACAAAAATAAACTAAATCTGCATTATACACCTCAAAATATTTATTTCAATGGTTCAATTGTAAGTATACTTGTCCAAGGGGCTGCTAAACCCCGATAATGCTTTTATTAGAAAAAATCCTAAAACAAGTCAACTTTGATTTTGAATTTTAATAATAATTATTTAATTTTATTGCAAATATTGTATACAAAAAAAATTAAAAAAAAAATTTTTTCCGAAATAAAATATAAGGGTAGCTAATTTGGCATTTCAAAGAGAAATATTTTTCATTTTGTTTCATTTTAAATTTGAATCTGAACTTGGGATATTCAGATAAAACCTATTTTGGGGATGATTTTTAGGGGTGCGTTTTACCCCTTTAATAGGAAATTGGGCCCATAGAAAAAATAGCCCAAATAAAAATAAATTATGCATTATATATAACTTAAAATATTAATTTTAATAGTTTGAAAGTATTTCGTGCCTAAAGGGTTGTTTACCCCTGATGACGTGTTTATTTGCAAAAACCCTGAAACACGTAAACTTTATTTTTTATTTTAAGTCAAAAAATGATTTTTATAATAATTAATTAATTTTATTGCAAATATTATATGCCGAAATAGTTTAAAAAATAAGGTTTTTCTAAAATAAAAAGTAAGGGTTGCCACCCTCGAGGACCAAACTATACTTGACATAATTCAAGGAGAAATATTTTCCATTTTGTTTCATTTCAAAATATCGATTAGAACTTAAGATATTAAAAAAAACCGTTTTCGGGGTAAACGTTAAGGGCGGTTTTCACCCCTTTAATAAGGGATTGGGCCGATAAAAAAAATTGCGAGTCTCTTATTTTTCGGTCCTCTACAACATATCAAAAATTCAAGAAAATCGGAGGCGGACACCTCGATCGGTTTCCTTGTAAGTGCCAATGTATTGGCAGCGGTTTTTTATCATTAAAAAGCAATTATTATTATACAATTTTATATTTTACAAAAAAGAAATTCATTGCCCACAAAAAAAAAAACAAAAAAATGATCATCACGACCAGATATTCGAAATTAAAAATTTTTTTTAATGTTTTTTAATACTGATATCTCAGAGAATATTTGATCAATTTGAAACCTTTTCAGGCTGTAATTTATTAATAACAAAAAATAATTTTTTTTATACATTATGAAAGAAAATACACTATCACTTTGGTTACAAGAATCGTAAATACCTTATTCATATAGAGCACATAGCATCGATATAAGCGATACAGTGGTATACAGTCGTATTTATAGTCGAAAGATGCGTGTGTTTACAAACAAGAAGAAAATAAGCAGAGTAATGCATAGTTCAATTTAAAAGGCGGAGTAACGGAAAATAAGAGCTATTTAATGATTTTACATCTTCTTTTTTGTTTATATTGTTTTTATCACATTTAATGTGAATCATTTCGGATAGAGTGCGTTTTTTATAATTTACTTCGTAATCTAAAATTCTACTATTTTCCCAGTCAAAATCATGTGAAAACTTATTCATGTGTTGTTTCACTACTGCTTCTGGATTATTGGTTTTTTGGTGTTCTTTAATTCTAGTTTTTAAAGTCCTTTTTGTTTCTCCTGTATATGACGCTGGGCATGATTTACAAAAGAACTTGTATACTATGTTAGTTCGATCCCATTTCTCGGTATGGTCTTTTCCTAGTTTGATAACTGAGTTGAAACTTTTTTTAACTATAGGTAGAGCGCGGAAGTTGAAGGGTTTTAAAATTGCTGCTAATTTATTAAATTGATCATTAAACGGTAAAGAAATGTATGAAGAAGATCTATTGCGTAATGGTACTATTTTATGTGATTGTTTATGTTTGATAGTGTGCATCCTGATGCGTGTATAACGGTTGATAAATTTATTAGGGTAACTATTGTCTCTGAGAATTTGAGTGACGATTTTTAGATTTTTTCTATGAAATTTTTTATGTGAAAGAGAAATAGCCCTATCAACCAGGTTATAAACTATGTTTATTTTTTGTTGAGTGGGGTGGTTAGAGAGATAATTGATTAATCTACCAGAAGAAGTAGGCTTATTGAACCAATCATTAATAATATAATTATTGTGGCGAATTAAAGAAATATCTAGAAAATTAATTGTTTTATCTTGTTCTAATTCGTACGTAAATTGCAAACGCTTATTATATGAATTAAAGATGTTTATAACTAAATCAATGTGCTTTTTGCTAATACACATGATAGTATCATCTACGTAACGATAGTAAAACAAAGGTTTGACGTTATAGTTTTCTTCTAAGTTTTTTAGGCAATTTATTTCTAAATCATCCATCACCATATCTGCGAACAACGGTGAAATGTTGATTGAACGGTGAAATTTGTCGATAAAACTTATTATTGAAAGTTTTGTGCAAGTAACGATATCACGGAAGGGAATTTTGCATTGATTATGTATATATTCAAATCTTCTGTCTAGGCTATCTAATACTAACTGTACTGGTATGTTTGTAAATAAGGAAGTGACATCTAAAGAGAGTAGTATATAGTCATCCGGAATCCTAATTGACTCTAATTTTTGTTTTAAATCTAAGCTGTTATTGATATGAGATGTGGGTGTTTTGATAGAACATCTGATCTCATTGTATATTATTTTGGCTAAAAAATGGGTCGGACTGTTGATCAACGAAATTATTGGGCGATATGGTACATCTTTTTTATGTATCTTGGGTAGACCATAGCATTTTGCTAATGTAGTATTGGTACAGGAAAGTGCATTATTATGGAATTTCGTGTATAAATGGTTATTGTTATTTAGATATTTTAGGATCGTAGAAGTGTCTGTTTGTAATTTTTTTAAAGGATTCTTATTGAAAAGTTCATATGGCCGAATCCATCTCAAATCAGACAGCCCGCGTATGCCTATTTCACCTATCATGTTGAAATAAAAATATTTATGTTCTACTCGAAAAAATATTTTACACGTGTTTTTTTATTTTTTTGTTTCATCAAAATTTCATGCGTTCAGCGATGCCGAAAAATTCCGAGAAAATTCTTTCATTGAGAAAAAAAATTTTCAATGTGATTTTCAGACTGCTATTGTTTCAGCAGTTTTTCGAGCTTTTAAACGTGTAACACATAATTTCACTCAGTTTTGAGCCCTCTTTAACGGCCTTAATGTCATTTTCAAAAAAAATAAAAAATCCACGAGCTATGCACTTTTTACTGAAAAATTCATTTTTTAGGGAAGTGCCTTTTTCTCGAAAACCCCATGTTTTTTTTGCACAATTTTTGTTGTCGTGATAGAGGACGGTAATGCCTAGCTAGACGTATTTGTGAGATTCGGTACTTTTTCCCTGGGATAGCGATCACTAATGAGATAACACACAAACAAATTTTTCACGCCTAATGCTTATATATAGTCAATGATATTAGAGTCAATGTAAAGGTATTTGTCTTTGTGTGTATGTAATATACAGGTACACATAACTATGTATTTATTTGTTATTTGCGTCTTTTTGATTTTTTATTTTTATACCTTTTTTTCATTTGTATACCTATTTTACTACCTTTGTTTTTCTGCTTCATTGTTCTTAATTCAGTAAGCGGACGATCAGCGGTCTTTGCTGTCAAACAATGTATTTTATCGTCACATGTTTTTTAACCCATATATGAGTTTTTTGAATTCCAGGATACTTTGGAGTTGTAAGCCAATCAATATTTTTTTTCTTTTCTGAATTGTTCTATTTCAGCATCTTGTAAATGTATTATTTTAATAGCATCAGTATATTTTTGAACATGTATTGCAAAATCATTTGCGTTTTGAATAGCTTCTTCAAGGGGCTCTCGAAGATTATGCGAAGTAGCATAATGCTTTATAAGTCCACCCACACCATCTACAGCTCCTTTGCCGTGCCCAGTAGCAGAGAACAACCATTTTATATCACACGGTGCTCGTTTTAGTTCATCTAATTGAAAGCGATTTTTAAAGTGACTCGCAGCGCCGTCTGATACGATGGTAATTTTTTTAATTGAATCACAACAATTTTCTTTCAAGAATTTTATAATTTTTTGTACTGCTAGCAAAGCATACGCTGAATCATGTTTTCGGTCATCACTTATAACTGCGAAACTTTGTGTCGAATCCCCTTGATAAGAGACTGCTGTGAAAATAGAAATTTGATCATTAACCCAATGATTTCCTTGAACAGCTTTATTATGAATCACAGCCCAGTTTTCAGCGAAGTCTATTTGAAGAACTAAATGATGTGAGTCTTTTTTAGCACTTTCTCTTTCTGTTTTTATAGCTTTGCGTTGTATATTTTTACATACATGTGAGTACTAACCCTCATGGTCCAAACCGAAAGTTCATCTTTAAAAGCAGAAATTGATAGTGTCTTTTTAATCAGGTTTCCATTATCCCACAAAGCATATGTAATTTCTTCTGTGCCTTCTACATCTTGCAGTTTTAAAACATGAAACGTAATTCCCTTAATCCCTGGACATAGTTTACATTCTTGTAAATAACATAAATCAGATGGCTCAGAACACATTGTTGCATTTATTATTTGTGACCGACTTTCATCCAACTCTGTGACGTTACTCCCTCTAAAATTAATTAAGCTCGTAAGAAATAAATCATAATTTGCGCAATAGATACAGAGACAAACTTCTTTGATGGGGCTAAGTAAGACATACTTTGGTCGCAAACTATAAAATTTCGATTTTCCAATTCTCAATTTTTAAATACTTTATACGTCTCTTTTAAACTTCGAGTAAGAAAACGCTTAACTTTTTTCTCTTTTTTATTGTTAACTTTAATTGTAACAACGTCACATTTATTAGGACTTTGTCTTGAACAATTAAAATCATCATTTAAATAATATTCCATAACAATTTTTTCCATGTTTTCATCAATCGGATGGCCTGAATATGCATCTGGTTCTGAATAAATTCCTTTTTCTTTAACAAGATTTCTCGATTTGTTGATCATATACATTGTTATTTCTGGAAATAAAGATAAAATTTCATGTTTTGTAAAGGATGAAGGTAGCAAAGTCAGAATTTTTATTTTTTCTGATACCGTAGAACACTTTTGCAAGGCTAGACCAAGATTTTGTATCCATTCTGTACAATGGCATACAGTTGATTCATTTGCTGTTATAGAAACGTCATAAACATTGTTCAACTTCACATCAAGGGTATTAGACAATGTTGAAAGTATTTTTTTTTTTCTTCTTTGTTACGTAATTTTCAATTGATTTTTCATGTATAAGATTTTTTCTTTTAAGAGGCGATACAGAACCTAAGAAAGATGTACTTATTTCATTATTAAATTCTTCAATGCGTTCTGGAGTACTTGGTAAAAAATCTTCATCTCTATCAACTACGTTATCGGTAACTTCATTATCCGTTATAAATTCATTGTCAGTACTACTCACCAATTCTAAAGCACGATTGTAACAATGTTGACACAGATATGTAGAAGGTGTCAAAGGTAAATGAGGATAGAGGTGCTTCAATGGATGAGCAAGATTCTCAAGTTGTTTTAAACGTACGGAACTAGATTTGTAAATAATTTGTTTGTGTTTGTCTAAAAAATCTGCACATTTGATTCTCTCTGTTGAGTAATATTGAGACATCGTAGTTGAGTTGATAAGGTGTAAATATGTAATAATTTTCCAAAAGATGATGGTTTTAAATAAGACGAGATGTGTGATATATAGCAGAAACCGAACTTTTCTTTGTAAATGTTAAGTCAAACCATATCCATCTAGCGGACAAATGTACTAGTACATATACTCCTATAAGTAGGCACACGTACATGTATATTACATACGCACAAAGATAAATACCTTTACATTGACTCTAATATCATTGACTATATATAAGCGTTAAGCGTGAAAAATTTGTTTGTGTGTTATCTCATTAGTGATCGCTATCCCAGGGAAAAAGTACCGAATCTCACAAATACGTCTAGCTAGGCATTACCGTCCTCTATCACGACAACAAAAATTGTGCAAAAAAAACATGGGGTTTTCGAGAAAAAGGCACTTCTCTAAAAAATGAATTTTTCAGTAAAAAGTGCATAGCTCGTGGATTTTTTTTTTTTTTGAAAATGACATTAAGGCCGTTAAAGAGGGCTCAAAACTGAGTGAAATTATGTGTTACACGTTTAAAAGCTTGAAAAACTGCTGAAACAATAGCAGTCTGAAAATCACATTGAAAATTTTTTTTCTCAATGAAAGAATTTTCTCGGAATTTTTCGGTATCGCTGAACGCATGAAATTTTGATGAAACAAAAAAATAAAAAAACACGTGTAAAATATTTTTTCGAGTAGAACATAAATATTTTTATTTCAACATGATAGGTGAAATAGGCATACGCGGGCTGTCTGATTTGAGATGGATTCGGCCATAAGTGGTTTTATCAGATAATAGGTTTTCCATTTTGTCATAGTATTTAGACTTAAGTAAACAGACCGTCACATTGCCTTTATCAGAAGTAGTGAACCATATGTCCGGATTATTTTTAATGAAAGCTTTGGTTTTTTTTAACTTAATTTTCATATTTCTATCTTGAGTGTTTATATGTTTTTGTTTTTTAAACCCCATTTTTAGATTAGAAACGATTTTTTCCCTAATTTCTGATTTTTTTCCAAACGGTAATTCGGAGTTTTCTAAGCTGGACTCAACATTTTTGAGTGTGTCAATAATGTCTTTTTTACAAATGTCTTCATTAATACTAAATTTTGGTCCTAAGGAGACTATTTCAATTACATCAGTCGGTATTTGTATACGAATGAACGTATACGGAGTTTATATTGTTAGGGTTTATCGCCGAGAGAAAATAATAAATTGTATTGACTCTGAAAGTCTTTGCTCCAACCCAGTCGAAAGTAAAATTGGAAGCAAAAGGAATAAGAACGCTAAGCGCGTTCGAGTAAAATAGGCAAGCAATACGCAAGGTATATGCAATAGGCAAACTGATAATACGAGAGCCTCGCGTAATATCAGCAAAGCAAAAAATAGCAATTGGGCAATAAGTAAAGCAAGGGGTAAATATAAGTAAGGCAAATAATGTTTGGCGAGAGAGATCAGTGCGTGGCGCAGGCCCCTACTTAAGCACGCGGGGTGATGTTTTTCATTGAAGGTTGCGCGCTTGGCGCTTGCCATCTAGCGGTCACTTCGGGTACTACAATTCCGAACAGTATTTGTACATTAGTAAGGTTTTTGAAAAATCGTTTGGAGGATGTAGTTGGCTCCGAGATTTGTAATAGTCTGTTATTTAAGAATTTAAACTTTACGTTCAACTTACTACTGTATTTGGCTATGATAATATTAACTTTTTTGTCTGTTCTAACTAGAATTAAAGAACACCAAAAAACCAATAATCCAGAAGCAGTAGTGAAACAACACATGAATAAGTTTTCACATGATTTTGACTGGGAAAATAGTAGAATTTTAGATTACGAAGTAAATTATAAAAAACGCACTCTATCCGAAATGATTCACATTAAATGTGATAAAAACAATATAAACAAAAAAGAAGATGTAAAATCATTAAATAGCTCTTATTTTCCGTTACTCCGCCTTTTAAATTGATCTATGCATTACTCTGCTTATTTTCTTCTTGTTTGTAAACACACGCATCTTTCGACTATAAATACGACTGTACACCACTGTATCGCTTATATCGATGCTATGTGCTCTATATGAATAAGGTATTTACGATTCTTGTAACCAAAGTGTTAGTGTATTTTTTTCGTAATGTATAAAAAAAATTATTTTTTGTTATTAATAAATTACAGCCTGAAGAGGTCGACGGATCATGCCAACGAAACGTTCCAAAAATATAAAGAAAATATAAAGAAAAAACTTTGTTTTTCTTTTTCTTTTACCTGCCTCCGTCAGATCGATCCATTACACATTAATAAACAATTGGAGTGCAATATTTATACTATTCTCAAAAATGTATTTATTCATTTTTTTTTTAATTTTTTATAACAATAATTAATTGTATCATACCCAATTTTCTTTATGAATAAGAGCTATCCAAAATCTACCTCCACAAGGAATTTTGAAGAAATGACGACAATTTTCCTTCCGGAATCGTTGGACATACAAAACTCATTTTTTTCATTTTTCACGTTTTACGTTTTTGTTAATAAGCAAAGAACCGTGATAGCTAGAAACTTTTTTTTTAGAAAATATAGGTATTTTAATTCTCTTTTAAATGCTACCTATCCCATTCTGATACATACAGCCGTTCTCGAGAAATTACGATTCGAAAAAGAGGTTACAAAAATTTTAACCTCAAAAATCTCTGAAATTTATGAACCAATCATCTATCCCAAAGAAAGGTACAGGTGGCAACCAAAAATCTACCTCTACAAGGAATTTTGAAGCGATTAACACAATTTTACTCCCGTAAATTGTCGCCACCTAAAACACGTTTTTTTCATTTTTTAATTTTTTTCTCAAAAACTAACCAACAGAATGGATTCAATTTTATAGAGATTATAGCTATTCAAAATCTCTATTATCATGATTTTTCTCAAAAAAATTGACCATTTAGTTTGGGAGTTATAAGCATTTAAAAAAAACACGTTTTTGTTAATAACAAAATAACCGTGATAGCTAGAGAAATTTTTTTTTTAAATATAGGTTTTTTTATGCTCTTTCGAACGCTACCCATCCGATTATAAAATTTAAATCCAATCCTTAAAAAAAATCAAAAATAAATTTTTCGAAAATGAAAAATTCGACATAAAACAAAAACGAATCAGTTAATCGTACAAAATTATTTTTTTCCCGAATTTGAAATCAAAAAACAAAAAAGAATGAGACCCGTCCGGTTAAAATCGACCGCGTAGATCCGAAAATAAAGCGGTATACATGCATACACACACACACACACACACACACACACACACACACACACACACACACACACACACACACACACACACACATCCATACAGACATTTTCTAAAATCATGTAACACAAACTTCTAACACCTTTATTCATGTTTCTAGAGCAATTTAAAGAAAATTAAAATTTTACTATTACAAAGCTTCCTCTATGAGGAAGCAAAATAGAAATAGTCAAAATACAAAGTCACAAACCATTTAACATAGTCTCACCGTACAAAATCAATTATTAAATTTTAAATATTGGAATTAAAAATAAATTAAAGGAATCAGTAAATTAAGTTTGAGGAAGCTACGTGCCAATGAATTGGCAGCGGTTTTTTTATTTCCGGTAGAATCGATTAGCGCAGTCACTTTTCAAATAGCGACTTTTGTAAATGACAATTGTAAATGTCAAATAAAAAAATACGTAATTTTATTTTTTATTTGCCTATGAATGCAATAATTCGATTGATGCTATATGACTCAAATTCTGCTTGCGTCTTTATGAGATTAACTTAATGATCGATCATACGGCTTAAGAAGTAATATGTAGCTTTCAGCTACTAGGATATTATGGATGGAAAAGAGGTGCGACAAAACTGATGTACTTTTTATACATGTATTTATCATCGTAATTTAAAAACTAAATAGGTAGCTGCAGCCACAAAAGTTTTCGAGCGAAAATTAAAAACGTATTGGATTTTTTCTAGATGTTCATAATGTGTTGATTGCTATATGATTACAATGAAATTTGTTTTCAGAATTTTTATATTTTTCAAGTATGCTTATAAATTAATGAACTATTAATTATGGTAATAAGATAGTAGACATTTCCTTACGATTAGATCGTAATAAAACTGATAGCTAACTGAGCAATAATAATGGCGATGAATCAATTTTATTACAATTTTACAATAGTAATAAAATAGTACATTGTGCAACAAGGGGAGAAAATGAGCTATTTCAAGCGAGGGTGAGGTGTTCAGCACAAGTTGGAGATGAAGACGAGCGCTAAAAACACCTCATTCGAGCCTGAATAGATCTTCTTATCATATTACACACCGAATTTTTATAACGAGTGCACGAGAGAGCTTTTTTATACGCATGAAAGTTGGGTAGCCGATCGTACACTCGGCCTCAACATTCTACCCACCTCTTTGTATCGGTGAAACGAAGAAGAACGACAGCTATCTGGAGTTTGTGTGAAAGATAGAAAGAGAGAAAGAATGTTTATGCGGCGTGAAGTGTCGTGTTATGATCAAATTCTTCGTTAATCTCCTCTTCTGTAACGCGTCGCCTGCCATGACAATTCGCCTTCAACATCGTGAAGTTTGGCGGATGTTCTGAACGTGAAGGCTGTATCAGTCGGTCTTCGACGATGGATGGTCGACTGGGATTCGCACGACCTTGACGAGCTGTCGTTGTAGCGTCGTGATGGCTGTGCGCAGTGTCAGCCCTCTTGTAAGGCTGTCCTGGTCTGTGTGGCATTGCTCAACTCTAGCTAAGGGACATTTGATTGGCGGCAGCAAGACTTCGGTGAGGAGCATCAGATCTCCTTCTCGAATACTGTAGCTGGGCTCAAGCCACTTGGTGTGTTGTTTTACATCTGATGCAGTCATCTGGAATGGGCGCAGTGACGTCGGTTGGATCGGCGTTCAATGGGCTGAGTGGGCGTGAATAGAGGCACGCCTCGATCTGCGCTGCCAAGATCAAGAGTTTCTCGAAGGTCAGCTTGTTGTCGCTCAGTACTCTCCGAAGCGTGGTGTTTGAAGGAGCGCACACTTGCCTCCCATAAACCGACGAGTTGGTGGGATAAAGCGCCATTCGATCCCGTCAGAGATCAGGGTGCTGACAATGCTGCGCGAGGGATCCGAGACCTCGCTCAAGAGCACACTGAGAAAAGTGATTCTTTGTGCCAAATGACATTCATTAACTATTAAGAAATATTCATTTGGCATATAGTCAATTGAATATTCATTAATAGTTAAGAAATGGTTATTTGAAATCCATATACTACCGCTGCGTTGGTGTAGTGCTCTACAGTACTTCTAAATAATATGTTACTCGTACCTCAAGTGAATCACATAACTTGTGAATGCAAAATAACATTGTTTTATAGAATACATTCCAGTTCAAATATATACAACTAAATAAAGTACGAAGATTTCAATACTAATCGTGATTGCAACATGCCTAATCTACCTTTTTAGCTACATCTCGGAAAGTCATATTTCTTAACTGTTAATGAATGGGGAATTTGTACCAAACATATAAGTTTTTCGGGTCATAAATGAATTATTTCTTTGTAGCAAGGAATCACTTTTCTCAGTGCAGTTAAGGGGGCTAGACACCTTTTTTCTCTGAAATAAGAAGTCACATTTTAATACATAAATGTAAACTAATTATTTCATACTTTTGACATATAAAAGTTGCCTTACCTTAAAACTTTCTCCGATGGGCCTTTTATATGGTCCAGAACTATAGTCATCGATGAAACAAGTTTTTTCTGTCCTCCGGCCAGAAAGCGCCAACTTTACGGCCGCTGCGCGAAACGAAGTTGCCGCTTTCCGGCGCCGTTTGGCAGAAAAATAGTATACACACCTTGGCCGATAAAAAAGAAAGCCTCAGATCACATGTTTGTCAACCTCGGCTTCGCCTCGGCCGACAATTACATGTGATCTGAGACATTTCTTATTTTACCGGCCTTGGTATGTAATATACTATTTCACTATCCGTAAGCTTTGAAATTTTCCTGTGGATGGATTGACTTCAGATTTGAACTAAATTACTCCTGAATAGTATAATTCTCATATGAGTGTAGGGATTTTTGATCTAATGAGAAAAAAAAAATTGTGCTGTTTTTCAAGAGTTTTTTTAATTTTTTTAAATTTTTTATATTTTTTCATAATTTTTCTGATGTAAAAATTTTTTCCGACATTTAATCCTAAATCCCTACACTCATATGAGAATTATACTATTCAGGAGTAATTTAGTTCAAATCTGGAGTCAATCCATCCACAGGAAAATTTCAAAGCTTACGGATAGTGAAAAAACTTGTTTCATCGATGACTATGGTTCTGGACCATATAAAAGACCCATCGGAGAAAGTTTTAAGGTAAGGTAAATATACCCACTTTTATATGTAAAAAGTATGAAATAATTAGTTTACATTTATGTATTAAAATGTGACTTCTTATTTCAGAGAAAAAAGGTGTCTAGCCCCCTTAAAGCTCAGCATCGACTACTTGGCAGTTTATCCCATTGCGACTGTAGACAATGCACCAGAGTCCGTGCAGAAAGTTTAGCAGCTGTAAGAACTGAGGAGCGACACCGTTCGTCTCTCGTAGCTTCCATCAGAGTAGGCGGACCAGTACGCACAACAGTCTATCCAGTGTAGAGAAGCAATATATCAGCTGCTCGATGGGTGATCGATCTAGCCGCGTCGATGTTGATGACAAAAACGACTGTTGTCTCCGCTCTTCTAATCCTGTGGAGAATGATACCCCTAGTCAATTCAGTCTTTCCATTTGGTGTTGAGCCAATCAGCCCCCTCCACCAAAGCTGCTCTTCTTGAGGAGCCGTGCATCTAGAAGCGAGATCGGCAGGATTCTCTTTCGTGTGTACAGTATGCAGAAGGTAGAATGGTAGCGATCTCGCTGGTGCGATTCGCGATGAAGACTTTCCACCGGCTGGGATGGCTGTCTAACCAGGACAAAACTACCGTCGAGTTCGACTAACAGAAGATCCCGTTGGGTGAGGCTGAGAGATAGCCTCTTACAGCAGAAGAGCGCTGTACAGCTAGGCGAGGGATGCTCATCGCCTTGGCCGGCGCGACCTTGGATTTGGCAGCGAGAAGATTAGCTGTAGGAGGAGCGTCGCCATTCTGCATCACGATGTAGATTTTAGTGGTGTATGCATGTTGCGATGCATCGGAAAATCCGTGCAGATACCATGTAGATACGTTTGATGTTCCTAGTTAGTGTGGTATCTGTAGCTTTTCGAGAGCGGGTAATTGAGCGCGCAGCCTGGACCATGCAGCAGCTGTTTCTGCATTCCACTGTTCGTCGCAGCCTCTTTTGGTGATCCACAGCTATTAGAACAGCATCTTGCCCACAACAATGACTGGCGCGAGCCACCTGAGTGGGTTGAAAAGTAATGGCACTTCGGATAACAAGGATCTTTTCGTGAAGGTTTTCAGCAGTGGACCCAGATCGACTCTGAAAGTGAAGCAGTCGTGAGCTGGGTTCCAGAGTAGGCCTAAGGCTGAAACGGCGTTTATCTCAGAGACGAGGCGAGACGTGGCAGCAGGAGCGTCGTCTGGCAGCAGGGTGGCCCCGTTGTTCGACCACTTGTCAAGTTTCATGCCTGCAGCGTTGAGGATATCTCGACCTCCCCGCTCCCTCTCCTACTTGCTCTCCCCTGTACTATTAAACAATCACGCGCTAAAACTAGCTAAGTACTATGGACGCGGAGAATTCCAGTAACGTATGCGCTCGCCATATAAAAGAGAGAGAAAGAGACAGAGAGAAGAGATCGTAAGCGTGAAAGACGAGAGCAGGTCGTCGCTGCAGCAACTGGTATATAGGTTTCTGTATTTGGTAAGTGTACCTTATCATTACTACTTACTTTTTGTAATTGTTACCTGGATTAATTCTTTTTAAATGTTGGTATTACTAATTTTCCTCTCAGCAATGGCAAAAAATATCGTAAGCCATACGGGCGTATTCTTTTTCACACTAATCACGGTAGACTCGTGCATGGAGGCAACTTACACACTCATCGCCTTTAGCAGGGCGAAATGGCAACTCGTACGTAAAGTCGCCTTTCACATACGCGTCGCGAAATCATCAACGATCATCCGCATCGCCCATATGTATCGAATTTTATTTTTCTTGATGGAGTGAGCGAAACTCGGAAAACCATGAGTATGTATTGGACGTGTGAGAAGTTTTTCGCCTGAGCGAAGCGAGGACGACAATCACACGTATCGAGGACAAGATAAGGAGGTGGGAAGCAGGGCGCGGAAGACGGCAGTATGTAGAGTATACTCTTCAGGTTTTGCGCTCTTTCCACCACGTGGTCGACTCACCAGGTTTCTCGCGCTTTTCACCATGCTTCTATTATTCCGTGTGCGAAAAGTAAATTGATTTGCGCCCACGCGTACTCCGCGCACGCTGTGTGTAAAACAGCTACTTCGCGCACGCAAAACAAGCACGAAAAGACGAGTTTTGCACATTCCGTAAAAAAGGTAACTTTACGCCCATGTAGCTTAAGATACTATTATTTTATTTTATTATAAAAATCAATTTGAGATTGTATAGATAGTTATTAAAATTAAACAAACACACTATATTAGTTTCACACTTGAAATTGCCATCACTTAAAAATGAAAACGCTATATACATTTCCTAATTTTTAAATATCTGATAATATTTATAATTTTAAATAATATAATTTTTTACTTTATATGATTAAGAATGTTATTTCTACAATGATGCCTTCATAAGCGTTCATCATTACAATTGATCAACTTTGCGAATCAATATCTAAAATTCGATGACGTTAGTCCTACAGAATCTTGAACATCTTGCTGATGATTTATGCCGAAATTAACATCTAAAATTTTTTTTTCAAAAATCCTTACAACTCAAATATTTTTCGCCTACATATACAAATTGACAAATTTGTTAGATGCATATATATTCATTCATCAACGAATCGGCCATCCCAAACGACCCGATCGCCGCCCGTAATACCCATCACCGCAAAAATCACTGGCTGAAAATTCTGTAAAATATCTAAATATCAATATTCAGAAGCAGTGCGCGCGCGCGATCTATGTGTCACGTACACCTGCAAATAATTTATCCGTTTATTGTCTAAGCAACAAAGTGATCAGTCTATAGTCGGAGTATACCGACGACTGAGTGGAACAAGAAGTTATCTCAGCTGAGGCTCACAAAACGGATTATCTCGGCCAAGTAGCATCTTCTGTTAGCCTCGGCCAAGAGAGCACGTTTTGTGAGCCTCGACTGACATAGTATCTTGTTTCGCTCAACCGTCGATATCTTCGCGCGACTTTTTTGCGCACTGCTGCGCGGCAACAAAGAAAATTCATCGGTTATCCTCTTAAATAATCCAGCAAAGAGCGCGCAGAGTTCCCGTCATGTATTTTTCTCTCGCCCGCATAAACCAACGCAAAAAAAAACGATTGGACCATCGCCGAATAATCAATCCACACACGCTGATGGAAAATAATCAAAACTTTTCCTCTCATCTGTGCACGCAGTGTTCGATGCCTCAGCCAAGTACCCGCAGGGTATATTCGACGGTAATACCTGGCAGCTGGGCAGCTTCGACCAGTGCTATAGGATTGGTACCAGCGACAACAATAGAGTTGACGACGTTAAGGGCAGGTACTGTCTAGTGGACTTCAAGTACGAGCAGAGAGACAAGGCGCCGGATTTCCAGGGCAGACTCAACCTTGACTTCGATCCCAGCCAGTCAGCTTGGGAGGCGATCAGGGTGAGTTTTGAATATATAGTGAATTTCATGAATATTAAAGGGCTGAAGGGGGCGGCGACGTTTGATGTAGGAGAGATTTTTCGAGAAGTGAATGTGGTTTTTTTTTAATGAGGAAGCGGATACGTTATGATTAGGCGAATTCACATGGATTTGAAGGAGTTTGTAAATGAGTGAGTGCGAATGTCGTTAATTATGCAGTATGGTAATGCGTTTTTTCAGATTTATTACCATTTTTTTTAGATTTTGATGAAAAAATTGATTATATGAAGGAAATTATTATTAGTTATGAATGATAATATAAATGATGATACATTGATTATTTATTTCAAGCAGATTAATTTTTTAATAATGTGTGTTATTTGTGTTTTTAAAGCCGAAAATCGGTTACTAATCTTTTTACCAGTAAATTACACTTTAGAAAATTTTATGTTGAATGATAAAAAATGTTATCCTTGATTTTTCATAAAAAGAAAATAATCATCATCAGTAACCTGAAATATTTGTTTCATACACATCACGCAATTATCAACGGTGTTTCAGGAAAAGGGAGACTTTAGGCGTGTACGTCGCTACCTCCTGCAAATGGCTCTGTGCGTACCGGCGGCTTGCAGTGCCGAGGACGTGCAGATGGCCCTGCAGAGACCATACGCGGATTATGGCATGAAGAACAACCTCATCATAAAGGTAGACGTCAACAAGGAGAACTGTCAGACTTATCTTGAGGAGCCCGAGTTCTCCACCGGTGCCATTGTTTACAGGTGAGTTTTGGAAACGGGATTTTTTTTAACTTTCACGTTAAAGAAGAAATGGAATTGTTTTGGAGAAAAGGCATCGATGAAACTGAGGATATTCGAAATTTTTAGCAATTTTTTCCGTCAAGTTTCATAATATTTCATATAGTTTTTTCCAGTCTTGCGAAATTAACTGATAAGTGCTGTTCTTTATCTTCGAAAGCTTACCGACTCTCTAACAGAGAATTAATTACACCATTTGTAGTTGACCCTATACTTTTCCATTGAAAAGTAGCAGTAAAATAACTATCGAATGTTATACGACACCTTGACAATGATTCATGAAAAATCGCTGAAAAATTGTGAAAATTTACAAGACTTAGTTTCCTACTAATTACGCTAAACCTACGGAAACTTCATTACAGCTCCATCCTTTTCGGGCTCTTCGCCCTAGTGGTGATAAGCAGCTGGTACGACGACACCTTGACGAAGGAGGAGGAGCATCATGGCACGTCAGCCGTGCGTCAGGTGCTCCTCTGCTTCTCGGCGAAGCGCAACTGGCGCTCGATCTTCGAGGTGAGCTACAAGCACCGCGGCCTCGATACAATCTACTTGACAAAATTCTTCTCCATGTGCCTGGTGACAGTGGGCCACCGTCTGATGGAGTACTGCGCCAACACCACCGTCAATGCGCGCCACCTCGAAATGGTGCGTAATGCGGAGATTCTTACTTTTTTCTTGTAATAATGCGAGATACGAATTGTGGCACGATAAAGATGTTATCATTGGTATATATATTATTAAAGAGTTCTTGCACCTAAGTGTGGTAGACTAAAAAAGAAAAATGTTAGTTTTTTTTATTTGACTTTAAATTACTTCTTAAAAATTAGACTTCAAATAAAATTCAATTTTTTAATATATGGAACTAGGTAGATTATAAAGTTTTGAAATAAAAAGATATTTCATTCTAATTTAAAAATAATTAGCTATATACAAATGGAGTAAGAGAGAGAGAGAGAGAGAGAGAGAGAGAGAGAGAGAGAGAGAGAGAGAGAGAGAGAGAGAGAGAGCTTGGAGCTTGTCAACAGCTCCAAAAGTAAGAATCGATCTAACTTTACGCGGGGCGCAGGATATAAAGCTCGTCCGAGCTCGAGCTCTTTCTTTACAAAAGTTTACTTAACTTAAAGAATACATAAGTTTTTATTACGTTACGGCTATTAAAATATCTAAAAATAAGCATTTGTGTTAGCAAAATGTGTAGCAGAACCTTCTAGAAGGTTTGAGAGCGTTCCAAAAAGCTTCCACAACACTTATGAGCAAATAGACAAGTTGCAATGTCTCTGATTGATCTCCAGAATCAAAACTTTGCCTCATCTAGCTTATCAGTTGAAACCCGACTCCGTTTATAATCACACGATTACTATATACTAGTGAATTTTGTATCCACTTTACAATGTGCACAGTCGTTTGACACACCGTCCTTCATAATTGTGCTCAACGGGTCGCTTATCGTCGACGGCTTCTTCGGCATCGGCGGCTTGCTCACCTCTTACGGATTGCTGCACCAGCTCGCCACCTCGAAGCGCATGAACTTCGTCAATCTGGTTCTGATTCGTTTCATAAGGTAAAACCCTTAGTAAACACTCTCTTAGTTTTATGGATATAAAATTCAATTTGGAACGTTGTGTGATTAATCGTTACTTTCCCCGTTAGATTAACGCCTGCGTACGCTCTCCTCGTCTTCTTCCACGTATATTTGTTCCCGCATCTAGGATCTGGACCGCAGTGGCGGTCGAAAGTCATCGCCGAGGCAGACAACTGTGCCGCAACCTGGTGGGCGAATCTCTTCTACCTCAATAATTACTTCACGATGGACAAAATGGTAAACCTCTTTGAGTGATCGTTATTATAATATATGATATTATGATTTCCCCTTTGGTTGGATAGCGAAGCTAATTTTTTGCTTTTAATAAATTGCGCGGGAGCTGACTCAAAGTTGTATCGACGTTTGAGCCTATGGAATATGACACAAAAATACCTAAAACATCTTCGGTCACCTGGTTATGTTGAATATCAGTTAACGCAGTAAAAAATCTTCAGTTCTCTGGACTAGTCAGAGATAAAGATTACTTAGTGGACCAAATAAAGTACAGGTAGATACATAGAAATTCTTTTATTACAGTGCATTTTCCAATCGTGGTACCTATCGGTTGACTTCCACTGTTACCTGCTCAATATCGCACTCATCTATGTGTTCTCGAAGTCGCCTAGGAAGATCGGCTGGTTCATACTTGGCTCGGCTACATTCATCAGTATTGCCATACCTTTTATCGTCACCTACTTGTATCGCATTCAGCCGCTATTCATCGGCTACCCATAGTAAGATCATAGCCTTATTTGAGAAACAATGTATTTTTATTGAGTAAAAAATACTGACAAATAAAATTGGCAAACCTGAGCGATCGCTACTAAGGAGGTTTGCAATTCAATTATTAGCACTGCAGTAGTTTTTCAGATTTTTGTTATTCTGCTAGTTTCAGATCGAATACTAAAGTATAATTATTATACAACTTATATAGTTGAAAAATTAGTTAATTCTTTGATTTAATTTGAATAATCTCGGGCGACTTTAAGGGGAGGCCGAAGTCCCGTCAGTTAGTTTTTCAAAGTTTTCTCTTCGAATAATTAATCGATTGGACTCAATCTTGGAAGAATACTTAAAATTTATATACAAAGCGCGCTCAAGTCTTGAAATTAAAAAAAATTATTATCTTTCAATCTCGTAATTTATAGGTTATGTTACTCGCGCAAGTTTTTCAAGGTTTTCTCGGCAATTAATTGATCGTTTGAGTTGCGATTTTGTGAAATATCTAAATATTAATACCCATAGCGCGTTTAAGTCTCCAAAATCCAAAAAGATAAGAGATTTATAATTTATATAATAAAAACGCGTTTTACTGAATACAGTGCCACCCTCCATTTAAAATACATTGACTCCGGTGTCCCCTTAAGCAACTACATTTTATATGTAGGTTCTTGATCGCTAATCGAATTCTGTAACGTCACTTTTTCAGCTTGGACAGTCTAGACGAGGACCCGTACTTCCAAAACTACTACGTGAAGACGCACCTGCGAATGAGCTCCTACCTGGTCGGTGTTGTTTGCGGTGCTCTTCTTTACGATTACCAACACGCCACCTGGCGTATCTCTAAGGTACCAAATCAAAAAACCACTGCCAATTCATTGGCACTTAGCTTCCTCAAACTTTTTTCATTAATGCCTACAAAGAAAAAAAAGTTCAGATAATCTCTTTAAATTTTAGCTAAATTTTGATACTACGTAAGTGTAATAAGTGGTTCAAATTTGAAGTAGATAAATAAAATATTTCTTTAGAAATAAATTAAAGAAGTATGAACCATATTTTCATTGTTAATAAATGACAGCTTTCTGGAGAAAAAAATTGAAAGAAATTTAAAAAAAAAATGTTTAACCTCAAATATCTCTGGTCGTAATGGTTGTATTTTTTTTATCAATGAACTCGGTTCGAAGATATTTGAAGTCAATAAAATATTTTTTTAGAAATAAATTAAATAAGTGTAAACCATATTTTCATTAATAACAAATGACAGACTAAAAATAATTTAAATTTAAAAAAAAAAGAAAATGTAGGTAATTTAAAGATCTTTCAATAAAAAGTTATGATGTCAAGTAATAATAGCTGTAAAATATTAAAAAATCGAAAAAACGAAAAATTCAAAATTGTTTTGTGGTTATAAAATAAAAGAAAATCGAAAAAATCAAAAAGTAGGTTATGTGATTGTTATTCTCCTTCCAAAACGAAGAGAATATAATAAGCTTTGTTCGATGAAAAAAAAGTTATCGCCGGCACACACACACACACACACACACACACGCGCGCGCGCACACACACACAGGAATATAGTTTTTAAAAAACGGCGGATTTTAGTACCAAAAGACTTAAAACATGTTTTTAAACATTTTTTGTCTCAAAAATTTTGTCCAACATTACAAAGCTTCCTCTTTGAGGAAGCAAAACCTATCCACATAAGCATACGTACATGATGCATATCCATAATATCCTTACATCGAAACTTGGATCTCTTCAGGCATGGGCGCAAAGCATGTATGGATTGGTGGCGCTGACCTGCATCTACTCGCAGTCCCTCGGCTACCAGTACTACAATCCCAACTCGAACCCATCCTCGCTGGAGATGGCCTTCTACGCGAGTCTGCACAGAGCCGCTTTCTCCGCGGCCTACTGCTGTGGAGTTTTGCTCGTCACAATGGGCGATGGATTGGGTAAGTGATGGAATTAATACCCACGATGGTATTGCCAATTATAAATAATATACTTACGCGGTTTGATGGGAAGGTGGGCACGTGGGGAACAAAGGCGATTGATGTGAAATATGTGTCGAAAAAACACGTATGATACGTGTTTATATAAATAATAGACACCTTTTACCTTGTTCAGCCAGTTCTGAATTATTAGAGTCAACGTATGTATAGGCGTTACTAAATGATCTCCGTATACCTATAATATATGGGCGACCTTGTCGTAGCCAAAGATTATTCGGCGTCAATGCACACTGGCCCACTTCCGAGTGTACAACTACAATGAGGATATGTATATGATAAAAAGGTACGGTGAATGTGCATATATCTCGGATCGGGTTTGCGCGTATGGTGCAACAGCGAGTTGTGGTTAATAATGACACGAATCGAATTATTACAAAAGTACTTTCGTTCATGCTGCACAAAGCCTTTCGGCGCTGTGAGGTATATTAATGCGCAGCCGTCAATCACGAGAGCGATCTAATATTAATAAAAAGTAGCACTGGAAAGAGCTAATAAAAATATAGCAAGAGCTACACGGAAAAAAATTTAAGATCTCCAGACCACCGGTATATATGGACTCCGTGCAATACCATCGATCGTCTTAATTTATGACGAATTTGGAATTAAGGCGCATCCAAAGTTGAACCTGTAAGAATCCAATATCTTCGGAGTCTTCACGATTCAAAAACGTATGTTCTGAACTCCAATTCGGTCATCCCCAGACTCCGAGATTTCCGGTATTGTAGCGATTCCACTTTGGACGTCTGAGGTCCCCATCTCTGGTATCGTGGCGCGACAGCGTTGAGAGAAGGGGAACGGTCCGCATTCGCGCGCGTTTTTCTCATATATATATATATATATATATATATATATATATGAGTTTCATCATTATATATCAAAGTATTATTATAGTATAATGTAGCACACACGTTTTGAACCGTTTATAAATATTATATTATTATATTTATGAAGCGGCGCGCGTGAAATACGTCCGAATGTATAGTCGACCCGCCGAGATACCAAGAATGGGGGCCTGAGGACTCCATCGGGCGGATCCCGACGGTACCGAAAGTCTCGGAGTCCCCGCCATTCCACATGGCATACACATACTCCCATTTTGAGATCGGTACACAACCGAAATTGTTGGAGTCCACGCAATTCAATTTGGAAGTGACTACATTCAATTTTGGACGCGTACAGATACGGTATGTTTTGGATTTCTGTTAATTCCATACCTCCGACATCCCAGGCTTCCAAATTTTTTTCCGTGTAGTTTATTGTTATGTGTAGATTATTTCTTTAGTAAAAGAACGAGAAAAGTTGAAAAATTCGTACGACCGAAAACTGCGCCCCGTCAATACTGAACGGCCACTCTCTCAACTCACGCGGCAATCGAGCCACCGCGTGTTTTTGGGCGAACGGTTACTCTCTCTCTCTCTCTCTCTCTCTCTCTCTCTCTCTCTCTCTCTCTCTCTCTCTCTCTCTCTCTCACGCGGATAAGGAGGTTGGATACTGGAAAATGGACCTTTAGGAAAAGAATTATTATTAGAGTTTGTTGAGATAACATAACAACATCGCTACTAGAAATACAGAATAAAATACTTTTGCGTCATATGTGTCCGTACGGCCTCAAAACAGGCCGTAAAGTACGTGCTGAAAACTAGTATTATAATTGAGAAAAAATATTTTAAACGAATTTATGAGATTAGAATCATAGATATAGAAGTACACAAAAAATGGTTAGACTTTTTTGTTTCTCGCCCAATTTTAATGTTTAAAGTTTGTTTAATTTCTCATAGTATGGTAATGACGCAAATAAAACTAAAAATCAACAAAATAAAAGCTATGAAATAATTTATGTTAGAATAATAAAACCTAATTATTTATATAAATTTCTGAAAAACTTACAAACAATGGCGTTTTTGTTAAACTGAGTTATTTTATAATTTTTGCATTGTTACTTTGAAGGTAAATGCTTAATAAACAAAATCAACATTAAAATTGGATGAAAGGCAAAAAAGTCTAACAATTTTATGTGAAATTTTATTCAATGCTTGGTATCTATGATTCTAATATCACAAATTCGTTTGAACTATTTTTTCTCAATTCTCAAAGTAATGGATTTTGTATTTATATTAGCGATATTGTAAATTTATCTTAACAATCTATTACATTAATTATTTTACTAAAGGACATTTTTCGATATCCAACCTCTTTAACCCTTTCAGTCACGCATTTCAGATAACAATGGTAGATTGAAAGTTAATATCTTATTATAGGTTTTTGGGGTCGTTGATTACAAATCCGTCGTGAGAATTAAAAATTGAAACAAAAATTTCACAATCCTAATGCAACCGAAAAAAGACACTTTTTTCATATATAAATTTGTTTATAACAAAAGAAAAATTAGATAATCTTTAAAAATGTGTCGCGTTATGAAGTTCCACTCCTTTTCTACCTGAAAATGCAAAAAAACATCGCGACTTTACTCGTAAAGCCAATGATATGGGAAAAAAAGAAGGCTAAAAATATGTCCCACTGTGACTGAAAGGGTTAAACGTTCGCCCAAACTTTTTCCCGTGTAGACCACCCATTGTATGTATTTTGACACCTAGAGTTTTTAGCTAAATTATAGTTAACAGGATAGTTTATTTAAAGCTATAAGAAATCCAGCTAATTAATAACAGCTAAGGCAGAAAAGGGAGGTTAATTTTCCATCAAGGCATGTGGAAATTGACCGAAGATCGTATATGGATTCTTTCTCTTCCAGTAAATATATTCTCAGTGTTGGAACAAATTTAATAAAGTTCATATCTTTTTCGTTGCAGATTTCCACTACAACTTCTTAACCCCAGGATGGGTTCAGCCTCTGGGTCGCTTGACTTACAGTGTTTTCCTTACGCACAACATCATTCAAACATACGATATCGGTACTGTGCGCTCTTCACGAGCATTCAGCATAAAAAATGCGGTAAATATATATTATATATGATTTTTCAGCAATTACAATTCACTTTGAACACAATCATTTACTCAAGGAGAAATATATATTTTTTCAGTTCTGGAACTTTGTCCCAGACGTCTTCTACTCATTCTCGATAGCACTGCTAGTTACACTTGGAGTCGAGAGTCCGTTCAGAAAATTGGAGAAATATTTCCTGACAAAGCGAGTGCCGCCAGTGTCGAAGCACGAAAAAGGAACTAATTCGTGTAACACGAAGTCGGGAGAAACCAAAAAAATTTATTGAAACACATTGTAGTGCGCGATGATACGACGTAATTAGTGAGCTTATGCCTGGCTGTATGATTCTTCCTCTCAGATTTGCACACGTATCGTGTGCTTGTAAGTATGTTGTAAATATTAACCTGTTAAGGCCCAAGCAGAATCTGAATCAGATAGCATCAAACTAATTATTGCATTCATAGGCAAATGAAAAAATAAAATACACGTATTTCTTCTTTTGTTATTTGCAATTCTTTATAAAAAGTTATTTAACAAAAAACTTGTAAAATTATAAAAATTTTAGAAATTAATGTATCAACAATTTTTTCAGGTCAATTGGGCAAAAATAAAAACTTTTTGACACTTGTTATTTTTTTGAAAAACGCTTCCTTTCCGAGCTACGAGCGATTTAAAGTCGAAAAATGAACGTACACAGAAATAGCTTGTTTTTGTCATTTTCGACTTTAACTCGCTCGTGCTCGGAAACGAAGCGTTTAAAAAAAAAATAATAACAAGTGTCAAAAAGTTTTTATTTTTGCCCAGTTTACCTAAAGAAATTGGTTGATGCATCGATTTCTAACATTTTTATAATTTTACAAGTGTTTTGTTAAATAATTTTTTATAAACAATTAAACCGACGGGTGTATTGTTCATCGGGCTATTTTTTCAAATATCAAATTCTGATTTTGATGATGGATTCTTGTAGAGAATGTGGTAGCGCATCTTTCCCAAATAAACAATATTTCTAGCTATTACCGTTTTTCAATTATTAAAGAAATACTTATGCGGCGAAATCCGGGCGTAACGAGTTACAGCACCCAGCCGTTCATTATTGCAAATTTTAAAAGAAAAAATACGTATATTTTATTCTTTTATTTGCCTATGAATGCAATAATTGGTTTGATGCTGTCTGATGCAGATTCTCCTTGGGCCTTAATGGGTTAATGAATGACCTACTCTTTCAAACGCAGCAACCGACACTATGCCGAACATTGATACTAATACGGCATACGGCATTATAAATCTTCTATTTTATTTCTT
Organism: Torymus aiolomorphi; assembly: GCA_036365515.1. Classification (NCBI taxonomy): domain Eukaryota; kingdom Metazoa; phylum Arthropoda; class Insecta; order Hymenoptera; family Torymidae; genus Torymus; species Torymus aiolomorphi. The sequence continues at coordinate 66,970,104 of CM070874.1, read as the reverse complement.
TTTAATGATGATGTAAATGACAACTCAGCGACTCAATAATTTTTGTAACTAAATTTTTCAACTACTTTATTTACTACGTTAGGTGGGCTTCATTTCCTATAACGTTAAAGAATAAAATTCTCGGCTTATCTATAAACACTTGCCTCTTTACTATCATTTTCTTCAATCGTTACAAGAATAGGTGTTATCACTTCACTTATGTGTAAAACGACTCTCTTCTCTGCTTCCGCATAGTTTTGAGGATCCTCCGTACATCTCATACTTTAGGTGATTAAATATTACGTCCCCAATGATAGTATCCGTCATAAAAACGAGAAATTTGAATTCTTCATCGTTTTAGTTTCTAATTGTTATGAATTTTATACACTATTTCAGTACAACACACACTATTATTCAGTTGCATTAATAATATTTAAGAAACATTAGCTTCAATATATTAAAAAATGGAAAAATCAAAAATAGAAAAATCGCTATGAAACAAAAAATCATTAAATTAAAAAAAATATAGTAAATTACGATACTAGTGCCATAAGTGGCCCATTACGGCATGACGTGACATTAGCGCCCGAGCGCGGCGAGGGTAATTACTAATATCGTGCAGTGGGCTACTGAAGGCATTAGTGCCATACGATATTTTATAGCACTTTTACATAAATCCGCTATCACGCCTATCCGTGATATAAGTAGTCCATTATTGCACCGTACAGTAGCGCCCGAGCATAGAGTTGGCGTGAAATAAGTGCGGATTTATGTCACGCCATGCTATAAAGAAATATGCTCACACACATACGTACAGACACACACACATACACACACACACACACACACACACACACACACACACGTGGACGCGCGCGCGCCCACGAGTACGTCTAATAGGTTTCTTTAAATACGTACTGAGTAACTATGATCTCAATTCAGACGTTTAATTAATCTCTTAAAAAAGTACTGGTTACCGTAAAGAAAAACAAAATCCATTTCAAAAATGTATTTCCTGGGTTGTGTCCATTCCTCATTCAATACCATTTGCACAGTACTCTTTAAATTTTAATCAACGAAAAATGCGAGACGCCGACAAAAGGAGTAGGACGAAAAACCTGAAATTTTTACCGCCTAATGACATTAAGAGATCCGAGTTTGGGGAAGCTGAGAGACTCAGAGGAAGAGATAGGCAGACAGACGGAGAGTTCAGCTAAGCGACTGAAACAGAACGAAAGAGGAAGGGAAAAGAAATTCATCTGAAATTTTAACGAAGTCGAATCCTCGGATTCTCGGTCACGAATCGGCCCTAATAAAATGAATTCCGTTCGCTGAATAATTTTCCGCCGGCTCGTCCCCACGGTGTACGTTTTCTCATAAATCATTACCACAGCGGAGGCGGCGCGTCGATTTCCAGGAGCTAACGTCGTGGCCGATTTCGCTTCTCCCGTTCTCTCTCTCTCTCTTTCTCTCTCTCCCTTCCTCTCAGCGGGCGTGCAAGCACATACGGAATGCCACCCGGGAGGTACGTCGTCGATTGCGGGAGCCCGGGATTATCGCGGCTAATTTAAACGTGTTTGTGTTGCGCGAGCAGCAGTGGATTTGTTAATTTGGGTCATGAGAAGCTGCTTGATAGTAATAGATGCATATTTAGAATTTTAGTATGGGGTAAGCTATTACTTTATTTAAAGTTATAATAACACATTTACATTTCATAATTAAGTGAAATGCTATTTTAATGCTAAATGGATTCAAGAATAATTTTCTAAAAGTATTCATCCGAAGTCTCAGTTTACGACTTTTGCTCATATTTTATGTGACAAATTTGAAACTTTACATCGCGTAGTTAATTTGAAACTTTTGAAAGTGACATTGAAAATCACTATTTCCATCCCAGTCAAATCTCCAAAATTAATTTCCATTAAGTAATTTAAAGAATATTACATCTTAGCGTTAAATCTACTCGTGTTCCTTTTAATTATTTTGCTGATACAGATTCAAAAGGTTGCTTTATTATTTTATTATCGTTAAAGACCCTCCACCTTAAAAAAACATAATTTACGAGGATAGAAAATTTAACAATCAACTCCGAAAATTACATTTTAAAACCTTTCGTTTCGTTTTATGATATTCGCAAAAAGACTTTACGCCGACGATAAATAAGAAAAGACATAAACGTCTGCGCCAACTGCAATCGAACAACGAGACGTAAAAAGAGAGAACTAGCAGCCTGCACTCGCTGTGCGAATCCCCCAAAGAAATAGAAATAATCAATGGGAATATAGGAAAAAGAAGAACGAAAACTGTCAGAGAAAACTAAATCGACAATTCCTGCCGACGGAAAGCTGCAAATTATATTTCCGTCTTCGAACCATTTAGCCAACAGACGCATGCAGCATGAATTTCTCTCGCTAACGGGGCGAATAGAAAGAGAGAGAGAGAGCCGAGGATTATACTTTCCTCTCCCTCTCTCGCTCACTCCCGAGCAATAAAATACCTGATCGACGTACCCTAAAATATGGCTCGCGTCGCTTGCGCGATCTCCCAGCCTGTCGGAGATAATATCACGGCTGACCTGGCTTCCTCCTCTGCCTTGCGTACTTTTTCCCGTTTTCAGTCTGAATTTTTTACGAGTTTTTTTTCTTCTTGTAGGGGGAAGTGGGATATACCTTTTTTCGGTTCGGCCGTTGATTCCACGCTGAGAGAAAGCGGAAGTTTGGAGTATTTATGGGAATTTCGGAAAACTTTTTTGGGATTCGTAATTTGCAAGTTTTCCTTAACTCTGTTACTTTCAGAAGAAAATTTTTCTTATTCTATTCAAAAGAATGATAATATATTGAAGTTACGTTTTCGTGAAATATGAACAAAAAATAATATAATAATAGTATGCGATGTTTGAGTTACGGATGGATATCCGTACCAATACGTATAATAAATTGAGTCAGGGAGTCCAATTATAATTTGATTTCGATTAGTAGAAAGCCGAGTGGTTGCGGGTATGGTTAGTTCGTAGAGTGTCAGTTGATTCAAGCCCGGATCCATAAATTTTTATTTTAATACTTGCATGACTTTAATCGTAGAAACTGCGAATCGTTACATATTTATTTAAATATTGGAGCAATATAGTATTTATAGTTTTAAAATTTTTTGATTAATAATATTGTTATCCGTAATCGAAAGATAAATGTATAAAATTCTTTATCCCCAAACTTCTAGACATAATTTTTCAATTAAAATTTTAATCGATCGATTTCTCGAACCAAAATTCCTTTTTATGAGTATCAAATTCGACACTTTTAATGAGGAAAATTCAATTTATTATTGAAATTTTATTTGATGATGTTAATTAAAAAACTTTTGTTAAAAAATGGATTAAAATTTTAATTGAAAATGAATACATTGAATGAATAATCATTTACCTATAAAAAAGAAATTCTAAACATATTATTCAATCGATAAAGAATTACGCTGTACTAGCTTCTTGATTTCAATCTAAATTTCATAAAATAATGGCAAACATAGAAACGCTTCAGAATAAATTAAAGAATAATAGTATCCATCTACCTGATAAATTGCTTCATAAAATTTGCTAATACGCAATAATAAAATTGTCTTTATTGTTGCTGCAATATCATTAGAAATATTCGTTCGAACTCGCGCTCGATCGACATCGTCCGAGAAAAAAGAGGACACATCAAAGACACGCACACACATACACACATACACTCTCTCGCGTTTAACGAGCGAATTTGCATCGGACGCGAATATTAGAAACTTCGATACATCCTCCCTCTCTGGCCTACACTGCGTTTGCAGCTGCACTACGCGAAAACCAAATTATTCCCCGAGTAAAATTTAATGCGAGACGTGCAGGGACTCCCCTCCCCCCTTTCCATGCGCACACGCGAGGCAGAGAACTATTTACCGACTTCGACGATAACTAGAATATCGATTTTCTATATTCAATTACCGGTGGGGTAGAGATGCAATCGCCCACGGGCTGCACAGTGCTAGCGGGAAAATCTGAATAAAGAAGAAAAATCGCGCGCATGGCAGAGAGAAAGAGCACGAGCGATGTCCGTTATATATCCGCGTACATTATCACGTGATAGAGAAATCAATTAACGGGACGGGATGGGGGAAAAAGGAAGACCAAGAGACGAAATTGCCAAGCGCGCTCGCACAGGACTGTGTGTCTCGATTATGTATGGATAGGCAGAAAAATTATAACCATCCTGCCCCGCGATAGCCTTTCCCCTTTTCCGCGACCGTTATCATATAGGCCAGCTCGCGATGGAATTTAATTCAATGATGCTTTTAGTGAAAAAAGTATGTGTTGCGTAGAAAAAAATGGGAGATGGGCAGAGGAGCATCGCAAAATTTAATTTAGTAATTTAGAAAACTGAAACGCTTCTATTTTACAGATTGAATAAATAACAGAATAATAAAATTGATCGAACTGATGCGGATCGTGCTATAAATATGTATTCGCGGCAGTTTCTTTTAATCTATTGAATTTATATGAAAATGAACAAATTGATTGTGATTGAGAATTTATTGGCGAAATGCATTGGTATTATTGATTCAAACAATGGTTTTGCATAAATGAAAATACGAGAAAGATATATTGAATTGGAAAAAATCTGAATCTTATTTTTCATATTTTCATTCGCATGATAAACTTTATTAAATTTTATAAATCTCGATTTTACAGTCAATTTTTGAAACCCTCTTGTTATCTTGCCAATATATAAGTAACAATCATTCACCAAACTTGGCAAATCGAACACAGAAGACACAACTAAAAGCCTTGCAGCATTCCCCGGCGTATATCCGTCGACTCGGACTACGGCAATCGGGTTACCCTACTCTTTGCATTTTCTTATTCCTGCGGATCAGCAAGCCGATAAAGTAAATAGACAAGCTGGCGCGCGAGAATGTACGCAGGCGGAGATAGAAAACGCGAGTAAATTTCACGTTCTATCGCTGATTCGCGCCGTACGTATACACAGCCTTCGGACCTGGACGCACTCGGGCGTAAAGTTGAAAGGTGTAGGATGTCGCTCCGTGTCGGGCGGAGCAGCGGCGGCTTAACTTTTTAAACTTCAAGGTTCAGTCGCGCGGAAGTTTTGCCCGTGTGCAGTGTGTGTATGCGCGCTGCTAGAGAAGATTTTCCGTTTCTTCGCGCGGAGTTTGCGTCAGTGGAGAAATAGATTGTTTTGACCGTGTGGAATTGTTTAAATTTGTTGTAAATTGATATGGTTGACAAATGGGCTGATATAAAGAGTTGATTTCAGTTCAAATGGACAATTTCTGGTAACTGACAAACTGCTTAAATTTTCTATAAACGTAGTGTTTTTTTTTTTTGTAATTAGAAAAACGCGTATTCGCGAATAACATTATTATTGTATGAAAAATGTATGAACACCAGAGGATAAAGCTAATTTTTCATAAAAAACGTTTATCACTTTGAAACAGAAAATTCCATTGTGTCCGAAAGATTTATCGTTTAAAATTATAAACAGAGTAAATTTTGAAAGTTATTAAATTGTCTTCAAGTAAAGAGTATTTACAGAGTAACAAAAATTAAATGTTTTTCACTTAATTGTTATTATTATTATTTTCATCTTTGATAAAAATGTTAACTTCTGTACCGATCGATAAATACATTTCACTTTGAATATCAGAATTTGTCATATAATCTATAACTAATCCCTCACCACAGCCTATAAACCCCAGATCACTACCCGAAAATGCCATCCTTTCACCTCTATCAATGGGACTAATAACGCGTACATCGCGAGGGATCGCCTCATACCCTAAGCGAAAATCCCGCGTCATGGTTCGCCCCTCAAAAGAAAAAGCCGGCCTTTCAAAAGAACTCACTCACGCGTGCGAGTGCCTGTGCACGTCGGATTAATCTATTCATGAAAGAAGATTCAGCCGACTATACAGCCGCACACCTTCGTGTCTTCGGCTTATCCGCCATCCTGTTATGGGCGAAACTCAGCGCAGAAACTTCAGGTCTCGTTGCGTGTTCCCTCACCGTCCCCACTTTACGTTGAAATTAGTTCTCTCCTGTATACGTGTATATATATACACGTGCGCGAGTATACGTATGTGTATAGCGTAAGAGCGCCGCCGCCGGAGGGAAGTTAAGACTTGGCTGGAAGTTGGGGCCAACTTCGATGGATAATTCAATCATTTTACGACAGGCCGCTATCCAGTCTTGGCGACGTGATGAAGACTCTTAGCCGAGAGCAGTGCTGCTGCTGCTGCTACCGCTGTCGTTGCCACCGCTGTAAATTGGGAGATAATGGTCCGTGTCGATCGAAACTTGAGCCTCCGGTTAAGGGGGGGGGGGGGTACGTTGGGCTGGACGGCGCACTGTCTTTCGCAAGGGTGCTGAGTGGACCCGATGCCGTGGATGCACTTTCTTATACAGAGTTGTCTCTCGATTAATTAAAGTTTGAGCTTGGGAGTCTTGTGAGACCTTTTTCTCTGTGTGGAGGAGTCATTGATATCTTAGTTGTTGCTATATTATTAGTATTTTATGTAGTAATTAAAACATTGAACAGGCAGATTATTATTGAAAAATTAGAGAAATTGTATATTATATTTTATTTGGATTTAAGATTTGTATTAATATAAGAAACAGCTAATTAGAACTTGAATTATTCTAATTTCTAAAAGATGGTAATTTTCGAGAATGAAACTTAAAATCGTTATTCAAGGCACAAAAATAATACAAAACACAGGAATAAAGTAAGGAAAAAACAAAACTAACTTTCCCAAACCAGTTAAAACACCTTTCTCCTTATTATTCATTGGACTTTTATACTCACGGTGCGGTTTATTTTTATTTATATAGCGCAAATAGATAAATAAAAGTAAATAAAACTAATAATAGTTTATATTAATAAAACAAGCTTCTCAAAAGTGTATAAAATACCCTATACGGCACCTCACGAGAATGCTGATCGAAGAAAACCCGACGAATCTGGAAAACAATTATCTCCCACTAAACATCTGCTAACACAAAAGAATCATCCTTCGGCTATATCGTCACTAGCTCGCAGCAATTCGGACCCCATCTATCATCCGCCCACACACCTCCGCCCCATCCTGCGGCACTAGCACGATCCATAAACCAACGTCGACGGACGGGCACCTCCGCGTGTCGCTCGTCCCACGCTCAAATTCCTATACCTCCGAAGTACCGATCGACGCACGAACGCGCTCACAGTAGTATCACCGTCGATCCGGTCAGCCGAGGCTCGATGGCCCGAGCGACGGTTCGGCGCTCCGCAATTTATCAAGAGCTCAGGATCAGATTAGTCGATGGGATAATTCGAAATGCAATTTCGACGTCGAACAGAGAGCGAGCGGGTGATACGTATACGAGAGGGGCGAGTGAGTGGCCTCTCGATACGCAAGCGCGAGTGCCACTAGTTGGGAAAACGCGAAAAAGAGAGAATGCGGATGGGAGGGGGAGGAGGAGGATCAAAGAGCGACACAGACTGGGCTCAAAGAGACAGACGTGGGGTGACAGAGAGAGAGAGGGTGGGAACGCGTAAAGCTACGGTGGGGTGGCGGGCTTTGCGTGCGGGATTAAATAAAATAATTGTTTGGCTGTTTTCGTTGTAAATGTAATTGTTGTTATTTTACATTTTTCGTTTCCGGTGATACTTGCCGCAGATTATTCATTTTATTGTTGTCGATGGGGTTTGTCGAAAACGCGTGAAAAACGAATGCGGCGCGCTTCATTCAATAAAATGCGTTTGTAAAGTATATATGTGATAAGCGTTACACATATTTATCGATAATTCGCGGACGTCGATTATATTTACATATATTTATCCGAAAAAACTTCCACATAAAAGTAATCTCTTTATATTTAAATATTATGTGAGGATTATTAAAACGCGCGAATTTTGTTTTAAATTAAACCCGATATTACATACGTTATTTATACATAATTAATAATCGTAGCACACGCTTGCATTTACAATACAAACGTATTTATATTCCAAAATCCATCGGAACATTTTAACATCACGAGCGAGAGCTCGTGCACGCGATTTGCAGTATTCAACAAAATTCCTCTATCACGCGCGCGTTACGTGAAAATCCTTCAACAATAATCGCCGCGGACGCGAAATTCAGTATAATCAATTGATCGAGCCCCATCACAATGCACAGGTTGGTATATCTCGGTCGGGAATGGATACACGCGCTTGTCTTGCCACATCCCACGCGCGATAATACAGGCGAGGCGGCACGCTCGAGCGGTAATTATCGGGCTGCCAGTTTACCCGCGTAATGAAAGCTTAATTCGAAGTCTCACTGGGACCGGCTGCACCGCGTTATATAAGAGGGCAAGACGAGGCCGGCGCCGATTGGCGCGAATTAATTAGCGCCGCGAGCGCGCGCGCACGCGACGTATGCGCCTCGAGAGGAATCAAGGAGCCGTATGTATACGACTAGCGCGAGACATAGCCTCCCCTGGTTTCCGGACATTTACGAGCGTCAGGTCGAGCTCGTAACGCTGTCGAACGACTGAATTTCTCTCTCTTGCGTGCACGCGCGCGGCGTCGTCGTAGTCATCATGTCTGTCTTCTGTTGGCAGGGTATATTGTTCGAGAGGTCGGGAGGTGGAGGTCGATACGTGTGTGTGAGTCGAGTGACTGTGGGGTGTTGCAGTGTGTATTGCGTATATGAGGGACTGAGATGTTATTGATTAACGGCGGGTTGGTTTAATTGTGCGAGATAAATCGGCGCGCATGTGGCAAGTGAGGACGGTTATTCTGCGACATTTTAGTGTGTTATGAACGAAACTTTGGTTAGGGATATTTGCAACATTTAATTGTAACAATTGTCAAAGAAATTAAATTTGAATTTAATACTGTAATATAATATGATGATTAAATTATTATGATGTTTTATTATCAGCAACGCCTGTAACGTATAAACAAAATTTAATTTTTAAAAACTCCATAAAGGGAAAAATACTTGTTTTTACATATACTCTGCATGCTTATATTTATTCAGACAGATGAAATTACAAATCTCGTTATAATGAAAGTTAAAATAAGAAGAAATTGTAATATGGATTTTTTACGTAAATTATAAAAACCATCTTTTGAATGTAATTTATCTTACAGGAGTTCAACGAACTGTATTAAAATGCAAAGTTATTCATGAAAAAAATGCATTATAATACAAAATTCAAAAGATAAAAAAAAAATTTTAAGTAATATTCCGTATTACTTTATGCATATAGCGCACTTACAAACTTCGTTTAAAATCAAGTATATCATATAATTTTAAATAATATCGTTTTAAATCAGAACGACGACCGTACTATATTGCATCATTCTTCTTGACAAGCTCTTTTAGTGCTTCTATATTCTCACGCAACCAACACGCAGACACCTTATTTTATACAGTATTCATTACACGATAAAACCCATTCTAAACCTTTCCGCGCAACCCACATACACACGTTATACGCAGTGGCTTTAAATGCATTAGCACGATTCCGTAGGCGCAGCGCGAGCGCGCCACACTAAAACGGGGCTACAGTGCCGGCTTTTAAGCACTCGCATGCATGCAGCACGTGAAACTAGGATGCGCGCGCGCTCGCGTTCGAGAGAGAATATGCAGCCTTCGCCTTCAATCAAGGCGGACTCTGTCGCTGCTATACTACAACCACTACGTTGAGAAGTCCTCGTCCTCGTCGGGCGCGTTGCGAGGACATTTACGAGCGACGGTTCGGAAGCGCGTACTACGCTGCACGAGCTCGTAATGCAGTCGAATAACTCACGCTGGATTCCACCCGCGTCTCCCGTTACTCCTGTTATGATATTGTTGGCTCTGTGTGAGTGTATAGGTAGAGACGTGTGCGATGGTTGAATAGTGTACAATGTTAAATCGATTGTGGGTCTTTTGTGTTTAAAGGGATTTATAAACAGATGCGTTGGCATGGAGTCAGAGGTAGATATCGGCTTATGGCATTTTTCATGTTTTACAAGGTGAAAGAAAAGTGTTGAGTCGTATACGATCTCGATATTTAAACGTTTACAACGATACAAAAACATCAGCCATTTGCGGAGCTGGTTTTCCAAATTAGAATTTATCCGATTGAGTTTGCTGATAGATTTTCCCCGATTTAGGTATATTCTGAGTGAATGCGAAATGGATTTTGATAAAGCTTAGATAGGGAAGAGAAAAAGAAAAAATGTAGGTAACGATATATGGAATAATAAAAGTGTGGCAGGATACGAGCTAGGTAGCGATCAATATGCAACATTTTACTCTATTATTGTTTTTACATACCAGCAAGATTCACGCGCGCTTCGGGCGCTTAGTTTTTCTGTCTATAATGATTTCATCATTAAAACTATTACTTATGTCGACTGCAATTTACTATCAACTGATAAGAATTTTTCCATCGGTCTTACAGTCTTACAAATTAAATTAAAATAATTAATATTTATGGCAGTCAGATTGCCCTTGTTTATAATCACCCCTGCAGAATCTGAAATAAAAACTTAATTAAAACCTGGAAAAAACTTTGTTAGCAAAGGACGATCTGACTACCCCCCACCACCAAATTGCCCAACGTTTCGAGCCCGCTCCGGCTTCTCCTCAGGGACTGAAATGAAACCCGCGATACATCTCTTTATGTACCCCCATACCCTCTTCTTTTCTCTTACTCCCACTACCATCCACTTTCCCCTCTCCAACTTTCCATTCTCACTTAAATTAATAAAGAATGATAGATGTTATCTAATTTACTTGACTCTATAGTAAATTTACATTATTCCGATTTCTTAGAATGTGAATGCTTTCAAGGCTTTCCCTCTTATATTTATTCTTAATCCCCTGTTCCAAAATATCCACACTCCCAAAATCGAAAGAATGTAAACTATTTAAACAATGTTCTTTCAAACCCGATTAATTTTATCAACTACTCCCGATTTTAAACATTTACCATCCTTGTCTTTACAATTACTAAATAACCTTTCTAAATTATTATCGTTTCTAAAGAAAACTTGAATATTATGTTTCCTAAAAACCCTTCTAATCCTTTCCGACAAACCTCTAACATATAGTAAACTAAAATATGCGTTCTTTCCATTTCTATTCCTTCTTTGATTATCTATCCGCTGCTTCAATCCACCATTATAAATTTCCCGCACTCTCTCATCAATCATTTTATCAATAAATTTTACCGGATAACTATTCTTAATAAATGTTTCTCTAACTAAATTCAAATTCTTTTTCCTAAAATCTTTATGTGACAATTTAATCGCTCTGTCAATGACACCCTTAATGATTTCAAATCAAAATTTAAAAATATATTCTTTTTTGTTTATTAAGAAGTATCAACTTCTTATATTTTGATTTTTGGAGTAAATTTTAAGGTTACACTCTTAACAAAAGTAAGTACAAGATAAAGTCTTAAATTTCAAATTTTCGTGACATATATCACTATCTTCTATTTAACAATCAATCCAGTCTTATTATGTGTGTGTGTGTGTATGTGTGTGTGTTTGTGGGTGCGTTTGTGTGTATAACAGTTAAAAAAATTGATATTATCAAAAATGTATTTCTATACTAGGCTATTTCAAATCTGAACTGTTCTTTTGAATCATAGCCTTTATAAAGACTTCAATCAATTTTTATACATATTATATAGAATCAGTTCTGTATAAAAGCTGTATATTGTCTTTATAAAAATAATGATATACAATCCAGATAGAAACTTTATAAAATATTTCTACTTGGGTTTCATCCATCATTTTTTTAAGAGAGGACTTGCTTTTTCTGTTACCTTTTCGGCTATTTGTCAGGGTACAATATGCTACCCAATAAAGCATATTATTTTAATCTCCGCTCTCTACTCTTGTACTTTATACTCTGCACTTGATTTTATACAGACAAATAAGTGCACTATTCGTTCAAAAGATAATGCTTACCTATATTTTAAAATTTCAATCATTATCAATCAAATTCCCATTTTATACCGCTTTCAGCACGTCTCCAGAGTACATCTCGCGTCATTTCACACTTCACTTCAGTATTGCCGTGCGTGCGCGAGCATCAAAAGAACCTTCTTCCCCCGCCCCCCGTCACCCCAACCCTACCATCACACGTGCGCATTATCCGACCACGTCGGGACGTATACCGGGCGCGCGCGTCCGAGAATGCGTCTCGCGTCTGCTGCTCTCGCCCCTCCCCGCGCGCGCGCTGTATATCATCTCTGCGCCACGCGAAGAAAGACTCGACCATCCGGCGCGCACAATGCCGCACTAACGACGGCGAGCCAAACATAGAACCACGCGTGCACTTTTTTTCGCGTTGCGATACATGGCGAAAGCCACGGAGAGAGAGAGAGAGAGAGGAAGAGAAGAAGTGAAGGTAGTAGAGGCGGAGTTGGCAGTGCCGGTTGAACAGATTTTTTGTATGTTTTTCTAGCTGGGGAGGGAGGTTGGTCTCGAACGAACATGCGCAAGGATTGCAGGCGGCTAAAATTTTGGTTGTGAGGTAGATGGATGCCTAGCCATTGGTTTATTTCACGTAGACAGTGAGAAGTAGCCGTGCAGTATATTTTCCCACAGAGTAATATCTGTTTATTTATGATAATCATGATGAGAAATAGTGAGACACTGGGTGAGAGGTTTAAACAGAGCTTTTAAAAGTCGTAAATTACTTTTAACTTGCAGGTTTGACACTTTCTGAGATAATTATGCCTCGTGAATGTTCGCGTTAAAACTTTTGAGCTAAGTATCAATGAATGGTTTTAAATCATCAAACATCTTTTTACAATTAAATAAGAAGAAAAACAAACTTTCTACAAACGTATCATTTTTTATACTTTACTCAGAAACAAATATAATTTACTTGTACTTTATTATGAAATAAATAATGAAAAATATAACTAATGTATTTAATTATCCTGTCGATTTTGTTGCTGAACCTGATTACGAGGCGTTTAACAGCCCTCAATTTCATACTTTTAGTAGCGATATTCCTGGTAGAAATGCTAACCACATTTATACAAATAAATATAAATATATATTTATATTACATATAAATTCGCTTCGCGATTTCCTTCTATTACATAAATGAATGAAACGCATTCATATACAAATCATTTCGATAATTGAAAAGAACTCTCATTAAATCTCAAAAGTATCTTCTAAAAATTATACGGGCATTTAGCCGAAGACGTTTTCGCTCTAGTAATAAATATTTCATCAAAGGCCTTAATAAAAGAATAGCGCTCGTGAAGGAAAAACGAGAAAGAGAAGGAGCATGAAAGAGAGAGGGCGAAGGAGAAGGAGAGAAAATTGTATTACTAAAATGACGCATAACTCGCAAACTTTTACGCCCGTTACAGAATCCTTATTGAAAGCGTGTTCCCTTTTTTCTCGCGTTTCCCGTCCTCCGCGTTCGCACCCTTCATCTGAATTTCGCGATTTTACATCGTCGTAAATCATCGAACGATTAGCGATAAAACTTTACGATAATATCTGCGCAAAGAAGCAGTGAACGCGTCGCGCACTTGTCGCCCCCCTCCGGGCAATAAAAAACGGCGAGCACACGCGCGTATAGAGCCGTCCAACTTTTTGTCCGATCGCCGTCGGGTGCTCGTGCACTCAACAATAATATTTAATGCGATTCGTTTTATTTCGAGTGTCAAGAGCTGTTTGAGTTTCTCGCCCGCGTCTTTTCGCGCGAAATTGTCGAGCGGATAACGGGGAACGCAATCGTTTTGAACGGGGGAAATTTTTGCTCGGTCATGGATGAACACTTTCATTTGTTTATTATGGCTGCTTCAGGGTTGGTGATTGTTGTAGGAAGCTTCAATAACTTTTTCACTCAAAGTTTTATTCATTGTAATGAATAAAACTTTGTTGAAAAGATTATTTAAAGGTGCATTCAGAGTATGTCTGTAAAAAGAATTTTCAAGATGTAATTTATTTTAACGACTTCGTCGAACGTACAAGTGTTGATTAAATGAATAAATAACAATGACATCATGCATCAATGGATATAATAGAAAAAATTTAATAAATTTAAAGTATTTGCATTTTAATAGAAATTTTATATTTCAAATAAATTAAAAACTGTTTTATAGCGGTTAAAGAGGATTTGTTCTTTTGATTTTTGTAAACCTTAGAGATTATTATCATTTTCAAATTTAATAGATTTATAATCGATTGAAAATATTGACTGAATATTGCAAAACATTTTATTTTAAAACTATTAAGAATCATATGAATTTTCAAAACCCTTAAATACGGAACAAAAAACGCTTTTCTCTCTATACGGTCGATACTTTATCATGCAGATATAACGACGTCATAATATAAGCTCAACGTTGGTTGAAGATCAATCATCCGGGAAAAAGTTGAATCCTAATTCCAAGAAATTCTAGCGTGATATATCCCCGGCTCTTTGTTTTTTTTTACTCCACCTAGCGCTACACTCATTTTCACATGGCGGAATGAAAAATCGTCATGCGCATCACGTCCGAAGTAAAGAGTGAGAGAGATGAGGGGGGCACGAGCGAAAGAAAGAGAAGGACAGAGAAGAGCGAAACGAATAGAAAAGCACAACGGAATCCCCCGATTTTTCACTCTCGCTTTCGTGAGAGCTCGGTACTTTTTTCTCCGTCGCATCCGCGTCTCTCCCTTCCACTCCTTTCCTCTCTGTCTCTCTTCCCGCGCGTCTCTTCCTTTGTCCTCGAGGCGATTAAATTAAAGCCGGCACGAGCCTCCTTGCATACCGAAACGGGCTTCGGCGTCCGTATGCGGAATTAGATATGTTAAGCACTGATCAAATATTCCTGTGAAACTCGCCGTGCGCGCGAGGAACAATAAAAAAAAGGTACAAGCCAGGGCGCGCGAAGGCCTCGGCTTCAAATTAAATCGTTTGATTAAATTGCTCGTGATTGGCTCGATAAATGCAAATTGGCCTTCGATCATTTTCGCCGAGCTGTAATTTTTATCGAAAACAATTTGGTGGCGAGAGTGTAGGCTTTCCGTTGTGAAGATTTATAGGTATACCCGCAGTGTAATGGCTTTTTAAATTTCATGATTGAGTTGACGTTAAAAGCGAATGCACTAATAGATTAATCAGTTTTAGCACTCAACTATTTCACTAGATATAAATTTGATACTGTAAAATAAAAACTTCAATGTATCATATTTTTTTCGGAGCTTTATGCGTACATGCATATATATATATAAAAATAAGTTTTTGAAAATAAATAACCAGAGAATAGAAGAATTTTGAAAAGTCTCAAAATTTACAGCGCTTTAAAAAATATTGCAATTCCTTCTGTTTTCTCAGAGAATCATTTTTCATTTTTATTGAAGAAAATGCAATCGTAATAAATTTTATAAAAATATGGCGGGTCTGTCTCTACACTTTATTAATTTTATAAGCTTCTATAGCACATAGTAAATCCAATCAAAAAGCATATATGACAAATTTCATTATTTTTTATGTAGTTTATGAACGTTAATATAAAAAATATGTTGTAAAAATTCTCTAAATATACTTTTGAATAATAAATAAAATCCATGACAAAAAATATACCTTTACTTTATTATTGCGCTGAAACCTCGGTTGAAACAGAGTTTCATTTACAATGCAAAACGTATATTTTCAACAACAATCTTTCTACTATCCCTTAAATTTTTCAAACTTTCACATCAACCTGCATCTCCTAAAACCCATAAATCCAACACCACCAGCGCGAACTTCGCCAGCAAATCGCTCATTTTTGTACACATCACTAGAATTGCGCGGGCGCTAACATCGCGCATTCCACGTGCATTCGCGGTCCTATAAACTCCCGCTCGCGCGCAAAAGTCGTTGAAACCACATAATGAACAAATAAATCCATCCGCGTCAGAGGCAAGTGTACAACGAAACTCTTCCTCCCCCTCCGTCCATACGGTGCTAATGGCTAAACTTGGGTCTGCCGCAGCAGCGGGGGCATAAATATATAAGGCCGAAAGGGCCGAGCTGTAAAGTGCACGCAGCGATATATAAGGATGACTCGCGAAAAGTGGGAGGCGGCAGCAGCGGCAGTAACAGCGGCCGGAGGGATTTTCATATTTCACGGTGCGGCCGAAATTTATTCGGCGGTAATCTTGCGGCCGCTGCTGGCCAGTGGAGGGGGTGAAACGGATGGTCAGGCCGCTTTGCTGATAGTATAGCAAGCGGGGGCACCTTTGGGTTATTATGTGTATTGTTTATATCTTGTTTTTATATCTTTTTCAGGCAATAAGAATTCAAACGCGAATGAGGAGACGTGACATTTTCTAGAAATAATTGTCATTCTAACCAGCTCCTTAAAAATCTTTCAAAGCCATAATCAATATCAATACTTAATATAAAAAAAAATCAGTATTATGAAGAGTGAAGTTTCGAAAATAATAAAATTTTATATTAAAATGTTTTGAAATTGAAAATCTCATGTGTAACGTTTACTCATTTAATTGTATGACTCTCTAGTGCGTATGCATATAGAGACAACGTTTATTGAGGCAACAATCATTTTCAGTCGACGAGAATTCCACTACGTTTTCCAGTTCTATACGAGTGTTTTTGAACTTTGGTCTTCAAAATCATATTTTTATATCTATAACGCGTACTACCATCAAAAATACAATTTCAGAATTTTGTTTTACAAAAAAAGTTCTCACTTCTTTTTCAATTCCGCTCTTCCCTTGCGGATTCTACGGTGAACTTCGTCACTGCAAAGCAAATTCCCCAAAGTCAATAATTTTATCGTGCGCGCGCGTACGCGTGTGCGACCCCCTGCCACGCGCAAACATCAGCACATTCATCACACGCGAGAGCACGAAATCTCTCCTCTCTCTCTCTCTCTCTCTCTCTCTCTCTCTCTCTCTCTCTCTCTCTCTCTCTCTCTGTTCGCCTCTACCTACTCTCCTAATGCATGCGTAAAGGTTGTCTTTCTCTCTCTACCTCTATCTCTCCTCTTCCGTCCTATCCCCTGCTCGCCTTTTGAAGTATACCTGAGAGTTCGAGTTTGGCGCGCGTCCTCGAGAGCAAATTACACGGACTTTGTTTCGCGCAGGGCGACCCCAGCGGTGGGGTGCGCCAAGACGCAGAGCGCTAAATATTTTACAGGACGGCGGATGGCACTGACTGCTGTGAGGTTATCCGTGTAGTCGTTATCAGGAGGAAGTGGAGAGAGAGGGAGACAGGTGTGCATCTCCTTCGTGTTTAAGTTGGGGGAATGGTGATGGGGGGTTCGTTAATGCTTGAAAGTGAAAATTCAGTGATTTGTGATTCATTTCAGGATATTTATTTGTTTGATGTAACGAGTAAAGGTACTTCTATTGTTGGCAGTATTGTCGTTGATGGCACATCGCGAAATTATATTTATTTTGCGTAATATTTAAATATTAATATATAGGGGTGACCTTTTTTGTTCTACGTGGTACATTCCATAATATTTCATTTTATTTCACTTTTCTATGTACTAAAAAATATTGATAAAGAACGAAAGAAAAATTTTATTTTCCGAAATAAAATTTTATTACCTTTATTCTAAAATAATTTTTTTTTCATTTGTTACAATTCATTTTCGTTGTACAGTTCCTAATTCCTCATTCCTAAACCTATATAAAATTTTGATACATCTCTCCTCACACCAATGAACAATAATCGGTCAAGCCAAAGGCGACGCTGGCGGTCGGAGAAATTCTTGGTAGAAGAAACGAAAGCGAGGAAGGAAAAAAAGTCGCCGCGGAAAACGAAGGTCGTCAACGATGAAACGAAGAGTACGAGTAGGAAGCGAAGCAAAGCCACGGTGGCAAGCAAAAGGAAAAAACTTTCACTTGGCTGGCACTCCCACACACGCCCGTTAGCTCGCTCGCTCGCTACGCGGCTTTTTCATTTTCTCGTCTACTCGCAGTCTGTCTCACCCGGTCTGTGTACGCTTTCGTGTTTTTCTTTTTTTTCGCCTATTCGCCGTATACCTCCCCTGTGGATTCTTCATTTTGCCGTAGATGTGTGTGCGTGTGTGCTTGCGGATGGCGCGCGCATAGTCATAAGCAGAAATTTTTAATTAAAGGTGGTGCATTATTAAAAATTACCGTTGTGGCTTTGTCATTTACAGCTACTTTAATCACGAGCATGTTTTTTCATTTAATCAAGGTGCAATTATAATAAAATATATATTTATGTTTATATTAATATGCATCACTTTATTTAAGAAAGTTGAAGAAATCTTTATTTTTTTTACTTCATTGTTTTAAACACGCAATAAAGTGATTCTGTCAATTCCATTAAATTAAGAAAAAGTTGTTAAAACTAAATGTTTCTAAATTACGTGGTAAATATGATAATAGCATAAATATTAATCAAAAAAATAATAAAAATAAACTAATATTACATAATTTTTCATGAAAGGTCCCAGGCTGAGCGAAACCAGCGAAACTCCAATACGCTTACAAATCAATTAATTCATCCAAAATATCTCCTTTTTTTCTCTCCCACCTAACTCACTTACTCCACTCCCTTACTTCTACTCGCATTTTCCATCATCTCACTCCCCCTTCTTTTTCTTTCCTCTTCCCGAGCCCCATCTGCTCTCATCGCGCGCGCGCGTGAAGGGTCAGAAGTTTCTCTTTCTCTTTCGCCCGCCTCAGCCTCCACGAAGCACGAAAAATATTAGCTTGTACGTTTTCCTGGCCGCGCGATTATCACTGGCAGCCGTTGCCTCTCATTTATGAACTGTATTACCGCTGCACACGGAAGCGCGTTTTCCCGCATAGGCAGATAGTGGATTACTCGTGGGCGAGGCGTAGAAGAGAGAAAGAGCGAGAGGGAGAGAGTTTTCGACGCGCGTGTTTTTCCAGCCTCTGGTGGCGCGTGAGTGGGTAATTATCGAGTGCAATTTAGCCGCGCGAAGGATATATCGTACCGTATACGTGCTTCGTTTCGCGCGCGTGCGCATTCTGCGAAAGCTATTCAGGAGCTTAGGATGTGAGAGGAGGTTTTTGAAGAGAGCGCGAAGAGTTTTATGAGAGTTGTTTGTAATGTTTTCTGTTAAAATGAAGCTGTTGAAGTAATTATTTTTCGTAGATTATTTGGTTCCTACGTAGGAATAAAGTAACTTTTGGTTTAACTTTTATTTTTCAAACCCCTATAGAACATAATATATGCAAGACGACATTGTTACATGTTAAAATTTGATGTAATTAAAAGTAAAATTAGATACTAAATGAAAAATTAAATTCATTAAACTACATTGTATGAATTTCAGATAACGAACTGTAAAAAATATTAATTTTTCCTTTGTTGCATTAAAATTTTATACAGTAAGAGTAAAAAGTTTAATGAAAAACTATAAAATGTTCCCGCTAAATTAATTTAAATTTTAAAATTAACTAAAATTCTGAAATTATTTATAGGTTAAAATAACATTTAATTATAAATTTATTTGTTTTACAATTGGAATAAAAATGAATAGAATGTTTAAGTATGGTAAGTAGTTAGGGCGCGAGTTTAGTCAGACATCGTATTTAATTAGCTTTTTTAACTTTTTACCCTAATAAGAATGTTCGTGATATCGTAACAATTCAGTTTGTTTTAAATTACTTTCACATTATCTCTTTAAAGTTATTAATTATAGTTTTATTTAATTTATAAACCGTTTCATTTTTTAAATTCTTTTAAAGGCTCAATTTATGTAAAATCTTATTTTTTACACTCACAACGATAATTTATACAAGTTCCTCCTTTGGTTTTATTTTGCATTGCATGAAAGTGTACTTTAGAGCTGTCAGAAATACTATAATCGGGAACTGCTCAAAGACTGCTTTTACAACGTGAATTCTTCCGGCCTTCATAATACTCCGAAAACAGGCTAAAAAGGAAGACGAGAAGAGCACTGAAACGAAGCGCTGCTTGAATTCCGAGTCCTAAAGAATTCCCCGCGAGTCGGAAATTCGTCTTCTTCCTTTCCGGAAAACTCAGCGTTAAAGACGCGCGCGCGCGGATATCATGATCCTCGCGCGCGATGAATCCCTTTTCCCTGACATCCCTTTCTCTCTTCTCTCTTTCTCCTTTGCCATTGCCTAGCGCGTACGCGCCCGTCTGGCGTGTAACTTTTCTTATAAATATGGTAAAACGAGCCGGCGCACGCTCTTTCGACGATTCAGCGCGTGTGCGTCGGCCCTCCCGACGTCCCTTAAAATACGCGCGCTAGGTGAGTTACACGGAATATTCGATTAGCCTAACGAAGTTCGAAATTAAGACGCGCGCTGGGGGGTGCGAGCGAGCTGTAAAGGAACTTAATTCGAGAGAAATTAGCATTTACCTTTGTTATGAGCCAAGCGCGGGCTTTCGCCTCGATTAACGAGTAGTTTTTCAACGCGAATTAAGTAAGTAGTTCTCCCGCGGCGCGAGAATTAAGTTACACTTAGAGTCGGAGAGGAAGCGTCGCTGCATTTGTATTGTAATTTTACCGGATGGCCGTTCAAGGAGGAAAATAATCCGGGAGTTTTACTTTATATAACAGGTGGTTTTTTATCGGTGGTCTTTGCCAGACGCTTTTGTTCGCCGCCGACGTAAACAAGAAAGCCTTAGAGTCCTAATGAAATCACATAAAATAACTTAATACGGCTACATATAAAAAGGATAAAAGGCCTACAATAAAATGGTATCTTTTATTTTTAGGGGACTGTTTTTAACTGTGTCTGGTATTAGACATGTTCGAGTTTTAAGACTGAAATAAATTGAACCTGCACAGTCACAAAGATATTTCATAATACTCCTTCAGTGATCATTCCGAGTTAAAATAGACGGTGCACTTTATATTCTTGTCAAATTTATATTTAGCGTTATACGAATCTTTAGTAATACTGCTCAATTTAAAAATAATATGATACATTTTGATATTGAATATAAATATTATTTTACTTATCCTTTAGAATTAAAGCATTTTGTTAACTATTAAGAATATAATTTGATCTTCTACGTTACTTTAATTCTTTACATAATGTTATACAATAAAAAAAAAACACGTAATAACATAAAAATAACCGTATTCACGAAATGACTAACCTTTTTAACATATCGCGCAGTGTCGTCAAAAGAATGCTTATTAAAATTCATTCCATCATCCTAGACTCCCGTAACCCAAATGAGAATCCACCCGCCCACAAAACCTCATCGTCGTATTTGTAAAAGAATCCGCCCTAATCCAGCGAAAAACATAAAACGTGCGCTTTCGCGCCATCTACTCGGGCCATCAACGCGTGAACTAATGACAATGGCAGCCGAGGAAACGACGAGAACGACGAAGTCGCTTAAAGACATATACATACGTAGACCGCAAAAAAGAAACGAGAGGCAGCAAAAGGGATAATCCATCGCTTTGTATTCATTGGAGCGATTTTGTATTTCGTACGGGTCGCGTGCGTGAGTACACACCTTCGTCTTTTCTGAAAGAGAGATTCGTCCGGGATCGTATCGAATCCTTCTTAATACACTTGGAGGTGGATCCCTTTCCTTTCTCGCGCCACCTTTCTTCCGCCTGTACACACATATACGCGTGCGCGCGTTCCTTAATTTACGGGTATAGCCGATGGGCCGCGTCTGTGCGTAATCGCTCGCGCGGAAGTTTGCCCGGGATAATGCGCTGAGGCTCCAGGCGACGTTTAGGATTCTTTGTTGTCCGAGGCAGTTATAAAGTGGAAAAGTTGACTAAAGTGTTATTATGCGCGGATCCCTTTCTTATTGATATTCGTTGACCAGTGTGAGCGGTCCTTTTGCGATATGAAAAATTTAATATACTTCTTTTAAAAGCTTTCGGTTCTATAAAGTCCTATTTTCGTCTTTTCTTTCTCACGCATGAAATCAGTTTTATGGATTTTTATCGAAAATTTCTTTTGATAGAATTATTGACTTAAGTAACTTTTATAACAACTCCACGGTGACTATAAATAATAAAAGAAATATGCCTAGTAGTTCCACGCAAAAAAAACCGCTGCCAATTCATTGGCACGTAGCTTCCTCAAACTTAATTTACTGATTCCTTTAATTAATTTTTAATTCCAATATTTAAAATTTAATACTTCAGAAAGACAGAAATAACAAAACTCCAACATAATTTATTCAAATTTTTATAGATTATACATTTCCACAAAATTTCACATACATAAAATAATATCACAATTGCCTATAAATTTGCAACTGATATTTAGAGCTAAATGTCTAGAAAAATTTTAACCTCAAATATCTCTGAAATTTATGAACCAATCACTTTCCCAAAAGAACTCATCCGAGAACTATCAATAATATACCTTTACAATGAATTTTCAAGCGAATGGTATATTTTGAGATAGTAAGTTCAGCCGATCAAGGAAGATCTCAATAAGCAATATTACCGACAATTAAATCTTCAGAAAGAATTTTCACCGAGCGGGGAAAATGACGAAAGTATAATTATAGAAAGGGAATATGCCGAAAATGTTTTTAACGAATATCCAAAATATCGAAAGTGAAATTTCAAAAATGAAAATTATCGAAATGAAAAATACCGACGATGATAACATCCATGGGGAAAAATGCCGAAACTTAGTTTCCATAATAGGTATAATGCCGAAATTCAATTCCCATACAGGCGAAAATACCAAAATCTTATAATATAAAATATAAGTATCTCATACCCGAAAAAACACTGTAAAATCTCGTAAAAATACGCTGAATATTAACAATAATTCAGTCGGTATGTTAGTGAACTGAAAAGAAAAAATATGCGTTATTGAAATTCAAGTATACATCTTGAAATTCGCCGAATATAAAAAATATCTTTTTTGTTTTTTTATTTATCTATCCTATACAAACAATTAATTATTGTTATAAAAAAATTTAAAGAAATACATTAGTTTGAGAAAGAAAAGTATGTATTGGCAATATCTAATAAATATTTGTTTTGAAACAGGTATTTAATTACTATCCTGCTCGACTTAGTGGTTTAAAGTTAATCCATTATTGTAACAATCATACAAATATAATAACTAAGTTATACTTCTTAACAAAAGATAACGAATCGTTTTGAAATTTAACAGAGAGGTAGTTTTTTCATATTTAAGAATCGATATTTTTATGAAATATTTTTATGAAATTTTTACGAAATTCATATTTTGAAAGTCAATTATTATCGTTGCCCTAGTACACATTGCCGCGGGACTCAATCTCAAATTATTTTCTCGAGGATATGCCGTAGTACACAATAATTATTTTATTTATATATGATGTACAAATTAAATAGAACTATTGCATATTTTGCTCTAAAACTTTATAGGTGTGTTTTGGGGCTAATTTGGAATGAGTTAAAGAATTTTGACCAACACAACCTCTTGAAATTTTAACACAATGTTGTACTCGATAAGTGTAATAAGTGGTAAAAATTTTGAGTCAATCAATCGAATATTCTTTTTAAAAATGCAAATATAAGAAATTCAGATTTTTTTCGGCAAAGAACTGAATCCTTAGATATAAAAAAGCTAATTCTTTGCCAAATTTCAAAACGATTCATTGACTTTTACTCCTGATATCGTTAACGAAAGAAAACGCACTTGTTTTCAAAAATAATTTTTTTCTCGTAAACAAATCAACATAACCTCTTGAAATTTTAACACAATGTTGTACTCGATAAGTGGAATAAGTGGTAAAAATTTTGAGTGGAAAAATTTTTTGAGATATTAATTCAAGAAATATAAACCACATTTTCATTAATAACAAATGACAGGCTAGAGATAATATAAATAAAAAAAGAAATTGTAGGTAATTTAAAGACCTTTTAATAAAAATTTAGTTTATTAAGTAATACTGGCTGAAACAAATTAAAAAATCAAAAAAACGAAAAATTCAAAATCGTTTTTTGGTTATAAAAAAAAAATCGGTAAAATCAAAAAGTAGGGTATGCTCTCTCTATTCTCTTCCGAAACGAAGAGAATAAGCTTTTTCCGATGCAAATCGGTCGATCGATTCAAAAGTTCTCGCCTACACACACACACACACACACACACACACACACACACACACACACACCCACCCACACACACACACACACACACACACACACACACACACACACACACCCACCCACACACACACACACACACACACACACACACACAAATTGCTTCCTGTTCCACAACATATCAAAGATAATCCTACACACAATTTTGATTGGGCTAACACATTAATATTAGATAGGGAAAGTAACAGAGAAAAACGTCGTATTTCTGAAATGCTGCACATCAATTTTATTGATAACACAAACAACAGACAGGAAGACACACAATTTTTAAATAGTCAGTACAAAAGATTGAACAGAATTTTTAATAAATTTGATTTGAATTCTCATCGTTTTATATAATTATAATGTTTGTTGATTTGTATTTATGTATTGATTGTTTTGATTACGGATGAAAATGCAAGAGCGATATATTTATATATACTACTTTGTGAAACGTGAGTTTGTCGGTTGGCGATGTAGCTTGTGTAATAGGACGTAGAGCTTCTGGCTCTTAAAAATACCTACGATGATAATAACTATATTGTATGTATTTTTTACTATTCTCTCTTTGTGATTACAACCAAAATAACCATGTTTATGATTCTATTGGGTCTTTGTTTTTATAGTTAAATAAATGATTACCTGATGAGGCTAGAAAACTAACTAGCGAAACGTTGTGGTTTTGAAAATGGAAAGTTAAAGTGTTTTTTTGTGTACCTGGGTTGATCCTCACCATCGTTTCTTATCATTGATTTTATTTCGACTATTCGACCTTTCGGATATTTCATTTTTGTTACTATGACCCATTGTCAAAATTATTTACGAAACTTTTGACCACTGTCAAAATTATTTTCGGAACTATTGACAATTTATAACTTTCTCGTAGGAATTTTTCCTATTAGATTAGAACCTTATTCCGATGATTTAGCTATCGGTTAAATTACCTATCGGGATTTTCGCTATCGGAATTTCTGACCATTGTAATTCTTAACCCCCCCCCCCCCCCCCCAATTTTGACAGTGGTCAAAAGTTTCGTAAATAATTTTGACAATGGTTCATAGTAACGAAAATGAAACATCTGAAAGTTCAAATTGTCGAAATAAAAACTATCAACGGTTATATCACAGATAGGTACACATTCCGAAAATCGGTGGTTAAACAGGCCGAAATTTCGAAAACTAATAAAACACTTCTTAAAACGTATATAAAGATAAACGTTTGCGATAATTGATTAATCAAAATATAAGTTGATTAAGTCAATAATCTGATTACCAATAAGCTATAAAAACATATACATAAAACATTGGTGAGTCAAATAAATAAATTACGCAACTAAAAAACAAATTACGCATTGGGTTGTATTCGATACTAGCGATATTGAACACATTTAGTATCTACAGAAAGCCCCTATACAGAACTTTTATAGCACGGCTAAGTTCTACACAAATAATATTAAGAAAAAATGTACACATATATAGTCTACACTGAGATAGATTACACGATTAAAATGTACATCATGTGTAGATCATATTAATGTAGATTATAACTGTGCACAATTTATCTCGATAAATAGTTTGTGTGCCGAAATTCTTTGCATAGACTTTATTTATGTAGCATTTTACAAAATACTTGTGTACGATATCGCCGAAACTCGTCGATTAAATTCACATACTTAGTTATAGGTAGTTTTTAATCAATACCACGATTTTGCAGAAAAAGTATCAAATTTGAAAATTGAGCAAATCGCGATTTTTAAAGAACAGGCATGTAAAGAATTGAAATGCGTATTTTTATGTGAAGAAATTAAATTTCTATCTTTATTAGTTTTATTAAAAATCCCAATAAACTATTTTTTTTTTTTTTTTTTTTGGATAAAAAAAGTTTAATGTAATTTTCTGTTCAACTCGCCAGAACTTCGTTCTGATCAAATATTTCCTTCAAAAAATTTTATACAATAAATTTTGTAGTATTAGGA
Source organism: Torymus aiolomorphi (assembly GCA_036365515.1). NCBI lineage: Eukaryota > Metazoa > Arthropoda > Insecta > Hymenoptera > Torymidae > Torymus > Torymus aiolomorphi. The sequence goes on along the minus strand of CM070874.1, from coordinate 66,944,062 downwards.
ATATTATAAACCATAGTGCAATAATAAAGATTGTTATTGAACCAAATAGAAAATTTTATCACAATTTTTTTTTTCTATTTTAAACCTGCATTTTCAAATGCAAAAATTGTGTAACGAATTTCCTAATTTTTCTTTATGTATTGTTGCTAAATAGAATTTTTCGTGATTGTTACGATAAATACTGTTGAAGGCCACGCGCCACGCTATACGTGTTACGACGGTCGCACGACAAGAAAATTTCAGTAGTCTATGTATTGTTGTTAAAAATTTGTACCATTTTTCGTGATCGTGTCATACGCACATCGTAATACGTGTACCGTGGCGCGCGGCCTTCAACAGCATATGTCTTTTATTCATCTCATTATCGTCTTTTTCGCTCTAAAAGAAAAACCGCTGCCAATTCATTGGCCCCGTGGCTTCCTCAAACTTAATTTGCGGATTCCTTTAATTATTAATAACAAAATTTATAATTTTTTCAACAATTTATGATATAATTCTAATTAAATTAATTTATGAATATTAAAAAGTATTAATTTTTTAAATCATGTATAAAATATGAATAATAATAGGTATGATTTATTTTTTAAATTACGTGTGAAAAACAAATAAAATTCCTAATAACGTTTACTTCAAATTATATTCTCGTTGTGAAATTTCACACATACCTATATTGCCTATACCAGCCACAAAATTGTCTATAAATTTCATGTTTATACATAAAGCCGTTCCCGAAAAATTATGATTTGAAAAGAGGACTAAAACAGTTTTAGCCTCAAATATCTCCGAAATTCATAAATCAATTCTTTTACCATAAGAACTCGTATAATAAATAATATACAAACTCTACATCTCTACAAAATTTCAAAGGAATTAAAACAATTTTACTCTAGTTCGTCGTGCGGCACGAAGAAAAGCCAACTTGGAAGTTACAGGCGAAGAAAAGCCAAAAATGCTTCTAAGGCGAAGAAAAGCCAGCTTGCATCCTCCCAGACGAAGAAAAGCTAAGAATTGAAATCTCGGGTTCCCTTGGCCATTTTATATTTTTGGATTTTACCTTTTTGGATTTTCCATTTTTTATAAAATGGCCAAGGGATATTAGAAAATATATCTATTTTACCCATAAAATATTTTCAAATTGTTCAAAAGTACCTTTTTGGATTTTCCATTTTTTATAAAATGGCCAAGGGAATCCGAGATTTCAATTCTTAGGAACATCTCTTTCCTCACTTTTGTTGTAACATATTGTTTTCTTGATTTTTTTCATAAAAATGCGTAAAGTTACAAATGGCCTTGGCATCAGTAAAATGATACCTATTATGGAGTCGTTCACGCCCCCCCCCCCCCCCACCGCGAGCGCCAAATCATGCTAGTTGTAACTCGTGTCTGCGATACTAAAATGCACTATTAAAAAATGTACATTCAGCGTTTTAGACGTACCTTTTCTCAGCTTTTTTATGGTGATATTTGTTTTTTGTAAATTTTGCGTTTTAACTTTAAAAATGTTGGCAATATGTCTCTGCGCAGGTGCACAGAGAAAAGAAAATCTTAACTGTTAATGAACGGACGTTTTGATATGAACAAATGGAATGTTCATTTAAAGTTAGACAAATTCGTTAACAGTTAAGTCACGAATCGTTTGAGTAAACAAATCTAACTTAATTCTTAACGAAATCGTCTAACTATAAATGACCATTCCATTTATCCATATCCAAACGTCCGTTCGTTAACAGTTAAGATTTTTTGCTTTCTCAATGAGAAAGCTTAGTAACGGTCAAATTTTTCGACCCCGAGATTTCGATGATTTTTTATATTTCTGAGATCCCTGAGTCGAAATATGCGTTTTCTTGAAGATTTCTGTGCATATGTATCTGTGTGTGTACTGGTGTCTGTGTGTGTGTCTGTGTGTGTGTGTGTGGGGGAGGGGCGTCTGTGTGTGTGTGGGGGAGGGGCGTCTGTGTGTGTGTGTGTGTGTGTGTTTGTGTGTGTGTTATAAATTTGTCCGCAGCATAACTCGAAACTGGTCAGAGATATCAAGTTTATTTTTGGCACGTATTTAAAGCTTATTTGGAGTTGTGCAAGTTCAATTATATAGTTGATCGGATAATATTAAGTCGGTTAAAAAAAATAAAGCAAAATATCGAAAAATCGAAATTTTTTTTTTCGTCACCGAATTTGGATATCGATGGGAAGTAGGTCCATTTTTGAAAGGCCTTGAAATTACCTATCAGAGATCGGCTCGATCCGAGCTCCGTGTTCGCGCACATACACACACACAGACGCGCCTGCCGTTACAACATTTAAAAAAATTATTTGATGTACTTAATCAATTCTCTTTGAGAAAGCATTCTGCTAAAGCAGTTAGCAGCGGTTTTTTTAAATACATTAATACACGAGACGATTTTTCAAACAATTAATTAAAATAACCACAATAAAACTTACAAGAGTATTGTTAGAAATAGGAAGTCAAAACATGTTGCGCGGGAAACTATCCACTCGTCAATAATATTACGTTATAAATTTCCGCCTTATATAGTCAAAAATTTTTTATAAGTGTGAGTGTACAATTATAAAATATACCAACACAAGCGTAACGAAGGTATAAGTGGGGCCTAGCCCACCGAGTGAAGAGATGGGGAGAATGATCTAAACGAAACATGTGCTTTTAAAATCTGTGTCATACGAAAAATGATGAAAATTTTAAGAATTACGTGGATTTGGAAAAAGTCGTTCATTTTTTATCATTTTTCCCCATTTTCAAATTCACGTAGCTTTGCACAGAAATTTGTTTTTGCCTCTTCAGTAGCTTGCTATTTGTTAATCATCAATGACTACTTTTCGTCTATTTTTTCCATGTTAAATTTCCATGAGAAAAATTAAATGTAGCTTCTTGAAAAACACTATTCCGATTTCCTTAGTTCGACACACTTTTCGTGCATTATTTTTGCTACAGAATAGGAAAAACTAGTTGTTGGAGGTGTGCTTCAACTTCAAATTTTTACGATTTTTCGATCACAGTTAGGGGGTAATTTTCTGTAGAATTCGACATATACAGTAATATATGCCTAAAGACCTCCTCTAGTAGGAATAATAGTACATATAGTACTTTATTCCCATCGCCACTGTTGACACTTCATAGATTTGAAAAGTTATTTTGTATTTATATGTTAAAATTTTGTTAGTTTTAACCCAATTCACCATAAACGTAAAAAATTAGACTTTGTTACTTTATTTTCACTAATTTACTTTATTTCCACATTATGCGGAAATCAGACGCCACTTTTACCCCGCTTTTCAGGCTATAAAGTGGCCATTATAGTAAAGATGGGAATAAAATCTTTTATTATCATCCTCTTGTAGGAGGAAGCGTTTAGGCATATACTACTGTATATGCTCCAAGATAATAACTGTTACAAAATATTTTGAAATTATTTAAATTTAACCGTCAAAAATAGAGTTTATTGTAGTAAAATATTAACTAAAAAAAATAAAAAATACTCCAATCCGAGCATGGTTTTGGTGTCTACCAACGGTCAGATTAACTTTGCTTTATATTTAAAAAAAAAAAAACGTGAAAAAGAATACATGCGTTACAAAAAATATGGTGTGCATCAAAGGCTAAGTCGTCTTCTTGACATCGTGTGGTTTCAGTACTCGTCTTCAGCTCCCAAAATACACCCGCCTTCGGCTCGTGCTTGCTCGTCTTCGACTTGTACTGCAAACGCCACACTCGGTCTAAAAAATCCCACTTTACTACCTTGGCACACAATATGCTGTACTTTTGTTCCGCTTTTCGGGTCAATAACGTGTCCATTATAGCGGAGTTGGGAATAAAATCTTTTATTTTACGATACGTGTTAAATATTTAAATTTATTTGTAAACAAAGCTTGGGAAAAGGTGATGTGTTACTCACTTTTATGTACCGCAAGTTAAATAATTATCTTTTTGTTTTCTTAACACATTTATTTTACAAACATTATTTTACAAATACATTTCTTTAACCAATGCATATGACAATTCACAATTTATATTAGTCATGCAAAAATCATAATAACATAATAACACTATAGTTACCTCTAACATAAAACAATAGTCCAAACTGTCCAAACTGAAAATACTCCAAACGCCCAATAAAGTTCCTGCCCATAAACTTTCAATCTTTATTTTTATCGTTTCAGTTTCAATGTCTGAACCTAATTGACTTACCCGTGAAAAACTTTTTCAGCATGCGCGCCCGATGTCGATGGGAGGACGACGACGAACGACGCCGAGAGAGTTATATACACCGATATAAAAGTCAGGAATCTGTAAAGTCGCGAATTTTTTTACGCCACCGCTCCCCCCGAGGACAATAACAATAAAGAGGAACTCGACGACGTTGTCGCACCGAAAATATTTTCACAAGTCCCGGGCCATAATGCGTCGACAGAATGGCTTTTTTACATTCGAAATCGCGTGTGCGTACACGGTTATATAACCCTCCGACGACAGGCGCGCGTGTACGATCTGGTCTAAGTTGTAAATTCCGATGAGAATGTTTCATAAATTTTTGCACGCGCGCTCGCACGCCTGTCAGCGGCCGTCGCACGATCGTAAACCCTTTTACTCGCGTGCGGCGCAGGAATAGGCGCGGCAGGCGCGACATGCGCGCGCGTCTCTCTTTTTGCATGGAAATTAAAATGGAAATCTCAATGTTGGGGACGGCTGTTATTAGGGATGATTCAATAGGAATATTTCTTTCGTTTACGATAGCGAGTAAAATTTTTATATCGCAAGTCGAATTAAAAATTTTTGTAGGCGCCCTAATAATTTTTTTTATTGTTTTCAGTATTTGTTAATCGTTGGTAGGTAATAAAAAATAAAATATTTAAAGTAGGTTTTAAATAAAAATTATGTTTAGTAATGAAGGATAATGGCAATGAGTACGTAGAAAGGAGTTCTCGATGATGCTACATATCTAATTTACCATCCTAAGTCGATAATTCTCCGCTTTGCATATAATAACTTAGCTACTGCTCAGAAGAAGCTAATATTTTCACTGTCGCGGGTAAAATCAAACGTCAAATACTAATCTATTGAGTGTGTAATAATACTTTATGTAACAAGGGACTGAAGTCGCAGATTATTCCCGCGGGTGAGTTCACTCCCCGAGCGAGCATAGGGAAGCGAGGGCAGTGATCACCCAAGGGAATAATCGACTTTAGTCCCATGTTACATATAGTACTTTATTCCCATCTCCATTGTGGATACTTTATAGATTTGAAAAGTTATTTTGTATTTATGTTTTTCAATTTTTCTTTATTCCCGCATATGTGAAGGAATCAGACGCGATTTTTGGCCCGCTTTTCAGGCTAAAAGTGGCCATTATAGTGAAGATTCGAATAAAGTCATTTTTATCAGGTTTTGCTAGTAAAAAAGAGCCTTTACATTGTATTCATCTAAAATAATATTTATAAAGTTTGCTAATTTTTGTAATACTGTTTTGTTAATCTCGATATTATATTGCTCCCTGCTAGAGGAAGCTTTGTGATAGTAAAAAAAAGTTTTCTAGAAAATATGTATGAATCGAAATACACTATTTTTAAAAAATGTCCGTATGGATTTTTTTTTTTGCTTTTTAAGAGGAGGTTAGGAGAAAAATGCCTTTACGTATGCTATGATGTTATGTGGGGCTCGGCCATTGCTAGCAATACCCACTAAAAAACCTCCCCGCTGATCTTAAGTAGCAGAGTCCTCCCTTCGACTGTTGCTCCCTCTGCGGGAACCGCCGCAAGCGCAGTCGTTGCCTTACTGGCTCCTTCAGTTGCTAACTTCTCTTTTCTCTTCTACTCTTCTAATGGAATTCAACTTCTCTACAATGGAGGTGACAAGAGTAGTTACCGCGTCCTAGCCGTCCTATGAGCCGAGTACATTCTTATTTGGGAGATAGGGGACTTTTCCATGAGGCCCGAAACCATTGTCTCTCTTCCTCAAACCTCGGGCACTGAAATAGCGCATGGTTCACGTCCTTATCGACTCTAGGGTAGGCGGGACACTTCGCAATTTGGCATACGCCGACCCGTTTCAGGTAACTGTGGAAGCAGCCGTGTTTAGTAAGTACTTGGGTGAAGTGGAAGGTGACAAGTCCGAGTTTCCTGGACGTCCAGCTCGCCACTTCTGGGATGATACGATGGGTTCACCGGCCCGTGTCTGCTGAATTCCATCGACGCTACCTCTCTTCACTGGTCCTCCTCGACTACCAGTTGTGGCTTCACCGCAACAGGAGTTATATGTTTTCGAAGGCTGCCGATATGCAGCTGATCTGGAAATTAAATCTCCCAAAAGTTGCCAGAAGTGTACCAGCAATACTACGTTTTCAAACGTACCTGCTATAATTGTAATTTATTAGGCCATAAATTCAGAGAGATTGCAAGGTAGGTCGAAAACGTTTTACCGAAAATGTGGGCGTACGCAAACGTGATTCTGGAAGTGCAGATATTTCTGGTTAACTATGTAATACGAAATAATTAATATATGTCAATTAAAGCGGTCTTACACCTAAAAATTTTGAAAAAATCAACTTTCTTTTTTATTGAATTTTTTAATTATATATGTTATTCTGAACCTAAAAAACCTAGTTTAGATCAAAAATCAAAAAAATTAAAAATGATATGGTTCAAAGAGCTTACTATCTTCAAAATGACGAAAAAATTGATTTTCTTTTTTTTTGCCTTTTCTATAGATTTCTGATATACTGGGTGTCCCATTTTAAAACCACCAGGCAAATATCTCGAAAACTAAGGGAGATGGAAAAAAACTTTTAATACAAAAGTTGTAGGGTTCAGAGGGGCCCAACTGATCGTGACCTTGGTTATGACCTTGAGGTCAATGATCAAGGTCATTTGAAGGTCAAATCGATTTTTTCAAATGGGAACCCCCACTTTTGACCTCGTAAATGGAAAGAGCGGAAAATTTTACGTTCAGATATGTCCTTGAGTCAAGGTCATGGTCACGGTCATGGTCATGTTTAAAATCAAAATCAATCAACGCATCAAAACATTCCCATAATTAGGCATACGAGACAAATTGTTAAATACAAAAGTTGTAGGGTTCAGAGGGGCCCAACTGATCGTAACCTTGGTTATGACCTTGTGGTCAATGATCAAGGTCATTTGAAGGTCAAATCGATTTTTCCAAATGGGAACCCCCATTTTTGACCTCGTAAATGGAAAGAGCGGAAAATTTTACGTTCAGATATGTCCTTGAGTCAAGGCCATGGTCATGGTCATGGTCATGTTTAAAATCAAAATCAATCAACGCATCCAAGCATTCCCATAATTACGCATACGAGTGTTAAATACAGAAGTTGTTGGGTTTGGAGCAGCCCAACTGATCGTGACCTTGGTTATGACCTTGAGATCGATTTTTTCAAATGGGAACCCCTATTTTTGACCTCGTAAATGGAAAGAGCGGAAAATTTTACTATTTTTACTATTATCAATATTTACCAGGATTAACCACTTATATCAAATAATAACAAAAGTTAATAAGTGTTGTCCACCTGTATCCAATAGTGACCGGTAGTATTCAGCATTGATCGGTAATAGTCAATAATTATTACTGTTTACATCAAATTGTTTTCAAATTGAGCACACTTATATTGGCACAGAAAATTAAACTTTTTCGTTTTAAAATATTGTATAGTATAATAACATATTATTTCTTTTGTGGTGTGTTTTGATAAATAATTGCATTTACAACTAAAAAAGAATGCCTGACTATTCTGCTAATGAAATAGTTGACATTCTTCTTATTTTAGGAGAATGTCGACGAAACTATCGAGAGGCAAGCAGATTGTATCATGCTCGGTTCCCTCAACCAGAACATCCTGATGATACGGTAATACGTGACATTGAACTGCGCGGTCGACAAGGAAACTTCGTTCGAAGAAGGAGGACACTGAATGAACACGATTATGAAAATAATCCTCGCTTTCTTGCTGTTCTAGCCATGGTACATTTAAATGTTCATGTCAGTTTACGCGAAATCGAGTTAACAATGGGTATTCCAAGATCTACGGCCAGTAGATATTTACGATATGCGCGTTACCATCCTTACCACATTACTCTAAATCAAGCTTTAACTGTGGAAGATTATCGACGGAGAATAACATTTTGCCAATGGGCAACACAACAAATTACTGATGATGAAAATTACTTTAACAATGTGGATGGTGTTTGTATAGAATCGATTGGATGGAGGCAATGGAATGAAGTCAAAAATTTTTTTTGATTTCACTTGTTAAGCGACGTTTCGTCGGCCTGGTCTGCCGACCTCTTCAGGCTTATTTAGAAGTTAATGTGTCATATAATACACATTTCGTCGAAGTGAGCGAAATGTGTATTATATGACACATTAACTTCTAAATAAGCCTGAAGAGGTCGGCAGACCAGGCCGACGAAACGTCGCTTAACAAGTGAAATAAAAAAAAATTTTTGACTTCATTCCATTGCCTCCATCCAATCGATTCTATACAAACACCATCCACATACAACGGGAGTGCAATTTAATTTATATTCAACTTACTTTAACAATGTTCTTTTTAGCCACGAGGCTACATTTCAGAGTACTAGTATGTTGAATCGCCATAATTGCCACTACTGGTCTCCTGTTAATCCTCATTGGATGCGAGAAGTTGATCATCAGCATCGCTGGAATGTAACGGTATGGTGTGGTATTATTAACGGATGTCTGATTGGACCTTATTTTTTTGAAGGTCACGTAACTCAACATACTTATTTACAGTTGCTGAGAGACGAGCTGCCACTCTTTCTAGAAAACGTTGATCTCCATACAAGGGCCAGAATGTGGCTACAACAAGATGGTGCTCCTCCACATTATGCCAGAATTGTCAGAGATTTTCTTAATGAAAGGTTTAACGGTCGATGGATTGGTAGAGGAGGTCCCGTAGCATGGCCACCAAGATCTCCAGATCTGACATCTCCAGATTTTTATTTGTGGGGCTTCCTAAAAAATACAGTCTACCGCAACAGGCCAACTACAAGAGATGACATGATTCAAAGGATTACACAAATCTGCTTAAGTATTCCACGTCAAGTATTATTAAATACTGTTAGAAACTTTAAAAGGAGAATAGAATGTTGTCAACAAGTAAATGGTGCAACTTTTGAGCATCTTCTTCAGTAAATGGTGACCGAAACACTTGGATCCTATGACTAAATACACATGAACGTGGAATTTTCCAATGAATTTTTAGCTGGCCTGATCATCCCCGACCTTGCCTTAACTGGCCGGGTCATCTCCGACCTTGCCTTAACTGACCGGGTCATCTCCGACCTTGCCTTAACTGGCCGGGTCATCTCCGATCTTTCCTTAACTGGCCGGGTCATCTCCGACCTTGCCTTAACTGGCCGGGTCATCTCCGACCTTGTCTTAACTGGCCGGGTAATCTCCGACCTTGCCTTAGGTGACCGGGTCATCTCCGACTTTGCTCTTAACTGTACGGAAACTGACCATAACTTTGACCATGACCTTGACCCAAGGTCATATCAGAATTTTTCGGTTTTCTATTTACGAGGTCAAAAGTGAGGGTTGCCATTAAACAAAATTGATTTAACCTTCAAACGACATCATCCTTGACCTCAAGTTCATGGCCAAGGTCACGATCAGTTGGGCCCCTCCAAACACTACAACTTCTGTATTTAACACTCGTATGCGCAATTATGGGAATGTTTGGATGTGTTGATTGATTTTGATTTTAAACATGACCATGACCATGACCATGGCCTTGACTCAAGGACATATCTAAACGTAAAATTTTCCGCTCTTTCCATTTACGAGGTCAAAAGTGGGGGTTCCCATTTGAAAAAATCGATTTGACCTTCAAATGACCTTGATCATTGACCTCAAGGTCATAACCAAGGTTACGATCAGTTCGGGCCCTCTGAACCCTACAACTTTTGTATTTAACAATTTGTCTCGTATACCTAATTATGGGAATGTTTTGATGCGTTGATTGATTTTGATTTTAAACATGACCATGACCATGACCATGGCCTTGACTCAAGGACATATCTAAACGTAAAATTTTCCGCTCTTTCCATTTACGAGGTCAAAAGTGGGGGTTCCCATTTGAAAAAATCGATTTGACCTTCAAATGACCTTGATCATTGACCTCAAGGTCATAACCAAGGTTACGATCAGTTGGGCCCCTCTGAACCCTACAACTTTTGTATTTAACAATTTGTCTCGTATACCTAATTATGGGAATGTTTTGATGCGTTTATTGATTTTGATTTTAAACATGACCATGACCATGACCATGACCTTGACTCAAGGACATATCTGAACGTAAAATTTTCCGCTCTTTCCATTTACGAGGTCAAAAGTGGGGGTTCCCATTTGAAAAAATCGATTTGACCTTCAAATGAACTTGATCATTGATCTCAAGGTCATAACCAAGGTCACGATCAGTTGGGCCCCTCTGAACCCTACAACATTTGTATTAAAAGTTTTTTTCCATCTCCCTTAGTTTTCGAGATATTTGCCTGGTGGTTTTAAAATGGGACACCCGGTATATTAGTCATCGTCGTCGTCGTGGTCGTCGCCGTCATCGTTGGGGTCGTCATCGTCTTTGTCCACGTCCATGTCGCAGTCGTCGTCGTCGTCGTCGTCGTCGTCTTTGTTGTCCTCGTCAGTCGTCATCGTCGTTGTCGTTGTGTCGTCGTCGTCGTCGTCGTCGTTGTCCTCGTCAGTCGTCATCGTCGTTGTCGTTGTGTCGTCGTCGTCGTCGTCGTCGCCGCTGCCACCGGCCTCCCTGTCGAACAGACGCTTCCTCACGCGGTCCTTCCTCTTTTTGAGGACTGGCTGTTGAGGAAGCCGTCTCAGTGGTGTCGCTGAAAAATGGGGGATCTCGAGGATGCCAGTGATGCGCTCCCGCTCCCACCTCGCGTTGGCGGCCATGTCGCCAGCGTTTCGCGTGTCTACGCAACGGACCGGGCGGCTGTTCGTCCACACTGCTGGACGACGTGGTGGCCTTCGGCTGTCGTTATCGTACATGACGAATACCTTCGGCCGGGGCGGCTTCGGCGGTGGTGATGGTTTCGGTGGCGGAGGAGCATGGCGACGCTTGTTCCGCGCCTGTCGCTGCCTCTCCGAACGCGGGCGTTTTCGTCCCATTGTTGCTGCTACAACACGACTGATGCTAGCTCGCGGGCGTTCGTCTCTAATATAGACGTCGCGAGCGCCGCCGCCGAGCGCGCGCTCTCGTGTATAGGTATTGATATACCTATATACACGATAGCATCAGTCATGCTGTAGCAGCAACAAGAACGATGGGTCAAAACGTCGCGTTCCGCGATATATATAAAATTCGCACGCTCAGCATGCCTACAATTATAATAAATTTGTAGTCCTTAAAAGGACTAATTGACAAAACAATCTCAGAGGAGAGATAATTTTTTTGTAGTAGTCCTTAAAAGGACTGTTTGATAAAACTTTCTCAGAGGAGAGAGAATGTTCTACGAAAAAAAGTTAGTAGTCCTGAAAAGGACTAATTTATCATCAACATCATCATCATCATCAAGGTTGTTACAGCACAACTGCATTAGTCTTCTCAATCGTTGCGGGGTATCCAAAGCTAAACAGCTGGAAGTGTACCATAACAATTGAAAAGACTAGTACAGCCGAAAGTTGCACACAACCTTGCGCGCGCGCGTGCGATACCGAGGGCGAGAGAGAGAGAATTCGCGCGCGAGGATATGACGACGCATAACGTTGCACGTGCCACCGAGAGAGAGAGAGAGAGAGAGAGAATTCGCGCGCGAAAACATCACATGCGCATAACGTTGCGCGCGCACGACACCGAGAGAGAGAGAGAGAGAGAGAGAATCCGCGTGCGCCAGCGTGACTGCATTAGACTTTTTTAACTGTTGCGAGGTATCCAAAAGCTAAACAGCTGGAAGCGCATCGCAACAGTTAAAAACTCTAATGCATCCATAACCTCGCGCACGCGCCCCGAGAGAGAGAGAGAGATCCGCGTACGCACCGAGCGAAAAAGAGAGAGAGCGTATCATTACGCCCCGAGACGAGAGAGAGATCCGAGACACGAAAGGGCCCACGCGCGCATGCGTCGTATACGAGAGAGAGAGAGAGAGATCCGCGCACGCACCGAGACGAGAAAGAGAGAGAGAAAATTCTCGCGCCCCGAGACGAGAGAGAGAGAGAGAGAATCCGCGCGCGCCAGCGTGACTGCATTAGACTTCTTTAATTGTTGTGAGGTATCCAAAAGCTAAACAGCTGGAAGCGCATCGCAACAGTTAAAAACTCTAATGCATCCATAACCTCGCGCACGCGCCCCGAGAGAGAGAGAGAGATCCGCGTACGCACCGAGACGAAAAAGAGAGAGAGCGTATCATTACGCCCTGAGACGAGAGAGAGATCCGAGACACGAAAGGGCCCACGCGCGCATGCGTCGTATACGAGAGAGAGAGAGATCCGCGCACGCACCGAGACGAGAAAGAGAGAGAGAATTCTCGCGCCCCGAGACGAGAGAGAGAGAGAGAGAGAACTCACGCGTGTGCGCCGAGAGAGATTGCATACGACGTATGCGAGTCACGCGTACACGACGCAAACGAGGGCAGCGGCAGCGTGACTGCATTAGTCTTTTCCATCGTTGCGAGGTATCCAGAGCTCACCAGCTGGAAGCGCAACGCAACGACGGCAAAGTCTAATGCAGCCACGAGCTGCACACGACCTCGCGCGCGGAACCGAGAGAGAGTGCACGATGACGACGAAAGAACTCGCGCACACGATGAAGACGAGGGCAGCGGCAGTGTGACTGCATTAGTCTTTTCCGTCGTTGCGAGGTATCCAGAGCTCACCAACTGGAAGCGCAACGCAACGACGGCAAAGTCTAAAGCAGCACGACCTCGCGCACCGAGCCCGAAGAGAGAGAGCGACCGCGACCCAAACCTCACCGCGCGCGTAGAGGCAACTGCCGATCGGAGAAGAACGCGCTATTTTTACCACACTCCACGGAGCTGCTCCGGCCCAATCAGCAAGCAGCAGGCCGCCAGCCGCTCGCCGCCCGCCGCCCGCCGACTGCTGCCGTTGCGCAGCCGATGTGCGCAGTCGTCTCGTCGCGGGCTGTCACCCGCCGAACCGCCGACAGCAGGGTGCCCGCATGTTATGGGTTATTGTCACCTCCGTACAATTGCGGGTGGCCCAAAAACCCTAGGCGGGTTCTGGATCAACAAATCACGACTTGTTATGGGTTATTGGTGCCCCGTACAATTGCGGGTGATCCAGAACCAGCATAGCTTATCTACTTTCAGTGTAGTAGGTGATATCAATTGCTATACATACAATAGAATTAGATACGACGAGGTCAACGGCAGTTGATTCTTTAAAGAAGATTTGTATGTGCGATTTCATAAGTTGTTTGTATTCAAATAATTATACTTAAGGAGGGCCCTTTGCTAAGGAGCGTATTTTTTAATGGTTGTTTCCTTGGGCCCTAATATTTTTAATTTTTCATATTAATGTTATTGCTTGTAAAGTAATCTAAAGTCTAAATTAAAGAACTAATGGATTTATAAGTAAAATATATATAAAACTTGTTTACATGAAGAATACAAAAGCTTAAAGAAATTTAAAAAGTTCTAGGTGATGTATGCTGCTTAAATTTTCGAGATTAATATTAATCTGTACAAATAGAAAATTTTTGTCATTTGTTGAAGATCTTGTAAATGTTATATACTTTTCATAAATAAATAAAAGATTTATTTGCTCAGTTTATGCTATAATTTCATTACTTTACTCGCATATTAAAATGTATAATTTTAAATAAAAATGCAATCTTCTTACGTTAATTCACAACTGCATTTCGTCGGGTTAGTGGAATAAAGAGCCACCTCGTTTTTGAAATTGAAAAAGGGAACACCGCGGTCTCCTTCTAAACGGAGGTGTCCCCTTTTTCAATTTCGATTATATTACTATTGATTTTAAATGTCTTCGTTGCATACTTTGTGAGATATGGTACAATGATATGAACAAAAATGTGAATTTTTGTCTGCCGTAGTTCATATGTCGAACTAAGCAAGGCTAAAATAAAGAATGTTTTTTTTACTTTATCTTTGGATCCATCCATAAATTAAAATAAAAAATAAGAAATTTAAATCAAATTATAGGCGACATAATAAAAAGCAAAATTTATTAACAGTACCTTTCAATTAAAATCGACTTTCTTCCATGCCTCTCTCTATCTCTCGCATCCTCTGAATTTTATGAAACCTTAAAACTTTGAAGGTCTCATTGATTCGATTTTATGCGGACTACCCTCTTGTATATAATATGCGCCCGCATACAATGGCTTCACACGCGCGTTATTCTGCGCTTTTGCATTTTCCCCGGGAGTTTATTTACTGTCGAACGTAAAATATACTACTGACCTAATTTTCTGACTCCCGCTTTACTGCTGCGCCTGTATTATATGCGTATACATATTCACAAAATATTTCGCGGCATACGCATTCAAACCGGTAAGATTTACCGAATTTGTCGGTGATGAACTTGCTAAGGAATTAATAACGTTCTGTCTTTGGATCAGGAATTCGCCGAATTTCAATGAAGTGTTTTTTACGATTAGTATTCATTGATTGGCGAATTAAAAATATGATTATCAATATCGAAATAGGTAATAAAAAAATTCTAAGTTTTTTTCAGTTTGCTCCAAATACCTGATAGTACATAATTGTACAACTAGGGAGGAAAGTTGACTTTTTCTAGCGAGGATAATGATAGAGCACGAGTGCAGCTCACTCGGGCGCCTTCTGCACCCGAGTGATACACGAGTGCTTAAATTCATCATCCGAGTCTGAAAACGTCAATTGCTCCCTTGTTACACATAGTACTGTTTTTAATAAGTGCAGGAATAGGACCTTTTTTGCATGAAAAGTGTATGGATATATCGAGTCGTCATAACGGGAGACTAAGATCTCCTCCTCCCACCGTAGCGGGAAGCCTCAATAGACGCTCGAATTGCTCGATTTTCAATTCACTTTCCTATGCAGAAAAACCGCTGCTAACTGCTTTAGCAGAATGCTTTCTCAAAGAACTTTGTAATGTCATTCCATTCTATGTTATCATTAAAAACGAAACTTTTTATTACCTCTATATATATGTGCGTACCAACATTCACACATATCTATGTACATACTCATACACGTTCTCATGGCCGTTTAAGGATGTACTGGCTATAAAGTCCGTGCCAAATGTTTGTGAATTCGATAAATTGCAATAATTAATTGTATTCGATAATTGACAAAATTTAAGTTCTTGTGGGTGATTCAGGAGTATAATACGAATATAATAAACTTTGAAAATTGAAAATCATTGTGTTTCATTCTCCTTCAGTGTAGCCAGTACGGCTAGGGTGCCTGTCGCCATCTATAGGCCACTAACTCGCCTAAAATCGCCACATTGCGAGCATGAAATAGCCAAAATATCGCCGCAATCAGAATGAACAGAAACTACCCGAATTGAGTGGAAGGAGGAGGGGGAGGGTGGGTGGGTTTATTTAAATCTTTAAATTAAAAACTATTGTTAATTAATTATTAAAAATAAATGCTGATATATTTAAAATGAGAAGTTTATAATAAATAAAAATATGTTTGATAAATTAATTTATAATTTTTTTGTAAATAATACAAATCAAATTATACGTAAAATAGGATAATTTTTTTTATTATATTTCTTCCATGCTTATACACGGAATTTCATACTGTAACAAATCTATAACTTCAAATACCAATTCTTCCTGCAACAAGCGTTCTTTTTCAATCTGATTTTTGGGATACACTATTTGATAATTAAAATCTGACACCATTTTAGAGGTTGGAATAAAACTTTCGCAACAAGTGTTGCTTGAATAAAATCTTAGCCTTATTCTTAACAGAGCATCTAGCATATCTATTAGTAGTTTATTACGGAGTTTTGTTTTTATAGTGTTCATTACTGAAAACACCCGCTCTACTACAGCGTTATTCGATGGTAAGCTTAGCAGCGTTAAAGCGTAGGTAGCAAATTCTTTGAAAATGAATTTACCCCCTGCATTTTTAAACGAATATACAGCCGACCAAAACTTGTAGCTGCTTTCAAAACCACCTTTGCCAAATGTCGCACTCCAATCCACTGTTAGTAATCGGTTCCACTGATTTTCCATGCTACTCAGCTGTTCCACACTTGCAAACTCTTCCAAAAAGGGAAGATCGGAAAAATTTGGCCGAATTGTTTGCGATAAACAAACGGCTGGGTCCAAAAATTTCAATTTGCTGTAAAATTTAAAATTTTCTGGTAGTCTATTAAAAATTTCGAAACACAGCGATTTAATGAAAGTAAAAGCGCGATGTTCTATTTCCGTTCGCTGTTCATAGCTAATGTTACGTTTAAGACTAGCATTTTTATAATCAATGCCGTAATCGGCAGATTCCACATCTATAAAAGTTGAAGGATTTTCAAAATTTTTCAATAGTGTTTCTAGATTGTTGCTCATGAATTGCGGTTTTAAAACTTTTCTCATTAAAAGAATACATAAGTCACTCAAATCATCGAACGCTTTTCCTAAGTCTACATCGTTTTTTTGGAACGCAACATTAATGTAATTCAATTCTCCTAATATAGGTTTCACTATTAATAGGTATAAATGGTTAGATTCGTCGTTTAACATTGTAGTCAGCAACCTGGCCGTGTGACATTTGTCCGTATTGGTCTGCATCTGCACAAATATATTAAAATGACTCTGTAATGTTCTATAGTTTTCTAAAATAACTTTAATGATATTGTAGCGGACAAGCCATCTGGTTGCTGATAACTTAATAAATTTTCTATACCTAAGATTTTCTTTCCCGGTTTCAGCTGCAGCTTCTCCACCATTATCCTCAGCATTCGAATTTAACAAATTCCACGTTTGTTTGTACTGTGATTGTCTTAACGGGCTATGTGCAAACCAATTATATATTTCTCGACACAAAAATTCAATACTTGCTGGAAAGTGAGAAGCTGCTGTTGAAACTGCATTATTAAGAGCGTGGCAAATGCATCTTACTAGTTGTAATTTAGAGTTATTAGCTTTTAATAACGCAAATACTGAGTGGTGTTTGCCGCATAAATTACTACCGTCGTCTGTTCCTATATCTATTAAATTTTCAATTTTTAAATTAATGTCTGAAGAATAATCTAGGATTGCTTTATATAAACTATTAGTATCAGCCTTTTCCACTTGAATAATACCTAGGTGATCAGTTACGATTTTATTTTGTATTTTGCTGAAATATTTAATACGAAGACACAAGAACTTAAATGATGACACATCCGTCGATTCGTCAATAATTAGGGAATAGGGTCCGTCGCCAACATCTTCGATTAAATCTCTCAGCATGTTGGAAGCCACAATATTTTTTATCAGATTTCCACATTTTGTTCTGTGCAATTTCAAATCTTTTAGTTCGTGACTCAAAATGTCAGATAGATGATTAACACTTTGTATAGATGTGTGACATGCAATATATACTGACAGTTTTAAATCCCTTTCTTTTTTCCGTTGTCCTTAACTTTTTGTGTACTGCATGCCGAATCAATCGTTTCCTGCTTTTTCGTGTCAACGCTGCCTGCATGTTTAATATGGGTATCTCTGGTGCTATGTGCTTCAAGATCCGTGTGATGTGCACGCAAACTTTTACGGCACACATTACAGAACGCTTGCTGTGTAGCATGTGAGTCTTTATTTTTAGAAAGCCAACCTAAAATAATATAGATGTGTCAAAATTATATAACCAATACATAAAAATATTACAAATTTTATTGCATGTATCTGGTAAAAAACAGACGAATGCGAAGAAGGTATACGGATGACGAACTAAAAACATGCATATGAAGGGTCGGTGCATGGGTAACGGAAATTTTGCGCAATCGAGTATACGGTTTCATAGTTTTGAATCACTGACATTAGTCGTTTTTGTCATTTGGAATGAACAGATACATTTAATTTACTTTAATCATATGTATTTTGTACATTCTGACATGCGTGCGAAGTTGGGCTTAAGCATGATTTTATCTTATAGATTTCTGAGAATTGTCGCGCTATTCACGTGTATTTTAGTTGTTTTGAAATGCGTTAAAATATTCTCAAAACAAAATGTATGGTATACACGCGAAGAAAAGTTTGATACAGAAAAACGTTTGCATTTGTGCATATAATATCTTAACGTGACAGAAGAAGCTTTTTCATTACTTATACCTTTTGCCCAGCTTTCCTTCTCCCATGCAGGGTTATAAGTATATACTCTCTCTTTTGTTTTTGGCTTTGCTCCACTCATTTTTAGTTCATCGACTGTTTAATGCTGATACATATATATTAATTAAAATGTCGTATAGTTAATACTTTCACTACCTTTCTTTATTAACGTTAGATAAAATGCAAGAAGCGCGTCTGACAGTTTCGAATTTTCGATCGCGAGACAGTTGGTACAAAACACAACGTCACATGGAATCGCTACAGCAGGGGCCTTTCTACATATGTGTGTTCTGTGTGTTCTGTGTGTTCCCGACAAAGACAGATAGATCTGTTCCGTTTATGTAAGACAGAGACAGACATAGAAAGAAGTTGTCTAGAACAGACAGAACACACATATGTAGAAAGGGCCCAGACAGAGACAGGAAGTATGCCTAACCTTTCTTACTTCGTTGCAATTGGGCTCATGCTTTTTATTATATATTTTTTATTTATGATAATTATTTAATAATTAAACGGCGTTTCAAAAACTAAGAAATAGTACTTTTCGACAAGGGTGCGTAAGTAAATTATTTACCTCCCGTGACTTTTTTAACGAGAGCGAAAAGTCACATGAATAATCTAATTACGTAACTAGTCTCGAACAGTATTTTCTACCACGAGCGCCGAAAAATCATATCAAAATTATGATTTTGAGGTGAGAGTGGTATAAAAATTATTTTAAATGATATTGAAAAAAATTTTTTTTAAATATAATTATAAAAACAATTATAAACGAATAAATATAAAAAAACTATAAAAAATAACTTCCAAATAGTTTAAATAACTATTTAAACTAGCGCAAAAAATACGTTGACTTATTTTTATTTTCATCCTTTTGCGTTTAAAATTACGAATTACCATTTACCGATATGGAAAAAAATTAGTGTAGGAAATCGTAATAAGCTATATGAAAATGTAGCAAACTATACAAAACTATACAAAAGTGTTTGTTTTCGGACAGTTTGCATGGTTAATTTCTACGGTTTTCTATCATTTTGTATGGCTTCGTACGATTTTGTACAGTTTATTATTTCAACAGGAAAAATTTATTATATATGCGAAAAATTTACGAATCGTAATAAAATGTATGAAAGTATATAAACCAGCATTAATCTGTACAAAAACGTAAGAAAACGTAGACAATCGTAAGATTCATTAACACTAACGGAAATGTACGTTTTTGAACGTTTTCTTACACTTTCTTGCGTTTTCATACATTTATGCTTTTACAGACAAATTTGAGAAACTTTATAAATCATATGAAAATGTATAAAACCATACAAAAATGTACAACAATGTACAAAACCGTACAAATTTTGTCCGAAAACCAACAGTTTCCTACGATTCTGAGGTTTTCCACAATTTCCTAAGTTTATTATTTCCATACGGGTAGTTTGAATTTAAATAATTCAATTTGATTACATTATCCATACAGATATTTACAAATATAAAAATCGTTAATAATTCGATGTGTATTATATACGTGTGAAATACAATATTATATGCAGATAATCTTAAACCCAAGTAGGCGGGGGATATGAGGTCCACGCATATAAGGGAGTCATGTAGACATGAAAAAAATAAGCGAAACGATTATTTAAATAATTTTTCAACCCAAGTAACCGGGGGACGCGAGGCTACGCATATTAGGGAATTACGCAGACGTGCAACAATAACCAAGACAATTATTTAAACAATTTCTAAAACAACCCAAGTAGGCGGGGGATATGTGGTCCACGCATATAAGGGCGCCATGTAGACATGACAACATAAGCAAGACTATTATTTAAATAATTTTTAAACCCAAGTAGCCGGGGGACGCGAGTTCCATGCATATATCGGAGTTACGTAGATGTGCGACGTAAACAAGACTTTTTTTTATTCTTAACCTCTATAACTCGACTCCCTTATATGCGTAAACCTCACTACACGTCTCCCGGCTGCTCGGGTTTAAAAATTATTTAAATAATAGTCTTGCTTATTAATGCATGTCTACGTGACTCTCCATTATGCGTGGACCTCATATCTCCCGCCTAGTTGGGTTTCCAAATTGTTTAAATAATTGTCTTGCTTATTGTTGCACGTCTACGTAATTCCCTAATATGCGTGGACCTCGCGTCCCCCGGTTACTTAGGTTTAAAAATTATTTAAATAATCGTTTTGCTTATTTTTTCATATCTACATGACTCCCTTATATGCGTGATTGTGTGGACCTTATATCCCCCGCCTTCTTGGGTTTAAAAGTTATTTGAATAATGGTTTGGTTTATTTTTTCATATCTATATGACTCCCTTATATGCGTGGACCTCATATCCCCCGCCTACTTAGGTTTAAAAATTGTTTAAATAATTGTCTTGCTTATTGTTGCACGTCTACGTAATTCCCTAATATGCGTTTTCCTCACGTCCTCCGGCTACTTGGGTTTAAAAATTATTTAAATAATCGTGTCGCAGTTCTACGTAACTCTTTTACATGCGGGAACCTCACGTCCCCCACCTACTTGGGTTTAGAAATAATTTTAATAATTGTCTCGCTTAGTTTCGTACGGCTACGTAACTCCGTTGTATGTTTGGACCTTGTGTCATCCGCCTACTCGTGCGCTCGCTGTTTGAACACACGTGCTATACTCATGCTGTTAGAGCCGCTCGAGTGCCCAATCGGCAAAGGTCTTTAGTGCGCAGGCGTTAGACTACAGTAAGGTATCGACTCACTGTCTCCATATACTGTGCCAAGGCTCAGGCCCTCTGAGCCAAGCCGAAAACAAAAATCGGTGTAGGACATCTTGTAGATTTACGACCGGAAATAGCCGAGAAGGAGCTAATATCGCCTAAAAATTCGCCATCGCCACATTACAAATTTGTGTCGCCAGTAGCATTAGAAAATCGCCAGTTTGGCGATAAATAGCCAGTACTGGCAACACTGTTCTCCTTTACTAAAAAAGCACCATAATGAAGAACCCTTTGGACATCTGCTGCAGATCTTTGGTCTGTCGACGAACAATGGTATAAACTAGCTTGGATGGCATCTTGCATACTCTTCAAATCATACGTATTATTGACAATTGCTCTTCTGTAATATTTCTGCAACTCATTAATTTTAGTAACTGTAAGCGCTCCATCTGACTTTCCACCAAACTTTTCCTTAGTAGAAAATTCTCTGAGGCCTTTAATTATCCATACGCTTTTGTACATGGTTGATGCATTCTTCTTATTATATTAAAATAGATTTTCCATAAGATGCCACTTCATTAAGCTGAGTCCAAGTTTTTGCATCTCCATCAGACAGAAGTGTTAAGTACTTCATACCATTCTTTCGAACCAAGCGCCTCCAAATGTTCACAGCAGCCTGGACTTCCATACTAGCAGAAGCACCCTCATAATTGGCATTACACTCTTGACCACTCTTGTGAGCTTCAAACCAAAAATTATATTCTGGATATCATTGGTAAATTCTACAGCTTTTCGTTCACCACAAATGCTGCTTGTCTATTATTTGTAGATTCTATTCGTGCACTTGTAAAATTTTCTCTGATAACAGTTTCACAATTTTTGTAGTACAACACTAGTTTTACACACAATCCGTTTCTCTCAGTTATTGAAGCACTATCACATTTTCTAGAACAAGCATTACAAATTATTTCTTTTTAAAAATTACAAAAGAAACTTGTGTGAACCAGAATGAATTCATCACTTTCACTTAATCAATCAATTTTTTCGTTTATCCACCATCATTTCCATTTATTTTTTCTTCTTTTTAGAAACATATTTGCTTCTTGGCACATGCGACTTACTGGATAAAATGTGCATTTTCAAAACAAAATTGAATATTTACAAGAAGCAAATACTTTTTAATAATGATTTTTTATTATTATTTAATTATTAATTAAATATTAATATTGTGTGATAAGTGTTATTCAACTTTTTCAATGGATTTTAGTTACAATTTTACTGCAGCAAAACTAAACAAATGAGGATAATATATACGATTTTTTTATCAACTCAGAAACACAATAAATGTGAAGTTAGACCCGCTATGTATAAAAAAGATCGGAACAGATACAGCAAATAACATAGGTTACTATATCTATATATGTGTATAAAGAACAGCACTTGTATCTCATGTATATAGATATAGTACCCATGTACTATACCTGTTCCATGTTCCTTATTGCGTGTAACGAACGGGCCATAGTCGATTAGACGGTCGATATAGATGGCTCGATTCAAATGGAGTTTATTATAACAGCTGGACGATTTATTTATGAAATTATATGAGCAAACTAAGTTTAAATATCAAAATTGAATAGTAATTTTGTAGTTTCAAAGGGAAATTAGCGACATAGAGAGGTATAATTGTACATGAACTGGATTTGTCAAAAAGAGAAAAGTATTATAAAAAATGCAAAAAACGTTAGATTGTGTTTTTAACGATAAATGTTAAAATAAATCAGATTAAATAATTATATGAAAATTATGACATTAGGAGTAGGATTTTGAGTAGAAAAATGGCTAAAAAATAGTTTAAAACGATAAAAAAAATCGATTTTTTGGCACAAAAATCGGTACCTTCTTCCTTTAAGCTACTGTTATCTCATTTGCGAGACTACCCGATTCCTTGCATCCCGAACTTCATGCGAATTTTATCTATGCTACGATATTGCCCCAAGGCAAGATAATCGTAGTAGTTCAAGTTTTTTCAGCTACGCACGAGAGATCCATGATTCTAGACCTGTGAACTAGCTGAACTACCTTAGAGGCCGTCACGTGAGGACACTCTACTATAAATCTATCCCGATTTTTGTGCACACTACAACTTGAAGCACTCTTTCGGCCTGGAGAGGAGGTACTCACTCAAGTCGTCGAGTAACATATTATTAATTGAAAATAATTATGTACTCTATAACGCGGAGCATGTACTAATCGGGCTGATGCTGGCGGTAACTGTGGAGGAACTTAGAGCCCTCCACAGGTCCTAGCTTGATTTTCTCTCTAGCAATGTCTACTGTCTCGTCTGCCCTTCTGATATTGATGATGTTGAAATTAAATTCAAGATCCACTGCATCTAAAAAATAGATTATTATTTAACATTACAATTATTCATTTTCATAACTTGTAATTTTAATAAAGAAAAACATGTAAAAAGAGCTTACTGTGTTCGAGATCGACGTTTATATATGGCTCTTTGTAACGCTCGGTGAATTCTTGATAGCGAGCTGAAAACTGCTCAATCCTTAGAAAAATATTTCTTTTTAAGAGTTCTATTACTGACAGGAATTTATTCTTTAAATTAGCTGGTTGCTGTATAGTCTCCATACTAAAAAGAAGTGTAATAAAGGCCATAAATAATAAATAAGCATAAAAATAGTTTAAGTTTACTTACAACGACTTAATTGTATTTATCGGAATATTGGAGCACATCGAGATACTCGGTTTACTTGTAAACCTAGCAACATCGGCAACGGCGATATCCTGCACCGCTAATAAAATCTTATTAAACCTGTAGTATTAAATTTATTTATGTAAATATATTATGTAAATATTCATAAATTAAGTATACGCCTTGTTAAAAATTTTTAATTAAAAGAAAAATGAATCTTTACTTACAAACAAAACCCCATGGAGAAAGGTACCGGTGGTTTCTATTGAGTCGTGCGTGATACGCTTAAAAATCATTACTTGACCGCCGGTCCAGACCCAAGATGGAAAACCCTTTGAATTTCACCAAAGTTATCCATTGCCATCTGAAATGATCAAAAAATGGGCGCAAAATATTTCTTGTTGGCGCGCGTTTCGATGACCACCTTATTAAAAGTTTCTTCTATCTCTTCTACCGGCTAAAAGGCCAAAGCTAAATATTTTTTTACAGTACGATGCACTTATTCATTTTCTGTAATAGCTCTGGTCAATCTAAGCTCACTTATCTTATGGTACACCGCCTAAAAAAATAAATAAATTTTGATTAAAAAATTTTTAAAACTTACAAATTCACTTCTTAAATTTTATTAATACTCGTACACTTACTCTGTCGAAAGGAACGTTGCAATCGGCTATTCTAATGCCCAGAAATACTTCCCGGTAGGCGGTTCTGAGGGCTGTTTCGAAATCGCACATGTCGGTTGCAATGTCATTGAGTTGAACAATCGGTATTTCATCTAAGTTTATCTACGAAGTTTTTTTAGTGCAATATGCCTCGCGAATAAATCGTAAATGAAATGTGCGCTCATTGTGTCTAGTAACATGCCGGTAGAACCTCCTTAACATCCCTTGTGACAACGCTAGGTTTACTTCACAATGGAACGCTTGCAGCGTCATTGTGCCAGAGAGCGAGGCTTACTTCACAATGGAACGCTCACAGCGTTCTATCATACCGTCAGTATAGAGTGAGAATGTAGCATAGCATTTCTAACTAAGCCGTAGCCTAGTGGTTAACGCTCTTGGAAAACAACACCAAGATCTTACGTTCGAGTCCTGGAGTCAGATAATTTCTTTTCAAATACATAAGTATTCAAGATACTGAGATATTCGAATATCTATATTATTTAGTTTATAGTATATTACGATACGTGTGACTTAAGTGGCCCATTATTGCACGGCGTGAGGTTAGCGCCCGAGCGCAGCGAGGGCGCTAAACGCCGTGTAATAATGAGCCACTTAAGTCACGAGTATCGTATACTATTTTATAGCTCGTGTGACATAAATCCGCCATATTCTTATTTTATTTATTTGTGTTTATTTATAATGATAGTTGGAACTTGGAAGTGGGGTGGGAGAAGTGTGGGGCGGAAGGGGGGGGGGGCGGCCTCTCCGCCCTGAAAAAAATTAACAAAACGTTATTTAAATAATAGAATACCTGATATAGAATATGGTTATTATTGAATCTAGAATATTGAATATATACATAAAAAAATCATAAAACTAAATTCTTGGCAATTTGATTTGTATCTTTAACAATAAGTTGAAGTTTATGAAAGTGAAAGACTTGTATACGTTATATCATTAAAGAGAAAGACTTTTAAAACTAAAATCCATACAGTTTAATATTGAATATTTAAAAAGCGCGCGGTCTGCTATCCCATAGCAGATGAAACTAACCTATAATATTGACAAGCCTTATTATCATCATTTTTATTTATTCTTTGTGGTTTGTCAACTATTAACGAAGTTTTACTTCTTTTCCTGTTCATTCTTATATGTAAAATCGTATTTTTGAATAGTTTTGGTAGATAATTGGCGTTAATTACGTGCCTGTGACTTATGTAAATTCATTATTTCACAGTGTAATAATGGGCTACTTAAGTCACAGCTAGCTGTGACTTAAGTGCGGATTTAGGTCACACAGTGCTATAAAAATCATTAATACAAATTTAAATATAAAATACAAAAAATAGATATTGTGAGAGAGGTTGACCTTGGAGGACTATTAATTAAGTGGAGTACCTCACAGATGTGGGCGATGGTTGGGGCCTACATTCCTCCTCTCTTACAATGTCTCTATTAACATTAATTTATTCATCGAACATGTTCACTCATAAAATACAAAAAAACAGCCGCTGGTCGCAGAATGCTCAGGAAATGACGCTGCCCCCGGGCCGCAAGATACTCAAGAAATCTATGAATTAACTCACCTCCTGCAACTCTAGGTGCCTCCAAAACCCCCATGGGGATATGTTATTTTTTGTTTAAATTTCTTTTTAGTTTTAATATGAAAAATTAACCCTATTACGTAAAAAAATAATCTATTTATTACGACTAGAGTAGCTCATTGTTCGTAAGGAACGGATTGGATAAACAGCAGAAATGAAAAATATTGAATATGTTGTCTATTTTATTATCTTCTTTTAAGTAACGGAAATTTCAGTCTGTTCAATTTCAAATTTCAACTTTTAACATGGAAGACGTGTAAAAAAATGTATATTTTATTAAATTCTGAACTGAATATTTTTCTCAACCTTAACAAAAAAATTAATAAGTATGTAACAAAAAATAAGAAATAATGTACAAAACAAATTTACTTAGCAAAAGATCGAGATTATTTTTATTATTTATATATATTTATACATTGATACATATATTTTTGTAAATTATTTTAATAAACTTATGATTATTATAACATTTACATAAATTGTTGTGTAATTATTATATATGCAAATATTATTGTAATACTAATTTCAAGATATTTTGTGAGTATAATGTAATAATGTTATATTTCTCTATCATAAAAGTAAGACCACGGTCTCCCCGGCATATATTGTCGCCCTCGTGATGTATATCAATTTCGTCTGCTTTGGCCAGCCGATCGTCTCCACCTTACATTATCTGAAATCGATTGCAAAACGAAATTAATTTTCTTATTTGAAAATGTTATCGCGATATAAACGATAAAAACGTTAAGGCCTCCGCTATTCGACCATCAGACTTATGTATATAAAGTACATATATACACATATACAAATATATGATGTCTCTTGTCAAATATCAAAATAAAACAAACGTTATGGTGGGTTTGTTTTTGAGTATATACTCGGGATCAATGAACTGTACATCTGTTTAAAAGAAAAATTACAACGTACCGTTCGTATGATATTGACTTTCATTTGGCGAAACAAATATAACTTGAGGAGATCGTTGCTGCATCTGGAGGTGCTGCCACTGAAGATGCAGTTGTTGCTGCTGCTGTTACTCCTGTAGCTGTTGTTGTTTCTGCCGCTGCTGCTCCTCCTGCTGCTGGCGTTGTTGCTACCGTTGTTGCTCCTCCTGCTACTATTGTTCCTGCAGCTGTTGTTGTTTCCGCTGTTGCTCCTCCTGCTGCTGTTGTTCCTGCAGCTGTTGTTGCTGGCGCTGCTGCTCCTCCTGCTGCTGTTGCTCCTGCATCTGTTGTTGTTGTTGATGCCGCTGCTGCTCCGCCATCAGCCTATCCTGCTTCTCCTGCTCCATAAACCGTTGCTGCTGCAGTACAAGTTGTAAGGGTTCTAAGGATAGGGGAGGGAAATTTAGGTTAGGAGTCACCTCAGTGCAATGGTGACTGTGGTGTATATACGATGATTATTTATTGAAGATATCAATGCCGCTCACTCTGCTGCTGATGTCCTTTGTTACCAGATAAATGTCTTATATTTATATAATTAATCTCGAATATTAATTTTAGTAATGAAGAAAAATTTTTAAATAGCAGCAAAATTTATTATATTAAAGTTATTTAATAAGCAGAAAATAGTTAACAAAAATACTCAAAATAAATAGCAAAGTGCAAGGAAAAATAAAATAAATTATTAATAATAATGATAATTAGTAATTAATACGCAAGTGAGAATGTGAGGAGATAGGATGGGTAGTGGAAAAACGCCCAGGTGTATAAATCACAAGAATAATGTAACGAAAAATATCATTTATTTATTACCCTTATTTGGGTATATATATTGATTTTTAAGCATAAAAAAAAGAAAAAATACAAAAAATATACATATATATCTATAAGAGCAAAGCTCTTACTCGTGGCTCGATACAAAGCAATAATTGAAAGAAAGAAAAAAAAGAAAATCATTTATTTAAACAATATATGAATATTAATGGTTATTTTGTGCGTCTCTTGCTCGACGCTGTGTCCCTGGTTACGCCTAAGCTCGGAAGAGACAGAAAACAATATTTTCAGGTATGAAACCTGACTAGGTATGAAAAACAAAAATTCGATCCAACCGCATGGGGATGTCCGCCGTGGTCAATAATCCCCCTTGCATGAAGAAATTCGTAAATCCGATGGTAATTCATGAAGTTATGGCGCTTTTAATTTTGAATTACTGCTATATAGAAAATGGCTCCCCGCGCGGTGCCCGATTGTACTTAAAGTGTATTTCTCCCCTATCACCAAAATTCACAAAGATATGTGGCTTTGAAGATTATACCGAACTATATCTATATGTGAGCCCGGTGACCTAATTATTCACGAATAAAAGGACGAATCTCATTATTTCAAATATTCGACGAATTGTAGCGCTAAACAAAAAAAAATAATTCTGACCGGCTAGCTAAAAAAAAAGAGTATATCCGACAAAAGAAAAGGAAAACGAAAGTCAAATTATTCACCAATATCTATGCGTTATATAACACGTCTCGCGCCCATGCAAAAGAAAACAAAGAATTATAGTGAGATGCGCCTCGCGGGTGTCCTCTATTGGTCCTCGCGCTGGTATGTGCCATCGCAGCGTAGTGGCAACCCGCTGCTCTTGTGTAGAGATGACCTCGTGGTCGAGTCTACAGGGCCCGGGAAAGAGGCTATGCCTTCCCTGGTTTTACGCCGCTATGCCCGATGCATTGATCGTAAATTTCGCCGAATCGGGCGAACCAACTCTACTTGGCCCACTTTATCCCGAAGGAGTAATCGTGGGCCTCACTATCTATATTTTACCTGGCACTGATTTCGTGAGGAAATTAAGGGGACTGCGTGTCCCGTCCTTGGAGGCCTGCAGCACGGAGCTTAATCCCCTTCCTTTGCTGCTTATCCACGAGAAGGTGTATCAGCCACTGCCGTCAACGTTCGCGAGTGCGAAATCTACCTATGCACCGATACTCGCGACAGAGAGAGAGAGAGAGAGAGAGAGAGAGAAAAAAAGAAAAAAGACTGATGCTTCCTTGAGCTTCGGACGCCGACGAATGCTCTTCCCCTCGTGCGCCGACTATTTATGCTGGGAGTCAACCATCTGTGTGAGAGGGATGCACAGTTACTCACTTGCGTAAACCCCGAGTAATCAGTGCGCACCCCGGTGTGATGCTCGCCCCTCCATTTCCCCTGACTTGGTGAGCAGCTGCCCCCTCTTGCCCCTCTACTTGTCTAGGAGCTCTAATTGTTTAACAGAGAATTCCTAGAAAATCTTTTGTTTATAAATGAGACGGATTAAGTTATATTTATGACAGCCACACAGCATGCTCAAGTATTAATCAGCTAAAAAAATTATTTATACCACTCTAACCTCAAAATCACAACTTTGATATGATTTTTCGGCGCTCGTGGTATAAAATACCGTTCGAAACTAGTGCGTAAGTCGATTATTTAGGTGGTGTGACTTTTTCGCACTCGCTTCGCTCGTGCAAAAAGTCACACCAGCTAAATAATCGACTTCCCCACCCGTGTCGAAATGTACTATAGCGACAAGAAAATTAATAAATTCCAAATTTTGAATAAACACTTAAATAAATAGTTGTTGGATTAATAACGTAAATATATAGTTGTTGTCATATAATTGGGACAATCACACACGGTCATGTGTTAGTTCCCTGGAATAATATTTTAAAGCTGTATTAATTAATAAAACTAGTTTTTACCAATAATTACTTAAATGTCGACTTATCTGTTTAAATAGATAAATGCTGGGACAATATCAGTAAACTAAGGTCAAATCGCATCATACTCGTACGCTGGATTTTAATAATAATCATTAAAAGTTAGATAATTCAATAAAATAGATTTCATAAATAATTAATTAAATATCGCGTTGCCGACTTAGATGTAGCGATAATTAGATGCGCGGTATTTAATTTAGTCAAAAAATGATTTTCGTTGATGCCCGTGAGTGGATAAATAATGAGGATATATTAAATAATCATTTTCATGTTCCATCTCACTCGCACTCACGTAAGTCCTATAGTGTCGTCTCTGTCTTATTGCATCAGCCAACACGTGGGTGCTTGTGTGCCTATAGCTAGAGACCCGACGCTATAACTATCTCCAGCTTGACGGCGCGGAATTCAAATATCAAAAATGTAGTTTCGCGTCTATAGTGTTTAGATTAGCACGTGGAACATGCATAGTTAGTGAGTCCTATCATAATGAATTATCCCTGATTAAGCATGCATTTATTAAAGGACGAGACGGCTTAAATCGTATTCCGGTAACCAGAATTCCATAATATGCGAACTACCACTTCATTTTGTGGTTGATAGTCTTATAACGTATAATGTGAGGGGCATGACCGTTACATTTGTCCCTCCCTCTAAGAGGAATTCTGGTTACCTTTAAAGGGAAGGATGATAGATGAAGGCATAAAAGTAAAATAAATAATAAAAAAAAAATTATTATTCTGATGGCGGTTCATTACGTCAACAAATTTTTTTTTTTTTTATTTTTCACCTTACAAAATAAAATAAATAAGATATTTCCGGTCATCATCACCGATGTCAAAAGAAAAGAAAATGAAATAAAACTTGTTTCTTCGTCTCGGAGTCAAAAAAGGAAAAATAATAATGAAATAAAAGAAAATCTTAGTCAGAAATGGATGTCTTCCTGAATTATCAGAACGTCCTCGTCGTCGCTATCTGGAGTGAGTGGGCGTCTCCTTGCCACGATTCGGGCGCCTGGGTTTCGCGCTACGAAGGCCTCCCTCCTTGTCCTTCTTTCCTCCGGGTCCTGTGGGACAGGGGGTGGAGTGGTCACGGCCACCGGGAAATGGGCCCTTACCCAGTCTTCTGCCCTTTGTATTTTGTCGTTATGTTCGTTGGCCACCCGTATCTGGGCCACCACTCCCTGATCTGTCCTCCGACCGTGGAACAGGGCTTTCAAATCCGCCTCCCTCCTCTGGCGACTCGCCTCCTGCTCCATCTCCAACTGGCGGATTTGTTGCCGGATACCGCAGATCTGCCTCCCCAATCTCCTTCTTATCCACCTCCACTGGTTCCTGGTGGACATCCTTAAAATATGGTTTGAGGTTAGTTATGTGGAAGACCCCCCGCACTCTATTGGTTATAGGGTCATCGAGGGCGAAAGTGCTAGGTCCTCTTTTCTCGAACACGCGATAAGGCCCTTCGTATAGTGCCAGGAATTTCGCTATCAAGTTATCGGGTGCACATGACAGGTTACATGCCTTCACGAGGACCAAATCATCGGGCTGATATCGGGTTCCGCGTGTTTTTGTATTCTTAAGAGCCGCACATGTTCCCCTTTTTCTTTCGATCCTTTCCCGAGCTAGCTTAAGCTTCGCTCCTAACGGTAGTCCCTCCCTTATTAGTGGTGATAGCCATTTTCCCCAAAAACGCAGTGGTCTGGTCCCTAGTTGCAATTCTACGGGCGTAAATTCCGTGGTCTCGTGATAGATCTCATTTAAACAACTCTCTACAAAAGGAACCCAATGCGCCCACCCCCCGTGTTTATGTCCGGTTACTGTCCGAAAGAAACGACCGATCTCTTCATTTACTCTCTCCACGATGTTACTTTGAGGATGGCGTATCGATGAGAGCGTATGTTTAATCCCTTCCTGTTCTAATTGTTCTCCCCAGGCCCTTGCCGTAAACTGTGACCCGTGGTCTGACTGTATGCGTCTCGGCTTTCCGTATTTCGGAATATAGTCATGGAAAATTTTCCGTATTGTAGTCCTGGTGTCGGCTTTCCTCATGGGATACAATTTCACAAATTTCGTAAATGCGTCAATAGTTACTAGGATGAAACGCGTGCCCGCCTTTGACGTCGGGAGCAGCCCTAAATAGTCAATTGATAATAAATCCCCTGGCCCTGAGAATATGATGGGTGCCGTTACAATTTCATTTGCTTGAGTATATGTTTTATTTCGTTGACATGAGTCGCATACTTTAATTAATTTCGCGATGTGACGTCGTGCCCCTGTCACCCAAAATGCCTTTTCGAAAATTTTCCGACACTTGTACGTTCCTATGCACCCGTACAACTCGTGAATCTCGAGGATCACTTCCTTAGGGATTTCCTCGGTCAGAACTACTCTCGGGTTTCCTACTTTTCCTTTAAGACTATGTCCCTGAAATGAAAATCACGATACTTTTCTCCCTTCTCTAAGAGCACCATAGTGCTTTTGATTTTTTTGTCGTTCCTTTGTTCCGCGCCTATATTTTTTAATCGTTTTTGTAGGTTCCTATCCGGTTTTCGCGTTAAAATGGTCGCAATCGACACCTCGTCTGTTTACTCGTCCCGATTGTTTAATGGAATTCTACTTAACGCGTCCGCGATTTGGTTCTTTGTCCCCGGAATATGCGTTATCTCCAGGGAGTAATCTTGTATCGCGAGTCTCTATCTGATCAATCTGCTGTTGAGAAATCAGCATGACAATAGATAGGTCAGGGCCTGATGATCTGTTTCAATTCTTACCGGCCCCTCTAGAATAAATGATCTAAATTTCCCCAATGCCCAGACTATAGCTAACAATTCTAACTCTGTAGTAAAGTAGTTTACTTCCGCCCCCCTTAAAGATCAGCTAGCCATACTTACGATTCGCCTACGGTCATCGTTATCTCTCTGGTAGAGGAAAGCCCCCAACGAAGTCTTACTAGCGTCAGTCATCAAAAAAAGGGGCCTCTCCTGTAAGGGGTGATAGAGGATTGCTTCTAGACAAAAAAGTTCCTTTACCCGATGAAATGCCTTTTGCACCTCCTCCCCCAATTCCATTTTATTCCCTTTTTGGTCAGATTAAACAGGGGGACCGTCTCATGTGCCAGTTCGTTAGTAAACTTTGAGCAAAAATTTATGAGCCCTAAAAATCCCTTTAATTGACGTACGTTCCTCGGTGCCGGAAAACGATGAATGGCCTCTACCTTATCTGGGTCGATGCGGATACCCTCGGTCGTTAATATGTGTCCCAAAAAATGTATTTCTCGACGACAGAAATTCACTTTCTCGAAATTGACTGTTATTTGTTCTAAGAAAATTCTTTCGAATAATACTTCTAGATGTTCTAGGTGATCCTCGAAATTTTCCGAAATACATAGCCAATCGTCCACGAAGTCTATAATAAAATCGAATAATCCTCTTCGAACAAACTCTGAGGCCCTTGTTAAAGCCGCGCTACTAACCTTAGTACCGAAAGGCATGACCTTGTGATGGTACGTCTTTCCGCGGTGTAGAAACGCGGTATATGGACGAGACTCTTTACTTAAGGGTACCTGCCAAAAACTAGCGGTTAAGTCTAAGCTTGTCATGACCCGGACCTTCGCGCATTTCCGAAGGACTTCGTCCATCCCCTCCGGTCCATCGTGATCGTTTTTTAAACGTATGTTGAGTTCACGCGCATCCAAACGTAAACGAACGGCCCCAAACTTTTTTATCACCGGCACAATGGGATTGATATACTGGCTTCGCGATCGCTCAATGATATGATATTTTAGCATCCTTTCGATTTCTAAGTCGACCTTCTCGAGGTGCTTTAAAGGGATTGGGTAGGACTTGAAAAAGTAGGGCTTCTCGTCCTGAAACTCTAGTTTGTATTCGAAAGACTGGAACCGACCGGACGCTTTCCTGATAATGTCTTTATATTTATAAATCAATTCGCGCAGGCGCTGTTTCTGGGTAGGGGTGTATTAATAAATAAGCAAGGCCTCCGATTACAATATGACGCCGATTAGCAGAAAGCCGCGCGGTGACGGCCGTGGCTTGATGGTAGCGTTTCTGACTCGCGAGTCGGCGGCTCTGATTCGATCCCAGGGTCCGTCACTTTTTATTATTAAAAGTTGCGATAGCTCACTCGTAACAGGTGATATTATCTACCTCCGCGAGTTTGTTTTCAATCTCCTCGTCGGTAATCTCGTCGGTGTGTGTGTCCGAGTCTAAGTCATTGTAGTTGATGGGGTCGTCCGAATCTTGTAATTGGACGGTTATTCTGTTCATTTCATGTTTTGTTGCTAGGTGCATAACGTCCCTTCTTCCCGGGTTCTCAAATGAAATGACGTAATTATCAAGGTCAATTTTCATTTTCAACTTTACATGCGCATCTATTCCCAGAATACGTTCTCGTACGAGTTTGGGGATGATGAGAAAATCCAACTCCCCTGTCCAGGTCCCCAACTTCACTCGCGCCCTAAATTATTTTTTTAGCCTCACTGATTTTTCTCCCGTAAAACCGCTCGCCTGTACCCCCACTAATGGGAACGAAGCGCATGCTTTGAAATTGTTCAAGTATTTATTGTATATGCCTTCCGATATGCATGTAATCCTACTTCCGGTATCTATTAGAGCGATTACTGGACAGTTCTCAATCTCGAGCTTAACCTCTGGGCATTTTATAACCTTCACTTCTTCGCTATGGTTATTTTCGGATTCTTCGCTCAATAGGAAATCCCGGGTATTGTCAAAAACGGTGTTTACCTCATGATTTACAGTTGTATTAGATGGTTGTTCATTCTCCGAGTTAAATGCGTTATTTACGACGCTTGAGGCTCCTGATACAACTGTTCCGCGTTTCCCGACTCGTTTGTCTCTACATCAATTTGATTGATAACCGAGGAGTTACTTCCCTGTCGTACACTCGCCCCCCCCCCCCCCCTCTAGGTGTCTGTGGTGTGTTGCGTGAATCGTTTTGTCGGTACGGTTGTTTGATTTCGCGCCAATTTCCGCTAATATTCCTGCCCTGTATCTGTCCGTTTGAGTTGTTTTGATGAGTAGGTGAGGGCTGATTATAATTTGCGTTATTGCTCTGATTGTTATTCGGCCGTGGAGTAAACTGTGAGTCTATTCAAAAAAGTACTAAAGATAGTTTTGTCCCAAAATTGTTCGGAGAATACGATAAAATTTTTTATTTTTCAAAATTTTGATTTTTTTATACTTTTTGTCCACCATTTTGGATCCGCCATTTGATTTTATGAAATCGCCACACGGCATTAAAAACTAGATGAAATAAGCTTTCATTTGAGACGTCACAGACATAATTTGATACCACCAATAAATATATAGTATAGTTAAGCTACTGTTATCTCATTTGCGAGACTATCCGATTCCTTGCATCCCGAACTTCATGCAAATTTTATCTATGCTACGACATTGCCCCAAGGCAAGATATATGATACTATTACAATATACGGTACATTGTCGACAGGGTCTACGACATATTTCTTTTTCTACATAGTTTATTTTTAGGCAATTTTGCTCATTTCTTAAGCACAATTTCCTCGTTTCAGTCACGCCAGCGTCAATTACAATTTAATTTAATCTTATTTAGCTTATCATAAGCGTCATTTAGGCTTTACTTTTTGCTCATCACTTTTTTATGATAAAATGATAATAACTTTATATATAGAAGATTGTAACGAATTTCAAACAAAATATTACTCTTTATAAAATGGTAATTATTTTTTATTTATTGTCAAAAATCAATTCATCCTCACATCGAATATTAATCAATTGAAAAGCCAATCAGCCAACAATAGCCATAATATTTCATAGATCAAATATATAAATTTGAAAATATTACATTTCGATACTAGTGCGGTAAAGTGATTTTATCCTCGTTTGAACGTTTGCGCCCGAGCGAAGGGAATCCATTAATATAAGATGTGTTAATAGTAAAATTTTTATCACGATTATTTTCTATTTTTCTTAAAAAAAATATATGAAATAGTACATTACTTAAAAAGTGAGAAAAATTTATGATAATACAAGTCGGACGAGTCGAGAATCATTAAACCAGAGAGCAGGTATTGCAGATTTAGTACATAATCTGATCACGTTTATTTTTCTTTATTTTTTTTTTAACCGACTTAATAGTATCCGATCGGGCCGACAAAAATATGGGTAGATAGGAAATTTCAAGACCTTTCAGAAAATGGGCCTACTTCCGACCGATATCCAAACCCCCAGAACAAAAAAAAATTATTTTCGATTTTTCCATATTTTTCTTTTTTATTTTTTAAATACTCAACATTACCCAATCAACTATATAATTGGACTTATACAACTTCAAAATAAGCTTTATGTACCTGCCAAAGATAAACTTGATATCTCTGGCCAGTTTCTATTTATGCTGCGGACAAATTTATAACATACATACACACACGCATACACACACACACACATGCGTTGTTACGAACCCAGTGGCCATAAACTAAAGTCTTTAATATAGAGCGGCAAGCGAATGTAATATTTGACAAATGAAATTCTAGAATGGCCCTAGGGTTTTATATAGGTAGTGGGATCGTCATCCAATTAAGTACAAAAGTACAAATAGCACAAGAAATAAATTTATTACACTTTCTCAAAATAAATTGTTATTTTATAGTTGAATTTTGATTTAAAGGCTACGCTAACGTCTTATGCACAAATATAAATTTAAATAAAATTAATCAAAGATATAATTGATGTTACATTCGTGGATGGTATTAGTTATTACATAAAATTATTAATTATTAACTGGTTAACTTAAAATCTTATCTATCTTTTACTAGATGCTATGTAAAAAGTACGAAAATTAATATAAAAGTTAATTGAATGAATTAAATTTGTTATTGCGATTCAAGATCCTTAATTGAAATTAATAAAGAGAATTTATTACGTATTTATATTAAGTAATCTTACTAATCTTATATCTTAAATTCTCAAAGACTTATCTACCTTATTATGCTATCAAAATACAGAGTTAATTGATTTATACTTTAAATTATTTATCCTTGAATTTAGATATTATGATTTGAAATATTTAAAGTAAAGTCTAATTTATATTAATTGATCTTAATAATTTTAATAATCTTAACTTCTTAAAATCGTATCTAATTCGTTATTCTTTAGAACACAGAGTTAAATATAAAGAGTGAATTAATTTGTAAATTATCTATCTTTAAATTCGCTATTATGACTTGAATCTCTTAATCGACTTAATGACGAGACGATTTGCAAATATATATATATATATATATGTATATGTTATCTGATTTATCCGTCGGATTCGGTGTTGATTGGGGCTCTTCCTTCGATATAGACGGCCGTGGACCTAACTTCAATCACCCGTTGTCCTGGTATTCACCCTGAAGTCCCAAGGAAAACCACAGCCTCAAAAACCTTGGGCAGGACAGCTCTCCCTCCTCTGATTGGTGAGGTTGTTGATCCTTTCGTTGTTGTTAACTTGTTGTTGTTTTATGCAGTTGACTCGTCGAAAGATCGTCGAAGTAATTGAAACGGGTTGATGACTCGTTGAAACTTCTCGAAACTCGTCCAAACTCGTTGAAACTGGTTAAAGATCGTTCAAACTTGTTGAAACTCGTTGAAGATTGTTGAAACTTGTTAATACTTGTTAACAGTTAACACTTGATGAAAACCGTTGAAACTTGAATTAAAATCGTTGAAAATACGTTGATCTTGATATAACTATATATATTCAGCGTAATTCTTGAAGATACGTGGGTGCTGATAGGTACAAGATCGGATTATTTCTCTAAGCGAGACTGCCCGTCGGTGTACTGGGCTCCCTTTTATATGGTGAGCGCGGACCTGAAAGCCGTTGAGGATGATCCCTCTCCCTCTGGTGGTAAAAAATTGAAATACATCTATAGCCTGTGGAAGTGCTGTAGGACGTCAAAATCTGAAAGGAGGCTCCGCCCCCTTCTTCTGTGATAGGAGATACTGCTTCTCTTATTGGTTTCCCTTTTGGTCGGTTACCTATTACGTAATTTCATGGAATTGTTTACTACCTAGGGGTTCTTGGAATAAAATGTCCGTTAGAATACTCTGCAACAGATTGTCATGTATGTTAGATTACGTTTAATGACGTATTATTAATAATAATATTAATCAACATATTATGCAACTTGTATCACCGGTAATTTATTGTTACTTTATTTATTTATCCGGTCTCTTCCTTATTAATCATAATGATCTCAATTTATTAATGAAAAGTGCTTAAAACAATAAATTGTTAACTAACTGATAAACTATCGCTAATAACTTTATTAATTACTCAGTTTAATTGTTTTAATTAATCTTTATTAACCTCTCAAGTTAGGTTTATATGTTATCATTATTAACTATACGTTGCATAACATTGTTGCATGTTGTCTTAATTGTCTATCAAATTGCAATTATTTTTAGTATTATTTATCAGTACCATTAACATTATTAATCAATAAACCAATAGTTATGATATTATTAATTAATTGTATGTTCAAATTACGTTTTATTACACAACTCCTAATTTTCTAGTAAATACCGTTGATAATTGCATAATAATGGCTTTATTTATTTATTGCAATTGATATTAATCATTCTCGGATTGGTCGTAGTTCGTTAACTTTATAACGTTGCATGATATTATTAACCTTCAATTTGCGTTGAGCAACGTTTGGTTACTATTGTCCCAGAAAACTACTTAATTATAAACATTTGTTGTTATTACACGTCAGTACCTCCAAGAATAGCCAATTATCCGGATAACTCGAGATTGTTCTTAAATTTGTTGTTAATTATCTATAATTGCGTTTTATTGTTTATCTTTAGCTCTTGTGATAAATTATTGTTATTAATATTATTAATATCCTTAGTCGGTTATGATGATTGTTGCTAATCAACTCCTTAACTATTTTTAGTTATTATATTTGTTTATTTACACAACGCTGCACAACGTTATTATCCTCCGATTATACGTCGCGCAACGTTTGCTATACAATACCGCGCATTCTTAAATAATTATAAGCTTTATATTTTAACAGTTAATTATCAGCGACGGTGTTGCTCATGATTTGTTAATTATTATTATATGGTTGTTTCTTAACCTGAAATTATGACAGCGTTGCTTCTGTTATTTAAATGATTATCAGAACATCAATTATTCCCAAGATTTTAATAGCATTTGTAGTATTATTAATAATAATCTCCGTATTTGTTATAATTTTTAACCTATTATTATTATTTCCAATCATTTCCACGAATCATAAGGTTTATTCTCATGTTAGCAATACGCATGAATGAGTAGTGTAAAAGGGTTCGATCGATTGCTCCCATTGCAAAAGGGGCTTAAAGGTCGGTTTGCATCCATTTTGTATTCCAAGGAACGCTAGTTCCTTACAGTCCCCCCCTTATAAAAAACGCGATCCCATGGTTCGCGTTTTTAAACTTCGCGCTTCCTTTGCACGGCTTGCCGGCCGCACGGAACCGCCTGACATGACCGAGTGATGGTGCCATGGACTGAAGAGCTCCGACGTCGGCTACTCTGTCTGCTTGTTTAGACAGCTGAGGGGCTAATACGGCCCGCGGTTTGCATAAAAGTTATGCAATTGGCGTCAAATATTTAGCGGGTTGTTCGAAAGATGGATTATCGCGTAGATGACCCCTTTTGGTTCGTATAAATCATTTTTATTGTTATTATTATTATCTTCCTCTTTTGGATAGATACTTTGTGTGTATATTCCTTTATTTTCAGGGACCCCTCCTCCCTCTTTTATAGGACTGGTTGTAAAGATTAGTAATAGTTAAGAGCAGCTACACGCTGCAAATAATTGATGGAAGAAGCCTCAGGAGCCAATCCCAAAATAATCAAATGGTGTACGCAGCCCATGACAACAACCCTGAGTGATTACTATATTGAAACGCCTTGGCTGGGTATAAAAAAAAACCTTTTTTTTTTTTTTTTTGTCTGTAAATAGAGAGGCTTTCCCCTTCTTCTTGCAGCAGCAGTAAGCCATTTTAGATAAGTATGACTAATTATGGTTTGTCTTTCTGTCCTCCTGAACGCATTTCTTTGTGTATATATTGTTTCCAGGCATCCAGGCATGAGGAAATTTTGTTTCAAGGATCATCGAATGGAACATAGCACAAAACAGCTGAAGGTATATCTAGAAAAACCGCAGAAATAATCCTTAGTGAGCCAAATCCAAGATCTACAGTATTGCATTACTTCTCCCAACACAAGTGATTGAGCATGCAGATTTTAAGGAGTGCGACGGGCATGAGTGAGGGTTCAGAACTGAACCCTACATCCTCCCCTCTCCCCTTTTAGATGAAGTTTATAGGATGGTTAACGTGTCAACCTTAACAATTGCGTGCTATTTCATTCACTTCAAAACCTCCTTTGGTAATTGCAAGGAAAATCTTGCTAAATTGAGGTGTATTCTTTCCTCAGATGGGACCTGCAGAAGAGGTTAACCTGGAGTCATAGCTGTATCTAAAAACCCAGTCAAAATGATCCTCTACGCCCACATAAGAAAGTAATAGTGAATAAACCCATGACAATGGAGAAGGATTAAAAGAGCTGGTCTGGTTGCAAAGTCAGGACCCGAGACTTTCACAAACAATCACGGATAGTTATTTAGCGGCTGACAATAACCTTCACAAACGTTTACTGATTTGTGCTATTCGAAACTTATGAACTATTAACCAACCCTTCAAAAGCCATCATCAATCATTGTATAGATAGTAAACCTATACAGATTGATTTTATGGTTATGTGCCACAACCCCAAAAGTCTATAACTCCCACAAGTGGTTGCTACAGCCCCAAATCCTACTCCTCAAACAGCCATTGACTGTCATAAAAAGGTTATATATACTTATCCATCTGGTTCAATCCCTGTCGCCACTGTCATTTTGTATAATATTTTTTTTAGCCTTATTTTCTAATTTCCAAAATAAATTCATATTATATCCCACCATAGCCTTAGGCTTTTATTACTGGTTTAAGGATTCGAATAAATTTCGTGCAATGGTTAGAAACTTGTATATAAGAGATTTATTAAAGAGAATACAAAAATGCGATGGTAAAAATAGTACAATGAGTAAAAATGTTTTGTTCGAAGAGATACTGTACCACGTATTTGATGGTCAGTCCCTCGCACAGGAAGTTTATACAAAAAAGTGTGATACACAAATTCTGCAGTAAAACTTCAAAATTCTTTCTAAATTTCAGCCAACTGAAACCTCAAAAACTTTATTAAATCTGACTTAAACTTAACCGAACTCCAAAAGCTTTATTAAATTGAACAAAAAAACTTCAAAATCCTTAATAGTGCATAAAAAGAAATAGTATAACGAAAGAAAGGAAGATTCATTCGAAAGGATGCTGTGCCACACATTTGATGGCCAGTCCCTCATCTATTTCAGCTGCATGAGAAATACAAGTGACACTGCACAAGTCGCATCCCTGGGTGGGCCTCCTGCGATCCCCCAGGTCTCCACACAAGTGGCATCGAGGTCTGAGACTGTCGTCCTTCTTCCTTACGCAATGGGTAGCAATGTATGTGTAGGTTTGATCCCCCCCGTGGTGGGCATGGCATTCTAAACACCGCCAACGCACCCCATCTGGTGCCAAGTAATATTCGCTCCTGATACATTCTTTATCGGAGCGACGCCTCTTGCACAGTTTCCCCTGCAGAGCCTTCTTCATCAACTTCAAGGTTGCTACATTGTTGACTTCTGGTGGCGAGTGCAATGGTCCTATGCCAGCAATTGGACGTGGCGGATAATGTGCATCTATGGGGACGTCTATTGCCTCCACTTGCAGCTCCCGCAGAGCCCTTATTTCCCCAGGTTCCCTCGGTGGCATCAAGTTTTCGGGGTTTACTGCTTGTAACTCCTGCAGGATCCTTACTTGCCCAGGCGCCCCTGGCGGCGTTAAGTTCTCTCGGTTCCCTTCGATTCGCTCGGCTTGCGGCCGAACAAAATAGATCGGGTACGGCTCTTCAAGGTTAATTACTTCCGGTTCGGCCATTGCTTAAAAAAAAATAACAGAGTTTTTTTTTTTTTTTTTTTTTTACAATTTTATCGTTTTTTTTGTTTTTTTTTTGTTTTTTTTTTTTTGTTTGTTTTTTTTTCAATTACCTGTTATACAAAGTATAGCTTGATTGATCTGGATCAGCAAATTGTCGAGAGACAGCATTGTACGTCCGTTGTCCCGACGTGCTCGCCTTGGTTTGATGCAATTCCTCCGTCCCCCTTTCATGTTGGGGAATATGATCATTTCCAATCATCACCCCCTTGATGTTCCTTTGTCACGTGAAACTCCAAAAATCCGATCGTTTTTCTTTTGTTAAATTGCAACTTGCGAAGCCGACCTTAGAGCGTTGTCAAAAACTTCATTGGTTAGTACAGTAGGTAAGATAGGTTAGTGTCGACAGGCGCTCGTAGCGCACTCACGTTAAAGGGGTAATATATTATGGTAATATACTGCATGTAACCTTTAAGTTTTTCTACAGTATTTTACATGAAGGGCCTTGAGAGTTGACTGATTCTGATTAAGTAAATCGATATAGTACTGTATTTGCATCATAAATCTACGAGAAATTGGATAGAGAGTCAACAAAGATAGACTGTTTATTCGTGTTTTTTGCTTTCTTGCAAGGAATGTTGGAAAACTTGTAGCGTTAAAAGCGCATCATTATCAGAATTTCCCATATGGATGCATGTACTCGCGTTTCATACAGTATTGTTGAAACCGTCAGAATTTATCTCTGGTATTAGCTCTGTTGGTCCCTAACAGCCGCTTCTTTTGAGGAAAGGGACAAAACATCTTCCTAAATCAAGTTTTCAAGACTCTTGAAGGAGACGTATAATTAATTATACACCACACAACTGCTTGTTTTCGTATTAGGTTTGATGGGTGCCCTAGTAAGATCTAATTAAATTGTTGTTGTGGAGTTTAATATATATATATATACATACATATATTTTCTAGGCGGTAGAAAATTTAGTCAAATTTATTGATTTATTTATTTAAAGGCTTATTATAAAATTATTCCTTTTAATTAGGGGTGTATTTTATGGAACTTAAATCATTTCTGACTTATTAAATCATTCATTTACTTAAGGGTGTATTTTTATAAAACTTTGGAATTGTTTATTTTAAACATTTTACCTTAATTCAGGGTTTTTTCTCTCCTTTAATTTTAGAATTATTTATTTTATTTAAGGGTGTATATTTTATGGAATTTTTATTTTAATTTTGTGCATCTTATTGAGTTTAGTTATTTATTTTTTTATTAAGGGTGTATCCTTTATGGAATTTTAAATCATCTATGGCATGAAAAAATTATATTTTTTTCTATGTGTGTATTTTGATTAAATTAATTATTTATTTTAATTAAGGGTGTATTTATTATTCTAACAAAATTAAATATTTCGTAAAATTAATTATTTTCAATTAAGGGTATATCTTATAAAATTTATTGTTTTAACGAAATTAATTATTTCATGATATTAAATATTTTTAATTAAGGGTGTATGGAGCCCCTGCCTTCGCTCCGTACAGTGAGATACGACCGAAAAAAAAATTTCGCTGGGACATTCTACAGAAATCAATTGCTTTTAAAGTTCTTATTGCCGTGAATGCCTCCAACTCTTTTATCTCTCCTTGGTACCCCTTTTATTTATTTTTTTTATTTTATTTAAAAATGTTTGCACAATATTTTACATGTTTTATCTCAGAAACGCACGCTTTAATTTATTTACATGCACATTTTTAGTTCGCCCGTTACCTAAATCTATTTTAGCATTTACGTCGTTATATAATTCAATTATCTTGTACCGCCCTGCGTATTGTTCATCCATTTTATCGTGTCGGGGTTCTTTTAACAAATACACCTCATCTCCCTCTTGAAATGTCTGAGAATTTAATTTTTGGTCATATAATCGTTTAGACTTTTCCTTAGTTAACATCAACCGATCCTTAGCTTCTGTCTGCGTTTTGGTTAATTTTGAGATTAATTCATCTAAGTACGTCGCGTATGTTTTTTCCGGGTTTTTATTTTCGAATTCCGACGGAAGTCTAGCCTTCCTACCGAAAACTAATTCATGGGGGGTAAATTCATGAGCTGCGTGTGTCGAAGTATTATATGAAAATATGGCGCATTTCACCCATTCATCCCAATCAAACTTATCTTGATACATTTTTAAATATTCTACTAGCGATGCGTGGCTCCTTTCCAATGATCCCATAGTTTCGGGCCTAAAAGCGGTTGATTTGTATTGTTTTATTTTGAAGATTTTTGCGAAATTTTTAAACAACTTACTTTGAAAGTTACTTCCTTGATCCGTCTTTATAATTTGGGGGCAACCGAATCTACAAATAAATTCGCGAGCGAAAGCTACTGCAACCGTTTCGGAGGTTATATCTGATAGGGGAATTGCGTCCGAGTATTTTGTTAAATTACATTGCATTGTAAGTAAATATTTGTTACCGTTATTTGTCACCGGCAAAGGACCTACAATGTCCATTTCTAATACCTCAAAAGCCTCCGAAGGAGTTGTTGTAATTTTCATAGGCTGCTTTGCTTTTATTCTTACTAGCTTTTTCCTCTGACAATTTTCGCAGGTTTTTACGTAATTAATAATATCCTCTTTCATTCCCGGCCAGAAATATTGATCGCAAATTCGCTTATAAGTTTTGTAAATACCCTTATGCCCTCCTACGGCGGAGTCATGGGCTTCAGATAAAATTTTTGAACGGTCCTCAATTGGGGGTTCAATGACTTCTCCGGTACAAATTGTGATTTGTTGGTCTCCCTCATCCCAATGAGCTCGTATGTTATGTTCGATGGGTAACCAATGTAACCTTTCTAAACCGTCCCCGTTTTTAGCAATACTAACCGATTTTGTATTTTCCCCCATCATACTATTTCGTAATGACTCTAATCCGTTTATTACATTTTCTATTTTTAGTAATTCGTCATATCGTTCTTTTGCTATTATCGAATATACCAATTTCCCATTAGATAAACCGGTTTGCACTACATATCCCATTTCTAAATTTTCGTTTTTTATAAGTTCTAAATTTATATAACCTTCGTCCACCAATTGTCGGCATACTTCTGAACAAATTTTGCAATCAAGTGATATAAAATGTGCTATATTATCTTTTCTCATAGTTAATTGATCTCTCGAAAATAAAACGTGATCTA
Organism: Torymus aiolomorphi; assembly: GCA_036365515.1. Lineage (NCBI taxonomy): Eukaryota > Metazoa > Arthropoda > Insecta > Hymenoptera > Torymidae > Torymus > Torymus aiolomorphi. Next base: position 66,899,143 of record CM070874.1, on the reverse strand, counting down.
TTGTAAATAAATAACATCTTTCTTCAATTGTTAAATTTGATTCTACCGGTTTATTTTTACAAATGATTACATTTATTATTTTAATTTCATCGAGTTTTTGGTCGCTTTCGTCAGACGCATTATCGGTTTCATCATCATTATCAATTTTATCGTTCATTTGGTCATCTTTAAAATCATTATTACTTGTTAACTCATCGTTACATATATCATCATCAACAATAATTTCTGTCAGACCAACATTATCATTTTTTACTTCAAAATTATTGTTATTTGAATTGTCAGGCTCATGATTCATTACTTTGTTTGTCAAATCACCGCTAAATTCATCAAATTCATTATCAATTTCCATAATTATTAAATCATTATCCATAATTTTCTTGATTTCCGAGTTATTCGACTCATTTGCATCGTTATCAGTTTTCCTTTTCTCATTTTGCTTTTCAGTTTCTTTCTCATTTTTCTCTTTCTTATTTTGTTTTGCTTTTATCATTTGTTTATTAGGCCCCTTGCCAGCTTCAACTAATACGTCCGCCGGGGTTTCTTGAGTCCACTGAAGGCGCTGGCCGCCGACGGACGACTCCCTCGTCGGGCCTCCCAGGATGTGGTAGTCCTGGTGGGCAGTAAAACCCTGTCCCATGAGACCGGCGCCCTGTAGGCGGCTTACCTCGAGGTGATCGTTCTCACCCCTGCTGGCAAGAGTACTTCGCCTCTTCAGATACCTCTGACACAACTTCCGGGATACCCCGGTGGGAAGCTCAATGCTATCCCGTGAGGGAACCGTCAGAGGCTCTGGCTCGTCATCAGTCCTCGCTGTTGTGTCTGCCAGAGTAAATCCTGGGTGGGTAGAAAACTCCCCCACGACGGCATCATGCGAGCTGGATTTGTTATTTTCATTAATTTCTTGCTCAATTATACCATGCAACTCATCATTCACACGTGTTAGTTTATAGGATCCTGATGGCTCAACATCCGCAGGCCGATACGCGCCGCCCTCCGGTACCTGAGGGCCGCGAGCCGGTTCCATCAGATCTCGATCCAAACAGTTTTCCTTTTTATCGGTAATCAAGAATACCTTTTCTATAAATGTCTCTGATATTATATGTTCTGAGTCTGTCAATTCATTGCAATTTGAATTTAATTCATCAGTTATCAAAGTTAAAACAGGATTTCGTGATAATGCGTCTGCGTTTGCGTTTACTCTCCCGGGTCTATGTTTAACGTCAAAATCGTAATCCCTTAATTTGAATTCCCATCGCCCAATTCGTGCAATTGGGTCTTTTAATTTGTGAAGCCAAACCAAGGCGCGGTGATCAGTTACTAAAGTAAACTTCCTTCCAAATAAATAAGGTCTAAAGTGATAAATAGCGAATACTACAGCCAATAACTCCTTTTCAGTGGTTGTGTATTTTGTTTCCGCATCGTTTAAGGTTCTCGAAGCATAGGCAATTGGTGGGTCATTTCCTATTTTCCCTTGGCTAAGAATAGCCCCTAAGGCAAAATCTGAAGCATCAGTTGTTAATATAAACGGCTCATTGAAATCAGGGTATCGCAACAAGGGTTCTGTACATAGAATTTGTTTTAATTTTTTAAACGCATTTTCTTGATTATCATCCCAAATAAAGGGTATTCCCTTTTTTAATAGATTCGTCAATGGTTTAGCAATTTTTGAGAAATCTGGAATAAAACGTCTATAATAACCCACTAATCCCAAAAATTGTTTAACATTTTTTGCACATTTAAGTCTAGGAAATTCCATAACGGCCTTGATTTTCATGGGATTAGGTCTAACTCCCTCCTCTGAGATTATGTGCCCTAAGTAAGTTACTTCTTTCCTTAGAAAAAGACATTTCTCGGGTTGTAAAGTTAACCCGGCAGTTTTTAATCGACCGAATAAATTTTTCATTTTTATTGTATGTTCTTCTATTGAAACCGCATAGATTACTATATCGTCCATATATACAAATAATTCTATTCCTTGCAACCCGCTTAAAATTTTGTTCATTAGGGACTGGAAGGTGCTCGGAGCTCCTTTTAATCCCATAGGCATTCGTTTATATTGGTAATGTCCGTATGTTGAGGAAAAAGCGGTTTTGGGGGCGTCTTTAGGATCTATTGGAATCTGATGAAACCCTGATGCTAAATCTAAAGTCGAAAAGTATTTTGAGCTTCCTAATTGATCTAATATGTCCGTTATATTAGGAAGGGGGTAAGCGGAAGCGATCGTTTTCTCGTTTAAGCCCCGGAAGTCTATAACGAGGCGCCAGCGTCTATTCCCTTGGGCATCTGGTTTCTTAGGGACTATCAGGACAGGAAAATTGTAAGGAGATTCAGATTCCTCGATGATATCGTTGTCCATCATTTCTTGAATTTGTTTTTGTGACTCTTCTCTTAGGTTCGGAGGTTGTCGGTATTGTCTCACATTGATTGGAATTTCATCAGTTGTTGGTATCTTATGAGCAATCGCCGATGTTTTACTTAATTTATCCCCAGGAAGATGAAACTGTTCGGAAACTGTTCTATAAGATTAATTATACTATTCTTTTCTTCCATGTTTAGTTCATTTAGATTTAAACATTGTATTATTTTGGCTACTCTGTGTTCCTTTTCAATTTTTGCTTCCTCATTACTACTTGCCTGTATGGTTCGAACAGGTATAACAGTGTAGTCATAGCCTTCAAGTATGAGAGGTGGTATAGTGATATTTTAAATTTTCAGTAGTGGTATTTATTATAAACATATGGGCTCTTCCATTCTGGTTTCTAACTAAACATCCGCCGGCATAAAGTCCTGGTCCGGCTTCGATCCTAGGAATATATCCTGATTTTCTATTGTTCCTTATTTTTGCTTTTATGAGTAATCTAATCCTAGCAGGGACAAAATAAGTTTCGTGAGATATGAATGGTATGTTTGTGGGCGGATCACGAGTCAAAGTGAGTTGTTTATCCGGGAATGATAAGATAGCATTTTGCGTTCTTAAAAATTCACAACCCAAAATTCCATCATACTCTATAGGAAAATCATCAGGTACTACTTCCATTTTACAATTTAAATCACTCAAGTTTATGTTAATACTACCCAAAGGGCGTATTATTCCTTCGCTGATACCTGTTAATTGATACAATTTATTTGTTCTTACTTCCTTCGAATTTTTCAACAGTCCTTATTTTATTATATTTAATTCGGATCCAGTATCTATCAAAAATTGCGGATATTCTTTTATTAATTCGGTAGCATATAATGATACAGTTGGAGATTTTAATTTTCCTTCTTTTCCAAGGGCGACAAAGATTCTGTTTTGGGCACTTGATTGTTCTGATTGCCCACCGTCGTGCCCACACGGTGGACATGGTTGGAGTTTAAAGACATGTTATCGCTATTGTTATTTGTTGATCGATTGCCTTGCTGTACCTGTCTATTTCTGCAGTGGTTCCAGGTATGTCCTGTTTTCTTACAAAAATTGCAACTCCGAGACTGATTCTTCTTCCAGCATGTTTCCTGTGTGTGTCCAGGCGTATTACAGAAAGAACAATGTTTATTCTGATTTTTCCTCTTACGACATTCCTCCCAAGTGTGCCCTGATATCTTGCAAAAGTTGCAGTTAGGGTGTTGCTTCCCCCTTTTTCGGCATTCATCCCATGTATGTCCAGGTATGCCACAGGAAGTACATTGTTCACCTTTTTTATTCTTTTGTTCTCTCCTCCTTTGACATTCTCGAGCGAAATGCCCAGGTTCTCCACATTGATAGCAGCTCGTTGACTGTTTCTTGTTCGGTGGTTGGTCTTCACTGGAGCTTCTATCCACTATTCGGCATCGTACCTGGTTCTCTTGTTCCTTATGTATTTCCCTCCATAGGTTAACCTCTCGTTCCGCCTCGATAGCCTTGCTGATAGCCGCTTCGAGGGTTGTGGGTGCAGGCGAAATTCCTATCATCCGATGATTGATGTCCTTCTGTAGACCTAGTTGAAAATTAGTAATCGCCGTGGCAATGGTGCCTTGGGTCATTCCTGGGATGATATCAGCCTCAAAGTCCTCATTTATTCGTTCCACAGCCTGCTGGAAGAGCTTTGTTGCTCGCAAACCATATTCAGAGACCTTTTCGCCAGATTTCTGTACCAGTCGAGATAATTCGGTCTGTATCTGAGATAAATTTTGAGCAGGTGTAAATGTCCTCTTTAATTCTTCCAATAGTTCCTCTAGGTTAGAAAAGGTCTTGAATTGTAAGTAAGCCTGCGCGTCTCCGGTTACTCTAGACTTCACTAATTTTACAAAAAATTCTCTATCATTCGGATTTACAAAACGTTCGGCGTCTCTGCATTCCCTGATAAACTGATTTACTGAAATATTTCGACCATTAAATTCAGGAATTACTTTTACTACCTCTGAAGTCTTTTTATAACTATTTAAACTATTATTGTTATTATTGTTATTATCAGAATTTAATTCGCAATAGTTGAATTGATCTTGAGAAGGCAGAGACCCCGGAGCGCGACCTGAAAAAGCGGGCCTATATTGCACCGGTAGGACCGAACGATCGGTGGGACCCTTTTGAGTTAAATCCATTGCGGGTTCTAGGTTTTGTTGTTCGATACTTGGTTCAATTCTATCTGCGTCTAAAAGATTGTTATCATTAATATGGGGAGGTTGAGTACTTGGTTCAATTCCGTCAGGGACCGAGGGGTTATTATTATCAATGTGGGAAGGTTGAGTACTTGGTCCTGGACCAGTAGCCACAGTTGAGTCAGACATTTGTACAACTAAGTCGTAACCTAATTCTTAAATCTATAAATGCAATCGATCAAACCTTAAGGTTATTGTATGAAAAATATATCGGCTTATTGTCGCTAACTTCCTGCTACTATATATACTTCAACTAATATTTATTATTTCCGATGCTATTTTGGACTATCTCACCGCTGTCACCAAAATGTTACGAACCCAGTGGCCATAAACTAAAGTCTTTAATATAGAGCGGCAAGCGAATGTAATATTTGACAAATGAAATTCTAGAATGGCCCTAGGGTTTTATATAGGTAGTGGGATCGTCGTCCAATTAAGTACAAAAGTACAAATAGCACAAGAAATAAATTTATTACACTTTCTCAAATTATAAATTAAGTGACATAAATTGTTATTTTATAGTTGAATTTTGATTTAAAGGCTACGCTATCGTCTTATGCACAAATATAAATTTAAATAAAATTAATCAAAGATATAATTGATGTTACATTCGTGGATGGTATTAGTTATTACATAAAATTATTAATTATTAACTGGTTAACTTAAAATCTTATCTATCTTTTACTAGATGCTATGTAAAAAGTACGAAAATTAATATAAAAGTTAATTGAATGAATTGAATTTGTTATTGCGATTCAAGATCCTTAATTGAAATTAATAAAGAGAATTTATTACGTATTTATATTAAGTAATCTTACTAATCTTATATCTTAAATTCTCAAAGACTTATCTACCTTATTATGCTATCAAAATACAGAGTTAATTGATTTATACTTTAAATTATTTATCCTTGAATTTAGATATTATGATTTGAAATATTTAAAATAAAGTCTAATTTATATTAATTGATCTTAATAATTTTAATAATTCGTTATTCTTTAGAACACAGAGTTAAATATAAAGAGTGAATTAATTTGTAAATTATCTATCTTTAAATTCGCTATTATGACTTGAATCTCTTAATCGACTTAATGACGAGACGATTTGCAAATATATATATATATATATTTGCAGCGTGTCCAAAAAGTCTGGAAACACCCAAATAATTTCTCAGCTGAATTACTATTGGAAAATGTTAAGGTCGCCTTTGTAGTAATTTTTTACGAGGAATCCAATGGTGACCTTGGATTCGACCTTGGACCTCATTTTTGAGGTTATTTCAAGGTCAACCTCATTTTTTTAAATGGTAACCCCTATTTTTTATAGCGGAATCTGAAAGAGCGGAAAATTTTACGTCCGGATATGTATTAAGGTATGAGGTTGAGGTTGCCCCCAGAGGTCAAATTGAGGTCAAAGTATGATTTCTTAAAAATTTCGCGAGTTCAGTGGTAAAACAAAACAAACAAAGGTAAGGTTTGGTAAGTTCGAACGAAGACTTGAAGGTGACCTCTGATTCGACCTTGAACCTCATTTTGAGCCTCATTTTTGTGGTTATTTCGAGGTCAACCTCATTTTTTTAAATGGTAACCCCTATTTTTTTAGCGGAATCGGAAAGAGTGTGAAACTTTACGTCCAAACATGTACTCAGAAAATAGTTCAAGAAGGACCTTGACGTTCATTTGAAGGTCATTTAAACTTAATGACGGTCTGATCTTGTGTAAACTTTTTAATTTTTTTAAACAGTCTAACATCTTATTTCAAGTGCTCGAATTATTTTCCATCCACTTTTTGATAGTAACCTAATCGATGATCGAAAACACCAACAGTATTTTTGATCATTTCAGTAGGAATGAGAGCTGATTCATTGTAAAATTTTTTGAAGCGTTTAAATATTGAACATTGTTACTTGTTATTTTTCGTATGGTTAGAGTGACAATAAACTATTATTCATTCCATAACCACCACAGAAAAGGGTTGGTCATCTTTCAAACATATTTTTTGAAAATTAAAAGTTCTTTTTATTTTCAACTCAAAAAGTATTTTTGGATAAGGTCTACTACGAAGAGTAATAAAAATGAACAGACTCACTGATAGAGAAAGAATAACGATTCTCATGATAAGAGGTTGGGGACACATGCAGCGATCTTATAGGGCCGTAAGAGATATTTTTAATGCTTCATTTAGGGTTGGTGGAACTCCACTATCATTTTCAACAGTTCAAAAAACTGTTAGAAGGTTTGAAAATACCGGCACTATCAGCGATTTACCTCGATCAGGCAGACCAATGTCAGCAGGTAACGAAGAGAAATCTTTAGATGTTGTGTTAACATTCACTGAAGATCCGCATACTTCCGTTCGTAGAGCTGCTCAAGTGCACGAAATAAGTAAATCATCTATTCATAACATACTAAAGAGAGAGAAGTTCCATCCATTTAAAGTAACGCTAATACACAAGTTAAATGAAGATGATTTCGATCGTCGCGTTGAATTCTGTGATGATATGATGGCACGCATCGTACAAAATCCAAATTTTCCATCAAATATAGTCTTCTCAGATGAAGCTACATTTCAACTTGACTCAAGCGTAAATAGGCATAACTGTAGATATTGGGCAGTTGAAAACCCTCATTGGGCAAGAGAAGCCAAGTCACAATATCCACAAAAATTAAATGTCTGGGCTGGAATATTAAATAATAGGATTATAGGACCATTTTTTATTGATGGCAATTTAAATGCAGAAAAGTATGAAACTATGTTGCGGAATCAAATTGTTCCTGCTATAAGAGAAATAGCTGGAGAGGACTTTAATAACACATGGTATCAACAGGACGGTGCAGCTGCTCATTATGCACGAAACGTTCGCACATACTTAGATACAGTATTCATTAATCGATGGATAGGACGAAGAGGTGCAATTGAATGGCCAGCTAGGTCCCCCGATTTAACGCCTCTAGATTATTTCTATTGGGGTTATCTGAAGGATCGTGTATTCAAAACAAAACCCTTAAACTTAGATGAATTACGTGAAAGGATCATTGATGAATCAGCTCTCATTCCTACTGAAATGATTGAAAATGCTGTTGGTGCTTTCTATCATCGATTAGGTTACTGTCAAGAAATGAATGGAGAACAGTTCGAGCACTTGAAATAAGATGTTATACTGTTTAAAAAAATCAAATGTGAGAGGCAAGGGGACTCACGTAAATCAAGCGCCCCATCGTGAGAGGCAAGGGGACTCACGTAAATCAAGCACCCCATCGTGAGAGGCAAGGGGACTCACGTAAATCAAGCGCCCCATCGTGAGAGGCAAGGGGACTCACGTAAATCAAGCACCCCATCGTGAGAGGCAAGGGGACTCACGTAAATCAAGCGCCCCATCGTGAGAGGCAAGGGGACTCACGTAAATCAAGCACCCCATCGTGAGAGGCAAGGGGACTCACGTAAATCAAGCACCCCAAAGGGAACAGATTTTACTACGTCCACGTCGTTGTTCCTGGGTAACGCTAAATGTAAAAAAATTGAACTTGACATGACTTTTAAGGAAAATGTCAAGGTCACCATTAGATTTCTCGTTGAAAACTACTAAAGAATTAACCTCGCTCAGTGTGATAAAAAGTTTACACAAGATCAGACCGTCATTAAGTTTAAATGACCTTCAAATGAACGTCAAGGTCCTTCTTGAACTATGTTCTGAGAACATGTTTGGACGTAAAGTTTCACACTCTTTCCGATTCCGCTAAAAAAATAGGGGTTACCAGTTAAAAAAATGAGGTTGACCTCGAAATAACCTCAAAAATGAGGCTCAAAATGAGGTTCAAGGTCGAATCAGAGGTCACCTTCAAGTCTTCGTTCGAACTTACCAAACCTTACCTTTGTTTGTTTTGTTTTACCACTGAACTCGCGAAATTTTTAAGAAATCATACTTTGACCTCAATTTGACCTCTGGGGGTAACCTCAACCTCATACCTTAATACATATCCGGACGTAAAATTTTCCGCTCTTTCAGATTCCGCTATAAAAAATAAGGGTTACCATTTAAAAAATGAGGTTGAACTTGAAATAACCCCAAAAATGAGGTCCAAGGTCGAATGCAAGGTCACCATTGGATTCCTCGTAAAAAATTACTACAAAGGCGACCTTAACATTTTCCAATAGTAATTCAGCTGAGAAATTATTTGGGTGTTTCCAGACTTTTTGGACATCTGGTATATATATATATATATATATATATATATATATATATATATATATATATATATATATATATATATATATATATATATATATATATATATATATATATATATATATATATATATATATATATATATATATATATATATATATATATATATATATATATATATATATATATATATATATATATATATATATATATATATATATATATATATGTTATCTGATTTATCCGTCGGATTCGGTGTTGATTGGGGCTCTTCCTTCGATATAGACGGCCGTGGACCTAACTTCAATCACCCGTTGTCCTGGTATTCACCCTGAAGTCCCAAGGAAAACCACAGCCCCAAAAACCTTGGGCAGGACATCTCTCCCTCCTCTGATTGGTGAGGTTGTTGATCCTTTCGTTGTTGTTAACTTGTTGTTGTTTTATGCAGTTGACTCGTCGAAAGATCGTCGAAGTAATTGAAACTGGTTGATGACTCGTTGAAACTTCTCGAAACTCGTCCAAACTCGTTGAAACTGGTTAAAGATCGTTCAAACTTGTTGAAACTCGTTGAAGATTGTTGAAACTTGTTAATACTTGTTAACAGTTAACACTTGATGAAAACCGTTGAAACTTGATATAAAATCGTTGAAAATACGTTGATCTTGATATAACTATATATATTCAGCGTAATTCTTGAAGATACGTGGGTGCTGATAGGTACAAGATCGGATTATTTCTCTAAGCGAGACTGCCCGTCGGTGTACTGGGCTCCCTTTTATATGGTGAGCGCGGACCTGAAAGCCGTTGAGGATGATCCCTCTCCCTCTGGTGGTAAAAAATTGAAATACATCTATAGCCTGTGGAAGTGCTGTAGGACGTCAAAATCTGAAAGGAGGCTCCGCCCCCTTCTTCTGTGATAGGAGATACTGCTTCTCTTATTGGTTCCCCTTTTGGTCGGTTACCTATTACGTAATTTCATGGAATTGTTTACTACCTAGGGGTTCTTGGAATAAAATGTCCGTTAGAATACTCTGCAACAGATTGTCATGTATGTTAGATTACGTTTAATGACGTATTATTAATAATAATATTAATCAACATATTATGCAACTTGTATCACCGGTAATTTATTGTTACTTTATTTATTTATCCGGTCTCTTCCTTATTAATCATAATGATCTCAATTTATTAATGAAAAGTGCTTAAAACAATAAATTGTTAACTAACTGATAAACTATCGCTAATAACTTTATTAATTACTCAGTTTAATTGTTTTAATTAATCTTTATTAACCTCTCAAGTTAGGTTTATATGTTATCATTATTAACTATACGTTGCATAACATTGTTGCATGTTGTCTTAATTGTCTATCAAATTGCAATTATTTTTAGTATTATTTATCAGTACCATTAACATTATTAATCAATAAACCAATAGTTATGATATTATTAATTAATTGTATGTTCAAATTACGTTTTATTACACAACTCCTAATTTTCTAGTAAATACCGTTGATAATTGCATAATAATGGCTTTATTTATTTATTGCAATTGATATTAATCATTCTCGGATTGGTCGTAGTTCGTTAACTTTATAACGTTGCATGATATTATTAACCTTCAATTTGCGTTGAGCAACGTTTGGTTACTATTGTCCCGGAAAACTACTTAATTATAAACAATTGTTTTTATTACACGTCAGTACCTCCAAGAATAGCCAATTATCCGGATAACTCGAGATTGTTCTTAAATTTGTTGTTAATTATCTATAATTGTGTTTTATTGTTTATCTTTAGCTCTTGTGATAAATTATTGTTATTAATATTATTAATATCCTTAGTCGGTTATGATGATTGTTGCTAATCAACTCCTTAACTATTTTTAGTTATTATATTTGTTTATTTACACAACGCTGCACAACGTTATTATCCTCCGATTATACGTCGCGCAACGTTTGCTATACAATACCGCGCATTCTTAAATAATTATAAGCTTTATATTTTAACAGTTAATTATCAGCGATGGTGTTGCTCATGATTTGTTAATTATTATTATATGGTTGTTTCTTAACCTGAAATTATGACAGCGTTGCTTCTGTTATTTAAATGATTATCAGAACATCAATTATTCCCAAGATTTTAATAGCATTTGTAGTATTATTAATAATAATCTCGGTATTTGTTATAATTTTTAACCTATTATTATTATTTCCAATCATTTCCACGAATCATAAGGTTTATTCTCATGTTAGCAATACGCATGAATGAGTAGTGTAAAAGGGTTCGATCGATTGCTCCCATTGCAAAAGGGGCTTAAAGGTCGGTTTGCATCCATTTTGTATTCCAAGGAACGCTAGTTCCTTACAGCGTACATACACATAGACATTTTCTAGAAAACGCATATTTCGACTCAGGAAGCTCAGAAATATCGAAAATCATCAAAATGTCGAGGTCGAAAAATTTCACCGTTACCACAAGGTTTCTTTCTCTTTGAGCAAGCAAAAATTAGGTTGATGAGTGGATCCTTCAAAAGAAGAACAATTTTTTTATAATGGCACCCATTTTTGGCTGAAAATGGCAAAATGTTATAGCTAACGATGAAAAATACTTTAAATGAAATATTCTTAATTCTTTAATTTTAATAAATTCTTAAATTTTAACAAAAAACGGCGGAACTTATTCAAGTACCCAATATATAGATATGAGGCGTTTCGCCTCAACTCTCCCAGCGCGGCGCGCTAGCGTCAAATCATGCTATTTTCAAGTCGTGTTTACGATATCAATATGCATTTCAAAAAATTATGTGATAAGCGTTTCCGACGTATTTTTTCCTCAGCTTTCCAATGGCGTAGGTGGTTTTTCGGAAATTTTCCATTTTCCCCCCCAACAAGTATAAAACATACTATATCTCGAAAAGTATATTTTTAATATTTTTTTTACCCCCTAGATCGAAAGCTGAGCATTTTTTACGTCGGAAAGGATTTTTTTCAGAATTTGCTCGAATGTTTTCTTAGAGAAACAGAACGCGAAAGAGCAGACGCAGCGTCTCCTTCGCGCGCGGTTTTCGGCGCGCTGTACACCGCGTGGACTAGATGCATTTCGCTCTCTAACAACCACTTAAAATTTTGATTTCCTTAATAATAGCAACAATAAACTAGTATTTATATTAATAATTCTTTTTTTTTAAAGTAGATAATTTTATTTTGTTTTGTTTTACGGGTTTTTTAGGGAAGATTTGATATTCTGAACTCATTGACGTTTTTTAGTATTAATGTTGTTTTATTCATTGGAATAACGGCATGGTACTGTAAAGTTCCCGGTATAGATTTAATTTTACTTAACCTTGATTTTAGTTTCAAAACGGCTTTTTCATAGGTCTTTTTAGTGCTGTAAAAAACTTTAGTTTCTTTGCAATTACGTAAAGCCCAGTTGTAAAGGTCTTCTGGTGTTAAAATATGATTACTCAAAGAGAGTTGAAGACTTGCTCTTTTCGCCCCTCTTTTCAAATTTGCGCCTATACCATCGCACGCACCTTTACCGTGCGCTGTTGCATGAAAATGCCATTCAGCAGGAACTCCAAAATCTTTTTGATGAAACAGAAGATTTTGGAAGATAGACTTGTTCTTAAAATGCTGACCTGCTCCATCAGTTAAGTAATAAATTTTCTTGACTATGAAATTACTTTTTAAATACGATATTATAATTTTTTGATATTCATAAACAGCAACAGTATCGTGATTTAGATTATCAGAAATTATAGCAATGCTTATATGTTTAAGATCTTGATTTTCGTTATAATATACCACTGTTGTAAAAACTGTTGCTTGATTATTGTTCCAGTGGAACGATTGTGTTGAATTTTGCACTATAAACGCATAGTTTTCTGCAAAATGACAATAAACAAGGAATTCTCCTTTTTGAAGATTTTTTTTCAAATCGCTTAAGGGGTTATATCTGGTTGGAATTTTTTTTTTTTCCATTTTTTTTTATTGGCTTAAAGTATGGTAAAACATCCCTAGATTTATGATCAATAATGTCCAAACATGAAAGAAACTCAGACAAATTTTAAAAATCAATTTTTCCAAAGCAATTCTGAGGTGAAAAATGAAGAAATTTCGTCTATTTCGTTGACGGTGCATTTTTGAATCTCGCGGTCATATATATGCTTATAATTTATCGACCGCCGAGAATATACTTCAAAACTATGCTATAGATGTCGCTTTGTACTACACATATACTATTGTAGACTATTTAGTATATTTAGTCTGTGCTTACTAGTGTAAGTGCACGTGTTTTCTTAGTCAGCTGTACGTTGCAGTTCGTGTCGCAGCTACGTGTTTACTGTTATTATTTTCCTTTTTTTCGTTCACAAACAACCTATAACATGAGTGAAAAAGTGTACGATCGCCACAAAGGCACTAAAGAAAAGTATACGACGCGACGCCGAAGCAAAATCGGGAACAGGCGTCCGCCCAACCGTCATGCTTTTGAGCACGACTCGGAGTTCGTTAGCGCGTCGGCAAAAAAACTTAAAATGAACGATGACAAAAGTGAATCAGCTAGACGCAGTCTTATTTCGGCGAGAAAAAAGCTGGAGGACGAAAATACGACCTTAGAAGGACAATTATATGGTGCTGGGATAGCAGAGTAAAGGTAAAAAAATTATTACGGCCCTCATCACGATTTCACAAAATTATAAAGTTTTCAAATTTCAAGTGCGTTTATCTCAAAACCAAGTTTTCAAAATCGGCACGCAGTAAAACTCGATGAGTTTTCATCCGATTGATTTGAAATTTTAACTGTAGCTTCTTCATTAGATTATATGTTTAAGTACACACGATTTCAACGATCGATAAACAATTAAAAAAGTTATAAACAATTTAAGTCGATTTTTTTCGTCGAATACGCAACTTTTTGTTTGAACAACCGCCATTTTGCGAAAAAAATTCCTAAAAATATAATCGTGTGTACTTCAACCGCAAAACTCATGTATATATGAAAAAAATTTTTTTATTGTTCCAGATGGTGATCCAGAGGACTTCTACTGCGTGCCGCAGAGATACTTTTTCAAATACTGCTTTACATTTATTGACAAATAGCCGCCATTTTGTAAATTTTCACCAATAAAAAAATTTTTTTATATTCCCAAAAAAGAGTTGCTTAACCGATTCATATATTATTTATTTATGCTAATTTAAAAACGAGCTCAAAAAAAATATGAAAAAAGGCCTTTTTTTTTGAGCTCCAACCAGATATAACCCCTTAAGAAAAGATATTGTTCTCTCGCAAAGAAGTCATGAGTTTTAAATTTTATTAATTTTTCTCCCAGTATGTTCATGAATTCATAAACATTTACAGTTGTAGATACTATTGTGCAACGATCTGTCTGAAGCCATGACTCATACTGTATTTGAAAAATATCATTTCTCTCAAAACATTCAAGCAAATGTTTCCGTAATACAGGCATATTGGGGCAATCTAAACAGTCTCCCAAGTAACATTTCGAACTAGCATTACTACATACGATTGCTTGGATGCAATCGTGGTAGTTTTTAAGAAATAGTCGAGTACCTTCAGTTAAACTCTGTAAATTAATAGCATTTAACATCAGCTTGATATTTTCGTGGTGTACACATACGCATACATTATGCGTACCACTGCTTCCCGCTAGAACACAATGCGGCGGCCTCAATTGAGTAAATTTAGTGAAGCCAATATTAACAGATTCATGCTCTTTTTTAAATAAACAATAAATTTCACGTAAATTACCAAGTAGTAACCTTTTCTGTACATGTTCTCTTTTACCATTATCCTGCTTAACAGATATACAATCTTTTAATCCGGGCATTACACGACTAATATCGTCCCTCTCATAAAAACGTTTAACTGAATCTACACTTTCAACTGGAAATATTTTGCCCCTTTTCTTTTCAGGTTTTGAAAAAATTCCACTTTCAGTTACTAACTTTTTCGCTTCTCGAGCTTCCCACTCAGTACAACCGAACTCTCTGATTAAGTCTCTGCGAGACCAAAAATCAGGAGCAAGCGTGAGTAGCTGAATTTTATCTTCCTTACCCGGTGATTCTAAAAATTTTTTTTTTAATTGGTTGAGAACTGCCACGCCTGCTTTATGATATTCATCAGTACATTCAATTTTAGCTTTTTTGGCATCGCATGAAGGTAAATCTAACTTATGTTTATAAAGTTGACGTTGACAGTTGGAACAAATTTTCGCGTTTTCTGGTACGAGGGGATACGCACTCCTAAATATTGAAGGAAAATTCGACAAATTTTTACGCACAGAGTGATTAATTTTATTAAAAGGATTTATGCATTTCAGCTTCAAAGCTGGATCCATTTCAGTAGCGAGAAAATAAATGCAATAAATAAACCAAAAATAAATTATGATTTAATCAGCAAACACACGAAGAACACAAATATAACGGAAACCGCGTTAAAATTCTTAAACAATTTCAAGGATAACAAAGATCGAAAATTCATCAGACTTATATAATTGGATACAACAAATTACTCTCGGGCAAAAATTTTCTATACGCAAGCCACCTATCGGGTAAAAAGTAAGTGAGAAGCGTTGCGTCTGCTATTTCAAATTGATTGTAATGTTTTTGCTTCCTCAAAGAGGAAGCTTTGTAACGGTAAAAAAAATTTTCGAAAAAAAAGTCTTCAAAAAGATGTTTTATGGTGGTATATGTGTATATTATTTGATTTTGATGATTTTTGATTTCGTGGATGTATGTATGTGTGTGTGTGTGCGTGTGTGTGTGTGTATATTTCAACTCTTAATATCTCTGAAACTAATCAACCGATTTTCGTCGAGTAAAGCTTATTCGCTTCGTCTTGCGGCAAAAGGAAAGTACCCTGATGGATTTGGGATTTTATTGATTTTCTTTTGTTTTATAACCAAAAAACGATTTTGAATTTTTAGTTTTTTTGATTTTTTCGTATCTTATAGTAATTATTACATAAAATAATATACTTCTCTTAAAAGGTATTCAAATTACCTACATTTTCTTTTTTTTAAATTTAAAATTTAAAATATCTTCACTCTGTCATTTGTTATTAATGAAAACGTTTTTATATTTAAAAAATTAATATCTCAAAAAATAATTTATTTATCGACTTGAAATTTTAACTGTTACTTATTACACTTGTTGGTGGCAATATTGTGTTGCAATTTTAAGTGATTATCTATATGAATATATATTATACATTTATTTTCGAGAACTATCATTTTAATATTTTTATATAATGTAGTAAATTAAAATATCAAAACATATTAATAGTGCCATTTTTAGCCCCTTCTTTTATCTCTTTTTAATCTCAATTTTTTTTAAACTTGGTGGTCTGTCAAAGCTTTTTTTAAAATAGGTACGTAATATACTATTTTGCAAGAAACTGGTATAAGACGCATCGGTTCAAAGTATTATTGAAATTCTTTAGCATTCCTTTTTATGAAAAATGTATTTTCAGAATTTCAATTTTTAATTAGGAAACGATGAATTAGTTTGAGGAAGCTAAGTGCCAAAGAATTGGCAGCGGTTTTTTTTTTTTGCGAAATAACCTATGAAAATGTCAATCGTGCATATAAGTGAAATTCGAAGTGCAAAAAGATATTCCATAAAGAATTAAAAATGATAAATAAAAATAATAAGGTTACTAGAGAGCGAAATACATCTAGTCCACGCGCTGTACAGCGCGCCGCATACCGCACACGAAGGAGAAGCTGCGTCTGCTCTTTCGCGTTCTGTTTCTCTAAGAAAAACATTCGAGCAAATTTTGCAAAAAATCCTTTCCGACGTAAAAAATGCTCAGCTTTCGATCTAGATGATCAAAAAAAATATTAAAAATATACTTTCCGAGATATAGTATGTTTTATACTTTTTGAGGGTGAAAATGGAAAATTTCGGAAAAACCACTTACATCATTGGAAAGCTGAGGAAAAAATACGTCGGAAACGCTTATCACATAATTTTTTGAAATTCATATTGATGTCGTAAACACGACTTGAAAATAGCATGATTTGACGCTCGCGCGCCGCGCTGGGAGAGTTGAGGCGAAACGCCTCATATGTGTGAATGTTGATACGCACATATGTATGGAGACGTATCGCAGTCATAAGTATCCAAGTTAGTACTACTCCAATATAATAAACATAATTATTTAGAGTTAATATAGTCTAGGAGCAGGGTACGTTTTCGTAAGACTTTCATGGCCATGGGATCACCAAAGCGATTCTTATGTATTTTTGCCTGCTGAACACGATTTTTGAGGGTGGAGTGTCCAAAAGTGTACAGGTAATTTGTTATTAACAATTTAATTGTTTAAATGGCTGTAGAAAAATAACTAATTAGGCTATCGAATTCCAACAAAGACAAAAATGTTCCGAACAGTATAAGGAGTAATCTCCAATTTGAATTTGTTAAAAATATTAATCAGAACCGAAGATATTGCAAAATTATTGCAAAAAGAGACCTATTTTACGCGCATACGCGCTATGCACGCAGTATTTCGGCCATAACTTCGGTTCTTTTTGAAATTTTTAACTCTATGCAGTTTTATTTTAAAGAAGAAGCTTTGCTCTACTATGTCATGCGAAATAAGTTTCTTCAAAATTGCGAGCATTAATGCTATACCGGTATAAAGTGTAAAATTGTGCCATGAATTACTAATTTTTTTGTTTAAATGCTCGTTTCGTTAGTTTACAACATTAAATATTAGCGAAAAACGTCTGGATTTTACTGTGCAAGGTCGGTCTCGTTCCCTGAGCCCCAATCAACTTTAATATTTTAATTTATTTACAATCAAAAAGGCAATTGAACTACCGCGAAGTATCGTGACCCTTGCCCATAGTGCACGCTCAAGGGAGGTTTTCATGATCGATGAAGATCTAGTTATGTACTCGCTTGGGCGGACCGTTTTTTCTTATCCCTGGTACAAATTTAAAAGAAAACCAACCTTTCTTGGTAAAAATCATTCAAGTTACGAAATTTGTATGTAAAAGGCACATAAATCGCTCCAACGTTCAGGTGCACATTACACGGGACTTTTCAGGTTCATTTTATTACATAAATATATATCGTCTACTTTTTAGTTTTAATTTTCACTATATTTATTTTTACAAGTGTTCTTCTTTTTACATACACAAAATGAACAACAAGGTATTAATGATGATACTTGTGCGTTAAACATGTAATAACTTGCAAATCAGGGGATCTGCGCTGCGCCTATGCTCAACGTTTAGCGCGAAGTTCAAAATATGAAAGTTATGGTAAATGATTCTTTCTAATGAAAAGATTTAAAAAATAATGTAACATACGATATTTAAGTATTTATTACGATATTTAAGTATTATTAGTTTATTATCGACAATCTTGGAAAGTCCCGTGTAATGTGCACCTGAACGTCGGAGCGATTTACATACCTTTTACATACAAATTTCGTAACTTGAATGATTTTTACCAAGAAAGGTTGGTTTTCTTTTAAATTTGTACCAGGGATAAGAAAAAACGGTCCGCCCAAGCGAGTACGTAACTAGATCTTCATCGATCATGAAAACCTCCCTTGAGCGTGCACTATGGGCAAGGGTCACGATACTTCGCTGTAGTTCAATTTGATGCAGGCGTGTTGTCTCGGACTGAGAGCGAACGGCGCACGGAGGGAGGCAAAAGCCAGCCGTGAGCTGTCTGCACCAAAGGGCTGTCTGAGCGCAGGGGGGGGGGGGCCGCTCGAGAGCGCAGGGCTCTGCTCTAATTGGAGCAGGAGTGCAGTTAAGTCGTTTGCTTGCACGGCTCCCTTGGAGCGCGGAGGGAGCTCCCAGGCAACGTGTGCGTGAGTGTGGTGATTGGCGGAGCAAAGCTCGATGCTAATCGAAGCAAAAGGCGAGCAGTTTATGCTCGCTGCGACTGCTTCCTAAGAGCGCTGGAAGCGCCCGTATGAGAGACGACTGGCGGAGCAAAGGCTCTACGCCAATCGTAGCAGGCGAGCAGTTATCGCTCGTAACGTACGGCTCCCTTAGAGCGCTGGAAGCGCCCGTATGAGAGACGACTGGCGGAGCAAAGGCTCTACGCCAATCGTAGCAGGAGGTGAGCAGTTATTGCTCGCAGCGTACGGCTCCCTTAGAGCGCTGGAAGCGCCCGTATGAGAGACGACTGGCGGAGCAAAGGCTCTACGCCAATCGTAGCAGGAGGCGAGCCGTTTATGCTCGCTGCGAACTGCTTCCGGCTGAATACGCAGAGCAGTAAATGCCCGCAGAGGCTGTATCCCTCGTTGCCGGTCGCTGGGACCGTTCTCCACTCGGTGAGGCTTCTACGTTGCGTGGAGGGCGGACACTGCTCGGACCCCTCCACGTCGACTCTAATGCGAGTCTGGACGAGAGAAAGCCCGCCCAACTTAGTGAGGGCCACACCACCCAGTTGTAAGGGAGGGAGCTCCGAAGAGTCTTTTCGCTGGGGGAATTTGTCGGGGTTAGTCCCCTGAAGGACCAACCCACCAAAAAAATGCCTGGGGCCGAAAAGGCGCCCTAGCGTTGGACCGTTAGGTCCAGAGCGTCTTCTCTGGCGCTCGGAGCTGGAACGACCACTTCTACCGAAGTGATCCTCGGTTTCTTCCGCAGTCCTCCGGGCTTGAGCGGAGCGGTGGGCGCTCGCTTGGTTGGGGAGCGCAAAAGCGCTGCTCTCGGTGGTGGCCTCCGGGCCAGCCCGGCCTTAATCCTCTTCACCACTATTTGCAGTGGAGGTCGCGCTGGTGGTGTCGGTTCCGCCTCTAAGAAGCGGTACGTGGAGGAGACTGCTCCCGGTTTGGGAGAAAGGCGAGCTGAGGCAGCACGCTTCCTAGTGCGTACGGTCGAGCCCGGCTGTTCAGCGGTGAAGACAACCCCAGAGGCACAGAGCTCCGTTTGCGCAGAGACACTCGCAGACTGCGAGGGCGGAGGCTGGCTGACAAACCCACCCGGAGGCGTCTCGTGGTCTGTCTGCGTGGCGGAGTCCATTCTCCGTAGAGTTCCGAGGGAGCGCACAACTGACCCGCCCGAAAGCGTCTCGTGGTCAGTTTGCGTGGTGGAGTCCACCCGCCGTGGAGGGTCGTGGGAGCGCTCAGCAGACCCGCCCGAAGGCGTCTCGTGGTCAGTTTGCGTCCCGCCGTCCACCCGACGCGTTCGTTGGAGGCGCTCGAGCGTGCGCTCACGATTGGTCTGAGCCAGCAGAGACCAGGTCACCTGCAGCTCTGCTAAGGGAGATGCTCGAGAGCGCATGGACCGAGGATTTAGGAGAGGAGAGGTGGATAAGGTGAAGAAGGCGACCAATAAATAGGTCCCGCCTAAAAACGAGGCAAGGGTTAAAAAAGACCTTGCACTTCGCAAGAGTAATCAAAGAAAACACAAGTTTTATTTGACACAAAAATGGACTTTATTTCAAACCACGATAAACTTAGCGCAATGCTCTGACCATCCGCGTTCGCGATGTTCGGGAGAAAAAAGCCGTCGAGGCCCCGGCCGTACGCGCTTATATCTCCGCGGCCGGCCGGACTGACTGTGGGAGTCGCGCGGAGAGGGGTCGCGCCACCTAGCGGCAGCGCGCGAACTAGACTCTCGCCGGCGCCGCGCGTAAGGCGGGAAATTCAAATTTGAATCTGGCGCGCACTCATATTGTCCTACCACAATTGCGCGGAGAGTCTTTACAATAATATATTAATTAATAATTAACATTGTTTATGTATATATCAAATTGCCTTTTTGATTGTAAATAAATTAAAATATTAAAGTTGATTGGGGCTCAGAGAACGAGACCGACCTTGCACAGTAAAATCCAGACGTTTTTCGCTAATATTTAATGTTGTAAACTAACGAAACGAGCGTTGAAACAAAAAAATTAGTAATTCATGACACAATTTTACACTTTATACTGGTATAGCATTAATGCTCGCAATTTTGAAGCAACTTATTTCGCATGACATAGTAGAGCAAAGCTTCTTCTTTAAAATAAAACTGCATAGAGTTAAAAATTTCAAAAAGAACCGAAGTTATGGCCGAAATACTGCGCGCATAGCGCGTATGCGCGTAAAATAGGCCTCTTTTTGCAATAATTTTGCAATATCTTCGGTTCTGATTAATATTTTTGACAAATTCAAATTGGAGATTACTCCTTATACTATTCGGAACATTTTTGTCTTTGTTGGAACTCGATAGCCTAATTAGTTATTTTTCTACAGCCATTTAAACAATTAAATTGCTAATAACAAATTACCTGTACACTTTTGGACACTCCACCAGTGATGGGATTATCGGGAGAATTCTCCCGACCGTAATCACAGGCCGAAATGTTTGAATGTTGGCAGTAGCGCGACACACGAGCGAGCCGCAACGTTCCGATTTCGGATTCCTCGTCTTATTGTCTGACTTTTCAAAACAGTGGGAAAGCGTATTAGGAGGTTAGAGTATTAATATTATTTTTGAATGTGAAAGTAATGATTCAACCAAAATTGACTGGAATTACTATTGTGAAGTGACTGTTGTTATCGAGTAAGTATTTTGATTTACTTTTTATATTTACATAAATATGTAAATATAAATACATTACACTAATTTGTAATTAAAATTAGTGTAATGTAAATACATTACACTAATTTTTTTTTCTTTTAGGAAAGTGCCACATTATTTTTTACTAATTTATACAAATTACAACACTGTAATTAAAGATGTGATAGCTGGTGTTCGTGATGTTTTTTTGGATGAAGGTATGGCTGAGCAAGTAGTTCTTCGAGAGTTGAAGAGATTGATGTCGATGAAGACTATTGTAGTAAATTCTGATCCTCCAGAGGCACAACCACCTGTATTAAATACTTATGCGAGTACCTCATCCAACAAAGTGGCTTCAAAAGTAAGAGTTCATTTGTTGTTTATAGCCTTCGTCAGTTTCAATTTATAAAATAAATTACTCGCAATTTAATTTTATTATATAGGAAATATCAGTGCCAATGCTGCTAAAACACAAGCTGCATCAGGGGCGCAACAATAATTCCAAGAGCTTATCTAGTGCTACTTCGCCTCCAATACAACAGTAACAAGTGTCACAGCCAGCGATATACAACCTTCTCCAATTCATCATCAAGCCCAACTGCAACCTCAGCCTCAACCTCAACAAATGACGTATCTAATAAAATATGTTCAACACATGCAGAGTATGCCAGTTCAACAACAAGTTTGGCAAATGCAACAGATTCACACAAGTTCAGAAAGTTGGCTGTATTACTATGACACAAATACATTTATGGTAGAAAACGCTATAATACAACACAAGCCATGGAAATGAGTTAACTCTTAACTGGAACATTAAGTCAAAAGTTATTATTAATGTGATGTTTTTGCAAAAATTTGGAGAAGGAGCATTAATTAGGTAAGAAATGTTTTTATTGTTTTTACCGCATTTGCATCTATCATTGCTATGATAAAATTATTCCTTAAAGTCTTCTATAATTTTATCAATTATAATTTAATATGCCAATTGACGTATAATTTATATGACAAACAGTATAGTAATTTTTGTAATGATCAAATGAGTAAATATTAACACGAATAAAAATGGATATTAAAAGTTTTTCATAAATTAATTTTCTTTTTACAGCAAAATTTTATAAAGCAGAATTACAGACTGGAAGTCAATATGTCAAAGCCATAAAAATGTCATGTAGCTGTTAAAAATGTATCCTTAGTCGAAGGATTAAGAGCTTGCCAGAATCCTAATGGATCTTTTACGGCTATGGTGACTGCTTGTGAGAGTGATACGAGGTTTGTTTATTGTGCCTGCTGTGTGTCAGCTATTCTGGATGACTGGTCTAGAGTATAGATAAGTATACAAGTTTTATATAAAAAAGTACAAGTAAAGTTTAAGTATAGTTACTTTGTAAAAACTTTTATTTTTACAGCGCCGTCAAGAATTTATGGATTATTTCTTTTATTTTCAATCGTATTGTTTCCTGGCATCAAACAGAAACACTTAGTACCTCAAAAAAAGATACTCGTGCCTTCCCATTGGATCTCATAGGCCCTAGGAGCTTCTGTATTCACCAAAATAAAAAGAAATTGCTATTTTCATCATAAACACTGATAAACACAATGAAAAGTTTAAACGTATAAAAGGCAAAAGAGTAGTTCAGTTAAAGTTTAAAATAAGTAACAAAAACAGTATATTATTGATAAATGTGCGAAATATAAAAATAAGTAAAAATAGATCAATGTGCAGTATTATCTACATGCAAGTGTACAAGTTAACGCGTGTCAACTTTAATATTCATATTAATCTGTTCGTAAATGATATTGTGATGATTATTGTGGATGGTGCTGCTTAAGCTATAAGTGTATTTTAGTTGAATAATTGTGGTGATTGTGTGTAAATATAATAATAACTTTTAATTGAAGAACAATTAAAATATCGCCAAAACATGATATTGAAAATACTTTTTGCTAACAGTGTTGTATTCTTTCAGTGTTATGGTATAAAGATTTATTTTCAATGTCTTCACAATTCTCACATATTAAAATTGATAGTTCACCATGGTGGAAGTTTAAGTTATGTGTTACATTTTGAAAAAATATAATCTTAACAGTTTGTTGTAGTTTTTACAATGTTTGGAAGTGTTTGATATGAAAATGAACAAATTAGGTGTATGTTTAAAATTGACAATTCAGCTTGTATTTTTCAAAATACAACACATGACTTAAACTGACACCATGGTGAACTGTCAATTTTAATATGTGAGGATTGTAAATGAATCATTGAAAATAAATCTTTATACCGTAGCACTATGGAAGAATACAACATCATTAACAAAAAATATTTTCAATAACATGTTTTGCCTATATTTTAATTGTTCTTGAATAAAAAGTTATTATTACATTTACCTCAACTTAATATAAACACAAAACAGTTGTAATAATTAACATAAATAAACTAGTTTATGTTATATCATAAAATAAGTAAAGAGTAATTAAAATTTTCATTGTGTTCATCAGTGCTTACGATAAAGTTTGCATTTTATACGTATAATGTAGCAGTGCTTATTTTGTGACTTATTTTGTAAATCTCTGATTGGCTGCTTTTTAGTGTACGTACCTTAATCTAAACAAAACAAAAATAGGGTGAGAATAGTTTTTGCTCGACAAATTTTTATCTGAATCCTTTTTCAAACCCTCTTGAAAATAATTATATTCATTTTTAAATATCAAGAGCCACAAATGATTTATATTTTTGAGAACCAGACGGCTTTGAAAACTTAATATTATTCATTCATCTCAAATTGTGGACCTAGTTACTGACCTTTGTCAAAGCATTAAAAATAGATTAAACATCAATATTCAACAGTTTTATGATAACACTTATACTTACATATCATATTTTATTTAAATATGATTCTAGTAATAAGTTTTTTCCTGCGTAATGGAATACACATTGCTAAACTGTCTGTCATAACATTGATTTTAACCCCATAGTACTAATTAATTCTTTAGGTTTTGTACACATAATAGTAGATTAATTATGAAATTCAATTTTTAGTAGCTTATAAAATATACGAATAGAGTGTATTAACAGTGCGAGCAGCTCCCATTGAAAAGCTAGACATATAAGTGTTATCATAAAACTGTTGAATATAGAAGTTTAATCTATTTTCCATGCTTCGACGAAATTCAGTGACAAGGTCCATGACATATATTAGATTCATGAATAATATTAATTTCTCAAATTGTCAAGTTTTCATTATTGGTGTCTCTTGATATTTAAAAATAAATAGAGGGTTTGTATAAACAGATTGTATAATTAAAAAAGCCAAGTCTGTGTATCGCTAAGAAAATTTAATAAATATAAATACTTCAAAAATTTATAAATTTAATACATGTTTTTTACTGCAAAGTCTCAGATAATTGATGAAAGAACCTCTTAGATTTAACATGGGTAAAAGTAAAATTAGATATAACACTATAATTTTTATTTATATATTCAATTCAAAATCCTTGATACATTAAGTATACAGTACGGTAAATATATTTCTTTTTGTATTCTAAAGAATAATTATATTTAATCTTGAAAATTTATGCCCTGATTAAAAAGGGAGGTATATTCAACTGTCCTTGATTCACCTCACGATGACGAGCTTCATACGCGAAATCCTGCTTTTATAAAATAGAAAACTCAACAAATTAAATGTAGCCTAATCGTGATAGGAGTCAGCCTCTCGAAGACGAGCGACGTACGCGATCATTTCCTTTTTTAAAAAGTGAATACCCTGAACAAAAATGGAGGTATATTAAACTGTCCAGGAGTCGCCTATCGAAGACGAGCTTCGTACGCGACTTAAAGCTTTTATAAAAAAAGAACCCTGCTCAAAATGAATGTAGCCTAATCGTGCCAGAAAATTCGAGCTCTCGCAGAGGAGATTTGTAAGCGAGATTCTGCTTATATAAAATAGAACACTTAACAAATTGGATCTATCCTAATCGTGAAGGAGTCGGCCTCTCGAAGACGATCTTTGTACGTGAGCTTCTGCTTTTATAAAATAGAACACACAAGAAATTGTATGTAGTTTAATCGTGATAGGAGTCGGACCATCGAAGACGCGCTTCATACACGAGCAATTGCTATTTGAAAAAGTGAATACCCCGATAAAAAATGAAGGTATATTAAACTGCCCAGGAGTCGCATCTCGAAGACGAGCTTCGTACGCGAGCTTGTACTTTTATAAAATAGAACACTTAACGTATTGAATGTATCCTAATCGTGATAATAGTCGGCCTCTCGAAGACGAGCTTCGTAAGCGAACTTTTGCTCTTTAAAAAAGGGAATACACTTTAAAAAATGGAGGTATATTTAACTACCCAGGGGTCGTCTACCAAATACGAGCTTCGTGCGCGAGATAGTGCTTTTATAAAATAGAACACTGAACGTATTGAATGTACCCTAATGGTGATAGGAGTCAGCCTCCCGGAGAGCTTCGTAGGCGAGCTTTCGGTTTTTTAAAAACTGATTATAACGTGATAAATGGAGGTATATTAAACTGTCCAAGATTCGCCTATCGAAGAGGAGCTTTGTAGACGAGCATCTACTTTTATAAAAAAAGAACGCTGCTCTAAATGAATGTAGACTAATCGTGACAAAGGAGTCAATATCTCTAAGAGGAACTCCGTAAGGGAGGGTATCGAAAAGGCGAACGTTCACTTCGTATTTGCAGCAAAATATCAAAAAGTCATAAAGAAATAACGTAATTCGAAGTAATCGAATTACGTTATTTCTTTATGACTTTTTTAAGGAATCCATATAATTAGAATGTTCAAATCATCGACTGGTCATGAAGAATAATAAAAATATGATCGATATAGTTGCATTCGAATCGTTATTGTCCAAAATATGAAAATACAGAAGCTCCTAGGGCCTATGAGATCCAATGGGAAGGCACGAGTATCTTTTTTTGAGGTACTAAGTGTTTCTGTTTGATGCCAGGAAACAATACGATTGAAAATAAAAGAAATAATCCATAAATTCTTGACGGCGCTGTAAAAATAAAAGTTTTTACAAAGTAACTATACTTAAACTTTACTTGTACTTTTTTTATATAAAACTTGTATACTTATCTATACTCTAGACCAGTCATCCAGAATAGCTGACACACAGCAGGCACAATAAACAAACCTCGTATCACTCTCACAAGCAGTCACCATAGCCGTAAAAGATCCATTAGGATTCTGGCAAGCTCTTAATCCTTCGACTAAGGATACATTTTTAACAGCTACATGACATTTTTATGGCTTTGACATATTGACTTCCAGTCTGTAATTCTGCTTTATAAAATTTTGCTGTAAAAAGAAAATTAATTTATGAAAAACTTTTAATATCCATTTTTATTCGTGTTAATATTTACTCATTTGATCATTACAAAAATTACTATACTGTTTGTCATATAAATTATACGTCAATTGGCATATTAAATTATAATTGATAAAATTATAGAAGACTTTAAGGAATAATTTTATCATAGCAATGATAGATGCAAATGCGGTAAAAACAATAAAAACATTTCTTACCTAATTAATGCTCCTTCTCCAAATTTTTGCAAAAACATCACATTAATAATAACTTTTGACTTAATGTTCCAGTTGAAGAAGTTGTATTTCCCACACTAGCTAAGAGTTAACTCATTTCCATGGCTTGTGTTGTATTATAGCGTTTTCTACCATAAATGTATTTGTGTCATAGCAATACAGCCAACTTTCTGAACTTGTTGAATCTGTTGCATTTGCCAAACTTGTTGTTGAACTGGCATACTCTGCATGTGTTGAACATATTTTATTAGATACGTCATTTGTTGAGGTTGAGGCTGAGGTTGCAGTTGGGCTTGATGATGAATTGGAGAAGGTTGTATATCGCTGGCTGTGACACTTGTTACTGTTGTATTGGAGGCGAAGTAGCACTAGACAAGCTCTTGGAATTATTGTTGCGCCCCTGATGCAGCTTGTGTTTTAGCAGCATTGGCACTGATATTTCCTATATAATAAAATTAAATTGCGAGTAATTTATTTTATAAATTGAAACTGACGAAGGCTATAAACAACAAATGAACTCTTACTTTTGAAGCCACTTTGTTGGATGAGGTACTCGCATAAGTATTTAATACAGGTGGTTGTGCCTCTGGAGGATCAGGATTTACTACAATAGTCTTCATCGACATCAATCTCTTCAACTCTCGAAGAACTACTTGCTCAGCCACACCTTCATCCAAAAAAACATCACGAACACCAGCTATCACATCTTTAATTACAGTGTTGTAATTTGTATAAATTAGTAAAAAATAATGTGGCACTTTCCTAAAAGAAAAAAAAATTAGTGTAATGTATTTACATTACACTAATTTTAATTACAAATTAGTGTAATGTATTTATATTTACATATTTATGTAAATATAAAAAGTAAATCAAAATACTTACTCGATAACAACAGTCACTTCACAATAGTAATTCCAGTCAATTTTGGTTGAATCATTACTTTCACATTCAAAAATAATATTAATACTCTAACCTCCTAATACGCTTTACCACTGTTTTGAAAAGTCAGACGATAAGACGAGGAATCCGAAATCGGAACGTTGCGGCTCGCTCGCGTGTCGCGCTGCTGCCAACATTCAAACATTTCGGGCTGTGATTACGGTCGGGAGAATTCTCCCGATAATCCCATCACTGCACTCCACCCTCGAAAATCGTGTTCAGCAAGCAAAAAATACATAAGAATCGCTTTGGTGATCCCATGGCCATGAAAGTTCTACGAAAACGTACCCTGCTCCTAGACTAATAGAATTCCAGTTAGTAATACTCAAATTTATTTAAAATATTTTGACTATATGGAAACACATTTTATTAAAAATAATATATATATATATAAAATAGGCCTCTTTTTGCAATAATTTTGCAATATCTTCGGTTCTGATTAATATTTTTGACAAATTCAAATTGGAGATTACTCCTTATACTATTCGGAATATTTTTGTCTTTGTTGGAACTCGATAGCCTAATTAGTTATTTTTCTACAGCCATTTAAACAATTAAATTGCTAATAACAAATTACCGGTACACTTTTGGACACTCCACCCTCGAAAATCGTGTTCAGCAGGCAAATTTTTTTTTCACCTCGATTTTCGAGGGTGGAGTGTCCAAAAGTGTACAGGTAATTTGTTATTAGCAATTTAATGGTTTAAATGGCTGTAGAAAAATAACTAATTAGGCTATCGAGTTCCAACAAAGACAAAAATGTTCTGAATAGTATAAGGAGTAATCTCCAATTTGAATTTGTCAAAAATATTAATCAGAACCGAAGATATTGCAAAATTATTGCAAAAAGAGGCCTATTTATTATTTATTTAAAAACGAAACTTTTTAGTACCTTTTTCTTCATATATATATATATATATATATATATATATATATATATATATATATATATATATATATATATATATATATATATATATATATATGAAGAAAAAGGTACTAAAAAGTTTCGTTTTTAATGATAACATAGAATGGAATGACATTACAAAGTTCTTTGAGAAAGCATTCTACTAAAGCAGTTAGTAGCGGTTTTTTTCTTCTATTACCTGTAAATAAAAATTTACACAAAGTAGCAATCCTTATTATTAAAAAATTGTTTTACAAAAGAAATTTGGTACACTTATCTGATTATTAATCTACATTTCGTCTTGCTGACTCATAATGAAACTTTTTGAATTTACTGCATTAATGAGACTGTAATAACACATGTCACCATATGTAAACACTAGCAGTAAATTCTCTATAAGAATGAGTCCACAAGGCCTAGTTTACAGTGTATGTTTACTTCAGACCTAGCCACCAATTGCTACTTGCTAGGCTCAGTCTGTAATTTGGGCTCCTTGTTAGGAACTGTTCACATAATGTTCAATGCTGTGCTGTGCTATGCTGCGCTGTTCCGTCTGATTCTAATTCTAACAAACTCAACTAGGTTTCGCCGCTACAGTCTATGGCCAATTTCAGAGTATCGCGATCATAACCATTTCTTTTGGTTTAATTTATGGTCTGTGAATGGAATAATACCTCAATCAGACATTTGTATCATGCTGATTTTGTATTATTTCGCATTATGAGATCAAAAAGTAAACCAAAAGTGTTTGAAAATGCCATAACTTATAATGAGGACAAGCTGTGGGTGTTTACAAAATAAATTGAGCCAAAACAATTTAATAAATTAAAACTATAATATATTCACAATAACTATAAACTATAAATTACTATTACAAATTTACATGAAGAAGCATTTAAAATTGATTGAAAAGTTGGTTGTAAGAATTAATTAAAGTCGATATAAAATGTGTGTATAAATGTTACAATATTATTCGTTGAGTGTTTGAGTATTACAATTTGAGTGTATGAGTCTTACAATAATTGGGTGAGTGTGTGAGTGTTACAATTTGAGTGTTTGAGTTTTACTGTGTGAGTGTGGTTAAGTTTGCTGAGACACGTTGCCAATCACTGATGAGAGTTATAACCATACAATAAGCACCACAATAAAGTATTATTGATTTTATGGTAGTTGAGTTTTCAATGAGATGCCACGATTAGATATTATTGATCTAATCGTGGCTGAGTAATTCCCGCTATACAGCTTGGTTAAGCTTCCGTGTAGCAGTGCACTTTTGTATAAAATGGCCGCATGTGTGAGTGGTTACCTGGGTTTGCAGTGATTGTATTTCTCCGGAATGCGTGAGAGAATCCGATGATGCAGCAGCAGGTGAGTTGCGCCAGATGAGAAAATTCCAGTTGAGAATTCCAGTTAGGTTTCCTCGCTGATAACAGCCGCCAACATGCAGTATAGGTTGCGTGAGCTGCTGCCTCGTGGTGTGCTCGAAGCATCGAGCGCCGTTGAGAAGATGCCGTTTAAGTAGCTCTAAATTACTGCGAGTATACCTTTCGTTGAGAGTCACTTCTCATACGTAACTATTATATTAATAGTCTACGCTGATGAGTTGTTCCTGTGATGGTGACTCCGCTACGATGATGTGCAGTTGAGAAAAGCCGTAAGTTGAGATGATCACGTGAGGAAGCCGTTGAGATGAGTGCGAGGATGCGAGCAGCCGAGGAGGGCAGCCAGATGAAAACCATAGTTGAGAAAGCAGCAGGTGCCGCGGCTGCCTCGTGGCCAACTAGATGCAGCGAGCCGGTGAGAAATGCCATGTGATGAGACGCCGGGCGAGCAGCACTGTTACACGAGGAGATGCCACATGGGCGTCACCACCGTGTGAGAAGTTCCGTGTGAGAGACACTGCTGCCTGAGAGATTCAGTGTGAGAGTTTCCGGACGTGCACACTGATGTTCTCCACGAGGCCGACCGTTTCAGAGAGAGAGTTTGACCAGAGTGAGCGAGAATGCCGTGTGCGTCGGCCATACGGCCTCGTGGCAAGCACGTGGTCCTGACTAAGACAGACTGAGAGCACTTCCGTCTTCTTCCTCGCCTCGTGCCGATCCGAATAGCAGAGAGAGAGGCCATGAACGACTTCCTTCTTCTCGGTCTTGAGTTTGTCACTTCGCGACTCAAATTAACACCATCTCACATTTGCATGTGAGAGAGTGAGAAAGACCGAGATATCGCGCATATACCTCATTAGTCAGTGTAGCGTCTCAGCTGTTCCGCCGAGACGCCGCGAGGTGCTGCCGCTCCGTGGCTGCACAGTGAGTTGAGCCGAGCTGAGATGAACCGCGGGAATTCAAATTAGCTGAATTCCCAAACAAAAAGATATGATTTTTATCGCGACATTATGAAATTAACTATTGACTGTAAAGGCTGATCGTAGACGAGCTTGTTAAAAATAGAATCATACGGAACAGCGCAGCACAGCACAGCATTGAACATTATGTGAACAGTCCCTAAATAGGAGCCCAAATTACAGAATGAGCCTAGCAAGTAGCAACTGGCGGCTAGGTCTGAAGTAAACATACACTGTAATCTAGGCCTTGTGGATTCATTCCTATAGAGAATCTACTGCTAGTGTTTACATACGATGACATGCGTTATTACAGTCTTTGTTATGGATACATATTAATGATAAATAATAAAAAAAGTAGAAAAAAACGTTTATGTAAATTTATTATTATTGATTATATACATATATTTAATAAAGTTGCGATTAGTGTGAAAAACAAAAAAGACCGTTGCTAAGAAGAAGCTAAGTTGTTGATTTTGTCGTTTTGTGATTTAGTCTTTGCGTAACCGTTGAATACGGGTTTTATCAATCTTTAGAATAAAGGAAACTTGGAAGTATTTTGTGATTATTATTGTATTTTTCAATCATTCGCCGCAAATTCCGTTTTGTGCGGAACAGTCTCATATTTGCAGTAAATTCAAAAAGTTTCATTATGAGTCAGCAGGACAGAACATGGATTAATAATCAGATAAGTATACCCAATTTCTTTTGTAAAACAATTTTTTAATAATAAGGATTGATACTTTGTGTAAATTTTTATTTACAGGTAATAGAAGAAAAAAACCGCTGCCAATTCATTGTCCCGTAGCTTCCTCAAACTTAATTTGCTGATTCTTTTAATTAATTTTTAATAACAAAATTTATAATTTTTGCAACAATTTATGACATAATTATAATTAAATTCATTTATGAAGATTAAAAAGTATTAATTTTTATTTCGACTAATTCATCTTAAGGAGGTTCATGCGCGACTCCCTAGTCAAAGCAGTGTTAAATGAAGAGGGTATCTAAAATTTTGAAAAACAATAGTTGTAATGTGATTCATCCATTTCAAATGATATAAATAGTCGTTTTTATCGTTATTTTATAAAAAAAAAAAAATCTATTTAAACTGACTAAGCAAACTTTTTTTAACAAAATATCTATATTTTTGGAACAGATATTGTCACCACAAACAATTATTGATCAAACACAGGAATATTTTCTTTCTCAACCGATTTTAGTTTTGAAAGTCTCATTTTGTTCCTTAAATAATTTCACTTGTTTAACTCGCCTAGAGCGGCGCCTCGCGAAATCGCCGTAACTTGCAGAAGCGTACGAGAAATTTTTTTTTTTAGAAAATATAGGTAAGGTAGTGGAACCAGTTCTCGATAGGTGCCCAATTGTTGATATTTTTCCTTTTAATATCGATTTATGGTCATTTCTAACAACTATTTGCACAAAAAAAATTCTTATGGTAACTGAATATCATTCAATCTTATACTGTTAAATTGCGCGCGTTCAAATTACGCCTTCTATTAGAAAAAAAATTAAATCATGAATCGACCTCGCATTCAGCGCGATTTTCGTTGCTACCTTAACTTCGCCGTTAGCAGAGGACCTTGTTTGAGTAAGCGATTTTACAAGAAAAAAAAGAATTTTTTGGCCGCTTGAACTCATCCTACAATAACAATAGAAGGCTATTATGGCTAAACCCAGAAAGCTAACATTTATTTTATTTTTAACATTAAAAATATTACTTATGTCGACTGCAATTTAATATCAACTGATAAGAATTTTTCCATCGGTCTTACAGTCTTACAAATTAAATTAAAATAATTAATATTTATGGCAGTCAGATTGCCCTTGTTTATAATCACCCCCGCAGAATCTGAAATAAAAACTTAATTAAAATCTGGAAAAAACTTTGTTAGCAAAGGACGATCTGACTGCCCACCACCACCACATTGTCCGACGTTTCGAGCCTGCTCCGGCTCCTCCTCAGGGACTGAAATAAAACCCGCGATACACCTCCTTATATACCATGCACCCATACCCCCTTCTTTTCTCTTACCCCACCACCCTCCACATTCCCCTCTCCAACTTGCCATTCTCACTTAAATTAATAAAGAATGATAAATGTTATCTAATTTACTTGACTCTATCATTAAATTTACATTATTCCGATTTCTTAGAATGTGAATACTTTCAAGGCTTTCCCTCTTATATTTATTCTTAATCCCCTGTTCCAAAATATCCACACTCCCAAAATCGAAAGAATGCAAACTATTTAAACAATGTTCTTTCAAACCCGATGTACAACTTGAGCTTTTATTTTATTTATTTTCTTTTTTTATTGAGTTATCGGGAACTGCTCCCAAAAAAGCGTGCCAAACGCAGTTCTCGATACTGTGAAACGTAACCATAAATTCTCATTCGATTTTTAATTTATAATTAATTTATCAATTCTCATAATAAATTGTTTCTAGATTTATTATTTTTTGATAGAATTTAAGTTTTTTTGTCTGTATTTTTGCTTCCTCATAGAGGAAGCTTTGTAACGGTGAAAAAAATTTTCGAAAAAAAATGTTCAAAAAGATGTTTTAAGGCGATATATGTGTATATTAGTTGATTTTGATCATTTTTGTTTTCGTGGGTGTGTGTGTGTGTGTGTATATGTGTGTGTGTATTTGAACTCTTCATATCTCCGAAACGAATCGACCGATTTTCGTCGGGTAAAGCTTATTCTCTTTGTCTCGCGGGAAAAGAAAGGTACCCTGATGGATTTGAGTTTTTATTAATTTTCTTTTGTTTTATAACCAAAAAACGATTTTGAATTTTTAGTTTTTTTTATTTTTTCATTTCTTACAGTCATTATTACATAATATAATAAACTTTTCTTGAAAGGTATTTAAATTACCTATATTTTCTTTTTTTTAAATTTAAAATATCTTCACTCTGTCAATTGTTATTAAGGAAAACTTTTTTATATTTCATAAATTAATTTCTCAAAAAATAATTTATTTATCGACTTGAAATAAATAACCAGTTATTACACTAATTGAAGACTATATGTGGTTAAAATTTCAAGAGATTATCTTCATTTTCTTTTTAGAAAAAAATTATTTTAGAAAAAATTTGC
The DNA here is from genome assembly GCA_036365515.1 of Torymus aiolomorphi. Taxonomy (NCBI): domain Eukaryota; kingdom Metazoa; phylum Arthropoda; class Insecta; order Hymenoptera; family Torymidae; genus Torymus; species Torymus aiolomorphi. The sequence goes on along the minus strand of CM070874.1, from coordinate 66,864,933 downwards.
GTTTTCGTTGTCGCACGATAACTAGAGCAAAAATTATCCAATCGTCCTGAAATTTGGCACAGATGTAGCTTTTATATATCTTCAGATCGAGTTCGTTGCCCAAAAAAATCGGTCCATTACGAAAAAAGATATTTTAGGTAAAAAAATTTTTTTTTTAATTTTCGAATCGCATTTTCTCAGAGATTACTTGATTTATCGACTTAAAATTTTAACCACTTATTAAACTTATAGAAGACTATATTTGGTTAAAATTTCAAGAGATGATCTTTATTTGTTTTTTAGAAAAGAATTATTTTAGAAAAAATTTGCGTTTTCGTTGTCGCACGATAACTAGAGCAAAAATTATCCAAGCGTCCTGAAATTTGGCACAGATGTAGCTTTTATATATCTTCAGATCGAGTTTGTTGCCCAAAGAAATCGGCCCATTACGAAAAAAGATATTTGAGGTAAAAAATTTTTTTAAGAACTTTTCGAATCGCGTTTTCTCAAAAAATACTTGATTTATCGACTTAAAATTTTAACCACTTATTAAATTTATAGAAGAATATATTTGGTTAAAATTTCAGGAGATTATCTTCATTTGTTTTTTATAAAAAAATTATTTTAGAAAAAATTTGCGTTTTCGTTGTCGCACGATAACAAGAGCAAAAATTACCCAATCGTCCTGAAATTTGGCACAGATGCAACTTTTATATATCTTCATATCAAGTTCTTTGCCCAAAAAAATCGGTTCATTACGAAAAAAGATATAACGCACAGTTTAAGCTGAATCCGGGCCCATGACCCTCTCCTAGTTAGTCTAACCGTACAAGATAAAGTATTAAATTTTAAATATTAGAAGTAAAAATTAATTAAAGGGATCAATAAATTAAGTTTGAGGAAGCTACGTGCCAATGAATTGGCAGCGGTTTTTTTTGAGCATGATATTTCTCATCCTTTTAGGTTAGTTTTTCAATATATTTGTATTTGTATTTGATAGTGTACAAAATATTGTTATGAAAACGAATATTCTATCTAATAAGATAGAAAATTTTGTATGATTATAGGTAGTGTCTTTAGCTACAATTTACACGCAATGAAAGTTGATGCTGATCCTCTCGTGTAAGAGATTTACAGTATTATTCAGTTCATTGGGTCCAAATATATCCTACGCTAAAGACATCCCAAGTTTTAAGTCTATCAACGAGCAACTGAATTGTAAATCTCCTAAGCGAAGGGACCAAAATCAACTTTCAAGGTGTGAAAATTGTAGCTATAGACTGTACCTATAAGTATACAATATTTACAACTTTCATTATTCGATAACTCGCTTATGGGCTGGTTGACTTTATCGCAGGAAATATTGGAACCCCATGGACAAAATGACTTGATCCATATTTGATATTATTTCTTCTGACTATAATAGTTATGGCATGTACGTATTACTTTTCCAAATAAAATTTATACTTAACATGACAATTTTATAAAAACATACATTTTCTTTGATTTTACAATAATTTGTTTTCATAAACATACTTAACCATTATAGTCACAAAGAATTATATCACCTATAAAGTTGTAACGTTCGCTCATTTATTATATATGTATTTATATAGTATATATGAGGACTCAGGTGAGGAAGAGGGATTGACGGACGCAAAGAAATAATAAAATATTTTATCTTATTGGATATTAGTATTTTTATTAGATAACTTAAATTTAATACATTCAAATTACATCGTCGTTAATCTTTCATTGCATGCGTAACATAAGACTTCGTCGCGCAAAGAAATTTATTAACCTAATGGTTATACTATATCTCGAAATGTTTTTTAATGAAACGCAAAATTTTATTTCGTTGAAAAAGTTTGTAAACCAAAGAAAAAAATTTATCATTGACTCGCAGGTCATAAAATATACGATTAAACTGGACGCGTAACATAAGAGTTCGTCGCGAGAACGACTTTATTAATCCCAATGCTTACGCTATATCTATTAATGTTTTTAACGAAACGCAAAATCTTATTTTATTGAACGGAATTTTAAACCAAGGTAAAAATTATAATTGACTCGCGGGTCATAAAATATGTGATTAAACGGGATGCGTAACCAAAGAGTTCGTCGTGAAAACGAATTTATTAATCCTAATGCTCACGCTATATTTAATAATGTGTTTAACGAAACGCAAAATCTTACTTTATTGAAAGGGTTTTAAACCAAACCAGGAAAAGAAATATAATTGACTCACAGGTCATACATATGCAATTAAACTGAGCACGTGGCATAAGAGTTCGTCGCGAAAACGAATTTATTTTAATTTAACAAAAATCTTCTGCGACCAACTATCGGCTACCACGTCATCGCTCGCTCTTGACTACTATTTAAATTTATTCTATAAAAGAAAGTCGACTGAATACAGCTCTAAAATTGGCTCTAACGAGGATTTTAACTAAATTCGTTTATGTATGTGATCCCGCGCGTAGAGGCACGAACAGCGATTCCTTCTATTACATAAAATCCTAAACACGCGCCGTGGCACGAGGGGGAAGACAAAAGTCCCCTGTTTTCCGCCGTGGACCCACCAGGCGAGGTGCAAAATGAACGCTGAAAAAATGATAGGCGGCGCCGGTCAGTATGAACTGGCCAACTTGATCCGGTTTCTCCCGTAGGGTTAATCCCGGATCTAGCCTTTTCCTTACCAAACTTCTTTTTTTTTCTTCGATCATGTAGTACTGGCTCTGCTGGTACTTGTTGTAGTTCTCTCGTTCTTCACCTAATCTAATCTGGAGGATCCGCAAACGAGAAAGAAAGAAAGCGCGTGAGAAATCTGTGCTCATTGAGGGCTCGGTGCCTCGCATGCGTGCTCTCCGGGCGTCCCTGGAAGAGTGCCTGCTCCTGCTCCTCGCTCGCTTTCCCCACCCTCGCGGATATTGCCGAAGATACATCTACGAAGATGAGTAAGCACACCTACGTGACGTGCTGCCTATGTATGTCATGTACACCCTAGTATATATGCGCACCGTCCCCATGTGTGTGCCCTTATCGCAATTGTTATTGGCTTGCGGGTATCTATTATCTCGCTCGCATCGCTTGGTTTCTCTTTTGCTTCCTCCTAGAGGAAGCTTTGTGATAGTAAATTTTTGAGTTGTTGTAAAAACATATTATAATTGTGTTCCGAGATTTTAGGAATCAAAATACATGGTTTTTGAAAAATGTCTGCATGGATGTATGTGTGTGTGCGTGTGTGCGTGCGTGTGTGTGTGTGTGTGTGTGTGTGTGTGTGTGTGTGTGTGTGTGTGTGTGTATACGCCTGGATCTCAGCTTCTACTCGGTCGATTTTGACCGGACAGGTCTCATTTTTTTTGTTTTTCTTGCGTGATGGCGGGTCAAAACTCCGTTTTTTGATTGGGGCGATGCGTTTTTGTTTTTTTTTTTCAAATTTTCGATTTTCTCAAAACTGTTTTTTGATTTTTTTTAATGATAGGATCGAGTTATTCGAAACTGATGGGTTGCGTTCGAAAGAGAATTAAAATACCTATATTTAAAAAAAAAAAAAGTTTCTAGCTATCGCGGTTCTTTTGTTATTAACAAAAACGTGTTTTTTTTAGAAGCTTATAACTCCTAAACTAAACGGTCAATTTTTTTGAAAAAAATCATGATAATACAGAATATAAATAGCTATAATCTGTTAAAATTTGAATACATTCTGTAGGCTAGATTTTGAGTAAAAAATTGAAAAATGAAAAAAATCAGTTTTGTATTTCCAACGATTACAAGAGTAAAATTGACTTAATGGCTTCAAAATTCCTTTTAGAGGTAGATTTTTTATAGTTCTCGGTCGAGTTCTTTGGGCAAAATGATTGGTCCATAAATTTCAGAGATATTTGAGGTTAAAAATTTTTTGACATTTTTTAAAAATCGTAATTTCTCGAGAACGGCTCTATGTATCTGAATGGGGTGGGTGGCATTCGAAAGAGAATTAAAATACCTATATTTTCTAAGAAAAATTAATTTTCTATCTATCACGGTTCTTTAGTTATCATCAAAAACAAAAACATGTTTTTTTTTTTAAACTCCAATGATGTTACCAACATTATATTATAAAAGTATATAATATTGGCGTCATCATTATATTATAAAAGTATATAGTATTTGTTTTATTATAAAATATAGATATTTTACTTCTATTTCAAATGATAACTTTGTTTATCAGCTCAAAATTTATATAAATTTGATATAAATAAATAATAAATAAATAAATAAATTTAAAAATTAACAATTTTTAATATTTATAAATGAATTTAATTATAATTATGCAATAAATTTTTAAAAAATTATAAATTTTGTTATTAAAAATTAATTAAAGGAATCAACAAATTACGGTTGAGGAAGCTACAGGCCAATGAATTGGCAGCGGTTTTTTTTTCTTTTTATGGCGCGCGCTATTTAAATTACTAGTGTGCAAGATAATAGATTCGCGGGCCTCAAATGCTTATACATGCACGGTAAACTCCTTATTTTGTTGCACGATGAAGGGTGAAATTTCTTATCCACCGGTTTGGGTACGCTGCGTCTTATGCAACCGTTGCAAAGCCATTTGATCCATCGGGTCCAAATATGTCCAGTGGTAAAGTCACCCAGCGTATATTAAGTACTTATAAATGTGGATTTTTCATAATAAATTATGGTATTAATTTATTTATATTATGACCAGTTCTATTTATAAATAAGTAATGCCAAAGAGTTATCAATTTACTGTTTTATTACTTTAGAAAAGTAAACCAATTGTAACTTTTAGTTTCTAACCTCGATTTTGTGTTCACATTTCACAAGCTATCGACAACTGTGTCACCTACGTATCGAGAACTGTTCTGGTGCAATTTATGGACCAATCATTTTGTCCAAAGAACTCGGACAAGAACTATTCATAATCTGCCTCTACAAGGAATTTTGAAACGATTAAGACAATTTAACTCTCATAATCGTTGGACGTACAAAACTCATTTTCTTAATTTTGAATTTTTACGTTTTTGTTAATAACAAAAGAATCGTGATAGCTACAAAATTTTTTTTTAAATATAGCTATTTTAATTCTCTATCGAATGTTATCCATCCGCTTAAAATATCTCGATCCTATCATTAAAAAATAGTACATTTCAACACGGGTGCGGAAGATGATTATTTACGCACTAGTTTCGAACCGTATTTTATACCACGAGAGCCGAATAGTCATATTAAAGTTATGATTTTGAAGTTAGAGTTGTATAAAAGCCAGAATAAATTTTGAGAAAATCGAAAATTCGAAATAAAACAAAAACGCATCGGCCCGATCAAAAAACGGATTTTCGATCTGCAATCATACAAAAAGAAATGAGATCTGTCCGGTTAAAATCGACCGAGTAGAAGCTAAGATCCAGGCGTGTATACCCCTCCCCCCCACACACACACACGTGCACACGCACACACACTTCCTGGCTGAGGAGCAGAGGAGGATATATCAGCACAGAAGCCAAAGGCAGTCAGATGCAGATGACTGTAGGAAAAGAGAAAGACAGAAAAGTCTTCAACGCTGGCAGGCACAGTGGGACAGCTCCGAAAAGGGTAGATGGACCCACGAGCTCGTCCCGCGGATAGCGGAATGGCTAAGCCGGAAACATGGAGATCCAAGCTACTACCTGACGCAGATGCTGACTGGACATGGATGTTTTCGAGAATACTTGCACAAGTATAAGCACGAGGACTCCCCAGAATGCCCAACATGTCACGGACTAGAGAAGGACGCAAGGCATGTGTTTTTCTCATGTCCCAGATTTAACATACAAAGACGAAAGCTCGAAAAAACACTTGTGACGGCGATCACGCCAGAGAATCTGGTTCGACAGATGCTTGCATCAGAGAAGGTATGGATTGCCGCAACGGACTTCGCCAGAGAAGTTATTGAAGAGCTACGGAAAGAAGAGAAGAAGCGAAGAGAACAGCGAATAATAGATGCGGGGCGCCAGGCTATAGAATAGTAGGCTTTCTTTCTTCATGCAGGTGACCGGACGATGCAGTAAGAAGAAGACGACTGGACGATGTAGCAAGAAGAAGACGATAACCAAGAGGAAGAGAAGAAGGCAACCTATCCTGAACCTCCAACCAACTAACATCAGTTGGGGGATGTAGGGAATGACAGCAAGAAGGAAGAGCAAATTAGCTAATGCCTCCCCCGCGAAGTAATACCTAGGGGCAGTTCCGCGGGGGTTTCGTTTAGGCGTACGAAAGACAAAGAGGTTGGAGTTTAGTGGGTAGGGGTCCTGCACAGCGGGATCTGGTCCATCCATCTGACCAGACAAGTTAGTCCATCAACTTGGCGAGCCCCACACACGGGGAGCTCCGAGCAGCTCTTGACATGGTGCGTAAAAAGCCTTCTCCACCTCTTCGAAAAAAAAAAAAAAAAAACACGCACACACACTCACACACACACACACACAGACACACACACACACACACACACACACACACACATCCATAGAGACATTTTTCAAAAACCATGTATTTTGATTCCTAACACCTCGGAAAACAATTATAACATGTTTTTACAACAACTCAAAAAATTACTATCACAAAGCTTCCTCTAGGAGGAAGCAAAAACAACTATCTATTAATTTCAAGAAAGATTTTTCGTTTTTAAATCCGATTTAAAAAATCCAATTAATTTTTAAACTCCAGAGCATACAACATTACGACAATCATTGTAAATTAATGAATGCAATCGACTTTCCGCACTCCGCAAATTGCGTTGAAATTAACGATTCAGTTCGTCTAGCAACCTTGAGAGCGCCGTTGAAAGCTCGAACCAACTTGGGTGAAAAAAAAAGCGTGGGCCAAAAGAAAAACCATTAAGCCGCCTCAGTCCGCAGGCAAATTGCTATGAATTGCAATCGAAGCTGCGTAACAGAGCGAAACGCTAACCCTTAGTTATATATTACGGCACTGGCTTGTGCATTGCAATTCAAGGCATGCTTGAAATTAGTTGAAAGCTGTTATAAAAGTTAATTTTTAATTTTATTTTTATTCGTTTATGTAGATCCGAAATAAACGAACAACTTATAATTAATTATCAGTTCAAAAAGGAATTTGTCTTTAATAGAGATAAGAAATAAAAAAATATTTTATATACATCTGAAGAACTGAGAAAAAAACACAATTGCATTCATTATCAAAGAAAGTTTTTTAGATAAGCTATATCATAACGAGCTAAAATTTTTGACTAAACGATGTATACAACAATATATTAGAATATCTTTACCTCCACAAACAGCATCTATTATACAACGCCAGCATAATGATCACCAGCACAACACGAGCGCCATTGACCACGCGCGGTAGCAAACTTCAGTAGTTAGCGCGACGACTTGTCCGCGAGAGATCAATGCGTGCGCGGTATAGTACTGACGCGAAAGAGGAAGGATACGGGGTTGGGGGGAAGTGAAGCAAAGCTAATTAGCAAGCGTTTATCAAGAAAGCCGAATGGTAAAGGACCCAACTTTGCAGATTTCGTGGTCGCCTCGGTATACGCGCCCACACACTGACGTCGGGTATAATCGTCGTCGCCGATCTCTTTGACGCCGGGCTACCGACGCATAGTGGCCCGATTGTTCAGGCTAGTTACACAGCCGCCATGTTTCGCGATTAGTCTAGGAGCTGGGTACCGTCCCGTATGCAATAATATGTCCCCGGGTAAAAACAGGTGTTTCTTATAGATTTTGACCCGTAGAATCCAAATATCGAGGTTAAAATTCGAAAAAAGTGGTAGAAATTGTTTAAAACGCATTTGTTTAAACAAATAAGAAACTGTTATTATTTTTTGTCGCGATAATTTTTTTATCAAAATTTAGGCTATTTTAAGACGAAATGCCCCTTAGCATTTTTTTCATAAAATCGATATTTCAAAAGTTATGAATTTTTTAAGTTTGATTTTTACGTTTTTTTTGCAACTTTGATTAACAATAACTTTGGAAAAAATCAACTTTTTTTGAAAATGAAAGTTTCCTCTTATTCTTTGAGATGAAAACTATCATATTCATTTGTATTATTTCAAGTCTTACGTTGTTAACTATTTACTTCGTTATTTAACAAATACTGCTTTTTCGATATTTCCAAGCACTATTTCAATACACGGTTGGAGTAACGCGCGCATCCAGGGCTTTTCAAAATCATTATATTTGAAAGTTAAACCAATAGCTAACTATTGGTGCGATTGCAAACCAATTTTAATGTCTAGTAAATAAACAACTTATTGTTTAAACAAAGAAAAAAACAATTATCAACATTTGACTTTTTCATACATAATATATTATATTTCGTTTACTCAAAAATATAAAATTAAGGTAATGTCAAGAAATAATGAAAACAAATTATACAAGAACAAATATTTAATTTAAATATAAATACATGTATAAAAATGAATAACTAAGTAAAATATAATATTATTTATATTTATTTTTACACGTTTCATTTTTCTGACAGAAACGAATGAACAACATGCAATCGCTGCTCGAACACAACAACATGAGTTTCTGATGCATGCTTTACATTGGCAGTTCGGCACAAAATCATCCATAGGGGGTAATAAAATTAAAACTTTTTTCCGAACTGTCATTATAAAGCATGCATTAAAACCGCATGTTGTTGTGTTACTTCTGTTTCTGTCAAAAAAATGAAACGTGTAAAAATAAATACAAATAATATTATATTTTACTTAGTTATTCATTTTTATACATGTATTTATATTTAAATTAAATATTTGTTCTTGTCTAATTTATTTTCATTATTTCTTGACATTACCTTAATTTTATATTTTTGAGTAAACGTAATGTAATATATTATGTATGAAAAAGTCAAATATTGATAATTTTTTTTTCTTTGTTTAAACAATAAGTTGTTTATTTATTAGACATTAAAATTGGTTTGCAATCGCACCAATAGTTAGCTATTGGTTTAACTTTCAAATATAATGATTTTGAAAAGCCCTGGATGCGCGCGTTACTCCAACCGTGTATTGAAATAGTGCTTGGAAATATCGAAAAAGCAGTATTTGTTAAATAACGAAATAAATAGTTAACAACGTAAGACTTGAAATAATACAAATGAATATGATAGTTTTCATCTCAAAGAATAAGAGGAAACTTTCATTTTCAAAAGAAGTTGATTTTTTCCAAAGTTATTGTTAATCAAAGTTGCAAAAAAAACGTAAAAATCAAACTTCAAAAATTCATAACTTGTGAAATATCGATTTTATGAAAAAAATGCTAAGGGGCATTTCGTCTTAAAATAGCCTAAATTTTCATAAAAAAATTATCCCGACAAAAAATAATAACAGTTTCTTATTTGTTTAAACAAATGCGTTTTAAACAACTTCTACCACTTTTTTCGAATTTTAACCTCGATATTCGGATTCTACAGGTCAAAATCTATAAGAAACACCTGTTTTTACCCGGGGACATATTATTGCATACGGGACGGTACCCAGCTCCTAGACTAGATCGTGCGATGTGATTATGGCGGTTGAGCGCTCGAGTGAACTCTTTTGTAAATAAGGAATTATTTTTATACTGTCCGGACGCATGCTGTAAGCATGGTTTACTCGAGTGTAGCTTTCAAAAACATGTTTTACATATACTGCATCGCATTTAATTGATATTATACTTTTTAAATTTTTGATAATCGATGTAATTTGATTTTGCATGGCAATTGATAGAATTTTCTGTGCATTTTCGATTTCGGCAGACACGTCTTTTGTGTTCTTGTAAAAGCTAAGTAAAATTGACAACTTTAAAACGTACTTTCACTAAGTATTAAAACGGTGCACTTTAACTTCTTTTACCCCATTCTTCCTCTACTCAGCCCTCATCATTGCTTGCCTTTTATTACAGCTCCAGTGGCCAAAAGTATTTTGCACTTTTATATGGTAATTGAGGCGCGCGCGACGCACCAAAGCTCTTTTGGAAAAAAGTCGCCTGCTACGACGCACACGTGCGCAAGGTTCATCGTCGTGCCATTTCTTTTTTACCCTCTGAACGCCCTCTTCATTCTCGTATATTTTTTATTTCTTCGCTGACGGCGACAATGACGGTTAACGCGTTCTCTTTTTATTCGGTTACGCGTGGGGCCGTGTGTCCTGAAAAATGTCGTGTTCCACATAATTACGACCTACATAGTCGTGAGAGAGGGAGTACGAATGAGACAAAGGGTCAAAGGGAAAATAATTTGTGGACTACAGACAGGGGGAGAGCTAGCCGTTAAGTTTTTTTTTTGCTCTCGCTTTCATTTTCTTGGCTGCATGGCGAGCGACTGACGGCGAATACGTGTAGAGTCAATTTATAGAAGTCGGATGAAAATGAATGAAGCTTACGGGAAAAAGATTGAATTCTTTTTTTATTAAAGCATGATCTCCATTGTGAGAGGTAATTAAAAAAGTCGTACAAGTGAAAGAGAGGTAGGTCATTTGCCGTTTCTTTTCAAAATTTTGAAATTGCCTGTGGGTAAGTAGAAGTTTTTCGTATGACGAATATGAGACAGAAATACATATGAGTATGTAATTAAAGGATAGTAATACTTTATGCACCAAATTTTAAAATATTGCTTCCGCCTAGAGGAAGCTTTGTAATAGTAAAATTTTAAGTTTTGTTAAAAACATGATAAAAGAGTGTTTTGAGATCACAGGAATCAAAATATACATTTTTCAGAAAATTACGTATAGATGTGTGTGTGTGTGTGTGTGTGTGTGTGTGTGTGTGTGTATGTTTGTGTGTGTGCGCGTGTGTGTGCGTGTGTGCGCGTGTGTGCGTGCGTGTGATGTATAATATATCGCTTTATCTCAGGATATACTCGGTCGATTTTAACTGTACAGGGCTCTTTTTTCGTTTTTTCTTCCGAATTCGAGAAGAACATAATTTTTTATGATTCGTTGATTCATTTTTGTTTCATGTTGAATTTAAAATTTTCGTATTTTACAAAGCCATGTTCTATGTGGCATGATAAATAGAGAAAACCCGCTGCCAATTTATTGGCACTTAGTTTCCTCCAAACTAATTTATCTTTCCTATATTTATATTACATAGTTGAAATTTAAAATAGATTACCTTAAATAATATTCAAGGATATATCACCTGCTAGCTCACATTCGACTCGTACTGCAAACTCCACACTCGGTATTAAAAGGTTCACTTTATGCCCTAGGTACAGAATATACTATTTATTATTTAAAAATAAAATTAATTTAATATAGATATTATTTTTGTTTTTATTATGAATTTTTTTTCCGAGGTACTAGATGAATCTTATGGGGTGTCCGTCTTTGCTTGCAGCATAGAGGGAAGCCCACTAAGACCGTCACAGAGCATCGGGCTCAGTGGTGTGTGCGATTTTACTCACTAAACTCCCAAAACCTTTCGAAATAATTATTATGAAGTATTGGGATTTAAAGTGTCATGGCGGACCGAAAAGTGGGGACCGTTGGGGGAAGTACAATTTACTGCCTTGCTTCGTTCATGACAGTATGTCTATTCTTTTCGCACTCGTATGTTTTAGATGAGTTATGCCTCGGACACTTAAAAAGGAATAGATAAAAAGAACAAGAATTACATGGGTCTCTATATCACATATACACAAGGAATAAGATGTGTATATAGATATAGAAACCCATGTGATTCTTGTTCTTTTTAACTGTTCCTTTTTAAGTGTCCGAGCCATTAATGCCTTACTTCGGCCATGACACTTTAAATCCCAATAGTGTTATAGTTATCAAATGAGGAAGTGGATCCTTTGAGGGCCAATTTTCCAAATAAAAATAAGCAAATTTTCCTTGCAACGTTTCACCAGGATATTCCCTGGCCTCTTCAGGCAAAAGGTCTAAACCGGTATTACACACCGGTTTTACACACCGGTTTAGACCTTTTGCCTGAAGAGGCCAGGAGATATTCTGGCGAAACGTTGCAAGGAAAATTTGCTTATTTTTATTTGGAAAATTGGCCCTCAAAGGATCCACTTCCTCATTTGAAAATTAAACGTGGAGGACGAAAGTCAGAATTATATTGTTATAGTTAATTTTACTTTGAAAAGATTTCTAGATTTTATAAATGATTCAAATTTAATGCATTATAATTATATACATAGCCTTTGTAATCATAATTTAATTTTGATCTATTGTGGTTTTAGTTTTGATTTTACAAATGTAAATTATATTTTAGATATTATTTATGTACATATTTATCTAATTGTTTAAAATAAAATGAATTTATAATAAAATTTAATAGATTATTGGGGTGTTTTATCATTGTGAGTCCCCTTGCCTCTCACAAAGATAATGCAATACTCAATTAATTTATGGGGGTGAAATATATATTGTTTTGAAATTATTTCTATTTTGTATTTCTTAAAACTAATCTAATTTGCAAATGTATAGTATTTATATATATGTAATTTAAACATGTACATTATATTATTTATATACTTATTTTATATATATATATATATATATATATATATATATATATATATATATATAATATTGTAAATGAAATGAATTTAATTATAAAAAACATAAACTTAATAAATTATTTTTATTTTTGTGCTTTATTATTATGAGTTTTCTTGCCTCTTACAAAATTACTGGAATACTTCGATCACACACAAAATAGCTGATATATATAATCATAAAATAGGTGGTGTAGAGGATGGAACGTCTGTGCACACTGCATCTGACACTCGTCAACCAGGCAACGAAAGATGCGGGATGCGGCACTGTTAATCTTCCTTCACCTACAAGCGGAGCCTGTGAAGATAATGAAGATTCAGAATTACGAAGCTTACTATAACGACGTCACGCAAATGAATTGCATGAAGACGCTGAATATAGCGTCTTTAGTTCATTATTGTAAAATATAGTAACAACCACCAACACATTTATTCTCGGTTGTATAAAGAGAAATAATAAAAAATGTTTTAATTAAAAAAAAAAATTATTTTATTTCACGCAATAAGGATAATTGTTTCTTCGTTTTTATTTAAAGAGATAAAATATCTAATTAAATACGAAGAAATTATAAAATAAATACATTAACTATACATCTCCATAAAATTTAAATGAAATTAAACCAATTTCACTCTAGTTATAGTTATCACACAACAAAGAAAACCTCTTTTAAAATACCAAAATTTTAAATATCAAATATCTAAAAAAGTAAGTGTACAATCTTGATAAAATTTTGCATATATATTGCCTACATCACACAAAAAGTTATCTATGCTTATACATCGCTTCGTTTTCGAGAAATTACGGTTTTAAAAAAAATGAAAAAAAAAATGTTAACCTCAAATATCTCTTAAATTTGTAGACTAATGCTTTCGGCTGAAGAACTAAGCCGAGAGATACTTAAAATCAACCTCAAGAAAAAAAATTTCAAAGCGATTAAGCCAATTTGACTACTTTAAACGTTCGACATCGAAAAATCAATTTTTTTCAGATAATATCAAATAGCTCGAAAAATAATTGTACAATCTTGATCAAATTTTACACATATATTACCTACATCACACACAAAAACATTTATTAATTTCAATATGATACATCTGTTCGTTTTAAATGCAACAAACCAATTTCACTAGTTATAGTTATCATACAACAAAGAAAACCACTTTTTTGTATAATAACCGAAAATTCGTCCATTAAAATTGATATACGCAAATCCTGTAAATTAATAATTTTTTATTAATTAATTAATTTAAAATACTTTGTAAAGACTCTACACCCACTCCGCGCGTCTCTCGCAACCAATTCAACCGGCCCGAGGGAATAAAGGTACGCGCTGTCGACAGCTCGCTTTTTATGCTCAAAAACCCTGAAAATCAATACATGTGTCATAAAAAATATGGTGTGCACCTAGGGCTAGAGGGCCTCTTGACCTCGTGTGGTTGCAGTACTCGTCTTCGATTCGCAAAACGCTAAAGATTAAATAAAATAAACCTAGTACCTGGGAAAAAAAAATACGTAGAAATATTTTAAATTTCAACTATGTTATTACATAGTTGAAATTTAAAATATTTCTACGTATTTTTTTTTTTTTGTTTTTCCGAGGTACTAGATTAATCTTCTGGAGTTTTCATCTTTGCTTTCAGCATAGAGCGAAGCCCACTAAAACCGCTATTATCAATCATATATTTAATCTTTAATATAAATATAGGAAAAATAAATTATCAATCATATATTTAATTTTTAATATAAATATAGGAAAAATAAATTAGTTTGGAGGAAGCTAAGTGACAATAAATTGGCAGCGGTTTTTTGCATCTCATTGATAAAATTTTTTCATTTTATTCATTTTATCTTTTTTTAAATATTAATTTAACTTTGCTAGATGAGAAAATTTAATTTTATATATTAAATATCAGAATTGAATTATATATATGCTTAGCTTTATATTTATTAACAACGTTTCTTTTTTGCTTTTTGTTTCTGATTAAAAGCGTTTTGTAATGTTTATACAGATATTACACCCTTAGTAGCGATTGTGTAACTTTTGCTAGAAATAGCACAATAAGCAGACTTTAAAGTTGTAATTTAAATTTTATGAATGTTGAACTGACTTTTTCGCATGTTTGAAACACATCAAACATTTTAAAGGATTAAAAGAATATTTTATATCTCGCAGCGAAAAGGATGTCTAACGATAAAAAAATTGAGAGTAAAATGCAAAAAGAGGAGAAGAGAAAGGGAGAGGAAGAGAAAGTCGATGGAATGTAATGGCTAAGGTGGAATGTGCATTGTATTGTTAGAGAACAAAAGGAAACAAGTTTGGCCGCTGCTGAATTGGCGCCGTTACAATTGAAACGCAAGCGCCGAGGTCAAAGCTTTACCAGTTCCAGGAAACAAAAGATATATCGAACTGACTGGTAACAAAGGAGATTTTGGCCATAGTTTGAGCAATAGACGGCGGGGTCGTTATTATTCACATTAAGAACGTCGTTACAGCGAGAGTCGCCGCACGTTGATTGTTCAATTCCGTTAATTTCATAAAAGTTTGTTACTGTAATTCGATTTAGAAACTTTCAAAGTCTGTTAAAGCTTTAGCTTTGTAGAGATATATTCTATCGAATAGAATGAAATAGAATAAAATGGATTTTTATTTCGTGTGCACCAGGCAGAGTTGTATTCTGTAACTCAATTACATTAATCATCTAAAACTCGATTCTTACTATTTTAGGATAATAAATTTTATATACTACTAAGAAGTTTGTATACAGGAACAAAGAGTATCGCTAGATGATTGTTTACGTATGGTAGAAACAATTATAATTTATAAAACAAATACACAAAATAATTTTGTCTAAGAAATCCTTATAAGTATATTTCCCATAAGTCAAATAACTTATTAATCATAAGCACAGAAAAGAATTGTCTTTGATCGCAGTCACAGCAGAGCAAACACGGATTGTCGCGTAAAATGCAACAGTAAACCCAGACGAGAGGAGAGTCGGAGGTAGTACCCAGCATTATCCGGCTAATCAGTGTCTTACGGTTCACCGGCGGATTTCCGGCGCGCATAATCTTCCGGGGGATTTCGCCCTGTATCTGCTCTCGCGGCTCGTCGGCTAAGTCTTCCATTTGCGATTTGATTTACAGATAAAGACGCGCCCGTTTGGATTCCGACGCGCGCCCTCAAAGGAACTCAGGCATCGCGCCGGTTATATCAACTCGCCGGATTTTATCCGCCTTCGGATCCCTTTCCCTGGCTCTGTTCTATTGTATTGATGCTTGCGGCGGAACGACGTCTGTCAGATGTTTAATTTATTTCCTTGGTAGAAAATTAATGATATTTTATAGTTAATGTGTTAACCAAATGGAAGCATTTTTAACAAAAATAAATATGTAACAGTAATACAATGTATCTAAAAGTATTACTAATAGTTAAAATATCGAAGTTGTCAAATGTAAATGCAATTTATTATTAGTAATTTACTTGAAATTGGTGCATAATTATCAAATAAAAGCAGAATACTGTTCTTAACTATAAAGTTAGGTAAAAAACTAGATAATTTCTGGTTAACATTTCTACCAGGGTTGTAGTAAACGTCATAATAATTGAATGTTATCTTTTAAAGTAATCTAATGTCTTTGATATTACAACAAATTTTGACATTCGAATATTTTCTTGGTGCAGAAGTAAAATTTCTCAGTAATGTAATGTAATTTATCCTATCGCAATCTACGAAATAAATTTACTCATACAGCATATAAAAATATTGTTAATTTTGTAATACAATTATTTTTAATCCTTTAAGTATTATCTTAAGGAGTTTCCGTTCAGTGAAATTTTTCAGGTCAGTTAAGAGGTTACATATGACATCACATCTTTTTCCTATATGATATGGTACATATGGGTCGATAAGGGTGGATATGGATAAATATCGATGTATATGGGTGGATATGGGTAGATATTGGTGGATATTGGTGGATATGGGTGGACATGGGTGAATATGGGTGAATATGGGTAAATATCGTGGGTATGGGTAGATATGGGTGGATATGGGTAAATATGGCTGGAAATGGATGGATATATGAGTAAATATGAATATAAAAGGTGGTTGTACACTTCCGGTCACTTGCTTTTGCCCACCCAGACGACATTTTAGGTCATCGAAAAAGTTTCACCTCTCCACTGCCTATTGAGCTACAAAAACCGGCGGAGGCTCATTGGAAAGCTTGAACCAAGATGCTTTAAGACGCACCTAAGGGTAAATCTCTTTTTCGAATTTATTTATGTTCCATTAAAGAATTAAAAAAAAAAGAAATCTACATTTTTATTCTCAACTTTGAATCAACGTAGTTTTTGAACCAATGATCGTATAGTTTTGCAAAAAAAACTGGAAAATTTGAAGAAAAAGCTTTAATTTTAATTTTTCGCAAAATTTTTTAACACTGTTTTTCAGCGATTCAATAACGCTTTTTTAATGAAAACTAGGTACTTTTAAAAATAAATTTAAATGGGGAAATAATGATTTTCCGAAAAACTTTCGCTAGAAAAAAATATGTAGTTTGGCACCTACATTACGTATACATTTTTTCAGATTTAAAAAATTCTAACGAAATTTTTAATACAAAGACGTTGCCCGGGCACGAAAAAAAATATATATTTCACCGATGTAGCCAAACAGCATTATAAAAATAAATACCAAATAGCTAATTTAGTCAATTATACAGATGATATCGGTTTTTTTTCGATCGCCGAGTGGCATTTCCACGCAACCACCCATGGAAAAGGACCATACAATAGAGAGACATACAGAGAGAGAGAGAGAGAGAGAGAGAGAGAGAGAGAGAGAGAGAGAGAGAGAGAGAGAGAGGCAGAGAGAGAGAGAGAGAGAGAGAGGCAGAGAGAGACATACAGAGAGAGAGAGGAAGAGCGAGTGTACGTATGTGCGTTACGGCGAGAGCGAACGGAGACGGGAACCGTAGCATGTACGGAGTTTCGGGAAGAAATTAAAAAAGAGGAAAAGTAAAGAACGAAATTAAGAAAAAAGAAAAGAAAAGTAAAAGAAAAACGAGAATAAATCAAAAATTGTGTTTTTCTTCTTCCGAGGAAACTAATATTAATACTGATGTGGAATCTCCTCTGCATTCAAGATCAGTCAAGAAGACTGTACGAGGAAAAAAAGACAAGCTTAAGAAAGTACTTACAACATCTAATATTGAAGACACAGATGGAGAATATGAGAATGAAGAAGTAGATAAGTTGATAAAGGAAATTAAAAATTCAGTTGATAAAGATAATTTTACACAAAAAAATGAATCTCCTTCTCGTGATTTGTTTGAATTATCGCCGAAAAGTGCTTTAGCAGTTGTACTTCAGAATTATAATATCACTAGTGATGAAAGTTTCAACATATTTCCATATTTAAATAAAAATAATAAAAGTCAGGACACTTCTCGCAATTCGTTCTTTACAGGTAGTAGTTGTCATACTTCAACGATTTTATCTCAAAATCATTCTTTTTTCAATGAAGATAAAGATAAAGGTACATCAAATGGCAATAGCATTTTAGATTTAAAAAGAAAGGTTATTTCCATAAACATGCACCCCGCTATCGATGGCAATGAGGAAATGAAGTCTTTTAAGGAACTGAAGGCAAAAATCCTTGACAATGGACTGATTTGCGATCCTCAGTATTACATTTCATTTGATGAAAAGAGTTTGACAGTAGGAAGCTATAAAATTATGGATAATGATCCCTTTGCTAATAAAAATTATGTTTACTTATTTTCCACTGAGTATCAGTCAATTTACAAAGGAAACAAATACATCGATGGAGATGTCATCGATGCGTTTTGTGCAATAAGTAGATCAAAATGGAACAACGGTACCGCTGTTCCATCTTATCATACAGCTGCTATTTTTGGTGATAGAAGTCATTCGATGAAAAGCAATGACTGGAAAATGTACAATATTACGGCCACCTTAAGTGGAGTTGTCATGATGCCGTATACGTATAATAAACATTGGCGTCTTATTATTGCTGATATTGATAAGGGCACAATAATGTACATAGATCCGATAGGAGATCAAGTATGTGAACGAGCTATTGAAAAATTCCAGCTTTATTTAAATGACTGTCGCACAAGGACACCGAATACATTTAACGAAATAAACTGGAAATGGAAAAAATGTAAAATGCAGCGACCGTACCAAGTTGATAGTTACAACTGTGGAATATTCGTAATGTATTACATGGATATGATCGCCAAGAAGCAAATACTTGATGTTTTATTTAATCCTGATCAATATAGACATTGGCTGGCGTCGCTACTTCTAGTAAAATCAGAAAAAATGAGTGATTTCTGACAATATTGCTTTAGAAACTGGGAAAGAACCAGTAAAGTATTTTGTTTCATTTGCAAAAGGTTCATTCATGAAGGTTGCCTAGACGAAAAAGATGATGCACTGTTCAACGATTTATTCTATTGTCTATTATGTACACATTATTTAAAGAAATGTAAATAAGAATTTTTTTGTAAAAAACCTGGGTAAGGGAGTGTTAATGATTAATAAAAAACAGTCTATTCTCAAAATTTCTTTGAGTGAATAGTCACTGATTGAAATTTACAGAGTAGGAAACTTATGAATTATGTGGTTTTATTACTATTATTATTATTATTATTATTATTATTATTATTATTATTATTATTATTATTAATGTTGGCAGGAAAATCGCCAGTCATACTGGTAGAACAATCACAGACAAAAATTGAACGTTTTTTTAATACTCATTTCATATAGATTACAGTAAAAATATTGCCGATGGCAGAAAATTGGCTCTATAGTGGAGTAAATATGAATCATGATCTTATTTAAATATACTTCTATTTCACTTTAGGGCCTATCTTCCGAGTCGGGAAAGGAGAATGTCAACGAATACGTATGACCTTTTTTCTACTTTTTTTTTAGCAAATAGCATTTTTTTTCTGCCTCTTTCCAGTCACATCCCTGATAAATTTATTTTTTTATACACAGACACGATTTTCGCGTTTTTTGAATTTAAAAAAAACCGGTTGAAGTAACCGATTTTAGACCAGCAGAAGCAAAAGTGTCGCATCAAGTGTAAAAGTAGACGTAGCGGGCGCAAAACGCGAAAAAAAATGTCAAACGTACTCGGCTCGTGCTTGCCCGCCGTGAACTCGTGCTACAAATCTCACACTCGGTCTAAAAAGGCAAACTTTACGCCCTTAGCACACAATATACTATTTTGATTCCATATTTTGACAGACTCTATTCAAAAGAATTGGTTTGGTAAGATCGTCTGCGTTCCTCTATTTACTGCTCGTCCCTTAGCATTCTCCTTAAATAAACTATGTATAAAAAGAAAGGTCTAATTTTGTTATTTAGCTGACAATCCCCTTCTATTACCGACAATTATTGGAACCTATTCGTTAAATATAATTTTTGATTTCCAAATAATATTTGAAAAAGCACTTGACTAATCGCTACGCGATAATAAAGCCTGAAGAGGTCGACAAACCCGTCGACGAAACGTCGCATTCGACTACACCAAAACCTTTGTAGTTTTGAATTTTTACGCTTGCTCCCAACGGATCTCGTCAGAATTGACTGAATTATTTCTTTAATTACTGCAATGGGGAGTACAATCGTGAATACGATTAATCACACACTGGATTAATATTTGAAAAAATTATGGCTGCCTAACGCAAACTTTTGATATTATTCGTTACTTAAGGTCGATCAAACTCGAAATTACCTTATTAAAGTACTTTCCGAAACATACATTGCTATAAAACAAATTGGAGATGATACTATACTTTGTCTTTCATATGTAAAATCCAGGTCTACGTAACGCATCTTTGCAAAAATATAATAATTTTAAAATCTTTATCCTTGATAAGGGAAAGTTAAAATGTTAAAATTAATCTAACGGCTTGTGTAACGAAGTATACGATAAGTAACCTTTGATAAACTACATTTTTTATTTTAGAAAGCCCAATAAAGTAAACACATACATTTTGCCCGTATGATCGAAAATTTGGTATCGGCGAGTATGCAGTGCCCTTATTAAGTCTTTTCCGAAATATGAATTTGCGTGAAATCAATTCTAAATTATTCGTAGGTATTTTGTGACTAAAATGATTAAAAATCAGGTATGCGTAACGCAGATTAACAAAAATATTTCATTTAATCGAAATCTAACCTATAGGTTAGGTCGGGTTTTATTTAATTATTTTTATTTTCCGAAACATCTTTATGGGTAAAACCTTTTGCGTTGTCTTTCTAATAGGTTCACGATGATTCCCAGAAAAAATTATGGCTGCCTAACGCAAACTTTTGATATTATTCGTTACTTAAGGTCGACCAAACTCGAAATTACCTTATTAAAGTAGCTTCCGAAACATGCATTGCTATAAAACAAATTGGAGATGTTTTCTATGCTTTGTCTTTATAACATATGTAAAATCCAGGTCTGCGTAACGCATATTCAAAAACTTATGGACGTTTTAAACTTTTAAACCTTAATAAGGGATAGAAAGAATTCTCCAAATGATTTTTTATAGTCATATTATCGAAGTTGCTTATATAAGCCACAAATTCAAAATTAGATCGTCGATCGATCCAAATCTGGTTTTCATATAAAAACAGTAAGCAAATTAGTAAAACTTTTTTCTTGTCTCTATATATAAAGCAGATGGCAGAAAAAAAAATTATATTTTAGGTACACATTGGCATTAGTAATTTTTTAAATAGCGTAGTAATTTTTTAAACTTGTGGAGATTCGCTGCACACTCACGTTTATAAAATAATTTTCTTTATGAGTAAAAAAAAACCGCTGCCAATTCATTGGCACGTAGCTTCCTCAAACTTAATTTACTGATTCCTTTAATTAATTTTTAATTCCAATATTTAAAATTTAATACTTCAGAAAGACAGAAATAACAAAACTCCAACATAATTTATTCAAATTTTTATAGATTATATAGATTCTGACCATCACCAAAGCTCAATGACTGTCATTTTTGTATTCATGGATTGTAAATTATATCTATTAGTTATTGTCAAATTGTTGTAAAAATGACCGTCATGTAAGCAATGTCGGTAATTTTTATATTTAAGTATTGTAAATTATGACTATCAATGACGATAAAGTTATTGTCAAAATTACTTTAAAGTTAGAAAATTTTGTCAAACGATCATTCCACATTACTGCACAACATTTTACGTAATTTTTATCTTGTAAGAGATAGATGAAATTATACATTTTCATATAAAATTAAAATTCGAAAAATAAATTTTTCACGAAAAAAATTGGAAAAATTTTATGGAAAATATTAACTTGTAATTTTTTCATGGCCAATTAATATTCAGTGGTAGAAATGTACCTATTCTGCACCACTACCACTGAGTATGAAATTAGTAGATGTCGGACAACAAATTTATTTTCGTGTTACGTTGAACGTGTTATATTGAATGCGTTATGTGGAAAGGCTGTTATAATGTGAGGGGATGTATTTTAAAAAATTTGATAACGACAGATTTTTGTTTTCATTTTTCAATTTTTCAAGTTTTACATTTTTGTTAATAATAAAAAACCGCGAGAACTAAAAAATTTATCTTTTTAGAAAATATAAATATTTTAATTCTCTTTCAAATGCTACCCATCCCATTCAGATACACAGAGCCATCCTCAAGAAATAGATTTTAAAAATGTCTAGAAAAATTTTAACCTCAAATATCTCTGAAATTTATGAACCAATCACTTTGCCAAAAGAACTCATCCGAGAACTATCAATAATATACATCTACAATGAATTTTGAAGCGAATAAGACAATTTTACTCTTGTAATAGTTGAACATATAAAACTCACTTTTTTTCATTTTTCAATTTTTACGTTTTTGTTAATAACAAAAGAATCGTGATAGCTAGAGAATTAATTTTTTTTAGAAAATATAGGTAATTTAATTCTCTTTCGAATACCACCCACCCCATTTAGATACATAGAGCCGTTCTCGAGAAATTACGATTTAAAAAAAAAATTGAAAAAAATTTTAACCTCAAATATCTTCGAAATTTATGGATCAATCCTTTTTCCCAAAGAACTCACTCGATTGGTATACAAAATCTACCCCTACAAAGAATTTCAAAGTGATTAAGCCAATTTTACTATAGTTATTGAACGACAAAAAAAATCACTTTTTTTTATAAATTATTTTTTTTCTCAAAAAATAATGAATAAAAAAACCTAAAAATTTAGTAAGTTATAGTACTTAATATCCTTTATAACCAAAAAAATATTCATGTTAATATCTTTTTTTAATTTCGAAATATAACCTATTTACAAAAAATTACGTTTTTATCAATAACTTATGACGAAATATAGCTACCGACTTTTTTTTTTTAAATTGTAGATAATTTTATCCTACATACAAAAATTCATGATATATAAACAATATTTGTTTTAAATATTTAAAAAATCGAAAAAAAAATTTTGAAAATTAAAAAATGGCTATAAAAAAAATTAAATTTTACAAAAATAGAATATTGACCCCAATTGTGGAAGCAAAATCTAAAAAAATGATCACTCTCCCGTTAAAATCGCTGGAGTAGATCATGAGATATCAGCGTATACGGACATACACACACACACACACACACACACACACACACACACATCCATACGGACATTTTCTAAAAATAGTGTATTTCGATTCCAAATTTGCTAAATAACATTTCTAATACATTATCTCATGAACTTTTGTTTTTACTATCACAAAGCTTCCTCTATGAGGAAGCCAAAAATTTTAAGAAAAGAAACGTCCAAAATAGAGAAAGCGCACTTACACCGTGGTCACATATTCTCCGGGGGAAAGCTGTCTGTCATGTAGGAGATAATCATGCAGGTCTTATCAATTGTGCCATCTACAACGACCACACAGTTTATTGGTCTACGTCAGCTCATGTTGCTGCTGCTGTTGCTCATAGTGATGTTTCTGGAAAGAAATCACAAAGGGTAAGCAATAGCAACAGAGCCATATAGTGAACCAAAATTAAAATCTTTTATTTTTAAGCCCTAATTTTTAATTATATATACATATAAAGTTAGCAAAAAAGAATACATACCCACTTTCTGTTACTCTTATAAAGGTTTAATAGGTTTATGAATATTAAGTAATAAACTATCAGCTTTTTTATATTGTTAAAAAATCAGTGAGCTAAAAGCTGAGCAATTCCTGGACGATTACTTGGATCGCACTGAAGGCAAAGTTCAGTGATGGCATGAAATGGTTCTGAATAGTTTTGTTATGTAGATCCATAAAGGATTTGAGGAATACAACCTCTAACTTTTTCAGTCAACATTAAAATATCTGGTACGTCAAAAAAGGGTACAATAAATACCATTAGCTAGCTCGCAAATGATCATACCAAGACTGTAAATATCTGACTTTTCATTGTATACACAAAGATCTTGTCGAAGTAATTTACCATAAAAGAAACAGAAAAAAATGTTAGGAACGATTAAAATCTTACTAAAGGTAAGCTTACCAGGTGCCTTGGTGCAGTAAATTCCGTGAACAGCGCAACAACGACAATCAGTCGAGTATAAGTAATGGGTTAAAATCGAACGAAGCAGACGGCAACAGCAAGCAAGCTGACAGCTGCTCCCAGTCCCCAGCCGCCTGCCAGGGATCAGGTATATCATCCGCCGAAAAACACAAATGACCCTAAAAACCGTTTACTGTCATAATACCGTTTTAATATACATTATTGCTGATAGATTCACTTTAATGTGCGCGCATGTTCAAACTGCAATTGTTTAATATTTATTAGATCGTTTATTGTTTTACATGTGTCATATGTAACGAACGAATTTGTAATAGGTATTTTAAAATCATAAAAATGCTAACAGAAGATCAATTATTTGTCGTAAGAATTTTAATAATGGAAGAGATGAATAAAATTACCGATAAGTTAATTAATGATGGACTGATTCCAAATTTGGAAACTTGTATAAATGAGATGACTAGTAGGATAAATAAAAGAACGGATATTTTTACATCACCTTTCTCAGGTAAATATTGCTTTTATTTAAATCAGAGTTTAATATTTTTTATTAATTGATTTATGAATTTATTTTTACAGTACCTTTCATCTGTCAGGTGTATAGAGATAATATCTACTTACAACTGGATGATAAAATGAGACATGATGGTTTGACACCGGACAAATTTACTGTACACGAGTGGAACTTAATGAAAGATTTCCGGAAATTAAAAATTATTTTATAATTATTATTTAGAATTATGTATTTTTATTAGTAAAATAAAATTTTAAATCGATAAATCAAGTATTCTCTGTAAAAAATCCAAAATTTTTAAAAGAAATTATCAACCATAAATATTAAATGGATCGATTTCAGACCAAATAATAGATCTGTGTTTAAAAATTATTTTTTAGTTTAAAAATTAAAAATTTATTTTTAATATATTAAAAATGTATTTTTTTGAGGTATAAAGTTGTTTTTTACATAGATTTGAAAAAATAATTACCTGACTAATTATACTAAAATCTATTTTTTCATGCTTTAACCCAGGCTTGCCCCCTTAACGGATGTCTTGTAAAAATAACTTTAAAATAAAAATATTTTGTTAAATTTGCCATACTAAAGTTGCCATACTATGTTAAACTGTGCCGATCCATGCCAGACTGTGACGATCCATGCTAGACTGTGCCAATCCATCCCAGACTGTGCTGATCCATGCCATTTATTTTAAAATTTTGGTATCGTACCATACTGTGTCAAACCGTGCCAGACTGGGCCACACTATGACACACTATGCCAGACTATGGCAAATTACAGTTTGCCAAAATGCGCGACGCATTTTTCGTGTAAAACACGCTCTGTTCAACTCGCTCGTAATCGTATTCTGAGTCTCTCAGAAAAAAATAAAACACATATCGATAGATTTTTTCCTGGTCTTTCCAATGGTGCTATTGTTTTGAATCCGAAACTCTTTCTTCTGGTCAAAAATTCGAGTTGAAAGTTCAGAGCCATTTTTCTCAAAGTATATCGTGTTTTTTTTTCAAAATGTATATCACCATTCGAAAGTACAAGTCTTAAGCTATAAAATCCTTAATTTTCAGATTGGAGAAAAGAAGGCCTCAAATGTAACAAGATTAAAAAGACAGCGGCGAGTGACCGCGCGAGCTCTTCGCGCTGCGCTCGGACGCGCCGCACGCTGGGGCTTGGTATAATGAGCTCGCAATCGTATTTTGAGTCTCTCAGAAAAAAACAAGAGACATATGTCAATAGATTTTTCCTTCTCTTTCCAATGGTGCTATTCTTTTTACTCCTAAACACTTTATTGTGCACGGAGAAAAATGTTCTATTAAAAATTACTATGTTTTATTGTAATCGGGGGACAGACTTGAATTCTTAAAAAAATTACTATGTTTTATAGTAAAAATTGCTATAAATGTAGTAAAACTTACTAGAAACATAGCAATTTTTGCTATAAAACATAGTAATTTTTTTAAGAATTCAAGTCTGTCCCCCACATAGTAATTTTTAATAGAACATTTTCCTCCGTGTGGTCGGAAATTCGAGTAGAAAGTTCAGACCCATTTTTCTTAAAGTATAACATGTTGTTCTTCAAAATGCATAGCACCATTCGAAAATACAAGTTATAAGCTACAAAACCCTAAATTTTCAAGTTGGAGAAACGTAGAGCTCAAAAGTAATAATAAGAAATAATTTCTCTAGATTCTTCCATTTACACTACATTTTCTTCCTCAATTTTCGCATCAAATTTTAATCGACAAGAATCACATATTTTATCTTTATCTTGTAAGTTCGGAAAACGAGCTTTCATTTTTTCAGAAACAAACCTCAGTTTAGGTGAATGCTTTGCTTCATCAAAAGCGTTACAACAGCGATTGAAAATCGTTGACATTTTAAAGTTTTTTTTATTATGAAAATAATAAATATTGAGAAAGAAAACATTTTCAGTGGGTGATAAATACCTTCCAAGGAGATTTTTTAAGTATTGGGAACGACTCTGTTGTCTCAGTCCCTCTAGTGGCAGAAATGATAACACGTGAAAGTGCAACAATTAAAGTATAACAAATATATACGCATACAGAGGCGCGTCCAAGAGCAGAACAGACTTCACGCGGCCGCTCGCCGCTGTCTTTTTAATCTTATTGCTTTTGAGCTCTACGTTTCTCCAACTTGAAAATTTAGGGTTTTGTAGCTTATAACTTGTACTTTCGAATAGTGCTATGCATTTTGAAGAACAACATGTTATACTTTAAAAAAATGGTTCTGACCTTTCCACTCGAAAAGTGTTTGGGAGTAAAAAGAATAGCACCATTGGAAAAAGCAGGAAAAGTCTATTGATACATGTCTCTTGTTTTTTTCTGAGAGACTCAAAATACGATTACGAGCTCATTATACCGAGCCCCAGCGTGCGGCGCGTCCGAGCGCAGCGCAAAGAGCTCGCGCGGCCACTCGCCGCTGTCTTTTTAATCTTGTTACTTTTGAGCCCTTCATTTCTCCAATTTGAAAATTTAGGGTTTTGTAGCTTAAGACTTGTACTTTCGAATGGTGATATGTATTTTGAAAAAAAACATGATATACTTTGAGAAAAATAGCTCTGAAATTTCAACTCGAATTTTCGACCAGAAGAAAGAGTTTCGCATTAAAAACAATAGCATCATTGGAAAGAGCAGGAAAAAATCTATCAATATATGTGTTTTGTTTTTTTCTGAGAGTCTATTACGAGCCTGTTGAACAGAGCGGGTTTTGGACGAAAAATGCGTCGCGCGCGCCCGCTGGCTGGTTTCTGACGGACGCTCCCATGTGTTCTTAGGCTAAAAGAATTCGTTTATGAATTTCAGAGATATTTGAGGTTAAAACTGATTTAGCCCTCTTTCCAAATCGTAATTTTTCGGGAACGCGAACGACTTTATCTACACTAG
The DNA here is from genome assembly GCA_036365515.1 of Torymus aiolomorphi. Taxonomy (NCBI): domain Eukaryota; kingdom Metazoa; phylum Arthropoda; class Insecta; order Hymenoptera; family Torymidae; genus Torymus; species Torymus aiolomorphi. The sequence goes on along the minus strand of CM070874.1, from coordinate 66,837,435 downwards.
AAAATGGAAATGACGCGTGCTACGTATACGTATTGTTTACTTGCTTTTGTTTCTTATTGAGGTTAATTTACAGCGCTCTTCACTGATACATAAGATTAGCTAAATCCCTAGAAAATTAACCATAAGTTGGCCAGAATATGCTTAACCAGCATATGGCTTAGCCATATTCTGGCCAACTTATGATTAATTTTCTACCAGGGATACGCTGGCCAATTAGAGGCCGAGAAATACATTTAACAATACTTCTAGCTGCACTTCGATATCAACCGCGTTCTCTTTTTTATAAATGGAAACATGCAATTTATAGACAATTTTGTGGGTAGTATAGGCAATATATTTGTCAAATTTCATCAATAAACATTATCTATTATACAGAATAAGTGTTAGTTGCGCTCCAGGTAGGTAGGTTATTTTGTATTATTAATATCTTAACACAGTACTTTTGTGTCGACATATTATCAGTGGCAGGTAATAAAGGATTTCAAGAATAAGAAATAATGTGTAATTTTTGTAAATAATAATGAAGTTGTAAATTATTGAAAAAACATGTAGAATGAATAAACATATTTTAAATTTTAACTATATACTATACATATAAGAGCGATAAATTCATTTGGAGGAAGCTACGCGCCAATATATTGGCAGCGGTTTTTTTTGTTTTATGACAATCGTCATAATTATAAACCATTCAGCAACGAGGGATCATACAATCATAACCACTATGGAAGACCTCATTCAATTTTAGATTATTTTAAATTATTACCTAGATTTATTGTTTAATTATAAATCTTATATAAACTATATTTTAAATTTAATTCTATTTTAAAATACAAAATAGTGTGTATTAAGTAAATTAAGATGTAATATAGTACATTATGTAACAGGGAGAAAAGTCGCTCTTGATTCCCGCGGGTGGATTCACTGCCCGCGCGAACGAAGCGAAGCGAGGGCAGTGATCACCCGAGGGAATCATCGACTTTTCTCCCGAGTTACATACAGTACTTTATTCCCATCTCAACTGTGGCCACTTTTTTGTGTTTGTAAACATAAGCGGCGTCCGGCAAAAAGAGGGAAATATGGGCATATTTCCCTCTTTTTGCGATATATGACGATTTTTTTTTTTTTCATTTTGGGAAATATGACGATATTTTCCGCAAACGTTTAATTTGTTGAAAAAGGGAAATAAATCTAACTTTTGTCCCGCTTTTCAGGGAAAAAAGTGGCCATATTTGTTGAGATGGGAATAAAATAAATTTAAAGAATGTTGTCTTTTAATTGTTATTTATTTCTCTCAATTGATTCTTTTTTTATTCCCGACTTCGAGCTCCTTGTAGCGCACAAAGTTGATTGGGCGTGGGCACACAATACCGTCATACCCGTCTCCTCTCCTCAAACAGCGAAGCGTACCAAGTGTCGCATGAGGTACTCAAGCGTTCTGTAAAAAATAAATGCCGAGTCAGTTGTATCGTGCAGCGTGAAAATAGTTTTCACGTGCGCTTACTTGTATGTGGAAGAATCAGTTTGGCGTCACTTGCCGACTGCACCGCATGAACAAAGGTGGAGTAGAGCTGGTACGTGCAGACTGAGTTGGACAGTTCGCGGAAGTATATTTTACTCAGCCCGCCGCTGAGGCTCGAGCCTGGCGAATACAATAATGGCATGTCGATGTTGTCCTCCAGGTTCAAATCGTTGTAATACAATTTTGTAATACAATTATTTTTAATAATATATTATTGGCTTTAGATTAATAATAAGTATAGAGCACTTTAATTTGCAATGTCTCAACAGTTCCGGTCTGTGTCTACTTATATTGACGAATTTATAACAGAAGCATAGAAAATGGTTTGTATATCTTTTAGAATATCTATTGGATAATTTCGTTGAAGAGATCTATTTATTCATGCATGAATTTACAAGTATAAAAGTTGATTTATAAATTCATTTTTAAGATGTAACTTATTTTTTAAAAATGATGTTTTTATGAATATCTCAATAATTATTATTGCGATTCGCCATCACTCTTTCGCATATTTTAGAGAAGTTTATACCGCTTTAAATGTGATAATAATAATAAATAAGCAATCTTAGCTACGAAAGAACGAAAATTTTGCAAAATTGAAAAGTTACTATAAAGTCGAAGAAAATCACATTAAAAAAAATATACTTTTTCCCAACTTATGTACGGTCACCGGTGTATCCCGACGGTGGCAATAAGTTTCTTATTCCTCATATATATAGATATATTTTCAATGCTATTTCTTATTTCCATATCGCTATTCTTTTAACGTGCGAAGGCCCGAACGCTCGCACGCATCCATACGGATAACTTTGAAAAATTGTGTATTTCAATTGAAAAGGTCCCAAAAGTATATTTTCTCTTAAATTTTTGTTCTCTATCGTAAACCTTCCTGTAGAAAAATAGAAGCAAAATAGAAATCGTATCGCTACGATGCAAAATCCTCTAGTTATTACAAGGTCTGTATTTGATTTAAATACTTGTAAGTAGTAATATCTGAACATAGCGAGCCAACAAATTTTATAAAATATATATCAATGATTACAAAATAACGTTGTTCAGTAAAATATACATTTCTAAACCTTCCTTATCAAATAAAGAGAAAACCTTTTCTTAAAGTATTTGTAGAAGATATTTCGGTTTTGCCTGAGCCACAGTAAAATCCCGCGCACCACGCAAATCACGTATGGCGTTTTCAATTCCTCGTGCAACCTCGCGCATCACTTTTATATTCTCCGTCGAGATCGAGAAAAACGAGGTTTTCGCCCGAGCAACCGCACACAGAAAGAAAGAAAGACTAGCTTACATTCATAGCAGCCGAGATTACGGGATAAAGACGAGCCGATAGAAAAAAGGAGTCGGTACGCGCGCGGATGAAGTAGCGAATGGAAACAGGTATATATACGCGGACAGGGTGAGGGAGAGAGAGCGCGGCAAAGAAAGGGGGAGAGAAACAGCGGAAGTTAAGGGGACGCTCGTTGTTTTGAATATTTTTCTAATTTATCATACCGGCTCAGGTTGTATACATATATTTTTTCCCATTTTCTCCCTGTCTCTCTCCTCTCTCCAGCTCCTTTCTTTCGTTGATCCGAACTCGACTTCGAGCGGAATATTAATCTTTGGCCGATAGTCCGCGACTTCCAGAAGGAGAAAGAAAAAGTTTTATTGCGGCCAGCCTATACCTCGCTCCCAGAATATAAACGCGCGGCCCTTTAAAGTGCATGTTTACCTTTTTCTCCATCGCTGCCTCCTTCGCCCGCGAGTTTTTCGTGGGATTTGTTTTTTTCTCTCCTGCTGCGTAGAAGAGGAGAGGAGCTAGGCAAGACTTTGTGCGGATCGTAAAATTCCGCCGAGCTTTAAAAGCTTTTTTTTCATAGGGGGAGATGATGCGGTTTGGAAAATATGCCGTCTGTGGTCTTCATTATGGCTTCTTATGTGTTTTAACGTTACATAAATCAGATTAGTGGACGCTCTCAGACGTATGACACATAAAAGGACTCTAAAAGAAGCCTTTTCGCGTGGAATAAAATTCAATACGGGACTTTTTTATGTTTCGCTTGGAAATTTATATATTAACTTTTATAAGCATATTTTACATAAATATATCATAATTTTAATAAATATTTCTACTTTAAATAAATCGCATTATACTCTGTAAACAAATTAAATAAATTCAATGCAATTTTACAGAAAACATAGTATTGTTAAACGTTTTATAAGTTGCTATCACATATTAATGTAAAATTATACTTTATTGAAACAGAAGCACTTATTTAATTAATATTACATTAAAATTAATTTGTAATAGCCTGCCGTAAAACATTCAATAATAATTCTTTTTTGTAAAATTAAATTGAGTTCCATTTAATTATTTAGAGTACGTTACAATGTATTGATATGCACGTTTGTTCATAGTTTAATTCAAAGATTACTAAAAAGGCAGAGATGCGTTATTTCACACTAAAGTGACACTTCATTATTATATTATATTTACACGTAAATATCTATATAAGAAATCTCTAGTCATTCTAACATGTTATCTGCTTCAAACATTATTGTTTAATATTTTCCATGTTAGAAAATTTATTGTTTTTATAGAACCCATCTAATTTAACACAAACATTTAAGATACAAAACTAGAATCGTTTAATTTAATATCTTACTTCTATATATTTTAATATCTCATTCTTCCGGATTCCACTGCAATTTTTGTCAACCCCTCTTCATTCTTTTTCCTTCTCCTTCCCTTCTTCCATCGCTACCAAAGGCCATGCCCAACAAAAACCGAAATACCACATCTCTTGACCCGCCACTCCCTCGACTCTCCGCTCAACCGTGAATTACACGCGCCGCGTACACAAAGCGACTTTGCCGCCGCGATACGTTTAAGCGAACAATTCTATCAATCTGTCGCTCGTGTGCGCGTGGTTGGATTAAGTGAGTATGCGCGACGCTCTCGCTCTCTCTCACTCAGAAATTCCTTAAGCCCCGTACCCACGGGGGATGAGGAAGCGAGCGAAAGGTATTATACACGAGGGTGTGGGTGTCGGCGTCGAGTTCGATCTTGCTCTCACTCTCTCTCTCTTGTGCGCGCGCCTAACTTCCAATCGGATTTCACCACGGGTATAACAGCTCATGTATAAGTTTACCGCGAGAGAGGAGTCGGGCGGGCGAAAACAAAGGGGTGGCGTACTGCGCCATAATCCACACGCACGGGCGCAGATGAGTTTTCGTAATCTGTAATTCAATGTCGTAGAGTGTGTATTTGTTATGTCGGTAACAAAAAATTTATCTATTGTGATATTTATAAGATGATAATTAAACGCATAGATATTTATGGATATTCAAAAATGTGCTTATAATATTCGAATAAAAAAGCCACATGAAAAAGAAAAAGATTATAATTACACACAGCGCAAAAATAAGTACTACTTACAAATGTATAGTTTTGCTTATTCATAGAGGAAGCTTTAAAAGGGCGAAAAAAGTTTCTAAAAGGGAAACTGAAACTAGAGGAAACGAGCTTTTATTTGCGTGTTTCAGAATTAAGATATATTGATTCCTTCCCAATTTACGAAAGTTTGAAGTTGAGCAACAAAAATGCACCAAAATATGCATAATGTCAAACATCAACTTTTAGGGGCTTAACAGTGCATTTTTATTGCTCAATTTTAATTTCATAAATTTGAATGAAATCAATATTTTTTAATTCTGGAAAAAGCAAATGAAAACTCGTTCTCTCTAGTTATATTTTCTCTTTTTGAAATGATATTTAAATCTTTCCAATGTTTACCGTTTAAAGAAGAGGATTGTTCCAGTTTTTTTTTTCAAAACTAAGCTAACAATGACCAGAACTTGAGTTTTTTTGAATTTTAGGGTCTAATATTGTGGTTTTCTTCATATTTCTACATCCAAGAACCTCTATATCCTAAAGTTTAAGTCGAATTCGTGATCCGGAGAACTGACTCTCTCCTAGTTACAATTTTTCATTAAAAATATTACTTATATCGACTGCAACTTACTATCAACTGATGAGAAATTTTCCATCGGTCTTATAGTCTTATAAATTAAATTAAAATAATTAATATATATGACAGTCAGATTGCCCTTGTTTATAATCACCCCCGCAGAATCTGAAATAAAAACTTAATTAAAACCTGGAAAAAAAACTTTATTAGCAAAGGACTATCTGACTGCCCCCCCACCACCAAATTGCCTAATTGCCCAACGTTTCGAGCCCGCTCCGGCTCCTCCTCAGGGACTGAAATGAAATAATTTTTCAGTTTTCTGGCAGCTTCTTGTCAGCGCTGTCAATTACTCATAAATTACTTGAATAAAAAACAGACCGTGCATGCATAAAATCATGGCACAGTTCTCATATTTGTAATATTAGGAACAACAAATTTTTTTTTCGATTTTCTCGATATTCAAGTCGAATTGGAAAAGCGGAATTGAATTCACGCTTATTCAATAAGTCATTCGAATAGACACTTTCACTTTGCAAGGTATTTCTGTATTTACAGAAAGTTTATTGTTTTTACTTTGATTTTCTGCTTTGTTTTTCTATATAAGTTGCTTTTGCCTAAAGAATTTAATTTAATTTTCCGATAGTGTCTTCTCCCATTATTACACAGAACCAGTTCAGTCAATATTCATTACAAATTCACAAGAGCGTTATTATCGAAAAACCTGCCGATCGATATCCACTTCGCCTACACTTAACAAACTCATCTCGTCCTCTGAGCATACTTGGCATATCCCGGCGACGTCTAACACGGAAAACACCCGCGCGCCGTAAACAATTCATCAAACTCACGGAAACTTCCGCGACGCAGGCACGCAGCTCGTCTTCGATCTTTCTTGTGTGTATGCGCGCGCGAGGACCGCTAATCCACGCGATATTCGGGGAATCGGAGGGTGAGTGACGGATTACCGCGAGGAAATCGGATTTTCAATTTGTGCAACGCGATGAGAAGGCCCCCGCATGATGAGGTGTTTCATGAGGCTCTTTTGAGCCTGGAGTATTTCGATTCGGCTCGAGTGAGGCTTTGGGTTTGGGATGGGAGATGATCGTAATCGTCTTCCGAAAGAGAGATTGGAGCAATGTAAGGGAGTCTTAGATGTGAAGCGAATCAAGGGAAAAAGAAGTTAATGGGATTTTATTAAAGGTTTGAAGTCGTTTTCAGCATAAAGTAATTAAGTAACTTTGATTTTCAAGTCGAAACTCGCTTTTTATTTTAAAAGTTACATGCTGATATTTGAAACAATGCTTCAAGTAATTTTTGTCTTGTAAGTTATATATTTTTTACAAATATTTGCACTTGAGAATTGATGCACTTTACAATATTTTGAATTAATTTTTGCCGTAAGAATCGAAAAATTTGTAGAAACACGTACATAACTGTTTTACTAGCTAGTGGAAACTTGCAATTTGACTTATTTGTTGCATACTGTAGGTTTCAAAATTTTTTTAAATTTTAATATTTTGTATAAAGTTTTATATTTTGTTTTATTAAAACTTTAAAAGGCTCAAGTTTCTTTAAAAAATTGTACACCATCATCGACGATTTTACGGATGCATAACGAAGTGTTTTTAGTTTCGACAAGAACGCTAGCATCTGCCACGCACTTATTAGAGTTTTCTTTTGTGTCGACATTCGATTTGAAATGAAATTTATCATTAGATGACAAATGATTTAATTTTTTTTCAAATCAAAACAATGTATTATATTTTTTTAACAAAATATAAAGTACAGAAGTTCTTTAGCAGCCGCATACCAAGTAATGAATAGCGGTTTTTTCATAACTCTTCTATAACTATGTTTCAATGCACTCACTTACATTGCACTTTAATCCCACGTATTACAAGTTACCACTCATCTCAACAAAATTTAATCCCAGGACGATAATTAATATACTGTCTCGAATCAACAAGTAAATAATTTATTACACTTTATTATAATAAACTTTCTGCAACTTAGATATTGACAAAAGTCCTGACAAAATGTAAATAAAGTGTCGCTTTAGAGGTTACACACAGTAAACATAATTTTGTCCGTAAAATAACGAGCACATTTTCCGTCAAAAAAGTAAAACTTACCATGACCACGCTCTCAGCTCAGCGAGTTCATCACCGCATAATCCCGCCAAATTTTATTTCGGCCCTTCTCCGCGAAATTAGACGGCATCAAAAGTACACCCCCCCCCCTCCTGGCGCGCCCCAATCGTATAAGTCCACCCCATCACGGCCGGCATAAAAACGAGTATACGATCCCGCGCGTCCTCCCTCGCCCTCTATAACGCGCAAAAAAGACGACGCGGCAATTTTCGCAGAGACCTTTGCCTCCCACTCCCTCGCACAGCAACGACCTGCGACACTTAGCAGCGAATAATGCGGCGATTTACGCGCACAGGCGAAAAAGTCCCCAGCAATTATCGGCGACGTGTGGGCGCGGGGGCCGAAATTATTTATGAAATCGCGTAACAAGAAAACTTTTGCTCTCTTGCGTGCCTCCTAAGATTGCGACCAGGAAGTTTTGGGCCGAGGGTTCGTCGAGAATTACTTGGAGAGGGAAAGAGAGTGACAGACTTGCGGTGGCGCGCGTTATGCCTACTCCATCGAGGCTGAGAAAAGTTGCACCTGTTTACGTTTTTTGGAGCAGTTTGTCTTGGGCGAGACGCTAGCCTGAAATTATCGAGGACTGTAGATTTGAAGGCTGGATTGGCGAGTGTTTATCTGACGATTTTGATCATTATTCGAAGTGTGTATTGAATTAATCGTTTACAATGCAAATATTTGTGAAAATGAAATAAATTTAAAGACAACAGCTTTTCTAATTCTTTGATAACGATAGATGCTGTGATCTTTTTAGCATTGCATTACCTAGGTAATGAGTATCACTTTGATAATTGATTTTATATATGAGAATATAAATTACAAAATGACTGACTAAAGTCGGACTTTATCTACTTACAGAAGATATTCATTTCAAAATAAAATATTAGAAAACTATAATAAAAAGAAATTCTAATAGTACATATTTTCTTGTATACATCTATTAATAATTTATTGCACGTATATTTTTATCCATATCTGATATATTAAATCGGGCCATATTACTTTAAATCAAGCATTCATTTAAACTACTATAATACTTATCCCAACACATGCTATTTTAATTGCGACTAACATCGAAGCACTATCATCTAATCATTTAGCCTATTCTTATTGTTTAGACTTACCGCAGCATGCCGACGAGCATATAATTCAGCTCTTGAAAAAAAACTCGTCCGTCTCGACAGTCGTCTGAACTTTTTGTCCCTAATCGCATTTTCTCTTATTATACCTATTCGCACAGCCGTCGTCGTGCTCCTTCCTCTCGCTTATCGCGCGTGTGCGTGGCGGATTTTTCTCTCCTTTGTTTTTCTTGCCGGCCGGAAGATACGGAAAGCAATTAACGAGAGTGGAAAATTGAATGTTCGAAATGCACGCGGGTCCGTGTGCGACTGGGAACGAAAATTTTGCTGATTAAAATTCATGAAACGCGAATAACGCAGTGCGAGCACGGAGATATTAAAACTTTGTTTCGTACTTTTAATACGAATGTTGTCGGATGATGAGAGAGAGAGAGAGAGAGAGAGAGAGAGAGAGAGAGAGAGAGAGAGAGAGAGAAAGGGAGAGAGAGTGGGACGGAGGAAGAAGAGAACATTCTCGTTGATTGTTTTCAATCTGTATTCGTGAATATTGCAATCATGAGAATTTGTTTAAAATATTGATACGATTATATAAATATTAACAGTAAGACTTGATTATGAAATTTCATTATTGTTTATAACGAATATCAATTTGAATTGTATTTTATATCATTCAAGTAAATGGTGAAAATGTATTTTAAATCCTATTAAGATTTCTCATTTCTCTTGATGATTTTGATTATAATTGATTTACTAGTCGATGGATAATAATAACCTGCTCTTCATTTGATTTGATAAATTTTAGCTTAGTTGTTAAGTGGATGTCGAAACTAAACTAATAATAAATATCAAACTTTACTACTGTTCCAAGTTATTTGTTTATGAAACTATTCAACGCGGTTTAATATAATAAATGGATGAATGAAGTTTCGAGTATCGGTTGTATCTCCATAGCTCGCTAAAGCTAACAACAACGCCACAGTCACTCAGTTCTACGAATAAAACTTTGAAGTGTCTCAATAAAAATCACTATTTTAGCAACTATAACTTATTTTAATGACTTTTTAATGAAAATAATAACGCACGCTTCCTCCCTCCCGTCTTCCCTGGCCTAAAACAAAGCCGTCACCGCGCGGTGGCGTCGGCCGCCTTCCTCACGTATTTATAAGATAACTTGTATTAATTACGAAGGAGGAGCATGCAAACTTTCTCTCTCTCTCTCTCTCTCTCTCTCTCTCCGCTCGACGAGGGGCTGAAATAAACGCGGCAAAGTTATCCGGGCAAGTTAAAAAAGTGCGCGCGAGAGGGGTAGTTTGCTTCTTGGGAAGTGAGAGAGAAAGAGAGAGGTGGGCCACTCGTCCGAGGAGCAATTTCCGAGATAGTTGCCCGACGGCATGGAGTCTCTTCCTCTTGCCACCCTCTCCACCCCTAATAATTATTTAACGTCCGTGCCTGGAGGAGTTACCGAACAAGTCACCCTCTAATCGCCGCTCGATGTTGTTTAAAGGGGTAGGACGACGCCGGGGAATAAGCGTCTTGATGGTTCGAGGAGTTGGATTAGTCGCGGACCAGTCGCCCGATACGAGGATCGTGGATTATTGGCTGCTTTATCTATTGGGATTATCAACTGGGATCGGTGTTTTCTAAGAAAGTATTTCTAATTTAATTTCATTTGAGTAGGAATTATTGTTGGAATTCTTCTTGTTTGACATACAAAATTAAATTTTTGGTTTATAATATTGACCTTTTTAAACTTAGTTTCAAGTTTTCTGGGATGATCTTCATAATTTGACTGACCAATAGTTTTGAAGAAACGATATCAGCTTTATTTTCCCAAAATAAGAGTATAAGTCCCAAAATACCTCGCTTTGATGTTTGTTTTGTTTTGACATCTGATTAGAGAAATTATATCTCATTATATATATTTTGTGTACATAATCTATCGTAAAAATAGCAGATACGTAAAAACAATACACGTTTGGCTAGATTTTTTTCTTTATCCACGTTATTTTAGTTCTTTAATGTACATCAAAAACTAAATTGCCTTTTTAGAAAGAGATAGTAACACAAAAATAATATTGTTTCTGTTAGACGTGAACGTAACATTTGCACTTCAAGATTAAACCGTAATATGTATTTCTATCCAAGTTAACGTGAGCGAACGAGGATATTCAGCTCGGAGGAGTACGTAATAGAGTTAAATGTGTTCTAGTGGACCAGATAAAATAGGGTACTAACTCTCCTGCGAAACAAGTTAATGAAAGTAATACTTTTGAAAAAAGTTGAAACTCACGAGGAAACAGAAATGATGTTAGTTTTTAGCTTTTAAATTACAAAACTATAGCGTAAAATATTTGTCTCAAAACTGATTGTTTAATCTTTTGATCACTATTTTAATAATTTTAAATGAAGTATTTGTAACATGAGATAAAAAAATAACGAGAAAGTAATTCCTGGATATTGCATGTTCTAAATATTATTTTTAACTGTTATATTTTTGTAGACAATGATAAAATTACGATACATACAGTGTATAGATATCATTACACGATTTTTCGTGATAAAGGGAAACTAATGCTCGTAGAAATAGTTCGATGACTAACGATTACGTTTATCGAAGATAGCGTCATCTCGAAGGCCGCGATATCATCGCATTACCCTTTATCGATTTCGTCGTCGCTTCTACGATGACATCGTAAAGATATCTTCTTATTTATAGTAGAAAAGTAACACTAGTATTTAAGACAATCGATTCCGGGATTAGAAATTTCCGGTCAGCAAGAATTACAGTTGAAATTTATTTGACTCTTTCCTTTGAGAACGATCATTTCTTCGAAATTGAACGTATTCTTTTCATTCTATTTTTCAAGTGTCATACCATAAAGATAAATGTTTCAATTTTTAAAAACACCAAAATATATCCTTAATTTTTCAAAAGCTTTTTCAACGATAACCCTACCTTTACCCATACTCTCACGCTCGGAAATAAGTTCATCCGCGTACCGGAATATTTCAAAGAAACCCCTAATCTCAAACGTAGATCTAATTCATAATACACCACCGCACATATTTCCTAATGTTTTCCCAAAACAAAATGCCCTCGCAAAAAGCCGCGAGGACCGGCTTAACGAAGCCGCACGTGTAATATCCCTTGCCCATTTAATTTGGGTTAAGCATTTCTCCTGCGCGCGCCCTCTAGAAGAATTTTCGGAGCGTGCGCGGTGCACACTCAAAAACGCTTTACTACCCCGTAATACATATACACCAAGCGTTTACCTGCGCGACTCGTAGCCCACTGCCGCCGCGTCAAAGGTCCATTTCCCCGCCGCCGCTAAAACTCGTGTGCGGCCGACGATCAAAGTGAATTCCCCGAACGAGTGGGCGCGCACTGTACACGTCAGTACTTTAGCTGCACGCGAACTCTCTCTCTCTCTCTCTCTCTCCCTCTCTGTGCAGTCTCTTTCTCACTCACTAACAGCGTTGCTGCTGCACTGCGCACGCGAATCTCGTAGGAAATGAAAAAGTCGAAGGGTGAGAGAAAGAGAGAGAGAACGATAACGCGGAAGACGGCGCGCGGCCGTGAAACTTTGGAGACTTCCGCAGGAGCGAGAGAGAGCTTAAACGCTGCGCGATCGGCGGGGCAAAAGGAGAATATGGAAAATCTCGGCGCGAAAGTTTCGCAATTAACGTGACGGACTCGAGATGATGCAACGCTCGCCGCGCTGCGGTATTCTTATGTTGTATTTCAGTCTGGCATCCGCGCCACCGGAGTTTCCATCGTAAAGATTATAAGTGCAGTAGAGGGAAAGAGAGAGTTTACGTACTGGAGAGGATGGAATTCTCGTTTTGGCGTCTGATATGCCACTGCAGAGGAGGGATGATAAATTTCTCCTTTATTGTGTATCTTAGTCTTTCCGAGCGAAGTTACTTTTCTTGAAATGCGCGCGCGAGCGAAACTTGCAGCTGCCTTTCGACTATTTTTTACTTGCTAGGAGTTTTCTAAGTTTCGGTTTTCGAGTCGTTTTCAACGGCAATATTACTTTCGTTAATCTTTCCCGAGAATACTCTGTGCGTGATAATTAATAGTGTTTAATATTTAAAAGTTGTAAGGGAAAAAATTGGCATGATACAATGAGCGTCGATGAATTCTGAAAGCTATTCAAGTAAACGAAATGCATCAACGAATTTATAAAAGGCTTGAAAGGATATTTTTACTGCAAAATAAAAATGGTTATCGATGATCTTTATTGTAATTCTACGAAAAGTCCATAAAAACACTAAAAAAACTTTTTCTGAAATTTTCAAGTTCAAAGTATAAAACTAGGACAAACTTCCGTAGGGTATTCGGTTCAGGTATCTTACCTGGTTTACGAACCGGATAAAGCACACACGCGTATATGTGAGCTTGCATTCACACGCGCGCGAGAGCATACACATTTCCTGAAGTTAAATATTTGAATTTCAAAAAGTAGGAAAATTATTTATTCTGCGTCATAGAAACTTATAAAATTTTAACTAAAATACTTAAAATTATTTTCAAATATCCGGATATTTTTTTCGATTTTGTAATATAAAAATTCGATTTTATTATTTTTCGTATTTTCATTTATGAAAGTTATTATCTAAAAAGCTGGTATTCACTTTGAAGGATGAGGTTGTGAAACATTTTATATCAGATTCTAAGGTAGAAAAGCTAAATTTGTTCAAAATGCGTGCAGACGGATTATGAATACAGTTCATTTTGGTAATAATTATCGTGAAAGCTTGAATTTTGTGTACGGTGGTCCACGAAAATATGTGCATTAAAAAATTAAGTTTTATATAATAACCACTATATTCCTTTAAAAATAACAAAATTTAACCACTTATAAATACTATTTTTAGTTAATTTTTCTTTGAAAATTATTCCATGCATAATTTTTAAAATATTAAGCATAAAAGAAAAACGTATCAAACAAAGTAGGGGAGAGTGGGACTATATTGTAAACTTTTCTTTTATACACTTTCGATCGTAACGTAATGCAATTTATAATTTTCGTAACTTTGAGGTTTTTTTGGATGCTCATAAAGCTTTCCTAAGTTTCATTTTATTGTAAAACAAACAGTCATTATACCGAAATGTAAAAGTATTAGCTGCAAATAAATTTACCATGAGTGTACAACATAGCACCACTCTCCCCTATGCATTAAATAAATGAAAAAAAGAAACATAAAAACTTTTATATTATACTCAATTTTATCAAACCATGTATCAAAGCACCGACAGATCGATCCTTCGTATTTTCAACGTTTTCCTCAAAATAACGAAAATCTCACGCCGATTAAAGTCAACGCTCGTGCACGCACGCCCTCGAATTACGCGAGTTTGAATTCAATTAGTTATCGGAAGCGAATGATTTGCATGCTGCGCCCTGCCCGTAATCGTCCGGTCAAGTCTCTGCCGAGACTGGCACGCGGGTTTTCGCTCGGAATATTATTGACTACTTTGACTGCGGCCGTGTGTATCTAACGGACGAAACATACCCCGTTCCACCTATATGTACGTATACCGATTCGTGCTTCCGCTATCGCCACCTTATCGCAGTTCCCTCGCCAGCGCTGTGTACCCGAGAGCAATGCACGGTGTGTATGCGGCCGCGTGCGCGTTTTGTTGCGTTCGGTGCGTCGAGAAAGTTCGAAATGAGAATTTCCCGATGAAAGTGGAGATAGAACTGGCGAGGTTGCTGCTTTCTTTTTAGCAACTCTTTTTTCCAATGTCCTGTATGTATGGAATGTTGGCTGTTTTAGTACACGTTTTTAAAACAACTGTTTCAAGATAAACATGTAGTTTGCTGTAAAGAATATATTTTTACAAGCAACATAGTACTTTAAATTGAGAACATTTTATTTTTATATAAAAAATTCAAATAATACGTTGCTTCTTATATTTGAAAGAATTATTCATGAACCTCTGGAATACGTTAAGAAACTAAAAATGATTTAAAATGAGCTTATCATTCATGCATCCAGAAATAAATTTTTAATAAACGGTATGCTAATTCAATAATTGGTGAATATCTTTAAAATATTTCACAAATGTTCATTTGTATACCAACCAGTTGAACATTTAGTTTTCCACGAAGTGTATAGCCACTTCAAAATACCATTTCAAAATTAATGATTAATTTCTAACTCCAATTCACAAAATCCACATCAACTGCCAAAAATTTAATCCGGCCAGATTAACAGCTTCGACATCCGTATATACATATATACATATTACACTATACACGTCTCGCGACAATGAAACCTTAATTCATCCGCCGTCGCTGCTACGCACACCGCCCGCGGCCTTTACATTATTCCGGGACACCCTCGCGGCACGCGCGTCTCGTTCGTATGGATCCCTCGGATGTATCGCGGGCCTCCGCTGCCGCGCGTGCATGACTGAAGGAGATAATTCTCGCGTCGGAAAATAGGCCAGGCGGCGGGGAGAGAAGCGCGCGACTAATTAGACTGCACACGTGACGACGTGACGGGCATTATTTGGGTAAATCAAGTTATCTCGTTATACACTCGCGGAATGCGCGTGCACGGGCGGGAAAAGGCATTTGCGAAGGGGATTCGCGTAGTTGCGCGTGTGAAATTAGCGCGGAAGTGGTTGGAGAGTGACGAGATTGTGACAATACGCGCGCGAGGAAAGGTTGCTTGAGGATTCCTCGGGCGTGAGAGCGCGTAAGAGTACAGGAAGGTTGTACTGTCTTGGAGAAGTTACTTATGCTGATGGTCTTTTTGGATGAAGTCGGTATAATTTTGCAAAGTTGGGTTTAAATTAAATGTACTTTGAATTTAGCAAGTTTAATATAAAAATACAGGTGGCTCATACTAATAGTTATAGTTAATTATGCTTTGTGAAACTATGATATATTATATATAAATTAAAGTTTCTTTGAATATGTTTTATTAGGTTGACAAAATATAAACATTGTATCATATTGTATTTTCATATCTTATTTAACTTTTACCCTGAATTTTTATACAATCTCGTCATAACATTAAATCAGGGAACCAGGAATCGAAGACAGCCCTCTCGGCACGAACCGTCGATTCGACCATGAAAAACCATCAATCGGTTGACGATCCCTTTATTCACGGCTCATCCCCCTTTCATTACGATCCATAAACAAAGCAAACACCGCGTTTATCAACCCCTCCATAAACCCTCTTACCTCCGCCCTCCTTCTACCCTGCTCATCGGAATCGAAAAACTCAATGTAGCGGGCGGGTGCACGTACCTATGCCACACCGCACCGAAGAATTCTTCTCTCCACTATACCGCTATAAAGCTCGTTAATAGAATATCGACCTGCGGGAGAGGAAAGGCCGAGTTTGCGACGACGCGTCCGCAGCGTCTCTGGAAATCAAGAGGGACGTATAGACGTCGGCGTGGTGGCGCTGGTTCAAAAGACAAAGCGTTAATTGCGGCCGAGATGGTAGGCGCAATCCTGTGGGAGAACGCGCAAGCGCTAGTCCTAAACAAATTTCATTTCCTGCGGTCGAGACGCGCGCGCGTGTGGCTCTGCTGGTGTAGTATACACCAGGGCGGAGGCTTTCTCTTATGGGGATAGAGAGAGAGATAGAGAGAGCCGCAGCTGCCGCTGATGCAGCTTCTTCGCTCGGCCTTACGTCGATGTAGTCTATGGGGTGTCTTATGGGGATAGTACGGACGGATCTGGATTCAGACGGTGTGTATGTGTGTGTGTGTGTGTGTGTGTGTGTGTGTGTGTGTGTGTGTGTGTGTGTGTGTGTGTGTGCAAGGGATCGATTGGTAGAGATGCGAGCTGATTTGTAAGACGGCGAACGTGAGGTAGTGGCTGGAGCTTTGCCCCGAGTTTGATGAAATATTCAATGTTTTTCTCTTATACTTAATTCACTGATGTTTTAAGGTTTAAATAAACAAAGATTTTAAAATTGAAAAAGGATTTTGAATGCTGAAGAAATGTTGAAAAGAAAAAAGTGCCAACTGTTCCGTGAAAGATAATTCAACTCATTAGACTCTCTAAATGATTGATACCAAAGGTTTACAACAGAATAAATATTGGGAAATAAAACATTCAACAACGGTATAATTCATTAACAGTTACTTGAAACCGTTTATTACCAAACTAAGGCGCAACGAAATTTGATAGTGAAAATTCCAATGCTTCGTTGTTACTTTGAGATACATTAAAAAGTTGTCTCATAGTAGAACTTAACGTGCAATAATAACCGTAAAAAATTATATAATTTGTTTACAGTAATTTCGTCGTTTTAGTTTTGATATAGATTTTTGGCGTTAATAATGGATGAAATTGAATAATAAATTCAGATAAAACCCACTAGTAGATACATCACAATTAATTCAACAAAAAAGAAATAAAATAACGGGGCTAATTTTAGGTAACTTTATTTTCAGCTTGACAAATAATTCGACCATGCGGAACTAGCAGGACTTGAATAGAAACCTATCGTAATTATAACAATATTTTTTACTGCGTTTTCAAGGTATTCTGCAGTATTATCACTTATTGAATTATTTATACAAATATCAGTTGAGTGAATACGTTTAATATACCGTGTAATACTGACAAAATTTCTAATAAATATCAAAATATATTTTGTAAAACGTTAATCATTTCCGATTAGTAATTATAAAGATTCAATTATCGTCAAAACCTTTATTAGTAAAGCTGTTGTAATAAATTAACTACGCATATTTTAATCAATATTTGCCATATTTCATATTTCATACATTATATATTTCGTATGCCTTATAAAAGGCGGTAACAAACTTTCATTTCGTTTTCAACTTTTAAGCTGTACTGGTCAAATCGTGTTAAAAAATAATACAATATTACTCACTATTGTTGGAATTTTCAGTATTCTGTGTTTATCAATATGTACGTATTCATTTTAAAATTTTATTTATTTAGTATGACGAAATCCACATCTTCAAAAAAACCACACACATACAATACTATATAATTATTGTTAAACATGATTGCTTTTACAGGCGAATCTACAAAAATAAACCGAATTTATGGTGGTACTATGGCAAGAAAAAGAGAATTCCCTTATGTACACGGAGAGAAATTTTGTAGTGAAAATTACAAATATTCGAGACAAAATTACCAGTTTCTATGGTAATGGATGGACAGACTGACAATTTCAAACTTTTTACCAAAGTGCCTTGGTAAAATTTTTTTAGTTAATTTAAATTAAAAAAATTAACTTTTTTTATCCATATTGATGGATATATAGCATTTTAATATAGAAATAGAAACAGAAACAAGAATGAAAAAACATTAAACTGAAAAAAATTTTTACGGAAGCGGGATTCGATCCGACGATCTTTGGGTTGAGAGTCCGATGTTCTACCGACTGCGCCATGGAAGCTGTTACCAACAGTCATTTGAATCGCCGTTATTACTTACTGAAAATATGTGTATTGTTTTCATTTTAACGTCGCGCACGCCTCTAGTATCAATCTTCTGAACACACAATAATGCGCAGTGCGCATGCGCGAGTACACAAATACCAGGTTATTTGGTAAAATTTATCAGTTTTCTTAGTAAAAATTCTTAGGTTACCTTGTAAAAATGACTAGACCTCAATTTTTACTAGTGTGTCTGGTAATTTTTATTCAGATAATTTGGTATCTTTTTTAAGTGGTTATGGTAGTTTTTCCTGGGAAACTTATAAATTGTATTAGAAACCTGGGAATATCATGGCTTTTGACAGTCTATCCATGCGCTGCCAAGGCACCTTGGTAATTTTTACTCTAAAATTTCTCTCCGTGTAATTACATAAATTCAAATTTGATTGAGAGAAGAAAATCGTCACATGTGTGGAGGATCTCTTATTACAAAACGTCATGTGCTAACAGCTGCTCATTGTATCATTGATTACCTTCCACCTGGAAATCTTACATCTTAAGCCGATAAAGTGACAGTAGTAGCTGGCACGAAAACACTGCTTAGAGGTGGAAAAACTTATTTAATTGAAAAAATGATACCGCATGATAAATATGAAATTAAACCTTTCTTCAATGACATTGCTTTTATCAAGGTTTGTCATTAGCCATTTATAATTACACATCAAATAATGTTTGTGAAAAAAATAATTTTTTAATTTTAATCACCGTGCAAAATACAAAAAATTAAAGAAACATTATGTTTTTTAGTTAAAGACAGATGTTGAACTATCAGTCTTGATTAAAATTATTCTTCTTGCTGAAGAAAAAGAATATTCAAAAGACGCAAATATGGTTTCTTTCATAAAGGAAATACTCAAAAGGACTTTCTTCCTTTATCAATGTTCGTATAAAAAGCAGTTGTTCCGCATATAAGCAATGAACAATGTCAGGCGTTGAGGGAGAAAATGACAATAACTGAATCACAGTTGTATGCTAGTTCAGATAAAAGAGCTGCATGTAACGTAAGTATGTGTCATATCATACATTTACAGAGTAGAGACTGATATATTAGTTTGATAACCGCTACGATTTATAAGAATTGAAAAGAAGTTTTGCTTCCTCATAGAGGAAACTTTGTAACGGTGAAAAAAAATTTCTAGACAAAAAATGTTCAAAAAGATGTTTTGAGGCGATATATGTCGATATTTGTTGATTTTGAGAAAAATTTTTTTCGTGGGTGTATGTATGTGTGTGTGTGCGTGTGTGTGTGTGATTTTCAGTTTTGAGGGCTTGAGCTATTTGTCTGGTGTACCTTGATAAAGCTGTTAACTCCAAAATAAGTAAAAAAGCGTTCCTAGTAATGTTTTAAGTAATGGACTAACTTTTGACGTGGACGATATAGCCAATACAACCTTAAATAATATATAATGCTGAAATTTTCAAAGAGAATTTCACCTTAACTTAGATGTTTATTAATCATACTAATGTAGAATTATATCATAATGCATTATTATATGCTCAATTTAAAGATTTTCAACACTTTCTTATCATATTTTTAGGGCGACAGTGGCAGTCCTCTCGTCTACGAGGATAAATTACTTGGAGTTGTTTCGTAGTCATCCAAGTACTGCAGCGATGAAGCACCTGTCGTATATACGAAAGTCTCCGCATATAGGAGTTTTATAAAAGACTGTATTGATAATTCGTAAGATATTTAAAATATTTATTGTTTAATAAAAACTAGAAAAGAAAATATATAGTAATTTCATTAAATTTATTGAAAAATAACTATTAGGCTGAAACTTTCTAGGAATATAAAACTGATTTCAAATATTACGTATTCGAATGTTGAATTAATTAAATAATATCAAGTACACGGAGAGACTTTTGGTACAACTGCTGCACTCTGTAGTGCGACCGTTGCGCCAACCGCGCCCTCTCTTTTGTACTTTTAGTTTGGAACAACTGCTACACCAAAAACGCGTAACTGTTCGACCAAGGAAAAAGCGCAACTGCCATACTAACACTCATGATCTGATTTATCGCTGATAACGAGATATGAAGAAATGTTAAACTTTTTTACGAAGTATGCGGAGTTAAGTCCACTGAGGATACTTTTTGAATGTAAGTATACGTATATATTATAGTAAATTATCGATAGAATTGGTAATTATTATCCTTGATGACATAACCTGTATAAGTTGTAGCTAGTAGCACTGCAATTAAATTTGATATTTATTTTAATTATTTAATTATAGTTTGTAATTTTTATATATTTTTATTTAGCTAATGGTGTGACAAATGAAAATTTTTTAAATTTGAATAATGCACAAATCTCATCGTTGCTTGTAAATAATGAAAAAGATATAGTAGAATTTATATCAAAATATAATTTTGAGAAAGGTCAATTGGCATGTGGAGATGAATTGATGGAAGAAATGGAAGTGTGTGATGTTAGTGTAGAAATGACAACGAATGATAGTGTAAATGAATCCAATGATTCCCTTCGTTCCAACTATTCAAATCAACCTTCATCGTCACTTGTTGAATCAGCTCCTTCTAATTAACCTCCAACATTAATTTAATTTCATATTCATTTAACAATTCATTAATTTATAGTTAATTTAGGGTATGCTCAAAATGATTTATTTAACTTCTTAAACTCCTCATTAGAAGGACAAATTGTCCTAGGCAAATATAAATATACTAAAGTATTAGATTATGGTAGATTGAAAGATATGATAATTTAAAAAAAATTAAAAGACAACCCGCTCACTTACAAGTAAGATATAATATATTATTGATTATTGTATTATGTTCTTTTTAATATTAGTGATGTTTATATGTTGAGTCTCTTATAAAACTTTATGTTACTATTCATTGTACACATAACTTTTAATTGCATGCATTTTAAAATTTATGTTATCGTATTCCTACATTTTTCTGTAGCCTTGGGTGCATGTCCTACCATCCAATAGTCCTTACGCATGCAGTTTGTATTCATGATATAGTTACTTTTATTTTTACTTAATACTTAACAAAATTTTTTTCTATGTAATTTTTTACTTTAAAAGGTTAATACTGCAACTTAAAATATTAAGATAATGAATAAAGAATATAATTTATGTTTAGGTTAAAGACTGAATACTTTATTAAAGTGCGAAAAGAAATAGAAGAATTATTCCCTGCAGAAGACGGAGACCTATTTTATATTCCACATACAGTTAATAATGGAGAGGTAGTTAGTGCTAAAGGATGTCTTTACAATCATTATAAGTTTATCAGAAAAGATCTGCGTACAGCTCGTCTTTTGGGAACTAGTGACGTCAATACAGAAAATATTGATGTTGCAGATGTTACAGATACTTTTAATGTTGGTAAGCTAAATCAAATTATCTTTAATTATCTTTTTGAAAATTGTAATTAATACAATAGCCATGTTTAACTTTACAAATTTTTTTATCCAACAAGTGAAGATTTATTTGTTTGTACTTGCGTTGCAGAAACCCAGCAATTTTAATATTTTGTACTTGTTCAAGTAATTTATGCATTTTTAGTCACTGGAACCTAAAATTTGTGTATTGACATAAAATACACTTCTATTCATCTGGCTCATTGACATAAAATATATACATGAATTTTTATTCATTAGATTCTAAAATTTGTGTACTATCATAAAATAAAGAAGTTTTGGGATTCGATGGATAGGGTGCATGGATTTCTCAAACCTGCAAAAAATCTTTAAATTGCTTTTTTCTGTATCGAAAGGACAAACAATAAAATCTTGACTCTTAATGAAATTTTAAATACATTATTACAAATATTATAACAATGTATTATTAATTTTAGTTTGTTTTTTCAAGTAATTTAAAAAAAATGCTTTTCATTTATTAACATCTTAATATTATTGCAATTTCTTATGTTAATGCAAAATAAATTTATTAAAATGCAAATTGAGTTTATTACAGAAAATCAATTGGATTGCTTGACAGATGTTGATCAAACCAAATATACATTTGAACAAATTTTAAAATGTTGGAACAACTCTTTTGAAGAAAGAAGCAAACTACTTTTGAAAAAGGAAAAAAGTAGCAAAAGTATAACAGTTGAAAAATATTTAAAAAGCTTTCCATGCTTATTGTCTCCATACACCATAACATTGGTAAGCTATTAATATTAATGTTACTTGCGAAATTATTTTAAATTAATTTTCTTTTCTTTTAATAGATTACATGTGATTTTCAAAAAATAATTGAGGATTTTCAAAATAAGGGCGTAATACCTAAAAACACAGCTTTAATTTATGATTCTACTTTTTCAAACAAATGGCCTAAAATATCTAAACAAATTCTTTTTTTCGCCCAAAAATCAAAGAATATTGAGGTGAAGCAATTTATTAGAAATCATAAGGCTTTCATGAATTCAGGTAATATTTTTATTAAGTACTGTTTCTAATTTATTTAATTTTATGTGATTCTTATTGATTATATTTTTTATATTAGATGAACATACTGGCTTATTAGCTCTTTTATTATTACCTTTGTGCATGAAAGCAACTAAATCTTGCAAGATTGGTGAAAAAACAATATTTTTATCAAAAGAGGATATATCTAACTGTTTCATTCTGCGTGTTCAGGTAAAAAGTAGCTATTATACATTTTTTATACCAGTCTAACCTCAAAATCACAACTTTGGTATGATTTTTCGACGATCGTGGTATAAAATACTGTTCGAAACTAGTGCGAAAGTCGATTATTTAGCTCATGTGACTTTTTCGCACTCACTTCGCTCGTGCAAAAAGTCACATGGGCTAAATACTCGATTTCCACACCCGTATCGAAATGTACTATTTTACAATATTTCGTATAAAACTATGTTATGTGATTAATTGTATTAACTGTAAGTTTTCCTTATATTTTGTTTTCAGGCTTTAGATAATATAAACCAAGAAATCGCTAATTTTGAAAATTGGTTTAAGCAACGTAACGTAGAAATATACCCTTATTTAGTGTTTTGCGGTGATGTAGGTAACATTTCGTCGATACAGTTTTATGTTGTTATTAAAAGCGAAAAATATGTTTACGACAGTTTCGGATCTGCAATAACGTGCTGTTTAAAATGTTTCATTGCGTTACAAGAACTCCCATTACTTGCGATTATGTATGGACCTTTTTAAAAAAAATGGTTTATAATTTTTCTTTTGTTAAGAGCAATTTTTACATTAATAAATTTATAACTGATTTAAATAAAATCGTAGTGTAAGGAAATAGCGTTGTATGTATATTATACGTTTGTACAGATTACATAACATTTTGTGATAATTCGTAATAAATTAATATAATTAAAAATGGATTTTATGTTAATTATTAATCAAATAATAGGTTTTATTCTAACGCTTTATGCAGATCCGAATCTACCTAGAAAAATAGTCCAAGATGTAATTAATTACTTTCAAAATTTCATTAAAAATATATACATGCCTTCTTTAAAAAGCGACATTTTTGAGATATTAAGACAAGAAAATGTTTCAAATCTTACTTTAAGAAATATAGAGGAATGTATTGATAGATATACTAATATTTTTGAGCATGTTGATACGGAGAAAAAGCGCTTCAGTATTTTAAAGCAAAGGGGTTTAATAGATGAAAAGGAAAGTTTCATTGGAAGATATTATGACAGTAAAATTATTTCTGATGAAGATATTTTGGTACCGGAATGCATGTACAGTGTTTATATTCCTTTAAAAGAAAGTTTGAAAATTCTTTTACAAATCCCAGGATTATTCAATAAAATTTTAGATTATATTAAAAATTTATCGAAAAACTCAGATATTATTACGAATATGATACAAGCTGATCTATGGAAAGAAAAGTATTCCCAAAAATTCAGTGATCAGCTCGTTTTGCCACTATTTATTTTTTATGATGATTTAGAGGTAGGAAACGCTCTTGGGAGTCATTCTGGGAAAAATAAATTTGGTGCCGTATATGTTGCAATCGCTTGCTTGCCTCCAAATATAGCATCACGCCTTAGTAGTATAATTTTTTCAACGCTCTTTTACACTGAAGATAAAAAAAACAGTAGCAATTATAAAGTTTTTAATAATCTAATTAATGAGTTAAACTTTTTAAGCAGAGAAGGAATCATTATTGATGTTGAAGACAAGATTATAAGAGTGAAATTTCAACTGGTGTTAATTTTAGGTGACAATTTAGACCTTAATGGGATTTTGGGATTCGTCGAATCTTTTACGGCAAATTATTATTGCCGAATTTGTCAGTTGTCATCTGAAGAATGTTCCAGATTGAGTGTAGAAAAAGAATCTAAAATCCGCAACAAATTAAATTATATTTTGGATGTCACTGAAAAAGATGAAAAAAAAACTGGTATTAAAGAAGAGTGTGTATTTCACAAAGTGGACAATTTTCATGTTACAGAAAACGTCACTGTAGACATGATGCACGATTATTTAGAAGGTGTATGCAACTACATTCTAAATTCAATACTGTCAACCTTCATTTTTGAAAAACAATATTTTAGTTTGCACGTATTAAATGCAAGAATCCAAAGTTTTGATTATGGGTCAGATATTTCTAATAAGCCGACAGCTATAAAAATGCAACACGGTAAAAATGAAGTAAATTTAAGAACATCAGCAGCAGAAATGCTCTGTTTAATGAAATATTTAGGATTGATCATTGGTGACTTAATTCCTGAGTCATCTCTTCACTGGAATTTATATAAGTATTCGCGGCAAATATTAGATATTCTCATGTCTCCACGAGTGATTCGTTCCGATGCAAAAAGGTTAAAAGAAATCATTAAAAATCTTAATGAGTTATATCTAAAGATCTATGGAAAATTAAAACCAAAATTCCATTTTTTAGTTCACTACCCGAGGATCTTATTAAATAATGGACCTATTGTCAAGTTTTGGAGTATGCGTTTTGAATCGTTCCATCAGTCAATAAAATCTAACGCGCAATCAAGTAGTAATAGTAGAAACTTACTTAAAACAATATCAAAAAAACAAGGAATAAAGTTATGTGAAATAGTTCATAGTTTAACATTTGAAAGCGAGATTAAACTTGGTTCTGTCAACAAAGACGCAGACAAAATTCATTATTTTGATGATGAATTGAAACAAAATAAATGTCAATATTACGAGATAGTCGAAATTTGTAGTATATTGTATAAGTTTGGTACATTTGTTGCAATAAATATGAACGAGAGCGAAATAGAATTTGGCAAAATTAAAAATATAGTGTCTTTAGACAATGAAATTTATTTTGACTTAAATTTGTTTGACGAAATAACTTTTGATGAGCATGTTCACGCTTACATAATACATGAAAAAAATGAAACTAAATTTATTAAATATGTAGATTTACCTAACATAATGCCACTACATTCCGTTAATAAAAGTAATAATCATTATTTAGTTTCTAAGTATGGATTGTAAAAACATTTTTTTGTATTTTTTAATTTTGTAATAAATAATACTTTGTAAATGGTTGATTTAAAGAATAAATTTTCAATACAAATTAATTTTAATTTAATTTTATCTTTTAAATACTAATTTAAAATAAAATTGGTATATTATAAATGTTGTTAAATATCAATTTATATCCATGTATAAATAGTACATTTCACTCGCTTAGCTCGTGCAAAAAGTCCCACAAGCTAAATAGTCGACTTATATACGCACTAGTTTCGTAAGCGCCGAAAAATCATACCAAAGTTGTGATTTTGAGGTTAGAGTGGTATATAGTAAATTCATAACTAAGTACTTTAAAGACTTTATTTTTTATAATTACTCATTAAATTAAGACGCAATATATTTATTTATCTAAATGCCTTATAATAAAGATGAGTATTCTCTTTTATCTGTATGATGCTACCATTGCACCATATAATAGGAGAGCAGTCGACCGTAGCGCTTGGAACAGCAGTTACGCCGATTTGGAATAGCTGCTGCCCCAAACTAAAAGCGCTGCCGTCGCACTACGGCTAAAGCATGAGTTGCACCAAAAGTCTCTCCGTGTACCTATATCGTCAAACATGAAAGTTAAGGAAAAACATTCTTAAGCTAAATATTATTTAGTTCGCATTCATTAGCTAAAATAAATTACAAACAAGAAAACAGTTTAAATATATTTTTTATACCAGTCTAACCTAAAAATCGCAACTTTGACATGATATTTTGTGAAACGTTTCATTTCATTAATTATTTACCATATTTCGTATTTCATTCATTATACATTTAGTATGCTGTAAAGGCGGTAACAAACAGATTAACATAATTTCATTTCGTTTTCACCTTTTAAGCTTTACTGGTCAACTGGTGTTAAAAAATAATACAATGTTACTTAATATCGTCGGAATTTTCAGCATCTTGTGTTTATCAATATGTACTTACACTTTTTAAAGTTTTATTTATTTTATATAACAAAATCTACACCTTCTAAAATAAACACAATATACTATATAGTTATTAATAAACATGAAATACTTAAAATATTTATTGTTCAATAAAAACTTCAAAATTTATTTATTCTTATTTTTCTTTGTATAGTAATTTCTTTAAATTTATTGAGAAATAAGTGTTAGGCTTAAGAGGGTGTTGTACTCATGTACTCTGTTTTATCGACGGAACACGGTAAATTATATACTATCAAAATAAATATATCCACGGCACCCTACAAAATTTTTCGAACAAAAATAACCGAAATTTCGTTCGAAAAATTTTTTCATAACAGCGTGCGCGGAGCTCGACTTTAGAGTCATTTGTTTTGGCGCTAAAGTCATCGATTTAGGCACGCTCTCTCACAGCGTGCGCAGGGACATTTGAAGCGTGCGTGGGGAAACCTATCATGTCGCTGTCATTTGTTTTATATATGTATGATTGCGAAATTGTATATCATTAGTGCAAGACGTCTTGTTTATAACCTATTGGTACCTAACCGAAAAGTAAACATGAGTGATAATAGTTCTTGTGATACAGACGATATATCCGATTATGGAGATGAAATTCCACCCGAAATCGCTGCAGCAGCTAAAGAAGTAACTTTAGATCTATTGCCGGACAAATCAAAACGTCAATATGTTGCAACATACAACAAGTTTAAGTCTTGGAGTTCAACAAAAAAAAAACCACAATGTTCGTTGAAGAAATATTTTTAGCTTATTTCAAAGAATTGGCAATGACACTTTCTCCTCCGACACTATGGAACCGTTATTCAATGTTGAAGACTACCGTAAAAACTTTTGATCATATTGATATAAGCCAATATCATCAACTTTTAGCTTACATCAAGAAAAAAAATGCTAAATATTCGAAAAAAAAATCCAAGACTTTCGCTGCGGAAAACGTTAGTAGATTTTGTAATGATGCTCCGGACGAAGCACATTTAGTGAAAAAAGTAATTTATTTATAAAAAAATTTTAAATTTTATTTCATTTTTCAACAATTTACGAGAATTGAGTTCATTGTAGGTTGTTCTTATTTTTGGAATTCTCGGTGCGTTGAGAAGAGGAGAATTAATTAATATAACAACCGATGACATTGAAGATGATTCGACGAGATTATTGATAAAAATTCCAGTAACGAAGAATAATGTCCCTCGTTCTTTTGCAGTTCGTGGAAAATTTTATCAAATATGTAAAAATTACATGAATCTTAGACCAACTGAAATCGATAAACACAAAAGATTCTTCATACATTATATAGACGGAAAATGCACACGACAGCCGATTGGTCTCAATATAATCGGTCAAATGCCAAAGCAAATAGCTGATTGGTTAAAATTACCAAATCCTCACTTATACACTGGTCATAGTTTCCGAAGAACTTCAGCAACTTTGCTAGTCGATGGAGGAGGTGATCTTACTGACTTAAAAAGACATGGCGGTTGGAAATCGTCTACAGTAGCTGAGGGCTACATTAATGAATCTATGAATCATAAGGAACAAATTCATAAAAAAATAACTAAATCGATCGTCCTAAAACCTACTGAAGTTGTAGTGGCAGATAACCATATACCGCAGTGTGACAATCAAGTAACATCTACTTCTGGAGCAGAAATTACAGTTGATCAACCCAAAAAATCTGTAACAGTTTCGTTAAAAAGAACCAGATTTGATTCAGAAGGTCGAGATGATGATAATGAACCACACGCTGAGGATGAATTTTATCGATTAACCGAAACGCAGGAAGCTACATGTGGTTCACCGTTGAAAAAACGTAGACAAAACAGTGATGAAAAAAGCGAACAATCATTTACTATTGAAAGCAGCGACAAAAATATTTCTTTTCATTTTAATAATTGTAATGTTACAATTAATGTACATAATCATCATAATTAACTACAATGTACGATACACTATATTTTTGTTTTAGTTTAATATTTTTTGATAAAAGATGCAATAATTATCTATTAAAAATAATTCATTTTTGAATTTAGTTTAGTATAATGTCGAGCTCTGCGACACTTGTTATGAAAAATAGTATACGCAACTCGTGCGAGGAAACACGACTTACACACTCGTGGTAGTTCAGCGCCCTCGCTTCGCTCGGGCGCGAACTACCACGCGTGCGTAAATCGTGTTCCCCTCGCACTAGTTGCGTAATGTACTATTTTGAAACTCCGTGCGAGAAGTTCGATTTCTCGCACGCTGCGTTAAACGATGCGTGCAAAAATCTCACTTCTCGCACCTCGTGTCAAAAAATACGGTTCGTCACTTGTGTGAGAAGTTGATTTTCTCCTCGTGTGACCTTTTCACCCTCGCTTCGCTCGGGTGCAAACAGTCACACGAGGGGAAAATCAAATCCTCGCACTAGTATCGAAATGTACTATTTAGGTTGCCGTTGATATTTGGGCTCAAAACTGCGTAGGATGGTAGATTATTACGTTGCCCAGGGCACCTATATCCTTCGATATATTTATTTTAATACTATAGAATTTACCGTGTTCTATCGGTAAAATAGAGTACATAAGTACAACACCACCTTAAGGGGGTGTCGCACTATAGTAACACGGTTTTATCGGCGGAACACGTAAAAATAATTAATCTAGTAAAGAATTGCGATTTATGCTTTGAACGAATTCAGTTGCCCAGCGTAATCCTGTAATACAGCACTCCAAAAAGTTTCGAGGCAAAAAAATGACGACACCTTTGTTTATTCTTGGAACGAAAATTAACTTAAATTAACCAAATTTCACTCCAAGAATAAACGAAGGTGTCGTCGCTTTTTGTCTCAAAACTTTGTAGAACGATGTATTAAAGGATTACACAAGGCAACTGAATTTGTTTAAGGCGCAAAGCGTAGGACATCGGAAAGTATGACATCGTAAAGAAGGACACCCTTAAACTTTCCAGGAATTTAGAACTGATTTAAAATATCACTTATTTGAATGTTGAACTAACTAAATAATATCGAGTACATCTCGAAAAAAATACAATTCTACCTCCCGCTAAATATTGACAGTATAATTGCGAAACCAAATATCGAAGCTTGTAAATATATAAACACATTCTACGACAAATGTAAGCTTTCTATTTAAAATAAGGTACATATTTGCAACTTTGTATAATTTCCACGTTAAAAATTGTATCTATCGATCGACAGGTATAAGTCTCGCTTGAGGCTTGAAAGAGCTTATATAAAAAAAAAGAAGCTTTTAAATTTATAGAAGGCATTTTTATCAATTTATCAAAATTCAATTTCGTGTTAGCTTGCAGGTAAGTACACTTGAAAAATCGAAGAAGTAAAGGGAAACGGAAAAGCCTCTCAAAAGGATTCACAGGACAAAAGGGATATTAATGCCCACATCGAGCTCTAAAGTACATGCTCTCGTGTACTTTTTTAAAATCTTATTTGTTGTATACTGAAACCGCACTTACAATTCATTGCAAATCCGAATCATCGCAGTAATAATTTTCTATGAAATTTCTTACTGTAAAACAGTTTTATAAGTTATTTACAAATCAAAATGATATTTCTAAATGTTAAACATAATTGTACAATAACAATCAGTAAAATATTTTATGGTATTTCAGTAAAATATATTACAATAGAATTGATTACAATTATTTGAATTTTGAGAATGTTATTCAATACTTGAATTATCCATTTCAATTTCCATGAAAATCAATTTCACGTTAGAGTAAAAGTTTTGAAGCTTCGTCTCCCTTTTCCATAAAAAAACTTGAGTAATTTCTGTCACTGATGTATAAGATAAAAATCAGCATTTTCCGCGCAAAAACATCCCTCCGCATCTCCAACAAGCCCGTGTTTACACCTTCTACCCTACCCACCCTTTAATCCTAAAATCCACGTTCATTCACGCTCCTTCGAACAGAGCCACCCGCGCAATCCTTCACTGGGCATAAAAAGCTTGCGATATCCTCTCGCCGCGTACGATCGCTTTCCCCCCGTCATCGGCAAAAAATTCGCGCACCCGCTTTAAAGCGCATCGCATTGAGACGGAGTAATTCACATTTATTTCTCATCAGGGGAGCGCACATGGGCGCTGATAACCGCGACAAATCTCCATTACGTGGCGCGCACTCGCGTCTAACGCGAAAAGTTTTTCGTACAAAAGGGACAAGTGCGAGCGGAAGATCCGTCGTCGTCCATCATTACACACAATGGCCGAGAAGGTACGAGCCGATTGGCTGCGAGAGAAGCTGCGCGCTAGGGCATTTCACCCCTCTCCATTATCCCTTAAAAATCATCCTCGTCCGGGTTTTAAAGTGTAAGGAGCGTGCGTAGGAGCAGGAAACTATTTTTCATCGGGTGAGACGAATCGTATTTTTTTCAGCGAGCGAGACTCGGTCTGGCCCTTTCCTCTTCGCCTCTTAAATGAAAGTTTTTGTTCCTGCGGTGGCAGTGCTCCTTGTCCAAGAAGTTTTCGAAGGTGAATAATGTATATTTATCGGTTTGTTTTCAAAGAACCATTTGTATTATCTTTCTTTTCTTTTATATGTCGTTCGATATAAATAGTACCCGAAGCTTTATAAAAAATTTCCCATAAATACTTTTTTAAATTTAGAAAATAATTTTTAACGAATTATATCTGATAAGTAAAAAAAATTATGAAAGAAATGAAAGTCATAGATTGTAGCAATTTTATTCTTATACCATTAATACTCATTTATGTAAATCTCACCACAACGTAGATTTAAAATTTGCAAAAGAGCAAAGTTCAAGATTCCACTTGTAAGAGCGATCATCAGCAGAACTATTTCGCCCCCATTAATAAAAGCTCCGAACGATTTATCATAAATCTGCATACCATTATGACCCAAGATTCATCTCCCGACTTAAATATAGAACACGAAATTCTGCAAGATCACCTCGTCCATCTCACCCCCCCCCCCCCGCGCCACTGCGAAAATTTGAAATTAAAATATCTCGGCCATCATCGACACAACCACCCCGCCTCTCGAACTCCCGGACGCTTTCATCCTGACAAAAGGACAGGAAGCGAACCGAAAAGAAGTAAAGGTGTGGGGCGGCGTATCGCGCTCGTTCGATTGCGATAAAGTCCGCCCCCTCTCTCTCTCGCTCTCTCTCTCTCTTTCCCTCTCTCTTTCCCTCGGCGTTCGATAGCGACAAACGCTGAAGGGTCGATGACAGCGGCATAAAGACGAGATTGATCGGAGTTTCCTCCCGCGGACGACAAATGGTTCTCTCCCCGCGGGCGTCTACGCTCCTTATTCTTTCTCGCGTGTGCACGCGCCATTCTTCGACCCAAGGCGCGTTATCGCTCGACCGTCGTTGTCGTCGTCGTCGGCGCGAGATAAAAAGCGATGGAGGGATGGTGAAGAAGGCATACGAGCGCGCCGGATGAAAGGGAAAAAATGTCAAGATTTTCGGGGCTGACTTTGAAAAGTGTGGCATTTTCGCGCTCGAAATTATTTCATATTAGGTGATTTGAAATTCAGAATGAGGTTGATAAATCGTTTGATCGAGGTGATATATGACCTGTGTGATGCGTTTTACGAGGTGTCGATAAAGCAGCACTAATGTGACACGTAAAGTGATCTAATGTAGAGATCATTAATTGGTGAAATTTGGGTTCTTCATTTTAACTACATCATTGCTAATTTTTCAGTACAATGGGGACGTAATTAATTATGTCTAGTTAATTAACACTAATTTCATGTGTAAAAAAAAACAGAAATAACGGTTTCCTTGTTAGCTGGTGATGTTGTAATTATTTTTCATAATTAACAATGCGCCCTGTTATTTGTTTTTTAAACTTTTTTTCACTTCAATTGTGCATTCTTTGTATAAAGCTCACGTTGATGAATTTATGATTTCTCGGAAGTATAAGAAGAGTGAAAAATCATGTCGTAATGCATATAACTGTCATATTCGTTTATCCTGCATTTTTCCTTACTTTATTTATCTTTTGATAAAGATATGGACACGCATATGCAAACTTTTGCGCAAATTGATAACCGTAGCCTACACGTATGATATAATTCATAATTTTAGATGACTGTTGCGTCCGATCAAAACCAATTCATATCGCTCCATTAATTATAGTACATTTCGACACCGGTATTTTATACCACGAGCGTCGAAAAATCATATCAAAGTTGTGATTTTGAGGTTAGAGTGGTATAAATTATATTAATGATTTTCATCAACTCTAGTGAATGAATACATTCATAAAATGGACTAGAATAAATTTTGTTCGATAAATTTGGAATGGTTTCTAAATTTAAAAGAAATGAATGGAATCTAAGATAACTAAACACCAATTTCATTTTAAATCATATGAAACTCAATGGATATAGGTATACTGATAAAAGTATACGTGATCTCGAACGAAAGATATACACATAATTCTTCATCTATTTTCCCCCCACGTCAGCCAATCTTCAATTTACTCTGTTATCAGAACATGCGTCTTACCATGCAAGAAGTGGAAGAAAGTTGCAGTCGTCGCACGGAATACAAACGTGCAGCGTTGAGCCAAAGGACGAGACACATGGAGGAAAAAAGCCTACGGAAAATAATGCAGCAGACTGCGGCAGCGACGCAGAAGAGACAAGGTATAATAATAAAATCAGGATAGTTCAGCGTAGCTGGAAACTCGCCCGCCATTCATCCCGAGAGCCGTCATCCGTCTTCGGCGCGCCGTTTTTTTGTCGCCGTGTATACGAAGGTTTACCGCGAAGTAGAGATCAAAGGAGAGAAAGAGAAAGAGACGCCGAGAGAGAGAGTAGACAAGACGTCGTCTCTTCGATAACGTTTATTGCGGGCTCTCTCGAGTCCTCAAGTTTAGTGTCTGTCTTTATGCCAATGATGTAGCGTGGAAAATGCAAGATCATGCGTATCTTTTATTTGACTATTGTAGCCGAATAGTATGTACGTCTTCAGGAAAAGTTAATCACCTTTTGGTTTTGCTTTCGTGAGAAAGGAAAAAATTATTCAGTTTTGCATCATGTTTGGATTTATCTATAACAACAATAATGTTTTTTCTACATATAAAATGTAGGGTTATCTTGTTCTGTATGTTATTACTTAAAATTTATGAAAAATAAATATCGATAGTCTAAAAATTATTAAAAAGCAAATACATCTCATAAAAAATTTTTAATGAATGATGCGCGATATTTTGCAACGCAGATAAGCATTAATCAAAAAAATATAAGTGACATTACGATTCGTTTAATACTGACAACACACACAATATAATTGACCAAAAAATTTTCATTCGTATAACTAAAGATTAGAAATATTACGATAATTCAGTTCTAAGAATCGTATAATGTACATAATTATTAATTTCTGACGCGTAAAATACTTTAATATTTTTGACTTTAAAAATATGAATTGGAAAAATTAAGGGATGCGAATAGCTTCAGTCAAAGGAGATATAAAAATCAAAGATTTTGGCCCGTATCTCATTACAAAATATCAAATGGTTCAATCTGTAGGTTACGGCAGGATACAAATTTTAAAATCTCAATATCTTTGTAACAAATGGGTTCACAGATCTTTGATAGGGCCTATTTTCTCAAAAATAAACTATATTTATATAATATCCTTAATATAAATTGAGCGATCGAGATTCATTCGGTTTTCGAGCGTTTTTGCGAGGTATCTCGAAATCTCGAATCGATCCCGAAATTCGAAAGAAAGCGAAAAGCAGCGAAGGAAGGGCGCGCGTAGCACGCCAAATTAACGCTAGTATATATAAAATATCATTACTGATCAAAATTTTAATTTTTTAGGTGAATCCAAAAAAAAAAAAAATTAACTGTAGTACCTCCTTAATATTATTTGATTGGACCAAAAAATATATGTATAGATAGGAAATTTTAATACCATTTAGAAAATGGATCTACTTCTGACAGATATCCAATATTATTTTCGATTTTTCGATTTTTTTTCTTCTTTATTTTTAAACGACTTAATATTATCTCATCAACTATAAAATTGATCTTGCAGAACTTCAATACCATGAACTTCATATACCTGCCAAAAATGAACCTGATATCTCTTTCCAGTTTCGAGTAATGGTGACGACAAATTTTTACACACACACACACACACACACACACACACACACACACACACACACACACACACACACACACACACACACACACACACACACACACACACACACACACGCACGCACACACGCACACTCACGCACACACGCGCACACACGCGCACACACGCACACACACACACACACACACAGACATTTTCTAAAACAAGCATTTTTCGACTCAGGGAGCTCGGATTATCGGAAATCATCGAAATCTCATAGTCGAAAAATTTCACCGTTACAAAGCTTTCTCTTTGAGAAAACAAAATGAACTAATTAAAATAAAATCCATTAACTATATCATTGAACTTACTAAAACAACATCTATTGTTCCCTTACAATAATTTTTAATATCAATATTTTAGCATTTATAAAATTTTCAACTCGAGTATCTTCCTCTTTTATATAATATATTTCTTACATATTTTCAAGAAACATTTTTTCTTTCTATGACTATGTTTCAAAAAATTAGAATTGCACGATACTGTGCCATGGAGCTAATTCGAAGACTGAACACTACTTGCTATTTATAGTAATCATTTATCTAAATTTAATCAATTGAATAAATATTGATATTGGTTAATTTGCATCTCTAAAATAAAAACGAATATTGGAAATGTTACATTCTTATAATAACATGCAGAGACTTCCATTAATTTAACATGAATCAATCTAATACCATACTCCGTTACATAAAGTCACATTACAGACATACGAGTATATGAGGCAAGGTAAATAGCTCGACTGTAAACTCGATACATATTCACGGAATTTTCAAAAGCTTACTAATTCTGTTTTCCGTGTTACGTTATTTTTCTCTGTAAGAGGAGAATTTCTCCTGCTTTTTCTGTTAACTGATCTGATTACAAAATTCAATTCCTATACAGCTTTCGCAGTAAGCAAAAATTTTGCGCTAGTAGACAAAATTAAATTTTACAATATTTAGTCGAAAAATATAAATGTAGCACAAATTCTCTACTCTTCGATTAGATTATTAATATTTATAAAGCTCTACAAAATTCAAATTTTTACAATAATCGCTTTGAATAAGCAATTTTTTCTATTAATATATACCTTACTTTAAGGTTTTTTCCAACAAAAGTATCGTAACCACTTTAATTTCGATGTATATGGAAAATCAAGCTACTTGGAGTGTCTTCAATCCACAAAAGGAGAACAAAGAATTCTGGTTTTAACGAATTGGGATGGCGATGCTCACTGGCGAGAACAGAAGCTACTTCCGGTTTCCCGGAAACGGAACCACGCGCCTGGAGCTCCCCCGCGGTGGAGAGCAAGTTCGTCGCGCGGGACATCCTGCGGTTGCTCAACTTAGCAGGATCCGATGTCTCTGTGTACCTTTTGCGTACCAAGCTTGATTTTACAAATATCTTTATTTTACAGTTTTACACGCTTAATGCTTTTAGATTTTATGGAGTAGTTTTGTTTGTAAGAAGAATCATTTTTATATTGCTGTTTTAGAGGTACTCATCATATAAATAACTTATCATCAGTATGACAAATATTTGATATGTTATATGTTTGGATAAATGTCGCAGGATTTTACTTGATGAATATATGTGCAAATTTTAGAGTTACTATTTTATTTATATTTGTGGATGATGACATCTGTCACAAACATTAAAGGTAATATTGTCCACGTATTCTACATGAAAAAGCAATTAATTTGAGAATAGCTGTTTTTGAGTGAATATTTATTGGAATATTCATAAATAAAGACATTATGAATATAGTTGATATGTCCAGGTTGAATTTCATCGAGAAAAAGTTTTTGTCATATGATTGCATGAAACATACGATAATTATAGTTTACTTAAAAATGAAAGGTAAAATAAATTTCTTTTTATTTCGAAAAAGGTAAATAAAGTATCAATAACTAACACCCTCAAATATAGGATGCTTTAACAGTTAGGCCTTTGTTTTATTTGGATGGTAAAACTGTTTTATGAATTTTCATTTGAAAAGTTTTTCAATCCCACTAAAAGCATCGCTTGTTAGCAGGTCCTTTATTTAATTATAATTTGATCAAAAACTGAATTTACAATTATTATTCAATCAAGTAAGCCAGTTAATGCAGAAACTTTTACCACCATAAATGCTGACAAGTTAAATTCTATAAATGTAAAGTTACCGTTAGTACGATGAAAACTTTTTTACTAGAAAGACAAATACAAACTAATAGAGCTATGATTCATTCATTGTACTACAATCAACAGTTACTGAAAATTATGCAGAGCTTTAATTTATGCATCAAACGTTAAACTCAAAACTCTGTGTACTTTATTAAAAGTTTGTAGTATTAACGTTATATTTGTTAAATGATAATTACTTTACATATAACATTATTATTGATCTTAATTTATTATTTTATGCTTTACTAATTAAACTATAAGATTTAAATATTTGCACGTTCCCTAAAACGACTGACTTCGCTACTATTTTCTGAACACTTAATATATATCGAATGTATATTCTGCAAATTAAACAATTCATATTAGTCAGTTAACATGGATTTCTTAGTACATTACATTTCCACGAATAAAACCACTCTAATCACACATTACTCCGAACTCTTCCTCAAATATATACCACGATTGTTACCTCATGCTGCACAAAATTCATGCCAACCTTGTATCATAATCACCGACAGCTCAATTACTCACACCCCCGAAAGATTCTCGCGCAGGGCAGCATGCGGTCAGCACCTCCTCCTCATCATCCGGCCACCCGTATATACAACGCTAAGATTCGAGTCTCGCAGGAGTAGCCCTTCCCCTTATACCTATGCCGAGGCGCGCCATCCTCCGGCGACGTTAATTGCATGCATTGTCATGCGGTGTTTACGTTGGGAGAGACAAGTGTCGCGTCTTGTTCCCTACCCAGATTGCGCACTCTCTCTCGCTCCTCTCTCCCGCATGTGCGCGCCAGCTGGCCATATCTACTGACGCTTAATGCCGCGCTGCGTTAACGAAGAGATATCGCGATTATCCGTCTGCCGGGAAGAGCTACTACTACGCCCGTGCCAGGTGGAACCCGGGGTGGACGTTAATGCCACTGATTACGCGGTGGGCTGGACTTAAGGGACGGTGCTGCATTAAAAAGATTTGCAACCACGCGCAGGGTTCTTTCTATTCCAGGCTGGAGGGTTGATACGGAGGCGACTTAAAGGGTTGCTTGTGCGATCTTATTTCGCGTGATTTAGGACGGCTGCTTTGTATTCCGTTTGAGTAACAATGGCGCCCGGCGCGGGAGTGGATGGACGGATAAGTCGAGAATGAATGTTGCATAAAATTAAAGCTAGAGCGAAATATCGTATATATACGAGGGTTATCTTTTCTTTTTTGAGTGTTTGAGCGAAAATAATAGAGAAATTGTGTAAAAGTAAATGAAATACGATGTTATATCACTGCATGCCACGGGCTCAGCTCGAATGTCGTACGACCTCTGCTCAATTTAATGGTATCATTTTTTGGATTTAAAAAAAAAATTGACAGAAATTTCCACCTTTTTTTCTAAACAGCGAAACTTGAAAAGGGGATTTAATTTTGAAGGCACATCTACAGGAGAAAGTTTTTCTTGTTCTTTAAGTCTTTCTGAATGTGAACAAATTTATTTACAAGCCCGATTGAATGGTATACTTTTATGGCGCATACTTTTATATTTAAAAATTAAGGAAAATTTCGCCTGTTGTCTAACCGACAACACTCATAAATACACTGGCATCTGCCTATTTGATCTTTGCATAAATAATTATCTACACTGAAATTATTACTTTGAAAGTTACAGTTTCCTAAGAAATAATCGTTATTACAATTATAACAGATCCCAACCAAGCCTTAAATAACCTTATACAAAAAATCCAAACATGCCTAAACAGGTCAATAATTAAGACGCATAGCAATAAACAAAACAACATGAAACCGAGGAAAAATTGGATAACAAAAGCAATATTAAATTCGTGTAAAAATAAAGAAAAACTATATAAGATATGGAAGAAGGATCCTACTAACTCTGTAAAAAAAGAAAATTACAAAAACTACATTAAGATACTTAACCACATTATCAACCAAGCAAAAAAGGACCATGATAGAAAGCAAATACAATCAAACATGAACAATCAAAGGAATCTATGGAGATTAATTAATAACAAAATTGGAAAAAATAGTAAAATAAATAACAACATTAATTTTATCATGGATAATAACAATAAAAAAATAAGCGACTCAAAAGAAATTTCTGAACATATCAACAACTTCTTCTGCAACGTTGGTAAACAACTGTGTGACAAAATTAAAACTCCACCAAACAAAAGAGTAAGGCTGCCTACTAAGAATAACAAGAGTATTTTTCTATATCCTACTAATCATTAAGAAATACAAAAAACAATATTAAACATGGAAAATAAAAATGGTGGGTGTGATGGTATTAACACACTCTCACTCAAAGTTATAATATCACACATCTCCGACCCACTGGTTCACATAACCAACTTATGCTTAGAGAAAGAAATTTGGCCTGATGCTTTAAAGATTGCGGATATTATACCAATACATAAAGCCAAAGAAAAGCATCTGCCAACAAACTACAGACCAATTTCCCTGATCTCAAATATTGCAAAAGTATTGGAAAAACTACTGCATAGTAGAATATCATCTTTCATAGATAAATGTAACTTGATCTCAAATAAACAATTTGGATTCAGGAAAAATAGAGGCACTAAAGATGCACTATATCAAATAACTAACACAATCTATAACCACATAGATGCAAGCGACCCAATAGCTATTACATTCCTCGATCTAGCGAAAGCATTCGATACAGTAGATCATCAAATTTTGCTTGATAAACTCTATAACTACGGCATCAGAGGTAGCGCATATAACCTCATAAAAAGTTATCTAAGTAATAGGAAACAAAGGGTGAAAATAGGTAATGATTATAGCCAATACAAAACTGTCTATATGGGAGTACCGCAAGGTACAATACTTGGACCGCTGCTGTTCATTATTTATATTAATGATATGTTATCTTCAATGCCTGAAGATACAATATTGTCATACGCTGACGACACTGCGATCATAGCAATAGGTAAAACCTGGCAAGAAGTAGAAACTAAAATGAACGACTACCTACAAGAAATAGCCAACTGGCTAGCACTAAATAAACTATCTCTCAACAAGGACAAAACAATATACATGGAATTCGGCAGCAATTATAAAAGCACGCCTAAAAATATGAACATTTGCATACAAGAAAAAAACATCAAAAGAGTAGAAAACACCAAATACCTAGGAGTAACTTTCGATAGCAACATGAAATGGGATATACACACCAAAAATATATATAATAAGACCAAATACCTTACTTTCATCTTATACAAACTGTCTATTATAATGGACACAGACAATCTGCGTATGATTTACTATGCGTTGTTCCACAGTATCACCTCCTACGGTACTATAGCCTGGGGAGGCGCTTACGCAGGTAGAACCAAAAGCTTACAAAGCCTGCAAAACAGACTGCTTAAACTTATAAATAAAAACAATTTTATTTATGACAGAAATCCACTAAATATAGAGCAAATTTTTACCTTTGAGTCACTAATATTTCATTACAAAGAATTACAAGACAAATATATAGAATCCGACAAAGTAACGAGGAATAAAAGTATACCAATACCTAAACGTTGTAAACGCATCAGCATCAAAAACAGCTACATTAGAGCACTAACTACCTTCAACAAACTGCCTAATGACCTTAAAACAATAACGAATAAAAAAAGTCTGAAATATAAAATCAAGATCTGGATAAAAGCAAACATCTAGCATAATAAAACACCCATGAATAATACTAATAATATTAACTGTAAACAGATAAAGCAACTATATTATTCACTAATAAAGATATCGGACACAGACCTCCCACATTGGAAGTCCATGGGGAGTTTACAGTCCGATAAAATGTTACTGGATATAAGAACATATATATGCGCACACGGGTTATGCACACTACATTATAAACGTTCTCATCGTCGATTATCTAATTACAACTGGAACAAAATCCGAAAACTCAATATTAATCAACAAATTATCATCGAAATTGCAAATATGATTGCTAACAGGTGGACGCTCTCAGAGAGCAACAAAAATACAACTTTAAGCAATAAGTGTTGTGACTATCGTATTACTAACGGAAATAATGAAATAAAACATATACACTTTGTCAAAGAAAAATCCAAAGATATTGAAATAAAAAAGGAACACAACAACGAAAAATATAATCCCATAGAAACTGTATTTAGTACGATAGATAAAATGGCTGAGGATAACAATACAAAAACCATGTCAATGGAAGCAAGTGGCGCACCGGGAAAGCCTATACTGCAAGATAACACCTACCGCATGTCTTACGGAGATCTCAACTATCTAGGCTGTAATAAAGCACTACTGTATTTCGACAGAGGCATTCGAGGTAAACAAACATTTACAAACTCAATGTATACTCTAGAACAGCACCCGAAATACAACGATCTCATAGTAGTAGACGACATAGTTTTTACATCAACATGTAAATGTGACTCAGCCAACCAACACAGATTGATGTTCCCACACTACAGAGTTACCTGTGCAGTGGGACTCACCTGCCCAACAAGACTAAACAGCTACGAAAGAATCATCTTTGCAAGAGACAGAAACGCATCCACGGAATCATTTACAACAGCAAGACAAATGTTGGTTAGATATTGGTGATAGAAGAAAAGTCATGAATAATGTGTGGTTGTCGACTTGACTCCGTAGCTGCTAGCTACGGGGATACAAGATCGACAAACAATCAGGGACAATATTTCAATTTAGTTTTAAGTTAGTTTAAGACACCAGACCAGCATATAGGAAATACTTCCTCTGCTGGGTTACGCATGTAATGTAAAAATGTATATTGATATTATTGTAATACCTATGTACTTACTCTGGTTTAATAAATAAATAAATAAAATAACTTCCCAAATAATTTGCTACAAGCGATAATTCAATAAATATCTGAAAATATGCAATATCAATCTTTTTTCAACCATCACATCAGTTTAACGTATTCAATGCATATTGTAATTGAAATAACTAACAGAGTTCCAGAGATGCGGGTCCTAGATTTTGCTAAAACTGCAGGAGGTGATTTTATTTGACAAATAATTAAACACATATCTCAAGATTTTTCTGAATGGGCCTTTGATTCTGATATCCAAGGTATTTAATTTCCAAAATAAACTGTTATTGATAAAAATGACGTCTCTTTCTTTGATAAAAATTCTTTAATAGTATACTACGATACGTGTGACTAAAGTGGCTCTTTTTGGCACGGCGTGAGGTTAGTGCCCGAGCGCAGCGACGCGCAATAAAGAGCCACTAAGTCACGAGTATCGTATACTATTTTATAGCACTGCCTGCCCAAAGCCCGCTGTCACGCCTATCCGTGGCTAAAGTAGTCCTTTTTTGCACCGTGTTTATCACACTCGCTACGCTCGTGCGCTAACCTCACGGTGCAAAAAAGGACTACTTTAGCCACGGATAGGCGTGACTAAAGTGCGGGCTTTGGTCACACCGTGCTATAAAAATATTTATTTCGCGCGAAGTAATAGACTATTAAAGATAGATTAAGTAAGTGGTTGAAAATACCACCAAAAAATTGTTTGAAAAAAGGGAAAATTTTTAACTATTTTCTTGATCCATCTTCAATAGCATACACCTTTCCGAGAAATAAATTTTTTTTAACGCTTAAATGAAAGCTTTATTCAGTCTACTTTTAGATTCTTTTTCACTCGTTTTCGTAAATTGTATATTATTCAATGCATATTGAAATATAACTAACAAGGAGCACCAGAGATGTTGGTCCCGGATTTTGTTAAAACTACAAGAGGCGCTTTTATTTGACAAATAATGAAATACTTTTTTCTGATTTTTGCTGAATGGGCCTCTTTATTTTATTCTTTTCGAGACGTAAGAAGGAAATAATTTTAGGAATACTTAGCTGATATCTTTTACGCGACTTATTCATCTTAATTCACTCCATCGTCTTTCCACACGTAATAGTAGGAAAAGTACATATTATACAAGGTTTGTTAATGGAAAGAAAATGCAAAAATACATCTGTCTATGTAGATTGTGACTGTTATCAATCATTAAAAAACATTAATTCTAGTCGATTAGATATACATTGTATTACTGTACAAGTCTTTGAAAATTCTTTTTTATGTGAATTATGTAAAATTAATGTTTCATAATGGCTGAGATATGATTGACTCAGGTGTGTCATTTCAATAGTTTCGCAACTCGAAGATTAAATTACAATTTTCGATAGAAAAGAAAAGCAATTTGCGCAGCTCGTGTCTAATTAAATCGCAGCGAGTGAGAAGACGAGCGGGCAAAAGGTAATCAATGAAAAATCCTTGGTTCGAAACGTTTCATTCGAGAATCGCCGTCAGCTCAGCGGTAAATAACGTAATGCATGTACATTCCGATGCCCCCGGTAAATTAAAAAAAAAAACGAGCGATTGCGCCGCGCGAGCGGAATAACGAGAGCGAGTCATTAACCGAGATATCTTCCCGACGAGGCTCCAATTGAGTGAGGAGAAAAGTACGGGGTAAACTCTCCCGCGACTTAATTAAGCTCTGGGTGCCCACCGTCACATCGACTCCTTTCTTATTACCGGGGCCCGCAGTATTCTCGGAATATCGAGCGTATTTATAACGAGCGCTCAGACAATTATTGCGCAACTGGCACTGACACTTAGGGCAGCGCGATCGAGAGCCGAGTACGGATTTGATTTTCGCGAGAATATCTCGAATGTTTTGATGGAGCGAGTGGTCGATTGCAATCGATCGTTGTCGCTTTTATATTGAAAGTGATAAAGTTTGATTTGTTTATGGTTATGAATATATTGGTCAATTCGTTTACTATTGATTTTAGGTTGTTCACATTTATACGTTCATTATACCGTTTGATTAACAAATTATACTGATTCGATATAATTACAATAACTTTAATAAAGTTTTCAACTCATTGAAAATTAAATTTACTTCACGTTTAAAGGAAAAAAGTATGTAATTGTGTAGTACGCCGTTTATTATATTTATGTTACTTATAAGTATCTGTAAAAATTAATAACATTTAATTAACATATTCAGAAGCTATCAGTAGCTGCTAATACACCAAAATTACAGCTTTGTAATTTGTATGAATAAAAGTTGTATCATAAACATTTTTTTATATTATATGTATAAGTGAGTTAGAATGAAGAAAGTTTCTTCAATACGATGAATACGTGTCCGTTTATACTGTTACGTGTAGAATGCGCGACGACTGCGTGCACTTGTAATATGAGGAAGACTCGAAGAAAAAAGTACATAAGCATCGGTAGCTGAATGGTTTCAGGTTCAATCCCCGACGAGACACGCCGTACAGTTTTTTCGCGACCTCCTCCACTTATTATGAATTATTTGCAACTTTTTGTCACCTGTGTGTGGAATGCATGAAAGCAGCCTCGATGAAAAGACTTGCATGTATAGGCATCGGTAGCTCATTTGGAAGAGTAGTCGCCCGCAAAACGAAAGGTCCCCATATTCAACTCAATCTCATTTCTGACGTGATGCATTATAATTATGATAATATAAAGATTCCTAGTTCAAAGAATTACTTTTGCCACTGCAAAATCCAGAAACACCCTTCTCTGTAATATTTCGGAAAATTTTTCTAGAAAATGTTCGAAAAATCGTTTCACAAACGGAAAAAAAATTGACGATTTCAAGAAGGTCAGCAAAATTGAGTAGTATAACAAAGGGGATTCTAACTCACATTAGTGAATTATTGCGTGTACGCGAGGAAGAAAGATGAGGACAACGACTACGAATTAGAAAACGAGGATACAATGAGGGGAATATAAAGTTTGTATTATTATTCATTGTTTAATAACTTTATTACTAAAAACATATTCACTTAATGTAAAAGAACTTATTACTTGAAAATTTTACGTATGATTTTTCTTGCTATTGCAAGAATTATCGGCAAAAGTTGCTTCAGAAAAATCACATCCTATT
The DNA here is from genome assembly GCA_036365515.1 of Torymus aiolomorphi. Lineage (NCBI taxonomy): Eukaryota > Metazoa > Arthropoda > Insecta > Hymenoptera > Torymidae > Torymus > Torymus aiolomorphi. The sequence continues at coordinate 66,792,609 of CM070874.1, read as the reverse complement.
GGAATAATAAAGTTAAATAAAACTTTCCCGAGTTAGTTATTAATTTAATAAGGAATAAAAGGCTTTCGCAAACCTTTACTAATCGAATCGGCACTTCTATAAATAAGTGCTTTTATGAATCTTTGACACCCCACCATATCTTATTATAAAAGGGCGGCTAATTCTTGATGCCAATCTTTTTTTACGAGGAAACACTCGACGAGCTGCAGCAGCTGGTAGTCATGGAGATAGACGAAGAGGGTTACAAAAAAATCATCGCAAGAACTGATAGATGAAAATGATACGAACTCCTAGCAGTAGCCGCGGCTGTTAGAATAACGGGCATCGACTAGCTGGCGGAACTGCTAAAGATGATAACTGTCTGCATCACAATGGCATAGCACTCACTGAGGTAAAATCGCCCCCACTTATGTTATGGGGAAACCATCAACTCAATTGAATTGGGATCGTCGTTCAGGCTATGAAGATTATAACTCAGTCAGTTAAATTTCTAACTCAATTGACTTAGAATCCCGTTTGTTATATTACTAAACCTTCCCTACACTACATAATCATTTTTTAAAAACTGACGCACTCAAAATGAAGCTAAACGCTAATGGTATTCTCGTCACATAATTCCATGAAAAATAAAGTTTAACAAAAATTAAAACGCGCGCAGTATTTTTACTGAAGTAAAAAGTTAATCAAGATCCTAAAGTACCGCCTCTCCCCTTTACTTACATAACGCCACAGACCCACCCCCGCCTCTAACGAATCAGCCCCATATCATCGAAGCTCGCTGATTCCGCGCGCGAGGTTACGCACCCCGCCGACGCCGTATATTACGCGGAAGAAAGAGGGGAATCCCCGTGGCGCGGATAGAGAAAAACACCGGCTGCTGCGAGAGAGTATCACCACGCGAAATCCTCTCAACGGCGCCCGCTCTTCTTATCCTTCTCGAGAGGAAGGGAGAAGGAGAGAAAACCTCAAAAATGGATGGAAGCGAACGATCGAGATAAGTCGCTATCTACGATTCGCGACTCCGCGTAATCCGCGCGCGCGCAAGGAGGGAGTCTTCTGTACGGAAGTTTCCTTGCGGGAGGCTTCGAGCCGAATGAAAGAGAGGGAAAGAGAGAGAGAGAGAGAGAAAGAGAGAGAGAGAGAGAGAGAGAGAGAGAGAGAGAGAGAGAGAGAGAGAGAAGAGTGGACGGTATCGGGATTCAGACGGTGTATGGAGAAGACGACGGCCGAAACTTGCCACGTGGGCGATCGTCCGCGATAGTCGCGGGAGATCGTCGATTGCGTTGGACTGCACTGTTTAGGCTTTTCTTTTTTTCCGAATCGCCAGAGCAGCAGTTTATTTACGAAGAAGGATTTCGTTGATTGTCTATAAATCTATGTAGACAGTTATCGGTTTCGAAACTGTTTGTATTCTATAGAAAGAAGTTATTAATTTCGTAAATTGTATACAATTTGTAAATACACGCATATATTTAATATTTCTCAGTTTATATTTACGATTAGTGATTAGATTATTGTTAAATTTTTGTTATCTTTTTTTTCAAATTCAAACTTTTAGTATATATTGTTCCGCGAAAAACGGAATTAGGAAAAATAAATAATTACACTGTCACTTTTGATAAACAATTTTATTCCGACTCTGTAACGTGTTTTTCTCGATATAGAAATAAATCACTAACTAAACTTCAATTAACATAAAAATCTAACTCTCTTCGTAACGCATTTCATTTGTCTTTGTTCTATTTTTTTTCATACATCATATCAAAATCATTTATACAGTAATTGTGCGATTTTAATAATTTATGATTATCGCTCTGTAATACACATACACATTTATACAAAATTTTCTAAGGGAAAAATAAAGAATGACAATAAACAAGTACTTTATTTCAATTCTATTAATATGCAATTTATCTATCAGTAAAAAACAATTACTCCCGTAAATTCAAAAAGTTCCGAATTACTTTTCTAAAAGTAGTTTTCCGAAAGTGCTTCGGGAAAAACATCTGTTTCGCACTGCACTTACGGTCCTCGAAAATTTTTCCGTATTTAACGGGCACTGTGCAAACCACACGCAATCGCGCAAAAAAGAAATAGCCGAGGAATTCAGCTCTTGAAAATTATTAAGAGAATCTCGCAGCGGACGCGCTACACTCGCTAGCTTAGAACACGGGAGGGCGAGAGAGAGAGAGGGGGGAAGAGGAAAAAAGTGTACAGCAGACGAAAAAAGAGAGCAGGAGGAATATCGCGCTCACGCGCGAAAAGCTTCGCGTTCGCATGCCCACGCGCGCGAGAAGTGCACACTTAATTGCAGGCACCAGAAGAGGCCTGCCTCTCTTTCTCTTCTTTTTTAACGCTCCGCTCGAAACGCGCCTCGCTCCGAGATTTTCAACATTTAATTGTTCCGACCTATTTTCGAGCTCGTGCGAGATTACAGACGAGAAAGGGAGAGAGAGAGAGAGAGAGAGAGAGAGAGAGAGAGAGAGAGAGAGAGAGAGAGAGAGAGAGAGAGAGAGAGAGAGAGAGAGAGAGAGAGAGAGAGAGAGAGAGAGAGAGAGAGAGAGAGAGAGAGAGAGAGAGAGAGAGAGAGAGAGAGAGAGAGAGAGAGAGAGAGAGAGAGAGAGAGAGAGAGAGATGCACTCGGCTTTTATCGAACGCTGCGGTTATAGTACCGTCCGCCTACTCGAGATTTGTCGCGATTTTCGAGCGGAGCGTGTCGAAACTCGGGATTTTTTGCGACCACGCGCTCATTGAGCTTTGTGCGCAGGAAGTAGGCCAAACGAATGAGCGACAGTTGCAAATAAGGGACATTTGCATATCGTTTTTCTTTCGATTTCGCGAAAGCGTCCTGATGATTGCGGTCGTCGGCGTGCATGCAAGCCGGGGATGCGCGATAATGACGACAGTACTTTGATTGCAAAGAAATTCAAGGAGTTTCTGTTGAACACGCTCAACAATCTGATATTTGTAAGACATAAATACGCGATTGCGCAGTATAAAAATGTTTAATTCGCGCGGCGTGGTTTTTATATTTTAGGATCTTTGAGAAGTTTAGAAAAACACACGATAAATAAATTTATTTATTTGATTATCAAATTTATTTGCCTAGTTATACTGCATACTGGAGTTAAAAGAAAAAAAAAATTATATCAGTTTTATCCTAGAAGTTGAAGAATACCGAACCAAATGCAATTGACCTAGTTTTTTAAAAATATCTGAGATGTTTTGTTTTATCGTCTAAATCAATAACTGAATTTTTTTCTCAATTGGAAACAAATATAGAACTAAACTCTGCTCCGAACGTTTCATTGTTGATAAGAACAGAGTGTGACATTTTTACCGTTCTATGATAACTTAAAAGTATATTTCATGTTTTACTAGAGATAGAATAATAAACATAAATGATCTAATAGTTCCATAAATGATAACCATTAATCCTGCTATCAAAAATGTTGTAATGGAAACACATATTTTCACTAGCTTTGCTTCATAAATACAGAGAATGGATTATAGGTACTCAAATCATATTATAGAATTTTGTTCAGGTGTAAAAATAGTGAATATACACTATTTTTTAGCGTATATGCACTTTCAAAATAGTGAAATTGGGTTTGCAATGAAAAATTTGTACATACACACTTTAAAAATAGTGTTTAATTACTATTTTCTACTAGTGCCCGACACTGAAAAAAATTTAGAGAGTATATATAACTCCTAAGTATCAAAACATTTGAGAGTAAAATTAAGAATTCATATATTGTGACGTTTATCTTACGTTTAAATAGTTGATAGATAATTATATAAATAATCACTTATAAAATTCCAACATCTGTCAAACTATAAAGTAACTACTCCCACTATCTATTAATCATTAAATATACAGAACTCCGACACCCGTAAAAAATCACTCCCCTCCTTTTCTCAAATCCCACCGACCTCCGAGCCACAAAACCACAACCCATAACAGCAACAACAACGTTAACACCTACGACTACACTCCGTAAATTTTTTCCACGGTCTTTCCAACTTTTCACGTACGTGATACACGCGTGAAATTCCGGCCGCGCGCGCCTCCGCTGACGCATGGCTTCTCTTGCGTTCAAAATCCGCGTAATAAATGAGAGAGAGAGGGGGGGGAGCAATCGACCAGTCGCGTGTATAATACAAGCGGCGATGATGAGTCGACGCTTTTGAATCGCGCGCGGCTCGCGTTATTTACGAGCGTTCGGTCATCGGCGCGGAATTTATGGCTGATCGGGACGCGCCCGCGCGATTCCGCGGGAGATTTTTTTTCAACGGAGCGCAGTGTATCTCTTCCCGGTGTCACGCGAATCTCGCGTCGCGTTTATGACGTTGTTTTCGATATTTAACGAGTTATTTTGGCCCGCTTCGCCGGATACCGAGGTTTTGTGCGATTTATCGGAAAAGGAAGTAAAGGGGAATTTTTTTTTTATGAAGTTTAAAATGGTATACATGGAAGCTTGAGTTTTTAATAATTTGGAATTCAGAATATGACGAACGTTTGCAAGAGTAAAATTATGTTGGTAAATATTAGTTTAGAAAGCATCTAATCTATTGAGCGTGAAATTTCATATTCTATATATAAAAGTCTGTTTCGTGAAGTTCATGAGCAATAATTGCGTACATTAAAAAAGTTTTATTTGCACAAGTTATCTACTTTATTTTATACTACGGCATTCACATATTTAACCATTATTAATATAAATGTATATATAAATGTCTGGGATGAAGTAAAGAGTTTTTATATTCATAAATTTCAATATTATAACTGTTTAAACATTTTAACTACATAGGTAGAGTAAATAGAGATTTCATAACTTCTCACACATTTTTTAAAAAATTCATCAAATATTTTCTGTAAATGGAACCACTAGTTTCTCATATTTCTTCAAACTATAAATTTTAACAGTTTCAAATTGCATCTAAATAAATGAAATCAAATTGATCCATTTAAAAAACTTTAAAAGATCCCTTCACAAAATCACCCAGAATTTTTCTTTCTCGTATTTCTCCATCCATCGTTCGCTGTATCTCTTGTCGAGAAGCGATAGGTCGGGGTCACACGCGCGGTTGGCGCTAAAAGAGCACCGTGTGTGAGAGCCTCGGTGAGAGCTATAGCAGTGCGCGAGGCGCGAAAAATCTCCGCAAAACGATCGAAGCCCTGCGCTGGATGCGATAACGCTGTGGTGATGACTGCCCAGCCTGATGGATCGAACGTGGCCGCAATTACGGAGCTTTTTTCTGCCGCGGAAAAGAATTTACGCGAAAAGGGTTTGTTGCAAGTGTTGTTTGATCAATAGAAGGTTGTTATACTCGGGGGTTGAACTACTGATAAATTATCGGTTTTAGTCAGTATAAAGTATGTGTATATGAATATATTCGTTACTAAGATATTAAATACATTGAAGTACCTCTGTTACATTTGAATAAAGATTTTGTATTCCAAACTTCCACAAGTAACGTATCATCTGTTTGGCTCATTACATCAGGCAATAGTTCAAATCTTTTTCACAATACTTGCTAAATTACTGATACCTGATTGGAGGTAAATAAATTAAAAAATTCTTTTACTATTGGCACTGGTGTAAATGTCCTGCCACATTAACTAGTATTTTTTCGAAGAAATTTATTTAATACAAAATTTGTTTACAAAATCAATAGATAAATGAATTTTTTAAAACATTGAATATTCCTTTAAAAACGATTCTGTTACATATTTGTTTTAAAATGATCATAATTATTATGCACATGAGTAGAGAGTTCGTTATGCATATGAGTAATTCCACTGTACTTTTCAAATTCGAGTTACTCTTTGATATCTTTAGATATTCTCACTACACGGAATTCTGCGCAGGTTACATTTCTTAAATGGTGTTAGAAGAATATCATTTTGGTACCAAAACCCAATTTAGAATCGTGCAAATTACGTGTGGTAAGGAGAAAATCTAAAATTAAAGGCATACTCAAGTGGTACTCGTACAAATTATTATCTTCTTTATGCGATTAAAAAAATGGCTTTTCTCTAAATGATTTGAAAAAAGTTTTTTCGCAATTGTTTTAACATGTACTTTCAAGAAGTGAACTCCAGATATGTGTGCCTATTAATAACCGACTTACATAATGAATTATTTAAGGGTTACCAGATTTTTGCAAATATTGAATTTTTTTCTCTATACTGCTTTTTAAAAAATGGCTTTGCATTTTTTTAGGTTATTATAATGGAAAAACCTTTGTTTTATCATAAAAAATAATAAGAATTGTTACTCATCAGTGTGCCGCTTATAGAATTTATTTTACATTACTTTGAATGACGTTATTAAAAACGAAACTCGTTTTAAAAACACAATTAATCGCTGGCACACTGACAAAGTCAATGAAAAATAACTTTTTTGTGGCGAGATCGATACATCTTATACCTCACAAAAACATATACCGCATATCGAAATAGGCAAGTAAGTAGTTTTTCACTTTCTATATAAAAACCGACTACTTCTATACAGAAAAAATTATCAAGAACTATTAGATGTTCGTATAGCTTTCATATGAGTTATCCGATAAAAAAAATGGCTTTAAAAAAAAATGAGTAGCGCTACCACTTTTTCACTATTTAAGGTCTAGAAAGGAAGAAAGAAGTTCATATGTATGTGTGCTCTTTTTTCCATTTCTCTGTAGCTCAAATTTGAAAAGTTTGGCGGATTACTCATATATAGAAGATGTGTCCATACTTCTCACGTAGTTTTATAACGATATATCAACCCCTGTAGAAAATTAACCATATTTTATACCATCATTTCTTTCAGATTGTTTGTTATGAATCACAGATACTGATTTTCTTCACATTATAATTTGACTAATCATGTATGACTTTTCGTTAGTAATTTAGTTTATAATAATAGTATGTATATATAATAAGAAAAGCAAATTATGCTTTTTTGAAACTTGTTGAAAAAGTCTATAAATGTACAGTGTAGCTAAAGTAAAATGACTTCTGAAAAAAGTTCGGTTTCATCATAGCAGTATAAGTGTCATAAAAATATAAAAATTCGATTTCTCTCTTTTTTTTTCATTTTTAAAATTTCATGTAAGGCTTTCATTCACTGAATAATTGATGTTCAAAGTAAAAGCTTTAAATATTCGTTAAAAAGGGTACTTCCAACGTGCGTATAGAAATTTCCCCGTATGTAATTCGGAAAACCAAAAATCCAATAAGGGGTTTATTTTACGATTTACTTCTTTGAACTAATTTAACATTAAAGTCCATTCAATGTTACAACGTAAACTTAATAAATTACAGTTACAGAAAATACATTTTACGTCAGGGCTAAAATGCCGCACGAACCGAAATGCAATCCGCGAAATCTCTTACACGTCCTCCGGCACTTGTACACGCACTTATCTTGCACACGCTCGTACATATACGGACACACCTGACGCGCAAGGATCCTTTGAGACTCCTTAAAGCGGCGAGATAGAAATTTGAGCGTGCAAAGACCGCCGTCGCTTTGCGCGGAAAACAGGCGAAAGGGCGGAATCGCAAAGCAGCGACGCAAGCCACAGGCGAAAATGGTAAGTGAAGCCTAGAGGAGGAAGAGCGAGAGAAAGAGAGAGAGGGAGGGAGAGAGTGAAAGCGGGAAACGAGCTTGACGACGCGGGATCGGAGGTCACTGACGGGGCACGTAAATAACGAAAAGGTATACTGGTGCTCGGAAAATCAGAGGTAAATGGTTTTGGATCAATTGCTACTCATCATATTCTGATTTTTTCTCTATCTCCCATTTATTTATTAATCTTTTATATTTATTTCGTAGAAAATATTTAATTAATTTATTTTGTTTCTTTCATTATTATTATTATTTATGGCTACTATGTAATCTTTGTATTAGAGGAAATTCAAAATTGAAATTTTCCCACGAACATTTCACCATTTATAAAATAAACGTTCATTAATCACAGCAATAGTACGCCTCTAGGAAAATAGATTTTCAGTTTACGTGCAAAATAGACTCAGTTTTATTCCTTTATCCTCTGTCAATGCGCGTAATTCAATTAATAGCGATATAGAAGAGTACTATAAAGGCGTTTATTCATCGAGTATTCGAATTCACGTGCTCTTCATTTTCATCTTTATGCTCACCAAGGGAAAAAGCCCACTTTGTTTTTCGGTCTTTCGAAGCCTTTTCAAAAGCTCGCAAGCCTGCACGAGCTTGCTCACACATACACACTCACGCACACACACACACACACACTTACACGGCTACACATCGCCTAATTCTTCCTTTGTCTATTCGTCGCATTCTTTTGCACACAACACTTTAGCTCCTTAATTATTCTCCCATTTTCCATGCGCGCGCGCGTACTTTACTCCAAATTTCGCTTTGCGTCGCATAAAAGCCACTAGCTCGCCCTCTCAACATTGATCCCGCGCTCATTCTCTCTTCCCCTCTCTCTCTCTCTCTCTCTCTCTCTCTCTCTCTCCCTCTCTCTCTCTCTCTCTCTCTCTCGCTCTAGCTTTTATCCCATCGTGCTTCGTTAAATCCAAAAGCACTTTAAAACAGAGCAAGAGAGCGAGAGAGACAGAGAGAAAGAGAGAGAGAGAGAGAGAGAGAGAGAGGGCTTTCAGTCGCTTGCGCCTTTGCTGCACATCGACTGCCGCCACAGCCACCTGGCAAATTCGAAGAATCTGAAACGCGCGTGTGTTCGTCTATACACACGTATGTTTTATGCAAACATTAGCCCCGATCTGGCACGACTGGCCCGTTAAAAATCCGTTGAGATATGGGTCAAAGAATTTCTCGTCGAAGTTTTTCAGAAAGTGTCGTCCATTCTCTTGCACTTCGTTTCGGGTCCTCCGCTCGTTATTATACGGAAAAAGTGTTTGTATTTTTTTTTTCTCACATTGAAGAGGGAAAAATTACTTGAGTCGGTAAATTTTCGAAAACAAAGCAGTATAGACTCATGTTAAATTCAACTGATACACAATAAATTAGCGAGACTGTTATTTTCAAACAGATAAGAAATACACGTTTCAGCAATTTTTATTATCGTTTTTATTTGATATAAAGTAGGAGAGACTTGCCAAGTGGTGGTACCATAGCATTTTCAGCAATGGCTTTCGATATTATGGGTTGAAGTTAAAATACATAAAAAAAAGGAAATGATCCTTGGAAGGCCCTCTATAAAGAGGTGGATTAGTTTTTTCCAATTTTTATAATAATGAGAAGTTACTTGAAAAAATAAAAAAAGTTGATTTTTCATGATCCCTAAAAGTGTTACCGTGCAAGTCTCCCCAATATATAATTATATATGTGACTCAGAAAAAATGAGACAAATTTCTATTTTTATACCTTGTGCATTATTTATACAATTGGCTCCAAAATAGTACTAGAAACTAATAGATAACCGCTCATATGACAAAAAATAAAACCTTTGATAGAAGCGGCCCTGGTAGAAAATAGACCAACTTCGTTGGTTAACATGTTAATCAAATGGAAGCATTTCTACTTAAGATTACGAAATTTAATTAAAACTATCTACAACTATCACTATATTTGAAAGCATTTACAATATAATATTTCCACATGTATAAATAGTTATTCTTCGTCGACAATAGCAACATAATCGTGGTATGACGTTTTTAATTTAAAAATTGACGAACGGTTCGTGAACCGTTGGTTAGCATTTCTACCAGGGGGACCAAGTTACAAAGTTATATATCCCTCCCCTCCTCTCTCTCTCTCTCTCTCTCTCTCTCTCTCTCTCAGACACACACATACACATACGAACATTAAAAAATAGCGCATTTCAATTCCAAATGATATACAACACGTTTCTAACATCTTTACTCGAAAACTTTTTTTTGCCTCGTGGGCCAATCGATTTTCCCAATCGAAAAGGTTGTATTTTCGGCCTCGCCAGGGAAAAAAGTCGTATGCGCAACACGGAGGGCCACCCCAGACCACATGTTTACCACCCTCGCCTTCGGCTCGGGTAGCATTTTACTCGGACTCTGGACTGGCCAACTCGATTTTGCGAACCTGAATAACTGTGCAAAATAGCATATTTCTGCACTAGTGTGCAAAATACATTCCCGCACTGCAGTTAGTGCGGGAATACGCTAATATACTTTGCGCACTCATTCGGACACGCAAAATCGAACTCTGAGCATCTCGTTAGAAAAAATAGTATACGCAACACGTGGGCAATAGGTCCCCTGCACGCGTCGCTTTTTTGACAAACTCTAACCTTAAGGTGGCTCCGGCGAATTTACGAAGTCGATAAATAAGAAAAAAGAAAAATACCTACTGAAAGTACGAATTTTAACTTTTTCTTTGGTATTTTTGTCAAGTGGGGTCACCAGGTGAACTAACGAGAAAAAAATTTGTGAAAATTAAATTTTTAATAAGGCTTTTATGGAGAGAATAGTACATTACAGCAGATTTTCCCGCACTGGTAGCGTAAACGTGTAAACGTCACACGAGACGAGAATCTCTTTCCCGAACATGTAGCGTACAGAATTTTTTGATACGACGTGTGGAAAGCTAGATTTTGAGTACACGTTTTTTACCAAGCGTGTACAAAATAGAGCTTTGCGCATGAGTATCGAAATAGTTATTTTCGATACAAGTGTGCGAAGTGGGTCATTCTCGCACGGGTGTAGTTTGTCGCCCGAACGAAGCGAGGGTGACAAAAACACCCGTACAATGATGACCCTTTTCGGTCACGTGTATCGAACTCTATTTTTTTTAACGGAGTGTGTGAAACTAGCCTTGTTGTTTGTTTTGCGTGCGCGAAGTAGCTGTTTCTCGCACGGCGTGCGCGAAAGTAAATTGATCTGCACATGCGCGACTTTCGCGCACGCCGTGTGTAAAACAGCTACTTCGCGCATGCAAAACAAGCACGAGAAGGCGAGTTTCGCACACTCCGTTAAAAAAAAGCAATTTTCCTCGTCATTTCATGAAAATCTATAATTTTTTCATAAAACCACCTAGAGAGTGTAGCACTTGAGTTACAAAATCTTTTTCTGTAAAGAAAATATCAAGTCAACAGAAAAATTAAAATTTAATTTCATAAAAAACGAAAATCATGCTTTTTATACGCATATATATCGCATGCATTACATGGTTATTTTTATGTATCATAACTTATAATAGGTCCGCATACATAGTACATGATATTGTACTACTATAAATACAAATTTTCTGGTCATTTGACACAAAAAAATATTGGTGCCCTCCCAGGGTCCCTCATAGATACGGCCCAGCGCGACTGAGCCACCTTAAAAATTATGAAAGGACATTACAAGAAACAGTAAAAAGACATTTTATCTGATAAATTACACGGTTTGATGTATTATTTGTTAATAATCGTAAGTTATAAAGTGTCACTGATATGAACTGTCATCTTCTTAAAAGCACACTACGAGCCTTCACTCGCTAAAAGAATAGCGATATGGAAATAAGAAATAGCATTGAAAATATATCTATATATATGAAGAATAAGAGGAATAAGTTTCTTATTATATATGAGGAATAAGAAACTTATTCCTCATATATGTATAGATATATTTTCAATGCTATTTCTTATTTCCATATCGTTATTCTTTTAGCGAGCAAAGGCCCTAATATCACGGAAAAACGATCGGGGCAGCAGCTCTGAGCGCTGAGACCGCAGCGCTCTCATCAGTTTGGAAATACAGCTACCTCACCTCTGGCGCACTTTCACCCCGAGATTTCCGAGTTGGGATTGCTGCTATCCCGGTCACGGGTTCTAACGCATGAGGTTGCTGTTGTGCCGGATTGGGGTAACAGCACTCCCGAATTGAGAGCGCTGCTTGCCCAATCGAACTGTAGCAGAAAACCACTCGTTTGGCACTGTCGCTGTCTCTCTAGAAAGCGCTGCAGTCCCAACGGTTTTTCCATGTGCGGTCTTTTTTCTAATTTTATTTTCTGATTGGAAAACCTCGAAAACATTGGTAAACATCGAAATTTAAATTTTGAAAATTTTTTATTTTAGCAATAAAATCCTATTTTGCAAGTTTCACGATATAAACTTATGAGAAAATATTCACACAATATAATATTGCAATAATTTTAAAATCTAAAGTAAATTTATACGCAATCTGATAGTAGAGAAGATATTCTCTCATAATAATTTGATTGGAAAATGTTGTCAATGACGAAGACATTGAAGTAATATATCATTCATCATTAAAAATCAAACAGTGTCAATAATGATTAAATTTATCGCAGAAGTAAGAGGTCTCAAATATATAATTGTAAAGTTCAAACGTTAGATCGAGAATGCGTATTAGATTTTTGCAAAACAGATTCTTTATTTTAATGAAGTCTAGCAATTTTTTACAAATCTACAGATCTACTTACAATTTTGGAAGCACTAATTTTCGCAAAACTACTAATAGTATTTTTATTTTGTCTGAAATCCAATTTAAATTAATATTCATTGCTCTACTCTTATGTCGTAGTCAATTAGGTTTCATGTATCACTTTTGTGATATCACAAAAGTATACGACGATTATATATAATGAAAATTATATTTCGCGAAATTTGTGCCTTTTTAACAAGTTCCTATCTTCTTACTTTTTGTAATGAATATTTAATTAAGAAATCAAAGCCTTTTATTGCTTGATTAAATATACATTTCAAAAATAAGTTTATAATACCTACAAGATTAAAATAAGTCAGTAATAATTATGAATTATCGTTGAATGATTTGAATAAAACAGATTATCATTAGCGCATGTAATGAAGCATTAACAGCATTGATAAAATTATGATAATAGCTATAAGTATTCAGTTATTACTTCCCTTATAAGTTTCGATTAGATATTGTTAAGTAATATTTACTTAGACACATCAATGTGGGGTTTCTCCAGATGGCCGATCACTCTTGTTTCTATGAATCTTTTTATCATTATTTAATTAAAAGTCTGGAAGTATAATGAGTATGAATTTCAATAGATTGTTTATACAATTATAAAATCATTCGGAAATCATTTTTAAAATGTAGTTCGTATCTACGAGTCGAAGATGTCTGATCTTTGATATTCATTACAAACGCGAATACATTATATTCTGTTCGCGAACACTATAAAATAAAATATTTTATTTATGAGCATTAATTTACAATTTTACAAAATGAAGATTTTATTTATAGTTCTATCAACAGTACTATTACTTCACCACACATTAGCGGAAGAAACAAAAATTGGAGATTTATCATGTCCAGAACTTAAAGGCACTTTACTTGGATCTCTGATTTTCGGGCTGTCTAAACTACAACAAAATGTTCCTGTTAACTTCTACCTTGCCGAAAAAAATAACGAGAATGGAATCTCAATTGGCAATGGTGACTTTGCAACGTTACAATCTAAACAGTTCGATCCATCTCTAAAAACATACATCATCTCTCATGGATACATGTCTCATTATAGGATGCCGTGGATTACGACTCTGAAGGATCAACTTTTAGATTCGGTATATGTAGTAAATATTTTAATAATACTTTTTAGATTTATGTATCTTATTCTGCATCTACCTATAAATTCTAGAGAAAAGGTAACATCATCTTAGTCGATTGGGGAAAAGGAAGCCATCGATACAACTACATCAATTCTGTTCAAATTACTAAACAAGTGGCCAACAATACAGTACAGTATGTCTCATTATTTCAATATAATCATCATAAAGTTTATCATTATCAATTAGTGGTCGATAATATACTATTTTTTCTAAAATTATTAAACGTAGTCAATTTTTTAACATAGTATTTTAACCCTTTCGTACCGAGACCCCTTTCCCGGAGGAAAAGTGACTTTTTTTGTATACTATAATTGTGGAGACTTTAACTAAGATCAATTGATAGTTTTTTTCTCCAAAAGTGTCGATAAGTACTATTTTCCAAGTGGGTCCTGAAGGACCCATACAACCCATACCCGCCAATAGAATTATTTTATTGAACTCGGATAGTGATAAATTCTTAGTACGTTGCCTCATTAACAAGATCCACCACTCAGAATAAAAAAAAAATAATCATTAACCATTTTTTTATTCTAAAATAAACCATTCAAGATCCGAATTTTCGTCAAATCCCAATTTTCATCGCCGAGCCCTTTTTTAATGTACTAAACGAAACGGAAAAAAAAAAAGAAAAAAAAATTTAATTTTAATGGCCAGAGGGGCTTCCCCTTGAATAAGAGAACACGACTAAATAAGTAGATTTAAAAAATTATTTAATTTCAGATTTCTACAGCATGTTGAACAAAATGGGTCCTACAGGACCCATACGGTACGAAAGGGTTAAGGTTTTACGTAGTTCATAAAACTGATTACTTGATTATTGTAATTGAATATATGCTGCTTACATTTATAGACTGCTTGAAGACATCAAAAAAGAGCTTCAACGATTATATAAAACTCCAAATGGAGCCTGGAATCAATTATATCTTATTGGACACAGTCTTGGAGCTCATATAAGTGGCCAAATGAGCTATCAACTCAGATCAAAAGATAGATTTTTCAAAATTGAAAGAATAACTGGTTTGGATCCTGCCCAACCGTGCTTCACACATATTGATCCAATTTACAAAGTAGATAAGACTGATGCGGATTTCGTCGACGTAATCCACACCCAAACAGGCATGGGTAAAGGTATTAGTGGATTTGGTTTGAAAGAAGCTGTTGGTGAGTGCTAATATATTAATTTTTTTATTTTTTGATTTTGATGTACTCTTTAATCATTTTATATAAATATTCATTCATGATATTGTGTTTAGGTCATGTTGATTTTTATATGAATGGAGGAGTAATCCAACCACAATGTGATAGTAATAAAGGTGAGTTTTGAAAAAATCACAAAATGGAAATCGTTTAATAATTATTAAAATAAAATACAAATTTTTTTTTAATTTTTGTAGCTGAATTCTGGAAGGTGGAAATGAACAAGATGATCTGTAGTCACAAGATAGCCTCTGACTTCTTTATCGAATCACTAAAGGAATCAGCTGGCTGCAAGTTTGTTGGTCAGAAGTGGGATGGAACATATGACGGTGCTATAAAAATTTTGGATAAAACCGAACAAAATAGTTCTTGCTCTGAATGTCCGATTATGGGTATTGATATTCCTAAAAATGCAAGGGGAACTTATTTGGTATTAACATCTACAAAAGCACCAGTTTGCAGTAAGTTTAAATGCAATCACACAATTTTTTTTTGTAATTTAGAAATAGTGACTAATGATTATATATATATATATATATATATATATATATATATATATATATATATATATATATATATATATATATATATATATATATATATATATATATATATATATATATATTGCTTTACAGAAGTGGATAGTCGCGATATATCTATACTGAAGACTGCCTTAGAGGTAATAAATAGTTTATATACTTATCTTTTGAAATTTCTTTAAAAACTAATTAGTTTGTTTGCATGGGATATTAAAGATTACTTTAAAAAATATATTTGAAATTTATACAAATAAGTAAATTTAAATACATGATTTTACTAATTATATTATTGAATAAATCGAAATATTATTTTATTGCTTGAAAAATTTGATAAGTAAATTACTTGCATCACTTACATTAACGAATATTTCTTATCAATATTTTAAAATTAAAATAGATAATGTAGATTTTAGAGTGTCTTTCTTTTACATCTATCTTTGAAACAGAAAACGTTAACGAGGTAGACGGTCCAGTAGCTCTATTTTTTTCGAGAAAAATTATGAGTATCTCTTATAAAATAATAGTTATTAAAGTAGTTAATAAAGCATTAACTGACAGAATAATTATTAAAAAAAAAATTGCTGCTAACAAAAGTACTGAACGAAAAATGTGATATGTGAATTTTTTAGATACTGACCAATACCTATCCAACCGTCTATTTTTATTATGAAAAATGCCTTAGAGCTTTTCATTTTAATATTCAAAGAAGATGATGGTTTCTTTAAGCAAACCTTGTTTCATTTTTCCAGCAACTAAATTCAAAAACAGACTGGTCATCTGCAATCTAGGGGATGTTATTCCAAACCGAAACCAATGACTAAAACAGCATTACACTTTGTCCCAGCATTCATAACTATAAAATATTTATAACTTCTCACATTAAACAATGAACTACTGAAAAACTATTGTAAATGCAAGCATTTTTATCATTACAAATATTATTTATTATAATTCTATCATACAAGATACATTAATGTGTTAACACGTGCACTTACATAGTACTTCAATTTTATTAACAAATAAAAATGTTGTTCTTATTCTGTATTATAAATATTATTACGCTTTGTAAACCCTAACATTTAACGGACTGGTTTTATGGCCGAATCCATCTCAAATCAGGTGGTCCGCGTATGCCTATGTCACCGATCATTTTGGGATAAAAGTATTTATGTTCTTCTCCAAAAATTATTTGACCCGTATATTTTTATTTTTTTGTTGCAACAAAATTTCATGCGTTCAGCAATATCGCAAAATTGCGAGAAAATCCTTACTTAGAAATAAATTTTTTCAATGTAATTTTCAAACAGCTACTGCTTCACCAGTTTTTTAAGCTTTTTAGAGTGTAATATATAATTTGACTCAGGTTTGAGCCCTCTTTCATGGTCTGTATGTTATTTTCAAAAAAAAAAAATAAAAAATGCCCGAGTTATGCACTTTTTACTGAAAAATGCATTTTTCTCGAAAAAGTCTATTTTTTTTTTCTCAATTTTCTTTTGTCATGATATAGGGCGTAAATAGCTATCTGGGCGTAATCGTGAGATTCACAGGTTTTCCGCTGGGATAGCGATCACTAACAAGATAACCCACAAACAAATTTTTCACGCTTAGCGCTTATATATAGTGATATAACAATGATATAACAGTTAATATAAAAATGTTTAACTTTGTGCATATATAAGTAATATACAGGTATGCACATATGTATGTATTTTTTTTATTTGTGTCTTTTAGATTTTTTATTTTTATAACTACCTTTTTTTTTGAAGTTTTTTGAATTTCAGGATACTTAGGAGTAGCAAGCCAATCAATATTTTTTACTTTTCTAAACTCTTCTACGTCAACATCTTGTAAATTCTATTATTTTAATTGCATCTGTATATTTTTGAACGTGCTCTACAAAATCGTTGGCATTTTGAATAGATTTTTCATGGGGCTCTCGAAGATTATGCGAAGTAGCATAATGCTTTATAAGTTCACCCACACCATCTACAGCTCCTTTACCGTACCCAGTAGCAGAGAACAACCATTTTATATCAAATGGTGTTCATTTTAATTCATATAATTGAAAACGATTTTTAAAGTGGCTAGCGGCGTCGTCTGATACAATGGTAATTTTGCTTCCTCATAGAGGAAGCTTTGTAATAGTAAAATTTTAATTTTCTTTAAATTGCTCTAGAAACATGAATAAAGGTGTTAGAAGTTTGTGTCACATGATTTTACAAAATGTCTGTATGTGTGTGTGTGTGTGTGTGTGTGTGTGTGTGTGTGTGTGTGTGTGTGTGTGTGTGTGTGTGTATGCATAACGCTTTATTTTCGGATCTACGCGGTCGATTTTAACCGGACGGGTCTCATCTTTTTTGTTTTTTGATTCCGAATTCGGGAAAAAAATAATTTCGTACGACTAACTGATTCGTTTTTGTTTTATGTCAAATTTTTCATTTTCGAAAAATTTATTTTTGATTTTTTTTAATGATTGGATTTAAATTTTATAATCCGATGGGTAGCGTTCGAAAGAGCATAAAAAAACTTATATTTAAAAAAAAAAAAAAAATTCTCTAGCTATCACGGTTATTTTGTTATTAACAAAAACGTGTTTTTTTTTAAATGCTTATAACTCCCAAACTAAATGGTCAATTTTTTTGAGAAAAATCATGATAATGGAGATTATGAATAGCTATAATATGTATAAAATTTAATCCATTCTATTGGTTAGTTTTTAAGAAAAAAATTAAAAAATAAAAAAAACGTGTTTTAGGTGGCGACAATTTACGGGAGTAAAATTGTGTTAATCGCTTCAAAATTCCTTGTAGAGGTAGATTTTTGGTTGCCACCTGCACCTTTCTTTGGGATAGATGATTGGTTCATAAATTTCAGAGATTTTTGAGGTTAAAATTTTTGTAACCTCTTTTTCGAATCGTAATTTCTCGAGAACGGCTATATGTATCAGAATGGGATAGGTAGCATTTAAAAGAGAATTAAAATACCTATATTTTCTAAAAAAAAAAAGTTTCTAGCTATCACGGTTCTTTGGTTATTAACAAAAACGTAAAACATGAAAAATGAAAAAAATGAGTTTTGTATGTCCAACGATTCCGGAGGGAAAATAGTCGTAATTTCTTCAAAATTCCTTGTGGAGGTAGATTTTGGATAGCTTTTGGTCGAGTTCTTTGGGCAAAATAATTGGTCCATAAATTTCAGAGGTATTTGAGGTTAAAATTTTTTAAACTTTTTTTTAAATCGGAATTTCTCGAGAACGATTCTATGAATCAGCTACAGATTTCTAGACAATTTTGTATGTGATATAGATATTATGTATGTGAATTTTCATCAAGATCGTACGATTACTTTTTGATATTCAAAATTTTCCTATTTTACAAAGTTATTTTATTTGTCGCCTGATAACTAGAGAAAACTTGTTTTAATTTTTTTTTTAATTTAGCGGAGATGTAGAATGTATATTATTTATTATATGCGTTTTTAGAGTAAAAGAATTCGTTTATGAATTTCAGAGATATTCGAGGTTAAAACTGATTTAGCCTTCTTTTCAATTCGTAATTTTTTGGATATATCTATACTAGAAAATGGAAATAACACGTGCTATGCGTGCGTGTTGTTCACTTGCTTTTGTTTTTTATTGAGGGTAATTTACAGCGCGATCAAGTTTTAACCTTATTAGACTCATTGAAGAATATATTTGGTTGAAATTTCAAAAGATTATCTTTATTTTTTACTCAAAATATCGAAATTTTTTGTATAGAACATTGATTGGAAAAAAGTTTGCATTTTACTTGCAGAATATGCCAGTATTTTTGTTGTAACCTTTTTGGAAAGTCTCTTGACTGATTGACTTGATTGGTGACTTTATAATAAACATTCATATGTGTAATAAACGAATATATGTAATACAGAGTTTGGTAATTTGTTCGAATTTATTTTTAAGTTTTCAAAATATTATGGATTTAAAATATTACCCAAAGTTGAAGGTGCACGCGATAACAATATTAAGAAAATCAACCAATAGTCCTAAAATTTGGGAGAGATATATTTTTTTTATATCTTCAAACTGAATTCGTTGCCCAATAAAATCGAACTATTACGACGAAAGATATTTGAGGTTTAAAATAAAAAATTGAACATATGATAATATTTTGAAAAAATTGATTTATAAAAATATCGGGTTGTCGCACGAGAAAAAGTGTAACAAGAATGAATTTTCGAAAAATATATATTAATTTATTACGAATATTCATAAAGAAAATTGGGTATGATACAATTAATTATTGTGATAAAAAATTTTAAAAAAATGAATAAATACATTATTTTGAGGAAGCTAAGTGCCAATGTATTGGCAGCGGTTTTTTTTATTGAATCACAACAATTGACTTTTGAGTAGGTTATAATTATTTTTGCTGCTAGCAAAGCATACGCTGAATTATGTTTTCGGTCATCAGTTATGACTGCGAAACTTTGTGTCGAATTCCCTTGATAAGAGACTGCTGTGAAAATAGAAATTTGATCATTAACCCAATGATTTCCTTGAACAGCTTTATTATGAATCACAGCCCAGTTTTCAGCGAAATCTATTTGAAAAACTAAATGATATGCGTCTTTTTTAGTATTTTCTCTTTCTGCTTTTATAGCTTTGCGTTGTATATTTTTTACATACATGTGAGTACTAACCTTCATGATCCAAACCGAAAGTTCATCTTTAAAAGCAGAAATTGACACTGTTTTTTTAATCAAGTTACCGTTATCCCACAAAGCATATGTAATTTCTTCTGTGCCTTCTATATCTTGCAGTTTTAGAACATGAAACGTAATTCCGTTACTGCCTGGACACATTTTACATTCTTGTAAATAACATAAATCATATGGTTTAGAACACATTGTTGCGTTTATTATTTCTGACCAAATTTCATCCAACTCTGTAACGTTCCTTCCTCTGAAATTAATTAAGCTCGTAAGAAATAAATCATAATTTGCGCAATAGATACAGAGACAAACTTCTTTGATGGGGCTAAGTAAGACATATTTTGGTCGCAAACTATAAAACTTCGATTTACCAATTCTCAATTCGGGATAATCAGTTTTAAATGTTTCATACGTTGCTTTCAGACTTCGAGTAAGGAAACTTTTAACTTTCTTCTCTTTTTTATCATTTATTTTAACAGTAATAACGTGACTCTTATTAGGACTCTGCCTTGAACAATTAAAATCGTCATTTATATAATATTCCATAACAATTTTTTCAGTCCTTTCATCAATTGGATGACCTGTGTACCCTTCTGATTCCAAGTAAACTCCCTTTTCTTGTGCAAAAATTTTCACTCTTTCTATCATGTACATTGTTATGTCTGGAAATAAGGATGAAATTTCATTTTTCGTTAGGGATGAGGGTAGCAAAATCAGAATTTTTATTTTTTCTGATACCATAGAACACTTTTGCAAGACTAAAGCAATATTTTGTACTCATTCTGTGCAACGGCATGCAGTTGATTCGTTTGCTTTTATAGAAACGTCATAAGCATTATTCAACTTCACATCGAGGGCATTAAACAATGTTGAAAGTATATTTTTTTTCTTCTTATTTACGTAATTTTCAAGTGATTTTTCACGTATAAGATTTTTTCTCTTAAGAGGCGATACCGAACCTAAGAAAGATGTACTTATTTCATCATTAAATTCTTCGATACGTTCTGGAGTACTTGGTAAAAAATCTTCATCTTTATCGACTACATTGTCGGTAACTTCATCATCCGCTGTAAATTCATTGTCAGTGCTACTCACCACTAAAGCACGGTTGTGACAATCTTTACACACATGTGTAGAGGATGTTAAAAGTAGATCAGGATAAAGGTGCTTCAATGGATGAGCAAGATCCTCAAGTTGTTTGAAACGTACAGATTTAGATTGGGAACAGATTTTTTGTGCTTATGTAAAAAATCTGCACATTTGATTCTCTTCGTTGAGTAATTTTGAAACATCGTAGTTAAGTTAATAAGGTGTAAGTATGTAATAATTTTCAAAAAGATGATAGTTTTAAAAAAGACTAGAGGTGTGATATATAGCAGAAACCGAACTTTATTTTGGTAAATCTTAAGTCAAACGATAGCCATCTAGCGGACAAATGTATTAGTACATAAACTCATACAAGTATTCGCACATACATGTGTATTACTTATATACGCACAAAGATAAACATCTTTATATTGACTGTTATATTATTGTTATATCACTATATATAAGCGTTAAGCGTGGAAAATTTGTTTGTGTGTTATCTCATTAGTGATAGTTATTTACGTCCTCTACCATAACAAAAGAAAATTGAGAAAAAAATAGGCTTTTTCGAGAAAAATGAATTTTTCTAAAAACTGCATTTTTCAGTAAAAAGTGCATAACTCGAGCATTTTTTATTTTTTTTTAAATAACATACAGACCATGAAAGAGGACTCAAACCTGAGTGAAATTTTGTGTTACACGCTAAAAAGCTTAAAAAACTGGTGAAGCAGCAGCTGTTTGAAAATTACATTGAAAAAATTTATTTCTATGTAAGGATTTTCTCGGAATTTTGCGGCATTGCTGAACGCATGAAATTTTGTTGCAACAAAAAAATAAAAATATACGGGTCAAATAATTTTTGGAGAAGAACATAAATACTTTTATCCCAAAATAATCGGTGACATAGGCATACGCGGGCCACCTGATTTGAGATGGATTCGGCCTTATATAATTAATCTTAAGTACAAATTTATATTCATCAAAAATTCGTATGCTTAAACTTTTTTGAGTAAAGTATATAAAAAAATGAGAAGTTCTAAATAATGGTGTATGCATAGCAGTATTATTAACAGATTAATTTTTAATACATTCAATCTAATTGTGTATTGTATACTTCTGTAGCGACTAACATCGACGGAAGGACTTTTTCCACAATTTGATTCGGGAAAATTCGGTGAAGATTGGATGGACAACTTCTTCTCAGGATAAATTAAGATTACAAACGGAAAAAAAAAACAGTTCAAATAAAATCCTTACTTAATTTATGGTGAACATATTTTAGTAATAATAAAATTTTTTTAATTCTTTCAATGTTCGTTTAATTTCTTTCCATTTTAAATATTAAATTAATAAATTGTAAAAAGACTAACTGAAGTTTAATTAATTTTTAAATCCGATGTGTATACAGCTAAGAATAAAGCATAGCAAAAAGTCAATGAGCATTATTTACAGATGGCAGTGAAATAACTGCACTTAGTAATTTTTTATTAATTACATTAATGTATACCTGAAAAGTAAAGTTCAGTATCTGAAAATAATGAAAAAAAAGAAGCAACAAAACTACACAATAAACAGCAACTCTAATGTTATAAACTAGTAAATGACAAGCTCTAATTCATTTACGTTAACTATAAGCACACACACACACACACACACACACGCACACACACGCGCGCGCGCGCGTACACATACTTACCTCGTAGTTCTTATCGCGCCAAATCGCTCGGAATAATCCTCGATACTTCCGCGAAATTTCTCGTTACACCGTCACGCCCCCGCGCCAGCCGCGCCGCGGCGCTCAATTAACCGTGTACTAAAGCAATTTCACTCGGACAAGCTCTCTCGGCTCGCAACGTCGGACGAAAATTATTTCCACCCCCTTCTTGCCATCCCACGTGTGCAGCACCCTCGACAAACAAAAAGGAGAGCGAAAAAAGAGAGCGGCGAAGCCGGCTGAAAAGCGCGTGGAGCATTGCACCGAGGAAAAAGAGAACGAGAGTATGAGCGAAAAACAAGGACGCGCGGAAGTATAGAAAGAGAGAAGAAAAAGGTGCCGCGCTCGCGCGGGATTCAAGTGGCGCGCGCGCGCGGGCCGGAAGCACGCTAAAGTCCGCGCCGACTTGTGTTTCGCCAAGTGCGGGAAAAGTGCTCGGCGCGCGCGAGGGAAAACAAGGCGGCGGTGGTGGGGCGTCGCCCTCAAGACTGTACGCTGCAGGTAGGTATATCGCATTCGCGAGCAGACGCAGCTATAGCAGGCTCGTTATGTGCAGCCGGAGTAATGGACGAGGCGCCCGAGTGAGTTGAAGAGGGGGGAGGGGTGGGGGTGGAATTGGGTGAGAGGGATGGAGCGGCGGCTCGTTGGATTCGTGATTAGTCAAGAATTTTGAAATTTCTACGCGTTAAATGTATGGTTTGTATTGATAATTCGATTGTCGTTACGTGTTTGATAATGTAGTGCATGCTTTTAAAAAATTCTAAGGTGAGTGCGTATTTCCATTTTGAACATCTGCATGAACTAGTTTTATGTGGCTGTGATACTGTTATTTAGTTACTTTTTTTAAACCTTGGATTTCCAGATGCATTTCACATTTTTATTATAATATATTCAGCATGAAAAGCTGACCTGGTTCAAGAAATTAAAAGCCCAAGGATTTCGCGTAAATTAAAGAAATAAAAAATATTAAAGATAAAAAAACTTACAAATTTCAGAATCTTCAATTGTTAGATACTTTCAACAAATTGCTGCAATACCGTAGTTTTCCACCATTTCCCGAAAGTCATAACAGACACCGTTATGCTATCGAAAACAATATTCTCGTATATAACAGCGTCAAAATTCCATACACCGCCGAACCTTTTACGCTCATAGCTCTCACACACGGCCATTATATGCGAAACACCTCACACACACACACACAAGCACGCATATACATACATACACAGCCCACTATCCGATCGCGTACAAACGACGAGCAGCAGCGGTCGAAAGCGCGAAGGATTCGCGCACTTTGCGCGGCGCGCGTCTTTATTGTATTTTTATCGAGTGCAATTCAATTCCACTCGCGCGCAGTTCTCGCCATTATTTCCCGGCGTCGAATCCCGGGGCTTGGGACTGCGTCACGCGCTTTTTCCCGCGGGGCGCGCGCCGACGGTTATTGCCGCAGCACGTATACTGGATTATGTTCTGCAGTGCACACCCTTCGCGCGCGCCAATGGCTTTTGATTGCGCGTCTGGCGGTGCGCGAATTGGCACTTACGGCGGGGAGAAGACTGGGTTTGGGGGGGGATTCAGTGGTATCGTAATTCGTCAATTAACCTTTTCAGGATGGGGATTTTTACGTTGAAATTTGACTTTTCTTACTCAATATTTGTACATAAAATCAAAGAATTTGTCACGTCGAGTGCCTGACAAAAATGGTGGTCGAAATTTCGACCACTCCCGTCCTTAAAAGGTTTTGGAGGTACCACGTTGGATGGTTTTAATTGTTTATGATAAGAAAGGATTATGGGAATTGTAAAATAATAATTGTTGGCAGGCGCTTGATTTTGTAATAGGATTTTACTTGCACACATGTATAGAGTATTTTTTTTTTAACCAAGCATGGGATTTTTTTATCTACGTAAAAAACTAATACCATGTATAAAAGATTAAAATATTTTATTTATACGAATGTACTATGTCATTCTTCAAGGATTTCTTTTATAGCATAAATCCCTATTACTTTATACAAAACTCGAGTTTCTACAAAATATTAAACTAGATAGTATATCAAATTAAAAATAGCACTATCAAATCTTAGAAAGTCAAATATTTTTTATCTTTGAAAATGTATAACATACTAAAGATTTTTGGAAATTTCCTAACTATTCCGACTGAAGCAATGATCTCCAAAGATTCCAAACTTTTAAATCAGGATTCTCACCAGCGGTAAGATTGTCGTTAATTTCCAAGTAATTCTTCTTATTTTTTTGGAGGGGTAGCCATTTTGTTGTTATAAGTTTATCGGTAACAGGAGTAGGATTGCTGTAATAAAAAAAACGTTATTTCTTATGCTTCACCCCATAAATTAACTACATATACAAAATTATTACCCAGTCTTGGCGAAATTAGTCCACATAGTTGTTAAGCGTTCCATAGCTATGCGATCTCTAGATCCATCCGGCAGTCTTTTTTTTCGCATTTCGGAGAAAAATAAACAGCCTATTTCGTCCCCATGAGAAGTACCTAAATATACATACAATAGAATTATATGTATAGTTGAATGAAATATTTTTTTCTAAACTAACAAGGAGAGTGCACATCCTCCGGGAAACGGATTTCAGCGGGCATTTGAGAGTCGATTTCTCGTATCTAGAAATGAAGCTCAATGTGCCTAATTCCATCTCATAGGCCCCTTTTCTGGGCAATATAATCACAAATATCCTCTATTATTTCGTTAAAAAATTATGTTTCATTGCAAGTATTTATGATACGAAACTGAACAAAAAAGATTATAAAAGTAGACAGTAAAAGCTAAAATTTAAGCTCTGATTCATTTAAAAATATTAATTTTTTCGGAAGTTATAAGCAATCAAAGATAGCGTAAGAAAATGGTTAAAAAATTTGTCTTCATTTTAAGTGATTTAATGGACCGTATTTTTAACCACGTTCTTACCCTATCTTTTATTGCTTATAATTTCCTGAAAAATCAATATTTTTAAACGAATCAGAGCTTAAATTTTAGCTTTAGTAAAAGCTATATTTATATAAAAGTAGACAATAGTCTACTTTTATAATCTTTTTAGTTCGGTTTCGTATCATAAATACTTGCAATGTAATAGTCAATAGAAGAGACATCATTTTTTAACGATCTAGGGGATATTTGAGATTAGATTTCCCATATCTCAAGAAAAAGGGCCTATGAGATGAAATTAGGTACACTGAGCATCATTTCTAAATACCAGAAATCGACTCTCAAGTGCCCGTTAAAATCCGTTTTCCGGAGGGTGTCTCCTTGTAAGAGCGCAAAACTCGATTTTCTATGTCTATTTAGCATACGCAAAGTGTACTTACTTCGTACACTGCGAGTTCCAAATGCGAGAAACCCACACTCTGCGTACGCTGCATAGACATTGAAAAATAGTATCACGTGCGCGTAGGCGCTTCCCACATGAGTCGTTTTAATCTCGCTATGCACGGGCGACAAAAAAGACTCTTGTGGGAATCGCCTACTTTGCGCACTTGTTGTGTAATGTACTTATTATTAAACATATACCCTCGTAGAAATTGAAATTATTTTTTAGGTAGTAAATGGCTAGTTTGAACCAAGATGGCAAAAAAATGAACTCCAGTTTTCTACCATAAGTGTAACGATTTTTTCAACCTATTTTTCACATTTATTGGTTGCAAAAATGGTCAAAATGTTGTACTATCTATTAAATTGGCATTTTAATACTAGTTAAAATAGCTAGCCAACGAAGCCATTATAAATCTAGTAACAAGTGATTTGTTATAGTGATGAGTGAGAGAGATAGAGTTACGTGACAAAATAACAATTTTGGTTTATATCTTATAGAATAAAGCTGTAAATAGTACAAAGACTACTAAATTTATTTATATCCCTGTAAACTATCTCTTAAGAGTATAAGTTTTACAATATGTGATTAAATTGTTATGAAATTTTAATGTGAAGGCTTTTTGAGGCTAGGGCCATTCCATAAAATGGGAAGAGTTGATGCAAAAAAGCGTTACACTTGTGTCGAATAATTAGCCATTTCCAATCGCCAGTTTCTGTTTTCATGTTTAATTTTAATGGACTAATTTCTACCAGGGATAAGTTAAACTTTAAATAAACGTTATAAAACTACTTCCAGAATAAATATTCGAATACATGTATCCTTCGAACAAGCAAAGGAGTAAATGTAATTATTTCTTTTTACAATAAAATAGTATTTTATGCAACAAGAGTGTAAAGTTAATTGACTGAATGGCATCAAGCGTCATTTACGACGGTATTTAAAACGATATCTTTTGCAAGCCTGCGTGAAGTGTTCACTTCACACAAGGTATGCGTAGAGTGTGTACTTTACACAAAATTGCAAAACTGTCATAAATTATACAACTATTATTTTCACATATGTTTTATAGTAATCGCTATTTTTGAATTCTTACCTTCTACTTTAAAGTTAAGGTTTTCCTTCATTGTTGGAAAATCTGATCGATAAGAAAATTTATATATGTAAGTCAATGACGTCTTTTTCATTTGAATATCTGCCACTTCAAGAATGTGGTACACAAGAAGAAAATCTCCTAAAAATTGTACGATTTCGTCGATTTGATTTTCATTTATTTGACCTTTTCCAAAATAAAACTCACGAATAGGTTTAGCGATTTTATAAGCCTGTTCGATGTCGTGAATTAGGTATTCAGCGATAAAGGGTTCAAAATTATCATTTAATTCTTTTACGAGATCTAAAATATTGCATCCCAATAATCTAACGATTCCTTCATGACTATTATAACCAATAATTACAGGTATGTCTATGCCATCCAATACCTTTTTGTTAATTGACTGTGGAAAAATGGGATCTGAATTGTAACTATCTGGTGTTGGCAGTAATTTGAGAGTAAGTCTGGATGTTTCCTAAAAATTATAAAGTTTCAACATTATATACATTATTATAAAGTTTCACAAACAAGACTATAGTTACCGTTTTATTTATATTTTCATACGTTTCTATTAATTGAAGAGCAGGTATAGTTCTTAAGAATTCGATGGCTTCTATAGCATTAGAGCAGTCTTTTCCTAACGCCTTAGCCAAACTATAACCATATTCTTTATTTGAAAAAATATGAGTAGACGATATCACACAACTTTGTATAATTGCTTTATGAAAGAATCCTAAAAAGTTAACGTTACATTATACTTAAAATGATTCTCAGAACATTACACTAAATAAAATGCGACTTGAAATTATGGAATATTATTATTCTAAAATAAAGCATTTGAAATAAATACAAAAATTACCTTCAGCTTGCGATGATAAACATAAGGCGTGGACTGAAGCTCCACCAGCGCTGCCACCAAATATTGTTACATTTTCAGGATCTCCACCAAAAACTTGTATGTTCTCTTTGATCCACTTTAGTGCAGCAATTTGATCTTTTAATCCTTGATTTCCTGCACATTCTTCATGTTCCATATTTAAAAATCCTGCCATAAAATATTCAAATAAATTCACGTTTTAATTTACAAGTGTTTAATGTTAACATTTTTTTCCGAAAGTAATACGTACCTAGAACTCCAAGTCTGTAATTTATGCTAACAAAAACGATTTCTTTTTTCAATAAATATTCTGGACCATATTTTTTGTAAGTATTAGAACCCATTTTAAAAGCACCTCCATGAATCCACACCATAACAGGTCGCTTTTCATTCAATGAAGTTGATGCAACATCTAAGTAAAGACAATCATCTCCACCTTCTATCACACCTGATGATAGATTATACTGAGCTGAACATTTACTTTCTTCTAAAGCCTCTCGGATACCGCTCCATGATTGTAATGGTTCAGGATCCTTAAACAGTTTTAAAATATTATATACAATAAGCTAATATTGAGTAAAGAATTATATAATTCAACGAGAGAGATTGAGTATTCTTCAAATCACAGTCTAAAGAAGTCAGGCAATACCTGACTCAGTTTGTCACTTGATTCCAACTATTTGTGTAAAGATATTTTACAGGATGTTACGCTCCATAAAGATATTTATTTACTTATTTAGTATATGGGCAAAGCACCCTTCACAGAATAAAAGTTAGAACTAATTGAAACGATAGAGATTGTTAAGTGAAAATTATGAAATGCTAATAAAAGATTATCAATTATACAGATAAAACAAAGCTCTCATATGCCTTATCAGCTGTCAGATATCGTCATTCTATATAAGAACAGAATATCTCCATTACGTAGAAATTAAGTTATAATGCGTGAAAAAATAAGCGACGAGTGTATCGCTAGCTGGTTATTCTTTTGCTGAGTCGTCAATCTCTCGTCTGCTACGTTGTCTAAATGTCAACAGAAACCTCCGTGACAATAAATTACAGTTGTAAAACTGCTTAATTTTCATATTCTCCAAATAAAGAGTTCAACCATTTATGATATGTATTATTAGATTGTTTTGTGTTTTATATCAATTCAATTTTGTCAGTACTCACTTTGAATCTGAACTTTCCGACTGGAGGTTCGGCATAAGGGATACCTCTAAATGAGTAGTATTGTCCACCATCGATATTATTCCGTATAACACCTTGTAACTTTCCCTGTTTGATTTTTACGATTGAAGTAGTCATCTTTGCGTAGTGTCTTCAAAATTTGTAGTCAAATACTTCAGTGAAGGAGAGATCCGTTTCTCATTTAGTTCATTGTCTCAAAATAATCCAAGTTGTCGCATTCCTTATCATTCCTAAATAACCGCAGTTAATTATTAAGGTAATTTATGTAAGCCGATGTTAAATTTTTAATTTCTTCACTTTTAAAATAAGTGTAGTATTTTAAAATAGGGTTATTTTTATAAAAAGGTTAGTAAATACTACTGCATAGAACTTGAATAATTAACAAATAAAAATAAAAACAAAGGAGGAGTGTCCATTAGAGCTATTTTTTGACCACCTGTAAAAGAAAGTAACCATTTTTGTTTTCGATATTGAAATTTTATTCCATATAGTAATCAATTTGAAGACGAACGCATCCGGTTTTATGTGTAGGTTCAAGTTGGTTTGGGTATGGGAGACCCAGAAACTTTTGATTTCATAGTTCTCATTCGTCAATCGACACTGTTTCGATCCATTAACTTTATAATTAACAATAATTATAGACTTGGAGCGACAATAGGAGGAAAGAGAAAAGACTGGCTTTGGCTCTTTTTGTATCTAGATAACACCTATCATAATACTTTTCTCCAACTTGAACAAACTACATAATGCATTTCCGATGTGAATGAATAGGGAAGTAACTGAAACTCCCGAAACTTCAGTAAATAAATCGAAAAGGACCCCGCACGCAATGTGTGGAAAATAATCATACAGTCAAATTGGATCAAACTTGGGGAAAATATAGATCTTGAGGTCCTGAAAAAAAAACACCCCCCCAAAAAAAAAATATGACCGGATGATTTTTTTCCATTCATTGTGTGTGAGGTTCTTTAAACCTTGTTCGTCACTTGTTCGAATTTTTATTAACATAATTCGGTAACCCCTCTCTCTCTCTCTCTCTCTCCCTCTCTCCCTCTCTCTCTCTCACTCTCTTTCTCTCTCTCTCTCTCTCTGGTCGACTCCTCGGCAACAGCCTATGACCTTACCTTACGCTCTCGCCTCAGCTCACTCTCTCAGCTCTGCTTGATCCAGCGGCCCGAGCCCGAATAACCGACTGACTGTTTCGCGCTCTCACAACGCTCCGCTGTTCGCGCTCCGCCGCACGATACTTTGTATATCTACAGCCCATACACACACATTCAGCGCTCACTCTCACCGTTAATTTTTTACAGCATCACACATTTTAACTTTTACAATAAAAAACTATTAACCTTTAGAGAAAAATGCATAAAAAAGGTATCTTATATCATGGTCTAACCATGATTGAAGTGCCGATCGTGGGTTGAGCCAGTGTATATTGGCTTAACCGTCCTCTATAGATTAAGAATGTGCTAAAAATCATCCATTTTTCTCCCATTTGTGAAACGGTTTTCGGAATATTTCCTAGATATTTTATGGTGATTTCAGTCAATTCGCCATGTAATAGGTAGAAAATGTTCGAAAAATCGTTTTACAAATACGAGAAAAAAAATGGACGATTTCCAGCAGGGTACGGTTTTGGTAAATACCCAAACCAAATTGGGCCCACACACCAAATCGTGTTCGTTCGTCTTCAAATTGATTACTTTATTGAATAAAATCTTAATGTCGAAAAAAATGGTTACTTTTTTGACAGGTGATCAAAAGACAGCCCTTATGGAAACTCCTCCTTTGTTTCGAATTTGATCAAGATTCAAATTTTTTGTTTTTTATTTGTACCTTTCAAAATTGTAGCTCGACTTGAGTTTTTATCGTTTCACCTAACCTTTTATCATCTTCTGTCAGACTATCTTATCTTATATCAGTTCTACACTGTCAAGTTGTTTACAAAGATCGCATTCTACAGAAAAACATACGAAATTTTGTTATAATACTTTTACTTTTATACACGTTTCAAGTTATTTATTTATTTGTTTATTTATTCAACGACATTATGACAATTTCTTAAATGTCCGCTTGCATTACCAAGTATAAGAGATCTCTCTCTCTCTCTCTCTCTCTCTCTCTCTCTCTCTCTCTCTCTCTCTCTCTCTCTCTCTCTCTCTCTCTCTCTCTCTCTCTCTCTCTCTCTCTCTCTCTCTCTCTCTCTCTCTCTCTCTCTCTCTCTCTCTCTCTCTCTCTCTCTCTCTCTCTCTCTCTCTCTCTCTCTCTCTCTCTCTCTCTCTCTCTCTCTCTCTCTCTCTCTCTCTCTCTCTCTCTCTCTCTCTCTCTCTCTCTCTCTCTCTCTCTCTCTCTCTCTCTCTCTCTCTCTCTCTCTCTCTCTCTCTCTCTCTCTCTCTCTCTCTCTCTCTCTCTCTCTCTCTCTCTCTCTAACGGGGTTTATAAAGCCCGTTTTTTTTACATATAAGGGTTTATCGAGCCCGACTTGGATTATGCACCCCGGGCTTCATAAAATTTCTAAATATAGGGGTTTATGCGGCCCGACCTAGAGTCCCGACTTTGAGAGTTCACAGTAAATTTCCGGAAAAATTTTGTGGAAACTAAAGCGGGCGCCGCAGGCTTCGTGATGTTAGTCAATAACATGAGGAATGTTAGTATGGTAGACAATGGCGGCGCGTAGCGCCGCCCTTACCTCCTTATAGTGCGGAACTCTGGGGCGTAGGTACTAATATACAGGGCTGGGCTACATAAACCCCTACTCATATATTTACACTAGGGGGGCTTCATCTCCTGCTCGCTCCGCTCACCAACCCCCATTTTTAGTGTGAATTGTTAAAAAAAATGTTATAGCAAAAACTAATACAACTGGAAATCGTTTTCTAAAATATGTGTAAACTGAATTTTGTTTTTAAAAATGGTTTTTTTCTTTTGCTAGATATGCTCAAATATTCATTCAGTGAATAATCACAAAAATTTGGATCAAATAAATATGGAAAGTTATTTAAGTTTTAATTATATATAAAAATTGATTATTTTAAAAAATATAATAATGTGATTTAAAATTAATCTTATGATTGTAGTTGCGGATTATATTTCATATGAAGATAAAAATTGATAATAATGGATAAGGATAACCCCCTATTAAATAATATCATGAAACATTTATGTTTTCTTTTAAATTGTCTGTAATGTTTTTTAAAAAAATTATTCTTAACATTTATTAATTTTTAAAATATTAGGTATATTTATATTTAACAAAATAATGCACAATATATACGTAGTTCATTACGTCAGCTCTGACATTATTTGTTATTTATTGATTATAAACTAATTTTTCAGCAAAATCCAATAATATTTTATTTCTTGTCCGCCATTTTGAATTTTCAAAATCTGAGTTCAGATTCGTAATCAGCGAATCCAGAAACCTCCTATATACAATTTTCGACAAAAACAGGTAATATTTCAATTTTTTTCCGCCATTTTGTATTTACAAAATCTGAGTTTAGATTCCTAATCAGCGAATCCGGAAACCCATAATGTACAATTTTTAGCAAATTACGGTAAAATTTAAATTTTTGGCTGACATCTTGGGTCCATTATTTTTATTTTTCACAATCTGAGTTCAAATTCGTATTCAGCGAATCCAGAAATTCCGTATATACAATTTTCAGCAAAATCCAGTAATATTTGAATATTTGACCTCCATTTTCGATCAGTCATTTTGAATTCTGAAAATCTGAGTTCAGATTCGTAATCAGCGAATCCAGAAACCCCTTATATACAATTTTTAGCAAAATCCAGTATTATTGAAATATTTTGCCGCCATTTTGAATTTTTAAAATCTGAGCTCAGATTCGTAATCATCGAATCCAGAAATCCTAATATGAGAATCCAAAAATCCCCCACATACAATCGCAAAATTGAGTAATATTTCAATATTTGGCCGCCATTTTGAATTGGCAAAATATGAGTTCAGATTCGTAATCAGCAAATCCAGAAACTCCGTATATACAATTTTCAGTAAATTCCAGTAATATTTGAACATATAGCTACCATCTTAGATACGCCATTTTGAATTCTCAAAATCTGAGTACAGATTCCTAATCAGCTAGTTCAGAAACCCCCTATATATAAATTTTAGCAAAATCGAATAAAATTTCAATTTTTGGTAGCCATCTTGCGTCCGTCAGTTTTAATTTTCTAAACCTGAGTTCAAATTCGTAACTAGCGAATTCAGTAACACCCTATATACAATTTTCAGCAAAATCCAATAAGATTTTAATATTTGACCGCCATCTTCGATCCGCCATTTTGAATTTTTATAAGCTGAATTCAGATTCGTCATCATGCGAATCCAGAAATCCCCCATATACAATTGCAAAATTCAGTAATGTTTCAATATTTGGCCGCTATTTTTATTTGGCAAAATAGGAGTTCAAATTCGTAATCAGCGAATCCAGATACCCCAATATACAATTTTCAGCATAATCCAGTAATATTTCAATTTTTGTCCGCCATTTTGTATTTACAAAATCTGCGTTCAGATTCCTAATCAGCGAATTCGGAAACCCATAATATACAATTTTCATCAAAATCCAGTAATATTTGAATATTTGGCCTCCATCTTCGATCCGCCATTTTGAATTCTGAAAATCTGAGTTCAGATTCGTAATCATCGTATCCAGAATCCCGTACATACATTTTTCAGTAAAATCCAGTAATATTTCAATATTTGGCCGCCATCATCGATCCGCCATTTTGAATTCTCAAAATCTGATTCTGATTCATTACCAGCGATCCGGAAGCACACTATATAAAATTTTTAGCATAATATGAGGAATGGATTAAGTATTAAGGGATAGGTGGAGGGGTAGGTTGAGGGGTCGATGGAGGGGACGTGGAGGGGATGTGAAAGGAGGTGGAGGGGTGGAGGGGAGTGGACGGGGAGGCACCCTTCAAAATAACGTAAAATTTGAAAAAATTTTACGGTAAAAAGTGGAGGGGAAGGGGGGGGGGGGGGGTAGGTACCCATTTTGAGTCATAATATAGGAATATATATATATATAGTTCTAAGCGTTATTCGTGTCACGCAGACCCCCCCTCGCCCCCACCCCCTCAAAATAACGTAAAATTGTGATTTTTTTACTTTATTTGGAGCATGGCAGAGCCCCCCTCGTACTCCCCTCGCACCTCCCTCAGACCCCCCCTCGTGACCCCCTCAGATCCCCCTCAGACCCCCCTCATTTCTAAAACATATCTCAGATAAAATAACTTCAGTGATTACTGTGCTCTCTGTTGGTAAATTGTTACATGCCCGCTCTTTACGTGACTTTTGTGTACATTTAAAAAAGTACAATATTCCCATTGCGCCAATTTGTTGGTGTTTGCTCGAATATTCCCATTTTTTTCTTGAAACGAAAAATAGTTATCTACGTCACCTTAAATGTACCTTAACAGAAGCGTTGGATATGGGCTGAGGAGGGGGTGAGGAGGAGGCGAGGAGGAGGTGAGGGGGGAGTCTAATAGAATAATAAGTCACGAAATGACGTAAAAAATGACGGAATTTTACGTTATTTTGAGGAGGGGGTGAGTAGGAGGGTGAGGAGGGGGTGAGGAGGGGGTGAGGGGGGTGAGGTGATAAACACTTATTGGGGTTTACGTAGCCCAAAACTATATATTAGTAGCTAAAGCCCAGAGTTCTCTATGGCAAGTGACTAAAGAAATAATGGACCCTGCGGTTATAGACTCTAGATCGGGCCGCATAAACCCCTATATTTAGAAATATTATGAAGCCCAGGCTGCATAATCAAAATCGGGCTCGATAAACC
Source organism: Torymus aiolomorphi (assembly GCA_036365515.1). Taxonomy (NCBI): domain Eukaryota; kingdom Metazoa; phylum Arthropoda; class Insecta; order Hymenoptera; family Torymidae; genus Torymus; species Torymus aiolomorphi. The sequence goes on along the minus strand of CM070874.1, from coordinate 66,757,494 downwards.
CCTATATATAAAAAACGGGCTTTATAAACCCCTTTCGAGAAATGTATTATATATATATGTGAAAGTCATCTCCGTTTTCAATACACATTTTATATAAAAAATGGAACCTACTAAGGTAGTGTAAGTTTATATTACTATTCAAAATGAAATTTTAACGGTAAAGTATTGTTTTTTTATTACTTTAGCTTAATATTGATGGACGTAGTTCCGCTAATGCGTCGGACCATTTGTTTATAAGTGGAAGACCCAGATTTCGATAATGAGAAAGGGAGGTTATGTTAGATTATGTTACAAATGTTGTTTATATCAGAGTGAGGTTGGATTCTGAGAACACAAAAAGAAACAAAAGTCATACCTAAATATATTAACACAATTACTTCTTTATGATTTATTGCTTTATTTTACTTTATTTATTGTGAAAAAACACTATAATGAAAAATAAACTTCTTTTTCATCAACAGTAAATCGCTATCAAAAACTGCGTTATACATACATTTGTGGAAGGTATTTCCGATAACCTAATTAAAATACAAGATAGAAAGTAAATCACGTCTTATCTTTTTGAGATGAGTTTTTTGACTCATCTTTTATGTGGTTGCATCAAAAAAGTGTTAAAAAACTCTTATAACCTAATTAAAATACAAGATAGAAAGTAAATCACGTCTTATCTTTTTGAGATGAGTTTTTTGACTCATCTTTTATGTGGTTGCATCAAAAAAGTGTTAAAAAACTCTTATTTTCCGTGAAAACGTATTTCTCAAAGATCCGCTCTCTCTTAGCCTTGTTGCTAACGCAATGGCCGAGAAAAGAATCGAATCCGAGACTGATTTGTAACTTATCTATTTACGCAATAGATGCCACTGTTTTACCGTATACAAGTAAATATATTAATTCCTGGATATTTCTACAGCGAACAGAAATTTTGATTCATCACAAAATTGTTAAAAAAAGCGTAAAATTGCATTTTATTTTACTTTTATCGACAACTGGATACCTATCGAGAACCGGGTCCACTACCTTACACAAGCTTTATGTAATTAGTATACGATTGATGAAAAAAACACTAAATCTGTAGAAATTAAATTTTACACATGCCATGTGTTAAATTTACACAAATCGTGTTTTAAAATTCTGAGAATTACATACCATTTTATTTACATTACGCTCATATTACACAAAATTTCTATATTATTAAAATCTAGACTACACGAAACATACGAGTTTCAACCAGTTTTTAATGAAACAATACAAACAGAATATAAGATAAGAAAAGTCACATGATAAGATAGACCTCGAAAAACTGCCGAACATTTCGACTAAGAAAATAAAAAGAAAATGGATTTCATTTACATAATTTTCCTATTACTCAAAGTTCACATTATATAGAAAATTCTTGTTGGGTATAATTTATTACATAATAAAAACACTGATGCAATTATGCATGTTTTAATAAAAGAAACATGGTAATGTATAAAAAATGTTTTATAAAACTTTCAACAACCAGTTTTTGAGGTTGGATAAAACATGTCAAAATGCAGCTGTCATTCTACATTAATAAACAGCATAAATATATCAGATTTAAAAGAATTATATTTTTTTCAAAATGAGAGAGATACGACCAGTTAGCTTAATTTTAGATATGAATAATAATATAAAAGTGATTCTTCCTCATGTAGCAGACGACATTTTTGCACTAGTTATTCTTGCATTATAACAAATACTTCTTTAATAATCACTAAAATGTGTACATTTTTTATGAGATTACAACAAATGTATAAAATGTAATAAGCCACATATAGTCATTGAGATTACAGCTACGAGAAATGTGATAACCACGATAGCATATTTTGACAACCGCCAGCACAACTAGTGACAGAAGCAGTAAGTTCATCAAGAAGGTGGTAATTAAAATGATTTAGTCAACTTAGTTGCCGACGTACGGTTATTACACCGTAATTTGATCAGATTTAAGATGGCTTCAGCGGTCTAGTAGACCTTAAGGAGGTTCTATCGGCAATATAATTTAAATTAAGATATATGTGAAGTATACCGGTTTGTAAATATCTCAAAAACGCACATATAAATTTTCAGAAGGCTAGGTGAAATAGAAGTAGAGATATTAATGTTTTCGTTTTTTGCTGGATAATAGGCTCTTAGGGGAAGTTGCGATTTCTTTGTACTTATTTGTGTACTATAAAGTATTAAACATTAAGATTCTATTGATATTGCTTCCCCTAGAGGAAGCTTTGTGATAGTAATTTTTTGAGTTGTTGTAAAAACATGTTATAATTGTTTTTCGAGGTGTTAGGAATCAAAATACATGATTTTTGAAAAATGTCTATGGATGCTGGGTGTGTGTGTGTGTGTGTGTGTGTATGTGTGTGTGTGTGTGTGTGTGCGTGTGTGTGAGTACACCCGGATCTCAGCTTCTACTCGATCGATTTTGACCGGACAGGTCGCATTTTTTTGTTTTTTTTTTATGTGATGGCGGGTCAAAAATTCGTTTTTTGATTCGTGGATGCGTTTTTGTTTTATTTCGAATTATCGATTTTCTCAAAATTGATTTTTGCTTTTTTTTAATGATAAGATCGAGATATTTGAATCGGATGGGTTGCATTCGAAAGAGAATTAAAATACCTATATTTTCTAAAAAAAAAAAATTTGAGCTATCACGGTTCTTCTGTTATTAACAAAAACGTGTTTTTTTTAAAGGCTTAGAACTCCCAAACTAAACGGTATTTTTTTGAGAAAAATCATGATAATGCAGAATATGAATAGCTATAATCTGTAAAAATTTGAATCCATTTTGTCGACTAGTTTGTCACATCCTAAAACATAACACGACTAGGATTATTAACTCAATTAAGAATTAATGCTCTTTTTTGGTCGTAGCCGCGCCAGCTAATAAACCATGGACGAGCTAACAGAAAAGATGTGTAGTAACAAGTTCGTAATTAATCGTTGAAAATTTAGTAATTAATTTTTCTTTGGATTGAGGATTTGGATTTTAATAGGGACCAACAGAAGCAGCACATTTGTCTCTTAAAAACAATTTTTGTTACACATGCCTCTTGTATGGATAGGAAAAAGGTCACGAGCCCTGGAATGATGTGTGTTGGATAATACTAAATTTCTCCCATCTCAGGTTATTCTCAGATTCGCCCTTCCCTAAACCAACCTAATCAATTATTATCGATTTGTAATTTTTCCTTAGTTCGTTAAATTTTAATGATATTTATTTTCGAAATAATAATTCAACTGATAAGAATTTTTCCATCGGTCTTACAGTCTTACAAATTAAATTAAAATAATTAATATTTATGGCAGTCAGATCGCCCTTGTTTATAATCACCCCCGCAGAATCTGAAATAAAAACTTAATTAAAATCTGGAAAAAACTTTGTTAGCAAAGGACGATCTGACTGCCCACCACCACCACATTGTCCGACGTTTCGAGCCTGCTCCGGCTCCTCCTCAGGGACTGAAATAAAACCCGCGATACACCTCCTTATATACCATGCACCCATACCCCCTTCTTTTCTCTTACCCCACCACCCTCCACATTCCCCTCTCCAACTTGCCATTCTCACTTAAATTAATAAAGAATGATAAATGTTATCTAATTTACTTGACTCTATCATTAAATTTACATTATTCCGATTTCTTAGAATGTGAATACTTTCAAGGCTTTCCCTCTTATATTTATTCTTAATCCCCTGTTCCAAAATATTCACACTCCCAAAATCGAAAGAATGCAAACTATTTAAACAATGTTCTTTCAAACCCGATGTACAACTTGAGCTGCGTAAACTATATTGATGTTCATATATTCTCTTTTTCAAATATCTACCCGTTTGACCAATATAACAACCATTACAATCCCTACAATTAATTTTATAAACAACTCCCGATTTCAAACATTTATCATCCTTGTCTTTACAATTACTAAATAACCTTTCTAAATTATTATCATTTCTAAAGAAAACTTGAATATTATGTTTACTAAAAACCCTTCTAATCCTTTCCGACAAACCTCTAACATATGGTAAACTAAAATATGCATTCTTTCCATTTCTATTCCTTGTTTGATTATCTACCCGCTGCTTCAATCCACCATTATAAATTTCCCACACTCTCTCATCAATCATTTTATCAATAAATTTTACGGGATAACTATTTTTAATAAATGTTTCTCTAACTAAATTTAAATTCTTTTTCCTAAAATCTTTATGTGACAATTTAATCGCTCTGTCAATGACACCTTTGATCGCACCTGTCTTGTTTCCGAATTGGTGTACCATTTTGCAGTTGTACCAGAATGTTTTGTGGATGTGTTTAATTCTATCCATGATAGAATTAAATTCACAAAAGAAGTTGAGAAAGATTATCAATTGAGTTTTTTAGATATTAGAGTCATTAGAGGTAATAATAATAGAGTGAAATTAGATTGGTATAGAAAACCTATATGGTCAGGTAGATTTTTAAATTTTGATTCTCACCACCAATTCGGAAACAAGACAGGTGCGATTAAAGGTGTCATTGACAGAGCGATTAAATTGTCACATAATGATTTTAGGAAAAAGAATTTAAATTTAGTTAGAGAAACATTTATTAAAAATAGTTATCCCGTAAAATTTATTGATAAAATGATTGATGAGAGAGTGTGGGAAATTTATAATGGTGGATTGAAGCAGCGGGTAGATAATCAAACAAGGAATAGAAATGGAAAGAATGCATATTTTAGTTTACCATATGTTAGAGGTTTGTCGGAAAGGATTAGAAGGGTTTTTAGTAAACATAATATTCAAGTTTTCTTTAGAAATGATAATAATTTAGAAAGGTTATTTAGTAATTGTAAAGACAAGGATGATAAATGTTTGAAATCGGGAGTTGTTTATAAAATTAATTGTAGGGATTGTAATGGTTGTTATATTGGTCAAACGGGTAGATATTTGAAAAAGAGAATATATGAACATCAATATAGTTTACGCAGCTCAAGTTGTACATCGGGTTTGAAAGAACATTGTTTAAATAGTTTGCATTCTTTCGATTTTGGGAGTGTGGATATTTTGGAACAGGGGATTAAGAATAAATATAAGAAGGAAAGCCTTGAAAGTATTCACATTCTAAGAAATCGGAATAATGTAAATTTAATGATAGAGTCAAGTAAATTAGATAACATTTATCATTCTTTATTAATTTAAGTGAGAATGGCAAGTTGGAGAGGGGAATGTGGAGGGTGGTGGGGTAAGAGAAAAGAAGGGGGTATGGGTGCATGGTATATAAGGAGGTGTATCGCGGGTTTTATTTCAGTCCCTGAGGAGGAGCCGGAGCAGGCTCGAAACGTCGGACAATGTGGTGGTGGTGGGCAGTCAGATCGTCCTTTGCTAACAAAGTTTTTTCCAGATTTTAATTAAGTTTTTATTTCAGATTCTGCGGGGGTGATTATAAACAAGGGCAATCTGACTGCCATAAATATTAATTATTTTAATTTAATTTGTAAGACTGTAAGACCGATGGAAAAATTCTTATCAGTTGATATTAAATTGCAGTCGACATAAGTAATATTTTTAATGAGAAATAATAATTCTTTTCAAGTTAATTCAGTCGTTGACTTGTCAACTCAAATTGCACAAAGCCCTTAAGACTCGCACTAAATGAATTGTTTATCGTGAATAGCTCCTGTCCAGTAATCCTTAAGATCAAGGCCAATCGTCTATTCACGATCCAAGACAACATTAACTTATTTACTTATCTGGAATTTTAATTTATTCGGATCTCTTTTATTTTCATTAATGATCCAAAATTTCTTTATTTTGAAATAATAATTCTCTTTAAGTTAATTCAGTCGTTGCCTTGTCAACTCAAATTGCACAAAGCCCTTAAGACTCGCACTAAATGAATTGTTATCGTGAATAGCTCCTGTCCAATAATCCTTAAGATCAAGGCCAATCGTCTATTCACGATCCAAGACAATTACTTATTTACTTGTCTGGAATTTTAATTTATTCGGATCTCTTTTATTTTCAATAATGATCCAAAATTTCTTTATTTTTGAAATAACAATTCTCTTTAAGTTAATTCAGTCGTTGCCTTGTCAACTCAAATTGCACAAAGCCCTTAAGACTCGCACTAAATGAATTGTTATCGTGAATAGCTCCTGTCCAGTAATCCTTAAGATCAAGGCCAATCGTCTATTCACGATCCAAGACAATTACTTGTTTACTTGTCTGGAATTTTAATTTATTTTTTTTCGTTATTTACCTTTCTTATTTTTGTAAATTTCCTTTTCTCTTATAATGTTTGAATATAGTAAATTTAGAAATTTGGTAAAAAGAAATTAAACTAGAAATTTGAAAAATCTGAATATTTATTTAAATTTTGAAATTTGTGTACAGAGTTTTTAAGCTTGTGAGGCTTGTGTCAATCTGCTGTACAGTCAGCAAAGCTTGTGAGGCTTGTGTTGATCTGACTGCTTTGGTCGGTTCAGAAAAGCTTGTGAGGCTTGTGGTGAACTGCACGCTCAGCAGTGCGCGTTCGGCGTATTTAAATCAGTTGCTCCTCCTCTTCTTCGGCTGGAAAAACTGCGGTGTCGAATCGGGTAGTTGTGTCATCTTGTGTTAACGAATCGCTGGTTGACATTTGTAACGGCGGTTGATGCTTTGCATATCCGTAATGTTAAATGGAGCGAGTGGTGCAGGAAAGCGGTATCCAATGGTGCGGGGGTGGCATCCCTTCCAAACGTCAATTTTCAGCCGAGTGGGGAAAATCCTATGTTTTAACATAGAGAGCGGTAGAGAGCGGTCCCTTATCCCTTCTCTAGGGTATTTTCCGGCGGCTCGTATCTTCCTTAAGGAGTGAGAGAGAACGATATATGTGCGACAGAGAAAGAGAGATGAGAGAGACAAAAGATATATCCTTCTCTTTCTTTCGAGTCAAAAATGATCAATTTTCTGTTACTTGCTAAAAATATGATACAATGTTGGCAGTTTATAAATTATAAAATATGTTATTCTATTACATTTTGTTCTAAAATGAAAATACAAATTTGAACGGAAGTTATCGGTCTATTACAACAGGAGTTAAACGCATTACAAATTTTATAAACTTAATTATACATTAAACAATGAAATTTCTTATGCAAACTTTATAAAAACATTAGACTATTCATTCTAGCTAATATATCAATCATATTATTAAGTTATCTTATTAAATTAATACATTTTCCTTAGATTTTCTATTATTTATTTAAAATATTTGAAATTTAATTAGTTTTCGTAAGTAACAATGTGTTAAAATACAACTATTATCCAGTAAAATGTTTTATCTAATGTGTATATTTCATAAAACTTGCATTAACAATGAAAATTACTTATAAATAGTCATAATAGTTAATTATTATTAAGAAAACGTACTAATTACAAATGTATTATTCAAATTCCAAACAGTTTATCATTTAAACTTAAAGTCTAGTTAGTTAATCTAGTAGAAATAGAAAAATGGATTATTATTACTATAAAAACATATTATAATAATGGTTTTTCTCATCTCTTAATTTTTACTTAACATAATGCAACTTTTATCTTAAACAAAAATTATTTTTCTAATTATAATTAATGAGATATCTAGCGTTATTCTAAAATAATATTCTTATGCTATAGTACATTGAGTCCCAAAAGATGCTGGAAAATGCGTCTCCGCGCAGGAAGACTGAGGAAAATCTATTTTTAGACGAGCCATGTGTTTTGGGGCTGATGTAGCTGACAAATATCTTCTTTGTCTCGGTTTTTCCTATAATTAACAATCTAGATATTCTACCATGAATTGAATTATTTATCTTACTAAATAATTATGTAGCAAGACATTACAAACTTGCATGAAAACGCTACGACTATTTTAATGATAGTTATTCGCAATACAAAATTTTACTAACTTTATAATCTAATTTACAATGAAATCATATATGATAAATTTATAATAACAGCCAATTATCTGAAATAAACTAAAACCTAAATATTTTGTTATCAAAACTTGTTGATTTATATAATATAATAGCTATTACAGTAATTAATTGTTATTTATTAATAATTAATTCTGTATATTAAAAGTTGCGTGGTTACAAAAATACATGTTGTTAATTAAAAATTATATTTTTCGTTTTTTTATTTTTGGTATGAGTTTTTATATGGTAACACAAGAATAAACAACTGTTATTTGCGATATAGAGGTTACTAATAATGAAATTGTATTTGATAGGTTTATAAAAAATAGCCGGTTATAAAAATTAAGCTAGTGGTTAGTATAACTTGTTACTTTACATGGTACAGTAGTTATTATAATTATTATTTATTATTGGTTGGTTATAATCCGTTTCATGCTTAAAAGTTGTAATTGAAAAGTGCAGATGGTTATTTAAACAGTTATATTACTGAGTTTGGTTATTACATTTTTCTATTATTAATGCAGACATAAACAAAGGCTGCCGATTACAATGAAACATAAAAATGAAGAAGTTATTATTTTTCTTAGTTTTCTTACTGCTATATTTAATATTTGTAATTATTAAAATGATTTTATCTTTAACGGTTTGAGAGATATTGTCTAATAATGTAAAATAGTATTTTCAGTGTATAGTATAAGTCGGGTATTCAAAACTCGGAAAAGCGCGTCCCCGCGTGGGAAAGCGTCATATCTATATTTAGTAGGGCCATGTGTTTTACAACCCCAAGATTACGCATCCGCTCGAGGCAAGCGTCCCTTAAAGCTAATTTCACATTCTGAAGGAATATTTTCGAGCTTAAATATAGTTATTTCAAACTGAAAAACATTAATTTATTTATTTATTAATTAGTTAAAATTTGATTTATTTACTACAAGAATATTTTGTATAAACTAAATATTTTGCTGGTTGGTGAGTTTCCTTTATAGAAGTAAGAAAAGGAAACAAAAGAAAAAATAATGGAATGAGTTTTATTACTCAGGTATAGAAAATAGTCCTTCAGGAGTGTGGCTTAAAGTAACTATTATAATCTTAAATCTATTTTACAAATGTTATATCATGTAAACTATTCATCCCACGCCTGAACGGTTGCTATTTAATGTGTATTGTGTACTGTGTATCTGTTAAATGCTAACTTAGTTAATTTATATAAAAAAAAATACGAACATATCCAATCAAACATATAAAGGTAAAATTATAATTAGCAATTCGTTCTTAACCTATTATTTAGAACATATACTTGTAGAAAGTCGATCATAATTTATAACTAACTAATTAATACAAACTGAAGTATTTCTAAATAATATTGCATTGCGGAAATATTGTAATTCAACTAAAGGTTTTACTATTATAATTTTTGTGACACGTAGATATTATTTTCTTATTCGGATTGATACATGATTATGTTATATTAATAATCAATAATTAATATCTGGTGAACATTTTTACTAGAGTGAGTTACTTATTTTACATAAGAAAAAGTAATAATCTTTGGTAACAGATTTTCTAATATAGTTTACTACACTCGCAGTCGTGGGTATAATCGGTTAATTGCATGCACTGCGTCGTCGTTTTTTGGCAGCTTGGGAAAGTCCCCATAGCGCAGGTCACACCCACAACCCTTGGTGCAGCAGTGTCGGTAGGGTAGTAGTGGGTTCAGGGTTATGATCATGATTCATCGCATAAAAATATATACAAAAAAAATTTTTCCCATCGTAGACGGTTCCGTTACAAGTTTTTGAGAAAAAATTTGAAATATGAAAAAAATGAGTTTTGTATGTCCAACGATTACGACAGTCAAATTGAGTTAATCGCTTCAAAATTCCTTTTAGAGGTAGATTTTGGATAGCTCTCTGTCGAGTTCTTTGGGCAAAATGATTAGACCAGAAATTTCAGAAATATTTGAAGTTAAAACCTTTTTTTAACCTTTTTTTCAAATCGTAATTTCTCGAGAACGGCTTCATGTATCAGCTCCAAATTTATAGATAATTTTGTATATGATACAGATAATATGTGTGCGAATTTTCATCAAGATCGTACAATTACTTTTTGAGATATTTGATTTTGAAAATTTTCGTATTTTACAAAGTCATCTTCTTTGTTGCATGATAACTAGAAAAAACAAAAATTGGTTTAGTCATGTTGAAATTTTGTGGAAATGAAGAGTTTATATATTATTGTATAAGTCCTTTAGGTAAAAGAATTGTTTAATGATTTTTAGAGACATTTAAGGTTAACATTTTTTTACGGTTGTTTTCAAAATCGTAATTTTTCAATGACAACTTCATGTATCAGCTTAAAATTTATAGACTATTTTGTATGCAATATAGACAATATCTGTGTAAAATCTCATCCAGATTATATGGTTATTTTTTGTGATGTTTGATATTTAAAATTTTAGTGTTTTTAAAAATGTCTTTCTTTGTTGTCGCACAATATAACTACATTAAAATTGTTTTAATTTCTTTGAAATTTGGTGGAGATCTAGAGTTTGTATATTATTTATTAGAAAAGTTATTAGGTAAAAGAATTCGTTTATGAATTTCAGAGATATTTGAGGTTAAAACTATTTTAGCCCTCTTTTAAAATCGGAATTATTCGGGAACGCATTTATGTATATAGAAAATGGAAATGACATGCGCTATGCGCTATGCGCCGATGCGCCCGTGTTGTATACCTGCTTTTGTTTTGTAATAGCCATTTATTATTTTTAAGGTTAGAACCTTTTTCTTTCATCAGAAATTCCAGAAAGAGCACACAAATACGGATTGGCATACTGCTAGAGACAAGTACCCTATGTGTGAAATTTCACAAAGAAAATATAATTTGAAGTAAAAGTTATTTAGGAATTTTAAAAGGTTTTGACGATAATATTACAATCAATTATTTTATTTATTTTTCACGCATAATTTAAAAAAAAATCATACCAATTATTTTATTCATATTTTATACATAATTTAAAAATTAATACTTTTTAACCTTCATAAATGAATTTAATTATAATTATGTCATAAATTGTTGCAAAAATTATAAATTTTGTTATTAAAATTTAATTGAAGGAATAAGCAAATTAAGTTTGGGGAAGCCACGGGCCAATGAATTGGCAGCAGTTTTTTTGTAGTAGAAAATGAATTTATGGCAAACATTTATTATCCTTCAGAAATATTATTGGTGGCCGCTGACTTATAACAAAAATAGTTGGAATACAAAAAACGTACATTTAACCTCAAACAATGAGTCAAATTAGCGTTTATATAGAACTCGTAATTGATAATAAGACAAAATAAAATTGTACAATTTAAATTAATAATCGGTATTTCATGTAAGTTCATACAGCTTTTTTAGCGCAATATACCTCGCGAATGAATCAAATGAAAAGTGCGCTCATTTTGACTAGAGAAGTACCAGTAAAACCTCCTTAAGGTATGAAAATTTTTCACAATGATTTGTTTACACATGCCAATCTGAAAACTAATATAATAGGAAAAACCGCTGCCAATTCATTGGCACGTAGCTTCCTCAAACTTAATTTACTGATTCCTTTAATTAATTTTTAATTCCAATTTTTAAATTTAATACTTTATTTTGTATGATGAGACTATGTTAAACAGTTTGTGACTTTTTATTTTTACTCTTTCTACTTTTTATCATAAAAAAGCAATACAATTTTATATTTTACAAAAAAAAAAAAAATTCATTGCCCACAAAAAACAAAAAAAAAATAGCTAGTGCCAACTGGGTGAAAAAAACTGCGAAAAGAGATACGTTGTGAGGTTACATTGCCTTACAAAACTCTTTTCGCATTTTTTTTCCCGCAGTTGGATACGGCTAAGGTATACTATATATAGTGGCCACGCACCCGAGGGGTTATTCACTGTATGTAATCATTAACCACTTTGAAAAAAATTGATTACAGAATCCCCTCGTAATCACGTTTGAATGATAAATCAGTAATCATTATTTTCAAAACTGATATAAAAACAAATCAAGAATTATTCGTAAAATCATTTAGGATTATTTTGTATCACTCTTTCTAATAAGAAAAACGTAATCGCAATCTATATTTGCGTATCGCTTTAATATCCGTAGGTATAGTTCGCTTATTACTCTAACACTTCACCACAGTGTGGCGGTGACTCGTAAGGGCCAAACGTGTCAATTCCAAGAAGAATACGCGAGGGCTGCGGCGTGAGTCAACTCATATCTCGTTCCCTTAAGGAGTTATAGAACGCATTCATTATTAAATTTTAAGTGTAAACAATTGTGTGCAAGATTACTGTGGTAAACATTTTGACAATGTGGAGAAAATTCTATCTTGTCATCAAAGCGTATATATTTGCGGAATAGTCTCTGTCATAAAAATTGTCGGGCCCTAATACGAACGATTCTCAAGCATTGGCGGTTGAGATAGCCAAGTGTGCAATATCTGAAGTACAGTTTGAGCCAAAACGAGAGATATAAAAACTACTCAGAAAAGGATTTAGGCGACGAGGCACAACTGAGGAAGCAGGAAGAACGACAGTCAGATTCCAATGCTCGAGCAGAGCAGATCATCGAGCAGTAGTGCAGAGAACCTAAGCTCTGCCTATAGTCAAACAATAGCTCAGAATATAAGTATACATTTACTAACCAGGAGAGGCAGACCCGGCGGGAAAAGGATTTTAACGAAATTTTGAGAATCAATTTCTAGTACCTGAAAATGAAGCCCACTATATCTTTAGTTCCATCCCATAGGCCCTTCCGAGGGCCCTTCTCCTCGAGATATGAACCATCTCACCTATAATTCGATTTAATCTGTTGGAAAATGATGTCTCTTCTTTTGGCCATAATTTTATGAACATTCATATTATAAATACAAGGAAAAAATATTGTAAAAGTAGAAAAAAATCTTTAATTCAAGGTATTGATCGTTAAAAAATGTCGATTCTTCGCGAAGTTATAAGCAATCAAAGATTAAGTAAAAATGTAGTTAAAATTACTTCCTTCATTTTACAGTATTTCACGGGTGCATTTTTAAGTATATTTTTACTCAATCTTTAATTGCTTCTAACGTCGCGAGGAATCGACATTTTTTAACGATCGATAGCTTGAATTAAAGATTTTTTTGCCTACTTTTGTAATATTTGTATTTATAAGATGAATATTTATGAAATTATGGTCAATAGAACAGACATCTTCTTCCAAGTTTTAATCGATTTTAGCCAAATATATGGCCATTTCAAAATTTTTGCTCTGTCGTCGACTCCAGATTCAGGAACTGCATATATTTTAATGGGAGAGGTCCTAAAATTTTGGTATTTTATATGACTATTGACTGAAGAGTTGTACGTATCCAATTTATTTGATTAAATAATTTTTTACGGTCAAAAATTGCTAAAAAATCTTAAATTTAAGTGAAATTCAGATTTTTTAGCAATCTTTGACCGTAAAAAATTATTTAATCAAATAAATTGGATACATACAACTCTTCAGTCAATAGACATATAAAATACTAAAATTTTAGGATCTCTCCCATTAAAATATATGCAGTTCCTGAATCTGGAGTCGACGGCAGAGCTCAAAATTTTACATGTAGAAAACAGCTTTAAAGATAAAATTACTAAAATACTTCTTTATTTCTTCTTCTTTATTTCTTAACTCCATCTCTGCCCTGAAATACAAAAAAATATTGTTTTTCGCTCAAAATATTTTACATTTAGAACAAATATTCTGGTACCTCAGTATACGATCTATCAGACTTGTAAGCTATGAGCGCGCGTAACAGTCATATCCACATCAGTCAGTCAAGTTTGTTAAGTGGTTTAATATGTAGATCCTTTGGTGCTTTTAAATCCATATGTTTTTAATAATCTTTATCACATATATTAGATTCTTATACATTTACTGAGGTAAATAAAGAATATATTGAGAAATCCAAATCCTTCATGCATGTTATGAAGCCAGTATCGCCATAGCCAAATGCTTGAAAAAAATGTTTATAGCAGCAACATTCCTATATTGATCTTCTTTTAATGTCTGATAAGGTGAACTTCTTTACTTGTCCTTCATTATTCTTTTTCACATATAATATTATTACTTAATAAAGAGAATACGACTGATACATATTTATTGCAGTGCATAACTGTTTTTACTTCAGAAAATAAAATGTCAATTATATCATAGTGAGATTCAGGCAATGGCTGATAATGGTAGCTTTCTGGCAGAAGCGAATAAGGTTCCATAACATTTTTCTGCACGATACTCAATATAGACTTAATTTTTCTTTAGTATCAATCCCTGTTATTTTAAGTATAAAGTTTCCAATAAAAGTTCAAGTACTAAAAGCTATTTCTAAAACATTACTTCAACTGTCACATGTATTATTCAAACACTTTTAAAAACTGATTTAAAATACCTTTACGTATTATAATACACTAAATGTTTACTCCCAAATCCGCTGGAAACAATGAAAATTAAGAACAACACTTTGTATATAGGTGAATCCACATTGCATGCCGTATGCCGTATGCCGTATGCCGTCAGAAAAAAAGTTATTGTCTGAAATCTATAGGATTTATAACTCTATGGTTATAAAACCTATAGGAATTGTAACCATAGAGTTATAAATATTATAGATTTCGGACAACAACTATTTTTCTAACGGCATGCGGTATACGACATACGGCATACGGCATGCAATGTGGATTCACTGTTGCAATAAAGGAGTGAGCTGTGAGCCTGTAAGAGGCTGTCGTTGATAAGTCAGGTTGTTACGGTGCCAACTTAACTGCTATATAAGTTTTAAAATCAAATTTTTATTTTTGTCAAAAATACCGTCCATAAATTAGATTACTTATTTTTTATCTTTGAATTAATGTTTAAAATATTATTTTTGGATCCTTTAAAGTATATACAGACAGATATTTAGAGTGAGAATTTTAAATATATTAAGAACAGTGAAATGAAAAAAAAATTAGTAGAAATAATATATGATTATATAATTATATATACAAGGGGAAAAATGTAATTTGAACAAAAGACAAATGAAAAGCTTTGTCAGTGTTTTATACATATTCTTAAAACAAAAATAGATAATGCTTTAAAACTAATTGGGACATATTCTACAAGTGTTTTTTTAGTAAAATATGTAATAAAAAAAAAAAATGATTTTCGTCATTCTAAAGGTGTCCGACCCCCTTAATTGAAATTTTTAATTAAATTAACGTATTTATTTACAATGTTTTATAATGAATAAACTTAATTTTAATGGTGAATATTCTTCAGACTTGTTTCTTGAATTTATCAATTACACTAGTTCTGTATATTGATTATTATATAATAACTGATAGAACTTTGACCGATACTATTATGCATGTATGAGCAATAATTATAATGAAAACAGATCAGAATTTTTAATATAAATAATTTCCATGGAGTTATTGCTGGTTATATTCTAAATTTATAACTGAATTTATAAATACTACTAATAACAAATTTTTATCACAAACTCTTAAAATATTACTGATGGATAGATGGATGGACTCCAGTTCAATTGTACTGGTTGCTAGTAATGCAACCTTCATCAGTTTCACAAATGTAATTAACTACCTGAAGAGGACCACAGTGAAGTAGTCGAAACGTCGACAAACATAATAATCATCATTCACTATCAGTCCAATAAAAATCTATCTAAGAACATTTAATCGTAAACCCATTTTAAACAGGATAGAGAATAGATTAAAATTACTGTAAAAATCATTGAAGTATTATGAAATAAAATGATTTATAAATTTAATTTCTCAAAAATTAAATGAAAAGAACATGTAATAAGTAAAATTTATATATTTTTGAATAAAATATCTGAATACTAAATTGCTCTTGTATAAAATTATGCATTTCTGAAATTCTCTATTATTTGTTTTACATAAAAAGTTGGAAATATAAAAATAGAAATACGCATTTTGAAAAAACAGTTACTAACATTCAACTGAAAGAAACGTAAGAAAATGTCGGGATAGGACAGAATAGATGTCATTATATCCAGGCAACTACAGGGTCTCCCCAGCGTGGGGATACTGGCGATTCTTGTACAAGGGCCGAGAAACCTAACGTCGAATACAGATATTTGAGGCTAGAGATTAAGCCATGCATGTCTTCTGTTGGTGGGCTGCACTAGGGACATTTTGGTGAGCTATACGCGCTCAAGATTCTCTCGGTATGCGTAGAAAAGTTGCACGCTTTTCGAAATTATAATTCATGATTGCGATGTGTTAATCTAAGAACTTCTTTACAGACTAAGCATTTTTACTTATTTTCGTAACCTTTATATAAAAATTTAAATAAAATTTTATAGGAATTATTTTTTTATAGGTATAGCCTCAGGATGTGACAGGTTCAAGCAACTATTGAGAATGCTGACAGAAAAATATTATTTAAAAACATTATTAAAATGGTTATCGTAACTATTTTATTTGTAACTTTAAATAACGATAGGTTAGTGAGTGTAATAATATATAAAAATGATTGGCATAACTGCTACTTGTTTTTAATCTAACTATTCGTTTTTGTTCTCTGCTTTTTAACCAACTAGTTAGATATAAAATTGGGATTTAAAATGTCATGGCCGAAGCAAGGTAGTAACCCATCTAAAACATACGAGTGCGATAAGGATATAGATGTACTGTCATGGACGAGGCAAGGCAGTATACTGCACTTCCCCCACCAAACAATGGTTCCCACTTTTCGGTCCACCATGACACTTTAAATCCCAATAACAAATTTTTTTTTCTGTGATTTTTGCAAAGTGACAATCAATATAATAAACATCATTTTTTAAAAAAATAGGGCATATTTGAAATTAGATTGCCCATATCTCAAGAAAAAGGGCCCATTTGATGGAATTGTGATCACTGGGCTTCACTTTTAGATACAAGAAATCGACTTTCAAAGCCCCCTTAAATTTCTGGGAGGGTGTGCACACTCCTTGTTAGTACAATTAAAAACAAGTAAATAATTTAAAAGTAGCTCAATTTTTTTCGTAATATTAACAATATTCTGCACGTGGACAGTTTTATAAATTTTTAAAAGATGCCATTTTTTCATTAAAAATTGTAAACAACAACTGAAATAGAGACATTAAAGAAAATAAAGTATTAAAAGAAAGAAATTTTAGGCTAGACTTTACACTTTGTAGGCTAGAAAAAACGCATTAAATTAAAACCAAAACTGTCGTAACATGTCTTTTTGAAAAATACAAAATTAAAGAATCATTTGAGTTTAAATTAAAACTTTTCATGTTGAAGCGATTTATAGTGATTGAAAACAAAACAACCATGGCGGCCAAGAGTTTTATATTAAAGCAATCTGGGAACAAAGGACATTCATCGATACGGCAGCTCCCTTCCTCAGGCGTACGTGTTATATTGAGCGCAGGTCATCCCGCGTCTCGGGAAGTTTCATTTGAACCCGATCCACGGCGACGCTGCACTACAATAGACCAAACGTGACGAAGTTGAATTCACACGACGAACATCTTTAATGGACTACCGCTAGAATTCTAAGTGCAAACTCTGCAATGCAATATCGTCCACTACCTGAATCTTACTTACGCGTAGTTCTCCGTAATTGCATGTCCTCACAACTGGAGCGACATTTTTCCTAATCTAAGCGATCTTGGTTGGATTTTAATCACAAAAAGATATAATTGTTTCTTGTCTGACAAACGTTTTTTGATTGTCGATATACATTGTAGGTGAGCGCCTGTTATAGTGAATTTCATAAAGTATTTGTTTTCATCATTAATAAAATATTGAAATAAAAATATATTACTAGTTTTTAAAAAATCCGTATCTGTGTATACATAGTAGGCAAATAAAACGGGATCAATATACCAGAGAACGTTCGAGTTGAAACCAATAACTGACGAATGCACAGGATATATATGAGAAAATCCATAATACTTTTAATTATTGTGTAACATATTATTTAAATTATTTATTGCTGCTATTAGCATGACCTGCGAAGTACATAAACAAGACTGGGTGTAAAATCTTCAATGTAACGTAGAAAACAAGTCCTGTAATCCATATTAGTGTACCACGCAGGTTGCAGCCTGTGAATGTACAAAACTGTCTAAAAAAGTCGCTGTAATGATTTTACATATGGGCAAATTCATAATACTTTTAAGTATTATTTTTTTAAATTACTAGCAAAATCCAAACGCGCTGCGCGCGTATCTATCTTCCTTTTTAGGTTATGAATATATAATTTTTCATTACGATTTCATTTTAATTGGTTTAAATGATAGGATAATCAGATCATTTTTCAAAGCATGACAAAATTAATATTTTTATTCTAATTTGATTTAATTATTTAGTTTTAAATAGTTAACAATAAAAATTCAATTTCAAAAATTCAAATGTAGCAGAAGTAGCGAATTTTCGCGCCTATTCCTTACAGACCAATCACAATCATTCTTTAAGTGCTTCACAACATCCGGCCATCGTTTTTCTAAGAGAGGATCTATTGCTGCTATTAGCATTGCCAGGGAAGCACATAAATGAGACTGGGTGTAACAAAAGTCGCTAAAACCATTACAGCGACTTTTTTAGACAGTTTTGTACATCCACCGGCTGCAACCTGCGTGGTTCACTAATATGGATTACAGGACTTGTTTTCTAGGTTACATTGAAGATTTTACACTCAGTCTCGTTTATTTAAACCAATTAAAATGAAATCATAATAAAAAATTATATATTCATAACCTAAAAAGGAAGATAGTACGCGCGCAGCGCGTTCGGATTTTGCTAGTAATTTAAAAAATAATACTTAAAAGTATTATGGATTTTCCCATATGTATTCTTTCAAATGAAATAACTCGAAAAAACTTGATGGTGAAATACCAACGGATGAAAATTCATTTAAAAAAAAAATTCACTTGTCTAATGATTCTGTGAAATAATAATCGAGAATCAATCGCAAATATTTATAAACTCTATTCTAGAGCTATAAGAAGCTCAAAAAATGCAGACTACGTTAATACGAATTTCCCCACACCTTACTACTATATTTACGTATGCTCGCATTTAAATTTTGTTGATGTAAACCCTTACGTTGGCGCTTCGCGCGTTATTCATTGATGCAGCGGAACGGGAGATCAGCGCGCTACGCGGAAGCTCAACTGCAAAAGCATCACATGGCAAAACCCCTGAATATCTTATTATTGTACGGCGACGGTGCAGCGTATAATCCGCCGTTCTTACGCCGCGGCTTATACCGTAATTATATGCGGGCAAAGCCAGGAGAGAAAGCTGCACGCACGGGGTTTGGACTACACGAGCCCGCGACTCACTGGGGTACCGAGGCGAATTGTGCTAATGTCAAACAGCAAATCGAACTTGATCGCGCGCGCGGTTTTGCGAGCGCGATGGATATATAACGCTGATGACACTGGCCTGGATGCGATTGTTGCGAGATGCTTCTGCGCTCTAATTACTCGCGGTATATTGCTTCGCGCGTTATCTTAGTAAAAGTTCGACGTGCGTGAAATTTAAGTGATTGCAAAATAGACGATTTTGAGGACGATGGGAATACAGAAGTCACGATTTAATAAACTGGTTAAAGTGAATTGTTTGATCATAGGTTTTAATAACACAACTACGCTGTAGAATATAAAATTTGTTTTTATTAAATTAATGGAATTTTATCAATCATAAAATATTACTTGAAGAGCAATTTTGATGTTACTTTCTGTTATAGGTTTTTAAATCGTATAATTCTGTAAACTACTGACTTTGCGTAATTTAAAAAATAGACCAGCTGCAACACATCAGTTTGAAACATGGCCCAAGAATGCATGAAAACATTTGGTACATTATGTCGTAATTCTATCACGGAATTCCATCGAGCCACCGACTACAGCAAATTATCATTAACCCGGCCGCAAAAAGTGTACTACGCACCTCGGTAAATTACTATTATTGCGCCGCTATTTGAACACCGCCGAGAACAATAATAAACGTTAAACCCGAATGAGTTACGGGGATTCTAAAGTAAGCCGCATGATTTACCGACGCTGATACGCCGCATGTAAATCCCGAACTCGTGTTGTTGTTCGAGCTTTATGATAAACACGCGACCCACTGAAATGACACTGCGTCGCGCTATTCTATGTGCCACACCGTAGCATCGGCTTCGCGTATATACCTATATACATGCAACGGCATCATTTTGCTTGTATTTTGGATGTACGCGAAGGTACAATATGCACTTTCCCGTATCCCGACAGAGTGCTATTAAGCTAATCAATTAAACTGTCGGGATATCAATCAAAGTTTGTTTCAAAAGGATAAATATGCAAGTTGAAGTCACAGATTACCTGTATAGTTAAAATTTCACATATATACATAGTTATTTAAAATAATTTTTTTAATTTTAAACGTGATCGATTTGAGATACGCTAGGGCACTTAGTAAATTTAAGAACGAATAAATAATTTAAAATTAGCTCAATTTTTCGTAAAATTAACAATAGTCTGCGTGACGACAGATTTATAAAAGTTGCTATTTTTTCATTAAAAATTAAAAACAACAACTGAAACAGAAATATTAAAGCGCATAAAGTATTAGAAAAAGGAAATTTTAATTAAGAGGCGATTTTTAGATGGTCATACACTTTGTAGGTCAGAAAAGATGCATTAAATTAAGACAATTAATTACGTATATATCTAAAACAGCTTATCACATTGATTGTTATTGCTTTGTCGCATATAACGCCACAGTTGAAATAAATAGTAATGCCATGTATAAAAGATTAAAATATTTTATTTATTCAAATGTATCATCAAATCCTTCAAGGATTACTTTTATAGGATAAATTCCTATTATTTTATACAAAACTCGAGTTTATACGAAATATTAAACTACACGGAGAAAAAAAATACCGTTGCGCTAACTGAAATGTCCTGTAGTTTTTACTTGAGTTGTACAGTAGATGGGCGTTCAGTAAAATTAACTGATGTTACTCATGTAATTTTAGCATGAGTCTCATAATGTTAATTTTACTTGGGATAAGAAGGTAATTCTTACTGCACTGCTGCAGTAAGAGTTACTGAACTCTTAGGTAAAAGTTACAGTCTTTATTTAATGAATGTAAATACTAACTATATGTTATAATTATGTTTAAAACAATTGTAGCATATACAAATAGAAAGTCAAATCTTTCTCTTCGCAATTCGGAAAAAAATAAATAGCCTATTTCGTCCCCATGAAAAGTACCTAAATATACCTACAATAGAATTATATATATAGTTAAATAAAATATTTCAATAATAAATATATAAGTTAAAGTTTTGATAAATGTTATAAAACTACTTCTAGGATAAATATTTTAATTCACATGCCCTTCAAACAAGCAAAGGAATCAATGCAATTAATTTCTATACAATAAAATAGTATCTTCTGCAACAAGTGTGTAAACTTAATGAACTGACTGAATAACGAAAATTATCACGTGCCGGTGTTTAAAACGCTATTTTTTGCAAACCTGCATAAAGTTGTGTTGACTTTATACACGGCACGCGTAGAGTGTGCACTTTACGCACCAAATTCCAAAAATGTTGTAAATTTTACGACCATCGCTGTTATTTGATGCTTACCTTCTATATTTACATTAAATCTATCCTTCATTGTTGGAAAATCTGATCGATAAGAAAATTTATGTATGTAAGTCGATGACATCTTTTGCATTTGAATATCTGCCACTTCAAAAATATAGTACACAAAAATTAAATCTTCGAAAAATTGTACGATTTAATCAATCTGATTTTCATTTATTTGATCTTTTCCAAAATAAAACTCGCGAACAGGTTTAGCAACTTTAGATGTTTTTTTAATATCGTTAATTCTTAAATGTTCAGCGATAACAGATTCAAAATTATTATTCAATTCTTTTACAAGATCTGAAATGTTGCTTCCTAATAATCTAAGGATTCCTTCATGACTATTGTAACCAATAATTACAAATACGTCTGTGCCATCCCTTACTTTTTTGTTAATTGATTGTGGAAAAATGGGATCTGAATTGTAACTATCTCGTATTAGCATTAATTTAAGATTAAGTCTGGATGTTTCCTAAAAATTATAAAGTTTCAATAATTTATTCGTTTGTATTTATTTAAACAAGACTATAGTTACCGTTTTATTTATATTTTCATACGTTTCTATTAATTGAAAAGCAGGTATAGTTCTTAAAAATTCGATGGCTTCTATAGCATTAGAGCAGCCTTTTCCTAACGCCTTAGCCAAACTGTAACCATATTCTTTATTTGAAAAAATATGAGCTGATGATATCATACAACTTCGTATGATTGCTTTATGAAAGAATCCTAAAAAGTTCACGTTACATTATACTTAAAGTGGTTCTCAGAACATTACACTATATAAAATGCGACTTGAAATTATGGAATATTATCCTAAAATAAAGTATTTGAAATAAATACAAAAATTACCTTCAGCTTGTGATGATAAACATAAGGCGTGGACTGAAGCTCCACCAGCGCTGCCACCAAATATTGTTACATTTTCAGGATCTCCACCAAAAACTTCTATGTTCTCTTTAATCCACTTTAGTGCAGCAATTTGATCTTTTAGTCTTTGATTTCCTGCACATTCTTCATGATCCATATTTAAAAATCCTGACATAAAATATTCAAGTAAATTCACGTTTTAATTTACAAATGTTTAATGTTAACATTTTTTTCGAAAGTAATACGTACCTAGAACTCCAAGTCTATAATTTATGCTAACAAAAACGATTTCTTTTTTCAATAAATATTCTGGACCATATTTTTTGTAAGTATTAGAACCCATTTTAAAAGCACCTCCATAAATCCACACCATAAAAGGTCGCTTTTCATTAAATGAAGTCGATGCAACATCTAAGTAAAGACAATCATCTCCACCTTCTATCACACCTGATAATAGATTATACTGAGCTGAACATTTACTTTCTTCTAAAGTCTCTCGAATACCGACCTATGATTTTAATGGTTCAGAATCCTTAAACAGTTTTAAGATATTATATATTGTACAATAAGCTAATATTGAGTAAGGAGTTAAGGGAAGGTATTTCATCAGAATGGTAAAATGTTAGAAGGATATCTTCTCAGAAAATATATTATTGTTTAAAATGTTTCCGAACCCGATACTGTAAATTCCAAACCGGAGCTATTCAGAACACAACAGGAATTACTTTCGAAAAAAAAATTAGTAAAATTTGCGTCTATAAAAATTGAAAACAGATCGAATCAAGATACTTTTAACTAGAAAAATAAAATTCGGAAAAAATCTAAAACATTCATTCCTATACGATTTTTAGCTCATTTGTCGACGTTACAACTTTTCTAAATCACTGAATTTTCTACAATTTAATCGTTAGGTAGAAATGGCATTCGAAAAATTGATATTACATATCATATAAATATAATTTGAATCAATGAAATAATCGTTCGATTCAATCTAATATTTTTGTTTCAATAAAATCATTTAATTGTCCGTATTCAAATACAGGTTTAATTTTGACAATCAAATTTTGTTCTCAGTGTAAGAACAGAATATCTCTATTACGTAGAAATTAAATAATAGAGCGTGAAAAAATAAGCGGCGAGTATATCGCGAGCTAGTTATTCTTTTGCTGAGTCGTCGATCTCTCGTCTGCTACGTTGTCTAAACGTCAAGAGAAACCTCCGTGACAATAAATTGCAGTTGTAAAACTGCTTAATTTTCATATTCTCCAAATAAAAAGTTCAACCATTTATGATATGTATTATTAGATTGTTTTGTGTTTTATATCAATTCAATTTTGTCAGTACTCACTTTGAATCTGAACTTTCCGACTGGAGGTTCGGCATAAGGGATACCTCTAAATGAGTAGTATTGTCCACCATCGATATTATTCCGTATAACACCTTCTAACTTTTTCTGTTTGATTTCTACGATTGGAGTAGTCATCTTTGCGTGTAAGTGTCTTGAAAATTTGTAGTCAAATACTTCAGTGAAGGAGAGTCCCGTTGGGTGTCGTTAAAATTTTTGAAAGTTAAATGTTCTGATGGTGAAAATTCCAATTGACTATTTCACCGAGGAGATTGTAGTTACAGAAATATATTCTGTAGCTTCCCGGAAAAAATATATAAGTGACATGTTTGTTAAAATAGGTTTAATGTCTTATTTCTTATCTCCCAACAGCCTTCGATCACGTAATCATGACAGAAATGACTAAAGTGCACTCCTTGTCTTGAATGAACACAAGGAGCTATAACTCCATTTTTTTCAACATGTTCCCGAAATAATCATATATCTCCATTTTTATTTTGTTATAATAATGGAAATTAGAATAATAATTTTTAGAATTACCGAAAAAATTACACAACTCCACTTTTTTCACACAATATTCCTGGAAAACCATACAACTCCGCTTTTCCAATTGAATATTTTCAAAATCAACTAGATAAATTCATTTAGATATATTTCAATGACATTTTCATCAAATTGTATTCAATTAAAATGCAATCTATCATATACTTATGATTCTTTACAACTCATTTCATGTTTTAGATGTTACTTTTTCATAATCTATAGTAGTAGTGAATGTAACTTTCTATATCCTTTTGGCCATGAAAAGTAAAACAAAAATATAGCAATTTAAATAGAACTATTTATTCGAATGAACACTTAGATGTATAAGCTCCATTATCATTATTCAACTGTATTAAACTTTACAAATAAAATGATAATATATTTATATTTAAATAAAACATATTTTACTATATTCAAGTTTTAATTTATGTAAACAAATCAATAGAAAACGTATTCATTATCAGTCATATATATTGAATTATTGAATTCTTCGCGAATAATAGGGAATGTAGAAAATCTCGGCAGAGAAACAGTACACAGCTGTATTAGAAAGAGTACCAAAATTTTCCCCTGCACACGAAAATGACAGCATCTACAAGCTCCCGTGACCGGTATTTCCTATTTATAATGTAGTTACCGATGAAACAAGATAATTGCCATTAAGACCGGAAAAACCATATGACTTGACTCAAATTTTTTTTATTTCAGGAAAAACCATATAATGAAAGTCGTTTTGTAAGACATGAACGCTATTTGGTCTACTCTCTAAATTGAAATAAGTGAAAATTTCATTTATTTTACAAATGATCACTTTTGTCACTCCTTAATAAATAAAAATTTCACTTATTCTACAAGTAAATAATTTTTTTACTTCTAAATAAGCGAAATTTTCACTTTTTCCATAAGTTAACAACTCTTATCTTGCAAATAAGATAAATTTTCACTTTTTTCATAAATTAACAACTCTTAACTTGCAAATTATTTAAATTTTCACTTTTTCTGTAAATGAACGAGATTCTCACTTATGATTAAGTGAAGTTTTTACTTAAGTATTTCAATAGTGCCTATAAAAAAAATAAACATAGGTAAATGACTGACCTTGTTTGTATACGTACGTAAGATTCTATGCAATTCTATGGAAATGCTCGCTGAGTGGTCTCTATGCCGTAATGTTACCAACGTAACATTATTGACGAAACAAAGTTGTATTAAACAAATTATTATTATAAATTTTTAGGGGGCCACTGATGTAGAGATGCGTGTAAAAAATAGAAAGCGTTATGGTGTATAACCGCTCATTAAATAGGCATTTTATAGGCATTCAAGAGGCACAACATATTGTTGTAGTAGCCTGCTTCGATGGAATTATTACAAGAATAATAAATCGGGTATTATTACGCCGTTCTATTTATTATTTAAAATATTTTTTATTGAACGTTGAATACTTTATAGTATTGAACAACTTTTTCTGGTTCGTTGAAAGATATATCTATAGTGTCAATAATACACGCCATCCGGCATCATCACGTCTAGAATACTAATTTATCGAAAATTAATCCAAACGAATCGAGCGACACTTAGTGAAAACTAATCAATAATTTCTGGAAACAAGTATTTTTAAATTCATATATTATAGATGTAATAACTCTTCCTCAAAAATTATTTTTCAAAATAATGCAATATCTAATATTATTTAGGAAATTTGTTTACGTATTATCGTAATTGCATAATAACGGTATTTACTTGCGGCATAGTAAATTTTCACTCAGTGAGTAAATGCAATTTTACTTTACAGATGAAATAATGTTAACTTCTTAAATAAATTAGATGAAACTTATTTAGTATGTGAAATAATTTTTACTTATTGAATAAGTGAAATAGTTTTTACTCATCGAGTAAGTGAAAAAATATTACTCATCAAATACGTGAAATTATGCACTTATCGAATAAGAGCAATTTATTGTTTCTACTTGTCGAATAAGTGAATATTCACTTATTCGCAGTGGACGACTTTTTATTTTCTAAATAAGTGAATATTCACTTATTTGAATTTAGAGAGTAGTTACTATAATAATAAAAGTGTTATTTATATTAGTATTCATAGCTGCAGTGTTGCATTTAATCCTATCTGTCTTCATTTAAAACACCGATGCGAAACTAAAAACTCGATTTTCTGAAGATTATGAAAAATGGAGATATATGGTTATTCTTCGAAGCCACAAATATATTTATCGAATGAGGAAAGTTTCGAATGTAAAACTGCGCATGGGTGAAAGTTCCGAAAGTAAAATTCACGTAGGTCAAATATCCGAAAGTAAAAATACGAATGGGTAAAAAGTTCAAAAGTTGTGTTCATCGACTCTCTAAAATTCCGATAAAAAAATTTCGGAAAGACAATTTACCGGGATAAAAAAATTCCAAAATTAAAAATTGCAATGGCCAATAATTCCGCAAGCCAATCGCTCTAAGGACCAAATTTCCGAAAATCAATTGCACATGGGGTTAAAATTTTGAAAATTCACAATATGCTTTCGTAAGGTATATACGTTCATGTAGATCATTTTGAATGATAGAAAATTTAGTTTGATATGTAAATTCTGCGTAATAAACTAATAGTGTCAATAATCTAATAACCCAACAAGTTACAAAAGAATTTACCTTTCCATACTCTGTTGTAACGAATATCAACGAAACATTAAGACGGCCTTACAAAAGTATACACATATGTTGATGAATAAGATATCAAGAAGTATGTGCAACCATGCAAATTTCAATTGGATATTTTATCGCAGTAGTGTTTGTATAAAGTAATATTTTTTAAACTAAAATAATGATTTGACGAATAATCGTTTTTGATATTATGATAACACCAGAGGCTAACAAGTGAAATGATAATTATCCAATAATTCAAGAAACTCCAGAACAATTTGAATATCGACATTCTATTATAATGACTGTCAAGAAAATGCGTTTTGCGTCAGTTGACTTTCGTTTTTTGCATAAAAGAAAGGTGAGTGATACATATAATATGTATTTTTTTCATATTTGCACCACCTAGGCATCGTCATCGGCTACCTCAAGGACCTAGACCACGCATTCGATGCATTGCAACATCTAGAGGCAAAAAAACTACGGAGCGCACCACCTAGACATCATTATCGGCTACTCCGAACACCTGGATCACGTATTATATGCACCCCTTTACGAAGACTAGCACAGTTTCAAACCTCTTCCGACTTCTCTAATTATACTGCAAAAAAATTCCTTTTTTTTAAATAATAAGTTTTTATATGAAATTGGATAATGACACCTATATTTCAAAAGCTTCATTCAATCGCTCTTTCATTAAAGATGCAATAATGAATAAAATAAAATTATATAAGCATCAATTCTCTTTAAGAAAGCAATCTGCTAATGCACTAAATTTTATGAGTATCTTTTACAATATTAATATTGTATGTCAAATACTTTGCCTATATAATAAACATACCTATGTAATATTTTTTTTTAATATAGTAATCTATACTTTATTTTGTATATATCTCGACCATAATATCAAATGTAAACAGTATCCGTCCGAAAATGAGTCCAAAAATTGAACTTTACGGACATGTATATAAAAAAAAAAGATTCTTATAATCGACAAATTTCAATATAAGGTAAAATACCCAATACCGGAACAAACTCAAAATCGAGCAACCTTAAGTAGAATATAAATTTCTGCAAAATTGTATAAACTAGAGACATGTCATGTAACTTTTATCAAAAAACGTCTAACAAGGATAAGTAGTAATTTCAAGTCGCGTTCGTCTTGTAAGAGTGAACTTGCGAACTGAATATTTAATGTTAAACAACGTTCGAAATAAGAATGAATTATCGGAAAAGCTAATAAAATAATATAATAATACGTCCAAACCACGCAACGAAATGATAGTAACCGAAAGTACATTAGCAAAATAACTTGAAATCAATTACAGTTCACTAGCTTTTAAAATAATAATATATAGCATTCAAGAGTATTAGTATTTAGAAAATTAAACCGTAAAAACTTTGGACTATTGTATAATTTAATGTAGAAATTAAATGTATAATTGTTCAAAATATAAGTTAATATAGTATTTGAAAAAAGTTAAAATATTTCAATAGAACAGCAGTTGAGAAATAAATGTAACTGCTGGGATATTTATCAAGAAGCATATCTGAACAATCATCGCTCTGAATTAAAAATGTCCGCGGGATGGCAAAAGGCCAGCGCAAGAACACAGAGGAGATCGACGGCAGGCCAATACAAGAACGCGGCGCCGATAAAAAAGCGCGCGCTCGCCGTTCTGCGTATCGAACGAATTTTCCATCTCAGGCGCCGCCGACTTATTAATTATTATGAATTTGCATGAACGGAATTGCTTATTCCTTTAATTAAGTTTTAATAACAAAATTTATAATTTTTGCAACAATTTATGACATAATTATAATTAAATTCATTTATGAAGATTAAAAAGTATTAATTTTCAAATTATGTATAAAATATGAATAAAATAATAGAAATGATTTTTTTTTAATTATGTGTGAAAAATAAATCAAATAATTGATTGTAATAGTATCGTCAAAACCTTTTAAAATTTCTAAATAACCTTTACTTCAAATTATATTTTCTTTGTGAAATTTTATGTGCTCTTTCTGGAATTTCCGATGTAAGAAAAAGGTTCTAACCTTAAAAATAATAAGTGGTTATTACAAGACAAAAGCAGGTATACAACACACGTGCATAGTGCATAGCGCATGTCATTTCCATTTTCTAGTATACATAAATACTGCTCTGCTTTCTTTCCAAGGTCTTGGAGAAGCTTACTCATGATCAACTGTTAGATTATATAACCAAAAAGGGTATTCTTGACCCTCTTCAATCCGGCTTCTGACGACACCATAGCACGACCACCGCACTTCTCAAACTGACGGACGATATCAGATCCGGCCTTGACAAAAAACTCGTTACTGTCGCGTTGCTATTTGATTTTAGCAAAGCATTCGATGCTATTTCACCAACGGCACTGATGCGCAAGCTGAGCAGTATGGGACTATCACGCTCCGTCCTCTGTTGGATACACTCATATTTATTGGATAGAAGGCAAAGAGTTTTTAATAAGAATGAAACCTCTGATTGGGTAGTAACCAATCTCGGTGTTCCACAGGGGTCGGTGCTGGGGCCTCTGCTGTTCTGTTTGTACATTAACGACATACAGCAACTTTTTCTCAATAACAACATAGGACATATACTTTACGCAGACGATTTGCAAATTTATGTACAAGTGCCGTACAATCAGTTGGAGGAGAGGGGACTGCCCAAACTATCAGCAGCGGCTCGAGCTGTGTCGGACTGGGCTGCGCGGTCTGGTCTTAGACTCAATCCAGGCAAAACTCAAGCCATTTTCTTTGCTTCGCAGTACATGATAAATCGTATCGATAAGCTGAGATTGCCTGGAGTCGATCTGGGATCGGGGGTCACTGTTCCCTTCACCGATACGGTGACAAGCCTTGGGGTTGTGCTAGATCGGACACTTTCTTGGAAATCGTATTTTAACCACCTCACGGTAAAGGTGAATCGAGTGCTGTATGCATTACGGTTTGTCCGATCATACACCACCGAATTGCTTCGTCAGCATATGGTACGGGCATTAATCTTCCCTCTTCTCGATTACTGTTCCGAGATAACACTCGACGCTACGAACGTACAGAAATCTCGACTACAAAGACTGCAAAATGCATGTATCAGGTACATCTTCGGAGTGAAACGGACTGATCATGTGACTCCTCTTCGGTACAAGCTGGGCTGGTTGCGGACGGATACGAGACGGCAGTATTTCACTGCTGTTCTATTGTATAAAATTATAAATTTACGTTCTCCGTCTTATTTATTTGATATGTTTGAGAAGCGCCAGTTAGGCCGACCCGCTAGGGGAGCCACAAGGGACATTAAGATTCCAAAGGTGCAAACCGAGTTTGGCTTACTATCTTTCAGGGCCCGAGGTGTGCAACTGTGGAATTCCCTCCCCGAGTGCATAAAATATCTACCTAGTCTTAGTCGCTTCAAACACGCTCTTCATGAACATTTGTTCGAACTTGATTGACATTATTTTAAATGACTGTGATATCTTTTTATATCATTCGATAAATTCTTGACTGAACTAAATTCTTGACTGACTATTATAGTCTATATGTATATAGCGTTGACACATGATACCTGCAGGTATTATAGATCATTACATATTTTTATTGTAATTAACTCAAATGATCAATCTAGCATTTTAAGTGTAAAAATCTGTGATATCTGTATTTTTTAATTGTAATTCTATCTTGATTAGCGACTATGTTTGTATTGTTATCATTTTCTCGGTATATGATACTAGCGTGACTTGAAGCTCAGCTCTCGAATCAACTGTTGTTCTTACCTCTGTACTATTTCTTTTTTGGCCATGATCGAAAATAAAGTATTATTATTATTATTATTATTATTATTATTATTATTATTATTATTATAAATGCGTTCCCAAATAATTACGGTTTTAAAAGAGGACTAAAATAGTTTTACCCTCAAATAACTCTGAAATTCATAAACGAATTCTTTTACCCTAAGAACTCTTCTAATAAATAATATAGAAAATCTACATCTCCACCAAATTTCAAAGAAACAATTTTAATATAGTTATATTGTGCGACAACAAAGAAAGTCATTTTCAAAAATACTAAAATTTTAAATATCAAACATCTCAGAAAATAACCATATAATCTGAATGAAATTTTACACAGGTATTGCCTATATCGCATACAAAATAGTCTATAAGTTTCAAGCTGATACATGAAGTCGTCATTGAGAAATTAGTATTTTGAAAAAAACCGTAAAAAATTGTTAACCTTAAATATCTCTAAAAATCACGAGACAATTTTTTTACCTAAAGTACTTATACGATACTATATAAACTCTACATCTCCACAAAATTTCAACATGATTAAACCAATTTTTGTTTCCTCTAGTTACGACAAAGAAAATGACTTTGTAAAATACGAAAATTTTCAAAATTAAATATCTCAAAAAGTAATCGTACGATCTAGATGAAAACTCGCACACATATTATCCATATCACATTTAAATTGTCGATAAATTTGGAGCTGATACATGGAGTCGTTCTCGAGATATTACGATTTGAAAAAAAGGTTAAAAAAATTTTAACCTCAAATATTTCTGAAAATTCTGGACTAATCATTTTGCCCAAAGAACTCGTCTGAGAGCTATCCAAAATCTACCTTTACAAGGAATTTCGAAGCGATTAACGGGGTGTCATAGTCTTACCATTACCGACCGAGCAATTGGCACAGTTTCAAGCTTATTAAAAATGAAATACATAAAATCACAAAAAATCAAGAGAACACTTCGCTGCAGTTTTGAACGATCTATCACCCAGTACAAGTTTGAAGTCGAAATATAAAGTGGTTTTTGCAAAAACTTTGAACAAAACAAAATTCGGTTTCTTTCAAAGTGTTTGCAAAAACCACTTGATATTTCGACTACAAACTTGTACTGGGTGATAGATCGTTCAAAACTGCAGCGAAGTGTTCTCTTGATTTTTTGTGATTTTATGTATTTCATTTTTAATAAGCTTGAAACTGTGCCAATTGCTCGGTCGGTAATGATACGACTATGGCACCCCCTTAAGTTAATTTTACTCCCGTAATCGTTGGACATACAAAACTCATTTTTTTATATTTCAATTTTTTTCTTAAAAACTAGTCGACAAAATGGATTAAAATTTTTACAGATTATAGCTATTTATATTCTGCATTATCATGATTTTTTTTTTAAATTGATAGTTTAGTTTAGGAGTTATAAGCTTTTTATAAAAAAAAACACGTTTTTGTTAATAACAAAAGAACCGTGAGAGCTAGAGAAATTTTTTTTTTAGAAAATATAGGTATTTTAATGCTCTTTCGAATGCTATCCATTCCATTCAAATATATCTATCTTATCTTTAAAAAAAGTAAAAAACTATTTTGAGAAAATCAAAAATTCGAAATAAAACAAAAACCCATCGGCGAATCAAAAAACAAATTTTTGACCTGCCATCACATAAAAAATACAAAAAAAATGAGACCTGTCCGGTCAAAATCGATCGAGTAGAAGCTGAGATCCAGGCGTATACACACACGCACACGCACACGCGCACACACACACACACATCCATACAGACATTTTTCAAAAATCCTGTATTTTGATTCCTAACACCTCGAAAAACAATCATAAGATGTTTTCACAACAACTCAAAAAATTACTATCACAAAGCTTCCTCTAGGGGGAAGCAAAATAAAATATTTTATTCCCATCTCTACTATAATGGCCATTTTATAGCCTGAAAAGCGGGGCAAAAGTGGCGTCTGATTCCCTTTTTTACTTTATGCCCGCATAATGCGGGAATAAAGTACTTTTATTCCCACATTATGCGGAAATAAAGTAAATTAGCGGGAATAAAGTAACATAGTCTAATTTTTTACGTTTACGGTGAATTGGGTTAAAACTAACAAAATTATAACACATAAATACAAAATAACTTTTCAAATCTATGAAATGGCTACATTGGCGATGGGAATAATAGTACATTCCGCACTCGTTTCGAACGGTATTTTATACCACGAGAGCCGAAAAATCATACCAAAGTTGTGATTTTGAGGTTAGAGTAGTATAAAGTACTATATGTAACACGGGATTAAAGTCGATCATTCCCTTGGGTGAACTCACCCACAAGAATAATCTGCGACTTTAGTCCCTTGTTGCATAATGTACTATTTAATGACTTGAATTACAATAATAAAAACTTTTTATGCTATCCTAAAATACCAAACAAATTCCAAAATTCTAAAAACGAATATCTCCAAAAATAATCGATCAATCTTCATCAAATTTTGTACATAATATATTCTTCAAAACGTGAGCTAGACAGCCCATAAATTTCAATTTGGTTTGTCGAATCGTTTTCAAAAAAATGCTTTTTGAAAAATTAAAAAGAAAATTTAACCTCAAATATCTTTGAATCCTATGAACAGTTTTCCTTGGCCAACGACAGGGCTTCAGAAGTTTAAAAGAGCTACCTTCGTGCGAAATTTTATAAAGATTTAATAATTTTGACTCCAGTTATCGTGCGACAACGAAAACGCAATTTTTTCTCATTAACCTATCGATATAGCCTCTTGAAATTTTTACAAGAAGAAGTACTTTTTAATTACTGGTAAAAATTTCGTGTAAAAATATGAATAGATGTACTATGTATAACAGATTAAAATATTTTATTTATCAAAATTTATCATGAAATCTCTGAAGGATTACTTTTTATACCATAACTTTCTATAACATCATTTTATAAAGTTCACTTATAATAATAATTTTTATGTTTGTAGAAAATATCAGACCAGGAAATAAAATATTTTATCTTTAAAAATATATGGCATACAGAAGATTCTTAGGAATTTCATAACTATCCCGATTTAAGTAATGGTCTCCAAACATTCCAGACTTTAATATCAGGGTTCTCGCCGGTGGTAAGATTATCGTTAATTTCCAAGTAATTCTTCTTATTTTTCTCGAGGGGTTGCCATTTTGTTGTTATAAGTTTATCGATAACAGGAGTTGGATCACTGTAATAAAAAAAAAAACGTTATTTCTTATCCTCAGTCCCATAAATTAATTAGATACAAAATCATTACCCAGTCTTGGCGAAATTAGTCCACATAGTTGTTAAGCGTTCCATAGCTATGCGATCTCTAGATCCATCAGGCAGCCTTTTTCTTCGCAATTCGGAAAAAAATAAACAGCCTAATTCATCCGCATGACAAGTACCTTAAATATACGTATAATGGATTGATACGTATAGATAAATGAAACATTTCATTATTAAACATATAAGTTAAAGTTTTGATAAACGTTATAAAACTTCTTCAAGGATAAATATTTTAATTCACATGCCCTTCAAACAAGCAAAGAACTGAGTGTAATTAAATTCTTTACAATAAATTAGTATTTTCTGCGACAAGTATGTAAAGTTAATGACCTAACTGAATAACGAAAATTATCACTTGTACCGGTTTTTAAAACGATATTTTTTTGCAAACCTGCGTAAAGTTATGTTGACTTTATACACGGCGTGCGCGTAGAGTGTGCACGTTATGCACAGAATTGCAAAAAAGTCATAAATTTTACAACAAATTTAGAATTTTATTTTTGCATAATTTTTAAATATTTTCAAATATGTTTTGTAGCTATCGTTATTATTTGATTCTTACCTTCTATATTTATATTAAATCTATCCTTCGCGGTTGGAAAATCTGGTCGATAAGAGAATTTATATAAGTAAGTAGATGACGTCTTTTGCATTTGAATATCGGACACATCTTGAATGTTATTTACAAAAAGTAAATCTCCGAAAAATTGTACTATTTCATCAATCTGATTTTCATTTATTTGCTCTTTTCCAAAATAAAACTCGCGAACAGGTTTAGCAATTTTAGATGCTTTTTCAATATCGCTAATTCTTAGGTATTCAGCAATAACGGTTTCAAAATTATCATTCAATTCTTTTACAAGACCTAAAATATTACATTCAAAGAATCTAAGGATTCCTTCATGACTATTGTAACCGATAATTACAGGTACATCTATGCCATCCGACACATTTTTATTGTGTGACTTTGGAAAAAGTGGATCTAAATTGTTAATATCTGGTGTTGACACTAATATGAGAGTAACTCTGGGTACTTCCTAAAAATTATAAAGTTTCGGCAATTAATTCGTTTGTATTTATTTAAACAAGACTATAGTTACCATTTTATTTATATTTTCATATGTTTCTACTAATTGAAGAGCAGGTATAGTTCTTAAGAATTCGATGGTTTCTATGGCATTAGAGCAGTCTTTTCCTAACACCTTAGCCAAATTGTATCCATATTCTTTATTTGAAGAAATATGAGCCCATGGATTAGATATTACGCCACTTTGCATGATTGCTTTATGGAAGAGCCCTAATAGGTTAATGATAAATTATATTTAAAATAATTCTCAAAACATTACTAAATAAAGTGCTATTATAAATTATTAAATATCATTATTCTAAAATAAAGTATTCGAAATAAATAAAAAATTTACCTTTAGCTTGCGATGATACACATAATGCGTGGACCGAAGCTCCACCAGCACTTTCACCAAATATTGTTACATTTGCAGGATCTCCACCAAAAACTTCTACGTTTTCTTTAACCCACTTTAGTGCAGCAATCTGATCTTTTAACCCCTGATTTCCTGCACATTCTTGATGTTCCATATTTAAAAAGCCTGTTATAAAATATAAAGGGAATTTTATATCTTTCAATTTTACACTGTTGAGTTTAAAAATTTTTCAGAAAATAATAGTTACCTAGAACTCCGAGTCTATAATTTATGCTAACAAAAACAATTTCCTTTTTCAATAAATAGTCTGGGCCATATTTTTTGTAAGTATTTGAACTTGATTTAAAACCGCCTCCATGAATCCATACCATAACTGGTCGTTTTTTATCGAATGAAGTCGTTGCAACATCTAAGTAAAGACAATCATCTCCACCTTCTTTTACATCCGATGATGAATCATATTGAGCTGAACATTTACTTTCTTCTAAAGTCTCCCGAATGCCACTCCATGATTTTAATGGTTCAGGATCCTTAAACAGTTTTGCAATATAATATAAAATAAGATAATGGTGAATACGGCAAGTAATTTATGAAAATTACAAATATTTTTCATATATCTAGGGTTCAATGAGGAAGGTTATCCCCCCCACACACACACCCACACGCCCATACAGATACACAAACACACATACACACATACACGCACGCACACATGTACAGACACACACACACACACACACACACACACACACACACACACACACTATTATGCCCTGGATTTACATGTTAAGGAGAACGACTCAACACGTAAATAAGCAAGTCGATTTACGCGACGTTACCAATTTCTTTTAACAGACATTACTACTTACAAGGAGAGCTTTGGCTAAAACTTCAGGATTTCATTTTTTTGTTCAAAAAATAACATCCTAAAGTTGTAGCCAAATTTATGATTCGGAGGTGAGAAGCTCTTTTGGTTAGTAAAACTGATTCTAAATAAGTAATGTTCATTGAAGTACAAGAAATATCGTTTCGTAGTATGTTTTAAATTTATAATTTATATAAAAAACAAAATTTTACTTTTAACATTTAAAATGTGCTTCTATGATATAATCGCCATCTTACTGATGAGCCAGCAGACAATTTAGGGCAAAACGCATAATTTTCTTAAAACATTTACCTTTTTTTCTCAACACTTCTAAATTAACCAATTTTGTTTTCCTAAAATCTTATTTGGTTCTTCTAAATGTAACATTCGGTACATTTAAAATTTGAAAGTAATGTTCATTATTAATTATTTTTGCTTTGAATAACGTACGAACGAAAATAACAATGATACGAGTCTTAAAAAAATATAAAAAAAAATTTCAAAATATATCTTCAAACATTTAATAATTGTCTAGAAAAAATTTTTCTATCCCTCATTTGACTAAAGAATAGCTTATAGAACCTTCTTAATTTAATTGAATTTCAAACTGCAGTATGATA
This sequence comes from Torymus aiolomorphi, assembly GCA_036365515.1. Lineage (NCBI taxonomy): Eukaryota > Metazoa > Arthropoda > Insecta > Hymenoptera > Torymidae > Torymus > Torymus aiolomorphi. The sequence continues at coordinate 66,720,417 of CM070874.1, read as the reverse complement.
TTAATTGACTGTTTATCAAATTAAATTTTGATTTGAAAAAGCTGTACGTCAACAAAATAACAACAAAATAACAAAACCTAAATTTGCGGTACAATAGACGATCAATAAGGGGATATTGCTTGAAATGTTATTATTGAGATGAAGGTGAAGCGAAACGATTATTTTGCGGAATCCCATCAATGTTGTATATTGACTCATCCTCATTGTATTGAAAATAATGGAAACTGCAATTATTACACACATGGGTATTTTTCAAATCATAGTGTATAGAAGTCAGGAAATAATCGGTTATTGCTTGACTCTAAAGATTTGTTTAAGATATTTTACAGGATCTTAAAAAATTTACAATGACGCCATACAAAGATATTGTCATTCTTTTATAACGAAATGGAAGAAAGTTTCCACTGTTGTCAATACTATCAGGCTAATCATGGCTATTAGCTAAAATAAATTGATATAATATTTTATTTATAAGTATATTAATTGCAGTAGGAAAACTACTCAATTTTGATATTCTCGAAATAAAAAGTTTAACTTCTTACTTATGTATTATTAGATTGTTTTTGTATTTTATATAAATTCTTTTTTTACGTTACTCACTTTGAATCTCAGCTTGCCGATTGGAGGTTCTGCATAAGGGATACCCCTAAACGAGAAGTACTGTCCACCATCTATATTATTTCGTATAGCACCTTGTAACTTCCCCTGTTTGATTTCTACGATTGGAGTAGTCATCTTTGCGTATTGCCTTGAAAATTTGTGGTCAAATACTTCAGTGAATGAGAGCCTCGTTTCTCGTTTAGTATATTGTCTCAAAATATTCCAAGTTGTTGCATTTCTTATCATTCCTAAATAACCAGTTAATTATTAAGTTAACTTATGTGAGCCAACGTTTAATTTTCAATTTCTTCGTTTTCAAAATCAGTCTAAGGTTAGTGAATTACAAATAGGAAAATAGAAACAAATTTGTTTCAAGTTTGATCAAGATTCAAATTTTTTGTTTTTTATCTGCAATAATATATATACACACACGCTTAAGAAAACAGGTTTAAGGTAGCTTAAACAAATAATTACTTTATTTTTTTTTATCAACTTTTTTAGCGCTTTTTCGAGGTCTGTCTTATCATAGTGATAAACTTTAGAGTTATATTTCTGTTTGTAATTGAGATATAAATAATACAAATTGTGTGTAAAAGTTAATCCGGAAATTTGGTGTAACATGGGCGTTCAACAAACATTTTATATCAAAAAAACGGAACCTACTACACAAACTTTATGTAATTAGTATACGATTGATGAAAAGTAAACAAAATCTGTAAAAATCAAATTTTACACATATTATATGTTAAATTTCAGCAAATCGTGTTTTAAAATTTTGAGAATTAATAGATACTATTTCATTCATTACGCTCATAGTACACTAAATTTCCTACATAATATTATTATTTTCCAAAAATCTTCAAAAAAAAGAAAAATTTTAAGAGCTTTCCGAAATGATTGGATAAAAATTGAAAAAGTTACAGCGTTACACACACACACACACACACACACGCACACACGCATACGGACATTTTTAAAAAATAGTATATTTTGACTCCAAGTGACTCAAAACATCTTTCTGACATGTTATCTTGAAAACTTTTTTTCAGCGTCACAAAGCTTCCTCTATGAGGAAGTAACATAGTACACAATATTTTAAAGATTTTGATAAAATAATGTAACTTCATCAATTTTGCTTCGATTTCTGATTTTGAAAGCTTACAATATTTGGATTGTATTTCTGCACTGTGGTTACTGGGCGGAAAATCGTTAACTATTCCATATAATTGCAGTTCTAACGCTAAAAACTAACTTTTGGCAGGGGCGATGTAGCCACATCATTCTTAAGCTACCTACTTTTAAAACTATAAAAATAAATAGAACAAAAAAATGTTAATTTCATTAACATTATTTTCCTATTACTCAAAGTTTGCATTATATAGAAAATTCTTATTGAGTATAATTTATTACATGCGAAAGACGCTGGTGTAGTTATACATGTTTTAAGAAAAGAAACTTTGTAATGTTTAAAAATTGTTTCATAAACTTTTAACAATCAATTTTAGAGGTTAGATAAAACATTGTTATCTTGCATTAATAAAAAGCATAAACATCTCACATTAAAAAAAATTATATTTTTTTTTTCAAAATGTCAGAAATACGACTGACTAGCTTGACTTTAGATGTGAATAATAATATAAAAGTTTCTTACTCATGTAGCAAACATTTTTTTTGCACTAGTTATTCTTGCACCATAACTTTGTTTTACATAATTTATGTATTTCACAGACACTTCTTTAATAATTACTACAATGTGTACATTGTTTATGAAACTACAACAAACGCATAAAATGTAATAAGCTACAGGTAGCCATTGAAGTTAAAGCTATCATGACAGCCGCCAGCGCAACTAGCCACAGAAGCAGTAAGTTCATCGAGAAGTCGGTAATTAAAATGATTTAGTCAACTTACTTGCCAACATACGGTTATTATACGGTTATTGATCAGATTTAAATCATTATATTTTATAAATATAATGAAAATGTATTAACAAATGAAACAACTTTATAATATAATTCAAGTTTACATCACTTCTATTAGTGATTAAGTAGAGTCAATCTTGATGTATAAATTTATAAGTATATTAATATAAAAATCAATCAATTGCTAAAATTTTATAACTGCAGTAAAGAACGTATCGCTAATATTAACGCGTGAAAAGCAAACAACTTATTGATATGAAATTTATGATACATTATCTTAAGAATTAATGATATTCGTAATTTATTACATAATTTATAAAAACTTATTGTATTCTTGATTTCTCTACATTAGATAAAACAGATTCCTCGTAAGGTAAGACCGATACAATGGTTATGCTATTCCACGATGCTGTTGCGAAGACTTCCGGCAGATGGCGTCACAAGTACTATAATTTATGATTGTCCTTTGAAGTTTCTCTGCTTTTAACAAAATTTGTTTATTATAAGTATTTAAAATATGTAATTTCATAGTATCTTCAAAATTTTCTGCAATTAATAATATTCTACAGCCTAATTTAATATCAAAAAGAAAATTTTACTGTATCGGTTTGTTCCGTCCTAATTTTTAGTTAAGACAAATTGTTCTCTAAATAAAAGGAACGTTCGTTCTCTTTTGAGCCTAAGCCTAATTCATCCTAATAGCTCGGGGATAGAGCTAGATACCTATACACTATAGGTATGGATTTTTGAGGTAGCAATGGGCGCGACGCGAATTTCTACTTAATTTAATTTCAAATAAAAACAAATATTTTTAGTAAATTTTTTATCAGTGAAATATACTTTACCGGTACAGGCGTATAGCTACCCAGACTTTGGTATTGTATGTTCACTGATATTTTTAAATCAAAATTTAAAGATTGTTCTTTTAGTTTTTAGAGACTCTAATTTAGAAACAAAAGGTAAAACTACCATTACTGGGATACTTACGACTACCTAACTTGTTTTTCTGTGAAATAAAAATTGCAACGTATAATTTATACTTCGTTTAATTGATTTCACGAATAAAATAACATTATTAAAATGTTATAAAAGTTAAAAAATACATTTAATAGGTAGTCTATTTACCCTTGAGTGGAACACGATCTTTTAGATAAATCCTAAAGGGAGACAAATAAAACCAATACTGGGACAATATTAACCTTATGGGTTAATCGACCTTCATCCTAATGTGGCACAATTTGAAGTTCTGTGAGTAAATATGTAATACCCGATTGTAGACAGTTTTCAACGTTCTACCAATACTTGGCAACATGCATTAAGTAAAAAAGAAGGCTTTTCATACGGCACTACACATATTTTTGTCAAAATTAAGGCAAAAGATACTATGGAAATACCGTCCCAGTATAGGCAACTACATAAAAAACTTGCCTTAAAGCGAGAGCCCTAATTTTGAAATAAATAAGTATTGATATCATTATATTGAATGTTTATTTCATTTGTAAATGAACTAAAAGTATGTATAAATGTTATTTTGTTCATTATTCAGCAAAAATTCATAAATCAAGAGATCACAAAAATTATACTAACGGTTGTGAAAAGCAAGCAAAATAGCGAGTTCATGCATGGTTGATACACTGTTTTCAAAGAGCATTGTGTTACGTGTGGAAGCATTCCACACGCGAGTTCGGTCATACAAATAAAGCCGCAATTTACCATTCGAAGCGTCGAGAACATTCGGCACTGCGCCGCGACTATGGCGCGAGGAAACCAGAATCGGTAAAATCGGTCGAAGCGGCCGAAAACTACGAAATCGGCACCGGCGAAACGAAATTCCACGTGCAGGCGATCTCCACCTATGATTAATGAGGAAAGTGGGAGACACTGCATCGAGGATATAAAAAGCGACGTAGCCGGTGTCGCGGGTCGATACGGGGAACCTTTGAGAGAGGAATAGACGAGACAACGATTCCAGGACGAGATAGGTCGATAACGAAGTATTCATCAAGCCATCAACCCACGAGGAAGCTAGACAATTCAGCTGAGCACTAAGAAACCGGACAACTCGGCCGAGCGTTATGAAACCAGACAACTCGGTCGAGCGCTAACAAAATGGGCAACTTCTTTTTTCATTCGCTTTTTAGTTGAGAACCGCTGTTCCCTATATACGTAAAATTTGTTTGTACTATTGAGAATCGCAGTAGGGAGTTAAAATCATTGATTTTTGAACTCGCTACAGCGGTTTTCAACTAAAAAGCGAATGAAAAAAAGGAATATTTTAACGAATTGTCCCTTTTCTTAGCTCTCGATTGAATTGTCTGATTTCTTACCGATCGGCCGCGTGATCTGGTTTCTTAGCGCTCGGTCGAATTGTTTGGTTTCTTACCTAGCTCTCGACCAAGTTGTCTGGTTTCTTAGCACTCGGTTGAGTTGTTTGGTTTCTTAGCACTCTGCCGAATTATCTCCTTTCACCTCTCAGCCGACGAAATGTAAAAGCAGGATAAAACAAGTAGATCAATTACCAACTTTATTGTAAGAAACGACGTCTTTGGGACTTATTTTCTGCCTTTGCCAGATCTAAATTTACTGAAATATTACATATTTTATGTATTTATTCATATATTTTTTTAATAATCGATAGGCAATAAGCCCTTGTACAGAGATTAAAGTTGTTATGATACAAATAAATCTAAATTTATTGAAAAATTACATTTTTTAACGAAATATGAAATAAAATACATCAAGTAATAACATTTCTAATCCGCACCTAGGTGAGGCTCAATCTTTGCAAAAATCATCAGATATTAGCGCACTTTAGCTGTTGAAACAATTGATTCTGCATTTAAATTGAAACTAGAGACTTCAATTTTTATATAGTACGTGAAAAAGCAATTGCGTGTAATTTATTCTACTTTCTTATCTGTAAATTAAGGAAAGAATATAGAAAAAATCACTTCAAAAAAATCCGATCGTCCCGTCTAAAGATATTTGAGGTTAAAATGTTTTTTTTTTTTTTTTTTTAATATTTTCGAATTGCATTTTCTAAGAGAATATTTGATTTATCGACTCAAAATTTTAACCACTTTTTATTTGCCTTTATTATTGAGTTTTTATTTGCAATATTATAAATTTAAGTAGAAGTCGATGCTATCATGTTACTTTAATTACCAATGATTTAAATTATTCTTGTCAAACTTATTTCTTTGACCATTTTTATAATTAAGTTGTCATATTAATAAATGAATATATAGCATATTAGAACAATATGTAAATACTAATTAATAAGCAGCAATGCTATTCTCATTGCCCATAAAGCGTCACATATTATATGTAAATAAAAATCTTTAGTTGATTAACGGTTACACCAGAGATCAAGTATCAATGTGGGGTCCTCAACTTCTCGTTAACCAACCCATTATTTATTAGTAAGAGTGTGGTGGAGACGACGAAGTACCACGATGTTTACCTCCCGTCGAGTTTGATAGTTTTGCCTGGATTCGTCTGCAGACGAGTGACGGTCTTTCGAAAATTAACGTCAACTCATTCAAAGTGAATTGCATGATAAAAGATTACGACGCACTTCGAGAAAAATACAAGAAGGTTATTCAACGAAATAAGTTTATGCCTTTATTGAGACATCTCAATTTGAGAAATCATTTGAGAAATCTCTAAATTTAAGCGTCACTTTATTCGATTACATAAGCTTCAGAGGTTTAATTTTTTGGTTGCATTATTTATTCACTTTATGATTGTAAAATTGTAAGGTTATTTTTAACTCTACATACGGTAATATTAATACATTTGTAACAAAAAAAAATTCAATATAATAATTTACAAAGTTGTTATTTTTAAGCACAACGGTTACTCGAAAAAGTCTTATAATTTCGCCACAGAAAAAACGTAATACCTTAAATATTTATGTATAAAATTTGACTTTTTCTAGTGACAGGGATGATGATTGATACTCAATATCATCATCCTCGCTAGAAAAAGTCAATTTCCTTCCCTAGTTACACAATGTATGTATACTATTATACCTGGAATTAATCTCTTTTATACGTTTCCTATAATATAATATTGTATGTTGCCTAAAATTATTTTTATTTTATTCAAATATATGATAATTCTAAAACTAATTGTACCGCATTTTTTATATTGAACATTTTTGTCCAAAGCTGATTCTTATAAAGGTAATACTTGAAAACGCTAAAATATGCTAAAAATAATCGATTTTTTGGTCTAGGTAGATTAAAGGAATTTGATTTTTCACAAAAATATTAATTACAAAAGTGTTGCTGGTAATCGATTCCATTATTTGCCTAATAAATAGCTAGTTTCACCAGTAATCGATGAAACGATTTTTCCGATCATATTCACCTTCCAATAAACAAAATAATAGAATAAGTTTTTTCACAGATTTGCATTAGCTTATCTATGAGTATTTAAATGATATTAAAATTATCAACTGATAAGAATTTTTCTATCGGTCTTACAGTCTTACAAATTAAATTAAAATAATTAATATTTATGGCAGTCAGATTGCCCTTGTTTATAATCACCCCGCAGAATCTGAAATAAAAACTTAATTAAAACCTGGAAAAAACTTTGTTAGCAAAGGACGATCTGACTGCCCACCACCACCACATTGTCCAACGTTTTGAGCCCGCTCCGGCTCCTCCTCAGGGACTGAAATGAAACCCGCGATACACCTCCTTATATACCTTATATATAGAAGGGGGTATGGGGGTATATAAGGTGTATCGCAGGTTTCATTTCAGTCCCTGAGGAGGAGCCGGAGCGGGCTCGAAACGTTGGACAATGTGGTGGTGGTCCGCAGTCAGATCGTCCTTTGTTAACAAAGTTTTTTCCAGGTTTTAATTAAGTTTTTATTTCAGATTTTGCGGGGGTGATTATAAAGAAGGGCAATCTGACTGCCATAAATATTAATTATTTTAATTTAATTTGTAAGACTGTAAAAGGAAAAATCATTGTTTTCGTTTGTATCCCCTGAAATATTACTATACACTCATTAGTTATCTTTTTTAATCTTCGGCTTTAAATACATGATCAAATTATAGAGAAAATTTAGTAAAATATTTTAAGGTTACCTTTAAATAGAGAATATGACCGGAAAAATCGTTCCAGAAATTAGATATTCTTATACTATTTATTAAATTCCTGTCTATTTTCTATAGAGACACTTTCTACCAGGGGGTATGTCTTATTGGAATATAACTTTATTTCGCCACAATATTTTTCATAGGATCAATGCCGCGCAAAAGAACTACATACAAACGATTGTAAACAAAAGTGTTATATTAAAAACCTGTAGATCTAATTAAAACAAAGCTAGTTCAAAACTAAACTGCTTACATTGAACCTTGCAAATTTTACTTTTGAAGTAAAAGGGCTTAATGAACCGTACCATAAGAAGAATATAAATCTTTTATTTTATAGTTAATATCATACTTAATTACATGTCCTGATAAAACGTCTTTTTAAATAAATGTAACACAAACATTCTTAATTGATATGAATAATTTTTCTACAAAACTGCCTAAGCTTATCTCACTATCCCAGCTTCAGATGCCAGTAGTCGCCTGCCATATAAGGCCCGTACGGCACACCTGCATCGAAAAGTCGCGTGCCTGAAAATAGCAGCCGCTATCTCGAGAGGAACGAAAGTAAAGTGTTAATGCGATATTGATAAGAGTGCCACGCTTACAATGCCGGAAATTCCATATGCCGGGCTACTGGAATTCTCACCAAGCTAATCATAATAGCGGATTTGTTCGCATGTATATGTAATCCAATTACCGAGGTCATACATACCTTTGAACTTAAAAGTCATTTGTTTGGTGGACGTAAGGCGTATATATTGTTTTAGTTTGGGAGGTAGTATATTTGTCATTCATTTTTAACGCGAGCAAATGTATGACTGACAAAGACTACTGTAATACAAGCTTAGATTTTGCGTAAGATAATTGTAACGATTAGTATTTATAGTTTTCCTATAAAACTATTTTGCGACTAACATTTTTTAGGCCAATTGATCGATAACGATTTTTAATTTTATACATTTTTCTCATAAAAACTTATATTTATAAATATTTTTCTTATATGAATTAGGAATTTAAAAATATACATAGAGAATGTCACTATTATGTATAGAACTTGCAGAACTTTCCAAAGACTTAAAGAGGGGCTTTCGCAAAATCAAAACCAATATTTTTCAATAAAATTGAAATACGTGCGAAATTTCAAGGTAGCTTGACGAAGAAATAAATCAGTAGGACATTAATAAAAATCGAGTTTTGAGGTTACATTATTATAGAGCCTTATTTAATAACGCAATTTTTGTTGCATGTTTGCATAATTTTTATACTTTCAGTCTATTTTAGCCTGGAAGAAAATGTATATATATATTCTAGAAACCATCAGGAAAGAGAATCAATGAATATATGTCGACAAAGGTCTGTCAAAGTTATTTAATATTAATCTCGAAAATTTAAACAAAATGTGTGACACACAGGTTTTTAAATTTCTTAAAATTTATGAATTCATTGTGTTAGCAAATTTTATATATTATTTACCTATAAATCGATTAGTTAATCTTTAATTTAGACTTTAGATTACTATACAATGTTAAAAAAGTACGTTTACGGATTTCTTTCGTAACGAGTATCGAGCATTCATGCCGTCTGATCGTCCATTTTACACGGGCCGCATAATTGGCCCTTTACCATCTGGTCGCGAAATGTCTTCGCGTTAAGGATCGCGAATGCACGACAAAACGCTGCGAGACAATAAAAAGGTCCCTGTTCATTTCTTAGTGAAACCTCAATGGGTCGTTGTCACAAGAACCCTCCGGCTAAAGTCTCGACGGTTTTTCTCCGAGAAGATCTGAGCGCGCCAGCAATTATATACCGTAAAATTTTAACTTCTTCGCGACTTTTTTTAAAGTGCAAAAAACAGGGACATTTCTACCAATAACGGTGTTAAACATAGTTTAAAAATAATCATTTTACAATGTATTACTCTACAGACATCTTTTTATTCCTAATGAATGTAAGTATAGTTCAGCTGCTAGGTACAGAAGTTGTTTTAGATATGCAAAAAGACTAAAACAATCTATACCAAATTACGCAATGCGCAACTTACATCATTTACAAATACTAAAAAATGTAAAAATATTTTACACCTTATGAATCCATAATTTCTACCTATTTATGAATTACCAAAACACCTTTCAACGCCAACCCGGCAACCTTAATTGTTCAAAAACATTCGTTCGACAGTCACTTCTTAGAAGCTACCCATATCCTCGACAATCAGGGGCCCAATTACAGAAAGAGAAAGCCGAAACGAGTCCCGGCACGCGCGTAAGTGTCGCCCGCGGGAGGACACCTTCGGTCCTCGAAGGAAAACTCGCAGCCCCTGCTGCACGCGTCGCGACCATATAATTGTTTTCGGGGAGGACACGTGGCCCGAGGGCTGCTGCGACACGGAGACGACGAAGAAGAAGAAGAAGAAGAGGATCCCGAAATTTTCGGGCTATTACAGAGGACTCTTGCGGTTTTCGCCTTTGTCTCGCCATTAGAATTACAAATATACACTTGTGTGTAGAGCTCACCGGCACGCGCCCTGGGCGCAAACCTCGCCGCCGCGTACTTAATGCCAGACATTTCGAGAGTGGGCGCTCGGAGGTATATAGGAGGCGGAGAGAAGAGATGGAGATGGAGGGCCAGGGCTAAACGGATAGTTTTGTCTTTTTGTAGCGTCTCTATGTCTGGATCGTAGATCGTGCACGACGATTTTTACTATTTTTGGAGGAGCGTTTAGAGTGATTACTGGTTACAGTGTAGTGACGGCTTTTTAGTCTTGTGAATTAATAAAGAGCGATGGAGCTGGCTTTCAGGTGTGTTTCAAAGCGGTATTTGTGATTGGTTTATCAAAATATTCGTCCTCTTCAAATTTTATAACAATCGAAAAATTAAATTTTTTTATACAATTATACCAAAATAATACCGTTAAGTTTTTATTTCAAATTTAGCCTCGTGTGTTGACAACACAAAGCATAAATATATCGCGAATAAGTATGAAGTGTGCTTAAACGTACCTTTAAGATATATGAAGACGATCACAATAAGCTCCACAGTGGTCTTTGGAGACTTAATAAATAAAGCACGAGATTTCTGATCCTGACATCCTGAGTTCCACCTTCCTCGAGCATCACATTTTATTAAAAAGTAGAGGCGGCATTCGCACGCCAGATAAAGTACCTGGTTGATACATATTTTGGACTAAGTCGAGTGCCAATATTTTGCTATGATTTTTATTCTCATTTTTGCATTTATGCATCATTTTATTTATTACAGCAACCAAAAATCACAATCAACGATAACGAATGCTAGCCAAGAATTTTTTAACGATATCTGTTATTACTACCAAATCCATTCACGCCCCGTCAATCACAATTTCGGCCGATTGACATCGTCCAGCCCTCAATCGCCCGCAGCTCACGAAGCTTTCGTTTGTCGCTTTGCCTCCCGCGGGACAGTCTCTCGCTCGCGCAGCCGACTTTCGCTCTCGGCACGTGCACGTCGCGCGCATATCCCTACGTGTGACGATAATAACACAGCTCGCAGCGCGATCGTCGGGAGGAATGACTCTTTCTTCGCCAAAGAGACTTTTAAAGCGCTAATTTCGTACCTGGAACGGGGGGGGGGGCAGGGAGGGAGCGATTTCTCTGACCCTTTTGGGCACCGTATTCTGCTATTTCTCTTTTGGCTTTTGCGAAGATGCTGCGATTTTTATGCTAATCTCGGTATATGTTTTCGGGGCATTCAACTGGTTTTCGAGTCGCGCACGGTAAACAGATGTTTACGATTCAAATTTGCCTATTCGTTAAACGGTCAACTAAAATATTTTTGCTATTGTTTCTTAGTATGAACTGAAAAAATAAAGTCGACAACATTGTATTAGTATAAATGCGTTAATTTATCAACCATTTAGATGTATGATTAATGTCACGAAGCTTGTTATATTTAAAATCTTTGTTATATTTAAAATCTTTCCACATTTTTAAATCGTTTAAATTTAGACATCAAATGAAAAAATAAAATGTTATGTATAATTGTTTCTATAGTTTCCACGAGAAAATGCACGAGGAATAGCAAAAAGCGTTGCGCTCATAAAGCATCCCTGTAACACGTCACAAATCTCATCGCGCATCGTGCCGGCTCTCACAGCGTTCAAATCCACTTAAAATTACTTAATAATATCATATATATACATTACGATTTATTCCTCCTCTCCATCCATAAAATAAAGTGTTGCAACTCGCTGCCATCCGCGCCAGATACGACTTGAATAAATACCATATCTCAAGTCGGACAGTACCGCAGCACAGATATCAAACAAGTTGTAACTCTCCTCCGATCGCACACACACTAATACGCTTACGAATCCATCTCTCTCGCACGTCTATATACATATAAAATACACGTGATCTTATATCCCGATAATCCGTCTACGCGCGTGGTACAAAACGCGCGCGCGCCCGTGGCTATATAGAACGTAGTATACGCGAGCGGTCCAAGGCCTCCCGATTAATCCGGCTAATTAATTAAGCGATCAATTAATTAGGCGACTGATTAATTATATCGGGGCCGAGAGAAAGAGAGAGAGCCCTTCCAACGCGTATAATTAAATCATCGCGCTGTCAGGGGACTCGAAGGACTCGGCAATGAGCTTCTTCTGGTTCGCTTGTCGTCTATACGGTCCGGGGTGGTCACTTAGTCCATCTTCCTTTCTCTCCCTCTATCGCCTTTATCTCGCTCGATTGGCTAATTAAGTGCAAGTCCTACGTCTTATTCGACTGGTGTATGCGCTGGCGGTAGTAATTGCTCTTTTTCCGGGGAAACGTTCTTACATCGGCTTCCGTGTAGTGGTCGTCGGGCGCGCGAGCTTTTTTTCGTGTCTAGGCCTGACGACGACGACGACGAGGATGATGATCCGATGCCATTGTTTTACATAGGATGTCGCACTTGATGCCCAGAGTAGGTGTCTCAGCTTCTTACTTGCTGATTGAATTGAAGGCTTTAATTGCTTCCTTTTGAAGAGCTGTTGTTCTGCTTCCTAAGACATTTGTTAAATCGCCGTCTTAGGGCTTCTTTAATCCTTCAGATTTATATCTGTCATTATCAGAATTTGTCTAATATCAGAATTCAAAATTTTTATTTTAAGTATATACATGCATTGAATAAAAATTTTCAATTAAACTTCCATAAATACGTTTCACATCTAGCAATATATTATGACACTTCCTACATTTACATATTATGACTTATTATATATCATTAAACATATCCACATCAATAGATGTCATTTAGTGTATATAAATCCACAACAAACCCACACGCGTGCACTATCGTACATAAATATTAATGCTACCAGCAGTATTCCCACTCTCGCACCTAAGCATTAAACCTCCTCGAACCTCCTCGGCGGAGAAAAAATCCGAGCGCACTCGCCCGGCAATAATAGCCTTGCCCCCTCTCTCTCTCCTCCAGACGCGAACGAATTAATTGAAACGTTTCAAATCAAAACGCACCTCGAAAATACGGGCGCAAAAGGGACTCGCGCGCGACTCCCGCGGCACTCGCAGTGCGTCGACGTTAATTAGAGCGCCTTTGCGTCCGTCAATTCGAAGCTCACGGCCGGCCGCGCGCGCAGTAATTATCGAGAGCGGGATGAGCCTGTCGTACGCACGCTCGCGCACCGCGATGTAAATGCCCCGTCGGCCTCTTCTCCCTCTCTCGAGGTCCGCGTCCTCGTCGCGAAGTGCCGCGAATTGCTCGCGCGCTGTTACGCAGGTGAAAGCTCGGATGTGGCAGCGAGTTGCTACTGCGAGCGCGGCGATGTGTCTGTGATGTGTATACGGATTGGAATTTGTTTTATACGGGTTTTTGTGATTTGGTATGATTAAGTGTTGGATTTGAATTGGGATGGGTTGGATTGCATTTTGATTTTTGGGTCAATTGTTTTTCAATATTTCAAGAGACAAGTCCACTTTGAAAGCGGTTTAAGTTGAATACATATTATGCAATGTTATTTTACAAGTTTATACATTGCTTAGTATCATTGGTTTGACAGGTAGCTAGATATGTGGGAATTGCACATAGATGTATAGGTATACAGCAAAGTTTGATTATGTTTTCATGATTCCACATCATACGTTGATGGAATAATACACACTTGTTCATGTTAATTCAGTCACATCTTTAAAAAATGCTGTTTTATGATAAAATTGAACCAAGATAAACTGAAACAATTAAATTCCAGGATACATTCTAATGGGACAAATTCTATAGACCAAGCTGAAAGTTAATAACAACGAAACTAAAGAGAATAATAGAAAATGAAATTTTTTCTAACATACTCGAAAGAATACATTACACCACCACAGAGTACCGCGAGAGCAGAAAAGGCAAAATCTCTCGTAATAATTGCGCGAATCCCATCTGAGAGAGAGAGAGGAGCGCATCGCTGTAAACGTAACCGCGTGGGTACACGCGCGGGCTTGCGCGAATAGTTAGATTGCTTCTCGCCATCTCCCGCACGCATACTTCCCCGTTGGCTTCGCGGTCTGTCCACGCATGCGGCGCCGGGGCTGTGACGCGACTTGTCCAGCACCCCGGAATCGTATAGTTTCGGATTGTTTCTCCAACTAATTTGCCGCGGATAGTTACAGCGCGCGCGTCCGCGCCAGCAGCCTCTCTCTCTCTCTCTCTCTCTCTCTCTCTCTCTCTCTCTCTCTCTCTTCCGGAATGAGATTAGTTCGCGCGGTCGCCTTGTTACATCCCCCTTCTCGTTACCTACTCCCTCTGGATTTACGCCGCGTAGGACTCGCGCGCGCTTCTACATGTCAATCTCCCGCGCTTTTAGCTGGAAAGTGTAATTTTGCGGGCTTTTTTGTAGGAGAAGGGTGCGGGAAATGAATTTTTTACGTGTAACGGAGGTTTCTGGGAGGAAGAGGTTAGGTAGTGGGTATATGTGGGGTGCGTAGGCGATCGGAAAGGGCGAAGCTCGTTTTTCCCCGAGCAGGGTGTTAATTTCCCTGGTGTAATTGGAGGAGCAATTTAAAGTTTGTAGCGGTGCGGTGTAACGTTAAGTTGATTGCTGGGAGGATGCCCGCGGTGGGCTGCTGCCATCTGCTGGAACTGAAGTTCGTTTTATTTGTTATAATGTATAGGGGTGGAGGATATTGTTTAAAAATCAAAGAATACGTATATTTTCTGATGCAGAAGGTATTGAGTGGCACGAAAAATTAGTTTCGATAAGTAAATTAAAAGGAAATTGAAACTCACTGAATTTTTTACTTAAGAACATTACAATTTTATTTATTTCAAAACTCACAGAAAAGTAAAGCCATTTCAAAATATGGAAAAAGGTTTTTGATATCCGAAAAATAATATGATATTCTAGAAATCTAAGACAGTGGCCCATGTGTAATGACGTAATCCTTTATTCTATATTCGTGGGCGGTCGCTTCCTTCTTTTTGAGCCACTTTCTCGCTTGCACATATTTCGTGGAATCCTTTCGAGTTCCTAGTTCGTACTTCTTCAAATTCTGTCTTTCGTCATATCATGCATATTCTGTCCAATTGTGGTCATCTTAGATCTCTACAACGATGTGCCCGCACTAGATATTATCGCGACGCGTATTCTAGTTTTCTTTGTTAGAGATTTTTAAATTCGTTAAATTCCATCAGGAATGTAGCGCTTGGTGCACGCATGTCGTTACATAAAATACCAGGAGATAAAAAGATAATTTTTGTAAACGAGCGCGTGTGTGACGTATTCTGTCTTTCTCATGTCGATGAGACGGATAACGTTAATTTGTGCAGATTACATATACATACATGTGTAATAAGTGAAATCTAATACGATATAGTTTTAATAATGAATGATTTTGAGTAATCTATTATAATTAAAAAGAAGCGAAATCGATTTTTAATAAAACACATATTTTTAACATAGGTTTTATGAATTATGTGTTACTTTATGCAACGATCAAGAACAATTCACATTAATACTTGATAATTTTTTAAATAATTCCATAATTGTTGTGATTACTAACGCAATCCTGCGTTTTCAATGCAGCTCATTACGGTATCATATTAAATATTTTTCATAAAATATAAAAATGTAACTATAACCTACAAAAGTATTTCAATATAATCAAGATGTGTCTTTAATGAATGAATTTACGATATACCCCTTAACATCATTCTATGTTTTCATTATTACTGAACATTTTCAACATTTTTATATTTCATTTTCATAAATTCAACAAAGCACTTTACTGAGGTAATATTTATAAGCCGATCATTAGAGCTAATCAGACAAGTCGTGCGTGTGGAGCGCATCTATTAACTATACGCGAGTCAAAAGATGTGCGAAATTTATTACGACAGTTTAAGAGTATAGGTAATTATTTACCTTTATTGTTTGATTTTGATGTTTATGGTTTATGTAAATTATGTCGCTTAATGGGCTCCATACCTGCCTTCTCCTCCAATATTTTTTCACTCAATATTGTAGCGGTTAACATATTAGACTATAATAAATCTTTACGTTATTCAAACTATCTAAGATTAATTTTACAATAGTATTTTATGCGTAATTTTTTTATTAACATTGATTTTTGTTACT
The DNA here is from genome assembly GCA_036365515.1 of Torymus aiolomorphi. NCBI lineage: Eukaryota > Metazoa > Arthropoda > Insecta > Hymenoptera > Torymidae > Torymus > Torymus aiolomorphi. The sequence continues at coordinate 66,704,179 of CM070874.1, read as the reverse complement.
CAAATCAAATGTATAAATTATCGTTATTTAAACCGAAAGTGAGGATGAGTTATTATACGTTCATAGTAATACAAGAAAAGTTAAAATTCTGTTGCCATTTCAAAAAGAAGATTTTCTCGTCGAACGACGATACTACAATAGACTTTTAAGACAAATCTACTTGCCATAGAAGTGGTCGATTCCAAGAATTGACTCTTTACTAGAAGCTCCTTTACGCGTCAGACAACTCGTGTCTTCGCCCGTTTTTTCATTTTGATGAGTACGGCACCAAGTGACGCAAGCAAGGTGGAAAGGGACAACTGGCTGTACCTTTAGTTTTCTCACACTCTTTGACAGGAAAGTGATGTGCGAGTGACGCAAGTACAAAAATGGAATTTAACCGATACTACATAGTGAAGTAACAAAAAATTTATGTTCAAATAGGAAATTCGCACTTGCGAAGTCTAGTTATTAACTAAAATTTTGTTCAAAATGAAATGATGGTTTCGGATGATTATTATGATTTAAAACTGTATAGGAAAAATGACTTTAAGCGATATAAACTTATTAATATTATTAGCAATATTTATTGATTTTTCAATCATAATACTTTGTCTTGGTTGTTTGAGAAAATTTTTTAATATAACTATGACATTTTATTAATAATTTACATACAAGAAATGACAAATACGCTTTGTTTAGTAGATCTTAAACAGCATTAAGCTGACGTACGGCTGACATCAACATTAACCAGTGAGCGAGGAACTCGGTTGTCCGCCTGGAGGCTGAAACAGACAGAAAATAATAAGTAAAGATATTGTTCATATATGTTTCCTTTACAAGATTTAAATTTATTAAATCTTTTTTTTTTAAATTATTGCCTAAAGCAACTTTAATTCTCGATGTTATGAATATTGATTGTTAGAAACATTTTTTTAAGTAACATTTAATACTAATATCTGTATAACGATTGCTTTTGCTATATAGAAATATATAAATATCTGAGATAATTTTGTGAAAGAAGTGGTACTCTACTTATTAACCTCTTATTCTATATAAAAGTACGACTATTCATATAATAAGTATAGATTAGCCGAATTCAAATAAAAAGTCTTTCTATCTACAAAATTTAATAAAGAAAGATTCTATACACGTTGTACTGTATCAAATTGAAATTTACCTTCATGCCAGCCATAAGGGTTTTACCGAAATCCATTGCTTTTTGTATTCCTTCCATGATTTTTTGCTTCATTTGCTCCATCATGGGGCCCATTTGTCCAGCCATATCAGCGCCCGGAGCTTGCCGTACAACCTATGATACAGCGTAAACGTCATTTTTAATACGAAACCTTTTTTTTAGTGAAATAAGCAGACGTTGATTATCCAATAGTTAAAAAATATGACAACTAATGTAGCATAATGGCTATTTTTTATATGAATTAATGAACAAAAAAATAACAAGAAGACAATGAAAAATTGTTAAATATCAGAAAATATATAAAGACCATGTGGTTATTGGAATCACTAAACCATGGAATAAAAGTAATTGCTATGGTTATGGTTACTTACACGATGTTCTGACCCTTCTTCCATTGGTTGACATTCTGCCAACTGCAAAGTAAATTTTAATTTCAAGTGTATAATGCGATCAATTACAATAAAAAAATTGTCAAATAATAAGTACAGGATATACGGACCACAATAAGGCACAGAGCAACGAAGAGTACCAACTTGAACATGGTGCTGATTTTGTGACTGATGCTTTGAGAAGCTGAACTGTGTTGCTCCAAAGGTTCTTCCCCTTTATATAGTTCCTCCAATACTGCATTTTAATGTAAATCAGATGGTACAAGATATATATCGTTCCAAAAAATCTAAGATTTATATCTAGTTGCTACTAGTTGTATTACACTTCATAAATGGCTCTGGCTACATGATTTTTGTATTAACTTCATTATAGATATTGTAGCATAATAATGAAGCAGATACATATATGCGATGCGACTATTACGTCGTAAATTAGCTCATCAATTAGTTATGTCACTGAACAATAATGAAGTGTTCTTATACTTTAGTTATGTCGTATTACACAGGAATGTCTTGTTACATTTTTAACGCGCTGATGTAACAAAAATGACAGAACAGTTGCATTCATATTATCTTTATAATTTATTACTGGCAAATTTATTGTAATTTATTAATTAATTCATTCAGTACTCGAAGTTTCCATACAAACTTTCCTTATTCTGGGCTTTATATTGGATTATTCATAATAAATTTTGAAAATTTGAAAAAAGGAAAAATTTCGACCCGTAACGATAACTTTAATTGTACTAGCAAGATCACGCGCACTTCGCGCGTATAATTTTTATTTGCTACATACTTCTAATTTAAAATTTTAAATTTGCTAAATGATAAGTTTCAACTTCTTATATTTCAATTAATACTTATGTTAATTCTTATATTTGAATTACACAACTTTTGCAATTACTTATTTACTTCTTATATTTCAATTATATTATAATTAATTTTAATAATACCATTTTACATATCAAATTTTTGAGGTTATAATTTTGAGAGTACACCCGAGGAAAGATGATTCTTTCGAAACGTGCCCAGTCAATTTCAAAATCCTGCAATCCCATTGGACAATTCAAATGTAAACATTAATCCTAATTTGAAATCGTTCAATGAGATTGCAGGATTTTAAAATTGACTATAGGTACTTTCGGAAAGAATCAACTTCCCTCGGGTGTACATACATTTTTAGGTTAGACATTTTATCATATGTCTTTTTAAGGGGATGCCATACTCGTACCATTACCGACCGAGCAATTCACACAGTTTCAAGCTGATTAAAAATAAAATACGTCGAATCACAAAAAATCAAGAGAACACTCTTCTGTATTTTTTAACGTTCTATCATCCAGTCAAAGTTTGGAGTTGAAATATCAAGCCGTTTTTTCAAAAACTTTGAACGAAATTAAATTTCGCTTTGTTCAAAGTTTTTGCAAAAATGACTTGATATTTCGACTCCAAACTTTGACTGGATGATAGAACGTTAAAAAATACAGAAGAGTGTTCTCTTGATTTTTTGTGATTCGACGTATTTTATTTTTAATCAGCTTGAAACTGTGTGAATTGCTCGGTCGGTAATGGTACGAGTATGGCATCCCCTTAAGCCATAAGACAAAAACTCATCAGGCGTTGGAGAATACCAATCTCACCAGGCGACGACCAATCAAAAAATACTTTTAAACGGACTTAACCAACCGCGAAGGTTTTATTTCGGCGTCACATCCCCTTACATTCTTGTAAAAGAGGATTAAGAGAGGAATATACGAATCATGAAAAATATCATATATTGATGCAAAATTTAGTATAATAATATATATACATATATACATATTATCAGCAGATTTAATGATGTTTAACGTTGAAAATATACATTGTAACATGCGGTTATATCTAAAGGAATAATCTATAAAATGACATTAAAATTTGAATGAGTTCGAGTACATAATTATTATAACATAGGCAACATTGAAAATCCACACGTAAATTCATAAGTGAAAATTAACCAACAAGATATTAAAACTAATTTTCACTCTCGGCAGTTTTTACCCACGAGACAACGTAAATCAGCCCGAAAAATAAGTAAACATCAAAAGTCGAGTACAAGTACCCATCGCTACCCCTATAAAAGTTCATCAATCTTGGCGCTGTAAGGAAAAAAAAACAAACGGCCGCGGCGGTGGCAAAAAAGCCGCGCCAATTCAAAAGCCCCTAGACGGAAAAAACGAGATTCCGGCGAATCCCGGCGACAAAATTTATGGTCCACTAAAACGGCTCGTGGCGCATCCCGCAACGCACACACACACACACAGGCGGCCTCTCAGCGACATAGCGGCGACGGTGGGATGAAATATCGGCGCATCCGACTTCCTTTTGCCGTACCCACGCACACGGCCGGTGCATTAAAACCATCTTTCTCTCTCTCTCTCCCTCTTATACATGTGCGAAATGCCTCAACGACGCAGGTGTATGCATGTATATGCGCCTGTGTGTGTATTATACAGGGATAAGAACGGCGGTGGTAACGAACAATCAGCGCTCGCCCCTTACAACACCGATTTTATGTTCCAATTTGCAAAGGGGACGTTAAAAGGCTCGCGCGAGATGCCGCCGCCGATCCCCAATTTAAAGATTCCGCCGACGCGGCGTAAAACGAGCAGCGGCGGCGACTGCGATCCTGCGAGCTCGAGAGAAAGAGAAAGAGAGAGAGAGAAGGGCCTTGAAATTGAATAGGTGGTTTCTCTCTTTCCTCTGCCAGCGGCATATCTCGCGGGGCAGCCGAGAAAATTATGCGATCATTGTGCCCGAGCGCGGGCGTTTCGCTGCAGTGTTTTTCTTTAGCCGAGTGACGTTCGTAAAAAGGCGCAATGCTTTATTTTCCTAGGATCTTGTACCTATCTCTCTCGTGCGCGGGCGAATGCGCGCGCACGGTCGCAGCATTGAATTGCGAGTTTACAGTTATACGCGCGCCCCCGGTGCTTTATTGAATCCTGGTTGTAATTGCGTTTTACTGGAATTTATTCGATAATCGGTTGTTTGATTTCTCGCAGGTATGCGGTCGACGCGCACACCAGATGCACGTTTATTTATTAACTGCGTCTATTACGGATATAAAGATTTAATTTCAAAGATACTAATTTTCCATTAGAAAGTTTAATTGTCGATTAGGCCTCTAAAATAGCACGTGACATTTTCTTTACTACGTCCCTTATCAGGAAAGTAAATTCAATGATCCTTATATAATCAGTATTGGATTTTTAAATAGAATATCTTTCATTATCTGTATTCATACGAGCATCAACGAAACATCGGCTTTCTTAATAATATCTTCCTATATTTCTCTATAAATTAAAAGAAATGCCCACCTCAACCCTCGTTCCTTTGCATTATCGATCCCCCCACAACTCCATCACCCTTTACAACCTGCACGCGTCGTTCGAAAATCATAAACACGCCGTATACATACAACAGTCACCCTCCTAATGCAGACATCCCACACTATAATATACCAATCTCAAGCGCTGTACTCACTCCCTCTCCCACACACACACATACACTCTTCCTTTCCGTGTCCCCGCAGGATTTACCTCCGCGCGGTCGCGCAGTCAGGTGCGCGTATGTATACACATATTTTTAGGATGTACCTTATACATATACGTGCCCTACAACGCCATACATAACGCGGACACAACAACGCGCGTTCAAAATGCTCGACACGTGTAAACTCCGGGGTGCGCGCGCGCACGTGTCGCGCGGTCATAGAGCGCGCGCGCGATAGGCATCTCTAGCATGATTCACGGCGCCCCCGCGGAGAATTATGCCGGCCGGAGGTATTTATTGCCGGTGATAGCGTTCGGATTGAAAAAGTAGGGGTTTATACGCGCGCGACTCTGGGACGCGGGGATCAGCGTATATACATGTGTGTGTAGGGCAATTTTAAAGAAGCTGCGCGCGGGTATATATACGCGGCCTTGCCCGTCTGGAATGCGCGTCGTGTTTGATTATCTTCCGAGCAGTGCGGTTTTGTTTCAGAGTATATGACAAGAGGGGCAGTGGTTAATTAGGAGTGTGATTAATGACACGGAGGATTAATTTATGTCGAATTAATGGTTTGGATTAATGTGTAGCTATGTATGGTGTGAGCGTTATTATATGGACTGCATATATAATTAATTTTTACGTTTACCTATTTTTTATAAAGCACGGTTTGATATAATCTTGAAGTTATTATATTTTTATGTATGCACACGTGTACTAAAAATGTAAGAACAGACTTAATTTTACAAAAATATTTTTCTCACCCCTTTATCTTCTCCGTAAAATATAGCATATTATCGTCACTTTTGTAGCTGATAATGGTAAAAGCACAAATAAATCTATACTATAACTTATCTATATGAACCAATTGAGTTAATTCAGTGAACTGCATATACTTCATTAATTATCTGTAGAGAAATGATAATCGCAAAAGCGCAGCATGCATAATTAAAAGTGATATTTGAATAATTAAAATTTAAAAACCGCAAATCAAAATTAATGCATATCCTTAATACACCACACCTCTAAACGGTAGCTACTAATAAACATCATTTCTCCAATGACCATAAACCAAAATTTTTCTATCCACCACTTAAGATACACACGCACGCACACACACACACACATAGCCACGCATATAACCAGCTCGATGCACGGCAAATTTAATTACTCTCCCTTTCAACCTGCCAGTCATAATTCCGCATAATTACAAAAGTCACGCGCAGTATAAGACAATCCGCCTTCGGCCATGCAAAGCGACACGCGCCATAGATCAAGATCGAGTAGTTGCACTCTCTCTCGCGCGCGCGCACGGGGCATGAGGCTATAAAAAATGTTAAACAGGTGCAATAAAGCTCTCAGTCTTTTCCAGGGCGCCTGCGCTGTCCTTACGCATCGGTGCGCGTGTGCGTATAATGCACACGCTTACTTATTCGCGAGATCTCGCGATCGATCTGTATGTCGTCACGCTGGCTGAACTCTGTTTACGCGCGGTGCGATTCGCGCTCACGCGCGTTACATGCGTGTATACGCGCGCCAAGTATAATACGCCGCACCGTGGCGATGCATATCGAACGTCATATCTCGCGGTATAGGTATATAGGGTGCACGCGCGTGCGAGTGAGCATGCGCGTTATATATACTGTGGTGCACGTGCAGATGTTGGTATACACGGGGCATTTTGCGCCGAATTTTATATTTTCATTTGTCGATTGGAAATTTATTAGCGTCGAGGTTGTGGCGCAGAAAAAGAATTGATTTTCTATAACGGAATATGCAGGAGGGGCACGGTTTTTCGTAGTGGCGCATAAATAGCTTTCAAATAGATGCTAATTTTAATATAATAAAGAGATAATTTTATTTAAATTTAGTATAATGAGGTCGTGGACTTTGTGAAAATGCAAATCAATGCAAATATTTTTCAATGCAAGTTTGTGGAAGATGGGTAAAAATCTTGAGTGTGACTTGACGATGGTATAATATATTAGATTGATATATTAGAGAACAGACAGTATAATGAAGTGTAAGTAACACAGCTAATATCAAAACATAGCTATAACTGTTTACAAACAATCTTTCTACATATCTTCCTTCGTTCTTACGTTGGACACTTCGCAACTATCAAATGTGGCACTCATTAAAACGGCTTTAACTTTCTCTACGATGACAATATATATGAATGTAAAGTTAATTTGAAGCAAGCGCAGAAACCTCTTTAGCGAAAAATGAGTTTAAATCACCAATTGTAAGAAACATCAGTAACGAGCTAAACATTCAAGTGACTGCAATGCATGCACCGCAGGTGATCTATTTACAGGGGGCATACATACACTTGACGTACAGCCAAGGCCTGTACACATTTATCATAACGCTTGATGCTTTTCAGCTACTAACCAAAAGACTTTTTCACTTTATAGAATAACTATTACATAATATTATCACACAGATAATGAAAATATTGAATTCCAGAATAACAACAGCATAGATCAAGAGTATCAAGACAATACCAACTTCTATCCTACGCAATTCTTCAACCTGAACTCGTAATATTCAAAACACGAAATGCCCCGTATACGCACGTGCGCGCGGCACGCGTAAATAGCGCAGGTTCAAACAACGACCCCGCGCACGTATGCTTATACATACCTACCTTCGTATGTACATACTATACATACAGCAGTGCTCGGCGCGGCCGCGTCCTTGCCGCACCGCTCGGCCGCGCGACTAACGGCCTCGGCGCGTAAAAATCCCTCCATTGCAATGTCGGATCTAATTATGTGGCTATGCGGAAAAGGGCGTTGTCGCACTCGCTGCTCGCGCGTACGCGCTGAAATTTGTCGCTTGCCGAGCGATAAATTTTCGCGTGAGAGCTCGTTTGTTATTTTACAAAGTGGAGAGAGAGAGACCGAAACGCGGGCTTATCTATATATTTTACGGTGTTTTAAACGACCGGGGAAAAAGTTTCGGCGGCGAAATTTATGGTGGTTAGATTTATGGCAATAATGATCGCAACACTAAGATCGTGGTTTATTAGCCGTCTCCCCGCGTGCGCGTATATATATATATATATAGATATAAGTTTGCTTTTTAACGAAGAGTGGCAAGTGATAAGGGGTGCTTATGTTATGTTGTTGGGAATATAGCCATACTCAAAGTATTTGTAAGTAGCTATATGTATACGAGTCGATAAAGTATATTTCGTAGTCATATTCAAAATGATGAAATTCAATAATTTTGTAATTCACAAACATTTTGCATTAAACGATAAAATCGTTTCGGAATTCAACGCACAGGGTAGTATAATTGTTTTCTGTTTCCCAATCCGATTATACAGCGAGAAATTAATAAACGTCACTTAATAAATTGGAAGTTCATAGTTAAGTACTCTCACGCGCGAGCTAAAATATCCGGTAGAACGAGTTACGGGTATAAATAAATCCCCGGACAAGCGGAAAAATTTTCGGCTCGATTCTAATAATACGCGCGTGTTTTACAAGTCAAACACGCTCGCGCGCGCGGCACAATATTTCATTCACTCCCTCCCGCGAGGTGGGATGCGCAAAAATGCGCCTTACGAATGTAAGGCTTCCGTGATTGTAATCTCGGCGCTAAAAGCAACGCTAACGATCCTAACTCGAATTATACCCTTTTACTGCTGGTATAAGTAAAGTTTATTTTCCGCGCGTACGCGATTTGTAGGCGCGCGCACGCTCAGCCACGCACACAAGCGCGAGCGCGACTATAAGAATTTCTTGCCCCGACCACCTTGACTCTGCCCACGCCTCGTGTTTTCTCTCTTTCACGAGTGTGCAAACGACGAAACGTGAACTTTTTAGTTCAAGACTGCGGTAAGCTTATAATGCGGGAATAAAGGGAGCCCTTTTGTAATGGTTATTTTTTGCCGAAGGGGTGAGAAAAGTTTTATTTTTTATTCCTATAGTATAGCGTTCGGCCATGACTGCGCTTAAAAGTTTCGCAGAACAATTAATCCTATCGCATTTCGCTCTTATGAGTTACATAAAATAAATTATGATTGAATGGTTTTGTATTTAAATTATACTTTCCCTTGTTAAAGTGATTTTTATATAGTTTATGAAACGATGATGATCCTCGGTATACTATTCCGTGTAATTTTATATATGTAACGACAATTAAAAACTCTATATACTTCTAGTTTTATTACTAAAAAATAAACACATGTCGTTAATCAAAAGTAGCAGAATTCATCTTCTGTATCGCTGGCGGTGTATGAGAAACTTCTCAGAATCGTCGTCGAACTCAATTGGAAAGCCATTAATCGGAATTAAATCGTTGTACGTCGCGGGCCCGACGACTTTCACTGCCATTCTCGGACTCCTACGTAGCTCCGGGGGGAAAAGGAAAATTTTCTGCAGACAAATTGCCTTTCTATCTGTCGCATTGTATATTCTTAATTGAATTTTAAGTGCTCCTCGTGTGCTTCCTCTATATGCACACGCGCGTGCGCCGTTAGTCGCCGATAGTTTCTATTTCCCCTTTACATTTATATGCAAATTTCGTATAGGTACAGGTGGTAAAAATGAAGGTGGAGAATGCAAAGTATTAGCAAACTTGCTGAAGATGAATTAATGGAGTACGACATCCTGCACTTGTAAAATTCTCTATTGCGTTCAAAAAGTACTTGCTTCGAATTACAATATTTATAGCCGACAAACGCGTATTTGCCAATAATTAAACAAAGTGTATTTTTAGGAAAATGATTTAAAGTAAATACCTTTTTTAAAATAAAAATTAAAGTGCAAGAATCTCTAAATATTTATTTCCTTAATAAGCAATTAATTTTGTTTGCTATATATTTAGTTGCGCTGATTTATATTATGCAATTTAAATGTCACCATGCAAGTGATTAAAGACATTGCTGGTTCAGTTTTGCAATGTTATCAAAAATGACTTTTTTTACACATAAAACAATGCCTTGTTCGAAAGGCAAAAGATAGTTAATATTATATAATTAGTTTCACACTCAACTTTTCTTGAACCATTTCTGCTCCTATCTTAAACACTCTCTCTATAACCCAATCATTCTTTCAGCAAAGAACTTCGCCAAGTTCCGAGCTCTCGAATAATTTTATCAGCCCATGCGCGTGGTATAATAGCCCACATACCTGCGGTATGATTCAGGGCCCAGCATCGCCAGTCACTCGTGCGTATAAATCCTCCTCCCGTCCCTTCGGAAAAAATCCCTCAAACACACTCTGCGCGCCCGCTAAGTGCTAATAAACGTAAAATTGCACAAAAGAAGCAACTTCCCTTCTCTCTCAGCCAGAGCTCATCTTTCGCGCTCTATCTCTCCTCTCCCGCGGGTGTTACGTATAGGCGGCCCTAGCACGTTATAACTCGCGCTCCCGTCCGATATTTCTCTCCCTCTTTCTCCCGCGTATACTTGCGTGTATGTGTATATGTATATATACCTATCCTGGGCGCGTGCCCCATAACTCGTCCGCGCGGCGATAATGCAACGTACACAAGTCACGCCTAGCTCTCGTCCGCGCTTAGCTTGCGCCAGGGAGCGACCTTCTTATTGCGGGATTATTGCGCTACCGTAACTTACGAGGGCCCCCAAGTACTTTACGGCCCGCGGAGATAGGGAGGCGGAAAAATTTCGCGGGGGGTATATGAGTGTGTATGCGTGCGCGCGCGCGCGTGTATATCGGTGCGCAGGAAGGGTTTAATTACGGTGTAAGTGGAGAGTAAATTAATGCGATTAAGGTTAATTATTTGGTTTTTAAAGTTATGGGGAGGCTAAGGGGAGGCGAGAGGAGCCCTTGTATTTTCCGAGGTAATTGAGGTTATTAATTTGGGGTGATTTTTCTGGCAAAGCTTTCCGCGCGAATGTATCTCTGCTTTATGATTAGATTTTTTTTTCAGCGGAGTTTAAATTGGAGGCACTACTTTAGTTAACCTATAGAACCTTAATATTTATTAGGACAGTTTAATTTTAAAATATACGTGTAAATAAAATTTATTTTTTTAAAACCACTTGCTTTTTCAGCTCTTTTATATTAAGTTTCCTCTAATATTCTGAGATTCTGCGAAACATTATCATCTTTTTCTAAAACCCTAATTCAATTACATTAGTTCAATTAGATTAAATATTAAATAAATACAACTCGGAGCACGAACCAACTTTCCCGCTGCCTCGATAAATCAAAGCGCCACCAATAAATACCCATGCACACAGGAAAAGCAAACAAAACGTACAACTCGCTCTCTCTCTCTTTCTCCCTCGCCTACACCGAAAAAACGAAAAGCACTACACACACTCAACTCGCGCCTATACGACGTTAAATAAGTATACACTCGGTTGGCATCCTCTACGGCGCAGGGCCCATATTTCATACACACCTTCCGCTCTCTATGCGGCTCTATATACGCGCGCGAAATATCGTCGCTCTCGCACTTCCTAGACGCAGGCGCGGGCGCCTTATCAGGCGCCTCCACCACGCGAGCGCGATGCGCTATCGCGGCCACGGCTATTACCGAGCCTCTCTCTTTTTGCTCTCTACTGCTATACAGCGTTAATATCCACACACACACACACGTGGTTCACCTGCCATGGAAAATAATGAACCGCATTCCCCGCGGCTGCCGGCGGACGTGTTACACGAACGTACCATTACGCACCTACACCCGATATCGCGGGTTGCTCGCGAAGGTTTACGGAGGGTTGTAGTGCACGTATTAGGTGTAGAAGAGAAAGAGAGAGAGGAGGAGGAGTGCGAGGGGATATATACAGGGTCCAGCGCGAGCAATATTTATTGGAGGAGGAAGAAGGAGCGAGGGCGAAAGGGAGATTGGATGAGTAAGGCGAAGTGGAGGCATGGAGGGAAGGTGGGAAGAAAGCGGATAAGTTTTTTAATTTCCGGTTGAAGGTTGTAGAACAAAAAATGGCTGGCGAAAAAGTTGAAAAAGAAAAGTTTATTAAAAGGTGGCGTTGTGGTATTACAGAATAAAAAAAAAATTGGGTATTTTGATTTGATGAAAATTTAATGAATTTTTAAGATCAAGATTTAATGAAAAAATAGAGAAAGAAATTTAAGGCTTACCGATTGTACACATTGGAATTTGACACTATATTCGTAGACATAAAGGCAACTAATAAATTCATAGAAATCATAATTATGCTAGATTTATAAGAAATGTTTGGATATTTTTATCGGAAATTTCAGTGGTTCCCAGTGAATTCAATAGATAACAAAATTAAAAAGACTAATTTTATACCTCTACTTACATTTGGCAATAATTCACTTGCCACAATTTGTGAAATAAGTATTCTTATAAAAAAGGAATATTTCAATAACTTCTACGAATTTCATAAAGATGCCACAGTAACAAGAAGAATTAAACCAAGTTATATGATAAAATTCTAAGAAAATAGAAAATGCTAATATTACGAAGTAGAAGAGAGCAATAAACGTAGTATAAAAATAGCAATTTATGAATTCAAACGCTGTATGTAGCGCGAGAAACGGAAGGGAGCTACACTAAAAACCAGTGATCGAATAAAACTACCTGGGTGCTCGAGGAAGTACATAACATTATAAGTACGAAAGAAAAATATTTTGAAACGGTAGAACACAATTTTAGTAATACTAAGGTCGTAAAAAAGTTTATTAAAGCTCAGGTTAAATTATTTTATTTATGAAAAACCCGTTTCTTATTTAAGTTTAGCTTGTATGAGATTATATCTGCGGCTATTTATAACAAGTAATTTCTGTTGATTAATTTTATAAAATCAAATACTATAATTTACTTGAAAGTATGTAAACACAGGTAGGAGAAAAAAAGTTTTATCATCGTTCTTGCAAATATATCACCGGTATTACCTTATACAGTAATATAAAATTTATTCAGAGGAGATATTTAATTCAAAATGTTTATAAAATTAAAATATTTTTACGTAGTAAATAACGAGCCTTTGTTTACGAGTCGCCATCTTATCTCCGTGATAAGCGAAACATTAAAGCACAAGTATGCACTTGAGGGGAGGACCGAAAAAATAAGTAAATTACTAACATTAACTTTCCAGGTTGACTAGGACAACAGTAGCCAAGGCAAATCGATACTGGGACAAGATAAGACAAGAGACGTGCATTATCGCGATAACGAGTTTGGTATTTCAGGGTTGTGTAAGAATCTCTATTACCTTTCTCGGTAAATAGTTCAAGTCCCGATCGGCTTTTTTCTCCTACTTTTGTCATTATTCCCTTTTTGAGCGAGACGTTTTTTCTTTATACTATATCTAAGCTATACTTTTACATACCTTTTATTTACATCTGAAATATTGTACATTATTATGCGAATTAAATATTTGTCAATTTGATGAATATAGATCGCACCTATCAAATTCGAAAAATATCATACGCGTAAAATGTCCAATAAATTTAAGTATACATTTATTGTTCCTCCATATATATCCATCAGCCCCAATTGATATTATGCGTAACAAACGTTTTGTATACATTTTCATTCATACGACTCAATCGCAATCAGTGCACTGCGTCTATACAAAAGCACATCAGCCTCTCTCTCTCTCACTCTCGACACATAAACAATGTCGATCGAGCTCCACTAGCTTCTTGTATCCTCGATCCTCAATCCTCGCGCACCAACCCACACATCCTCCCATCCGCACAATAATTCTATCCCCCGTTCTCCTTCAACTTCTCTGGATTCTTATCTTCGCTCTCTCTTCCCCCCCTCTCTCTCTCTCTCTCTCTCTCTCTCTCTCTCTCTCTCTCTCTCTCTCTCTCTCTCTCTCTCTCTCTCTCTCTCGCATCCTTCTACTACTACCGCGCTGCCTCAGTTATTGGCATGAATGCGCCCCTGCGGGGAATGTCAGTTTCGCTCCGATTCCCTCCTCCATTCTACTCTTTGTATTATACTTACACATACACACACAGCGTGGCTGTCTCCGCGCTCGCCTACTGTCCTGCCAATCCAGCGGCGAAGGCGACGGTAGCAACGCCCGCTGCGGAACGTCTCTTAAACGTTGCTGCGGAGAGAAAGAGAGAGAGCCTACGTTTGAGGAGTTAAAGCGGCTACGAGGTGAGCAGCCGAGCACAATGGAGGTGTACGTTATCTTAAATGTACATAAGTAGCGCGAGCGAGCGCGGGGTTATGGTCCCTTTATTTTACGCGAAACGCCTGGGTTGCCCGGATACTGCGGGCACTTCGTCGTATTGGGCGTGTAGCTGTTTCTCTCTCTCTCTCTCCCTCTTTCTCTTTCTTTGATGTACTGTCCGCTGGGTCGGTGGTCGGCGTTTGTTTATGGAGTTGCGAGGGAAGCTTCGCTTTGTTACGTAAGTGATGACGAGATTCTGCGAGTTTTTTCGATTAGTGACGTCAAAGTAGAGTGAAGTGGACTTTTTGAAATTTACAGTCTTGGGTAGTTATATACTAATATTTTGTAGTAACTTCTTGTATACTTCTTATTCTGAGTTTTATTTATAGAACAAATATTTAGATTGCTTTGATAGATCTAAATATGTTTAATGTCTCTAGCAAGTAGAAAAAGGAAATAAAACATACTTTAAAATTGTAACAATGAATTAAAATATGTCGGAGCAATAATTATACGTAGGTACGTAGTATATTATTATTTCTCTGGACTATTGAATCAAACATTTTTCAGTAGTCGTACGCACTATTTAGTTATTTTTTATAACGAATATAAATAAAAATTATACCCATAAACCTGTGATATTTTACTTGAAAAATAATCAAACTTTTTTCATATGACCTTACTTATCAGACTGAATAATACGCTTAATTAAATAAAGATGACAGATATAATATATCACAGTAAAATTCACTTCAAATCCCTCAATAATCCAAGAAGAAGACCTCGCACCATTTACGTTTCCCCACCAGCTATTACGAGCACCTTCTTATCTCCTGCCTCAGCGCTCACCTCCTTTTGCACCTAATAAGGCCTCCTGCTCTCTGTCTCCCCTCTCGCCGGAGGCGAGGGTGAGGACACTCTCCTGTCCTGGCTGCTGCTGCTGCTCTTGCAGGCGCCAACAATGCCAGCACTATACGGCGACCTGTCCAGCGCGGCGCGAGACGACGACGACGACAACGCGTTAACGACTCGTTTCCATGTAGGGCGCGGAGACAGAGAGAGAGAGAAAGAGAGCAGCTCTCCTGCCCACACTGGCTCTAAAAGGAGAAATGCGTTCGCCGGTAGCGCGTAGGGAAATTAAGAGAAAGAAGAATGAAATCGCGCGCCGGCGACAACGAAAATGGTTACGGTAATAAAGAGAGAGAAAGAGAGAGAGAGCTTTTATAGTACTCACAGGAAGAGATAGAGAGAGAGGGAGAGATAAGGGGATATATTGAAAGGTGTATGGGATGTTATTATAAAGGGGATAAAAGGGAGAGAGCGGGAGAGGAGAGTGCGTTGAATGGAGAATGCGAGGCCAGTGGAATGAGGAAGAGGCGAATGCGCGCGGGGGGAATTCTTTCCGCGGCGGGCTTTTCTTGATTTAATTATGTAATTAAGAGCGCGCTGAGAGCACGCGAGCGCGAGAGAGAGAGTTGCGCTAATAAGAGCGACATTTTTTGCAGGATTCTTCGGCTAGGATGCCTGTGGTGTATTTTTGTCCAGGAGAGCGGAGGAGATTGATCTCTTTGACGGCGCGGCTCGACGGAAATTATCGGATATTTGTCGCTGCGGTTATATATTGGTAGCGCAGTGCGCGGTCTTATTAGTGCGCATTTTTGCCGCTGAAGATGCGGAGGATAATAGAGTAATAGACGGGATTTCGAATTCGTTGTGGTGGTTGAGGTGATTATTTATAGATAAATTAGAATGCTTTTCCATAATAAAAAGTTTAATTTATTGAGATAATAGGCTTTTTGTAAAATGTAGGTATTCTTTTATTTAACTTCAATTCTAATCCAGACGAAAAATCCAACATTTACATAATTGTAATTATATTTACTTTTTAGTCAGTAAAAATGCACACATTCTGAGGTGCTCTTTAATTTACATTCTTCCAACTTTTTCGAAAACCAAACGATTAGATAACCTTGGTAATTAATTTATACTTTTTCGTCTCGCAATCTAGCGAAGCGATAAAAAAAAATTTACGGACTTTCAATTATCGCTCCGTTGATAATGCTAAATTACACCCATCCATTTTGCTCAACTGGATGGCAAACAAATTTCCCCTTAATTTGTAAACACTTATCTTGATCACTTCCTTCAAAGTACAAATTAGTAATGATATCAATACCTCGGATTTGCATAAACATGTCTTTTAGACTTCTCGCTTGCGTAAAAAACGTGAATACCGTTTACGTAAAGTACAACTATACGCGCGGAGAGTGTCCCAGCGTGTATATAATACGGCGACCACCGCGCATGCGCTTTCCCTTCCCAATCACGGTGCGCAAATATCCTTCGCGACCTTTCTATCCCTAGGACAGAAAAATTACACGCTCGCGCATATACACGCATGCTAACAAGTAAATTAGAAAGTAGCGGAAAAATCGAAGAAAATCTCTTTAATCAGATGAACTCCGCGCGAGTGTCCCTTCGTAAGTATAGTGGAGTTATAGAGCCGCGACATTCGCTGAGAAGTGAGTGAGATAAACGATCGACACGCGTAAAGAAGCCGAAGAAAATTTTACGCGCGTCTATACGCGCTCTCGCGCGGTCGCGACCGGAGGCTGCGCTGGTGAGAAAAAATAAGAGACGCGTCGTCGTTAAGTAGGCTGAATTACAATAAATAACTATTCATAGGTGAGACGGGTGAGTGCGCGCGCGTGCGTACGGTTCATAAGTCACTTAACGATGTGTGTGTATGGAGTACCGTGCGCAATGAATGCGCTTTACGTGGGTGTCGGATAATTTGGGTACCATTCCTGTTACGTTTTAAGATTCTTTAAGGTTCTAAACAGTTATAAAACATTATAATTTATTAAAATTTTATGTACTTATCTGCCAGTTTACAAAACCTATTTAAATCTGAATATAGCATAAAAAATATACCTTCTAATTCTGCAATAGGGTCTTTTCACCAGTGAAGGAACGAATAAGGAAATTGTAACTTTTGTTATTTAATTAAGTCGTTTAAAAATGGATTAAAAGTAAAACCCTTTTGAAATTTATATTCTAAAATGTTCAAACTTTACGTCGGTGAGAAAATTTTGAATAAAGAATCAAAGTAAAAATTTTATTTAATGAAAATCTGTAAATATCTCCTAAACACCAGTAAAGGAACACGCAATCTCAGTATCTAAATACGTTTCACCAATGAAGGAATACATCGCCAGTGAAGAAACACTTAATAGCGGCGATTTTATGATTTTATTCTTAACAAGATAATTTTTTTTATGCAGAATTTTTATATAAAATGAAATAAAAATTTTCAAAGATTCGAAAATTAACGTCATGTTAGATAAACAATACATAGAAAGCTTGATATTTTCATATATATAAAGAAAATGTTCGTTAACTGGTGACTGTTCCAATACTGGTGTAGTCACCCTATAATACGTATTCGAGTCTTTATTATCTTAGCCAAGATACTGCTTTTCTTGGTGTACGTATTAAGTTTTGACTGTTACAATGAATCTGAATTAATCCATATTTCTCTCTAAAATAATAAATTAAAAATATTCTAATAAATGATAAATATAAATTTACAATATACTTAATAATTGTTCAACTTACTTGTGTCCCTGAGTCCATTCAAAACTGTCTAAAAGACTCCAATAAGTAGGGTGATATACCAGTATTGTATATCCAATAAGTAGGGTGATATACCAGTATTGTATATCCAATAAGTAGGGTGGTATACCAGTATTGGAACAGTCACCAGTTAACGAACATTTTCTTTATATAATGAAAATATCAAGCTTTCTATGTATTGTTTATCTAACATGACGTTAATTTTCGAATCCTTGAAAATTTTTATTTCATTTTATATAAAGATTCTGCATAAAAGAAATTATCTTGTTAAGAATAAAATCATAAAATCGCCGCTATTAAGTGTTTCTTCACTGGCGATGTATTCTTTCACTTTTGAAACATATTTAGATACTAAGATTGCGTGTTCCTTTACTGGTTTTTAGGAGATATTTACAGATTTTCATTAAATAACATTTTTACTTTGATTCTTTATTCAAAATTTTCTCACCGACGTAAAGTTTGAACATTTTAGAATATAAATTTCAAAAGGGTTTTACTTTTAATCCATTTTTAAACCACTTAATTAAATAACAAAAGTTACAATTTTCTTATTCGTTCCTTTACTGGTGAAGTCACCCTATAAACCTTTGCATTACATTTATCCTCTTTAATTGCTTTAAGGGGTTATATCTGGTTGGAATTTTTTTTTTTCCATTTTTTTTTTATTGGCTTAAAGTATGGTAAAACATCCCTAGATTTATGATCAATAATGTCCAAACATGAAAGAAACTCAGACAAATTTTAAAAATCAATTTTTCCAAAGCAATTCTGAGGTGAAAAATGAAGAAATTTCGTCTATTTCGTTGACGGTGCATTTTTGAATCTCTTTCCGATGTTACAAAATCAGCTAGACGCAGTCTTATTTCGGCGAGAAAAAAGCTGGAGGACGAAAATGCGACCTTAGAAGGACAATTATATGGTGCTGGGATAGCAGAGTAAAGGTAAAAAAAATTATTACGGCCCTCATTACGATTTCACAAAATTATAAAGTTTTCAAATTTCAAGTGCGTTTATCTCAAAACCAAGTTTTCAAAATCGGCACGCAGTAAAACTCGATGAGTTTTCATCCGATTGATTTGAAATTTTAACTGTAGCTTCTTCATTAGATTATCTGTTTAAGTACACACGATTTCAACGATCGATAAACAATTTAAAAAGTTATAAACAATTTAAGTCGATTTTTTTCGTCGAAAACGCAACTTTTTGTTTGAACAACCGCCATTTTGCGAAAAAAATTCCTAAAAATATAATCGTGTGTACTTCAACCGCAAAACTCATGTATATATGAAAAAAATTTTTTTATTGTTCCAGATGGTGATCCAGAGGACTTCTACTGCGTGCCGCAGAGATACTTTTTCAAATACTGCTTTACATTTATTGACAAATAGCCGCCATTTTGTAAATTTTCACCAATAAAAAAATTTTTTTATATTCCCAAAAAAGAGTTGCTTAACCGATTCATATATTATTTATTTATGCTAATTTAAAAACGAGCTCAAAAAAAATATGAAAAAAGGCCTTTTTTTTTGAGCTCCAACCAGATATAACCCCTTAACATATTTTTCATATAAGTATATATATAGACTATTCTAAGATTATCATTTGTACTATGACTGTCAGATACTCCATTTTTCATAACGTATAAAGGTGGATTATTATATTTTTCGTTAATAGTTTTTAACGTATTTCTAAATCATTCTGATTCAACCTTTCAAGTAGAATTAATTCAACAATTTATGAAATTTTATTTACCAATGAAAATCGTAGGTTCTTAAAACCTCACTTTTAACCAAACGCTTTGAGATGATCTCCAACTGGGATCAAATGAATACTCTAACCATTCATCATTTGCCCACTTTAATTGTTGATCTTCTGGTAACGGTTCAACAAGATCGGCCGAATGATGATTCAAACCAAAATAACAAAATAATCCGAACTCCCCCTGAAATATGCAGTACTTACAAGGAAAGTGCACACACCCTGAGAATCGGGTTTTATCAAGGCATGGAGATTCGATCTCTAGCATCTGAAGATGAAGCCTAGTATTCCTAATTCCATCTCATAGGCCCTTTTTCTTGAAGTATGGGTCATCTAATTTAAAATATGCTTGCTTTTGTTAAAAAATTTCCTGATAAAATTAATATTTTCTAACGAAAAAGCCTAAACTTTAGGTTTCCTTTCTACCTCGTAATCTTTTTTGCTCCTTTACGTAACATAAGTATTCACAAAGTGACAGTCAATAGAAAAAACAATTTTTAATAAAATGAAGCATATTTCACATATAGCATATATCTGAAGAAAAAGGGGCCTATGAGTTAGAGTTACAAAGATTGGGCTTCATTTTTTATTATCAGAAATCAACTCTCAAAGCCCTAATAAAATCAGTTTCTCGGAGGGTGTACACTCATTAACTAAATTCAAAATATTTAAAAAATAATATCTACCCTCATTTAATATTATTAACAGGATAACTTTGTACGTTTGATCCACTTTAAATAACCCCAAGTTGCCCGATATCAATACGCCGATGATATAGAAGCTTTTAAAAATTTATTGAAGATGATATGTGGGGCTCAGAGCAAAAATGGGTTGAGTTCTATGCCTATACATACAACTTAACCCGTTTTTGTTCTGAGCCCCTCATATCTACCCCAATGTACGCAGCAGAAGCATAAAATGCAGGTGTACTAATCTACTGAATACCAATCAGTGTCGCAATGTGACTAGATTAATAGACTCAATTAACCTAAGAAAATATATTTAATTGCATAACACACACACACACACGCGCGCGCGCACAAAGTTTCAACTAAATGCATGCTTAAATTCAACAAGAAAAAATAAAGTCAATACGTCATCTTATTATCCAGCGACCCGAACAAGACATTGCGGTACTTTGAAAAAAGGAAAAAAAGAAGTATTGACACATTGGCGATCGAGGGGGTTGTATCGTTTCGAAGGCAGCTAGAAGGTGGTCCATCCGTCGAATCGCCATGAAAAGACTTACACGCACCCGGAAGGACTGTCGAGGATCAACATCACCGCCGGGGCCTCGACGGGTTAATATGGATGAGTCCGATCCCGCGCTCGCTTGTAAGCGCGTCGTCTCTTAATTTTTTCTTCCCCTTTCTCTTTCTCTCGCTACATGCGCTGCAATCTTCCCTCCTTTCCTAATAAACTTACCGATCGCTCGGCTGTCCCTCGTCCATTTTTCTCGTGTGGCGCGCGATCGCGATATCTCATGAAGTGAACGAATAAGAAAGAGAGAGAGAGAGTTCAAAGGATGCGAGGAGAGAAATGAGAGAAAAAAGAACTATGGGCTGTGGTGCTCCGAAATTAAATTGTTCCCAATGCCGAAAAATTTTGTTTTAAACGGACAGGTGTCTGGGGGGTTCGTATAATCAATTATGCTCGTGGCGCGCGGGGAAGGTTTGCATGGTAAATGGACAGAGCAGCGAGATAAGTTTTATACGGGTGATAAACCATAAAAATGCGATATACATGATTCAAGAATGATGAGATTAGTAAGTAAATGTATTTGTTAAGTGAGAAATAAGTTGCTATGAATGAAGGATATTTATGTATTTACTAATAATAAACTGAATACCTTGATGGTAGAAATCGACCATTTTTTTCCCATTGGTGAAAAGATTTTTCGAACATTTTCTAGCCGTTTTATGGCGATTTCGGTCAATTTACCATAAAATGGCTAAAAAAATGTTCAAAAAACCGTTTCACAATTGGAAGAAAAATGGACGATTTCCAGCAGGGTATACTTTTGTGAGAGTTTAGATTAGTATTGTAAATATTTTAAAACTTTTATATTTGGTTCTATTGAATTCCCATTTGAATTTTTTTGAACAAATAAAGCCATTAATGAAAAAATACTATTCTAAGATACAGTAGAATAAGATATAATAGGCGTTTGTCACCAAGATCTATTTTGCATTAACCTTAGATTTAAAAAATTGTGATGGAAGTATAGAATTACATACACATATCAAATAAATTTATATTTAACATTATTCATCACTAATTTGACATAGAAATATTCATGAAAGCTGAAAATTAAGTCTTTATCTTACATATAGGTATCATAACCGTAATTGAAACAAGCCAAATACGCTCGGAGCAAAACAACATCGAAAGCGTCTGTCCCCTATTTGCGCAAATTTCTCGAAACTGGCCAGTAATGAAAAGATTAGCATTCGCATCCTACTGCTCATAAAATCCAACAATTTCGCAACCTCTTAAACCAACCAACCTCGCGTCGCACACCTGCGTGCCCAATCACCACACACACACACACACACACACACATATATGTAACAAAACCGACGACAACTACGTTCGCTAACGTACATATACGCACTATACTCGCAGCGCGCACCCCGCGCTTTCTCGCGCAATTTCGCGTCCATCTACGGAATTCCCCAGAATGCAAAATGAAGCGGTTGCGCGTGCGCGCGCGCACGTGCCTCTCCCGACTTTTTTCGCGCTCGCTCGCACCACGTCCAATAAATTTAGATAAATTATCGTCAAGGGACTCATTTATACAAGCGGCGAGCGAAATGAATTCATCGGGCGGACGAGTTTCTATAGGCGCGTTGCCGCTGCAGGAGGCTCTCCGCACACGCGGGCATCGATCACCACCTGCGTCGATGATCCATTCGCCGCCGCGCAATTACTCTCGCGCGCTCGATTAGGTCGCGAGAGTGCAGTATATGTGCCGCTGCTGCTACTACTGCGGGCGGTAGCGGCGAATCAGCATTGAATACGCGGCGCGCGTACTTTGACAAACTTGCCGGCAGGGAGTCGCGCGCAAGGCGATATAGTAAGAGAGTTGAGTGTAGTACACACGGCGAGGAACGTGCGGAAAGTGCACGTATGGCAGCGAGAGAGGATGGGTTATTTGTGGGTGCGAGTATATAGCGCGCGCTCGCGCACAGAGAGATCGTTGTGTAACGCGCTGCAGCGCGAGGAGCTCGAGGCTTATACGGCGGAGTAGGAAAAAGCTAGAGGAGGTTTTCACAATGGCCGAGCGAGAGAGGCTTGTTTGTCTTTGGATCGTAGTCGAGCGTGTGTTGAATAACCGAGGTGTGTTGGCAGCTTTTTTTTTTCTTCTTTCCTTCGCTCATTTTTGCAAAAGCGAGAGTAATGGGGGTTTCAGATGGTCGCCGGGAAAGTCGCTATGTGACTTTTCGTATTATGCTACTTAAGGTACAATGATGGGTTCGCTGGTGGTCTTGTAATGTTTACGTTAAGCGAAATTGATATTATGTAAATGTTATCTTTGAAATTATGGTGGAGTTGCTTTCTTAATTATATGAATGGAATTTTATTTTAATTTTTAATTTAAAATGTTTAATAGTTTTGGTTAAAAATGAAGGAACCTTTCCAATTCAAAACAAAAAATTTAGAAAACATTTAGTTATTAAAACTTCTATTACTGAAATTCACACGTCTTTGTTTTTAAATTCATCTATTAAATTCGTTCCTCTCTATACGTATGCGAATAGTACTTAAAACAAAGAGGGAAAAATGAACTAAAAACACTTTTTATTGTCCTACTAACATTTACATTTTATTAGTAAAATAGAATTTCGCAGCAAATTCCTTACAATAACAAATTTTAAAAATTGAAAATCTTTATTTTAGCTAGACATTAGCACATATCCCATTGCATAAATTTATAAAGTACCGCAATAGATATATTCCTCCTAATAAAACATTACGATAGGATGTTTCCATCAACCGAATAGCACTTAAAAAAATATCAGAGCTATGGGAATAGCATCCAGACGATTTGATTTGTTCCGCGTTCGCGAAATGATGCGCCGGACAAAAGACTCGCGCGCAAAGTGACACGAGCGCGCATGCGCGTAAACATTCCTTTTTTGCGCACCTCCGCGTGCGCGCTCTTTTATGACAGAAGCAAGATGAGCCTCGCATGCGCGCGCACGACGCATCGTACGCTCGACCTTTGACCGGTCGCAAACTTAGCACTGCCAGGACTCTAAGCGATGTGTGTGTCTCTCTCTCTCTCGCTTACTCGTTCGCTTGCACGCTCGCTCTATGAACCCAAAGCGAGAAAAAGGAGAGACAGAGGAGGGAATGAAAAGAAGGGAGAGAAGCGCGGCGTACGAGGCGAAGCGGAGAATGAGAAAATAGAGAAGAAATGAGAATGATGAACGGGGAGTCCGTTAAAGGGACAAGGGGAGAAAAAAGAAGGGGAAAAGAGAGAGAGAGAGAGAGAGAGAGAGAGAGAGAGAGAGAGAGAGAGAGAGAGACCCAGAGTTTATTATGTAGCGAAGCCATCGGTCTTTAAAGATTGAAGAGAAATGAGCGTCGCTCGTCGCGGAAAAAATTGGAATTGAGATTTTTGCGCCAGCCGCGCTTCTACTATCTACGCATGGGCCATAATTCATTTGAAGCATTTAAAAGGACGAGAGAGGCTTCGCTCCTTTTTTACCCATTTCCCGATTTTTTTTATTAATTTAATAACTGTACGTGATTGTTGTCAATGGACGAAAGATGATTTGATATGAACTGCGTTTGATGGATGTCCTTTCATCATTTTGTTACTTGGTAGTGAACGTATTGAAATACTATAATGAAGATAATTTTTATTTACGGTTAATAATTTTGTTTTGTAAATTATGAGTGACGATATTTTTATACATGCAAACGCATACATTTTTTAACGCGCAGCGAAACAATTTTTAGCGAGTATCAGCATCATTCTCGAAAGTGTCTTAAGTTTAATTATGTTTGCTATTTTTTCTTTTCCAGGAACAAGCACCGGCAAAAAACTACCCTATCGAATTGTGCAACTACCCGTTCTATATACATGTATATACCGTAGCACTGACCACGCGCGGTCAAACACTTGGCCGTGACAAAAGCGAATAATCGGAACTCGTGCATAACCGCCTTCGCGTGGCTGCGGGCAAAACCTTATTTATTAACAATGGAGCCAATCAATTGCCACTTAATTGCTCGTTAGATACAAATCAGCGCCTTGGTAAACGTGTGCAAAGAATTCCGCTGGTAATTAAATGCTGAAAAACTTTTAATTTTGACTAAATAACCTTTTCCCAATTCAATGAAACTTCATTTCAATTGCATAGTTCGGATTAAGTAAAAAAAATTGTATATTTATTTTTATTTTACACCATAATTTGAAAAAAAAATATTTGTTTGGTGTAGTATCAATTTGTAAAACACAAAACTATGATACAGACAGAGGTAAAATTAAAATGATAATTATTAATGATAATGATTAATTATCTACTTTTCGATGATTATGATATAATCATTGTTTATATTTTCACGACTGTTATACGATTTCAAAGCTTTTGCAAGCGATATATTTCAGCATTAAGTCTCATCTTTCGATATAGATTTTAATATACTTTCACAACTGAAATTGTTCACTTTGTAATTCTTTTTAGTTATACGCTATAATGTCGTTATAGTTTCTGCTAAATCATTTAGCTCACGAAAACAGTACACGATATCAAATCCACAATTTACCCAATGACACAATCTTATACGCGACCGGTAACTTTATCTACAGTGCTTATCAGAGAATGAATTATCTATGTAGATGTTGCATCTATACGCGGGAGTACGTATACCAGCCAACGTCACATCAGCCATTAAAGTAGCTTATTTTATGAGTAGATCTCACGCGGTGATGTATGTATATTATATAAACTTATGCCTGGGTAAGAAATGGTGGTTCGGTGTAATAGAACGCAAGACGTTTACTTGTTTTTAACATTTGTGAATTTTGAGATATAGCTAACCTAAATTATTATAATATCAAAATATGCCATATTTCTAAAGAATTCTTCTACTTTTAATTAGAAGATTTACTTTTAAATACGAAACTATTTGAATACATTTCAAAAATCGATTTCGAATTTTACAATGTATATATATTTTTAACAAAAATAAATATATCATAGATATTACAAAAATAAATTTATTCAGTGCCTGAATAAATCGATCTTAAAAGCTAGTATAGTGTTGTAAGTATTTTCAAGAAAACCCTGCTTTGTTTTTTTTTTAAACGTAAAACCATAAAAATTAGACATGAAGAAGATTATTTTTGTTTTTCAAATTTATAGTTTATTCAATTAATTTATATTTACCAAGTCATTTAGTTGGATTGCATTCGTATAAATAATATATTATGAAAAAATTATTATAATAGCTGATAAAATAATGTTATAATTAATAACATTTATTATTTGTTAATATTCATAATATTTTTCTAATATAGTTTAAAATTATTTTGAAAAATTAAAGTTGAGGAAAATTTCAATATTAAAACAAATTAAGTGTTTTAATATTGGACCATTAATTACTAAAATAATTTAAAAAAAATAATATTACAAAATGCTACGACAAAATAAATAATTGACTCCGAATGATATCAAACCAATATAATAATCATTTGCAGTCACTCAAAACTAGCTCCGCAGTCTTCGCTTTCGCACTAGAGTGCGAAAACTGTCCGCCAGGTGGCTGACGGTTTTTGACAATCGCAAGCAAATATACTACCTCGAGGGGATATAACAGGCCAGGTAGCAGAGTATCGTCACTCTGGTTTCCCTTCATAACACGTTTAAATCTTTCGCCTTTTACTAAAGATTTCCGTGGAGGGGAACACTTGATGAGTCTGATGACCAATTTTTTTTAGTGCCCGACGAAAGTTGGGCCGATAATTAATTCAAACACAATATTTAGCAATAAATTAATTGCAATCTATTTTAACATTCTTCAATGGAATTAGATTATTAATTAATAATACGTTATACTTTATAGCTAATATTATACTAAATTGTATAATTATGTTACAAATACATTAAGTAAATAATTGTGTGTATTTGAATAGCGTGCTCTATAGTAAATGAATACTTATCGGTTAATTATTTTATTTTACGTCAAATTTCACAATACGTAAAATTAGTTTACACATTTATTAATAATAATTATAAATATTTAAACATTAACAATGAATATTTTTTTACGAGGTTGAAAATCGTTTTGGGAAACTCCTAGAACTTATATATATATATATATGGTGTCTCAAAAAGAAATTTTTTTTATTAATTGAACTTAACGTAAGCCGTAAAATTTTGGTGTTTTTCCACATACTTATTTTGGGAGTAATCGTTCAGTATCCAATCGTGTGACGTTATTAGCAGGAAAAATCAAGCTTAATTTTTTCATTATGAACAAAATTTTATTTTTATCACGTAAAACAAGTATTTTTTATACTAAGTCAGGTTTATAAATTTTAGAATTTGAGTCCAGTGTTTTCTTCAATCCAATCATAGTATTTATGCACCCTAATGTACACTCTAGGATATATTTTTGATTCACAATGATTACCAGTGGAAGTGATTCCATAGAGTTTATCATCAATAACACCAGGTCCACCAGAATCACCATCGCACGCATCAGCTTCCCAGTGCCCGCACAAAACATATTATGGGTTATACGGGGTCTTCTGACTCGTAAGCTTTTTCACAATTTTTTTGACTTATTACACGTACGTGTGCAGCCTTCAAAATATCAGAACATTTCAGATTTGGCTAAAAATAGTTAATTAAATTAACTAAAGAAATTCTAGAAAAAAAACCTTTCTCTGCGAGGGATAAGAACTTATCCCTATCCTTCCAAAACCAGAAATCTGCATCATTTCACCTTCTCTGGGAATATCATATAGCTTTGGAAGAGCTATAGGTCGTTGTTTATTATTAAATTTAATAGGCTGTGCAAGATGGATGAAAAATATAATGAAAATATTCGTATTAGTTACAAGTTCTTAGTTCTTAGTCAAAAATTAAAATTTATACTGAAATTTATTTGACATGTTTTGAAGTTGCATAAAACTATTATTGTACACATTGAAATACTAACACTGTCATGAATAGTGATATTATATCTATGCTAAATCCTTTCTAAGTAATTCACAGTTAAATAAACACATTTAATTACCTTGATTAAAGCAATGTCGTTGTCATAGTCGTCTTCATCATAATCCGCATGCCTTATAATGTTCTCAGATTTGTATACTTTACCTAATCTTTTATTTCTGTGGTCACTGCCAGTTCGTACTGATACATGCGTTATATTTCTATTTTGCAATGAAGATATTAATTTAATTCTTTGTAAGAAGTCCTATTATATAGAAATACTTGATGTAATTATAGAAATTAAATGAAATATTATTTAACACAGTGTGCAGCAGTTATAACCCAAGATTCATGTATAATAGTTGCACCGCAAATGTTAACTACGCTCATACAACCCAACAAGCTAGCCTATAAAAATCAATTTAAATATTTTCATCCTGAGAGCTATGGGCTTAAAGATTTGTATTGAAATTATTATGTTGATATACAAGATATAAGGATCTTTAATCAGATTTAACATCTTCTTGAATTATTTTAAAAAACTTTTAAATTTCTATAAACTGTTTTGTATGAAATTTATTCAATACATAATGCGATAACGCATCTATTTTTTAAAGTATAGGCATGTAAAGAATTGAAATGCGCATTTTTCTGTGAAGAAATCAAATTTTCAACTTTATTAGTTTTATTAAAAATCACAATAAACTGTTCTTTTTTTTTTGTGAAAGAAAAGTTTGATTTAATTTTCTGTCCAACTCGTTCTGAACTTCGTTCAGATCAACTATTTCTTTCAGAAATTCTTAAACAATAAATTTTGGAGTATTAGGAATATTATAAACCATAGCGGAATAGAGATTGTTATTGAACTAAATAGCGAATTTTAAAACCATTTTTTTCGCTATTTTAAACCTGTATTTTCAAATGCAAAAGTTATGTAACGAATTTTCTAATTTTGCGATTTGATTTAATGTACTATATTCTTAAACACCTAAGGAAGTTTTTTGGAAAATTCCAGTACTCTATGTATTATTGCTAAGTAGAATTTTTCGTGACTGCTACTATAAATTCTGTTGAAGGCCGCGCGCCACGGTACACGTGTAACGACGTGTAAATGATAGCACGAAAGAAATAGTTGACTCCAACCCTTGTGTTTATTTTATTTTTATGATCATTCGATAAGATCGGTATATATAAGGAAGATTTTTTTTCATTTTCACTTATTGCAGGAGGGGGTATCTAAAAATAGAAAAATTTTCATTAGAAAGCTTTAGATGCCAAAAATTTGTATACAGACTCATAATTTTACAAAAGTTTAGAATGTAGAAAAGGCACATATTAGAAGTAGATTTATTTTAGAAAATTCATTTCATGGAAAAAATTGAATATCGAATTAAATTTATAGAAGATATTACTATCGAAAAAAATGATATAATTTCGTACGCTAAAAATGAAGAATTCCCCTATTATAGAAAGTTCACAGTTCCGAAAATGCTGAATTTAGTGGAAATTCAAAGGATCAATTATTCGAATTCTACTCTATAGAATGAAATATAATAATATGAATTTTAGAAAACCAAAATATAGAATGATACTTTTGGAATTTCTAGCTATTCGAATATAATGATTCGAAAGATATGAATGTAGAAAGGCAATACGTCAAAAGTTCAATGTTTCGAAAAACAAATGTCGAAGGTTCAAACTTTCGAAAAATTAATTGAGAAGGTTTGAACTTTCGAAAAAAAATAATTGAAGTTAAACATTTAGAAGGTTCAAACTTTCGAAAAACAAATTCAGAATGTTCAGACTTTCGAAAACATATGTACTATTCAGCTAGGGTAAAGAAAAAGTAATTAACGCTAGATTGTAAACTTTCGACATTTTGAGCTTTCGACATTTTGAACATTCGATATTTTTAACTTTCGACATTTTTAACTTTCGATATTATGAACTTTCGACATTTATTTTTCGATATTTTGATCTTTCGATATTTGGACCTTTCGATATTTAAACTTTTCAATATTCTGAACATTCGATATTTGAACATTTGATATTTGATATTTACGAGATTTTCAGCATTCTAGATTTTCAATTTTCGATCTTTTGAACTATCTAAAGATGCTATTAAATTCTATATTTTGATCTTTTGATATTATGATTTTCTAATTTATGTACAGATATTTTCTGTAGATTTCGTTTCTGTAATTTAATTTCTAAAATTTGGGTTTTCGAAATTATAGTATTCTAAAATTATAAATAAATATTTTTTCTACAAATTTACTATTCCTTAAAATTATAATTCGTAAAATTGAATTCGAACTTATAAATTTTCAACTTTATGAATTTCGAATTTCTTTTTATTGAAATTACAAGTTTTCCATTAAAACAAGTTCTGATAAATTACCTTTCTTTAAAAAAGTTTTCTATTTTTCGATACCCCCTCTATTGCAGTCATGAAGGCTTTGTGTATTTTGTTGTGCGTCGCTTGTGCGAGTGGCTTCTATATAAGTAAAAGAGATTTTAAGTAGTATTTTTGTTGATTAAAATAAATTTTTCAATTACATATTAGATTTCAATTTCTAATAGATAATAATGGAACACGTGAAGAAAAAATTATTGGAGGATGGCACGTTAGAATAGAAGATGTACCATATCAGGTAAATAAATACAAACTAAATTTTGTAACATTTATTCCTTTGCAGCAATTTCTTTAATGTAAATGCTTAAAAAATTAAAAGATTATTTGATAGATTTATTAATCGATTTATTTATTAATAGATTGTTGAATGAAATAGACCATGAACGAAATTAATAGACGTACTTGCGTTATCGCATTATGTATTGAATAAATTTCATACAAAACAGTTTATAGAAATTTAAAAGTTTTTTAAAATAATTCAAGAAGATGTTAAATCTGATTAAAGATCCTTATATCTTGTATATCAACATATAATAATTTCAATACAAATCTTTAAGCCCATAGCTCTCAGGATGAAAGTATTTAAATTTATTTTTATAGGCTAGCTTGTTGCTTTGGATGAGCGTACTTAACTTTTGCGGTGCAACTATTATACATGAATTTTGGGTTATAACTGCTGCACACTGTGTTAAGTAATATTTCATTTAATTTCTATAATTACATCAAGTATTTCTATATAATAGGACTTCTTACAAAGAATTAAATTAATATCTTCATTCAAAATAGAAATATGACGCATGTATCAGTACGAACTGGCAGTGAACACAGAAATAAAAGATTAGGTAAAGTATACAAATCTGAGAACATTATAAGGCATGCGGATTATCATGAAGACGACAATGACAACGACATTGCTTTAATCAAGGTAATTAAATGTGTTTATTTAACTGTGAATTACTTAGGATTTAGCATAGATATAATATCACTATTCATGACAATGTTAGTATTTCAATGTGTACAATAATAGTTTTATGCAACTTCGAAACATGTCAAATAAATTTCAGTATAAATTTTAATTTTTGACTAAGAACTAAGAACTTGTAACTAACACGAATATTTTCATTATATTTTTCATCCAGCTTGCACAGCCTATTAAATTTAATAATAAACAACGATCTATAGCTCTTGCAAAGCCATATGATATTCCCAGAGAAGGTGAATTGATGCAGATTTCTGGTTTTGGAAGGATAGGGGTAAGTTCTTAACCCTCGCAGAGAAAGGTTTTTTTTTCTAGAATTTCTTTAGTTAATTTAATTAACTATTTTTAGCCAAATCTGGAATGTTCTGATATTTTGAAGGCTGCACACGTACGTGTAATAAGTCAAAAAGATTGTGAAAAAGCTTACAAGCCAGAAGACCCCGTAACCCATAATATGTTTTGTGCGGGCACTGGAGAAGCTGATGCGTGCGATGGTGATTCTGGTGGACCTGGTGTTATTGATGGTAAACTCTATGGAATCACTTCCACTGGTAATCATTATGAATCAAAAATATATCCTGGAGTGTACATTAGGGTGCACAAATACTATGATTGGATTAAAGAAAAAACTGGAATCAAATTCTAAAATTTATAAACCTGACTTTGTATAAAAAATACTTGTTTTATGTGATAAAATAAAATTTTGTACATAATGAAAAAATTAAGCTTGATTTTTCCTGCTAATAACGTCACACGATTGGATACTGAACGATTACTCCCAAAATAAGTATGTGGAAAATACACCAAAATTTTACGGTTTACGTTAAGTTCAATTAATAAAAAAATTTCTTTTCGAAACACCAAATCTACCTTCTGTATTTGATTTTTCTACTACTATATATCATATCCGACAATTACAACCTTAGGGTGTAAAGTTATACTTTATGCCCTTGATACGAAAACTACTATTTAGTAATCATCTTTCTACAAAAAAAAACCCTGTGCTAATTTTTTTTATGGTTGAAGATTGTTCTAAGATGTACGAAACCAATACCTAACTCAATCTGAACAAATTATGAATGATATTTAAGTGTCTCATTTAGAATACTATTTACTACCAAGGGGAATTATTGTAACTTTCCCATAGAAAAGTCTTGACTATTTTAAAATAGATACGCTTTTTGATTATTTTTTATGTTCAATATTATATATAATCTTAAAATTTGCACATCTATTTACCTGTTAGATTGCTTTAATGAAATAAAATAAAAAATTTGCGGAGGAGAGGGCCGAAGGAACAAACCGTTTCTTATGTACGTATTGAAATGTGCCGTCCATATTTTTACTCATATAGTACTCTCTAAAGTTGAATAAGTGAAATTTTTACTTATTTCATGAGTGAATGCCTTTTTCACTTCAAAATGAGTAAATTTCCACTTATTTTATAAGAGAATATCTTTTTTTGCGTACCAATAAGTAAAATTTTAACTTATTTTATAAGTGAATGCTCTTTTTAGTTCAAAATAAATAAATTTCCACTTATTATAAGTAAATCCTCTTTTTTACTTCAAAATAAGTAAATTTTTACATATTTTATAAGTGAATGCTCCCTTTCACTTCAAAATAAGGGCAAAAATCACTTTAAAATATGTTCACCGTTTTTATTACTTAATCAATAACCCTAGCGGAAATATTTTTGTTCAAAAATGTTAAAAACTGTTAGAAAGAGTTATAAACTGTTTAAAAATGTTACAAAATCTAGGATTTTGGATGTTATTAATCGTTTGTAACTGTTTGTAACATTTTTAAACAGTTTTTAACAGTTTGTAAAAGTTATTAAATTATTTAATAACTTTTAAATATTTATTAATTATTATTATTAACATAGTAATCATTAATTATTAGTATAATTAAACACTCCTTAGGCTTCTTCTGCATTGTTTGACTGTTACTTGCCTTAGAAGTGCTCCCGCGCTCCTTGGTTCTCATGATTATAATAATGAAGTTATTAAATAATTATTAATTAATAATAATAATAATAATTTATTAATTATTAATATTTCCTGAAATATATCAAATTTAAAATTATTTGAAACTGTTCGAAAGTATTTAAAACTATTAAAAACTGTTTGAAACTGTTACAAAGTATTATAATTAGAAAAAATGTGTACAAAATCATACATTTTGTAACACTTATAAACAGTTTTAAACAGTTCTAAATAGTTATAAATAATTTTTAACAGTTATTAACTGTTATTAACATTTAAAATTTACGACAGGGAAGTGATGGTTAATCTTGAGAAAAATATACTTTATGATCTACTTATTTAAAAAGTGAAAATATTATTAGTATTTAAACACTGATTATGCATTTCAACAATCTATTTATTTATCTATTTACTATATATTTATTTTCTGATTTTTTTTCTCATATTTTGCACTTTTACAATAACTTTCGATATATTATACTTATATAATAAATTAATTAGTTTGAATTTTCGTGCAGTCAAAACAGTCGCGTATACATAGAAATTTATATACCTGAATAGTATAATTCTCATATGAGTGTAGGGATTTAGGATTAAATGTCAGAAAAATTTTTACATCAGAAAAATTTTGAAAAAATTGAAAAAATAAAAAAAAAATTAAAAAAATTCTTGAAAAACAGTACAAAATTTATTTTTCTCATCGGATCAAAAATCCCTAAACTCATATGAGAATTATACTATTCAGGAGTAATTTAGTTCAAATCTGGAGTCAATCCATCCACAGGAAATTTTCAAAGCTTACGGATAGGGAAAAAACCTGTTTCATTGATGACTATGGTTCTGGACAATATAAGGGGCCCAGACCAAGGTCTAAGGTGAGGTAAATATATCCCCTTTTATGTATAAAAAGTGGGAAATAATTAGTTTACATTTATGTATTAAAATATGACTTTTTTATTTCAGAAAAAAGAGGTGTGCCATTTCGAAGGGCGTGAAAGAGGATATATGAGGGTATATGAGATGCAAGAAATAAAATTTAGGTGCTCATAAGGTAGGGATCTAGGTTGAAGTTGAACATGATCTTAAAATTAATAACATTTTTAACAGAGATAGATGCAAGGTACTTAATATTAAATTCTCTTGTTTAAACACGATAAAAAAATGGAATTCAGGTGCCAGTAAGGTAGAGATCGTCACGGTACATATGGCCTTATGAAACATTTTTAGGTTAATCAAATTTAATTAATGTAAGTTACCCATTTTCTTAAAATACTATCTAAATAAATAATTACTGAAAACCATTAATATTTTAGATGAATAATCAAAATGTATAATGTCAATTGAATGAATATGGATATTGCACCTTATGTAGATGAAAATGTCCAAACTGTTACAACCGAGCGATAGCGTAACGAATAGCGTGCGTGCGTAGTAATCCAAGGTCCATGGATTCGATTCTCGGTCAGGTCGAAAATGTTATGTAAGGTTTTTTTCTGCGATAATAAAAATGCGATTAATTTATAAAGTTCTCTAATGAAGAAGCGAAAATTTATAATTAAAAAAGTTATATGCATAAATTATAACATTCTTCATACAACATAAATAAGTGGTAAGTAAATATAATTATAACAAATTTGCATCAAAATAATGATACAACTAAAACTAACCTTTGCATTAATTAAATTTTGTAAAATTTTTGAATTTCACTATTTCAATTAAAATTATAAAAAATAATTTCTTGTAATAAATAAATATTAAATATTACTCATTAAACATTCTGCATTCAATTTTATATACAAATTATTAAATTTCAGATAATTGTATTAAATTTTCAACTGTATAAAAAAATAGTATTTTGTTACGTGATAATCTTTAACTAAAAGTTATTTTCAATAAATATTTTTTCATATATTTTTATGCTGTTGCATCTATTTTTATACCGTCGAAGTTGAGATAGTGTGTTTAATATTCAGATGGGAGACTGCTTCATATCGTAGATTTTGCGCCACTTCAGTAAAGTGAGAGAGGTAATTTGAATATATTTTCGGTATTTAAACTAAGGAAATTTTATATAAATATCTGAAATATATTCAATTACGAGGTGATGTTCAACCAACACAGTAAAAAAAAAATAAATGGATAGAGTACGGAAAAAAGTATAGTTTAACTTTTTTCAAAGTGATTTATCACTTATTTAAAAATAAATTATTACTTTATTCCAAAGTACTTTTTCACTTTTTCAAAAAAGTAAACTTTTCACTTATTCAAATAAGTCATGATAATTTTCACTTAAATAAAAAGTAAAAATTCACTTTTTATATAGGTGGTTACGAATTAACTTATTGAAAAAGTTAATATGCGCTTTTTCTAAGTGCACGACTATGTACTTGCCCAATAAGTACATATGAGGCGTTTCACGTCAGCTCCCCAGGCGCGGCGCGCGAGCGCGAAATCATGCTGTTTTGAGCTTGTGTTTGAAGAGCTAAGATGTATCTAAAAAAAATAATCCCCAAGTGATTTCGATGTATTTTTTCCTCAGTATTTCTTCCAATTCTAAGTATTTCTTGAATAATATCTCGAAAAAATCAAAAAACCCCTATGTAGAAAAAGGCTATATCCATGTAAATTTCCTCCTCTTTCGATCTAGCAGGTAAAAAAAATATTAAAAATATAGTTTTTGAGATATAACACGTTTTATGTTTTTTTGAGGTTAGAATTGAAAAATTTTGAGAAACTAATAGCACCATCGGAAAGCTGAGGAAAAAATACATCGAAATCACTTGGGGATTATTTTTTTAGATACATCTTAGCCCTTCAAACACAAGCTGAAAACAGCATGATTTTGCGCTCGTGCGCCGCGCCTGGAGAGCTGACGTGAAACGCCTCATATACACTTAAAATAAGTAATATTTCACTTATCTTACTTTAGAGAGTAAGGACCTGTGGAATTAGTTTCTCTCGTCTCTAAGGCACTTATCAAGCAACAATATAGATTTAGATCCGTAGTGCGGGAATATAATGTGTATATAACATGGACTTTTCCACACTACTTTATCAAGTAATCACGTTAACCCATTTAGTCCCAAATGTCGTCAATTTTTACTAAATTTTCATCCAGTATTTTTTTTTTTTTTTTTTTTATATTATTTGCATTAAAACAAAATTCAGAAACATGATATCCGACGTAAAATTTTATGCTCTTTCTAATACGGTATCAGAATATGTCTAACATTAATGCATAAAAAGTTATAAACAATTTTTTCTATTAAAAAAATATTTTTGATCTAAAATTTTTATATGAAACCGGTAGTATACACATCCTTTTACGGATAGAAAAGTGTTTTCTAGTCATAAACCTAAAGATAGGTTGGGTCCGGAATAAAAAATTCAACATGGCGATCCCAAAAATGGCGTCCGAAATAAAACTTTTGTTGATAAACTACAGAACGCTGTAGCTTAAAAAGTATGAGCTATTTTTAAAAAATGCCAAGAGTGAAAAGTTCTTATAATTCACCAAGAAATACACGAATTTTTTCAGATTTTTTTGGTGATATTTTGAAAAATTTGTTATTTAAATTTTTAGAAAATTAAAAATAATACCCGAAAATTTCTGGAAAAATGTTAACATATTCTTTGATAAATTCTAAGCATTTTTTGTTCTTTGCAATTTTTTCTAAAAGTTGATAGTTTTCGCAAGAAAAAATATTCTGGATACATCATTTAGAAAGTTTATGATTTTTTATTCAGATAAATTGTGCACATAAAAATCTACATCAATATGATCTACACATCATGATGTAGATTTTAATCGTGTAAACTATCTCAGTGTAGACTATATATTTGTACATTTGTTCTTAATATTATTTGTGTAGAACTTAGCAGTGCTATAAAAGTTCTGTGTAGGGGTTTTGTGTAGACACTAAATGTGCTCAATGTTACTAGTACCGCGGGCAAGCGCGTGTGCGATGGATACGGACAGATCGTCTATATACACGCGCAGTAGTAGCCAGCGAGTTTGCCGCGAGGGACGAGGTGTATACGTTCTAGGTTGTCTCTCCCACTTCTCAATTTCTCTTGTGCTTGCGCGTGCTCTCGTCCAGGTAGGTCAGAGTTAAATTACTAAGTGTGTAAAGAGAGCGCTGAGTGCTGGTCACGCCAGCCGTGAACATGATGCGAGACCGAGGAGAATGAGATAGACAGCAGCGAGAGAAGTAGCTTGAGATCATTGCTAAGTATAAGTGGGTCCCGCTACGAACGCGTACGCAAGCGCGAACTTGCTGCCCGACGACGTAGGATATACAGAAAGCCAAAGAGAGAGAAAAAGGTGAAGAGAGAGAGACAGCCAGGCAGACAGTGAAGAAGAAATGAGGAGGTTAAAAAGGCAACCTTGCAAACAAACCACGCGGCTACCGGCTTCCCAGCCGAAAAGCATAGAAATTCCTTTCAATTTGAAGAATGCTCGCGTTCATTTTAATTAGCTTTCGAGAGGGGGCGATATTTTCGCCTCTGTACCTTTTTCCCCTCTCAAAAAGAAACTGCACTGCTCCACGCTTACACACACACACATACACACACACACGCGCTCGCACGCACGCACGCACACACACACACGCACCCATCAACCCACACACACACACACATATATATACACACTAGGGGGGCTTCGCCCTCTGTTTGCTCCGCTCGCCAACCCCCATTTTTAGTGTGAATTTAAAAAAAAATATTATAGCAACAGCTAATACAACTGGAAATCGTTTTCTAAAATATGTGTAAACTAAATTTTGTTTTTTAAATCTAGTTTAAATTCAATCAATTGTAACAGGATGGCTGCTGGGGAAAAATCCCGAAAAGCCACAGGCCAGCGATGCCCTAGAACACGGTGCCGCGGGTGTCAAACTAAAATGACTTGCCCGGGGATCTGCTTCTGTAATCCTGAAAACAACGCGAAGATCGCACACGAACTTCGCTTTCCAACTAAATGGATCGCTGAGTAAAATACGCGCGCTCAAAGAGTAAAGCGCGCGGCCGCTAAGTTCAGCTATGAAAACGACCGGCGGAGTCGTTTTCCCGCGGAGGCGGCGGTATCCGGGAGAAGGTTAGGTTAAGGTCGATAAATGAAGAATAGCCTCAATTACTTCACAGAACAATAACAAGGTCTATTCTTAAATTATTACAACATAAACGCGTCGCGTTGCGCGCCGACAAGAAGACGTGATCCGCTGACGGCGCGGGCGGATCAATGTATTTATTCTCGCTGAGCCGGTGAACGCAACACCGGCCGCTCGTCGCAGCGAGCCGAAAATACAAATAAAACGCTGCGCGGAAAATACTCGAAGAGTCTTACCGGGAGGGGAGTGCACTCCCCTCGTCGCTCGCTCACGAATCCGCTCCTGCGTCAGGCCTTATCCTCCGGTCGACTTCGGAGTGTTCAGGCCGAGTCTTAACGTCCAGCGTTCACTTACAGACGCTTCGGACCCCAGGAGTGGCTCGGATTGCTCACGTGCGCTGCTCTTCGTGGTCGGTACGTGGACTGGCGCTGCGCTGCACCGGTGAGGACGCACGATACCGTTTTCTTCACGGACGATCAAAATTACTCGCGTACGCGCGGTTTGACAGCTCGAGAGAATCTGATTCAAAAATGAATCCTGCGCGACTTTGCAACGGTCAAAGTCGCGCCTGCCCCGCGCGTAGCTAACGCAAATACATCGTCCGAGCGATGTCAACACACGCTCGAGATACACGAATTCGCGGGAACGAGAGCCTAACGGGTTCGATAGAATACGGAGGACCGAGATACTTATCTTCTCCGTATTTTATCTTGGAACCTCGTTATACAATCTAAATTTCAATTTTTGGCCGCCATCTTGGGTCCAATATTTTGAATTTTCAAAATCTTAGTTCAGATTCGTAATCATCGAATCCAGAAATTTCGTACATACATTTTTCAGCAAGATCCAGTAATATTTGAATATTTGGGCGCCATCATCGATCCGCCATTTTGAATTATCAAAATATATGTTCAGATTCCTAATCAGCGAATCCGGAAACCCACTACGTACAATTTTTAACAAAATCCGGTAAACTATTAATTTTTGGCCGCCATCTTGGGTTCTACATTTTGAATTTTCAAATCTGAGTTCAGATTCGTAATCATCGAATCCAGAAATCCCGTACATACATTTTTCAGCAAGATCCAGTAATATTTCAATATTTGGCCGCTATCATCCATCCGCCATTTTGAATTCCAAAATCTGAGTTCAATTCCTAATCAGCGAATTCTATCATCCAGAAATCCTAATACGTGAATCCAGAAATACCCCATATACAATTGCCAAATTCAGTAATATTTGAACATTTGGCCGCCATTTTGAATTGGCAAAATATGAGTTCAGATTCCTAATCAGCGAATTCGGAAACCCACAATATACCATTTTTAGCGAATTTCGGTAACATTTCAATTTTTGGCCGCCATCTTGGGTCTACTATTTCGGATTTTCAAAATCTGAGCTCAGAATCGTAATCAGCGAATCCAAAAATTCCGTATATACAATTTTCAGCAAAATCGAGTAATATTTGAATATTTGGCCTCCATCTTCGATCCGCCATTTTGAATTATGAAAATCTGAATTCAGATTCGACATCATGCGAATCCAGAAATCCTCCACATACACTCGCAAAATTCAGTAATATTTCAATATTTGGCCGCCATTTTGATTTGGCAAAATATGAGTTCAGATTCGTAATCAGCGAATCCAGATACTCCCTATATACAATTTTTAGCAAAATCCAGTAATATATTTCAATTTTTAGCGGCTATTTATATTTACAAAATCTGAGTTCGGATTCCTAATCAGCGAATCCGGAAACCCACAATATACAATTTTTAGCAAATTGTGGTAAATTTCAATTTTTGGCCGACATCTTTGGTCCGCTATTTTGTATTTTCAAAATCTGAGTTCTGATTCATTACCAGCGAATCCCGAAACACACTATATAAAATTTTTAGCATAATCTAGTAATCATTAAAAATATTACTTATGTCGACTGCAATTTAATATCAACTGATAAGAATTTTTTTTTTTTTTTTTTTTTTTTTTTTAATTAAGTTTTTATTTCAGATTCTGCGGGGGTGATTATAAACAAGGGCAATCTGACTGCCATAAATATTAATTATTTTAATTTAATTTGTAAGACTGTAAGACCGATGGAAAAATTCTTATCAGTTGATAATCTAGTAATATTTCAATTTTGGCCGCCGTCTTGGGTCCGCCAATTTTGATTTTCAAAATCCGAGTTCAGATTCGTAATCATCGAATCCAGAAATCCTGTTCCGTTATGATTAAAATACAAAATATGTAAGTCCAATCGCTTCTTTAAATATTAAGTTTTATTGTTATTTGGCATTCAGTTCGCAAACGCTAAGCGAAAAGGCTTAGTGTTGTTTGGTCGTGAGCACGGGAATGTTTATCATTCTTCCTGGGTCACAGCTATCTCTCTAGGTTCGTTGTACGTCACGATGTGCGAGAAGGCGAGGTCATGGACATTTTGACCGCGCGAACAGTTTTCCAAAATAAATGTTCGAAAATAATTGAAAGTGCTTGTTCCCTAGTTACGTGTGCAACAGCCTTTTTTGGTCAGACTTTTTCTGAATGCCAAAGCGAACGGACGTGTCAGAATAATTGAATTGTCAAAGACGATTTCTTTAATTAGATTACATTATTATTTTGTTCAATTAAATTAATTGTATTTTTCATTTACAAATAATAAAAAAACGCTGTTAACAAAACATTGACGACCGTGACAGGACTTTCCTAAATAGTTTTTATTAAAAATTTCTTAAAAATCCAGGGGAGTCTTTACGATGCCAAAGAAAAAAAACCGATTCAACCATCAGCACCATCAATTACAAGAAAAAAGTCGAGGACATCTGACTTAGCTGCTGGACAACAACAGCCGCCACCGTCGTCGCCGGAGAGTATTGTCAAAAAGGTGACAACATGCGGTCGTGAGACTGCTGTCCGAGGTGAGCGGTCAACTACTCCTGTTTTCACGCGTCGGCAACGCCAGACGACGCCGTCGTCGAAGAGGACTGTCCGGGAGGTTGCGACGCGCGGGCATAGAACTTCTGTCCAAGATACACAGTCTACAGCTGCGACTTCTGCGCATCGTCGAGGCCAGCCGACACCGCCGCCAATCTCGAGGTACGCGGCCTACAGCTCCGGGTTCTCCGGGTCGTCGACGTCGGTCCACGCCGCCATCGAAGGAGCTGCCCATCTCGAAGGTTGGGGCGCGCAGTCGCCGGCCACCAGCGCGAAAGCCGCGCTTTGAAGAGACTAGCCGCCGCCAACGCGAGGAGCAGCCACTGCCGATGGAGGAGGCTAGGCCAGCCGTTCTGTCGCGTGAGCGTCAGCTGCCAGCGCGAAGATCGCGCTCTGAGAACACTAGTGAACACCAACGAGGGGAGCAGCCACCGCCAGACGATGGTATCGCAGAAGTCACGACGCGTGGGCGTCAGACTACAGCAAAAGGTATGTAACCTACTGGCGCCGATGCTGCTCGTCGTTGGCATCAGCCGATGCCGTCATCGGAGGAGTTGCTCGTCCCGGAGGTTTCGACGCGCGGTCGCCAAACTACAGCGCAATCGCGTCGACGACAGTCCATCTCGCTTGAAGCGCACTTCACTCCAACTAAACGTGACCGTGATGAGGAGGTCGTGGTGTTCGAAGAAGAATTCATCAAATCCCGAATGCGCGGCGTCGGCCCGCTATGCACCCAGAAGTCGCTGCGTCTCGTCGTCGAAAGCGTCCTCCAGACCGTTCTGAGAGCCCAAGATCATCAGAACATGATGTATGCAATTATTATTATAACGATAACACCCCTCTGCGTACGGGTGAGAATACATGGCGTAATAGTACTGAAATTCCGAGGTTAGGCACGAATCAACTAAATACTGATATTGTGACGCGTTTAGTGCACGCAATTGAAAATTCATCTTCAATTAGAGAAACGAGTTTTACAAAAGCGAATAAAACTTATTTAAATCGCAAAACTAATAAAAATTTACCGACCTTTTCGGGTGATCCTTTAGATTGGATGCATTTCAAACAATCTTTTGATTCGTATACCGAATTATGTGCGTTTAATGAAAAAGAAAATATAAACCGTTTATTTGAAACTTTAAAAGGCGATGCTAAAGAAGCTACAAAACCGCTTTTTTCTTTAGGGAATAGTGTAGAGGATATTATGAACGCTTTAGAATTGAGGTTTGGTAAAACTGAAGTAATTTAATTCTGGAAAAATTGATTTACTAGAGTTCACGTCAAAATTGAAAAATGCGGTAACTACAATAAAGTCCTTAAAAGGTATCGGTTACTTACATAGCTCAGAATTTGCTGAAGAAATTCTTGGAAAAATTCCTGTTTCAATGTTACGAGATTATGGTCGTTATGCTGTTACAGTGGGAAATGGTACAGCACCGTTGGAAAAGATAGCTGATTTCATGATTCGCGAAGCTAAGATCGCAGTTGAAACAGGCATTGACGGTCTACATAGTCAGAGTAAATCACAAGATAATCATAATACTCGTTCGACTAATCAAAAGATTGTATTAGCTACAAATACATGTGATATGGAGCGTTCAATAAATGTGAATGATGTCGATATATACTGCGTTCACTGTGGCCATCAACATTTGATTTCAACATGTAAATATTTCTTAAAAGAGCCAATGCGAGAGCGATGGAAAATAGCTAGAAAACATAAATTATATTTTAATTGTTTAATAAAAGGTCACACTCGCGAAAACTGTACTTCACAATATCGTTGTATTCAGTGTAATCGAAAACATAATCAACTTTTGCATTTCACGCCACGTTCAGAAAAAAAACGTGAATATA
Organism: Torymus aiolomorphi; assembly: GCA_036365515.1. NCBI lineage: Eukaryota > Metazoa > Arthropoda > Insecta > Hymenoptera > Torymidae > Torymus > Torymus aiolomorphi. The sequence continues at coordinate 66,661,138 of CM070874.1, read as the reverse complement.
AATCTCGTTACGATAAAAGAAAAAAAAATACTTCTATTTATACCGCAGTTTCGCATGATACATCGAAATGTAATGACACGCTCTTAAATAAAAATTTTCATGTTCTTTGCGAAAGCGTACTTTTAAAAATTATTCCTCTGCATATAATTGGTTTAAAGGCTGAGGAACTTATTTATGCATTGCTTGATGAAGGTTCAACTGTCTCACTTATTAACGAAAAAGTAGTTAAAGAAATTGGTGTTTTAAGAACCTGTACATGGAGAGAAATTTTGTAGTGAAAATTAGAAATATTCGAGACAAGATTATCAGTTTCTATGGTAATGGATGGACAGACTGACAATTTCAAACTTTTTACCAAAGTGCCTTGGTAAAATTTTTTTTTAGTTAATTTAAATTAAAAAAATTATTTTTTTTTATCCATATTGATTGATATATAGTATTTTAATATAGAAATAGAAACAGAAACAAGGATGAAAAAACTTTAAACTGAAAAAAAAAATTACGGAATCGGGATTCGATCCGACGATCTTTGGGTTGAGAGTCCGACGTACCACCGACTACGCCACGGAAGCTACCCGAACGGAAAATGAATAGGGCTAGCCCTGCGCGTAAACGTAAGGGCCTAACTAGGTTTGCCGTAAGGGCCCCCAGCAAGGCGCGTAACGCGGTGCTGGTATGGCCCCGGCCCGGACTGATAAGGCCTTAATTTGCCTGAAAATCGCCTTACAAAAATATTTAGATATTAAACTAGGGCTACGTGAATGGCCCTCGTCTGGCCCTGATATGTATCCATCAGACGGTACGCCTTACGAAGCCCTGATCAAGCCTTGATATTGTAATGACATGTCTGGATTTAGTAGGTTAAAAATAATTTTGTTTCATTTCTTCGTTAATGTCATTACTACAGAGTAACACATCTGTGTTATTTGAAAAAGTTTATTGAATTATTTTAGATATAACTTGCAACGCTTACAAGCTGTGCATTATTTAAAGCAGTAAATTACCAAACAGTGAAAAATACGAGCTATGCCCGGGAAAGTCCGCCAGGGCCGGAGGTGCGCCCCATTACGTGACTTGTTAAGGGCCTCACCAGGTGCCATGTCAGGACCTTATGATTATTTTAAGGCATCGGATAAGGCCCTGATATTAGCCCTAAGTCAATTTCTGTTCGGGTATTAGGAACGGTCATTTGAATCGCCGTTATTACTTACTGAAAATGTGTGTATTGTTTTCATTTTAACGTTGCGCACGCCTCTAGTATCAATCTCCTGAAACACAATAATGGGCAGTGCGCATGCGCGAGTAGACAAATACCAGGTTATTTGGTCAAATTTATCAGTCATCTAGTAAAATTTATCACTTTTCTTAGTAAAAATTCCTAGGTAATCTTGTAAAAATGACTAGATCTTAATTTTTACCAGTTTGTTTGGTAATTTTTACTCAGATAATTTGGTATTTTTTTTAAGTGGTTATGATAGTTTTTCCTGGGAAAATTATAAATTGTATTAGAAACCTGGGAATATCACGGCTTTTGAAAGTCTGTCCATGCGCTACCAAGGGACCTTGGTAATTTTTACTCTAAAATTTCTGTCCGTGTACGAATATAGCACTTAAAACTATCGGGCAAAGAGATCCTGTTACTATGGCCACGCAGAAAACCAATATTTAGGTTAAATGCGACACTATTTCCTTTACATTGAATGATATTTTAGTGGTCAAAGATCTCGCGCTTCCTTTACTTACCTTGTCATCAGAAATTTGTAATTATTGCGAGAATGAAACTGGCATAAAAGTAGAACCGTATCAAACTACTCCTGACATTTTAATTGGGCAGGACTTCTGTCACTTAATTATAACTAGAGAAATTCGCGATTTTACTCAGAACGATTTTATTCTCTCTCATTGCGCTCTAGGATGGACGATTCATGGGAAAATTTCTAACAACATAATGCAATTTTTAAACTTATCAATTAATAAGTTGTCGAATCAATTTGATTATGAAAATTTAGATAACATTATTAAAGATTTTTTTGATTTAGAATCTTTAGGCGTAATTGAAAATCCGCAAGTAAATTTGTCGGACAAACGCGCGCTTGAAATTCTCAATAAAACTAGCCGTCGCGTAAATAAAGCGTGGGAAATCGGTTTACTATGGAAGAAAAACGATCTTTATATTCCGTCAAGTAGAGAAAACGCGTTAAATAGATTAAAACTATTAGAACATAAACTCGATCACGATCCACAGCATGCTGAATTATATAATAATGAACTAAATCGCCTTATCGAAAGAGGTTTCGCAATTAAAGTCACCCACCCCCCACAAGGCCGCGCATGGTATCTTCCTCACTTTGGGGTACAAAATATAAACAAACCTAATAAAGATTGGTATTCGATGCTGCGGCAAAATCTGAATCAGTAAGCTTTAACGATTTGCTATTACCGGGCCCAGATTTATTAAAACCTTTAATACGTGTTTTAATGCGGTTCAGACAGCGTCATATTGCTATTAAAGGAGATGTTGGCGATATGTTTTTAAAAATTAAAATAAGAAATGAGGATCAAAACGCTCAACGATTTTTATGGCGCGGGAATGAAAGATCGATGGCACCAGATAATATATTATGTCCTCACTTTTATTTGGCACAAAATCTTCTCCTTGTTCGGCCTCGTATATCAAAGATAAAAATGCTCAAGAGTATGAATCAATTTATCCAAATTCCGTGAAGAGCATTCAAAATAATTGTTATATGGATGATTTTTTAGATAGCTGTGATACTCTGAGCGAAGCTGAACAACGAATACGTGAAGTTTTACAAATAAATAGTGCTGCCGATTGGGAAATGCATGGTTGGGCATCTAATGAGCCGCGAATTTTAAACGTTATAAATGAGAACGAGAACGCAAAAGAGGCAATTAGTTTTTCCGAAACTAGTTGTGAAAATGAGCGCGTGTTGGGATTAAAATGGCTTACAAATTCAGACACTTTTACCTTTAAATATGGAAAAGCAAAAATTCCAATCAATTTAAGAGAAGGTAATCGGAATCCAAGTAAAAGAGAGTTTTTAAGCGCAATTATATCTATTTTTAATCCTCTCGGTTTTCTCTCACCGTTAACTATCCAGGCTCATATTTTAATACAAAAAATTTAGGCGAGCCACATAAAATGGGACGAAAAACTACGAGATATCGAATTTGAACGTTGGAAATCTTGGTTACTAGAATTAGCAAATGTAGAATCATGTCAAATTCCTCGTTGTTATCAGCTTCGCGAAAGTAAAATAGTTTCAATTCAGTTACATGTTTTCTGTGACGCAAACGAAAAAGTTTTTGCCGCTGTATCACATTGGGGCTTCTTTCTGCAGAATAACAGTGTACATACAGCCATTATAATCGCTAAAAGTAGAGTTGCGCCTTTGAAACCTTCTACTATCCTGCGTCTTGAATTGCAAACGGCATTTTTAGGCGTAAGGCTTGCGAAAACAATTTTAAAAGAACATGAATTTAAATTAGAACAACGCATATCTTGGTCAGATTCGCAAACGGTTTTGCAATGGATTCGATCAGACCCACGCACCTATAAAACATTCGTTATGAATCGTTTAGGTGAGATCAGCGAAGAAACAAATATTTCAGAGTGGCGTTGGGTATCGTCTCGCGAAAATCCAGCGAATGACGCTACTAAATGGTCGCCGGGCGTTTTAGAAAATAACAGTCGCTGGTTTGTCGGCCCGTCTTTTCTCCGTAAAAGTGAAAAAGAATGGCCAACTGAAACTAAAAAAGTAGTTGTTGATGATTTCGAAATCAGGGAAAATGTTGTGTATACTACTGTTAAAATTGATAATAACCCCACTTTTCTACCCGATCACACTAGATTTTCCTCCTGGTTTCGATTAATTCGAGCGACGGCGCGAGTGCTAGAGCGATCGATAAATGGCTTAATTTTTTAAAAGATTTTTCAGGCTTGAATCGTCAAATTTATGCAGAAAAATTATGGGTGCGTGAGATTCAACGTGTTTGCTTTGATAAAGAGATAAAAGCATTAAAAAATAGTAAAGCTCTGTCGCGTGAAAGTCGCCTTTTATCCCTGTCACCCTTTATTGACGAACATAATCTACTCTGTGTATCGGGCCGTGTAGGACGCAATCCAGATACTAAACAAAAATTCCAACCAATTATTTTGGATATTAAACATGCAGTAACTCAGCTTATAGTAAAGTATTATCATGAAAAATATTTTCATAAAAGCCATGCAACAGTAATTAACGAAATTCAACAACGATATTGGATTTTGGCCTTACGTAAAGGATGTACTTTCTATATTTAATTAACTAGCGGATTTTATTAATGAAATTAATTCAATCAGAGAATAAATAAAATTAATAATTCTATCAGCTGAGAATTTCTTTTATGCATTTAATATATATTTTAATCAAAGTATTTGTAATATTCTACTATCGAAAAGTAATCACGCGCGCATGATAAGAGATGGCGATATTTCAGAGTCGATAAGGTTTCATTTTATAGCTGGATTTTGTTGAACTGTAAAAAAATGTAGTTTTCAACACATCATAAACTTTCGTGTAGCTCTTGTCAAGTTTTTGTTTGGAACTTGTATATTTTGGAAATATTAAAAACCAAAAACACAAAAACAAAATTTATTGTGTTTTTAAAGCGTTATAAAATCAGATGTTTCACAAAATTAGCAAGATTAAATAAAAGTAGATGATCCAAAGCAAAGTAAAACGATTTTTAATGAAGATTCCGGTATACAGTTATTACTGTATTACATGCTTACCTAACTTCTGTTGAAAGTAAATAACGTTTTGCAAATAAGAAAAACCAAGAACTTTAACAAAAATAATCAGTACAGATTTTAGCAAAAATTTGGTATCGTTTAACTATGATATTGATTTTAACGATGCTTTAAACAGTTATAAGAACGCCAACTACTTAGTGTTGAACTTCTCATATTATGAATTAATTTATATATAATTCCTATTTATCATGAAATCATGCAGATACACATTTTTCAATCTAAAACGTAGACCCTTTACAGATTCGCATCTCACGTGCGTCGTTAGTCAATGAATACTCAAGCGACTGCACGATGTGATAGCTCTATTACGCGAGAGGAGAGTGCATCAACTTTCTCGACGATTATGCATGGTGCAGAAGTGCAGTGAGCATTGCCGATGTGGTGTCAAAGTGAATTCGGAGATGAGGTCAGCGAATTATCATACGCTAAACGTTGCCGAGTACTGTATAGGTTTGCAAAACTGCGCGAAACAAGTTAATGTCGAAACATTTTGCAACGTGTGATTACGTTACAAGGATCATTGTCGCCGTGGTACTTATTGTCTCTTACGTCTTTTTTGACTTGCGACTATTTATTTAATGTTTTTTGCATTGCTAATACGTTAAAAATATTCGAAAAAGAATTCGTACGTCACCTTATTTAAATTAACAGTCTTCTGAATTTATTTAAAATTACGTAATACTTTGTAAAAATTTCATAATAATGTATGTAAGAAACTAATAGGATTAAGTCTATAAATACGATTTGAGTACGTTTGCATCACATAATCTTAAGCTCAATAAAATCGTCGTTTTTCTAAATTGAACAAAAGTAAGAAAGCGCATTTATAAAAATTTCACACGCAAATGAAATGGAAACTAAAAAAGTTTCCATCATGAAGTTCTCCGAACGGTTAGGCAAGAAACATAGATCAGGCTGTATCAAGCAGTCTGAACCATTGTTTGAAAGCTCATTGACATTCATGGAGTGCGTGGCTTCCTTTACGGCCCCATCGATAGTATAATACGCTGGGCGACGCTATTATGAGTTATGGCACTATTGTGTAATGGACGATTTTCTTCCATTTACCTAAATAAATAATTTTATAAAAATAATTAATAATAATATACGACATTAGAAAAGAAACAGAAAAATATACGATAAGAGAGAGAGAGAGAGAGAGAGAGAGAGAGAGAGAGAAGAAGATGACGAGAGGAAGAGAGAGAGGAAACGAAAAAAGAAAGAGAAAGAACGAGAGCACTGAGAGGAATCAGCGAAAAGTCACGAAAAGCAGAAAAAATGGAAAAGCGAGAGGTCAACACTATATAAGCGAGGAAGTAAGCGGAAGGGTCAAGGCGGTCAACGTAATTATTGCGCTGTGGCAGAAAATATGGGAAGCGCTCAAGCCCCCCCCCCCCCCCCCATCACGCGGCACGCGCCTACAACTCCCGAGAAGGAAGAGAACCATAAATGTATTTTGGCAGGAGCGGTGGCTCTACACTATGAGAACCCCTTTTTTATGGGTCAAAGTGGCCAGGTCACCGACTACAAGAATCTAGATACGTGAGTTGTCAATCATCAATGCCCTGGCTTTCTAACACATGGATGCGTAGGTGTATCCGCTGCTCGCGGACTTGGGGGTGGACACTGTGAGATGCCGCGGAAAACAGGGAGTCGCGCTGGTATAAATACAACGAGGCCGCGGGCCTTGTCACGTCAGTTTTTACAACTCCTTCCCAAAGGGCGAAGCTCTGCCCGATTGCGCACTGAAACAACCATAAAAAGACTCTGTCAGAATTTTGGCCGGAGAAAGCACCAAAAAGAACTTAGAAGAAAAACGCCTCCGCCAGCCTCTTGGACTTAAAGCATCTGGTACAACACCCGACAGGGACTTGATCGCTTTCACCTTAGCGTACCACACGTACGGCGAACAACCACCAGTCAACAAGAAGTCATCTGCACACCATCAAGACGGCAGCATCAGTTACGACGTATCTCTCTCTCTCATCCTGAACCACCGATTGCGGGATAGAATAAGCCGAAGCTTTGCAAGTGATCCTACATTGCAAGTTTAATTTATTTATCGTAAATAAACGGTGTTAATTGGATTCACTAGTTTTTGTACTTTATTTACTTTGAAATAACCTCAGTAAATTCTTGAGTCTCCGGACCCAAGGCAGAGTGCTTTCGAGCGCTGTCTAGAAACTAAGGAGATCGGGGCCTGCTTTGAGCATTATACTCAAGGCCAGCCTACACTAATATATGATTAGAGTATACCAACCGCGTAGTAGTAAAGTGTACGTGAGTTCGGGTGCGACTCTGATCGTCAACTTTGGTTTTTGCATAACTTGCAGATCGCGTGAGGCATTTCCCAGCTATATCTGTCTAACTTTGTAAATCCATAAACGACGGGAGGGTCTCACCCAACAATATAACACTTAATTATTCTCGGCATAACAATTGTCTCTAGCCCGAGAGCCGGTCTTGTAATATATTATTCTTAAACTCTCCCTCTCGATGCGTTTTTCGAAAATGTTACTGCACGCTTACGGGTGCATTATTATATTTATAGTGTGGTCACAGATTCCATACAGGAAATAAACTTCGCTTGTGTTGTTCACACTTAGCATCATCAATTCAGTAACTTATATAAAAATGAAAATCTCCACAACATAAGAGTTAAAACACCCTTATAAAATAAAAAATGCCAACTATAAAACCCTTCTACCGTCAATATCCGTTCGGCGCAGGTAGGCGTAGGCATTAGAACAAGACAAAATAAAATCGTCAGCGAGCTAAGAACCAACTACACACTCCGGGTGTTTCGCGAACGCGCGACTCTCACTCCGCTTGTTTATATTTAGTCGTCCGATCTTTCGATCCCAAAGCACGCGCGCTCGTGCACGCGGACAGTCCGCCGAGGGGATAAATGGAGCGGAGAAAGAGATGCGCGCGCGCCTGTTATTTTCGCCCTCGCGTTGGAGGAGGAGTATCGAGAGAAAGAGCGCGCGGAGAATGAGAAAAAGAGGATGCCGAAAGTGCTTTTATTCTCTCTGTTGTGCGTGCGACTTTTTCGTGTTGGCCCGGCCACTTTTCTTCGCGCGCCCTTCGCGAGTGGAGTCAGTGCACTTGCCACCGACACGAGACGATCGCAATGGGAAACGATGCGTCACTGTCTTTTAGGCCGCGGTCAGAGTTCAACGTATCGGAATGGGTATATATCCGAGTGGTTGTTTTGGCGGGGGACTGTGCACTCGTTTCGATAGGTTAAGGTGGTTTTGTTTTGCGCATTCTCAGCGGGTATATATAAAGGCGCAGTGGGTTTTGTGCCTTTCTTAGGGTGGTAGAATTTAAAGTAACGTTGTTGGGAGATGACATGTTCCGATATACGTAATTTTCTTGGGTTAATGTAACATCTTGAACAATAGATCAACGCACTATTCATTACATGGATATTCTCATTTGGCAAACTCTGAAATCTCAAAATTCATCGAAATAGCAGGTTTTACAGTTACAAAAAGAGCAGTTAAAAAACGTTTCTTGTTAAAATTTTACACGTATATAACTATTTTATGTCCATAAAATTTTAAGAAAACGCCTTTTCCTGCATCAAAGTACGCTGTAATTTTCGCATGCATCTGGCCACACACGTGTACAAAAATTTTTAAAAACCAAAGCGCAATAAAAATTCAAATAGCTCTCTCTCTCTCTCCTTTAAGTAATACTTGTCTCGCTCGCTACACTAATTATCCTCCTCCCCCTTAAGTACACCGGCACCGGAGCAATCAGTCCTTCCATAAACCTACTGCGCGCCAGCTACCGTGGGCTTGTCCAGCTGTCGTGTTCCTCGCTAGCGCAGGACGAGAATGCGATGAGAGCGGCGGTGCGCGCACACGAAGCCTCCGCTTTATATAGAGGGAAACAGGAATCTGCAGTGTAGCCGTGGCATTTAATGCGCGTTTCGCTGAAATAAGAAGACGTCTCACGGCGTGGTTCGTTTTATGTGTTTACATTATTGCATATGTCAATCTATGAAGGTGATGATTATATGTCTGACGAAAGTTCTGATTTCTCAGTGTTATCCTAATCGGAATGTAATTTATATATAGAAAGAAGTCGAAATGCGTATTCCATTCAGGAGTGGAAGACGGAATAGATGGTCAGTTTTGAAAGAGTACAAAGATCGACGGTAAGTTTAAGATGGAATAACAAGGGTGCGGAAAGGGGGGGAAGCGAACGACGCTCGAGGTATAATTTGACGTATATAGCTCCGGCGTCACGAAAGAAATCCCTAAGCTCCGGGCAAAAAGAAGGATATTTTCCCTTCCCAGAAGTGTGCTGCTGCAATCTTCTATATACCGAGATAATACCGGATACCGGCAGTTAGTACAACATAAAACCTGCACTTACGAAACAATCGCTGTATTGAGCTTCTGTACTACTTGAGCGTCACGTTTAAAGGCGCCATTTGGCAAATAATCGCGAGCCATTATCAGTTCCGTTTATCGCCGACATTTTGCATCCAGCGAATGTCTTCTTTATTTGAACACATTGATGTTTTCTCTATTTTATGGCGTGTTTCACCTAATATTATATCATCATCACCCTCGTTGAAAAATTATTAAATAAACGGTTGAATGTTACCGCTTTATATTATGTATTCTTATATTCGTATATTTATTGTCTCAATAAGAATTAAATTCTACTGAAAAGAACGTAGCTCCAAACGACCTAACAAACGTCGAGAAAACCTCCCCATCACGAAGCAGCATAAAAAGAGCACCTCTAATTCCTAGCATTTCACAGGCGGAAGAAACGACGACGACGCCGTCAACGCGGCTAAGTGTACCCGCGTGGTGCTGCGTTTAGCCACGATCGTCGCGCGATTTTCTCTGCCTACGCTCTGTATATACCACCGCCTCGGAGTACACGCACGCGTTGTATCACTCGACTTCCGCTCCACACGGATTCGCTTCTCTCTCTTTCTCTTTCTCCGTTGAAAAGCGTTTATATATGCAGAAATGCCGATTGCACTTAGCGCACGCGCGCGTGCGCGCGGAGAACAGTAGTCTCCCGAGTGAAGTTGTTTATTTTTCGAGTCCGCGAGCGGAGCTAATGATTAGGTCTGCTGTTGCTGCGGCCGTAAATTATTTTGCGCCAGCGGTGACACGCGCGCCTTTTTGACGCGAGAGTGGGTTGCAATATTAGTCAGTGGACTGCGTTTTTGTAGGTTTTTCTCGTACTTCGTAAACATAGTGTATTATCAGGAATATAATGCGCGTAATTGCATTCAAAGTATCGTGTGTGACTCGGTTTGAATTGGACGCAATTTTCTCTCGTGATTTTTTGGAAAACTGCATTGATGTTCTTGTTTAAGAAAAAGTAGATTTTTTTATTGGAAATATTTAATTATATAAAATTGAAAAGTAGTTTTTACAGAAATCAAGATATGTGTAGCAGTTGTTTGTATAATTTATTTTATTTTATGTATAGAACTCGAAAAGAGGCGTTTAATTTACCACTGGAAGTAAATCATATAGAAAAACGATAGCAAAAAACGAACTGTTTAAATCATTTTAGCACCTTTATGAATCTGATATTCAAATAATTACACGTTACTTTTAATGTACTTATATTTTAATTTATTATTTCTATAAATAATGAATATATGAATATATATATATACTCATTATTTATAAAAATAATAAATTAAAATATAAGTATATATAAAATTCCCATATTACTCTACTAATTCTTCATAATAAGTTCTTCATAATATCTCAAACTATATCTTCTGAATCCTCACAACACCCATAATCCCCCTATTTTCACCTCTCAAAACCGAAATATCTCAAATCAATCTCGCGCTGGCTACTCGCGCTGACGGACGCTATCAGCCCCACGACCCCATCCGCAATTACTCGTACCGCATCCACTCTACTGTACATAACCTAGCCCGACCGCCGCAGCATCTCCTTGCGTACACACCTAACGTCTCAATACGTCGATTCTTATTATTTGATTAATGTAACGACTCGTGATTTACGATCGCTGCTTACACACATGCACTGCGCCGCGGAGAGCCAACGACCGGGCGCCGCACCGCGCGGGCTTTCGTGGATCAGGCGCGCATCTATCGCCATCGATCATTCTCGTTCTCTCTTTTGCCCCGCTATAGGAGAGAATCTCCTTCCCCGATCGCCACCATAAATCCTCCCGAGCAGCGCGCCGCGCTGTTCTTTGGTTACACACATATAGCGCGCACGGAGATTATTCGTCGCGGCGCGCGCGGTTTTTCTTAATTACCCGGTAATTAAAGGGACGCCAGATTTACTCGCACGCGCGCAAGGTGCTGTAATGTACGCTGCTTGTGGTTCTCTTTGCAGTGGATGAAGTATCGAAAGGAGGAAGCTGTCGCTGGCAATTTGTCGTGCGGGGGGTTTTTAAAAGCGCCTCTTGATGACGTTATTTTCAGCGATTTTTCGGGCTCTCGTTATATATAAACGTCGTGGTTTAGCTATCAGCAAGGTATCAATGAAAGTGGGAAAATTAACGGTTTTCTACAGTGTAATGAATAAAATTAATCTTTTTTTCCCACATATACTTTCCTACGCGCGTGATTAATAACAGGGATTATATACGAATGTATCGCAATTTCAAGCGAAACTCCTCTTATTTTCCGACTTATTGGCCGGCGATTTTTTTTTTTCAACTGCAGGCGCATTTTCTATTGATCATATTTGCATAATGCTTGGTTCAATCATTTATTCATAAGCCGCAGCGCGCGGCGGCGTTTTATTTACTTATATATTACACAATCAACCTGATCGTTCATTCGCCGTATAGTGATTCACAAATCAACGAGGATAAATCGAAGTGCATAATTGAGCGTCTGGGAATTTAGCGCCGGGGCGATCGCTCATTGTTGATAAGGAATTTTTATCGAGCCCGATGAGCCAGATAATCCGCTCGTCGAGAATAGAATGCCACTCTCGAGAGTGCGGCTGACTGCTGCCGGTGCCAGGAAAAAGTCGTCGCGGGGACGCCTACGCGATCAATTCTTCGTCCCGCTACTGCGAGAGTCAATTCAGCCGTCCGTCAGATCATTAAAATTCAATGAGCTTTTTTCCCGTGCGCAATAAATGTCGCTCGTCGCTAATTAAAATTATTGTTTTAATGGCCGTGCGTTAGTTTTACAAATTTCAACAAGCCATAAAATTTGTTTCTTGTTGGAAAATTAAATACCTAGGCTCGCAATTATAAAAGTCGTTATATACCTCGTCGCTTGTTCTTCCTACTTTTTCCAAATAATTATATTCAACTTTAATTAGCCATTCTCGTAACAAGTAAAAAGCAATACATTTTCCGTTCAACATAATGAAAACAAAACTATATAACTTTGTAAACTAGTATAAGTCGCTGTAGACCCGCTCTTGTTTACCACCGCGAAAACCATAACATCAAAGTCATTTTGCTCTCTCTCTCTCTCTCTCTCTCTCTCTCTCTCTCTCTCTCTCTCTCTCTCTCTCTCTCTCTCTCTCTCTCTCTCTCTCTTCCCGAATCAATCGTCACTCCCTTGTTCGACCAAATGGATGCCGCGCCGCTTCGAGAATGGAATGGAAGTCGGTCGAGCAGTCGCTTGAACCGGCGCCAATTCCCCGAAAAAATCTGCGGAACGAAAGATCAAGTCTCGTCGGACTCCCACCCTTGGAATAGCTTTAGCTCTCTTCCGTCGTTTCAATCGAAGAAGACGCAAATCTTCTGTTGCGTTTTATTGCGCAGCATTTCACACTGTTTATGTTTTTTACTGCTTTCGCGGTATTGGGTTGTTGCACGGGAACGAAGAACAGAAAAAATGAAACATTGATCGAGTGGTAAGCCTTCTTTTAGTGTTTTTGCACGTTTATAAATAAAAGAACACATTTACGTGCCATATGTACTAACTTCTATTTTAAATTTGTTTTTATAAACAATTCAATTCATCTATAAATAACTATTACATCATTTTAACGTAAGTTATGTTTAATTTCTGATAAAACAATGTACTGTTAACGCTGAAAATACCACCGCGACCAATCCTTAATTAAGATTTCCGTATCAACATCTATTTCACGATATATCCCCACAGTTGCTCTATTACACGAAATCATTAACCGTTCTCAGCGTATCTTCCACGTACCCAACACACACATATACACACATCCACGCGGCTACCGTGCCCAGATCCAGAGCCGAGATGTCACAATAGTCGCGCGGATTAACGAGCGAACGCCTCCCCGGGACAAAAAGGAGAAAATCACAAAAGGATCCGGCGTGGACCTGCAGCGAGGGCAGATAAAGCATCGGAATAAAGGGTATGCGAGGAGAGAGCTCTGAGATCCTTATCGGCGTCGTATATACGTATATGACATCGCACTCGGTAACGCACGGCTAACTGGTTCCCGGCTCTTCAACCTGCGTATATATACATATATATGTCTACGTATGTATAGGTATAAGCATGTAGACGCGTAGACAGATCGATATATATTTTCCAGGGTCTTATAGCAACGCGGACTTCCCACCGTCGGCGGCGGCAGCATCGATCGGATAAGGGATTCTGCGACGCACCGTTACGTCACGCGCGGTTTGTCTGTCTCTCGCTCTCTCGAAATTCAATGAGAGACTCGGGAGCTTCGTTGTCCACCGCCTCCTCCTCCTCCTCCGTCTGTCAAGTCCCTGGGGATGTGTCTGCGGACATGTCTGCTGCGGACTTGGTATTCGCGCAATTATAAGATGGGTGAAAGAGAGAGAGAGAGAGAGAGAGAAAGCAGTCGCGCAGGAAATGGACGGTGAGGTAGGCTCTGGGTTTGAGAGAAGTTTTTTCTTCCGTGAGTGTGGTGTTGTAACTATTAGCAGAGCAGTCTGCTGTAGGTATACGATGGTCAATAAACAGTGGTTTATAGATCTAAGTATATTGTTTCAAAATTTGTAAGTGGAAGAAAAATTTCGTAAAAAATAAAGATTTTTCCGATTGAAGAAAACCTTCGTTAGAATTCAGCTAAATTATTTTGTATTTATTTATTTAATACGAGTTAATTTTCTGAAGTAATCGTATAGAGGTAGACAGAAGTTACCTGTACATATGCTGGTTAACAAAACTTACACAATAAAACTTATTACCTAAAAACTTATAAACTAATATAGACGTTGAAAGACTAACACAGCGTTTTGTATTTATACACTTTTAAATTAAATTAATTTATTGCGCTTTCGTAATACGTTACTAATAAATATTTACTTAAATCTAGAAGAATTCTATTAGTATATTAATTATTTTTATACCACTCTAACCTCAAAATCACAACTTTGGTATGATTTTTTGGCGCTCGTGGTATAAAATACCGTTCGAAACGAGTGAAGAAGTAAATCGTCACCTTCCGCACCAGTGTCGAAATGTACTATTTTATACGCATTTTTTAAATCTATAACAGTAATGCTATTTATGCCAAGAAAAACATGAAAAAAAAAATCCCTCAAAATATATTATTATCGTAAATAAAAATCTATCACCTAGTTAGTACTTCAAGCTATAAATATTCAGCAATTACATTTCAAAAAACACATCCAACAACCTTACCAACAATACACCAGCTCTCTCTCTACCATCTAAAAACATCCGAGACAATTACATTAATCCAATCTCCTCTGGCTCCAACAGCATTAACCGTTACTCATGCCTATACCCCACCCGCGCCCAGCCAGCAATCTCTACACAATCTTCACCTCGCAACACAGCTCTTCACCTCTTTAGTACCTACGTATATATCCACCACGTCGGTCGGCGATACAAAATCAAATCCCCCTTCTCTCATCCTCTTTCTCTCTGCGCGCAGCGCACCGCAGCGTTGACCCCTGCGCGCAACCTCCCGCGACTTCCGACACTTCCGCGACTCTGCGGCATTCCACGTCGCCGAAACGTCTCTCGCGTGGCGCAGGTTGCGCCGCCGCGGCTTGGCTATCTTCACGGCGCATCGACACGAAGGTCTAGTGTATAGGTATAGGCCGGCTGAAAGCAACTATGGTGAGAGAGAGAAAGAGAGAGCGTGCGATAACGGTCGTGGGTGTGCAGTGGTGGTGGCTGGCATGCGCCGGCGAGTCGAGATTAATCGTTCGCGCAGCACATCGACGCGCCGATGGACAGCTCCCGTTTCGGGGTCCCGTCCAGCGCCGTGTGAGAGGGATCGGGGATACCAGCCCCGTTAACGCTCGTGCAAATGAATGCATGTACAGTTTCAGTGAGGTGGTTTGATGCACTCGTGGTTGTGGCGGTTGTGTTATGTGCAATGGGTGCACTTGATGTTATGATTTTGGTCTGAAACTTGTCACGTTTTAAGTTCAAAATTCATTTTTAGCTCTGAAAATAGTATTCCATGTATGATTTAAAATATGCTATTTGTAAAGAACAACAATATGCATGCTTATATTATATGTTAAAAGTAATTATTAATTTACTATAATTGTATGCGCACAATAAATAACATGGAGTCACATTACAATAAGTGATAATGAATTCTGTTATCTGTATTATCTGTATTGTACACTTTAAACTCTTATCAGTGGATAGTCAATGATTAAATCTTTAGAACAATGAATAAGTACTGTTTGAATTAGTGATAAAGATCTTAGCCAAAAGCTTACAGACGTTATCATTGCATTTTCATGGTGTTCTAAATTGATTGGTATTTACCTTGGTGCTTACCTAGTGAAATTTTACTATTTCATTAACACATTTTGATGGATTTCTAATGTTTTATTGACATATTTTTCTAAAGTGGTTGGCTTATTTTTTACAATCAACTATAAAGACATAAGCTATAATTTTAGGGTTATAAAATACAAAAAATTGAGCAAAAAAATGATCTCCCGTTTCGTGGAAAAGCATCTAAAATTCACTGTTGATATATAAAATTTTATATGAAAATTTGATGACGAAAAAATGTGAATGAATTTTATTCATTTAATGATTATTCAATTAAAAATTATGTTTTTACCATATATCCTTTATGATCCCACAGGAGTAAATGTCACGAACTTGGGCAATTATTTGATTCTTATCGAGAGTCCACTGTCTTCGATTAGACAATGTCTCCAACAAATGTAATTGTATTTTCTTTTCGTTCAAACTTGATGGATTTTTAAATTCAACCAACAAGATGGTAGTTTATTGCGATACAAACTTGCTACTTGACGTATGCGGAAATTTCACTGATCATCAGTCAAATCAAGCCACCTACAGTAAGATTTACCAGTGAATTTTTGGTCCAGTGAAATAAAATCTTTATGAATTGATTATTGCAATTCACTGACTTTTTAGTAAAAGTCACTAAATAACCAGTGAAAATTTCACTGATTCAAATTTAGAGATTACTGATTATATGAAATAGCATGTATGAAATAAATAATATCAAAAAGAAAACACAAAATATAATTAAAAGGACCTTTTTAATTGGTTTCAATATAAAACTTTTTCTGATATTAAAGAAATATACATGAATCATGTATGTGAAAGATGTGTTATACCTCATTGGTTTTATTACTCTAATTCCACATTTCATTTGTAATAATAGACAGAAAAGTAAATAATTGTAACAATCAAAGACAAATACTATTATACCGTCTTTGTCCGTATATCAAAGGAAAAAATGACTAGTAGTAATTCAAATACACAAAAAATGAAAGTGCCTTTACCACTTCTCCATACCATTTGAGTCGAACACCTAAAACTTCAAGTTTTAGTGTAAAAAGGGCAACGAGACACGCTCTCTTCACATCGCCGACTCTCTTAGGAGCTCCGCAGAGTCTCTCTAGAGTATAGATGCTGGGTCCCGACGAGGGGGTAATATAACGTCCGCTGCTTCTCTCTCTCTCTCGCTCTCTCTCTCTCTCTCTCTCTCTCTCTCTCTCTCTCTCTCTCTCTCTCTCTCTCTCTCTCTCTCTCTCTCCTGTGCGCGGATCACGCCCGGTCCGATATAAGGATAGACGCGAGGCCGAGAGTCACGCGCCGCGTACATATATGTATACACATACCCTCTTTGGGTGCGCGATCTCTCTCTCTCTCTCTCTCTCTCTCTCTCTCTCTCTCTTCCTCTCTCGCGGCGGCGGCCGTGGAAATTATAATAAATTACGGGGGGTGAGATGCTGCCGGTATACTCGCCGCGCTGCTGGAATTTCGTGTCCAAGGCGTAATAAATATTATTAGTGCGCGAGCGCGAGTGCGGGGGGAAAAGTGTATTAATCGATATATAGCGGCGGTGCGCGCGCACGCGCGAGATACACATTGTGATTATGATTTTTGAGAAGGGGGTAAGAAGTGCGCCTATAGATTTTTTGGGGAGGATCGGGGTATAAGTAATATATACCGACGGAGGGGAGATTAATGTTCAATGAGAAGTCGGGAAGGTTAACCCTTTTTGGGCAAAATAAGAGCAGGTTTAGTAGATTACACGGCGATGCGCTGTATGGGTGTGTACGTATAGGAGGATCTAAATATTAAATGTGTTTCGTACTGCGCGGAGCGCTGTTCATTTTTTGAGGAAATGAAGGTTATATTAATTATTTGCTATCCGTATAGGTATGTTAGATTTGTTTTTTATTTAGATTTGGGAAAAAGTATTTCAGTAATGTATGGTTTCGATTTTAACAACTAATTTACAAGGTATTTAAAAATATTAAATTTATGAATATAAGGCGGGGTAATTTATATAATCAGTTTTCGTAAACACACATCTGTACAAAATATTTTATATGTTATAATTATATTTTTAAATACGTATTAATACATATTATTAATGGACTATAAAACTCGTTATTTCAAATATTTATATTGTTTTTCAGAAACAAACCCTTCATTTCCAATTAAAATTTACTATTCATTAAATAACGAAACATACATCAGCCAAGGAAAAAATTATCTCATTGATTAACGTCGCAAAGCCCTCGGAAAGTAATTTCTTCTCTTGATTACAAAAATTCACAGCAGCCCGACAAACAAACAAAACGACGCTGTCACATTGCAACTGACACATTACAACACACATCTACGCATCACAGTAGCATGACAATTACCCCTCCGAGTCGTTCATCGCTCGCCTGTTAATCCTCTAAAATTCATCACCACCAGCAGCATCACACAACCTCGCAGCACTGGCACCGCTCAGAAAATCAGCAGCGCGCACCGCGCACTTGTCGGTACTTTGTAATAATCCGTAATGCTCACCCGCGGCACCCTAACAAATTGATACGATCATCTGGCGCGCGTATAATAGCTCTCCTCTCTCCTCTATTGAGGCATTGTACATATAAATCGCGCCGCGGTGCTCCTAATGGCCGCAGTGCATGCGCGCAGAGAGACATAAGGAAGCGCGCGGCTGCATTCGTCAGCGAATCCGTCCATAAGTTACTCATCGGCGCAGATGTTGCATACGGCGCGCGGATTTATTATCGTCGGAGCGCGGAGAGGATTACCTGCGCGAGCGCTCGTGTATATGCAAGCGTATAAGTAATGTCTTTAGCGAGAGGAGAGCTTCGTTATGGCTAATTATTCATTAAGGAGCCGACGATGTTAGGCCGCTGTGTAAGAGCGGCGCTGATTGAGCGGAAACATGGCGTTTAGGCGCGATTAATGGGGAAACGGAGGAGTTTATTGTTTTTCGATGGTGCGCGGTGAGGCGCGTTTTATGGGCTTTTAATCGTACATGTGGCTTCTTTTTTCGCGAGAGTTGAAGTATGGCTTTGGTCATTTTCAAAATTATCACGCTTTCTTCAGATTACTACAGCTAACTGTGCGCGTTTTTGTCAGGGAAGTAGAAATTAGGCAAAATTGTTTTAGTTTGTGATAACTTGAAATAGTTTCCCTTTATAAAGTGTGTATAGTATTGAATGAAAAATTGTAGATAATGGCAACGATAAAAATAAAGTCCAGTGAGAGCTGCAATGTCTTGCACTTATACCGGTATATTCGTATTTTTCGTTGTTTGTTTCGAATTCTCATTTTTCATTCGTTTATCTGGTATAACAAATATATGTAATAACTAACAGTGAAATAATTTTTAACAACTTAAAAATAAATCTGTAAACTATAATCCATTGTACATCTATTTCCATTTATACAGTAAACTAAAAACCAAACTTATATTTATTTTCATACCAGTCCAAATCAAACAAACTTCATATTTCATTCGTCCTAAAGTAAATTAAATCGTAAAATCCCCGATAATGTCATAATCGCAGTTTTATTACACCCTGATCTCACAATAGATCGCAAAACCCGGCATGGAACCCTCAATCGCAAAAAATTCAGTTATCGCTCTTCGCTCCTACTCCAACTACGCGCCCTCCCATATAGATTCTATTTGCCCTGCACCTCTCCCGCAAAAAGCGCCTCCTTCGAGCGCAAAAAAGTCCAGCAGATTATCCCTACACCGACGAAAGCTTATACAAACCGAGAAAAGAACCGACAGCAGCAGCAGCAGCAGCGGGAGAATCGCGCCGTAAGCACTCGTAACAAGTTGTTGCTTCTCAGCGAACTCTCCGCTGCTGCAACAGGTGCGATACGGTCGCGCGCGGCTGCTGCTGCCTCGGTAGTTTCGTTCCGCAAGGCGCAAAACGGATCTCTTCTCTTTCTCTCTCTCTCTCTCCGTATCTCTTCGCAGGGGCGCGAAATACTCGGCTTAATTGCCGCGGGCGATTCCGCGATAACTATCGGCAGGAGCGAGCGCGAGAGCCAATAAAACATTTTTTCGCGTGGCTCGGAATCAACGGAAACGAGATTCTTTACGCGCTGGTGTATGGGTGTATATATATACGCCGCGTTATCTCCCCGACGCGATTTACAGCTCAATAGTAAGCGAGCACTGTACGCGCAGGTACTCGCGGCACACACGCAATATTGCGGATTCGCCGCGCGTACTTTTGAGGGATTAAGGGGGGAAAGAGGGTCGGTCATACTGTCATGAAGGTGTGTGTGTATGTGTGTTATCGGGGGGCAGGGATCTGTCCTGACGCCCCGCGCGCACACGCGGGATTCGTTTAATTTAGCTCTTGTTTCGCAAAACATTTACAAGTCCGTTTAAGTTTGATATATACATATAAGTACGTGCGGTGCATGGAGCCGAATTCGCAAGAGAGAGGGGGAGAGAGGTAAGTGATTATTTTTTTTCTGGAGTGTGTGGGAAGTGCGTGAGGTAAATTTTACCGGTGCCATTTGCAGAGGTATCGGTTGGAAGTGTAAGTAAACTGCGTATCTAAATATCAGTTAAGTTTTAAAACATTGTGCAAATAAATGGGAATACGTATATAATTCTTAATTAAGTGGAATTCTGAAGCAAATGTTTATTATACTATGTTTTTAAAGCTTTAAAAAGATGATTGGCGAAAGGTCAAAGAGAACATATGATAGCGAAAATACTTAGGAATATGAAACACTTAAAAAATCTCAAATACTTGCAGTACTAATTCCTATTATACACGTCAAGCTTTCACTATTATGACAATAAGCTGAAACAACTTAGCTCGAAAAGAATAAATACTCTTTTGCCCTAACATTTTTTTCAATGGATTATTAACAACTCTTTTCCGAAAACCGTACCGCGGTCTCTATCCCTATAATGGCAAAACGTTTCCAAAATACAGAACCTTTCAAAACCGCGAAACGTACAAATCCCCGCCGAAATCACCCATATTCCTCGCTCTTCGACAGAAGTCAAACGCAGCAACGACACGCAGAGGCGCGAGTAAAAGCGAGGAGCTGCAGCGCAGCAGCAGCACGCGCTCGCACTATATATATCCACTCTCTTCCTTCCAAGAAGACCCCCGGCAAGTATCTCTCTCTCTCGCGCTTGCGCATTACACTGCAAAACTGGTCCAGCTCCGCGCCATCCGTCCCCTTCTTGCCTTGCGCCATTACCCACTGCAGAGCACGGCGGAGCGGCTCTGCCCTCGCGCTTCTTGGTCGTTGTCGATATTACCGCAAATTGCCACCCTCGTGCGAGCAAGCCTCTGCTGCTGCACCTCGCTTTTCCGTCGCGCTCGCGCGTGGTAATCGGGCAATTTCGGGCGCGCGCGCGCACTGGGCCGGGCCGAATAAATCCATGGTTAATGCCACGCGGTAAACGCGCGCGACGACCGAAAAAGGCGCAGGCGCTGCAGCAGAATATATACGCGTGCGCTGCTGTCCACGCGCGTGAGCCCCGCGGCGGTGCAGCTCCTCCTCTCCTCGCGTGCGGCTAAGTGGACCCCGAAAGAGAAGAGCAGAGAAGAGAAGAGAGAGAGAGCTTCTTATGGCTATACGCGCGCGCGCGCGCATCCCTCACCCACCTGTCCGTCGGGCAATCTTCTAGTAGCCTTGGGCTACCTGCACTTCGCCGCGGCTACCAGAGGCTGCCGATGCGCCAAGCGGCTTCAGCGGAGAGCGACTGAAAACAGCGAGAAGTCGCAGAAAAAGGAAGAGAGGTCTTTTTTTGCTGAAGAGGAGAAGGAGGAGGACGATCGTGTTTTGGTTCGGTTGCAGGTGGATAGTGTGGATGTATCAAAGGGAGCATTATGTAGGATACTCTTATCTGGATTAAGTGGGGATATATGAGTAAGTGGCGTGTAAGGTTCGGCAGTTTTTGGAAATTTCGAAGTTGCAGTTTGGTCGCAGGGCTAAGTTGTTGCAGCGAGAGATATCTGTGGGATTATATTGAATAACATGTTGAAAGAGCTACGCTGATCGGGTGCTTTAACTTCGTTGATGATTTGGGTTTCTTTTAAACCATTATTATATTTTTTATGGAGTTTGAAAAGATAAGAATATTGATGAGCTCGTGCATGAATATTATGTAACGATTTTATTTATGGAGGATGAAAATGGTCATAAATGTAGAATTATAGCAGGAATTTACTATATATAAGATTACATTTTAAAGATACTGAAAAAGCATCTTTTTTCAAATTTATATTACAATGATTCTCTGGTATACGTAATTTTACTTAAAATTGTTAAATTGGAACTTTTATTCATAAAAAATGCGAAATTCTGTATTATAAGTTTATTAAGGCGTGAACATGTGCTGACATCGATAACGAATACTTTTCAAAAATTCGCGTATAACGGCTTACAACAAAATTTTCTCAGCGACACACATATAATATGCATAAAAACGCATATAATATATGGCACCTACGTTGAATAAATCACGCTGCAGCTTCTTGTTGATGTTAACGTATAATCAGGACGCATCGCCAGGGGAGGAACGCGAGCGCGACAAAATGAATAAGACGGGAATTTGATACCTTGTTCGGTCTGAAAAAGCTGAGCGATCAAATGCCTTTTTACCCCCGCGACGCGAATGATACGTTGCTGCTAAGTATCAGAGAATTATATGCGAAAAGAGGATCTTGATAGCGGGATTTCTGTATACTTAAGTAGTCTTGTGTGTTGACTAGACGTATAGAGCTACCGCTATCATTGACATATAAGCCGGGGGAGTGTTTTTGCCATGATGAACTGGATATTATGATGTGTAGTTGTATAATATGCATTTCGTAATATCGACTTTAGGGGCTCCCGACATTTTTATCAATGGGACTATAACAGTCACAGCACTATTCTGTTAATCAGATATAAGATCAAAATCAAGCAACTATAGTTTTCAATATCCTGATTATATAATTTATCTGAAATTATACACAGTAAAACCAATCAATAGTATTAATATATTTCCCAATCAAAGATTATCAGGTATCTTATTTCCCTTTTCAACGCAGTTTAAATCACATTGAGAAAACCGCTGCAAATGTTTATTTTAAATACAAAACACGTTGCAAACATGTTCTTAACAAACCTGAAATTTTTACTTTTACAAAACTTCCTCTGCAGGAGGAAGCAAACTATATAAAACCAATCCAATTCACGCCCTCTGATAATCTCAGTTACCGCAATCACAGCTCCACGTAAACCAACCTCTAATCCATCCCATTAACCATTTCTCCACTACTACAGGACCAAAACAAACACGATAATCTCGCGTTTTACCGGGCGCCCAAGCTCTCCCCCGCGAGCGAACGAGTCTCGCGCGCGTACGCCATTCGCGTGTATAGTGCAGCTCTGTACGGTAGTGGGTATCACCGTAGAACGGCTTATCGGGATGACTCATCTGCGCGCGTCTTACGGTGTCTTTTGTGCATCCATGATGCAAATTATGAGGGTAGACCGGCTATAAATTACGCTATTGCCGTAGATTTTCCGCTCGCTGGTCTCGGTGTCCCTGCGTCGTACACACGTTTATACGGGAAGAGTCAGGTTTTAGAGGAAGATTTTCTGGTAATTTGGTAACAACGAGTTGTGGAGATAGTAAAGGAATGAAGTGATTGTTGATTAAAGGTATTTTGTTGTTAGAAAAACTTACATTCCGTATTACAATTAATTACCTTGGTGTAAGAAAAATCTGTAAGAAGTTTAAATATTTCATTTAAATTATATACAATATAGGAAATACCTGTAAACTTCTTATATTGTTTATATACCATATATGATATGTTTGTTTATATATACTTTTATTCTTTACTATAAAATGAATATTTCTATTTAAAATGTTATGTTTTCATGCAAAGTTGAATTAAAAAATGGTTTCTACATCAAGTAGCATAAGAATTTATGGGAAATTGTTTATTGTTAGTCTAGTTGAGTATTGAATGCGCGTTTGAAGACTATATTAATAGATTCGATCAAGTCTTTTCCCACGCAATCTGAATGATTCATGTCAATGGAAAAAATTTACATATGTCCTGTTCAACTAATTATAACGATCGTACAAAAATGTAGTGAAAGTATTAACAATTCAGTACGTGGTCTAGACACTTTTTAATATGATAATTACAAGGTTTGTAATGTACGCAAATATTATACAATGTGAGATTTATCCGGCATGCTTTGCATCGGTTTAAGCCCACGTCTCAATAATAAATGTCTAACTCCATTAAGCTAAGCCTATCGTTTCAAAATTTCCTACTTGATTTACAATCCATAACTTATCTGCTAATTAATGTTTTAATAAATTGATCACTTAATTGTTGTGAGAATCAATTTACAATATCGTGCATCTACTTACGATATAGAAAAGCGTTCAAGAATCTTAGAAAATGCCATACTTTCGATCCGGATTCTGTTAAAAAGCCAAGGTGGCTACCATTTTTATTATCTACTTCGTTACAACATTTTTTAACTGCGAGATGTTATTGTAAATGAAATCCAATAAAGAAAGAAATATTACAGACTGATACGCGCTTCATTGAAATTTTTGGTTCCCTGCATTCTTCAACAATTAACCATTTTTGTTTCAAGGAGTGATATAATATCAAGTGCAAAATTTGTTAAAAAGTTAAAAACACTCAGTTTTGCGTCTACTCAATACTTTTACTTCTTTTGTCTTGCAAACGACCCCTAACCAACACACAAATACATACACCTCCACTCTCCGCGCATTCTAACAACTCATCTTCCACGAGACTTGGCGCGAAAAATCAATATTCATCTCGGGCTCATTACACGTCACTGCAGCCACATTATCCGTTCCCAGAAACCTGCACCGAACCAACCACACACATACACTTCTCAAAAAAGCTCAAAATCCAATACTTTCCAGTAAACCTCGCTACCCCGATGCTCTCGAGACAATCCGCGCGTCTCCATACATGTAAATTGCGCGCGCGCACACAAAAGGCGAGCGCTGGCTTCCGTCTGTCGCGCGCGTCGGTGGCGCATCGCGCGCACACAGCCATTTGCCGGGATTTACGGCCGAAAGTGACCAGTAAATCAATTTGGATTAGCATACGGCGCATTAGCCATAACTTACGCGAGCTCCTGCTACTTTTGCCTCCGCGCGACGCGTATATAGTGTGTAAGTTCGTAGAAGGGAATGAGTGAGAGAGAGGGACTGTCTCGCGGGTTGAGTGAGTGAGGCAGCGCGAAAAAGAGAGTTCGCGCGCGTGGTGCAGCGTGTGGTTAGACGAGGGGGGGGATATTGCGTGGGGTGATTGACGATCGAGTAATTAGCGATGTGGATGAATTTTTTCCTGCTGGAGGAGCAGAAAACGTGACGGTCGAGTGAGATACGGAAAGATATATCGTTCGTCATTTTTAGGGGATATATATATCTGTTACGAAAAATGCTATACGGAAGATTAATTTGATATGGAATTTTAATCACAATGACTTTACGTTTGGAGATATGCGAGTGCTAAACATCATGACTTGGAGTAGTGTAGGTAATTGACTGTAATCATGCTTAGGCCATAAATAACGAAATAATTTTCTACGTCCTCGTAAAAGTAATAATGATTACTGATGTAATTTATAAAAGTATTTAGAAATTCACCTAATATTTAACATAATTGCAAAAATTTTCGTGAAGTAATATAATTATATACACTTATCAGCCACCGATTTCTCTTTGTTACTTAAGATTCAAAATATTTTTTTATCCTATTCCTTCTAAATTTTTCATTAATCTACTGTAAAAACTCCCACTACTGCTCTTTATACAATTATTTTGAAATAATTCGTTCTCATTACCAATAAATTAGTAAGAGATAATACCACTGCAAAAATTCCGTCAACTATATTTAAATCAACCAAAGAAAAATTCGTTCGCCTCGCTGCTCTCCTACGTCTGACTATCCAAGTCTATTTCCACTAGCCTGCACACACGCTTTCTGCATTCATTATGCCCCGTCGCTCCAATTTTTCCCAGATTCACTTCTCACTCTCGACCGCTTCCACCCGCTCTCTCTCCTCCTTTCTATATCCGTGCTCGGCTCACAGCATCAAGATTCGACTCACGCAAGTCCTCTGGCGCGTACATCCACAAAAAGAGCAGAAACCTCGGTCGTCGCCGCGCGTCATCGAAAGATGGAAAGATGTACGAGTAGTCGCGACGCCTCGCGCGATGTCTCCCATACGAGATGAGCCGGAGGTGATGGAGGCTCCCCTCTAATTGGCCGAGATCCTTTCGCATCTCATTAGGGATGCTGCTAATTATTAATTGCGGTGGACGTGAAGGCACAAATTAATCGGAAGATTCGCGCGGGGAGGCGAGCTCGGACTTCACTGCGGGAGGGCGAATCAATTTTAGCACCTCAAGCAAAACGTAAATTACCTGATTCATTAATTTAAATTAATTAATTTATTATTGCGAAATCGTAATTATTTTGATCTCAGAATAATAAAGGAAGTTACAACCAATGATGACTGAATGGAAAATTTTGGCAGGATACTCTGTTTAAATAGAATAAAACTAACGCCTTTCATTATAATTATTATAATGCAAATAACTTTCTTTCTTCCGTCTCTAGAATTTAATTCTCATTGAGAAAAACTATATACAAAATAAAAAGTTTTATTGAAACTATCCCTGGTAGAAATTTGTCTATATTACGAAATGGCCAAAAAGTCAGTAAATAGGTAGAAATAATGGCTAGTTAATGACCATATTGAAACGATTTTCCCCTATTATTCGCCCATTTAATAACTTGGGTGGAAAATGTCATAACCTCAAAATATTTGATTTAAGTTTATTCATTAACTTGACGTTACATTATAAAGCATCCAATTGAAACAGATAGCTTACGAAAATATCAACAATAACCACAGACTAAGAAAACATTTACAGCACTCCTTTCTTAGATATTAATTGAAATCCATATTTTTCCATTAGATTCTCTTTCTCTCTCTCACTCGTCGCCATAAGAACAAGACTTCTACTATCCATTTCCTCACTAAAAAAACGGACTAATAGTTTCTTTTTGTCTCCAATTTTAATACATTTGAAATAGTTAAGAACAAGCGTAAATCTTTAAGAAACTCATTCAATTGTCAATCTATTAAAAAAATGATCGAATAATGTCGGCAAAATTGTTTCATCGGTAGATAGAAATATACAAGGAAAATGTCTAGTTTTTGACTATTCCCTACTAATATTAGCTAAAAAATTTAAATTCAGCAAAGACAAAACAATTTTTTATCTTTATATGACTGTCAGTCATATAATTGATGCAATGTAAATTGAAACTACGTTTGTGTTAATTTTTTCTGAAAATGATTTCAACATATTTACATCACTCTGGAACTGTGTATATTACATGTGTTTGACATGTTTAACCCTCAAATTAAAATCATTGCCACCCCAAACAACATTAACTTTTTTTACCCAGTTATTTTCCATCTTTTTCTTGCGTCAATCGGCTACTGAAATGCATCCTATACGTGTGCGCAACTCGATTTTAAATCGCGATGCCATTCGGAACATTATTTGGGCAGTCCGAACAATCAAGATAAACTATAATGCCTTTTATTTATCTTAAGTATATAATTTTCGTTTCTTTATGCAGTGCACCATATATGCATAACTGTTACAAATGTGTTTTCAACTGGGCAGAATTACCGTCCACCTCTTAACTACACGAAAATCGGTGAGTATATGCACTCGATTACCATATATTATACATTAAAGTGTTAATTAAAGATCAATATATTGCTGTTAATTACATTTAGGATTCAGTAAAATATTGTCATACAAATGGATGCATTCGTAATGCGGTCTGATAAATTTCGAGGAAACAACTGGTCCCGGAATTGCGTTTGCCTCGCAAAAACAGCCCGCTTATGTAAATCGTACTCAATTCATGTAAATTTATGGAAAGCAATTTTTTTAGAAAATACATTATTTTTATTCGTAAATATTATATATATGTCAAAAATATATAATTATGATGCATGATGTATACTCGCTTAGTTTAAGTTTCATACATAATACTTTTATAGAGCTGCAATCTCTTGATACACCGATTCAGATAACACTTTTAACAGCAGACTATTGTTAACATCTATTTTCAGAACCGTGTACTTAAAAATCAAAGTGGAATTAAGGTTACAATTAACAATAATTTTGTGTACGTGTTGCATTATCTACAACAAAATAGAAAAATGTAGTGATTAATATATTGTGAGATGATTTACCTAAACGCACAACAATAATATCTATTTCAATATAACAGAAATTCCTGCTCTGTACAACATCCTCGATATTCCTTCTAACACTCAAACCACTCATTTCTCCCCAATCGCTCACCGCATCTCCGAGTAGAAAATTTCGCCGCGACACGCAATTTCACAAACCACACATACACTCTCAGTTTTCCTCTCGCAGCGCGTCATCTCTCCGGTGCGTGCAAAATGCCTCTCTCTCTCTCTCTTCTCGCGGAAGTAGGAAAAAGGAAGGACAGGAGCGCGAACGCAAGGCAGAGGAAGCGAGCGATAAAAAGGACGCGCGGTGTATATATACCAAAACAGAACGAACCGAGAGAAGGATGTGCGTGTGCATGCTGCCGCTGCTGCTCACGTGCGCGCAAGCGCTCTATCTTCGTTTCTTTGCGCGCGTATGTATATGTACGCGAGAGAGAGAGAGAGAGAGAGAGAGAGAGAGAGAGAGAGAGAGAGAGAGAGAGAGAGAGAGTTCTATACTGGACCGTGAACACTCGTAAAAGTGGTCCCTGTGCTCGCGTGTTCTCGTTCTAAACACTCTCGGCGCTTTTGTCGAGCGCTTCGTTTTCTCTGTCGCCCCGTTCTCTGCGTGTATGTGTCTGTGTCCCTCTACTCTGCGCTCTAAATCGTTTTTTGTTGTTGTTGGTAGGTTGCTTTAAATAATATTTAATTGTCGAGGCGATTGTAACTCGATTTTCTGCACGTCAGGGCGAGCGCTGTTTTTCAGGCCGCTTTTTGCGCGCTCTCGTCGTTACATACTCTGTCATTAATGATTCTTTGTATAACAGCAGACGATATTCTTTGTAATTGTAGTTTCGAAGATGTTTCAGGGAATAAAGTAAAT
The DNA here is from genome assembly GCA_036365515.1 of Torymus aiolomorphi. Classification (NCBI taxonomy): domain Eukaryota; kingdom Metazoa; phylum Arthropoda; class Insecta; order Hymenoptera; family Torymidae; genus Torymus; species Torymus aiolomorphi. The sequence goes on along the minus strand of CM070874.1, from coordinate 66,632,440 downwards.
TGAAGCAGCTTCTTACTCTCTAGACCTTTTTTCACGAACTATCAACATTATAACTATCCAATATAACCCCTCTATTTTCCTTATACAATATTTTCATTGCCATAAATCACAACGAATCCTCCTCCTCGTTGAACAACAACTCAGAACTCTATTCCAGTTCGTTAATCAAACATGAAATATTCAACACGCGCATATAGAGCTACGCGCAGCTACGAAACCAGTAGTAGCATCCGCAGCATCAGCGAAACCCGGCTAAGAATACACCTTCTCCTTTATCAAGCTGTAACCTCTTACCCGCTCGCTCATACCAACCGCACATCCCGGCTCCCACCCACGGAACGAACGCGGACGCGCGCACGCGCGCGTAACCACCGGCGCAGTGGTCAGTCGAGAAAGAGAGCAAAAGAGGAGCGACGGGAGGCCTCTCGGTACCATTGGCCTCGGCAACAGGTGAGGAGGAAAGGGGGGCTTATATCTTGCCCGAGATACAGCGCCTCCTCCTCCGTTGCATGATGCGTGCTGCTGGAACTCTCGCGTGTACACGCGTGCGTGCGTGCGTGAGCGAAATATCGAGCGGAGGGAGTAGTAGTAGTAGTCGTCGTCGTTTCCTCCTCCTCCTCATCGTCGTCCTCTTCGTGCTCTCTTTCTCGTATGTATACGCGCGGGAGATATTCATTCTTGCGGACGAGAGGTGGAGGCGAAGGAGGCTCTCATTCAGCTTTACTTCGTGGCGTGAGCGACCGAGCGACAATATATTTGCAAGGTGAATGGGAGAGAGGCGATACTTTTGCGGACTGGAGAGAGAGAGAGGATTGAAGTTGGCCGGTTGTGGGATGATGCGGGAGTTTTGATGCGTGAAGTCTTTGTTAAGGATAGAATGGAAGTTACTGTAGCGATTTCATGATGTTGGTAACAATCGGTACCAGCTGAAAGTAGGAGTTTAATTAAATCAGGTTGAATGCTGTGCTAGATTTAGTATTTGGTAGAGAAGTTGCTTCAATTTTTTTAAATTTGGCTGTTATATCGTCAGTATGATATCGTCTTCATTAGAAGTATCAAGACCTTCGTATCGCGAATCGTGCTCAAAGTTTGGGTCATTATTTACTGCTGATGATACTTGATATACCTACATTACAATAGATTACTGACTAAATTAAATTACAATTATTCAAATGGAAAGTAAATTTAATAAATCCAATAATTGATCGGTTCACATCTAAAAGAAATGTAAAAACTGTGAAACAAATCAAATGTTACTGGTCGGCTTCAATATATTTATAGTAATAAAATTATTCAATCTTAACATAAACATATATTTCAATAACAAGTGTCGATAACTGACAGATCTCTATTCATAACACTTTGCTCGTGCTTTTAAATTTATTCATGTTATAATGCCAATGTTACTATAATTCTCAAATCAAACGATTTTTCGATCACCTAAGCACCGCCGCCGATGATGCGTTGCGCCTGCCACCCGTACACACCTACTACACGGGTACATACATACATACTCATGCGGGTGCGAGAGCGCGGCGGCAAACCGGTTCCCCACTTCCACACGTACATCGCGCGCACAGGGCTTCGTCTTTTCGAGCAAAACCGCGAGAGAGCAGCTCCTTCTCTCCCCCACTCGGAAATTTCGTAATTTCCACGCAAGTGCACGTCGTGCGTGCAAAGAGCCGATCGTATAAGGTATATATACGTCGAGTACATGGTGATTGGCCTTTATCGTAATTTTTATCGGGGGACGACGATATTACGCGCGCAGTGGCTATATCGCGCGAGCCCGTAAACACTCATCAGTGTTTACATGCATGAATATTTTTCTCATCTCATTATTCAAGTGATTCGCGCGGTGATCGATGAATTGCTCCGGAGTGCCGCGCTCGCGCCTGGGTCGGTATCTCGGAGGTTGTAAAATTTCATGGGGGAGGGCTTCCTATAAATCGAGAGCGAAATTTCGCCTTTTTAGCCGTCGTTAAAGTTAAGATGTGTAATAAAGAGCGTGCTGTGTACGGTATAATGAGTGTCGTATTACTGCGTATCGAGAAAATCGAGAAAAATTGAAATGTCTATGGCGTACGCGATGGCAGGTATTTCCCGCTTATGGGTATCGGAAGTTATTTAGCAAATGTGATGATTTAGTTAGATTCGCAGTAATACTTTACAGAATGTGTATGTTCGACAATTATAATATGAAGTTTGGCTTTTATACAAATGTAGAAGCGTCAATATAATATACAGTACCTGATAAAATACTTAAATTCTGTATATTTTGGAAAAAATCTTCTGATTGAATTTACGATTTTTCATTGTGTCTCTATAGGGCACAGTGGTAAATATAAAAAAGCAATTTTGCTATACAGGCATAGCGAGCTTTTTAACACTTTGAATATATCTATGAGAATTATTGTTGTAACGAAAAATTGTAATCTGCCCTATATATAGAAAATTATTTTCCACGAAATGATCAATGATTTACTGCAATATTTATTAATTAAATACAAAATTGCAGTGATGCAACATCTACCAAAACTCCTACACCCTTAAACCCTTCTTACAAACATCGTATATACACCATTACGCTACTGCACATTTCAGACCCGCATCAAACAAGAACCATACTCGATTCCAAACTATACCATCCCAAAAAGAGAAATCTAAGCTCACCCCGCACTTACCCCCACCGCCCATCTCATTTAGCGCGCGAGCGTCAATGGAAAATCGCCTCGAGCGCGCGCAGCAGCCTCTCTCGAGGCATTCCATTGACTCCGCGCCGCGTATACAACACACACATGCACGCGCGCGTATATAAATGAGATATCGGGCCGCCCGGTCACCTGAGAAAGTGTTGTCCGCCGCGTGCAACGCCTGCGCACCTGCGCGCCTCCATTCAATTATATTATATACGCGCACGCGTGTCCTCCGCTCTTCTCGCTCTTTTTCTTCGTTTCTAAGTTTGCGAAATCGCTTTTGCTTGTGCTGGTCTTGTATGTAGATTGTTGGTCGTACGTGTCGTTTGCGTTTTGGTCTTTTAAGAAAGTATAGGTAAGCTAAGTTTTTCGTAGCGTATGAGTTTAAACGTAATATGTTATTCTCTAAATAATAAGTAAACGTTAGGTTGAATGTAAGTTATAAGATAGGCAAACATTATTTCGATCTAATTATCCTTCTACTTCCTTGACAATAATTTTCATTCTGCGTATAGAAATTTATGTATATGTCAGATAGGCACTAATACCTGTAACCAGATACCGCGATGTTATCAAATGTGAAACGGTTTCATTATGTATTGTTCGGTATACCGAGCCGTCCATATACATGAATTTCGCATGTAATGAACTGTGCAAGAACTTGTCGCCTTTACATCATTTACACGGTGACAGTAATGCTATAGCTATCAAAAACGGTAATGCCACGGTACTTCATAATTTTTCGCAATTATGAAAAATGAATTATTGATAATCTCCTCCGCAAGACATCCTTTTTTTAATGATTTCGATTAATAAACTTTATGTTAACACCAATTTTTTACCTGTTAATTGATTATACTTATATATTATAATGTAATTTTTTACAAAAAATAGTTTTACTTTCACTTTCACTCCTCCGCATTGTTTCGGATCCGTCAATTGTCAATCCCTATTTTTCATTTCACCTGCACGCTACTTTCGTCAGTTTCCTCTCTCTCACTCTCATCGGACAGGTGATCGTTTTCTCTCCCATACAACGTCGAGATGGACTTCTATACAGGTACTCCCGTTCACGAGGATCGCCGCGCGTAAACGCAACTCTATATATACTATATATACACGTGTATGCGCGCGTCATTAATCACGAATCGGGCCTATATCACTCGGGTAGAGGCACACTTCGGCAGTTGGGATTCGCGCATTATCCGATTGAAAATGCAATATGGGATAATTTGAAGGGACCGATCTTGCGCGCACGTTCGATCGGTTCAAGGTGCTCTCTCGCCCCTTATCGGCTATTGTTGATTGAATTTCGTGCTCTCGGCGCGCCGCCGTATAGTTTGCTATGGCTTGTGTTTTATTTTGTTTCGAGGGCTGATTTTTACCGGCAAGATTGGTTTAATAAAATAGTCGAAGCGCGCAGATACACGAACGGGGCAGGATGAAGCGTAAGTGATATCCACGTAATTCAATTAATTTAATCGAGTTTCTATTAGTTTATTTGATGATGGGTTCCATTGGAAAGTGAAATATAAAAGAAATTAAAAATGTGGTTATTTATCAAAAATAGAATCCTTATAAGTTTTTATTGGTTTGTAGATATCAAATCTTTGATTGGATTTTCTTAACAAAAATGAACGTTTTTCATATATTACGTTCAGCTGCAATAACATTAACGCATAAGATTGCTATTTGCCATTAGATACGTATATGGAATAATTTGTATACATTCACCGTAAAAAGAGATTTTACAAAGTAACCATGTTGACCATATCCTTACAGCTAGACCGGCTGACCACTGCCTCCTTGTAATTAGTTTCAGCAACAACTTTGACGTGAAAAGAGAAATGACGCTACTCACGAGCCTCTAAATGAAGAATATAGATTTAAAAATATTTACAACTAACTACATCCATTCTTTTATTTACTCGATAACTTACCAATTGAACTTGAGCTTTTATAAGTGAATCATTATTTCTACGTATTTTAAAGTAATAACAAAATATATATAGAAAAAAAAACATAAGTCAAGCATTTACAATAGGAATCCAACGTCGCACTCACTTCGTGCTCTCTCCTTCTCTCCTTTATATCCGGTATGTCTCTTATACGTCGGTATCACTCAGCCGCTTCCTCTTTTGTCTCTCTCTCTCTCTCTCTCTCTCTCTCTCTCTCGCGGCGCATCATCGCGTTTTAGCGCCTCGCCGCAGCCTAATAAAAACATTCTCGCCGGCTTGATTTAATGGGCTGTTCTTTCTCTCTCTCTCCCTCAGAAAAGTCCCTCGGGGCCAGAAAAGACTCTCTGACTCGGGAGCGAAAGAGAAAAGTGGCGATTTCCGGCTACCGAAAAGTAAAACGAGCTGCCGCCGCCGCGGCCGCCGCACGTAGTCGCTATTGACGTTCGGTAGCTCGTTAAAGTAATTAAGTGTAATGCCGACTGCGGCGAGGCTCTCGCTCTCCCTCTCTCTCTCTCTCGGATCATTCGCGCGAGCTCCTGCTCCCCTTGGTTTCTACTTCTTCTTCTTCTTCGCGGCAGCGGCGGCAGCGAAGGTCTTCTGAGTTGTCGTTTTGCGCGTATGTACGTGGGAATGTTTTTGTCGTGCGCGCGGCGGCAGCAGCAGCAGCTTTTCGGCCGACTTTGCCGGGGACTCGTGTCTTTCTCTCCGCGTGCGTGGGACGAGGGAGAGAAAGAGGCTCGAGCGAGGTTGGTTGGTTGCTTTCTCACTCGCTCCGTCGTTGTCTGAAGGGTTTTGCGGAGTGGGTTTCATTTTTTCTTTTTCTCTTCGATTGATGGAATGCTCGTGGTTTGTTGCGTCAGGTTTTTGGGTGTCCTGTTTGTTACTTTGAACAGTACATATATTTTTTTAGAAGTACTTTTTTATGTCGTTAACTATTGCTGTACCTATAGTTTTTTAATAATTTATAAGATTATAGAAGGAAGGAGATTTTAAATATTGTACAGGAGATATCGTGATACTGTAACATTACTAGATTTGATATGTGTAACCAACGTAATTTTGGTGAGAGATAGTAGATAGCTGTTGTAACCATTTTATTGCTGGGCGTTTGGTATAAACAATAGCAATAACTATTGAAAGTTAATAACGACAATCAAATCGATAGTATAGCATCCACTGCCTTTTTTACTCTTGGAAATACTCATTTTGTGGTTGAAACAACTATCGATAATTGTATAACAATAGTAAGTTTAACAATATGAAAATGATTATCACGACTATCTTTATATTGATAGTTTTAAAAAACGATGAGTTACTAAGTGTAGCGATATGATAATGGTTAGCGGAACTATACTATACTTGTTTTTTAATCTAATTCCCTGGTAGAAATTGTAACCAACCGTACGCCATCCGTTCGCCAAATAGCAAGGATTTGGCCAACCGTTTAACCAACAGTTAGCGATAAATACCGCTTATTTCGTCACCGAATCACCCTTGCGCTTGGTCAATGAATGCTTAATATTAAAAATCTTAAATAAAAATCATTTACACAACTTATTATTTAAATAAAACTCTCAAAATTTGTATTATTCATAGAATAATCAAAACCCACATATATTAATAGTATTTTTCTTCAGATAAATATGGTTAAATCGGTAACGGGTATAGTTTTGTTTGTTCAAATTGAGGTTAGGGTGTGTTAATGTGTAGTGTGCGTGACTTTTTGACGTAAGTCAGGACATGTACAGGTGGATACTTACATTTTTTAAAATTTAAAAGTATCCTATATTTAAAATTTGAAAGAATCCTACATAATTGGTATTCTACATTTAAAATTTGAAAGTATCATACATAAATTCTTCGTACTCGTATTGCTCCGTTTTCTACACGGTGCTCCGTTACAATCTGACCTTTACAGTGAAGCAAAACCACGCGATCCCGGCAATCCCGTCACGTGACTCGTATGAGTCTGCGCAGTTAAATACTTTTACCTATACATAACACATGAACCTGCGATCGCACTCGTGTGTATGTAATATGTGTGTATTTATGTGCATGTGTGCTTGTCTTGCGGAAAGCGGGATGCGGACAGTAATTTCGGAGCATAGCATAGCCCACGTGCAACGCTGTCTACTTAACCTTCAAATAAATTTACTCCCAACTTCATTCAAATATTTTTTTAATGCATTACAATAATTTTTATTATTGTTTATGTATCAAAATCGTTTTACATATCTATATTTCTTATTAATTTCTATTACTGTTTTATGAGTTACTCAATGTTTTATTATTGATTGATAGTCCACCAACCGTTGGTTAACCGTTGGTCAATATTTTTCTTATTCGTTGGCCTAAATTATTGGCCAACAGTTAGTAGATAAGCCATCCGAGTTGGTTTATTTTCTACCAGGGTTATTAGTATTTTTGTTCTATCCGTTTTAACCGCCCAGTTGGTTAGGATAATAAACCATTTTTTTCCATGCACTAATTTTAAACGAAACTTAAAAAAAAAATATTTTTTAAAAATGGTCCATAAAAAAATATTTAAAATTATGACGAAAAAAAAAAACATTAAAAATCTGAAAATAAATAAATGAATACAACAAAATTATTTAGATATATACTACCTGATCTTTCATTAATCGTGTATTTTTAGGTATCGAATACGCTTGCATATGTTTCTACAAGAAAATACATATCACAATAGATTCCATTATCGGGTTTACTAGAATAATTTATGTTTCTCTTGAAAAAATTTTAGATTACTCAGGAAAGTCTTATTAATTACTTTAATGGAAAGTGACTATTCTCAAAAATATAATGAAGAGATAAGCTATACAATAAGCGTATAGACCATTCATTCAAACGCTATCTATAAGCAGGTGCAAATTATTTAAGACAAGTGGTATGCAATTTTCAACCGTTTAGATTTGCTTTACTCATATCAAAGTTGCTTTAGACAGACAAATAAAGCAGAAACAAAGTTTATAGCTGTTCTATATCATACAAAACCATTTCTTCAAACTGTAATATAAATAACAGCCACTCGGTCACTGAAAAAGCCAATATTTTAACAAAGCACATATTGATCATTTGCTAATTGTCAAACCACAACCAAGTCCATTAGTCACAAACACACAAGATACCCTTCGTCAAAAAGTTAATAAAAACAGAAGAAAAAAAACCAAGAAACAAGACGGAATTAGCTACATAAGCAGCGCGCGAAGATCAGCGGTAGGATAGCGTGATTGGGTAATCCGATCAGGCTGGATTCCCCTATGTGAGAAAGGGCCTGTGCTCTCTCTCTCGCGCGCGCGCGCGTGCACTGCGATGCAGCCACCAACGCAAGGCAACGTAACGCCGGACTGACGTAATGCGAGGTCGAAAGAGGATCGTCCTCCTCCTCCGCAAAGAAGATCGAATTCTCGATGTCTCCGGCGCGCCCGAGAACGAGAGAGAGGCACGCACACACATACACTCGCAGCGGTGCACTGGTCTTGCTTACTCTCGGATTACCATCTGGGGTACTTAAGTACCCCTCGGAGGAAGAGAGACAGGGGGAGGGAGAGTAAGTAACAGTAATAACATCTCGCGTGCGCGCGCGCGTCCCGAAATGCAGCGCAACGATCAATTATTAGACGCGAGAGAAAATGACTTTTATTGGCAGGAGGAATTGCGTCGGGTATATGGCAGCGGCGTGTGGGAGCAATAAGGAGGCGGATAACTCTTTTTTTTTCTTGTAGGTGGTTCGCAGGTATATATACAAGACAAACAGCCTGTGTATAGCCGCGCGCAGGAGGCTCTATAATGAAATTGCGAGATCGAGCATGCTGGTCACGTGGGGGATTTTATTTTTCAAGAGAGAGGGAGAGATGTAATTTGGTTATTGCATACAGGTGAGGTTATATAAATATCGGAAAGGTAAGAGTGATACTTGAAATTGATCCTTAATTTTCTGTTATTTTGTGCCTTTAGATTTGGAAATATGCTACTTATTGGCGGAAAGAAACGTGAGTCTGGAGAATCGATGGGTTATTTTATCTGAAATCCCAATGACAAAGTCGTAATTTGTAATGATTTTATTTTGAGAATAAAAATTCAACTTTTTTCTCAATTATCATCATCATTATGTATTGTCGAATATATAGAATATATATATATGTAACCACTTCATCAGATCACGTACACATTACGAATTCCTGAACCCGATATCTGTCGCATCTACAATTCGAATTCAAATCCCAGATGCCTTTTTATCCGTACAATCGCTCTCCACCGCGATTAGCATATACGTCACACGCGTCTCCCACGTAACGAATTTGCTCTCCACCACTCGGACAACCAAACAAACACCTTCTAATTAGTTCCACATAGCTCGCCTTCTCTCTCTCTCATCTTAAATTCCCCTCTGCCTCCCGCACTGACATCGATCACTCACCTATACACCGCCCCCCCAAAAAACCAAAACTACGTCAGCTCCAAAAACCTCTGTCCGTCAAATTTTCCCTCTCTCTCTTTCTCTTACTCCTTCAAAAAAGAGCATCTCCCGTTTCTCGGGGGGCGCCTCATCCGTAAAATCTCTTCCGACAGGCGCGCGAAAAGCGAGCGAGCGAGCGAACGAGCAATCGGCCGATCTCTCTCTCGCTCTCGCTGTGAGAGAGGGAGGCGGCTAATCGATCTTATTCGGCTACTAGGCGCGGCGATCCATCACGCGCGTGACCGGTAGTCCGCGCGCGCGCGAGAGAGGGACGTGGACGCGCAGTCCTCCAATCGCTTATTTCGATCGGTCCCGCGGAAGATCGGGTCCGTGTGTGTCGTAAACAAACGATCCTCGAGGGAGTGAGAGAGAGAGAGAGAGCAACACTGAGAAGGGTAGCAGCGTTATCATATGCAAATTGTCTCTCTCTCTCTCGTGGGTCGAGGAGGAATGAGTCGGGAAGGGTTATCGGAGATGTAACCGATTTGTACGGTAGTTGTGGGTGTTCTTTGTCTTACGGCGATGGACTTCGAATGAAGGTTTAGGCAAGGATTTGTATATGTTATCAACTGGAACAACCTATTGGTATCTCATCCTACCTTAGAAATTATAATATGCAACAAAAATTATTAGTATATATTATCACTGTAATAATTGCAAATATATAATTTTAAAAATAAAATGATAAAAGTTCCTTCCAAAAAGTAAATTAAAAGTGAACGTAAAAAACTCTAACGAATGCCTAACATTACTACTTAAGTAAAAGTTTGTCTCTTTAAAGTCAATCTGTCACGGCAAATACCGCACGTAAAGAGCGATTAATCATAGCAGCTCATAAAGCATCCTACTTAACAAATCACTAATCACATAATCAATATAACCGACCTCCTAATTAGTCACCATCGCGCTAATTACCTCATACACATATATGAGTCTCCACTGCACATGCGCGACTGTCATTATACCTTCCCACTGCATCTATATACATACCTCCATGCAAACGGCGTCGACTTCTGTCGTCAAAACACGTCGCACACGACAGCGCGCGCCCGCAGCAGAAATTACTCAACCACGTATACTTACGCCCATGCACCACTGCAGCAATAACAAAACAAACTCTCGTGTGCGTTTATCGAGAGCGCGAAAATTTCTCACACGATCCATCGCGCGCGCGCGCGCCTAGCCGGGCGTGCCGTGGAAAATCGCGTGCGCCGATAAGACGGCTCATTGTTCTCTCTCTCCCCGCTGCCCCGGCGTACTGCTGCACAGCATTTCATTCCCGAACGGTAATTCAGATATACCGCTTGTCCAGGCTAATCTGTATGAATGCGGAGTAGATTTGTCAGGCGGTGGTATATAATGCGAGGGGGAGAGAAGGGACGTGCGGAGTCCGCCACCGCGCTGCTGAGGGATCGTAAATCTTCGGGGCGGCCGCGCAGAAAAATCGTGAAATTCCAGGGCTGGCGTGTCTTATACTATACTTTTTTTGGTAAACGAAAGCTCGAGGGCTTGTTTGTTGTGTGTATACACGTGTGGTATTATAGAAGGATTGTGGGTTGATAGAATTGAGGTTTTTCGTATATATGCAAGAATGTGCGGGGAAGTAAGTTGATGAATAGGTATTTGTTTTTACGGGGGAGCGTGTGATTTAATTTACGTCAATTATATGGCATGTATTATATAGATAGATTGGATATAAATGGTTGGTGTTATTAGAGAAGTCCATTAGCTGATTATGTTAAATATTGCCGGAGATATTAAAGAATGTTCATTAGCATCTAAATAATCAGATTATAATCAGATAGAATGCCTTTGGTTGTATTGTTACACATGGGTTTGTCCAAGATACGAAAAGGACGCTTTAATGCATATCAATAACAAAACATCACGAGTTTTTGTTATATTCATGGAAATTTTTGCACATATATAAGTATAATGAAAATCATTTTAAACTATTTAAAAACAGATATGCGGTAGCTCTGGTGCTAATTTCAAATCCAGCACTTTTTATTCCAAAAAGTGTGTGATGAGTACACTTGTACACTGATAGAAAGATTCATTTAACCCAAAGTCGCCGGCTTAACTATTAACGAATATGTATTTGAATACAATTAAATGCAGGTGCATTAACAGTTAAGGAATGGATCATTTGATAAAAGTATTAACTGTTAATAAATATTTTTTAACTGTTAAGAATTATTTATTTAGGTCAAATACTTGAAAAAATCGCCTTTCAAATGAATCGCGCATTTGCCTCAAATATTTCTTTCTATCAGTGTAACAATGCCTAATACATCAGAAATATAAAAAACCATCTGGATAAACGCTTTCATTGTTATTGCTTCTTCAATTGTTTTTTAAATTGAAGTTTACCATCTATATTTTCAAAATCATTAGCTTTACTGTATACAAAATCTAAATATTACGAAAAATCATGTTTCCACGAAAAATCATAAATTGAAAAGGAGGTTTAGCTTTATTAATGTCTAACAAAAAATTTCCTTCGATCCAAAAATCATCGAAATCAGTTAAAAATCATTTACGTCAATGAAATATCCCAATAAGAATACACCCAAACCTCCTACAAAGTCATACTTCCTTACCAACCAACTCCCACACCCAGTCCCAACTCCCATCCTCTACCCATCACTTAGAATTCCATCGAAAGCAACAACAGCAGCAACAGCATCGTACACCCACCTCGCACGAACCCGCGCAACGATCCGTGGAACTCTCCGATACCTCACGCGCGCGCGCGCGCGCGCGCACGTTTGCCGTCCACTTGTCGCGGCCACCTTCGCTCTTGCGCCGACAGCTGTGTGGCAAAAATTGCCCCGGCCCATTACCGCCGCGCGCAGGTGTGACGGAATGTCTATCTACCTCTCTCCCACCGCAAGAGAGAAAGAGAGGAGAGAGAGAGCTATCCTGGGAATGTGGGTGTATTCGCCGACCGAATCGGGAAACTCGACTCGAGTGATTTAAGAGCGTTTCGCACGAGAGAGAGAGGCGAAATTAATGGCGTCAACGCGACAGAGAGCTTGCACAACGGGGGGAGTCCGCAATCGCCGATGTATATATATACCGTATATGCTGTGTGTTTTCCGAGAGAGAGAGAGAGAGAGAGCGTGAGGCGAGTTTTTTTCATCGCTTCGAGCACGCGCCATAGGTATATCGTTCGTTCTTGCGCTAAGTTATATATGTGAAGTGCAGCGCGTGCGGAGGAGATATTGTCGCGAGCTGTGCGAAAGAAGGGGGAGGGCATCAATCTTGTCGCTGCTTGGTTAATAATATCATTTTTTGAGCTGATGAAGAGGTCGAGAGAGAGAGAGAGAGACCGGAGCGCGCTCTGTGATGGATAGTTTTGTTTGAATTTCGCCACGGAATAGTCGCCGTAATGAACTATGAGGTATATCGGCCGTGGACTCGACGTCAAGCAAGAACGTTTATTTTAATAAGAGAATGGCGAGCTTTCGAAAAACTTGCAGTTATTCTTCGTATGATACCTGGAAAGAGCGCAGGTGCAGGTGGATCGTGCTAATATGTACATAAGATAGGGATCGTGTTAAACTCGTTTTCAGCAAGGAAGAATAAATGTGCATGCGAGCTGTCGCGCGTTAAAGTCATGAGTGACTGATGTCGTTTTAAAATTACGTCACAGAGGCCTGTCACAAGTGAGAGCTTCGAAATGATGTATCAGCATTTTTATTGATTTTTACGCAAATTCTGGCTTTTCTTTGGGAACTCTTAAAATGTAGTTGGGATAAATAAGAAAAATTTTATTAAGAATATCAATATCGAGTTAGGAGAGAGTTGATCTTTTGATTTTGCCTTCGAAAAAGTTTCAAGTTTCAATCTTGAGAGTGAAACTGAATAATCAAAAGAATTATAAAAAAAAAAAGTAAACAAAAATCGACTTTAAATTATTACATCAGATACTCGACTCCCATTAAACCCCAACAAAACCCATTACCTAAACAAATCATTCCCAAAACAAACTCCCCACCCCACTAGACTTTCCAACCGCCTACATTCACCTCATAAGTACCCGCTTATACAAATCTCACGAGTCACACATGCAGAGAGCATAAGAAGGGACAGAGACAGGGGGCGCACACGTGCCGCACTATCACGGAAAGAATTTTCATTGACTGCGCGCGCGTGCGTCGCGTCGCGGAAAGAAAGATTCCTCGTGCTTTCCGTTACTTGCTTACTCCCCGCGCGCGGACGATCGATCAGTGGGGTGACACTAATTGCGGGAACACACGCGGTACACGCGTGTTCGCCCCGGCGACTGTAAGAAATCGCGCGAGCGCGAACGCGAGATTTATCGTTTATCGGTGCTGATTGGTCGCGCGCGCGAGCGCGTTACGTGTCCTCCTCTCTTCGGGGCCACAGTTGTCTTTAATCCCTTTTACTTCGGCACATGCTTGAGTAGAGAGAAGGAGAGAGAGAGAGGTGTAGGAAGGAGGGTATAGAAGATGGATGGATCGATGGATGGATGGATGGATGGCTTCTGCGAGCGTTTTAGCCGAGACGCTAAACGATGCGCGGTGGCGCTGCTAATTACGGACTGGCAATTGCGAGGTGTTTTGTATTATTAATTTCCTAAGTTGTGTGAAAAGAGATGGATTCGCGTTGTTGGTTGTGAATTGTTTTTTTTTGCAATTTTAGAGTTAGCATCTTTGACATATTACCTACATCCAGAAAATATTTCATTATATGCTGACAAGAGTTTGTAAAAAAGTACCTAATAATAAAAAGGCAATAAATATCAGTATAAAATTTGATTGAAGTCGAAGGAAACATCCTCAATCGATCATTATGTACCTACTCATTAACAATTGAAGGCAGTTTCGTATTTTACGGACATCGCTATCGATGTCTATACTAAACGACAAAGTGTCAGATAGGGTGACTACATCAGTATTGGAACAGTCACCAGTTAACGAACATTTTCTTTATATATATGAAAATATCAAGCTTTCTATGTATTGTTTATCTAACATGACGTTAATTTTCGAATCCTTGAAAATTTTTATTTCATTTTATATAAAGATTCTGCATAAAAGAAATTATCTTGTTAAGAATAAAATCATAAAATCGCCGCTATTAAGTGTTTCTTCACTGGCAATGTATTCCTTCACTTTTGAAACGTATTTAGATACTAAGATTGCGTCTTCCTTTACTGGTTTTTAGGAGATATTTACAGATTTTCATTAAATAACATTTTTACTTTGATTCTTTATTCAAAATTTGCTCACCGACGTAAAGTTTGAACATTTTAGAATATAACTTTCAAAAGGGTTTTACTTTTAATCCATTTTTAAACCACTTAATTAAATAACAAAAGTTAGAATTTCCTTATTCGTTCCTTCACTGGTGAAGTCACCCTATCACCCATCAACGATCTATATGAAACTTTTGAATATTCTATATTCAAACCTAACAGTCATTGGCTTTGATTCCGCACAATTCCATAAAAAACCCAAGCAGAAAAAGTATTCTGTTGATTGACAAATTCTCGTAAACCCAATAGTTTCGAAATATGAACCAATAGAACTCTACTGAAATATACATATTATAACTAAGTATATTATAACTATATATATTATAACAAGTATGCCTAATACCAATATTTTACTGAAATTTAAATTAATTTGAAATACTTCTAACTAATCCACAGTGAAATACACTGATTCAATTCAACAGAGTACCACTATCTCGTCGTTCCACTTCTACACACCCGCACACTATATACCCCGTTTCTCTCTCTCATTGACTTACAATTGCACATCGGATTCCTCTGCGCTTCTCTCTCTCCTTCTCTCCCGCGAAAAATTTAGCTCGCACAATACCGCCGACGCGCTTCTTCCCGGAAGGACTCTCTCACCGTATTTAGCCGATGGTCGCCGTACTGCAAGCGCGCGCGCAGCCGTTATTGTCGGAAAAGTCGCAACGGCAGCTGCAACAATGTAACCCGCCGCCGTCGCGCGATTCCCGGAATACGAGCCTCGCAAATTGCATCGACTTGCGCGCGCGCGCGAGCTCGCGTAAGTACGCCGCGTGAGTGGGAGAGAGGAGAGTGCGGTTGCGAGTACTCGAGTGGAGAGGTTTGACCTTTTTTCGAAGAGGTGGCTTTTGTAGGCGATTTGTAAGATCGAGAGATCGATTTGTTCAATGATTAGTTGCAGAGTCCGTTGGATGAAGGGATGTATATTCGTGAGAAAAATTAAATGGGTGCTGCTATTGATGTGGAAGTTATTATGTTTCATTGAATTTAAGGAAAAAATAATTCGATTAGCTTTATGCTAGGAATATGTCTATAGTTTGAACGTCAATCCTATGGAATTATTTTAGAACAGATTTTTTTACTTATATTACGTAAAAAGTCAGCCCCGTAGGTATGTTTCTCAACTTGCGCATCGAGACCAAGGAGACCAAGCATGAAAAACTGTGGAGTAAAGGTACAAAAGAAATACAAAAAGCACAATTTACATGAGCAGGAAGCCGTTTTGACAACTGAAAAGTTAGAATTACCGTCCATTCATATTCATAGAAAATTTCACGTTCGAGCTTGCATTCTACAGAAGACAGTTGCAGAAGCCTGTTACATCAGTACGTGAGAGAGAGAGAGAGAGAGAGAGAGAGAGAGAGAGAGAGAGAGAGAGAGAGAGAGAGAGAGAGAGAGAGAGAGAGAGAGAGAGAGAGAGAGAGAGAGAGAGAGAGAGAGAGAGAGAGAGAGAGAGAGAGAGAGAGAGAGAGAGAGAGAGAGAGAGAGAGAGAGAGAGAGAGAGAGAGAGAGAGAGAGAGAGAGAGAGAGAGATCGCAATAACCGCTTTTGTTTGTATTTCGAATTTGCACGGCGCCTGTTCGCACACGCGGGCGCTGAATTTATGCAACGAAGGTTTAATCGACTTATATCGAGGGCGAATTCGATTTATATGCTATTGCAACGCCATGATTTATGGCGCGGAATGAGAGGCCGCGCGTAGTAATTACCAACTCGTTTCGTATGACATTTACAGCGGCTCCTATTTTTTCTGACGGTTTTAGCAACTCATTGACGGACGTTTAATCATTGCGACGCTTTTTATGCATATCTAAGTTAAGACTTTCGTATAGTCTACTGGTTGTGTATATAGTAAATATGCTATTTTTCGTGCAATGAAATTGAATTTTTACCGTCAAATAGTTTCTTCTCACATGTTTTATTTTAAGAAAGAAAATGAACTAACATTTTCTATGGAGCAACATCCGTTTCTATATTTTTGACTGACTTCTGATAGACAGTATACCTATTATACTTAAATTAATATATCAAACTCTCTCTGCAATCAACTCAAAAAACGACAAAAATCCCATTATTTAATCAAATTAAAATTACGACCACCCAACTGCCTGTGACCAAACAAAATCACCTCGCACCATCATAACGGTTTCCCTTTCGCACCTTAAACACAAATACCCGCCGCTCTCGCGACACTGAAAATTCCTGCGGTAACGCGAAATTCATTCGCCTCTTCCTCCAACTCTTCTCCGCAAACGACTTTTGCTGGCTCTCTCCAACTTTCATTAATAAGGCTTCCCGCGCGACACTTTTTCGCTCTCGCGCGCGTAACGCGAGGTCCTCCGCCTCCTCGCTCGGCCCGCCGCAACAAAAACCGCAAACTACAAAGTATCCTTTTTTCCTCTCGCCGCGGCTCACGACCGAAAATGCGCCTTATCAAAGTGTCACTTTTTTTCCTATACACACCCGAAGCGAGAGGAAAAAGCGCCGCGCGAGAGGACAACGCCTGCGCGCATCGGAAGTCGGCGAGGAGAGATCAAGGACCCAATTACCACGTACCGTTACAGCAGGTGCCTTTTATATTTGGCTACCCCGACACACACGGTGCGGCGGCGGCGGCGGTGACTTGTTACGCACGCGCATCATGCGTCTTTGTTCTCGCGCGACGATGCCGATCCGCGAAATTAACGATTGGTCATAGAGATGTGTGAGGCGGGTCGCGTGCGTTGGATTGCGGGGATGCTGGTGAAGAGTTTTTCATTTTTTAATGGGCGAGGTTTTTTCCTATGTGGCGTATTGTTCAAGTAAATAAGTGTATTTTATAATGACAATCTTTTTCGATGTTATTAAAAAACAGTTAAATTTATTATGTTTTAGATATGAGTAAATATTGAGTACTTAGACAATTGAGTAAAATCCATCTATTTTAATTACATAAGACATTCTGAAATTACTGCAAACAAAAAATATTACAAAAAGTTTTAAAAAACAGTTTATTTACAGTTTTAATGTCCCCATCTTTTTTGAACTCTATAAAAAGTATCTTTTGCAAAATATAAATTTCAGACAACAACTCTCGGTAACGGATTATATATTCCATAATTTGACAGGACGCCTTTATGACGTTGATCCACATTTAAACTGATAGCTGTACAAGTATATTTTGCGAAACGCCATATAAAATTTGTAAACGCGTAAAGAATAACGTTCTTCATCGGTAAAACGAGACTTTCGTCGACGTACTTCATAATAAACAATAAACAACAAATCAATTCTGCTGATAACGCGCAGTAAATTTTTATTACTACAACATTTTTTTCAAAATGGACCATATACTTTCAGTACTTTCTTTTGTAGGGCCAGCCCACCGAGCTTATCACGAAAAATGAACGGTTGTCAAAAATACGTGATGTTCTTTTAACTACTTTTGATCTTGTAACTAAACTTCGTAAATATTAAAAAGGATGTCAATTTGGAAATGAATAATGTATATGCCAATACTGCAAGCTGATATATCTTTCATCCTATTATCATTCCGGTTACACTGACAGAAAAACGCGGGGAAAAATTCCTATGTTGCTCTTGGAACTCGACCACAACTGCTCAAAACCCAAATATTTACTATTTTTAATATGAAAAAGTCCAATGTCAAAAGTAAAAATTCCTATGTTAACATGGTAAAAATTTACACGCGGCTACTGGGGCTTGCTATTTGTGCATTTTTCCTAGTCAACATGGTAAAAATTGTGAGAGTTTTAGAGTAAGAATTCACACGATCTATCGTAAACAGTCGGCGAGTGCACGAAAAATCGACCCCTCCAATGTCAGCATAGGAAAAATTCAGACTGATACATGTCAACAAACTCAATCCACCTTGGCAATGTCGAAACAAAACAGAAGCGCTATGCTAAATGCAACAACTGAATGTGCGTTCTAATCCAATATACTTTTTAAGTATTTTTTTATTTTTTATTTTTTTGTGTATAGAACATTTTTAATAATAAATTATATTAAAAGAGTATACAATTATTCGAGTTAAAATACAATTTGTTGTAAAATTAATACGTATAACTTATGGTTGTGGATATACAAGTTCCAAATTTAAATAACACATATGTCCTTATAGGTGAGTGGTTAGCGCGTCCGACTGCCGTGTCAAGGGTCCAAGGTTCGATTCCCGATGTCATCAAAATTTTTTAATTTATTTATTTAATTTTATTTAATCATGTTTAATACAAAAATAATTTCTAAAATATTTAAAAATAAAAATAATGCGGTTACCACTCCCTCCCAAATTCTATAATAAAGGTAAAATAATTTTTTCGCTCTTTGAATCGCAGTTACAAAATTCCCATGTTAGACTTGAAATTTTTCCTATGTTGTATGGCAATTTCTGCTAAAATCCGACCTTATGGTCGAGTTGCCAGAGAAAAATAGGAATTTTTACTTTTAAACATAGGAATTTTTATGAGAGTTTTTCTGTCAGTGTAGGAAATAATAAGTAATTGATATTAGCTTAATAATTCCTTTAAAATGTAATTATTAGGAACGGCCAAAAGGACGGTTTTATATTTTTGAGATCGTTTTAACCAATCTTCAAAAATTCAAACTTGTTAATTTAATTAAAAACAAATTAAGAAATAAAGAAATATTTTTATTTATCAAAAATCAGCTACAAATTGATAAGCTGAAACCTAAGTCCTAACGGTAAGTATTATATTTGAGTAAAAAAATTTAATCAATATGTAATACTACAACGACAAATGTAACTTCTCTGTTTTTTTATGTTCTCATAAATCCCACGTCCCGATATCTTTGCTCGAATTAAATGAAACAATAACAATAATTCGAGTCATCGCGCTTCATGTCCCAACATCCGATTACAAACAATAAACAGAACCGTAAATTTTTTTTCTGTCTCCCTCTTTCTCTTACGCACTCGCTGCGACAAAATGCTCCGCCGCCCGCAAAAAGCCCCACAAATTACGCCTCCGAACGACTTTCCATAATTATTTCCCCGCGCAGCTGACGCTTACTCATATATATGTACACAAGGGCATACGCACGCGGCGGTCTTACACACATACACAGACACCTTCTTCCTCGCAAGAACGTCAACGTCGACCGAAAAAAAACGTCCTGATGCGCGCAAGACAACGAGAATTGCTTTTTGATCGGCCGAAAGAAGCGCGCGCGCGATCGACACGTGTCCGCGCGCCGCGGAATACCAAAGTACGAGAGCGCACGCGCGCTCTCCTCGCGGCGATTATGGGCTTCGCTGGAACGGCCTTTTTGCGACGGCGAAGAGCTACCGCCGCTGGTATAGCGATCGTTTCGATACCTTTTTCTGCGCACGCGTGGTGTGCGCAGGCGGCGGCGCGGCAACTTCGCGAGAAACTTATATGACGCGGGAGGAGAGAAAAAGAAATTTGTAAATCGAAGGAATACGGGCGTTTAATGATTCTAAGAAGAGAATTTGTAATGACGGTTGGAGGGCGGCCGATTTATTTATGGACCGGTCGTTATAAATTAAATTACGTTGAATATTGGTTTTTTATGCGGAAGGTATATGCATGATGATTGGGTTCATATCTCCGGACTATCTTGAGAGTCTCTTCTCCAGATATGTACCCAGATCCTCAACTAGAGGTGAAATTAAATTGACAGTGCCCCTGATGCATACCGACACTGGGATAAAATCATTCCAGATAAGAGGCATGCCCCTATGGAATTGCCTATGCTGAGATAAGAAAATTTTCTTCCCTCAGAAGGTTCAAAACAGCTCTGAGAGAGTATTTTCTTGATCTCCATTAAACCACTCGCAAAATGAGCGATTTCTGTATGTTAATTTATTAATTGCAGTGTCGTCCCATATACATAGTTTTTATTGGTATGAATGTAATTTATGAATGTTTTTACTCTTAGTCTTAAATATTTAGTCTTAAGTATTTTTCTGTGATATCTTAATGAGTAATAGTCATACTATTACACTAATTTAACATTGTGACTTACTACTCAGTATTATTTATTCTTAAGGGTGACTGTGATATGGCAAATCAGCATGGAAAACTAGTATTTTAAAAGGACTAAAACTGGTGTTCATTTATTACATCTATGTATTTCTTTCTCTAACCAAAAACTCTATAATTATTGTTTTATAATGTTAATCAATACGAATATTTATACAAGTTTATCAGATGTTTGTAAAACCTATATTTTTACAATAAACTACTATTACTATTACTATATTACTATCTGCGTATAAGTGGTATTATTAAAATGACGTTCTTGTTTAATTGAATTTGGATTAATTATTTACATTATTGATTAGAAATAAATGTTTTTATATTGAACATAATCGTTTTATACGTATGAATGCATTAAAATGTGAATAGCATACGTTCCACTGTTAAGTTTTCATCCAACTAGCAGCTATAAATTTACATATACATAAACACCTTTATACTCTTGCAATAACGAAAATCGTTTCCTGGATCCTGAAGCAGGTCAAATCGATCCATCATCCATCTCTTATTTCTCCCCTGCCGCAGGAAATTTCGTATTCCTCGCAGCGCACAGCTCATTGATAAATACATTACGTAATTATACCTAAGAATTTTTCTCTCGCCAAAAGCGCACTCGCGTCACCCGCTGTGATGTCCAGCTCCGCCGCCACAATTCGGCAATGCCCTCACGTAGATCCGAACTCCGGGTAATTGCTCCATTAAAGAGACACGAGTCGCGCGCGTGCGCGCGTTATGAGGGAAACCGAAAAAGCGCGGTATATCCATCCTCTCCTTGGTATTGAACAATTTACGAGGAGATAAAAAGCCCGCAAAGTTATTGACTTTTTCGCCCGGGTAGTTAAATTAACGAAAAAAGAAACGCGCGTGCTGAGCGTATATACCCGCTGAACATATACACACACATACACGCGCTGACTAATAAAAATTTATCGCTCTCGGCTTTATCGATAAATTGGCCCCGCGCGGAGAAAGCGCGCCCGAAAAACTTTCGGATTTATTTCGTATGCGTCGCGGCGTGCGTGCGGTGCAGGAAAAAGAATGAACCCGGCTGAAAAATTGCGGCGCGCATCGCGGCGACGATTCTCATCGTAAATATGTGCGAAACGACGTTTACGGCGCGGCGACGGTATAACAATAACGATTATTATGATTGTTTTCCGAGAATGAGATAAGGATGGGGTCTTTAACACTTGAACTCATTTTTTATCACCCTGGCTGTCTATCCTTTAAAATATTTCCAATAATTTGTACGCAATGGTTGTTCCTTCTAAATGAACAGAGGATTACATTATATTGGCGGTTATTTTCTTCACGTTATTGATTACGGGAAAATGAATGTATTTTATATAAACAATTAATTATGTAGACGTGTAAATTTATTTTCGTCAGATTATGTAAACAAGGTATTTTAAGAACAAATTGCTTTTACATTTTCAACGTATAATATTTACATGCATGTATATAAGCGAGCCTTAATAATTTAATTGTTCAATTAACTTTTTGCGCATTCAGAGTTCATTCGCTTTTGCCCGAATACCTATATACGGAGAAACTTGTATCTGCAAACTGTATTTAACAAATATACGAAACGACAATATATTGACCATATTTCACATTTTTATACGCCTTCATGATTCACAGGTTTATATTTATATATTCATCGTCGAAAATAAATAATCAGTATCTTACTCTGCGCAGTAGTCAGTTAAATTTAACTTTCTTCATGTAATTTTTAATGAAATTCACTCGTTTATATTCTCAAGATTATTTACAAACCTTCAATCACAGCCGACACCTGCTTTTACTAATCTACCCACCACAGTAGCCGGCTGATAACTACAGCTCCGAGCCAACAATGAACCGCTCAAACTTCCCACCCCAACCTATATACTAAAACCAAGAAAAAAGTTCCACCGCCGATAAAAACATTAGAACGCAAGCCGAAAACCGCAAGAACCGTGGTCGAAAAAAAGCGCAAATCTCGCACGATACGAAAAGTATCAAAACAATCGGCTCGGCGCTGAGCTGCACTGCACGCTCACTCGACTTCTCACGCTCGGCGTAAACGCTCGTCTCATGCGAGTCTCTCTCTCTCTCCGCACCCTATGCGCACATGCATCTCTCGAAAGATATCTCGATTCGCGCGAGATGCACGTGAAATATCCGCTGGTCGCTCTCCCGCGCGCGAACGCCTGCTAAATTAGCAGATGTAATTTCAGCTCGCGGAAGGCTCGCGAAAGAGAGATAGAGAGAGCGAGGTGATGGTAAATCCTGGCGCGGGGAACCGTATGGGGCTGCGCACGCTATACAAGGAGGTAGAGGGAACGGTACGCCTGCGCATTGATGTTTCGTGGTACAAAGTGGGTGCGACGGTAATTGGGAATGGCGGATTATGGAACGACGTGTCGCGGGTTGGAGCGGATGTTCCGTGCGCGCGCGTTGGTGCGCTGATCAGGAAGGGGCGGAGATCCGATGTACCGAATTTCGCAGAGGAAGTGATGGATGAGTATCGTTGGGTAATAAAATTATATCTTTCTTTTTTTCGTTAATGAGATGCATTAAAACGTAGGTATACTTGTGATTTGTAATTGAAGATAGCCGATTTGGGTTGTGTCATTGTCTCTGGTTGTAATGGTATTGTAATAAGATACTAAATAGATGAAAATTGCTTATACTAATGTATATTATACTTTATAGTAATATATACTTTAAACAATAGAAGTAGGGGGGAAAGATATTAAAATAGTATATTACGCACCAAGGGAGGAAAAAACTTGGACAGTCCACAGCTCGTGTAAATTGCCACCCAAGCCGAAGGCGAGGGTGGCAAACACGAGCTGGGGGCTGGCCAATTTTACTCCCGTGGAGCGTATACTATTTTTTTGCCTAGCGAGGCCGAAAATACAACCTTCGCGATCGGGCGCCGGGAGCGAAAGTGGTACTTTCGGCCCGCTAGACAAAAAAATTATATTAAGAATATGACTGCCACCGAAAAATATTTTTACAATTGAATCTTCTTAATTAAAAATCTCTTTTTTCATTACTAGTAGACGAAAATCATTACATTGGACGTATGGGGCATCTCCCAATCACTGTTTCTGATTGATCTATAACGAGGCGCGCGCACAAGATAAAACCAAAAAGAACAAACAATTTCAGAAAATAAAGCATAGTAGCCAGAGGGTCTTTCTACGCCCGTTAAGTAACCTACACACGCCCTATTTGTAGCTTCTGCGAAGGAATTCAGGCGCTATCGGACGCCGGTGATTAATGAAGTGAACGGACAATCTCGGACGAAGGATCTATTTCCTCGACGCGGCTATAGCTGCTGCGGCAAAAACAAAAAGAGGGAGTATGTAGTATATCATTCCCAGGCTCGAATAAAAATTTGCTCAGAAGTGTCGGACGAGTTAGCTCGCGGAGTGTTGACAAGTTGGCGCTCTTGCGCCCAAATATAGACTCTGTGCGAGATTTCTGCGACTGAAGAAAAACCGCGGCCAATTCATTGAAACTTAGCTTCCTCAAACTTAATTTTTTGTACTATTACATACATTATTTGTGTTAAAAAGTACAATTAATTGTAAACAATATGTATTAAAAAAAATAGTCATATGGTATAATATTTTACTTCTGTATTACAAATGTTTAAATCAAAATACGTATTCATTAGTATTTGCGTAAATTTTTAACAAAATTTAAAAGTGGAGCCAATCTCAATCTCAATATTTCGTTTAAAGATTAAAAGTATCTATGCAAAATTACTAATTTCAGAAAAGGTAATAATACAACCTTCGATGAAACTAGTTAATTTGCTAGTTTTCGTTCTAAATTAAAATTGACTAGTAAAAGCTAGAAAAAGATTAGAAATATAAATATAATTTGATAGCAAAGTATTAAAATTTAAATTTCATGCAGTGAGCTACACTAATCGTTACTTTTCCGTGTATAAGCGCCTTTTGTTAGAATGGAAGGAGAGGACTACAACTACAGTTTTCCATTCATACACACGCACGCACACGCGCACGCACACACATACATATACACACACATACACACACATTCATACACATAGACGAGAACAAAAATTTCCTCTAATTTTTATGCCACTATTTTTAAAATATGTTTATTATTTTGTCAGAAAAATGTTGTTTATCGTTACAAAGCTTCCTAAAGATTATATACTGTATTGTAAGTAATTGTGCCAAGTATTTGGTAACGAAATTTTTTTTGGACATTTTTCGTATAGTGGCCAACGAATGGTACATTGATACTCGTCGTTATTTGTCTAATTTATTAGATAAAACTATTAAATATGCTTTTTAATGTTTTTATGATTTATGTTTTTTATTTGAAGAACGATTTACCACTACATAGTCGTTTTTTAGATTTGGTAGTGTTATTGTACGTCTAATTCTTTTTCCAATATTATATAACTTTAGGCTTTTAAGATGGCCAATGATTGGTACATTTATCTTATTCATTAGTTTTTGGGTAAACTTTTAACAAGTCCTAAAATACCAACAAAATTTCAAAATTCTAAAAACGAATATCTTCAAAAATAATTATGCAATCTTAATGAAATTTTGTACATGTATTCTTCATAACGTGAGCTGCACAGCCTATAAATTTCAATTTGATTTCTCGAATCGTTTTCAAGAAAATGCTATTTGAAAAATTAAAAGAAAAAATTTAACCCCAAATATCTTCGAATCATATGAACATTTTTTCTTGGCCAACGAAACGGCTTCAGAAGTTTAAAAGAGCTACCACTCTGCGAAATTTCATAAAGATTTATTGATTTTTACTCCAGTTATCGTGCGACAACGAAAACGCCATTTTTTTCTTTAATAATTTTTTCCTCGTTAACCTGTCCTATCGATACAGCCTCTTGAAATTTTTAGAGAGAAGTACTTTTTATGCTTAATAACTGGTAAAAATTTCGTGTAAAAATATGAAATGAATAGTTTCTGAGATAAAAATTAGAGAAGAAAATGACACATTTATCTAAATAACAAATGAAGGGCGATATATTCAAATCTTTAAAAAAAAGAAAATGTAGATAAATTAATGCCCTTTCAAATGCATTTCAAAAAATTGAAAAAAATGTGCGCTATCATATAAAAAAAATAAGAAAAATTGAAATTTTAAAATTGTTTTTTGTTCATAAAACAAAAGAAAATCAGTAAACATTTAAAAACTACGGATTTGAAAGCAGCATCATAATCGAAGAGAATAAGCTTTGTCCCGTCGAAATCGATCGATGCGTTCTCGATATATTTGAGTAAAAAATTCTTGAAAATGTATACTTTCACATGTAAATATAGTAGAACCATGTGCTTTACGTAGAAACTTCCAAAATTAATACCAAAATCGAATGCGGAGGAAGTTCAGTAAAAAGATGGTTAAAGCTCAAGCTTTGTACCGATATCATAAAAAATGTATAGAGCCACGATAATTTTCGAAATAATTAATTAATAATATGAAAATCCGTGTAAAAGTATTGAGATAGGTTAGGTTGACGTAATAGTACGTCAATATACGTCATATTTTCCGTTTTGAACACGTCTATGGTTAACGACATAAATCATAGGCTTGTACATCAAACAATTGTTTGTGTAAAATGAAATCGTTTTTTATATAATACACTATTTAATTGTCTTATACTTTAAAATTGAATTTTATGACTATAAATAGCACAAGTCTAATGAGACACTTTTCGTTGGTATTTATGGATACTCAATTGACTTGAGAGTCTTCATAAAACCACTTTAAGCAGGTTCTACCGATACGTCACTAGTCAAAATGAGCGAACTTTTTATTTACGATTCCTTCGCGAGGTAAATTTCACAAAAGAAACTGCGTAGATGAACTTACATGAAATACCGATTATTTATTTAAATTGTACAATTTTATTTGTCCTTATTTTCAATTAAGAGTTCTATACAGACGCTAATTTGACTCATTTTTTGAGGTTAAATGTTTTTTGTATTCAACATAATTTTGTTATAAGTCAGCGTCTCCCAATACAATTTCTGAAGAGTAATAAAATTCGTCATAATTTGATTATCTACTACAAAAAATATGAATAGAATCTCAATCAATTTTTAATGCTTTTTAATACACAAACTAGCAGTTGAAGGTAATGATTCCGAAACTTTGATTTGATTTTTCTCCTCTCTAGTTAAATTACAAAAATTTTGTATCATTTCTGTAGTAATAGTTTGTGGTTTGCTCGGTACATAAGTAATATGCTCATCTAAAATTTCCATTGGCCATTGATTTTCATCTGAACTCTCATTGACATTCTGATCAACATTCTGATTTACATTCTCCATATTATCTGCTAAATGATTTTCGTTTTCATCTGCATTAATATTTTCTATCTTGGGTAACGTTTCTAAGTCGAAGTCATCATCACTATCTTCTTTTTGTGAATCCCCAATTCCTTCTATCGTGTTTTCTTTATGAGAAATATGTGGCTCCAAAAAAAAGCACCGAAGCAAAATTTCCTTATCTAATTTGGTAAGCTTTTTTCTTCTCAAAATTTTCAAATGTGCTTTATTATAAACTTGACGTAAATACGTCCACCGCTTAGAAACACTGTCAGCTGTAATAAAGAAAAATATTTTAAATGAATAAATAGTAAAACATTCAATCTATAAATAACAAAACTTACAAGGAGTGTATCTCAGATCCGAGTCATGGATCCTCGCCAGCTTGCAGGATCTTTCTTCTTTTACCTAAAAATGAAAGCCTGTGCGATACCAGACCCTAACGCTTTGAGGATTCTGAGATACAAGTCCTTGAATTATTTAAAAATTGAATGATATTTTCCACTAAAATTACAGTTTTGGCTGGCGAACCTTCTTCTAATACCTATAAACAAGCATGCAGACATGATTACTAGCTTGATTATAGTGTCACATGGTAAAATGTATAAATATCTCGAATGAAAATATCCTTAATTATTTTACATTACCTTATTTGATGACGTAAAGCCCTTAAATTGCATATTTGGCGATAAAACCTTGCATTTATACCTGTAAATAAGCATTGAGACATTATTATTACTTAAGTTATGGTTTTATATAGTAAAATATATTATAATTTTTCGCAAAAATTCTATTGTTAAATTTACATTACCTTGTTCGAAGTCATACAATGCCTTCGTTCCCAATATTTCTCATTTAAATTGCAATATAAGCAATTTGATTGTCGCCTTGGAGGCCTTGGTCGCTTTGAAGGCATTGTATGACTTCAAACAAGGTAATGTTGTGAAAAATTATAATATATTTTACGATATAAAATCATAACTTAAGTGATAATAATGTCTGAATGGTTATTTACAGGTATAAATGCAAGGTTTTATCGCCAAATAAGAAATTTAAGGGTTTTTACGTCATCAAATAAGGTAATGTAAAATAATTAAGGATACTTTCATTAGAGATTTCTATACATTTTACCATGTGATACCATAATCAAGCACGTAATCATGCCTGTATGCTTGTTTATAGGTATTAGAGAAAGGTTCACTCGCCAAAACTGTAATTTTAGTGGAAAATACCATTCAATTTTTAAATAATTCAAGGACTTGTATCTCAGAATCCTCAAAGCGTTAGGATCTGGTATCGCACAGGCTTTCATTTTTAGGTAAAAGAAGAAAGATCCTGCGAGCTGGTGAGGATCCATGACCCAGATCTGAGATACACTCCTTGTTAGTTGAAACTATAACATGAGAATAACAATTTAGTTTAACTATACGCTTATTTATTACATGCAAAAATATTAATTTATCCAAAAAATTACCTGTCATGTCACATAAGTAGATTTAATTGATTTCTTTTGCTAAATTTTCGAAGAACAAATACTTTGTGATCTGCGTTAGTGAACGGGTTTCAAGGTCATTCCCATCGTAAATATAATTTTCTCTGATTACACGGGATGCAATTAAATAATCGATCGCCTCTGTTTTATTAAACTCATGTTGGTTACAGTTTTCGTTATCCACAAGACGAAAATTGGAAGCAAACAACAAATCGTGCGCATAAAACAAGTGCCGCTCCCGCGTCGTCTCCTTCTCCACTCAGTTTTGCCTCCTCCAAAATCTTGCGCGTGTTGACAACGTATGGGTCTCTCAGATCACGTGACTTTCTTTGAAGTAGCCATTACTTCATTTAAATGCTTGTTGTTTGCTCTCTCCACGGCCAAATACTGTAAGAAGAATTACATAGAAAGACAAAATTAATTAAGTCAACATGGTCTACGAAACAATTATTGAAGCTGTAAAAGCAAGGCCCTATTTGTACGATAAAAGTTTACCGGACTATAAAAATAAAGATTGCGTCAAAGTAGGATATCCAGCGCCGCCACACCAAGTAAAGGTGCTTGGGACAACTGTTCCAGGGGCCCCTTGTAAGGCGAGAAAAAAACCCAAAAATTTCAGCATTTTTACTTTATAATCAAGATGTTCGATGAAAAAGCGCACATAATTTAATTCAAATGATTTCTGTATGAATAAAAAAGTCTAGTAGACGTACAACAATAAGCAAGAAAATTATTTAAACAATTTTTTAACCTAAGTAGCCGGGGGATAGGAGGTCCACGCATATTAGGGAATTATGTAGACGTGCAACAATAAGTAAGACAATTATTTAAACAATTTTTAAACCCAAATAGGTGGGGGATGAGGCCCACGCATGTAAGGGAGTTATGTAGACATGAAAAAATAAGCAAACGATCATTTAAATAATTTTTAAACCCAAGTAGCCGGGGGACGCGAGGTCCACGCATATTAGGGAATTACGTAGACGTACAACAATAAGCAAGACTATAATTTTTAAACCCAAGTAGCCAGGGGACGCGAGGTCCATAAAATTGAACAAGTTATGAAGACATGAAACAATAAGCAAAACGATTTAGAATTTAGTGAAGCTAATGCCTGTTATAGATCTTTTATATGTAAGTAAATGCAGCTAATGTGTATTGCAGGCAAACATTTTTGCAAGTGTCCTTTTTTAGTTAAAGGCCCGAATAAAAAAATTGTCAAAAAATACGAAAAACAATAAGTCAATGTCTTATTGTAGTCAAAGAAATTTATCAAAGGTGTTTCGTCCAGGCTACTAGATTGGACTCATCAGTGATGATCTAGTAGCCCTCATCAGACATCTACCGCAGAATGGTAGCGGCCAAAGGTTTATAGACACAGCCACCTTTTTCCCAAGTGGAAAAGGGAGCTCCATCTATCGGTGTATTTTTCACACAAACACCGCATGAAGTTAGAATTTAGCTGCATTTACTTACATATAAAAGATCTATAACAGGCATTAGCTTCACTAAATTCTAACTTGATGCGGTGTTTGTGTGAAAAATACTCCGATAGATGGAGCCCCCTCTTCCACTTGGGAAAAAGCTGGCCGTGTCTATAAACCTTTGACCGCTACCATTCTGCGGGAGGTGTCTGATGAGGGCTACTAGATCATCACTGATAAGTCCAATCTAGTAGCCTGGACGAAACACCTTTGATAAATTTCTTTGACTACAACAAGACATTGACTTATTGTTTTTCGTTTTTTTTGACAAATTTTTTATTCGGGCCTTTAACTAAAAAAGGACACTTGCGAAAATTTTTGCCTGCACTCTCCCAGTGGCAGCGCTGAGGATATCAAGAAATAGCAAATGAAATCGCTGAAACGTGGAAAATCCATCTTACAGGTTTTTAGTTTATTTCATAAAAATAATCAACTGATATTGATAACATTTTGCACACATATTGCCTATATAACATACAAAATTTTTTTGTATGAAGAGAACAATATTTGGTAATTTTAGTATCACTAGGTGGCGACATTATACGAAACTACGGAAGCTTGTAGCGGCCACTGGGAACGCGGCGCTAGTGATGAACACCTAACGCGTGATATATGCCACACGTAGCGTGTGATTTTAGAAAACTCGTATTCTTAAATGTATTGAATCAATTTATTGAATCAATTTATCAATACTTTATATTTAATGTACAAAGTAACTTACAAAATTCAATTTAATTTAATAAATTATCGGCGCGGCTATTTGTACGACAGATTGTATTCGTGGTATATCTATACATATATACAGATACGACAGAAACGCGTATCGTTTGAGTGCGGAAATTTTGATAGAACAGGTAAGAAAACAGTTACCACACAATAAGGGATATTATTTCTTTAGTCATCTATCAAAGTTTGTCTAATTTTCAAAAATTTCTAGTGTACTCCTTTCGTCTATTGATATATTTTGAGGTTAGGAAATCTGTCGTACAAATAGCATCAGCCTAAATTAAATTGAATTTTGTAGGTTACTTTGTACATTAAATATAAAATATTGATAAATTGATTCAATAAATTGATTCAATATATTTAAGAATATGAGTTTTCTAAAATCACACGCTACATGTAGCACATATCACGCGTTAGGTGTGCATCACTAGCGCCGCGTTAAAAGTGGCCGCTACAAGCTTCCGTACGAAACCGACCTGTTCACCAAATTATTAAGAAATAATCGACATAATATGGCGATGGCAGCACGATTGGACTGGATCGAAGAAATCAATAACAAAACAATTATTGTGTAAAATGAGCCTAGGCTGCCACGCCTAGAGGTTGTGGTTGTGCCAGCGGCACAACCACAACCACAACCTCCAACAAAAGATTTTCGGTCAGTAATAATTTAAACTCTTTTTTAATGTTTTGTAATTGTATGAGTACCGACGGATTCCCTGCATTCAGGCGTTCCAATAGCACTTTTCATATACTTCGATCTCTTAGCCAAAAGGCCGAAAAGCGATGCTGCTACAACATTTGCAGGCTCTTATATGCCCTGGAAAACTTTTTTTACGTGCGGGATTGTTTACGCCGCCTAGCGGTTACGAGTGGTAGACGCGAACTGGTCCGGTGCGCCTGCGCAGTGGCACTGAGCTGACCTGTGGCGTGAACGTTTAAACGATTAGAGAGCTCTCCTTAGTATTTTCTACAGTATTCCATCAAATAAATTTGATATATTATAATATAATAAATTAAATATATATTAAACTAAATAAGCATATTCACCATTTTTAATGCTTCAGTAAAAACATTCAATATAGACAGAATTCTCTGGTGGATGAAAAAAACCGCTGCCAATTCATTGGCCCGTGGCTTCCTCAAACTTAATTTGCTGATTTCTTTAATTAATTTTTAATAACAAAATTTATAATTTTTGTAACAATTTATTACATAATTATAATTAAATTCATTTATGAAGATTAAAGATTACTAATTTTTAAATTATGTATAAAATATGCATAAAGTAATATATATTATTTTGTTTTTAAATGATTTTCATGATTTTCTCAAAAAAATTGACCGTTTACTTTGGGAGTTATAAGTTTTAAATAAAAAAACACGTTTTTGTTAATAACGAAAGAACCATGATAGATAGAAAATTTATTATTATTATTATTGTTTTTTTTAAATATAGGTATTTTAATTCTCTTTCGAATACTACCCATCCGATTCAGATACACAGAGCCGTTCTCGAGAAATTACGATTTGAAAAAAAGATTAACAAAATTTTAACCTCAAATATCTCTGAAATTTATGGACCAATCATTTTGTCCAAAGAACTCGACCGAGAACTATCCAAAATCTACCTCTACAAAGAATTTTGAAGCGATTAAGGGGGCTAGACACCTTTTTTCTCTGAAATAAGAAGTCACATTTTAATACATAAATGTAAACTAATTATTTCATACTTTTTACATATAAAAGTGGGTACATTTACCTTACCTTAAAACTTTCTCCGATGGGCCTTTTATATGGTCCAGAACCATAGTCATCGATGAAACAAGTTTTTTCACTAACCGTAAGCTTTGAAATTTTCCTGTGGATGGATTGACTTCAGATTTGAACTAAATTACTCCTGAATAGTATAATTCTCATATGAGTGTAGGGATTTTTGATCTAATGAGAAAAAAAAAATTGTGCTGTTTTTCAAGTTTTTTTTTTTATTTTTTTAAATTTTTTATATTTTTTCATAATTTTTCTGATGTAAAAATTTTTTCCGATATTTAATCCTAAATCCCTACACTCATATGAGAATTATACTATTCAGGAGTAATTTAGTTCAAATCTGAAGTCAATCCATCCACAGGAAAATTTCTAAGCTTACGGTTAGTGAAAAAACTTGTTTCATCGATGACTATGGTTCTGGACCATATAAAAGGCCCATCGGAGAAAGTTTTAAGGTAAGGTAAATATACCCACTTTTATATGTAAAAAGTATGAAATAATTAGTTTACATTTATGTATTAGAATGTGACTTCTTATTTCAGAGAAAAAAGGTGTCTAGCCCCCTTAAGTCAATTTTACTCCCGTAATCGTTGGACATACAAAACTCTTTTTTTTCATTTTTCAATTTTTTCCTGAGAAACTAACCAACAGAATGAATTAATTTTTCACAGATTATACATATTTATATTCTGCATTATCATGATTTTTCTCAAAAAAAATTGACCGTTTAGTTTAGGAGTTATTATAAGCTTTAAAAAAAAGAACACATTTTTTTTATTAACAAAAGAACCGTGATAGCTAGACATTTTTTTTGAGAAAATATAGGTATTTTAATTCTCTTTTGAATGCTACCCATCCGATTAAAATATATCGATCCTATCATTAAAAAAAGCAAGAAAAAGTTATGAGAAAATCGAAAATTCGAAATAAAACAAAAACGCATCGGCCCAATAAAAAACGGATTTTTGACCCGCAATCACACAAAAAAAAGCAACAAAAATGAGATCTGGTTAAAATCGACCGAGTAGAAGCCGAGATCCAGGCGTATACACACACATACACACACACACACACATACACACAGACACGCACCCACGCACACACACAGATCCATACAGACATTTTTCAAAAACTATGTATTTTGATTCCTAACACCTCGAAAAACAATTATAACATGTTTTACAACTCAAAAAATTACTAAAAATTACTATCACAAAACTAGAAGCTTTCTCTAGGAGGAAGCAAAACAGTGTAATTCAATTCGTATAGGTTTTCGCGTAAGATAACATGCATGCTACATGTATGTTGTATAGGATTAATTTTCATCAACAAGATTTCTCGTACGAATTTTTTTCAATTATTGCTATAAAATATTCCATATACATACATAACAGTAAAAGAAAGGCCGCCGAACTAGATTGAAAAAAGTATCCTGCACCTGTAAAAGTACAAACAAAGGTAGGCGCAGGCATCAGCTCGCAAAAATATATATCAGCAATGGAGCAAAAAGACGCGTCCCCCTTTTCCCCGGATAATCGCGTAGGTAGAGGCGCAGGAGGAAGACGAAACGAGGACAAAAAGGAGCAAAAGAAGGATGACCGCCAGAGATAGAGAGAGAGAGAGAGAGAGAGTTTGACGAGGCTCTCGAAGGAAGAAGAAGAAGAAGGTGGAAGGACGGAACCCGCGCGCGTGCAATCGCCTCGAGCAGCGGCTGCTGCTGCGGCGGCGGCGCGGCAAAAAAGTTAATGAAATAATATCAATGCGAATCGCGTATCGCGCTCTCTCTCGCGAGCGCGAGGGTACAGAGAGTTGTGTGCGCGTGCCAGTGCAGGCAGCTTGCTCGCTACAGGTAATACGATGTGTGTATGTGTATATGTATGTGCGTGTGTGTGTGTGTGTGCGTGTGCCCAGCTGGCTTGTCGTGCGTGTGTGGATTCTAGCGGTGTGTAGGCCACCCCTTATACGCATAATACGTATATTTGCTCTGTTTCGATCTTTTTGAAGTTTTTAAGCGAATCGAAAATTCGGTTCGGAAAAGTTTCTTTATGTTGCCGAAGCCGTCTGATTCTAAAATATCCATTTAGTTTTCATTTGTATTCAAAAGGGAAATTTGAAATTTAATGTAATTGTTTCAGCTATTATAGAATGTTCAAATAATACATTACAAAAATTAAAGAATAGTTTCTTCGATTTCCAATGATTGATCCTCTTTCAGCTGCCTCGGCATTCCAGTGTAAAAGGGTCTCTCTGCACACCTACAACCAACCCAACCCTCGAAGCGACCGCGCGCCGTTGTCTTCGTTTTCGTTTCTCGGAGGCGTTCGAGAGAGCGCTGCGGCCGTTATATGCACGAGTGAAACGCCGGGCAAAAAGCCGCCTCCTCGGCCGTCGATGTGTCTAGCAATTGAATTAATAAAGCTGGGAAGAACGAGAGAGATATGCTTGTAATGACGGCTTGGGCTGACGACGACGATGGCGCGAAATGCTCTGCAATCCGCGACCGGTGTAATTTCATCTGGACTCCTTTTTGCGTTATGATTGTTATGTGGAATCGCGATTTGTATTGTTCCTGTTCCCGCGATAATTCTCTTTATTTATCTTTACTTCATGTTTGAAAGTCGGAGTGTGTGTGTGTGTGTGTGTGTGTGTGTGTATCCTTTAATTGGATTAATTATAAGCTGTGAGAGAAAACGCGCAGAATATCGTCTAATTGACGACTCGATAAACATAAATATATGGAGTGCACATATAAATTACACGTAGTTTTCGTATTAAACGTATTTACGTAAGTCCTACGTTATATGTACCTACTTAAAAGTAACAGCTTTGAGAATTAAAAATTTTACATGCTTTCCAGAAAATGACGTACAAGCTCGGAAAATCGTTACGAGACCGTCGCAAAAATCATTCCACTTAAAGACGCATACATATCGCGCGGAGAAGAACCGTAAGAAGCGATCTCTCGCCTACATATACCCGCGCGAGTTTCTAATGCCGTAATCAAAGCTCGCTCGAACGGTGCTCTGCACGGCGCGACTTCCTCCTGCGATGCGAAGGCGTATCCCAGCTCTGCTACAGATGCATACATCGAGGGCGAGACATGCGCGAGGCATACGAAAATAGAAACCATATGTATAAGCGCGCGTGTATATTAACAGCGATTTCGTATCCATGATTTAGGGACTCTAAAACTTTGTTTATGGAGGTATGTGAAGCGCGGCCGCGATTTTTCGCGGTCGACTTTAATGCCGAGCGCGCGGCTTTATAGCGTACGCGCGTGCGCGAGAGTAAGAGAGGAGATTTCGTTAGGGATTAATTTATGAAGACTTTTTCGGCGGCTGATGCGCCCGTAAAGTAAAGGGATTAAGTAATCTTCGCCGAGGTAAAGCATTTGTACTATTTCTCCAGGGGATATAATGCGCTGGACGTGAGTGCGGCGAGGAGCAAGAAGCTGAAGCTGGCTGGAATGTAAATTGGGATTGAGATGCGCGTAATTCAATTATAATGCTTTCTTCCTTTATAAGGAAGGTACGTGTCGAGTAAGATATTCTAAGCTGCGGCTATTAGGGATTTTTGTTTATCGAAGCGATGTGGTGGTTGACGGAGGCATGTCTTGAATTTTAATCGACTAGAGGATGGGTTGGCTTGTTATTTGTGAATAATGATTTATTATTAATCAAATACGATTTTTAGAAATCATAAGGAACAAAAATATTATTTCAACAATATGTAAAACTTGTGTTTACGAATATCCAGTGATTTTCCCCTGTCATTGATGGTTATAGTACTCAACAGAAAATTGTATAGTTATAACTTAGAACAAGAGTATGGCTGATGAGTAGAAAGAAAAATAGTTTACGCGAAAGAACTAATTATATGTAAGATAGATGTAAGGTTTATATTTATTAATTATACTTAAGTTTAAAAAAAGATTTAAAAAATCACAATATAACTTGAAAGATTGAGAGTGAAATTTGATAAATAGATAAATAAAAATTATTATAAAAACATAAATTTTGTTGATAAAGTTTAAGATTTCACGAATATACTTCACATTACTTATATTGATTTTATAGGTATCATTTCATCTAGACTTCTATGGGCATCCCCCTTACATTTTAAATAGAAAATCTATTCTTCATTTTGGATTCTATCGATATATCACACTCTACTAATGAACCCGTGCCGTAAAAATATATACCAACTCATTATTCTGAAATCTCAATAGCACATTTTTACACCCAGAGTATGAATAAGGCATTCAAGCTAGCGCACGAAACCTCTCCGCAAAAAAAAAAGAAACAAACGCAGCGCCAAAGACGAACCAAACGCAACCGTCAACTCGCGAACCACTTACGAACACCTCTTCTCGCTCTCTCCCTTTATACCCATTCAAGCGCGTTCCAGAGCCGTTAAACGCACCGCGCGAGCGTTCCCCCTTTAATCAGCTCGCACACGCGCGCGAAAGAGGCGGAAAGAATAGCATTCACAGTCATTTAATAAGCTCGCGCGGAAGTCACTTTCCTCCTGCACCATTAAAACGCCGCGGATGCGTGGAAACAATCGGACGCGCGCGGATTTGAATGCATATAGGAAGGGGGAGGCGCGCGTGCGCGTATATAAATCCGCCTTTAATCGAGCGACGGCCGATCTATCTCTCATTAGGTTTTTAAGAGCCCCGGACGCGCACGCGCCCCAGCGCGCCATAAATATCGCGCGCGGACGCTAATTCGCGGGGCCGCACCTTTTGCGGCGGCGGTAGAGGCGGCGGAGGAGAGAAAGGAGCAGAAGCTGAAGGAGGTAAGTGCAGAGAAGGAGGGAACAGAGATATAGGGAGGATGGGAGGAGGTGAGGTAGAAGGGAAATAGGGGAGAGGGAGCGGTATGAGTTTGGGAATTAATGATGCAATAGTTATCGATTTTTTTTCGAGCATGTGATGCTAGAGTCTAGTCAGATGTATGTTATTATTATATAAGATAAAAAATGGTATAGAGAAGTTCTTGTTCTGGTAGAGTTGATTAATTTTAAATTTATAGTTTCTGAAAAAAATATTAAGAAATAAAAAATTGGTGTAGTTGCAAAAATATAAGATGAATTTGTTAGACGTTATTATTATTTTTATTGAAATTAAAAAAGTTATAATTAAATAAAAACATCTTTAACAAAGAATTTATATGTTTCAAAACGAGATTTCTCCCTCATACTTCCGTTATTATTCGAAATGTTATGTCTTACCATATTCATCCATTTCTACTGCCATTCGTTTCTAAGAACTTTTCAAAACTAACTTGATAAATGCAAGATTTTTCCAGATTTTTCTATAGCTGTATCGAAAAATGCATATTAATTAAACATTTAGTCACTTAAAGATTTCATATTCTAACCTATTACGATATATTATTCTAATTATTTATATAATATATAAAAAATTACAATTTCACGTCTCTATACTAGTGACACACAAGTACTAACTATATGAATTCAACTTATCTTTAAAAGTTTAAGTTCAAAAGGCGCAAAAACCACTTGTCACTACTATCCCTTAACACCTATACAAAAAGTGTTGATATTAGCGCGTGCACCGGCCTCCTCGACCCATCCTTCTCCACACCTACCGCGCAAGGTATATAACGGGTTCGAATAAAGTCAGAGGAGATCGCGAGCCGATACCCGAGCGATATCTCGCACGATCTCCGGATCCAATTGAGCCCCGAGTAGAGAGAGAGAGAGAAAGAGTTCGGACTCGACCGCCACCTTCAACTCGCGCAATAAAGAAGATGAATTTCTGCGGATGCGAGTGCGTTGCCGACCGATTAAAAACGGTATATACGGCGAGGTCGTAAGTATAGGGGCGAGGGAGAGCAAATATTGAGATGATTATCGGCATTATCGTTTCCTCTGTGGCCCGAAAAGGATCGGCCGACAAATGATCTTGCGTATAGTGGCGGTAGTGGTCGATTGGCGAGGGTTGCAAAAGCTGTCTTTTTTTGGGCAATTGTGCTTTTTATTAGAGGGCGAGTGATGAATGGGTTCCTCATGGTTGTCGAAAGATGGGAAATTGATTTTGATCACGAATAATACATGTGGTTGGTTGAAGTTGTTATTTTTAGCCAGATGTACGTACTATCTGATTGGTGAACAGGTGCAAAAATCTTTGTTGTAAATTGAATTTGTACGTGAGATATCAAATATTGTTGACATCTTTAATCCGAAAATTGAATAAATCATTTAACTTTTTTTGTATAGTGCATTGTATAATTATTCAACACGTAGAATGAATACAAAATGATGTAAATATTTATAAAAAATAAAAAGTTCAATTTGTTAGGATACACCTTTATTTAAAGGCCGGCAATTTGGCATATAATTAACTGTTGTACGTACTATAAAATTTATCTGCGTAAGTATGAACTTAAAAGATATCGATTCTTATCAAATTTATTCCCTACTAAAAATGCAAACTTCTTTTATTCAACCTTTCAGAAATATACTGCGCTTTAACATTTTAAAAACATTAAACTCTTTATTTTATCAATTAGACGCGGAACAACTTAATAACAATTGGTCCCTCAACGATTTACTCGAGCCACAGAAATTCGAATACCACACAGCGTACAGTCACGCATACACGCAGTCCAGGACGCGAAGTTTTGAAAGTCACGAGAACAAGGCCGACTTTATTGTGGCGAGCGAAAAGTGCTCGGCTAATTTATGTCGGATACGTGCACGTCACTAAAGTTCGCTTTTTATTATATTCTACGTGCGCGTCGTATTTTTAGGTCGTCACGTTGATTATGTTCATTAGTAAGTGTATACGTATATATATACGAAACAATTCCATCGCGTTGGGTTAAGCACTTAACCTGTGGACCAGGTAGCGCCTGCGCGCAAGCACGCGCGAATTATATCTGATACTGTTACTCAATTAGTATTACACTTCTTTTTTTGGTTAATTAACGCGATGATACGCTGTAATGACTCTTTTACTATACATCACGTTTTTTACGATGAGCCGAAAAAATGCTCATCACTATTATCTTATTTGTGAGGATCTGTAAATGTACGTTTTAGGCCATTAGCTGTACAATGCAGTAATGAGTGTAATTTAATAAATTCTTAATGCTTACATTTTTAGTTTCAGTTAAAATGGCTAATTTCCTTTAATCTGTGGCAATCATCACAACAGTGAAAAAGGAGTAGCATGCGTTGTGATTTAATTGTTAATACTATAATTTATTTATCGAAACTTATCGTTGACCGAAGTTGATTTAACATCATCAGGAATTTAACTTGTAATCGCCTGAAAAAGTTAACAAAATGGATTTGTCATTGATGTGAAAAACGATGCTCATTATATTTTATTGAGATCGCGTTTACGGGTGTAAATTAATTGTAATAGTCGTATTAAACTTGAGATAAATTTAACTTTTACTTTATTTCCTTCAAAACAAGTTGTAAATTCACTTAATTAATTGTAATGCGCTGGGCAGGGCATTATAATATTTGTGGAATTTTTTTGGTGTTGTAAATCGCATAAAAAAATGTTACTTTTCGTGTATAATACATTTTTCACGATGCAGGAAAAGTACTGCATAATTTTTAACATAAACATAAATCAGTGGTAAGTCATTCAATTTTTCTGCAAAAACATCGAAATGTTTTTGAAGATTTCTTAATTAAACAATAATTTTCTAGGGAAGTAGAACTATCAAAAGTAAATCCTTCTTATGCACGGATAAATAATAAATATAAGTTTTTTGGAAATAAGACTCGCTTGCAACTATTAAAAAAGTAAAATCGTTGTATTTTTTTCCATCATTCGCCAATCTACAGCAGATAATTTTAATCGACGAATATTTAACTCATTATTAAAAGCGAAAACTTACTACACACAGGCAACTTTAAAGCGTCAATATTTTATCATCCCCATCTTCTAATACCGCGGAATCCTATAACTTTACAACGCAACTAGCTACAACAAAACCTCGCGAAAATCAAATGTAACGTATTTGCAACACTCTGTACTAAAAGGTCAATCGATACCTATAAACTTTAAACGACTAATCTCGCTTCTCTCCCGAACGGCCCTTAAATTAGCCATTTTAAATCTACGCGCTTTAATACCTCCCCGGCAATAAAATCCTACCTGTATATACGTATGCACACACACACATATACGTTCCTGCGATTCTCAATAAAAAGCCTACACAAAGCTGAGCGCACCCGATACGCTATACACTCACTCCACCTACGTGATACGCCGCACGAAACGGCTAAACCCGCGAGCTCTCGTTGTACAACCGCCGCCGCCTCGCACTGGAATCTCTCGTAGAAAAACTCACCGCGCGCTTCCTATATACAAACCGACCGAAAAACGAGCAGCAGAAGGCGGTGCGGTTCCGGCGGCAAAATAGAGAACAACCGAGCGCATGCGTGTCGCCAAGTGTAATTTCCGCGAAAATATTAACCGATCGTTAAGCGTAGCCTCGCTCTCTTTCTCCATGTGTGTACTTTACTCGAGGCGAGACGATGCGCGAGGAGGATAGAGTTATACCGCGCCGCGAGATATCTCTCGCGAGAGGCCTAAATTACGCGCAATTACGAAAGCCAAGCGATGTAATGCCGTAAACGCCGGTTAATGCGCCTGTGCGCGCGAGAGCCGCGATTTTTTCATTGGCACACGCGGGGCGGGATAGTTTCATTGATACGTCGCGCAAAGTAACGGCATCCGCGCTGTGAGATGCCGGCCGGAATGAGTCGTTATACTGTAAATTCGGGCCCTTTTATATTACGCGCGAGGCGCGGCTGTCCTGTCGTAGCCCCTTAAGGAACGTATTACTGTGTCCGGTGCCTACGGTGGTACTGCGCGGAACTGTTATAATGAACGTCGAGCGGTTGCTGGTGTTTCCTGGCAAACTTGCTATTATGCTGTTCCGAGTACTCTCAAATTTTATGCTAATTGCATTGTGCATCTGGGGTAAGGATTTTGAATGCATTTTGAGTAGAAATGTAGAGCAAATTTGCAAATTGTCGTGTTTCGTGAGGGTAAATGCACGTGCAAAATATGCAGTTGAATAAAATGATAATTAATTACATACGTAGACATTGTAGGAATACAAGTATATGAAATATTAACAAAAATTTATGTTCACAAAATTAGTATACAGCTTCATTAATTATGCAAAGTCATTTTAATAACATATTGTTTTTACCATAAACCATCCTCAATGAAGATCCTACGCAAATAACAATATTATACTCAAGGTATAATGACATTATCAACATCTTAATTAAAAAGTCACACTTCAATCGAAAAAATTAGCATAAAAAACCCATCCCATCATCTTCAAATTAACCGATCGCAACAAATTGTCCCCAACCTCTCTCTCTCTCCCTCAGATAATCGCTAAATTACAACTCCTCGCGCTCATCCTTAAACCACGCGTCTCAATCCACCGCCCTAACAAAGCGGTAATTAACCACGTCCCCGCGCACAGCGCTCCTCGATTTCGCTTAATTCCCGCATATATATACACACGCGCGGAGGCAACAACCGCGCCACCACCACCGCCACCAGCACTTTTTTCCGCTAAAACAGCTCTTATATAGGCCCCGTATAAAATTTAACACGCGCGATAACTCACCGCCGAAATGGGAATAAATTACGCAAAAGGCGCTCTCGCGCGAGCACACTCGCGATCGCTATCTCTCGCGGGCGGGACGTTACCGTGAAATCGTCCTCCACGCTGCAGCAGCTTGTCTTATCGGAATCGGGAACGGCTGCAAGCGTGTACCAGGCAGCAGAGGCTCTCTCTCTGCTATAAGGTGGAGATCGAAAAATTCCCGCGCGAGGTAATTAAAATGTGCCGGCTGGAGTGGAGAGGAGTGTCTCTCTCTCTCTCTCTCTCTCTCTCGTGAGTGCGTGTGTGTGTGCTCTTACGTCGAGCTTTGTAAAAGGAGCAATTGAAATTGAATTCCCGCTGCGCGCTAATTTGTGAGTAATTATAAAGGCATTCGCGAGGGACTTTCTTGAGCGAAGTTTAAGAAGCGGTAAAAGCGCATGGAAATTTGCGCGATACGGAAATTATTGATAGTGAAAAGTTTAAGAGGTATAATACATAGCTTATTTAGGTTTGATTCGACTTTCGAGGGATACTATATGTAATTGATACGTGTTTTTTTGTTAGATTGAAGTATTTTCATGGCCTAGTATAAACTGTTACTTGTAATAGAAACGTTCCTATTGAGTACGATAATATTGCTCGAAGTTCAAACTCGAATAGTAAAACATGAGAGCTGCTACCAGCACTGCCTATAACACGTTGATCTATGTGTTTGATCGGCTGTATGATAGACAACCTTGATGATTCATAGCGGTATTGATCAGCGATTCATCTGTATTGATTTTTACTTTTATAGATCACACATCGGTGACTCA
This sequence comes from Torymus aiolomorphi, assembly GCA_036365515.1. Classification (NCBI taxonomy): domain Eukaryota; kingdom Metazoa; phylum Arthropoda; class Insecta; order Hymenoptera; family Torymidae; genus Torymus; species Torymus aiolomorphi. The sequence continues at coordinate 66,589,754 of CM070874.1, read as the reverse complement.
TCTTCAAGATCATTTACATATTTCAACCATAACAAGTAGATTCGATCAATAAGAAATTCGTTATCACTTCATTTTGATAAAAGTATCTTTAGTAGTTTATAAACTAAAATTTCATTTTTATTAGTTATTAAATATATTTATGGTATATATAGTTACAGATCATATAACTATTCATATTCTAATTACCATGAATGATAATATTTCGAATACAAAATTTAAATCTAACCAATATACCTTGTTGACAGAAATTGTGCAAAAATTATTTAATTTCTAGATCATAACTAGCTATACTTTTAATATCCACCAAAACTTCAGACACTTTTATAATTAAATACAATCATTTCAAAAACAACCAACCATTTCTCCCATCACACCTACATCATCCCCCATTACTTCACCCACTCGAACTCAAAACCCCTAACGACTAAAAATTTTCAGACCACCATCCATAAAAATACTAACGCTGACCCATCGCAGAAGTTTTTGTGTTCGCACGGCGCTCGTAAAACGCACGACGCGAGTTCCGAGAGATGACGGCCGCCGGCGTTCGCCAAAATGGTCGCGGCGCACGCGCGGGGGCGAGCGCGCTTTACGAGGCCAATTAATCCGCGCGCCGGGGGCTATTAACGCCGCTTGCGGTCTCGTTACCGCCTCTCGACGGCACGCCCTCGGCGACACGTTCGTTGTTGGGCTCAGCGAGAGCGCTTTAACGGTCTCGTGGTCGGTGGCGAATTATTTTCGAGTTTGTTTGTTCGTTAATAAATAGTTGTAAAATTTTTTTTCTTTTACCTTTTATGTACGACAAGTGAATGCATTTTATATTTAAATTAGTATACGTATAGTTTTAGTAGATTCTAGTAAGAAATACCTGTTTGATTTTATACTTTAGATACCGATTTCTCACGTTTTACTGTCCATGTAAAACTTTATGATTTCTAGTTTATTAGAATCATCCCTCTGTAAGAACGTTTGATTTCCATCTTTATGGTCATTTCCAAAGCAGTTTATACAAAACCTGAATGAATATGTCTTTATCTCAGGATATTACTTTTCTTATTCCTAAGCTTTAAGAATTCATTAACCGATACATATTACAAGACTTGTTTGGGTAATGACGACAACACAAAACAGTCAACATTTCCCAGAACGAAGATGAAATCTCCTTTCCCGATACCTCGCATAAACTTCCTTAAAAGCGCAAACTTCCAGCACGAATCTTCCCCATTCGCAAAAACGTCCCTTATCCTCTGAAAACAAAGCCAGCAAGAGCTTTCTATTTAGTCCATAACAGCGGCAAGCTGCGTCCAATCACTCGACTAGTCGTCGTCGTCATCGGTGAGCCTGTATCATCGTAACTTCGAAGAATTAATTTCGCAATTCCATAACAGGACAGCAGCAGCAGCAGCCAGTCCGAAAAAGAAGAGATTCTCCCCGTCCCAATAACGGGGCGCGCGGCATCAGAGTCGCCGCGCAATAAAGACGTGCGCACGAGTGAGAGAGCGCGGATAACGAGTGGAAATATGGCAGGGGAAGAAGACGATCCGAAGACGGATCGACGGATGTGCGCGGCGGGCCTGGTAATACGAGGGAGTAAACACGAGCGGAATATTAAAGTCGCCCCGCAGTGGATCTTGATTCGTACGTGCGGAGAGCGAAAGAGAGAAATGGTGTACGCGTGGAGGAACGGAGAACGAAAGGAAGAAGGTTAAAATTAATGAGAAGGACGCGAGGAGGTAAGGGAGGAGACGATCGAACGTGTGCGCGATCGAGGAGATGACAAAAAGATTTCGTTAGTACGTCCTTGTGAAGTTGTTTCGAGATGAAAAACAAAAAACGTGTCTTAACAAATTTATAGGAGTTTGTTGAAGAAAAGTTTCTGATCACAAATATAAAGAAAACAATTTAACTGCTTATTATTAGCATAATATAAATTATTAATCGATAATTTTCTTTTAAAATTCGTCTATCGGTAATAACGTGCAACTTTTTAATTCGTAAATCATAATATAGACGAAAAAATTAATACATTATCTTAAACCTGTATATCTGTGCGGAAAATTTAATTTATTGTTATACTTAATTTCGTATCGTTCGATCCACAATTTATAACATTTCCTTGAATATACTATTACACTTATAATATACATCAGTTTATAAAAATTCTCTTCTTATTTTTTTCACCGCTCCACCTAAATAATATTTCACTGACAAATATATTTTATTACAAAAATAAAACAGTATATCTTATTATATCACAATTCCGAGTTCGCATTACGCGTTACAAAACTTAAAACACTCATATACGTAATAACCGAAGGTGAAAATAAAAATCTCCAGAGTGTCAAGAAAGAATACAAGACCCCAACAAGACAACCAAGACAACAAAGTTAAAAAAGTAAAAGAAAACGACGCGCTCTCGTACCCTACGAGCTTCACAGGCAAATGAGAAAAAGGACGCCCAGAACCTCGACGGTAGCATCGCTCGAGGCTCTTTCTCTCCCTCTCCCTATTTCCACTCGCCTGCGTGCGCATTAATATAAACATTGATTAATTAACCGTTTGATACATTGGCTCGAGGCATACGCTTGCTCTCTCGCTCGCTAGCGTGCGCGGTCATACGGATTAATGAAACGCGCTACCGATTCGCGCGTGATACCCACGCCCCGGAATCCGACTGTTATCTGCGGTTTTCTAATTTAGAGGCGCAGGCGCGTGCGCTCGAGCGCAATTAGAGCCGCGTAATTCACGCGCGGCCGAGCGAATTATTAGCGAATTACGATAAATCAGGGGGCCCGGTAGGGAGACAAGGTAGAAGTGAAAACGTGTAGCGCGGCGGGTAATTCATTTTGTTTATTGAAAATTTCCTAGTGGTTTCGGTTTCGCGGGTAGGATGCCGAGATTACTATACTAGCCGGCGGCGGGAGATATATACGGTGTAAGAGGGGATTTTTCGGGCGGGGTGTGTAATTACTAGATTATTAATTACGCCGTGCAAATAATGGATTGCGTCGGAAAAGCGTGCCTGTGGATCGGGTTACGTCTGTATCGGGCTTTATCGCTACTTTGACTGCTACCACAATGCTAATATTATTTACTTAGTGTATCTGCGGGCATGGAATGTCAAGAGGTAGTAGTTGTAACTGACGGGTGCTTAAATTCTGCACAAACATTTGAAAAATGTGAGAATTTCTTCTGTTGAATGATTTAAAATTTTACATTTTACATACTAAACAATTCTTGACGAGAATTACACTATTCGCATAACGATGTTGTCACTCTCCTGTACATACACATTTCCTCAGCTCATTTCTCACAACGTACACCTTGCCTTCATATATGGTCTGCAATTTCGTGAAGACATAGAGACTCTTTTTCTCTCTCTCGTGTCATTGTCATTTTGCGCTATTGCACAACGTCTCGCAATCTCGTTAATTACGAGAGGCTTTGATTGATCGCCCCGCGAGTGCTACCGAGTCCTACGTGCATACGCATGTATATACGCGCGTACGTGCCGTAAGGGTAATAACGAAAGTCCGTGTAACGACTAACTAGGATGATGATTAACGCGTCGGAGGAAAATAGAGGAGAGAGAGAAAGAGGATTGGGTATGGAATTCTTTATCTGGTATAGAGAAAAATGTGTAATTTCTTGAAAGTTGCAGCACTATTATTCATTTCGTATATGTTATTGACTTTTACCTTTTCTATCTTTCCTTCGTTATCCAGCTATGCCCTTGACACGTGCTGTGCTTATCATTTTTTGTACAATCATAATAAAGTAAACAAATGAGTTCCGTCGTATTAATGTTCTTCTGTGACACGTGCACATATCCAGATCAAGTATAAATAAATCTAAATTCATTCTAATGGAACGTGTCAAGGTACGAACGTGTTGTTTATTTTTTCACGTTTGGCACATCATTATTCCACAATCGGAACTCCCACAAAAAACCAACCACTTCGATTATTCAAAGCGAATGTCACCGTACCGAAAGCCGTTGCGAAGTATCGTCGCGCACGACTGAACTCGTTAAATCGGTTCTCAAAGTAATTGAATGTTTGATTTAACGCACGAGAACAATGGAGCTGAATATACATTGCTCTAGCCTTTTTCAAAAGGACCTGATTGTAAGGTGCACGCGCATTTTTTTTTAGCTTTCTCGTAAGCTAACCTAACCGGGATTTGAAAATCGTGGAATTAATAATTGAGGAGCTGGATATAGCAAAACGGTATAACTCGACTTATACTAATTTTAACATGTATTTTCGTTATCATATTTTGCAACTCCGCATACTTACACATTTTTCATGGCTTATATATAATTGGTAAAAGATAATATTACACCGATAGATGCCATTTTCAGAAAAACCGTAAATAGTTTTTTCTTTTTTCCAAAAAATCTTACACCGTTTCCCCGCCCAATCCCTCAATTGCACCTCTCTAGAAGCTACAAAGTATCACACAGGCGGTTCAAAGTAAATCAAACACCATAAATAATACACGGAGAGAAATTTTAGAGTAAAAATTACCAAGGTGCCTTGGTAGTGCATGGATAGACTGTCAAAAGCCGTGATATTCCCAGGTTTCTAATACAATTTATAAGTTTCCCAGGAAAAACTACCATAACCACTTAAAAAAAATACCAAATTATCGGAATAAAAATTACCAGACACACTGGTAAAAATTGAGATCTAGTCATTTTTACAAGGTAACCTAAGAATTTTTACTAAGAAAACTGATAAATTTTACCAAATAACCTGGTATTTGTGTATTCGCGCATGCGCACTGCGCATTATTGTGTTTCAGAAGATTGATACTAGAGGCGTGCGCGACGTTAAAATGAAAACAATACACATATTTTCAGTAAGTAATAACGGCGATTCAAATAACTGTTGGTAACAGCTTCCGTGGCGCAGTCGGTAGAACGTCGGACTCTCAACCCAAAGATCGTCGGATCGAATCCCGCTTCCGTAAAAATTTTTTTCAGTTTAATGTTTTTTCATCCTTGTTTCTGTTTCTATTTCTATATTAAAATACTATATATCCATCAATATGGATAAAAAAAGTTCATTTTTTTAATTTAAATTAACTAAAAAAAAATTTTACCAAGGCACTTTGGTAAAAAGTTTGAAATTGTCAGTCTGTCCATCCATTACCATAGAAACTGGTAATTTTGTCTCGAATATTTGTAATTTTCACTACAAAATTTCTCTCCGTGTACGTTTCAGCGCCGCGCAGTCGTGTTATAAGTGAATTCATCCGGGTATACGGCCAGGACATGCACCGATAACTATATACTCAAATGCAATCGCGCAGGCCTAAAAATTCCCTATACATTTAATGACTACATACACATTTGCTTTACTATATAAACAGCATTATTCGCATCCGATATAACATACGCATATACACATTCGCTTGCTCACATCCGCCTGTATGATCGACTTATCCGAAGATACGCTTACCCACTCGGTGTGTACAATAATTTCTACCTCTTCAACTGTCGAAGAACTTCAAAGACCGTTCATCCAAGCGCACAAGGCGACCTGCAAAACTGCGGTAACGATACTTGAAAGTACCTCGGCTCGCTTCCTCTTTCTCTCGCTTGAAAACTGTGCAGCTGAAATCGGCCGCTCGCGAAATGCCCTGAAATGAATGGTAATGACAGCAGCAGCAGCAGCCGCCGCTGCTCGCGATAAACTTCCTGGAACGGCGAGACTCGGTCACGGGCCGACACCTCGGAAGCACAGCTTAGAAGACACATCGGCCCAGGATATCTTCTTCCCTCTCTCTTCCCACCGCGCAAGCCGAGCGAACGTTTTACTCTTCCCGCATCTATATATATATAAGCACTCGCTCGCTTGCGCGCCGCATTACGCGTAATGATAGGCCCGCAACGCCTCTATTATATCCCCGCTGCACCCGCGCGCAGCAGGAGCAGCAGCAGCTCTCAACGACTGCCTAATTATAGAACAATGGAGGAGCGCCTTTAAAGGGCTCACACTTTTCTGACCTCGCGCGTGCGCACACACCTGATGGGCAGTATAAGCGTATATATACCGGGAAGAACGCGCTACAGAGCCGTAATGTTTCTGCGCGCGGGCTGCTGCTGCTGCAGGAGGCGTTAAAGATATGCGCGGGAGAGAGAGGTGAGTTCGGTGTATAAGGTAATGGATGCGCGAGCAGCGCGGCGGTGGTTATGGTGTAAGCGGCGGCGTATCGCGCGCGGATGTAATGATTTGGGATCCAGCGGGGAGGATTATTCGGTGTAGAGGCGTCGGGGTGATGCTAAAATCGAAGCGTGTAATTTTATCCGGGAGGAGGGGGAAGATCGACGCGATAGGCGATGGCAGAGTATATGAAGGGTTAGCGAAATTTTGCGTATAGTAGAAAATGATTTTTAGGTGGAGAAGCCGTGAATTAAAGATATAAATTATACGAAAATTGAAGGTTTGTCGTTGGGATGCGTTGAAAATTGTGGAAAAGTGTACGAAAATGTTATTTTACGTAAAATATGAATAAACGTTACAGCGGTAGGGAAAACGCGTAATGAAGTGCCAGTAGATATGGGGTGGGTATGATAAGACACTCAACTTGATTGACAAAAACATATAATATCAGTACGACTTATATTTACGTTACCTTTATTAACGTAACAACAACATGTCACAAAGCATCTATCCAAATTGACAATAACCTAACAATTAACAAAACCAAAACAATCCAAACGCGTCTAAAACCCTAATAATACGAATCAAGAAAGAGGAGCCTCGTCTTTCTACCTACACCGGCGCGCTGCCGCAGCGTGTAAAAATAGACGAAGAGATATGCGTGGCGAAGGGCCGTAATTGCCCGAAAGGCATTATACGCCGCTGGCGCAGTTTGTTCGCGCTCGAGGTGCACTTATATATCTACTCCGTTCTCTTTCTCTCCGTACGCGCGCGCGTCGTACCTACAGCGACGCCGGAACATCAACAGCCGCTTTCCACGGCATTAGCCCCCCTGACACCCGAGAGAGAGAGGCCGGCGCTACCTACCTGTGCAGCGTGGCGGCCGGAAAAAATCGCGATCGGTGTCGCGCGCGGAGAGGATGAAAAGGGGACGAGACCGACGGGGCTCTTGATTAAATGCGCAATTTGCGCTTTTTGCGAGGGATGGGAGATTGTTGTTGTCGGGAGCGAACGCAAGCGGTGTGAGTGTCATTTAAGCGAGATGCTGTACGAGGTATACTGCAAGGGAGAGTCTAGGTGTAATCTGGGAGATGAATAGGGGTGGATGCTGGTGTGCTGTTGTTGTTGGATTTTTTTTTCGGATGGGTGGTCGTTTTTTGTAGGGTTTCAAGTGATACTGCAGTTTACGTAATTCGAAGTAAAGGAGCTGGGAAATTAGAATTATGTATGTTATAAAGATGATGACTGGTTTTATGGTATTGCTTTGCTCAATTGTTAAATGTCTGAATAGACAGTTATTATTTTATTACGAATTTTCGTGACATTTTTCAATTTATTTTTAACTTAATCATTTAATTACATTTTCGATTCAAATTTTTACAATTGCAAGAAAGTAGATTTATATTCTAAAGCTCGCAAAAATGTCCAGCTATTTATGAATATCTACTGATACAAATTTATATGGAATAATTAAAAAAGTGTGTAACTTCTTATTTTAAACACCGTGTACGAAATATTATTCCTTTTTTCTTTCATTTCTTGTGTCTAGATAACGTGCACAAACCGCATTCCTGCACTGTACTGAGCAAATATAATTCATTCTCTCGCTATCACGGGCACATTTCTCGCACAATAAACTATATTTATAAAATCGATTTAATATTATTGAAATATTGAATTACTTTATATCCCACTAATTATATTTATTTTCAAAAGTTTATATACACATACGTAGTAAAAGAATGGTTCAAGGAAAACTTAAACGCTACCGCGGGTTTCGCATTTCTTAGATGTTACTGTTCATTTTATACAAATTGTAACGGATTATTTATCTCTCCCAGTTAGTCATAAGGGAAATAATCACTTTAACAAAAGAGGGTGCAATTCGTGCAATGGTCGTGTGTAATTGCGGCAACTAAGATATATTCTAAGCTTCGTACAGTGAGTGTAAAGTGCAAGTGTAACGTGCAGGTAAAAAGGCGAAAATAAAATAATATTTCGTAACATATGCAGGTACGCGACTACATATATGGAAGGTAACTCATCCCGTTATAAAAATGAGAGAGGGAAAAAAGTCCAATTGGTACATACAATTGTGTGACCTCACAATCGCCGTGGTTTCTATCCGTCTCCTTCATATGATCAGGAAGATCCCCATTGATGCAATATGAGGAATCACAATGTCACTTTTTAAATCAAACATATAGTTATGTATCATCTTGGCGTCGAAGAAAAGTCTGCCTGGTTCGTCCTGATGAGTCCACCAGGTTATAGTACCGCCGTTTAATCACTTGTACATATTTTTTCTAATAATTTTTATATAATCATATTAATTCTATATTAATACAATTTTTCTTGGTTTGCCTCTTGTGGATTTCGCCGCAATTCTACAAAATTTCCTATCGAGAATTGAAAATTGTCTGTCATAATGCAGCACCCCCTCGATTTAGGAAAGTGGAAATGACTACCTCATGAGAGGATATCTTGGCCCATCTATCGTCCGTTCAAAATATATAAAAAAAACTTTATACTATACGAGCGTTTAAACTTCCTCTAAAACTGAGAATTACATATTAAGGTCGCATATACCCAAGATCACCCACTGATCATGCGCCGATACAATAAAAGTGGCACTCGCATAAACTCATACCTTCCTCTTCCTCTCTTCCTCTTATCCATCACACAGCAATCCAGATTCACTCCACTGCTCACACCTATAACAATCAAGATTAATTGTAAGAAATAAATGACTAACAGGAGCGACTACAGTGACAAGAGATAATTTTCCGACATAACATATCATTTCACTGTCAACTTACGATAAAAATAAATAATTTTCCCGTCCAACATTCAATACTCCAACTCTTAACAATAATAATTAAAACAGTTTTTATAATTATACGAATAAAACCGATACGACTTCCGTTTCAATCATCCGTTAAAAAAGCGCACGACCAATCCCATCACACCGCGCGCTAAAAGCAACCTGCGCTCACATTGTTAAAATGCAAAGAGCCTCGGTCTACCCATCGCTCATAAACCACCGCACCAGACATCCTTCGTTAACTCCTGCGCTTATATATACATGCACACACACATACACACACAGAGCCGATCGCAATTCCCGGCCGACGCAGCGCGCAGAGATCAATTAACGCAAAACAACGACCTCGCGTGCCTACCTACCGTCACACGCGGCCACAAATCGAAAATTCCATCAGCCGGCGATCCACGCCCACACTCTCTCTCTCTCTCTCTCTCTCTCTTGCGACACGTGCTCGCTCATACACATGCAGTGCGGCTGGCAGGTGGTCTCATCTAGGCGTAACCACGCGCGCTCTCTCGCAGATGCGCACACACACACATGTAAGTATATACCCCCATCATATACGCACTCTCTCTCTCTCTCGGATCACAGCGGCCGATAGGAGAACTCGTCTGGACGTCTCTCATTCAGCGACGATCGTGCGCGCGACGCTTCCGTCTCTCTCTCTCTCTGCGCTGCAGCTACCGCGGCCTTGAACGTCCTCCTCCTCCTCCTCCTCCTCCTCGGGGCGCGTTTCTCGCTCGCGTGTGCCAGCGCCGCGCGCGGTTGCAATTTCGCGAACGGCAATCACCGAGTGTATGCGCGCGCGTGTATGTGTGTGTGTATATGCAAAAGGACGGTCGTCGATACGAGCGATCGTACAACCGATAATCGCGTTGCTTCTACCGCGCGCGCGCTCTGCTTCCGTTTATTTTTCGTGCGGAGGTGGTTTTTTTTGGGTAGGGTGGGTAGAGGAGAGAGAGAGAGAGGTGATTACGCGGCGGGAAATTGTTTACGTCATGCGGAGGTGAGGGGAGAGCATGGAGAAAGAGGTGTAGTGGAGATACGGATCGCAGTTTAGATTTCATTTCGCAGTTGTGGGTCGTGGATGATGGGTGATGGTGGTTTTGTTGGGTTTGGGAGGTAAAGAGAGTGGGAGGAGTTGATGAGGTAATGATGAATAAATTCAAGGTTGGATAGTTTTATCATTTTCGAACTTGATCTCGTAGGTATTTTAAAGAAAATTGTTTATATTTACATGGTATAGTTAATTATAAGGTATCGGAAAAAGGATACATTCTTGATGTACAATTTTAAGGATGGCATTTTCTACAAAGACTATTTTTTCCAGATTTTCTCGGATTACTGTAAATTTTACGTTGACCTTTCATGAACAGCGCCAGTGCGCGCATATATTAACGCGAGAGTCGTAGTTGTCGGGACGGCACCTTCACGTCCAGTGCGAAATGAGCTTAGTGAACACGTGATGGGCATGTGATGGGCGCCCGATAAATTTACAGCCCTATTCCCGGTACGCATTAGACGACAGCAAAGGATTGATCGCCGTCGTCGTTGGCGTTTTTCATAAACTAAATCTCGTAATTTTCTTGTCTTGCGTTTAAAAATTTATTATTTACGTTTATAAAAATTTAAAAGTTTACCAACATTGCTAATATTCTACACAGCAAGCAATATTCTTTATAAAATCACCATCACTTTATTAAAATTTTTGTAAACGAATTTTCTAACAAACATTCGTGAATCTTTTTTGGAGAACATTGATAAACATTATCGACAGTAACAATACAATCAAACCCGAGCTTTATTTCTTTATATGAACTTCAAGATTCCATTATTGTCAAGCACCCCAGCGTCCAGGCCGCCGCCCGTTCGACTGCTCCACTCCCCAAGGCCTTCAATTAATCGTTTTTCAATGCAACTCTCGGCAACACCGTCCACCATCCATACTATACCTCTACATCCTTCGACATAAATTATACACGAACCCGCAACAACAACAACGACGACGACGCATCACCCATACACATATAGGAAAAAAAAAGAAACACAAAACGCCGCTACCGCACAGCCCTTTCGAAGAGAGCCGCACGCGTGCGTAATACGCCTGCATTGGAAATCTACCTCGCGTGCAGCGAACACTCGCGTACGCGGGGGCAAAAAGAAGCAACGAGCGGAGGCTTGGAACTGCAGTGTGCAGTGGTTGCGGGTGTGTTCCACCCACTTCCGGTAGCCCGGAGGCCATCGCGGATGCCACGCCTCCGACTGCCACCCTAGCCTTCGTTTTCGTACAGCAAAAAGCTGCTGGGGTATATAGGGGTAAAGAGAAGAGGGAGAGAGAGAGAGATCGCGTGACCATTTTTCATTCATGACTCGGGAGTAATAAAGGAGCTCATTTTTCGACGTTTTGCGCGCCGAATTTGAGGCGGCCGTGCGGGCGCGGCTTCTTTTTTCTTGTATTGTCGGCGGAGGGTGTAGTTACGGAACGGAGAGGAACATACGTGGCGTTGGGCTTAGGGTTTTCTTTTTTTTGTTGTTGTATACTGCGGTAATTTCGAGCGAGGGGAGGTAGAATAATGGGTGAGTATTGTATCGAAAGATTTTGAATTATGCACGTCAAGAGTTTAAGAAATATAAGCTGTGTTAGGAGTCAAGAGTAAAAAGATGAACTGGCTTTTTAATTATAAAATTTACCTTTTTTAAAAAAACTTAATATAATTGTATCCGGTCAAAACACTGTACATACCGTTTTCTCAATAAATCATTAGTTTTTGCAGTATTGATCTAAAAGGAAAAAAATGTTATATCTTTCATTTGTAAGTCTTAAACACAAAGTTGGCACAATCAATTATTTTATTATTCATAAACGACTTAAATTTGCATACAAAAAGAGATATTTTTTGCCTTTATAAACTAGTGTTAAAGAATTTTTATAAATTTACTAAATATATTGAATAACTCAGAGACACCAGTAGACTCATTCCAGAAAACTCAAAGTTCCCTCCTCCACGCCATTCTCACCTCCGCAATAACTCTCCGCACCTCTCAATATACCTCACCGCTCTCTCTCTCTCTCTATATGTATACCTGACGTTTTAATTAACCATATCGCATGCGCTCTCGCTCGCTCTCGCGCGTTCCCTCTTACTCCCTATTTATTATCATTGCGCCATTACGTTTGTCGCGCGATCACGCCCACCGCTGGCTGGTGCACACGCGCATACGAAATTACCCTCTGTATATATATACACACAAACCCCCAGAGGCGAAAAATGCCCCGCGGGCAAGCGATAAAGCATCCGTTAACGTGTGCGAGAGAGAGAATACATTATCGCGATTCGGAATGCGGAGCGCCCGCGGCCCGATAAGCCGCAGCGCATGCGCGCACGCTCGTATATATAAATTCAGACGACGACGACGAGTCGTTAAAGCTCGCCCACTATGTAGGTGCAGGTTGCCGAAAAGGATGCGAGGGGAGATCGTTATTGCGATGCGGCGAGGAGATTGTTGCCGGCGAGGAGTATAAGAAGAAAAAAGAGTGAGAGAGGGGGGGGAGGCGATGCACTTTTACGTGGGCGCGACGAGCGCGGTGACAGTTTTCGGATTACTGCGTGTAGTTGGCGGTTTTCGAGATCGCAAGCGTGATTGCACGGGTAGATTGATGTAAGTATGTATTTTGAAAAATTTTGGGCACACGTGGCGTAAAAGTCGCGATTTTTATGGTAATTTCGTATGGTAAAAACGGTGTTCTGGTGCGCTGATCTTCTACACTGTAATTACTTTGATAAGTATAAAAGTAAATATTAATTAGCCATGAATTATGACTTTGTAGTTGGTATAATGCTCGGACATTGCGATGAGTAATGAGTGATAATCGCAAAAATGCTTCCTTAACAGTATGAGCTGTGGTTGAGATGTGTAATTAGTGTACAAAATGTCAAAAAGTTCGCTTATATGTTGGTATTTTGTTTATAAGATTGAAAAGTAAGAATAATATGAAATTATGATTCTTAATTTTGTAAAAATCATTACATTTTTCCTTCTAAGAATGTTGTATATATTTTGAGACTTCTTTCTGCCTGCGGCACTTAATACGAATAATTATTTTTTTAAATATATGAAAAAATAGTTTCTTTTTATTAGAAACTTATTATCAAATATTTCAAAGGTGACATTTATTCCAATTTATAAAAAACCGCTGCCAATACATTGGCACTTTGTCCTTCCTCAAACTAATGTATTTATTTCTTGTTACTTATATTCAACTATAGTGTGACGTGAATTGAAGAAAAGAAAGTAGTTAAACCAATTTATATATCTAGTCAAGTATACATAACGTCTTTTAGTTAATGAATTTCTTTATTTAAATTCCCTAATCAAATGAAAAGCAAATTAACACAATCCTGCAAAGATAACGTTAGTTTGAACAATAAATGAATTATTAAGGTTAACTCATAACTAATTTAGAAATTACATCAGAAATTAACTAACTCAATCCTGCAATCAACAGCAGTTGAAACAAATCAGTTTGTAAGGTTCGCTTATAACTAATTAACGAATAACCAAAATAATGATTAAGATTAATTTTGTATGTTTTTTTAATTAATAAACTATTTTCCCAAATTTTAACAGATTTTTTTTTAAAACACATACTTGCCAGACACGTCGTTTTGCAGTTTTTAGGTGGACTATATAATTGTAAATGTGAATTTGTGCAAATAAGATGATATACTTATGATGATTTTTTAATGAAATTCAGACATCTTTATACATTGCATGGTATTATTACAAATCTTCGTGATCGTTTCCTTTTTGTGATATTATCCGAGGAAGAGAATAGATAGTGGAGTTTCTTGAAACTCAGATTGCAGAAATATTAAATTACAATTACAAAATTTTTGTTACAAAGCAAACGAAACCATTACATAAAAGTAAGCGGCTTTTTTCTGAATACGATCGGTTTAAAATTCAGTGTGAACGCGAACACTAACAGCAATAACTATTCATGAGTAAGTAAGAAGGGATGATAGCGTAAACCCTTAAAGATTCTGAAATTACGTTAGCATGAGGCTCTACAAACATGAAAAGTTCTTGCACCCGATATTTTACGTTTACTGATGTACGTCCTGCATTTTTCGCTAGCGATTAGTTTATTAATGTAGCATAAACAGCTTGAACTGCAAAATGACGCGTCCGGCAAGTACGCGTACTTTGAAAAAAATCTGCTAAAATTTCAGAACATACTTTATTAATTAAAGAAACATAAAAAATTAATCTTAGATATTATTTTGGTTATTCGTTAAAACACCTTTTTGAATGTTTTTTGCCTCGAAAATTTTTTTCACCGTTACAAAACTTCCTCTATGAGGAAGTGAAAATCGTCATTTTTCAGTTTTTCATTAATAACTCTGTAAAATCAATCTTAAGGTGGTTCTATGATTAAAATCGTCGTTAACGGCATCACTTGAAAGAACGGCACTTTAAGTAACGAAAATAATTTTTTTTGACAAAATTTAATTACTGTCAAAGTAGATTGCACCACCTAAAAAAAATTCAATAAAACACTGAAATATTTTTTAATTTTTGTCCGATTTTAATTTGGAAGGTCTCATTTTATTTCTTGTTCAATTTCAGGACGAGGTACTAATGTAAAAAATGAAAAATTATCAAGACGTGCAGAGTTACGTCCAATTGGTTATAAGAATGTGCGTGTTTTTTTACAAACAAAAGGACGTAACTCTACAGGTCTCGATAATTTTTCATTTGTTTATATTGGAACCTTGCCTTGAAATTGAACAAGGAACAAAATGAGACCTTCAAAATTCAAATCGGATAGAAATTAAAAAAGATTCCAGTATTTTATTCCATTTGTTTTTAGGTGGTGATATCTACTTTAACAAGAATTAAATTTTGTTACCAAAAATTGTTTGCATTACTTTAAGTGCCGTTCTTTCAAGGTATACCGTTACTTATGTTATAGTATGCGGACCATCTTAATCATCAAAGTAAAAGTTTTTCTTAAAACTAGATGAAATTCCTCACATTTTGAAGAAAAAAAAAACATTTCAAAAGGATGAAAATTTACAAACTTACACCAGTTTGAAAATTAAGGTATTTTTCAAATTTTAAAATTTCTATTTTTACGTCTAATATTGATTAGGCTGTAGAGCAAAAAATATTTTTTTAAGCAAAATCCCGAGACTCGCGTCTTCTCAAATATGATTTAGAATACCGTCTTATAGTTTTTAGATGAAAAAAAATTTCGATCTGTCGTAACAGCCTGCCTCAATTTTAATGGAATCAAACATCTTTCTACAATTTTTTCAACTTTAACTTTTCCAATTTTGATTTTAGTTTCCTTCTTATACATAGAATTAGAAGTAATTGGTGATATTCAAGAAAATGAGAAGAAAAAGTAATACAAAAGGTACATCAGGTAACTTCAAATTCATTCAATTTTTGTGCATTATTCAATATAAACTCATACAATTTTAATGGTTTTTAAAATTATATATAGTGACATAGACAGTGGATTGGGCCAACTTTAAAATAAAACGCATCTTTCTATTTACCTCTCGGACAACGTGAAAAAAATAGAACAAAATTTGCAATTTAATCACTTTCTAAAAATGGGAGGTTGACGAGCGGAGCTAGTGGGGAGAGCCCCCCCCCCCCTAGTATTGTATATTGTTTAAACTACATTTTTCTTTTTTTTCAGCTGATTTTGTTAAGATAAATTTCTAATCTTATCGCGATTTTAAAAATTTTAACTCACACATAATTTTTTTAATTATTCGAATATCTCTCAGAGGCACGATTATCCGTACAATTTTATACTTTTCATTATAAATAGCCCGAGCTACGCTTTATGAATCACAGATTGACAGCTCATAGCAACCCAGAAAATAATTACACCTAACACCGCGAACACTCCCGAAGAAAAAAGAGATGAACGATCAATTTGTACCCGCGCGTTCTCACACCGCGCTCTAAAGTCTTATTACTTAGAAAGTAAATCTGATCTTCGAGATCACTCCTACATATTACAAGTAAACCCTGAGGGCAAGCAGAGATCCAACCTGCTGCTCCCGAACGGTAGATCGTGCCGCCTCCGAAATCTAGATTTGAGCTCCGATACGTATACCTATACAGCCGCTCTCTCAGACGTCACTGTCGCGCTCTCGAAGGAGGGGGTTACTGTGTACACACTTTTTGCGCGCCACGGGTCATCAATCAATGGAAGAGAGAGGGAGACATCAGAAATATTCTTCACACGCCGCGGAAACCCATAATCAAGGGACATTAGAGTCCGCGTCTATACGCAGCCATTACCGGTCATTTTCCTCGCGCTATTGTTACCGTTACCGCACAGGGTAGGGCCGCGCACGCGCGCGTGAGAGGTGTTTTTATCGATCGACCGATCTTATCGGCCGGCGATCAATTTTAATTAATGTAATTCCGTAAGCGATACGGTCCCGTGTGTAATGCGTCCCCGCGTGCGTGTGAAGTGTGCGAGGGCAACGATATTGTTATACCGTTTTTCGCTTATTGAATTAGCGGCCGCGCTACTCCGACGCCGCGTGATTTATAACTGTGAACTAAGTGAATTATCGGGACGCTATGTTGTACTTATGTGTGGGTATATGAATATTCAGGGCTTTTCTCGGTATTGTAAAGTCGAACAACGCAAAGTGTCACAATTTCAATATGCATTTTAATGCCGGTTTACGAGTTTATCGAAAAGATATAGAATTGCGAATAATAATAACAATGTGTATGTGTGTATAGAGTCGTGGAGTGGTAATAAAATGTGGCTTGATTTATTGTCAATAAGTTAAACATTCATTGCGCTTATATTATTTGTCGTGATTGAAGTACTGGTTGAGTACTGATTGACCATAAATTTTGTTGTAACCATATATACTTGTACACTGTTCCTTATTTATTATTTTATTCTTATCGATAGCTTTTGTGAGAAGTTTATTGAAGTAGGTTAAAAGATTTTATTCTAATACACGTAGTCTATAGTAAATACAATAAATCGGCCCTCGAAGCCCTCGAATTTTTTAATATCAATATAACTTGAAAACGGCGGCATATTTTTAATTGAAAATGTTTATACATGTAGTATATCAAAGCAGCTATCCGTTGATATATTCATGTATATTAAAAGAACATAATTGAAAGGCGTAAAAATTAGTAAAATTCTCGCGCACCCATTTCAATGTATATGAAGCACAGTCGTCCCTCAGACTTTTTCTACATTGGACAGATACTTGCCTTCGGAGCGCTCCCGCGCTCCTTGATAACATAAAAGATTAATTACTGTAAATCTCCGTTTTTACTAAATTTTATCAATAATTTATCGATGAATCAAACTTTTTATGAGAAAAAGTAATGAAATAACCCTTGCAGCAATCGTTTTAAACATATCGCTTTTAAGGTGTTTTTAAAAATATATATACTTGTACACTGTTCCTTATTTATTATTTTATTCTTATCGATAGCTTTTGTGAGAAGTTTATTGAAGTAGGTTAAAAGATTTTATTCTAATACACGTAGTCTATAGTAAATACAATAACATAAAAGATTAATTACTGTAAATCTCCTTTTTTACTAAATTTTATCAATAATTTATCGATGAATCAAACTTCTTATGAGAAAAAGTAATGAAATAACCTTTGCAGCAATCGTTTTAAACATATCGCTTTTAAGGTGTTTTTAAAAATATTACTAATTTCGGAAAATCATGAATAATATTAAATTTAAAATTTATGAACAGGTCAAAAATAATTATTTTTAAATGTATACCCATCATACATATGATCATATCCCAAGAAAACAAATTTATTATCA
Organism: Torymus aiolomorphi; assembly: GCA_036365515.1. NCBI lineage: Eukaryota > Metazoa > Arthropoda > Insecta > Hymenoptera > Torymidae > Torymus > Torymus aiolomorphi. The sequence continues at coordinate 66,571,904 of CM070874.1, read as the reverse complement.
GCTGATACTTAGACGATACTTATTCCGTATATCTTGTATACACCTATGTTTACCTTCTCCTTTGCTGAAAACAATCCGCCGATAATAATTTTTAATTTTCCTCGAAATTACTCGCAAAAACCCACAACAGCGTCTCTATACTGTAATTTCCCAGCCGAAAGTACTCTCACGTCTCGGGCTGCGTGGCAGAACCCGCGAAAGACATACCAATTTCGCCCATCATCGCGCTGGCTCTCTCTTACATACATCATACACACGCTCTCCCTCGGTACACACACCTTCGCCTCGTCCTTCTTTCTCAGCCTTCTCTCTCACATATACACACACACACACATACGTGTACACATGTACGCACCTTGCTCGGGGCGCTGGTCAGCGGCCCCCGCGAGCGATAATATTCCCACGCCCGCGCACACACGTCGTCCTTCTCTCCTTCCTCCCTCTCTCTCGTCTTATTCTTCGAGCGAGAGGAGAGGAACGAGCCACTCGCTCGCGCGAGATAAGGACAGAATGCGAGGAGGAGAGAAAGATGAGACGTATATACACGTGGAGAGAGAAAGAGAGAGAGGGAAGCCAAATGAGACTTTGGGAGTAGAGAGACCTGTTGCGCGGCGGCAGCGCCAGCTCGCGCGATGCGCGGAGGCATTACAAAAAGTCGGATCAAAGTAAAGACGCCGCGGGGCTTCTCGCGCCCAGCTCTTTCTCTCTTTCTCTTTCTCTCTCTCTCGCTCGCGCCGAAGTGGATTTTATTTGTTTCTTTTTTTTCGGTTGGCTGGTCGGCCAGTGTGTGTGTGTGTGTCGCCTTTTGAATCGGGGATATATTAGATTTAATTTAATGGAGTTTTTCGGTTTGTTGCCTCTCGATACGAGAGACGCCGCGTGGTTGTCAGGACTGACGCGCATTTCTTTTTGATGTCCGGTTTATTATGGATGAGTGCGTGGGTGTATTTCACACTACTTCGTATATGAGACGAGTTGCGATCTGAAAAGGGTTCATATATTATTTCATGTTCGTTAACTTTATCTATTCAGAACTTGAATTGACTTGCTGTCAATAAAAATGAAACTATGTCAAGTGCTTTTGATATTTTGTACGTTACAAAAATCTAAGTGGTTTACAACATGTATTTTATTTTTGTTATTAACATTAACTTTACAACAATAATAAGAATTGAAAATATTTAAAAAAATTAATCTTTCAATAAATAATTCTTATAGCACTATATATATATAATAAATATAGTCCTTTTCAATGAAAGAAAACATTTCTTATAAGTAGGACGTATTTTAAATTATTTTTACAGTGAATATATCTTCAAATACAAATCGTACACCGCCGAAATTCTTTCTCAACTATATAACAACTTCGATAACAGTTGTTCAATACTTCGATGCCGTTAATCCCACTTCCATTCACTCAACCACCCAAAATTACCTCTAATCAAGTGAATTTCACTCTCTCAAACACCGGTGAAGAGCCTCTCCATATACCAAAAAGACTCGCATGAATGATGGGTCACGTTAGGTCAACACAACACTCACCTTTGTTTTCAAAACAAAAGTCTCCCTCTCGAGAATCCCCTTACACCAACACTCACCTCACCTCTCGTCTTCTCTCTCGAAAAAAAAGAAAGCGCCTGCGCCTCTCACCCGCGCTCTTAATTACCCGCCGAAAGCTGCGCGCTGCAACGATCGAGAAATTCATCAAAGCCGCACGTGGGAGAGAGACTTTATCTTCATCATCATCCTCTCCTACCCGGTATATACTGCGCATGCGCGCGCATATCATTTCGTGATGCGCGCACACGCGGGGTCAAGGATGCGCCCGCAAGGATGTGGGTTCCCACGCGCTCGGGGCGCACGAAATCCCGCGAGGATAATTGCGCTCGCGGCCACTCGCTCGGGGCTTCTTCTCTTCTTCTTCTCCTTCCCGCTCGTGCGCACACACGGGCTGCTGCATATAAGCTCATGAGAGAAGAGAGAGAGAGGGTAAAAGTTATCGGCGGCGGCTGCCGTGCGGATTGCATACTCGTGAGCATTGCCGCGAAATGCGGGGAACAATGCTTTCATGTTAGTGAGCCATTAGCTGTCGGACGCTGGGGAATCCCACGAGATTTGTATGTGTGCACGCGCGCGCTCGGTTTTGAGGAGATTTTCGTGTGTGCGCGCTGTGGTGAGCAAATCAGTAGTGGCTTTTTTTGAAGGGGGTAATGCGAACGAAATTATATAATGATTGTGCGGACGAGGAGTGAATGACTTTGGTACCGCAGATATTCTGATCATGTTTGTACGCATATTGATTGGTTAAATTGTTCATTAAGTTACTAAGTTTTCTTCGTTTAATTTAAAAATAGATTTAACATCGATCATAAGAAAATAAAAAATTCTGAGATAAGCGATAATAAAGTAGGTCAACGATGATGTGCATGCGAGAAGATTTGAATGATGCATTCATAACATAAATCTTTGAACTTATTACAATACACCTTTTTTCCAAGAAATAATGTCAACAATATTTACATGAAATGCAAACTGTTCTCGGTGAAGTAATACATTAATGCATCGAATTATCATTTCAAATATAGCTGGTTATTATAAAACTAATACACAAATGAATTATTTCGATTTAAAAACAAATAATATTAACAAACTCCACCAGTTTTATAAATTTCAGGTACCCCGTCTAAAAAGCCCAAACAAAAAGAGAGCCCCATATAACCCGCTCCCTCGCCTCCATCCACGCTCGCAATTTTAATTTTAACTCTATTTATAACGGATACATAACGCGTAACGGGCTCGGCGAGCAAAAGAAATAAAATCTTTATCCAATTACATAAATCCCTGCCCCTCAAATGAAGTCTAACCACTCGCGCGCTACAAGAGAAATGCTTTAGCACTCACACGTATACACACCCACTCGTACACACAAACCCCAAGAATCCACTTCCTCCATTAATCTGAATTGAATTCCCGACGCACTTCGGCCGCTCTCTCTCTCTCTCTCTCTCACTCTCGCGAGCAAACTCGTAAAGATAATAATCGTCATAAGCCACCGCCGCCGGCACAGCACACAGCGGCCCCCCGTTCGTGTCACCGCAAAAAGCAAGAGAGAGAGAGAGAGAGGAGAAGTAGCACAAAAAGTAGCAGCAACAGCAGCAGCGTCGACTAATAATAATCGGCGCTCATATTTCTCGAAATCCTCGCGGGCGCGCGCAGGAGGAGCGGCCGTTTCTCTCACTTACGTTTTCATCCGCGAGCGCGGGGATTGATAAACGGCCGACATAAATCGAGCGCGCCTGTTCTCGTTAAAATGCTGCGCACGGCAGCGGCTACCTATGCGCGCGTTGCCTCTTTATCATTTAGCACTGTCTCTCTCACCCACACATGTACAGCATGGCCATGAGTGAGGATGGTGGGAAGGATGACGATGGGCGACGGCGAGAGCGCGTGGGATGGGTATATTTACATTGACGGTGTAATAATTTTGTGTGGAGAGGAAGGGATTTTTTTATAGTGAATCCTGCATTATATAAATTTACTTATAGATAGAAGTGTAGACTGAATAATATACTAACGTATGTTTTTCATGGTTGAGATAAAAATATCAAAGTTTTGTTTTTTCTTTTTTTTTTTAATCATTTTTAAAATCACATCTTTTCACTTATACTAAATTATGAAATTCCTGTCCAATTCCTAATGTCTTATTTGTGTATCCTGATAGGAGAAACATACCACTTAACGGTCCTTGACAACAGAATAGAAACCGTAAAATAGAAAACAGCCTCTTCCAATACAACCTGTACGTACATTCCCTACGTCAACTCCAGTTACACTCTTGCCTCACCATTTTTCACCACCTCCCTCCATAAAAAATGCATGAGATTCTAATCCCACAAGCACATATCCGAACCAACCCAAACCTCTCGAGCATCATGTACCGTATACACCTTCAATTTTTCTCCGCCGCGCACCGTCGCGTCGCCTTTCATCGCTCTCACAACACACCTCTCACAGAAAACCAAAAGAACGTTCGCTCGCTCGCGTGGGCGTCCCGACACGTCCTCTCGTTATTGCCTCGCTCCTCTCGTTATTCTCATGTAGATCGCGCATGCGCGAGCATGTCGTTGCGTCTCACTCTTTCCCTTGCAAATATATCTGCCTTTCATCGATACGTCGCGCGCGGCGCTCTCCTGGTGCCCTTTCTAATTGCCGCGAGCGCGCGTTCTATGCTAATCCAAGAGAGCGAAAGATCGCGCGCGATTTCACGGCATTGTTCGCGCGATTTGCATAGATTTGCGGATTTTCGAAACGGGGTTAGAGGAGTAATTAGGAGCACGGGGAGAGAGTGCAGGGATTTTTTGCACGGGGGGTAGGTGTCGGGTATAACGGGTCGATCGTGTGTATGGATCTCGGGTGAATTAGGAAATTCTGAACGTGTTTTCGATCTTTTTTTAGATCGGAAGTGGGATTAGTATCTCGAAAAATAGTAGAGGGAGTTGGTGAAGTTTGAATAAGAACTTAAGTATGGTATAATTGACTTTGGGAATACTATTTCGAGATGACAAAATTCTTACAAATTTATTTTGGCTACTCTACATTAACGACGGATACACGAATCATAAATTTTGTATATCTGTATACATTAATTAATTAAATTTTCAAACAATGTCTTTTTCAAAATCAATATAAAAATCAATTAGACCCTTTCAACTCGTAAATCTTAAAACTTTACGACATTTTTTATACATCAAAAAGAAGCTGCATGAAACATTCCCGCACCAAAACAAAAACAAAAATTTATGAATATACATACACCAATCTAACGGCACTTTCTCGTCCAAAAAAAGAAACCCCACTCTCGCGAAACAATGCGCAACCCCCGCGAAAATCAATTAAAACTCCCCCACCCTCCAAAAAAAGAAAACCACCACCTTCGTCGCCGTCATCATTTCTCCGGTCAAATTTTTCATGTTTGCCGGTGCGCGCAGCCAATATCGCGACTACACGCGCCTGCGTATATCGAAAATTGGATCTCGCAGGGCCATATAGCGCTCGATATGGGCGGCATTGTCTCAATTCGGGGCGGCGGTCCGCCTTTGTCGCTTGTCGGCGCGGTCCCGTATAAGAGGCAACGCGCGCGCAGATAACGAGCGCACACGCAGCGAAAAAACAAAACAAGAGGGAGAGAGATTCGCACGGCGCGCGTGGGACAGCTGAGATGGACGGCGCGGAGATAAAGGAGAGGGAAGAGGACGAGAAGGCGTATGCTCGTTGTAAGGTTTGATAAGTCGAATTTTCGGTGTCACGGAGCGGATTAAGCGGTTTATGGGGCGGCTGCGATGTGACTTGTTCTTGGGACCGATGAGATTTAAAGTTTTCGATAAATTTCGGAATGTAATATTAGTTTTTGTTCTCAAAAATATAATTTTAAAAAATAAATCAATATCTTTTTATATTATAAAAATTTATTCTAAATGTGTTGATCTACTTTGTAGAAATTTTAAATTTAAAGAATGTTTTAAAATAAATTAAGTACCTCATCGTATACTTCCTCCTGACATTATCGGCATGTTAAACGCAAAATATTTAAATATTGTATAAAATATTACGAACGTATAACAACGATAAAAAAAAGAACCTGCTTCGAAATCATCGAACCCGCCGCATGAATATATTCTAATAAAAAGCAATTAGAATTACAAAAGCCCGCCTCATTAGCAACTTTAACATTTGTCCGAGATAAAAATCGGCTTATTTTCGGTGCGCCTCTTCTTCTGGCCAAGCGACGAGGAGAGCGAGGCGCAAAAAAGAACGAAGAACAAAGGCCAAAAACGAGGCAAGAAAGGGATAAAGACGAATGGGAAAAGACAACAGGAAGAACCCAAAGACCTCGATATTTGGCTTCTCTCGCTCTCATCTCTTTAAACTTTTAAAACACAAACACACACTCGCGCGCGCATATATACGCGAAGGGCTAACGGGTCGGCGCAAAAACGCTTACAGAGTCTTTTGGGCGTATTACAGATGTACTCGAAAGCTTAACGATACGCGACTGTGTTTTTTCTTTTCGGGACAAAAAAAAAAGATGGTTCTTGTCTCGGGCGGGGAAAATGAATGAATCATTTGAGTTCATTGCGGATTGGAGCGGCGCATCACCGGCAGTGCGCGGCGATGGGAAAAAATGTAATGTAATCGTCGGGCAAATGCTGCTTTTTGATAAGTTCGATGAAAAATTGATGTCGGCCCACGTTACTGAGGCAGCTGCTGGTGGTGTAATGAGGGTTTTATCCACGTGGACAATTGTTATGAGGTAAAATGTTAAAGTATTTCATTTTATTTGATAAAATGATATAAAATAATTTCAAAATATAGTATCCCTGGTAGAAATGTTAACCATAAGCTATAGTTATTTTTCAGGTAACTTTATGGCTAAAAATGAACATTGATTGTATTTCATAATTATGTACCAATCCAAAAAAATTATGGCACTTACACTTCATAAAAATATGTATTTTAAAGTAGAACTTTTAGATGAATTTTACATTCATTTTAAAAACAAATATTTTGTTGTTTTGATGAAATATTTAATTGATCTAATGAAATATTTGATTGTCACATTGTAATTAAATGTTCATTGATTCAATTAAATTTTTTTCTCAGTATTATTTTTGCATTATGATTTTTGCTCAAAATGCTTCCATTTAATTAACACATCCTGGTAGAAACGTTAACGACATTTTGGCTAATTGTTGGTTAATTTTGGAGTTAAAAATGTCACACTAACGTTATTTCGTTGTTAAAGATAAATATTCAATTTTCATCGATAAGACAATATTCTATTGTCAATATTTAAACATTTGATTATAATTTTCGATACTTTTAATAAGGTTTAAATATTGATTTTGGTCGAAAATGTTTCCATTTGATTAACACGTTAACCAACAAAAATGGTTAACTTTCTACCAGGGCGTTAGCTATAAAATATGGTTAATTTTCTACCAGGGATTCTGATGTAAAAAATATCAAATTTGGACCATATAATATTTACATATACGTATAACAATAATTAACTGATCGCGTAATCTTCTTTCCTGACTACCGTAAAACCTCGTACCTCATCAGCTTCCCCGAAAATTCTTGATAATTAAAGCGCGATCGATTATTAAACCGTCCCCTGCACCCATCTTTATGAATTTTAAACCGCGGAAAAAACTCTCGCTGGAGCATAAAAGCATCAGAAAAATTCCGGCTGAAAACTGGTTTCCTTATAGCTCTATACAGGCTACAACGGGGCGTAAATTGATTTTTAAAATACTGCCCCCGCGTGCTTTACGACGCGTGCTCGTAAAGGCGCTTGCGAAAAAGTCGGCCTGTAATTAGCCTTGCGCGTATCAATGGGGAAGGAGGGAAGAAGCTCGAATCCCACGCCGCCCTGCTGAGGAGGAAAAGTGCGGCAGGTAGCAAGATAGTGAAGATCATGAATGCTAATCGTTGTAAAATATGGTATTGAGTAAATTAATGTGAGCTTTTCTATAAGTCTTTTGGTGTTAAAGATTTTAGATTAAATGGGATTGAAAAGTATCAGAACGCGCTATTAAAAATGTTATTACAGTTCAAACTCTTAAAATTTCAAGACGTTTCTGCATTTGTTATGGAGTCTCTTCAATAGCAGTGTCTATAGTTCCAGTTTTATACTTGAATAGCCAGAGATAATATTTTAACGTTTCAACATCTCTCTATACAACTTAATTATATTCTCAGCTAATCATACGTCCCATAATTTATGATATCCCTGGATTTTTTATCAGTAACAACTCCATTCAAAATGAAAATCCAATTTATAATCAGTCGAAAGATTTACATTCAAAAATAATGTGGTTGATAAGATGAGGGTTTTAAAAGCTTTCTGGTATTTATTTGATAAGTCAATAAGTTCGACGTAAAATATGTTGAACACTCGAAACTAGACGCCCGGTAGTACTTTATAAGCTTGTATCTTTGAATACAGATACAATAGTTTAAAAAGTAAATGTAACGGTAGCTTATTGGTTACTTTCAAATTAAAGCCATTGTTATTATACATACACAAAATTTTTTTATTTATTTTTAAGACATGTGCTACGTGACTTGTTTAATTTTAACGAGTATCAAATACTCCTACAATATGAATGGAAAGCTTTCTTGCTAATCATAAACATAATTTCTCAGTTAACCCATTAAGTCCTGACAGGACGCACTTTTTCAAGTTTTTTCAGTCACCCTATGTTCAACGAAAACTGTCTCAGAAAATGTTGAGACGAGTCAATATCGACGTCAAATTTTATGATCTTTCCGAATCTGCTATTAGTTTTTGATAAAAACTTGATTTAGATAGGTTATGTTTGCTATTTTAGCAAAAATTCGTGTTTTTTAAAAAAATTTTTTTCAAAAAATCAATATTTTCAAATCGAAATCAATGAGGAGTATGGTCGAGAAGTGAATATATCGCGTCTCCGTACCCTTTTCCTTAATGTTCACGTGATTTCATATGGAAATTCAAAATTTCAAATCAGCGACCCCAAGAAATCCTTGTGCAAATTATTGCTTAGATACATGTGATTTTAATTTTGTTGTCCGCCATCTTGGATCTGCTGTTTCGAACTATTCAAATCTAATGTCAGATTCGTAATTAGCGAACCCAAAAACCTCCCTGTACAAAATTTCACTTGAATCCATAAGAAATTAATTTTTATATACAAAAAATACTATCCGTCATTTTGAATACCGCCATTTTGAATTTCCATATGAAATCATGTAAACCCGGGAAAAAATGATCCATATACGGCCATATACATCCATATGTAAAAATCTTGCATGGGGATATATGAGCATACGTGATTATATATGATCATATATGGATTTCGTCTTTATATAAACATATATACTTGTATATTAGCAAATATAGTCATATATGAATATATATGATGATATATAGACATATATGATAAAATCGATATACATTCATGTACGTCCATGTACGCCCATGTACGGTCGTACACGGTTTTACATATTTGTATATAATAATATATGTTCATATATGAACGAATATGGACACGTATAAAGATGACTTACAAAAGTATTATATATATCCATATATGTCCATATATAGTCATGTATGACTATACTTGCTTATATACAACCATGTGTTTTTATATAGAGACAAAATCCATATATGATCAAATATGGTTATATATAATCACGTATGGTCATATATGTCCACGCAGATTTTTATATATGAGTATATATGGCCATACATGGATCATTTTTTGCCGGGAACATTAATGAAAAGGGTCCTAAGATGCGATATATTCACTTCCTGACCATACTGCTCATTGATTTCGATCCGAAAACATTAATCTTTTGAAAAAAAATTTTTTAAAAACCAGAAATTTTTGCTAAAAAAGCAAACATAACCTATCTAGATCAAATTTTTATCAAAAACTAATAGCAGATTCGGAAAAGTCATAAAATTTTACGTCGATATTGACTGGTCTCAAATTTTTCTGAGACAATTTTTCGTTGAACTTAGGAAGACTGAAAAAACTTGAAAAAGTGCGTCCTGTCAGGACTTAATGAGTTAACCTTTATTCACACTATCACTAAATATTTGATATAGGTATAAATAACAATAAATTCATAAACATAAATTTAAAAAATATTCTACTCATTAAATGACCAGTGCAAATCCGCATACAGTAGTACCTCGAAGCTAAGCTTAACGATCGCAAATTTCAACCCATAAATTACCACTGAAACACTGATATTCCGTTCTATAATAGAATATAAATCTAATACTGTTCTTACTCTTCTCCCAGTCATCATCGTCATTACTCTCCACAATGCAGTGCTCTCATCCAATTTTCGTTTCCTCTAAATCAAACAGCCCCATCCTCGCGCGAAAATCCCTATAATCCAACCATGACTCTTATACTCTCCCCCAACAACTGCACCGACTCTTTTTCTCCCTCTCTCTCTCTCTCTCCCTCTCGGACATCCTTAAAAGTCCAGAAAAGATCTGTGCGAATCGTAAAGCCTCCGCCGCTGCTGCCGCCGGATGCGTAATGGCTCTTAATGCTGCGCGCGGCGACGCTAAATAATTTTCCGCTCGTGAATCAAAGCTGCGGTTTTACGCCGCGGCGCGAAGGAAAAAATAATTGCGACTGCAGGCGGCGGCGGCGGCAGCAGGTAGGTATATACATATAGGTACACGTGCAGCGCTGATAGTAATAAGTAGCCGGTGGACTAATAATAATGCGAGTACACCTCGCGCGCTGTGTAATTGCAAAGTGACCGCGGCGGCGGATCGTTCCGGATGCGCACCTTATTGAGAATAGAATTATTTTTGTTTTGGTTTTTACGGCCGGGAGGATGGGGTGGATGGACACATGTGTATGTGTGTAGGGTGGTTAAGTAATTAAATGGAGTGGTTTTATTGAAAATCCGTAAAGGGTGTGTGGTGATGCATATATATCTGCTGCAGAGGAAAAAGTGCATCTCTTTTGTATAAGTGAATGCAAGGCTTTTTAATGCACTCGGGATTTATGAATGTCAGGGCAGTAATTATTAAGATTTAATTTTGCTGATAGTTTTTACTTATAATACGGATTACGCAACTTTACGTGATCAAAATTATACACTGAGAGAAAAATATTGTTATAGTTAACATATTTATCTATTTGATTAGAATTGCAATATTGTAACTGTTACAATATCGTATATTTGAATAGGGAAGATTTTGACGATCAAACCCAATATAGTAACTGTTACAATATCAATGTTTACCAGTAACATATGGTATATTAACTGTTACAATGCCTATATTTGGTCATATTTAAACATACGCATGTTAACAGTTACAATGCCATGTTAACAGTAAACAAATCCTTCTCTCAGTGTAGTTTTATAAATTTGGAAAAACTAAATATTCCCGAATTTTGAAAAACATTTCTCAGTAATTATAAGTTTTATCACAATAACTGTCACTTTTTATATAGTGTTAAACAACTAAGTATTGTGTTTATTGTTAAAGATTCTCTATTTTATTAAAATAAACAAACACTACATATTATTCAGCATAATCGCGAAAAACCGATGTTAACGTTTATTCCTTGAATACATGTTCTTTAAAATCTTTTACAAAGACACAAAGTTTTAACCTGTATCATTAAATTTAATGTATTCATTATTACCATGAATTTTTTGCCAAACCCTTGGCAACCCTCCTATTACGCATTAGTTATTGATAATCTAGAATTAGACGGGCCGTAAACGAAATTTTTCTCGCATGCGAAGCTATACGCGCGCTCTTAAAGGCGCTCGTAATTATGTACATCGTAACGATCCTGCGCGCGAGCATCTGTGCTCGCAGTATTGCGCTGCGGCGGCGCGCATGAATTACTCTGTCTTGCGTACGCGTACGCGCGCCTTTTTTACGGCGGCCCTAATTCAACACTAAATAAAACTTGTCGCGGAACCCTTTCATTAAATCTTGATGAAACAGGTGCACCAATCAGTCGGCAGTCAATCCCGCGTAACGAATTTCACCGGCGCTGCTGGCAGTCTTATCACAACGGTGCATTCACATGCAAATGAGCTGCAGTAGCCGCGCACGTCCGCGCGGTAAGACTACGCGTCAATGAAACCATTCGCTCCTCGAGAGTATGAAAAAGCTTAGCAGGAGAAGAGACTCGGCCTTTATCGGTAATAAAAATTGACAAGCGATGGATTGATAGAAATATGTTTTGAAATTTCATAATCGTTTGGAAAAACTCAATTCGCCGGCATGAAAGAGCGAAGTTTCTTCCTGTTCATTTACGTGATATAAGGCGACACGAACGTTCTCAAGTTTTTGCAAAAGTCGAGGAAATCGTTTGTATCCATAATTTTATATGGCAATTAAAATGCAATCATCTCAGGTTTCTTATTTGCGAAATCACAAATACATAATGTAATTTTATATCATTTGTTGCTCTTTATTACAGTAAATAATTTCTCGAAAAAGCTAAATAAATGCTTCTGTATTCGAACTATATTAATCTCACAGTGTGTCCTAATACCAGGAAATTACGTAAAGTTATTCACTATTTTCTTTAGCGAATGCAGTATATTATCATTGACCAATTGACCAATAATAAACAGAATAGTTCCTTGAGCACCGTTTTATTAAGGGCATGAACAAACTAACCCCCACATACCTACCCGCCTGTTGGTACGTTAACCTGGCCATCTTATTTACTCCGTCTGGCCATGATTTAAAAGGAAATACACTCTTGCATCAAAAGTTCTTCATCCGAGTACGTAACTCTCGACAACACACAATACTTTTTGCGCAACTCCCCTGCCTTCCCGTCCGCAAAAACAGCCCTCCACCCGTAGAACATCAGCGTGTAACATCATGAGAAAGCCTTTTCGCAGCGTGTTTATCACTCGTCTGCGCTCTCTCTCCTTCCGCTCCTCCTCTCATCATTTTCCGCGGGCAATCGATCCTCCGTCCTCGACATTTGTCTCCGCCATCCTGAGGGAGAACATCCTTCGTGTATATATGGTCAAAAGGACACGCCGCGCCGTTTCTCGGTAAACCCATACCACGGCTATAAAAGTAGCGCGTACATATACACTCCACGCAAATGCTAATCGATGAAGATGTACGCGTGCGCGCAAGCGCGCTTTTTCGTAATTTGTCGAAAGTAAGCGCACGCGCGCGCGGCCTTAACGGGAGATCGATGGGTCGTGTTCGGCTGGCTTTTTTTGCCGAATAATTGCCGCCTTGCAGGGAAAGACTCTCGCGAGAGAGAGAGTTTAAATGTCGGGGATTTGTGGAAGCGACGGTGTTTTTTAAGGCCGCTCCGCGTGCAAGCAGCGACGCGGCGACGTTGGGAAGATTCTTTCTTTTTTTCAGCGAACCGTTTGTTCCCGAGAAGAGAGGGTTGAGTGGTGTCCGTTTCGGCGGGTTTGAGGAGAAATGCGAGGAGAAACTTTGGCGTTTTTTTTCAGCGCATTGCCGAAGGTTAATGAATATGGTAATTAGTCCGTATGCTTATTTGTGTTATGCAAATCGAAGTATATGGGCACATGCTGAATTTAACAGTTGTCGCGCGGCTATTATGTTCATAAGAGACGCAGAGAGAGGGACTGATCGACATAAAACTTTTACCTTTTTTGTATCTCTGACGTAAGTGCCGAACAGTTATCTAGAGAAATTCGTTTTCATAAATTTTCTCAATATTATAAAAAACTTTCACTTCAATTACCTCTGCAGCTCTTGACAATTTAAATACCAAAACACCCGATAACGGTTAAAGTAAGCTACTCACCTCATCCTACATCTACATTTTACAAATTCATTCATTCAGCACCTTACGGTCCTCGTAACCCTCTAAATCCTCACTTCCAGCACTTCAAGCTCGCACATCATCCTTCCAACAAAAGCCGACCCCCTCTCCTACCACATAAAAGAAAATCCTCCCTCCCCTCTCCTATACAAAAAAAGCCCGGTAATCACTCGGCATCCTGTACTCGCGCGAAAATCACTTTGAACACGCGCGAGCTTTTATTCGTCGCGCTCTGTACGAAAATTGCTCCGCGGCGTGTACAGTGCGAGCGCTGCTCTCGGCCCTAATTAAAAGAGCCGCGGCGGATGATTAATGCGCTGTAAATAATAACTAAATATCCCGGACTAAACGAGCGTGCGCGCGCACGTTGTCAAGCCGCTCGTCGGCGTGTGTATGCGCGCCTCCCCGTCGCGCCGTCTAAACGAAAACCATCTGGCGAGATGCACTTGCGCGCGAGAGAACGATGCGATTATCTTAATAGCGCTAGCGGCTCTAATGAATAGCGAGATTCTTACCCTCCCCCTCTCTCTCTCTCTCTCTCTCTCTCTCTCTCTCTCTCTCTCTTGTCTTCTTCGCAGTTGCTGCTTTACCAGGTCTTACAGGTGTACGCGCGAGTGAAAATTGTTGTTACGATATAGCGTAGAACATAATGTTCGTATGGATTTTATACTGAATTACAAAATTGTTATAGACAAGAAAGAGCGAAGTGATATTTTAGACTGTTGGCCTGTTTGGTTGCAGCTAATATTTTGATGTTTATTTTATGCTTACATCAAGGTTATATAAATTATAATTAGGTTACAATGAATTATTTACAAAAAAAATCTCTGCTATATTTGATTCTAAAACTGAACAGACATTTAATAGTATATCATGATATATAAATCAGCTTACACACGAGTTTCATATAGTATTTTATACCATGGGAGCTTAAAAATCATGTCAATTAAGTTGCGATTTTTAGATTAGAGTGATGTAAAATTATTTGTCATAATTTCAAATAATTATTTTGTATTACCTGTAAAATATCATGTAAATAAAAATAAAACAATAAAAAAATTAAACAAAAATTCTACAGGTGAGATGAAAGGAAGATGCGAACGCCCCCGTCTTCTTTTTACGTTCCTTCTTAGCTGTGCTTCTACCTCAGTTTTCTCTTCCTCTTCTTCCCAGCGCGGAACCTGACAGATCCGAGAATCCGCGAGCAGCTGGTTACCGCGAACCATGAGAAACACTCGGAAAAGCTGCGCAGGTGGAGGAAGGCGGAAGCGGCGGCGGCGTCGACGTTGGTTTGCTCAAGATCTTCGCAAGTGAGGAAGTAATCCAGGTGGTCTGAAAGAGAACAAGACTGATTATTTAACGTTTAGAAAGTTTTCATTAAATTACATTAAGAGTACGGATCAAGAATTCGAAATGATATGTTATAAGCATAAGAGAGATATTTATCATTAAATTATAAAGTGTCGTAACATCAATAAAAATGCCAGCAAAATTAATATTATAAAATATTAATGAACCTTATTTCACGTATACTGAAGTTTATTATTTCGACCGTGTGCGATAGTCTTGGCGATAGTTCTCACGTACAAAAATCATGTAATTATGGGATTTCATAGCAAGTTCGTTAACACTTATTTCAGCATATACCTTTCGAGATTTTACACTAAATTGCATACCGACAGTTCGACATCTCTTGTGGTTTTTCTTTTATAAGTACTTTTTCGACAACTATAACGGAATCCAACCCACGCATATTAAGACATCCCATTAACCTAATCCCCTATCAAATGATTGAAACCACCGAAAACAACTGTTTTACTACCAGTACCGGTCTCCAATCTCCGATTCCTCTTCACTAAAGCATCCTCTCTATCAGAAAAATAACGACTCGCCAGCCACTAAAACCCCATCACGATAGACACACACATACGCATATACGTGAGAAAAACGAAGGCGGACCGGCAGCCGTCATCGGCTATCGGAAAAACCCGCTGGTCCCCTCGCGCTCTCTCTATAATTGATAAATAGCTTTTAAACGCCGCAACGGAACACCGTACGACTCAATCGAGCGACGTCGTCATCGTCATTATCCACGGAACGTCCATTATACTATCCTCCTTCCGGGTGTCACCCCGACGCGGAAAATCACCTTTTAATATTACTCGCGCGCACAAAGGCCGCGAGCTGCAGCGATGATAGATTTCGCGATGGGGGTATAAGAGAGCCATATGGCGTCGCCGGAGAAAGAGTGGATATATTCGCGCGGATTTTTGCATATGTTAATCGTGATTACTGCGAGAGAAGGGAAGAGAGAGAGAGGGGCGAGATGAATGATCGGCGGATAATGAATGGTGGGATGCATTATTCATGCGGTGCAGTGGTTATTTTTTTTTTTCGTGTAATTTGTGATATTACACGCGCGCGGTCGGGTACACACGGTTGCAGTTGTATTGAAAGTAATTCGTCAATGTTCATAACAACTTGAATAAATGTTTGATTATAATCGATTGGAAAACGAGAATTGTGAATAAAGAAATCTAAAAGAATAATTTACTATAACTTAATTTTTCAATATTTTAACAGTCAGTTGCCGTTAAAGCTTCTACAGTTCCTTCTGAAAGTTTACATGTATATTCTTGAATGTATTTAGAAGAAATTTACAAGAAAGCTTTTTTTGATTCACAAGCATGTTCTCATTTTCACATCTAAGAATGTTATTAAAATTGATTAAAATTTTAGTAATTTTACACGGAGAGAAATTTTAGAGTAAAAATTACCAAGGTGCCTTGGTAGCGCATGGATAGACTGTCAAAAGCCGTGATATTCCCAGGTTTCTAATACAATTTATAAGTTTCCCAGGAAAAACTACCATAACCACTTAAAAAAAATAACAAATTATCGGAATAAAAATTACCAGACACACTGGTAAAAATTGAGATCTAGTCATTTTTACAAGGTAACCTAAGAATTTTTACTAAGAAAACTGATAAATTTTACCAAATAACCTGGTATTTGTGTACTCGCGCATGCGCACTGCGCATTATTGTGTTTCAGAAGATTGATACTAGAGGCGTGCGCGACGTTAAAATGAAAACAATACACATATTTTCAGTAAGTAATAACGGTGATTCAAATGACTGTTGGTAACAGCTTCCGTGGCGCAGTCGGTAGAACGTCGGACTCTCAACCCAAAGATCATCGGATCGAATCCCGCTTCCGTAAAAATTTTTTTTCAGTTTAATGTTTTTTCATCCTTGTTTCTGTTTCTATTTCTATATTAAAATACTATATATCCATCAATATGGATAAAAAAAGTTAATTTTTTAAATTTAAATTAACTAAAAAAAAATTTTACCAAGGCACTTTGGTAAAAAGTTTGAAATTGTCAGTCTGTCCATCCATTACCATAGAAACTGGTAATTTTGTCTGGAATATTTGTAATTTTCACTACAAAATTTCTCTCCGTGTATAAAAAATTAACTTCTCTGATGAAAATCGTCCATTTTTCTCCCATTTGTCAAACGATTTTTCGAACATTTTCTAGCCATTTTATTGCGATTTTAGTCAATTCGCAATAAAATGGCTCGAAAATATTCGAAAATTGTTTTACAAATGGAGGAAAAATAGACGTTTTCCAGCAGGGGTTTTTTGGTCGTATAAAACAGGCATTAGATTTAATCTAATATCTCTCTGTAACTCTTAAGTATTCGCTATTACAAAAATGGAGTGAAAGTTTTAAGAGGCTTCAACAACCATAAATAGAGATATATTTAAGAAATATAATAAAATTAAATATAATCAATCAAGCAAATAATTTCATATCGAACTAAATCCTACCCTTAAATATTCAAATGAAAAGTCGCAATAACAGAAACGAGCCTTTTTAAATATATTCGCAATGAAAATTGCTTGATTAAAAAGGCTCTACATAATAAAATTTGTTCATTCATCGTTAAAATGCTTGGGAGTAAATCATATAGTCATGCTGTGGTATCATAAAGATATAGGAGCATTAAATAAATTTTATATGTAAGGAAACACCGTGTTTTTCAGCGATATTTTTCAGCTTTTTTCTACTGTAATAAACTCTCTAATCTCTGTAATCATCTCTAGAAAGTGTAAAGTAAATATTATAATTATCGTAAATATTACTGTTCGGAAGATCTATATCAACATATATACAAATTGAGTAGTATTCCAAATCGTGAAAACGAACATACGACGCGTATCCATTTCGGTGCTGCAAGTAGTCCCGCAGTAACATCCAAACAAAGACGTAAACTTACCTCATTTAATTACCATTTCCACTCTCCTCTTCTTAGACATCATTTTATCAATCAACGACAATATATTTCTCTTACATCCTATCCCCTCGCCTTCCCAAATTGTCAACATCCATCACCGCTTGATAAATCAACCTGCCGCTCATCGACTCATCCTAAAAGGAAACACATAACCAAGCTTTACGGGCATCCGCCTAATTTTACGGTGCCATTCGCCTTATCGCCGCGCCTCAAAAAAGGTAATACTTTACCGTCTCCTGTATACGGGATTTTCACCGGCGCAATGGAGATGCCTATGTACACGAGCAGAAAAACGCGTACAGAGTTTAAATGGAAGGCGGCACAGCAGCGCGCAGCGGCTATAGCCACCTACAGAAGTGCTTTTCTTCCACGCGGCCACAGCAGTAGCACCACGCTTCCGTGAAAACGCCGTGCAGCGCGCACGGCATGACGCGATAAGCTCGCCGCACGCGCTATCTCCGCGCTCTTTACAATGTAAATGAGGCGATCGGATCGATATATAGCGCGAGTTTCTTTTGATCGAGCGGGCAGAGAGAGAGAGAGAGAGAGAGAGAGAGAGAGAGAGAGAGAGATACCTAATTTGGCACGCACCGGCACGCTGCACCGTCTTTTTTCGCGCGCGGTTTGAGGGCAGGATATGCTGATTCGCGGTCGTATAAACCTGACCGGAATGCCAAAGCGAGATGCGTTGCCGAAGCTGTGGGTTTTGCTTTTTGCGAGGGAGAGTGAGGGCAATCGCGTGGTGGAGCGTTGAAAAAGTTTAATGCTGGTTAATAGATAGAGGGTATTTTAGAAAATTGTGCGGTATCATTGATGCTATATAAAGGTTTTTTAAGACTTTCATTGGAGAAAACCGTATGCTACGTACACTCATAGACTTTTAGAAATAAAATTTAACGGCGAATATTATTTTCTATTTTAGATGATTTGTTTTTTGAGATTGACACGAAGATTTTTGATGTTTGATGTAATTTTTGATTTTTGATGTAATTTGATTTTGATGTACAAACGACGAACATCAAACGTTTAAATTCTTTCTAAGTATTACTATCATTGATGAAATATTACCAAGCTTTAGGCTGATTACTTTTTAGATCTATTTTAGGAAAAATTTCATACGTACGGAATAAAAGTACGTTATGAACAATGATAGCTACTTTTCTGTCGTTTTATTCACATTCCGTTCACATACCAACCATAAATTCTGCCCCTTTCTCTTCTTCACTATAGATCCTTAAGCTTCGTAAGAATTAAAAAACGCATTTAAGATTAACCTGACAGTCAGCATGCAAAACAGGGAAATTCGATATCGCCCGCGTGCGGCCGGAGTTTGGCTGGCGTAAATTTTTACGGCGCCACGTAATGGCGCCATAATTGCACCCCTCGCACTGATTAAGCAGTAAATTTGCGTACACTCGTAAGAATAGCACGCCTAAACGCGGCCGAAAACAACACGCCCACGTTTTTGCGTCGTAAATAAGCCGATATAAGTGCGATGAAGGTGCTACGTGGAAGGAGAAAAGGGAATATCGTAAAAAACGCGAATTTAATTTGGACTATCAAAAAAAATATATGTGTGTGTGTGCATGTGTGTGTGTGTGTGTGTGTGTGTGTGTGTGTATACACATGTGTGCAGAGGTTTGGTTTCGCTTAAGCGAAAAGTTGGCCTGACTTTTTATTTTTTGATAAATTCTTTATTTTTACTGCGTATTTTTTATGCAAGCAATTAAGATTAGCTGGAAATGAGCGTTGAGCTCAACAGTATTACGTTTTGTAATTGATTTTTTGTTTAATTCAATGATTAGTTTAATAACAATGACGGTGTTTATTATGAAATACCCTGGTAGAAATTGTAACCAACCGTACGCCATCCGTTCGCCAAATCGCAAGGATTTGGCCAACCGTTTAACCAACAGTTAGCGATAAATACCGCTTATTTCGTCACGGAATCACCCTTGCGCTTGGTCAATGAATGCTTAATATTAAAAATCTTAAATAAAAATCATTTACACAACTTATTATTTAAATAAAACTCTCAAAATTTGTATTATTCATAGAATAATCAAAACCCACATATATTAATAGTATTTTTCTTCAGATAAATATGGTTAAATCGGTAACGGGTATAGTTTTGTTTGTTCAAATTGAGGTTAGCTAAATGGTTAGCTAAAAAGGTTAGTTAAATGTGTACTGTGCGTGACTTTTTGACGTAAGTCAGGACATGTACAGGTGGATACTTACATTTTTTTAAATTTAAAAGTATCCTATATTTAAAATTTGAAAGAATCCTACATAAAAGGTATTCTACATTTAAAATTTGAAAGTATCCTACATAAATTCTTCGTACTCGTATTGCTCCGTTTTCTACACGGTGCTCCGTTACAATCTGACCTTTACAGTGAAGCAAAACCACGCGATCCCGGCAATCCCGTCACGTGACTCGTATGAGTCTGCGCAGTTAAATACTTTTACCTATACATAACACATGAACCTGCGATCGCACTCGTGTGTATGTAATATGTGTGCATTTATGTGCATGTGTGCTTGTCTTGCGGAAAGCGGGATGCGGACAGTAATTTCGGAGCATAGCCCACGTGCTACGCTGTCTACTTAACCTTCAAATAAATTTACTCCCAACTTCATTCAAATATTTTTTTAATGCATTACAATAATTTTTATTATTGTTTATGTATCAAAATCGTTTTACATATCTATATTTCTTATTAATTTCTATTACTGTTTTATGAGTTACTCAATGTTTTATTATTGATTGATAGTCCACCAACCGTTGGTTAACCGTTGGTCAATATTTTTCTTATTCGTTGGTCTAAATTATTGGCCAACAGTTAGTAGATAAGCCATCCGAGTTGGTTTATTTTCTACCAGGGTACTTATCAAGGCTTTTTAAAAATAGTATACTAGTTGAAACAGTTGTTATTACGTTTCCTATTTCTTAGAGTAAATCTTGTTGAAATAAATATGTGTATTATGCATATAGAATGGAAAGCTAAAAAAATTTCTCATTGTAACTTGCTTCTTCTCTGAAAAAAAAAACAATTTTATTAAAAAAATTATATAAGTTATATAATAATATAAGAAGATTATTTATAGTACTAGTAAGATTAAGATGAAAGTATTCAATTTCTTTTACGTAGTTGTGCCTTATGTCGAGCTTATGCAAAATTATTGTCTATATAACATAATTATGCATTAAATATAAATTTCACGACATACTTTTAATATACGCGTAATTTATGTTTTTACTTACCGGTTACTAAAAGGAAACAGTTTTTATATTTTTGCATTTAATTTTACAATTTGTTTGTAGTCATTCAGCTAATTATACCAATATTTATTTTAGCAATAAAAAATCAGGCATATAATTGTGTAAGCTTTATGACGTTTATTTCTAAAATGAAATGCTGCAGAGATACAGAAGCCAAATTTTATACATGCAATTACTTCATTCATTTTATAAAGATAATAAAATGCCAGCGGTACCTTACCAAAACCGACTGTCATTTCATAATAAATGAAACATAATTGAAACTCCCCATTGAAATGCATCAAAGCAAAATCGAAAGAAACAGGACATAAAAAACTATACTGATGCACCAACATTATTTCAAGAAATTAAAAACTTTACTTCATAATATAATTCAAAATTAGCAACAGCATGCTTTACCATACAGCATTAAACAAGCTTACATCTCGAGACACCTGTTACATGCACAACTGCAATTTTCAGGCTCAAAATCGCGCGCAAAACGAGCATGAGACGAAACATCTCGTATGGAAACGAGACGTCCGAGAGGATATCCCTTACACGCATCGAAAGCGCTGTTACACTCGGATTTTAGAATGTCGTTCGCAATTGCCTCTACGATCGTCTCGCGGCGCGCGGACACTTTACGACGCGCGCGCACGATGACATCGCGTGACATTTTACGCGCACGCGCGGCGGCGGCGGCGGCCCCGCGATTTACTGCGAAAGTCGCCGTAGTAGGTATGCGCGTGCTTTTACGTCGTCTGAATTATAGACGGGTTTTTAATGAGCTTGTTACCCCCG
This sequence comes from Torymus aiolomorphi, assembly GCA_036365515.1. NCBI lineage: Eukaryota > Metazoa > Arthropoda > Insecta > Hymenoptera > Torymidae > Torymus > Torymus aiolomorphi. The sequence continues at coordinate 66,550,161 of CM070874.1, read as the reverse complement.
CCGCCACCGCCGTCGTCGTTGTCGTAGTTCGCCTATATATGTTTACAAGATCGTTGACGTGCATTCGTGACGATTATTTTTGCGTTTTCGGCGAGTTTTTGCTTGTCGCGGCAGTATAGGGTGAAGTATTTTAATTTCTCAATTTTAGGTGGATCTAAGAGGAAGCATTAAAGTGTTTCGGAAGATTGTGTTGCGAACTGTTAAGGAGACTGGTTCGTTAAAAATGTTACGTTTCAATTTTTACTCCTTAAGAGTATGTGATAATTAATTTCAGTGGTAGAGTAAAGTAATTTTCGAAACACGTACATTTTTATTAATTGAAATTAGAGTTTCATAAAGAAAGATGTAAAGGTTAAATTAAAATGTAGTTCTTTTTAACTTCACCAGTAACTTTAACTAATAATATTCTGAATAGTTTTGCTATTATCTATCCACTATGCCTATCAATGGAATCGACATTAAACGACACAAATCTTCGAAAGAATAAAACAATCCGATCAAATAATGCAATCCCGTCTCTCACCACTAAATTAAAAGCACAATATCCCCCGATAACCGCACGCACATCCTTTAACCGGAATCCATTAACATTCGCGTCCATAAAAATGTTTCCCATTCTCATGCAACCTCCGCATCTCCTCTCACAACCAACTATATATACACACATACACACGCACATATCCTTCGGCACAACAAAAACGAAATTGCTACCGAGCGCGTACGCGCGCGCGCGCTTTTGCGAGGGTGTGTCGGCAGTCGTCCGCAAAACTACCTGTGCAACCGCTTCGCTCGTGTCCGGCTGTACGTATCCCCCTTCTTCTCTCCCACGCTCTCGCGAATTTAAATTAAAATTAACTCGCGCGCGCGTCCGCGAGTTACGAGCTCGTGGCGATCGGGAGACGGCGAATTTCGAGGGCATCGTTGTTGAAGTCTCTCCTTCGAGGAAGAAAGGCAGAGAGTGAGAGAGAGAGAGAGAGAGAGAGAGAGAGAGAGAGAGAAGGGGGATCTCTGCTGGGCCGAGTTTCTTGTTCCCGCGTTGAAGTCACCAGAGTTGCAGGGATATATAGCGGGTGTATGTGTGGGTTGTTGTCGGGCTCTCTCTCTGGTGCGTCTGCGCACGCGCGCGACGTGTTTTTCACGGTCGATCAATCGCAAGTGACGTGACACGAGTGGATGGGAAATATTTTAATAAAATTTTGCGGCCCTGCTCTTGTAGGCTTTAATTGTCTTGTAAGACACTCTTTGACGTGAGCGAGGTCTTGTCATTGCGGTAAAGGATAAAGTGAAATTATTTTTTTTCAAATTACATTTCTGACCGATTATTGAAACGTTTTCACTTTGTAAAAATAATTACGTATGTAACTGAACAAATTAATTTACTGTTATATTAGTTAAGGTAAAATTGTTGTATACATTTTTTATATCATTACTTTACCTTATGCCAAATATGAACCTCGATTTCCAAGCACCACAGTCGTACGACATTCCTCTTGAGCAAAACAACGAGAAGCGAAAACTTTTTTCGAAACAATTAAAAAGCACTCTCGCAGCTCGACATTTTCACTCAACCTCAATCGTTCTCCCTTAAACGCACTCACCGCGCTAAACACACCTTCCGCATCAGCGCTGCCAAAAACAAAAGCGCAACATCAACGCCGCTCAATCCCCGGTGCTCGTGCGCACACGCCTCAATCAAGCCCCGGCAGCATCGCGCGCGCGCGCGCGTCCTTAATCAAACGAGTTTCACGCCTGCAATCTCCCTCGCTCAACTCGCGCAAAAACGCGAAAATTTCGCGCGCGCGCGCGCAATTACATCGTCGTTCCTCTCCTCCCGTCCTTCGCGAAAAGCCGCAGCCACAGCCCGCCCCCACCTCGCTCGTTCCGAGAAAGGGCAGCAGCAGAAGCAGCAGCAGCCCTTCGAAAAAACGATTCCGCAATCACCGGCGAGCGCGAGCGAGTGCGGAGTAATTGTAAAGAATTTATCGTAATTAAGCGCTCCGCCGCAGAAATATGCCTTCGCTTGCTCCGTGCGCGAGCGCGGGTATTAACGCGAGTGCTGCTGTAGTGCGATAGCGTGTCTGGCTCGTTATATTGTGCGCCACGGCAATCTTGAGTGTGTGTGTGTGTGTGTGTGTGTGTGTGTGTGTGTGTGTGTGTGTGTGTGTGTGTGTGTGTGTGTGTGTGTGTGTGGAGAGTGAGAGAGGAGGATGATCAGTAGATTCAGAAAGAGGAGAACCGAGTGCGCGCGGGATGTGAGTATATGGTTGAAGAATAGTGTACAAAAATATATTTTAATTTGCAAACTTTTGTTATTTGGTAGAATCTGAGGTAGACCCTTGTTGTTATATATGTACATCGCTGATTTTGGAGAAAACTTTTTATGGTATCAGAAAGCAATAAAAGATTAAGGCGATGTGAGTACCACCCGTTACAGACGATTACGGGGACCCGTTTTTCTCATTCAATTTTGAATTTTAAGAAAATATCGCTTTGGTACGTTATAGTTAACTATCAAATCTATAACGTGTCAGAGAGATTTTTTGTCAAAATTCAAAATTGAATGAGAAAAACGGGTCCCTGCAATCGTCGGTATCTGTGGGGCCTCGCATCGCCTTAAACTCTATATTAGTATATGATCATGGAACAGATATAAGGAGCATTGATAACATGGATTACTTTATCTATATGTTCATTAGCAATAGGAACATACGTAAAAAACAAGTATATATAAATATATGGTAACCGATATTATCCACTATTCTTTAAATCTTGTCTTTTTTCGCATAAGACAATGATGTTGCATTGCCTAAAGTTGTAACCGTTTAATTATTATTAAAAAAAAATTTGTTGGCGAGAGAAACTAGAAGAATCATCTGTATCACAAACGTACAGATAAATTCCGATAAATATAATTAGAGGTAGATCAAGTGATATGAAACACTAATCATTTTATTTTTGTTTATATGAGTTACTCTCTAAAGTTGAATTAGTGAAAATTGCTCCACCATTTAAATTAGTAGAAAAAACTACTAATTTATTAGTGAATATTCACTATTTCATTAGTGGTTTTTTAAAAACTACTAATTAAATTAGTAAAAACTACTAATCAAAATAGTAGTTTTAATAAACTACTAAATAAAATAGTGAATATTCACTAATAAATTAGAAGTTTTTTCTACTAATTGAAATGGTGGAGCAATTTTCACTAATTCAACTTTAGAGAGTAAGTTATATAAATAATTTTTTTCATTTTGATTAACAGTGGTCGCAAAAAAGTACTAAAGTGACGTTATTTCAATTTTTTTCAGAATGCTTTAGCCTTCCGGTATGGTATAGCCTTAAAAATTATGAAGTATTGTAACTCAAAATAAGCATAGCCATTAAAGATAAGCAACTAAAAATATACAACTGTTTCGATGATCTCAGATCCCGATAATAGTCTGCCTCGGCTGCACACGCGGACTTTGGAGAAACAAAAAATTGATTAATAAATCCTTGAAATAAAAATATATGTATGAAAAAATAAACAAAATCAAGATATTTTTCTCAATTATATTTTTTGAATAAATGGATTTAAATGAATCATGATTCAATATCATTATTCTTATAGGATAAGACAAAATTAATTTCAAAAATACAAAAAATATTTTAATAATTTTAATTTTTTTTAAATAAAGAGAATAAAAATATTTGGCAGTATAGCTGAACTGCACGTCAGTCGACTACTAAAGGTGAAGAGTGCTGATTGTAATCATTACATATCTATAGTTCAGTGATCGCTACATACTTTGGAAAAAATTGATTTTCGTTTTCGAATAATAAGCACGGTAAAATTAACTGATTATCATCAAAATGTACTTGATGGTGGTCTTTTTATACCTTCTAAAGCCGTATAGATTTTCAGCATGATTCAATTTCTCATTGAATTTATTTTTTATATTTTTACAAAAAATTTAGTAATATATCTTGTAGCTGAAATACGTACATAATTGAATAGAAATTTTATAACTAATTTTAAAAAATAGTGATATTACAACGCATTCCAATGGACGAAAATATTCCTTTTAAAAATTCGATAATTTTCTGTTTAGTTTATAAATTAGTTTCATTTGATACTTTGTATAATTCTTACATAATCAGAATGCTCACGTAACATTTACTCTTTATTTAAGTTTTATGATAAAACGTAAACATTTTTTATTAGACTTATAGTTTGCACGACTGGCTAATTAGATGTTAAAAATTTCAAGATATCAAGATTCGCGAACAAACAATCAAATTATCATGAAGAACTGTTGGTGCGTAGCAACACGTGTGATCGGTCACTACCCATCATAACGTCACTATGCGCTGTGTAAGAAAGTCCTATAATAGAATCAGTTGAAAAGTAAGATAAGGAGTGTGCGATCGGTTATCACAGGCGTGATAATAAAGGTGCGATATCAAAGAATAGCTTTGATCGCGTGGTTCCCGCGTCCAGAAGCGCTACACTCTGGCGCTCTTCTGCTTTCTTGCGGGCCCGGCCTTCGCCGAAGGTAAGTAGACAATTTGATCACGGCATTTTTCCGCCTTGAACGCGATTGAAAAAAAATTTGGATGGAAAATTTACGTGTCCATGAGAGACTTTTCCTAAGTCGCGATCTCGAAACCCACGAATTTGCAGTAGAGAGGGGAAGTTAAACGTAGATAAAATTTTATTTTTTCTTTACCCAGGAGACGTAGTGCGTATTATTGTGCATGAACAGTGTTCTTCGTTTACGGTATATACACCATTCCACTTATTTTGTAATAAAAATTTGTTGCTAAAAATGTTTCTTAGAAAGCTTACCAAAGGTTTGTTTGGATAAAACTTGGAGAAAATTATGTAACGAGACGGTCCGAAACTTAAACCTTCTTCAAACTTTTTGGAAACGTTTAAAAGCCTCGAAGTTGATATCTTTTCATAAGTTTTTTTTATAGTTCTACCAAAATAAAACTTTCCTCAAACTATTCGCAAATAAGTTATTTGTATGCAAGATAATTAATAAACTTTCTTAGTTAAATACTAAATTCACATTATTTAAAAATAGTAAATACATTGAAAAATCAATTTTATCGTTAGTGTTTCGTTTCTAATTATTATTATCAATAAGATTATATTAATATTATCAAAGTTAATAATATCATAATAGTAAGCAATTTTTATTTATTGATATTGGTATGCGCAAATGATCATTTTCAAATCATTCAAATTATCATTATATTTTATACAAATAGTGCAAACAAGGTAGTAAAGTCATAGATCATTCCCGCGGGTAGTTTTCAGTAATCACCCGAGGGAATAATCGACTTTTCGCCATACCCTGGCCGAAAAATAGTATACGCACCATGGGAGAAAAATTGGCCAGCCCATAGCTCGTGTTTGCCACCCTCGCCTTCGGCTCGGGTGTCAATTTACGCGAGCTATGGACTGTCCAAGTTTTTTCCTCCCTAGGTGAGTAATATACTATTACCTACATATTGCATATATAGCACTTTATTTCTGACTCAACTGTGGCCATTTTGCTAACTTAGAAAGTGGGACCTATGAAAAAAGCGAAAAAAAAGAGAGCGAAAAAAAAATGTCAGGGGAATTGAAATATTACTTTATGCAGAAATAGAGTATTAGAGGAAATCAAATACTACTTTTGTCCCGCTTTTCAGGTCAATAAAGTGGCTACTACAGTGGAGTTGGAAATAATAGTACATTACGTAACAAAGGAGAAAACTATCTTCGCGCTCGGGCAGTGAACCCATCCGCTGGAATCATCGCATTTTCTCTCGAGTTACGTATATATAGTACTTTATTCCCATCTCAACTGTGGCCACTTTTTTATTTGGAAAGTGGGACCAGTGGAAAGATGTGGAGTATTTGTAAACGCGAGCAGCGGGCATCGGCGCTGCGCTCGCATAAGTGTAGGCGTAACATTTAAGTATGTATTATTTAAACGATATTTGGCTAAATTTATATGGAATTTGTATTATTTATAAACGATATTTGGCTATGTTTATATGGAATTTGTATATGGCAAATAGTAAAAAAATTATAGTTAAAAGAGGGAAATAAGCCTAACTTTGGTCCCGTTTTTCATGGAAAAAAGTGGCCATTTTTGTTGAGATGGGAATAATAGTATATGTAGTACTTTATTCCCATCGCCACTGTGGCCACTTCATAGATTTGAAAAGTTATTTTGTATTTATGTGTTATAATTTTATTAGTTTTAACCGGTAAAAAAAAAAAAAAAAAATTAAATAAATAAATAAGCGTAAAAAACAATCCTATTGTGCATGTACTGTGACTGTAAAATATATACAAAAAAAATTCTTTGAGTGGATTTGAACCTCGAACCTTTAAATTACTAGACTTGCTCGCTACCGACTGAGCTATTTAATTATGTTTATATCAAATGATCAAATGGAAATTATCTAGGCTGTAATCTGAAACGAATGATGATATCGTTCAAGTATTAACCTCCATTTGATCCTTTGATATAAACATAACTAAATAGCTCAATCGATAGCGAGCAAGTCTAGTAATTCAAAGTTTCGAGGTTCGAATCCACTGAAAGAATTTTTTTTTATATATATATTTATACCACTTTAACTTCAAAATCACAACTTTGGTATGATTTTTCGGCGCTCGTGGTATAAAATACCGTTCGAAACGAGTGCGGAAGTTGATTATTTACTTCATGTGACTTTTCGCACTAGCGTCACACGAAGTAAATCATCACCTTCCGCACCAGTGTCGAAATGTACTATTTTCAGTCACAGTACATGCACAATAGGATTATTTTTTATGCTTATTTATTTATTTACTTTTTGTTTTTTTTTTCTTGTTAATGGTTCTCATGAAAATAAATATGGGACTAATATGGCAACTATATAGGATACTGGTGGGAATACGGCTCGATTCCAGCCCGAATTCGGCTCAGGCGTCGGAGCCGAGTATCTCCCATATATTGCTCTAATGAGGCTTGCAATGGCCCATATATTGCCCATACTGGTTCAACTCTGTGGGCAATATATGGCCCACAAATTTTTTTTTGCGTGGGCCAAATTCACCATAAACGTAAAAGATTAGACTATATTACTTTATTCCCACATTATGCGGGAATAAAGTAAGAAAGGGAATCGCTTTTCAGGCTATAAAATGGCCATTATAGTAGAGATGGGAATAAAATAAACTATTATCCCGTGTATGACATTTTACTTCCTCCTAGAGGAAGTTTTGTGATAGTAAAAAGAAAAGTTTTTTGACAAAATGTGTTAGGAATGTTGTTTAGCACATTTGGAATTGAAATACACTATTTTTAGAAAATGTCCATATGGATGTGAATGTGCGCGCGCGCGCATGTGTGTGTGTCCGTATACGCTGATATCTCATGATCTACTCGACCGATTTTAAACAGATAGGAATCATTTTTTTTAGATTTTTCTTACACAGTTGGGTTCAATATTTTATTTTTGTCAAAATATTTTTTTTTATAGCGATTTTTTATTTAAAAAATTTTTATTTTCGATTTTTTTAATATTTAAAATTAATATTACCATATCTTATCATATCTTTTATAAAGATAATTTAAAATTGATTAATAGAACAAGATATTATCATGGTTATTCTTAGCTTTTTGGATCTATTTGTTAATAAAATTGAGACCAGCTCGCAGTGTCGCAATTCTGTAATGTATTAACGAGAAAGAACGTTTGAAGAAATTTCTGCAAATACAAAACGAACCAAACTTTTATTCTACCTATACAACTTTGACGTCCGCAACAATTGTGAACCTTTTTTTCTTTTTCTCTCGTCAAAATTTGTGGAATTATATCGAGCCCGACTTCCCCGAACTTCGCGAACGTCGTCGCACCCCGTGAGCTTCGTGGAAGCTCGCGTTACGGCTCGATCGACGGACGGCGCCCGCGGACTTACGAGGAGGGGAGTGAGGCGACTCGCGACCTCAACTACAGCCCATACGCTGATGTTCTTCGCCGCTGTCCGGCAGCCAATCCCAAAGCGCAAAAACTCGCCCCCATTCCTTGCTGAAGTATTCTGTTCAGCTCCGAAATTTCGGAGATGGACCTCCTGGTCCCGCCAGGCTCTCGCCTCCCGCCAACAGCGACTCAGTCCCTATAGGCATATGAAGTGTCCCTCGCCAAGTGCAAAAAGGAGGTGACGCCTGCCGAGCTACGCTCGGTGTCACCAGGACAAACCAGGAACGCTATGGAGAGAGTCTCGCGTGACCGCGAAACGAACGCAACCGCGTAACACCTCATCTTATTTTATAATCTTTTTTTTAATCTTGCTCTACCGTACTTAAAAATGTTTGTATTTAAATTTAATCTTTGTTTGTACGCATTTTAATTTTACCTTAACCTATCCCTCATCCTCTCATGCTCTCCGGCGCTGAGCTTACATCAAACTCTTTGTTCCTTACTATATTCTATTTCTACCCTACAGTTCCATCAACAGTGTACGTTGAAGTTGATAGCAATTTACAAATTGGACGTAGCGAATACTATCAAAGTAATGTCATACACTGCGCAATCACAGATAACAGTGATAACCAGTTTACGTTGTATCCGCAAAATGAACAGAAAAGATACACACTTGATGAGAACAACATGTGCAGAGTTAATATTTATCTTATGAATAAAAATGATATTGGACAGTGGAAAGTGCATGCGACCGTTAATGAATTGGGTCTGTCTAATACCCAGGAACAAGTTTTTAATGTAGTAGTCAAAAAGGTTTGTTCGATATATGATCAAAAGTTGAAAAAAAAAAGTTAAAAATAATTGAGTAAACAATTAAAACCGTATAAATTTCTGTTAGTTGTATCAAGAAAAAACATCAATTCCCACACAGGAAACTTGGGTCTATCCGAACCAACAAGTATTGCTTAGATTTAAAGAACAGTTTGATAACCTTGACAATTGCAAGCTCTTGAATCCCGAGGTAAATATAACCTGATTAGGATATTGGTTGCAAACATCGTTACCGATTTTGTTCAATAAACCTTTTTCTTTTTAAGCAAAAAGAATATGACCTAAAATCTGAAATTTTGACAGACATCAAATTGTTCGGTCAATGCGGTTTCAAAATGAAGGTGACGGAAGAATACTCTGGCTCAAACGAATTCTACTCTAAATGGACGTTGATTGCTGATCTGAAAAACGATACTGTTTTTTATTCAACATTTAAACTTCATGTGAATGATCCGAGAGACCTTGAGCCCAACAAGGTACACTCAACCTTAGTAAGGATTCTTATTTATCAATATTCTTTTAGTAAATTTCAAAATTTTCTTTTTCCAATAGACCACTGTCATCTTCGAATGAGGTAATTTTGAAACCTTGCAAGCCGGAGAACAGCAAAATTCTATACTGTGTAGAATGGAAGACCCGCACGGTGTTAAATATCCCATGCAGTATGGTCATTGTGTCCATAACATTCAAATCGTTTTGTATGTGTACATCAATAGTTGTATTTTGTATCATGTAAATATTAGATAATTAATATCTTGTATTCAAAGAATCATCAAAACAACTGAACAGTACCATTGTATATGAGAATGAAGATATTCACCTGCTTTGCCAAGTTCGCAGTATCGGAATGAAGCACTGCGCCTTTGTTCGACCAGATGGTGAAGTACCGGTCATGACGTTTGGAGTAGGAGATGAAAAGTAAAAATTATTTTATTAAATTATTATTTAATAGTATTTTACTATTAGCTTTATGTAACGCTCGATCACTTTTTAGATATCAATACTATGGTAAGGGCATGCAGCGAGAATCAAAGACCAATAACAGTAACAAATATGATTGCGGTTTGACTATACATAAGCCCAGCAGTGTTGACTACGGTTCATGGAGATGTATTGGCTTTTATAGGGATAAGTCAGTTGGAAGAGTTTTGAAAGTATTGCCAAGCTAAAAGAGCGCTATGTCGAAATCGACCACACTAACTAAGAACGTTTACGCAAAACTTGACTATTCTTTTACGGTTATAATCAAAATTATACTTTTGATAGAACAGTAAATCGTTATTACTCATATTATTTAAATGCACTTGAATGAAGAAAATGCATGAAAAAAATCCTCTTACAGTCAAAAGAGTAGTAAAAACCGTCATCTCCCACCACAGGAGAATTTCCCTCCCCTGACCGGAGGATTCATAGGATACGTTTCTCAAATAATATTCCTTATGAAAAAAGAATCCTACAAAAAAGAGGAATGGTCACACCGAAGCACAGTTTTAACACAGGAACAGCGGTCTCTTGCAACAAGACTCAAATCCTCCTACAGTAGGAGAATTGTACGTTTTGATACAAGAGTATCACGCATCAGTAATAAACAAAAGATATTTTGGGCCTTAGGACATCAAAACTATATTTTATAGGTATCATTAAATTACTGTATGGGAAAAGTTTTATTGATAACTGATGACACTAGGACTAATATAAATATTCAAAACAACTAGGCTTTTTATTCCATTCGAGTATAAGAATTTAATTTTTACATTATTTATTTATTTATTAATTATTTTATATATGGGAGGAATTTTTCTTATCGCGATACAATATTGTACCGAACGGGTACTCCTCATCTCACAGAAGGAAATTCTCCTGGCCCTATTTTTAGCGGAATATCCTCCTCCTACACAGACATACTAATATTGGTATGAGAGGATCGCTTTATGAGTGCTTGACTAACTAAAATTATATACACTTTCTTTTGAAAACTGATCAGACAAAACATACAATAAACTAGTCGAAATCATGCTCTTTTCTGCACTTACAGGTGAAATGTACTGCCGGAGAGATTTTGTAAAATGCACAAAGTTGTTCAGAATGAACTGATGGTCGACCCGCCGGCGCTCAAGTATGAAGGCATAAGCCTCGAACTCGGCGACTGCTCGGCAACAATCAGAACAGCCAATAAGACCGATGCTGGATACTGGACATATCACATGGGTGTTGTGAACGGGTCCGAACTAGAAACCAGTTTCAAGGTCTTCGTAACAGGTAAAAAAGAAATGCTTTTATTCATTAAAATTTGTCGTTTTACACAAAACAGGTAGGATACAAAAAAATAATAACTTAGAACAGTTACTAAAATAGTTTAGTGTAATATATTTTTCCAATTTTGAAGGAAATATCCCCTACCCTTACCTAGGCAACAATATGCGTCGATATAGCGAGCAGCTTATTTACAATGATGTCACTGACAACCCTAAGTCAAAGTTTATCAGTTATACACATCACGGAAGAAAAGTTTGGCCTGCTACTGCATTATTTATTGTTAGACTATTTATTTGAAGTAAAAAAACTAATCCAAAAGAGGTTTTATCAATGAATTCACAAACTTACGTTAAATAAGAATTTCATCCAATACCACACAATCAAATCACGATTTCCAATACATATAATTTCATTTACCATTTCTCGATATTTACAGAAACTGACCCGATGGCCGACCCTGATGTGGTCAATATACAGACCAGCGGAGAAACGACTCTTTCCTGCCGCCTAGTAGCCGACTCAAATAATGCCATTGAAGCATGCCACTGGGTCAATCCCATTGGCCGCGGTATCAACGTCGAGCGCGAGGGACGATACATCACTGAAATAAGCATCATGGACTGTAAACTCACCATCCGCGGTAAGCTTATTCCTTTCTACATTTACATTTTGTATCTTTACAGGGTTGTTACAGGAATGTTCAATAATGAACGTTGTAGAATTTTATATTATTCTCAAATTTAAATAGAATAAAAAAGAAATTTTAAACTAAAATACGATTGATATCTGTAAAAATATATCTAGCTGGATCGAACTTGATTATAGCTAGATTTCGTCTGAAATGAACTTGGGTTCATCTGAAATCCAGTGAAATCCAAAGCTATTTACAGTAATAATAATATAAATAAATTGCACTTTACAACAGTTTCAATTACCTAACAATTATTAGCTTCACTCGTTTACTTAAGTGGCAATTATTGCTCATGCTTATTTGCTGTAGATCGTATGTTATTTAACCAATAATCTCATTACAGTCTTCAATCCTGCGGAAGACATCGGTGAATGGTCATGCTTCACCCGCTTCGGCGACAACCAAGAGGGCAGCGCCCGTATACTAGTACGCTGAAGAAAATCTTCATAAATGAATTATTTGTTTAAATACTACGCATAAAATATTTATTTGTGTTAAGAAAATGCATTTGAATTAAAAAACCGCTGCCAATTCATTGGCACGTAGCTTTCTCAAACTTAATTTACTGATTCCTTTAATTAATTTTTAATTCCAATATTTAAAATTTAATACTTCAGAAAGACAGAAATAACAAAACTCCAACATAATTTATTCAAATTTTTATAGATTATACATTTCCACAAAATTTCACATACATAAAATATATATCACAATTGCCTATAAATTTGCAACTGATATTTAGAGCTCTATGTATTTGAATGTAATTTATAGCATTCGAAACATAATTAAATTACCTATATTTTCTAAAAAAAAATTAATTTTCTAGCTATCACGGTTCTTTTGTTATTAACAGAAATGTAAAAATTTAAAAATTAAAAAAAAAATGAGTTTTGGATGTTCAACTATTACGATAGTAAAATTGTCTTATTCGCTTCAAAATTCATTGTACAGGTATATTATTGATAGTTCTCGGCAGAGTTTTTTTTGGCAAAATGATTGGTTCATAATTTTCAGAGATATTATAAACTAAAATTATCTTTTTATAAATTAAATTAAATTTAATTATAAACTAAATTAAAAAAAAAATTATAAATTAAAAAAGTAGTCTTTTATTGCATTTTAATTAAATAGTCTAATTCAATTTGATAATTTGAATATAATAATAATATAATACTCCATTTTTACGTGAGAGCCAAAACAATTAATTGCGCTCACGTAAATTCGATATTTCTTTTGAAACTATCGTCAATCTTGATCCGTTTCGTTATTTCGTTTTATTATAGTTAATGTAACGCGGAACGCGCGTCCTTGCGGCTATGAAACCACGTGTGTGATTGGCCAGTCCGATGGTAGGCTCACACTACCATTGCACGTCGACCCTTAATGGTGTCTTTACCGCGTGCGCTATCGCGATAATAGACCGCGGTTTTCCATTTATAAAGTCTCGCGACTAACGAGTTTGGTGTCACGTGTGCGGAGTATTAATCTACCGTATAGCGTGTGAGAAAAATTTTAACCTCAAATATCTCTGAAATTTATGAACCAATCACTTTGCCAAAAGAACTCATCCGAGAACTATCAATTATATACCTCTACAATGAATTTTGAAGCGAATAAGACAATTTTACTCTTGTAATAGTTGAACATATAAAACTCATTTTTTTCATTTTTCAATTTTTACGTTTTTGTTAATAACAAAAGAACCGTGATAGCTAGAGAATTAATTTTTTTTAGAAAATATAGGTAATTTAATTCTCTTTCGAATACCACCCATCACATTTAGATACATAGAGCCGTTCTCGAGAAATTACGATTTAAAAAAAAATTTAAAAAATTTTAACCTCAAATATCTCCGAAATTTATGGATCAATCCTTTTGCCCAAAGAACTCACTCGATTGGTATACAAAATCTACCCCTACAAAGAATTTCAAAGTGATTAAGCCAATTTTACTATAGTTATTGAACGACAAAAAAATCACTTTTTTTTATAAATTATTTTTTTTCTCAAAAAATAATGAATAAAAAAACCTAAAAATTTAGTAAGTTATAGTACTTAATATCCTTTATAACCAAAAAAATATTCATGTTAATATCTTTTTTTAATTTCGAAATATAACCTATTTACAAAAAATTACGTTTTCATCAATAACTTATGACGAAATATAGCTACCGACTTTTTTTTTTTAAATTGTAGATAATTTTATCTTACATACAGAAAATTCATGATATATAAACAATATTTGTTCTAAATATTAAAAAAATCGAAAATAAAAATTTTGAAAATTAAAAAATGGCTATAAAAAAAAAAATTAAATTTTACAAAAATAGAATATTGACCCCAATTGTGGAAGCAAAATCTAAAAAAATGATCACTCTCCGTTAAAATCGGTCGAATAGATCATGACATATCAGCGTATACGGACATACACACACACACACACACACACATCCATACGGATATTTTCTAAAAATGGTGTATTTTGATTCCAAATTTGCTAAATAACATTTCTAGCACATTATATCATAAACTTTTTTTTTACTATCACAAAGCTTCCTCTAGGAGGAAGCAATATGAAATTTACAAATATTAATAATTTATTAAATCATTGAAAAAGTAAATTGGAATCGTCCAATGAGATTGTAGGATTTTAAAATTGACTAGGCACGTTCAGAAAGAATCAATTTCTATCGAGTGTACACTAATTTTTAAGAAAATTTAAAGAAAATCAATTTTCCTGGTGAACTGTCTTAAATTATATTTGAGTTTGAACTAATTTTTCGAATAATAGCGATTTAAGAAGTGAATATAGTAAGAATTACCCTCAGTCGATTTGAAGATACAAATTTTAAAGTTTAAACTTGTTTGAACTAATTTTTCGAATAATCGCGATTTAAGAAGAGAATATAGTAAAAATTACCCTCACTCAATTTTGAGATAAATATTTAAAAGTTGAAACATTTATGGTTCACGGGCATATAATTATATATACACTCATTTTGCCTTTACAAAGTTTTGTAAATGTTTTTATTACCTCCCACTGATATTTGTGTTTACATAATATTTTATTTGCTTTCTGCTTCCTCATAGAGGAAGCTTTGTAACGGTGAAAAAATTTTTCGAAAAAAAAAATGTTCAAAAAAATGTTTTAAGGCGATATATGTGTATATTAGTTGATTTTGATAATTTTGGTTTTCGTGGGTGCGTGTGTGTGTGTGTGTGTGTGTGTGTGCGCGCGCGCGCGCGTCTGTGTGTGTGTGTGTATTTGAACTCTTCATATCTCCGAAACGAATCGACCGATTTTCGTCGGGTAAAGTTTATTCTCTTCGTCTCGCGGGAAAAGAAAGGTACCTTGATGGATTTGAGTTTTTATTGATTTTCTTTTATTTTATAACCAAAACACGATTCTGAATTTTTAGTTTTTTTTTTATTTTTTCATATCTTACAGTCATTATTACATAATATAATAAACTTATCTTGAAAGGTATTTAAATTACCTATATTTTCCTTTTTTAAAATTTAAAATATCTTCACTCTGTCAATTGTTATTAAGGAAAAATTTTTTATATTTCATAAATTAATTTCTCAAAAAATAATTTATTTATCGACTTGAAATAAATAACCAGTTATTACAAGTTATTACACTAATTGAAGACTATATGTGGTTAAAATTTCAAGAGATTATCTTCATTTGTTTTTTAGAAAAAAAATTATTTTCCAAAAACGAATTTTGAATTTTTAGTTTTTTTGATTTTTTCATATCTTATAGCCATTATTACATAATATAATAAACTTTTCTTGAAAGGTATTTAAATTGTTATTTTTTTCCGCCTTTATTAACCATTCTTGTAAATCCGAAGTATCCTCCAAATCATCCCGGTTTGAAATTTACAAAACCTAGGAATGATTGAACTCCCCGTAGATTTGTCGGTTCCCTGAAGCATTTTATCGAAGTTATTATTTCCGGGTCCGGAATTATTCCGTCCGAGGTTAATATATATCCTAAAAATTCTATATGTTCATGACAAAATATTGATTTTCCGAAATGAAATGTAATATTATGTTTTAAAGCTCTTCTGAAGAGTAACTCTAAATGTTTTAAGTGTTCTTCAAATGTGTTTGACCGCGCGTGCACGTCATCGACAAACATTAACAAGAAATGCTGCAAATCAGCGATTACTCCGCCAAATGCGCGAGTTAATGCTGCTGAATTAGTTTTAATTCCGAAAGCCGACACATTAAATTCTAATACGCGATTTAAGATCATAAATGCTGTGTATTTTTTACTTTCCTCTGACAAACCGATCTGCCAATAACTACTTGTTAAGTCTAAACTCGACATAAAGGGTTTTTTGTGCATCTAAGTAAAATTTCATCTACTGAGAGCGGAGATTCATAATCGTCCATCAGTCTTTCATTTAATTTCCGACCGTCTAAAACCAGTCGTATATCGTCCTTTTTCTTTGGAACAACTAACATCGGGCTTATATAGTTACTTTGAGAAGGTCTAATGATACCTAACTTTAGCATTTTGTCAATTTCTTTTTCTACCTTTTCTCTGTAATGAATTGGTACCGGGTACGGTTTTGAAAAGAATGGTGTATTGTCTTTTAGACGCAACACATGAGTATAATTATTAATTAACCATGGCTTTTTTAGAAATACGGGTTTATATTTTATTATTAACTTTTTTAAAGTTTATTTTTGTTCGATCGATAATATATCGCTTATATTAATTTTTTGTTCGATCTCATCGATAGTGATATCGAACTCATTGTCGACGAAATCCTGGTATTCAAGATCCGCCTTTGAATGTAATGATTTCTGGTCATTATCGCCATCAAGACATTCAGTAATCCAGAACCCAAGATTCGCCTTTGAATGTAATGATTTATGGTCATTTTCGCCATCAATACATTCAATAATATTCAAAGTAGAATATTGTTTTAAATCAATCATGCTAACTATATCATACGATATCGATTCTGTTTTATCATTTACCGTAATCTTTATATTTTTCGCCTCAGTATTAATTATCATTTTTAATTTTTCTTGAAAATCGATCCCTATTATACAATCTTTTACTAGCTTTGGTACCACGATACATATTAAATTCATTTTCAAATTATTTATTTGAGTAGGTATCATCACCTGTAATTTTAAGCGTGCCGATTTATTGCCTGTCGCTGCTTTAATAAATTTTCCGCATAATGGCAATGTCGCACATGACTTGAAATATTCCAAATTTTCATTATAAAATTTTTCCAATATGGCTGTCACTTCACTACCCGTATCTATTAATGAATCAACTATTTTGCCATTCAAAGAAATATTTATTTCTGGACATCGCGAATATTCAGTAATTTCCCCCATAGAATCTATATTGAAAGCTAAGTCCTCTCTAACGTCTATTAAACTATCTATGTTAAAAGTTGTTTTTTCTTGATCATTTAATAAACTATCTATATCAAAAGTTAAATCCTCTGGAGCCTTTACTAAAGCAGCTGACAGCAATTCACTTTTGTTAGGAACTTTACGCGCAGTTGCATCTCGAGAATTTTTAATTTGCGTATTTTTCGAGTTTGGAGATACTACATTTAGTTTTCCGATTTCGGCGTTGATGTCGTTGCCGCTATCTCAATACCCAGAATATCTATCTCGTTATTTTTATGTTGAATCTGCGTAGCGTTTATATTTTTCGTCTGCCACGGTCTCCTTTGTTGATTCTCATTTCCGTTAGGGTTTTGACTTTGACTTTGTTTAGGTTTTTCATTTTTATCTTCCGATTTAACCTCGTTTTTATTTTGCTCGCGATCAATTTTTCTTCCTAGAGCCCTTTTATCATCGTTATCATAATCCGTTAGAATTTGAAAAAGAGTATTCTTTGATTTTACTTGTTGACCCGTGAAAGCGTGTCGGATCCCTTTTTCGAAATGTTCTGCTAGCCTTTCAGTTAATTGCTTCCTCCTAGAGGAAGCTTTGTGATAGTAAAAAAAAAAGTTTGTGAGATAATGTCTTAGGAATGTTGTATAGAAAATTTGGAATCGAAATACACCATTTTTAGAAAATGTCCGTATGGATGTGTGTGTGTGTGTGTGTGTGTGTGTGTGTGTGTGTGTGTGTGTGTGTGTGTGTGTGTGTATGTCCGTATACTCTGATATCTCATGATCTACTCAACCGATTTTAACGAGAGAGTGATCATTTTTTCAGATTTTGCTTCAACAATTGGGGTCAATATTTTATTTTTGTCAAAATCGATTTTTTTGTTTTTTATCGCCATTTTTAAATTTTCAAAATTTTTATTTTCAATTTTTTTTATATTTAGAACAAATATTATTTATATACGATAAATTCTCTGTATGCAGAATAAAATTTTCTACAATTTAAAAAAAAAAAAAGCCGTTAGCCATATTTCGTCATAAGTTATTCATGAAAACGTCATTTTTAGTAAATAGGTTATATTTCAAAATTAAAAAAAGATATTAACATGAATATTTTTTTGGTTATAAAGAATACTGAGTACTATAACTTACTAAATTTTTAGGTTTTTTTATTCATTATTTTTGGAGAAAAAAATAATTTATAAAAAAAAGTGTTTTTTTTTGTCGTTCAATAACTAGAGTAAAATTGGCTTAATCAGTTTGAAATTTTTTTAGTGGTACATTTTGTATCACAATCGATTGAGTTCTTTGGGCAAAAGGATTGATCCATAAATTTCGGAGATATTTGAGGTTAAAATTTTTTTCACTTTTTTTTAAAATCGTAATTTCTCGAGAACGGCTTTATGTATTTGAATCGGGTGGGCGGCATTCGAAAGAGAATTTCAAGACCTATATTTTCTAAAAAAAATTATTTGTCTAGCTATTACGGTTCTTTTGTTATTAATAAAAACGTAAACATTGAAAAATGAAAAAAATGAGTTTGGTATGTCCAACTATTGCGGGAGTAAAAATTGACTTAAGCGCTTCAAAATTCCTCGTAGAGGTGGATTTTGGATAGTTTTCGGTCGAGTTATTCGGGCAAAATGATTGGTCCTTAAATTTCAAAGATATTTAAAAAAATTTCAAGTTAATATTTTCCATAAAATTTTCCCAATTTTTTTTAAATGTATTGAGGATGGCTCTATGTATCTGAATGTGATGGGTAGCATTTGAAAGAGAATTAAAATATTAATATTTTCTAATACTTATAGTATTGACTCAGAGACTCAATTGCGGCGACACTTTTGGCCTTGCGGCCTTGTCCGTCAGCTCGTGTCCGGGGGCCTTTCTACATAAGTATGTGTGTTCTGTGTGTTCCGTGTGTTCCCGACAAAGACAGATAGGATCTGTTCCGTTTATGTAATACAGAGACAGACATAGAGAGAAGTTGTCTAGAACACTAGAACAGACAGAACACACATATGTAGAAAGGGCCCCGTGTGTGTTGTGTAGGTACGCGTATGCCCAAGCGCATGCGCTGCCGCTCGTTTGTCGTCGTAAAGGAATTCAACGCGCCTATAACAGTACCCCAGTGGTGGTGCGGAAAGCTGTTTAAAATGTGGTAACCCTTGGAAAACAATGTACTCTCTAAATACCCATTTTCATGCTTAAAAATGCATAACATTCAAACCTACATATACAACAAAAATGAGTATAGAGATCTGGCATCAAGCAATTGGCATCCTTTTTTTTAAAATGTATTGAGGATGGCTCTATGTATGAAAGAGTAAAAATAAAGTAGAACCTTCTTATTTTTTTTATATAACTTGATAGGATTTAACTTAACAGAAATATGTTAAATGGGAAAAAGTTTTATGTCAATATTATCGACAACTTTTATATTTAAAATATTTGAGGAGTTATAAATAAAATGGGCGATTTTTGGCTATAATTTGATTGGATTTGATTTTACACGAAAATGTTAAATACAAAAGTTGTGGATAATATTAAAACAAAAAATTTTACTATTTAATATTCTCGTGTAAAATCAACTCCTGACGAGTTGTTAGACTTATAAAAACGATTTTAAGCCGTTTACATCGTACAAAACAAAGTATGAAATTTTAAATATTGGAAGTAAAAATTAATTAAAGGAATCAGTAAATCAAGTTTGAGGAAGCTACGTGCCAATGAATTGGCAGCGGTTTTTTTTCTTGGAATATGCTAAGTTCTTTAGCGTAACCAAATATGGTTGTGGCGTAGGTAACTCTATCTAATTTGTCCCCCGCGTAGAAGGTACCGAACTCCACTTTCCGACGCGTTTGTCGTTGTATCGTAGAATTCCAAAATCTATCTTTGAATAGGTTTTTAAATTGTTCATATTCAAGTACGTCACTTTCGTGAACATACAGTAGCGCTTTTATCAGCCGTTAGCGTTGCGATGAATTTATGGAGGCGCGG
Source organism: Torymus aiolomorphi (assembly GCA_036365515.1). Classification (NCBI taxonomy): domain Eukaryota; kingdom Metazoa; phylum Arthropoda; class Insecta; order Hymenoptera; family Torymidae; genus Torymus; species Torymus aiolomorphi. The sequence goes on along the minus strand of CM070874.1, from coordinate 66,530,050 downwards.
AACCGAGCGAACGACACTTTGCCGGGGAATTTTCATCGTGATCGCTGCTGCAAAAGAGCGTAATTTAGACGTCTTATGTACGTAAGAGTGCTCAACTGCGCTCGCAATGGCCTTTTCTTTGGAAGTCAATGTCCAGAGGTTACTGAGAGATCTGTAGGTATACGTGTAATCGAATCATAGATCATGTTTTAATGGCTCGTTACGATCAACATTTTTATATTAAAAAAAAGGATCAAGAATTGATGTATGAAATGAAGTACGTGGTTACAAATTCTTTTGAGTTTATTAAAGCGATTGGATGTGAGAAAAATATTGAAGAATCCTATAAAAATAAGTTAGTCCACATGTTTGACATAAGTAACGATGAAGTGGAAAAGGTAAGATTTAAAGCTGTAAAAAACAATTGTTTCCTGGATCCTAACATTATTTTAATTGCATAATTAATTGGTTATTTTAATTTACGTAAAATAACGCTAGTTTCCTCTGTTTTAACAAAAAAGTTTATATTATATAATTTTATTTATTTTTGTATATTCTAATAAATTTAATATTGGATTAATGATGTAAACTATATTTTAGAGTGATTGTTCTCCTATGCCTAAAAAATTGACTAGAAAACGACAACAGGTGAAATATCAAACTGATAGTGATGTGGAGTCGGACGATGAAGCACCTATTATGAAAAAAAAGAAAAAGGTTACGACTTCATCATCTAAAGTTAAAAAACATTTGTCGCCTGTTTGTGAAGACGTTGGTCGTATTGTTAATACATATCTCAGTGACGAGAAACAAAATTTAAAAAAGGATGATGATTCAATTAAAGCATCGAGTGGTTCTGAACTTGATAATAATATTTATACTTGTTATAATGAGATAAAAACATATCAGTCGCCTTTTGTAATTAACAATTTTTTATTATAATATAAAATATCATTGTTATTTTATATACATATATATATATATATATAGTATTTTGTTTAAACTATATTTTTCTTTTATTTATAGCTCATTTTGACCTCAGAAGCCACTAGGAGTAAGACCGCCTTAATTAATTTTTAATAACAAAATTTATAATTTTTTAAAAAATTTATTGCATAATTATAATTAAATTCATTTATGAATATTAAAAATTGTTAGTTTTTAAATTTATTTATTTATTTATTATTTATTTATATCAAATTTATATAAATTTTGAGCTGATAAATAAAGTTATCATTTGAAATAGAAGTAAAATATCTATATTTTATAATAAAATAAATAGCTATCACGGTTGTTTTGTTATTAACAAAAACGTGTTCTTTTTTTATATTTCATAATTCATATTTTTTAAGAAAAAAAAATTTATAGCTATCATTGTTCCTTTGTTATTAACAAAAACGTGTTTTTTTAAAAAAGTTCATAACTCACAAATAAATTATAATAATGCAGAATATAATACATTCATAATGCATAATTCATAATTATAATAGATTATAATAGATATACTATATACTTTTATAATATACTGATGATAACATCATTAGAGTTATGAGTTTTTAAAAAAAACACGTTTTTGTTTTTGATGATAACTAAAGAACCGTGATAGATAGAAAATTAATTTTTTTTAGAAAATATAGGTATTTTAATTCTCTTTCGAATGCCATCCACCCCATACAGATACATAGAGCCGTTCCCGAGAAATTACGATTTTAAGAAAATGTCAAACAATTTTTAACCTCAAATATCTCTGAAATTTATGGACCAATCATTTTGCCCAAAGAACTTAACCGAGAACTATAAAAAATCTACCTCTACAAGGAATTTTGAAGCCATTAAGTCAATTTTACTCTTGTAATCGTTGGACATACAAAACTAATTTTTTTCATTTTTCAATTTTTTACTCAAAATCTAGCCTACAGAATGTATTCAAATTTTAACAGATTATAGCTACTTATATTCTGTATTATCATGATTTTTCTCAAAAAAATTGACCGTTAAGTTTAGGAGTTATAAGCTTCTAAAAAAAAACACGTTTTTGTTAATAACAAAAGAACCGTGATAGCTAGAAACTTTTTTTCTTTTATAGAAAATATAGGTATTTTAATTCTCTTTCGAACGTTACCCATCAGATTCGAATAACTCGATCCTATCATTAAAAAAAATCAAAAAACAGTTTTGAGAAAATCGAAAATTTGAAAAAAAAACAAAATCGCATTGCCCCAATCAAAAAACGGATTTTTGACCCACCATCACGCAAAAAAAACCAAAAAAATGAGACCTGTTCGGTCAAAATTGACCGAGCGGAAGCTGAGATCCAGGCGTATTCACACACACACACACACACACACACACACACACACACACACACACACATACACACACACACACACACACACACACACACACACACACACACACACACACACACACACACACACACACATCCATACAGACATTTTTCAAAAACCATGTATTTTGATTTCTAACACCTCGAAACACAATTATAACATATTTTTACAACAACTCAAAAATTTACTATCACAAAGCTTTCTCTTGGAGGAAGCAAAAATTCTTTCTATCCTTCCCCTTTCCATTACTCAATCCACCTCCCTATATATATATATACAATCCAACAGCGATCTGCATACGTTCATTTGTGTATCGACGAGAGATCCCACTCCTATATACCAGTCTCCGCTCCTGTATTCTCGCGTGTTCGCATACGCAAGCGCACTTATATATTAGAAAGATAACCCGCGGAGCCAACAACTTCGTTTGTGCGACGCGTCCATATACACAAATGCGCGCTGCTCGCCCGCGCGCGCAGTGTTGTTAATGTAAATGTACGTATACGAGTCAATCGCCTCTCTCCCAGCATCCTCGGCGCCCCCGCCCGTTCCCTTTTCTCTCTCCCGAGTCGCCAATTCATTAAGCAGTAATTGAGTTTTCAGCTCTCGCGATACACGGCCCGAGATACACGGCTGCGCGAGCACGCGGTCGCGCGCATATACACACCACGCGCCCCGCTGAAAAAGTGCGAACGCGCAAAAGGAGCATCGGGAGCCCGGCGTCGCAAGAGGGAGGGAGAGAGAACACGATACAAAGGCCCGGTGACAAGGTATAGGGGAGAAAAAAGCGCGTATAAATGGATCGGGCCAGAAGAGAGAGAGAGAGAGAGAGAGAGAGAGAGAGAGAGAGAGAGAGAGAGAGAGAGAGAGAAAACGAAGATAGGCCAGCGCGCGAGAGAGATGGGAATTAAGTGAAGGGGAATCGCGCGGTGTGATCGATGTCCCGCCGCCTGATTAACTAAAGTTTTAACAAGCAGAGGGAGAAGATAAAGGTCGCGCGCTCACACGTACACACTCACACGCACGTATATATAGCCGCCTACGTCGTGTATCTGGGTTTCCTGGTCAATCAGCATAAATGCGATATGCTGATTTTTTTCTCTCTCCCCGAGGAGTGACCGGCGCGCGTGTATGTGTCTCGAGAGAGGAGGAGAGGGCTACACACAGGAGAAAGGCTTTCTGAGCTTTACAAGTCAATTGACCGAGGTTTTTTCGGGAGAGACAGTCAGCGGTGAGGTTTTCGAGGGTATATATGCGCTGGAATTTTAATAGAGAGATTGCCCCGGCCCTTTTGAGCCCGCGGGATCGTGACATTTTTAGCGATGGTTGGAAAGAAAGGCAATTTCAAGTTTTTAGGTTTATTGTTATATCCATGAAATTGCGGCTTTATTCAAGTGGGACATTAAAATAGAGAATCTATAAATTTAGTGAATATACATACTTATACTTGCTGTAAATTGCATAATATTATATAATATGTTCGCTTCAAATTTCAACTATCCAACTATTCAAACTTCAATTCCTCAACTATATTAAAGATAAAAGTTAGAAATAGCACTTTTTTCAAAATCCATAAATATTACAATCCTGCCCTTTTAATCACCTCACGCTCACCGACCACCAACAAGCTCTTAACATTTTTAATAAACAAAAACCCACTCGAACCTTAAACTACCCTACATCCATCAAAATCACCCAAGCAGTACACAAACCCTCATACATCCCAATTGCGCAGTTATAAATCAGTAACCCCGCGGGTGCCTTAAAATACCCATACCAAGAGTACACCGTTCTCAGCACGCACACAGTCGCGTCCGAGATCTCTCACCTGCCCTCGCGCACAAAGAGGTGGGGATCGTCATGGTCGATTGCGTGTCGTCTCAATATCGCGTCGCTGCGCCCCCACGCGCATGAATCATCGGGACGTCTTTTAATTAACGGCGCTGCGTGGACGAGTTTCGCAACCCACTTGTTTGGCACGGGGGAAGATATGGAGGTGGCACGCTGAGACATGGGGTCGTCGGGACAGTCGCTATAGATTTGCATCGGCCGCGCGATCTTGATCTATGAGTCCGTTGTGAGAATGTTAATAAGATGCCGGTATACGTGGGGTCGGCTGTGGAGGTGGATGACTTTATTTTGTAAGAGCTGGTTTCGAAGTAAGATAGGTTTGTTTTGATGGCAATATTCTTGTTTTCTGTATTAAAATTTAGCTCGTTTTCTGGTTTTGAATTGTCTTTAATACTGTGATTCTTAAAATATTATAGTGATGATTTATTGACGCAATTAAAACAATTTTATAAACGAAATTGGAAATGTTTTGAGCACAAAAATTGCTTAGTAAAAATCACCTCAACTATATACATCTAGAATTTATTTGAAACTATATATTCGAACTGTATTATTATAACTATCACATAAACTCAATCCATATATGTTTAAAATTTATAAAGCTATAGCAAACTATCTCGAAGGTGTTAGTATGCTATCAATTGAAAATTAGAAGTAGAATTCATAATGATTATTTTGTACTTGTAATTAACAGATAATTAGTGACTACACTACACTCCGTTCGAAATCAAAACTCAAACTGCAAAACCAAAAAATGATACTACTAAAATCTTTTTTGTAACTGACAACCAATACTTTTACAGAAAAAGTAACAATTTCTTCTGACGTCGATACCGCTCCCCGAGCTAATGAGCCTAATGTTCCGCAAACCAGTTTTTTCACTTCGACCGTGCTAAGCGGGAGGAAATTCCTAGATTGAGCGCAAAAAACCCTTTTCCGCGCGAAATGAGCAAAAATGAAGGAAATTATCATTTTCGTAATTTGATATCCGAGACAGATATGGAAGCGCGCTCGTCTCGGAGCAAGAAAATCACGTTTGCCGCGAGCGTTTGCACCGGTCGCGCGAGATTATCTCCCAGCTAGCATTTCGAGATTAAACTCGGCCCGCGATGATTCGCGAATCGCGTACATATTCTATGTATCTGCTTATATATCGACTTATATATATTTTATCATTTCAAATTTTTAGCCCCGCGCCGCGGTAATGATGCGCTCATACCGCCAGTATTTAAAACCCCATTAATACATCTGCTAATTTCGATATTTCCTTTTCGAGCCTTAATAAACGTGGGAAAGGATCAGGAAGAGCGCGCGCCGCGTGCAACTATATATACCTACGCCCATCATCGCGAGCGAACTACAAGAAGCGAGGAAGACGAAGCAAAACGAAAACCCGCCGGTTGATAAACTCACCTCGGCACATATTTATAAAGCCCGCGGGGCAGGATAGCACGAGCATCGCCCGAAACAAAGCGCCGCGAACGAAATTTTTTTTCCTCCTCCTCCCAGCCCCGCCGGCAGCGCGCTTTCCCATCGATCCCGAATCGTAAACGAAAATTCGCCTCCTCGTTTTTTCTCCCTGTCTCTCTCTCTCTCTCTCCCCCTCGCGCAAAAATCATAAAAGTATAATGCGATCCGCGAGAACAGAAAGAGAGTTTATCTCGCGTAGGATTTTTTGCCCAGAGAGGAGAAAGGGAGAGGGGAGAGCGTTATAAAAATCGGGAGCGCTTTTTGCGCGCGAGCGCTCGGAAGCCCGAATAATTATTTTCCGCTGCGCGCGCGGATGATTTTTTTGCGGGCCACCGCCGCCGCCGCCGCCGCATGCCCGACGGGTATGAAATTTAATTTCGCTCCGAGAGAGAGAGAAAGAAAGACTCGGAGGGTATAATACAACCCTCCAGCCCGTGGGTACGAGCGAAGCTCTTGGCAAAGTCTTTTTAGGCAGCCTTCATACTTGACAGATACTCGCGGGATGGCGGAATCGGGAGGAAGAGGAATCGAAGATGTGGATGTAAGCGTGATTCCTTATTTAGATAAGTGGACGACTCGACGTCGCGCGATTTATGTGCAGGAAGTGAGTTTTCGTAAAAATATTAATCGCAGGTTATTTATAAAGACATTTGGATGATTTTGTTTTGATTGATATTGATACGTTTCTCAAAGAGATTACATAAAACCAAACTCGTGCTTCAACTTTTAAATCATTCATTTTTAATCAATCCCTTATATTTTATCAAAAAGCCTTCAAATAAGAGCATCAACACCTTAACGCGTACAACGGCTTTATTTGTCGTGTTTACCAGTGTGAACGAGCTCAACGTCCCTCTTCACCGCCCGAAGACGTAAACTCGAATCATTTAATGCACCGGCGGGGGGAAATCCGGCGCTCTGTACCCGCCGGGAGCGTAAACCTCGCAACAGCCTTTATAATATCTCTTCCCTCTTTTTATCGCCAAGTCGCGCAGAGGCGCACTATACTTCGGGCTAACGGTTGCAGCACACCAACTCCCTTCGACTCTTCCTCTCATTTGATAGTTTTGCAATCAGCGGAGGCGAGAGAGCGCCGAGAGCAAAAAAACAACAACAAGTTTGCCGAGGGAAAACGGCCGTAGGAGTAATTTCTCAAAATTTTAAGAGGGGCAGAGTAAAAAAACGCCTCTAAAACGCGCCCGCGGGAGAGTTTTGGCTTTATGGCCCCCGGCGTTTCATCTCCTCCTTGTTGCTCTGCGCGTATTAAATTGCGCAATTTTTTTACAATCGAGAGCGCAAACCCGCGAGTTTTTCTTAAATATAATTCGCGAACGGAGCAAGCGGGCGGCTTAAGTGTGTACGCAGAGCGTTTATGATTACGGCGCGGCGCATCTTGTATATCTTTGTTGCTATGTTTTTTGCTTGTTTTTGTATAGCGAGATGGAGCGGTTAATTTTTATGCTCGCTTTCTGCGAGCGAGTGATACTCCGAGGTGGTTGTAAAAATGAAAGCGAAAGTAAACTTGGCGTATACGCGTGTCATTGCAAAGTAATTTTTAACTCACCGTTATGGAGCTTTTTTAAATAGCCTGCGTGATTTTCAATGATTTTATCGCTTCGTGGTTTTTCTGGCATTTTCTCTCCTTGCGATAGGATTGTAAAGATTCTTTTATAGAAGTATTAACGAACTTTCAAAAAAGACACTATAAATTTTGTACTTAAAAAATTAGAATGCTACCAATTTTCTAAAATCCTATTTCTCTATTGCATTGCTTCAACAATCATTTATTGTTAAACAAAACGCCTGCAGTTAAACAATACACGGTACTTGAATAAAAACAATGTCTATTCATTACATTAACTGTCTATAAAAACGAAATTTAAATTTCCTCTTCAACCGCGCTTAACTTTACCATTCCTCGAAATGCAAAGCCGCGCACCGCGCAAACCGCGCGTACAGCGGCTCCTAGGCGAAAATTCAAATTTCGAAAGTAAAATAACCAAGAGACAATTCCCGTCTTAACGGTGAACTCTTGGGTATATACTTTCAAAACCGCGTCGTCGCGCTTACGTACATATATTCACCCGCTCCTCGGCTCTAAAAATATCCATCCATATACATGATGAGGGCCCCAAAGTATATACATGTATTTTCTCTAACCGCGCGTGCGCGCTATACGCGTTTCTTCGAAAGGTCAAATCCTCCTACACCACCGCGGCTAAGTGGAGCATCGTGTACATTATGAATATGCAATGCTCGCGCGCGCGCACGCGCATACGTGACGATATACCGCGCGAAAGTCGCGCCGGCGTGCTTTTTCGTCTTTTAATACCGCCTGCATGTATGTACGTGAGTAGTGTGCGCGGTAAAATGTCGCTTGGAATTTTTCTTCCGCGCGTATATGAGCCGCGATTTCAATGAACCTTAGCGCGCGTGCTAGCGAGCTAGCCGTTTCTGAAAAGCCATCGACGACTCGAGCCGGCCGTTAAATGTGTGCGTGTGAACGCGCGGCTTTTGTACGCGACGACGTCAACTTATTGTAATTTATAATTTTCCGAAGCCGTTTTACTTATTTACTTATGTAAATTATTGCAGCTGAATTTACGGGGACTATGAATATTCCCGAGCTGCTTTTAGGATGGCGCTCGCGGGTAGACGCACGACGCGACACGGATTGTTAACAAACGCTTTGTCATTAGTTTTATAATGCGGCGCAAAACAATAATAATTGATTGACTTATTATACTGCGTAGAGTATCGTAGCTTTTAACCATTTGACCCTTGTAGAAAGTTTCTATAAAGTTTAAAAAAAAGTCAAAAAATATATGAAAAAAAATTTCTTGTGACCATTGAATTTTAATATTTATGAAGAGAATAGATGCGGGAGTTACTGTACCTTCGACAATTACTATGCCCTATATTTTAACGCAGGGTATGCGGCTATTACTAAGGCATACAGCTTTATTGTTATGGAACTATCAGTAACTAACGCATGCATTACTCAAATTTTGTACCGGTATTTACAAGTCTATAGTCAATCTTAATAAAAAATATTTGTTTTAATTTATCAAGACGTATATGGTCTTGTTCTAAATGCATTTAATCATGAAAAATTGACGGATAACAACTATATTCGATTAGAGCTTTGACAAGTTATGTTCACCACACTGCAACTCCAACACATAGTTCGTACGTAAAATTTTATTTAATCAATAGACAAAGTTTAATTAAATATTGTCAAAGAATTTTAAATAAAAAAATTCGATTGTACCACTAAAAAAGTAAATTTCCCATAAAACTTTTCCTAATTATCGACTTATTATTCAACCACTCATCCCTGCACATTGTACCTCGGTAAAAACATCAACACTTCTCCGTACCTCTCAGCCCACAGCAGTAAACGCTCAATTACAAGCGCACACATATATACACTCGCTCCCATCCGAAAAGATACACACGCAAGCGCAAATCACAAGTCGGTCTTTGCGTATATATCTACAATGCGCCAGCGCGTGCACACGTACACCGAGGCGTGTGCAGTTTTATCGCGAAGCGCGGGGCACACCCGGGCGTGTGGGTGACAATTCAATCCACCCACGCGCGGTCGCGTGATTATTGCTCACGAGCGCACGCCCGCGCTGATGTAGCAATTGTCGCGCGGCGAAAAAATGATCGCTGGTATAGTACGGCTGCATGCACGCACGCGCGAGTGGCATTGTGTATCCGCGGCGAATCGCTTTTCTAATTGAACACGAGTGCGGGCGTAGCATAAATACTGCCGAGTGTGTAAGTGATATTTACAGGGTAATTGGGTGTTCGGGGGAATGCCGTTTGGATGAGCATTGGCTTTGTTACATGAAAAAGTAAAAGTTTTTGTTGTTTTTAAGAGCGTAGGATAATAATAACTGTTATATATTTATTAGAAATTGAATAAAGTTAAAAAATTAACGTAAAGTTATTTACAACTTGAATAAAGCATCTACTTTGACCTAAAATAAAAATCTCATCGAAATTAGCCAGATTACCTTATTTCTTGAATGCTGCAGTCGCAATTTATCAATCTTATTTAAAATTACTTGTTTACAAATGAAGTAACGTTTAATTACACGAGTGCACATACATTGAAATCTTAGTACTCAATTGATTAATAAAGTGATTAAAAATAGGTTTTAAAGGGGACAACAGCTTTGTATATAATTTTGGTAACAAAATTGACAAATAAATTGTTAAACTTTGTTTTCTAAGAAACCTCAAAAATGTTATACTTCTTATTGAATGTCTCAAAATTCTGACAGGATGGAACCATTTTGAACCTGTAAGTGTATTTAGGAAGCAAATCTTACATGGTGATCTAGTTTCTTATACACGACAGTCTTTTTCTTTTTGTGATCCTGTGATATCGAAGTTTTAATTATAAAAAAAATTACATTACATGTATTTTAATACTGCACCGTTCTATTTATAAATCCTTTATAAATCTTCATTCATTTAAATTACAAAATAAAAGTATATTTAATTGAATCATTTTATTGATCGATCGAGTACAAAGATTTCAGTGTTCCGGATATGATTTTAATCAATCAATCTTTGGCTTAAAGAATTATTTTAGTCTTATTACAGTTTTAGACACAAAAAAAGACTCCTTATACGTAGATTGCACAAAGTAAGTTATTTAAAATAACCCCGTAATTTTCCTCACATTGAAATTAAGTGTTAAAAGTTTTATAACATCTCCCAATTAACTCCGAACTTATATTAGCACTTTATCAGAAATATTATTCTTCGGGCACAAGCATCTCGTAAAAATGCAGGTATTAAACGAAATATATTCACCTGGACGTTAAAAAATGACCCAATATTTCGCATTCGAACCACCGACCGACCGCACCCCGATGATTCCTAATCTCTTTAAAAGAAAAAAGACGAAAAACGCATCTCGCCCATCCTTTTACGATTTTCCTCGTACGCGCCCAAGTACACAGACACCGGCCGCATCACATAATAACTCAACTTCTTGCCGCTCTTCCACTGGCCCCATATACAGGCCCGTTTCTCAATTATAAAGCGATTCGCCTGTCATTAGACGGCGGAGAGCGCGAGAGAGAGAAAATCGCATCAGAAATCGAAGAGCAGCAGCAGCCTCTCGCCGCTCTAGACAACACCGGCAGCAACGAGCGAATCCCGTCCCGGGCAAAAAGTCGCTTATATACTGCGCCATTAAGTGTCTACACGATCAGCAGCAGCAGCAACTACACTCGGCTTCTCTCTCTCTATATATATATATATACACACACATGCTAGCTCACCGACGAGACTTTCATTAAGTTTTCGTGTACGCATTACGGGCCCGCTGACGTACGTACCCTGCCCGATATTTACTGCCACTCGCCGATGGGGCTGCTGCTCCTGCTGCCGTACGTGTGTGTATATAGGATCGCGAGAGATTGTCGAATCGCTTTCGGTTATCTAAATTGCATCGGAATCGATGTCGGCGCGCGCAGCCGCATGCAGAACCCGCGTTTCCTCGCCGTCATAAACCAACACCTGTTGATATCCGATGGGGCGAGAGGAGAGGAGAGGAGTAAACGGACGATGCGCGCGATTGCGAAAGTTCGCGCGCGCGCCGGGGAAAAACGCTAAGGACGAGTGGATATAGGTAGGTAGTGCGAATTGCGCTGTGGCGCGCGGCTTCGAGGAAGGCATATAAATTCGGGCGTAGACGTGGGTAGGTGAGAGACTTAAAATAGAATGGTGTAAATTGGCTGAGTCGTATATTAGTTGGGAGAAAAATATATAGCGTTTCGAATTCGATAACGAGCTGGGAGCTTTGAGAAAAGCTTGGTAATTTTGTGATAAATGAAAGTTTACTTGTAGCGAGATAAATTTTTAAAACCAATTGATAATGAAGCCATTTTGAAGGCCAAAGGAGATTATTCTAGAAATATCTTTTTAATGAAGAAAAACATTATATCGTACTTCGCTCCAAATTATGGGAGTTTTGGTATTGTTACATTGTTACACGAATGATGTAGCGTTAATTATAAAAATAATTAATATCATAGTTAGAAAAATTATCACTGATACTAAAACAAAAATATTCGCTAGAATACAAAATCATTTGTAACTGATCATGTTCATCTTCTCATTACATGGCTAAAACTATGAATACGATGCTACGAATCAACACTTACAATATCATGAACAGAGTACGCTAGTAGAAATTCATCTATATGAAATGGCCAAGAAGTTAAAAAAAATAGCTTGTAAAACTAGCTAATTAATTCCTATGATAAAACGATTTTTCGACCATTATTTACCTATTTCTTAGATTTACGTAACAACAAAATATTCAGATTTGATTTCCTTACTAATTTTATCGTAGATGAAAGAGCATTAAAGTGGATGGCTTACCGACATATTAATAAATAACATTAACTAAAGAATCATTTACTGTACTCCTTCTATGAATAATTCAGCAAGACTTTTATTTCTCCATCTGATTCTGTCTCTCTTTCTCACTCCTTGTCATAAGAGCAAGCCTTCTGCTAGCCATTTTCAGCCTCAAGAAACTGACCAGTTTTAATACCTTTAAAATACTCAAGAACAAACGTGTGCTAGTCTTTGAAAAACTCATTATATTTTTCAATCTATTAAATGTCCAAATAACAGGGGAAAAAGCGTATCACCTGGAGCTAAAAACTGGACAAGAGAAATTCCCATTTTATAGCAAGTTTCTAATATAAATAGTCAGTTATTAGTTATAAAATGTATTGGATTTCCACCAGTGTAAAACAATTCATCAAAAGTATCACTGAAATTATGCTAGAAAATAACAAAAATTTTCCTCATAATTAATGCAAAGCAACCCACAAAATCCCCGTACATCATTAGCCGCAATTGATAAGAAAACAAAACACCGGCCGCAACATCAGCTATATATACCCCGGCACAAAGCAAAGCGCGCGGTCAATTCGCACCAGCGTTTACAGATTCATAAATCACGCCGACCCAATCATTATCAATAAAAACACTGAAAATCTTGCTGCGTCAACTCTCCTCACGTACGCGCGCACGCGCTGCACGTCTCATATATATATATATACACACTCGCGGACAGGACTGAAGCTTACGAGCGTATACTCGCGCGCGCGCGAATTCATAATCGCCGGGGCTTCCTTGAATCTCATGAATTCGCAAATTACGTAATAAGAATGAATTACGCCTTGTCCTCTAAATTGCGAAGAAGAACCGCGCTTGCTCGCGCAGCACATCTGTTTGCCAATTTGTCAATTCCCCCCTTTCTCGCGGCGCGCGTTTAAATAAGAAATTCCGCGAACGGGCCGCCGTGCACAGCGCCGCTCAATGGCGCGAATATTACAAAGCAAACGCGTTGGCGGAGAGTTCGCGAGCGAGCGAGCGGCGCGTCGTCGTCGTCGTCGTAGCGTGGAATATTTCAGCATCTTATTAGCGACGAGGCTCTAATTATCCGACTCGCGTGTGCATGTGTGTTTGCGTTCATCTCTGTTTTCTCCTCGTCTCGGTCGTTTTTACGAGCTAGGTATGCACGCGGGAGAATTTCATTCACTATTTCATACGGCGCGGACTGGGAGGTTTGTGTGTGTGTGTATACTATACGAAAAATACCGCGTGTTTTGAATTTCATTCATCCGTGGAATGGACAGTTAACTTTGTGAGGCTGTATAGAGGTCGAATGGCGCTGTGTGGGTACGAGAGGTGATTATTTTTAGCAGGTTTGTGGACATGTGGCTCGGGAGGAATTTACAAACGAATTTTTTGCCGGTTTATGAGACATTGTCGCGGCAAGATAATGAGCCGAGTCAACGGGTTATTGCGCTTGTATGCAAAATATTTGTGTGTACAATGAAATTGTAGTATATGAAGCCTAATGACTTTTTAACCGTTGGCAATATGCTGTGCAAACAACGTGTTTTTTAAAACGACTCGTTTGAAAACATTGATTCTATCGTTTATATAAAATCTTATAGAACGACCGTTTGAAAGGCTGAGAATTTATTAAAATGGGATTTCGATAGAAGTTTCAACAAAGTAGTTAGTATTTACTAGAAACTACGTTTTCACACATCCACCAAGCAACTATACGTGAAATACCTTTATTCACCGCAAAATTTTCTCGATTGAATCAAACGTATTTATTATATATATTTTGCAACCCAATTAAAAGATTTTATTATAAACAGCATATTTTTACACGACCACCACCTCATAGTTTGAAACTCACGGTCATCCACTACAATCAGCGAAAACGATCCCTGTGCAACTGCTACAGCACTTTTCCAGCATCCGCCTGCACCGCGATAGCAGCAGCCTCGCGGCTACCACTACGCACATGGCTCTTAAGTAGCATAAAACGGCGGTAGGAAAAGCGATTATTTTTAGATTTTGATAGTCCGTTTGAGTGACAGTGGCGTTTTTGCTGATTCAACGTAAGCGCGCACGCGCAGATCAAAAGACGCCGTCCACTCGCGCGCCGCGCTCATCACGCGTGTGTGTGTGTGTCGGGGGCATCAGCGCGTGGCGCGCGCACGGCTGCCCATAAATCAGCGATATATTTCGTTGTTTTGCTCGTTAGGAGATATATGAACTATACCTATGTACGCGCGTGCGTTTGTCTGATACGCGTCATATTATATATAGCTGCCACTTTTTCGCCCTGTGTGTATGATTGTTGGGCTTTTGTGCGGTTTCCCGCGGCCTTTTTTTCTGCGGTGTGGGGAGGTCGGCTGGAAAATCTGTTTTTATCGTTTTTGTCGGCTGGTGTAAATTACGGCTTGCCGTGGGTATTAATTTTTGTAGAGGTTTAGTATACTTTGTATAGGCGATGCTTTGAGATTTAAAGATAAATTTCTGATTTTCAGCATAGTTATAATGTAAAATATTTTATACTTATCATCTATAAAATTTCTTCATGATTTAGAGTTGAGATATAAAAGTACCACCCTGTATTATTAAAAATACATAATTATTTGCCTATTAAATATTCAAATCAACAACGTCCGTAACGACGCTGCCTTCGTTAAGCAAAATTTAAATATTCGTCGATCAAAGTGTCATTAAGACAAATTATATAAGTAGAGAATTAAATTTGTTTTTACTTATACTAACTTTGATTATACGACTTGAGTTTTTAAAGCATATTAATTATCCTGCCAGATTCGCCAATTTTTAAGAAGATATTTAATTATACTATACTCTTTCAAATGATTAATAAAAAAATAACTCAGTCCTTTTTTTTTTAAACCGGACAATTACATGTTTTCAAGTTTCAAGTAAATTGAATAAACATACTTTGTTTCAAACAGGTTTAAATGATGTCAAGCCATTTAAAATATTATTGTAATTAAAAAATTTCGAGCTTATGATGGGCGTTTACCGTTACTAAAATCTGAAAAACAAAACACGACTTTCAAAAAACGCACTCGGCATTTAAACTCAAATTGTAAATAGACTGTATAATTAAGTAGTGTATAATTTACAATACTACCTAAATACTATCCAAAACTCGAAAACATTGTCCTCCCCCCTACAACAGACCCTCAAAGAATAACCCGCCAGGTCCATCTTTCTTCTTCCCCCACCCCTCACCCCTCTCTCGCCCAACGATCCTCCACACACGCACACACACACACTCAATTTAAATAAAAGGTAATCACTGCCCTCGACTCGTTCTGGAATCCGACCTGGCGGGAATTATTTAAATGAATCGACGACGTCGCGCGCGGCCGGCCTGCATTTGAATTTCAATGGCGCATCTCCGCCGTAGCGTCTAAGCGCAAAAAAGCGAGTGTTTAATTTAAATAACGCGCTCGCGCCGGTTTTACAGGTGGACGCCGCTCTTTAAACCGACGGCGGCGCTGGGACAATAACGGGAGGTGGGGAGGGAGGGTTGGAACGAGAGAATAGAAGCGGGCGAGAGCTTTTTGCTCGCCGCCCCCCGTTATATTTTGCCACTCAGCTGTTGCGCGAGTTCCCACAGTTTTACTTCCGACGGGGTGAGCGAGAGAGACCAGCTGATGACGCAAAAAGGGGGTGCACGCAGCGTCATTTCATTTTATGCCTCTTCCGAGCTGTAACTCGCTTCTCTTTCTCTTTGGTTCGGCGTTTTGTATGGGTGTCGAGGTATGCGGGGTGGTTTTGGCCCGGTCAGTTTTGCCGATGTTCAACGTGAGAGGGTCGCTCCGGCTATTGTTGCGCGGAGAAAGTAAATTTTGGTGAGCCGGACAGACGGATAGATGAATTGAATTGTTGTAAATTCAAGTGTTTTCTGATTATGATGATAATGATGTGCGTTTGAAAAAGAACATTTTTTTCATCTAATGTTATTTTAGTGAGAGTTGCCTTTTACTTCGAACAAGACGCATATGTTTGTCGGGAATTACTAAAATGTTCGTTCAAAAATTTAACTGAATAACAGTGAAAAATAATGAATTTTTACAAAATTTGCTACTTATTCTATTCAGGTATATACTACCCATACATATGTTGCAATGAATCCATCATTACATCCAGCTCAAATCAAACAACAAACTCGATCAATCATTACAATCTAACAATTTCAAGCGTCTATACCGATTTTCGCTTCGAAAACTTTCGAGATCACCCCACCTGAAAAATGTTCTCACCCCGTGAGGCGCACGTGTACGGATCTGATTCCGCGAACTCGCCCCATATCTTCCTCCCCCTTTTTCCTACCTGGACGTCCGGGTCCACCCGACCGGAGGGTTGTTCCGGCATGGATTTAAGCTCAAGAGTGTATGCGAGCGAAACGCATTAAACCACCCCTCGGTGGATTAAGTACTTGGGATCATATCTTCTCGGGTGAAAGAGGGTGACGCAATTATTTCCACTGTCCATAGAGGCTGTATAGGCTGTCTTGTTGCATCGTAGGCTGAGGAAACGGTTATAAGTGAAAGAGGGAAAGGAAATTTATCTACTTGACATTTGAGTAACAAATAAATCCTTTTATTTAAATACGAAGTAGTCTTGTGATAATATTCAAATATTTTTACAAGTTAATGAATTATTTTATTGCATATAAAAAATTACTCACAAGTTTAAACATGATACAAATAAAAAGATCATGGGGATCCTGTATTAATGTATTTGCAACCGTTACCATCCAGTGACACATTATGAAATGTTAATGTACAATATTTTCTTGTATGTTGCTTTAAGTATCTATAAATAAGCATACTTATCACATCTGAAAAAGTGATATCAAGTTTATTCTCAAGGTAAAATCAATATCAATTAAATATTACTACCCAGCCTCGAACCTCAACGCTGTAATTGGTACAATTATCACTGTAATAATGGACTGCGCGACACTGTACACGACGCGCGATGGTAGTGCATACCAACTAATGCAAAAGCTCTTGCGCATGATGCACAATGAAGGTAAACGTACTGCAAGACTTACAAAGCAGTATGATTATGGAAATATTGGTAGAGTAAAGTTACATGACCGGTATGTGTACAAGAGGTAATATCGTATCCCATGTCATTATTATAAAATAGGTGATTATTTCGGAAAAATGTCAACAAGAAGGTTGAGTATGTTATTTTAAATAATTCTGCATTACAAGTCGAGTAAAAATATTGAAGTGTGTACAAAAATTTATTCTATCCCTCACTAATTATCAAAATTAGATCCTGCTGGAAATCGTCCATTTTTCTCCCATTAGTGAAACGATTTTTCGAACATTTTTACAAATGGGAGAAGAATGGACGATTTCTAGCAGGGGAGGTGTAGGCTAAATGTGGGTATTACCGAGGACGCTGCAATTACCGCGGATCGACGAAAAACGTTCTGCATTTTCATTGTTCATAGTATAATTCGACATTTAATATTTATTCGAACATACAAAATATTAATTAATATAAGAAATCGTCTTAAAGAGGGAATAAAGCACGATTTCTATGAATATACTACTTTATTATCTGGCTATCCGCGGTAATACCGTCATTTGTATACAAAACGATTGCTGATATTACTGCGGCATTGGTCCAACATAACCTCAAATAGTGAAATCAAGAAGTCTACAATATTTATTAGAACATTTGCCAACTGCTATGTTCTAAATGAAATCTGATGTAAAAATATACATTTATATTGTTGTAAACAAGGTTTAGCCTGAAGAAGGCAAAATGTGACCACCGAAACGTCGCTTTTATGATAAAGTATTGTTCACCAAAATCACGTAAATACTTTTTATCAACTAATTGTGGACGAAATAAACAAATTCTAAAGTAAAAGTATACAGGTACGATCATTTTTTCGGTTGTAAAATTATAAATAATATAACAAGCTCAAGATAAAATCCCGCAGTAACACCCTCGCAGTGATTGGCGCACTCGCAGTAAATCCCCCGCGGTAATTCAATCATACCCGCAGTAATATCAGCCTCGGATCTATTCTTAGATTGCATTTATCAATTAATTATATGTTTTTGATCATATGATAAGAGTCATTTTTGCATTTCTGGTAAGTTAAAGAAGAGTTAAGAAAAAAAAATTAAATTTTAATCATTCATAAGGAAAGCTTTTAATTCGTGTACTATATAAGACGCTCCTACTCAAAAACCGCGGTAATACCCACATTTACCCTAGGTATATTTTTGCCTCCTCATAGAGGAAGCTTTGGAATGGTGAACAAAATTTTCGAGACAAAAAATGTTCAAAAACATGTTTTAAGGCAATCAATGCTGAAAACCGTCGATATTGAGAAAATTTTTGTTATCTATGGATACGTGCGTGCTTGCATGCGTGAGAGAGAGTGTGTGTGTGTGTGTGTGTGTGTGTGTGTGTGTGTGTGTGTGTGTGTGTGAGAGAGAAATAGAGAGTAAGTATCTGGCCGATATCCCGAAAACCCTTTAACCAATTTTGGTCGAACAAGGCTTATTAATACTCTTCGTCTCGTTGAAGATTTTCTTGACATTCTTTTGTTTTATAAACAAAAAATGATTTTTAATTTTTCATTTTGTTGATTTTTTTATGATACAGCCAATACTTTT
The DNA here is from genome assembly GCA_036365515.1 of Torymus aiolomorphi. Classification (NCBI taxonomy): domain Eukaryota; kingdom Metazoa; phylum Arthropoda; class Insecta; order Hymenoptera; family Torymidae; genus Torymus; species Torymus aiolomorphi. Next base: position 66,511,350 of record CM070874.1, on the reverse strand, counting down.
TGACAAAATAAACTTTTATCAAAAGTTTTATTGGATGTGCTTTTTACTTTGTTAATAAATTTCTCAAAAAATATTTTATTTATTATTACGAATTTTTTTAGCACTTATATTAAATTTATTAAGCACTATATTGTGTCAGAATTTCAAGAGATTATCTCCATTCGTTCTTGAGAAAAAAATAATAATTAAAAAAAAAAAATACATTTTTGTTGTTGATAGCAACAGTAAAATTACCCGATCATTTTCAATTAGGTCTTTTTTATATCTTCGAATCGAGTTAGATCGTCACGATTAAAGATATTTGAGGTTAAAAAATGTATTTTAATATTTTTGAATGGCATTTTCTAAGAGAATATTCAATTTATTAATACATAATCTTATTGAATACTTTATATTGTCAAAATTATTTTTATTTGATTTTAAGAAAAAAATGATTTAAAAAAAAATGATTTTTTTTTCGAACGGTAACAGCAATAGTCTCCGCTGATAGAATATGCATATTATTTATTTTTTGTTTTTCTATATAATTCGATGTATTTTTTTAATTATAAATTTTATTATATTCAATTATTATACCCTAGCCTGATAAAAAATTAACCATATTTTATAGCTAACGTGATAATTAAATGGAAGCATCTTTAGCAAAAATCATAATGCAAAAATAATATAATTCATCACCTTAAAATATCTTTTTGAACGTTTATGTCTCGAAATTTTGTTTCACCGATTCAAAGCTTCCTCTATAAAGAAGCAAAATTATTAAAAAACATGTCTTCTTAAAGACTCTAAGTACTAAGCATCTTTTACATCAACATTTACAATACTCACATAAGAAACCTTTTATAGATTCCGACTTCCAACTTTACTTTCCTTGAAATTCCAGAAAACCCCAAATAATTGTCTCGCCAATCTCGCACACCGTGACGTAACGTGACGTGGCGTCGAGTAACGGGCCCCGGCGTGCTACGCTACCTGACGTCAGACGAGGGGATGGACCAGGTGTCCCCTTTTCGGCTCTCCCACCCTCGTCCTCTCTCACTCCCTCTCTCTCCTTCTCTCCGGGATCTCGCATATTTATAAACAAACCTATGGGGAGTCAAACCCCCTCGCGCAAGGAGCCATTGTTCTCGGCGGAGAGGGACCCCCGGAGTAAAAGGCCTCTATACGCGCAAGTACATATTGCAAGATCTTGCGTATAGTACTCACTTTGTATCTATACTCCACTTTGTGCAGCGTGCCTGTGCGTCTCGGTCTTTCTCTCCCCGGCGTCTTTGTCTCTCTTTCTGTGTATAGCGATTCTTTTTGGAGATTACAGTGGGATTGCTTGTTGCGTTTATTGCAACAAATGTCGGAGTACATTTAAACCTTGGGAATGTGGGATTATTCGAATAATTTTATTTGAAAATTTCTGGTGGTATATTGATCTGCATGGTTACAGAGCAATAGTTTTCATAGTTAGAATAACAAAGTATACTTTTTTATATTTAACACAAAATTGTGTTAAAAATTGCAGTTATTTTCATATAATTGCTTAGAAAAGTTTTTAAATGTTTAGTATGTAAAATTGAGTAATGATACACGTTTGTAAATACTTTTTCTATACATGCAAGTGTTTGTTGTTAATTAAAAATTTATCAATCTATTGATTGGTAAATATAATGGGATGACACAAATCTTGTGTTAGTAATTTAGCAACAGTGATGGAAGATTCAAATATGCAAATTATTAAATTAAAATATCATAAAATCAAATAATATTATAAAAAGTTTTGACTATATTATATACCTTTATTCTATATTCTTTTTAAGGGATACTTTCATAAGGCATCAAAAGAAATGCTTTTACATAATGTGCTGAATCATATTCACTGTACTTCTATTGAGTCTATCACAATATTAACCTACTAATTACAATATCAAAACCAAAACCAACGTTTATGGGAAAACAAAACAGGCGGCAGGCTGAATCACAAAGTCACCGTCGCCCCATTGACAAAACTCCCTCCCACGCACGGGGCTCCCTTTCTCTTTCCTCTCGATATGAATGTATACCCCGCGTTCTCAAAGAAGGACCTCTCGTCTCTCATTCTTTTGCCCTCTTTGTTTCTTCTCTCTATCCTCGCCTCCTTTTTACTCGATTTCTATATGCACATGTCCATGCACTTAACTTTCACTCCCGCTCTTTGATTTTGCCTTTCATTCCTGCGAGCCGACGAGCTAACGTGCGCATAAATCGATTCGCCCTCTGCTGTGGCTTTTTAACTCTTTTGGAGAAATTAAAAGAGACGAAAAAAGTGAGGGAGAGAGACACTGGGAACCGTATACCTATGTGCACGCATGTATATACAAGACCGGATGTCGCGGGAGAATCGTGCATTGCGTGGGACTCGTTTTGCACAATCAGGAGGGTTATTATGTGCGCATGTTCTAGGCACATACTTCCTGGGAGTTTCGGGTTATCGAAAATAAATCTTGTAGTGCCGTTTGTCAAAGAAGCAGTGGGTAATTTAATAAAATCTCGTGTTACCTATTATTCTACGTCAAAGTGTACATGCATCAAGAAACTTTGAAAATGCTTGTCCTTCAAGTATACCGAGGAGGTTAAACTAATATTTAGAATCTAATTAATAATTAGTATCAAATAATAAGCATCAAATTTTTTAAAGAAAAACATTAATTATTTTTTACATCCAGTGAAAAAACGACCTGTAAATTTCTTAATTAACAAAAAACACGCTTAAGAAACCTAAAAACCGCAAAACACATACACCCCAACGGTGATAAATGGCAATAAAGCATAAATTCGATCGGAGACAAATGGTCCCATATTCTGAGAACGGAGTCTGTCCTCAGCACCGCAAGAGACATACCGCGCGCTCGCGGTGATTTAGTGTAGGTGAGGATCCCTCGTCGGGCCGACCGCGTGAATCATACTCTCTTCGCGTGGGTGTCTCTCTCTCTCTCTCTCTCTCTCTCTCTCTCTCTCTCTCTCTTTCTATCCCTCTTTCTCTCAGTTTACGAGCTTGCGCGAGGCGCGCTTGTCGTCGCGTCGCGAAACGACTATTAGCACGATGGGGGCATTACGTTCCACGTGGACGCGCATTAACGAGCGATGCGCGCGCTTTGTTCATGCGCGCTCGCAAGAGAGGAAGAGAACGGCGTGAGTATTTTCGTGAGGATTAGGAGACCGTCAACAATGAGGGTTGTTTGGAGGAAAAAATTGCGGCTGCGCGAGGGTTAGAGGCGTCAAGTGTTTTCTTTAGTTGCGTTTTTCACAGTGGCATTTAGCCTTTGTTATGGAGATTTAGCTCGGGGGTTTTTGACTCGTGCAATGTGTGTGGAAGAATTGATACAGCTGTCCAATATTTTTTTTCGCTTTTGTTTTTCTTTATTACAAATGTTTTAAGATAGGATGTCATTTTTCGTATTTGTGATTTTTAATATAAAATGACAAATTATTTAGCTATAGATATAAAATCAAACATTATATTTCAGTGTGAAGAGAATTGTTTCCGCTATTAAAAAATGTCCATTTTAGTAGATAGTAGATCGAGCTGTTTGTTAAAGCATGTAAAAACTGATAAAAGTAATAGTCAATTTTGTGTTTGAAAAAGAATATCCGATCAATAAATTAATAGAGATCCCAATTTATTTAAAAATTTAAAGTACATGTGAACATTCTAATATAAGATATCTGATTACCAAAAAAAATTATCGCACAGCTCAAGAATCGATCGTTTAAACTTTTTGACAATGAAATTGGCCGTTCCCATGTAATAAGACGTTTGAACGGTAAACATTTCATTTGAATTGGTTATAAAAGCCTGCGAGCAAATACATCACATCCAACCTCAACCAATTACCGTTGTTCCCCATAAATCCGAATGATATTCAAATCACCATACAGCTCCCTCAGCATTGTCAAGTCCCCCCTTCGCGACGCAAATATTACATATGTACGATGCACACCGCGCGCGTCGCTGCCGTAGACGTCATAAACGCCCGCGCGCCTACGTGTTCGCTTTGTCTTCTCTCTCTCCCGCTCGTCCGTTCTCGCGTGTGCTCCTCAATTACTCCCTCGTTCGCTCCCCCGTCGACGAGCACCGCGCGACGACGTCTCCGCTTTCTCGCGCCCGTTAGACTTAGGTGGCGCGCATAAATTATAGAGAAAATATGAAACGCTCGTATTTTCATTCATGCGGTTTCATGCGCCGTTTATATTACGCGAGAGAGAGAGAGCTCTGTTGTACTTGCACGAGCGGGCGCTCCAACCTCTGTTGCACTTTATTATGGATTATATTGTACTTTTCTATACGGAAGCCATGGGGGTTCGAATTTCTATTAAGTACAGAGATTTATTGCTGCGTTGTATAACTTTGCTACCCAAATCAAAATCAATTTTGGGCAGGCCAAAATATTTTTGGCGTTACAATATTTATTTTCGAACGATATGAAATTTGTTATTTAGGGGGTGTGGAATACCGATCTATGTTACGTGATCTACCGTATCTGATGAATACCAATAATTTGTTATAACTCAATTATTACTACAATTAGCAACTTTAAAAATTCTTGGAAAAAGAAGTTTTTTCATTTTTTCATTTTCTGTTCCGATAATTTTTCTAGATGCCGTTGAAATTTTGACTTAAAACTTTGCGAGATAGTAGATAATTACATTATGCAGAGCAAGCAAATTTGCATAAGTCGTTAATTATAGGAATAATTGAGTTATAACAGATTAGTGATGCCCGGCCGATACGATAGGTCGCCTAATAGAGGTCGGTATCCCATATCCCTTTAAAATTGTAATTTTCGAGTCAATAATGTATTTTCATGAAGGAATTTTTATTTCATAAAAGAAAAATAATAAAAAGTTTTAAAATTTATACAGTGTTGGTATATAATATAAAAATCACCTTTTTTTATAATTCTTATCAAATCGTTCGAGGTCTAACACGTGTTAGACCTCGAACGATTTGATGGAGCATGCGTAGTAAACATAGTACTTAAAATATTTATGTATATACTTCTGACGCCTCCTTATCAAACTACATACAGAAAGTACTGGAACAAAAGTATTTTATTTAAGCATGTCATATAGTTATGAAAATAAATGAATAGAACATAGAACAAGGAAAACAACAGTTTTTCATTAGAAAAAAGATTAATAAGAAAATTTTCGTATTAAAATATAACATCTGAGAAATTAAAATAAAACTGGATTTTTATAACTTATTGCGAATTCCTTATTTAAATACTTTAACAATAAAAATTATAGTTATACCTTCTTAGTGAGTTATTCTATACACTGAGAAAAATTACACAATAAAAATTACTATAATACATAGTAACGCTGGGACATACAATATCAAAATAATTACTATGCTTTATAGTAAAAATTTCTATGTGTTTAGTAATTTTTCTCAGTGTAAATAAAGTAAATGTTATCGAGATTCTTCAATGTTACTATTTCATTGAAGTCCGAATTTTACATTAATTTTTTTTCTCCTCAGTTCCCCTTTCCTCGCAGAGTTTAAAGTATCTCTGGCGCGACACATAACCCACGTTTTTCGAATTTAAGAGCTTACGTAATCGCCTTACTATCGCATCCGTATGGGCGCGCGCACGCTCGTAATCGGAGACCTCCCAAGATATTCGGAGCCGTTCGCCGTCTTCGGGCTCATCCTTCTGGAACTGGATCGACCTGTCGCCCGGCAGACTTTTCGCGTCCGGATTAAATCGCCCGTGTGTGGGCGACTTCGATATATCTCCCTGAATGTGCGTGCGCGCGTGAGAGGCGAGACGACAAATGGAGAACGAAGGACGAAAGTCGAGTTTAAGGTTTAGATGCACGATTTCAGAACGATGAAGGAAGTACTTCGAGCAGCAATTCGGTTTTGAGAGATTGTCTCTTTATTTTTTAAACTTTGAAGAATCAAACATTTGCTAGAGTTTGGTTTCTTCTAAAGTTATACATTTATATTATTATTATTACTAATCTATTTGTCCTTGCACAATTTTGTCACTTTTGAGGGAGTGTATGATCGTATTGAATTAGAATAAATCACAGAACATAATTTATTGATATAAATATATTTTATTCCCATCTCAACAAATATGGCCACTTTTTTCCCTGAAAAGCGGGACAAAAGTTAGATTTGTTTCCCTCTTTCAACAAATTTAACGTTTGCGGGAAATCTGACGATATTTCCCGTAAAAAGAGGGAAATATGGCCATATTTCCCTCTTTTTGCCGGCCGCCGCCCATGTTTACAAACACTCCCCATATTTCCGTCGGTCCCACTTTCCAAATAAAAAAGTGGCCACAGTTGAGATGGGAATAAAGTACTATATGTAACTCGGGAGAAAAGTCGATGATTACCTCGGGTGATCACTGCCCACCCGCGGGAATCAAGAGCGACTTTTCTACCTTGTTCCATAATGTACTATTATATTTTATTTATTTTATACCACTCTAACCTCAAAATCACAACTTCGATATGATTTTTCGGCGCTAGTGGTATAAAATACCGTTCGAAACTAGTGCGTAAGTCGATTATTTAGGTGGTGTGGCTTTTTCGCACTCGCTTCGCTCGTGCAAAAAGTCACACCAGCTAAATAATCGACTTCCCCACCCGTGTCGAAATGTACTATTATGCAATCTTATAAAATATACTAAATATGAGTATTAGTTTATCTCGAAATGTTTAATTTTAATACATATTATGAAATATTAATTAAATATAAAATATTAAGCTGTACTGCAGGGCATTGTAGAGATGGTTCAATAATAATTTTAAGAAGGGTATTTCGCAAAATCAAAACCAATATTTTGTAATAAAATTGAAACGTGTGATAAATAATTATTATTACAATGTTCGGGTGAAATGTTAAGAGAGCTAGACGAAGAAATGAATGAGTACCACATTTATAAACATCGAATTTTGATGTTACATTACTATAAAGCCTTATGGAAAATTGCGAATTTATTTTATATGGTTGCATAATTTTTATTCTTTTAGCCTTTATAGGGACCATCAGGGAATAGACTTCATGCAATTTCTTAAGGCGATGTGAACCTCAAAATCAACCCAATTTCATTATTTAATTAATAAACATTCGAACGTTTATTTGGAAAAGCAATTCTTTCAGGCGCTCCGTGTATGTAAATACTATGCTAAGATTTTTTTTTGTGCGATTCTATCAGCATTTCCATGAGATAAACACTTTTTAAAACTGGCAAAATTCGAAGTATACAGATCCCTACTTATCGGCACTGCGGCTTTTATTTAATTAAATAAATTCTGAGTAAATTTTTGGAAAAACAGCTCTTTCAGGCGCTCCGTATATGTAAATACTATACTCAATTTTTTTTGTTAGTAATTCTATTATTATTTGCAAAAGAAATATACATTCTAAAATTTGTCGGTAAGTACACATTACCTTAATAAAGATAATGAAACCGATGACGGAGGCAAAGCCGGTCGTGTCGGCTGCGATGGCGCACAGTGGGGCTTTTTTTGTTTCAAAATCAAATATCTCAAGAACGATTCAAGATAACATGACGTGGTTTGCTTTAACGTAATCTAGAACATTTCTAGAATATGCGAAAAATAAATCAAAATCCAAATTTTCATTTTCGTAAATAGTTACTTAAACTTAATAATCGTATCTCGATCCGGCTAACCGGAAGTTTTCCGTCGCGGTGCCGATGCTAGTGGTAGCGTCGCTAAATGTAAATAGTCCATCTCACTGCTGGCTGCTCTAGCTGAAGTTTTCGTTGCTCAAGCATGTTGTCAAATGTGCCGATCTTGTGGCGGCAGCTCAGTTTTACCTGCGTAGCACGGACCTTCTTGCCTGCTTCTGGCACCGCCTGAGCGTTCATTAGCCGGAGAACTCGTAGAGGGGGTAGAATCGACGCACTTCTGCTCCCACCTTTGTTTCGAGACGAACGAAACCCTCTCCATGATATCTTTCGTTATAAAATTATTCCTAAGTATACAATTTAAAACATTTTTTATTATAATTACAACACATCGGGGGTTGGCGAGCGGAGCGAGCAGGGGGGCGAAGACCCACTAGTACATATATATATATGTTTATAAATCCCTACCATACCGACATCATCATTTAATTTTTATTTACTATAATAAATCCTGCGATCTTTTTTTTTATAAATGAATGTGATTTTATGTCTTTCACAATCCATGCAAAAAATACGTGGTTAAAAAATTTTTTAAATTTCAGCTCAAAAATGTTCTTATTTATTGCTCAGCAATACGTATTTTTAAATTTTATATACAATAATCTAATCAATAATGACGACGTATTTTTTGCGTGATTGTGAAAGACAGAAAATCGCATTCATTTATAAAAAAAAAAAATCGCAGGATTTATTATAGTAAATAAAAATTAAATGATGATGTCGGTATGGTAGGGATTTATAAATACACTCTTTTCATATGTCCTCTATTTCTGATAAAAAAATTATTGTTATTTCCTTCTAATATTTTTAAATAAAGTAACTATATTAAATTTAATAATAATGTTATTTTTACTTAATTATGATGCGATGTTCTTCGTCGGCGCGGTGAGATATGAGGTTTTTCATCCGCGCGGTGAGATACGACGTTCTTCATCCGCGCAGTGAGATACGATGTTCTTTATCCGCGCGGTGAGATACGACGTTTTTCGTCCGCGCGGTGAGATACGACCTTGTTCTGCTCGTAATCGGAGATATGAATAGATCCATGGCACTTACTACAACATAAAGCTCTTTCGAGCTCAGGAAACAGAATGCTGATGTCGATTAGTCTATTCCGTGTGTTGCAGTGAGAAGACGTTAATCTATCTCTCATCTTTCTAGCTGAAGTTGATGTTCTTCTTCACTTTCTGTCATTTTTCTCATTATGGATATTTCCTCCAAAAATTCTAACCTTCTTCTTGGTCCTTCCTCTTGAGTATTTGTTGTCATGCAGGGTGAGTATTATTAAAACTTCCCTTCGAATCTCGTCCATTCATTGAAGCCATTTTCAAACTTTGTTAAAAGTCACTTCACTTATTTTTTTAAAACACTACTTTTATATTTTAGCAAGCGCACAACTCTATAAACACAATAATTATGCTGTCATATAAACACACGAACCACAAATAAAAAAAAAAACACTTTTTACGTTAAAAGCGATGTAAAATGAATCGGAGTAATCAGAGAATTCTATTCAACTGATAGTTGTGTTTACACAAATTAGAGGGCTAAAAGTAGGTTACCATGTCAAATGCTCAAGGCCCTTTCTACACATGTTTGTTCTGTGTGTGTTCCTTCCTACCTTCTGTGTCGTATGGAACAAAAGTGGAGTGGTCAATCTGTAGCATACGTAATTCATGGTGTATCATAATCCAAATATCTTTAGTTCAACATAGTTCAAGCACGATTGTTCCAAATCGTTTTATACAATACTACACTGTGAATTACGTATGTGACAGATTATTCACGTAATTATACACGTATAATACGTGTATTATACGAGCTCGAAACGTCGTTCGATTGATTTTTGTCAGTTTTTTCTGTATTTTTTTCTAATAAATTGATTTATTTTTACGTAATATTTATTTATGTTTATAAATATATTAATGTAGATTTAATAAAAATTAAAAAATATATTTACAATCAGAAGAAAAAAGAGATACTACCAATGTAGCTGTTCTTAAGAAATTATCAGCTTCGCGCACAAAGAAAAACATAAGAAATTTTTCTTGAATTTTAAATAAACTTTATTTAAATTTGATGATATACTAAAGTCAATTACAGAAATGCGTCTGTACGCTTCGGTTGCTCGCAAGCATCTGAACCCTTCGTGTTCGCTCAATTATTGTCTTGTGAAAAAGAAATGTTTGTTATTTAACTTAGCAACTCGATGTTCGAATTTCGAATCAATACACACATACGCACGCACATACACACACACACATACACACACACATACTCGCACACACACACGCACACTCACATTACATATAAGTATATTCCTATGGCCAAACGTCCGCGAAAAAGCCTCTACACATTTTTGCCCCGTGCCCTCCTTCATTTACTGATTGACCTTTTTTCATGATAAATCATGTCACAATCACCGAAGGAGGAAAGCGGACCCGGACGATCCTCTGCAAACACCGTGCACGCGACCTAAGATATGGTATCGACTGTCACCATTCGTCGGAACATTTGTTTTTACTTAAACTGCAATATAACTTAAAAATTTCAGAAATAGAGACAATTAAACGATTACGTTGTATTGTATTAAATATTTATTCGAAACGAGAACAACTAATAAATAAGAGCATGTATGTCGAAAAAACTGAATATTGGAGAAAAACGAAATTACAGTGAAAAATCGATAAAAAGTATAATCAGTATTTTGTCATTATGTTTGAAAAAAAAATAGATATCATTCTCGAGCAAAATGAAGCATATTCTATAGATATTTTTCTATAAAAAAGCAAAAAAAATCGATTTTTTGTAGAAAGAAGGTCTCTAAGCCCCTTAAGACAAGCCGTTGTCAGCATCAGTGAAGAATTGCTAAAAAATTCAGCGCAGGACATCACTGATGACAATCTCTTGATGAAAATAAACAAGTAATTTATTTATAGTATTATAAAATTGTGACTCCTCCTAACTATTAAAATTAAACATTTCGAGATAAACTAATACTCATATTTAGTATATTTTATAAGATTGCATAATAGTACATTTCGACACGGGTGGGGAAGTCGATTATTTAGCTGGTGTGACTTTTTGCACGAGCGAAGCGAGTTTAATTTTAATACTTATTATGAAATATTAATTAAATATAAAATATTAAGCTGTCCTGCAGGGCATTGTAGAGATGGTTCAATAACTTCTTTCTTTATTTTATCATGGAAACCTTCTGATTCGTAATACTGTGTAGATGGCTTGGCGAAATCAACAATATCATATTTTGGCTCTTCGACCAATTTGGACAATTCCTTTATTTTATTCCTTAATTCTCTAGTCAATTTTCGTTTTTCCTCATTGGATAAGCACAAAGCTACTTCCTCTTCCAATGATAATGTAAGAGTAGTCAGAATGCCCTTTAATGCCTAAAACTTATGCAAAATAATTTTGATTATTATCCTAATTTTTATAAAGCTTGAAAAAACAAGTCGTTAGGAGGAGTCACAATTTTATAATACTATAAATAAATTACTTGTTTATTTTCATCAAGAGATTGTCATCAGTGATGTCCTGCGCTGAATTTTTTAGCAATTCTTCACTGATGCTGACAACGGTTTGTCTTAAGGGGCTTAGAGACCTTCTTTCTACAAAAAATCGATTTTTTTTGCTTTTTTATAGAAAAATATCTATAGAATATGCTTCATTTTGCTCGAGAATGATATCTATTTTTTTTTCAAACATAATGACAAAATACTGATTATACTTTTTATCGATTTTTCACTGTAATTTCGTTTTTCTCCAATATTCAGTTTTTTCGACATACATGCTCTTATTTATTGGTTGTTCCCGTTTCGAATAAATATTTAATACAATACAACGTAATCGTTTAATTGTCTCTATTTCTGAAATTTTTAAGTTATATTGCAGTTTAAGTAAAAACAAATGTTCCGACGAATGGTGACAGTCGATACCATATCTTAGGTCGCGTGCACGGTGTTTGCAGAGGATCGTCCGGGTCCGCTTTCCTCCTTCGGTGATTGTGACATGATTTATCATGAAAAAAGGTCAATCAGTAAATGAAGGAGGGCACGGGGCGAAAAATGTGTAGAGGCTTTTTCGCGGACGTTTGGCCATAGGAATATACTTATATGTAATGTGTGTGTGTGTGTGTGTGTGTGTGCGAGTATGTGTGTGTGTATGTGTGTGTGTGTGTGTGTATGTGCGTGCGTATGTGTGTATTGATTCGAAATTCGAACATCGAGTTGCTAAGTTAAATAAGAAACATTTCTTTTTCACAAGACAATAATTGAGCGAACACGAAGGGTTCAGATGCTTGCGAGCAACCGAAGCGTTCAGACGCATTTCTGTAATTGACTTTAGTATATCATCAAATTTAAATAAAGTTTATTTAAAATTCAAGAAAAATTTCTTACGTTTTTCTTTGTGCGCGAAGCTGATAATTTCTTAAGAACAGCTACATTGGTAGTATCTCTTTTTTCTTCTGATTGTAAACATATTTTTTAATTTTTATTAAATCTACATTAATATATTTATAAACATAAATAAATATTACGTAAAAATAAATCAATTTATTAGAAAAAAATACAGAAAAAACTGACAAAAATCAATCGAACGACGTTTCGAGCTCGTATAATACACGTATTATACGTGTATAATTACGTGTATAATCTGTCACATACGTAATTCACAGTGTAGTATTGTATAAAACGATTTGCAACAATCGTGCTTGAACTATGTTGAACTAAAGATATTTGGATTATGATACACCATGAATTACGTATGCTACAGATTGACCACTCCACTTTTGTTCCATACGACACAGAAGGTAGGAAGGAACACACACAGAACAAACATGTGTAGAAAGGGCCTTGAGCATTTGACATGGTAACCTACTTTTAGCCCTCTAATTTGTGTAAACTGTCAGTTGAATAGAATTCTCTGATTACTCCGATTGATTTTACGTCGCTTTTAACGTAAAAAGTGTTTTTTTTTTTATTTGTGGTTCGTGTGTTTATATGACAGCATAATTATTGTGTTTATAGAGTTGTGCGCTTGCTAAAATATAAAAGTAGTGTTTTAAAAAAATAAGTGAAGTGACTTTTAACAAAGTTTGAAAATGGCTTCAATGAATGGACGAGATTCGAAGGGAAGTTTTAATAATACTCACCCTGCATGACAACAAATACTCAAGAGGAAGGACCAAGAAGAAGGTTAGAATTTTTGGAGGAAATATCCATAATGAGAAAAATGACAGAAAGTGAAGAAGAACATCAACTTCAGCTAGAAAGATGAGAGATAGATTAACATCTTCTCACTGCAACACACGGAATAGACTAATCGACATCAGCATTCTGTTTCCTGAGCTCGAAAGAGCTTTATGTTGTAGTAAGTGCCATGGATCTATTCATATCTCCGATTACGAGCAGAACAAGGTCGTATCTCACCGCGCGGATAAAGAACACCGTATCTCACTGCGCGGATGAAGAACGTCGCATCTCACCGCGCGGATGAAGAACCTCATATCTCACCGCGCCGACGAAAAACATCGCATCATAATTAAGTAAAAATAACATTATTATTAAATTTAATATAGTTACTTAATTTAAAAATATTAGAAGGAAATAACAATAATTTTTTTATCAGAAATAGAGGACATATGAAAAGAGTGTATTTATAAATCCCTACCATACCGACATCATCATTTAATTTTTATTTACTATAATAAATCCTGCGATTTTTTTTTTTTATAAATGAATGCGATTTTCTGTCTTTCACAATCACGCAAAAAATACGTCGTCATTATTGATTATATTATTGTATATATAAATTTAAAAATACGTATTACTGAGCAATAAATAAGAACATTTTTGAGCTGAAATTTAAACAATTTTTTAACCACGTCTTTTTTGCATGGATTGTGAAAGACATAAAATCACATTCATTTATAAAAAAAAAGATCGCAGGATTTATTATAGTAAATAAAAATTAAATGATGATGTCGGTATGGTAGGGATTTATATACATATATATATATGTACTAGTGGGGCTTCGCCCTGCTCGCTCCGCTCGCCAACCCCCGATGTGTTGTAATTATAATAAAAAATGTTTTAAATTGTATACTTAGGAATAATTTTATAACGAAAGATATAAATGTATAATTGTCAGAAAGATCCCATTGGAAAAATGTTTATAAAGATAAGAAATGTATAATATATAAGTTATATATATTTAACAGTTTTCCACGCCACCTTAGAGGTACTGTGAATAGGCGCGTTGGATTTTTTTTTTAAAGTGGCATCCCTCGCCAATAGCCCTACGTAACCACTTTCGATGTTTAATTTTAAATTGGTATACTTTTTATATATGACTTATTTTACTACATATTTTTCATGTAAAAGTTCATAATAACAGAAAGAAAGGATAATGAAATAGTGGTTATGTAGGGCTCCAGGCGAAGGATGCCACTTTAAACAAAATCCAACGCGCCTATTCACAGTACCTCTCGGGTGGCGTGGAAAACTGTTAATAGTATATAAGTTATATATTATACATTTATATACTGAATTAAAATTAATTTAATAAAATAAAAACATTACATGCACAGGCTTCAAATCATTACTTTGAAGAAGCTTTTTTTAACCATATCTTGAGAGTAACGTTCTATATAATTTTAATCAAAGATGTAGTCATCACTTCCAGACTAAAAGAAGGTTAGATTCACGATCACGAAGGCGCGCATGACAACACACACATGCGTACAAGTATCAAAAGTTGACCCTATTAGTGGATTTCACTTATAAAATAAAGAAAAAGTTTTAAATATAGTTATTTACTGGTGTATTGCTAAATAAACTATTTTTATTGCATAACATACACTTTATTTGAAGTAAATAGTTCTAATAATCTATTTATTTACTTAGAAAAAATCACGATTTCTAAGAGTTTTTCATAACGGAACACGATAAATTCGATAAATTTCTAGAAATCGAAAGATGATTTTTTAATAATGTATAAACTATGCTTCAAAAGTTTTGAAATACCATTTCTTTCGTTTTTCAATATGAAGAAATACTTTAACTTTACTGTAAAAATTATTTCATTTAATTATTACCATATAGTTTTTTGTGTGAATTGTTTAACTAAAAAAGCACACTAATAGGGACTGTTACCTTAGTAACCTGAAATGAATTATCTGTAAATTTATTAGCGCTTGTATAAACTAAAATTTTCTATGGAAATAAATTATAAAATATTGTGAAGACCTGGAAATTTAAACCACTTGAATAAAGATTAAAATATTCTTGTCAAAAGATTTTATTATTACATCGTGATGTGTGTAATCTAATATCACGTGAAAAGAATTAGTTTAAATAGCGCAAGTTTCCTTGAATATACACAGTTGGCTAGATTCTGCTTACTTGAAACATATCTAAAAAAATATGAAATTACTATTATTCATTTTTGGAATCACCGCAGCGGTAATCGGAGATCCGGTGAGTGCTGAAATAATTTTTCACTTTCATCAAAATATAAAATAAATTACAAAAAATAATCATATAAATTTATTAATTTTATTACTTTGAAGGTACCATCAACCCTATTAACCGAAGATGGATTGAAAAGCATCGCTGAAAATTTACTTAGAGAAGTTGGAGGATTAAAAAATGAATTATCACAAATTGAACGCAACTCCAAAGCTATTGTTAAAAGCAAAATATATGAAATTGAAGAAGTAAAAATGCTAGAAGTAATATTTTTATTTAGTTGATCTATTTATAACATGACTATATACATTTAAGTATTTTAAAATAGTTATAAAGATTATTTCTCGCATAATTTTAGGCTGAAGTAAACAAAGCTTTGGAATCTGGAAAGTTGCCAGTAGAGTGTGCAGTAAGCATCGATAAACGTTTCCATAATTTTGTTGCCAGTACTAGCGACGAAAGACTTCGGAATGCAGTAAAGAACATTACCGGTAATAAGAAAAGCTTGAAAGAACACCAACAGGTAATTAATGTGTAATATTATTTTAATATTTTTTCACTCTTACATTAAATAATTGTAGAATGCTGATGTAGGTATCTACCATAACAGCCCATAATTTTATTACGTTTTCTTAGAAGAAGTGTTCTAGTAATGAAAATGGTCTAAACTTAGATTTAAGATCCTTTACTAAGTTTTAAGGTTTTAAGGTTTTCAGATAGAGATATAGATTCTTAAAAAGCTTGAGGCGTAATTCATAGAAATTCGTTTGAAATGATTTATAGTATTTAAAAATAGTAATTTCCTAACGAAAACCTCTATTACTTGTTTTTACTAAACCGTTACTAATACTTACATTATAAAATAATCTACAGAAAAAATATGATTCTCGATAGCTTTAGTTGCTTTACGTATGTAAGACACGTAAAATATTTATTTGGCCCAAAACTATTAATAATTAAAGTTACTAATTCATTAGTTGGGAGATATAACTATATGAATGAAATTAATATTACCGATTCTCCGAAAATAAATTAGATCTTGACTTTTTAAATATTTTTCTTTTCAAATGTTTGCAAAATTATAACGATAAAAGTTGATTAAATTTGTCACTAGAAAAATATAAATTTTAAATGTAATAGCTAAAAGACATCTCTCAAAATCATATAAAAATCTGCTAGTTACTCCCAAAGATTTTTATTAAAGGAGGAGTGTCCATAAAGGCTGTTTTTTGTCCACCTGTAAAAAAAGGTAACCATTTTTTTCGATATTAAGATTTTATTCGATAAAGCAATCAATTTGAAGACGAACAGACCCAGTTTTGTGTGTGAGCCCAACTTGGGTATGAGAAACCCAGAAAGTTTTGATTTCAGAGTTCTCATTTTAACTTTTACGAAGAAAAACCTAACCTTTAACCTTATTAACCTTTAGAGAACCGGCATTTGGGGTACGTGATCGTTCTAAGAAAATGCATTAAAAAAGGTATCTTATATCATGGATTGACCACGTGTGAAGTGTCGATCATGGGTTGAGCCAGTATACTGGCTTTCCGGTCCTCTAAAGGTTAAGAAGAATACGGCTTTGGTAAAATCCTCATCTCCCATATACCGCAAGTTGGGCCCACACACAAAGCCGGGTTTGTTCGTCTTTAAATTGATTACTTTATCTGAATAAAATCTTAATATCGAAAAAATAGTTACTTTTTTATAGGTAGCCAAAGAACAGCCCTTTTGAACCCTCTTTTCTAAATAACGGAAAAAATTTTCGAACGTCATAAAATTGCCTATAATACTATTTCTTAATAGTCTTACACGGCAACTCAACAGTTAATAAATATGATGTTTAATATAATAGAGTACCGTCCTTAGATTTTAGAGACATAGCTCTTTTACTATAATAGTTTTTGTTCTCAGTGTATAATGGTCTATCCCTTAGATCTTTCAAATCAGGTTTTGAAATCATTTCATTTATTATTGTATAACTTAAATTATTAAATCCAAATTATGCATATTCTAATTTAAAATTTGAACTACATATACCTTAAAATATCACGGAGAACAATAAAAAACCTTTTTCCAAAGTTTCTAGAATCATTGAAGATAAATAAAATCGTGCTTGCATTTCGTTTCTTCTTAAATAACTTGATTCATTACTACTACATTATTTGATATCAAAGAAAGTAAAAAAAAAACAATTGGGATTACATTACCTTATTTTCAGGTATTAAATGAGATAGAATCCGTTCTCGTTACATCATTGGACAAGGAAATAAAATCGTGCTTAGCCGATCAAGCAAAATGCAAGTTGACCGGAGAATTTTTGAATGTAACCGAAGGATTGTCCAAGTTGGTTGATCTACAGAAAGATGACATATATGACTCCATCAACATGTCTTCAGATGATCTCGCATCAAAGGGTTTACAGGACAAAGTCACGAAGGAAATCATTGAACCATCCCAAAAGTGTTTGAAAGCTTAATATTTTATATTCAAGTAAAATTCACTAATTGTAACCCGCTATATAATAGTACATTTCGGCACTGGTGCGGAAGGTGATGATTTACTTCATGTGACGTTTTTCGCACGAACAAAGCGAGTGCGAAAAGTCACATGAAGTAAATAATCAACTTCCGCACTAGTTTCGAACGGTATTTTATACCACGAGCGCCGAAAAATCATACCAAAGTTGTGATTTTGAGGTTAGAGTGGTATAATATTTAATTAAAATTAAATTAATGTTTATAATTTTTTTATTTATTGCATCCACTTACACTATTAACAATAGCAAATTAATTACCAATTAATCGAAAGAATTAAAATTTCCTTTCTTTGGAACATATCACATAACTTACGTTCACAACGGAAATGACGAATTATCTGATTATACACACAGTGCAAAGCTGTGAGCCCTTACCACGAGTGCGAAGATCTCCCGCAAGTTTGAAGTCGTGAAAACTCGGCTTTGGAAAGACATGAGAAAGTCGGGACTTTCGGAAACAGATCGCGTGTCGTAAATTGGTCGCGCGGGGGTTATGGGCTCCTGCGGTTGCACGCTGGCTAAGATTTGCAGGGGCGAAATTTCGGGTGCGCATCTCTTTAAAAAAAGAGAGAAAGAAGGAGATATTCAAAGTCTGAATGGATGCGCGCAATCAGCGTCGACAAAACGCGCGCCTTTCTCGGATTGTAATGATGGTCGGCAGTGGCGGCTAACGAAACGATGCGACTTGACGAAGAAGTGAAAGTAAACGCGAGAATTTCTTTGAAAAGTGTCATTGTTGGTTATTATTATGTATGCATAAATCACGGATTGGTTTACTTTTTGGATGATTGCGGTCTTCAAGGAAGTGTTTCTTTATATTTCTCGATAAATTGTAGGTACTGAAAATCAAAAAGAAATGATTATATAGTATATATATGTGCATAAATATAAACAATAAGGAAATCGTATATAAAAAATTTTGTATAATCAATAAATTTTTTCTTTCTTCCAAGGTACATGTTATTAATAAAACCTGCAAAATTACCTTTTGCTTCACTTATACATATATGATATTCCAGGTTAAGAATCTTGCTTAATTTTATCATACTGCTCCTTTATTCGTGTATCCAGATTAATTTGTGTTTCCAAAACATACAATGGACGAACACATGAGGATTTGATATCTCTGATTGCCTCCTTAAAAAGTTTTAAATAAGTAATTAAATTATTTTTTTATGTCGTAGACGTAAAATCGTATTATGCAGGTCACAGAACGACTTACGTCCTAGGGCAGAAAAGTAAAAAATATAGCTCTGTGGCAAATTTCACATACACTTGTATGTATGTACGCAAAACATGCACCGAAAACAATTTTTATGCGCTCTAACTTTTGGATTATTCGAGAGCAACGTTTAAAAAGTATACAATTATTCATACAGTACCAAACTTCTCGCAATAATTTTATAGAATTACAACAACAACATACATAAATTCTTCACGCAAAAAAAAAATGAATATACTAAATTACAGTCATTTCGTAAACCCAAGTATCCACGCCATCACGACCAGCGCAATCTGTCGCTCGGCTTCCTCGAAAAACTCCCACACGCAGTTCGCTCGCGCGGCCAACCCTTGAAAACCAGCGGCGGGCAAACCACATCGCGTGCTGCAGCTATACGCCAAAAGCAAAAAGAAAACGCATGCATATATGTACGGCGGCTGCATTTTTCAGCAGGAGTTTCCATTGCTCTCGCGTCACCACAAAGCGCGTGTGAGTTTCGCAATGTACCTCCGCGCGCGGCAATATAAGTGCCTGTATACACGCTCGTCGTCGCCGCCGGGAGAGATATCTTCTCCGCGGGATATGTGGGCATGGCATTTTTCCGCGTGAAACCCCCGCGCGTGCGGTCGCGGGCGACACCCACGACGACGGATTATTAGTCGCGCCGAAGAAAACTATCTGCGGTCGTTGCGACATCGAAGACCTTCAAAATGAGTCGCGCACGCGGGCAGCCGTGCGAGTTTTACAGCGCGGGAGAACGAGAGAAAGAGAGAGAGAGAGAGGCTATGGGCTGGGTGTATTGTTCGCTCGCGGTTATTTCCCGTGTGGCGACGGCGCGGCGACAATTTTTTAATGAATTTGTAAGTACACGTGTTCTCGCGGGCTGTGCCTTATTTTATAAGTCTGAGAAGTGCGTTATCTGTTAACGTAATACTCGCAGACAGTCCAACACCTGTGTAAAGATCTTTTGTTGATTTTTTTCGGTAACGTTTCCATGTGGAGAACAAATGGATATTTGGATAATATTGTTAATTTTATTGCAAAAATCTTAGGAAAATTAAAAAAAATTGTTTTTGATTTTTTAAAAATATTTTTCTTTAATAAAACTAAAGTTTAGTATTAAACTTAGTTACTACTTTGTAAAGTTTGATTTATAAATAAATATAAATTACAATATTATATCTAGTTTGCGTATAATTATATATTCGATTAATTCACAGAATTTGCAAAAAGGCTGTTGAATAAAGACTATAATCTAGCCTGATATAATTTAATACACTTTAATCTTACTTTTGGCAACGGCTATAGTCAATGTAATCATTTCTAACATATTGAATACAGTTTTGGGTGGTAAAAATGAATGTATCATTGCACTTTGCAAGTGATAGTATATTCTCTTCCAGTGAGTAAAAAATATTCATACCTTCCCTGGTGGAAATCCAAAACATTTTATAATTAATAATTGACTATTTATTTTAGAAACTTGCTATAAAATGGAAATTTATCTTATCCAGTTTCGAGCTCCCGGTGAAATGCTTTTTCCCCTATTATATGGCCATTTAATATATTGATAAATAGGATGAGTTTTTCGAAGACAAGCACAAGCTTGTTCTTGAGTATTTTAAAGGTATTAAAACTGATCAGTTTTTTTTTAGTTTGGAAATGGCTAGTAGAAGGCTTGCTGTTACGGCAAGGAGTGAGAGAGACAGAATCAGATGGAGAAATAAAGGTTTTGCTGAATTATTCATGGAAGGAGTACAACAAATGATTTTTTAATTAATGTTATTTATTTATATTTTGGTAAGCCATCCAATAGACTTTAATGCTCTTTCATATACGATAGAATTAGTAAGAAAATCAAATACCAATATTTTGTTGTGACGTCAATCTAAGAAATAGGCAAATAATGGTCTAAAAATCGTTTCATCATAGCCATTAATTAGCCAGTTTTACTAGCTATTTTTTGACTTCTTGGACATTTTATATAGATGAATTTTTACCAGGGTTATATTTAATAAAATCAATTAATTTAATTTGCAATTCAATAAATCTACAATAAAAAATCTGTTAAATGCTCAAAAAGAAGAAATGAATGAGGAAGCTTTAAAATTGGTAGCAAATAGTGTACTGAATATTTCTGAAGGTCTCAGAAATGATGTGGATAAAATTTCAGAACTTATAAAAAGGGTAAAAGCATCAGCTTCTACTAACCATGATGAAATTTCTAATCTTATAACAAAAAGTGAGTCTATCATCTTATTACAGGTAAGAAAAAGTTTTTTAATTTTTACGTCATTACGGAATTTAATATTTTTAATGTTTCCAATTCTTTAAGAAAAATTTCAAAAAATCAGTATCGAATGGAAAAAATATAAAAAATTGCCAAACAATTTTTAAGGAAAAAGTTGATTTGCTTAAAAATTATGTACACCAACGTTTATTAGATGTTACTAAAGAGTATATTGAAGAAATCAAATTATCACTGGATCCCATTGAAAATGTAATAAATTACTTGACAAAATAATAGAATTGGCAGAGCGATTAAATTGTCACATAAAAATTTTAGGAAAAAGAATTTAAATTTAGTTGAGAAACATTTATTATGAATAGTTATCCGATAAAATTTATTGATAAGATGATTGATGAGAGAGTGTGGGAAATTTATAATGGTGGATTGAAGAAGCGGGCACATAATCAAACAAGGAATAAAAATGGAAAGAACGCATATTTTAGTTTACCATATGTTAGAGGTTTGTCGGAAAGGATTAGAAGGGTTTTTAGTAAACATAATATTTAAGTTTTCTTTAGAAACGATAATAATTTAGAAAGGCTATTTATTAATTGTAAAGACAAGGATGATAAAGGTTTAAAATTGGGAGTAGTTTATAAAATTAATTGTAGGAATTGTAATGGATTGTTATATTGGTCAAACGGGTAGATATTTGAAGAAGAGAATATACGAACATCAATATAGTTTACGTAGTACAAATTTTACATCGGGTTTGAAAGAACATTGTTTAAATAGTTTGCATTCTTTCGATTTTGGGAGTGTGGATATTTTGAAACAAGGGATTAAGAATAAATATAAGAGGGAAAGCCTTGAAAGTATTCACATTCTAAGGAATCGGAATAATGTAAATTTAATGGTAGAGTCAAGTAAATTAGATAACATTTATCATTCTTTATTAATTTAAGTGATAATGGAAAGTTAGAGAGGGGAAGGTGGATGGTGGTGGGGGTAAGAGTAAATAAGTGGGTATGGGTATATAAGGAGGTGTATCGCGGGTTTCATTTCAGTCCCTAAGGAGGAGCCGGAGCGGGCTCGAAACGTTGGGCAATTGGGCAATTTGGTGGTGGGGGGCAGTCAGATAGTCCTTTGCTAATAACGTTTTTTTTCCATGTTTTAATTAAGTTTTCATTTCAGGTTTTACGGGGGTGATTATAAACAAGGGCAATCTGACTGCCATAAATATTAATTATTTTAATTTAATTTATAAGACTGTAAGACCGATGGAAAAATTCTCATCAGTTGATAGTAAGTTGCAGTCGACATAAGTAATATTTTTAATGAAAAATAATAGAAATATTATTATTTAGTGTTATTTATTTATTTATTCATTTTTTTTTTTAGTTTTTTCCCCAGGAGCTAAACAATATTTACGATACTCTTGCACACAAATTGGATAGCGAGATATAACATTGTCGAAGTGATATTTCTCATTGTAGAATAACTGGAGAGTCCTTGATTACAATACAAAAGCACTTCACGTTCATTGATAACTTGAAACCGCAAATAAATACTCTGGTCGAAAATGTTTTGAATCGTTTAGAGAAAGAGGAAGTATATGTTAAATGTCAAAATGAAATTTTCAAACCAGTTGATGAGTGTTTAAAGAAATGAACAAAGATTATTATTTTTTATGTTTAAAAGTTTTCATAACTAGTGTTATTCAGATTTAAGTTTTGCACAACTTTAATATGCTTGTAGGGTTCGTTTCAAAGAATTTAGAAAGAGCAAATTTTAATATGTACCTTATTATAAAAATGGTTTCATTGTAAAAAATATTTATATAATAATTAAACAATGTCTTTATATAAATTTTTTTTTTATTTTCATTATTATAGCCGTTTGTTTATAGCACACGTTTTATGACGTCACTGTTATCAACGACTATAACTCTACCGTAATTTTCGAATCACGACAGTTTATAGAGTGTTATTTTCTAATGTACAGTTGTTAAGTCCAAGACAATAAGTATACTGTCTTCAGTGCAACAATGTTTTCCTTAATTTTTGTTATACTTTTAATAATGAATGAACACGTAAGTAATTTTTCTTTCTAAAAGTATATAATTAAATCAGAAGGTGAAAATAATGCAACACAAATGATAACCCAATTGTTAAATGAATTAGAAAATCGGCAGGTGGACGTTAAAGATATTTTAGACGAAAGCCAAAAGATACGTTTAAAATTGACACAATCGCGAAAGGATATCTTTTCCGTGTTGGTTAAAAATTCACTACTACTTGAAGGAAAAGTAAGGAAAATTTCATATCATTATGAGTACAATACGAACATGTCTTCGTTCCATGATTAAATGGTTTCTTTTAGGATGCATTAGCAGAAGGTAAAGCTAAAAGAGATAATGTTAGCAAATGCCAGGCACTTTTCGATTTGAAAATGGAATGGCTGATTCATAAAATTCATCATTATCTAACTGATTCAATCAATGACGATCTAAACTATGTTGAAGATTCTCTTAAATCGACAGGGGAGGTAAACTTTTTATAAATTAATATTTAAGATTAATGCGTATCTTTTGTGTTAATACGCGGTAAAATGATCTTTAATTTTTTTACAGTAATTGAATAAGGTAAAAAATGATTTAGAAGAATTGCTGAGTTCAAATGGCAATTTGGACTCAGCGTGTTTGATGTGTTTGATGAGTTGGCTGCTAACCTAAATGCATGTTCTGAAAAACTTATCAAATTCAGAACTCGCATACCCCATCTGGTAGAGAATTTTCTTCATGATTTAGAAAAAGAAGAAGCACCTATTTAAGTTCGTAATAATATATTTCTACCAATTGTTGAGTGTCTATAAAAATAATATAAAAATAAAAATTTTCATATAGCAAATTTGTAACTATGTTTTTGTAACTTTTCAAGGAATTAGTTATCACTTTTAACAAACAATCGAAATTTCTAGATGGCATGCAACTGAGGAATGCTTAATAAGACGTTACGTCTTAGAATATATATTCTGTTTAGGCACTCGATGTATAAATCATTTATAAATAGCCTTCGCCCTCGGTCCAAAAAAGGAAATCACCGTCGTATGATGATGCGCAATAAAAATGTATACCGAAGTTCAATTCCTTTGTGGCGGACGAAAGCGCGAGTACGAAGCTTCTCTCTTGCTCGCTCTCTCCCTACAATACTTCGTTCCCTTGTGGTTACGCGAGTTTTACGAGCGCGAGCATTACCTTTAAAAATTTTGTATTCACACTTTGCTACTTTATATGTATATGCATAGAGCGATGTCGACGACCCTAGACTCGCGTATCAAAAGGACAAAGAGTCAAGAATAATGCGGATGGCTACTCGCAGCTAGCACGCCGCGACGAGTTGCTACCGTAAGTAAAAAAAGGTTGAAGTTAGTTATATAGTTTCTTGGTTGGTATAGGTTTTGCTGTTTTTTTCTTGTCTCCTTGATATGAAGAATGATGATAAGAAATCGTCACTCAAGTCAAATGATAGCCAAACTTTAAAAAATCCTACAGTTTTGCAGGTACTGTGTATTAAGTCATAATATTTTTACTTTAATTATCTCTTTTCGTCTTTTCTCCTTCAATACAACCGCTGACCATTATTGTCAGACACACTATACACAAAAATATGATTCCTCCTCACTACCACCCTACTTCCATAAATCTGAAATCATCTGACAAATGCCACGAGACTCCTTCAGAGGAATTTGACAAAGCGGTACCAGAAACAGTACATCTCGCGCGCGACCAATTCATTTTCACACCAATAAGAGACGAAACGATATCGCGTTTCGTTGGGATGAAAGAAATGAGCGCTGCTACGGAATTCATTATAAACAGAAAATCTAGATCTTCGCGACGTGCTGCTGATGCGCCCGATTCGACGATTTCTTTGTCCCCTCCCCTCACCGCCACCCCAAAATTCCACCCCTCGACAAAATCAAAGCGATTCTTACAAAGAGTTTTGTGTTCCGTAGAAGGAAGTTGGGTTGGATTACGAAAGTCGGAGAGGATTTTATTGATTTTTTGGCAGCATGTTTCGTGGGTCGAGTAGGATGCCTTAAGTCGCTGCGGTGTGTTTTGTACAACATCTTATTTTCTAATAAAATACTTTCACTTTTTGGATTGAAATTCAGACCTCCTAGATTATAATATTACGCAGAGTTCTTTCTTTGTATAAATTCATCTGTACACGGAGAAAAATGGTTTAGGAAAAATTACTATATGTATAGTAACCGTGGGACAGATTCAAATTATCATAAAATTTACTACAATTTATAGTAAAAACTCCTATGTTTTGAGTAATTTTTACTATGTATATAGCAATTTCTACTATAAATTGTAGTAAATTTTATGATAATTCGAGTCTGTCCCAAAGTTCCTATAGAATGTAGTAATTTCTCTTACATTTATAGTAAATTTTCCTACAACATTTCTCTCAGTGTATCTTACAAAAAATAATAGCGGAATCTAATTTCCTCTAACTTTTTTTAACTTACTCGCTATACTGTCTTTCGTATCTTATCTCCTCCAGTCCATCCAACCTCAGGTACGCCTGGAACGCCTCAAATCCGTTACGCCACTCTCCAACTTCATTTCTCACCCGCCATTCTCACCCCCTCCGCATCCCAACCCAAAAAGCGAACTCGAATCCTCACCCATCCCTCCATTGTTAATCCGCGAATTCCCCGAACCTCCTCTCATATCCACACTCACCTTCGCCAACATTTTTGGCGGGAAAAAAAATCACCACCACCAGCGCTCATTCCCATCAGCATCGCCGTCGCCGACGAAATCTCAGCTCGACGCACCCCTTGCTAATGACGCGGCACAATGCCTCGCAGCTTCCTCTCCCTCTAAGAGAACGCGCACTTACCTCGAGATAAAGAGGGGGAGAGAATAGGCACCTGGTGGCGCGAGCGCGCACGTAATCGTGGGAGCAGCACGCCTATGCCACCCCTCGAGACGCTTCTCCCGCGGCGCGAGCGCGCGCGCATGCTTTCTTCTTCCCCTTCCTTCCGTGTAGACTCGTTGGAAGCTCCCGCCGTCAAACAGGTTAACGGAAGTGCAGGGGGACGACGGGGCGCACAGCGGGATAAGAGAGGGAGAGCGGGATGCTGCCGCGAGGGAGAAAGAGAGAGAGCAACACGTGGATAAGGATCGAGGGGTGGAACTTTGGGGTGGCGGTGGGTAGAGGTACGGGTGTATATGTAGAGTGTCGGTATGTGTAAAGGAGAAGACGAAGCAACACGTGGATGCCAGGGAATGCAGTTTTCAGGGCGGCTGGGGCGAGAGAGAGAGAGAGAGAGAGAGAGAGACCGTTTGGATGTCGGAAGGTTGGTCGGAGGATTATAGGTGTGGTGTTGCTAGATTTTGGTGTTGAACTCTGTTGTGCAATTTAACGGTTTTGGGCGTTTGTTTTATAGTAGATGGGGATATTAACTTTGAAGTAATTATTAATTATATTGTTTATTTTTACAATAACAAGTGATGATACCTTGTTTTGTATGATGGGTATCCGTCAAATAAACCGTTATGCTTTATGCAATTAATTCTACGGCTATTCCAAGAACGAGTTAATTTTTTAATTGAATTCAAAGAATCTGGCTTTATAAACTCACTTCATTTATTTTTAAAAATTATACGAGTGACAAAGTTGTAGAAATTAAGTATAACCTTTTCAAAAAAAGCTATATATAAAATGTTATGATCCTTCGTATAGTTCCAGTCGAAATATTGAGACTCGGTCAATCACTGTGACATTATTAATCCTCGAGATTCACAGTTTTGACTTCTTTCTTCACAAATGTATTCCGCTTAACTTTTAAAGACCGAGAAATTGCGATTTGCATATCCAAAGGTGTCGGACTCGCCATTCAACCGTCTCTCGTAGCCACTCATTCCCACTTATTCATTTTACATTTTTCACTTTTTTCTCTCCTTCTCTATATCGCTCTTTCACTACGCGTATAAAAGCATTAGAAATTAATAGACTTCTTGAAATGAATACATCTACGGAAGCCGTTGATGGTAAACATGTATTCCGACAACTTGTACCTTTCTCCATCACGCGCGTAACTTTAATCTTGTAGAATTTATTAGATAAAATATACAGAACCAGTCGACAGTTAAATATTTATTTTTCAATATACAATATTTATTCATTTTTTCCTCTCGCCTTTTCTTCCACGTTCCTCCTTTCTTCTCTACCCCCTCTCTCTCCCTCTCTCTATGTATTTTTCTCTCCTTAATAACTAACGACCTTTCCCTTCCACACGGCCATACCCGTATACACACACACACACGCTCGCGCACGCACAAACATCTCTTCTGTCTCGCAAATTTCTTCCCACTCTCCATTGACCGGCCCTCAAAGAGCGCGGCGGCGGCGGTACGACACGACGACGACGACGCTCGTCGTCGTCGCATTAACCGCTTGCTCGAACCAAAACCCATAAGCATAAACACAGGAGAGTACGCACATACATACATACATACATACGTGTATATATATATACAGTATCGCGCAAGTTTGCCGACTCTTTAAGAAGCAGCTGCTTGCGCGAAATTTTCTCACGCGTCCAAAAGCCACCCCTAAGGACAATTGAACTTGATTTCGAAAACGAAGGGAGGGAAAGAGAGAGAGAGACGCAAAGGTGCGTACTAGAGGGAGGGGGTCGAAAACACACCTAACTATAGCGGGGTCCATTGTACGCGCGACGCGAACCTCACGGAGAATACCACGTGTGTGTGTGTATGTGTGTGTATGTGTGCAGGGGAGGAGGGAAGTTTGAATTTCATTAAGGAGGCAAATTGAAGTGTTATTATTAGGGGCTCTCTCTCCCGCTCGCGTCTTATGCGGCTCTGCGTTTCGCTCATTGTTTCGCGCGTATACTATATGTGTGTGCGAGCGCTCTGAATTTTTTCGATTGTACCTGCAGCGCTCGTTGGCGGTATTGTGCCTGCGGCAAAATATGCCGATTGTCGCCTATGGGAATGTTTTGCAAATCGTCGCCCGACCGATGATTGTTACGTATAGAGGATATCGCGAGGGGGTTTTTTAATGAAGAGCGAGGGATGACTTTGATTATTCTGATTAGAAAGCTATATATGTGAAGGGTATTATTAGCGCATTCGTTTACATAATAATGATGTATGTATTAGTTTTGTTATGAATTCTACACTTTTTCTTTTATATAAAAATATATTCGTTTTAGTAAACACATTGCGGGATGTTTCTACGCTGCATGTAACATTGTATTTATTATGGAAACGTGGGTAGAACCGGAATATTAAATAAATGAATAATGTATATACATACGTTTTTTTACGCAGTTGTAAACATTTAGGAATACGAATTATATTTACAATGTGGAATCTGACAACTTCCAATCGTAAAAAAATACAACGGCGCATACACCTTTTTACCTAATTCCCCTTCATTTGAAAGTAACTCTTCAACGTTTAAAATTTCATTTCGATTTATCAGTAGCGCATCATCGATATACACACTCGCGAGTCGAACTCTCGCACAATTTATTGCATCCTTCCGTCATTAAAACTATTGCCCGAACAAATTTCAGCGTCGCGCGCGCGCGCCGAGAGATCCAAAGCCGCGATAGCACGGCGTGTCTCTCAGCATGCGTTTTCTCGACCAAAACCTCGAAAAAAAAACCGAAAAAGTATAAAAAGGAGCTCAGTGTATAGATACGCCGCGATAAGGACATCCCACTGCTCGCTCGCGCGCCATTTTTTCCAGTCTGCGCATATAAGGATAACCATTACAGAACGCCGAAAAATAGCACACACACATGGCACCGGCGTAGCAGAACGTTAGGAAAGAAACGCGTCCATCGTAAAGTCCGCAAATTCATTTCGGCGGTCGATCTTGATAAAAACCACTATAACGCGCGGATAGACGAACCAGATACAGACTAGGAAGGAAAGTGTTTGCAGCTATAAAGGAGCGTGCAGCAACGGCGTCGCGCAGAATTCTGGGTCAGCAGGAGCTGCGACGAGCGGGGATATCGGGGCTGCATTTTAAAGATCGATCCCGCTCTATCCGCATACATCTCTGTGTGTATATAGCTACGTATATATATACGCGGAGGTAGCGGCTGGGTCTGCATAATTCATGCGCCAGCCGCAAGAGAGAGAGAATGCATATTACCCCGAAGGTGGATGTACGTCGTTTTAGCAACTAGAAGCGGCGAATCGGGATGCAAGGCTGACGATAGTTGCTCTTTCTCTCGCACGCGCGTGCGCAGGACTGTTGTTTAGCTCTTTTTCGGCATTTTGACGCGCCGCCGCTTGAACTGTAAACGCGCGAGGACAGTGCTGAATCGCATTATCCGAGGGAGATACAGGATTTGTCTAGGATCGCGCGGACTTTCAACGAGACAATTATGCAGTGGGTATATAATGGGGTTATAAAGAGTGTGATTTGCAATCATATGAAGGGATTCTTTCACGTGATAATTTTAGAAAAAGAATTGGATTTTTTTTTGTTTGTTATATGATTTGTTATATGTAAAACGGAAATTTTATTTGTTTTGTGGTAAATTTAATTTAGATGTTGTAAAACAAATTATATGGATGTAGAGAAAATGATTGCTTAAAATTGTTAATACGTGCAGTCTTTCTTCTTTCTGTTAAGTTTTCACGTGATGTTCGTCGAGCATAGAGCAGTTTTTAAAACACGATTGAAATGTATTAGGAAATTGAAAAAATGTATTAAATTAAACCATATTTATAAAAAAGAAATTAGACAAGTTTCATAATACTCTTTACGTAAGATACCAAAATAAAGTAAAAAAACATACCTCTGACACGAGTATAAATCGAATTATAAATACTAATACAGATCCCCACTTGTTCACCCAGAACACGTGTTTTCATACTTCATTTTTTACATCATAAATTTCGCAAAAACATTTGTAAACACAAGCAAAATTTCCGCAGCATACATTTTAAACATGAAATTCGTGTCCGTCTATTTCTCTTCCTCCTCCTCCTCCTCCTATCTCTCCTTGATTCCTCCGCACGAATACGTTACGCGACGACGACGTTGCACGGACGGATTCCGGTGAATCGTCTGAAGATCGGCACGAGCCGATAAAAGCTGCGCTCACGCCGCTTAAGGATCCTGCCTCTGCGCGATCCTGGATTTTATGCCGGCCGTATTTTGCAGTATTTATAAAGTAGCCGTAAACGAGGAAATTCTCAATCTAATTGATTCCTCGGACCTTTTTTCGCCCGCGTACATGCAGGCAGCGTCGGCGGCTAAAAATAAAACGCGCGCGCGCGCGCTGTCGGTGTGTGGCAGGACGCGTGCGCCATAATATGGCGCGGACGAAAGTAAATTTCGGATAATGAAAGTTAATTAAAAATGCGCGAGACGCGGTTAAGCGCGAGGAGCGAGTCGAGGAGGTAAGTACGAAGTTTGCGCGAGGTGGAGACGACTTTTTCAGGGTTTCCGAGTGTCGGTTAATTTGCAGATATATAAATTTACGTTATTGTGAAATAATGGGTTTAAATTACTACTCAACTGACAATAACATTTTTATCATAACATCAATGTTTAAATTTTTGTTCTTAATTTATCCCCTCGCAGAGCACGTAAAGACTTCTCTAATTATTTGTAAAATTGTATTATAACGTTCCGTTAAAGGTTGTAGCTTTTTGAAGTATAAATAAAATACTCTATGAGAAAGTGATCGTTTAAATAAAATACAAAAAATGCACATTTTAAATGCGCTCGCATTCAAAATCGGAAACGTTTAATATTCTAAACTTTTCGGTAAATTCGGGGAACGTGAGTGAAAGATATCTCTTAAATCGAGAAAGCGTTAAGATCGAAAAGAAAATAATTTAATTTTATAGAAAACTGTTAAAAAGTACGTATATAATAAATAATGAATTATTCTTCCATATTATTACGTCTCTTATATATTTGACATATTTTTGTTTTCAAATTACAACAATTATCACTTTACTATGGTATATTTGCAGCAGATACCAATGCAATGAAAACCTGAAATTTAGTTAAACCTTTACATTTTACACTATAAGATAACTGCAACATCACTTTCTTACATTGTCATATCATAAACTTCCATTGTTAATTCCATTAAAATTATATTCATACCCTGATAGAAATGTTAAGCAGAAGCTAACTATTTTTCAGTTAACTTTATGGCTAAAAATGAACATTGTTTCCCTGATAAACATGTTAACCAGAAGCTAGCTATTTTTCAGTTAACTTTATGATTAAGAAAAAACATTGCTTGTATTTCATGATTATGTATCATCAATCTGAAATAAATTATGGCGTTTACACTTCATAAAATATGTATTTTAAGTAATAGTAGAACTTTTAGATGAATTATATTATTTTTGCATTATGATTTTTGTATTTTTGAAAATCCAAAGAATTAATCACCCTTTATCCAATAACCTTACCAACACCACTCCAACATCCGAACTCAGTTCCGCAAGCGCAGCGTCACCGTTAAAATCTCTTCCGCGCACGCACTTACAATTGTTCCATGCGATCGGCTTTGGAGGCCGCGAATGTGCGCGACGCGACAAGCCTCCTACTTCTCGACGTACGCAATTGCAAAGTGCGCGCAACACCAGTACACATTTGCATTGGCCGACTCTCTGCTCGCGCGCGAGACTGCGGCGCGTCGAATAAATGAATGCCGATCGCGAGCTGTTTGTCTATTTCGAGGGAGAGAGAGTGCATCTGGCGGACCTAGTTCTGAGTGGCCACTATACTCTCGCCTGGTAACAGGCCGCCGAATTTCACGGAAACGATCGGCGTACTTTTTTTTCTCTCTCCCGTAAGTGAAAGATGGGTATCTCTCGGTGGTTGCTGAATTCGGGATAATTCCAGTTTTGGAGAAAAAAAAAGGGAATAAAGAGCATGTTGTATATTGAATAGTGCAAATTTTCGGGGCTGACCCACTTTGGGTGGTTTTGGGATGTAAAATCGGCGAGAATTGGAACGTGTACGGTATGTTTCGCACTAGCGTATGTAGCCTTATATTTCGCGATGTACAAATATTGTCGGTGCGAGTACTTTGGCAAATTCTACGCGCGTGTGACGTCAGCAATAAACGAAAACGACTCGGTGATTGCAGTTAAAGTTTCTCACTATACGACATAACTTGCGCGCATAATGAGATGTGCTCTGTGACGTGCGAGAGAGCTAAAATTATATTTTTATCCTTCAATTTTTCGGCTTTTCTTATAAATTTGCACTCTTACTTTAATCAGCGGGACGCCGGGGCATTGTATGTTTAAATTAAATTTAATTTGTACTCTCGAAGCCGATCGTCAATGTATGTACGTACGCGACTTTTCATTTTAAACTGTACACAGAAATTAAGATCCCGAATAAATTAAGGATAATTTTATTAGTTTTTAATTCGTAAATTATGGCCGATGGTTATGATACTGGCGGCGAGCATTCGTGGTGACACTGCACCGGTTCTGCGGCCACCTGGATGATTTTCATAATTTTTCAGTATTAAAATCGCTGTACGTAATCTAGCAGTCGCGAAGAAATTATTTTACGGGTATCTTTGTTAATTACGTGATGAAAAATGTAATTTTTGTTGATTCTGCAAAGATTGAATTTTGGTAAATTATATAAAATTAATACAAATGTATCGATTTCAGTTCAGATTGGAAATTGCCTTATTCTCTTCTCTCTGTTTATACCCTGAATAAATTCCTTCACCACAATAGCTCTCATAAATTTAAAAACCGCTTTAAAAACATGTTTCTGGAGAATTCTTACACTTGAATGAAAACCATAACAAACTTTAATTTTATTAAATAGCAACAAAATAATTTTATATTCATCGAATAGTCCTATTCACATAAACATACATAAATTTTCAAAATTTAAAACATTGAACCTAATTACTACTAATAAAGTGTCGCAGCTTCGCCTGTCTTGTGATTTTCATCCAGACGCCCTCGATATATCGGAGACAAATATCGCGGCAGCTGCCGCGCAGCTCGCGCGTGCGCCGCGGATAAAAATGCCGATCTCTATCGCGAAGAACGCGCACAGACGTAGATTGTCGTGCGGCGATAGCTTCACTCGATTTTTCGCGCATACTCCCTGCTTAATTAACCCGTGATCCTGGCGGAAGAGGAGAGACTCGCACGGGACGCGGTGGTGAGAAATCGATGGGGAGGAGAAAAATGAGAATCGGGGGTATGGTGGAGGAGTAAAAATGTGTTTATCTTATTTTTAATATTTTTCTTTCTACTAAGCTTGACGGCATTAAATTATGCCAACAATTGTTATTTTTCGGCATACTTTATTGGAGTTAAACTACAAATTATTCTTCTTTTTTATCTATTTTATTTTATTATTATGACCGCTATTATTTTATCATTTGTGCGACTTGCGGAATACTCTGTTCTTTATGAAAAATGTGTTTTTTACTAACATTTGTAATGTATGCCGGACTATGTAGGACCTCAGGTCTTTAGTCCTTTATCAATAAATATCAAATTTCAATCGTACTTATTTTAGTGATAATTTATAAAAAAAAAGCCATGCTAGCTTTTATATTTTATTTTTGGTCTTCTTCAATTGCTACTCTCCAAATGAATGAACGAACCAAAAACTCGCGTAAAATATTTCATTCTAGTTCAACAAAAAACAACTAGCACGAAGTGAAACTGTTAACTATGTTCAAATTATCTTTTTAATCATATACGATTCTTTCACTGCAGCAATACAGAAGCCAACGATGCAGATTCAAACATGCGCGCGTTAGAGGCAAAGCGCTAAGGTAGGAGAAAAAACCAGTGGACCAGAAATAAATCGAGAGTAAATAAGAGGCAGCGCACACGCGACGATAGCAATTAAATTAAAGCGAGATCTCAAGGAGCCGATAAGACGACGATTAATCAGCACCGCGACAGTCGGACATTTCATTAACGACTTCAGCCGTGTGGCGCACACGCGCGCGATGATTCGCGAACCGTGAAGACTTACTACCGCACTGTAGCGCGTGTGCACGTAAAAACTCCCGTATAGTCACCTTATATTATATTCCTTTTGCGCAAAACGACGAAAAAGCGAGAAAAATCGGAGCCTCCCGCGTTGCGGCCACTTATACGCGCGAAATTAATTAAAAGTGGGTCTTTTTTTACGCGGTGCGTGATTTAAAAAGAGGGCGTGTGCGCGTTCTTTTGTTATCGGGGGGCAAGGGCTTGAGGAGTCAATTTGGTAACGAAGGTGCAGGTTAATAGAATCCTTATAATGAGGAGATGAAGTGACGATAGCGAGAGTGAAAGCTGAAGGAGGCGAATTTTCGTAATGAAAAAACTGACGTGTGTATTTTGTGTACTCATTGTTTATCAGAAATTGCCGTGGTCGAGCAGGTATTGTTGAGGATATTTTTAGGGCGGCTCATTAAATTTTAATTAAAGTACGATGTTCAGAGTACGATTTTTTTATGGTAAGAGAAAACATAATAAAGAATTTATAATATCTGTAATAATGTTAACTTTGAAGTTTGGAAAATACACCTAAAGAATGGCCGATTGTAATCTTGAGCAAAAAAAGAACACAGTCTTTCAAGCATCCTGATTTACCATTCAATGTGGGTCCTTGAATGTCTGGCAATGCGTCTGCTTTCGTCGTCTGCCATTTTACTATACTGCAATGCCTATGTTTATTTTATTAGTTTTCAGCGTATTGCAAGATCAACAAAACTATCTAGCAAAGGCGTTGAAATACTGAGAATAATAAGGTTGTTTTGATTAATTTTGTTGAACAACTATAAGTTTATTGCGTTATAAATTATGTATGTATTGAAATTACTAATGAAAACTATATTCAGAAAAATGTAAATGAAAAATGTAAAACCACGAAGTACACTCGACATGCAAACAAATTGCATCAATTTCAAATTTACCGACACTGGTTAAAAAAAGAATTTAGACGTACTCGATGGTTGATTCGTAAGCGCATCGGCTAGAATATATTACCGTCGAGTGTACGTGTTAAATCAATTTTTAGCGATAAGACGTGATAACGTCGTAGTTACTGAATTAAAGATATAGTTTCTTTTCATCTAACATAAAAATATTACATTTCAAAATGAATATATCCTACGTATCCTGTTGGTGCTGTACAATTTCAAAAATATTCAAGACCAAATATTCCTTGATATGATAATTATTAGAATATAACAAGCAAAGTAACAAGCTAAACATTCAATTTCACATTTTCCAAAATTCAAATCCTCTTCACAAAGAAATACCAACCTTTACAAACTGAAAATTAGGGCAACACCACGTCGAAAGTAAAAGCCCGGGCATAACGGACCCATCCATCGGCACACAAAAAGACGACGACCGAAAGGATTCCTAAACGCTGCGTATATATAGTCGCGCATGCTCGTCCTCGCGATTTAATATTCCGGCTGCGTTGCAAGTAGCGTGTAAGGTTGACGTTTCTATGGGGGCTGGCGCTGCGGTGGTTTATGGCCACGAACGCGCGCGCCTGCGCGTAGGTTAAAATAAAAGGAAAAGATGCGATCTGATATATACAAGAGTGTACAACGCCCACGCCGCGCTGGCAACGGACACGTGTAGTTTCGGTTTTCAGAGGTGTAAGGGATACAAATTATTAGCCCGATGCGGTCGGCATATTTTACGACGCGACAAGTGCTTGGGAATTTTGAGCTTTCGTGGTGACCCTTTTCTTAGGGTTATGAATTTATGATGTACCGTTGTTTTTAGTTCTGGATATATGCTGGTGATAAGTTTTTGTTCACTGTTTTATGTAGCTTTTGGTATTTACACTTGGAAAGTTTGGTGATCAATCAAGACTTTCTGAGGATAACACTTATACGTCTGTTCAGGAATAAAATTAGGCCACAGTAATCTATTAATAGACTGAGAATTTTTTCGCGACACCTGTAAATTTCGAATAACGGAACCATCACACTGCTGAACAAATCCTGCGACAGGTAAGGGTATCCCATAAAACATCGTAAGAGCTCTCAAAGTCATCAAACCTTGCGAGGAAGCCCATCAACATATCAATCTTTTATCGGCCTTAAAATAAAATTGAATGGGGTTGTACAATTATGCAAGCGCGGCGTTATAGAGTTCATAAATATTTCAAAGCCTTCTTTTATGATTTAATGGTATTCATTATTTTCAATAAAAATTCAAATCAGCGCGAAATGAAATATAAAACAAAACCATTTATATATAAGTAGAATTTTAAGTACACAGAATAGTTTAAAACTAAAGTGTTATTCGATATATTCAGCTACTCTGTATATACATCAATCTTTAACCATGCTGGAGATAAGTTTCGTCGTAAACCTTTTTCATTCCAAACGTTCATGAATTTCAAAACTCGTCTTCCTGTCCTCCCAGCTACTTCAAAGTCAATAAAAATATTTCATAAATTGAAACTTAACAAATAAGCGGTTGATTCACCAATTCAACGCGCCCACAGAGCTCACATCCTAAATACAGCATATCAGATCGAGTTATTTCAGACCTACAGCGTCATTCACATTTGACGCTATTTCCTCTAAAAAGACCTGCTATCTAAAGGCGTCTTTTCTCTAGTGACCTAATTTTCCCATAGACCCCAAATAATCAAATTCCATAAACTAATCTACTCCCTGCATTGAATTTCTCACGGTCCCCGACGCACGTGCACTCGGTGCATATAACTTTGTGTACGCGGGGGCGCGCTTAAATAGAGAACCGCTGTCCAAGATGAATGCTACACACCTCGCAGACGGCAGGCGGCGGCGGCGCGTATTTCTCCGGGTGTCGCGGCTGCGTGATTAACGCCGACGTTAACTAGGACAATAATTCAATTAGAGGCTATTATTAAAAAGCCACGCGCTCGGCTCCCGCCGAGGATCTTTTATGGATTTTTAACCGTTTCACTTTCGCATAATTTCCCGCGTGATGTACGGCCCGGCCGATTACGGCGGATTTCTCCGTTTACCGTGTATGTGTATGATGGTAAGGGAGCGCGAAGTGCGCAGTTTGCAACCTGCGTGAGTTAAATCGTTAACTGTTCTGGGGACGGCTTTTCAGTTCTATCAAGTGCAACACGTGTCGGTGGGTTAATGTAAATTATGGCTGTTGCAATAATTGAATATATTTTTGGACGTTACATTCAAATTCAGTATCGTGAAAATTATAACAACATTGTTGACAGCAGAAATATAGAATATAAGTTGTCTAATGTCTACATGTGCGTGGGAAAAAACTTTTTTGCAGCGTGTAACTATTCTTTATCTTAGAATATAATATCACGTCATAAAATAAGTAACATCTTTAAAGCTACCTACCATTATTAACCTTTAAGACACCAATCGCGAAATCGCCTCTTTAACCTTTTAACTATGTCAATGACATACATCACGGATAGACGCAGAAAGATTCAATCCTCTTAAAAACATGCATCACAGATACTTCGGAGCGATTCCTCCCACAGACCTTTTACTACGAACCAACACATTTCAGTGCGTATTCGCACAGTTATGCGACTGCGTGGCGTTTTTCGACGCACTACATTCGCGCGCAGGCCAATAATTATCGGACCCGCGCATCTCTCTCTCTCCCTCTCGAGCAGCAGAAGAAACTCACTGATCGTTAGATTCCATGTTATTTTCGCGAAGCGCACGCGCTGATCACGATTATTATCAAATTCGAAAAGCGCGCTTTGTCTGTTTCTTTTCGTTCTCGTTTGGCGTTTGGAGATCTCTGAATTCTTTCGAGAGCTGGGGGGATACATGTCGCTCGTGGGCTTCTCTGCTGGGAGTATTGCGAGAATGATCTCGATGGTTTTGAAGTAGAGGGTTCGGGAGACGAAAAATTGTCGATTTACGGCCTACGCATTTAATGCTCAAGGCGTATGGTATATAATTGTAGTGATTGAACGAAGCGAGTTTTGGATAAAACGACTATCGGCTGGTTTTTACAAGGAGTTTGCAAGAGAAAAAATTTTGTAAATTCTTACAGTTGATAATGTTAGATTACAAACATATACTTATTTTTACTTATTTTTTAACGCTAAATTCTTGATATATATATTTGATTT
Source organism: Torymus aiolomorphi (assembly GCA_036365515.1). NCBI lineage: Eukaryota > Metazoa > Arthropoda > Insecta > Hymenoptera > Torymidae > Torymus > Torymus aiolomorphi. The sequence goes on along the minus strand of CM070874.1, from coordinate 66,473,013 downwards.
TTATGACTTAATCGGTGAAAATAATCTATTTCAAGTTAACTTATAACTATTTTATTTGATACACATAAGTATCACGCAAAATACGTAAATTTATATCTCTAATTTTTTCAAACCACAGCCACCAACGCGCACTCACGGAATTTTTGAAATAAATATTCCATTCCGATACATTTCGTGCGTATCGGCGCTGCGTACAAGTCTGCATTTAATCTTGCGGCTCGGTCCAGCTTGCGTGGGATCTTTCTTATCTGCTTGACTCTCGACGCCCACACGCGATAATCCTCGGATCGACGATGTCGGAGAAACAATCTTGTAATTCTCCGCCCGACGGCGCGACTGCTTCTTTTCCGTTCAGTCCCAGAAGATTATTGATCTACAAATAAAGTTGTGCAAGTTTCCGTCCTGCAGTTTTTCTCGGGTAATTTAATGCGCAAAAAGTGTTATAATAAAAATAGTATATTTAAAGGTAAGTTGATGGTAGATTAAGTGTTTTTGAAGTGTTATCGCTATTCTGCGTGAAAAATAACATGTGTATTTAAGATATACTATACGAAGCGTAAAAATATAATTTATTTACGATAAAAATTATGATAAAAAAGCAACTAAAATCAGACTGCGTAATAATATACTATCCGGAGTAAACTTCATTCATCTGAAATAGCGCCTATATTTAGAAATTAAAGCGGATGACACGGTAATTTTTTAGTTCTTAGATAAAAGTTTGTACAACAACATTGAAACAAAACTTAAAAAGTAAGAGAAAATAAATTATAAAGTGTTTTGTAAAATATGCGATTTATTGCAAACAACGTCAGATAGTTGTAGATTGGTATAGTTATAAACGACTTTAATTTTGTCAATGAACCAAAAACCAATCAAAATAAAACAATATCAATTAAGAAATTCATTGGAGTACCAGCACATTAAATACGGAACGAGCTCGAAAATATTCAAAGGGACAGTACGTTGTAATGTATTAAAACAATCTCACGACTACCGTAAAAAGCTTAAGCAGCCGCGACTGGCCTTTTTTTATCCTCGCTTTTGTGACCGCAATCCGACATTGGCGCGTCTTCGGCGCGGGCGAGAAGAAGACGCTCTCTCGGCTTGACGTCGTCACGGGCATGGGAAGAATTGACCGTGACGCGCTTGATCAATTGCGGCCAATCAGAGATGATAAAAACGTGCTGTGGGTGGCTTTGAGCGAGAATGAAAAGCCGATCTCGCGGCAGTGAGGAATTCGTGATGTCGAGTGAAATGATTGCTTTGCCTGCAGTTAAGTGTTGGCACGTTTTCATGAATATTAACGTACGTGTATGGATTAATATTTTGTTATTGAACAATTCTGAACATCGAAAATTTTAATACATTTTATATTTTAAACAAGAGAAATATAAATGAGTTGAATTCATTTGGTATATACACACACACACACACACACACACACACACACACACACACACACACACACACACACACACACACACACACACACACACACACACACTGACTTACAGGAAATTTGCAGATAGATTAAAAGTTATACTTTTGTATTCATAATTGCTTCCTCCTAGAGGAAGCTTTGTGATAGTAAAAAAAAAAGTTTGTGAGATAATGTCTTAGGAATGTTGTATAGAAAATTTGGAATCGAAATACACCATTTTTAGAAAATGTCCGTATGGATGTGTGTGTGTGTGTGTGTGTGTGTGTGTGTGTGTATGTATGTCCGTATACTCTGATATCTCATGATCTACTCAACCGATTTTAACGAGAGAGTGATCATTTTTTCAGATTTTGCTTCAACAATTGGGGTCAATATTTTATTTTTGTCAAAATCGATTTTTTTGTTTTTTATCGCCATTTTTAAATTTTCAAAATTTTTATTTTCAATTTTTTTTATATTTAGAACAAATATTATTTATATACGATAAATTCTCTGTATGCAGAATAAAATTTTCTACAATTTAAAAAAAAAAAAGCCGTTAGCTATATTTCGTCATAAGTTATTCATGAAAACGTCATTTTTAGTAAATAGGTTATTTTTCAAAATTAAAAAAAGATATTAACATGAATATTTTTTTGGTTATAAAGAATACTGAGTACTATAACTTACTAAATTTTTAGGTTTTTTTATTCATTATTTTTTGAGAAAAAAAATAATTTATAAAAAAAAGTGTTTTTTTTTTATCGTTCAATAACTAGAGTAAAATTGGCTTAATCAATTTGAAATTTTTTTTAGTGGTACATTTTGTATCACAATCGATTGAGTTCTTTGGGCAAAAGGATTGATCCATAAATTTCGGAGATATTTGAGGTTAAAATTTTTTTCACTTTTTTTTTAAATCGTAATTTCTCGAGAACGGCTTTATGTATTTGAATCGGGTGGGCGGCATTCGAAAGAGAATTTCAAGACCTATATTTTCTAAAAAAATTATTTGTCTAGCTATTACGGTTCTTTTGTTATTAATAAAAACGTAAACATTGAAAAATGAAAAAAATGAGTTTGGTATGTCCAACTATTGCGGGAGTAAAAATTGACTTAAGCGCTTCAAAATTCCTCGTAGAGGTGGATTTTGGATAGTTTTCGGTCGAGTTATTCGGGCAAAATGATTGGTCCTTAAATTTCAAAGATATTTAAAAAAATTTCAAGTTAATATTTTCCATAAAATTTTCCCAATTTTTTTTAAATGTATTGAGGATGGCTCTATGTATCTGAATGTGATGGGTAGCATTTGAAAGAGAAAAGCCGTGTACATCGTACAAAATAAAGTATGAAATTTTAAATATTGGAAGTAAAAATTAATTAAAGGAATCAGTAAATCAAGTTTGAGGAAGCTACGTGCCAATGAATTGGCAGCGGTTTTTTTTTTTTGTTCTAATTCTACACTATCATCAAAATGTTTTTATGCGAAGTGTAACAAATGAAAAATATAAAAAGTATTTCTAAAACTCATCATTCAAATCAATAAAAACTGTTGTTTTGGTTAATTCTGATTGTTTGTTAATATCAGTTAAAAAGTTTGTTAATATCATATATTATGTCAAGACCAAAGATTTAAATTAGCTGCGTTGAGTTGAAGACTGAACATTTACATTCAACTTAACTTTGGACCACAAAGATATTCACATTGCGTCAGTGTCATATCAGTGTTGCATACAAGACAAACTTAACTTTTCAGACAGTTTTTTATATTATTAATATTTACCTTGTACTTTATTAAGTTATTTTTAAAATAAATTAAAATAAATCATTAAGCCAATAAGATCATTTTCATCAAATGATATATAACTCCATTGTCCGAAAGAATTTTTTCCCTGTCACTCGTCTTCCCACACGAACCATCTATCAAAAACTATATTAACGTTCACCTACGACCGTAAGACGCGCGCATAGACCAATGAAAAAGCTCCCTCTTTCCGAGACACAAATCATCAACGCGGAGGTAACGAGAGTGACGCAAAAAGTGCATAATCTAAGGTTATTTACACAACAGCCCACTTAGCGCGAGTGCGCGTCGCACATCGCACTTTACAGGTCATTGAAAGAGAGTACAAGCATAGCGCGCTCGGCGATTATTATATCCATCGAGCCGCGAGATCATTGCGCGCTAGTGTATCAAGTACATCGTAAAAATATAGCACACGCGAGAAGAGACGAGGAAGACAGAGACAGACGAGTTCAAGGCCGTGACGCGCTTATCAACCTCTGCGCGCGCATAACTCCCGCAATGATTTCCGCATCCATGCCGAACTCGACTGCACATAATCGTGCCTATGTGAGGCTTCTTCTTCGCTTCTTTCCCCCTTTCTCGTTTCGTCAACTGATGGCGCGACCGATCGATCATCATCGAAGCGACGCCCACGTACAGCCGCTATACACAAGCCCGGCCGTTGCGCAAACGCCGCGCGATAATCCACTTATCGCGCGCTCTATTTATAATCGAGTCCCTTTTTTCTCTGCTCGCTCCGCGCGCGTTTTTCTTTCTGTCTCTTGCCTCGGGGGCGACTCGTTGAGGCGGCGGGAGATCGATAATCGAGCTGAAAACGAAAGTCAAAAAATTAATCGATACATGTGGAGAGTGCGAAAAGATAAGTAAGCGAGCGACCTGATTGCGCGGCGAATCAATTTTTGCTTAATTAGATATATAGATAATTGCGAAGTAGAGGGAAATGCGTGCAGCAGCTACATTGTGGTGTTTATTAAAATTGGTACGGTGGATGTATATATTAGCGAACTTTCGGTTTCGATTCAAGGACGCGCGAGATGCTGACTTTTCTCTTTGTATAACGTACTCGCTTTATTATATATACATTTTTATCGGGATACGTGTGGGCGAATCTGGGATACGGTGTGACCTCGATTTTCGATTTTACAGAGTATAGAATTTTATTGCAAAGGGGAGATTGTTTATATATGTCGGATTATTGCACAAGGTTAAATGGAAAATGATCAACTCGAGTTAGGGTGACTACACCAGTATTGGAACAGTCACCAGTTAACGAACATTTTCTTTATATATATGAAAATATCAAACTTTCAATGTATTGTTTATCTAATATGACGATAATTTTCGAATCTTTGAAAAATTTTTATTTCATTTTATATAAAGATTCTGCATAAAAGAAATTATCTTGTTAAGAATAAAATCATAAAATCGCCGATATTAACTGTTTCTTCACTGGCGACGTATTCCTTCACTGGTGAAACTACGTATTTAGATAGTAAGATTGCGTGTTTCTTTACTTTTCATTAAATAAAATTTTTCTCTTGGTTCTTTATTCAAAATTTGCTCACCGACGTAAAGTTTGAACATTTTAGAATATAAATTTCATAAGGGTTTTACTTTTAATCCATTTTTAAACCACTTAATTAAATAACAAAAGTTACAATTTCCTTATTCGTTCCTTCACTGGTGAAGTCACCCTATTATTTTACTATGGCTACAAGGAAATTTCTTCGTATATTCGAAGAAAAAAGTTCTGTTCAGACTATTTTTTTCTTTACAGAAAAAATTTTAAAAACTTCAAATATGTTTCATCCAGTTACTATATTCTTAAATCAATAATAGACATTTATATCCTATTCCTTAACAAAAGAAGCTACTATCTTTGAAGCTTTTACACGAAAACCATCCCCTTTTCTTTATTTTCTTCCAGTATATCGTTCACGCCACCTTCGCTTTATTATTCAGCGCGAGATGTACACAAGCTCTAATTATTATCGCGCCGATATCCACGTATATAGGCACTGCAGCTTCTCTCTTAACGGTCCGATAAATCGGCGGTGGCGACGGCTCGCACTATATATCGATACATTAATTAAAACATCGCGCTCGCGCGCGCGCGTCCCGTTCCGCGCAGCTGACAGCGCGCTCACGCCCCGCAGAATTGATCGACCGAAATGCGGTTTTCTCGTTTCGATCTTTTTGCCGCGATGTTTTATTCACGCGCATCCTTCGCTAGCTTCGGATATTTGAAAGCGATTTTTTAATGATTTTTAGAGCTACGTTTGTTTATCGGAGATATACCTACTGTAATTTATGGAATCGATATTTTCGATGGAGTATTGTTATATATAAAAGTCAGTACTTAAACAAAAGTAGGTATATTTATTTATGAAATTACAAATAACAAATAGATGATTGAAGAATATGTTACATTTAAGGTTGTTCATTAAAGGTGTAAGACACTGACAAATCAACAAAATGTTTAACGATAAACAATATATATTCTATAAAGGAAAAACTATTTTATTTATAGATATATTCATTAATTTATATCATCTGTTATCTTTAGATAATTATGAATTATGACTTAGCAAACGGTGCGTTACACTTCTCTTAAGCCAAAGCAAATCACGTGTGCTAAGTCGGTGAAGAAGCTGCGCAACTGGTGTGGGGAGGTCAGCAGCTGGGAGATTGAATAGCGCTATATACATTCCAGTGCTCCGATTTAGAAAACTTCATGATGTGTTGCTGTTACAAGGAAAGTAATCATTTTAACAGTAAATAATTTTAATTATTAAGCAATGAACATTTATACAAATTTACGTATAAATAATTATTAATAAATACTGAAAAAAAAAATCAATTAAATAAAATCAAAAATTTTTTGAAAATTCATTTATAATCAATAAAGTATATAAATTTGTAAATTGAAAAACTTATTATAAACATAACAAAGAGAATAACATTTCCAACAAATGTCTTCATAAGTATTTAATTCTACCATTAAAAACCCACAATAAAACAATCGTCCAACCAAGAAAAAAAGCAACCGTTCCGCCCTTCAATTGTCAATAAACACAATAACCATTGTCTAATCATCATCCTACATGCACTTTCGATTCCTACACACGGTACATTGCTCACCTCTCCGCTCCCGTTCCCCCTCATCACACTCGCAATCCTATACAAAAACCCCACACGCACCTCGGAACCACTTCCCGAGCATTTCCCATCGTAAAACTGAAAAGCCATTACCGCACCGCCGAAATCACACATATCTCCGCTCCCCGTTCTCGGACTTGCCGTGATTTTATTGATTGCGTCGCAGGTACGAATTTTCAGCACCTGGCCACCTAGGTGGGAAAGTGAGTGCACGTTATGTGTATAATACCTTACGCGCGGCCCCCCCTTGTGTGTGTCGCAATTTCGAGGGGTGGCGCAAGGGTGCCGAGATGAGAAAATGCCATTGCGAGAGAGAGAGATGCGTTACTTTAGACAACTGCGGGCGCGCGCGCGGATCTTGCGTGGGAAAGTGCGTAAAAGATGATTCTCGGTTGCAGATGAGAGCGTAAGTCGACGACGACGACATAAGCGGGGGATTTTCATTTGTCGCACGTGTGCGTGGTTGCGTGAACTGATCTTTGGCGTTAAAAATTTATACGGATGTTTTTCTATTGTGGGTCGCTCTTGGTGTATAGAGCGCAGGGTTGCGGGGGTTATATATATATATATATATATGTGTAGCGTTTGCTGTGGGAGAAGGACAGCGAGAGATGTAGGATGTATATATATTTCGGGAGAAACTTTTTCCAATTAAATATCTGAAATAGATGAAATGTTTTTTAATGATCTATTGATATTATATAGAATAGGTATTAATTTCCGAAAATAATAATTAACAATCTAAAATTAAAATGATTATTTCACAATATTATGGACCATCCATCATGAATTTATCACTTCTTAATTTTTAAAACTTTATCCCCTAATTAAACCCCTCCCTAGCAAGATAAACAGACAATTTATGCAACCCCACATAAATAAATCACCTCGCACACAAACCCTAATAATATTTTAGATAAGTAAACGAACGCTTAATCTCCCCGAGCATTCTAATTAACGCGACCCAACCATCGCAAAAGAAAGTGTCACCGCGCGCAGTTATCACCTTAAAACGACATACAAACACACGCACAAACCCGCATCTCCGGCTGCCATCTTTCTCATGGAATTTCGCGTGCGCATCGAAGGCGCCGATCAGAAATATATAGCGCCGCGCACGCGCACCAGTGTCACTCAGCCCACGATTATTCTCCTCCTCCTCCTCTTCCTCGCCCGCGTGTTACCGACGAGAAACTGGTCCACGCGTCGGAGGCGCGCAGCCGATGTTTATGCGCGCGGGATATCGCGTCGTCGGTGCGGAAGGAAAAAATCCGAGACGAGGCGGTATCCGTGCGTGTGTCCGTTCGAGTTTTGCAATGATGGGAGGAAAAGTGTGCTGTAGTAATGGGGGAAACGGGTGATTATTCCCGGAATGAATGTGGTATTTATGGATCTTTTTACTTTTTGTTCTATGGATAATAATTTTTTGGTCTTTACTTGTTGATAAGTACGTAAATAGATGGGAGGATGATAAAAGTGAATCAAGTCCTTAACACAATTAGCTACATAAATTATTAATTTTTATAATATTCTTGGAATTGGGAAGGCGCAAATAATTAAAAAATTATACATTTTGGTACGAAAATAATTGTCCATAATACGAATTTCACAAATATATTATCACCTAAATACCGTGTCATTGTATCTCTTCAAACCACCCAACACTTTTCACCACAATGACAATTTATTCACCACCTCTAACTGTGCCTCTACTTTTCATCGACGAAAAAAAAAACAAAGCCCATGGAAAATCATAAAAATGCACCCCGCGGCATCAATAATCATCATCACATACGTCATGCACACGTACAAATAAAAAGTACAAAAAGAAAAGCGGAGCCTGCACAGGTACGCCATATAGGTGAGCGAGAGCGCGCAACTTGTCGCTCGCTCACAAAGAGCGAAACGGAAAATTAACAAAGAAATAAATAAAGGGGGAGAATTCCCCCCCCCCCCTGATTCCCCCACGCATCTGCATACCCGCACTACACTCGCAAAAAAAGAATCTATATACGCGCTCTCTCGCAACGAAAGTGTATATACGCGTACGAGAGTAGAGAGAGAGAGAAAAGAAAAGAGCGAGAGAAAAGCGACCGCGGGAATCCTGCGTGCAGAGCTGGCGCGCAGGGGGAAGTTCTCTCTTTCTCTCTCTGCTCGCGCGCGCACTGCCCGATCCCCACCACCGCATAGGTATAGGTAGTATATAGTAGTAGAATCTCGGCCTGGCTTTACCCCCACCCGAAATCCCTCGTGTCGCGTGTCCCACCTCCCACTCCACCTACCGGGGCTCTCTCTCTCTCTCTCTTGCGCGCGCGCGCACTCATGCACACACACAACGAAGGACGTGGTGCGTATATAGGTGTATATACCTACCTATACTATATACCTGTGCGAGAGAGAGAGAGAGAGGTTCGCGGGTTAGTCGCCGAGTGCTACCACGCACGCACACACGAGGACGCCGCCGACGACGACGACGACGCCTCCTCACCTGTTGCTGGAGCAGCGGCGGTAGCAGCAGCAGCCAGTTTCGCGACGTTTTCGCACACAGTCGCGCGCGCGTATAGGACTGTCAGTGCGCACTTCCGCGAGGCAGTATATAGAAGGGTTTTAGATTTAGATATACGGAGCTGTAACGGAGCTCTGGATTAATTCGGCGGACATCGAGGAGTGCAGGGACAAGGTTTTTTATCAATCTTGGAACTCGGGTTTTCGTCTGGTTTTATTGAGGAGAATTTAAACTTCGAGAAGTGCAAAGTGTATATTGCTCGCAACGATTTTAATAAAGGATTAAACACAAGTGCGATTGAAGTTATTGCAGTGTTGAGTGTCAAAGTGACGGTATATTCGACGTTGCTTTTTTTACCGGGAGTCATTGTAGTTTGTCAGGTCTTCCTTGATTTTAAGGACAATCTTTGTAGTATATTACTGCGGTACGATTCAATGCCGACCATCGAAATACTGATACGAAATTAAGCTTCAGCGGTTCTTCAATCTGTTCACCCTGCCGTCTTTTTCTAAGGTAAGCATCGAGCTTCGAGATCTCGTTCGTGAAACAGGAATAAAATTTAATTAAAACTTGTATATCGGAGCAATGTGAACTTTATTTGATCCTTTCATATATACTTTAGTTGGATACATTTAAATCAATTCTTGTCAATTTCGACAAGTAGTTTTAAAGCATCATCTATATTCATGAAACCCTGCATTTTCTCTAATAATCAAACACATACAACTCTTAATAAAGCATACGTAAATATCAGACATTACAGTATCTGCAAACCCCTTGACTACACCCTAACAATCTCTACACTACATCCAAAAAAACGCATCGACTTATACTCCACACCAGTCCACAACGCAGCCACATCTCAACCGATCCTTCGCACCGTCCATACCTATACGTACGTCATCCGCGACCGGAGCAGCCGATAACACGGTATACACCGCGCGCGCGTAATACACACAACAAAACGTCTCTCTCTCTCTCGCTCTCTCCGGAAAATGAGAAAGTAACGACCACACAATATACACCTAATTGCTCGCGCGCTTATCCGATCGGGCGCATCAACGCACGCATGCGCCTTTAAGTAGCCTATTAACGACGCGACGCAGCACGTATCTCGCTCGCGCCGCCGCGAGAGTAAACGGCCCCTAACAACGCAACGCTTAAATACCGTGCTGCGTTCTCTCCTGCATGCACGCTGAAGCGAAATTAAAGAAGAGGGAGCGGGCGAACCCTGTGATTTCGCCGCGCAGGGAAGCTCCTCTTCGCGTGCCTCGGCGTCGTATCGTTGTCGACAGGGCATCAGCGAAAAATAGCAGGCGTGGTGTACACGTATATAGGTACTTATCGGTGTACGTGCATGTAGGCAGAGAGAGAGAGAGAGCAAAACGGTGATGCCGGGCTTTTCGATTAAGCCTATTTTTTTTTCTTCGAGTTTTGTTGAGAGCGAGAACTCTCGCGCGGTTTGTTAATAAATTTTCAATGGGAAATTGCAATACTCCAGTTTCAAATTTATTATACGGGTGTGTGCTGAGTTGAAATCGTTAAGAATGCGTGTATATATAGTTTCTCCCATTTATCGTAATCATCGGATATGTTAGCATACATATACGCATGTATAAGTAAAATTACGACGATAACGTTTCCGTACTGGCATTTCGATTCTTCCGCTATTTATCTGAAATAACGGGTAAAACGATTTTTAGCGCTCTCTTTCGTTATGGGTATACTTAGTTATTAAAATTCATAACGCCGAATTTTTATCGGCTTCGACAGCTCGATACATTTCCCCTCTGAACTATTATTTATAATGCCCAGTCTGTTAATTACTATCGAACAGTCGATTATTCATACATACACCACTAAAAAATCCCGTTTTCTTTCTTAAACATTCACGCGAAATCGTACACGACTGTATATATAACCAGCGTTAACAGATTTCTCCGACGTCTTTCAGGGAATTTACGAGACAAAACCAAACAGTCGCCGGGTTACGACAGACTCGCTGGTCAATATTGATTCCGCGCGCAACACCCACAACATACCGACGTCCATTAACCGTCCTTCCCTTGCGCGAGCGCCGCGCGTGTCACACGTCAACAAAGGACCTGCGTGTGTGTGTCAGCGTCTATAATGCCCATATTCCGCCCGCATCCACGCGCTCACCGTCTCAAAAACAAACATGGAAGATGTCGGTAATAAGCGCCGTAAGGAAAGAATTTCGCCTAGTATATACATATATAAGTGAATTCATCTCAATTTCACCGTTCACGTATTTTATATATATATATATATATATATATACACACACACACACACACACACACACACACACACACACACAAGCGTGCGTGTCGTTTTATTGCTCCTCCTGCTATGACGCACGAAACGTATACAAATTGCCCGAGTGCGTATATTATATAGGAGAGAACTGGTTTTGCGCTAGATTCTGGAAAATAAAAGCGCGTATAATTAATGTGCAATCGCGCGTGCGCGCGTGCGAGTATATACGTTTCTTTCTGCTTTAGTTTTAATGGTATAATCCGTATGTAGTAACAGCGAAATTATTTAGCTATCATTAGGTTGGATAATTTTGCAATTGTTTGCTGATTGCTAAAAATATATAACTCGTATTTTTTTTTTCTTCATAAAATTGGTTAACGACTACCACTCGCCTCGTATTTTATTCTATTCGTTGCCCGGTGTGTATATGTATGATAAAATACTTTCACGTTTACATATTTTATTAATTCTTTCAGCTAATAAAGAATATTTTGGTACCATAAATAATAATTATTCTAATGTAAGTTGTTTTTCAATGAAATCATTACGATATTTTAACTTTTAATTAAATGAATTAACAAATCAGAATATCTAATAAACATTTTACGGCGTTCCATTTTTCTTTTTTTTTATTTTCTTTGATAAGACCTTGCCTAATCCCACAATTTATTACGTATACTAAAACTTTTCATTACAGTTCAAAGCCCTGCTACTTAAAGATATAAACAACTAAAACCGATCTATTTTTCTTTAACATTAACAAGATTCATATATTCCTGCGGCATTTTAAGACTCCAACACTGATTTTAATATTCAATTGATCGCGAATCCCTTTTTATAGCGGTCGCCAAGCCACAGTCAACATATCCCTGCGGCGAGACATGCTCCGAGCGTACCTTTATTCTAATCCAAGTGCCTAAGCCGTCGAAATAAAACAGTCCGAGGCATTAAATCTGCCATTAAACAAGCAGAAGCGGCAGCGCGCTCGCATTAAACAAGCCCGGAGAGCGCATGCGCCAAAAGGACGAAGACGGAAGTCTAACTTTACAGCGCGCGGCGCAACGTCCGGCTGTACCGGCAGTAAAATGGATCTTCGGGACGAAAGCTCGGAAGAATAAGGATCTGCCGTTCCAGCTGGCGACAAACGCTTTCGATTTCCAACGGGTCTTCAACATTAAAAAATTCCAGCAAATGCAGAGAATATACACACTCTCCTCTTCAGATCGAAACTCATGCGCGCGCTGCGATAAAAGCATGATAGTTTTAAACGACACTCGTAGCTGCATATACCGGCCTCACGCGCGTACGCGCACGGGAGATAGAGGAGACCGCGTTTACGAAGAGAAAGAGAGAGAGAGGCGCGACGCGACGCGAATGAATTGCAAATTCACGACTTCTTCGCCGCGCGACTAGCAGCTGCTCCTTCTGCGCGCGCGCGGTTGCTCTTCATGCGATTTCTTAGCATCACTGGTCGTCCTCGTCTAGTAGGCCTAGTTTCTGCGATCAGCTCGCGCGAGCGTGCAAGAGGATGCTTTCGGAATAAAAAGGAGAGGAGGAGAGAGGGGGAGGCGAGGTAGTTTGTCAGCCGGAGATTTAGATGGACGCGTGTCTGCACATGCGCGCCTCTATGGAGGGGAAATTGGAACTCGAGATTGAATGGTTTGTGGGATACGTAAGTGAGGGCATGGTTGATCAACAGATTGGAGGAGAGAGATTGCTGTTAATGCAGGATTTTGGGATTTCGAGGTAGAGAGTATCATAGGATTTTAATGGAGTAAAAAGTGTAAGTGTGTAGCTGAATTGTCGTAAATGTGGAATATATAATGGATAACATGTTTTGTATTAGAATTCATGTATTTTATCCTTATGTTTGAAAACATAGAGAGAAAGGATTTCTTGTATTTAAGAATATTCATTAACAGTTAACGAATATGTATTTGAGCCCGCTTGAAATGAATATTCATTAAGTGCTGAGGAGAAATAAATTTTGCAGCCACGAGGGCGCGCAGCGGCGTCCTAATCAGCTGTTATAACCTGTACATAGGCGCGTTTTTCATGCACATTCTCGATTATTTCGCTTCTGTGCTCATCAAGTCTTTTTTACAGTCTAATCTAGTGTACAAAACGAATCGTTTTATACATGCACATATGTTCTTTACGCGTCTAAAAGTGATTTCGACAGCGTTTTGAGCCGATCTCTTGCAAACTCGCGAGTTCCTGTTAATGAATCTTTCATTTGACGCAAAGTACAACGATTTTCCAATTTCAAGAACACGATTGATTAAATACAAGAAATCTTTTCCTGGTGGAAATCCAAAACATTTTATAACTAATAACTGACTATTTATTTTACAAACTTGCTATAAAATGGGAATTTATCTTGTCCAGTTTCTAACTCCCGGTGAAACGCTTTTTCCCCTATTATATGGCCATTTAACAGATTGATAAATAGAATGAGTTCTTCGAAGACAAGCACAAGCTTGTTCTTGAGTATTTTAAAGGTATTAAAACTGATCAGTTTGTTTAGTCTGGAAATGGCTAGTAGAAGGCTTGCTGTTATGACAAGGAGTGAGAGAGACAGAATCAGATGGAGAAATAAAAGTTTTGCTGAATTATTCATAGAAGGAGTACAACAAATGATTTTTTAGTTAATGTTATTCATTTATATTTTGGTAAGCCATCTAATGCACTTTAATGCTCTTTCATATACGATAGAATTAGTAAGAAAATCAAATGCGAATGCTTTGTTGTGACGTCAGTCTAAGAAATAGGCAAATAATGGTCAAAAAATTGTTTCATCATAGCCACTAATTAGCCAGTTTTACTAGCTATTTTCTAACTTCTTGGCCATTTCATATAGATGAATTTCTACCAGGGTTTCTCTCTGAAACTTGACGAACTTGAGATAGATACCGTTTAGCAATTTTACAGTAATTTACATACTATAGCTGCATGTGAAATGTTCATAGTAAATGTCCCCAAAAGACGGAACAAAATAACGTTACGTAAATAGACCTGGTCTTGAATTAAGTAAACATTCGCAATAATATTATTCTAAAAAAAATACTACTTTCATTCAGTAAAGCGGTTTTTAACTTTATTTTATATGCAATTCGAATACAACCGGTTTAGACTTTCTAGATCCTAGAATGACAGATGACGAGAACTGCTAGACAGAAATAAAGGATTCGCCGATCAAATGGAGAAGCGGGAGATAAGACCGCCCGGGACGACGGGTAGAGAGGATATACTGCGCGGAACTATTCCAGTAAAATGGGGAAAGGAGTCGAATGCGAAATAAAAGGCGAAAGAAAGGAAGATGCAGATGTAGGAGAAGGTGAATAATGTAGCCACGAGCGAAGAAAGAGAATAAAGCACATGCCTCTATATGCAGTTAAATATTGGTATACCTTGTGTTTACTTTCAGCTACAAAATGAATCATTAAAAAAAAGGCTAATTATTATTAGAAAATGGTATAGCACTCGGGCTTTTGTTATACACCCATTCCAAAGAAGACCGAGCCCTGCTTAGATAAACGAAAAATAATTTACTTTACATACGGCGGAAACACGATCGGGCAATATACTACTAGCCTACTCCTACGAAAAAAAGCCTTACATCGCATACAGTATACGCACACAGAAGTCGAAAGGCGCGCTGCCAAGGATCCACAGCCAGCGGCGCGGGTATGAAAAGGCCCGCTGGTTAGCCTACTCCTAGACAAGGAGCAGTAACATTATACACGAAAGAGGAGCATTGCTGCGGCGGCGGAGGCACGTGCCCCGATTCATCGCAACAGGCCACCCTCGTGCGGCCCTAAATCTCTCTCTCCCTCTCTCAAATCCTTGCCGAAAGCTCGGGGGGCATTGAAGGAGGCAAGACACCCGAAGACGTTTATCTATCTCTCCGGGCTTTGTCTTGGCGAAGAAGAGGCGCGTGCCGGTGGTGCGCTTAGGAGAGAACAGAGGGCGAGGGCGATTTGATCTTTGAATTGAGCGCGCGCGCGCGTGTGTGGGTTATAGGGTATAAAAAGGCTTGAATGGCCTTTTTCGGCGGATCAAATGAACGCGGATGATTTGCTTGGCTGAAGGGGCAATTTGGTCTCGGCTGCAGTGGCCTTTTCTTGGCTGGGATATTCTCGAAATTGAATTTTCACTGGTTTCATTGACTGAAGGATTTTAAGTGTACTTGTTGGTGAATCGGTGTATGGGTAAAACATACTTTTACGCTCATTTACCTCAAATAGTACAAGATATCTGATACACTGTTAAGAATTCTCAATTTTCTTACTATAGATTATTCCACCAATGAATAAGGAGATTCCAATAAACGGTTACTTTTAGTCAACAATGAGATCCTTTTCATTTAAACATTATAAAGGTTGCTTTTCCGACAGTTTCGCAGGTAACGCAGTCGCTACCTCGGCCGATCACTGAAGTTAAGCAGCATTGGGCGCGGTCACTACTTGAATGGGTGACAGATTGAGCGGGAGATGTGGATACATACAGTTTTGGCGTCTATGCCTACGGAATCCAAACTGAATTATTTCAATACACCGACCACCCTGGGGCGGATTTTCCTAATTAGGATTTATGCCATGTGGTTTGCCGATAGGTATGGAAAACAGTTTATAGAAAGAGAGGTTCTCAAGATAAATGTATAGGTTATAGTGTTATAATAGGTAAAAGAAAATGAAGGTGTGGGAGGATACGCGCTAGGCCAGTAGGCTGATAGTCTGCGTAGAAACCGCCAATTTTTTTAATTATTATAAGATTACTTTTTATGAAAGTTTAGTCATTCAAAAAGTTAATATTAATGAATTGTAAGTAAACCATCTTATAATAAAATAATTGATTTTCATCGGTAATTGATACAATGTTTTACGATTTTTTCAACTATTTTTGTTAATAACTAGAGGGACCGCGCCCCCCTGCGCGCTGTCACGCGCCAATCCTCGCTGTCTATGTAAAAACTTCGTTTTTTATATTATAGGCACGACCACACTTCTGAGGAAAATCTTGCGTTTTTGTGTAAAGTCAAATCCTTGAACAATAAGCGAAAATCAACTAGGATAAGTGTGCCAGTTACTGTGCCCTCACCAGTTACAGGATTTTAACATGCATTCAAATGTTCAGTAACTGAAACTTGTCATCTGCTTAGGGGGCGCAGTAACTGGCACACTTACCCTATTTCAGGTGTATTTAGGCATTCAAAAATCGTTTCTATTGGTCTAACTCGTCATGAATTGATTGTACATGAAAATGTTAAATGGGAAAAAGTTTTGTTTTATTATAATCTACAACTTTTACATTTAACATATTCGTGTAAAGTTAAATCCTGTCAAGTTATAGCCGAAAATCGTCCATTTCATGTTTATTTAAGCGTTTAAAATCGTTGTTGTAGGTCTAACTCGTCAAGAATTGGCTATACATGAAAATGTTAAATGGAAAAAAGTTTTGTTTTATTATAATCTACAACTTTTACATTTAACATATTTGTGTAAAGTTAAATCCTGTCAAGTTATAGTCGAAAATAGTCCATTTTTGACCTTTTTAGCTGTTTTTCGCAGTTGTATTGGCAAATATTGCTCGTAGAAAAAAATGCCCAACAGAAAAAAGGTGTTTTTTAATTAGTTTTAGCAGATAGATGTGTAGATATTAACTTAAAATTAATTTTTCTAGATATTATGGTTAAAATCGATTTTTTGACATTTTTCTTTGTGCTCGTATTCCTAAACTTTTTCATCGATCTTTTTCAGTAGAGAACCACCGGGTAGGTATAATTAAAGGAGCATTTGCTCGCAATTCTGATGGAATCGATCGGAAATTCATTGAGATAATCAGGTAATTTGATTACATACGCACGGAGAAAAATGTTCTATTAAAAATTACTATGTTCTATTGTAACCGGGGGACAGGCTTGAATTCTTAAAAAAATTACTATGTTTTCTAGCAAAAATTGCTATGTTTCTAGTAATTTTTACTACATTTATAGAAATTTTTGCTATAAAACATAGTAATTTTTTTAAGAATTCAAGTCTGTCCCCCCGGTTACAATAAAACATAGTAATTTTTAATAGAACATTTTTCTCCGTGCGGACGTACAGACATACATACATCTCAGAAAACGCTTAAAACGCACTCACTATGAGTGGAAAATGGTTTTTACACGTTAAATTTTCAGTATTTGTATTCCGACAATTTTCGCTCTGGTGAAATTATAAGGCTCTCCCGAGTAGCGGGCATGCCTAAAAATGTTAGCAAAAATCCATTAAACTTATAAACAATTATTTCATAATAAAACTAATATCATAATGGTAAATTATTGCATAAAAATAAAATTTCTCAAGGTAAACTTAACGCACCTAATGCGCATATTGTTGAACTTTAATAATGGTTCATATGTCGCGTCATTTCAATTTTAACTAACCCCAACTCAACATAGTTATAAAATCCGATCAAATCACGCTCCCCACACGCCAACAGCCCAGCTTTCTACCCACCCACCAAAAAAAGAAGAAAATACAGCCGATAAAAATCGATTAATCACCGCCTTATATAGCACTCTCAACAAAGCCAAAAGCAATAAAGTAGCGAATACGAGCTCATTGACTGCTGCCGGAAGCCTCGCCTATATACAGAGGCGAGAGCTATACGCCCGGCAAGGAAAAGGGCCGATATCCGATTTTCGTCGAAGAAAACCAAAGGCCAATTTGTCAGCGGGACGCAGATGTACGACACGCAGCCGCCGACAATACCGCCCACGTACATAAATTCGGGCCTTGCGCGCGCGCGACACACAACACACGTACAAGAGGGCCAGTTTACACGCCCCGATGGGGGGCTCGTGTTCACCCCCGGTGGGGATATACGTGTAGGCGACTGCGAAAAACCGCCCTTTAAACGCTGCGCTAAGGAGTCGTGCGTGTATATATTATGTGGGCTATACGGGGGTGACTTTGAGGAATCGATTTTATGCCTTGTAGCGTGTAATTTCTGCGAATTGAATGAGATTGGTGCACGCGCGTTAGTCGAGTTATTCATGGGTTTCACTGGGTTTGAAATTTAACGGCGGAGATTTGAGATTTATTGCAATGAAAATGTATTTCTTCTGTATATGAGTTTTTTAAATTTATGCATTAGAGAAAGGATTCACATTGATGGAAAATTGATGGTTCGATCTGTTGAGGGAAAGCTGAAAGGATAACCGTCGAAGGAGTTGATTTGGGGATGCAGGCTGTATAGTAATTTATGTCTGTGTCTTTCAGAAAATAAACACGTAAGTAGTGGTATTTACGACTATTAGCTGTAAAAACAAAACGTCCATTCACAGTCTTGAAGAAAGTAACGGTTACCTTTAAAAATAAATTCTATAACGTTCAACTGCAATTGAAAAATCAAACGTTTATTTATAAATAATAGATTTCCCACCATTAATCATAAATAAAAGAAGAAAAGTGCTATAACAAAAAAAAAGTCATCACAGTATGCTAATCCAAATTAATCGTTCCTGCCAAAACCATCTCCACCGATATCCAATTTTTTACCTCGCCGGTCCACCCGACGACCACAAAAAAGAAACTTAACTCTTATTTATTTACACTGCAAAGCCGGAAACACCGGGCTCTCATAAAAACGCACAGAATCCGTCCCTCCCCCGTCCTAAAAACTCCCCTCGCCCGCATAGATGTCGTCTCTCCCCCCGTCAAACTACTATACACGGGGGAGTGCGTGCGCGTCGTCTATATAAGAAAGTCGAAGGAATAAGAAGGCGCGTGCCGGTGACGTTAGCGGCACGCGCCTACTACTCGCCAAGACGACGACACCACGCGGCGATGTTTGTGATGCCCCGTTTAGCGAGGGTGAACTGCACAATGGGGCGCGCAACACGCCTGCGCGCGCGCGGCTGAAAGACGCTGGGTAATAAATTTCGAAGGAGGGAGAGAAGACGTTCGGCAGCCGCCGAAATGATGACGAAGAAGAGGACGACGACGGTGATGGGTGTAAGGTTTTCGGGAGAGAGGAGCTTTAAAGAGGCTCCCGCGGACTTGTGCCGGACACTCAAGAGCCTTAATGGGTGATAATTGGGGTCATTGTGTGGTGGACGAGGAAGGAGTGATGTGGTCGCTTTTGTACTCCAGATATTGTTGCTCAATATTTTAATGTTATATAGACTAAATCGTCAAATAAATGAAGGAATATTATTGATATTTGGACGGGATATTTGACAGATGATTTTTAATTAGCTGACGTTTGAAAAATGTTTGATTATATATTCAACGGAAGTTTTGTATTTTTTTGTTTAAAAATGGTTTAATATCACGCGAATTACTCATATCTAAAGATAAATGGGCGATTCTCAGCAAAAGTGCTCATTTTTACACGTAACCTCCGTAGTAGTAAATAACCCTCTTTGATTGAATAATAATAATGGACATCTCTTTTAATTTTTAATTTCACTATGATATTCGAGTAATTTACGTTTCATTCTTGTAAAAAATGTATTTTTTTGAAAAAATTGAAGATTTTATTATTATTTATTTTATTTATTAAAAAATCTAATCAAATATCTACGGTGGTTACAGGATAAAATCTGAGCACTTTTGCTGAGAATCACTCAAATAATTATAGTCAACTACTTTTTAGTTCTCCGTATAATAGCTAAAAATAATTACATATCGAAAGGTTTAAGTTTTGAATTTAAAAATAAGAATATTGTCTTATGGCAAGTACAAACGTCATTTATAGACGTTCTTAAGAATCTGTTACCGCTTCACAAAATGTGCGGAACATTATAAAACAATAATAATCTAAGGTTTTATCAGGCCAATAAATATAAGAAAGTATACCTTTAACCACAATAAACATTTATAATACACTGATTTTTATATATACTTTTACTTAAGACCGGAAAACTAAAACAACAATAAACCATTGTACCCCAACGCACTCCACCATTTAAGAACGTTATTACACCGCACCGCGTCGACCTCTTTTCATCCTTGCAAACGCGAAACTACACTAAAACCAATCGTAAAACCTCATCATCTTTCCCCAAACCAGCTCTCTGCTCCACTTTCTTCTGTCTTCCATCTTCCACCATAAATCCACCCTATATATACATCGACAATACCACCCTGACGGTCCATGGTCATCTCCCTCTCTCTCTCGCGCGTAAATCCCGGGAAAACCGATTCGCCGGCCGACGTATATATACATACACCCGGAATGAGATTCGGCAGGTCGCCGCCGCCGTCATTGTGCGGCGTATCGCGCAGCGAACCGTGAGAGCGACGCACGCGAGCGCACCTGGACGCGCATTAACATGGGAATCGCGTACGTGATTTTGCGCCCCTGAGCGCGCAAGCGTGCGCATATATACGTATACACTTTTTATGTGTACGCGCGAGAGGGGAGGGTATATAGCAGCAAGAAAGGAAGAGGTGATTTCCACCCCTCGGATGTTTCCCGGGGGGGAGGCGGGCGCGATAGGGGAAATCTAACTTGTTGCGCGAGCGTGAGGTATATGGGATGTGTATAGGGATTTTTCCGTCTTTGTTGCCAGGTGTAGGGTTGTTGATAGTGTGTGAGTTGGGTGGTCGGGGGATTTGAATATCAGCGTGTAATGATGGCTTTCGAGGTTTCGTGTAAATCGGACTTTGTCAGATGTGAAATACTATAACGGAAGATTGTGTTTCTTTTCTTACCTGGTGTAATTTTTTGTTAAAAAATTCTAGAATTAGTTTTTTTATATTTTATCTTATTGAAAATCAGACGAAAAATGAAATTGAACAAAAACTTCTTTAAGCCACAAAAGTACTTACAGAATTATTGTTCTACCTAAAACTGGTCTTAAAAATTCACGCATAGTATCTATATTTTTAACTTTCTAACCACACGTATATAAAAAGGCTATTAATAACCGCGAGCCTATTCCGACACGCTCTCCGCGCAACCCGCACGAGACGCAGCAGTAGCATCTCAAGCGCGAAAAAAGCGCGTCGTAAACTTCCATTACAATGTCGCATGTCATTTCTCATCGCGCGAGACTTTTCATACTCCTCGCCGTCGCCGCTGTACAGCTCGCGTGCGCGCGCGTATCAAAAGAAACAGTAGCTCGCTTACTCACACACACGCGCGTACTCACTCACATACACATACGCACACAGCGGCAATTACAATGTACCTATCGAAGTCCTTAAAAATTACGACCTTCCCTCCATCGACTACTGGTTTGTGCGTCGAGCGCGGCGAGCGGAGAGAGAGAACTCATAATCCTATACCTTCGAGGCTGTATGCGCGCGCGGCGTAAGTAACATTTACGCGCGCAGCCTCGATGCGAAAAGAGAAAGAAAGGGGGAGAGAGGGAGGGAGAGCGACGGGAGGGAGAGAGAGAAAGAGAAGGAGAATGATTGGAAACGAGAGAGATGGAAAAATCGCCTTTATGCGAGAGAAAGAGACGAGGGAGAAGGAGAGAGAAAGAGAGGGAACATGCATGCCGAGAGACTTGCACGCGTGCTGCAGTAGTAGACAGTTCTATATTTGGTGGCTTAAAAGTTTCTAAACGGTTAAATGAAATTCTGGGTGTTTGATTGACTTTTTGACAAATTTTTAGTCTGAATTAATTTTTAAATTTCAAATATCTTACAATCGATCTCAATAAATAGCTGGAATGATTAGTTTGATAAAGAAATCTTTTTTTGAAACTCTGTATGTGAAACCCTTAAAAATATTTATCCTCCACACCAATAATAAAATTTACCCTGCCATAATAAAAATCCCCTTCCACGACACACAATCTCATCCCGCCAAACAAAGACCCCATTATCCAACTCTTTGAGCTCGACAAAAGAACCGATAAGTCAGAGACTTTCCCCGAACAGCAACACCTCCCAACACCCCATTTTCCACTTTCCACCCCTATACACATACACCCAACAATAACCGAAAAACCCCCATAAAGAAAAATCCAAACTCTCGCGCGCACATATAGCGATCACCGCACACGCGCACCCTTACATCCATCAAGCGTGCGCCCCGTCATAACGGTCACCGGGCGTCTTCGCGCACTCGTTAAAAAGCGAGAGCTACTGGGCTCCACTACACACACGTGCGACAGGACAGGACCCCGTGCGCCCCATTATACCGGCGCGATCTTTATGTAAGATCTTACCTGCGGGGCCCATTCATTCTTCGCGCTCAGGGGTCGCGCGCAGAGAAGGCGCGCGCGTACGACCAGGAGGAGGGTGACTGCGCGTGCGGTTAATACTCTCTCTCCCTCATGTACGCTTTCTTAGCCGAGCGTGCGCGAGCGCTTTTCTTTTATCTTCCGATTTTTCTCCCCCATCGCCGTGTTGGTTGGGTTTCTTGTGCGTTTTTCCTGCCGAGCGCATCTTTGATATCTTCCAGGGGTGGGGTTCGCTTTTTTTTTGCTCGGGGTGGTTGTATAAGTTATCTTTATCAATCATATAGGTGGGACAATGCGGGGTATATATATACGGGTGTGTGCCTTTGTTGACGACGTGTAGTCAGTTTCACGGTGGTGTGCACTGGGTTTATCGGGATCCAAGCGAGCAGCCTTTGGTTTTGAAATCGACTTACGCGAGTTTTCATTTGAAAAAGTCTTATCTGGTTAGGTTACAAATTGAATTAATTATAGTTGGAATACGTGAAAAGCTACCGTTCTGATATTACCGATTTCCAGGATAATGGACTGCGCGCAGCTGATTGCAAAATTTACTTGTTAAATCGTATATAGCTTTCTTCGAGTAGCTTTCAACGTCGTCTTATCCATACCGTGACATAAGTTAGTCCGGCAGACCGATAGCGGTGAAAAATTCGATTAACGATATATTTCTGGATAAAAAGCATACATGCGGCGCAACAACCGGTTCGACAATTTATTAAAATTATTGTTTTGAGCAATTTATTCAAACGAGTTCGTTAAATCTGCCACACCGCTCAGAAAATAGAACTATTTATATATAATACAGGTATTCGCGAGAGACACATTTGCGCCTTAATGTCACGGCGCATTATCAAATTCAAAAACGCTACTAAACATATTTCCGACGCATATCTCGAGCGAGACCTCTCGAGAACACAACCGAAGTGCACTTATTACACACCACTCCTCATTTCCCTAACCTTTTAAAGCGCGCAAAACCGCACCTTTTACAATCTCATTAACGAAAAACCTTCGCTTAAACCGCAATCACGGCGCGCGCAGCAATATACCGCTCGCTCCGAAAAAGAAGAAGAGAAAAAAAACTGTTAAGCGCGCCTTAAACGTACATTTCCATCCTCTCTCTCTCTCTCTCTCTCTGCTATACACGGCAGCCGCCCTTCTTCCACACTGTTACACTCCTCGCAGCAGCGGCGCATACCTGGCCCCGCGCGCGCGCGTCTCGTAAATCACCGTAGGTGTTGAGCCGCGCATTGTCGGAAGCGGTGGCGGCGCGGGCAACAGCAGCTACACGGCGTAACGAAAGAAGCTCTCTATGCAAAATTGGGGCCGCCGGTAGGCCGTTTTACGCCGGCTTAATAAGCTCGTTATACGCGCGCGAAGGCGAATAAATTCCTCGGCGGGAGGTTATTTGCAAGCTCAACGCGAGCGCGCGCGCGCACGCCGATTATGTTAAGTAAGTGGCTTGTATTTACGCGAGGGAGAGGAGGAAAAGTTTAGTGGTGCACGGTGCTGTTGGGAGGTTGGAAAAATTCGTCGGCCGTTGTTAAAAGCGTTGCGATGGGTGGTGGTCTGATGAGGACGGCGTGCTTGAAATGAGTAAACGCGCAGATGTAATAGGGTTGCGGTGGTTTTTCTTTTTGGGTTTGAGAGATTTGGAAAATCCTTGGCATTTCAGTTGGGTAACTGTAGTTTTAATGCTTTGGGTGGATTGTTGGACGGTGATTTGACAGATAAATGATATAGATATTATATAGCGATTTTGATATTAATGTGGACTCGACTTAGATGAATGTTTTATGCGACAATTCATAATGACACACTTGATGTCAGATCTTATTACAAATGATACCCTTCGATACAAATATGTTAAATTAATAACCTACACGACAATATTATAATTCTGATCCTATAAGAATGACAGCGACAAATCAAGTCTCGCAAATAAAATCACTATATTTCACTGTCCGCATTGTCCTCGAGTTGGCTATTATTGCATCATTGCACGTCAAATTGAAATATATACGCTTTTCCTTTTTGCTTTATATATATATAAATTCACTGAAATCTACAAGAGAGAGAAAAGGTATCTCATTACAAACAATGACAATAACAATCATTCACCTCTATTTCGCGAATATAATTCTGTCGACCGCATTGCCAGACGCATAGAACAAGGAAGCGAGTCTATGTATATATACGAAAGATCTCAAACACACGCGTGAAAGAAAGAAAGAGAGAGAAATTGTGGTCCGGTCAGTTATACACATGCGCATATTGGCAGCTCACGTACCGAAACTAAGTGCTTGCGCACACACACGTGCGGAATTTTCGCATTCAGCGGTGTAATACATAGTCTCGCACGTGATTTGCCGGGAGACAGAAAGTTAATGGCCGCGAGACGACGACGTACGCAAGGGCTAATGTCCCTCGCGCGTATATTATGTGTGTATATACCTATTCTCTCCTTTTTCGCTCGGTTATCGTTTTCTTTTTAAGCTAGCTTCATTGTTTTTTACCCTCGTGTCGGTTGTGAGGTATTGTAGAAGTTCACTTACTTTGTAAACGTTTCGTCTACATTGTATTTCAAGGAAAGCCCTCAAATACTTTCTTGTAACATGACGAATCTTAAAGACTTATTTCATTTTCGTAATTTCTTCATAACATATCGAAAAAATTCAATCATTCCCATATAGCCATCGAACAAACTCTACGAGCCATCTCCACTTTCTCATTACGAAACAATACCGACTCATTACAACCTTTCTCGAATTAACCACACAACATCGCCACAGCACACGTATTCTACCGCGTATCGCATCGCAATAATCTTTCCGCGTCTATACGTACACCGCCACACGTGCGCGCGCGTGTCCCGCGCACATAATTCTCCGCCAATTTTTCGCGCGCGCGTTTTAACGTCGCATATATAGATGTGCACTTTAAACGCCACATATATCCATATACACGCGCACGCGCGCTCTCCTCGCGCAGTAAAAGTCAGTCGGTCGCGTATTCATCTACTCGAACATACGCACACGTATATATATGACTTAAAGGATTCGAGAGAGAGAGTTTCTCTCGGGAGAGGAGGATGATAGGCATCGACCTTTAGCACGTACTTATAACGTCGATTGCGGAAGATACGCCACGCGTGCGCGTGTGTATATGAATACGCTCGCGGGGAAAGAGAGAGATGTATTGGAGAGATTCGATAGTCATTACACGACGTGTGGGACTCTAGACGCTCCGCGCGGTTTCTCTTCATCGTACTACGGACGCGCGTGCAGGCAGATCGCGCAGTACTGATAATCGCGCAAATTGACTGTAACAAAACGCTTCTCGTATGTCAATATATATCGTAATGAGATGTACGGGGCTTTTTCTTATGTGCGCGTGTGTGTCCGAAGGCTTTTTTTTCAATTCAATTACGGCCACTTTACATTTCGATGGGTAATTTATAGGTGGGCTCGATGCTCGGATGAAATCGTTTGGCTCTCCGATGAGGTTGGTTTTTATTTGTCAAGTGCGGTCATCGATTTGTTTATACGGTGTACGCGGCTATATGTACTGAAGGTTTAGAAAGTTTTAGTTTCGTATCACATAACATTAAATGTTTGTATACATTTGCAAACATATCGTTTCCTATTAACTTTTTCGAATAATATTGCAATTCCATTTCGAATAGTAATATCCTCCCCCATATTTTCTCGGGGCAACAAAAATACCGCAAACACATACACAAACTTCCACTCAACAGGTGAGCTGCACACACACATGCCCATAAACTTCCACATTTATATTCAAGACCTAATATACACGAATACCTCATTTATTCAACTTCTAGGCCGCACACACGTCTACACGCCCGATGATTTTTCGCGTTAGTCCTGGCAATTAGGCGTATAAATTGAGTCGCACTCCGCGGCGGCTGCGTGGGCGGGGCACTCGCGCGCGCGCACCTGCAGCTCGCACGCTAGCTCTCGCTCGGCCTCGGCGAGGCCGATTTCTGGTATGCGGAGAAAGAGAAAATAGTATAGGTATTGACTGGCGCGCTGTTGTAACTCGCTGACGCGGATGTGTGGTGGTGTAGAGCTGTGGAGTCGTTGATGGCGATGACTTGGTATTTTAATTATTTTGTGGAAGGGTTGACGGGTTCATGGCTGTGTTTGTGTATATAGTGCGCTGTAATTAACTGGATGCTGTCCACAGATGGGCAGTGTTGAGCAATGTGAAATGACGACGAAATGACAAAAACTAATATAATTTTATTTATGCCGTTGTTTTATTATTTATTTATTGTACTTGGACGTAATATCTTCTTGAGTGTAAAAATATACTACACAGTTTTTGCACATCGATAATAACTATTTCAATTTTGCGAACGACTATATAGGATAATAATAATTCAATCATTTCTATCAAATCATTTTCGATAAAAAATAAAATTAATTCAAAGCTTTCCTACTTTCACGAGGAAACCTCAAATTCCGAATGAACAAATTACTCACCACAACGTCACTCAACACACGATACACTTACATTTTCCTCGTCAACTTTCCATCAAGCCTTATCGCACTCGACCTAACCGCACGTATTGCATGTAAACAAATCCTATAAAATAAAAGAGAATCATCGACAATTGCTCGCGTATACTGCCGCTAGAAATTCCTCTATTACCAATCAATTTCCCAACATTCCCATCACGCGCAGCTTAGCTGTTTAGAATATATGTATTTCCGAATGAAAATTATGCAAAAGCTCTATAATCAACGACTCGCTCGTCCGTAAAAGAGAGAGGGCGTGTCCCTCCCCTCTCTGACCCCATTGTATTATACCCATCACGAGTTGGCCTTTTTCGCGCGCGAGTTAACCGATTCTTCGCTACACAGCTTATATATACGCGGCTGCTCATTATTAAAAGCAGGACCCCGTGTAGAAATCTCCCCGAGTCCTCCCTACATTTGACGGGATCCCGGTAAGTTTTCCATGATTCGTCCCTAAATGCGTAAAACTTACTGGGATCCGACCAGAACCCTGTTTGTTATCCTCGAATCTACATAACCTCAAACAAACATTAGTTTTCCTCGACAGAATCCGATCAGAACTCCCCAAAATTTACAGAAGTCAGCAGGTGGCGCTGCTCTTAAATAGAAAAACGGATAGGAATCCTACGTGTATTTCCCTCTTAGGAAAATTAAGGAAATTAACCAGAAAAACGAAACAGATTCTAATGGGTATTACTAAGAATAAGATATATTTAAGAAAAATTGAATAATTATTAAATTATTATTATTAATAATGATAATTAGTAATTAATAATTTTTTAACAGCCATATTATTCTAGTCATAATAATCAATTAATCATTAATTATATTAGTTAATACTTTTAGTTATTAGTTTTTATTTAATTATTAATTACTAATATAAAAGTATTATTATATTAATAATAATAATTGATAAATATTTAATAGTTATTAAATAATTTAATAACTATTATTAATTGTTAAAAAATGTTACAGTTATAAATAATTAGTAACGCCCAAAATCCTACATTTTATAACTATTTTTAACAGTTTATAACTCTTATTAATAGTTTCAAATTTTTCTGAACAAAAATATTTCCGCTAGGGTTTTACTAAAATTTTCAAATTAGATTTCCTAGGCAGTATCGGATCTGATTTACGAAGTTGTCAGCAGATTTCTGTTTTACCCACAGAGAGCTCGGGAAACCGAACCCGATTCTAATAGGGAAATCTTGTAAAATCCATATTTAACATGTAAGAATAATAAATAATAATTTTTCAATAGATTGGCCCATTTGTTTAAAACATTTGATTAATGATAGGAATATTTAAGTCCTATTAATATTTATTTTTTGTTATTTATAATAATTATTATATAATAAAAGTAAAGAAGGTTGAACTATGCAAGTGTCGTAATCAGAACTGTGTATACCAATACCCATCTTAGAGTAATGGTTAAGGCGTTGGACTAGTAGCTGAAAGGACCAAGGTTCAAATCCCGGTGACATCAAAATTTTTTTAATTTCTTTATTTACAATTTCAGACTTTCTATAATTTAATATGCATATAAATAACGTTATAAATTAAAAATAATTAATTTCAATAACAATATTCAATTTAATAAACATTTAAATAAACATTAACTTGTGCATAACGTGTAAAATATATTAAATAATTAATAATAAGCGCGAAAATGAAGATAAAAGTTTTTTTTTATATCCGTGTTATTATTTATATTTTATTTATTAACAATCGCTTTTATTTACTATTTTTATTAATAAATGATCGTTATTAATATAAATTAATTTAAATTTAATTTAAACAAATAACGATTTTTTTGTTTGGTAAGAAATTAATTATACAACATTAAATAAATGTTCGTTAATTAATAATATATAGATATTTCATCGTAGAATAATTAAAATCACGATCGAATTATACCCGAGAAGTAGTCCCGATTCTTATCGGATTTCCCCATCCGAATCCCAGAAAAAAGTGGGACACCACCCGATCGGGATCCAAAAGGATTCCCTACAAGATTCCTACTAGTTGCAGGGAATCCCTAGCAGATTCCTGCCTGAATCCTTTTTGAATTTCTACACGGGACGCGAATGTAATATCTCCTCTCTCTCTCTCTCTTTCCCTCACTCGCCATCTTCCACACAGCCGCACGAATGAGCGACGACGTTTTCAATTACTGATATTGGCGAAAGGGGTCGCGCGTACTTATATACTCAACCACGACCGTAAGGATCTCCTGCGGATGACACCCATTGTTGCCGTGGTATACAATGCGAAATCTTCTTCGAAGGACGAGGAGGAGGAAGACGCGCTTTAATGGCCACAAAGACGCTGCCAGACAAGTAGGATTGACACAATTTTTCGCGCTCGAGCGGATAGCTTTAGGATGATGCGGGTGGTCAGCTGTGTGTGTATACATTGTGCGCACGGGGATGCCATCGTAAATTCGCTGCTTTGATGGTGTCTTGAGCACACACGCGGTTTCTCCCCCGGTGGGTTTACGACGCGGCCCTCGCCACGGGCTTTTCAAGTCCTATTAAGGAGTGAAATATGGATTTTTCAATGTGGGTTTCTCGGGTTATGGGGCTAATGAATTCAGACGGATGCGTGCATGGGATGGACGTTTAATTAACTATTTAAGAGAAGGTCCGAGCGGTTTGATTATACGTATACATTTGTATTAAACGTTTCGTCTCGCGAATTCTGTTATCTTTACTGGAAATAATCAGAAAATGGTTAAGAATATATGGGTTACATAAGTATCTTTCAATTTTAAAATTAAAGGACACATTTGAATAAGGAAACTTGTAGATTCTCCACCGTTGCAAAACACAATAGATTTTCATAAAGAATTACACTTTAACCAACATTCTCGTAACACCCTGCCACTACTACCTCCGTACTCGGTAACAATTCTCCCAACTGTTCAAAGCCATTTGCCTGACAAACAATCCGTCAAAATAGAAACTCCACTCACCTCCATAGCGCGTTCAATTTTCGCCCAGCAACATTTCGAAAAAAAACCTTCCCCCCATCCATTCGTATATATATACACACACATACACTAGCGTGCACATTACATACCTCTACCTCCTCCTCAAACTCTCTCACTCGCGGTACAATGCAAACGAAAAATCCCTTTAAAAGGATCGTTCCCCGAAGGAGGTGCATTACCATCCGTCCGCGTCCTTACCTCTCCTGCGCACATCTGCGCACATACGTACTTACATATATATGTACGTACATACACATACGCTCATTCAGCTCGCGCAAAAAATATACGAGCCGAAGGTCGTCGAAGGTCTATCGCAACCCTGCGCGATGCGCGCGCAGGAGGTTGACGATCTCGCGCCGAGAAAAGACCTTCTCAAGGTGAGTCCTCAGTATATATGCTACGTATACGTATGTATTCGTACGTACACATTATAATATACGCATATATCTGCACACACACACACACACTCGAAGCTTTCAGTTTACAAGGCGCACAGCTTGCGTCCACCTACGTGCGGCAGCGCGCGCTGTTTGCTCAAAATCTCGAGAGACAGAGAGAAATTCTGCGCAGGCGGAGTATTAAATGATGAGGAGGATATGTATATACCGCGTGTGTTTATTCTATCCGGGTTATTGGAATTGATTTTGCCGTGGGTATAATATCGTGGAAGAGAAAGAGAAATACGGTTGTACGATGGCTATAGTATGCAGTGATGAAGCGGTCGGATGTAGCGGTATTAGAAGGATTATGTGTCGCGGAATCGCCGCTCGGGGAGATCCATACTATACACTGTATATTATACGAAAGTAAAGTATTATATATTGAGGATATGATTGAGACGATGCAAATGCAATTGTAGTTTTGAAATGATACGTTATGAGCCTTTAATTATGGGATTAGGCGCGGATAAAAACGATGGGGAAGTCGATATTTTATGGATTACGTAGAATTATCGTATACAATTGCAACAATCGCGCTGTGTTCTGCGTGGAACACAGTCAGCCGTTGCACAAACCCGCGTGGAAAAAAAAAATTCTTTCGCGTAGGCATACACGTACGTTTTAGAAAACTCCAACTGATTAATACTGAAAAATTATCTTTTTTGCTGCAGTGTGCTCTACCTTAATTGGACGCACATGCGATAGCGACCAACACAGACACGCGCGAATAAAACAAGCTGCAAAAACTTATACTCGAGCTCGTCTCTACACACACGCACACCTCACCCCTGCCACCTTTCGAAAAAAAAAAAGGAAAACGGTCTCGCATCAAACCGCCCTTCGAGAAAAAGTCAGCCATCGTCATCGTCGTCATCTCCCTCCGTACTTACTTACACACACGCGCGCGCGCAGTCATCGATGAAATCTTGCCGCAAGAAAGCCGAGCGAATCGATCGATCTCGTCACGGCTCTCTCAAAAAGCCAGAGGAGGGGGGAAGAAGAAGGCAGTCAGTCGTCGCGCTGGCCTAATCTCCGAAGGTATACAAGAGAGCCGCGCGTGTGTGCAGATGCTGCGTGCACCTTCTTCTTAGGCGAGAGCGCACGTGGGTCGATCAAACAGCTGGATCATCTCTTAGGCGCGCGTGCGGCGCGTGCCTTCTTCCTCTCGCTTCTTTTTCTCTCTCTCGCTCTCGCACTCGGGGCGAAAGGTGATGGGCCTCCAGGTGCCCCTCGACTTTTTCGCCGGGGGAACGTCTGTATAAGCATGCGTATACGCGTGTCTCTATATTATGCGAAGAAGAGAAGAGAGAGGGAGAGAGAGAGAGCAAAGTGTAACGGAGATGGGTGGAGGAAATCGGAAGACGGAGGATTGTGTGGAATATCGGTTGGTTCATGTGCGGAGACGTGTGTCGGAGTGTGTGGAATTATTCAAATTTGTCGGTCAGGGGGGCGAAGGTAGAGGAAGCGGATTCATCACGAGGGGATGAGAGGTTTTGGGTGTGAGGTAAGAGATGTTGCGTAACGAACAGATTTAAATGTGAAAAAGTAGCTTGTGGTGGCATATGAAATAGTAAAATTGGGAGGTTTCGTGCAAATATATGAGAATAATTGTTAGTATATATTTAAAATTGAATTTTTTATACAGATTTATGCACAATCGTTCATTGGCCCTGGTTATTACATAATATAGTTGTATAATTGCTGCGAATTATGAATTATGTATAATGGATATTATTATTGTAACAGTTGACTGAAAGTATAAAAAGTCAATTTAGATATTTAACTAACTAAAAGAATTCGTCAACTCCATTAAAGAAAAGTCCAATCTAAAAAAAAAGCTACACCAAACTAGCAAAAATATCAAAAAGATATACGTAAGAAACGAAAGATGAGCCCGTAGCAGAATACCTTGCTCCCCTTCATCTAAACCCTCCTCGCGTTTTCAGGCCCATCGCGAACAAAAACTGTTTTCTTTCCGGATTTCACGACCCCCCCCCCCCCCATCCTGCCAATCCACGCGCACTTTCTCTCCCTTCCTTATTCCTCTCCGCGCGATCCATTCATCTTCGGAAAATTAAGTCGAGTCCGCTGGCGCGCTCGCCATTAAAAAATTAAGCGCGTAACGCCGTAAAAAGTCCATTATACGCCGTTGTTTAAAAAGGAGGACGACGGGGACGCCGTAAATTTAACGAGACCTCTCGGCGCGTAAAGAAGATCGCGTTATGTTACGCGAAGGTGACACCGTGTCGCGCGCGCGGTCATTGATTGTCACGCGTCGCGGCTTTTTTGACGAAATGTTTCGACCGCGCGCGCCGGGGTTACGATCGATGAGCGCGTCGTTGATCGTTATTTTATGTTCGAAAAATTTGAATATTTATCTGTTGTTATATTGGCCATAAAACAGGTGGTATCTGGATAATTTTATGAGACCGGGGTCAAGTATATGATTAATAGCCTAAATAAAGTAAATCTATAATCAAGTGGGCTACACGGAGAAAAATGTTATAATAAATTTTATTATAAAATGTGAGAAAAATTACTATATTTTATAGGAATGGTGTGACATATCGAAATTATAATAATTTTTGCTACACAACATAGTAATTTTTATGGCTAACTAAATTTCAAAAAATTAAGTTTTTTTTTCATTTTTTTTAACTATTTTTGCATTTTAATAGAATACTTAATGTGAAAATAAATTTAAAATTAGAAATAAAATGTTTTTTTTTACGACGGTTGGGGGATCGATCCTGGGACCCTCAGCATGGTAATCGGACGCGCTAACCACTTACCCAAGTAGGATTCTTGAGTACAAAATTTTGGAACTGACATATGTCAAACCCCTGGTTACGAAATCTCTTAAATGATAATATTGAATAACTACAATTACACAAAAAATACTCATCGTCAATGTACATAATAAAAAATAAAATGATTGAATCGAGATTTTCAAAGTTTTCCTTACTTAAAAGCAAGGCCAAGTGAAATTGCGATGGAGTACATAACCTCAATTAGACCACGTGCACGCCTTCACGTACGCAGAAAGTACTATAGTTGTGGCAATTTTTACTATATTGGATAACAAAATTTCTTATGACGGGTGGCTAAAATTAAAAGAATATATTTCAAATTTTACTATATCACAGTTTTTGCCATGTTGTATGCAATTTTTCTTTTATGTCGTAATACTTTTTTTTGCCTAGCGGGCCGAAAGTACCACTTTCGCTCCCGGCGCCCGATCGCGAAGGTTGTATTTTAGGCAAAAAAATAGTATACGCTCCACGGGAGTAAAATTGGCCAGCCCACAGTTCGTGTTTGCCACCCTCGCCTTCGGCTCGGGTGGCAATTTACACGAGCTGTGGACTGTCCAAGTTTTTTCCTCCCTTGGTGCGTAATATACTATAACCAACACTGCAATAAAAATGACTAAAAATGTTGTAATTAATCATATAGTTATAACAAAAATGCAGCATACAGTGGAAATGTCACACTTTTCCTATATTATATAGTAATTTTTATTATACTTATAATAAAATTTATTATAAAATTTTTCTCCGTGTACTTTAATTTAAAAAATTAATTTGTTAGTGCGATCAAATAAGATTTATCATAAAGTCACTTTCCTAATTAAATTGATTAATTAAATATCAATAATGATCATAATATACCATAGCCCGTGCAACAATAATTTATGTAGTACACACACTACAAAATGAGAGTGTAAATATTCACACTTATAGCGACTATACAACGAGGCTCGCGCACGCCAATCAATAACCCATAGACCAACAAAGAAAACACCTTCGTCTGTATAATCATCGATTACGATGCTCGCACCGATAATCACACGTTTGTTTTTGACTGGAATTTCCTCATTCGATCTTCGTCGGCAACATTTACATTGGCCGTCTAAAAATAGCGGGAGCGAGCCGTACAATAAAAATTAATGAGATTTCTAAACGCTCGAGCGGCAGAGAAGACAATGGCTCCTATATGTAATGATAGCCGTGTGAATATAGTTCGCACTTACGCGCGCGCGCGCGCGCGTCTCTTGAGGTTCGATGCCTATGTAATTACGTTAAATTTTAACGGATCGGTCAACGAAATGCGCGCCTGTGTACGAGTCTTACTGGCTGTAACGTGCGTGGGTACACGACTGAAAAAGTACGTAACAGGTGTGGAAAAAAGTAGATAGAGGTGAATAGAAAAAAATGTAAAAAGATTCCACGGATCATACGTTTCAAAACGTTAAAATTACTATTTGTTAAGGAATTTTTTTTGGTATAAATATTAACTGAACCGATGAAGTTAATTTCTTAAATTCAGCGTAAAATAATTAATGTTACCAAAAACGAAATATCATAAAAAAAGTAACACAGAATGTATAATAAATAAAGTAAGAAGCCATCTAATAAGAAAATTTAGCTAATTTGGAATCCTTAAAAATCATTTTGTCAACAATTAGCAAACAACGTCCCTGAAACAGTACGATTCAAAAGATAACCCAGCATCATCTCATTTCCCTATATGAATCTTCCCGCAACCTCGTAAACCTCCCTTATCCAAATAATCAGCCGCGCGCGCGGGACTGTGAGAACCACCGAATTATCCTCGTCCGAAAAACCGCGACGCGACCACACCACATTACACACACACTTGCGCCCGCAACCAGGCCACGCATGCGCGCTCGCTCGCTTTATACACACGAGAAAGTCAAAACGGGGGCCTCTTTCGAAAGTTATATAGCGGCTAACTCTCGGGGGCCCCCGCGGTGTGTTACAGTATACAACGCTCATATCCACGCGCGCAGTTGGAGCCGGCTCATTAAGGCTAATGACGCAGATCGCGCAATTATTCCAATAAGCGCCGCGCGAACGCGAGAGGGAGAGAGAGAGAGAGCGGCAACGTATCAATTTGCTGTAATTGCGGCGCAGGGGCGAGTGCGCGCGTAAGAGCGAGTGCTATTGTCCTCTATGCGAGCGGAAATTACACGTCTATCGCGGCTGTCGCGACGCGAGCTGTTCTGTTATGGGTGCACTGCACGGGAAAAAACAGCGTAATACGGGGATATGTTGTGTATATAAGTACTTGGTGTGAGATTTTCGCGGAGATGATGTTTGTAGATTGATAAAAGGTTCTTTATCGTTTTGATTTTGCATTTAATTATATATACTCATCGCGAATGCGAGTGTGTATGTATATTATAGGTCCGCGGATGATCGTCGTTTATTTATGTAGATCGCAGATTAATTGATTTTTTGATTGCCACTTTATCTCTCATTCGCGCGGCGAGATTGACTTATCATCCTCGGGGAGGGAAAATTGGATCCAATGAGACGATAATTAATTGCGCATCTGAGATTACAAGAGTGCATGGCCATTATTAAGTGTACCATCCGCTCAAAAATATATTGATCTTCCCGGACGAGCATCGAGCTCTTACTTGCACATAATCAATCTGCACCGATGCGATGGAAATTCTGCGTGCGTTCGAAGCAAATCGTATATACAATGTTTGCATTTTCAATCAAACAGGTTTACAAAGCAAGTTCTTCTCTCGGAGAATCCAACGTCGAGTCTGAGTACAGTTATAAATTTTCAATTCGCAAAGTATCCGTGAAACTACATTTTGCAATTCAGAAAAGCTTTTTTTCTTAAATTAAGCACGGTCGAACAAACCCACATCAGCACTCCTCTCGCGCTAATATTCCACTCGAATATGTATAGTAACGATCTCCACATCGTCCATCGGGTATAATCGCCCGCGCAAGATACACTCATCTATCGTCCGCGCGCGTATATATATTCATTACAAAATCACGTCTAAGCGATGATCATCGGGCTCTGTGATTTCGGCGCGAGATATATATACACGCACGTCCGAGAGAGGGAGAAAAATGACGCATATCTGCAGTATACGCGAGAAGCGAAACGGCGCGATAATGTAAAGTTAATTGTCGGGTGTATGGACGTGTGCGAGCTCGGTTTCTTATCGCTGCGCGGAGGGAAAAACGCTTTTCTCGGTCGGAATCGTTTGAGTGTATAGTTTGAAGAGAATGCGTAGGATTTTGAGATACACGTAAGCGAAGGAGTTGATAGCCGTAGTGGAAATAAATATATAAATATAAATGAATAGAGAAAGAGGATAATTTATTCAAGAGTAATAATACTGGTAGAGGAATACTATGTACATAATACGATCTATAAAATAAATCAAGCCGTAAAAAGAAAACGATGAAAAAAAGTGCATAAATTCAAATTACGTGTATCTGAATATGGAAATATTTTCGAAAATACAGGTATCGTAAAACTCATATAAATTAAAAGTAGCTTCTAAAATGATGCATTCGAAATCCTACTAACGCATATATATTAACAGAAAATAATATAAAACAAGCTATAAGAGAATTGACGTAAAATCCAATTTTATTGACAGTAAAATTTCTAAAATTTTATGATATGATACACTGTCGTAAAATAGTGTAAAGTGGCAAATTCAAAAACACATCCTTAACATTATTTGTGAAAATAACCATTAAAGTATTTGTGTATACTATATTTTTGGTGAACGTAAAATGTTTCAAAATCTTGACCATATTAAACACCTATGCCGTATGATGAGACAGTGACTTACACACTAGTTAACGGTATTAATATGCATATCACTTCAAACTTCCTAAAAAGTATCACACCTCCAAGGAAAATCACAAAACTCACCAACAATAACCAAATTCTGCACTCAATCAACTAAACTAAACCTCTCGATCCAAGACTCGACCCAAAAGAAACCTTTCACGATAATCCCATCAGTCCTGACAACAAGAACGCAGCAAGAGCCTGTGTGCACAAGTGCAGGAGAGAAAGAGTCGCGCGCGGCAAGTCGGGGAAAAAAATAGTCGAGCAAACACTATACGCTACGCGCGTGCGCGCTCCTTAAAAATTCAAATAGTCGAGCATCCACTTAGCGGGCGCTTCACTTGCCCCGTGTGCTCACTACGACGTGCCCGCGCGTGTGTGCGTGTATATATATATACTATTACCGCGGGCAAATCCGAGTGTCAATAATAGCCAGCGAGAATAGACTAATGTCCCCGCGGCCTTGCGCGTGATAAGGAAGATTCTGGCGTGGGTGTGAGATAAGAATGAGGTTTGATAATTTTTTATGTTGGGGAAATTTTGTAGGAAGTAGTATATATAATGTGTTTTTGTTATAATGGTTTTTATAAAAGTGGGATTTCCGATGACTATTTCCAGTTTACAATCGACTAATGATGATGTATGTAACTGAAAATACTTTATTAATAAATTGTTACGCAAAGTGAGCGTTGAGTGAACATCTCTAAATCACAAAGTAAAGATTCCCGAAGACAAAGAAAATATTTAAATAGCTGCGGGTAATTCCTAGAGAAGTTTTTCATTGAATCTGTAAAAAACGCAGGAATAGACAAAAAGAGGCATGAAAGTATAGGTTACACTTAAAATCACACACAATTAATCAAACGAAGTCACAGTTCATAATTTCATTTTAAAAATCTGTCCCCAAACAATAATTAACCACATATCTTCCCAAACCATATATACCATTACACGCGGGTTTAATCAGCTACTTACCTAAACAAAGAACGCTATACACACTCGACCCTCTAATTAAAGCCAACGCAATCCTGTCACAGCACTCAGAAGAGCGTAAAGGATTAAGCCATCAGGCAGCGGCGCCGCCTCTGTCTCCTTCCAGAAAATAATAAACCGACACCGAGATCACATACGCGATATCCTCTCCGCACGCGCGCGAGAAAGCAGTTAGAAAACGCCCATTTTCTCTGAAAAAGAGGAGACATCTCTCTGTCTCACTCCCGCGGCGCGCGCGGATATGTGTGTGTGAGAACTCCCCGCGTACGTCCGCACGGCACTAACTGCACATCATCTCCTCCGAAACGTTGTTTGCTGTGTCACCTGCGCGCACGCGTAGGCAACGCGTATAGCGCGCACTGCATACATTTGTGAAAGGTTCCGAGAACTAGAAGTCCTCGTGTATATGTACGTACGGTTTTTGTGTATGTGACTGCGCGCGCGCGCGCGTAACAGCCGATTATAGCGGGTAAAAATACGATTTTTGTTTACACGGTTATGTGTGAGCCCTGTCTCTGTTATTACGGCTCTGGAATGACAGTGTCGAGGATAGGAGAGTGTAGTACTGAGCGGGCTATTACTTAGTCGTAAATGACGCCGAATGCGGAATGTAATTGTGTCTATTAGCGGCGTGCGCCGCCGCTGCGGTGGACAGTGATTTTTGAGCGGCTTTTAAACGTTTACCTGCACTTGATTGTGTATTCTTTTTCTTTTCTTTTTTTCTTTATGGAGCAATCTTTTATTAATTGGTTAATGATCGTATAATTGCGCGATTACCATAAATTTAAGCGAATTTAAGCGTTGCCGATTTTTCGCAATTTAAAAATATATTATTGCGTTTTATAACGGTATGATTGTTAATCGTGACAATTTTGACGAACCTTACAACTTCATCCACGCTATAAAGCATTTTACAATTTTTATTGCAATTACTTTTAATTGTATTACAAGGATCGTGTATTTATTAAAAAGCGGAATTATGGTAA
The DNA here is from genome assembly GCA_036365515.1 of Torymus aiolomorphi. Taxonomy (NCBI): domain Eukaryota; kingdom Metazoa; phylum Arthropoda; class Insecta; order Hymenoptera; family Torymidae; genus Torymus; species Torymus aiolomorphi. The sequence goes on along the minus strand of CM070874.1, from coordinate 66,434,056 downwards.
TTTCCGTACAATTTTTGTAATTATTTTCTCAAATTGCTTTATAACATAAACTTGTACAAACACTCATTCGCATCTTCCTCTTTATAAACAAACACATCAAATTTAACAAATACCTTTTCACACCATTAATACCATTTACTTTATTATAGAATCTCAAATAAATTTCCATTTACTTTACAAGGGAAAATCGTCCGCATAAATCAGCGCTTGTTTACATCGGCTCGCTAAAGCATTCAGAGATTAGCGACAGTATTCTCGCGAGCCCTCGCGTATATATAAGATCCCTCTTCGTCAATCAGCGCCGCGGTGTATCGCCGACTGCGCACGCGACTGTTACAATTTGTTTCGTCCGCGCGTGCGCGGAAGAGCCGACGTCGACGACGGCAGCGATTGGACATTATTCAGGAATCCAGGATCATAAATTTCTCTATCGCGATTAACATTTTTTTCCGCGGGGAAACTATTCCGCGTCGGTGCTTGTGTGTGTGTGCGTGTGTGGTGCGTCGCTCACTTTCTCGCTGTCGCTCTCCCACCCTTTATTTTTTTTACCGGCGTTTCCCTTTTTTCCTTTCGTGAAGTCAAACTTTTTCCTTGATCTTACGAGAAAATTTTTGCGCAGTTTGATGTTTTTAATTAAATTAAATTGAATTAAAATTTGATCATTATTGTTTAAATTTTAAAATAGGAAAATAAATTTGTGATGTATGCATGGAAGAATAATGTGACTGCATAAGTATATTGTGTAATTTAGTGACTGATTTTTTCAGATAATAAATTGTGCAAAGGCAATGAATTACAGGTCTATTATTTTACTGAAGGATTAAATGTGACATTCGACCTACAAATGGTTTTGTTTTGACGTATGCGGGAGTCATCAACCTTTCAAACACCTTTTAAATGTCCTAGAAACTTTTTATAACTATTAATTTAAATTTTAAATATATTTTTCAGCAACAAAAAAGACAAATTTATTATGCTCGTAAATATAAAATATTGCCCTTTTCATTTCACTGTTTATATATTATGGAAAAATATGCTCTAAAAAATACATTCATGAAAAATTAAAAAATTTTGAAATTATTATCTTTTTGAATTTACTTAACGAGATTGAATTTGAATTTCACGATTTCAGAGCACTCCATTCGTATATGAAAAAGCAAAAAAAAAAGAGTTGCAATACTCTATAAAGCTAATCCTTACATAGAACCATTTTCCACCTATAATATGACTTATATAGGATCATTGCGTACAATTACCAAACCCGAGACCTAATTCCTGTCACCAAAGCACTTCTCTTTCCATATTCCCATCCTTTTTTCACCCGCACTCTTGATCGCTTTCCACTCAAAATCCTTATCCTCGAACCTCTGCATCTTCCCTCTCTTCTCCACCCCGCACACTTTTTCCATCATCCGTACAACGAAAACTCGTTCCCCGCGTGCGCACGCGCTTAGCGACCGGTGGCACTTTGTGTTTTTCTTCTGCACGCTGACGACGACGACGACGGAGCCTCCGCAATTCCTCTCCCTGGAAAAGGCCGCCGCGGCAAACCGGCTCGAGGCCGGAGAAAACGAGCTTTTACGCACCCCTGTATATATATATACCAGGCGCGTGGGCAGCTAGCTCGACGTTCTCGGAAGGTCCTTTACATTCGCGCTTATATGATGGCTTTTTTGTCTGCGCGCGCGGGCGTGTGAGGTTTGCTTGATTTTGCGGAGATGCGGGTGATTTGTAGTGAATCGGGGAGGCGGCTGCGGGGTTCGGATGTAGAGGTTTTTATTGGGGGAGAGGTGGGAGATTGATTGGTTTGATTAAATTTGTTATTCAGATTGATGCGCTATTTTATGCATTAAATATTTATTTCTATATGAAAAAATGTTATTTTATTAAATGGTATGCATCTCATCTTATAATTTTGTTTTTTCTGTATGTTGCAGGTAAATCATGAAGTGTTTCGTAACTCCATTTCGTCGAAATGTAAGTTATTATTTTTTTTATCAGTATAATATAATCTTAATAATGATTCAAAAAACTAGGATATTCATAAGATTCGTCAAGAAAATTTTAAATAACTCCTCGTTTGCAATAAATAGAAACTTAAGTGGAAACAGTATGCAAATAATATAGACAAATTCTTTCTTAGTTACAATCTGTCTTGTAAATTTAGAAATGCATTTCAAAATGCAGCGCAAAATGTAAATTATTTCGCGATTTTGCATATTATTACCCACAGCATTCACTCTTTAACATATCGGATGAAAATTTATTCAAAAATATTATATCATTCATCTCGCATCGTAGCCTATTAGTGTATATCATGTAGGTTATAAAATGGCGATTCACATACCACATAAATCTTTACAATAAAAACTGACTCATTGAAAATCTCAACTTACAAAGATCCAATCAATTCCCATTCGCAACCGATATTCATCTACTTAAAATCCCGCAGTACCACAAAATCAGCCAACGTATCCCTTATCAAAACACAGTCGACCGCCTCTCCCACGCTACCACACAACCATCCCATAAAATTCCCCAACCATCCCACGCACGCCTCCTGTAAAAATCCCCCTCCAAAGGCCACCCAAACGAATCAACAAGTAATGCATTGCATATATACCACGCTAGCAGCATTGCGCGCGCGCGCGCGGTAAAAAGAAGTATAAATAGTATCACGGCTGCTTATATATGCTTACATATAAAACACACAGACGAGAGAGAGCAAGACAGATGCACCTACGCACCTCTCTGCGCTCGCGCGCGAACGAAAGAGGGGACCGGTAGGCGTGGTTCTTGTATATATATAGGTGCGCGTGCGCGCGCTCGCGCGCGCGAAACGCTAGAGCAGAGCGAACGAGGAGTAGGAAAGGGGGCGACCGAGGCAAGCAGAGCGAGCTGTGTCGGCGCCCACCTCGTGCAAAGTAAACGGGAGAGTGTCGCCACCGCTCGAGAGCTCCTGGAGGCTCGGTCGTTTCGTCCTTGTCTTTTTTTTTGAGGGTACAGGGGTGGTAGGGGGAGGAGGTGCTAGAGGGAGGGTTTTTGGCGGGATGCTGCGCAGGGCGAGCGGCAGATGCATAAGTATGGAAAGTGGGTTGGGTTTAAGAGTATAGTTGATGTAATGTTGGATGGAGCTGGGTGTAGTTGTTAAATGAGTTTATTTAAATGAATTGATGGACGTTGGTTCAAGAGAAATAAGAAATCTCGAGGTAATTTTGTTGTTGCTCTTGCGTTGGCTTCAGAAACACTGAGACTTACTATCATTTCCTTAATCATTTAATATATACGAGGAAGAAATGCGATTGGATCGATATACGCCAGTGATTGTCAATAAACGTAATATACCATGTAAAGGATTTTAACTTTATTGAATTGGAGGAGATACTAACTAACTGAAATATTTAGTATCACTAATAAAAACCTGCTATAAATATAGGTTTGATTTGCATCCAATTACGTTTTCAAATTACACGTTTTTTCAAGATTCTTAACAAACTTGAAGACAAATATTGAACAACAAGGTAAATACGGGTAGCCATAAAATATGAAATTTTAATTTACTATAATGAAACCTTTAGCTTCAGAGCACGTATTATATATCCTCCGACACAACTACGACGAGCGTAGATTGGTTTAGCAATGTACAGTTTAACTTTGGTTGAGTAAATAATTTATAAGTGTCCATAAAAAGATTATGAAATAAAATAAATGTGGAGCAAAAGTTACATTAATAACACGTTTAGGTGCGTTTAGACAAACTATTACTTTTATTACTAAACTAATTACACGTAACCGTAACCGTTAAACACATTCCCCAGCCTGCCGATAACCAATAGCTATAAATAACTTCTATTTTTATAATATACGAGAAAAAGTTCAAAAGTCAACAATTATTTTATATTACTTTTCATTTTAGACTCCGTTATTATGAAGATAAAAGAAGTATTACTTTAAAATGAATTTTACGCATCATGGTGGTCGAATCAGTAATGCTTATTTATATTTATACAAGCTTGTTTATAAAATAATAGTTTGTACGACATATTTATAATGATACAAAGTTTGGAACCAAGTTATCAGGTGTAAACTTCAATAAATTCAAGTACACCTTTTTATATACCTGAATATACTGACATCTTTATAATCAGAACTCGTAGTAAAAAACAAAAATCAAATAGAGTAACATACAGTAATTGACTAAAATGACATAATATTTAGTTCATAGAAATATTTCTAGTAAACTGAAACCATTGTATAAACGTATCTCTTCTACGAAAACACTAAATACGTAGGATACACCATCAATCAAGAAGCTTTCTGTTATCAATATCTAACAATTTTCACCAATTCCGCCAACTTTTTCCTACAAACTCAAACGATTTCTCACTAGCAATACCGATTCCATCCACCAACACCTTCCCGCTACAACACACAGTCCTCCCATATTCCCTCAAAAAAAAAGTCATTAAATCATTCGCCTCCGCCATCACCTATCAACCGACCCACACCTACATCCTTATACCTCTCTCTCTCTCTCTCTCTCCTTCTCTCATAAACAAAAACAAATCGGCACAGTAGCTACTACTACTACTACTGCCACCTCGCCGGCAGCTACCTCTCTCTCTTCTACTCCCTCTCGGGAAAAAAGGCGTACCTACCTACCTCTCTCTCTCTCTCACTCTGCTTCTGGCTCGCGCTGCGCTAAAAAACCTCTCTCGCGCGCGCGAGCGACACAACGAGTGCAGTAAGAGCGAGCGAGAGAGAGAGAGACCGACTGGCTGCCCCCACCATTGCTCTCGCGCGGCGCCTGCAGGAGGGGGTGTACGAGGGCGGACGAGCCTCTCTCAAATCGGGGGAAGAGCCAAGCACCTTTCTCTCTCTCTCCCTCGTATATACGCGTAGTAGGGGAGACCGACGTGAGCGTAAGAGCGAGTGAGAGAGGATCTCGCGCTCCCGCACGTGCGGCGCGGGGCGGGGGGGGGGGGCAGCGGCGGCGGTGGCGGCAGCAGCAACCCGCCCGCCCGCCGCCGCCACCGCCGACAGTCGGCGCGAGACCGCGCTACCGTGAGCGTCCGTCCGCGTACACACATACATATTCACACACACACATGCGATGCTACTACTGCAGTAGTAGTAGTAGTAGTATAGTATAACACATGTGTGAGATGTACGCGCGTGCATAGGATAGACGAAGGATTCTCACGTGTACAGAGATTTTTGCGCAAGTGCTACCTGCCTGGGACTGTTTCCAGTTTGTTTTGTTTTCTTTCGTTCTACATACATAAAGTGCGCGAGCGGCCGCGCGGGAAGGAGAAAAAGCAAAAGTCATCGCCGCCGCCGCCGCACTCGCTCAGTGTGAGGACGGATGCTATATCGGCATAGTGTGATAGGAGAGAGAGAGAGTGATGCGAAACCGTGACTCTGAGCAAGAGAAATTATCGTGGCAGTGATTCCGCGCTGTACATGTACAGTGCACCAAACGCATATATTTGCGAGTGCCGGGGGATTGATTGATCGATATAGAGAGACACGCACGATTGCATCACGTGCGCGTGCGAGAGCGCGCGCAATTGAGCGGAGAGAGTTTTCTTGCTTGATAAAAAGAGGATCAAAGTTCGGCATATAATAAATATCAGAGGTGGTGAAGCGGCCGCTGAGCCGTAAAGGGAAGCTACGCTGGGTCTCGCGGTGGAAGGATTATTCGAGCCCCGAGTCGTGCCGGACGAATGCGTCGGAGAATTTAAAGAGCATTGGGTAAGTGTGGCGATGATGTTTGATAAGGAAAGTGCGATGCGCATAGCATGTAGAGAGAGAGCCGGCGAAATGTGGCTCCCGCGCGGCGCGCCGACGGCAGAGATATACGCGCCGGCGCGTGAACTCTGTGTGTGTTGTGTATAGGTTGCGCAATGTCGGTAGCCGCGTGTGTATAGGTAGTTTTCCGATGAGGATGTAAGGGTGTATAGTTGGGAGATAACGACGTAGGGTTTAGTGGCTGGGAATGGTTGTGGTAATTGAGAAGCAACTGAAAACAGCTGATTCAGTGGGAATGTTAGAGCGGCGTAGCACTTACATAATTAGCAAACTTTTACAAATAGAATGGTTTCGTAATGCGGTCGGGGTTAGGCGATTTTTTTGATAAACACGGTGTCGCGTTTTGGTGGAAGGCAAAATCGATCGTTTGGTTATTCAGTTGATTGAAATTCAGAGTTTTGAAATAGATTTCTTTAGGGAGTGAGTCAAATTTATTTGAAGATGTAGTTTGTATTGTATTTTCGGAATGGAAAATGCAGTTTAGAGCTTGGGAGAAGAGTGAAGAGTATATACTAAGTGTTTTGATCGTAAATAATTTTTTTTAAGAATAAAAACGCATTTGTTATTGTTCAGATCGATGGTTATATCGAAAAATTGCAAAAGTCTGATTCAAACGATGAAAAACGAAATGTGCAACAATATGTTGTCCATCTTGATTGCTTGCAGTCAATGTATGAAACATGATATCCAAAGATCAAAATTATTTATCCTCGAAAAAATAGTGTTATATTTATTGTGTATTCAAACAGTGTTAATTTGATTACAAAATTTGCTAAAATAAATAAATATTTCATTCTTCGTTCAAGCTTTAGTCTTCATGTATTTCTTTAAAAATTATCAAAGTGTCTAAAAGAATCTCGAAAACGATACATAGTTCTAAAATTTCTATACTTAAAAGAAACGTCTCGTGAAACAATCAAAATGAAAATTTCCTTTGTGAAATAAAAACCCACTACAAGTGATTCCGCAAAATGAGTACTATAGTAACTTATTCAGCTCAGGCTATAGAATAGATAATTCATAACTAATAAACTTTCAAACAAATAGGAAAACAATATTTCAATACATCGAAAATAAAAAGTGCACATCCAACGTCAACATAACGTCTTACAAAAAATACTACCAACAGTAGCCACCGTGGTAATACGAAAATCCGTAAATAAGAGAAAATCCACACTGCGCGATCTCTTCACAGTCGTAAATCAAACAGCCGCGATCCCTGAAAATCCTCTCGTTGACTCCTGCTAAAACAAATTCCCGCTAACGCCCTCGTAAACACACTCCATCCATCCACTCGAACGACCGACTCGCACATAAAGGCGCCTCGTATATAAATAATACTCCTTATTTTTATTATCGAAAAGAAACACACACACGCGAAGCTCGCGCTTACGTCATCGAAAATTATTCGAGCGCGCGTTCAATAAGCCGCATTGAATATCTCTCGCGAAAACTGCATGTGATGTGCATCACCCTCGGAGGGGGAGAAAATAACGCGGGCTAATTCTTCCCCCGCCTCTACATATCGGAAAATCGAATGCACAAGAGGAACGGGGGTTTTGAAAAACCGAGGTGGTGGAAAAATTAGATCGCCGCGTTTATCGTAGGAAGTATGGGATTATCTAATACATGTTGCTAGACAGTTTTGCGTCATAGGACGAGGGAGGAAATAGGTGGATTTTTAAGTTATTACGATGCGCGCGCGCATTTTTGTGGTCGACGGCGCAAAAAGTGATGACTCGAGATAATTATTCCTCTGCTCTTACGCTTAGCGCGCGATAATGAATCAGAAATTTTGTTTTTCTCAACACGCGCGCGCGTGAGGTATCGTGATATGAATGATTTTGTAACGATTACGAGTTCGCGCCGATTAATAAAGTCGTGCTGTGATAGTGCGAACGAAGTGTTACCAAATTGTATCGCTTATTACTGAACAGATTCTGCGCGTTGAAAGATTAGCCCGCGTAATGATTACGCTGCGTATAAACTTTTGAATTCCCGATATAGGAGGTATTTATAAAAGTGATCGTTATTCGTGACGAGATATTGTGACGGCCAAACATGCGATTAGTACTTGAAGACAAAAATAAACGATAATTCGTTGTAAATAATGAATAACAATCATATTAGATTTCACAGCAAAATCGATTGACAAAGTTTTCAAAGCACTCTATCGAATTCATCCTACAGTTTACAAAAATTTCAATTTCCAGTGCAAAACAAAAGTTAGCGAACCAATTTTCCAACCGGCCGACAAAACCCTCCCATACACACACACACACACACTATACACTCGACCTCTGTAACCCAATTCCCATCCCCTCGTGCCAACAATTCCCTCGGAAGAAAAATCTCGTCGCAAAATATAAACCACCTCGGTTCACTCTTACATACACGTACATCTATATTACTCTCACTAACGCGTGCTAAAAAAGGGGGATGAGCGAGAGAGAGAGAGTCGATGACGCGCGAGCCGGCCGCCTCGCGCGCGCTTGTGGAGCAAGGCTATTCCGCGTTCGTTACTCGCGGGGGCGTACGTGATATGTGCAGCGAGCCTACCTACCTACCTGTATACACTCTGTCGTCGTTCGTTGCTCATTGGAGCGTCGCGGCGCTAAGCGTCGGAAGTGGAGCGGACACGCGTAACACAGATACACACGTGCGCGAAGAGAGAGTTACCCTTTGCTGTGAGAGCGGGGGTGTATATTTAGACGAGGGGTTTTTTTGCGATAGGGAAAGAGTTGCGGGATGAGAGGGAAAGAGAGAGAGAGAGGTTTTTTGGGTTCTGCGGTGTAGAGGCGGCGAAGGTTGCGACCTCCTTGTGCAAGGGGATTAGGTCTCCGTGCGCGTTTATTATAGGTTATATATATATTTTGAGGCGGTGGAGGTGGAGAAAAATGATTGCCGTAGCGGAGGGAGGTGTGAAATTGATGAAGTAGCGGGTTGTGAATTTTCGAATGAATATTCAGTAAGAGAGCGCGTTTCGTATCATAAAAGTGCGTGCGAAACCCACTAAGGCCCGCTAATCCGATGATTTGCGATTATGAAACCTTGCGGGAATCGAGCCGATATTCAGGTTAATATTCGCTCTCCACGTGTTGAATGTAACGTATAGATCGCCGATGATTCTTAATTTTTGATGGTGTATACATCTCGAAGGTTTTTGTAATTTACGTGAGTAATTATGTAGAGGAACAAAAATATCTTGGAATATAAAAGTCTTTGTCTTACTTGCGGCGTTGTGTTTATTGTGTCTGCACGTTGGAAAGGCATATCTGGCTTTTCGCTAGATTTATATTTCTATGAGCATAACTGCCAGTTTACTTGCGAATTAAAGACCACATTTATAGCATTCTTATAATAGAACGAAGATTTCCTAGGTTAAAATAGTCTCGTGCTTCATGAGATTTTCTACAATGAAGTGTGCTGCTCCTTGCTTTGTATTCTTTTATTATAAATAATATAGCTTAATATTTAAAGTTTTTGCAAAGTTTACTTATATTTATCCAGTAAATCAAAAATTTGTTTTGAAAAATACGTCTGCAGCCTCTATATCGCTCGATCACAGTATAATAATTTTTCGCAGTTGAACAAAGATCGAAACTCTTTATTATGTGCTCTAAAACACTGAAAATGCACAAAACCAATTTCAACAATATGTACCTTATTAAAAAATCTTCCCATCAAACCCTACCATTTTTTAATTTTCCCCTACCCAACCAACCTCCCACACCTGACCTGCACCTCCTTTCTTACACACACACACACACTAAATAATCACTCCTCATCGCACTCTCCCCCTCTCGCACGACGGCGCGTCCTTCCTCTCGCGCGCGTGTGTCGCTTCACGCTTCGCGGCGTCCGGGCGCAGCTCATGAAGCGAAGGTGACGCCGCGGTAGCTCGCGCCAGCGGCTCCTCCTCGCGCGTTACACGCGTTTCCTCCCCCTTTTTTGACGTGCATGCACGCGCGTGGGTTCCCGGTATAATAACGAGCGACGCGTGGCTCGCGCGCGACTGGAAAATTGAAATCGTGGTGGCTCGGTGTATGCTTCGTCGTTGGCTCTACATTTTTTTGTATATATCTTTGTACAGGTGCAGATTTTTTCTGCTTGTTGGGGTATACTTAAATCGTAACTTTGAAAAGTTTACTTTACGCAACAACGTGATGCGTATCATACCGAAACGTGACACATTCGCTCCGAATCCTTTAAGTGTGAAGAGATCGGCACCTCGTGCGTCGCTCTCTTGTATTTGTTTTATTTTAATAAGAGAATTAAATTTCTCGCGGTATACAGCCGCGTCGTGCGGTAAAAAGGGTAGAAAGTGTCTGTCTCTCGTTTGCGCGCGCGCCACAAAAGTCCGGTTTTTGGGAATTTCCGAGCAAAGGTCGCTTTCGACACACAGGCGTATGTGTATGCGTGTACACCTTCGAGAGAGCCATTCTTTATTACACGCATAAACTGATATATATTTTAAGTATTACACAAAAGTGAATTTCATTCGTGCCTGGATTTCTCAACTGCTATGAAATTTGAATACTATACGCTTGTCAATAGGAAAGGATTAGAATGGTATCTATTCAAAGTCACTCTGGGTATATAATTTATTGAGTGGCGGGAAATATTCATTTCAATGTATGTCATAATTCAGATAACTCAATAGGTCGTAGGGATTATACTGGATGAGGAAATGGCTGTGCAGCGCCCGAGTGTATAATCATTTTATTCTGCATGGAATATGACATTTATATACATAAATTCGAAATTTCTATCAAGCCTTCAACTGTACAAACGAACCAAGTACCCCGCCCTTTCCGACAACCTACATTTGGTACAACGGCACTCATCCAATTACCTTTTAAATTCCTCATCATCCGACCATAAACCACAATTTTTCTCCAACAAAGCGCTCACCGCACGCCACATCAAAGGAAAAACCTTCTAAATTCCACCTGACGCCCAAAGACGCGCGGGCGAGCGGGCCGCAGAAACCAACAGCGGCATTAACCAATCCCATATAAATGCCTAATTCGTACGGTCATCGATAAATACTATCCCGAATCAGGCGGAGAAACCCGCGCGCATTAGGAATGCGACGTCGAAGAAGAAACCCGCGCGGCAGTAATTTTTCGATCGACTTTTATCGGCTCTCTAAGCCTTCGCCGGCGGCTTACGTCTCTGCAGAGAGAGATACACAGCGACGACCGGTATGATAATTAGCCGCGCGCGACCTCGCGTGGGCGTGAGGTTAAATTGGGATTGCGGAATCGCGCGCGCCTCGGGTTCTGGGAACTTAGCCGCCGGTGATAGGTCATGAGGCAGCAGCGCGTGCGTAGTTGTTTTTTCGGCTGATTTTCATACTTAATGCTCGCGTGTGTGTGTATAGTTGGAATTTTTGCGTATAATGTGTCTGCGCGCGCATGCTTGATGGAGGTGAGGTGGAGGTGTATATCTTCTTTTTTTTTTTTGTTCGCAGTCGTGTCACGGTTTTAAGTTTCGTGCGGGTTTGAGAAACTCGTATGCGCGTAATTAGGTTATGATGTAAATGAATTTCTGCTTTTTTGGACGATTTTTATAATAAAATGCGAAGAATTCGTGTCTGTGTGTGTGTGTGTGTGTGTGTGTGCTGAGAAAACTAAACGCTTGTTTATTGGATTTCAGGTTTCTCGAGTTACGATTGTGTGTAGTTTGTTGTAATAATCGAGCTGATAACCTGTAATTATGACAACAGAGTACGAACGCCCGACGTTTAATTATGGACAATGATACACCACCAGAGCCATATAGCAATTACGTAAAAAAGACGCTTTAGTTTAAACATTTCCGAGCAAATAAATTCCCGCGTGCAATGGCAAGACTTTTGTTTTAGAAAACTGCGCGACAATCGGAAAATTAATTACACACCCCATATACCGCGATTTCGCAAACCCTTATATATACCTCTACTATATAAAAAGAAAAGGTACTACACGCGATATTCCGTAGAGAGTCTTTCAAAACGAATCACAATAATTCTCCGGCTAACAATAATTTACCCTTGGCTTTTTACTGAAAAATACCTGCGTATATATGCTTGCGCGGCGCGAAATATCGTCGGTCTCCCTCTCTATCCCTTGTTCCAGAGCGAAATCATAATCGCTCCCATAAACTACCGATACACATTGTTCCGTTGGGCAATCGCGCTTTAATCGCACGCTACATACGCGTCGCATGCTCGAAGCCGTCAGAACGCGACTCGCCAAGTTTATTGACGCGCGCGACTACGAGCGCGCATAAAGTACATATCTCGCGTGTACTTTTTCCTTCTCTCCTCCTACTTGGGTATGTTTTTTTTATCGTTATTTATCTCTCCATTTTTCACCTATCAACCGCCTCTGACTGTCTCTATTTCTCGCTCCACACTCGAGTAGACGATTATTTATTAACGCTTTATTCGGCGTGATTGAGTTGCCGAGGAATTTTCAGGTTCGCGCTCGATGAATATTAATCCAATTGATTTGTTCGATGGAAAATATGACGTGGCTCTATCGCGCGTGCGGTGTACTTTTCAGCGCACCGGCAAAAAGCTATGTACGTGTACGACTCAATCATCGCTTAGCAAATAGCATTGACGGCTTCACAAAAGTGTCGATATCGCACGAAATGACGTTAATATATAAGTAATTAAGGCATTATTATGCGCGATAACATTCTTGGCATTTCATCTTCATAGTAATCATTTTTTGCTAGAATAATTTATTATACATATAAAAAAAAGAATGGGAAAAAATTATTATGGCAACTTAAAATTCCCACCTCAAATATATTAGTAATATAGAGTTGTCCCTATACCCACCCTTCCGTCAAATCAACCTCAATTTTCTTCCCACAAACCCGTTCGAAGTCATCAAATTCTCACTACACACTCCTTCGTCTTGCGACACTCTCCTCCGCTCTTCGTATATCTCTCTATTTACCGCGGGCTCAGTCTTGCGCGGCGCTCGATATGCACGCGCGCGCACACATCGTGCGAACCGTCTGTCCTGCATTGTCGCGTCCCCTCTCATTGTCTCTCAATCCGATCGCTCTTTCTCTCCCAATACACACACACACACACATACATACACCTTCACCGGTGAGAACCGAAAGGCCACAACAGCACTCGGTATCGGGTGTCGCGATTATTAAGCTCGGCGGCGGCTCGTGGGCGGCGAGAGAGAAACAAACAAATGGCTATGCGCGCGAAGGAGTCGGAATTTCGCGGGACTCGAAAAAGAAGCGAAGTGGGACGCGAGCGAGCCGCGCCCAGCACGAGTGTGTGCCGCGCTGTCTGCCGTGGCAGCGTGCGTTTTTTATTTCTTTATTGGTCCCGAAGATTCGGGACGACGGGTTTGCCGGAGGCGGCGGTCGTGGCTTTCGCTGTTAATGTAATGGTATCGGATTGGCTCTCTGGTGAAATTAAGGAAGTTAAATTTTATGACGCGAATTGACGTTTAATTATTTGGATGGATTTCCGCGGGAGGTAAAGGCGTCGATGAAGATTTAGCTTTATTAACGTATTTGAAATTCCGAACGTTCATAATGAACGAAATATTAATTTATAGTTTCGAATTTTGATTAGAATTCGTCGGAGTGGTTTTATTGGTGACTGCAAGAGTGACAAGTGGAGAGATACAGTTATTATCATTTTTTAAATATAAAGTAAAATACCCAATACCCAGACAAAAAGAAAATTGACACCAGTACTCGGACAGTAGTGAAAAAACCGCTATTATTGTTTAAATTTTATTAAAAAAATGGTTCATTTGTATTCATTATAATATTAGTTACGTAGTCAAATCGATGTTGAATTAATTCAGACCTTACAATCATCACAAAATCAATTAAAAATTTATCGAGGTTATGGTTCAGAAGAAGGTATAGGCAAATTTTTGTCTGACTTAACATTCCACTCAATTCGCATAAAGCAGTAGTCTGACACATTTAAAAACATATGTCCGAGTACTGCGTCAAACCAATGTCCGAGTATTGGATCCAACTCGACATAAGACGCCCGGGTACTGCGGTCTTGTTTACATTTTTTCTTCGAACTTAATTTTTGAATAAAAAAAACACATCTTAGAGTGTTTTTCTTTGCAGAAATTAGTAAAATTAGCCCTAAATTAATGGTACGACGTTGAAAGTATGAATAATTTGCGTTATTGGCTCTAAAATCATCGTTCGTTTAAAAATGAGCTCCAAAAGTATCCGAGTATTGGGTATTTTATCTTATTAAGTAGTCAACTTCGGCTAAATCTGAAAACGGCAAAAATCTTTCGTTCACTATGAATCCCGCGAATTATTATACAGCCGGAGAGATAATAACGTTGGGGAAATAAGTGACACTCGTCTCGGAATTAAATATAAATTTCGTTATTACAGAGAAGTTTTCACGCGGGTATTAGGAAATACAGCGAAGGCGGCGGCGGCGTCGTATGCGCACAGTATTAACCTCGGGCCAGGGAGTCTGGCAATATTCCAGTGACACAAAAATGACAGCAGATAAGTAACGAGGATAGCAAGCTCGCGCCGCCACGATTTGCCCGAGCAGCGTGTTTTGTTATTCGGAAAATTTTCGAGACGTGACTACTGCCGTGTGTGTTGCGCAAATATATATATATATGTAGAGATAAGTTGGCAGTGGGAGGAGAAGATGCATCGATGTATATTATATATATGTATATCAATAAAGGAGGATGTATTCTATTATACGTTCTTGGAAATCGGCTTTGAAAATTATTTAATTTTCGAAAAATAAAGCGCGTATAATCGCTCGTTTATATATCATCTTCGCAATTATATTCCACTGTAGCACAACGCTCGTTCTCGTGACTCCGATTGATTAGAGCAATCAGGCCGAAAAACAAACTTGCAAAAACTGCTCCATATAACTCGACAAAAAAGCCCCGCCGCACCTGTACATCCCCTCCGCGCTTCGTTCAACAAAAATCCCCTCAGAGGCGTAAAATTGCCACGTACTTACACGCCATCCCGCGCGTCCCCCGTAATTTCACCTCCCCGCGCAAAATCTAACGAACAAAAAGCGGGAAAACTCGCTACACACTTATACACACACACCTATACTCGCAGTCATTACCGGCGCGCGGCATCCCAAACAAATCAAAACAAAAGGCACATCCCCTCCCTCCCTACACACACACACACACACACACACACACACACACACACACACACACACACACACACACACACACACACACACACACACACACACACACACACACACACACACACACACACACACATATATATCGATCGACTTTCGCGTGCCGTGTAATCCCATAGATATAACTCCCGTCCTATAGGAGGAAATGACGCGCTCTCCTTTATCTGTACACACGCGCGGGCAGATATAACCTGTGTAAAAAGGAGAAGCAGAAGCGCGTGGATGATTTTTTACCGATGCCGCGCACACGCGAGAGAGATGATCGAACGTGAGCAATCTCGCGGTGGCGGCCGTCGGCGCAATTAGGAAATCCATTTGACGTAATTGCGCGAATGAACGCATAACCGGCCGCCGCCGTGGTACGTATGGCGATGGCCAGCAGCTACTGCAGCGCTTAATCAAACGGCGCCCTCGCTATATGTATCTGCGCGCGCGAGCGGTTGATGGCTGGGAAAAATTATATTCAGGATTATGAGTGCCTTGTTTTCGATGGGTCTGAAGTTTGCAACGTTGGAGTGCAACGAAATGAAAAAAAAATTTATTTTGCTTCATGGTTATACAAATTAATATTAATTTTGTGTGGAGATCTAGTGTTTTATTGAATAAAATCACTTTATAACAAAGATTTAGATAAAATTTCCATTGCTTAATAACTTTAATTACTTGTAAAAAGTTATTTCATTGTACTCCAATGATGCAAACTTTAGACCCATTGGTTTCGGTTGAAAATTATTTTTTAAAAATAAGAAATTTTTATGCATTATGGTGCCAGAAGACGCGAATAATCGTTGGCAGGAAAATATAAGTGTTTTTCATTATTAAGCGTAACATTACTTATATGGTCGCGGGTGTTAAAAATATATATATCATTATAAAAGCTTTTAACAAAATATTTTCACGCAACAATAATGCAATTTTACGCCCAGAATAAAAGGACAAAATGACCTCGGGATTTTCACCGAATTGAATAACAGGTTCAGCGCGCGATCGATGCGAATCTCCGAACCCTCGCCAAATTAATAACCAACTTTACAGCCGTCCAAAACAATATATCTCCATGATGCGCCATTTACATATCGAGCCTCTGCATCTTGCACTGACGTATACCCGCGCGGACGCGTCTCTGACATTTTTTCCCTTATCCGTGCTGAAATCTCCCTGTTTTATGCAAATGCATCACATCAGCTCACATATACAAATGCGTTCTTAATAGCGCGGCTCACGCGCGTGCGACGCAAAAAAACGGCAATTAACGGGGAATGATCCTCCTCCTCCCACCTGTGCGCGCGTCGTTTGGCTTTCGAATTCTCGAGTGAAAGAGAGAAGACGGTCCATCAGCGTGAGAAAAAAGACAAGCCGCTGGTACTTTATTTTAGATACGGCCTATTACACCTGTAACGGTAATAAATATTTATAGACGAGAGAGAGAGTGAGAGCCACCTTCTCCAGTCCTACTTCCCCCGCCCGAGAGCAGCAGTTGTTTCGTTCAGCAGCTTTTATCGCCCGGCACCTTCCTTCTGCCGTATTTTTGTATACTTATATGTATCATCGCATACTATGTGCGAAATGTATAAATCACACAACAGTATCAGGATATCACAGAGTCTCGGTCAATCGGAAATTTGTACGTATATAAGATACGCTTATAGTTTGATAACGCGCAGTCGATGAATATTTATGACGAAGGGGAGAGAGACGCGCAGAGCTATACGAGGATAGGCGTTTCCTAGAAAAAGGTAAAAAATTGTCGCTCGCGCATATAGGCGGGCGTGGACACCTCGGCGGGGTTTCCCTTTTATTTACCTATATCGCAGGATAGCGGTGAGAGACACGTGTTTCGGCCCCGCCTGAGTTATGATATTGAGATAGCGATGATACTTATATATATAATTAAAAACGCGCTGTTTTAGGAAAATTTGGATGGAAAGTTATAATCTGGATTCCCTAAATCAAAGCTCGAAAAAAAAAAACGATTTCAAGCTATATCAATATTCATAATCCGAGTGTATAAGCGTGTGATTGCTTTAATTACCGTAGCGAAACTTTTCATCGCTGATCTACCAACCAATCTCGGCATAAATACGACTTTTAAAGCCTCTTTAAAAGAGATCTCGAGAACCTTTCATAAACGCGGCTCCGACGACTCGAATCAATCAAAATCCGCGCGTGCATATACGCGTAAATAATAGAATCGATGAATACGAATGCGCGCGTAATCTTAAAAGCCATTACTTCGGCCGGCGTGGAAAGCCGGATCGATTTTAAGATGTATATAAACATTGTGAAACGCTCTCGTCCATTAAAAAGTCGCCATACTTTCTATATGCGCGGCTATCCTCGCGCCGCGTGGGATATAGGATTACGCTTCTCGGTATGCGCTCGGGCTTATAATTTGGGTTGCATAAAGATTTTTATAGACGCCCGTAATTAAATGGAAGGGGAGAGATATACCGTAAAAATTAATACGCGCGGCTTGTTGTCGGTATACGAAAAAATAGAGCCAGACACCTGCTCGTTATTGAGGCCTGTAATGGGATCGAATGATTACTTCTGAATCATGCTCCACGAAATTATACATATTAAATTATAACTTGACTATTATACATCTTATCTATAAAGAACGATGCTCTACCTACTTTATCGCTTCAATAAAGCTATTATATTTACAACAAACGTCATCGAGATTCCGATCGTCCTTACATAACTAAAAATACCCGTATTATACACGAATACTCGACTAAAAAGAGGAGACAACAATCTGCATTCCTTCGCGCGTAGCTATAACCTCGAAACCTTGACTATCACGCGAAAAAAGAAGAACCGAGTCCACCTTCGTCATATCTCTTTCTCCCTCTGTCTCCAGCTTCGTGTATCCCGCTGCGCGCTGGCTCCTTATGTCATCGATAAAATTCACACAGCCGCAGCCGTCGATGCTACTTACGACGATTTAGATAAAATACGGCCCGGGCCGTTAATTACGGTTGAGACAGGAAAAGAGAGAGAGAGAGAGATAGGTATATAAGCGTACACCTGCGCGTGTGCACCGCCTACGCGAGCGACGAGTCGTCCGACTGGATTCACACGGCTCACTTTTTTCTTTTTTTTCCCTTTGAGAGAGGATTTTGTATGGGAGAGAGGCTTTTTTTTTTTTTTTTTTTTTTTGTCGGAGTTACGGGATTCTAATGCATCTGGGAGGAGAGGGTGTGTGGTTTCGATGACAATTATGATGAGTGGCTCATCTTTTTTAATGAAACGGTTTTGGTATAACAGGGGCGAAATTTAATTTGATTTAATCTAGGCGACCGCTAACCAGTATATTTACACGAAAATGCGTGCGTGGGAGATTTGAATTTTCATAATTTAATTTACGTGAAATAATAATATCACACGAATCTAATTATATACATGTTCTTTGTGTTTCAGGTGAGTAAACAAAACCAATCACTGCGGCCTTAAACTTCTCCATCACGTGAGTTATAATATAAAATATCATTTTCGCTAAAGGACAGCGGCATCCCCTTTAAAAAGCCAATTCGCTTCGTCGCACTTCCAATATATATTATATATACCAACGCAAACCCGTTTAAAAAACTTCTAACGGGAACTCGACAACTCGATGAGAGAGATCGAGAGAGAGAGCAATTAGCCTTCCCGCCTCTTCCCTCCCCCTAAAAATCAACTCTCCCTCTCAACCGACTATATAACGACATCACTCCTCGCTCAGCGAAAAAGCCGTTAACAACCTTACGCACACGCTCGCAACTATATACAACACACGCAATATATCGCGCACTTGCGGTCGTTATAACGTATATATACGCAACATGACGAAATTACCCCGGGGATCTATATATCTCTCGGCGTAACGCTCGCGCTCGGCCCCGCTCTCTGCAGGGGTGGAAAAGCTCGCTCTCGCGCGTGCCGCCCGAGGGTAGGGGAGCTCGCTCGACCTTGACCGTGAATCCCTCTTTCGCTCTCTATCCACCCTCTACACCGAGAGAGAGATGATGCAGCACACGTGGGGGGTCGCGCGGGAGCACACGGCAGTAGCAGCAGCTCTCTCTCTCT
Organism: Torymus aiolomorphi; assembly: GCA_036365515.1. NCBI lineage: Eukaryota > Metazoa > Arthropoda > Insecta > Hymenoptera > Torymidae > Torymus > Torymus aiolomorphi. The sequence goes on along the minus strand of CM070874.1, from coordinate 66,414,972 downwards.
CTCTCTCTCGGGGAAATCAATATCTCGGCGCGCGCGAAAACCAGTCGTCCCTCCACCTCTGCCTCCTCCTTCACCCGCGGCGTGTGCGCGCGTGTGTGTGTGAGCGTACGGAGCCACCGCCAGCTGATCCGCCGCCGCGGCAGTTCAAAGGATGCTGCGACCTTGACGAGAGCAGTCGCGCCCGCACGACGAGAGGGAGAGTTGTAAAGTGTAGAGAGTGAGTGCATTGCGCGTTACGATCCCCGACGCCGGTTTAATAGAGGGAGAGCAGTGCGAAGGTGGTAAGGCAGTGCGTATATAGAGGAGCGAAGGTTCGTGAAGTTCGACCGGCGAGAGGTGAGAGGGTGAGTTGCGTGACGATGGCTCTCGGGGTTGTTTGCGAGGTTAGTGATACCTACTATTTGCTGTTTTGCTGCGTTGCGTATGTGAGTGTGAGTTATGTGGCCGTTGGGGAGAGAGGAAACTTCTTTTTTTTATTCACGAGGTGTGGCGGTGCTGTGCGGTTCGTTTATGCGCAGTTTGAGAGGTTGATTTTAGGTGATGTTTATAGGTGGTGGCGATGGCTGTAAGTGGACTTATTTTAAGTTGTAGCTTAAGCTGTAAAAGAAGCTTTTGTAAATGTAAAGCTGTAAAAGAAGCTTTTGTAAATGTTTGGAATGTTATTTTGAAAATAGGATTAATTTGTTACTGTTTTCGTCATTACATTTTTAATTATATTCGATGTTATGATAATATGAAAATTATTAGTTTATAAATATTTGTACCTCGGTGAATATTTTTCATTCTTGTAACAATCTCTATATTTTATTACACTTTACTACTTTTTTGTCAACTGAAACGAGTTCGTGTATCAAAGAATGTTACAATTAAATTCCTTTGCATTTACTGTAACTTAAATTGCAACATTGGAAATTTAGTAAAAATGAGAACCAAACGAGAACTTCGTCGTAAAAATTTCCGAATTGAAAATTTTCAGCGTCCACTGTCCATTTTATTACCAACAAACTCTTATTACAATTCTCCAATTGCTGGCGGAATATTCATACGATGTTCTTCGAAAACCTTTTGTTTTCCTGCACAAGCGCCACCGTGACAAAATTAAAATTCACTGGTTTACCGAGTTTTTACCCCTCCGGATTGCCTTCTATTTACTTTTTTCAAACACACGTGTCTACGCTGCTTCACCTTGCGCGCGCGCATATACACACACACACACAAAACACACACACACACACTAAATTCATCATCCACGCGCTCTTTTATATGTAAAAAGCGCGGCACGTGCTGCTACTACTACTATATGCGATATACATTCCGAGGCTTTATCCGCATTTAGATCAACGTAGTAACGTGGCACACGAGTAGTTCTATTATTTAATAGGCTTTTTATCGAATAGCTAATTTTAATTGATGCGACGGTTAATTTAGCGACGAGTTTTAGGGTCTCAATTTTAAATATAGAAAATTTGTGTGAAGTTTTTTTTATTTTAAAAAGTTATAATAATACAGTGTTGTTATGCGCATGGGAAGAATTTAACGATGCATGTGCACTCTATATACAATTTGTTATTTAAATCCCAAACTCGCCCAGAATTCTCATAAAAATTAAAAGATTTTTTATATATATACTTTTTTCATACTTTAACTTTCTTACAACAATTATATTTGCTTACCAATTAATTATATACATTATTAATAAAAAAAAGCTATATCATCATGCCAAAACAACGATCCACTGTAACCCTAAAAAACCCCAAAAATAACATTTACCACAATCATCGAAATACCTGCAACTCTTACTCGCTCATAAAACATTAATCTCTCCTGCGCGCCCTGCCCAATCTATTTTCAGCAATTACCAGGTGCACCTGCATGTATGCCCACCCCACACCTCCTTCCAAACCGCGAGCAACAGTATCACCACATCTCTCTCTCCCTCTCTTCTCCAACCAACGTCACATCGATGAATAAACTACCGCGTTCTCGCGCTCCACGCGCAACAAAAAAAAGAGACCAAAGCGTCGCTTTTTTACTGCCGCGACACGCGCTCCACGTGCGCGCGCGTGTGCAACTTTAAAGCTCTATCTCTCCCTCTCTCTCGCTTTTAAAGCGCAAACACGAGCGCTCCCTGTGCTTCTCCGGTGACCCCCTTTAACACGAGCGCGCGTTCCCGGCGAAACTCTCGCTCTCTCCACCGTGCATGTGCCTGCGCGTGTGTATGTGTGTACGAGAGAGTATACGCCTCTATGCCACGCGCCGCGCATCATCCCGGCGGCAGTGGCGTCTATCGATCGACCCTCGCGCGCCGGTCCAAGTTCGAGGCTGGACGTTCGCGCGAGAGCGGGAGGGAGCGAGAGGAGAGAGTTCGAGGTCGCGGGGTGGCGGCGGTGTGCTGCTGCTGCTGGCGACGCGCGATTTTCTTCTTAGAAAGAGAGGGAGAGAATAGAAGTTTTGTGTTGCTATTTTTTTCCGACGTGTTCACGGGCGGAGGATGATGGACAGGTTATGTTACGGGTTCTGGGTAATGGAAAAGTATCGAAATTTCGCTGAAGTTTGAAATAATTATTTTTGTAGAAATTGATCAATTTTCGATCTTCCAATATTTTTATTCATTTTTCACCCTTTCCTTTTTCTTCGACCTCTCAATTTATCTCCTATATATACATCGAAGTAAACAACAATCACCCTTCCCCCCATTCATTCCCTAAACCTCCGTTCCCCAGCTGATGCTCAAAAAATCCACTTCCAAAGCCACCTCCGAAACTATCCCATTACGCAAGTCCCTCTCTCTCTCTCTCTCGCTCTACGCCGGTAGCCCGAGCGCCTCCTGATTGCGCGCCGGTATACGCCTCTTTCCCACTTAATGACCCGACGCTCTGCCGCCGCCGCCGCCGCCGCCGCTACCTGCGCGCTCGGAAATTGATCGGCGCGAGCGCCTCTCGATCATCATCTCCCCCCTCTTGCCGCCACTGCCGAGACGCCGACGGTATTATCATCGGAAATGCAACACGACGACCGCGAGAATTATTGTAATAGATAAACGCACTTCTCTCTCCCGAGAACTCGTTTTTGCGGCGGCGGCGGCGGCAGAGTTTTTACAAATCGGGGATTGTTTTTTCGCGCGCGCGCGCGCGCGCGTGTATGTGTTTACGGAATTTCGCGGTGGTGGCAATGAAACAAGGATTATTGAAAGGTTGCGCGTGGTTTCAATTAATTTTATATGCGTGTATATCGGCAGCGCTGAAGTCCAAATAAAGTTTGAGGATAATGTTGAAGTATTGGTTGGGAATGAATGCGTGGTTGAGGATAATAAAGAATAGCATTATTTTGTATTTTAATTGATTCAAACAATAATTGCGCATTTTATTCATGTACGTGTAAACGGTTTATCGATAAATTAACAAAGAAATAAGCAATTACAATGCTCACAGCAAATAAAGATAAAGGCCTTTTTCAAAGAAAGCCGGTCAACGTAAACAAGAGAAAAATATATATTATACACAACGCATGTGAGCGCGGCCGCTTAGACGCAAAGACCCGACGACGAGAGGAGGCATCTCTGATCAGTGTTTTGTATAAACTTCACTTTATCTCTATTTATTTATCCAGTTGTGGGCAGATAAGAAAACGCGGTGCTGTGTTGCAACGAGTTGTTCTTATACTCCCGCGACAACTGGTCGGTGTGCGATTCGCGTTATTTTATTCTGCGAATGTTAAAATAGAAATGCTCGTGTCCCTCTCTTGCGCTCGTTCACGCACTTACTCTCCCGATGCTTATCTTTTTATTTTCATAATTATGTCATGTGATGTCACTGTTATCTCCGCTGCGCGCTCGTCACGATCGGCCGTTTATTTTTAAAGCGCGTCTCTCTCTCTCCCTCTCTCTCTCTCTCCATCTCGTTGTCCGCTGATATACAATATGCAACCGCATATCTTGCGCGAGTTTCTGCGTCTTAGAATAATCAGCGCTCTCAACTCAGCATCTCGACGAATTATTATTTTTACTTCGCACTATTGCATTTCGGTCACGTATTGCCGTCTTGCGAGATACATCCATATTCTCTACAAGATTTTTCCATATCTTAGCATAATTCGATTGCTATCGTCACTAATACACCGTAAAAAAATAATAACATCGCAGCATAAAACAAACATCATCCTCTCACTATACTCGCCTCTCGTGTACGATTATTCATCGACTCGGCATTACAATACTCCCAAACCTCGCATTACTCCATACAGCCGCAGTGTAACGCGATTCTCCATTCAACGCTGTAAAAAGAAAACGTCTCTCTTATTTGGCCCACACAAAGGATTAGTTCATCGTCGGCGGATGGACCAACGGATAATTAATTGCCCCGCTCACTGCCGCCGCCGCTCACACACAAACACCTGCGCCTAAGTCAATAAAACTTTTCACCTTGCGCAATTATTAAATCATTGCCCCTCGAGCCATAACACACGTGTATATACACTCTATAACGCAGACTCCCCCACCTGAGACGAAAAGAAAAAACCTTGTAACTCCTTCATTCTCTCCCTCTCACTCTCTCGCGCCCGGGACAATTTGTAAAGATTTGTCGAAAGCGCGCTATTATATGAACGAAAAAAGAAGCTCTCCGCCCGCGGAGAGAAGAAAGAAAGGATCTCTCGAACGCGGCGTCGGCGGCGCCATTAGCGCGTATTCGCGGCTTGTAAGTCCCTCGGCTTATCGGCCCGATCGGATCGTCGTCGTTGTCGTCTCGAAGTGTGTAGAGAGAAGGGAGCGCGAGAGAAAGAGAGAGAGAAGTCCAAGGTTCACCGGTATACACCTGTTGGTGGGTGTCCCTTCTTCTTCTTCGCTCCTTCCCATCTCGCTTTCTCTTTTTTCTAGCGCGGGAGCGAGCGAGCGCAAGGTGCCTTCTCGACCGGTCGCCCTCTCTCTCTCTCATTTGTTAGCGCGCACCGTCCACCCACGCAAGAAAGAGAACGTTGATTCGAAGTTCTCGGGAGAGAGGAGAGCTGGAATTTCGAGAGAGAGATTTAATCCGAGGCGATATCTCTCCCCCGCATTGACGAATGGGTTTTTGTTGCGTTTCGGAGCGTTGAAAATTGGTACGTGTGTGTGCAGCGGGTATATCGGAGACGCGTATATTATAAGAAATAAAAAGTAAATTATAAATTTCATTTGGATAGAGGATTCCTGTTTTTTTTTTTTTCTCTTTTCGAAGCGCTGTTTAATTCGTGACGCGCGTTCCGGGGATATCTGCGTATTTATTACTCGTAATGAGTTTTTTGTCACTGTTTTTCTGCTTCAAATTTGAGACTTTTTATACTTTTACTGTTGTTGATTGTGGAGTAGTAATTTATTGAGAATAATAACAGGAAATTATATGTTATTAACCACTTTTTGTTTTCGTGCCCAATAATACGCATCTCACTTCCTAGCCGATGAAAATATCAGAAACAGCCTCGTGATAGGCCTGACACTCGCTTTCAGATCCGTTACAAAACTGCTCGACGCGCACAAGACACACAGCTTTGCGAAAAAATCTCGCAGCGCGCCATATCCCGGGAAATTCCTCGCCATCTACAGTATATACTCCGCAGCACTCGCCAATTTTCGACAGACATTTTTTCCTCGCTCCCGCGACAAAACCTCTTTCTCTCTGCGCCTTACTCTCTCTCTCTCTCGGCTGCGTCTCATCAAAATCGAATTAAGTTTCGCGCTCGCGCGCCTCCACGAAATTCCTCCTCCTCTCCCGCGGCCTCTTTTTCTCGCGACGAGTTTTCTCTCATTCTCTCTCTCTCGCGCTCTTCTGTATACGTTTGATCGTCTCCGACGCGCGTGCGTGTGTCCAAGCCGCCGGCAGCAGGTGTTCGAGAGAAAGAGTCTCTGTCTCTGGAAATGGTGTAACGACGAGCGTTGCGCAAGTCCTATACGCTCTCGCGCGCCTTTGAATTTTCCCGATGCCTGGAATCCGAAAAATCTTCGGCCGGGCTTGATTTACGCCGATCTTATCGCCGTGCCGGGTCTCTTCTCCGCGTGATAACTAAATTTAATAATGGGTAGGGCTTACGAGGACGGGAAAGCGCGCGGGTTTACGGGAGTTTTATACACTGTGAAATTGGAAATTAATGGGGCAAGGCTACCGCTGACAGGTTGATGTTTTTATTTTTCTCTCTTTTACGAGCTGCGCGAGATAAGGAGCTTCGGCCGTCCTTGATTTTCCCCGTGTCTTTTGTACAATCTCGGCGGATTCCCATAGCCATTTAAATAATCCATTTCCAGTGCTTATCCGAATATACACCGTACTGGTCCCTCAGCTTTAATAACGCAGCGCGCACACGGCGCGCCCAAAAAGCCAGCGCTACACCGCAAAAATCCCTTCACTCCATTCTTTCCTCATCTCGCTGTATCCACACACGCACACTCGTCGCGGACACGCACGCACGACATTCCCGAGTGGCGGCTTTCGGTTTGCGCCATTTTGTCGTATGCGTGCACGCATGTGTGCATGTACGTGGGACATACCGCGTGCGTTAAACACGCGCGGGAGAGAGAGAGAGAGAAGAGAGGTGGCCGCAACAGCACTTTTTCTCACGCGCGCCGCACGAAATTTATCGCAATGCTGTATGCGCAGGAGGTTTTAAGCTCTGGAATTAAGTGCGAATTTTACTCGTATATACACTGAGAGAAATGTTTAGGAAAGTTTACTATAAATGTAAGAAAAATTACTATGTTCGATAGGAACTTTGGGACAGACTCGAATTATCATAAAATTTACTACAATTTATAGTAAAAATTGCTATGTACATAGTAAAAATTACTCAAAACATAGGAATTTTTATTATAAATTGTAGTAAATTTTATGATAATTTAAGTCTGTCCCACGATTACTATAAATATAGTAATTTTTGTTACAGCATTTTTCTCCGTGTATACATACACACTGGAAAAGGCGCGCGTAAAAAGTAGTATAACGTCGAAGTATCCATACTACATCATATACCACGAAAAGCTCTCCTCCATATAACCAGCTCTATCATATTTCAAATCCGCCAAAGGGTACAGAATCGCCAGTATATCCATTACCCGCGCGAGCCCCAAGAAAACACTTACGCCTCTTCTTATACGTCCTCCCCCGTTCCCTCGCATGCCGCGATCGGAGGCACATCAAAAAGATGACATCCGTCCGTATAGCACGATACTATATACTCCGCGATCCGCATTCCTCCGTCCGCCGGCTCTGAAACATATATCCACCTACCGCGCGCGTGCACTCACGTCTGGCGATCTGTCAGGGCGCGGAATGCCATAACTATGCGCGTGTGCCGTCTTCTTGCTCCCGTGATGCGCACGTGTGTTGCGTCACGATGGGCCGGTGTGCGCGGACGAGGTGTGGAGGGGAAAAAAGGGAGCTGTATAGACGCCCTCGCCGCCCACTATAATAAGTAGATAAGGCTTTTCGGACACGGGGCTATCGGGTTCCTAGGATCGCGAGTATGTATAGTGGATGAGTCTAGTTGAGTGCCGCGCGCGTTGTAACGGTTCTTTCTTTCTCTGAGTGTTTGCGATATTTCTTTTTTTCTCCTTTCAATTGGTCGAAACGGTCTTGGTTAACTCTCGATTTCGTTTTTCAAAAATAATAATAATTACCTCGGGTACGTTGCGATAATATTGCAGCTGAAACTTTCTCTAACTATATAACAGCAGAATGTTTATTTTCGCTGCGCGCCTGCGTGTGTAATATATCTGAAACGGCGGCGCCGCAGATTATAATTAATTAGGCATGACCCGAGAGCGTTTTTTGCGTTCGTTAACCTTTTTTCCCCTCCCCGCAACAGCAAAGGAAAAAAAGAACCAAGGAGCCTCCTTTGGAATCGTTACACCATAACCTATCAATTGACTTTTTGCTCCCGTTGCTGCGCTCGACCTGCTCAACCATGACACAGATCAAACCGCGCGCGGCGCAAAACAATGCGCGACAGCGCGCTCGTATATATGTATATATACACAATGTCTGCATTATAATACACGAGAGAGAGTTCGTGCCGTTCGTGCATTTATATAGTTTCTTCGTCTGCGTCTTCGGGCGGGCGCGTTCCCGCGTCGTCGTGGCCGTAAACCACGACGTCCTTCCGCGATAGCGAAAAAATGTTATATAGCTTAAAGTTCCGCAGGCTCATTAATCTCCAGAGGATGCGGCTAACCAGATCCGGAAGCCGGCCAAACTCTCACCGCCGCCGGATATATTGTGCGCGCGAACGCGCTTAACTCGATTTAAATGCCTCGGAGAGATGATTTTCCCTTTCTGCTCCGCGCGAGCGCAGCATGTTTGTTATTGTTGTCGTAACGAGTTCTCGTATCTCGGCTATAGTATTCAAAATAATCGATATACGGCCAGTGTTGGTATGTTTCATTTGAAAATAGTCCCCGGACGATTATGATTTTGATAGCAAACATCACGAGCGTGTAATACGCGGATGTGTGTATATGCGTCTGTATGTTATCGTATGTAAAGCGCGTGTTTTGTAAGGCTCATCCCTATCAAAATATCGCCGCGAAGCGCGCATAATATAATCATTACAATATATATATATATATATTTGAATTGTAAATATACCGATTGCTATATAATACTGAAAATATATATCATTAATGATAATATATAATACACGTTGTTATATATGTATACCTTTTTCACTTAGCACATATTTCAACCCGCGCTGAAACTAAAAACCGAGACTCTGACCCAGCGAATGTCAGTTGAGAGGCACTGCGGTACCTTCAGAAGCCGACGGACGAGCGGGCGGAGTGGCAGCTTTACCTCTCGGCTCACCTGCTCTTTCTCTCCCGAAACGGTGGTCCCCGTTAATTACGCGAGCGTCGGCGGCCAACTTGGCGACGAGGCTGATGCCGCCGCTCCTCCCGCACACACACCGCAATATCGTTTTTTCGTGTCCCTATATATGTATATGCGAAGGAATGCTCGCTCCCGCGCGTGCGCGTGTATAGATTAAGGGAGAAGGGCGCCGGGGCTATTTATCCTTAGATAAAAAACGAAGGGTGACCTCAGAGTCAGGGTTTTTCGAACTGCTGCGGTTACGAAACGCCGTTTTTTTTTGCGCGATGGCCGGGCAATTTTGTAATGTGCGGAGGAGCTAATGATCCACTCTCTCTCTCTCGAGAGAGAGAGAGAGCGGGAATGTTTACATATACGGTTTGGATTTTTTTTCTCTCCGCGAGAAGTGTCGGATCTTTCGGCCTAATATTTCACTTTTATTTTTAATACAAAGAGGAAAAAAAAGAAGTAGGCAACCGATCGCGAGGCTGTTATCAAGGAGGCTTCATCACTTCTCGAATAAAGAATTTTAAAACCCATTAAATCCCCTTTTTTAACGTGCATCCTTGGCGTTGTAATCGATATTTCCCATCTCCTACTGCATTCCACCCGTGTATGCATATATACCGAAACCTGCAGGGATTTTCCTTCGAAAAAACACGACGTTTAAGGGCCGATAAATTGAACCCACGCACAGTGTGTGTATATATCCACAGAGGAGGTGAGCCCCCGAAAGACAATAAAACTCCCCCGATTGCGGATAGAAATCGTATAATAACTTGAACGAGGTGTCGCGCGGTCGGCTTGAAGAAAAAAGAGAGAGAAAGATGCCCGAAAAGCTGAGGCCGCGGTCCATAACCCAGTTAGTCGCGGCTCGTAAAACCGACTCGATAATGGAATACAGCAGCGGCGGCGCTTTCTGTGCCGTACAGTCCTAAACCGACATTGTCACGCTCTCGCTCCCGCACCAGCCGAAAATTGTTTCCGTGGGTATATGTGTATGGGTATACCGTGACAGACGCTACAAGCTGTTGGTTGGTATTGTACCTGAGTGACTTTATCCGGAGGATGATCTTTAACTTCAACTGCGTGTATCGATTTCCTACCGGCGAAGGTCGTTTTAAATTTATGGTTGCTTTAATTTTTTTTTTTTTTTTCGAGATTTTTAAAACTTTATTTTTTTAATAATTATTTTTTCTACAAAGTATATTGTTACGAATACGTATTAATAATAAATACTCAAAAAGTAGAAAAAGCTTGCTAAGAAGAAGCTAAGTTATTGATTGTGTCGTTTGTGATTTAGTATTTGCGTAACCGTTGAATACGGGTTTTATCAATCTTTATAATAAAGGAAACTTGGAAGTATTTTGTGATTATTATTGTATTTTTCAATCACCCATCGCAAATTCCATTTTGTGCGGAACGTATATATAAATATTTTAGTTATTAACAACATTACATTAACGCGGTAGTAACGTTATTGGAATTCTTATTTTTTATATATCATAAATTATTCTGCACATCTTCAAGTCACGCGCAATCTACATTCTAAATAAATCAATAACAAGCAACTTTCAGAGTTCAAAAAACTTCCCACTACCCATTTCCCCTATATAATGCCAGCACCTTAGCATCGGTCACTCCATCCCGCGCGCACACACACACTTTACCCAAAACCTCGCGCGTAAAGAAAAAAAAAGAGGCGCTCGCGAGAGAAGTCTCTTCCCACACCGCCACCACCAGTGATTTAGAAAGCGCTCTGTCCACCTCTACTGTATATACACGCATACGCGCGCGATCCCGAGATAAAGCCGACGTCGTAGCCGGCGGCGCCTTCTGATCTTCCACGCGCTCGCGCGCGCCAAAATAAAGGACGGGTGAGGGCGACGGACCTTTCTCTCTCTCGACTCCCACGAGCGGATTATCGCGCGCGAGCGCGGATTCCATTCGGCGCCTCAAAGAAAACCGCGCGGCTTGTTGGCGCGAGAGGTTCTCTCCTCGTTTTTTTTGGAGAGGGAGGAAACTTTGGGCGCGAAAGTTTTTTGAACTTGGTCGCTCGGGTGTTATAATCGGCGCGCTGATAAGATGAGCGGAGAGAGCCCGAGCGCCTTTTTTTCCTGGTTTCTTTCTTTCCCGGAGGGGAGGTGTTTGTGTGATGGGTTTTTTCGGCGCGAGTGGAGAGAAGAAGAGAGAGAGAGAGAGGAAGAAAGTTTGAGGAGACGCGTGAGAGTGCGTTTACGCTTTTTCGCACCTGAGAAGTGAGATCGCTGCGGCAGATTGGAGGCGACACTTTTGCCTGGGAGATTATGAGTAAAATGTATATATACGACGTTTCGCGTGTTGAGAAGATGTATTACTTTAAATGAAATCTTTGTACTCGGATGCACAGTTATAATAAAAGAATACCCTACAGCGGCCGTAATAAACTCCCAGCGACAATGAAATTCAATTAACTCTATATACCACCCCTCACTTTGACTACTTAAAATCTACAATGAGAGAAAATCACCCCGCTACACAGTAGTGTACATATACAAAGGCGCAACGGATATATTGAAAATACCTAGGTAAATGGAGTCCTCAACATTATAAGTGAGCGCGCCTGTAAAATACAAAAGGGCCGACTTTCGCGCGCGCGGTATAAAATGCCCTTTGTTGCAGCGCGCCGGCGTGTGGCGCTCGTGGAATTCGCGCGCGGAACGCGAGAACCGCGTCCCTTTAAAAGGGGACGCGCCCGCCGGTAAGGAACGCCGGAATATTTTCTCGAACGCATACGCGCACGGAACAAGATACAAATTGGAATGACGTTGTGTGTTCGTGGCCCGCCGCGCGTTCTGTTCTCCTTCTCGTTTTGTCCTGGGCTTGGGAGATGGAGGATGAAGCGGGTGATTGAAGAAGGAAAAGGGTTGCGGTGCGGGAGGGTATGGGAAAAAATGCTGGTTCATTAAGCGTGATTAGGGGATCGTGTTTAGATTTTATCTGATACACATTTGTTTGGCTTTTTAAACGGAGATGGAATATAAAATCTTTTGTTTTAATCGAATCGCACAACATAACATACATTTGAAATATAACTAATATTCGCTTTTTGTCCGTTTCAGGTAAGTCACTGCACATATCCACCCGTCAGACTAAATCAACGTTGCTTTAACTCGGCACATCACGTACGTATATTATATGAGATAATGGCCTGGTGCGCATCAAAGCTACTTTATAATTAATTCTCAAATCGGCCCATAAACCCATAGGCGAACTATTATTATTACGTTTCCGGCATATATGTGCACCCCTCTCTGTACCCCCTCGATTTATTTAACGATAACCCAATTACTCCGCGATATTATATACGCCCATCTTATTTTAATCTCCCCCCCCCCCCGTCCGATGATTCCACCGCCGCCGCCGCAGCTCGTGGCGCTATTAGATAAGAAAATTCCCCGAGAGCAATTTATTGGCATTCCCCGCCCGCCGCGAAACAGAAAAGTACAAATCTACATAAATTAATTCGAAAAACGGCCGATTCTTAAATCGTCTTTCTCTCTCACAGCCTTTAAAGGAAACCGACGAAGTTACGGGTTGCTTCATTCTCCTTCTCTCCCGCGCGCGTCTACAATAAATTACTGCATTTACCGTATTAAACTGAGCCGCGAACCACCTTACGCGCATGCCTGCTAATCGCGGTAATCTAATTATTTTATAATTCACGAATCGTATTTCACTCGTGCTAAATTTTCTCTCTCCCCCCTCCAGATTTTCGATAAGCGACGCGGCCGTCGCGTGGGGTCCGCCGCGCATGCGCGTTTATTATACCGCGCGCCCTTTTGAATTTCCCGCCGCGCGGCAATAACGTGCGGATTTTATGCGACGATTATCGCGCGTACAGCAGCAGCAGCAGACGAGTGACGTAGGGGCAGACGTCGTTAAACGGATCGCAGAAGAAGAAGGAGGAGGAGGAGGAGTGGAGAAGAAGAAGAAGCCACTCGAGAAGAGAAGGAGGAAAACAGCAGCGCGCGCGAGCGGCAACAGGTGCCGCGGAATAGACGACTGTGTTTTTCCAGTTGCCCGACTACGTATATATGTGTACGCGCATGTTGAGGCGCGGGGAGAGGAACACAGTTGGTATTATGCGAGGTAGCGGAAATCTGTTTGGGTGGATGAGATTGCCGCGTCGTTATTCTTCCGCGCTGAAGGTATCGGTGTTAACGATTGTAAATTATATTTTGTTCAGTGTTGTTAATGAAAAATGAAATTCGAATTTTTATAATCAGTTGTTTAATTAACCTTAAGAATATTTTAAATGTTGAATAGAATTCCATAGCTATTTTAATTTTAATTTATCTTGCAATATATAGTTATACAGATAGATAACAATTATTCGGCATAAATTACGAGCGAACTAAATTTTAAAACCTTTCCTCGCGATACCCGAAAAAAGTCACTCGAGCTCTCATATCATAATACGGCTCTCTCACACACATACATACACGCCCGCACAAAGACACACACACGCATACACAAGCGGTTTGATATTTATACGAGGCGAGAACCTTCTTAAACGCGACTCTGAATTCAATTTGCGGCCGCGCGGCGACTGGTTTCGTGCGCGCGCGCCTCCCCCACTCGACTCAATTCAACTCGCTCACGGAGGCGGCGGCGGCTTATTCTTTTTTCCGCTCCCACACACACACACACTTGCGCGCCGCGGCGTCTCTTTCACTGCACCAGTTGGCTCTCGTCGGATTAATAAACATTTCGCGGACAATGGCGCGTCGACAGTGCGAAAATATTGCCCGGCGAATTGAATATGCGCGGGAGTCGCTCTTTGTCCATCGCTCGCTCGACTGTAGAGGGAGCGTTACGTAGCGTTTGATAATCAGTATAGAGGTTTTTTTTTTGTCTCGATCATACTTTAGAATACAGTCTGTGATTCTTTGTTTTTATATACATAATGTACACAGAGAAATGGTAAATCTTCTTTTTCTTTAATTGCTCTGCGCGATTTCGCATTAAAGAAGGATAATTCAGCGGCATACAATGGCGCGATTAAATTGTTAATTGATTGGAAATGAGCGGCGCTGATTATCGAGTGAAAATTCATACGAAACTAACCAATTTATCAGCGAACAATGATCTCGCGCGCGCGCACGCGCGCAATCGCCGGTTTCATCAGTGCAGCCTCGCGACTCTTTTTCTTCCTCCTGTGCGACGATGAAATCGATCGATACGAGTTAATTGTCCCGCCAATCACTAATCAGATGAGCGAGCGGTCGATGAGACTTTTTTTCTAATTGAACGATCAATTAAGCATCGATTTTTCCACCGGCAGCGATTAGACGGGCGGGAAGGAGAGAAAAGAGAGGAGAAAGAGACACGTGAGAGAGTCTACATCTTCGCCCGTAAATCAATATTTATGATGTGTGTCGTTTCGAAACTCGCGACTTTTACTCGCTTCGGGAAGAGTGTTACACTCTTTCGCTGCTGTTTCTGCATGCGGTCGTCTCTATACGTAGCGCCGTTAAAGAATTGTAAATCATTCCGCATGCGCGATGTGCGTTTTTCGGTATTGACGTTTACGCACACACGTATACACACCTCGCGCGCGAAGGGAAATACAGAAACCGCGATGTAAAAATTATGAGAAAGCGGCGTTGCGCAAAAGCGCTTATTGTTTCAACGAGAAACTGACCTGCAACTCCCCTAGAAACACCAAAAAAAATATAAAAAGAGACTATTTATAAATCCTCCACCCTTATTCGCACTCGACCAAGGACGCGTCGCGCTCACATGCAGCACCCGCACGAGCATCTGCGGCGTATATAATAACGAGGCTCGAGCTCGCGATCATCAAAGGCATTTCGCAGCAGCAGCGCCGTGCGATCAAATCTACCGATAATTAACGAGCCTCCGCGTATATACATGCATATTGCGTGCACGCTCGCGAAACGAGGCAGGGACGAAGATAATGAAAAAGATGTAGAAGCAATCAGCGAGCGATGTATGCGCGTGTGTTTTGGTTGTTTTTCGTTGGTTTGTTCAATTGGGTGATGAATTGTGCGGTATAGTTTTGTGGTCGAAGGAAAAGTATAGATATCGATGAGGATTTTTGTAATGCGTTACGTGGGATTATGAAAGAATCGCCTTTTACAAACTTAAATAAACGCTCTACATATCGCGCTGTATTATAAAAACGATAACTATTAATTTCATCTAGATACGCGGGTTATTAACGTTAATGAGAATTTATTATGTTAATATCAAGATAAACTGGTTAATCTTCTAGGCGCGCGCGTGCTCGCCAGCTGCCAATATCTTGTAAACCAGGTGTACTTATTTATTTAGTGCGTATCGGACTAGTTAAGGTTAACAGTAAGGTAATCCGCGTGTTTTTTTTTTTTCACGTCTAAGCGCCCCGAGTCTTTCAATTATAAAATTAATTAAGAAGAGAGTATAGGCGGGTAAACGTTTTAATGCAAGCTATTACAATGGACAAAACAGAGCAAAACGATTAATCCCCGCGCGTACAACTCAATCGATAAAGTTTTCCATTACGCCTGAACATATCTTTAAACTAAACCTTATATAAATGAAGACCGTGTACGACTAAAAGTGCCCTTATGTACAAGTAAAATACACCGCCGCGCATGACTGGCGGAAACGAATAGCCCCCATTACGCTTGATAAATCGGCGCTCCTATTTAAAATATATAACCGCGGAGACCGGCAATCCTCCCTGTACACGACATACATCCACACCCCGCGCTTATAATATTAGATGCCCGTGGGTGAGAAAAATTGGCAATGAGAGCCGTTTCCGACGCGCGCGTAATCGCGATTTTCCGCGCGTACCAGTGTATAATACGATGAAGCTGTACCAGGGCAACGGGGACCACGCGTAAATCAATTTCCGTTATATACACGCGTCAACGTTGTTGTTGTTGTTACGGGATTGGAGTTTCTGGACGAGACATGAAAGCGCGCTGGGGGTTTTGAATTTCCTTTTGGAGCGAAGTTAATTGAGAGTACAGTCGGTGTATTAGGGACGGATTAGCAGTATTTATCATTATATTTTGTTGAGCTTGTTTTCGCAATTTGTCGGGGATGTATTAAGCGTTGTTTATTTGGGTTTCACCGCGAGGCACTCTGTGTCTTTTAATTACTTTCATTAATCAGAATCTCATCAGCGGGAGATCCTTCTTGGGAATTCTCTTATGAAAGCCGTGTAATTTCTCGACTGACTTCTTTCGCGCGCGTCTCTTCCTCAACGAACCTTTTCCACAATGTCATAAACCCGCGCGCTTTCTAAACTCTCCTTTGCAACCGTAATTTGTCCTCCCTGACTTATACTATGTATTAATCGAATCAGCATTCTCCTCCCTTACTCCTTCAAACCCGCGCATTCTTCCATCAAATCCTCGTTAATAAAAAAGTACACATATATGCTCGCAAAACCCGCAGCGCTCCGCGCGTTCTCTAATTACCCACCGCTACTTCGACCAGTTTTAAACAAAAAAATCGAAAATGTTCCATCCCTGACAAAAGCGGGGATGAATTCGAAAAGACACGCGCGCGTTCTCCTCTTCCTCCCTCGAGAGAGAGAGAGAGAGAGAGAGAGAGAGAGAGAGAGAGAGAGAGAGAGAGAGAGAGAGAGTGCGGGCAGCGGATTACTTAGCGGCGGTAATGACGATCGCTCGTGCCGCAGATGTCGGCCGCGATAAAAACTTGCCTTAGGAGCGCAACAAAAGCAGAAGCAGCCGATCCCGGCCATATAATACCTGAGGCCGTCGCTATGTATATGTATATACGTGTGTGTGTGTGTGTGTGTGTATGTACCCCCGCTCATTTTTCTTTCTTTGTCGAAGAGGGAAGATCTATCGCGTTTCATCTTCTGCTGCCGGCTTCGAAGGGAGAAGGGATAACTTTTTTTTTTGGAGCACGGGTTGTGATGATTTTTCGCGATATAGAGGATGGCTTCGGTTGACTGGGTTTCGCGGGGGAGAGGTAAGCTGATGACGCTGAAGGTGGGTGGTTTATTGATTCTAATAGTTATGGGTAATAAAACGTAGAATATTTTTGACTATACTTTTCACAACCTATAAAACTTCATTTTTCGCTGAAGTTTTATTGCATGTCAATAGTCAACGCATTTTCCATACCTAATTCCATTAATTTAGACACACTCAACCACCCCGAGATCCCCATTCAAATCCCCCGATCATAAGCATCCAATCAGAAATCCCTCGGTAATTACTCGCCTATACGTATGTATATACCGGCGTATTACCCGCGCTCCGAATTTCCCCCGTTTTTCGCTCTTGCTCAATCCCCGACTTCCTTCTACAGAGAGATCGAAGTTTCCTGATCTCATATAAATAAACGCACCGCACGCTCGTACGCAGCAGCTGTCTCGGTTTATCGATCATGCGCACGCGCGCAGCGACAAAAGTTTACGCTCGCGACGCGCGGCCATATTCAGCTAATTAAAACTGGATCTCATTAGGGGGGACTTTCTAGTAGCGGACAGCAGCAGTAGCAGCTCCCCTTTTATATGCCCTCGCCTTTTCCCGCTTTGCGGAAAACTCGCGCTGTGTCGTTAGCGAATTAAACGCCGCTGTGGGCTGCTGCTTATAGTTTTTTTTTGCCCGCGCGTGTGTATACAACCGGGTTAATGATTAATTAAATGAATAAGCGATTCGTTTAATGTATTATATATAGAGCAAAATGTTTATTGGTGCGCGTTTGGGAGTAGTAAACAATACGGATGTATATAATATGATTGATTATGAAATGAACGAATGAGTTATAGCTGTATTAAAAGCTACTGCAATTCCATAAATTTCTTCGCTTTATGCTGAAAACTTGATAAAACTACTGCTAGTCACACTTCAGGCATGTCCATTTGTGAAATGACAACATTTATATGCTTATTACACCCGGCTTCTACAAAAACCCGTCACCTCGTAAATTAATGAAGTAGACTCGCATTATATACATTCTATATATCTATATAGATCTGAAACACCGTTGGGTCACTTAATAATCAATGCCACTCACGGGCACCTACATGTCAATGTTCATTGAGCTACTAAAATTAAGTTTCCACGTGTCTGAAGCCGGTGCGCGTACGCTTATATATTTTCAGTCCCATATTCTATATTTATACGCTCTGGCCTTTTAATTAGCCAATCGCTCCTTTAAAAAAAGAAAACCCGCCTATTTTATCTTTCTATACGCTCGGTTGCTCAATAACCGCCCCACCAAAACACACTGCATTTTTTTTTAAATCCACCAAAACAAAAAAAAAAGGTAACACACGCGCGGTTTATCATTCAATACTTGCCTGACGTAAGAGTCGATCTCTCGCGGCCTGCCGCGAATCTCCTCGCCAGCGGCAGCATATTTACCTCGTATGTATAGCAGAGTGTATCGGATGTCAAACGCGCGCGCGCGTTCGGATTGATTTACCGGACATTCGCTCGCTAGGCGCACATATATAAGTATATGTACGCGGGCGCGTTTACAGGCTCGTTTAAATCGCACTTGTCCGTCGGGCCTGATCGCTTTACGTAATACGCGTGACTTTCCTGGACGGCCGAGTTCGGTCACAATCGTACAGTAGCGTGATTCGATTCTCAATTATTTTTCTTTATAGGAAAAAAAACGGGCATTTTTCCGGAATTATGAATTGAGTAATAGGAGTTTGGATAGTAGGGGGGGATTATGATTTTGGTAAATCGTAAATTTTGAAGTTATATAGCTGGTTAATTGGGGAATTAGAAATCGTTCGGCGAAAATGTTGTGTTCAAGTAAACCGTAAAATATTATTAATTTATCGCATATTGAATTAGAACCAGGGCGTATATTAATTCCCACGCTGGGAAATAATTAAACGAAAAATTTAGAAAGAACCGATAGCCAATGTGCACATATATAAACTTAAACAAACTTTTACTAATCAGTGTAATTCATTCCCGTAATTATTATTACACGGAAAACCTCATTTCCACGCCGGCTGGCTGTACAAATATTTATTTTTCCCTGGCTGTTCGGAATAAACATTTACCTCGATCGGGCGCGTAACAATAATAACAGAGCCGAGAAAAAACGGCGGAAAAGAGCGCTCGTCGCGTATAGTCGCAGCAGTAGTCTTCCCTTAACGATATTACGCACAATGCTATCCCTCATCTCGATTGTATGGCATTATATGCGCGGGCTCTATTGCCGCCGCGGGGCCCTTTTACGCGCGCGGAGGGATTCCATTACTCTAACTCGCGCTGCCCACGCCGCATATATATGCACACATTCATTGTCTCATTTGCCTTACCCGCTGTATCGGCTAATACGATTGTCCCGTAATTATTTTCGCTACTCGCGCGTACGTATATACGTACAGTTATATAGGAGCGTGATGTGGATGCCGAGATAATGAAGGATTTTAGAGTAGCACAATGAGTGCGGCGATTTTTCGTTCAACGGCGGGGATATATATTATTGTTGATCGTTGTATATGGAGGGGGATGAAATATATATATTGTGAGCAACTGGCCGATTTAATTGTTTAGATATGCAATGGGATTGTTTTGTTAATTGGCCAAGAATTCATGCAAATTGCGCGGGATTTATGCGCGCCCTGTTTTATATACAGAGAAGCCTTTTTTTCGAGAACGGGGAACGAGGAAATGGCTCAGATAGCATTTCAATAGTTGTGTGAAAAATTCGAATTTTACGGTTTCCTTTTTTCACCGGTTTATTCGTTTATCCGTGCGCGTACTTAATAAATAACGGGTTAGAGCTGTATGTGTGCCGTATGTATAAGCGTATAGAATCGATAAAAATTTCACGCTGTTCTTGCGAAACAATATACTCGCCTGCAGCGTAATAAAATATATCGTTTCCGCGAAATTCATTTCTCTCGCGCGTGTCAATGTTTCGGCAACTTCCTTGTAAAATATGGAGTTTCCATCACTCTGGAACGGATGAACATATAGATATATATAACCTGCGCCGAGGTAGTATCGAAAGGCAGCGAACTAAATGTTCGCACTCTCCTTATGGGTCTTTCAATGAGATACAAGGCTTTCGATTCAAGGGTGTTTTATCAATGTGTCATTACTCGCACGTGCAATCGTACTTTAAAATGTTATTTATTAAATGAAACATGTAATTATTTTATTGATTCACATATTAACGTATTTTTATTTCTGTTTCAGGTAAGTCTTTGGGTTACCTCCACCAGAATTTTCAATGACCACTACGTGAGTTAAATCAACGTTTTGTTAACTTGAACAACAAATTACTAAATTATAGCCTCAAAGAATCAAACGCTCCAGTTGGTTACATCTAACCGAACAAAAATCCATTCCACCCACAAAACCAAAGCTCATCACGAGTCACGCTCGCCAACTGCAAAAACTCAATCCGTCGCGAGGCCTTAGAAACACGGCAAAGAGAATATATCAGACACACAGGCATACGCGCGCGCATATTTTTGGTCGCTGCTGCGACGAATTTGAATTGTAAAATCCCATTCGCGCGTCGCGTCGTTCGCGAAACGCTGCGGGTTCATGCGTCAATGAACGCTTTATGAATGAATGCTAGCAGCAGCGGCGCAGCATATATACTTATATATACGTGCAGCGGGGGATATAGGATGTTGCACCACGTGTATGATGCGACACGTGTGCTCAAGCACCCGACGGTATATATACATCTGTGCTAATTAGTATAGAGCATTGCGCGGTTGTTTTTCTGAATAGAGGTGAGAGAGGTCGAGCCGTGTGGTGCTTAGTGGTTTGATTATGGTGTGATGTATTTATATAGGTACAATATGTGTGGCAATTAAAAGTGCATGCATACGTTATCTCGATGAAAAAAATCGCCAGTCATTCGATTTAATGGTGCTATTTATATCGCGATACTCTGATGAATAAAAAAGTATATATGAACATTAAAAAGCTTTACTATTGTTAAGAACGAATATACGATATGTAAATATCAAAAACTACATTCGCCTTCGGGGCAAACCAAACATCTCGCGCCACCAACTCCGCAAGTATCACAGCCGCGGGACAGAAATTGAGCTCGAAAAAAGAGTGCGTCGTATCGTTATTACCACCCGCCGATTACGATATACTTACACGTTTGAAAATTGCCGGTTCGATCGGCGCGTGCCCAGCACGCGAAGGTCCGTCTCTGCTGCAGCCGCAGCCAAGTTCTCGGTGAGTCGACTCGTGGTATTTGAAAATGGCCCCGCTTCATCTCTTTTTTTTTCTTCGTATACTTACGCGATGAAAAAGTGGCAACATCCGACATGATTATTGCCGATAATAGTCGTTATGCGACGTTAATTGTCGCGTGCGTGAATCGGGGGCCGGAAATAAGGAGCCGCGGTCTAGATTCTTTTTTAGATATTTAGAGCACGAGCAACGACGTTTTGCTCGCGGAGGCTAATTATTCGATCGGATTTTAGAATAATCACACATGCAGCAAATGTAATATTAATGTTATACACCGCGAGAAGAGACAGAGCCACACTGAAAGAAATGTCATAGGAAAATTTGTTAAATATATAACAAAAAATGCTATTTTATATAGGAACGGAAGGATATACTCGACTTGTGACGTAGTTTATTATATCTATGGAAATAATTATTATATTATAAAATAATTTTTCCAATACACTTGAGCAAAAATTATTATATTATATTGTAAAAATTTAGATATAGTAAAATTTTTAATCTTTTTTAATAATATTTATTATATATGTATACCAAATTTTACTAACTTATATAGTAAAAAGTGTTATCAGACGCCAGCGCCACCTGATCGCGGTACGCGTAGGGAAGATGACTAATGTATAAGTTCCAAAATTTTAGACTCAAGATTGTCCGTGGGTAAGTGGTCAGCGCGCTCGACTGGCGTGCCGAGGGTCGAGGGTTCGAATACAGCCGTCGTAAGATTTTTTTTTAAAGTCAGCTTATTACCATAAATTTCTATATATATATATATAGTAAAAATTATTAGATGTCGAGTATATCCTTCCGTTCCTATATAATATAGCAATTTTTGTTACATATTTAACAAATTTTCCTATGACATTTCTCTCAGTGCATTAATTACTCAGAACTCCGAACGCGCGACAAACGAACCTCTTACTCCCCCGTCAAATCCACCAACTAATAATTCCAGCTACAGCAAGTAAACCCCGCGCGTCATATAACGACGAGTAGTTGGCCGTTCGCGTAAATCTAACGGGCCGACGGTAAATCAGCCGCCACCGCCCCCGACGAGCGGCGCGCAAACAGAAAAGTCCAACGCGGGACTAATTCGCGTCGCGTGCCGCAAGATCATATTCTCGTCTTCCCGCGCGCGTATACGTATACAGCATTCGCGGCACGTAAAGCTTATATTCGAGGGACGCGCGCGTGAGCTAGCAAACCGTGCGGTGCGGCCTTGATGAATTTATGCGCGCGCTGCGACTTCGTTATGGTATTCCGTGCGCTGGATTCCCTTTTTTCTCTTCTGCGCGCTGGTTTTGTTGATGCTGTGGGATAGTTGCGCTACATACAGGTTTTAGAAAAGCAAACGGAAAATAAACACATTTCAACAGTATTACTTTTATTCTCAAGCGTTGTACACCCGAGGGAAGTTGATTCTTTCCGAACGTGCCGGGTAATTTCAAAATCCTGCAATCCCATTCCACAATTCTAGTGTAAACCTTAACCCTAAATTGGAATCAATGAGATTGCAGGATTTTAAAATTGATTAGGCAAATTCAGAAAGAATCAACTTCCCTCGGGTGTATATGTGCAAATCCGCGGACTACAACAAACAGCTGGGGTACAAAAACGGAAAAATTTTTTTTTAAGGGCACACCTACTATTTCGATTTTTTGGGGGTCCCCCAACATGAAAATACTCGTGAACACTCATTATCCGTTGCCAAGCTTTTTTGCCGACGAAATCAATTTTTCTTATATGGAAATTTAACATGGGAAAAATGGACGAAAAGTAGTAATTGATGATTAACCAATAGCAAACTATTGAAGAGGCCAAACCAATTCCACAAAAAAGCGATTAAAGTTGAAGAATAGTGCTTTAATTTGAGATAAGAATCGTTAAAATCGGTCGATTCTGTGCAAAGCTACGTGACGTTGAAAATGTCGAAAAATGACAAAAATTTGAAGAATTACGTGGGTTTGAAAAAAATCGCTCATTTTCGTCATTATTCGCCATTTTCAAATTCACGTAGCTTTGCACAGAATCAACCGATTTTAACGATTCTCATCTCAAATTAAAGCTCTATTCTTCAACTTTAATCGCTTATTTGTGGAATTTGGTTTGGCCTCTTCAATAGTTTGCTATGGGTTAATCATCAATGACTACTTTTCGACCATTTTTCCCATGTTAAATTTCCATAAGAAAAATTGATTTCATCGGTAAAAATGCTTGGCAACGGATAATGAGAGTTCGCGACTATTTTTATGTTGGGGGACCCTCAAAGAACCGAAAAAACCTTACGTGGTAGGTGTGCCCTCAAAAAAAATTTTTCCGTTTTTGTACCATGGGTCTGAAGTTCGCAACGTTGAAGTGCAACGAAATAAAAAGAAAATTTATTTTTCTTCAAAGTTATATTGATTAATTTTAATTTCGCCTGAAGATTTAGTATTTTATAGTATAAAATAGCTTTATGAAAAAGGTTTAGATACAAATTTTTACTGTATATAGTATAACTTTAATTAATTGTAAAAAATTTTTCCGTTGCATTCCAACGATGCAAACTTCGGACCCATTTTGTACCGTTGTTTGCTACAGTCCGTGGATTTTCACATATATATACATTTATATTTCGGTTTTACAAATATCGATTTTTAATTAACTTTTTCTCCCAAATACAATTATAAACCTTGTATTTATACATTCCACAAGACAATCACTTACCAGCACACAGCTGATCCTCATGCGAGTTCACTCTCATTACCCAAATCGTGCGACTCACGCCCTCTCATCCGTATGCGGCAGCGTGCCGGTGCTCGCGTGCGGCCGTTTTGGTGTGTAAGATACCTCGGGGCGATAAGACGTGTACGCGCACCTTGCGAGGGTGGCACGCGCGCGCTCTGCCTTTTCGCCGCTGCACGTGTGTGTGTTTACGATGTTCGCATAATGGGGCTACAGCGGTGGCGGCGCGGGGGCGTTTCCATCCAGCCGGGATTGCGAGTCGGTTAATGAGAGTGTGGCATGTACAGGTCTTGTGATTCGATGATTTTATCGGGAGAGTTGAGTGCTGTGGCGACTGTTTTTGTGTAATTGAATGGTGTACGTGTGCGATGAGGAGTGTTTGATAGTGTTATAACGCACAAAAGACTTTGAGAAGCTATAATTTTTGTATGTAGTGGTAAAAAAATACTATATATACGTACTTTAAATAAATATACTCGTCACAGTCACTTGAAACGAATACCATTGCCAATTCAATTTCAAACTCCCGCCGACGCAATCACGATTAAACGACTCTCAATGCGCGGAATCAATGAAAAGGCCTCTCCCCCTCGAAGCAAGCAAAAGGAAAAAAGAATACGAAAACAAGCTCGCGTGCGAACGCGAGGGGAAGAGAAGAACGAGAGAGAGAGAGACGAGCTTGAAAGAGCCGCCCACGCGCCTCTCGAGTTGACCCGCCGCAATTACTCGATAAAGTCCGCTGCCGACGCGACTGCAAAGTGTCTCTGTCTCTCTCTTTCACTCTCCTCGTCTCGCCTCTTTGATCGCCGCGAGTAGCTTCGCAGAAGGACGGCTCGACAACGACGCCGTTTCTCATCGGCGTAGAAGTAGCGATAAAGTCCGGAATGATTGAAAGAACGTTATCGAGCCGTTCTTATTAGATATTTGTATGGGGTGGCGGTTCGCATAGGTTCGAGTAAAATGAAGTAATCTCGGTTGCGGTAACCGCGCGGCATCGCTTAATTAAGTCGTTACAAGCAATTGCACGAAAATTCTTACAATTATATACCAATATATATACATATATCCATTCAACTTTCGTTCAACCATATATACATGCAACCACGCGATGTGTGCCATTAAACCCGCGATCAGCCCGCGCGCGCTGCCACATTGAATGTCAGCCCGCGATTTTTGCCGCGAGCTAATTGCCAAATATGCGAGCCGAAATGCCACACGCCGGCTTCTCTCATTCTCTTGGCCATAAATTCAGCGAGAGTCCCCTCTTCGATTCCTCCCTGTCTAGCGGTCGATTTAAACAGTTTAGCCTCGTTTAGCATTGTATATGCATACGCATGTATAGAAATGGGCTAAACTCGCTGAAAATTCAATGCCAGAAGGTATTAATCGCGCGCGCTCGTTTGCATAGGAAGTCGTGCACTATATATATAGTGTGTTCTCTATATCTGTATACGTTAGTCGTTCTGCGCGCATTGCGGATGCCATGAGTCTTCCGACACGCGGTGGCGGCGGCGCAGAAGTTTCGCCGCTGAATCTTTCGAAAACTTCGTTATACACGGCGTTATATAGTTCGCAGAAGATTATGTTCGTATAAAGTTTTGATTTCGCATGTTTTGGAGCTCGTTTTAAGGCGAGTTTAGCAGTATAAGGTTTCTTGGCATTGCATCTGATTTGAATATTTATAAGTTGACAAAATGCGAGATGCGCGTCATAATTCATACGAGAAATCACTTACAAATAACTTTATTTATATTTTCATCCAAATTACTACATACTTTTCTTCTAAAACTTAACCATACCAACCAGAAATCGTCTTCGACCATATCTATATATCACGCCGAACCTCCAGCTCACCCGAAAATTTCCTCCGAACCGAGGAATCCCACCTCCCCACACGGCGCCGGAAAATTATAATTATAAATCGCACATGCGCACACTGTCTCGAGAAATACCGTCTCCGCCGCCGCCGCCACCGCCGCATGGCTAAGTACAATGAAATTTATGGCGACGCGCAGGGGCGACCATTAACGCTTTTTGCCAAGTTCTGCCTGCCTGCTAGCACCACCGCCGCTGCGAAAACTTGGAGCCGGGCCATGCATTAATTGTCTGAAATTAATTTTTCCGCGGATAAATCGCGAAATGACTCGTCCCGAAATAAGCGGCCGACGCCGGCCGACCAATAAAATTTTCGCCCGCTCCACTTATCACGCGCGCGCGTTACGTATACGCGTATACGCGTATCTTCTTTCGCGCGCAGGACTTGCGAAAACACGCCCACTTGCGTGGTCGGACACACGCGTATGTGTATGCGTGTGCATGTGCTAGTGGATTTTCTATTTTCATTGCGTAGGGAGTTTCGATTCGTGGGTCGGAGAGGGAGGGATATATTATGCATGTATGTACGAGCGTGGATTATTTGGGATGTAGCGAAAATAGGAGGGCTATTTTCGTATCGACAGTTTCTTTTTATAGAAATCGAATTGATTGAACGTTATAAAAAATGCTTACAATGTATCTGGTGCAATATTTTTGTATGTGTGTGTGTGTATTTTTTTAAACGGCTGTAATAACGTACTTCGCTTCTTAATTACCAGAAAACTACGAATGCGTTTTTCCGTTTCCAGCAAGTTCACGCAAAAGTAATGATATTCTAAATTATACTTTATGACTGGCGTTTATGAGCGTATACTTGCAGAACGTACATATACTGCGCCGGATAAAAGTAGACTGGCCGTCGTATTAGCGGCAGACGACAATTATTTTCCATTTACCGCACACACGCGCGCACAAAGAAGAGAGTATTTCGTAATTTCTATATCAAAATAAAAGATCGCCGCATACCCGCCGTAAACCTCGCAAAAAAATTCTATACCAATCGCCCTCGGAGTTTCTACAATTAAAAGCGTACACATAGAATCTCGGAAACTATAATACACTCGCGCGAAAAAACACTCGTTAAATCAACTCACTATTAACTCAATAAACTTGAAAAAAAAAACCCGGCATCTCGACTATAGACACATCCTGCCTGAAACTTGATTTACAAACTCCCGGCAATTTGAAAAAACCCGCGAGCATTTTCATAATCACACACACACACATCTGCCATCCTTCTCCCTCCAAAAAAACGAATCGCGCGCGTGCGCGCGTCTTTCACGCCTCGCGGCTGAAAAACCAAAATGATGCATTGCCCGCGCGCGAATTTCCATAAAAGATCGTCGCGAGAAAAAGCAGCGCATTAAGGGGGTTCATCTGATTTTGAGTTTATTTGGGAAGTCTTTGAAACTTTCGTCACATGTACGTGGCATCATTATCTATATCATATCCTTAGAAAAAAGAGCCTAGCTTCACCGTTATCGAGATATTAAACGGCAAAGTTGAAAATTTTAACGTGGCGTCTTATGGGACGCGTACGCGCTAAAGATCGTCACAGTCTATAACTTCGAAGATACATTTGGCGTTTGTCTGAAAAACTAATATATTATTAACATCAATAATTAGAATAAC
The DNA here is from genome assembly GCA_036365515.1 of Torymus aiolomorphi. Classification (NCBI taxonomy): domain Eukaryota; kingdom Metazoa; phylum Arthropoda; class Insecta; order Hymenoptera; family Torymidae; genus Torymus; species Torymus aiolomorphi. Next base: position 66,387,686 of record CM070874.1, on the reverse strand, counting down.
ATATTAAAAGTTCAGAGATCCTATCTTTATCGTTTTTAAGATATTGTAGTTGAAAGTATGGAATTTTAGGTGTACGGCCGCGCGCAGACGAACACCGCTCTGTGTGCGTGCTCACAGACGGCACGGAGCTATGTGTGTGTGCCAGTCCCGTATAAACACGCGCTCTGACTACGGGAGGGGGGGGGGGCTGGGGCACCATGCGAGTAAACCTGTGCGCGCGGTGCGAGGTGACATTGATTCTTGATACGTTCCTCGTCGAATGAACCCCCTTATAACCGCCACAGCCGCGAGCGCGGCCGACAATTATCGTCGCGACACGTAGCGGAAATCAGTCGTCGTCTCTCTTTCGCCGGCTGAAAAGTGCCTACTCCTTCGCGGAAATCGCGTCTTCTCTCCTCTGCTTCTTTTTTTCGCCTCTCTCTCCCCCCGCCGCCGGCGCTGAAGGAGTGGTTTCGATCGGTGATCTATCGATGGCGGTGCGGTACAGAGACGACGAGGCGGAGAGCCGCGCGGTATATGTGTCGCGAATGGAGCCGAGCCACGTGCGCGCACTCGCGCGGTGTAGTTTCTTTCATGTGCGCGCGATACTCTCCGCGCAAAAAAGCTGCGGAAGAGACGTGCGTGCGGATCGGGATGTAGAAAGTTTGGTTGCGTGGGTAGCTGGCGAGAGGATGGCATACTGAAAAGGTATAGTAGTTTAATCGCAGTGGGCGAATGGAAATTAACAAATTATATATAATGACACGGTTCTCGGATAATATAAAGTCCTTTTAACACATTTATACGCGCACTTAATCTATACGTTCAGGCTTTATACTTATTTCGCAAACATACGATTAAAAAAAAGCGCACTAAACGCCCGTGCCGCGCGCGTGTGCCGTATATAATTTGCAAAAAGTTGTGCGGCATTTCCTTCCGCAAAACTTTGTTGCAACACCTCTCACTCCCGCGGTCTCGCGCGCGCGCTAAATTCCCTTCGGCTTTTCCCACGAATCAGAAAAGCTAGCCGCGCGCGGAGGAAATAGGCTATAAATCCTGAAAAATGGCAAAACTTAAAGCTAGTTAACACGTTTTATTATCTCTTTTCGGAAAAATCGTTCCCCGCTGCGTCGATTCTATATATAAAGCCAAAGTTAGCCTTCCACTTCCTAATCCAATTTAAAACACTTTCTTCGCCCGCGAGTTAAAAAAAAAGAGGACGAAAAAATGCTGTTAGAAACTTCCGAACTTCATTTCCACTTTTCCCAATCCCGCACCATCACAATACCATACCCACACTCCTTACACACACATATATTCTTCTCTCTTTCCGTCTCTCTTTCTCTTCCTCCGACTCGTCGCCTCCTTAACATTAAATAACAGCGTAAAAATCAACATTCCAGCCGGACCAGTTTTTCCCGCCCGACATTGTTCGCCGATCGTTACGTTTGCGCGCTCACTCGCGCCGGCGCAAAAAGCACCGCCGCCGCAGCCGCGAGGCCCTTCGGTAGCCCGGCACAGAGCACACGAGCGCGGTCTGCTTTTTTTGGTAGTCAACCGAGCGCGCGCGCGCGCGCGATATTTTGCCCCGAGGCGTAGTGTGCGTGCAGGCCGGGCTTCTTTACGAGGGAGGAGAGAGATAGAGAGGAGGAGAGAGTTGATGGCGCAGCAGCAGCAGCGACGGCTTTGAACTTACGCGCATAAGGAGGATGTATGTGTGTGTGTAGCAGCGGCCGAGCGGTGGTTATATGGGATTGGTAGGGAGGTATATATATGTAGGTGTGCGGGGTGCGGAGAGATTTTTTGAGGAAGCAACGTTTTTGTGCACGGGAATTTGAGAGTTGAGTAGTGCGGTTGGAAAAATTCTTTTGTTGTTGTTTCGGTGGTTTTAATTTCAACTCGGTGTGCGAATTTTCGTAACAATCATAACAATTATGTTATTTTCTTAAGTATACTCGGCTAAAGTAATAGACTACAAGCTTATTTATTCTAGAGAAATCTTTGCTGGTTCAAATATAATTATAAAAGAAATTCCTCGGTTGTTTGAGAAAATTAAATACGAATAGGTCATTTCGTGAGCAGCTCGTTTCTTCCTCTGCAGGTATATCGGCAGTACATATGACTCCTCGTGCTCTCGGGTCTCGCTCGCGCGAGAGATCAACCGCCCCACCCACGCCCTCTCTCTCTCTCAACCTATTTGTAGCGCTCGCTCCTCCCGTGCGGTTACAGGTGCGCGCGCTCTCGAGACATTCCTCGTGCGATATATACAGCGGCCGCATAGTAGTAGAGGCCGAGAGGAGAGGGACTGAGCGAATTTCTCGCCGGGGGTCGGCGTTCTTTTTGGGATGACGATAAGTCGAGGCGGTCGATTGGTTTATTATCGATAGTATAACAGTGTTTCTTCGCAGAAAATTTCAGAGAATTCTGTTTAACAGTGGCGAGAACCCATAGTGTTACGTGCGCCCGCAAAAAAGGTATACGAATTTCGAAACCGAAATTTTCGGTAAGTAAATAAGGTTCGAGCTTATAAAAGGCCCATGTAAGAAACCGAGAGTAAATTATACTCATTACGCAACGCGAATTCTAAAACATAAGGTGTCTCTCTCTCTCTCTCTCTCTACATATACAAAAACTCCGCCTGACAAAATAAATAATACGCGCGTATAGTCGTACGCACGCAAAAACCTCACTCTCTTGAGAACCGAGTAAAAAACGACGACGAATCTCGCGCGGCATAATATACCTCGCACTTCTCTCTCTCGCGCACGCGCACACGTATAAGATACTTAATGAGCTGTGCTACATGTAGGTCAGGCGACTGGAAAACGAATATATATATATATACATATATATGTTCGACGATAGGTAGCACCACCACCACCGACTATTACTAGCATTAGCGGGTACGGGGGTCCGCTTATAGGCCAGAAATACGCTTTAATTGCCCGAAAGTATTTAAAATTAGAGCCGCCTCGTTAACAAGCCTTTCGCGGCTTGTACCGCGGCGGCGCTACTCTCGTGTGAACGAGCGCGATCGGCGGACAGGTATACGAGACGACGACGACGGCGACTACGCCCACGCGGGGACGACGACGACGACTACGACCTTAATCGTTCTCTCTCTCTTTCTCTCCCTGAGCGCCTTTACGAGGCTCCCCCCACCCCTTTAACTTTTACGACGGTTATCAAGTCGAATAACCCTTTCTCTCGACGCGCGAGCGCGTGTATGTATGTGCGTGCACAAGAGAGCAAAAAGAAATTGACTGAAAATGATGGCGGCGAGAGAGAGAGAAAGAGAAAAAAGGGGGCCTCGGTTTAATGCATCCGCGCGCCGCCGTTGCTGCTGTGCGTGTGGGTATGCATGTGTGGTGTACGGGCGGGCGTTATATTGTCAAGGTGGATTTTTTTGGGAGCCGGGAGAGAGTGCGTATATGGTTTTAATTTACTCGAGGGCTCGGCATTGCGGCCAGTCTGTAATTAGCGAAACGAAACTGATTACTCGTATGTGCGTATATACGTGCGCGCAACTGGATTGACGGACTGAGAGTCGCAGTGAATGTAGATTTTTGTCCTGCCACGAATCTTTTTTTTCCCTCTCAAAAAAATAAAAAATACCGGCTGCGTTGAAATTAAAATATTTTTATATTATTAATGAAAGAAAGACGCGGGGAGCATATGTATCTGCTGCGGGGCTCTAAACATTCCGCGATACCTAATACGCCGCGCGGAGAGGAAAAAAAAGTAACACTACACCGTGAGCGCGCTCGCGCGCGAAAATTAAGAAAAATATCGGTAATTGGGTCAGCCCCGATAATCGTTGGCACTTACACACTTATGAATCAGTCGCGCTCGCGCGCGTAGAGAGAGAGAAGCGAAAGATCGCTCATATTTTATTAACGATGCATATGCACGCAGCCGCTGCCGCTGTCGGTTATGGCACTTATCTAATTTACGAATTACCCGTCTGTAATTACACTCCGCTGCGCTCGCTCGTGTCTGGAAAAAATCGATCGATTGCTTATGTAAAAATGCGCGTAACATAAAGCTTATACTTCGCTCACTTTTCCATTCGATACCTCCTCTCTCACTGCTCAAAATTCACCATTAGTCAAAACCTTCCCTTCTCCCTCGCAAAAAGTATCGTTAAACCGTCATTACACACGCTTGGCACGCTTATAAGAAATAATTTCCAAATATATATATATATATAATTGCGAAATACGCGAGCGCGCTCATTATATACCTCGTGCAAGCAAGCGACGAAAATTATTTTTCACCTAAAGCTCTACTCCGCGGCGCGCGGCGGCCATTAGTTACCACCGCGCCTTCGCCTAAATCACCTGCGCGAGCGCGTTTTCGGTGCGTATACGTACGCGCGCGTGTGCAGCGCTCCATTTACCAATTACGTCGACGAGCCGCGCGTGGATCGATCGATCGATCGCCTTTCTCGATCGCGCCGCGCGTTATCCTTATACTCGCGGCGCTCGTTAATGATCCGATCGTGAATCGCGAATATCCACGCCGTGACGCTATACTACGACTATATACTACTCTATACCCTTTATATGTGTACATACATGCACGTACTACGTGTATGTGTGTACAGGGACGACAACGACGATCCCTTTTTTAAAGGTTTATACTCGCGGCCAATTAGGTGGAAGTCGATGTCTTTTTTAACGAGTCCTCGACCTTCCTACGCGACTGTGTATACGCTCCTTCATCTGTTTTTTTTTCTTTTCTTCATCGAGTAAGCAGTCTCGCGATGTCGGTGGCGAGATCTGCGCTTCTGCTTTCTATTTCTGGGTCTGCTGCGCGCGCGCGTATCTCATTGCGCCTCATTACTCGGCCGTCGATAGTCGTCGTTTTTGCGCGGGCATCACATGACGATTGGTTCTTCGCTGCACACACACACACACACTAGCTTTTAAGAGGCTTTTTCTCAATATGTCGCTGGCTATGCGTCCCCGGTACTTTTGCTTCTTATGGACACCTGTTTGCTCCGCTCTCTGCAATGTCTCCTTCTGGCATACACACACACACACACACACACACACACACACACACACACACACTCGTGTGCGTCGTGGCAAAAAAATTTGTTTGCTACCTTCTTTGTCTCATATATATATATATATATATATTCGAGAAACATTACACAGTTCCAACGAGAATAAAATTGATCGATCAGAATTATCTGTGCTCGAAAGAATTCCAAACAATTAAGTGAACACGTCCCAATTTACATTCGTTAATCGCCGAGGATCCATCAAAGACAATATCGAGTTGGCGAATCGATCGGCTCTCCGAAAAAAAATGTATTTCCAAAAAACTATATATACACGTACATATAGATATGCCCGGCAATGATACCGTAGATCACCCGAGGCGTTTAGTCCGCCGATAAATCGCCGAGCGGATCGATCGATCTTCTCTCTCTCTCCCCCCACGCGCCGCGCGTATTCAGCCCACCAGCGGATGACGACGAAGAAGACGATATCTCCCCGCCGGCGGAGAGCAAAGAAGAAGCGCCTTTTTCAGCGCGCGATCCATCGATCACGGAAAAGCCGCATGAATTTTCACGGCCCGCGCGGATCGTGTCGCCGCGTTTTTTGCCCGAGTGGTGTATATACGTATACTTGCGGATCAGACGGTGCCGGAGAGGGGAAAAAGAATGATAGACTTTATGGGCAGAATCGGCGAGAGGTCGCTGTTGCGTCGGGGTTCAGGAAAGGCTTCGATTTATTGGTACATGGTCGACGTCTTGAGAGATTATATGAAATATTGTTGTATTCTTTACCCATTTCTTCCTTTTGTTTCAAATTTGCCAACCTCGCCCCATTATCGCGGCCAAATTAATCTCGCCATCTCTCCTTCCTCTCGTTAAAAGTAAAACTAAGCAGAACCGCGTTGTAACCGAGTAACACGATCCCCACATAGTTTCTCCATTTTTGTCCCGCACAATGCAGCAGCGCTTGGTTCCACTTAACGTATTTATCATCGCGCCGCTCCACTATATCTCTCTCGCTCGCCGCAATATGCATAATTTCTTCCCACCTCTCTCTACCCTCCCAAAAAACTTCAAGCGGGGCACTCCCAAACTATTTATGCCATCTCGCCTTACGTACATACCCGACTTTCGCCCCATATCCTTTGAAAATTCGCGAAAGAATGATCAATCGGTCCGCTCGCGCATTAGGTGAAATTCAATCCCGCTTTCCTCTCCCTCTTTCTCTCCCCAGCTCCGCGAAAAACCGAGCGCGCATTTTTTAACTCGCACCTTTCATTCGATCCGATGCCGCCGTAACCTACCGCAATTTCCGGCCATAAAGCATCGCCGCTGTTTCCTTCGCTGGCTCTCGCACGTGCGCCGCGTGGCCCCCTCGAGAGAGCGTTTCTGTTTCTCTCCATCCAATAACCGGGGAGCGGTCATTAACTGCTCCAATGATCTCGTAATGCCGAGCGCCTGCCAGCGCGAGTGCGACTACCGTAAAGGTGTATGTATATGTGTGTACGTGTTAAGCATAGCGCGGACTGGAGCGAAACGCGCCCGCGTGTGTACTACGTCTATAGTGTGTGCCTGCAGGAGAGGAAATTGCGAGCGCTCGTGCACGCGAGCTGCGGCACACGTGCCTCCCACGTACGCGCCGTGGATTATAAATGATTGGACACGTGTGTGTAGTGTTTGTGCGCGTATGCGCTGATAACGCACCGAGAGAGAGTTTTGTTTTCGACGTTTTAGGTTTTACCAATTATTATATCTGAGGAGAGAGAGTGTGTGTGTGTGTGTGTGTTTTCATTGTCGACTTGTTTTGAATTCTTCAGTGTAATAATCTCGAAGAAAGAGCTGCTCGAAGTTATATAACCGAGCTACTGGAAATATTGTTCATGAATGTTTGATTTGTTTTTCTATACATCGCCGTTTCTCAAGAATTAAAAGTATTTGTTAATAAATTTTCGTAGAAATATATATCATCGAAACATTTATACTATGTAACTATATATGAGTAATTGAATAATACCTCTTCAATTACATTTTTCATACGTCTAAGTTATACCGTATAATACACAACGAAATTTTATACCTATTACGAAAACTTTTCGTACTACCGGGTAATTTGTCTGCACCGACTCAAATAAATTTATTAATGCCGATAAAAAAGTCAAGTTTTTTACATTTCAAAGCACTCGCGCTGCACAACGAAAGGTGATATCTCGCGTCGATACTGCCATTTTCTCGTATCTTTCGCATTTTTATTTGCACTGCTTCCTTTCCAATGCGCTTACTTTTTATTTGCCGACAGAGAGACCGAAATGAATAATAAATCGACGTCGCACGCGCGTGCGCACAGCCCAAAGGACTACTTCGAACCTAATCTTGATGTAATTCGCCGTAGAGTTCGCGAACTCGAGTGTCGCCCGATAGACAGAGACACCCAAGTGATTTTCAAAGCGCCTTCAAATAAATGAATTATTAAATGACTCCGTGGCGGTATCGGGTTAATTATACAGTTGTACCCGCGGCAGAACTATAAATAATGCAATCGGATCGATTAATTATTTGGAAATCATATTACTTCGAGCGGTGATTTATAACAATGTCATATATCTTACCGCCTTTTTTCGAACTCCAGCAGCCAGGAGAGATCGCTGGTATCGATCTAAATTAATAATTAAAGTAATTTTCAATTTGCTTCTAAATTTCAATTTTCCTCGCCTAAACTGACGAAAAAACAGTGGCATTTAAATTGAATATTACCTATTCAAACAACGGAATAATTTAGATACGAATTCCCCCCTCGCGTGTAAACAACAATAAATTCTATTCTAATTGTGCCGAGCAGAACGAGTTCTAAATCCCGCTACAACCTACTTAATCGCACTTTTAAATATACATGTGATCTGAAGATAATTGCGAACCTTATACCTACTTGAGAACAAAAAAATTCTACCATTAAAAATGGAATTCTCTCGACCAAAAAGAAAAAAAAAAGCATATGGAAACTCGTTCGTCGAACCCCATCAGAATGCGCTCCACGTCATTGCGTCCACCCTCCCGTCGAGCCCGTCGGCGATCTAAATTATTGCGCGCTTTTTCGCTCTCTCGCGCGCGCGTACTGGATTTATAATCATTCGCGCGCGGCGGGACTCGGCGCGCAAGGAGATTAAGGCGGCTCCCCACGATTTTTCTTTCCAATACGCGCGAGCGCACGCCAGCGAATGTTGCCGTTTCCTTATAACGCGAGAGTGGAAACTGCTCGATTGTACAATGCTTAATCGATTGTTGCATTTGTAGCGTGTTGTGCAGCTACTACTTTACTAAGAATATGTTTTCCAAATATTTGTGAATATTTATGCATATATTAGCTTAAATAACGTTTCCGTAAAAAAAATAAATATAAATAAAATATAGAAAAAATTAAATGATAAGTGAAACTACAACAAATAAAAGTGCATAGATTATTTTAAAAAGTATCGTCAGGGTGCTACCTTAATCGACTCATTACTCACCGTTAAATTGAATGCACACACGCGCGAGAAAGTAAAAGTCGAACAAGGGAAATTATTTACCGCTTTACACACGCGCGCTCTCTTTCATATCAAGCGTATAATACACCAACAACTAAATCTTCACGCCATTTGCATGCGCGAGCATCTGTGGTTCACTCGCATTTTTTGTGCGTATCTTGGTTATGTGATGGATTCGGCGATACAAATTCAATGTATTTTAGGTTAACATTCCATATTCTTATAACAATTCTATTACTATGAAAAAAAAAACTTCTCGAGAAAAACAAGACCACCAAAATCGCGTAAGAATTGTTTATCGGTTAATTGAAGCATCGAGAGCTGATAACTTACCGTGAGTTCTCGTCACGCGACGAGGAAAAATGTATTTATCAGCACACCTGTCGAGAAATCGCATCGACGCACGACGCTCCTCTTTTTCTCTCTCTCCTCTCCTCCTCTCGATTCACCGTGGGTGGGTGAACTCCGCGCGCGACATGTCCCTCGCCTTCTTTGTTTTTTTTTCTCTCTCATTAATCTCACGTATTAAAGCTTATAAGTAAACTCCGGTCGCGAACGCACGCACGTACAACGACTTTCGATGACAGATCGGCATGTGATTGGAAAGTTTTACGGTCTTCTCGATGTAACCAATTCCGTAAGAGTCCCGTCGCTTTATTGCCTTTTACTTTTATTAGCGTGTACGAAGAAAATAGTAATTGTGTCGATCATGGGTCCCGCAGGACGCGGTTGAGGTTATATTTGTGTTGTCTGATACCACCCACGATTTATGTCTCTATTACTTGGGTTAATTTTTAAAAGTCATTTCATCGTCCCATTTGTCCCCCCAAATTTTGTATTTCTATTTTATGTGACTAATATTCCAGAAATTAAGTATTTCGCAAATAAATCCATCGTATAAATTGATAATATTTGCAAACATTTTATCCATTAAAAACGTAATTAAAATAATTCTAAGGTGAGGATCTTTATGTGATTACAGGAGGACGCAGCCGGCAGTACGGTGGTAGCCGAGGTGGGCAGAGGAGCAGCGGACGGCGTCATAGGGGGCCCAGGCGGCGGGTGCCGCGCTACCTCGATGACGATGGCCGAGAGCGCCGTGGAGGACGCCGCCGCAGCGCCACCCGGCCCGGCGAAGCCGCCCCCACCCTCCTGCACCAACAACAACACCCTCGCCGCCACGGCCAATCGCAACCATCACCACCACCACCACAATCACAACCACAATCACCACCACCACGGGCGTAGACTCTCGACCTCGTCGGCGACGTCGGCCATCGCCGCGGTACAACCGCGCAAGCGCAAGTGCCTGTCGCAGGTGCTCGACATCCTCCACCGCGGTGGCTCGCCCTCCGAGACTGCCAAATACAGCAACAACGGTAGTGCTGGCAACAGCGGGAAGAACAAGAGCACGAGGTACGACAGCAACAGCACTCTGCCCTCAGAGGGCGAAGACGAGGACGTCTTCGACTCGCCCAGGTCGACCGTCGAGAGTCCAGGCCCGGTGAAGATCAAGGAGGAGAACGGATCCAGCGCGAGGACGCCCAGCGAGGAGGACGAGAAGCAGCGGAAACATCACCAGCACAACAACCATCAACATCACAACCACGAGCACAACCATCACAAGAACCACAACAACAACAGTAACGTGCCACCACCTATCTATACAGGCTGCAGTTGCATGCACTGCTCGTCGTCGCCGATCATGATGCCCTCGCCCACGTCACCGCTCACGCCTCTGACGCCCCTAACGCCTCTGACGCCGCTGAGCTTTACGCCTCTGGCGCCTGTCTCGCCCTCGTCCTTCAGTTTCGAGCACTACCTGCACACCAAGTACCTGCCCAACATGAGCCGGAACCGCAGCCACTCGGACTCGGATGAGCCTGGCAGCTGGGACCAGCAGAGTCAGAACACCCAGAGACCGCCGTCCTCGATATCCATCAACTCGCTGGCCGGCCACCTACCGCGCAGTGGCTCCCTCGAATCCGACACGACGGCCAGTCCCCAGGACTCGCCCCTCGACCTGTCCATGAAGGGTCTCCTGGCTAGCGTCAGGCCGCCTGCCCTTCAACTCCTACCCCCGGCACTCATGTCGAGAGGCTCCGTGAGCGTACCCGTCGTTCGCGGCGACGTCGCCTCGCCCACGACGAAGGAGAGCGTTGCCGTCAGGTATAACCTGGAGGTGTCTCCAGTCGTGGAGCAAATGCCGCCGGGCAACGACGTGGCCTACGTCTGCCCTATCTGCGGTCAGATGTTCAGCCTGCACGACAGGCTGGCCAAGCACATGGCCTCGAGGCACCGACGGCAGAACAGTCAAAACTCGAGCGCCAAAGCCTACCGCTGCGACGTCTGCGAGCGAAGCTTCGCCAGGTCGGACATGCTCACGAGGCACGTGCGCCTCCACACGGGCGTGAAACCCTATACCTGCCGCGACTGCGGCCAGGTATTTAGCAGGTCCGATCACCTGAGCACCCATCAGCGCACCCACACGGGCGAGAAGCCCTACAAGTGCCCGGAGTGCAAGTACGCAGCATGCCGCAGGGACATGATCACCAGGCACATGAGGACCCACTCGAAGCCCGAGCACCGCAAGCAGGAGCTGCTCAGGCTCGAGATGCCCGACAGCCCGACGGGCTTTAGTAATGGGCCCCAGCAGCTGATGGCCATCACGAGCGAATGACGCTTACCCGCAGGATGATTCGCTGGAACCCAGCTCGTTACTTTGGTCGTATAAAGCTAAGCGTCCTGTCATTGCTTGTTGATGATAACGCCGATAAGCACTTGCGTGTTGTTAATGATGATGATGATGATGATGATGATGATAGTGACGATAATGGTCGTCTGATGCTCTGGACGCGGATCGATCTGGATCCTGGGACGAGGCGATGGAAGAGAAGAGGAAGCCGACGACGAGTATGGGCTTTTTTTCGATTGTACAAGATTGACGGCTGAGAGTCGAAGAGAAGTTGCAGTGCGATACGATTTTTTGCCGGACGTATGTGCATCCTTGCGAAGGATAGTCCGTGCACACACATACACACAAACACACTTGATACAATACACACATGGAATATGAAGACAGCGTCGATCAGTATTATCGTATCTCTGTACACAAACACATTTACACTCACATATATATGTACACACGACTGCGAGTCTCTCTCTCTCTCTCTCTCCAGATATTTTCATTCTCTTATCTGTTTCTCTATTAGTGTGTACTTGTTGTTTCGATCTTCTTCTTCTTATTTTCTGTATCTTTGCCTTCTTCCGAGGTAAAGAGGATGAGAGAGAGACGAGTGGATTTTCGTTTCTTTTTTTGTCAACGTCTCGACGCGCTAGAGAACAAAGCGTGCGTTATGTAGTTGTAAAATAACGGTTTGCTCTTCCGATTAAAAAAGGGGATTAAACACAGATCTTTTCATGTCTCTCTAATGTATTTATATACATATATTAAAGTGAAAAAAAAAAAAAATGTACACCCTCAGGCAAAAGAAAAGAATGGATTCGATACGTCAAAGACTTTTATTAGATTTTTTGAATTTTATACTATTTATATGAGCGCGCTCGCAAGAACGCGACAACAGAGTGAAATTTAGATTAACGATGAATTTAATAATTTAAAAAAAAATTCACGACAAGTTTGAGAAAGTATTATATTCATATGATAAAGACTCGCGTAGGTTGTTTCATAGCTTTTTTTTTCAGCGAGGGTTGAGCTCTCTAAAACGAACAAATTTATATTATAAAATTAGACAAAAAAAAATTAAATAAATGAAGCGCGCAAAGAGCAAAAAGCATTCCCGCTTATACACATGAACGTGAGAAGAACGAGAAAACAAAATAAGAAAAAAAAATACATTATCTACGGTGCTTAAGGCTTAGCGTTAGTCCGAAAGAGAGAAAGTTGTAAATATACATGTGACACTTGCGCGAGATGTGCTCGGAGGGGTTACGCACAAACATGTACCCTACCCACCCACACTCTCGTGCCGCTCTCGTTGTTACGTATTTCTCTATACTGTTTGCCTTCGACACACACACATACGTACATGCATAGACACAGATGTGTAGACAGACGACGCGTACGAGCGCGCAGTCCTTCCTATTATTACGGATCTCGCGAAAGTATCCATAATGTGCCAAATTTTGGAGGTCAGTCTTAAGCGCTCTAACCTAACCCCCTAACTATCTCCGTTTGTCGTAAGGTGTGAAACACACTGACACACGCGATACACACATATACACGCAGAGGACATGCGTAGACACGTAATCGTCTCTTTCCACGTTTATTCTCTCGATTCACGTCGACGGAGGACTTGAGTACTTGAGCAAGTCGACGCTAACGTATAATGATAAAAAAAATGATGTAATAATTATAAAACTATTTATTTGTTTGCCTTTTAACCGGTGTTCGGCTAAAAGTAACGCGAACGCCGGAAAATTACGACGAGCGTTTCGAAATTTCGTCGTCTGTTAACGAAACATTATTTATTAATAATAATATATTATTATTACTATAATTATAAACTATTTTTTGCAAAAGAAAATTTGAATTTTTTTTATTTAAGTTCGATGTTTGAAAGTTGCTTTCTTTTACGAAACTTTTTTGCGAGAAAAACATGTACCTGCGTATAAAAAACAAAAGAAAATTTTTGTGGTAACTTTAAGTTTAATCGACGAGTCGTCGCTTGAAAAATTACTCCGAGAGAATCGAAAGCGTTTGTTATGAGTGAAAGTTACTTTTTTCGTAGTAGTAGTAATATTTAAGATTGTCGTTGCTCTGTTATTGATATTAAAGAGCTACGGAGGAGAGGACTTGTGAAATTTTTTCGTCGAACAAGGTTACCTATTTATTAAACGATAAAACGATAAAAAATATTACAAAAAAATCGATTTGCAAAAAAAATGTGTTAGGTAGAACGGTCAGGGCGGGCCATGACCGTTTATATGCGTAATTTAAAGAAAAAAAGTACTATGCTGTATAAGAGAGAAAAAAAATTGTAAATGCGGACCAAGCAAACCTAAACCTTAAACAGTGTCCAAAGGACCTTAACATGACCTTAAACGTGAAAGAAAAAAGCAAAGCTATACACATGTGAAAATTTCTCTAAGAAAGAAAATAGAAAAAATGTAATTTTTTCACCAATATGTCCCACCACCCCGTCGTGACGTGCGTGTTCCATAATAATAATGTCGATAAGCGAGCGTATAGAACGAAAACTAAAAGTGAAGAAAGAAAAAAAAACCACAATGCCGCGAGTATACTGAAAGTCTCCCACAGAATCAGTGACGTCGAGAAGGAAAGTTATAAGCATACATACACATCACACGAGCTCTTCGATCGAAGACGCATACATATATATGCCACGCCAATAGACAAGCCAACATACACACGTGCAGACACGATTGGTTTTATTTTGTGCGAGAGCGAGTTGAATCTCTCTGTATATTTTTGTACAGAAATGTTTTTCTAGTACGTACCTTTAACTAAGTGTTTAAGAGACGCCGAGTGATAGATTTTTTAAGGAGGAATCCCCAGGATAGGACAGTGACAGGTGCGCGGGGGCGGCGAGGAGCTTGTTTTATTTTGCCGAGTACTTATACTTCCGCTCTCCCCTCTCTCCTTCGCTGTATGTAAAAAGTCGTGTAAAAAAGTAATTAATATACGAATGCTTGCCACTTTACTTGCCCCCCTCCGTTCGTATACTCCAGCAGCAGCAGCAGCATTGCAATCGTTAACGCGACGATTGTGTATGCGTGAAGAGAGTCAGCGCGAGCTAAACGAAGCCACAAGTTGTAGGGAAGCGAGAGCTTTGTTTTTCTTCACTGACGACTGCGTTACGATTGTTTTTTCCGTTTTATTTTTGTTTTGCAGAGAAAAAAAAAACATGTTTTCGCGGGAGGTTCGAGGATACGTTGAGTTTGCGTTTGGATTGGTTTTGCAAATTTTGATATATTATACATTATTTAATTAATATATTTACATGGAAAGAATGAAGAAAAAACGAGTATTTGTATCTATTTTTCTCAATCGATCCTCGAAGAGTGAGAACAAAGAATTTTTATGCGAGAAAGGGAGTTGTATGCGAGTGAGAGAACACAATGCAAGCGAAACAAACTGCAGTTAACGATTAGCGTGCCAAGACAATCCGTTTTTTGTAATTATTATTCGATACTTAGCCATGAGCACGTTAGTGACGTAATTATTACTATTTTTATTATTAGTTATTACTATTATTATATTATTATCATTATTATTACTTAGTTACGTTATTAATCAATGTTTAATGCTTCTATTATTTATTTTGTTATCCCGTTTAAAGAAAAGAAAAAAAAGAAATCAAACCCCAAACAACAGGATCCCCGCCCTCACATGCGTCCCTCCATTTAATCCTCTGACGAATCATAATTATTTACCTGCGTATCATCGAACGAAATGATGTAAAATAAAATGAATCTCTGTCGTCAAGGCTAAACTGTCTCTCTTTTCTTTCGCAGCTGGCGACGTTTCGACGAAATCTTCATTGTTCGTTTTTTTTTTTCACACATTGAAATATATACACATAAATTGCGCGCGCGCTTTACAAATACGCATTTACGTTGTTCTTTCGTCCTGATATCAAGTTCCTCCTTTATAAACTTCGTTCAAAACGTAATGAACAAATCGTCGAAGCGATATGTGGTGTCTTCGATGTGAGAACGCGCGAGTCAATAGAATATATAGAAATATACGGTGGCGAGTCTGCGCGGAACAGAGAGATAGAGAGAACTACGGCGTATAGACGAGTGGATATAAAGACAGCAAAATATGCACTTGCGAACTCTCGTGGCGAGGACGAGGAAACAAACGCCTCTGTAAATTATTAATACTGTCTACAATGTGTAAGTTTATTTATAAAACAAAAAATTATGTTGTGTTTTGCAACATGTGCCAGATTTGAAAAATATAATTTTTTAAACGAATTTCTCTTTTGTTTGGATTTTGATTTATTTCTCATCTTATTCATACGTTTTCCTCACACCCATCCTATTTACGTTTCTTATTTTGCATTTATATTGTTTTTTCGTTTTTTCATTTTTATTTTTTATTAAGTTCTGTAAGAATGGTTTCTGGAAAGGGAACACCGTGCCTTGAATAATGACGAATTATAACTTAAATGGTGCATCGAACCGTCGCGTGGGACATATCATTTTGTTGTTGAATACTGTGTGTAACACACTAACTAAAGAGCATAAAGATCGAGGGAATAGAATGAAAACTGTTTAAAACAAAAAGCAGAATAAATAAAACCTATAGTCAATAGTAACACGTGTCTATAAATAATAGAATGTTCTTCGTGGTGAAAAAAAAAAACAGTTTGGCCACCTACTCGAGCTTCTGTCGTTCTTAAGGAAGTAAAAATCTTCGCTTTATATCTATGTACACTTGAATCGAATTCACATTGTACATAAAATGTATGATGTAGGAAAGACTGAGATATGATGAATATTTTGTAAATTAAAGTAAATTCTTAAGAAGGTGAATGATTTGAGCAAAACCGTGATAGCAATGTACATACTTTCTATTTTAATAATGAGTTTAAATATTATTTTGTGTATTTATAATGATAAACTACAAAATCATTTCAGTACAAGTACAGTAAATATTTCAACTAGCAATTAATGTCTACAATAATAAAAAAAATGACATCTAGATGTATCCATATTGAAGTTGTATTACAAATACTAAAACTTAACGAAACAAATTTTAAATGGATACCGTATGTGAACAAATCCTTGTTAACATAACTCTCATTACACAAAAGAAAGTATATCTTGGAATTTAAATTTCAAAGAAAATAATTGATCCTTATATAATGAATTATTCATTAAAGATATTAATTTCTTGTGATTCAAAATTAAAAAAAAAAGTAATTTCTTTTGTAGACGTAGAAGGTGTTAGTATAAAAAAAGAGTTTGTGATATTGTATTTAAATAAGGTGCTATAAAATAATTAAAAAAAAATTATTTGTCATTTATGACAAAGTCCTGTAATGTCTACTCATAATAATACTTAGAAATAAAAACATAACTGTGAAATGATATATACGTAAATGATAGTTTCTTAGTTTAATCTGCAAAAAAGAGTTAAAAAATGAGAGGAAACATAAACAAGGTTATAAACTACAAAACTATTGAATATATTGATGAAAACTTTGATAATTCGAAAATTACAAAAGCAAAGTTTATTGCACAAAAATCGACAAACAATGTATAACAATGCCCGAGTGAGGGTGACTAACTCAGTCTCTCCTACACATTGCACTGAATGGCAACAAAAAAACAAAAAAAAACTAATAAAACTATATTAGAACCACACCTATGCGTTACTACCAAGATGTCTCGTACCGTTATACTCAACTCGAGAGCTAACAAAAAAGAATAACAACCCACTGATCATCGACAATAAGTTGCACGAAAGAGAGCGAGGCAGAGAAAAAGGGCAGAGCCGAACATTTGCGCGCACATATAATTCAAAAGCGAAAGAGAACAACAGTAGCGGCGTAGCAGCTTATTTATTTCAATAAAGCGCGAGCGCGAATGTTCGGTTCGCGGGGTAAACGTACCGAAACTTCCTCAAACGCTCACGCCACGTGCTGCGATCCGCGGAAGGAAAAAGGAGTAGTCGATCAACTGCTGGCGCGCCGCAGGAGAAAAGATCGCGGATACCGCAAGGATGTGTATGTGGTTAAGAGCGATGTTTGGATGGGGAAGCGGTGGTATGTCATGACGACAACGAGAGGGAAATGGCAGTCTTTTCGGGGCCGACTGGTGTTGCGAATTTTCACTCTGGAGTCGAATTTTATTTAGATAATTGGTACTTACCCTTCGAGTACGAAATTAGAGATATTTTAGGGGAACGTTGACACTGAGATGGCGAGTTCAGAATTTAGTTGGTATGGATGAAGCATGAGAATTGAGTTGGGAACCTGCATAGTCAATTAGAACTTCTGCTGTTTCAGATTTGTAAAATATTGTTGCAGATAGTCAATATAGTTTTTAATTTTTAACGTTAGGTAATATTTAAAAGAGGACTGGGAAAGAAATATTTGAATTTTCGTATTTTTATAAATAATATCTTCGAGCATATTTTTACAATGCAAATCTTTGCAAAATCTTCTACTTTGAGTGGAAATTGGCAACATTAGGGTCACCTTCTTTCTTTCAAACGACACGTTATTAAACTTTACGTTGTGACCTATACAAAGTATATATTATATATATTATAAAATATGCGTAAAACGCTAAAAAATAAGAAAATGATGTTTCTTGTAAAATGGTGTCTATCTTGCAAGAGGATTGACGTTTGTTTACCTGTTCTGTCCCGTGACATATAAATAAACAGATATGTGTATTACATTTCCAAAAGGAGATGAATATTACAAATATAATTTTAAGAAAACAAAAAAAACGTTGTTTTTCATTTTTACAGTCATGTGCACGTTATTGAAATAGAATAGTAAATTTTAGTTTCGATTGACTTTTGTTTGACGTTCTGTAACTTTGGCTTTCGTTTTATTTCAGTGAATGTAAAAAGGCAACATTGATTTTCAGTTTGAACGAGTTTATTTTCGGCAAACCTTTTCGTACAGTAAATGATTGAAAGAGTTAATCAACACGATACTTGCATTAAACGAAGTTCATTTTAAAAGCTCATATACCTTGACGCAGCATGCACACTGGAGCTTTCTGATCATAACGACGAAAATAATCACATTAAAAATTATTTTGTTTATTTTATGTACATTTTCAAAGGGTATTGTAAAGGCTGATTGTACCTACACTGGGAAAGGTGATGAATACTTTAATAACATTATTGTACATGGAACACTCGGCCCACTTGGCTAATAAATGTATAAAATAAATACTAGCGTCAGGTCGAGGTTCGTAAGATGAAAATTAAATTTCAATATTAAATGAATTGTGCTTCCTTAATACAATTATACACGACATTTTACTTTGATTTAATTTGAAAACCGAAGTTCAGTAACAATTCTACGTAAAAACTAACATCAAAATTTGATGCATCCGCGTCTAGACGCGCGCATCTTTTTTTCGAATTGCCGCAGCTCAGCGTCCGTTTTTATCCGGTGCAGAGCCCGCAGAGAGATTCGATTGGATTCTCTCGCGAGCTTCTCTCGTTGCTTGTAATTCCGCGGAGTGGCCCAGAAATTATCCGCGGCAGCGAGCGAGTAAAGATTTATGACGATTGATTTCCTTTCGCAGTCCGGTGAATTCGCCGAGGCGTCGCTCTCTCGCGCGTGACGATTAAAATTCTCGATTGAATTAATATTTATACTCGCGCGGATCGGGCGATAAAAAATCACTTATGAGGCGAGCCCGAAATCAGAAAATTACGACGATTTTATCGGGCTTACGTTTCTTCGCGAGTGAAATTTAATTTTGGCAATTACGGTTTGGAGTTCGCGGCGCGAGGCTTCATCTTTATTTGGCAATGATGCGCGAAGTTTAAGTCACGCGATGATTTATAAACTGCAGATTAATGTTCGATTGTGTTAGATTGAATTATAATTTAATTTCTGGGGTTCGCGCGGTGATGCCCTTTTTAATAAATTACGGTGGTAATTTTAATGAAATAAATGTTATCGGCTATGAGTTATTGCATTTCCGAAAGGAATCGTTATTACATTTCCATAAATTTTGGTTCCAAGCCAAATGAAACTGTAATTACGCGCGCGTTAAATGATCTTTAAGACTAATTTACTCTTCGGTACATAATAAAATCGTATTATTAACAACCGTAAAGATTATTCTTTCAACTTCATAATAACGCTCTAATGATAAACGATCGAGGCACGAACACGACCGTAATTTAAATCAAACCTAAACGACACGATTATAAGAAAAAAAAAAGGAAAAACTCGTACTCAATCATATTTTTTCCCCCTATACCTAAACTCATTTCATCCAGATAATGGCAATGTTATTTTTGCCCGGCACTGACAGGCTCGAGTAAAAATTTAACCAGTTCCAAACTTGTCACATAATTCAAGCGAACGTTTGCAAAATCACGCCCTCGCCGCGCACCGAGCATAGAGAGAGACCATTCACCCTGCGCCGATGTAATTACCGAGGTCGACAGCGACGGCGGAAGTGCGCGAATTATATATCGCTCGATCGATAGATGCAGTTCGCTCGCTTATCGCGTAATGAGATAGACGCGGGCCCTTTTTTTATTCATATTCCGAAGAATTCAGGATTTCTCGGTGTAATATTTATGTATGTTATAAAGTTATTAATAAACGTCGACTCGTAATGAAAGTTCAAGAAGCAAAATAATATTTAGAATTTTACTCCAATCAATTATATTCGTCTAGCTATAAGATAACAACCTTTTCCAAACAAAGAATTTAATTTTATCGAAAAACGGATTATTCTTATTATAAATCTTGCATACCGCATGCGCCGCAGATTAACAATCAACTGCGTATGAAAACTCCTCCACAACTTAGGTATATCTCCTTGGTACAATAACGCATGCAGATTGCGTCATTATACAACGACGGAATCGTACTGTTGTCTGTACCCACGTAATTAGCCGAACGTGCCATCCGCGCTCAAAACATCAGCAGTATTCCCTCAAAACATCGCATAACACTAGCGATGCCCCCGAGGCAACAATCATAACTCCCACTAAAATACACACACAGGCATGCGTGCAATCGTTTGCATTCTCGAGATGTCTTATCGCGGAGGTGCGCGACAAGAGTCGAGATGCATCTCGGACGTGACGAGCTGGCGAAGAAGTTCGGTTGTTAAGGTACATATGCGTACGTAATATACACGAACGTGCGAATCTTGAAGTGCGTAGGTGGAATGATTGGCGAAGGAGTTGACAAAATTATTACGTGATGATTTTTCTCTGATTGTGAGAAATTTTTGTGATTGTATTTTCGTAACACCTGAAACAGTTTTTCATCAATGTTATTTTATAAGATATTCATACAAAAAGCTTTACTTAATATGTTCGCATAATATATTTTATTATTAGAATTAATAGACAGCTAATTTCCACACACTACTACATCAACCCATATATCGAGCACTTTTCAGCCACCGCCAATTAATCATAATTACATTACGAATAATCACAATAAGTATCTACACCTCGGCATCTCTCACAAAAATCCCGCTAAGCGACATATACGCGCTACAGCCATTCTCCTCACACGCGCAGCTCGCGCAAAACAAAGATTCGACAAATGTGTCAGGTCGCAGATTGAACGCTCGATAAATAACTCCGCGTTCCTTCTACTTCTCGCTCTCTCCGTAACCGCCTTCGCGGCAAAATCAATCCCGCGCGCGACCGCGCAAGTACTGCACTAATGTAATATTCATTCTAAAATACACGCTCTTTTAATCGGCCGCGCGTGCGCACACGCCCTTATAGACGCACACGAAAAACGCCGGATGGCATTCCTGCGCGTCCGCTCCTTCTCGTGTCTAATGTGGCCGAACGATTTAATCCTCGCGCGTACATACGACAAATCGTTCGCGCGTGAATTTTTCAACGCGTCTCTTTCTCTCTCTCAGCTGCAGGTATGTCTGTATAGTGGGGCTTTTTCTCTGTCTTAAATTTTTCCCCTTTTATCGCGGTGAGAGAGGCTGCGCGCGCACTCGCTTATCCGTCATCGTGCCGCACGTGCGTGCGTGAGTATGTGTCTGTGTTTATATATACGTATGCGCGTCGCATCCTCCGCGCGAGAGGCGATTTATCGAACGCGTTCGAGTTTAGTCACTCTCATTTTTCCTCTCCTTTTTCTGAGCTACGTCGTCGCGCTTATCGCCATATTAACTTCGAGCTTCGATTTTACGTTTTCTGCGTTAGCTTTGTATTTATTAGAAATTCGTTTGGGTGAAATTATATTTAACTGTTTTATTTTATAAAAAAAATTATTTATAAATACGTTAGTAAGTAAACGGATTAGGAATTATTTTTAACTGATCAGAACTTCGTCTTTTATGGTATAATAGAATGAACTACTAAATTAATTTTGATTGCAGAAATACACTGGATCTTACTAAATCCTTGTACAGAACTAATCAACGTGCATCATCAATGTGATTGAAATATTCATAAGATTAATACATTTCGTTACAAACTAAATTGATTGTTATTAAATTTTGCAATACAACTAGACATAAAAATTGTTTTCACGATATCTCCGAAAGTTATCTATAAACGATAAAAGAATTTTAACATCGCGTGTACCCCTTTAAATTCACTTCTCTCCCACTCGATCTCGCTCCTCTCTGTTTCTTCTGATTTTCCTGGATCCACTCTCGCGGCTCGGTCGATCCTTTTTATCGGGGGCAGCATCTCGCGCGCGTTCCGCTGTTTATACGTGAGCGCACGCAGCCGCCGACGCACGCATCACAGGAATAACTTATGGCCGCGTATATACGCTTTTACTTTTCCACGCTTCGTTCCTTTATTCTTGTATCGTGGAATTTATCGTATAGTCCGACGATTATAAATTGGAAAAAAACTGTAAAAGTGTATCGTGTGGAGGTAAAAATTGGTTTTCGAGATGTGTGACATATATCATGTATATATATGCGGGAGAGGTTCGAACTCGTCGCGGCGAAATTTATATATGCGCTTCGGTTTGGGAGTCCCGTAAAGATTACAAATTGCGTATATAAATATGCTTTTATGCAGAAAGAATTCAAAATGTATTAAGTTGTGCGCGCCGCGCGCGGTTATGGGTTTTTGGTAAATTATAGTGGAATTATTCAAATGTATTCCATAGTACCATAACTTGGGTAATGGCAAATAGAACCACACTTGTTCTTTGACGTTTTTATTACTGTCGCTGATATTTATTAAGCGTTTATGCAATTTTTATTGTGATATAATTGATTTTATTAGAGGAACCCATGCTGATTTATTTTAAAAAAGATGAGGAGAAATTGTAAATCATATAGATTAGCTGTGGATAAAGCAATGAGTAGCTAGTAAATGGGACTTTTATTTCTGTTTGAAGAACCGAAAAAATTATCCAATTTTAATAGCGGTATGCATATATCGATGTTTAAAGTAGCCTATAGCGTAATATAGTTTGTAATTTGTGAACGACTGTGTTCTTCAATCTTTATTAAAAAAATTAATTATTCATAAGGTGTCTTTGCATTTTCGAAGCCGGCATAGTGTTCAGAACCTCTAAGTTGTTACATTTTATAATATCTCCGGGTAATCTTCATTAAAAAAAATATTTTTCTGAAAAATTTACACACTGGTATTTTAGAGAACAGGAAAAATTAAGACAACGCGGTGTACCACATAATGTATTATAGTTAAAGTACTTAAAAATTCAAGGCACACGCCCACTCCCCTAAAGAAAAAAAGGTGACAACGAAAACTTCAACCTCTTCCTACCCATTCCCCGAATCATCGCACACGCACATTTCAAAACTCCTCATTAGCTCGCTGCTCCATAGTCCTTGCATATATACGTCGAAAAACTACCTCGTCCCTACATATGCACGTACGCCCACGCACATCGCTTCACTGCTAGTTTTTACGGCCTGTCGGCTTCTTGCCCGGCGATCCGGTTCACTCGGAATCGAGTGGGCATTACCATTACAAAACGAGAGAGATCTCTCCTTCTCTCTCCCTTTTTGTTCTTGCTCGAGGTGAGCGCGCGGAGTGATAATGGAGACCGAGAAGTCGCGCGCGCGCACGAGGGGATGGAAAAACGGAGGATCGTTCGCAGTGCGCGTGGTTTGGTGGAGAGGTTTTGCGGGTGTAGGTGGCGTGAATCATAGACGAGAATCAGGAGTATTATTCTCTTTATAAGTCTCTTTTCGTATATAAATATATATATACTTGCATTTTGTAAACACGCTACTTATCTATTAATATTACTGTAATGACAGAGCAGTCGATTAATTTCGTATAATGTTGTTAACAGCTTTTGCGTGAGTAATAACCTTCCCCGAAGATATTCCCTTTCAAAGGCATTTTTGCTGTTCAAAGTAAATTGACGCGTTGACTGATTGGCGCGTTTAGCGCGAGGCGAGAAATAATTTTCTCAACGCAATATAGAAATGTGTCACTTATTTAAATCTCAGGTGAAAATTCAATATTCTTCGCTGCAAGATTGATGCCTGCGAGTACTTAACCAAGCTCTAAGTTATTAACTCTTTCCACGTCCCATTTCTCCATCTATCTTCGTTGTCACGTGTATATATATAATTTAGCTAAAATCGAGAACCTCCGCAAACTCTCTGAACATCTATAAAATTCACACTTTAACTTTTCATGCCTTTAAGAATCATACATATAAAGTAAGAAGCAACAAATATAACTGATTAGACATTGCACACTATACAGACGTACTAAAATAACAAATCATAACGTCGATCCCACGAAAAAAAAACTCCCCGCGCACATATAAGTACTCACCGCAGCCTCGATCGCGCAAATCACCGCCGGCTTCCGCGACTCCTTGCCCACGCCGCAAAAATCCCACACGTCGAACCCATCATCGCGCGCGCCGATCTACATACACATGCACTCACACACTCGCGGTCTTCCTACGCACTCGCACCAAAAAATCCACCTTCACCGCGCGCAAAACAGGAAATACCTCGGGCGCATTATAATCGGAGATCCTGCTGCTGCGGTGCACACGGCTTACGCAGGCGCACATCCTCTCTCTCTCTCTCTCTCTCTCTCTCTCTCTCTTGGGGATCGATCGACGATGAGAAATTAGCATTCTTCGCGGCGGCGGCAGCGGCAGCGGCAACAAGTGCAGAGAGAAAGGCTATCGGCGACGCGGCCGAGGAGAGGACTCTCCGACAGGTCTGTGCTATAAATCAGAAGAGGAGAAAAAGAGAGAGAGAGAGAGTGAGAGAGAGAGAGAGAGGAAGGAAGGCGGTAAGACACTGCGAGAGCTCGCAGTGGAGGTGTACGCGTACGGGTGCATGCGCGCGATGAATGGGGCCAGGGTGGAAAGAGAGGGATTGAATGGAGAGAAAGAGAGGAGGTAGCACGCGAGTGTTTCTGTCTATGCATTGTGGCTTGTTGTGGGACATATACTGTGTGGGTGAAAGATGGACGGTCGATTCGGGTTTGAAGTTTGCTCTCGGAGCGGATTTTTATCATGAGATTTAGAGGTTTCTTAGGTGATAGTATATCAAATATTTATATTGACGTCTTTTGGTAGTATTATAACATTTATAAATATCGATTATCTTTATTTTTTGGTAATAATTATGGTACGATTGGTTTACTAGGTCCACAAACGTTCAACATAGTAAATAAGAATTAAAATGTTAAAATATCCCGGTATTGATCAAATTATTGCATCTACTGGCCTTGGCACTACCAAAATAGGTGGAAATTTTGTTGAGGTTGTAAATAACAAAACACCATTAAATAAATTATGACGTTTCGAGCATTTTATTAGTATGCTCCTCTTCAGGTATCTAAATAACAAAAGATGATATTTTGACACATTAATACACGAGACAAATTTTTAAACAATTAATTAAGATAACCACTATAAAACTTACAAGAGTATACGAAGTCAAAACATGTTACGCCGCGGGAAACTATCCGCTCGTCAATAGTATTGCGTTATAATTTTTCACCTTATATAGTCAAAATTTTTACATAAGTGTGAGTGTGCAATTATACGATATTCCAATACAAGCGTAACGAAGGTATAGTGGGGCGCAGCCCACCGAGTGAGGAGACGGGGTGAATGATCTAAACCGAGCATGTGCTTGTACAATATGTGCTACTACTAATTCATACTACTACTATCCCGGTATTCATAGGTAACAATAGCATTTCATATTTAGCATTGGGTCGTTTTCTTTTACTTTGCAGTTTTACGTCACACCCATAGACCTAAAAATCTTTAAAAAAAAAATTAAAATTTATTGAAAGTACCTCAACTCATATTTCAAAACTTAAAATACAACAAATTTTACAAATTCAATACAACAAATTTTACCAATGTCACGATTAAACCCTTTACAAAAACATATTTCTCCGACAAACTACAGACACACACACACATATATATATATATATACACACACACAACTACTGATTCAAAAACCACGCATGCGCATCGAACCAACATCTTATCCGTTCCGCCACGACACTTCGACAGCCTCCTCGCGCGTATCTCCACCCGCAAAAAATCCTCCCTCCGCGAGAGGAGACAAACACCGCGGCAACTCGTATACGTAACGCGGTGCAAAGGGCCGCGCCGAAAGGAGGAAGAAGATGCACGCGGACGTTTCTTGCCTCCTCTCTCTCTACCCTCGTTACACATCCGGCAGCAGCAGCAACAGCAACAACAGCAGCAGAGGAATTCCCTCGAGGAGGATTTACAGCGTCATCCCGCTGCCGCCGATACGCATCGAAAGTGCGTACACACATACAGCGAGCGACTGTCCGCGCGCCCTCGTATAACTACCGCAAGAGCGAGCGAGAGTGGCCGCCGCGTGCGCGCGCCGTCTTTTATGGGACGGCAGCGGATGGGTGTGTGTATATATAGGAGCGTATTGGTTTTCGATGGTTTTTGAATGACTGTTATGGGAAGCTCGACGTTATTGCGCGCGAGGAGAGAGAGAAAGAGAGTTGTTGCGGCTTTTGAAAGTGAATGGAAATTGGGAGAGAGTGAATATGGCCGCGGCTGTCTTTTGGAGTGCGGAGAAGTGATTGCGTTTTCGTAATAAAGAAGTGTTGTGCGCTTTTGTGAATGGTTGTTCGAGATGGTATTTTAAGACAAGTTGAGGATATGAAGAGTTTGGTTAAATATATGATATTAAATTATTACATTATTTTACTGCTAACAGTATTTGTGTAATTGTATATAATAACACTATATAAAGTATAACAAAATAAAAAGAATTACTCCGAGCCGGAAAATTGATAAATTTAATTAAATTCCATTGTAACATAAATAATAAAAATTCCAGATCAAACTCAGAGTTCGGTATTGTTATAAATTAATGCTGAAGAATGGATCTATTATAGCATTGCTCGTTCACATGTTCATAAAGTATTTATTCATTGGAAAAAATACATTATACTGATAAAGGTAACAAAATTTCAATGACCTACATGAAAAGACGAGTTATTTTGAATTATGTATCAAATACAATTCTCGCGACTGCCAATTGCATAAGCCTACATATAGTTATATAAAAATATCTCCCATGAATAAGTAAAATTGGTTTGTTCCACTTTTCAAACTCTTCAGCTCCCATTCATATTTTATACTCCATTCACTTTGTCCTGTCAAAACCCCTCAAACCCGCAAAATTCCAATCCCACATAATTTGCAGCGACAGCTCCGTCTCTCGCACACATATAGTTGGATTCTCAAGGCCCCATAAACTCCTCCGCACTCGCGAAACGAGGAACCCCGTTACTGAACCCTCTCTCATATATAAACACACACACACACACACACACACACACACACACACACACACACACACACACACACACAAAATGCAGAGAGCTAACGACGCGCCATTCAACAATTCCATCCATTTGAAATTCGCATTAACGAAAAAGCTCGCCTCCTCCGAAGGATATATTATTCCCGGCGCGCGATTTCCATTGACATCGTTCGATACGCGCAGCCGCTGCTCACTCGCTCACGGGAGAATGCAGTCGTAGGCGGAGATAGGATCTATGATCTCGGCCGTGCGGCCGCTGCCTCGTTTAGCCTCTTTCTCTCGGCGAGCGGCTTGTTCTTCTTCTTCCTCCTCCTCCTCTTGAGCTTGCGGTTGCTGCACTCTCTCGCTCTGCGCAGGATGTATGGGTAGGTGGGTGCGCGCTTGTATGCGAGCGGCTCTTAAATGTTCCTACACGGGAGGCAACAAATCATTAACGGGGGGGGGGGGGGGATTTTGCTAAGCTCGGTATATCGGCAGCCCTTCGTCCCGGTGCTATATGTACGAGACCTGCGCTCTAGTGAGACTAGGATTTTTATGGTGTTCGGTGCTGCGAGCTGAACTGAAGTGCGCGGGATTCTATTTCTCGTGGATTTTATTGCTATCAATTTTCTTGCCGGTTACTGGGAGTGTAAGAAAAGAAAATACTTTTTAGAGTAATAATTTTCAGGTGTCTTTGTGTCATTCATCATCACTGAATAATGGAGTGTCAGTTCATTTTTCTCTAAAGTTTTATTATAGTGTTCTTAAAGTTAAAGAAAAATTACGTTGATTGTATTCAATCTGGATGTCAATTTTAAATAAACTTTGATGCTTGGATACTTCATGGCCGAAATCATTTATAATATTACAGCCGCTTCGTAGGGATAATTTATACTTTCATTCGTAATGAATTTTGAAAATCAGTTCAAATTATCTCAAGATTGAAACTCATTTTTCTTTTCTATACAATTTCAAAATGATATATAATATTGAATCAAGAAAAGAGATACAACAGTTTCTTACCTGTGAACCTACGTTTATCCTCCTTCACAAAGGGGAAGAAGTGGAGGGAGAGAGAGCGAGGGAGAGTGCGAAGTCAAGCAGAATGTAACTGTATGAGATATGCCGGGCATCGGAGTGGCGAAAGCCTGTCGAAGTAGAGAAAGAACGAGTCAGAAAGGTAGTCATATCTCTCTCTCTCTCTCTCTCTCTCTCGCTCTCTCTCTCTCTCTCTCTCTCTCTCTCTCTCTCTCTCTCTCTCTCTCTCTCTCTCTCTCTCTCTCTCCCCAAGGACGTAACCCGATGGGCAATCTATTGGATAGCGCTGTCATTTTTCAAAAACGCGAATGAAGAGAAAATCAAGCTGTAAGAAGGGGCTGCGCGCGCGCTCGCTCGCTGAGAGTAGCCGAGTATATAGATAATGGCAATAGAAGGAGGCACGGAAAGGATAACGGATAACGCGCGCAGGAAGGAGAGAGCGGTAAGAAGCTTCGAGTGGTGCGAAATTTTTGCCGATGGACCGCCGATAGGTGACGATGTGATTTATTAATTTTAAAATTTGTTGTTTTTTTTGTTATTGAGGCACGTGCATTAATATGAATGAGTTTTATTCTGAAATATTATAATTCATTGGTGTGCAAAGAATTTTTTGTACTTGTTAATCAAAATGACATAGAAAGACGAATTGCGAAAATTGTATTTTAATTATATTTAATGAGGTATGTTGATTTGTTGTGAAGAAAATTTAAATCAGATTTTAGATTTTTGATCGTTTATTAAAATTGTTGCTTATAAGTCACAATGTCCTTGGAGTCATCTAAAGTAACTATATATAAACCATACTACAGTGAATTGAGTTTACTAAAAATAAATATTTTCAGGATAAGTTACAAACGCTTTATTGAATACCGTTTGTAAGTATTTTAAACCAATGCTCATCGAATCTCCTTTTTCAAGTTCTAAAACTTTGAAAAAACCCTTACCTGAAATAATATTTTTTTATTTTACAGGCAAACATTAACACTAAAAACGTTTGAATACTTTTTTTTACCATTTTTCCTAAACGATTTTTTCGACTTCCAAGCAGACCAACCACCCGTATAATATCCAATTTTTCCCAAAACGACCTCACCCCCACCCCTCATTACGCTAACTCTTCTCGCCACCTGCGTGCCATTCATCCTCTTCCTCTCCCTTTTCCTCCCTCTCTCCCTTCCAAAAAAACCTCGATCCCTCAACCTGCCGCCGATAAAGCCTCTCCCTCACCCGCCTCTGCACGCACTAAAAAACTCCGTCTCGAGATTAACGCGGCGAGTTCCTCTCTCTCTCTCTACGTACTCGTCGGATGATTCGGATGCCTCTCGGGAATGCTACACTTATCTTTTCGGAGGCGCGCGCAGTATATATACACACATACACTTTGCACGCTACTCGCGCTGAGCTTTTCGCGCCGCGAGGCCAGGCTACCGGAGCGATCCCCGATAACAGCGCGGCGTTGGCAGCCGCGCGATGAAGAATTATGTGTACGAGGGAGCTGTCGGCGTGCGTCGGCTTGCTTTTTTACTAGATGGGGTTGGCTGTGTGTAAGTATCTGTGCGTGTGTGGTTTTTTTTTGTTTATGAAGGCGGTCGCGGTATCGAGACGCGAGAGAGTGGAGGAAATTGAGGTTTATGGAGGCGGGTTGGGGAACTGGTTTCTGCCGGGGTGCTTGAGAGAAGGCGATTGACGTTCTTGTGGGAAAATGAATTCTGTGACGAGAGCTTGTAGTGCTTTACGAAAGGATAAGGATTTAAATATACTCTGTAATTTCAAGTATTGTGGATATGCGCTAGACTAGTTCCTATGCTCGAAAAACATATTTTTATGGCGTTTCATTAAATCAATAAAGTTTAGCATGCTAGACTGCACTGCAGTAGCGATTAGTTCAACATTGATATTTAGTCTAGCATGCTAGGCAGTTCTGCAGTAACGATTAGTTCAATATTGATATTTAAATTGATTACGAAGAGTTATCAAATTTTCGAAATTTTCGCAATAGTGGCTCATTATATAAACGGGCTTAACATTGAGAACATCGCAAGCTATAATAATTATTATTTTTTTTTACTAAATCGTCATGTCTTTTGTTTTGCATGTCTTTAAAAGTCAACCGAGACAGTACGTCACAAAAATTATTTTATACAAAATCTTGGCAGTCATTTTTTGAAAAAAAAAGAAAAAAAAAAGAAGAAATGTACACCTTCCACAAATTTTTCCTTATTATATAACACAAAATAGAAATTTTAAAACAATAAACAAATACATTTTTTAGTTTCCAAATATTTTCCTGTATAAGAGTGATTTTTATGACGACAACCGCGATATGGTTTACGATATCTTGGAACAAGTGTTTATTGTCACGTTTGCCTCGTTTATTTCCGATATTGATACTGTCTATGTGATATTAGAAATAAAACAATATAGTCGCCAAGCTACGTTTTTAGCAATATAATATGAAAGCATTGTTAATCGTGTTCAGCTTATTTATCATCCTTCTCCAATGGACTAGGGTGATTATATCTTTATTATCGTTCATTAATTTTCAATTCTTTAGTAGTGAATACGATCTATAAAAATTAATTTATTATTTTATTTAAAATTATACATGCAAGTATTTAATAACTTGGCTTTTGTATTCTAACTAGCAGACTGAGTCTCGTCCCCTCCATCCGTGTGAAGACCCTAATTGGTATTGTCGTTATGAAGATCGTGCACAAAAATGTGACGTAAGTTTCATAAAAGTATGTACAAAGTATGTACCCAAATTTCAAAAGCATTCACAAAACTTTATTAATTACAGAAAATGGCTGAATGTTTTCCTCCGCGACCAACTGGCGACGTTAAAATAAAGTACCTTATAACCACTAGTCTGCCGTTGATATTTTATGCTCCTTTGTAAGTAGAACTATCCATAGTAATGTATTTGAAGTACTGACGTAATTATTGTACAACCAAACATCACTTTTTAATAAAATATCTATCATATGTATACCTTGTTACTAACGTGAAAGTATAATTTTTTTGTAGTCTGAAGAATTCTTTATCGATAATGAAATATCGATGAAAAATTTTAAATAAATTTAATTAACAAATTGTAATTTTCATCTTATGGATAATTTTACATAATCTATCGTCGCGCAGTACGAAGAAAAGTCAACTTCTAAGTTTGTGCAAAGAAAACTAAAAAATATTCCTATACTTTAGCGTTCTTCGCGCGAATTTAGAAGTTGGCTTTTCTTCGTACTGCGGGACGAATATACAGATTATATAATTTCACATGAAAATATTTTTTTGTTCTAAATCTTTTAAAACTAACATTTTTAGTATAGAATTATAAAATAAATATGCTTTAAATTAATTTAAACAATGTGTACTTTTAAACATAACAAACAATAAGTATATTGTTGAACGAGATTAAATAGTTACTAGTTAATATTTATATAAAAAAGTCATTTACACTTTCCAACTATAAATTTAACACGGATTCAAGAATTACAAATCACTAAATACCGATGTTTACGATATGCGTATATTACGTATTACGTATTCAGCGTCAGATTAAACTCACGTAATAGCATAAATAAATATACACGCGTATTTATCAAAAGAGCCTCGAATAAAAAATAAATACGTGGCATTAAGTCGATTCTTAAAAACCAATGCATGACGCACACTTGCCACGTACACAGTTTCACACACGCGCGAATAAACTTGTACCCGTCAAAAAATGACTACGCCTCCAACACTCGCAGAAATCATTACAGGCATTTATCAAACGAGTACTTAGGTCTCTCTCTCCCTCATTTCTCTCGCGCGCTCGCTCTCTTCCAGAAAGGAGAAAATCCTGGAATGATAACGAGCAGCCGCGCGTTCACACCCACGCCGCCTTTGCTGCGCTTACGCTCACGTATACACATATACTATAAATACGCAAGTGTATACGTATATGTATGTATATATACATATGCAGGAGCGTACACACAGCCCGGTAATTAATATAATGATCGTTGCTCGGCTCGGAGCTAATGACCGTAATAGCGCGATTAAACGCCAGCGCGCGTGGGTGTTTCGTCGGCGGGCACTCGCGCCCTCGCGGCGGTGACAGGATTTATCGATCTCTATCTGGCTAAAAATGCCCGCAGCCGCCGCGCCGTCGCGCTGTAATAGGTGTTATTTTTCGATAGTGCTTTAAAGAGCGGATTTAGTAAGTGGAATTCGCGGCTGATATTCGCCTTTTTAACGGATAATGAGGTGGTTTATCGGGTAGCTTATGATATTTATGGAAGGTGCATTTGCTCGCTGTATGGATTTAGTTGAGATTTAGGTGTGATAAACATTGTTGCTGGTTCCTGGAAATCTGTAGGAATCGTGCAGCTAAATTTGCCAATGGAATATGGTAATATTAGGCTTAAAGTGCGGAATATTATTTGAAGATTACTAATCAGCATTTCCTTTGTACCGTGTCCGATAGATTATGAAAATAAAATTAATAAGGAAAATAAAACCGCTGGTATCTGCATTAGGGAAACTGTTTTCTCAAAGAGACGAGGACTACAAGTTTTACCAATTTTTATTAACCTTGTCATTCAATATAAAGTATACATTAATATACATAACATACGTCAGTTATTGGTGACACAATATTTCAATACTTTAGAATGACGTGTTCTCTTTAAAATTACATGATTCTTTCAAAATTACTTCAAAGTGTCATGAATGAATAGACAATACAAAGTGTTTTAGTCAATGAAAGCTATTCGTTGATATAAAATATAAAAGTGTAGGTATGCCTATATATATATATATATATATATATATATATATATATATATATATATATATATATATATATATATATATATATATATATATATATATATAATCAGGTGTTTATTTCATTAGCGGAAAAATGATTATATTAAAAATTTATATGACGACAACAGCGATATGGTTTACGATATCTTGGAACAATCGTTTTTATTGTTACGTTGGCCCCGTTTATTTCCAATATTGATGCTATATATGTGGCGTTAGAGATAAAATAACATGTAGTCGCCAAACTACGTTTTCAGCAATACAAGATGAAAGCATTTTCAATATTGTTCAGCTTACTTATCATCGTTCTCCAATGGACTGGGGTGATTATATTTCTATTATCATTAATTAATTTTCAATTTTCTAGTAGTCAATACGATCTATAACGATAAATTTATTATTTTATTTAAAATTATATATGCAATTATTTAATAAGAAAGTTTTTTTATTCTAACTAGCAGACTGAGTCCCGTCTCCTCCAGCCATGTGAAGACCGTAATTATTATTGTCATCATGAACAGCATGCACGAGAATGTGACGTAAGTTTCACAAGAGTATTTGCATAAATCTCATCAAAAATATTTACAAAACTTTATGAATTACAGAAAATGGCAGAATGTTTTCCCCCGCGACCAACTGATGACGTTAAAATAGAGTACATTACAACCACTATTCCGAGCTGGGTACTTTATCTTACGAGAAAGAATATTTTTATTCCTCCTTAATAGAACCACAGCAATGTATTTGAAGTACTGATATAATTATTGTACAACAAAACATCATTTTAAATAAAATATCTATCAGAAACATACCTTGTTACTAAAAGTGAAAGTAGAATTTTATTATAGTCTAAACAATTCTTTATCGATAATGAAATATTGATGAAATTTCGAAATTTAATTAACAAATTGTAATTTTCATCTTATGCATAATTTTACATAATATATATACATATATATATAGATTATATACTTTCATAAAAAAATATTTTTTGTTCTCACAAATATTTTAAAATCAACATTGTTAGTAGAATTAAAAAATAAATGTGCTTCAAAATAATTTAAACAATTTGCATTTTCAAACATAACTAATAATAAGTGTATTGTTGAACGCGATTCAATAGTTAGTAATTAAAATATTAATATAGCAAAAGTCATTTACACTTTCCAACTACAAATTTAACACAAATTCTATAATTACAAATAATTAAATATAAATTATCGCATTTTACGATATACATATTACGTATTATTTATTCAGCTTCAGATTAAACTCACGTAACAGCATAAATAAATATATACGTGTATTTATCAATAGAGCATCCAACAAAAAAGAAATGTGCGGTATTAAGTCGATTTTTAAAAACCAATGCATGACGCACACTTGCCACGTATATTATATAGTTCCACACACGCGCGAATAAACTTATACCCATCAAAAAATAACTACGCCTCCAACACCCGCGGAAATCATTACCAGCATTTATCAACAGCTATTTCTCATGTTCTCTTCTGAGCAGCTTCTTCCAGAAAGGAGAAAATCCTGGAATGATAACGAGCAGCCACGCATTCACACCCACGCCGTCTTTGCTGCGCTTACGCTCATGATATGTATACTATAAATACGAATGCGTATACGTATTACGTGTATATGTATATATACATATGCGGGCGCGTATACATAGCCAGACAATAAATATAATCATCGTCGCTCGGCTTTTTCGGCGGTTACGTGTGTCCCCGCGGCGCGACAGTATTTATCAATCTATATCTGGCTAAAAATACCCGTTATTTTTCGATGGTGCTAGTTTAAAGAGCGAAATTGGAAAGTGCAATTCACGGCTGATATTTGCCTTTTTAGCGGACAATGAGGTGACTTATCGGGCAGCTTTATGATAAATATGGAAGGTGCATTGGCTCGTGGTACGGATTTACTTGAAATTTAAGTGTGATAAACATTGTTACTGGTTTCTGGAAATCTATAGGAATCGTGCAGCTAAATTTACCAACAGAATATTGTAATATTTGGCTTAAAGTGCGGAGTATTAGTAGAAGATTACTAATCGGCATTTCCTTTGTACCGTGGCCGATAGAAAATAAAAATAAAATTAATAGTGATACTGCTTTCTTGAAGAGATAACGACTATAAGTTTTTATTACTATTTTTATTCAATTTAAAGTATAAATTTATTGACACAAAATTGTAATACTTTAGAATGTCGTGTTCTCTTTAAAATCGCATGATTCTTTTAAAATGACTTCAAGCATAACACATGAATCTAAAGCAAATCGTAGGTTTATAATAAAAATTTTCCAATTTTTTGAAAATGTTTGTTTTATTAAAATATCTATTTGATATTATTCAGTCGACTTCGAAATAGAACTAGCATAAGTTTAGGTCATACACGACTTCAGTCGGATATCTTCTTTTTGTTCGTAATTTATTTTGTTAGTATGATTAGACGGCTTGATCAGATTTACGAATTTACTTATATATCGTGATTAATAATATAACAGATTATTCATTTACTTATTAATTATTTACTATTCATTAATATTTTTATTAATTTAAACTTTTATAAGGTTCCTTGCACAAGAAGAATTGATAAATATTTTTTAAATTTAAGCATGTAATTTTTTAAAGCATTTTGGATGAAAGTTAATAATATTATTTATTCAAAATAAAATACAATCAGAGTACAAACAATTTTTTATTTTCTATTTACACGTTTTTTTATAGTCATAAAAAACAAGCATACTTGTCAACATAAAAATCTTTAAATGACAATATAATTAATTAGACTGTTCGATTAATTGTTATTGACAAGTTGTTATTGACAAATGTTATTGACGGTGCCATACATGCCCCACTCTCCCCCCTATGCGGTGCAAAATTTTGTCACATATTTTTTTTACTCGACTAGTGAGATTCGTGCGCTTTTATTTTTCTTGACAAACCTTGTATCACCTTCTTAAGTTTTTATTTCCCTTGTGTTGGCGATACAACATATATTTAATGTAAAACTAAATAACAAAAATGAATTTAAATGTAAATATTAGAATATTAGATATCTGAAAGCGTGATTGCTAGCTCTTTTGTTCGTAGATTTTCTACGGCCGTGAAGCCCTCAGCTAAGAGTAAAGTCACTCTTATGATAATTATGGAAGGTGCATTTGCTCGCAGTATGGATTTAGTTGAGATTGAGGTATAGTAAACGTTGTTGCTGGTTCCTGCAAATCTGTAGAAATCGGGCAACTCAATTTACCAACGGAATATGGTAATACTAGGCTTAAATATTATTAGAAGATTACTAATCAGCATTTATTTTGTTCGGTGGCCGGTAGAGTATGAAAATAAAAATTAACAAGGAAAATAAATCCGCTGCTAACTGCGTTAGGGAGACTGCTTTCTCGAAGAGACAAGGACTACAAGTTTTACCAATTTTTATTATCGCTGTTATTCAACGTAAAGTATAAGTTAATACATAATATCCGTCAGTTATTTGTGACACAAAATTTCAATACTTTAGAATGACGTGTTCTCTTTAAAATTACAAGATTCTTTCAAAATTATTTCAAACTGTCATGAATGAATAGGCAATACAAAGGGTTTTAATCAATGAAAACGATTCGTTGATATAAAATATAAAAGTGTAGATATGTATATGTATATAATCAGGTGTTTATTTCATTAGCGGAAAAATGATTATATTATCGATTTTCATGACGACAACAGTGACATAGTTTCTAATATCATGGAACAAGTGTTTCTATTGTCATGTTTGCCGCTTTTATTTTCGATATTGATGCTATATAAGTGACGTTAGGGATAAAATAACATATAGTCGCCAAACTACGTTTTCAGCAATACAAGATGAAAGCATTTTTAATCTTGTTCAGCTTGTTTATCATTGTTCTCCAATGAACTGGGTTGATTATATTTATATTATCATTATATAATTTGCAATTTTTTAGTAGTGAATACGATTTATAACGATAAATTTATTATTTTATTTAAAATTATACGTGCAATTATTTAATAAGAAAGGTTTTGTACTCTAACTACACTGAGAGAAGGATTTGTTTACTGTTAACATGGCATTGTAACTGTTAACATGCGCATGTTTAAATATGACCAAATATAGTCATTGTAACAGTTATTATACCATATGTTACTGGTAAACATTGATATTATAACAGTTACTATATTGGGTTTGACCGTCAAAATCTTCCCTATTTAAATGTACGATATTGTAACAGTTACAATATTGATTGTAACAGTTACAATATTGCAATTCTAATCAAATAGATAAATATGTTAACTATAACAATATTCTTCTCTCAGTGAAGCAGACTGAATCTCGTCTCCTCCAGCCGTGTGAAGACCCTAATTGGTATTGTCGTTCTGAAGATCGTGCACGATAATGTGACGTAAGTTTCACAAGAGTATTTACGTAAATCTCAAAAATATTCACTAAACTGTATTAATTTTAGAAAATGATAGAATGTTTTCCCCCGCCATCCACTGATGACGTTAAAATAGAGTTCCTCGGATCCACTACTCCGAGGTTCATGTATCATGGTACGAGGAGGATTCGTTTTCATATTCCTCATTAATAGAATCATAGCAATGTATTTTGAGTACTGATATAATTATTGTACGTCAAAACTTCATTTTTTAATAAAACCGGCCAAATTCAAACGCGCTTCGCGCGTACTATTTTGTTTTTCCGTTTATATGAACGCTATTTTTTACTATAATTTAGTTTTAATTAGTGTATAAGTGATAAGATAATTAGGTATATTATTTAAGCAAAAAATAAAATGTTTTTATACCACTCTAACCTCAAAATCACAACTTTGGTATGATTTTTCGGCGCTCGTGGTATAAAATACTGTTCGAAACTAGTGTGTAAGTCGATTATTTAGCTCATGTGACTTTTTCGCACTCGCTTCGCTTGTGCAAAAATACACATGAGCTAAATAATCGACTTCCCCACCCGTGTCGAAATGTACTATTATTGTATTTTAATTATTTAGTAGTTCTAAATACTTGAGTTTCAAAATTCAAATCTAGCTGATCCTTGCAGTATAATATTAAGTGTCAAAAATTTAGAGCATACATAAATGACTATTAATAAATAAATTGCTAAATAATTTTTTCACGCAAATAATTGACGTTGTGAATATCGTGAGTACAAAAAAGAGAACCGTTGCCAATTGCTTCCTCGAGGATTTATTGCTGGAGGCTCCGATGTCGGTTAATTTAGGCTAAATATCAATTATAGTAAGGTGAAAGTTTCAAAGCAATACATTAAGTAATCTGTTGAAATAGATAAATTTTAAACTTTTAATTTCATTCGTACAAATAAGCATATTATTTGATTATGGTTACTAATTTCAACTTCAATAAATAATAATTTATAATAATACTTAATTATTTTTACATTATTGCAGATTAATAACTAAATATATAAAGTCATAAGATAAAGATGAAATTTTTTATTGCAAATTAATTGTAAATTTTTTGTCATTTTTCTAGTAATCACATACAACGATCATAAAACGTGTTATATAATAACGATTAAGAAAGTGAAAGGTAGTAAGAGTAACATTACTTTATTATAATACTTTGATGCCTGAAGATTTATTAGCAATGTTTGTAAATTTATGTGTTTTGAGAAAATAGAATTAGAAATGTTTATAAATGAATTGATAGGATTATAGTTGAACACTATAATTATAGATTAAAATAACTAAATTTCTTTTATGTTCATAAATACTGTTTATACAAATTACATGACATCTCAATTTAGTTGATATTAATTTACTGAAACAATACACTAACAACTAAATCATTACTCACTTCATTTTAGTTAAAATGCTCAGTAATTTATATTTCTGAATTTTATATTTTTCTCTGCGCTTACCGATAATAAAACCTAACGTAAAACTATTAAATATGATTCATCCCCTCCCATTACTAACTCCCATACAACAAAATTACCAAGAAACCTTCGAAAGGAGATTATCGTCCCGAGGAAATAGTTAAAACTTACCGGGGACCACACGTATTCCAATCATCGCAGCGATCGTCTCCACTTAATTAATTCTTTTTCCTCTCCTCGTAACTGTTCACCAAAGCGTTTTTGATCCGACTAAATCCCCTCCCCCTCTAGCAATAAAACACATGAAAAAAAAAAAAAAAAAAAAAACGAATTGAATCGAATGAAAGCGATATCAAATCGGCGACTTGATACGTTATAAAAATCACCGATCGAGGGGCCGATTTAAAAATACCGGCCGCGTAAAATCTCGATTATGAGGATGTTCAACCCCCCCTTCCGGGCACTTTCGATGAAAAGAGAAGACTTTTGTGGTATGAGAACGAGATGAAAAAGGGATAGTGGGTGTATTTTTTGGGGAGTTTATGATTGTGAGAAGAAAAAATGATTTTGAAAAGCCTGTTTTAATTCTACCATAAAATTTATCATTTTTATTTCTAAATTTATTTGAATTTGCCCATGCTTTTCTATCTTCCTTAGCGTTATCTCCGCTAAGCAGATGCCTACCGAAAGTACTTTAACTTGTCATCAAATAATAATTATGAAAAATTTTTAAAATTAATGTCATAAGGATGTTTATAAATAATTTTCGAAAATAATAAAAAAAATCTCTGCGAAGTATTTGAAAAGTTTACAGTAATATATCATTTATTTGTACAAATATTGCCAATATCAAAAACTCAATTAAAACGGCTGCAATTCAACGGACGTTGCGTAAAGCTATAGGGTGGTTCATTAAGTTACACAATCCAATTCAGTTTTATAACTTCCGAGAATCCATTAGCATCCTCACACGAAATTTCGTGGAAATCATAAGTAAATTATACGACGAACGTTCTAGAAAAATCAAAATTCAGAATCATAATTCCCGTCTTCGTAACAAAAAAAAACACATTATTATAAACTTCAAAACTTAAATCAATCAATACTTACAAGTTTTTATTTTTTACTTCCGTGTTGTTAACACTGCCAATCATTCATCAAACCCTAAAATTACCGTATACTTTAACGAAAATTCTTTCTTCTTTTTTCTCCCAAAAACTTATCCATATCCCCCGATCCTCCGCGCGCCGGACAATTTCTCCATCCTTATCTCCTCTTCTCTCTCCCCGTCTCCACTCCGTAAACCATCCACACACGCGCATACTTTCTCACACACGCGCTTCGCGCTGAGTCTGCAGTACTGGCAAATAAGAGAGATACCTGCAAAAGAAACCGCCGCCGTGCGCGGGGATATACATAATTGGTCTTGCGCGCGCCCACGCTTCGCAATAAATACAACTTAAGTCCTTTCCTTTATCACTGATAATAATGTCCGCGCTAACGCTGCCGCGCGAAATCGCTCGTTACATCGCCTTTCTTATCTGTGAGAGCGAGACGCAGAGAAAGAGAGAAAGGAAGATACGCGGCTTAACTTCGAGACCCGTACGTAAGTGGTTCGGGCCTTTCTTTTCGTTCTGTTTTTCGCGCGCCCATATAGTGTGTATATACACATGTGTATATATGTACACGAGAGCGAGGTATATAAAGAGGTTGTTTTCGTATGAGCAAGTAGCCGATGCTCTCCGGCTTTGATTTAAGGTACAGTAGTTGGACGGCCGCTTCCTTTTGGTGATTTACGCGCGACCGTATGGGTATATAAGTAGGGGATTGGATGCGATTTAGGCGATATGCAGAGAGAAGGAGACGATGTATCGGCACGCGGGCCGTCGATGAATCTGTTATTGGACTGAATTTTCTTACTTAATTGAGTCTTCTTCTGATAGGATGGTACAAATTAGGTTTGAAATGTGACACGTGTGGGAATTAGATTTATTAGTTGTTGCGAGAGATATGGAGGATTATTGTTATCATTTTGTGCTCGGGTTAAAGAAAATTTCATCAGAAAGGTTTCGAGCTTGTTTTAAATGTGCATATATATTTGTTATTCAAACTGTTGAATTTTTAAATCCGAAATATGGAACTGAAACATATCTTTCTTAAATATTTATCGGATATTTGATTTTGGAAAATTCTTCGTATCAACTGTATTTCAGTCTACAAATGTTAATAATATAAATGAATCCGAACTTAAATCTTTCCTTTTGTCTCTCATTATCTATGTTAAGTTCCGTTCTGTTACAATAGAAAATAATCTAAAATGACTTTCATGTAAACAATTGCCAATAGTTGTTTCATTAACAGTTTTCTCGTTATAAAATATCCTATGAATAAAAATTGATTCAATACGGTTTGTAAATTTCGAAAAGTTGTTGAAAAGAAAACCTACATCATCAAGGATATTCTTCCACATATCTTCCAAAATCCTTTTCTATATTTACAACGATAATCCAATCCACGAATCCATCGAACCCTCATATTTTTGAGGAAAATCCTTCACCGGCTCTCCCACTGCTCACCTCGCTCGCACCTGCAGTCGCTCGCTTGCGCGGCGTTCGACCGAGTTCAAAAATACCCGTCGCCTAACTGGATAATCGAAATGAAGCGACGCCGAGGCGTCGAGTCAGTCGGTTATCATGCGCGCGCGCGCGCCCTTTTCTCCCCCACACAGGTGCGCGGATAAAGAACCGCGCGACTCGCTAAATAATAAAGCGCGACCCATTTGAGGATCCGAGAAGGACGTACACGCCGCTGCGCTCTGGAATAATTGAAGCTGATGATGAATGAAAGGTTCCCGGTTCGTAGGCGTATGCAGCAGCTGCTGCTGGTTGAAGGAAGGTGGATTAAAATATAGGCTGGCTCTGAAAGATGCATATTCATGGGGTTGGCAGAGGTATTGGTTATGATTTTATTATGATTCGAGGACCAGGGAAATTGTGTCTCTGATTATTGGCAGATTGATATTCACTTTTATTGTAATATTTGAATATTCATTCATTAAACATTAAAGTTCATTATTATTTAACGTGATTCTAGTTTCTTCGGGCTAATCAGATTATAAATAACATATGTACGCATTACATCTACAGTTTCTGTTTATGCACAAATCTGATTCCAATATCACTTCACAAACACATTTGCTACGACAATAACCAGAATCGCCAACACAAAACCCAACGAACATTCAATAAAAATCCCACCGACCTCCATCAGCCCAATGCAAAAAATTAAATTCCCTCCCCTTCATAACCCAAATCAAATAACCCCGCGCAGCCAGTGCATCCACCCATGCGGAAATCCTATATTTTCATTACGGCATTAGCGCGCCCGCCCATATATATATACACATATATATCGCATCCCCCGCGATATATATACCGCAATATATATGACTCTGGCGCGTCAGCCAGAGATATCTGTCATCCGAAATTCACCTCGGCTCT
This sequence comes from Torymus aiolomorphi, assembly GCA_036365515.1. Taxonomy (NCBI): domain Eukaryota; kingdom Metazoa; phylum Arthropoda; class Insecta; order Hymenoptera; family Torymidae; genus Torymus; species Torymus aiolomorphi. The sequence continues at coordinate 66,345,467 of CM070874.1, read as the reverse complement.
CGCGGATAATCAGACTGCGGCAGCGCGGGGCGCGAAAGCCGGATGTTGCTCGTCAATTAGTTATACGGTGGGAATGTGGGTCGTCGGCCGTCCGAGAGGAGAGAGCGCGAGAATCCTTATAGGAGCGCGAGTGCGGCACTTATGACTTAAGGATGAGGAAAATATCGGAGGATCGTTACCCGGAGATGTGAGCTCGCGGGTTATTATTCGCGGTATGGGCGAGAAAGGAGATGTTTTTGGATGATTTCGGTGATTTTAATGTCGGTGTTGTGGAAGATTATTATTAGTTTATATTGAATATCGTAGTATATTTTCATGTAATATTCAGTCTGACTAGAACACTTTATAAAGACAGTTACAAAATTTCACACACCCATTTTAATGTATATGTAGTGCGGTCGACCCTCAGGCTTCTTCTATACTTGTCTTCGGAGCGCTCCCGCGTTTCTTGATATAGTACGGAAATAATTAATGTCAATAATTATTTTACGGCATAGTGCATCTTTAATATTCATTTATTTTACAGTTGACTAATTTTAGGAACAAATATACGAGGTTGGAGAATCGATCTCATTAACATTAGAGCAATAATGAGATAATATAAACATCATATACATCAGCTTTATACAGATTCGTGGATAGGCAAATAAATTATGTAAATCCATGGTAGAAATTAGTCCATTAAAAATGGGAAGGAAAACAGAAACTGGCCATTAGAAATGGCTAGTTATTAGACAGACATGTAACGATTTTTTTCATCAACTTATCCCATTTTATGGAATGGCCCTAACCTGAAAATCCTTACATTAAAATTTCATAACAATTCAATCATATATTTTAAAACTTATACCCTTAAGAGATAGTTTACCGGGATATAAACAAAATTTAGTAGTCTTTCTACTATTTACAGCTTTATTCTATAAGATATAAACCAAAATCGTTATTTCGACACGTGACTCTATCTCTCTTGCTCATCGCCATAACAAATCGCTTGTTACTAGATTTATAATGGCTTCATCGACTACCTATTTTAACTGGCATTAAAATGCCAAATTAATAGATAGTACAAAATTGTGACCATCTTTGCGGCCAATAAATGTGAAAAATAGGTTAAAAAATCGTTACACTTATGGAAGAAAACTGGAGTCCATTTTTTTGCCATTTTGGATCAAACTAGCCATTTACTGCTCAAAAAATGATTTCAATTTCCACCAGGGATTGTGATCAATTAATCCAGAAACGTATTTTTACAAATAATAACTTGAAATGACTGAAACAGATTAATTGTAATCAAAGTTATTTATAACGTATTTAAATATTAACTCTGGACATAATAGTTTATTTTTCCCAGTTATTTTTTTTTAACTTTGTACCCAATTGACCAAAATAAATATAAAATGCAGGAAAAATCATTTGATAAATAAAAAAAAATGATTTTTCTCAAACAAAAAAGTATACTTTCTAAATTTAATGTAGGAAATTCAATCAACCTTCAAATAAACAAATTCCAATCCATCACAAAATTAATTTCATCTGACATTTCTTATTATACAAAAAAAAAACACCTTTTCGACAAAACGAACCGACCCAATCCAAAATTTCCCAATCCTGTTGCATAATCTTTCTCAATCCCACATCCCTCAGCTCGCATTAGAACTCCCAGGTTCGATTGCTCTCCTAGCGCCCGTAAAAATTCCGTTCCTCGCACGCGCTCGCGATCGATAAATCGATATGGCTCTCTCTCTCTCTCTCTCTCTCTCTCTCTCTCTCTTTCTTCTCTCGTTATAAAACCCCACGAAACCCCCCCGGCGCGCGTCTCCATAAATAAAGGAAAACACGGCGCGACACTGTCGTCGCGCCGCCCCAAAAGCGGTTCTCTCTCTCTTTCTCTTTCTTTCCTCCCCATTAACATCCCAATATCATCGCGTCTCGCGCGCTACGTCCTTAAAAGGCCGCGCATGCGCGCGCGTACGCGAGAGGTTCACAGAAAAAGGCTAATTAGGCACTTTAAAGGGCAGCCGTGCGAGATATACGTATATACGCGCCTGGTGGTAGACGAAGGAGGCAGTAATAATTCCGCGCGCGTAAACCGGACTTCGCAGGATAGTGAGACCGCCTACGACGCGAGGAAAACGCGCCGTGGCGGCGTTATCTGTTAATGCGCGCGATGCTGCTGTATTTGGTCGGGTGAGAGACTGTCGACGGGGAGAGCGCACGCGCCGGGCTCCTTTTTCGACTTTTCGCGAGAGCCTGGCTGCTGCGCTGCCTGCAAAAAGGGTGATTATGAGGAGTTTATTGATATCGGTGAGTTGGCCGTATGTGTGTGTGTGTGTGTTGTGTGCCTATTTTTAGGTTCATCGGCTGGTGTTGCATAATTCAAGTGAATTAATCTTACGGCAAATTTCAGCTGAATCACTCGATTTTTACCCCGGATAAATTACTTCTTGAGAAGACAATTCATGATTAAACATTTGGATGGCATTTACTTTTTGTTTGAAAATTGAATTTACAGTTTGTGTCGAATGAGAGAAAACGCTCCTTGTAAAATAAATGTATACGTAAAATTAAAGCATTGACAGTATATTGCTTCTAATAAGATTAGAAATTAAATTACCTTTTTATGCATATATTATTTGGAAGTGTAGAGAATCACGAAATAATATTATGCTTTTTGTTTAAAAAATTTTAGTTTAGGACTCTGACTAAAGATGTCTTTGGCGCCCGAGACTCCAGCTCGAGCTAAACACCTCACCCTCGCTTGAAATAGCTCATTTTCTCCTCTTGTTGCACAATGTACTATTTTTTTTTTAAACTATATAAGATCTGTATATATTATGTAAAATTATACATAAGATATCCCGCGTATACAATGTCTGCGTAAAGTCTTGCTGAAGTCTGGCTTCAAAAGTCTGGCCAATGTGTCGCAGAGCGGACAATTTCAGACTTTTTCCCAGACTTTTAATTCTTACTTTGAGAAGTCTTGCAAAAAGTGTCCAGACTTTGTTCGAGACTTTTTACCAGACTTAACATACAGAGTAAAAAGTCTTGGAAAAAATATCCAGACTTTATCCGGAACGTTTTGCCAAACTTTTTATACGGCTTAACAAGTCTAATGGCTAATAAGATGCTTGCTGTATTATGGCGAGGAGTGAGAGAGAGAATCAAACGGAAAAATCTGTTTTCGTTTGTATCCCCTGAAACAGTTCTATAAACGAATTAAATACCAATAATTTGTGTTTACGTTTTGGCTATAGCTATCTTTTTTTAATATTTGGCATTAAATACATGATCAGATTACAGAGAAAATTTGGTACAAATATTTTAAGGTTGTGTTATCTCATTCCGGAAAAATCGTTTCATCACTAACCAGAAATTAGCTATTTTTACCAGCTATTTATTATTTTCCTGGCCATTTCCGATAGACAATTTCTACCAGGGACTCGTCGTTAATAATAAATTTAACGATATTACTAACTGATAATTATTTTAATTATATTCAAAAAAACAAATTTTTAATTTTCGACTTTTAGAACATTCTACATCTTTTGGATGGATAGTTTGCACTTTTGATTATATGAACGTCATACAAAATATTCGTTCTTTTTACGATCCAAACAATGAAGATTTGAATGTAACTATTTCGATCGTATTCCATTTTTTTTTTTCACTTTTTCAACTCGGACGTGTAATTAGAATGTGAGAATCGTCGAATGATAAGAAAAAATAAATGAGGCGTATAGGTGCAAAAGCTGCTAAGTCACATTTGCAATAAGGTTGAAAATTGAATGGTCGATCACTCGATTTTCAACCTTATTGCAAATGTGACTTAGCAGTTTTTGCACCTATACGCCTCATTTATTCTTTCTTAGCATTCGACGATTCGCACATTCTAATTACACGTCTTAGTTGAAAAAGTCACATGGAAACAACGGAGTTTGAGCTTGCAAAATTAGATACTTTGCTGTAAATTCAAAGTGAACGTTCGCTTTTTTGATATACCCACCCAAAACTAAATAGGAAACATGTTGTAACGCAGTTTTACATACATTCGCTCACGCTTATACTCGCGCATGCATAAGCATACAGCACAAAAAAATTATGTTTAAAACTAACAAGGAAAGTACCCGAACTGTCAAATTCAAAAAAATTCCAAACCCATATTAAAAAGTAGACCTCCATGCGAGATTCACGAAACCATTTTTTTTATCGGCTGAGAAGCGCTTTATAAGGGTTAAAATCACCCCTAAAGTTTACCCCCAAGAAACGTTTTTTTGATATATCTCGGCTTCTACTTAACTTTTTTTAACGAAACAAAATGGAAAGAGTTTCTTATTAAAAAGTCAAGAAATCCGTGGTAGTATGAACATTAAGGGTTGCATCCCTTATTTTCTAGAGGGTGAAATTGTGTTTTTTTAGGAATACTTTTTGTTGTGAGAATTCATAAAATAATTACAAATAGGTCAAAACATTATTTTTGCCAACTACAATAAATAACAGTTGGTGTGTTTGGGCATTCTTCGCGAAACAACCCCTTAAGAGGTGGTAAACCACCCCTAACACAAATGAATTAGGTATATTTTTTTGGCAATTATTTTTTTCCTTAAAATGGGTTCTTGAAGCCGTTAATCGGAATCCACAGTTAGATCCACAATAAAAATTTGAAAATAGTGAATTCAATATGGCGAAAAATTTTTTAGAAATATTTTAAATTCCACGAAAAATAGTATGTAGCTAGCGGAAATTATATTATGTAAATAAGTGTATAATAATGTAACAATGTTTTGTTATGTTATTCTATTATTTATTATTTTTTTATCATGCACTTGTTTATCGTACGATAAACAAGTGTATGATAATTTAGTTGTTTGTAAAAAAGTGTAAGAAAACGTAACAAATTGTACTTTTCTACTGGATTTCGGACGCTTTTACATTTTACCACAGTTTATACCATTTTTTAATAATTTCTTACTTTTCCTTACATTTGTCTACGTTTTATTACTTTTTAATTTGTACTCTTAATTCAAATTTTATAGGCATTCTTACACTTTCGTACATCTTTTTACATTTTATTATATATTTGTACTTTTAATTACATCTTTTTACGTTTATATACAAATTTTGATACACATTTTACATCGTATCACATATTTGTACACTTTTTTCAAATAGTTCATAATTATACTTTTATAATAATTTATAATTGTACTTTTATTTAAATAAAGCTATAAATAAAATATTTTCGAAGATGTAAAGAAAAAATACTAAAACGTAATAAAATGTAAATTATTATGTATTAGAAATATAATTAATATATGTTACAAAATGTAAGTTACTGTATAAAAGTTTAAATTTTTACAAATTCTTACAGATTTTTACAATTTATTATCTTTTAATACAAATTCTTATACAATTCTACCAATTTCTAAGAGTACAACGACCAATTTTAAATCCTACGGGTCAGCCAACAGTAGACGGCAAGCTAGCTAATTATTCTGACGATCATGGATTATATGTTTTACAATAATGATATTCATGAAAAAAATGTTGTAAACATAGCGATTTTTTGCACCATGAACATGTTATAATCGCTCGTTTACCACAAATATCGCATGTAATAAAATTAGAATTGAAGCAAAATTTTTTTGGGTTTTCAATTTTTTCTGGCCTTTCATGAATGTAACCGGCGGCGTACCGCCGAAAAAAATAAATTTTTGTGACTACAGTTCCAAACTCTCCCTTTGGTTCTTGCATGACTAAAAAGAAGGGTGATAGAAGTTTTCCTTCAGCAGATACAGTAGGTTGGATAGTATAAGAATGAGTTGTCGAATGCACTGATTGCACTAAACTCTCTACACTTTTATCTCCTCTAAATTTGAGGGTTCGACCACTGTGTATTTCGTAATTAAAACCACTTTGGTCGGAGTTATAAACACGTTTTGCATCATATTTTATGATGGCATTTTTTACTCTATTGCGAAATTCCTGTTTTTGTGCTGACCATTCTTCTGAATCATCTATAGATTTTTTAGTAATAATTTTTGTTATTTTTCGAGAAACGATATTAAATCGCCGTTTAAATTCATTTAACCAGTGTCTAGAAGCTTTAAATTCATTGAAGTTTAACTCTAATGCTCTTTCTTTTGCCATACATCTTACATCAATGTCATGAATGGGTATTCTATTCGATCTGGCTACGTTAAATTTTTGTAAACAATATTCCTCAATTTTTTCAATTTATCGATCCTACTTCCTCCTATTGCCACTTGATCTCTCGAACTATACAGCTGACGTGCTGTTTTAAATTTTTTTAATCGATTTTGGACTGTTTCAAATTTTAACTTGTTTTTACTACTTAACCAATACTCCACAGCTTGCTTTTTGTAGTCAAAATTAATACTCTCTGATTCGGTCCTACATTGATTTTCAGTTTCGGGTGTTATCATATCTTCTGCATCGATATCTTCATGTAAATCATCTGCAGGTATGTCATCGTAAGGTTCGTAGGTATCATCATAATATAGAAATTCTTCCGTTTCTTCGTAAATACTACGATCATTTATACTTGATATTATAATATTATACACTATATTAGCAACATTTCTTTCAGCGTCATTAACAGGTAATTTTTTTTCTTGATCTTGAAACATACTGTTTAAAATAAATAAAACATTCGTCGCATTTACCAAATTCATATTTATGGAAAATATTTTCTTTTTTCTTTTAGATACGTTGAGTCGCAGTGTAAACCTGTAAAAGTTTTAGTTATTATAGCCTTTTTATAGCCATAACAGTATAGGAATGTACAATAGTATGAATGTACAGTAAGTGTAAAAGTATTCAGACATCCAAAACTTTTGAGGAAAACATTTTACTAAATTCCTTTGTAAGTGCATGGGAATTCGTTATTGTTTGTCAATGTTTTGTCTACAAGATACACTATTTTATTAGCATTAAATAGTTGCTAAACGTTATTATTATAAATAAAGTACTACTTCTATTCACTCGTATGAATATTTTTTTACACTTAACTTAACTGATTAAATCGTCAGTATGTCATATTTTATATATTAGAATAACAGTAATGTAACAGTAATTCTAAAAATTAAAATCAAAACATAATTTTTACTATCATAAAATAATTCAATGCATGTATTGAGAGTAAAGTTTCACTATCAAAATATTTACAATTGGTACAATAAAGATTTTATAATAGATTTTTACTGAATTTGACTTTCTTAACTTCGGCCACTTGTTCAAAATTTATTGTATATTTTGACGAGTTTTATATTTAAAAATGCTGCATTTTATTGGCATGTTCTTGTTTATGCACATAAGGATTGTGCACATATTTATTGTGCACAGATAGCATTGGTACAGATCTATATATATAGATATATACCAATGTTAAAGTGTGCACAATTAATATGTGCACAATCAGTATGTGCATAAACAAGAACACGTCATTTTATTTAATTTTTCAATATTATATCTATTATATCCTTCTATTAGAAATATTTTGAATAGTTATGTAGAAGAAAGAAATTTCAATTATATGGTTACTTACGACTATTATTATTGTTGTTATCATTCAATTCAAATAGGATTTCGTACTCGTAAAATGTTTACTTGCCATTAAAAAATATGATACAAGTACCTCCAGACACTTATATTTTCAATTAATACCCATAAAATAATGTTGACATTGAATATTAATTTAACACGAGCGTAGAAAAACGTTCAGTAACGTATATTTGTTTTCGACTGACCGATGTTTCACTTATTTATGAATAAAAGAGGAGGAATCGGAAGATAAGCCATATCAATGCAAGTATACATAATCTTGTATATTGCGCAATAACCATGAATTGCTATAATTATCATTATATTAAAAATTTTGTTCATATTAATTTATATTAATAAATCATAAATAAACTTTTCTTATTAAAACCTATCATAATTTCAACAAGCATGAAAATCTCTCCTAGCTGAAATTATAAAATATGAAAGAAAATAAGAAAATACTTATAAAATGGAATAAATTGTAAAAAAATGTAAGAAATCATACGATACTGGATTTCGGGCATATTTAACAAGTTGTTAAAGTTTCTTACATTTTCTTTCAATTCCTTACGTTTTCTAAATATTTCCTTGTGTAGCTTATTTTTATGAAATTATAAGGAAGTATTTGTTAGAAAAATCTGTAAGAATTAATTTGTTAGAAAAATCTGTAAGAATTTGTAAAAATTTAAACTTTTATACAGTAACTTACATTTTGTAACATATATTAATTATATTTCTAATACATAATAATTTACATTTTATTACGTTTTAGTATTTTTTCTTTACATCTTCGAAAATATTTTATTTATAGCTTTATTTAAATAAAAGTACAATTATAAATTATTATAAAAGTATAATTATGAACTATTTGAAAAAAGTGTACAAATATGTGATACGATGTAAAATGTGTATCAAAATTTGTATATAAACGTAAAAAGATGTAATTAAAAGTACAAATATATAATAAAATGTAAAAAGATGTACGAAAGTGTAAGAATGCCTATAAAATTTGAATTAAGAGTACAAATTAAAAAGTAATAAAACGTAGACAAATGTAAGGAAAAGTAAGAAATTATTAAAAATGGTATAAACTGTGGTAAAATGTAAAAGCGTCCGAAATCCAGTAGAAAAGTACAATTTGTTACGTTTTCTTACACTTTTTTACAAACAACTAAATTATCATACACTTGTTTATCGTACGATAAACAAGTGCATGATAAAAAAATAATAAATAATAGAATAACATAACAAAACATTGTTACATTATTATACACTTATTTACATAATATAATTTCCGCTAGCTACATACTATTTTTCGTGGAATTTAAAATATTTCTAAAAAATTTTTCGCCATATTGAATTCACTATTTTCAAATTTTTATTGTGGATCTAACTGTGGATTCCGATTAACGGCTTCAAGAACCCATTTTAAGGAAAAAAATAATTGCCAAAAAAATATACCTAATTCATTTGTGTTAGGGGTGGTTTACCACCTCTTAAGGGGTTGTTTCGCGAAGAATGCCCAAACACACCAACTGTTATTTATTGTAGTTGGCAAAAATAATGTTTTGATCTATTTGTAATTATTTTATGAATTCTCACAACAAAAATTATTCCTAAAAAAACACAATTTCACCCTCTAAAAAATAAGGGATGCAACCCTTAATGTTCATACTACCACGGATTTCTTGACTTTTTAATAAGAAACTCTTTCCATTTTGTTTCGTTAAAAAAAGTTAAGTAGAAGCCGAGATATATCAAAAAAACGTTTCTTGGGGGTAAACTTTAGGGGTGATTTTAACCCTTATAAAGCGCTTCTCAGCCGATAAAAAAAATGGTTTCGTGAATCTCGCATGGAGGTCTACTTTTTAATATGGGTTTGGAATTTTTTTGAATTTGACAGTTCGGGTACTTTCCTTGTAAGAAGCGTCCCGTTTTAATTGTTATTTTGGGTACCTAGAACCGAAAAAAATAAGTAAATTTTGAAATTTCTTTTAAGCTAAAAGTCAAAAGTTCCTGAGAAATACTCATATACCTATATCTACCTATCCTTCTAAATATACATATACAACTCGAACATGACTCATCGAATAGACAGCTGGACGTACACGAGTCGACAAACACCTGGGATGCAAAAAGCCCGAGTATACACACACGCATGCGCGCGCGCGAGCAGAACCCCGACCGCGTCGCACGTGTAGACAAACCTTTTTCCTCCGACTCCATGTTTTGTCACACGCGTGCGCGCACAATGTGAGGTCCATCCCTTCCTCTCTCGTATGCGGTCATGATTTTTCCATCGAACGAGCAATTAATTAACCACTTAGACCCCCAGCGGCAAAAATCTTGGCGCGAGGCGGCAAAAAGCCCCCCCGCTCATATATACGAAGAAGGTAAGTTAATTACTTTGAAAAGCCCCCTGATCTCGCGCCGCGTGTGCGAGCGGCGGCGCGTGCCGACGCACCGCAGATTAGCTACGCGCGCATTGCCCTTTTCCGGTGCTGACCTAGCGCGCACACGTGTGTCTGTGCGTTTGCATATAGGTAGGTAGAGAGAGAGAGAGATAGGAAAAACCTGTACAAGGGTGCGGTAAAGAGAGGTGGACTGCGCCGGGGGTTCTCGGTAGCGTTGTGGGATTGCTATGCTGTTTCGAAGGCTGCGTGCCGATGATAATTCGTCGGGTAATTAAAAGCGCGAAAGGGCTTCTTCTTCGCCGGGAGGTGTTGCCGAGATCGTTAAAGGACTTGGAGTGCGATCTGGAGAAAAGTAGAGTGATAATGAAGGGAATGATGTATAGATGATGTTGTAGGTTCAGGTATTCAACAGGAAGATGCTTTAGTATAGTGTATATTGTTTATTTTTTATTTTTTTAACACTTTTTATTATAAATTTTATTATAAAAAAGGTTTTGAGAATTACTAGTCGTCTATGTATTGTCTTATTCCAGACTGTCTGTTGGCAAAGTAAGCTTGGATTAGTTCATCCGGAGTTTTTGTAACTGAGGCGTACCTTTTCTGCAGCGATTTCTGAAAAGAATATACAAGTTTGAAGTGGTAAACCAAAAGGAGAATAATACAGCATTACGTGCGATACTTCGAAAAATTAAAATTCAGAGCCCATATCTTGCAGAATATCAAAAGTGAAATACATGTACGCCATTAGAGGAAATGTATTTTTCTTATCTACTCTTAAAAAATGATGGCCGGATGTTGTGAAGTATTTAAAGATTGATTTTGATTGGTCTGTAATGAATAGGCGCGAAAATTCGCTACTTCCGTTATACATTTGAATTTTTGAAATTGAATTTTTATTCTTTACTATGTAAAACTAAATAATTAAATGAAATTAGAATAAGAAGATTCATTTTTTCATGCTTTGAAAAATTATCTGATTATCCTATCATTTCAACTAATTAAAAAGGAAATCATAATGAAAAATTATATATTCATAACCTCAAAAACAAAATAGTACGCGCGCAGCACGTTTGGATTTTGCTAGTGGTATTAAAAAAATAAAACAGTGTCATAATATAATTTTTTTTCTACATTTGTTATGATCTTTTTCATATTTATGGTTCAAAAAAAGTGATTACGTGTATAATTACGATCTAACTCCTAAATTTACTATATTAAATATGTTTGTACTTACTTAAACAAGCATGCTCACAATCGACGTAAAGACTACATGACGCGCTGCAACCAGCTGAAAAATAGATAAATATTTTAAAGTCCATTGAAAAAAAGTTAAGTAATTGAAAAATATAACGTACCATTGTTACAATCGGTCATGCACACTTTGTAATTCGTTAGGTAAACCCAATATAATAGTTCTAAAAAATAATATTTGTGATAATATGAACATATTTTGTAATAGATAAAAATTATAAGAATTATTTACTTTCACAAGTATTTAAATCACGTCTTGCATCATTACTGCAGTTATCGGGATTCTCTATAAAATAGAAAATAATTAAATTACTTTTGAGTTTATATGATGAAATATCCAGATTATTAGATTATTCAAGGTACTTACCATGACATTTATAATAACAGTGATAACGTGAAGATTCAAAAGGTTATTCCTCTCCCAAGCTGCTCGCGTTCAATGATAATTTTTTATTGAGGGTGTAATAGAAATGGATTCGTACACCATAGATCCTTTCGAGCATCATAAATTTATTGATACACCGACGTTTCGGGAGTATAATTAACTCCCCTTATCAAGGCTAAACACAATGAACATACAAAAAATATTATACATAACGGAAACTATAAAATTTTTGTCACATTACAGAAAAAACGGAAAAAAACCTTTTTTCTTTACCATTCGAGGTGGTATATCAATTTACAAATTTATAAAGCGGCCATTGCGTGGACTCCGCGTGTCAAACAGTTTATCTTTTTACAATAAGTTTTTTGTAAGACGCCAAATTTGTAAAGAAATACCTGTATAATGAGAATATTTAGAAAAAATTAAATTGTACTAAAGAAAAAACCCAAAATAAGAAAAAAGGCATGAGAAATCAAAAAACTTACATGTTACAAATCAGTCTTTTAGTCATAATGTCAAAGGAGGCTTTACCCAGGATGATATAATCTCACTGTTAGAAGAGACAATAGGAGTTACGGGCATCTCCGGGGTTATTTATACGGTATAAAATAGTGGGGATAGAAATTTAGTAAGGAAATTGACTTAGTAACGCAGTGCCCACCAATGAAAAACTACTCTCTGCTACGTAACCGACGAGAATTTATGAATTTGTTAGGTTTGTTACAAATGTTGGTTGATCTATTAACAATGTCGACTGTGGATTTATAACAATTTTTTAATTTGATAGTACCAAACTGTCTATTCATATTATATTATTGGTACTATAAATGTGTAACATCTCCGAAAACAATCTTTTATTCTTATAACTTTCGTGATCGGCGATATTGACCTTATTAAAATCTATTTTATGTTTATATAAGTTTGCATGTTCGGCTAAAGCTGACGTGGTGTCACCATTCTTAACACTACGCTTATGTTCATTAATGCGTAATCGTAATTGTCTACCTGTCTGTCCAATATATGACATTTTACAATCAGCACAATTAACTTTGTAAACTACACCACTTTTTTCAAACTTTCAACAAGTTTCACAAAAATCACAAGAAATGTGATTTTTCAGAGACCGTCTTTAACATGTGTTTATTTTCAGCCGGGCCTGGTAGAAACGTTAACGACACGTTGGCTAATTGTTGGTTAATTTTGGAGTTAAAAACGTCACACTAACACTATTTCGTTGTTAAAGATAAATATTCAATTTTCGTTAATAAGAAAATATTCTATTGTCAATATTTGAACATGTGATTATAATTTTTGATACTTTTAATAAGGTTTAAATATTGATTTTGGTCGAAAATGCTTCCATTTGGTTAAGAAGGTCAGACACCTTTAAAATAACGAAAAATCGATTTTTTGTACATATTTCAGTAGAAAACCGCTTGTAGAATATGTCTTAATTTGTTTTAAAGCATTATCTATTTTTGTTTTGAGAATATACACAAAACACTGATAAAGCTTTTCATTTGTTTTTTGTTCAAATTACATTTTTCCCCTTGTATACATATTTATATAATCGTACATTGATTTCTATTAATTTTTTTTTCATTTCTCTGTTCTTAATGTATTCAAAATTCTCACTCTAAATACCTATATATACTTTAAAAAATCCAAACATAATACTTTAACTATTAATATAAAGATAAAAATTAAATAATATAATTTATGGGATTTTTGACAAAAATAAAATATTTGAATTTAAAACTTATCACAGTTAAGTTGGCAACATAACGACTTGACTTATCGACAGCCACTCACTCATTTATTGTAACGTATATAAAAGTCTACAAGCATCAGTGTAAACATGCACAGCTATCATTTCATATAACCAGCTATGATATCAGTACCTTCTTTATACAAAGTGTTGTTCTTAGTTTTCATTTCTTGCATTCATGAACGGATTTTCGAGTAAACATTTGGTGTATAATATGTGAAGATATATTAGAAAAGTTTATAGAAGTGTAATAAAAGTGTGGAGTGACAGTTGAATTAAAGTTTTAGAAATAACTTTTTAGTGCTGGAACTTTTATTGGAAACTTTATTCTTAAAATAGAAGGGATCGATACTAAAGAAAAATTAAGAATACACACTGACTCTTACAAAAAACATTTAGTGTAAAGATTCAATTTAATTTTTAAAGGAAGCCAAAGATATGCTGTTGTGCAGAAAAATATTATAGAACCTTTGCTTCTGTCAGAAAGCCACCATCATCAATCATCGTCTGAATCTCACTATGATATATAATTGACATTTATATTCTAAAGTCAAAACTGTTAACGCACTGCAATAAATATACATTAGTCATATTCTCTTTATTAAGTTATAAGGTTATATGTGAAAAAGAATAATGAAGGAAAAGTAAGCATTTCGCTATGGCGATACTGGCTTCGAAACATGCATTAAGGATTTTGGATTTCTCAACACATTCTACTATTTAGCTTAGTATATAATTACCAAATATGCGTGAAAAAGTTTATTAAAAACATATGGATACAAAAGCACCAAGGGAACTTTATGTTTGACCACTGAACAATGCTGGATTTACTGATATGACTTTTGACCGTAAAAAAATTATTTACTTAAATAAATTGGATACATATACAACTCTTCAGTCAATAGTCATATAACATACCAAAATTTTAGGACTTGTCCCATCAAAATATATGTAGTCCCTGAACCTGCAGTCGACGGCAGAGCCAAAATTTAGTCATATCTTCGGATAAAATCGATAAAAAATTTTTTTTCTGTCTCATTTTACCGCAAATTAAATATACTTTTAGAATATTGCTTCTACATATTTCTAATTATTGAAATTTATTTTTTTCAGGTAATTTTTTGAAGAAAATTTTAAAGGTGTCTGACCCCCTTAACACGTTAACCAACAAAAATGGTTAATTTTCTACCAGGGGGGCTAGAACAATAAGTGTAGTCTGATCACCCAAGTACACTTTTGAACTTACCACCTTTGCGCAATAAAAATCTCTACAAGATTTAACGTTCCTCCGAATCCTTTGTTCATTCCGCCACGGCGATCAATACAGCGACAAATCGCTTATTCGATTTGCAATTCGGTCAAGTGACCTAACGACAAAAATACCTTTCCGCGCGCGTGCACGGAGGTCAATCCTACCGACTCGCTCGTCGTTCTCTAATTAATTGCCTTGAAAGCTTTATTGGCCGTCTGAATAATTAAAAATCTCTAAAGGCAAATCGTAATTGAACGCCGCCGCCGCACCACCGCGATTCTCTCTCCCACTCTGTCTGTCTCTCCGCGCCGCGGGAAAATTTAATTAACCTCCGGTCGCGCACTCGCGAAATATAATCCGCGGGCTCTTCCTCCCGTCAATTTACCTCGCTTACTCGCTCGCTTGTATTAAATCTCTCGTGCAAGTTTAACGCGAGCGTATATAAGCGCACTCCTAAAATGGCCGCGATCGATCGCCGGTAGCGCAGGAGGAGAACTAGAACGATAAAACTGGTGTGGGATCTCTCGCGATCGCGCGCGCGTCTCGTGGAAGAGAGGCAAAGCGGAGGTATATGTACAGCGCGTTGCCCGCACCTCGAGCTCGTATAAGAAAGAGAGAGAGAGAGAGTTTTCCAGTTCCGCTGTTCCGCGAACCGATTCCCCGGACGAGACTGCGCCGGCGACGTTGATGTGCGGCTGCGATGTCGCTTCCTCCTCTCTCGATGCGGCTGTGGGTTGTTGATGTACTATATATACTACTGCGCACGAGTGAGCGAGAGAGGTGAGTGTCTATGCGGAGCGATAGGTGTGATCGCGAACCGGAAACGCGCGTAAGTGTGGCTTGTAATTGAAGGAAATTCAGTATAAGTGATTTCCTGTGTTTTTAGAATGTAATGTTGTTGGGTTATATTTTTGTAGGAATTTTATTTGCAAATTAAATCGATTTTGAATAGATCGATTAAGGTACTTGTGAAAAATTTCACAACTTTGGATTGACATGGCCATGTATATAATTGTGCAAGATGTGAAACAAATGATCCATGGAGTATATTCTTTTACGGTGATTATCATTAATAAGCCATTGAAAAAGTTTGAATAGATAAGAAATGAAGAACTATAATGATGCCTGTACTTATGTCATTAGATAATCGATTTCAGAAAGCGTAATGACACCCATTTTAAAGGATATAGAATCTTATTAAAATCGAACATTTCAAAATAGAACTCGTTATATCTTTATTAATCAATGGATTGCACGGGGAGTTGATTAACACGTCTCATTATGTAACTATACGTTACTGTAGCTGCGCCCCATGCACGTAAAATCTGTGTTCGCGGAGCCACTATATATATGTAAAATTGCCTATAAAGTATTTATAGGAATGATTAATTATCGTAGCGGGCAGTTATATTGGGAATGTCTCAATTCTCTCAACGCAGCTGCACGACTCGATTTTTGAAGGCTTTCAATTGCATCCTTCTACGGTGCGCGCATATTTTAAGGCTCTCGCGCTGGAAAGTTTCTTACATTTCGATAAGAATTATAATTAAGTTGTCAATTCGGAAATTGCGCATTTTTAATTTTGTTTCAAATATAGGAAACCGCGGTTTGGTATGGATTTTCTCCAAAGTAGAACGAGGACGAAAAACTTGATTCGAACAAGAAAAAAAAAAAGAATCTCACCACTAAGATTTTTATCACATAAAAATGGTTAAATAGCGTTATAATACCGAGTACTTAATTAATACGGCATCAACCGCCGCTAACGTGTAATCCCACCACGCATTAATAATTAATCGGCGAAAGAAACGCAAATTTCACGCTACTCTCCCCCCCGTAAGTAAGACCTATACGCTTGCGCTAATGAACCGTCACGTCGTCGTCCTCGTAGCTCGCACATCTCTGCAACCAAAAAAAAAACTTCGAAATCCTCGATCGGCAGCCGCGCACAGCGACAGCATTGACCTCGTGTCGGTACTCGCGTTAAACTCACCCGATCATTAGCCACTCTCGCGCTGCAAGTATAAAAAGGCCATCTCTATCCCTCTCTCTCTCTACCTATACGCTTACTCGCTCGCTCGCGCATACTCGGACTCTCGGGTAAAAACGTCGCGCAACGGCCGTTACTCCGGGCTCGCTTGCGCGTCACCTAGAATTTCCCCGCTAATTACGCGTTTACCGGGCGCGAGATGTGAATGAGAATGGAGAGCCGCGCGCGCGCGTGAGTGCGCGGGAGCGCAAAAAAACAGGGATCTCTCCCAAGAGGAGGAGAGAGATGGCGTGTAAACAGCTGCAGGAGCTGCACACCACATAGCCGAGAGAGAGAGAGAGAGAGAGAGAGAGAGAGAGAGAGAGAGAGAGAGAGAGAGAGAGAGAGAGAGAGAGAGAGAGAGAGAGACTAATCGCGGCTTAAATGGACTGCGAGGAGCGCACGTTACGAGGCCTGGCGGATTAATGAAATGCTGAAGGGTATAAAGAGAAGGAGAAAAGTGTCGTGTGCGTATAATAAGGTTGGATTTTCTGAGTTTAGAGGTTTTAATTGATCGCGAGGTTCTTGCGGGCGGCTGCGCGCGCCCGGTTGACGTTTCACTCGATACGTTTTTACGAGCCCTTTGCGTCATGGGCGCGAGCTCAGAGGATATGACTATAGGTTGGGTGCTGGTTTTTTTTTCGAGCGTTACAGATTCTTCAGGCGCGTTTTTCAGGGGATCGTGAAAGTATCTTGGGTTTAATTGCAGGGGTCGTTAAGATTAATAAAATATAATTGGAAGTTTTGTTACATGTTAGTAAAATTATGAGGTGCTATGAAAATTTCTATAGATGCATCGTGGAATTGTAAGTTATAAGATCACGAGTTCGTAGATTGAATCAATTCTTTTGTGCCACAGTTTTGGGAATGTATATGCAAAAGTTATCAATAAGAATGGAAAAGTACATATTACGTGATCTATTTGGTCCTTGAACGATATTAAAATCTGTAATAATCAAATCGATCTTGAATCTCCAAAGGAGTGAAAAAAAGGCGAAGGGAGGCGCGCGTAGTGCGCTGATTATAACGTTAGTCTTTAAATATTTAAACTTTGAATTTAGAAAATAAGAAAGTATTAAGAACATATTCCGAAATTTTAAGTTGAATATTATAAAACATTTAGAATTTATAGTTAGAAAGTGTTAAAAGCTTTTTCATTCAACGATATACTTATTCTTGTTATCTGTTTAAAAGTGCATATTGTTTAAATTGATTTGAAGCATATATTTGTTTTATAATTCTACTAACAGCGTTAGTTTTTTTTTAATTTCATCATTAGTTTATTATTGATAAAGCATTCTTTAGACTATAACAAAATTATACTTTCACTTTTAGTAACTATGAATGTTTATGATAGATATTTTATTTAAGGAAGTACCCTCGGTACGTAGCTAGTCAGCTAAGAGAACGCTTCGATATGTCATTGACTCACACAGTACAGTCGTAAGTTTGACAATGTAGTACCATATTATATGCCTCATGTGATTCTAACCTAATTAATAGTTCAAGAGCACGTGTGTTATTCGAAAAAGAGGCTTTGAATGATAAATTTGAAAGCAGATATAAATCTGGGATAAATTTCTGCATATCTCAGAATTTTCTCAGAATTTTTTCATTTTACAATGTTTTTATATACTACAAAAGATGCATTTATTCATAAGATGCTATGTTATTTTCAATCACTGATTTCTTGCTTCTGAAGCCCTGAATCTTCACAAAATTTGAACCAGAGCTTCAGTGCACTTTAAACAATCCCTCTTTTAACAATCCCGCGCGTTATCCGAAAGATCAACGACTTTATTGATGTAATTTACCCTATTTACCCTATTAATTGCAATTACACTCTATAAACAATTTCAACGATCCACTTAATCAAACATTTACACATTATAGCCAGATCAAAAATCCCTCCGCTAATTATCATTCAATCAACCGCTTTTCCGCGTCTCGCCCATGCAGCCACTCGGAAACAAACGAATTGTAACTAAATGAGCCGCATTGTTTCGACATCTAATTTGTTCGATTCGTGCCCTGCCGGCAACTAACGACGAAAAGAAAGAAAATTGCCCTCCCTCGCGCGCGTATATACATGTATATATATATACCCTTTCGCACGCGCGCATATGGCCCGACGAAAGAATAGAGTAACGCCCTCGTCACATTGTACATTGTCGCGCCGAGAACGGAACAATACTTACGCCTCAGTTTGTATATGAATAAATGCATTCGTATGTGCGCCTTCGATGTGTGTAGGAGTGTGTCGGCTGAGAGACAGAGATCGTGTACGAGCGAGGCTGAAAAAACATCCACCTACAAAATTAGGCGCCGCGTCTCTTTCTATTTATCGACCTTGAATGAAATTTCAATCAATGCAAGCGCGATCGAGAGGCTTTGTACTATCGTTCAATCAATGGCTTTCTTGAGAAAACGATTGCCATGATGTAGTAATTGAATCGATCGCTATTAAATGTTATCGACTATTGTATTTTAAGTCTGCTTGCCAAATCTAGATGCATTTGTAAAGAAACATATGTTAAAGATGAAATATTCAAGAACAAGCAATTTAATTAATAAGAGTAAATATAGGTAATATTGATAAAGCCGTTTCTAAATATTTTCTTGAATGTTTCATTATTGATACATAATTTAAGATGTTTGTATCCAAGTAACGCTTATTAAACGATAGAAATATTCTAATCAAAACCATACTGCACGATAACATTTCATATTTTAGTGCTCAATTTTAAATATAAATATACTGTTATCCAAATGGATATTCAATCAGTTGAAAATGCATAAAATGTATAACACAGAAAGTCCATTCTAAATTCGACATGAAATTAAATATTTTACACATTCCCGCGGCAAAAGTTAAAGTAAGTAAATTTAGAGAATGCGATTCGGAATCTTTGGCAGCCGAGCCCCCTAATTAGTACGAAATAAGTCGCCGGCGATATTTATAAAGCGCGCGGGTGCGCAGGGAAAGTGTCATTGCGGCGCACGGCAACGAAGGAGCAAAAAGAGGAGAAAGGGAAACTAATAAATTGCAAAGACGGCCGAATAATGCGATGCGAAGATGTAGGCGGCTATTGTTCGCGGTTAACAAAGCCACTATAAAGGAGGACGTTGGCACCGCCGCGTCGCCACAGTCGCCGCGCCGCCGATGTGTTTTGGCTGAGCCAAAAATTACCTATGACTCCTATTGTTTTATAATCACGCGTCGCGCGGCGGCCTTTTTTTCGTATCATCGGATGTGCGGTTAATTTATTTACATTCGAATGTATCGGAGAGTCCCATTTTACGTCCTAAAAGAGACGCTCGAGTTTTATATATTTAAATGAACGGCGAATATATAAAAAATTGTTTCTGGGGTTTATTACATATATAAATGAAAATGTAAGGCGAACCTCGTGAATAAGGTAATAAAGCGTATTCGACAGCTACTTGTTTCTCGGCTTTCTCACGTGTGGCGAGGCGCAATTACACACGCCAAAATAATTAAGGGACGACCCTCCTTAATTTTCGGCTTCTATATAACTGTTCAGGCGAACGGGATTTAAAAATGTGAATTTATTCACAATGAAGATAAAAAGGGACATATATATAGCACGCGCACTTATGACAGTGGGTTTGTCCCGCTTTTTTCGAAATCCAGTTGCAATTTGCCGTTGTCATTCACTACTCATAACGAATTATTTACACTTAAATTTCGCTCGTAACTTTTCGTTATATTTATCTTTAACTTTTATGCCCGCTTAAAATTTTCATGGAGTTGTTTTTAATAACATTCGTTAAGTCTTCGCTGTACATAAGCTGTATAATTTTGAAAATAATTTAATAAACGAATACTTAAAATTTTAAAGTTTATTACACATATTTTCATAATCGAATTATACCATTCACAACATATACAAATCGTCCCACATTTTACCGTGAGTAAAAATACAAATTACGATCGAATGCGTAAAAACGTATACCTATATAACGTGTACACACTGTTCGCCATGTAGCAGAAACGCGAAACAACCCAACGCGGACTCGAGAATCCTCGTCGTGTCTCTTTCGAAAAATACGCAACACTCGTATATACGTACCCAACGAACGACGAGAGCCGTCGCGTAGACAACAACGCAGCAGATCGCTTTCGAATTCAATTTCGCAGCGCCGAAAAAAGAGACAACGGCAATTATTCTCCCCGCCGCGTGTGCGCGCGCATTGCAATTTCATAATTTAGCGAAACGCCGCGCGGCTCGGAACAAGTTCCCTTCGAAAACGTATATAAAGAAGCTGCAGCGCGTGCGCCTCGACGTGCTACGTCATTCAGCCGCGGCGAGTTTGGATTTATCTGCAGAGACACACGCGTGTACGAGAGAGAACGAGAGAGAGAGAGAGAGAGAGAGAGAGAGACACACACATATACACGCCGAATATGTTGAAACGCACGCAGGAGGAGAGAGATCTCTTCCCTTCGTATAGATCAATCACTGTGCCGTAACATCGACAATGTATTTTCCGCGTTGCGCCGGGTGTATATATATGGCTTTTCACTTATAACTCATTCGGTAATTCGTGAAATGCCGATATACGGAAGGCTTTCGTGGGTTGTTGTCGATCGGTTAGTTGTTTGATTGCATTGGGATATTGTGTACCCATTGCGTGTGTTGTTCTTATGGCATTGTTCTTTTAATTGCTCAATTCCTTTTTTTTTTATAACTCATTTATAATTATGAAATCTGATTAGAATATAGAATGTATATATAGATTGAGTGTGTGCTATAATAATGATTAATAAGTTTCTTAAAAAAACGACATTATATGTGAATTATATTGAAAATATTTCTACTTTGAAAAACAAAGTATAATTTTCTATCCCAAAAGAAAGATAAAAACTCAATTTTATAACGTCATACAAAGATATAAAAAATAATATTTTAAATAGATTAATAAAATTTAAATGTGTTCCTCCTCTCTAAATTTATCAATTAACAATGTACCTATACTACAATAATTCCAATACCAATTATTCTAATCAAAATGATTAATGAATCGCTATAAATATAGTTTGATTTACCCAAATGAGAATACCCTTCCCTATCCGACGGCTTTTGATCTCATCCTCATCTTCCGCACCTTCCGTCATTACCATCGCGCAGCCATTTTATATCCTCCTTCGCGCGGCGGCAAAAAAGTCGCGCGAGACATTACAACGTCCTACGCATCAATTAATAAAAGTGAAGTGATAATGAAGGAAATGATGTGGATGATGTTGTAGGTGGACATATTAAACAAGAATAAATATAATTTTTTTTTATTTTATAACACTTTTTACTATATATAAAATGTTATGAGAATTATTAGTCGCCTATGTATTGTTTTCTTCCAGCTTGTCTGTTGGCAAAGTAAGCGTGGATTAGTTCGTCCGGAGTTTTTGAAGTAAGCCGTACCTTTTCTTGAGCGATTTCTGAAAAGAATATATATTTTTGAAGTGGTAAACCAAGAGGAGAAAAATACATGGTGTGCAATATTTTGAAAAATTAATTCAGAAGCCATATCTTGCAGAATATTAAAAGTAAAATACACGTGGGCCATTAGTAGGAATGTATTTTTCTTATGGTATTAAAAATATAGAACAGTATCATAATTTAGAAATAAACATAATTTTTTTTCTTTCTTTGTTATGGTCTTTTTCATATTGGTGGTAAATTTATTACATTAAATATCTTTATACTTACTTAAACAAGCATGCTCACAATCGACGTAAAGACTATATGACGCGCCGGAACCAGCTGAAAAATAGATAAATATTTTAAAGTCCATTGAAAAAAAGTTTTTCAGTAATTGAAAAATATAACATACCATTGTTACAATCATTCATGCAGACTTCGTAATTAGTGAAGTAAACCCAATATAATAGTCCTAAAACCCAATATTTGTCATAAAATGAATATATTTTTTAATGTTTACAAATTACAACAATATTATTTACTTTGGCAAGTATTTAAATCACGTCTTGCATCATTACTGCAGTTATCTGGATTCTCTATAAAATAGAAAATAATTAAATTACTTTTGAGTTTATATGATGAAATATCCAGATTATTCTAGGTACTTACGATGGCATTTATAATAACAGTGATAACGTGCAGATTCTTTCAGCGCATTGTCCACCCTTGGATTTGATCTTGGATCAGTTGATTGATCACCTGAATGGATAAAAAAGATTTTATAAATTGAAAATTTTCATTATTAGGAAGAATATAAAGTTAAAGTGAAATTATTATTTTTTTTTCAGTTCATGTAACATGTTGACAAGCAATAAAAGTATGTAAAATACCTGCTATACTCTCAATTTTCCAAATAACAAACAGAAAACACAGAAAATACGTCTTCATTTTCGCGTCGTAGAGATTTTACAAAAAGAATCAGCACTATTGAATAATACTACTACTCATGTTGCACTTTTGCTTACGCTTATTTATATATACTTATTTATTTAGTAATAAACAAAGCCTAATGGGGAAAGACGACGCAATAATCTTATCAGTTGCAGTAAAGTTGGTGATACAATGATGTTTTACCAAACACGTCGTATGTTTTTGAAACATTTTTAAGTATAATATACATATTTTCAAGGTTAGAAAAACAAGTTAGGCTTCTAGAACAATCGTTTCAAAAAGTACTAGGAGAAAAATTTTCCGTTTAGAGATTATTCGTGACATACAGTAAATGTAAGTCATGTCCGTGCTAGAGGCATAGAACTTCATGGAATACGTTTTTATATTTATCGTATTAAATTCTACCAAAGTTTTTTAAAACAATAAGTGTAGTCCGATTACCCCACGTATACTTTTGAACTTTCCACGGAGAATTTTGCGCAATAAAATTCCTCTACTAGATTGTACGTTTCTCCGAATCCTTTGTTCTTTCCGCCAAGGTGATCAATATACTGACAAATCGCTTATTTGATCGCATTAGGATATTGTTTATCTATAAATTGCGCGTCTTGTTTTTTTGGCGTTGTTCTTTTAATTGCTCGATTCAATTTTTTCTGACTTATTTATAATTACGAAATCTGATTAGAATATAGAATGTATAGGTACAGATTGAGTATATGTTATATACTCAATAAGTTTCGTGGAAAACGATATTTTATGTTAATTTTATTGAAAACACTTCTACTTTGAAAAATAAATTATATTTTCTATCCCAAAAGAAAGATAAAAACTCAACTTTTTAACGTCGTACAAAGATACCAAAAATAATATTCCAAATTTATTTATTTATTTATTTATTTAACCAGATTGATTACAAAAAGTAAACCCTATAGAGGTAAACGCAGTTACCTGTACATAGGCTGGAATAACATTTTATCAAACGGTATAACATCCTCATGTACACCCATTATAGGATGTTTGCGTTTGATAAATCCTTAAAAACTAACTTAAAACTAGTATCCCAATTTAACAACATATCTATAAAATTTACAAGATTAACTACAACAAATAGTTGCCCAACATTTGTAATAAACATCTACATAGACTTTATAAATTTCTTAATGTTTTTCTTAATAGTTATTTTACTTATATTTAAACACTTTAATTTCTTTGGTAAAGTGTTAACAGTTTTTACAGCCTCTGCATAGCTACTTTTATCACTTATAGCTTTTTCCATTTTTTGTAGATATAAAATGGATTAATATAATTTAACTACGTTCCTCCCCTCCAAATTTATCAATTAACAATGCGTAACACTTTCAATCCAAATTATTCTAATCAAAATGATAAATGAATCGCTATAAACATAGTTCGATCTACCCAAACGACAATACCCGTCCCTATCCGCCGGTGTCTAATCTCATCCTCATCTCCCGCGCGCCTCCCATCACCACCATCATCCCGCGGCCATTTTACATCCTCCTCCGCGCGGCGGCAAAAAACCGCGCGAGACATTAACAACGTCCTACGCATCAATCCGAGTCTGCGCACTCGGCATTTTTCCCCATTTCTCAAAAAGGCCCATTCATCCCCCGCCGTCCATCCACGGCGTCCCCCTCGCGCACGCTTCCAAACAAAACCACCATAGCGAGTGCGCGCTTTAATAAACAGTCCTTTATCTCTATTTTACACAGCGCGTACTTCCTTTCCTCATTCCGTCTGTCATTCCCTCGCGGGGCCGCGCGCATCGCTTTTTTCGCGCGTCCCGCATTCTTCTTGTCAATCCCTGTCTTTCTCTAAATTCTCTCGTCTCCTTTGCACTTCATCTTTCGCTGGCCCTTTCTCTCTGTCTCTCTACACACCTGCGCGCACATATATATATATATACATATATGCGCGTATGTACCTCTTCACTGTTTTCTGTCATTTCCTACATGCGCGCGCGTCCCTTTCTTTATCGCGACAGTACTGTTTTGTAGGAGAGACTCGCGGGTGTTAGCGATGGAATGTAAATACGCCGCGACCAATAGATTTTACGGTTATTGCCAGGGCGCTCGATAGTTTAAGCTCGCCTCCTACGGCGCGCGTATATTTCCACTTGTTACGCCGTCGCGCGCTGACGAATGGGTCGGTAGACGCGTGCTGGGTGTACATCAAACTGTGTCGGAATATTTTGTCCAGTTGAGCGTGCAGTCCATTTAAAACAAGGTAATATTGATTTTTTACATCATTTTTTTTTTGTCGTTTGCTCTAATTTTGTTATTGTCAAGTTCATTTTATCCATCTTAATTTAGATTATATATATTTATTCTATAATAATTATTGTTTTTCATTATTCACGTAGCTTCACACCTTAAATATGTCGAGTCCGGGATTCAACCCAAAAATGTCTCATTTGCAAGTCATGTCAGATACATAATTAAGCCCACGTTTCACTGATACATAATTAAATTTAATTCATCAGAATATTTGTTTTATATATAGTGTATAAACATTGAAAATGAAACATCTCTCAGTACAAATAAGTTATCATTCATGAATTATCCAAGTGCTGCTCTTACAGTACGAAAATTCACTGATCGTAAAATTATACATATACATATTAAAAGCCTTATAAACCTAATCAAACATCTTAACACAAACGCAAATTAAAATATTCTCCACATAATCACACTCAACCATATCTCTATCTCACTAACAGAAACAAACACCCGCTCCCACAGCATTCCATCACTTTTCTCTTATCCTCAGCCGCGCAGCATCTAAAAATGCCATTACTGGAAACAACCCATTGCCAATAAGGCACTTGCGCTCATTCATCCTCTCCGACCGCCGACGCTATACTTTTACAACACACGCACCGCGGGAGTAGCGCACATATCCGCAAGAAAAACCGGGCGCATAACTCAATTTCCGCGTGTGCGCTACGCGCACTGTGGCACCTATACATGTATATATACGTGCACCAAAGTACGCGCGCGTACGGAAGGACGTAACGAGTCGAGTCGAATCATCGCGGGGTAAAAAGCGCGCCTCGCTGGTTTATATACATACCGCCTAGCGCAGGAATGCGCGAGTGAGCGCGCGCGGGTGATTCGTCATATCTTATCATTTCGCCGGCTCTCCTCGACCGTTTTTTGCTCGTTGAGGAGAGTTTTTGTGAAGTGAGAGAGAGAGAGAGAGAGCGCGCAGGAGGTCGCTTCTTGCGCGGGGATTCCTCCCGCGTAATGTTTGGTTTTCTGAATTGCATAATGGCGGAGGGTTAGAGAGAGAGAGGCAGTGTATATGAATTTTTAGCGAGTTTATTATTGGAGAAGGTATGAGTGAGGTTGCAGTACACGCGCGCGTGTTTTGCCGCGCTCCGCGAAATGAGCTAACGATGAGTCACTTCTTCGGGGAATGCCGATGGCGCGCGATTCGTTCCTGTTCTCTCGAATTACCCCCTTTTTTCGTAAATTTCTTTACCCTGCTCCGTTTGAAATGTACTGTTTGGGTTGTCAGTAGCTTTACTCGTATATACACGCGTTATTATAACTACTTTTCAAGCTGCTCAGCCGCGCTGAACTGTTAAATCCTTGATATATCACATATATTATATGTATATATTATTTATCATTGAACTAGGAAATAAATGAGATTCTCTCACCGTTTCAATTAACAGCAGCGTTTCCTAATTATCCCATTGCTTCTTTCAGTTTGCACACTCCCAATCGCACCTTTAAACCTTGTAATTACAAACCGCACTATCACTATACCTCGCGGCACACGTATACTTATATACATACTCTCCCATCCTCCTCAACAAAATAAAGCATTTCCAACCCCGCCCTATATACATAGTCAGACCGCTGGCTTCCTTATCCTCCCGCGTATCTTCAAACAGCTAATTACTCCGCTCTAGCAGAACCCTGCATCCGTGCGGCTCCTTGCAACTGCATTGTTATGCCCCCCCCCCCACACACGCACACAGGAATTCGCAAATATCACCCGCAACCGCGCGATTAGATCTCTCACTCGGGACGCTCGCGCTTGTAAAAAGGACACCCGAAGCAGAACCTTGCACACTACTCTACCCCATTTTTTCATCACTACATAGGTTATACGCTACGAACAAATGGGCGCGCTTATTTATTCACACGCTACGGCGTCATGGGCCGGCGCTCGCGCGCGTGCCCATGCAAATGCCGTCTCCTCTATTATACATACATTTCTGCACGTGTGCAGCAGCGCGAGTGGAGTGCATATAGGCGACGCGGATAGAAAGAGAGAGGGAGCGAGCGCGGGCCAGCATTACGTGACACGAGGCGAGCGTCGTCCTTGTAAGGCCGCACTTGCGCCTATGTGTGTGCGTGCGTGAGGAGAGAGAGAGGAGCGACGGTTATACGGTATGGTATATACACGGTGTGGCTCGTAAATAGGCAGAGAGCGCGGTGGTATGCGTTATGTGTGTGCGTCTATCGCGCGCTTTATGAGATTCGCGGACGGCGCAGGGAGAGTAGTGCAGTATGTATATATATATATATATATACGTATACAAGAGAGGTTCGCCGAGGATAAGTGGTGCGAGACGCGAATGTGCGATGCGTTGACAGGAGGTTAAGGGATCGGCGGAACGCTGGGATCTGGGTTGATTATGGAGAGTAAATAGTAGGCGAGTGTAAACATTAGGGATTCGGCCAGTGGTATTTTTTTTCTTTAAGTATTCAAAGAATTTATTTCCTATCACACACGAATGGTCTTTTATATTGTACAATAGAAGAATTAAAATTTTTTATAGGTTTAGTGTGTCTGTATGCTGTTGGGAAACGTCAAAACAATAAACTCTATAACTACCATATAAGCATTCAGTCGTAAATCATCCGTGTATAATATACACTAGTACAATTTGCTTACGGACACGCGTTTGAGAATCAAATATTCATTTAACTTTCTAAAAATAATTACACGCTATTCGCCTTATCAATATACCATGTAAATATTTTCCCACCATCGATTATCCAAACAAATCCTACTTACATAATTAGTCCCTATGCAATACCGCGCGCGGGCTGGCATTAGCATCCAAAAATTTTATTACCATACGCGCGTGTGCCATTCAACCATCACTAGAGTGCCTCTCTCTCTCCCAACCCGTTCCTCGCTCTTTCTCTCTCTCTCTTTCTCTCCTAATCATCTAAGACTTTAACACCCGCGAGGCACGTCACTACACTCGGCTCAACGATGTTTTTTTTTTACATGCCTCAATAAACGTGCCGAAGCAGCTCGGATCCCTTTGAGCGATCTATAGCCGATGATATCGGCGACAGCGCGCGACCAAGCCGTTTACGAGCGATTCGCCATTATTGCCCTTCGAGTGGTTTATGTCACCGTTAAGCGCGCCTCTCTCTCTCTCTCTCTTGCTCTCTCTTGTCCCCTCTCTTCACTTTCTCGGTTTTTATTTGGCGCTGATGTGTGGTATGTGTATGATTTACGGGCGAGGGGGAGGTTTCGGAAAATTTATGGATGATTCGAAAATTGTTGGCTTTCGAGGCTAGCTGTCTCTGAATACTTCAGATAGTCGTCCGTGTCGTCTCTAGCGCGCGTGCGCGCGCGCGCCGTATGGGGTATACGATAAATTAAGCCGGTCAATGCATTAATAGCCCGATTTTAAATGGAGATGATCGTTATTAGAGAATCGGAAAGGTTTATTTGTCGCTCGTAAAAATAGGAGATGAGCGGTTTTATTGTTCCCCGTGTTCTTTTTCTGCTTCTTTTTGTTACAGGTGGAGAGGAATTTTGGCAATAATTTTTTAATGTGATTTATGCTATAAGAGACACGTTATATGTGATAAAAATTTAATTCTTGTTTTTTCCTTTTCCAGAGCCTGTGGTCCCGTCAGACCTCTGCCAAAAGTTAACTTTTGACGTTAAAACTGCGGTAAATATATATTATATGTAAAGCAATTGATCAATAATCAGTTATCGCGATCTATATATATAAATGAAATTAAAATATTATAAGCTTTAATTTCATTTATACATAGATCGGGATAACTAAAAATTGATCGATTGCGTTACATAATTATTCACCGCAGTTTTAACGTCTGAAGCTAACTTTTGGCAGGAATCTTACGGGGCATATCCTTAAGGTGTTCAGATAGCAGCGAAGCTTCTAGCAATATACGATTATCTATTGAGTTCCACCATCACATACCTAGTCCGGGCGCGGTATAGTAGGAACCATGGGCCTGACAGGTCTACGGATCGACCAAGGTTTTTCTTATGCATTTTCATCCCCTAAATTCGAATCTCCAAAGTGTTTTAGCGAAGGTGGTCGGAAAATTATTTATTAACAACATTATTATAAACAAATTTAAAAAATGATGTTTTGGTGTTAGAAATTTCAGGTTATTCTCTGTCATTTTCTGAGAGAAAAATATTCTTTGTCGATTTTCCATCAAATAAGTAGTTTTCGAGACCAAAATTTCTTCAAAATTTAAAAAATCCCTAAAAAATGTGAGTTTTTGAGAATTTTTTCTCGAAAAGCACTTATCTGACGGAAAATCGCCAAAGAACGTTTTTCTCTCAGAAAATGACGGAGCTGAAATTTTTTAAAACCAAAATTCATCAGATTTTAACATTTTTGTTTATAACAACTTCGTTGATAAATAACTTCTCAACCTCTTTAGCGCGAAATACCTTGCAGATTCGGATTGATGAGATCCGAATAATAAGTAAAAAAAACCTTGGTATCCTTGGATTCTCAGGCCCACGGCCCCTCTGTGTGCCGGCTTATTCTCCATACAAATATAGTATACAGCTCGGCCAACCTAATAAACTTGTGTGACTGCTCTCGGTCGCACAGCACTTGAGCTCTTTCGGCGGGACGGACATTCACACAACGTCCACAATCATCTCATTCGTCCGTATGGTGATAACAAAATGCGAAGTCGATTCACAACATGTAATTTGCATATACACTTACGCCAGGACACGCGTATGGCCGCGTGTAGACCATGAATAATTACGTACTTATTTGTAGGTATGTAATTAATCAGCAATGTTCAATATTTATTTTTCCACTGAACGGCAAAATATATATATATGCTAAATGATTAATAAAGTTTATTTAATTAAAAAAGAATTTGATATTTAAAGTTTGAACATAATGACAATCCATAACTCAGCTGTCAACAATAAAGCAACAAAACACGCGTCTAACAAAGGCATGCCCATAGATCCACCAACGTAATTTCCATCCTATTTATCGGCCCTGTCGAGGCCGGGAATTTCCATCCAGTATTGAAATTATGTTATTGCCAAAGCACAAACTCATAAAGTTACGATGCTCTCGCGTGCGCGCGCACGAACGCGCGAGAATTTTAACTTTCTCGTAACGAGAAACGCGCGCGGCTCACTGCCGACGTCGGAAATTTAGAACGATAATCATTCAAAATCAACACACTCGAAAACTTGCAGCCAGAGAGAAAACAGACAAGCGCGCGAGGTGCATCCAGGCAATTCAAACACTCGTCGTGAAAATCGATCGAGAGGATCGGAGCCGCTGCCGTCGACGTCAGTCGTGCGTGTGCGCGTATATATAAGATGCTCGAGGGGAGCGTATATAACAGTGATTGGTATATATGCAAAACGCGACGGCGGTCACGGAAGCGTTCGATAGTTGGCTGATATATTTATAAGTGCGAGCCTGGCATTTGATCGTGGTTTGATAGGAGAGTTTTGTTGGGAAAAGGTTATGTCAGCGCCGTGAAGTGTTAATTGATTATTCAATTAATGCTGATATGGAAATTCACGAAAAAAAAATAATTGTTTGTTATTTTAATATAGTATATGGTAATTTTAGAATTATATGTTAAATGGCGATTTTCAAATAAATCACGGGTGATTAAGAAATATGTCTTCGTAAAGGTATTGGTCTTTAAGATTTATTGCCAATATTTCTTTAAATAATGGCAGGTTTTCAATTCTTTTCAGTTTTTCCGCTATTGTATTTTAATTTTAACTGTACGCGAATGGAAGAAAATGTAAAATATTAACTATGGCTTTAGCTTGAAATAAAAGTTCATAAATTACATTTACTGTAAAATATATTATACCAAATGAGTGAAATCACAAAAATGTTGCTTTCTTTCATATATTTTAGTTTAATATATAAAGGAAGTGCGAAAATATTTTCAATATCTTTTCAAAATGTTTAAAATCTCAAATCGTTTTCCTAGATCTCGAAATCAATTTCACATTACAAAAATACTAAAAGCCTATCCTAATTAATCTAGCATTAAGATCTTTCATCGAATCGCCTGCACACTTCCTCTCCCAAATTAATTACTCCTTCCCTCTCCTTTCCTCAAAAAACCACTTCAAGACCTCCTCAACAGAACCCTAACCACGCATCATCCATCCAACCAATCGCCGATCGATCTCAAATCCTCACCTCTCGCCCCGACGCGATCACCACCTCAGATATATTATACCCGTACTCCCTTCTCTCACTCAGTTGTACGTGGGTTCAATCTCGGCCGGTTATTGCGCCGATCTCTCGCGCGCAATAATAAGGCCGTTTAGTCGATCGCCGCCGCGTGCGAGCATCAAAAGCGCCTTCATGTCCTCCTCCCCCTTCAGCTCGGCGATTGCACTGCATAAGCGCATCGTTTACGAGCGCCAATTCAATACGGCTTTACGGTGTAAATTTAGAGCCGATTGGCAGCGGAGTATACGCGCGAACGCGGTTAGGGGTAAGTAGCGCCGGGGACGACGGCGCTAAAATTATCCTCCGCCGCGACGGACAAAGCTGTCGTGTGCAGCAGGACGTAAGGAGGTGGGAGAGGGAGAGAGAGAGATATATATATAGTGAGTGTGCGATCAATGGAGGGCGAGGTGGAACTGACGATTGGGGGTGAGGGATCGAGTACAGCGTCGTTTTGTTTCGGTATAGTGTGGAGTGGTAGTGGGAGTTAGTAGATTTTGGGTTGATGGTTAAACTGTTTTTATCTATTGAATGGGTACATTGATGAACCGGAAATGTGTGTAATTGGTAAGACTGATTACTAAAAATGAGTATAAGTTTCTTAATCTTTAGTACAAAGTAGGGTTTGAAATAAAATTGAATTATATTCGTCATAGAAATATGGATTATTGTACATGTTCAATGTGTACATAAATTAACATGTAATATCTCATAATTAAGAATGAGGAATGTTAAGTATAACTGTTAGTATATTAAGTTAAGTAAAATCTTTTGAAACTGATAAACATATCAAACCACATTTTATTTTGTACTTTATAAAGTAAAACTATATTTGTCATTATATTTTTATATTTATAGAATTCTCAAATTTTGTCATTATTTAAAATGTAAATCAGCAAGTTTTACCATTTTATAAGAACTTAATGTAAAACGCATGTTATTTTATTCTTCCTCCCCATCAAACCATCTAAATCTCAAACCCACGCGAAACAACATGTGGCAGCGCGGCGGTCGATCTCATGCCACGATACATAATGACGTTGCAATCACGCTCTTAATAAACGACGATCATGACTCGATCGACTTCCCCTACTTTATATCAAACGTCGCTGTCGTATATCGAAATTGTGATCTATTATCCGTAATTTCAGAGGTACACACGCGCAACAGCAGCTTCTCTTACTGCCATCGCCTGGGGGCGATATGCGCAAGCTGCGCATGCACATAATCCTTGCGTACCCTCGCGGATTTCGACTTCCCGCGCGTACTACGCGTGCGCGTAATCGGCCCGATATATATATTCTTTGATATTGATTGATGGACGATTTATTGGCGGAATGCGCAGGGAGGAGGGAAGAAAAGGTTAAGGCTTCCTGATATCGTGTGTAAATATTGCGTGCAACCTTGATGTGTATACACTTTCGGTGAGATTTTTATATGAAAAAGTGTGTGCGTGCAGTTTATGAGTATAAAGCGCCTGATGCGGTACATTTTTGTGATGAAACGCGGAGATTGATGGAAAGATTTTGTTGGAAATACAAAAAATATTTGTACAATGTTTGTCAGTTGACTCTTTTAATCTTTTTAGCACATTGAAACGATATGTTCAATTACGATTTTACTATCTATAGAAAATTGTATGCTAAAACCGCTGCCTCTTTGTCATTGAAATTCTCCAACTATACCGATTTTAAATCATGACGATGAATAAATAATAAACCTAAACTATTTTAAAACAAAATTAATAGAACCGATATAGCTTTCTTTCATTTTTGATTACCTATTCAAACGTTCAAATTAAACATCCCAACTCAATTGCCACAATTTCTCAAACGTCCAAAAATTCAAGCCACTTCCTCGCCATTCCTCACTCCCGCAGAGAACAATTAAGATTATTTCGTCAAGATATCCAGCTCCGCCAATCTCGTACATTTGATTAGCCACGCGCAGACGCAATCGCGCATTAATACCGTTTTTTACTCGCACTTTTTAAAACCCTATTAAGACGGGCGCATTTTTTCGTACTTTTAAGACAGCTCGCCGCATTAAAACCCACGCACGCACTGGCATATATAAGCATACGCACTTATACGCGTGCGGAAAAAAAGCTCACATTAATATCGTGTGCGCGCAATACCGCGCTTAACTATCGAACAGTCCTAAACCTCCCCATAAAACCGGCCTGCCCTGGATGTGCAATTAGAAATTAGTACAGAACGGCCGGTAACAATCGTCTCTCGCACGAAAAATCTCCCGCACACACGCACACACGTACATATCTTCCTATTATCAACGTGGAAAGCGTCTGGCGGCGAGAGAGAGGATAAAAAAACGAGGCTGCGGCATATTATCCTGCCAGTAAAAAATAACGCTAAACTATACTATCCCCGCCGCCGCGGGTATTACATGCACCCGCGCGCATGCGCTCCGATATTTACGTTTACGGCGGTCGACGTATACTCGTCGTCGTTTTGTGCTATGCGCGCGCGCGCGCGCGCGGGACTTTCGATCATATTGTGTGTGCCGCGGGCGGGGGCCGAAAAAAAAGGTGAGCGCGTGTGCAGTGACGTAAGCCTGTCAGTGTGCACTCGCCCGATCAAAATTTGACGCGAGCTGCGGAGAAACGTCGTGACTTTGATGCATCTGGGATTTTTTTTTCGTGGGTGAGCGCATGGTACACGAGGTTATTTTCTTGTTGTGTATGTGTGTGACGTGCGTTAGAGGCAGCGAGCCGAGATTCTTTACCGAGATAAGGAGGTTTTGTAAATCTTGGATGTGGAGAGACGCGGGGGCCGGTATACAATGACGATCAATTATACGAAATAATGGCTTTTGTGGAATGGAAAGTTCATTAAGTAAATAATGATTGAGTTATTAGGTATACGCCGGCGTGTATTATTGAGCAGTGATTGGATGTAATTTTACATTAATTAATATAGAGATGTTGGAAATCCGTGGTTTATTGCGCGGATTCAATTATCCATTTCCGTATCTGCACGAAAATTTGTAATTGAATTGAATGTTAATTAACTTATATTGAATATTACGGTTAATCTTACAGCTGTGTCTTTTATATCATTTATACATATAAATTATTATGAAATCAAATATCTTCAATCGTAACTTCACTAAAGTCATTTATTAATAATTTACGCCCGAAGCCTTTCGAGACCGAGAATATATATATATAGAATATTCGAAGCAAGTAGTTTAAAATGATTTTATCGAATCATTTAATCATCTCATACATTTTAGCTCAAATATTAATTATTGACTTCTTTTTTACATTGAATATAGGCTTACCAACTACCTTACGAAAATTCGAATTATCCTCCGCATATATTGTTTAAAAGTTTTTTGTTCGCAGGTCACGGCGTAAAGCCATTGATTAACTATACGAATAATAATTATTCTAAAAACAAACTAACAACCTATCATTTTACCTCAGTTTATACCTCAAAACCCTCAACTCTCGTAACCAATATTTACCAAGAGAAGAAAAAAAAATCTCATTTCACCTACATTCCTATTGTACCATTTCCGTCACATCCATCGACCCTTCCTCCTCAAAAAAGCCTTCGAGCCGAACATTTTTCCTCAAGCTCGCGTGCGAGACGCCGTAACGAGCCGGGCTATATCACGTCTAACCGTCTACATACACTGACCACCTCTCTCTCTCTCTCTCTCTCTCTCTCTCTCTCTCTCTCTCTCTCTCTGTCTCTCTCTACACTTGCACACGATGACGGTAATTTCGCATCTCGCGTTCGTTCGCTCGCTCGCTCGAGAACACTATACGTACAGCCCGTCGAAAGTGAAAGGCTCATGCGGTGGTGCGCGCCTTTATCGACGCGCGCGCGTACGTACCTATAGACGACGCACTTGCTCTAGGCGCTTTGCTCTCGCGCGATGCCTGCACGCACCATCCGGTGTCAGTGGAACAAGGACTTTTGGTGAGCGCGACTCGCGCGCAGAGATCGACTCGAGAGTGGAGGAGGAGAGAGAAAATCGCCTCCGCGACGAGAGAAAATGTGTTTTTCGCATTTTTTTTTTCGGGCCCTCCTCGGCTGCGAGCAGCGGTGGAAGCGCGCGGGTGATTGATAGAGCTTGCGTCAGGGCTGCGAGAGAGGTATAAAGTAGTGTTTGTGCATGCGCATGTAGGTTGGGTTGGCGTGGATGCCGCGTATATTATTTATATGCGAGTGGAGGTACGGAGCGCGAGAGATGACGAAAGGGATGAGGTAATGCTGGAGAAAGATGATTTTTGGCGGTACCTTCGTTTAAGGTTAATAGAGTTTTTATTGTGCTCGTCCTTTTTTTTAAATGTTTATTTAAGTTATTATTAGTGGTAAATGACGTATTCAAAATGAACGATTACTATAGAAAAAGAGATGCAACAAACTATGTTTGCAAAACTTTTACCCAGAAGAAGTGACAAAGATTGATCGTTTTTTAATGAAATAACCGCGCTGAATCGTAATTTCACGTAATGACCAAAGTTCTATTATCTATAAACTACCTGTCACAAATTACAAGTCTACAAAAACTTAATTAAACGCCGATACAAACTTTCACTTCAAACAAAGGCCACAGAGACCTTCACCAAAAAATAGGATCATCCCAAACTTCAAACCTCAATCTGATAAACCCCTTCGATCATCATCCTCCTCTCCAACTCGCACACGAAAACACCTTTTTTCGAGACCCATCTCGTCCCAATTTCGAGCGATCCACGGGAATCCTATGCCGAAAAACTCTCGACACTGTTCGTATTGTCCGCGACGCACGAGCAGCGGTCTATACTTTTGCGGCGACCGAGAGAGACCCCATTCACGTGCTATTGACCCTTTTTCCCGGGCGCTCGCGCACAGGTGATCCGAGAAGGGTCCTCATCGAAACAGGTAGGTATACGTGTGTGTGTACGATCATATGGCGTGGAGGCGGAGAAGCGCACGCGCGGCTTTGAAATTTATATTATGTATCTCGTGCGCGCTCTCTTCTTCCTTTTCACTCGGGTTCGCTGTGCTTCGCCGGCGGAGAGGAGATCGATTTTATTCTTGGAATCTTTTCGAGTATTGTGAGAATTGGATGATGTAGCTTTTGGATTGGGATCGAAATCGAATAAGATTATGTTATGAGGATATTTTTATGTTAGATTTTAAGATAAAGTAAATGGTGACGTTATTAATATATATAAATTACATGTATATGAAGTACAATATTATCTATTATATATATTTCTTTTATTGAATACAGTATATAATTTTAATATAGTAAGAAATAATATAGATTTATCATTTCATACGTCTAATTTTAATAGTAAAAAATATAAAAAGTAATTTTTATGTATAGTGTACACCGATCATACAATTCCATGATATATATTCTTGTATTCACTTTCTGTAATTTCTGTGAATGAATAAACATTTAGCCGATATGCCCACATGTTGACATAAAAGTGAAAAGTACAATGCATCGAAGCCCTCGATCCCCACATGAAAACATTTGTTTACCATTCATTACTACAGAATTCCCAGTGTAGCGTGCAATTTTTCCGCGATTAAACGTTCCTGATAATAGTACAACCCGTGGCACACGCACACACACACACGATTCGCGCAAATGTTCGGCATACGCTCAAGGATTCATGCATAAACTCATAGCCGCTCGGCGCGTGCGCCTCTCTTTTATGCCTTTTCGCGTGTATAGGTACTTGTCCGTTGCTCGTATTACCAAGAGCAATTACACCTGCAGTACATAGCTGCGTGCATGCGCGCGCGTGCGGTCACAAATATCATATACGCATATAATATGTGCTCCGAGAGATCTGTTTGCCCTTTGTGCGGGAAAAAAAATTTTCGGTGTACATACAGACACGCGCGTACGTAAAATGCGTAATGAAAGGTCGCGTGTAATGCGAATTTACGTTTTTAAAGAGCGGGTTAAGAGAATTGAAGGGTGAACTTCGGCTTTTCGGAGCTCCCAATATGTTCTCTCTCTCTCTTTCGTTCGCATTGTGCTGCGAGAGTGTATAAGCTTCTTAATGTCTTACTCGCATATCGTAACTGTTAATTTCTGCGCTTAAACGCTCGCGCGCGAGCATATAAACAGCTTTCGTTTAACGGATGTTTTTAGACGGTATATGAAAATATATATTTTAAAACGTTTTTACGAGTCATGAAACTTCCGAGCGAAGCCTTCTTTTGTGCGACGACGCTCGATCATAAAAATATTATTTTTTTTCGAACGAAATAAATGTAACAATTTAATTTGTACTTGTTAGCGTGTAATTATGTTAAGCAAAATTAATTACGGATACTGCAAAAATGTATTATTATTATTATTAAGAGTTGACACACATTTTATTATAGCCGATAATTAAAAAAAAAAAATAACTATCTCGTTAAATTTTACGATATAATATTCAATAAAAGGGTTTAAACTTCATATATTGTCTTTACCTAATTATGGCTAAAGTATATATAACCATTAATTAGCATTCGTTGTTAAAAATCGCGCAATTCTTCATATTACCTACGGGAATTTGCGAAGCTTTAGCGGAATTATAAGAGTTAACACATGTTAACCTAAGTGTATCGACATAATCCCCCTTATAAATCATTACGACGCATGGGTGTACGCTCCTCGCGCGTGTGCGGTATATATCGCATCAAAAGATAACACACGTAACCATAAACTCGTAAGTACACTTTTCCCCTGTCCGCGAATACACAGGCACTGCAAGACACAACGAGAAGGCGTGTGCACACGGCAGTTCATACATTTATGCGAAAAAATGTAATCCAATTTTCCGTAAAAAGATGTTTAATGAGTAAACGCTCATTACCCGGCGCAGCGCGCGTGCGCGAAAAATGCGGTAAGTAAACGCACTCGCGCGCGCGCGCGCTCACTGCCTTCTGGCATCCGTTGCTGCTGCTGCTACAGGTGAGTTGCGAAATTGAATTTAATTGAAGCCGAGCTATCCTTAAGGTGCACCTCACTTATCTCTGTATAAGCAAGGAGATCAAACGTTCGCGTAAAGAATGAATGGCGCGAGATCGTGCACTGCAGGCTGTATAGCCGTGTGTGTTATATATACACAAGCACACCTATATACTATACGAGGCTTACTCGAAGTGGTAATAGGAAAAGCGTGCGGCGGTGGCTAATCATCCTGAAATTTAAAAGTTAGGATCACGGCCGCTCTAGGTGGTAATTTGTTGAACGCTTTTTTAACGTGTTAAGTGCATTCGTTAAGGTTGAATTGCCTTCGCGGATTCTCCGAAATGGTTATCATTCTGTCATAATAGGGCCCCCCCGGTCTGGGTAAATAAATGAATCCCGCGTGCGAGTGTAAAAAATTATAATTGGAAAATTGAAATGCCTATAATAACGTTATCAATAACGGGATGAAATAAATATTGCGTGCGTATATATTAGCCGCGAATAATGATACGCTTATAAAAAAGATAATTTTCCGGTGTTTTGTACGGAAAATTTAATTCTAATTTATTTCATCAGCTTCTAATTTCATCGATACCTTATAATATACATCGCAGAGTACTTAGTATAAATAATATCTGTAATATATAAACGTATGGAGGAGATAGCCATCACACCGCGGCGTAAACGTGCGCGCACTTCTCGCGTTAAATAACATATTTTAAATAATTGTGGAAGAAAGGAGCGTGTATAATTAGAAAATTTTACAATAGACACTATAAATTACGAATGCAACGTTTAGGCATCTACCGGCGGCGGCAGTGCGACGCGTGTGTTTTGCCGAACACGTTCGACTCGCGAATGATGTATATTCGCGGTTGAGAGGCTGTTTGCGTATTATTCCAACGCGATTACGGATGGGCTTTTATGTTGTCTTCGGCACTTTCTAGGAAAAAGTAAAAGATATCAGATATGGAAAAAAGATGTGGGGGATAAAGATGCAGAAGATGGTTGTGGAAAACACATTTTTTATGATTATACTGAAAAGGAGCTGTAGAAATATATCGTATGCGGTATTTCATTTAATTAAATTTAAGTATATTATTGAGAGGATTTAATTCATTTTCTTATAACGTTATTATATTTTTATTAAGTCAAGTGCAAATTACGAAAATTGGTTCTAATGAATGCGTCATTATATTCCCTTGGAATTTCTCAATTTAGTTTAGACGCAGCAGATGCAGAGATTTTGAAATAAACAAATTATTACTATATATCTTTAATATCATTGCTTTCCATCGCACTACAAATACATGTTATTTAATTCAATTTGATCCATTATTTACCGCCACGGCTTTATCTTAATTCGCTACTTTTACATTTTTACAATTGTTCTTATAACCTAAATATAGCAATTACTTTTATCGTCGTTCATCATTCTCAAACCTAAACATCAACAAACAATCAACGATTTTTCTCGAACCACACTCTCCACAAACCATTAACTTTATATTTAAAATATAATATTAAAAAGAGCCACGCACGCCATTTATCTAAGCCTGCAGCCTATACAACGCAAAGCTAACGGAGCGCGCGCAGGCGACAGGGACGATCAAGATCGAAAACAATTTTACGATCCACAAATTATCGGTCCAGAAGAGAGCCATCCATCAAAGCCGAGCGCGCGCGCGCGCACGCTCACTCACTCACGGCAGCGTCACCCGTTATAATCTCTCTCTCTCTCTCCCTGTCCACTCTAGGAAGCCTGCGAAAAAGAAACCGCGTCCGTTTTCAATCACTCTCCTTAATTCTAGAGTCCATATAGACGCAGCAGCGGGGTCAAATAGGCGAAAAAGGCCTCCGCAAATTAATAGTCTATTAAAAGGAAGCGCGGGGCAGGCACCCGCGGGGGAGAAAAAACGCGAAAAGCTAATCACACGCGCGCATGTGATGAGGCACTTCGCGTGTGCTGTTGCTGCTGCTGCGGGATGATAGCGACCGGGAGAGAGAGAGAGATCGGAGAAAGTGCGGATAGGATGCGCGATGCGTATATAGCGAGCGAGAGAGCGAGATGTGTGTAATACACGCGCGAGAGGAACGGGACTGTGCAAGAGTTTTACGAGGGAAGTGGTGGTACAAAGGGGAAGTGACGGAAGTGTTCTGAATATGAGATGACAATAAATATTGTAAGCTGAGGTGTTTTTATTTTCCTCATGAGGCATGAAGGGTGGCCGTTGGCGAATGTTATTTTTGGGTACGTAGGAACAATTATCTGAAAATTATAATAAAAAAGTTTAAACTATATATAGTAATAATTTCATTTGGTAATATCGAAAACTATAACAATAGAGTATAAATTTGGGTTGATACTATTATAATATTATTGTTATTGAAAACTTTCATCCTACACGGTTCAAAATTTTGTGTAAATGTTAATCTTGTGTAATTCAAATTTTTTGTAAAATTTTACACAAAATTCGTATAATTTGTGTAGTTCATTTATACAAATAATTGTGTGAAATAGTGATTGATATTCATACTTTATACACATTTTGCGTAAAATAGGGATAAAATTTTTAAGATTGTAATTTTTCTGTAGAACTGTTACCTATACGTCGTACAAATACATTAACATACGAAGAAAAATCAAAACAACTGCTAACACTATATACATAACGCATGAGCAAAACCTATACACGGAGAAAAATGTTCTATTAAAAATTACTATGTTTTATTGTAACCGGGGGACAGACTTGAATTCTTAAAAAAATTACTATGTTTTATAGCAAAAATTGCTATAAATGTAGTAAAAATTACTAGAAACATAGCAATTTTTGCTAGAAAACATAGTAATTTTTTTAAGAATTCAAGTCTGTCCCCCGGTTACAATAAAACATAGTAATTTTTAATAGAACATTTTTCTCCGTGTACAAGCAGCTACAACCACTTGACGCACTCGCGAGACCGCCTTACAACTACAAGATCGCGCGCATATATATATGTAACGCACACGCGACTCCGTGAAAATTGAGCTTACATCGACCCGGACAACTCCGCACCTATACATGCGTTTACAAACTCCGAGCACGTGAATTATTGTCGTATTTACTAACTACGCGCGCAAAGTACGACACACCGCATGCATGCATGCGCGACTAGATCCCCTCGTACGGGAATCTAACGTACGCGCGCGTAAATTTGCTCGCAGCTAGTTTGAATACTTTGTCGCCCCGGCATTGCAGTCGCGCGCCGTGGCGGTAATTAAGTACTCGCGATTTAACCGCTAGGCGGAAATTTGTCCGCTGCTTAATGTACTCGATAATCGCGCGAGCTCGGAATTTTACGCCCAATAAAGCGCGATGTTTATACATTCGCGCGCGAGGGAGAGAGAGATGCTTGTTTGAGTTTCTGCGGGAATGGTGTAAGCAATTCGCTTTCGCGGTTGGGAAACAGCGCTCGCAGATGTTAGGGGGGAATAATTTAAATGTCGTTTGGACGTAATTCATCTTTAATTGGGGAAAAAGGTACTGTTGTGGTTGATGCATTGACTAGCAACGTGAATAAAACAAGTGGTTTACAGAGTCTAGCAGGAATGAGTGGTTTAGTTAATTTTTCGGGGTTCCTACAATGCAAAATTTAGCAGCACTTCCTTGATCATTACGGGTAATTACAGTGATCATTTAATTTATACTTCACGAGGTAAACGTTAATTACACGCCAAGATTTTGCCGAATCGCTAAATCTCAATCTGCAGGCTAATCATCTCGTATAGACATACATTAGAGTAACGTAATGCGGACGACAAGTATGACATTTGCTCTGGGCAAAATAAAAGGAAAAGTTCTCATTGAAATGCTTAGCATATTTTATGCAAACATCTTAATTTAAATTATGACTAAGCGTATTCATGCATACGTTATACGCGCTTCTATATTTAAATACTTGAGAATGTGTTAGGGAAACTCGTTCCTCGTGTGCGCTTAGATATTATTAAATTGCTGTATATTATCAAATCGAAATGATCTAATTTCTCCCGGTGTTGGATGTTACGCTTCCATGTATATCTTATTACAGATGAATACCGTAAGCTAATAATAACGTACAAAAAATCAATTTGAATATGATCATTCGGAAAGGACATTATTTTTTTCAGACATCAGCCGATACACATATGGACTATTTAATTATGTTTCGTTGCGGCGAATCTAGGATCACTGTCATAATACTCGTTTCGCAAGAAACATGTCGTAAGGATTAAATTTTACATTTTACATGGAAAATATATTTTATTTGAAAAAATATTCGCATAACACGACGCTCTTTTTCAATAACGCAAGGGTGACTTTAATCCTTTACCGCAAAAACTTTTAATCCTTTGGTACAAGAATCTTGATGGAATTGCTTATGGTTGGTTGATGATTATACAAGGGTATGAAACTTGTACGATCGCTGAAGAATCGATCAATCCCGTATAACCTCTATAAAATCGCGAACCGCACAGCACACAGCTATAATAATTCACACGGAAATTGATAAATTGTCACCTCTCTGAATCACCTTAATCCTGTTACCACCGCTTTAAATAGCCAGCGTAGGCGCTTGTGTATTACGCACAAGAGAGAGAGACATGAGAAAAGCGTTCCCGCGACGTCACAGCGTCGCACACTGCTTTCGGTCATATCCCACGGTACACTTTATTCGGCCATAAATAATCGCCCGAGGCCCGTCGCGACGACTACCTGTTACCGCTTTCGCCCGCATCTATATATATATATATAACTATCCTCGCGCGGTATGACGTGAAATAGAGGTGACGCGCGTTCGATTTTTGGGCCGATCGGTAAGCCAGGAAGTCCCGATAGCGATTTAGTGTCTCTTATGCGAGGCTAGAACGCGCGCGTGTAAAGTGATTCTGCATTTCATTAGAGGTGTTAATTGCGGCCCGAGATTTTAGCCTGATAAGGTTTTATTTGTTTATTGTCGTCTAAGTAATGGAATTTTTTTCGAGTGTCACTTTGATCGGTGGAAGGATGGAGGAAATTTTGAATTTGGAATGCATTTCTTTTCGCGATTTATGCTTTGCGTTAAGAAGGAAGCAATAAAATTTGTTAAAAGCTCTTGTGTAAGACTTCATGACCGTATAAAATGGCAGGATTTTAATAATGATTTGCTAAAAAGCTTCGTTAATTATGTCTGTCA
The DNA here is from genome assembly GCA_036365515.1 of Torymus aiolomorphi. Classification (NCBI taxonomy): domain Eukaryota; kingdom Metazoa; phylum Arthropoda; class Insecta; order Hymenoptera; family Torymidae; genus Torymus; species Torymus aiolomorphi. The sequence goes on along the minus strand of CM070874.1, from coordinate 66,301,769 downwards.
GTATTTTCAAACAATTTCATTATATCGTTATTAAATTTTCTCAAAAAAATCATAAAAATCTATTCAAACATCCGTAAGTTCTATTAAAAATATATGTTTATACCCCACTGGATAAAAATACCCAGCAAACACCATCCCTAATCTCCACGCAATAAAACCCACCTTCTAAACACGAACGATTAACGCGTCTTTCTTCTCACCGCGATAGCTCAGCATCGCGGCGGCCTTATCAGCCTCCCCGCAGCTTCTCTCTATCCGCGATTATTTAATTAACGAATTCCGCGCCGCGACAATCCACTCGCGCGCGCGCGTGCGGGTGCGAGATATCGCGGCCGATAAACTCTCTCTCCGTGCACGCGGCTCTTTAAGGCCATTGATAGGAGCCGCGCGTGCGCAGGACTCGTCCGACCGGTGTAGTATATACACAGTGTGTCGTGGTATCTTATAGAGAAAGAGGCTTCTAGAGAGATTTTCCCGGGGATGCGCTAGCGTGCTGGCGCCTCTGAACGCGCTGTAATGCGCGCGCTGATAAGACACCTGCCGCGGAGGAATGAGAAGGGTAATGGAAGTTGAGGGCTTTGAAAGTGAGATTTTGGTTTTGATTCTGACATTTTGGTCTTGCGTAGGAATGAATTATGTGTAATTGTAATCGAGTGTAATGTAACCAACGTGGAGTAACATGAAAGGATTCATTGTATACTTCTACCAGTTCTGTCAACACATTGGAGTAAAGCGTGCCATTACGAATAATCGAAGATGTTTACATAAAGTGTGGAATATCAACCTTTTACTTATAACTCGTGAAAAATGATACTTGAGCACCTCATAAAAGTATGAGTTATTTCTAAAATTTAATGTCCTTAATATCCTTGCTTACGCGCTCTCGCTTTTGCTTAAAAATTATTTATTACTCGAATCGTTTTTTGCATTCTACGCGCCTTTAACCGGCTTATTTGAAAAAGTGCACATATCTAGAGGCAAAGATCAAAGTAGATGCGAAAAAAATCAAGGTTTTAATGTTCGGCTATATCTTTATGGTTTATCAAACGACTAACTTAAAATGTCATAAAAGACTATTAAAAATATTATATGCTCTATTAACTTTATTACATTACGTGTTTGCTCAGACGCTTATAGGAGAGAGTAAGCGTTATAGTCATAAAGTCAGTAGTGGAGGATTGTATTTTTAGATGAGAGGACTATTTTATTGGCATTACACATAAATCAGTAAAATATTATGGGTCATCTGGATGTATGGTATTCATAAACATAAGTAAATTGACATGTCGCTTTTTGTTACATTCGCTGCTGTACTCGATTAGACTTCGTCGCTTCTATGCGTCAAATAAACCTTTTTCATTCATTACGCGCAGTCCCATGAGTACTTACACGAGATCCTTTGAAAGGCAAACTGAGTTCGATGATTTATGAGCTTGCTCAAATTAATAAGTTGATCAAAGTCGAGCGTTCGTAATGAACGGGAAATAACTCTTTTCTAATGTTTACCTTTATTGCAAACAACATTTTCAAATTAATATTTGGACTAAAAAAAATTTCACAAATAGGCCTCGATTTATTTTAATCCTGAATGATTTTTTTTTACCGCAATCAAAATGTTGCTTCTGTTTTTTTTTTAATATTTCAATAAAAAACGAGGCTATGCAAAAAAATGCCTATCCGATACTATTTTTATCCTACATACTCATCACTGTATTTTCGGCGGCGGTATCCTTGATACTTTGACGGTCGGACGATCGCCAGACGGCATTCAACCGTGAGAAACTATTACACTCTCGTTTGTTGTGGTTGTGCAAGCCGCGCACTTTTAATAAGGCGCTTTAGCGAGACGACCTGCCGAAGTGCAAAAGAAATCAATCATTGGGTTTACGTATCTTAAAATCGATCGTGCGCATGCAAGGTGCTAATCATCGATTAATTTTTTCCCTGTCAGCATGAAAAAGTCACGGATGATTCACTTCGACGTCAATTTTGCCTTATAGCGTTTTCGCTTGAACCCTGAACTCTCGCACCTGTGCGCGAGTAGGTGAGGAGGATAAAATCGAGATCGAGAGGTTGTAATTTCTTTGCGTAATAACAGTCATTACGTTAATAACGCTTGAAGTTTATGCGAGTCAAATACAATTATGGTTTTATATATATTTTCTGTAATTACTATTTTCGGTTCGCGTAATATGTGTTATGGGCAATACAGACGTGAATTTTTCGAATAGATAAAGGAATTTGTTCTAAAATGTTCTTGTCAGATATGGTTAATGCACCTATGCATTAAGGAGTTAAGTATTTTCAAGGAATTTAGGATTAAAAATTATTTGATTTTTTTTTCAGTAATATTGTGTATTAAATTTTTCCTTTATACGATAGTGAAAACTTAATTAATCATTAAACTATCATCATATACAATCTTCTAATAAGAAAATTGAGGTGATGATAATAATAATTCCATGTAATAATAACTTTATCATATATTGAATGAAAGGCATGTAATTAAAAGCATAAGAAGAGAGAGATAAATTAATTTAAGATAACGTGTAACCTTAATTTATTGATTTACTCTCGTTTATATTTTCAAACTGATGTTCTACAAACATTTTTCAGTATAAATAGTGAATAATTATTTGACCCAAAAACATTACATATATGAAAGTTCAAATCTGAATTCTCGTCTTATTTTTTCTAAAAAAGCTTCTACAGATCGATCACATTCTTCTCCCACCTTACCTAATGACAATAATTTAATTTGTTCAATTAACAACGTAGAACAAATGCGACTACTAAGCGATTGAAATGAGAAAAAAAAAGAAGAAATGTATTCCAGATAACATCACTGCAGCTTCTACATAGATGACTCTGATTACCTCATTGAATCTCATTACGAAAGAGATTAGAGGACTGCACAAGAGTAGGTGCGCCAGTTACTGTACTGTGAGCGAGCGCGAAGATAAGCAAAGTGAGTTCGTAACAAATAACAAAATCCGTTAAGCTCTGGAAATCTTGGGCATTTGAATGCGCGCTCGGCAAAGTTGAGGCTTGTAAGACCTATCTGGGCTCTAATGGATGGTAGCTTCGTTATTGCGAAAATACGGTAATAGTGTTAATATTTCGTAGCAACGATGCTGTCAGTAATTCAGCGCGTGAATTAAACTCTCGGAAACTATGTCTGCGCTAACGATTGCCAGATGTATGCGCGACTCTACTACTAAAGTACCATTTTTTCCACCGTTTTTTACCAAAAAATTTTACCTGAAAAATGTTGCAATTCATTAGACAACTCAATTACCACTGGAACTTCATCATTGCACTCGTATCCACACGATTTCCCCATTCCGTAGCGACACTTTCCATCTTCCAATTTGCAAATAAAATACAACTCGAAAAGTCTTCCACAAAACAACCTCATCACCATAAATCTCGCGAATACCATCCAAGCCATATACTTCCACACCTCGACCCGAGAAACTTCGCAGCTCATAATCGCCACTTCACTACTACAAAGCTCCCACCATAAATCCAAGAATCTCTCACGCGCAGCTCCGCCCCAGAATCCCTTCGACCCGAAAAACGGAAAAAGAAACTCCCGTGTTGCGCAACTCCGGCGCGTACGTCAACCTGTTGCTCTCTCTTTCTCTCGCGCAGGAAAAAGCATTTTTCGAGAGTGAGAGAAAGAAAGAGGTCCATCTCATCCGTGCTGGTCCCACGAGAATGCGATTCGCATCGGGGCGAGCGTGACGAGAACGAGATCGAGAGATGAGATCTGTATGTCAGGAGAATGTCCGTGCGTGTGATGTATTACGAGTGTGAACGCGACGCTTGGCGGTTTTCGATGCGCTGTGGGTAAGTGCGGTGGGTAACGGGGTGTGATTTTTCGGAGAGGGGTAAGGTTGGTTCATATATTTCGGAATTCGTAATAATATAGCACGATCTGAAGTTTGAATTGATTGTTGTTACTTCATAATTTTTACGCAAGATTTGAATATTATAATCTCACATAATGCACGGTTTTATTTCTTGGTATCTCCAGTGAATATTTACTTTACCTCTTACTGTTTAGAATGAAAATGTTGCTACTCATCGTTTTAACGAATAAAAGTACAAAACACAAGTAACTGTAATCAAAACTTGCAAAAATACACATAGACCAATTTTAGATTAAAAAGTTTACAATAATTTCCATTAATTAATCTACCGTGTCCCCTCTAAACAGACGTGAGAAGTCTAAAAAAAAGAACGATGTCGAAAGCGTTCCAGCGATCCTCAACTCGGCGGCCCTTCTGCGTATATATACATATGCCCGCGCACTTTCCACAAAAGCTCCACTTTCTCAGTATTTACGCGCACGCACGCGGCTCGCGCGCGGGGCAGAAAAAATCCCATTTTCTCACGCAATATAAAGACAGAGCGCTCGAAAGGGCAAGGTTCTCTCTCTCTCTCGTCGTCACCCGACGCGCGCGGTGAGAGAAGGCGGCGCGCGTATTATTACACTTATACATATACGTACGAAATGAAGCGGCGCACGCGTGCACTTAGCCGAGGCCGGGCGCTTCCGAGAAGCGCAGTTTCGTCAGAGATCGTTATACGCGGTGCCCGCGCGGTAATTGTTTCATTCACATGGGCTATTGCGTCGTCGTCCTTTCTCGTGAAGATCCTCCGAGATTAGGAGTACATATTATGTGGAGGGAGAGTGATGTAGGATAGTGCTGGTGACGAGTTATTGGCCTTTTGCGTGAATTAGGTCTGTGGGTTGGGCTGTCTTGACGTTGGAGGTGCGAATATGGCGTTATACTTTAGTTGAACGAGTGTATTGTAAGGAATTTAGGATTATACAGTAGATATCGTGCGATATTGAATGAGGTATGATAAATCATATATGGCTTTTTGATCGATTGGAAAATAAATAGAATGACAATGCAATAAAAGACTTCTTGTAAAACAAGAGAAAACAATTGTAACGAAGTATTTAAAACGTGTGCTGTGAAGATAAATTGTTATAGTAGGAGGAAAAGATGCATGATTAATGTTCCTATATGCGAGATACATTGTTTTGATGAACTTTTTGCAATGGCCTTTGATAACTGATGGTTCGTTTAATAATTGATAACAGCGAAAGGAATTGTAAGTGTAAAAAATATTTTTTATCGAATGCAAAACATATCATTAAAAGTAAATAATTAAGTTTCGGAGACAGGCAAAAACAAAAAGAAGAGTAGCCCAAATGTCAAAATGATAGCACGTCAAGATCAATTTCAGAACAATCCAACACGTCGTTCGACGCTAGTCAAAACGAGACGACCACGTGGAGAATTCCATCCGCCCTCATAGCCTCGTTATAGCTCGCGTGTACGTGTGATTGCCGGACAGCAGCTTATATATTCGTGCCGCGCAGGTGAAAACGAGTCGAGATGTCTCCTCGCGCGGTTGTTATACTCTCGCAGGTGCAAAGAGAACCTCGCACTCCGGCCGATCTATTTACATATTTTTTTCGCGATCGCGTAGGATTTTCGAGCGGTACATGTTGAACCGAGGCGCTGTACTGCTTTGCATTTTTATTGAATAGTGCCAATTTATTAGGATGCGGGTGATGAATCGGTCGGTCCTGTATATAGGAGACGAGTTTAAGAGAGTATATACAGGAGATGAACGATATGGGGTCTATAAATAGCAGGGATATTTTAATGCCGTGATTGGTAAGGGTTTGAAGTGTGCGGCTGGGGGACTTACCGTTTTTTTTTCAAGGATAGAAAAAGGAGGCACAAGCGTAGAGGTATAACGAAAAAATCCTATTAGAAGACGGTTTGTCAATCAAATGTTTTTTTTTATTAGACTACGATTTAAATAAATACATCTGATAATAACAGTAACGTACACTTCTGTTAAAACCAGACGCTTTCAAAAAATTTTGTTTCCTTATTATATTCATATTTAAATTTCTATTTACGTAAGAAAACAGACAGATACGGCCCACTTGTACAGAAACGTTCATTTTCCGTTAGAAATCACGAGGGCGGCACCGATGACTGCGACAATATACCATACAAATCCGGCTCTGTTTGCCCAGTCGTGCAGATGCAGTATGACGCTGCAGAATCGAGATATATACGTGAGCCCACGCTAGAGGAGCCGCCGCTGAAGCTGCGAGGATCATTTCAGTTTTCGCAGATGCTTATTATGTCGAAATCCAAAAGAATTTTTAAATTGTGTACCTTTAACTATTTGGTTTGCGTCATCGGACGATTCATCATTCCTCCGGTCGAGAGCGTGCGGCTATTAATTTTTATCGCGCAGGTTATGCAACGCGCGTGTTTAGTTGTAGCATATACATATATAGTCTTGTAGGAGCGAGAGAAGTGTGAACATTTGTCATAAAAGGAAATTTATTAGGATTAGGTTGTATTATTAATGTTTTAATGTGCCTGGTGTAACTGAATTTGTTTTGTAACGTTTGATGATTAATATATTGTTTCGTATGTAGGATTTTTTAATATTCTTGTCATTTTTGCGTTTACATAAAATATTAGAGCTTAAAAAATATCGTATTTTTTGGCAAGTGTGAACCTCCTTTTAACATTTACCGTTGTTAAACAGATTTTGAAATTACACTTCTCTCTCTCTCTCTCTCTCTCTCTCTCTCTCTCTCTCTCTCTCTCTCTCTCTCTCTCTCTCTCTCTCTCTCTCTCTCTCTCTCTCTCTCTCTCTCTCTCTCTCTCTCTCTCTCTCTCTCTCTCTCTCTCTCTCTCTCTCTCTCTCTCTCTCTCTCTCTCTCTCTCTCTCTCTCTCTCTCTCTCTCTATAACCACTGCCAACTTTTTACAAATGGGAACGAAAACGGACAGCGTTACACACTGCCAAAAATAACAAACAACTGAAACGTCAATCGCTTTCAACCGATTCGTTCCGGTCACACAACAGCCCTGCTCCAACCAAAACTAACCGATCGCTCAAACTCACCGCGGGTGATATCCTCGCGCAATAAACATCAGCCGAATTAAAATTTCACGCGCGCACGCGGAAAGAGAGACGACGTACTTGCACTCGCGCATTGCAGTGTATACATGTGTAATTCATCGTCCGAAAACGCACCGCGGCACCTGAATCATTTTTACGGCTAATTACGAGCTAATTGCAAGGTTCACGCACCGCGCGCGCGCGTGCAGCACGCGCGGGTACTTTAATTACTGTGTCACGGTCGATCCGCGAACGAAACCGACAACCTGTTGCGCCGTGTATATCGTGCGGCGGTGGCGGTGATGGCGGTGATGGAGCTCCCGGCTTCCCCTGTATGTGGGTTTTAGTATGAAAGGGTGGGTTTTATCGCTGCTGTTTTCGTGTCCTGGGAAACCGACAATGATACGCTTCGGTTAATTCAATTAGGGGCGTTTTGTGCTGGCGCGTGCGCGGTGGGTGACCCCGTAATTGAGGTGAAGTTATTGAAATCTTATGGAGTGGCTGTTAAATAAATATTTTTGATTATTAAAAATATATTAACAATTTTTTTTTCTTGCAAAGATAGTCATCTTTGTTTGAGAAACAGATTTATGCATAATATGGTTAAAGGTTACCTTCATAGCATTGTATTTAATTGACGGGATTTCCTAATTCTACCTCGTATTCATATAGTTTATAAATTGTCAGTCATATGCTATACTTACGAATGAATCATTTTTGACCAAAATATAACAAAAAAGTGAAACTTGAATTACTACTGATAATCCAAACACGAAATTCATAATGCCTCTTCTCAAACCCAGCGCAGCATTTGCGCAATCAAACGTCACGATATTCAGACATCTCCCGGCCCCATACACACCCATCCCCACACTCACATTTACGCGTGATCCATCTTTTTCTTGAGAGAGTAAGAGATAGAGAGAGAGAGAGAGAGCAAAGAGGCGAAGAGGACGGCACGCGCCAGGCGGAAAAAAGGAGCCGCGCGATGGGGAAGAAAAAGGAGCAGAAGAAAGCGTCGTGTGGCGAATGCGAGAGAGAGATGGGGACAGGTTTAGATATCGTACGGCAAGGACCCGTGTACTGTGCAGCTGCTTCAAAAAGGGAGAGAGAGAGAGAGAGAGAGAGAGAGAGAGAGAGAGAGAGAGAGAGAGAGAGAGAGAGAGAGAGACCTTTGGCTAACGCCGTCTTCCCCATTTGTCGGATCTTGACCCGATCTGCCAGGCGCCTTTTTTTTGCCTATAACGTCGATCTAATATTAATTCCTGATAGTATTTGATTGATTTTTTTTGTGGTTGGGCGAATCAATTTGGGGTTTTTATTTTGATCAAGATTGGACGTAAAAGAACATTTTTTCATTATACTTTATGTTTATTATACTATTCTTTTATTTAGTTCATATATTTTAGTCTAAGTTTTTTTTTAACAACTGAAACCTATTAAATGTTACTTCCAATAAAATTATCTTTAAAAACTAAATACAGTCATTGAAAATAAATAATTTTCGTAACCTACAAAACGACAACAGAAATTCGCTCATCGATCCATTCCACTCAACCTCCTACCTATATCCACCTTTATCTTTATGAATCTCGCGCGCACGCCACTGCCAGTTCGCCACGTCATTCTCGCAAGACGAATGACAGCGGCTACAGGGCGACTGCGGGCCCCTTTTCTTATTCTTCTTTTCTTTTTTCGTTCCCCTCGCGAAAAGGGACCAGAGGGGGAGAATCTGGCCGCGTGTCCTGGGCGCCGCGAAAAGTCGACTGCTTTCTTTTCCTGTTTTCTTTTTTATTCGTTTTCTCCTGGTCTCTCTTTGTACGATTTTTTTCCAGTTCTTTATGTGTTTTTGTGTACGTACCGCGTTACATAAGGAAATTTATTTCTTGGGCTTGTAGTCATTTTTCAGGTTTTTGTATTATGTGATGAAAATAGTACTGGGATCGATAAACGTGCAGATTGTCTATTGTTGGAAATACATATCAAAGTCTTGAAAAAGATGATTATATAAATATATATTTTTTTAGTAAATGCAGAGAAAGTTGAAGAAACATCGATTTTTCATATTAATTATGACCGTAATCTTCGAAAGGACGTGTAATTTTAGTGCTTGTGCATGATTGATGAGCTAAATTCTATAATAATATTGCTCGTATTTTACAGCATCTGTAACCGTTGAACTAAATTTATCAATTCAGTGAAAATACATTTATATAGTACATAATATTTTTACCAAAACAAATACTTTTATAAAACAACACATATAACATTAAAAACTGATTCTCGCACAAATTAACAAAAAGATTATTTGATGCATACAACCAGACCTCATTGTTTCCTCAACATACACACCTTTACATAACCGATAAACCAACTCCTCATCAATAAATCTCCTTCCCAACTCCCCCGTCAAACCGCCTAGGGTTTAACGACCTTAATAAAAGTCCCCCCGTCTAAGAGCCTATATCCACTACACCCGTCGTGTCGCGCCTCGTGTTTCCACTCCACTCCTCTCCCACGCACAATAACTCGCGTCCACCCTGTCGCGCCGACAATATTTGGACAGGGCTGACAAACGGCGCTCGACCAGCAGCGTCGATAGCGCCGACGCGAAAACACACGGTAGCATATATACGCTGGAATTTACGCCGACTGTTTACTAGTATGAGGCCCCGTGCTGAGCCGACAAAACGCTACTATTGTGCGCGCGTGCGCACCCCCGCCTTTTGTGCACATGGGTTGCAGCTGGATGCGGAAGTTGCGCCGTTCTTCGGGGTCAAGAAGCCATTGGGTGGAGGCTGTTCTCGGGATCGCGTGTAGGTGAGTGTAGAGGAGGGGGAGAGTATTGGAAATGATCGATAATGACGAACGGTTTGTTCGATGATTTGTGAGTCAATCGTTTTGTCGTTGAATATATTTAATTAAATATTCACAAAGACAACTCAAAATACGTGTATTAACATCATCGTGCTCTATTTTTCGGTGACCTTTTCCCAAAACCCAGGAAAATATTAATTAAAGTAACGTACTTTTTTAATTCTAAAGTAGTACGGCAACGTTTTTCGAGATAATTATAGCGTTTGACGTTATCCAGTTACTCGCGCGTTTGGTTAAATTAAATTAAAAAACGGAATGAAGAAATCCAGTTGACTGTTTTTTTTATTATTTTTCCGAGAGAGAACAGCGCGCAGTTAAAAGAAGCTCGTTGTGTCGCAGAGGCACGTGTTTCGTTGCCAAAAATATGGAAATCAGGTACAAAGTTGCATAATGTCGGCGGGGGAATCGTCCGAGAAACCTGTTGAATGAGAAAGGCTTTATTACCCGGGGTATAAGTTTCGAAGTCGCCGTGTCTCTCCTGTTATTATTCAGTTTTCGAGTTGGTATATAAGAAAGAAATAAAAGTAACAAAGTGAGCTGTAAAAGAAGAGCGAGCCATCACGGTGGCTTTACATGTGTGATTGCCGTGGCAGATGTTTCGGATTTTAATTGATTTCAGAAAAGGCAGCCGCCGCATTAAGTTTTCGTGTAGCGTTTGAATTTCATTGATTTTAAGTCGCTTATTTATTCGAAGTCGATTTGTTACAAAATATTGCTAATACTTTGAGATAAAGGAATTTTAATTCATGATTTCATTAAGAAATAAATGTTTAGTCTCCTAAAAGATATGTTCGTTTATAAATTCAATAGAGGTGTTTTATGACTTTTTTGAGTTACATTATCAGTAGCAAGAAAAAATATAATATGTTTGTAAAAAGAACGATTTTCTGATTTTATCATTGCTACTTGTTTTCATAACTGTACTCTCCTTTTGACGTTTTATTTACGCATTAAATATCTTTACCAAAACTTAGGAATACATCCAAATTTCTGAGATATCAAAGTACCTTCATTATTTACACGACATAAATTTATTTGTAACGTTACCATTTATCAAATTCGCATGATAAAAAGGCTATCCAAAAGATTATTGTAATTATAATAAACTATTTATTTTATATAATACCACACTAAACACAACATTTATTGCTCCCAACCACCCACACATCCCACTAAACAAGTTCAAATTCACTTTTTCGCCTGTACACAGCTCTCCGACCCATAAATAAAACCCTCGATATACCCCGACGGCGAGAAGAGAACCGGACGGGAGAAAGGGATGAAAGGACGATATAACAAGCATAGCCGCGCGCGGGCGACAGAAAGTGAATTCGCGCGTTGCTTACACACACACACATACACACACACACACACACACACACACACACACACACACACACACACACACACACACACACACACACCTATACACACACGCACGCATAGCGAGGCTGTCATCGCCGGCGCAGGATATACGAGCGATAGGCTTTGATGAATCGCCCGAGCTTAACTATAACGCGCTCGCTCGCAGCTACCGCGGCGCATATCGCGCGTGCGCGAGGCGCCGTAAACGGAACCGTAAATCCTCCCGACGATAAATGACAATTGCAGCGCGCTGCGAGAGAGGAGAGGGAAGGAGGCCCTACTACTACTACTTGGACATTCATACTGTACGCGTGTGTGTAAGTCTTGAGTGGAGTGTCGAGTGGTATGGTAACCGGAAAGGAGTAGCCGATCGCGTGGGCGGATGCAAGATAACAACGCGGCCGAGAGAGTCGCATTACGCGCGCGTGGGACGTTAATAAATTATTATTGCATGCTTGCCCGCGCGCGCGTTATATACACTTCTGGTTCTCCTGCATGCGCGCGTTGTCGTCGGCCCGTCTGTCTTCGTTTATAATACTCGCCCGGGCGTTTCTTCTCCTCTTTTTTGCGCGATCTCTGTTTCTCTTGGCTCGCGCGAAATGATATCTCTATTGTACTTCTCGCGGCGTGTGTGCGCGTGAGGATGAATTAATAGCCCGGGCGCGAGTGTCTGACAAGGTGCGACGCTATGGAACACGCGGGGCCGTTGTAACACGTGTTCGCGATGCCGGGACACTGATATTTTTGACGGATTCACGCGCGCGCGCAGGATTTTGTAACGGGAGAAAAAGGAGCGTCGCGCGTGAGGTAGCGTGAGATTAGATTATTGTCTCGAAGGCGGCTTGTGTATGTGTGTGTGGGTACAAGGAGTTTGTTTTGAGAGGTGACAAGCGGGTTGGGAGCCGCGTATAATGCAATTTGTAGGAGATACTAGGAGTGGATAGGATGCTTCTGGGATTAATTAAGTGTTATCGAGTGGGAGAGTGTTTGTTTTATCTTCTTATTAGATTGTTTTATGACTAGTGTGCTATGAGATTATGTCTATATGAATTAAAATCTTTTTGATTTAAAAAAGTTTGTCGAATATTAAAATATTGAATTAGAGAGCCATAAAAAATGAAGAGTACATTAATACAACATTTTCATCGAAAATATTTTGAATAAAAAAAAAATTATTATTCTCTTATTTCCAGTCTTTTTGAATAACATATATAGCGAAGATCGACTCCTATCACTTCAATCTCCAAAAAGATTACCAACAATTAAACGCACCAACGACTTGTCGGAGCTATCTAATCGAGTTCTCCGAGAGGCGAGAACCAGACCTGTGAAGTCCGAGAAAGAGAGCAAGAGAGAGAGTGACAAAAGGAATCGCTCCTACCGGTGATCCATCATCGCGACAATTATATGCGAGAGCGAGAGAGAGGCGGTTTCTCGTGCGCAGGATGTATCGGACGCGTGGGAGGTGTGGGTGGCGCGACATAACGTCTGACTTTTTCCGAGAACTGGCTGAAGAGGAGAGCGTATAATGTCAAAAGGAAGAGAGAAAGAGAGAGAGAGAGAGAGAGAGAGAGAGAGAGAGAGAGAGAGAGAGAGAGAGAGAGAGAGAGAGAGAGGCTGATAGAGAGATGCTTCAAGAAGTTCGAGAGTGGTTTTGAGAGAGATTGGAATGAAATATTGTAGTTTGTGCAGGAATGAGGATTATTAATGGCTGATGGGTCTCACTTAAAAATAATTACGTTTGGCTAAAGTTTGTATAAAGTTGACGTTTTGGATAACTTCTCAGCAACTGTAGAAAAAAAATATGATTGTCATATTTTGTTGAATTTTCTTCTACGTGGCGGTAACTAGTTTTAATAATAATTAAATGTCGTAAAAAAAAAAATTTTTTCGTCATCTTAACACCTCTACCTTCAATGTATGCTGTTGTTTGTATCATGGAATGTGTAAAAATCATTGTAAAAACTTCTTTAAGCTGATGTCAATCAAAACCTCCGAACCTCCTTAAATGAATGCTAGACCCACTTTACGTCTCTCACTCGGTACTACACTATAGAACGTGTAATTCTCAAACATTCATACCAAATTAATAAATTTGACTTTCCTAAGTCACATTTATTTTTAAGTTACATTTTTAAGTGTATGAAAAGTGCTATTGGAATGCCTGAATACAGGGAATCTGTCGGCACTCATGCAATCACAAATCATTAAAAAAGAGTTTTAAATTATTACTGACCGATAATCTTTTATTGGACGTGGGGTTTGTGGTGGTGTTGGCGGTGATGGCCTAGGCTCATTTCGCACAATAATTGCATTGTTATTGATTTTACGTCTTGTCATTTTGCTTAATTAGTAACTACTGACACGGTAACCGCACCGAGATAGAGGGTATCGAGAGAGAGAAAGAGAGAGAGCGACGACGACGACAACGACGACGTGACAACAAAATAAATATTATTGTGGTACTCGATTCCCCATTCCGATGCCGGGCCTCTAAAGGTTAAAGATAATAAAACCCATCCTTGATGGATTCAGAAAGAATAATGAAAAATAGGCACGTGTTGGTAACTACGTAATTTTTTTATATAGGCTTTGGTTTTTCATTGGGCGTTGGGTATTGCTCCAGTTTTTTTGTGACTGATTGAGGAGAATAGCCGGATATTTATACCGCCGGTAATTGCTCGATGCGACCAACAGGTTCGTTGAGGTCCGCTGGGAGCGAAACAGTGTCGGTTTCAGGTCTCCACGTCTGCATCTGGCTCGTTCCGACACCTCGGAACGATAACCGGCAATTCTATTTCCATAGTTTCCATTGTTTTCTCAGAAAGAAAACGGTTGTGTTCACTTTCCTTAACACCTTGTCTTAGTGAAGCGTCGGCTGTCCCACCGCTTGCTCCCTGAAATTCAAATGTAAAAACACATTCTTACTGACTTCGTCATTTTCGAAATTCTATACGCATACAGAGGGGATAAATACCTCACAACTGAGTTTGCGCATCGTGTCCATTTTCCCGCGTTCCGGCGACAGCTGGAGATTCTCTCCACTGCCTCCTAGATACTTAAAGAAGGTGAGGACATCGGCATCCGAGTACGGCGTTCGCGGCACTGAGTAGTCCGATGATGACATTGCTCCTGCCGTTTGTTCCAAGTTGAATCCTAATGTTTTCGGTCGCGGTAGCGGCTCTGGCACCGCTGCGGACTGATCTTTCTCTCTGCTCTTGCCAGTGGAACTAGATGCAAAGACTATTTCGGCCTCTGCTTCTTCCTCTGCTGCCTCCAGTTCTCTATTACTTTTGTTCATGGTTTAAGTATACCTGTCAGATAGCAATCCAAAGTTAGACTGAATTGATTTCGAGAGCAACATCGAGCTCGAGCTCTCGTGTAAATACAGGCATCGTTGGAAAATATAGTAAAAAATGTAATTTTTGAGAAAATTTAATTACGAAACTAAAATAATTAGAATGATATCTGTGTGCGCGCGCGTGTATGTTGGAAAAAAAGACTTTTGCCGAACATTATTTGTAACAAGTTAATATTAACTTAAACTAAACTGCCACACATCATTCTATAAACTTTACAGTAAATATTTTACAATAATTCTTTTCATTACTTTAGAAAAAGTTTCACAGAGCTTTGTACAAAGTTACTATAAACATCCAGATCAGTCGTCCTAAACTTACGCTGAACGTAGTACTCAGAAATTTACGCAAAAATTATTTGTGTAAAGTCCTGATAAAGTTATTATAAAGTTAGGCCGAACATTGAACTACGACAATTTGAAGTTTAGCAGCGTCCCATTGGCTACAGTTGCTGAGAAGTTATCCAAAACGTCAACTTTATACAAACTTCAGCCAAACGTAATTATTTTTACGCGGGGTGTTATATTATTTTTAGTATCAATTTTCAAGTTTCTTATTGCTTTCGATCCAATTATAATAAGAGCATTTTGCACCTCGTTGTCCAACTTGTTGCCGAATTATGTATATATAACCACGCTCTCTTTTACATCCGCGGGGCAATCTATTTATCAAGAACTTACACGAGGCTGTGAATGAGATTTTCTGATGCACCCGTGCACATGGGTGTCTCTCGTACACTTGTATATGAAGTCGAGATACACACTTTCTTTCTCGTTGAGAAAAATGATCTGATTAACAAGCCGATGTTTTTTGTCATTGTAACTCATCGCACCTCGAAACCAATTATTTTCGGGCACAAAGTAATTTGAATTAATAAGCGAGGAAACTTAATCATGGCCACACTCGTTATAAAAACAAATAATATATAGATACTATTTTTCATTTGGTAAGTTTGTGTTAGTTAGAAATAAATAAAACGGTAGTTTTTATTAAAAAAAAAAAAAAATTACCACGAGTATACCTACTGCAGATTTATTTCAATTTGTAGGATTATATTTAGTAAAAATATACAAATCTACAAATCTTCTAAAAGTATGTGTACAATCATTAAATATATTAACAATAGGGCAACCTTCTTTTTACAATCAAAGAGAAATCAGGAAAGAATCAATAAAACAGTGCCCATCGCGAACAAAACAATAAAACCATCATCGAAACACGGTCGATTTAAAGAGGAAAAAAAAGTGATCCATGCAAACCGAGCTACACACGACCCAATTATACTTCGCATCACACACACGCTCTCGCGTGTGCGCCACGATAAAAGAAAAAAAAGACGAGCGCTACAAATCGCTCGAAGAATGAAAAACAAGAAGCACAATCAATCGAGTCGCGTCACCCGACGCGCAACTGGTATACTATCGAACTAATAGCCGCAGCCTTTTTCCCCGCTAAAATCCGCACACGTCTCGCGCAGTCGATCGGCTCGTTAGGAGGAGAGAGAGAAAGAGAATATATATGTGTGTGTGTGTGTATATATACACACACACACACGCACACACAAATCCCATTCTCCCTCTCTTTCTCCCTTATTATGTCCAGCTGAAAATCGGCAACGACAGATATCGATTAGAGAAGGAGAACGACGTTCTCGTCCTCTCTCTGTCTCTCTCTCTCCTTCGCGATAAATCAGGTTTGTTTTGCGGCCTCGCGCGGGTAGCCTCCTATAACGGTAGTTATTAGCTGTCGAGCTGTATAATCCATGAATTAATTATATAAATACGCGAGCGATTGCTGGAGAGGGAGAAAAAGCGGGACGAGGGAGGAGGAGGAGGTGCGATGAGAAATGTGGAAGATGTAGCAGAGTGAGAGGAGGACGATGTGCGGAGGAGGAGGAAAGTCGTCGTCGTCGTCGTCGAGAAATTTTTATGCGGACGCGCCGAGTTGATTTTTAGCTTTTTATCGTTTCGGTGGGAAAGGAAGGTTTTGTAATTTAGTGCTCGAGTGGAATTTAATATCATCGGTTTAAGGATTTTGATATGTATCATCATATCTTTTTGTATTTTGTATACATAATGAATACCGACGGGTAATAAAACTAAGAAATCCCCATAATAATTTTAAGGATGCATATGTATATTTTTAATCCAGAAATTATTTTATAGATTGATCGGATAACATTTTTGTTACCCTTTTTTGTGTTGAAAAGTATATTTTAAGAAAAGAATAATTAATTTATACAATAATTTTGTAAAATCATTGATGAGCAGCTGTATGTCCAGTTTATTCATTTTATGGTGCATTAGCATTTTATTTTATTAATCGCATTCCAGTGTGATGAATTTAATTCTTTACAACAACATTGTTCTAAAATTTTTCCATTTCCACATCAAGTTTTCCATACCAAATTAATTTAAATAATTAATAAATAATAAAAATAAAGCATACGTAAAATTATAAATTTTTGTTCTCAGCGAACGTCACGCCAGCCTATACTCATCTAGCTATAGGCTTATTAAACTATATATATGCATAATGAATAAAATTTATCGAAATCTCCTCCAATCGTTCATTTTGTACTCAATCACCCACACGTTCATACCTTATCAAAACCCTCTCGCAAGCCCAACAAGTGACGACGAGCGCACAGTAGGAGGAGAAATCCAAGCATAATGGTCGAAAGCTAGGCGGCTAGACAGCGAGAGAGAGAGAGAGAGAGAGAGAGAGAGAGAGAGAGAGAGAGAGAGAGAGAGAGAGAGAGAGAGGAGGCACGTAATCAAGCCTCTCGAGGAAATGGGCGTCGAGCATCGCATTGTCGTACCCGGCCATTAGGTTAATCAGCGCGCGCGCGCGCGTGTACTCGTCACCTACATTCGAGAGCAGCACGTTGAAAACGCGGCGCCTGCACAATGATCGGCGCGATGCGCCGTAGGTGAGCGATTGCGCGCATCGCGATTACGGTTTCGAGTTAACTGGCCGATCACTAGCTCGCGCTCGCCGGAAGTCGGCTGGGGAATTAGAGGAGGGAAAAGTGGATCTTTTTGAAGAAGAGAGAAAGAGAGGTGGGGCTTTTTTTTGGGTGGCGTGCGGTATTAGAGGATTAGGATTAGAGGTAATGAAGGCTGGTCTGTCATTATAGTTGGAGTTTGTTAGAGATGAATGTAAGTGTTGAGGAAGCATAGGATTTCCGATCTGGAGTGAAAAAGAAATCTGTATCAATTGAGGGGTGTTTTTTTTCAGAATTGGATGATTCTACTTTTTGAAAAAGTTGAATAATATATAGTTTTTAAAAAGTACTTTTCTATTATTATTATCAGAACTATCTATAAAAAATCAATATATTATTATTTTATTATTTGTTTCTTTTACGAGATATAGATCTACATTAACATATCGAATCGTAATCCTAATTTTCAATAAAATATTTATCAGTGAATAAATGTGAGTATTCTCGTATTTCATATTCATGTTACGGTTCTCTAATTTACTGCTAAAATTGCACAATTCAATATTTGTATGACATTACAACATTAAAATAACCCAGAAAATATAGAACAATTCAATCAAACCCAACTAAGCATATACTCGGAGCTACCCGCTTCTCATCGCATACCAAGGTGTTACTTAACAAATTATACACGCCCATAAATCCTAATTTTAAACAACCCAAGAATTCCGCTATTCCCGCGCTAAATCTACTCCTCGAATATAAGATTCCAAGTCATGAGGAGAGCGCCGATTTCAATGTCCCGCAGAGGCAGCCGTTCGCCGCGACGGACAGACGAAATAAGCCGGGGCGACCATACTCTCTCTCTTTCTCTCTTCGCCCGATAGAGCCGCGGGATAATGACCCGAGAAACGGCCAGCCCGCGGAAATTAAGAGCTCCTATTAAACCCCGACGCGCCGGTATTTCTAGCGAATCTCGCCGCGCGAAAACAAAGGGATTACCGAATTCGTCATATCCCTTATACCCTCTATACGCGCAGCGAGAGCGCGTCTTCTTCTTCCTTGGCCCGGTAGGCGATAATGCTGTCATTGCACGTCGCGCCGTCGCGGCGATAAAGCACGTGAGCGGCAGTAGAAGCTTTAGGCGCCTCTTTGGGTCTCTTGTGCTCCGAAAGTTTTGAGAGGGAGAGAGAGAGAGAGAGAGAGCTGGTTAGCAGAGAGCCGTGTCGAGGGAGAGGGAGAGAGAGAGAGAGAAATAAGGAACGTACGGGCGGGAGATTTCGTACATTTAGATTCGAGATGTCGTTTATTTGGCATGAAGGTGAGAGCAGGAATTTCCGTGCGTTGGCCGCTTCTGTGCGCTACGCCTCTATCATGCTTGAGGGTATTTATCATGATAGGTAGTTGGTGCGGAGTGATTCTTGCTTTTAATGTTTTGGGTATATGTAAATAATGGCGTTTCGTCGATAGAAGTTTAGTGAATATGATTAGTAATAAATATATAAAATTTTAAATCTATTATTATATTAATAGGATTTCTATGTATATGATTCAAATTAAAGAAATATTAATAAATGAAACTTATCGAAGTGATGAACATTCAGGTTTATTTCGTTTTATCAAAATATATATCTATGGCTTATTCAGAAATAGATAGTTAACAAACTCTTGAGTGTATAAAACTTTATGTTTAATTTATAAGTTATATATATTGCATTCATAAATAAAAATATTCTAAACATATAAGTTTCAATTTCTTTTCCTTCGAAAAATCCTTTAAAGCAATTAGTAAAATAAAATTCTTGTAAAAACGAAGGATTTTAGCCTGAGCTGGTAAGGCGTTTGCCTGCTAAAACAAATATCGTCTTCTCGGATCTACTATTCGACGATGTAATGATCCCAAAAACCTTCACAATATACGTAAACTTTATACTATTGGCCTCACTCGTTCAACAGATGATACCCCTACTAAAATTATTATCTAAATTCATAAACCTCATGTTTACTAAATCACTCCAACCGCCCGAACCAAAAAATCGCGCATTTTCCGTCTGCAGTCTCTTCGAAACACACTCGAGCGCAGGCACATGT
The DNA here is from genome assembly GCA_036365515.1 of Torymus aiolomorphi. Lineage (NCBI taxonomy): Eukaryota > Metazoa > Arthropoda > Insecta > Hymenoptera > Torymidae > Torymus > Torymus aiolomorphi. The sequence goes on along the minus strand of CM070874.1, from coordinate 66,282,171 downwards.
TGCTGGTTAGTCCCTCGCGCTCGTATATACGCGAGCGCCATAGTTTTCGTCCGGCCTCGTATAAATAGAATCTCGGAGCCTCATCGCCGAGGTATCGGCGCGAACTAACGCAACGGCGACTCTACGCTCTTCTCTCTCACTCTCTCTCTCTCTCTCTCGCGACGATGGGCGGACTATTATAAGACAACCGCAAACCTGTCAACGGCCGCGCGTGTGTCTTGCGCCGCGCGCGCGCACGTCGTGTCGGGGGACGTGGACGCGCGCGCGGGGCAAGTAGACGAAATCGAGCAAAAGGAGAGAGAGAGAGCGAGAGATCGCCGATGGAATGGGAGTGTAAGAGGGTGCCGACCGCGAAATTTGTAGAGCTACTAGTCTTGATGATGCCCGCGACTTCCGGTTATATACGCGTGCGCGCGCGTGTGCGAGAGGGCAGCGTATAGCCCACCTGTCGCGTGATCGATTTTTTTTAGGACGATCGAGCGAGAGAGAGAGAGGGGGAGGGTGATGGGGGTGTTTGGTTAGCTGATCGGCCGGATTTTTGGAGTGGAATATTATATAGGCGGAGTAAGTTTTTTTAGAGAGGTTTCGGGTGTCACTTGGAGGTTCTTTATTTTTATTTAGATATGGATCCTTTGGAGTCCTTTATAATAAGATTAACTCGTCAACTTATTGGATGAATAATTTTATAGTGTAATCTAACTCATAACGGTTTATATTGGTGATATGGTCACGTATTTTCATAAAGTGAATATCGAAAATGTTGTTTTAACTCTTTTTCTAAGATTTTAGCTAGATAGACACGGAAAAAAAATGGTTAGTTCTAGTAACCAAAAAATTGGGTAGCCATATGAATTGGTCAAAAAAGAGAGAACTAAAACGATAGTTGGTACAACCAAGAGGTTAGTTATAGTACAACAAATTTAATAGTTATAACGATGTAAAAATGGTTGGCGGAACCAATATTTATTCGTTAATCCAACTATTTTCTTGGTTGTGGTTTTAATAACCAATCGGTTGGTTAGAATAATCAATCCGTTTTTTCCGTCTAACAAACAATATTAACTATTCTCATTTTGGTAAGGTTTGTTAAGTGATCGTTTTAGTAGTCTGTTATATTACGCCAAAAAGTACGTACAAGAACAACGTAAAATGTAAAGGTTGATTTTTTTGCTTTCAAAGATTGAAATTTCACAATAGAGATATGAAAATTGAGAATGTCATCACCACTTTACATTTTATTGGTGCCTCCGGGCATCGCTCGGAGTATACTACTTTTATATAGTATATACTTTTATTTATAATACTTTTACCACTTATCAGGTGGATTTCGTCTTGATTATTAAGTTTACCAACATGAATCGTTCCGATATGGCGTTATTTACTGTTAAGGAATAATAGTGAAAAGTTCAAGGATATACGAAAAGAAATAATTTGGCCGATCAATTGAATATATTTACATACATAAAAAGCACGAAATGTTTTGTGGGATTATTTGTATGTAAATCGCCTGGCTAATAAAAGGCAGGAGTTTCACAAAGACATCATATTACCGCGGCACAATCGCTTGTTTTATCACCATTTACAAGATTTCGCCTGGTGGATTCTAAATTATGTGTCTACAAATGAGCGCTAAGTAGTGTTTTTCATAAACATCACCCTTCCTCTCGCTCCCGTACTCGTGAAATTTTTCAACTGGCTTATTTCTTATTTATCGTCTGCCGGAAACGCCGCGGCTAATTGCTGTATACGCGCTGCCACATAACAATGCTATAAAGAGATTTTGCGTGAGGCGTTTGTCCCCCTTTTCGTTTTATCACTCCTACGAGATTTACGGCCAATCTTTTTTAATCCGCTAATTTGTAGTATCTATATACACCATTCTTTAGGCTTTCTTCTGCTAACGCATTATGTGTGTGTCGGAATGTAGATACTCCTAAATTTGATTATTTTTATTAGAAATTTTCTCCCATATCAGGACGCTAAATTTGATAATTCCTTTATCTGACACACCATAAGGAAAACCAATGTTCTTTAATTTACTTGCGCCTCAACGTTATTGATCATCCTTCTATACTGTTTGTTTCGTTAATGCAATTTCGGCAAAAATTTAATTCCTTAATAATTTTAGTAAAGCCGTTATAACTTTGTTTAATTTAATATTATAAATATAAGACTTAACATCGCAACATGCAAAAACAATTAACTCTATAATTCGAAAACTGAGAAAACCCGATAGCGCAGCAGCGGAAAATCCTCCATACTGCAACCGCCATTTTGGCTTTTCCCCTTTGTTTACCCAATATACCCACCAACCACCAAAACGACGACTCCCCCATCTCTCTTTCCTCTCCCCCTACCCACACGCATATATAATACCGCATCCGCCGCTCCGTCGCGCACAGTAGCCGGCGTTGTTCTCCTAATGGGCAGCGCATTCTCTCTCTCTTCCTACCTCTCTGCTTTCACAGTCAGCTGATTATGACATGTTGGCCGCGTCTGCGGCGGCGGAACGCCATTTGCCCGGCTAATGACTCGCGGACACACTCGCCACTGCGCGGCCCATCCTGGCATATCGGCTCTGTGTGTATGTGTGCGTCTATTTAGAAACGAGAGTCGCGCGAGCGCGCGACAATCGCCGACGATCGCCGTCGCGAGGGTTTTAAAGGGACGCTTGTGCGTATAGCGTGTATGAGCATCGTTGGCGGGCGAAGAGTGCGGGAATCTTTTCCTGAAAATCTGTGCGGGGAAAGGAAAGGAGGTTTTGGGTGGGCTATACGATCGCGTGCGATGGGTTTCGTGGTTGCGAGGAGAGCGCGGCTTTCTTTTTTGAGAGAGAGAGAGAGAAGTATATGGGTAGCGGTTGAGGTGTGCCGAACGGAAGCCGTGTTTTCTTGGTTTTTTCTTTTAATTTTTGATAAGAGTACTTTTGTAGTAAAATTTTGTAAATAAAGTCATTTGGCTTAAGCTTGCGATTATAATGTATTTATGTAATAATGATAAATGAGATATTTTGAAAGAAGTTCATTTTTGCAGGGTATTAAATAATTATATTACCTTACCAGTTCTTATAGGTAATTCTATTATTTTTCAATTTCTACATTGTAAATGCAAAAAAGCTTTAAAAGAATCAAATTTGTTTGATGCAATTTGAATTATTTCATGTAAATGGTTTTAAATTTATAAATATTTGATTCTCAGACGACCTGATTTTCTCGTACACTGTACTCTACGTCTTCTCGACTTGGAAGCATATTGGCATTGGATTACTGATATGTATTTTTTTTCTTCTTTACCCTTATGACAGCCACGACGAGGATGTCAGTTTCTAACTTCCAGAAATAAAATTATCATGCATGTATTTATTATCCGTTAAGATGACGAATTTCATTTTATTGGTTATTGAAGATGTTATTTATAATATGAAATATATTATATTTATGTTATCCCAATTTATATTTAAACTTTCTCTTCTTCCCTTGTATTCTTCGTTGATTTCATTACTATTCTTGTTCCAGAGGTACAAAAATGTACAAAGCATGTAATACAAATTTGCCATCGATTTCACGCAAATAAAACTATTTTATACACTTAAATTTATCTGCAAGATTATTTTTTATTAATAATCACACTGATATTCAATCATCTTTTGATTAATATATCTATAAGTATACAGTATAAGTGCGGTATACATATATAAAGCGATGGAGGAGAAAATAAAAATGCTCAAATAGAGAATGTACGTCTAATTTCGATGTTATTAATGTACATGATTGTAGTGGTAAATGCCTAAAATTGATTGCACTATTCTGAAAGTGACGCAGTTGACTATGTTTTTGCTTGTTTAATATTTCAACCGACATCATGAATATTTTATAAGTGTAAACCTTTTTCTCTTACGTCATTATTAAAATTAAACCTTCTACTATAAATAACCACAACAACAAAAATTTAATTAAAAAATTAATAACTCTTCCTCAAAATTCCTATAATTAATGAGTGAAAACTATCCTCCACAAAGTCCCACCGACCGCTCCGCACATAATCCCCACATCACACGTCCTCCTCCTGTTCGCCTCTCCGCCCGACTTATATCACATTTCATAAGTGAATTATCTCCGCTCTCGGAAAATCCACTCTCGCCTCACCTCATACCACCTCGGACGTGCACCATCACAACACAGACATACCGCGCTGCGTAGGTGCGTATGCGCATAAAGCACGCGCAGGCAGGCGCCTACGATGAAGACGCGCGCGCGCGGGAAAATGATTCCGTTTCCGCGATACTCTATCTCTCCCGGCGAGGGAGCGCATTATATATATGTAGCCACGTACGCCCTCGCGGCGCAATTACTCATCGCGTAAGGCCGGCTCGAAACAAATTGCCAGTCAAGTGGCAACACGCGCTCGTTCTCGTTTTCGTATATATGCACTGCTTTCCGCGTCGTCTTCTCTCTTCGCCACCCCTCGTGGTATTCCTGTTGCGCAACCACGGGCGTCGCTTTTGCCGCAAGTGCAAGAGAGAGGCGCGATAGCTCGAGAGAGTGAAAGGGACAGGGATACGTCCGCGGGCAGATGGAGGTGACCGTGTGTGAAGTTATCGCGATGGTTGCCGGAGTGACATGCTGGAATTCGTATATATATGTGTGGTTACGCGTAATCGTAGAATGGAAGTTTCTGTATCTTCTGGTTTTATTAGAAATTGTTGTGTTTTTTTTTATTTTTAGGTTGTGAGTTTATATAGAAGGGTAAAATATAAGAGGATTGTATTGTATGATACTTTTTAAAATTTTGAATATTCGCAATCTTTAAGTAATAAGATATAGGGTAGCTATTGGGGGGAACCAAATATTTTTTGAATATCGTTAATTATGGGCTGATGCTATTTGTACAATATAAATATAGTACATTAACATAGTATATGTATATATAATACTTTGTGTACATAAATCTGTCGTACAAATAGGAGAGGCGTTAATTATAATAGGTAAAAAGAGAAAAATAATATTTAGCACTGGGGTAGTTTTAAGTTTATATTAAGGTTACTAAAAATAATGTTATTCGTTTGTACAAAAAAAAATTCATTTAAAAAAACAAACCTTTGTCAATTAAGAATAATGTAAGTATCTGATTTCACGGAGAAGAAAACTTTCCAGGGTAAAACCGAATATGCACAGTCTTTAAAGCAAAGAAATCTTTTAAGAGTTCATTTTTATCTATGAAAGCTTTTATCGCCGCTACTATGTTTTTTCTGATAAAAGGTATTTAATTATTAAATTAAAAAATCGTGAAACAAAATTACTTACATACCTATTAGTAAATGTAGAAATACCAGTTTTATCTACTTAGGAAATTAAGTATTCGATTGTGATAACATTTTATTTAGTATAGCTTTTAGAAAAATATTTATTTTGAAAACTTGGTGAAATTGTATTGTTATCCTGACCGGCTGTAAAGGTTCTGTATAGACGGCAATAGCGATAGTTAGAGAAAATTAAAGAATCCGGTTTTACATCCGTCTCTTCAAACGCCTACATTTGAATAAAATAAACTACGATATAATTGTCTTTTATAACCTATTTTACTATAATAAATATACAACAAAATGACAACTTCCAAATTAATTTATCACTTTTCCCCTGATGTTTACAATTCCACCTCTCAATAAAACAAACTAAAGCCCACCGCCGTCTCCTGAATGAACCGCAGAAGACGCGGAAGGAGATAAGAAATCGGCGACAGCGCGTCCGTATGAATGAACAGGCCGCAAAGACCTCTCGACGGAGATCGAGAACGAGACAGCGACGCCTCCACCCACGCGCATAGAGCCTCAGTCACTCTCACTCTCGACGCGCCCGCGCCTGTAAATTTAGCAGCCAACGCATTATGCACGCTTCGGCTCCGTCGCATTGGGCGTATGCGCGCGATGCATATCCCGGGAGAGTGAGAGAGAGAGAGCGCATTGACACTCGTGCGTGCGCGCAAGCACGACTCAACGACGCCGGGATTTAGATCCCGGCAAATTGGCCGGAGCGATCGCGCGTGCTAACCCGGAAAATGAGCCGAGCGAGCCGGGGGAGTTGGTTTTTTAGGGTATTCATTTTACGGTTACATTTATTAATGATGGTAGGAAAGTTTTTCTGAAAATTTTCGCGGTTAGATTTAACTATAAAGAAGTTTCATCATGTATGTTTGATGGATTGACAATTATTATTGAACTTTTAAATACTTTTTTTTTATTGAAAATTATAAATCGAATGGACATGAAATACGTGACGAATTTCGAATCACAAATTATCAATCACTAATTTCGAATAGCGACTTGTACACGGTCCTTGTTATGAATTCACGTTTTCGTCAATCATCATAAATCTCGTTAAAATCGACACGAAATCCACGGAAAAACAGTAGCATGCCAATAGACTACTGTACTGCCACTGTCGATCGCATTACAAGATATAAACATTGTCGGAGAAAAACGCAGACAGCAGCTGATTAGCGTGAAAAGCAAACATAATTAGATTTGCTGGAATAATCAAATAACGGCGCGTGTACCTCATAAAAACAGATATACGCGTGCGCCCATTAGACTTTCTTACGCGCATTTACGCGCGTAACTCTCTCGCTCTCTCTTATACTCTTAACGCTGTTAAAAATCGAATCGGCGCTGACGCGTGGCGCAAAATTATTAATCACATTCCTGTGCAGCGCATGAAAGCGCGCGCGCGCAGGTGTATTATCTCGCTCGAGCACGTACAAAGGCCATAAAGACGTTTTTTTCGTGGCTTGCTGTTCGATGACATTTGAATTTCTCGTGTGTGTGTGTGCGCACTAGTTGCTCGCACAGGCCGCTTTGTCGGCGTTACGTAATTGCAGCGACATAATTGTGCGTGCGCGCGCGCAGGCAGATAAGATTTCGCGGACTGGCGTAATCGATTTTTAAGACCCGCTGGAAATTCGATTATGCTCAATCGAGCGTTAAGTTTAGTGTTTATATATCTCTTGGTATGCTAAAAAATTGAACGTTTAGTTAGTATAACATGAAAAAAATTGCGGTTTGAGTGTTGGAAATAAAATTTTATAGATTTTCTGGAATGAGATCGGTTTGGATAAGTAAATGATGTTTGAATCACCTATAATAAACAAATTAGTGTTTTCATAATTGAGTTGACAAATACGTTTACAAGAGAAAAATGTTATAAAATAATAGAAATTAACTTTGACAAAGAAAACTTGTAAAAGTAAAAAATGACGTGTCTGGTCAAAATTGTCTTATAGTTGATTCTGAGATTTTGGCATACAATCACACACACCCATTTTTAAGGAAATTTTTTGAAAAATACAAACACCCATATATTTACAGACTCCCAGGTATTCACACTTTCATATTATTTGTATATAAATTAATTATGAAGCTGATGGCAATACTAATGAAATAAAACAATTGGTTACAACGTTTCGGACATTTTTTTATATTACACGTTAATTAACCTGAAGAGGGACATAATATAAAAAAATGTCCGAAACGTTGTAACCAATTGTTTTATTTCATTAAATAAACAAACACCTGGTAGTATGGCCATCAGCTTCATAAAACAACTATGTGTATATAAATATTAGCAAATAAGGAAAAATGAAAAAAAAAAAAATTTCTTTAGCTGATTACAGCATACCTTCCAGACTTTTCTTCTTCATCATATATATATTTCTTCATACATCAGATTTTTCTCTTTCATCATATAACACATGGAAAAATTGTCCACTCTTTAAAAAATACTTTGTGACATATAGTCTTTTGTCGCAAACATTATTATCAAAAAAAGTTTAAAAAATAACGACCAGAACTCCTACGTAAAAGATAATATATGGAAACCCTAAAATGAATTTCGCGTACAATGTGCATCACACATCTAACCATACGCATATTATATACACATATATACATATTATTATATACACACTCACGTTTACACGTCCCAGCTGATAAACGAGTCTCATCTCCGCGACAAAAGCTCAGCCTACCTCTCATCTAATAAACTCTAACGCACGCACTCTCACTCTCTCCTCGCCATCTCCCGAAAGTAAACAAAGAAACCGCGAAATCTCCAGCGAAGCCTCCCACAAAGGAATAGCCGGATTATAATTATTCCTCTCTCTCACTCTCTCCGCGCGCGTATAATCCAGGGCATTAATTAAGCGTGTAGTCATAATAACCGGGCCGCTCGCTCCCCTCCACCCACTGGTATCATCTCTCGTCCCGGGCGCATTGTCCGCCGAATTAACTAATGGACCGCGGAGAACGCGAGATTGCCTTAGTCTGCGCAAGCGAGAGAAGTTATGTCACCACGCGCATGTCTGTGTGATGTCTGGAACGAGCGTCTCTCTCTCTAGCAGCTTTTTGACTCTTTTGTCGGGGTAGGCGTTGTAAGCTCGCTCTCTTTTGAGAGCCGCGCGTGTGCGTCTCCGACTGGTGTTTATGAGGTTTACAGATGTCGCCGCGAGAAAGTGGAAAGGGGTGTACATAGACAATGATGTGCAATAAGGAGTGCGATGAGCTTTTCGCGGGAGGAAAGTTTCGTGATATGGAGCACTTTAGCATTGATTACAAGTGTTGATAGTTATTGCATTTTTTACAGGCATTAAGATGGGAATTACAAGCATCGCGGTAAGTTATATTACGTAAACCACCGATTTCGTATGCTAAGAATCTTGTTGCACGCTCATGTTTACTATCTCTTTGTCTAAATTTTGATTAAGCATTATTCAAATTAAAAAATTCAATTTAACCGCACAGTTTCGCTGAAAGTGAAACTGTTATTTAAGCATTCATTGTTACTCCAGGAAGGTGTAAATTGCCGTAATTTACGTTCGCCGCCGAGAGTTCATTAATTTACCAACAAAATTCACTTTTTCGCGTTAAGCCGTGTGCCACATATAACCCCAGCCCGTCGCACCCCACACTGAATAATTTATCCCCATAATGTCACCTTACACCATTCATAACGGTATTACACACGCATTGCCGCCCATTGTTGTATCGCCGCGCGCACGCGTAATTGACGAGGCGATTTAGCTCACTTTTATCGTCCCCTCGCGCGACATTCTCGCGGTGTTTCGCAAACAGCTGTTAACTCGCCCTCGCCACCTAACGAGATATATAGTAAAGCTAAAATTCCTATAAATATGCAAAAAACGAGTTGACGACGCGGGGGAAAGAAGAGATACGCGAGCGACGGGCGGACAGTTCAGACTAAACAATGGCTCACTTTCACTACACACAACGACACGCGCGTGCACTCCCACTTTTCTTCGCCGCGTGCAGCCTACACCAGCAAAGCGTTTCCTTATTTCTCGCGCGCACGCCCGCGCGCGCGACAATATTTGCAATTTATATTCGATCTCAGCACTTATCGCCGTGATTTATTGGATCGTTAATGCACCGCCGCGTGCGCGATTTCGATAATAATTTAAACGTTATGGAGTCTCCTGGCGACGGTGCCGCACGTTGCAAAAACGTAAGGGTAAAAAGAGTCGTGGGTATATTTCGGTTTTCTCTCGATATAGCCGTTTTCCTGTGGGTGAAGTGTTTATTTTTATTTTCGTTGGTTAATGGCGGTGGTGAGGCTGGAATTTGTTTGCCCGGGACACGGGGGAATTTTTATTGTCGGTCATAAATTACGAAAAATATATCGCGCCGTTAAGTTATTGACAGAAAATTTAAATACGAGATTCATTTTTATCCAGCCGCTCGGCGAGAGATATCGGCGAGTTTTCTTTCGTTACCGCGGCTTGGATTTCACTTGCTCAATACGCGCGTGTCTGCTTGAGGAATTTCCTTGCAAATTATAATATTACTGGCTTGTAGAAAGAATCGCTGATTTTTTCAATCGATATTTCATCAATCCTATAGGTGTGAATGATTTAAAGTCGTAGAGAAAAGGTTGATGAATAAATATTTTAGTGTTGAAAACTTTTGTTTTACACATTTTGCGCACTTTAATATGCTTCAGCTGTAAACTTTAACACCTAAAATATTTGTACGATATTTGCATTTTTACATTTCCTCGCGGCTGTGAAATCGTGAAAACTTGATCGTTAGAGTTTATTTGTGTAAGTTTAAAGGCTCGGGTGTCCGGATTTGCATAATTTAGATCAGCGATTCAAAAGGCGTTCTAGACCTCATAATTATTTATTATAAGTTTATAGTTGGAGCGGAGTATTGCATTAAAGTCGCAACGAACTGAGTTACTTTCTAGTAATCTGATAGCGGTGACATACTCTTTTTATGTCACTCAACGAGCATTTAAAAATATATTTTAATTCAATTAAATTGGATTCTGTCGTTTTTATTCGGTAAAAATGTTTCATTTTTACAAAGCTCATTAGAAATAAATTCAAACATTTCTTCATAACAAAATATATGGAGATACGCGTACAATACATATTTTTCGACGTATTGGAGGTAACCTAATATAGATCACAGTTAGATGTACCAATTAGACCTTTACCTTTTATTCCTGAAGGATTTTTATATGCCTCTTTATTGTCAAATTACTCATGTTCCCGATAACTAAAATTTTGTAAACCCTTTGTCAGCTTCATTTTTGGGTGACCAATATTAATAACTCTCACGAACTATTCTTAGGAATAACAGGAATTTCTTTTACTATATTTTTATCTCACAATATCTTACTCGCCTCGAGCCATACACCCACATTCCGTATTTAAAACTGAGAAACGCGACAACGAAAGCTTTTACCAACCTTGCAACGAGTCTAACCAAGACAGATGCCTCTACGCTCCCAATCTCCACCTCGCTCCGAGATATACCAGAAGCAAGCGCGCTTACGCTCAGGTGCTCCCGATCACCCTTGGCGATCTCTCGCGCTCTCGGCCACTTGGGATAATTGCGTCGAAGACGAGGTGATTAACTACTGAGGCAGCAGGGCGGCCGCGAAAAAGGATCCCGAGCCGAGCGAGCGGAGAAAGTCTATTTCGGATGTCGGAGCTGCGGGCAAATCGATCCGCGCGAGGTTGAGGGATTTTCTTGGGAGGATGAATCATGCACCGCGGACGGGAGAAAGTAGGTTGGGATAACGTTTTGATGTCGTTGGAAAGGTATATACGCTGTGTATTTTTGATTGAGCGGATTCGGATTTGATAAGGTGGCGTGTGTTGTGAATTGATAGCAAGGGGAGTGAATTTGCAAATAGCAGGGTTCGTTGTTAAAATGTGAATTTAAAGAGCGGATGTGATTGACAATTACAATTTATTTAATTAATTGATCATCAGGATTCGACTAATTCAACAACATATAATAGGTCGAAACGGTCCGTTATCCTCAGTCCTCCCATGCCAATAGCAACAGTTACATGAACCCAATCACGAGACAAAACACCCGATTAGGGTATAATATAAACCAAGTAGAACGCATCGACCGCCACGCTAACTAAGCGCACACCTCACAGCAAACGCTTCCCTTACTAAGCGCTATAGAAACAGTACACATAGGGAGTAAGTATAAGTACGGAACTCCGAACCCGCGAGAGGGAGAGAGAGAGAGAAGTTCGCGCGCTACGTCGCTCGCGGACCCTATTATTCGCGCGTAATTTATACAGTGCCGGGGATAAAGTGAGTTATCTCGTAGCGGAGAAGTGCGCGCGCGCCCGTGCACACAATGCCGGTAGCGCGAGTGCGGTAAGCAAAACGAGGATCGTGCGATACCGCCCTCCGCTTTTTTCGCGTAGTAAATGGTGGCATTGTCACGAGGAACTGCTTTGTGGATCATTTTTTATTTGACGTTCGATTGCTGAGTAGTGCGGGATTGGCTGGTGTGCGAATTGGTCAAGTTTTTTCGGGAGTACTACTATTTCTTTCATTAAGTTACATTGAATTACATGAATATTCTACTTACTTAACTTCTAAGATCCGTGTTTCTATATATAATTATTTGCATTTGCGTATATAATACATAAATTTATTCTATACAAGTGAGAGCTCGAAGTATGTCAACGATGTCTTGTCAACGATTTCATATTATATAGGTAACATAATTAATACGCTTACATCTATGCCTGCGATTATTTTTTTATTATTATTCATATTGATATTTGATCTTCTTTTTTTTAATATATATACGTGCACATATGAAGCCTGCATTGGGAAGAAACTAAAGATATACTCGAATAACGGTCTGTATGTCCAATTTTAGGGAGCCCCTTCCATTCAGTCAATCAGAAGCGAGCATTTGGCATTAGCCATTGAGCTTCGAGTACCTTCGGTTAATCAGGTTTAAGCACCATTCAACTACCAGATTATTATAACCGAACTTCTATTTTAAATGAACTTTTTAAAGAAAATTTTTTTAGGAATGAAGGTCGTAATGTCTAAAAAGTTCATGACATTTAAACGATCAGGGATGAAACATTATGCAAGCTAAAAGTATTCGATCGTGTAATAATATTTATAATTACAATGAATTACATTGTTTAAATACAATTTTAATACGCCTTTTAATTTTCATGATGATTCACAGAACAACGTATAAGTTAACTACCAAATAAAAATAACCCATACGATCATCAAATCTAAAAACCATCAGTACACCAACCATCTCTCTAGCCATTCAAACAATTAAACTCCGCAAGTTATAAATTGCAAGCGCACGCAAGTGTACTCGAAACCCCAAAAATATTTCTATCCCCTCGCCGCGCGCTAATATATATTTTTAACAACAACGGGGCGCTCGCGTATATACACACACGGTTCCGCTTAACCAGAATTTCGGAATTGTCCCATCTATCCCAATTTAATTCATGACTGACAGATATATTTCACGCCACTGCCGTCCGCCCATCCTCCTTATAAACCCGCGGCTACTCTCGCAACACGCATAATGGTTGCGCTTTGCTATATCTTTCCTCTTTCTCGAATTTTGCGCGCCGGCCGAGAAAGCCCTTCGATCAATCATTTAGGGTAATACACACAAAGCCACTACCACTATACGCCACCTCTCCTCTCTCTCTTACTACTCTCGTTACATTTCGCGCGTTTTAATGGGATTTCGTGGGACGTCTCTCCCGTACGCGCGCGCGGGCGCCGTAGACTCGAATAATTCACATTGTCCGTCTCGGGGAGGCGGAGAGGGCCTCTCCCTCACTCTCTCAAGGGCTTTCTTTTGCCAATTATTTCGGGACGGCGAGAGAGCGTGCAGAGCGCGTGCGCGCGCGGAAAGAAAAGCGCGACAGAATAGATCGCGCGATTTTCTACTCGCCTTGCGCGTGTACGCCGACTAATTTAGCCGCTGTGCTGCAGCGGTGCGCTCGAGGGAGAGCAATAAGATAAGGTGGAGTCTGAGCGCGCGCGTACGGAGGCTCTCGATCGTGCAGCTTTTGCTGGTCGCGAGGATTTTTGGATCTCTTGTTTGCGAAGGTGGCTAAGCGCAGGCGCGCGCGTTTGTTGTTTAGCGTGCGTTGATGCTGATGAGGCTTTGTCGTGTAGGAAAGAGAGCTCCGTTGTGATGTACACACATTGCTCGTATCTGTACGAGTGGTGTATAGTAAGTGTGAATTAGCAGGGAAATGTGGAGTGAGTTGGTGTAATAATAATGTCGGGAAAGCATTATTGAATTTATTGTCGACGTAAAGTATAAGCAAATTGTAATTGTGTATACCTAATTAGTAGTATACAAGAAAATAATTGATGAAGTTAATTATTGGGCGGTCCTCAATTATTTTTACTTTATTTTGCGAGTACGTGATCTATTGAATGTCCATTTATTTATAACTAAATTCAAATCAATAATTAATCGTGTAACCTCTGTATCTTGTTTCAATATTCCGTTGTTATTATAAATATGTGTCATTTAATAAGTTTGTATGTATCGATATACCTATTAATACGTCAGTGTATATATCAACAAAATAATGTTGTTGGACTGAGTTCAATTCGATAAATATAATGAACTAACAATTCTTTTCAAAATTTAGAGTATCTTGGATTATTTGATACATGTTTGTATTATTTTTGATCCTTAAATTTTCAACTATTTTTAAAATTTTAGTTATATATGATTTTAATTTATGTGCACACACATCTCACCTCCGACAATTTTATTAATCTTAAAAATATTTCACGAAGTTGGCGCGGAAGGTAGGTCAAGCCTTGAAATAACCTACTTTTAATTTTATTTTGTATGGCTGCGGTGATAACTGAATTATTAAATCCGCAATACTTGATAAGGAACATTGATTTTCTGCCAGCGGTTAATTATGAATGTTAAAAAGGAGAAGTTATTTTTCATTCATTACTAATAGCTAACGTACTCGATTTCAACGGATTTAAAATTACATTATTCATGCTGATAAATTAATTTATAACGCGTTCTAATCAAATCAAGTATCAAATCAGGTTTTCAAACATTGCACGAAGTCCACCTTATTATAAATTAAATATAGTAAATAAATCTATAAATTAGCTTCTCTTTTTCTTCCAAACGCCACGCGAACTAATCAGATTAGCGCTGATTTTTATTAAAAATATACCGCCCGATAATACCTAATGAGATTAATTGCATTATAATCTCATTAAACAGGAGCTGAATTGCCTTCTGAATGAAGGACTTATCACTGCCAAGGAGACACGATTATCTAGACGATCGCGTTCAATTTTTCCGCGCTACTCCCATAGTAATATCCCTCTAACAAACAGACTCGTAACTTCAAATCACGCTCACCGAAACTTCTCCCACCTATACATACAAATCCCAAACTCCCCAACAGCATCTCTCTCTATATATATACACTATACCTGCCCACACCCATGAGGCCATTTCGACTCTATGCAAACACGAGCTATTACACCATCAGACAGGACTCGTTATACATTACACGCGAGGCAGCACCTCGCGAGCGCGCGATTTTTTCCCACGTGCACACCTCTTGCGCGGTCGCGCGCACGCCTCTCATAATCTGTCCATAAATCAGCTGCTCGCTGCTCAATCACGACATCTCAACATTTTGTTAACAAGCTCGCCCCCGTCTCTCTCTCTCTCTCTCTCTCTCTCTCTCTCTCTCTCTCTCTCTCTCTCTCTCTTGCAGTTGCATCAGCGTCTCGAAATACATTAAAGCAGCAGCAACGCTCGCGCCATTCATAACGCGAGCGTTATTAGCACAGATCGCACGGCCGTGATAAGCCACTCGCGTCCTCGCCGTCGTCGTTGTCGTCGTGTGGTTAAAATAAGGATGATGAATGTCCACCGAGAGAGAGCGGCGGGCCTCTGCGCGCTTCCTCCCGAGATGCATAGATTCGTATCGGGGACCGCATATAAGCGATATGCGCCCTGCGCGCGCGCTATTATGATATGCGAGTTGCGCAAGGAGGACTGATGGCCCACGCGATGCGCTCGAGGTGGAGGTTTAGGTGAGAGGCGCCGTCGCGTGCGAGCTGGACGTACGGCGGGTGGGATCGAAATGTTGGCTTGGGTGATTTGGTGGTAGTTGGTTGTGAATTTTTAAAAATTTATTTTTGATTGATTGAAAATTCACTCAACCTGTGACGTGGGATGTAGGAAAATGTAGAATAGTTAATTTCCACGAGACACATCGGTTTTTAACTTTTTTTATTTTGGTTGTGGAAGAAAAAAGAATTCTTTTTTAAACTATGTCGTATGCAGAAATAATACTTTGTCATAATTGATTTTGTTCCTGTGATATATTTTGAGGAGTAAAAGTTGATTAAATCGGAATAGATGATTTGATAGTTTATTTTCAAATTTGATAAAATATTTAGAACATCAGCACAGTATTTTACTGCAGATTTTGTGATTGATAAAGCCAATATTACTGATGTAGTTTATTAAAGTAGGTACATAAATAAAAAATCATTTACAAGAAAATAAATAACAAACTGACGGTTTACGAAATCTATTATTGTAATATCCACTTTCATATATAAATTAACAATGTTTACAGCTTGTTTTACGAGCAGATTAGTTTAACTATGGTGTGGGCGATGTTAATGATTCTCCATCGTAGATCTATATGTATTCCTGCGTCTAAGCAGACACATGAAACTCGCGTTTTTTCCGTTTATCCATCTCAATTTACACTTTATTATTCTATACGTGCAAAAATTGCACTAATGCCATCGCTCTTCATCTTTTTATTCCGCTTTTATCAATTATTCACGAATTCTATGATCCTTATTAACACCTTCGTTCATCAGCGATCCTCTCAACCGCATCAAAACCCCGACACTAAAAAAAAAGCCGCTAAAAAATTCATAAATCTCGACGACAAAAAAAAATAGAAAAAATCGTCCACCATCACACAACAACAAAGAAAAACGCGTCATCTTCGATATGACCCGTCGATAATCATTCATTATAAATTCACGCGCCACAATCTCGCGAATCCCTCTTCTCCGCGTAACAGATTCCCCACGGACCCGACAGTTGCACACACACACACACTCACACACACGTAATCGTTGTCCGATTAAAAACTCTGCAGAGACACACACGCGCACTCCACGCATTTACATTTAATTAGCGTAACCGGTCGCGCTGATCATTCTCAGCCCGCGTATGGAACATGGCGGCGCGCTCCGTTCCGTCAATCAACTTTCCGCGTCTATTGCGCGCTTTTTTCG
The DNA here is from genome assembly GCA_036365515.1 of Torymus aiolomorphi. Taxonomy (NCBI): domain Eukaryota; kingdom Metazoa; phylum Arthropoda; class Insecta; order Hymenoptera; family Torymidae; genus Torymus; species Torymus aiolomorphi. Next base: position 66,265,524 of record CM070874.1, on the reverse strand, counting down.
CCGTGCCTTATATTCTCCTACTCCCGTGCGAGCGAGCGATTGCTTCGAGGAATCGGTTTCCCGTTTTCCGTGAAAACGCCATTTTCAGAAACTCGCCCTCGCGCCGCCGCCGTCTGCATTTTATATATATATCGCGTCGGTGAGCGCGCGTTTCTCAGGCGCTGTCAGACGATTGATTTATAAGGAAATTTTCGTTCCGATGGGGGAATTTTTGCACGGGGTTGACGATTGTAAGACTCAAATTGCCTTCAAATAAAATAAATCTTTTTGAATCGACTTATAGCTAGTGCGTCTTTATGTACGCTATACATATACTCGTATATTTTCTTATTGACATAATGAGTTGTATTTTTTTATTGTGTGTTTTGTTTGGAAAATTTTTGCAGATATTTTTAAAATAGGTAATTGATTGATTTGGTAGCTAGATCCGATGATTAGAACCATTTTTGTACATTGATTTTCAGAAAAATAGAGATAACATTTGATGATTTTGACTTTACTGAGAGTATCTTCAAGATGTATTATTATTATAGTATTGGATATTACTGGCTGCACTGTCAAGGAAGTTTGGTGGTATGGGTGCAAGAAATCAATATAGCACTATTTCTAATCGTAATATCGACGTTTTGATCACTTTACTGCGATCCTTTTCAGGAAATTGTCAAAACAAGAAATAATTTTAAAAGATAGCGTGGCATACTACTAATCAAGTATAAATAACAGTTACAACATGGAAGGCTTTTCGGTTTATGTTTGAATCAGAATATTAAAATTTGAAAAATAAAAAGAGTATCCCATAAAATTTCTCTTATAGAAATTCTATACTTTGAAAACTAAAGAACACGAAACATTCCAACACCGATTAATTTTCACTTTATGTAATGTCTAATCGCCACATACAACAATAACAATATCCATCTCAAAATCAATTTTAGAAATTTCATACAACATTCATCGACCAACCCGATGAAAATCCCCAACAAGGATCTCTCTCACAGCGACCACATATTGCGATCATCCGCGTATATAACGCGCTCGCAGCCTCACCCTGAAATCCATCCCAATGAAATCAGCGTGTATCCTCGTACCTGTTTTGCACCTGCGCTCTCGACACACAAAAACACGTACAATACCAGGCGCGCACGCGCATAACCTTATCAGCTGCGATTGTACGTACACGGGCCTAAACGCCGCGGCCCCATAAATCGTAGCTTCGGCCGCGCACGCGCGCGTGCGGAAAAACGTCAAATCCAATGCGATTGAATTCCGTCGCGTGTAAGAAGGACGCGCAGAGAGAGAGAGAGAGAGAGAGAGAGCGCTAGTACACACATACACAGGTCGATTGAAGATAATGTTTTCGCGATGCGTGGTCGTGTTAACACACGCGGTTCCCTTAATAGTTTCTGCCCGCGGGGCATCATTATGCGCGCGACGCCGATCGCTTTTTGCAAAGATGTATACATACGAGGGCGTTCTTTTGTTTGTATTTGTTGGTGTATTATACGGCGAGGGGGTATGAGACACTGGGGTGGAATGATTTTTGTGGTTCTATGGGGCTTTTCTTTCTTCGCGGGGTTTGCTGTGATTTGCCGGGGATTTGCGCTCGATATCGTATACGTGGATCTACAATTACTGAATATTATTAAGGTAATGCGCGTGTACGTATCGTGCATTGTGGAATATTTCAGGTTCAATAATGGTGTATATACAAGGTGAGCATCTTGTATGATATTCGGTATGATGCGGTAATGTTTTGTAGTTTGAAAAGAAAGTCCTATTATACGAAACTGACGGGCTTATTAAATGGCCTATATATGTTAAAGTATAGTGAATATAAGACAGGAATTTTGCTTTTTATTTATTTTTGAAACCTTTGAAGTTTGTGCGATTGCCTTCTATGATTCACTTGTAGGCATAATATAATAAAAAAAAAAACATTTTTTAATACTATTTTTTACTTTGCTCTTAAAAATTTATCAATCGAAGTAACCAACTCTGTCGAGCCTTTACGAAACTAATTATATCCAGCAATCATATCAATGTCTTCATTATTCCATTCAAAATAAAGTCTTTTACAATACTACCTCAAACGTTCGATAAACTCGAACCTCCTCTCAATCCATCCAATTAGCAAATTCAGCGAACGACTCGCACTGCAGACGAAACAGCTCTCGTGGCTTACGCAACGATTCCGCCGTCCGCGTCGTCGTCTCTCCCTCCCTCGCCCTCTGCCCCCGCCACCTTTTGTCTTTGCCATTCAGGGGAGCTAGCGCATTCGCCTCCCGACTCCTCAAGACACTACACTGCGCACAGACGACAAAGACACAAGGGGGAACGTGTACGCGTCGTTGTCTTCTTTCGTCTCGTCGAAAGAAGCTCTCCTCTCTCTCTCTCTCTCTCCTAGCCATCGAGGCTTGTACCGGCGGACGTTGAGCGATCGTCGCGATTGTGTTCGCGGATTTTCACAGTTAGCGCCTAAAATTAGGAAGGCCCGCGATATTTCACACACTATACGCGGGCAGGACTCTACTATTCCTTTATTATATATCAACGCGTGATGTGGCTTGTCTTCGGTTAACCTTATTCTCGGCGTGTCGTCGCAGCCGCGCGGGGATTTTTTTTATTAAAGAGTATAGGTATATACTTGCAGTGAGCTTCCCACGAAAACGGTCTGCGCGAGCGCGTGCTTGTTCGAGGCGGCTCGGATTGATGAGGATCGTTTTTTCATCGTGTCGACGAACGCCTTCGTAAGTAAGCGAAGCGGCGGTGTATATGCAGTGGAGCCGATTTAGCGGTGCGCACAGTGCGAAATGAGAGTGCTGAGTGGGGTTTGCGAAATTGAGGTGAAAAATTAGGTTTGCTTCTGGCTTGATGATAAGATTTTTGTTTTTATTGAGCGAGATTAATTTTAGATGGTAGAAAGGTGACAATTTTAGTGATACCTTCTTGATATACTTTATACATTTATTTTTGGTAATTAAATAACGAATCTTTTTTTATCTCGTACACTTGGAGCCATTATCATTTTACGGAGAGCTAATTAAATTCTACCCTCTCACTTGACCTGTTTTAAATGTCGTTTTAAAAATAAAAGAAAGGGACCTAAGTATACACGTTTGTCACTTATTAGGGCGCCTTGAAGTATTTTAATTTTACCTAAATCACAGTATATATTAGACAATTTTAAAGTAAAATCATGCAGTCATTTTAATATGAAAGCTTGTTAAATTTATATATAAATATACTTAAATAACCCATTTACTTCTACGAATTTTAATCATTTTGATTAATAATATCTTTTTTCTTTGAAACCCAAATATTTTTTATGTAAATTATAAAAAAGCAACATATTCCTCAATCCTCAAAAAACCCAATAAACCGCGAGAGACTCAACAATTGGCTCTAAACGATTAATTGTGACAAACAATGCTCATTTCGTAACAGTATCGCTTCGCTCTCAGCGCGTACCCACACACAAACGTAAATCACTTGCGAATCGATCAGAAACACGGAAACCACAACTCGCTCGACTCCGCGCACCCATACACATACAGGTCGGAGGTAAACAGGCAGCTCTTGTTGCCGCCGCTACCGCTGCTCCCGTGCTGCACATGCACGAGCCATGAAAATTACATGGAAGTGTAAATAGCGGGCGCATGCGCTGCAGCACAAGGGACAACCGCTGCTCGCTTACTCGGCTCTCGCATTCAAATGCGATAAGGATATAAATCCAGCGCGCAGGGGCCGAGACACAATAACGATGGCGGAATATAAACTTAGAAAGCGCGCGTAGATTTTCATAATGGACGCATAAATTACGACAGGCGGAGTCCAGTGGCCTCCCCCCTCGCGTTCGCGCATGCATACGGTATACGATCTCTCTCTCTCTCTCTCTCTCTCTCCCTCTCTCTCTCTCTCTCGTGCGCTCTTTCTCTTACCAGTGCACGCGGCTGGGGAAATTCTCAGACGGCGACGCGCGGAATTAATATAGCCCCGCGAGTGCGGCGCGGCCGGAGCAGTGCATGCGCGAGAAGAGCGGCGAGCATCCGTGAGCTCGTGCTGGGGGTCGTAATTGCAGCGGGAGCTGGGGGAGTGGAGATTCAAGGATGGCTTCGTCAGGGAAGTAAGTTTTGTGGTTGAATAGGTTCTTTGGTTGTTTTTTTTTTCTAAGAGTTTAGAAGGAGTTGAATGATGAGTAATTGTTAAGTAGATGTTTGACCGAGAAAACTTTGTTTTGTTTCGAATGTTAAGTTACACCGTTGGTAAAAGTGAGTTTGAATAAAAAATTGGTCTTTGTAACTGTAGATCAGCTGATTTATTTCGAAGTTTATGTTTATAACGAATGAAAATGAATCTTAACCACGACTTATCAAGCTGAAGTGATGTTGCTTCTATATAGCGAAAAGTTTTTCTCTAAATATTCTTCTACAATTTAAGATGTATTTTAAACATTTGGAAGAAATTAACAATTCATTTTATAAACAAAGAACTACCTCTATTCTAGACTAAAAACCAACCGTATTCTAATAAACGGAATTAAAAAACAGTTTTTTACTTACAAAATAAACCAACCATATTCTAATGAGTAGAATTAAAAAACAGTTTTTTACTAACAAAATAATTAGTCGCCGGATGAGTTAAGAAAAACCAAGAAATAATCAATTCCTGCACTATACTTAATAAAACCGAAAAAAGTCTGAAAGCTAAAAAAACAATCGAGGAAGCTCTGATTAATGTCGACAGCCACGCGTATAGTATACTGTTCTGCTTTGAGTGCATTCGCGCGTAACAATTAATTGACGAGCGTGATATAAATAGCGCGAGCCTTTCGAAGCTATTGGCAACGAGTTTCGCTGTTGTAGGAGGACCGTTTTGATAAAAATAGGAGGATTGATTCAGCTGCTAATTAAAATTTCAGCCCATAAAACATGAACCTATTTTATCCATCCTACCTCGTAAACCTATACAATAAATTCCAACATTTCTATTTTAAATTAATCTGCGAAATATTGATCAAATAAATCCACAGTATACAATCAAATAAATCTGCAGCCCCCAGCTTCGCGGCCGGCAAGTTAAAGCAACGTCTCGATACCGTCAACACAACACCCCACATATACTTTAATACCGCGCGCGCATCCAAATACACACTATACACCCGAAGTACCAAAAATCAGATACTTTAAAATCAATGAATAATTCAAAAACCGCAGCGCGGGGCCAAAAGCGACGCGCACGCCACGTCACATTAACAAAATGGATTTCCGACAAAAATGTCTCTCGATGTCCTCCCTCCGCTATATATACTAATTCGTGACTCGGCGTAAAACACGAATAATGTTCCGAATAATGATCGCGTCGGTGTGGTCCGCGCGCCCCGTGCCGATTGATTTCGAGAGCGCGTATATAAATATACACATACATACGAGCGCACGCACACACGACGGAGGGCGGTGACATCAGGAGAGAGAGAGAGAGAGAGAGACCGCGATCGCTCGCTCGTGTGGCTCGTATAGCCGAGTTCTCTTCCCATTAGCCGTTAACCGCATGGATATGTATGCATATGCGAGAAAAAGAGGGAGAAAGAGTTGGTTATATATATATGCGAGAAATAAGATCTTACGAGGCATGAAAATCGTCGACGTTATATTGTTTAAGAGTTCAAGTTTACTATAAAATAATTGTGAATGAAAAACGTAAATTGACTTTTCAGAAAGTACATATGTAAAGCTTTGTAAAATCAGATTAGTTGTTGATGACAAATTCATCTATTTAGTTTTTCATTTAATTTAAGAATGGTGAAATTCATTTGAATTAATGCACATCTATAAATCCCGCAAGTTTTGCATGTAATCTCAACATACACTTTTAACGTTAACTGTATGCCCACGGAACAGCCTATAAAGGATACAACCGACATGATACGTTTAAAGCTGCGGACGGACAACCAGTACGACATTGTAGGAGAGATTACGGCGCGAGGTAATGGCACTCATACTTGCATAAAGATACAGTCAGATGCGTTGTACCTTTTTACTCTTCTGTTTCCTGGCGCTTGATTCTCGGGGTATCGTTTTCTTTGCCTCATATTTATCTAGTTACCGTGCAATTGAATTAGATCTGTCGGGCATTATCATCGCTTAATGTACACCAACGCGTCCTGTTTCAAGATTAGCCGACATAATGTTACGGCTTTGAGAATCTAAAAATATGCAATTATTATATGTTGGTAATCAAAGGGATTGTAAGATTAAAATACATTGGTAATGTACTTACCGTGAATAAATTTTATTTTAGAATGAATGTTATTTTCAACGTTGTTTATTTAATGGACTAGAAAATGAATTGAATTTAAAACCTATTTGTGATTAACAACCTCAACTACCGAAAAAACGTAGTTACAGTCGAAATGAACACGTTAAGCAGCCAATACAGTTTCATTTTGTACGTTATAGCCGCCTCGACCTACCCCCACCACGCGCGCGCAACGAAAAATGAGCGTAAAATCGATTTTCATGCAAAGCAATATCGTGGCCGGCTACCTGAAGCGAATTTTAAAGTCCGCTTATAGGGGGCTGCTCGCATTGTCTTCTGGCCTTCCGTACCATACGTACGTAACGTCTTTGACGAGAGCATCTGCCGCTCGCGTGTACCTGCAACAATTTTTGGCGCGCGCGGGCAGGTTTCCTCGACCGGATATATCCTTGTAATGGTATTCACGGACGGAAGCTGCTGCAGTCGCGCGTGATGCTGCCGCTGGGGTGGGTTATTGTTGGCTGGAGTAGATATGCATATGAAGGGAGGCGAGAGAAGATCGAAGGCTGTGATGTGCTTAGATCAAACCCTTTCATTGAGTGTAGTGTATAGAGCGTCAGGTGATCGGTTGCGTAACGCGCATGGAACGTTGGAGTGATGCGAGCAATCGAAAGTATATTCGAGCGAGTCGAATGAATAAATGTAACTATTATATTAGCGTAAAAATTACCCCGTCGGGTTATTCATCAGCGAGATAATGATTTACCGTGATTTCACGAAGAAAGCTTTCCTAAAACTAGGTTTCAGCCGGGCATGCGGGCGCATTTGACTTGTTAATGCAGCGGCTAGTTTTCTACTACTCGCTTTGCATGGGTGGCATCGAATTAAATTAGAATCCGTTCGGAAAACGCCGCGCATATTTATGCGGGAACGTTTATCTTTTTGATAGGCAGGATGTTTTGCATCGGTCGCGCGCGCCGCTTGAGACAATGCCCGCGAAAAACAATAGCGGCGTGTATATAATATATTGTTTGCTCGCTGCAGAGGCCGAAATGCATTATATTTACGAGAATGGTTGCTAGATTATTGGGAATTGAAATATAATGTTTCTATTGGACATATTATGTACCACATGCCAAGACATTTTCGAGTATATAAAACGCTACAAATTAGAGAACCGAGCCTGTATGTAACTGTAAAATCGAAACGGCAGCTCGTGTACCGAATTCGAGGAATGCCATGTAATTTCAGTTATATATTTAAAATTCATTAACCCGGTAAAAGATGCACCCATACGTACTGATTTATCCACTCGACTCGCCCGCTCCAAAACCCAAACGAACGCCCATTCTACATCGCTAATTACCGCCTCATTATCAGATCCCGTCGCGCCGCGGTAATCGTCTAATTCCTAAGCTATACTCCAGAACTCCAGTAACTCCAACAGCATTTATAAACGATCCGAAACTTTGCATTCTATGTACATGTATATATACATATATGTATTCCACGATCGGAGCGATTGCCCACGAAAATCCTGCGGACGAGCCGTAAATTATACGAATCGTTAGGCGTTCGCGTATCCAGCGTCACATCTCTCCTAGCGGTGTTAACAACTTTATAGAAGCTTATCGACACCGCCGTCGCCGCGGCATCAAAGGCGACCCGATCGATAGCAGCGTAGCCTTTGAGCGCGGCTGCAGCAGCAGCAGTTGATTTTCGTCCCCGCGCGTGTAATCGGGACGTAGCGCGAGAGAGCAAGAGCGGTTCAATCGGCGCCGACGCGATTATCTTGATTTCGAGCGGAGATTGTCGGATGTGGGGGAAGTGGATGCGAGCAAGAGAGAGAACGTGCAGTGTTAGAGATGGAGATGTTGAGGTGGCTGACATTAGGCTGACCGCGTGGGGAGCTGGATTAATTGAGAATATAGAGATTTTTTAAGAGAAGTAATTCAATTGTGGTTTCGGTAACATGTTTCATATGTTTTAAACGAAATGAACTTTTTAAAGTACTCGGTTTTTATATACGACCTTCCATCACGTGGAGCACATATAAAATAAATAATAGAATTTAATCGAGAACAATCACACACTTTTAATTTTGTCATTCAATTATCCTTTGTCGAAATTAATTTTCAATCATTGCACAACCCTGGCCGCGGCTGCGCAAAATTTTCACGTCGAAGATCGTATTTTCCAATCAGATAAGCGCGTGATGAAACCTTGGTCCTCATTAACAATAACATATCCTTTAATCTCCGCTTTCTCGGCGAAAAATTCACCGTGCCGCGAAATTAAGCAATTAAAACTCCCGCAGGAGGCGCGGTGAAAGCTGCGGAAAAAAATATACCACCTGCAAGAGCGCGCGCCCGTTCGACGCGACTCCAATTATGAAATTAATTCTAATTAACGGGCGAAATGCCATTGTGCCGCTGGCCCCATAACTCAGGCAATTTCGTCCACAACTATATATATACATATACATACGTACATACTCAGCGGTGCGAACAATCAAAAAAAAGAAGGAAATTAAACGCTCGGGGGGCGAAGAGAGGAGAGAGAGAGAGGGGAGAGATTCTATCCCAGATCTCGCGCGCGTTCGTTCGGGCGCTCGCACTCGTTAGCGATCGCTCGGTGCAATAAATTTGATCGCCCCGCGCGCCGAGTGAGTAGTAGCCTAAGCCGCAGGCGACTTTCGGCGCGCAGAGAGGAGGAAAGATGTAGAGAGAGAGAGGAAGAGAGTGAGCAGCGCACACACGCCGCTCTGTGCATTCCTATTAATTAGCGTAGTTTAACGCGGCTGCACTCGGGATCCTTCTTTTCTCGGTGTGCGTGGACGCGTACGCTTTGCGGTCCGGACGCGACACTGCGCGGCTGGCGCGTGGACACTTTCTTGTACATACGTGTGTGCGCGGCTATGGAAATAAAACTCCGGAAGTAGTCGAGTGTATTCTTGTATTTAACGTGATTATGAAGACTTTTATTGCCTTCCAAGTTTGTTGGGAGCGAAGTGGTAACGGATTTATATTTGTGGTAATAATTAGGAGAGATATTGGTGATGGCTTATGCTTTGGGGCATTATAAAATTTTTTTTCGAAATTTTAGAATATTATTATAATTTATTATATAATTTAATTCATTAACTATGAATGACTTATTATATGGGAACGCTTGTGTATCTATAATAAAAGACTGTGATATTTACGTATACGTTTTAATTAATTGTATTCAATTAACATGAGGAGAAGTTACTGCATAATTATATATTTTTCTATAATTGCTGACAAATGAAGTCCATTCTGTAAATAAACACATACATTCGTTTTAACAAGAAACCCAATCCAAAACAACAATTAGTCACTATTCACTCGCACTCGCGTTAATCATCAACGCGCTGCTATATACACGCTTATTCAAAACATCAGCCAGCATATCATTACAACCTATATGCACAATAAGCGAAAAGAAGCATAGTAGAAAATCGCCGCGCCGCCATAATTCATACCTATACGTAATCTGCATTTAACAATTGTAAGAACACGTAAGACCGCGGTAAATACGAGACGATGTACGAGCCTCGGCAGCTGTAAGAACCCGCGTATAGCCAAGAAACGCGGCCTCTCTCGAGGTTATAAGCGTGTATGTACGTACCTATACACGCGTGCCGATACACCGAAGGCGCCTATAAAGCAAGGGGCACGCCAAATGAGCTGTTCTATCATTAGGCCTGTGCGCGCGCGCGCGTGCGCAGCAGCTTACGCACCTCTCGTTGAAGAATATCCACACCCGGTAACGGGAAGATGTAATAATTTTCATGGTTAATGCGCGGCGAGTGATCTCTACGGGCCGCGCGTTTGCGCGTGTAATGGGAGGGAAAAAAGGGATACGTGTATAGTATGATTGTTTTGCCTTGATAAGGTATGCGCGTTTAGGGAGTTTACGATTTAAAAGGTTCGAAAAATTACGGTCGACAATTAATTTTAAGGTAATATTAAATTTACAAATACAGTTGAAAATATACGCGAATTAAGATTATTGTATATGATTATTGCTGTTTTGTAAGCGTAAGGTGAAAGATAAACATGTTTTGCTGTACTCAAGGTATGTCGGTAATCAGAATACGTTTTGTGATCTACTTGTTTAAGAAAAATTTAATTTCTTGTTTAGTAGCACAGTGTTCGGACACTTCATTTTTTGCTGTTCTCACTTTATTTATTAGCATGTCCCGTATTTTTCACCCTTATAAGATTGCAAATACCGTACCTTTAACGAATCTCCCTTCCCTCCATCCAGGTATATTCCCCAAATCGCAGCGAAAAACCACCCCTCCCGCCCCTCCCTCATAACACCCATTGCACATCATCCCCCCGCGCGCCCGACCCGCACCGACCGTTATCCAAATTAAACTTTAACCTCCATCCATGCATCCCAGCTCGCGGGCCAGCACATCTAACCCAGCAACAGCGCTGAGTCACTCGAGGGTGTCTCCCTCCCCGCAGCATCCATCCACCCCTCGTGTCCCCATAATAAGCCTGCGCGTCCCGAAAGAAAAGAAACGCTGCACGCGGAAGGAAGGAAGCGCGCGACGAAGATTCTCCCCTCGCACGCATATTACAAGGGGACTTTAAACCTTGAACCGTTGCCTCGTCGCGCGCGCGCACCTTTACCTCCGAAGGGACCGTGCAGCAAAGTGCGCGCCGCCAAGCAACGTATATAACATCTCAGCTGTTTTTCCTTGGGCTCTTTCTTATACGCGCGTGTATGTGTACTTATGCCACCCCGACGGGGGTATAGGTATAGGTGGGCATTGCCCGAGAGATAATGGGATTCCGAGCGATGAGGCACCGGGGCTTTGATCGGACGGGGATTTGTTTGCCGGTGGTACACGCGCGAGAGTCGCCGAACAGAGAGGCGGATGGTCCTGGCGTGTGTAAAGGTGGATCGAGGGAGAATATTAGATATTATATACGAAATGAGCTTTTTGAGAATCGTCGGATTGTTGCGAGAGGTTATTGTTTTGGTTTGTTGTATTATGTACAGCTGGTTGGGGAAGCGAGGAGGAGGGTGGGTGTGCGGAGAAAGGTTGGGTGATGTGAAGTATTTAAAGAGGTAATTAAATGTTCTTACAGACTTTTTGTATTAATGCATAATCGTGCATAGTTTCAATACGGTTTCAAATAATATCGATGGATATTAAAATTGATTAGGTAAAGGAATTTAATACTTTTACTTGTTTTAATTTAATTTGAGTCTAATAAAATAAAAGATAAAAGAGTAAAGTTATACATTTTGTGAAATGTATTAGTTGCACTTATACATACAAAATTAAAATTTATAATTTGTTTAGGTAAAGAATTCTAATGCAGCCACATTATGTGTAGGGTGTTGATAAAGCTAATGGTCCTGGTGCCCAGTGGCTGGTGTGGGATGTTGAATAGAAATACTTTTTTCTTGAGACGAGATGCAATAAGGCATCCGAAACGTCGACATTTACCACAAAAAAGGTGTTTTCACCATACCCTGGCCGAAAGTACCACTTTCGCTTCCGGCTCAAAAACGCGAATGTGTAGGTATTTTTGGCCTGGGTATGGTATAGTATAGCCCTCTTTCTCCCCGAGGTGCGTATACTATTTTTCGCAACAACGAGCCGGAAATACCACATTCCCGTTCTTGCGCCGGGAGCGAATGTGGTACTTTTGGCCCGGCGTTGCGAAAAATAGTATACGCAACACGAGGATAAAGAGAGCCACCCCAGAGCACATGTTTGTCAACCTCGCCTTCGGCAATTTGCACATGCTCTGAACTGGCCAACTCTTTGCCTCCCTAGTTGCGTAATATACTATTTTATTCAACATCATACACCAACCACTATGCAACAGCACCATTAGCTTTATCACCACTCTACTTTATAATTTATTTTTAAGTAAAAGTGTAATCAAATGGACCATTTAATTAGACGAAGTAAATATGGTACATTTTGTATAAATAGTTAAAAAATTTAAATGAATTTAAATAATGAATATTATTAATACATTTTTTCAAGCACAATTCCAAGTCAATTCAAAGAATCACCTTCGAAGAAAAGTCAAGGAATAATTTTTCTCGCCCGCGTTTCCTGTCCCCTCGCCTCCCCATCGCATATCTTTTTATTCCTTCTCCTTACACCCATACATCCGTGCACGGAAATCACTCACGATTTCCGCGATATTAATACCAAGGCATCATCATCATCCCCTCCGGAAAAAAACTCCAGCATTACGCCGGCAAACGGCTCGCGGCGCGCGCAGGTATAAATCCATTCTCGAATAAAACGTACGTTACGCAAGCGCGAGGGGAGCGAAAAAAAGGGCACCGGAGGATGGCACGCGCCACGAGAGGAGGACAGAGGGGGGACAGGTTTGGGTGGTGCGCGTATGCGTGTGTCGTGACAAGGACTCTCCGCAGGAGACAGCTGCACGCGCGTTCGGAGGGAGAGACTCGTGGCTGCTGCTGCTGCTTCGATTCGGTGCTGATCTTGACCCGATCCGTCTTGATCCTTTTCTAGGTGTATATATAAAGTTTCCCTTCTTTTCTCGCTCGCTCGCGCGCGCGCTCTTTTTCCTTCTTTTCTCGGTGCTTTTGTGCGCTTAACAGGATTATACAACTGAAATTTTTGATGAGTCAAGCTGGTGAAGGAGGCTGGGCATGAATTTGGGTTAAGGGGGCTGTTGGTTTTTCCATTTTTGCACGTGTGTATATTGTTTCAGTGATAAAAAGACTTTTACTTGCCGGGTGAAAATTAATATTTACTTAACAAAAAAAAAAATATATTATAATTTTGGTATGGTCATCGAATTCAATTATCAGTTTTATTACTAATCATTTTTATTTTATTGCATTTTTCTTATTATATCATATTTTTAATTTTGGATATGTATTTTTTAAAAGGAAATTGCCAAAAACATTTTGTTGAATTGAAAGAAAATAGGCTTTTAAAGAGATTTAAAAATGTTTAATGATCGAGATGACAATCGTAAATGATGTTTGAAGTTACTGATACTGACGTATTTTTATTAAAATACTCTGTAACCTTTTTATATTGTCTTTGATCAACTCATATTTAAAATGTTATTGAAAATATGAAAATCAAAGATTTTAGTTTTGAAGAGGTATATACACTGAGAGAAAAGTTTTGGAAAAATTACTATACTGTCTCGTAAAGCTACCACAGACTGTAAGAACCCGAAAAATTACCATACTTTCCAGTAAATTTGACAATAGAGTATAGTAAATTTTCCTATATTTCTGGTAACATTTTTTATAAAGTATGGTAATTTTTTGGGTTTTTACAGTCGTGGTCGCGTTCCCTGCATAAGATGATAATTTTTATTGAACGTTTAGTACTTTTTCCTGTACTTTTTATTCAGTGCACCTACGCTTGTCAAGTAGGGGAAAGTGGGGCTATATTGCACACTTTTCGTATTAATTATTTATTTAAAAAATAACAATATACCATCATATTTAAGTTAACATAAACTCTTATTGGCCCCCCCTTCAACATAATATTAACTCACAAATAATCAAATGCTTTTCCCCAAACCTTAAAAGTACAAGAAAATTCATTACTCCTAATTAACACCTACAATAGCCTGAACATCTGAAAACCCCCGCTTGCAATCTGTACAAACACGCATTGCAATAATAGCCAACCTCCAATCCAGCAATAAATCTCTCCCCACTTTCCCCCGCATCCCACTCCCCCAACAAATTCAGCGAAAGATTAACGACTACACGCGTACGAGGTTCCTTAAAAGCCGTGTCGCGCCTCGCGTTCCTGTGGTCCCGTCCACCCTCGCAGCAACAATATTTGGACACGGCTCCTTACCGGGCCGCGCTTGACCAGTCAACGACCCGGCAACGATAGTAAATCCCGCCGAGATTCATAAGAAGCCAACCTCGTCGCGTACAAAATGCGCGCATTGTGTCGTCCGCACCCCCGCGCGCCGCCCCTCTTTTGTTCCCGCCGCATGCAGCTGGTTACATACTTATATCTTACGCGCCGTGCGGGAGTTCGCTTTTCTTCGAGGGGCCAAGAAGCCAGCGGGAAGAGTCTCTTTTCGGTGATGCTGATCTGGTGCAGGTGAGCGATGCAATTCTATTGGATGAACTGGAGGGGGAGTGCGGCAGAGGTTCGCGTCTGGCGAGATGATCGATGCTGAAGAATCAAGGCGTTTGGGTATTTGTGCCTGTGTGGGTCTTTGAACTGCGCGCACGCGCGTGTGTCTTGAGGAGTTTGATAAGCATTGTGCGAGGATCGAGCGTTTATAATTCGCTTTTTCATAGAGAGAAGGGGGAGGGTTGCATTTGTAAGAATATGAAGGATATTTCAATTGTTAATGGTTTGTATTATTAGAGTTGTTAGGTTTGTACGAAAGATTAGCTTTACAATAAAAAATGTTGTTGTTAATAGGAAAATTGTCGTTTCGTTTTAGTCACTAATGAACGAACGTTAATCGATCGAAAATATAAATAGATGAAGGTATAAAAATATCTTGCTATATCCTATTTTTGCTATTCTACATTTATTTCTTTAAAAATTAATACGTGAGAAGTTGTTCACTTGTGTGAATAAGTGAAATAATCTATTAATACTTTAATGAATATTCACCTGTTGAAGCAGTGGGATAAAATTTTCACTGCGTACAGCGTAATAAGTAAATACTAAAGAATTAGTCGATTTTTTCACTCGTTTGCACCGGTGAGCGTATTTTCATTCATTAAGATAATGTGTACTTACCGACAAATTTTAGAACATATATATCTTTTGCAAATAATAATAGAATTACTAAAAAAAAAAATTGAGTATAGTATTTATATATACGGAGCGCCTGACAGAGCTGTTTTTCCAAAAATCTACTCAGAATTTATTTAATTAAATAAAAGCCGCAATGCCGATAAGTAGGGATCTGTAATACTTCGAATTTTGCCAGTTTTAAAACGAGCGTATCTCATGGAAATGCTGATAGAATCGCACAAAAAAAAATCTGAGCATACACGGAGAGAAATTTTGTAGTGAAAATTACAAATATTCGAGACAAAATTACCAGTTTCTATGGTAATGGATGGACAGACTGACAATTTCAAACTTTTTACCAAAGTGCCTTGGTAAAATTTTTTTAGTTAATTTAAATTAAAAAAATTAACTTTTTTTATCCATATTGATGGATATATAGCATTTTAATATAGAAATAGAAACAGAAACAAGAATGAAAAAACATTAAACGGAAAAAATTTTTACGGAAGCGGGATTCGATCCGACGATCTTTGGGTTGAGAGTCCGATGTTCTACCGACTGCGCCATGGAAGCTGTTACCAACAGTCATTTGAATCGCCGTTATTACTTACTGAAAATATGTGTATTGTTTTCATTTTAACGTCGCGCACGCCTCTAGTATCAATCTTCTGAAACACAATAATGCGCAGTGCGCATGCGCGAGTACACAAATACCAGGTTATTTGGTAAAATTTATCAGTTTTCTTAGTAAAAATTCTTAGGTTACCTTGTAAAAATGACTAGACCTCAATTTTTACTAGTGTGTCTGGTAATTTTTATTCAGATAATTTGGTATTTTTTTTAAGTGGTTATGGTAGTTTTTCCTGGGAAACTTATAAATTGTATTAGAAACCTGGGAATATCACGGCTTTTGACAGTCTATCCATGCGCTGCCAAGGCACCTTGGTAATTTTTACTCTAAAATTTCTCTCCGTGTAGTATTTACATACACGGAGCGCCTGACAGAATTGTTTTTCCAAATAAACGTTCTAATGTTTATTAATTAAATAATGAAATTGGGTTGATTTTGAGGTTCACATTGCCTTAATTTCAGAGAGTATATGTCATTAATCCACAAAACTATTATAGATACATAATCAGAAAACAAGATTAAGACCTGGACTTCTAAAATCCGCGACTAATCCAACTACCTGCCAATAAGAGTAAGGCGCATTCCTTGTCTACCATCCGTACGTGTATTGACGTTGATGCGGGAAATTGCTACTCCAACCCCTAATTGACATAATCATATTATTCTTGTGACTAAATCTGTTCCATCCTTTAACCCTTCAAGACGCTAAATAAACTTAAATCTCAAAATATAAATATTCTTTTAAATTATTTCCATTTCTCGCAGTTACAATGTGATGCGCTGACCAAAAAACAAACGTTATGCCACTATACGATCCTGTAACAAGTATGAATATCACTGCACAAAAACACGAGTGTACAATACGAATATCATTCGCTTGGGCACAAAATCGACGAGTCAATAAAGAATCAATAACAATACTTCGACAAAACACCGCGGTAATACCAATAATGTCAGCGATAATAATCGTGAGTAGGCGATCTTTATGATTTCCTTTACGGGCACACAGGCGCGCTTTCTCGATGATCGACGACGCGTAATTGCGCGCGACATTTCTTGTCGATACGTCGCGTTGCTGCGTGCGCTCGCAATCCGACGCGATCTTCGTTTGAGAAATTCCAGAATGGAAGCAGTCGCGCGGAGACGAAAGGAATGTGTATATGGAGTCCGATAAAAAACGTGCACATACGGTGTAAGTGCGTGTACACGCGGACGACTGTGTGTTCTCCTCGTATATAAGTTTGCGCTCTGTATAAATGTTTGTGAGTGTGCGATTATTATACGTGCCTAATGAGTTAGGTTTGTATATTTAATAAATGTCCGTTTCTTTGCTTATTTGTGATGTACGTGCGTGAAAATTGTATTGGTAAGTGTGTATAAAACCTATACATGTGAGGGAGTAAGTATAGTATCTTGTGCAATAGCCGCGGCATTATTACACGTTTATGTACACACAACAACTAAACAGAGCAAAAAAGCAAAAAAAAAAATGGAAAATAGGAGATTCCGGTGAAATAAACAAGAGAAAACGAGGAAATCAACGATTAAAATAGCGAGCAGTTAGTCTGGCATTAGCGCGAGTTTATCACCGCGCGCGCGGGCATTAAAAATCCTGCGCGCGCGCGCTCGCCCGTATGGTATACATACGTTTGCAAGTACGCGACGGTGATCCATCGACACTATAATTACACCCAACGTCCCTGATTCTTCAATATGGCCGTCCGTCCCTAGCAGCTATTACAGCGGCGCAATTCGTGAAAAAAGTGGCTCACGCGGAGAAAGCCCCGAGAATATATATATATATATATCTTTTTCAAAGCGGCGGCTGCGCGAGAGCGTTATGGCGCAATTATGAGTAATGTTTTTACGAGGGCAGCTGTCGATTGAATCATTAATTTATTGATTTATTGCTTGTGCTTTATTAATTTGAGGTCGTATCTAGTGCAGAGGGAAATCGTAAGAAAAGGGTAATTACACGGAGAGAAATCATGTAGCAAAATTTACAAATTTCTATAGGAAAAATTACAATTTTTCATAGTAAAGCGGAGACGGACAAATTTCCTATTAATGTTTCCAATTTAATATGGTAAATTTTATAACAACTCGTATAGGAAATATTTTTCGAGTTAAAAATTTTAAAAATTTAATTTTCATTTCCGTTATCGTGATTATTCGTAATATTCTATAATCTTTCAGGGTTGCATACACATATATTATTAAATACAAGAAATACAAGAAATAAATTAAAGTAAAGAATATAGAAGAAAATTAAAAATTTTTTTTCGATGGAGACGGCCGGATTCGATCCCTCGATCCTTGGCACGACAATCGGACGCTCTAACTACTTACCCATAACAACATTTGACTACAAATTTTTGGAACTTGTACATTAGCTATCGCCAGATGTATGGCACATTTGAGTTAGACGCGTTGTTGAATTTCAATTAATATATGGCATTATAATTAACGTAAAGGAAAATTAGCAACTGATAATGTATTTATAAAAGTAAAAATAAATAGGAATTTATTATATCCAACCAGTTTTGTGTTGCAAAACATATTGTGTGAGATCTATATAACCTGAAAATTAGGGACGTCGGTAAGACAGAGCAGCAGACTGCGCGTGCTCGCCGCGCGCATGCGCATTTCACACATCATAATTTTTACCATAAATCATTGTAAAACTTAGAATTAAATATCAAAATTTTTGTAACTCCTGCATTCGAATATCAATTATTCGCAGTTTTTGCCATAAAATATAGTAATGTTTCATATTTTTTATAAAAAAAAGAAGCTACTTTTAATAGTACTAGAGTTCGACACGCGCGCTTCGCGCGCTGATTTTTTTTTTTTTAAGTTACAAAAGAAGCTGCATAATTAATGAACGGTTTCTTTTTTATTTACAAGAGAAATGTTATTATTCAATTCATTATTTAAGGTTGTATGGACTATATGTAAAAAATAATGTCAGATCAATAAAGTTTCATCAGTAGGTCAATAATATCATTATAAACGTCTCTGGCAAATTTGAATATGATTTGCGTGCTAGTTTTCGAGATATTGTAGTTTAAAATTAACGTGGGTTCTTATGGAGATTCTCTGAATATGGCTAGACTCGTCGTAGATATTGAAAAAATTAAGTTGAAAAAATAGTGTTTAGTTCTTGTAAATTTGTGTATACATAAAAGAAAACCTTTGTAATCGATTGCAATTGAAATGAATTGCTTTTGCGAGCTAGTAGGGTCCGAAAGTCAATTAAAAATTCAAATTTCGCGCCACAATATAGCAGACAAAAAAATAAGTAATTTGTCTATAACAATTAGTAAAAATTTACAATTAGTAAAAAAAAATATTACGGAAAACCAGGACTGCATTGCCCTCCGTTACATTATTATCTATCATTTTACAAAGTTTGTAGTTTCTATATAAATATTTTGCTGAATGGCATTTGAATTACTTGATTTTGAGACATTATTCAAATGCCATTCAGCGAAATATTTATATAGAAACTTCAAACTTTGTAAAATGATAGATAATAATGTAACGGAGGGTAATGCAGTCCTGATTTTCCGTAATATTGTTTTTACTATTTGTTATAGGCAAATTACTTATTTTTTCGTCTGCTATATTGTGGCGCGAAATTTGAATTTTTAATTGACTTTCGGACCCCCTTAAGGCGATGCGAGGCCCCACAGTTACCGACGATTGCAGGGATCCGTTTTTCTCATTCAATTTTGAATTTTGACAAAAAATCTCTCTGACACGTTATAGATTTGATAGTCAACTATAACGTACCAGAGTGATATTTTCTTAAAATTTTAAATTGATTGAGAAAAACGGGTCCCTGCAATCGTCGGTAACGACTGGTACTCACATCAAAGTTATAGCATAAAAACTGTGTAGTAAGGCGTACAGTCATACTAAAAAGTGAAAGAAATGAGCAATGCAATGTTCTAAAACCGATGTAAAGTTTTCTTCATAGTTCTAAAAAACATTTTACATATTTGTTTACTCTTAGTACTGTAGAATATTAGTGTTTTCGACTAATTATACGACCAAAATATTTGTCTTAAATTTTTAAATGAGATCTTACGGCCAATACAACCTTAATGCACTTATTGTGAATTCATTTAAACATTATGATGTTTTTCATCAAGCTATGTTATAGTTTTATTGACTAAAAAATGTATGTATGAAGAAGTATTTGTTATTTTAATACATGATTTGTCTTTATCTTTTGAATTTAGTTCTAGTGATTCATTCCATTCCATAGTTTCCTGCTTTAACAAATTTAAAGGTTCATTCAATTCTATAGTATCAGAATGTCACTACAATGATAAAGATTAATCAAGTTTAATTTGATTTAAATAAGCTTTTTTCATGTTGTGATTTTGTTCAATAAGTAAAATTGCCACTAAGATAGATAAACAATAACATAATTATGAAAATATCTGTTTTCTGTGTTTAATAATGTTAAACATATAAAAAGGCAAAGTGAAGGTATAAAATTCAAGATGAATATTTTTATATTGAGAAAACCGTGTTTTTAATTTTAACTAAATAAAAAGATCCTTACACTAATCCGACCATCACCACTAATAAAAAACCGCTCCCAATATACATTGGCACTTAGCTTCCTCAAACTAATGTATTTATTCCTCTTTTTAATTTTTTATATGACAATAATTAATTGTATTATACAAAAGTTTCTCTATCTATCAAATATTGTCTGAAAAACGCTATTCGAAAATATTTTTAAAAAACTTTCAACCTCAAATATCTTTGGTCGTGACAGTTCAATTTTTTTGCGCAATGAACAGTTTGGAGATATAAAAAATCTATATCCTCTATACCAAATTTCAGGACGATTAATTGGTTTTTATTCTTGTCATCGTGTCAGTGAAAACGCGTTTTTTTTTTAAATAATTTTTTTCTCAAAAAAAAAATGAAGATAATCTCTTGAAATTTATACCAAATATTATCTTCAATAAGCGTAATAAGTAAATAAAAATTTGAGTCGATAATCAAATATTTTTTGAAAAATTAATTTATGAATTATAAGAACATTTTCCATGACATACTAAAGATAATTTGAAAATTAAAAACAGAAAACGTAGGTAGTTTAAAGATTTTTTGGTTATAAAAAAAAAGAAAATCGATAAAAAATTAAAACGGAGTATTTTTTCGGGACCAAGAGAATAAGCTTTGTCCGACGAAAATAGGTGAAATGGTTTTCGAGATATCGAGTGTTTACATACACGCACACCCACCCACCCACTCACCCACACACACATACACACACACACACGCACGCAGGCACGCACACACACACACACACACACACACACACACACACACACACACACAGACACACACACACACACACACATACAGACACACACACACACACGTAATGAATAAATATTTTTTTTAAAATAAAAATTTTTCATCGATTTATCAATTGATTATAAATTTCTATCAATTAATATATATCATATTTTCCCGCTCACAACACATGCGCTATCTCTATACCATTCCACCATAACTCTAAGGGTGTCTTTATAACTTTGCGCGTGCATATGCCCTCTCGTGTATAAAGTATACCTATATATAGTGCTCTCCTATAAGGTATACCTATATATAGCGCTCTCCTATATATAGATATACCTTATACACGGCGAGCGCACACACGCGCGCTGCACGGTTGTAGAGACTCCCTAAGTCCCTATAGGGCATTTGCGCATGCGCCAAAAAATTCGAGATTTCGAGATTTTCGAGATATTCGAGATATCAAGATATTCGAGATATTCGAGATATCGAGATATTCAAGATATTCGAGATATTCGAGAAAAAATCAACATGGCGTCGCAACATGGCGTCGACCATGCCAAGGATGCATTTTTTATAGAGGGATATTATAATATGTATATTTTTTGCTATATAAATATAGTAGAAAGTTATCTCGACACTTGTAATACTTAAAATGAATGTTGTAAAATGAATACATTACAATGGTAGAAAATCCTATAATAGTAGTAAAAAGCGTCAGAATCAGAGTATATCTTCGCTTTGATAAGATTAATGGTAATTTTCCAAATAAAAAAAAAATTTTTCTCCGTGTATAGCTTTGATTGCGGAGTTACTCAAAATTTATATTTTGAAATAATTAATGATAACATTTTTTTATCATATTTAGTTTTAAATTATTAATTTATGAATATTACAGTTAAAAGTAAACTTTAAGACTATAAAATTATTAATTTTTAATCCAGTTTTCCTGCTTGCACAAGGCTGTAAAATCCTGTTTTTAGGACCAGTCCTGTTACGAAAATATATTAGTACGGGCGCTGGGGGGGTCTTTGTATACATTTTCCCGTCCCCTCGGTAACTTGGTGGTTTCTTATGTTTTTTGGTGTGCTGAATCCATTTTTCAAGGTTACCAGGCCGAAAAGTGGTTAGTTTATTTATTATTAACATTTTTTATAAACAATATAAAAAATTTTATATTTTCGATTTTTAAAAAATATCATGCTATTCTCTGACATTTTCTGAGCAAAAATGGTCCTTATCAACTTTTCCCTCCGACCCATAGTTTCCGAGAAAAAAATTCCCAAAGTTTGAAAAAATGTGATTTTTACGAATTTCAATTCTATACTACACATTTATACTGAATATTTTTTCAAGTTTACACATCGTAACATGTTCTCTAAAAGTTGTACTTTTAAGGTTTGAAAATGTAGTTGTATAATTATTAGCGTATTTTTCAATAACAAAGCCCAAAAGAGTAAGCGGCTTTATTTTTGTTTTCCAAATTTTATTTTAATAGTAATAAAGCAAGATGTAGATACTAAACGCACCTTAAATTTATCTCAATGTCAAGACAAAATAGAAACGATCTAACATACTCGAGTCTTAACCCAAAATTGTTCGATAATGAAAAATCTGACCACTTATTTGTTTTGAGACCAAAGTTACAGTATAAATTTCAAAATGTACATGAACCAAGCTGCCAAGCTCGCGCTCGCCTCCCTAAGCCAAGCCGCGCCGGCCGACACAATATGCGCGCGAGCCGCTTGCTCTTTTGGGCTTTGTTACTGAAAAATACGCTAATAATTATACAATTACATTTTCAAACCTTAAAAGTACAACTTTTAGAGAACATGTTACGATGTGTAAAGTTGAAAAAATATTCAATATAAATGTGTAGTATAGAATTGAAATTCGTAAAAATCACATTTTTTCAAACTTTGGGAATTTTTTTCTCGGAAACTATGGGTCGGAGGGAAAAGTTGATAAGGACCATTTTTGCTCAGAAAATGTCGGAGAATAGCATGGTATTTTTTAAAAATCGAAAATATAAAATTTTTTATATTGTTTATAAAAAATGTTAATAATAAATAAACTAACCACTTTTCGGCCTGGTAACCTTGAAAAATTGATTCAGCACACCAAAAAACATAAGAAACCACCAAGTTATCAAGGGGACGGGAAAATGTATACAAAGACCCCCCCAGCGCCCGTACTATATGTAAATCAGGTGCATAATGGAAAAATGTATGCCAGTGTGCTTAACGGAACAGTTAAACAAACAAAGATCAATTAGTAAATAATAAACTTGATTTTTTAATTCTTTTTTCTTGTAAAAGTGTCAAAATGAATTATTTAAAATGTGAGTTGTGAAGCAATACGCGTGTATCAACTGTAAAATTTATGCGCCTGTACATGATCGTACCGGCAGGTGTTCCGAATATCAATGAATTTCAGTAAAATCGACGCCCACAAAAAATTGGTCGAAGCAAAAATTTTATTCAAATTTAATCTCTATATATATGTTTTCATCAACAAAAGTTTGCATGGATACATTTCTTTTTGATTATAAATACTTTTATTTGTGTTAATCGCAAATTTTTATTTATATATTTTGTACAAATTACAGATCACACAACATTATTGAAACATAAACTAGGTTTTATTCAAGATTCTATTTTATTTATATAATCCACCAAAATATATCAGTGGCAATGAATGTTAACCTCTAATACAAAGAGTTTGCAGTGCAAATCTCATTACACTGTACTTTTCCACATGATTTACGATGTGTTTATCTTTTGTAGAATGACATAAGCTACACATTAATAAGAAAACTAGTTCAAGTGCAGGAGATAAAAATGCTTCCCCGTCATAAACTGACACTTTGACATTTTTCTCTCATCTCGTGCGCTCTTTATCAGTCTTTTACACAAACAATGATTCACGTATTTTCGTTTTCAATACCATCACCTTGGCGCAGGTGCACGCGCGCAATTCGATAATTACGTATTTTTCATTGGCGTGGCCGTCGTCGTCATTCACCCCGCACGCGTCGAGTTCCATATACCCCAACCCTAAATGTGCAACGCACACACGCCCGTTCGTCGCTTCTGTCAGCCGTAAAATATAAGAAGGAGCGAAATCCGAGATCCTTATCCGTCGCTTTAATTTGGCGCGAGGGAGCGCTGACGATTCACTTTCGACAAATGTATTCTTTTGATCTGCATAATGACGCGTCTCTCGCTCGTCTTTTCGCTCGCTCATGTTTTACATATTCCACCCCATTATGTTTGTAATTTACGTTGTTAGTTCAAAATATTATTCGTTTTAGGGTCAATTTGGATGATTTTGCTTTTTAAGATATTATCTTAATTTACTAATTCATAAAAAGCTTAGGTAGCGTAACACAAAATGTGCAAAAGAAGAGGAATGATTTTGAAAAAAAAATATCAGTTAGTTATTAGAGTTGTTTTTTTATTTATTTTATTAGAATCCTTGAGACTGGGTTATTAAGCTAATTATTAAAGTTTATGTAATTAAGTTGTCATTTAATGTAAAAAGTGCAAATAGTTAAAATTCAATCAAATTTTTCTTTTTAATTGTTAACAAATGAGTTTTTGACATATTCGTGACAGAACAAGAATCGCATTTGTAAAATCAAAAGTGAGTTCTGTTTCAATTACTTTTTAGTGCATATTTGATCTTACATTACGATTCAAAATTATAAATAACTTTTTTCTCAAATTGTTAGAATATGGTAATTGACGCTTTACCAATATTTTTATTAATTGTATACTGATTTGAAAATAAGATTTACAAAATGGTGTCTAATGAACTATATTTAGAAAAAATATTCCAAAAAGTCTAAGAAAGTGAACGCAAGAAGACTTTTGCAGTATTTGGACAAGGCTTAAACCGTTTTATTGATATTTTCTCTGTTGGATACCACTGATAGGTAAAACTATTAAAATTGTATTAAAATACTTACGACATACAACGTGAGGAAAATTACAACCATGGAAAAGTAAACTACAAATAAAGTTAACATGTTACGATCTTACCCGCATATGTATGAATGTTTTAGCTACTCGCTTCGTTAGTTTTTGCATTGCAGACCTAAAGTTTAAAATATCTTTATTTATTGTTTTTCCAACTTATAGTGCCATTAGTGCATCTCATCCTAAAAATTGTAAATCAATTTTCTTTAATCATTTGTTAGAATATTTGTTTAATTGAATGAACTTTTATCAGAGTTGATCGAGGTATCATTCAAATAATTCCAAGCATTCTATATACACGGCTCACAACAAAATATTTCATAGATAAAAAAAAATATTTTTGTGGGTGTATTTAACCTATTCTATAATTTCTTCTTTTTTAATTTTTAATTTTACTAATTGTTAACCCGTTATCAAACCAAGGCTAATAATCTTACTTTCATAACCGGACACTCTTTGTCTAAATTAAGTAAACTGAATTAGTTATCTTGCTTTCTTCAAATGTATGACCTTTTGACAGTAACCGTGAGAAATGACAGAAATCGTAAGAAAAATGTAGAGCAAGGATCTTGACATAATTTATTATCGAAAAATTCCACAGTTTTATTTTCATTCGAAATTATGTTTTTTAGCCTTTATCACACACGTCTAAATTGAGGGCAATCGTCAGATAGATTTAGACTGTACGAAAATCGTCTGTGCGTTATGATATAGCGTTATGGAGTAATTATGTTTACATTTTTGAAACTTTATATAAGCAGACGATTACATTCCCTCCCGTGCATACGAGTGCGATGCATGCCGCAGTTAAGTAGCTCGTTTAAACGGTTCGGTGAATTTTTTCAAAAACCAAAAATGAAACGGCTTGTGGTTCTCCTATGTTTGCTTATTTGTTCAAGTGTCAAGTGTTCGAAAGAAGAAATTACCGAAGTTTCGTATGAAATGGAAGAGTATGGTGACTTGATGTATGATGATCAATACGATGACGATATGTTCTTTAGCAAAATTTCTCCCCTCGACGTGGGCAGAAACGTGAAAAATAAATCGGGTACTATATTGAACTGCTTTGGGTTAAGCGGGAAGTTGGCAACTTTAATGGATTCATACTTTAAACAAGATGCCAATGGCATAGATGCTCTCAAAGTGATATTTTATTTATCATCAAGGAATCAACCAAAAAGAGTAGCGATGCAACACGAACATTTATTTTCATTGAGAAATGTTGATTTTGATATAACAAAAAGAACAATATTTATCGTTCACGGATTTTTCTCCCATGGAGACGAAGACTGGATTGAAAAGATGGAGAGGGCTTTGCTAAAATGGGTATATTGATTCATATTGTGTATAATGAGGAAATTTTTTCATGTCCACACTTAGAGGGTTTAAAGAATTAAAAAAAAATTTGAAGGCACACCTTCGCGACAATTTTTTTCTCATTCTATAGGTCATAAAATATACGAAAAAACTCGTAAACATTAGAAAACGGTCTTGTGACACCGATTTAGAAAAAAAATCCATTTTTTTAATGGAAATTTAACATGAAAAAAATGGACGAAAAGTAGTCACTGATGATGAGTCAATAGTAAACTTTTAAATGTGCCAACAAATATTCCACAAAACAGCGATTAAAGTAGAAGAAAAGAGCTTTAATTTAAGCTAACGATCGTTAAAATCGGTCGGTTCTGCGCAAAGTTAAGTGCATTTGAAAATCGCGAAAAATGAACAAAAATGAGCGATTTTTCCCGAATCCAAGTAATTGATATTTGGTCATTTTTTCGCGATTTCCAAATGCACTTAACTTTGCGCAGAACCGACTGACTTTAACGATCTTTAGCTTAAATTAAAGCTCTTTTCTTCTACTTTGATCGCTTTTTTGTGGAATATTTGTTGGCACATTTAAAAGCTTACTATTGACTCATCATCAGTGACTACTTTTCATTCATTTTTCTCATGTTAAATTTCCATAAGAAAAATGGATATTTTTTCTAAAACGGTGTCACAACACCGTTTTCTAATGTTCACGAGTTTTTTCGTATATTTTATGGCCTATAGAATGAGAAAAAACTTGTAGCGAAGGTGTGCCTTCAAATTTTTTTTTTTAATTTTTTGAACCCTTTAAGTGTGGACATGAAAAAAATATCCTCCTATATATCAAAATTTTACATGTTTTATACTTATCTAACGTGCGCTCCAAGTACTTGACTAAATCTTTTTATAATAACTAATAAAAAAATATTAAAGGATGACGTAAATATTTTTATCATTGACTGGAGTGATGGAGCCATCACGTGGAATTACTTTAAAGCTGCTGTCAACACAAGGACGGTCGGTGATCAAATTGCTACGTATGTTTTAAAATTTATGCAAATTAGTATGGGCAATTAATTGCTTCATTAAGTATTTCACTAGTTGTTACGCATTTATTACGAATGAGTCAATAAAGCTTTCGTAAAGAGTATTTCATAATTCGACTTTATTTTTTATTACGTTTTCACCCCTACTTATAAAATGTTTAACTTCCTCAGATTTTTAGGCCAAATAGCCCAAGAAGTAATGGAAAATAATGGTCCAAGCGTGGAAAAATGGGGTCCGCTGCATATGATTGGTCACAGTCTCGGCGCTCACATTTGCGGTTATGCCGCCCACGAGTTAAAACAAAGAAATAGTGAATGGTCAGTTTATAGGATCACTGGTCTAGATCCTGCACAACCCTGCTTCCGATATTCTAACATGGCCCTTCGGTTGGATCGCTCGGACGCGCAATTCGTAGACGTCATTCACACCAATGGGAGGATCTTACGGAAATTGGGACTCGGACTTCCTTACCCGTTAGGTATGGGACTCAGTGCTACGTGATTGTTCGTACGTTCATCGCCGAATGATACCGTGCGCGTGGCCTATAGATATGATTAGCCACATTATTGACACAGAATCGATGAACGAGGCTGTGACGAAATTTGACTGCTACATCACGCGTAGACGTTGACACAGTCAATAGTGATAGACCTTTCGTGTTTTACTTTTTTTTTATCCGAGATATAAGATGTGAAACGTTTTTCAATTGTTTGAGAATGAAGTAATATTCATTCAATGAATAGATTTTTTCGATACAAAATCTATCTTGTTTCTTCATATTTTCTCTCAAATTTTTCTGAAGAAAAATACAATTTCTGCATTTGTTTCATGTGAATCAATTTTAGTTGCAAATTTTAAATGTTATTTGTACGTAAGGGGATGTGATACTCCTGTAGAAACGACTGACTCTATTTTACCGGCAGAACATGGAAAATTCCATATTATGAAAATAAATACATTGAATTACGTCTTATAAGGAGTTTGTTGCCCTGCGCAATGTAATAATCTACCATCCTACGCAGTTTAGAGCACAAATATCAAAGGCACCCTAACAAATTTTTCAAACAAAAAATAACCGAAATTTCGTTCGAAAAAATTTTTAGGTTGACTTTTATATTTGGACTCGAAATTGCGTAGGATGGTAGATTATTACATTGCGCAGGGCAACTATCTCCTTATAGGATGTAATTCGATATATTTATTTTCATAATATAGAATTTTCCATCTTCTGCCGGTAAAACAGAGTCAGTCGTAACTACAGAAGTACTACACCCCCTTAATATTCTAGGCCATGTTGATTTTTACCCAAATGGAGGTCGCATCCAACCTGGATGTTTGTTAACGACAACATCTGTATGGAATTTCTTACCTCTACCCATTGATAGTAAGATCATGATAATTATTTAATTTTATAGTTTTATAATTAAATTCTTAATGAAATATTCTTTTTTCATAAAACAGAAATCAGAAAGACAATATGCAGTCATGGTCGATCTCACATTTACCTCACCGAGTCTGTCATTACAGCAGTCGTAAAAAACTGTACATTCTGGGCACAAGAGTGGGATATGTCTTATTCAAATATTGAATCATTATTGTCTATAAAGTGTGATAACTGCCCAGAAGATCGAAAGTGTATCGAAATGGGTATTAATGCAGAAAAGTATGACAGTAATGGCACTTTCTTTGCCATAACAGGTGGCAGATCTCCATTTTGTAGTACGTTTATATGTCATTACTTTGATCTTTTTATCCAAATACATCGATATACTAATATTATTTCTTTTCAGATGTTGATACTAATGCAATTGAAGAAATAAAAAAACTTATTGACAAGATCAAGAAATGATTAATATTTCGATTTAAATAGAAAACGTATTTATTTTAATTGAAACTTCGATAATTTTCCGAAGGATCTTTAAATTCATATAGATAAAATTAGTTCGTGTACATAAAGTTTTCTTTCATCTACGTTTAATGTAAGTACAAACGCGATCAAAAGTACCTGGTATTTTAATATCGATATTATTTAAGAAATAATTAATAATTTCAATATCCTCTGAGATATCTTTATGCAATTAAAATAAGTTAATCGTGTATTATTTATTTATATATAATATTTATATATAATCGTGTATTATATATTTATATTCGATGAGCCCCTTAAAAGAAACGTATGATTTATTTCTTTAATTTCATAATAAAGTTTATTACTATTTTATTGTTGTATATTATTTAAAAATAAAATTATGCTAACCCAATAATTCTATAAATCATATTATTTTATCATACATTCTCGAATATATTAATATTTATCAAAAAAAGCGATAAAGTAATTAGCATACAAACTCTTCCTACTTAAATTTGCAAATACAATTGCTGACGAGTTTTACGTAAGATTACATTAATTCTAGGACTAAACAACTTAGTCATTTTTTGCAGAAAGCAGAAATTTTCTTTATATAATACTGCTACGCGATAAAACAGCAACATTCAATTTTTTCCAAGTACTTGATGCAACAAAATACGAAGATGATGTATTTCACGTATTGTTAAATAATATAAAGGATTGTTCGCATTTTTCAATATTACGCATTTATATAACCATAGAAGAAATTTTAATATTTGGTAAACACTGCTAAGGTATAAGAGTGACTAGTCTATCAATAACACGGGAAGTGCTTAGTTGATGGAAGATCGTTTCAGGAAACGTGTCATTGTGATGCGTGGCTCCACGGCATTGCGTTGTTCTAATTTAAGAAAAATAATCATGAGTCAAATTTCAGTTCGTTAACACAATGACTTTATTTTTTCATTCTTGACAAATCTATATGATATAATAGTAAAAATTAATTTGTGACGTCATAAAATAATTTTAAATAATTCGATATACAATGAATTTGTATCTTTATTGATATTATCATTGCATTGATATTAAACAAGGTGGATATCGGAAAATTTGAATTATTTACACTTTATAAAGCACACTGATTGACAGCAAATTTAAATATCGATACACGAGATTCTTATCACAATGTATATTGCTAATACAGTTCAATTTTACACTGAGAAAAATGATGTATTAAAAATTACTATAATATATAGGAACGTGGAGACAAATCTCAAATACTAAAATTATTACTACATTTTATAGTAAAAATTACTATATACATAGCAATTTTTATTATGTATATATCAATTTTTACTATAAAATATAGTAAAAATTTTGGTATTTGAGATTTGTCTCCATGTTCCTATACATTATAGTAATTTTTAATACATAATTTTTCTCAGTGTAGTGAAAGTGTCTGGAAATTATTATAAAACGCAAACATTAGATAGTTATGTGTACAGACTCGAGAAGTATATAACCAGCGGTAGGTGCCACTTCCATTAATTCACATCGTTCCGTCTAAGAGATCATTATTCTTCGGAGAGATCGCACAACACAGCACAAAATGAACCTCAATCTTATATTACTTTCCGCCGTACTTTATGGAAGTATAGTATTGTCACAAGAAATTGAGAATGGCGAGCTCGAAGTATCCAAGAATACGAAGGACGATGGGTCGTGTCGGGAAGAGTTGTTCCACATCGATGAGACTCACACCTTTAACAATACCCGAGGACACAGGAAGTTGAGAAAAGGAGAATCTCTAGATTGTTTCGGTCTGGGAAGTCAATTTGCCAATGCGTTAGACTGGTTTTTGAGATCTGATGCAAATGGGACATTTGCTCTCAAAGTGAAATTCCACGTGATGTCCAGGAATAAGCCCGACAGAGTAACTTTAATGCACGGTGATAATATTCCGCTGGATAAGTTGGATGTTGATCCCAGGAGAAGGACAATGGTTCTTACGCATGGATTTATGGCCAATGGCGATGAGAAATGGATAGAGGACATGACCAAAGCGTTATTGAAATGGGTAAGTTGGTTTATTAAATATAAAATATCTTACAAATTGTACACATAACGCAAAACAAAAATGAAAGGTTACTAAAATGTTACTTTTGACTGTTTTAGGACGACCTCAATGTTGTCGTTGTCGACTGGAGCCACGGCAGTAATACATGGAATTACTACAAAGCTGCAGTAAACACAAGGACAGTTGGCGACCAAATTGCCACGTAAGTTATTCTATCATCGCTATATCTTTTACATACAATTTTTGCCTTTGAATTTCTCGTATTTCTCCTTGTCCTTTCTGCCGATTGATTCCTCTCCCCTCCAAAAGTAAAATAAAAGCCATAAAAGCGTCGTTCCACACCACCAAACTTTCTGCACCCCAAATGAAACGCCTCGTCAGTAAAACTCTCCCTTTTCTACCACGCAGGTTCTTCGGCAATCTCGTCGACGCGATAACGCAATCGCAGAAAGTGTCCGACGACTCGTGGGGTCCACTTCACCTTATTGGCCACAGTCTAGGCGCCCACATAAGCGGCTACGCAGCCAAGGAGTTGAGTAAACGCAAGACCAAGTGGCGCGTGCAGCGCATCACGGGTCTCGACCCGGCGCAGCCCTGTTTCAAGAATTCGGACGATAAACTGCGTCTGGATGACACCGACGCACCCTTCGTCGATATCATCCACACGAATGGTCGAATCTTGACGCAGCTCGGGCTTGGTCTTCCTAATCCGATAGGTAAGGAGAGTCGTAAAGTTTTGTCAAAGTGCTTTTGATGAATAATTTTTAAAAGCTATTCAATGTTTTGTGTTATTTGAATTACGAACAAATTCTGTATTTTACAGGTCACATTGACTTTTATCCTAATGGGGGAAAAGTTCAGCCAGGTTGCATTTTATCACAGAAGTCTTTATGGAATTACCTGCCTATACCTATTAAAAGTAAGAAATACTTTTTACGTATAACTTTATGAGGTTATTACTATCTATCATTTTATGCTTCATTATTATACTCTGCAGTTTTCAAGAGTAGTCAATATATTAGCATAATAATAATTTTATATTTTGTTTTGTTTCAGAAATTAGTCAAACAGTTTGCAGTCACGGCAGATCGTACCTGTACTTTATTGATTCAGTAATGTCTGAAATAAGAAACGGATGTACTTTCTGGGCTCACGAGTGGGATTTAACTTACAACAACGTCGACGCGATGCTTATACCGAACTGCAAAGACAGAAAATGCATTGAAATGGGTATAAATGCTGAAAAATATGGTTACCACATTAATGGCACTTTCTTCACCGTGACCGGCAGATCGAAACCATTCTGCAGTAAGTCTCATTTACTGAATTTGTAAATTCAAAGTTAAAACGTTATGGTCTATAATATACTCAGTGCGATATTCTTGTTACAGGAGTGGATGAAGATTCGAAGCAAGAAGTGAAAACCATCATTGAAAAGGTGAAAAAGAAGTTGAATTGCGACACCAATGAAATTTCCGATGACGTACCAGTGGAAGATACCTCAGTCATATACGATTGAGAAAGCATCGCAACGATGATAACCTATTCGCTCAGTATTCGATTATGACGAAAATCGCAATTTGAAAGCTCGCTCTAGATTTAAAATATTTATTATTTATTTAAAAGAAAATTGTGTTTGTAAATATTACGCTGAATTTAAGTATTCGTGACTGAATTGCTGTGTTATGCGTTATTATTTAAGTGCTAAACTAAATTAGGCCGATAAATAAAATTCATTTTGAATTCTATATTGACTTATGCTAATTGAAAACCCTCGTTCTTTCCTTACAATTACTTTTCCAAGCTCTTTTAAGTATTCCATAAAATCTTATCTCTTCAAAAGTTGACGACAAACCTTTTTTTTTCACCTATCTCCGCCAAATCACAACAATGTACATTAAAACTTTCTCTTAAAATTAGCAACAGCAGTCTCGAAATTGCCTTTCGCAACACACAACACAACACGACCCGCCAAGCGTAAGCTCTAACGACGTCGGCGGCGCGTCGCGCTAACACCATTGATGCAGATTTCATGCGCCACAGGCCGCGGCAGCTGACTTTTTACGAGCTGTAAATCCGTCGGCAATTAAAGTAGGTGTCACGGCCGTTTTACGCGCGCGCGCGCACGTCGCGAGATTCGTGTTTTTGCTGGTCATTGCAGCTTACAAGCGCGTGGGCGTCACTGCCGCCGCGAACGGGTGGTTAACTAGCGGTGTCTCGACGACGACGCGGGCGTATCATTGGAAAATCGCCGTATATCTAGATAGAGCCGGCGGCAATGGCGGTGCTGGTATATACATAAAGCTTGATGTAGAAGCCGATTGACTTTTTTCTCGGGGCACGGGGTTTTGCATACAAATGGCATTGTGCGTTGTGGTTTCTGGGAGGGATATTAGCGGAGGGAAAATACAAAATTGGTGGGCGATGAATTTTTTTTTCTTTAAGTTTTTGTTGATGAGAAATTGAATAGTAATAAAATAATGAAATGGGCCGTAAATAAGGAAAGCTTTTAAATTCGAGAGTTTAAAACGGACTTTTGTTCGGCTCTTCTGTTATCACGCAGTCTATGCATGAATATTATAATCACTGGTGAGTGAGGTTTGATTACTGTACTATAATAAGAACCTGCTGTAATATCTGCCATTTGAATAGGAAAATCAATGTCTCGAGAAACTCAAATAACTGAAAAATCTGATAAAATACTACTTCTTGTATACTGATACATTCAACTTTAATACTATTCTTGAAGCGGAAACTTAATACTATTTAATTTTCATATCTAAGATAAAATTCCTTGGAACATTAATCATTCTAAATCTTATACCATATACTCGTTAATAGTTGTTCTAAATGATCATTCAGATTCAGCTGCTTTACCACTATTAGGTTTAGCGAGTCAGAATTGTCAGACAAGCAATTTCCCGTGTGAATCTCGATACGTATTTGGTTCAAAGGGAGACGCAGTTGCTTCTAGAATCAAGTGATCCGAGTGAAGAACGTAAGCGCCTGGAGTCGGTGATTCTATTTACTTGCGTACCCTCACTTTACCCCTGACCGTACACAAATTGTTCATTCGCTCGCTATATTGTTATCATATCGTATGTACTGTTTTTATATAATAACTAATTAAATACTTATTATTTAATTTTTTATTAAAATATATTGAAACAGACATTATTTTTTGAACCGTTCTCTCAGTAAAGTTTTTAATTATAGCGACTTTTCGAAAAATCTTCTAAATATATTTATATGGGTTGGACTATCATTTCATCGTCAGCCACTGTTGTGAATGCATATTTATTCTTCTCGAAAGAAAGTCGCGATGAACTATCACAAAATTAAAAACTGTACTCGACATTTTCTTCATTATTACCTGAAATTGTTTTAAATACATTTTATCGTATCTTCAATTATCTTTAAAACTTTATCGAGATCGTTCGACGATATCGATACATTGAATTGATCCAATCTGTTATTACTTATTCTTTTACATTAACTTCAATGACCATAACGTACACTTTCGTTCTGCAATCAGAATTGAGTAAAGTTAATGTGTACATGACTGTAGAGAGACTATAATCAAACTTATATCAGTGTGAATAAACTGCAATTAGCTTTTAAAAAATAATTTATAGACTCTTATTCCAAGTAAATCTGTTCCTCATATATTATGCCGATGATTTGAAATGACTTCGAGTTATGACAGTCATTTCACATTAATGCGCAACAGATTTAAAAGATTGGTTTTTAACTTAAGTCGCCCATGCATGGATATATAGAAGTGAAAACGAAAGAACGGATTCCGAGAACAATTATTCCATTAGTGATTGCTCCGTACGATACACTTAAATGACTTTCATGCGATATTTGAGCTATGACTTTCTCACGGATATACATAACATAAATATGCTGCGCTCGCTACTTCAGGTGTCACGCTGGTTACAATAAGTAATATAATGTTATCATCTGCATCTGCATGCACTCACTGTAAGTACCAGTACACAAATATCGCAAATTTTTCTGATGTAATGCTTTCAAATTAGCGGATCATTTTTTTAACTGATAAGAGATCAATCAGATAAAGTTAAATTATTAATTATGTAAAAGATTTTTCTGAAAATTTATAAAATATACGACATTAAGTAATTTTTTCAAAAATTTATTCAACTGTTCTTGTAACTGTGCAGTTTACTGATATCAAAATATTTGAAAAGACTTATCATTAAAGTACATTTATTTAATAAAGACCGGGTAATTTTGTTTAATGATTTACACATTTTTGTAATATATATTAAATACAGATTGTTCTTAAAATACTTATTAAATAACGCGAAGTTTATTTTATTCGATTGAAAGACACGAATACGCATAAATACACGACAATATTGAATATCCCATATATTTTGTTACGGCAATAACGACGATTACTTCCTACACGAAAACGATCATCGACAACCACCTTCATATTCAATCGTCCAACACAAGCGCATTTATTATATTAATAAAGCCTACTGCATCTGAATCGAAACAAACTCTCCTCCTCTCCCTCTCTCACTTGGAACAAAGTACATGCGCATCTCTCTCTCTCTCTCCCTCGCACACGCGCGGTTAATTGGCGGGCGCGTGAGTTACGCTACGGATCGGAATTATCGCACTGCGTGGCCGATATATTTACGACTCGCGACTGGAAATAATAGAATTCATTAAGAGAGTCGCGGAGTGGGAGGAGGAGGAGGAGGCGAAAGGAAACCGATCGCCGTCATCTCTCTCTCTCTCTCTCTCTCTCTCGCGCGCATGCATTATTAATTTTCGTGCCGCGCGCGCGCGCGCGCGTTTCCGCGGCGGGCTTTTTCAATTTGCCCCGGCGATAAATCGATCCGGAACCGTTAAATACGCGGCGCTCGCGCACACACACATACGTGAGAACAACTAGCGCGTGTCTTACAATATGTGCCGCTACGGAGCACCGAGATTGATATCGACGAGGAGGTTTACGGGTTCGGCGAATCGTCCCGCAGAAATTAACAGCGGGAGAGGCTGCTATTGGTTCTTGAGGATCGGTCCGCGATGACGACGCGAGTCTTTGAGGCTGCGGGGATCGATTCGTGCCTGCGATACACTAATTTGCCTTCCAATTGTTATTTAGGTGACGCGGCGATGGAGTTTCAATTTAGAGGCGGGATTTAGGGGTTCATTAAAGCGTCGATGAGTGAATCGTCGTTGAATTCGGAACCGATTTTCGTCATAAGGAATAAATCGGAGAGGAGGCTTCATAATTCTGCCTGTTAATCAACTCCCAAATTAAATTTGTTTACTTTCAATATTTACGTTTGGGCTCTACAATCCATAAATCTTTTTGATTGCTTTAATTCTGCTAGTATATATTTCACGTTAAATCCGTTGATATATGATTCTGTTCTACATAAATATGCCTATTAATATTTCGTCTACGAGCGTTTCACATAACGATTCCAGCACCGACAATATATCTTCAAAACATTCTACAAATTCAACGAACATTCTTTATAAACTCATCAAAGCAGCACCCCCGCAGTCGCGCGAGCCATTATCCTTCGGCCTCGGTTACACATGCAATAGTCGCGGCATCAACGCGCGCACGGCTTCTATAAAGCACGTGACGTATGATATATCCCACTCGATGCATCGTCTGATAAATCCTTACACGTATATAGATCGTAAACTCTGACGGCTCGTGCGGCGTTTATATCCATTGCGCAATCTCAGTCACTCTCTCTTATACTAGAATATAGGACCAACAATAAAAGCGAATGCGTGTATATAGTGATCTTGTCAACGTCGCGTTTCTCGCAAAGCGAACGAATCGTCTAGAATGAAATGACGCTGGAAACTTCCATTACATAATGATTAGCTCTTTTTGTAATCAGTAACACTACAATTCTCGATATTTTATCAATTTTACAAACTATATATTGTAGACCCAACGCCCTCAATAAACAATTTCGATCCTAATCTCTGCTTTTCAATCCTCTCCTCCTGTTACAAATCATAAAACAATAAACTATACGCTTTACGAAATAAACAACTAAATTAGCCTGCCGACTGACCGACGTCACGCATAAAAAATCCCTTAATAGAGGAAATAAAGGGTACACTGCACCCCCCGTAACGCGGCGGCCCTGAGCTCGCGCGAGCGCATCGCTGGCGTGCCGGCGCGCGCTCGCGAGGCGAGGAAAATTTCAAAAAGTCAACGACTGACCTTGGTTATCCATCATCCGCCGTGCGCACGCACGCGGGACACACACTCGTGCACGCCATGTGGGAGGTAAAGCAGCTACGGCTCCCTCGCCGAGGATTTACCACCAACCGAGAGTGCGCGCACACACACATACATGTATACCGTATGGCCGCGCTTATACGTATACACGTGCGCTGCATTTATCTACGCAGAGTAAGAGAGAGAGAGAGAGCGAGCATTTTCTGCGGTACGTTTCGCAATATAATGCGCGCGTTGGAGAGAGAAAGATCCTCGAACGGACAAATATTCACTTAGGCGAGGGAGAGCAAGAGAGCGTGGGTGAGCGAGGCTTACGAGCGAGCGAGCGAGCGCGGGAGAGAGGAGAAGAATGATCGGTGTGGTTATAAATGCGTGTGTACAAATTCCTGGCGAGAATTAGCGGCGTTTGAGTAGTGGAATTACTGTTAGAGGGTATTAAACGTAATTTGCGTGCAGAGGAGAAAGAGAGCCACGAGTTTACGAACGAAAAACAATGATGCATTAGACAATTAAAATGGCCATTTGAGTTTCTTGTGCGTTTCCACTATATTGGACTTTTAAATAAATGTTCGAAATTCATGGTACCGAACAACGCTTTGCGTTAAGAAATTAGTTATAATAAATATATGGTTTTATTTTGAATATTAATTGGTCATAGATTAGTTCGTAGTAAGATTAGTCTATCAATTGATTGCGATTGCAGCGTATATTTCTTTCACAATACACCAAGATCAATCGCAACAATACAAGAAGATTATCGATGGAAAAAATTATAGACGCGACTATTACGATGAGAGAGAAGAGTGGGCGAGTGAATGAACGCGTAGCGAGGGCGAGGACTTTTATCGCGCAACGAAATCGTAAAATTACCGATCTGCTATTGATAATTAGTAAAGGGGTGATTGCACGTTTGGCAATTTAAAGTTGAGTAATCTGACGGATCAAGCAATCGCCTTTTAATAATTAATTTTGAAGAGTTATTCTTTTTTAATAATACTAGCAAGTTCAGGCGCGCTGCGCGCGCTCTTCCTTTACCTTCACTTACACAATTGGTATTGAAATATTATGAATTGAAAATTTATTTTACTTTTTAACATCCCCAAATTTATCCAATATTTTTTATTGAAACTTGGATTGTATTTATTTTAGTTTAAATACAATACAAAAAGTTGGAGGTTAGAAATTTAACTGTAATCAGAACAGTATTCATAGTCCTTCATTTTTAACTACATATTAAATTTTAATACTTTTTTGTTATACAAAACCAAATTTTAAGTCATTAATACTATTAATGACTAATATTTTTAGTTTAAATATTTCATAATTTCAAACTTTGTGGGTTTTACTTGGACCAATCAGCTAAGAACTTAAGCGAAAAGCTAACGTCACCGTCGACCAATCACTGGCTCCATTTAAACGGACTTGACCAATCGCAAAGGTTTTATTTCGGCTTCACATTTCCGACATCATTTTTTTAAGATAGGAGGATATCCATGAAAAAATTTTAAGTAGTATTCTGAATCTTGTAAATAAAATCATATTCGCTAGTTTTAATCGTAGAGAATAATAATATTATGAACAGAAATATATATTCCTCAATAGTTTGAGGAAAAAAAAATTATAATTCTTCAAGTTATCATTGATTTAGCGATCTTACTCTTGTCAAATATTGTTAAATTAATTTAGAATTCATAAAAAATGGTACGCCGTGCAGAAAATTACTTCATACAAAACTATAAATTCAAATGAAAAAAATTGAGATAAGAACGACACTTGCCTCAAATATTTATGTACAACAGAGTCAAACAAAACGAATCTCGTGTACACTCTAAAATGCAAAGTGAGCATACAGCGACACTTTCCACAACTCCAGAAAAAGCCAAACGAGAAATCAAATCAACGCCGTACACACTCGCTCACCAATAGTATCGAATTCTCTCCACAAGCCTTATACTCTCTCAAACCAGTCACACTTCAGCCAACCTACATTTCACAATAAAACACACACACGCACACATACGCATACGTTCAAAGAGCCGCATAAAGAGAGGGTAAGGACTCGACGCTGCTCATTCGTGATCTAATGCGTCGATGTCCGACACGTACAGATCGGATCTTTGATTTCGCATTCGCCACGGAAATGACTACCGAACGCGCATGCGCACGCGCCGATCGATTTCTCACTCCCCAAAGGGAACAGCTCTCGATCGTTATCTACTTTGCAAGTGCAGCGCGCGCACGCGAACGAACGCAGTCTGTCTTTCCATTTCGCGAGTATGTAGCGCACGCGGCGCTGCACTGATCGACTGATGAAACAGGTATATCGCCGATCGCCGGGGCCGATCGGACGGGAGTGAGTGATCGGTTGCCCGGTTGGGTGAATGGATGGATGTATACGGATGGTTGCGAAGGGCTTCGACGAAGGTGTGCTGTAGGGTTAGATTTTAGTTTATAAGGTTTCTTAATAAAAATATGTTGAATAGAAAATAATGTAGGAAATATTGATATACTGAAATAAGAGCTAGTGATTATTATTTTTAACGAGGCCGATTAAAAATAAAATCTCTAGTATAAAAATAATTATTAATCTATGGAATACATGTGTAAGCCATATTAGAAACTCTCGTATACGAATAGAAGAATTAATTAATATTGCGTTCTAGATTACAAGTTCTACATTTTTATCACTACATCATCGCATAAAAAATAGCGTAACTAACTCTCCCCTGACTTTTAATCATAGCCGTAACAAAAATTATAC
Source organism: Torymus aiolomorphi (assembly GCA_036365515.1). Lineage (NCBI taxonomy): Eukaryota > Metazoa > Arthropoda > Insecta > Hymenoptera > Torymidae > Torymus > Torymus aiolomorphi. The sequence goes on along the minus strand of CM070874.1, from coordinate 66,225,256 downwards.
TTCAATAAACACTCCCCATAAACCGAACGAAACACCCTTACATATACCTATGAAAGCGTGCGCGCGCGCGTACCAACACCCATTACCTTCCAATCCTCGTTACACAAAACTCAATTCCCCCTTCCTCCCCTCTCCCGATCAACTTTAGCGATCGTCATCGCAAAGGTGCGCGCATGCAGCACGCATCAGGCGCACGCGCGCATAACTACCTCGACCCACACCCCGAAAGAGGCGAAACGAGCGCACGACGCGATAAGCATTAGCTTATCTCTGCCTGCGATCGCGAGCGCGCGCATAATCGAGCCGTTCAATATATATATACATGTATATGTACGTATAGGCGCACGCGCGGGAAGGACGACAAGTGATGCAGGAGGAGGTAATTGCTTCGAGAAGTATGGGCGCGCGCCTGCGTGGAGTCTTTACGGTCACCTGTTTGTCGTGCGGTGAGGAGAGACGATGACGATGAGGAGAGAGCCCGGCATATAAATTGAGGGTTACGGGTTTATATACGCGAGCGTCTGCCGCGCGGTGTATGAGACGTTATTGATTGTCCTGTGCGCTGAAAAATTGCAAGCGATGCGGCGGCGGCGGCGGCTGCTGCTGCTGGCGGGCCGGAAATTTTCGAGACCTGACGTTGAGGGCTTTTTATTGATTCGAGGGCGACGCTGAGCGCCATCTTGAGGGTATTAATTTGAATTTCATTTTTCAGAATTAATGGAAACGTATATAGGAGTGAAATTTTTTTTAAGATATCGAGAAAAATGACGGCGGTGGTCATAAAAAGGATCGATGAATGTGATATACAATTAAGTCGTATACCGTATAAAGTTTCATTATTTTCTTTTTTTGTTATTCATATTCGTCAACCAATAAATGCGCGAAATAAATTTTAAAATTAGAAATTATATAAAAATAGTGTTTTTAAATCATTAGTATACTAAACCAACCTAATTATGTGCATGTTTTGTAAATGGAAATTAAACGACAGATCGGTCATCTAGATATTTTCAAGGATCCGATAATTTCATAGTAATTCAAGAGCGTACACGGCATTTGGTACCAATTAACGATTCGGTGCGACAAGTACTTCTCGAAAATAAATCACCTTAATTTTTACCGTACTATCGCCCGAATCGTGATCAATCGTCACATAGACGCCTTTGAACGCCGCCATTAAACCACTAATTTTCATTAGAAAGCTATATTCCTACGCCTAAAACCACCTCACCATAACGCTTCTTAACAACCAAAAAAAATAACCCTAATCCGCTTAACGAAGAAAAGAACAGCGACCAACCGCACCGCGTAAACAATTCCATTGATTTATCCCACTCGTATACCTACGCACGACCCGTCCAGACACAAATCCATTCGCCGTATAATAATTCCCATAAAACACCGATAAGCCGCCACGGACGCAGCGGCGAACACGGGGCACGCGCGTGCGTCGTTAAACGAGCGAGTATAAAATTGGTCCCGTCCTCTCTCTCTTTCATCGTCCGAATAACTCGGCGGCGGTTTCTAAAATAAGCGAGGTAGGTGACCAGTGCGCGGAGCGCCGTACAATCCGGTATCAGGTGCGCGTGCAGTGCGTCATCCCGATAGGATCTCTCTCTCTCTCTCTCTCGGCGCGTGAGCCACGCATCGGCTTACGGAATATCTACTTTGTGGCCGGCATCTCTCTGAATATTCCGCCCACTTGGGAAACGGGGGGAGCGAGATGGAGCAATGAAAGCGAGTCGAGAAAAGCTCGGACTGGTAGTGAGGTTGTTGGAAAGAGGTGATGAAATTATCGTACGAAACTTTAGATGCAATTCATTGAAATGTATGGAAAAGGGTGACTGTGGTATAGTGAATAGAGCACTTTTAGAATAAGAATAATTATGTTGATATGTTTTATAAGAATAATACACGTACATTTACGAGGCTAAAATAAAACTCTAATTCATAAAAGTTCTAACTGTATAAATTAGAATTAGGATTTAAATTGACACAAAAAGTGATTCGTAAGAGCTTAGTATGTGGAGCTGTACACTTTGATTTTGTAGGTAGAAAAATAATGAAATCTCGTAAATCTATTTCTTGAAATATGTTTTTTTATGAGGAAGATCGATATATAAGAATATGAGGTTTGATTTTCAAAATGTTACAATTCAAAATTAACAAAGCTTAGTAAAGCTTGAAAAAGCCAATGATAGAATGGTCCTTTTCTTGGAAAGTATTAGTGATAGTGAGTTCAATAACAAATTCGTTTTTCATATTTGCTTTATTTTCAGATAAATGCGGTTATCTATACATGGTTATTATCCAAAATTAAATCAATTCTATACTGTTATAGTATATATAAATAGTTATGAATTTCTAATATAACATTCTACATTGTCACACATCTCTCTATCATTTATCCAAACTCATCTCCCGTGGTTATATATATATAGGACCTTCACGTATTAATTAGCCGCGTTCGGTCACATCGTCCCTTCGCGTGGGTTTGGCCCCGGAAAACGCAGCGAGATATCGAGCGCGATTACGCCTTCGACCTCGTCGCGGCACGAAATCGTTTTCTCGTTCGAGTCCAGAGATTTCTCCGCTGAGATAACTCATAGATTCTGCTTCGTTACGGGAGAATTTCGGCGAATCGCTGGAATCATTGATTGAGATGCACGGTTCTCATCACGATTAGATCTGGAGGAAGTTGAAGATGATTAGGTGATTTAGGAAGAATAAAGTGTAAATTATGGTTGACAGTTGTTTTGACGCTGAGGTCGTTATGGAGGAGATGGGCGTGGATTTTTTTAGTTAATTGAGTTGTTTTCTATTAAATAGTACGTGGAATTTTGAAAACTGTCCTATATTGGTTAGTAATATATCACGGGTCATCTTTGAGAAAGGCATAAATATAAAATTTTAGTTCGATGTGCAAGTAAATTGATTTCGAAAGTGCGAAATTACTGATTCCTCAAATACTAATACACGATTTTCTCAGAACTTTACGCAAACTTCACAAAAACTACAATAAATTTTCCTGCTACCCGGCAATAAAACATTAAATCACATCTAACATTGGTAGATACATTGATATATAAGGACAAAGTACACATGTTATAGTCGATTAAATAACAAAATAATAATTTTTGCAAATAAAAATCGTATTATAAGGAAGTGATACTTCGGTATTTATGGCTCAGAGTCGTCTTTGCTATCAAATAGATTTATTGCCATGTCAATGCTAAATAAGCTTTCCCGTTTTATCAATCAATTCGAATAGAAGCGCTAAGATTATCGATCATCATTGGGCAGACTTTACTCAGACAGAGCATGTGCACGATTGTTTACACTTACTTTTAATGTTTAATCGTAACAAGAGATAATTCAAAGACAATTCTGTAATATTATGTCGTGTGTCGTCACCAGTCAAAAGAAAACACAGGTGTATGTTGTTCAGGCATATTCAGTACACGTTTCGATGTGTACATTATCATTGAGTAAATTCAGAATTTCCATTTTCTTAGCTATGGAGGTTCAAAGCCTAAATTACGCTTTTATGAATTACTTGGAAAAATGAACATCATTTTTTGTAGTGTACTCTTGTGAATCACAAACTTTATGTATTTCATACTCGAGGATTGAATGATACAAGCTTATTGAATAATGAATATAAAAATGTATAATACTGCAATAAATTAAGAAATAATCATCGAATAACTCTTTACTTGAAAGTACTGACAGACTGCAATTTTGTCAGCAGTTTTTATTAATTGAGTAGAGTATAGTTCCCAATTAATAAATATCAAACATAGATTCCTGATTGTTAATCTATCACTTCATATAATTTTGGAAAATTAAATTGCCACCAATAAAGTATTGATTGAGTTACGTTAGAAATGATCAACAAACAAGCCCTGCTCAGGTACTAAGCTCTTGACAGTCCTATTTATTAAATATAATTTTTTTAACAAAAAGAATAAATATCAAATCATTTTAAAAAGACAATATTCTACCTAAGTTCATCTCCCACTTTAGCCGCCACATAATGCTCCACCCCGCATTCAAATTTCACCGATTTATTTATACTTAATAAACAGGCTTTCATTAAAATACACTCGGCTAATCTCAATAATTATAACGAACGAAACCACCTATTCGGGCCACCGGCCGGCAATTACATCTCCACTAAAACGACGAAGACCAAAGTCACCCCTCGCGTCTACGACTCTTTCTCCGTCTCGTCTCCTCTCCTCATACCAGCCCTCTTAAAAAAATCAACGAACTCTCGCTTTCTCCTCGAGCGAAAAGAGAGAGAGAGAGAACAGACCGTAGGCGAAAACAAGAAATCGTCGGAAGGATAATAGCGCCGGCGATTTTCTAGATTTGAAAAGGGCGCCTAGCGGACGCGCAAGAGCCGAAAAGAGTTTCGCTTGCATATACATATATATATATTCTTATGTCCTGCAGAGTGCAGTCGGAGCGCCATATGCCGGGTATCATTTGCAGGCTGCACACAGACAGCGGCGGCACACGCGTCTCTGCCGAAACTCAAGCCGGTCACGCATCACGACGCCCCGAGGATGAGCGGCGGCGCGTTTTCTTTCGACGAATTCGACCGAGCGCTGCTCTGCGCGGCAATTATTGGAGACGGAGAGCGGAGATGCAATTTGTAGATGTGTATCTCTTGCAGCGTCGGATATATTTGCGTATAGGCAAATCAGGCTGCAGTTGGCGTTTTTAAGTGCCGCCGTATTGTGTGCAGCGTTTGATTTGCCGCGGCTTCTGTGGTTTTGCATACGCTTATGCGAGATGCGATGCGGGTTTTTTTGAAGGGGAGAGACGATTTTTGAATTTATACCGAATGATTTGATGTTTTCAATCGTTTGGGGAAGAGCGATTATGTAAAGTTGGGGCTTATTATCTAAATTGCGTTATGGGGAAGCTGAAATCAGTGAATCGATGATACAGAAGCCGTTTGTTTAAGTCATTTTGCAAATTTAGATTTGATTGTATCAACATTACGTGAATATTATAAACTTTAAATTATATATAACAAATTTATTTCCATGGTATTTAAAATACAGGGAAAGTGAATATGTGAATGAAAAAATAATGTACTTACTAAGTAAATGTTTGTCTTTTATTGTCTGCGTCATATTCTAAATATCGTTCAAAAAACTATGTCATTCAACGTATTACTGTACTCCGTATAATGGCTAATCGAATCATTCAATCCACAGACTCTATTGACTGTTGATTTTCAGTCCCGACAAAGTAAGCAAACTTTTCGATGAGCGAGTCTTAAAATTTTTCCATTTTCTTGTTATGATCAATAATGAAATAAATTAGATGAATTCTGTCACGAAATTGTATTTTATTTGTAATCTATATAGATCAATTATTTTTTATTTGAAAGGGTTGTCAGTATTAATTATATTGTGTATTCTATTGGAAAAATGAAATATGTTCATAATGTTTCATTGGACAACTGATCTATCTCGTGTAATTACATTTAAAAAAAATTAAATTCATAAAATGGTATTCACATGCATATAATCTACCTACACGCGCCTTACACGCGATAAGATTATACAAATATAAAATTTCTTCGAAAATTGTATCACTTCATACCTATAGTTTGCTGACTTTTCCACTGGAATTGCTTTGATCGTTTTCAGTGTTCATTAAATATATAGACACAAATGAAATAAATTAAGGATAATATTGATCGAGATGCCATAAATAATGTTTTTGCAAGTATATTGTAGAGGTTTGACATTTCCTTATTTTTAACATTGCATGGCGTATTGCACGTGCTCTTATAATTTATAAACAAAAAACAGCTGTTATCTCGAAGTTTGCAAGACAACTTCATAGTTTCTGAAAAGTAATTTCGACAATGTTTTTGCAACTGGCGCAAATAAATATTTTTATAACTGTGATTATTGCGACGACTAAACATACTATGTCGCGTGAATTAAACTTAACATTGTTAGTTAAATAAAATAGCGTTATCTTCATTTAAGAAAGTTCAATACACTTTAGTATTAATTTTCTAATCACCATATAAATCACATTTTTAAATCAGTTTTTTACATTCTCCTGTACCTATGCCTTTTATTAATAAATTATCTTCAAAATTAAAAATCTATTCTATAATCCTAAAATATAAGTTTTCTCAACCAGACCTCGTTGCACACACATCTCCCAAGCTCAAATCTACGCACCGACCAACAGCAGCAACCCTTCACCACCATCACCCAAACTTTCAATTTGCCTATACGCGCACAATCTTCCCGACTCTCAATATCTCACACCCGTCCCAGCCCCTTCTTTAAAAAAACCGAACCTTCCACTCTTCCCTCCCGTCCAACGAACTCTCTCTCCCTCTACACTCCCGCTTTCTTACCGGCTGCCGGAGCGCGATCACCATCATAATAATCGCCGCTGCCGCCGACGCCCGGCGAATCGGAAGTATAGAATTGAACGTGCCCGTCATAATCGCGAACTCGCACGCGCGAGCAGGTAAAGTATACACCGGCGCATACAATGCGCTGTGAGCGCGTGCGCATCGCGTGCGCCTGATGACGATGCGCCCCCGAGCTCCCGGTCAGGTGGCACAGCCGATGAGCGCGCGTGCGCGCCGAAATTTTGAAAGGCGCAGAAGGAGTGTATTGCAAGCGCCCTATACCTGCGCTCGGTGTTTACGGGTCGTTGTAGTGGGCGCGAGATCGGGGGGTTTTTGGGCTGTTAGGTAAGGTGATGGAAAGAGGGTTTGCTGGTTGTTGTATTTGCGCTGCAGGTTTACTTTATGCAGTAATAAGCAGTGAGTTGGGCAATGTTGTATCTTGGCGTGTTTTGGAATTGTTGTAATGGGAGTTTGCCTGAAAAACGGATTTCTTTGAGGTTTTATGACCGTAACGTCGTTAGTAAAAGTAAAATGTAGCTGGGTATATTTGAAGTTTTAGAAATCATGAGTCGGTGCGAGACAAAAAATCATTCGAGTTAATGCGATTCGCGAGAAATGGTTATGTTTCTGTATTGTTTTGGACAAGATTTAATTTAATTGGTTAGTTTTAAGTAAATTTTCAGATAATGTTCAAGAAGAAACATGCATCTGATAAAGAAAGCCTATAAGTCATTTGAAACTTAATAATTCAAGGTAATTTTCAATTTAAAGAAAACATTGTTAAAAATACATCAAATTATCCCTATATAATTCCTCAATAACTCCAGACCCTAATTTTATAACAGTACATGTACATCTTATCTAAACCTATATACTCCATCTTCTACCCCCTTCCACCTACTCAGCCACCATTCTTCTCTTCACTCGACCGTTTCTCCTCTTTTTTCGTATACTCTCCCCCTCAGGGCGCGCGTGCGCGGCTCGCTCCTTACGCGCGCCTCCATATATACCCTCGGGGACCAGAATTCGAAGGCCACGAGAGTTGCAGCGCGCACGCGCGCTTAACAACTGTGTTTAAGAAACCGACCTACGCGCATCCCGATTTTTCGTCTCGCGCATACACCCGCAAGGCCGATCGTAAAGCCGCTGTAAAACCGAGAGGCGAGCGAGCGAGAAAGGAGAAAATTGACGCGCTCGCGCGTATCCTAGGTGCAGATGTGTGTCAAAGTTGCGCGACGCCCGCAAAAAAACGCGCGGCGGGCCGTTCCGCGAAGCGATAACAATAAAAGCCGAAATGACACGCGCCCGCCGAGCGATATATTGGATGTTATTGCGAGAGCGGCGGTCCCGCATTGTCTTTCGCTCGCGCGAACAGGGCAATGGGGATGTAAAGATTCGTAACTGGGTATTATTTACCGCGGGACGAGCGAGTGAGTCGTTGTATAATTTGCGAGAGAGAGAGAGAGAGAGAGGAGGCGGATTTTCGACTTTGCCCCTGCCAGGCGTACTCCCAGTGACTCGATGATTATGCAAATGAGTCCTGCAGAGTTTAACGTTCTACTTTTAACCGGCCGCTGAGCTTTTATTATACGCGGTTTTGTTGTTACGCGTCTTTACGGAATAATGATGCATTGCGCGTCGCCGGAGCTCTAATTTCATTCGGCGGAGGGAGAGGCGGGATATATAGTGAGTAGAAGCGGTTGCTCTACGGCGGGCGAACGCTTAAGGAGGTAAATATTGGAACAGTTGAGGGATAGAAGGCGACAGTTGAGGATTAGGAGGAAAAGTTGGGTTTCTTATTTGCCGGAGTGTTATTGACTTTCCATTATATAATTTATTATTAGTGCGAGTGTACGGGCATGGATTGAGATTGGGTATATATATAGCTGTAGAAAAATATATACGTGATCTACTTTCGGTGTGTAGCTGTGTCAAGTTTCAATCGTGTTTTCGAAGTATGGAAAATATATCACGAATTTAATTGTAATTTGCGTACGTACGTGCCGTAGCTTATCGATTTAAGAAATCGGTGCTTCCTTAATTGTGGCGTACACATTAATTTTCGCACGCGTCTTTAATTTGTCGCGATAAATCACCGAAATGAGGGTAATAATTTTGACTGTAATCGAAATGACAGAACTTTGTACCGGAGTGATTGATTATGGTTCGGCTTTTACATTCGTAAACGTATTTAAACTTATCAATTAATGAACAAAAGTAACAATTACTATGACAAATATGATAACGAGCAACTTGAATTCAGTATTTAAATAAATTTTCTCCTAATATAATTATTTCATATATCGCATATGTATTATTATTATTCAGGAGAATGAGACATAGACTTAAAACATTTCTATCCGCATTATAAGCTTTCCCTCGGAGCTTAATAGCATTAGTTGCACCTACCTTCTGCAATCCAAATAAACCGCATTTTCTAAAACCATTACACATCACCTCTAACACTTTCACACTCCCTATATACCACAACCACACCCTAATAACATGTACCCAATCCACATCTCGCCTCGCCGCCTTAATTAATCCACAACCATCCACCTCCCCCTTCATCTCTCTCTCCATATACAACCTCCCGCGCTCGTCGTGCAGGACCGCGGGGGTGCGCACAAAGGGGCCCAGAGAGGCTCGCGTGTATAATGCATTCCGCGCGCCGCCTCCGTGATTGCGCGCGCGTCGCCACGACTCCAATTTGCGCGCAGCGGGTAGCGCGACGCCGAACTAATGCGCGCTAGAGCGCGGGCTATATCTCTCTCTCCCTCCCTCTCTTTTCCTTTTGGACGGAGAGGTGAAGGAGGGCGCTAACGCGCAATGCATCATCTCCGAGCGCTGTGTTCCGAGTGCTTTTGTTGGGTTTCGCGCTGGGTTTTGTTGGTTTTGGAGAATAAGCGAGAAGCAAGGCGAGCTGGAGAGGAGAGTGGGTATGTCTTAATGAAAAAATGCGGAGGGAGAGGTCGGGGGGAAATGTACAGGTGGTAATGGATGATTGCTGCATGTAAATTAGGTGCGGGAAAACTTATTTATTATAAGTTTTGCCGATATTTTTAGTAATATTGTTTTGTAGTATTTTATTTTATATGGGATAATTGATGATTGGAGAAAATCCAAGAATGAATTAATAAGTATAAATAGTGTTATAATTTTAAATTCAAATTTTGTAATATAAAAATTAGACCAAATATATGAATAATTTTTATAAAAATATTAAGTTTTAACTGAACCTATACCATGCGTTAACTATGAAATTTAGTATTTACAAAATGGTTGAAATATTAGAGATAAATTATTTAGAAATCTTAAAAATCCTTTTACCGGTATACTTAGAACTAACAGAACCAACGATAAATTCGAATACGATTAATTATCAAATTTAGCACGCTCATCAAAACAATTCCTGTTTTCCCAACTTGATAACCCACCAATCAACAGACCACAACAGCATCCTCAAGTATGAAACCTAATACCTACCCACTCGCACTAGCACCGCCTCGATAGGAAAAAACCCTTCGTGTATGTATATCTCCAGTATAACGCGTGCGCATGTAGCCTACACACGCTAATTCTATTTACGCGCGCAAAACTAGCGTATAATGCTAGCCCCTTTTCACGGCCATTCATTTTTGCGTTGCCACGGTGTACGCGCGCATCGTTATTAATGGGCCCCACGTGCGGCTGATGATGAGTTTTTGTCATGTAATTATTTTCCGGGCGCGCGCAGTGCGCGAGAGCGCAAGAACGGGGCTAATAAGAAAGGCCGCTGATGAAAGCGCAAGAGAGGAGCCGGGGTGGTCCGATGTATGTGTCTGTACAGAGGTAGGCGGGTGAGGTTTTTTAGGGGGTTTTATTTCAGGGAACGGTGTATTTGTGAAATTGAAAGTATTTTGCGTTTAGTAGGCTTCGTTTTTACTGGGAAATAGAAATTAATATTGAGAGATATGTTATCTGTAGGGTTTCGGGGATTTATTTACAGTAGACTCAGATAAAATTTGGCATTTATGGTTCATACGCGAATTAAAAATTCTGATTATAATTACAGAATGATACAGATTCTAATCGGAGAGTTATAAATTTCCACTTTCAATGATTTCTTAGAAAGGAATTTTTTCTGATTTTTACTCGGCTCATTATGTTATCATACTTTTACGCCATTTTCAAAGCTATCGATGTTTATTGAAAATTATAAATTGAAGAATTTTTTATGTAGAGTTTGTTCAACTCATCACCGCTATTGCAAAACCATCCCGTCACATTTCATCTATAATTATTTTTTATTGAATTGACAACCACCTCTACTCTATCAAAGCACCCTCCTGAACTGGTTATCCTATCCTTCTATCGATAAACATTGACACTTCAAAGCTTATTACGAATTCTCATCGTCTCTTCCATCTGTCTCGAAAAGCATATCGACTTATGCTCTCATTAACCGATCGCCGATACAATGTCGCATCCGCTCGAAAGTATATATATTCGCCTTGCCATCAATCTTTCGTTGCGTCATTTGAATAATCTGATCTCGCTTTTTGAATGAAGTGCCAATCGCAAGGAGACGAGTCAGCAGGTTCGCGTGCGCCTGACTGACCGAGTGACTGAACTCTCTCGTTAATTACGCTATCCGTATATACTTATACATGTCGCGATAACGCCGCGCCGGCGTGGTGTGGCCCTCCAATAAGAAGGGCTACACCAACTTGAGGAATTCACTGTGCGATTAAAAAAGCTTTTGAGGGGGTAATGATGAGTTGAGCGTTATTGGACACTTATTGATAGTATTATCGGACGTATGATTTAGTTCAGTTTTTTTTTTAATCTTGGGCTTCTTTTTATATTATCAGGAATCCGTGGTAGAAATCAATTTTTTCTTTTATATTCCAAGGAAGGAAAAATGCGAAAAAATGGCAGACAAGTCGTTTCATAAATGGGATATAAACTGAAAGCTGCCGGAAATAATATAAAATTGAGATAAAGGATATAAGAACATTGAAATAACAACGCTGTATATATATAGAAAGTTAGAGAATTTTACTGAATATTTTTCAAATGTGTAAACTCTCTAAAAAAAAATCAGTGAAATTTCACTGCAAAGCAGTGCATATTTACTTTTCCGATAAGTGAAAATCAGGTAACTGCGAAATAGTGAATATTCACTTTTCAAAACAGTGAATATATATCCTGTGATGAAGCAGTGAAAAATCACTGATAAATTAGTGTAAAATCGTTGATAAATTAGTGAAAAATTACTGATAAATTAGTGAAATATCACTTATAGATCAATGAAAATAGCTAGAAAATCAGTGAAAAATAGCTAAAAAATCAGTGAAAAATAGCTAGAAAATCAGTGAAAAATAGCTAGAAAAGTAGTGGAAAATTATTGATATAAAATCTAAAAATCACTGTAAAAATAGATTTTAATCACTGCCCGATCAGCATCAGGAAATTTAATAAAGATTTTGATGAATTCTTAATGAATGCTTTTATCCAGTAGGTTTTTTAATAGAATTCTTAATGATAGCTTCATGTTATAACGAATGTCCGCCTCTAAAGCATTCATAAAGAATTCTCAATTTTAAAATTTGATTTTGTACTTGCGCAAAAAAAAATTGACAAAGAAATCGTAAACAATTCTTTATGTGCGCTTTCTAAAAGTTTAGAGAAATTATTTTTAAGATCTGTAAAGTGTATTCATATAAGTTTTCGCACAACATTAGAGAACTTGTTTATAAATTAATCGCATTTTAATTATCGCAGAAAAAAGCTTACATAAAAATTTTCGCTCTGACCGAGAATCGAACGCACGACCCTTGGGTTACTACGCACGTACGCTATCCATTACGCTATCGCTCGCATGAAAGAATTTGGACATTTTCATCTACTTAAACTGCATTATCCGTATTTATTCATTATTAATATTTCATTTTAATTATTCATCTAATATATTAATGGTTTTTAATAATTATTTATATTTACACAATATTTTAAGAAAATAAGTAAATTATGAATAAGACGTTAATTAATTAAATTCGATTTACTCAAAATATTTAGTGCCGGTAAAGTAGAAATCTTTGGTATGAAAACGTCTATATTTTTTATTGAAATGAAATATTAGCTTTATTCTAAAGTGCTATCTAAAAGAAAGTTTAGATTTTTCAAATTTTCATTCTGTAAATATTTTCTTTCTTTAAGAAAATGTTTTTTTTATTCCTGCTATGTCATCATCTTAATTAAACAATTTCGTAGTAAATTCTGAGATCCCTATACGTTATCAGCCCATGATTTTATTTTTTTCATCACATCTAAACGAAAATTTTAGGAAAAAGCGTTCGCTCACGCCCCAAAACACAATAAAAAAAATTAATTTTTTTTTTTAATTAAATTTTTCAAATTAAAAAACAATAATTATTTTTACAATTATATATTGGCTAAAAAATTGAATTGATATATTTTGACTTAAGGTGATGCGATACTGACGCTATTACCCAAAATTTGGTTCCCGTTTTTCTCATTCAATTTTTAATTTTAAGAAAAAAACTCTTTGATACGTTGTAGTTCTTTGTTAAACTTAAAACGTGTCAAAGAGTTTTTTTCAAAAAGTTTAAAATTGAAGGAGAAAAACGGGAACCGAGAATTGAGTAATAGCGTGGGTATCACATCACCTTAAATCCAGTATATTAAAAAAATCTTTAAAAAAATAAAATAATATAGAAAACTTTTTAAAACTTTTTAATGATTACTTTTTTATAATTTAGTAACACATGCCTTGGTAGAAATGGTAACCAACCGTTCGCCATCTGTTCACCAACTCGCAAAGGTTTGGCCAACCGTTTAACCAATGGTTAGTAATAATTATCGCTTATTTCGTCACGGAATAAGCCTTACGGTTGGCCAATGAATGCTATAATAAGAAAAGTGATTTCTTGATACAAATAAATGGCTCATTAGCTTCGTAAATGGTGGTCGATGACGGAGTCTAGGTGGTGCGCGCCGTAGGTTTGTGGCTCTAGGTGTTAGAACTCATCGAATGCGTCGCCTAGGTGTTCAGGGTGACCGATTATGGAGTCTACGTAGTGTGCTCCGTAGTTTTTTGCATCTGTGTGTCAGAATGCATCCCACGCGTGGTCTAGGTGATCGGGGTAGCAGATTACGGAGTCTAGGTGGTGCGCACCGTAGGTTTTTGGCTGTAGGTGTTGGATCTCATCGAATGCGTCGTCTAGGTGTTCAGACTGATCGATTACGAAGTCTAGGTGGTGCGCTCCGTAGGTTTTTGGCTGTAGGTGTTGGATCTCATCGAATGCGTCGTCTAGGTGTTCAAGGTGACCGATTACGGAGTCTAGGTGGTGCGCTCCGTAGTTTCTTGCACCTAGGTGTAGGAATTCATTCCATGCGTCATTTAGGTGTTCGGGGTAGCCGATGACGATGTCTAGGTGGTGCGCTCCGTAGTTTTTTGCATCTAGGTATTGGAACACATCGAATGCGTGGTCTAGGTCTTTGGGGTAGCCGATTACGGAGTCTAGGTGGTGCGCATCGTAGGTTCTTGGTTGTATGTGTTGGATCTCATCGAATACGTGGTGCTAGGTGGTGCGCTCCATAGTTTTTTACGTCTGCGTATCGGAATGCATTCCATGCGTGGTCTAGGTGGTCGGGGTAGTCGATGACGGTGTCTAGGTAATGCGCTCCGTAGTTTTCCTCGTCCACCACGTTTGCGATGCGTTCCAACACCTGGAGCCAAAAAACTATGGAGCGCACTACCTAAACATCATGATCAGCTCTCCCAAAGACCTAGACTACGCATTCGATGTGTTTCAACACCTAGATGCAAAAAACTACGAAGCACACAACGTAGACATCGTTTTCAGCTACCCCGAACACCTGGGCTACGTAATCGATAAGATCCACCACCTACGACCAAGAACCTACGATGCGCACCACCTAGACTCCGTAATCGGCTACCCCAAAGACCTAGATTACGCATTCGATGTGTTCCAACACCTAGAGCAAAAAACTACGGAGCGCACCACCTAGACATCGTCATCGGCTACCTCGGACACCTAGACGACTCATTCGATAAGTTCCAATACCTAGAGCCACAAACCTACGGTGCGCACCACCTAGACTCCGTCATCGGCTACCCAGACCATTTAGACCACACATGAAATGCATTCCGACACCTAGATGCAAAAAAACTGCGGAGTGCACCACCTAGACATCGTCATCGGCTACCACGAACACCTGGGTCACGTATTAGATTCACCCTGAGATCTTAATGCATAAAACTACGGAGCGCACCACCTAGATTCTATCCAAAATAAACGTAATTAAATTATTTTATTCATTACGAATAATTGTGTTACCATATATCAATATAATAAGTTATTTTTTTATTAAATTAACTATCAATTATGATTCCTAGTCTATACCACTCTAACCTCAAAATCTCAACTTTGATATGATTTTTCGGCGTAGTGGCATAAAATACGGTTCGAGATTAGTATTTAAGAAAAACGTCACACGAGGAAAATAGTGTTCTAATCCTGCACCTGTGTCGAAAAGTACTATTTCACTTCACTCTACCCTTAGATAGTTGTCTGAGCTGGTCTCCTCGTGCACGAGGTGAGAACAACGGAGTGCTTTTCCACTGGCCGAGCAGCGAAATACGATGGGAAGACTAATCACTGCGCTGATCAGTTTATTGCAAAATTGACTAAAAAAGCAGCGAAAAGTCGCTGCTTTTTCAGTTGCATCATAAAATCAACGAAAAGTCACTCCTTTTTCAGCGAATCGTCAAGTCGCTGATAAAAGCAGTGATTTTTCACTGATTTTTTAGTGGAACGAACATTCACTGACCAAAACGGTGATTTTTTCACTGATTTTTTAGTGGAACGAACATTCACTGACCAAAACAGTGATTTTTTCACTGATTTTTTTTTAGAGAGAAGTGAAATAAAAATAAATAAGGTAAAAAATATCGCTTCACAATTAAATTAACTGTACAGTACACCTTCCATCAAACTTTTCCCAATTTCATTCCGTAATTTCTATTCTGCATTATAGGTTATCAAAACTTCTACCAGCTGTACCTCAAATCCCCCAAAACCCAAACGACACGTACTGCAATACAACTTCATAAACCCCAATCGCCAGGAGCCATCGACCTCCCCTCCCCCAATCCTCCGCTCACGAAAATCACTCTCGTAATCTTTTCATCATCACCGTCGTCAGCGTCATCCTTCTACTCCCCACCTCCCCGCACACACACGCGTGCATTATAAATCGACGAGCGCGAAGAAATTGATTATCCGCGCGCGCCGATTAAGCGGGGGCCGCAGCGCGCGCACACACAGGAACAAAAGAAGCGCGCGCGACCACCTGGTGCACGCGCGATGAAGTTGTATACTTCGCAGTCGGCATGACCTTGATGGAGAGGCCGCAGCGCTCGAGCTCGCGCGCGAATTATCGTCCGGGAGATATTGATGAACGGGCCGCTGAGAGATCTTCTCTCGCGCGCGCGGAGGGAGAGGGAATGCGAGGGAAGGAAGAGAAGGTATTTCGTGGTGTAGATATATGTTTTCTTTGTGGAATGGATGAGAGAGAGAGAGAGGAGGGTGTCGGTGGAAAATACGTATTTTAAGTGCGGAGGAATGCGCGCGGGCATTGCACGGGGTTTAGTCGCGGAGAAATAGTTACGTCTTACTTTTGAGAATTTTATTGGTGCTGGTGTTCGCTGTACTGTGCGGACGAAATGTTTGAGTGGAATCAAAGTGAATTCAAGTGATTTAATAAAAGTAAATAATTAAGTAACACGTCGAATATGATATAATCTGTTAAGTATATCTTTAAGTTTCTCAATTGTCGAGTATACGAATTTTCTATATAAACTTTGATTACTGCATCGAAATGTATGCGGTTATAATTAATAATATTGCAAATTGATAAATTATCTCTTCGTGTATGCACCGCATAATTACATCATTTTCTGACATATCAATCATTTTTTGCTGTCGCTTCGTGAAATATTTTGCATGTTTTATTTTTCCGCTTACAAGATAATAAATGATAAGCGACAACATATTCAGCGTCCGATTTCACAATTGCTAGGCTTGTAATTAAAAATTTTAATGATTCCAGTACCACCTGGTTATTTTCCACCACTCAAATTTGCGCTCGTAGGCACTCGAAACCTGCAAAAATCCGGCAACATCTACATACATAAATTCCACAATTCGCATATACAACACTCATCAACCATCATCAACAACAATAAGCCACCTTTCCCAACCGCCTCGGTATATCTCTCATAAAGAGCCTCTGTATACCGCATTACACTTGAACGTGCCGTGCATGGCAAGAAAAGCAAATCGGTCTAAAGATCTCATTATCCGCTGGAGATTGATTAATCCGTTGAAATGAGCAAGCTGCAGCAGCAGCCGCCGCTCATTCACCACTGCTGCACATCCATTCAGTTATGCAAATCCGCTCGGGCAGAAGTAGTAGCAGACAGCAGCGCGTTTACGTGAATGCGCAGCCGTGTCGTAATGAAATCGACGCTCACCGGCCCGGCACGTCGCCTCGGGTTAGAGAGGCGGAGGAGAGGATGTTCTCATCTTCTTCTTCGCTGCTGCCGCCGCGGCGCAGGATCTCGTTCTTCTTGGGTTTCCTTGGCTGCTCTCGTGCTGAGATATATAGAGGGTTCTGTGGTAGTGTATAATTTGTATTGAAATGTAGTTTAAACAATTTTTGTTTTTTTAATTATGATGAAAAAAAGGTTTTGTAATTCAAATTGAAGAAACTATGCTTTGTAAGGTAGAAAAAGGCAATAAATGTTAGACATATCCGTTAGAGTGAATTCAGATGATAATTTATGAGGATAAAAAGTTGTTAGAAATAAGATTAGAAATCAGCATTAGATAAGGATCGTCCTTCATCCATTTCCATGTATTCAATATCGAATTAATTTATTGCAACTTTTTCATGCAAAGTCACAAGAACTAACACTTTGTACATTGTAGAGTAAGAGAAAAATCATCCCTAATGAAGCAAAAAGTATTAATTCAACAAAAAAGTACGATTCCAGTATTAAATCGTGACTTTTGCACTGTAAAAATGTCACAGATCTTTTCAACAACCTTTCCAGCTAAAAAAAACCGTATCCCTTATATCTCCTCTAGATCAATCGCTTCCCAATACACATCATCTTTTTCTCTCTCTCTCTCTCTCCACTCCAACCCACCGAGCAAAGCGAGCAACAGGCAACCGCACTCGCTCCACATCTCATGCGTCACGATAATGAGCCAACATATCTCGACTCGGTTACTTATATACTTCTGCTCCGGTACACTTCTCCACTCGGCACTCGAAGCCCGCTCGAGTGCTAAGCGAGATGATTTACGCGAGGCTGTCCCGGGGGTAGCGTCAAAACCAATACGGGGGATTATTTTAGAAGAGAGACAGAGCGTGCTGAATGCGCTACACCTGTTGCGCTCGCCGCGCGCTACCACACTCCCGCGCGCGCACTGCCGGCTTTAGAGCTTTTCCGCTGATTTACGGTTGCGGTGGTAGAAAGAGAGGGAGGGAGACTTGATTGTGGGGGAGGAGGAGAAAGAGAGATAAAAGCGACGTGCGAGAGAGATATGGGTGCCGTGGGTGTGGGAACGCGCGGAGATGAGTGCGAGAGTTATATGGCACGCTGGCTTTAACTCAATTTTCAATGAATTTTGAGCCGATGAGGCGAATTTTTGATTTTTTTTTTACCTGCTCGTTGGTAATGCTTCCTTCACGATTTACCATTTTATTATATGTAATGAGTACCTTGCTAAAATTTATCGAATTAATAATATTCTGAAGATTTATCAAGAAGGACGGAGGTACTCTTTACACGTTTAAAAGAACGTTTACCAAATTTGATAAGGTGAAAGAAATTGATTAATTATAATATATTTAAAAATTGAAACCAAATTTTTTGTAGTGCTTTATGGAATTACCAAATTTATAATGTCGATCTTACACTATCTAGTCGTTCTCATATTCTAGAATTCATGCATCAAAAAAAAGAATCTTTAATCTACATTAAAACAGCCTCGTATGTTTTCCTCGGAATTAAATATCACGTCGCTTTCACAAAATATTTAAAATCTCATTCGATGCATCGATGACTTAATACCACTCACGATTCACATATATGAATACGGCTAATAATATCTTCGGCGTAACTGTAAACGGCAAAGACACCGCCGCAAAACCAATCAAGAGTCTGTGAAGGTCTTCATCATCATCATCACTGCGGCCGTCGCGCCGAAAAGGAACACCACAATGATTTAATTAACTATTGACATTCGATAAAATAATGAAAAACCCCAGAGCACACGATAAATCAATACGCACGCCGCATTAATTATATCAACAGTCGCTCTTTCTCTCTCATGCGCAGCGATGCACAAAACAATGAATCGGAAAAAACGAGCGTCGTACTGCATACACAGACACATCTTCATCATTCATCAGCGGCGCGCGCGCGCGTCTCTCGCAAAAGTAATCGGAGCGCTCGCTCGCTGGTGAGCGCGAAACATTAAAGGAATCGAGAGAGGTGCTAAAAAGTCAAAAGCGAGCGTAAAAGTTGAGCGAAAAAATGAGGCTACACGCGTGTACGCGCGCGAAATTAAATTCGAGAGTGAAGGTGCGCGACGGGGGGGGGGGGGGGGGCAGCCGAGAGGAGAGATTTCGGTGGACGCCGACCCAATTCGCACCTGATTCCGCTGCACAATGAAACCGTTATTAGCCGTGTCTATGGCTATATTTCACGCTCGCTGGGTTCTAGGAAGAGAAGAGTTTGTTTGTGTGCCGAAGTTTTGATTTACTGGGTTTGTAGTTGTGATTTGTAAGGCTTTTCGGATTGAGAACGCCATATCGTGAATGGGTTATTTAAGAAGGATTATGATTTAATAACAACGCGAAGTTGTTTTTACAAACACGTGAATTTTCGATGAAATCGGTGTTTTTTGCCGCACTGTTTATAGCGCTCGATCACGATAAATTCGTACAGATCCTTTCAGACTGCCATACGTTTTTTTCGCGTTCTCGCGCGTTACATATTCAGAAATTGATATAATGTTGTTGCTGCAACCGTCGTCGTTTTTTAGGGGGAAGTTACACTCGGGGGCCTGTATCGGATTTTATATTTCAAAAGGCTTCTCCGAGAACCAAATCACCCGCGGCGACGCGTAATTAAGCGTAGATAAAATGTGTATAAGGACAGAAAAATAATTATGACCCACATTATAACGACTCGGGGCACACAGAGCCCGGCTCTCTGACGTCAATTTGTTTCACGAATACGCCGCTGCTCTTTCATCACGAGGAATCATTTACTCGACTTCCTAGAATCTATTTTTGAGTCATTTAATGGGCTGTTTACTAGCTTCTAATCAAATTTATTTTTTGCGACGAAAAAAACACAATGGCTTTGTCTGTTTTTTATTAGTATAAAGGAAGAAGAATTTCTGTGTAGTAGGATGTTCTTTTTTTATGATAATTAAGAAATAAATTTTCTTATTAGAAGTATAAAAAATGCAACGTTTGTAAATACTTGATTTTTGTAATCAAGAGGGAATGTATTTTGTATTTACCTTTTTAGCCTTTACTTTAAATCTTTTGGAACCTTCGAAACAATGACTTTCAATCGTTAGTTTATATTATCACAGAACGTTCCACTTCGTAATAACTTTTTCTGTGTAAATACAACTCGCCATCACAACGCAATCAAAATATTCAAAACCGACCTCACCGCATCCTTTACTCACCTCAATAAACCCAACGACAACCTCGTCCAGCGGGAGAATTAAACTACACCCGCGAGTGGGTGTAAAATGGTCCACACTACACGCTGCCCTCGCGTGATCTCGGGGCGCATAACCTGGCCGATTTATTGAGGCCGCCGCCGCACGACGGGGTACACATCTACCCCGCACACCCGCGCATCGATGCGCGCGCGGCCCTATAAAACAGCGGGCACGCATTCGTTCGGATAATTAAGACATCGTATAAACGCGGGCGGCTCACCGCGAGCAGTCTCTATGGATACACACTTTGTTGCGATCGCGGCGTGGGCGATGAGTCGTTTTATACCGGGACAGCGGCGATTGGAATTTCGGTACTTTACGGCGCGACTTAATTGGTTTTACGCTGATTTTCGGCCTCGGGTAGTTTTTTTTTTTTTTTTTTTGTGGAGTCGTTGGTTTTCGGCGTTGTCGTTGCGGTGGGAATTAAGTTGTCGCTAGTTACGTGCGCACGTGTCGTAAACTTCTAGAGTTTTAAGTGGCGATCAATACAATTATATTTCTTAATTAAGAGCTTTTGAATTTTGTAAGAATACGTATAAATATACAAATGACTATTTCACTCGTTAGTACGCGATTGTATCGCTATTTTTATAAGGCCAGTAGGTCATAAATACAGGTAATTTTCATTAATTAAATAGAATTTTGATTACTCTGGTTATACGTTGTATAAACTTTGTACACGGCGTTTAAAAAAAATATCAATTTCCGAGGTGTGAAATATCATCCCGGCGACTTTCCGTTAAGTACTTTTAAGGCAAACTGTTTTATTGTCACTTTAAAGAATAACGCTTTACAACGGCCATATCTCCTTTATGCCTTTATTGATTCATACGTATACTCATATATACCGAGACTTTTTTTTTATTTTCATCGCGCTCGGGCACTGCTTTCTCCATTAATTAGGCCCAACTTCAATAACGCGTCCTCTCGCGAGAGCAGCACACCGAAATCACCCCAATAAAATCTGGAGTCGGAAGAGAGGAGTTTTAATGCTTTTGCGTATCTCGATCGCGTGGGCAGCGCGGAATAAGATACGATTTTTCAGTTTAATGAACAATTTCACGGTTTCGTTTATGACTTCATTCCAGAGGTGATCCTCCGAGCGAACGTGTATATATACGCGTGTCTTCGCGAAGTAAGAGGCGAAGTGCAGCTCTTATTTTTTTCTTTTCTCACGTGTCCGGCGGTATTGTAAAGAGCACGATATACAGTTAATTCGTAAACGTTCGGCTTGTGGCGGGTAAAGGAAATGTGTATTGTATTTGACTGTCAGAATAATTTATTGCTTCTATCGATAACTCAAGGAAAATCTTTTGAAAAGATATATAATTGTGTACACGAATTTAAGTGGTAACTAAAAATTCATTTCCTTAAATTAATAATCTTTCATTGTATTAATTCGTCATGAATAAATATAATCATTCGACATTTCAATACTGTGAAAAATAAAGAAACACTTTTTCAAAAAAAGTTATAAATATTCTGTCACTTTTGTTATCCATTATCTTTCTATTATCCCGTTTGCTTTATGAACGAGCAGCTCGGTTGTAAATTATGAAAACCACATGCGGCTGCTGTATTACGGCACCTATATGACGACACATTCGACTTCTTCATTTTTCACTTATTACTATGTAACGCATGCGCAGAAGAGGCTGAGTGACAAATGACTAACAAATAATTTTTCTTTTATGTGATTACCTAGTAAAAAATAATTACTTTCCTCATCCATCAACCTCTAAGACGACTATTTTCCATGAGCTATCTCCTTTCAATTTTTCAAAAATCCCTTACCTTTCACTATATTTTATTAAAAATATTCACTTACCTCTTATTTCATACGCACCTATATTACTTCTTCGAAGCTATTAATACCCAAGAATATTATAAGACACCTTGCACTTTCCTGACGGAGCACTGCCCTACATACTCCCGCATCATCATCACATACCTGCTGCACTCTCGCCCGCGGTGTCAAAGGCCAAGCGCGGGGTTCAAAGTACTTCCTTCTCCTCCTCCTTCTTTCTCTTCTCCTTTACCTCGCCTCGCTGCTCACTCGAGAGGAGGAAGGGAGCAGCACGCCCACGTACACATAGCGCGTGCATGAGAAAAAAAAACCAGAGCCCTGATGAGAGCACACGCGAAGGTATGCCGGAGGGCAGCCCAGCAAATGATGTTATCCGAAGCGTTATGCCGTTTTAAAAGGTTCGCGCTTTCTCTCTCGCGTGGCCTTCGTAATTTCATCTTCCGGCTCGTTGATAAAACGCTTATGGGGCTGGCTGTGTGGCCGGGTGAGAGGGGAAGTGTTGAGGGTTAACGAGGCGGCGTGAGATGATGACAAATTTGAAGGACTTTTTTCGGATGAGGGACTGGCCATTGAAATGTGAGAGTTAAATGCGGGGTATGAACTTATCTAGCGTTTAATGAACTCGAAAAAGTGTAAAGATTTGTGTTTTTTTTTGCATTAAAGTGTGAACGATTTGTAAGCTATATTTGTATGTGCTTGACTGCTGTTAAAAAAACTTGCCGTTACAGTGGTATCCTAGGATAATATGAAAACTTATTGCTTGTCACAATTAGTAGTCGTATCAAGTTCAGTGTTTAAAAAGTAATTAGGAATGTTATGAGTGTTGAAAAGGAATAAATGGTCACAGGAATAGAAGTCAACGGAGCAGTTAGAGTATTTAACAACAAACATTTTTAATAAATTTTATCAAACAGGTTCCACGACTTTTAAAAAATGCTCACAAATATTACTGCCTGGATGTGGATGAGGAGATTCGGAAAAAATTTGAACTTTAGGCGTCCTCAAAACTGGTCAAAATTTTTTTTTTAAAGTCACCTCCCGTACGTTTTTTCTTCTTCCTTAAAAACATCTCTTACTCACAGTGTTTTTAAAGGTTGAAATTTTTGAAGAAAATAACAAAAAATCCCTTTTCTTTAAACCTCAGCCATTCTGTCCAGAAATGTTCTACTCAAAGTTTCAAAAAAGAAACAGAAACTAAAAAAAAGAGCTTTCATTTCTTTTTTCGGAAATTAAAAAATGTTGATTCCTTCAAAAGTTATAAGAGTTTGAAGTTGAACGTCAAAAAGGCATAAAATTGGGGCTACCGATTGTTACGATTTCTGCATTTTTATGCCTTTTCGACGTTTAACTTTAAACTCTTATAACTTTTGAAGGAATCAACATTTTTTAATTTTCAGAAAAAGAAATGAAAGCTCTTTCTTTCTAGTTTCAATTTCTTTTTTGCAACTTTGAGTAGAACGTTTCTGGGGCTAAAGGACTGACGTTTAAAGAAAAGGGTTTTTTGCCATTTTCTTCAAAAATTTCAACCTTTAAAAAAAGTGTGAGACGAAAACGTTTTTAATTATACACTTGTGTATGTTCCAAAAAAATTTGACCAGTTTTGAGGACGCCAAAAGTTGAAATTTTTTCTGAATTTCCTCACATACATATATTTTAATTTATTAGCAATGTGTTTCGGAAAATTTATAAAAGGAAATACTTCAAAAACTCTAAAGAAATTTAATTAATTGTAATAAATAAATTTCCCATTTATAGTATCGTAATTAATTCGTATTTATTTTCTGATAATTCAAATACTAATCTTTTTTTTGTGGTAATTTCGTTCAGTTAGAATGCATCGAATCCGTTGGTGTGGCACTATCAACGTTATCACTTATATTTTTCCCGTTTGTTTTATAAGGTGGCGTGTCTTCATGACGCCATGACATCATTTTTCATTTCTTATTTTTTATATATAGTTTAATTTCCTCATCATATCAGCCCTGGGAAAAGACTTTTCGCTGGCAGCATTGTTTTTAATTAAAGAATTCGTTCGATATTCCAGATGCGACTTCCACAACGAAAGTCTATTTCTTTAGATCATGATATCTTTGATTCTGATTAGCATTTCTGTAAATAAGGAAACGGTTAGTGAAACTGTATATATAGCCGCTGGAGATATGTTACAGTGGATGGAAACTTACGGTCATAAAGCGTTTTCCGCATCCTGTTCTAAGGCGGATTCTGTGTCTGGGTTTGAGGCAGTCGGTAGAAAGTCGAATTCCTTTCTTAATTGTTCAATATTGAAATCATTCTTAGATTTTTCCATTTTATCAACACTGAAAAGAGTAGGTTATTATTTTATCTAGAATAGAAGTAGACGTAGATAAGTTATGTGTCATCAACTACCAAGAATGTAATTACAATATAAGAGTAGAACACAAAATGGATCAGAATTATTTCCACTTTATTCGATAAAAGTTTTGCGATTATTGTAAAATTAATCGAGATAGAAGAATGACAATGTTATCTTCTACCGATAATGTAATTACAATCATAGTAGAAGCATATTATTTTCTGCTTAGAGTGAAATTATAATAGTAATAGAAGCATATTATTTTGTACCAAGAATGCAATTACAATTGTAGTAGGAGAATACCATATAGAATCATTTCGACTTCGCCAGATCAAAATAACTAATTCTATTCATATTGAATTTACGGTGGTGGTACTCACATGTAAAGGCGGAGCTTTGCCTTGATGAGCTTCAGTTGATTACCACTCAATGCTTTATCGTATTCTTCATATGGGTTTGTATAGATTTTCACAAATTGAGAGGCCTGCATTGTTCTTTGCAGGATTCTCGCACCTTCTTCAATAATATTTTGTTCGCTTTCTTCAAATAATATTTTAAATATGCTTTGCGCTTTAGCGATAGATGGATACACCAAACGCTCAAGAAGTCTTATTCTTTCTAATTACACTTTCCTGTTAATACAAAATCACGACTTTTAACGTATTTACAATAAAAGTCGAACATAAGCTATTTGACTTTGTTTCAATATAATTGTAGAGTGCTATATAGATATTCAGCAATTAAGGAGATCCATGCTCGATAGAGGACCAGCATTTTCTCAAATATCTTGTAAGGTTTTCTTTGTCCTCCTTTGCTATTCCCCTTTTATAGCCTAGTGCCGCCAAAGGTATAGTGATTTTTGTCGCCGATTCTTGCAGGATCGATACAGAAAATTTACCTTCACCCGGCCGTTTAAAAAAATTCTGTAGTTTCTTCAATAATAAACTCTCCTCTTCGAAGAAACTATGCGTGAATGAACATTTTTCAGTACAACCAGCGTTAGCTTTTCCAAAAGTCTACGCTTACAGTTCATGATTGTAGACTAGTGGCATCACGATGGCATATTGTGGAAACTGATACGCGAATATGAATAAGATTGAAATTTTTAAAGAGAGGGCATAGCTATTATATAGATGGCTCTACCAGTAACTGAGGAATTGAGAAATTTTGTTTTGCCCCAGCAGTCGGTATTGCACCAGTCTCCCCTTCAATTCGCGAGATTGTGACGAAAAGTAGTGCGATTCGCGAGTTTGCAACCTTTTACTTATATATTGCAGTAGATACTATAGTTGTGTTGTCGTAGATTCTTCATTCGCAGGTCAATAGACTATATTCTTCATATAGTCACACATTCTTAATCTCGAAAAACGTAAGTGTTCTCCCGAAACGTGCTACTTTTCGTCACAAACACTGGGTCGTGCTAATCTTCGTCACAATCTAGCGGATTGCGCTAGTTTTCGATGCAAATCAACAGTACGTCCTAAGTTTTCACTAAAAACGCTAAAATGGACTAGTGTTCGTCGGAATCTGAATCGTGCTAGTTTTCGTAGGTGTCGATATTCACATAAGCGTAAATTTATTTAAAATACTTTACAATTATACTTATTAGTGATTAAATTCAGAGTGAATGAACCAAATATATTGTTGTTGTAAATTGACAACTCGAATACTTTGAATTTAAAAAATGATATCCCATTATTGATATGTACAAACATAATTGTCCAAGAACGTTACAGTGAGGCTGGTGCGACCAGATTATTCATTTGTCGTAAATAACAAATGAACGAATGTTAAAATAAATATTAAGTAAAAACTGTGTACAGGGGAGTAGCATTTATGTTAAGCGTATACGTCCGCTTGAATATGAATCCCATTTTTGTGAGTGTACGAATTGACAATACACATACCTCTCGAACCATAATTCACCCTTTCCGTGCCCTCCCACACGAACCGAATCACGCAAGCAAAACTCGAGAGAAAGAGAGAGAGAGCGAGAGCCCATCAGCGCCCGAAAAACCAAGCCGAGCACGTCGCATCTCACAAAAGGAAGAGAGGCCGAGCGAGCGAGAGACGATCGGCCCTGATGGGGAAGGTTACGTGTGCACGCGCGTGCGGGAGTAGAGAAGACAGCGGGCGCTTAATCATCCTCTCTCCCGATCCGAGTTCGTTCGCCCGTGGAGAGCGAAAGAGAGCCCAAGCCAGCAGACCTGCTCTAATGGAATTCAATATCGTGCCTTAATACTCTTAATAATCCGGGAGGCCCTAATGCTACCCGAGCCAGCCAGCCGCGCGCGCGCACGCGCGGGTAACATAATAGCTCGGGCCCCGTTGTTGCGTGGGCGGTGGCCCCGGGGCGATATTCGATTTCGCGCTTTGAAAATATGCGCCTCTATTACACACGCGCGCGCGGACCCCCTTCTTTTTTTTTTGCCTCGCTCTCGGTTATCTTGAGGCAGGTCTGTAGCGAGGGTCTCCGGGTCCCGTGATTGCCGCCGGGCAAGTGTATGTGTGTCTGTGTGTATTTTGGTTTACGGTGCGGAAAGACGGTATAATTGGGGTTTGCGGAGGAGTGCGAACGGGTATTTTGGAAGTGTTTCGCGAGACTTCGAGGGGGTGAAATGTTTGTCATTATAGTTTGCCAGTCGTTCTGGAGGTATTCTGGTTTTGGCAAGAGACGCGGTGAAAGATTTCGGGCCTCGGAATTCGAAAAGATGTTGAAGCTGCTAATCACCGAAACGTCAGGTCTGCGCGGAGAGTTATGTCGAATTCTTACCTGCAAACGTATACTTACTTCTGTACTTAAAATTTTTTTACATTAATTTAAAAAATGAGAGACTTCAAAAATTATAATTTATTCAACAGTACGATTTTGTTGCTTTGCAGAAACTTTACACCTATATACGAAGGCTATTTCAGAGGCTATGTACGTATAAACATATTCCGTAACGGCGCCTCCATAATTAATTCAACATAATCCCAGTATTATTCACCAGAAAATAACAACCATCTGAAAATCCCTGTATATAGCTATGATTTACGCGGGACATTTGCCTATACTCTCGAACCAACACTCTCACTCTTTTCCACTACACACACCTATACCCACCCACCTCCACTATACATCGTAATTGCAAACTCCTCGGAGCAAAATGTTCGCGCATAGAGAGCTCGTTCTGCGAACGGCGATTTTTCGTCGTATACGATCCTGAAATTCTTTCGGCAGCCGCCCGCGAGTAAATTAGTTCGTTGAAGCGGTCTCTTTTTCGCAAGTCCCGCTGCGGCGGCACACTGCCCGCGGGCCGCTCTCTCTTTCCCTCTCTCTCTCTCTCTCTCTCTCTCTCTCTCTCTCTCTCTCTCTCTCTCTCGGTTTAAGTATCTGCTTAATACCTTAAGTAATAGAACCTGAAACAAAACCACGACAGTGCGGGGCGTATATTTATAAAACGGCTCCTTAATAGCCTCGATAAATCTCTTTAGTTTCATGTGTATAAGTTATGCATATGGATTTAATAACATTTCCCTAGTGGGCTGTATTATTAGAGATTGTTTTACGCTATTTTCGCGTATAGTAGCTATTTTTCTTTTAACCGTTTGAATCGATGCCTCGGATAAAATGAAACTGAATGGTAACATCATAAATACTATTTTTGGTGACTAAATATCATTTACCTTTGGATAATGTTTTATAAATTATATTGTTTTCGTACTTTATAGCCAGATTTTCTTCAACGAACTTGAGCCAGTGTGAGATTTCATAATACAATCAATACGATTAACATGTAACAACCAAATAAATTTCAAATTACTAATGTGAAAGTAAGTTGTAGTCTATACAAGTATGTTATTCTTGGGCTTTACTTTGCAAAATAAACTACACACGGCTGATTCTATTAAAATTAACGCAGGCTGTCACAGATGGCATTTTTTGTTCGCCTAAAAACAGAATTCTAAATCATATTTAAGGAGACATGTGTCTCGAGATTTTGCTTAAAAAAATTATGTTTTTACTTTGGTGATTAAGAATTATTAAATTAAATAATTAGGCATGGTGTGGTTTGTGCACATAAGAATTATGCACATATTTATTGTGCATACTTTAGCATTGGTGTATATCTATATCTATGTGTATACTCCAATGCTAAAGTGTGCACAATAAATATGTGCATAATTCTTATGTGCACAAACCACACCATGCCAATAATTATTATATAATTATTTTTTTACTTTTCACCTTACAGATTTATTAATGAAAAACTGAAAAATGACCATTTAAAAAAATATGTAAATATGTCAAAAACTATAATTTTTTTCTCTGAAATTAGGTTTCTCTGATTTTAGGCCTAACAAAAGAAGATCTTTGTGAAGAAATAACTTATAATCTTTGGAAAAAATCAGATTTGCAAAATAAAAAACTGATACAATAGAAAATGTTTTAATAGAATTAAAAAAACTCGCGCTTACTGGAGCACTCATAAAATGACAAAAGAAATTCAGCGCGTTGCCATAAAAGAAATAAAAATTTTAGCAAAAAATAGTGAATCTCAATTGATTGTACATATAGACTTTGCAGAAAATTGGACAATCTTACTACAAAATAAAATTCAAAGCTATCGAAGCTAGCGAAATGATATAACAATCAGTTATGTAACAGTTAGTGATGATACGAAACATGATTCTTCTCATGCCTTCATGATTATGAATTTAATTATAAAAGATTTGAGGGAAAAACATATTTCGCAAGAGATAGAAGATATTACAATTATTTCAGATGAAGATGTGAGTCATTTCAAAAATTCAATAGAAAATAGAAAATGGGTGTTTTCTGCAACAGGTCATGGAAATGGTCCATGCTATCGTATTGGGAGTTTAACTAAACATTATGTCACAACCCACAATCTGTCTAAAAAGGATGTTTCATTAGAAATGCAAACAATTTTGCCACTCACGTGACAAGCTATTCTTCGTCGATTAACATTCTTTTTCTACAAAAGGATGAGTTGGAGGTTTTCCATTAGACTACGAAAGTAGAGTGGGATGAATGTGATAAAAAAATCAAAGGAATACAAAAATTATAATGCTGGTAAAGTGAACAGAAAAATATTTATACCGGTAGAACTGCGAAGCACGAATGGAAAAGGTTACATTGAAACCGATTGAAACAAAGGTTTTCAAATAAGTAGGAATAAATATTGAAAAATCACTATAAATTCACGTATAATTGAACAAGAAATCTGCCTGGTGACTTACCTTAAATTTCTTCTTTATTCTATCAATATATTAGTAAATGGGATAGTAAATAGATAGAGAAGTGGTATAATTTTGTTAAAACGGCACGAGTTGACAGCTTAGAAACAGAAAAAATCGATTAAAACTTTGAAAATTCATTAAAAAAAAAAAAAAATTAAAAAATAGCATATTCTCACCTACTGAAAAAGTTAGTTTTTTTAATGTATAAAAACAGATTAAAATTTCAGAGAAAAACATTATAGCTTTTGAGATATTTACATTTTTTTAAAATCGTAATTTTTCACTTTTCATTAATAACTCTGTAAGATGAATCTTAATCATCAAAGTAACAATTTTTCTTAAAACTGGATGAAATTCCTCACATTTTGAAAACAAAGAACATTTCAAAAGGTTGAAAATTGACAGTTACAGTAGTTTGAAAATTGAGGTACTTTTGAAATTTTGCAATCTCTATTTTTGCGTCTAATATTGATTCGGTTGGAGAGTAAAAGAAAAAAATTTTTTTTAAGCAAAATCCCGAAACACGTGTCTCCTTAAATATGATTTAGAATAGAGTCTTATAGTTTTTAGGCGAAAAAAAATTCGATCTGTGACAGCCTGTCTGAATTTGAATGAAATCAGCCACACGTAACTGATGCATGTACAATCGATCAATCTTATAAAAAACGTTATGAACAAAAAATAACTAAACATCAAAATAATTTATGATATCGAATGATCTCTTATCAAGATGTCATTACAGTTACAACTGATTCTTTACTAAAAATACCTCTGAATTATTTTCAATATCTTTGCATACACTCCGATCGCACAAAACTGCCTCCCCTCCCCCTGCACTCGAGCCCAAAAACGCGCCATTAAATCTTATCGACGATCCCAATTTCCGATCGGAATCCCCGCTGCAGCAGCCCTCGAAAAAGCCAGGCGCAGCAATTGGCCATCGATAAACGTCAGGTTGGAAGAAAAAGGAGACGTTCGCGCGCGCGTTCACCGCCGGGCGCAAAAGACGAATTGCTTATTCCGCGCGCGTGAGACCGGATGCTGCGCGCGCACCGCAAGCCGAATCTCATATGCGAATGTAACATGCGTGATGCGTGGGTAGCGGGCTTTTTGCGCGGTGCGCAAGTGCGCGCGCGCGTCGGAATCGTAATGAACGGTCTTGTGCAGAGGTTGGGTAAAAAGAATGGGTGACAGTGAGTTGATGGTTTATTGCGCGTATGAAGAGAATTTTGTAGTTTTTTGACGGTGCGTGTGTGTTATATGATGTTTTTCGTTAAAATTGTCGAGATGCGGGAAGCAGAGATGTATAGATTTAGAGATATTTTTGTAAATCGTTGTTAGATAAAGCAATAATATTATATGTAATGAAAATAACTGTTTTTTAATGATGGGAAACAAGTTTAATTTTTCCAACGAGAGAGAATTATTGATCTTGACATTAATCTTGTGAGATTCACCGCATGTATTCGAATAAAATTAAAATCGATTAGCTGAAAAGAGAAGAACAACTTGAGTAAATAATCCGCGTCACCTGACTTTTCGTGATGAAAGATAACACGATGCATGGATCTGCACATTAAACACGTACACGTGTTCAAATTTATGAATGCTGTTCGCTAATAAGCGAACATCGAATAGATTAGATTGACGATACCTTGAAGTGTATATTAAAAAAAAATAATTTTATTTTTTTGCCTAGCGGGCCGAAAGTGCACTTTTGCTCCCGGCGCCCGATCGCGAAGGTTGTGTTTTCGGCCTCGCCAGGCAAAAAAATCGTATACGCACCACGGGAGCAAATAAAGAATGCCTCAGATCACATGTTTGTCACCCTCGCCTTTGGCTCGGGTGACAATTTACATGCGATCTGGGACATTCTTTATTTTTACTCCCTAGGGGCGTAATATACCATTAGAGTTATTTTCAATGGTTAATAAATACTAATGGTAAAATTTTGCTATAGAAACATGTTTGTTCAAAAACTTAAAAGATGTTTTACTTTATTCCACAATAACATTCAAATTGTGTCTTGTATATTGCCACTTTCAATTGAGGGGAGGTATTATATCAGAATGCTAAAATGTTAGATGGTATTTTTTCAGAAATATACTATCGTTTAAACTATTTTTCGAATCCGATACTGTTGATTCCGAACAGGAGTTATTTAGAACACACAAGGAATTATTATCGAAAAGAAAATATCAGAAAAATTGGCGTCTATAAAAATTGAAAACAGATTGCATGAAATTATAAAAATACTTTTTACTAGAAAAATAAAATTCCGAAAAATCTCAAACGTTCATTCCTATACGATTTTCAGCGCATTTGTCGACATTTTAGCTTTCCTGAATCACTGCATTTTCTACAATTTAATCGTTAGGTAGAAATGGCATTCGAAAAATTGACATGACATATCATATAAAAATAATTTAATGAAAATATTATGGCCTTCTTGCCAAATTTTTTCGAATTTTTATATATTATACATTTTTAAACATTCGGAAAATTTACCCTTCTATGATAAGATATTCTAATGTTTTTTTACCTTTCTGAATGGTATCTTCCAGGATATATTTAAAAAAAAATGGGTACTGGGCTGCCTACCTTACTATAAAAATAAAGAACATTTTCTCGCGTTGAAAATCGATGAAATTTTTAAAAATACCAAAGAAATGACAACTCGAGTGAAACATTCATCGAACATCCCTTTGAACTAATCTTGTATACACAGTGTGTAAACCATAAGGGAAAACGAACAAATTTTGCAAGCCACGCATCTTACATCCACCTTTACATCGCAAACCCTACAGCGATCACCGCGTCGCGTGCGTCATCCCGCGGGCGGTTATTTATTTACGTACACACACTGTCTCTCTTTCTCCAGCATCTAGTACACATGGCTGCGCACGCATTCATGACGCGCGAGAGGGCTTTTGTATAGCGATGATACGAGGTGCAAAGAACGGGCGCGCTGCACTTTGCCGCGGATATGTTCAGCATTATCTCTCTCTCTCTCTCTCTCTCTCTTACTCTCTCGGGGTGATGCATCGATTTCAGTACTATTAATACGGACGCGTTTTTTTCACACGCTTTTCACGCCGAATTGGCGTTATCGGAAAATTATAGGCGTTTCGTCTTTTAATACACTCGCAGCTCTATTTTAGTTCCTTAAATGGGTTTAATTTACTGTAAATTTATTAATAGTCGGCTTAATGATGCGCGCTAAATAGTATTGTGAATTCGTGGATTTTTTTGTCGGATAGTCGTAGGCTGCTTTGTTCGCGAGCAGTTTAGATAAGCTAAGATTTTGTATGTTGAAAAAAAAGGATTGTAAAATAAATGAAAGACACAAGAAGGTTACGATTTGCGTCATACGAGTAATTCACTCATTATTTTTATCGCTAGCGATAAATTTAATTAAAAAGAGGTAAATTTAAGGAAACTGAAAGGTTACTGTAATTCGATATTGTTGTAAAATAGCTTTTTCCGTTCGGACGAATGCATTACTGCGCTGACCTCGTTCCGAGTTTTTACTCCTGTATTGATTTTCAATTAATTAAACGTTTAATTAATTGAAAAGTGCTACAATACTTATTTCCGTATCGCCTTCCATTCAGTTTATTGTTATGGTCTCTTTAATAAATGTAAATAGGGGTATTATTCACGCGTGAAAGCTCAGCTCGACACTTTGTAATAAAATATTATCAACGAATGAGAATCTTTTTAACCAATTCAGTTCTATAAATATAAAGTAAAATACGCAAAACATGTAGAAATCTACAAGACTAAATTTTTATTTTAAAAGACACATTATTTAACCACCACAAAATTATTTCATTGTCAACTACTGAATGACTAAAAATGTGCTGTCTCAGCCCGGGGTCAAAGATCAGTGGGGCCGCCGTCCGTTGCAGTCTCCGCCGACGCAGATGCACCTTGAATTTCTCGCATGGTAGGCGTACATACGGCGGCACTCGCGAAGGATCACGCGACGCGTCTCATAAGTATATACGGACGTGCATTTATCCACTTGCACTGCGTATGTGATATTTTTGTCTCTTCCGTGCGCGGCGGTCACGATAGCCAAAATTGCGTTTTGTACAAAGAACGCCGACGCGCCGAAGAGTTTGCGTGTGGTACAGCGTCTGTCGTTTTCTCGTGACTTGCTCCGGCGAATTCTGTGTCATTGTCGCGCGCTCGTTGAAGCGGAATGGAGTTTGTTGTTTGTTGCTGAGGGGTGACGATAAAAGCGAGGGATTAAAGTAGTTTATTGCGTGTCGTAATTATGAAATATAATGTGGTTAAGTTAATAAAATAAATAAAGGTCGTTTTAAAAGGTCTCTGAGAATTAGGCCTTTTCAAGTTTAAAAAATATTTTTAGTTCACTATGAAACTTATTGTACAGAAAAATTAATTTCTTTCTTTTGAAAGTAAAAAGTATTGTCTGTTTTCCAAATTACGAGATTTTAAAATTGGCATTAAAAATATACCAAAACATGCACGAAGTCAGTGTTACAAGTATACATATGAGAAAGACTTAATATTTTAGAGGTCCAGAAGTAAATAGAAACTAATTATTTTTATTTTATTGTCTCATTCTTCCAATTCAGGGCTTGGAAAAGAAAATGCCTTTTTAACATTTTGTCGCTTTTTTGTCCCAAACTTTTGACTGGTTTAAGCGATCCAATGGTGGAAGCTTCATCTAATAAAACACTTTTCATATCCATTATGCATGTATTTTTTATTATCAAGCAGCGTAGATGTATCCTAAAGATTAACTTAACTAAATCAGCAAATAAATGAAAACGAAGACAATTTCATAAAAAAAATTTTTCAATTGAATATAAATAATAAAAAAACGTGGTAAAATATAAATCGATCTAGCTTTTCATGTCTTCTTTCCACCAGTAAAACGACCAACGTAAAAAATAATCTCACACAATCACAAACTTTGATCAACCCATCATTTCAAAACGAAATGTAGCCAGCACTGAGGCCATCAGACATCGCATCATACCAGCCCATTACGCCTCGCGATCTCAGCAGTAGACGACGACGACAACGATGACGGCTCGTTGAAAAGCTCGCGCGCTACCGCACGGCCGCCGCAGAGTGGGCAGGATATACGAGATCCGCGCCTCCCCGCGGGCACAATACGCGCGCTCCCATTGAGCGATTCCGCGCGAGCGAACGGCTCTCGATTCGCTCGGGCGTTTATTAGCCGGCGCTGATAAACGGCGCGAATCTCCCACTCCGTCGTGTATACTAGAGCGAGTGCATCAGAATTCCAAGGCCCACGAGAGGCGGTTTTTTGCACGCACGGCTGCGAGGTTCTGGTTTTTTAGATGGTTATATAGGCGCCGTGTAGTTTTTTGCTGGCGCGGTTGCGATAAGGTACACAGGAGGCAAAAAATATTGAGTTGTTTCGTGGCTTTAATGGCGTTGAGCAATCATTTTGAATATAAATATATTTATTATATCGATCGCGGTGTTCAGTTATTCTTACGCCGTTCGATATTGTCTCTGAAAATGTAGGTAATATAATAATTAGATTGGTTATATAGAACGACTTTGATGGCAGTCTATCAGAGTGTGAAAATCGATTGATGTGGATATAAAACGTCTCTTATTATATTTATTTTTAATATAGATTTTTGGATGTATAGATTATGTTTTTACATATCCAACTTATCTAAAATGTACGTATATTATGTTACATATTATTTAACATCGACTGTTTCCCCAAATAACTAAATCACAGCGCATATATCAAACTTTACCGTTTCTTCACATCACCATAATAGAAAAATTCCAGTATAACTACGTCATCTCAATCGAACCACCCATCCCAAACTACACACACATATCACAAAAATCCCGGAAACAACATCGCTGCGCCGTCCGAGCATCCAACCCCTCGCGAATATTCCACATACTCGTTCCGAAAATTCTTGTTCTTACACGTGCTCTCTCTCCTCCTACTCCACAATTTCTCGAGTCCTTCGCGCGCCTGAAGCGGCAGCTGCAGCAGCTCTCTCTCTCCGCCCGCGGCAGGTGGAAATCCACCTTATACCGTCGGCGGCGGCTCCAAAAGGCGGCGCGTGGGCTAATCGGCATCGCGCCCTTAATGACGCGCGCGCGCCCGAAATATTCGCTTAATTGGCCGCCGCCACCGCCGCCGCCGCCTTTCTTTATTTATATCGCCGCGATCGGCGCAGAGACACACAGGGCCGATTTTCGATTCCCCGTATATACACGTGAGAGCGCGTGGGTATATAAGAAGACGATCATCGATAAGCCCTCATTATTCCAGGCATCGCGCGAAAAGGGTGTCCCGCTTTTTTCCACGGTTATTTCGTTCTTTTATCGCGCCTCCTCCGCATTGTGCGCACGCAGAAAAGGTGTCGGCTGTACGGGATGGCTCCTTTTTTTTTATAATGTTTTTGTGAAACGTCGTTGCCGGCGGCCGGTTAGAAACGTTGATCGATAACTCGAGGAACACGGGCCGATAAGCCGGACAAGTTGCGCGGCGGCGGCGGTGGATCTCTGAATTTGTATGTTAATGCGGTGTACCTGTTTAACGTTATTTCTTTTTATCGGAGTCTCTTTCTCGGTTTTGTCTCCCGCGCTCGTTTATTTTTTTCCTTCCTCGGCTCTTTATTTGTTGCTTTCGACAACGAGAGAAGCATTATCGTTTGGCCGTGTGTTAAGTGCTTTAAAGAGGAAAAGATGAGCACTTGCGTTCTGGGCTTTATTTATGGTTCGTGGATTCGAGATGTTTTTGTTTTTGTTTAAGTTTGATTGAAGTACTGCGAGAAAGAAAGTTATTTTGATAAATATATACAATATGAATTGCTCTAAGTTAGGTGTATAATTCTAAATCAATTACAGTTTCAAAAATGTGTAATTTATAACATTGTTTTTATAAATATATTTTGCTTGCGTCAGACCTGGAATGTCGTCACTTAGTCTTCAATTACTTTACAGGTACCAAATTAAAGGGAACAATTCCTTTAATTAGGTGAAAATAATGAATATATGTATAATATTACAATTATCGTGTCATTAAGACTTAAAAGACACTATTTTTCAATACACAACCGTTACAGGAACCGTTCCACAACCAGTATAATAACAATTATATTATAATGATGGCAATAGATTAATTATCAGCTTTTAGTTTTATCACAAGTAATTTTTTATATCCCCTTCTTAAATAGTTGTGTTTGTAATGGTTTTCTGTTACTTTCGGTAGATTGAGTATCAGAATGGTTTGTCTATAGGCTACAACATTGATGAAAGTATTCATTCACATGTTGATTTTTTAGAAGTAATTTCTAAAAATTTTTCATTTATATAGATATCATTGATCATTCATAAAATAATATTTCAGTTTTTGTTAAAATAATGTTAGTCTTAATACCATAAAATATATTGAAGATGTTTCATAGGCCTACGATGTACAAAATAAAAGATAGACTTGTGTAAATAATAGACACTTCTTTTTAAATTGATACATCTGAACTGACAAACAGGAAAGGATTAACGAAACGAAAAAATGTCAACAGCCAAGACAAACATGCTTCCTGCACATTTATCAGTCGCACCGTCGAACACAACACGACGAATCTATTATTTTTCAAACTCTCCACGTATCTCACTTCTATATACGATTGTCACCTAAAAATTATTTACAGCGTCACATACCAGCCTCTCCTCTACATCGCATAATTATTCAATCAAAATGATAATACGATAATCTCCGATACTCACGACCTACACATTCCCCCGCCGATTCCCAAATTTATCTCTCAATTTCTCGATAAAGCTGCACGATTACAACAAGCATCACATCACACAGCCTTTGAAAAATCACCCGCGTGTACATAGAAACTACACTCGCGCGCATTAGCATGAATCCGCCATTAAGGCGTTCGTCGCACGTGGCGCAGCTGCCGACGAAACAAACTCGCGGAGTTTCCAGCACACGCAGTCGTCTTTATTCCGGATTAAGATAATTCGCGTGCGCGCGTCTGCGGAAACGTACGCCCGTAAATCACCGGACTTTCGTATAGCAGTGTATACCTATAGTGTCCGCTATCTCTACGCGTAGCGCGCCAATTGGTTGATGAGTTATTACACGAGATGCACGTCTTTTTCCCCTGTGAAAAGTATTTTATATACGATAAGGATGTAGGTTGAAGTGTGATTCGCGGGGTTTCGAGGGAAAAGGCAAAGTTCGCGCTTCGATCAGGACAAATTGCGAAAGTTGTTTAGTCGCGCTTGCGCAAGGTTGTAATTACAGATTTGAGGGGAGAAAAAGAAACGATGCAATTTATGTATTCGAGTGTCAATATCTTTAAAGCCTTATCAATACTTTCTAGCCAACAACGTTAATTGCAATTTCCACTTTCTGACACGCGTTTTAAAGTTATTTTTTAGTCCCTATACATCGGGTTGAGCAGCAATTGATACTTCCTCCTTGCAAACTTTTTTTTTCCTCGCTCTATCATCAAGTTACGCGTTCAGGAAACGCATACGACGACGACTAAAAATCTCGAAAATCCATACTCAATCGAATCCAGGCTACTCTTTTCTTCAATTGCACGTTCTTGAATTTCCCGTCAACTTTGTATATATAACGAGCTACTGCGTATGAAAATTGCTACTCTCCTCTTTTCCAGACATGTAAACGTCTTCATACACGAAAATTTATATTCGCCGCGGGTAACGCCATCGCGCGAGCGACCGCCCGCTTATTTATTTATCGCCGAGTCAATAACAATAAAACGACTGATAATCACTATATCACCGCACGCGCACGCGCGCACTCCGCAAAAAGCAACAATCGAGCGCCGCGACAAGTCCACCGGCACGTACACGTGCGTACCTCGGTATGTCCACTATACACACAGACACACACGCGTACGTATAGGTAGTAGCCGCGCCGCAGCAACCGTGGACACTTCAAAGGGCACCGGCAATAATTATAGAAATATGCGCGTTCATGCAAACCTCGGCCAAGCTGAAGCGCTGCGCGGCAGCGGACGGCGCGTATAAAAGAAAAACACGCGCGGTGCAAGAGAGGGAGAGAAGAGAGAGAAGAAAAAGGAGGGAAACGAGGGTGTTATTCTAACTGCTGCCGGATGTTATCGGGAGGAGCGGCTCTCTGTCGGTAATACAGTTATTTATACGGGAACCCCCTCGTTATCGCGATCGCGAGCGCGCGTGCGCACTCGTATATCGATAAAAAGAAACGCGCGCGCGTTTCTCTCGTTCTATGCTGTTGCTTCTGGTCTCCTTTCGCGGCGGCGCGCGGATACATACACGCGGATAGCTTCATCGGCTCGTCGTCTTAATTCGTGGTTTTTCTCTTCTCTCGGATGTCTGTGTGTATCGCTACCGCGGCGATTCGAGAGCATGCGCGCGAACGCGAGATAAATAGGTATGGGAATTCCGGGTGACGGGAATGGAATTGATTCGAGGCTCGGGAGTAAATTAACATGTCTGCGAGCGGAGAGGAGAGCATACCGTTTTTCGAGAAATGTCAGGAATTGGACGTGCTTGTTCGGTGAAAATTGGTTTTGTCCTTTTGCTATAGGAGGCTGGGTGTGTGTATATATATGGTTTGGCGCCTTTCTGCGCTCTGGTTGCGCACTTACGCGATGTCTTGTATGGTGGAGCGAGGTATTAAGATAGAATGGTTATGTAAGAAAGTAAATTGTTATTACAGTTTGAAGTATGCACCCGAAGGAATGTACATTTATGCGAAGTTGAAACGTTTCGACGGTTTCAAGAATTTCTCGTGAGTTTATCAATTTTTTATGGACAAATTGAACAGCTTGGAATGCTATTGGTATTTAAATAGGAAGCTTTAAAGGTGGATTTTCTTTTCTTTTTTATTTATATTTTTATAGAATAAAAGTATAATCTAATTATTATAATTATCCGATTTATTTAATATTAGCATTTTATTCAAATTTAATTTGTATTTCCAAAGCTGCATAGGGAATATGTTGCTGTACTTTGCGGAGAATTATTTAAACCTGTAATATAAATAATAAAACGTAAATTGAAGTGCTGATAAAGTGAGTATAACTTACCGCCATAATCGCGACGTTTAGAGGAAATAAATAACTTTTTCCGACCGGGCTTCTCTCGTGAAAAATCAAAAAAACTGCAATATACTGTGAGCAAAGATTGCGTTGCCAGTCCACTCAATAAATCACTCCTATTAAATAATTAAAATTTTATAAAACTACTAGAAATCGGCACAAAAATACCTCGAGGACTATAAATATATGTTAAGTAGGTGAACCGCGTCACGTCGAACTGAATATAAAGACAATTAATCAATGCAGATATGTAATTTAGTTGGTCTTGCGTCGTTTTTTTTTCACAAAAATCTCTGACATGGACTACTCTACTCCCTCGTTGCATAAACCCGACCGAACGAAGTCATTCCAAAGGATATGTCTATAACTCGGAGAGAAGTAATTTACGCCAACTTGCTCTTTTTTTGTACATTAGGTGCGCGGCGAACGTGCACTTACAGCGCCGCAGCTACTGCAAGTGCGACAACATAAAATTTGACTCATTTCTTTGCATAATTAATTAGAAAAGGCCATTAGCCATGAAAAATAATGCTATCGAAGAATATTTAATAATCAATTAATGTAGCACTTTTCACTCTATGCTTCACGCTCCTGCGTACAAACCGCTTAATCTAAATATATACGTACAGGCGTACCTTTGAAACGCATTATTAAATTATTCTTACGTATCTGGCGAAGAATTCAAAAAAATCCTAAACATCCATAACACACATATATGTACAAGCGACGCTCCTTTAACGGATCTCGACATCCCGCGCGCGCGCGCGCGCTTGTACGCACGTAATGCACGGCAACGAGAATAGCCGGGCGCGCGCGCAATTGCTCCCGTCGAGAGCGCACGAGGCGCGTAATTACAATAATAACGCGCGTGCGCAGAAGGTATATAGGAGAGTATAGCCCGCCCGCGGTACCGTATCCCTGGTATTATTATCCTTAATGCTATTCAAACAGAAAAGCGCATGCGCCTGTGCATAAGCGCGCGCATACGGCCATTACTTATTAGATTCAGATCGCGACTATTATATTATATCGTATATAAGACTGCTGCTGGTCGTCGTGGCCGACATGATAATTAGCTCGTCTGTCGCCTACTGCGATTTCGGTACGTGTGAGTGTGCGCAATATATGGCTCTGGGGAAGTTTTTAGGCAAGGCGTAGCACGCCGGAGGGCCGCGATTTCAGAGCGACGATGAGATTATGTCATTAAGTGGGTCGTAAAGTTGCAAAGTCACGTCGAGCGATTTTACACTGGAATATCGGTGTGTATGTGTGTAAGAGGGACTTTTGATTTTTTACGCGTTTTTCCTTTGTGGAGTTGATTTATTTAATGACGCGACGCGAGTGTAGGTCATTAGGTTCGTTATCGGGTCATTTATCTAAATTTCTTGAGAGCACGACTCTTTTATGATGTTTATTTTATGCTATAGAACTGGATCTGAAAGTGGCAATTTTGATCATCGCTTTGATTGAAAATCTCTGTTCTCGTGTAATACAGCCAGACTTTTTACATCTTAGAATGAAGTTTAAACTTTTTATGGCACGGGTTTTCTTGTATAAGGTAAAAGCAGATTTCTATATATAAAAAATTTAACGATGCTATAGTAAGTCATAACACTGCGTAATATTTGCAAATTTATCAATAAATTATTGTCTGATATAACTTGATCTGGAGTTGATATAAAACTTGACCCAGAATATAGTTTCACAACTTTCAATTATTTTGTTATGCTAATGTTGACAATTTAATTTGAATATGTAAAGGTATTTCCTGCTAAACTAAATACCTTGGGTAGACTTAAGCGCCAATTTAAACACTTTTTTTGTACTAATCGATTGTGTCGACGAGAGTAATTTATTTTCTAATCAGTCCTCAATTGAAAAATATTAAAATAATCTTGTTAACTAAGAATGTTGGAATGTAAGCGCAAGGTAAAGATCAATAAATCAGAAGTTTTTGATGTTTATAGCGATAAACTAGCTCCTGTAAGGGGCACTTGAAATTCTTGCGTTATGGTGACATTATCTTTCATAAAATACTTTTCTCAATTGCTATTGATGTACTTATTTACATTCGTTTAAAATTACATTAGCAATTAATTTCATTTCTGTAGAAAAAGAGCATCAAAGAAAGTATTGATCTCTTTTCATATAAAAAGAGAATTATTTTACCAATTAAATTAAGTATCATAACCACATTATAGGTAAAACAATTTGTTTAAAGAATGAAATAGTTTTATCAAGATGATGTACCACAACAATTGCAATTACAGTGTATTCTATAGTATAAGGAATGCGCTGTTTTTGCTTTTTCTAAGTTATTGTGAAAATATCAGGTACATATGAGTTATTTGTTGGGGTTTCAGAATTTCTCAAGTCCTGTACCTGATAGCATGCAATCTTAACACCTGTAAAGTCATTCCGATCGTAAAAATAATTTATTTGCAATATAAACAAGTATAATCATTGGTCGTGTTATTCCTCTAATAAAGTCCACCATGAATCTGTCCTTCTGTGCACGCGTGCACGTGCACGTCTATTAGTCGGGTTAACAACGTTGTAATAGCACGGCGCGGAAATATTTAAAAGAATGTTTTCATGCGATCTCTTATTACGTTCATGAATATAAACTGCGTTTTCGCGTGTAAACACCTTGCATATTTTATGCTAAACATCAATTTTCTGGTAAGTTTATATCTATATATGTACCTGCCGCGGAGAAAACGATCGAGAGAGCGATATTTTTACGATTAGTCGAATAATCGATTGATTTACGAGACTTTATTATTCGCATAACGTATGATTGCAAGGAGGAGAAGAGAACCTCGTGTCATAATCGATTTATTGTACCTCGCGAGCCAAGTGACAAATAGAGCTGTTACTCTACTCGGACGTATTTGTGTGCGCTCGAAATTACGAAACAGATGAGGACATAATTTTTAAATAATAATGTTACATAAAAAAGTTGGGAAATCTGTTAAAATAATCAAAAATTATTAATTTTTAATTGTTTACGTATCCTGGTGGAAATCGATTCCATTATTTAGCTAATAGCTAGTTTTCCCAATAATCGTCAAAAACTAGACACTTTTCTTTGCTATTTCTATCCATCGATGAAACGATTTGTCTGATCATATTCACCATTTAATAGACAGAATAATAGAATAAGTTTTTTGACAGATTTACATTAGTTTATTTATGAGTATTTTAAAGATATTAAAGTTGGCCAGTTTTTTTAGTTAGAAAATGGATAGTAAGAGGCCTATTATTATAGCGAGGAATGAGAGAGACAGAATCAAACGGGAAAATCATCGTTTTCGTTTGTATCCCTTGAAACAGTACTATACACGAATTAAATACCAATAATTCGTGTTTACGTTTTGGTTAGCTATCTTTTTTTTTTTTAATATTTGTTTTTAAATACATGATCAAATTACAGAGAAAATTTAGTAAAAACATTTTAAGGTTGTGTTATCTCCATTAAATAGAGAATGTGACAGGAAAAATTGTTTCATCACTATCCAGAAATTAGCTATTTTTACTAGCTATTTATTATTTTCCTCACCATTTCCGATAGAGAAATTTCTACCAGGGTAATAAAGATATCGTTATAGCGCTGTTCAAGATAAATAAGA
Source organism: Torymus aiolomorphi (assembly GCA_036365515.1). NCBI lineage: Eukaryota > Metazoa > Arthropoda > Insecta > Hymenoptera > Torymidae > Torymus > Torymus aiolomorphi. The sequence goes on along the minus strand of CM070874.1, from coordinate 66,181,876 downwards.
TAAGATAAATTCAAAAAAATTCATATTTATTTGTTTATTACGAGAAATAGCTAGAGATGTGATTCAGCCTTCGTATCAAATTAAATTCATCGCAAGATTTTTATTTCTTATCGATTTAATCAAGCCGCATACTTGTATTAGGAGATTATCCAAAGTCAGATTAGTATTAAGTAACTAATAATTATAAATATTGATCAATTGATTATTACTCAATCTATAAAACGTAATCCAGATTTCTTCGTAAACATAGTTTTGGGAATTAATCCGATGAAATATCGATTATTAAGTTTTAGGAATCCGATAGAATATCAATTATTGAGCAATATCTTAAATCTGATATTGTAAATAACAACATAATGATCAGCATTATTTGCAACTTCAATAAGTAGCAAATGATAATTATTCAATTAAGTCATTTTCTATTATTATCATTTCATATCTGTATAAGATACAGACTATTTAATAAATTTCAAACCATATTGTATTCAAATTTTATGATTTATTAAAATATATAAATATTTCAACTTCCATTAAAGTCCAGAAATACAAATGATCTGATGAGACCCTAATAAATAGCCTTGTCCAGGTAACAGCTCACGCTAATGCGAAGCTTTTGAAATTTTATTAAAGCGACCTAGTTTCTTGAAAAAGCCCCATCATGACAATAATCGCCCACCTTAGCTCACGCGAGCATTTGGCAGCAGGTGGAGGAGGAAGTGGGTGAGAAAACAGCGAGACGTACGAATATTAATCTCGGCCGCGTCATCGCCTGACAAATGCGAGACACGTCGGGAGGGATTTCGCGCGGACGGCCGGCGAAATCCCGCGCGCCGAGGCGGCTACTAATTTTATATGCAAAATTATTAATCGCCCGCACGCAAGCGAGCCGAGGTTTAAAAATAAAGAGCGCGAGCGATCGAGGGAGATGTTTGTGTCGTTTCGCCTTACCGCGAGTTTTTGTTGAAATTATGCGTTACAAGGAAATCGCACGGTTTATTAATAAGGAATATTCAAATTTGTTTGGGTTAATGAGCCTCGACTACGGTTGCAATGCGGTCGATGAAAAAAAGTAGCAGAAATGCTGTCTTCGAGTCGGTACATGGGGAGTTGTAAGGTATGTATTTTATACTATATATAATGTAAAAGATGGAGTCAAATACCTTTACATTTATGAGATTCGGGATTATCCATCAATTAAATATGTCATGAATTAGTATAAGATTAAATCATAATTCAAAACTAATATAAATATAATTTCAAATTAGTTTATATTGGATGACAGAAACACTGAAGAGAAGCTATGTAGACGTGAAATTATTTTTATTTAGAATGACTTTAGATTAGACTTTAACTCTGAAATAATTTTTTTTTAGATTTGGAAATATTTTGCAGTAAGATTTCATTGGTTGTTTAACGTTATAAGCTACTCGAAAAAAATATAATTGTAATATAAAATTTTTTTTTTATTTTTGTTTAATGTAATTAAATACATATTGTAGAAGTTATGGAATAATACGATTGTGGATATTTATGAAAAGATAAGTAATTTGTCAACGTTATCAAGTAACAGAGATAAAAATGAGTTCAAACAAAGCACAAATACGCCTTATTCAATCGGTAATCTCAATTATTTGTACGATGACACGTCTAGAACAATATAAAAATATATATTTGGTTCATTTCATTGTCAGTTCTCACCAAGATGTTAGAAAGGCTACTGCTTTGCTTAGCCTTCTCGGCTTTGGTGTTTGCAAGACCAACTACCGTAAGAACGACAACAGAGTGGTGGGATAACAGTATTGTCTATCAGATTTACCCGCGTAGTTTTAAAGACAGTGACGGTGATGGTATTGGTGACCTTCCTGGTATAACCAGCAAACTTGAACATGTGCGCGAAATTGCTGACACACTTTGGTTATCGCCGATTTATTCCAGTCCATTGCGCGACTTTGGATACGATATATCTAACTACACCAATATCAATCCGGAGTACGGTACTTTCAAGGACTTCGATGAGCTCATAGCTAAAACAAGAACTTTGGGATTGAAAATTTTAATGGACTTTGTGCCCAACCATACTTCAGATGAGCACGAGTGGTTCAAAAAGAGTGTCAAACGAATTGCACCTTATGACGAATATTACACCTGGAGGGATGCTAGATATTCTTCAAATGGAACGAGAATACCACCAAACAATTGGTTGGCATTCTTTGGTGGATCAGCCTGGGAATGGAGTGAGGAGCGCGGACAATATTACTACCATCAATATGTTGCGTCACAACCTGACCTGAACTACCGCAGTTCGAAGGTTCAACAGGCCATGAAAGATGTTATAAGGTTCTGGTTAGATCGTGGTGTCGACGGATTCCGTATTGATGCAATTGCTCATTTATTCGAAGATCCATACTTAAGAGATGAGCCAAGATCTAAAGAATCGGTTCCACCTAACGATTATAATTATCTGGAACACATTTATACCAGAGATCAGGATGAAACTTACGACGTTGTTCAATCATGGAGGGTATTCATGGACGAATATTCAAAGACTCATGGGGTTGATAAGAAAGTGATGTTTATGGAAGTTGGCTCAAAGTTACACTTCACTATAAGGTATTATAACATAGGAGTTGATCCCTTCAATTTTGCAATTTTGGATTTGTTCATCATTTGAATAACGGGTCACGGGTGAAAGACTTCAGAAATAGGATTGAAGAATGGATGAATAGCATGCCGAACGGTAAAATAGCCAATTGGATAGTGGGCAATCATGACGTCCATAGAGTTGCTTCAAGATTTGGTTACAACAATAACAGAGCTGACCAAATGTCAATGCTATCCACTCTGCTGCCTGGAGTAGCTATCATTTTTAATGGTGATGAAATTGGTATGGTTAACAGATTTTTTACCTACGAAGAAACGGTAGACCCAGCTGGTTGCAATGCAGGACCTGAAAGATATCAATTGAAATCTAGGGACCCAGAAAGGACACCGTTCCAATGGGATGACACGACTAGTGCAGGATTTTCATCTAATCCTAAAACATGGCTACCAGTTCATGACAATTATAAAAATCTGAATTTAGCACGACAAAAGGTAGAAGAAATCTCACATTACAAAGTCTTTCAAGCACTTTCAAAACTGAAGAAATCAGAAATCTTGAAGGAAGGTAATTACAAAGTAATACTTGTTACCAGTAAAGTAATGGCTGTCATTCGAAGATTACCTGGGCAAGAGCCCGTTGTTTTATTAATCAACTTTGACGATGAAGCGGTACAAGTGAATATAAGAGAACAGCTGAACATTCCCAAGCAAATGTCTGTTTACGTAGCAAGTGCAAAGTCTGGAATAAAGAACGGAGAAGTTATAAATACAGCCAAATTCTTGATTCCTGGAGCGGTATCAGTAATTCTTAGTTCGAGAGAATTAGTGTCCATTTTATTGAACATGGTGTAAATTTATTACAAGCAATTATAAGCAAAGCAATAAAAATTTTTATATAATCCATACGTATTTTATTTTATCATTTATTTCTTTTATCTTTACGTTTAACGAAGTATCGATAAAATTAATCCTTTTGCTTTTTTAAACTAAATTTATTGACGAAAATATAAAAATGTTTCTAACCAACTACGTTTTCTCAATAATTCCTTTTTAAAACATTTTCGTTTGTCAATTACTGTCAAATTCGTGTAACTCCTCAAAACGTCCAAAAACCTGTCAGTTTTTTTCACTTTTACTTCCGTCTCCCTCGCGCCGAGGAAGTGTGTATTTCTCCGCGTGGCCGACGGCGCGCGTGTAATTACGCTGCAATTCAAAAACACGAAAGGGAAATTACCTATTACAGCCATGCGTTTCTCAAGCGTGTTCCTTATAATGCGCACCTCCACGCCTGCACTGTGGGCTCATTAATAAACGTTACTGCGTTCCCCTCTCTCCCTCTCCCGCTCTTCGCGTTTTCCCTCTTCTCGAATTTTGAGAATCGTTCGGTATCATCTTACTGCTTATAATTGAATTCGAAATTTTTTTGGTTTCGTGATGAATTTCAGAGGTGGTTCGTATTTTCTCACGTCCGCGTACGTTTATCAAATGTTTATACACATAGGTAATTTAGAAATTAAATAAGTCTGCCGTATGCGTTATACGGACAGATAATCGTGTAAAAGTTTTATATATTTTATTTTACTAATTCATTCGGCTAGTTGTTTTCATTATAAGCACCGACAATATGCTATTTTTGTTTATATAATCTCGGTGCTTCACTTGTAATCATTTATCACTGATAAAAGAGTATCACGGAACCGCGACATTTTATCGATCAATATTAAACCTCTAACTTGTTTAACGTTCAATATGCCAGTTATATTTCACATTTTCCTTTTATCCGATCGCGCGATAGATCAACATTGAGTTTTTCGCCAAAAAACAAACCCCGCAGCTAAGGCAAACCATAGGCTTGTTCGAAAAAATGTTCGTTAGCTCCCTGTATACGTGTATATCTATTAATACCGAGCTTCTGCGGCCGCCGCAAAATTAATGGCTCAACAAGTTCGTCGGCGAGATGAGCTTTTTTGCCGCGCGCACGCTGCCGGAGTTCATAACTTTTCGCTTTATTTTTCGAGTATTTGTTGCGCGCCCGCGTAACGGAGTAAATCGCTCAATAAAATCGAATGCCATAAAGGCGTTTTTACACGTATACGCGCACGGAAGACTTAAAGCCATCGCGCGTCTGACGTACGAATAGAGGCTCGATTCATTTTCCGAACGTAATGTGTGTACACACTGCTGCTGCTGCGGGTTGCAGACGCGCGTGAGAACCGCAAAGGAGAAAATGGAGATGATGGCTGCGCGCTCTCGGGCGATTTATTAACTTTTTGTAACACTTGGTGGGTATACAGTGTGTGTGTGTGTGATGTGGATTCGATAAATAACGATTCAATGGAAATTCTTAATTTAATTGACTACTAAATTCAGGTAGGCCATTGTCGAGTGGCATGCAAAATTTCGTTTAATCATTGTATAGTTGTACTTTTAGCTCTGACTCGATGCAATAAATCGTTGCCTATTCTTAAGACATAATTAGTTTTCTACACAAAAAGATAATCATGGCTGCAAATATTCAGATTTTAGTTTTCATGGTTAAAAATGTCATGTGCACTTTCACACAGTTATATACACGATGTCATCCATTGTTTTCAAAGTTTTTATAACAAAAAAGAATACGATAGCGACAAATCAAACACTGGACAATCCATTCAGCTCTGTATTTCGAACGAAATTTCAAGTGAAACAACAACCAATCTCTCTATGACAGCCGAAAGACAGAAAAAAAGCCCACCTTCGCAGTCACAAAAGCCTGCGCGCCACATCCACTGTATTCTAATTACGAAGGTGGGCGCCGTATATCTCGCATGCGCGCGCGCGCGCGCACCGGATGTAGAAATTTCGTGAGATCGTAGCCTTTGTCGCGCGCTCTCTCAAAGTCATCGTAAATTTCCTCCCACCCGATGCATCATGTTTATGCATTGCGCGCAGGGGTTGGACCCACGTGTATATGCGGCTGATACGGGGACCAGCAGGAGTTCGAGTTCGCCTCCGAGCGAGCGAATACACATAAGAATAAATTATTTCCTCGCGAATGTTGTTATTGTCTAGTATCTTTGTATGCGTATGGGTTGTTGGTGTGTATGGGAGAGCAAAAAAGCAAGCGAAATCCATATAAATCAGTGTGAATGTGCGAGCAAGTTTTACGGACATATTGCATGTTTATTTAGTGCATGTTTATTGTTGGTTTCCGAATGTTTCTTTGTTATTTATTAACAAAGTGTGGGTAATTTAAAATTTTCAACTATAGTGCAAAAAGGAATTATTAATTTTCAGTAAAATATTAATACAATCACACAATCAATAGAAAATAGAAATAATGCACTATGCAAAGAACAGCATCACCATTAATATTCATAAATTAGAATGTGGAGTAGACCGAGGATTTCACTTTTCACCTCTTCATCACCGTCACTCCCTCGTTCGCGCGCTCGTATCTCCGTCTCTTTCCGCGCACAGAAAATAATTTCATTCACGGCAACGAAGAAAGCATATCTCCAGTTAGCATACATGCCCACAACGGCTCGCGCGCGCTGCACCTTTAATGCAAAGTGGCTACGCACGCGTGAGGTGGGCAAGTTCCGGTAAATCACCGCGAGATAAATGTTTGTTTTATTGCCTACCGTTTTTCTGTTAGACACGATTTCTCGACGGGCTTTTATATGCGAAACGCGTATAACGTGTGTGTTTTGAGGAATAACGATGCTCAGACGAGGAACATCGCGTTTTCTCGCGGTTTTATGCTCTCGTAAAGCTTCTGGCAAAGATAGGGATTCCCTCATAATTATTCGATTTAATGGAAATTGCTTTATTGGAATCGCTGAGCTGGAGTTAATGTCTTTAGTGGGTGTTTTTCACATGGACGTGGGCTGTGGTGTGTATTGTAAATTATTCGCGACGATTTTAGGCAATGTTAGGAGCTATTTTCTATTTCATTATAATTGTTCGAACATTAGTTTTATCAAATGGACATATTAAATTTATAATATTTTGATGGTGAGTTCTTGTTAAATTTTATTATAACACACAATAATACCCTGCTGGAAGTCATCTATTTTTTCCCATTTGTGAAACGATTTTTTTTTAATTTTCTATTTATTTTCTGGCGAATTGGCCGAAATCGCCACAAAATGGCTAGGAAATCTTCGAAAAATCGTTTAAAAAATGGGAGAAAAATAGACAATTTTCAGCAGGAAATATTTTATCTAATAATTAACTGCTTGATAACACGTTAGTCAAATCAGTTTCTTGATTTAACATATTGTAAGTATGATTAAGGTATGAAATCAAAAGATCGAAAGCCTTGTTATCTATATACGTACGAACTGAGTACTACGTGTACTAATACCAGTGGCAAGATAAATTCCCGTGAGTTGTGGGGTGCGGGGAATGGCAATGGGCGCATGCGCGTGCTGTCTTTGTACCTTTCATCCACCTTCTGATGGTAGAAACAGGAAGAATTGCCCAAATACGCGTTCTAGAGAAATTCTTTAAAATTACGAAATTTTTATATATTTTTAACGCATTATAAACTCGTGCATCTAATATTTTTGAGGGTAATGACGAAATTATATTAGAATATAGATGGCTAAAAAGTTTATTGAAAAAATATCAGTAGAAGGCTTAAACAGTGAATTAACAATATCGTTTGTCCATTATTCGATTCAATAATTTACTTTTGTTTCACATACAGAATTATTACAAAAGTTTTTTCAAATATCCATGATTCAGGGACACATTACAAACATATCAAAATAACAACACTGTGTAGGACAAGAAGATACAATGACGTTGATTAATGCTAACTATGACCTCTATCTTAAATCTTGAATAGTCCGAAGATTAGATTTAGTGTTCTAATTGACAGTAATTACTTGAGATCCATGATCAATTATTCTTACAAACACAAGATTACCATTAATCTTTTGTATCAACTCGAGCACCACTTCATACAATCCAGCATACAAACTTTACTCCAGCTAAATCACAGCCCAATACCTAAATTTCGTAAATAGTAATACAACCTTCTTACATTGCTTACTTTCGCAAAATCGAATCTTTCCTAACCTCCCTGGACGCGGAGTGTTCCTCTCCTCTACGATTATAATCATAAAAAGACGCGGGAGAGCCGCGCGCACCGTTATACCGCGCACCACTGTACGAAAAGCCGTACGAAACAAAGGACACGAGGACAACACGAAACGCAACAAAAGCGCGCAGAAGCTGCCGCATGGAAAAAAAGAAAAGACTACGGGGCAACGAGGAACCAGAAAAGACACGGTAAGAACTGATTAGACACAGTCCCTCTTGTGCCACTGCTGCACACACACACACACACACACACACACACATTCAACACACGCGGTCAAGAGCTATATCTCAAGCGCGATAAATCTTGGGAGTCAGGTGCAGGACGATGGTCATCAGCGAGCGGTCCCCGCGGCGCGCGCGCTCGCTCGCTCTTATCTCCTCTCTCTCTTTCTCTCGTTTTCATGAGCAGCACGGCTCCGCTCTCGGCCTAGCGACGACCTTTGGACCCCGCGCGCACGGGCCAGAAGTTATATACACACTCACATGCGCACGTATAGGATACATACACATACAGCGCGCAGCACCCGCTTTCTATGCGACATTCTTCCGTGACCCCGCGCGGAATACGCAATTGGTCGCGCTGCCAGTGGACGGTTGCTGGTCCTTTCTCTGTGTGTTTTTATGGGGAGAGAGAGAGGTGAGGGAAGAGGTATAGACGAGTGATAACGGCGAGGTATAGGAGTGATGTCGTATAGGTACGTAGGTTGTAGCCGGACCCGATGCTGCAGTGGTGGAGCGTGAGGGAGAGGTAAAGTGGGTTGAATGCGAGGGTTTATGTGGTAGTGATATATACCGATGGGTTGTTAAATCAGGAATTGACTGGAGTGTATGGATAAGATGAGATGTAAAAGAAAAGATAATTTTATATTTGTATTAGGTAACTGTATAATGAAATAGTGCTACATTTTGATGCTATCGAGCAGGAGCACGTGTTACCTAATTAAATTAATTAAATGGTCCGCATGCTGTCTTACACGCGCATCGTTGCTAATTAACTCTGTCATACCATTATATGAATCTGACGATCTATTTTTCATCAACAATATTATTGCAAATTAAAAAATAATTCGCGCCACCGATTCTTTGCATTAAATTAATCAAACCTCATTATACCTCTCAGACAAGCCCAACTAAAATCCCTTATACCTCACGGCCGCCCACTCTATCCTCGTCTCCCTCGAAATCTAAAAAGGAATCCTCGTCATTCCAAAGAGCCCCCCGCACGAAAAATGTAATAAAACGTACGTCACACGCAGGCACCACGTCGGTGATTTCATCCGCGGAGAGGTCCTCTCTCCCTCGCCAATAAAATGCGCGAATAAGGCGTGGGAAGTGCGTGCGAGCGAGCGCCGCCGCCGCCTCTACCCTAGCACAGCTGATCGATCTCTCGGAATCTCGCCTCGTCAGCGCTCGCACGTCCTTTGTGTCTCCTGCCTCTCTCGGCGGGATGTTATCTCGCGGCCGCGATCTTATCTCGAGCTCAGGATCGAGAGAGAGGCCCTGCATGCGTGGCGCCCCCGAGCGAAAGCTGCTGCAGCGGGCGCCGATATCATCTCTCGACAAGCGGCGGCACAATGCTCGCGACGTATTAATTAATACGTATAGCGTGTATAAGCAAGCGAGAGCTGCACCTCCCCTGTGTTTTCGCGTGCAGTAGCGTGTTATTTCGGTCATGAGTGGTATATAGGTATATGATGCAGCGGATGCAGTGTCACTCTTACTTTTTCGAGATGACGTCGAGTGTATGAGGTTGGCTTGGTCATGGGCTTAGAGTGCGAGCGATCGGAGGGAATTGATACGCGGCTGCAGCGTTAATGAATCGGGATGGCATTGCGGTTCTCGTTAGCGACTTTCTCCGTTGGTGTATTAGACGGGAGATAATGCGTGACAAGTTGTACATAGCGAGAGACAATTCTTTATATACTGGCTGTGATTGGGTGTGGGAATATGCTCAGGATAAACTTAGCGAAATATACGGATTCAACCAGCTTATAATTAATTAATAAAATTACTCTACTTTTTTCGATGGCGATTATATTATTTTGCTGATGATGGTAATACCGTAGATTTGATGATATATTTTTAAAATTCTAAGTCTACAAATAAATGTTCACATTAATTTCAACACGCACGATAATAATTACATAGTTATTTAATAATATCCTTCCGCTGTTTACAAAACGAGAAAACCAAATAGCGACATTTGGCACACGTAACTGCGCCAAAAGAGAAAAAAACAGACTGCGCACATTGCTCAACTCTCATTCCCATCAAATTGCAAAGTTTAATTAAATCATTAAACCTGCAACTACACACAGAGCTAAAAATAACATCCTCCTAATGCCTCCTCGGGCTCTTCAACGCGGAAACAATGCGCCGTCAATAACAACAATTACACATCCTTTCCCTCTCTCTTTCCCTTCCTGATCTATAAACGTTTAATACCTCTTGCGCCTAGCACACACATACACACACAGCACGCGCGCGGTTCGAGGTATTAGAAGCCCCGGCGAGTCTTCATTACACGCGCTTTACGGCGGACTACACCACCCGTGCAACCATTATGACATTACGAGCACAAATTGCCCCCCTGCACATGCGCGCCGCGTGTCTATGTCTTGGAGCGGAGCTCCGTGCCGCCCCGACGATATGGCAACTCTCTCTCTCTCGCGTTCTATGCTATATGACGAAAAGCGAAGTGTTTTTTGGTGTGGTTATAGCAAAAATTTCAAAATTTCGCGCGAACGCACAAAAACGCCTACGTATGCGGCTGTGTTTGCTAAGTACCTCGTGGGTATATGAGATATCGGGAATTCTTGCATTGTTGGATTACAGTGGTACATAAGTATAGGGTTGGGTGTGCGGGGATTCGAGAGGAGAAGTATGTCGGACAGTGGAGTAAACGTGTCTTTTTAAGAGATCGTATGTCAGGTTTGTTATGGAGGAGGAAAGTAGGCAGTTTTGTTTAGGACGACGAGTTGCGTAACGTCGTTTGCGTTCGCCAGAAAAACGTAAAGTAGTAGCGAAAGAATGTAAATATTTGGTTAGTTCAAGTATAAAGGTATTACCTAACACTGTCAGGCATGGTATGTTTATAGTTATACTTTATTTACCAAAGATTGAAACAATTATAAAAATAATTTTTATTGTTAAATTCGTATACCTATAGTTCATGTATTTAGTGAAATTCCATCAAAATTATTGCTGAACTACAATACTATAAACGTTTAACAAGAGAAGTGTTTTTTTTTTTGCAGTAACCGATTGAATTCCAAAAGAAAAGAATTCACATAAATACGCTTTAATAACACACCTTCTCTAAAAAAAAAAAGAAACCAACAAAATAACCCGCACTTTACAAATGTACATAATTACCTTGCAAACTATCCCATACGAAAATAGCGAAAAACCCCTCGCTTACACTTACTCAATTTTCCGTAACAAATCGGCCCGATTGCGCTAACGAACAAACAAATTAACTCTACAATACCGCCGCTCAAAAAAACCGCTTCGTGCACTTTCCCATCGTATACACACACGCAACAGTCCCCGATCGCGACAAACAGCCGCGGAGCGCGCACAATTTCAGCGCAAAGCGCTCGTTGTTAACCTACAGCGACGCGTAAGCGCGCTTTTCTTGCCCCGCGAGATATAATGCCGCGACATTAAGCGCCACGCGGCGCTTTTATCGTCGTAAGTTATCGCGTCATGCGATACTACACCCGAGTAGTGGCTGCGACGGCAATTTTGACGGATTTGCGGGAGAGTGTATAGTGTCTTTTCATCCGCGCGCGAGCGCAGGTGATTTGACGGATTCGTCGCGCGAATTCTGGGTGGTCGCGCGCAGAGAATCGCGCGAGTGAGAAGCGGAAACTCGTTAGGTCGGCAGTCTGTGTGCGTGACCGTGCGATGATTCTTTTGAGAACGAAGACTTTTTAAGTGTCCCTGTGTCACCTTCGTGCGGCGGGTTTAAAAACGTTTTTGCGAATATTTTATATATATTTATAAAATATATAATAAATCATACACTTCTTATCTAAAAATAGGTTTCATAAGCAATTAAAATATGCTTAATTTCGCGTAATATAAAATCCTTTACCCGATGTCGACAAGAAAAAGCTCCACAAAAGCCATAATTCTTGGGCATACCTTGGCACACATTATCCCAACGCGACTGTTAACAACGTAATTTACCATCCCGTCATGCCTTACAATACCGTTACACTTAATCCCCCGAAAACCCTCTCGTATAACCCGATATTTACAACTCACTCCGTGCGCGCGCGCGCCGTAAATTCCCACGTGTGACCGGCGCGCGCGCGACCCGAATCAATTCCCACACGCGCCGATGTGCTACACATGCATATAACATATTTTTTCAATATTTACGCGTCTGTCACTCGCGCGGCGTGGGTGTACCTCCGTCGTCCCACGCGAGCGCGCGCCAAGTGCGCCGAATAAATACGACAAAAGAGCGAGTTGCGTAAGGAGCGCGTTGAGTGGGCGTGTATGTGCGCGCGCGACTCTCTTTCGTAAGGGAAATATCTATTCTGCATTGTCGCAGAAGTATAGGAGCAGCGCGATGCCCTTCCGCTTCTACGTCTCCGCTTCTTTCTCTCCGCGACTCGGAGGCGTTTAATATGAATATATCTTCTTCGGGAGGAGGAGGAGAGAGAGAGAGAGGAAGGGAGTTGGAGAGGATGAGCCGAAATTTATGCGTCGCGAGCGTTTTGTACGGTTGTCCGCGATGGCATAAATTGTAACGTGAGAGTATCGTGGTGTGGTTGCGCCCGGTGACAGGATATGGAGGTGTAAAAATTCGGTAAACTCTGGTTAATTATTTCCTGGTGCTTTATTTATTTGAGGGTATGTGAGTTCGTCTTTTGAGAAGCGAAAGTTTTCGGCAAACAAAGAGTTATTTGCGAAATATCGCCGTTAAAAAATGTACTGCTGTATAAAGATTTATCGTGACCGGTTAAATATACTATCAGAGAGATAAGATTCACATAAGTTTTCATTTTGGGTATAATAAAGTATAATGTTTAAGGTCTGTTATTAAAAAAATATACCCTGCCTTTTTATGCGAGATTAAATATATATCCTGTTAAACAAATGACTCATATTCTTATAAGGATGTACAATAATGAAAATTCCGTAATTTACAACTTACACAAGAACGAATATCAATTTCGCCCGTATACTTTCCTAAAATAACTTTTATTTTCAACTGCGTACGACTATGTTTAATACCGCAATTCGATTTTCAACGACCATTTCGATACTTTACAGACACTTCACCTACGATCGCGGATAAAATGAATTTCCATTAGTACATTGGCAAATGATAATTACGTAAATTGAATTTATGCAATTACCTAAAAACAATGCCTCCATATTTTTTCCCTCGCACGACAGGTCTCCATATCTCCACACACACACATACTCTCTCTCTCTCTCGTTTTCTCTCATCGCGCGTATTTAATTTTCCCCATACGCGTACGAGACTCACGAGAAAGCAATCTCTCGCGGATCGCTGTAATTACGCTCTTCGATTAAGGAAAAAAAGTTCCCCTCGAACCTATCCAACACTCGTACAATGCAAATTTTGCAAGAAAGAGCGAGCGCGAGCGAGCGCGCGCGAGAGAGAGAGAGAATCCCAAGAGAAAAGAAACTTCGACGATAGTCGCGGCTCGAACCTCGTATGTAGCCGTTCGATTTCGATCGCGCACGCACCGTACGCGGATTTATGACTTCATTCATTCCTTCGGCGATTCTCGTCACGCGGCTCTCCCTCTCTCTCTTTGCGTTTCTTTATCCGCGCGGGTTGTCGCGCGCGCAATTGCGCAAACCGCCGCGCGCACGAAACTATGCGTGCGTGTGTGTGTGATGGCGATATTGCGGCCGCTGCATGCGCGTTTCTCTTTACGTTTACGTCGATTACTAAACGGCCTCCCGCGTTAATATTTCATTAAAATTCTTCCAATCGGCGCGAGTGTCCCGCGCGCGGATATGTGTCACTCGCAAGATTTCGGTATGTGCGAGAGGCGGCGCTGGAAAAAAGAGGTACGCGAAAAATGCCGCATTATATTGACGGTAAACGCTGTTGACATACGTTTAAACGGCGTGCGCGGATTCCGCGTACGGCAAATGTGTATAATATAAATACTGCATTCTATTACGTTTCGCGACGATAATTCTCGATATATGCGAATGGCAACGCGCGCAGTTTTAATAAGGCGGTATGGATATATATTGACAACCGAGCCGAGATGTGGAAAAAAAGTGCATTGATTTTAATTTTGATTTAAATTTGCTGTAGTTGAGAATTTTCATTCATTAGTATACTTCTAATTACGCACGCTGGAAAAACTTTACCGTTGATATTATGCGGATATTTACACATTCGATATATATCATTCAGATTAAAATAATTCACGTCAGACCGAATAAATACCGCTCAAACTACTCGATATACACTCGCCTTATACCTCGCTCGGCAGCATTATACGAATTGTCATCGAGAGCTTTATCGGCGAAATCGAAAGTGGCCATAAATAACCCGACAACAACCACCTCAGCTCTCTCCCTCCCCCGCTACGACAGATAAATCTCTCTCTCTCTATAATACGCGTATACGCGCTATTACCGCAAGACCAACAAATCCGAATTGTCAGTTAAATCAAAACCGGCATTTTTCCGCCACATCCAATATCACTCTTACCCGTATAACACAAATCTACACACACACACACACATTCACAGCAATGATCCGCGTCGGTGCACTGCAGCCTTGCTCTCTCTCTCTCTCTCCCTCTCTTTCGCGACAATTTTGCAATCGCGCACACACGCGACGTCGCTCCGCTTAAATCACGCGACACCTACTCGGCCTCGATAAAGATATAGCAAAAGCCCGCGCGCGCGTGCGCATGCGTATTATATGCTTTATAGAAGGAGGCGATCGAGCAACGACCTACACGGCCGCCGTCGATCGAGAACAATGCGAGATAATGCGCGACGACAGGAATCAAGCGAGCGTCGCGCGCGGAGAGATTAGCGCTGTGCATATGGGGCGACGCTGAGGTTTATGTGCGAGGGCTGGAATTTTTCTTTTCAGGGAGCTTATGGTTGATGTGAGTTTGTGAGGTTTTTATATGTTATAGGTTGGTGATTGTTTGGGGTGATTGGAAATAACAGCTTTTTGAAATTCCATATTTAATTGATTTTTCTAGTGTTTGTGAAGCGGGATTTCGAAAGGGACCTGTAAAATAAAATTAATCGAATTTTAAGAATGATTGAGCTTAATATAATCTCCACATAGAGATAAGGTATTTGTCTTCACACGAAATTCATTTATACATATAGATGACGTAGAAGTTATAATATCTTCTGCAAGGTTTTCAAAAAGAGGAGCCACTATGGCCGGATTTTTCTATTGAGGATTTATTCCACTAGGTTTGTTTTATTCCTATAGATTTTCCTGGCTTTACATCATAAAAACCCTAGGCGAATGTAGGATAGATTGCACTAAGGTTTACATAGTCAAGAAAAAAAGGAAAAATATTGGCAAGGAATGCGATATATTTGAAAGGTATGGAATAAAGTTGCTATTTCCATTTCCATAATTCGACAACTCACTAGAAATTTAAATTTATCCAAAAACTTATCAAAAATTAAAAACTCCCATTAACAAATCATTGAAATCGTCGCTAATTTCTCCACCCACATATAACGATCACCCACACCGCACAAACATCATTTTTCTCCAACCGCGCACTCTCGCAAAAACTACCACACGGCCTCACCTCATATATGCAACGCACCCACACCGGCTCACCTCTCTCTCGTTCACGATAGTTTCGTCGAACGGCGAACAATGGCCTCACCCCGCTACCCACACACGCATATACTCAGCGTATAGAGACACTCTCGGCGAAAAAAAAACCCATCGCGTCGATGCGCGTGCGCGCGCGAGCCCATAAATCGCGCGGCTATTGTCGACGGCCGCAGGGCAGCAGTGATTTGCGGCAATTATCGCGTGATTTGTTCCTTTGCGCAAGTGTGCGCGATATATACGCATTTTTTCTTCGCTTACGCGCGTACGCCGGTAGGCTAAGGAGATGAGGAACGGGTAGCTGCAGCGTGTAGATGAAGTAGCGTTCTGAAAGAGAGAGAGAGAGTAATTTATGCTCTGGGTTACAGAGCTGCCGGCGATTATCCGCGATATGGGTACGCGCGCGCTGAGATGAAAGTATATTATATGGGTGTGAGTGTGTGTGACCGTGCGGCGTTGTTGCGGTTTGGGGAACTGGGTTTGGCGCTCGGGGCGAGTGTTCTACAATGGCTTTTTTTTGTACACTGAAAAAAATTTGGCACGGCGTTTGTTTCCATCACAGTTCGTCAGCGCCCCCTTCGCTGCGTGTGTCAGACCACCCACTTTTGACACAGCGTTTGTCCTGAACGGGACAGGAACTGTGCCAGTACGGGGCGCGCGACGCTTTTACGGTACAGGAGCGGTGCCAGTACGGGGCAGGAGATGTGCCGAATCGCGGTACAACATTCTACCCTACTTTCGGCATAGCGTATGTACTCATCGGGTCAGCTGGAGTGGCAAATTTTTTTCAAGATAGGTAATAAAAGGTGCTATGATATGGTATTCAATGGGTTACACGTACAAATGTCTGACATAAACTGACATGTATACCTGTATGAATTTTACAGAAAGATATTTTATTCGTGGTTTTTTTCAATTCGAATTTTGT
Organism: Torymus aiolomorphi; assembly: GCA_036365515.1. NCBI lineage: Eukaryota > Metazoa > Arthropoda > Insecta > Hymenoptera > Torymidae > Torymus > Torymus aiolomorphi. The sequence goes on along the minus strand of CM070874.1, from coordinate 66,165,425 downwards.
CATTAACCTACTAGATCGCAAACCTTTTTTTTCAATTTTTGTAAAAGGTTCATAAGAGATGTTTATTCTGCCTTAGTCTTGCGAAATTTTTCTTCATCGCAAAACCGATAAAAATAGAAAGGTATACCCAAGGATAAGTGAAAAAAAAAATCTAAAAGTATAACTACCTATGTCTAGACAGTACAACTTCTCCAGATCAGCTTACCTATTTTCAATTCTCTCAACATCTCCACACTCACACGCAGTCATAAAAACTAATACGTAAAACCAACTTTCACGCTATCGAGCGCTGCGAATATCCATCGGCTCTCAACGGCTTAATCTTAATTCTCACCTATTCAACAACAACCGTACACGCACAATCGTCGTCCCCTACACACGACTCCTCACTCGTGCATTTCTCTCTTTCTCTCCCCCTCTCGATCGTTTCCCGATGTACCACACGGCACAAAATACACACACACACGCGCGCGCGATTGCATTATACCCATAAAGACTTCCCTTTTTCTCTCCTCACCTGAAGATAACAGCGAGACAAACACAGAAGGGGAAAAAGGGCGAGAGAGAGAGAGAAATCTTCTCAACAGCTGGCACAGGCGTACACATAACTGTAATTTTTCCGCGCGCGGAATTCCACACGCCGCGTTGTTGCACTGCACACGAGAGCGCGCGCGTGATTCGACGTGACGTTTCTCTCTTATACACTCCGCGTATAGAGTCTTGATCTGACGTAGATCCGTGGGCCCGATACGGGCGTCGCGCGTATATAAAGACGTGCGAAATATGGTTATTGTCGCTGCTGCACCACCGCGCGGTCGAAACCTACTTCGCGCGCGTGTGGAATTGCTCGTCACGAGAGGATGCGCCGAGAGGATAAGAGAGCCGCGCGCGTGTAAATAAGGCGCGAAATGACGCTTGATAAGTTTGAGAAGTGAGAGGGAGGGAGGAGGGAAGAGGAGTTTCTAGATGAAAGCGAAGGTTCGGTCTCTCTCTCGCTCGCCTGGGTTTAGCAATCTTCTGATTAAAATCTGCGGGAGAGGTGCTTTACGCATGACGACGACGAGGAGAGTTGTTTATCGGTGGTAAATTACATTTTTGTGTCAATGGGTAATTGTTATTGCTACGTGACCGGTGGATTTTAAGTGTCTTTTCCTTAATTTGGAATATTCGCATGGCGAAATTGACTATTTGGCTTTTTTATTTGCAAGTAAATGTGTAAGGATGATGCGACGGAGAAAGTTTAGTAGAAATAAAATACAAGTGTTTGTTTAATCATTTATTATAAATGTTACTATAAGTCGGTAATATAATTGTTTATATAATAATTTAAGATACGGAAACGCTGAGGTAGTTTTCTTTGAGCTCGTATTCACGTCATTTATAAAAGATATTGATATAGACGTGTTTTGGAAAATACTGTGAGGAAAAGCCTTCAGTAGAAAAAGTCAAACAGTGTAAGACAGTACTATGAGGATGTTGAAAGCGTTTGTTGTATAATACTAACTGTATTTTTTAATTTACCCTCAAGTTCTGTAAAAATATACTTTTATTAATTAGTATAAGTAATAAACAAAGTCTTTTTATTAAATCAGTAATATTAACGAATAAAATTACAAAAATCAACAGCGAATCAGGTACGATAACGATAAAGTATACAAAACGTCAATTAACCAGAAAATAAACCACAAAATGACATTCTATAAACAATTACCGAAAAAAATCAACATATTTTCGCTTCCACCCTCAAAACCATCCGGATCCCATATTTCACTCGAACATGTCACAAACACGCATTCGCGCTGCTTAAAAGACTCATCTCTCGCGTGCGTCCATAGTACAGCCGCAACACGCGGGTCTGAAAAACGCCTCGGCGATCCGCGCGATATTCGCACGCGCGCGCGGCGAATTTCACATGCTGTACGCGCGTGCGTGCGTGACGCGCCGCGGGGAAAATATATATGGGCCGCGGCGGCGCGTCACTTAATCATCGTTAATTACGGGCACGCGCGGTGGCTGGCTGGCTCGATCGATGACTAATTGATTTCGGGCACGCCATCGCGAGCGGCGGCGCGGATTAAAGGAGATCGTGTGCGTTGCTGCTCTGAATTTATTTTCCGCGGGTGGAGGTGTATAGGTGCGAGTGGGGGGAGGTGAAGGATAGAGGATGCGTGGTGCGATTTTTAGTGGTTGTTGGTGAATAAAGTTATTATTAAGTGGAGGGTTGTAGCGAGATGTGGAAAAAATGTTATGTCATGCCGAGTTGTAGGGATCGGGAATGAAGATCGGTTTAGGTTCGATGTTAATATTCATTTGAACTCAATGAATTTAATTTTCATTGGGAGAAGGAAGTTAATGGTGGACGTATTTTGATTACACCAAAATAAACATTATTAAGTAAAATTCAGTTTAACCCTTTCAGCCACAGAAGCCGATATATCGACACCCAAAATTGTTTTATATTTTTCATCATTTTCTTTTATTAAAGCATATTCCTCATGTTTTTTGCATTTTCTGTTAGATAAATACTCAAGCTTGAGAAATATAATAATACTTTTCGGATTTATATAATTGTTTATAATTGTTATAAATAAATTTATGGCAAAAAAAATCATATTTTTGTGAATTTAATTTGTGACTGAAAGGGTTAATTGCAATTTTTGTAATTGTTATAGTGTCCAAACTGTTTCTTCAAATCTATCCCGGACATTAGCGTAAGAAACGAAATCTCACGTAAAGACATTTTTTTTCCTTAAGATATAAAAAGGCTTGTACAGTGTCCCAGGTGTATATTTAATAATAATAATGTAGCCAGACACAAGAAAACTTCATTTAAAGTAGCAAAATAGCAACCGAAAAAACGTCTAAACCACCAGTAAGCTTCCCACCAGAACAATGATAACAACACTTTTCCACGAGCATCCCTCGACATTACAGATCTACTTTCCCATAGAAACCAAATCACTTCTCGAAACTTCTCTCCCTCTCTCCTCCTCTCGGCATTTAAAATCATAATCGGAAATTACACAGACCAGCGGGCCGCTGTATAGCCTCTCGAGCTTATAAGGAAATGCGCTCCTGCCGATGATTTCGTCGAAGCCTCTGCGTGGGCAGCTGAGCGCGCGCTTTTGCAGCGATAAGAGAGAGACTACGGCAGTTTCGCAGAATCGCGCGCTCGCGCGGATGTGAATGGAGCGAAACCGATGACTCGCGCGTCGGCGGCGGTTATACAGTGATGGTCGGTTCTACGAAGAAGAGCCGCTCTGTGTGGGAACGCGCGGGTTATACAGAAACAATAATACGAGCGAGCTCGCGGCCTCACAGCGACATTGGAAAGAATGCCGACGCCGCAGCGTGAGCTGACGATCATTCTGTGGTGCGCTAGTGAAATTTTAGTGGGTGGATCGGTGTCGGGAGACGTTCCGAGTATAGGAGTCGCGATGGTTTCGGGTGAGGTTTGGACGAAAGACGGTTCATTGCGCATGTGTTGAAGTTTATTTTTAGATTTTTGATAATATCCTAGGTCAGAAGTGTTTTTTTATAAGAATCTTTGAAATGAACATTTTGAAGGGAACATGAAAACGTTAATAAAGCTATAAAACTCTCTAAAACAATTCTGGTTCAGACGTTTTACTCTTAGATAGAAAAAGTTTATGAAACATAGATAGACGATTTGTTCCAGTGAAAGTGAAATAGAGAAAAAAACATATTCGTTCTCCGCAGATAAAACTCAATTACTTTTTACGATAGACTTTTTGCTTTCAAATTGATCATTTAAAATCGATGATATCTATGTTAAAGCCTCAAAGCGTAAACGAAACACTATCAAAATGACGTAATTCGATGCTTGCAACGACAAAAATATCAAAACAAGGTATATATATCTATTTACAACTAATAGCTATATTTGACTTTTGCAATAAATCAAAGCTAACATTTAAAAACAGTACCCGAGATCGACAATCAGCAGTCGACTCATAACAGCTACAATGTCTCTCAGCCTTATCACACCTACCAACAATAGACCCGCTTTTTGAGTCTTTTTATACAAACCAACCTCCGTTCCACTTTATCCACCCTGGCAATCAAGCCAGACCCATTGCGTGTATTTCCGCGGCTTTCTAATTATCCTTACTCTGCACCCGCCCGCCGAAAAAATCCACGTAACACCGTGCCTACATATCGAGTATATATCCCGCGGGGTCCGTTTCCATGACTCTCGATATAATAAACGTCGTACACACAGGGCGAGATGGAAAAGCGCTGAGTTGTCGGCTTTGTTACAGCAGCGAAGGTATACGTACACGCCTCGGATAGAGCCGTCTTTCTCTCTCTGTAGAGAGAGAGAGAGCAGGTATATACTGGATTTATGCCCCGAGTGTGTATGATCTCGCACCGCGGTAGCTTCGACGCGCGCGTGTGTAAGTTGTGTGCTTACGCGCCACCGGTTTTGCTCCGCATGCGCGCGTGTGAGAGACGTCAGGATTGTTTATTGGCCTAAGAATACGGATTACTCGGTGTAATAATTTTTGATGGGAGGAAAATTGTTAGCGAAGCCTGTAGTTCCGGAAAGAGTTGTGAAATTTGAGATATTTAATAAATTCGTGCACGAGGATGGTAAATGAAGTGGGTAGTGTTATTAATTTTAGTAGGTTTTTTATTTTTGTATTCATATAAGAGATTCGGAATGTAAGAAATGGATAAATGAATATACTTTTTAAATTGAAAAATAAAAGGGAGGTGTAATATTGTGAATTGGGATACACATTTTTATTGAAATCAATGTACCTCTCTTGAAGCAGATATACGATTTTTTTATTTGAATAACTACAGATACCAGAAACTTTTGACAAGGTCATATTTATACATGTAGATGACAGACTTATCTTTTTCTTTCGAAAAACATGAAATAGTTGTCCTATCAATGTTATATACCAATACATTTTAATTTTCTTAAAATATCTTATAACTCCTACACAGATAACCCATTTACCATTCAAAATTCAATAACAAAAAACGCATGTTTAAAATAGGCCATAAAATTAATACCCCAACTCTCTATAAAATGCATCCACCAAAACCCTCGAAACCAGAAATTCCCTAGAAAAATCTCTCTCGCACGCGCGACTTCATCCACCAAGAAAAAGTGCCCGCGCGCGTTATTCCGCTGAAAGAGCCGGCATGTCCGGCATTAGCATAATGCGGGACACGGCGGCGGCGTCGAAGGAGCAGGTGCTGCGCGATCGGGTGATGCATTATTATTATCGGCTGTGCGGCGACGGCGCGCGAATTATCGAGACGTCATGCGACACTCGCACGCGTGCGCGCGTGCCAACAAAGAACGATGGCGTGCGCGGTGTGTCTTCGCGGCGACGGAGAAATGAGGGTGTTGCTGTGGGCGCCTGCTGCAGTGCTCGCGAGGTGTTCATGGTTGTTTCTTTCGCGGTGTGGAAGTGTGAGTTGGGGTGCTATAGGTATAGGATGGGTGGAAATTGTTTTCCTGGATTAGTGGAAGTTGCTTTGTATAAGGAATACGATCAAGATGGAACTTTGTAGGAATATGTATCAATGTAAAGTATGAGAAAATGATGTGAAAAATTTTGAAGCGAGTTTAAAAGTGGTGTTTTTATAAGTTTCCTGTATGGAATAACTTTGAACACCATGGCGATATAATTAGATAAAAAATGATACACCATGTATCGGCTTATCATTAATATACATATACCGCTACCGTCTTTAAGCTTAAGTTATAAGTGAATATATGACAAGATCTTAAATTACATAAGAAAGATTGCAATGATAAGTGTAAAGCGGCATTTTCTGAGGTATTTTCACATCTATATTAATTTTGAAATTTAATTACTACAAGATTAATGAATTTCTAACATTTTACCATAGCTAAAACTTAACTAAAAAATAATATTAGAACACCTCAATATCTTTACATCAAAGCTAACGAAAAGACAATTTCGTAAAACTTTAATACCATTCCTTTAATGCATCATAAAACTATAACACCCATCAATGCGTTCTTTCCAACAACCATATGCATACCACAAATTTCGCATTTCAGCATGACACCGACCAAGCTGCACACCAATAGCCCTCAAAACCATCCATCCAAGAATAAAGACCGTCGACGAAACCGTGAACTTACCCTTCCATATCGGCGAAGGAATCGCTCGTACCGGCCTTCACAATTAACCATGCAAATGCAGCCTGCAGCCGCGAGAAACCGGGGCGTGGACAAAGCGCGTGTGCCCATCGCGATGCAGCCGATCGGTTGTGTAATGAGCCGGGTATTAACGAGGTGGCAAGGGCGTGCGTAATCTCGCGGATTTTTATCTGAGGGGAGGTGGAGGGGGCACACACACACGGACGTTAGCTGTAATGATACCGTTCGATCGAGGTTCGGAGGAACAACTGCGGGGTTTTGGGGGTTTCGCGCGGTTTGGGAAGGTTAACTCTCGAGATGCAGATGGAAGATTCGTTTTACAAGGGTTTTATTGAATTTTTAATGTCGTGGATATCTCTGGATGTTGTAATCGGTAACTGGTTTGTGTATCGAATTGAAGTATTGATGAAAGATAAAAATATAAAGTATAAGTTTAGCTATTTTTCATTAAAGTAAATGGAATAAAATTGAACATAAGTAATAGAAATGATAATGTTTTTACAATAATAAAATCATGTAACTTATCAATATGAATTTATTAAATTAAATAATTATATATAAAAGCTGCGAAAACTGAACTATTTTTGATACTATTGCGGCAATATAAAGTTTACAGCGTGAAATTAATCCATTCGTAAAACACATCTAAGTACAAAACCCTTATTCCTGGCGATCTACCCACTCATCGCCTAAAAGTATACATACATATATCCATTGTTCGCGCTTTCGTCCACGTCGTAACGCAGGTGCATCAACAGACTCGCGCGCTTATTTCCACCCAATTACCGGGCATAAATTATCACGCCCAAGCGCAATTACGATCTCTCTCTACCTTTTGCTCGCGCGCATCGCTAAAGTGCCATTAATTAAGGCCCGGCTAAATAATTATCGATGGGACCTCGTCCGCCCTGAAGCTGCAGCTGCACCGCGCGAATGAAAAGTACAAATATGCCCCGAGACCGCCGCAGCCGCAAAGTTAACCCTTGCCTCGACCATTACTCTTCGTTTCACCGCTACGTATAAGAGCTGAGCGGGTGCTCGCATTAAAGGTGTATAAGGCAGCGATGATGATTATAAATTCTCCGTGAGCGTCGGTGGGCAGCGTCTTGGAGAAGTTTCGGTGAGAGTGTGGGTATAATTGGAGGGTCGGTGTGTGTATATACGCGTCTTATGAGACGCAGTATCAGTGAAATTGTTTTCATAATTTGTGTGATTATTTTTCATTTACGTAAAGTATAGTTTTGAATTTTGAGAAAATAGCTTATTAATTCTTTTTGTTTATTCCTTTTTGTAATCATTAAAATGCTTTTGCATTCTATTTATAATATGGATAATGATATCGATAATTAAAATTTTTTTAATTATATTTTTTGCTATATATATAACCTTATTAGTATTTATCTTCTTTAACTTTATCTTGGTTCAAAATATGTAAACTTGCGAATGTTCGTGATTTATCAATACGTTTGACTCATCCGAGTTTAAAAGTATTGAATGGTGCTCTATAAATTAAAAATAATTCTGTATTTTTACAGAGATAGTAAAAAAGGAATAAATTCTATTTGTCCCTACTACTTCTCTACTTTTATAGTTGTTTTTAGAAACCTTTTTCTGAAAATAATAGTAACAATGTGTGCATACTTAATTGTAACTAAAACTATCTTTATACTTTTATATGTCCAATATCTAATTTTAAACAGAAATGAAAAAGAGTCCGTCTTTTAGATCCGTATTTCAGAAACTGCCCTTTCATGTAATTTATCCACCACTTTAACAATTATTGCAATTTTGATAATAAATTAAGCCCGTAGCAAATAAAAATATCCACCAACCTAAAAGCCCCAACATTCTCTCGACTCATCAGTACCAACATCGCCTCTGCTCTCCACATTATCCTCCTCCACGCGCGTATCCAAAAAAGCGCGTAAAACCAACCTCGCGCGGCCCGAGAGGCGCTTAACTTCGACGAATTATTTATTGTACGAGGGACCATGCCGGAAGTGATGTGTGCTGCCCACGCCACGCCGTAATATCTCGCGCACGCACTCTCTTTCTCTCCCCCTCCCTCTCGCCAAAGGAGATCGATCTCGAGCGCGCACTTACGGCCGGGGAGAATTACGTGTAATTAATTTTTTGCCCCGGCTTATATTGCCGCGGATACAATACCGCGCCGGGTTGCGTGTATACATTGTTCGCCGTAAAATCGGCCGGCACAGCGCGCGGAAAGTTGAGGTCGGGTCGGTGCCTCGATTATTGTTTACTGAAAATGGGGAGCCGGCGGTGCGAGCGGCTTTGTTAATTGGCTGTGTATAGGTGCGTGCGGATGAGGTAACGAGAAATTGATTCAGATTGAAATTTCAATTTTTACGGTGCACGATGGTAGCGAAAATGGAACAATTTATGTGTACAGTTTAAAATATGTTTAAAATACATAAAATTTATAACCGAACTAGGTACGATGCTGAAAAGCATACTTTACAATCATGAATATTCAATGACCTCCATAACACTATATTAACAGAAAAAATATAAAGCCTCTACGCGTTGTTCTTCAACCTCGATCGCGCTTTTTTTTTCACGCGCGCGCGCATAGGCACGATCCATTTCACCGCCATAACCAATCCATTAAACTTGACCATCATCTCCGGGGCCCATCTCTCGCCTCATATCCCGCGCGCACATATATACCCCCCTTATCGTGCGCATTACACACGACAGACACGGCGCTGCACAGCCAACTAACTATAATAAAGCTCGGTAGAGAGAGAGAGGAAGCACGGGCGACTTTTTTGCACCCACCTCGCGCATAGCCATAACCGCGCGCGCGCGTCTTTCTCTCTAGCCGCAGTGGCGGGCCATTATCGGGTAAACGCGCTATTAGCCACGCTCACGTGTATATATACGTATATATATACACGGCATGTGAAGAAAGCGCGTACCGGGGACCAATCTAGCCTCGTAAAACTGGCGCGCGCTCACGTGGTAATAACGTGCGAACGCGCTATCCATCAGAGCCTCGCAGCGCGACAAAACAGAGAGAGTCGCATGTGCGCCGGTAATGAAGGTCTAGGCGTACATACGCGTCGCAAAAAGGAACGGGGAGGCGAGTACGAGCTAAATTCTGTGGTAGTTTAGCTTTTTTTCGAGAACAGAGGAGGTGGAGGTGGTTTTTGTCAAGGGCAGGCCGCTGATGAGGTGCTCGCGCGCGGATGTATATACGCTGAGCGAGGATTATGTGTTATGCGATACATGAGCGGGGAAGGTAAAGAGTTACTTTGTCAGCGGGGCTGATTGTAAAAAAGACGATTTTTTATTTTTCATTTAAAGCCTTTATGTATTCATAATCTTATAGTCGCGACGTTAGCTTTTACGCATCGAGCAGTAAAGTTAAAAGGTATTACATTTTTTTTATTTACCTGCAGAAGCTTGCGTTAATGAGACGTTAGTGCTTTCGAGACGCCGGAGCCCTTAAGATTTTACGAACGAGAACAATGATTTACGTTCTTTTTGCCTCGTCCCTGGGAGACAAGCAGTTTGCATCATAATACACTGGTTATCCGCTTAATCCTCAACGATGATAAGGTCTCCAACGTTTAACATTATCGCTCCCTAAGGCTGATGAGATCGACCAATACAAATTTTCTAGCACGCTGTCCTCATAGAATCCCGCAAGTAAAGCGTCGTATAACTTTTCTCAAACAACCTTGTTATAATATCCAAAACAAAGCGACACGCGCGTAGTAATAACAGCCCACAGCTTTAATTAAAACAAGGAAAACCATTCTTTCGAGCACGCGCGCCCGCGGTTCTTCCCACAAAAATAGAAAACAGCATCTCCCTCCGACTTCTTCTTCTTCTTCTTAGAACGCCGAATAACAAGCGCGTCATTTAACGCGCGGAGCGGCGAGGATTATTAACCTCTTCAACTCGGCCCGAAAAAAAGCACGCGCTCCTCTCTTATCCGCGGCCAATTAAGACTTTACGGCAATTAGACGGAGCGCGCGCGCGCCGCCCGGCGTTTTCACAATGCAAGTCAAAAGTTCCTCCGCGCGGCGACGTCGACGACGACGTCGGCGATATATCTCGCTCGCTACTACACTGAGAAAACTGTCGTAGGAAAATTTACTGAAAAACTAACAAAAATTACTATATTTGATAGCAACGCGGGGATATAAGCAAATTATAAAAAATTTTGCTATAGTTCAGGAATATTTACAAGGTATCTTAATAATTTTTACTACTACACATAGCAAAAAGTGCCCTCTACATGTAGTACTTATTGCGTGCACGCCGGGAGCACGTGTCTGATTGAGGTTATGTTTCTCCCGCAATTTGAGATTATCTTCCTTTTAAGTTATCAAAAACATCGACAATATCGATTCAGTTGTTTTATTTTTACGTTGTGCAGGTGAGCTATGAGTTATTTCTTTATATTATCATAGTTATTTATTGCTATCAAATAATCATCAAAGTTCTCTCGTAAGCGAAGGTAGCCAATGTATCAGTTCCAAAATTTTGTACTCAAGAAGCTCACGTGGGTAAGAGGTTAGCGCGTCTGCCTAGCGTGCGGAGGGTCCAGGGTTCGAATACACAACCACCGTAAAAAAAAAATTTTTATTTCCTTATTTATTTCTTGTATAGCTAAATTTAATTAATAATATATTAAATATTGTATAAATATTAGGTATCCTATAGATATAAAATCATGAAAATCAATTTTTTTTAAGTTTAAGCTTGGCTACAAAAATTACTATATTAGTTAGCAAAAGTACCTAAATTTCCATGATATCCCATCGTTGCTATAAAAAATAGTAATTTTTATTAGCTTTTCAGTAAATTTTCCTACGACAGTTTTCTCAGTGTACATTAGCGGCGGTGTGTGTGTGCCGTCTAATTAAATGGCTCTCGCGGGTATGAGCGGGATTAGGTGGACGCGTGTGAAACGCCTACTGGACGGCACTCCACTTTTCTCCGCGGGTTTCTCTCGTTATCCGCTTTTATCTTAATACTTACTTCTAGAGGTCGGAGTTGCGCGGCGGTGTGTGTGCTTAGCGGGAGCCTTGCGAAAGTTATTCTGAAAATGTTGGGGGTTTTTAATGTGTGAGAATAATGAAGACGTAGGTGTGTATAGAGCTTCTTTACGGTGTCGTTATCCTTTTTAACGCTCGAGGCTTTTATGTGGTACCTAAAATGTTGGTTTGTAATTTGATTGCGAAAGTCATTTCGAATTATCGTTGGATTATCATTGCTGTAATTTTTAAAAAATAATGTTCGATTTAGGTAATCTTTATACTTGAAAATATTACAATTTAAAACACAATTACAATCAGTTGTGATCTTGAACATATTAGAGGATATTTTATATGAAAATTATTTAAATAAACTAGAGTATATTTCTTTATGACTAATCTCTAAACGATAAACATACCAATTTGAATATACAAATTGTGAAAGTATAGATAATAACTAAAACTAGTCAGTCGTTCATGAAAGCTTAATAATTTTAAAATCATTACATTCTAATTTTCGTTTAGTTCATTTCATAACAATGTACTTAACCGTGAAAAATTAATATTTTTATATACATCAATTTAACCATACATCTCCGAAAAAAGTCCTTAATTTCAGATCCTGTCACTCCGAACAAAAAAAAAACCAGCCATCGTTAGGAAAAATAGAGCCTCCAAGTATCCCGAAGCAGTGAGCGTCGCAGCCGTGGCACCACCCACAGCGTCATGCTCGCGCGCGCAGGAAAGAAAAGAGAGCCTGAAATCGCGATAACGCCGTCTCCTCCTCCTCCTACTCTCTTCACGCATGGCAGCAGTTCAGTCGCGAAAAAAGAGCGAGGAGGTGTCACAGGCGCAGGCCGACCGGCGCGTTCTCACGTGCGCGCGTGTCTCTTACCGCCGCGCGAGGAGAGAAGGAAAGAAGGAGAGAGGGGGAGATATCGTCGTATACGCGATATCATTAAGGAGGATTTATGTCGCGCGCGCGCGAGTCCGAGTGGTCTGTGCCACTCTCGAGGTGGGAGCGTGGAAAAGAGGTTGCCTCATGCGAGAGGGAGCAGAGAAGTGGAAAGAGAAGGGACGAGAGCAGCGCTCGAGAGTTGGGTTATATTGAGGATTTTTTTTTTTTGAAGAATTTCGAGGAATTATTTATGATTCATTGTGTGACGCGGTGAGGTCGAGAGAGTTCGTAGGTCGTTGAGAGAATGGCCGGAGGGAGAGAGGTAACGGAGAGGTGAGAGTTTTTTCGGTCGATCGATGAGCGTGATGGTTTTGTGGTGATTGATTTGGTGAAACTGTGGTGATTACATTGGAAATAAGTACTGTTTGTATAATGATGCTTCAGGAATCAGCCATTCACGATAAACATGTCGTTCATTCAATCGTCAATCCTTGTACATTTTTCTCTTTTTCTCTTTATATATACTCTCTCTTCAATTAATTTACATGATAAATAACGCGTTAAAAAAGTTTCAACGGCTCTCCCTATACCACGCGGCCCATTACAATCCTAATAATTCTAAAACCCGTAATTATTTCACAGCTTCCAATATAATCAGCACCAACTCCACAGCAGCACAAAACGCATCCATAACACCTGGACTTTACAGTCGTTTTTAAGTCGCCCCGACAAAAGAAACCCCTCCGATTTCTTATTTCCATCCCGCGCACAATTTACTCACTGTGTATTATATACTACTGCAAAAAACGTCTGCGGAAATCGGCGCGCTTCCACGTAGAAAGCGCCTCGTAAATTTGTCAACGGCTTTCTTTTCCGCGACGCACGAAATAAGGTCCCCGGAACCGCGAGCAAATTATTATCCCCCTTTCAATTTGCACCGCATGCAGGCACAACAGGTTACAGTCCGCTCCCGTTGAATATTATATAGTTAAATAAGCGGAGAACTACGCGATGTCTCAATGTACGGGGTTGTCTTGCGTTATCTTATCCGGAGGTGCTGTATACGCGCATCACCCGATCGGTCAAACCCGGACATGATGTAGGCGCAAAAAGTGGACGGCGCAGGGTTGGGAAAAAATTGACGCGAAGAAGCTACCAGGGAAGTGTGCCGGCTGTGATGGCTATCTTTGGTATGGGAGGTTTTGTAGCTTCGCGGCGCATGGAGATGTTGTAGCTTTGATTGCAATTTATCTGTCGGGTTAATTACAGGGATAAGAGAATCAAAATTACTTGTACCGTTAGATCTTCGTTATTCGTTGTCTAATGATAAGACGTGTTTGATTTTCTAAACTAAGTTTTTTATATTTTTGGTTAATTGTGTTTTTAACTAAAATTTTCAAATGTTAATAGTGCTTAAATATATTGAGTATACTATTCTGATAGAAAGGGATATCAAGAAAATATAGACTTGATAAAGTCTTAAATAAGATTCAAACTATAATCAAGGACCGCAACGACCAACAGGCAAACAGTAAACAAACACACTTCTCACGCGCCGCTAACCACTTCATCATAACAATCCCCTCGATTTTTCTCCTATATAACACTGCCCTTATCTTCCCCTTCAAACATTATATTTCCAACCGTCGGCGCAAAGGACGAGTTCTAAACCGGCACCACCTCGTCGCTCAAGCTTATCGCGGCGCCTTGCGCGCGCGGTGACTCGGCGCTTACGCGCATAAACGGCACTACCCCCTCCTTGCGCGAGATATCGGTTGGCGCTTCGTGAATTACACTCGTCCGGTGATAGCGCTATCGATATTTTTCCTCTCGCTCTCTCTCTTCTTCCATGCAAAGAAAAATGAAAAAGAATCCTGTATACGGCGCGGAGATTAGTCGTCGCGAATTTGCTTATCCCCAGCCGTGGCTCGATTTATCGGCGAGTGCAGTAAGCGGTCGATAAGCGCGCCTTGGGGGTAATTTACCTTAATTACGCGCCAGCTGGGAGGTTTATGTAACGCACACAAACGGTTTGTTTGATGGCGGTTGATTAAAACTGTTTTTCCCGGGGTATATATTGGACGAAGGTGCTATTTTACGGCGGATTTTTAGATGCGAGTTACTCGAGTTACCGGTAGCAAGTGCGCAAGCGCGCCGGCAGTTGCAGCTGTAATAAAGATCGGCGCGGTGGGGAGAAAAAATCGTCGGAGGCTTTGATAAGGGAAACCGTTTTGTAATCATTTATTTTTCTGTTAGTGTTGAAATATTGGCGAAAATAATGTATTTCAAAGGTATTTTGAACATCTCGAATGTAAAGCAGGAAAAAAGATCTTTTACTCCAAAAAAACATTGTATAATACGGTTTGGTTATTTTATGAAACTGTAGTAAATTTATCTTCCATGATACTCTCATGTAACTCAAGCAAAGTTCAAGGCTGAGTTCAATAGGTGGATCGCAACAATTTCGGTGGTTCTTATACATATAATTTTCATTCGATCATTATTACAGGAAAGAGGGAGTGCGCAAAAACAGCAATAAATCACCGCGAAATGAAATAATAAGCAGTTGTGGAAGATCCGACACAATCGTATGGCATTTTCTTATTACAAAGCTTCTAAAAATTTTTATACTGTAAGTATAATTTTCTTCACTGTGAAATTGATCTCTATGTTTTCTCCTCTATCTTCAAATGGCATCAGCTGTCGCAAAAAGCGATTTTTGCAATTACTTTAACTCTTAAAAAGACTTTTCTCTTTCTCAATTACTCCGATTAATAGACGCCCATATAAAAGTTCCGTACAGAACCCTCTATATGTATCAATGACAAACATTGACACTAATCTCCGCGACTGCCACTTCCTCCTCGCCAACCTAAAAAACGAACACGACTATATCCCCCATAAACCTGTGTACCGTATCCCATCAAAGCCCGAAGTAAACAAAGCTCACCGGTTGCTGCTCTATACTTTCAGCAACGAAAACAAAAAGAAAGATCTCGCGGAACCGATTCAAACCTCTCCTCTTTCTCTCGCGCATTAAACCTTCGCCGACTCATCATCATCCCCCGGCGCTTTATGCCCGCTCATTCTGCTTCCGCAGAAGCGAATCGAACAATCGCGCCGATGCTTTTACGAGGTCGATCATTAAATTTAATAATTTCGTCGTTATACAAGAGCTGCTGCTGCCGCCGCGCGTCTCTCTCGCGGTGTCAAGAAACCTCGCGATACTTTGTCGAATCGCGCAGGCGACCGTTAGACGCCTATCATTAACGCGATGGCGAATGAATGTGTCTTACGAGAGGCGGAGGAAGGGGGGAAGGTTAATGGAGGACGGATGAGAGGTATTGTGATGGCGAGGTATTGAGGCGCCGCGGGACGTCCAGCGGTTCTCGCGCGCGGAGAAGGAAGCGATCGACTCTCTCCTTTTGACTTTGCACTTTTGCAAGGAAGCGAAGAGCGGTGCGCGCGACCCACTAATTTAAAAAATGAGGCGCTTAAGAGTCATTAGTGGTGAAAAAGAAAGAGCTTGCAACTTTATTGCGCAAAGCATAATTGAAAAGTTTAGTTGAAGAGAGAAAGAAAAAACTTTCAGTTCTTACCGCGGATTACAAATTCACTTATATTTATCGCCTCGAGCTTTAACCGAGCTATTAATAGACCTATGGGGGCAAACACGACCGATTACCTCTCGATCTTCTCGCCTATGCGTATAACCCGCGCGCTGACCTCCGGCATCGAAGAAATATGACTTCGGGAGTTTGTTCACAGCTGCGGCACTTAAAAATCGACTCCGTTTAGCGAATCGCAGAGAGTCCCGCGCGTGTCGCGGTGCACGGGGTTAACGATTTGTCATGATAATGTGGCTTCAATTACGCGCACGGCGAGTCGCGCGACTTTTCTTACAGGATTCGTGAAATATTTCGTCGTAATTGAATGATTGATTTTTAAGGAATCAATAATGTGAGAAGTATTGTGAGCATTTGCAAAATGTTAGGCTATTAATTATCAAGGAACTCTGCTGAAATACAATTTGAAGGTGTTTTTGAAGGTATATTTACTAGGATTAATCTATAAAGTTATAACAAAATTGATATTGTAGGTTAAATACAAATCTTATATATAGTTGAGGTGAACGTAGTTGAATAACAATATTTTAATTTTGATAAAATGATTATTGAAAATATTACAATAGAATCTCAAATATCTGCAAATTCATATTATTTAAAACTAAGCTTTAAAAATTAATAACCTTAAAATTTTATTTTTTAGGAAAGAGGTTAAATGGCTAAGAGCCATGAGGTTATAGCTTCAATACTTAACTAAGGTAATGATAAAATAAACAACACTCGTTTTTGTAAAGATACCACAGAGAATTTATTCATCATATAAATAAACCAGATCAAAAAGGGTTGCACAATATGTAAAAAAGAATTTAAAAAGCTCCGTCCGACCACAAGAATCTACATATACAATAAATAAAAATACCGCGTATAAAAACAGTCACTAAAACCTGAAATAGTTTAAAAAAAGACAAAATTCATGAGTACACAGACGCGTGCACCCCACACACACGACTACAAGAATATAGGACCCCTATGGAGGGCACGGAATTTAGAAGCAAAAACTCGACAATTTTAACCAAAAGAAAAAAAAGGCAAAAAGCTCCCTCCCCCTCTGCTCAATCGTTATCCTGCTCATCATCGTCGCCGCTTCCGGAGAACCGGCTCTGCGCTAGGCTCTGACTGCGGCTGCGCCTGCCGCCGGCTTTGCTGTTGCTGCGACTGCGACTGCGCCGCTGTGGTTGTTGTTGGTCCTGATCCTCCTCGTCGATGCTGCGCTTGTCCGCTTCGTTGTTGCCGCCGCCGCTGCCGCCGCCTCCGCGCTGGTTCGTTTCCTCGAGGGTAGGCGTGCGCTCGTGCACGAGGTTAATCGCCTGGCTACTGCAGTCACCGCGACGGCCACGAGCCGAGCACGTGCCGCATGGGTTGCGCTTGCGACGACGTTTTTTCGGGCAAGCCTTGCGTTTGGGTTTGCACGACTTGCGTTTGGGCTTGCAAGACATGCGTTTCCCTGGATTATTGGAGAGAAGTGAGGTTAGAGTTGACTGGTTGAGGTTATGGTGGTTGGAATGAGCAGAATTTATCGTGTGAAGGGAGGTAGGTGTTGATTGTTTTTTGGGAGATGGTCATATGCAAAGAGTACTGAAATTGTTGATAGTCTTTGAAAGGATAGATTTATTTACTTTTATTTCTTATTAAATCGAGCAGAAATGTTAAACGTTGTGATACTAATATTTTCTGTAATGTAAATAAGATTTGTTTTCAAAATATTGTTCTTTATCAAATTAAATACTTCATGCAGCTTTAAGAGAAATATATTTAAAGTAATAAACTTTGATTTACTATTTTTTTTTGTTATGTGTGGCACTGATAATATTTACGTATAATTAATTAAACATTTATGTTTATCATAAATAGGTTACTTTTTTAACGCTAAACAAACAATTTATTAACCAAAAATGTCAAAGTTAATGTTTTCAAATGATTGAAATTCAAACTTAATAGGGGCCGTGTAAAAATTTTATTTGAGCAATTCATGAAATCAAAAACTTACTCTTTTTGCGACCGCAACCGTCCATTTGCTCCAGGTCGAGCGGCCCGATGACTTCGGCATCCGTGTTGAGACTGTATCCGGCAGTCGTTTTCTTGAGGATGCCATATTCAACGCCACGTTTCAAGGCTGTTTTTAGCTACATGAATAGACAAGATATTTTTTAATTCTCTCTTGTATTAAAATTACGAATAGAATGTAAATATACTTACATATATTACCTATTAAGTGCGATTTGTTAATTAATTTTTACTGTGATTTTTAAAAACTATTGAAATATTTTTAATTGCAAGAATTAATGGTTATTTAGTTAGATAAATTAGCATCGAAACTGGGAAAAATTCAATTAAGATCTAGCCAGGATTTTAATCCAAGCTTACCGAAAAAAAAGTAAAAATCCAAAACGACAACTCACTTGGCGCTGAACCGTCGCCTCGGACGCGTTGTACTCCGCCATGATGTACTTCATGATCTCCTTGGCGGTGGAACCGTGGGCGTCACGCAGATTGCGCAGCGCAGCGACGACCAGCCCGGACATCTTCGGCGTCGTCTTTTTCACCTTCATCTTCGCTGCGCTGACAGCTTCTTCGTTGTCGCTGTCGCCTTCTTCCTTTTCTTCTTCTTCTTCCTGCGGCTTACGCGTCAGCCGTGTCGCAGGGGGAGGATGATGATTTTACGCTCTCGCGGTCGTATCACTGGCTGAATTTCGCATGCTCCGCGTACCGGTCGATGACTTTTTCTCTTTATCTTGAGCTCGTTTCCGGCTTCCTGCGGGTGCGTGTGTATGTGGATCCGGAGAGAGGAGGGCTACGGGGTTAGAAAGAGGAGGAGTGCAGCCTGGTTGCGTCGACGGAGCTTGTGTAACTGAGAGACTCGTTGCTAGGAATTCAGCTGGATGAACAAGCGCGGAGCGTTGTCATGGAAAGCCGTGATGTTGTTTTGTTCTTTGAGGGTAATGTTCAGGCTGCTAGGAGGATGATGTTTGTTTTTCCCGCTACGGGAGTGCGTTCGAAATTCGAATCGAACGTTTCGAATCGAAAATAATAGTAGTAGTATATAGTATATTACATACCTAGGCCAGTAAAATAAGAAATGTCTCAGATCACATGTAATTGTCGGCCGAGGCGAAGCCGAGATTGACAAACATGTGATCTGAGGCTTTCTTTTTTATTGGCCAAGGTGTGTATACTATTTTTCTGCTCGACGGTGCCGGAAAGCGGCAACTTCGTTTCGCGTAGCGGCCGGGAAGTTGGCGCTTTCCGGCCGGAGGGCAGAAAAGTTAATTTTATTGTCAATAGAAAAAGTGGTAGAATTATAATACATATTTGAGATTGAATTTTTTTATATTATTAGTTATTTTTAGATTATAAATATGTATTAATTAATCTTTATGACACACCGTGCGTAAAGTGCCACTTTTACGCACACTTGCTAAAACAAGCATGCTCAAAAATGTCACTTAACGCACGAAGTGTCATAAAATAATGTTCGATACTTGTGATAAATATGATTCTGGCTCGAGTGTGATTGTCACCCTCGCTTCGCTCGAGCGACAAACTCACATTCGAGCTAGAATCATATTTGTCACAAGTGTATCAAAAAGTACTATTAGTCAAAAAAATCGAATGTAAATTTGAGACTGATATATAAAAGTAATCGTTATAAAGAACGCGTCTTAATTATTAATACTTTCATAATACTATTTTTCTTGATAATATTTAAAAACTGTAAAGAATAAATTGAGCACGCTCAAAAAAATGTTAATACTTTACAATTTTTATTTTTTTATTTAATAATCTGAAATTGGAAGAAAAATACTTTAAACGTTAAATATTTTTATATTGTAGGATTGATGCAAATAATATTTATGGAACATTTATATATTTAAAATTTCAACTACTATAAGAGAACATTAAACTCGTTAAGGCATTTGCACTTGATGCGATGATTACAAACATTGTATCAAGTTTTCCATTGTTTGATTACAATTTACGAGAAGGTCTATAATGTAATATCCAGACAGACTTACATGTCTCAGCCTAAAATGCGTAATGGGAGAAGCCGCAGGGGCTTTTAGTATCAAGAACGAGAAGAAACGAGAGACACGCCTGTACGGTGTGCAAACCTTTTTTCGCTTGGTTAGTCGAGAGAGCGAGAGAAGAGAGAGACAGAGAGAGAGAGAGAGAGAGAGAGAGAGAGAGAGAGAGAGAGAGAGAGAGAGAGAGAGAGAGAGAGAGAGAGAGAGAGAGAGAGAGAGAGAGAGAGAGAGAGAGAGAGAGAGAGAGAATTCTGCTCCTCGGTAAAGGAAAGTAGCAATTTACTCGTCCACTTATGTGTGCGTATTTTTCGCTAATGATCATTTGCTTGGCATTGATAAATCTGGGAAACTAAAATAATCTTAACAATTTGCCGTACATACATATACCTTTTTAAAGAATCGATTTCCTTGTAAGTACCGCGATGGGATGTATTAAACACTTTGGTACTGGAAATCGCCTATAAAAATTGCGGACTTATATGAAAATGCAAGACTTTTGATTTATTTTATTATAGGTGTAATTTATATTCAATAGATTATCAAATTAATTTTAAACAACCTTATTTAAAAACAATTAAAAGTAGAAGTATGAAATTCTAAATGTTCACTTTTAAACTCTTAATATTACCTATATTTACACATCCTCCATTCAAAATATCAGAACACCACTATAATGTACCAATCAAATTTTCTGCTAAAAAGGACGAAGAAATTAATCGTACACAATCGACCATTTTTACCCCAGAATCAACCGGATTCGCTCCCATTTGGAAACCCCCCTCCGCGCGTAGCAAACAACTCACGCGCAAACAAAGCAATAGCATATAGCGCTTATACAGTTACTATCGGCGGCTCTCCAGCTAAAAAGACGACGAGCACACTCCCAATGCGGAGGAGTCATCAAGCACACTATACACCGCAGAGTCGGCAAAAACGACGCGTAAAACCCGCAACAATGGCATAACCCAGGGCGATGATTGGCCACGGGAGAGGGAGCGAGCGAGAGAGAACGGCTGCGCGCGGCGCTGGGCATCCCATGTAGATTTTTATCGAAGAGTCGTAATAACAGCAGCCGCTGATGACGATCATTTTTTACGCCCGCGCGCGCGCGGCAAGAGGCACAATGGACCGAGGAGAGACGGAGAGAGATAACGAAAGATATCGTTTCTTTATTTCTCGCTCGCCCGCGCAGTAGGAACTCCGTTGCCGGGATAGAGCGAGGCGCGGGTTTCTTTTTGGTGGATGCTGCCGGTGTTGGAGGTAAGTGGTAGTGCTGATGGTAGTAGTGGTTCTGATTGTGAGAGGAGATGCTTTGTGTTGGATGCATTCGATATGAGCAAGTGTATGCGAGATTTCGCTTGGTTTATTTGCGATAGCGAGGGTATCGAGGGTTTCTTGTTTTGATGATGGCAGAGATCTGTTGTTGAATCTAAATGTGTATGCTAAGTAATACGTTAGATTCGATTAGAATTATATATACATTACATGAAAGATTATCGTGTATTAATTTTATTATTCTAGATATTCAAACACACATTTAATTGATTAAGAAATACACGATTCTGTTGAATACATTTAAACAAACATATATTAATTTTAGTGTATTGCACGGCACGATTGGATCATAATTTACATCAACAAATCAGCATTATGTCCTTTGTATGTAAAACATCGAGTCTTTGACTGTAATCAGTGAATTATACGTGAACGCGTGGGCGCGACCACGGAAGGACTACTTCGACGATGTCTAGATGATATTTCTGTCTCAGAATCGTAAATATCTAGCCATTTACAACTATTTCGAATGGACGATTCTTCGCTTAATGGGATTAGAAGGCGCGGAAATGACATTCTAATATGCTCGAAGTATAATCCCAAAGTTACGACTGTATGTATACAAAAGCTAGTTTAAAATACATAGTCAACGAACTTTAGCGAGCATAATAGAGGTTATCAGGAAAACCGCAATTTATCGCAGTTCTATTCAATTTCTATTTACGTGGAATTTCTGAAGAGTATTAGAATTTTAGAATTTTAGAAAAATTTGGTTTGAATAATATTGAAATATTATATCCAATAATAATAATGGTACATTTATTAATGATCTGAAGAAAAAATAATTTATTCACATTTTAATTCAACTTGTTTTATTGTATTTTCAAGATCCATAATAAACCCCCTGCCAAACAATATATGTACTTTTTATACCTGTGAAAAAAAATCCATGTTTAATCCGTTCCAAAAAAATAGTTCAAACCTCGGCTGGCCACAAGTATTGACAAACCTTGTTTTGCTATTCCTCTCGTTCACCACACCAAATTTTTCATCCACCCATCAAAGCGACTTTTCAATCGCAAACACTAACAAATCAATCACAGCCTCTATCAATTTTTTCCCCTCCATTAATTAACTTAAAGCCACGCACTTAATCCTCATCGCGAATCTATATATATCGCAAAAACGCTTCCAATCCCGTACCGCACACACGACACTCTCCCAGCTCGTGAAAAATATCATAACATTTTTCAGTCGCCCAGCGAGCATCGTGGATGATGCGTGACTCGTTACCCCATCGTCCGCCGCGACCACGGCGCACAAAGACCGCGCGCCGGTGTATAAACGATTCAATAAAACGGCCATTAATATCCCACCGCTCAATGAACTCACCTAGACGCGCGCGCGCGCAGTGAAAAATGCCCGGCCGATCGATCAAGCGCGCCTATGCAAATAGCCGAAAGAGCCGATCAATCCACGTCGCGTAAATCCTGGCTCTAATCAAGCTCTCTGAGAAATGCTTAATTCCGCGTGGATTTTCAGCCGCGGGAGAGATAGAGAGAGATGACGGATGATTATGGCTCGCCGTCGCGAGCGCGCGCGCGCGCGAGATATCAAACGCGCCATATGGATGTGGACTCCCGCGGCTAATGCGGAGCTCGCCCGGCGCGGACTTATTAAACGATTGCATTAAGACGGCGGGTATTAATTGCTCCCGGTGCCATTACGTCTTCACTAGCGCGGATCCGTAGGGCAGGTTGGATATTGTATAAGAGAGCCGGTGGCCGCAATTAAATCGGGCGATTATATAGTTCTTTTCCCGAGATGAAATGATAAAATGTAATATATATTTCTTTATTGTATAAGTGGATAAGAGTTGCTTGGCTTTATTATTTTACTATTTTTGCAGATTAATGTATTATTTTGTTGTATGTACATAACGCTTGTTGCTTCGGTTTTCCTAGATTACTTAAAAAATATTTTTCGTACGTGATATTGTATATCTTTATATTATTCTATAGTGATAGTAGAGCAACTGATATTTGTTTGGTACATTTATTGTGAAATATATATATATATATATATATATATATAATTTAAAATTTTTTCAAGGAGCGCGGGAGCGCTCCGAAGGCAAGTATCTGTCCAATGTAGAAAGAGCCTGAGGGACGACCGCACTACTTATACTTTGAAATGGGTATGCGAAAAATTCAATGCGCTTTTACGTATATTGCATTAGGTTTTACCATATAACATCTCACTCTTAATCGATAGCCATTTCATTGCTTTACTCAAATCAAAAGATTTCATGTCAAAAGGTGTTCTCATATTAAAGATATTAAATAATGAAAAATTTTATGTCTCGTTTCCGATTTTTCTCAATTCTCCATTTCTCATCGTAAGACTTCCGTTTTATATCTTACGACACTTCCGGTTGTCGTCTATCTTGCGCTTGTATTATCTACTAATATATACACACACATATGTGATCGACCTAACCTTATATATAACATGTCAGTATATTTATATTTTTTATATACAAATGTTGTTATCATAATCGTGAGATAGTTAATAACATATATATATATATATACACACACATATGTGATCGACCTAACCTTATATATAACATGTCAGTATATTTATATTTTTTATATACAAATGTTGTTATCATAATCGTGAGATAGTTAATAAACATATTTCAAAGATCTCAAGAAGTTGCTAGATTGTTTAGGTTAAGAACTTATTCTCAGCAATCTAAGAAGAAGAATTTTTATCTATCTACATCATCGGGGTTTTTTACATTAGATAAGTATTTTAATAAATTTGTTAAGTGACTATAATCATTTTAAAAAAAGTGATACTTTGTGTGATTTTTTTTATTACAGTTACAGATTTTATGACTTTTTGAAGTCATTAAAAAATAATGTAAAGTAAAACCAGGATGCATTCTAGTGAAATTTTTTATTATCAACTTAATAATACAAAGCTAATCTATGAATCCAGAATCAATATGAAAAAAAAAGCTGGAACACGAGTTCGTGAAATTTATTTTATAAAATATAAGAAAGTATAAAATAAGGCAAGTATAAGTTTTTCCTGGAATATATAAAAATAAAAAGAATTATTTTCATATATGACTTCACAATTAATAGTATTGTTAATGAAAAATGTTATACTAATTTTAGATGGAAGATATCACCACATTCCAATGATTCATGGTAATATGTATGGAAGGCATTGCTGGTGATGAATAATGATTCCAGTGTTAGTACCCAAAAACCATACAAAAGAGAAAGCCGTAATACAATAGATTATTCTTCGTTATCGGATAATCTGACAGATGTTGACAAGGATGATCTTACAACTGTGTAAAAATGCTAAGAAGGCGAAGACACAGTTTGAGAAGGTCTAGAAAGAACGATATGATAGGTTCACAACTTCCCATTTACAAGGATAGAAATATCAAGATGTTTTATATTTTCTACTATAAAAGAATGTCGAGAAAGCTTTTTTCTCTCAATGATTCTGAGTTCACAAACTTTTGTTTTTAATTTTGCAATAATATAATTAATTTCAAAATAATATAATTAATGATTGGCTTATGGTGAGGGACGCCAAATGTTTCAGAGAAGCCATCTGTTCTGTGAATATATAGTCCATGAAACTATAATATAAATTTTACTATAATGGCTACTTTTTGAATCTGCAACCAATATTTTAATTTGCTAGTTGATTGTGATGCAGTAGTATGATTATTAGATCTAGTATTTTCATCTACTTCAAGAAATTTAGTCAATGTCCGTGCAAAGTACTTTTTATGGAAAGCGATTATATATCAGATAAGTTTAAACGTTTCTTTTCGTTTTTAAACTGTTCTTTTTCAAGAGAATTGTTGCTTTGTGTATTGTTTGTTATGTTTCTGACTAGTAGATCTCTTGAAGGCATTAAAATTCTACATGGTTTTAGCCGGAAAAATAAATATAACTTAAAAAAAATAAAAAATAGATACTTTGTGAAAATTTTTTTCATTTTCAGATTATAGAATTTTCTCACAGACTTTGACCTCTGGAACAGATTCTTATCAAAGGAGCAGCACCAGTAGTAATACCAGTAACTTCTCATTACATCGGCAAAGTCTTCATAGGCTACAAGTAATACAATTAGACAGACTTTTAGGAGGTGGAATAGAAACAGGATCTATTACAGAAATCTTTGGAGAATTTAGTTTTAATAGATTATCTAGTTGAAAATCTAGGTGAAAATAGTGTGCTTTTTTTGATGGGTTGGAAACTCACTGATAACAAACTCAAAAAAGAACGTAGTGATCTGCCTGGTACAAGTGTATTATTGTCAAAAAGTGACATCTAATCAGTGTTTTGCGTTAAATTAAATAAAGTACTAGTATGATGTGTTACATGATGAAATAAAATCAGTATTTATAATTAACAATTTAAATAAGTAGTGTAAATAAACAGTGTTATAACCAAAAATAAATAGTGATCTTCCCGATACAAATGTATTATTGTATTGTCAAAAAGTGATATCTAATCATTGTTTTGTGTTAAACAAAATAAAGTACCAGTATGATGTATTACATGAAATTAAATCAGTGTTTATAATCAACAATTTAAATAAATAAAAAAATAAAATAAAAAATAATAAATCATAGGCTACAAGTAATACAATTAGACAGACTTTTAGGAGGTGGAATAGAAACAGGATCTATTACAGAAATCTTTGGAGAATTTAGTTTTAATAGATTATCTAGTTGAAAATCTAGGTGAAAATAGTGTGCTTTTTTTGAGGGATTGGAAACTCACTGATAACAAACTCAAAAAAGAACGTAGTGATCTGCCTGGTACAAGTGTATTATTGTCAAAAAGTGACATCTAATCAGTGTTTTGCGTTAAATTAAATAAAGTACTAGTATGATGTGTTACATGATGAAATAAAATCAGTATTTATAATTAACAATTTAAATAAGTAGTGTAAATAAACAGTGTTATAACCAAAAATAAATAGTGATCTTCCCGATACAAATGTATTATTGTATTGTCAAAAAGTGATATCTAATCATTGTTTTGTGCTAAACAAAATAAAGTACCAGTATGATGTATTACATGAAATTAAATCAGTGTTTATAATCAACAATTTAAATAAATAAAAAAATAAAATAAAAAATAATAAATAAAATCAACTTAATTTAACTTTTACTTTTTAAATTTGAGTTTCAAATATTTTGAGAGTAGCTCAAGTGTGTATTCATAAATAATATAAAATCTCTCTCTTCCTCTCTCCCTATCTATCAATATCCGCCAAACTCTGTACCAAAAAATTTAATGAGAAATTTAACAACACAATTTTTGTACAGACCTTTTATTTCTTCGAATCTCATCTATTCAATAAGCACTCTCTGCAAATGGTAATAATTTTTTTCATGACTGTACCAATAATAATATTGTTAATATAAAACTTTCTACGAAAGTATAAAATAAGGCAAGTATAGATGTTTTTTCTGTATAATCTAAAAAATAATAATATTTATGATTTTTTAAAAGAAATCAAATAAATACTAGTGAAAAAGTCTTTTACTTCTTTGAGTCATTGTATGCTGAACAAATTATATGTTAGTAAGTACATTCAAATTGTTCACTGCAAATCAAACAAATGAAAGTTGTGAAATCAATTATCGATAGTCAAGTAATGAAACAACTCTCGGAAACAACTGTGTGACTGTTCTCAGAAATGTATTAAAATTTGTTCATCCTTCTATACAAATTAGACACAAGAAAGAACTGAAATCAATTTATTGTAGTCAAGTACCTATAAGTTAACTTGACTGAATAATACAACTTTTCGTACCTACTCAAAAATATTCAGTCAGCGGGCATAAAGTACTACTTAACGCCCAAGAAGCGTAATAGCTCCCATACTCCTACAAAACTTTATAGACGCACTTTACACCCGTGTGGGCAAAAATTATTTCAATTGTATAATATGTAAGTACATTCAAATTGTTCATTGTAAATCAAACAAACGAAAGTTGTGAAATCAATTACCGATAGTCAAGTAATGCAGACAACTCTCCGAAACAACTGTATGACTGTTCTCATGTTCAAATTTTGTTCATTCTTCTATACAAATTAAACACAAGAAAGTACTGAAATCAATTTATTGTAGTCAAATAACCATAGGTTAACTTGACGGACATAATAGAACTTTTAGTACCTTGCGTGTAAAATTACATTTTACGCCCACGTTGTAACTTCAAAAATATTCAGCCAACGGGCATAAAGTACTACTTAACGCCTAACAAGCGCAATAGCTTACATACACCTACAAAACTTTATAGAACCTACGCACTTTACGCCCGTGTGGGCGAAAATTATTTTAATTATATAACTATTATGCCTTCCTTTTATTTCTAAAATTCATAAGAATTTTATCATATATTTATGAAAAGTCAAAGCCTATATAAAAAAATTACATAGTTACCACCACATCCCCATTTTTCATTATTCTTTCTCAATTTTGAAATTTCTATAATATCTTGGGAAGACAATAGAAGTCTATAGAGCTGCTCTAGCAGTGGTGGACCTCCAATCTCCCATACATACTTGGCGGGCCCGAAGGTTTGCAGTTTAAGGTGTAGACATGGTCATTTTCATATAAATATCATATGTTTAAAGACCAGATAAAATGTATAAATGGGTTGCTTCTACATATTAAATACTGATCCGTATTGAATCTATTACTCTGTTTTTAAATAGAAAGTACAAACCCGCATGAGAATATCATATGAGATCTCATATGAGAATATCGGACATCAGATCTCATATGAGATCTCATATGATATTTACACACGGGAAAAGGATAAAAAATAGGTGGCTTACAAAATGGTTAATAAAATCTAAAGCACTTTTGAGTAGACTATAAATGTATATGCATTTTTTATCTCATTTCCGCTTAAAAAAGACGGACACAAGGATAAATATTTTGGGTAATGAAAGTAAAAGCGGTATCAATTAAAAACTAGAGCCAATGTAATTATTTATAGTGGGCTTATAGATATAAACATTGTTAATGAATTTATGCAAAAATTTAGTATTCTACATTTACAAAGCCCACCGGTAAACTGCAAACCTTCGGGCCCGCCAAGTATGTATGGGAGATTGGAGGTCCACCACTGCTAGAGCAGCTCTATAGACTTCTATTGTCTTCCCAAGATATTATAGAAATTTCAAAATTGAGAAAGAATAATGAAAAATGGGGATGTGGTGGTAACTATGTAATTTTTTTATATAGGCTTTGACTTTTCATAAATATATGATAAAATTCTTATGAATTTTAGAAATAAAAGGAAGGCATAATAGTTATATAATTAAAATAATTTTCACCCACACGGGCGTAAAGTGCGTAGGTTCTATAAAGTTTTGTAGGTGTATGTAAGCTATTGCGCTTGTTAGGCGTTAAGTAGTACTTTATGCCCGTTGGCTGAATATTTTTGAAGTTACAACGTGGGCGTAAAATGTAATTTTACACGCAAGGTACTAAAAGTTCTATTATGTCCGTCAAGTTAACCTATGGTTATTTGACTACAATAAATTGATTTCAGTACTTTCTTGTGTTTAATTTGTATAGAAGAATGAACAAAATTTGAACATGAGAACAGTCATACAGTTGTTTCGGAGAGTTGTCTGCATTACTTGACTATCGGTAATTGATTTCACAACTTTCGTTTGTTTGATTTACAATGAACAATTTGAATGTACTTACATATTATACAATTGAAATAATTTTTGCCCACACGGGTGTAAAGTGCGTCTATAAAGTTTTGTAGGAGTATGGGAGCTATTACGCTTCTTGGGCGTTAAGTAGTACTTTATGCCGCTGACTGAATATTTTTGAGTAGGTACGAAAAGTTGTATTATTCAGTCAAGTTAACTTATAGGTACTTGACTACAATAAATTGATTTCAGTTCTTTCTTGTGTCTAATTTGTATAGAAGGATGAACAAATTTTAATACATTTCTGAGAACAGTCACACAGTTGTTTCCGAGAGTTGTTTCATTACTTGACTATCGATAATTGATTTCACAACTTTCATTTGTTTGATTTGCAGTGAACAATTTGAATGTACTTACTAACATATAATTTGTTCAGCATACAATGACTCAAAGAAGTAAAAGACTTTTTCACTAGTATTTATTTGATTTCTTTTAAAAAATCATAAATATTATTATTTTTTAGATTATACAGAAAAAACATCTATACTTGCCTTATTTTATACTTTCGTAGAAAGTTTTATATTAACAATATTATTATTGGTACAGTCATGAAAAAAATTATTACCATTTGCAGAGAGTGCTTATTGAATAGATGAGATTCGAAGAAATAAAAGGTCTGTACAAAAATTGTGTTGTTAAATTTCTCATTAAATTTTTTGGTACAGAGTTTGGCGGATATTGATAGATAGGGAGAGAGGAAGAGAGAGATTTTATATTATTTATGAATACACACTTAAAAAGTAAAAGTTAAATTAAGTTGATTTTATTTATTATTTTTTATTTTATTTTTTTATTTATTTAAATTGTTGATTATAAACACTGATTTAATTTCATGTAATACATCATACTGGTACTTTATTTTGTTTAGCACAAAACAATGATTAGATATCACTTTTTGACAATACAATAATACATTTGTATCGGGAAGATCACTATTTATTTTTGGTTATAACACTGTTTATTTACACTACTTATTTAAATTGTTAATTATAAATACTGATTTTATTTCATCATGTAACACATCATACTAGTACTTTATTTAATTTAACGCAAAACACTGATTAGATGTCACTTTTTGACAATAATACACTTGTACCAGGCAGATCACTACGTTCTTTTTTTGAGTTTGTTATCAGTGAGTTTCCAATCCCTCAAAAAAAGCACACTATTTTCACCTAGATTTTCAACTAGATAATCTATTAAAACTAAATTCTCCAAAGATTTCTGTAATAGATCCTGTTTCTATTCCACCTCCTAAAAGTCTGTCTAATTGTATTACTTGTAGCCTATGAAGACTTTGCCGATGTAATGAGAAGTTACTGGTATTACTACTGGTGCTGCTCCTTTGATAAGAATCTGTTCCAGAGGTCAAAGTCTGTGAGAAAATTCTATAATCTGAAAATGAAAAAAATTTTCACAAAGTATCTATTTTTTATTTTTTTTAAGTTATATTTATTTTTCCGGCTAAAACCATGTAGAATTTTAATGCCTTCAAGAGATCTACTAGTCAGAAACATAACAAACAATACACAAAGCAACAATTCTCTTGAAAAAGAACAGTTTAAAAACGAAAAGAAACGTTTAAACTTATCTGATATATAATCGCTTTCCATAAAAAGTACTTTGCACGGACATTGACTAAATTTCTTGAAGTAGATGAAAATACTAGATCTAATAATCATACTACTGCATCACAATCAACTAGCAAATTAAAATATTGGTTGCAGATTCAAAAAGTAGCCATTATAGTAAAATTTATATTATAGTTTCATGGACTATATATTCACAGAACAGATGGCTTCTCTGAAACATTTGGCGTCCCTCACCATAAGCCAATCATTAATTATATTATTTTGAAATTAATTATATTATTGCAAAATTAAAAACAAAAGTTTGTGAACTCAGAATCATTGAGAGAAAAAAGCTTTCTCGACATTCTTTTATAGTAGAAAATATAAAACATCTTGATATTTCTATACCTTGTAAATGGGAAGTTGTGAACCTATCATATCGTTCTTTCTAGACCTTCTCAAACTGTGTCTTCGCCTTCTTAGCATTTTTACACAATTGTAAGATCATCCTTGTCAACATCTGTCAGATTATCCGATAACGAAGAATAATCTATTGTATTACGGCTTTCTCTTTTGTATGGTTTTTGGGTACTAACACTGGAATCATTATTCATCACCAGCAATGCCTTCCATACATATTACCACGAATCATTGGAATGTGGTGATATCTTCCATCTAAAATTAGTATAACATTTTTCATTAACAATACTATTAATTGTGAAGTCATATATGAAAATAATTCTTTTTATTTTTATATATTAAGCTATTACAATTAGTTGATTAGTTGATACGTGATACTTTAATAAGACACATTTAAATATCATGTGTACTTTTCACATTACTAACAAAATAATTAAACACCTTTTTCTACGGTTTTTTCCATTATATTACAACTGATTATACTATAGAGGTATTGCTATTTATTTTCACGAGCTAATATTTCTTTTTTTTATGTATTTCAAAATATAATTCTGTGACTTCCAGGAATAATCATTTATCTACACTTTTCATTATTTTGAGTAAATCGAGTTTTTAGTTTCATATCGGTGTTTTTAAATCCAGACAAATGAGATTGAATGCAACACTGCATTTATGAATACTAATGAATACTAAACTAAATAACATACTTTTTACCATATAGTATATTCATGTCTTAGAAAGCGACTTTCACTTACGTGGTTATTACGGTAATAAACAAAAAATTCAGTGGAGTTACGTGGGGTTTATGGTCTCAATATGGCAATTATATTGTTTT
Source organism: Torymus aiolomorphi (assembly GCA_036365515.1). Lineage (NCBI taxonomy): Eukaryota > Metazoa > Arthropoda > Insecta > Hymenoptera > Torymidae > Torymus > Torymus aiolomorphi. The sequence continues at coordinate 66,133,807 of CM070874.1, read as the reverse complement.
TTCGGTAACTTATACATGATAAATATGAATTATCGCTCACGGGAGCTTGTAGGGGCAAATGTGTCTACTCTTTCTAATACAGCTATCTTGCTATATACACCTACAAGAATAAGGAACGTCTGTCTCTCTTATTGGAAAAGGTATCGTTTTTTCCGGATATTGGATGAAAAAAGTGGAGTTATATGGGTTTTTGAGTTATTACAAAAAATGGAGATACGTAATTATTCCGAGAACATGTTGAAAGAAATGGAGTTATAGCGTTTTTCCATGTGTTGATTCAAGACAACGAGTGCACTTTCGTCATTTCTGTCACGATTACGCGATAGAGGACTATTCGAAGATAAGAAATAAGGCATAAAACCTGTTTTGAAAAACACGTCACTTACGTGGTTTTTCCGGGAAGCTACAGAATTATTTACTAAAAATAAATTTTTTTTTTATATTGAAAATGAAGAACAAGATTGTCAAGATTGTATTAGCACCTAGTTTCTTTGAACTAAAATTTTTTTATTTTGTCTAATATCTATTAATATCTATTATTTTGTCTAATATGTATAATTTTTATTTTGTCTAATATCAATTAATATCTATTAATAATATTAATAAAATAAATCGATCTATTTATTCTCCCATCTCATTGCTCAAACACTTGTCAATTTTAATTTATATAAAAATGCACGGAAACAGTAAACATGCAAAATAACAGACAGTATCATGAACCACTATACCAATCAAAAAACCAATTACATAAACGCCATGAAACAAGACATCTTCCCAAAATAGTATATTACGTACCTAGGTCGGGAAGTAGGATATTACATTCGCGTGTAGATTGCCTCGGCTTCGCCTCGGACGGCAAACACGCGAATATGATATTCTATTTTCCGGCCGAGGTGCATATTAGTATATTACATACCTAGGCCAGTAATAGTATATTGTGTGCCAAGGGCGTAAAGTGAGTCTTTTTAGACCGAGTGTGGGGTTGCAGTACGAGTCGAAGGTGAGCTAGCACGAGCCGAAGGCAAGTGCGTTTGCGAACCGAAGACGAGTACTGCAACCACACGAGGTCAAAAAACCCACTTAGCCCTTGGTGCACACCATTTTTTTGTACCACAAGTGTATTCTTAAACAATCTTGAAAACTCCATTCAAAAACGACAGCGGGCTCTTTTCGATTTTTTACCGCCCTCTACTGCGAGCAGCGGACGTTTTTCAGTTTTTACCGCCCGCTACTGCGAACGGCGGGCGCTTTTCGATTTTTACCGCCCGCTACGGCGAGCAGCGGGCGCTTTTCAGTTTTTACCGCCCGCTGGTCGACAAGCAGTCGCTTTCGGCTCTATTAATAGGTTCAAAAAACGCGAAAATCATGCTTGCGGTACAAAAAATAAGAAATTCCTCAGATCACATGTAATTGTCGGCCGAGGCGAAGCCAAGATTGACAAAAATGTGATCTCAGGCTTTCTTTTTTACTGGCCAAGGTGTCTGTAACATGTGTAAAATACTAGAAAAAGTAATCAATGACAGACTGAAAAACTACCCAGAATAAACTAACTTTTCGCCATACCCTGGCCGAAAGTGCCACATTGCCGCCCGGCTCCAAAACGGGAATGTGGTGTTTTCGGTCCGGATATGGCGAAAAATAGTATACGCACCACGGGAGTAAGTTTTTTCCTCCCATGGTGCGTAATATACTATTCCATCATACCCCGGCCGAAAGTTCGCTAAAACATGCACGTTTTGCGTCTGGGAAGTTGCACATTACAGTCACGTATTTTCAGTATATGACGTGACTATAACCTGTAATTTCCCGGCTGCAAAACGTGTATGTTTTGGCGAACTTTCGAGCCTGGGTATGAAGAAATAGTATATTACATACCTAGGCCAGTAAAATAAGAAATGTCTCAGATCACATGTAATTGTCGGCCGAGGCGAAGCCGAGGTTGATAAACATGTGATCTGAGACTTTCTTTTTTATTGGCCAAGGTGTCTATAGGGTAGTGGTCCGTATTAGTGTGCCTGTCCATATTTGTGTGCCCTATTATTAAAACATATCCTAGAAGTGAACGAGTAAAAACGTAACACTAAAATATTTTTTTTTCATAAAGTATAGTTAATTAAGTTTAAATAGAATTAATTACTTAATTTGTTTTCATTTACTATAACATTAAAAAAGAACTTTAAAAAATATGTTTCACGGTTTGCGGTGTGTCACGGTGTTTCCTTGTCCAAACTTGCTAAGAAATGACATTTTTAAAAGTAACATTAAATAATCTTTCGGAAGGGTTTTAATGTGGGATACAATTGATTATATCATAAAATAATATTATATTATATAATAAACCTTAATATAAAAGATTTGAATTGATTTTAATACTTAATTAATGGTGTCTACTAATAGGGCAGTGAAAAACGACTTGTCCAGATTTGTGTGTGCACAAATACAATACGAGCATGCTCGTATCGGCGCTTGAACAGAAAAGTTAGGTTAGGTTGTTTGCGCACAAACGTTGTTTCATATCGCACTGACGACCTTCAGCAGTTTTTACCGTATTGGAATTAATTAACATTCAATGTAAACAAGGGTTAGAAATTGATTATAAATGCACTACAGTTAAAATAATTTTGTTGGCAATGATAATATTATCAAGACACACTAATGTGGGGCACACAAACGTGTACATCCACATTAATACGGGGCACACAAAAATGTACTTTGTTGTCTGCTAGGGCACACAAATGCGTACAAAATTTTTTTTTTATATTGCTTGTAACTTTCGTAAATATTAATATTTTTCTATAAAAAAAATTGTTTCGTGTAGATTATTACTTTTATTATCTATATAAACCACCCGGAATCTCTGATACAGCTTAAATAGTCTATTATTATGCGACAAAACTGAAGAGTTTCTTAAACCCACACTAATACGAATATCAGGAATAAAAAACACAATATTTCAGATAATTTTCAACGAGAATATTCACTTTCTATTCACACTGACAAGGTTTCAACTGAAATTTTTCGATTGGAATTAAGTAATTTATTTACAGTTTAGTGGTGTCTTCTTATGTCTGCAAGTCACGCTTTTCTTATCAAAAATGTTTGCACGGTTAAAAAAAGATCGCTATCGCAGCGAAAAAGCTTGCTGTGATAGCGATTTTTATTGCTAGGAAAATACAACGAATTCGGATTGCTGTTTCAACGACATAAACATTTCTGTACATATAATCAAATAAGTTTGCAACGTTAACAATCCATTTTGCTACAGCAATCTCTTGAGCCATTGTAGTAGCAAACGCAAATTGCTATTCCAATCAATTTTGTTACTGTAATTCATATGACATCTAAGGTAAAAGCAGGGGTACTGGGACAAATGCAAAACTGGTAGGAGTCGTGGGACACTTTTAGAAAATACCTTTAATTTTAAGAGCACTTTATACTTCCAAGTAGTTAATGGATTTAATTCAATATTTACGTAAATCCGTATCATTTTCTAAAATATATTAAGTATTTGAAAAATTTATTTTAATTAACAAGCTTATAAAATTGAAGCTTTGAAACACTGCTATTTTTGTAGCCCAACATTACTGAGCTCTGGGTGCCTGCATGTGTTTAATAAAGTCTATGAAATGATTATTTTTATAAAAAATTCATTAAAACAAAACATTTATAGGTAAAGGATGCTTCAAAGTATCAAATTAAATGAAAAAAAAAGAAAATAAAGAAGTCTCTTTTTAATGTTGCTTGTCCCGCTATAACATCATCGGTGAATGATGTGATGGTAACGTTAAACGCCGTCGGTATCTCGTCCCAGTGTTACCATCGGGTTTCGCCGCGAGCAACACGTGCATACATCGATGGACAGTCTCGAAAAGTTTACTTATATTAACATTTATTAAGTATTTAATCCTTATTTTCACTATGTTTCAAAAACGAATACGGTCAACTATTTGCCTTAATAACAGCTCTAATTTTGAAAAAATTGAAGTTAAGTAATTACTTAACCTATACCCTACGTTGAAGGTTAGTATGTACACTTTATTAAAACCTGAAAGTAGTTTATTTAAGTAATTATACAAATATAAGTATTGAAGTACCTGCTTATTAATAATTTTTATTTATGTTATACTTACTGTCTAAAATTAATACTTAATTTTAACATTTTTCAGCATTTTGTGCAATGGCAAAAAATAAAAAAATAGATGAGAAGCCAGTGGAAAAAAAGGTCTGTGGGATTAAAAAGAAATTATCAAAAAGTTCTTTACATTAAACTCAAGAAAATCTAGAAGCAGCTCTTAACGCAATAGGGAATGGAGAGACTTTGCGTCAAATTGCTTCAAGATATGGTATACCCAAGAGTACTTTGTTTAACAAGGCCAAGAATTATTCATAGATAAAATGCAGAAAAGGTCCACCAACAGTTTTAAAAGATTCTGAAGAACAAGAAATAGTCCTATGGATTAAATATTGTGCAAGTAGAGGATTTCCTGTAAGAAAGAAAATGTTATTGGACTGTGTACCGAAATTTGTTGTTGCTGCTAAAGACTTGCTAAAGAGAAGTGCCATTTAAAAACAGTAGACCTGGAAGGTATTGGTATAAGGCCTTCATGAAACGACATCCAGATTTAAGTGAAAGAATGGCTCAAAACTTGACTTCAACAAGAGCTAATGCAAAGAAAACAAGATCGAGAAAGAAAAAAAGTTATTAAAGAAAAAGAAAGTATGCGAGGCAAAAAGTATCAGGAGGAAAAAAGAATCTACTGGAAAGAAAAAGAGATTTTAATAAAAAACTAAAAACTCTTCAAAAAATATTAAACAGAAAGCCAATAAAGAAAATTTACAGTCATTAAATAATGAAAAAATAGAATTAGAAAGTCATTTATCAGAGATAAATCAAATAATACTTAATTTAGATAAGCAAGATTTACAGGCAAAGATAGAATATAAAGAAAATATGAAATAAATGTGATTTATTATTATTATATTCTTTAAAATTACGTTAATTTTAAGTATTTTTATCATTTAAATATAAATAAAAGATTGATATTAAAAAATAATGGTCTTATATCATTTGTCCCGTTATACCATCATCCTTGTCCCACTTATACCTGCAATTCCTAATCTTATTGTCCCACTACTACTGCATTAGTAGTTGATAAAAAATGTTTATTACTAATTGAATAAAAACTTAAATGTCGAAAACAATTAACATATTTATTCCTCAAAACTTCGCGCTCATTATTATCTAGCTGAAAAAGTCGTATATGGGAGCGTCCAGCAGAAACGGGCCACCGAGCGCGCGCGGTGCCTTTTTTCGCGTAAAAGGCGCTCTGTTTAACTCGTTCATAATCGTATGCTGCGTCTTTGAAAAAAAAAAACCAAGGACCTATATCGATAGATTTTTTCCTGCTCTTTCCAATGGTGCCATTGTTTTTATTGCGAAACGCTTTCTTCCGGACGAAAACTCGAGTTGAATATTGAAAGCCATTTTTCTCAAAGTATATCGTGTTTTTTTCAAAATAAACTACACCATTGGAAAGTACAACTCTTAAGCTTCAAAACCCTATCTTGGAGAAGTTGGAGAAATAAAGGGTTTAAAAGTAACAACATGAAAAAGACAGCGCCGAGGGTCCGCGCGAGGCCCTCGCGCCCGTGCGTACGGCACGTTTAAGTGCCCGCTCTATTCAATTCGCTAATAATCATGTACCAAGTCTCTAAAAAAAGAACTAAGGACATATATCGATAGATTTTTTCCTGCTCTTTCCAATGGCGCTATTATTTTTATTCCGAAATGCTTCCTTCTAGTTGAAAATTCCATTTGAATGTTTAAACTCTATTTTTTCAATAAAATATCAGTCTTTTCTTCAAAATGAATTATATTCTTCAAAAGTACAAGTCTTAAACTATAAAATATTATATTTTTAAGTTGAAACATGAAAAGTTAAAAAATAGTAAGATCAAAAAGACAGCGGCTGCCCGAACTTTTTACGCTATGCTCAAGGGCGGATTAATACACGCGATGTGCTATTTCGCCCTTTCTTTTTTGTAAATATAAAATGTTTTGTAATTTACAATGCCAATGCGTGGACATAATTTTGTGGATCTAGTTGTAACAGTTATTTATTTTACTGATGGAGCTGCGCAACATTTTAAAAATAAATGCAATTTCCAAAATCTTCTTCATCATTATGATGATTTTGCTGTTGATGCTGAGTGGCATTTTCATGCAACAGCCCACGGAAAAAATGCATGTGATGGAATAGGTGCTTCCGTGAAAAGCAATGCCAGACGAGAAAGTTTACGGAAAGTATCTGACAATGATATATTGACACCCCAAGATTTATACAAATGGGCAACTGAGTATTTCAAAAATATTGAGTGCTTTTTTTCATCAAAAGACGATTACTTAAAGGCTACAGAAAAGCTACAAAACAGGCTAGCCTCAGCTAAGACAATACCTGGAACTCAATTGTTTCATTGTATTAAATTATTAAATGATGCCAAAAAGTTAGAACTTAAAAGATTTTCAGCGTCAGAAGATTCTCAATTATATCCACCGATCAAAAAAGAAAAAGTACTTAAAACTCAAACAAAGAAAGAAGCGGATGTCGCAAAAAGGACAATTCTTATAAAATCAAAAAAAATGTAAAAAATTAGAATTTAAAGGAAAAGGTAATATTGTTATGCCAGATTAAACAATCTATAAGGTTATTTTAAATTTCTGTTTCACTGCTTTCAGTGCGTTCATGGATATTTTTATGTTTAATATATTATGTTTTTCAAATTTTTTATATAAATGAACAAAGTTCATTGTAATATTATACTAACTGTTACAACTAGATCCATAAAATTATGTCCACGCATTGGCATTGTAAGTTACAAAACATTTTATATTTACAAAAAAGAAAGGGCGAAATAGCACATCGCGTGTATTAATCCGTCCTTGAGCATAGCGTAAAATGTTCGGGCAGCCGCTGTCTTTTTGATCTTACTATTTTTTAACTTTTCATGTTTCAACTTAAAAATATAATATTTTATAGTTTAAGACTTGTACTTTTGAAGAATATAATTCATTTTGAAGAAAAGACTGATATTTTATTGAAAAAATAGAGTTTAAACATTCAAATGGAATTTTCAACTAGAAGGAAGCATTTCGGAATAAAAATAATAGCACCATTGGAAAGAGCAGGAAAAAATCTATCGATATATGTCCTTAGTTCTTTTTTCAGAGACTTGGTACACGATTATTAGCGAATTGAATAGAGCGTGCACTTAAACATGCTGTACGCACGGGCGCGAGGGGCTCGCGCGGACCCTCGGCGCTATCTTTTTCATGTTGTTACTTTTAAACCCTTTATTTCTCCAACTTCTCCAAGATAGGGTTTTGAAGCTTAAGAGTTGTACTTTCCAATGGTGTAGTTTATTTTGAAAAAAAACATGATATACTTTGAGAAAAATGGCTTTCAATATTCAACTCGAGTTTTCGTCCGGAAGAACGCATTTTGCAATAAAAACAATGGCGCAATTGGAAAGAGCAGAAAAAAATCTATCGATATAGATCCTTGGTTTTTTTTTCAAAGACGCAGCATACGATTATGAGCGAGTTAAACAGAGCGCCTTTTACGCGAAAAAAGGCACCGCGCGCGCTCGGTGTCCCGTTTCTGCTGGACGCTCCCATATACGTCTAAATAGATATTTCCGTCCTCTATTACTACAAAACATATTGAGAAAAAAAAACTAGGCTTTTTTGAGAAAAATGCATTTTTCTAAAAACTGCATTTTTCAGTAAAAAGTGCATAACTCATGCATTTTTCATTTTTTATTTTTTTTGAAATAACATAAAGAACGGGAAAGAGGGCTCAAATCTTAGTGAAATTATATGTTACATGCCAAAAAGCTTAAAGGACTGGTGAACAGTAGCTGTTTGAAAATTACATTGAAAAAATTTTTTCTACTAATTGAACTCACCGTAAACCTTAAAATTTTGGTGTATTTTCCACATACTTATTTTGGAAGTAATCGTTCTGTATCTAATTGTGTGGCATTATTAGCAGGAAGAATCAAGTCTAATTTTTTCTGTATGTATAAAATTTTATTGCTTCCTCATAGAGAGCTTTGTAATAGTAAAATTTTAATTTTCTTTAAATTGCTCTAGAAACATAAATAAAGGTGTTAGAAGTTTGTGTCACATGATTTTACAAAATGTCTGTATGGATGTGTGTGTGTGTGTGTATGTGTATGTGTGTGTGTGTGTGTGTGTATGTGTGTGTGTGTGTGTGTGTGTGTGTGTGTGTGTGTGTGTGTGTGTGTGTGTGTGTGTGTGTGTGTGTGTGTGTGTACCGCTTTATTTTCGGATCTACGCGGCCGATTTTAACCGGACGGGTCTCATTTTTTTTTTTGTTTTTTGATTCCGAATTCGGGAAAAAATAATTTTGTACGACTAACTGATTCGTTTTTGTTTTATGTCAAATTTTTCATTTTCGAAAAATTTATTTTTGATTTTTTTTAATGATTAGATTTAAATTTTATAATCTGATTGTTAGCGTTCGAAAGAGCATAAAAAAACCTATATTTAAAAAACAAAAAAAAATTCTCTAGCTATCACGGTTATTTTGTTATTAACAAAAACGTGTTTTTTTTTAAATGCTTATAACTCCCAAACTAAATGGTCAATTTTTTTGAGAAAAATCATGATAATGGAGATTATGAATAGCTATAATATGTATAAAATTGAATCCATTCTATTGGTTAGTTTTTAAGAAAAAAATTAAAAAATGAAAAAAACGTGTTTTAGGTGGCGACAATTTACGGGGAGTAAAATTGTGTTAATCGCTTCAAGATTCCTTGTAGAGGTAGATTTTTAGTTGCCACCTGCACCTTTCTTTGCGATAGATGATTGGTTCATAAATTTCAGAGATTTTTGAGGTTAAAATTTTTGTAACCTCTTTTTCGAATCGTAATTTCTCGAGAACGGCTGTATGCATCAGAATGGGATAGGTAGCATTTAAAAGAGAATTAAAATACCTATATTTTCTAAAAAAAAAAAAAAAGTTTCTAGCTATCACGGTTCTTTGGTTATTAACAAAAACGTAAAACATGAAAAATGAAAAAAATGAGTTTTGTATGTCCAACGATTCCGGAGGGAAAATAGTCGTAATTTCTTCAAAATTCCTTGTGGAGGTAGATTTTGGATAGCTCTTGGTCGAGTTCTTTGGGCAAAATAATTGGTCCATAAATTTCAGAGGTATTTCAGGTTAAAATTTTTTAAACTTTTTTTTAAATCGTAATTTCTCGAGAACGGTTCTATGAATCAGCTACAGATTTCTAGACAATTTTGTATGTGATTTATAGATATTATGTATGTGAATTCTCATCAAGATCGTACGATTACTTTTTGATATTCAAAATTTTCCTATTTTACAAAGTTATTGTATTTGTCGCCTGATAACTAGAGAAAACTTGTTTTAATTTTTTTTTTAATTTGGCAGAGATTTAGAATGTATATTATTTATTATATGCGTTTTTAGAGTAAAAGAATTCGTTTATGAATTTCAGAGATATTCGAGGTTAAAACTGATTTAGCCTTCTTTTCAATTCGTAATTTTTTGGATATATCTATACTAGAAAATGGAAATAACACGTGCTATGCGTGCGTGTTGTTCACTTGCTTTTGTTTTTTATTGAGGGTAATTTACAGCGCGATCAAGTTTTAACCTTATTAGACTCATTGAAGAATATATTTGGTTGAAATTTCAAAAGATTATCTTTATTTTTTACTCAAAATATCGAAATTTTTTGTATAGAACATTGATTGGGAAAAAGTTTGCATTTTACTTGCAGAATATGCCAGTATTTTTGTTGTAACCTTTTTGGAAAGTCTCTTGACTGATTGACTTGATTGGTGACTTTATAATAAACATTCATATGTGTAATAAACGAATATATGTAATACAGAGTTTGGTAATTTGTTCGAATTTATTTTTAAGTTTTCAAAATATTATGGATTTAAAATATTACCCAAAGTTGAAGGTGCACGCGATAACAATATTAAGAAAATCAACCAATAGTCCTAAAATTTGGGAGAGATATATTTTTTTTTATATCTTCAAACTGAATTCGTTGCCCAATAAAATCGAACTATTACGACGAAAGATATTTGAGGTTTAAAATAAAACTAATTGAACATATGATAATATTTTGAAAAAATTGATTTATAAAAATATCGGGTTGTCGCACGAGAAAAAGTGTAACAAGAATGAATTTTCGAAAAATATATATTAATTTATTACGAATATTCATAAAGAAAATTGGGTATGATACAATTAATTATTGTGATAAAAAATTTTTAAAAAATGAATAAATACATTATTTTGAGTGTCAATGTATTGGCAGCGGTTTTTTTACCACGTAAAACAAATATTTTTTATACTAAGTTAGCTTTATAAATTTTAGAATTTAAGTTCAGTTTTTTCTTCAATCCAATGGTAGTATTTGTGCACCCTAGTGTACACTGCAGGATATATTCCCGATTGATACATTTTACGAGATGAAATGATTCCATAGAGTTTACGACGAATAACACCAGGTCCACCAGAATCACCGAGGCCCACATTAGCATCTCCATTGCCCGCACAAAACATATTATCGGTTATGGGATCTGACCTGTAAACTCTTTCACAAAATGCTTGATTCATTACAGGTACGTATGCAGCCTTTAAAATATCAGATTGGCTTAGCTGTTCCTAAAAATAGTTAATTAAATTTACTAAAGAAATTCTAGAAAAAAAGAAAACGTTTCTCTGTGAGGGATAAGAACTTACCCCTTTCTTTCCAAAACCAGAAATCCGCATCAATTCACCGTCTCTGGGAATATCGTGTGGATTTGCAAGTTCTATAGATTGTTGTTCATTATCAAATCTAATAGGCACTGCAAGCTGGATAAAAAATATAATGAAAATATTCGTGTTAATTACAAGTTCTTAGTTCTTAATCAAAAATTAAAATTTGTACTGAAATTTATTTAACAAGTTTCGAAGTTGTACGGAACTATTATTACACACATTGAAATACTAACATTATCATGAATAGTGATATTATATCTATACTAAATCCTTTCTAAGTGATTCACAGGTAAAATAACATATTTAATTACCTTGATTAAAGCAATGTCGTTGTTTAGGCTGTTGGTGTCATAATTCTCATGCATTATAATTCTCGCAATTCTGTGTTGTTTACCAAAGCTTAGTCTGAATCCACTGCCAGTTCGTACTGATACATGCGATCTATTTCTATTTTGCAATGATTAATTAAATTTTTTGTAAGAAGTTATATTATTTAGAAATACTTAATGTAATTATAAAAATTAAATTAAATCTTACTCGAGGCAGTGTGAAGTAGTTATAACCCAAGATTCATGTATAATAGTTGCACCGCAGAAGTTATCTTTTTCTATCGAAAGCAAGCTAGCCTAAAAACAAATATACAAGGTATAAGGAGCAAATTCAACATCTTCTTGAATTCCTTTAAAAAAACTTTTAAATTTCTATAAACTGTTTTGTATGGAATTTATTCAATACTAGTGTTAATTGGCACGCTACGTGCGCCCTCTCTTGGCTGTTTCTCGATTTCTTTCGGGTTTTGAGATCGACTCGAGATTCGAGATACCTCCAGGAAAATATTCGAAAACCGAATGAATCTCGATCGCTTAATTTTTTAATATCTGGACATAATGCGATACAGCAAGTACGTCTATTAATATCGTTCATGGACTATTTTATTCAACAAAGAATGAATGTTACAAAATTTAGCTGATATTTATTTACCTGATATGGTATATCTTCTACTCTAACGTAATCTCCTCCTTGAATTTTATCTTCATGTGTTCCATTGTTATCTATTAGAAATTGAATTATAATAGGTAATTGAAAAATTTATTTTAATCAACAAAAATATTATTTAAAATCTCTTTTACCTATATAGAAGCCGTTCGAAAAAGCGACGCACAACAAAATACACAAAGCCTTCATGACTGCAACAAGTGAAAATGAAAAAAAAATTTTCCTTATATACACCGATATTATCAAATGATCATAAATACAATTATTATAAATTAAAAATAACATAAACCCAAGTGTTGGAGTCAACTATTTCTTTCGTCCTATCATTGGCTTGGTTATGATACTAGTAATACATTGAGCGCATTTACTGTCTACACAAAGCTTCTATAGCGGACTTTTATAGCACTGCTAAGTTCTACATAAATAATATTAAGACAAAATGTACACATGTACATGGTCTAGAGTGAGATTGTTTACACGATTAAAATTTACATCGTATCGTGCGCACTTCATAACACTTATAGCATTGCGCGCGGCCTTGAACAGCATTTATCGTAACAATCATGAAACATTTGATTTAGCAACAATGTATTGAGTACTGTAATTTTCCAAAAACTTCCTTAGGCGTTTAAGAATATAGTAGTTCGAAGGGGGTGGGTAGATATGCCGATAGGGGAAATCACAGACAGGGAAAATCCCGATAGATGATTTTAGCGACAGGTATATTTTGAGATAGTAAGTTCAGCCGATCAAGGAAGATCTCAATAAGCAATATTACCGACAATTAAATCTTCAGAAAGAATTTTCACCGAGCGGGGAAAATGACGAAAGTATAATTATAGAAAGAGAATATGCCGAAAATGTTTTTAACGAATACCCAAAATATCGAAAGTGAAATTTCAGAAATGAAAATTATCGAAATGAAAAATACCGACGATGATAACATCCATGGGGAAAAATGCCGAAACTTAGTTTCCATAATAGGTATAATGCCGAAATTCAATTCCCATGAATATTAACAATAATTCAGTCGGTATGTCAGTGAACTGAAAAGAAAAAATATGCGATATTGAAATTCAAGTATACATCTTGAAATTCGCCGAATATAAAAAATATCTTTTTTGTTTTTTTATTTATGTATCCTATACAAACAATTAATTATTGTTATAAAAAATTTTAAACAAATGCATTAGTTTGAGAAAGAAAAGTATGTATTGGCAATATCTAATAAATATTTGTTTTGAACAGGTATTTAATTACTATCCTGCTCGACTTAGTGGTTTAAAGTTAATCCATTATTGTAACAATCATACAAATATAATAACTAAGTTATACTTCTTAACAAAATATAACGAATCGTTTTGAAATTTAACAGAGAGGTAGTTTTTTCATATTTAAGAATCGATATTTTTATGAAATATTTTTATGAAATTTTTACGAAATTCATATTTTGAAAGTCAATTATTATTATCGTTGCCCTAGTACACGTTGCCGCGGGACTCAATCTCAAATTATTTTCTCGAGGATATGCCGTAGGACACAATAATTATTTTATTTATATATGATGTACAAATTAAATAGAACTATTGCATATTTTGCTCTAAAACTTTATAAGTGTGTTTTGGGGCTAATTTGGAATGAGTTAAAGAATTTTAACCAACACAACCTCTTGAAATTTTAACACAATGTTGTACTCGATAAGTGTAATAAGTGGTAAAAATTTTGAGTCAATCAATCGAATATTCTTTTTAAAAATGCAAATAAGAAATTCAGATTTTTTTCGGCAAAGAACTGAATCCTTAGATATAAAAAAGCTAATTCTTTGCCAAATTTCAAAACGAATCATTGACTTTTACTCCTGATATCGTTAACGAAAGAAAACGCACTTGTTTTCAAAAATAATTTTTTTCTCGTAAACAAATCAACATAACCTCTTGAAATTTTAACACAATGTTGTACTCGATAAGTGGAATAAGTGGTAAAAATTTTGAGTGGAAAAATTTTTTGCGATATTAATTCAAGAAATATAAACCATATTTTCATTAATAACAAATGACAGGCTAGAAATAATTTAAATAAAAAAAGAAATTGTAGGTAATTTAAAGACATTTTAATAAAAATTTAGTTTATTAAGTAATACTGGCTGAAACAAATTAAAAAATCAAAAAAACGAAAAATTCGAAATTGTTTTTTGGTTATAAAAAAAAATCGGTAAAATCAAAAAGTAGGGTAATGCTCGCTCTATTCTCTTCCGAAACGAAGAGAATAAACCTTTTCCGATGCAAATCGGTCGATCGGTTCAAAAGTTCTCGCCTGTACACACACACACACACACACACACACACACACACAAATTGCTTCCTGTTCCACAACATATCAAAGATAATCCTACACACAATTTTGATTGGGCTAACACATTAATATTAGATAGGGAAAGTAACAGAGAAAAACGTCGTATTTCTGAAATGCTGCACATCAATTTTATTGATAACACAATCAACAGACAGGAAGACACACAATTTTTAAATAGTCAGTACAACAGAATTTTTAATAAATTTGATTTGAATTCTCATCGTTTTATATAATTATAATGTTTGTTGATTTGTATTTATGTATTGATTGTTTTGATTACGGATGAAAATGCGAGTGCGATTTATTTATATATACTACTTTGTGAAACGTGAGTTTGTCGGTTGGCGATGTAGCTTGTGTAATAGGACATAGAGCTTCTGGCTCTTAAAAATACCTACGATGATAATAACTATATTGTATGTATTTTTTAGTATTCTCTCTTTGTGATTACAACCAAAATAACCATGTTTAAGATTCTATTGTGTCTTTGTTTTTATAGTTAAATAAATGATTACCTGATGAGGCTAGAAAACTAACTAGCGAAACGTTGTGGTTTTGAAAATGGAAAGTTAAAGTGTTTTTTTGTGTACCTGGGTTGATCCTCACCATCGTTTCTTATCATTGATTTTATTTCGACTATTCGACCTTTCGGATATTTCATTTTTGTTACTATGACCCATTGTCAAAATTATTTACGAAACTTTTGACCACTGTCAAAATTATTTTCGGATCTATTGACCATTCAAAACTTTCTCGCAGGAATTTTTCTTATTAGATTAGAACCTTATTCCGATGATTTAGCTATCGGTTAAATTACCTATCGGGATTTTCGCTATCGGAATTTCTGACCATTGTAATTCTTAACCCCCCCCCCCCCCCCCCCCCCCAGAAAATATATCTATTTTACCCATAAAATATTTTCAAATTGTTCAAAAGAACCTTTTTGGATTTTCCATTTTTTATAAAATGGCCAAGGGAATCCGAGATTTCAATTCTTAGCTTTTCTTCGTCCGGGAGGATGCAAGCTGGCTTTTCTTCGCCTTAGACGCATTTTTGGCTTTTCTTCGCCTGTAACTTCCAAGTTGGCTTTTCTTCGTGCCGCACGACGAACTAGAGTAAAATTGTTTTAATTCCTTTGAAATTTTGTAGAGATGTAGAGTTTGTATATTATTTATTATACGAGTTCTTATGGTAAAAGAATTGATTTATGCATTTCGGAGATATTTGAGGCTAAAACTGTTTTAGTCCTCTTTTCAAATCATAATTTTTCGGGAACGGCTTTATGTATAAACATGAAATTTATAGACAATTTTGTGGCTGGTATAGGCAATATAGGTATGTGTGAAATTTCACAAAGAAAATATAATTTGAAGTAAACGTTATTAGGAATTTTATTTGTTTTTCACACGTAATTTAAAAAATAAATCATACCTATTATTATTCATATTTTATACATAATTTAAAAAATTAATACTTTTTAATATTCATAAATTAATTTAATTAGAATTATATCATAAATTGTTGAAATTATAAATTTTGTTATTAATAATTAAAGGAATCAGCAAATTAAGTTTGAGGAAGCCACGGGGCCAATGAATTGGCAGCGGTTTTTATTTTAGAGCGAAAAAGACGATAATAAGATAAATAAAAGACATATGCTGTTGAAGGCCGCGCGCCACGGTGCACGTATTACGACGTACGTATGACACGATCACGAAAAATGGTACAAATTTTTAACAACAATACATAGACTACTGAAATTTTCTTGTCGTGCGACCGTCGTAACACGTATAGCGTGGCGCGTGGCCTTCAATAGTATTTATCGTAACAATCACGAAAAATTCTATTTAGCAACAATACATAGAGAAAAATTAGGAAATTCGTTACACAATTTTTGCATTTGAAAATGCAGGTTTAAAATAGAAAAAAAAATGTGATAAAATTTTCTATTTGGTTCAATAACAATCTTTATTATTGCACTATGGTTTATAATATTCCTAATACTACAAAATTTATTGTATAAAATGTTTTGAAGGAAATATTTGATTAGAACGAAGTTCTGGCGAGTAGAACAGAAAATTACATTAAACTTTTTTTATCCAAAAAAAAAATAGTTTATTGGGATTTTTAATAAAACTAATAAAGATGGAAATTTAATTTCTTCATATAAAAATACGCATTTCAATTCTTTACATGCCTGTTCTTTAAAAATCGCGATTTGCTCAATTTTCAAATTTGATACTTTTTCTGCAAAATCGCGGTATTGATTAAAAACTACCTATAATTAAGTATGTGAATTTAATCGACGAGTTTCGGCGATATCGTACATAAGTATTTTGTAAAATGCTACACAAATAAAGTCTATGCAGAGAATTTCGGCCCACAAACTATTTATCGAGATAAATTGTGCACAGTTATAATCTACATTAATATGATCTACACATGATGTACATTTTAATCGTGTAATCTATCTCAGTGTAGACTACATATGTGTACATTTTTTCTTAATATTATTTGTGTAGAACTTAGCCGTGCTATAAAAGTTCTGTATAGGGGCTTTGTGTAGATACTAAATGTGTTCAATATCGCTTATAGTATCGAATACAACCCAATGCGTAATTTGTTTTTTAGTTGCGTAATTTTATTTATTTGACTCACCAATGTTTTATGTATATGTTTTTATAGCTTATTGGTAATCAGATTATTGACTTAATCAACTTATATTTTGATTAATCAATTGTACTAACGCATCTAGCGCAAACCTTTATCTTTATATACGTTTTAAGAAGTGTTTTATTAGTTTTCGAAATTTCGGCCTGTTTAACCACCGATTTTCGGAATGTGTACCTATCTGTGATATAACCGTTGATAGTTTTTATTTCGACAATTTGAACTTTCGGATATTTCATTTTCGTTACCATAAACCATTGTCAAAATTATTTACGAAACTTTTGACCACTGTCAAAATTATTTTCGGAACTATTGACCATTTATAACTTTCTCGTAGGAATTTTTCCTATTAGATTAGAACCTTATTCCGATGATTTAGCTATCGGTTAAATTACCTATCGGGATTTTCGCTATCGGAATTTCTGACCATTGTAATTCTTAAACCCCCTAGAAAATACATCTATTTTATCCATAAAATATTTTCAAATTGTTCAAAAGAACTTTCCATTTTTTATAAAATGGTCAAGGGAATCCGAGATTTCAATTCTTAAGA
The DNA here is from genome assembly GCA_036365515.1 of Torymus aiolomorphi. Lineage (NCBI taxonomy): Eukaryota > Metazoa > Arthropoda > Insecta > Hymenoptera > Torymidae > Torymus > Torymus aiolomorphi. The sequence continues at coordinate 66,116,398 of CM070874.1, read as the reverse complement.
ACATCTCTTTCCTCACTTTTGTTGTAACATATTGTTTTCTTGATTTTTTCATAAAAATGCGTAAAGTTACAAATGGCCTTGGCATCAGTAAAATGATACCTATTATGGAGTCGTTCGCCTCACCCCCCCCCCCCGCGAGCGCCAAATCATGCTAGTTATAACTCGTGTCTGCGATACTAAAATGTACTATTAAAAAATGTACATTCAGCGTTTTAGACGTACCTTTTCTTAGCTTTTTTATTGTGATATTTGTTTTTTGTAAATTTTGCGTTTTAACTTTAAAAATGTTGGCAATATGTCTCTGCGCAGGTGCACAGAGAAAAGAAAATCTTAACTGTTAATGAACGGACGTTTTGATATGGACAAATGGAATGTTCATTTAAAATTAGACAAATTCGTTAACAGTTAAGTCACGAATCGTTTGAGTAAACAAATCTAACTTAATTCTTAACGAAATCATCTAACTATAAATGACCATTTCATTTGTCCATATCCAATCGTCCGTTCGTTAACAGTTAAGATTTTTTGCTTTCTCAAAGAGAAAGCTTATTAACGGTCAAATTTTTCGACCCCGAGATTTCGATGATTTTTTATATTTCTGAGATCCCTGAGTCGAAATATGCATTTTCTTGAAGATTTCTGTGTGTGTGTGTGTGTGTGTGTGTGTGTGTGTGTGTGTGTGTGTGTGTGTGTGTGTGTGTATGTGTGTGTGTTTGTGTTTGTGTTATAAATTTGTCCGCAGCATAAATTGAAACTGGTCAGAGATATCAAGTTTATTTTTGGCACGTATTTAAAGCTTATTTGGAGTTGTGCAAGTTCAATTATATAGTTGATCGGATAATATTAAGTCGGGTAAAAAAAATAAAGCAAAATATCGAAAAATCGAAATTTTTTTTTTCGTCACCGAATTTGGATATCGGTATAAATTGCTATAATCTGTGAAAATTTTAATCCATTCTGTTGGTTAGTTTTTGAGAAAAAAATTAAAAAATCGAAAAAATGTGTTCTCTATGTCACACGTTTTATGGAGTAAACCTGTTATTTGTTATTAATAAAAACGTAAACATAGAAAAATGAAAAAAAATGAGTTTAGTATGTCTAACCATTGCGGGAGTAAAAATTGACTTAATCGCTTCAAAATTCCTCGTAGAGGTGGATTTTGTATAGTTTTCGATCGAGTTATTTGGGCAAAATGATTGGTCCATAGATTTAAGAGATATTTGAAGTTAAAATATTTTTAACCTTTTTTCAAATCGTAATTTTCGAGAATAGCTCTATGTATTCGAAGGGAATGGGCAGCATTCGAAATAGAATTAAAATAGCTATATTTCCTAAAAAAAAAATTTTCTTTTATAGGGTGTTCTGTTATTATAAAAAAAAAAAACGTAAGCATTGAAAAATGAAAAAAATAAAAAAAAATGAGTTTTGTATGTGCAACGATTGCTGGAATAAAATTGACTTATTCGCTTCAAAATTTCTTGTAGAGGTGTATTTTTTAGATTTTTATGTCGATTTCTTGGGGCAAAATGATTGGTCCATAAATTTCAGATATTTGAGGTTAAAATATTTTTAGTAAAATTAATAAATGAAAAAAATTGAGCTTTGTATGTCTGGCGATTTTGGAAGTAAAATTGACTTAATCGCTTCTTTAAATCATTTATTAGATGCAATTAACAATGTGCCAACACAAAAGTATTTATGTTAAGATATAAATAATACAAAATAACCTACCTACTTGGAACGCAACTAATACACATTCAATTCACGATATATAAAAACCCTTTTCATAATTAATATTACCTCCAAATTATTTTACTATGATCAAGATTATATGGCTACTTTTTAAAATATTTGATATTTAACATTATGGTATTTCTGAAAATGGCTTTCTCGGTTGCACAATAACTAGAGTAAAATTGTTTTAATTTCTTTCAAATTTTGTAGATATGTTGAGTTTGTATATTATTTATTATATTAGTTCTTATGGTAATAAAAGAATTCGTTTATGAATTTGAGAGATATTTTAGGCTAAAACTGTTATAGCCATCTTTTCATATCGAAATTTTTCGAAAACGGCTTTATGTATATGTTATTAAAAAGTGGAAATGACGCGCGATACGCACGCGTGTTGTTTACTTGCTTTTTCTAATTTAATAAGCTATTAGGTTCATTATTTAAAAATATTGCAACGAGGTATAATGAAGGTAGGTTAATGAAATTGTCTATCAATCAAAAAACATGTATTTTTTTATGAATAACTAAAGACGGTATTATTTAAATAAAATTAAAAATATACCCCTACAGCGAGTTTTCAATCATTGTGAAAGCAGATAAGATTATGAAAATAAACAATTTATTAAAATAATACAGATCTTTGTTATTTCTTAAAGAACTAATTATTTTGAAATATTTTCCACTTATTACACTTATTACACTTATTAAAAACTATATTTGGTTAAAATTTCAATACATTTTCTTCATTTGTTTTTGAGAAAAATTATTTTATAAAAGTATAAAAAAAGGAATTGATAAATTAGTTTGAGAAAGCTAAGTGCCAATGAATTGGCAGCGGTTTTTTTATTTAAATTATCTCTAGCCTGTCATTTGTTATTAATGAAAATTGTGTTAAAATTTCAAGAGGTTATGTTGATTTGTTTACGAGAAAAAAATTATTTTTGAAAACAAGTGCGTTTTCTTTCGTTAACGATATCAGGAGTAAAAGTCAATGAATCGTTTTGAAATTTGGCAAAGAATTAGCTTTTTTATATCTAAGGATTCAGTTCTTTGCCGAAAAAAATCTGACCGTTGTGATCAAAGATATTTGAGGTTAAAATTTTTTTATAAATTTCTTATATTTGCATTTTTAAAAAGAATATACGATTGATGGACTCAAAATTTTTACCACTTATTACATTTATCGAGTACAACATTGTATTAAAATTTCAAGAGGTTATGTTGGTTAAAATTCTTTAACTTATTCCAAATTAGCCCCAAAACACACATATAAAGTTTTAGAGCAAAATATGCAATAGTTCTATTTAATTTGTACATCATATATAAATAAAATAATTATTGTTTACTGGCATATCCCCGAGAAAGTAATTTCAGATTGAGTCCCGCGGCAACGTGTACTAGGGCAACGATAATAATTGACTTTCAAAATATGAATTTCGTAAAAATTTCATAAAAATATTTCATAAAAATATCGATTCTTAAATATGAAAAAAACTACCTCTCTGTTAAATTTCAAAACGATTCGTTATCTTTTGTTAAGAAGTATAACTTAGTTATTATATTTGTATGATTGTTACAATAATGGATTAACTTTAAACCACTAAGTCGAGCAGGATAGTAATTAAATACCTGTTTCAAAACAAATATTTATTAGATATTGCCAATACATACTTTTCTTTCGCAAACTAATGTATTTCTTTAAAATTTTTTATAACAATAATTAATTGTTCGTATAGGATACATAAATAAAAAAAACAAAAAAGATATTTTTTATATTCGGCGAATTTCAAGATGTATACTTAAATTTCAATAACGCATATTTTTTCTTTTCAGTTCACTGACATACCGACTGAATTATTGTTAATATTCAGCGTATTTTTACGAGATTTTACAGTGTTTTTCCGAGTATGAGATACTTATATTTTATATTATAAGATTTTGGTATTTTCGCCTGTATGGGAATTGAATTTCGGCATTATACCTATTATGGAAACTAAGTTTCGGCATTTTCCCCATGGATGTTATCATCGTCGGTATTTTTCATTTCGATAATTTTCATTTCTGAAATTTCACTTTCGATATTTTGGGTATTCGTTAAAAACATTTTCGGCATATTCCCTTTCTATAATTATACTTTCGTCGTTTTCCCCGCTCGGTGAAAATTCTTTCTGAAGATTTAATTGTCGGTAATATTGCTTATTGAGATTTTCCTTGATCGGCTGAACTTACTATCTTAAAATATACCTGTCGCTAAAATCACCTATCGGGATTTTCCCTGTCTGTGATTTCCCCTATCGGGATATCTACCCACCCCCTAATACTGACCTTAACCGGCACACACATGCGCACGCGGTATTATAAAGAGCCCTCGTTGGGTGCCCCGCTAATTTGTTCGCGTTTGATTAACGCTCGACTGGAATAATCGCCCGCTAATCTCTCCCTTCGTCTCTCTCTCTCTCTCTCTCTCCCCTCATTTTTCAATCGCGTGTACCTACTACCTCATCCTTTCCAATCCTTCCTTCCCAGCTCTATACCTTCTTCTCCGTGCTTTCCCCCAGAAATGGAAGAAAGTGTGCTTTTTCACGAGCGTGTAATACGCGTAGTGCGTACATTTTCCTCCCTCCCCGCAGCAGCGCGCGAGATTAAATTAGCCTCGACGTCTTTTGCGCCTTTTTCTCGCGAACCACGCCGCAGTTAGCTCGTGCGTAAGCGTTTACACTTTTTAATATTTATGAACAGAGAGCGCATATGTGTCTGTGTACGCTAACCGGGTTAATTAAAGATCCGTTTTACGTGTGGGTGCAGCCGTCGCGCGCAAGCTCCGGTCGTTTCCGAGTTCGCTATGGCGTGTAAGTGTGGAGGTTTCAGTAGGTTAATCTTCAGGCTAGGTAAGTTCGTATTTCAAGTTGTGAGCTTTTGAGATTTTTTTTCAATTATTCTTCTATATTTATAATAAAAATTATGTTTATTATTATATTACTTTGAGACACACTGATTTTTTGTTAGTAATATATGATACTGCTAAAGTGTATATTTTATTACGTAGAACATTACTGAAATCATATGTTGCTGGAGCTACAATGGCTTGCAACGTTATTACCTAAATAAAAAATAAATTTCATAATAACAATCGCTAAATTCTAGTTAATAAATTTTTCAATTTTCTTTACTGTAAGTTAAAAATATATTATTTACAAAACGCCCATATCGCACGACCGGCAAACCACACTAGACGAACATCAACATCGGCATCATTCATTCCTACAGCTTCGTAGAAACCTCCTTACAAGCGAAACCGCTCTTCTCACGCTCTTCCCTCACCGTCACACCTCCTCGCGAGAAGAGCCTGAAACCAGCGTAAAATCGCGCGGCAATCGGGTACGGGGCAAAAACAATGCGGCAACCAGCAGCACGTATACGCTGCGACACACTCCACGCGCGTCGCTGTGATTTAGCGCGACACAGGTCTCCACTCGCGGGCGGACGCCCATCTCACGACGGGGCAGTAGCGGCACCTCCCCACCGCTTTATTATTAGCCTCGTAAATAACAAATTTAGAATCGGTTTAACCCGCAGGAATCCCTCTGCCCTCGCTCGCCACCGCTCGGAAACTTGCGGCGCGGGAATGCGAGGGAGAGCAGGTGGACCGAGACAAGAGAAAGAGAGACTGACAAGCGAGCGGTATAGCGCGGGTGGCTGTTACTCTTAGGTGCAAGCGCGATTCCGCGCATGGACGGTTTCACGAGGGAGGCCGGCCAACGTGTAATTGGAGTAATTGAGAGGTATCGTAGGAGTCGAGTGGTATAGTGGTAGGCTTTTGTGTGCGCGGCCCCCGAGAGAGAGGCGAGAGGGGAATTAAAATATACGCGCCGACGAGGTGATTTGTTTGCGAGCGCGGAGAGAGAGAGAGAGTAAGTATTATAGTAGCGAGAGAGTTGAGGAGTAGGCGTTTGTTGTCTGTTATATAGGGGGACTAGGAAGTGAAAGGGAGATGACAAATGTTGCGGAGCTGTTTAAAATGTACCAGCAAGTTTTTGTTTAACTTGATGTAATAATCTTGCGTATATAACATTAATTGATTTTAAAAGTCTCTTGCGGAAAGAAGACTTATTGTATTTCAGTGTGATGTAATAATTGAAATTCTTTCACGAAAGTCATTTGAGCGATGGATGATTCAATATATTTTGTGAAAATGCGGAATTAAATTAAAACTATAATACGACATTTACAAAATTTGGACAAAATAAACAAAAATTATATTTATTTACATAAAAATAACCGTAAAAAACAAATAAATTTTACTCCAAGCCACTTCTTTGTTAATGTAATATTAGAAATTGTGAATAGAAGGCAAAAACTGTAGTTACGACAGGTGGCACACCCAGAAGCTACCGCGAAGTCGCACTACACAATGTTACTGTTAATTAATCCTCAGACGCCAAAAGCTACATAACAGTTACACGGCTGTCAGGTGAAAAATGAATGTGCAAACGCCTCCCTACAAGAGTGAAATAGAAATTTTAATGGCGGTAATTATACATTTTTTATTCTAGAAATAAGTTCCGGTGAACAAAATTAAAAAAGATTAATTTGCATGGTCCTACATCTTAAGCAATTGTAAGAAAAAAAAATATTTATACATGATACTGCACATGATAACGCTAAAAATAAATTATCGCACAAAGTACGTTAATCCCATTCCTAAAACCGCAACGCGATATTTTATTTTTAGCTCCTGCATTCTTTCCCTCCGCAGCATCGTATTCAATCAAATCTCCGACACCCTCGTTCCGCGAAACCTCCTCCGTTTCTCTCCCTCTCCTCTTACACCCACGAGCGACACCTTCGATAAGATAACCCCTGCGAGCGCCCCATCGACGTCCACATCTACCTTATACTCTTGGCATCTTGCGCGACTGCGGCACACGGCCACCCGCGCCAAAGTGCGAAAAGCGCCGGCGGCGGTGCGCGCACGTGTTTATAAATAGTGCATCAACGTAATGCACCGGCGGCTGTAACCTCGCCTCGTATAGCGGCCGAGAAAGAGAGAGTGAGAGAGAGATTTACGAACGCGGGAGGCACGAGGCGAGGCGTTGAACGCGGAACGGAATTCGCGCGCGAGGGAAGAGGAGAGTGGCGTTCGATGAAAAAAGAGGTGTCCGCCTCCAACCGACCGCGATTCACGCGCGACTACTTTGTGTACTGTGTGTGTGTGTGTCGGTTCTTTGATAGCGGGACAGAGACAGAGGGAAGGAGCGGCTTTTGTCGGGAGCTTTTTCGCGCGAGAGGATTCGCCGCGGGATTCTTTGAATTTCATGTGGAGTGGGTTGTGGGTGCGCGTAAAAATAGGGGCTTTGAAAGCCTTTGGGGAATTCGAATGAGAATAATGCATATTTGGAAGTTCTTTATTAAAATTGTGAAATTTGGAATTGCTAGGTAGATGTTTGTAAAGTGTGCGCGGAAAGAAGTTTTCTATAAAAATTATAGCGCGAGAGTTTGGTAAACGTGAAACCAATGAAGAGGGTCGGAAAAATTACCGTGACAGTCCCGTAAAAAGTATTGGAGTTTCACTGTTATTTTTATTGGACTATTACACTAATTTTTCCTAACCGCTTCAGTTAGTCCAGGTTTGCCAAATTGTCACGGATGTTTTACGCAAAAAGTCTCTCCGTATAATATAAAAGATTTTCCATTATTTATATTTCTATATAATTTTCTTACTTTTTCTATTTTCTAAAAATGATTTTTACTCGATAGAAGGTATAATATCATAATTAAGGGAAAAACAGAAATTGTGAATTTTCATAAAGTAATTTATATTTCATATGCCTGATGGTTTGATAGGAAAAGTCGTGAAATATTTTCACTATACATAACAATAGAGCAATTCTGCAAACTTTAGTTTTTTTTAATTTTCAAATTATTGATATAATCAGATTAATCTGTAATCTAAATTGTTTTGAGAAATTTTTAATATCGTTCAAAACCTTTATCAAAATAATTAATATTCTTTTATTAATTTTGTATTATTTTTAAAATAAATTCGAAGGGATAGAAAATAAAATTTATTAGATACAAATTAGAGGGTTAAACAAAGATTTTGCAATTGCTATAAATACATAAGAAGCTTCTATCCTATTGTCAATTCTGATATACCTATAGTAATAATCAATGACACTATAGAAAATCATTCCTTAAAATAGATCACAAAAAAATCTTCCATCAACTTCATCCCAATTAAGCGGACGACACGAATATGAATTCCATTAATCAACAGGAAACGTACACTCCACTTTCCGACGAAAAGAAAAACCCCAACCCCCTAAATAACGCAACCAAACACACATTCCTCCTCCTTCTCGCGCATCTCGGATCCTATTTCCGAGCCCCCGCATCCCGCGGCGAGTTGAAAATTAGCTATATGATAGAGCGCGAACACTCCCTCCCGAGAAATTCGCGTATATAAAATGTACCTCTCCCTCCCTTCCTTCCGCAAGTATACACATCCGTGCGCGCGCTGGACATCGAAGGGGACAAGATCGTGCTACAAGCTGCGCCTAAAAGGAAGAGAGCTAGGCGCGCGAACTCGCGCAGCGCGGATATGGCGAGGGCGGACAGCCGACGTAAATAATCTCGCGCGTGTGCGTGTGTACCTACGCGGCGCGACGTCTTTCGGAAACGCCGGATTATCGCGTCAGCTCGCGAAATTTCGTCGAGCGAGCGGGGCCCTGTCAGCCCGCTAATTTTACGCTAAGCGGCAATTACGACGCCATACCCCGCGTGTATGACGAGTGTGGATATAGGGGCGAGAGCGCGAGAGCGTTTCCGGGGTCTCTGGTGCTTCTGCGAGCGTGGTTTCAAGTTTGATCAAATTCGTATGGCTTTTTTGGGATGTGAAAGGTGGATTTAGGTTTAGAAGAGTGGGATTCTAAAGAACGGTATAATAATTATAGTCTATGATTTGCTCTTGGGTTGTAGATTTAAAAATGATGTGTTCATCAAAAAGATAATAAACTAGAAGAATATTTTGTTAGTACTGAAGACCGATCTTGTAATCCGTAACGTTTCAAATGTTACTGTTTCGTTTTGTTTATCGTCTAAATATAGCAGAGGAGCCTTTGTGTTTTCCTCATTTCAGACTACGTCCTCAAATGTTTGATGAGATAGTCTTATCATCATTATTATTAAACTATCTATTTATTTATCCACCAAAATATATCGACATTTCTGATCGTATTAATAAAATAAATTGATTCACTAGGCATAGTTACAATATTCACTAACATTTTATTTTCTTTCCCTAATCCATACGCATACCCCACGTACACTCAACCTTTTTACCGGCCTTTTACGCGTGATTAACTGCCTGACACTTTTGCCAAAAGACGAGCATCACGAGAGCGCCTTTTAAACATCCTGCGCGCGCCGAAGCCGAAATAAGTAGCGAAAAGAAATGCACACTCGACGAAAGCGCGAGAGAGGCGCAAACACGAAAGTTCGCTCTTTTCTTTTATCGCCTGCACTGAATCACAAGTGCGCGTTTCTCTACGTTCCCAGAAGAATTTATACAAATGCCTCTCCCACGCCTATAGCCGTCTACGAAAGTTTTTATCCCTCTCTGCAAGTTTCTGCGCTCTCGCTGCATCCGTTCTCTTTCTCCGCCGAGAGATGCTTTTTCTTCGTCTTCCGGGCGAAATTTTTTCCCCCCGAATTTTCGGGCGATGAAGTCGCGCGGAGAGATGAATCAAAAGTGTTGCTGTCACCGAGAGGATGGGTGTAAATCATTGGTACATTTTTTTGTACTGTTGCTAAAGATAATTATAAAGTATAAGTTTTACAACCATTTGTCATATATGCAAATAATTTTTCATGATTTTTCTCTTTCATGAATTATATATAAAAATCATGATCTTACATTATCCTCCGTTTCAATCCTTTCTATTAAGAAAAAAGTAAATATAAAAAATGTTACCTTTACTTTCCGCTACCCACAACCACAATAACAAAATAAATCTACGCTTTTAACAAGCAAATCCACCTATAGGAAACCCTATACAGTTCTCCGCCATTATCGCAAAACGAAGGCAAGAAGAAGAGCGAACCGCGCACGGAAACCAAATCAACGACAACGTGCAGCCATCGCGGGGGCAAGCAAAATAACGAAAACAACTCGCACTCGGGGAGAGCTCAGCACCTCTCAAAAATGATACATCGCGCTGGGGCGCGCTCGAGCCTGGCAATTCATTATTCACGGAGCCGAACGAAGCGGCAAAAACGCAAATAGGCGCTCTCGCATATACACATGTACAGAAAAACGTCGAGTGTGTAGTGTGTGCAGCAAGAGAGAGAGAGTAAGTATTCCACATCCCCCGCGGATAGAAGGCACAGCGTGTAATACAGCCGCGGGTAGATTTTCCGCGTTCGCCTAATTGCCCCGCGCGCAGAGCTCTCGTACACAACAGCGGCAGCAGCAAGAGCAGCAGGCCGACAATATGCGCTCCTCGCGTATATATACAGCGACAAAAAGGTCGGTAGTTACGATACAAGGGCCGGCGCTGTTTGGAAATAGCTCCTATGAATGCGTCCGCCACCGCCGCTTGTGCCAGCGAGCCCGTTATGAGCGCGAGGCGTCGCGCGTAATAACAGTGGGCCAGAGCCGCTGTGGCGCTCCTCATTAATGGGGTGCTCGCTCGTTCTCGGCGCGTATAGTGTGAACGGAGACGGGTCTATGAATGCGAGAGAGAGAGAGAGAGAGAGGCGTCGGTAATAATAATTTGACGAGAATAGCGTGACCGCCAGCGAACAATGAGGCGACATATGCTCCTCGAGATGGCGCGGATATAGGGAGGAGAGGAGTGAGAGAGATGGGGCAGGGGGAGGCGGAGGTACATTCAGCTTTTCGGATTTAGAGCCGCTTATTAGGAGGACTGCGAGAGGAGGCGAGAGTTATGAATGTAGGAGGAGAGTCGCGTGAATGCCGTTCAGGGTTGATTCATAAATGTGAATTGGTGAATTGGATGGTGCTCGGCGATGTGGTGCAGATGTAAATGATAAGTTTTTGTTTTAAGGCTCTACAAATAATCGGGGTGCAGGTAGGTATTTGGTATAGATTGGTTTGATGATAAAGATATTTTAGTTTTTTTCTTGATATGAAATAATCACTTTCAAGCTTGGTTATTAGCGTTTGCAATTCATACGATAAAACATTGCGCGGGGAGAAACACAGTTACATTCGTACCTGAAATCACTAATTTTTTTTTCATTTATTTTGATTATTCTCGTACTTTTCTGCCATTTTATAACAATATTGATAAATAAATGAATTGGAATAGAACTGAATTCCCTATCGACGATGATATAGACATCATTTTTTGTTCTACAAAATCCTGATTTTTATACTATTTAATCAAATAACAACGAAGAAAACAACTTTGAAGTGTTTATTGCTGACATGATTTATTGAAAAACTTTTAAAACTTGGAACAATAAAATTAAAAAAAGGGGATTTCAAACCAATTTTAATTAATTTGTCGTAACAATAAATTGTAAAACCAAACGAATTCATGTGCAAATATTATTTAATTATACATTCACTATAAGACCCAAACAAACACGGAAGCCTCACACACGCACATATTTATTTATAGGCAGATAACGAGAGATGCTCAAGCGCAACCCAACAAAATCAAAACCACTTCACTCTTCTCTCTCTCTTTCACTACGCAGAGACTGATTATAACGACCACAACGCGTATACACTCTCGCGAGAGCAAGAGAGGCGGCGGATGACGCGCTTCGAGGATTGTCGCGATTATTCATAGAGAGTAGCACTCGCGGGCGTCCTCTCTCACTCTCCCTCTTCATTCTAGCCGGCCGAAGAATGGCCCTCTTGTGTGACCGAGAGATGAGCGCGTGGTGGGTGTGACGAATTAGAAGAGACGCCCGCGTATGTTTGTTGCGGGCGCGCGAGTCGCGCATATCTCACGCGCGGCGCGGCGACTATTTTCGCGGTGGCGGCGGTGGCGGCTGACCGAGATGGACTGGAACTACTTAAGATTCTCGGCGATTTTTGCGGAAAAGCGGGAATGCGGGCGCGAGCGACAGCGTGTTTATTTCGGGGGGGCCTCGCGATGATGGATCGAGAATGTGGATTGCGTATGAGCGGGCTGATTTATTCGGTTTTGGAATGATTGTGTATTGAGCGCGAGACATGTGGGTTATGTAATTGGAATCGTTGGGGGAAGTGGAAGTGGTATAGGTTGAATGGAACAGAAATGGAGACTTAAATGTTATGGGGGTTTTTTTATTGAGTTAAACATTTTTTCAGAAAATTTTTATTTCGAATATTATGTGATTTGAAATCTTAGTTACCTGTATTACACTGCAATAGCGAATTTTGGAGGAAAAAATTAAGTATTAAATATTAAACATATAGATTAAATTTAGAAATTAAAATGTATGTAAAACTATACGCAATTAGCAAATCAAGACAATTTTTACAAGCGCGCGATGCAGGTCTTCAGCATTCGAGCGTGCAAATCGCCCTCTAAAAATACTCGGTCTCTCTGGCGTGGAAGCTCTTTCTCTCTTGCTCTCTCAATTTGATGTGCAGAGACTATCACCAGAAGCCGCGACAGAGAACAGTAGATTGTTTACATCGATGAAGCTGTTGCGTGTGTCATTAGTGGCTTCTACGGTTACAGTGGAAAGCCGGTGAGCGACTGGTGCCCAGGTGTATTATGTGTGTGTGTGAGTAGAGCCGTTGATCTCCCTGTGGTCGTTTGATCTGTCATTCTTTCGCTGTAACAATTATTCCCTCTGTTAAGAATTCATTTATCAGCGAGTGTATGCGTAAAGTTATTCTTTCCTGTTAGACGGCTATAGAGTAGAAATGTTAGAACTTACCAAGAAATATTTTATAGCCATAAGTCTTCAATAAGGTAACATATAGTATCCTATATTTTAAAATTTATTTCAACTATAATTTTACCGCAAAGACAATCATATCAATGAGCAACATTATAGTATTTTATTTTTAATATAATAAATTCATAAAACTAAGAAACACATATAATATATTTATTTCATAACGAGCCTATCCCACAAAATTAAAAGAACCTGATATACCTGCTCACGTTTCGGCCGCCTCTAAACGATTTACGCCGAATTACGCAACGACAGCGCACTACTGCAGCCAAGAAAACAATGTCACACGTTATTAGCCTCTGAGACCTCCACCCTCGCCTAGCGTTGAACTACCGCATAAATTAATCATCACCATAATTCTCGCCTCCCACACCTCCTCCAAAAGCTGTCTCTCTCTCTCTCACTCACTCTAATATACGCAAGCTCTCTCTCACTCTCGGCGTTTCGCAAACAAGAGCGTTTCGTCACTTTCCTGGCAAGCTCCGCGTCTCTTTTTCTCTCTCTTTCTCTCCACCCGCGCTGGCGTGCGCCACTTCCGAAAGCGATTCTCGTTTGTTTGCTGAGTGCACGCGAGACGTTTATAGTGGGTGTTTACCTCGTCGTTTGAGACGGCCAACGTGCCGTTAATTCGCCCGTGCAAAATCCCCGTCAGCGTAACGACGTCATTGCGATCGTTATAACTGGCGAGCGAGCGAGCGCTGCAGCGATATAATTTTGCAAAATGAGTCGGCGCGTTCTTTCTTTATCCGATGAGTTCGCTGCTGATGCTCGTTTTGTCGCCGAGACGGCGACGAGGCCGCGTATAATGAAGTCTTTCGTTGGCGCATTATATGGCTTTGACGTGTTCAACGAGATATGTTTGTTTTGCTTTGTTATACATATCCGCGCGCGCGCCTTTTTTTTTTAAACGCGCGTTTTGATTGCTAAACGAGTTCTCTCGCACTATACGCGTCGCTCTGTCAGCCATTAATCACGCGCAAGCTCTCGCGGTGTTAACGTATGAAATTAATTTTACGGGGGTTTCGCATTTTTTTTAGAGACGGAATAGATGTAATTACTTTGGGTTGACCTAGCAGCGGGTGCCTATATAATGATATATGGTAAATCTTGTGTACGCTCTGCATTGTAAAATGTACATTATTAGAAGTTTATTGGGGAAAGGTTGTTACAAATATTCCTAAACATATTTTTCTCGTAATATAATGACAACGAAATATTGTATTTCGTATTCGTATGCATATCCAGGAATGGCTTCGTAACGTATAAAATCATGTTTGAAAATAATATCATCAATTCTAAGCAGAAATTAATAGCCGCCATGAGCAGTTTAAAATTTACAAGTTATCAGAACCACTGCGCTATCTATTTACATAATTAAATGTGTTGACGCGTGCTAGTCTATAATTAAATTAATTTCTTCATTTCTGTATAATAAAGCAATTAGGACCATTAAGTAAATTTTGCCAAAATGAAAAGTAAAATTTAAGATTACATCATCAATAATTGAACTCGATAATAACTAAATTATAGTAACATGACAAACGATTAGCAGAAATAAAAAAGTGCGTGGAAAAGATTATTATATTTACGTACAAGATTAAAATGCGTATACCGCACATAAATATTTTCTTTTCTACAAAGTTATTTTCCGAAATTCATTTCACGTATATGTATGGAAACTATGATAATCGTTAACGAATTTTCATTCGGGATTCAGCTCGACGTGAACTAAATGAAGGCGATCAGGCGTAGATCATAATTAAACCACTTAAAAATCGCTCACCTGCAATTTCGCGACTTACATTCGCATTCATCGCGTATACGCACGTGCGCCTAACGAGGTATCCGGTTTCACGTATAGGTGTATATATATACGCCCCGTAAAACCGAGAGTAACTTAATGGATCATTTATTTGCATAATTTTCCTCTTGCGTTTTGAGATTCTTTTCTCGTACTATGAACAAAACGATTCGCACTAGCGTTCGAAACTATCTACGCCCTCGAAAATGGAGAAATTATACGAGCAGTTATATGCGGGAAGACATTGTCGCAGTTTTGCGGCCGCTTCGGATATTAGCGCGTGCAACGCTCGATTAATTCGATTTTAATGGCTATACTTTTCGAATTTCCATAAAGAGACTCGAGGGTCGTTATATTTAAAAGTATAAAGTGTTCGCGAAAGTGCAAATATGTATACGTTTTGGGTTAACTGGTTTCTGAGTGCAGTAAAAAAAATGTTCGCTGATTATAAACTCTCGATCGGCGAGGCGGCAATTTATCCGAATCAATTATACCAATTTAAGACAAACCTCGACAGATTAATTTCATGGAAGAATCGGGTTTGCACCCATACATATATTATCAAGTCTTCTGTACAGTTAAAACCTTCTCCGGTGAAAATCGCGAATTTTCTGTCATTTATTAAACAATTTTTCTCCCAACCCGTATACTAATTTACTACGCATCTATACAAAACCCCTGTAAAATATGAAAAAGAAACCGTAAAACAATTCTTATTTTCCAGATTTAAAATTACCTCTCTCATATCAAACGACTGTCGCCTTTCAAAACACGCCTGCAAAGCTTCCCCAGCTTCGCAGCCTACGAACTCGATCGTTTGTCTACGTTTTACCGCAGTACTCAGAATCGGTGTTATTCGTCGTTTTCAGATTTCGTATACACATTCTCCTGTATATTTTCTATATTGCCAGCAGTTTTTTGGTTCGTTCTTAACTTTTTTAAAGAATCGCATCCTAAGCATCATGTGTTTTTAGTAAGGTTATGGTTTTACTTCCATAAGAACCCGTGTATAAGAGCTGAACTTTGAAGTTGAATTATTCCATAACCGAGTTGTCAAACGATCTGAAATTTCACACACTTATAGGAAATGAATCGGAGAACAGCAATATTAAGTTTTTGGAATGATCTTAAATTATTCATTTCGGTAGCCAACCTCCTTAATAATAAAGGAAAACATCATTAAACAGTCTGGAGCACTGCTGACCTTGACTACGTTATACCAACGTCACCCGCACAGACACACTCGCGCGTGTATGCCTCGTCGTCGGGGGCGGAACCGCGAAAAATAAGAACAGCGCCGTGATGCGCGTATATACCAGCAGCAGCGAGTCTCGACTCCGCCAGACGAGCGCAATAAATAAGGGCCTTCCGTCTTCCCGCGGATTTGACGTTGCGCGTATATAGTATGCCCCCCCCCCCCTCTGCACTTGTTTCGGCTGGTCCGTGTGTGTATGTGTGTGCGCGCGCATCAAATACCTCCTCCCACTCAGCATGAGAACTTTCTTTTTTTAATGAGAGCCGAGCTTTGTTCGGTGCGCGCGCAGTTGTGGGATTCCGCGCGAGTGCGTTGCCCCCTTTTCGTTGTAGGCGAAAGTTGGAAAAGTATTGTTGAAATTTTTTTATTTATAAATTTTATTCTCGGCGGGGAAAATTATTAATTTTCCCACAAGTGCTTTAATTATGTGGTACCAGGAATTCTTTTACATTTGCACTTTTGTTGTATTTTTATTTATTCATTTGTAATACCAATGGTTATTATTTATGATAATGATTTTATCATCATAATCTTGGTATTTTAACTTTAGTTTTCGGTATTAAAATTTAGTGTAACAATAAATTAGATTGTAAAAGTTTATTGCATTGATATGACTTTTTTTAAACAACATTAAGCTCACTTGTATTATGTATTTACAAATATTTATAATTTACATTTACTACTTCTGGTCAATATTCATGTAATTAAAAAAAATACCACTATATTATTAAAAATATTTTTCATTATTAATTATTTATTCATTTTTATTCTTTTTTTTCGATTTCTTGTTATTTTATTAAGCCAACAAAATTTTAAATTACCATTTATATACTTTTACATACATATAATAATAAAAAAACAATTAAAGTTTTAACATTATCCTTTTCGATTTCGATTGCATTTTCAATTTTCGCGCCGTTCAGTTCCTACGTTAACCACTAGGTGGCTACCCTATTTATTGGGACTCCCGCAAGTGACCGAACGCGGCTACGATTCGTATATAAGAGCGATTAGCAGAAGCTACACTCGGAAGTGTTGTTGTGAGTGAGGACCCAACTGGGCATTGATCGCATTTACTACCGTTAGTATTTGTTGATCTGCTAGGTTTGGAGTTTCGAGTCAATATTGCAGCAGGTTTTTATGGCTTCCGATGCTTCGGCGCAGTTCACGCTGTGCCGAGACGCACGGTTGAGTCCTAAATTGTCTTTTCACTTCGCCACTAATAAACCGCGATTTTCCAGTCGATTGAGTTGTTAGATAGCGCCGAGGTTCATAGACACTTTCATGTACAAGGCACTGCAGATGCAGTTTGCCCTTTTTTGCCACTTTTATCTTTATTTATTTATTTATTTTTTTTTACTCATACGTTAATAAATTATAAATGTAGTTTTTACTAAACTGTAGTTCTAAAATTCAATATTTCCTGTAAAATATATAAGCTTCCAGAACCACAAAATTAATATTTTTCAAAAAAATACTCAAAAACTCCAAAGCTCCTTTGATACGTTATATTATTTTTCTGTCGCACTTGCGTGTCGCACTCACTATTCATCAGAGCACAGTGTCTGATCCTGTATTTCCGTGCGCATTGTTCGCCACTTTTTGGTTGCCCAAAAAAGCGCCGCGACGATTCTGGCCCTGCGCAACTGTTAAAATGTTTAGTCTGAGCTCGGATGCGTGAGATTTTGGTCTCCTCGCGCGATGACAGCGAGTATAAAAGTGCTTCTTCATCCCGTGAACCCTTCTCATCTTGGGCTTTTTATAAATTCTTTTATAGGATGCGTTAAAATTTTATAAAAAAATGGATTTTTCGCGAAGAAATATTCTATTCAATATTTAGCCTTATTTATGCATTAAAAAAGAGCATTCAATATCCACTATATTAAAATTAAAACTTCTCTATATACTAAAAAATAAAAACGTTACATTTACAATTCATTTCACGCGTAGTATAGATTCTCAAAATCAATATATAATAGAAGTTAACCACATCCATCATCATACCAATCGCGCGGTCGCTGAAACACTCATCAAATTACAAATTATCTCATTACACCCACTCGCGCGTCGCACTCATCCGCGAACCGCAGCATAAGACAGATGCACCGCTGCCTCCTTGTCTTAATAAAAGTAATCAGTCATAAACCTCGGCAGCGGTTTCTCTCTCGCACACACGCGCAAAGACAAACGGGCCTCGTCATCCTAAGCGTCTCGTCGTCGTCACCTTCTCCCTCTCCCTTCCTCGTCAATATGAATATCGCTTAGATCCTACACACAGAGGCGTCGCGTACGAGTGACGCCGAACACGTGTCCCATTGTGTCGCGGCCACCCACACTCCTCTTCAGCTAGTTGCGCGCGCGTCTAGAAGCTCTCTCGCGCGCAAGACTGGTTACTTTGTAGGTTTTGCTGCTCGAGTTTTGTGCGCGGAGGGAGTGAGAGAACGAGCGGGAGAAGGATTCAGAGCCGTACATCATCGCCGCTATTATTACGCCTTTTGCCACCACCCACCCCCGTGCGCGAGCGGACAATCTACTCGGGATTTCTCTCTGTTTCCATTTACTGTCGTCGTCGTCGTCGTCGTCGTTGTGCTGCACCGGTGGGAAGCGTCTTTAGCCCGCGGAGTGTCCGGTTAATTTTCAAAGGGGGTTTGTTCTGCATTTGTTTTTAGAGTGCGCATGTGGTCATAATTTACGCTGTTTTGCGCGACCCGGTGCGCGACGTGTAATGTGCACAGGACAGGCATCTAAATAACTAAATAACCGGAATTGTTAGATTTATTGTCAAGATTGAGTCATTTTTGTATAGAAAATATATATAAAATATTCATATAAAATAAATGTTTATTATAAATTAAGAAGGTAATTTTCTTATCCCATTCTCTTCAGTTTATAAATAATTTAGCATTGAGAAAAAATTTTCTTTCGTGTACTTTTATTCTTATAGATGCCACATGATATCAACAATTAAAAATATCAAAGAAATATCTTTATCTACGAAAATCTTAGCAAAGAAACAATTCCAAGCTCATTCTCTTCACTCGTTACTCAAGCCAAAAATAATTATTAACAACGAGCTCATCCGCCATAAATATAAATTTCACCCAGTCGATCCATCCTCCTTTCTCTCTCTCCTCCGCGCATCTCACCTTTCCGACTCTTCACGTCCGTCCCTCAGCGACGCTCAGCTTTCCCTCGTCATCTCCGCGCGTGATTTTGTTTCTCTCGCTTGTTGTCCGCGTGCGCGAGAGACGTTTCTCTTTCTCTCTCGCGCGCGCGGGGAGACGGCACGAGCGCGCGACATTCTGCGCGATTATTAATAAGGCCGCTATTTTCGTCAGTGACTCTCAAACTGCCCCTCACTTATCTCGTGTAATTACATTTGCGATTCGTCACTCGCAGCGCACATGAGAGAGAGACAGAGAAAGGAAGAACGCGGCGAGGAGCTTTCTTCCCGACCGGACGGCTCGTTAAAATCGTTACAGATTAATATTGTTCGTTACCGCGGTGCGACACTGCTGGATGTAATAATGCAATAGCCGCGTGTCGTGTGGCGGAAGAGCGCTGCTGTCCTCGTGAGATGTTTTTATAAATTTAGCGGTTTCGGATGATTTTGGAGGAAAGTTTTTAACGTATAAAATAACCCTTGATAAAAAGACTAACAGAACTTGAAGATTTGCATAATAAGAAAATAGTAATAAAAAATTATTAAAATAAGAGGCGAAGAGATCTACTCTAACTTTAGAAATAAACCATACCGTAATTCTGCGTTATTACGACAACAGTACATTTTTCTGACATCAAACACTGTTAATTACTAAATACGAGGCAATTTTTTAACATTTAATTTCTACTTTTCCTTTTTTTATTAGACCTAAGGCCTGTATATCTCAATAAAATAAAATAAAATAAATAAAGATGTGGTTGATCAATACATATGACCAAGATTTGCATTTTATTTTCAATTTTCATTTACTTAACTAACCCTTTTTATCATTCAACAGCTCTGTTCATAAAACTCATTTCGATAATATTTTCCTAACAAACAACTAAGTATATTCTCAAAAATACCACAGCTCGTCTAAATTCAAACTAACACCCAAGAGCTCCACTTGCCTCACCTTTCCCTCTCGTTCTCTCGCGTGTCCGCACGCAATTGTGCACGCGCGCACGAGTCATACTCCTTTTCGCGTATATATACAGCGGGAGTGGGAATATAGGTACGCGCGCTCGCCGCCCACGCGCCCACCGGCTTTGACACGGCGAGCAAATGGGTGACACAGCGCCGAGGAACACGTTTGCGCGCGAGAGAGTTTAAAGCGGTCTTTGTGTGTCCTCTCGTCTCTCCTTGTACTCGACTTTCGTTTTCTCCGCGACACGTGTGTACACGTATACGTGTTGCAAGTATATAAGGAAGGAAACGCTTCGTTCGCCGAGCTTGATAAAATTGTGATTGTAATTGGTATGTGCGTTCGTAAAAAGGTTCTGAGATTGAATAACTTATGATAATAATAACGTGCTGTGAATGTCCTCTGGTTCTTCGTCGTTATTGTTACGTCGAAAAATAATTATTTGGATAATAGTATGTATAGGTTTTGTATCGCGTTAATTTTGATTTTCATTTGCTTATGTAACTTTCGAAGAAATCATACTTTCTCGGGATATCAATGCTTTGCTATTTGAATTGTTGGAATAGTAAACCTGTCTTAATGTTGCAGCCGTGGTTACGAAAGGAAATAACAGGTTCCTCCTCCACAAGAAACAACAAAGCTTCCGCGTTTAGCAGTGTCAAATGTGGTCTACGCGTATAACTTAAAAGAGAATTAGAAAGTACTTGCACGAAAGATACGTCAAATCAATCAAACTGATCGAGCTGTTGTAGCAAGTATAAGATCTTTCAGCTCAAACAAATGAAATTCTCCTCTCTATAAACTTTCAGTATTAAATTTTGCATTAGATCATCATTTGTATATGTGACGTTTCGGTATAACATCTTAAGATATTACCAATATGTCAACAACAATTATGTGAACTAAATACACGTGTTTTATTTATCTGTTCAATATAGTTTCAAAGAATATTCATCACAATTTTAATCCTTACGAAAAATTGACTTGTTTTATTAAAGTGAACAGAAAACCATTTACTTCGCAAATTTTAGATAGTAACAATATAGGTCAAAATCACTTTTGAAATATATATATATATATTTGTGTTCAGATGACTATTAATAATCCATCATCATTAGCTATAGTTTCATAATTGCAATTGAAAGCAAAGTAGATTTCGTATAGGTTGGTAAAAACCACTGACGTACAATAAAGCATTATGATTTACTATGTAAAGTCGCTTACTTGCACAACAACCATACACAGACACGCATACGCGAACCTCGCGCTCGACAAAAAAAACCAAACAGTAATTAATAAAACAATAAATAACGAAACCTATTAATTTATTAATCCTCCTTGAGCGATCGTCGAAAATTTATCACGATAACGACTCGTGCATCGTTTAGCGTATATAAAAATCGCGGAGCCCAGTTACATCGAAAAGAATAATAGCGCCAATAAAGCGCTAGAGATTCTTCGCTCAATCAAATCAATCGTTCCCAAGGTTCTCTCTCTCTCTCTCTCTCTCTCTCTCTCTCTCTCTCTCTCTCTCTCTCTTCCTCCCTCTCTCAACCTCGTATACCATACATACCCGAGAGAAACGCTGGCATATATATATACATATATTCGCGCTTGGCGCGGCAATCCCAGGCCGATAAATAACATTTTTGTCACCGGTAATTAAAACTCATAATTAATCCGCGCGGACGGCCGCTCGCAACTTTGTCGAGATGAAGAATCATCGGCTGTAACTGAATAAATAACGTCGAAATGCTCGAACGAGCAAATCGGCAAAACGGCCACGTTACGCGCGCCCGCGTGTACACATATACATACGGGCGAGCGAGCGAACGCGCGCGGTCTTCCATAAATTATATTCCGCGCTCGCCGACGCCGCAATGAACAATGAGACGTGGAGTCTCGCAAGAGCGTTTTCCCTCTGTATATCTTTCTCTCTTTCGCGCGCGCGTGTGCATATATATATGCGAAGCTGCAGTCTCTCGCAGACGCTCGGCAGACGTCGTCGTATATACCACGACGAGGATTTTACATTCCAGCCGCCAGAAGCCACGACGACGAGCGAGCGAGCCTTTCCCTCCATCTCTCTCTTTCTCTTTTTCGCTCTTATATGCGTCTCTTTTTGGGCTTGTTTTTGTTGTTATTTTTAATTGTGAAAGGGAGCTGGCTGATTGGCAGCCTTTGACAGTAGTTTTTATTTGGCTAAAAAATTTAATTTTCATGAAGATTATTTCAAAATTATTCATTGTTATTACTTATCAAGCTATTTCTATTTTATATATTTTTGAGTACGAAATTCGCAAATGTTTGCTAAGCAGTTGTATAAAACGGTAATAAATTTTATTTGAAATAATAATAATACTTTTAAACAGCATACACTCAATTTGGAAAATATTGTAAATGTTGTTGCTCTAAGTAAGCTTTCGTAACAAGAGGAAAATATTTTTACACCACTCTAACCTCAAAATCATAATTTTAATAATATGATTATTCGGCTCTCGTGGTGTAAAATACGGTACGACACTGGTGCGTAAGGTGATTTTTACCGCATTCGACTTTTCGCACTCGCTTTGCTCGTGCGAAAAATGTCTCCTGCGGTAGATAATCACCTTCCACACCCGTATCGTAATGTACTATTCTTATTCTAACTTATTCAGCTATACAGTCTGTTCACATCTTTATTTCTAAGTGTAAACACATAGTTATGCTTATTATTTACTATTGTACAGTTTATTATTAGACGTTGAAAATAAATTGATTTAAACTCGATAGTGAATTGATGTAATATAATTGTGATTACATTTATATCTCGAGAAATTGTTTAGTAAAATTAGTTATCTTTGACAAATCTTTGAAAAAATTTATATTTAATAAATAAGAAGTGATTTTTTTATTATGATGGAAAATCATACGCAAAACTATACGTCTCATTCAAGCTTCGACTTCCGCTGTATTGCGAATAATTTTACACAGTATTCAGAGGATAAACTAGGTAAGTAAATACCCATCTATTGTTTTACGTATAAATCTTAAAATTGTATAGTATTACAGATATTAAGAGTAGTAATTCACGTGATAGTGGCATGATATCAATTTCTACCGATAAACCTGAAATAGAATTGGATGAAATTGAAAATAATTTTTTTTTGACGTTCCTGAAAATCATTCTCCAGGTAAATACCACTTATTTTATTGTGCAAGTAAGTGACTACAAATAAGTTGTTTACGCAAATCTTAAAATTGAAACGTATTACAGATAATGAGAATAGTAAGTCGAGGAATAGTGACATGATATCAATGTATACCGATAAACCTGAAATAGAATTGGATGAAATTGAAAATAATCTATTATTTGACGTTCCTGAAAATCATTCTTCAGGTAAATACCACTTATTTTATTGTGCAAGTAAGTGACTGTGCAAGTAAGTGACAGTAGAAGAAGAAAAGTGCTTCCGTGAAAAAACGAAAACAACTAAAGATTCCGTTCAAAATGTTGAAAAGATCAACTTGAATGTTAACACGAACCCCAATAAAATATAGGTTGAAAATGTTGAAAGGATCAACTTCAATGATAACACGAACACCAATAAAATATCTGTTGAAAATGTTGAAAGCATCAACTTCCATGATAACACGAACACGAATAAAATATCCGTTGAAAATGTTGAAAGGATCAACTTCAATGATAAAGACGAACACCAATAAAATATCTGTTGAAAATGTTGAAAGCACCAACTTCCATGGTAACACGAACATGAATAAAATATCGCAATCTTTTAATAATACTATATTTATATAAAAAAAAATCATTTAAATGATTTCATCTTACGATGTAAGATGAGATGCAATATCGCATGTAGCGCACCCGATATTATTGTGCTGTACTTATACAATTATAAAGCACGGATCATGTCTATCGTTGAAAATCACATTGAAAACAAGTACTGATTCTATTTTATATTATTTATTTTACTAAGTCGACAGTTATAATGCACATTACAAACGTATAGATATAGTTGTAAAATTCTAATTTTTATATCTAAACCAATGAACTATTTTATATAAGTTATTGTAATTTTGTAATTTAAAAGTAGGTATAATGATATTATCCTCTATAATTAAAATCTATTTGTATATACAAAATTTACAAAAAATTGTACATTTTCTTTTAATATCATTAATACTAATAAATGATTTATACAAATTGGTTTTTATTTTGCAAGAGCCAAGTTCAATTTTTGTTGTCGATAATTATAATATTAAGGGAAATATTGCTACTTCTTAATTAAAACCGCTGCCAATTCATTGGCTCGTGGCTTCCTCAAACTTAATTTGCTTATTCCTTTAATGAATTTTTAATAACAAAATTTATCATTTTTGCAACAATTTATGACATAATTATAATTAAATTCATTTATGAAGATTAAAAAGCTTTAATTTTTAAATTATGTATAAAATATGAATAAAATAATAGGTATGATTTTTTTTAAATTATGTGTGAAAAATAAATAAAATTATTGATTGTAATATTATCGTCAAAACCTTTTAAAATTTCTAAATAACCTTTACTTCAAATTATATTTTTTTTGTGAAATTTTACACATAGGGTGTCTCTGGTAGTATGCCTGTCCGTATTTGTGTGC